>OY728156.1:1421217685-1431217685 GCA_963277665.1 Viscum album | reverse complement strand
GAACGCCTCTTCGACGAAGAATGCCTCCAATGAAGAACCCGAATTCACTAACAACATTCCTTCTCTTCTTCTTCCTCTGCGAAAAGGGAGGAGACAACACCATGGGGAAGGTCGCCATCGACGATGACTCTTCCTCCGAAGTCAAAGGAATCGGCAACAATCTTCCACAACGTCCAATCATCGTGATGCTTGCCTCTTTCGGTGGCTCAACGACATGTGATGTCTTTGAAAATTAGGGGTTGTTTTTTTATAATTCTAATTATGTGAATTATACCCTCTATGTTGGGCGTTCTTATTTGTTGAAAAATGGTATGAGCCTCTAATGCGGAGGGCACGGGCTAACAAACAAGCATGTATCCTCTGCAGATTTTTTCATGTGTTCGGATTGACAGAGATGATGAAACGGGACCGCAAAGGCAATTTGAATCCTCCACAGTGAATTTCGGGTCCCGAGGTCACCTTAGGCGCTGACAGCGGAAAAAAACGGACAACCGGATCGCGTACGGTGGTCCGTGGAAGGTGGTTGCGGTACGCCATGCCAACGCGGGGGCGCTAGCGACCGGATGCGGCAGACGGAGCCGTCCGGCCGCCTAGAGGTGGCGGCGCCCTAGCGCGCCCCCGGAGAAGACCTGCCACGGCAGTACCGCGGCGGTGAAGTGGAAGATCCCACATGGTCGCGGGATCTGGGACGATAATGTGGCACCGAGCTCCGCCGGTTCCAATCAGCAGCCCCCCCCCCCCCCCCGCTCTGCGGCTTCCACTCGGCCACGCGGGCCGAACCACAGCGGGCTAGCCGGCTGGGTCACGCCATCTGGGCCAGGCCATGTCCAACTGGGCTGGACCCAGACCCGGGTCGGGTTGACCTAGTTCGGGCTGACCCAGGGGGTATTGGGTCGGGTCAGACAGGACCCAAACCCCCTATTTTTAGACTAGGTTCGTTCAAATGCCTATTTTTTGGGCTATGGACCAACGATTAATGCACCATCAGTTGTGTAGAGATCCTTGGATCGAGACGGTCGTTTCAGTATATTAAACTCAAGGTTTTGGCAAACATTGGGTACGGCCGGATTGGTTCAAACCTGAAACTAACCGGACCCTCAGAGCAGAAACGCTTATTACTTGAGCTCCGAACGTCCGATTGGCGTGCTGTCAACTTTGTTGGATTCCTCATTATGAGATGGTTCTTTTGGAATACATCACCGGAGGTTTCGACGTAGTTTGAGTATGACCGGTTTGGATTGTACCCGAAATCCAACCGGGCCCCTGGAATGGAAAAGCTGATAACATTCAGATCGGACCTTCGTTTGACGAACCATCAGCGGCTTTGGTAATCTTGTTGAGAAACGGTCCCTTTGAGTATACCCTATGAGAGTTCAGGATACATTTGAGATACAAACGTGTTGGTTCTTACACGAAACCAACCGGGCCCCCAGGACGAAAAGGCTAATAACTCACAGACCAGGCGTCTGATTGACACTCCGTCTGTTGCGTTGAGAAACCTGTGACAAGGTGGTCCTTTGTGATACTTCTTTGTGGGACTTTGTGATACTTTGAGTATCTACCAGAAGCTCATAGAGCAGATCCTCCTGGAGATGAGCATATGGAGTGCGGAGACCTAGTAGTTGTGGACCTGATGACTGCTTGACCGATTTGACGTGGAGTGAGTCGACTAGCCCAGTGGACGAAGCGCTCGGTATTTGGCGATAGACCCACGGCGGATGGAGCACCTGGTAGTTAGAAGAAAACCCGCAGTACTCTACATGAGGGGTACCTATATAGGCCATTAGGGGAACTGCTACTATGTTTGGGCAGTAGACCCCTGGCAGGGAGCACTACTGTGTTTGGGTGCGGACCCACGGTACTTGACAGGAGGAGTACCTCAGTAATACAAGGTTAGACAGTAGCATCTTGGAGTTATGACAGGACCACTGTACTCGACAGAGGAGGAGTTCTTTAGTAGTCGTGGTTTCAAAATCATGAATAAAATCCTGGTTTGATATGAGTGAATGTCCTTTGTGTTTACCTCATGATTGAGATGGGTCACAATATAACTTAGGTATATGTATGGGCATATACCTAAGTAGTGGTTATCCGTTGATTTCATAACCTTTGTTATTACCTCTTTATTGAGATGGGTTACTTGATAATTTATGTATAATTATGGGCTTATACCTATATAAGGGTTATCTGTTGAGATCCTTCTTTGTGGTTATCCTTGTTGGATTTAGTGAGACCTTGAGGGTCTCAGGGTCCCTACTGAGTATTGTTATAATCACCCCTACATGGGATATGCCTGCACCTCATTATGTTGGATGCAGACGACGGATACCATGGACAAAGATCGAGTTTACAAAGATTGGATGGTAACTAGAGGTGGACCTCATGAAGAGTCAGTACCCAGAGGTGGACCTCACGATGAGTCAGTACCCGGAGGTGGACTTCACGACGAGATGGTGCTCAGAAGAGGTTGGTGGGTGAGAGCATTGAGGAGGCTATCTATACCTACCCTTCAGGTAGGATCCGAGGTGGATGACCTAGGAGATGCTTCGATCTTCTATATGTTTGTCTTTTCTGTTTTACTTTCTTCAGTTGTAGCTGTACTTTTCAATTGGGTTTGTATTATGGCTCATTTACTTTTCAGCACTTTCTTTTGTACATAGTGTATTACTTCCACTTGTACTCTGTTTGGATGTGTTTATGTTTTATAAAGGCAATGTGTTCCCAATTATTAGGATTTATGCCTTTGGTGCTAGTCTCCAGCCCATGGCCTATGGAAGGTGGGCTTGGGGTAGTCATGAAACGGGCCCTGAGGAAGGGTCATGACAAATTGGTATCAGAGGAGTCAGTTCTACCACATAACTATTGACTCTGATCATTCCTTTCTGTAAAGCAATAGTATTAAGGGTACTGAGTGTGGTCTTCAATTCAGGGAGTCCAGTGTTAGTGCAGCGGCCAACGTATCCATACACCAGGACCCCGACTACTAATTTTTTACTTAGTGCAAGAAAACACTGATTGCGTGTGTGTTTCCAAAAGTTTTCTTTATGTCAGCACAAATTAGGTCAGCTCACCAGGTTTTAATCGTTGACCATGTCGCATCTGTTCAGGATGTCTCCACGCAGATAGTCAGTCGAAGTTCCGAGAGAGTACTCGATGACAACCCACTAAGCGATGATACTCCGGTGTAGGGCCCTCTTTCTGTGTTGGCACCTTCAGGTGGTGCAGTAGCAGCACCACCACTCGTTAGGCAATAGTTTCCACCAGCCATACTAGTTGACAGTGCATATTGATAGGGCACGTTCCACGAGTTCCAACAGCAGAGGCCTCAGAGGTTACGAGGTGAGGAAGATTCCCATGAAGTAGTGGACTAGATGGGGGTGATTTTTGGATTTCTACGCCTAGTTTAGACACTAGTAGAGCATATAGAGATCTTAGCTACTGGTGTTTCCCAGTGAGTGACCATGAGGTTGGTCCGCATAGTGATAAGTCTTCGGTACGTGGATCGATGCCTGAGATAGTACCTTCAGGTAGTGTGCCATCTATATCACTACATGTTGGCCAGGAGTTCCAACCGGAGGTACCGGTAGATGACACATGTAGGCTTAGTACTTTACACGTTTTCAGCATCAGATACCCCTCAAGTTCCGAGGTGAGCCCGACTCACAGGCAGATGAGGACTGGCTTGAGGAGGTGGCTGAGAGTTTTCTGGAGCTTATACAGCTTTGGTAGGACGACGTGTCAGTAGCTGAGTATTCATCAAGGAGTACCGACCATTCATGGTACTCGATGAATATGATGTGATTAGTGCTTCAGGGCTCAGGCTTTTGAGTGAGGTGTGTTTAAAAGACATCCGAGCTAGCAATTATTCTCTTTTGCATTCCTACTTATGCTAGGGTGCTAGAGGGAACCTTTGTGGTTGAATGTTATTTGGATGAACGAATATAGCTAATGAATGTAAGCAGTAAGAAGCAAGAAACTGGCACAAGTCTCAGAGATATGGTCGTGTAAAATGTTTCAAGAAGAGGAAGTGTTAAGGACAGATGAATCTGTAGAGCATTAGATGTGGAATCAGAGATAGGAGAGAAGCATGTAGTGGTGTATATTTCGACATGTTACAACCACCGACCTTTGTAGTCCCTGCTAGGCTCAGGGAGCTGGAGGGTAGGGAAAGAGAGTAGCTGCATGCAGTCAAGGAGTGCGACCGAAAGGCTCTAGGGATGATTCAAGGAATGATCTTTGTCTATTACTAGTTGTAGTATCATCTGACATTGATACGAATCATTCCTTGCTTCCATAAATCTTGTCCCAGACCTATAGTTTCCGGTTAAAACCATTGAATCGACCCTCACGTCTGGAGATACCTTTGTGAGAAGACTCGATAATCACACTTACGCCGATAGTGTGATCTGACCTTTGAGGTGAGAGTTTCAGTTGGAACCTCTTGGTGGCAGTGTCGAGGCATTACAACGTTGGTCTAGGTATGGATTGGATCCATAGTTCATACACAAATTGACTGTATTAGTCAAAAAGGTTTTGGTTTACCTACAACATTGGTATGGTTTTTCCTTGGTTGGCAAAAAGGAAACCCTAGGAAACACAGGATAAACTCATGCATTAGAGGGTGTGGCCGATCACTCTTGAGTCAGATAGACTTACCCTCATGGCAGCAAGAGTTTTGAGTATTCAGTTCCTCCAGGACTATGACTTATAGATAGTCTATACTCCTGGGAAAGGGAACGTTGTTGCGGATGTGCTTAGCAGGAGGTCTGGAATTCAGCTGCTAGGAGAGGTGACAGAGCAGCTGGTCTCATTGCTGATATCCTT
The DNA here is from genome assembly GCA_963277665.1 of Viscum album. Taxonomy (NCBI): domain Eukaryota; kingdom Viridiplantae; phylum Streptophyta; class Magnoliopsida; order Santalales; family Viscaceae; genus Viscum; species Viscum album. Next base: position 1,431,212,861 of record OY728156.1, on the reverse strand, counting down.
TGTTGATGTGAGTAGAACTAGTTCTTGGCATGGAGGCCTTTGTTCTTGGTGATTCTAGTTTCCATGATGTTGTTGTTTGTGGTTTTTGTGTGTCTTGTACTACGAACTACAGTAATAAAAGACACTTATCTTTGTGACGTTTAGTTACCTGTAATTTTTTTTGGAATGATACTGAGAAGTTCCGGATAAAAAATATTGGCATGACCCTCACATTCGAGATTTATACTAGAGGAGACCCAGTGACCACACCCTGCTACCGAATAGTGTGACTCAACCCTTGGAGTTGAGAGTGACGGTTCGATCTCTTGCTAGTAGCGTCGAGGCCTTACGACATCATCCAAGACATGAATTGTACTGTTCATGTTAGGGTTGACTGTATTAGGCAAAGAACGTGGTTCATCTAGGTGATGAGACTGAGTTTCTCTTTTCGGCAAAGGAGAAGTCTTAGCATCTCCTTGAGATTGTAAACAAAGAAGGCTGATCGTCGACCGACTTACCAAGTCGGCCAACTTCCTACCGACCAGGGATGGTACGAGCTATGACGGGAAGGTTCAGATCATCCAGGAGCAGATGGAGACTGCATAGAACTGACTAAAGTCATATGCTGATCGGAGACGGAGACAACTAGAGTCTGATGGTGGAAACCACGTTTTCTTACGGGTCTCAACTCAATGGGGTCTATGGAGATGTGTCTGAGGTGGAAAGTTATCTCTGAGGTTCATCGGACCCTTCTAGGTCCTCAATAGGGTAGGCGAGATGGCATACCACTTGACCTTTCCACCGTAGTTGCACCTGGTGCATGACGTCATCCACATATCTCAGCAGTGGAGATGCATGCATGACCTTATCGTCATCATCGACCACGGAGAGCTAGATATCGATGATGGGGTGACATTCATGAAAGTTCCAGTGGAGATCAAGGATCGACCAGAGCGGGTCCTACGTGGACAGTCGATTCCTTGGGTAAGCTTTCACTGACAGTATAGAAACCTCTAGTAGAGCACATGGGAGCGGAAGGCTCAGATGTGTGCTCAGTACCACATTGTTTTCCCTAGTGTGCGTTGAAGCTTTACGGGGATGTAAATCCCTGATATGAGAGTAATGTAAAGACCCGGAAATTTCAGGGAAAATTGTTTCTTAATTTTTTGGAATTTTACGAGTCTGTGGCTTCTGACGGCACCTAATTCCGAGGCCCGGTGTGCTCGGAATAAATTTCAGAAGTTAAGCTCAGGTATGTTCAGTGAACGAACGAACGGGTTTTTCTATCTTTTGAATCAGTGCTCGGAATTGAAATCTGAGGGCACTGATGAAATCGCAACATCAGTATTTTCTTAAGAGGACCTTCACCACAGTTACGTTTGCATGGGAGGAGAAGATAAAAAATTTTGGATTAAATGAGAAGTGAATAAAACTGTGGAACTATTTTATTTTTATATCTAAAGTGGTTATATCCTACATGGAGAAGTTGGGGTGGGACCCACAATCTTCTAACTACCCTTGTAAGGATATTTTTGATGTGGGGCCCACACGATCCCCAACCTTTCACATTCCCGTAACCCATTGAACTCCCCATAACTCACCCCTTGTTTAATACATGACAACTCCACTAATTAATTGGAGTGGAGCCTCTCCACCTTCTATCACTCTCAGAGCCTTCTATCTCTCTCATAGCACTTAATATTTTTCCAATCATTCAATTAATTAATGAGTTTTAATTGAATTTAATTAGCATGACAAGTTGTTAAAATGGGAGAAACCTCATTTTAATATCTGGTTAGGAAAATATTGTGTGGGAAATTCATGGAGAATTTAGAAGAGCTCCCTCCTTCCAATGAAGAATGCCTCTTCAACAAAGAACACCTCTTACGAAGAACGCCTCTGAAGAAGAACACGAAGTCACCAACGATGTGCCTTCTCTTTTTCTTACTTCACATCAAGGGAGGAGACACCACCACGAGGAAGATCACCATCCACAACGACTCTTCCTCCGACGTCAACGGAAGCAGCACCGATCTTCCGCGATGTCCGATCATCACGACTCTTGCCACTTTCTGTGGCTTGATGACATGCGACGTCTTTGCGAAGTAGGGGTTGTTTTTTTATAATTCTAAATATTTGAATTATACCCTCTAATTTGGGAGTTCTTATTTGTTGAACAATGGTATGAGCCTCTAACACAGAGGGCATGGGAAAACGAACAATCCTGGATCCTTTGCCGATTGTTTGATGTGTGCAGATTGATGGAGATGATGAAGTGGGACTGAAAAAGGCAATTTGAAGCCTTCATAGTGAATTTTGGGTCCCGATGTGACCTTAGGCACTAAAGGTGGGAAAATAGACCACCGGAGTGCGTCCGGTGGTCCACGGAAGGTGGTGGCGGCGACCAGAGCCGTTCGGCCACTTGGAGGTGGCGGCACCCCAGCGCGTTGCCAGAGAAGACCTGTCACGGCTGTGCCATAGCGGCGAGTTAGAAGATCCCACATGGCCGTGGGATATAGGACAACAAAGGGGTGCTGAGCGCCACTGGTTCCAATCAGCGAAGCCTCCCCCCCCCCCCCCGCTCTGCGGCTTCCACTCGACCACGTTGTCCGAGCCGCGGCTTTCCATGCGGCCGGGTTGCGCCGGTCAGGTCGTATCATACCGGTCGGGTCGGTTCGCACCATCCAGGCTGGGCCGTGCTGGCTAGGCCGGACCCGGACCCAGACCCCCTATTTCCGGACAAGGTTCGTTCAATAGCCTATATCATGGGCTACGAAACACCGATCGATGCACCGTCAGTTGCATATGGATTCTTGGATCGAGGAGGCTGTTTCGATATATTACACTCAAGGTTTCATCCAACTATGGGTATGGACGGATTGGTTTGAACCCGGAACCAACCGGGCCGTTGGTGCTAAAACGCTTATAACTTGAGCATCGTACGTCCGATTAACGTGCTGTTGACTTTGTTGGATTCCTCTTGATGAGAATGTTCTTTTGGAATACATAACCTGAGTTTTGGAGGTAGTTGGAGTATGCCCAGGTTGGATTCTACTCGAAATCCAATAGGGCCCCTAGAACAGATAATCCGATAACTTTCAGATCGGACGTCCGTTTGACGAACTTTCAGTGGATTTGGTAATCTCGTTGAGAAATGGTCCCTTTGAGTATACCCTATGAGAGTTCGGGGTACAGTTGAGATATGGACTGGTTGGTTTGTACATGAAACAAACCTGGCCCCGGGACGAAAAGGCAAACGACTCACAGATTGGGCATCCGATTGATGTGTCGTCTGTTGCATTGAAACTCTTGTGATAAGGCGGACCTTTGTGATACTTCATTGTTGGAATTTGTGATACTTGGAGTACTGACCAGTAGCTCATGGTGCATATCCTTACGGAGATGAGTGTACAGAGTGCAGAGACCTAGTAGTTGTGGACCAGACTACTGCTTGACCAATTCAACTTAGAGTGAGTCAACTAGCCCAGTGGACAGAGCACTCAGTATTTTGTGGCAGACCCACAACAGATGGAGCGCCTAGTAGTTGGAATCATACCTGTGGTACTCGACAAGAGGAGTACCTCTATAGGCTATTAGGGGCACCGCTACTGTGTTTGGGCGGCAGACCCCTAGCGGGGAGCACTACTGTGTTTGGGTGCAGACCCACGGTACTCGATAGGAGGAGTACCTCAGCAGTCCAAGGTTAGAGAGTAGCATCTCGTAGTCGTGACAGGACCACTGTACTCAATAGAGGAGGATTTCTCCAGCAGCTGTGGTTTCGATATCATGAATAAAATTCTGGTTTGAGCTGAGTCAATGACCTTTGTATTTACCTAATGATTGAGATGGGTCACTAGATAACATAGTTATATGTATGGGAATATACCGAAGTAGTTGTTATTTGTTTATTTAATAACCTTTGTGATTACCTCTTGATTGAGATGGGTTACTTGATAACTTAGGTATATTTATGGGCTTATACCTAAGTAATGGTTATCTGTTGAGATCCTTCTTTGTGGTTATCCTTATTAGATTTAGTGAGTCCTTGAGGGTCTTGGGGTCCCTACTGAGTATCATTTTACACACCCCTACATGGGTTATGCCCGCACCTCGTTGTGTTGGATGCAGACGACGGACAACGCTGACTGAGATTGAGTGTACAAGGACTGGACGGTACCCAGAGGTGGACCTCACGACGAGTCAGTACCCAGAGGTGGACCTCACGATGAGTCAGTACTTAGAGGTGGACATCACGACAAGACTGTACTCGGAGGAGGTTGGCGGGCGAGAGCGTTTAGGAGGCTATCTATACCTTCCCTTCAGGTAGCATATGAGGTGGACGACCTAGGATATGCTTCTATCTTCCAGCTATTTGTCTTTTATTTTGTACTTTAGTTCAGTTGTAGTTGTAATTTTCAGTTGGTTTTGTATTCTGGCCCATTTACTTTTTAAAACATTCTTTTATACTTAGTGTATTATTTCTTCTTGTACTCTGGTTGGATGTGCTTATGTTTTATAAAGGCAATGCCTTCCCAGTTATCGGTATTTACGCCTTTGGTGCTAGTCTCCAGCCCCTGGCCTATGGAAGGTGGGCTTGGGGTAGTCACAAAACCGGCCCTGGGGACGGGTCGTGATAGTTTTTAAGAATGGATCATTGAAAAAAATTATATATTTGTCATGTTTTATTAGATATTCCTATAATCAGAATAGTGTAATTATCCTTTCACATGAAAATTATTATTAACATAGTAAAGACTCATGTTCTTAAACACATTACATAAACCAAAATGATGATATTTCATGATAAATTTGGATATGATTGGTGCATCATGTCTGTCATTTAATTTATGAATAATGACATATATGACTTTCCTCTTATAATAGAAGTGAATATTTCTATCCATTAGATTCAATAGAACAACCAAATTGAGTTCATGTCCACGGTGGTTTTTCGGCATGTACACATATAGAATGTTAATGAAGGGAATCTAAAATATAGTTTGATGATTCAAGTTATGAAACCTCTTTTTATGGGAGATATTGAGACCAAGGGATTATATTACATGGATGGTATTCATAAGAGATGGAATTTCATGGCGACATTAACACTATTCTATATGGGTGAATTGGTATGTTTTTAGATTTCAACATTGGAAAATAATTGGTTTATCCTAATCCCATTGATAATGGAGTATAAAGGGTCACACTTTAAGTTTTTATAAGAAACATAGTTAAATTCTATATGAGTTTAATAGTTTTTTTATAATATTTTTCTTATGGTAAGAGGAAAAATAATATTTAATCATATTTATTGGGTAATCACAAGTAATTATTTTTCTTTTTATAAATTAGTGATTTTTTTTAAATATATATTCATTATACTGGTATGTTAAATAATGAGGTGTTTGAGAAGAAAATGTTATTGTTTATTGAGAGTGAAAATATTATATGAATAAATATTAATTTATTCATTTGGTAGATATAATATTTTATCAGTACAAATGTTATGTGCATGTCATGTTAATTATAAGAACATTAATATTATTTAGACAAGTGTTTATCTACAGATTTAAATAATATTAAAGGGAGTTTTTGAAAATTACATTCTAACCCAATCTATATATAAATCCATCTTTGTATTCTCTAAATAATAATTTGTTTTGAAATCCATTTGGGGCACTAAAAAATTCTCTCATCATTTGGATATTCTTAATAATTCTCTATGACTTGGGATAATTACAGATCATACTCCACTCTATCACGTTCTGAGAGTATCAATAAAATCCAAAACCTCTTTTTTCTATTCTAAAATCAGGATCAATTTATAATGATGCAATGTATAGGTACATCTGCATTACCACATGAAAAAACCCTACCGTGATGTTCATATATTCTTGGGGTATGTGTTGATAAAATCTATGGGGAATATACCCCAGTTTCCTCCATCAAAATGGTAGTTTGACATGAAGGGTCAACTGTATTTAAAAATTAACAATAAATTATGAGTTGAGGAATTTATTGATCTATATAAATTAATTTTAAATTACATGTGAGATTTGTCTTCATGGATTCTATTAATGTATTTTTATCTATTTATGAAGTGAAATATTAATAAGTTGATGAAGCATTTTAATATTCTTCACTAGATATGCTTTAACATCACCCTATAAATATAAATTATATTAGATCTATATTTTTATGTTTAGTTTATAACTATTTATTCTTTTGCTTTATATAAACATTTAATTTTTAGTTTCAATTATGGTTTATTCATTTTTTAATATGAATCTATATTTTCATCAGAACATTCATTTGTATAAGAAAAGTTTATAGATTTACAAAGAATTAGTAAATTATAGCTATTAGGGTGGTGTCATAATTTTGGTTTTTTGACATTGATTACACCTAATTTAGTCATGTTAACCCAATATGGTTGGGTTTTAGGGTTCATATCTCTCCAGACAGTGTCAAAACGAAATGTATTTATTATATGTCATTCAATAACCTTCCAAACTTTCATGATGTTTTTTTGGATTATAAGGTATGTAACTAGCATACATACTATTTATTCTTTTAATCTTTACCACTTAAATCACATAATCTACATTGTAAAATAAAATTCATGTATTTATCACATAATATGTGGGAATGATAGCTGAAAGGAACCTTAATTATAATATACATGGGTTTTTAAATACTTATAACATAGTGGTCTTAATATTAAAAATCATGTAGTGTATTTAGTAAAAATAATTTTGTGTTCATTTAATTAATTTTTATTCCATGTAATTTATGTAGTGTTAAATTAAGTCATATCTGATGTAAAAAAAATTTAACACATTATGCAATTAATTTATTATCATTTTTATTAATCTAGTCTCAAATGGTGTAATTAATTCACATGGTGTGTTATTAATTCATTCTTTTTTTTATTTTAAAACACATAGTGTGTTTAACTCATATATTGTAATTAATTAATTGACATTGAAGTAAAATTAATTATTACATTAACCCAGTTTAAACACTATATGGAAATGGTTGAAAGAATATTAAGTTCCTAATTATTTATTTTTTCAATTAAGAATTAAATTTTTTGTCATCCCCATGTACACATCACGCACTTATTAAAATTAGATGGAATTCCTTGATAGTAATGATAGATTATTAAGATAAAAAATTAACCAATTTATAATATATTTAATGGAATTAATTGAAGCAATTTTATCCTAATAAATAAAAATGAATTGAAATTATAACTAGTTGGTATTTCAAAGCATGAATATTTCATAGTAAAGATGATCAGAAGCCTACATTGACATACTTATGATTTTTTGAATTTTAATTAAATTTATATCATTGATTTTAAATTATTATTATTAAAATAAAATGATGTAATGTGTATCATCCCAAAAAATTTATTATATATGGACCTATGTGTACACTATTTATTTAATGTAACACCGTTAACCCATATTTTGGTTCCCTGCAATAGTGTGTGAGTATATACATGTGTAAAAATGATATCCCAGGAGAGTGGATGTGGTTCATGTTTAGAACCAATGAAAATCTAGTCCAAGAGAAACATAATAAGATTGGTGGATTGATATATCCATATCCAAGTACTTGTTCAATTTAAATTCCCCCTAGGGTATAAAATTGTTTAATCAACCACCAAGTACTTGTTGAAGTTAAATTTCCCCTAGGGTATAAAATTTTATCATTTCATAACTACATTGGCTAGAATATAAAAATCCTTACACTTACTAATTATCTTCTAAATAAAATCTAAAATATCCATTGAATCAATAGAACTTTTATTTTGTTTATACATTAATAATTTAAAATGATATAAATCATATAGATAATATTATTTATTTAATAAAATATAGATATAATCACAGACACATGTATTATATATAGTGTAGATAAAGGTTCTTTTATTATAGAATCCTAATTCTCTCGACCTTACTCTAAAATAGTACTCTGAATACGTCTCATTTTCCTCATATAATCCATAAATTTCTACCCCCTAATTATCATTATCAAGAACATTATTAAAGTCCTTGAATATGTTTTTGTGGTATATCCCATGGATATAAGACTCTTTCTACTTTAATTTTTATATTTTTTCTTATAGAAAACATTTTCTTTAAACTCTATGGAATTAAGTATTCCAATGACAAATTCCTTATCCATATAATAAATGATTATCATCTACTTCAACTCTGTAGTCTTACTAAAGGGATCCCTAGAAAATGGTAAAATTTATAGTCCATCATCATCATACAAATTTTAAGAATATGACTCCATAGTAGTTTTATGAGAACAAATCTTAGTTATTCATATCCATGGATCAGTAGAGAAGGACTTGAAATTATTATATACAACCATTTCCATGTCTGAACCATGATTATTTTTATTTGGTGCATGAAATGGATATTCCCTTAGACTGATCCTCCACCATATTAATAACCAATTTAGTTCAAATTTTTCTCTTTTTCCTTCCTTCCTTATGATTTCTAAATAGGTGAAAACTAAAGATCTCTTCCTTGGCACACCTATATGAGAACGGATGGGGACTGATATCCAGGCATTAATAAACATATCTATATCTCCATGATAGATGACCACATTAATTTTAATGTAATAAGCCTTATAAGGTTGAACCGTTTGAGAATCACTCTTATGATGAAAATCCAAGGAATAATGACATAGTGGTATAAAAAAGAGAAAACATTGAACGCGATTCATAGAAAAAAATTATATTTTTTTTTTGAAAAATAACTAGGTTCATATGATCAATGAATATTATATGAAACATTATATGAACAATAAAGTATAGATTTAGGGAAATATTTAAGCTATAATATAATCCTGGATGATAGATTGAAAGTTCTAGAGACAGTGATTTTCAATTCATATTACTCCCAAACAAACATATAAACAAAAAAATAAAAAATAAATACAGAAATTTAGGGGTAGTTTGGCAGGGATGATATAGAGAGAAAGGAAATGATATTGAGAGGATAAATTGGTCTTCCATGTTTGGTGAGATAATTTTAAGGGGAGAGAAATGATAAGGGGAGAAATGGAGAGAAATAGATTTATCTCCTTTTTTTTAAATCACCCCAAAATTTTGATGATTTGGAAAGAAATGATGGTGGAGGGCTGTTAATATTTTTAAATTACTATTTATCCCTATTTTATACCTTTATCACAAAAGAATTTATTTTATATTCCTTTAAAAATATTCACTATACAAGATGGAGAGAAATCCAAATACTTTCTTTTCTTTTACTAAGTTGTTGATCTAAATGCAAGGAGAGAAATCACAATCATTTATTTTCTTTTCTTTTACTAAATTCTCACCGAACACAGTGTTAGGGCTAGTTTGATAGAGGTGATATTATGAGAAAAGAAATGATATTGAGATGAGGGATTGGTTTCTCATGTTTGGCCAGATAATTTTAAGATGAGAGAAATGATAAGGGGAGAAATGGAGAGAAATAGATTTCTATCCTGCTATTGTTTCTAAATCACTCCAAAATTGGGATGATTTGGAAGGAAATGATAGTGGAGGGATGTTAATATTTTAAAATTCTAATTTTATCCCTATTTTCTACATGTATCTCAAAATAATTTCTTTTCTTTTCCTTTAAAAAGATTCACAAAACAAGATGGAGAGAAATTCAAATCATTTCTTTTCTTTTACAATGTTATTTATCCAAACACGAAGAGAGAAATCACAATATTTTCTTTTCTTTTCATTTACTTTATAAAATATCAAATATTTTCTTTTCTTTTACTAAAATATCACCAAACACTATGTTAGGAGAATAGACTATGCTCGAACAAGATCATCATCAAGGTATAATTGAATATGAAATTAATATGAAATTAAGGATCTTATTTACCAAGTGATATTTAAGTCATAGTTTTTAATTGAAAATATGTTTAATTCATGTTAAGAAGTTATTATAGAAAATAAATGCGATACTATATAGAAATCATGAATATTTTTAACCTTTTTGAATTCTTTGTGGGGAATAGGTAGTCATGGTTCTCTCTTTTTAATACCAAAGGCCTTCACCCATCCCATGATCCCGAGGAAGGGAAAATATTTTTTATATTAGTGAAGTAGGGAATGTAAACTACTAACCATTATGTCATTTCCATTTAATACTATTATGTATCCACCCACCATTTGGGATATTGAATGTAAGATCTAGTGTTAGTGGTTGAAAACCATATAAATGAGATTATTACTGAAAGAACAATCCCACTTAATTTTATTCCTACTAATATCTGATATCAAAAATAATCAATGCATCAAAAATGAATAAGTAAAAAATTAATATAAATATTTAATGTTAAATTAAATAAAGATAGAAATTTTCATTAAATTAATTATTAATAAGTATTTATCTCTTATAAAATTAATTAGAGCATGTATATGCAAGCCGAGGTTTGTGGTAAATAGTTTTTTATTTTTTATCTTCTTCATCAAATTTATATGTGACTGAATATATTTTCAATAAAATACAATAAATTTATATCTCAATATTTTTTTATCAAGAAATTTGGGGTGCTAAAAAATTAATTTATAATCCCCATCTGAGATATCCCTACTTCACCCATTATAAACATTTTAAAGGAATTTGTGTCTCAATATCACGTTATTGATTTTTGCTACATGATATTTATATCTACTATTATATATTATTTATAAACTGTCTTATGAATTTAACCAATTAAATTTTTCATTGAATTTTTTGTATTTGTATTTAAACATCATGTTTTCTTTTTGATTGATATTCAATAGATTAAAAACAACTATTTTTAGACAAATTGGGGTATGAGTTGGTCATCAAACTCATACCTCTGCAAAATTTATTAATGAAATAATAATTTAAAATTCATAAACGATGTGTAATAAACATAAAACATATATAATATGATGTTATTTAAATAAATATTTATAATAATACTCCCAAATAGAGAATGAAAATAATTTTTTCACTCTTATAAATCCATACTTCAACAACAAGAATTCCATAATTAGGTATGCATAATTTAATTTGAATTTCTAGAATCTATTACTCCTTAACTTGAGATGAATCAGGTATTCCAAAAGTGGATAGTAACTCTCAAAAATCTATAAGGAACTTCGAAAAAACATAAACATCCCAACCAAAATATGAACTCCAAATGAATTTTATAAGTAGTTACCAAAAACAATACAAATTAAATAAAACGTTCATTAAAGTTAGATCTAACAAAATCCATACGAACTGCTTAGAACATCTAGGTAATAGAACATAAAATCTTGAATAAAAATAAGTTCAATCAAACTATTTTTATTTATGATGCAACCAAAATACCACTCTTCCAAATCATTAATGTTTCTTAAATACATCTAAAAGCATATTATAAAAGATTTCATAATGCCAATTTTAAACTAAAAATAACCAAACACCCATATAAATAGGATGGAACAAATATTTTAACCAAAAATCCATGTTATAAAACATTAAAATTCTAAAAATCATTATCCTAGTAAAATAAGATAATAAAAAGAAAATAATTAACATAAAGATACCAAGGAACCCTTCTTCAGAAAGAAAAATTCAAGGAAGATTAATTTACCTGGAATTGGTTTGATGATGAAATCTATATTTTTCTTAAATTCCTAACACACTTTAAAGAAAATTAGATTTTTTGTTATAAAATAAGTCTCATTATACATTTTTCCATTTATATATTAACATAATGATATTATATCAAGCTTCTCTATTCAAGAGTCTAGTTCCTCTTAGAATTCCAATTTCTAATTAATTTTATAGGAACCTTCTACAATAGTGTAATCATTATTATCATTGTTGTTTTCTTGCAAATTAGATTCATCATAGGATATAGTCAAGTGTTCAGCAACCACAATCTGTGGGGGAGTAACGTTTTTTTATTTCTAGAGGCCTATAATGATCCCGTGAAATTATTTATCTCAAAGTTAAACTAATCAATATGTTTTAGATTATTCTTTGTATTTGGGATGATGTAACAATCTTAATGAACTATTGGTTTTTTACCTTTTTCAGCACTTCATTTCAGGAAATCACCCTTAATCAGACCAGATATCTCATAATAATAATATAAATAATGAAAAAAATAAAATTGGTTACTCTATTCATCCCATTGCGATCGTTAACCAATTTTTTGGTCTTGATAGTAGATAGATCAAACTAGTTATGAATCTACATATCCTCATTATTAAACGGTGTATTATGCAAAACCACCATAAAACAAATTAGATTAACATAAGAGTTTTGATTATTAGAAGAACAAAAAAAATTGGTTTACATACTTATCAACGGGATCCTTTGGATGGCCTAAAGAAAAAACCACCACAATTTTATTCTCATATTTTTTAACCAAACGTGAATTAAAATATATAAGTGGGTGTCAAACATAAGTCTTGTTCTCACATTCCTTTATTAATATTTCAATTTTGAAGAATTTATTGGTAGTAAGTGGGAATTTTTTAAAGACTACATCCTAAACAAATCAATAGTCACCATTGTGAATCCAAATATGAGATGGAAAATATTATGATATATCAACTTTTATATAGATTATAGAAACTAGAGGCTAAATTTTAATTATAGTATCAATATCTCATTTGATATGTTTTTGAATTAAACTATAAATAGAAAAAATGTAATCATTTTAAATTAAATGACATATAAAACCATGGAATTGAAGTAAAATAGGGACAATGAGAGTTTCTAATTTAATGAAAAAAATCTAGAGACCATTTCATTACATTAATGAAACAGATAACCGAGGACCAAAAAACTCTACTCTAAAGAATATAGTATTCATTTTAAGATTTAAATCCGAAAAAAAAACATGTGAATAATTTTGCAGACTAATATAAAAATTCACAAATCCAATATTATCTAGGTTCTTTCTTAGGAGGATTAGTGAGGCTATTAATTTTTTAAACATTCAATCAAGAAAAAAATAATGATCGCAAGAAAGTAATTGTATGTCATCCTTTGAAATGGATACCATTTAGAGACCCATGCGATTGCATTTTTTTCATATTGATAAACACCAAAGTCTTAATCTCTCTTCAATGTTGAAATTAACTCTGTATAATCTTACTTTTAAAAATATGAATTCAATTTACAAGGACATATTATTTATCTTTCAATAATTATAATTATTTAAATGTCAATTATTGTTCCTCTATGATTTATTCAGTCCTCACTCATATAAATTAATATATGTGAATTATTTATTTAATATAATTTTATTGGAATATATTCCCTAGTCTTGATTAATATTATTTTATATCATTCATATACTATCTTATAAGGTAATATTTTTATATTTCTCTTTAATTAGTATGATTTACCTTCATCTTTATATAATCTCATTGATAGATAATACCTTATAGCTCATAATGATCATAAGGTGGTTTCTCCTAAAATATCTTCATATTTTATATTATATATATCGATTATTCAATTATATATTTTGTATTCACTATTTATTCAAATACTAACAATTCTACAATTATAGTCATTTTTTTGAATTTATATATAAATTTTTTATTTTTATATATTTTATTCTAAAATTGAATTACTTTTAATTGAAGCATCCCAATAATAAAATGAAAAAAAGAAAACATTGAATAAATGGTTTAAATGTTACATGAAGAAATATTCACACAACCGGTGGACTGAATGCTATAGTGTCACAAATTCTAGAAACATAAAATTACTAATTTCACATACTAAAACATTTCTCTATAATCTAAATCCACTCTTAATATTTTAATGAGACCTAAATTTTTAATACCCTAATATTTTAGATAATATTTCTCTTGAAATAGTATATTTTCTTTAAAAACATTCTATACACGCAACACTTAGATTAAATGAACTATGATATACTATTAAAATATAATTATTTTCGATAGAAATAACATAGAAATTAAATCGGCTCTTAAGAATAGGATTGAATACATTATTAAATATTTTTAAATTTCCTACTCAATAAAAATGTATTGATTAATTTCTAGTAAATATTCACTCAAATTTAAGAAAAGATAATTTATTTTCAAAAATACCGCTTCTTAAAAATTGATTTGTATTTAATTTTGGGTTAAATATTATAAATAATTTATGAAAAATTTTGTTTTTTTAACTTTTTTTTGAAATAAATCAAATAAAATTATCTAAATTTTAATTTTTATGATTTTTTCTATAATTTTGATTTTCTAGTAAATAGTGATAAATAATTTTTTTTGTTTTTTTCATCAGGAATGTAAGAAGTTAAAATTTAAGTTTGAATGTAAAATTATATCCCTTATATTTTAAATAAATAAATTATTTTTAATGTAATTAATTTTATGCTTCAATTTATGACAAAAAAATATTAAAAAAATGAAATTTTCTCAAAATCTATTTTTATCCCACTATTTGTTTTAATCATAATAAATTAAATTTATCAGTACTAGTAAATTATTTTAATTAGATTTATATAATATATATTTAATGAAATTTTTTATACAAAATTCTAATATATTAACAATGCATGGGATAAGAATAAATTTTGTATTATGATTAACAACTATATTTTTCTAAAAGAGATTTTCATTGTATTTTGCACAATTATTTTAAAATTAAATTCTTTCAAATATATGTGTATTGATTTGGAAATAATTTTCCATATATTTATATTTAGGATTTAAAATATTGGTATATAGATCACTTTTATTTTTGGTCAATATGTATAGTATCCGTGGTTGAAATTATCACCTGAATGAAATATAAATTGAATTAATATTGGATAAAAATAAGTGACATGGACATATATTTTCATCTTATTTCTTATTGGATGAATTATATTATACCATTATAGTCTTAGAATCAAAATTGATCTATTTAATGGATACATGTCTTTTAAAATGACATAAATAATATTTAAATTAAAGAATGTTACAAATTATAACTCTCTTGGTTTTAAATATATCTTATGTGTCAATATAGGGGAAAATTTTATTAATTAATTTTAGTGTCTATATTGAGATCAATGAAATTATTTCCATGATAGTAAACTTTTTTTAAATTTTTATAGATTTTATAATAACCATAAATTATTGCCCAACATTAATACTGTATTCATTAAATTAAGATAAACATTAAATGACTAATTTAAAAAAATTATAAGTGATACAATATTAATGCGTTAATGTATACCATTAAATTTATCGAACTATATGAAATTATTAAGATTTTTGGAATTAGTTTATTTGAATTCCACTTTTTCCTTGATGTATTTGTCGTCAAATTAAATGAATTATGTTAAAAATGACATTAATGATAGTTTATGATAAAGAATATTTTATTAAATGATATATAATTCATAAAAATATTATATTCATCCAAATTAATGGGATAGGTTTATAAAAATCATAAATATTCTATTTTTGGTTATTATTTCATTTTATTGTAATAATAGTAACACTTAAAGGGTAGGAAACATTACTATTTTGGTAATATTAAAAAGGGTTAATGAAGGGTTGAAACAAAATTATAAGGGTAGAGATGTAATATAATTTTTCCCAGAATTATATATGGTGAGTGTATTTAAACTGTCCCCATATTATATTCTATTATTGTCATTTTGGAATAATTTTTTTATCAAAATAAATTTATACTAATTTAATATTTTGACATATTCCATGACATCCCCATCCCTCATTATAAAAAAGAACCCTTCCATTCTCTTCTTCACATCACCATTAGCTTTCTAGATTGAAAATACCCTTCCAAAATCCATTATCAGCAACCTAATATACATTTTTGAGGTTTTGGTCTTACCAAAAGACCATCCCTATAGCCCTTGAAAGAAGATCCAAAGGTGTTATTTCAAATAATATGTAATCACCTTAACTGGACTCTTTCTTATTAAATTGTTTTTAACTATAATAAATCAATTATATTGTTTATAAAATAGTATCTTCATTATCCAAAATACACAAAAATTTTATTTTTATTATAAAAATGCCTTTATTCACCCTCATTCCATCAAATGAGAAGTCAGATAACATTTGTGCAGATACATGACTTACCGTCTCCATGTAGAGATACAATTTTTTATCATCACCAAATTTTATGGATGTTGAAAATGATTGTTTTAATGTTTAAATATGATAATTATAAAATAATTACACATATATAATTATAATATCATATCTACATTCTTACCATCCAAACCATTGGAAAATGATAACATCGATCGTGTGTACATGTGGACTACCTCCTCCAACAAGAGATTTGATTTGTTTTCGATTTATTCTTTAAATGGATGATAATAATGGTTTATATAATGAATATATCTTATATATATGTTATAAACATGATTTTCAGAAAATAAGTTATTATTTTAATTTATTACATTACTTTCATCAAAAAAGTAAGAAGAGTGTTCACGGGTGCATACGATCTACCGTCTCTATGAACAGTGTAATATATATATACATATATATATATTATAAGTGAATATAAACATGTATATAATTAATATAAATGATATTTATATATGTATTAAAATTCTTAATACAATGGAACCATTATCATAAAATAATGACCAAAACTATTGAACCATAACATACATGAAAAACTTAGCAGATATCTTCCAGAATAAGGTTTTTTATATAGTAGTGTTATGAAATGGGTGATAAAAGGTTGTATGGAAATCATATATGGTATGATATATATAATTTTTTATTATTATATATATAATATTTATATATTTATTATATTGTTGGTCCAATGCATATGAAGTAAAATTGACTTAAGTTAATGAATTTTCATCTCACTTTTATTTATATGGAACATATGTTATAATCACCACATATTTAATTTATATAGTGAATATACTACAGATTAATGCCATTTTTTATTATTTTAATGACAATTATCGGATATAAATATCCATATTTTGTTTTTCTAATCATTTTCTTATGATTCAAATGTTACCAAAGTGTAAAGTGTTTATGTAAGAATATCATTGATTATTGGGATTGATTATGATTAAGTTTTTTATGAAGAAATATTATGATCATACACTCATGAAACATTTTATTTTTCTTCTACAATACACATTTATTTTAAATTAATGTTTTCAATTAATTTTACTCAATATAATTACTGAAGATTTTGGATTTTTATTAAGGAAAATAAAACTTATTTGTCTCCATAATCGAGAAATTTTTTTTATCCATACAATTTTTTTTATAATAATGTTTTAAAAGGGTTTTTAATATAATACAAGTATTATTTAAATTAATTTTTACCTTAGTTTAATTTTTAAATTTATTTTTTGAAATTATTCTTATTTTTATTTTCTAAATGATGCACTTTTTTACTTTTTAATAAAGTATAAAATGAATTTTTATTAAAACTTTTACGACATTTATAGAATATGCCACTGTCAAGATTTATACTTGATTTGAATCTTCCTTTACATGCTTTCATGGTTATTTTATATGAAATTTCTTCCCATAAAGTTTTCAGAAAAAATATATTTTTAAGAAGCGATTTCAAAATGGAAAGTATATTTTCCACAATAATATTTTAATGATATTTTAATGGTATTTATATTCATCAAATATAAAAAAGGTTGATATAACTTATGATTTATTGGGTATGTGATCCAAGGATACCATCCTTATTCTTCCTTTATATGATTTAAGATCATGACTACATGACATTTGTAGGAACTATTTATTTTACATGGCTTTCACTGTGATAAAGTGTTTATAAATTTGATTTCTTTTTTCATGGGTTATTTTATGATTAATGATTAATAATCTTATAAAAAACCTATGTATGATTTTCATTATGTGAAGGTTGGGATCTATATCTCCCTCTAATGCATTGGGTAAAGATGGATAATTCAGGAGGTAAATATCTTAGGTGTGAACCTAAATTCATATTCACAATTTTATATGGGTACCTCATTTTCATTTTCATATAATTAAATGAGGTTCTATTTTTAATGTCTTTTAATTTAATGCAAGGGCCTAGCGTTCAAGTTTATATGATTAGAAATGGACCTGGTATCATTCCCATAAGTTTATACATGTTTATAATTTTATTTCCTTTAAATTAAAGAGTGAAACTATTCCTATTTATATGTTCAATAAGTTATAAGTTAATGTGTATACAGAACAAATATTTATTATACAAATTTTATGAATTCATAGATCTTTTTCTTTTATTTATTTATGATTATTATCTTATGAACTCCCATTTTTTATCAAATGACTCCAGAATATTATCTATGATATGTAGGATAGGATTTTCAAATGTTGCTCTCATGTTCTTGAACCCATATATCCATGTTATGAATAATTGATGATTAATGTATGCATATTTTACCCTTACTAATCATCTAAGCTCACATTTTATTACTTTTAATTTCCATAGGTTATGAAGAAAGGTACTAAGTATGATATGTCTATTAATAGTGCCCGTTATGAAGAACTTAGTGGGAGAATATGTAAATCTTTTATGAACTATTCTTTTATATGTTCATGTTTCCATGGCACTATACCCATAAAATTATGATCGAATCATTATGATATCTAATGAATATCCATATAGAAATATGTTAAATCTATATAATAAAATTATAAGTCGATGTAGTGTGTATCATAGACTGGTTTAGTTGACCATTAGAAAAGTGTGTGATTAAACATTAATAAAAACTCTAATGATAAGTCTACGTATAGTATAATATCCAAATGTATTATTAATGATCATGGATAACCTATATTAAACCTGATGTGTCATATATTAAATAATAGGTGTCTTTATTTAGACATCCAATAAATGGCTCTTCATAGTTATGTTGTTTCCCACTATAATTATCACTTGTCTCACTATAATTTTTAGTTTTAGTAAATGTTTGGAACTAGGGGTATTATTGTTAACGCTTAATGTGATAGACAATAAAATACTTGAACTCATGAAAAACCAAATTAAATAGTATATGGAATGAAAAACCACATGATAATTACTAATCAGTTATTTCGTTATATAATTAATAACCTCAACTTAGATGAGTATCCAAACACAACTAACAGGATAAATATGAAGTTCAATGTAGATCATGGAGGGAATAATATTAAACATCATATAAATTGATAATTTTAGAATAATCACTCATTGGAATGTCTTAGTAGAGAAAGAATATGTTTTGGGTATTGAAAAATATAACGCAAAGTATGTAGTTACCATGGAAAAATGAAAATCTTAGCGAATGTATTTGATGGAAATATTGATTTTCTAAAGGAATCCTTGACGGTTTATTGTTTTAAATGTGGATGATATTTTCATTATGAAAATCAATATCATAAGGGGATACTTGAGAAGATAATTAGAAAGGTCGTATAATGAGTGGAATTATGAATGATGATGATGAGACAACGAATGATATGTGAATGGTATGAACTGTTTTAACAGTATTTCTTATGTTAAAAGTAAGAAGTAAGATTTAATTTAGGTTGATGAATCTAAATAAATGATTTATATTTTTAATTATAGGAATGGTTTACAAGGGAATAATATTGTGAATCCTAGTTAATGGTTTAATAGGGAAGTTGTATTATTAATGTTTTAATGTATTTAAATTCAATAATAATGATGTTCAAGTTTTATAATAACTATATTTCGATTAAAAAATCATGAAACATATATGGATTATTCTAAAATATTTTTTTTTGATTTGAAAACATATTTTGAACTTTAAAAATAACAAGGAAAAGTAATAATGGTTTTCTTTTATAAAGAGTTAATTGTAATTGATAGAATAGTATTGGTGACCTTAAATTAGTTAGTAATTTTATGATAACTTTATTTAGGTCTTATCGGAAAAAAATTATTACATTTTTTATTTATGGAATATTTTTAATTTTCTATGATCTTATTTAAGGGATAAATATTGTGTTAATTTTTTGAAGTATACATTATCATAATGTGTGGTTAAATTAAAAGACATGGATACCATTATGGGTTTATAATTTTATGGTTTATCATATTTTCAAAGGAATCAACTCCTCTTTGTATTTTTTAAGTGATTTTATTTTTAGGTTATATGAAAGTTTTTAGGAATAATAATATTTTGAGGTTCAAATAAACATTTGGGTTTATATTTGATTTCATGTCAACATGACTGGGGTCAATTGCATAGTAGGATATAGATAATTTTAATTGTGTAAAATTGATTCATTCACATATTGATATTTTTAGAGATATTTTTGGTCAAATTAAGGATTAACATTTTTATTAGTATCTAAATTTGGTTCATGATGTTTTGGTGTGGCTCACTACGATAAATTACTATATAGTTGTTTATAATTGTATTTAATGACATTTGGTAGATTTTTTATTTTGTTTAGGTATATATAACACTTTTTTCTAACAAGTTTTTTAACAAGAATAATTATTTGGGAAGAATGAAATTAAACATTTTTTGAGGATATAAATTGAAGATTATAATATATCCTTTAAGATTTAAACATTATT
Source organism: Viscum album (assembly GCA_963277665.1). Taxonomy (NCBI): domain Eukaryota; kingdom Viridiplantae; phylum Streptophyta; class Magnoliopsida; order Santalales; family Viscaceae; genus Viscum; species Viscum album. The sequence goes on along the minus strand of OY728156.1, from coordinate 1,431,192,279 downwards.
TAATCATGAGGTTGTTGAGGTAATTAATTCTTTTTATTAATATTAAATTTACTCATATGTTGGTTGATTAATTTATAGAATTATATTGTGATATCATTTTTTATTCAATGCCTAATTACACAAGGAATATCTAAATATACTTTTTTGATTCATCAAAAATTTATATTAGTTCTTCAATAATTTAAAATTCATCTTGACTACACATTTTTGGGAGCAGTAGATTTAATTGTGATAGAAATCGATTAAGGGGTGAAATTTAACTTTTAATGTAACTATGTTTTTTTATATTCTTATTTTAGAAGATAAATGAATTAATCTTCTACAAGTAAATATTCTTGAGAAAATAATTTTGCCCTATAACCTTCAATTTTGAATAATTGATAGACTTTTTCCCCCTCACTGATTTTTGGTTTTGTGGTAGTTAACCTTCTTTTTCAAATTTTATCTATCACTTTTTATTTTACCTTGGGTGTTATTTTTATCTTTAATACCCATATTTTCACTTCTAATTTATATTATTCTACCTAGAAACCTAGTTTTTAGTGAGCTCCATACTTCCTTTTCCCTCTTTGTAAGGGGATATTTTATTATCCATTTTCAAAATCATGGATTTTATGAAAGGTATTTTCAAATAACAAAACATTCATTTCCAATAAAAATTAAATATTGAAATAATATAATTTATTCAATTATGGGGAATGTAACACCCCAATATTTTAGAAAATAATTTTATTTAAATAATTTTATTTCTTCAATAACTTATGCAACAAGCAACGCTAAGTTTAAATGAATTGTGATATGCTATTAAATTATTACTATTTGTTGTAGTTATAAAAAAGAAATTAAATTAGAAGGTAAGATCAGTGTTATATACTTTGTGAAATATATATAAATTCATTACTAAATATAAATATATTTATGTATTCTTAGTAAATAGTCACTCTATTTTTTGTAAAGTTGTTTTATTTTTCACAAATATGTTTTTTTAAAATATTTTTATTTATTTATGGGAGAAAATATTATTATTCAATTTTTGAACTTTTGAAAGATTTATTTTTAATATTATTTTCAGTTTTTTAATTTAATATAATGAAATTATCTTATAATTATTTTTTTATAATTTTCTTAAAAGTTGGATTTTATGGTGAATGGTTAAAGGTAATAATTTTATTGTATTTTTGTTTCAATATTGTTCAAATTATAATTGTATAACATTAATAAATTATAATTAGTTTTATTATTTTTTAAATAATCCTATTGTGTTTATTTAAATATATTTAATTTTCAAATTTATGATAAAAACATTTTTGTACGAAAAATTTATTTTCCTAAAATATGCTTTTTATGTGTGAAATGCGTTTTTTGTCTTAAAAATAAAATTGGCCACTGTTGGTGAATTATTTTAATGAAATTTATATATTATATATTCAATAAAATTATATTAACATTCATCTACTATATTTATTATGAATGGGATAAAATAAATCATGTTTTATTCTAAAGCCCTATATTTTTCTAAAAATAGATTTCATCATATTTTTACACTTACTGTAATATTAATTTTAACCATATATATGTATTGAATTTAGGAAAACAAATTACATATTTGGAATTTGTAGTTCTAAATTGGGTAAATAATCCCATTTTTTGTTAATAAAATAGTAACAATTATAAAATTTGTTATTATGGTTAAATCTATTAGCTTTGTAAATGATTAATCGGGTTAGTCTAGATTAATGATATGTTATACAACCATATTTTTTCATGAAAAAACTTATTTAACAAATTTAATGCAACTCTGATCCTTATAGACTTGATATTGAGTTGTTTAATTTACACTTTTCCATGAAAAGTAACTACATAATATTTAAGTCAAAGGTATTTACATAATGAAACTATCTTAGTTTTAAATATATATTTTTTTCGATATAGGTAAAAATCTTATTATGAATGAATATAAGAATATATTTTGAGAATAAAAAAATTATTTTCCTAATATAAAATTATTTTTAATTTTTATAAATTAAATAATGATCTTAAATTATTGTGCAATGCTAATACAGAATTTATTCAACTGATAGAAACATAAAATAAAGTATCTTAAAAATAATTAAATGTGATATAATTTAAATTAGTTCATATATATAATGAGTTATATATATATGAAATTATATATAGTTTTTCATAATTATATACTAATTGTCATTTTTTTCATGTAAACTTTAATGAATAGTGTTAAAATGTCATAAATGATATTTTATAAATCATAATATTTTAATTAATGATTTAAAATTCATAAAAATATTAGATTCATAAAAATGAATAGGATATGGTTATAAACCTAATCCATGGACCATTTATGGGTCATTTTTTTATAGTAACATTTTCAACCCACAATTGGTAGAAAACTGTAATATTATGGTAATTGTCAAAAGGGTTATGGAAGGGTTAAAAAAATGGAAGGAAAAAAATATAAACATAATTTTTTAAAAAAATAATTTTGTGAGAGGATTTTATATCATCCTTAACACATATTATAGAAATATAGATATGGATTCATTTGGACATCAAAATTAATTCAAATCATTTTAATACTTTATTAAATTCCAATGGTTCCCTTCCTCTCAATTATATAAATTCACACCTCCTTTCTTTTCATCACATCAACTTGAGACTTATACCTTGTAAATAACATCAAAAAAATTATAAAATTCCTTATTCACATTATAGATGTTTTTATCTTCCAAAAATAAAATCCCTAGAGCCCTTAATAGGATATTTGAAGGAATTATTTCAAAGAAAATTTAATCACCTTAACCGATCACTTTTATTTTAATTATTCTCTTACCTCTAAAAAATATACAATATTTGTCATAAAATAATAAATTTATTATAAAAAATACAATTTAATTTTATTATTATTATTATTAAACCACCTTTATTCTCCATCTTTTCATCAAATGGGAAGTGAAAATATTGCTCATGCGAACTTATGACATACACTCTCCATGTAGCGATACAATTCATTTATCATCAACATATATTATGGATTGGTATTATAACGGATTTAAATTTTATATATGATAATTAAGTCATAATTATACATCTTAAATTATAATATCATATCTCCCTTAATACCTTCCAAGTTTTTGGAAAGTAATAACTGTTGAAACCAAGGCTTTTTTTTTATAATAATATAGTTCAGTTTGTGTTTGTTTCCAATATACACATGGATAACTGGGAATTTTTCAAGAAGTGAAGTCATACGATTGAGGCTGAAAGTATTATTGAAGGTGGCACAGTTTCCTAGTGTTTTACAATATTTTTTGGCCTTAAAAATTGGGACTTTGGAAATAGTATGTGGTGAAGGCGTGTGGTATGCAGTGAAGGTGCACGGTACACGTTGAAGGTGAGTGGTATGTGGTGAAGCTGCAAAGTACGTGGTGGAGGTAGCGGGAATGGTACGTGAAGTTGTGTGTGGAAATGAAAACAGTTCGCAGCAACGGTACGCGATGAAGGAATTTGGTATACAAAATGATGAAGGTTGAAACGAAAAATGGTTCACAGCGACGGTAAGCTGTGAAGGCATGTGTTATGAGGAATGATGAAGGTTGGCGGGATTGCTGTGGTTTGTGAAATAGGAGTGGTATATGGTGGAGGAAAACCATACACAAATGAAGTTAATATTCTCCTACATTGAAAGTTTGGGTAAATCAGTTTAGAAAAATTTGTAGATTTACATGCCTATTTAAGAAACAGTAATTGACTTTGTTAGATGATGAGATTTAAGATTAAAATTAAGGGAAGAAATTTAGATATGTCTAAAGTGGTTTGTAGAGGAGAAGAAGGTATGTGAAGAGACTCATTAGTATAAGGATAATAGTCCGTAGAAGAGTGTGTGGTTTACGTAGGAATCTATCACAGTACACAGAGGAGAAAGGCAGTACAAAGAGCATGATGGTATATGTAGGTGTGGAGAAGTACATAGAGTAGTGAAGAATACAGAGTAGCATATTTCACAGTGGAGTTGTACCGTACATGGAGGATCTGGATGGTACACGAAAATTTATTTGGTTTGCAGAAATGGAATCAGTATGCGGGACACCCAAGGAAGCCTAAAATTGGAAAGATCTGTTTCCAGAATTAATCTTCATATAATATCAATGTATTGAAACATAAATTACATTTGTGAATGATTATGGGACATTAATAGAGAATCCATTTATTGGTGAGGATGCCTGATTTTATTCTGAACCATTGAAGAAACCTTCAGTTTGTTAACTTAGCAAAGATTCTTCCAATGCAGTAAGCAAGGTGGAGTCAGTGGAAGTGATTTGAGGAACACAGTGTGCTATCTCTAAAACCATGTAAAGTAATTGCACCAGTAATAGAGTGACAGTGCTAAACACTTATACTCCACAACTAGTGAAGATTATTTGTTTTGGTATGACTGACATACTATCGACGCATGCTCCTTAGACGTAGCCCTTAGTGGTGAACCATGTAAAATTGTTGTGTCATTGTTTTTCATGTGATTGTTTATTTTCTTCACATTCTCTTCGGATGGTTTTAATATGTTTCTTCCAATGTGGGAACAATATCCATCACTTTAAAAGGAAAAATTGACACCCTAATTAACCCCTCCCATCTCAGGGTGTTCAGAGGTCCTTCAAGAGGTATCATATGGTGAAGGTTTCTAGTGTTAAACCTGCCTTCTTCCATTATGGAGAATCCATTCAACATTAGGGCTGTTCCCCAATTAGACTGAAGTAATTTTAAAATATGGAAAAATAGGATTATATCTCACCTAATATCACTTGGAATGGAATTTTTATTTGCTACTACAAGGGGAATATAAGTCACTGATCCTTCATGACTATCAATGATATATTCAAATAGGAAATTTATTAATTCAGATAAAAATTCACAAAATATTATCATTGCATCCCTTTTGGATTAGATTTATCTAAAGGTAATGAGTTTTAAATATGCCAATTCAATATGGGATAAACATGAAAATATTTATGACAGAGGTAGAAAAGTGATGGAGGAAAAACATCAATTTCTACACAACAGGTTTGATGATCTAAGTACACACCCTCATGAGAATGTTGACTCCTTTTTCAATCGAATTACTAAAGTTATAGGAGGAATCTGAGGTCTAGGCGATGATATCAAACACATTAACATAGTGAATGAAATCATGAGAATAATTCCACCCATTTATAATGAAAAGGTGTTATCCCTTGAGGAAAAATATCTCTCCAATCACTCAATGGATGATCTTCTGAGCAATCTATCAGCTTATTAAATTATAATTAAACTAGAAGAACCTACAAATCATGTGAGAACTAAAATGGTATTCAAATCCATGGAAAAAATTTAAGTTTCTGGATATAATAGTGCTGCATATGATGAGGAGAAAAACACTTTCTCTCACTTACAATAAGCTCAATAAGGGAACAGGGAAATTGGAAAGAAAGATACATCTAGCTTGTTTTCACTGTGGAAGAGTTGGGAACATTTCCTATCAGTTCTCAAAAAAATTAATGATGAAAAAATTGAAGTTTAAAACACTGAGAATCCTCAGAAAAGATTATTAAAAAAGATAAGATTTAAATTTTCAAATAATTTATAGAATAATAGTTTTGTCTTTTTTGAGGAAGATAAGGATAAAAATTTATGTGACGACTATGAACCAGAATTTAAGATTGAAAACCATGCCCCCATGATGGATACCATTGAAATGTTAGAACCATTGACTAATAAAGCTAAATATAATTAGTTGAATACTAATTTTTATCCCAAGTCTCAACATAAGGATTCTATTGGAAAAATTGAGATTAAATTTAAGAGATTTAAAATTGGAAAGCAATGTTGGAGGAATCCTCAGAATATATTAATCTTCTGGAAGAAGAAAATGAATGGCTAGAAGAACTATTGACTATTCAATCATCAATCCTTGAAATCACTGATGATATTGTGCAACTAAAACTCCGAATTGAAGAACATGCAAAGGTCATCAATGAACATACCTCGAGACTGTGAGAGATGTCAAAGACTATTAAAGGACTTGAAGAAGAAGTTATTACTCTGATAAGTAAACATGAAAGTGAATCAATTTCAAAAGAAAAAAATAAAGAAAATAAAAATTGGACGGTTTTTAGATATAGAGATGCTAAAGAGAGAAAAATGTGGTTCTGATAGTGTTGAAAATATATTGAGGTATCGAAGACCCACATTCATGGGAAATAGAAGAATTCATAATGATGCCAAAATGCTAAATGCTATAAATAAAGTGAACCAGAATAAAGGAAAGATGAATGTTGATCATTTTGAAAATACACTAGATGTGATGAAAATGAAACCCTTAAATCAAAAAAAAAAGAGAATAAATATTGTCACCCATTTTACAGAAATGATAGGTAGTCAAACTATTTTAATGAGGAATAATGCATGATTAGAAACATAAGTGATAAGAAATTTCCATTCATGAAGTGTCTTTTTTTGTGGCTATATGAGCCATACAATGTCATACTATGTAGAGGAAAGGAGATATATGAATGGGGAAGATTTTGGAGTTCAATAAAGGAGAAAATATTCTTATCCAACTTCTTATAGAATAAATAATTTCTAGGAATATTTTTTTCACTATTCTAACTTTGGCTATAAATCGATATATTGTAGGCAGAGGTATGATAGGAGAAATTCTATCAGTGCTCAGAGAAGAGTCAAAACTCATCAACCAAATAGTGTTTCTATTTCAAACAGGTTTTCTCCTCTTGAAAGAGAATTTGAATATAAATAACACATGTACATGGAAGATATAATTTAATGGGAATCAACAACTCAATCCAATATCTCATGTAAAGAAAAGAGGAAAATAGAAAAGACCAATTTTGAAGATGTCTCCCTAAAAACAATAACGAAAAAAATAACCTAGATTCTTTTTTGTGGATATTCATCCCACATAATGGGTAATACGGACCTATTAAGGATTCTCAAGAAAATGTTCAACAGAATAATGAGGCTCAGTAATTATTGTGTTTTGAATATAAAAGGAATTAGAAGTAATGAGATTTCTAATGGAGATCTAAAGAAAACCGACATCCTTTATGTGGATGGTCTGCGTCATAATATTCTAAGTGTGATCCAACTCTGCGACTCAGGTCTTATAGTGACATTCAGTCCGAATGGTTGTACTATAAGTGGAATGACTAAGAATTCACTGGTGAAAGGCTATCGAACAGATGAAAACTTATATCAAGTTAACAGCAAAGAGAACATTTGTTACTTAACAGTTAAATTGGAAAACAACTTATAGCATTGAATATTAGGTCACATAAATCAGCAAGACATGGAAAATATATCTAATCTGAAGATATTCATGGATATCATTAATCTAAAGCATGAACGAGAAAAGACTTGGTATGCATGCATGTGAGGGAAACATGACTACAGTTTATACAGGCCAAAGAAGAAAAGAGCATAAAATATTCTTGACCACATCCATACAGATGTATGTGGCTCTATAATTATTACTGGAACACATGGAAAAAGGTACTTTTTTCTTTTCATAGATGATTACAATAGAATGGAATGTGTTATTGTTATACATAGAAAGTGATATGTACCTGACTGTATGAAAACCTATCGTTGAATCACAGATAATGATACTAGATGGAAGATCAAAGTATTATAGTCTGAAAATGGAGTGGAATACACATCCATTGAATTTAAAAATTACCTAGAGATGCATGGGATACAACCTGAGGTGGCTGCTGTGAGAACTCCATAGAAAATTTGAGTTCTTGAGTATAGGAATCAATAGGTAAACAAAATGTCCCGAACTATACTAATCAAGTGTCATATTCATCAACATTACAAGAAAGAGGAAGTACAAGAAATATTGTATATTCAAAATTTAATTGGTCTATATATGGATGTGACAAATAAACCCGATGAATTGTGGTATAGAAGGAATGCCTCTTTGAAATATTTTCATGTTTTCGAATGCAAATGTTTTATCCAAAACAAAGTAGGAAATCAAGGTAATTATGGAGACAATGTAGATAAAAGAATATTTATTGGATATTCAATGAACAGAGAATCCTACAAATTATTCAATAAGTGCTTGGGAATAATTGTGGAAATTAGTGATGTAAGGATCATTGAAAATAAAAACATGAATTCTTCAAGGAATTATTATGCAAATGTGATAGAGGATGAGGAAGTATTTGAATGTGGAATAAATGTTAATATAGTTGTGGAGAAAGGTGTGAAAAACTCTCCAGAGTCACATTATGATGTGGAATTTGAAGAATAATAATAAAAGGAAGCCATAGCTGGAGAGAATTCGGTTGAACCACAAAGGATAAATTGATGAGTAGATATTGATTAGTCTAACATTATTAAGGATCGGAATGCACCTACACAAACAAGTAGAATGATTAATAATTCACATTTTTCATTTCAATTAGTTGAGGAACCATCCTCATTTGAAGAGGTTGTACAGGATGAGTCACGGAGAAAAGAAAAGAATGAATAATTTGATTAGATTGACGAAAATAATTCTTGGTATCTTGTCAAAAGACATGAATTTCAAAATGTGTTTGGTAGAAAGTGGATTTTCAAAACAATTATGATGATCATGTGAAATGTGATCAGAAATAAGGCACACTTGTTTTGTAAAGGATATTCACAAATCGAAGGTGTTGATATTGAGGAGACATTTGCTCCCATAGTGAGACTGGAGTCAATCAGGATATTCATTTCCATGAAAATTCAAAGTGGTTATAAAGTATATCAAATGTATGTGAAGACAACATTCTTAAATTTAGTATTAGAAGAAGAAGTCTACATTAAACAACCCGTAGGGTTTTTTCATAGCAATGACGAACTGAAGGTTTTCAAATTAAATAATGATCTCTATGGTCGGAAATAAGCACCGTAGACATGGTACTCATAGTTTGTCTCTTATCTAAGAAAGCATGAGTTTAATTTAGGAGGATTGGTTCACAATTTTTGTGTGAAAAAATCACAAAATGAACATTTCATGGTATTGGTATATGTGGATGATATTATTTTCGGTGGAAGAAGGCATGGATCAGTGGATGAACTTTCCAGTCACATGAAATCAGAATTTGAAATGACAATGATTGGTGAACTTGCATACTTTTTAGGTTTTCAGGTGATTCATATGAAGGATTACACTTTCATTTCTCAAGAAACTTATGCTAGAGAGCTTCGGAAAAATTCAATATGCATGATTCCAAAGCAATTTCGACTCTGATTGGGTTTGGAACAAATTTCAGGAAGCATGAGGACAGGACTTCTATGGATACCAATATATATAAAATAATCATTAGAATCTTACTGTACCAGATGGAAACACATCAAGATATTGTCTTTGTAACTTGCCTTGCGGCCCACATTCAGAGTAATCAGAAGGGATAACATATGGAAGCATTGAAAAGAATAATGAGATACATTCATGGTACACAAAATTATAGGATATAGTTTTCTTTCGGAAGAGATAGTAAACTATCATCATTTTTTGATGGTGACTCAGCTGGAGAGGTAGTAGGTAGAGAGTCTACTAGTGGTGGAGCATTCTATAGTGGAAATAAATGTGTGGGCTAGTTAAGAATGAAATAGGAATGTACTTCACTTAGTACTGCTGAAGCTGAATATATATCTACTACCAAGGCATGTACTCAGTTACTCCGGATGAAGTAGAAACAGAGTGACATAGGTGATAATTTGAAAAAACCAATGGTTATTTATTATGATAACAAGTTCACAATTGATCTTATGAATAATCATGTTCATCACTCTCGTATGAAACATATTGAGATCAGATATCACTTCATCAAAGAAAAATTTGAACAAGGTGTGATAAAAATGGATCATATGGGAACTGATGAGAAAGTAGTTGATATTATGACTATGCCACTTTCAATGGTTGTGTTTGAGAAACATCGGTTGAACCTTGGTGTTTTTTCACCTTTTAGTGCATATTGATGTTATTAGATTCCCCTCTCCCCAGTTGTTTTAACTGTGATAATCTATTTGTGGAAGTGTTGTCGGCTTATGGGGGAGATAAGTTCCAGGGGGACAATGTTCTGAGATATACAATGTTAAAATACCAGTATTCAGGTTTATTTCTAGTGGGGGAGAATGGATAAATTCAATTTAAATGAAAAAGTGATTTGTTTTTTTTATACGGTAAAAATAAAGAACTAAAATAATAAAGGTGGAGAAAAAAAAAGAATGAGAACTCAATTCGTGTCCTCCCTCTTGGTTTATACACTAATCATTTCTCATATAGACTTAGAGTGATAGCTGAGTTATTTATTAAAGATTCATGTTTTGATCATGGATGGTGCATTAGAAAATTTATATAGAGATTTCTAACAAACCCAAAGGGGGATATTGTTGGAAACATTGTTGTTTGAATATAATAATAGATTTGTGTTCGTATTTTTTGTCAACCTGCACATGGATGACTAGGGAGTTTCCAAGGAATGAGGTCATATGACTGAGGCTGAAAGCTATATTGATGTCGTCATAGTTTCCTAGTGTTTTCCATACTTTTGGGCCTCAAAAAATTGTGATTTTGGAAAAGGTAAGTGGTGAAGGCATGTAGTGTGTGATGAAGGCATACGGTAAACATTGAAGGTGCATGGTACGTGGTGAAGGAGCATGTTACATGGTAGAGGAAGAGGGAATGGTATGCAGAGTGATGTGAAGAAACAAAAATAGTTCGGAGAAACGGTACATGGTGTAGGAATTCAATACACAGAATGTTGAAGGTTGAAATGAAAAATGGTTTGCAGTGACGGTACACGGTGAAGGCATACGGTACGTGGAATGGTGAATGTTGGAAGGATTTTTTTGGTTCATGAAATAGGAGTGGTATGTGGAGGAGGAAAACCATACACATATAGAGTTAAGATTACCCCTCATTGAATGTTTGGGTAAATCGGTTTAGGAAAATTTTCAGAGTTACATGCCTATTTAAGAAACAGTAATCCCCTTTGTTATATGATAACATTGGAGATTATAAATTCTAGAAGAAATTCATAGAAGTCTAAAGTGCTTCATGGAGGAGAGGATGGTATGTGAAGAGACTCATCAGTATAAGGAAAATAGTCTGGAGAAGAGTGTGTGTTTCGCGCATGATTCTCTCATAGTCCACATTGGAGCATGGAAGTACGCAGAGGAGGAAAGTATGTAGAGTTGTAGATAAGTACGTAGAGTAGGGAGGAATGCATTGTAGCATAGTTCACGGAGGATCTGGATCGTATGCGGAGGAGATGGACGATATGCAAAAATAGATGTAGTACACGGAAACAAGAGTAGTATGCAGATCATCCAAGGAAGCCTAAAATTGGACTGATTAGTTTGAGAAATTAATCTTTATAACATATCAGTGTACTGGAAAATAAATTACATTTGTATTTGATTATGGGACTTTAAAAGAGCATACATTTATAGTTAATGATGCATGATTTGATGTTGAACCATTAATGTAACATTCACATCATTAAACTGAGTAAAGATTCTTCCAATGTAGTGAGAAAGGGGGAGTCAGCGGAAGTGATTTGAGGAATGCAATGCGCTATCCCTAAAACCTTGTAAAGGTTGTGCGCTTGGAATATATTGACTATGCTAAATACTTGTACTCCACAACTAGTGAAGATTAGTGGTTTTGGTATGATTAACAGACTATCAGTGTATACTCCTTGGGTGTATCCCTTAGTGTTGAACCAAGTAAAATTTTCATGTCATTTCTTTGCATGTGATTGTTTATTTTCTACAAATCCTCTTCAAATAGTTTTAAAAGGTTTTTACCAACATGGGAACAAGATCAATCAGTTTAAAAGGAAATTTTGACACCTTGATTCACCCCTCCCCTCTCTAGGTGTTCTAGGGTCCTTCAATAACATCGATCTTGCAAACTTATAGACTACCCTACAATAAAGAAATGCGATTTTTTTCATTTATTTTGTTCTCAGATGGTAATGATTATGGATCTAATGAATATATATGATAAATAATAAATAATAATGAGTCATTATTATTGAATTATTATTTAACTTTTTCGTTTAATCCATCAAAATAATGAATTTTTTTTCATGCATACATACAATATATCATCTCCATGAATGATGTAAATCTTTTTTCTATAACAAAATTTTATTACTAAATCTAAAAATATATATATTGAATATATATGATATTTATATCAGAAATATATAAGATATTTATATCATGAATATATATATAATATTTATATCGTGATTAAAATTATGGAGATAATGGAACCATGATAAAAAAAGGACCCAAACAAAAACACCAAAACATTCATAAAAAACGAAGCAAATATCACTCGAAATAGTTTTATTAATAATGATGTGTTGAAAAATGGATGATGAAAGGTTAAAATTAATCTTATATGGTATTATATATATTATTATGGATATTTAATATATATATATATATAATAACTCTATATTTATAGTACAATAGGTTCTAGCATATATGATGGATGTTTGACTTATGGTATGGGATTTTCATCTCACTTCTATTTTCGTGGGACACATGTCATATTCACAACTGTTTTCTTTTTTATGCTATTTATAATTTCAATTATTTTATATTATGATTATTATCATGAATATTATTGGATATCATATCTATCATTTGTTCTTTCTTTCATGTTCTTACTATTGTAATTTTTCCAATGTGGTCGGCGTTTTATATTACAATCTTGTTGTTTATAAATATTATTTTTTAAAAAAATTATGATGATGAAATGTTATGATATACCACATAAGAAAAATTTGAATTTTCTTATTATCTAGTAATTTCTTTGAAATATATTTTTTCCATTCATTTCCCTCACCTTAAGTACTCAAGAGACCAAAAATAATTTTATATGTAAAATAAAAATTATTTCTCTCATCGGTCGAAAATAATTTATCTTCTATATCATTGTTTTCTGAAAATTTTATTAAGACAATTTTTAATATTCTAAATTAATTATTTTAATTAATTTTTAATTATAATTAAATGTTTAAAAAACTATTTTAAAATTAATCTTCTTCTCTATTTGTGAATTAGGTTCTATTTGACTAGTTGAAAAAAGTATGAAGGGAATATTTTTTACCTATACTTCATGAATAGAATTTAATGCTTCCTTGATCACTCACATATTTTAATCTTTATTTATATATTTCAAGTTAATTTTTAAAATAAAATATGTTCAACAATATTTTTAAAATTTTTAGACTTTATAGATGTGATTTCCAAGGGGAAAGTATATTTTCTTCAAGAATATTTTAAATATACTTTAATATAATTTTTATTCATCAAAGTCAACAACCCATGATATCAATCATAATTTACTAGTGACTTTACCTAAGGATACCATCCATATTATTTCTTGATATGGTTTGTGTTTATGATTAAAAAATAGATAGTCAAATATATTTATTTTCAATGGGTTATACTATGATTAAATGTTTATAAAAACCATTTAGTTTTTCATGGGTTATTATATGATTAATGGTTATTAATATTTTGTAAATCCTATCCATTATTTTCATTATGTGATAGGTGGGACCAATATCTCCCTCCAATGCATTAAGTGAAGATGGATTACTCATGAGGTAAATAGTTTCTGCATATACCTGATATCATGTTCCCAATTTTATGTGTGGACCTTGTTTTCATATCCATTTGATTAAGATAGGTCCTAGTTTTCATGTCCAAAAGTACAATCATAGACCTATATATGATATTTATAAGATTATTTGTGGACTTGGAATTTTTTGAATAAGATTATATAAGGGCCTGGTTTCATTTCCCTCAAATAATGTGTGAACCTAATTTTATTTATACATGATCAAAAATAAATAAATTTTATGTGTGTGTAAAAAAATTATATATTATTAAAATATTATTCTCTAATGGATAATGTTCTTTTAATTTTTTATGATTCATGTATTATGAACATACAAGTTTTATTTCTACAACTCAATATTATGTTCTTTGATATTCAAGGTATGATTTGTTAATATTATTCATATGTCCTCATAACATTATGTTCATGTTATGCTCAAGTGATCATTGATATCTCCCATGTTTTCCCTTACTGGCCATCTGAGGTAATGATTTCTTATGTTTTATTTACCTAGTTTATGAAGAAATGTGTTAAGTATGATATTTATAATAAGGGTTCCAAGTATTATAGACTTAGTGGGAGATGATGTAAATATATTTGGAATCAGTTATTCAGGAGTTAATGTTTCTAAAGGAACTAAAACAATATGGTTCTAGAGTGGATCAATATATTATGTAATTAATATTCATATAAAATTGGTTTAAGTATATGTAAGAAAATTTCATGTCACAATAATCATCTTTAGTTCATTTGGAAGGAAAAACATAAAAATATGTGTGCTTCAATGCTCAATAAAGTATAATATATGTAATACCATAATTTTGAGATCTTAAATATATAAAATAACCTTAATAAATAAAAAATATATAATAAAAAAATATTAAACCATAATTATTAACCATTAGAGAGAAATATAATCATAACAGCTAAAATGATAACTCTTTTACAATAGAATGAAAAAGATAAAACATAAAGAATATGACATGGGATATAGAACATAATGCGTAAAGTGGCACAACCATAAATGTGTAACTTCTTATCTTTGTGAACCTAAATAACTTATGAACCCATTCACTGGTAGAATAGTGAGTGGATCTAAATGCCATCACACTCACCCTTTTTGAAAATGTCTTCATACTAACCCATTCAGGTAATAGTTCTATCTCATGGGGTATAATTATTTTTCCATTTTATTATAGATATATACAAGTCCCACCATTATCATAATCAATACATTTTTGTGACACTTCATAATAATAATTATCACATTATAAAATGGACCATAGAAACAAAATAGGGTATGATGACATTTAAAAATCATCATATAATGAAAAAATAGAAATAAAATGGGTTTAATAGAATATCCAAAAGTAAATCATTCAATTTTCATAATGTTCTAATGAAATAATATGATTTTTATAAAATATCCAAATGACATCATAAATTAAATCACATATACTGAAAACATTATCTCACCTAATAATAATTTGATAAAAGTCTAATATCTAGTAAAATGTGATACATAACACTGTTAGAGGTAGATAACCATTGATGGTATTTAAAATCAAATTAAAAATATGTTTTTAAAAACATTTTCTATCCATCTTTTTAATTGTCATAGTTATTAGTATCTCTTAAAAAAGTACCCATTATTTTTAAGGAAAATGAATAGATAAAAAACCATGGAAATATAATTTGTTTAAAAACTCAATTTACATAAATTAGAAAATATTTGAAAACATTTAATAAGTATTTTTTTAGAATAATTAATTTCATATAAGAAGTTGTGTTACTCAAATAAATGAGTTTGAGTTAACAAGTCCCTTACCTTTACCAAATATTTTCCATGGAAGTGATTTAACCTCCTATATCATAAATATAAACTTATAAATTGCATATTTAAGACAATTATTCAAATAAATTTCCACTTAAAATCCTAAATAATAATAATTTTCTTCCTATATTGTATATTTTAACAACTTTTAAACATTTGGTGTTAATAATCATAACTGTTTTGAACTAGGTTCTTAAAAGTGGCACCAATATTCCTTTTTTTATTGCCAAATATCATCATTTTAAACCCTTAAAAGATTTTCAATTTATGTTTTTTAAAGTATTATAATTTTATAATACCAATACATGGGAGTTTTAGTCATGTCTTATGAAAATTAAAATTAAAATTTATGTTTTTTAAGGATATTGATGGATTACCTTAAAACTGTGAATAATTTTTCTATAATCTAAAAATAACCATATTAATTTTATATTTTACTTTTGTATAGATTTATGATATATAATCATACACTATAAACCTAAACCATCCTTATTTTGATGTGAAGTAAAATGACACATGTTTATCCGTAGAGGAGGTAGTGTACACAATGCATGATTAGATTTAATGTTACTCAATAAATAATATGGATGAAAGTGGAGAGTTATTGATCATTATAGAATCATAAGAAAATTTTATAAATTATATTTATTCATCAATATAATCATTAAGTATATCCATGAGGGGTGTTTATAAAATACGGAATGTCTCTCTTTATAACGTGACAGTCTACACATATGCACAACCGACGATTCTTATTTTTTCTAGTACATAGAAAAGAATAAATATGGGTTAACCATTAATAAAATAATAATAAAACATATTAATTATGTGAATTTTTTAACAAAAAAATGGTTATTATATTTTTATAATGGTAATAATTTTAATGAAATGTTACGAAAGATGTGATACTGATGTTGAGACCATAAACTTTCTCCTGACGAAGGCCTTAGTTGTGAGGTATTTAAGATAATTTTTAGTGAATTGGGAAATTAGCGCATGTAATAGACGTAAAGAAGAGTAAATTTTGGTAGGTGTTCAAGGAAACGTTGGAATAATAGTTTATTAATGAAAGTGTGAAATTGGTATCCTTTTATAAGAGAACAAAACGGATTATTTTAAAAAATTTATTATTTTTTTAATAAATCCATTGCACTGATAAATTGTCAATGGATAAAATATAGAAAAAATTTGAGTATAGTAAAAGATAAATTTAAAAAAATATAAAAAAATATTATAAAACGTGATTTTAACATGTTTTTCTATTTCCACAAAGTAAAATACTATTTTTCAATTTTATTTTTTATTGGGTAACTTTTTATAACCATAGTGATTAATTTTGATAAATAAAATTAAAATTGAACTCATTAAATATTTTCAACCTTATAAATTTAAATTTTTAAACAATTTTATCATATCAAATTTCTAAAATTGTGAAAATATATATATAAAATAATCACACATACTCATTTTAAAATAGTTTTTAGAGAAATGATGTTTTCATTTTTAAAATTTTATATGGGATAAAAACTATATTACATAATATAATGATATAAATTTATTTATAATAAATATTATGGAATATATATTTTTCTTTTATATAAATCTAATGTCAAATTTAACCATAAAAATATATAATTAAAATAAATAAACAAAAAAATTAAAATCTTATAAAATGTTTCTAAAGTCCAGAAATATTGAAAATAAAATTTATAAGTTTTACATAAAATTTTAAACTTCATAATTATATCATTAAAATAAATATTTTTTTATGTAAATTATTTTTTTTTAAAAATTATTTAACATTTACTAATAAAGTGATAAAAGTCCTCAATTTTGGAAAAGTGTATTTTTTACTATTTAACTAAAAATACATAATTTTAGAAAAATACAAAAAATCAGAACATATTAATTTGAACATGATAAATATGGTACTCATGTTAATTTTTTCAAATTCACATTCAAAAAATTGATATATTTAACTTTTATAAAATATAATGAAATGTATTTTTATAGAAAAATGACTTTTCATATATTAATTATTAATTTCATATAAATTTTTAATTAATGTGGTGTTAATATATCTTATTATTATTTAATAAATAAATATATATATATATATATACTCATGAAATAAAATTCAAATTTCTTAAACATATATTTAAACATAACAGAAATTTTACAAAATTGACTATTCAAAAAAGTATATAAATTTATAAAAAACCTATAAATATGTTATGAAATTTCTATATAATCGGAATTCCTAAATAAATATCCCCTTATGATATCCACATAATACATAAGAATCAGATATTATATGGTTACGTATTACGTTGGTTATTCTCACATCATAGATGAGGTGGAAATTTCCATAAGCTCAAATTTCTCTCTCAAACGATTTCTCTCAAAATCTAATTGTGTGAGTTCATCTTTAGATTGGTCTACATTAGACACTAGTCATGATACCTTATTGCCATAATTATATATATGATATTTAAAATGAATTATTCAACTTCTGTATTTAATTTCTTCCAATTTTTTGTATTTATTTTTATACGGTTACTTTAATTTATAGAATCTAATTTAACTATTGAGTTTTAACTGTCAA
The DNA here is from genome assembly GCA_963277665.1 of Viscum album. Taxonomy (NCBI): domain Eukaryota; kingdom Viridiplantae; phylum Streptophyta; class Magnoliopsida; order Santalales; family Viscaceae; genus Viscum; species Viscum album. Next base: position 1,431,174,150 of record OY728156.1, on the reverse strand, counting down.
ATTTAAATTAAAAATTATATATCAATATTTTTCTCTTTATTTGGTTTTTTTATTTAAAACATTCCATTAACAAATTTTTTATTTAATGATAATACATAGTAAATTCATAAGTTGTTAAATTCTCCCCCCACACCTTAAATAAATCATTTATGTTTAATTTTTATAATTACATACTAATAAATTTAGCTAAGGTTATTTTAATATTCAATTATATTATGAGGTGCCAATCATTTATATTTAATTCTAAAATTAATAATCTTGATATTGTGTTTTGATCAGACCATTTCAGTTAAATACCTCTCGTGCTTTAGTGTTAAGACCTATTTTATTTTCCATTGAGTTCAATGTTCTAAACTACAGTTTAAAATTTTCATTTATTTATTAAGGAATGAATTTTGACACCCTATTTTTATAATAGCTACAACACTTAAATTTATTACACATTTTAATTGGTTTCTCAATATGCTGATGGAAATGAAATTTTATGGTTAAATTATGAAGCCCACAAATAAGTCTCCCCCACATTATACATATCTTTTTTATCCATTTTGAGGTCTCTCTCATCCCTTTCAAGAGTAGTCGTCACCTAGGCACCATCCTATTCCCTCTTCTTCTTATAACTCACCTATATTCAAAACATCAAAAACTAACCACCCATCTCTTTTAAACATATTTCACCAATACTTATAATTACCACATTTTAAAACCTACTCATAAAAATGATAATGGTTGATATAGGTTTCGTTACATTCAAGATGGGTGGTATTTAATATATCCAAATATGGTCTTCTAAGACATGGGCTATTTCCTACACACTCCTCATTAGCTCACTTGTCCTACGGTGTAAAACTAGTTTCTTGAAATACTCTAAACACTAACGTCATTAGGTGTCCTACTTTTTCTCTGGACCACTAATTTTTGGCACTAGTGGTAGCATAGGTTAATCGTATTCTACATCTACTATGGGAATGGTGCCTTAATATTCTCTAAGAAAATCAAGGTATAACATTAGTGGAAGTGTATTGATGTATGATGATAATGTTTTTTTGTTGGTATAATCATTTATTTTGTTGATATTAATGTCTCTCCATGGTTGTCACTAGTTTTTATTTAGGACCAATCCATTTTTATATTAAATAATTTGTGGTTAATATAACCATGATTGGTGAATATAGAGAGTATGTTTAGATATTTAATAAATTAATTAAAATCCATCTAAAGGACCTATACTATGATTAAAATTCACATAATTGTAAATTTTGAAAATAATACATCATGAAACTAGATGTTTTATTTTATAAAAAGACACCCATGTGGTAAAATTAGAAAATAATATATGGAATATAGAGTTTCTGGAATAAAGATCCCAAATTCTAAATTATAAAGATGAGGATTTACATAGCATTATCCACCTCAACAGATGTCACTAAACAGGATCCACCTTATTCCCTTAGTTTTTTTGGTTGTTCATGCTTATAATTACTTTCCTTTATGGATTTGTAATGGTGAATTCGGAAATTTCTAAGAAATAAATAATTAATTCATTAGACCATTAGTGGTACTTTTTTATGAATACATCCAAATACCATCATTTTAACAAACATATTTATATTCCTACCAAAGTTTAAAGCCTGGTCAACCCCTATTCATTAGGTAAATCATTTCACAGTCCCCTAAAGTAAATATCATTGGTGAATCTTCCCATATTTTTTTATATTGGTGGTTTAATATTCCATCAATAATAATTCTTTTTACCTTGATTTTAATGATCCTTTATTCTTATTTTCTTTTTAACACTATGTACATAAATTATGATTACATTGTTAATTATTTTTAGTGATTGTTGGTTTGGAATAATCACCATATTTATCAGTCCATCTCCCATGATAATGGGTTTATCGTTGATGTAATCATGCCATTATCCATCACCACCATGGTTAACTAGACATCTTATAGTTTTAAAAATAACTAAAAAAAGGTTAACATGAGTAAAGAACATTTGATTTCATAGAGGAATTATCAAGATCAATAACATAAAAAGGATTTAACCTTAAATCCTTTCCCAGTAAAATTATCACATTAGCTTGTAGTTCCTTTAGTTCAACTGATATAAATATTAGTTTGACATAGGTTACATTAAGTTAGGTTTTCTTACACTTCTCAAACTGATACCTCAATATAACTAAAAATAAAATACTTTATAATTGTTCATAAATATGATGTGGTCAACCAAAGAATATCCCCTGAGAGTTTCAAACTAGTTGTGTAGTCTTAGGCTCACTCATTTTGTATTCGGCTGATGATTGATTCAATACACAATGAACCCTTTTTAGAGATATTACCCCAATGTCCATACATTCCATAGTCACATCAAATGGTAATATTCATATAGGGATGTATTACTTGGTAAAATAATATACTCTATAATTTAACAATATTTCATGATTACATCAAGCGCTTAGGCTCAAATATAGGTTTTTCACTATGTTTCTCAAACCCTAATGCAAAATGTGACTAACCAAATCTCTGAAATAACTAAAACCTCATCTGATACAAAAAATATGCTACCCTAGATGAAAATAAATAAAAAATACATTGATTACATGGTTTAATTATTAAATTCATAAATATTTTCATAGTTTAAGGAAAAAATTCTTATTGTATTCGATACTGGAAACATAAGAACACTTATTTCACATTTTGAGAACATTTCTACATAATCTAAATAAACTCTTATAAATTCCATAATTCATAATCCTATTCAATTATTTGGGATGAAAAAACATAAAAATGTGTCATCTTAGAAACACAGTATAGGATAACATATCAATTACAATAATATTATGATCATTAATATGTGGAAATGTTTTAATAAGAAAAAAATTGTTTAAAAGAACATAAAAATATAATAGTTGACCATGAGCATGAAAAATAAATATAACACCCAAAATGATAACACTTTTATTATTTCATTATAAAAATAAAACGTAAATCACATAAAATGGTAAATTGGATATAAGAAACAAAGTTAAATAATCATAAACATATAAATTATTATATTTTTGAACATGGCTCCTCACTAATCCCTTCATTCATAACATTTTATGTTGGGAAAATAAATATAACATGCATTATTTTTCAACCAATATACTTCATATACCATTAATATAACATTTATATCCTAGGATATATAATCCTTTATTCAATCCATTAGAGGGATATATAGGTCCTAATTGTCTTATAATCCATACATTTATGTTCCACATAAGAAAAGAATTCTCACATCATAAAATACATTATAGAATAAAAAATAGGGTTTCTAGAAATTTCTAAATCATAGTATAAATAACCCAAGGCAATTAAATGGGTTTAATATAATTTCATAAAAGAAATAATTTAACATTTTTAAGGAACCCATGAAATAAAATGAGTTTCATAAAATATCAATATAATCTCAAAAATTAAATTAATTAATATCAAAAACCTAATAACCCAAACTAATAACATAATAAAATAATATAATAGGTGGTATAATAATGTATTAATAAATTAGTGGTGGATCACATTTTAATATAATGAAAAATGAATCACCAAAATATTAAAAATATTTATTATTTATCATTTTAAATGTTGCAGTTACAAATTTATTTTCAAAAAGGCTAATTTGTTTTTAAGATACATGAAAAGAAAACATTTCATGAAATTGGAATTAGTTAAATATATGTTTATCCAATAATTAAAAAATAAAATATAATTTAAAATTCTACTTCATAGAATAACTAAGTTCAGTAAGAAATGGTATAACTCAAAAAAAAGAGTATGGGTAACTAAGGTCCTTTTATTTACCCTTGATTTACCAATAAAGTTATCTAACCAACTATATCATAATGATAAAAATATTAATTAACTATTTAGTCACCATATTCAGAAACATATATATTAATTTCCTTCCTTAATAAAAATTCTCTTTATGTTTTATTTTTTTGTATCCTTTTTTCAAAAAGAGGTGTCAATATTCTTAATTTTTTAACTAGGTTTATAAATGAAGTTTGGATCTTACTATTTATCTAAAATATCATAATTTATAAACTATTAAATGAGATATAACTTATTTTTTGTAAATACATATATTTTATGATTCCATTAAATGGTTTTTTTAGTCATGTTTCATGAAAAAAATTGTAAGGGACTAGTTTTGGGTTATTGACAGATACTGATGGATTCCCTTATAACACCCATTAATGATTATTTTATTAAAAAATAACCATATTGATGTTATATATTACTTATATTTATCATATTTAATCATATAATATATAATAAAACCATCCATTTTTTGAAGTGAAGAAAAAATTAGTTTATTCATGGAGGAGATTGTTCGCACAACACACGATTAGTGCTTCTATTAATTAATGAATGAGACGAGTGAATATAGATAGTAATGTTTCATTTAATAATAATAAATAAATAATATAAATAATATTTATTCATTAACATCATCATTAAAACCACCCATAATGGGTGGTTATGAAAATCCAAAAGTGTCACTCCTTGGAGGTGGTAATCAGCGCACACTCATTAACGAGGATTATTGTATTTCTTATTATATAGAAGAGTATAAATAATTGCAGAACCATTATTATAATAACACATAAACAAACTAATTAGGATGATTTTAATATATTATAATGGTTATAATTGGTTTAAAAAATAATTAATACAAAGTAAATGTTAAGAATGATGTGATAGAAACATTGAGGCCTTGAAATTCCAATTAATTAAGGACATTGATTTGAGGGACTTAGGATATTTTTTTGTGACTTGGGTAATTAGGGATTTTAAAGGACTATAAAAAGAATAAATTTTGATAGTGAAGTAAAATTATAAATAGTAGTGTAATATTGAAAGGGTGGATGTGGTATCCTTTTATAAGATAATAAATAGAAACACTAGGAAACATTTGCCATTTTTTGAAAATTCCATGACTTTATTCAAGGGTAAATGTCTCAAAATTATAAAAAAAGTAGATTTTGGAAAAATATAAAGTTGAATTTTATCTCAAACACTTATTTTAATTTATTTTTTATATATATTTTCCATTTCTAAAGAGTGAAAGAATTTTTTACCAATTTTATTTTTTACCAGGGTAAAGTTTTTACTCTATTAATTTAATTTTATATCTAAAATTATAATAAAAAATTTTACCTAATTTGAAAAAAAATAATTTTATATTTGAAAATAATTTTATCATATAAAATTTATAAATGTGTGAAACATTAATTCTATAATAAGAACCTAATCAAATTAAAATATTTTTCATAGAAATATTATTTTTCATCTTTAAATTTACATATAATATAAAACTATCATTATTACTGATTTTAGTGAAATAAATTGATTCATTTTAACTAAAATTAATATTAGCACGTTTAAAAATTATTAAAAACATAATTTTAGGATCAAAATATTTAATCAAAATATACAAATGAATATAGATTTTAAATTATAATATAATATTTCTTAGTTCATAAAATTTTAAAAAATAGATTAATAATTTATAAATAATATTTTTTAGATAATAATTATAAACAAAAAATAAATATTCTACCAATGAAATGATTATAAAAACTTTTATTCCTTGCACATATTTTAATAAGTTGATAAAGTTCACTTGTTTTAAAAAAAACTATATTTTCACTATTTAAAAAATAATATATAATTTTAAAAAAATACAAAAACATGAAGTTGATATGACAATTTTAAATAAAAAAAATATTAACGTTTTCAAGTTAATGCCTTAAAATTGATAAACTTCAATTTTAAAAAAAATAGCGAAAATAATTTTTATATTCAAATGATTTATGGTATGTTAAATAAAAATTACCTATAAATTATTAATTAAAATAGTGTCAATATATCTTGTTATTTTTCAAGAAGAGTAAAATTACATTCTAGAAATAAAATTTCAAATTAATAAAAAATAAAATTACAAGTAATGGGAATTTAAAAAATAACTTTTTTGAAAATTATATAAATTTATGATATATCTATAAATTTTTTATAAATTTTGATATAATATTAATTTTTACCTACATAAACCCTTATTATCTACACATAATACATTAGCATCATATAATCTATGGTTTTAGTTGAGGGTGGTGATTTCTCTAGCATAGATCTTTTGAAAGTTTACTCAGGCTTTAATTTATCTCACATAAGATTTTGTTCAAATAATAATTTTTTATGTTTATCATGTTCTTGGTCTGGGGAAAACCTTTTGAAGCTTCCTACTTATTGGGCTTGGGTATATGGGCTTCATAAGGAAGTCATTTTATTCCTCATTTAATTTCGTCTTACTTTATTTATTTATTTAATATGTTAACCTCAATATATAACTTCTAATTTCACTTCTATGTTTTGACAGAAATATTTAATTTTAAAAAAATATCTATAATTTTCTCTATAGATGTGTTATTTTTTATGAATCACACTATTAAAAAATTTATTTAAGGATAAAATGTTTAGTCAATTCTCAAATTGTTTTATTTATAATTAAACAGTTTTAATATTTTAATTAATATTTTTGGAGCTAGTTGTAGAGTTTAGGAATAATTTTGGGAATCATATAAACCAGATATAGATAAATTAAAAATATTATACATAATAACTCACATGAAAAATTATTTTCAGATGTTTTGGATTTATTTCTAAAAAGAGTCTTAGATGGAGAAATAGGGGCCAATAGTTAATTAGTAACATGGATTTTACCTTGGGTGAGATATAACATTCATTCACATTGGATTATATAATGTTGTACAATAGAAGAAAGATTAAATTGTAGATTTTTAATTAATTCAATAATTATTTAATTATTTAGTGAACCATTTTTAATATCTATTTAATCCCTCATTAGAAGGATCATTTATTATTATCCTCATAACCTATATGGGGTCTTGAGGGGTCAACCATGGTGGACAATGTTAGATAATGAATATAAGATTATAGACCAATCAAGAACACATTTGATATCAAACTTATCATTGATGAAAATAATAGAGGCCTTCTATTCATTATTGATTGATCCAATAGTAATTTAGGGAATTTTTTTATTCATTTTAACCTATATTTTAAATCATAGTGATTGTGGATTGATCCCCATATAACTGAATCAATGATCCACCATTAAAAAGAACTGATTATATATATATATATATATTATTGATCCAATGGATTCTGAATAATTAATTATATAAATTTAAATATTTAACTATTTTTTAAAATTCATCTACCATAGATAACGGTTGCTATCATATGGTTTTTGTTTGTTCTCATTTTTCTGGTTTCTAGATTCACTCTTAAATTCTCCTTTTGTTTATCTCTAGTATTCAATTTGGATGGTGATTTGATATTTTTTCCACAAAATAATTCATTGAGAGATTTATTATCTATTTTTAGATAATATTTAGGGATTCATCCTTATAGATTATTATATAGTGAAGGTTTTTTTATGGGAAATATAATATATTTGAAGATTATGAATAACAGTTCATACATGTGCGGTGTGATGGATGAGTGAACTTTTATGGGAGATGTGGATTCCATTAATATAGGGCTAGAAATAAATTTTGATGTTGAAATATCCATTTATGATGTTTTAGTAATATGTTTATGTGTTAATGGTATAATAATAAATGGAATTTTAGAGAAATCTGAAGACATGTTGAAGGTTTCAACTTTTTAGAGAAAATCCAACTACACCACATGTGTTTCAGGAAAACATTTTCATGTTCCTTGTTGAAGTGGATCAAGTGTTTAAAAATTTGAAAATATCACATGGTCATGTGGTCGGGCCTACACATCATATGACCCAAGATAACCATCTCTACATGTACATAGGACACAATCCCAAACACGCTAGAGGTATCACATGCCTTATAAAAAAATACATGTTGTGTTGCCTTAGTGAAATGTGTATTAGGAAAAGTATAAATTCCATTTCCACCCATCAGTCCTTACATGTCATATGACCAGGGGAGCATTCCAAGTACCTTTACCAAAATCACCCGCTCTCTATGTATTCATGTTTGGACTCAGTTTTAGAAATTGAAGTAGTTTTTTATTCTATTTTTTATCTAATTATATAGGATAGTATAGTTTCTCATCCCCCTATATAGGGTTCTAAATCCCACCCTACTACTCATGATTCATGATACCTTATCAAAAGGTCAATCATATATAAGTTTTTGTATCCCCCCTCCCCCGTGAAAATGGGTCCAAGGTTGTGATACTCTATTTATTTCACTAGTTATTTTGTGGCATCCCACTACTTTCATATATGATGTGTGATTCAATCCTCTGTGATAATATATATGGATTAAGGTATCCTCATATGGCTCAAGGTATAATCCCTTATCTATAAGTTGAATTCCCTTCTCTAAAGTGACTTCTAGTGAGGTGTATCCTTCCTTTATTAATTTATAGAGAGGTCTTATAGTCCACTCCCTTGACAGTATAAACCCATGTATCCATACGTATAATTTTTTTTATTTGGTTGTTTTTTATGTTTGAGACCATTCTGGTTGACTTATGTACATTTATATGAATATTTGGGTTCTTCTCTATTTTCATTATGGGTAGTGGTTTAGAGATATCCCTATATTGTTTTTAATTTATTTGTATTTCAATATTACCTACAAGGTATGTATAATATCTCCCATACATGGGATCTTATAGTACGCGTCTTTTTTAATATAGATGAAAGTATATTCAATGAATATCATGGTGGACCTTGTGTGGGTGGTTCATACTGGTACTTGGTGAAGGTTGTGGTATGGTTGTGTTCATACTTTAGAGGTTGTGTGATGTCACTATATTCTAACTAGCTATAGTTTTTGACATATTTTTATGTTTTTGGAACATATTTTTAATTATTTGTCTTTATTTTTGTATATCCTCACTGTATTTTTAGTTTTTAAATGAAATTTTGGCATTTATTATTCCATTTTTACCTTTCTTATTTACTCATTTGTGTATGGAGATATTTTTTAATTTATAAGGGTATATTAGGTTAAATTCTCCCATATGTTTGATGTGTTTACATGATACTGGTAACCAGCTCCTTGCCTATTGAAGGAAGGATTGGGGTGGCATTGTCGACTTACCACTGACCAGGTGAGATTTGGTGGGTGGGTTCATGTAAGAGTTGTATAAATTCCCATTATGTCACATAATGGTGTTTTTGAGATAAAATAGTAGTGAGGATTATACTAGGTTGTAGATAAATTCTATTAATGTTTATTGTGTTCATTTCATGGTTCAAGGACCCTAATGATGTTGTGGTAGGAAATGTGTCCATTCAAAAGGATTTTGATAACCTACCTTTTGAATCATTACACCAAGATACAAATTTTAGGGAAAATAAATGTGCATACAGCATATATAAATAGGTTTTCTTTACATGCCCTTATTGCGTTAGATTCTCATATATGAACTTTTAATCATGGTAAATCTTAACAATTGTAAGATTCCTCTACATAGAAATCCAATGAGTATTTCAGTATAGGAACATGATGTTAAAAATATTAATCAGGATTCATTATTTTAGGGGAATATACATGAGGTGTAGGTGTATAGAAATAAGTACTTCGTTTTGTTGATTATTTAGAAAACCTAACTCTTGTAGTGTTGGAATATGTACTTCCTCACATTGATCAAGAGATCATTAGAGATGTTTTGGATGATAATGAATGTAGTATTAGTGTGCTTCATGAGTTTAAATGATAGACGTCACCCTGGCCCAAGGGCCAACTAGACCTATAGGTGGTGGATGACTATCTAGAATTAACAGTCCAACTATTCTATCTCGTTTAGATTCCTCACGACCAAATGGTGGTGAATGTGGCTAGCCTCCTCCATGGAATGGATGGAAATTGGTGGATCTTAGTGACATAGACACATGATGAGACATATTTTACATGGATTGAGTTCATGTTCCACTTACAAGAGAATTAGTACCCAATGACTCTACATTAAGTGTGTAACCACAAACTCCTCTTTCTTTATCATGGAATAATGTATGCGAATAACAACGCATCAAGGTTCATTTTCCTCATGTAATACTCTCTTGGAATGGTTCATGATAGGTAATTTAATGTAGAATGATATTAATATTGGATTTATGGAGATGTATGAGTATCATTGGCACCTCTTCACATCCCCACCTATGATGTAGTGATAGAATATGCCTTAGTAGTAGAGAGAGTTTTTGTGGTTAAGAATAAGTTATCTAGTTATAGTGGTTGTATCCCTGGAGTGGTAAACTTAGTATCTAGTGTCCTGTAATAGACTTTAGAACTGAAAAAGTGGAGATTATATCAAGTGAAGACTTCAACTAAAGGATCAATATATTAGATCATTTATAAGGGATCCAATTACCTAGGTGATTGTGGATTCTTTTTTTGTGATGGGATAGGTTATATTTCTTTGGTATTTTTGAAAAAACATATGGTAGAGTGAAGTTATGGATTAGATATACAACTGGGTCATTGGTAGTGTTGCGACCTGGGACCCTTGAGGGGAATTCGGAGAGAAACATTGGGAGGAAATTGTGTTTTTAAAGATAAGGAAGATATAGGATGGGGTAAACATTATGACCCATTACCACTACCACAAACTTCAGGTGGTCCACACCATGTTCAAAGTCATGATTTTCGATAATGTGGAATGTTTCATGAAATTGATGTGTATGACCCATAGGCTCATGACATGATTCATGGTATGATTTGTGTCTTTTAAACCTTAGCATAAATTTTGGTAGATATATTTTTTATCCATTACTTTATATTATTATCACTTGTTTGAAAACATGAGATTCCATTGAATTCTTGATCTTGAACTTTATATATGGAGACTCACACTGGAGGGGGTTAAATGATCATGTTCTTATATCAGTATTGTGACTTTGATCTTGAAGTGAAGAATTTTTCATAGCATATAATCATTACCATTATCATAATGTGTGATGGAATTATTATTATGGGATAAATAACAACCATCCATTTCCAAAATTAATTGTTTCTAATTGAGAGAAAATGCACTCGGGTTGATGGGTTGAGATTTTCCTTCCCTGGTGAGAATGATTTATATTTGAAATGGTTGTGTTCATGGGAAGAAGTTTATATATAATTTTTCATCAAGTGGATAGCCAAAATATTACTGTAGAAGACTCAGTGAATTTGTAGTTCCCTTTAGTGGTAGAAGAGTATTTTTATATCTTCCTTGACACCTATCTAGCTAACCTAATCCTCTATAGTATGAATTCAGTATTGAAATTCATCATGGTAAAACGTCAATATCATTACTGTTGATAGTATATCCCTCACTAAGCTACTAAATATGAGGTTATAAATGTAGTAACTTTTAAATTTATGGATTTTTCATACCCAGTATGTCTCCCGAGGAAGCTCTAATATTATTCGCTAAAAATTATAAAGGGATAATGAGGTTTTGTGTAGATTATCATTTCAAAAACTATGTGACAATAATAAATATGTATTACACACTATGAATCAACAAACTCTTTTATTATCTAAAGGTTGAATAGTGGTTCCCAAATATTGACCTCAAGTTATGTTATCACCAGTTGTTGGTTTGTGAGGAGGATATACCAAACAAAACATTCTAGTGTAGTTATATTCTTTATTACTACACAGTGATTTCCTCTGGCATGTAGTAAATACTAGAATTTTTTATGGTGCATATGAAATAGATCTTACAACCTTTCTATGATTGTTTTGTAGAGTTATTTATCAATGAAATTATCATTTACTAGGAAGCTAAGGGTGAGTTTCTATAGCATTTGAGGATGGCCCCAATCTTACATTCAGAGCATAATATATGTGGGAATCTATTGAAATGGTAATTTTGGATTAGATAGATCTAATTTAAGGTTAATTTTATCTTATAGGAATGTGCAGCAATGGATCAAATGAATGTTAAGGGTAGGTTCCATCCAAGCTAATGATGATCATGATGAGATACTTTTAATTGTGTAGACATTACTATCGATTCATCATAGATTTCACTAGGTTTGTGACTCTATTTACTACATATACTCAAAAGAGGTATTGTTTTTTTCTATATGGAAGGGTTCTATAAGGTCTTTGAGGCTTGTGGATGATTTTGAAAAGAACATATTTCTTATGGTTCCCAAAAGAGGTGGTTGAGCAAGTGGTGTTCTGTGATTCCCCTAGAGTCATGATCTTGTCTATTTTTATGAAAATTCATGTTATTATATCTTATATATATATATATGAGTCCCTATAAAATTAATTATGAAACCCATGATTAGGATATTACAATAATATTTTTCCCAAAATACTTGGTTCCACAACCTACTTGGTGAGTTGTTTTCTATATACTCTAACAACAGAATTCTTAGGTGAATCATCACTTAGAGATATCTAACCTTAATTTATAGGTTATTTCTTGTGTTATGACAAGATAATGACTCCAAGATAGTCAATAATTTATGAAACTGTAATTTTATTGTATATACTTTTTGTAGGTAATCTCATTCCAAGTTACTATTTAATTCATTAGAGTAGTTATCCTCATTTCATTTGTCCTTAGTATTTATGGAGGAGTAGTGTTTCTCCCATATATGGTTTACGTAACTCACCTTAAATAATTAATAATGGAATCATAGATAATATAAATTTATTTTGATGTCTTACATGACTATATATTCCAGGGAAATTCACCTAATGGATTTTATGAAGTTGGGGAGAATGTTATCATCTTAAATGGATAGTTGGTAGTTCCAATAACACTTCAAGATGAGGTGCCTAAAAAGTTACATATATCCATCTTAGTGGTATATCATGGTGTATAAAATATATACTAGGATCATCAATGATCATTTTTGTGGATATGGATGAAGGAAAATTTTGTTGAGTTCATTATTTAATATAGTTCCTATCATCTGGTGAAGACTAAGAACCAAGTTATAGAAGGTTTGAGTTATCCCCTTCAGTTGCCAAAAATGGATATCAGATTTTATATCCATGAATTTCATGATGAAACTTCAACGGATGATGATAGGGAATCACTTCAACTAGGTGATTTTATATTGACTCACTGGGCCAACCAACATCCTCACCATCAGGGAGTAGAATTGGGTGGAAACCATAGGATTCTATTACAGGTAGAAAATCCCAAAATATTGAAGTGTCCCCTTTAATTATTATCTCAAATAATAAATCTCTTTACATGTCTCAATTCTGTAGAGGATAGAGGGAGAATTTTGGGGACCAATTATGAATTAGCCTGTAATTACATCCCTCGATGGATATTATTGTCGAGAAGACCATTCATGTCTTTGAGGACCAATTATAGGTCATAATTATATATTTGAAAAATGTTAGGATGATCACATATATTTATAACATATTTCCTATAATAAAAATTTTCAATCTATTATTTCGGTGGATACTTTGGTGGCCCTTTATGGGAGACCTTTTAAGACACCACTATGTTGGTTGGATTTTTAATAATATACCCTTATGGGGTCATATTTAGTGTAATTTATGAAATAGAAATTGAAATTAATCCCAGATAATATGGGGATAGATCAATCCCATCATAAGTACTATTTTTACTAATAATAAATATCCTTGGAGTTCACTAATAGAGACCATTCATTCCTAGAGGTATCACATCGGTGAAGTTTGTGGTAATTTTTCAAGAGTGCAAATCTATCATCAATGTCCATCAGTCCATTTTAGATTCTATTGTAGATATGAATGTTTGAATACCTCTTGGTTTTACCACTATATTTGTAAATATTTCATGATATTTTCATCATGTCATGGATAAAAGATATGTTCACCAATCATCTCACATTATTGTTTGTGTTGAGGAGTTCCTTAAAGATAGAGACTCCTTTTAAGAGTATCAGGTGGTAATTGGGGATCAATAAAATAATGTACTTAATGGAAGAAATATTCCTATTATACATGTTCTATGGTGGAACAGGAACCTTCAAAAGATATCATTAGATTGGAAGAACCACATGTGAGCTCAAGATCCTCACTTATCTCAGTAGGTCCTACTTTTCAGGATGAAAATACATAAATGTGGTGAGAGTTCAATAGCTATTATTTTTTTATTATACTATTTTAATATTTTAATTGATATTTTTTGATCAAATCAATGAGTTGGAGTGGATTTCCAGGCATCTTATATCCCCATTTTTCAAATATTAATTATATTAATTATATTAAATAACGTGTATAAAAAATCTAAAAAATCAAGGATTTCCTTTCAAAAATGTGTCTTAAATGGAAATAACAGGCACTAAATTGAATGAATAATTTATATTCCACCCTATTAAATATATAAAGTTCATTCTCATTGGGTTATATAATGTTTTTCAACAGGAAATAGATTTAATAGGGAATTTATTAATTAATTAATTTATTTATTTTTAAATAACTTAGTTAATCATAAATAATATCCAATTAATACCTCTTCAGAAACTCATATAATGGTAGAGGCATAGCCTAAAGTGATCCTTGGGGAGATTTCCCCTGGTGGAGAACATTGGACGACAATCTTGGAATTGAGGATCAATCACAAATGTATAAGATATCACCCATATTTTTGATTTTAATGATACATGATTTTTCTTAGTTGATGATCTATCTAATAACATAAAACAGAATTTTATTTCTATCAGTTTTATCCTATTTTTGATATCATTGTGATCATAATTTCATCCCTCCTGAATTGAAATCAAGATAGACCATTTCAAATCAATGATAATTTATATTGTTTTTTAATATGTTCTTTGGGAATCATTGATTTCAAAACTGTATATATTCTCATTTATATATGGATTATTTCATCATAGATTGTGTTAAAATTCATATTTTCATCATCCCTTCACACTTTTTTGGTTTATAGATTCTCTCTTATGTTATTATTGAATTCATCCTCTGTATTTATGTTTCTTAGTGATTCAACCTTTCACTAAGGACCAATTCATTGTGTGTTGTATTATTGGTTCTTTAGATCATTATTTTATATTCATCCATCTAAATTATATAATAAAATAGCATCTTTGATGCAAATTAGAACAAGAGTAATTTCTTATCAGGGTGTGTGGGGTGTGGATACTTCGATAGGAAATAAGGATTCCAGTGATCAATGAATATAATCTAATTTTCAAGGATAGGATACCCCTGGAAGATGTGGTTCATAGTGGTTTGTGCATGAATGGTGAGAAAATTTAATGAGTGGGTGAATTATCTAAAGATTCATTGAATGTGGTAACTTTTAAGAGAAAACTCAACTACATAATATATAGTTAAAAAAGAACACTTGGAGTTTTCCTTATCAATTTAGTGATAGGGTTTCAAATCAAGAAAAATATCACATGTTCATGTGGAATATCCAAAATTATACTTTTTTAGAGATGAAAATATGAAAATTTACGGAGTACACATGCTTGGGTGCCTAAGTAATTATACATTCCATGTGGAAAGTACAGACACACTATATGACCTAAAAGTAACTTGATTAGGATAGTGGGGACATGTGTTATTCCTAATTCATGTATTACCTGTCATGTGACATAATGGACACACAATGTTCCCATACCAAAACTACCAAATATTTATTCCTTCATTTTCATACTCAATTTTGGTCATGTGATTAGTCTATCATGGGTTTTCATCATAAATAATGTGATTTTTGAGTCTTTGATCCAACTATATTGGTTAATTTTTCCCACTATTATACTCAAGCTATATGATCCCTTATCTATATGTTGATCATGAAAAGGGTTAGTTATCCCCCCATGGACTCATGGTTAAAAACATCTTATCATTTATTTAGGTATGATCAAGTATGACACTACCTTCATTTGGGGATCTTGATCCCCTACAATATGAATAAAATGGTTTTAGGTATCCCCCTATACCTCAGGTAATGATCCACTATTATAGAGTTATATTCCCTTATCTAATATGTCTTCCATTTACGTGTGTCTTTCCTTTGGGTGTTTCCTATGAGCTCTAATGAGCCTCTTCATCAATAGTATTACTTCAAGGATATAAGTAAATAATGTTTTTTCCAATTTTTTATGTCTAAGGCCTTAATGGATGACTTATTTCTTTATATGAGAATATTAAGTTTCATCATTCTTTGATATCTAATTTTTGGATAAGAGATTACTCCCTTTGATGTTTGACTTCATTGTGATTTTTGGGTGCCCTACAAGGTATGTATATAATCACTAATTTATGGGATCTAACCATATAAATTATATCTTTTTTAGTTCATACAATATTCTATAGAGATCTAGGTAGACCATTTGTGGGTGGTGTATAGTGGTTCTTAGTGGAAGAGGTAACATGACAATAGTCAGACTTTAAAGTTTTCATGATGGGATAATATTCTCACCAGTTGGTATGTGGGACCAAAATTTTAGTTTTTGGGCCAATATATTTCCTATTTTACATTTTTTTACTATCAGACTCTATTATTTGTTTTTATAGTTTATTGGTGCATTTATTATTTTATTTGTCACTTTTCTATATTACTATTTTTATGGACATGTGTGTGTGTAGGAACATTAGGGTAAGGCAACCCATCGATGTGATATACGTACTAATGGCTACTCATCATCCTTTATCCTAGTATAGGTATTGTTTGGGTGTACCTCTCTGCTTACAGTCGGCTTGGTGGGACTCAGTGGGTTCAGCCATGTAACAATAAAACAGAATCCATTTTGATTTTGTAAATGGAAATTATCTTTACTTTTATCTTGAATTTCTCATTCATTTTTATATTCATTTTTGTACATGTCTTTGTAATGAAATTAATTCATGTTATTTTATTTATAAATCTTGTTTCCCTCAATTCATTATATTCCATTGGATTTATTTAATAGGTATTTCACATAATACAAAAAATATTAATAAATATCATCATAATTTTATTATTATTTTTATTTCATATCATGATTAATTATCAATGATATATTTTCTATTATATGTTCTAATCATTTTTTATATTTTAAAAATATCATCTCATGAAATTATTCTTATATTCATATCTTTTATTTAAAATTCATTTTCCTTAATTTTAATTATTTCACTAATATATAAAAACATATTGGTCACTTTATTAAACCCTTTTTAATTTCTTATCTTCCCCTATATAATTATTCATAAATTTTAATACTTTTTTATACAAAACTCTTTGAACAATAATTATATTAATTTCCTTCATATTATACACTTTTAATATTTTTTTATTCTTTCAAAATAATTTAATTATATATTATCAAAATTATTTTATATTCATGGTGTTATAGAAATAAAATATCCATAATAGGAGTCATATATCAGTATAATTTTATTTCCTTATCGCTAATTAATATAAAGATTAAATTATTTGAAATATCAATCCATATTTTCCATATTTTGGATATATTATAGCTCGTTATTCTAATTAAAGGATATTCACAATGATAATTATAAAATTTAAATGAATTGGGAAATATATTAATATTATTATATATCCATTTATTCTATATAGTTTTAATACCCAATATTCTGTTATTATAACTGAGGAGTATTCAAAAAGATAACTATACCATCTTATTGAATTGGAAACTCTATTGGTATTAATATATATCCCATTACTTTATGTGGGAAATCCTTAAAAAGAAAATAATTCATTATTCATACGTTTATTGATATATTGATAATAATTGGACATTATGATATGTATTTCATATAACTTTTCATATCATATAAAATAAATTAAAGGGTATGTTTATAATATTATATATTATTAATTTCACTTATAATTCATTGAATGATATATTTATTATATACAGAATTATTCATTACAATCAACATATAGTAGATATGTGATATTAATAGTGAGGCCTAAGTAAGAAACTATATAAGATGGAATATCACTATAGTGGTTTTTTCCCTTTATTATTTATCCCAACTATTAAATAGGGTTTTATTCGTGGAATTTTAGTGGTAATGGTATCCCTCCACATCACCTGACCTGTATCCCTGACATCTCCCTAAAATTGTTTTACTTATACCAGGGATCTCAAGGTTCAAATTTATAAACTCTAATATCAATACTCACATTTAAAAATATAATAATGTGGGAATATAGTTTATTCTACTAATAATTGGAATAAATTACTTAGAATATTTTTTTTAATTTAAAAAACAATTGATTTGTTGAATGGAGCTTTGAAAATATGGAGAAATAAAGAATCAAATAAATAAAATTATATTTTATTTTCCTATTTAGAAAATCATGTTGGGGTTATGTATATTTAAGGCTCTAGTGAATATTGTATTAATAAATTAATTTATTTTTTTAGTATCAATCGCATAGTGTAGATTATAGATATCTAAGGTCATGGAGTTCTATCCTTCACATATAAATCTCCCTTTTCCTATGGTGAGGTACATTCAGGAATTATCAAGTTAATATTTTCTCTGTACCATTTTTAATTATAATTTCCCTAATCGAATCAATGATTATGAAATATTATTGGAAAATTAGTTGTGAAATTTTATAATCAATTTCTTATAATATTTAATGTTCATGAAGGGATATAAGAAAGATACTTGGAATTATTTTAAATACTAAAGAAACCCAAATACATGAATAAAATAGTACAAAAAAATGAAATGCGCCTTCCCACTTTTTCTACATCACCCTAGAATATGGTGAGATTTAACCCATATTTCATGTAATAAAGGAGTAAGAGGGAAGTAGGAAAAAGTAATAAATAATAAAGAAAAATTGAGTCTGTCTAGAAACATCATGAGGTGGAATATGATTTCACACAACGAATTCCATGGGGCCTCCTCTGAATGAGTTATTTTAATATTATATATTCATGAATTATTTCTAGTTGGGGTCATAAATAATATTGATAATGGTACTTATATTTCTAAAAAATTTTGACTGTAGTTTTATCTCAATTCTTTAGTATTGACCCACATAATATTTATATGATCATGTTTCATATTTAAATGTATTTTTTATGTGGAAATTGAGATTTTTTGGCTCCTTTTTCTCATGATCGTTTAATTATGGTATCCTGAAAAATATGATCATATCAAAAAAAATATTCACATTTTATAATTGAAATTATATCATGAAATTTATTTAAATACCAAAAAATGAATGCCTGAAATGTATGTATCAAAACACACCACACATGAATTTAGGCTTTTCCTCAAAGATGAAATCTCAATATACTACACAGGATAATCACCTAAACATGACTTAAATTCAATTTATATAAAATGAATTTAATAAAAGGTAAGTTAATTTTTTTAGAATACCATAAAAAATATTCAATAACACTTCAACTTTTAATGAAACAAGTTAACCATATATTTTACTATTCCACTATCAAATTAATTACAACTCTTAATAAATAAATTTTTATTTTTAAATTAATTATTATTATGAATGTAATTTTTAATTTACATTAATTTAATTATTATTCCCATAATAATGGTAAAAAGGTAAGTGAAATTTTGTACATTCCAAAAGAGCATGTCACTTACCATAGGCTTGCAAGGCATCATGCATCTCCACCATGGAAAGAAAAAAATGATAAATAATAAATAGGGATTATTTGGTAGGTTAAAATACATCTAAGACTTGTTTCAAGTATGCAAATGATGTAATATAATTTAATAAAAAACTATTTTATCTCTAAATTACATTTTAAGATAATCAAAAATATCTTAGTTGAAGTATCCTCTATAAATGTGTGGTAACCCAATACCCAATATCTCAATGTTAGCACATGATACTATGAAATTAAATGAAAAATGAATCCAATTTAATTTATTTATTTATTTTAAAAGTTTTGATTAGGGAGAATATAAAATCCACCACTGATTATATAATATCAATAGGTTATTGGGCTGATGGTGGGTATGTTTATCCTTCCAAGGCACAAAACATTTTTTGAAAGATGGTGTGAAATGAATATAATGTATGATGTTTAGGGAAATAATAAAAATATTATAAATAATCTCACCCACACTTATATATTTCAATGTAGACATCCCTTCAATTAAATACCCAATGAAAATTTTACTAGTGTCGTAATGGACCTGAAATATAAAAATACAGAAGTTAATGTTCTGTTCATTTTAAATGAAATATTAATGATTTTAGGAAGATTCCATACATCTAAAATAGATTAAAAAAATTAAAAAAAACATGGGTTACCTCCCATAAGAGATTTAGTTACCATCATACAGATTAAAATATTTCTTAAATGTTATGTTTTTGGCAGTCGAAAAGATGTTACCCAATCTGGATCTATAATTTTTTTAAGATGTGATTTCTCAATATAGATGAACCTATTACTTATTTATATAACTAAATTCACTCTTCCTTTAGTTTGTAACTTCTCAAACTCCATGGTCCTAATCCTATGGTTTTTTCTATTCATGAATAATTTAAGGTAAGTTTATTAAATGACCACACATTTTCACCTTATTTTAATTCTAAAGGGACAATATTACCTCCAGTTTCATAAACATTTTCAAGAATACTCTTAACTTTATTAATATATTTTTAATCAAAAATATTCATTTTTATAAAAGATACATCCTCTACTCTTCCATGGGAATCAGTATTCTCAACTATTAGTGGAATAACTTTAGTCAACTCATCCTTTTTTTCTTCGATATTATATATTTATTAGTGTAAATTAAACTTCACTTCTTATACATCAAATAATAAACTCAGATCCTCATTTTTAACGTCAATCATTTCCCTTTTCATTGCTTGGAATGTCCTTACCAAGATTATTTGGGTCTTGTCATAAATCGTGTACATCATAAGCAAATCCACTAGAATGTAGAATTTATCAACCTTAACTATGACATCATCAATTAGTCCTTAGGGATATCTCACTATTGTATTTATAATTTGAATATTAACTCGAGTAAAATAGATTTTTTTCAATCATAGATTCTGGAATTATGAGAATGATATTACATATACATTTTCACCAAAATCACATAAATCACTACTAATATCATTTGAACCAATATTGATGGGAATATAAGAGATAACAGGATAACAATAATTATCAAATGGGATTATTGATATAACATATAAATATACCTCCATTATTGGGAAGGTGAAAATTCCATATGATTTTCTTTGTTTGATGTCAACTTTTAAATGAACGTTGTGTAGATGGTAATGTTAATAATTTCTTCATCAAATGGTATGTTTATATTAAATTTTTTGAAAATTTGAAGAATATTTTCTTCTTTTTCATCCAAAATTAACTACCATACTCATTCTAGAAATGGTTGTGGGGGTTGGTTCAGTAGTGGTGCATCCTCTTGAATGAATTCCCCAGATTCTCAGTGTTTTTCCTTTTCCTCATTACACTACTTGTTCTAATTTTCATCCTATTATTAAACTTTTATTGAAACATTTAAAGAATCTTATTACTTTTTATTTCCACCTCTTAATGTAATGGATTTCAAATATACACATGGGTGAACATTGGGGTATCTTATAATTACTCTTCATGGTATCTCTTAAAGTTTCTATAAAATTTGGTATGCTTTAAACTCAATATGTATTGGTGCAGCGTTATGGTTCATCAAGACATCACTTATATCTTTGATTACAACATAAATCATCATCATGAACACAAATAATTTATCTTCTAATTTATGTATTTGACTTGAGATTGAGGTTATTTGGAGTTCTTATTACTAGTATCCATGACTTATTTGTTGGTTTGTTGGTGTATATAGTGGTTGTGTCCAATACCCCTATAATTTATTTATTTTTTTAATTAAATCAATTTTTATCTTACATATACATACCTTGGGGGTTTTTATATCGATTCTTTCATCAATTTTTATTTTCATGGTTTACATTTGTGAAAAATTCATGATTTTTTTGTTGATGCATCTTCATTACATCCACTTAGATTAACATTAAATGTTATTATTCTACATCTCATCCAGTATAATTTAGATTTCCTCTAATGATATTATCACTAAAAACTCTATAGATAAATTATATAGAATTTATCTATAACCCTATAATATAAATTAAAAAAATTGTATTAGTATCCATATTTCAATGTTGTGATGATGGAATTTTCAAGTAATATCTTTAGAATGTTCCAAATCAATTTAATGTGATTCAAATTTGAGATGATAAAAATGAAAAATATTTATCATAATACCCATAAACCTAGAATTAGGGAATAATTGGGTGATAAAATTTCTTGTTATCCCATCCCATGTATTGATATAATGGGATGGAAATATTTAGATCTATTCCTAAGATCACTATCATAGAAAAATTAAAAAATTGAAAATACTTACCCCAATTCTTCAAAAATATGGAAACTAGAATGTTTTTTAAATCACAAGAAAAATAAAAATACATGTGTTCATATCTTCATGGGTAGTGTAGATAATTTTATCATGTTGGATAATCACCAGTTTAGTATTGTAGTGTTTAAAAAAATTTTGCGGTAAGAGTATGCTTGGCCACATACCAATGTTTGATGGTACAACATATTCTTCTAGTACTTGAAATATATAATCTATTCGCTGTGTACCTTCAATGATATTATTTCTATCTTCACCCACCATTGTCACAACATTGTTCTTTATCAAATATTTCTTAATCATCGGGACAAAATCAAGATTTTATTTTCCTTTGGGCATAGTGTAATGACCTTGAATTAATGATTTATAATTTATAACATCATCACAAAATTTACTATGAAAAAAGGAAAATTAAAATAATGTAATTAAATTCTATAAAATAGAGAAAATAAAAATTTAAAAACTAAAAACAAAATTACAAAAATTTCTTAATAATAGAGCCAGAAATATTTCCATCTGTAGGGCAACATTATTTTCTTCTAGGGATAACCAAATTTAAATTTTTAAATTAAAATAAAAAATGACTAATTAATTATTTTTTATCTTCCGGTAAGATCAAGGTTAAACACAAATATTTTTTGGAAAATTAATTTAATAATTTTGAAAAGATGTGTTGAATTTTTTTGTTAAATAATAAATAATAACATGTTCAAAAATAAGTTGGAAAAATTAATGAGAAAGTTGTAAATAAGTTTGGTTTTTTAAATCAACTGAAAAGGCATGCCAAGTTTTTTTTTGATTTTAGAGTTTGATTAAAAATAGATTAATAGAGTAAATTAATTTGTTCTAGATTTGTTTTGGAGTCGATACTCGGTAGATAAATTGATCACAGTGTCCCCTCCTTGATGTGGAAATTCACATTTTCTCAAGGTAAGGTATTTTAGGGAATTGTCGAATCATGTCTGTCTTGATACCATTTTAATAACAAATTTCCATACACAATTCAATAGTTATTAATTATTTTAGGGAAATTGGTGGTGTAATTTAATAAATAAATTTCTAGATATTAACCCAATGGTCATTACAAAAGAAAACAAAAGTGATTGGAAATTAATTTGTTAGTGTGGGAACCTAAAAATATGATGAAAAATAAATAAAAATAAAATTCAACTTACCTCATTATCTACATCACAAGATAATGTAATGTGAGTTTCCCTCATTCTAATATTGATGGTGTAAGTAAGAAAAAGAATAATTAATAAAAATTTGAAGGAAAATGTAGATGAAGATCAGTGGATGACTCTATAGAAATATAGATACTAAACCAAGGATTTTATCTCCTAGTTGATCCCCAAAATTAGAGTTCAACCTCTCTATTTATATTCATTAAAGGTTCTTATGTTGTGTTAAATTTATCAATATATTCATCCAAAAGGTTTCTCAGGTCAATCTCAGCGCTGGAAGTAATTCTGAGTCATAATGAAAAATATCTAATTTTAGGTTATGTTGCCTCCATTTAAAATAGAGTTGGTCTAGAAAAAGTCATCAAAAGAATTATGAAATCACACTATAAATTCTATAGGCCCTCCACTAAGTGACTTATTTTAATGTTATATCATCACACTTTTTTTATGGTTAACATAATAAATAATATTTATGATTTGAATTATATTTTTCAATCATTTTAACCTCTATTTCATTCTAATTATTTAGTTCTCACCCCAAGAGGAACCCTGTAATCATTATTCAATATGGAAATTATTATTTCAGTCAAAATATCAATCTATATTTTTCCTTTTTCAAATGAACCTATAATCATGGGATCCTACCAAATATGAACAATGTAATGATATATTAATCTACATTATTATATAAATCACAATGATCAATGTATTTAAATACAAAAAAAACAAATGCATTAAATGTACATATTAATACATATTTCTTCAATTATAGTGGTTTTACTTATAATTTAGTGGTTTTTCAATTTTATCTTATAATTTCTGTTCTTTTTTGTGTTTTCCACTCATATTTATTCTATATGGTTTTTTTGTAGTTTCACTTTATATATTTTGACAACTGGGGTCATTATTCCTTTTCATATATGATCTTTTACTTTTCATTTTGAACTTTTTTTTTCACATTTTCCCATTTTGAATATGTTCAATTCTTTTAAATTCAGTTAGAAAACTTTAGGGCCTCATTTGACATCCATATAAACTTGATCTACTAAACCTTTTATACTAGACACCATCTTTATTCTAGAGAGATATTACTTTTACTGTCATGTGATTATTTATTCTCTTAGGGTAAGATTTATAGAGTGAACAATACATCAATGTAGATTACTTCTTTATTTTAGTAGTGGTATATTTTTCTTTTTTTCTCAATTGGTTCTCCCGTACATGGTTCTATTCACATAAGACAACCTCTACCTCTACACTTTCAATATTCCCCACTAAGAAATACACAATTTTGGTTAGATTCATTATATATAAGAAATATTTAAATTTTTTCAATGGATAGGTGGTGATATTTATAAAAACTTAATATAAAATCATCTTTTTATTATTCATTACTTGTATACTATATATATGTTCTTTATATTTGTTTTAGTATCCCCATGATGATTTCAGTTTCTACATCAAATAAAAAAATCTCTTACTTTCTTCAAAAATCCCATTATTTTTTTACATTCTTCATATAATCTTACGGTAAATATTAGGTTGTTATCTCTAATGTGGCATTATCTCTATATGTTTTTGTGATTTCTTATTTTAGAATCCTTGTTAGGGCAAGAAAAATGTTATGGAGGATGGTTGAAGTGTATATGTTATTATAGGTGGTTGTGAGATTCATGTATTCTAAATCTAGACATGATGATGATTTCATATTTTTATATTACCTATGAATAGTTTTTTTTGTGATTTCTTCTAGATATATAATATTATATCCTATTATTTTTTTATGTGTTATTGGTTTTAAGTCGTTCGGTACATCATCATGTGTGGTTTGTGATGATGATGAGTAGTGTATGAAGGTCTTACCCCTAAAATGGATCATGGATGGTCCATAATCTCATTGAGTGATACATGGAATGAACCAAAGGTATGAGATATTTGATGATAGTTTGTCCCTTTAATTCACTAGAATTTATCCCCAGAAAACACATTCTATGGGCCTAACCATTTTACAGGTTCCTGCCATGGTACCAAATTTTTTGTGTAGTGTTTCAAATTTTTTATTTTATTTTGGGTTTTTTTCTTTCATTTCATATATTTTATTTGTTTGTCACAAAAATATAATTTTTTATTCAAAAATAAAAAAAAACATGGAATGAACCAAAGGTATGAGATATTTGATGATAGTTTGTCCCTTAAATGCACTAGAATTTATCCCCAAAAAACACATTCTATGGGCCTAACCATTTTACAGGTTCCTGCAATGGTACCAAATTTTTTGTGTAGTGTTTCGAATTTTTTATTTTATTTTGGGTTTTTTTTCTTTCATTTCATATATTTTATTTGTTTGTCACAAAAATATAATTTTTTATTTAAAAATAAAAAAATATAGAAATCAGTTAGTATTAGGATAAATCCCTTCAGTTCACTAGTATATCTCATGAGGAAAATCGTATGGTGAAATAAGCATGCCACTTGACTTTTATAAATAATATCTTCAAATGATTTCTAAAAGATATGTTCTGATGTTATATATATTTCATAAATCTAATTATTATATTCCTTTATAATCCAAGGACATGTATACTTTATTTTTTTCCTTTATGTTTTTCAATATGAATTTATGTTGTTTATTTACTCCTTTTATATTATATATTCCATAATCATGATTATTTGATATTTTATCCTTTATTATGAATTTGACAGAATAATTTTCTTATATTTTCCCAATTGAATAGTATTTTTTATTTAAAGAGACTTATATGAGTGATTAATTTATTAAAAAAATTTATGGAAGAAATATATTTCATACTGTGTAACCACATTGATATATATCTAATATCCAAAACACTAAAACTTTAGGTTTTTAAATCAGTTTTAATCCTGATTTTTCATGTATTATCATTTAACATTTTGTAAAATCTATGGATAAATAATAATGGGTATTATATGATATTAAAAAAAATATTAATAGTACTATTTTAGGAAGTGTGGGTCTATGGATCTACATTTTAAATATGGTAATCTCAAGACTAAATATAATGATTACTCTTTGAACATTTAAGAATGTGATGTTAATTTCTCTTCAAAATATAATTTTTATATATTTGATAACGAGTTTTAATATACATTTTATAATATTTTTTTCATTTTATTACTCCTACACATTAAGGGGATTATATATGTAACAATTATCCTTTCCAAAACCACTTATTTTGAAAAGATTTTACATTGATTTTATTGAGGATGAACAATGAAATGAATAAATTTTTTAAATTTGAAAATGGAACTAGTACATGGGTCTTGGTATAGAAAGTATTTTTTTAAAATTATCTAGGCTTGGGTGGGATTTTTATGGGGATATTTAAACACCTTAGTGGGGATAAGAACCTCATAGTATTTCTTAGTTAATAAATTCATTTTGTGATAAAAGAGTTGTGAGGGATTATGTAAAGAAAGAGTGTCAATAATGTGTCATATTTTCATTTGAAAGTGTGTGTGATTTGAATAAAGTAAAAAAATTAATGTGGTGAATTCAATATCATTGAATTTTAATAATTGTTTATGATTTATACACCACCCACCTTGTATTCTGTTATTAATGTGAGTATAATCATGGAGTATTGGGATCTGCATATACAAAGCGAGATGATTTTAAGTTGATTTGTTTCATCAATATCATATTATATATTTTTTGAATCTCTTATTGATTTAATATTAATTTATAAAATACTTACCAAAACCATATTTATGGATACTCAAAAATTACATCACTTGAAAACATAATGAAGATAAATACCAATGATTAAATGGGCTGACTAATTTAAATGAATTTGAGGATATTATACAAAATTAAATCATCATGTGCTTAAGGCCTAAGGAATATCATTATTATTTTATAATTAAAGGGTGATTGGTGGTTGTTTAAATCAGTATAGGATTTTACAATAGAGTTTATTTTCACCCATGAATGTACAAAATGTTATGTTGTATTATAATTCTAGATGATAAGGATTATGTTTTTTTCTATAGTTTCCTTTTATCTAAGAAACTGATAATTATTTGATGGATGATATTTTAATCTTGGAAAATGAAAATTATTTGGAAAATAAGATATATTTTATCATTATTTTTTATTTTACCTTCAGAATGCTTCTTATATTTCCAAATTAAAGGAATCAAAACTAATATATTTTGGGTACAAATTTTAAAGTCATATAAAAAATTCATACCACCCGTCCATAGTAAAAAGGATCATGAAATTTTAAGTCATATAAGAATTAATAATATGTATATTAATATGTAACACCCCTACTATAGTAACTTAGACCTAGTGTTTACATCAAAAAATTTGTATAAGATACAATGGATATTATCCTGGAGGATCGATCAGTTTTGTAATATTTAAGAACTAGATATATACATGATTTCTATATTATATTAGAAATTTAAAATAAAAAGTATAAAAATATTCTTGCATCCTTGATATTATTTATAATATTCATATTATTATATTGTAAAAAATGGAATCAAATAAAGGGTGGGATTATATTCTCTGTAATAATTATATGCAATATATTGTATCGTGAATTAATAAGAAATAGTTAATATTGAAAAGTGAATAACTAAATACACGTGCCTATTATTTAATAACTTGATCAAGAAATACACCCATGGTTAATATCAATTAAGTAATCTATTGGATAATATAAACTGAATTATTAATAAAATAACTACTTAATATTAGACATTATCATCTCATAAATCATAATATCTATACTTTCAAATACTTGTTCCACGATTTCTTAATAGATGGTTTGGTATACACCAAAAAACCCATTTAATTTGACAAATTAGTTTGTCTTGTGAGACATGTTGATGCATCAATGGGCTATCTATCACCAGGCCCAACCCGTCACTATATGTATAATTTATTCCTTATATATTTAATAATCAATTAAATATTTAAATTAGATTCATTATCAAAAAATGTCCATATTGAGTAAAGAATAAAAAATTATCATGAGTTTCACTAATAAATTAGATAACTTTCACAGTAAAACCTAGTATATAGAAATGATATATTGTTTACGTAATAATATTATCCATGATATAGAGAATATGGATACATAAAATATATTTAATTTCTAATAAAAATTTATCATAAGAAATTTAATGGTTCGTGATAGAGTTAATGAAAAAAATAAGATATCAAAGATGGCTCTCAATTCATTAGAATTGTAGGTTTGGAAATAAATTTTTGACCTTTGAAGAATAAAATAAAATGGATGAAAAATATTAAATAATATTTCGTAATTATTATTTATTAATAAATTTTAAAACATATAGAAGAATATAAGAGAATAAAATGGTTAAGATGGAGGTAAAATATGTTAAAATCATATACATTAAGAAACAATCCTTTTTTACTTTTAAAAAAATAGACAAAATTATTCAAAATATTAGAAATATTCAACTGAAACCCTTTAAAAAGTAAAAGAAAACATAAAATTTATTTAATATATCATTTTACTAATAAATATACTTCTTTATAAAAACGTGAAAAATATGGATATGGAAGAAAAATATACCCCCTCAAAAATATAATTAAGATAAAAATTTTATAAAACATTTCTATTAAAAGATTATTTTAAATTGATTAGTTACTCATTATGAATAAGTATATATTCATGGTAAATATATCAAATGGTAATTATATAGAGAAAAAAAATTTAAATAGGTGAATAAAAAAAATTTCTTAATGGACTGTAAATTGGGTTGAAATCCATTACCACAAGTTCCACATGAATTGTAAGTCCTTTTAACTTATTATATAATAAAATTAGATTTATTATAAATAAATTACAAAACCATATACATATATATGTATAATTATATATTATCCAATTATAAAATTTTATGACCCATTTGTTAATAATCATTTTTTATTATCATTTTTGTGTGCGTTAATTTCTTCATTTTTCATGTATATTTTTATTTATTAAATTCATTCCTTCCACATTGATCATGTTCCAATCATTAAAATAATTTTATTCATGATTTAAATATAATATATATTAAATATATATATATATATATATAAAGATTTATCCAAAAAAGTTGGAGATATAAAAATGAAGTACACAATTCATAGAGACAGTTGCCCATATAAAACATGAATGTTGTGGTCACTTTTATATTCATAGAATGAAAGAAATATAGATAAAAATTAAGATTTATTAGATAATTTATATACATATAAAACTTATATATTCATTAAATCTATTATTATTACCTTTTATGTACTGTGGAATTGAAAAACATATCACATTTCTTCAAGGAGGTGGTATTCAACAGGTACGCACGAGCAACATAATCATTTTAAAACGAATTTTATGGAAATTATTTGTAAATGATATTATAATTAAAGAAGAATAAAAATTTCATAAATTGAAAATATATACATTATATCCATATTTACAACCATACTATTAGTTTTGTGGTGAAAAACGAATAACACCGCTCTGTTGAAACGATTAGTTGTATGTATGCCTTTGAGATGTTTCACTTGTTGTAGGAAAGAAAAGAGATGGAATGTGATTGGCTCATAATTATAATTAAAAGTCACTATTTTATGGTAATGTGATTTTTATTTTAGTATGGTTTCAAAACATTAATGAGAATTATAATATAAAAAAAACTCGAAAGGGTCAGTCAGTACAATTATGTCTTCTTCAGTAAACATCCTTTTGATATCCACTTTGGTTATCGACGGTTGGTATTTTGGTAGGGTCGGAACCTCTTTAATTTTTAAAAGTATGTTTATAAGGTAATTTTTCATGGTTTTTTTTATCTAGGTTTCTCAAAGTTATATAAGTAAAATTGAAAAGTGGTTTCCTTTTATAAGTGAGGAGAGGGGCGTTATTAGAATTTCGTATAGTATTAAATTAATAAATAGTTTATTTTATTTATAAATGGATCCAAAACTATATAATTATAATATAATATTATTTTGACTCTGAATTATACTATTAAATAAATCATTAACAATTATTGGTAATTTTTTACCCTTATCATTTATTTTTATCCCCCTTGTTAACCCTTATAATAATTACAAATGAAATTATATATTCCTACACTTTTACGGTCAATAATTATACAATAAAAGGAAAAAACCCATAAATATACCACGTTTACTTTTTTCAACCATATTCCTTTTTTTCTACATTGAAGTGCATTGTGTTGCATTTGTTGTCAATGAGGTTGTCAATGAGGCATGTTGTTGTCTTAGAATGAATGGAAGTCAAGGATTGTCAAGATGTGAATGACAAAGGTTGTGATGGTGTTGGTAGAGAAGAGGAAGACCATGGAACTTAGAGGAATGTCACTTAGGAGATTCACTAAGTGGCATTGGAGAATATGGTTGAAACATTCTCCATGAAAATATGACGATTGTTGAGCTGTTCTTTCAGTTCAAAGAACTTGTATCATGATGATACAAAGTCACAACAATGTTTGAAGACCATGCATTGTAGTGACAATGCATGAGGAGTTGAAGATGATCCATTCACATGTTCTAAGTGGATGAAGTGGTTTAATAAAATCCATGCACTAACACTTAGTGCATGTGAATCTGAAGAAGTCCCAATTTGATCTCTGATTAGATCAACAAAGTTAATTGAAGAAATATTTGATTCAGGAGCTCGGTTGAAGATGAAGAAACCTTTTGAATTCCATATCCTAAGTGAAGATTATATGTTGAGGAGGATTAAGGAATTATTAAGAAGTAGAGAGGGGAAGAAATTGAGAAGAAGAATGAAAGGGCTTGATATGGCATTTTACATGGAGGACTTTGTTTTTTACAAAGTCTTATTCAAGACTTAGCCAAAAAATTGGCCAGCCCGTGAGCACCTTGTGGGTTCAACCCCAAGGCTCATGTGGGCCTAAGGCGCCACGCCCAAGGGGGAACCCGTGGGGCGAGCTCAGGGCGGCAGGGGCGCACCCGCAGACACCACAGAGGCGCTGGGGCACGCCCGGAGGAGCGCGATAGGGGGCCGTGTGTAAGCCCCCGAGGGCACGCGGTGGTGAAATCCGCGCACCGGAGGAGCATGGTGGGCGCTAGAAGCACGCCCGCAGGGAGCATAGTGGGCGCAGGAGCGCGCCCGCAGGGAGAACACGGTGCGGGGCGGCACCGTGGAGGGAGAAGATGCAACTGAGGAGTTGCGGGCAGTGGCAGGGTAATAAACCGCGGAAAACTCCCGCGGCGTTTCGATGTGGGACGCGCAAATTCCACCGGGAGCGAATCCCAGCCGCTCATCTGATCTCGCGGACGATCGGCGCCGCTCATCTAATCTGCCGCGCGCCGCGATCGATCCAGCCGTCCGATGTCTTTCGATCACCTGATCCGACGGCTGCCGCATCATCCTCTACCTCGAGCTCGGCCGAGGCATCTCCCGCGACGCCGCTGAACCAGAGGCCTCCCGAGCACCTGTTTTTGAGATTCCGGCCACCTCTGAACAAAACGAAGGCTCCATTGAGCTCGTCTCGCCCGTACGAACAGGACCATGCATAAAAGTAGGCATGCATGCGATGAGAGGATAATTCGAAGCAATGCCGAGGCAAACGAAGTTGCCGAGGCTTCTTGGGTTCGTGCCTTTGCATGGATTGGGTTTAAACAGAAGCCGTGCATGCGTTATAAATCGCATGCACGAGGAGGAAGAAAATAATAAAAGAACCCGCGTGCACCGAAGAGAAAAACGCAAAAAACTTGGAAAGATTTTAAAGATCCAAAGATCTCGGTGATTCAAGATTTCCCACGCGGATGAACCAAGGCTCTGCTTCGCCTATAAAAGAAGAGCCCAAGGCTCCAAAGAAGCTTGCTGAAACCTTGTTGAAGATTGGTGTCCCGCGTGTGACTCTGCCTCGCGAAGAAAGAAGCCACCGCGCAAAACATTGCGCGGCTGTTGTCCCGAAGTCACTCGGGGCTTTGAAGTGTTCCCTGCGCGCCTACTCCCTTGCGCGACAGGAAGAACCCGAGGCCGCATCCTTGCGCGCCCGAGGTTGCATCCCTCTCTGCCCGCGGACGTGCGTGGCAGGAGGTGTTTGCGCGGCCGCTTGTGCTCTTGCACCTGCGCGCCCGAGGTGTTGCACTTTTCACACCCGAGGTCTTGCGCGGCCTTTGTGCACCCAAGTGCTTGCGCGGCCAGTGGCACCAAGTGTGCCTTGTGCTTTGAAGAAGAAGAGAGGCCGTGGCTCATACCTTGTGCTCTTGCGTGGCCAGTGGCACCCAAGTGTAGCTTGCGCGGATATTGAAGAAGAGATTGGCAGGGGTTCGGGTTGTGTGTGCAAGACAAGAGGAAGACCACACATTTGTGTGTGTGCAAAGGAGGAAGGCCATTACATACCTACGGCTTGTGTGTGCAAGTGGAGGCCGAGACTACACATTGTATGTGTTTTAGAATTGGACAAGGCCATACCTTGTGTGTGGATTTGAAGAAGAAGGCCGTAGCCCTTGTGTGTGAAAAATGGCAAGAACCAAGTGTGTGCATAAGTGAAGTGCACACTTTAAAGAAGATTAAAAGAACAAGGAAGTGAGTGTGCTTTGCAAGTGAAGTAGGCCAAGCTCAAGTGTTTGCCAAAGTGAAGAAGTTTTGTGTGCAATGAGATAAGGAGGCCGAACCTAGTGTGTGTGCACTAAGTGAAGTGAACACACTTAGAAGAAGGAAGAAAGAGGAGACCCTCACACTAAAGTAAAACACACTTCTGAGTGTGTGAGCAATTTGAATATAGTGTGTGAAGATTGTGAAGGAGGTGTGTGCTATAGTTGACTACACCCTCTAAGGGTTTACTGCACCAAGAAGAGAAGGAGAGTGCATGCATGCATGCGTGCACGTGCACACGTGAACAAAGCTAAATCTGGATGTGTGCATTTGAGGAGTCCAAGACCAGAGGTTCTTGAAGATTTGAGAAGGCCATGCACTCAGTGCATGATGTAGAGTTGAAGTGAGACTGGACCAGACTGAAGTTAAAGATATCAGTTGTCTGAGTATTCAGTAGTTGAAGAGTGAAGGCCAGGTCATCCTTAGAAGAAGGTGATAAAGCCTGAGCAAGATGAGAAGACATGTTCACCACAAGTGATCAGAAGAAGAGCAAGGCCAGCAGCCTTTATCCCAGGCTGCTGAGGATACTTGAAGAACTTAAAGTGAAGAAGAGCTACTCGTGTGACTCGAGGAGCCAGGAGAAGACCCTGTGGGACTCAGGGAGAAGAAGTCTTCAGTGGGATTCTGGAGCAGGCCAGTGGGACTCTGGTAACACTGTGGGACGCAGTATAAAGACCCTCCTGTGGGACTCAGGAGAGATACAGTGGGACTCTGTATCGACCATTGTAATTCTAACAAGTTATAATGGGAGAATCCATGCTGGGAGAGCATGGCAAGGATGTAGGCCTTTGGTGCCGAACCTTGTAAATCCTTGTGTCCTGTGCCTTTTCATTACTGCATTATCCGGGAAAGGTTGAGAGATACAAGAAGAGTGGATCGAGGCTTTAACCAGCCATAGAGGTTTAATTGATTAAGAATCAATTAGTAAAAAGTTTTAAAGGATCACTGATTCACCCCCTCCCCCTCTCAGTGATTCACACTGATCTGGGCACTTCAATTGGTATCAGAGGGAGGTTGCCTCTAAAAGATCCAAGGGAGTCTTTATGAAGTGCAGATTTGAGGAAATGAGTGACCAGCCTCAAATGGAGATATCTGCCAAGACTCAGAAAAATAGAAAGAAGAAACAGGCCAAGAAGATGAAGAAAGCCTGTCCTAGCTGTGATGAAGTTGGAACAATGAATGATCTTCAAAATGCACTCAAATATCTTCAGAAGACTGTCCCCAAGGAAGTGGCAATGTGTATTACTACTGGCATCCTTGATCTTCAAGAAGAAAAATTACAGCTAGAAGAAGAAGCCAATGCTATGGAAGATCAGCTGGCAAAAAGGGTTGGCATAACCAACACTCTCAGAAAGCTGGTGAATGCCAAGGATGAAACTGTTTCCCTTTGCAATGAAAGATATGAAGATACCTGTGAAGAATTGCAAAGGAGCTCTTCTGAGAAAGAAATATTTTTGATAATTATCAAAGAAGTGTTCCATGCACTGGAGAAGCTGCACAGAGTCTCAATGATTGTCAGAGATGCTCAACTAGAAGACAAAGTCAAAAGGGTGAAGGAGCTTGACAACTCATTGCTTGAAATGAAGCAAGTGCATGAAGACCAGATGAAACAGCTGGAAGAGAAATGGGAAGGAAGGATAAGAACAGTTGAGGATGAGAAGAACTCCCTCAACATGAAGTGTTTAGAATTGGAGGTGATATTGAAAAATCTGCAATCACCTAAAGCTGAATCCTCCCAGTCAGCTGATAGAAGAAATGTTGCTACACAATTATGCATTGAGAAGGATGATTCTAAAAGAAAGACATCCTCTAATGAAAGGGAAACGTCTTCTAAAAAGAAGGTACCATCCATCCCATCTTGTACTTATGTTACTAAATGTGTTTCCACAAAAAATACAGGATGGAAGAATAACATTGATCAAGTATGGATGAAGAAGATGAAGAAAGAGAGCTCTCCTGAAACAGCACAACAAGTCAAGAAAAGTACCCTAAAATCAGAAGAACTCAAGAGGTCAAGATTTGTGGGTCAATGTTGGTGTTGTAACAAGTATGGGCATTGTGCAAAGGATTGTTGGTACAATCCACTGAATGCCAAAGCACAGAGGAAGCCCATGCCAAGGGGGAGCAAGCCAGAAGGAAAGAAGCAACATCCACAGGTCCAGAGACATCTGTTTACTGCAAATAGATTTGGATTACTTGACAACATCTGGGATGATTGAAAAAGTGGTCAACAAATAGATACATGTCAATCTCCAACTGTATCCAGAGCTCAAAAGAAGAAAAGACCACAGAACCTGGCTCAGAAAGATTCCTTGGGAAGCAAGCATAAGAAATTGGAAGATGCTCCCAAGAAGATTTTGAAGAATGAAGAGAAGTCCTTGGATTCTAAAACCAAGAAGGGTGAGTCATCCAGAAGGACCACCAAGAAGAAGTGCTTCTACTGTGGAAGGAATGGTCATACCATGGATCTTTGTAAAGAAGCCATGGAAATCAATAGAAGCCAACTGAACTCAAACAGACAATCAATCCAGAAGAAGCAGAAGGGACTGATTGAAAACAAGTTTCCAAAGAGAGGTAGCTTGACAGCATCAAAGGAACCATGTGGAATATCCAAAACTGAGGCCACTCTTCCAAATGATTTACTAGTCATATGGCCGAATCAGTTGCAACTTGCCAGAGAACTGCAAAGAGCTGAAGATGAAGCTCTGGAAACTGCTAAAGAAAAAGGGAAAAAGAAGATTTCACATGAAGATGGGTTTAGAACCACACAAGTACAAACATCAATGAAGATCAAATGTGCAAGTGTGAAGACTGGTGGAAATGGGACATCTCAGTTGAGAGAATCTTCTCAACCTTGTTGTTCACATTGAATATCCAAGGAGGTTCCATCTTATTCCCTTATACTATTGGTATTTACATGTGCTGACATTGCAGGGAATTGAAGATGATGATCATTCTCAGCTGGAGGATGGTTTGGACAGAATGGAGTGCACCCCTTGAGGGGGAGCCAATCTGGAGAAGATGGGATTCTGATATTTAATTCCATCTTGAGAAAAGTGAAGGTATTCCAATCATACTTTCATCCCTTGTTTCTTAATTGAGTTTATCTTGTCAATTAAGGGGGGGTATTGATTGAAGACAAATGGATGAAAGGGGGAGCTTTATCTTTGCACTGAACTTTCTAATGAGTTTTGTGGAGTATGTGCAAGATTTAGAAATTCATTGTTATATATGAAAAATTTCAAACCCCTAAGCATGATCTCACATGTGTAGAGAGTTATGGACAGCATTGAGTTCCTTGGTTACATCACTCTTGTTTTCTACACCGGGTTAGCCCAAGTAGACTTAGAGTTGATCTAATAAAGGTTCTTTGCTAAAGAAGAACATGTGACATCATCCCTCTCTCAGT
Organism: Viscum album; assembly: GCA_963277665.1. NCBI lineage: Eukaryota > Viridiplantae > Streptophyta > Magnoliopsida > Santalales > Viscaceae > Viscum > Viscum album. Next base: position 1,431,137,453 of record OY728156.1, on the reverse strand, counting down.
GTTTTTCAAGAAAATACTTTTCAAAGGGAGGAAGAGATATTGTGGAAGAGAACCACACCACACCTTTGCATTTGATTGCCAATAAGGGGGAGAAATATTGGCACACATATTGACCCATTCATATGTGCTGAAGGAGTGTATTGACAACAAATACAAAGGGGGAGATTGAAGTGCATTGTGTTGCATTTGTTGTCAATGAGGTTGTCAATGAGGCATGTTGTTGTCTTAGAATGAATGGAAGTCAAGGATTGTCAATATGTGAATGAAAAAGGTTGTGATGGTGTTGGTAGAGAAGAGGAAGACCATGGAACTTAGAGGAATGTCACTTAGGAGATTCACTAAGTGGCATTGGAGAATATGGTTGAAACATTCTCCATGAAAATCTGACGATTGTTGAGCTGTTCTTTCAGTTCAAAGAACTTGTATCATGATGATACAAAGTCACAACAATGTTTGAAGACCATGCATTGTAGTGACAATGCATGAGGAGTTGAATATTATCCATTCACATGTTCTAAGTGGATGAAGTGGTTTAATAAAATCCATGCACTAACACTTAGTGCATGTGAATCTGAAGAAGTCCCAATTTGATCTCTGATTAGATCAACAAAGTTAATTGAAGAAATATTTGATTCAGGAGCTCGGTTGAAGATGAAGAAACCTTTTGAATTCCATATCCTAAGTGAAGATTATATGTTGAGGAGGATTAAGGAATTCTTAAGAAGTAGAGAAGGGAAGAAATTGAGAAGAAGAATGAAAGGGCTTGATATGGCATTTTACATGGAGGACTTTGTTTTTTACAAAGTCTTATTCAAGACTTAGCCAAAAAATTGGCCAGCCTGTGAGCACCTTGTGGGTTCAACCCCAAGGCTCATGTGGGCCTAAGGCGCCACGCCCAAGGGGGAACCCGTGGGGCGAGCTCAGGGCGGCAGGGGCGCACCCGCAGACACCACAGAGGCGCTGGGGCACGCCCGGAGGAGCGCGATAGGGGGCCGTGTGTAAGCCCCCGAGGGCACGCGGTGGTGAAATCCGCGCACCGGAGGAGCATGGTGGGCGCTAGAAGCGCGCCCGCAGGGAGCATAGTGGGCGCAGGAGCGCGCCCGCAGGGAGAACACGGTGCGGGGCGGCACCGTGGAGGGAGAAGATGCAACTGAGGAGTTGCGGGCAGCAGCAGGGTAATAAACCGCGGAAAAATCCCGCGGCGTTTCGATGTGGGACGCGCAAATTCCACCGGGAGCGAATCCCAGCCGCTCATCTGATCTCGCGGACGATCGGCGCCGCTCATCTAATCTGCCGCGCGCCGCGATCGATCCAGCCGTCCGATGTCTTTCGATCACCTGATCTGACGGTTGCCGCATCATCCTCTACCTCGAGCTCGGCCGAGGCATCTCCCGCGACGCCGCTGAACCAGAGGCCTCCCGAGCACCTGTTTTTGAGATTCCGGCCACCTCTGAACAAAACGAAGGCTCCATTGAGCTCGTCTCGCCCGTACGAACAGGACCATGCATAAAAGTAGGCATGCATGCGATGAGAGGATAATTCGAAGCAATGCCGAGGCAAACGAAGTTTCCGAGGCTTCTTGGGTTCGTGCCTTTGCATGGATTGGGTTTAAACAGAAGCCGTGCATGCGTTATAAATCGCATGCACGAGGAGGAAGAATATAATAAAAGAACCCGCGTGCACCGAAGAGAAAAACGCAAAAAACTTGGAAAGATTTTAAAGATCCAAAGATCTCGGTGATTCAAGATTTCCCACGCGGATGAACCAAGGCTCTGCTTCGCCTATAAAAGAAGAGCCCAAGGCTCCAAAGAAGCTTGCTGAAACCTTGTTGAAGATTGGTGTCCCGCGTGTGCCTCTGCCTCGCGAAGAAAGAAGCCACCGCGCAAAACATTGCGCGGCTGTTGTCCCGAAGTCACCCGGGGCTTTGAAGTGTTCCCTGCGTGCCTACTCCCTTGCGCGACAGGAAGAACCCGAGGCCGCATCCTTGCGCGCCCGAGGTTGCATCCCTCTCTTCCCGCGGACGTGCGTGGCAGGAGGTGTTTGTGCGGCCTCTTGTGCTCTTGCACCTGCGCGCCCGAGGTGTTGCACTTTGCACACCCGAGGTCTTGCGCGGCCTTTGTGCACCCAAGTGCTTGCGCGGCCAGTGGCACCAAGTGTGCCTTGTGCTTTGAAGAAGAAGAGAGGCCGTGGCTCATACCTTGTGCTCTTGCGCGGCCAGTGGCACCCAAGTGTAGCTTGCGCGGATATTGAAGAAGAGATTGGCAGGGGTTCGGGTTGTGTGTGCAAGACAAGAGGAAGACCACACATTTGTGTGTGTGCAAAGGAGGAAGGCCATTACATACCTACGGATTGTGTGTGCAAGTGGAGGCCGAGACTACACATTGTATGTGTTTTAGAATTGGACAAGGCCATACCTTGTGTGTGGATTTGAAGAAGAAGGTCTTAGCCCTTGTGTGTGAAAAATGGCAAGAACCAAGTGTGTGCATAAGTGAAGTGCACACTTTAAAGAAGATTAAATGAACAAGGAAGTGAGTGTGCTTTGCAAGTGAAGTAGGCCAAGCTCAAGTGTTTGCCAAAGTGAAGAAGTTTTGTGTGAAATGAGATAAGGAGGCCGAACCTAGTGTGTGTGCACTAAGTGAAGTGAACACACTTAGAAGAAGGAAGAAAGAGGAGACCCTCACACTAAAGTAAAACACACTTCTGAGTGTGTGAGCAATTTGAATATAGTGTGTGAAGATTGTGAAGGAGGTGTGTGCTATAGTTGACTACACCCTCTAAGGGTTTACTGCACCAAGAAGAGAAGGAGAGTGCATGCATGCATGCGTGCACGTGCACACGTGAACAAAGCTAAATCTGGCTGTGTGCATTTGAGGAGTCCAAGACCAGAGGTTCTTGAAGATTTGAGAAGGCCATGCACTCAGTGCATGAAGTAGAGTTGAAGTGAGACTGGACCAGACTGAAGTTAAAGATATCAGTTGTCTGAGTTTTCAGTAGTTGAAGAGTGAAGGCCAGGTCATCCTTAGAAGAAGGTGATAATGCCTGAGCAAGATGAGAAGACCTGTTCACCACAAGTGATCAGAAGAAGAGCAAGGCCAGCAGCCTTTATCCCAGGCTGCTGAGGATACTTGAAGAACTTAAAGTGAAGAAGAGCTACTCGTGTGACTCGAGGAGCCAGGAGAAGACCCTGTGGGACTCAGGGAGAAGAAGTCTTCAGTGGGATTCTGGAGCAGGCCAGTGGGACTCTGGTAACACTGTGGGACGCAGTATAAAGACCCTCCTGTGGGACTCAGGAGAGATACAGTGGGACTCTGTATCGACCATTGTAATTCTAACAAGTTATAATGGGAGAATCCATGCTGGGAGAGCATGGCAAGGATGTAGGCCTTTGGTGCCGAACCTTGTAAATCCTTGTGTCCTGTGCCTTTTCATTACTGCATTATCCGGGAAAGGTTGAGAGATACAAGAAGAGTGGATCGAGGCTTTAACCAGCCATAGAGGTTTAATTGATTAAGAATCAATTAGTAAAAAGTTTTAAAGGATCACTGATTCACCCCCTCCCCCTCTCAGTGATTCACACTGATCTGGGCACTTCATACATCATAATATTTTAATTAATTTTAAATCATTTAATAAAATATTATTTATTATAAAATATCATTACTGGCATTTTTGACACTATTCAATTAATTTTACACTAAATACATCAAGAAAAAGTGGTAATTGAAATATAATCCCTTCACATATCCCTAGAAATATATATATTTAAATAAAATTTGTGGGAAAAAATAATCCTAAAAATTCTTTTAACATTTAATATTATTCATTTTATTTTTATATTAATTAAATAAATATTATGTCGATGTTGTGTAAGAATTTATTCCAATTATTCAATCACTAAAAAATTAAAATAAATTACCGTGCTAAATTTTATTAATTCATATTTTAAATAACCTTTTACAAAGAAACATAAATTGTATATATCCCAATGAAAAATATTATTGATATTAAAATAAAAAAAGTGAAATTTTTGTATTTATCTCTCACATATATATTATGAATGTAAAAAATCAAAGAAATATTACCCATTGTTTTCATATGTTAAAAAAATTGAATGTAAGTTTCTAAATACAATCTTAAAATAGGATAAATTCTAGTTTTTTGGTTATTTTATAGTCCATATAATAGTAATTTTAACCTTAATTTCCCAAATTACCATAATTGTGCTAACAGTTATTTACTATAGTAACTATTTATGATAAAGAAAATAAAAGAAACCTATTTTATTAATTTAGGTCTCTAATTCAATTTATGTAATCCATTTTTCAAAAACATATTTCTATAAGTGGCATAAACCAATTTCAAATTAAAACATAAAAAGCAATGAAAATTTGTTTTTCAGATAATTTTTGGTTTTATGTATAAAAATATATTTATACAAAATTAAATTATAAAAGTAATTACAATTAACATAATTAAATTATTCATAATATAATATAAATAATTTTACATTGAAATCAATTTAAAATAAAATAGAAGTTTTTAAATGCTTGAAATAAAAATATTGTTTTTCATTAAAATCAGTATTTTTCTCTCTTCATTAGAAAATCAGTTTTTTTTTCAATACCAAAATATCACACATAATTAATTTTACTATAATTATTTTTATGATTATTTTTTTAAATAAAATTTCTTAGTTAAATTAAAGGAATTATAATTCATATATAAAAAATTAAAAATAAAATCATTTTTTTAGAAAATGTATTTTTAAAGTATAAAATGATTTATTAAAAACTAAGTACATGTATATTATTTTATAATACATTTTAAGAAAGCATTATTCATATTATCATATCTTTTTTAACAATATTCATGTTCTCTAATTAAATTTTTATGTTATAGATGTTATATTTTAATAATAATATTTTATGGTTCGTTTAAACATGGCGTTGTGTGTTTCATGCACTATCAAACATAATGGTCCTCAAAATATTAAGGTTTTATATTCTACACCATTATTAAATTTCATCCTTTAAATTTTACATTGTCCTTGATAGTCCACGGCTTTACAATTGAAAATTCCTTTCGAGAAAACTCACATCGTTAAAAATGTTTCCTAAAACTTCATTTAAAAAAGATGGAAATAGAAATACGAATATCATTTGGAATAATGAAAAAGTAGTTTCCAAAATTAGAGAAATTTTGTGGGAAGTGAAAATATGTACATCGAGTAGAAAAATAAAGTCCAAGAACAAATATTAAATGATATAGAACATTATTAGGATAAATTCAATGACCACAACATCAAAAAATATTTGATGGGTGAAAAGATAGTCAATTCATCTGAATTGATTGTATTTGGATAACATTATTTATTCAATATCTTTTTCCTAGAGTTGAGATATTTTCTTTCCATATAGAATAAGAATATTATTACTTGATATTTTCTATTTCATAAGAACTATTTCACTATTTGGTTGTGCTTCGATCAATTTATAAGGCATCTCTTACTCTAGAAAGTTAATATTAAGTATGAATTTTTTATTCCGGAAGAACTAAAATTAAACTTTAATGGATCTTAAACTCAATAAAATAATAAAGTAATAAAATAATAAAAACTAATTTATCATGTATCAAGTTATCTAACGAATATATGGTATGAAAAATTTATTTGTAATTCCTAATATTTTAAATAATAAAACTATATTAGATAACATATATAATGTGATAAACCTATCCTAAACAACCCATCAAATATTTAAATATGGTGTTTTTAAACTAGTTGTTAAATAAGAGGGAATGAATTGGATTAACTTGTTTAGGGAAAATATTTAATTTTTGTTTTCATTATAAATATAATTTCAAATAATTAGTAAATAATCACTTAATTTTTAGTAAGGTTATTTTATTCTCTAAATTATGTTTCATTCTCAAATAGTTTTTATTTCTATTTATGAAAAAATATATTAATTAATTATTGGATATATTTGAAATTTAAATTGATAAAAATGATATAATTTATAAATTAATCTTATAAAAACTATCATATAGTTAAATTTATATATATTTCTTAAAATTTTGACTTTTCAATGAGTATTGAAGAAATACTAATTTTATTGAAAACTGTATTTCTTTTAAAGTGTTTACAATATAATATTCTATTCTATATTATTTTCAAAATTTTATTTGTTACTTTCAATTAAATATTATATAATTATATCACTTTTAATTAAAATAATTATTGATTTCGGAATAAAATACCATTATACTTAAAAAAGTAATTTTTTAAAAAAAAAATAGTTTTTCATCGTGTTTTATGGGTTTAATTTTAAATTAAATTTGTTAAATTATATGAATTGAATATTTAAAAACTAACTAAATATCTGAAATCATGATGTAATATTTTGTCAAAATTCCCCTTTTATTTTATTTTTATGAATACTAACTATAGTAAAAATATTATATCCATGGTAAAGGTAAATCAAGTAATTAAGGTTAAATATCAAATGATAAGTACTGAAAATTGACTCTAAAACATTCCTTTATCAAATTTTATTAGTTTATTTCTCCACCTTAAATACAATTCTCTAATATATTGCCACATGGTGACATATTTCTTCGATTTTTCCCATAAAAATATTTAAGTAAAAGATAATGACAAAATGTCATTATTACTTTGAAAAATTTTATTATTTTTTTATACATGTAAAAATAAATTATTTTAAAATATAATGTATTAATTTGAAATTTAAGGGATTTATATTTATGATGGTAATTTTTTTCTAGTTTTTAGCATTGAAATAAATACCTTATATTCTTATGAAATGCTAACACATTATTTAATCAATTAATGGAAAACTAAAATAAATGATTTTAGAATATTATTAATAGTATAATAAATTGATTGAATTATTGTGTTGATCGAATTACATATATAAATATAATATTCTAGTGACATTTTAAATTACTATATTCATATTCTATTTTTTCTATTTTTTCAAACACAAATTAAATGGATAGTTCCTAGATTATATTAATGAAATTTTATAACAAATAATATTTTATTAAAAGATTTAAATTTCCTAAAAATCATATCATCAGACATGTTATTGGGATATGATTTTAAATACTAACAATGTTTCATTTATTTTTATATTATCCTTTTTTATCAAAAATATTTACCCCTAATGAGTAAAATGTTTTTATCATGATAATTGTCAAAAATGGTTAATGTGGGATAACATAATGATATAAGGGTAAAAAAATTTAAAGATATCAAAATTTAATTGAATGATATTATTTCATCCCTTAATAATCCTATATTTTATTTATATTTTTTATTATATTTCTAATAAAATCCACTAATATTAATTTAATATTTTACCAAATTTTAAAATCACCTCACCCCACACTTATAAAGTTCATATCATATCCACTTTTCTTTGAACTTAAAAAGACTTTTGGATTGACCAACACCAACCCATAATTCTTACTTACATACCATACAACATAATATAGGAATTTAATTTGTTGTGAAACCCTCCTAGAAAGGCTTTTGGTGTAATCCTGAAGAGGTTTTCTGAGAAGAGGTATCATTCTTAACTGATAATTTTTAATGTCTTTATTATTATCTCTCCACAAAATCATATTCAACCATGTTAATATAATAAAATAAAAACTCACATATATTTATATATTTTTTATTTTAATCTCATATGTGACATTCTTATACTCTTTCATCAAATTGGAAATGAATCTACCATTCATGTGTACGACAGACTACCATCTCACAAACCAATATAAATTTTTTTTCATTATCTACTCTCATGGTTATTTATGATGATGGATTTAAAGTATATATATTATATTAATGAAACATTTTTCATTATATAATGTTAATATATCCTATATTTTAAGACCATTCCATTCATTTAAATATGATAATGTCGTTCATGCGTACATATAGATTACCATCACCATGAATCAGTGTGATTATTTTTTCATTTAAACATCACATGAATGGTATATATATATATATATAAGTTTATTTAAATAAAGAACATTATATTTATTATATTTTTAGAATTATTTTAATATAAAATAATAATTACCATATTTCAATCGTGATCATTGAAAATGGATACATTACTCATGTGTTCGTATAGCCTCACATCTCCCTGATTGAAATGTAGTTAATTTTTCATAACCAATATTAATGTTTTGTTTTAAAATTATAATTAATGTGTTAATAAGATAACTATTTTATTATTATTATGTATATGGTCAAATAATGACCCCATTTAATATTTTCAACTGACGGAAGTCATTTTGAATGTATGAGCCAAATATCATTGAAACGTCTGAAGTAAATTTAAGTGATTAAGTAATTGAATATAACATGGTATAAAATTAAATAAAAGGAATAATAAAAATGATAAATTATGTCATTGATGTTAATAATTATCTTATATTTTATTATTCATAAATATAAATAATGTATGTGATGAGTCAGAATTGAGGTATGGGTTGTTCTTTGGAAAAAATCTTCTTCTATCGTTTCCCTTCCAACTCTTTCTCTTCAATATTCATGTTCCTCTAAATGATTAAATAATTTTATTAAATGTGGTTAAATATATATTAAATGTTACCTTTTAACATAATTTAATTTATTTAAATAAATTTAAAAATATATTACTTTTATTATTTTACAGAAGCGACGCTTTAATTTAAAAACCTCGTTAAAAATGTTTTAAAAATTTATTATCCCAATATTTCTGTTAATTTTACCTAATGCTAATTTTTTTACTAATATATTTTTATGCATATAAATTAATTATAAATGAAATTTTATGTCTCTTTGGGATTTATTTCAAAGGCCTTCATAATTAAAAATTTTATGTCTTTTTATGTAACATTTTTACATTATTTATAAAAGACAAAAGAAAGTTTCATTTTAAGGTTAATTACATAAAAATACTTTACAACAATTGAAAACATTATATTATATTTTTATATCATTAAAATATTCCTTATTTTAATCATTGAAAAATATTATTTCCCTTTTTTCAATGTATTTTGAAAATGGATTCTAATTGGAATGTAAATATTAAAATTCCGAAATGTTCTGCTTATGGGTATAAGGGATCTCTCTAAACTATCTTATTATTTTGGTTATAAAATTCTTATCTCTATATCAATTTATTTCTCAAATTATAGTTGTGAAATTATGATATATTATTTAGATATTCCTCTCACATATATAACTATATTATTCTCACTTCCATTGATGGTGTAATATATACCTTATGTTCATTTCCCAAATAACTTATAAAATTTCCATTGATTATATTAAAAAGAAATATTATAAAACAAATTTATTTCCTTGGGTAATTATTTTTATTATTCTTTATTCTTTATTTCCATTTATTTGAATATATTTATGAATTTTTTATGACGGGTTCCCCAAAATAGTGGTTTAATGCATTGAGAAATGTTTTGGTCTCATTATACATTATGTACGAGGATTAGGAAGTACTATTAATCCACAATGGGACTTTTTACAATATATGATGTTTTCTTGGTAGTTATCCTTAACTTATTTTTATGTAATGTTTTAAATAATTTCCATATCTTTTATGTGTCCATTATCTTATTTTACATTGTTTTTAGTGTTATTATCAAATTTGATTACTCATGAGAATATATTTAAGGGAAGTATTTTATAATTTATAAGGGTGAAATCTATAATTTTTTTAAAAAAAGTTATAATTTTTTTTAAGATTATAATGGATCGTTTATGAGTTTTATTTTTTCTTTAAGATTTATAATGATGTTTTTTATCAAAATATTTGGGAATAAAAGTTTTTATCATATGTAATAAAATGATTATTTTGAGATTCATGTTTACTTTTGAAAAGGTAAAATCTTTAATAAGTATTCATATACTAATAGGTTGCAGTCATTTATTTTATATATCCCATATTGAGTATTTTTTCATATACCAATTTTTAAATTGTTTTTCTCATGTTTCTTAAGATTATTTGGGATTAAGAGGTGGTTTAGATTATAATTGTGAAGATGTATCGTGTCACGGCCCATCCTCGGGGCCCATTCCATGACTACCCCATGCCCGCCTTCCATAGGCCAGGGGATAGAGACTAGCAACAATGTCATAAATCCCGATAAAAGGGAAGGTATTTCCTTTATATAAGAAAACAATCGCCACAGAGTACACAAGCTGAAGTAAACACTTATTAAACTGAGTACAAAAGTAAGTGTTGGAAAGTAAATGGGCCAGAATACAAACCCAACTGAAAGTAAAGTACAACTGAAAAGAAAGTAAAGCAGTAGTAATGTAAAACAGCAACACTGAGCCGTCCTCTAGAAATCCCACCTGAAGGGTGGGTACAGAAAGTCTCCACAGCTCCTCAGGTTCAGATGTCCGCTCCGTGTACGTCCCGTCCAGTGATCCACCTCCAGGTACCGTCCAGCTCCATGAGCCTCCACCTTGATCAGCGATGTCAGTCATCTACATCCAACACAACGTAGTGCGGGCATAGCCCGTGTAGGGTGAGTATTCAATACTCAGTTGGAACCCCGAGAACCTAAAAGGTATCCCAAGATCTACAAAGGATAAACCACAAAGGAAAGATAAAAACATGAAGTATCAAACAACTCTACTTATATATTTTCCCATACATATACCTAACTCATCAATTCCATTTCTGCTCCAACTCACAAGCCCAAGTTCAACCCAGTCCACACAGGAAAGTACAATACAATCCACACAGGAAAGTACAATACAATCCACACAGGAAAGCACAACCCAATCCACACAGAACATCAATTCAATCATATCGAAGATAATGATTGAATGTCAAGACTCAGCTCACATGGATATAATACTCACGAAGAGGGATGGAGATAATAGATATAGCCTCTAAATCATATCCCCTACTGAACCCACATAGGATCCAAGTACAGAATTCGTCGCTACCGGACCCACGAAGGATCCTAGTACAGTAACCATCGTTGTCGAACCCACGTAGGATCCAAGTACAATCATCATCGCTGTCGAACCCACTAAGGATCAAAGTACAGTCGTCCACACTGTCGAACCCACATAGTATCCAAGTACAGTCATCGTCGTCGTGGAACCCACAGAGGATCCCAGCACGGTAGTCATCTTAGTCGCAACCAGCTCTAGGGTTCTCGTACACAGCATACATGATTCCGGGAGGGTATGCTCCTCGAGTCAAAGGGGTGGATACATCAACTATCACGAATAATAGAGATGATGTATCCCAACGTTCCGTCCAACGTCATAGGGGAAAACCAAGAAAAACGTGCCCAAGTCATGGAGAACAAGATGACCAAGCCATTTTCCAAAAGTACACGGTGTGTAGGTATTCAATACACACTATGTCATCAGACACCGGGTACTGCCCATGTGAAACGGCCCGTGTCATGGGGATAGTCATGTGAAAAGTAATTACACGGTGTGTGGTATGGTTACATGCCATGTCTTCAGTCCATGGGTATTGTCTGTGTATCACAGCCCGTGTCAAAGGGATGTTCGTGTAAAAAGTAAGTACACGGCATGTGGTATGGTTACACATCATGTCCAAACTTCTGGGGTTGGCTCTGTGTACGTTGTCCATGCCTGGCCATGTGGTGGAGTACCTGCCAGTATACTCCACCCTGTGTCCATGTATTCCCGGAACACACCCCGAGTCATCACAAAGCCGCTTCTGCCGAAGTGAGGGCAGTACACGCTGTGCCTCTTGGCCATGAGGTTCTTCCCATGTCTGTGTGTCTCCCAAATAACACGCCAAGCCTTGCGAAGCCACTTCTGCCTTTAAATTAAGATAATACAGGTCGTGCCTCTTGGCCGTGTATTTCTTTCTGTGTCTGTGTATTTCCCTTAAATACATTCCATGTCCATAGAAGTCTTCTATGTCAAACTACATGGATAGTACACACCGTGTGACCGGTGTCACACATCGTGTGTCACTTCTTCTAATGTCCGTTACTTCTTCCGCTGAACACTTTCACTACACAACGTGTGCTTTGGATGTACACACCGTGTATTCTTGAATTTTCTAGAAACAACGCCTCTGGACAGAACGCCTCTCGAGGCATCTGTCCTTTGTTCCGATGATCCATTTTCTACAAAACTCCCATTCCTAGGTCCTATTGATGTTCCGAGGCCGTTTCTGATGTTTTCGGGCCTCCGATCGGCTCTGAAAACTTGCCTTGATTCACCTCTCAAGAACGGTTGGAGAACACCATACAACAAGAATGGCGGAGGAATCAAACCTTTTTATTCTGGTCTGGTTCCTTCTGTATTATTTTGATAGCAAAAGGTTCAGAGAGAAACATCAACATGGAAGGAAAACCAATATTTCTCAATTAAAAAAACACCCCTGCCTCAATTCAAGAAGGTATCTCTTGATGAAGGAAGGAGATTATTTCATTGATGTTTCTGGGGAAAGGCGACGTCACTTCATCAACGTCGAGAAGAAAGAAGTCGAGATTTGCATTGGCATTCTTCGCGTTCTTCAACGAAGAAGAGGAAGTTCATCAAGAGTTTAGAGCTCTCTCTCCCAATACCTTCGCACAAAAACTAACCCCCAGAGTAAACACACATTCGGAAAAGGTACTCTTAAGAAAATACCACCACTGCGGTTTCATCGCTTCCCTCGGATTTCGATTCCGAGCACCGGTTAAAAAGATAGAAAAACCCGCTCATTTTTTCACTGAACTTACCCGATCTAAACTTCGGAAATTGATTCCAGGAACACCGGGCCTCAGAATTAGGTGCCGTTAGAAACTACATACTTTTAAAATCCCAAAGAAATTAAGGAAAAAAATTTCCTTGAAATTTATGGGTATTTACATTATTCCCACCTCAGGTCTTTACATCCCTGTAAACATACATCACAAAACTAGGGAAACGAATGGGGGTACTGAGCATGCATCTGAGCCTCCCAATCCCATGTGCTCTCCTGGATATTCGCATACTTCCACCTGATGCGCACTAGAGGAATCAACTATCCACGTAGGACCCGCTCCTGTCGATCCTTGATCTCCACCAAGATCTCCACCAAAGTCGCCCCATCATCGATTTCTAGCTCCCCAGGATCAATTTTATGCGTCTGGTCGTGCACGTATCTCCTCAGATGAGATACGTGGAAGACGTCATGCACCCAGTGCAACTGAGGTGGAAGAGCCAGGTGATAAGCCACCTCACCTATCCTACTGAGAACCTAGAATGGTGTGATGAAGCACAGAGATAACTTTCTGCCCTAGCCAAATCTCCATAATCCATGTCGAGGTGAGACCCGTAAGAGAATGTGGTCATCATCCTCAAACTCTAGTGGTCTTCACCTCCTATCAACATAGGACTTTTGTCTACTCTGAGAAGACCTCATTTGCTTCTGGATGATTTGTACCTTCTCCGTCATGGCCTAGACCATCTCTAGTCCTACAAGTGCTGACTCCCCAGGGTATGTCCATCACAGAGGTGATCTGCAAGGTCAGTCGTAAAACGCCTCGTATGGTGCCATCCCAATGGTGAAGTGGTAATTATTATTGTATGAAAACTCCACCAATGGTAGATGATCCTCCCAACTATGACCAAAGTTGAGGACACATGCACGGAGCATTTCCTTGAGAGTCTGAATAGTCCTCTCTGTCTGGCCATCCGTCTGTGGGTGAAAGGTAGTGTTTAGATGTAGCTGCGTCCCAAATGACTCTTGCAACCCATTCCAATGTTAGGAAGTAAATCAAGCATCTCGATCGGAGATGATTTTCATTGTCACACCAAGAATCCATACAATCACCTGAACATAGAAAAGTCCCAAGCTCTCTACTGAGCTCTGCTCTCTTATGGGTAAGAAGTGGGCTGACTTGCTGAGTCGTTCGACAATCACCCATATGGAGTCGTTTCCTCTGGAAGTATGTGGAAGACCTGTCACGAAATCCATAGATATGTCATCCCACTTCCACTTCGGGACCTCTAAGGGTTGAACCAAGCCTGCTGGTACCTGGTGCTCTGCCTTCTCCTCCTGGCAGGTGAGGCATCGTGAAATGAACTTTGCCACAAACTTCTTCATACAAGGTCACCAGTGCTGTCGTCTGAGATCTTGGTACATCTCTGCCACTCCTAGATGTACCGCTAATGGGTAAGTGTGAAAATCCCCCATCACCTCCTCCTGTAATGCAACTGGTACCATCGTACGTCCTCTGAAAAGGATGATGTGCTCTCTTCCTACAAAGAATCCATCAGGTGTCGTTCCTGAGGATATCTATGCATGTACCATATCATAGTCAACATCCCCACACTGTGCCTCTCTGACCTACTGAAGAAGTGGAAGAGTGACTGTGAGCGACTATAGAAATCCTGAACCATTTCTATCAATGAAGGATATCTGCAAAGTGGCTAACTGCCATGTCACCTCCCCAAGTAGCTAAATGGATGACCTCCTACTGAGAGAATCAGCTACTACATTCCCCTTCCCAGGAGTATAGACTATCTCAATTAATATTCCTAGAGGAACTCGAGCCATCGCCACTGTCTTAGGTTTAGGTCTTTCTGTGAGAAGATGTACCTGAGACTCTTGTGGTCAGAGTAGACCGTCAAGCACTCGACCATCAGATAGTGTCGCCACATATTTAAGGCGAAGACCACTGCTTCTAAATCCAGATCATGGGTAGCATAGTTCTACTCATGCTGCCTCAACTATCATGAAACATAGGAGATCACTGCCTGCTCCTACATTAGGACACACCCGAGTCCAGTCCCTGATGCGTCGCAGTAAACTACATACCCTATTCCCTCCTCTGGTATCCTCAAGATGGGTACATTGGTCGATATCTACCTCATCTCCTAGAAGATCTACTAATATCTATCTGACCAGATGAATGGTTTCCCCTTCTTCGTCAAAGATAAAAGTGGTGTTGCCACTCTGGAGAAGTCTATCACAAATCTCAGATAGTACCCAACCAGACCTAGGAAACTCCACACCTCTGTCACGCTCTTGGGTGGCTCCTGAGCTTGCACTGCCTCGATCTTCGCAGGATCCACTGAAACTCCTGCCTCAGAGATGACGTGCCCCAAGAAGTGGACTTCTCAAATCCAGAACTGACACTTCGAGAGCTTACGATAAAGCTGGTGCTCTTGGAGTGTATCCAATAGAACCCAAAAGTTTTAAGCGTGCTCCTCCTCAGTGGTCGAGTATATCAATATGTCGTCGATGAAGTCTACGAAAAATCGATCGAGGTAAGGCTGGAAGATCCTGTTCATGAGACTCATGAACACTGTTGGAGCATTTTTTATGCCGAATGGAATAACCAAGAACTCATAGTGGCCATAACAACACCTGAAGGCCTTCTTCTGCACATCCTCGTCTCGAATTCTGAGCTGATGATAGCCTGACCCGAGTTTTATCTTCGAGAACCATAGTGCTCCTTTGAGCTGATCAAAGAGGTCATCAATCCTCGGAAGTGGATTCTTTTTCTTCACAGTCACCTGGTTCAGGCGACGGTAGTCGACACATAGTCGCAAGCTCCCATCTGCCTTCTTGGCGAACAAAATCAGGGATGCCTAGGGTGAAACACTGGGTCAGATAAATCCCTTGCCATGAAAGTCCTCCAGCTGTACCCATAACTCTAGAAGCTCAGTGGGAGCCATATGATATGCTGGAGTAGACATCGGGGATGTCCCCGGGTACAGGTCAATATAGAAGTATACCTCTCTATGAGGAGGTAGTCCTGGAACATCACCAGGAAAAACATCCACATACTGATCCACCACAACAGGAAAACTCGGACTTCGCACGTCAACTCCCCTAGGATGAGACTAGCCAACTGATGAGTAATCGATTGTCCTCTCCTCTGTGTGAGTCCATCCTGCACTTCAAAGGCTCCCTTCTCGCCGGTGAATGTAAACCTTCTCCCATCGGTGCGAACACATCGCACCTTGTTCCTAATACTTTTTATCTGAGCATTGACCGTAGATAACCAATCCATGCCCAGGATGACATCATAAGGCCTCGACGTTGCTACAAGATAATCCCAGCTGAAGATCTTGCCTCCTAGAGTAAGCTCACACTACTGGCACTAGTGCGTAATCATCGAGTCTGCTCTCGTAGGAGTATTTATCCGTAAGGATCAAGCCAACGGCTCCGTCGGAATCTCCGATCTCCGAACAAGGGCATCGACAATTAAAGAATGGCTCGCTTCTGTGTCTATAAGAACTACAGAAAGGGTGGAGTAGACATAGACAGTACCTCGAATCATCTCAGGTGCACCATGGATGTAAGCCTCCACTGCCGGAAGATGAGCCTGCCTCTGTCCGCCATCTCCCTATGGTCGGGGTGGACCTCCTGGTGGTGGTGGTGGTAGAGCCTCAAAGCGTCGCCCACCACCTGCTGCTCGGCCAGCTCCTCTGCCTCATCCTCCTACTCCCTACGGACCACCACAGTTGAACATCTGCCTCTGCCTAGGTGGTCCCTCAACCGTCTGCTGCTCCTCTACATGGCGGGTCGGGCAGTCATGAGCCATGTGGCCCTTCCCACTACATGCATAGCACTGTCTTCCTATCGAATGACTGGCTCTACTATGTGTGCCCCGCACATCTGAACCAGTGTCCTGAGTTCGTCCACCTGATGGTCTGGTCCTCTTGGACCCCTGTGACATCTGTCAACTGCCAGATGCAAAAGTCTCTGCTACGTTCTTCCCTGCAGTAGGTCTGGCTACTGGTGTAGGCTCAGCAAGAAAGCTCTCTACATTAAGGGCTCGCTCCAGTACTCCTGCCTGCGTCAGACTACTGAAGAAGATCATCGATGCCCTGATCTCATGCCTATGTCCCTACTCGAAGGTTTGGGCCTAGAAGAATGGGTCTCGTACAATGTCCGTGGAGTAGTGCGAGAGATCAGTAAATCTCACCGAGTACTGGACTACGGTCATGCTACTCTGACGCAATTGTAGTAACACCTATATGCGCACCGTACGGAGGGTGGTAGGGACGAACTCCGAGCGGAAAATTCTCTCGAAGTCCTTCCAAAGGAGAGATGCCTCTCCATGCACCTGGAGCATCAAGATCCACCATCTACCTACTGCCGTGTGAAGAAGACTCGCCACAAGGATCCCCTTGAGGTATGCTGGTGTCCCTACCAATCTGAAGACTCGAACAACAGCCTCCAACCAATCCTCAGATGCCTGAGGGTCCGCCTCCCCGTGGAACCTAGGCAGTCTCTGACGTTGAAACTCATGTAGTGTACTTAGGCGACGGGCACTCTCAGCTACTGAGGCTGGTGGCATTGGTGGCTCGGCAGGTAATGGTACCACCGGTTCCTCTGCTGTAACGGGGCCCTACACTGAGGCCTCGTCACTCAATGGGCTGTCGTCTCACACAAAACTCGGAACCCTAGATGGCTTCCATCATGGGGGAATCCTAAAAGAAACAGGTGTTCCACGGTTAATATAGTATACCTGGTGAGCTGACACAATGTAATGACAAATATAACTTTTAAACACACATGCAATCAATTTTTTCGTCCATTGAGTCGGAAATCAGAAGTCAGGGTCCTGGTGTATGGATACGTCAACCGCCGTATGAACACTGGACTCCCCGGACTGATAACCACACTCAATACTCTAAACATTATTGCTTCACGGAGAAGAAATTATCAGAGTCCTAAGTTCTATAGTAGAACCGACTCCTCTGATACCAATTTGTCATGACCCATCCTCGGGGCCCGTGTCGTGACTACCACAAGCCCACCTTCTATATGCTAGGGTCTGGCAACTAGCACCAAAGGCATATATCCTGATAAAAGGGAATAAATTTCCTTTATATAAGAAAACAATCACCATAGAGTACACAAGATGATGTAAACACTAAGTAAACTTTGTACAAAAGTAAGTGCTGGAAATTAAATGGGCCAGAATACAAACCCAACTAAAAGTAAAATACAACTGGAAATAAAGTACAACAGAAATAAAAAGAAAAGCAGCATCACCGAGCCGTCCTCAGGAAATCCAACCTGAAGGGTGGGTACAGATAGTCTCCACACCTCCTCGGGTCCAGCCGTCCGCTCCGTGTACGTCCCATCCAGTGATCCGCCTCTAGGTACCGTCCAGCTCCATGAGCCTCCACCTCGATTAGCGATGTCCATCATCTACATCCAACACAATGTAGTGCAGGCATAGCCTGTGCTGGGGTGAGTATTTGATACTCAGTAGGGACCCCGAGACCCCCGAAGGTCTCCCAGAATCCACAAAGGATAAACCATAAAAGAAAGATACAAACACGAAGTATCAACCAACTTTACTTAGATATATGCCCATACATATACCTAAGTCATCAATTCCAGTTCTGCTCCAACTCACGAGCCCAAGTTCAACCCAGTCCACACAGGAAAGTACAACCCAATCTACAAAGGAAATCACAACCCAATCCACACAGGATAACAAGTCAATCATATCAAAGATAATGATTGAAAGTCATGACTCATCTCACACAGGTATACTACTTACGAAGAGGGGTGGAGCTGATAGATTTAGCCTCTGAATCATCTCCCCTACCAAACCCATGTAGGATCCAAGTACAGAAGTCGTTGCTGCCAAACCCACATAGGATCCTAGTACAGTAACCATCGCTACCGAACCCACGTAGGATCCAAGTACAGTCGTCATCACCACCGAAACCATGGATGATTCAAGTACAGTCGTCCTCACTACCAAACCCACATAGGATCCAAGTACAGTAATCATCATCGTTGAACCCGCAGAGGATCCCAGTACGGTAGTCGTCGCAGTTGCAGCCACCTCTAGGGTTCCTACACATAGCATACTCGATTCCGAGAGGGTCGACTCCTCAAGTCAAAGGGGTGGATACATCAACTGTCACAAAGACCAGAGATGATGTATCCCAACATTATGTCCCATGTAATAGGGGAAAACCTAGCAAAACATGCCTGAGTCATGGAGAACAAGATTACCAAGCCATTTTACAAAAGTACACGATGTGTAGGTAATTAATACATGTCGTGACATCAGACACCGGGTACTGCCCGTGTGAAACGGCCCATGTCATGGGGCTAGTCAAGTAAAAAGTAGGTATACGGTGTGTGGTATGGTTACACGCCATGTCTGTAGTCCACGGGTACAATCTGTGTACCACAGCCCATGTCAAATGTTTTTTCATTTAAAATGTAAGTACACGGCGTGTGGTATGGTTACACGCCGTGTCCAAACTTCTGGGGTCGGCTCTGTGTACGTTGGCCATGCCTGTCCATGTGATGGAGTACCTGCCTGTGTACTCCACCCCGTGTCCGTGTATTCCTGGAATACACACCGAGTCATCACGAAACAGCTTCTGCCGAAATGAAGGTAGTACACACCGTGCCTCTTGGCCGTGTGGTTCTGCCCGTGTCCGTGTGTCTCCGAAATTACACACCAAGCCTCGCGAATCCTCTTATGCTTTTCAATGAAGATAATTCACGTAGTGCCTCCTGGTCATGTATTTCTGTCCGTGTCCATGTATTTCCCTTGAATACATGCCATGTCCATCAAAGTCTCCTCTGTCAAACTGTGTAGAGAGTATATGTCATGTGACCGGTGTCACACGTCGTGTGTCACTTATTCTAATATCCATTACTTCTGTCGCTAAACGCTTGCACTACACGACGTGCGCTTTGAAAGTACACGTCATGTATTCTAGAATTTTCCAGAAATGACGCCTCTGGCTAGCACACCTCTCGAGGCATCCATCCTTTATTCCTATAATCGGTTGCTACAAAACACCCATTCCTAGGTATTCCCAATGTTTCGAGGCCGTTTTTGATGTTTTCGGGCCTCCGATCGGCTCTGAAAACTTGCCTTGATTCACCGCTCAAGAACAGTTGGAGAACACCATACAACAAGAATGGTGGAGGAATTTAACCATGTTAGTTTGGTCTGGTTCCTTCCACATTAGTTTGATAGAAAAATGTTTAGAGAGAAACATCAACATGGAATGAAAACCAATATTTCACAATTCAAAACACACCCCTACCTCAATTCAAGAAGGTATCTCTTGACGAAGGATGGAGATGCTTTCGTTGATGTTACCACGAAAAGGTGGCTTCGCTTTGTCAAATTCGAGAAGAAAGAAGTCGATATTGGCACCGACGTTCTTCAACGAAGAAGATGAAGTTCTTTAAGAGTTTAGAGCTCTCTCTCCCAATATCTTCGCAGAACAACTAACCCCCTGAGAAAACGCACCTTCGGAAAAGGTCCTCATAAGGAAATACCACCGATGTGGTTTCATCGGTGCCCTCAGATTTCGATTCTAGCACCGGTTCAAAAGATAGAAAAACCCGCTATTCCGTTCACTAAACGTACCCGAGCTAAACTTCAAAAATTGATTCCGGGAACACCGGGCCTCGGAATCAGGGGCAGTCAAGAAACATCATACTCATAAAATACCAAAGAAATTAATAAAAAAATTTCCTTGAAATTTACAGGTCTTTACATATCATGAATGAAAAACATGTTATAACTTAAATGTTTTGTTTTGTGGGAAAAACGATACAAACTGGAAGTGTATACTTTATGATGAAATATTTAATTATATAATAATGATGTCATAATTTTATAAGATTTTAAACCATAAAGATCTAAAAATTTAATATAATTAAATCTTGAAATAAAAACATGATTGTGTAATGTAAATGTTTGGGTCCTTATAATTGGTATCATAGGAAAATGTTTAAATAAATCTTGGGATTATGATTAGAGAACTTTCATGAAAACCTTGAGGAAAACTTTATATATAGAATAAAATTATTAATTTTTGTTAAGGAAGTTATTCTGTGGTTTTCTTATAAATACATCTATTTCTGGATACTATAAGTTGAAATAGTTTTTTCACATACGAATCTATGGGTAATAACCTTAAAAGATTTGGTTGATTATATCTCAACCATCATTCTAATGCTCTATGAGTGTACCCTTACTGTTTACCTTATTTAACACTAAAGGGGGATATGATTTGTTTAATTAAAAATTCCATTATTAAAAATTTTTATTAATAAGAGAATAAAAAAATATGGAAATCTATTATATTGCATAGCGATATGGGATAAACCTATTTTGTATTGGGTTGATAAGTCTGAGGTTCATCATAAGTTTAATGTAACAAATAACAATTTCGATGTTTTAATTTATGGTTTTATAATAATATTATGAATATTTTGTGAGGTAAAAAAGTAATATAACCCTTCCGTTTATTATGGATTTTAGGTAAAAAATTGAGGATGAATACCTTTACATTTTTTGCATGTAATTTAATGGTATTAACTACCTTTAGGGTTTATATTATATTTAATGATGAGTTAATTATAGGTTATTACAAGTTAATAACATATGTTTTATCAATAACCTTGGGATTGAAATGTGATTTGGTGATTAAGTGTTCAATATTATTTTGAAATAAGAATACAATTTTGGGAACATTATATGTTTAAATTAAAAATAATATTATGGGAGTATGTTTGTGGAATAAACATTGAACTGTATGTTTAAGTATATATGATTTTATTATGTCTTTGTGGTGATTCATGTTATTTATGGAAATAATTATGAATATTTTCGATATTTTATGATTAAGGCATATACATTTTGGGTATATGACATTTAGGGTGGTTAATATTGGTTAGAGATAAATGTTAAATTATAATATGAAGAATATGTGATCAAATCCTTCTGTTTTTTTATTTTAAACTTTTTTAGTAATATTATGAATAATTTTAAAGTTTTTCATTTATCAAATGATAATCATTGATCTTTGGGTGTTAATTTTTAGGATTTAGATATTTAGGTTTTATTTCATGATATGAAGGTTAATTAATTTTGGAAAATATCTTACCTTCTGGTAACCATTTGGTTTTGGTATTGCTTAAAGATCGAAGGAATAACTTTTTTATTTTTGTGGATAATTTTATCCAATAGAAGTTGATTTTACGGCTTTAAGAATAACATTTTTATCTTGAATACTAATTATTTGGAAAAAATGCGAGATTATGGTGGGAATTGATTAAATAATGAAAATATACTTCATAAGTGAGTATATTTTATCATTTTTACTGATTTAAATGATAATTGAATTCCCAAAATCTACGAAAAGATATTTAAATAAAACTTTTACCATGTTATATTCATTTTTTAGGAATCAATATTTTCTCTCACACATCATTGATTTATGGTTTTGTTATCATTAACATTACCATGATAATTCATTTTCATATGATCAATGATCCTTATCACTAAACATCATTATTTAGATGTTATTATTTTGTTCCATGTACATAGTTTTAAATCCCACTAATTTTATCCTATTGGGAAACCCAATATGTGTTATTCTAGATGACCTTCGTACTTTCATTTCTCTCTTTTGGAGTAGATATTTCTTTAAACCATTTTATAATGGTGGGATTTCAAAAAATATATTTTAATATTTCAAAAACATTTTTTACCGTGTCAGAGGTAAAATTTTGTCGAAACAATATATTAAAGGAGGGAGAATGTAACACCATGATATTTTTAAATAGAAAAATATGTTTGATAGATTATACAACACACAAAACCTATCATAAAAAAATAAAATATTAAAATATAATCATTTTAAAATTGTTGTTAAATTGGAAGGTATGAATATGTTGAACTAATTATAAAGTATATAAAAATTTCCTTTTCAATATACATTTATTAAAATATTCTAATTAAATAATCACAAAATTTTTATTAATTTCATTTTATTCTCAAAAAATATGCTTTTTTCAGAAATGGTTTTCATTAATTTTTATGATAAAATATTATAATTAACTGTTAAAACATTCCAAAATATTTTTTTATGAAAATGATATCATTTTTTATATAATAATATAAAAATTATCTTATGGTGAATGTTTGAAATTTTTTTTTGAAAATATTGATTTTTCAATGAATACTAAAAAAAGAACAAATTCTATTTAAATGCTATTTATTTAAAAGTTCAGAGAATTTAATAATATATTTTTTATTAGTTTAAAATTTAATTAATTATTTTTTATTAATTATAATATAATTATTGTTTTTTAAGTAATTTTAAAAATGAATTGTATAAATTAATTTGTTATGGAATCATTTATATACATAAAATTTAAATGTTTTTGTAAAATCAATTTTCATCACATTTTTTGAGTTTCATATTAAATTAAATTATTCCAATTATTTTAATTGTCCCTTAGAAAATGAATTAGATATTTTGAAACATGATACAAAAAATTTTGTAAATACACATCCTATTTTAATTCATTATGAATAGTATATATATTAAATATTTATTACTATAGTAAAGTTATATCAAGTAATATGAATAAAAACAACATTAAAAAGACTAAAAATTGACTCTAAAACGTTATATTATCCAATTTTATGTGTGTAGTTCTTGAGTATCCATTTTAGTCAAAAAAAATATGTCCACATTATGCCATATTTCTGGTATTTTGTCCTTTATAGTATTTAAGTAAATGATAATGACAAAAATAACACTTTTTTAATTAACTATAATATTTTGTAATAGAGATAAAAACAATTTATCTATAGTTATAAATAATAATTTAACATATAAATTATTTTTTTATCTAGATAATTTATTTCTATATTCAATAAATAAAATAATTGTCTAAAATTTTTATGCAATGCTAACATGACTTTTTTTCATTTAATGGAAAAAAATGATTAAAAAAATATAAAATGAATATAAATTAAATTGATTATTAATCATCATGAATTTTTTAGATAAACATATCATTTTTTTAATTTTTTAAAGTATTATATTCTAATTTATTATTTCTTATGTTGTTTTCAATGTCAAAGTAAATGAACAGTTCCAAAAATGAATTTAATGATATTTTTTAATAAATAATATTTTATTAAATGATTTAAAATTCATAAAAATTCTATATTCATCTAAGTGATTTATATAAGGTTAAAAATAATAAATTTTTCCATTTATTGGCCAATTTTTCTTTTATAGTAACTATTTTGGCTTGAAAAATAGTAAAAACCTTGATATCATAATAATTTTCAAAATGGGTTAATGCATGTTAAAACCGATGGATAATTGTAGAAACATAATCTAAATTTCTCTAAATTTTGTAAACCCATATTCATAATATATTATAATTATATCAAATTTAAACCTCTATTGATGAAAATTAATTTATATAAATTTAATATTTTAAGAAATTTAAAATGTGCCCCTCTCTTCATCTATAAAAGGGATCCTCCTCTATTATTTTATTCACACTGCAAAAAAAATTTCTTCCAATAACATAAAAAATTACTTTCTAACATAACATCACACATCCTAGAGGGATTTTATTATTACAAAACCATTCAATGAATGTTTTTGGAGTAAAACTAAAGAGGTTGTCTGAAGAAGATCTATCACTCTTAACCACAATTTTATGTTTTATTTATATTTCCACCTAATTAAAATATTATTAAAACATTATAATAAAATTAAATAAATATTAATCATAAAATGATATTTTATTATATTAATTTCATAACTTATATCAATATCCCCTTCCTTAAAATCCATAATAAGACCATCGTTCGTGTGTACGGTTGACTACCACCTCACAAAATGATGTAATTCATTTCCTATCACTATATCTCATAATTCTTTATAATGATAAATTTAATATATATGTATATATATATAATATTAATTAAATATATATAATTCTTTAAAATTAATATATCATATATTTTCTTACCCTTCTATTCACCAAAAAATGATAACTTCATTCTTGCGTGCGTGTGGATTACCACCTCCATGAAGCGATGTGATTTGTTTTTCATTTTTGTATCACATGGTTGATTTATAAAAAGTTATTTAAAGAAATAATGTGATATTTATGATATAATTATGACTATATAATGATAATATAATACTTACATTCTTTCCCTCATGATCATTAAAAAATGGATATGTTACTCATTGTGTACAAACGGTCTACCATCTCTAAGATTGTAACATAGTTTCTTTCATAACCATAATTAATGTTTGGTTTTAAAAGTATAATTTAAATTTAATAATAATAATTATGTCATTATTAATTTCTATATATGATTAAATAATTTTATCATTGACCATAGTCAACCCACTAAACACATTTTGGACTTGTGAGCCCAATATCATCAAAATGTCTAACAAGAACATAATTAATTAAGTAATTTAATATTAAATGGTAATAAATAAAAAAATAAAAGTAAAATATGAAAAATTGTTGTTAAATAATTAAATAATTGATATAAGTTTATTTTTTATGAAGAAAAATTTTGTTTGTGGTATATTATACTAGAGGTAAGAAACTTTATTTTAAAAAATCATATTTTTATATTTCCCTTGAAAATAATTTTTTAAATTACCCTATTCTTCTAAATATTTAAAGAAAATTCATTCTTATTATTCAATGTATTATGACGACAATTTTTTAC
The DNA here is from genome assembly GCA_963277665.1 of Viscum album. Classification (NCBI taxonomy): domain Eukaryota; kingdom Viridiplantae; phylum Streptophyta; class Magnoliopsida; order Santalales; family Viscaceae; genus Viscum; species Viscum album. Next base: position 1,431,111,917 of record OY728156.1, on the reverse strand, counting down.
CATATTTAGTTTATATAGAATTAAAAAAATATTCTATTAATGATTTTATGTAAAGAACACTTTACTTTAAAAATCTCATTATAAATGTTTTAATGATTTATTTTACAACTATTTCTATTCCGTATCCATAATCATAAATTTTTTATTAATTTATTTTTATGGAAATAAATAAATTAAAATAACATTTTATGTCTCTTATGATCTTATTTCAGTGTATTTTAAAACAAATATTTTTACATATTTTATACGAAACTCTTTTATTATATTTACACATGTAAAATATGGAATTTTTTATTTTAACATATATGAAGTCAATATATTTTCCCTTCGATAAAACAATTATATAGTATTTTTTATATTTATATTCTCCCATATTTTATTCAAGGAAAACTTCTATTTTTCTTTATTCTTTGTATTTTTAAAATAGTTTTTTAATGGAATGGATATTTTGATATATGGAATTGTTTTGATTTTAGATGTAAGGGTTTCCTATAATCCAATCTTTTCTTTGGGTAATGAACTTTCTCTCATTATCTCATATCCATATTATCTTTAAAGTTATTTAATGATTTTAATTATATAAATTTTTCTCTCACAAGTACACATATATTACTCTCTCCCCTCTTATATGGAAAAACATATTTTATGTTCATTTCTAAAATTCGTTCATTATGAATATTCCCTTGATTATGTTATTAAAAAAATATTTTTCAACCCATTTCCTTCCATGAATAAATTATATAATTATTCTTATGATTAATTTGATTTTTTTACATATAATTCTGAACAGGTTTTCTTCGGTGCCCCCAGATAGTGATCCAATGCATTGGTAAAAACTTTTGTCTCATGAGACGTTATGTATGGGATTATGGAGTAAACATAGTCATCAATGGTATATTTCCCCTCATGTGATTCTATCATAGAGTTAGAATAGACTTATTCTTTTGTCATTTTTTTTTCTTACACATTTCCTAGGATTCTGTAATTTTATTTTACCATGTTATTTATGTTTTTCTCCCTGGTGATTACTCATGTGCGTATATTTAAGGTGAAGTATATACTACATCATAAGGGTGAAATATATATATTTTTTTAAAAAAAGTCATATTTTTTTATATTAAAAATTAACCCTTATGAGTTTTATTTTTCCTTCAAGATTTCATATTAAATTATTTATAACAATATTTGAGTAGAAAAATTCATTTTTTAAGTAATAAAATGAATATTTTGATCCCAAATATTAATTTCAAAAAGGCCAATATTTTTTAAGTATTATTGAAATAACATGTTACATTAATTCTTTTTATATGTCCCTTAATGAACTTTTTATTATCATTCCACACATTATATTGTTTTAAATAGTGTTTTAAATATTATTAAGTAAAATGAAGATGTATTGATGAAAATTGTGAAGATATATCATAAAAAGAAAATTTATTATAAATTAAAGTTCTATTTTGTGTGGAAAATATATAATAAGTTGAATTTTCCATTTTTTGTGTAATATTTATTGACATAATAATAATGGACTAAATATATAATACTATAAAATGTAAATATACTATAATATAAGAGAATAAATTATTATCTAAAAAATCATAATTATGTAATGGGTAAGGAAGGTTCCTTATATTATCCTACTATATGTTAATATATAAAACATCAAAAACAACCCCCAAAGTCTAATTTAATCCATTTCAAAAATAATAAAATTTAACACTCCTCTAAAATATTTACGACCAAATTCAAATGAAGAAATATTGGGTCAAAAATTTACTGTCATAAAACATATGGCAGTTCATAGTTTGGGAGACTAAACATTTGAATATCGTAATAACATATTCTATAAAATCATAATAATAACCAAAATCACTATAAAATCTTAATAAAATCAATTTTATTTTAAATATTTACACTATACTTATTTCTTATATCCCATAAATAAAAAAATTTGGTAAAATCCATCATAAATTTCTATTTCGTCAAATAAGTATCCAGTTTTAAGGTCACAAATATTATTTTTTTAATTATTTAGTGTCAATTATCTCTTTATCCTAGATAAACATTATAATCTCAACATAAATAACATATTATGTTTAATTTTACCATATTTATATATTCTTTAAAAATTTCACTAAACCAAATAACACTTTTCTTGGATATAAGTGTCATTCAAAATATTCTTTTAAACCCTTAAAGAAAAACATTTCAATATAATCGTTATTTTTTCATGATTCTAATGAGAAAAATATCACTTATAAACATAATTATTGAATCAAAATACACTTATACATTAGTTATTCTATTTCATATATAATACTAGCATAAGATTGGCCTTCTCAACATGGATTCATATATGGTAACTTCCCTTAATAATTGGGAGTTTTGTTTTAATAATTCCATATCTCATTATAGATGAGACACATGATATGAGTCTTTCTAACCCTTTCATTAATAAGTATAATAGACTTTATAACCACAATTAAAGAAAACAACCATTAATCTAAATGAACTAACCTTATTATTTCCAAAATTATCACTTGTTGGATGTTCCATCCTCCCCTTATTTTCCTTCATGCCATTCATTTTCCTTGTTCCTCAGTCGTCTTTTTATTCTCTTAACTTAATTGAAAATATATGAGTTAGAGAATTATTTACCTTTTTTAATGGAATATGATAACATATATTCATGTGATGTAATCATCTGAAAAACATGTCCCCTTAGGATACTTTTATTAATACCATGAAATAAATTATCAATCTTACTTTATATATTATATAGGTATTCCAAATCAAGCATTGGTAATACTTTAAACTTTTGTTCATACTCAACAATACTTTCATCTCCATTGTATATTTGATTGATGAATTTCCCATCCATATCAGCTCATTTTTATGAGGAAAGTATTTCTTTATGAGTATCACATTAAAATTTATCTATTATATGTTTTCTATTCAATCATGCAATTTAGTTTTTTGGATCAATGAACACCATTGAACAAAATATCCTTTTAAATAATCAACTACCAGAATGACATTTCAACTTTTATTATAGGACATTCCAAGGAATATCTTCTCAAGTTACTTAACCAATTATTTATCTACCAATAGTTTATTATTTTCATTAAAATACATTGGATTATATTTCATGATGTGAACTAACATAGGTGAATCGTACAGTTTAATATTATCTTATTTCATTTGAGAAAGTTTATACATCATATCCTGAGTAAACGACCCTAATATGGTCATTATATACTCTGATCTAGTTTCGGCTATATTTTCTTTCTAATAAGGTAAATCCCAACATTTACTATTGATGTCGATTCCCTTTTATATGTTAGGTTTATCATAAAAGAATGACACACAAAAATTTAGCACGTAATCATCATGATTATTGATCCATCGTATAAAAATCCCTATGAAGGTAAAAATTACCCAATACTATAAAGGATTATCATAATTCTAATTTTAGCTATATTCATTTAAAATTTAGATCTCATGGTTTTCACTAAACTTCATATGATAAAAATTGTATGACCCCAACTCCAGTAACCTAGAGTCAGTGTTTATAGTATTACATTTGTATAAGATATGAAAGATCTCATCCTAAAGTAACGATCAGTTTAGTATTATTAACATAATAAATATATACATGATTCACATATTAAATTATATATAAAAAATATATAGCATAAAAATATTCTTCCATCAATAATATTATTAATAATATTTTTCATAATATCCTTGGGAAAAGAATACAAAAAAGGGTGTTATGAGATTCTCTGTATTTTTTATGTACAATGGAATCTATCATCAATACAAAAAGTTCTAGTAAATATGGAAAGATAAATAATTAAAAATATAATCCATTTAGTCAATAACATGATCATGAAATGAAGCCATGGATGATATCAATTCAGTAAACTCATGGATAATAATAAATAAATCCACAATGAAAAAAATATTAAAATTGGTTGTCATGATCTTAGAGATCATGATATATATACCACCAAATCCTTGTTCCAATAAAATTTAATAAATGGGTAGGTATAAACCAAAATCCATTCAAATTCAGCCAATAGATTTTTCTCAAGAGACATGTCAATGTATTGAGGGATATCTATAATCAATCCCCACTCATCACTACATGTCAAATGCATTACTCGTATATTGAATGAAAATTCAAGTCATAAAACATTTTATTTATTAATAAATATTGATATTAGTAAAGAATAATGTTTTCTCAAGGATTTCCCTAGTGAATTAGATAACATTCATAGTAAAAAACCATATATAAAAATTATATATGGATTAATAAATAAGAATATCCCTGATATAAATAATATGGATTTTTAAGATAAATGTAATAAATAATGAAAAATGGTAACAAGAAATTTACTTTTCAAAGATAAATATAATAACCCTAAAATTAATATGATACAAAATAAGACCTTAAATTCACCATAAAAATAGGTTTTGGAATAAATTCACATATTTTGGATAATAATGGAAAATGGATGGGAAACATCAAAATAATATTTCTTAAAATATTTTTCTTTATAAACCCCTCGAAAACATGTTGAAAAATATAAGATCATAAAATGGTTTTGGTGATAGGAAAGATATTATTCTTATATTTGTTAAAAAATGTTATTTTTACCTTTTTTTAAAGAATGTTGAGAATGAAATTTTCATAAAAAATATGAAATATTACTTTAAAACGTTTTAAAAATACAAGATTAAACTAAATATTATTTAACAAATTTGGTTTGTAAATAAAATTTCTAAAATTTTCATATGAATGAAAAATATAGACAATAAAAAAAGATAAAAAAGTTCATATTTTAATTTAAACAATCACCTTTAAATATTAATTTAAATTGAATCGTTAATAAGCATTAATAAATATATATTAATATTAAGTACCTCAAAGGGAAAGTATATATATAACAACCCATAACATGCCCTCTTGAATTCATTGTTAAAATCATAAACATTAAATTTTTATCACTGGTACTGATGAAGGTGGCCTAATTTTTTCAATTCAAAAAATACAATATCAAAAGGAAATATTTGATCACTTACATTATCTATAACCTTATAGGTTTATATTTTTTGATAATTAGGAAAAAATATATAAAAAATACATAATAACTGAAGAGAGTATCTTTACCTATTTCCCAAACATTTCATATTCTCTATTAGGTCATCAACATCATCCATATAAAACCCTTATAGACATAATTAATTCAACATCATACTTAATAAAAATGGTTAATGGAAACATAATAAGGGTGAGCCCAAATTATCAGTAAAGGTAAACATAAGCATTAATAATTGAATGTCATTAGTGAATATAAAAAGATAATAAGGATATGATTCCATAATCAATGTGGATGAGCATAACATATGAATTTCCATTACCATAAATACCTTGATAATAAAACATGAAAATAAGGCATAAGGATTAACATGGGAAATTTTCATCAGAATAAAATATCATGATCCATGTGATTTAGAGATTGATCATAAGAAACATTATTAATCCATTGAAAGAATAAATAAAATGTATCGGTAAATTATAACTTCATCATCATAGAACCCCTACAATTATAATAATCATACATAGTACTTACAGTATAATTTTCTAGACAAAATAATAATTTGTTGATGTATTGGAGAGAAATCTAGTTGTATCCATCGTATAAGACTTATCGAGCTCACCCTGTGCTATCTAGGTGAACCCATTATATAACAATATAAAATAGCTATAAATAAAGTAAATATTGATTATGTTTCATTATAAAACACATAAAAACCATTTATTATGATCATATCCTGATTAACCCATGGAAAATAAATGGGTTACATGATAATCTCTTTGAAACATGATTACCCATGGAAAAGAAACGAGTTCCATAACAATCTCCTTGAATAAAAAATAATCCATCCAAAAAACATATTGTGGATTGTATCATTAAAAAATATCCTCATTAAATCATAAGTAAAAAATAATGGTACTTGATCTTAGTGAAAGGGAAAACCATTAAAAGTGCATTAAAGTATTTTTGGGGAAAATTACCTTTTACTTTTTTTTAAAACTCTCAAAAACAAATAATTTTCACAATATTGAAAAAATAAACATATTTGAAATAGAACTTAGAAATGGATAAAGGAAACATATATGAAAATAATGTACATTATAGTAGGAAAATCTGTTCATTTTACAAATGTTAAAAATAAACATTCTTTTAAAAACAATATGAAAATGGGTGTCAAAAGTGGCAAATTTAGATAATGTTATGAAATTTACTATTAAAACAAATTAAAAAAAGTTAAAAATAATATATAATGGATTTATTAAATTAATTATTTTCAAGAAAAACATTTTTCAAGAGATTTTAGATAACATATATATAGAATATAAATATAATCGATCTAATATAAAATAAAAGGTTTATATCACATAGACAATTTATTGATATTTCTCCAATCAATAAGAAAGTACATGTAAATAAAACATAACGCCTTTTATCTGTATAGACGTACCCTTTTTCATGTTTCAAAAACTCATGGTGCTCGCAGGATACTTAGAATTAGTCCAAATTTATTGGATTTTGAAAAAATATGGGAGCAGGAATAATCCTTGTCGTGTAAAGTAACATGATATAAAATATTTGTTAATGGATTGTGTTGGTCTGGTTCATGGTGTGTAAATTTTTGTGGTTAAATAAAAAAAATTGTGCATTTTTTGTGTAATCATTACCCAATGGATTGCATGACGTGATAGGGGATTACACATTTTGTGAATACCCTATGCAGTACATCTTTATGGGGTGTTGTTTCTTGGGTGTTTCTCAAACCCTATAATTATCTATAATTTTTTAGTGTCTAGTGGCTCTTTACCAGTACATTTTAGAATTCCTTTAATTTGATTCAATCCTAGGGCATCCATCTTCGATCTATGGTGATCCAAGGAGATTTTTACCTCCGTTTTGAGGTTTTTTCTCAATTAGTCATGTTTTTCTCTCGTTTCTTCATTCCATGTGATGTTGTATCATATTACATGTTTTTTAAGTAGATTCATGGTTTTTTGTGAGAATTTGATATGGAATCCTTATATGGATGAAGATCTTACCGAATAGGTGATTTTAGTTCCATGATATTATTTATTCTCGTGCAAAGAACGTTAAAAGATTTTCTAGGTGCATAATTTTTTACTTCTTTATTTATTTATGTATAATAAAAGAACATTTATGATTTATCCCTTTGGATATGAATGAGATTAGCCTAAAAAAGTATAAAACTAGATTAAATCAATTTGTTGTGATCACATGTAAACAATGTTTTTACATTATATAGAGATAACGGTTTACATCTTGTTTTACAAGATAGTGTGAAATCTTTGATGTATGATTTGATAACATATTATTGTCCTTGGATTAACATGTTGAAATTGGTAAAGAACATAAATCTGAAATTAATTGATAATTATTTTTCTTAATGATACTTTTATAATATTAATGATTTAAATCTGATGGTTAATGTAAATTGATGATAATAAAATTCATATAACACGCATGTTTAATTGAAATTGATGTTCCATATAATTAATGTAATTGATAGATAATGTGAAGAATTTTTATTATTCATAATAATTGAATAGGAATTCTAATTGAGGATGTTAATTTTATTGGTTTTTAAAACTAGAAATAAATGATAAGATCTTTTTTTAATTTGATAGATTATTATAGATTTATGCCTTATGTTTCACATACACTACAAAAAATTGACCATGTTTGAGGGGGTTATTTTTTGTTTATATGGGGTTATAACCGCCTCTAAATACATTATTGGATGTTATGAAGAAATTATGCTAATATGCTTGCCTACTATTGTTAGATGTGGTTTTGGGGAACTACTAGTTTAGTGTTGGACAATTTATCAGTAGTTGTTTTGATGGGGGTTAATACCCCCTCTAATTTAACCAAAGAAACCCAGTTTAGAGGGGGTTCCCCTATAATTAATTTATCAAATTATAGTCGATTGGTAATTGATGCTAATTGAATTTTAGTTCACATATTATATGTGGTTTTGTAAACTACCTCTATTTGAAGACCAAATTATAGGGTGCTAAACTTTATCTAATTATTATTAATTTAATTAAAATATCTCATATGATCCCACCCCCCTCTTGTTCTACATTTTTTTGATCCCCTTTTATTCCTATGGCTCCTCCCTATGAACCCATCCCTCTATTCCTCATCCTTTGATCCCTCTCTAGTTCCCATTGGATTTATCCCATCCTTTTCACCTTCCCTACGCCCCCGATGCCTTGGTTGTCCCCACAAATTCCCTCCAATTAAGAGTTTGCCCCTCCACTGAAGACAGAACCAGTCAAACACTACACTGACCACCCCCAGCCTTGTAAAATTGTACACCAGTAGGTCTCGAACCAGTGATCTTGAACATATCTGGAAAACCCCTCTTCTACCAATGAAATAATTTTTTATATTTTAATTACACGTTATTATATTCATATATAATTTGAATCAGATTCAAATAAAAATTATTTGAATAAATATTTATATACATATAAATATATAACCTATATATATTAGTATAAATTAATATATATACATTTTTATATTATTTATTTATGTATATATATTATAATACACATATATTATATTCAATTTATAAATTTATATAAACTATATATTTTATAAGTTAATTTACAAACATTTGAATAAATATATTTTTTCATTATATTTATGTTATCTATATACACATATATTTAAATATTTATAAATATGTTAATGTAAATTATTTAGATAATTTAATAAATATTTACATATTATGTACATATTTATTTATAATATATATATAATTACTTTTTTAATATATTTATTTAATTCATTTAATTTTTTTTATAATGTATTTAATAATATATTGATATAATATCTTTAAAAATCTATTTATATAATGTATTTCAATACATATGTCTATTATTATGTACATTAATATATATTTATGTGTATAAATTTTATTATAATATATATAATTAATATATAATTAATATTTTATGAAATACATATATATGAAATTCAATTCATTGAAATATTTCATATGAAGTGAAATTTATAAAAAAATATCTAATGTAATGTGAAATACAATTTTATATTATATATAATAAATATATATATATATATATTATATAATTAGTATGTACATTATTTATAATTATTATGATATGAAATAAAATTTCTAAAAATATATAATTAATATTATATGAAATACTATTTAACATATATTTATTATTATACACATAAATATATATATATTCATATTTATATAAATATAATTGTATAATATTATGTACATTAATATATAACTATTTCAATATATATAATTTTATAATATTGTGTACATTAATATATATTTATTTGTATAAATGTTTTATCATATAATAGTATTTATATATAATATAAATGCATAAACATATTATTTAAAAATATATTTACTATTTTTTATATATATTATATGAACTAGAAGCATGGGTTTTAATATGATATATTTTTTAAATAAATTTTATTTGTGTATATTTATATAATTTTTTTATGTTTTTATATTTTATATATTTAATATTATCTAAAATACAATTTATACAAATAAATCTATGTTAATTTACATGAAATTATAAAATTATATTTATCGATACATATAAATACAATTAAATTCAATCATATATATAATTTATATAATATGTTCATATATTGTATTTAAATACATTTACATATAATTTTTTAATAATATATATTATGGAATTTTTTAATAATGGGGGTTCACAACCCCCTGCAATTTAATATACTCTAGGGGGCTTTAAAACACCTTTAATTTAAGTCATGTGAGGGGGTCTTAAAACCCCTCAAATTTAATACATTATATATGGTTTTTAACCCCCACTAATTTATAACCTTGGAGAGAATTTTCAACTTTCTCTAATTTAAGATATTAGAGGGGTTTGTGAACATTCAATAATATCATTGATTAAATGTGGTTATGAACCCAATCAAAATAAAGGGTGTTTATAACACTCTCTAAAATTCTACAGAATATTAAGAAAATAATGTTAAAAATTTTATAGGGGATTCCAAACCCCCTTTAACTTAATAAATTAGATGTGTTTTTTAACCCTTCAAATTTGATGATTAGAAAGAGTCGCACGTATCCCCCATTTAATTTATATAGAAAATGAATTTAGAGGGGGTTTATAACCCCCTATAAGTTAAATTATTAAAGGGTTTTCTTCATAATCCCCCCTCTAATTATATAAAAAATTAATTTATAGGGGGTTCTACAAAACCCCCTATAAATAACCCCCTCTAATATACTATTTCTTAGTAGTGTTAGTTGGAACATATAAATAATGAATTTTTAAATTCAAGATCAAAAAAGAACCAGTTGCATAAAAAAATTATACATAATGAGTTTCTTGTTTTTTGGAGAAAGTTGAGTGCCTTGTTATAGAACTATGATAGCTCATTTTGATGAGAAGGATGAATGCCTTGTTTTGAGGTTCTAATTGTCTAGTTGTTTTCTTGTTTTTTCAGATGGATTTTTTATGTGCTCTGGATATGACCCTTATGATGTGATACTGGTATGGCTAAGTCTAGGATTATTTATATGGGGTGGGTAGGCCTAGATATGATGGGATCCTGGTATGGTCGTGCCTTGGATGGTTGATATGGGTTAGGTTGGCCAAGATTATATGATATAAGTTATTGCATGTTTTTGTGAGATGCATTAGTATATGCTTGTGAGTGTCAGGAATGGCACTAGTGGTGATGGAAGGGGTTAAATCTTGGATTACTTGTTAAATTTATGTTGAGATATCGTATGTTCACTTGTAAATATTTTTAATGGTCTATGGCTAAGTTTTATGTTTTTTTAATATTCATTTCCCCACTTCTTGAGGAAGGTCTATGTTCTTGGTTGCATGTTTCCTCTTAGTGTTATATTAGTTTGGTTTTCCTATTGTACATGTTTATGGAATGATACTAATAATCTATAATAAATTCTTAACTCATGGTTTTGGTTGATGTTGATGGAATGAAATTGATAAAATGATGTTAATCATGATAAACTATAGACTGGGTTTGGATTTTTCCTGGAGGGCGTGTATATTACTCAGTAGATTAATGTAATGTAATGTAATTTAATTTAATGCAATGTATTTCATTAAAATTTAATGTAATGGAATGTGCAATAATTTTAATTGATAGTTAATGGATAATGAATTAATAAACATGAAATGATTATAGAAATTGAAGTATTAATATACATCTTTTAAATTCTTGTTTTCTTATATGATATATGGTTTTAAAATTACTGGTTGGGAGTCCGATCAACATTATCTATATTTGAGTCTTAGAATAGGTTTTTTTTCTCTAGTGTCATTGTGAGATTTATTATATCATATATATTATATTATTTCATATGCTTCACAAAACAAGTCGATTAGGGAAAAAGACCCCCAGGGGACTCTAGGAGGGTGTTTTCTCCAACATCTCATTGGGTGGATGGATGGATTATTACCCCCTCTAACCCCACTCTCTTCACTTAGTAGTTACTTGTGTTGTTATTCACAAGGGACAAATTTTTCAATATATTTGTGTATATTCTATGATTGATTGTGGTTATTTCATAGATATCCATTATCAGATATATTATCCAAATATTATTATAGGTATGATGGGTATAATTTTCGATTCTTTTAAGCACTTACTCAGTGTATGGGTTATAATGGCTTGGCGTATAATACTCGATGTTCAATATATGTGTTCTGGTCTATGGTAGATCCTAGAAACTATATGGTTTCTATATTTAGATATTTGATATGGAATGATGTGTTTATGTGACGCATGAGGTTCCTGTTGTGATTCCTTACCATGGTTTCTTTGTGCTTGCTTAATTTTGAATGGAGATAGCTTAGGGCATGTGACATTTTATTGGAGTGGAAAACTAGTGGGGAAGTGGGAGTATGGTACCTTTGAGGATTTATTATTAAATTATATGATTTATTTTATGTGATACCTGGTGAGAGTTATCCATGGTGAGACTGAGAACATAGTATCTATATTTAGGTGATGAGATAGTTTAACTGTTGTTCACTATTATTTAGCTTGATTTAATTATCTTTTTCATAATAGGATATCGGGAGGATCCTATTGATTATATTGTTATGCTCAACCAATGTATATATAAACTATTTTTCAGGTCATCCATTGTAGGTAGGAGATAATTATTGATATTACTATCTCAGGCATTAGCAGGATCTTTTGGGGTTTGTGGTCATTGTCTTATTTATCTTTTCGGTGCTTGTAGTTCTCATTCAGTTGTTTTAGTACTGTATGTAATATCATTTTTTCACTTGGGATTTCTTTAATACTTATTTTCAAAAGGTATTTTTTGTTATAACCTTCTTATCTCTCTATTCTTCATGTTTTTTATAGTGTAATTCATACCATATTAAAATTAATTATACCATCATTTCTAGTCACCATCTTGTGGACTAATAAAAGTGGGACTGAGGATGTCACCATTTATTTCCACTCATTGTTGTATATTTATGGGGTGGGGGTTGTTACATAGTGTTATCAATGGTTTTCATTGAGGGATAAGATGGTGTTTAGAGTTAGGAACATGTGAGGTTTCAAGGGCTGGTAGGGAAACACTTTTATCTAAGTTTATTAATCTATATAAACATATAATATTGCCTAAGACACGTGTATTTAGGGAACCATATGATATGATTCCTTGAAATTTAAGTCTATTGATCCTACTAAATCAAGTGATACACGTTTTAGGGTAGATACCTAGGAATTTATTGTGCATCATTCTTCTTTGTTCCTATGTTTCAAATGGGTAGACCTTGGGATAGGTTAAATAATTTATTTACTAATGTTAAATATTACATATTCTATGTTTAGGATCTCTAAATTTTTTTCTTCTTGTAGGTATGGCTTTAGTTTTATTTCCTCATTAGTTTTTCACTAAATATGTTGAGCAGAATGTGCTAGCAGATAATGGTAGAGTTGAGGTCGATGACGAAGTGCTAGTAGATCACTATAGAGTTGAGGTCGAAGATGGAGAAATATGGAGAACAAAACTCTAATAGTTTCTGTTCAAGATTCTATATATGTATGATAAATTCATTTTATATTCAATCATAGAATACTAGTAAGAGTAGGTTAAGATAGCCTTCAGTTTGACCTATTCTTGGATGGAGAACTAGGTTTCATTGGTTTTGACGACTCGTCATGGAGTAGTGAGGTAGTGGTGGTTATTTTTTCTCGTGGATGAAAAGGAGTCAAGATTATCATGGGAGATGTTCAAAGACCAGTTCATATTGGTGTTTATTTCATCAACCATGAAGGCTCGAAATCCCCATGAGCTACTTACCCTTCGACATGGTATCTCTAGCATGCAACGGTTTGGAATCTTTTTCCAAACTATTTTACGATATGATTCAGAACTGTTTACAATTTATGAGGTTAGGGTGAGTCATTTTAATGTGTATTTGTGTTCATAGATCCAGCACCAAGTCACTAAATTACATTGAAGATGTTTCTAAAGGTCTTGGGACAAGAAGAGATTATTGGGAGAAAGTTATCCAAAATTGAGTCATCACAAGAGTAAATTATTCAAGATTCTTTACAAAGTAGATATCTGGTCTAGGATTCCCAATTCTCATGAAAGAAGATATTTTTGGACACCTAGGGGTAGGTCCTATCCATTTTCATCTCATTTCTCCAGAGTTGGAAGCTCTCATACATATTATAAGGGATCATATGTATCATTTTCTTATAGATTTTGAGGTCATCAATGTTTTGAGTGACTGGACTTTCTGAGTAGTCAGAGTGTGCAAGGTTTTATACTATAGGTTCCTCTATTAAGGTAGTTTTAGCTAAGGTAGAAGAAGTAGGGTGATCTTGACAAGGATCAGTAGAGAGGAGGTGTATAATGAAGAGTGTAGATCGTACATTGTTACCTTCCTCTGTGAATATAGTGTGATTGGGGAGGTGCTCATTAGCAGGGCCATATATGTAATGGAGTATGTTTTGGTCATCATTATGCTTTATCATTTCCAATTATAGGTGATCCAGACATTTTTCTATGTTCTCTTTTCTTTTTTTCTATATTGGTTAATGATTGTTTTGATTCAGGAGTTATTCCCTCCTTTATATCACATAAACCTTTCCATGCTTTGGGACTTGATGTAGATAGGTTTCTCATTCCATTGTTATTTAATATTCTAGTTGTAACTTGAGATAACTTATATAACATATATATAGATTGTGATCTTGTCTTTGGGAAGCACCACTCTTGGGAATTTTTCCAATGCTTTTGGATATAGACATATGAAATCAACCTGGACATAGATTGGTTATATTTTTTGTATTTTTTCATGGATTTATTCAAGAGTAAGGTTCTATTCTATGATGTTGATGGGGATCTAGTTGTGTTTATTGGTGAGAGAGAACCTCATATAGGTCATAGGTTTGTTCATTCCTTACTATCTTTGATGACCAAGTTGATGCTGAGCTCGTTGAAGGTTCAGAAGTTGGTGTTTCTTGTGGATATTTAATAGTACACTATTTTCATTCTATAATAAATCATAGTGCTACCTCTTGGTGGGAGATTGTGTTAGGATCGAGATACATAAAAGAATTTATTCTATCTCGATGTCTCCATATAAGATGGTTCCCTTTAGGTTATGAGATCTGTGAGTATAGCTTGATGATCTATTGTAGCAAGGTTTTGTTTTCCCATGTGTGTTTCATTGGCATGCACTATTTCTTTTAGTGAATAATGAAAATAAATGTTTGTGGATTCATATAAATTATCATCACTTGAACCAAGTGATGGTGAAGAACCTCTATCTTATTCTGTGGATTGGTGATTTATTTATTTATCTGAATGAAGAATGTTGGTTCTAAAATATAAATGTGTAGTCATGAAATCATCACTTTTGGGTGAAGGATGAGGATATTGAAAAGGATACATTATGTTTTCATCATGGGTATTATGAGTTCATTGTAAATCTTTTTAGTATAATGAATTATCATCTTATCTTAATGAGTTTGATTAATGAAGTGTTCATAGGGTTCCTTGATAAGTTCTTGTAGGTTTTCATCAATGAGTTCCTTGTGTAAACTGTATTAGAATATGAGCATGACAAGAATATTTGTTTTATTTTGGGAGTTCTTACTCACCAAGAGTGGTTTGGTAAGTGGTTGAAGTTTGAGTTCTGGTCACATGATGCCCATTTCTTGCATCATGTTTAATCCTAGTAAGGTGTAGATGTGGATCCTTCAAAGATATATGCATTTGTGTTAAGGGAATCTCTAAATATAGTAGCATAGGTGAAGTGTTTACTTGATATTATAGGATATTATTGGAGCTTCACAGCTAATTTATCATATGTTATAACTCCTCTAACAACCTTAACCTAAAAGGATCAAGTTTTCTTGTGAAATGACCAATTTCATGTAGCTTTTGATTTCCTAGAGGATATGCTGGTCAGTGATCCAGTTCATTTTTTCTAGCAAAAGGAGTCTAGTTTATGGTTTTTGGTGATGCTTTGACTTGTGGCATGGGATGTGTTCTAATGTTATAGATGTCAGTTGTTTATTATTTGTTCTATAAGTTACGTTCTCATGACAATAATCATGCCACCCATGATCTTCAGTTGGTGGAATTTGTGCTTTCTTTGATGTTATGGTGAGATTACATCATCAATGAGAATTTTATGGTTTTAAATAACCATAAGATAATTAGTTATGTATTCTTCTAGTGTGAACTAGAATTTTATCAGTGTTAGTGGATGGAATTCATGTATGATTATGACTTTGATAATTTATATACACTGGTTAAGGGAAATATTGTAGCTGGTTCACTAAGTATGTAGTCACGTAGTAATGATATGTGTGAATCTGTGGATTCCTATAGACTGATGGATGAACTCTTAATTATGCATCAACATATGGTAGAGGTTGGAAGTGAAGGTTTCCTTTTATAGATGACATTGTATCCATATTTGGTTCAGTAGGTGGAGGAGTCTCAGTTGGGGGGTTTTAGGTGGAGGTATGGAGAGACCAAATTGTTTTTTAATATTCAAATAATGGTTTGTTGGGGGATGGATAGAATTGGGTTTCATTCCAGGTAAGGATTCTCATTCCTTCAATGATTAGTGAGATGGTTCTTTGGGAGGTACATATTTTTCATTTAGTAGTATATCCTGATGGGATCAAGTTGTATAGAGTTTCAAGTAGTCAATTTTGGTTCCCTAGGTTTAAGTATATAGTTATAATGTTTGTTTCTACATATTTGGTCTACAAAAAGGTAAAGGTCTTACAACATTTTCCTAGTGGTTTTATTTACCCATTAGATGTTCCCCAGTCGATGTGAGATAAAATAATGATGGACTTCATTACTGGTTAAAATCTAACTCCGAGATGATATGATTATATCTATGTGATTATGGATTTTTTTATGAAATCGAACCACTTTATATATATCATGGAGTCCATCCAAGAATATTTTTTTTCAAGGTAGTATCTAGAAGAGTTGGTGTAAATCCAAGGAGTTTTGAAGTTGATCATATCTCATCGAGGTCATAAATTTATATCTGGGGTGTGGAGAGGTCTCCGGTATGATTTTTGTTCCCATTTATGACTTAAGACTTCTTTCATACATTTAAGAATTATAAGAAAAAGCAGAAAATACATACTCTTGAAGACATTTTACGCTCTTGTTTCCTAGATTTTTGAGGTTTTTGGATGAGGAACCTAAACGTGGTCATGTTTTATTAAAATAATAATTTTCACTCCACCATTAGTATAGTGCTGTTTGAATCTTTGTATGGACAACTATTTCTTTCTCTATTTTTTTTGAATAGGTTCTGAAAGGATGCAATTATTAGGCTATAACTGGTATAGAATGCAAATAAAGATGGTTTAGGTAACTCGTGAGAAGATGAAGGCAGCACAAGATCACAATAAATATAATTTCCATCATAGGAAGATTCCTCTGGAGTTAAAAAATAGATATTATGTGTTCCTAAAGGTGAATCCTCTTCATGTGTAGTAATGCCATCGTCATGGGAATGCACATTATCCCTTGTTTGTTTGGACTTTCTATGTGTTAGATCGTGTTGGAGTTATGGATTTTTAGATAACCCTCCCCCAACAGATGATCTAGATACATGATGTTTTTCATTTTTCATATCTCTTTCAAGATATTCATGATAAAACCCATGTCCTGGATTGGGAAAAGAATGATGTTAATGATGATGTGACCTTCTAGATGGTGCTTATGGAGATCCAAGACCTCTAAGAGAAGGTGTTGTGTGGGAATTATATTTCCTTGGATTGTGTCTTATGGTTTAGTGGTGGCATGGAGAAGAGTACATAATAATATGAGTCATAGATGCACACTCAATACACCAATATTTATGATGTTTATCTCTTTTCTTGTATCATTTTTCCCTTGTGGATGGTGACATTTATGGGTTATGAGATGGTTTCTTCTAGTTGTTTTGTTGTGTCTTTACTCTCGTTTGATAGGTATCTCCCCCATGATAATATTAATAGTTTGTTTCTATTGTTCTTTTTTTTGCACTTTTTTTTCATGGGTGGTGTTGTAAAGCTTCACAAATGACGAGATATTTTAGATTTTTCTTGTGTTTTGGTTGTTTATATAACCCCTTTTCATTTCCTCTTAAGGTTTGGTTTTGGATAATCAAAGAGCATAACTTTTTTAGAGGTATCTAATATAAGGGTTAAGATACATGTATCCCAACCATTTATCATATTTCTATGGATTATGGTTCTTAGATTAGGCTTTGAATATATATGGAGGTGTTTTCTATTGAAAAGGGATGGAAGTTGGAATAATTCACATCATATAAAGTCACATGATGTGAAAGGGTGGTTCATATCTTTTGTAGGGCCAATTTACAATATATAATTTTTAAGGGTAAAATAATAAAAGGTGGTGCATTTTTTAGCTTAAACATAACCTTGGGTATATCATGGCATGATATTTTATCATAAATCATGTAAATTACCTTTGTGGTGCATCTTTAATGGGTTAAAATACACTGGTTTTTCTCAAACTCTATACTCATTTCACATTTTATAGTGTGTAGTGGCTTCTTCCCTTTTCATTTTGGGATTTTTTTTAACAAAAATGAATCCTTGGTCTTCTCTCTTAAATTTTTTGTGATACAAATTTATTTATACCATTATTTCTTGTAGTTTATTCTCGATTGATCTTTTTTCCCTTCTGTTTCTTCATTACATGTGATTGAGGATCACCTCCCTTGTTTCTAATGGGGTATCATAGTTGTTTATTAGTTCACTTGTGTCATGGAGTCCATGGATAGATGAATTTCTTATATGAGATGTTATTATAGATCTAGGACATTGTTTTTTCTCATGTGAGTGGAATCATAAATTGGTCATGGTTTATCCTTTGAATGGAAATTAAATTAATCTAATAAATATTGATCTATAATAATAAAATTGGTTGTGATTGTGTGTCGATGAGTTTGTTGTTTTATACCGTGATAGCTTTTTGCCTCTTGATTCGCTAGATTGTGAGATATCTATATCAAATTCTTTGATAGACTTTTCTTATAATTTGAATAGAATGTTTAAATTGTTAATGAAAATAATTATATAATTAATTAATAATTAATTAGATTAACAATAATTAAATAATAGTAATGTTCTAAATATAATGCTTAGTGTAATTTTAGGATATTAAAATTGATCAAATGTGTATGTTTAATCAAAATTAATCTCCATATGATTAATGGAATTGATAGATAAAATGAATAATTTTTATTCTTGTTAATAATTATAAAGTCATGTTAATTGTGTTTAGTACTTCTCAAGGTTGTTGATATCGGAAATCAATGATATGAGCATGTTTTTACTTTGATAATTTGATATAGATTGATACCTTAGGTTTCCCATAGTAGGAACCTATAAATAAAGAATTGGTTAATTCAAGATGGTATAGGAACCAGTTATATGATAATACATAATTTGATGGGGCCTAAGTTTCTCATTTTCTTAGTATGGTTGAGATCCTTTTTTAGTCGTGTGAGATTTTTTTCATAAGAAAGACAGATACCTTTTTTGAGGGATTATTTTTTCAGTTATTTTCTTGTTTTTTCTTGCTTCTTTTGTGATGTGATCTGGATACAAGGCTTGTGATGTGATACTATTATAAATGATACAAGGTTGGATTATAAGGGGTGTAAAGGTTTTAATGTGATTTGAGACATATATAACTAAACCTGGTATGGTAGTTATAAGGTAGGGTGGCCCGAATAATGTGGTTTCAAGTGATGAATGTTATGGATAAATGCATAAATATATAAATATGGGATTTAAGGATAGAAACAGAGGTGTTATAATGGGTTAAAGCTGGGATTACATGTTGATGTGATGTTGAGAGCTAGTATGCTCTATTATGAATTTTTTTAATGAATGATAGCTGAGTTTCTTGTTTTATCTACATTTATTTTCCTTACTTATTAATGTAGTTATAAGTTCTTAGTTACATGTTTCCTATATGTGATATCTTATAATGGTTTTCCAAGAGTACGTAGTTATAAAATGATACTAATAATGAATAATTAATTATTTACCCATAGGGTTGATTGATGTTAACGGAATGAAAATGATACAAAACATGTTAATCTTAATAAACTGTGGACTTAATTTAGATTTTTCCAGGATGTAATGGTATTTACTGTATTGATTAATGTAATGTAATTCAATGTAATGTGGAAATATTTTAATGGTTAATTAATGGTTAGTGAATTAATTATCATAAAAGAAAATGATAAAATAGAAAGATAATTATTAATATATCTATATTAAATGATTGTGTTATTATAGGATATTTGGTCTTAGTATTGGTAATTTAAAGTCCAAGCTACACTAGATTCATATGAGTCTAAGACTAGTTTATGAAAATAGTGTGGTTGTGAGATATGTTATATCATTTATATTTTTTTGATTTCATATGTTTCCCCAACCATGTTTTCTAGGGAAACTAAAACCTATTGGACTATTGAGGGTGTTTTCCCCAACATCCAAGTGGGAGTATGGATGACTTACTTCCCCCTCTATCCCCACTCTCTTATCTTAACAGTTGTGTTTGCTGGTATACATGGAAATCAGATTTATCGTATTTGTGTATAAAGGGATATGATGGCTCGTGGTTTTTTACAGAATTTTGTTACTAGATATAGTATCCAAAGGATTATTATAAGGTATGAAAGGAATGGGTTGTGATTGATTTAGGTACATACTAAGTGTACAGTCTATAATGGCATGAGGTATAATACTTTATTATTGATATATGTCATACGAGTTGTTTTGGATCCCAAAAAATACTTGTTTACTATATGTGGATATTCTATATGGGATGATGTGTTTATGTGATGCACGAGGTTCAGGTTGTGATGATATTTATAGTTTTCTTTGGGTTGTTTTACTTTTGGAGAGACATTTCTCAAGACGTATGACCTTGAAGAAGAGAGGTAAACCATTGGGGATGTAGGATAAGGGTACCCTTGTTGTTTTATTATTATATTATATTCTCTCTTTTATGCAATTCATGGTTAGAGTTATCAATGCTAAGGATGGTAGATTAGTATACCTATTTAGATGACAAGTTAGTTTCATTGTTGTTTACTACTCTTTAATATACATTCTTTATCATATGCACAATAGGCTACAGGGAGGATCCTATAATTATTCTCATACTACATATATATAGACTATTTTTTAGGCCATATAGAGTATGTTGGAGATTGGGTTGGATATTACTAGATTAGGGGTTATTAAGAGTTGTTTTGACTTCGTGGTTGTTGTGGTCCTTACATTTTGGTAGTTATAGCTTTCCTTTCAATTGATTTATTATTGTATGTGATTACATGTTTTAACTTGGTATTATATACATATATATATATATATATATATATATATATGAGTAGGTTTCAATTTATATTTTCTTCATATCTCTATCTTTCTTTTGTTTCTATTAGAGGGTAATTCCTCCCATATGCATGTTAATTAAGCCCTTTGAGTTAGTATCCAACCTGGGACCTACTATAGACAGGACTTCAAAAATCACCATATCTCACCCCTCATTACAGTATATTTATGGGGTGGGGGTCATGACATAAAAAATTTTAAGCAAATTTATAATTAATGGAGAAGAAAGAGATTCGGTTCATGAAAATAATAGAAAATTTCATTCTCCAAAAGGAATCATGAACATAAACAATCTTTAAAGACAAGATATTGTAACATAAATCATTTTACACATTGGAAAATCTTCAATCATACTCCCTGGGAAATAATAAAATCAAATGATACATTTCATATCATCAATATATGGATTTTTAGGATATAACATTTCAAATAGAAGTATATACACTATATAAAATAATCAAGGATCATAATAATAAAATATGAATTAATTGAAATAAATTAAAATAAAACCCCTTACAGTCATGGTAATCTCTTGATCAAATACCCATGAAAGGGAAAAACACATATAGATTTCTAAATAGCAATAATTTTAATGCTAAGTAATATAAAATTCATTCTGGGGAAGTTTATACTCAACGCAATAAAAATAATTCAATAATATAGAATATGTCTCATACAAATAAAAGTGATAAGAGATCCCCTTAACGCCTTATTAATATTTTGAATCATATGCTATGATAAATAATAACATAAAATGAAAATTTAAATATAATTTAATTAATGGTATTCATGATATAACCTATAAATGGTGAATTATATACAACACACATAAGAAATTATTAGTGAATTTTAATTTTTCTCCTAGAAATAAAAGAGTGTATAGAAATTTGTTACCTTGTGTCAAGACCTTTTATGCTTGTACTTTAACTCCTGTGTAATAATATTCACTAAATTAAATTTTTTTATAAGAAAATTATAAAAGTTCAATACCTTATACTTAAATCATTTTTTAATTTAATTATAATTACATATTTAAATATTTAATTATTAAATTGCATGTCTAGTGTTTTGAGGGCATTCAGATCATTTTTTCAAAATGGAACTGTTGTGTTGAACATGGTCAAAGACATCATTATTTCAAAATCTAAAATGTAAATATATTTTCATAATTATAATATTTATTTATAAATTATAATTTTTAAGCCAATCCTAAAAAATAGTTATGTATAATGGACAATGTTATGATCATGGATACAGTAGGTTGTATGTACGGATGAGTAATGCTTCCATTTTTCAATGATCATTTTGGAAATATGGTTATATTTATTTTATGATAAAAATATAATAAATACCATATTATTTCTATAAATTTACTTATATATAATATTCATGTAATTTGGTGATGAAAAAAGAATTGTATCGCTTCATGGAGGCGGTAGTCCACACATACACGAACGATGGAATCATTTTTCAATGTAAGAAAGAAAGTGATATAATATCATTTCATAATGATAAATATTTTATTAACATTATTTTAATTTCGTATATATGGAATATTTTCCTTATTGTATTTTTTTATTACCTTTCATATAAATCATTACGGAAAAATGGATCGCATCGCTTTGTACAGTGGTAGTTCTCCATACACATGAGTGGTCTTATCGTATCACCCAAAAATGGAATATAAAAAGGGAATATGTGATATAATAACTACCTAATCTTAAATATGTTTAAAATATCATATATATATATATATATACTTTAAATTCATCATTAAAACAATCCATTAGAGGCGGTGATGGAAAACGAAAGACATCGGTTTGTGAGGCGGTAGCCCGTCGTACACATGAATAATGATTTTGTATCCCATTTGATAAAATAAAGGATGGATTTAGATTATTAAATTAATATAAAAATATATAAATATATATTAGATATTTTTTATATATTATCTTATTTTAAAATGATTTTAGGAGTGTGTAAGAACAAATAAAACAAAAACACATAGTTATAAATTTTTACCCCTTCTTGGACCACCTCTCTAAGACTAAACCTAAAATATTCCTAGAATATTTTTCCTAAAAAAATTATTCTAGAATATGGAGAAAATTTTTGGGAAATGATTTGGATAGGGATTTTCTAGACATAATTGGTTTTAATGTGTGATGAATAGAGTACAGGGGTGGCCTTTTATAAATAAGATTAGTGGAACACCTGTAATTTTTGTAATGAAAAAGGATTAGCCTTGATTTTCAAAAACCAAAAAATATGAAAATTAATTATTATATATTCATAGATAATATAAGGTATATATATGAAAATAAAATTGTTTTTATACATTATTTTTGGTCATTTTGACGCTTATTTATTTATTTTTACCCGTAGTAAACTCATTTTAACATTAACCATGGTAATTTATTTTTAATTTTTTCACAATTCAATATAGTCAAAAAATAATTTGATATTTTTATATTATTATTATTATTATTATTTATAATATGCAATATAATTTTCCAAATTAAATTCATATAGTTGGAAAATTTTAAATTAAATTTAAAACCATAGACGAGATGGAAAAGTTAATGTTCAAGAAATGTATTTTTCAGAGGAAATATTAGATTATATTAACTCTTTGACTAAATATAGTTATTTTATGAATATAAATTAATATTTAATAATATATAATTTATAAATATCATTTAAATAATTCTTAATTAGGGTTTTTTTCATTGATTAATAAGGATAGCATTATTTACTTTAAAACTATTTTTAGAAAAATCATATTTTAAAACCCAAACAACAACTTATACTAAAATAAAAAATAAATTCGATTGAAAATAAATTAATTTTATTAAATATAAATAAATAATAATTATATTAATTTAAATTATTTTAAAACATAATAATGATTTTTAAATTTTCTATTTTATTGAAACGAAATGAAATTTTTACAAAAATTATATTGTTCATTATTCCCTGAAAAATCAATATTTTCTAAAAAAATAAATAAAATTACCTAAAAAATTAATTTTGAAATTCTATTTTAATAAATTAAGTTATGTTAATTTGATCAAATTAATTTTCCTAGAGTTTTAAATATTAATTATAGTATTTTTTCATAAAAAGTAATAAAAATCATTTTTGAATAATAAAATTACTTTACTAAAATTGTTTAATTATTTACTAATAATTTAAAAACAATTTAATTTTAGTTGAAAGATTATATATATTTATATATCAGAAGTAATTAATATTATTCATTCCCATGAATTTAATGTCTATGTTATGATGGTTATATATTTTTCGGGTTATTTTATCTCGGTGTGGCATGTCAAATATGCTACCAAATGTATTTTTCTTTTATAAAATCTTTGGGTGTTAACATATACACCTCATATATGTAAATTGGGTTATAAAAACAAATATTTATCAATGGACTATAAATTCATATGAAATATATTACCTCACATTTGTCTTTCCTCATAAGTTATTTTAAACTGATTTATAATAAATGTAAATTTATTATACATACCTAAAAGAAACATATACATATATATAATATGATATATGATATATTTATAAAATTTTATCTTTGTTTTATTAATAGTCATTTAATATTATCAATATTTCATGCGTAAACTTTTCATGTCTTTTTTGATTCATTAGTTTCAATCCTTGGGTATCACATATTTAACCATTATATGTAAAATATTATCTATGATATAAATATCATATATAGTAAATATATAGAGAGTCATCCATAAAATGTAATGATATAGAAATGATTTACACTATTAATGTAGATGGTTGGGCGTACATACACATGAACAATATTTTAAATTTCTTGTAGATGGGATGAAGGAATTTTAAAAAATAATTAACCCTAATAGGATCATTTTTATAACAAATATAATGATTTAATCTTATCCTTATCATCGACCATATAATGTGGAAATTAAAAATTCATCACATCGCTTTATGTAGGTGGTCACCAACAAGTATACATGAACTATGTTATAATTTTCCAATAGATTAGAAGTTATAAGGTATATATGATATTATTATTATAGAAGAATATTTTTCTCATAAATTATATATATATTTATTAGTTCAATATTTAAAACTTTTCAAGTAATGTTTTTAAGAAAAATAAATTACACAGCTAAGGGGAAACTATAAGTTGTACATACATATGAGTGATTTTTACTCTTTTAGTTAGTTAGAAAAGATATGGAATATAGTTTTATCATAATTATTATTATATCTTAGTATATTTATGAAACTATATTTTTTTAGTGTGGTTATAACACATTAATAGGAAGTATAATAAGAAATAAAATCGAAAGAGTCGGTAAGGGAAATTACTTATTCTTTGGTAAAATTTCTTTAGATGTCCTGCTAAGGGACCAAGGGTTGTACTTTGGGAAGGTAATGAACATATATAATTTGATTAAGGGTATTTATACAGTAATTGTGTAGGGTTTGGTCAATCATAGATGCTCGAAGTGGTGTAACAAAAATGGATAAGTTGTGTCCATTTATATGTGATGGGAGGGGAATTCTTGGAAATTCTAAAATATTTAAATTAATATAAATTAATTTTTTATGTATAAATGACTCAAAATTGATATAATTAAAATATAATATAATTTTTAGTCTAAATAAACTCATACCATAAAATTTTGACATGTCTTGGTTATTTGTTCACCCTTATCTATTAGTTTTAACCCCTCGTTATCCCGTTTTGTAATCACTCTAATATTATTTTTTTTCTAAACTCTAAATGTCAAAAAAATTACCTTAATAGGAAAAAAACCCATAATTTTACCATAGATGATGTTTTAAACCATATATAATTAATTTTTATAAAATAAATATTTAAATAATCTTTTAAAAAATATTATTTTTATAAAATATAATCAACCTCATTTTTTGACACTAGTCATTTAATTTGACTTTAAATAAATCCATAAAAATAGGAAATAAAAATATGTTCTTTTAAAACATCCATATATTTTCATTTAAATATTTAAAATTAATTTATGACACTAATTCATCGCATTTGTATTACATATAATATTTTTTAGATCATTTTTTATACTTTTCAATTAATTGAATAGATACTGGGTCGACATTGTGTAAGCATTTACAAAAATAATTTAATTAAAAAAATTAAAATAAATTATCATGATAAAAATAATTAATTAATACTTAAAATAATCCTTTATAACTAAAAATATATTGTTTTTATTCCTATCAATGAATATTATAGATATTAAAATAAGAAAAGTGACATTTTTGTCTTTATCTCTCAATTAAATATTACTAAGGCCAAAATCAAATAAATATAGAACAATGATTTTATATTTTTTAAACATGGATAGGAGTTGCTGAAACTTCCTCATATAATTGGATAAATTTAGTTGTTAGGATAAGTTGTTATTCATTATCAGATTATTTTATACCTTAATTACACAATTTTTCCTTACTAAGGTGAAAAATATTTACTATGGTTACTATTCATAATGAAAAAAATAAAAGAGGAAATTTTTAAAAATTTAGAACTCGTGATTCCAAATATTGAAAAGAATTTTTCAAGATTAGTTTTCTTTTAGTTTTAAAATTAATCTAAGATTAAAATTGAAATCGCAATGAAAAAAATATTTTTCAGAAAAAAGATTATTAAGTTTTGAAATTTTTCTATACTATATTAAAACATAAAATTGATTATAATGAGATTATTTGAATTATTCATAGTATTATATAAGTAATTTTACAATAAAATCATTTCAAAATTAAATGTACCTTTTAAAATTATTGAAACAAAAATACAGTTTTCAATGGAATTCATTATTCTCACTATTCACTAAAAAATTAATATTCTAAGAAAAAACCCAAAATTTATTTATAAGATGAATATTTTATTTTTATTTCTAAAAATATGTTCATTTTATAAAATAATATTTTTAAAATTAGTAGAAAATAGTAATAATTATTACCTAGAAAATGAAAATAAAACCATTTTTTATGAAAATGTATTTTTGAGGTATGAAATGATTTTACTGAAAATTTACTAAATATTTATTATTAATAAATTCATTATATAAAAATCTTAAACATATTTTCATACTTTTTAAACCGTATTCATTCATTAAAATTAAATTAATATTTTTAATAGTAAAATTTAAATAATAATATTTTGTCATTCGTTTAAACTCAATTTTTATTATTGTATACACTATTAAACGTAATGTTATTTTACAATCTTATGGTGTAAAATGAATAAATTTTTTCATGTATTAAAAAATATGATAAAAATTAGTCTTTTAGTTTATGTTAATATAAAATGGCTTTCCATTCAATGTAATTCCTTACAGAAAGGATGATATACTACACAATTTATAGTCATGTGATAAAAATGGTACAATATATTTTTAGGCCATATGGTAAATACTAGTATAAATCATTTAAGATAATATATGTTATACTATAATTCAAGCCATTTAACTTTATATGAAAAGGATAATTTATTATAATTAGTAAAGGGTGCACTAAAATACATTAAAACCCATAGAAATGGGAAGAATGAGACTATACATAATGATTGGACTTATATAAGAGTAACAAAAATATAGTTTATTAAATTTAAAATGAGTTTATATATATTAAAAGTGAATTTTAATAGATGAATTATTCGATCGTACATGGAAGAAACAAAAAAATTACCACTACCAAATAATATAGATATGTGTTAGACACATGTGAGTAAATGTAATATGATATGGGTGTATATAGAAGTTACCTAATTTATATTGAAACTCATATTTCATGATAAGGTTTGGTACCATATAGATGAGGAATGAATATAGTATGGTTAGGTTTTATGCATAAATATCATTGGTTATGATGGCCTATTGATAATCCAGGTCAAGGTGCATCGCATTCATAATAGAAAATAAAAAATGCACCTTAATTTATTATATATATATATATATAAATGTAATAAGAATAGCCCCCATAGAGGAGACCCTAAATGAAAGGAAAAAACTTTGATTGAATGGAATTAAGAACATGCATGAATGGTGGGACCTATGTATAAGTACCATATAGTTATGAATAATTACACTTACAACAACATATCCCTATACGTTAATTGACCCAAACCAATAAACCAATGTCCCCAAGAACATTCTCTAATTTCCAACATAATTTGACTGAAACAGAGGGTGTTAGTCCATTTTTTAAGAAATATTTACCCTCTAAAATTGATAAACCATATTAATGACAGATTCTTCTAAAACTTGACCATGATTCATATTTATGTTG
This sequence comes from Viscum album, assembly GCA_963277665.1. Lineage (NCBI taxonomy): Eukaryota > Viridiplantae > Streptophyta > Magnoliopsida > Santalales > Viscaceae > Viscum > Viscum album. The sequence goes on along the minus strand of OY728156.1, from coordinate 1,431,083,505 downwards.
AACATTTCCAAAATTTAAAATAATATATTTAAATCATGTGGGTGAAATTATTCTTTAAATATACTTGAAATATATATATATATATATATATGAATAGATAAATGTAAAATAATTTTCCACGAATGCAATTATATTATAAAAAAATACAACTAATGAAATAAATGCAAACAAAATTGAATAAGTGATGATCCAAATGTCTCCTCCTAAAAATTTCATCACATAATCTAATGCATCATGTAGAATAAACATGATAAATCAAAATTTTCACCAATATAATCTATAATAAATACAAATATATACTTATATACCTCTACATACTTGAAATTTATTAAGTAGAGCTTCATATCTATCATAATTCACATATAAGTTGTGGGTAAAAACACCTATTGGGAACCATAGAAGATATATACTCACACAAAATATGATCATGTGTATGCATTATAATTAATCAATAAATTTATATATATAATAATAATAAATTAAAGTTTCCCCTACAATAGGAAGAAAATTCTAGTAAATAACTATATATTAAATCATATATCCATAATAACCATAACATATTAGTATCTATATGGGGAGGGTCTGGACTAGTGAATACCTATGTTGATGATAGCTTAAAATCCAAGATAAAACCATTTATAATTCTTAGGAACATATTACCCATCCAATGTAAAATGATAAAGTTTATAAAATTTTGTGAAACTATTAAACCTCTCTCATTTTTAAATAATAAGTTAGAAAGATTCAAGGCACTATGATCATATCTCGTATAGAGTCAAGGTAAGTGAATACTCATCCAATAATTTAAAACTAATTCATTATTACCCTAGATAACTATATAAGAATTAATTGGAAATAAAAAATCCCTTTTCAAATACTTGGCATAATAATGTTTAAGATACACATGTACACTAATATAACCATAATTTAATCATAACATAATTAAAATTTTATATTTAGGAAATATATCTAATAACGATGAAAAATTATAAATTATAACAAAAATGTAATCCTAATAAGCAATTAATAAGATAAACCAGGAAAAATTCAAGGTATAAATAATAATTAAGACAATTCAGTAGAATTTCAAATAGAGACTAAGGAATGAAACAATAAATATTAAATACAATATAATATAAAATTATATCAATCCACAATAGCCCCACATTTTTATCCCCTTAGCATGTTTAATATATTATTTCACATGCATCACCAAACTAAAATAGACCATGTTATATTTATTTGTATAAAATATTATAATAAACAATATTCATTAATAAATTATGAGACCACGATGTGGAACATTATTGAAAAAATATAAGAGGAACAAAACCACAAGGAAATTAAAAATACTACAGACATGAAATATCCAACATTATGCATTTCCTTGAATATCATACGATAGATTATAAATTAGGAATGCTGGTAAAATATTTCAAATATAACTGATATTTTAAGAAGAAAGGATATTAATTAGATGAATTAATTTTAGTGATTTACATAATTTTATATATATTAATGTAATATTACCACTGTATATATGGTCATTATAAATATGGATAATGGATATATGGTCATTAGATATTTGGTCATTAGATATATGGTAATCAAATATGTTGTTATTGGGTATAATTTTATTCAAAAGGTATATTGTGATTTTTTTTGTTGGAAGTAAATAATGTGTAACACATAAAATATTTTATATGTAACTTACATAAATAACTTTGGAAATAGATATAAAAAAATAATTCATTTTAAAAAAATAAATTATTTCAAATCAATGTTTTTTTATACATCATGTCGTTTAAATAAAATTTATTACTTTTAAATATTCACTTGAATATAATGTATTTAAATCATTGATTGGTTAAATATGTAGATATAATTTAATAAAAAATAAATGATGTATAAATAATTATAATTTAATTATTCATGGTCATGAAAAATTAATAAAAATTTATTTTTATTATATATTATATGCCATTATTTTAAAGATAATTTTTTATATTAGGAGTATAATATTTAATTAAATATTTTTTTATATATTCATAAATAAATTAATATTAATTTAATGATTATTACTTGATAAATAATAATATTAATGTCACTTTTATGCTTAAAATATAGTTTTCTAATAATATTTTGTTGTGTTCATTATTTTATTATAAAAAATTAATTTTATTCACTATTAAATTTTAAATTTAATAAAATTTATTTCATTTTTTTGAATTAGGGAATTTAAATTATAAAATTGGGTTAATTTCAATTTTTGAGGTGAAAAATAAGCTTCTGGAGAAAAAAAATTGAGTTAATATGGTAATGGTAAAATTATTTAAAATGGGTAAAATTAATTGAAAAACAACTAAAATATACACAATATTCTTTATGAATGTATGGATGAGTTGATTTATTATGTATCTCAATTATATGTCCAATATAGACCCACTTAATAAATAGAGAGACATTCCCTACTTGTTGATGAATTAGTATTTATCGAAATTTTTCACTGAATCGCCTATAAAAATACCCAACCTATACCCCCTTAAAACTAAAATTTTCATTTTTTTAACTTGAGAAAAAATCCCAAATAATATATCCAAAATCCTTCATATACATTTTGTATATTTTGGTTTGAGAATGTGTCCTAATTCCTTCATTCCAAAGGAACCCATTTTAAAAATAGAGAATTCATCAAAGTTTCGTATTCTTAGCCACCATTTTCAATTAACTCCTAATATACACAAATTATAAATACCATTAGCCACTATAATGATATTTTATTAACATATATATTCTTCCTTAATAATTATATTACTTTAATATCACTCTATACTCTTCTGTATTCCTTACTATAACATGTTTTTGTTTGGATCGGTTCAACAACCTACATAAACGATTCTGCATTATTTTCAATATTTCCTTTATTAATGAGTATCTAGAAATTAATCTTGAAATATGTGATATTAAAGAGTAACTTAGGTTATGAATATGGATCTGTAAGGGTGATAGAAAAAATAATGGTCACTATAATGTTTCTTATTGTTGTCTATAAATTACTTATAGCATACTCATCATTGATTCCATTATCTAAAACCATAATCATATCATCCACCACCAGAATATTGGAAGAAATAAATAAATTAAAAAAATTATTATACTACTTTGAATTATATGGTAATTATCAAACTCTTATTAAAGGGCAGGGATTAATATCTCTATTATGAAACATTTATAAAATAATAAAAATTACTATCATCTGATGATGAAAATAAATATTAAAAAAACAAATATGTGTATAATATATTATTACAATTGAATAATATAAAGGATAATATATGTGAATATTTTTTTAAATAGTTTTTTTAATATTGTTATTTTAATTATACAGGAAGTTAAAACTATTTTATGGAATTTGGAAGTAAATGTAAGTGTTTTATTTCCATCATACTTTGAAAGTAATATTATTTATGTCTACCATTACATTGGGATATATTTTATATATATTATTCTAAAAATATTTATATTTTCTTTTCCACTATTATTTATAATGATTTACATGTTTTCATACAATTTTCACTCCCATTGGATCATAATTTAACCAAAATGATGCTTGCAAGTGGAACTAATCCTATATATTCTTTTTGAGTGGGAATCATTTTCTTTAATGTCAATGTTTTACATATTATTTCATAGATTTAATTATCCTTATTTTTATTATTTCTTAATTCAATTTTTTATTTAATTTTAATCTATTTTACAGAAGTTTAAAATGGATCTTTTTTTATGTTTTCTATATTACCTCTTTCCCCTAATTTTTCCTTTAGTTTTCATTAAAAATCATTTTTTCATGTTTTGTTAATTCTTTAAAGTATTTTTTATTTAATTCTCTATTGTTTTTATATAACTGTTGTTTTAAATAGTAATTTCAATTAAAAAAATGTGACAAAAATTTAATGTATGTTTATTCTAATCTTGAAAGAAAAATTATAATATCCTCTTAATGTTTTTTCATAAATATCTGTATCTATTAAAGGTTTATTATGTTTTGAAAGGTATATATTTTATTGGAAACATCCAATTTTTTCTAGATGTTTTATTTATTCCTTATGGAAATTTTTAGGGATCTCATTTCTTTCGGATAAGTAATTTATGTTATGGTTGATTTATGAATGTGGTCATAGGCTATAAAACATAAAATTAGAACCTACTAAAATTTTTTATAGGACATTTTCTAGTATCTGACAATGGAATTATTGGTGAGACTTGAAAAAAGAAATTATTTTATATGATTATGTATATGTTATATTCCAATATTATACTTTATGTCTCATGATTATTGTCTCTTATTTTATAATTCTTTGTTTTATTGATTATGTAATAAAAAATAATTTTTCATGATTCATAATTTATTACCTACATTTTAGTGGGTGTGATTTCCTTATGTTATATATTTTACATTGATTTTTTTTCATACCCAAATGTTAATCTTATGCTCACTTGTAATCTTTGATAGATATATATTATATTCACCCATTTTTAATCATGTGATATTATCCTTTGTTATTATTAATGGTGTCAAGTGTGGTGAAATTATCAGTAAATATTCCCAACGTTTAATAATAATTCATTTATGTATATAATCATCAAATTTAATAAACCTTCATTGGGGCGGTATTAATTATACATAATGAATATTCATATACAATTTTAAATCATGTTTGTATGTTACGGTTTGGTCATGTCAATTGTAGTTAGTGTAGGGTTTAGTTTATTTTGGGGATTATATAATTATGAATAAGAAGATTAAAAATTTAAAACAAGGTTATACCAAAATTAATTTAGGTTAAACCATGGGTGAGTGTCTTAGGTTGAACCAAATGTTTTATTAGATGATCCAAAAGTGTCATAAGTTGAACTTAATATATTATATGTCAAAATAATGGTATCAAAATTTATGAAAATGTAGGATTCATTTTTATTGGAATATGATTATTTACTTTATATATTATTGTTTAAAACTCTCACTAATATTTTTTAGTCAATTTCTATACTGACGGGGAACATAGAAAATAATGTGTTTTATGGATAATGATATGGTTATCCTAATGATTCACTAAATAGGATGGTATCTTGAGAAAAAAAATATTCTGTGTATACTCACCATATTTTCCAAAGTTATGAATAGTAACAATAACTATGTTGAAATCTGAATCATGAAAAGTAAAAAATCTCCATATATCATTAATGATAAGACGTCCACTGTACTTTGGTGGGTCTTCTAATCAACTAATTTTTGAGATATAGATCCACAAAACAAAAAAATGGTTTTCTATTCTTTAGTTCCCCATATATATAAATATTTGTTTATCTATTTATCATTTAAAAGGAGAAGTAGATCAATGATGGAATATTATTCAGAATATAAAGAAAATAAATTAAATCAACAGCATAGAATGGGAATAGATTGAGAAATTTTTATTCAAAAAATATTTCCCTCAAACTCCTCGAATTAAAATCGATAAGTAATTCCTTGTGATGAATTAAAATTAGGATGAATGCATTAGTTCCTTTGTAGAAAAACTCACAAGCATTTCAAGGTATTAATCTGGTTTTATCATTGACTTAGTTTTCAAAATCTATTATTTATTTTGTGGTTTAAACCCATTTCTTATAAAATTAATGGTCATAAGGGACTTTATATGCTCTGAATAAATTATTCTATGTTCTCTCAAGGTGAAAATGAAAATTTTATATTCCCATTATTCTCATGAATTTATAAAAAAATATTAAAAAATATAGTTTAATGTAAACAAAAATGATAAAATCCCTAAAATAAAGAATAAGATTATTTATACATACTAAAAATGTAATAAAAAGCAAGGAAGGAATTACATAAATAGATTAGAGAAATGATTAAGGTGTGGAAAATAAAGCCACAGTAAAGATTATTCATAAAGGCATATGAAGAGGATAAGTAATAAAATGAATAAAAATAATTATTAGCCAAATAAAATATAAACACATAAATGCCTCAATTGAATAGATTACTGACTTTATGGAATCTATGGAAAAAATAAAATGTTTAAGGATGAGAATTAATGTTATTATCCTGTAGATATAAAGGATTAATGGATTTAATATTATATCACAACTTTTGAAGTGGGTTATGAAACTAGATTGGTGAAAGGTTCACTCATCATGCACTCAGGAACATAAAATATATTTTTTTGATTTTATTTACACCGACTCTTTCTTATTGGGAATGTATTATTTGATAATAAATTCAACACCTTAATGATTGTATAATAAATTATCAGTTAAAACGCCTTTTTCAAAGATGGTTTCATCCTATCTATATAAATGTTCATTAATTGAAGTTTGTTGGGATGTAATTCCTTTAATTCTTTTTATTCTCGCTTTCATCTAAATTGATGTGGTTTTTAGAATAGCCTAGTTTTATCTACATAGATCTAATATCTACTATCTAGATATATAAATCCCATTCTATATCCCAAATCATCCAATTATAAACTATTGGTTCATGTAAAAGTATGAACAACCTATATAATTTATTTCCCTTATATGGGTCTGAATACCTATTAATGAGGGGTATTTAACACTAATTATTTAGGATAAACTCAATATTTAAGTTATACTTATTGTGCATGAATATGTTAATATGTTTTTAGATGATTCTTATGGCCTTCCCCAAGCTAATGAAGTTAAGTTTTCAATAGAACTCATAAATGGTTTCATACCAATATCAAAGACTCTTTATGTAATGGTCTTAATTCAATTGAGGAAACTAAAGAAAAAAACACCAATGGAATCTATATAGGGGTTTTTATTCCTATTTTCTTCACTATAGTGTTTTCAGTTCTATTGTTTAACAATAAGGGTGTATAAATGTATCTCTACATTGATTATTGTGAACATAAAAAGATCATGATCAAGAACAAGTATTGTATACCACGTATTGATGTTTCTTATTAGTGTGTGGGGACCAGTACTTCTCAATGATAGAGCATTGTTCTAAATATGATCAATTAAGGGTTTAAATTGTGGAATACCCAATATATCCTTTCATATAAGATATAGAAACTATGAATTCACAATGATTCATTTTAAACTTATAAATTCATGGACATATTTATGTATATAATGAAGAGATTATTTAAATATTACCTTAATCAATTTTTTTTTGTCTCATTTATTAAGGATATTACCCTATATTATAAGATAATATAATAGTGTGAATATAATTTAAGGATTTTAACAAAAACCATAATATTGTTTTAATTTTATTTCAAATTTACCATGTGTGGATTCTCTATACAAAAAGTATCATTATGAGGATATGTAATAAAAATTATGGATGTACTAATAGATTTTTAAAAGATAGAGGTTAATAAATAATGTACTAGAAAAACCACTATGAAAGAGTTCTATAGTTATCTTATATTCGATGATTTTTTTTATTTTGAGGAAGAAATTTTTAATGATTATAAAAATAATTAACCAATTTAACTCAAATGGTAGACAAATTACTCTAAACAGAATAATTTGAATACAATTTCATGGATCTATATAGTTTCTTTATCATTGCACCAATACTCACACATCCCTATAGTAGATATGGTTTTGTGATATATATTGATGAAATAAATATATAATTGAGTAGTTTCCTTATAAGAAATGACATAGTGGTAGATCATATATGATGTTAATCAATGATTCATGATAAAAATACATAACACATGATCTAGAGCTAGAAACTGTAACATTTTCACTAAATAAATGGAGGATTATCTCTATATTAAAATGTGTGATATATATATAGATATAATTATATATTCACATGAAGGGGTTGCTCATGATCCAATTGAGATTGTTGGAGTTAACCAAGGACTATTACTTCTCAATACATTACTAGTATATGATAGATAAGTGTATGGAAAATGAACTAAGTATGAAAGATAAATCTATTTTATTTATGAGGATTATTTAAAGAGTGTTGGTCACCAATAATATATAATGGATGGACATAGAAATCATAAAGAGAGAGGATAAATCCTATGTTTCCAAAATAAATTCTCAACCTTCCATCCATGAAAAGATCAATGAGGGATAGAAGGAGGATTTTTAGCTACAAAAAAATGTAATAAATATTTCATAAAAACACCTTTGTATTGATGGAATTATAAGATTGAACAAATCAATATGTGTACCTTCAATATAAAAATTAAAGAATGGTTATTTGGATGATTCTCGTAATTCATTATTCTATATCCATCTTAGAAACAAAAAGATGTAAAATGATCTCAAGTATCATTTATGATAGTAAAACATGAAGAGAGAGATTTCAGAGTATATATTTTGATTCTTGGTCTTATAATAAGTTAAGGATAAACATTATAGGTCAAAAAATATGATGAAAACAGTACAAATACATGCATGTAAATGGGAAATGATCACCATGTATTTAATTATAGTTATTCTTGTAACATCTAAAATTCATAATTATATTGGAGATGCAGTTGGTTGCCTTATTAATTTATTATATTTCATTAATATTTGAGAGGATTTCACACTAGATCAACTTTCCAAGATATATTTTAAAAAATCAGTAAGTTTTCATTGACAATCACTTTCTATTACCTCATATAAAGATCAAAGGCTTACCTATATGTTTTAGAGAATTATTTAACAAGAATGGAATATAGAGTTGAGATTTAGCATTACATTTCATCCTCATACTCATGGTTAATCAAAAAAATTTATTCAAACTCTGGAAGACATATTGACATCTTGTTTAGTGGATTTTAAAGGAGGTTGGTTTCAGAATCTTTCTCTGATAGATTTTCCAAAAAAAAAGTTTCTACTGTATCATAAAAATTGTATTTCATGGGGATTTTTATGGAATAAGAGCCTCAGCCTAGTTGGTGAGGACTCGATATGTGGATCCAAAATATCCAAGACCTAATCCAAGTGGAGGAATATTTCTAGGTTCTGTATTAGGTAATGTAGCAGTTACTATAGTAGATACTCAAAAGGATTTTGTAGCGGATACTGTAGTATATATTATAGAAGATACTATGGAAAATACTATAGAAAATACTATAGTAATTATTTTTTCATACTATAACTGCTAAAACTATTCATAAATTTTGGAATTAGGGCCATGAGTTTGGTCTTTGAGTCAATCAAGGCCTTTGGTACACCCATGTATTTTGTGTTAGTAATTCTTTCCGACCACCTCAAGAAATTTGGGCTACATGAAAAATGAGTATGAAACAATGTGAATTATAAGTAACAAGGCTCAAAATTAGGATTTATAGATGGCACATTCACTATAGTAGAGCTAACCGAACTTTGGTGATTTAAAGGGTATGGTGTTTCCATCGGCACCATGGTTGTGCAGCTCTTCACAAGATAGATATCTGACCATCCATGCAATGGTGTAGAGATAACATCACGATATTTGTTGAGGAGTATAAGTTCCAAGTCTTCATGTTTGGGATGATTTCCTCTAAGACCTATGTGTCATGTAATGTATCACTTAAGTCTTCTGGCCTTGTACAGGTCCCCCCTCATCCCTTGAATGGGGTATTATCAAAAATAAATAAAAAATTATTGTCAATGGGCCATTCAGGAAGGTATGAGGTATTGTATGGGGGAATTGTATAACACATACTTATACGGATTAGTTCATAGAGTTAAAAATATTTTGACCAAATCTTTCTTAAGAAATTTCAAATAAGATTTAAATCATTTAGTGACATATAAAAGAAAAAAATCAACAATATATGTATTCTGATAATTGAAAATGATATTTGTAGTTTGAGGTTATATACATGGTATTTCTTTTAATATCACTATGAAAGAGGGTAATGGGATTTAGGAAAAAGGAAAAGATGATAACTATATACATTATCCTCTTTAAATTCCTCAATCATGTGGTGATAGTAACATATCAACATACAACACCACAAAACCTCCCATGAATGTAAGATATGTTCCATGTATCACTTTTGAGGGATTATATACCATATTAATCACATGTGCCCAGTGGTTTTATAATTGGAAAAAAGATATATATCTTATGATTAATAACAAATAAAGATATTTGATTATAAATATAATATACTGCAAAACAGGACCACAATCATAGTTATCATTCTCTAAAGGAATCGTATGTTTCAGGGAGAAGTGTGGGAACCTAATAATGTGATAAGGTAAATGTACCCTTATCTATTTTCATCTAAGTAATGAAATGTTGGGTAATAAATTTATTTTAAGTGGGTAAAATGTAATGGTATAAATTTTTATCCCTTTAACATTTATAATAGCTTCTTTCACACAAAACACTAAACTAAAATTAACCATGATATATTTTACTGAGATAATATATTGTTAATGTAAAATAAATAGTAAAAAATTATAAAAGTTTAATTTAATACATCATTATTGGAATTACATTAGTAATAAATCCATAATAAAAAAATATCCTAAAATTGAAACCTTGATACTCAATGTTTACCTTAAAGATAATACCACCAAATATTACGATGGAGAGAAGTAAAAAATGATATGTCTACTGTATTTCCTATAAATGGATTTTACTTATTAATAAGGAATGTTTCTAGAATTCATAGTGGTGTCAATATGTTTTAGAGATAAGTAAGTTGCTACCATTTTATGTGGTAATGAAATTGGGAATATAAATTTCTTTACATTGAACTATTTTTCATAAATAGGTTTTAGGAAGAAACCTTATATGTGATATTTTTTATATGGTCATAAATCTATAGAATAATAATAATGAAGTAAAATCCCTATCCAAAGTTTTTTTTTATTTTGGGAGAGCTATCTCAAGAAGATGATTGAAAATATTTCATTAAATAATTCTAACCCAGAAATAGATAATGAGAATTATTGTTTGATAAATTAGAGATACTATATAAACTTTCTTGATTTATGAGTATATATAAATTAGTGAGAAATTACATGTATAAAAATTTGAGAAGGATATATGTTCTCTAGAGCTGGTGAAATTTATTCAAAATTTATTTTAGAAATTATATTTATGGAGTTCAAGTTGTAAATTTTGTCCACTCATAGAGATTTTATAATTGTTAGATTTTCATAGGTATTCTAAATAATTCTATATTAGTTTTTATATTTTTTATTCTTTAATTAAGTTCATAATTCTTCGTATAAAATTTCATATTTCATCATACCATTTTTTAAGAAATCCAGAACAATTTTTATGACTTAAAGAGTTATAGGAATTAATTGTTTATCAAATCTTGAAAGACATGGATATTTTATATGAAATCCATGTTTCGTATGAGTTTTACACATAATTAAATTTTTGTAAATATTATATATAAAAAAATTAATGTGTCTACAATGTTGTATATTCTATAAAATGTAATAATTTAAATGTTGATTTGGGATTTGTTCATCATTGAATAAAAAAACTAAATCATGTAAGTGGATTTTTATTATTTCTCTTGACTATGAAGAACCATTTAAGATAAAGGATATTGAACTAGAATAGAGTGCTACCACATTAAAGAGAAGGAATGCATCATAGTTCATTCATGATGGATATTTTTAGGATTCTATTGATTTGAATTTTTGATTTTATAAATTAGTGTAGATCATTTGAATTTTGGAACATTTTGAGACTCAGATATGAATCATACAAATTTTCATTATAATAATTTATCTAAATACATTTATTATAGGACTATTACCGTATTACGTGGATAAAAAAATTCATTAGATGTATTTCTATTTTATATTAACAATTATGGATTGTTTGAGATTGTGTGTATGAATTTGAAGGTCTCTTTCTATAATATGACTTGACATCATATAATTTGTTCATAATAACTTTACTTGGTGTACTACATAATAATTTTTTATTCATATGATATTCATATTAAATAATTCATAAGTTCTAAGATTTGGAAAAAATATCATGGTAACATGATTCTTGTTATGGGTATGTTTTAAGTCTCAGGCCCACATCCCAGATTAAAAAAAAATTCATAGTAGTGAGTTTATAAAATTATAATTCTATGATGAAGTGTAAATTGTTTAATGTATCCAGAATTTTGTTTAAATGAGTACTAATATTTTAAAAAATCATATAAATATTGAAATTTACTGGGTCATTATGAGGACAAAATAAAACATGAAATCTATTGATCATGAGCCATTAAAAGTGAGATTATAGAAAACTAAATGACTAAATTTTAGAAAATATAAATTAAAATAACTTGAGAAAATTATTCAAGAATCGATATTAATATATAAATGATTTAAAAGAATAGAGAAGTTGATGTTTGACTCTATTATTTTCTAATATATTTTTTACAAGTGTACTAAAGAAGAGATTTTCTCAGTTATGATCATGATGCTATATATTCAATAATTCAGAATGTGAGGGGAAGAGGATGAGGATCCTTTTTTTGTTACAACCATGAAGATATAAATTATCTTATAAAGAAGAAAATTAATGTTATCAAAGGACTAACATTACTTTTATTAAGTATCTATTAGCATTAATTATCTTGAATATTGAGAACCATTTAGGTTTAATATCACTGTGAGTTCAAGTGGAGAATAAGTTACACATGCATGCATATGTTTTCATCAATCTATTGAAGTTAAAGACATGTTTGTTGGTTCATGAAAGATTATTGAAGTAAATGTGGTACCTATTTTAATAATTCCATTGAAACTTGGTGGTAGTAATATGAAAAATTCTATAAATTTAGTATGTTTCTTGTTCCTACAATTCAATATTTTTATGATACCATCCCAACTATTTTCTATGACTTTTGTATACACTTTCAATCAAAACTATATATAGTTATAATAAAATATTTTTACTTAAAAATATTTGAACATAATAGTGAGTATGTTTTCAAATCATGGTCAACCATTGTAAAAAATATTTGACTGACATATTTAGTTATTTATCATCACATAGTTAGGTGATAGTTGAGTGTTTTTTATTGATACATTCCACTAAATCAGGGAGGAGGGTCAAGAAAAAAGATTTGATAATTAAAAATATACAAAAAATTTTGTACACTGATTAACCCATCTCTCATAGTTTTTACATAATCTTTTTATGTTATAAAAGTGTTATTTGACCATTGGTCTACCTCTAATTAGATATAATCGGGATTTCATTGTTTAAAATCTATACATGAAGTGAAAATTTGATAAAAATTTGATTTAACTCAAATAGAAATTTTTTATTACATCTATTTTAAAATAGAAATATTGGTTTTAGAAACAACCAAAAATAATAAGAAGAAGAAATATAAAAATATATTGAGAAAATATCAAATAAGTAAAAGAAGTAACAATAACAATTTGAGGATGATCATGGTGGTAATTTATCTTATTATAAGTATATTTATAGTTATCATTTTAAAGAAGATTGTTAAAGTTGTAGAGTGTATGAAGAGGATGAATATATCAAAATTATAAAATATAAATAAACACAATCTGAAAAAAAATGTAACTAATTTTACTAGGGAATTGGTTTAATATATAAGTTTTTTCAAAGGACTTATTCATGAGAATGCACAACATGAAGAAGAAAATCATTAAATAAGGGATGCACTAAATAGAAAATTTAAAAAGAGAACACTTATCACAGTCCAAGAAGAATCCAAAGAAAAAATTATGGTTCTTATGATGGAAATATTTCCTAAATTAAATAAATCTTCCCATAAAATGTTTTTTATAATGATGTAACTATAGAGGTTGTTGAATAAGTAATCCATACAATGGAAACACTATATATAAACTTAATCAATGTCAATGTATTTCAATTAGAGGTTAAAATAAGTAAAATAATAGATCATTAAATATCTCTATAATAATCAAAAAAAATAAAATATGAATACATTCAAATGTTTAAAAATAAATAAGAATTTGGTTTGAGGTTAGTTGAGGGTGAAAAAATTTCCCTCAACCTGAATTTCCATAAGATTTGTATAAAACTAAGAAATCTAAAATCTAGTAAAATTTAAAATTCATTAAATTATAATTGTTAAGATACTTACACAGAAGTTATTTTTTAATTTTATGACTCTAAGGTGACTCAATTCATTGGAAGCTTAATATTTAATTCCCCTCTTTATCATCATTTATCATAATAATGGAGAATGGTACCATCTGGATCAAAACATGTGGATTGTGCTAAATATATTTTTCAAGATTGTGTTTCTTCTAAGGAAAAGAAACTCTAAAAAGGGATGAATAAAAATTATTAAAATAATTACACATTTTCAGGTTTTTCTGGAGATTTTTCATCAATTTTATCCCTAATATATGTCCAAACAACTATAAAAATCATTAAAAATAGAAAGAATCCAGTTTTAAAAATTATGAACCATAATGACCTCAAAGAAGGAAAACAATATTTAGAATACATTTTTGTTATTGTTATAGGTGTCCTCTAAAAACATTATATTTTTGTCACAATATATTAATTTTTAATGTTTAAATAATTTTAAAATTGAAGTGGGGTGACTTAAATAATGACAATAAATTGTTTTTCAAATGAAAAATAATAATTATGATGAAATATATTCATTAAGTAATTGATTAAATTTCTTGGAAATAGTCCATGAATTTTTCAATATATATTATCTCAATTATAAGGGTTGATGTTATGTTCCAATGTTACACAAATATTTTTTTAATAATAAGATAATATGAAAAATATAAACATGTAAGAAAAAATAAAAATATTCCTTGCGTGTAAAATGTGTAAAATGGTGATTAGTAAAATAAAAGTGCAGAAAGAATCACTCCCCAAAATTCTAAGGATACATTTTCAAAAGATTAAAAACCAAAGGTTAGGTTCTTATATTTTGGGAAAATTGATACACCATGGACAATTATAAGCAATCCATGGAGAACAATTTAAGAAGGGGAAAAATATAATTAATGAAAGAATCAATTGAATAATGATATAAAAGTTTGTTTTTTGTGTTTAAATATATCATGGATGAAAAAGTGAATATTTTACCCAATAAAAGTAGGTCCAATATTTAAAAAATCCATATGTAGATTTCAAATAAGATAAATTATTTTTAAAAGAGTGTTTGGTTATATGGATAGAGGATTTAAAAAACATAAGTAGGATGGAAGAATAAAAACTAAAAGAAAGTACTGAATGTATAATAAATGGTCAAAATGAATAATATATATTTTATAATTGGTTTTTAATAAATTAACACCTTAGAATAACTAAAAAACTATGTGGGAGGTTACATAAGGCTTGACACATTCACATAAGCAACTGAACCATGTTTTAATCCCATAAAGTGATGTTAAATAAAACTAATATGGAACATGGATATGAATGTTCCTTAATATATTATGAAAAGAGAAATATCCACACAAAATAATTTTAAAATGGTGAATAATTCCTTACTATCTAAAGCTATGAGAGATTTGAAAACCAAATTTGATAGCATTATTAATTGGGTGAAATTTAATACTTATTTGATAATAAATACTCAACATTGTTGATAAAATTGAATAACAATGATATCCACCTTATTCCCATAATTTTTTTGGTGTGTTTTCATTCAATTAAATGTTGGGAATTAAAGGAGATAACAGTAAGTGTGAGAGATCTAAAAATGGACAAAAAAGTAATGAAGTTAGTATTATAATTCAATATTTTTAAAATGATTGAATGTTCTATTTTAGTGTACTCCATACATGACAAATATTGGATATTATCTAATAAATAGATAAAACATGATGAATATGACAAAAAAGTATCCCTTATGAGGTATGTCGGTATATATTTTGTTGAGAATATTCTATAAAATATATTAAATTAAGAATACCATTTATTCAAAATTGCATTAGGTAATGTCATTAAATAATGGTATGGGTTTATATTATGTCACCTTTGAATATAAAAAATATCCCAACATTAAATTGGATAATTATATTTTTAATAATTTGAATTAACATTATAATTTTATAGAAATTTAAGGATTATTTGTTGAATTTTAGAATCCTTATACATATTCCTGAATTATTCTACTTTTTTAGTGGAGTTGAATTTTCTAAACATGGGATGTAATTCTAACAATAATTTTCATATCAATTGAAAACAAATACATTAAAACTTATTATTGTTAAATAGACATAAAATTATATGATCATACATTATAGGGTGCCTATTGTTTCAATGAGTACTAATGTAGTTAAAGTTAATCAACAATGTTGTAGGAGAAAATAATAAATCCCTTGAAAGGTAAGTAATCAAGAAAAGGATATTCCAAATCATTACCCTTTATTAATTCTAAAATATTGGTAGACCTTTAAGGAATTATAATATGAGGTATTCCAATCATACTTCTCAAATTTTCATTAGTTTTATCAGGTATATTTAATGAAATTGATTTTTGGTTGATAAAACATAGAGGAATAAGTGTGAGTTTTATATCATTCACATGACATTTTTTAATCTGATGTTTCTATTGGTTTGTGTAAAAGATTTACAATTATTGATAAATCTTTTTGAAACTCCTAAAAAAGTTAAACTGAGAATGGAATCACATGCATTATAATTTATTGACAAAATTAATGTATTGGTAAAGTGTATCTTGTTTTATTTACCATTTTATGCCACAGTGAGTTATAGTAGATTAAATAGCATCTTATAGTTATGTTCGGCGGTTTCATCCCATATAAAAAATGAATTGGGTTGTAATTCAGATCTAAGAGGGAGAAATTTCTGATGAAATAATCATTTTTAAAGAATAATAATGAAAAAATAAGATATGTTCCAACACCTATATTTACCTTTTCATATATTATAAATTAGTGGAATAAAATAAATAACATATAATGAAAATGAATGTGATTGGTGAAACTCAAATAAAATCCAATGCTGGAGATTATTATTCCCATATAGGGATTATATTTGTTTCTAGTAAGGAAGTCTTCCAAGATTTTGAGAAGGTATCAATATATGATGGAGATAAGTAATCTACTACCACTATACATGGAAATAAATTGGGAAGATAATTTTTTCACCTTGAATAATGTCCCTTATATATATTTTAGTTGTAAACCTTACATGTGGTTTTTGTTGAGATGGTCCTAAATCCATATCCTAGTACTATGTGAATAAAAATAATTATCTATATTATTATTCTAGATACTAAGTGATATGGATATATATGATGATTTATGTTTTTTTTCATTAGGGAATTCAAACCTATATTAATTGATGAAAATAGAGTATTTACATTTTCAAGAAACCATCCAATGGTTCCTGATTTTTTCGTATACTAATATTAGTGTGAAAAAATCACATATTATGTTTCGATAAGTTTGGAGAATATCTAGGGAAGGTGGATTTTATTCTGAATTTATAATTCTATTTTTTTACTTTATTCTTGAAATTTGGATATGATTTTCAAAAAAAAAATTAATGGTTTATTTTTTATATTCCTTCTAAACAACTATATTGAAATTTTCATATTTTATAATCATTTTTTAATTTCTTATGTTTTTAAAATAATCCTCAAATGACATCATTCCATTTTTTGGAAGTCATTCCATTTCTTTATACTTAAAGAATATTTTTCAATGAATTCAATAGTAACATAAATTTACAATTTACAGGATTTGAAAAAGGTGTAGATATTTAGTATGCCATCTAGATTTTGTATGAATTTTTGACTTTGTGAAATTTTAAGAAATCTAATGGATGAAAATTTATTATTTTTCAAAAATATTATATATTTTTATAAATTAATAAATTAAAATAGTTATTTTTGATATTTTCATCATTTAAATTAAAATAAAAAACATTAAAATGGATTGTAATTAATATTTTTTATTGTGAAAACCCAACTAATATTATGGATAATGAACTAGAACTAAGTGCTACCACATATAAAAAGAAATCACCATTTAATAGTCCATTCACGCAATCCATATGGAAGAGTATTTAGATCATAGGACTTTGAGTGTATGACTGGATGTTGATTTTATGACATTGTGATCATTGTAATACTTAGAAATATATTGTACGAAATTTAATCATACGACATGATAAAAAGGATTTGGATTATATGAATATTTTCCTATAACATTGAGTGTAATTTCATTCATCATATGTATTTTTATCATACATATTTGAAGACATATTATATATCATTTTGAGCATATGAATTTCAAGAACTGTATTTAACTTATGACATTCCATCATATCAATTTTCTACAAGATGTGCTGATGTGATGTTTATAATAATTTTATGGTCCTATTATATTCATTTCAAATGATTCTCATGTGTTGGGATTCATGAAAAATAACACAGTAACATTATTAATTTTTCATTTATACTGCAAGTCATCAACCCACATAACATAAGGTAAAAAACTGCATGGGGAGATTAACAAGTTGAAATGAAAAGCTGATGTGGAAGTTATTTAAAGCATATATAGTTATGGATGATTGAGTTTTGATATTTTCAAATATCAAATAAAGATATAAAATTTTTGGATCCTTAGAAGGATAAATAAAAATGTGGTAATGGTAGATCTTAAACCATTAAATATGATATTATAGTGAATTTATTATGACTAATTAATGAAATTTAATAACAATGAATGAGAGAAAAATATTTATACATTCTTATGAATATATAAGAGATGTAGAAGAATTGATAAATTGAAATTTTTAATCGATTATTTTTTTATATACCTTCTACAATTCCAATTCAATATTTTGTCTTGGTTCAGATGCTAATACAAAATATTCCATGAAGATAAAAGTGATAGGAAAAAGAAGAAGAGAATTCATATCTTTTACATCTCTCTCGAACCAATAAATCCACAAGTGGTTATTTCAACAACCACTTACACACACCCTCCATCATTCTCAAATAACACAATGAAAAAAAAGTAAAAATATATCGTAACCATATACATGGAACTAGTAAAAGCCTATATGATAGATTCCATGGAATGATATGACATTGGGAAGAATAAATATAGAATATATAGAACAATCCTTAAAATATAAACTTTATCTGATAACCAACAAAATGGTGAAAATTACTAAAATAAAAAAGGAGTAAAATAAGGCTTATTCTTAATGAATTTCCATGATTAATGGCTTAATGAACTGACCATGATAGAGGAGATATCCACTTGAGGGGTGATGAAATTGTTAATGGAGGAAGGGGGTTGAGCTTCACATTACTATATCAAATTTGACACACCTGGTATAATAAAAAAATAGTAACATTATTTAATTAATAAAAAGATTTTAAAATCTCATCGAGGATATAAGGTACCTAGTCAGTGTACACCGAATACCTGGTTCCTCCTTGGGTACCTACTCTTGGGTAACCAACCACCCAATAACCTACCTGGAGTTACTTCCCAATGATTTACATCCCCAGAGTATCAAGTACCAACCTCTAGAATACATGATAGCATCTATCAAAGTGAAAGATGTCCCAACACCATACCTGAAATCCAATAAATAAGTTATGGGCCTCCAATGATACCTCAATCACCATAAAGAAATACTGTTAGATATAGATAATATTGTGTTAGATCAAAATTACATAATAAAAATACTTGAGATATTACAAAATATCAGCCATAAAAATCATCCTTGAGCTATCTCAGGTCCTAAAATTGATAAATCCTAACTGAAACCATAAAATCCTACTCGTATATCTCAAATAGAAATAAGAAAATTCCAAATGAACCCATCAATTCTGAATCATCCTAGACAATAGACTCAAAAATAACAATTTAAACTTTGGATACTCCTAACCATAAGAATCACATTTTTCGTCACTCCACTGCCATCAATTGGAACCATGATGACATCATACTGGGTTTTTCTCTCAAAAATATCATCTACCAACCATAAAATAAGCCACTAAAACACATAATATGAAATGAAAAAACATAAACTATCACTTGATCAGTATTTTTGAAATAACACACATTGTAAACCATTTCTCATCATTGAAAACTAAAACCAATATAATCACAACATAAATCTGACCATCAACAACTATACTATATACAACTGATCAAATCCCCATATTCTAGATAATTTAACTCTATATAAGTTTTCACTATGTGTCTTATTATATACCTATTTCTAAACATATTATCTACTGATGTTAATTACACATGCCTAATTTTCCTAGATAATAATTCTCCACACCACTCTTGCTTATACCTTAAATGCCAAAGTTATACTAGATACATAAAGAACATATGACTATGAGAGTTTCTAACAGAACCTACTCAAATTATCTATTAGACCATAATCACAAAAATCCTTAAGTTTTCAGTCAAACTAGTCTCAAATGTTCTCTTTCTACCAATAATGAAATCATTTGTGATATAACTCACTCTTTTTTGTCAAACAAAATCCTATACAGAGATTTCCATGATGGGGCTCATTATAGCCCCACTTTTGACTACTCGAACATCTACTAACTACCCCACTAAATAATATCATTCAGTTTGGCACACTTCCATTATTAAAATTTCATTCTTATGTCAATGATTTATTAAACACCTTAGATAATGAGGTAAACCTGAAAATATTCATATCCACTATGATACCTTGCTAAATTCCATCCTCAAATTTGTTAATCCATTATAGTCTTATCTATAGATAAAATTGGTGTAAAACATAATTTATTTATAAAAATAAACTTTAAATCCTTCCAATACATCCTCACATTTATATAATCATGGAAATTCATGTAATACTAGTTTTTCAATAGTCCCTTGAAAATATATATCACTGATCTTAACCTACACCCTAATGGAATCTATATAAGATAGAAAATAGTCTAAACCAACACAACCTATAACTCAAATTATGAATATATGAACTCTCTATATAATAACAAAGGATAAAGAGATTAGAAATCCCTCATTAGATGCACAATGAATGGCTTAATTCCCCGATTCTTTCATTTAGTACTATGAATAAAACCTACCATAATTTCTCTTAGTATATTATCAAATAGTTAACTTATCTTAACTTATTACTCTGGATACCCTAGAACTCCTTATGAATCACATTATTATATACTCCCTTGATCTTCTAAATAGTTACACACCTGTATTGTAATACCGTACTCAATACACATATATCATTATTTGAATATCACAAATATGTAATTTTATAATAATAAGTTCATCCTGTTGAGCTATTATACTTCTTATCCACTCCCAAACCCCACATCAGTAGATATATGGACACACCTACCCATATTAGGTTCAGGTACCAGACACACACAAAATATCTAGATACCTGATAACACCAAGATTCATTATTTTAAAAAAAATTGTTAAGTATAATTCTACTATGAATTTTTGATGGAAAATATTGTATAGCATATTATTAACACTTTAAAAAACTAAACCCCTTTTTTTTGATAAAATGATCAATCACACATAAGAACATACATTTCATGTGATTCCCACATGCTTGAAATTATTCACTAACACACACGTACTCTCTCTCTCTCTATTTTTGTCACCACAACAGGATAAAAGTAAAAAAATCATATAACCCCCAAAATAAAAAATATTTCAAAAATATCAACACCATAATACAATAAACACACACAAAAACATATACGATGGTAAATATAGAATCCATAAAACAAGAGTTATCTAATAACCTATAGAGTGATTGTTTCCAAGTCCAATCCATATTAAAACTCTATCTACCATCCCAAATAATGGAATTAAACCCCACTTGGTACCTTTTTTTAACTCTAAACCCAACTCTGATATCACATTTTGACATCCCTAATCAATTTCACCCTTTCAATGATTGAACTAGAGTGCCAAATACCTATGGTGCACCTTCCCATATACAATAGGCTTCTGACTAGTACTGTGGTTCTAAAGTTGGTAATATGTATTTTATACCCTCTGATATAAAAATTAATAAAATATTATGGACTAAATAACTTTATGTAGTCACTTCAATATAACATCAAGATAATATGAGGTAAAATATCACATATTATATGAAATGAATAACTATAATTATTTATAAGTTATAAAAAATTATGAGGATCATCCATGGGATGATAGTATATTCACATGATCCAAAATGAACACGAAGATACATCATTGAAATAATTTCAAGGTTCCACCTGGCCCATCTCCAAAACTATCAACATCCAATATGTACTCCTAACACAACTGCAACTAGTTGCACATTGGGTGAAAATATTTTTATCCTACCCAATTCATGAGACATAAAATCTACACATGCACTATGGTGACCTTGTATAATGTAGTATAAACTCAGTAATTTTCTAAAAATGTTGTCCTATAATATATAAGTTCCTAGAAGGTAAAATTTATGAAAATTACAATGATAAAAAACCCTTCTCTACTCTATGTTCAAAATTCCATAAAGAAGAAATCTACCTACTTTTTCAAGTTCCCAATTGGGATAGTGAATCTATGGTATAAAAAACCAAAACGATCATATAGTCCCTATAAATAATTTATTTAAATGTATTAACAAGCCACTTCATTACTAATAAAACATTCCTTCCATGAACTATAACAACCTTCAACACAACTTCTCATTTAAAATCCCTCATATAACCCCACCACATAATGATGTTTAGAACCTCCCCTCAATACCCATTTCCATGACTATAGTGTATCCCTCCACATGCCACAATAATCAAAATCACAACCCAAAATCTGTTTTTTAATGGAGGATCCCATTACCACCTGGTGATCAATCTACCCAGTTATTCTCTTCTATACACACAACCCCAATATCATTATCACCATTGAAGAATAGAATCACCAACATACCATGGTCACATACTTGGTGAATTTAAATCACCACTAGTAGAATACATCAACATAACTCCACCCTATAATATCTTTGGAACTTCACTCATGGATCTGGTGCTCTAACAATATAATATTTAGATTTCTGGATTTGGTACCAATAAATGTGGCACAATTCTTGAAATATAAAACATATAGAATCAAAATTTAATATTTGATCACTTATATAGCAAAATACCTTTTAGGTTTAGATTTTATGAGAATTATTATAAAATATTACATAAAAATACATGTGTCTTTAAGTGATCATTATTTCAACTATGCCCCACTTTTTTTATTTCACACTATTTATTAAGTAGGTCCCACTAAATTCTCCATGTATGTGATTCTTCCTGATATAACTCACTAAAATTAATTCCTAATACCATTTGGAAAGAAGAAACATAAGAAACAGTGATATAAAATTCATAATAAAGGAAAAAAGGTATTGACAATTTAATATCTTCAATGACCACAAGATGTGTATAAGTGCATGATAATATATTCAAAGTGCATGACAATAACATTAGTAAATTTATTTTCATCAAATCCTAGACCATAAACATTGAGATCACATAAATAATTATCAAAATATGAGAGACATATGAGTCTTAATTCATGACCCATGTGAAAATAATCCTTGATTTAGGAAATATTAGAAATTTTTTCATGAACAAGTAAACTGTTTTAGTAGCTTGTAACATGAAACATTTATCATGGAAACACTAAAATAGGATAATTCCAAAATTATATAAAGAGTAACTTATACTAGTTAACTTTGAAATCTTGTAGCCGCTACCCATATTCTATAAATTCTATCATCTATTAGGAATAATATAAAGTAGTCAACTATATCATCAATTAGTACTAACATACAATAGTTAAATCCATCACTTTACCTAATGCATTGGAAGACTATAATGAACCCAACAATACATGAATTATAATTTCACCACAAGTATGTGGTTTATAATGTAACTAATCAAACATGGATTATAGGGTAACCTCCCTCAAATCAACCATATATATTTCCATATATCATAGAATGAAAAAAAAATCTAAAATCTTTTAGTTATCAAAATAAAACATATGAAAACAATAATCATTACTTTTTATCTTTATTATCCTATGGAATATAAACATTTTGAATGAAATATATTTAAAATAGTCATATACCATCTATAAAAATAATATGGTTGGTATCATTGAATCATGTCCCCATTCAATCATATTAAAAAATAAAATATATTTCCATTATTAAAAAATAAATTTAAAATAACATTTAATACATTTATGTGAAAACATTGAAAATGTCCTTTTCATTTGATAACATTTAAAATAAATATTATATAAATATTGGGATAATGTTTTTAATCGAAGAAACCATGGAAACGTGTAAGGGAAACAATAATGAAAATAATAGGAATGATAGTGGTAAAATCCATTCATTTGGAAAATATTATAAAACAATATCCCTTTAACACATCCAAGAAAAGTAAAAGGTACAATTTTTGTAAAAAGAAAAATTGATTCATTTTAAACATTTGAAGATAAATTCAAATATAGTATAAAATGACTTTAAAAAACATTTCATAATATAAAAGAACATTCTTGAAAACATTTTAATGATCCTATAAATGGAAAAGAATATATTTTCAATCAAAAAGCTAAATAAGGTCTATTTTTTACTTAAAAATGTTCTTTTGGTCTCCTTAAATACTAGAAGAAAAGAAAAATAAATCACATAAACGTCTGAAATATATATAGTAGAAGAAGAGATATTTGGTTAAATAAACTAATATTATTCAATTTCTTATAAAGTCACCCTAAACATAATCTATTAGAAAAATAAATGAGATTAAAATATAATGCATATAGCACTTTTCTGGAATTCAAATCTAAACCATTAAATGAATGAATGTGAAACGGATATGGATAACACATGAATTAAAAGAAAAAATATTTCAATATTCATTCATTGTGAAGTATGTATACTACAATATGAAATCGTGGTTAATGATATGAATCATATCTCAAGAAAATTAGATTTATTTAATGAAAACCCATTAAAGACTATTACTTTTTGAAGTTATAGTCAATCCATGAAGTGATTATGTACACATAAGTAAATCCTCATATAACAAGTTGAAATACATTATAAAAAATATAAGGATCAGTTCAAATATAATCATGGAATAAAAAATCTAATAAAGAAGAGATATAACCCAATGAATGAAAATTGAGTTAAAAACCCCCTTACCTCAAGTCCATACTTTCTATATACATCTCTTAACTTCTCCACTATGAATATCGATCTTTAGATCTCTCCTTAAATACCCCAGGGATAATATTTTTAGAATACTGGAACCTATAAAAAATAAAGATGACTTTTGCGAAGTGATTTTGGTAGATTGATGTTCTGTTACATGGACTAAAAAAATTTTATGAAGAGAGGAGGGTGGTTTCCTAATATAAGAGAGGAGATTATAACCCTTGAAATTAAATAAAATATTAAATAATTTTAAATTAATTTTCATGTTCAAGTGGAACCAAATTGATATTTTTAATATATAGGTTGAAGTTATGTTTAAATACACTCATCTTATAAAATTGATACAGTTTTAGGTGGTGTTTCAACACTTATCACTTATTCTTATCCTCTATTAAACCTATTTAATGATTACATAGATAAAAATAAATTTACACATTATGGGTTATAAAAGATTATAAAAATGGATAGTGGACCATAAGTGGTAAATGGTTGATATTATTGGATGTATCCAATTAACTTGGCTATATATAAGTCATATAATATTTTTTTATTATTTAATAATAAATTATTTATCATAAAATACCATTAAATTCATTTTCAGGACTATTCTAATAATTGATATTAAAAAATATCAAGGGTGTAATTTAGTTTGAATATAAAATTTCTAAACATCACTAATATATTTTAATTTAATAAAAGATTCATGTAACTACATAACTAAAGAAAAATATATTACTTTTATAGTTTTTAGTATCATTTACTAGATTTTTTCTACTACTTTCACAAGAATTATGTCGACGTTGCATAAGCATTTAAGATAACTATTTTACATTTTAAAATTAAAAGACAATTATCATCATATAAAAATTATATATATTCATAATAAAATTTTATAACCACTCATAACTTATTTATATATGATTAAAAAATGTTATAAATATTAAAATAAATAAAGAGACATTTTTTAATTTTCTTTTACTTTAAATAATATAACAGACTTTATCAATGAAAAATAGAAGAAAAATGAAACGTTTTCATATATATGTTGTTTTTTATAGTAGAACTAATTAAATTAATTATAATAGTTTTTATGGATGATTTTAAAGCATTATTCCGAAGTTTTAACGTTGTTCTACTCATTTAACCATTACCGTGATGAATTATTTTGTCAATGTTACTATTCATTATGACGAAAAATAAAGTCTATATATTAACCGAATTTATAAATTAAAATTAAAACAATGGAATCCATTTTATAATATTAATTTCCAATATGTTTTAGAAATTAATTCTAAAATAAACCCGCAAAGCATGATAAAAATGGTTTTCTAGAAAAATTGTATTTTTAAGAATAAAATGGTTTTTATACCAAAATTAAGCATAATTTATATTATAATGAAATTAATTGAATTATTATTAATAAAAATAACAGAAAAATGTTTTATAAATTATTCAAAAAAATAAAATTGTTAAATTCTTGAAAATAAAACACACTTTTCTATAAAATCAATATTTTCCCTTATTTACTGAAAAAATCAATATTTTTTGAAAGATACATAATTTCTACCTTAAGATAATTTGGATATGATGTATTGAAAAATGTTATAATTTTTAAAAAAAATTCTAAAATTGGTATAAATAAATTATAATATTTACTCCCAAAAAAGTTATAAAAATTATTTTGGATGAAAAAATATTTTTTAAGCGTAAAAGAAATTTTCCAATGCATTTCTATTAATTAAGGTCTTTATAATGAGGAAATTTATATTAATATATTATAATTAAATAATTTTTTTATAATGTTAATTTTTAAATAATAATATCTCACATTCATTAAATCAAAGTGTTGCATGTTCTGTATGATATCAAATATAGTTTGCTTTTAAAATCTATGGGTACTACACACCCTATCTTGGTAATAAAATCTGTATAGACATTAAAATTGAACCCATCACATTGCCTCTCATGCAAATACATTAAATTTCATTATTATATTAATTATTTCTTATTTTTAATCTGTCTTTTTGTTTTTTGGGTAAATTTTACTAGATTTTATAAAAAAAATTGATTTCAGTATAGGGAACACAGCTTCACCCATGCTTTGTAAAAAATATTTGGAAACCACATGAAAACATGAAATTTTTAGTAAGTCCATTTTCATGGTTGATTCATGGTTTCTCTAACCACATGGGTAAACAACGTATTTATTTTGGTGTGTATAGTATATAATTTATAGTAGATGGTATGAGAAATTGTGCATCCATAGTGTACGACCAACCTAATATTTTAAAATTTTCAAATTACTAAGATAAACACTTGAATTAATACTCTACATCACCCTTAATCTCCTTTTTATTATATGAACAATCCAAGGAGCACCCCCAAACATGGCTTTATATTCTTCTTACTTGGGATTCTAGGGTTTGTACTTAAATTTTACCAGAATTCTAAAGATTTGGGATTCTTTCATAATAACCTTTACTTTATTTCTTATTATCTTCTACTTCTATTATTATATTATAATGTTTTCCAAGATATATGTTATTTTTTATTTTTATTTCTTATCTTATAAATTCCTAGGGCGTGTGGGTTCCTCTTTGGACATTCTTATCTACATTCCTGAAGTATTCACATCATTTATTCATGTTCCATTTAGGTGTTACCATGTTTTTCTAATTTTCCTAACAAAAAAATTCTTGATTTCATTTTCTAAATTATTTACCATGAAAAATATAAATATCATGTCTTCATTTATGTGACTAAAATTTTTTCTTAAGGATATTGGTATTTTAAAAAAATGATTTAATTTCTTTAGATGTTTCCACAAGGGTTATGTGTTTTTATTGGTTTTAGTTGTCATATTAAATGGATTTAAAGGTATTTTTTAATGTCATTTCCATTCCTGGTGATTTTTTAAACATTTAATAATGTTTTTCATCATTTTCTAATGATTCCAATTAGCTTTGTTGGTCTTAAAATAATAATTCTATATGGTTTAAAAGTTTTTTAAAATTTTTGTTCATTTTAAATTTTTTTAAAAAGAGATTGTTAATGTCTAATTTTTAAAGGATGACATAAAGGCCCAATTTCCAGTTTCAAAATTTGTTTTTAATAATATTTATTTTTGAAATGGTTTTTGAAAGGATTTTCCAAATGGTAAGTCTATCTTGGAAACTAAATCCTTGGTTATAACTTTTTACAGAATGATTTTCCTTTTAAATGAACTACACTCCACCTAAATCCCCACATAACAATGTTTAACATTATTTTTATGATAGATTTGATTATATTTATTATTGGTATGAGAATGAATTGGTGGCTTTAGTGAAGAGTGTCTGGGTGATGGTGGGTTGAGGTTTTACATGGTTATTATTTTCATTGTACTCTATTATTGGTGTCTACCTAACATGGAATAAATAATCCCTCTCCCTATATCACTAGTATAATGTGAATTAGAAGCATATTTTTGAGTGATTTAGAGGTGACTATTGCCTATCTCTAATGGTACAGAATATACCCTCTTGGTATGGAATGGGCCTAGGACTTAGTGAGTTCCACTAGTGAGACTAGTTAAGAGTATCCTAGTGGTTATTAAATAGTATTTCATCAAAGGTTAACAAAATGATTCCAATAAAGGAGAATTAAGATCATATGAATATAATTTTAGAGTTATCACATAATTATGTACTATTTACTTTGTTTTCTTATTAACTATACTGGTTTATGTTTTTTTCTATATTTTTTTATCTCAATTATTTTCCTGGATGATTTCATTTGTCCTTTTTTAAAGATTTGGTTCTATAAATGATTTCACAATAGTTATTTAGTTTTTGTTTTTTAATCTATTATTTTAATTTTATCTCATGTGGTTTTAGGGAAATAGTTTTTAGTGTTTGATTTCAAAGGTACATTTTATTTAAATTATAAAAATAATTTATCAATTGTTTTACCAAATTATTTTTGGTTTTAAAATAATATTTGAAAAATGATAATGATTTATCTTTATTAAAATATGTAAATTCAAATTTATGAATAATGTATATCAAACTAATTTTTCTATAATTTTTTGAAAAAGGTAAAATAATGGAATCCTTGGGGGAAAATTACTTAATTGTTATCTCACACCATACACACACCAATCAGTGTATGTAAACTGAGTGTATCTATTATATTTTCTACTTTTTGTTTCAGATCACTTTTAGAGAAGTAGATATGATCTTCAGGATGTATGGTAACTTGTAGTCATAGTAATAATGAGTCGATTATTTTTTTATTTTACTATCTTTGATGTATCAACCTATTTAGACTTAATTTTATCTAGGTTTCTATAATATTCTTTATTTTTATTAATTTGGGTGTTTATTCTCATTTTTATTTGTTTTTTTTATTTTTAATTTTTTTTAAAAAAATAAAACCATATACACCCAATGTATGGACTCTCTGTTTTAATTTTCAAAAAATTAAAAATAGGTTTAATTTTTTTATCTGAGAGATTTTTCTTCTATTTGATTTTATTCTAATTCCCCAGAACATGTTTCCAACCTATTGGAATTAAAAAAACCCTTAAATCATTTAAATAGGATGGCATGAGTTCCCAAGTCAAGGGGTTCGCATTTTGTTTCACGACATTCCAAATTATAATCACCATGCTTCCCAACCCATTAAATATCACATGAAAACATATGGTAATTTTCCATTAAATTCATAAATCCACCAACACAACACAACCCACACATTCCATATCCTATGTCAATACCTATGTTAAACTAACATTATACATATATCTAAAAATATGGAAACTATAAGTGGCCCTTTCCCTGGTCATTCACACACTCTCCCATTCCTATTAATCACATAATGAAAAAATCTTATAAATAGTGAAAATATCATAGAGTCACCAACATAGTACTAGAAGAATCCTTCAAGTCCTATTTTGTGGCCTCGTTCACTCCAAATAATGATATATCTAGAATCTTGTTAAAAATACATGAAATTGATATTTTAGTTTAAATATTCCACAATGGTGACAAATAATGAAATAGATAATGTAATATAATAATCCTTACCTATGATGAATCATCCTAAAGACAACTCAAAGAACATACTATTAATAGAGATACCTCTACATTGGGGGAGATAATAGGGATAAAGGGAGAAGGGGATCAATCTCCCCTTTATGGCTTAAATGAGACTCTTCTCATTTAAACAAAATGTTTCTAATTTAATTAATAGAATAAAAAATCAAAAAATCATTGTGTATATTAAGTACTCATTTATTCTAAACATAGTACCAGATTCCCGATTGGATACCCACTCTAAGGCCACTGTCCACTAATGACCCTCACAATGTTACCCCCCCCCCCCCCCCCACCTGTAACCTGATACCACAAAACCAGGTACCTGGTGGCATATTTTAATATAACTTATGTCATAATATCACTGAAAACTTATTTAAAATAATTATAAATCTTACATTAACACTCAAAAAACTCAAATACACAAAATTAAACATGATTAAGTTATTGTTAAAAGAAAAATACCTTACTTAAAATTTTCAGGAAATCAAATTTCTATTGAAATACTCAAAAAATAATGACATGCCACTAAATAATCATGGTTTGAATACCAAAAAACACATACAAGCACTCTTAAGAATCTAAAAATACAAATAATATAAATTATCCTAGCCTTATGGTTATCATTTCTAAATGAATTTCCTATGGGTTTCCTTTATCTATCAAACCATTGGAATTCCAATTTACAAGAATTATTTTTAATAGTAATTTTTAATTGGTTCTATTTCATTTAAAAAATTAATGATTATGTTCATCATTTAAAAGGAACCATTTTTATAAAAATAAATTATTTTGAAAATTATTTTTTCAAAATGAAAACACCTTACCATTTAATTTCCAAAAATGACCATTTTTATATTCCAAACATATCTTAAAATCAAATTTCATATTAAAAACACTAATAAGAATAGTTCTATAAAATTTTAAACTAAATACTTATTTAAATAATATTTTATACATCTTAATTATAAAAAAATCATAGTAATATAATACAAAAAAGGAAAATAAATTACAATAATGAATCATATACAATTAACTCGAATTAATTACATTACCCATAATAAACAGTTCATGAAAACACTTATTAGTTCAATAATTTCTAATAGTTATTTTAAAATATTAATATATAACAGTCATATAATAAAATAAAACAAATTAATGTGTCTTAGTTTTTAACAATATAAATATTGAATGAACAAATGAAATAAATTGTTCTATATTGATTCCAATGGTATGTTTTTTATTCCACCATTTCGTACTTGATACCCTTAAACAAAATCCTCACATGTGATTATGGTGTCTACTTAATACAAAAACATCATAAGGTATCTTTATATTCTTCCATAAATAGGTTTATCAAGACTTTTTAGGGGTTATTTATCAGGTCTTGGATTACATTATCAAGTTTATAAAATCTTTTAAGACCCCATTAAATAATTTAATATCACTTTTAAGAACCAGACCGAGTCTATCCATTAACATAAACTAAACTTCCCATAACCCAAAGATAATTATGAATAATACATGTAATAAAAACAATAATTGTGGGCTTATTTTCATTATTAGGGAATTATTTACCCTCATGAATTAATAAAATAGGATAATATAAAATTATATTGAAAACTAGGCATGAACCATATATACATAATATGTTTCCAAAATTTTAAAAAACACTTGAAATAACTTGTATTTTTCTTATACCAGAAGTTTTTTTGTAGATATATAAATAACTCTCTATATGTATTAATATAAATATAATGAAAAAATACACACATATGACCATGTTACAAACTATTAATACAATACAACCGACATTCCAGACAAAAATTAAATATAATTGGTGAAAAGAGAAATGAATCATCTTAGAAAATATAGCCTAACATACTCTAATGCCTCATGGAGATAGAACTTACTAAAGAATAATACATTTTTACTACCCTACAATTCCTTCAAATAGCATCCTAGGTACCTCTAAAAACAAAAAATACAATATGTGAATTTTTATATTCTCTAAAGTACACATGCATAGTGTGAGTACATTGACCTAGTAGGCACCACATGTGATCTTAGCTTACATAAAATATAATTAAGTGTATGAAATATAATTTATCAATACATTTAAAAATATAATAATAATCACTAATCTTTTTATAGACAAGAGTTAAATCATGCCAAATATTAAGAATAAGGTAAATCACATATTAATGATAACTAAAATAGATAACTCCTTATACCATGAGGGTTTAAAACAGTGTATACCTACATCAAGAATAACTAGGAATCATGGATAATGTGATCTAAAAATTCAGTATTGTAAGTAACTATCGAATGGAAAAAAGTTTATATCATTTTGGGGAACCTTTAAGTTCAACTAATCAGGGAACTATAATCTCATCCCATATAGATTTTTTCCATTCATATAACCATTCCATATTTAATATACTTTTTACTAATTATGATGACTACTTAAAGAAACTTTGACAACAACAAAAACAACTTTCACATGTTTAACATAATAAGGTAGCATATAAACATATATAAAAGTCTATCCTCAATATCAGTATGAAATAAATATATATTTCATGTATAGAAAATATGTCCAATAATCCAACAAAATTATAATTATAACATTATTTTAATCCTTTCATGAAATTTTTATGTTAATAAATTCACAATGTATGGAATAAATTAAAATTATGGAATGTTAATATAAGTGAAAATATATTAAAAGGTATAAAATAATTAATAATCATTATATTATAGTAACAAATTATATATTTATCATCTAGATAAATCTTTATATTTTTATACAAAATTTATAAAAACATTTATTATGGAAAATAGTTCATTAAGGTTAGAATTATCCAAGTTAAACATATCAATGAAAATAATGATTTATATAATGAATCATAACAATTATATAATTAATTAATTTAAAAAAATTTCTGGTTAAATTATTTAAACCATTAAATACCACCATTTCAAACCAATCTATTAAATCGCCACATACAAAACCTATTAATTGGGATTATTTGTTGTTAATGTATTTATAATTAATTTAGATTATGGTAAAAATAAATTCTTCAGTTCTTAAGATATCTCAACCTAACTAAAGAGGAATATTTTATAAAGAGCCAAGTATAACTCAAAACTTTAATAAGATATATGTAATTAGGATTTTTCAAAGTAATGATTGATTTAGGAGTAAATTTCATACTCAAAACATTATCAAATTCAATACAAAAAGTATCATAATAATTAAAAGTTCATTTTCAGACCCACTTTATAGTCAATATTTTCTCGTAATAGATATAGCTAGCATTGATAAAATTTAATGTTTTCTTTAAAATCAAAAATCAAACCTAATTATTTATAAAAATAAATATAAATAATATTTATAAAAATAATATTTTATAAAAAATAATTTTAAACTTTCTAACTTTATATATGATAGCCTAATATAAATAAAACTAATTGACCTTCTTTATTAACACTAAACCCAAGTATAAAATAACATGATTGAAACTTTAGCAAAATAATTCAAGTGAAATAATTAAAAAATTATTAAAAAACTAATATTTTTTATCACATAACTAAATAAAAAATCTATTGAATATTTTAAGTCTAAATCATTTCAATAGAAACTTGTTATTAATTAAAAAATAGTATAACATTCTTGTGGAAGGTGAAAATTTATCAAGTGGATATGTACGACATAATAATGACAATCTATACTAAGACAACTAAATATACCATTAACATAAGAAAAAATTTCTATCTACCCATGCAATTAATTAATTTATAAATATTTAAAGAAAGAAAAAATAACCCAAATAATATATCAAAAAATAATTTAATATACATGGATAATTATTTTAATAAATATATTAAATGTATCATAAAAATCATACATTAAATTTATAAAAAAATATTTTCTAAATTTTATTAAAGATATCTAAATCTATATGAAAACTAATTCTATGAGTAAGAAAATATTATGAGGCGTGGAGGGTTAAGAACATATAACTATTTAATCCACCAGTAATCTTGTGTGGTATTGAATATCCAAAATTAAACCTCAACAATTAAATTAAATAATTTACAATCCAAACAATTAAAATAAAGTATCTCATACAGTCTAAAAAATATGCGAAACACTTAAATACCAAAAGAATTTATATTACCAACCTATACAGGCCTTTATTTTTAATAAATTAATAGGATTATCTAGTACATTCCATAAAAAAGGTAACCAAAATTAGGAAAAGGATTAAAAGATTGAAAAAAATTATTTTTCTTAAAAAACTATAACATATAAAGGTGATTGATTTTTGCTCTGGTGGAATCACTTCCCAAAATCCTTAATCACTAATTGAATTTGGTGTCCAAGAAGATGAGGGGGGAAGAAATACGTTGTTATAAAATCGAGCTATGTCTATTCACCATGAATAAATTAGATGAAGGAGAATAATTTGAATAAAGATGAGGAGAGGGGACTAATATCACATCCCCATTTGGTGTGTTACATATATAAAAAAACCCTCAGGGGGGGTTCTTTATTTTTTTTCTTTATAAAATTTGAATCTTTATTTCTATTTCTTAATATATTTTTTTTAATGATAATAATAATAGAAAAAAAAAATATTTCATTTTCATAAATAATAATAAAATAATAATTATCAAACCTATAAAAATTAATATTATAAATTATACATGTTCATTTTAACACTTTGAAATTTTAATTTTTTCCATATATTATGCTTGATAGCTTTCATAACTTGAAACATCGAGCTTTAAGTGAACTATGATACACTATAACAATTTAAGTTAAATGTAAACATTATAATATAGTATTTAAATTTGAGGTATGAATAGGAATAAATAAATTAAAAATATACATATATTAATATTTTAAAATATTTAAATTTATTGTTTAATATCTAATAAATAAGAACTCAAATTTCAGTAAAGTGATTGAATGCTTAAAAACATGTTTTCTTCAAAAATAGTTTTTTATTACATTTTGTGAATGGGAATTATAATACATTTATAACATTTTAAAAAAATTATTTTAGTTAATAAATATTAATTTTTTAAATCATCAGTAAAATATTAACTTCATGTGATATTTTTGAATTTTTTTTAAAAAAAATTATTTCTAAATGAATAGAGAAAAATAATAAATATTTTAAAATTTTCATTTTATTTTATCTAATCATGTATTTTAAAAGTAATATTATCTTTCTAATTTGATATTAAATTAATATATGTGTCTTTTAATTATAAATAATCGAATTAGTTACATTGTAATTAGCATTACACAATATTTTCTTATGAGTTCATTTTTTAGATTCAAAACACATTTTTTTAAATAGTTTTTATGCTTGTAATATATATATATATATATATTAAATGAATCTTTATTGAATAATTTTATTAATAAAATTTAAATATCATGTATTCAATGAACTATTTTGACAATCATTTTTTTATTTTTACAATAAAATGAATGGAAGTAAATTTAAATAACTATTTAAAAATGTATTTTCCTAAAAATAGATTTTTATTGAAGTTTTCATTCTTATTTAAAATTAAATTATACCACTTATAGAAATTTTATTTATAAAAATTTATCTCACAGCATGAATCATCATAATTAAGTTAATGAAATAAGTTCATCTAAATTGTTAGTCATATGTTATAGTAAAATCAATTAAATTATGTTACCAAGACTAAGGTTAAAAGTGATTTATCAAGAGTTAAAATAAATGATAAGTGTTGTAATTACACATAAACATGTATAATTAAAATTATTTTTGGAATATATTTCAACCTTATATTACCTTATCTTTAAATATCTATCCATTTTTTCATCTTTCTCTTAAAAGTGACCTTATTTTACTAAAATCTTTTATTTAATTCTTTATGTGTCCCCCCCCCCAAATGATTGTAATAGGAACCTCTTCTTCTCCATTATTTATATAGTTTATGTATTATAGATTAGATAATACCTAGTCAAAAAACTTCCAAAATTACTTTCAATCTTCCTTTATCCCGTTTTCTTCTCCTAAAACTAATATTTCAAATCTTACGTTGTAAGGAAAAGGAGGCCCCTCTATCACGACCGATCCCCCAGGTCCCGTGTCGTGACTACCCTAAGCCCGCCTACCAAAGGCCCGAGGCTGGCGACTAGTGCTGAAGGCATCAACATGCAAATTAGAGTCATTATTCTGGATACCTGTACACACACACGCACCCAGCCAAGTTACAACTCACAAAAGGGAAACAACATACCACTAAATAACTAATTAAAAGTACATATGAATGAAAGTGCGCCGAAATACAAACCCAAGAAAAATGACTAAAAATGTAGAGTACAGAAAGTGCTCAGATGGACATCCATAGTAAACCCCACCTGATCGTGAGAGTGGGGAAGCTACTGGAAGCCGAAGTAGTATGTCATGTCTGCTTGGTCCTATTGGGACTTGCCTGGTCCTAGGAAACCATGT
The DNA here is from genome assembly GCA_963277665.1 of Viscum album. Lineage (NCBI taxonomy): Eukaryota > Viridiplantae > Streptophyta > Magnoliopsida > Santalales > Viscaceae > Viscum > Viscum album. The sequence continues at coordinate 1,431,046,720 of OY728156.1, read as the reverse complement.
CCACTATTATAACATCTGTTCATCTCGTCCCCCAGGTCACCCCTGCCGAAACGTTGGTCTTTTGTACTAGACGCAACTTGTGGGGATAGAGCCTATTCAGGGTTGAGTAACATAATACTCGGTAGGGACCCCAAAAAAAGAACACACTACAATTTCTCAAAGTAAAGCATAAAACACAATATAGGTCATACCAGGTATATTCTAAGGTAATAATGGTAGCATGATCCATCACAATCATCGAACACCTCAACTGTTAGATAACTACTCCTCTATCGAGTATAGTGGGCCTTCCAGGTCACATAGAGCTGCTTCCCACTAACCATGAAATGGTTAGGTACCCCTCCCCATCACATACCATAGGCCTATTGGGTCACACAGAGCCACTCCCCACTATGGAATCCTGAGGTACTCCCCCTATCGAGTTTTGTGGGTCTGCTGGGTCACACAGAGACAATCTCCACTGTGGGTCTGTCGGGTCACACAGCGCCGCTTCCCACTGGTTTGTCGAGTCACACAGAGTTGGATGTTAGCAGTCGTTAGGTCTCATCCAGCCTCAAGGTTCCACACATAACGTACTTGGGAGAACCTCTTCTGAATCCATTCATCACATCTTGAAATCCAAGAAAGTAACCATAGACCATTCCAAAGAATCATGCTTTTCAAGAGGGTACCAATGCTGAATATGGATCTTCAATCGGACATACGGTTTGCAGGATATGGGCATTTTAATAACCAGGGGGCTGGTTGCGATGGGACTCGGTCCGACCTAGTCGGACCGACCCAACCAACTTGGCCCAGGGGTTCCACATACCCTGGTTTATTTTTACAGTCCCGACCTGACCTAGTGTGGTTAGTGGTCATTGTGGTCTAACTTGTCTAGTGGGTCAGTCCCAATAGGCCTCGTTGGACCTGTCCTGGTTGGCAGAGGGTCCAGCCTACAGGGTAGCTTGGAAATCCTATCTAGTCCGGCCTAGCCCACTATCACGGGTCGGGCCTGACAGCACAATTTCAGCCTACTGGGCTCGAATCCGGCCTATTGCGGAGTGGGCCGGCCCAACCCTGTGAGTTGTAGGTCTTTCCCGCTAGGGTTTTTCACCCCATCCGGTCCGAAAGAGGTTGATCGGTCTGCCACACTGGATGTAGCCAAGAGTTGTGTTTGTGCCCTACCATCATCCTTCAGGATGCTGCAAGGTTCCTCCTCCACTATGGTCAATCGTATGCGGCCTGCTGCCCTCTAACGTGGTCAAGAAACAAGGTGCACCCCCTCTAGTCACCGGCTCAACCGAAAGCTTTTCCTACTACATTGTGGCCTGGTCCGGCCACCACCTTTCATCTGTCACATCGTCCTGGTGTGTCGCCTCCCACCCACGGCCACCACTGTAGGCCACCGCTGGCAGTTTCTGGTGCCACTGTCGGCGCCGGCATGCTGGAGGATTCCTCCACGGACCACTGAGTCCACACTAGTTTTCCGTTCTTTTGTGCCTCTTGCGCCTATATTTTCTGAGGATCATCTTCTCTACCGTAATGGTCTAAAAACTACATTACTGTCAATTTGAAAGAATGTCCATGAAGAACACATTAGGGGAGGTGTTAGGGCCTTGTTCATGTTAGCTCGTCCCCTCAGAGTTAGAAGTTTAATCAAAGTGGAGGCTTTGGGAGGCTTGCGTTTAATCATTCACACCAACGTTTAATTGAGAATAATCACCCCAAAAGAAAAGTCACCCTCCCATTATAAATCATGATCCTCGGATTAACCTATTCATGGGTTAATCCTCATTCTTATTTTAAAAATGTATGTGATGAACAACGTAATAAAAAACCCTACCTCTTTAAAGTTCATTATTTTACGTTCTTCTTCAAGGGGTTAAGACGTCGGCGTCACTTTCCAGCTCCGATATTTGAAAGGTGTCGAAGAAGAAGTTCTGACAGCATTCTTCATTCTTAACTAGGGTGGAAGTACATCAGAAGTTCGATAGGGAATCCCCTAATTTCTTTAATCCCCATTTTCTCGGTGTTTCTAATTATAAATAGGATAATGTCGTAGTGTTCCCATAATGATGTGACATCATGTCGTTAAGCTATTTTATTTAAGAAACAGCATTGTTATTTCACATTATTAAGCATCTATACGTTGCTCATAAAACTATCCATTAATGATCCTCATTGATCCACATCGTCGCCACCACGTCACTGCCCTATCGCTGCCCCGCGGTGTCATCGTCTGCCACTCCAAAGGAAGAAAGAAAATAAAATAATTCATTTGAATTATTTAATTATTTTTCTCAAAAATTACAAAAAATATCTTTTCTTCTCATCTCTTACCAGTCAAAGATAAGTAATTTCTAAAAATATCTCAGTGTTTTGAATTCAATGGTGCCATCATATTTTTGATTTAAGTGATGATTCAAAAGATATAAAATCCCTCTTGCAAGTTTACTGGACATACTTTTAAAAATTTCAAAAATTATTAACAGTAACCATCAACCCGTTCCACTCGAGGGTAGGCTCGAGATAAGGGAAACAAGCCCCCAAAAATCCAACAGTACTCTCAGATTTTCAATCCGAGTTATCTTTTAGATGTTAAAGGATTTAACATTAAAATAATTATTACTTAATTATTTTATTTATGGCCAAAAACTATCTTTTGTTGTTGGCATGCACCGACCAATATTAGGGTCTACCTAATGAAATCATACCCTCATGGTTTCAGCAGTGGTCTCGTATTTTTAATCTGAGTCACCATTTGTGAGTTATAATAATTTATAAATACAATAATTTTATTTAATTATTTTATTTATGGTTATGTCATTTTCAGGTTTTCTCACTGGAGGCCTACACTGACTAAACTTAATTTGTGCCTAGGGTAAACCCTCCATCCTAAAAGCAACAGTGTCCTTAGGTTTCTGATCTCGGCACTCATTTAAGATTCATTCGACATTGTCATAAAAACTGCTCACGAGCACTATTTAAAACTTAAAATTTTTTAACAGATCATTCCGGGAACTCCATGCCTCGGAATTACGTGCTGTAAAATTTTGAAGTATCAAAATAATTCTATATAATAAAAAAATTATTCAGAAATTCTAGGACATTAAATTCTCCCCAACTTAGGTATTTACAACCTTGAAATCCAAAATAACAACTAAACAAAATGATGGGGGTATTGTGCATGAATCAGTGCCTCACACTTCTATGTGCTCTCCTGGAGATTCATGTGCTACCATCGGATGTCCACTATAGGAATTGACCACCCACATAAGACCCTATTTTTTCAATACACTCTCTCCACTGGGAACTTAGAAAACATCTCCCCATCGTCGATGTCTATCCCACCCTAGTCGATGGCCTGCGATGGATCATGCACGTACGTCCTCATCCATGACACATGGAAAAAATTATGCACCTGGTGCATCTATGGGAGAAGAGTTATGTGGTAATCCCCCTCACCAACTCTGTTTATGATCAGAAAAGGTCCAATGAACCTCAGAGATATCTTTCTACCCTGGTCAAATATTCTCAATCCTCGTCAGTGTGAGACCCAGAGGAACACATGATATCCCTCCTCAAACTCCAAGGGTCTTCTTCTTCTGCAGGCATAAGACTTCTTCCAGATTTTTGTAGTCCTCATCCACTCATGGATGATCTTCACCTTCTCGGTGGTATCCCATACTAACTCTAGGCCCAAGAGTGTTGACTCCCCTGGGTCTTTCCAGTATATGGGTGATCTGCAAGGCCACCCATACAAGGCGTCAGAGAGTTCCTTGACAATGGTGGAGTGATAGCTATTGTTTTATGGAAACTCCACCAGTGGAAGGTGGTCCTCCCAACCACGACCAAGGTCAAGTATGCAAGCATGAAGCACTTCGTCCAAGGTTTGTATGGTCTATTATGTCTGACCATCCATTTGGGGATGAAAAGTTGTGCTCAAATGTAGCTCCATCCCGAATTCCTCCTATAATCCCTTCCACAACATGGATGTAAAGCGAGCATCACGATCTGAGACGATAGTAGAAGGAACCCTGTGAAGCCATACAATCACTTGGGCATAGAGGACTCCCAATCCCTTTTTTTCCCTACTCCCATATGGGTAAGAAATGACCAAACATGGTGACTCGGTCAACAATCACCCAAATAGAGTCATGACCTCTAGACATATATGGTAACCCCAACATGAAGTCCATCAAGATACTATCCCATTTACACTATGGTACCTTGAGTGGATAAGTCAAGCCTACTAGAACCTAGTGCTCAACCTTCACTCGTTGACAAGTGAGTCATCGTGAAATGAACTCGGCCACTTCTTTCCTCATCCCTTGCCACTAGAACTAATGTCGGAGTTATCGGTACATCTTTTCCACCATAGGATGTAAAGAAATAGGAAAGTATGGAACTCACTCAACAACTCCTCCTTCAATTCCATTGGTACTAATGTAAAGACCCGTAAATTCCAAGGAAATTTTTTTTCTTAATTTTCTTTGGAATTTTACAAGAATGCAGTTTCTGACGGCGCCTGTTTCCGAGGCCCGGTGTGCCCAGAATCAATTTCCGAATTTTGGCTCGGGTACGTTCAGTGAACGGACGAGAGGGTTTTTCTAACTTTTGAATCGGTGCTCGGAATCAAATTCTGAGGGCACCGATGGAATCGCAGCTCCGGTAATTGTTTAGAAACGCCTCTTCCGGAGTTGCGTTTTCTCGGGTGTGGTTTTTAATTTTTGGGCTTAAAGTTAAGAAATAAAATAAATTGTGCGACAAACTTTATTTTATTTCACTTAAGCCACTTGAATCCACATAAAGCAGCTTAAGCTAAGTTGTTGCGGATAGGGTGCTATCCAAGAATATCCTACCCTCTTGGTAGGATATTTTTGAGGTGGGACCCGCATGAGCCCCACCATTTCTTTTCCGCTAAGAAACGCACCCGCGAAAACCCGTCATTATGAAAGTCAACTGACGCGTTTTCTTATTTTCTTAACGCACCAATTAATTGGGCGGTTTTCTTCGTTGAATTAATTGGGCGGTTTTCTTCGTTGAATTAATTGGGCGGTTTATTTCGTTGAATTAATTCTACGAATTAATGGGTCGTTATTTATCTCTTTATTTGTTTCTTAACCGGTTTGAAATCCGTTGGCGTAGTAATAAAATAAGGCCAGCACACCCTTTTTTTTAATGTTGTGTTAAACCATGAAGAACCTCTGAGAATTCTTCATCCTCCTTCGTGAAGAACGCGAAGAACGCTGGCCTCCGACAAAGAATGCCGAAACCGCGGAAATCAACGACGCGACGCCGTGTGCCACGACGCCGACGTTTCCTCTTCTGCAACGTTCCATCCTCGGCAACGAAATCTTCAATCATCTGTTGGAGGTAAGATATTTTCAGGTCCCTTTTTAGAAATCCTTTTTGGTTTTTATCAACGCACGGATTTAATTATTATTAATTAAATCTTTTTGTTCTTGAACCTCGGAGTTCGACGAACAAGCTCGGAAGCGGAATCGGATAGCAAGCGACGATAGCTTCGCCTTCCCTCGAGTCGGACGAATGCCGACGTCCCCCTTCGATGTCGTCATCCTTGTGACGCCATACCGCGACGAACCTCGAACGACGATGCCTCCTTCCGATCGGATTATACCCAAGGTAGGGGTTTTATTTGAATGTTCTATACTCCGTGAATGTTTCTGTTCAAGGTGAAGAACTCAGAAAATAAGAACAGTTTTAATTCATTAAAATTGTTTTTGGTTATGTATTCATGTGTTGAATAAACTTATCCCATTGTTATAATCTAACGCGGAGGGTGCGGGCCAAACGAACATGGCCCGACAACCCTCCGCAGATTGTTTATTGATGTGTGGATTGACGGGCGACGACGAAGCAGGCCGTTTGGGCGTTTGAATCCCTTCGCAGTGAAGATGGGGTCCCGGGGGGACCATAGGCGAAGACGGCAGGAAGAACGGACCACCGGAGCGCGTCCGGTGGTCCGTGGAAGGCGGCGGCGGCGCGCCATGCCGGCGCGGTGGCGCGGGCGACCTGCGGCGGCGGCGCGCCGCCAGAAAAATGGGCGGCCGGCGAACCGCTGGCCTCAATCAGCGGCGAAGGGCGGGGGATCCGCGCGCCCCACCCATGTGTCAACTCGGCCACGGTGGCCGAGCCGCGGCCGGCTGGTCGGGCCGGACCGAACCGGACCGTGCCGGACCGGACCGGGCCGGGCCGGGCTGGGCCCAGCCGGGTCAGCCCGGGCCCAGACCCCCGTTTTTGGGCCACTTTCGGTCAAATTACTGTAACATGAGCTACGGGCCTCCAAACGACTCACTGTCAGCGGCAACGCGATCCTTGGATCGAGACGGTCGTTTCGGTATATTGCACTCAAGGTTTCGGAGAACTTTGGGTTCGGCCAGGTTGGTTCATACACGAAACCAACCGGGTCCTCGGAGCAGAAACACTCATATCTTGAGCTCCGGACGTCCGATTGACGTGTCGTCGACTTTGATGGATTCCTCTAAGTGAGACGGATCTTTTGGCTTCCTCTGCTCGAGGTTTGGATGCCTTCGGAGTGCGGTCGGGTTGGTTCTCTCACGAAACTAACTGGGCCCCTGTAACGAAAAATCCAATAACTCACAGACCGGGCGTCCGATTGACGCGTCGTCTATTTCGTTAAATTCCTATTGATGAGAGGGATCTTTTGGAATCCTCCGCCCGAGTTTTGGATGCAGTTGGATAGTGTCCGGGTTGGATCGCACCCGAAATCCAACCGGGCCACTGGAACGGAAAAACTGATATCTTTCAGACAGGACGTCCGTTTGACGAACCGTCAGCGGTGTTGTTGTTCACATTGAGAAACGGTCCCTATGAGTATACCCTATGAGAGTTCGGGGTATAGTTGAGATACGGCTGGATTTGGTTCGCTCACGAAACCAACCGGGCCCATGGGACGAAAAGGCTAGCAACTCACAGACCGGGCGTCCGATTGACGTGCCGTATGTTGCGTTGAGACCCCTATGAAGAGGCGGTCCTTTGAGATACTTCTTCGTGGGACTTTGAGATACTTGGAGTGTCGACTTGTAGATCATGGAGCGGACCCTCCTGGAGACGAGAGTACGGAGTACGGAGACCGTGTAGCCGGCAGAGACCTGAAGACTGCATGTCCGATTCGATTCGGAGTGACTTACGTAGCCCAGTGGGGAGCACTACTTTGTGAGGTGGAAGACCCACAGCGGAGGAGCACTACTATGTGAGGTGGCAGACCCGCGGTACTTGGTAGGAGGAGTACCTCTGTAGGCTATGAGGGGGGAGCACTACTGTGTCTGAGTGGCAGTCCCCGGCGGGAAGCACTGCTGTGTGAGGTGGCAGGCCCGCGGTACTCGAGAGGAGGAGTACCTCAGCAGTCTTAGGTTAGTGAGCAGTACATCGAAGTCGTGACAGGACCACTATACACTCCAGAGACGGAGCTCTTCAGCAGTTACGGTTTCGATAATGAAAATCCTGGTTTGAGCTGAGACTTTTCACAATCCTTGTGTTTCCTCATGATTGAGATGGGTTACGTGATAACTTAGGTATATGTATGGGCATATATCTAAGTAGAGGTTATCTGTTGAGATCTTTTTATGGTTATCCTTGTTGTTTTAGTGAGACCTTGAGGGTCTCGGGGTCCCTACTGATTATCGTTATACTCACCCCTGCACAGGCTATGCCCGCACCTCATTGTGTTGGTTGCAGACGACAGGCAGTGCTGACGGAGGCTGAGTGTTCGACGACTGGTCAGTACCCGGAGGTGGACTACACGACGTGACGACTCATAGAGGAGGTTGACGGACGAGAGCGTGGAGGAGGCTATCTGTACCTACCCTTCAGGTAGGATCCGTGGTGGACGACCATGAGCTGCGCTATCTATACCTACCCTTCAGGTAGGATCCGAGGAGGACGGCCCAGGAGATGCTTCCTTCTTCCAGCTATTTGTCTTTTAGTTTTTGTACCTTGTTCAGTTGTATTCGTACTTTCCTTTGGGTTTGTATTCTGGCCCATTTACTTTTCCACATTTCATTGTGCTTAGTCTTTTGCTTCCGCTTGTACTCTGTGGTGCTTGTTTTCTTTTATAAAGGCAATGCCTTCCTAGTTAACGGGATTTTACTCCTTTGGTGCTAGTCGCCAGCCCTTGGCCTATGGAAGGCGGGCTTGGGGTAGTCACGGCATGGGCCCCAAGGACGGGTCGTGACAAATTGGTATCAGAGGAGTTCGGTTCTACCGCAGAACATATAACTCTGATGTTTCTTTCTGTGAAGCAATAGTGTTAAGAGTACCGAGTGTGGTTTTCAGTGCAGGGAGTCCAGTGTTGGTGCGGGTGGCCGACGTATCCATACACCAGGACCCTGACAACTGATTTCTGACTTTGTGCACGAAAACTCTGATTGCGTGTGTGTTTTCCAGAGGTTTTTTTTAAATGTCAGCTCAAACCAGGTCAGCTCACCAGGTATAATCTTTTGACCGTGTCACGTTGTTTCTTTAAGGATGCCTTCCTGTGGAAGACCAGCTAGAGCCCCGAGAGTGGTGCATACTGACAGCCCACCGAGTGAAGAGGCCTCAGTACAGGGCCCTATCCCAGTTGAGGCACCAGCGGTACTACTACCCGTTGGGCCACCGATGCCACCAGCCCCAGCAGCAGAGGATGCACGTCTCTTGAGCGCACTGCATGAGTTCCAGCACCAGAGGCCACCCAGGTTTCAGGGAGGGATGGACCCGCAGGCGGCTGAGGATTGGCTGGAGGCTATGGTGAGAGTCTTCAGTCTAGTGGGGACGCCGATAGATTTCATGGTGATCCTTGCTGCCATCCTTCTTCAGGCAGCAGTAGGTAGATGGTGGATCCTGATCCTTCAGATGCATGATGAGGCGACACTTTTATGGGTAGACTTCGAGAGCCTGTTCCGGGCAGAGTTTGTACCAGCCACCCTTCGAGCAGTGCATATACAGGAGTTACTTCAGCTGCGACAGGGAAGCATGTCAGTGGCGTAGTACTCAGTGAGATTCACGGACCTCTCGTGCTACTCCACAGATATGGTACGGGACCCGTTCTTCAGGGCCCGAACCTTCGAGCAGGGGCTCAGGAGAGAGATCAGAGCTTCTGTTGTATCGCACAACATTCCGACGCAGACAGGAGTGTTGGAGCGAGCCCTCTTAGTGGAGAGTTTCCTTGCTGAGCAGTCTCCTGCAGCAGGACCCACCACTAGCCGGCATGCGGCAGAGTCTTCTGTAGCGGGCAGTAGACATATGATGCAGGGGTCCAAGAGGACCAGACCTATAGGTGGTCGACTGCGTGACTCAGGGTCAGTATTGCGAGGCACCAAGGGAAGTGATAGAGCCAGACCTGCCATGAAGTGTTACTCCGGCGGCGGAATTGGTCACATAACACGTGACTGTCCGACCCGCCATGCAGATGACCAGCAGTTAAATGAAGAACCTCTGAGGCAGAGACAGAGGTTCGATCAGGGTGGACTGCAAGGAGCAGGCGGCCATGGGAGAGGAGCTGGCCGTGCAGCTGGAGGTGGACAACGCTTCGGGATGTTGCCACCACCACCACCAGGAGGCCCACCCCGACCGTAGGGGACAGGAGGACATGGGAGAGCTCAGCTTCAGGCAGCTGAGGCCTATGGTCTTGGAGCTCCGTAAGCAGATGGACAGGATCGGGACTAGCTTCCGACCTGGAGGCTATTGATCCTGTTGCTTCTGGTTTTGTTGATGTTTGTCTATAGTTGCTTTGTGTCTTGTACTATGAGCTGCAATAATAAAAAGACACTTATCTTTGTTTGCTTTCCTGTCCTTTTGTTTGGTTGATACTGAGTGGTCCTGGTTAAGACTGTTGACTTGACCCTCACTTTCGAGTTTTCTACTGAAGGAGACCTAGTGACCACACACTGATGTCGACAGTGTGACTCGACCCTTGGAGGCGAGAGTGACAGTTGGATCTCTTGGTAGTTACGTCGAGGCCTTACGATGTCATCCATGGCATGAATGCATCATTCATGTCAGGATTGACTGTATTAGGCAATGAATGTGGTTCATCCAGGGGATGAGACCGGATTTCTCCTTTCGGAAAAGAAGAAATCATAGCAGATCTTGTGAGACTAGAGAAGGTCCATGTCATCCAAGAGCGGATGAGGACGGCAAAGTGCTGACAGGGATTGGAGGCCTCTAGAGTTCGAGGATGACCATCACGTCCTTATACAAGTCTCACCTCGACGAGGATTACGGAGATGTGTCCAGGGAGGCAAGTTATCTTCGTGGTTCAACGGACCTTTCTAGGTCCTCAGCTGGGTAGGCGAGGTGGTTTACCGGTTGACCCATCCCCTTCAGTTGCACAAGGTGCACGACGTTTTCCACGTATCCCAACTAAGGAGATACGTGCTCGACCCTCCGCATATCATCGACCATGGGGAGAAGGACAGTAGCGATGAGGTGACCTCTACGGAGGTTCCGGTGGGGATCGAGGATCGATAGGAGCGGATCCTAGGAGGACGGTCGATTCCTCTTGTTCACTTTCTTTGGCAGCACGGGAACCTCTAGGTGAGCACATGGGAGCGGAAGGCTCAGATTCGTGCTCAGTACCGCCTTTGTTTCCCTAAGTTTGTGGTGAAGCTTTATGGGGACGTAAATCCCTGTGGTGGGAGTAATGTAAAGACCCGTAAATTCCAAGGAAATTTTTTTTATTAATTTTCTTTGGAATTTTACAAGAACACAGTTTCTAACGGAGCCTGATTCTGAGGCCCGGTGTGCCCGGAATCAATTTCCGAAGTTTGGCTCGGGTACGTTCAGTGAACGGACGAGCAGGTTTTTCTAACTTTTGAACTGTTGCTTGGAATCGAATTCTGAGGGCACCGATTGAATCGCAGCGCCGGTAATTGCTTAGAAACACCTCTTCCGTAGTAGCGTTTGCTCGGGTGTGGTTTTTAATTTTTGGGCTTAATGTTAAGAAATAAAATAAATTGTGCGACAAACTTTATTTTATTTCACTTAAGCTGCTTGAAGCCACTTAAACCACCTTAAGCTGAGTTGTCACAGATAGGGTGCTATTAAAAAATATCCTACCCTCTTGGTACGATATTTGTGAGGTGGGACCCGCACGAGCCCCACCGTTTCTTTTCCGCTAAGTAACGCACCCGTGAAAACCCGTCACTATGAAAGTCAACTGATGCGTTTTCTAATTTTATTAACGCACCAATTAATTGGGCGGTTTTCTTCGTTAAATTAATTGGGTGGTTTTCATTTTTGAATTAATTGGGCGGTTTATTTCATTGAATTAATTCTACTAATTAATGGGTCGTTATTTATCTCTTTATTCATTTCTTAAACGGTTTGAAATCCGTTGGCGTAGTAATAAAATAAGGCCAGCACACCCTTTTTTTTTGTAATGTTGTGTTAAATCTTGAAGAACCTCTGAGAATTCTTCATCCTCCTTCACGAAGAACGCGAAGAATGCGAAGAACGCGAAGAACGCCAGCCTCTAACGAAGAACGCCGAAACCGCGGAAATCGACGCCGCGACGCCGTGTGCCGCGACGTCGACGTTTCCTCTTCTGCGACGTTCCTTCCTCTGCAATGAAATCTTCAATCATCTGTTGGAGGTAAGAGATTTTCAGGTCCCTTTTTAGAACTCTTTTGTGGTTTTTATCAACGCACATATTCAATTATTATTAATTAAATCTTTTTGTTCTTGAACCTCGGAGTTCGATGAACAAGCTCGGAAGCAGAATCAGGTAGAAAGCGACGACTGCTTCGCCTTCCCTCGAGTCGGACGAACGTCGACGTCCCCCTTCGACGTCGTTATCCTCGCGATGTCATACCGCGACGAACCTCGAACGACGACACCTCCTTCCGATCGGCTTATACCCAAGGTAGGGGTTTTATTTGAATGTTCTATACTCCGTGAATGTTTCCGTTCAAGGTGAAGAACCCGGATATTAAGAACAATTTTAATTCATTAAAATTGTTTTTAGTTATGTATTCATGTGTTGAATAAACTTCTCCCGTTGTTATAATCTAACGCGGAGGGTGCAGGCCAAACAAACATGGCCCGACAACCCTCCACAGACTGTTTATTGATGTGTGGATTGACGGGCGATGACGAAGCAGGCCGTTTGGGCGTTTGAATCCCTTCGCAGTGAAGATGGGGTCCCGAGGGGGACCATAGGTGAAGACGGCAGGAAGAACGGACCACCGGAGCGCTTCTGGTGGTCCGCGGAAGGCGGCGGCAGCGCGCCACGCCGGCGCGGGTGGCGGCGCGCCGCCAGAAAAAGGGGCGGCCGGCGAACCACCGGCCTCAATCAGCGGCGAAGGGCGGGGGATCTGTACGCCCCGCCCGTGTGTCGGCTCGGCCATGTTGGCCGAGCCGCGGCCGGCCGGTCGGGCAGGATCGAACAGAACCGCGCCGGACTGGGCCGGGCTGGGCTGGGCCCAGCTGGGTCGGACCCGGGTTAGGTCGACCCGGTTCGGGCCGACCCAGGGGGGGTCAGGCCGGGTCGGCCCGGGCCCAGACCCCCGTTTTCGGGCCACTTTTGGTCAAATTCTCGTAACTTGAGCTATGGGCCTCCAAACAACTCGCCATCAGCGGCAACGTGATCCTTGGATTGAGGCGGTCGTTTTGGTATATCGGACTCAAGGTTTCGGAGAACATTGGGTTCGGATGGGTTGGTTCGTACACGAAACCAACCGGGTCCTCGGAGCGGAAACAGTCATATCTTGAGCTCCGGACGTCTGATTGACGTGCCGTCGACTTTGATGGATTCCTCTAAGTGAGACAGATCTTTTGGTTTCCTTCGCTCGAGGTTTGGATGTCGTCGGAGTGCGGTCGGGTTGGTTCACTCACGAAACCAACCGGGCCCCTGGAACAAAAAAGCCAATAACTCACAGACCGGGCATCCGATTGACGCGCCGTCTATTTCGTTGAATTCCTCTTGATGAGAGGGAACTTTTGGCATCCTCCACCCGAGTTCTGGATGCAGTTGGATAGTGGCCGGGTTGGATCGCACTCGAAATCCAACCAGGCCCCTAGAACGGAAAAACTGATATCTTTCAGACAGGACGTCTGTTTGACGAACCGTCAGCGGCGTTGTTGTTCACATTGAGAAACGGTCCCTATGAGTATAACCTATGAGTGTTCGGGGTACAGTTGAGATACGGTCGGATTTGGTTCGCTCACAAAACTAACCGGGCCCCTGGGACGAAAAGGCTAGCAACTCACAGACCGGGCGTCCGATTGACGAGCCGTCTGTTGCGTTGAGACCACTATGACGAGGTGGTCCTTTGAGATACTTCTTCGTGGGACTTTGAGATACTTGGAGTGTCAACTTGTAGCTCGTGGAGCGGACCCTCCCGGAGACGAGCGTACGGAGTACGGAGACCGTGTAGCTGGCAGAGACCTGAAGACTGCACGTCCGATTCGATTCAGAGTGACTTATGTAGCCCAGTGGGGAGCACTACTTTGTGAGGTGGCAGACCCACAGCGGAGGAGCACTACTATGTGAGGTGTCAGACCAGCGGTATTTGGCCGGAGGAGTACCTCTGTAGGCTATGAGGGGGGAGCACTACTGTGTCTGAGTGGCAGACCCCGGTGGGAAGCACTACTGTGTGAGGTGGCAGGCCCGCTGTACTCGACAGGAGGAGTACCTCAGCAGTCTTAGGTTAGTGAGTAGTACCTCGGAGTCGTGACAGGACCACTGTACACTCCAGAGACGGAGCTCTCCAGCAGTTACGGTTTCGATAATGAAAATCCTGGTTTGAGCTGAGACTTTTCACAATCCTTATGTTTCCTCATGATTGAGATGGGTTACTTGATAACTTAGGTATATGTATGGGAATATATCTAAGTAGAGGTTATATGTTGAGATATTCTTATGGTTATCCTTATTGGTTTAGTGAGACCTTGAGGGTCTTGGGGTCCCTACTGAGTATCGTTATACTCACCCCTGCACGGGCTATGCCTGCACCTCATTGTGTTGGTTGCAGACGACAGGCAGTACTGATGGAGGCCGAGTGTTCGAGAACTGGTCAGTACCCGGAGGTGGACTACACGACGATTCAGTACCCGGAGGTGGACTACACGACGTGACGACTCACAGAGGAGGTTGACGGAAGAGAGCGTGGAGGAGGCTATCTGTACCTACCCTTCAGGTAGGATCCGTGGTGGATGACCAGGAGCTGCGCTATCTGTACCTACCCTTCAGGTAGCATCCGAGGAGGACGATCCAGGAGCTGCTTCATTCTTCCATCTGTTTGTCTTTTTGCTGTTGTACCTTGTTCAGTTGTAGTCGTACTTTCTTTTGGGTTTGTATTCTGGCCCATTTACTTTTCCTCGTTTCTTTATGCTTAGTGTTTTGCTTCCAATTGTACTCTGTGGTGCTTGTTTTCTTTTATAAAGGCAATGCCTTCCCAGTTAGCTGGATTTTACGCCTTTGGTGCTAGTCGCCAGCCCCTGGCCTATGGAAGGCGGGCTTGGGGTAGTCACGGCACGGACCCGGAGGACGGGTCGTGACAACTAAGGTGTGTCCTACGAAAAGAATGATGTGCTCCCCACTGTAAAAAAATCTTTCAGGAGCCCATCCTGAGGATATCTAAGCACGTTGGGCCTCATAGTCAATGTCCCCCAGCTATGCCTCTATGACTCGTTGTATGAGTGGGGGAGTAACAGTCATCGATTGGAGGTATATAGCTTCACCATCATCCACAAGGGATACCTATATCATGGCTAACTACTTTATAACCTCACTCAGAAGCTGCAACACGGTCCTCCTGATGAGTGTGTCTGCCACCACGTTCCCCCTTCCCAAGAGTATAGAGTATCTCAAAGTCATTTTCCAATAGGAACTCCAACCATCATCATTGTCTCAACTGATTAAAAGCCTATGGGTACCTTTCGATCCACACAAAACGTTACCCCTTTAACTAATCAATTTTCCCATCAACCCTTTCATATTGGGGTACTTTTTCTCCAATTCCACTTGGTTAATGTACCAGTAATCCATGCACAACCTCAGACTCCCATCCACTTTCATGGAAAAACACCTCGAGGCTACCCATAGTAAAATGTTGGGGCTTACAAATCCATTCTCTATAAAGTCCTCTACCACTACCCTCTACTCGTGAAGCTCTGTGGGAGTCATTCGATACACCAGTGTGGAAATCAGTATCATCCCAGGGTTCAAGTCGATGCAGAAGTCTACCTCTCTACGAGGAGGTTGTCCTGGAACCTCTTCAGAAACAACATCCTCGTACTCATTCACCACTATAGGAAAACATGGACTCCTATTATCCAATGCACTGAGGGTGAGGCTAGAAAACTAGTGAATGATTATCTAAAGCCTCTTCTGAGAGAGTTTTTGTAACAGCCCGAGATTTTACGAAAAATATTCTGTTTAATTTTATTAATGTCTTGTGTTTTACGCAACACAAAAAGGAGCTTGCACAACACGCATCCTTGACTTGCCTTGCATTACACGCAATCGCAACCTTCCTCGATAGCTTGTCTAGTACGCAATACTGAGTTTCACGAAACAACGACATGCTATTAAAATATTATTAAAACTAGCCATTATGAATAGTAATAACCACTTTTTAAATTTTAGAAATTTTAGCTCTCAAAATGGACTTCATTTTTGGATTCGGAGTATCGAATTTAGCCTAAGGTGAAATTTTGGTACTTTTCGGATAACTTTCATATTCTGATGAATAGTGAAAATTACTAAATTATAATTAAAAACAAATTTTTTAATCGAAATAATTAATAGTGATAAATCATTAATTTGAGTGGTTTTAAAGTATATTTAAAATATATTTTTACAATTTAATACAATTTTGGTCATTGGGTGTAATTTCACATTTAAACCAGACATAATCAAGTGTCAATCTTTTGAGAGATATTGTTTCTTAAAAACACGCTATTTGTTTTAACAGCGGGATTTAATTATAAAATTAATTAATGCAATTTCTATGTTATGAATTTGGTAAAATAGACTTCATTTTTGAATTCGGAATATGAAATATAGCTTAGGATGAAATTTTGGCATTTTTCTGAAAACTTTCAATTTTTGATGAATAGTGAAACCACTAAGTGGTAGGTTAAAAACTGAATTTTGCATAAAACTTAATTTTACCGCTTCTGTGAATGGAATTTCGAAAATCCGACAGACACGGTTAATATCAAGGACTAAAATGTGGTTCAATGAGATGAAAATAATTTTTGGTGAATAGTAACTTTTTACTTTTTTTTACCACGGTTAATAGTAAATAGGGTAACTAAGGGTAAATATGATATTACTATTACCCTAACACATGTCCTAATTCTATTGGATAAGTGTAATTCGACCAAAAACAACCTTATTAATATAATATGACCATTTAGGTCCACTTGGATTAGATTATGACATTTAATATTATTTTATTTAATGAATAGTTAAAATAGTTAAAATCAAAGTTTAATAACTAAAACATTTTTAATATGGGGTTATACATAAGATAAATTCGACTATAAATATTCATTAGAAAGCTAAAAAGATTTACTACATAATGATATTTTATTTATAATTTTTAAACTTTAAATAAATTAATTTATTTATGACACAACGATGATGCAGTAATTACCCTTTTAAAGAAATATTAACATAATTGATGTTATAAATGATCAAATGAATGTAATTTGATACTTTTTATGAATTACACTAATTTTATATGTTACTATGATATATTATTGTTGATTTAATCAACTTGGTTCGAACATATAATTCTGTTATGACTTTCACAAAAATCATATATCAAATAGTGTCAAAATTGAGACAAAATGGTTTTTAAATAAAATATTATATTATTAATTGATATTTTATTCCTAAAAATCTAAGGTTCTGCCAAATGACTTAGATAAGGATATATGTATTAATAATAAACAATTTGGGATTCGTTTGGCATGTTATAGTAAGTGTATTAACCATATAGTGAAAGAAAACAAAAAGACACGGTAAAAGTTAAATTATTTAACTTAGAGTTAAATCTAATTGATAAGGTTAAAATAATACCCTAAACTTGTCTAAATCTTATTGGTTGATAGGATTTCGACCCATACCCACTTTAGCTTCAAAATAAGACCCTTTGGAACCATTATAAACTGATTTTGACTTTAATGTAAAATAATATTTTGAGATATTCCTAAGGTGCCCCTCTCCTCCCTTATAAAAGGACACCTCCTCCCCCTCCTCCTCACACCATTTTGAGCACTCAAGCTCGGCCAACCCCTGCCAAAATCTCTTCTCCACTTCCCTAGAATAATCCTAGAGGTCCTTGTCTTCTTCAAAGACCAATCTTATTTCCCTAAGTAGAGGATTCAAAGAAGCGTTCCAAAGAAGAGGTAATATCCATTACCGATCTTTTCAATTTCTTTCTTCTTCAACTTCTTCTTCTTTAGTTGTTTCATGATAAAGTAATAACATCAGTATTTCTTATATACTGATATGTTATTATAAATATGAAACAACTCTAATTAACCTTCTATCCATCCTATGGAAAAAGGAAATCACCGCGCGTGCGTACGTACGGAATACCGTCTCCACGCCGTGGTGTAATCTATTTTCCACCATCACCTTACAAGGATGGGTATAAAGGTGTAATGAGTAACTATGTATGATTATTATAAAGTTATATTGATACTTAAATAGTATACATACACTTCAACACAATTCTACGACCATGGGAACGATATCATCGCTCGTGCGTACGTACGGACTACCGTCTCCACGACGCGATGAGATTCATTCTCAATGATTAGCCATTCATGAATGATTATAAAGTATATATAATAAGTACTAATGAAATATATGACCTAATAATGATACTAGAATTATTTATATTTATATGTATGTCATCTACTTAATTCCATTCAATTCAATAAGGAAACGAAAACAGCGTTCATGCGTACGTACGGACTACCGTCTCCATGAACGGTGTATTTCATTCCATTTACTGATTTATTATATATGTATATTCTGAATATATATATATATATATATATATCATGTTTTATATTCTGGAATTAAGTAATCATGATCTAAGTAATCATATGAATAATTACAAGTTAAAAACACGAACGACTAATGAGACGATTTTACCCAAAACGCTACTTTAACATGGAATTTACAAAAGAACGGGTAATATAATGTCATAAGTGAACCATATATGATATCATAACAATGAATATGATTCTGTAATAAGTAAATGATATTATTTAAATCATTATACAGGAGGTTCGGACACATACGAAGCAAATCGGACCTAAGGTAAGGGAAATATCACAATCTCATTTTTATCCGAGATTGTTTATTCGTAAGTATTTACTAGGGTGTATTTTATCATCCACATCCATGTTTCATCAATATGTAATATTATTTCCATCCACCTACAATTTTTTAAATCCATTTTTACCCTTCGGTGAGTTTTTAGTAATATGTATGAAAGGAATCTTTTGTCGTACGAGGTACTTTTTGACTTTTCTGACAAAAGTACGAAGAATGTTTTTTTAACTTATACGGCATGAATGGATTTCTAAAAAATTATTTCCAAGAAGCTTACTTTACAAGTATTCATGTTTATTTTTAATCAACTTCTTTTATTTTAAAATTGTATGACATGTTAAGAAAGGAAAAGTGTTTTTGAAGTAGAAAGGATATTTTCCTCAAGAATGAAGTTCAAGTATTTTATCAAAATTATTTTCCATCTAAGATAATAAAAGGGTTCTGTTTTTATCCCTATTATTGCATGGATTTGATTATGTTGTGATGGAAACATTTTTATGAATTCCTTTATCTTATATGAATTGTTTTATGATGTTATGATGTTTCAAGAATCCCATTTTTGTTACATGGGTTATGCAATGATGTATGATTTATGATTTTGTGGCACACATAAGAATGGTATCATTATGAGATGGGTGGGACCTATATCTCCCTCCAATGCATTGGGTAAAGATTTTATATCTCATGAGATAAATAGGACTGGAACGGTAGGTTATACCGGTTCAGTGAAACAGGACTGAAACGAGGGTTACTCGATTCAGAAAGGGACTTTGTCCACTAAGATAGTCTTGGAAATGAGTCTTGACTAACAAGAAATGATTCTCTATGATTATGTGTGAATGCCACAAAGTTTCATGTTTTAAGTTATGATTATTGTGATTACATTTCACTGCCATGATTTATCCCATGTTATGAAATTATGCTCTCTTTTGCAGGTTAAGATTTCCAAAATGTTATGTTCTTATGAATACGATGTGATTGATATTTCTTTTGTTTACCCTTACTGAGCATTTGAGCTCACCCTTTTATGTTTTCTTTTCCCCAGGATATAAAGAATGGTTTTAGGTAAAAAAAGGGAAGATCTTTCACCACGATTAGAAGATTACGTTCCGAGTTTCAAAAGACACTAAACTATTACGATCCTTGTGTGTATGTACTAAGTATTCCGCAAATGTAATGTAATGACACTGTATGATAAGATTCGGGTCTCTACAGTTGGTATCAGAGGAAAGGTTCAGTCAACCTTTGGAAACTAGGATGCGAAAACGTTAGTGATATCCCTAGAGATATTTCTACGGTATTTCTAGGGATTTCCCTAAGGTTAAGTATACGTATAGGTTATAGTACTAGAACTACGCTAACGATCATAGAATTAAACCTAAGATGTTAGATATTGAAGTTACTTCCCCTTTATTATGTTGTTTTCCCTAGCATGATTTTTGCCTCTCACACTATTCATTTTGGGTTTTAGACTATGGCTGGAACCCGAAGGAACCGTGTTGATCAATGCAATGGACAATGCAATGATTTTCCTCCTGAACAAACAAATGTTATGGGAGATGGAGTGCAAAATCTTATTGCTATACTTACACAAGCTATGAATCATTCTGGACTTCCAAATGAGCAGAGAAGGGAACAATATTCTATTGAGTCCTTCATGAGGCAACGTCCACCTTCTTTCAGTGGGTCTTCTGATCCACTTGTTGCTGAACAATGGATCAGTACCACTGAAAAGATATTTTCAGTTCTTCAATGTTCTGAACATGATAAAGTCATCTTAGCAGTATATCGTTTGGAAGGTGAAGCTGATCAATGGTGGAATCTTATCAAGAATACAAGGCAAAGATATGAAATTGAGTCCATGGAATGGGACGAGTTCAAGAACTTATTTTTCAATAAGTACTTCCCTCGTATTCTTCGAACAAAGATGGAGAAGAAGTTTCTTGAACTAAAGAAAAAAGATGATGAATCTGTTGGTATATACGAAGCGAATTTTACAAGACTTGCAAGGTATGCATCTGGCATTATCATCCAACCTGAAAGTAAAGTTGATCGATTTTTCAGTGGCTTAAAACCAAGTCTTCGAAGGGCATTAGCTATAAGAGACTTCAGTAGCTATGAAGAAATTGTGCATTTTGCTATCAAGGTAGAAATGGAAGTTGGTGTTACATATCCATCTCATGGTTTTGACAAGAAACGAAAGATGGAGTTCAAGGAGAAATCTCAGAATAATGGTGAAAAGAAGATGAATGTTTCTTTATGCACAAAGTGTGGAAAGAAGCATGGTGGAGATTGTCTTAAAGGGACTAGAAAATGTTTTAAGTGTGGAAAAGAAGGTCATCGAGCAGCTGAGTGTCGAAGTAATGGAAAAAGGGTTTCTAATGATGTGAATAAAGAAAACACTACAGAGAAAGCACCACCAACACTTCAATGCTTCAAGTGCAAGGAAATGGGGCATTATGCTAATAAATTCCCTAATCCAAGGGTTAGTGATGATCAACATGAGCAACCACTGAAGGCAAAGGACAAAGGGAAGTCACATGCGATCACTATTGGCAATGTTGAATATGACAACGATGTGGTGGAATGATTAAGTGTTTATGTAATGGGATTCCAAAATAATGTTGTATCATTGAGTATTGCAATATTTATTGATGTGGTATTCAAAGTGATTGAGATATTTTTTGGAAATAAGATGATATGCGCATAATGAAGGGAAAACGAGAAAATGAAATGTTTAATAGTATTCATGAGCTCATGATTGATATAAGGACTAAGTGATATCATGGTTTGAGTATATAGAATTTTGGGGATTTTGGTATGTGGAAAGTGTTAACTTTAAACTGCATTCATGTTTTCACTAAGGTATTCAAGAGAATACATGATTAAGGAATTTGAATGTTTAGAATGTGACCAACAAGACATATCTTATGGGGATCAACGATGGTATTAAATCTCTGGTAATTGTTTTCACTATATTATGAGAGTGGACTGCAGTATTATGGGTAAGCCTAAAGATTGGAATGGATTATGTTGGAATAAGTTAGTATTGTTTAAGGATAGAAGTTTTTTTCGATATTATTGATGGGATGTTATAGTAATATAGTTTTAGAAAAAGGACAACCTGCAGGATGGGCGACAGCCCATCGCGTCGGACAAGGCTGTGGGAATCGAACCCACAACCGAAGTGCGACTGGCCTTTATCGCCTACCACTGGCCTACAGGAAGTCCCTGTTTAGTAGAAACTAGTTTTATTATATTAAGCTGTATGACATATGATGTATAAGTCCATTTTAGGAACCATATATGATTAATCTCACTATAGATCGACTTATGTATATAATTGTTTTTTGCTAACCTTTTGTTTGAGACAGATGGAATGACTCGTCATTCTATCACATGATCTGCTAACACTTCACGAATAACAAATTCAAATTCATTTATTTAAGAGATGAAGTGGAAATTGTTAAAGGCACGAAAAACAGTGAGATTGTACCAAAATAAAGTAAGTATTTATTCTAATTCAAATTCTTTAACATTAGGGAAACGATCTTGAAAACCAAAAATGTTGTCCTAGTGATCTTATATCTGATGAATCAGATGGTACCTTAGATCGTCACAAATTTATGGCTTTTTGATTGCTGGCTTTTCCATAGCCATGTTCTCTACCACTCTCCATCAGAACATGATGGTTAGATTTATCTTCCATATCCATATTTTCACCTATGTGGAAACCCAGTGACTAGTTTATTTGGGTAACCGTTACATTTCATACTTTTGTTTTTAAAGATTGGTTTTGATATTCCTTTTTACGATGTGGGTTTCTATTAAATAAACTTTCGAATAATAAACCATTTATAACCCCGACGAATTTCGAGGGCGAAATTCATTTTAAGGGGGGTAGAATGTAACAGCCCGAGATTTTATGAAAAATATTCTGTTTAATTTTATTAATGTCTTGTGTTTTACGCAACACAAAAAGGAGGTTGCACAACACGCATCCTTGACCTGCCTTGCATTACACGCAATCGCAACCTTCCTCGATAGCATGTCTAGTACGCAATACTGAGTTTCACGAAACAATGATATGCTATTAAAATATTATTAAAACTAGCCATTATGAATAGTAATAACCACTTTTTAAATTTTAGAAATTTTAGCTCTCAAAATAGACTTCATTTTTGGATTCGGAGTATCGAATTTAGCCTAAGGTGAAATTTTGGTACTTTTCGGATAACTTTCATATTCTGATGAATAGTGAAAATTACTAAATTATAATTAAAAACAACTTTTTTAATCGAAATAATTAATAGTGATAAATCATTAATTTGAGTGGTTTTAAAGTATATTTAGAATATATTTTTACAATTTAATACAATTTTGGTCATTGGATGTATTTTCACATTTAAACCAGACATAATCAAGTGTCAATCTTTTGATAGATATTGTTTCTTAAAAACACGCTATTTGTTTTAACAGCGGGATTTAATTATAAAATTAATTAATGCAATTTCTATGTTATGAATTTGGTAAAATAGACTTCATTTTTGAATTCGGAATATGAAATATAGCTTACGATGAAATTTTGGCATTTTTCTGAAAACTTTCAATTTTTGATGAATAGTGAAACCACTAAGTGGTAGGTTAAAAACTGAATTTTGCATAAAACTTAATTTTACCGCTTCTGTGAATGGAATTTCGAAAATCCGACAGACACAGTTAATATCAAGGACTAAAATGTGGTTCAATGAGATGAAAATAATTTTTGGTGAATAGTAACTTTTTACTTTTTTTTACCACGGCTTATAGTAAATAGGGTAACTAAGGGTAAATATGATATTACTATTACCCTAACACATGTCCTAATTCTATTGGATAAGTGTAATTCGACCAAAAACAACCTTATGAATATAATATGACCATTTAGGTCCACTTGGATTAGATTATGACATTTAATATTATTTTATTTAATGAATAGTTAAAATAGTTAAAATCAAAGTTTAATAACTAAAACATTTTTAATATGGGGTTATACATAAGATAAATTCGACTATAAATATTCATTAGAAAGCTAAAACGATTTCCTACATAATTATATTTTATTTATAATTTTTAGACTTTAAATAAATTAATTTATTTATGACACAACGATGATGCAGTAATTACCCTTTTAAGGAAATATTAACATAATTGATGTTATAAATGATCAAATGAATGTAATTTGAGACTTTTTATGAATTACACTAATTTTATATGTTACTATGATATATTAGTGTTGATTTAAGCAACTTGGTTCGAACATATAATTCTGTTATGACTTTCACAAAAATCATATATTAAATAGTGTCAAAATTGAGACAAAATGGTTTTTAAATAAAATATTATATTATTAATTGTTATTTTATTCCTAAAAATCTAAGGTTCGGCCAAATGACTTAGATAAAGATATATGTATTAATAATAAACAATTTGGGGTTCGTTTGGCATGTTATAGTAAGTGTATTAACCATATAGGGAAAGAAAACAAAAAGACACGGTAAAAGTTAAATTATTTAACTTAGAGTTAAATCTAATTGATAAGGTTAAAATAATACCCTAAACTTGTCTAAATCTTATTGGTTGATAGGATTTCGACCCATCCCCACTTTAGCTTCAAAATAAGACCCTTTGGAAGTATTATAAACTGATTTTGACTTTAATGTAAAATAATATTTTGAGATATTCCTAAGGTGCCCCTCTCCTCCCTTATAAAAGGACACCTCCTCCCCCTCCTCCTCACACCAATTTGAGCACTCAAGCTCGGAAAACCCCTGACAAAATATCTTCTCCACTTCCCTAGAATAATCCTATAGGTCCTTGTCTTCTACAAAGACCAATCTTAGTTCCCTAAGTAGAGGATTCAAAGAAGCGTTCCAAAGAAGAGGTAATATCCATTACCGATCTTTTCAATTTCTTTCTTCTTCAACTTCTTCTTATTTAGTTGTTTCATGATAAAGTAATAAAATCAGTATTTCTTATATACTGATATGTTATTATAAATATTAAACAACTCTAATTAACCTTCTATCCATCCTACGGAAAAAGGAAATCACCGCGCGTGCGTACGTACGGAATACCATCTCCACGCCGTGGTGTAATCTATTTTCCACCATCACCTTACAAGGATGGGTATAAAGGTGTAATGAGCAACTATGTATGATTATTATAAAGTGATATTGATACTTAAATAGTATACATACACTTCAACACAATTCCACGACCATGGGAACGATATCATCGCTCGTGCGTACGTACGGACTACCGTCTCCACGACGCGATGAGATTCATTCTCAATGATTAGCCATTCATGAATGATTATACAGTATATATAATAATTACTAATGAAATATATGACCTAATAATGATACTGGAATTATTTATATTTATATGTATGTCATCTACTTAATTCCATTCAATTCAATAAGGAAACGAAAACAGCGTTCATGCGTACGTACGGACTACCGTCTCCATGAACGGTGTATTTCATTCCATTTACTGATTTATTATATATGTATATTCTGAATATATATATATATATATATATATCATGTTTTATATTCTGTAATTAAGTAATCATGATCTAAGTAATCATATGAATAATTACAAGTTAAAAACACGAACGACAAATGAGACGATTTTACCCAAAACGCTACTTTAACATGGAATTTACAAAAGAACAGGTAATATAATGTCATAAGTGAACCATATATGATATCATAACAATGAATATGATTCTGTAATAAGTCAATGATATTATTTAAATCATTATACAGGAGGTTCGGACACATACGAAGCAAATCGGACCTAAGGTAAGGGAAATATCACAATCTCATTTTTATCCGAGATTGTTTATTCGTAAGTATTTACTGGGGTGTATTTTATCATCCACATCCATGTTTCATCAATATGTAATATTATTTCCATCCACCTACAATTTTTTAAATCCATTTTTACCCTTTGGTGAGTTTTTAGTAATATGTATGAAAGGAATCTTTTGTCGTACGAGGTACTTTTTGACTTTCCCGACAAAAGTATGAAGAATGTTTTTTTTAACTTATACGGCATGAATGGATTTCTAAAAAATTATTTCCAAGAAGCTTCCTTTACAAGTATTCAAGTTTATTTTTAATCAACTTCTTTTATTTTAAAATTGTATGACATGTTAAGAAAGGAAAAGTGTTTTCGAAGTAGAAAGGATATTTTCCTTAAGAATGAAGTTCAAGTATTTTATCAAAATTATTTTCCATCTAAGATAATAAAAGGGTTCTGTTTTTATCCCTATTATTACATGGATTTGATTATGTTGTGATGGAATCATTTTTATGAATTCCTTTATCTTATATGAATTGTTTTATGATGTTATGATGTTTCAAGAATCCCATTTTTGTTACATGGGTTATGCAATGATGTATGATTTATGATTTTGTGGCACACATAAGAATGGTATCATTATGAGATGGTTGGGACCTATATCTCCCTCCAATGCATTGGGTAAATATTTTATATCTCATGAGATAGACAGGGCTGGAACGGTAGGTTATACCGGTTCAGTGAAATAGGACTGAAATGAGGGTTACTCGATTCAGAAAGGGACTTTGTCCACTAAGATAGTCTTGGCAATGAGTCTTGACTAACAAGAAACGATTATCTATGATTATGTGTGAATGCCACAAAGTTTCATGTTTTAAGTTATGATTATTGTGATTACATTTCACTGCCATGATTTATCCCATGTTATGAAATTATGATCTCTTTTGCAGGTTAAGATTTCCAAAATGTTATGTTCTTATGAATACGATGTGATTGATATTTCTTTTGTTTACCCTTATTGAGCATTTGAGATCACCCTTTTATGTTTTCTTTTCCCCAGGATATAAAGAAAGGTTTAAGGTAAAAAAAAAGGGATGATCTTTATAGGATATGTTGAAGATCTTTCACCGCGATTAGAAGATTACGTTCCGAGTTTCCAAAGACACTAAACTATTACGATCCTTGTGTGTATGTACTAAGTATTCCTCAAATGTAATGTAATGACAATGTACAATAAGATTCGGGTCTCTACAGTTTTCCCTATGCTGCAGGGGTTTCCTTTTCACCATTGAGGGAAAACCTTGTCCCATGTGTGCAGGAACACCGCACCGTATGCCTAAAATAGTCAATCTAAGAATGGACTATAGATAACCAGTACATACCCAAGATAACATGGTAAGGCCTCGATGTTTTTAATATGAGATCCCAGTAGAATCTCTCACCTCCTAGAGAAAGCTCACACTGTCGTCACCAATTTTTAATCATTGAATCATATCCTGTAGAACTATCTAGCTGTAAGGATCGAGCCATCGGCTCTACCGGAATCTCTGAGCTCTGAAAAAGAGTCATGGAAAAGAAGGAGTGACTAGAACCTATGTCTATATGTTCTTTAGGTAGGGTGGAGAAGACACAAATCATACATTTGATCATCTCTAGGGTGTCGTGGTCATAAGCCTCTGCTTCCTGGAGCTGAGATCATCCATGTCTGCCTATCGCTCAACCTGCTCCCCTACCACATCCTCCACCCTACAGACCTCCTCGCTCAAACCATTGCAGCTGTCTTAGTGGCCCCTCAACCATCTTCTAGTCATCTAGATAGCAGTTTGGGAAATCATGTGCGATGTTTCCCTACCTACTACATGAAAATAAAATCATGGCCCCCGTATGACTCCCTCTAGGATGGGAACCTCCCACTACCGACCCTAAGTCCTGGTGTCAGCCTCTAAAAACCTGGTCCACTTGGGACCACGCATCTGTTGTTTGATGCCTATCAAAGACTCTACCGCTACGGTCAGCTCTAACTGTGGTCACCTTCTCTGCCTATAAGTTATCCATCAGAAGGTCTCGCTCCAGCACCCCAGTCTGGGTAGGGATGCTGACAGACACCACCGAAGCTCTGATCTCCCACTTAAGTGCTTGCTCAAAGGGTCGATCACTAAAGAAAGGGTCTCACACTATATCTGTAGAGTATCGAGAATTCTATGTGAACCTTTCCATGTACAAGGCCACCATCATGTTTTCCTATTGTAGGTGAAGCAGCTCCTGAATACACACGGAGCACAATGTCACGGGGAAAAACTCCTCCTAGAAAATCCTCTCGAAGTCAACCCAACTGAGGGTCACCTAGTCGTGAGTCTGGATGGTCAAGCTCCACCATCTCCTTACCGATCTATGTATAAGGCTTTCCACCAATATCACAATTTGTTTAGGCAGTGTCCTCACAATGAGGAAGACCTAATTCACGGCCTCTATCTGGTCCTCAGTGACCTAAGGATCTATCTCTACCCTAAATCTAAGAGGTATCTGTCTCTGAAACACATATAGGGAACTGATCCTACGAATTTCCTCTGCTGGAACCGCTGGAATTATATGTTTACCATCGGGTGGTGGTTGCACTGGTGCACCACCTGGTTGGGTCATCTCAAGCACTGATCTCTAAACGGAAACATCATCTCAAGGCGGGTTGTCCTCACTACCTCGTATTGGGATGCTAGCTAGTCATCTACCTGGAGGAATTCAGAAATAGATCACAATGTAAAATGGTTAGAACATTATACTTGGAGAGATTAATCTTATTCAGAATCACAAGAGACTTTTTCAACTACTGTTCTCATATATTAATCCAAAAAGCAGAATTCAAGGTCCTAGTGTATGGATACGTCATCTGCTACACCAACACTGGACTCCCAGAATAGGAAAGTCAAACATGCAACATTTAACACCATTTCTCCAAGAAAAACACAGACTCTCGATCATTGAGGGGAAACTGATTGCCATTTGATACCACTATGTCATGACTGGTCCCCTGGGCCATGTTCCATGACTACCCCAAGCCCACCTCTCGAATGCTAGGGGTGGCGACTAGTGTCGAAGCCTTCAACCAGAAATATGGAGGCATTGACATGGATACCTATACACACACACACACCCAACCAAGTCCCAAATCACAGAATGGATACAATATACCACTGAATAACTGAGTACAAGTAAAGATGAAAGAAAGTGGGCCAGAATACAAACCCAAGAAAACATATTGAAAACTATAGAGTATAAAAAGTGATCTGATGGCCATCCACAGTAAACCTCACTGAATTGTGATAATAGGGAAGATACTGGAAGCTGAAGTAGTAAGTCATGTCTGCCCAGTCTTAATCAGCCCTGCTTGGTCCAAAGCCACCAAGTCCGTTGTCATAGAGTTTGTTCATCTCATCTCCCTGCACACCACTATCAAAACATCGATCATTTGCACCAAACACAACACGTGTAGGCAGAGAACATGAAGGGGTGTGTAACAAAGTACTCATTAGGGACCCCAAAACAAAAAAAAAAGAAACAACACACAACAATTTGTCAATGTAAAGCAAGACACACAAGACAGCTCACACCAGGTATATTCTAGCATCATAACAGTAGCATCATCATTAACAATCATCAAACACCTAAGATATTGAAAAAATCCTTCTCTATCGAGTACAGTGGGTCTTCTGGGTCATATAGAGCCGCGTCCCACTAGCCTGGAACTACATATGTACCCCTCCCCATCATGTATTGTGGGTCTACCGGGTCACACAGAGATGCGTCCCACTGTGGCCTACTATGGTTATCCTCTTGTCAAGTATTGTGGGACTGTAGGGTCACACAAAGTCACTCCCCACCGTGGTCCTACTGGATTACACAGAGCCACTTCTCATTGGGTCATCATGTCACATAGAGTTGGAAGTCATCAGTCTTCAAGTCTCAGCCAGCCATAGTGTTCTACACCTAACGCACTTGGGAGAACCACTCCTCAAGACAATATCCCCATCTCGACATCCACAAAATTCACCATAGAATGTTCCAAAAAAATTTCCTCATAGATAGGGTCCCAATGACGCGAATAGATTGCCAATCAGATATACAGTTTGTATGATATGGGCATTTTAGTAACCAGGGGACTGGTTGCGACGGGGCTCAGTCAGACCCAGTCAAACTGACCCTACAAACCTGGCCTGGGGGTTCCACATACCCCAGTTCATTCAGACAGACATGACCTGACCTAGTGTGGGTTGAGGTTGGTCTAGTCCGGCCTAGCAAGTGGGCCAGGCCTAATAGGCCTCACTCGACCCGTCTCAATTGGCAGAGGGTCCAGCCCACCGGGTCGCCCAGCGACCCAGCCCACCAACGCAGTTCCAGCTTGCCGGTGTGGGTCAGGCCTATTGAGCTCATGTTTGTCCCACTGGGTAGTGGGACTAGTATGTCCTGATGAGTCATGGGTCCAGCCTGCAATGTGGGTCCATCCCTTTGGGGTTTCGCTCCCCATCCTATTTGCAAGAGGTGGACTGGTCCGCCACATTGGACGTGGCTAGGAGCTACATCCATTCCCTTCCATCGCCTCACAGGTCGCCACAGGGTGCCTCTTCCACCGCAGTCATGTGACCACAGCCCGCAACCCTCTGAGGTGGTCAAGTGACCATTTCCACCACCTCCAACCAGAGGCTCAGTCAGCGACTTCTCCGGCTGCACCGCTGCCCAATCTAGCTACAGCCTTTAATCCCACAGGTCGTCATGGCACGCCGCCTCCCACCTACAGCCACCACTACAGACCACCACTAGCAGCCACTGGTGCCACCGTCGGAGCCTACGTGCCGGCAGATTCTTCCACAGACCACTAGGTCCACACCGGTGGTCCGTTCTTTGTGTCTTTTGCGCCTTCATTTTATAGGGATTGTCCTCTCTATAGTGATGGTTGAAAAACTACCTTGTTGTCAATTCAAAAGATTGTCCACGAAGAACAGATGATCATAGGTTCTTGGTCCTTTTTTGTGTCATCCCGGGCCCACTGCGTTAGATGTTTAAACAAGGGGGAGGCTTGGGGAGGTTTGTGTTCAATCATTCAAGCCAAGGATTAATCATGAATAATCACCCAAAAATTAATGTCACCCTCCCATTAAAATTTGATCCATGGATTAACAAGTTCATGATCTATTCAACATTTGTCTTTTAGAAATGGATTGGAAGAACAATGAAATAAAAACCCCTAACTATTTGAATTTCATTTCCACACATTCATCATCGAGGGGTTAAGAAGTCGGTGTTGCTTTCCAGCTCCGATATTCAAAAGGCATCAAAGAATAAGAAGTTTCAACAGAATTCTTCATTCTTCACTGGGGTGGAATTCCATCAGAATTTTTCCATAAAATCCTCTAATTTTTTTAACCCACATTTTCCCGGTGCGTTGAATTATATATAAGAGCACATTTTAGCCTTCCCATAATGATGCAACATCATGATGTTACACTATTTTATTTCAGAAACAATGTCTCTATTTCACAACAATAAAGTATAGTTATGCTGTGAGTTTAATGAGTCGTTAATAAGACTCATTGATGTGCATTGTCGTTGAACTGTCGCTGCCCCGCATCATCATTGTCTACCACTCCAAAGGGAGAAATAAAATAAAATAATTCATTTAAATTATTTTATTATATTTATTGAAAATTAATTAAAATAAATTTTCTTCTCAGCCCTTTCTGGGTAAAGATAAGTCATTTCTAGGTGAATCTAGGTGATCTAAATTCAACGATGCCCTTAGATTTTCAATCTGAGCGATAGTTAAAAGGATAAAAAATCACACTTGCACGTTTACTGAACATACCTAAAAAAGTTAAAAAAAATTATTAATAGTCACCCTCAGCCCATGCTGGTCAAGGTTAGGTACTTCCTAAGCTAAGAAAGTCTCAAAAAATCCAACGGTACTCTCAAACTTTCAATCTAATTTACCGTTTAGATGTTAAAAGATTTAACATTAAAATAATTATTACTTAATTATTTTATTTACATCCAAAAACTAACTTCCATAGTTGGTCCATGCTAGCCAATGTTTGGGTCTACCTAAGAAAAGCATACACTCACCAGTTTAGCAGTGGTCTCTTATTTTTAATCCAAGTTACCATTTGTGAGTTATAATCATTTGAAAAAGAAAATAATTTTATTTAATTATTTTATTTACAATTCTGCCATTTTCGTGCTTTCTCAATAGAGGTATTCCCTGACTAAAATTATGTCACCCCTAGAGTAAACTCGCCATCCTAAATTCAATGGTGACCTTGGATTTCTGATCTAGGCACCCATTTTAGAGTTATTCCACTTTTTTCAGGAAAACTGCTCGAGTATACTATTTAAAGATTAACATTTTTCAACAAATCATTCTAGGAACTCTGAACCTCATAATTACGTGTCTTCATATTTCACAATCTTGAAATAATTCTATATAACAAAAAAATTATACTGAAATTTAGGGACATTACACCCTCAAAAAAGATGTACAGATCTTGACCAATCTTCTTTAGTTTTATTTCTTCTTCAACCGTTTGTAAACCTATTTTATAAAAATAATTAAGATGAATAATGTATAATAAATATATTTATTTGTTATTATTATGATTTCACAACCTTTTACCACCTCTTCTTCATAAAATGGGTTTTGAAAATATCAGTTGTGAGTGTGTAGACTACCACCTCTACATAGGGATATAAATAATTTTACATCACCATATTTCATTGTTGGTTATTATGATTAATTTAATGTTTTTTATATTATATTTATGAAATAATTATTCTTATATTTATAATAAATAATCAGATTTACTACATAGTAATCATTATTATACATGATTGTGGTGTAAGTTCATTTTTTAACTTAAAATACATTTTTCTAAAAACTATTTTTATATACCAAATGAAATTTTATTGTAAAAAAATTAAATTAATAACTATTGAGTAATGGTTTGAATGAAATTTATAGATTATATATTAAATAAAAAAATTAAATTGTTTTTATGGTTTTCAATCAGAATGGAATGGAATTAAATTTAGTTTTATACAAAAAATGCATTCAACTAAAAACTAGTTTTCCTTGCATTTTTTCAGGCATATTTAAAGCTATATTCTACCCATAATGGTAATTTTATATAATAAAATGGATTATATATTTTTAATTAAAATAATTAATGTAATTTAATTAGGGAAACATATTTTTTGTTTATAATGAATATTAAAAATAGAATACTTTTGTTAACATGGTTAAAGTTTAAATGGATATACTACATGTTAAATGATGAAATAAAGTTTTAAATGTCACATAAAAATCACTAATTATTATTATTTTAATACATTTAAAACATATCATACTATATATTTTAATAATTTTCAATTTGGTATAAAATTATATTGAAAAATATTTTATATTTTTAAAATCATTTAAGTAATACAATGTGTGTCCCTCCCCTCACTTATAAAATGGAAACTCTTATCCTCCATAATTCTAACAATTTGATAATTTTATATCACTAAATACCTAATAAAAACCCATCATATATTAATTCCATTAATCCTTTGTCCCATTTTATTCTTCTAATACTAGTATTTCAAGGCTTATGTCTAAGGAAAATTATGTCACTCAAAGAATTATAGACTATAATGCTTACGAGTCAAGTCGAACATATGGTATAGTTATTTGTCTCTTTGTTGATTCATTTATATATGTTTTAGGTTATGAATTTATTTATGTTTTTTAGTTTTAAATACTTCCCACATTACATGTTATATCATTAATCCTTCTTAATTAATCTTATTGAAAATCTCAATTGATATTATTTTATCCAAGGGGAATTTATTTTGAATGATATCAAGTAATTAAAGTTTCGTATCTCAAATTATCTTCATTGGGAAATATGTTATACTATAAACCTACGTTTTTATATGAGGTGTTTTTAAAGCCACTTTTATATTTTTTTTCTTAATTATCATAATGTTCATGATATTTAATTTTTTATTTGAAGTGTTTTTTTTCATGGTACTTATGAATCAAAAGTTCCAAAAGTAGTAAGGGTTTTACATTTAAATGTTATTTTACTAGGATTATTTAGGATCAAATTTTTATAATGAAATTTTATGATATATATCACCAAAATATTATTTCTTTTATTATCCTTTGGTTATTTTTAGTGATTACATATTTTTCTTTAATTTTCCTCTCTCTAAGAACACAAAATTTATAAATAATTTTTTATGGAAATATTTTTTTTATTGGTATTCCTTTATTACATGTACATATTTAACATAATTTTTTTTAAATAATATTATTATTATTATAAAAGTATTATTCAAATTAATTTTAAATTATAATTTATAATCTTTACAAACATTTAAAATGAGTCTTCTTATAATTTCCCTAACATGGTACTATTGAATTTTTTTCTAAAATTACTAAAGGAATCAATATTCGAATGTATGTTGTATAATGGATTTACCCTCCATTGTGAATATTTTTTTTAGTTTCCAAGAAAATTTTCTACGGTCATTTTTAAATAAAATTATATTCTTAATATTTTGTAAAATTTTATTTCTCAAATAAGTGATTTAAAAATGAAAAGGGAATTCTGTCAAGAAATATTCCAACGATATTTTACTTTTTTCCATCTATAACAACACCATTATTGTAAATTATGATTTAATATTTATATGATCCAATTTTACTATATTTTTTTCAAGACGGTTTATGATTATGATGATGAAATATTGACGAAACTCCTTTTCCTTTACATGGTATAAGTTATAATGAAGTGATAAAAGCTTTAATGTTCCTGTGGAATACAAATAAATGGATTATAATTATGTGATGGTTAAGTATCTTATATAACTTTATTTTATTAGTTAAGAATTAATTATTTATGAGATCAAAGGGTATATGGATGGTTATCCCAATCATAATTGTGGGTACACAAGAGTTTATCCCAAGAACAAAATTTGGTACAAGGGAGGTTATCCCAAACATAAGTAAGGTAAAAGGTTGGTTTGTATAAAAATCCTGAACATGAAATCTCATATCCAGTGATAAAAACATTGGAATTAAATTTCCATCATTGATGCAAATTAAGGTGAGCCAATTTTTTCCATCCAAATAATAAAATATCAAAAGGAAATATTAGATCACATACATTCCTAATAACCTTAAAGGTTTAGTGTTTTAAAGAATTATGAAAAAATCTAAATATCAGGTATTCATAAATAATTATTTCATAAATATAAACATCAAATCCCAAAAAACCCATATTTTTTTATATTTTACATTTTTTCATCATCATAATCCACATGAATCCATTCTAGATATAATTATTTCAACCTAAGTCTTTTTAACCTAGAGAAAATGAATCATAAGAAGTGTGAGATCAAATTCTCTGTACTGATAAATGTAAGAATTAACAATTTAATTTTATCTGGGAGAATAGAATATAATAAGGGTATATTGACATAATAAATTTGTATGAGTATTGAAAAATAATATTTATAATCATAAATACCTAGATCATCAAACATGAAAATAAAAAAAATAAGGCCTTAATAAGGGAAAGAGTCATCATAATCAATAGTCATGAGCCGTGTGATATCAATCCTTATAATAAGAAACATTCTAAAACTATAAAAGTCATATATAAAACATATTTTTAACTTGGAAACATTTTCGTCATTTTACTCTCAAAAATAAAAAATCCAATATGGATAACTTATATCTTTAGTACTCAATGCATTATAGGTCTATAATATACCCACTTGTCCTTAGTTTATCACAAAACCACTCCTTAGTGGTTAATAATATAACCACCCATTATTAGTTTATAGTAGAACCACACATCATTGGTTTATAATGGAACCACCTATCATTATAAGAAATTTCCAAGAGTCGTATCATGAATAATGTACATAAAGAAATAATTTCATCATAAACTAATTGAAAAAACCACTATTCTTTTCAGAACATGATTAACCCATGGAAAAGAAATGGATTACATGAAAATCTCATTAAAACATGATTAAACTATTTAAAATAAATGGATTCAACAACAATACCATGAAAATTTATTAACCAGTTTAAAATAAATGGGTATCTTAAAAATATCATCGAAACATGATTAACCCATATAAAAGAAATGGGTTCCAAAAATATTTCTTGTGACATAATTAACCTATGGAAAATAAATTGTTTCCATAAAAATGTCTTTGAAACATGATTACCCTATGAAAAATAAATGTGTTTTACAATAATATCTTTGATACATGATTAACCTATGGGAATGAAAGTAGTTATATAAAAATCTATTTTTAACATGATTAACTAGTAGAAAAGAAATGGGTTTCATAACAATATCTTTGAAATGTGATTAACCTGTGGAAAAGAAATTCTCTCCATGTGAATCTCTTTGAAATAATCTTAATCCATCCATATAAAAAATGGGGATGGTATCATTAAAAATTTATCATTATAAAATAATTAAAAACAATTTTATTGAAATTCATGAATGTAAATTCCATTAAAATATCACAAAAAAATAGGAAAATAACCTTTTAATTACGAAAAAAAAAATTTAATCAAAAAAATTAAAAAAATTATGTGCAAATTAATTTCATTGAAAACTAACCTGATAATATATAAATAAAACATCACGGGATTTAAATGAAGGTAGGAAAATCCATTCATGTCACAAATGATAAAAATATTCATTCTTTTCAAAAAAAAAATGAATAAGTTAGTCAAAATTAACCCATTGAGAAAATTTTAAGAAATTTTATTTTAAAAACATATAAAAGAACCTAAAAGATCATGTAAAATTGATTTTTGAAATAATTATTTTTTTATAAAACGAAATTATTTAAAACATTTTAGGAAACGTGGATATGGAATAGAATTATACCCAAAATAAAATAAAAAATACAAGATCAGTGTCATTTAAAAATGACTTTCATGATAGTTTTTAATAAATATTGGAGGAAAGAAAATTAAAAATTTTAACCACATACATAACTAGATGAAAATAAAATATATGCGGTTTATGAAAATAATATCCTATTATTTCCCCTAAAATAAACTTGGACATAATCAATCTAGTATGAAAGGATATTATAACATAAATCCTTTGTGGATTTGGGAACAATTTAATTGAAAGAAATTAAAATAAGAACATCATATTATACTATAAATTAAATTCATCTAATGATTTTCCTGATATAACTTGTCAAATGGAATTATATACACCTAAAAAATAAATATAGGTCTATATCATAAACTTCTATATTATAGAAAGATAATTTGAAGTGAATAACCCTTACAAAAATCATACTATTGAATTTGTAAAGTAATAAATGAATTGTTTATGTGAATTAAATGTATATCCATATAAAAAGTGGAAATAAAATAAAATATAATTAATATTAATTCCACACAAAATCATAGAATATAAAATATTATGAAAAAGTAATATAATAAAATGAAAATAAATTGATATATGAAATTATTAACCACAAGGAAACTTTCATGTCATTTCCCCTTGGATGAAATAATAAAAATTGAAACATAAAATATCATGATTTATGAAGGATACATGATATTAAATGTAAAACCGGTAGTATATACACCACAAAATGTAAATAAGTGGTGAATATTTAATATGCCTCATAAAAATAAAATTGAGATGAGAAAACCCTTAGCTCAAGTCTAGACATTATTTATATTAATTTTAACTCCTTTATAATAAGATTACATAAATAATTTGATTTGTTAATAAAAATTTATAGTTTTAATACTTTAAAAATAAATAATTTATGTTATTTATTTATAGTGGCATTTTTGAATACTTAATTAGTTATGTCCACATTGGGTGTTTTGAGGATGTTCAGTTCATTATTTCAAAATGGATTTAGTGTGTTGACCATGGTCAAAGTCGTCATTATTTCAACATATACAAAATAATATTCATGAAATAATTATCATATTTATACATAAATTATACTTTTAAAACCAATTATGAAAAATGGATACTAAAAATTAACTATGTTACGATCAGGGAGATGTTAGGTTGTATGTAAGCATGATTAGTGTTTCCAATTATCCATTATCATCATCGAAAGAAGGTATATATTACTCTATATTTAAATAATTATCATAACATCATAAGTACCATATTATTTCATTAAATATAATTATATATATATTATTATTATTATGTGGTTATATAAAATGAATCTTACCACTTTGGGGATGAGGTAGTCCAAAAGTTCATGAACGATGTTATCATTCTTTAGTTTAAGAAAGAAAATGATATTTATCTTACCAGAATGACCAATATATCATGAATATAATTATAATTAAATTTATATAACATATTTTTATTAACATTACCATTATTAATTTCTATTTAAATTATTTTTTAAAAACAAATCACATCACTTTCATCGTACACATGAGCGACATTATCGTATCCCCCACAAAGTGGAAATTAAAATGTTATAACTGATATCATAAATAAAAATATATAAATATATAAACAATATTATATATATTGATTATATATATATATATATTAAATTCATCAACACAATAAGTTGTGAGAGGTGATGATGGAAAACGAATGACAATGGTTCATGAGGCAGTCATCCTCCATATAGACGAATAATAATTTTACATCCCATTTGAAAGAAGACAAGTCAAATTTAGGGTATTGAATTAATAAAATAAGATATTAGTATATATGATATACTAGTGATATAATATGAAAATATTTTAACAATATTTTAATGAGTTGGAAGGGGAAATAAAACAAAAATGCATAGTTAAGAGTTTTACTTCTTCTTGGACAACATCTTTAAGATTATACAAAAAATATTCCTAGAATATATTTCTGGAAAAAAAATTCTAGGATGATGGGGATGGAATTTATAAAGTTATTTTTAAAATAATTGGCCACATAAATGGTTATAAAGTGTGAATATGAGAGGAGTGTGGGTGGAATTTTATAAATATGGTGAGTGGAACACTTGTAATTTTTAAAAACAAAACAATATACCCGCATTTTTCACATGACACAAGCATCCAAAATAGATAATTATAAATACTTAGAAGTTATAAGGTCTATATACTTCCATAAAATAGTGTTTACAAGTTTTTTAGGTTATTTGGTTCTTTATTGTTTTATTTTAACCCCTAGTAAACCCCATTTCACCTTAATTGTGGTAAATTATTTTTACTTTTTCCACAATCGAGAACAATAAAAAATTAAGTAGACCTTATTAAATAATATAAATTATGATTATTTTAAAAAATTAATCAATTTTACCAAATTAAATTTATATTAGCATAAAATTTTAATTTAAAATAAATCTCACAGATGCGATTAAAAAATTGGTTTTCAAGAATTGTATTTTTTTAAAGAAGATTTTATATTAAATATAGGCCTAATAATAATAATTATATGAATAATTATTATTATTTATTAAAATAAAATCATAAATTTTCATTTAAAATATTCTTGAATATTTATTATATTAATTATTTAAAAAGGATAAGCATTATTCACTTTAAAATCTTTCTAAAAAAAATCCCATTTTTTAACCTGATGACAAACTTATACTAAAATCCAATATGAATTTGATTAAAATGAAATTATTTAAATTAATATAACTAAATAATATATATTTTACTTTAAATAATATTAATAACATAATTTTACATTTAAATTTCTTAATTTATTGAAAAGAAATGACATTTTTTCCAAAATCTGTATTTTCACTATTAATTAAAAAATCAATATTTTATGAAAAATCCCAAAATTTCATCTAAACTAAATCTTGATATTGTGTTATCAAAAATTAATTTCATTTTATAAAATACATAATATAAAAGTTAAAAATATTAATTACTATATTTTTTTCATAAAAATCAATAAAAATCATTTTTGAAGAAAACATCTTTATGAAGAATAAAATTAATTTACTAAAATTTTATGGATCTTTTACTAAAAATTTATCAATAATTTATTTTCTATAAAAATATATATATATTTCATAAATTATTAAATTATATTCATTCCCTCTAATTTAATGGCTAGGTTATAATAGTTATATATATTTTTGGTCGTTTTAGCTCAATATTGTGTGTCAAATATGCTAGAAAACATAGTTTTCTTTCCTAACATATTAGGGTGTTATATATTACCCCATTTAATAAATTTGTTCCTCAAAATTTGCAATTATCTCAGTAATCAAAGGTTGTACGTTTGAAAATTAATTTTTTAAAACCCACATCCTAAAAAGGGATGATAAAACATCCTCTTAATAAGAGAGAGAAAAGGACATATGGAGGTTATATGGAATAAAACATAATTTGTTTCCAAATAGGATAATATAAGTTAGAATAAATTATTTTTTATTTTATTTAATTAGTAAATAATTATGAGGAGTGATAGAGATTATTTATCACATTAAAGTGAATAATCAATGGAAATTTGATGACCTCAAAAACATAAATCATCAATGAGTTAAAAAACTGTTGGTTCAAAAAAAATATAATATGATAAAAAATTTGTTTCGAGGTCTTTTCCCCAAATTTGACGTATTATTTCACCATATATACTAAACAATAGTGAAATATACTTACCTGAAATGTATTATTTCATCCAATATCCAAATTCCATGACAGTCAAATCATTATCTCCAAATGATGACAATTAATGATAAATTTTTCATGAATGAAGCACTAAAATAAACTTTTAAAGACCAAAACCCATAAAAGAGAAAATTATGATAATAAACATTTATTTTGACATTAATAAAAAATGAAATTATTAGAAATAATTCCCTAAATTATTAAACTATCATATGATGAAATAATACATTAATCTCTAAATTTCAATAGTAATACCCAAAGTTAAAACTGAATAATTACTTAAATAAATATCCCTATGTCTCAAATAAACTCAATAAAATCAAAATTAATGTGTTTTTTAAAAATCAATGGTTATCTCATACCTTTTATCTTATTAGTAGAAAAATATGGAGATATCATTATAAAATATCATTAATCACTTAGTTCGGAAATTAATTTTCAATCCCATGGTTATATATACGATAAATGTTGTGTTCCCATAATTACCTCAAAATCAAAGTGCATATAAACTATGGCGGTTATCAACAAATTAAATATAATTTATTCAAAATTTAAATTCATAAATCATGTTAAACCAATGTTTTATATACACTATATCTTAATAAAGTGTCTCCAAAAAATTCATTAACCACTTAATGGTATCATCGCGTAAAATGTCAGAGGGTTATCTAAGACTTAGAAATTATGATCGTACATAATATTATATAATTATGATTTTATCTATTACAGATAAAATAAAATCAAATGAAAACATCCCAATAACTACATTTATATAAACCATTCATCTAATACCAACTATAAGTGCCCCAAACACACACTCCTAGATCAGGTGATAAAAACACAAACATTACATTTCTATCTTTGATATTAATGATGGTGAACCAATTTTATTTATCCAAAAAGTTTAATATCAAAAATAAATATTTTATCACTTATATTCTCAAGTACCTTTTAGGTTAATAGTTTTAAATAATTTAGATAAGATATTTTTTTCACGAGCCATCCCCCGGGGCCCATGCCGTGACTACCCCCAAGCCCACCTTCCATAGGCCAGGGGCTGGCGACTAGAACCAAAGGCGTAAATCCCTAAAATGGGAAGGCATTGCCTTTATAACATGAAACACAAACAACAGAGTATGAGCTAAAAACAAAACACTAAATAAAACTATATACAAAAGGAGTGTTGAAAAGTAAAAGGGGGTCAGAAATACAAGCCCAACTGTAGAGTAAAAGGAAACTGAAAGTACAAGAACTGGAAAAAGTGAAAATAGAACCTGGATCGTCCCATGGGAAATACTACCTGATGGGTAGTTACAGATAGCCTCCATAGCACTCTGTGTCCATCTGTCTCCACCGTGCACCGTCACGTCGTGTGGTCCACCTCCGGGTACCGTCCAGTCCTGATGCTCTTAGCTTCGGTCAACGTTGTCAGTCGTATACATCCAACGCAACGAGGTTTAGGAATAGCCCATTCAGGGGTGAGTATAACGATACTCAGTAGGGACCCTGAGACCCTCAAGGTCTCAGAAATCCAAAAAGGGTAATCCACAAAGTATGAAACCAATAGATAACCCCACTTAGGTATATGCCCATATATATACCTAAGTTATCAAGTAATTCATCTCAGTCAGAAGGTAATCACAAAAGTTACTAACTCAGCTCAACCTGAATTTAATTCTTGGGGTAGTATCATTTAACATCCCTAGTCACACTGTCGAAACCTTGGCTACTGGAGAACTCATCCTCTATTGAGTACAGTGGGCATGCCGCATAACCAAGGCGCTTCCCACTATCCTTGGACTGCTAAAGCACTCCTCTTATCGAGTACTGTGGGTCTGTTGCTTCACCAAGGCGCTCCCCACCATGGGTCTACTGCATCACCAAGGCGCTCCCCATTGTGGGTCTACTGCAACAATAAGGTGCTCCCTACTGGGCTAGTTGAGTCACACCGAGTCGAATTGGTCAACAGTGGTCAGGTCTCAGCCAGCTACTAGTTCTCTACGCTATGCTCACTCATCTTTGGGAGGATCCACTCCATGAGCTACTGGTCAATACTTCAACTGTCACTAAGTCCCACAGAGAAGTATCTATAAAGTCTTCTGCATCATAGAAGTCTCAACGCAATAGACAGCGCCTCAATTGGACACCCAGTTTGTGAGTTATTAGCCTTTTAGACTCGGGGGGCACAGTTGGATTTGTACACGATCCAACCAGATCATATCTCAACTATACCCCAAAATTCAGTGGGTTATACTCAAAGGGACTGTCGCGCTCCAAGAATATCAGTGCCACTGATGGTTCATCAAACAGTCATCTGGTGCCAAAGATATGGCCAAGGAAAGTAAAGGGTCGGTCGTGGTCCAAGGTTCGATCCGACCCGGTCGGACCGACCTGGTTTGGGTCGTCCCAATCGGACCAATTGGGTCTGGCCCAGGCACGCAAGCCGACGTTGTTCGTTCGGGCGTACGGGAGGAGACCGGGCAGGCCGATAGGCGTGCCGGTGAGTGGCTGGGCAGCACACGGTCAGGCCGGTGGGTGGCCGGGCAGGGCGCCAGGCGGGCCAGCGGGCAGCCGGGCAGGCCGACAAGTGAGAAAGTCATGGACAGGCCGGCAGGTGGCTGGTCAGGGCGCCAGGCGGGCTGGCGGGCAGTCGAGCAAGCCGGTAGGCGGCCGGACAGGCAGGCTGGGCATGTGTCGGCTTGGGGCAGCGGCTCGGCTTTGCGAGTGGTGCAGATGGTGGGGGCTCGGTCGGGGCCGGTTCGGCCAGAGGCGGTGTAGGAAGCCTCCGCGGCGGTACGGGAAACTGCAGCGACAGTGCGGGAAGCCGCGGCGGCGGCGCGGATCATAGTTTTCGTGGGTAGCATGGCCTTTGTTTTTGTTGCCTTCATCACCTTGTTGCTTTGTCACCATGCTGAAAATTATCATAAAAAAGAACAGCGGAGGGGTCGGGCCATGTTGGTTTGGCCCGCACCTTCCGCATTTAGTGTGCTAAAACTTGGATCATCAAGGTAGGAGAATGATGAACAACAACTCACACGCAAAAAGAAGCGTAACCTCGTTCTTCATTTTGAAAGAAAAAAAAGAACATGGCACATAAAAGAAAACAACCCCTACCTGTGATACCAATTTTTCATAACTCGTCCCTCGGGGCCCATGTCGTGACTACCCCAAGCCCGCCTTCCATAGGCATGGGGCTGGCTACTAGCACA
This sequence comes from Viscum album, assembly GCA_963277665.1. Taxonomy (NCBI): domain Eukaryota; kingdom Viridiplantae; phylum Streptophyta; class Magnoliopsida; order Santalales; family Viscaceae; genus Viscum; species Viscum album. The sequence continues at coordinate 1,431,003,660 of OY728156.1, read as the reverse complement.
GAAAGCGTAAATCCCTAAACTGGGAATTCATTGCCTTTATAACTTGAAATGCACGTAACAGAGTTTGAGCTGGAAACAAAACACTAAATTAAATTGTATACAAAAGGTGTGTTGAAAAGTAAAATGGGGCCAGAAATACAAGCCCAACTATAAATTACAAGGAAAATAAAATTACAAGCACTAGAAAAAGGTAATACAGCTCTTGGATTGTCCAATGGGAAATCCTACCTGAAGGGTAGGTACAGATAGCCTCCACAACACTCCACGTATGTCCGTCTCCTCCGTGCACCATCACACCATGTGGTCCACATCCAGGTATCGTCCTGTCCTAGTGCTCTCAGCCTCAGTCAACGTTTTCTGTCGTCTACATCCAACACAACGAGGTGTGGGCATAGCCCGTACAGGGGTGAGTATAACGATACAAAGTATGGACCCTGAGACCCTCAAGGTCTCACAAAACCAACAAGGATAAAACACAAAGTATTAAATCAATAGATAACTCCACTTAGGTATATTCCCATACATATACCTAAGTTATCAAGTAATCCATCTCAATCATGAGGTAATCACAAAATTTACTGACTCAGATCAACCAGGATTTTACTCTATGGGTAGTATCAAGTAACATCCCTAGTCACACTATCGAAATCTCGACTACTGGATAACTCTGCCTCTATCAAGTACAGTGGGCATGCCGCGTCACCAAGGCACATCCCACTAACCTTGGACTGCTAAGGTATGCCTCCTGTCGAGTACTGCAGGTATGTTGCGTCACCAAGGCGCTCCACACCGTGGGTCTATCGCGTCATCAAGGCGCTCCCCCTCGTACCCTACTGAGGTACTCCTCTTATCGAGTACCGTGGGTCTACCATGACACCAAGGCACTCCCCACTATGAGTCTGCCACAGCACCAAGGCACTCTCCACTAGGCTAATTGAGTCACTCTGAGTTGAATCCGTCAGCAGTTGTCAGGTCTCAGCCATCTACTAGGTCATTGTGCTATGCTCACTCGTCTTCGAGAAGACCTGCTCCACGAGCTACTAGTCGATACTCCAACTGTCATGAAGTCCCACATAGAAGTATCTCAAAGGTCTGCCATGTCATAGGGGACTCAACGCAACATACGGCATGCCAATCGGACGCCCGGTCTATGAGTTATTAGCCTTTTAGTTTCAGGGGCCTGGTTAGATTCGTGCACAATCCAACCTGACCGTATCTCAAAAATACCTCGAACTCTAGTGGGGTACAGTTAAAGGAACCTTCGTGCTCCAAGAATACCAGCATCGCTGACGATTCTTCAAACGGTCATCCGGTTCCAAAGATATGGCCAAGGAAAGTAAAGGTTCGGTAGTGGGCCCGGGTCCGGTCCGACCCAATCTACGCCGACCCGATCCAGGTCGACCCGGTCAGATCAGTTGGGTCTGGACCAGCCTTCTGGGCCCTGCCAGTGGGCCATGTGGGCGGTTTGGCCCGGAGCACCACGAGAGGGTGGCTCGGGCAGCATGGGGCGTGCGGGCCGGCACGGTTCGTCCGGGCACACAGGAGGTGGTCGAGAAGGCCAGGAAGACCGAAAGGATGCTGGGTAGGGCATGACCAGGCCGGTAGGCAGTCAAGCTGGCCGGAAGGTGGCCGGGCTGGCCGACAGGCATGCTGGTGGGCGGTCAGGCAGGGCGCAGCCAGGCCGGTAGGCGGGCTGGCCGACGGGCGGCAGGGCAGGGCGCGGCCAGGCTAGAAGGTGGTCAAGAAGGGTGCCAGGTGGGCTGGCGGGCGGCTGGGCAGGCTGAGCAGGTGGCCGAGAAAGCCGGAAGGCAGCCGGGAGGCAGCTCGGAGGTGGCAGGGCTAGCCGGTAGGGTGCAGGCCTGTGTGGGGCAGTGGCTTGGCTCAGAGAGCGGCGCAGCCGTTGGGGGCTCGGTCGGGGCCGGTACGGCTGGTAGCGGGGCGGGATGCCACAGGGGTGGCCCGAATCACAGTGGTCGCGGGTAGTGTGGCCTTTGTCTTTGTAGCCTTCGTCACCTCATTGCTTCGTCGCCATTCCAAATATTATCATAAACAAGAACGCTGAAGGGGTCGGGCCATGTTGATTTGGCCCACACCATCCATGTTTTGGGTAGTAACACTTGGCTCATCAAGGTAATAGAAAGATGAACAACAACTCACCCAAAAAAATAAGCATAACCTCGTTATTCATTTTGAATGAAAAGAAGAACATGTCACATAAAATAAAAAAACACCTTCCTTTGATCGTTGTTCAATGATGAAGTCATGGAAAGATGATGAAGGAAAATGTTGTTCATCTTGTACACCACACACTTCTCATCATGAGTTCGCATGTCAGTCATGGAAGACCCTCCACATCAGTAGGAGTCCATAGAAGAGGATCGAAGGAGATTAGTGCTGGTGTTCTTCATTGGAAGAATGTGTTTTTTGTTCTTTATTGGGAGATTTTCTCTCTTCTCCCAAGTTCCAAAAAAGAGAAATTCCAACAAAAATAATAAGATATTGTGATATCTTATTAATTCACTGGCATAATATTCAAATTGGATGAATTAATTTAATTGGATCCACCTAATTAAATATGAAGGATTTGGTATAATAAATTATGTGTTGGATCAAATAATTAATGGGGTAGTGGTGGAACCATAAATGGTAGAAGAGGTTAAGGGGATCCCCCCTCATTAATGAGGGGAGTTGAGATATTTTCCTCTCCTCCCATTAATAGGGTTTGGGTGGTCCTCACCCTTATTATTCAAATTGGGAGGTTATGTGGTCTCGGGTGGTCCCCACCACATTAACCCCACATGGGAGGTTGAGGCGTGGTGGTCCCCACCACCATAGCCTCTCATGGGAGATTATGGCCTAGTGGTCCCCACTACCAAACACCCACATGGTGGCTCAAATAAAAATAAAGTGAAGCTCACTTTATTTTATTATTTTCCATGAAAATCCAAAAACTAACTTTTATTCTCAACCCACTGTCATCGAAGTGAAAGTCTCCTTAAGAGAACATTGGCGTTGCGAGTTTAACAGTACCCTTGGATTTCAATTTCGAGCACCGGTTCAAAATTTATAAAAACCTGCTAGTATGATTACTGAAATCACTCATAAAAAACATCAAAAATTGATTCCGGGCACACCGGGCCTCGGAATCATGCGCCATAAATTTTCGAGGACTCATATAATCCCCATGTATTTAAGAAAAACAAATTCATAGAATTTCTGGGTCTTTATAATATTAACACCATGGATTCTTAAAAAAATTATTTCATAATGATGAACATCATCTCCCATTATACCAATATTTAAATATTTCACATTATGTAGTAATCATCAATAATATGAGACACCTCTAGAAGTAATTAATTAAACCTCAATATTTCTAACCTGGGGAAAATGATACATAATAAGGGTGATCTCAAATTCTTAGTAAGGGAAAATATAAGAATTAAAAATTTAATTTCATCAAGGATCATAAAAAGAGAATAAGGGTTTGATGAAATAATCAAAGTTCATGAGTATAACATATGAATATCCATACCTATCAATACCTAGATCATAAAACATAAAAGTATAAAATAACTCTTTAAAAAATGTAAGAATCACCAAAAAAATAATCAAGAGATATGTGATATAAATATTGATCATAGAAAACATTATAAACTTATATAAATCATAGATAAACATTGTTGGTATCATGGAAACATTATTATTATATCACTCTTATAGATGAAATATCAAATATGGCTGAATTCTATCTCTAGAGTACCCAATTCATTGAAGGGATATAATAGACCCACCCATTCTTATTTTATCATAGAACTTCCTATCCTTGGTTAATAACATAACCACCTATGTTTAGTTTATAATGATACCATCTATAAATGATTTATAATAAAACAACCTCCTTTTATAAACAATTTCAAATAACTGTATCATAAATAAAGTACATAGAGCATCCATATCATCATAAAACCATTGAAACATCCATTATTCTTTTCAGAACTTGATTAACCCACAGAAAAGAAATAGGTTCTATTACCATCTATTTGAAACATGATTAAACGATGGAAAATAAATGGGTTCTATAAAAATTTATTGAAACATGATTAACCTATGGAAAAAAATATGTTTCAAAAAAATATATTTGAAACTTGGCCAACTCATGGAAAAAGTAAGTTCCATAATAATCACTTGAATCAATATTAACCCATATAAAAGAAATACGTTCTATAAAAATCCATTCTGAAAGAATATGGTTCCATAAAAATATCTTCAAAAAATTACTAACCCATAAGAAATAAATGGGTTCTATAAAAATATCTTTAAAATATGATTAAGCTTTAAAAAAGAGATGAGTTCGTTAATAATATCTTTGAAACAAGATTATCCCATGAAAAAAAAAGCAGGTTCCATGTTAATCTCTTTTAAATTGTATTAATACATTCGTAGAAAGAATGAGGATGGTATCAGTACAAAATATACCGATTTTATAATAAGTAACAACAATAGTTTTTTACATTTATGATTGAAAATAAAATTAAAAGGTCAATAAAAAATGATAAAATAACTTTTTCATTTTGAAAATCACTTTTTTTAAAAAAAATCTCATAATATTTTTAAAATAATTTTATTTTAAAAAAAAATTGGAATCATATAAAAAACATAAAGTAAAATAAATTACATAATGGAGAGAAAATATATTAATTTCATAAATGTTTAAAATAAACATTCTTTTCAATTCATTTTGTAAAAGAGAAGAAAAAGTGGCCAATTTAGAAAATGTTAAGAAGTTTCCTTTTAAAAACATTTAAAAGACGGTAAAAGTTCATGTAAAATGTATTTCAAAAATGATTAATTTTTATAAAAATATGTTTTTTTTAAAAAACATAAAACCCGAATATGGAATAGATAGATACCCAATCTAAAAGAAAAATACCTGGTTGGTATTATTTACCAACAACTTTCAAGATGTTTCTTCAACAAATGAAAGAGGAAAAATATATTAAACATGTTAACCACATTCATAACTATATTAAAATAACATATATTTGGTTAATAAAATAATATCATGTTATTTACTCTAAAACAAACCTGAACCTAAAAATTACTAAAAAAGGATATTATAACATAAACCCTTTTCCATTTTGGTAACTCTTCAACCATTATACCCATGAAATAATAGAATCAAATGATACTTTAAATACCCTGAACATGAGTATTTTTATGATATAAAATGTCAAAAGGAATTATATACAACTTAAAAATTAATATAAGTGCATATCATAAACATATGTCTCAAAGAAAAAAAATTGAGCCAAATTACCTTTGTAAAAATCATGCCATTGAATTTGAGAATTAATAAATGAATTAATTATGTGTATAAAATATAAATAAATATGAAAATATTGTAAATAAAACATAATATAATAAAAATTTATTTCACGAATAATCATAAAATATCAAATTTAATGAATAGGTAATATAACCCAGTGAAAATAAATTGATTTATGAAATTATTTATAGCTTGGTAAATTTCATTTCATAACCCTTTGGATGAAATAATGCAAATTAAAACTTAAAATACCATTATTTGTGAAGTATTAATGATAATAAATGTAAAAGGGTTATTATATTCATAGCATAATATAAATTATTGGTGAATATAGAATACGTATCACAAAAATAAAAGTAAGATGAGAAAACCCTTACCATGAGTCCATACGTTACATAAATGTTCATTAACTCATGTATAATAAGTTTAAATAAATAATTTGATTTCTTAAGAAAAATTTAAAGGCTTAAAACCTTATAAATAAATAATTTATTTTATATTTTTATAATGATATATTTGAATACATAATCATTGAAGTCTATGTTGGGTGTTTCGAGGACATTCGATTCATTATTTCAGAACGACTTCTGGGTTTTTACCATGGAAAAAGAGAAAATTATTTAAATATTTCCATAATAATAATAATGAAATAATTATAATTTTTATTAATCAATTATACTTTTCAGACCAATCAAAAAAAATGGTTAGGAAAAAATAAACTATGTTTCGACTATAAAGGCAGTTGGTCATACATATGCATGAGTAATGTTTCCATTTTTCAATGATCATCATTGAAAGAAGGTATATATTAATATATATTTAAATAATTATACTAATATCATAAATAAAATCTTATTTTTTTAATATACATATATACTGTGATTTTATTAGAGTGATGTAAAAAGAGTCGCATCACTTTGTGGAGGCGGTGGTCCTCACATACACAAAAAACGTTATTATTTTTCAGTGTAATAAAGAATAATATATATTATATTTTTATAATGATAAATATTTAATTAATATAGTTATTATTTCAATAATATAATATATATTCATAAACATTACCCTTATTACTTTTAATGTAAGGTGTTACTGACAAACATATCACAGAGTTTCGCTAGGCAATAGTCTGTTGTAAACACGATCGAAGTTATTATGTACCCCATGGAATGGAAATTAAAAAATGTATATATAATATCATAACTAAATAAATATAACTATGATAAAAAACCATATATATACTTTAAATTCATCGTTAAAACAATTCATGAGAGGTGATTATGTAAAAAAAACGACATCTGTTCGTGGGGCAGTAGTCCTCCGTACACATGAATGATTATTCAGTATCCCATTTCATAGAACAATAGATGTATTAAGATAATAAAATTAATATAATAACACATTTATATATATAGGATATACACATGTTATAATATTATTAAAACTTAAGAATATTTAAATGATATGGGAGGAGAAATAAGAAAACTCATAGTTGATAATTTTATCTCTTCTCGAACCACCTCTGTTGAATTATACCAAATGTATTCCTAGAATTTATTTTTGAACAGAAAAAGGATTCTATGATGTGGGTATGCAATTTTAAAAGGGATTTGGGTAGGTCTTGGAGGATCCAAACTAGTTTTAATGTGTGAAGAAGAGAGAGTATGGGGTGGCCTTTTATAAGTTAGGTGAGTGGCATACTTGTAATTTTTTAAAAATAAAAAGGTATAACAACATTTTCCAAATTTCCAAAGGCTCAAAAATATTTAATTATAGATAATTAGATATTATAAGGTCTAAATATGTAAATAAAATTGTTTTTGTACACATTTTTATGTTATTTTCACCCTTATATATTTAGTTTAACCCACGAGTAAACCCATTTACACCTTTACTGTGGTAATTTATTTTTATTATTTTTACTATTAATTATGGTAAATAATTCGGTAGAAAAAATTTGATAATTTAAATTATTCTGATTAAAATTATGAAATAAATTTTACCAAATTAAATTCACATAATTGTACATTTTTATTTTTAAAAAAACATGTAGATGCAACAAAAGGCAGTATTTCAAGATGTGTGTTTTTCAAGAAAAATATAATTTTATATTAAATCTATGAATAATAATAATCATTATATTAATCCCAATTAATATTAATTTAAATATAATATAAAAAACTTGTTTAAAAAATTCCTTGTTAGGGTTAAGTTTAATTAATTAAAAAAGATAAATATTTTGAACTTTAAAACTTTTTTCAGAAAAATATAGTTTTTAAACACAAAGGAAAAAAATAAAGTAAAATAATATACGAAGTTAATTAAATAAAAGTTAAATAAATATTAATAATAAATAATCATGTTACATGAAATAATATTCCAAACACAATGGTAATTAAAATTTATTAATTTATTCAAAAAATGTCATTTTTGCAAAAAATCGGTATTTGTCACTATTCACTGAAAAATCAAAATTTTAAAAAAAATTACAAGTTTTCACACAAAGTAAATTTTTATATTATTATTTAAATAAATAATTTGTGTTTATTAAATAAATTTTATAAAATTTTCAAAAAATAATTATAATATTATTCCCATAAATTAAATAAAAATAATTTTTGAAGAAAACATTTTTTTAAAGAATAAAATTATATTACAAATAATTGACGAATTATTTATTAAAAAATTTCAATAATTTATATTGAGTAATAAAATTATATTAATATCATAAATTAGTTTATATTCTTCAATACTTATAATTTAATATCTATTTTATAATGGTTATATATTTTGTGGGTCGTTTCAACTCAATGTTATGTGTCGAATATATTATCGAACATAGTTTTATATTATAAAATATCAGAGTGTTAGAGTTATAAAAAGACTAATATGTGATAAATTAATTGTTTTGTAGCCTTAAAATAATTTTTCATTCATTATTATTATTTTACAAATTGTTTTCTACTCTCAATTACTTGTTTTTATGCATATGATAAGATCTTGTGGCTCTTGATCTTTGATTATTCTACTATTCATGAGTTATGATTATCCAAAGAATTACTTTAGGATTTTTTTTGATGAATTTTGGGTAACTAATTTCAAATTTTAAACTCATGTTCTCATACCCTTATTCTCTTAATATACTCATATATGATAATTTATTGATATCTTCTGTATCTACCATTAATATGAATCTTAGCTCACCTTTTATTATTCTTACTTTTCCTCAAGATATATAGAATAAATTTAAAAATGATATGTATAATGAGGGTGTTAGTTGTGAAGAACATATTTGTTGTTGCTGTGGATCTTTTATATACACGTTCTTATGTATTAATGTTTCCAAAGACACTAAACCTTTATGGTTCTTTCATGGATCATAAAGATATGTAATTAATATTAATATAATAAGATTTAATTTTTATGTATAAATATTTTGGGTCTCTTTTGCTCTATTTTGACCATGGATTAGTTATTTTGGGTAAATGGGATTATAAAAAAATTAGTGAGAACCTTTAGGATAAGCCTATATATAGAATAATATCATGTGTTATTGTAATTAAATGAGAGTAGTTTTCCTCAAAAATTCATCCATTTTGGGATAGTAGAAAGTGGTTTTAATTATTGAATAGATTCATCTAGAGGTAATAACTCTGAATATGGTGGTTTGGGTATTAACTTGATCGCCATTAGGGAATAATGAGTGGTACTAAGATAAAAACCTAGATATATATTCTTGATGGATTTGATTGGATTAATTGTCATTTTATTTATGAAACATTATGATGGATTTTAATAAATAATGATCATGGATGATCTTGCTTTAATAAAAGGATTCAAATATTTCAAATAAGGTGTCATGATTTAGACATCCTATGACTGATTTTTTATGATTATATAATTAATCATTATGATTTTTATCATACTAATATTATTAGTTTTATTTAATAGTAGGAACTAGGTGGAATCATGTTAACTATGAATGTGATAGATGATACAGTAATTATCCTCATGAACAACCAAATGAAATGGGAGATAATAGGTGAAATATTATTATTCTTAACTAGCTATATTGATATATAATTAACAACCAGAATAAACGTGTGTCTCTTAATGAACCAAATAAGAGAAACAATGAGTATCATGAAGTCCATATTGGGAAAAAAAAAATAGATTCATACATCTAAAAAATGTGGGATGAATCATCCAGGGAAATGTATCAATGGAAAAAGAATATATTTTATGTGTGGTAAAGACTGTCATAAAGTGGTAAATTATTATGGAGAAATAAAATGTTTGATTAACAAAATGGATTTGAATAGTGGTTACTATAAAGAATCACCAACAGTTAAATGTTCTAAATGTTAAAAATATGTAAATTATAAAAATCAATATACTCAGTGGATGTATAAAGAATAAGATCACATATTTTGTATGAGTAAAGGTTTTACCGTTGATAATGAAGAGATTTTGTATAAAAATCCAAAATCGGAACTCTTGAATATAGTGATGAAATCATAAACCCTAAATTTAGGGACATATTACCGATAAAGGTAAACCTATTTTATCCTTCCAAAATATCCATCATCAAAAGAAAATTTTTGATTCTCTTACATTATCAAGGACTTTTTAAGTTTATAGATTTTGAAAATTTGGACAAACTCTTATATCAATAGTACCCATGAATTTAAATGATAATTTCTCCTACATATCTTATGTTTTATTATTTCACATTACATCATCATCATCATCCATATGAAACCCTTCTACACATAATTCATTCAAAATAAATTTAGATTACCAGGGGAAAATAGGAAACATAATATGGGTGATCTCAAATGCTCTATTAGGGTAAACATAATAATTAACCACTGAATGTCATTAAAGAGAATAATAATTGTGTTAGTGTATGATGAGATAATTAGAGTGTATGAGTGTATCATAAAATAACTCATACACATCAATATCTAGATCATCAAACATCAAAAAATAAAATAAGGATTTAACAAAGGCAAAAATCATCATAATTAGTAATCATGACCCGTGTGATATCGATCTTAATCAAAAGAAAAATTTATAACCCATAGAAATATTAACTAAAACATGTTAGTATCTTGGGACATTATCTTCATATAACCCTTATGGAACCCTTAAAAATAAAATAACCATATGGTTGACTTTCATACCAAATTCATTGGAGTACTATCAGGGTGCACCAATTTTATTAGCTATATCATTCTCACCCGACGTATTTAAAATAAATTGGATTTATAACAATATCATTGAAATATTATTAACACATATAAATAAAACGGGTTCCGTAAGAGTCTCTTTGAAATAATAACAATCCATCCAGAGAATAGGGATGGTATAATTACAAAGTAACTTCATTGGATCATAAGATAAATAAAATTATTTCACCTTAGATGAAAAATTAATTTGAATGATCACTTAGATCATTCCTTAAGGAAAATAAATTTTCTCTAAAAATCACATACAGAAAATAAAACATCAAAAAATATTTTGAAATCATTTTATTTTAAAATAAACATAAGAACACAAAAATTAATCTTTGAAAATAATTTAAAACAATTATTTTATATTTGAAATACACTTTTTAAAACATAATAAAATTTCAAAAATAATTTCATTGAAAATAACCTTGAAAACATATAATGAAATTTTAAAAAATAATTTAAAAAAATTCCTGAAGAAAATATCATTTTTAAAGAAAATTAAATATATGAAATTTCTTTAAAAAAAATCCTTTATAGTAACCTTGAAAACATATAAAGTAATATTTAAAAACAATAGGAAACATTTATTAAGGAATATATCCATTATGCTTTGAAAAATACTTCTTAAAACATAAATCATTAAAAAAACCTTTTCTTTCAAAATAACCCTAAATACTTATAAAGTAATATTCAAATAAAATAATGATCATGATGGTGGTAAATTATATTCATTATATACACATTAAAATAAAGATTTCTTCCATATTTTTTCTAAAATCCAAAAAACCATTATTTTTAAATAACATAAATATTAATTGAATTTTTTTTATAAAAAGTCAAACATTGGTAATATTTTATTTAATAAATTATTCAATGAATTTTAAAAAATCTTACAAGAATTTTTAGGAAACATGGTTTTGATGAAAGAGGTTCTTTGGCTGAAGTGAGAAAAAAATATGATTTCTCATAAAAAAATATTTTAAACTCTTAGGTACATAAATAGATAAAAATTAAGAGAAAACATGTATTCTCATGTCACTACAAGAAGAGAAAAAAATTAATGATTTTATTGAGTTATAGATTGTAAGACTACATCCTGAGAACCATAAACAAAAATAATATTGATAAATGATGAGATTGTATCATAAAAGCATTACCACATTAGAAAAATGAAATCATAATATCCATGAAGGAATATCATTAAAAAGACATATAATATCATTATAATTAAAAAATTAATGATATTTTATCTCAAGGGGGGTTTATATACACGGCATAAAACAATATAGGTACATAACAAAACATATGTCTCAAAAAGAGAAAATTGAGATGAAAATACCTTACCTCTTTGGTAACATTTTATCCCTAAACCGCTTGATAAAAAGATAATAAAATGGGAATTTAAATCTAGATAATTTTCACAAAAAACATAATAAAATTCATTCATGTTAATTATATAAACTACATAAAATAAATAGTTGGGGAATGTGGAATTTTTCTCATAAGAGTAAGAAGTGAGACAGAAATCTATTACTACCTTACTAATATTTTGAATCAAAAGTCTCCATAAATAATAACATAAAATGAAACATTAAATATAATTAAAATTATTTTATTCATGATATAAAATTTAAAATATTCATTATATAACCCACATAAAAGAAACTGGTGGTGAATTTTCATGTATCCTAGAAATAAAAGAGATACTAGAAATTCTTTACCGTACTTATCAAATTCCTTTGTACATATTTGAGAATTTTATATAATAAATGTAATTTTATTATATATTTATATTATATAACCATGATTATATATATGTAACATATATTATTTTCTTATGACCATTTATTATTCATTTATTAACAATTCCTTGTTAAAATCACAATTTGATTAATAATCACTTTTTTTCTTATATGTTTTGATTTTTTTTATTATCTTACATTGATCATGGATCCATAATATAAAGTGTAATAATCATGAAATGATTTTCATATTTATAAATGAATTATAATTTTAATACTTCTAATGATTTTTTTTGACAAATGATGCACGTTATGATCATGGAGACGATAGGCTATTTATACGCATAACTAACATTTCCATTTTTCAACGATCATTATAGAAAGAAGATAAGTAATATTTTATCATTAAATAATGATAATAATATCATAAATAACATATTAATCATTTAAATATACTTATATACATCATTTAATTTTTTGTGGTGATGAAAATAGAGAGTCGCAACGCTTCGTGAAGGTGGAATTCCACATGTACACAAAGGACGTTATCCTCTTTCTGTGAGTGAAAAAGTAAGAAATAAAATGATATATTATCTTTAAATAATGGTAATTATTTCTCAATATTGTAATTATGTCATTAATATCACATATATTAACTAAAATAATCCTTATTTCCTTCCATTTAAGTGTTAGTGAAAATTGATTCACATCATTTCATGAGGCGGTAGTTCACTGTACATACAGGTGATGTTATCATATCCCCTATGGAATAGAAAACAAAGGATTATATATTATATAATGATTAAATAGTTATAATATTTTGTTAAATATTATATATATATATTATCTATCATTATACCCAACCATGAGAGGTGGTAATATAAAAATGAATGAAATCAGTTCATGAGGTGGTAATCTGGCGTACACATGAATGAGTATTTTGTAAATCATTTGATGGAAGTGGGGTGGTTTTTGATAATTAACTTAACAGAAAAAAAATTACTTATATTTTAGATATTTTTGTTATCATATCATCATGTATTAATAATAATTTAAGGATATGGAGAAAGAAATAAAATAAAAATGTGTATTGAAGAATGTAACCTCTTAATCGGGTAACCTTTTTAGCATTGCACCAAAGGCCTTTCAAGATTCGATTTATATGAGAACTAAGGATTATATTCTGATATGTGGTATGTTTTAAATTTATATATTTATCTATTTTTAAATCCAAAATGGATTTATGGTGTGATGTGAATAAGAGAAGGGGTGGCCTTTATAATTGAGGTGAGTGGCACAATTGTAATTTTTGGAAATGAAAAAGGTGTGACCAATTTTTTCACAAGATAAAAGGGTTAAAAATTGGTTATAATAAATCCTATAATTTTTAAAGTAAAAATATTTTCATCCAATGGGTTTTAAAAAATTTTGGTTCATTTTTAACCCTTATCTTTTTTGTTTTACCCCAGGTAAACCCATCATCACTTTTATCATGGTAAATAATTTTTATTTTTTTACTATTCATTATGGTAAAAATTAATATTAAATTATCATATAATATAAATTATTCTGATTAAAAATATGGAATCCATTTTTCTAAATTTTATTTAAATAAGTGTAAAATTTTACTTTAAAATTAGTACTGGAGATGCAATGAGAAAGCAGGTTTTCAAAGAGAAAATGTTCAAAAGTGTATAAGGTATTTATATCCAAATTAAATATGAAACTGATTAAAATGACCCTAATTAAATTAATTTATATATAATTCAACTAATTTTAGTTTATACCTAATTTTAAATTTAATTTTACATTATAAATAATTTAAATGAAACGTGAAATTTAAATTAAATTTCAGTATTTTTTATTATTCATCACACATTTAGTCTCTTATGAAAAATCACAAAATTTCACCCAAAGTAATTTTAAATATGAATATATCAAAAATAATGTTCATTTTATCAAATTAAATTTATCATATTTCCAAAAATAATTATAATATTTTTTTTCATTAAAATTTTAAAAAATATTTTTTAAAAAATAAAATAAAATAACATTACCAAAGGTTGATTAATTATTTACTAACAATTTATCAACAATTTATATTTAATATGAATTTAATATATATATTTCATAAACTAAATTATATTATTCATACTATTTAATTTAATATCTAGGTTATAATGTGTATATACTTCTTATATCATTTAATCTTGGCGTTTCATATGGAATACGCTATCAAACATAGATTTCATTTATAAAATATTTTAGTTTTACATCCTTCAACCCATATAATAAATTATTTCCTGAAAATTTTAACTTTACCTCAGTAATCAAAAGTTTAAAATTTTAAAACACATTTTTCAAACACGCATCTTAAAAAAGGGTTAATAAAACACGCTCTTGATAATAGATAAAAGGACATACAAAGGTCATATAGAATAACAGATATTATTATTTGAAATAGGATGACATAGGTAGGAAGTGAATATTTTTTAATGGAAGAAAATAATGATTTCCAAATAATGATATTAAGTGACAAATATCATTGTTAATAAGAAATTGAATGATCAAAAGAATGTTAAGAACCAAAAAACCATAAACCATTGAGGTGTGAAAAAGTTTATTGATATCATCATAAATGATGGTAATAGGAAAAAATTAGGTTTTAATATCATTTACTATATTTTAAAAACTTATTTTCCACCTAGACTAAGATCATAAAGAAATATACTAACTTGATAATAATAATTTCATCATTTTATTAATATCCACTACAATATCATGTTTTTCTCCAAACTATGGGTATTCAAGTTGAATTATTCATGCATGAAGAACTAAACTAAAATTTTAAAGATCATATAACCATAAAAGGGATAAAACAATATTCCCCATATCATTAGATATTAACAAAAACCAAAATGGTTGACTTATATAAAGATAATTCTCAAAATGAATAAACCTTTATATGATATATTAATCATTAATATTCAACTGTAATACCCAAATTACCGACTAAATAATAAATACATAACCTCATAATTAAAGATTGTTTTAAACTTAAAGGTTGTCTTATACATTTCATATTATAATAAAAACATTGTGGTGGACTCATTTTGAAATAACATTAATCACTTAGTCATAAAATCATGTTTCAATCACATGGTTATCTATATGATAAAAAATATTTTCACAATATAAAAGATAATACAAACCCTTAAGGTTAAAAATGACTTTAAATTTTTTTATAAAAAAATTAATTACATACTTCGTGTTAAGACATATATTTACAAAAACTTTGACCAACTAAAAAATATATGAAAAAATCATAAATCACATTAAGATCTAAAAACTTAAAACTTAATATGGGTGTCTAGTAATTTGATCTTATCATCATTCTTAATATTATAACCCAATGATGGTATACATATCTCTTAATATAATCTCACATGAAAAATATCCCTATCTACCATGTTATCTAAACCATTCCTCACATACCAGCTATAACAACGTAGAACCTGCACTCCCAGATCTGGTGCGGAAACAATAAACATTACATTTCTTTATTTGATACCGATGATGGTAACCAAATTTTTTCTATACAAAACATAGAACACAAAATAGGAAAATTTTCCTTCACAAACTTTCTCATTCAAAATTTAGGTTTAGTGTTTTAGAGAATTATTAAAAAAACCTTTCCTAAAAAATACACATGTATTTAAATGAGAATTTATTCCACTTAACTTAGATTTTATTATTTCATATTAAGTCATAATCATTGTATATATAAAACTCTTTTATAAATAATTCATTAAATAAAATTCATGATAAAATGTGGAAAAAGAAACATAATAAGTTTGATATCAAATACCCATTATGGGTAAATGTAATAATTAACAATTAAATGTCACTAATGATTGTAAGAAGTTAATAAGGGTATGGTGACATTATAGAGTGTATGATTCAATCATAAAAGATATTATACCCATAAATACATGGCTAATAAAATAGGGAAACATTGATAAATATGGTCAAAATGAAAAAATTCATCTAAATTAGTAATCATGATCCATGTGATCTCATTATTAATCAAAGAACAAATTTATAACCCATAGTAAGAATAAAGATAATGTATTAGTTTCTTAGGACATTATATTTATAGAATCCTCTCAATACCCTTAAAAATGAAATAACCATACTATCTAATTCTATACCTAATTCATTAAAGATTTATATGTGTGCATCTATCATATAATCTATATCAATATCACCTATCACTATTTGGGATAACCCATCTTATAGAAATATCTATGAACCACAACACTAATAAGTTCCAAAAATATCATAAAATAAATTATTTTACCTTTCATAATAGGAATAATCTAGGGAAATAAAACAATTTCCATAATGATCTCTTTAAAAAATTAATAACCCATAGAAAAAATTGGATCCATAACAATCTCATTGATATATTATTAACTCGTAGAAAAGAAAGGGGTTCTATAACAATATCATTAAAATGATCATAATTCATCTAGAGAAAAAAATGAGGATTTTATAATTATAAAATATCTCTATTTAGTCATAAATAACACTAAATGATTTCACTTAACATGGAAAATTATTTTTATAGATAACATGGAACATTTCCTAAGGAAAATAAATTTCTTTTGAAAATAAATTTTTACAACTAAAAATTACTAAAATAAATAAACAAATTTTTATATGAAAATAAAATTTAAAAAATATAAATGAATGTTTAAAATCATTTAAACATTTCTTGAGAAAATATCCTTCCCTCTTTTAAAAACACTTTTTAAAACAAACAATATTTTTAAAAAATCATTTTCTTTTGAAAAAACATTTAAAACATATAATAGAATATTAAAAAAGAAAATAACAGTCAAGATGGTGGTAAAATCCTTTTATGTTATGCACATTAAAAAAGGTTCCTTTATAAATTTTGGTAAAATTCAAACATTCATTATTTTGAAAACATGAATATTTCTTTTAAAAAAAAATTAAAAAAATTAAACATTGGAAAATGTATTTAACAAACAATTTTAATAATTTAAAAAATTGAAAAAAAATACAGTATAACTTTTCAGAAGAAAGGGGAATTTTTATCAAAGAGATAAATAATTATGTTTTGAAATCTTGAGTATATAATGAGAGGAATATTAAGGAAAAAAATTATTCTCATGAAAAAAATAGAGTATAAAAAAATACGTGTGTTTCTTAAGATATAGATCGTAACATTTCATCATCGGAACCATAATCATAATAAATCCTAATAAACAATGAGATTTTATTTTAAAACCATTACTACTTTCCTAACATTCAATCGTAATTCAAATTTTGGTAACATTGATTCGAGAGTATCATCTCACGATGTTGGAGGGAATTGGTGGATTCCAATTCTGTCGAGAGTTCCTTATAATTTCTATGGCTTTGGGATGGTGATGATGGTCACATCAATGTGGATACTGTTCTTGTTCTCCCCGATCAGGTAAGATACTGTTCTTTCTCTGGCGATAAAGATGGTATTGATGTCTAATATGGTGATGGTAGTAGGTGTGATGCGACAGGATTTGGTGCGCCTATGATGGGTTGGTATGTGGTTTGATGAACTTTTGTAATTTATAATTTCAAACCCTTTTCTTCTAGAACGGTCTATGAATTCTGATATGCATGTTTTTTTTGTTTAATTTTGTGAGGAATTTTATATTTTAGACATTGTTTTAGTGTTCACACTTACCCATTATAAGTTTCAATTGAAAATATAAAAAATATATTGTGTTTGAAGATATTTTATGTCAAGGGGGCTTTTTATACACCTCATAAAAGAATATAGGGGCACAATATATGTCTCAAATAAAATAAGTTGAGACAAAAATACGTTACTGATTTGGTAACTTTTTAACTGTAAACACCATGAAAGATATATCCTAAAATGGATATGTAAATCCATATAATTTTTAGGATAATAATTATAATGTAAATTCATGTTAATTATATACGTCACATAAAATAAATAGATGGTGAATATGGAATATTTCTCACAGGAGTAAAAAGTGAAATGGAAATCCCATACCGATTTGGTAATCTTTTGAATCGTAAGTCCCAATAAATAATAACATAAAATGAAACTATAAATATAATTAAAATGATTATACTCATGACATAAAATTTCAAATTGGTATTATATACACCACACAAAAGAAATAAGTGGTGAATTTTTATATGTCTCTCAAAAATAAAAAGAGAGACTAGAGATTCCTTAACTTAAGTATCAACTTCCTTCATACATGTTAGAACCTAATGTATAATAAATATAAGTTTATTATATATCGATTATATAACCATAAATATATATGATATCATAAATTATTTACTTATGAAAATTTATTAACTATTAATTAACAATTCCTTGTTAAAATCCTGTTTAGATTAATAATCACTATTTTCATATATATTTTGTTATTTTATGTTCAGTCCTCTTAATTTTGTCTTGGTTACATCATATACATAATAATAATCATGTAATAACAATAATATTTAAATATCAATTATACTTTTAATATTTATCATGAAATTTATTTTAGATAAATGATGTATGTTTCGATCATATAGACAGCTGGTTATACAGATACATAAGTAATGTTTCCATTTTTCAATTATAATTATGGAAAGGAATTATGTAAAATATTATCTTTTAATATTGATCATAGTATCATAAATAAAATAGTATTCCTTTAAATATAATTATAGATATAATTTATTTTGTGTGGTAATGAAAATAGAGGGTCAAGTAACTTCGTGAAGGCGGTAGTGTAAGCATACATAGCCGACATTATCATCTTTTAGTGAGTCAAAGGGTAAAAAAAGAAATATATTCTTTTAATAATGTTAAATATATAATCAATATCATATTTACTTCATTTAAATCATATATATTCATCAAATTTATCTGTTTTATCTTTTATTTAGGTGTTAGTGAAAAAGAAATCACATCGCTTTGTGTGGCGGTAGTACGTCGTACACATGAGTAATGTTATTGTATCCCCTATGGAATTGAAATTAAAATATTTATATATGGTATAATGACACTAGATGTATAATTATGTTATAAATATAAAATATATACTTAATATCCATCACTTTACCCTGCTTTGAGATGTGTTAATGGATAATTGAATGCCATCGGTTCGCAAGGCGGCAGTCCACCGTACCTGTGAATAATGATGTCCTAAACCATTTAGTGAAAGTGGAGATGATTATATAGACTTACCATAACATTAAGAAAATCTCTTTATTTAGAAGATAATGAGGTTATTATATCTTCATGTTGTAATAATAATTGAAAGAGGTCGAGGAAGAAAAAAATGAAAAACACTCATTGTATATTGTTACCTCTTCATTGGGTAACCTCCATAGGTTTGCACTAAAATCCTTCCAATATTGGATTTATGACCAAAATAATACTTCTAGGAAGAAATTATGGAAGTTTGGAAGTCATTTTTGTTGGTATTAACCAATCTAAAATGCTTTTACGATGTAAATATGAGAGGATAGTGGGTGTCCTTTTATAAATGATGTGAATGGTACAATTGTAATATTTTGAAAATAAAAAGGTGTACCTCCTTTTTTCACTTGAATAAAGGGTCAAAAATAGTATATTATAAAACCTAGAAGTCATAAGGTCTAAATATTTAAATGTTATATTTTTTAAAAAAGTTTTAGTTCATTTATAAGCCTTATCTTTTAGTTTACCCCCCCCCCCCAGAAAAACCATTTTTACCTTAACTATAGTAAGTAATTTTTATTGTTTTTACTATTAACTATGATAAAAATAAATTTTAGAATATTATATAATTTAAATTATTATAATTAAAAATATGGAATCAATTTTTATAAATTATATTCACATAAGTGGAAAATTATAATTCAAAATTAATCCAGCTGACAAACGAAATAGCGGGTTCTAAAAGAGAAAATATTCAATAGATTAAAAAGTTTTTATATAAAATTTTAATATTAAAATGATTCCAATGACCTAAATTGGATAATTATATTATTAATCAAAATAATTATAATATAAAAACAAATTAAAATATAATTTATCTTCATAAATAATTTAAATGAAAAGACAGTTTTCAATTAAACTTCTATAATTTTCACTAGTCATCAAAAATTTAAACTTTTAAGAAAATTCCCAAAATTTCACCAAAAATAAATTTTCACATGGAATTTTAAAAAAATTATTTTATTTTATCAAATATAATTTATAATAATTCAAAAAAATAATTGAATTATTTTTTTATGAAAGGCAATAGAAATCATTTTTGGTGAAATCATATAAAATTACTTTACTAAAAGTTGATTGAATATTTACTAAAAATGTATAAAAGTACGACATTAATATATATATATATATATTCATATATATATATATATATTCTATAAGTTATTTAATGCTATTCATACTCACCAATTTAATGGCTACGTTTTAATGGTTATATACTTAACGGGTCGTTAAACTTGGTGTGGCGTGTCGAATATACTATCGAACATATATTTAATTTCAAAAATATCAAGATATTACATTATGAATGACATAAGAAAGGTATGAATTATTTTAATAATATTTCTGTAGTGCCTCAACCTGATTATCCACTCGAACCGTGCTCCAGTCTGAGTAATACTGGGGCAAAAGCATGCCTTCATATCTGCCAAATGCTACCGACAAGTAGTGAGGGTTTAGAGAAGTGATAGTGGAGAGACTATAACCTCTGTTGATGATGTAATAATTATCTAATATATATAGATAATCTATGAAAGTTAAATACCAAATACAAACTTAACCAATAACCCACCCATGGTAGAGGCGCAATGATAGTAGTAAAAGCAATAATAATAACAACAAGCTCAAATAAACCATTTTCAAAATTAAATATCACAAAATTCCATTTATAGAAACTAAAGAAAAACATACTTACAAGATAAGTAATATAGTAAAATAAATATAAGAGTCACCCATGGATAATTTCATTTTACATATAATAGCATGTTGATACAAAATAAAACAAACAAGGAAACTACGGCTAAGGAAAGAACTCATGGTCCCTTGTATTCCATCCCATGTTTCCTCAAGCACTAAGATACATCACATGAGCCCAAACCTTTACATGAATTCAAATACATAATATATATACACATATTGAAGGTTTTAAGTAGGGTTTGATAAAAAAATCTTAGTAATCCACCACCAATGTGTTCCTATATAACATCTATAAATAAGAATGTGTAATAAAAATAAATTAGCATCACATGGAAGTCATATAAATAAACTTTATTCCCTTATTCACAATATCCAAATGGTAGTAACCACATGCTTCGGCCATCACTGGTATAAGGGTTGTGTAGAGGATCCTTAGCCTATTCTCATGGGATCCCCTATTTTATAAAAAATTTGAGATCCATCAAGAAACTCATATAATAGTATCATGGTACCGTGTTCCAACTCAAACCTCATGTCCAACCAATTTCTTATGTTCCAAAGTCATGCCCCAATAATCGGTACCTGGTTTCATAGACCTCAGTTCATATGAAACCTCATATGTTCAAATCCCAACATCTGATCTATAGTGATATTTATCCTCTAAGTAATAACACTATCATATCAACAACTAATGTCTTGAGGAATGATGATTTATGTCCTCTGAAGTAGTCCTAGCCTAACAACCTCAAGTACGTTGAGCCTTAGCCCCCAACTGAGAGTCTCAAAATTTTCAACCAATGGATCCTCACTATTCCCATGTAATTCTATTATAATCACCTCCAAATATCACCCAAATTCACATCTAATGGAGGTCTCTACCCATATGGGTGTTCAACACCCCCCTCATTATCTTACTGGTAATGTGTGAACACAATTACAATGGCGTATTGGCCAACTTGTGTGAGAAAAAATCACCAAATTAGTCCCTAAGACACATCATACAGTACCTCATTCCACTGAGATAGTATTATCAATCATATGGTCACAAACATCCAATATCACCTGGTCCATTATCATAGCCTGACAACCTCATCACCTCATACTGATGATTTTTTTACCCAACCTATAATCATTATCACTCTTAGAATCCAGACCTCACCCAAAATAATGATAACATCACCTTAACCTAGGTGGTCATCACCCCCACCATCCTTGGCCCAAGGCCTTTCATTCCCCATATAAATCATCACATGCTATATATATAAATCAAAAAATTAGATTTAATTGAATAAGCGCACCATGCCTAACCACCCAAGTGATCTCATGACTTATACCTAACCCGGTAAAGGAAGAAAAGTATATGGAATGATTAGAGGAATCCCACATAGTCTCACATTTAATTTGTAGGAAAGGATATTATTAATTAGGGTCTCTATCAGACTACCCAATGGTGTACTAAAAGTTTCACCCCAAAAAAGTCAAAAAAACATCGAGAAAGATAACAACTATCTACCTCATGTGGATAGATGTCTTACCATCCCATATTAGCCTCTAACTATAGCCAATTTGGAATAAATAGGTGTTTTAGAAGAATGATCTAAAAATATTTTAAACCATATCACATATATTTAGTGCTCAGTATTGAGATAAGAAAGGATAAAAGATGACATGGTAGTTGGATACTTATCTAAACTCATCCAACTCCACAAATGACTTGAATAATGGAGCTCAGATGAGGGAGTTATCTTAACGCCTAGGAAAATGAGGAAGGGATATACATAGTTACTAGAGGAATTCCATGTGAGGGGATAAATAAATAAGAAATAAGAAATAAGATATGTGGGGTATAATAGTAATTTACCACCTTTAAGTGGGATATGCATTTAGCACACACGATTTGTCTAATCATGCGTAGTTTGTGCGGTATCCCTTGTCCATGGATCCAGATAGCATGGTTATCCCACATTTTTTTCCAAACCATATATATTTTTTGTAAATCAACTCTTATAAAAACCACAAAGGTGTCTCATTTCCATGCTCCCCCTCTTACACAGTTTGGTAAACTATGCACAAAGCACCCAGAGGGTTGCACGGTTTCTCCTAGAAGATTGCATGGTTTATCCAAACTATATACCCCAATTTTCACTCCCTATAAACTTAATTTTTTTCATCAACAAAAATGAAACCCAATTGAAGTAGTAAAGAATTTTCTAGGACTCTAAACCCATCCAAAAATAAATATTATGTCAATGAAAACTCATAAATAAGTTCTAAAATTTGATAAAAGAATTGGTGTAAAACCCCGACCCCTCTAGACTAGAGTCGGTGAATTACTAAGTTAATTGGCATGGTTAGAAAGAATTAAATTCCAAAGGGATGATCAGTTTAGTAGTACTTAATAAACTAGATACATATATGTAACTCAAATTACATTAGAAAAGGTAACAAAATACAACAAATAACAAATACTAAAAGCTGCATCCGCAGAAACTCAATAAGTGATATCCTCTTCATAACCTGCTAAAGGTAAAAAACTGAAAGGGGTGAACTAAAATTCTCAGTAATGGTTACAAATAGTGGAAACATGAATTCAGTAATAAGTTAACAATTTTACATAATCAATATGGCATAGGGAATAAATGAAAAACTCATGCTATTTACAAACTGAGAATGAAACTGCATCCATAGATTTTGTCATTGTGAAAACCTCATGGACAGTAATAACTAATAAGGAATAAAGAGAATTATTATTAATTATACATCATGTATATGGCACATGATAAAATAATACCATTAAAAATACTTTAGTTTTGTGGGTAGAAACCCGTCTGATTTTTGGAAACAAACTCGAAGGGTTCATTGCTAACTGATTTGTCTCATGAGAATTGTCAATGCATCGAGGGGCCATAGGAGGTCTCAAATTCCACTTAAATTCCAAATAATTCTTTATAAATTGATTTAATACTATATAAAAATGACTTTTTAATATTCTTATAGAGTAGAGGATGCAGATTCATCAATATTTCCATAGTTAAAACAACATTCAAAATAAACACCTAATGTAAAATGGTATACAGCATAGAAAATAATCATATCCATGAAATGAGAATATGAATATTTAATAAAAATATAATTTTAAAATACAATTGATCTCAAAGGGGCCATATGTACACCACATAATAATTATTAGGTGCGCAATACAAAGTAAGTCATAATGAAAAGGGAAAATTGTGACAAAGTCCCTTACCATAATGTAATCAATCGAGTAGTATGACCAAAAAATAATAACAACCAAATTAATCACAAAATACCATGAATATAATGATAATATACATTAATAGGATGTACATAATAAACCACAAACAATAAATAAGTGGCAAAAAATGGAAATCTCATGGAAATGAAAGTGATATGAGAAACCTCTTACCTTATGCTCTAGTGTGTTCTTCATTTGTTTTAATGACCTAAATAATTAAATTTATCTTCATTAGTTAATAATTCCATAAACTCTTATACATTTAATTGATCTATTATAACCTTATTAGGTTCATTCATGGTCCTTTTTGGGTTTAATATGTTCAATTTTATTGTTTTGGAAGCATTTTCATCCTTGGTTTTCATGATTCCTTTACTTATATTAATGAATGGAAGTTAATTTTAAATGTGGTTAAACATCAAGAATTGTTTATGTCTATTATTAGTGACATTAAAGTGATATAAATGATCTTATAATGATTCTGGGTTATATACTTGAGGATGAATCATTAGTTAAAAGTTATTGATAAACACTTGGATTTAGCTTGGAAGTTTTGTGAACAATGAACATGTTTTGTATTATTATTCCATCTTATGAGTGTGTAGGGATTCCAGAACATTAATGAGATGAAATACATATATTATTATCTGGTTAAACCATAAAAATGGTTTCATGATGAGAATTTATGATGGTAACAAAAATTTAGAACATGTCTTCCTTGATTGTGATAAATCAACACATCTCGGACGGTGTTTTCATTTTTAGTATAGGAGGAGGGGGAAAGAGATGATGATAGAATATTACACTAGAATAATATAATTCCAGTTCATTTAAGGTACTATAATTATAATAGAATTTTTATTAGGGATGTTGATGAAATAATTATAAAATAAAGGAACTCAAAATAGAAGAAAAACTGAGAAATCTCTCACGAAAATTCGGCAGTTGAACGGCGTCACTTAAAATTTCATAAATTCGTTTGATGAGATAAAAGGTTTATCTCATCACTATTACATAATATGGACAGTAAGGGGATATGGAATGAAATATCCCAACATAATACAAAGTAAATTTAAAAATAATAGCAAAAAATGAATGAAAAGAGAGAAAATTAAAGAGGATGTTTACCTCTGGAACTCTTCACCATGAGATCCTTCATAGGGCCTTTGGTTTTTGACTTTTAGGGAGACCAGAAGCTCTAGGATGTGGGGAAGAGGGACTATGAATATTATTTGGTATAATTTAGGTAAGTCTCAAGCCTTGACAGGTGTGGGAGGTAGAGGGGAATGAGGAAGGTATTTATAGTGGAGGAGCGGAGGTATTTTTCATTATATTAATAATTATTATAATAGTTTTTCTCAAGATTATGAATAATCATAATTTATGTGACCCCAAATAGTAATAATGGAATGTGAGTTCATAAAAAGTGGTCTTACATCACTTATGATGTCATAAATAGTTTATTTTACTGATAATTTGAATATACAGTATTTTACCATATTTCACTATTCATCGAAAATTCTAGAATTTCAGAAAAATCCCAAATATTTACCCTAACCATTTTTCAATGTGTAGAATTAAAAAATGAACTCCAATTTTAAAAAATAATTTTCTAAATCTTATTAATTTAAATTTTAAATAAAATTATAGTTAATTCAAAAAATAAAGAATTTAAAGGCATAATTAGTTTTATATCACATTGAAAATTTAATTTAAATTTCATTATCTTATTACCTTAAGAAAATAAAATATTATCATTATTTACTATTCATATAGGTAATATTACTATTAATATTACTATTCATAAGGGTATGTTACTATTCATCAAAAAATCAACTTGATTATATGAGACTACAAATGACTTAATGGTAATAACTCTAGATGACTGTTTTTCATAATTCAAAACATAGAAGTGGAAAATTTAAGTTTAATGGATATGTTTGACTATCTCCTAAATAACTAAGTGTCATTTCAAAGGAAAAAATGATTTATGAAATATAGGGAATGAATAAAATTTATTTAAGAGAAGCATAAAATAAAATTTTTGGGGTGTTATAATTGGTCCACCCACCAAAATCTAAAAATTAAAAATGCGCAACGAATTCAAACCAATAAAAAATTTGAGACGTTATAGTCTCCCCTCCATAAAATAGCTCATCCCGAAGATATAAAACATAATGATGAGATGGTACCTAACATACCCATCTCTTTAAAGCTAATACAAACTTCCCCAGTATAAAAGGGCATAGGTCACCTCTCTCAAGACACTCTACACCTTAAGTGTTGCCAACCCTAATCACATATCAACCCAAAACTCAAGAAAAACCAAGGGTCCATCAACCATACATGGACTCAAAAGTCCTATCATGATGAATCTTCACTCCTTCACCTCATCAAGTGTTCATGTGTCATACCTATCACCCATCATGTTCTACAACTCATTAGATGCCAGCCTCATTTCTATGTCGTACGTGACAGCTATGAGGTCATGTGCCTCATTAGATGCTCAAAATCCATCCTAGTGCCTCACACATCAAATAATCCCATCATTGCAATGAATCCCAAATGAAAATTCACCTTAAAATCCACACACCCAAAGATTCTCATAAATTATCTCATTTCCACACACCTCACACACACACACATAGACACACAGAGAGATATATATATAACACATCTGAACTGATGTAAACCTACTAAACAGTGTCTAGTTATTTCATAGGTACATTTTGTGCACCTCTTTCACTAAATATAGACAATCCTGCATAAGTTTTATTCTAAGATAAAACAAAAAGGAAAAAACAATAATGTCTATGGTGTATCTCTAACCGTAACTAGTTGCCAAGCCTTCTATGCACCCAAAAAATCCACTACATGTGTCTGGCCTAATTACCAACTACCTAAGGCGTGGTCTCCCTTTGGTTCTTCTCCATCCACCATCCATTTACCCTAATGTTGGGTCACACTACCTCTTTCATGACCTTTATGTGAAACTAAAACATGGCTACCATAACGTGGTACCGATCCCTGTCTGACATCAAAACCAAGAGTCTACCTCAGTCTTTAATTTTTCATCTATCCAAGAAGGATTCCTGTAGAACCTCTCAAGACACCTAGAATGACTACATTCTTAGAACTCATTCTATTCTCGATCATAATGCATTCTCACATTTCATGACTTCCCGCAAAGGACATACATCATCGATGACCCACTCTGAGGTGTTCTGCTCAAGTTTTTTGCCTAAATGCCCAGATGAAACTCATCTCATCCTTGATTTCCACTATATTAAGTGCCACCACTGAAATCACATGACCCATAACCTGGATCAAGTATGACTAATCTTTCATTTTTTCCTCAGATATTAGTGTATGATTCATCACCACTAATAATCAGTCCATCCTAAAGAAGTTTACCTACATCTAAATGGTGTATCATAAACCATCCTTGAAACTCTTTAACCTAGAAGTGTAATTTCCCACCATATTGAGTTTAAAACAAGAAAAATTGGTGAATGTGACCACATAGTCCATGAAAAACATGTCACCCTATTGAAGGCACAATAAATCCAAAGATCTCTCATTCCTCTATGTTTGTAGGAATAATTTCTCAAAGAACCTGGACACAATGTCCTTCCAGTACAGTCTCTCTAATATTCTTACCTAAACATGCAAATCCCACCAATATTTTTCCAGTCCTCTGGGAACATACATATCCATCTTCACCCTCCATCTTGGGGGTTTCTCATGCTACTTAAAAAACATATGCATCAACTTTATCTAGTTCTTATCTGTCTGTAGTCCACCCTCACCCTAAAATAGCAGTGGTTCTTTCAACTATAAATCTAGAGTCAGTTAATACATATAAATATCTGCTCCTTGATATCCCTTATCAATCCCCTAGATGACCCACACTTGGATGGAAATGATCTACTCATCAATCTATAGACCAAAATATGTCATGTATGGTGGAAACCCCACCTATACTAGTGCCTTTACTTGAGCTGTTACCTATGGATCATGCCCTAATTGATCCTCTTAGTCCTCATCCCAACCCTCAAGGGTCCCAACCCGTACTCTCCCAACAACAAAAAAACATTTCCTTCCAGATTATCTATTGGATCATACCTATGTAGCATCTCTCTGAATACCAATACATAATCAAAAAAATAAAATAATTTATATACATAACAAGTAAAGGGAAACAAGTTGGAAGCAGTGAAATCTCACTACCCTTACCCTCCCCCATTGCAACCACATCACACAAAATCTAACATCATGGCCCCTTAACCACCCATATCAGAGCCAAGTATCACATATATGTCTGGCCTCATGGCCCCTATCATCCCCATATATAATTAAGGTGTCTCATATTAATCTGATGACCAGGTCTCCCAACCTAGTGATTAGAATCCCCCATATCATCATCTCTTTCTATGCTTATAAGAGCCAGGCCCATACATATATATTTCACTTTACATATAGATTTCATTAGGTCCACTTTATTGGGTTGGTTGATAAAAATGACACAAAATAAAGTCCAATCAGTAAAATACTACATAGATTCATTTGTTGAAACTTTAAACAACTCGACCCTCTTATCGAAATTTGGGTCCTCAATGACAATCATCTGTAATTATATCACAGCACATGCATGTATAATAAATTTCTATGTTCCTATCAAAAGAAAAACAGACACCCCTTTCCATACCGGGCCAAAGGTCCCAAAATCCTCCCTTTACATACAAGTCTAAGTTTCGTATTCCATAACAGATAATAATAAAACATCCAAGTACACCACTCAAGTTGGAAATCATATCAACTATAAAAAGTGAAAATAAGAACAGCAATTCCCACCCCTAGGAACATTGTTCATACCCCGTGCATAGGGCTACAAAAACCTTATCATGAGATATAAACCTTGTTCAAACAACATAAAATTCTCAAATATACCACATACCAAATATTAAGACCAGTAAAGGGGAAATAAAAACTTCTTTGATTCCATTTGTAGTGCTCTGAATTGATTATCCACACGAATAGTGTTTTAGTTTGACTTCTACTAGGCCTCAAGCGTTCATCCTTATACGCCAATAGCATTTGACTAGCAGTGAGTGTCTAATCATATAATAGTTGGGAAAATATACCCTCTGGTGATGAGATAATAATGGTCCAATAAATAAAGATAATGAGTAGAATAGAATGACCAAACAGAAACTATATCAATAACCTTTCCATTGTATAATTAAAATAATAGAGATAGAAGCAATGATAATAACAACAATCTCAAATAAACCATTTGATGAATTAAACATAAAAAAAATACAATTTTTAGCTACTACGAAAATAATTCGTAAAAGATAGGTCATAAAATACAATAAATACAAAAGTCACTCATGGATGACCTCAATGTACATATAATTTCATACTGATAACAAAGAAAACAAAAATGGAAACTCCAACTAAGGTATGAACCCATGGTAACTTTCCTTCTATCCCATGATTCCTCAATAACTATGATATAACTCTTAATCTTGAACCATTATATGAACATAAAGCCATAAAATCTACTTGCATCTAGAAGGGAATCTATAGGGTGTGAGAAAAAATCTCAATAGTTCACCACCAATGTGAGTCTATCTGACTTTTGTAATTAATAAGGTTCACAAAATATAAATAATAATAACTTGAATTTCATATAAATAAAAGTTATTTTCTTATTCTCAACAACCACAAGGTAGAAATCATCTACTTTGGCTATCGTCGGTATTATGGTAGCAGAGATGATCCTTATCCTAAGAACAATGGATTCAAAAATGTATAGCAAACCAATGATCCCTTTGGCACCTCATGTAACAGTATCCTAGAACCACATGCCAAAAAACACTATACATCCAACAAATATATGACATATTGAAGGCACACCCTAATATTCAATATCTGGTCCCATTGATCTTGTTTCATTAGAAACCCCATTAGCCCAAATCCTAACATTTGTGGAATAGTTATATCTATCCTCTAAGTGATAACACCATAGGCTCAACAACCAAGGTCTCAAAGAATGACAATTTCTATCCTCCCAAGTATTCCTAGCCCAATGACACCAAGTACAGTGAGCCTCATCCCCTAACCAATAGTCATAAAACTTTTAATTGATGGCACCTCACTATTCCCATGGATATCTACAGAAAACACCTCTAAACATCATTCAAACCTACATATAATAGAGGTCTATACCCATATAAGTATTTAAAAACACCTCATAATCTGATTCCTACTATGTATACATGACTCCAACAGTGCATTTTCTAATATAGGTGAGAGATAATCACTGAATAAGTCCCTAATACACATCATATGGAACCTCATTCCCCTATGACTATGTTACTCAATCTGATGGTCATCACCATCCAATAGCACTAAGTCAATTCCCACAACCTGATTACCAAATCACTTAAAACCAAAAACCATGTCACCTAACCTATGATAATTATCAATCATAGAATTTTGACTTCACCCAACATAAAAATTATATCACCTCTACTGAGGTGGTCATCACCACCAAAATCCTCAGTCCAAGCCAATCTAGTTCTAACAGAACTCATCACAAGAAATATATATAAACAAAATAATTAAATTTAATTAAATAATCACACCCTACTTAACCTCCCAAGTGATCTCAGGCCCTATACCCAACCTGATCGAGGAAGAAAAATCTAGGTCATTCTTATAGGCATTAAACATAGTCAAGAATTTAATTTAAATGAAATGAATTAATTAATTATGGTCTTTCTCAGACAACCCAATGGTGTACTAAAATTCACACCTACAAACTAGTATAAAATCATGGATAAATATAATCACTACCTACCTCATGTGGGTAAATGTCTACTAATCCAATATTAGCCTCTGAATCTAGCCGATTTTGAATAAATCATCATTTTAAATAAATGTCCGGAAAATTGGGTAAATCGACTCACATGGATTTATCACTCTATATGGAGAGTGAATAAAAGAAATTCTAAAGAGGAGTTGGGTCATTTTTTAGATGAATCCAACACTATAGAAAGATAGAATAATAGAGCTCAGATGAGGGTGTTAGCTCAATACCTAGGAGGAGGGGGAAGGGAGATCCACGACACCTAGAAAAATCCCACATGAGGGAAGATAGAAAGAAGAGATAATAAATAAGTGATTAGGGGTAGAATGGTAATTTATCACTTTTAAGTGGTCCATACTTTTAGTTTTCAGGGTTTGTCTAACCATATCAGTGCTACCCTTTATCAGCTCCACCCTATATCAGTGCTAAAAAAAGCACTGATAAATGGGGGGCCTTTATCAGTGCTACAAAAAGTGCTGATAAAGGGTCACTTTTAATGGTGCTAAAAAAAAGCACTGTTAAAAGTAAACCTTTATCAGTGCTTTTTCTAGCACCGATAAATCCCCCCCCCCTTATCAGAGATTTTTTAGTGCTAATAAAGGGGACCCCTTTATCAGTGTTTTTTTAGTAGCACTACTAATGGGGGGCTTTATCAACCCTTTTTCCTAGCACTGATAAATTTTATGTTTCAAAAAAATCCTGAAAAACAAATATTGTTATATTAGTATATTTATATTGATATAAATATAATATATATTTTTTAAATATGTTTTAGATAAGTATAAATAGACTATTAAATTAAATATATAATAAATTTGGTGAAAATGGAATGAAAATATTTTAAGAATTATTATTAATTAATAATTTGCTAATTATAATCGATTAACAATCATTTAATAACAATTGGAAGACACAAAATCCAAAAAAAAAAATAATAAAAGATCTAAAATAAGTTGAAAATATAACTCAAACTTAAAAAGGTCATAAATTTTGATATGGGTGTCCGTTGAGCTCTAAAAAAATCAAATAGAAGCCTGTGATGAGCTCTATGCGCTAATGACTGAAGGGAACTTTTTGTCACATTTTTTAGGCGAAAAAGGCCCAGAAGGTCTCCAGAACTTAGTTTTTATTCAGGATTCCCCAAATTTGTTAATATTCAAACATGTATAATTTCTGATCCAGATGTTCGTTAGGCCTGTACAACATATCATATCGAATATTGTTTCATTTTCTTTGATTTGACTTGTTGTGGAGTTGAAATAGGCTTCTGGATTAGATGTTATGGTCGTTTTAACATTCAATGTAACACCCCGGGTAAATAAAGAATATGACATTTTCATATTTATCCATATTTGTGAATAAAATATTAATATGACTTTAAAGGGGATGCTATGCTCGATGGCGTACCCAACACGCAACAACGAGTTTCTTGGAAATCTTACGTTGCACTCTAAGAATAAAATAATATTATTTTAAATGGTAGTTAACATGTAGCCGTTGTATTGGCGGGAATGGATAGAAATAACTAAAATAGGATTATACATGTTTTTAAATGTTTTTACATTTATCCAATAAAAGATAATGGCTTAAAATACGGAAGGAATTCAATTTTAGGCTTTTATACCCTAACTTTCACTAAAGGTTCACTTATCACCTTTTGATGGAAAACTATCATTAAATATAGTTTTGATCACTCTTATACATTATTTTGGACCAAATAAAACTCTTCTTTAGAATTGGGACATCAAAATTTACTTTGTGTAAATTTTTGGTATCTTTCCGATAAAGTTCATTTTTTTCAGTGAATAAGTAAAATGTTGTATTTTAATTCAAAACCTCTTTTTAATCTAATTTATTTATATGATTAGATTATCTTTTGAATTGGTTTAAAAGTTAAATTAGAATATATTTTTACCATTAAATCCAATAGTGGTCGTCGGAATTAATTTCACTTTGAAATCAGACTTAAACTAGTGTCAATCTTTTGATACTTAATGTTTCATAAAAACACGCTATTTGCTTTGACAGCGGGAATTAATTATTAAATTAATTAATATGACTTATATGTTTTTAATTTTGTAAAATAGACTTCATTTTTGAATTCGGAATATCAAATATAGCTTATGGTGAATTTTTGGGAATTTTCTGAAAAACTTCAATTTTTGATGAATAGTGAAACCACTAAGTGGTACTTATAAAGACTGATTTTTCCGTTTAAATGAAATTTTGCCATATTTGTGTTTTGAATTTTGAAAATCCGACATACATGGTTGTCATTAAGAAGTAAAATGTGGTTCAATGGGATAAAAATAATTTTTTGGTGAATAGTAACTTATTAAGTTTTTAATCGCGATTAGAGGTAATTAGTGTAGTTTAAGGTAAAAATAATGTTTTAATAATATGAAATGAACTTGAAACATGTCCTAACCTCATTGGATGTGTAATGGCCGACCACGACAATCCATGGGTCAACTTGGGGACCCCATGGAGCCACTTTGGTTGGGAAATGACATAAATAACTTTTTATTTAATGTAAAAGTAAAAATGACACAAACATGATATCTTTTACTAAAACAATTTTTAAGTGAAGTTATACAAGTCAGATTTTTTATTATAAATAGTCATTGTAAATATAAAAAGATTTCCTACATCATAGTATTTTATTTATAATTTTTAGACTTTAAATAAATTAAATTATTTATGACATCATGATGATGTAGTGATAACATCATTATCCGACGATTTAAATAAAATGAGGAGATAATGTAAACTCTATGACCTACACATGTCCAAAACTTATTGGATGGGTGGATTTCGAACCCTTATCACCTTACCCACGAATTATATCAATGTGGGATCTTCTAAAACCGAATCACATTTTCAAATAAAGTAATATTTATTACTTTCCAAAAGTGCCCCTCCTCTCCTCTTATAAAAGGCCCCCACCACTACCTCATTTCACACACTCCTCAAGCCTTTGGCTCTGCCAAACCCTGCCCATTTACTCTCTCCACATCCCTCTCCTCATCCTAGAGGATTACCTTTGGGCAGAATCCTTTCAAAGGAAGCCTTTAGGCACAAATCAAAAGGAGTTACACTTTTAAAGGTAATTCATTCTCTCATGTTCATTTGTTTTATTTTGTTTCTCCAACCCCCTAAACTCTTTTTATTTACTTCTTTTGTAACAACACCAGTATCTTAAATATACTAGGATTTTGTTATAATATTTATTCGAGCTAAACTCTCACACAACTACATCAAATGGTTAAAGAACATACGGTTTCCGTGGATGGCGAAATTCTGCCTCCCGAAATGATGATTGTTCAATACTCATTTAACACCTTCAAAGGTGGCCATTATGATGTCACTATCTTTATATATGATATATAATATGTTTATGTTTTACTTATGCTTCTTTATTTTTCATTTGTGTCTTACCTTTATGGCTTCCATTATGGGTATACGCGATATCTTCATTTTAGGAAGTGCGGACTACCGCCCCCTCAAAGTGATGTGATTTGTTAATGCCATACGTGGGACGTATAAAGGATGGATTTAATTTTATTATATATGATGTTATACTGGAACTATTATATACCTCTATATCATTATTATTTATTTCCATTAAAGTATGATATAGAAATGAAACTAT
Organism: Viscum album; assembly: GCA_963277665.1. Taxonomy (NCBI): domain Eukaryota; kingdom Viridiplantae; phylum Streptophyta; class Magnoliopsida; order Santalales; family Viscaceae; genus Viscum; species Viscum album. The sequence goes on along the minus strand of OY728156.1, from coordinate 1,430,968,569 downwards.
CGTTCATGCGTACGTACGGCTTACTGTCTCCATGAACGGTGCATTTCATTTCTTATCCCCAAAGGTAATGTACTATTATAAGTACATGTATATAATGGATATATATGATTAATGATACATCTAAATGATGAATATGATTTTGTAATTAAAATATACATACCTCTCATTAATTTTAATTCCATTAATATGACAAAGAAATGAAAGTAGCGTTCATGCGTACGTACGACATACTGTCTCCATGAACGATGCATTTCATTTCTTACCTCTAAATGATTATGTAATATTATAAATACATGTATATGCTGGATATATATGATATATATGATATCCAAATCAGGAATTTCATTCTGGATATAAATAACCTTTGACCACACGAACAACATGTAATTGTAAGAAGTCCACTTTCGACTTAAGAACCAAATATCGACAAAACAAACATTATTAACTTAAATGATTACATAATGTTTATAACATGTAAAGAAGTGATATAAAAGGAATAATGAACTTGAAAAAGGTTCTTAAGAAAATATAAATTAACTCATGTTTATTATTCAGGACGTTAAAGAACGATCGAGTCAAGTCGGACCTGAGGTAAGGGATCCTACCCCTCTCTTTCTTTTTAAGTACACACTTTTATGTCATTCCTTTTAAAGCTCATCTTTCTTGTTATTGGGATGATCTTTTATATTACAATTAATCTAATTTTTATGTTCATGTGATGATAGACCCTATTCTCTCTCATCAAACCATTTTGGAAGTTTTGAGTGGCGTCGTTAGGCTGCCGAACATTCGTAAGAAATCTAACCTCTCTCTTTCTTTTTAAGTACTCTCCTTTATGTCACTTCTTTTAAGATCCTCTTTGTAATGTTGGGAAATGTTCTTTTATACTCATCTTTCTGTAAATTTTATTGTAATGTGATGAGATACCCTATTTGATCTCATCAATCCATATTCGGATGTTTTATGTGGCGCCGTTAGGCTGCCGAGTTTTCGTAAGGATTTTTCATCTCACTTTTATTCCCGTGATATTTATGCTACATTTTCCACAAATTCCATTGAGTGGTTTATGTACTGCCCATTATTTTACTCTTTGTGTAATATACTTTCGTTTATGAGTATTTACATCAATGATCTATTGTCCTTCTTTCATGGGGTGTATGTTTTGAAAGATACCCAAGTCGGTAAGGGAACCTTTCACCCTCCTCTTTTTTAAAAGACTTCTTTTGTTGGGTCTTTTAATTTACATATTGTTATGTTGGGATATGTTCTCATATATCCTTATTGATTTAAATTTTATGTCCAAGTGATGAGATACACTTTTTATATCTCATCAACTCATTTTGATTTGATGTCGTTAGGCTATCAAGGGAACTTTTTAACCCAATTTCGATTTATTTGGGTTCAACATGTAGTCATTGAATATGTCATCCATTGAATATGTGTGAATGACCTTTTATTGTTTTACACTTAATATCCACTTATATTGGGTGAATTTATATTTGTCACACATATTTTTGAGATTGATTTTTCCTTTATTCAAGGATACCTTCTTTATAATGGATTTCATCACATTTGACATTTCTATTGAGGGTTCATTGTTGTTATGCACCAATTAATTCTTATATGGTGTATATACTATCCTTTGGAGTATTATATCATGAATACATTTATTATCATGATATTATAAAGTTCTGACTAAATGTTATTCCTCAATTATTGTATTCAAGTGTCTCTAATTTTGGTAAAACCCCTTTAACCAAAATATCGTTTTAAATGTTTTAATTATTTGTTCTTATTAATATCCATGTTTTCAAAATGGTTTTAAGGATATATTTGTATGGATATTAATGGTTTAAAATTTTAAGCTTCAAGGTGGTATGGGACACTTTGATTCAAAAATCTCTTTATTAAATGTTTTAAATGGTTTTGGAAATGGTTTCTTTTTGAATGGATTCATTTTTTTCAATATACTAAAATGTTATATTGTGATTGAAATGTGGAAATGTTTTGTTTCCTTTATGCATGTTTCATGTGATACATTTATGTTATGGTTCTTGGGCATTGTTATGAAAACGGGTGGTTCCGTGATAAACTAAGGGCGGGTGAGCCCGATATAGATCTCCAATGCATTGGGTAACATGAAGGAGTGAAACGTTAAGGTTTCTCCGAAGAGATTTAGGGAATATACTGTGATGGGTATTCCAAACGTAACCAAGAGGGTTACTCCCTACATAAGAATGTTATGAATGCCTCAAGTTACCTTTATGTCTTATGATTCCTATGATTTATTCATGATTTGATGAGGTATGTTAAAGTGCTTATGTTTTATGGGTAAAGTATGATCTCATCCTTATGTATATATGTACCCATGTTTCCTTTCCATATTTTTATACCCCTTACTGAGCTTTTTATGCTCATCCCAAGTTTTTTTGAAATGTTTTTCACAGGTCAAGGGAAAGGTACATGATGTGATGATAGTGTCAAGGATGTGTCAAGAAAGAATCCATGTTTTATTTTAAATGTGTTTCTGTTGATGGGAAGAATGAATACTGTCTTTTATGTAACCACTTTGTTTAAATGTGGAATGTAATGAAAGTTTCATGATCTAATTCTCTAAAACTCTAAACCTAAAAAGATCCTCAATGTGTAATCTTGTAATAACTCAAGATTAAGTAAGGTTTAAGGTTGGGGCCTTATAGTTGGTATCAAAGGTCGGTTTAGATAACTTTAGAGGTTAGGGTATTCTTTAAGCATAAGTGACATTACCATAATGGTTAGGATTTCAGAAAGAGTCCTAGTTTTAGATAAAGTTAATGAGTAAGTATATCTTAGTGTTTACCTTTCTCATTAGCACATGATGGTTTTGTTGATATACTCACACTGACATTTCTGTTTTTAGTGAATGGATGGATCTCGCAGGCACCAAAGTGACAATTGGTTTGAAGGAAACTGTGGTGGTTCTCTGATTAAGAGACTCGATGAAATGGGGTACTCAATGAGGAAACTCGTGGTTGTCCTAAACCAAATATAAAGGAGTCATGATCAACCACTTTAACCTTGGTATGTTCTATAATTCATCATGTACGAGATGACCAATCAATGTAGAAGTTCAGGTAATAATAAAAATGGTAACCATTAGGGTTTATATGATCCTTACTTTTTAGGTAATTATGGGTTACTCTATGATATGATGGAAAATGAAAGTAATGAGATAAAATTGAGGTTAAAATATGTTATGATTATTTTTGAAGATTTTATCTCATTTTGGGGAATGTTTTAAGAATTATATAGTTTTGGAAAAAGGAAAACACGCAGACCGTGTGACTACCCGTCGTATCGGACAAAGCTGCGGGAATCGAACCCACAACCAAAGTGCGACTGGTATTTATCACCTACTACTGGACTACGTGAAGTCCCTAGTTATTTTGAATGATTATTTTTAGTTATATGATTTTATGAATTAATAGTAAGTTTATTTTGGGTTATTTATGAAAATGATTAACCTATCATGGAGGATATGTGATTAGGATAATTACTTTTCAATACGAGACTTTAGGAGCAACTGATGTTGTTTGGAGATAAATGTTACGATGTAACTTGGAAGACTATGTGACTAAATCCTTATAATATTTGGGTTTCAATCTTAGTTTGGTTTACTTTGAAAGATTTTATGGACAAATTGTTTATCTAATGGTCCTTGTTGAACTTTGGGTTTTGATGGACAAATTTTGGAGATTAAGCATAGATTTTCTTTTTAATGGGTTATCCTTTTCTGGATTATCTGACCTTATACTAACCTTTTTGGTTTTGGTTTTGGTTAAATCCTAAAGACATGGGATGTATATAGTTCTCTTTTGTGGATTAGGTGATTCTCTAGAAGTTGATTATAGTACTCTTAATGCGAACAAGTCTCCCTAAATACTCGTCTTTTAGAGAAAATATGAGTTTGAATCTAATAAAGGTTGAGAGTCAACATGATAAGTGATTATGTTTCCTTATGAATAAATTCCTCAATAAAAAGTAACTTAAAACAAAAATGTTTTCTATTAACTTTTCCTACTGGGGAATCGAATACCGTTTAACCCATCACAAGTTTGTGATTTTCTCATGGTTAACTTTCTCCTAAACATGTTTTCTATCACTCTCCATCAGAACATGATCCTATGTTTTCTCCTCCATGTCCATGTTTTCATACTTGGAATCCTAGTATGGGTTAACTCGGGTGACCTTTGTACTTATCTTTCTTTATTTTAAAGTGATTGTTTTATCGACTCTTCTTCCAATGTGGGACTTTCAAGGATGTTTCCAAGCTCAATTTTAAAATTGCAAGGACGCAATTCCCAAAAGGGGGGAAGGATGTAACACCCTGGGTAAATAAAGAATATGACATTTTCATATTTATCCATATTTGTGAATAAAATATTAATATGACTTTAAAGGGGACGCTATGCTCGATGGCGTACCCAACACGCAACAACGAGTTTCTTGGGAATCTTACGTTGCACTCTAAGAATAAAATAATATTATTTTAAATGGTAGTTAACATGTAGCCGTTGTATTGGCGGGAATGGATAGAAATAACTAAAATATGATTATACATGTTTTTAAATGTTTTTACATTTATCCAATAAAAGATAATGGCTTAAAATACGGAAAAAATTCAATTTTAGGCTTTTATACCCTAACATTCACTAAAGGTTCACTTATCACCTTTTGATGGCGAACTGTCATTAAATATAGTTTTGATCACTCTTATACATTATTTTGGACTAAATAAAACTCTTCTTTAGAATTGGGACATCAAAATTTACTTTGTGTAAATTTTTGGTATCTTTCCGATAAAGTTCATTTTTTTCAATGAATAAGTAAAATGTTGTATTTTAATTCAAAACCTCTTTTTAATATAATTTATTTATATGATTATATTATCTTTTGAATTGGTTTTAAATTTAAATTAGAATATATTTTTACCATTAAATCCAATAGTGGTCGTTGGAATTAATTTCACTTTGAAATCAGACTTAAATTAGTGTCAATCTTTTGATACTTAATGTTTCATAAAAACACACTATTTGCTTTGACAGTGGGAATTAATTATTAAATTAATTAATATGAATTATATGTTTTGAATTTTTTAAAATAGACTTCATTTTTGAATTCGTAATATCAAATATAGCTTATGGTGAATTTTTGGGAATTTTCTGAAAAACTTCAATTTTTGATGAATAGTGAAACCACTAAGTGGTACTTATAAAGACTGGTTTTTACGTTTAAATGAAATTTTGCTATCTTTGTGTTTTGAATTTCGAAAATCTGACATACATGGTTGTCATGAAGAAGTAAAATTTGGTTCAATGGGATAAAAATAATTTTTTGGTGAATAGTAACTTATTAAGTTTTTAATTGCGATTAGAGGTAATTAGTGTAGTTTAAGGTAAAAATAATGTTTTAATAATATTAAATGAACTTTACACATGTCCTAACCTCATTGGATGTGTAATGGCCGACCAAGACAAGCCATGGGTCAACTTGGGGACCCCATGGAGCCACTTTGGTTGGGAAATGACATAAATAACTTTTTATTTAATGTAAAAGTAAAAATGACACAAACATGATATGTTTTACTAAAACAATTTTTAAGTGGGGTTATACAAGTCAGAGTTTTTATTATAAATAGTAATTGGAAAGCTAAAAATATTTCCTACATCATAGTATTTTATTTATAATTTTTAGACTTTAAATAAATTAAATTATTTATGACATCATGATGATGCAGTGATGACATCATTATCCGACGATTTAAATAAAATGAGAAGATAATGTAAACTCTATGACATAAAAATGTCCAAAACTTATTGGATGGGTGTATTTCGAACCCTTATCACCTTATCCTCGAATTATATCAATGTGGGACCTTCTAAAACCGAAACACATTTTCAAATAAAATAATATTTCTTACTTTCCAAAAGTGCCCATCCTCTCCTCTTATAAAAGGCCCTCACCTCTACCTCATTTCACAGACTCCTCAAGCCTTTGGCTCGGCCAACCCCTGCCCATTTACTCTCTCCACATCCCTCTCCTAATCCTAGAGGATTCCTATTCGGCATAATACTTTCAATGTAATCCTTTAGGCTCAAATCAAAAGAAGTTACACTTTTAAAGGTAATTCATTCTCTCATGTTCATTTGTTTTATTTTGTTTCTCCAACCCCCTAAACTCTTTTTATTTACTTCTTTTGTAACAACACCAGTATCTTCAATATACTAGGATGTTGTTATAAGATTTATTCGAGCTAAACTCTCACACAACTACATCAAATGGTTAAAGAACATACGGTTTCCGTGGATGGAAAAATTTTGCCTCCCGAAACGATGATTGTTCAATACTCATTTAACACCTTCAAAGGTGGCCATTATGATGTCACTATTTTTATATATGATATATAATATGTTTCTGTTTTACTTATGCTTCTGTATTTTTCATTTGTGTCTTACCTTTATGGCTTCCATTATGGGTATACGCGATATCTTCATTTTAGGAAGTGCGGACTACCGCCCCCTCAAAGTGATGTGATTCGTTAATGCCATACGTGGGACGTATAAAGGATGGATTTAATGTTATTATATATGATTTTATACTGGAACTATTATATACCTCTATATCATTATTATTTATTTACATTAAAATATGAGATAGAAATGAAAGTAGTGTTCATGCGTACGTACGGCTTACCGTCTCCATGAACGGTGCATTTCATTTCTTATCCCCAAATGTAATGTACTATTATATGTACATGTATATAATGGATATATATGATGAATGATACATATAAATGATGAATATAATTCTGTAATTAAAATATACATACCTCTCATTTAGTTTTAAATCCATTAATATGACAAAGAAATGAAAGTAGCGTTCATGCGTACGTACGGCTTACCGTCTCCATGAACGGTGCATTTCATTTCTTACCTCTAAATGATTATGTAATATTATAAATACTTGTATATTATGGATATATATGATATATATGACATCCAAATCAGGAATTTCATTCTGGATATAAAGAACCTTTTACCACACGAACAACATGTAATTGTAAGAAGTCCACTTTCGACTTAAGAACCAAATATCGACAAAACAAACATTATTAACTTAAATGATTACATAATGTTTATAACATGGAAATAAGTGATATAAACGAATAATGAACTTGAAAAAGGTTCTTAAGAAAATATAAATTAATTCAAGTTTATTATTCAGGACGTTAAAGAACGATCGAGTCAAGTCGGACCCGAGGTAAGGGATCCTACCCCTCTCTTTCTTTTTAAGTACACACTTTTATGTCATTCCTTTTAAAGCTCGTCTTTCTTGTTATTGGGATGATCTTTTATATTACAATTACTGTAATTTTTATGTTCATGTGATGAGAGACCCTATTCTCTCTCATCAATCTATTTTGGATGTTTTGAGTGGCGCCGTTAGGCTGCCGAACTTTCGTAAGAAATCTAACCTCTCTCTTTCTTTTTAAGTACTCTTCTTTATGTCAATTCTTTTAAGCTCCTCTTTGTAATGTTGGGGGATGTTCTTTTATACTACTCTTGATGTACATTTTATTTTAATGTGATTAGATACCCTATTTTATCTCATCAATCCATATTCGGATGTTTTATGTGGCGTTGTTAGGCTGCCGAGTTTTCGTAAGGGATTTTTCATCTCACTTTTATTCCCGTGAGATTTATGCTACATTTGCCACAAATTCCATTGAGTGGTGTATGTACTGCCCATTATTTTAATCTTTGTGTAATATAATTTCGTTTATGAGTATTTACATCAATGATCTATTGTCCTTCTTTCATGGGGTGTATGTTTTGAAAGATACCCAAGTCAGTAAGGGAACCTTTCACCCTCCTCTTTTTTAAAAGACTTCTTTTGTTGGGTCTTTTAATTTACATATTATTATGTTGGGATATGTTCTAATATATACTTATTGATGTAAATTTTATGTCCAAGTGATGAGATACACTTTTTATCTCTCATCAACTCATTTTTATGTGATGCCGTTAGGCTATCAAGGGAACTTTTTAAACCAATTTCGATTTCTTTGGGTTCAACATGTAGTCATTGAATATGTCATCCATTGAATATGTGTGAATGACTTTTTATTGTTTTACACTTAATATCCACTTATATTGGGTGTATTTATATTTGTCACACATATTTTTGAGATTGATTTGTCCTTAATTTAAGGATACCTTCTTTATAAGGGATTTCATCACATTTGGCATTTCTATTGAGGGTTCATTGTTGTTATGCACCAATTCATTATTATATGGTGTATATACTGTCCTTTGGAGTATTATATCATGAATCCATTTATTCTCATGATATTATAAAGTTCTGACTAAATTTTATTCCTCAATTATTGTATTCAAGTGTCTCTAATTTTGGTAAAACCCCTTTAACCAAAATATCGTTTTAAATGTTTTTATTATTTGTTTTTATTAATATCCATGTTTTCAAAATGGTTTTAAGGATTTATTTATATGGATATTAATGGTTTAAAATTTTAAGCTTCAAGGTGGTATGGGACACTTTGATTCAAAAATCTCTTTATTAAATGTTTTAAATGGTTTTGGAAATGGTTTCTTTTTGAATGGATTAATTATTTTCAATATAATAAAATGTTATATTGTGATTGAAATGTGGAAATGTTATGTTTCCATTATGCATGTTTTATGTGATACATTTATGTTATGGTTCCTGGGCATTGTTATGAAAACGGATGGTTCCGTGATAAACTAAGGGCGGGTGTGCCCGATATAGATCTCCAATGCATTGGGTAACACGAAGGAGTGAAACGTTAAGGTTTCTCCGAAAAGATTTAGGGAATATACTGTGATGGGTATTCCAAACGTAACCAAGAGGGTTACTCCCTATGTAAGAATGTTATGAATGCCTCAAGTTACCTTTATGTCTTATGATTCCTATGATTTATTCATGATTTGATGAGGTATGTTAAAGTGCTTATGTTTTATGGGTAAAGTATGATCTCATCCTTATGTATATATGTACCCATGATTCCTTTCCATATTTTTATACCCCTTACTGAGCTTTTTATGCTCATCCCAAGTTTTTTTGGAATGTTTTTCACAGGTCAAGGGAAAGGTACATGATGTGATGATAGTGTCAAGGATGTGTCAAGAAAGAATCCATGTTTTATTTTAAATATGTTTCCACTGATGGGAAGAATGAATACTGTCTTTTATGTAACCACTTTGTTTAAATGTGGAATGTAATGCAAGTTTCATGATCTAATTCTCTAAATCTCTAAACCTAAAAATATTCTCAATGTGTAATCTTGTAATAACTCAAGATTAAGTAAGGTTTAAGACTGGGGCCTTATATTCGATGACTTTTCAAATACACATATATATGTATTTATTCGTAAATATATATGTGTGTGAGTGTGTGTGTGTGTTTGTGAATGTGTGTGTGTTGTATATATGTATGTATGAAATTATTTATTTATTTATAAACACACATAAAAAACATATTTTATAAATGTATTTAAAAATAATCTAATAAATATATATTAATATACAAATAAATATATGGATAAAAATTTATAACTAAAAATATGTATATAAATATATATTAATATAAAAATGAAAATATATATATATATATGAAAATATATGAATAAATATATATGTATTAATATAACTAAATATATTTATATTAATATGAATCTATATTAATATACGAATAAATATAACTATATATATATTAATATATGAATAAATATATATATATATATATATATTAATACATGAATAAATTTATATGTGTTAATATGACTAAATATAATTATATTAATATACGAATAAATATTACTATATATATAAATAAATAGATATATCATTAAATAGAGAAAAAACCAAATGGCTTGGTGGTAAAGGTTAAGGCGTGCAAGGGGGAGGTCGCGGTTTCATGTTCGGGTGGAAGCAAGGAGGTTCCTGCGTGTGGGGGATACGCGGGAAGGGTAGTGCAGAAGATTATTAGGCTAGGGGTCTGCCTAGCGCTGATAAAAGGGGGGTCCAACGCTGTTAAAAGATCCCCCCCCCCCGCATTATATAATTATTATTTTTTGACTTTTATCAGTTCTTTTTAAAAGTGCTGATAAAATTCCCCTTTTATGAGCGCTAAAAAGCGCTGATAAAAGACCCCTTTTATCAGTGCTATTTTTAGCGCTGAAAAAGGAGTCTTTTATCAGTGCTTTTTTTAGCGATGATAAAAGGGGCCTTTATCAGTGCTTTTTTGAGCACTGATAAAAGGGACCTCCTATCTTTGCCTCAATTAATAGTTCTTTTCTTAGTACTATTAATGCACTTTTCTAGCATTGATAAAGGCCATGTTTGTAGTATTTCATCCACATCTCATGCGGTAGCCCCAGCCCAAGGCTCCAGCTTACAAAGTTATCCCTCGTGGTTTCTTAAATCATGTGGAAACTATTTGAATCACCTATGCTAATAACTATAGAGGTTTAACATGGTTGTGTTCCCCCTCCTTCATGGTTTGAAAAAACCATGTATAGATCACGTGGAGGGACACCCAGTTTCTCTGGGGAGGCTGCATGGCTTTTTTAAACTCTGCACCCCAGTCTGTACACCCCCAAAAACATAGGATTTCAGCCTTAGACACACCGAAAACCCAACTAAAACACTGAGAAATTTTCTAATACTCTAAACACATCTAAAAACCAGGACTTGGGTCAATTAAAAACCCATAATTATGTTTCAATAATCAAGAAAATATTTATTCCACCCACCAAACTCTGAAAATTCAAAACGGGCAAAGAATTTGACCTTCTCCAAAAACATGGAACTTTACAATTTCTTATGTTATAAGTAAGAAATTTGATTTAATTTTTATTAACTATAATTATATAAATCTGATCTATACCATCATTCTATACCATTGGTTTGAATAAACATTGGTATAAGTATGTATATGGACACATATATGAACGGTTTGACGAAACTGTTGATATATGTAATTTTCTAGTGAATTTATTCCAATAGTTTGCTAAAACTGTAGGTATAAATAATTTTCTCAGACACCTATACCAACAATTTCATCAAAACATTGGTATATCTAATTTTTATTGACCCATATACCAATGGTATGATCGAACAGTTGTTATAGTTGGATCCATTATTTAATAATAATAATAATAATAAAATAATTCATTTAAAAAATTATATATATATGTGTGTGTGAGTATGTAATATGTGGTAGGATAGTGGTAAGGCGATTGGAATATAAGCCAAAGGTATTGGGATCAATAACCAGTGTATTAATTTCTTCAATTGAGGACTTATACCAAAGTATTGGAAAAAATTGTTGGGATATGTTATTTTTTGGGAAACCAATACCAATGGTTTGGTGAAACCATTAGTATAGGTGGTTCCATTATTTATTAATTATAATAATAATAAGAATAATAATAAAAATTCATTTTAAAAACTAGATATATATATATATATATGAATATATTATATGTCATGGGATAATGATAAATTTGTTGGAATACAAGCAGGGGGTGTTGGGATTGATACCTAGTATAGGATTTTTATAATCATAGTAATAAATAAAAAATAAATCATTTTAAAAAAATAAATATATTTATTTATTTTTTTATTTATTTATTTATATGAAAATATTATTTTTTTAACTATAATTGTAAATTTGTTGGAATATAAGATGATGTCTTTAGGATTAATACTTAGTATAGGATGTTTTTTTATTTGTATGAACACCTATACAAACGGTTTGATTAAACTGTTGGTATAGTTAGTATCATTATTTATGCATAACAAAAATAGTTTTAATAGTAATAAATAATTATTTTTAAAAAAATATTATATATATATATACATATACGAACATATATGTTATTGTAGGTTAGTGGTAAAGTCATTACAATATAATAAGGGGTGTTGGGATCAATACCAAGTGCATGCTTTCTTTCAATAGAGGACCTATAACAATGGTTTAGTTAAATCATTGGTATAGGTATTTCCTTTCAAATTACATTTACCTATGGTTTTAGAACTGTTAGTATACGTATTTTATACTAACATTTTGGCCAAACTATTGATATATGTCTTTCCTTTGAAATTAAAAATACCAATTTTTTGAGAACCATTGATATATGTATTTTAATCAAACAGTTGGGTAAAAACATTGGTATATATCTATACTGATGGAGAATCACCCAACATTCACCCAAACTATCAGTAAAGGTAATAGAAATGGTATGGGGGTATACTAATGGTTCAAAACCATTGGTGTAGCCTTTTTCTAGTAGCATTAATCTCAGTAAATGATTAAAATTCTATATTGTATGAAGGAATAATTAAGGAAAAATTTGCTAAATCATAGTTAACGTTTTATAATGAAAATTTAATGATTAAAGTTTTTATGTATTGAGAGAATTATGATATTTACAAATGATATTATGGTGTGTTCTAAAATTTTTGGGGATTATGAATGATATAAGGATTGTTTTATATTAGTTTTTTATTATAGATTTCCAAGAATAAGTTATATGGTAATGATAACCTAGAAAAGTGATTTTATGGTAAGGTTATATTTTTAAAAAACACATCACTAAGGGAATGATAACTCTTAATATGTGTTGTATAAAGTGATAATAATTTTTAGTTGGTTTAAAGATATTATTGATATTGATAAATTAAATTGGAAATTATTGGCAACCTTAAAATAGATTAGTGACATGGTGAGAAAATGATTCATATTTTTTGGATATAAGAAACATATTAGATAGTCTTTAATCATATTTTAGGAAAAATAATAAATTCATTTTTTGTAACAATTTATGCTTAAAAAATGTTTTATAGTGATTCATGTTATTATCATGTCTTAACAGAATATATAATCTTGGTATTCAAATGTTTGGTTTGTGACATTATACTCTACTTTATATCATTTGGGGATAAAATTTATGGTTGATCTTGGAAAAAATATGTGATCAAATCATTTAGATTTTTTTTTTGGTTTTGAATTTGGTCAAACAAATTTTGAATGATTTATAAGGTAAACTATTTATATAATGGTTTATGTTTAACAAAAAGTGTTATTGTTGAGGTTTATATAATAATTTCTTTGTATAAATATTTATTCATATTGGATAACCTGTGTTATCCATTTTTTATTTGGTAAATATCTAGAGATTAATGAAATTAAATTTCATTATTTGATTCATATTAAAATCCATTAAAAAAATTTAGTGCTTTATTAATGAAATGTTCATCTTGAATAATCATTTCATGAAATAAGAGATAATATAGAAGGGTAAAGTGATCAAATCATAACCAAATGATGAAATTATGCTTATGAAATTTAATGAAATAATTTTAGTATATTTTCTGAGTTTTTCTATCTATAGATTAACTAAATACATAAATTCTAGAAAAATTTTCCTAAAATAAAAATAGTACCATTTTACCTTCCTTTTATATGAATGTATGGTCTTTTTACTCCCTGCTGATTTATGGTTTTGTGATCATTAATTTTCTAATCATTATGTTCTATATCACTCTAAATTAAAATTTGAACAATATATTTCTCATCAATGTCCATATTTTCACTTCTAACTAGTTTAATATTTATCTAGGAACTTGATTATTTTTCATTTCGGGTAACAATTATGTTTCTCAATTCCCAATTATAAAGGAAGTTTTATTATTCCATAGTATGATATAACTTTTAAATAAAGTTATTTTATAATATTGAACCCTAGATTACTGGGATAAAATTACATATGCAAAGCTTATTTGAGGGGGTACAATTTAATACCCTTAAAATTTAGTTTAAAAGTATATTATGATCAATATCTTCTTTAATACGAAACACCAAGCATTAAGAAAACTATGATATACTATAAAATATTATATGAATGTGATCATCATAACCAAGACATTAAATTAGTGGTATGGTAATGAATTAACAAATTATAATGAAATATGTATAATGGTTTTAAAAATGAAAATTTATTTACTAATTCTTAATAAATAAGTACTCAATTTTTATAAAATTCATTTTTGGCTTCAAAAATATGTTTTTTTTCAAAAATGTTATTTGTTGAATTTTGTTTGCGGGAATTGTAATTAATTTATAACATTTATAGAAATTTTATTTTAGTTAATTAATAAAATTTTTTAAATCATCATTTAAATATTATCTTACGATTATGTTTTGGGAATTTTTCTGAAAATAATTATCTTCCAGTGAACAGTGAAAAAATACGAATTTTTATAAAATTACAATTTCTTTTCATTAAATCAAGAAATATAAAAGTACCATTATGTTTTGATTTTTTTTAAAAGTCAAAAAAATATTAATTAATTATAATTAATAAAATTAATTACATAGGAATCATCATTATACTTAATTTTCACATGACTCCATTTTTGGGATTAAAAATACAATTTTTGAAAAACAAATGTTTCTATGCGCATAATGTGTTTTTTTATTTATAAATTAAATTAATATTTATTGATTAATATATTAAATATAATTAATAGATTATATATTTAATAAAATTATTTTATAATCATTTTTTTGTTTCAAAAAATCAAGTAATGGAATTAAATTCAATTTTATGCATAAAAAGACATTTTTTCTAAAAAACAGGTTTTCATTACATTTTCAATGATTTTTTAAAATTAAATTATACAAAATATAGAAATTAAATAAGTTAAAAAAAATTCAATGTTACTAATAATAATAATTATTTTAATTTATTAGGGTTAACATAATTTTTTTTATAATGAATCGTAAAAAAGTAAAATTTTGTAACCATGGTTAAGGTTGAAAGAGATTTACTAAGGGGTTAAACATAAGGATAAGGGTAAGAATTCCACATAAATTTTTCTAATTATTATTGGTTGAAAAAATATCAACCTTATATTAAATTCTATTCTAATACTTTAAAATAAAATATCACATTCCCTTGAAAGTGATCTAATATTACAAAAATCTTTTAAATAATTCCATGTATGTCATTCCCCTTACTTTTTAAATTGAACCACTTATAATCCATTATTAAAAAAAATTAGACTCCTATTCCATCCACTACCTACTCCAAAAGAAGAAATTATTCCTTAAATTCATCTTTTATCCTATTTTATTCTTCAAAGAATACTTTTTCATAGGTTAAGTTGTAATCCAAAGGAGGTCTTTCAAAGTAGAGGTATTAATCTTAACCATGATCATTCAACTGCAATTCTCTTTCCACCATATCTATACCAGTTTTATCCATAAAAGTGATTAATATGGTGTAATAAATATACTAATATGTTATTATGATTAGTTAACAACCATTTCCCACCTCTTATCTAACAAATGTTAAATGAAAATATCTATCATTTGTACATGTGGATCACCACCTCCAAGTAACAATATAAATAATTTTTCTTCTCCATCTATAATGGATTATTATTATGATGGATTTAATGTTTTTATATTTTATTTATAAAATAATTATTATTCAAAAACAATAATAAATATATAATTAATTACAAATTATTCAAAATGATACTTGATTTTTATATGAGTTCATTTTTATGATTAAAAACATATTTGACTAAAAAATATTTTTATACCGTAATTTGTTTTTATCTTAATAAAATAAATTTAACTTTTTCTATTATTTGTTTTTATTAAATTTAAATATTATAAATTCAATAAAAAATGAACATTTTTTTATAGTCTTTTCAAGTCATGTAATGGAAGTAAATTATGTTTTATTCTTAAGAAATGCATTTTTTAAAGACATGTTTCCTTAGTGTTTTACATGATTATTTAGAACTAAATTCTGATATTTATAGAAATTAAATCTACAAAAATGGATTCCATATAAGGAATTATAATAATTCTTGTAATCTAATAGGTTCAACTTAATTTTTCTTCATAACAAATAGTAAAAATAGTAAAATTTCCTTACTATGGTTATGGTAAAAACTAATTTAATAGCAGATTAAACTTAGTGATAAGGGTAGTAATGCCACATAATATTGTTAAATTATTATTGATTGAAGATATATCTATATTACCTGAACTTATGTTAAAACTATTGTCTATTTTTACTCTTTCTCTATGATTTTATGTTATATTACAAATATATTTTTTGTATTCATATGTGTGTCCCTCCCCTAACATATAAAAGGGAACCACTTCTCCTCCATTATTTACATAATTTAAGCCTTATAGCTCAATCTATATTTACTCTAAAATCAGACTATATTAATTCCATTAATCCGTTATCCCTTATTCATTCCTAAGACTAAAATTTTAATGATAAACTTTTATTCTAAATGAGGTCTCTAAAATAATAGGAGGCTAGACTGCCTATGATTCAAATCAGATATAATGTAAGGGTTCTCCTCTAAAAATTGATTCATTGAGATATGTTTTATTTTATGCACATATTTTTGTTTATGAGTATATATAATAACCATATAACATTTTATATCATCAATCCTTCTTAATTATTGATATTTAATGTAACAATTCAAATTTTTCCATCTAAGGGAATTTGATACAATTGTTACCTAATGGTAAGGGTTTACTCTCTCAAATTGTCTTCTTTGATATATATATTTTTCTGTACACATTTCTTATTATATCTGTTCAGTCTATATCCCCTTTATTATGGTGTATCGTTGATATACTTATAATCAAGATATTTAAATCTTTAATTAATGTTATTTCTTTCATGGGACTTACAACATAAAATAATCCAAAGCAGTAACGGTTTTACTTTAAAATATTTTTTTCTAAGATTTATTACTATTAAATTTCTGATGATGAAATTATATGATATATTTATCCAAATATTATGTATTTAATTATCATCTGAATATTTCTTGATATTACATGTTTTATTTTAATTTTGCTCTCTCTAATAATTCAAAAGACTGAATAATGATTTTAAGGAAACTAACTTTGTTTTTTATTTAGTTGGGTATCTTTTCTTCTATATCCAGGTTTTCTTTAAAATGTTTTCAATAATTTTTTTACTATTATCCAAATATTAAGTAAAATAATTTTTTATTATATTTGACTTTATTTACTAATGTATAAAAGGAATATTCTTATAATTTTCTTATTGTGGTACTTTTAAATTTTTACCAAAAATGTGTAAGGAATAATTGTTTTAAGTTATACCACATGAATTTATTTTCCCACCATCATTGATACTATTCTCTTGGAATTTTACTTTATAATTTTTTATATTTATATTCAAGAGAAAAAATTCCCTAAAATTATGCAAATTTTAAGATTTTAAATAAGTGATGTTAGTATAAAAAGGTGTTTTCCTCAAGAAATAATCCAATAGTCATTTAAGTTTATTTTTGTCTTTAATAACATCCTTTAATGTTTATTATGACTTAATGAATATATGATCCAACGTTACAAACTTTATTCTTTTCCTTTATGGTTTATTATTATGATGATTAAATATTTATGAAACCCATTTTTTATCCACATGTTTAGCTATGATGAAATTATAAATGTTTTCATGATATTATAGAATAAATATTAATATATTTAGATTATATAATTGGTGTAACTATTATATCCCTCTAATACATTGTGTAATGTTTAATTTTTTAGGATCTCAAAGGTTACATGAGAGGTTATATCAAGGTAAGAAGAGGTTCCATAAGAGGTTATCCAAATCCTGATGAATGTACAATAGTTGTTAGCCTAATCCAAACATGTAAAGAATATATTGGTGGGTATCCATGAAAAAATATTTCTATGATTTTTATTATGACATACTTTTTTCCCACTACCTAATACATTTTTTTATTCTTGTGATATGATATCATGGTTAATGATCTTTGATTCTTATATAGATTAGGCCTTATGATCCTCTAAATATGTATTTAATGATTATTATCAATAAATTGTTGGGTATGAATTTAAATTTTCAAGATCATGTTCTCTTATCCTTATTATCTTAATATAACTACATATAATCATTGATTCATATCTCCCATGTTTACCCTTATTGTGAATTTTATCTCGCCATTTATTATTTCTCATTTACCTTGGATATAAAGAAAGGTTTTATGAATTATATGTCTAAGAATGGTGTCATTTGTGAATAATATAATGGGATATGTTGAAAATATTTTTTATTAGTTTTGTTTCCAAAGATAGTAAACCATAATAGTTCGGGAGAGGGTAATAATGAAATATAATTTATATTCATCTAATATGATGAAATATATATATATATATATATATATATATATTGGTTTTCTAAATGAATTGTTGACTAGGTAGTTCATAAGTGGTTTCAGTCCTATCCAGCACCCTTAAGGTCTGAGGTTCAACCCCTAATAGACCCCATTTATGGTTGATTTTTTGTGCCACCAAAGCAGTGCTATAGTAGGTATTGAACTAATTTAGTAATCTGGAACTATAACATGTGGGTTAGGTTTAAATTCACTTTACCAATGTGGTAGAATATCATTAGAATTAATCACTAAGATGGGCCTTCATACATCCTTTCGATGATCTTACAGTCCATGGTAGACTTTGTGTCTTATTTTAGAATGGTACTTTGTGCCATTTTATAGAGAGGGCCTATGGGTTATTCAAAAAATATAATAATGGGTTATTCTATAGACCATATCTTAAGGGTAAGTGTGTGATTTGGCACATTTGGACATTAGTGTTTGTGTGTGTCTGAATTATAATACTTTCTATCCATAATATATATAATAATATATAAATATATTATAACATATAACTTATATCACAAAATTTTTTAATAATTGTGTGTGTGTGTGTCTATATATATATTATAACATGATAATAATAAATAGTACCTATTTCTATTTTATCATAATTATAATGATACCAATACTACTAATGCATATATTTAAATATCATGACATAATAATAACATCATTATTCATAATAAGAATAATAATAATAATAATTCATTAACATATCTATATGGGTAATAAAATAATAATAATAATAATAATAATAATGTTATAAATAGTAAATATATGTCAATTAATATTATCAAATCTTTAAAATTAACCATAATACATCACAATATTTGAATTATGAGAATATACATAAATGTAATTCATACACACATAATTTATCAAAATATAATTTAAAATAATCTATATTTCATTATATATAATATTTTTTATATATTTATTAGCCACCAAAATTAATTATACATTCCATCTAAAATTATGAAAATAATATAATCAATTTTTTACCAATATTCAATTTTTAATCATAGTTATTCAATAATAAATGAAACAATACAATTTTATTAAAAACCAATACTTAATCTTATTATTATCATCATTATCATTAATAATAAATCTACTAAGTATACAAACAAATTTTAGTCCCTACCTGGTATCTAATACCCCGCAATTGGGTACCTAGTGGTATCTTTATACCACCCCCTATACTGAAAAGCTCAATGAATAAAATAACTTCTACTTTACAATCGACACATCCAAACATATGTAAAACCATTTTCAAATTCATTCTCCATCTTTAAATTCCATGTTTAAAATAAAAAATAAAAAAAATGAACCATGCTCTAATTCATATCAACCCATATTAAATTGATTCCATTTATATTTCAAGACACTTGTAACTAAAAAACTCATGGTAATTATTTCATCCAACAAATTATTATTGATAATATGGGATGTTTCCAGGAAATAAATATGTTTCATGAGTTATGTGAGTTGCATGGCTGTGTGAAAACCATGACAAGACATCATCATATTATTGATGATCATTAAACTATTTCTGTTATGTAAATTCCTTGATCATTTTGTAATTTACTTATCTTTCTTGTAATTATGGAATTTCAATTTTTTAATGTTTCTTTAAACATATGTCCCATGTTGTAGACTACTAAAAATTATATTGTCTCAATAGTGACTTCTTATTTTTGGTAAAGTTATTCGCATGTATGTGTTGGATTATTTTTCAAGTAACATGTAATATATTTATGGAATTCAATGACTATTTGGATTCAAGAGTATCTATTATTGATCTATAATCCTTTTTTACCCATTTTTTGTCATTAAATATTTTAATACCCATACTATCTATAGTAAAATTTCAACATAGTGTATGAATTCTAAATTTATTCAAAAATTCTAAAACTATGGCTATGGAAATATGATGAATATTCATAAAATTTAGATAAATTTCTTGTTAAATATACTAAAAAATTGTGTGTAAAATTTAAAAAAAAATTAATATATGTGTGTAAATATTAGACTTATACACGAACTATAAAATATACTCTTAATTTTTCAAAAAATCATCAAATTCATTGGCCCCATGTTTTTATGGGCAGCCATGGTTTTTAAATACCTTAAGGTAAAATTCAAATAATATGTACATATATACCATACATAACATGAATGTACATATAATTTGAATGTTTTTATAACATATATGTATGTTTAAAAGGATGAATTGTGAAGTGGAAAGAATTGTGACCATGAAACTGTTACACATGATCATGAAAAATTGGATAAATTTCATATCAAATATACTTATATAGAACTCATAACTTATTTTTACGTAATAATGATATTTTTAAATAATATTTACTTATGTTATTCCAATAACCAAGACATTCACTTTTTTAGATAATCATCAAATTCTGTAATGCTTGTTTTTTTGGGATGCCATGATATACCACTTAAAAAATTGGGCATAATCTAAATTTATTTTTAATGTGTACTGTATGCATATATGTAAACTATAAAAGTTTTTAAAAGAAAAAAATAATTTTGATCATAAATATTTGTGGAAATTTAATATAAACTATACTTATATAATTCATATAACTAAGGCATTTGTATGAATTTATAATTTACCAAAATTTTACCAAGCTATTTATTACATGGAACATAAAAGTGTTGGATAGTTTTTTATACATAGTCATGAATAATTTGAATAAAATTTTATTAAATGGTTAGTGAAATCCATGAATCGCTCATGATAATTTTTTCTCAATACCATGTAATTGGATTGGGTAATTTTTTAAAGAATTTTCATTCCTTAGTGAGAGCATAATCATATATCACATGGATATCCCATTTGTATTTTCTTAATAGAGTGAGATAATCTTCATACATAAATCCAACACATATCATTCATGTTAATATAATATCATAGACTTTGTGTAAAAGGGTGTGACACGTTTTTTGGTTCTCACAAATGACCCTGCATTTGAATTAGATTCATTGAATAAAAGAATCTAATATTGATTGATTATATGGTACATAGCTTATTCTTTTTCTATCATCAAGTTAAGTTATTATTTGGTAGAATATCTCTTAGAAATATGGGTGGATACTTTTTTAGTGGACCTTACCAAGATTCAGCGAAAATAGTATTTCACAATGTTCCTTGTGTGGACTCTTTATGATGAGGTTCACTAAGAGAATGATCTCAACTTGGGGATTTATTCATCACAAAAATTAATAACTGCATATGAGATGGTGTGAGAGAGTGATATCATGGATTCACCTTGATTAATGGAATATTATATGGGGTCCTAACATTTAAAGTGCATTAATTTATTTGAGAATACAAAATATAGATAAAGGTAAATCATAGCTTAAATATTCATATTATAAATGTTTATCCCCCAGTACATATTTCTCATATGGGTATTTTTTTGATTGTAAATGTATACCTTCATTACACTTAAGTTAATAACATTTAAAAAATGGATGATTTACTTTAGGTAAAATGACTTGGATGGTTATTAGATGGACATGTGAGCTTACACCTTCGACATACTATGGGGATCCCATTTGGTCATAAACTAAAATGTTTTTTCCAAAAAATTGTGTTCTCTAGATGAGTTTTGGATAGAATTTTTCACTTAAAATATTATCATACAGATGATAGTATATTTTAAAATTTGAGTTTCTTCTTATATGTCATGTTACCTAAAGGGTTATTGGATACATATATATATGCATTTACACTCTTACCATACTAAGAGGACCTTTATCGAAAGGGAATGAATTTTTTCTGACTTAATCAACCTAAAGATATAAAGAATGATTTATAGAGAAAATAATTTTAATTAAGTGTTTGAGAAAACTAAGGTTTCACTATGGTATTTTTATCATATTATCTTGGTGAATTGATATTTCATTAACATGTCACATGATCATGGCCCTAAGGTGATAATAAGAAGAACAGTTTAAATTGAATGTGAAAGAGGGAGATGTGGAGTTATGTTTTTACCAAAATGATTTGTTATCAAAATGGGTAAGTATTCTTTATTTCATATTTGTCAATTAATAAAAATTTATTCAAAAACATTAATTTTATATGGCATGCCTAACTCGATGCAATGTTTCTGATGATGGTTTTTTCACAATCTAGGAAAATGAACAAGAAGTGAAAGGATTGATCTAATTTTCTTGGACCAATGTATCTAGATAGTATATCTTGAATTTTTATATGGATGTATTTTAGTACCCATAATCTTCTTGACTCTTTCAATTGTGATCTAGCCTTTTCCTAAACCCATGAAGCATTAGGCTCAATGATAAATGGATTTACATTTTTTAATATATATCTTTATAAGGTTTTAAATATAACCATTTTTATGTCTCATTCAATATTTTTTATGTTAACTTAATATGAACTATATAGTGATTTATATTTTAATATTGTATAACTCATATTAAAATAGTGGTTGTAGTTTAAATTCATACACCTTAGACCAGAATGATGCTTTTCATTTAAGGTTATACTACATAGACAAAAATTGTGTCTCCTATTATAAGGTTATAGATATCAAACCAAAATTGTGATTTTAATATAATATTATATGGATGCTGATAAATTTGTGTCTAATTGTTTATGTTCATAGATCCCAAACCAAAATTCCATTCAATTTATTATATTCTGATATAAAAAAATCATTATAAGGAATGGGGAACTCTAAATATAAAGGATTCCATTCGTTGTGAAGGATGTTAACCTAATGTGAATGATGAATCAAACACCAGTGAAAAATAATTTGGACTTTGATAATGTAATTTTAGGTCAATGGATACTTTCTTTAACATTTTCTTATATTTTTACTTCTATAGAGTGTACCCAAACTATTGGAGGGGCTAGTTCTTAGTTCCTATAATATTTTTTCTTATTTTATCTATTTTTTTGAAATCTAATATTTTATTAAGATTTTAGTTATTAAGATTAGTGTGTAAATACTTAACTTTTTTTTATACATCCCATTTTATGTTTTCATCATGGTGAGTTTTTTACCTCCTTCATCAATATTTATCATCTTGTAATTTAAACCATGGGGTGCCTATAATTTAGAGTAATTTATTTCAGAATATGAGGGTGTCCCTTAGTTTATATTCTTATATAATAAATTAAATATCATGGATTTTATAATATTTTTATATGAACAATTTTCTAATGGTGTGTTCAATCACTTTATATGTAATGAAGATAACTAAATATAAATGAGGACTCAATCCAATGCATGTGTAAATAAAATTTCATTATACAAAAGGGATAATGTAAACCCATAGATAATAATTAATGAATATAAAATTGATATAAATTTATGAGATTAAATAATGAGGTAACGTGAATCGCAAAATGAAGTGGGTATGTGAGTGAACCTCAATATTAATTGGGTTTCAATTTACCTTAAGAGTTTCTATAATATGTGAGAGTTTAAGGTATAGAGATAGTTCAAATCTATTTGAACATGGAAAATTTGAATGATGTAAATCATGATTTGAATTATTCAAATCATTTAATATAATGTTAAAATTTGTAGATCGGGATGACTGCTAGCTAGATTCAAATGATGGATCTGTCAACATACTACTAGACATATATACAAATGATGATCATTAACCATGTTCAAAACATAGGTCCCACCTTAATTATCTAAAATCCACATGATGGTTGGGATTATGTTGTTTCATAAATATATACATTTTTTTATGGGTATTAGTTTGCCATATTTTGGGTGCATATGTAGTAACTATGAAAAGTGAGATATTTCATATCAGGTGCACTCATTTCTAAAAGCCTTAGAATATGTATGGTGATCCAAACATTTAAAACATAAAATGGGTTGGATAGAAGATAAGGAAATGAAAATTATTTTGAGTATTTTGGAATTATTCCATTATATATTATGTAAACTATTTACTTATACATGACATAATACATAGAGAATCTGTGAAAAAAAGGATGCCATGGTGTAATATATTTAAACTAAACTCGAAATAAAATGGAAAACAATCATATTATATAGTAAATTAAAATATAAAATTATTTTAGGTGGTACCTATAGGAGGCAAAAGTGTCACTAAGTATCCTATAAAAATATAAATCAATTTATACATGTTCTAAAAATGATCTTCTGTTTTAATGTTGAAACAAACATGACTAAAATGAATTAGTTTTAAAATGAAAATTGATAATGTAAAATAGAAAAACTATCATAAATTGGATAAAACATACCCTGTATAAAGGGCTGAGAGTACCAAAGCATAATAAGGGTTCATTAACATTAAAGTGTTTAACCCATGTTTTTAGATCGATCACCCATGACTGGATTGAAAAGGAAAATTTTAATTTAAAAACATTGAGCTTAAACTAATAGGGAATACATTTAATTCTATTATAATATGAGTAAATATTCCAATTATGGGGTTATTCACCAAATGTGAAATAAATATGACCCAAAAAACTAAGGATAATATGAATGTTAGAGAAAATAAAAAGATACGGAAAAGTGTTGATTCCCCAAAGAACACAAGTGTTGAGCTGATCGTAGTTACCCATGGGAGTAATAATTAATTAATAAATGTAAAAAAAGATACATAATGTGTTATGGATTACAGCTGAATGGATTAATTATAACCAACATGAATATATAAAAAATTAAATTATATATAACAACTCTATGTTTTTCATGTTACACCTTGGAATATTTTAAAGAATATTTTTAGTGTTATCGATAGAGATGATGTGGGATTATGGTCAATGGAACCTTAGTACTGATATATTAAAAACCTTAAATTTATTATATAGTGAGTGTGTATTTTTTATAAATATTTCTTTATCTATGGAATAGTGTATCAAATGGGAAATAAGAAACATCTATTAAATCTAAAAAGTATATTTTACCCTAGTAATGATATAACTTATGTTTTTTTTCATGTTTTACATTTAAAGTTCATTTGTAAGAAAATATTACATAAAATAAATGAATAATAAATTTTTCAAATTAAATTTCTAAACCTATGAAACAGTATTTTTATAACTTTTTAACTAAAATATATAGGGTTGGATACATAACACTAGATACTAGAGGAGAACAACCATGTAAGAAAATTTGGGTATGATCTAGGATATTTTCAAATTTTAAAATAGATAAACATGATTTTTCAACAACCTCTATTATGGGAACATCATCATCAATGATTAATCGAGATTGAGGTAGGGTGTTTTATTTTTTGTTTTATTAGTACCAATTTTGATTTTGTCCATGATGAATGTGAATTAATTATTTTTAAATTAATTTACAGGTTATTATAGTTGGTTTATGGTTGAATGACATTAATTCATAGATAAGAATTTATAATTCTTGATTATACTCTTGTATTTCGGTTTAGACATCAATAGAAGAAGTGAAACTGAAAAATGGAAAATGTTTGTTCTGCACATTTTTATTTCATTCCATTCTCCCTCCATTCTCCAAACATTTATTGTTGTTGTTTTTTTGATTGATGCTTCGACTTTTTCCGATAACTTATCATTTTGAAATCATTCTTTGGTGAAGTGGATAATTATCAAGGGTGTGGATTTTTGATTGAAATCATGATAAGGGATTGAATATGATGAATGAAAATAATTGCAAGATCAATATATATTTTGGGGGGGGTTGTGTTTGGGTGATGCAATGTGATGGGAGGTGATTTAGGAATAGATTGGTGGTCAAAATCCGACCACTAGCAATGTATCTGGCTCAATCAACCATAGAACTGAACTTTACAGGCACAATTCTTGTATAGAGTGAGGACGAGGTGATGTAGATGGATATGTGTGAGGAATAGGAGTATCTAAAAAAATTATTATATACACCATCTGTAATTCGAATGAAAACTTACCTTTTGGACCCCCTTTTGTGGAAGTTATGGTTTACGTGTGAACAAAAAATATTATTGGGTCATGTGACTTGTTAACACATACATTGATCATTAAATCAGTGACCTAATGTGTACCCCTAGGTAGAAAAGTATGGAAATTACTAGTGTATATGGGACCATCCATAGAACATTTTTATAGGCCAGAGAATATGGGCAGGAACATGAGTAGGACTATACTTAATGGGACATGATTTTTTTTCCTTTTTCATGCCATTAATCACTTATAGGGTGGGTTGGAGCCCTATATCACCCTATTAATATTTAAATATCAATTTGGGTGAATTAACTTGGTTAATCCATAAGAAATTATAGTGCGGAATCCCATCTTGAGCCTAGGATGAGTGATCCCCATGATGGGTTAGTTCTAAATAGATTTTTGTATCTGTATGTATAGTTAGAGGTGTGAACCTCTATCATTATTCCCAAGGATTGTTCAAATATCCCATTTTTGAAATCTAGGTCATGTAGACACCTTACAAGTGGGTTATCCCAGAAGTTTAGATATCCCCTATAGTCCCTGGGTGTGATCCCCTACATGTGTATCTATATCTTATGAGTTAAAATGTGTACTTAATTATTGAAACTTATGACCATTTTAACATCTCAAATGAGTCTCATCAGTGTTAGGGAGACTCGAGAAGTAATTTCCATTGGAAAAATGTCATATGATCATTAGGTATAATCCTATGATATTAGGAATGATGTGACCTTACTTTGAGACTTGGTGTCAATCTATGAGCATATATGAATTATTATCTTCTTTCCTTTTGATTGAATCACCCTTGTGATGATTTATATTTGGTGATTCTAGGGTTTCATATTGGGAATTTTTATACTCCCCCCATCATTATCACTATCACACATGTTGTGTTTTATGCATAGGAAAATCATTTTGACAAAGTCCTAGGAGGACCGAGTGTTGGTAGAGATTAGTTATTCTAGATGGACCTTAGATAGTTTTAGGAGTTTTAACTTGGTATTATCCCCATTTTTGATAGTAGGTGAGAATATTTTTACAATTTTAGTGGGTTTATTTTTGAAATATATCTTTCTTATACTCTTTTTCATATTCAAGTGTGGGATTAGTTGTTATTCATGCTTTTATAGTTTCATTAGTTTATCTTTTTTTCATTATATAGTTGTATGGAGATGTGTTTCTATGAAAATTTACTTTAATCTAAGTTCTACCATGTGGGTGATATTTTTATTTAGTGATGGTCCATATACCCTATTCTATTAGAGGTAGTATTTTGGTTCCACACTCAACTTACTAAAAGCTAGGATAGGCCCAGAGGGTTAGGTTGTGATAGATTGGTATCATCATGGGATTTATTAATACTAGAGCTTGGAGATAGTCTAGTAGTGATTATTGGTTTAGTAACTAGGGAAATATATTTAATGTGTCTTGAGTTCAACTCTTAGGCCAGGGAACCCAATGATGGTGCAACAGATGATATATCTATTTACCAGGACTCTGATTACCTTCTTGTTGACTTGGAACATATCAGCACTATTTAGAAGTAAGACATTGATACATGTATAATATATGAATGGATTGTGGTTTTAATTTATTTCTATAGTCATCTCGCAAGATATTATTTTTTATTATATCTTAAATATTACAGGATTCTTTTACAATGAGTTCCATCTAGGATTTTGCAGTAAGATTATGATGATGATCCTCTTAGAGATTAGGCTTTATTTTGGGGACCACTATTAGAGGTTTTTCCTCTAGGTGGTTTGCTGATATTACCTCCAAAAATTAAGTAGATGATTTTTCTTACAATACAACTAGATGACATATATAGTCTGAGTGAAATTTATAAGTTATAATGAAAAATAAAACATAAGTTTGAGGTCATGTCAGATGATCAAGAAGTATATGACTAGTTTAAGGGAGTTTGGTGAGTTTTATGTATTTTAAAGACCCATCCTGATATGATAGTGGTCTTAGAATTGATCCTTCTCAATATACTAGTAGATCGATGGAGGATCTCAGTGACATAATTGCATGATGAGGTGACTCTCATCTAGAAATGGTTTTAGTTCCTTTTCGGAGAGGATTTTTATCTATTTAACTTGTGGATAGTTCATATCTAGGATCACATAAATATCCAATGTGGAATAACTTCAGCCAAGTAGCATGTATCATGGTTTACTAACCTCTACAAATATTTCATGTATATGGTTCATAATGGGTACATTCAAATATGGTCCTTTTAGTGGGGTATTCACTAATATATCTGAGATGCAGTGGTATATATTTTTATACATTACTAAGATAGGGTACTGAATTATTCCTTAGTCGATGAGAGATATCTAGATAAAAAGATGTCAAATGTTGGTTTTAATAGTGGTAATCCCAGAGTGAATACCTCAGTAGATGGTAGACTATTTCAATATCATTGATCCACATTCTTGATGCATGCAATTTTGAAGGTGGTCTTAGGATAGTGTTTTAACTACTTGGGTCTCCTAAGGAGGCTTTAGTTAGTTGATGGAGAGGCGTTTCTTCTCCTGTAATTGGAGATATCAAGTCTCTTAGGATTTTCTAACCCGCCAGGCATCATATGGTTATATGGTCAATAAATTTACTAGAAATATCTAAAATACTGATCAAGGAGGTCTAAAGGGTGATAAAAGTGGTAGAGGAATTAGGAGAGAATCAAGTGTTAGCTGATATTATGATATGATTCCATCTATACCACCTTCATGTGTTCCCCACCATTATCATGTAAATGGTGTTTATAATTTTGTACATCTGTAGGAAGTGGATGAGTATAACCCAAAGGCTCTAGGGATGATATGTGGTATGGTCTATGTGTTATATACATTACTTTTACTTTTGATAGATACATGTGCAAGACACTCTTTCCTTTTCATATACCTTGTTCGAGATCTTGATATTTCAGTAGATCCGTTGGCTAGATTTTTAATCTTATAGACTTCTAAATTTTATGATTTAATGATCACAAACATTTTATGACAGTGGGACCAGACACTTATATGAGTGATATTTGTATGGTATCTCTTCATTTTCATTATGATTCATTATGATGTAATTCTAGATATATACTATTTCTCCCGAATTCATGCATATATTGACTATTTTATATGGAATATTTTATGCATCCAAGTTGATAAGACATTATTTTTCTTCATTGGTGAGAAGGGATCTCAGTAAGAGGATGATTGGATCATATTTAGGAGAATAAAACCAATTTCTCATAAGTTTGTTAGTGTGTCCATTAGATCAGTAGACACTGTAATTAGTTAGTTTCTTACATGTGTGGTAGAGTATGAGTAAATATTTCCTGATGACATGTTGGGATTACCTTCCCATCTAGATATCAACTTC
Organism: Viscum album; assembly: GCA_963277665.1. NCBI lineage: Eukaryota > Viridiplantae > Streptophyta > Magnoliopsida > Santalales > Viscaceae > Viscum > Viscum album. The sequence goes on along the minus strand of OY728156.1, from coordinate 1,430,938,893 downwards.
TTCATAGATCTACACCTATGGACTACACTAATATTTTTACTTATATAACAGATGCACCTCAAAAAGATATAAGATTTTAAGGTACAATTGGTGGATATATAGAGGAAAGGAATTTCATGACCTATTGTATCCTCCTGGGAAACCCCAGTACTATTCACTAAGAAGTATAATAAGATATTGAGGTTGTGCATGGATTATCTTCACCTAAAATAGGTGACTATCAAGAATAAATATCCATGAGTGATAATTTAAAACCACTTTAGCCAGTTGTATGTGGTTAGGTGGTTCTAAATGATTGTCCTCATGTTTTTTCATCAACAACATTGAGTTATAAATTAGGGTATATCGAAGATGACATTCTGGGGCTGCTATGATCACTATGAATATGTTTTCATTCTGTTTGGTATGATCAACTCCTCAATAGTGTTAATGGGACTCATGAACTAGATATTTCATCACCTCTTCAACTGGTTCATGGAATTCTTCATTCATTACTTCCTTTGGTGTATATAATCATAGGAGGAGCACATGGTACATATTTTGATGGTTCTGTACATAATTTGAGAGCACTAACAAGATGGAAATCTCACTATTTGTCAGTTTTGGATTTAAGAGACCTGCATTCTAGAATATTTCATCTCAAATGTGGGATTAGTAGTGGACCCATATATGATAAATACATTAATATATTTGGATCCACCCAAAAACTTGTCTGAGGTGTAGGGATTCCATGTGTCAAAAGTCTATTATCAAATATTCATGATGGATTTCAGTAGGATTGTTAAACATCTCACTACCTTGATAGATAAGGATTATCCTATTGTGTATGTGGAGTGGTTTCAGTAACATTTTCAGGATATTTGGTATATATTGACATGCAACCCCATCTTGATAATTCTAGAGAAAGGTATTTAGTATGTAATATTTTGTGATACATCCATAGTGTGGCTTTTATTCATTTTGAGGTAGAAGAATTTTGTAATTTATGAGGGGTCCTAGAAGGTAATAACTAATGAGAAGATCAATGAAACCCATGATTTGGATCTGGTGGATGTATTTTTCACCCTAAATTCTAAGTAACACTATCTTATTGGAGATTTATTCATATCATATTCTTACTATAATATTATGAAGTATAACTGTTTAAAAAAAATTTAACCTGATTAGGGTGATGGATAGAGTTTATAAAGGATTATAGCATTGATATATTATATAATCCTCGTAATGGGATTATTGTGGAAGATTATCTCAATAGGATATCTCTTTTTTAGTTATTGAGTGAGTTGTTAGAGTATTTGGTCTCATTTTATGTTTACCTTATAGATGAAGAAAGTGCATCATATCTCTATTCGGTGATTATTACCCCTCACCCTCTTCACCATGTTAGGGAGACAGAACTTGTGGATATTTATTATGAAATAATTTATAATAATATATCCATTGAACATGAACTTGTTGGATTTTATAAAGTTTGGTACTGCAATATTCTTTTTAGAGTATGGGTTTTCATACCAATCACACTACAAGAGAATATTATGAGGTAGTTTTATACATCCCCCTTAGTGATTTATACAGTAGTGTAAAATAAGTATCAAATCACTCAGAATAAATTTTGGTGGCCAAGTTTAAAAATTTTATCACATATTTTATCTCTTGATGTCTCACTTTTCCATAGGTGAAGGGATATCAATAGGTTCTAGTTGGTTTGGCCTATTCCCTTGAGGGGACATAATGGAATTGGGAGGGTATCTACATGGATTTCATTATTGGACTTCTATAATCATCTGTAGGTCATGATTCTATCTAGGTGATGATAGACCAACTCAAAAAGTCAAGACACTTCCTAACCATCCAAAATAAGTGTTCAATGGATATATTGGGATGCCTCTATATCTATGAGATAGTCTACCTTTAAGGATTCCCCTTGAAGATAGTTTCATATCATGATTTTCCCTTCCTTTTACAACAATAGAGGGGATTATAGTAAGATGTTAGGACTCTATTTTGGTTGAGTATAGAATTTTACCTCCAAGAATATGTCCAAATAGAGAAGACAATTTTTGTTTTGGGAGGACATGCTTCAACCTTATTTATTGAATTTTTGGCCATATTTAAGAGAATCATCCACCTTTTATGGAGTTTTTGTAAAACAAGTTCCACCAAGCCACCATCGGTATAGCACCATTGAGGTCCATGAATAGGGTAAATTTTTGGTCACTATGAATATTTGTTGGATCTATAGTATTTAGAGTTTATTGGACCAAAGTTAGTTTGAAACACAATAGGGAAGTTTAAGATTATCTAAGATCAGATGACGACTTCTCGGAGCTGTCAAAATTCTTTTTTGGAACAACACAGACCATTAGAGTTTGTTAAGGGAAACTATGAATTCATGAAGTTCTTACCTTGATGAGGACTATGGATATTTTATTGAGTAGAAAATATATCTATTAGATTCATTGTTCCTTTAAATAAACATTATAGGTTTGACAAGTTTTAGTACCTCATAACATTACAGCAACATTTAGAATGGGAGCATGATGTATTCCACAGGTTTCATCTAAGGAGATATATGTGAAACCTATCTCATGTTATTGAATATAGTGAGCTAGACATTGAGGATGGGGATTTCTTTTAAGAGTACCTATAGACCATCAAGGATGGGTATGAGAAGATCATTTGTGGGCAAGCAATTCCTTTAGTATATTTTCATTGATAGCAATGGAATATTTAGAATAGAACCTGAGATAGGTAGAACTATATAATAACTTATTACCACCATATTTTTTAGTATTGTTTTTTTTCAAGTCGAAAATCCTTGAAGTTGGAATGAATTTAACAACTATTATTTTTTCACATAACACATTCATCTATTTTAAGGAACATTTTTATAGTTATTCATAATGTATTTGTGGGATTTAGAGGTTTATAGATCCTCACTACTAATATATTAAAAATGTTAAATTTATTATCTCACATACATATATTTTTTCAAAAAAAATAGTTTATCTCTTGACTAGTGTCTAAAATGGAAAAAATGAGTATTTTATTAAATTTGGTATTTGGGTTTTAACCTCATAATAACATAACTTATGTGCACGTTCGGTGTTTTATTTAATGTGATGTCACAATAAAATATTAGATAAAATAAAGTAATAATTAATTATATTATTTACTATCTAAATAAATGTATAAACCTAGAAACAATATTTTTATAGATATTCTATGATAATATCTAGGATCATCTTCATAACCCAAGATACTAGAGGAGAGATACTGTAGGAAAAACTTTAGGTGTGGTTGAGGATATTTTCAAGTATGAAAATTAACAAACCAAATTCATCAATGACCTCTCATGTAAGAACACATTCCATAATGATCAATCCAATTTGAGGTAAGATGTTTTATTTATCTTAATTTAATCCCCATTCTAAGTTTCTCTATGAAAAATGTGAATTATTCTTTAGAAATTAATTCATTAGTTTTTGATTTAATTACAATTATTCATAGATAAAAATTTATTATTCTTGATTATCCTCTAATTCATTGATTTATAAGTCAATGGATAAAGGACAAAATAAATAATGGTTGACATTCAGTTCTATCTTTTTTTCCTTCCGTTATCCTTTCATTATTTGAATGCTCATCATCAACATTTCATTTTACTAATGGTTTTTCTATATCCTAGAAATGATCACTGTGTAATCGATATTTGGGAAATGGAACATTACTATGGGTTTAGATTTATTATTGAATTTGTGTTGAAAGCTTGATGATGATGATGGATGATCATTTTTTGATATAAGGAGTGTGTTTCATAGGTTTTAGAATTTGGGAGATGTTTTGTGATGGGAGGTGATTTTAGAGTAGATGAATGGCCTAAATCTATATATTAGTAATTGATCAGGATTTGTCAACATTAGATTCAAATATTTTAGGTATGATTCATGGATAAATTGAAGGATAAGGTGATGTGGATGGATACTCTTGTAGACCACAATTTTTTATAAATTCTTGATATACATGGTGTGTAGTTCACAAAAACACATTCCATATAGGACCCCTTCCAGGGAGGCTAGGGTTTATGTGTGAAATTAAATATCACATATGTAACGACCTGAAATTTTGAATAAATCTTGTTTCTTGATTTTATGTGTTATTTTATTTTATTTTTATACTCAACAAAAAATATTCATTTGAAAACAGGAGTATAATTAAAATGGGACTGTTGGGTTTTGACTATTATATGGCCATTGGTCAATATGACCGCTTTAAACTAAATGTTTTGATTATTGTCTCTAAATACAAGTCATCTTGGTTAATTATTATAGAAAGAAGATTCGATGGCCTCACCCAGTAGTCTTGGGCCAATCGAAGCCCATCTAACAGAACTTGGGAAAAAGGTAGCACCACTAGGATTTTCTCTGGACCAAACCCAAGCCGAACTTCATCGTGTGAAGCTAGAACAGAATTGCCTTCACGAGAAGTTCAAACTAATAGAAATTACTACTCATGCGATGTTGGTCGAGCCACCCTTGGATTCTCTCACCTTAGCACACCTTACACTTAGGTCCTATGCTGGTGTGATAAGGGGCTATGTAAGGAGACTTTAACTGCCTTGTGTAATCCTTTTTTTTAAATAAAAATTGGGATTTCTTCCTACGATGATGTTTATGACTTTTCAAATATCCGGATAAATATAGTATTCATAATTTTGGTGAATTTTAGAGAAAGGATATTTTAAAAAAAATTATAAATAATTATAAATGTGTAATGATTTTCGAAAAATGGTCTTCTAAAATTATGTTCAGTACGAAATTTAGAGTCTAATATGATCAACTTTATTTTTTGATGAATAGTAAATTATGAATAGTGATTTTATGCTTAGGATTAGTAATGTGACCAAATGGATTTGTAATCTCACTTAAAGAATGTATTAAAATAATCTAGGCACCTTGATTAAGTAATTTTATTCAATAAAATGGTTAAATAATGGTTTCATAAATTATTCAAGTATTAGTTTTTTCCAGTGAATAGTGTATTTTAATTAAAAATTAAAATAAAAATATTTAGAAAATTATTTTTATAAAATGGATTTCATTTTTGAACTTAGAGCATCGATATTATGTTCAGGTAATTTTTGGGTATTTTTCTGAAAAAAATGATTTTTCGGTGAATAGTGCATTTATTTAAAAAAAATAAATTAAAAATATTTTGAAAATTATTTTTATAAAATAGAGTTTATTTTTGAAATCATAGCATTGATATTTGGTTAAGGTGAAATTTTGGGATTTTTCTAAGAAAGTTGAATATTCAGTGAATAGTAAAAATACAGTTTTAGGGTTTCGGTATGTTTAATGACATCATAACTATGTCATGATGATGCCATGAGATATTTTAAGGAATGGTAGAACAAAGGTGATTAGTTATTGTGTGGGGGCCTCATGTGGCCTAACTCCATGGGAAATACCATTGGAGAGCCCATGCTTTTGAGAAAACCACTTGTGAGGTGTCCCTTGGCCATTAATGACTTGTCCCCTCACTTTCCCTATAAATACCAAGTCATCCTCTCACCCATTTCGACTCCCCACTATCCCCCAACGAAGTTATAGTCTCATTAGCTCCCAAGTAACCCTCACAAGGTTCCCCCAAGTCCTCAAGGTCCCAACCTTTGAGTTTTAAGAGTTACGTTTTAAGGTAAGGGATCTGACCCCTCTCTTTCTTTTCAAGTGATCTCTTTTATGTCATTTCTTTTATGCTCCATGTTCTTATGTTGGAGGATGTTATTTTATATTTGTTATACTGTCATTTTTATTTTCATATGATTTGATACCCCCTCTTACTCTCATCATTTCGTTTTATGAATGTTTAAGTGGCGCCGTTAGGCTGCCGAAATTTTTGTAACAGATTCTTTCTCCCTTCTCATTTTTCAAGATCTATTTTCATGTAAAGTATTTCAAGTTCCTTTTTATTTTGTTGGGGTATGATCTCTATATTTATCATACTTAACTTTTATGATCATATGATGAGAGACCCCATTTTATCTATTCAATTCAGTATTTTGAAGTTTTAAGTGGCGCCGTTAGGCTGCCAAATTTTTAAGTGGTTCTTTCACCCATCTCATTTTTCCAAGTTCTACTTTCATGTCAAGTCTTTCAAGTTACTTTTTATTATGTTGGGGTATTATATATATATCTATCATACTGATCTTGTATGTTAATATTATTAGAGACCCTATTTGATCTTTTCAATTCATTTTTGTTGAAGTTTTAGTGGCGTCGTTAGGCTCCCGAATTTTTAAGGGATTCGTTCACCTTTCTCATTTTTCAAAGTTCTACTTTCATATAAAGTCTTTCAAGTTCCTTTTTATTATGTTGGGGTATTATCTATATATCTATCATACTGATCATTTATGTTAATATAATGAGAGACCTTATTTGATCTCATCAATTCATTTTTCTTGAAGTTTAAGTGGCGTCGTTATGCTGTCGAATTTTTAAGGGATTCGTTTACCTTTCTCATTTTTCAAAGTTCTATTTTCTTGTCATGTCTTTCAAGTTCCTTTTTATTATGTTAGGGTATGATATATATATCTATCAAACTTATAATTTATTCTCAAATGATAAGATACCCTATTTGATCTCGTCAATCCATTTTTTTGGAAGTTTTAAGTGACATTGTTATGCTGTCGAACTCTCATAAGAGAAATCTTATTTTTTTTTCTTCCTTTCAAGTTCTTCATTTCATATGGTATATCATTAAAATTTCATTAACATGTTCTTAAATCCTTTATATTCTGTTCCCCTACTGTTTTATGGATCATTTATGAGTGAATGACCCATGTCTCCTCTCTTTCCAATGTTTTCTAAAACCCTGTAACGTAGCCGTTATGCTGCAGAATTTTCGTCTCAAAATGCCTCTATATTTTTCTCAAAATTATTTTATGTTATTAATTGAATACTCAAAGCTCTTATTTATACAGGGGTATTCACATATATATCAAAATTTTCTATTTTAAATTCTGGGAATTACATACATGAAACCCGCTTTCCCGTTCCGTGGGTTTAATGTGACATAAAGATCATGTCCTTAAAACAGTTTTTAAAATGTTGTGATTATGAAATGAAACCCATTTCATTTATTCTATTTGGGTTTTTTATTAAATGATTGACGATGATATATGTGGATCACATGATAATAATGACATGTCAATGGTGCTCCCAGATAGCACTCCAATTCATTGGGTAAAGACTTAATCTCTAGAGATGACCATTTAGACTGATACCTTGGTCAATTACCTTGGTAATTTTTAATGACACCTTGGGGATGGACCTTGGTGAAATGAAATGATTGTCAATATTAAATGTTGTAGACACATCTTCAAGTTATGAAAAATGTTATTTTTATTATGATATATCTCATGATTTCTTTTTCATGCCTTAAAGTTCTTTTCATGACCTTATTGAATTATCTCAAGTTCACATGTAAAATGTTTCTCTTGTTTCCCTTATTGGGCCTTCTGCTCACCCTTTATTTTGATGTATGTCCCCAGGTTATGAGATAACGTAATGAACCTAGGATGAATATGAGGATAATCCGTTCAAGTGTTTAAGAATAATTTTTTATGTTTTCATGTTTTAAGTTCCTGGTTTCCAAGACACTAAACCTTAAAGATCCTCTGTTTTGTAAAATGTAATGAAAGATTATTTGATAAAAAGGTGGGATGCTATAGTTGGTATCAAAGGATGGTTTAGTTACTTGTGGAAATTAGGATATGAAAACTTTAGGAATAATCCTATAGAAAATTTTATATATAGTAAATATTCCTGGTATTTTCGTGAGTATTGAGTAATGGGTTTCCAAGCAAATACATCCCTGTCTGGATAAGAGCAGGTAGAGGTGGCTCTGGCACAGATGTACATAGGGGTAAAACCCAAAAACACCGCTTTGAGCTAGACTCAAACGGGAACTAGTATACGATAATGGGCCTTACTGCACTCTAGGTTATGACACTCTCAGGGGATATGCTTTGGTAAATTCATAAGCTTAGTATGAACCATTGTTAAAGGAACAAAGAAAAAATAAAATAGGGGTAAAACCCGAAAAAACCGCTTTGAGCTAGACTCAAACAGGAAATGGTATACGACAACGGGCCTTACTGCACTCTTGGTTACGACACTCCTGGGGGATATGCTTTTGTAAATTCATAAGCTTAGTATGAACCATTGTTAAAGGAACAAAGATAAAATAAAATAAAGATTCACATAAGAATATATGATCATGGATAACCTATATTGGAACCTAGGGGATTACAAGTTAGGATATACTTTTTTTCTACAAGTTTATCCTTTTATGCTTAAAGTTTCCTTTTCATGATTATTGGATAAGTATTTAAGCTAGTTTCTTTTCTTAGTTAATGGAAGTAAATGGAAGAACATGTCCCAATAACCAATGTGATAGGAAATGCGATGATTGACATATTAATATGACAGAGATGATTAGGGGATTAAAAGATGATTATTATTTTGGAAGACATTCACTATTTTGGGGACCCTATATGATCGAGGTTAATAGATTACTATGGTATTTTCATTGAGGAGTAAGGTTGACTTATATTTTGAAGAATCAATGAATTTATAGTGGACTTATAGTAATTTAGGTTACTTATGGGAATGATTAAACTATTTTGGGTAAAATATGATTAGGTTAGCTACTTTTGTTATAAGATGTTAGGAGTGGTTGGTGTTGTTTGGAGATGAACAACGAAGTTTATTTTGGAAGACTATGTTATCAAATCCTTCTTGTATATGGGTTTTAATCTTAGTTTTGTTTATTTTGAGGGATTTTAAGTACCGTTATTTATGGAATGGTCTATGATGAACTTTGGGTAGTACCATAGAACTTTGAAGATTTAAAAGTAGTTTCAATTCCTATGGGATTATTTCTTTTTGAAGAGTTTTTTACCTTACCCTTTCTATTTTTGGGATAATGTTTAAAGATAGAAGAAATATATAGTTAATATTTTGTGGATTATGTGATTCTCTAGAAGATGATTATTGTGTTTTGATGAGACCAAGTAGTTTTGAATGCTCATTGTTTGGATAAAAGATTAGTTTTGGTAGAAACTTATTAAAGGATGAAACTCTACATGAAGGTAGGTATATTTCTTATGTTTTTGTTCTATGTAGTAGATGAATTACTCAAAATTATGAAAGGGAATGTAAAACAAAAATGATGTTGGTTTACGTTTCCTACTAGGTAATCAAAGACTATTTACACACATCATAAGTTTGGGATTTTCTTATGGTTAACTTTCTCCTAATCATGTTTTCTATCACTCTCCCTCAGAACTTGGCCCTTTGTTTTCTCCTCCATGTCCATGTTTTTCTACATGGAATCCTAATGTGGGTAAACTCGGGTGACCTTCGTACTTCCCTTCCTTTCTTTTAAAGTATAGTTTTACTGACTCCTTTTCCTATGTGGGACTTTCAATGAAATTTCAAAACCCAATTTTAAAATTGCGAGGATGCAATTTCTTAAGGGGGGAAGATTGTAACGACCCTAAATTTTGAATAAATCTTGTTTCCTGATTTTATGTGTTATTTTATTTTATTTTCATACTCAACAAAAATGTTTGATTTAATAACATGAGTATAATTAAAATGAGACCATTGGGTTTTGACTGTTATATGACCATTAGTCAATATGACCGCTTTAAACTAAAGGTTTTGATTATTGTCTCTAAATACAAGTCATCTTGGTTAATTATTATAGAAAGAAGATTCAATGGCCTCACCCAGTAGTCTTGGGCTGATCGAAGCCCATCTAACAGAACTTGGGAAGGAGGTAGCACCACTGGTCTTTGCTCTTGACCAAACCCAAGCCGAACTTCATCGTGTGAAGCTAGAACGGAATCACCTTCGCGAGAAGTTCAAACTGATAGAAATTACTACTCGTGCGATGTTGGCTGAGCCTCCCTCGGATTCTCTAACCTTAGCACACCTTACACTTAGGTCCTATGCTGGTGTGATAAGGGGCTATGTAAGGAGACCATAACTTCCTTGTGTAATACTTTGTTTTAAATAAAAATTTGGATTTCTTCCTATGATGATGTTTATGATTTTTCAAATGTTCGGATAAATATAGTATGCATAATTTTGGTGAATTTTAGAGAAAGGATATTTTAGAAAAATGTTTATAAATAATTAAAAATGTGTAATGATTTTTAAAAAATGGTCTTCTACAATTATGTTCAGTACGAAATTTAGAGTCTAATAAGATCAACTTGATTTTTTGATGAATAGTAAATTATGAATAGTGATTTTATGCTTAGGATTAGTAATGTGGCCAAATGAATTAGTAATATCACTTAAAGAAAGTATTAAAATAATCTAGGCACCTAGATTAAGTAATGTGATTCAATAAAATGGTTAAACAACGATTTCATAAATTATTATTCAAGTATTAGTTTTTTCAGGTGAATAGTGTTTTTTAATTAAAAATTAAATTAAAAATATTTTGAAAATTATTTTTATAAAATGGATTTAATTTTTGAACTTAGAGCATCGATATTATGTTAAAGTAATTTTTGGGGATTTTTCTGAAAACAATGAATTTTCGGTGAATAGTGTATTTATTATAAAAAATAAATTAAAAATATTTAGAAAATTATTTTTATAAAATGAAGTTAATTTTTGAAATCAGAGCATTAATATTTGGTTAAAGTGAAATTTAGGGATTTTTCTGAGAAAGTTGAATTTTCAGTGAATAGTAAAAATACAGTTTTAGGGTTTCGGTATGTTTAATGACATCATAACTATGTCATGATGATTCCATGAGATATTTTAAGGGATGGTCAACCAAAGGTGATGAATTATTGTATTGGGGTCCAATGTGGCCTAACTCCATGGGAAATACCATGGGAGAGCCCATGCTTTTGAGAAAACCACCTATGAGGTGTCCCTTGGCCATTAATGCCTTGTCCCCTCACTTTTCTTATAAATACCAAGCCATACTCTCATCCATTTCGACTTACCACTCTCCCCCAACGAAGTTATAGTCTCATTACCTCCCAAGGAGCCTTCCCAAGGTTCCCCCAAGCTCTAAAGGTCCCAAACATTGAGTTTTAAGAGTTTCGTTTTAAGCTAAGGGATCTGACCCCTCTCTTTCCTTTCAAGTGATCTCTTTTATGTCATTTTTTTATGCTCCATGTTCTTATGTTGGAGGATGTTATTTTATATTAATTATACTTTCCTTTTTATGTTCATATGATGAGATACCCCCTCTTACTCTCATCATTTCGTTTTATGAGAGTTGCAGTGGCGACGTTAGGCTGCCGAAATTTTTGTAATGGATTCTTTCTCCCTTCTCATTTTTCAAGATCTATTTTCATGTAAAATATTTCAAGTTCCTTTTTATTATGTTGGGGTATGATATCTATATTTATAATACTGATATTTTATGATCATATGATTATAGACCCCATTTTATCTCTTCAATTCATTATTTTTAAGTTTTAAGTGGCGCCGTTAGGCTGCCGAATTTTTAAGTGGTTCTTTCACCCTTCTCATTTTTCAAAGTTCTACTTTCATGTCAAGTCTTTCAAGTTCCTTTTTATTATATTGGGGTATTATCTCTATATCTATCATACTGATCTTTTATGTTCATATTATGATATACTCTATTTGATCTTTTCAATTCATTTTTTTTGAAGTTTAAGTGGTGCCGTTAGGCTGCTGAATTTTTAAGGGATTCGTTCACCTTTCTCATTTTTCAAAGTTCTACTTTCATGTCATGTCTTTCAAGTTAATTTTTATTATGTTGGGGTATGATATCTATATCTATCTTACTGATAATTTATGTTCATATTATTAGGGACCCTATTTTATCTCATCAATTCATTTTTGTTTAAGTTTAAGTGGCGCCGTTAGGCTGCCGAATTTTTAAGGGATTCGTTCACATTTCTCATTTTTCAAAGTTCTATTTTCTGGTCAAGTATTTAAAGTTACTTTTTATTATGTTAGAGTATGATCTCTATATCTATCATACTTATCATTTATTTTCATATGATTATATACCCTATTTGATCTTGTCAATCCATTTTTTTGGAAGTTTTAAGTGATGTCGTTAGGCTGCCGAACTCTCATAAGAGAAATATTATTTTTTTGTCTTCCTTTCTAGTTCTTCATTTCATATGGTATATCATTCAAATTTCATTACCATGTTCTTAAATCCTTTATATTTTGTTCCCCTACTTTTTTATGGATCATTTATGAGTGGGTGACCCATGTCCCTTCTCTTTCCAATGTTTTCTAAAACCCTGTAACGTAGCCATTATGCTGTAGAATTTTCGTCTCAAAATGCCTCTTTCTTTTTCTCAAAATTATTTTATGTTATTAAGTGAATACTAAAAGATCTTATTTATACAGGGGTATTCACATATAGATCAAAATTTTCTATTTTAAATTCTGGTATTTACGTACATGAAACCCGCTTTCCCTTTTTGTGGGTTTAAAGTGACATAAAGATCATGTCCTTAAAGTAGTTTTTAAAATGTTATGATTATGAAATGAAACCCATTTCTTTTATGCTATATGGGTTGTTTATGAAATGATTGATGATGATATATGTGGATCACATGATAATAAATACATTTCAATGGTGCTCCCAGATAGCTCTTCATTGCGTTGGGTAAAGACTTAATCTCTAGAGATGACCATTTAGAGTGATACCTTGGTGAATAACCTTGGTAATTTTTAATGACACCTTGGGGATGGGCCTTGGTGAAACGAAATGATTGTAAATATTAAATTTTGTACCCACATATTCAATTTATGAATAATGTTATTTTTATTATGATATATCTCATGATTTCTTTCTCATTCCTTAAAGTTCTTTTCATGACCTTATTGAAGTATCTCAAGTTCACATGAAAAATGTTTCTCTTGTTTCCCTTACTGGGCCTTCTATTCACCCTTTCTTTTGCTGTATGTCCCCAGGTTATGAGATGCAGTAATGAAACTAGGATGAACATGATGAAAAGCCTTTAAAGTGTTTAAGAATAATTTTTTATATTTTCATGTTTTACGTTCCTGGTTTCCAAGACACTAAACCTTAAAGATCCTCGGTTTTGTAAAATGTAATGAAAGATTACGTAATAAAAAGGCAGGATGCTATAACATAGTTGTGTGACTTATTCACACATAGTTTGATCCTTATATCAGTGACTTGATGTATACCCCTAGGTACACGAGCATAGAAATGTCTAGTGTACATGGGTATCACCTAAATACATGATCACGAGACAAAGAGCACTATCACAGACATGGGATCAACAAGACATAGTGGGATTTGTCTTGTGTCCCTTTTATATATTGTGAACTAATTTTAGGGAAGTTTGTATACTCAAATACCCTAAATCTAGTTTCATTGTCATTTTGGATGCATTCCCATAGTCCATATCTAAGAGGGTATAGTGTATAATATTATCTTTAACATTGGATGAGTGGTCCCCCTTATAGGTTAGTTCTTGATAGATTCGGGTTTCCCTCTGTGTTCCCTAGTGTGTGATCCTGTATCATTCATTGCTTGGTTGGGCCAGGTATGTTGTTTCAAAAAATCCATGTAATGATATCCACTTCTTAATTGGTCATACCATAAGGTTAGGTGTCCCCTATAAGCCATGGGCATGATCTCCTACTTGTGTATTGATATCATATGAGTCCCAATACATACTTCAACATAGAAATACCAGATGAGTGTAACCTCCCATATGAGTTACCTCAATTTTAGTAAGGCTTAATAAGTGATTTCCCATAGATGAACATGAACTATGATCATCTGAAGTATCCATAGGATATCATTGATGGTGTGACCTTACTTGAAGACTTGGTGTATATCTATGTACATGTCATAGTTATTATCAAATTTATATTTGATTGACTCACCTATGTGATTTTTACTTTAATCTCTTTGATTATTTTTTATTTTTTATTTTGGGGTCTCCTAAAAGGTATTTTTATACTCATCCATTAATGGGATATATATCAGGATTCATGTCTTACACAAAGGACATGACTTTTGATATATTCCTAGGAGGATTAGAGGAAGGATCATCCTAGTTATACTAGATGGAACACAGATGGTTCCAAGAGTTTCATCTTGGTAGAATCTCCAGTTTTTAGTAGGCTGGACTATTTTTAACATTTTTTGGGTTTGTATTTGGACCATAGATTTTCTATACTTTTTTTTTACTCTAATATGGGATTATATCTTATTAATGCATATATATAGTGTCATTTTTTCATATTTTCTACATTATACCAGTGTGTGGGGATGTGTGTGTGTGTGTGTGATTACATTAGGATAAGGTTTCTCATTTCTGTGATATGCCTACTCAATGCTATTTTTCAGCCCATGGAATATTAGAGGTGGTCTTTAGGTGTCACACATAGATTAATTCCAGCAAGTCAAGATCTAATGAGTCTTGTCGTGAAATTCACGATTATATTAGTGGATTGAATGAAGTGAATATTTATGGACGATCCCAGGATCGGAGATCTATGTGTCACAAGATATCACATTTGTAAAGGAATGAAGCCATATATAATTATAGGATAGAAAACCTCAATGTAAAATGGGATTAAGGATATGTTTCATGAATTTAGTGTGAGAGAGGTTCAATAAAAATATGGGTGATCCCAAGTGTTTCGACACATTAGACTCATGCATAGGATGAGCATTTTTCTTATAGTATTAGTTTTCTTATCAGTTACTATAAAATAATACTTGATTTTAGGGGAAGATCCCTATGTAAATGTTGGAATGTTTTTTTTCTCTTCACATATCAAGATTATACACTAATAATGTGAGTTTATACTCTTTAATTTCTTGTTCCAAACATGATATGTTTTTTCATGAATTCTAAAGTGTTTGAAAAGGACCACTCCATGAAGTTTAAATTCATTATAGTTGAATGATACATCATAAATTTAGGGTTATGTGGTGAGAACCTCATGTAATGTAGTATTTAGTCATGTGATAAGGTCCTAGTGTCACCCAGTTTAATATTATATAGAAAGGACCACTTTATAAAATTTTATTTCATGTGTGTTGTATGACGCATAATGTAGTTTAGGGTAATAGAATAAGGACCTAGTGCCATGAATTTTATAATATTATGGTAATATACTAATTTCATGTTTCTTAAGGTCATATTATAAGGTCAAGAGAATACAATTTTAATCAATATATACATTAATTAATTTATATGGATTTATCGCACCTCATCCTAAGAAATATAGGCCAAGAAAGGATTACGAAAACTTATAAAGGACAATTGTTACAAGATCCTACGGTGATAATATTGAGGAGAAAAGGAATAAAGATCATTAAAATGGGGAAAATCATCATAAATTTTAGTTAAGAATAACCCTTTTGGAATAACTGATTCTAAAATTCCCCCAATGGTGGTTGAAGATTCAGAAGCATCTATTGATGCTGGTTGTGATGATGATGATAATATTTTTCCTAAGTTAAAAAATTCTTGTAGTGTGAAAGAAGGTAATGAAAAGTAGATATACTCCTAGATTTATGATAAATATATAAAAGTGTTTGTGAAATATAGTAAATGTGATATAACTATAGATTACTATCTTCAAATTAGAGAACAGATAGTCTCTATATTCAAATTGGAGTTTTACTATGTCCCTATTTTCAATGGTAGGGATATCCCTTTAAAATGATTTTTATTTAGTGGTTTTAATTTTTTATTTATGTATCTTATGTTTGGATGATATTTAAGTTTGTGAATTCCATTATAAATTTATTTTTTTTAGAAACTTCATAGGTCATTGTGTTGTATTATTTTTTCTTTCAACAGTTGCCGTCAAATTTTATATAACTATAAATATTCCCATAATAAATAACTTGAATATAAAAAATTATTCCCAATATTCTTATATATTATCAATGATTCTTTCATGTTAAATCCTAATTAAAAATAAATTATTGGTTTCCTTACTTATTATAAGAAAAAAATTGATTTTCTATGATTTATGAATTTTTTACAAACATATTGGTTGATGTATTATGTTCCTACTAAGGTAGAACTTAAATAGTAAATCTCACATCCCAATGATAAAATGAATTTCAAGATTCTTTGTAAATTATTGATTTTGTAACACTCACATGATTATAAATGTACTATTAGTGATTTTTATAGAATAGGGTATGGTTAGACTGATCTTGGTTCCAGTTCATCTTTAATATTTTGAATTCCATTAGAAATATCTTTGGACAATTTAAGCGTATGTTGTGAAGTATTCCATAGAAATTTGATGTAGGATGATTCTTGGATTTATGATGTGGAACCTCAATTTTATTTTTCATATTTAGTTTCACTTTCTAAATTATATTCAGTTATTGTTTTCAATTTTTGTAATGTTTCGAGGATAACACTGATGATGTTGGAATGTTGAATGTAAGGTTGAGATACATGTGCGTAATGGTTTCTGAGACCTCATTATGCTTGTACTATACTATTTTAGAAGTCATTTCATGGGTTTTTTAACTACTTAAGGATATTTTCTTCTTTGAAACATATTTTTTTGGATGTTCTAGGTGTCTAAAGACTGGTGTTTTAGTCTCACTAATATCATTAGATCTTTATATTGATATGAATGGATGATGATGTAGTATATTGTTCTAGTTTTTATCCTATACATAATTAGATTTATAATTTTGAATTTATTTATTGATTCTATGGAAAAAAAAATTTATCGGGGTGTTATGTCATAGTTGCTTCAATGGTTCAGTGATGCGGGTTGGTATCTTGGATACTAGATATATTGCTGATTATTGAATAAATTAATGCATAGATAGTGAACCTCATAACATACTATGAATTTTTTACTATGAGGATTAAATAATTTTTCTTATTAAGATTTTTTAATCTATATAAAGTGATAAATATCAATGTAGATTTGTTTTTTCAAATATTACATTTGAAATATCCATTGAATATTTATAGTATCCATCGGTTTTTTGTAACATTTATTGTTTTATCACTATATTTCATGTTGGTGAATTTATTTTGTTACTCGTGATTTAATATGTTCAATTTTATTTGTATAATATATTTTTAGGGGTATTTTACTACTCATAAATCATGTTATTTATGATTTAAAAATCTCATATTAGTAAGAGTTGAAATGGAATTTCTACTTAGGATTATTGTTTAGTTTATTTCGTTGCAGTTGATAATGTATCAGAACTAATTACCCTATAATTTATTCTATAATTTTTAAGGCTTCTTTCATGGTGTCATTGGTGACCTCAAGGATAATAAAAATTCTTCATGGGAAAATGAGAATAGATTAGCCTTATTATTAAACTCTCACATCACAACATTCTGATAAACCTATATATTATGCAACAAACACCACATATTCCCATCTATATTTTCCAACTCTTTGATATAACTCTATGATTATTCACTCTGGTCTAAATTTCATGTTTCGTATAGTATGGAGTATGAAGTCACCAGGGAAAGGGTTCATATAGTAGTACGTTGAACTATAAAACATTAATGAAATTTTAACACCATTTATTATTATCCTTATCCACAATCTTTTATAGGATATTTTATGATTAATTATGAAAATCCTTTAACTTTCAATTTTTTATTTGTGATAAGGATAATAGTCATTAGATTAGATATTTTATTTTTAGTAAAACTTCTTTAACTCATATTCATATAATTTTATGCCATTATTTATAAGTATATTATGAGTGACATTTAATCTAGTGATGGTATTTTAAAATATAATAATGATCATAACTTTAATTATAGACCCCTTTAGGTGTAAAACTTTATATAACCATGAGAGTAATTCAGTATTAGTGATGATGAATTTTTATATCATAATGGTCACTAATGGTTATCAACCCATGATAATCACTCCCCATAGGTTAAATTTAAAAGACTACATTATAACAATCTTTAACTCTAGTAATTTATTAATGAATATTAAATAAACATTTTATGTTTGAAGCTTCATTGTAAGCATTATGATATTTTTCACCATAGAAACCCAAAAGTAACTAGTCTCTAGATTTTTTTAAAGATTGTGAAGTTTCCAATGATATTTGTAGTCACCTAAGAGGGGGTTAGTGTAACCATTTTACAAAATTCTTTTCACTTAATATTTTACCCTTTTAAAATACCTTATCAATGTTTGAACCTTTATTATCTGTTAAGATAACAATGGATCTACTTATGATTACCTAGAATTATAACAACCCATATTTATAATAGATTAAATTTATTAATATTAACAAAACAATCCATATAATACAATCCTAGAATATCAAGCGTCCAAGTTTCTGGGAAATTATATACATAAATCATTATATTAAAATAAAATATAGCATTGTTATTTAAAACATCATAATGTTCCCCTATTTTCATTTAAATTGTTAATACTTCATAGGATAACCTGGGGTTATACAAAAGAAATGGGTGAGTTATAAATACCATTAATATAATAATCAAAGAATTATATGATGATATGTATTACATGTGAGTGAAGAGGAATATCATGATAAAATAATGTGGTAAGAATTACACGTACTCACATTGAATTATGTCATGAGAAACTAAAAACATAAAAATTATGGTATCATTGGAATGAGCAAAAAACATAAAACATAACTTCATTAGAACAATTCAAGTATAACAATTGAGACATCAAAAAAATAAGTTAAGGTAAACCACTAAAATGTCATAAAATATTATTCTTAGTTTAACCACTTTTGCAACATACATGTTCCTCAGGATTCGTTAACATTACATAATGTATTAGAGCACTGGTATGGCACAACCTTCATATGTATAATTTTATGTGTTCTAGATCAATCATATAACATAAGAATATATTTCATAATTTGAATACCATAATTATGTAATGTAAGGTTCATACATGGAGATATACAGATATAAAAGGATAGTTATGACTGCGTGAATAACATTCAATGAAAATAGGGTTGGTATTTCACAACACAAAGGTATTGCAGGCAAAATCAAGGGATAATATTGACAACATAATAGGTGTACATAAAATTTCAAGGAATTTATTAATTAGATAGGGTGATAGTATTTTATTAATAAAAAATGGTATTGGTATTATGTGGAGAAAATGAAATTATGTAAACATAATCATTTGGAAATCAAAAGGATTATAAAAAAGAAGTGTTTAAATAGAAAAGAGGATGGAGAGAAGCCTTACCTTAGATGGGACATTTTTAATTCTTGATAAGGACACCTTATAACCTTTGAAACACCTTTATGTGACTCTTGATGTAGGGACTGTGAAAGTATTTTTTAATAATGGATTTGGAGGAGAGGTTTAGGGAAGAATGGGTGGGTATTTATACTTGAGGAGGGAGGTCTTTAATGTTTAAAATATCAGTTTTTTTATTTAATCCAACCACTTGTAGCTGGAATCAATTAAAATAATTTATTTATAATTAATGATAAAAGTAGATTTATTTGACCACTTAATCAAGAAAACATATAAATGGGGCTTCCAAACGTCTCAATTAATTCATAGAATCCAAAAATAAATATTATTAAGTGAAAAACTCATTAATGTTCCAATTTTTCAAGTATAAATTTATAAATTAATATTAATGTTTTAATATTATTTATTATACTCCTTAAATTAATTTTTTTATAGAAGAAAATATTTCATTATTTTTATACAATGGTTATATTATAATGATATCATCAAAATTTTGGAACCTATAAAACCTTTATTTTCACTATTTCACTAAAAAATAAAATATGTTAGAAAGTTTACAAAAAATAACCCTAAGAAAATTTATATGTAATGATTCCAAAAAAAATGTTCTTTTATTGAATATAATTCTTTGCATATATTAAATTTCATAAAAATTTATATATTTCATACTCTAGTCTATCCATCCAACAGCCCGAAGGCCTTAAATTTTTTTATTTAGATAGATCCACCTTTTAAGGGATGAAGGGAGGAACCCAAATACTTCAAGACTTAGAACAAATCACGACCCGAGGGCTAAGGAAAATAAGATCATATTGACAACATAAAAACTAATCCTCCACAGCATTTGAATATGATGAAACTCTCCACCATTGCAAAGAAATTTAGCAATAAAATGTCTTCTGTCAAAGCATAGGCCCAATCTAATGGTTATTTCCATACCCTCTCAAACAACCAAGTTCGAAAAATTCTGCAATGGTGAATCACCAGCTCTAAATCCTCTTCTAAGTAGTTTCATGTGCTCAAGACTAGTTACAAGCCATCCGGTGTGAAACCAATAAATTATCACCGATCACCACAGATATCCCAACAGAGCCACTAGATCCACCATTAAAACAGAACCGTCAATTCACTGCAAATAGAAAATACACAGAAAAAACATAAAGAAGACCTAAAGAAGAACCACATGAAACTGGAAAGGCAACAAGATTCATCCCCCCTCTTCACCACTCTGAGGTCGACCCCGATCTAGGACCACCAGAGAGATAAAGCAGGACCCCGTTGAGTCTCCAACGACCCAAAGACCAGGGAAGATGAAGTTGGAACCTCTCAAGGCTGCAATTGAGCCAAGAAAAATTCGAAGGCGCACCGATGTAGATGAAGTTGTAAGACACCACACCTCGCAAAACCAGTGTTGAGATGAGTAGAAGCCAAAACCTCATCCTTCACCGAGCTGAGTTGTCAGAGCCTCACCTGAGTAGAAGAAGTTGGTAGACGAAGCCTCGCAAGTCTGGTGCCAATCCAAGCTGAATCTGGAGCCCCACCTGAGAAGATGAAGCTGAAAAAAGCCACACCTCACAAGAACGTGTCAGGATGAGAAGAAGTTGATGCCTCAACCAACACCGAGCCGAGTCTCTGAAGCCTCTCTTGTGCAGACAATGCTAGAAGATGCCACACCAAGTTGTGCCGACACCAAGATGAAGGATGAGGATGCTAATCTACATGAACCCTGCCGGAGGAGGGGAGGGGAAAAACTGAGTGAAACCCTATCCCCTGGTTTGGAGAGAACACTGACGCTCTGAGGCTTTGTAGAATGAATTACTCATACTCTAGTATTCGGTTTGCAAAATTGAAAAACTTTAAATTTAGAAAATATAATTTCATTATGAGATAGTTTTGTATCGGTGTTAATAGTGAACATATAATATACATTAAATTATAATGAAATTATTTCTTTATTTGGTTAAAATATTATTCTAATTAAGTAGACCTTAGTTTTAAAATACCTTTTCAAGAAAATAGTTTTTATTATAACATTTTTCATTATAATTATAAGGTTATTTCAATAACCATTTTACATTTCTAAAAACTATATCATCAAGACAAAATAGATTTTTAATGAGAATAACTATTAATAAAAATAATAAATATTTCATAATTTTACTTTATTATAAAATATGTTACAAAATGGAATTAAATTCATAAATAAAAACATGAATTCAAACATGAATAAAGATTTTAAGATCATAGTAGAAATTTAATCTATATAATTTCAAAAAAAATATTCAAAAATGAATAATGTTTTGTATAAATAGGGTCTTAGATTCTACCCCTATAAAAAATTCCACCATATAATGTTCATTTCATTCACTAAGGTGAAAATAATTGAGGGTGTTTATGTTTCATCACTTTTTATGGTTCCCATTATACTTCCTCAAACTTATGTTTTCACCAAATAAATTTTATTGGATGAGTTATATTATTGTGTGTAAATTTGTCTATATAGACTAAAATCCTTACTAGCTACTCTTCATAGGAAATTTCATTCTCTAAATTTACTACATTAAGATTCAGTATATGTGAGGGAACATATGTGACTTCGTCAAGATGGATCCTTGAAAATATCATGTACATGAGACAAATTCTATGGAATTACTTGATAATAGGCCATAGCTCTGATATAGTCAAGAATATCAAAGGGGATCATATATATAGGACTTTTATTTCCCTTCATCATAAAAAACATGAATCTATTCTATATATATATATATATATATAAATGAACACATTATCTCTAACATTGAACACTAGGATTCATTGATTATTATCAGTATAAGTCTTCCATCGACATTATGATACTCTGATGTGTTGTGAATGGCCTTTTCCATCTCATTTATTTATTATAATAGTTTAGGCTTCAATATCTTCTATTCTCCAAGGTCATCCCATAATGTTTCAATTTTTTGTTTCTTTCTATAGATGGATTCATAAGGAGACATCAAAATTCTTTAGTGAAAGCTATAGTTGTATCTGAACTCGACCAAAGTAATGTTTTAAATCAATCCACCTTTGAAGTACCTTGATCAATATCTTATAATATAATAAAGTTTCTATTTTTTTATTAATTTTATATTTTAATATGAGGGTGATATTTTATAATAAAATTCAATTCTGTGTTTACAACATGTTGGAGAATTTTCTATACTTCTGAGGTAAATCTCTGATCTCGATCAGATACAATTGGAAGTGATGTTTCATGCAGCCTCACCACTTATCAAATATATATTATTTCAATTTTATCAACTATATACACCTCCCAAATTGAAACTAAATAAGTTTTCTTTTTAATTTAGTTAACCATAAACCATATTGAATTGTTCACTTAGGATGTCTTCGGAAGACCTATGAAAAAATAAATTATGATGTTCACCCATTTTCATTAAGGTATAGGATGTTCTTTCATCATCCCTTTGTGATTTATCCTTTTTAACTTCACTTATTGACATAATATAGACATAGATGTATATTCAATAATCTACTTCTTTATATTTTCCCACAAATAGTACTATTGTATATCTATATTTTTTTGTTCCCAAAGTAGATGGAAAATGTTGTGCTATGAGTATCAGCTAGTAGATCCTTCTTTATATTAGGATCTTATGGTACAAATAGTTTCCTCTCAAATCTTAAAACATAATAATTATCAATATTTAACTATTTGAACCACTCCTTCCATATAATATTGACCTTATTTTGTCTCTCTATATAATCCTTAGAGCTTACTTCATCTTCTTCAGAAGGGATAGTTAAGAAACCATTTGAGCATGGTGGGATGTGGTTCCTTCTATTATAATTCAAATTTTTGTCCATTTAATTTATATGAATTGTGAAACCTTCTCAATATTCATATTGGATAAAGTTTCAGGATATTTTCTACTTAAAGTACCCAAACCATTATTCTGTTTGTTAGGATAATAGAGGATTGACCAATCATTATCTTTATTATCTCTGAGCATCTTATTTGGATTATAATGAGATCATTCTATGCGAATATATACTTAATTATATTATAATATTATATATTCCACACTTTATAACATAGAGATAATTCCATCAAATATTCAATGCCAATAACTATAGCCAACTCTATATCATGCCTATGAAAAAATTTCTCATTCACCTTAAACTACCTTAAGGAATATGTTATCACTTTATCATTATTAAAGAGTGAACAACTCGATCCTTTATTTTATACATCATTTTAGATCATAAATCCATCCCAACAAGTGGTTATTGTGAGTACAGGTGTTGTTATTTACCTCATATTTAAATCCTTGAAGCATTATTCTGATTCTTCATACTAAACAAGCTTCAATCCCTTTTAATTTAACTTATTAATTGAGTTTTAAGGTCATGAACTGTTTTTTTAAAATAGATAAGAGTAATAAAATAATCCATGGAAACTAAATATCTTGACTATATATTCTATTCTGGTCCATTCATTGACCAAATTTTTCTTTGAAGGATCCACGTATATCCTAATTATTATGATAAAATTATCCCATAATGATACTTTCTCTATCCACAACTCACTTTTACATTACTTTTCAAATAATTTATCCATTTTCAATGTATTCATGATAGTATTCAAATAATACCCATGTTACCGCTTGAATTGGGAGTATATAATAATATCATCTATAAAGACTATTATAAATCTAACGAGGTAATCTTTTAAAATTGTATTCTTTAAGTCCATCAAGATTGATAAATCATTAGTGAGACTAAATATAATAACCATGTAATCATAGTGTCCACAACTTTTATGAAATATAGTCTTCATAATATAAAATTTATTTACCTTTAATCGATGATATCTTGGTTTAAAGCCCAATTTAGAGAATTATTGGACATTGTATAGCTGATAAAAAAAAGTATAAATTAATGGTAATAGATGCTTATTATTTATTTTAATATTTTTGAGCTCATGGTAATTAATTAATAGACACATTTTCCCATCCTTAATTTTAAAAAAGATAATCGGTAAACCCCATGGGGAACCACATGGGAGTACGAAACCCATTTCAAAATTATCTTAAAGTTTCTTCATTAGTTCTTCTAGTTCCTTGAGGTCCATTCTACAAGGATTCTTGGATATTAGAAAATCTCTAATTATATATTCATTTTAGAACTAAATATCTTGATTAGAAGTAATTCTAGAAAACTCTTTAAGAAATAAATCAGTATATTCCCTTATAATGGGAATGTCTTAAAGAGTGGTCCACTTTTTTTCTCAATAATTTGAGCTAGATAAACTTTCTCATTAGAAAATAATATCAATTCTTCTTAAGATGATTCCAATGGATATAAATCCTCCAATTTTCACTTGTATAGAACCACGAGATGATTTTTTATTTATAAAATGGTTTCCATCTAATGAAAATTTATAGTGGATCAATATAATGTTAGTCAATACATGCCCTATACAATATCAAATTCCACTAAAGAGAATATAAAATTTAATTTGTGAGATTTGGATCAAAAATATTGACTAGGGAGTAATTATATGATTTATATGAAATAATTGACCCATTTTTTAATTTCATCGATAAATAAACCTCAATTTTTTTAGGGAACTTTTCAATTGGTCTACTAAACATGTGTCATGTGAGAGAATTTATTGACCCAGAATCAAATAATATGTTTTATATTAATAAATGAATAACTAGAGTAACTTTAAAAAATTTATTATCAAGATCCCCCTGAACATTTTTTGATAACATAATCCCTTTTATTCTCTCTTGGACTTGGGTTTTTTTTTGTTAGTTATATTTTAAAACACTTAGATTTTGCAAATGGTTGTTATAATATTTATGTTTCTTGTAATTGAAACATTTGACCATTGGGTGAGGATTTATTGGAATATTATTTTATTCTACCAAATCAATGGTATATTATATCTCCCTAAAACATTAATAATCTTGATTCCCTTCCCTTTCAAACTTGAAACACTTGTTCTTCCAAGTGAAAAAATGTTAGAGATGCTTATTCCCGCACTTTTTGACAAGTGGGTACTTAGACTATCTTATCTTTATGATGATTATCTGATGATTATACAGTGTTAATGTTAATCCTCTAATTTTTATCTCTAGTTCCACATAACCACTAAGAATTATCAAAATCAATTTCAAATTTAAGTGAATAATATAAGATTTCATTATAACTATCGAAGTAACATTTTTTATAGATTTTTAAATACTCAAATTTATTCCATTAAAGAAGTAGTAGAAATATATTTTAGTCTCAATGATAAATAAAGAGGTTTATCATAAAAACCTTATGAATATTTATTCCTAAAACCAAATTTATTGAACCTCATGTTTCTTGAATCCAAGAAATTTCCTCTTTATCTTAAAATGGAGAGTGGTGGAAAATTATTTATTAAAAATATATTATTCCATCCATATAATTACAAGAATTTAATATCTTCCCTAGGATTTGTATTATTAATTAGTGTATTACACTAATCAATTTCACCCTAAAGTCTATAGATGGAAAAATTAACTTTCTTATTTTTATATCATTAGAGGAAAAAAATATTTTATCAACATATTTAATCTATTTAACTATAATTAGGTTATCATAATATTAAATATAATTTAGAGGAATTTTTCATAAATATGATTAAAATACTTATTGTTATCTATTTGGAGTAGGATAGAATGTGTTGTGATTTATGTTATTACTCATAGCCTAAGACACTTATACTAGTACTTCTATGAAGTTCTGGACACCTTATCCCATTTTATTGGGAATTTCATTAGAGAAATCATCATTTTTCAATCACATATATTGTTCACATGGTTATATGTATTTCCTAAAATTATTTAAATTACATGAATATTCTAGATGAGAATACATTACTCAATAATATTAAAAAATAAAGTGTATAACATTAAAGTAATTATATATATATGTGTGATAACTTATGAATATCGATGTTTCAATCAGGGTTATTTATTATTTATTTCATATTTTTACTTTATACTAAAATACTTCATAATATTTTTAATGAGAATATGAATTATTGGAATCATATCCCTAGGAGTGTCAAAAAAGTGTGCATTTATGCCTCTTTGTTGTACACTAGGTGATGATTAAGTTAATACCCTATCTTTCTTTTTGCGGGTTATTACCCCTAAGTACATTTATTCTAGAGCATAAATACACTTGTTTGTATATAGATAGTGATGTCATTTCTGGAAAAAATATATTCTATATGCTTTAAAATTTAATATGTTTTAATACATAGACATTCCCATAGTTATTTAAGCAATGTTCTATAATATTAATTCCCAAAAAAATTGATATTGCCTTCAATAAAACCTATAATAGCCCATATTTAAAATACATTATATTTATTTATTTTTAATACAATCCCAGAAGAATGATAGACGTAGTTTGTTTGGTAAATTAGGTACATAAAACATTAACTTGAAATTAAATATAAAATAATTATTTAAAAATCCATCATGTGCTCTTAGTTTCATTTAAATTCTTAATACTACCCAAGAAATCATGGGGTCTTACAAAGGAAAGGGGTGATCTATAAAGACAAGTAAAGAAATAATAAATGCATTGTATGATGATAAATAGTTCATGTGATTCAATAGAAATATAATGATAATATAAAGTGGTGGGAATCTTACAAACTCACATGGAATCATGGCATGAGAAAACATCCTAAAAACATGGTATCCTAGGAATGTGGAAATAACATAAAACCTGATATCATAAAAGTAATCTGAGGTTAAATACTAAGAAAACATAAGCATAAATAGAGGTTAACCAATAATACATCATAACATAGTACGATTAGTTTAACCACTCATGTTTCATACATGGTAACTCATGAGATGTAAACATTACCCAATGCACTGGAGTGCTATCAGGGTGTACTATTCATATGTCTAATTTCATGTATTCTATATCAATCATATATCATAAGAATTTTATTCATAAAACCTGATATCATAAAAGTAATCTGAGGTTAAATACTAAGAAAACATAAGCATAAATAGAGGTTAACCAATAATACATCATAACATAGTACGATTAGTTTAACCACTCATGTTTCATACATGGTAACTCATGAGATGTAAACATTACCCAATGCACTGGAGTGCTATCAGGGTGTACTATTCATATGTCTAATTTCATGTATTCTATATCAATCATATATCATAAGAATTTTATTCATCATTTAATATAAATTATTATGGAATATGGTGTTTATACAATGAAATGACAGATAAATAAAGAATAATTATATCTTGGTGAATACCCTGTAATGAAAATAAAGTTATTTATTCACAATACAATTGTATAGAATGAAAAATAAATGGATAATTTTGGAAGCATTATTGAAGTACAGAAAATTTAATAGAATGTATTAATTAGGAATGGGGATAGTATGTAATTAATAAGACCTTCTGGGTATTAAGGTATAACTAAAAATATATGAATACGTAGTCACTTATAAATCAAAAGGATTATAATAAAGGAAGTGCATGAATTTAAGAGAGAACAGAGGGAACCCTTACCTTTCTAGGGAGCTATTTAATTATGGATAAGGGCACCTTATAACAATATAAAAACATTTTAGATACTAATTATAGGGGTATTGATAGATTATTCATAAATAATGTCTTTGTAGTCGAGAGTGAGGGGATAATGGATGGTTGTTTAGACACGAGAAGGAACATATTTGAATGTTAAAATACTGGTTATTTTATTATTAAATCCAACCACATGTGGATGTAATCAATTATAATAATCATTATCGATAATTAATGATCCTAGGAGGATTATTTGGCCCTTAAATAAGTACAAAACCTAAATATAGATTCCACCACCTCTTTTAATGCATAGAATCTAGTAAAGTTTTTATTACAGGAAAGGCTAATTAAGGTACCGAAATTTCATGAAAAAAGTTATAAATTCAAATTAATATTTATAAATTTTTAATTATACACCTTAAATTATTTTTATTGAATAAAATATTTCATAATTTTTTTGTAATGATAACTTCATAATTATAACATCAAAATTACAATACCCATAAAAACATAATTTTTCCTTTTCACTAAAAATTTAACTTTGTTAGAATAATATAAAAAAATAAATATTATAGAGAATATTTACAGTATATTAATATCTAATATAATAATTCAAACACCACCCATTTTATAATTTGATCTGAGTAGAATGGTTTTTGGATTTTGGAGATGTTTTGAGCTTAAAAATGAAAATTGCACAATTCAAAAAAAAATTAACTGTTTTCAATCACTTCTTTTATTTTGGAATATCATTTTCCATATTTATAAAAATTGAGTGATTATTTATTTATGATTATTTTATTCTTGGGATACATATTTTTTATATGGAATAGAATTGATTCTGCCTTTTAGAGGCTCGAATAAATCACTCATTATAGAAAACTTTATGGACAGTGGTGTGGATCCCACCTAATTAAAAGGGCCCTAACTTATTATAAATGTGTTTAAATTATTTAATTCAAACTATATATGAAATAAGAGTGAAAAAATCTTGATCATAATCAGTATCAAGGAATAATTCACTAATTAGGTCGTCCTTTGAGTGAGTCTAACTAGAGGTATATGAAAGGTCTATTCAAGAAAAAATACTTGTCTTTATTAATTAAATAATATCTTTTTATCCACCTGTAAAAATCATATTAAATTTATTGGTTATATATATGATTTAATTTATAAAAACTTTTCATAAGTACTCCAGAGGATCTTTGTCCATAAGAAGGTTCAAAACAGAGATAAATTTAAGGATATCAATTTTGGATAGAAGATTTCCACCCATTTTCCCTTTATATTCACATATTCATTTCATTTGAAGTGGTTGTATTGATTTTGTGTGATTATATATTAATATATTATGAATAATTGGAGTTTTATTGAATATAATCGAGGAATTAAAGTCAAATATCTATGTGGTGGTGGGAAACAAAGAACTAATGACACTTCTCTTTTGAGTTTGTGTTTTTCTTTGTTTTCATTAGTATTTCTCTAGAAAATTTTTTCCTTGAATGAAGGAGGTATATTAATTTCATAATTTAAATTTATTTTAAATTATTTTTTATTTTTTCATATTATTAATGTAAACTAGTTATTCTCATTATTTAAATTTATTTGGGTGAGGTCTCTCTATTGAGTGTAGTGAGTGTAATCTATTTCAGTTTCTCGGAGGTCCTTGGGTAATGAGATCAAATTCATAAGAGGACGGGAACCAATATTTTATGTTTAAAAATGGTTTATAGAAAATTTATGTTTATCCCTTATGGTATTTAGGTATACACTAAGAAATAAAACTCGATAATTCATTTGGAAAAAGATAAAGGGAGTGTCTGAGGGTTAAAATTTTTCCACTACTACCTTCTTTAGCTTGTCCTTTTCAGTATGATTTGATTATAATTTCTAATCCATAACATAGATTTATTATTGAAATATTATTTCCTTTAATTTAACTATGTTTAAATCATTTAAAATACCCAATTTTAGTTTTAACATTAACAAAAAAATTAACAATGTGATAGTTTGATAACTTAGCATGTAGCCTTGTGAGACAGCCTCATGGTCACCACTATACTAATTTTTTTGGGAAAAATTATTAACTAGGGAAACATTAAAAAAACACAAATTTCCATTTTTCTCTATTTATAAATATTTTTCCTAAGTTTGTTTTATCTTTTTTTTCATTTCTAGGATTTAATCAACAATTTAGAGTCTTAAAATCCAAAAAACAAAGATTTTCACTATCAATACTCTTATATTTGATACTATTATCAACCATATTAGAATTCAAGTAATGAATAATTTTTAAAATAACAATTCAATTAAAATAATTTAATTCTATAATGTTATAATTTCATGATATAATAATATAATTGTTTTTCTTAAAAAAATGTTGTCAATATTCTAGAAATAAGAAAATAAATGGAAATTATTTCTGATGATTTAAAATAATTGAAATAATTAAATTCACATAAATATTATCAAGAAATAGAAAATCTTGTTCCACCAACATTTAGTATTGAGATTTCTTTTTTGGTATTGTTGAAAACTGATTTTTAATCTTATTTTTTAAATTTGAGGGAAGAAAATATATCTAATTATCCAATTGATTTGTCTTTTGAAAACTATTTTTTTTTTGGAAAATTATTGTTTGGAATTTTTTGAAAATGAAATTTGATGTGAAGATCAACATTTTGAAATTAAAAATTCCAAACATTTTTATGAAACATTGTATATAGAGAATAGAAACATGATTAATTCACTTTTTAAGGGAATTAAGAGGAACCTTAGCAACATCCCACTTTTAATACAATTGTTTTTTACTCCCAAAAAGAGTTGGAACATGAGAAGCCAGAAAGAGAATAATTAAATTTTGATCCATGTTTTCCAAAATATTTTGATAGTAAATTACTAAATGTGTCTCCCTATGAATATTTTTCTCTCATTTATGTTGAGTGGACTAAATTTTTAAATGAAGAGGATATTAAGTTTGAAATAGAAGAAATAATGGAATGTTCTTTTGAAAAGTACATTATTTTAGATGAGCATAAATGTTCCAATATTATTTTCAAAGAAGAAATCATTTTTAAAGATGAAATAAAAGATAAATAACATCCTAAGATTACAATTCAGAAACTAATTAAATGTTTTTGTGAGTATAAAATCATGTGAAGTTTCTTTTACATTTTCCCCCATCCACTATACCATTGGAAACTAAATTCTTCTTGAGGAATACAAAGAAATTTTATTTTGGGAGATTCTAAAGGTTTTATAAGTTGATGAATATTAGATAAAACTCATTTTGGTGGTTCATGGGGAAGAATATTCTCCCACTATGAGATTGTGTATGATCAACTAGAACTACCTGACTAGAGGAAGTGAAATCATAACACCCAATTGGGGGTTCATACAAAGGATATTTGCTGTTTTCTTTTTTTTTATTTCCCTGATTTCAATAAAAATTTTATATTTTTTTCATTTACATATCCATCTTGAAGATTTTAGGAGGCTAGATTAAGGATTCTACTTCTCAATAAAAATCAGGTTGTATATTTCCTTCCCACTTATTTTGTCATGTCTTATCTTCTTGATTTTAATTTCTCATATAAATTGTGAATAATTATTTCATTGTAAAAAATAAGTGTGGGGAGTAACATACTTGGTAGAATAGTATTTTTTGTGTTTTATTTAGTGTTAAAAAAACATGTGTTCGTAAATAATTATCATTATCTTTTTTGAAACTCATGTTAATGAATAAACTAATTTATCCCTTAAAACCAAACATAAATGAATGATGAAAATGGATTTGTTTCAAGTTCAAAACATGGTAAATTTCATGAAAATACCTTTAATTTTTAAATATCATTCCACATATCATTGTTTTTATCTTTGAAATTCACTTTCTCTGAGGCTTAAAACTCCATTTCTGAAATCTTCATCAATATTTACTCATTTTATGAGAGAAACATTACATGATTGTCTGAAATAAAACATGATTTATTATTTCTAAAATTGAGGGATTGTGTTCTTGTAATATAAAATGTTGAGGCATTTTATTGGATTTTGAAGACCTTTTTTCATGTGAGTCCTTTTTATTTTGGACTATTTGTACATTTGATATTTTTAAACCTTTAGTGATTATGTATAGCCTATTAGGTTTTCCACATTTCAAGCCAATTTTCACTTTCTAACCTAATATGGAATTAGAAATGCATGAGCTAGTTGATTTTAAGTGTGGGTGAAGATGGATTTTGGTGTACTATCTCATTTTTTATTTATTTTAGAGGTGATTAAAATTTTAAATATATTTTTTAACACTAGAAAATATTTCACTAATTGTTTTTTCCAACAAGAGATCTCAAAGGAAATGTATTTGTGCCAATCTGGAGCTCTGAATAGAATAATGTTGTATACTATCTGAATATTTCCCAAAAAATAGAATAAAATTTCATTCATACTACTAAAATGTTGACAATGTGGGATAAAAAATATATTCTCAATGATTCTTAGAGAATATTTTATTCCAAGGGGAGTAAGGAGGAGACCATACTTAAGTGAAAATTAAAATCCCACATTTTTACTTCAAAACAGTCTAAAAACTTTCTATCCAGCTTTAGATTTTTTCACATTTGAAACCCAAAAACCATAATCCACAAAAAAACCTTAAAAATTCCTCATAATAATTATAAGTTATTAGGTCACATAGGGTAGAGATTTAGAAATTTGTTAGCCCAATGGTGATTCTTGTATGAGTTTAGATGAGAAAATCCTTGTTGAAAATATATATTTGTGTATTGGGAGAAAATTTATGTGGTGTGAGTGTGTTGTTTGTATTGGAGGATAAAAGAAGTGGAAATGGATTGAATAGGTTTAATTTATAACGTGAATTTTTTATGAGGCATGGTATACTTTTTTTCCTGTTATTAAATTGGTGAACCTCATTGGTATGTGTTTTGAATTTTCCATGATTTGATTTTGATACTCACTTGTCCTAGAGTCCAAATGCTATGTGTGGGGGATTAATATAGCTAATATTTCAACTACTTTTCATGTCTAATTCAGTGATTTTAACATCACCAATTTAACAATTTGATCTAAAAACTATTTTTTTGGATTTTATCGATGTTTTGAGCATAAAAATGAAAATTACACAATTCTATAATTTTAACTATTTTCAATCACTTATGTATTTTAGAAATATCATTTTATATATTGATCCAAATTGAGTAATTATTTTTTAGGATTCTTATGTACTTGGGATATATCTTTTTAAACTAGTAAAAGTTTTTATTTTAAATTTTAATATCCCAAATAAATCACTCATTATGGAAAACTTTTCTAGTCGATATAATGGGCCCCATCTCAATCAAAGTACCATAAATATTTATATAGGTTTCCAAATTAGTTATTCTAACAATTTATTAAAGATGACTCAATTTATCACATTTTTTTATGAGTATCAAAGAAAAAATCACTCATTATGTCTTTATTTGAGTGATTCCAACTAGAGAAAGATGAAATGTCTCTTTAGGCATAAAGTGTTCTCTTCAGTAATTAAATAATATATTTTTCACCACATGTCCAAATAATATGAAATATGTTGTGTAAATTTAATATTTAATTTTGAACAAATTTTTAGAAGTTCTATAATGAAATTATGTTGGGTGAAGTCCCAAAATAGAGATAAATTTCAGGATATAGATTCGGGAAAGAAGATTTATACTCCCATTTTCCCTTTATATTCTCATCTTCATTTCATTTTAAGGGGGTTTGGATTGAAGTATGGTTCTATTTTAATTAATATCTGATGAATAAGTGGATTTATATAGAACATAATCAAGGAATTAATGTCTATGATTCATTTAGTGGTGGGAAGAAAAGATCTTATGAAATTTCTCTTTTCATTTAGTTCATTTCTTTATTTTATTTTTTATTTCTCTGGAAAAAAATTCTTAAATATTGGAGGTATCCTTATTTATTGAATACAATTTATTATAAATTTTTCGAGATAGTTTGTAATATTATAAATTTAAACTACTTATGATTATTTTTTGAATTTCTTTTGGTGAGGTCACCCCATTAATCACTGTGGTTGTAATCAGTTTCAGTTTCTCATAGGTCTTCAGTTAATCAGATCATATTCATAAGGGGATCAGAACCCATTTTTGATTTCACAATATGGTTTATAGGTAATTTAGGTGTTTCCATTGTGGTATTTAGGTATAAAATTAGGAATAAAATTTGATAATTCATTTATTAAATGATAAAGGGACTGTTTAAGGGTCAACAATTGTCCACTACTTCCTTGTTTAGCTTATCATTATTAGAATGATTTTATTCTTATTTCTAATTAATAACATATATTTATTTTTTAATATTATTTACTTTAATTTAACTTATTTTAACTCATTTAAAATTCCCAATTTTAGTTTTAACATTAATAAAAAATCACAATGTGACAATTTGATGACTCAGTCTACAACCCCTATGTGAGAAAACCCCGTGGTCACCACTGTAATGAATTTTAAGGGGAAACTTATTGACTGGAGAAACATGAAAAAACCTCATAATAATTACCCCAAATATAATTTTGATATAATGTTTTCAGAAATGAAATCCTTTTCTTTAAAATAATTCTCCATATATGTGAAATTTAAAAATACTTATATATTTCAAAATTAGAGCATTTGGTGCATAAAAGCTGAAAACTATATTTTAAGAAATAAAATTTCATTATGATATAGGTTTTTATCTATGTTAATATTTAATATTTATTATATATTATATTATTATCTACTGATTTTATTCATTTTTTTAAAAAATAAATTATTATTAAGTGTGACATCGTTTCTATATTTGTAATCGATGAAATGGATTTTAGAATAACAACCTTTATATTTCATAATTATAGTTCTATATCAGTGACCATAATAATTTTATAAATACTATATTATAAATTATTAATAATTTTTTATGATAATAAACAATTATTAAAAATAATACACATTTCATTTTTTTATGAAACATGTAACTTAAAAAAATGGAATATTTTTTTAGAAAATCATGTATTCAAATAAGAATATAAATTCTATGATCATGAAATAAAATTCATTTATAATATTTATGAAAGAAATAAATAAAATAATTTTTTTCTAAAAGTTTTAGGTGCTATAATAACACTAATGACACAAGTATAAATAGTAGAGGAAATCTAGAGAGCTAGACATTGTATTTTTTTTGATGTTTACTCCTGGTGTGGGTGACTATGTCCTATAAATTTTTATGTCAAGTTTTATACACATGTTTTCCACTAATATAAATAGTCAATATAATTAGTATAAGGATGTATCATCCTCTAAAAAAAGTCTCATATCCTCAAAAACTTGTACCATAAAGTTCCCAATTATTTAATTTAGACTGTACCCTTCTAGATTAAAATAATCCTTCCACTTCTAAATAATACATTCAAACTTATCAGGATGGAATGATACCACAAAGATCCAGTCTTACTATTTAATGAGATCCTCTAATAACAACAATATAATTTATTAATCTATATGTAAACTAGTCTCATTAAATACCCAAAAATGTTGATCTTACATAGAAACTTGATTATTGGACTTCCTCAACTATTTATTATCTTTTGATATTCAAAATATAGTGTACCCTCAATCTAAAATTATCAATATAGAAAATTAACTATTTATGTATGTATTTTCCTCTACCTAACCTATTTTTATTTTTATTTCTTCCTTATATATCATATTCATTATGTTCTATTTAATAGTAATATCATTGGGTATGAATCGTTGTATACATTTTCTACATCTTTATTCATTTTCTTATCTTGTAATTTGATATACTAGATCTACTATCACTAAAAGGCAACAGTTTCTTATTATTCTTAAATGCATTAAGGGTCCTTCTCAAATCTAGAATGTGGTTACTTATATTTTATTTACTCACCTAATCTATCTCTAATTCTTATATCTTATTTATTTTTTAATCCATGATAATATAATTTATATAATTCTGAACATAAAAAGTTTATACTTACCTTTATCTCCTCAATATTTTAAAAAAAAGACTGTATTATCCCATAATCTTTAAATATTATTCTTTCATTTAACTTTTCAATACCATGGGTATTTATAAATACCATTCTTCTAATTTTAAACAAGTTAAATGTTATGCCCATGAATTTATTTATCTTTTTTTCTTAATAAATTCTAGTGAAATATGTCAACATTTAATTTCCATGAAGAACGACATTATTTTTCTTAAAATATTTCAAAAAAATACACAACTAACCAATATTCCTTCATGTATAATAAAATTGAACACTACTACTATGGAATTACTCATCTTTTAAAATTTTGGAATTCTCTCAAAAAATAAAACCATATTTTACTGGATTCACCCCTCAAAAAACATCAAGTTGTGACATTTAGATTTTTCATTTGGAGAATCA
This sequence comes from Viscum album, assembly GCA_963277665.1. Classification (NCBI taxonomy): domain Eukaryota; kingdom Viridiplantae; phylum Streptophyta; class Magnoliopsida; order Santalales; family Viscaceae; genus Viscum; species Viscum album. The sequence continues at coordinate 1,430,902,519 of OY728156.1, read as the reverse complement.
TTCTCAAGTTGAATAAAAATTAATATTTCAATGATTATGAAATTTTATTCACAGAATAATAGTTTAATAATTGACTAATTTAATTTTCAAAATTCCCTTTAGAAAATCCATGTATCTTCCAAAAAACTCATATTTATGTCAACTAATGACTTGAAAACATTCATTTATCATTTATGTATCTTAGTAAACTAGTTTATTTTTCCAAATATTTGGTTGACTAATGATACTTATGAAAGAGATATTTACTCTTACAATTATCAGTATTGGTTTCTTCCAGTATTGTGTTTCCGGTATCTATAGAAAAAAGTTACTTTGATGTTTGAGTCAAATGACTTTTTTCATTGAATATAGATCACTCCTATTTACTATAGTGATATCCAAAACTTTTTCAAATATTCTACAGTTTTTATAGAGTTACTATTATATTTCTCATGACTTTACAAAATTTACACCCCTAGTACTGGAATGACTATTATTTTATAAAGATGACTCATACACATCACTCTCATTACTTTTTTCATATGAAAGTTTACTCTTATGAATTATAAATACTTTTAAAATATTTTTATCTTCCGGTAGATCAATTATATGAAAATTTCATAGTATTATTACACAACTAGTGAATTTATCAAATTTCAAAACCACTATTATATAGTATCTTATAGATAATAATATTTATTTATACATCTCTAAATTGATTATCCAACTATATAATTCTAAAAATATTCAATATATCTCAAAACCTATTCAAACCCCCTTTGAAGATTATCAATCATTTAAATTAACATAAAACTACTTGAAATGACTTTGGAAAATGTCATAATATTTCCAAATCTCTTCAATATTATTTTAAAATTACTTTAGCATATAAATAATCATATCTGACTATATCAATAATACATTATAGATACATTAATTCTATATAGAACACAAAATTATTGAAACATCATTCAATAGATATTATCTGCATATAAAACAATCCTTTATGCATAATAATCCACAGATGGTTCCATCATATTTCAAACATCCTTTCCCTTTAGTCACAATTTATTCATAGATTTTGATCATTAATTATAGAACTTAAAATTGTTTAATCACTATAAACCTTCACCAACATTCTCAAAACATATGTAGGTAGTTTATCAAACTTCAAATATAATTGTCATGAATTATTTATAAACTTATTAAAAATCATTACATGTAGAGAGGATTATTTTTTGTAATTATTTATATTGAAATTTCAGGAACTGTCAAGTAGTTTACCTTAACCACTATCAAGGGAATAATCTTAGTCTCATTTTCAATCTTATTAAATAACCATTAATTCAAAATGGAAGCATATTCATATCAACTAATCTCTTCATCATAACCTAACTTATTCATATATTATCATTTCCTTCAGTTGATATATTGATAAAAAATATAGACAACCGATTCATATTTTTTCTATCAATATTGTATTGGGAACTTCAATATACCCTTATAGATTTGTTTTCAACACACACTTCAACTCTAAATTAATAATTATTCTCCCCATTATTTGAAAAACATGAAAAGTTATTGAAGTATAGGAAAATAAGTTTTATTTTATTTTATTTCCATGGTGTTGTAAAATTTTATCTTTTACCATTTATTATCCCCCTTTATTGATAAATAAATCCTGATTTACATAATAGAATAATGACCACATATTTCTTTTAATATTTTGTTATAAATTAACTAACACTAACTCAATGTGATTAATTATCTATATAGAAAACAAGGGAGATCAATTGAATCATAAATGTTATATATATACTACCTATAATGTGATAACATCTATATTTACCCTTCTTAGGGGATCTTGAAATAGATTTATCCAATAGTTTATAACCAACACTCAACTCTCTAAAATAAATCAAAAAATCCAAATAATAAGAATACCTTTCTACATTTTTTCAACTTAAAAATGATTCTACCATAATGCATTATATTTTATACAATTAAAATCATAATTGGAATGAAGTTTGGATACAGAATATTTAGTTTTATGGCATGTCTAGAATTCGAGATTTATTATGAAATAATAAAAATCCTATAGGTTCTTTATCTTATCATCTCTCCCTTAAGTGATATATCCCAATAATTATAATCATTAATTTTTTTCATCCAAAATTAACTTCAAGTTTCTTAAGTTAACAATTAAAGTGTTTCAAGGAGGTTTTAATAAATCCATTATTGATAGCGTATAATGTCATATTACAGTCACAAAAGTCATTAGTTCTCCCATTTCATATATCACCCTTAATTACCTACACATAGATGCACAAAAACAAAAATATAGGAATAAGGTATAATTCCATCAACTTCATAGTGATATGAATATTCTTGAGAATTGGTCTTAACCTAGAAACCCTCTTTATTATAGCTCTAAATTATGATAAATATTCCTGCTTAATCTATCTTTCAATTTACATTTTTAAAATTTATTTTTCAACATAGGAATTTTTCTCTATTAATAATTATTCTTATTTGGAATATAATTTTTCATTATACCTTGAAAATAAAATGAATTATTTTATTCTTGTTCTATCTACTTTAAAATTTTAACTATGCTTGTAATATATTCAAACACTCCTGATCAATATTCATAGCCTTATTATTTTTTGGTAACTTCTTATTAAAGAATTATTTTAGAAATAAGAAGTTACTGGTTATTTCAATTATTTTTCAATAATTCCTTTAATCCTTCCATCCATTTAATACAATTTTTAGTTTTATACCCAGATATTTTTCACCTTCCTTATAGATTTTTAATAGCCTTGTGTTATCCTTTTTAAAAAACCACTCATAAAATTTGAATTCTTCATCTTGCATATCTTTTATTAAACCTATAAAATTATTTTATTCTTAGATTGATATTTTCTTTTTTTACAATTTGGATCCTTTATGTTTGATATTCATGACCTATCCACAATGTTCTAGGATGTGGCCTTTTCATTCAAAATAGAAATATATTTTTACTATTTGTATGACAACCTTCTAATCATTATTCTTAGTAGTACATGGTTCAACATTTTTTTGTTTATTCTTTTTTAAAAACTCATTTTTTTTATATATTCATTTTTTTTAGTATTCTTACATTAATTAGTTTTTAGACATGTTTTAATAAGCCATTGATATATATTTTTTAAACAGTAACCATTATTATTGAAATTGTCACAAAAACTCTCTAACTAATAAAATATATTCTTGATGGACATATTCACTTTTTTATGTGAAATTTTACTTTGTATAATAAGAGTTATAATTATTTTATATGTTATCTATCTTAATACTTTCCTTCATTGATTTCATTAAATTGATTTATTATGAAAACAATAAACTCCATTATTCTCAAACCTCTAATAACACAGACAATGTACAATATGAATATTTCTTTTAACTTTAGAATCAATCAGTATATATTTAAAAGATTCCTATTTTGTGACAACACAAATCAATTTTTATTCTTTATTTAGGGAGACAATTATTTTATTTTTTTTCTTAAATATACCCTTAATGTGTTGGTGAATTGTTTAAAAAAAATTAAACCAAGTTTATCTGGACTTTGATTTTAATCCTTCAATGTTAGATTAAATTGATATTTAACGAACCAAATTAACTAAACAATGGGTTACCTTCTTACATAATAATGTAGTGGTAGTTTCTTTAAAAAATATCAGGATTTTATTTAAACTAATGTTATTATTTTTATAAGAAATAAACTTATTAGTACAAGTCTTCATTGGAATTTTATTCTCAAAAGTTTGTGAATATTCTTTTGGTGTGTTTTATAGATTTCTAAACTTTAGCTCCAACTCAAGACTTTCATATTTAGAATTTAATTTTAGTAATTAATCATTTTTACCCTATATTACAATTTCTTAGTTATCATTTTCATATGATCCTCATTCATATTAATATTTTCTTGAAAGATATTGTCTTGTTGTTTTACACTTTTATATTTAATTTCCAATTGATTATTTTTTAAACCAATGGGAAATTTTGGATTTTATTCCAAATAATTTATCTTCCCTTCACTCAAATTACATACATAATCCTTCTGATCAATTTTAAATTTCAAATTTTCTTCTTCAAAAGAATATTTCTTTTAAAAAAATAATACAAGTTGTTTCTAGTATTAAACATTTTTATTGAATGTTGTGATTTTTAAACAACATTCTCAATGTTTTTTACATATATTTTACATTAGAATCCACCTTTAATTTCCTATCATAAAATTTACAAAAAAAATTGTATATATATATATACATCTATGTGTGTTAAATAAAGAGAGATAAATTGAGCAGAAATATTATTTATGTATTCACTAACCTCAAAATAGATATCTTCAATTAAGTTGATAGATATTTTGTCTTCATTTTTATTATATATTTAAGTTTATTCATCTTGAGGAATATAAATAACAATTTTAATAGATAAACTACCACTTTGACCACATTCAATTAGTGTAATATCCTCTTTCTCCTTTAAAATGTTACTAATCATATTCTTCACTCTTCAAATCATATATGTCAATGTATTAATAGAAACATCCAAGTTAGTAAAAATTAGAATGTGGGTAGAATTTTCATTCTAGGAATCCTCTAAGTCCATATTTGGTACAAGTGAAACATTTTTTATAGAATCAGAAACATAAATGGAAAATGGAAATGAAATCTAAATACCATGTTTTGTATGAAAGGAACTTTTTTGATGGAATGAAATTTGAAATATTTGATACATCAAAAAAATGTTTTTTGAAATCCATTATTTGTACCCATTATAATCCATTTACCAAAAAATTATATTTATACCCTCATAATCATTGAAACCCTCTATCATATCAACCACCATCATTTTTTCACCATCCCTTTCATAAACCATATTCAATGATATATTTTTTCTACTTATCATCACAGTTTTAATGTTATATTCCTATCACTTTATGAATGTTTTAGGGTGTTTTTGGAGTTATGGGTATTTTAGTATCAATGAATATGGGGTAGTCAAGTAGTGGTGGTTAACAAGGTTTCTATTCAAAAGAGTGGTTAGATGATAGTTATGATAGTAAAAGTGTGGGTGATGTGGTTGGGTTTTACAATCATATGGAAGTAAATAATTTATGTAACATCTTGGTTAAGGTACACTCACTTTTAATTTTTTTTAGAGTTTGTACTTGAGTTTGCGGAGTTATGGATTCAATATAGGAGTTTTTACAATGTAATTGAGATTTGTTCTAGCTAAAGGATAGATTAAATACATCATTATTACATTCATATAGTGAATTAACTCTAATAAAAAGTTGTGAGTTTTGTTAAAAGCTTGAAAAATTTTAAAGGTGTGAATGATGTTCACATTATTAATGGGTCACTCCAGATTTTTAATCTCAGGTGATTCATATATTGGTTTACATGAAAACAAGAATATTCACACCATGAATCCATGATTCATAATGTAAATTATTTATTTCCATTGGGTTTTATTTCATTAAATGGATAAATATACTTTTTTATTATCTTGTGTTTCCTTTATCAAACCCTAGGACTTTTCCAAGCATGATTGGGTGGTTCCAACTCTTCCAGACTTTACCTTTCGGTTCATTGATCTCTAGTGTTATTGATCACTAAACTTTTGGTAAGGCTTAAATTCTCTTTTCCATTACTTTTTAAGATATATTTTTGGTAGGGGAATTGGGTTTTTTGTGTTTATTGATCTATTTTTTACCACTATCAGTTCATTATAGATTCCTTCCAATTTTAGTCTTCTAGAGGCTGACCCTCATGTTGGTTTTGGTGCGTCACATAAAATTCTCAAGTTATTTAATGATATTACATCTATTTCATACCTTTTATTTAAGTATTTCAATTTATATATGATAGAATTAGTGATAGGTCCTCCTTTCGTTGTTCTAAATCCCTTTCCTTCTAGTGTAAATCCTATTTTTTTGGAGTGTGATCCATGTTTGAGGTAGTTGTTTCTGTCTCTAGCCTATGTAATATGAACTATAATTTCAATTTCTTTTATAAATCATTTTATAATTGATTTGGAATGGATGATTGATTTGTGTGAGTTAAAATGGTTCTTGATAAAATATGGTTCCCCCTTTTTTCAGTAAAAGTAACTTTATTTTTAAATCATTATGAAATAAATTCTTATATGAGTCTTTAAAAAATGTTTTTAATGAAATAAAGGGTCTTTTGTAATTGTATGTAAAATATGAAATCAATTTGAAATTGATTTGATATATTCCACACAATAGATCTCATTATACTAAGGTGGAAGGTATGGTATTTAGTCGCGTTCATCTATATATTTAGGGGGTATCTTTCTATTAGGTTTCTCTTTTACTGGGTCATAGAAGCATAGGCTAAAAGACATGTTTGACACATCTGGAGGTTCAATTTTGGGTTTTTCATATTCTCTCTTGACAAGATGCATGTGTTCTATGGAGTTGTATTGTAAACTAGTCATTTTTGACACATCAAGATATTTCCTCTCTTGAAAATGAACTTAGTCGCATCCAAACACAAAGCAATAATTCATATTTTAATATGGATCCTCAATTGAAATCAAATATATCCATTAAACTTAACTCCTTGCTCACATTTAATGATAATATTCGTAAGCACATGTTTAGGACTAAATGTCTTACAGACGGTGATCATAATATTAAATTTTATAATTCCCTTCAAAGAATCAGAAAGGCCAATTGTCCTCTTTCTAAGCTTATTCATAATGATTTGATCATTGATTCTAAAGAGGACATAACATATCATGTTATCTCATACTTTTACAAAAAATTTAATGGTATGGAGATAAATATTGATTTCAGATCTGATATTATTCCCTTAATGGTGGATGAAAGATACAATGAGTCTCTTTTAAGCACTCCACTTGATCATGAAATTAAAGATACAGATTTTGGCCTTAATCCAGACAGTGCACTTGGTCCGGATGGGTTCAATAATGGCTTCCACCAAAATCATTGGTACATAATCCACAATGATGTTTTTAACCTTATTAAGGCCTTTTTATTCATGGATCTATTCCTCATGGAATCAATGTTCAATTTCTAACTTTAATACCTAAGGTTGAAAATGCCTTAGAGATCCATCAATTCAGGCTTATTGCTCTTATTAACACACTTTATAAGATCATTACCAAAATTATTGCAAAGAGACTGGTTCTTATTTGCAATAAAATAGTCTCATGGAATCAGTTTGGTTTTATTAAAGGAAGGTCCATTTAGGACTGTATTTTTCTTGCCTCTGAATGTACCAATAGTCTAAATAAAAACACTAGAGGGGGGGGGGTGTGTGGCCATCGAACTTGATATCAAAAAGTATTTTGACACTATAGACTAGAATTTTATTTTCAAAGTCTTAAAAAACTTTGGATTTCATGATTCATTCATTAGAAGACTTAAAACTTTATTTCTCTTAGCTTTTATTTCTATTCTGATTAATGGCACCCCTAGAGGTTTTTTCAAATGCCCTAAAGGTGTCAGTCAGGGAAACCCTCTTTCTTCCATCCTCTTTGTTATATATGAGTATTACTTAAGTAGAATTCTCAATAATCTGGTTGCGCAAAGTAAGCTAAAGCCTATACAAGTTTCCAGAAACCTAAATACCCCTACCCACCTTTTATATGCAAATGATATCATAATGTTTCTCAAAGGGGATCAAAAAATATTCTCTTCCTCAAGAATGCTCTTAATCACTATGAGGATGTCTCAAGACAAGCGATTTCCTAGAATAAATCGTATATTTTTTTGGAAAGAGAATTGTTGTCAGAAAGAAATATAGCATTACTGCTTATCTTTGAATTAAATAAGGCCTCTTACCTTTCACTTATTTGGTTGTCCCAATATTTTGGGGTCATCCTAAAGCAAGCTACTTTGCTAATATCATTGATCAAATTATAAACCAACTCTCTACTTGGAAAGGGAAATCTCTCTCCATATATGGAAGAATATGTTTGGTCAAATCGACCATTGTCTCTAAAATGGTCTACTCTCTTATGATTTATAAATGGAAAGTCGGCATATTCAGGAAAATTAATACTTATATTAAAAACTTCATTTGGACAGGAAGTATTTTTGAAAACAAACTTGTCACTATCCCTTGTAAATCCTATTGTAAACCCCTTGATAAATGTCACATTGGTATAAAGAATTTAAAGTTGTTCAATAATTCTCTTCAAGACCATCTTACTTGGTGTATTATTAATTGTACTTCTAAAGCTTCAAAATTATTGAACCATATATTCCTCTCTAAACTCTTAAATGAGAATTTTAATTACATCAACTCTTTGATCTAGCCTTCTATTAGGGACTCATACCACAAGATCATGGAAACTTCTAGAAGGATGGTTAGTGCTGACTCTTCCATCAATTTTTGGTGTGAAAAATGGTGTGGTAACCCCTTGATATATTTGTTACCTCCTAATATTAGTCATGAAGATACTAGTCATTCTATAAAGGATGTCTTACAATTTCATAGACATCTCCTCCCTGACAATATTGCGCAGATCCTTGATAATCACCCTTTTTTCTTCTAATGGTGACTTCCTTGTTTGGGAACCTGCACCAAATGGCATCCTAGACTCTAAAAACTACTATAAGAATAAATATTCTGGATATGAATCTAATTATCAATGGGTGAGTCAATTTAACAATCCTTGGATAAAACCTTCTTGGATCTCCCTTATTTGGTGCATTGTTCATAATAGATTGCCTACTAAAGCTTGTCTTCAAACTTTAAGCATACAACTCTGCTCTAAATGTCACTTGTGTAATCAGCACAGGGAGGATGTTGATCATCTTTTATGTCTTGTGTGAAAGCCTCTTATTTATGAAATTATGTTCTTGAATTATTTAATTGCAGACGGCCCCTATCTGACTCCATTTGTTTGTTTTTAAAAAAATTCATTAGATATGAAGCCTCTCTACAGGTTAAAAATATTTTTCTTACGGTAGTGGAAGAACTCCTGCATGAGATATGGTACATTATAAATGATCTTATTCATAATAAACACTCATTTAGTCTCAATGAAGGAAAATATCATATTCTTATTGTGATTCATGAAGTTGCATCAATTCAAAAAAATTATTACAACAACTCGGTTGGTGACTTTGAGATCCTTCGTAATCTGTATGTGCCTGGCATATACCCAAAGCCCAAACTTTCCTTTGAAGTATTCTGGAAATCACTAATGTCGGGATGGATATAAGTGAATGTTGATGGTGCTTCTAAAGGAAATCCATGCCCTTCCAGTTGTCGTGCCATCTTTAGAGACTCAGCTGGCCAATGTCAGGGTTGCTTCTATGTTGGATGTGGACATTCTTCATCTCTGGAGTCTGAAATGTTGGGGGTCATCCATGTAGTTTATTTTGCGCTTCAATGAGGTTGGATAAAGCTTTGTATTGAAAGTGACTCTACCAATATCACTCATGCCATCTGAAATGGCATCATTCATATTTCTTGGTCGCTTACCACACTTTGGATGAATTGTCTGAACTCGCTCCATGGGATTGATTATATAGCTACTCATGCCTACCGTGAAGGGAATGTTGTCGCAGATTCTCTTGCTAACAAAGGAGTACATCAGAGCATGACTTGGTTGGACACTCTACCAGCTGACTTATTACATCTGTTTGATAGAGATTGTAAAAAAATCTCATCCTTCCAACTCTTGTAATCCTTTTTCTTATCAATAAATTGTGCTTTAGTCTTTGACCAATGCATTACCTTTTTAAAAAAACTAATTAATTGTCATCATGACTTTTTTCCTTAAAAATGAAAAAAAAAATGATTGTTTAATGAAGATTTAAGATGGAATGCCTTAGTAGAATCCTACTAAAAATATAATCTCACACATTTCACACTCCATCATGGGTGTATAGACCATATATTTTCTTTTATTTTAGGAATGGGAAAACAACTTCAATGAGGTGCTGATGTTTGTTTAGTTGGGTACAAATATATGGTGGTGATATTTTCAAAAGTTTCCCATATATCATGTGGTGTAACTGCTTCTTTTTTCATGTTCCTTTTGGTGTTTTACATATACGTTGGCTTTATCAGTAATTCATGGGTTATATCAAAACCAATATTTCTCTTATTTATAAAATTTATCTTTTCTAGTTTTTCATCCACATATATACACAATAAATTAATCTTATTTGAAGTTAAGATAAATCATTACCTCTATTTACTATTTGATTCATGGGTATTGTTAACTAGCCCCTGGGGATTAGGGATTTCTTTGGGTCTTTTTGTATTTTAGTTTGAAGCCTAATCAGATGGGTTATCTAGGTTGGGATATGAAAATTTGGTTTCAATGGAATGTTTATTCTTATTCTTGGTAATTTGGTTGATGCAATATGGGATTTTATGGATTATAGAGGTGTGATTCCATGGGATATTGGGATGTGTGTCTCTAATGTTAGTTTTTTTACCTTAATCTCAGTTTTTTCTTATGATTTTAGTGTTTAAAATAATATTATCCTATCATAAGATATTTTTATTCTATTCCTGGTTTGAAGTAGAAATATTTTAAGAGAAATTCCAAGAGTTTCATGGGAGTTTGTACCTAGAGATTCTTATTAAGGGATTTCTCCATTGGATGAGAATATTATAGAGTCTTTCTTATAGGTTGTTCATGTATTGGAAAAAAATGTATTGAGTGTTCAAAATAGTGCTATTAAGGCACATCCTGGAGCTGATGGAGATAGGGATAAATCTCAAGAGTTATTATATGAGAAACCCCTATAATTATTGAGTATGAATGGAACCTGATAGGATGAAAAATAGTTATACATGATTAATGGGGTCTTTGAATTCTATGATAGACTTGAGGATATCAAGATGAAATGTGCATCATTCAAGCTTGAGGGTCCTAGTAAGAGGTTGTGGGATTTTATGGAACCGATAAGCCAGAATGGGGGATTGTATTGGATGTGATGAAACCCCAATTATTCTAGAAGTTAATCCCAAATTATCTGATGATATTCATGTCATTAGATTTTTTCACTTCACATCATGGAGAGCACATAGAGACGTAGTATACCAATCAGTTTGTAGAGCTAGTTAGTTTTTCTTTAGAGGTGGGGATGGATGATCAACAGAAAACTCAAAAATACCTTGAATATTTTCGATCATAAATTCATTCAGAGGTATATAAGTCGAATCATTCAACTTATGCTGTGAATGTTGGAAAGGTTGTGATAGAAAAAATGGATATGGTGTGAAATATTGTGTACTCTTCCCCTTCCCTTCCACCTTTTTGTATTTTTAGTGGTGTGAAAGGTAAAAAGAGTAAGTGGAATAATAATTTCAATGGTAGTGTATGTGGCTCTCTGTATCATGAATCCTCTACACCACAATAATTTTCCATAAATGTGAATCTAACTTTATAAAAGTGTGTTCAGTTTGGGTACAGCAGACATACTTTTACCACACCCCCAAAGACTTGTAATGTGTGTTTCTATTGAGTCCATTTGAAAATTCTCTTCTAGTCCATTTATTCTGGTTCTATTTTAAGTTTTGTTCTTATTCATAAGTTTAATTTTTTCCTATGGATCTCATTATATTTTTAATAGATAGAAGAATTACCACACTCATGTTTTAGATCTCGCTGTATTTATGCATGCGATTAAGTGTTGGTGGTGCTATATTTTTGAATAGAGGTTCACATAAATTAATAATCATAAGAGTCTAATTTATAACTTTTCTTATAATTAATTGAATCTTATTTAGAAATAATGGTTGGAGTACCTCTATATGTTCAACATTGGCATTACCTATATCCTAGAGATGGGTAATTCCTTTAATTAAACTCTTAGTAGGAATGTTCAACCATAGGCTATCTTGTAATCGAAGGATGAGTAGAGGTTTATGATTCTCTTCACATAGTTTCATCTAGATTCACCAAAAAAAAGTTTCAAGTATAGTTTTGACTAGTTTTCAATTATAATAATCTCACACTGAGTTTATTCTTTAGGTTTGGTATCAGGATGATGAGTTTAGATGAATCGGGTAAACCCATTATGGTGGGTAGACCATTTGAAGTTGGTCTCTCTTTTCTGATTGTAATATCCACTTCTAGGATAAATTTTTCATACCATCACCTAGGATAAATTTAGTGTTGTGTGATTTTCATAATTCATCATAGTTCATTCATCCTGGTATTAATAATATGTATTATGACATGTCACGCCATTTTTTGACCAATTAAAAAGCATGAAATTGTTGATTATATATCCCACTATAACACTTTCCAACAAATAGAAAAGGAACACATGAAATATTATAGTCAACTCCAATAACTTTGTATGGTAGTTTTAAAATAGGATAATGTGTCTATGGACTTCTTTTTTTAATTACCATAGACCCTCTGAGATAATAATGTTATCTAGGTGGTGATTGATCCATTAATGAAATTATCTATTTTATTCTAATCGTGGACAAAACCATGGTTGAAGGTCGGGGTAAGTTATAAGTTACAAGATATAATGAGGTTTCACGGGATTCAATTTTCCTTTTTTAAAGATAGGTTCCCCCATGTTTACATCCAAATTCTAAAATATTCTCTAGGAGGTGATGAGCAGTCTAGTCTGGTTGAGCGTAGATTAATATCCATAGATAGATGGCCAAACAGATCATGCTATTAAGATTCTGTATGATACTCTTCATTCCTATGTTTTTTATTATAGTGTATTGTGGGAAATTCATATGGGACTGGTTGAGTTTTAATATAATAATAGTTTCTATTAATCAGTCAGAATGGAACCCATCGAAGATTCCTAAAGTACCCATACAAATCACTTCTTTAATGGTAAATGGTGTTCAAGGCCTCTCTTGGGGGGGGAGACTTTCATTTAAGATAGGTTTTTTGGAATTTAGGATGTACATTGATTCTTTTCTATAGCTCAGAGTTTCCAAAAAAATCATGTGGATCATTAACATCATACTTTGGGGTTTTTCATCGATGATTAGTTTTTCTTGAATTTTTATATGGATATGAGTCTCAATAAGCTTTTGAAACACAGTAAGATATCTTTGATATATGTTAGACAATCTAATATCACTCAGAATGTTGGATATGTAGCTTATCAGTTGGCATTATTAGATCAGTTGAAAAGAATGCATGATGTTTTCCACATATGACATCTTGGGAAGTACCACCCTAATCCATTCCATATTCTAAGTTGGGAGGAGGTTGAGTTAGAATCCAAATTTTTCTATTGTAGATAAACTATTGTATATATTTTATTCTCATATAAAGTTATTTCATGTCAATCTTATTATATTGGAAAAAAGGTTGTGTTTAAATGAATTAGATTTTTTTGTGACTTGGGAGAATGATTCGTCGGTGAGGGAGTAGTGGCCTCAAATCTCTCTAGAGAATACTTCTACCACATGAATTTATATGGATAGGAAGACATATAGTGGGAATAATTATAAAATTATATTTAAGTAAACTCCCTTTTAGTTTTTGAGATTTTGTACTATGCTTGGGTAGTTTTATAGGTAATCTAAGAGTTTTCAAAGGGAACTAGGTTGGGGAGTGACTAAAAGATAGATTCACACCATGAATATTATATTCATGATGTGAATAACTCTAGGAAGAATCCAAAACAATGGTTCAGATATTGTAAAACATTCAAAAAATAAATTAAGTTCATGTTATAAATTTTTTACTCAAGATGCTTAATCTGAAGTGTCACATTTTTTATCGTACATGAATACTAGAGTATTCACATTATGAACCCATGATTCACAATGTGAGTCCTTATTATCCATCAGTTTTTATCATGATTCACTAATGACTCTACAATATTTTTTAACTTATGTATCCTCTCTCAAACCTTAGGTATGTTCAAGGTGTGTTTTTTTGTTCCATCACTCTCAGAATTTTTTTTCGCTTTGTGCTCTGGTGTTGTAGGTCACTCCTATTTTAGTAAGTGTTCCATTGAATTTTCAATTATTCTAGATCTTTTTTTTTCTAAAATATTTTAATGGTATGTTACTTGAGTCTCTTTATTTTTTTTATATCTCTATCATACCATTGTAGATTCCTACATATTTTTGTCTTCTATAGGTAGTCCCTTAGGTTTGTTATGGTATGGGGCATGATAATATTGAGGTGTATGTTGATATAACTTCTTCACCAACCCTTTAATTTATTTAATTTGTGTAAAATATATGAGGATAATTGATGGGGCATCTGTTTTTTATATATATTTTTTGTTATTTTGTAGTTGATCTTGTCACATTTAGTGTGCGACCTGAGTTTAAGGTACGTAGTTTTATCTCTATCCTATGTCATATGAACTCTAATTGATCTTGGTTTTATAAATTATTTTATAATTGAATTATCATGATTGATTTATTTGTTTATCTAAAAATTAATCTTTATAAAAATTGGTTTTTCTAATTTTTTTAGTAAAAGAGAAGGAATTTTCAATGTATTGTGAAATGGTTTTTCAAATATTATTTTTTTTGATATAAATGGTTTTCTGTAAAAAAATTAATTTTAATTTCCTTTTACATTTATTTGATGTATTTCACATAAGAGAGCCTTAGGTTCTTAAATGTAATATGTGGTATTGGGTTTTATCAAGTTGTATTAGTGGGGTTCAATTTATGGGGTGTTTCTCTGTTCCTAGTTAACAGATTGATAGGATGAAACACTTGTTCGACATGTCGGGGGTTCACTTTTTGGTTGTTCCTATACTATATGGACATGATTCATGACTTATAAGGACTTCTAGTACACACTAGTCATTTTGGTATGAGTGATCTATCTAGACTAACTTATGTTATCCTTGTCATGTTTGTCCTTGGTTTGTTGGATTTGAACATCATAGTTTGATATTAAATGATACATGATTTTTCTAATCAAACTGGTTATTTAAAAGATGGTTTGAAACATTTTTACATGGAATTGTTTTGGAACTATGTAAAAAAGGGTAACCTATTTACCAAGGTTATAAATAAAAACTTATTAAATTCAATCATGCCTTATTTTCCAAAAAATGAACATATTGGGATTAATGTATCGAGAATTTATATAGAACACCTTGGTGGGATCCTATTGAGCCTATTATCTCACACCCTTTAAACTCCTTCTATAACACCATGATATTTTTATTAAAGGTATATCTTTAAATAATTTGATTTCTTTGATAACTTGTGTTTTACGCAACACCATGTTTAAACGAAACGTGGTACACTATTAAAACAATATTATATAATGCGATAGTTATTACCTAGACCTTAATTTGGAAGTTATGGATATCATTAATAAATTATGAAATATATATATAAATTTCCAACTCAATACAAATTTATTTATAAATTCTAGTAAAAAATTGATTAATTTTTAATAAAACTATTATATTCTTCAAAAATATGTTTTCCCTAAAAAATATTTTTTAGCTGAGTAAATATTATATTTAATTTATGAAACATTTAAAAAATTTATTTGAAAAAATTAATTTTATTTTTTAATTCATCTAGTTAAATTTATCCAAGTGTTAATTTTTTTTGATAATTTTCTGAAAGGATTAATTTTAGAGTGAAAAGTGGAAAATAACTATTTTTATAAAACAATCAGTTTATTTAAACTAAAATGTTCATTTATGATTTCAATTTCATATAAAAGTAACTTAATTAATCTTTAGCAATATATATTCTAATTAATTTCATTTTTAATCATCTTTATACCTTGTTTGGGTAAAAGTACCTTTTTTGGCTTATAACCCTTTTTTTAAGAAAATTATTTTTCATTGAATTTTGTGGGATTCGTTTTAAACAAATTTATTTAAATTATATGAATATAATCATAAAATATGGATTAAATATGTTTAAAAATTGGATCCAAATTTGGTAAATATATCAATTTTATTTTTTTTTATTAAGAATAGTAACTATAGTAATTTTATTACCATGTTAAGGATAAATCCAAAAATTTATGTTAAAAGTAAAATGATAAAAACTATAAAATAATCCCAAAAATTACCTAAATTTAATTCGATAAGTTTATCTCGTCTATACTCTTCCAATTTTCAGTTTTATGACCTTTTGTGACCATTTAGATTATATTATAACCTTTATAGAATTTTATTTTAATGAAAAGTCAAACATGTCACACTCTTATTTTTAATAAATATTATATTTTAATTTAGTGTTATCAAGAAGATATGGTAAACTATAAATATTATTTTGAAATATAAAATATTTATATTATTATTTTTAATTTATTTTTAATATTTAGGGATGAAATAAAAAACCTTAAATTCTTACACAATGTTGATGAATAAATTAATCAATTAATGAAATAATAAAATAAATGATATTAAAAATATTAAAAGAAATATAATTTGAGATATTTAAGGTGGTAAAAGAATTATATATATGACCATTACATTATTAGGATATAAAAAGATATTTTTTTCTAGATTTTTATTGTTTTTTATATGTTTTTAAAATCAAAGTAATGAATAGTATCAAAATTGATAATAATTATATTTTATAGGATTGATATTTTATTAAATTATTAAAAAATCATAAAAATATTAAATAAGAATTGAAGGGAAATTATATGGTATATTTTTTAATACCTTATACATATATAGTTCATTTGTAATAATTTGGATCTAGAATAGTCGTAATATATTTTAATCTTTTGTGAAATTATAAAAAGTGTCTATCGCCTCAATTATAAAAGGAAACATCTTCCATAACTTCATTACATCACTTTGAGCCTTTTATCTCGACCATACTATACCAAATTATATTATACACTTCTCTATCCACATTTTATAGTTTCTAGTCTTTATAAAATACAATTCTTAGATCCCTTTATAAGATATATAAATGAGTTATTTTTAAAAACTGGTAATTACTCTAACCAATCACTTTCTTTTTCTAATCTCCTAAAATCCCCTAAATATATGATATTAATTATAAAATAACAAATTAATTATACTAAATATTTTTAAATATTATTTTTTTCATGGAAACACCAGTACACACCCTCTTTATCATCAAATAATAAGTGAATGTATCGCTCATGTGTGCATACTGCTTACTGTCTCCACGTATGGACATAATTCATTTTTAAAACCCATATTTTATGGATGGGAATTATGATGGGTTTAATTTTTATATATTATATTTATAGTATTATTATACTTATGGAATTATAATATCATGGATACCTTCTTATCATCCTATATTTTGGGAAACATTAATTTTTCTTTTGCCTACATATGGACTACCATTTTCTTGATGTGATGATATTTATATTCATTTATATTTAACATGGATAGTAATAAGGATAAATTTAATTAAGTTTCATTATATATATGATATAATAATTATATAATTGTGAATAATAATTTTCCTTTATTTCATTCCATCAATCAAAAAATGGAAACAGTATTCAGGAAAATTTAAGGCCTACCATCTCCATGAACGGTGTAAATCATTTTTATATCTATAATTTTTATAAATAATTATAAATATGTATATAATTAATATATATTATATATATAATAATTATTATTATTATTATTTAAATTATGTTACTATAAGGAATTTATAAGTAATTAGACTACAAAAACAAAACATGCTTGGAAAAAATAGTTATTACTTAGAGTAGTGATTTTGAAAACAAAATATTATTAAATAGGTGCTACGATGTTATAAATAAATCATACATAGAATTTTTTTTAATAGAATAAATATATAATAAATCCATATTTATTATTCAGGAGCTTTTAATGTGAATAAGAAAAGGAAATACTTTAGGTAATATTTTATGTCATAATCACATCATTATTAGAGATTGTTTATACTTAAGTCTCCATTAAAGAATATTTCTCTTCTACATCCATTATTTATAAAAAAATATTATTTTCTAACTATTCACCTTAAATTTTATAAATTAATATTTACACGTGATTTAATTTTTATTAAATGGAATGAAAGGAATCATTTTTTTATTTTTAATATGAGCTACTTTGTGATTTTTATAACAAAAATATATAAGGTTTTATATTTTTATAACTTATACATCATTAGTGGATTTTCCATCCATCATGAAACCTAAATGATTTTATGAATACTTTATAATTTTAAAATTTTATTTTCAAATAAAAAATTTTCATTTATCAGTGCGTAGTTTCTTTAAAAAAATATGTGATTTAAAAATGGAAATATTATTTTCATCAAGAATTAATCCAAGTGGTCTTTAAAATTATTGTCCATTTATGATGAAACAATTTGATGTTACATAATATTTTTTGGGGAAAAGATCCAAGGATTACTTACATATCCTTTATCTAGATGGTTTATGTTTATAATGACAATATATTGGTGAAAACCATTCCATTATCAATAGTTTATAATTTAATGAAATGTTTATGAAATTAGTTTCATTTCATGAGTTCTAAGAAGATGAATGTTTTAGGAATTTTTGGAACACATATGTATTATTTTCATTATGTGAGGTGAGTGACCTATATCTCTCTCTAATGAATTAGATAAATATCAATATATCATGAGATAATAATGGTATATAATTCAACGGTCTTTATCCCACTATGGGAAACATGTATGAAACATGTGAATCCTAATCCAATATAGAAAACAGGTGCTTTTAGATCAACTATAGAAAATAACTATGTTATGATATACTATGGGAAAAAAATACATCATTATCTACTATGATAAATAGGTGTATTGTGACCATAATTATAAACATGTGATATTTCCCAATCTACAATTTTGATAGTCTTAGTAGTGAACCTTGAAATGTGAAATTATTTTCAATATTTATGATGGGGAAGCACTTTTAGGACATGATATTACTATTCATGATTGATTTATGATGATTTATCACTATTATAGCCCACGTATTATGAAATTATAATGTTTTAATCCATGAATCAAGTTTATGATCTATGACAGGTTAAGTATGATATTTTATTGTCATGTTCAGGGTCAATTACAGTTATTCTTATCTTATTATTTCATGTGATCATAGATTGATATCTCTTATGTTTACCCTTATTTATTATCTAATTTCAACCTTTCTTATGTTTCCTTCCCTTGGTTATAAATAATGGTTTAGGTAGGGTATATTTAAGAGAAGTAATATGTGATAAAATAATTGTGGGAGATGTACAGGATCTCTCATGAAATAAGAATGTTATGTTTCTATTATCCAAATACACTAAACTATTATGGTTCATAGGCTTGTTTTTAAAAATTTTATTAAATATTTATATAAAATTATATGATATTTGTCTATGAGAAGATTGTCTCATTACATTTGGTATCATAGTATATTTGTAGTCAATATTTAGATATTATAATTAGAAAAACATTAGTGGGATCCCTAGGGATAATCCTAAGAATATGTCTAGGTATATCTCTAGGGATAATTATAAGGATAATTTTATCTACAAAAAGATATCTTGAAATTTTTTTGAATGATATAATAAGGGTTTTCTAATAAATTACACCCTAGTATGGATACTAAAAGTGGATGTGGATCTAGAATAGAGATCTTAGGGGTAAAAACTATGAAAATAGTGCATTGAGCTTGACTTGATCATCATATGGGGAATGAAAATGTTCCTTTATGAACACTTAGTTTGACACTGCCAGGGGATATTATTTAAAAATCCACAAACTATTTACAAACCATCATGAAGGATTTAAATAATGAGCATGAATTAACTAGGTTAATCATAAGGTTTCATATATTTAAAAGAAGCTATCATGATTTAGACATTCAATAAATAATTTTTCATGATTATGTGGTTTTCCACTATGCTTATTATATCTCACACTGTAATTTCTAGTTTTAATCAATGGATGGAACCTGAAGGAACTGTATCAATGATGAGTATGATGTAAAACACAATGATTTTCCTCCTGAGAAACCAAATTTTATGGGTTATGGAATGCATAATCTTACACCTATACTCATACAATATTAATAGAATGTGAATCATGTTGATATTTTAAATAACCAATGTAAGTAAATAAATATTGTTGAATCTTTCTTGAGTAAACATAAACCTCCTTTTTATGGATATTTTGATCTACTAGTGGTTGAGTGATGGTTAAACACTATTGAGAAAATATTTTATATTCTTCAATGATTAGGATAGGATAAGTTTATTATGACAATTGGGCCCCAATGACACCATAGATGCCCCACCTTAACATGGTCATCAGTTGTTAGCCCACCAGTTGCCTCGTAGATATATGGTTCCCACCCTAGGGCCCACCCACATACTTGAACAGGTCATTTGACTAATGAATATCCCCACAGTCCAATACATGTCCTTTCTAGTGTGTTTTTTCTTCACTTGCACACATCCGAGGAAACTTCCTAGAATGTCACCTATCTTAATCACTACTCTAGGACAATAATTATTAACTATAATGTTTTAATTAGGTATAATCCAAAAAATAAAGGTGAGCCTTATTGACATGAGTCTTATCATTTATTTATTTAACCATTTATCATTTTGGGGTTTTACATTTATCCTAGTTATTATTTATAAGCAGAATAAGATCAGTTGTGGACTATTCTTATAAACACAAGGGAATAAGAATAAATTGAATCAATGGAATGGGAAGAGTTTTAGGGGATATTTATTAGTAACTACTTCTATGAATAAATATAGAAAAGGAATTCCTTGTGCTTAATAAAAATGAAGATTAATTTATTAGTACATATTAATTTAATTTTATAAGACTTTAAAGGTTTGATTCTAGTTTAATCACTAGTCTTGAAATATAAAAATAATTTATTATTTGGATGGATAAAACAAAGTATTCAAAAGTCCTTGGCCATAAGATATTTTAGTATATATGAAGAGTTCATTTTATTTGAAATGAAGGTAGAGGAAAATTGGATATTCCCACCATTCTTATAGTTTTTATAATAAAAAGATGATCAAGTCTCATGAAAAATTAAATGGTTGAATGAAATTCCATCCATATCCATGAAATAAATGTGGGAGGAATCATATTTGGAATTGCTTTAATAGACCTATAAAGTGCTTTAATTTTGGAATGGTGGGTTATAAAGATAGTGAATATAGAAATGAGTTTAATGGGATGTTTAATACAATGGATTAGAAAAATATTCCAACTAATGAACCACCCACAATATAGTGTTTCAACTGAAATTTGTTAGGGAATTATGTGAATTAATTACCAAATATAATAGTTAATAAAGATGATAAGCCACAAAAACATCTAAACAAAAACAAAAAACATAAATCTTATGAAACAAAAATAGATTAAGAGACTCATTATAACAAGGAAAAACTAATCATCCAATCATAAGTTGGTAGTTTCATGTTTTATTTTGTTTAAATGATCCCTATGAAAATTTTATTACTCATTCATTAGTTAAATTTCATGTGATTATCTCCCTTTATAAGGATTTCAGAATACCATAATCACATTTGATATTATATTGGTAAAAATATGTACCCATGATTACAATGAAATTTTTTTATAAGATAAGGTCTTATATAAGGAATAAAGGGTGAATTAAATTTTGGAAGTTTATATTTATCCATTAATAAAAGAGTTATGGATACCATCATGGGTAATTGAGTTTAAGGTTAATAAAATGTTCAATGCCATTGAAACCTATTTTGATGTTTTATGTGATGGAATTTTATCAATACTGAGGATATTTTAAGGGAGATTTATAGCAATACAACCCTTTGGTTTTGTATATGTTTTAGTGATAAAACTGTTTAAAGACGAATTAATTTATACATTTTGAAAATATATTTAATGGTATATGTTACCATTAGGGTTTTTCTTATCTTTGATGCTGAAGTAATTATGGTTTGTAGTTTATCGCATTATAAAGATAAAACACTTAATTTCTATCAGATAATATTTTTCTTTGGGTCCTATTTCAATAATATATATTAAGTTAGTGCTAAGGTTTCCTGGGATTACACATTCAATTATATCTAATTGGAATCTGATGTTTGCCTCAATATTTTGGTGAAGTCTTTAGAAATATCTTGATATAGATTTGATTTTTAGCACTATATATCATCCTCTAATATATAGTAAATCTAATAGAACAATTCAATCCCTGGAGGATATTCTATAAACTTATTATATGGATTTAAAAGGTGTTTCAGATCAAAATCTTCCTCAAGTTGAGTTTTCTTTAAATAATAACTTTCAATCAAGAATTAAGATGGATCTTTGTGGATCACATTATTGAAAGAAGTTTATAACTCTAATGTACTATAATGAATTAAAAAAAGAAAAATATTTGGACATGAGAAAGATAATGACATGGAATATAAGGTTAGATTCATTTAGAAACATGTAAGGAAAACACAAAGTTGATAGAAATGTTATGTTGATAATCATCAACATAATCTATAATGTAAAGCTATTGAAATGGTATTTATATGAATTTATTTATGGGATAAATAATGGAAAACATATCCCTAGGTATATTAGTGCCTTCAAAATACTTTATCATATCAGGAAAGTATCATATCATTTGGAGACTCCACCTAACCTCTCTCATATGATGTGTTCCATGTATCTGTCCTATGGAAAAAGATATATTATCTTTCAAATATACTAAACTCATAGGTTATAGCGCTAAAGAATGTTATTTATTATGAAGAATAACTAGTATTGATTATGAATCATATATAGAATTTTATATGAGATAAGACCACTCTCTTGGGTAAAATTTTGTGGCAAAACCAATAATTTGAGTATGATATAGGGGAACCTGAGGATATGATGAGGTAGAGGAATCCACATCTCTTGGTATCTGAGTGGTGATTTTTGAAAGATATATTAATTTTAAGGGGGTATAATTAACTCCATGATATGTTTATGAAATATTTCGCTTTAAGTAATTTTATTTCTTTGATATCTTGCATTGCACACAACACCAAGTTTAAACGAACCATGATACACTATTAAAATAATATTATCTAATGGGGAATTTATAACATAGTCAATAATTTTGTTGGTATTAATATTATTAACTACATTATGAAATATATTTAAATTTATTTATCAATATAATTTTATTGATAAATTATTAGTAAATAATCATTCAATTTTAAATAAAGTCAAACTATTATTCAAAAAAATCTCTCAAAAATGGTTTTTCTTAAAAGAGAATATTATAATTAATTTCTCAAAATTTTGTAAAAATTATTTGAAAAAATTTATTTCATTTTTTAATTCAACATTTCAAAATTATCCTAGTATTATTTTGTGATAATTTTTTGAAAATATTAATTTATCAGTGAATACTAACAAATACAGGGTTTTGATAAAATTGTTATTTTAATTATATTAAATATTTCCTTGAATATTTTAATCTGATATAAAAGTAACATATGTAATATTTTATTATATATATTCCAATTAATTACATTTTTAATCATACTTATACCATCTTTTGTCATATGTATATTTTTGGTCTTAAAACACATTTTTTCAAGAAAATTGTTTTCATTACATCTTGTGGGATTAATATTAAATTAAATTCTTCTAATTATTTGAGTTGAATATTAAAAAATGGATTCCATATTTTAAATAATTGGTTCCAAATTTTTTAAATATAACACTTTTATTTTTTTCATTAAGAATTGTAAATATAGTAATTTTATTACCACAGTAAAGGTTAATCGGATAATTTAGGTTAAAAATAAAATGATAAGGATCATAAAATAATATTAAAAATTCATAAATTATATTTTATAAGTTAATTTGGTATATAATAATATTTTTATTGGTTTTATGACCTTTCTTAGACATTTGGATGAGATTATGACCTTTATAGTATTTTATTTCAAGAAAAGTCAAACGTGTCACACTCTTGTTTTTAATAACTATATTAATTTAATATACAGTTATCCATAAGATATGTAGGACTATAAATATTATTTATTAATATAAAATATTTATTTTCATCATGTTAATTATTTTTTAATTTTGGGGAAGTAATAATTAACTTAAATTCTTACACAACACTAATGTGGTAATTATTCTTTTAATGGAATAGTCAAATAAAAGATAATTAAAATATTAAAAGTAACATAAATTGAGATATTTAAGGTTATTCATTAATTATTAATATTACCATGACATGTTTAAAGTATAATAAAATATATATTTTTTAAATTTACTTATATTATTTATATTTTTAAATTCAAAGTAATGAATAGTATCAGAATTGACAATAATTATATTTTATGGGATTAATATTTTATTAAATTAATTAAAAATTATAAAAAAATTAAATAATAACAAATAATATATTATATGATGTAAAATTTCATCCCCTATCCATTAATAGTCCATTTTAAGTCATCTGTATCTTGAATAGTCTTAAAATATTTTAATTTTTCGATAAAATCTCAAAGTGACTCACACCTTAATTATAAAAGGACACATCTTCCATCACTTAAATACACTAAATTTTACATTATATATAAACCATTATATTAAAAATTATATTAACCACATACCTAGAAACATTTATAAGGTTCTGATCTTCCCAAAATACCTTCCAAAGATACCTTTAGAGGAGACCTAAAGGAGTCATTTTGAAGAAGAGGTAATCTCTCTTAGCAGTCACTATCTTTTTCTACTCTTAATTACCTCCTATAAATATATGATACTCATACTGAAATAATAAATTAATTATCCAAAATATTCTTAAATTTTATTATTGTCATGAAAAACTAGTATACAGCCTCTTTCCCATCAAATAAGAAGTGAAAGTGTTTTTCATGCATACATACAACTTACCATCTCCATGTGGGAAACAATTCATTTTTTATCACCATATTTGTTTGATGAGAGTCATTATGGGTTTATTATTTATATATGATATTTATAAAATTATTATAATTCTCTAACTATAAAATCCTATCTACCTTCTTATCATCTAATCTTTTTGAAAATGATAATTTTGCTTGTCTGTACGTAAAGAAGACCATCTCCATGATATGATGTGATTCATTTTTCATTTATATTTAACATGGATGGTAATAAGAATGATTTTTATGAATATATATGATATATATGATATAATAATAATTATTTAAAGGATAATAATTATTTATTTTTTCTTTCATTTCATCAGTTGAAAAATGGAAACAGTACCCATACGTATGTATGACCAACCATCTCCAAAAAGGATGTAATTCATTTTTTTATGTCTAATTTTTGTGGAGGATTATAAATATGTATATAATTAATAAATATTATTTTTATACCATGATTAAAATTATATTAATTATGGTACTATGATAAAATTATAATTATTGGGACTTCCAAACCAAAACATTATAGGAAAACAAAGTAGTTATCACCCAGAACAGTGATTTTAATAACAAATAATTAATAAACGGGTGATAGTATGATATAAGTAAATCATATATGGTATTATTGAGATATATTTATGTAGTAAATATATAATAAATCCATATTTATTATATTGGATGTTTTATCTTTAAAAATAAAATTCAATACTTGAGGTAAATTTTTATTTCATAATCTCATTATTATTCGGGATTGTTTATGTTTATGTCTCTCATGTTTAATATTTCTATTCCATGTCCATATTTTATAAAAAAATAAAAAATATTATTCCCCTAAATAATTTTGAATTAATATTTACCCATGTTTTACATTTTACTAAACTGTTCGAAAAGAATATTTTTTCCATTTTCAAAACGAGGTACCTTGTCACTTTTCGGACAAAAAACTAAAGAAAATTAATTTTTTATTTATGTGGTATGATCATATTTTCCCACCATCATGAGTCCTAAATTATTTGAATAATACTATAAAATTTTTCATGTTTATTTTTCTTGAAAATATTTTCATTTATAAGTGCACTATTTTTTTAAATAAGTAATCTCAAAATGGAAAAGAAATTTTCATCAAGAATTAGTCCAAGTGATCTTAAAAATCATTAAAAATCAATAATGAACCATAAAATCATTTTATAATACTATGGAATTATAATATATATAGAAACCCATTTCATATTTCAAGGAAAAATACTAAGACCGTCAACATAGTATATCATTTCTTATCACCTATTTACCATTGTGAATCAGTGCTAACATATTTTCTATAGTAGAAAAGGACGCACCAATTTTCCATAGTAGATCAGAACTGACATGTTTTCTATAGTGGATCAGGATGTACCAGTATCCCATAGTGGACCAGGATTCACCTATTTCTCATAGTGGACCAGGACACAAATATTTCTCATATTGGGATTAAGCCCATAAACTTATTCCCCATTGTTACCCTATAAGATATTTATATTTACCAAAAGAATAGAATAGAAATTTAGGTCACACCTATCACATAATAAAAATTATATATATGGGTTCTATAATTTATATATCATTCATAATAATAGAACTCATAAAATAAATATATATTTCAAAAATATGTCATCATATTATAAAAAATGGAAAAGGGAATAGTTTTCACTAACATCGTGTCATTATAAACATAAACCATCCAAATAAAGAAAAATGATGTTATAATTATATCAAATACATAGTAATTATTATGTAAGATAGATGGATGTTATTGTATAAGGAAAATTATTTTTCAGATCACTTGGAAAAATTATTGAAGAAAATGAATTTTCCATTTTGAAATCACTTATTTAAAAAAAAAGAGTGCACTTATAAATGAAAAAGAATCATTAAAAATAAACATGAAATATTTTTAAGTATGAATTGGTATATGGTAATTTTAGTAGTGGTGTAGACTATTTGGATGGGTTATATGGATCAGTATGTGGTAATTTAAGTTGTAGTGGCTATTTTGGTAATGGTAAAATAGAGGATGTTAGTTAGTAGTGTTCCTGAGACTTCTAATAATCTAAGTTTTTCTTCTTAACTTAATAATATGTTCTATAGTTTTCTAAAAATGTAACACCAAAAACAAAACCAATATATACAATCATAAGTTTTCCATAGAATTATCAAGTATAAACAATGGTAAAAAGTTATGAAATCTCTATAAATGAATATATATATATATATAAGAATAAAACAAAATAAAATTCACCTTAAACACTAAAATGGGCTAGTACAGCTATGAAACTAATAAAATATATTTTATTCATAAAATTAATTTATAAAGTGGAAATTTTTTTTATTCTTCAAATATTTTTTATTATCACTAATTTTAGATGAATAGTTAATATACCAAAAAAATGATTCCCTATAAAAATTGTTTTTCATGATATTTTATTATTTGATTTTCAAGTTAAATGTATCAATTTTAGGATATGAAATTGAAATTTTTAACATCAATTTTGGATATATCATAGTCATAATATCTTAATATGAATTTTTTTCATCTTTTCAAAAATTAATTATTTTTAGGTGAATAGTTTGAAATAATGTTTTTAAAAATACTGAGGTTTTATAACCTAAAACCTAAGAAACATTTTCTTGACCAAATTAATATCTTTTTTGTAACATTATATATTTTTAAATATCATGTTTTAATTAAAAATATATATTTTATATTTTATAACATAAATAATACTTTCTCAAAAATTATTTTAAATACGTTATACATTAGAATTTTAAAATTTGTTTTTATCAATTGAATCAAATAAAATATATTTTAAATTTTAATTCATTGGATAGAAATTATATAATAAGGGCTATACATTTTTATGTATAAATTCTATGTTACCTTGGTTAAATAAGAGATACCCAAGTAAAATGATTATTTTTCCAAGAATAATACATTTCTAAATATTATATATTTTTTAAATTAAATGAATATATTTTAAAGTAAATATTTTATATTATTTTTAGTAATATATAAAAATGAATTAAAATTTTTTAAATTGATAATAAATTTTAAATGGTACTAAAAAACCTTAATGATTAAAATTACATTTTTCTAGAAAAAATTTTTTCATCGCATTATATGTTTCTATTTAAAAGTTTATTTTCTCATACATAAAAATTAAATCATGATAAATGGATCAAAGATTTATATTCAAAATGTCTATATTTCATAAAAAGGGAAAACTTATATTTTAAGTAATATAATAATTAACCTGATTAATATTTAATTATGAGTGAACAGGGTTTGAATGACTACAATAGCTTGGTTGTTCCTAAATTAACATGGCCTTTATAACTTCTAGAAAAAAAATTAGTTGTAAGGTCAATTTAATCTTATTGGATAAAGAATAAAGTACTCATTAAAAGAAATTTAAACTTCATAAAACATTATAAGTAATCCATTATGTTAAATTTAATTAACATTGAATAATAAAATTTGGAATAAGATCAAACACCATCATCACTTCTAAAAAAATCTACAAACATCCAAAATTGTAAGCACCTGATGTGGGAAAATAGTAAAAAAAACTAATATATATATATATATATAATGATTATAAATTAAATTTATAAATATTTTCAGGTACAAATATGTTTTTGAAATAGTATGTTATGATTTTTATTTTATTTTTTGTTCAAGGGGTTAGAGAGTATTCGACTAAGTGGGTAAACATGGAAATGGTTTGTGTTTATAATTTTCTAATTCATGATAAATGTTTCAAATTGTTCACCATCATTTCCTTTATGAGGTGTAATTACTACCTAGAAAATAAATTTTTACATACTCATGAAATTAATTAGGGAAGAATATATATATAAATTTATTTCTTTATATTCCCTTCAATTAAAAAGATACCTAATTTGTAAGGGTTTATTTGTCTCAAATTTTAATACCTTGAGACATTTTCATGTTGTACAACATGTTTCATTTTCAATGCTATAAATACTTCCACATTATTATTTTGAATCATGATTTAATTATATTTCATGATGTATAAACTATTTTACATGTTCACTCTCTCTTATGTTTTTGCTTGAAAATATACTAACATTGTAATAGTTTTCATCTCAAATTATCTTCGTTAAGACATATTTTAATGTTTTTCACCTATTTATCATTTATATGATGTATATACTACCCGAAAAATGAATTTTAAAATAATAAATGATTTAATCCATGGAATTTATAGAACAAAATTATTTTAAAGCATCCAATAAATTTTGATAGAAATTTTACTAAATCTATAAGGGGTTTTAAGGTTACAATTCTCTTCATTGGGTAATTATCACTCATATTTTTATATTGAATTTTACAGTTTTACTATTTTAACCCATGATGATTTTCAGATTTATTCTAAATTATTTTCTAGGTAAATATTTTTTAAAACAAAATTATGATTTCCCAATGATTAAAATGGTTATTTTAAATTCAATTATATTAATAATAATTTCTATTAATTTTTAATAGATATTTTTTCTATGTCCATATTTTTTACTTCTGAACAATTTTCTCTATTTTCGAGTTAAAACTAAATTTTTTTATCTCAAATAAACCTTTTATTCCCCTTATTTTATTTTAAAGAAAGTTTTTCTTTATGAATTATAATGATGTGGATTTTTGACAAGATTATTTCAAATTTTTTAAAAGGTTTTATATCCTTTAAAACTTAAATTTATTATCACCCACTCGACATTTTATTTTGATAAAATTTATGTTTTTTATGTTCCTAATATTAAAAATTCTTTTCAAAAGAAAATGGTTTCAAAGTATTTTATCATCTCCTTTTTTAAAACTAGTTTCTTTGTAAGGATAGTTTACTTATACCTCTTTATAGTAAGGTTTTAAAGTGGTATTCAATTTTCCTTCTCAAAATTTTTTTTTAAAATTAATTAACATTTCATATTTTTATAAAACTATTTGAAATCTTTTTTTAAAATTTTTCTATTTTCATATTAATTTTACTTCCAAAATTTATCACTAATTAAGTAATTTTTTTATCACCCTCAATATTTTATCATGATATAATTATATTTGGGAAATTTTATTTTGATATTTTATGTTTTTTTAGTTCATGGTTTTTTAATTTTTAAGTAACAAATTATTTTCTCATGGGTTATTTAAGATGTGGTGTTTTTGTTGTAAAATGGAACAAATATGTATAAATAGTGATGGTTTATCTCCTATATCACCCTAAAAATAATTGGAATATTCTTATGTATCATGGGATAGTCAGGTGTGTATGTAATGGGTATCTTCACATAGGAATGAGCATGATGGGTTTGCAAACATTTTCAATCATGGACATAATGAGTTTGTTCACATAGACATGGTTATAATGGGTATGCTCAAACATGTTTTCCTATAATGATGGATATGTCATATTTTTATGTTTGTCAAGTTATGGTGAATTTTAAAGTTGTTCATACAGTTGTGCAACATTCCCAAGTTTTTTATCAAGTTATTTCAATTTTAAAAGATGTATTTATTTTCTAATAAATTCTATGTTTTCGTGATCATGCCTTATTTATGATATTATTCCACACTTTTATATCATGATCACCTGTTTTTTGAATATTGATATGTTCTTTGAGATATTTCATATATTTTATGCTTCCTTGATGATATATTTATGATCATATGTTTCCCTATCATATTTATGATTATCACATATATTATTATGATATTTTATTAATATATATATATATATGTATTCCTCTTATTATACTTCATGTTTATGATCTAATACATTATGATATTTCTTTTATCTTATAGAGAATTTGAGCACATATCTTTGTTTTTTCCCATTACCTAGGTCATGAAGATGATTATTTGAGGGGAGTTTTCTAGAAAAGGATCCAATGGAGAATAGTTCTAGAGAAATTTTCACCAGTTTTGTAAAATAAAATGTTTATGTTGCTACTCTCTAAGAAACTAAACCTTTTGGTTCCTGGGTTATGTGATTTTTTTAGTGGTATTATTTAAATCATGAGAATATTTTTCTATTTAAGTCATGTTTATAACAAGTATATATAGTTGGTATTGGATGAGGGATTAGTTGTTTTGGATATTAGTTTAGTTGTTTTGGGGATTAGTTTAGATAACCTTAGTGAAAAACATATAGATAAATCTATGTATAGTATGATATCCTAAAATATTGGTTTGTCCTAAGTAGATAGTCTTCCCTAATAATACATCCCAATCTAGATACTCTAAGTGTATTTAGTTGTGGTATAGATTCACCTAGTTGTAATCACCTAGTAAAGGGTTTGTTGATAATTAACTCAAACATCACCTTGATGGATGATGAGTGGGACAAATATTTCTCACCTAGTTTGAAACTCTAGAGTAATATTATTTTATTAATAATATTCTTTTTAACAACCACTATGAAGTATTTACTATCTAGTCAATTTTAGGTACTCATTTTATAATTATAATAAAATCCAAGTTAATTTAATCTACTAAGAATCTTGAATGATATAGTTATAAATAAGAATTATATATGTTTATCTAAGAATTATATTAGTCAAAATTTGAATTATATTGGCTAAATGAAGAGTAATATAGCTTTAAATAAATGAATAATATATTAAAACGGTGGTATTATAAAGATAAAAATATTCAAGTAATATTTTTCTTTTGTTTATCTAGATTATTTCTCTTATAGTTATAATTTTTCATTGTTCAATTTAACCACTTTTTGGTCTTTAGTGATTTTTGGAACCATATGGAACTAATCTAGACTTGGGTATGAAGGAAAATAGGATGATTACCTAAAAAATAAACCCATTTTAATTGGAGACAAATTGAGAAAACATTTTATGATTCCATACAAACCATCACAAAAATATAATTAACAATATAATAATACTAGAAAAAATGAGTGTGCTCATGAAGAGAAGGATGGGGGATAATAAATATTTAGGAAATGAAGATGATGAATGGAAGAATACCCAACCAATTATGTGTTAAAAAATATAGAAGTAATAATCAATGGAATTTAATCAAGAGGAATTAAATATTCTTTACTTGTGGTAAAGGAGGCCAAAGAGAATCAAAACGTCGAGGTAAAATAAAGATTTCAAAAAAATAGAGAAGATAATATATAACACATCTATGGTCACCACTAAAAATTAAATGTATTATGTGTATAGAACTTGGGAATACTCAAAGTTAATGCCTTAATAAAATTATTTTTTATTACGTTAGGAATCTACAACATCCAAGACACTGAGATAAATGAAGAAACCATGAAATGACTATTAATGAAGAGGATAACAGTAATTAGGTTTCACTTACCCTCCACCCTGAATTAGTTGATGTATCGTGGTTTTATCTACCCTTTTTTATCTAAGATTATTTTTAATTACATCAAGTAACCACCCGTGATGATTTTTATTTTATGGAAAACATCTGGTGGTTTGATTATTATGATTGTGTAAGTTGTTAAAATTATAATATTTTCCTTAAAAAATATAAAAAATTAAAAAAATTATTTCATTTATTAAAAAGAATAAATATATTCAATTTGACTCTAAATTTATTTCTAGAATAAAGAAAAACACATTTTAAATTAGTTTTGTTGATTTATTAGTGAATTTCCAACTATAAATTATCTAAGAAGAAAACAAGATCCTTTACATTGGCCTTAATACCTTGTGAGGATAAATATTTCCTTGAAAAGGTTAGAGAAAATAAGTAACCACTATTCTTATTTATGATATTGAGGATCATATCTCATTACAGATAATATCTTATATAAGGTCAATATTTTCACAACTTTTAGATATTCTTACAAGTGAATGATATTAAAATTGTGAGGATGTAATTTATTTAAGAGGGTAGAATGTAACAAGCCAAGTTTTTTTCCTTAAATAAATTCCTTGTTCTTTCGTATTATATACATGAAACACTAGAGACCAAAAAAATATAGACACATATAAGGAAGATATATAATTAGTTGGTATAAATACATGTAAAATAATTATGTAATATATATAAAGGAAAATTCATATATATATAAGAATAAAAATGAGTAAAATTATCCGTAAACACATAATGAAATTAGTATATATAAGATGCTAATAAAATATCTTTGTATTATTAAAATTTATTTAATAAATAGATACTTTAGAAAATTTTATATATTTATGATTAACACTAATTTAAAAATAATATTTAATATACAAAATAAATTATTCCCAAAAAAACTATCTTTCCCAATATTTTATAATATTAATTTAAAGTTAAATTTATCAATTTTAGGATGTGAATTTTTCAAAATTAACATAATTTTTGGATTTATCATGGTAACATTAGTATAAGTTGTCATTTTGAAATTTTTCTAAAATAGTTGATTTTTTTGTTAATAGTGAAAAATAATGTTTTTGAAGATATTATAGATTTTAAATCCAAAAACATATGAATCCATTTCTTGGCCAAATATTTGTTCGTTAAGTATAATTATATATTTAAAAGTATCACATTTTAATTAAAAACCTATATTTTATATCTTATAATATAAGTAATATTTTCTCAAATTTGTTTTAAATATATTACATGTTAGTATTTTAAAATTATTTTTTATCAATAAAGTCAGATAAATTGGATTTTAAAATTTAATATAATTGGTCAAAAATATCTAATATGTTCCACTCTATTTTTTGGTAGAAATATTAAGTTACCTTGGGTAAATATTATTTAGGCTACTAAAAAATTATCTTTCAAAGAATAATACTTCGTTAAATATTGTGCATGAATCACTATTAAATTAAAACTATAATATTATTTTTAAAAATATATAAAAATTAATTAACACTCCATGAATCATAATTTAATGTTAAATAATATTGAGAAAACTTACTAATTAAAATGGAATTTTTCTAGAAAATAGTTTTTCAACACATTATATGTTTTGATTTAAAATTTGTTTTTATCTAATTTTTAAATTTAATTATGATAAATAGATCCCAAATTCATATCTTTAACATTGAAATTAGTTAAAAATAGTCAAAGAATTTTTTTATTAATGAAAAAATTTACATGATTAATATTTAGTTAAGAGTAATAAGCATTTAAATGACTAATTCAGTATGTATTGATTATTCCTAAATTAACATTACTATTAGAGCTTTTGGAAAAAGTTAAAAGGTTTTAAATTCTTACTTGCATGTTTCAAAAAAATACCTCACCTAAATTTAATGCCTTTCTATTTTTATCCCTTACATTCCATTATTTTCCATGGAAATGTCCCTCTTCCTAACTTATAAAAGAGGGATCACTTCCACCCTTTCAATACTCCACTATTATTTCTATATTTCCCTGATTCCTTGACCAAATATCATATCCTTTAATTAATTTACAAAACCTACTTCCCTTGTTCACCATAAATTATCCCAAGTCTCTCAAATCTAAGTTCTTTGTAAAGATGATTTTCAAATTCTCAACGTCAGTATCAAATCTTTCTTAAAATTAAATTATAATTATTTTCTTTCTAAACCTACCATAACCATTAAAATATAATTACTTTATCACCATTAGTATATTGAAATTTTATAATTATAATGGTAAAAAAATTATTTATTCTCTTACATCTACTACTAATAATAAGAACTATGGTTAATGTGTGTGTGTGTGTAGATTACGGCATATATAAAGAAATACTTTCAGTTATTCATATCCACCTCTCATAGATGGTATTAATTAATTAGTATGATTTATATTATGTATTTGTGGTTCCTGTAAGATCACTTTTTATCCACCTTCACCCCTCTCAATCATTAAGTAATGGAAACGCTAATCATGCTTTGTGTGGACTACTACGTCTATGAAAAATTGATTATTATTATTTCTTATAGATTTTATTTTTTATATATAAACTTCAAGATGATATCATTAATATTATATTATAATTATATAATGAAAAAATAAATACCACATTAACTAAACAAACCAATTGAGTTAAAACATGTTCAAGATTGGGTCGCTTTGACCACCAACAAGAAAATTGCTATGAAATTATGTAATTCAAGATTATGAAAACATAGTTAATGATATAATATGATTTAAATTTAAAAAAATGATTTTTTATAGAAATTATATGTAAATATTTAACTTATTAATTTAGATAATTCACTTTATGTGCTGAAAATCACTAAGTAATGTTCGTCGTTGATTTCATCTTCTAGGATAAATACTAATGTTATAATAAAAAGTAATTTAAACTTTATACATCATTATAAGTCAAAAATTATTATAACATTAATTAAATTTTAATTATTGACTTTTTAAGAAGAACAAACACTAACATCGCTTCAAAGAAACTACTATAAACTCTCAAAACTATATACACCTGATGAGTGAAAAGAGTCATGAAGTAACTAATATACATTTAGGAAATGGTTATAAATGAAAATTATAAATAGGGTTATATATGAATATAGTTGTGAAATTGTATATTAAGATAATTATTATTTTTTAATGGATGTTATATAACATTCAACCTAGTGGGGATAAAGGTTAGGGTTTTTTCTCTCATTTCCATGTTCATGAGATATGTTTGAAATTGTGAACCATAATTTATTTCTTATAGAGTGATTACCTCATAATTAATGTATTTTTAAGTATTCATAAAATTCATGGTGTTTGAAAAGACATATCATATTATTTTATTAAATTTCCTTCAATTCAAAAGATATTAAAATTGTAAGGGTTTCTTTATATTAATTTTAAATCATGTGAGATATGTTCATGTTATACACTGTGTTTTATTTTTAATGGTTTAAATGCTTCCCAATTTTAATTTTTTATTATTATTTCAATATATTTAATTATTTCAAAAAAATTCATGTTTATTCTCTCTTGGGGTTTTGATTCTGAAGATAAAATTTCTAGAAGAGTTTTATTCTCAACTTCCCTTCACTAAGTTATGTTTTAATTTTTGCACCAATTTCATGTTCTTATGGTGTATATAAAACCTAAGTACGTATTTTTAAATAATAAATAATTTAATCCATGTTATTTACAGAACTATAATATTTTTACACTACTTTAAAAATACCTTATACAAATGGTTTGGAATGGTTGGTATAGGCCACCAAAGTGTTGGTATATGATATACCAACAGTTTGGAGAACTGTTGCCAAGTAAGCTGTGGGGATAGGTTTATACCAACGGTTTTGGGAAAACTGTTGGTATAGACCTATACCAATGGTTTTGAAAACCATTGGTATAAGTAATATGAAAATCTATACCAATGGTTCCATAAACCGTTGGTATATGTAATTCAAAAAATAATCATTCGGTTGGTTTTGATCACAGCACCTCCCATTTTTTATTGAATGACCTAACCACTAACCAAACTTACTTTTGTGAACATAATTTCATAAATATATATATCTATTATCATAATTATTTTAAATTTTGATTTATTTAGTGTCCTCTGTAAAAATATTCCATTAAAACTATATGTACCTATACCAATGGTTCTCAAAACCATTGGTATAGGTTCATTGATTTTGGGACCTATAGCAAGGGTTTTGGACAAACCGTTGGTATAGGTCCATATAAGTGACCTATACCAACGGTTTTGGTCATTGGTATAGGCCCAAATTAGTAAGCTATACCAATGGTTTTCCCAAAACCGTTGGTATAGATCATATTTCTAGTATTGTTATGCTTCCAAATAATTTTGATTCAAAAATTATTATACTCATAAGGAGGTTTTCATGATTCAATTATCTTCCTTGGGTAATAATCACTCATCTTTTTCTATTTAAATTTTTTATTGATCAATTATAACATATGATGAATTTAGGATATATTCCTGATTCTTTTATTGGAAAATCATGTTTCACACCAAATTCTTATTCCATGATGATTATAATATTTCACTAAAATTAATTTTTTTAATAATAATTTACATTACTTTTAATATATTTTTATTTTATTCCCATATTTTACTTCCCACCAATGTTCTACATTCCCTAGTGGAAACTGAAACTATTTTCATCTCCAAAAATTCTTATATTCCCCATATTTCATTTTTTAATGTCTCTTTATCCTTTGTAATGATGTTATTTTTCAATAAATTTATTTTAAAACGTTTAAAATATTTTTCTATCCTTTCAAGATAATATTATTTATCATCTACTTCACATTTTATTTTGATAGGATTCTTGCTTTTTTTAGTTTCCATTATTAAATATTCTTCTCAAGAGTAAAATTTCTAAATGTATATTAAGATTAACTTTTTAAAACCTTGTATATTTTGAAGGATATTTTAATCATACCTCTTTAAAAAATTTATAGATTATTCCCTTTCCCTTATAATTTTTTTTAATGTAATTCAAACTTCATCTTTTATAAAAATATTTGAAATTGTTTCATAAAAACTTTCTTATTTTCACTTATATTTATTTTCCAAGGTTTATCTTCCATGAATTGATATCTTGATAACCATACATATATTTTCATGTTATGAATCCTTTTATGAAATGATATTTTGGTATCCTATGATTTATTAATTTCAAGTTATTTGAGTTTTTAAGAAACCCATTCTTTTTCCATGGGTTATTTATGATATGAAGATGTTTGATTTTAAGGGGAACATATATGTATTGATGATGACGGGTGGGGTCTTATATCTCCATCCAATGCATTTCTCTAATATTATATCTCGTGATATAGTTAGATATGTATATAATGGGTTTGTTCACAGAGGTGTGTGAATGATAGGTTTTATCACATTTTCGTGCAAGTACATTATGTGTTTGTTCAAATAACTGTGGCCAAAATGGGTTTGGTTGCAAATGTTTTCTTATTATTATATATGCTCCATATTTTCATGTTTACCAGGTTAAGACACATTTTCAATATTTTAATAATGTATGCAATATTCCCATGTTTTTTATCATTTTATGTTAATATTACAAGATGCATTTAATTTCCATGAAATTCCTCGTTTTCATGTTAGTTAATTATTTTTTAGAGAATTATAAACTTCTAAATCATGATCAAATGTTTTATTATTGTTTATTTTTTTATTATAATACATGATCATATGATATTTTATTAAGACATCTATGTCTTCCTCTTATTTTCATTCATGTTTAAGTTCTAATTCCTTATGATATGTCTTTTTCTTTACTGATAATTTGTGCTCACCAATTTATTATGATTCAATTCCCCAAGTAATGAAGATGATTTTTTCAGGAGAGGATTCTTGAAAATGGGTCTAGAGGAGTAGGGTTGTGCAGAAATGTTCAGAAGTGTATCAATATTTGAAGTTTATATAGTTATTATATATGACAATAAAGATTTTGTTCCTTGGGTTATGGGACTATTTGCGAGATGTATTATTTAAATCATAATATTGTTGTTCTATTTATGTTAGCTTTAGAATGGGTTAATATAAGATTTTTAAGATGAGAGATATGGGTTATAAAGGTAGACAGTGTGGGAGAGAGTGATGATGAGAATGTGGGAGTCATGGTTTGAATATGGTTTGAGTAGGGACATAACATTCTACGGATGATTAAAATGAATGTTTTTTCCAATTACATAGGAATCCATATTCCATTTTTTAAATGAGTAGGTGTTTCCATTTATAGTGTAAAAAAAATCTAAAAACTACATTTAATTTCTATTTCTATTTCCTAGAATCAAGTTCTTATGTACTAAAAATGCATGAATTATCTTCAAATATACACTTCATATATCACTAATAGAATCAACATGGATATAAAATTGGATAAAAATATAGTAAACTTGGTTAGCTCTGATACTACTTGGAGTTCCTAGTGATCTGTGTAGTTTTCTGAGATGTGGTTTGGGTGAATTAGTGTGGAAATTTTAATTAATTATTTTCACTTACATAGAATCTAGATTACTAATCTTCCTCAACTCTTGAGGCACATATGATATTAAAAATCCAATAGATCATCAATCTAAAAGACTTGATAATGAAGATGAAAATTTCATATTAGTCTCTCCCTCAACTCTTTTTATTATTTTTTCTTCCTTATTTTTATAATTCACTATGATCTATGATATAGTTATATCATAAGATAAGATTGAGTTCCGTATTTTTCTTCATTTTTCTTCTTCTTCACCAATACTTCAACGCGATGGATCTTCTATCACTAAAGGGAATCAGTTTTTTATTCTTTTTTAAAACACAAAGTCATTCTTTTCAAATGCATTATTGGGTCCTTGATATTTTCCCTGCACACCAACTCTCTTTCTTCTTCTTCTATAATATTTATTCCGTAAGTTACATGGATATAATTTCTAAATTTAAAAACATAGTAATTTCATAGAAACTATTATCATCTCAAATAACTAATGTGGGTATACACCCACTTTCTCTATATATTCTCATTTTATTTAATAAACTCTATTCACTAGTATTCCAAGAATAAACATCTTCTTATTCGAAACTAGTTGAATGATATACCCATGATTTTTTCTAACTTGGTTTCTCAATAAATCCTAGTCAAATATATCACAATATAATGTCAATGAGACTCAGGATTCATCTTATTCAAAGATACCAAAAAAAACATAAGTAATAAATATTAATTTTGGTATAATAATATGAAACCCAACTATTGTGTTCTGACTCATATATTCATTATGTGGTATCCAATCAAAATATAAAACCATATTTCACATGTCTCTCTACACAAATAGCATCATACTATGATATTTTTATAAAATGAATAAAAACTAATTCTCTTGTTCTATCAAAATTCCCAATTAAATAATCAAGAAATTTTATTCATTGAATAATAACTTGATTATTAAATGATTTAATTTCCAAAATATCCTTCTTAAAAACCTTGTAAATTCTAAAAATATCATATTCTTACCAATTTATTAACCTAAAAGAACATGAATGAAACCCTTACATATCTTCACAAAACCCTACCTTTTCCAAAAAAAATATTACTAATGAATCAAAAACAAGATATATTAATTTTTACGTTTCTCAGTATAGGTCAATGCCTTTATCAAATTTCTAGTATTTGTAGTATAAATATACATTTATGTATGATTTAAATGAAACATACATTTCCTATAGATAACTCTTAGGTAATCAATACTGTTAGATAACATTTTTAAATATTCAACAGTCTTTATAGAGTTTCTCTTATATTTCTCTTTTTTTTTCAAATTTCAACTTTATAACTTGAATGACTCTTATTTTTTCATGTGACTCTTAAAAATAACTATAATTTCATTTTTGTATCTATATTTTTACTCATAAGCATTCAGGATAATTTTTTGAAACATTTATTCTACATATATATTACTCATATGCAAGTTTCAGAGGAAACATACACATCTCATACCTTTATCTAATTTTAGCTCAGCTATAATGGATGCCTCTTCTGAATTATATGGTGGATATCAACTTATACAAGTTTATGATCCAACTACATAATTAAATTATTATTTAATAAATCGTTTATACTCTTTATTTATTTTAAAATAATTCTAAATCACATCAAAATCATCTCAAATCTACTGTAAATAACTTTATAAAATATCAAAATATTATCAAATATATTTAATCTTATTTAAAAATTCTTAAAGTATGTAAATATTCATAAATAAGTATTTAAATAAACCTTCACTGCCTCTATAATTTCAAAATTAACTTATAATCAATAAAACATAATTAAAATTAATTTATTTATATATAATAATATCCTTCATGCATAAAAATACATGGATAGTTCCTTAATATTTAATCTAGACTTTCTATTTAATAACAACACTTTTATAACTTTTTTAAAATTAAGTCTTCATGTTTTACTTTCAATAGTTAGCATCATCAACCATCTCAAAACTATTTTGGATGGTTCTTTAAGAATCAATAGAAATTTTCATTAATCATATACAAACCAAATCAAAAATCATCAAATGTAAAAGGGGTTATTTCATGAACCTATTTATATTGAAAATACACGAATCATCATATAGACTTCTATTCCCAATATCAATTCCACTATCTCATAATTATTTTTCATTAATTTTATAAATATTTAATACAAAATAAAAATATATTTATCTTCATTGAAATCTTTATCATAACCCAACTTAACCATTTATTGACTCTCTTTCTAATTGATATATTCATAAAAAATATAACTAAAAAATAAAATTTTATCACAAATATTCAATTATAATCATAAAATTAGTTTTTATTTTATGAACCCTACATTTACTAATATAAAATTCTCTCATGAATTGGATTTTTCTTCCTCCTTTAGTTCATTTTATAATAACCCCATCAGGTCCAAACATGTAGTGGATATTTTGTTTAGTTCATCCTAAATTTGGAATATTGTTTCCTATCTATGGTCATATTCACCTTTGGATCGATCCTAAGTTAAAGAACCACTATTTATGTAGTGGAATATTTAAGGAATCCAATTTTACTATAACTATACCTAGGTAAAATTGATAGAAATTTCATCTACCTCTTCTAACAACATGTCAAGGAATAAATTTACCATTCTCTAATACACCACATTAATTATAATTTAATCCTAATAGTTTTAGTGAGAGTAGTGAATAGTATGAAAGTGTTTTTACTGATAATTATATATCACCTTTGGTTTTAAGAAGGAATTATATTTTTTGTAAATCATTCCAATAACTCTGAAATGAGGCCAAACTGTTTTTTCATATTTTCCTTTTTAATAGTGTATTCCATGATAAATTATTGGATTACTAACTTTAAATCATAAATTATATAAATTTTCAAGATCAATATTTATAAGGATAACTCTAGACTTAAGATAAGGGCTTGGTACTCTACCACATTATTAGAAAAACCCTATAAGGGGAGGATAGAAAATGAAAATAGATCATTTTCATTATAAATACGAAAACTTGTTATTTTATATTTAACATAGGGTTCTACATTCTCTTCTTGGTGGGACCTCAAGAAGCATCATCATAATATATTTCTCATATTTAGAATTTCTCTCTAAAAAATCCTATCATGGAGCTCTATGTCCAAATGTAATTCATCCATAGTTAAGTGTGATACCATGAAATTTGGTAGGTATTATTCATTGTATGGATTTTATAAATAAAAAAGATGTTTAATTATTAAAAAATAACATTTCTTCTCACCAAAACCTCATAATTTATGTAAATATTGAGTTTAAATTTCAATAAATAAATACATGATAGTAAATAGAATTTATAATACTATAAAAAATGGAATAAATTGTTTATCCCAAAGAATAAGAAATGGTAGATATTCTTGAGGGGGTATATCTAGATTCATCCTTTAACATCATATAAATAAGATAGTACATACTATTCTATGTGCCTTCATTGTTCTTCTAAGATAAGAGATAATTGGTTAGTTTTTATAGTGAGGTTTTATAAGGATGAATTTATTTTCCTTCCATGGGTACCATCAAGACTAAACTATTGGAAAGATTTACCTTGAGGCTACTAAATATGATCTATTAGTATTTTTTTCACTAAAAACTTAAACAATTTTTCTTCAACATTTTGAAAGATGGAAACATTGAAAAAAAATTGATAAAGATAACAATAAAGGATGGATTAACTTGAATAATTTTCAAATAATATAGGTTTTTTAATGGGTTATTTTATAGTATTTCCTTATTTTTTAGAATCAAACTCAATACCTTGATAGAAGACCAAAAATTCAAGGGATTCTTTTCCATGAGACACCAAATGCATATTTCATAGGTTTTATCTTTAGGTGATAAAAAAATATCTTTTAAAATACTATCTTGGTATTTATGGAGTGCTAAATATACTTAAGTGATT
Source organism: Viscum album (assembly GCA_963277665.1). Taxonomy (NCBI): domain Eukaryota; kingdom Viridiplantae; phylum Streptophyta; class Magnoliopsida; order Santalales; family Viscaceae; genus Viscum; species Viscum album. Next base: position 1,430,859,722 of record OY728156.1, on the reverse strand, counting down.
TAACATATAAATATTTTATGTATAATTTAACTATATTTTTTAGAAGGGTATTAAATAAGTGTTGTATTCCCAATCAATATGGAGCTTCTAAATTTTAAAGTTAAAGGGAACTAAAAATTAATAGTATACTCCCTAAGTATATCTAATGAATATAACCTCATAATATTTAAGGGATATCCTAGTTTCAATATATATAGAGTATTCATCTAGGAAGGAAGGTTATATAAAACAATTTATATAGTTAATCAATAATACTTTTACCGAGATGGTAATATCATTATTTGGGAACTAAGGGTTGAAATCATAAAAATTTATACATAATTTGATTTTTATTTTATAATTCTTAATATAAATGATATTGGATAGATATATTTGGTAATGGACCTCATAGATAAATAAATATTTTATTGTCTTATCTATTTTATCTTCTACCATGTCAATATGGGATGGATATATTGTCTACTATGGTGTTTTATTACCATGGATTGTTTTTGGCTATTACAAGTGATTAACAATATCTTGGGGGTATAATACTATAATCTATATGCATCTATATATAATTATATGTTTTTATTTCATCAAGAACATAACATCGTACTTTGTCTCATTGGAATTCACAACTCTACTGATCAATGTGGGCTATAGAATGTTTTTATTGATTAAATGTATGTGGTTGTCATTTCTATAATAGTTAATATAATATCATACAATACTAGAGGAAATAATTATATTATCAATGTCAATACTAAGAGTGTTTTAGTGATACTTAACCTTTTTATCCTGCTTTAATTACATAAGTTTATCATCATTCTCATTGCATACATGGTTAGAAAGGATTGACAGATAAAATATAATATCTATTGATACTATATTAATATTTTTAAATGTTCCAACTATATGTATCCTTTACATGTAACACTCCTTTATTTCAATAAAATCCCTTTATTAGTTTAGATTATTTTCAATTAAACAAGAAATTTTTATATATAAACATTAATCTTGGGTCAATGCATATAGGGTATAGAGAAAATAATTATTCTCTTCCATTAATAATTATTGTTGTAAAATTTTATCTAATTGTATATTTGGGGATAATAATATGTTTAGGGGGTCTTCTCAATAACTTTATGGATTAGGTTATTCACTATGTGTAGATTAATTAGCATAATGTGTTGGTTTGGGAGAGGACATTTCCCTTCGTATATTTATAGTGGTTATAAATTGTATATTATAAAATCTTTAGAGCTTCCATGTATGATTTTTCCATAATTTAAGGTAATTTATCCTCCCTAATGTTTCATCTTATCTCAATGTATCATGTTTCACAAGATCAAAATTTATATTTTTCACTATTAAGCACCCATATTCCTGAATCAATAGATCACTTCAAGTATGGGTGGTGCAAAGAGGGTATAACCATGTGTAACAAGAACCATAGAATCCTTAGTTGGGTATTCAATTTCATGACCAAGATGACCACCAATACCTCTATATCAGATTCAAGCTCCCAAAATTGGGTTTTTAGCTATATCATTTTGAAGATATTCAATTCATTGTTAGCATACCTGTAGATTGTTAGATTTTATTCATCCAAATCATCTTTTTTATACCTGAGGTAGTATAACATTAAAACCATAATGAGATTGGTAATAGAAACATTATATACCAAGGCTCAATAAACACCCACATCATCATGTTTTAATGATATACATAGTGGCTAAAGGTTCTCTTTTAGAACTTCTCCTTTGTATTTTTTAGTTAAGGAGATAACTGCATGATATTTAGTGAACATTATTTTAACACGATATTCCTTAGTAATAAACACTTTAGTTTTAAATTAATAGGGATTTTATATCTTTTAAAAATGTATTCTATGAGTTTCTTAGAAAAGAAAATATCATTTAAGGTCAATAGTTACATTGGAATGTTTGATGGGTTCTTCAACATGTTATATTTTTTTGTCAATGGTATGGGCCTATTATTATTAGTTTCTAATCTAGGTTGAGGCATAAAGGGATTATATGACTATAAAGTTGATTCCTATAAAGTTTAGGTAGGAATGAGCCCCTATTTATTTGGGTTTATGAAACTAGAACCCACAAAACTATATAGTTGGTCTATTTTATTTTTTCTAGCCAGTATATCCACCTATCAAATTAGAGTAGAGTAATAAATTGAGATTCTTATATTGTACTATTGTTCTAGATAATATTGATGAATTTATTATCTTATTGTTATTTAGAATTTAATATTTAGACCAAAATGGTTCTTTGATTCATGGCCATTCTTTTTTGTATACCTTCCATGACCCTTGAAATTTAAATGATATTTATTGGAAGACCATGTTCATAAAACTATACCTAGATTTTTTAATGAATTTAAAATTTTAAACTATAATTATTTATAAAATAGTTATTATATTTAGTAAGGTCTTACTAGACACATAATTTCTGTGGAACAAAATCCAAAAGTGTTAAAAAAAATTATCATTGTCCTTAGGGGCTCTCTCTCTAGATCTTTTTTCATTAATTTTGATTATCCGTGATCTTGGAAGATTATAAATATGAGGGTAGAAAAACAATATCGTCTATTTTAAATATGGTTTAAAATAGTTTATTTGGACATACTATGATGATTTCATGTATTTGAATTACTAATTTTGGAGTGATCTAATCATAAAACTTATATGTGTTCATGTTTAGAATATTATTTCCATTTTCCTTCTATCATAAGTGTGGTAGAAAAATAAAGTCACATGTACTTTGAGATTTCCTATATTTAATAATTCATTATCAACCAATTTATAAATAAAAAACTTAAAAAAATTGTCATGGATTGTAAAAATATACATTCGGTTATATGGAAAATAATCGGGGTGACCACTTAACCTTCCATCCCCAAGATTTCAAATCTCAAGAAAAATTTTCATATTTCTAAACATGGTGAAAATGAATTTCTTAAGAACATATTCAAGCCTAAATAATTAATTATAATTATTTTAAAATTCCAAATCATTATACATTTTATAATTATACACATCATACATGTTTATATTATGGCATGAATATTCCTTTTTTAAGGCCTTGGGGGAGATCATTCCCAAAATGTGATTACTTTGGGGTTCAGGGCCAACTATGCTACTGATTTGAGGGTGACATTGATTGTTTATACCTTCCCAAATGTTTTTTTAGATCATTTGTTCTTTTAAAAAAATCCATAGTTTAAATTATGGAATCTTATAAATGTTGTACTATTTTGTAAAACACTTAGAATAAACAAAAATATTTCATTAGTATATGTAGTATTGTTAAATCGTCTCTCAAGTTATCCACATAAATTATTTTTAGCTTCTCATGGTTGATATTAATTGTTAATTAATATATAAAATTCTTCAATTGTGTTGTAAAACCAGCTAATCATTTATTATCATACTATTTTTCTTATAGAGTTCATGGATTATCATTTTAATTAATATTGATCTAAATTAGTATATTAATTACTAGTGAATATATTATATTTTAGGGAAATACCTTGGTTTTATGTTGTTGTACCAAAAAATGTAGAGTCATCCAATGTTTGGATGATGAATGTAACCTTGAACACCAACTATGGTTTAGGTACTTCTAATAGTAGGTCACACTAGAAATAAATATTATTGAGACGATGTTCTAGATTCTAAATGTCATTAAATAATGATAAGATTGTGTTTTCAAAATTTTATGGAAAAGGGACCACGTCCAGCTATTCTTGGTGAATCCTTTCTTCAGGTTTTACATGGGCATATCAAGCCTCAATAGACTTACTTGGGATATTAAGGTATCTATTATTAATTCCTTCATTACCCTATTTATTTTTTGATTTTACATGGATAAATTACTTAAAAATTGGTTTTATTAAAGTTCAATGAAGTAAACTTCATGTATACTGTTGAGGAAGTAGTCAGTTAAATAAGTTAGTGTTGTATGGGGTCAATTTTGTAGGAAAAGGCACCCATAGATCAATGGTAATCATTTAGAGGAGGTTTTTTTATTATTTTAGTTATTTTTAAGTTTCCTTATTGAAAAAACCCTCAGTTTTTATTAATGTGAAATAAGATCATCATCAATATCACACAAATTAATGGAACAACATATTTACATGGTTCACCTTTTAAAATAAAAGGCTAATCATATTAATGATATGGATTTCAATGAGACTATATGACCCACTAGTATAAACATGTAGGTGAAAAATAAAAGTGTATATCCTTGTACATATGATACACATCTCTCTATTATTCTTTAGTTCTTCTTACATTGGTACAATGATAACTTATTTCGATACAAGAGTAAGAAATACATTAATAGAATTGTACTTCCATTAAGTTGTTGTAGTCCTTCTTCTCCTTTTTATTCTTAAACTTATATTTTCATAGGTTTCTTTCCTTCTCTCTATATTAACTGAATAGCCTCATCTTATTCTACCTTCTTTCTAAAAAAATTTAAAAATATTCTTGATTTATCTATACAGTCTCACAGATATCAATGATACTTATCTTTCTCTCCTTCTTTCAAGGATGATACTATAATTATTTTAATTATAAATTCTGTCACAAAAAATGAAATAAAAAATAATTTGAATTTGAATTTATAATTTTGAATTAAATTCAAACAAATTAATTCCTCAAATTTCCTTTAAACTTCTTCTCCTTCTTCCCACATCATTATTTTTTTAATCTAGTTTGAAATAATTCCAGTGATGCATAATGAATATAGTGATACTTAGTATTTATTTCATAATTGATCATACTTTATTCAAATTATATTTTATTTCATTATTTACCCTTTTTTGAATCAAAAAATTTATTTTTTAATGTTTTATTCATGATACAAAAACATTGGAATCATCTTAATTAATATTTTATTCAGAATATATATGTTAAAGACTCATATTTTCATACAGTAAAAATATTAAAAATTCACTAATTATATTTATTTGTGTCGATCATATTTCATTTATATATCTCACAAAGTTATATTCCCTTGAAAATACTTACAGTAGAATTTAAATGCAACTTTAAAGTCATATGTAGTGAATATAAAGTCAGATGAGAAAAGTCATACACATTCCTCAAAGTCATATGTACTGGCACTAAATTATTATGGGACAAGTCCACCACAAATATTAAATTATTATGAGAAGAAATAAATACTAGTATTTATGAATTAAAAATCTATACACCTTTTGAAAGTCATACTGCATATGACTTATTCATTTTTCTACTCCAACTCAAAAATACATAATTATTCATATTCCTCACAAAAGATATTTAAAAATTAGTTATACAACACAAAATATCTATGAACCCTCACCTATGAAAAATAAGCATTATATAATGTGATTTTTAGTGTGACATATTCATTGAAAAAAATCCTACACCATATACCATATAAACTAAAAATTTCTCCAAACCTTCTTCTATGTATAATTTCTATATTATTCAGAAAAAATTAATTCTAAAAAATCACCTCCATTATTTAATAACATTTAAAAATATTTTATTCTCAACAATGTTGTCATTTTAATTTGGTTTTGAATTATGGAACATAAATCACTATCAAACTCAAGCCTCATATCACTGAATCGTCATTAAATAATTATAAAACTAATTTAGTGAACGTCATATAAGTTCATGTTGTCTATAAAATAGTGATTTTTGTTCATTCCTCTTTAAATATAATCCTCTTGGTTAAACATGATAAATTTATGCCACATGAAAACTTGGTTCAAGAATGGTTAACTTCTTATTCAATCAAAACATCATCATCACATAAAATTAACCATCCACTTGTTTAAGAATGGATAACTTTTAATTTAATCAATAATTAATCACTACATAAAATAATACCACAAATTCTAAAATCAATTCATATATATACACAAATTCTTTCATTTACTTCAATAAAGTGTTAGAATAGTTCTAACATTCATAGTGTTGAATTCACATCTTACCCCTTTTATCTCCCTCTAAATGGATACCTCCCATAAGAGATCACTCCCCCAAAAGGGTAAACTTATATCAATGGATTAATCCCCCTATATACATTTTAAATCTAATATCCCATATATATATAACTGTAAAAATTACATTTCTTAAAAAAATATTGTATTACAATACATTCCCAAGACCATTTAGTTTTACAGTTTTAGAGAATTAGGACATAACATTAACCAATAAAACTCATAACCTTTTAACAAATGGATATTTTTTTACTATGAGAGAAAATTCCTAATCCCTAATAACTCTTCAAAATCTCCCAAAATTTATTCTCATAATATACCCCTTTAGAAACATATTATGTAATAATTTTCTTCATAGTATATGGAAAAGGAAATATAATAAATGGTTTAGATAATAATACCAACAAGGGTAGACATAAGTTATAAAAATAAATGATCATAATTTATCATAATATGTGCATATGTATATGATAAATATATAGAGAAAAATCATACCAAACAAATCTTAGGTTATAAATAATTTCATAAATTATGACATAAAATAATAGATGAATTAAAATAGTGAGTCAATAAACATGGCCCATGAGAACATGACATATTAATGTGAATAAGAATAAAAATTTGAAACATCCCACAAATATATCAAATACATAATTATAGGTAATATGACTTTCATGAATCACACCATGAGTTCTTATCCTTATGAGTGAGGAACCCAACTAGATATAAGTAATTGTATTGTATTTTTTTCCAATGTGTTTATATAATGGAAAGACCATGTAACTATGCATGAAGTATGAAATTTTTTTATAGAATTATTCTTGAGAATTTTTTATAAGTTGAAAAGGTTGTTTTTACATGAATATTTTTTACTCTAAATAAATCAACAATATTTGTGATAGTTGAAGAGCTAATCCTATTATTTTAAGAATTTGAAATTGTTGTTTAGTGAATTTAGATTATTTCTTTAAATATATAAGTGAATATTAATTTGGAATTTATGATTTAATTTTAAAATTTTGGAATAAAGTGAATTTTAGGTGAGTGTTTTAAAGTTAGAAATGACATTTTGGAATTTATATAATTCCAAAAATAGAAAGATAAATGTGGAAATTGGGAATTGTGACCATGGAAGATTTTGTTTTTAAATATATAAAATTTATTATGAATAATTTAGATAATTTTTTTGTTCATACTTTGTTAAAAAATATGGAAAAGTGGGAAAGATGATGAAAAAACTCAATCCCACAGTTTTGGAAGGATCCCTTAACGATACAGGAGAGCCAGATCATATAGCTTACATAGAGGTGGTGGAGCACACATATGGAAAGATAATGTGTTCGGTTAGTAATGGTGGGAGTGTATATTACCTACAAGATACATATTATATCCTATAGGTGTAAAGTATGCGAACTCGCCCCATATAGTGTGTGAAGGTGTATGAGGGTGTCAAACTCAGTGTTGGTGAGATCGATCGATAAAGTGACCTATATTATCAAGTGGACCTTCCAAAAAAAGATCGATTGATTTCTGATATTATATCCATGAGACACTATAGATCTATTTAAAATTATATATAAATAATATTTATCTTCCAAAGTGATCTATCTGGGTTGTTTGATCAAAACAATAGTAACCTTCTTCCTCTGACCTCAGAAAAGGGATAATTTGTATAGTTTTATTCATGGATAATACTCTATTTATTGAACCAATATCATTATATTCATATATAAAGGTAAATGGTATTAGTATATGCTTCATATTTATAAATAGGATTTTTATTTTATTCATTATAATTACAAATAAATAAGAAAATATGTTTTCTGAAGATAGTTTTTTTTCAAATTCATGTATGTAGAAGAGTCATTTCTTGTATGAATTAGTAAGGAAGTGTGAATACTATGTTGAGGAAATTAATTAATTAGGTTTTGGTTTCCATAATTACCCTCATACAAGCAAATTTATAGATATGATCCAAACATGAATTTGAGACAAGATTGAGGGTAAAAAACATAGACTAAAGACTCCTCTATTTCAAGAGAGGGTTCCATATGATTTTATGCTACACTTTAGAATTCTCTCATGGTTTAATGAAGATTAATTCCATGATAAAATAATTTATTAATACACTCTAACTATGTTATGAAAATAGATAGTGGTTTTCTATGAGTTTAATAGATTCTTGAATAATAGTTTCCACATATATGTGTTATTTTAAGAAAAATGTTTCCATATAAAGTACGTACACTAAGCAGTGTGAGTTTATAAATAAGAAGTTTCACTCTTATCAAACATAAATGAAGAAGGATAAATATATATCATGTATTTTATTATGTAAACTACAATGTGCGGTGTTTCATGCATATTTTTTAGTACTAAAATTCATAAGAATATTCCATAGATATGGTGATATGTATGCATGAACAAAGTGAGATTTTCTCAAAAGGATATAGATTCATGAAGGAAAAATAAGTTATAAATTTTTTTGATGCATTAAAAATACATAAACATGTGTAAATAATTAAATTCATTAAGTTTTTCATGTGAATTATTTTTTAAAAAATTTGATTTTAACGCACTTGTGTTGTTTCATGAAGAATGTGCTATGCAGGTTTAAAACATTCATGATACTAAGAATGCAATGAATGAAATTTAGTTTTCAAAAAATTATAATAATATTATTTCATTAATTAAGAACATTAATAAAAATGTTAGAATTTTTTTTTGGTTGAAGTGATATCTTTATATAATGATAGGAAGTTGACAACTTGTAATATCTTTAAGACCTTTCTATTGATCATTCTGATAATTTAGTCCATTGTAATCAAAGTGATATTTTTTAATTATTTTGAATAGTACTAGTTTGACATGAATAGAGTTTTATTGATTATAGTCAACTATAATAGAAATATTTTTGTGGATGTGAGGATGTTCTATATTATTTTAACTCAATGGATTGAAGGGAAAGATCATTTTTGTGTTGAAACAGAATGTTAGAGTTTATCTGATGTTTTTCATTGTGTTGGTTTTTTTTAAACACTAGTGGGATTCTCTTATAAAGCACACTAATGGGATACTTGTATTATTTGGTAAGTGGTTGATACTTTCCCATTGTGGTTTTAGGATGATACATGACCAACCAACTTGAAATTTATGATTAGTTTTTAGTAAAGAATATATGTCTTAGATATTCCCAAACAAATAAAGGACATGGTCATTGATATTAAGGGATAACCTTGTAAAAATACTCAGGGATGTTATAATTTTACTTTTTTTATTTCATATGGTAAAATTTCCATGTTTAATATAGATGATATATTCATCTTAATAGGTACATAGGTTTGAATTTAAAAGGGGGGAAGTGAATGAAAATAAATCAATTTAGATACACTAATTCACTCCCCCCACTCAATGTATCTACATTACCACTGGGAATATTACCAAGAAACTAATATATTCATGATAATACTCATACAATGATATATAAACTCTTGAACAATTCATTGGATATTGATATAGGACCCCACCCATCATCATCCATATATATAAGTGTCATAAGAAAACCAATTATTCATCATATCATAAAGAACCCAAGGAAAGAAAATAGTCTTTATATCCTTTTAAAATATATTAATATAAATAAATTATTTGTAATATAATCAATAATCATAACATGATATACCCATGGAGAATAAATTGATTTATAATGACATCCTGTAACTTTATAGTTAAATACCATTCAATTATGAAAATAAAGAATATGGTACTTACACCATATATATAAAGGATATACAATTAAGACAATAATTCTCCCTAATAAATCCATTTACATAATTTAGGTGAACACCCTTCAATCAAAGTAATAATGAATAGGGTATTTCAAGAGGAAACACATTATATGTAAAAGTTTGGTTATACACTGAAAATTATTATGCAAGAAAAATGTAGTGATGGATCATTTCTCCCAAATACAAGGAAATTATGTAAGACACCAAAAGAAAGAAGGTGGATAGTCAAATTTTAAAAACATCCCTAATCAAGAATATGATTTGTCAGAGGAGAATGGAATAGATGAAAAATAATTTTAAGGGGATTTAAAAAAAATAAAAATGATAAATATAGTTGATCTTTTGAAATTATTTTAAATTATATATTATTTAAATATTTTATAAATATTATTTTTCTTTTAGAAATCATGAAAACATTAATTGAAAGTTTCAAATAAAATTCTAATTGTGATTGAAAGATGTGTTTCCATAAAAAGCATTAAAACAGATCATTTTAAATATATTCATAAAATAAAAAAGTTAAAAGTAAATTTAAAAATATATTTTTAACAAATTTGAAGCCAAAAATTTGGATACAATTTAACTTTGAAAAATAAAGTTCAATAAATTATTCCCTGAAAAAATAATGAATATAATCCAAAGAAATATGGTGTGGAAGATATTTTGAAATGTATTTGTTTGAAAACCCACATTGTAAAAATATTTTTATATATTCCTTTTTAAATGTGGGAAATTTAGTTATTATAGTCTTATAAAATAATCCATATTATCTTTATTAAAAATATATAACATTTTGGGGAATGAATATATTCACATAAAAGAAAGATCCAATTTGGATATGGAGGTTAGTTCATGGTAATAATTAATTTTTAGGTGTAAAAACATTCAAGTAGGAATATTTGGATAAAAAATGACACTCCTAAAAAATTATAAAAGATAAAATCATATAAAATTAGAAAACAGTTGAATTTATGTGTTCAAAAGAAACTATATAACAAAAAAAGGCATTTGAGTTACCAATATCTTTTAAGAAAAATATTGTTTATGAAGTAAAAACCTTTTGGAAAATTGACTTATGTGGTTGAAATTTAAATCCCCAAAATCAAGATAAAACAACACATAATACAATAATAGTGTAAAACTTACCCACTTATATGATATAATTTACATAAGAACAATTATAACTCAATGGACAAGAATTGAGTTTACTGAAACCCTTAAAACATTAGAAGAATCAAAAATTCTTGAAAGAGAGGACCCAAAATTGATATAAATTTCCATGAATAAAAGGTATTTCATGATATAATAACTCAATTAGTCAGTATATAAAACACGTAGAAAAAATTATGTGTATAATACAAAACAAGTCTCCAAGAGAGGAATTTGATATGAAAAACTCTTACCTTGAGTTTCTAATAAATCAACCTTTATCAAACATCCTATATAATAAACATAACTAAATTATGTAATTAAATTAGGACCTTTTTAAAATTTATTATCCATTTTAAATATTATGTATAATCCTTCATTATATATATATTACTTGGTTATAGTTCTTTTCACTAATAGATGTTAGAAAAAAAAATTGTCATATTTAAATATTTTGGTAAATAATTCCACTATTACTAAGTTGTTTCTCATTCATCATTCCATAATTATTCAATATATAATAATAATTTTTTTCTAATTATTCATTATGTCTTATTTACATTAAATGATATAAATTAATATAGGTTGTGAAACTAGAAAACATCATAAACTAGTTCGAGCAAGTTTAATGATCAAAAGGGTTTATATTAATAAATATTTAAATTGTTAATAAAACCTTTCTAGAATAATTAATAAACAATTAATTCCTTATTATTACATGATATCATTGTTATATAAAAATATTTAATCACTCACAAAAAAACAATATAACATCATTCACATATATGGTAAAACCAACCCAAACAGTAAAGTTTTGTAATGATTTGATGAGTAAGAAAATGTCATAATATAATGATAGTATAAATATTCATAAGATTGTAAATTTCATAATTATCATATATTATTATTAAATACATTCTTATAACCGTACATGATTTTTTGTGATGACAAAATTAATTTGTTGTTTGGGGAGGTCGTAGTTCGTTATATGCATGATTAATGATCCAATTCCTCAATGAACGGATAAAATGATGGCATATAAAAATTTATCATTTTCAAATTTTAGTTGTCAAATTTAAATAATTTTTATTTATCAAATTAAACCTTTATACCATCATTTATAGTTGGTGTTGGAAAATGAACAACATTACTTTGTGGAGGCGGTAGTCCACACATACACATGATCGATGTATTGATTTCTCTTAGTGGAAGTAATGGAATGAATGGTTGTGTTATAATTAATATAATGAAATTTTTGTATAATAATAAGAATTAATTTATTATTTTAATATGTTTATATAATGTTAAGAAAGTAAAAAATTAATAATTAAACACTAATAAGAAGTACATACTCACGTCGGGGGATTCAATTTTCACTATGAATTATCCTTTGAAATGAAGGCCTTATGATAACTAATATGGTACAGATAATTTTTAATGTAGTAGGGTGATATATAAGTAGAAATTTGGTATAGTTTTAAGTATAAATTATATGTTAATGGGTTTATTAATGTAGTGGAATTTTTATCCTTCTATAAGTGTAGAAAAGTGTAGTTTTACAATTAACACTTACATTTTCAATAATGTAATGTTAATATTGAAGTTTTAATATAAAAAATTAGAAAAAAGTGGAGGGTAACGTAATTTTTGGTATAAATGAAACTCAAAAAATCATTTTGGAGAGAATATTGAGTGTTTCAGAGAATTTTATTTTAATTTTTTAAATTTTACCCTAATTTAATTTTCATTAGTAATTAATTTTTAACCATAGTAATTAAATTTATTGAAAAATAAAAATATTGAACCTTTCAAAAAATTAAACACTATTTACAATAAATTTTAAAATAAATTTATATGATAATTTTTTTAAATATGTGAAAATTTATTTTTAAAATAATCACACTTAATTGCATAAAAATGTTTTTTAGAAAAACAAATTTTTTCTATTTTAAATTTATATACAATATAAAATTATCATGGATACATATTTTAATGACATAAATTGGTTATTTATAAATGAAAAATATGGTATGAGTCTTTTAAAGAAATCTAAATCCTATTCTAACCTTAAAAATTCTTGATTCAAAGAAAAGACCGAAAACAGTTTTTATTAAAGTAACATTTTAATTAGTCCAAAACATTTTGGACAAATAATTTATAACTTTAAGTAATATTGTGAAATGAGTAATTTTGTTCCTTAAAAAATATTTTACTACTTACATGGTTTTTTAATATTCTATGATATGCTTACCTAATGATAAAATCATAAAAATTATAATCTTCACAGAAACCGTATTTTCTAACTTAAAATCAAACTATTTAGAAAAAATTTTAAAAAAATAATACTAAGTTAATTTTGATATGAGGAATCAAAAAATAAATTTTATTTTATAAAATTATAATTTTATTATTTTTAATATCATATTTTAAAATAAAACACCAAATATAATGAAAACAAATTTAGTTGAAAAAATAGTGTTTTAAAACATTAAGTGTTATTAATAATTTTTCATCTTAATTTCTAATTTAAAAGATTTTATGTAAGGTCCTAAACCATATTATAACTTCAATATGAATATTTTTTAGACCTTTAGTGCTAGGAGGAAGCCTCTAAGAGGTTTATAGGTTCTTGGTTGATGGAATCTAGAAGTAGGGGAATTCATGACATTAAATTAATTTTAGGTCATGTATGTGTGGTTCATGGAATGTTGTGGGATTTTGGTTCATATCCCAAATATATTTCATAGTTTTTGTGTGGATTTTTTATGGGGTTAATTTTTTATATTAATAGAATTAATGATGAAAATTGGTAATGTATTTTGAATATTGAATCTAATCATAAAAACTCACATCATGAACATGGGATTCACGATGCGAATTAATAACAAGTTGAGTGTTTTGAAAAGACATGTTTTTATAGGAATTAAATACATGGTACTTGTACAAAGTGATTGTGTAATGTATTATTTTTCAATTTAAAACATTTTAATATATCAAATAATATTTTCAAAGCCAAGCACTGAGACAGCGTGATATTAAGAGGCCCGGTGATCTAGAATTGATGTTATAAAAATATAAAATATATTAATATCAATAATATCTAACTTTCTTAAAAGATTAGAATGAATAATGAATGGAATTTCATATCAAAAATTTGAGACTACATTTTAGTTTGGAATAAGTATTTATCTCTAAGCATGACATAACCTTGGGGCACTTTGGACTCTCAGGTTGATTATGGTCATTGGTGGATTAATAAATTAATTAATTAGTTAAATTAACTTATTTTTTGAAATATAAGACTTATAAATCCTCTTATAAATACCTAGTTATGGTAAAATCCCATTTTTAACATCATAACCTTGGATATTTGAGAGATACCATGGAGGAATGTTTGTCAGATTAAAATGGGATCAAGGATCAGATTGATATTGATGGGATTGTCTTATCCAATGACAGTAGATTTATGGATCTCAAAAATGATGACTACATAGATTCATTTAGTTTTACTGATCGAACCCAACCTAAGGTATGTAATTTTCATTCTCTGTATTTATATCATTTTCATATACCAAGTTTAATGTAATCCAATTCACCTAATGAAATTGGTTTGCTAATCGATGGTTGATTCGGATTGATATTTTTTAAGATTTTATTTGATCACTATTTATTCTTTATTCAAATAGAATTTAATTAAGGATAACCCAAATAATGGTATAGGTTTATTCCTTTTGTTTATTATTGTTCTTTTCTCTACTGTTCTTCACATTTTTTTCATTGGTTTATCTTTTACCGACGATTCAATGATTTCTGTATAGGTGATCATTGTGAAACCCCTTATCAGTGCAATGAATTGATATTAAAAGTTATTATAAAGGATTGAAAACATGTTGATGGTGAAATAATATGCAATTGGATATGTATTCATATTGTAGTTTATGGGTTCATGGGTTGACATGTGATGATGGTGCAGGATTGATGGTAGTATTTTCCCAATCAGGTTTAGTGGCTGAAATCCAACCACCAAAAATGGAAAGGCTTGGGTGAGACCTATTTTGAGATTCATGGGAGTGATCGATATATGGATTAGTGGTAGTGTATAAATAATCAAAGATTCATAAAGAAACCATGTGATTTAAAAAAATATCACATTACATAGTATATACTATGTAGAACACACATTATGTGGGGTCCCAAGCTGCGGCACTAGGGTTTCAGGTGAAATAAAAT
This sequence comes from Viscum album, assembly GCA_963277665.1. Lineage (NCBI taxonomy): Eukaryota > Viridiplantae > Streptophyta > Magnoliopsida > Santalales > Viscaceae > Viscum > Viscum album. The sequence continues at coordinate 1,430,844,555 of OY728156.1, read as the reverse complement.
ATCATAATATGTATGAAATGTGTCACGCATTATGTGACTTTCTATAAGATAATCAAACTGTATCCCATAGGATACAATGGAACAGACATATCTAGGAATAAATTCATGGGAAGAGTATATGGGCACAGCCGATACTCATACACAGAAAGGTACATAGGCATGGCCACGTATACATGGTCATGGCCAGGTGTACAAGGGAATGATAATGAGTATATAGGAATGGTAATATGAACATGATCAAAGAAATATTCTGGTCTTGGTTTAGAGTTATACGCAGTTTACTTCCTCCATGATAGCATAGATACCATTGTTTCCTTAGTATAGACTAGGTTCAGTTGAGTTTAATTCAATGGTTCATCCCTATGAGGGTACAGTGTGGAATTACATCCTTGGTTTAAGATTTTGATACCTAATATGGGTTTTTATTGGATTGAGTTTTTTGTATCCATCTGTGAGGAAAATTTTGGATCCTCTATCATTCCTTCTTCATCCTTGGTAGGGTTTGTGATATCAATGTGACCAAAATCTAAAGGGCATCAATCCCCTATCTAAAAGGTTATTCAAGACTTGGTTTGTGGCATACCCTAGAGGTCCTGGGTGTGATCCCCTATATTTTTATTGGGAACATTGGATTTATATTATGTACTTCTTAGATGAGGGACATCTATCATGAACTCTTGTATGGTCATCATTAGTGATATAAAGTCTCGTGGAGTGGGTTCACCCAGAAAGATTATTACCTTGAATCCTTGGGAAAAATCATTTGACTGGTAGTGATTGAGAATTATTTTATATTAAGAGTATATTATGAGTATATCTGGTTTACTATTTATTATCATTATTTCTCATATCTTGGTTGGGATACATGTTTATTTGAGTTGACCAATCCTAATTCTTTATGGTAAGTCATTTCAGGGTTTTCTACTGAGTATTGTTATAATCCTTCTACATGATATCTTCTAGAATATGTCATGTATTATGCATATGATAGGACTTTTTATGGGGTCCTTGGAGAACTAGTAGTGGGCATAACATAGTTTCTAGGATAGAAAGACTGATGTTCAAACTAGTGTTTCATTTGAGAGAAGTCCCCTTCTTCAAAAAAGGTTAGACCCTTGTCAGTTTTTAGTGGGATTTTATTTGGATCCTTTATCAATTTTAGTACTTTTTCATACTATGGTTGTGGGATTCATATGTATGCATGAATTGGTATTGTTTTGACTTTACTTTCACCACTTTATTGGTTAGGATATGTGTGTGTACATATAGTTTATTAGGATAATTCATCCCATGTGTGGGGTATTCCTACTCGGTGTTGGTCTCTAGACCCTTACCTATTGGAGGTAGTCTTGGGGTTTCCACACTCAAAATACCACCACAAATTTGGGTCTTGATGGATTGGTTTGTGATAGAGTGGTATTATAGTAGTTGGTTTTAACATTAGATAAGAGTATGGAGTTTTTTTTTCTATGATCTTTGTTTTGGGATTTACAAAAATAATTTTAAAGAGTTTTTAGTTTATCTATAATGCTAGGGTGTTCAGTGTTTGTGAGGTGTCCATTCATCCAAACACTGATAACCTAATTTTTGACTTGGTATATGTGGGAACTACTTTTATAGTAAACACTAGATCATACAACTTATAGGAATGGTTTTTTTTCAATGTCCTTATTGATTTAGCTCTTTAGATATATTTATTGATCATGTTGTGTTCTAATAATTTTATGATGCATCCATGAAATAGTCTTCCGTGATTCCATTAAAATATCATGAGGATAGTCTTTCAAGTAATGACGCTTCATTATATGGTCACATACAAGAGGTGGAACCTCTGGGTGGTTTTCTAGTCCTTCCATATCCTATTGATCAGTATATTATATCATATATACCAGCCAAAGATGTGAATAGACTAAGAAAACTCTATTAGTTTTATAGGAAGTGTGCTTCTAGGATTTAGGGTGATATAGAACCCCTGGTATATGGTCAATTTCTTGAGGTGGTTACCAAATTTTTCTTCCTTAGGAGGAATTTTACAGATCATATAGGGGTCCAAGTGATGAGTCTTATTCAGGTATCTACTTAGAAATGGTGGATTTTGGTGACTCATTCACACTATGAGATATCTATATAATGGTCATAATTTGAGAATCTTTTCTGGGATTAGTTTAATACATCCACTTTCTGATCACCTTGAATTTAGGATCTTCTGTATTTATAATAGGGAAGTATGACGTAGAAGAGTACTCAACGACGTTCAATAACATTTAATAATACTCTATGAATATGGTTTTAGATACTTTCTTTAGAAAATGGATATTTGAGAAATGTTTACACAAATATATCATGGATCAAGTGATATCTCTTTACATTCCCACCTATACTAGAGTGACTGTGTTGGCTCTAGTAGTGGATAACTTTCTGGTAGAGTAGACACTAACAACATGTGTTTGTAGTGGGAATCCATATTCTAATAACTCATTAGCTTGTAACCAATGGCATTCTTCAGGGTCCAAGCTTGAGGGAAACTCCATGAGATGATCCTAAGACAATGTATTAGAATTTTAGGGCTCTCATTATAGATTAAGTTAACCTAGAGAGAGGTGGTTCTTCTCTTATGATAGCTGTAAACAACTTGGTTGATATTTTATAACCTTCCATATGGATAATAGGGGGAAAGTCGATGGAGAACCTAGATATATCCAATTATAGGATAAAGGAGGGTTTAATGGTTTCATGTATGGAATAATATTAGGTATATCAGTAGGAGTTTGAAGGCAGATTGACTAATTCCCACTACCACCCACAGGTTGTCTACACCATGCTCTATGAGCTGGTGTACAAGGGATATGATAGCTATAGGTAGTGGAGGCCTATGACCCAAAAGATACTTTGTTTATTATAGGTAAAATATGTGTATTTTTTTACTTTATCTATAGTACTAATAGACATAGGTGTAATCTACTCTTTTCTTTCCAACTTTTGGTTCGAGACATAGATATTCTAGTTGAGTCCTAGGCTCAACCCTTAAATTTGGAGACACCTACTGGATGTGACTCAACAATCACACACTTATGTTGATAGAGTGTCCTGAATTTTGTATGAAATATATTCTTATAAGGTCTATTTATAGTATATATGATTCATTATGACTTCATGTTAGATATGAAATGGTTATCCATAGTCCATACCCAAATTTACTTTTTTAGGAGGAGGTTGTGGTGTGTCCATGGTGATGGGATAATATTTTCCTTCATGGGTGAAAAGGAAACCCAATAAGGGTAGGATGGGATCATACATAAGAGGATATAATAAAATACTTACCAATTTCCTATTATTTACCTTGGAGTAGTGGATTCTATAGGATTTCATCTTCCTGTAGTTGTGGCAGAGTACAAGCACATATTTCTTGAGGACATGCCAGACTTACCCCCCCCCCCAATTAAGAGATAAAAAATTTCATAGAAATTCACCCTAGGAATACCCTAATATATTCACCCACATATCTATGTATCATGTGAAGATTCATGAGATGAAGTTGCATTTAGAGGACTTACAAAGGAAGGGATTTTTTAGACTATGTGTTTCTCCTTAGTAAGCCTTATTGTGGTTCACCAAGAAGGTGAATGGGAGATTGATGTTGTGTGTGGATTATCAGCACTTGAACCATGTGATAATAAAGAATAAGTATCCACTACCAAGTATAAACAAACTCTTTGATCAGTTGATATCTTTAAAAAGGTTATCAAATATTTACCTCATATCAGGATATCATTGGTACAGGATGAGGATATATTGGAGATATAATTTTAATGTCCCTATAGTCACTATGAATACATTGTGATGACTTTTAGTGTGATGAACGCCCAAGAAGATTTTATGGGACTCATAAACCAAATCATTTATCCTTTGATAGACCTTTTTGTGGTGGTATTCATTGATGATATCCTAGATTACTGAAACTCTAAGGAGGATCATGTGAAATAATTGAAGACAGCCCTGGACTTACTCTGAGGGAATCAACATTATGGGAAGCTCCCAAATTTTCAGTTTTAGAATCCAAAGTTCCAATTTTTTGGGAATTTCATATCAAAATATGGTGTATTAGTGAACCCAAAAATGGTTAATTTAGTGTAATATTGGGAGCCATCAATGAGCATGATCGAAATATGATGCTTCCTTAGGTTGGATAGATATTACAAGACATTGTTTCCCTATTTATCAATGATATAAACACCTTTAAATTCATTGAACCAAAAGGGGTAGTTTCTCATGTGGATGGAAAGGTGGTAGGAAGACTTTATAGAGTGGTGGTAAAGATAGATGAGAACTCCCATATTGATATTTCAAGAGGATTGTGTCGAGTACGTAGTCTTCTGTGATTCCTTAAGTAATGGACTTTGTAGTGTTTTTTAATGTAGTGGTACATATTGATTTCAAATTCATATCAGAATTTTAGAACACATGAGTATAACTATATGACCCATGATTTGTAGTTGGTAGTGATAGTCTTCACAGAGAAAATTTTGTGACACTACCTTATGGGTGAGTGGTTTATCATTTATTTTGACCATAAGAGTCCCGTGTATATATTCTCTTAGAAGAATCATAACATGAGATAGATTTGATGGAAATGTTTCATCCATGATTATGACTTATAGATAGTCTATACTTCTAGGAATGGGAAAGTAATGGTTGATAATCTCTATAAGAGATCTCGTTCAAGGTTTTTGACTGAGAATTCAGAGAAGTTAGCCTCTTTGAGGATATCCCTTATGGATAAGGATGGTAGAGATTACCTCTAGTGTATGGTTTTTACCCTTTCACTTATACATAATGTTAGGAAGGATCATCATAGAGATATTAACTATGATACCATATGTGCTCAGATATGTACTAGACATGAACCAGATGGATTTTATAAAGGTTGTGAGCACATTATCCTTTTTTGAGGATGGATTATTGTTCCAATGGTGTTTCCTGTAGAGGTGATGATAAATCTTAATAAATCTCCCTTAATGTTACATCCATTTGTGGTGAAGATGTACTAGGAACATTGGGATTAGTTCTATGGGCCAAGCATGAAAATTTATATAGAAACGTTTTCCTCTTGATTCCTCACATGTCAACAATTTAAAGTTGAGAACTAGGTTCCATTGGATTTAGCTCAACCTATTGGGGTTCCATAGTGGAAGTGGAATGATATGTCCACGAAAATTTTGATGGGGTTACAATAGATGTCTATAAGAGATTATTCTTCCATGGTGATCATATAACCACTCCCTAAGATGGTCAAATTACATCATATCTAAGAGTAGAGTTTAGTTGAGATCATGGGATGCCTTTATATGAAGAAGATAGTTCATCTCCATAGAGTTCCATCAATGATCATTTCAAACTATGATGCTCATTTCATGTCTTGATTATAAAGAGGATTATAGGAGGCATCCAGGACTTATTTTCATTTGAACATGATGTTTCACCACTAGAATAACATCTAGAAAAATTATACCATTATAGTTTTGGATGACATATTGTGAGATTAAATTATGTAAATTTTCTATATTAGAAAGGATCACATACCCTTGGAGGATTTTGGGTATAAGAAAATATATTATTTCTCCATCGATACAGCACCAATTGATACTTCTTATGGGAGACCCTTTAGGTGACCACTTTACTATTCTAATCCAAGTGATTCAACACTCATGGTGTTGGAGTTGGTGTGATCTATAATGGAGAAGGTAAAGATCATATGAGAGTGGATTAAGACTACACAGATCCATCAATTCCTATATGATCTGATGATAGATGCGATTGAAGTTAGAGGTGGGAGACCATGTATTTCTAAAGGTATCACCTCAATGTGGATTATGGAGATCTAGATAGGGTGGAAATTTATATATCAGATTCAATAGCCCTTTCAAGATATTGTGTAAGGTTGTTGAGGTGGCATATAGATTTCCCCACCTCCTCTATTACACCAAGTACACAATGTATTCCACATATCACACCAAAGGAGGTATGTTCATGACTTGTCACATGTTATAAACTGGGAAAAGCTATAAATTGAGGATGTAGCTACCTTTATTGAGTACCTAGTAAAGATAAATTATTTTTAGGAGAAGATTATCCATGGGTGATCAATTCCATGGGTGCATCTCTGGTAAAAGCATGGGAATATTTAGGATAGTACATGGGAATGAGAGACCAAAATGATATCTTAGTACCCACACCTTTTTTTGTAGTTTTTTTTGGTTTTTTGGATGAAAATCACTAAGGTGTAGATAATTTAATGACTTTTTTTACATGTAAATATTTGACATATATATAATAATATTTTTTGACCTAAGTTCTAAGGTGACGCGATATTACAAGGCCCGATGAGATTAGTACTTATATTATAAAAATTTTAAATATATTAATGTCGTATGCATGTAGTTTTCATTAAATGATTTAAAAAATATTGAATGGGGTATTGGGTCATAAATATAATACCATATTTTATTGAGGAAAAAAAATATTACCCTAGGTGTGACATAACCTTGGGCATGTTGGATGATCAGGTTGAGCATGGTTGTGGGTGGATTAATAAACTAATTAATTAAATTAATATTTTTATTAAATTCAATAACATAGAAATCTAATTATAAATACCTAGTTATTGTAAAATACTAGTGTTTCCTATATAATCCTACAGATTTGAGAGAGGCCATTAAAGGGAAATTTTGTGGATGAAAATATGATCGATGATCATATCGATATCGCTCAGATCATCTTCTATAATTCTAGTGAAGCTATGGATCTATCCAATGATGATAACATAGATTCATTCTTAATCAGTAATTGATTTTAAACTATATTTGTGAATTTTTTATATATATATCCCATTTTTATCCCATTTTTAATGTGAATCAACTAACCAAAAAAATTGGTCAGTATATTAATGGTTGATTCTAGCGAATATTAGGTGATATTTTATTTGATAAACCTTCATTAATTATTTTATGGTAGTGAATGAGGCCAAATTGAATAATGGATGATTTTTATTCCTCTGGTTTTGTATTTTTCTTTTCTCCCCTGTTCTTCACATGTTTATTATCAGTGTTTCTTTGACTAGTGACCAGATGATTACATGGTAGGTGATCATTTTAAAAATTCATATCATCCCAAAGGATCAATATTGTAGGTTTGGATCAAGGATCAATGTAATGGTGGTTGTTTGAAATGGTGGTAGCAGAGATGTGATCATATTATTGCTTCCTGATATATGGGTTGGTGTCCGATGAAGGCATGGTTCAACAAAGGTATTTTCCTAATTGTATGTGGTGGTCAGAATCCAGGATCAGGTGTTGGTAAGGCTCATTAGAGGCTCAATCTAAGATTCATGGGAATTATTGATGGTAGAGAATCAGAAGTGATGGAAGAATTTGACATGCGTTAAGGGACAATGGGTTGTTGTAAAATCCTGCATTACATGGGGTGTACCTCGAAGAACACATGTTATGTGGGGTCCCTGGATGTGGTGTTAATGTTTCACATGAAATAAAATAGAACAAAACATGTGACACATTTTATACATTATGTGACACTATACTAGAATTTATGTGTGTATCAAAAAGGATACATGGTCACAGACATGGCTTAGAACACTAGCATAGGTAGAGTACACAGGCACGTCCTGGCACACAAGCACAGGAAGATTACACAGGCATTTCCCGGTACTTGGACACAGCAAGGTACATGGTAACAGCTACGTGTACACATGAACATCCAATTATACACGGGAATGGATATATGAGCATGAGAATAGGAACACAGTCATGGGCATAATTAATTCCTAGTTTATAGGTACTCATCATGTACCGTATATACATGCCATGTACTTCCTATGAGATAGTGTAAAGACTATTTTTCCTCAATATAGACATGTTTATGTTGAGTATAGTTCCTTGGTCCATCCCTACAAGGATATAGTTTGATATTTCATTCACATAATTGGATTTTGATCCCCTCTATGGGTTTTGTCTTGGATAGAGTTCTTTTAATCCCTCTACGAGATCTGGGTGGGATCCTCGATTGTGTTTTCTTCAACTTATGCAGATTTTATGGCATCAGCATGACCACCATGGATAGGGTGTTGATCCCTTCTCTAATGGATTATTATATATTGGGTTTTTGACCACTCCTAATGGTCTAGGGTGTGATCCATGTCTTTATATTGGGAACTTTATACTTCCATAGAGTACTTCTTAGGTGAGTAAAGTTTATCATGACCTATCGGATGAGTTTCATCAATGATAGCAAGGGTAATGGAGTCGGTTCACCTAGAATGATAATTACCTTGAATCTTAGAGAATAATAATGTGGTCGATATTTCTTGATACCTCTTTAAGATTGTGGGTCTTTTATGAGTATATCTAGTTTCCTTTTGATTATCGTTATGTATCATATCTTGATTTAAATGCATATGTAGTTGATCTAACTACTCTTGATGCATTATTCTTGTTGTTTCATGGTGTCCAGGTGGGTATTGTAATACTCACCCATGTATGGGATACTCACACATGTCATATCTTATATGACATGCCTTTTGATGGAATCCTGGGAGGATTGGGAGAAGTTAGAACATAATTTCTAGGATAGACGGGCTAATGTTTATACCAGTGTTGCATTTGAAAGCGGTCCCCTCCTTTTTAATAGGTTGGAATCTTTGTTGTTTTAATATTATTGTATTTTTACCCTTTATTAATTTTAGTACTTTTATCATTCTCTGATTATGGGATTTAGATGTATTCATTCATTGGTATCAATTGTACTTTAAATTTAAAATTTTATGGTCTTGGAAATGTGTTTATGCATATTGGTACTTAGGATAATTCCAATCATGTGTGGGGTATGCCTACCCGTCACTAGTCACTAGCCCCTATCCTATTAGAGGCAAACTTGGATTCTTCAAACTCAACATACCACCAGCTATGCATGCCCCGGTGGGTCATTTCATCATAGAATAACCCATTCATATTGTGATAAGATTGTGGAAAATGTGCCTCAAAAACCTACAATACCCATAGTTTCTCTCCAACCTTATTATTTTACCACACACTTAAGGTGGAAAAATAATTTCTCTATTTTTTTGAATAATCTTCAAAAGGGACCAATCCTCACCTTCTCATGTTTGATCTTTAGCGATCCAAGCTGATCTCCTCCTCCATTTCTTATGGTTTATTCATGGATTGGTCTTTTTTCCTCCCATTTGTTCTTTACATGATATGTTGGTTTATATTAATTGTTATTATAAAGTTTCTTTGATCTTTTTTACATGGTTGGGGCATGGTTTCCTTATATGGTTTTAGTTTCCTTAATGGGTAGGTGATTATGTTCATAATTTTTATTTCATTCTCATTTGAAATTTTTTAATCCTTGAGGTAGGGGATTTTTTATATATCCTTTTTATCTTATGTGTAATAATAATTTATTCATGATTTATCCTTTTAAGTTATTTTGGAGTTAACTGTAACAAATATTAAATTATATTAATGAAAAACAAATGGTTTGTGGTTGTAGTGAGAACATGTTTATCCACTATGATAATGGGTTGCATCTTGATTTACTAGATAGTGTTTTATCTATGATTATGATTTTTTGGGAATATGTTTTTATGTCTGGGTTATGTATGTAAATTTTATGAAAATGGTTAAAGAAAATAAGTCTAGTATTTTATGTTGTCCAAATAATTTAAAACATAAATTTAAATGAATTTTTTGATTCTTATAATTAGATATAAATGAAATTGTGAATAATGAATATTGAAATAAAATTTTCCTTCCATATAATAATAGAAATAGATAATGAATTTTAAGCTAGAATGACTGATTTTATAAATAATAAAGAGGTATTTTAAATTATAATTGTACTTTCCAAATATTTTAAAAACTAAAAAATATGCTAGGAATCATGTTTTAAATAATTTATAGTTTTTAATAGTTGATTCCTTATGTTACCCCTAGTTGTAACCTGTAATAAATGAATCAGTTAATTAAATATTTTACTAAAACTGACTTTTTTGATAATTATAGATTTTTGGGCCCAAGATAGAGGGGTTTTCATGTATAGGGTAAATTCCTTGTTTTTAGGGCCTAACATCTATAAAAAATTTGTTTTTTTTTCTTCTAAATTATATGTTTCTCTAGAGGTGAGTCTTATAATATAATTTTATGTGAGCCTGAGATGGATATTAGATAATGAGTAATGGGAAAAGGAGACCTCGATTTTGTGGCATTAGTTAATTCATGTGAAAACAAGATGCATAGTGATATGCTTGATGATATCAAAAAACACAAAGTTTGATAGAATGGGTTGAAGATGGTATTTTTCATTATTATTATTAAAGATGGTAAGATTTTTTTCTAATGTTCTACTTAAGGTTCAAATTTTTGAGTATCTTGTCTATCAATATTCATTTATATACTGCTTGAGGTATCTAGTTTTTCTTGGTTATACATGTTTTATGTTATCTTAGTATTTTTCCTAGATTTCTTTTAATTATGGAATAATAATAATAATGTTTAATAAAAGTACAAACCCTCATGTTTTGTGTTGTTGGAATACTAAAAATTTGTAAATCCTAAGAAATAGTAAACTCAATTACATTATGTATAGAGGGAATGGACTTTGAATTAAGGTTAATGAAATGTTGAATAGAATAATGTGAATTAATGGATATTGAATTAATTAACGTGAAGTGAAATGTTATAAGAAAATATTAAATTTCATGAAATTATTCTTAACTTATTATGTTCTTAGAGGATATATATTTCTAAGTTGTGGAAGTCATGTTTCTAAGTGATGCTAGTTGCATATGAATCGAAGACTATGTTGAAGAGGAATAAATAGATCACTACCCCATCCAGCCCCACTCTCTTCTCCTGGTAGTGTTATGTACTATTATTCATGGTGGTTATCTTTCCAATATATGTGTGTATGGGTATGTAATAGATATTGGTTATTTCACACACACATATATATATATATATATATCTACATATAGTATCCAAATGGTTATTATAGGTTGTGATGGATTGAGGTACAATACTCGATGTATGGGTTGTGATGGATTGGGGTACAATACACGATGTATAATACACAATTTTCATGTCCTGGTGGATCCAAAAAAATACTTAGTTACTATATAGAGATGTGGCATGGAATGATTAGATGATGTGATGAACGAGATGAATGTTGTGATACTTTATCTTGGGTGTCTCCTGGATAGCTTCTTTTAGATATAAATGGATCTAGATTTATGAAATAAGGGAAGAGAGTCAAATTAGTGTTGATGTTATAGCGGGGTACTCTTATTTTATTACTATATGATCTCATGCATGAGTTACTTGGTGAGAGGTATCCATAGTGAGGCTGGTAACATAGTATACATATTTTTGTGATGAGTTAGTGCCACTTTTTATTCACTGGTCTTTATCATGCTTTCTTTATCTTTTTCATGAGAGGATTTGGGGAGGATCTTACTAAGTATACCTTTTATGCTAACCTTACATATATATAAACTATATTTTAGGTTAGAATGAGTAGGTTATAGATTGGGTTTGGAATTACTAGATCATGATTGTTCGTGAGCTATTTGGGCATTGTGGTTACTGTCAAGTATATCTTTTGGTACTTTTAGTTTTTTTAGTTATATTAGTTTCATATAAAATTACATGCATGTACTTGGGACCTTTATTTTGATTTATCTTAAGAAGGATATGTTCGGTGTTCTTTTTATATCTTTCATTACTTATGCTTTCATAGAAGGTAGTTCTTCCCATTTGTATATATGTTATACACTTGGTTCTTATCTCATACCCATGGATTATTGGAGAGAGGATTTAGGATTCAATATCTCCTTTATCACATTGCAAGATAAGTATGGGTACCTTTAGTGGGATAGGGTCAAGAAGAAGTTGTATCAATGGTTCAAGTTGAGGGATAGAGGTGAGGTTGCATGGGTTTGGTAGGGAAATTATGTAATCTAAGAATAATATTCAATGTAAAATAGGGATACCATTTGAGAAAATGTAATTTAAGTCCCTGTATAATCTAATGTAAGAAATCATTAAATTTATTGATACTTACATGTGAACTGATACCATTTGTGATGTGGAAACCTATGAAAGTATCATGCATAATTCTTCATTTATATCTATGTTTGAAATGAGTAGATCATTGGATTTGGTTAACCTTTTAATAAATAAAAATATTTAATTATTTAATCTTAAATATTCCATATTCCAAGAATAGGATTTTTGAACTATTTTTTATTTTTCAGATATGGCTCCAAGTCAATATCCTTGCTAGGATCACACTGAATAATTTTAGTAAGATGTATCAGCACATCATCATAGAGTATAATTTGGTGATGATAAAACATAATGGAGTACACTATGAGTGTTTCAATGCTAGAGTATTTAAAAGTAAAAAGGATCCATTTCAAACTCAATGATAGAGGACTAATTAAAGGAGGTGGAGATAACTTTTTGTTTGATTTGTGCTATAAAGGAGAACTTACTTTTTTTTCAATGAAGATATTGTGTGGTGTAGTAAGGTAGTGGTGGATATTGTTCCTCATGGGTCATGAGGATTTAGATTTCTCATTAGAGAAGTTCATGGAGTACTTTTGGGTAGATTTTATTTCATCAACAATGAAGGTGTCTTGTATCCATGGCCTTCTTACCCTTATACAAGGGAATTCCAGTATGATAGATTTTGAGATCCAATTATGAACCCATATCTAATATGAATCGGACCTGTTTTTAGAGGATTATGCTAGGAAAAGGTATTTATAAGAGGGTTTTCATCCAAAGATTTAGTACCAAGTTACCTCAGTTTCACTACTGAAGAAGCATGAGGTTCATGTGAGAGAAATTTTTTTGAGATAACATTGGATAGAACTGAAACATCGTAATAGGGGAGTTTTCAAGAGTCTCCATGAAGTACAGATTTAGTTCAGGGTTCCTAATTTCCTAAACATAAGATCATTTAAAATGTTAGGGGTAGGTCACATCATTCGTCATCTAATTAATCTAGGGGTGGAGTCTCTCAATCCTTTACCAAGTGTTAAAATGTATTTTTTTAATGTAGAGGTTTAGGTCATTAGTGGATATAGTTTCCAAACTTTCAATATAAGTATCCAACTCCAAGTATTCTTCTCAGGTCCCTCTATTGAGTTACTTTCACCTAAGGAATACGTAGTGGGATACTCGAGCTTGTGATTAGTAGATAGTAGACAGGGTAGGAATAGGATATCCCTAAGATTTTAACCTTACTCAATTATAATAACAAGGCTATAGAGGTAATCATCATTAAGTTCATAGAGGTCAAGAATCACATAATGGTTAACTTCATGATCCTTCATTTCTAGTGTCGGGTGAGCCAAATGTTGTTCGAGGTACCCTTTTCTTTTTTTATTTCGATGCATAACTTTTTTTATAGAAGAGATACACACTCTTTCATATCACATTCACTAATATATTCTATAGAACATTAGGTGGATAGGATTCTAGTTCCACTGGTTTGACTATGCTAATTAGAGGATGAGCTTATATGTGTGAAGTATGTAATGACTATGAGTTAGTGTTGGGGTAGGAAAACTATTTGGTAGATTTACTATGATTATGAATATAGGATAATTAAATAATACTTAGTATGGATTGGTTATATTTGGTGAAGGATATTTTGGATTTATTCATGAGATAGGGTGTGTTCTATGATGCTGAAGAATATTCTTTTTTTAGAAAGCAAGACCATTAGATGGGTGAAAAGTGTATTTCAACCTTGTCCTTTTTAATGGTTTACCTGATGTTGAGTTCATAAAAGTTTAAAATGATAGTTTTTTTTATGTTTTTGTAAGAGTACCTTATTGTTTTTCTTGATAAGGTTGCGAAAATACCCCCTCAATGAGATATTAAGTTTTGGATAGAGCTATAATTGACAATTTATCTGATCTCAAGGTCTCTATATAGGATGACGCCTTCTGAGTTGTGAAATCTATGGTTAAAGATTGATGATATTTTTAAAAAAGGCATTGTTTATCTGAATGTTTCACCATGGTGTACACTATTTTTTCATTAATAAGGATGATGAAATTTTTCATCTTTGTATTTACTTTCATCACCTGAATTGGGTGGCAGTAAAGAAATTATATCCTCTTCTGAGGATTGATAATTTATTCAATTATCTTAGGGAAGCAAGTTTGTTATATAAGATAGATCTATAATTAGTATATCATCTGATTCATGTGAATTATAAGGGTATTTTGAAAACCACTTTCTAATGTCGATTTGGGTATTGTGAGTTTATTTTGATTTTATTTTGTGTGAAAAATAATCAATTCGTGTTCATGGGATTGATGAATGAAGTGTTTAAGGAGTTTCTAGATTGATTCATGGTAGTTTTAATTAACAATATTCTTTTGTATTCAATTACTAAGGAAAAGCTTGTAGAATATCTACATGATGTTTTGTAATTTCTTCTTCATCAGAATATGTTTGAAAAGCTTTCAATGTGTGATTTTTGGGATTGTGAAGTTTGTTTCTTAGGGTATGTAGTTTCCCAGTATGAATTTGTTATTGATTATTTGATGATCAATGTAATTTTTTATTGTTAATCCTCAAATACATTTGTATATATGCATTGTTTTCCTAATCTTATAGGATATTATATGAGGTTCTTTGTGACTTTCTATCGGGTTGTGACTCCTTTGGTAGACCTGACTAGAAAGGATCATACATTCTTGTATATTGATTAGTGTTATGTAGCTTTCAAGTACCTAAAGGAGAAGTATGTTAACTCTCTAATTCACTGTTCTCCAAAAGTGGGAACATAGTTTAGGGTTCTCAAGGATTCTTCATAACTTGGTTTGTGTTATGTAATTATTTAGTATATATTGGTTGTTTATTATGGGCCTCAGCAGTTATATACCCATGAGAGTAATTATTTCACCCATGATCTCAAGTTGGTATTAGTTTTTTTTTACATTGAGGTTATACTAACCTGACCAAATCATTGAGAATTTTTTGGTTTTTACTGATCATAAGTTCATACGGTATATCTTCTCTCAACTTGAATTGAACCTATGACAATGAATTTGGATGGAATTCTTTCCAGATTACAACCTCATTATTTCATATACACTGGACAAGAGTAATTTTGTAGCTAATGTGCTAACCCATAATTATTGTAGGGATTTTGAGCATTAATATGGATATTCATAGAGAGTAATGGATGATCTCTTTGTGATTCATCTTGATATAAGATAGGTTAGTGGTAAAGGTTTTATTTTTTAGATTATGGTTCAATCTATTTTTTTGAAATAAGTAGAAGAGTACCAATTAGGGGATTCTAAGGTGGAGGTATAAAAGGATTGAGTTGTATTTGGTGAATCCCCTAATGGTTGGTCTAAGGATGAAAAATACTAGGTGTTATTTTAAGGGAGGAATTTCAACCCTTTATTGATGTGTGAGATTGTTCTTCATGAGTTTCATTACACACCCATGTTGGTAAATCAAGTAGTAATGAAGATGTAACAATCCATAAGAGGGAAGTTTTGGTGGCCAAGGTCGATCCATGTTCTTGTATAGTTTGTGTCTCAAGGTTAAGCCTTCCAAAAGTTAAAACCAGTACATCATGTTCTTGGGGGTTTTCTTGATCTGTTGGATGTTCCTCAATGGATGTGGTAGTATATCAAAATAGACTTTGTTATATATTTACCTTGAGATTATAGAGTTTATGATTCTATATGTGTGATAGTGGACCATTTGAAAAATTCATATCACTTCATAGAAATAAAGGGGTAGAGCTTAGTGGGGGAGTTTTTATAAAATACCTGGAGGTTCTTGTGAGACTCCATAGGGTCTTTAGGTTGATTATCTCTGATCATGATCATTGTTTTACCTCCACAGTGTGGATTGGTATCCAACATGATTTTTTATTCTAGCTATGACGTATCCCTTATTTCATCCATATATGGATGGATAGATATAGAATACTATAAAGTCTCTTGAGGTTATATTTTATTCTTGTTTCTTAGATTTTAGAGGTACATGGATAATGAAACTTCCCTTGTTCAAGTATTCTTTCAACAACAGTTTTCATTCCACCATTGGTATGGAACAATTTGAATCTTTTTATAGTTGACCATTCTATTCTTTAATGTGTTGGGATGGGGTTGGAGAGTCAGCAATTCTCATGCTGGAAATAGTGAAAAATATGACAGATATTGTCTACATGATTCTTGAGAGGATTAAGGAAGCATTTTATTACCATAATTATAATTCCAATCATAGGAGGAGACCTCTGGAGTTTGATGTTGGAGATGTATTTTTAATGGAGAATCTCATCATGGTAAGTGAAGGTTTTTCCATGGGAGAAATATTTCTCCCCAATTCATTAGGACTTTGGAGGTTTTGGTTTGTGTCAGAGCTATAGAAATCGGATAGAACTTCCATCATAGATGATCCACATACATGATATATTCCATGTGATGTAGCTTAATCTCTATCATCATGATCACTTTCACATCAATGATTGCATAAAGATTGATGTTTATAATGATGTGACCTTTGAGGAGTTTCCTGTAAAGATCCAGGACTACTAAGAGAAGGATTTTTGTAGACATAAAAATACCTTGGATCATGTCATGTTGTGACATGGTGGTATGAAGGAGAGTTATTGGGAACATGATTCGTAAATACATTCTTATTTTCTTGATTTATTTCCATTTCATAATTTCTTTTATAGAGATTATTTTTTGTAGTTATTGACCTTTATCAATTTATAATACAGTTTCCTATTCTTTAATTTTTTTTCATTGTGTCCTTAATCATGATTGAGATATATACTTATTAGGAGGGTGTTTAGGATTTTGTTTTAGGTGTTGTATGTTTTTACACTTGATTCATATGAGTGTAGTGGTTAAGCTCATATGTTGTAGATATTCTTGAGATGTATCTCATGGGTTGGATATTCAAATAACTTCTTTTCATTCCTTATCATTGGATTTAGTTTTAAATTCTAGAAGATGATAATTTTTTTATAGGTGTCTAACATAGGGGAAAAATACTTGTATCCCATACCTTTACATGTTTTCAAATACCATGGTACATAAAAGAATCCTATAGTATATTCTAAGTTTTCTATGTGTTGCAATATTAATTCAAGGGGAATTAAAAACCTGAAAGTAATTCCACGCCATGTATGTGTGGTTCTTGGAATGTGTGTGAGCTTGGTTCATGGCCCAAATGGAGTTTGTGGATTGTATAAGGATGTTTCATATGGTGAATTTATGATGTGAATTAAATTAAATAAGTAAATTGGATGGGTTTTTTCCTATTAAATACCACCATTAAAATCCATATCATGAACACGAGATTCACAATGTGAATTAATTAGAGGTCTGGTGTTTTAAGTTGAAACATTTTTTGGCAAGACTTAAAGAACATGACAATAAAAACATAGATGACCCATTAACATGGTCAATATCTACTAGACAGTGCACCAATAAAATCAATAGTTCCCTCATTTTCTCTCAAACCCTACTCTTTTCTCTCAAACTCTATGTATAAAATAGAAATTTCTCCAACAGTTCTGAATCCAATTTTAAATGGATTAATCCATGTTTTCCCATGTTTAATATTTAGTGATATGAGGCGAATTCCTATACTATTTATTTTCATAGACTAGTATTTTTTCCTCACATTTAATTTTATCAATATATGGAAGTTTCTCTTTATTGTTCATTTGAAATTTATTTGATGTGTGTTGTTGGCTTTATGGCATGGTGCTCATGGAGGGGTTTATTTTATTTTTGGGAGAGGTGATCATAATCTATGTTGTTATTAGTTTCTCTTTTGAGAAAGTTAAAACCTTAAGTTAATAGATTCATTAATGCTTATTTTTTCTTTTATTTTAAATAATAAAGTAATCCTGATTTATCCCTTTGGAAGATGGTATAATTGACCATAATAAATATTTAACCAAATAAATGGAAAAGTTTGGTTTATGGTAGTAGTGGCCACATGTTTTTTACCATGATAATAATTTTTCTCTTGATTTACTAGATACTATAATATATATGTTTATGATTTGTTGAGAATGATCATTATGATTTGGTTAATCATGTCAAGTTGATTAAAATGCTTAAAGAACATGAATCTAATAATTTTTTATTGTTTAAATAATTAAAAAAATTGATTGTTTAATGAATCTACTGACTTATATAATTTGATAGAAACAAAATGATTCTTACTGAATTTTAAAAAAATTATATTCTTCTATGTGTTAATGGAGATGGATAAAGAATTTGAAGTTGTAATGATTGTTATAAATAATAATAAAGATTCATGTTAAATTGGAATTTTTTTCCCAAAGTTTGTTGTAACAAATAGATATGCAATGAAACATGTATTAAATAATTTATAGATTAAACTACTAAAAAAAACGTCTTTAACAGTGCTGGTATTTAGAAGCACTAGAAAAATGTGTTGATAAATTCCATCTTTATCATTGCTTTTTTAGAGCTGATACAATAGATCCTTTATCAGTGCTTTTTTAGCATTGATAAAGGTTACCCTTTATCAGTGCTTTATTATTAGCACTAATAAACGGTTCCCTTTATCAGTGCTAATAAAGTGGTGATAAAGTTCCATAATAAAATGAAATAATTAATCAAATAAAAATAAAAAATAAAACTTTCATTAATTAAATCAATATTTTTAAATTGAATATACATATATATAAATTTTAAAAATTAATAAATAGAAAATATTAAATATATCTATATCTAAAATGAATAAAATGAAATAATTTAACAAATCACAATTTAAAATGAGTAAATTAAGAAAAATATTAAATATTTTCATAATTAAATAATTATAGATAAAAATGAATAAATTAAATATACATTTATATAGATTATAAATATTAATAAATATTATATATTAAATATAGATATATTAAATGAATATATTGTAATAATTAAAAGAATTAAAAATGAATAAATTACTGAATTATTTTAAATTTTATTAATGAAACAATTATTAATAAAAATGAATAAGTATAATATATATATATATATATTATAAATAGTAATAAATAATATATATTAAATTTACATATATATATATAATGAATAAAATATTAATTAAAAAAATATTAATGGCTTGTTCATTTTAAATATTGTTTGATTTTTCAATTTAACATGTATCAAACGTTGTGTGTTACATTGATTTCACATACATATATATGTTTAATTAATGAATTTTTAAAAACAAACAAACACACAAATATATTTACACAATATATAGAAACAGATACACCTAATATGTATATAATTTATTCAAATTATAGTATATTTTAGAATTTTATTTATAACATGATATAATTTGTTTTTAATCGATCAATTTTATTTATTTATTTTAAATACTATTACAGTTATGGTATTAATTTTTTATTTATTTTATTGTTGACTTTGATCATTTTCTATTAATTATTTTTATATATTTATTGGTTTAATATGTTTTAGTATTTTCAATATATATATACATATTTTTTTAATAATTTATATTTAATTAATAAAACTTATCCATTTTTTAATATTTTTAAAGTGTACTCATTTTGAATTATTCAATTTCACTAATTTTAAAAATGCATCTATTTATGGCTGTATATCCACTAGTAATTATAAAAATATATATTTTTAAAAAAAAATATTTATAAATATATATTTTCTATATATATTTATAAATTTATATGTTTATAATTATTATAAGTAATTAATTATTTTTTTAAATTAGTATTTATATAATTATAAATAAATAATTATATATATATATAAATAATTAGAAAATTATCTTAAATTTTTATAAATAATTATAATTATAAATATCTTATCAGTGCTCAAATTTTAGCGTTGATAAAATAAATATTTATCAATACTTTTTTAGCACTAATAAATATCAATCTTTATCGGTGCTAAAAGACGCTGTTAAAAATATCTTTATCAATGCTAAAACATTAGCAATGATAAATATTTCTTTTATCAGTTCATTTTTAGTGCTAATAAAGCTTGATCTTTATCAGTGCTTATCGTTTTAGCGCTAATAAAAGGGATATTTAACAGTTCTATTATGAAAGTACTATTAAAAGTGTCTTTGATCAATTTCAAAGAACCCTAACCACGACTTAGTCACTCACAATTCTCAATCACTCCTATAACTCTTCTACTATTGGTGAGACTCCTCTGCATTCCCTTGGATGTATCAAGGATATAATATAATATATGTTTTTTCTAATTTTCCTCTATCATTTTTTGATTTTTTGGGTTCCCTGTTTTGTGTTTTTTAGCTGTTCTTAGCCATGATGAACCCTACATCTCATCTTCACACCACTTTAATAGAATGAGTGGTTCTATTTCATCTTTTTTCACCATAGACAGTGGTTTTTAACAAAGAGAATGATGTTTTCATATGGTATGGTCAGTCGACATATGTGTGTGGGCCTATATAGAAAAATAAAATGGATTTTTTAACACAATCTACTACAAAGGTAATGTTAATTATATTCCTTAGCATTGACATAAGTCTTTAGTGATCAGGAAGTGTGTCTGAGGTGATGTGTTGGCCTGAATTGAGAACTATTTAGGTATACTAAGTCAAAAATGATACAATATAAAATCAGAGCGAAATTAGGGATATTGGTATTGATTATATTCAAAATAAAAATCTTTCTAAATATAATAAGTAATCCATAAATATGTTTGTATAGCATAATTTTGTTTCATACTTGAGTTACCATAATAATTCTAGGTTGTTTTTTGTTTATTTTTTCCTTGAACTATCTTCTCGAGTATCATGAACCTTAATTTAGGAGTTGATAGGTATAGGAATTAGTAAGAATATTTGAAATCTCATGTTCTTATGTGTGTTTATTTAATTTTATTTTAAAATAAATTATAAATTTATATTAAGAGAAACATTAATAATAAATAAATAGCATATTCTTATTTACTTTTTAGTGATGGTTAGGTTTATGTAACTTATTAATTGATTGAGTTTATTTAGTAACCCCCTTTATCAATACTATTATTTAGTTGTTTAGTACTTATAGTTAAAATAATTCTTATAAAATTTTTTAAATTATATTTAAAGTATGGAAAGACTTGTTAAAAAGGAATTTAATGAGAGAGATGGGTAGAGGTTTCACATTTAATATAGATTATTTTTTTCTTGTTTCTGAAATATTATTTTTTTTCGTAAGGGTAAAATTATGTTAATCGCTACATTAATATAGAATATGTCATCACTCTAACCCCTATATCTCCATAGAAATGATCCTATGAACATCCTTTATATGATAGAACATATATTGATCCTTATTTCTTAGAACTAATAGTAGATTTACTTCAAGATATGTGGTATATTTTTCAATTATGGGAACATATAGTATCTATGTTTCCTCTAATATTTTATGGTAATATATCATAATAATAAACTTATAATTTCATTTAATATATTCATTTCATTTATAAGAGTAAAAAAAATCTATATGAATACTAAGCATATATTGAAAAATTAAACCTTTAAAGGGATGTATGTTATTGGAAAGATCTGATGGTGGAATAAAAATTATCCAAAATTAGAAGGTGAGGAATCCTTGAGTAGATAAAAGTGATATCAAATATAGGTGGGATGATATTCATTTATTTAAGACTATTATAGTGTAGTTATTCCAATTCCTATTCAAACAAGGAGAATTTTTTAGTGATTTCATTAGTGTAGGTTCCTAGGATACTTTAATCTTTATTTCCACTTTTATATGAAACATTTCTATCAATTTGGTTTGTTGGGAAACCTCCAATAGTCCTTTTGAGAAATTAATTATAGGAAGGTTCATTAGATATGGTTGGTAGATTATTTATGGTTGTGTTTTGTGTGGATGATGCAATACCAGGTTCTTCTATAATGATATGTACAGTCAGGTATATTATACTCTTGTCTATGGTTTTAGGACATAAAAGATTTTTATTTTATTTTTCTGAGTATCTTATATTTCATCTCATATTGATATTAAAACTTATTCATAAAGTTATTTACATCAATATTCTATATAAGTAAACATATGGAAATGAGTAATTAGTGTCAGTTTTATTTATTAGTATCTTATATATTTCTCTCTCTCTCCTTTACATATACCTACACAATTCCACCCCAACTCTGTAAACTCATTACAGCTTCATATGAGACCAATGTGAACTGCATCTCCATCCACTATTGTAAAAGAAGCATACAGAATGTAGTATTCATGAGAAATATAAATAAATTTTCAAAAAAAGGACCAAGGATTTCACAAATAAGGTTGTGTAAATTAGGATTCATTTTCATAAGATATATATACAATACAATACACTCCATGAATAAATGTCCAAGATTTCATGTATGTTTCATGAAAATTGATACTGTCTTGAACAGAGACATAATACTTCAATACTATAGTACACCTAACCTTCACTACCTTTATTTAATCTATCTTGAGATGATTGATTTCCTTCCATATCTTGATGATGGATTAGACTCCCTCTTTCAAACCAGACTTCCTCCCATCATTGTGGTTCCAAAGTTCCTTGATGACATACCTCCCACTCGGATTGTATTCATTAATATTCATCAAATCCATTACTATGGATTTTAATACCGTATCGCCCGACTCATTCTTTAACTATGTTTGTCTTTCATCCTCCTCATTTACTACATCCTAGGAACATAAAAAATGACACTGAAAAATTACTCAAAACATAATGAGTGAATTTTTCTAGTTTCTTGATATGTATTTTCTTATATGACTCACTCAGTTACTTTTGAAAAATCTTTACCAAAATTACTTTTGTTTTGAGTGCATTTAAATTATATCCTATTATAAATCTGTAGTTATGAATGCTTGGATGAGAATACTACTATAATTAATCTTCTAATCTGACTCTTGAAGGTATTCCTCCTTCGATGGGAAGAACCCTCCGACCCTATTTCTGGATTCATCTTTAAGATACTTTCTCTTGAGACCTTGAATAAATGCTCAATTTTCAAGCTCTCCCATATACCTCGCATCAATATCACCACAATTTTGTGTCTCCTCTAAGACCTACCAAAAAAACAAACATTTTAAAAGAAGTGACAAATGATAAATGTTCGTGAGTGTATGTAAATAACTTTGAGTGGAAATCATGTGGATTTTAATGTTCATTCCTTCATTTTTGTAATTTAATATGTTATAATCCATAATTAAAATTTCATTTAAGTTATTTTTTAACCTCAGTGGAAACTCAACTTTCATATCCCAAATAGTTATTATTTAATTTTGTTACTTGAGACTCATCCCTCATATCTTCTATGTTGCTTGAACTACTCTGATTAGTAGTCTTCCAAAGTCATCAAGGGATGTCTTTTGGTTAGATTAGTTCAATAAATATAGGTGTATATCCATAAAATGTGGAAAATAAATATAAAAAAATGCAATAATAAAAATTCGGAAGGTATTCCATCAAGGAACTTTGGAACCACCATGATGGGAGGAAGGATAGTTTGAAAGAGGGGGTCCAATCCATCATCAATATATGTAAGGAAATCAATGTCTAAGGACAGATTAAATAAAGGTAGTAAAGATTAATTCTACTATAGTGTTGAAGTATTATATCTCTGTTCAAGATAGTAACAATTTCTATACATGATGTATGCAATTGTGGAATTTTATGAATAGACTGTATTGTATTGTTTTTATTCGAGAAAAATAAAATTTTCAACTACACATATAGAAAATGTCTTCTACACACGATGATGTTACCAATCCCAAAGAAGAATATACGATTTATGATGAAACTGTGGAATTATTAGGGGATCAACAACATGATGATGGAAAAAAACAATGACATATCATCACAGTTCTGAATAAAATTATCAAGTCAAGAGTTTAGGGTATAAAATTTGAGGTTGGTTGGAATCAATGCGGTCGACCTATTAATCCCAACAATTCAATGTTCATCAGTTATCTTGGGATCATAATGAGGATGAATATGATGATTGATATTGATTCATGGTGGCGTGTCCAACCTATAACAAAGGAAGCCCTTTTAAAATATATAATAGTAATGTTACAATATACTTTCTATATTTTATTAAAATTTTATATAATTAACTTTTGATTTAATTTTTATTATTACTTGAAAGCTTCATTTATTTTAGAATATTTTCATAAGATATATTTCTTAATGGCTAATGGAAAATCCCATAAAGTCTTACGTATTATTCTTACAAAGTTACATATTAGGGATGTTGAGGGAAAAATAAATCCCCACCCACCACTTATCTATGTACACAATATAAAGAAGTAAACATGGGATTCATTCATCAATTTTTACAATGAGAAATAATTTCAGGTGAATTACATTCAATAATATATTATTTGACATTATTTATTTTATCCAACATGATTCAAAACTGTTAATTTATGAAATAGAAAAAGAGTGATGAAAATAAAGATCGTGCATCAAAACTGACATGCTCCTATCACAAATAAAGGATGGGGTATGCTTTATTAGAGAAGAAATTGGTATGTATTTTTAATAAAAAATAAAATTTTAATTATGTGGTATGAAAAAAAAAATATTCCTTTGTTTATATGCAGATTGATGAATCAAAATCTGAAGCCACTTCCATCTCACATCATGTGCTATGGAAGGAGGCTCATATAAATAAAGAGGGTAAATTGGTTGATGAAAACATAAAAACAATATAAGAAGCATGTGTAATTATGAAATAATTGTAATTCATTATGACTATAAAGATATTACATAAAAAATATCTATTATTTGTTCATATTTTTTTATATGGTTTATAAATAAGAATTAATTTATGACCATACCAAAATAAAATCTAATATTAGTAGCTTTAATTCAGCCTAAACAATATGTTCGTGTTAGAGGATTAGGTTTTTGAATCTATCCTCAAACATATTTTGAGAAGATAAAACAACATAAAGATACATATAATATGATGAGATTATTGCAGACACAAATAGACTTGCTGCAAGATATTATTTTACAGTATGGTTTGGCAGACCAATGTGTAAGAAAGGATCAAAGTGAACTGGTAGTGGAGAAAATATCCATACATAAACCAAATGATCCCACTATCTTTGAGTCTATTCATTCATCCTAACCACATACCTTACCCAAAGTAATAAATTTTTCCGTTACACTTTCTCCTAAATGTGAATCAAATAACTTCCGATAACATGATTTTACTAAAATTATATAGGGTATAGTGGTGTGTAATTTGTATATGTCAATACCCACATACTATTTTGTTGTAATGGGTAAAGTGTATAATATCTCAGGAGACCAGCTACACAATTAAGACCTCACAAAATATCACATAAGAGTGGGGATTGAGGTAGCTTATAAGCCTAATTCTAAGTTTCATGTTCCACTTGATGGTATGGATATTACAATGGTCGAAGATGTTACTATATCTTTCATAGAATGGTCATATAATTTTATAAAGATACGTGGGGTAAATCATTAACAAAAATTTTTTTAGAGACCCAAATCTTGACTTACATGGACATTACATTAATTTTACAGAATACTTAATGCATAAAAAAAATAGGCACCAAAGGACCGTAATAGTTTAGTGTCTTTGGAAACTTGGAACATAATCTTCTAATCTTGGTGAAAGATCTTCAACATCTCCCATAAAGATCTTCCCTTTTTTTACCTAAAACCTTTCTTTATATCCTGGGGAAAAGAAAACATATAAAGGGTAAGCTCAACTGCTCATTAAGGGTAATCATGGAGAAAATAAAACAAACCATATATATTTGAACTTAAAAACATGAACATAATGTTTAAACATCAAGATCTTGAGAAATGACATAAAACATGGCAGTACGTAAGGAATAGATCATAATAGAACATAAATCATGATAAAACAGCATGGTAATAAAACTTGTAATTGTGGAAAAACATTAAGCACGTGATATGATTTCCATAGTAGCCAAGGCATTCCTTCCAAGACCATCTTAGTGGACAAAGTCTCTTACTGAACCAGGTTTACTTGTCGTTCCAACCCCGTATTACTAAACCAGATTTACATTCCATTTCATCCATGTCTATCTCATGAGATATAAATATTTACCCAATGCATTAGAGGGAGATATAGGTCCCACCCATCTCATATTGAAATCATTCATACATGTTCCACAAAACAATCATAAATAATTCATCATAACCCAAAGAATAAATTGGGTTTCATAAACATTATTCCATCATAACATAATCCATATAAAACAAATGGATATTATTTCATCATAAGAAAATTGAAACCATATAAATCATAGAGACATTATACTTGAAACATACACATATGAAATAATGTCATCTTAGACCGAAAATGGTTTTGATAAATCACTTGAAATGAATTCTTGAGGAAAATATCCTTTCTTCTTGAAAATAATTTTCTTTTCACAAAATGCCATTCAATTTTAAAAGAAAAGGATTTTTTTGAAAATAGTCATGAAATATTGTAGAGTAATATTCATGAAAATAATGTGTTATGAAACCGTAAAAAAATTTGTTCATGCCGTATAAGTTAAAAAACATTCTTCTCGTACTTTTGCCGGAAAAGTTATAAAGTACCTCGTATGGTAAACAAAAAAAAAGATTCCATGAATACCATGTAGTAAAGGTCAAAAATTGGTAAAAAGGACTTTAAAAATGCATGAAAACATTTTTATAAAACTTGGACATGGATGATAAATATAACCCCAGTAAATACTTACGTATAAGCAATCTCAGATAGAAAACAATTGAGATTGCAACATTATCACTTACCTTAGGTCCGATATGCTTTGTACATATCCGAACCTCCTGTATAATGATTTAAATAATTTCATTGACTTATTAAATAATCATATTCATTTTTATGATATCATATATGGTTCACTTATGACTTTATATTACCCGTTCTTTTGTAAATCCATGTTAAAGCAGCGTTTTGGGTAAAATCGTTTCATTTATCGTACGTGTTTCGACTTGTTGTTCTGGATATTATTACATATATCCTGATTTACTTAATTTAAGAATGTAAAACATGATTTATATATAATAAATATTCATCATATACATATATATGATAGACTGATAAATGGAATGAAATACACCGTTCATGAAAACGGCAGGCCGTACGTACGCATGAACATTGTTTTCGTTTCATTATTGAATTGAATGGAATTAAATAGATGACATAAATATATATACACATAAATACAGTAACATTATTATGTTATATATTTCATTATTATTCATTATATATACTTTATAATTATTCATGACTGGTTAAAATGAAGAATGAATCTTATCGCGCTCGTGGAGACGGTAGTCCGTACATACGCATGAGTGATGATATCATTCCCATGATCGTGGAATTGTATTTAAGTGTATGTATACTATTTCAAAATCAATATCAATTTACAATAATTACATATAGTTATTCTTTACACCATTATACCCATCCAATTAAGGTGGTGGTGGAAAATAGATTACACCACGGCGTGGAGACGGTATTCCGTACGTACGCACGCGCGGTGATTTCATTTTCTAAAGGATGGATAGAAAGTGGAATAGGGTTGTTTCATATTTATAATAACATAACAGTATATTAGTGATACTAATTTAATTACTTCATAATGAACCAACTAAATAAGAGGAAGTAGAAGAAGAAATAAATTTGAAAGAATCGGTAACGGATATTACCTCTTCTTCGACATGCCTCTTTGAAACCTCCTCTTAGGGCACTAAAATTGGTCTTTGAAAAAGACCAGGACATCTAGAATATTTATAGGGAAGTTTATAATTGAAATGGGTTGGTTTTGGCCGATATTGAACGCTCAAAGTTGTGTAAAAATGAGAGGGAGGAGGTGCCCTTTTATAAGGGAGGAGAGGGGCACATTTGGAATCCTCAAAAATATTAGTTTAATATAAATTAAAAACCCACATAAAAATCTCCAAAAATGACTCAATTCGAATATTAGATGATATATGGTTGTAATCACATCAAACAATAAAATTTAGACATGTTTTAATCTTATTTTAACCCTTATCATTTTGATTTATCCTTATTTAATCTATTTAATTTTATTTGTGGTAATAAAATTCTAAATTTTAAATGGTTATAAATAATCACTTATGTGTTGTTAATTTTCCATAATTGGATAATTTATGAAATTTTCGACTATATAAATTTAAATTTATAATTTTTAAATATTTTAGAATTATTAAACAATTTAATAATATGTTATTATTATAAAATAACAATAGTGTCAATTTTGACACTATTCATTTATTTGAATTTAAATAAAATCCACACAGAGGATATATTCAAAATAAAATATTTAAAAGGTTCCTAACATGTCATATTCATATATAAAATTAGTGAAGAACATTAAATAGTTCATATAATATTTATTTTACTATTTGTAAAACCATTTATTTGATACTTCTCTTAATAAAATAATTTCTACAACATTTTTGTATAATTATTAAATATACTTATTTGTTGGATAAAAATTAAAAATAAAATACTAGGATGAATATAAATCTTATATATTTCATAATAATACTTTTAGTCTGATTTATATTCAAAAACGCCAAACTTTTAAAATGTTATATTTATTAAATTATGAAGGTGACAAGTTTGACATCATTTAAAATGAAATAATATAAGTGTCATAATAACTTTTATAAGACTACAAAAGGTCATATATTCGGTCATTGGATTATTATGGTATATATATACACTACTAATAAGTTTTGGCCAGTTTTGTGATCCTATTAATGGGTATTATTATTTCAATAAAAACTATATTACTTATTTTTCACTAAATAAATAATTTCTGCATCATTAATGTATAAGCTATTAAGGTAATTAAATATCTCTTAAAAATTATAAATAAAATACCATGATAAATAAAAACATTTTAACTTTAAAATGAGTATTTATAACTGAATTTATATTCTGTATAAACTTATATTAAAAATACTTTAATTATTAAAGTTGAGTGAGACATATTTCACTTTCCTTTAAATAAAATAAACTAAATGTCTTAATCACCTCCAAGTGGGTTCCAATTGATTCCATTTCGACCCAAATATGCATTAGGATGAAATATAAGCATCCAATTATATTAAAACAAGTGTTAGGGTAATTTTATAATATTATATTTACCCTTAATTACCCGGTTTACCTTTTACAATGGTAAATAAAATTTACCGTAGTTACTATTCATAATGCCCAAAAATAAGAAGTAGCATATTAACATAATTTGTGCCCAATGATTCCAAATATGGAATCAATTTTTCTAAATTGAATACACAAAAGTTTCAGAAATTAATTTAAAATTAATCTCGTTGTTAAGAAAACGAGTTTTACATGTTAAAACGTTGCAAAAGATTGAAATGATTTTACCTATGAATTCAATATAAAATCAATGCTAAGGACATAAATTATATTAAATTTTAAATATATATTCTATTTATACTTTAAAACCATTTAATATTATTATTTAAGCATATAAATTATTTCAATGAAAAAAGTTGTTTTTAATTAAAATATAGCGTGTTTTTACTATTCATTAAAATATGAAATTTATCATAATAATATGAAAAATTTATCCAAAGTAAATTTTAATATCCTGATTCCAAATAGGAATTTTATTTTGTCAAATTAAACTTATAAACCTGTCAAAAACTAGATTTAAAGTGGGCGTGCCATCAAAAGGCGGCAAAACTGCATTTTTTGAAAAATATTTATTTTACCCAAAAAAATTATTTTGTTCACATACCATGTTTTTTAAAATATGTAGGATGAATATTAATTTTATAAAATTCAAAATGTAGTTAATACTATTCATAACGGCTAGTTTATAATATTATAATAATATATCATTTTTTAGTGAAACCCGGTATTGCGTACAACAGACGCTATCGAGGAAGGTCGTGATTGTATGCAATGCAAGCCAAGTCAGGGTTGTGTGTAGTAAAAGACTCCTTTGTTGTTGCATATAACAAAATCCAACCATATTTCATTTATACATTGAATATATATATATATATACACTCAATGTTGCATAGAATAACTACTATCAAACGAACTTGAAATTGTGTGTAACACAATCCAAGAATAGTGTTGCATATACTACAAGCTAATACGGTGTTGCATATAGCGCAAGATAATCTTGGTGTACCATACAACAGAAGATATGAAAGAAATTAAAAAGAATATATCTCATAAAATCTCAGGGTGTTACATTCTACCCCCCTTAAAATGAATTTCACCCTCAAAATTCATCGGGGTTATAAATGGTTTATTACATGAGAGTTTCTTTCATAGAAACTCACATCGTAAAAAGGAATACTAAAACTTCATTTTAAAAAGGAACATTAGAAATATAATGGATACCCAAAGTAACTCACCACTGGGTTTCCACATATGAGAACATAGGTGAAAATATGGATATAGAGGAGAAATCTAACCATAATATTCTGATGGAGAGTGGTAGAGAACATGGCTATGAAAAATCCATTAATCACAAAGCCATAAATTTGTGATGATTTAAGGTACCATCGGATTCATCTGATATAAGGGCACTAGGACAACATTTCAGATTTTTCAAGATGATTTCCCTAAAGTTAAAGGATTTGAATTAGAAGAAATACTTACTTTATTTTTGTATAATCCCGTCGTTGTTCATGCCTTGAACAATTTCCACTTCATCTCTTAAAGAAATAAAGTTGAATTTGTCTTTCGTGAAGTGCTAGAAGATCATGCGACAGAATAATAGGTTATTCTATCTGTCTCAAACAAATGGATAGAAAAAGTTATTAAATATACATAATTCTATCTATGGTGAGGTTAATCGTATATGATTCCAAAAATGGACTTATACTTCTTCTATCATACCGCTTAATAAAATAAAACTCATTTCTACTAACCAGGGACTTCATGTAGGCTAGTGGTAGGCGATAAAGGCCTATCACACTTTGGTTGTGGGTTCAATTCTCACAACCTTGTTCGATGCGATGGATAGTCACCTGTCCTACAGGTTGTCCTTTTTCTAAAACTATACTATTACAACATTCCAGAAATAATATCGAAAAAAGTTCTAGCCTTAAACAATACTGACTTATGTCCAACATAATCCATTCCAATCTTTAGGATTATCCAAAATGCATCTATCCAATCTCATAGTATAAAGAAAATGATTACGGGAAAGGTCACATAACAAGCACATGAATACAATCATTTATCCCCCATATATCATAATATATATCTTGTTGTTCTCATTTCAAACATGTGAATGACTTAATCATGTATTCTATTGAAACATAAATTACCATAGAACCTTAGTGAAAACATGAATTCTATCAGAAGTTAACTCTTTTCACATACTAAAATCCCAAAGTTTCTATATACTCAAACCATGATATCACGTTGTCCTTATATCAATCATGATCTCATTAATACTATCAAACATCTCATTATCTTCTTATCCCTTAATTATGCGCGTATCATCTACTTTCCAAAAATATCTGAATAACCTTTCATGGTTATTGGTACCATTCAACATATACTTTCAAATACTTTAGGAAAAACAGTAGTGTAGCAATCCTTATATGTGTCTTTATTTCACAGTACCATTACCTATACAACATAACTCTTGATAAACATAAATCATTCCACTAAATTTTTAAACCATTGACCGAGATTCAACAATTCTTTCATCTCACATATCATTTGTACTCTCTTCATCATCAACAACATAAATACTACCCATACGACCATGCTGATTCTCTTTATGAGACTTTCCCTTAGGGCATTGGTTTTCATAATACCCATACATTCCAAATTAAAAACATTTAATCATTGTTGATGTCATAGAAATACCATTATCCTTGTCCATGGTGTTAACTGAACCTTTTCTTTTTCACTTACTAGCTTTGCGTCTTTCTTTTACACACCCAAAGCATCTTCTATTTCCTTTGAAACATTCTCCCTGATGCCTCTTCCCACATGATTTACATGAGGGAAATTGAACTTTCTTTCCTCTATGATCATCATGAAACTCCATCTTTCTCTTATTATCTGAGTCGGTAAACTTACCAAAGTTGAGATTATTAATCATATTAAGAGATTGATGATTAGGAATAATAATGGTATATGGACTTCCAAATCCAATTTCATTTGGTTGCTCATGAAGAATATCATTCCATTGTCCATCATATCCTCCATTATCGTGAATCTTCCTGTTTCCAGCCATTTTCTAAAACCCAAAAAGAATAGTGTGAGAGACAAAAATCACAATCACGGGGGAGTACCTTAAATATCTAACATCATAGGTTAAATTCTAATATTGTTACCGTAATTATAGGGCAATAACCTATACTTATACATAACCTTAGGGACACCCCTAGACATACCTTAGAAATATCTCTACAGATCTCACTAATGTTTCCGCGTCCTAGTTTCCAAAGGTTAACTAAACCTTTCCTCTGATACCAACTGTAGAGACCCAAATCTTGACGTACATGGACATTACATTAATTTTGTGGAATACTTAATACATAACAAAAACAGACACCAAAAGACCACAATAGTTTAGTTTCTTTGAAAACTTAGAACATAATCTTCTAATCTTGGTGAAAGATCTTCAACATCTCCCATAAAGATCTTCCCTTTTTTTACCTAAAACCTTTCTTTATATCCTTCGGAAAAGAAAACATATAAAGGGTGAGCTCAAATGCTCAGTAAGGGTAAACATGGAGAAAATAAAACAAACCATATATATTTGAACTTAAAAACATGAACATAATGTTTAAACATCAACATCTTGAGAAATGACATAAAACATGGAAGTACGTAAGGCATAGATCATAATAGAACATAAATCATGATAAAATAGAATGGGAATAAAACTTTTAATTGTTGAAAAACATTAAGAACATGATATGATTTCCATAGTAGCCAAGGAATTACTGCCAAGACCATCTTAGTGGAGAAAGTCCCTTAGTGAACTGGGTTTACTTGTCGTTCCAGCCCTGTATTACTGAACCGAATTTACTTTTCATTTCAGCCATGTCTGTCTCATGAGATATAAATCTTTACCCAATGAATTATAAGGAGATATAGGTCTCACCCATGTCATATTTAAATCATTCTTACATGTGTCACAAAACAATCATAAATCATTCATCATAACCCAAAGAATAAATTGGGTTTCATAAATATCATTCCATCATAACATAATCCATATAAAACAAATGGATATTATTTCATCATAAGAAAATTGAAACCATATAAATCATAGAGACATTATACTTGAAACATACACATATGAAATAATGTCATCTTAGATGGAAAATGTTTTTGATAAAGCACTCGAAATGAATTCTTGAGGAAAATATCCTTTCTTCTTGAAAATCATTTTATTTTCACAAAATATCATTCAATTTTAAAAGAAAATGATTTTTGTTGAAAATATTCGTGAAATCTTGTAGAGTATGCTTCATAAAAATAAGGCATTTTGAAACTGTAAAAAAATTCATTCGTGCCATATAAGTTAAAAAACATTCTTCTCGTACTTTTTCTAGAAAAGTTAAAAAGTACCTCGTATGGTAATCAAAAAAAAGATTCCATACATACCATGTAGTAAAATTCAAAAATGGGTAAAAATGACTATAAACATACATGAAAAAAAATATAAAACTTGGAAGTGGATGATAAATATAACCCCAGTAAATACTTACGTATAAGCAATCTCAGATAGAAAACAATTGAGATTGTAACATTATCCCTTACCTTAGGTCTGATATGCTTCGTACGTATCCGAATCTCCTATATAATGATTTAAATAATGTCATTGACTTATTAAAGAATCATATTTACTGTTATGATATCATATATGTATCACTTATGACTTTATATTACCCATTCTTTTGTAAATCCATGTTAAAGCATCATTTTGGGTAAAATCGTTTCATTTATCGTACGTGTTTTGACTTTTTGTTCTTGATATTATTACTTATATCCTGATTTCCTTAATTTTAGAATTTAAAACATGATTTATATATAAAAAATATTCTGCATATACATATATATGATAGATTGATAAATGGAATGAAATACACCGTTCATGGAGACGGTAGGCCGTACGTACGCATGAACGCTGTTTTCGTTTCCTTATTGAATTGAATGGAATTAAATAGATGACATACATATATATATATATATACATAAATCTATTAGAATTATTATGTCATATATTTCATTATTATTCATTATATATACTTTATAATCATTCATGAATGATTAACATGAAGAATGAATCTTATCGCGTTCGTGGAGACGGTAGTCCGTATGTACGCACGAGCGATGATATAGTTCCCATGATCATGGAATTGTATTGAAGTGTATGTATACTATTTAATAATTAATATACCTTTACAATAATCACATATAGTTATTCTTTACACCATTATACCCATCCAAGTAAGGTGGTGGTGGAAAATAGATTACACCACGTCGTGGAGACGATATTCTGTACGTACGCACGCGCAGTGATTTCATTTTCCGTAGGATGGATAGAAGGTGAAATAGGTTTGTCTCACATTTATAATAAAATATCATTATATTATTTATACTGATGTTATTACTTCATAATTAAACAACTAAATAAGAGGAAGTAGAAGAAGAATTAAATTTGAAAGAATCGGTAACGGATATTACATCTTCTTCGACATGCCTCTTTGAAACCTCCTCTTAGGGCACTAAAATTGGTCTTTACAGAAGACCAGGACCTCTAGAATATTTCTAGGAAAGTCTATTAGGGAAATTGGAAGGTTTTGGCCGAGCTTTAAGGCTCAAAGATTTGTAAATATGAGAGGGAGGAGGTTCCCTTTTATAAGGGAGGAGAGGGGAACCTTTGGAATCCTCAAAAATATTAGTTTAATATAAATCCAAACCCCACATAAAAACCTCCAAAAATGACTCAATTTTAATATTATATGAGATATGGTTGTAATATAATTAACTAATCAAATTTATACATGTTTTGATCTTATTTTAAACCTTATCATTTTGATTTATCCATATTTAATCTATTTAATTTTATTTGTGGTAATAAAATTCTAAATTGTAAATGGTTATAAATAATCACTTATGTTTTTTTAATTTTCCATAATTGTATACTTTATGACATTTTAGACAATATAAATTTCAATTTATAATTTTTAAATATTTTTGGAATTTTTGAACAATTTAATAATATGTTATTTTAATAAAATAACAATAGTGTCAATTTTGACACTATTCATTTATTTGAATTAAAATAAATTCCAAACCAAGGATGTATTCGAAATAAAATATTTAAAAGGTTCCTAACATGTCATATTAATCTATAAAATTATTGTATCACATTAAATAGTTCATATAATATATATTTTACTATTTTTAAAACCATTTATTTGATACTTCTCTTAATAAAATAATTTCTACAACATTTTTGTATAATTATTAAATATACTTAATTGTTGCATAAAAATTAAAAATAAAATAATATGATGAATATAAATATTATATATTTCATAAGAATAATTTTATTCAGATTTATATTCTAAAACACTCAACTTTTAAAATGTTATATTTATTAAATTATGAAGGTGACAACTTTGACATCATTTAAAATGAAATAATATAAGTGTCATAATCACTTTTATAAGACTTTAAATGGTCATATATTAGTTAATTGGATGATTGTGGTGTATAGTTACACTACCAATAAGTTTTGGTCAGGTTTGTGAGCCTTTAATGGGAATTATTATTTCAATAAAAACTATATTACTTATTTTTCACTAAATAAATAATTTCTGCATCATTAATGTATAAGCTATTAAGGTAGTTAAATATCTATTAAAAATTATAAATAAATTACCATGACAAATAAAAACATTTTATCTTTCAAATTAATATTTATAACCGAATTTATATTCGGTATAAACTTATATTAAAAATACTTTAATTATTAAAGTTGAGTGAGACATATTTCACTTTCCTTTAAATAAAATAAACTAAAGGTCTTAATCACCTCCAAGTGGGTTCCAATTGATTCCATTTCGACCCAAATATGACTTAGGAAGAAATATAATCATCCAATTATATTAAGACAAGTGTTAGGGTAATTTTATAATATTATATTTACCCTTAATTACCCAATTTACCTTTTACTATGGTAAATAAAATTTACCGTAGTTACTATTCATAATGCCAAAAAATAAAAAGTAGCCTATTAACATAATTTGGACCCACTTATTCCAAATATGGAATCAATTTTTCTAAATTCAATACAAAAAAGTTTCAGAAATTAATTTAAAATTAATCCTGTTGTTAAGATACGGAGTTTTAAAAGTTAAAACATTGCAAAAGATTGAAATGATGTTACCTATGAATTCAATGTAAAATCAATGATAATGACATAAATTATATTAAATGGTAAAAAAATATATTCTATTTATACTTTAAAACCAATCAATATTATAATTTAACCATTTAAATTATTGCGATGAAAAAAGTTGTTTTTAATTAAAATATAGCGTGTTTTTACTATTCATTAAAATATGAAAGTTATCAGAATAATATGAAAAATTTATCCAAAGTAAATTTTAATATCCTTATTCCAAAGAGGAATTTTATTTTGTCAAATTGAACTTATAAACCTATCAATAACTATATTTAAAGTGGGTTCGCCATCTAAAGGCGGCAAAACTGCATTTTTTGAAAAATACTTATTTTACCTGAAAAAATTATTTTATTCACATACCATGTTTTCAAAAATGTGTAGGATGAATATTAATGTCATAGAATTAAAAATGTAGTTAATAATATTCATAAAAGATAGTTCATAATATTATAATAATATATCATTGTTTAGTGAAACTCGGTATTGCATACAACAGACGCTATCGAGGAAGGTCGTGATTGCGTGAAATGCAAGCCAAGTCAGGGTTGCGTTTAGTGAAAGACTCCTTTTTTGTTGCGTATAACAAAATCCAACCATATTTCATTTATACATTTAATATCAATATATTTATATACATTCAATGTTGCGTAGAATAACTACTATCAAACGAACTTGAAATTGAGTGTAACACAATCCAAGAATAATGTTGCGTATACTTCCAGCTAATACGGTGTTGCGTATAGTGCAAGATAATCTTGGTGTAGCATACAACAGAAGATATGAAAGAAATTAAAAATAATATATCTCATAAAATATCAGGGTGTTAAATTTTTCATATGGAAAACATGTAATAGTTAATCCTAAAAGGTCTGAAGTGACGTATGATATTATAGATGGATAATGCGACGGGGGAAAAGGAAGTTCAAATCAAGAAAATCTAGTGAAACAACTAAGAAAACAAAATGACCTTCCGAGCATACCTTCTCCCCTCCAGTTCTAGAGAAAAATGTATTATCATTATAACTTCATACAAAGACCACATTTAAAGATAAAACTATGTATTAGATTGAATATAAAGAAGAAATATATGGAGATTTCTTGATGGATGTAATTGGTCTAGAGACTCTAAATGAGATTCCCAATCATGAATGGTTGGGAGTATCAGTTGTGAATAAATACATAAGCTACATTTTCATAATACATCTGTCCAAATAGTGAGATAATATATTTATTAAAGTTAATAAATATCAATATTTTGTACAGAAATTTATATCACAACTATATGAAGGGAAGATCATGAAAAGTATGATTTGGATTCATTAATCCTTATATTATTTCTACATCAGAACTTACATTGAATGAGGAAGAAATTAATATGAAAAAAGTTCAGTTACTCAAAGCGTTTAATAAAAATACACTAGATGATGAACTCTCTTTGATACCTAAAATGAAAAGGTAAAACTATAAAATATAATCATATAAAATATATTGTTAATTTTTTCATTAATTAATTGGTTTTGTTTTCATAGGATGCACTAGATACTGATAACAGTCAATATAGACACCCCAAATATTAATTTTTAGATCCAATGTATGGATATACAACCAACCGAACACACATGATGTGTATTGTGAATATGTAGTACACTGGAATCAATATTTTATATATAAAATTTTAATTATATGTTCAGTCTTTGTTCTAATAAAAATTTTGCTATAATATGGCGGTTTCTCAATATAGCATAGATCATGGCATGATGTCGGTGTCTCAAGTGATAAAGCCTATGAATTAAGACAAATGGAAACAAATTAAGGTATATATAGAAATATTTAACTATCAAAACATTTCAAAATAATTTAGTTATTTTGGTTAATTTTTCTCTAGTGTCTGAAATAAAATAATGACACCAATTGTGGATATTTTGTTTTCAAATTTATGAGAGAAATCATAAAACATGAAAAGACTATAATTCCCCAATAATTAGTTTCTAAAGGTAATTACAATTTTCTTAAATATATTTCATAATCATTTTTTTCTATATTTTCTTAGTACTATCACGACTACTGACAACCTAATTACTCAAAAGAATAAATAAATTTGTTTAGAGATGATTGGGAAGTATACTTTTTGTTAGAATATATTCCAACAACAAATTTAGGTGATTACCTGCTATGTTTGGGATATAGTATGAGTTATAACATTGGAAAGATATTTGGGTTGTGAACATTAGTGTCAGAATTCTTATATATTATTTTTGATCACTTTCTCAAGGATAATTATAATGGATGAAATCAATTTTTTTAGAATCAATGACCTGCAAACAATAAAATTATTGGGAAATCGTGAAGGAAAAGGTGGAGGTGGAGGAAGAGGCAAAAGTGTAGGTAGAGGTGGAGGTGGAAACAAAGGCGGAGGCAGAGTCAGAAGCAAAGTCGGAGTCAAAGACTGATGTGGAGGAGGAGGCAGAGGTGAAGACCGAGGTAGTGACTGAGCTAGAGGGGGATACAAAGTGTTTTCCTAAAAACAATAAAATTATTGGTAAATGAATTAGAATGAGGATAATACCATGATTGTGTTTGAGAACAATTGTTTAAAAGTGAACACAACACTTTTCACTTAAGATAATATCCATTGTGCAAGTGTTTCAGGTGGCTTATTGAAATAATGATTTCACCACTTATCTTGATAATTTGATACAATGATTCAAAATTCATTTGTGACATGTATAAATTGGTCTCATGTCAAACCCACACATGATGCCACTTTTATATCTCAAAGTGTGTGCTTCCTGTTTAAAATGAAATTTTAGTAAAAACACAACTATATTACTCAAAATAGAGGAAAGGCATTATAATTGTGTTAATATTTAGGAAAATGATCCATGAGTCATTTGGGACATGTAAAAATCATCCTCACCTCAATCTAACTCATGGTGTGACTGATATGACTCCAAGTGGGTCTTTTTATTCAAAATTGACATTAATTTTAGTGAAAAAAATAATTGGCATACTAAAAAACTAAGCAAATGCATTCATATTGTTTCGGTACTTTGAGAAAATTATCTATATGTCATTTATGATGTGTAAGAATCTGTCACACCTGAATACAGAGCATGGTGTGATAGGTATGACTCCAAGTATCCATTATCAATTTAAAATTGACATTTTAATATAAAAAAGTGTCACTCACTAAAAAAAGAGAAAATGAACTCAGATTGTCATGATAATTTAGGACAGAGATTCATAATTCATTTGTGACGTGTATAAATCAGTATCATGTCAAACCCACACACATTTCCACCTGTATGGTTCAAAGTGGATGTTTCCTATTTAAAATTATATTTTAGTAAATAAATACAAGTGGAATACTCAAAAAAGAGGAAAAACATTATGATTATTTTGATACTCTATGAAAAATTATCCATAAGTAATTTTGGAAATGTAGAAATCAGCCACACTTCAATCTGATGTATGGTGTGACCGGTATGACTCCAAGTGTATGTTTTTATTCAAAATTGACATTAATTTTAGTGAAAAAAACAACTAACATACTCAAAATAGAGAAAACACATTTGTATTGTTTTGTTACTTTAGAAAAATGATCTATTAGTCATTTGTGATATGTTAGAATCATTTGCACCCAAATCTGATGCACAGTGTCACCAGTGTGACTCCAAGTGTTCGTTATCAATTTCAAATTGACATTTTAATACAAAAAAGTATCACTCACTAAAAACTGATCAAATACACTCGGATTGTCTTGATAATTTGGGAAAATGATCCATAATGAATTTTTGATATGTGTGAATCTATCTCATATCAAACCCACACACGATGTCACTTGCATGGATTAAAGTGCTTGTTTCTATATTAAAATGAAATTTTAGTTAAAAAACACAAGTGATGTAATCAAAATAGAGAAAATGCATTCTGATTGTTTTGATACTTTAAGAAAATGATCTATGAGTCATTTGGGACATGTATAAATCATACGCACCACAATCCAATGCATGGTGTGACCGGTATGACTCCAAGAAAATCTTTTTATTGAAAATTGACAATAATTTTAGTGAGAAAAAAATTGACATACTCAATACCGAGAAAACACATTTGGATTGTTTTGGTACTCTATGAAAATGATCCATAAATCATTTGAATGTGTAAGAATCATCTGCACCTCAATCTGATGCATGGTGTGACCGGTATGACACTAAGTGTCCGTTATCAATTTAAAATTGATATTTTAATACAAAAAAGTTTCACTCACTAAAAACTATGAAAACATGCTCGGATTGTCTTGATAATTTGGTAAAACGATTCATAATACATTTGTGACAAGTATGAATTAGTCTCATGTCAAAACCACACACGATGCCACCTATATGCACTATGGGAAAAGTGGGCTTTTGTGACGGGTCATTTGCGACGGAGCAGTGACCCGTCGCAAATAATAAGGTTTTTGCGATGGCGTGATGGTTCTCATTACAAAAGGTTTGGCGCGAACTGTACGTCAAATCGTGGGAAAGGGTATTTGCGACGGGCTATTATAGCGCGTCGCAAATACTATGTTGGTAGGTTGTCTATTGCAACAGGACCCATCACAATAGACTTTTTAACCACAACCCTGAATTAATAGGGGCAGTGGACATTTGTGATGGGTCTCGTCGCAAATAGAACCATTTGCGATGGGACTCCCGTCACGAATAATCTCATCGCAACTAATCTAACATATATCTATCCCCACCCATTTTTTCTCATTTCATTCATTCTATACACCTCTCTCTCCCTAGTGAAAAATTTTCTCTCAAAATTTTTTATAATTTAAAATTTATTATTCGCAGCTTATATCCTTCGAAAGCTTCAGTTTGAAGGTATTTATTTATTTCTTTTATTATTTACTTAATTTATTTTGTTTTATTTTAGTTATAATTATTGTTAATTAGTTGTAGTTAAATTAAATTAGAATTATATAGTTTTATTTATCATTATTTATGTTTATTTTTATAAATAATTATATGTGATTAGTATGAATTAGTAATAATTAATATTTATTATATTAATTATTTTTAATTAGTAATGATTAGTATTAAATTATAATAATTAGTATAAAATTATTATAATTAGTATTGAATTCTAATTAAAATAAATAAATTATCATAAATTGTAATAATTACTAATAAATTGTAACAATTAGTAATAAATATTTATAAATTCTAATAATTAGTACTAAATTGGAATAATTAGTAATAAATTGCAACAATTAGTAATAATTAGTTAGAAATTCAAATAATTAGTAATAATTAGTAATAAATTATAATAAATATTAATAATTAGTAATAAATTCTAATAATTAGTAATAAATTATAATAATTAGTTATAATTTTTAATAAATTCTAATAATTATCAATAAATTCTAATAATTAGTAATAAATTATAATAATTTGTAATAAATTATAATAATTAGTTATAATTAGTAATAATTTCTAATAATTAGTAATAAATTATAATAATTATTATTTAATTCTAATAATTAGTAATAAATTGTGATAATTAGTAATAAATTGGAATAATTAGTAATAATTTTTAATAATTTTTAACAATTAGTAAAAAATTGTAATAATTAGTAATAATTTGTAATAAATTGTAATAAATTGTGATAAATTGTAATAATTAGTAACAAATTGTAATAATTAGTAATAAATTATAATAATTAGTAATAAATTGCAATTATTAGTAATTAATAGTAATAATTAGTAATCAATTGTAATAATGAGTAATAAATTCTAATAATTAGTTATAATTAGTAATAAAAGTAAGAAATTATATTAATTAGTAATAAATTGATAGAATTAGTAATAAATTGAAACAATTAGTAATAATTACAAATAAATTTTAAAAATTAATAATAAATTGTAAAACTTAGTAAAAATAAGAAAAAATTTCAAATAATTTGGTATAATTAGTTATATATTCTAATAATTAGTTATAATTAGTAATAAATTATAATAATTAGTAATAAAATCTAATAATTAGTTATAATTTGTAATAAATTATAATAATTAGTAATAAATTTCAATAATTATTTATAATTAGTAATAAATTCTAATAATTAGTAATAAATTCTAATAATTTGTAATAAATTAGTAATAAATTGCAATAATTAGTAATAAATTACAATAATTAGTAATAAATTGACATAATTTAATAAATTACAATAATTAGTAATAAATTGAAATAATAAGTAATAAATTCTTGTGCACAAGTAAATAGATATATGTATGTTAGAACATATTTTTCATTGTTATTTTAGTTGGAGACAGTGGAGATGAGTTGTTGGGAAAAAAAGCTATCGCCAATCCATTGGAAATCGTGCCACCGTTTATTAGAAATTATTAGTAAAAATTAGCTATAATTAATAATAATTTGTGGTAATTAGTATAAATTATTATAAGTTAGTGTATATTATTATAAAAATTTTAAAAAAATACTATAAATAAGTATGAAATAATAGAAATTATTATAATTTGATAGAAAAAAAAATTTAATTATCTTCTACTTTATGGATAATGTGTTTCTTATATCAAATTACACAAAAAAAACTAATTATTTTATGTTTTTTAGAGAAATATGGAACAATGAAGTCAACAAAAATCATTATTAGATGATTGCGCTTGGATAAATCAGCGCAAGAATCGAAACAGTTCTAATTTAAATCTTGTATATGTTGAGGGTGTTGAAGCTTTCTTATCCTTTGCATCATCAAAACTAGCATTTGTTTTTTGAAGGGACAATTAAGTATCCTTCTAAAAAATGTTCTCGGGGGACGTTCGACACATTTAACAACAATGGGGGTCATTTATTACAATTTCATTTTCAACCAGATTATGTTTTTTGGTTTCATCATGGTGAACACAGTTCTAGAAAAGATACTAATAATTTGGTTCTCGATCTAGCACGGTTTTAAAATTTAGTACATGATTTATCAGGTTCATCTTTTCAACAAGATAAAACTCAAGATGATATTAATTTAAATCCTGAGTTAGAACCATCTCATTTTTACGATTTGTTGAGGTCTGCTAATGATTTCATATATCCTCGTTGCAGGATAAGAAAATTTGAAGTCATTGTTAAATTTACGGCTATTCATTTAGATAATAGAATGTAAAATAGTTGTTTTGATCAAATATTATCTTTGGTAAAAATATTATTAATTGAAAGAAATGTGTTTCCTATAAATTTCTATGAGAGCAAGAGGTTGGTTCGTAATCTGGGTCATAGTTATCATAATACTCATAGATGTTCAAATGATTGCATCTTATATTATAGTGAAAATGAGTTGTTTGATATTTATCCCACATGTGAAAAATTGAGGTATAAATAAGGTTAACAGGGGAATTCTTGATTGATCCCTATAAAAAAATTGAAATATTTCCCACTTACACCCATATTTCAATGTTTATTTATGTCTCAGAACATAGTGGCATTGATTTTATGGCACAAAAACAATATTCCAATCGGTAAAACCATAAATCATTCCTCTGATGGTGATTCATGGAAACATTTTGATCAAGTTCATTCATCTTTTTCTTTAGAATCCCAAAACGTGTGATTATGTCTTTGTACTGGTGGTTTATATCCATTTAGTTCTTACAGTAGTCTGTATTCATGTTAACATATCTTTATAACTCGGTACAATTTACCTCCTTGAATATTGAAAAAGAAACCATATATATTTTGGACCTTATTAAATCCATGACATCTGAAAAATAATATTGATGTTTATTTGAAACCATTGATTGATGCGTTTAATTCATTGCAGGGTAATGGTGTCAATACATTTGATGTTTCTTCGAAATAAAATTTATTTCTAAAAGCTGCATGGATGTGGACAATCAATAACTTCCCAACATATGGAATGTTATCTAGCCGAAGTAAACATTTTCTAAAATCATTCCCATATAGCATGAGAGATATCAAAGTTTTTATACTCATCAATGGATAAACCTAATTTTTTTGACTGTCATCACAGAATCCTTCCAACTAATCATCATTTTCAAAAGAAAAAAAATATCATTTCAGAAAAGGAACAATTGAAATAGATGATCCTCCAACAATTATATTAGGTAATGAGTTAAAATAAATTATCTCTTCATTACCTCCCATCACATTTGGACCAATAATAAACTAATAAAAAATTAATGGATTTAGGAAAGAACAAAATTTTATAAAATGGATAATTTTTTGGGATCTACCATATTAGTATGATATGTTGGTTCTTCACATGTTGGATATCATGCATATTAAGAATAATTTTTTGGATAATTTATTGCACAAAGTT
Source organism: Viscum album (assembly GCA_963277665.1). Classification (NCBI taxonomy): domain Eukaryota; kingdom Viridiplantae; phylum Streptophyta; class Magnoliopsida; order Santalales; family Viscaceae; genus Viscum; species Viscum album. The sequence continues at coordinate 1,430,799,608 of OY728156.1, read as the reverse complement.
TTGGATACACCAGGTAAGACCAAAGATAATGTAAAGACATGCTTAGATCTTGCCCAAATTTATAGGAGACCAGAGCTTGAACTGTTTGAAAATGTCAGATCCTAGAATTTAATAAAGAAAAAAGTAGTTTATACACATTCCAAAGATAATTTATTGTTATTTTTTCAGTGTATTGTAGATTTGAGACTTATAGATGGTTATACTTCCAATTTGGGTAGATGTGTCAAAAATGATCATATTACTTGATTAAAAAGTCATGACTGTCACTTTATAATAGGAATACATATATCGATTGGATTAAGAGTTTTGTTGAATTCTATGATTTTTGATGCACTAATAGACATACCATATTTTTTCTGAGACATTTGTGTAGTGAAAAGTGACTGCAATGCATTAAGAATACTGTAAAAATATGTTTTTTTAATTTTATGTAAACTGAGAAAAATCTTCCTACTGGCTTTGATTGACTCAGTGGAACATTTGATATTACATTTTCCACATGAATATAAATGTATAGGTTTAGTATAGATTTTATGGATGTACCCATTTGAGATATTCTTTCCTAAATTGAAGAAAAAAGTACCTAACAAATCATTGGTTGAAGGTTCAATTGATGAAGCTTATTTGCAAGAGGAACTTTATTTTTTCTACTCTCATTAATTTCAATCTAAATATCCCTTAAAACATAATTGTATGGTATGTAATGAGGGAAATGTTGATGATGAAATGGAAAATAAACTATCAATTTTTAATCATCCCAAACTTAGCTTCGGTGGAGTTCATGAATGATAGATTTTAGATGATGAACGTCACGGATCTCATATATATGTTCTACTCAACTGTGATGAAATGACACCATTTTTATAGTGAATGCTCCTATAACTTATTCTCTAATTTTTTATAGTAAATTAATCTTATTTTATTTGTTGGTTATATGATATTCATATCAATAAACAACTTCCACAAATTACAGCGGCTGCTCTTGAAGAACGTCGGCAAAAAATTTCCTACTGGTTTTAAAAATTAGTAACATAAATTATTTTTGGTTTAACATATAAAATAAATTTATTATATGTTATATTGATAATTTTTTTTCAAAAAATTAGGTATCTCAACATGCTAATAAAATTGATAATCCATTATGTATATTGAGTAACCCACTATCAAAAATGGTTAAATCTTATAATGCATATGTGGTGAATGGTTTTTTATTTCATAAATGTGCATATGGGGAATCAAAAAAACAATTAATAGTGGTATTTTCTTGAGAGGGTCTCATCATAGATAAACTGAAGTTGACTTTTATGGCATGGTGGAAGAAATTATTGAACTTTTTTATCTAGTACAACATTACATAATGATACTTAAATGTCAATGGTTGGATACTGAGAGAGTCTTGTGTCTTCATCTGAACCATGGAATCATTGATATTAAATATAAAATTCTTCCTATAGTAAATGAACCATTTTTATTGGCTTATTAGGAACATAAAATGTTTTATTCAAACTATTGTTCTAATTTAATATATTTGAGTGATTGGTGGAGTATAATAAAACTAATATCTTAAGAAATCAGTTTACTCAATGTGAATGTGGTTCTACTAAAGTGGAATGAATTGAAATTTTTCAAGAGACTGCTCCAAATACTTATTTTTCACACATATACACAAATATCAATGAAGGAACCACTCATTTAAGGGTCTATGGTGACAATGATGTTAATGATATTACAAATTAATTTTAAATGACAAGAGATGATGAAACTTAAACTCAGATGGAAATTGATGATGTTGAGGAATAATATGAAGACATTGACATCATCATATATGAATATGAGGATAAATATGAACATTAACACAGTTATATTCTAGTTATAATCATATATAATATATATCTATATATAATAGTGGTTTTTAACTATTTGGTAACAATAGTCATTTCATGTTTCAGATGGACAAGGATTTGTATCGTCTGTTGTAGGAAACTGATCTACCTTTGGATGAGCAGGATGTTGGGTCATCTGACCCTCACACTACTGGTGGTTTAGGGGGGACTCATAGGGGGTGTGGTCTTGAGTGATTAATTATTCCCAAACCTATCCCTGAGTGATGTCCATGTCTTGTCTTCAATCCACATGTTCAGAGGTATGTTTACCTATATATTTTAATTAGTCTTAAATAATTTATTAATATAAGAATTGTTTAATTATTTGTTCTTTGTTTTCATAGTTTTATGCATATAGCTACTAGATAGGGGATAGATATATTGTGAAATTATTTTTCTGAAGCATGGGTCTTATGGGATATGATTTTCATTGATGTGAAACACCTAATGTTCAATCATTGGATGGTACGTAAATAATTAATAATTATTTTGAAATTAATATAATTAATAACTTGATATTATAAATTATTTTTAAGGTTTATAGTATTCCATCGATAAGATCCTATGTGACGCTATCTATAAGGCCAATAAGGGGACTATACGTCAGCATTATAGTCATATTTTGCACAATTTGAGATGGAAAGCAATGAATAAAGTCTGAGTGACTGAGTTTTATGAGTCTTATCGCACCCCCAGATCTCATTACATTTAATCTCAGGTTTGGGATGGATTATGTTCACACTAGTTGGGTGGTCATTTTTAAAGGAGATCATCAGTAGGTCAACAATACCGGGAGAGACAATAGGTGACACATTGAGCCCGTAGTTGTACATTCAATATGCATACAGAGTATATGGTAAGTAATTTTTGTAAATATTTTATATAACTTTAAATTTGAATGGTTTATATTATATTCATATAAGTATTCAAAAAACTCGATATTACAGAGTTCTAAGTTTATAGGAGGATGTATATTTATCTGACCACTAGAGAGATTAGAGGTTCTCTCCAGCATCAGATTGTGGTTAGTATATTTTATTTTTGAGTTTAAAATGTAACTAGAAATAATATTTTAACTATTTTAAATTTAAATTGCAATTAAAGGAGTTATATGAGACCATGACATCTCAGACATAGACTAAGATTCAGGATGAGACTGATACTCAGACTAGTACCGACATATTTTATGAGACAACATAGATGTAAGTAACACAGTATGCCTTCAAGAAAGGTTGAGTTGTGGGTATCGACTCTCTATTGACTCATGTGGATTATTATGGCATCATTGTTTTGTTAGCATCCATCTTGAGAGGATCTTGTAGAGATTAATCATCATCTATGTAACTCCCCAAACCCAAAATCCTAGATCTGATGCATTATTTTAATAAATTGGAATGATTCCAAGTAATCAAGTACCGAAGGACTGGTCAGTTTAGTAGTCTTGGAAAATAGATTACATACATTAACATTGCATTAAAAATTAAAATATAAAACACATCATAAATAATACTTTGATAGAACCATTATTCCACTAGACTAACCCTACATATCAGTCATAATAAACTTCTTGGAATCCTGGGAAGACAAAACATAAGAAACGGGTGAGATCAGATGCTTAGTAAGGGTAAATAATTTAACAAAAGCTATAAAATTTTAAGGCAAGATGTGTAATAAAAAGAACAACCTTTTAAAAATAAACTTGAACACAATATGGAAAAAATAAATCGAACATTACCATATAAACATGCACATGAATATTTTACTAGTACAATAATAACATGTAATAAAAAAATTTATAATGAGGGAATGCATAATGTTGGACACCATAACTACATAGTCAAGGCCTCATGCCAAGACAACAAATAAAAATTTTGTCAAGGCCTTGTTCCAAGACAATAATTTATTTCATGAGACCTACCGATGCATCGAGAGTCTATAGTGGTTCCCACCCGTCACTTACTAAGTCTAATTCATTCCTCATATGAAAAGGGTGAAACATAACATAAACATTCATATTAAAACTAGCATACGAAATGTTAATACTTTAACCGTAAACCATGAATGGTATAAAAACATCACATCTTGAGCCAAACATATCATAATTCATTCAATAAAATATAAAACACTGTATTATAATAAATAAACCTCAATCATGAATAATATCTACTAAAGGATGTTGATATAGTTGAAAGTGATCAGTAAAACTCTTTGAGAGAAATGTATATTTTTAATGAAATCATTTAAAAGTCACAAAATTTAAAAATGAAGACCTTTAAAATATATTTTTTAATCAATGTGTCTCATAATAATTTGAAACTTTTTAAAGTAATTAACATTTTAAAACATTCATGTCCATATAAATAAAAACTGAAAACCATTTTTAAAACATGGACAATAATGATAATGATTTAGAAGAATAAATATTAAAACAATTTAAAATGATGTTTTGGTAAAAGATTACCTTAAAAATAATCCTTTTGAAAACTCTTTTATGAAACATCTTCATGGATAATAAATATTTACATGTAAAAACTTACACATAAACAATCTCATAAAATAATGAGATTGAGGAATTAACCCTTACCTTGTACTTTCCTTTGGTTGAGGGTACGTTTAACCTCCTTTATAATGACCGTAATATGTTATTAAATTACATCAAAACCATATTAATATTTATTATTTAATACTTGATTCATTTATTACTTTATACTACTTATTTAAAAATAATTTCCATGTTAAAATAACATTTCAGGTAATAATCGCTTTCTTTATCGTACATGTTTTAACTTGTTATTCTTGATCGTATCACTTATATCATGATTTAATTACTTTATGAATACAAAAAATTATTTATTTATCATATATATTCAGAATACAAATATGTATAATAAATAGACATATGAAATGGAAAACGGTATTTATGGAGATGGTAGGTCGTACGTACGCAAAAACATTGTTTCCGTTTTCATATCATATTGAACGGAAGTAAGAGAATGAGATATATATAAATACATATATATATATTTATATATATTTAGAGTAGAATTATTATGCCATATATTACATATTTATTTATAATATATATTTTTATAATCATTGTTGAATTGTTAACATGGAAATGAATCTCCTCACGTCGTGGAGATGGTAAGCCATACGTACACACGAGCAACAATTTCATTCTATTGATGGTGATATTTTATGTAATTTGATGTTATATTATATATAAATAATAATTAACATGTTATATTTATTATTTAAATCAATTATACATCATTATTATACCCAAGAAATTAATGAAGTGTTGGATAACAAACAACACCATGATGTGGGGATGGTAAGTCATACATACGCACGAATAATGACTTTGTCATTCATAGGATGGATAGAATACCGAATATGGTTGTACCATATTTATAATAACATCGCATTATATAGAAGGTATTGGAGTTATTATTTTGGTATGGAAACAAAAAATAAAGGGGAAGTGGAAGAAGAAAAGAACACTGAAAGAGGTGAAGAAATAATTACCTCTTCTTTGGGTGTTTCCTTTTGATTTGAACAAAAGGGCTCTTAGGTTTTCTTTATGATAAAATGAAGGCCTATAGTTTAAATTTATGGTAGTTGAAAGGATATTTTATCAGTTTTTGGTTGAGACAAAAGGCTTTTTAGGTGTGAATTTAATTGAAGGGGAGGTTCCCTTTTATAAGAGAGGTGAGGGGCACTTTAGAAAAAGTTTGAAATATTAATTTATTATAAAATAATTTTCAGTTTATAATTGATAGAAATGGATTTATTGAGAGGATAATGTGGGGATGGGTCTAAATAATCTCAACCAATAGGTTTTAGACAATTTTAGGTCACCATATTAACCTTATCATTTAGATTTAACCCTTAGTTAAATAGCTTAACTTTTACCATGTCTTCTTTTATTTTATAATAAATGGTTAATAAACTTACTATAAAATGACAAGAGAACCTAAAATAGTTTATTAATAAAATATATATCATTATATAAGTCCTTTGTCCAAACTTTATATTTTTAGGACTATTATATAATTTAATAAAATTTTATTTGTTTTAAAAACTCATTTATGTCAATTTTAACACTATTTAGTATTAGTTTTTTGTGAAAGTAATAAAAACATTATTACTTAGAATAAATTTCATTTAATCAGCCCTAACATGTCATATTAACCTATAAAATTCGTTGAGTTCATCAAAATTCTCAATTTACATTTATTTCAATATTTATAACATCAGTTATTTTAGTCTTTCATTAATAAGGTAATTAATGCATCGTCATTGTGTCATAAATAAAATTAATTATTTAATATATAAAAATTATAAATTAAATACCATGATGTAATAAATATTTTTATATTTATAATTATTATTTATAGTCGAATTTATCTTATGTATAACCCTATATTAAAAATTATTATTTGTTAAAATTATAATTTAACACTTTTAGGTCTTCTTTAAATAAAATATAATAAATGTCCTAATCTAATACAAGTGGATAAAAAAGAATCATATTTTTGTCATAATTTTGATTTTTGTCCAAATACACTTATCTAATATAATTAGGACATGTGTTGGGGTAATTATAATATCATTTTTACCATTAATTACCCTATTTACTTTTAAACGTAGAAAATAAAATTCAGAAGTTACTATTCACCAAAAAAATATTTTCATTTTATTGAACCCCATTTTACTTACTAATTTCAACCTTCTTTCTCATATTTTTGAAATTCAATTCACAAAAGCATTAAAATTATGTTTTATGCAAATTTGTAAATCTTCCTAGAAGGTCGGTAAAAGACATTAAATAGTCCAATAAAATTTTACATATCTAATATTTTTATAAAATGACTATAATGAATTAAATTTCACTAATATAGGTACTATTTATATATTTTGACTTTAAAATAAATTTAAATAAAAATATTAATTATTAAGATAAAAAAGTCAGTTTTAAACAATAACGCAGTGTTTTTCACTATTCATCAATAATTGAAAGTTTTTAGAAAATCACCAAAAATTCACAGTAAGATAATTTTGATATTACAAATTAAAAAATGACTTATATTTTCCCAAATTTAAAACATAGTAGTTTCATTAATTAATTTAAAATTAATTCCTGTTGTCAAATCCAAAAAGTGGGTTTTTAAGAAGTAAAAACTATCAAAAGATTAACTTGTGTTTATATCAAATTTAAATGTGAAATTACTCAAAAAGACCTAAATTATATTAAATAATAAAAATATAATATAATTATACTTTAAAATCACTCAGATTCATAACTTAACACTATAAATTATTTTGATTAAAAAGGTTATTTTCAATTAAAATTTAGTATTTTTCATTATTCATCAAAATATGAAAGTTATTAGAAAAGTACCAAAAATTTATCCAAACTAAATTTTTATGTCCCAATTATAAATAAGAATTTAATTTCATTAAATTGAATATTTAAAAGTGTCAAATATTGGATTTTAAAAAAAATCCATTAAAAGGTGGAAAAACTGCATTTTTGAAAAATACTTCTTTTTTCTGAAAAAATTGAATTTCTCCATATATAATGTCTAAGAAACACAAAAGATGAATGTGAAAATTATATATGATATATATAAAATTAAAAATGTGGTTAATAAAAATCATATCCACTTATTCACGGTTATTTTGATAGGTCTTGATGCACTTGAACTCAGTGTTGCATGTAGCGCAAGCTATTGAAATACTTTAAAGAGATAATGTACTATGAAATATTAGAGTGTTACATTATCCCCTCCTTAAATAAATTGTTTCCTCACAATTTGGAATTATTTTTCAAAAATAAAATAATTAAAATATAAAATACCTTTGTGGAAAATCTACATCGAAAATAGGGTTAATAAAATTTAGTTTTAATAAGAGGGAAAGAGAAATTAAAAAGTCACCACCAAATTTGTATTTAGAATATGAGAAAATTGGTGGAAATTAGAGACACATAATTTGAGGAAAAACTTAAATATTTATAGGTAGTGATTGAGTTCATCAATCACAAACAATTGAATAATTAATGTAAAATTGAGGGCCTCAAAGCCATCAATCTATGATCATTTAAAGTATCATCGGTTCAGCAAAATATATGATATTAGGATAACACATTTTTTTAGATTTTTTTTGAAGAGGAGGGATTAATTTACTATTTAGATAAAAACTCAAGAAATCATACTTTATATCATTACATTTCATAATCATATTCTCATCATTTGGTAGTGCTTTGATCTATTTTCACTTCATCCCTTACACTAGGAAATGAATGTTCAAAAATGATATTTTTTACGCATGAAGCACATTTGATAAATAATAAGGTCCAAAAGTATTCCCTTAATCCTCTAAATGTTTATTGAAAACCAAAATGTTAGGTCAAAGTATACAATAAATCATACTTTAACCTCAAACAAAGTATCAAGTGTTCAACTTACTTTATTCCAACCTTTAGACTTATCCAAAACACTTGTGTCAAAACTCACTGTTCAAAAATTTGTAAGTAAGGTTATCATAAAATAATTAAGATCTCTTTTATCACATAAAAACATGTGAATATCATCATCTTGTATTCTATTAAAACATGGTAACAAACTAAGTTACCAAAAAACCTTATTTTAATAGGTATGTACTTCTCTATTCCTTCTATAAAACAAAGAATAGTGGATATATTCCTCAAATCGAAAAATTTTGTAATCTTCAACAATGATGGAATAAAAAACCATTAATTAGTTTCAAGGTTGTCAAGATTATCCAATATAAGTTTTCCAAATCAATAATATCTTATTCCAAAATCACTACCCTAGTATCAGAACCATATTAAGGTTTATCCTTCCTTCAACCATATATTTTCCAAAAAGTTTAACTTTCTATTGAGTCACTTTTCTTAGAACCACATAATCTCAAATCTTAAATGAAATATTACTTCAGTATAATCCTTATTTATTTCCATAATTCATATAACTAGTACATCATTGATACAACACTAAAATGAAATAATTCTTTAATAACAACATAAAAACACTAGTCATTCCTCTTCATCTATGGTAGTATCATAACTTGATTATTATCTAATAGCATCATTTCAGGCATAATCTGATGATTTGGTCATTGATTCGTGTAGTGTCCCAACTTCTTACAGATGAAGAATTTTACATTTAAAGCATTTTCTTAACCTTTTAATCATGAATGTGGTGTCCTTTTTCTCCACACTTATAACATACTCTCATTCCATTCAATCATTTACCAAGGTGATTATTTCCACAATTATCACATACGGGAAAATCCTTATTTCCTTTATTCCATTTATCCATCCTTTTTTCATATTCTTTTCTTCTTTCTTCTCTTCAAAGTCATAGGACTCAGAGAATTATTTACTTATCTTATTAACACATGATTCTATTTCTTCATATGATGTAGATGCGTGGGAGACTATTTACCTTCTAAATATTGTCTTAAGACCATGAAAGGTATTATCCTTCTTACTATTTGGATCATGAGTATTGCTGGAGTTTTCATTCCTTCTACTGGGTGCCATTTCTAAATGAAGACATACACTAAGTTAGATCATATCATAATGTATAATTCAAATACTATAAAAAATATCAACATTAGTTACACATTTAATCTTTTAATCATAAGATTGATTTATTTGCTGACATATTTACTCATAAATCCTTTATAATGGTTTGTAAAGAAAATGTAAATTATCCTAAGCATATCCCCCTGGAGTGTCAAACTAGATGTGCAGAAAGGCCCATTATCGTGTACCGGGATACCCAGGGTCAAGCTTGAAACTTCTTTTCAGAGTTTTCACTCCTCGGTACATCTTTTCTAGAACCACATCCACTTGTAGTATCCAGATAGAGATGTATTACTTGGAAATCCCACATAATATCTACATTACCAAAAAAATTGGATTTTCTTATATACTAATCCTCAAATTCTATCTTAGGGTAATGTTTCTTAGTCATAGTCTAAATAAATATAATTTACAAGGTTATTACTAAACTTCATTTGATACCAATAGAAACACCTTGACCCTAGAAGCCCGGATTCGATGCATTATTTTAATACATTGGCATGATTACAAGGAATCAAGTTCCAAAGGACCGATCAGTTTAACAGTCCTGAAAAATAGATTATATACATGAACTTTATATTACACATTAAAACATAAAACACATCATAAATAATCCTTTGATAGCGCCATTATTCCCCTAGATTAACCCTTCATATCAATAATAATACACTTCTTGGAATCCTGGGAATAAAAAACATAAAAAAGGGGAGATCTCAGATGCTCAGTAAGGGTAAATAATATAGCAGAAGCTATAAACTTTTAAGGAAAGATGTGTAATAAAAACAACAACCTTTTAAACATAAGCTTGAACATAATATAGAAAAAAATAAATCAAACATTACCTTATAAACATGCACATATATATGTTACTAGTCAAATAATCACATGTAATAATTAATTTCATAACAAGGGAATGCATAATGCTGGACATCATAACTACATAGTCAAGACCTTGTGTCAAGACTACAAATAAAAATTTTGTCAAGGCCTTGTTCCAAGACACTAATTTGTCTCATGAGACCTACCGATCCATCTAGTGTCTATTGTTGGACCTACTCGTCACTTGCTAAGTTCAATGTATTCCTCATATGAAAAAGGAGAAACATAACATAAACATTTATTTTAAAACTAGAATATAGAATGTCAATACTTCAACCATAAACCATGAGTGGTATAAAAATAGTACATCCATACTCAAAAATATCATAATTAATTCAATATAATATAGAACTTTTTATTATAATAAATAAACCTCAATCATGAATAATATCTAGTAAAGTATGTTGACATAGTTGAAAATAATCAGTAAAACGTTTTGAGAGAAATATCCCTTTTTTAGGAAATCATATAAAAGTCACAAAATTTATAAAGGAATAAATTTAAAATACATTTTTGAATAAATTTGTCTCAAACCACTTTGAAACTTTTTAAAATAATTAACATTTTAAAAAATTCATGTCCATATAAATAAATCCTTAAAACCATTTTGAAAATATAGACATTACTGATAATGATTTAGAAGAATAAATATTTAAACCATTTAAAATGATGTTTTAGTTAAAGATACCCTTAAAAAGAATCCTTTTGAAAAATATTTTATGAAACATGGTCATGTATAATAAATATGTCATAGTAAAAACTTATACATAAACAATCTCAGATAATAATGAGATTGAGGAATTAACTCTTACCTTGTACTTTACTTTGGTCGAGGGTACATTTAACCTTTTGCATAATGACCATAGTATGTTATTAAATTATACCATAACCATATTCATATTTATGATTTAATACTTGATTTTTTCATGACTTCATACTACTTATTTAATAATAATTTCCATGATAAAATAACATTTCGGGTAATAATCGCTTTCTTTATCATACATGTTTTAACTTGTTATTCTTGATCGCATCACTTATATCATGATTTAATTTCTTCCATAATTTAGAAAATTATGTATGTTTAATATATATATATATATATAATATAAATATGTATAATAGATAGATATATGAAATGGAAGACGCCATTTATGGAGACAGTAGGTCGTACGTAGGCATAAATGTTGTTTCCATTTTTATATCGTATCCAACGAAAGTAAGAAAATGAGATATATGTAAATATATATATATATATATATATATCCACTAGAATTATTATTTCATATATTAAATACTTATTAATAATATATTTTTTTATAATCATTGCTGAATGGTGAACGTGGAAATGAATCTCATCGTGTCGTGGAGATGATAAGTCGTATATGCGCACGAGTGAAAATTTCATTCTATTGATGGTGAAATTGTATGTAATTGGATGGTATATTATATATACATAATAACTAACATGTTATATTTATTATTTACATCAATTATACATCATTATTATACCCATACAAATAATGAACTGTTAAATAACAAACTACATCACGGCGTGGAGATGGTAAGTCGTACGTACGCATGTATGGTGACCTTGTCATTCATAGGATGGATAGAATAATGAGTATGGTTGTAAAATATTTATAATAACATTAAATTATGTAGAATATACTGGATTTATTATTTTTTTATGGAAATAACAAAGAAAGGTAAAGTGGAAGAAGAAAAGAAAACTGAAAGAGGTGATGAAATAATTACCTCTTCTTCGGGTGTTTCCATTTGATTTGACCAAAAGGGATCCTTAGGTTGGATTTATGATAAATGTAATGCCTCTAGGTTGAACTGAGGGTAGTTGGGAGGATATTATATTAGGTTTTGGCTGAGCCAAAAGGATTTGGAGGTGTTAATTTAAGAGAAGTATAGGTTCCCTTTTATAAGAGAGGTGAGGGGCACTTTAGGAAAAGTTTGAAATATTAATTTATTATAAAATAATTTCCAGTTTCTAATAGCTCCAAATAAATTTATTTCGAGACTATGGTGATTATGGGTCTAAATACTCTCAAACAATTAGTTTTAGAAAAGTTTAGGTCACCATATTAATCTTATATTTTAAATTTAACCCTTAGTTAAATAGATTAACTCATACCATGCCTTCTTGTATTATTATAATAAATGGTTAATAATCTTACTATAAAATACCAATAGAACATATGGTGGTTAATTAATGACATATAGTGGCGGAAGGGCATTGTAGCGGCGGCAGGGAACTGTAGCGGCGGTAGAGTATTGTAGCGGCGGCGGGTACTGTACAGACTGTAGTAGTGCAGGTACTGTAGTAGTACTATTCACAGAATGGGCTTCGGGCCAAAAAAATGGGCCTTCGGGCCATGTAATGGGATAAATTCCCACTGGGCCTTCGGGCTATGTAATGGTTCTCCCTGTATCTAGTTAAAAATAGGTATTTGATTTGGTTTAATAATAAATGAGGCTTCGGCCCCAACCTTTTAAAAAAATAGCATTTGTTTTAAAAATTCATTTATCTCAATTTTAACACTATTTAGTATTTGTTTTTTGTGAAAGTAAAAAAAACATGATTACATAGAAATAAATTCATTTAATCAACCCTAAAATGTCATAATAACCTATAAAATTTGTGGAATTCATCAAAAGTCTCAATTTACATTTATTTTAATATTTATAATATCAGTTATTTTAGTCTTTCATTAATAAGGTAATTACTGCATCATTATTGTGTCATAAATAAATTTAATAATTTAATATATAAAAAATATAAATAAAATACCATGATTTAGGAAATGTTTTTATATTTATAATTAATATTTATATTAGAATTTATCTTATGTATAACACAATATTAAAAATTGTTTAGTTATTAAAATTAGAATTTAACACTTTTAACTCTTCTTTAAATAAACTATAATAAATGTATTAATCTAATCCAAGTGGATCAAAAAGGGTCATATTTTTATCCTAAGGTTGATTTTGGTAGAAATACACTTGTACAATATAATTAGGACATGTGTTAGGGTAATTATAATATCAGTTTTACATTTAATTACCCTATTTACTTTTAACTGTGGTAAATATAATTCAAAATTTACTATTCACAAAAAAAATTATTTTCATACTATTTAACCACATTATACTTACTGATGTCAATAGTGTCTCTCAGATTTTTGAAATTCAATTCACATAAGTGGTAAAATTACATGTTATGCATATTTACAAATCTTCCTAGAAGGTGGGTAAAAGTCATTAAATAGTTCAATAAAATTTTTCATATCTAATCTTATTATAAAATGACTCCAATGAATTACATTAGACTAATATAGGTATTATTTATCTATTTTTACTTTAAAATAAATTTAAATAAAAATACTAATTATTTAAATAAAAAGTCGGTTTTAAATAATAACAGTGTTTTTTACTATTCATCGAAAATTTAATGTTTTCATAAAAATATCAAAAATTCACCCTAAGATAATTTTGATATTCCAAATTCAAAAATGATTTCTATTTTACCAAATTTTAATCATAGAAGTTTCATTAATTAATTTAAAATTAATTCTCATTGTCAAAACCATAATGCGGGTTTTTAAGAAGTAAAAAACTATTAAAAGATTAACTTGTGTTTATATCCAATTTAAATGTAAAATTAATTAAAATTACCTGAATTATATTAAATGATAAAAATATAATTTAATTATAATTTAAAACAACTCAAATTCATAACCTAACACTATAAATTACTTCAATTTAAAAAAAATCAATTAAAATTTAGTATTTTTCATTATTCATCAAAATATGAAAGTTATCAGAAAAGTACTAAAAATTTATCCAAACTAAATTTTTATATCCCTATTCTAAATTAGAATTTAATTTCATTAAATTTAATATATAAAACTGTCAAATATATTATTTAAAAAGTGATTTCTATTAAAAGGTGGAAAACTGCATTTTTTGAAAAAAACTTCTTTTATCTAAAAAATTGAATTTGTCTTTATATTATATCTAGGAAACAATAAATATGAATGTCAAAATTATATAGGATATATATATAATTTAAAATGTGGTTAATATTATTCATAACCACTTTTTAAAAGGCTAGTTTGATATGTCTTGATGCGCTTGAACTCGATGTTGCGTGTAGTGCATGTTATTGAATTACTTTAAAGAGATACCATACTATGAAATATTGGGGTGTTAAAATTTGATGCACATTATCAGGAGCATCTGTGTTACCAGAGTGATCTTATAGAGAATATGTGTAGGGAGCAGGAGTAGATGCGTCAATGGTAGCAGCAGTAGCAGGAAGAGCTCCTACGACAGCAACAGCATCAGTAGCAGTTGCAGCAGGAGATGCATCGATGGCTGGAGAAGTAGGGGTAGGAGTAGTTAGAGTACATGTGACATCTAACTTGTGGTTTAGGAATTGAGTTCCCTCCACAATCTCCTCCAACTCCTCCATACGACCCTCCCCCAAAGTGATCTATTTATTTTTTATGATAAAACATTTGAATGTAAATTTTGTTTTTAATATTAACTATATATATTTCTATATAGTGCGTTTTTTTTATTGCTAGAAATATTGCATTTTTAATTTTTTATTTATTTTTTATTATTTTATTACTTTATTTAATTTTTTTATTTTTTTATTTTATTAATTATTATTTTTTATTATTTTATTTTGATTATTTTTTTATATTTTTCGTGAATATTGATGTTTTCATTATTTTATAATTTTTATTATATTTGTAATATTAATATTTTTATTTATTTAATATTAATAATAATATCATTATTATATTATCAAAATTATTTTTATTATTATTATATTAATATTATTTTATTATTTATTTTATTTTACTAATATTAATATATATTATTTCACTAATATTAATATTAATATTTTATTTTTTATAATTTTTAATAATTTTTTTACTTTTTTTGCAATGATCCTCGTCGCAAATAGTATTTGTGATGGCCCTCCGCAAAAAAAGGATTTAAAAACTCGATAAGATTTAATGTGATGGGGCCCATCACAAATAGTATTTTCAATAGTCCCCTTTTCAATAAGGTATTTAAAAACGATGAGAAATCTATTTGTGACGGATCCGCATCCCGTCGCAAATAGTTTATTTTTTTGATGGATCGTCAAAAAAACATTATTTCCAACACCCTTTTATACAACGGGGAATTTATGATGGTTCCCCATAAAAAATGGTATTTTTGATGGGATCATATCAAAAATTCCCAAATTTCTAGTATTGATGGCTCAAAGTTCATGTTTCCAGTTTAAAATGACAATTTTGTAAAAAAACAAGTGACATACACAAAAAAAATGTAATGAATTTTGATTGTTTTGAAACTTTAGTAAAATTATTCATGAGTCATTTGGGATGTGTATAAATTAGTTGAACCTCAATCTGATGCCTGGTGTGATCGGTGTGACTCCAAGTTTATATTTTTATTCAAAATTGACATTAATTTTAGTGAGAAAAAACAACTAACATACTCAAAACTAATAAAACACATTTTTACTATTTTAGTAATTCAGTAAAATTATCCATAAGTCATTTTTGATATGTAGGAATCAGTCGCACCTCAATCCAACACACAATTTGACTGGTATAACTCCAAGTGTCCATTATCAATTTAAAATTGACATTTTTATACAAAAAAAGTGTCACTTGTTGAAAACTGATAAATCATGCCTGTATTGTCCTGATTATTTAGGACAACAATGTTTAATTCATTTTTGATATGTATGAATTTTTCTCATGTCAAACACACACATTATACCACTTATGTGGCTCAAAGTGCGTGTTTCTAGTTTAAAATGACATTTTAGTAAAAAAAATGAAAAGTGGTAAACTCAAAATAGGGAAAATTTATTCTCATTGTTTTGACACTTTAGTAAAACTATAAATGATTCATTTGGGACATATATAAATCATCCACACCTCAATCCAATACATGGTGTGACCGGTATGACTCCAAGTGTGTCTTTTTATTCAAAATTGACATTAATTTTAGTGGAAAAAAATTGACATAATAAAAACAAAGAAAAAACATTTGGATTGTTTTAGTACTTTAGTATAATAATATACAATTCATTTTTGAAATGTAAAAAATAGTAGAACCTCAATCTAATACATTGTGTGATTGGTATGACTCCAAGTGTTTATTTTTAATACAAATTTGATATTTTAATACAAAAAAGTGTCACTCACTAGAAACTGATGAAACATGCTTGGATTATCTTGATAATTTGGGAAAATGATTAATAATTCATTTGTGACATGTATGAATTGGTCTCATGTCAAACTCACACATGATTTCACCTATATGGCTTAAATTGTGTGTTTCCAGTTTAAAATGACATTTTAGTAAAAAAACACAAATTGCACACTCAAAATAGAGGAAACATATTATTATTATTTTCATAGTTTAGGAAAATTATTCATGAGTCATTTGGGATGTATAGATATCATCCTCAATATGACTCGTGCATTTTTTATTCAAAATTTACATTAATTTTAGTGAAAAAATGTAACGCCCCAACCCCAATTACCTAGAGTCAGTGCATTATTACATAACATTGGCATGATCACAAAAGATCAAGTCTCGAAAGACCGATTAGTTTAGTAGACTTGTAATCACTAGATACATTCATAAAGTTTACATTACATCATAAAATTAAAACTACAACAATATAGTCTCCATAGTCCACACTCATATCCCCTCATAATATCCCTGCAGGTCATTCATAAAATACTTCTTCACATCCTGTGAAAAATAAAATATAGAAAGGGGTGAGCTCAGATTCCCAGTAAGGATAACAATATAGTGGAAACTTTCATAAATAATCATAAACATTTAAGGCAATGTACAACTAAAACAAAATCCTTTTAAACATGAACTTCATCATAATATGGAAGAAATAAAATGAAATAATTCCATTTACTTTTTCACATGGATATTCTACTAGTTGAATAATCATATGCAATAACAATAACCACTTTCATAATGATGGAATGCATAATGATAAACTTTAATTTCTTTGTTAAGGCCTCATGCCAAGACCTAAGTGATAACTGTAACTGGACCCCAACCTGGAGAGCCTCTGTAACCGGACTCCAACCCGGAGAGCCTCTGTAACCAGACTCCAACCCAAAATGCCTCTATTAACCGAACACCAAACTCGAGTTCCTCTAATAACTGGACACCAACTCGGAGGGCCTGCTGTAACCAGACCCCAACCCTAAGGGCTTACTTTTACCAGTCCCCTCCCTGAAACATACTATTCCAACACATTCATCTTAAGAAGAGGATAAAATATAACAGAAACATTCGTATTAAAACTAGCATAAGAAATTCCAAAACATTAATCATAAACCATTAACGGCATAAAATAACTCATCCATAGTCAAACATATCACAAAACCTTAAATACAATATGGATGATCAACTTCAAACAAGTGTAAAATTTATCAAAGGATGTTGACATAGATGAAATCAAAACTATTTGAGAGAAAATTATTTTTTTTTAAATCATTTAAAAGTCACATAATTATAGAGAAAAAAATTATTTTAAAAACATTTTTATAAGCTTTTAATGTAATCTACAATGACTTTATAATGGTGGAAAATAGCTGCACCCACCGTATAAGTTAAAAAATATTCTTACCTTAGTTTTGTCGAAAATATCAAAAAGTAACTTGTTTGGAAAATGACCGAAAGATTCCTTTCAAAAATGTATAAGGTCAAATAAGGATATAAATTACTTTAACTCATTATCTATTAAATAGTAAAAATGTTTTGAAAGAAATTTTTAAGAAACATGGATATGGATGATAAAGATGTCCCAGTAGATACCTACGTATAAAAAACCTCGGATAATGAAGAGAATGTGAAATAAACCCCTACCAATTTGGTAACTTACGAAACATACACCCCATGAAAGAGGTATCATACAATGAATATGTAAATACACATAAATTAAAGTGTATTACACAAATAATACGATTATGGGCAGTACATACACCACACAAAAGGTAATAGGGGCAATATGGCATGAATCTCACGGAAATAACGAGTGAGATGAAAACCCCTTACCTTTTAATTTTCCTTGGTTGAGGGTAGTCTAAACTCCTTTATAATGGTGAAATAATTGTTATTAAATTATACAAGAATCTTATACATTAATATGATATCATATATGATCTTTTAACATTTCTTTGTTAATAATATCTTAGTATTATTGTCGTCTCGGGTGTTAACTTACTCGTTTTATTTTATATGTTTTGTTACATAAGCAATGTTTGTTATGGATAGGTTGTATCTTATTCATATCCAGAATGATATCAAGTCCTTAAAAATTATTTTTAATCATCAAATGAGAATTATACTTGAATGGATATGATGGGGAATGAATCTCATCGCGTTCGTGGAGACGGTAGTCCGTACATAAGCACGAGCGACAATATCACTCTTTTGATATTAAAATAATATATAATTGGATAGTATATCATATATACAGAATCATTATCATGTTATATTTATTATTTACATGAATTACACATCATTATTATACCCATCCAAACAATAATGTTTTGAATAACAATTACACCACGACGTGGAGACAGTAAGCCGTACGTATGCACGTATGGTGACATGTCATTCAAATGATGGATATAATACTGAATATGGTTGTACCATATTTATAATAACATCAAATTATATATAGGATACTGGAGTTATTATTTTATAATGTTAATAACAAAGAAAGAAGAATTTGAATAAGAAAGGAACTTGAAAAAGGGTGGTGAAAACATTACCTCTTCTTCGGGTTCTTCCTTTTGATTTGATCAAAAGCGCTCCATAGGATGGCTTTCTAATCAAACTAAGGCCTCTATGTTGAATTGAGGGAATTGGAGAGAGTATTTGGGCAGGTTTTGGCTGATCCAAATGGCTTAGAAGGTGTGAATTAGAGAGAAGGGGGAGTGCCCTTTTATAAGAGGTGTGAGGGGCACCTTTGGAAAAACTAGAAATATTATTTTATAATAAATTCATATTCGGTTTCTAATGGCTCCAAAGTGTATTATTAAAATTATAAGGTGGGGATGGGTCGAAATAATTTCAAAAAATAGAATTTAGATAGGTTTGAGACATTATATTAACCCTATCTTTTAGTTTTAACTCTTAGTTAATTAGTTTGACATTTACCATGTCACTTTGTATTTTTATATTATCTAGTTAATAAACTAACTATATACATCCAATCTACCCCAAGTGGTTAATTAATGATACACCTATCATGATATAAGTCATTTTGATGAACCTTAGATTTTTAGGAATAGAATATCAATTAATAATATAATATTTTTTTAAAAACTCATTTATGTCAATTTTGACACTATTCAGTAATTGATTTTTGTTAAAGTCATAAAAAAATTATTAATTTGAAAAAAATTCATTTAATCAATCCTATAATGTCATATTAACCAATAAAACTCATGGATTTCATCAAAACTTTCAAATTATATTTATGTTAATATTTATAATACCAATTATTTGATTCTTTCATTAATAAGGAAAATACTGCATCATTATAGTGTCGTAATTAATATTAACTATTGAATGTCTAAAAATTATAAAAAAAATATCATTATGTAGAAAATATTTTTATATTTCTAATTAATATTTATAGTCTAAAATCCAACATATATAATCCTATGTAAAAATTGTTTTTCTAAAAGATATATGCTTATGTCATTTTTGTATTTATTTTAACTTAATTAATTTAAAGTGTCCTTATCACTTACAAGTGGATCCATGGGGTCCCAAAATCAACCCAAAGATTCAAATGGTCAGAAATGTATCAACCAATAAGTTTAGGACACGTTTTAGAGTAATTTATTTTTATTATAATATTATTTTTTTACCCTTATTTACCGGATTTACCCTTTAACCATAGTAAATAAAATATTTACCTAAGTAATTATTCAAAATGTATAAAAATAAAAGTTACCTTTTTACATAATTTAGACATCCTGATTCCAAATATGGAATCCATTTTTCCAAATTCAAAACACAGAAGTGGCAGAAATTAATTTAAAATTAATTCTCATTGTTAAAACAAAAAGCGTGTTTTTAAGAGATAATAACTATCAAAAGATTAACACTTGTTTATGTCTGGTTTAACTGTGAAATTATGTCGAATGACCAACATTGTATTAAATATTAAAAATATATTCTAAATATTATTTAAAACCACTCAAATTCATAATTTATCACTATTAATTGTTTCGATTAAAAAAGTTGTTTTTAATTAAAATTTAGTAATTTTCACTATTCATCAAAATATAAAAGTTATCCAAAAAGTACCAAAATTTTACCCTAGGATAATTTCGACATTATGAATCCAAAAATAAAGTCCATTTTGAGAGATAGAATTTATAAAATTTTAAAAAGTGGGTATTACTATTCATAGCGGCTACTTTGATTGGTCGTAGTGTGTTACAATCTCGAAGTTGCGTACAACACACGCTACTGTATTATTGAAAGAGAAGCGTACCATGGAATCTTGGGGTGTTACAAAAAAAATAAAATGCTCAAAAATATGAAAAATAATTCAAATTGTTTTGGTAATTTAGTAAAATTATCCATAAGTTATTTTTCTTTTTGATGAATCATCCTCGCCTCAATCTGATGTATAGTGTGGTCGATATGACTCCAAGTGTGTCTTTTTATTCAAAATTGACATTAATTTTAATCAAAAAACAACTCGCTTACTCAAAAATAATAAAATCCATTCTTATTGTTTTGGTAATTTATAAAAATGATCCATAAGTCATTTCTTATGTGTATTAATCAGTCACACCTTAATTCGACTCACAGTGTGATAAGTATGACTCCAAATGCGACTTTTTATTCAAAATTTATATTATTTTTTTGAAAAAAAACAACTGACATACAGTATAATAGTGTTTTTTCTTTTATTTGTGTTAGAAATTTTACTTCATTTAAATTCAGTATTTCTATCTTATTTTGGTCATTTATGTTCTATTTTTGGTGATGCAATATGTTGTTACAGCACATTGTACCTATTTATGGTGTTGTAGTGTGTTGTAGAACCACACTGTTGTTTTCACATTTATTATCATTATTAAATGCGCTAATAAATTTATCCTTTATCGTCAGTTTTAAAATCATCAATAAAGGATCTCTTTATCATTACTAAATAAAATCGTGGATAAATGGTATCTTTTATCAGTTCTTTTAAAAGTGCTAATAAAAGTATTTTTTATCAGTGATTTTATTTTCCCTAATAATGATACCCTTTATTAGAACTTTTCTAGTGCTAATGAAATCCTTGGCCATTTAACCTAATTGTGGTAGTCAGTGATTTTCTAGAACATATAAAGGCCTATTCTAGCATTTTTAAATGTGATTTTCATAGTAGTGTTGTAATAGTTGATCCATTAGGTTACTCCTTATTGTAAAGTGTGATAGATGAATTGGTTATTCTAATATGGTAATAAAACTATTTGTTTGATAAAAATAAATTTTTAGGACTGAGAGAGAGTCATTTTCATTAAAGGCTAAATTTATTATTTTTAGGGCCAATTTTAATTTTTTTTTTGTTTGATGAATTCTATATTTCTCTAGTTATGAGCATTTTTATTTGATGTGATATGATCCAAGGATAAATTTTGGTTGATGAAATATGGGTAGGGAGGCCTGATTTTTTTGTTAACAGTTTCCACCTATGACTATGAGATGCATGGTGATATGCATGACTGTGTTAGGGGTGGAATCATGATTAATGGAATGGGTTAAAGCTAGTCTTTCCCATTATTGTGGTCGCATATAGGATGCTTTATTTTTATTATTTTTTAAGGGTTTTATGGATGGGTTTCTTATTTATATGTATTCATTTCCCCTCTTCTTGAGGTAGATGGGTTTTCTTGGTTATGCATCTTTTATGATAGATTAGGATGTTTCCTAAAGTTCCTATAATTATCCAATAATAATGTTTAATAAATGTGTCTCCCCTTAGGGATGGTGTTTTTAGGATTTTTAAATGATGTAGATATTGAGAAACTATAGGCCCGGTTGGATTATGAATTTATGTTATGGACTTTATTTTGAGGTTAATGAAATGTGAAATATAATAATTTCAATTAATGGATAATGAATTAATTAACATAAATTGAAATTTTATAAGAAACGATTAATTTCATTAAATACTAAATAAATGATTGTGTGTTTGTAGGATATCTAGTTCTTAATATTGGATGTCGGGTGTCCAAGAGATGATAGCTATAGAGGAGGATAATAATAGGTTATTTCCCATATTTTGGTTGTGATATAAAATATAAAATGTATGTTTTTTTATTCTATACACTAACCCACCCATTTCGATAGCGAAACTAGAACCCAGTGGACTCTATCAGGGTACTTTCCCCAAAATCAAAGTTGGTGAGGAATAGATTGATGACAACCCCACCTATCCATGTTCTATTATCTCGGTATTATTAGGTGCTAGTATGCATGGTGGTTACCTTTCGCATATATGTATGTAGATGGATTTGATGTCATATGGTTATTTAATATACATATATCTTCAGATATAATATCAAATGATTATTATAGGTATGTTGTGTATGGGTTGTGATGGATTTAGGTACGATACTCGATGAATGGGATATGATGTCTTGAGGTGTAATACTCGATGTATAATACACAACATACGATATATGGTGACTTCAAAAAAACTACCACATTACTATCTGAAGATTCTGCATGGGATTATGAGATGATATGATACCTGAGATGCATGAGATGCATGTTATGAAAAATTGGCCCTAGGGTCTTTAGGATGTCTTCTTTAGAGAGAGATGTCTTAGGATGTTAGACGTTATGAATTAGTAGAAGACTAGTGTGAAGAATTAATAGTACACCTTTGTTTTATTACTATATGACATCATGTATGAATTACTTGGTGAGAGGTATCCATAGTACAGTTGGGAACATAGTATACTTATTTAGTTGATGTGTTTTTTTGGCTTGTTTTTCACTGAGCTTTAGCATTCTTTAATTACTTTTTCCACAAAAGGATATTGGGCGGATCCTACTGAATTTACCTTTTATTCTCTCATTAAATTTATATTTAAACTATTTTTTATGTTAGTTTGATAAGTTGGAGATCAGGTTGGAAATTACTATCTCATGGTTATTCATGAGCTATTTGGTATTCATTGTTATTATAGAGTTTATCTGTAGGTATGTGTAGTTTCTTTTCAGTTGTATTAGTTTTGGATGAAATTACATGCATGTACTTGGGATCTTTCTTTTCCATTCTTTTAAGGAAGAGATGATTGGTTTTCTTGTCTTACCTGTCATTCCTCAATTATCTTAGAGTTCAATGACTCCCATTTGTATATATGTTATACCCTTGGTGTTTGTTTCCAACTCGTGGCCTATTGGAGGTGGGCATCATGGGTTATTATCTCACTACTATCATTTATCCCCCATGACGGATACCTTTGCAGGGGGGATAGGATCATGACATGTTAATATATTAACTCATATATAAAAATATTATAAAAGTGATTAATTTAATCTTTTAGGATAATATATGAAATACTTAAAAATGTTTATTTGAAAATATTACTTTTGTACTATATATAATTTGACAAATACCACTAAAATTAATTATTTATATTCTAAAATTTATTTTTACAAATCCATTGATATTAAAATATTGATTATAATTTTATATATACTTCATAGTGTATTTTAATAATAATATTTATACATTAAAAATAAATATATTTAAATATATTTATAATATTTTAAATTCATTATGAGTTATATTATTTTAAATTTACTACTTAATAGTACACGACTTCAGTATTCCTATTGGTTATGTGAAAAAAAATCATATTTGCAATCACTATTTTTTCAATGACTATATTTCATTTCTATATATATAGACTTACTGAATCATTTATTAAATAAACAGATACTTCATAAGTCATAGTTCTTATTAAATATTATATATTTTTTAGAATGATTTCTCTTTTCAGGGTGATCTCCCCCATTATATGTTTTGTTGGATATTGGTGATCCTCAAGGATGAAAATGGTCTATTGGAAATCTGATTTCTAAATATTTTGTTCTTTTTTTTATATTTTTCCATATTTATTTGATATCATTTAGTTGATATATTTTATCCATAGGGAGTGATAACCAATAGTGTGAAATACTTATTTTTATGTGATTTTTTGTAACATTCCCCTTATGAATGAATAAATTTTTGTTAGTTTAATTTTTACCTCATATGACTTATTTCTTAATAAATTTCAATTCCTTTAAAAAATGGATAATTTTTAGAATTATAAACTTACGATTTATAAAAGAACATGCTTCCAAAAAACATGGGTTTTTACATCTACCCCCTCCACAAATAAATTTTGTACTTGAAATTTTAATCACTCATATATAATGAAAATAGGCTAGGATTTTC
Organism: Viscum album; assembly: GCA_963277665.1. Taxonomy (NCBI): domain Eukaryota; kingdom Viridiplantae; phylum Streptophyta; class Magnoliopsida; order Santalales; family Viscaceae; genus Viscum; species Viscum album. The sequence continues at coordinate 1,430,774,671 of OY728156.1, read as the reverse complement.
TTAATATATTCATCATTCAGTATATAACTTCTAATATGACATCTACCAAACTCTCTTAGTTTATACCGAATTACTTATATTTAGTCAATCAATATTTATCATTCATACAATCATGTACCCCAATATGTATATAAACTAATCATATATTATTTATAACAAACCTCTCCAAAAAACATTTTAATCTCCAATACATTAATCCACTATGAGATTATATATTTTTCTAAAAATTAACTCTATTTTTATCCATAAAATGTATTAATAACTCATTCAAAATGACACAAACTAGTCAATATATATCATATTTCCAAAAATTAGATAAGCATCGCCAAAAAAATATCAGGGATTACTTTTCATTTAGATCAATAATTAATCCTAATTATATAAAACTCACCTTTCTAAAAATCATCAACCCATTTATTTTCTCAACATCAAGATTATATTTATCTTAAGAGTTATCCATACATCAATCATGGGTTACTTAAAATTTATTCCCAAAAATATATATGTTTCATAAAATCACATTCCAAAGTTATTGATTCCATTAATATATGTTTCAAAATTTCAAAGAATAATTACTGAATAAAATTTCTTATATGTTTAACATAACCCTCATAACATTTAGAATATACCAAAATACTATCGATAAATATCACTCACTAATAAAAATAACTATTTTTATAAAAAAATTAATTTATATTATGGTATCAACCTAACTACCTTAGATAAAACTGGGAAACTCGTATTTTCTATCATTGCGTTTATATACTAAGATTATCAACCATCTAACTATGCTCCCTTATTTAGTTATAAGATATAGTAGTTTTTTTATGCATATATTCTCAACTTAATATTCATGATTATATTTAAACCAAATACTAAAACCAAATGGTTATGAAAACATCAAAAAATAATTAGAGTATCTGAATATGAAAACTCAATATGAAGATGTATCTTCTAATAAAACCTTTATTTCAACCTATCATAATTTAAATTAAACTATTTCATACTTATTTAACCTTATAACTCTCAATTTTACTAAGTAACATTAAGTTGTTTTCTCTCATAATTATTAACCTAATCCCATAATATAAAGAGGAAATAAATCTTTCATGATGGTATAAAAATAAAATATGATGGACTAAAGGATATCCCATGGGAGTATCTATCCAAGTGTGAAGTTAAACCACTTTTTCATGCAATAGGTTATAGTTGAGTTAATACCCAATATTCCCTCTTCAGGGTTATTAACCCTATGTACAACTGTACCAAATCCTGCATCAACTTAAAAATATCTAGAACATGATTTATTTTCTAGGAAAATAAAACAAACTCTACTTTACTAAAATTTTAGGATATTTTCTTATACTTACACATATCCATTAGAAATTTCTGTATATTTTTTTACTAAATTTCACTTATCCTAATCCCCCGAATATTTAATATTACCTCAACTAACCTAATTGGATATCTACACCACTGAAATTAGAAAAAAACCTTAACTTATCAATAATTGATAAAATTTAAAACTCTTAAATTATCATCAACCAATAACATTTTAATATCTAATGTTATTTAAACTCTTCTATGAGACCAACTATAGCATCATGTTCATTTAATCATCCAAATTACAATTCATAGAGAAAAAATTTCATTAAAATAAATTCCAAATACATTTTATGTTAATATTTTCAATGAATTGTGATTAAACCATAACCTAAAAAACTGATACCTTTTTAACTAATAGAAATTTTCTTCCCAATATGATAAAAACTACTTAATCCATAACAATTCTTCAATATCTCCTATAAATTCTTCTTATAATGTACCCTTATAGATATATCTTATGTATTACTTTTCTTCATAACTTGTGAAAATGGAAACATAAGAAAAAGGTGATATTATATGATCAATAAGGGTATGTATGAGCAACAACAATCAATGTTCATAAATAATGAAAATTTGGGCATACGAGTAAAATAAAAATACCTAATAAAATCATACCCAACAAAGATTTTGTCATAAATCATGGCATAAATATTGACATAAAATAAGACATAAATCAAAATAGTGAGTCGATAAATTTGATCCATCAGATTATAACATAGTTATGTAAATAAGAATAATCAATGAAACATACTTCAAATATGGAACATACATTAGTATAGGTAAAAAAATTCATGATCAACACCATCACTTCCTACACTTACAAAAAATGAAAATGTACTCACAAATACCTATTAGATGACATATAAACACTTCGAAAATGAATTTGAGAGATCTATAGGACCCCATCTATATTAATATATACTTATTAATTCCATAAGAAAATCAATAATTCATCATATCATAAAGAATAAATAAAAATAAAATGAGTTTTATATCTTTTTCAAATGGATTCACATAAGTAAATTATTTATAATTTCATCAATAATCATAACATGATAATCTAATTGAAAATAAATGGGCTTCCAATAACATTGAGTAACATTATATTTAAATATCATTCAATCAATATAATAAATAATTTTTTAAATACACTATATACATAAAGGATATATAGTTAAGATAAAAATTATACACAATCAATCAATGTATGGTATCTCAGAGAACACCCTTCAATCAAAGGAATCGAGAATATTTTATTCACAGAGGAAAATAATTGGTATAAAAATTATGGTTATATACCAAAAATGATTAGGAAATACAAAGGTATTAATTGGTCATTTCTATAAAAGAGAAGAAAATTACATAATCCATCAAGGGAAAGATGATGGATGGTTACATCAAAAGAAATCATTGTCCAATCATAATATATATCAATGGAAAACGGTATAGAATAAAAATAATTTTAATGGGTTTTAGAAAAAAAATAACTTTAGAAATAAGAAATATCATTGATCTTTTGAAATAATTTTAAAATAGATGTTTTTCTAATCATGGAGAAAAATAATATTTCCTTTTGAAACCATTATAACATTTAGTGAAATTATCTAATAAGAAAATAAAGTTTTCAGAATTATGTTATCCCAACAAAAAAATTAAAAGAGTAAATTTTAAACATATTTCTAAAATACTGAAGTTATATGTAACTAAAATTTTATTTTCAAAACATTGTATTGAAAACTTTATAAAAAATTTACCTTTTAAAAAAACATCAATAAATGATTCTTTGGAAATCATATAGAATATCAAAAGAAATTTGTGGTGGAAAAAAATTTGGAATACATTTGATTGAAAAAACAAATATTAAAAATAGTATTATATTATCCTTTTTAAAATGAGTAATGAGAATTATTAAAATCATATAAAATAACACATATTATATATCACATAAATACATGAGAACATTTACTTGAATTAATATTTAGACTTTAAACAAATTGTTAATTAAGATATGCATGTTTGTTCTTAATAACTTAATACTTTTAAAAGTGATAAAATCATGTATAATTATTTGAATTAAAATATACACTCCCCTAGATGGATAAAATAGAATATAATATAAAACATAGAAATAATTTAAGTAAAAACTTTAAAATAAACTATATAACTCAAAAAAATGAAATTTGAGTTATTATAGTCCTTTACAAATAGAATTGTTCATGAAGTAAGAAACTTTTGAAAATAGGGTTTTTGTGGTATAAATTTAAATCCATATAATTCAAGATAAATTACCGCATAATATAGTTATAGGGTATAATTTACCCACATATTTGAAATTTGTTCAATAAGAACAATTATAACTCAATGGATGAGAATTTAGTTAATAAAAACCATTAAAACTTAAGAAACATTAGAAAATATTGAAAGTGGGTGCCTTAATTTGAAATGAATTACCATGAAAAAAGGTATTTTGTGATATAATAACTCAATTATGTATAATATAAACCTTATAAAATACATTAAGTGATTAATACAAAACATGTCCCAATGAAAGGAATTTGAGATGAAGAAACTTTTACCTTTTTCTTTCGATAACCCATCCTTGTTATGAATCTCCTATATAGTAGACATAAATAAATAAATTACTTAATTAAGTACCTTATTCAAACTTATTAACCATAATAAACTTTATTTATAGTCTTTAATTACAAATAAATTACATAGTTATGGTTATTTTCAGTAATAGAAGTTAAAACATTCGTTTTTTTTTCACATTCTAATATCATGGTAATTAAGTCAATTATTACTAAGTGGATTCATATTCATTATTACCCTATTACTAAAGATATAATAATAAGTTTTTTTAAATTATTCCTTATGTATTATTTTAATTATGTGCAATAAATGAATACAGTTTTGGAACAAGGAAATGTGCTAAAGTAGTTTTGGCGTGTTTAACAATTGAAAGGTTATATATTAATAAATATTTAAAATATTAATAAAACAGTTCTAGAATAATTAAAAAATATTAAATTTGTTATTATTATAATATATTATAACTATATAACAGTCCTTATTAATTATTTATAAATTTATTATAACATCATTCAATTAAGTGGTAAAAGTATCCCAAACAGCAATGTTTTATACTTTTTTCATGAGTAAGGGAATGTCTTTAGATAATGATAGTATTAAATATTTTATAGAATTAAAAATTTGATAATTATAATATATCCTCATTAAAAATATTCATAGAATCATCCAATATGGGTGGTGATGATGGATTAAATTCGAAGTATATAGAGGTGGTAGTTCGTGGTATGCATGATTAATAACCCCATTTCTCAATAAATTGATACATTCAGGGTTTAGGAAAAATAATAATTTTGGAATTATATTTTTAATGTATACTTAATATCTATTCATAAAATCCATCCTTGATATCATACTGGATATGTGTTGATGAAAAATGTACAACATCGCATCATTGGCATGGGAGTCCACACATACGCATGATTGATGTTTTGGTTTTTCTTAGTGGATGGAATGGAATGAATAATTATTATTTAATAAATAAAATAAAATTTTATATATTCTTATTACACTTAATTAATTACATTAAAACTATATATAATGTTAATATAGTAAAAATTATGAAGGAAACACTAAGAGTAAGTGTAGACTAATGTTGGGGACTTGAATTGTTTTTATAATTATCTATTGAAATAAAGGCCTTATGCTCACTAATAGTGACCATAGAATTTTGAAAGTGTGAGAGGGTTCTATGAGGATAAATTTGTAATGGTTTTAAGGATAAATTAAAATCTAATGTGATCTTGGAAGTGGTGAAAGTGTTAGCCTTTTATAAGTGAAGAGAAGGGTAGTTTTAGAAATAAAACATACATTTTCAATAATGTAAAATTACTATTCAAGAGACAACGACCAAAAATTGGAACAAAAATTGAGGATAAAGTGATTTTTGGTATATAATCACCTTAAAAATCTCTTTTTAAAGAAAACCTTGATATTTTTAGGTATTTTTATTTTTACTTTATACCTTTTTTCCAAATTTACTTTTACCATGGTAATTAATTTTTAGCCTTAGTAGTAAGTTTAATGAAAAAAAGTAATTTTGAACCATTTACCAAATTCAATCCATAAAATTTAAAATTTAATTATAATTATATCAATTAATTTTTATAAATATGTTATATTTTAATTTTATAATACACAAACTTAATCACGTAAAAATGGTTTTTTGAAAAATAACATTTTTCAGTTTTAAATTTATATATAAGATAAAATTTTCATTGTTAATAATTTGAATGATTGAAATTGATTTATTATAAATAAAATATAATATATATTTGTATTTTAATTCAATAAAAATTCTAATTTCACATTCAAAAAACTTTATTTAAATAAAATACTGAAACAATTTTTATTAAGTAACATTTTAATTAGTCATAAAAATTTTGGACATAGGATTTATAAGTAAAAAGAATATTTAAAAAAACCTAATTTTATAACTTGAATACTTATTTTATCACTCATAATATTTTTTAGTATTATTATATAGGCTTGCCTAATGATAGAATCCTAAAAATTATAATTTACACAAAAATTGTACTTACCGACTAAAAATAAATCTTTTTTGAAAAATCCCAAAATCAATAATAATTAAATTTTGATATGAGTATTAAAAAATTAATTTCATGTGATAAAATTTAAATTCTAACATTTTTTAAATTAATATTTTAAAATAAAACCCAAAAATATAATAAAAACTTTTTTTATTAAAAAAGTGTAATTTTTAAACATTATGTTTTCTTTGTAATATTTCATCTCAATTTATAATTTAAAATATGTTAATATATTAGTTAATATATAATAATGTTTTTAAAAGTTTAAATTAATATATTAATATACAATATACAATAATTAAAAAATGATTCTTTAAAAATATTATTTTTTACTAAATATTGTTTATCAAATACTGTTTAAATAAATTATTTATATCCTAAAATTTAATGTTACCACTCTATATATTTATTTGAATTTTATATATACGTCATATTATATTTTAACAGTAATATTTATATTTAATAGATAAATATATTTATTTATTTATAATATTTTAATATTTTTTTTATTTCATTATGAGTTTTTTTATTTTAAACTTACTACATTACAATACATGAATTCTGTATACTGATTGGATATATGGCCAATAACAGTATCTGAAATGAACATATTTTCAATGAGATATTTTTTTATGACCATATTTTCAATTACCTTAATTTGTTCCTATATATATATATTTAATAAAAAAATCATTGCACTCTCTTTTCATATGGAATAGTTCATATTTTATATAATTGATTTTTCATAATGCTTTCTCCTTTCATGGGGATCTTCCTCATTATAGGTTTTATTTGACTACTTTTAATACTCAAGGTTGGAGATGATCTAGGGTATTTTCTATTCATTAATATTTTTTCTCTATTGCCCCTAATTGATTTATATAGTTTTAATGTTATATGTTATCCATGGTGAATAATAATAAATGGTATTAAATACTTAGTTTTGTGTACTTTTGTGGTAATGTTTCATTTATGAATGAATAGTTTTTTAGTATGTAATTCCATAATCCCAAAAACCCGGAGCTGGTGCATTATTTTGTTATATTGGCATGATTATACAAAATCAAATCCTGAAGGGATGACCAGTTTAGCAGTCTTGGAAAGCCAGATTACATACACGATACCCATGATAAATTGGGAAATAGAAATTAAAAACATGATACACAATAAAATGGAATAAAATTCATCCTTTAAATATTATTTAAATATTTATTCTTCATAACCTAGAGAAATAAAATATAATAAGGGTGAGCTCAAATTCTCACTAAGGGTATGTAAAGTGGAAGAAATAATGAATCAAGGAGAATAAATTAACATGGAATGGTAAATAACAGATAAAACATTCCATTCAAATAAATATATAGAGAAAAATAAATATATCAAGGTAATAAACTAAAAAACATGTCATATAATCAATGAATTGAAATGAAATCTATTCATAGATATGTTGATAAAAAAATCATGGATGAATAATAACTGAAACTAAATAAGGGAAATAAATAACTATGGATATCTATAACATACCACCAAGGCTTCATTCCAAGGATCTAATACTTTCAATGATTCATGATAATAATCTAATACATTCAAGGTTTCATGCCAAGAAACTAATTCTTTCAAAGCTTCATATCGAGAATCTATTGTTGATAAGTCTCCATGCTAATAGTCTAATACATTCATGTATTTATTAAAAGAATCTGATACTTTCAAGGCTTTATACCAAGAATATAATATTATCAAGTCTTCATTTAATGAATCTAATACAATCAAAGTGGACACCTTAAGAAAAATGGTATAATATTTATAAAAATAATAATATCCATTGCATGAGAATGTGAATATCAAGGTAAATTTCCAATGAAAAATGATTTAAATGATGTTATTGTTTCAAAATAAAGTTAACAATAACAAAAGGAAGTGATATTTCAAATATAATCATTAACAAAATTATTTAGTATAATAATATTTAAACATTCCAAAGTGTCTCATACCACTTTGAAACATTTAAATCATAATCACCATGGAGGAATAATATTAAATGAAACTTAGAATATCATGAGATTAATGATATTCATGATATAACTAGTAAAAATGTAGTATATAAACCAAATAAAATTGAATTGGTTCATAATAGGAAATAATTCTCAATATAATGTAAATTGAGATGAAATTCACTTACCTTAATCTTCCTTTTGTTGTGTGGTCTTTAGCCTCCGCTTAATCAGGTAACTTCTTTTGGTTTGTACCAAAAGGATTACATGGAAGTATTTATTCCCAAAGAGAGGCTTAAAGTTATATGGGAGGGATTTTGGGAAGATATTTGGGTAGATTCTAGTAAAACCTAAGTGGTTTGAGAGGTGTGAGAATGGGGAGAGGTGGTGGCCTTTTATAGGGAAGGAAAAGGGCTCACTTGGAATTCTTGGAAATAAGTTATGTTTATACATGTTATTACCTAAACAAAGACATACCAAACCAAAAAAACTCTTTAATGGAAGGTTTATGGTTGATATATGTCCACCAAATATGTTTTGGACAAGTATCTAGGTCATTTTCATCCTTAACTTAAAGGTTTTGTCCTTTATTAAGCTTAATTTTGCCTTAATAATTATAATTAATTCTAAATACTTTCACTAATATTTTTGGTAAAAAAACTAATCTTACATTATTAGAAATTATAAATTATTCTGATTCCAAATATGGAATCAAATTTTTCCAAACTCTAATCATATAAGTTATAAAAATTAATTAATAATTCATTTCTCAAGTGGGATGACAATGCAGCTATTTAAAGAAAAAATATCTAAAATTTTGATGTGTTTGATAGTCAGTTTCAATGTTAAAATGATTCTAATAACATAAATTGGGTTAATTGATAAAAATATTATCTAATTAAACTTTAAACCTAATATAAAAAATAATTTAACCTTATAAATAAATCATACGAAAAAGGAGTTTCGAACTAAAATACAGTATATTTAACTATTCATTAAAAATGAAATGTTTTAGGGAAACATAAAAAATAAACCTAACCTAATTATTATTTTTATATTTAAAATATTAAGTTTATTTTTACATATTAAATCAATTAATGTTTCATAATTAATATTTAAATTAGGTTCTCCCTTAATAGGTGGTAAAAATGTCTTAATAAAAATATAGTATTTTATGCATAAAATTGTGTTTGATGTGATATTATACTAATAAAATCCATGGGATTAACATAAAAAATATTTTATTAAATATATAACATATATATTTATTTAAAATAATTCATTAATTTTAATTAATTTAATTTTTTATGATAAAACATCTTTGTGAGCATAAAAATGGTTTTATATAAAAACATTCCATTTATATCCAATTAGTTCCAATATTCATTTATAATTAATTTTAAACCTATAAATTAGTCTTATATTATTATAAGTAATATATTTCATAAGTTAGTTTATACTATTCATAACTTCAAATTTAACAGCTAGGTTATGTCTTATTATCTTAAATAATAATATTTTAATAATGTATGGTTAAAACTTGATCTTGTGTGTAACGCAAGCTAACTCGGTGTGGTGTGTAGTGTAATCTTAAAATGGTGTTGCATATAAAGAGATAAAAAAATAATATTTATTATAACATGAAAATATTGTGAAGTCTTGGGGTGTTACATTCTCTCCACCTTAATTAAATTACATCCTCTCAATTTAAACTTGATATTAGTAATCAAGCAATTGATATTTGAAGATAAAATATTTTTGAACAACCCACATCATAAATAGGGTTAATAACACATCTTCTTAATCAAAGATAAAGAAGATTAAAATGTTCATGTAACTAGGTTCCCTCATAGGATAACATATGTGGTAAATGGAAACAAGGATATATAAAAAAATATAACAATAAAGTTCTAATAGAGAGTTCTAGAGAACAAAATTAGGATAAAGCTAACAATTAGAATGTCATAAATCCACAATGATCTAAGGGTCCAGTTAATTTATCATAAATGAAGGTACTAGTAAAAAATATTATTCAAAATAATTTTCTCTAGATTTGAGGAATTCATTCACTCTCAATGAATATAAGTAATATACATTTCTATTTTATAAACACAATCTTATCATTTGATTGTGACTTGAACAATTTCTACTTTGTGTCTTTGCACAAGTCGATTCGTATAGTGATGTAATACAATAACTTATAAAATCTAATCCAATGATAAACCATTTCATAAATGTTGGACTTTCCAAAATATTATGATCTAATACTTTAGAATGATAGTCACTAAATTTCCAAAATGAACTTATCATTAGCATTTAATTAACATGAATCGTCTATAAATTTTCACATTCTAAACATGTAAATAAATTCATAATGTATCCTATTAAAATATGGTAATAACTTGAATTACCATAAAATCTTATTGTAAACATGCATTATTCCTTATTCTTTAAGTAATACTCATGTTATCTGATATATTACTTAAATCCAAAAGTGATGTAAACTCCTTCAATGATATAATAGACCACTTATTGAAAAGTTGTTAATCATTTATGAGGTAGTCATTACTTCTCCAAATCAATCATTTACTCATCATTATCTCAACATTAGGAACATATTAAGTGTTACCTTTACCTTAATGATGTTTTTTCTTAAATTTTCACTTGCTACTGGATCACTTTTCTTGGTACTATTCAGCATATAATCTCAAATTTTTAATAAAAAGGTAATATAGTACAATCTTCATATATTACATAAATATAATAACCAGTACATCACTAATAAAATATTCAAATGACATAATTCTTGAATATGATTTTTAATTATTTATATTTATCTGGGGAAGTAGCATAACTTCAATATTATCCAATAGCATCTTTTGGGGTATATTCCTTTGATGCTTGAGACATTGATTTTCATAGTATCCCATCCTATTACAGGGGAAGCATTTAACATTGTAATATTTGTTCTTTTTCTTGCAATCAGGAACATGGTGTCCTTTTTCTACACACTTATAACAAACACGCATTTCCTTCAAGAAAGTGATAGAGTGTTTCTTTCCACAATTATCACATATGGTAAAACCCTTCTTTCCCTTCATCTTCTTTGACTCATTCCCTTTTTCATAGTGCTTAGATGACCTCTTATTGACTTGTATTCCTTATAATACATAATACTTGGGGAATTATTTACCCACATCATTGTTACATGATATTATTTCCTCTTATGATGATAATGTTTTGGGGATTATTTCCTTTTGAAATATTATCTTAATACCTTAAAAAGACTTGATCCTTCTTACTCTTTAGATCATGTGTATCGGTGAGTTTCACATTCCTTCAACTACGTTACATTTCTAAACAATGGCATATACCGTATTATCTTTTAAAGTTATGAACTTTGTATAACTCTAAATATGGTATAATATATAACATAAATTTATTCATGGTGAATCCTAAAATCATAAACTTTGTTTACTTTGGGGAAATATTTACTATTAAATCCTTCATAATTGTAGGTAAATAAAATATTAATTATCCTAAAAATATCCCATAAGAGTGTCAAAACATGAGTGAAGTAAGGCTCATTATCATTTACCAGTTTACCTTGTGTTAATCTTGGAACACCTTATAAGGGTTATTACTCCTAGGTACATCTATTCAAGAACTATGTCTACTTATAGTATCTAGAAAGTGATGTATTTCTATAAATAAAAACATAATATCTACCTTACCAAAATTCTAAGTTGTTATTTTATACTCATACCCAATTTTTATCTTAGGGTTGTGCTCCCCAATCTAAGTTTTCTAAATATAGTTTCCAAGTTTGCTGTTAAACATCCTATAATACCAACTGTAACATCCTGACCCTAGAATCCCACAGCCAGTGCGTTATTTTTATTACATTGGAATGATTACAAGGAATCAAATCTCAAAGGGCTGATCAGTTTAGTAGTATTTTAAATATAGATTTAATAAACGATACCCATGATGAATTAGGAAATAAAAATTGAAAACCTGATACATAATAAAATGGAATAAAATGCATCCTTTAAATCTTATTAAAATATTTCTTCTTCATAACCAGGAGAAATGAAACATAATACGGTTGATCTAAATTATTCAGTAAGGGTATGGAAATCAAAACAAATAATGAATCAAGGAGAATAAATTAATCTGTTAAGGTAAATAACTAATAAAAAATACCATTTAAATAACTAGATAAGGTAAAATCAAATATGGAAAGGTAAGAAACGGAAACACGTGTCATTTAATCAATGAACTAAAATGCAATATATCCATAGATATATCGACACAAAATCTAATGGATGAATAATAACTGAATGAAAATGAGGGAAATGAATAACGATGGATATCTATAACATACCACTGAGGCTTTGTGCCAATGATCTAATACTTTCAAGGCTTCATGAAACAAAATCTAATACTTTCAATGATTCATGCCAATAATCTAATACTTTCAAGGCGTTATACCAAGAATCTATTACTATCAATGATTCATGTTATAAATCTAATACATTTAAGTCTTTATGCCAATAATATATTTATTTCAAGGATTCATTCCAAGAATCTGATATTGTCAAGGCTTTGTGCCATGAATCTAATAAAATGTGGACACTGTATGAAAAATGGTATATGGTTTATGAAAATACTAAAATCTATTGTATGAGAATATGGATATTATTGTAAATTTTTAATGAAAAATGATTAAACTAATGTTATTATTTCAAAATAAAGTTAACAATCACAAAATGAAGTGATATTGAAAAGATAATCATTAAGAATTTTCTTTATGATAATAATATTTAAACTTTACAAAGTGTCCCATACCACGTTTAAACATTTAAATCATAATCCCCAGGAAGAAATAATGTTAAAATAAACTTAGGATATCATGATAGTACGGATATTCATGAAATAACAAGTAAAAAGAAAGTATATACACAATATATATGTTAATTAGTGCATAATAATAAATAATTCTCAATAGAATGTAAATTGAGATAAAATTCCCTTACCTTAACCTTCCTTTAGTTGTGTGGTCTTTAGCCTCCTCTTAATCAGGTAACTTATTTTGGTTTGTATCAAAAGGATTCTTTGGAAGTATTCCTACTCAAAGAGAGGATTCAAGGTCTAGGTGAGGTATTTTGGGAAGATATTTGGGAAAATCATGGCTGAACCTAAGTGCTTTGAGAGGTGTGAGGAATGGGGAGAGGTGGTGGTCTTTTATATGGAAGGAAAAGGACTCACATGGAATTTTTGGAAACAAGTTAGGTGTACACATGTTCTTACCTAAAAAAGTTATAAAAACCAAAAAAAATATTTAATGTAAGGTTTATAGATGATATATGTCCTTCAAATAGTTTGTGTACAAGTGGATAGGTTATTTGGTCACTTAATATAAAGGTTTATTCCTTTACGAAGCTTAATTTTGCCTTAATAATTGTAATTAATTTTAATTACTTTCATTAATATTTTTAAAAAAACTAATTTAACCTTATTAGACATTATAAATTATTCCAATTACAAATATGAATCCTTTTTTTTAATTTCAATCACGTAAGTGGAAGAAATTAATTTAAAATTCATCACATAAGCGGGACGACAATGCATATTTTTAAAGTAAAAACATCCAGAAGTTTGTAATTTTTTTATAGTCAATTTTAATGTGAAATTGATTATAATAACCTAAATTGGATTAATTGATAAAAATATTTTCTTATTAAACTTTAAAACCAATATAAAACATAATTTAACCTCATAAATAAATTAGAGGAAAAATTAGTTTTGAACTAAAATGCATTATTTTTAACTATTCAATAAAAATGAAATGTTTCAGATTAAAATAAAAAAATTCAACCTAAAGTAATTATTATTTTCATATTTTAAATGTTATGTTTATTTTGACATATCAAATCAATTTATGTGTAAAAATTATTATTTAAAATTTGTTCTTTATTAAAAAGATGTAAAATTGACTTAATAAAAATATAGTATTTTATGCATAAAATTAGGTTTGTTGTGACCTTATGCTTATCAAATCAATGGTATTAACATCAAAAATATTTTATTGAATATATAACATATATATTTCATTATGATAATTCACTAATTGTTTTTATTTTAATTTATTGGGATAAAACAGCTTTGTGATCATAAAAATGGTTTTAGATAAAAATATTTTGTTTATATTCAATTGGTTACTATATTCATTTCTTATTAATTTTTAACATATAAATTAATTTTATATTATTATAAAAATTATATTTAATAATTAATTAATAATATTCAAAAATTATGATTTAACGGCTAGGTTAAGTCTTATTATATTAAATAATGATATTTTAATAATGTGTGGTTAAAACTCAGTTTTACGTGTAATACAGGATAACATGGTGTCGTGTGTAGCATAATATTAAAATATTGTTTTCTATATAGAGAGAAAAAATAATATTTATCCTAACATGAAAATATTTTAAAGTCTTGGGGTGTTGTAGAGTAGTTTAATTTGTATCACATACAACATCTTTAATAATAAATTTAACTTATTTTAAAAAATCACGAAAAAAAGTAGTTTAGAATTATAAAAATATTGTTTATAAAATAATATTCTTTCTAAAAATCAAGAGTGTCACATTAACCAACTTTGTGAATAAATAAAGAGAGTAAAAATAAATAAATTCATGTTACAAATTTTTCACACCATTTAACAACAATATTAAAAAAACAAGATGAGGGATGGAACTGAACCACCATACCTTATCCTTATGAGGAATAGTCTTGAACTTTAATAATACTACTCAAACTATGAAATTCATCCTTTGAAAAATATTTAGTAAAAATATCTTACACTTAATCTTTTATATGAATAAATTATAGCATCAACACATTTATTTACAAAAAATAACATTAATGAAGTGATATATAATGCCAATGTATCTTGATTTTGAATATTAAGCTATATTTATTGAAATATTGGTAGTAATTTTATTATCAAAGCTAACAAGTAGTGGTAAATTAACTTATAACTTGATATCATCCAACTCAGTCTTTATCCATAATAATTTGGGTTTGGATTTAGTAGAAATCACGTACTATACATCAATAGTGTTCAAGTTTGTAAAATTCTAATTATTTTTCTTTCAGAGAGGAACACGTTTTTTCAAGGAAGAAAAATCCAATAGACATAGACCTAATATAAACAACACAAGCTACCCAATTCAAATCTGGATAACTAAACCAATAATGTATCCATTTTTTATCATATTTAAAACCAAAACCTATTTTACCTTTGATTTAGATAAGTATACTATTTCCATCAATGAAATGGGAAAAATTTAGTGAAAATTGATACTTTATACAAATTTTAACATCATAAGAAATGTTTTTTCATAAAGATATAAAAAATAGACTTCCAATGTGATTCAAAATTTTCTTATATCATATTCCTTTCCTTGAACATATTTTAATATCTTGGTTCCCACTAAATAGAGGTATAAGTGAAAATTGAATCCACCATTAAAAACCTTTGTATAAGTCACATATAATATTTATCTTAACAAAGAAAATTTTGATCTATATCATCAGAAATCTGTAATCCAAGAGAGTACCCTATATCACTAAAAATATGAATATCAAAAATTATCTTCATTTAATTTTCAAATTATTCATAAACTTCCTTATAATTTACAACACAAAATATTTAGTCTTTATAAACAATAACATTTAGCGATATACCTTTTTCATATTTAATATATAGGTTTTTTCCTACTCTTCATTTTACGAATTTCAACATCTTCAAGAAAGTTTCATGATTAGAATAGCTAGATTTGTGGTCATGTTTTGGACCTTATATTATGCATTATTTAACCTGAAAGCATAATTAATAGCTTCTCTAAATAGTAATTCACAAGTTTGATCAATGTATACATCCTCTTCTATCTCGCCATTGTGGAAGAAATACTTGACATACTCTTGAAAAATCTGGTATTTCTTTTGAGATGAAATTATAAGAAATATTCTTATGGTATAAATCCTTAAAATTAGAACAAATGTATCATAAAACTCTACTCCATCACCTTAATAATATCCCTTACACATATGTATTCATTTATTTGTTATAACCTTTTCATTTTTCATTCAAGTTATTCAAGAAATAACTATTTAGTTTCAATAACATTTTTTTAGAATCGAGTCTCAATATTCTCTATATGATCCAACTCATTATTCATTTAATCATCCCACTCTTGATTCTCCAATGCTTCTTTCACATTTCATGGTTTAACATGAGAAAATTATGAGGTATGTTGTACTTTTCTCAAATATCTTATAATTTGATCCAATTTTCTGTATTCTTATATGATATTTTTCATATGAAAATACTTTATCAGACATATAAAAGATGAATGATATTTTTAATCATAAAAAAATGATTGAATCTACCTCTCCATCCAGAACATCCTCCACACTTTCATCATTTTCTGAAACATCTTTAGGTTTTATTGAAAAAAACAAATTCATCTTCTTCACTTATGGAACTTTCTTCTTCAGTTGTGATTTATTTGTTTTTGTGTTCCAACACATTATAATAAACTTTTTTAAAAATAAAAAAAATTGTAATAATGGTATCCTCTTCCATTTGGTGGATAACCAAGAGAGATCCCATGAATTATTTTATACTCAAACTTTCCCATATTATTACCTTTTACTGTGATAATATAAAGGATTATAGACACTCTTAGACAATTAATACATGGATACTTATTATAATACATAAAATATGGGGATATAAATGAATTTTTCAAGTACTAAAAATGATTTTGAAAATGAAAATTTTCACCAATAGTTTGTCTCTAAATATACTGAGAGGTGTCATTCTCTAATAGCATTGTTCAATCTATATCTACTAAACATCTATTATTCCATTTATAACACTATTTTTTGTGGTATATATGGATCACTTAATTTAGTGGGGATATCATGTTTCTAATCATAAGAATAATGTTTTACATTTTTTATCCATCACTATTGTATATCTATGTCTTATTTAAGACTAAAATACACTTGTTTTATATAATTATTCTAAAACATTTAATCATATTTAGAGCCACTGATTTATTTTTTTTAAAAAAATAAAACATGTAATACATTAAAATTGATCAATAAAGGAAATGAAATATGTATATAATTTTTTTGATTACTTTTTCATTGGTTGATATGCTTCAAAATATGATTTTACTGAATCTATACCTTCTTATATAGAGAATTAACGATATTTACCATTTAAAATTTTGAGAAAATAAAATTCAACGTTATTTTCAACAAATAACATTATGAATATTATCTTGTTAGATATTTTTTTTCATGTTATTTTAGCCTATATGACTATGTATTTATGACACAATTTATTTTCGTCATTCATGTTCAAATTACAATGTTTTATATCATCACCAACCTAAAATTGAATACCCATTGTTCACTAAAATCTTGTAAAAATTCACCCATATTCTAATTTATTCACCAAAAATAAAAACTATTGAATGGTCACATCATTTACTTCATTAAATAACTAATATACACTATGAATAATATGATTTATTCCTTCAACAAATACAATGTTCTTGAATTTAAATTGATGTTTCCCAATCACTGCTGATCCAACACCTTTAATATTGATTGTCCCATATTTTCAAAATTTCCTTTATCCCTTTTCACACTTTTAAACATCTACTATAATATTCACATCACTTTTCATATGATACAAACATACACTGTCTATAATCCATGTATTATACACTTTTGATTCTTTAAGTACCACTCCCACAAACAAATCTCTCTTTTTTTCTTTTTTTCTTCTTCTTATGAGCTATTTGGGAACTGTAACTTCTATTTTTCTGGGATGGTAGAAGTTTTAATAATTAATACACAAGAATATTTTTATTTTCATAAATTCTATATACATATTCAATATCTTCAAACTAGATTTTATATTTCTATCAAGAATTTTTAATCAATTTCTAAACATTCTTCTTCTGAGAGGAATGAACCCCCCTCAAACATTGCCTTTAAAATATCATATTCTAATAATAGTGTTTATAATTCAACTAAAACATTATTTACATATTATTAAAAGACTCCAAGATTTTAAAAATACCCATAGAAATCATAATTTATTTTGTAGAATGATTGGTTCCCAGTTGTTGACACATTTCTTCCTTCCTTCTTTAAGTCAGCAATGATAGATCATTTTTACAAACAAAAAATTTTGTGAAATCTTTATATCTTCATATTAATAATAGTACCTTTTTTTAAAATCTCTATAGTCATTAGTTATAAATATTATTTTATTTCAGATGGAGTTCTTATAATTTTTATATTTTTAAGAATCTCAAGATTTTTCCACAAACTTTGTATTCGTTACTTGATTATTCGTCTAATAATTTTATCCAAAATTTTGAATATTTTTTTCATCCATGTAGGTTGATTTTTATTATTCTTGATAACCCTTATAATTTTTTAAATATTCTCTAACCTCTTATATATAAATCTATTATCTAGATTTAGAATTGTTCTATTCTTCTTTTTTCTTACCAATTTCTATTGAATACGGTTAAGATATTTATTTCTCCTTTACCTTTTCATCCATATTAATGTTTAGAGTTTTATCATCATCGAGTAACTTATTTCAATAATCAATTTATTTAAGTATTTCTTAATTTCATCCTATATAAGAAGAATCATTTTTTCAATAAGATTGGTTGTCTTTCTTTTGAATTTTTATCTCCTATAAAATTTGAGAACATTGAAAGAAATTTTTTTATATCTATATTCAAAAAAATACAACTCTTTTTCTTATTATTCAAAATTGCAATCAATAATTTAATCCCTAGTAAAAAAATATTATTCACCTTAGTAATGAGAAGTTTCCCATCAAGTTAAATAGAAGTTTCAATTTCTTATTTTTTATCACATATTTAATTATCTTCAATCTTGGATAATAAGTCTCTCTTTTTATATTTAGAAAAACAATTTCCTTTTACATAAGAATAAAAATTTAACTTTTAAAACTTTTTTTCATCTTATAATCTATTCTAGGCCTTTATTCTCCATATTCACTGATTTTATCTTCTTTACATCTTGGAATATTTAGAGTAAAATTTAAAATGGATCCTTACTAGAAACTTTTTTAGTAAAATCTTTCCCTTGAACATTATATTTTATATTCTAATGTTTCTATAGATAATAGACATAATTTTATCAAACTTAATGTCTATATATTAATATAAAGATATAGCATTAACTTCAAGAACCTTATTCTTATACATATTGGGTTTTAAGAATATAAAGAAAATTTCCTTTTAATATTTACCACTTTTCTTTAAGACATTATCTTCTAAATTTTATGATAAATTGAGATGTTGTTTAATTCATCTATTGGAAGTGTTTTTGAATATTTATCTTCTAAGTATAATACTTTACCATCATACAAGTCTGATATAATATGAATTATTTAATCAACCGACATTGTATATTACTAACTCCTATTAAAGACTCTAATTATGCTCACAATATCAGCTACCCTTATAAAGAAACCATTAAAAATTTCATCATCATTAATCCTAAGGTATTCATACATCAAACTAAAAATCAATATATTTTACCACTTCAGATTCATATTTACTTCATAAATGTTCTAAATCTTGTATAATATTCCTTTTTCTTTTTGATTCCTTTGAATTTCTGAAATTCACTCTCTAAATGTGAAGACAATATAGAATTCTTAGAACACCAAAAATTTTCATAATTTATAGTATCTATTATTTTAATATTAACATTATAATAATTAGGTGGTAACCCATCATTCATGGCATTAAATACATCATAAATGATAGATAATTGGAAAGAAAATATCATATCCTTACATATTTAATAAAATTTCCCATAAAATGTGGTAATCCACTCATTTTTCACCTAATTATAGTTTCCAATTATACACATAATAAATTATTTGATAATATAATTAACCTAAAAGAAAATAATATTCTATAAACTTCAAACAATATATCACGAAGGAGGGTAATTTTATCTCTGATACTAATTTAAAAATCTCCCACAAATTAGTGGATATCACTGAGATGGGTTATTGAATCAATGATTTAAATTATTTTTATGTTTTATTCTCGAAACAACCTTCACCACATATTATTGTTAAATAATATCACTTCCAGAATCACACACGAGATGGGTATAATATATTTAAAATGATAACCTTTAAAAATAAAATTTTATTCCATGGAATGATTTGGATTTAACCAATACAATATGACCCATAAGTATAAAAATTTATATACAAATGAGGAGGGAGTATTTTTTTACTCATGATAGTCATATTCTAACATTTTTTAAGTGATTAATGAATTGATACAAGGGTAGATGATTTGGTTTAAATAGTAAGAAGTACTTTAATATAATTGGATATCTATTAAGTTATGTTAGTGATGATTCTACTTCTACTTTTCATCATATACATTCATAGGTTTCTTTCCATTTCTCTGTATGAACAATATATACTCTTGTTCTTATACTTACTCAATCAAAAAAATAAAAAATATTCTTGATTAACCTATAGAGTCTCACATATATAACTCCTACTTATCTTATTAACCTTCTTCTTTCACACATGATACTATATTTATTTTAATGTTTTCATTTTGTTATACATCATGTAGAAATAAAACACATTTGAATTTGAATTTAAAATTAAAATTTAAACAAATAACTTCTTATAAATAATTTTCATATTATTCTTCTTCTTCCTTATTTTTTCTTCTTATGTTTGAAAACTATTCCAAATCATAGTAGTGAAGCAGGAGTGGTTACATTGTAACTGAGAAGATACTCTATAAGTGCCTAACTTTTCTTTTTCTAATTTTTTTAAAAAAAATATTATCTATTTTCTTGAGTCATAAAAGCCATTTTTTGATGTTTTATCCAATATAAAATATCTTTGGCATCTTCTTAAGTATTATTTTCATCATAATAGATTATCTAAAAACTTATATTTTCATATGGATAAAATCTAAAAAATTCCTGAAGTCCAAAGAGATAATATAGAAACCCAAACATTTTATACATAAATATTACATCTTTTTATATTAAAACCATATTCATAACATTATGATCAATTCTGTAATTATATAGGTTTAGTTAATTTAGAAACATGGATACTCTAGAAACCTGTTAAAAAAATTTCTACACCATCTCCCTCTAATTCATCCATATCTAGAACCCATCTTAGACCTATCATTCCTAAAAAATTTATTCATAACCTAGGTAAAGGAAACATAAGAAACAGTGAGCTTATATATTCATTAAGCACAAATAAGGGAGATATCATTGATTACATGATCATAAGATGAACATATGGGTATGATAACCTGATATTAACATTTGAATAACATTCTAATAATTCCATATATTATAATCATGATTCATTGCATATATATTTCCTTTTTATAAGTCATGAATCACAAGTTAAATAAAAAAACATGATCTCTGAGAGCATAATATTGGAATAAGACATAAGTTTTTTAATACAAATAATAAAATAAAATCATTTCCTTAGTCAAGGCTCACTTCCTAGACTATCATAGTATATTGGTTTCACTCCCCATTCTATCTTACCCATAGTCAGGTTTACTCCCAAGACTATCATAGTGGATAAAGTCATATACTGAACTAGGATTTCTTCCCATTCTAGTATTTATTCTCTCATAAGACATGCAGCTTTACCCAATGCATTGGAGGGATATATAATTCTGGTCCCACCAATCACATAATGAAAATCATATATATGTGTTCCAAAAGATAATAAAATAATTATCATAGCATATCCTATTGAAAATAAATATGTTTCATAAATATTTTATCATTTCATCATATAATAACTCCTGGAAAATAAACAAGTTACAGAAAGGTTTCATGATAACTTAATTAACCCGTTGAAAGAAATAGGTTTCAAAGAATCATCCTCTAATCATCATCATTACAATCCATACAGAGAATAAAATTGGATCGTATCATTAGATCATATCTCCAATAAAGTATAATTAAAATCAAATGATGTCATCATAGATGAAAAATACCTTTAAAATATATTTCAAACATTTCATGAGTAAAATACTATTTTAACTATGAAGTCGCTTATTTAAAATATAAATATTTACCAAATATTAAGGAATATATTTTCATTTAAAATATCCTTTGAAAAAAATAACGTAAACTCCAAATAATTCATTGTAAATAGTGGTGGTAAATTTTATTCATTTCATGTATGCTAAAACAAATATTCCTTTCACATTTTTTATAAAAAGTAAAAATTACATCCATTTATATGATTTTTTAAATAGTCAATCATGGGTAAAAAAGATTTTAAAAAATAATAGGATAATATTAAAAATATTATTTAAATTACTGGAAATATAATAAAAAACAATTCCAATAAATAATGAGATTGTAACAAACAAACACTTACTGCTTTGGTAATCTTTATATGAATAACCGCATGAAAGAGATAACCTTATATGTTTTTTTAAATCCTCTTAATTTTCATGAAATAATTATAAAAGATATTTTTTGATAGTATATACACTACACAAATGAAATGAGTGGTGAATATGGAATTAGACTCAAAGAAATAAAATTAAAATGAGCAAACCTTAACTGGAGTTTAAATTTATTAAAAAAAGTATCTATCCTCTTCTATAATAAATTTAAATATATAATAATTATAAAATTGAATCATTTAAATACTTATAATATCATATATTATATTTTTATAACATTTTAATTACCATTTATTAATAATTCCTTCTTAAAATTGTCGTTTCCAGGTGTTAACTGTTTCGTTTTTCAAGAGAGTTTTGGTTCTGTATTTCTAATACTTTTACTTTAATCATAGATACATAATCTATATAATCTTATGAATGATATAAATATTATATATATTCATCTATAAAATATAGATATATAAAAAATGAATTACATCGTTCATGGAGACAGAAGGTCGTGCGTACGCATAACGTTGTTTTAATTTTTAGAATAATGTAATTAAAGAAAGGTAAATAATAATTTAAATTTAGAATATCATTTTTTTTATTATATATATCTTATATATTCATTAAATTTATCCTTATTACAATCCAAGTAAAATAATAATGAAAAGAAAATCACATCGTTTCGAGGAGGTGGTAGTCCACACATACGCACGAGCGACGTTAACATTTTTCAATGGATATGAATATAAGAAGTTAGATATGATATTATAATTAAAAAAGTATAATTATATTATAAATATAATATATAAACATTAAACCCATAATAATAACCATCCGTGAAATATAGTGATGGAAAATGCATTGTATCACCATGTGGAGGTAGTAGTCCACAAGTACACACGAGCGATACTTTCACTTACCATTTAATTGAATATAGGGTGAATAGTTGTAGTTACATAATAATAATATAATTTTATAATATATAGAGTACTTAATATATATTTTTAATATTAATACCACATATTTATATGAAATTTTAAAAGAAATAAATTAAAATAGGTCAAGTAGGAAGATTACCTCTTCTTTAGTAGGCCTCCTTTATATCCCCTCGTATGGAACCTTGTAATAATATATTAAGAATAAGATAACATATTATTTTTGGAAATAAAGTTTATAATACAATTTGGGTGGGTTTTTTGAGATATACATATTAAGGAGGAGTAATTAAAATATACAATGGGTGTCCTTTTTCTAAGGGGGTGTGATTAACTTAGAATTATTTAAAATATTAAAATATAATAAATTTATTTCTCATTTATAATGCTTAAAAATATCTATAAATTGGATAAAAATTGTATATAGTAAAAATATCATCATAAAATAAAATTTAGATAGGTTTTTTTGTCTTTTTAAACCCTATCTTCTATTTTAAGCCTTTCGTTAACTGATTTTAACCTTAATAGTGGTAATTATATTTTTAATCCTAAAGGGTTATAATTTTACTTATAAGGTAAAAATTGGATTATAAATTGAAAAGTGATAAAATTAAAAACTATTTAAATTCCTAATTTTCCTATTTTAATATTTTTATTATTTTTAAATAATTTAATAAAATATATTAAACATAAAATTCTATTCATTTCTTTTTATGAACTATTCACATAATTTCATTTTTAAGACAACTTGATAACAATGGAATTATAATATTAACCCATAAAAAATATATAATATTTTATATTTATCTTCAAAACTCAGGTAAAACTTTAACTCACCAAAACAATGTTACTTTTCCAGTTTTTTTGAATCATTTACTTTATCTTTTACTGCCTCCACAAGCATTATGTCGGTGTTGTATAATAATTTAAGATAATTATATCACCAATGAAAATATAAAATAAATTTAAATAATAAATAATCATTAATATTTCCAATCAAAAAATTATAATCAAAACATATATTTCTATTATCCCCTATCATAAAATATTATAGATATTAAAAGAAAGAAAGTGATATTTTTTACTTTATCTTTTACTTAAATATTATGTAGGTGAAAATAAATTTTAAATAGAAAAAATTTCATATTTTATATTTTTGGATTATTTTAAATGAAATATACTCATAAAATTAAATAAATTATTTTTTTAATGAATTTGAAGCCTTATCACATTAGTTTTAACTATAATTAACCAATTTTACCTTTATAATGGTAACAAACATTTACTACGGTTCCTATTCATAATGACTGAATACAAAAGTGACATGGTTAAAAAGATAGACCACCTAATTAGAAATATTTAAACTACTTTTCAATATTAAATTATTATAATTGGTAGATATTTATTTAAAATAAAAATAAAAAACTGATTCTCGCTCAAATTTACCCAAGAGAAGAAGGTAAGACGGTCCTTGTAGTTTAGCTTGGGTTATCGAATCCACAGAGACCTAAGAAGTAACCTATAGACACGCACATTCTAAGGACTGTTTTTGGCTATGAAGTGGCCAACTTTGAGTTGATTTTAGATGGGTTTAATTGAACTCTAAGATACTTAAGTGAATTCAAATTAAAATAATGAGTTGATCCTAGGTTATCGCTCGGGGTGGATTGGACGTATTTTCTTTTTAATGATTTCAAATTCTTAAATTTGAGATGGGTTCATTTAAGGAGATAAAACAACATCATCACTTACTGGTTTAATGCCAACACCCTTTAATACTAATCACCTATACACTTGAAGGATCAATGTTTTGATCACTTCAAGGTAAGGGTTTGTATTAGTACTTGAAGTGTGTGGCCTTAAATTTAACAAGGACGATGGAGTTTAAAAATCATCAAATAAAAATCCCAATTAAAGAAGTGATTATACATTAATTAGGTGATAAATAACATCCAATCCAGCCCCTTTATAATCCCTTGGATCAACCCATAAGTGGGTTAGCCCTCCATTGATCCCATGGTTTCAATGGAAGCGGAAAGTAGACTCATGAGAGAGGAAATGGAGAAGTAAAGAAAACAACAAAAATAAAATGATCACTCCACCGTTGTGTGAATAATTTCACAAGGGTTGGTGTGAATAAATTCACACCTTGATCCAACAGTATCAATGTGATATGAAGAACAATAGAATAAGAGTAGAAGAATAAATTTTATTAAGAAACTAAAGTGAATTGAACAACTTACATGTGAAAGACAAATTTGAGGCAACAAAAATGCAGCATAACATTACAATTGAACAAAGCATCCAAGATTTTAAACTCCTTCACCACCACTATCTTAAATAGGCATTTTGGGAGCCTTGGGTTGATCCTCCAACAGTACAAATCATCTCAGTTAATTTTGGTAGGCCATAGGTGGTGGAAATCTTGTGGAATTTGAACTTTTCCACATTTGACCCGAGGTGACTGCCAACTTTCCTTCAACGAACAGACGCATCTGGAAGACCTTCTAGGCGGACGAATCAGGGTGGGCCATAGAAGACGAAAATGGAGCTCCGGATGTCTTATAACCTACTGTAAAATTTGGGCCCATTTGGAGTTTCTTATTCCGAGATACGATTAAATTAGTGGTATGTTTTTATGGGACGCAGAATCTGGACCAGAATTTTATCTCTAACTTGGGATGACTCAATGACTACCATGGATGCCGAATTAGCATTATCTCCTGAATAGTGATTTGTTTCTATACATGTCTTCTATCATCCCACGAAATTTGGGATTAATTGGGCCTGTATGTTGGGCCCCATAGCCTCATCTGTGGTCTGATGTCCAATCTGCCTTCTAAAGAATTGCTTCCTTTCATTTCCAAATATCTCCATCATCATCCATGAATTCTCCACTGATCCCTGAATCAAACATGTTCATATTTAAGTGTATATCAATTTCCAAAAATATCAAATTAAAATATGTATAATTATATTCCTTAAAATCAGATGAATCATTGGGTACTTTAAATGATGTTCAAAAATGTACCACATAATAGTGCATTTTAAGAAGGTATTACAATCATAATGTGAAATGATGTTCAATGTGTAAAATGAACTAAAATGGTGTTTATTAATAATAAAAAACATGAATATTATATATATTAACAATTAATATTAGCCTCATTTAGTGGCTAATCACACACCCCAACTTGAGTTTTGCTAGTCCCGAGCAAAATATATCTCAACAATATGAAATTCGAATTCCCTTTTCTAAAAACATTTTAATACACAATGATCACCAAAAAACCTTATACCAAACAATCATGAAACCCATCAAAATATTTTAATACAAGATAGTTTCATAAGAAGATCCCAATCCCAAGCTCATTATTTTGATCAAATCCATCATCATACTTCATCCAACTCAATTAGGTGTAATGATGTGTTGTGAATCACAATAGATATGGGGGTTCATTTTCATTCAAGGGGGAAATCATGGAAGCGCTTGGTGGAATCACATTTAATACAAATATGAGTATTCTTCATCCTTTTTTTTGTTTTTGTTTTTTTTTGTAATATTTTTATAGTAATTGAGATTGTAGTTAATCAAATTAACCCATGTAGCAAGACTTTGCCGATGACTCCCAGACTCAAAGGCCTTAGGGCACCAAGTGAAGCCCACATACTCAGGCATCGTCTCGAGTTAACTTAATCAAAAACAAAGTCATATTACCATAAATAGAGATATATTGAAAAACTCAGTGCTAGACAACTCTGGAGTCACGATCCCCAAGTGCCGAAAGCCTCGCATTTTATCAATCCATTTCTCTACACGCAAATTTTTATTTTTATTTTTTTATTTTTTTATTTTTTAATAATTTTTTTTTTAGTTTTTTTTTTTGAATACTCATATTATTCCTAAAAATAAAACCATCCTATGCTATTTATTATGGGACCCCAAAAATTCAAATTAGTACCCCCACAGTCTAGAGGATGTGCATTGTGGAATTTTTTTATTTGGATGAAAATATAAACAATGAAATATCACATTGGACATCCACACTTTCCAAAATATATGCTCATGAAATTATACAAGGATTAAAATCAGAATTAGGGTATGCTAAATTATTTTATATTCAGTTTCAAAGTGTGCAATTCGTATTACCATGTTCAAAGTTAAAGGAATTTTTCCTTCCATTTAAAAAAAATTCAAATCATTCATTTTTTTTTACATGAAATAATTTTTTATTTTATCTCCCCCCCAACTTAAAATAACATTGTCCCCGGTTTTTAAAGAAAATAAAATTTAGAAGGGGTTAGAGGAATAAAAGGGAAGTTCAATAAGGAAATTGAAATATTAGGATCATGGAATGAAGTCACCTGGTGGTTGAAGTTTGAAGTTCTTGCCGCTCGAATTTATTCCTTTGATATCCATATCGCTTGCAAAGTTCCCTGGTGGAAAAAGGAAAAACAAAACAAACAAAAAAAACAATATATATATATATATATATATTTATATAATAAAGGAAGTAAAATATAAGTATATATATAAAAATTATAGAATAAGGAAGCACAAGAAGCCGCAGGTCAGTGGTAAGCACGCACCCCTATCTCCCTTCGGTCCCGGGTTCGAGTCCCCGCGGCTTCGCCGGTTGTGACGGGGTTTTCCCCATGGCCTATGGCGTTGACTTTTTTTTATTTTTATATTTTTATTTATTTATTTTTGTTTTTTAATTTTTTAACCTAAAAACACATCACAAAAAACAAACTGATGATACATTGTATTCTTTTTAAATTTCTGGGTAAGGTATTACTCAAGGATCACACCACGTGACATGGATGAATATGGTGCTCCCCTTTCGTACCCATCCATACTCATTATAGAAGAAAAGGTCAACAGTTTATTATTTTTTTTCAAAATATCAAAATGTCTCATTAACCCTATTTAAAATATAAAGTTGATTAAAACAACAAAATTATTGGAAACTTGAAAACCATGGGTTGCCTCTCATTCAACGCGTTGTTTAACGTCGTTAGCCCAACATGGACCCTAAATCTATTAATTTGTTCCTTGTTCATAGGTTGGCTCAGTTAACTCAACCTCTATTTCCTGTTTATTGAATGATTCAATGAATGGTTTTAACCTTTTACCATTGACCTTGAAAATGTAACCACTTGTGGGATCTTGAATCTCTATTGCCCCATGGGGGAATACATGATGCACTATGAAAGGTCCTGACCATCTAGACCTTAACTTTCCCAGATGTAAATGAAGTTTTGAACTATACAAGAGCACAAGTTTTCCTGGTTCAAAATGTTTGACCTTGATATTCCTAGATTAGTAGGCTTGAACTCTATCTTTATTGATCCTTGAATTTTCATAAGCCTCCATCCTTAGTTCCTCCAGTTCATTGAGATCTAATTTCCTTTTTGTTCCGGCCAATGAGAGGTCATAATACATTTTCTTAATTACCCAAAATGCCTTATGTTCAATTTCCACTAGAAAATTCCATGCTTTACCATAAACCAACCTATATAGGGACATTCATAAAATGGTTTTATATGCAGTTCTATAGGCCCAAAGAGCATCTAATAGTTTCTCGGACCAATCCTTCCTAGAGGGGTTGTCAGTTTTTTCAAAATTTTCTTAATCTCCCTATTCTCTAACTCAGCTTGACCATTGGTTTGAGGATGGTATGCAGTGGAAACTTTATGATAAATACCATACTTAGACATGAGTGAAGCGAATGGGCGGTTGCAGAAATGGGTTCCTCGATCACTGATTATAGCCCTAGGAATTCCGAATCTTGAAAATATGTTCTCTTTCAGAAATAGAATCACAACTTGATGATCATTGGACTTAGTGGGAATGGCCTCAACCCATTTTGAGACATAATCAACAGCTAAGAGTATGTAGAGGTATCCCCGAGAGTTTGGGAAGGGACCCATGAAATCAATTCCCCAACAGTCAAATATTTCAACCACTAAGATGGGAGTGAGTGGCATTTGATTCCTTTTTGTGATGGACCCTACTTGTTGACACCTAGGACAGCTTTGACAAAATGTGTAGGAGTCCCTTGAGAGGGTGGGCCAGAAAACACCACATTGAAGAATCTTAGAAGATGTTTTCTTAGAGGAAAAGTGACCTCCACATGCCTCACTGTGACAGAATTTAAGGATGGACTCTTGTTCAGATTCTGGAACACACCTCCTAATGACTTGTTCAGGGCAGAACTTATAGAGGTATGGATCATCAAACACATAGTATCTAACATCAGAAAGGAATTTCCTTCGATCTTGAGTCCCGAAGAATTTTGGAATGACTCCTGTCACTAAGAAATTTTCTATGTCAGCATACCAAGGGTAGTCACTCACAAAGTATAGGTGTTCATCAGGAAACGAATCAGACACAGAAATCTGATTTGAGTTGTCTTTGAATTCCATCCTAGAGAGGTGATCATCTAAAAAATTTCAACTCCCTTTTTATCCTTGATTGTGAGGTCAAATTCTTGTAAGAGAAGGACCCACCTAATCAGTCTAGCCTTAGCATCTTGTTTCAGGAAGAGGTATTTTAGTGCAGAATGGTCAGTGAACACAGTGATGGGTGATCCTAAGAGGTAGGACCTAAACTTCTCTAAGGAAAACACAATAGAAAGTAACTCCTTTTCAGTGGTGGTGTAGTTGATTTGGGCATCATTTAAGGATTTTCTTGCATAAGCAATGACATAAGTAGTTTTATCACAATGTTGTCCTAACACAGCTCCAACAGCAAAGTCACTAGCATCACACATAAGTTCGAAAGGAAGGTTCCAATTTGAATATTTCATAATCGGAGGAGAGGTGAGAGAGGATTTGAGGGTTGAGAATGAACCCTCACAGCTTTATGTCCAAACAAATGGAGCATCCTTTACTAGGAGAGCACAAAGGGGATGAGAGATTGAACTAAAGTCCTTGATGAATCTTCTATAGAAACCATCATGTCCTAAGAAAGACCTCACTTCCTTGACAGTTTTGGGTGATGGAAGGTGACGAATGATGTCAACCTTTGCTTTATCAACTTCAATCCCCCTACTCGAGACCAGATGGCCTAGAACAAGTCCCTCTTTAACCATGAAATGGCATTTTTCCCAGTTTAGTACCAGATTCTTTTCTTCACATCTTGACAAGACTCTCTCCACATTGTGCAGACATCCCTCAAAAGTATCCCCAAACACAGAGAAGTCATCCATGAAGACCTCTATAAAATCCCCTACCATGTACGAGAATATTCCCATCATGCACTGCTGGAAGGTTCCAAGGGCATTGCATAACCCGAAGGGCATGCGTTTGAAGGCAAAGGTACCGAAAGGACATGTGAATGTAGTCTTCCCTTGATCCTCTAGGGAGACCTCAATTTGATTGTACCCCGAGTACCCATCTAAGAAACAGTAGAAGGCATGACCTGCCACTCTCTCAAGGACTTGGTCAATGAATGGTAAGGGGAAATGGTCCTTCTTGGTGAATGAGTTTAGTTTCCTATAGTCAATGCAGGCCCTCCATCCACTACTCACCCTTGTTGGAAGAATCTCTCCATCTTCATTGGTTATCACTGTGATTCCAGCCTTTTTTGGAACCACTTGGATTGGGATCACCCATTCACTCTCAGCTATGGGATATATGATACCAGCTTTCAACAATTTCAGAATTTCTTTCCTTACTACCTCCATGAGATTAGGATTGAGTCGCCGTTGAGGTTGATGACATGGCTTTGAATCAGATTCCAGAACAATCCTATGAGTCCCGATAAGTGGTCTAATCCCAGGAATATCAGAAAGGGTCCAACCAATGGATTTATTATGCTTCCTAAGGACATCTAGAAGCATCCTCCCATGATTGGATTCAAGAGAAGAAGAAATGACAATAGGATGTGTTTGATTTTCCCCTAGGAAGGAATACTTTAGTGTAGTAGGAAGTTCCTTCAATTCAAGATCAGGTTGGTTCAGAATTTTAGCAGAAGATTGGGACATTAGATCAAGATCAATTTCTTCTTTTAGAGATTCATATAGGATTGATTCCCCACATGTAGAAGTTTCAGCTACTAGATTGGATTGATCATATTTAGGGAAGGAATTTGGAGTGGTCTCCATGAAAGTGGTTTCTTGAAAGGTTTGACTGCTTGTTGGACCTAAGACTTCATCATAAGAGAAATTTGAAAATGATTCAAGCCAAGGAGATAAACTTCCTTCATATGAACAAAGGAAATCAATCTCATCCTGACTTAAACATTCATCAAATATTCCTTGATGTTCCATGGATTCATTATCAATGCTTCCTATCATGTTTACTTCATGAATGTCCTCGTCATCCCCTATTTGTGATCTTGTATTATAGATGTTCAAGTCTAGACTCATGTTCCCAAAGGTGATGGTTATGTTCCCATCTCAAACTCGGATAACAGAGTTGATTGTTGCAAGAAAAGGACGACCAAGGATGATTGGGGTTTGTTCCTTATTTCCTAAGTTTGGATGGTTGTCAAGGAAAATGAAGTCAGCAGGGTAGATAAAGTTTTCAACATTTACCAGAACATCCTTTAAAATTCCCTTTGGAACCCTAATTCTATGATCAGCAAGCTGAAGTGTGACAGATGTGGGTTGGAGCTCTTCTAGGCCTAACTGGCAGTACACAGCATATGGGATGAGATTGACACTAGCACCTAGGTCACACAAGGCCTTGACAACTTTGTTCTCTCCTAGTTCAACATTGATGTAAGGGAAACCCGGGTCTTTCAACTTAGGAGGAATGGTCCCTTGAATGGTGGTAGTCACATTAGCAGCCAAAAGGACTTGGTTTTTATGTGAAAATTTTCTTTTAAAAGTGCACAATTCCTTAAGGTACTTTGAGTAGGAAGTTATGGTTTGGATTTCATCGAGAAGAGGAATGTTCAACTTGACTTGTGAGAAGATTTCCCCCAATGTTTCACTCAGTTCAGGCTTGGGTTTCCCCCTCATGCATTGAGGAAATGGTACAGGTTGTGGGGTTGTTTGTTGAGGAGTTGTTTCCTTGAAAATGTTATCAGTTTCCTCAGTTTGATCTTGTGGTTAATTTGAATTTTCATCCAAGTTTGAATCTTCAGGTGGGTTCTGAATTAATTGTTCAGGTTTCTCAATTGATTTCCCACTTCTTAAAACAGTCACAGCCTTTAGTTGTTCATGAGTTGTTTGAGCACAACATGACTCTCCCATTGAAGTTGAGGATGGCACCGCCTGAGTAGGCATGGGTGCCTTTCCAGTTTTTATGGTTTGAAGTTCTTGTTTTAGGGAAGATACTTCTGAGTTCATCCTCTCCATTTGTTTGCACAGTTGTTGTAGTAGGCTTTGTGGAACAGTTTGGGTTGGTGCTTGAGTAGATTGGTTTATCCCAGGGGGATA
This sequence comes from Viscum album, assembly GCA_963277665.1. Lineage (NCBI taxonomy): Eukaryota > Viridiplantae > Streptophyta > Magnoliopsida > Santalales > Viscaceae > Viscum > Viscum album. The sequence continues at coordinate 1,430,741,751 of OY728156.1, read as the reverse complement.
TTTTGGAGGTGGGATGGTTTGTTGAAAATAGACCGGTGGCTGTTGGTATTGGATAGGTTGGGTTTGGAACGGGTTATGGGTTTGGTAGTTCTGATGGGGGTAAGGATTTTGTCCCTGTGGTTGGATAGGTTGTTGGTTATCTTTCCAGCGGAAGCCTGGGTGGTCGTTATACCTTGGGTTGAAGTTGTTTTGGTATTAAGGATTTTGAAAGTTCAAAGCATTTACTTCCGCTGGGGGTCCTCCTAAAAGAACATCCTTGATGGATGGAATGGTTGGGCAGTTGTCTGTCTTATGGTCATGTTTGTCACAAATTGTGCAAACAGGGTCAACAGTTTGGATTTCATAGACTTTCCTAAGTTCTATCTCTTCAACCTTCCTAGAGAGTGCTGTGAGTTTAGCCCTAAGGATTTACTCTTCTCTAAGTGTATGAATTTCAGTAGTTCTTTGTGGATTTTTAGAATAAGGTGAAGTTCCTTATGTTTGGTTTTGTTCAGAAAGGCTTTCTAGATACTCGTAAGCATCATTTGGGGCTTTGTTTTTAAAGGTTCCATTACACATCATGTCAATGAATTGTTTGTTCCCCAGACCCAAACCTTCATATAAAATTCTCATTTATTCAGGAATAGAAAAACCATGGTGTGGAACCATGTTTAGAGTGTCTCTGAACCTCTCCCATGTTTCATAGAATGACTCTCCCTCTTTTTCAAAAAAGTTTTGGATACTCTTTTTAAGTGCAATTGTTCTGTGGTGGGGAAAGTATTTTTTGTAGAATTCTCTTTATAGTTGGTCCCAATAGTTGATGGATGATGGTCTCAAATTGTTTATCCAATTTTTAGCTCTATCCTTTAAAGAAAAAGGAAATATCCTCATCTTAGAAGATTCAAGTTGATGTGGGGGACACATGGTTTCTACAATGTCATTGAACTCCTTAATGTGTTGGTATGGCATCTCGGACTCCATTCCATGGAATGTGGGAAGGTGGTTTAGGACATGGGGTTTAAAGATGTAGTTGGAATCTCCTATGTAATTGTGTCTAATGCATGAGGGGGAATTGGTCCAGGAAGGTGTGAGGTAGTCATTCATGGTTTGATCAATTGCATTCCCCAAGTTTGGGGCTGCCTCATTTGGGTTTCCATTTTGGTTCCCACCTAGGTTTATGAGTTGGTTTCTTTGAAGACCTTCCATTGAAATTGGATCAATTTTGGAAACTAAAGTATTAGGAAGATTATGATCTAATGGAATGAGTTCCCTTGGTGTACTTGACTCCCCAACCCCAGGACTATCCACCCTAACTAGACGGTTTGATTGATCGTGGGTGTAGGCGGACATGCGCCAAAAGAAAAAAAAACGAGAAAGGGACAAGATATGAGAATTTGGATGAGAAAAGAAGAAATGGGGGAGAATAGAATGGGTCTTTAGATGACTTACTTGAGTCCCCGAAAACGGCACCAAAATTTGATTCTCTCTCAAATTTACCCAAGAGAAGAAGGTAAGACGGTCCTTGTAGTTTAGCTTGGGTTATCGAATCCACAGAGACCTAAGAAGTAACCTATAGACACACACATTCTAAGGACTGTTTCTGGCTATGAAGTGGCCAACTTTGGGTTGATTTTAGATGGGTTTAAGTGAACTCTAAGATACTTAAGTGAATTCAAATTAAAATATTGAGTTGATCCTAGGTTATCGCTCGGGGTGGATTGGACGTATTTTCTTTTTAATGATTTCAAATTCTTAAATTTGAGATGGGTTCATTTAAGGAGATAAAACAACATCATCACTTACTGGTTTAATTCCTACACCCTTTAATACTAATCACCTATACACTTGAAGGATCAAAGTTTTGAGCACTTCAAGGTAAGGGTTTGTATTAGTACTTGAAGTGTGTGGCCTTAAATTCAACAAGGACGATGGAGTTTAAAAATCATCAAATAAAAATCCTAATTAAAGAATTGATTATACATTAATTAGGTGATAAATAATATCCAATCCAGCACCTTGATACTCCCTTGTATCAACCCATAAGTGGGTTATCCCTCCATTGATCCCATGGTTTCAATGGAAGCGGAAAGTAGACTCATGAGGGAGGAAATGGAGAAGTAAAGAAAACAACAAAAATAAAATGATCACTCCACCGTTGTGTGAATAATTTCACAAGGGTTGGTGTGAATAAATTCACACCTTGATCCAAAGGTATCAAATTGATATGAAGAACAACAGAATAAGAGTAGAATAAGAACTTTTATTAAGAAACTAAAGTGAATTGAACAACTTACATGTGAAAGACAAATTTGAGGCAACAAAAATGCCGCATAACATTACAATTGAACAAAGCATCCAAGATTTTCAACTCCTTCACCACCACTATCTTAAATAGGAATTTTGGGAGCCTTGGGTCGAGCCTCCAACAGTACAAAGCATTTCAATTAATTTTTATAGGCCATAGATGGTGGAAAACTTGTGGAATTTGAACTTTTCCACATTTGACCCGAGGTGGCAGTCATCTTTCCTTCACCGAACATACGCATCTGTAAGACCTTCTAGAAGGCCGAATCAGGGTCGTCCATAGAAGAAGAAAATGGAGCTACGGATTTCTTATAACCGACTGTAAAATTTGGTCCCATTTGGAGTTACTAATTCCGAGATATGATCAAATTAGTGGGATGTTTTTCTGGGCCTCAGAATCTGGACCAGAATTTTATCTCTAACTTGGGCCACCTCAATGACCACCATGGAGGCCGAATTATCATTATCTCCTAAAGAGTGATTTGTTTATATACATGGATTCTATCATCTCACGAAATATGGGATTAATTGGGCCTGTATGTTGGGCCCCACAGCCTCATCAGTGGGCTGATGTCCAATCTGCCTTCTCCAGAATTGCTTCCTTTCATTTCCAAATATCTCCATCATCCTCCATGAATTCTCCACTGATCCCTGAATCAGACATGTTCATATTTAAGTGTATATAAATTTGAAAAAATATAAAATTAAAATATGAATAATTATATCCCGTAAAATCAGATGAATCATTGGGTACTTTAAATGATGATCAAAAATGTACCACATAATAGTGCATTTTAAGAAGGTATTACAATCATAATGTGAAATGATGTTCAATGTGTAAAATGCACTAAAATGGTGTTTATTAATAATAAAGCACATGAATATTATATATATTAACAATTAATATTAGCCTCATTTAGTGGCTAATCAAAAACTCAAGAAAAAACAGTTTTCAAAAAAATGTCCTTTTTATTTGTAAATATGTTTTTATATGTAATTAAAAAAATTATTATAACGAACTTAATTATAATATAAATAATATAAGATAAATAATTTTACTTTTATACCATTTTAAAACAAAATGGTACTTATTAAATTCTTGATACAAAAATAAATTTTTCAACAAAAAACATTAATTTTCACCATTCACTGAAAAATCAATCTTTTTAAAATAATCCCAAAACATTTCCATAAGATAATTTTGATATTATGATTTCAAAAATGATATTATTTTTATTAAATATAGTTTTTTAATTTTTTAAATAAATTAATTATAATATTAACTCACAAAAATCAATAAAAAAACATTTTTGATGAAAATGTAATTTGAAGAATAAAATGAATTTACGAAAAATTGAGTTCTTATTTCTTAATCATTTAGTAATTAATTTTTATTTATTATTACCTTTTATATATATATATATATATTTAGTTACTTCTATTTGTACCAACAAATTCAATTTCTATGTTATAATGATCATAAAATAATAATATTTTGTGGTTTGTTTAAGCTTGGTGTTGTGTGTTATATATTCTATCAATTTTAGTATTATTTTAAAATATCATAGTGTTAAATTATCTCTACCTTTAATAAATTTCATCCTCATAATTTTATATTGTGCTTGGTAATCGAGGGTTTGATGTTAGAAAATTTCTTTTTTGAAAATCCACATTGTAAAAAGGGTTAAGAAATGGTCCTCTTGAAAAGAGGAAAAGGGAAATATGAAATTCATATAAAATAACATATAAAAATATATCCAAAAAGAAGAAAATTAATGGGAAGTGGAAATATGGCCATGTTAGAAAATATTATTGTTCAAATAATGATAAAGAGTGATAGAGAACATAGATCATAAGAATATAAAAGATAATGATAAAGTTAATAGGAACAAGCCCACAAATCAATGAGATGTGAGAAATTCCATCAATTCATTGGAAAAGAAAGTGATAGGATACCATTTTTGTTTCAAAATTATTTTCCTTGATTATATTAATTTCATTACCATCTAGAATAAGTATATAAGTAAATATACTTACTTTAAAATTATAATTTAATCCTTTAATAAATTTCATCCACAATATGAGATTTTTATCCAAACTATGAGTATTCAAGAGGAATATTTTTCATGCATAAAACATTAACATGAAATTATAATGGATAACATAATACACAAAAGGATAATAATATATTTCACCTATATAAAAAATTAAACAATAAAAATATTTTTAATATTCTATGTTTAAATACAAAATGTATAAACCTTCATGTGGAGAAATTATATATTTTACACTAAAATTTCCATAATAACGCCAAAGGTTCAACTTAGATCAGTAAATAACCATGTATCCTAAATTACATCAATAATCTCAATAATAAATAATTTTTTAACCTCAACGGTGATCTCATTACTTTTATCTTAAATCCTCAAAATTTTAATTGTATTCTTCCAAAATAATCTTTCATGTTACACCACATGTTAAACCTAAAGGTTACATATACCTCAACCCAATAAAACGTCTCCAAAAATATCCTTAATCACCATGATGAATCATTATATAATCATATAATTTAGTGAAATTCACCAAAATGTTGTGAATCAAATATACATATTAACCTGAAATGTACTACTTATCATGACTATAGATATCTCTGAAAATATTACCTTATATATAAAAAACTTTTCAACCATAAATATTATCTATATCCCACTATCTAATAGACCATAATTAACATAACATCATATCACATATTAAACAAAAATTTTATTTAGACCTCAATATAATATTCTACATAAAAAATAATAAAAGTTTCAATCACCTCAATATACCATCACATAGAAGCTCAATGAAAACATAAACACTCAAATAATTTTTGAAATACTCAATCAATCCAAAAATGCATAAAACTTCGCCAAAGATCACATTAATCACATTTTCATCAAATCACCAATGAATTCAAATGTCATAAATATTATCCAATTTACATCATAATCACTTTAACCCATATAAATATTATTATTTCAATATCAATCATGTATTAAGGGTTATTTATCCCTTAATCAGGTGTCTCCCATAAATATATCTTATCACGAAATAGTTTTATGAATACAAAAAAAAAATATGGAACAATCCTTAGATTTTTTATGATTATTATAACCAAAATATCATTTCTATAACACATCTTCAACATAATTATTGAATCCTGATTATTTAACACTTCAATCCTTTCACTTCAATGATTGGCATAGAATAGTTCATTCCTTAGTCTATATGTTAAACCTTTGATTTAGGAATTGTCTAGGATAATTCCTATATTATCCATGTATAAGTCATTGAAATATAAGAGGTTCCATAGTGTGAACTTCATATCCCTCCATCGAACTCTTAATTTCTTCATATAAATTACTTTCTCTATGACCTTTTTTTCAACCATAATATATTTTCTCATTACTCTAAAACATTTCTCTAAGTTCTTCTTCACACATATTTGATATATATGAAGCTAAATATTCTTACCTCCATAGACTTCCTGAATATTAATTTTTCTATTATTTGGTTTTTTAGGAAACTATCCCATATTGAGATGGTAAATCATATAATGAGATACATTATTAGTCATAATCATAATTTTTATCCTTCTAACTCCCATTTCATTTGGTTATTCATGAGTAAAATCATTCTATTTTCTATCACATTCATCGTTAACATGATTTCACTTAGTTCTATCTTCTGACTAAAATAATAAATTATAATTTGAGAAATAATATTCATAGTGATAAATCATATAATCATTAAAAAAACATCCATATTATATCATAATTAGGACACTATATTTCCAATACATGAAACCTTATGTTTAACCCTATCCATAATTGTTTATTATATATTAAAATCCTTTATAATTTTTTATTATGAATATGTGAGTTAGCCCAAGAATATCCCATGGGAATTTAGAACCTTACACACAACGCAAAGGAACACTCACTATGCACCAGAATGATGGTCTATATATAATCAACCAACTTTTTGGGGGTTATTACCCCTAGATTCATCTATTAAAAACCCAAATACAATTTTATTATCTATAGAGGGATGTATTACAAGGAAAACCACAAAATTTATACCTTATTAAACCTTTAGGATATTATCTTATATATACACTTATCCTCAAGGGTTTCATCAAATTTATCTATTATTAATCTTTAAAGATTGACAAAACCCTACTCTGATACTAATAATAGTGACCCATACCTTAAATACATAATCATTACATCTTTATAGAAAAATATCCATTACATAACATTACAATCCATGCCATTATATAATAGGTTTAGTATCTTTGGAAACCTGGAAACATAAACAACTTGCTCATAAGTGATATACACCATCTATAAATATATTCTTAATTACTATAATAATTCTTATACATATCATACTTAAAATCTTTATTCATAACCCGTGGAAAGGAAATATAATAATAGGTGAGCTAGGATATTCAGTAAGCATAAACAAGGGAGATATCAATGATAACTTTATCATAACATGAACATAAAGGTATGATAATAGGATCATAACATTTGAATACCATACCAAGTATATCATAGATCATAATCATGAGTCATAAAATATATCATGGATGTTAATAAGTCATAAATCATAAAGTAATAAAATAATATGATCTTTTAGACCATAATATTGACATAAGATATATGTTCCTGGAATATACATAATCATATAAATTAATTTCAATAATTAAGGATATCTTCCAAGAATATCATAGTAGATTTGGTTCACTCTCCATTATATATTGTCTTTAGTAAAGTTTCACTCCAAAAAACTATCATATTGGATATAATCCCTTACTAAAATGGCTTAACTCACCATTTGAGTCCATATTATCTCATGTGATATCTATCTTTACATAATGAATTAGGTTCCTATATAATTTTTTCCCACCCATCACATAATGAAAATAATACATATGTGTTAAACAAGTTTGTAAAATATTTATCATACCATAACCCATAAAAATGAAAAAAATTCATAAATATTTCACAACCTCATAATATCATAACCAATGGAAATTAAATGGGTTTCAAAATTTTATAATCATAACATTATTAACCTATGGAAAGAAATGACTTTTACAGATTCGTCATTAAATCATCATAATCAAATATCATCCAATGAATTAAAGTGGATAGTATCATTTTATCATATCCCCATTAACGAAAATTAACATCAAAGGAAGTTATCATAGATGAAAAATTACATTAAAAGATCACTAGAACATTTCTTGAAGAAAATACCCTTCACTTTAAAATAACTTTTTTAAAATTTAAAAAAATTCCAAATATTATGGAAAAATATATTTAAAAAGATAAAAGGAAACCTATAAAATAAAATTTTAATGGATTTAGTATTCATGATGGTGGAAAATTTCATTCATGTTATGTACATTAAAATAGAGATTCCTTTCACATTTTTAATAAAAAGTCGAAATTACATCATTAGAAAAATTATAAGAAGATTAATTTTAAAACATTTTATAAAATTTTAATCATTGTAAAAAAATTAAAAATCATTGTATAATATTTAAAAAATTATTTATCTTATTTTTTGAAAATATAGATATGTAAGAAAAAAATAATTTTGACCAAAGAGAAAAATAAATTCAGTTTCATTAACAAAATTATATCAATATCTTGAATAAATAATGAGAATAAGATTAAAGTAAAAATTATAATACATAGAAATAACTATATTAGAATAAAATTTATAATATTACTTTGAGTTTGATAATAAAATTTCATCATTGGAAAATTAATCATAAACAATCCTAGTAAACATTGAGATTGTAACATAAATCCCTTAATCCTTTGGTAATATCTATATCAAAACCTCATTAAAGATATAAGTTTATATAGATTTTTAAATACCCATAATTTTAATTAAATAATTTTAAAATAAATTAATGGGTAATATATATACCACACAAAGGAAACAAGTATATAATATGGCCTAAGTATCGCAGAAATAAAAGTGATATAAGAAACTCTTACCTCATGTTCAACTTGATTCAAAATCTCTCTAACCTTTTATATATTAAATTTAAATTTATAATATTTATATAACATAATAACTTAAAAACATATAATATACTATAATATCCACTTATAACATTTCAATTCTTATTTATTAAAAATTCCTTATTAAATCTATTATTTTTAGGTGTTATTGTTTCATTTTTCATGAGATTTTTTGTTCTCTGGTTTCATTCCATGTACTTTGATAATGGATACATAATATCCATAATGTTATAAATGATATATATATATATATATATATATATATATTATTCACTAAATATTTATTTATAGTTGTCAATAAATGATAGAGATAGAGAAAATTAATTACACTATTCATGGAGATGATAGGTCATAAGCACGCATGAATGATCTTTTCATTTTTAGATGGATTGGATGTAAGAATGTTAAATAATAATTAACTTTTAGATAAAAATTTTATATCATATATATCTTATATATTCATCAAATATGTCATTATTACCATCCATTTAAAATGAAAATGAAAACAAAAATCACATCGCTTCTTGGATGTGGTAGTCTACATGTACGCACGAGTGACGTTATATTTTTTCAACGGATAGGAAGGTAAGAAGGTAAATATAATATTATAATTAAAAATTCATAATTATAATATAATTATTATATATGAAAATTATACCCATCATAATAACAATCAATGAAATATGGTGATGGAAAATGAATTGTATCTCTATATAGAGGTGGTAGTCCACACATATGCACGAGCGATACTTTCACATCTCATTTGATGGAAAAGAAGATGTATAATGGTAGTTACACAATCATAATAATATTTAATTATAATTTTTATACTCAAAAAATTATTTTATAATGAATACCAAATATTTATAGGAGGTATAAGAAGAAAAAATTTAAAAGAGGTTGGGTAGGAAGATTACCACTTATTGGGTAGGACTATATTAGATCCCTTATTTAGTAACCTTGTAATGATATTTAAAGAATATAATAAAATATATTTCATATATATGGATGTTTATAAGATAATTTTGTACATTTGTTTAAGATATATGGTCTAAAAAGGTTTAAAGAAAAGAGAGAAGAGGTATCCTTTTATAAGGAAGTTAAAGGACACACTTGGAATTACTTAAAATATTAAAATATAATTTATTTATTTCTCAGTTATATTGAATCCAAATAGATTTTAATTTGAATAAAAATATTATATGGTATTTATATCACCATAAAATGAAATTTAGATAGGTTATGGTGTCATTTAAAACTATATATTTTGGTTTATCCCCTTCATTAACTGATTATACCCTTAACTATAGTAATTCCTTTTTTAAAATTAGAGGGTTATAATTTTAATAATAAGGTAAAAATTGGATCATAAATTCCCATGTGATAAAATGTGAGACCATTTTTAATATTAATTTTCCACTTGAATGATTTTATTTTCGAAATAATTTATAAAATATTTTTAACTAAAAATACTATTGATGTCATTTGCACATAATTTGAATTTGAAAACACATAATGGAAATGGAATTAAGATATAAAACTTTAAAAAATCTACAATATGTTATATTTATCTTTAAATTCATTATACACTTTAACATAACAAAAAAATATTTCTTTTTTAGTTTTTTAATTCATTTATTTTATTTTTTTACTCCTTGCACTAGCATAGTGCCAACATTTCATAAGCAATTAAGGCAATTATTTAATCACTAAAAAAATAAAAATAAATTACCATGATAAAAAATAATATTTAAAATAAATATTTTGAACCATAAATATGTTTTTTATCCCTATCAGAAAATATTATTGACATTAAAAGAAATAATGTGACTTTTTAACTTTATCTTTTACTTAAATATTATAAAGGTAAAAATAAAATATAAATAGAAAAAAGGGTCATATTTTATAATTATGGGTGATTATTGAGGGAATAGACTCATAAAATGAAATAAAAAAAATAATGCATTTTAAGCCTTATAACATTAGCCTTAACCCTAATTAACCTATTTTATCAGTATCATGGTAATAAAGTTTTTCTACAGTTACTAGTCAAAATTACCTAAAATAAAATGAAAGGGTTTAAAAAATTTGGACCACCTAATTAAAAATATGGAAACCATTTTTAGAGATTCAATTTATATAAGTGGGTGAAATTAATTTAAGATAAAAATGAAAAATACAACAAAAAATGGTTCTTCGAAATAATTTTTTTTATATATAAAAATTTTATTGTACCAAATTCAACTATAAAATCAATTCTAATAAACATATTTCAATTATTAATAATATACTGAAACCAATTTTAATTTTAAACCATTTAAAAATAAAATAGTACATTTTAAATTCTTGAATCAAAAATCTATTTTTCAATAAAAATTAGTATTTTTCACTATTCATCAGAAAATCCATCATTTCAAGAAAATACAAAAAATTAACCATGATATAATTTTGATATTATGATTTCAAAAATTATATTACTTTTATCAAATAAATTTTTTTAAATTTCAAAAAAAAATTACTATAATATTTTCTCAAAATATCAATAAAACCCATTTTTGAAGAAAACATATTTTGAAGAATAAAATGACATTACTAAAAATTAAGTTCTGATTTTCTAATAATTAATCAATAAATTATAATTTATTGTGTAATTTATATATATATTTCATAATTCGGTTACTTTTATTCATACCCTCTTGTTCAACGGTTATGTTAAAGTGGTCATAAAATAATAATATTTCATGTTTTATTTAAGCTTGATGTTTTTTTGTATGCACTATCAAATATAGTGTTATTATAAAATATTAGGGTGCTAAAATTATTAATATAGAAATTTATATTTGAATCTAAAAAAATATAAAACCTTGAAAATTTGTACACTAGACATATCATGTAGCTTCAAATTCATACGACACCCATATGAAGTCATATGAAAAAAAATCATATGCGGGCATCAAAAAAATATTAATTGGCATTGATGACTTAAAGTTAAAGTATTATACTACCCTTAAGTCCTTATAAATATTTTTAAAGTCTAATGTATATGAATTATAATTTCTTATTTTGGATCAAATTCAAATCAGATGTGACTTAGTCAGCATTCTACTCCAACTCAAAAATCAAAAATTCTCTATATTCTTTATAGAACCTCTTCAAACATGATTCATACAACTTCAAGAATCCATAAACCTAAACCTCCCATAAATAAAAATTAAATAATGAGAGTTTGAATATTATTTATGCATTGAAAAAAATCCATTATAATAGATCAAATATACATCAAACTTCTCCAAAACTTATTCTCTACCTGATTTCAGTATTATAGAGGAAATATCATTTCCCAAAAATATCTATAATAATTAACAAACTTCCAAACATATCTTAGTATTAAAAAAGTGACTTATTTCTATTTTCTTAGGATAATCACCTATTTCTTTTTTATGAGGATCATCAATGGATGTTGAAATGACCTAATTCCAAAATGTACTTATTTTGTGTTTTCCCTAGTTCGGAGCATTCTAAGGGGGTGTTTAGATTCATATTTACCTAAATTCTCATGTTTTTTATTTTTGAATAATTGTAAAATGTTGTTTGGTAGTAAAAAAATTTTATAGTGGTTGAAATATTTTTTGGAAATAGCGAGTTATTCTGGAGGTAATAAGTTGTTCTAGAAGTAGAAACTAATATTCATGGTGGAAAGATGTTCTAGATATAAAAAAATGTTCTAGTGGTACAAATCAGTCTAATGGTAGCATATTTTCTAAAAATAGAAGATTTGTTATAAAGTTAGAATATTTTATAATGGTGGAATATTTTTATAATGGTATAATATTTGTAAGATGGTAGAATATTAGTATAATAGTAATAGATTTTATAAGAGTGACATATTTTTTCTAATGATATCATATTTGTTATAATGGTAGTAGATGTGTTCTAATGGTAGTAGATTTTTCTATTAGTAGTAGTTTTTTTAAACAGTAGTAAATTTATTCTAAAGGTATCAGATTTTTTCTAATAGTAACAGATTTTTTCTAATGGTAACATATTTTTTCTTATAGTGGCATATTTATTCTAATGGTAGTAATTAGTATAACATAAAAAGATTCCAATTTTTAAAAAAAATATAGTTTTCTCCATAATGTCATAAATATGAATATTTATCATAAAAATAGTTTTAAATCCTTAAATAAGGGAAATTAAAGTTTATTTCAAAGAGTATATCTATATCCTTTCTTTCATTAAAGTCTATTTTTTTTTAAAAGGTTCATACCACATGTTTTAAATGAAATTTAATTAAATTAAAATTAAACTATGTTAATTACAAATCAAATTATATCTTGAATCTTAAAATAATTAGACCTTCTACATTTAATTTATTATTAATTTTCTTTAATTTTGGATGAACCATAACCCAATTAGTGAACCTTTAAGAGTCTCATACATCCACAGGAACCACAATGTTCATGTTTTCTAGGCATGTTAATACCAGAGGATGGAAGGTGCTCCGGATTCTTCCTCTCATGCCAGTTTCAGTATTTTTCTTATCTAGGGTTCTCAATGGGTTTTTCTGATTTTCTTGGTAAGATCCTTATTGCGGGTGTTTCAATCCCAGATGTGGATTCTTCTGTTGAGAAGACTGGTCTGTCATGTGGACTTCAGGCAGCTGTAGATGCCAAGCATTTCACTTACAGATATACACTAGATCTGAATCTAGCTACTTAGCGTGATGCGAGGGATGAAAATTGAACCTTGGGGGTGCTGTGATGAAGGATCAGAGTATGGTTGGGGTTCACGCGGCTTCGCTGAAGGCTGTTGATACCCTTCCCCGAAGATCTGAATCGGTCCTTGTGGTTGTCGATGTAGGTGTGCTTGCTCCTGTTGATGTTGCGTTGAAGGACTGGTGTCTGGATGATGTCTCCCTTATCGGTCACATGGTCCCAATGGTTTCGAAGATTCATTCACCTGCTATGGTGGATGTTGTGGGTTCCAAGGCAGTGCTGTTTGAAGGAAAGTCCGATTTGGGTTGTCCTGCTCCTAAAGCGGCGAGAGTGATTGATGATCATCCCTTGTAATTGAACCCAATTTTCAAAGGTGCCTTTGGCACTATTGATGCTCATCCTATAGTGGAGCGGGTCTTTGTGGAGACAGGAATTTCATATAATAAATTAAATGATGTAGGTAAATCTAGTAAATCCCCCTCAGGAATTGTAGGAATTGCAGGTGAATCTAAACTAAGGCACTTTACATCTGTGCGTGATGGTATTTCTGAGCGAATTGTTTGGAAGTGAGACACTACCCATGTTGTTGCTAGTAGGGAGGCTATTCTTGATAGATTCAAGATCTGTGAGCATTCAATTATTTCCAGAATTGTTCTTCCCAGTGGAGGTAAAACATGGAGAATTGATGATTTGGTTCGGAAACTTACCTCTATATAGGGGTTCTCTGATTGGAGATGCATACTTATGGGATGTGGATTCTTTCATATTATGTTTCCATTATACAGTCTTAAGCAGGGAGATTGGGGGTTTAGGTCAATAGCTTTAAAGCTAGGTATGGTTTTCTTTCAAGAATGTAATTTCTGTTTTAATCCTTTATCTGTTAAAAATACCAGAGCTCAGGTCTGGATCAAAATTGTTGGCCTTCACTGGATCTTATGGCATCCTAAAATTCTATTTGATATTGCCTCTGCAGTTGGAATTCCAATTAAAATGGACCAGACTACCGAGGCTATAAAATTTGGCCATTATGCTAGAGTTCTTGTTTAAGTTGATTAAATTACTTGTTAAAATCATAATATAGTCTTATCTGCATTGGATGATGATATCTCTCTCAAGGTGGAGTATGAGAGATTGCCTGATTTCTGTCATGATTTTAAAGTTATTGGACATGCTAAAGAGAGGTGTTTGAAAAGTGTTGCTTGCATCATTTTTTCATTAAAAGGTCATCATGAGACTTCTTATAGGAAGAAGGTGAAGAAACAATCAATGCAGGGTAATGCACCACGAGCGGTGGATGATGCTCCCCATGAGACTGACCATGAGCCTCAGGTGGATAAGGATGCATCTCTGGCACATCAAACAGAGGAGTTCCCTTCTGGGGGTGAAGGTGACGTGACTCCAAAAGTGTTTTTGGGAAAGGAGCAGGAAATAGCGAACCCCATTCTTGAGGAGCCAGGTGATAGGATTTCAAGTATTTGCATGGAAATTCTTAAACTAAAGGAAACACATGAAATTAAGGGAATATGGGATGAAGTTGAGGATGATTCCCCAAAAAAACCAACATGCAGTCAGGTTTTTTCCAAACGGAAAAATGTTGTGGTGGATGTTGAAGGATCTCATCCTACTCCTTCTAGGAAAGCGAGACCGAGGAGGGATTACTCTTACTTGAAGCCAACCATGGTTACCAGGTCTCATGGCCCGTTAGACTATGAGTCTGACTAGTACGGAGACGATGATACTTCCTATTAATGTGACTTTGACTTTTGAGTTCTTCTCTCTGATTCTCCTTATGTGCGAGAGCACGTGTGCTTGTATGACCCCATCATCCTTCATGATGTTTTTTGTTTTCCTTTTTTATTAATAAGGGATATGCCCTAACCTTTCGGCTAGGCATGTTAATATTTTAGTTCTCACTATATTTTCTATAACAGAAAGTCATTTTTTAGGTAGAAGAATGCTCCACTTTTGTTTTTCCTCCACATCTACAAAAATTTTAAGGTTATCAAATATCTTAAGATCTAGAAATTAAAGTGGTGATATCATCTTCTTTTTCACTCTATTTTTAGTGGTGTGGGTTCAAAACACCCTTTTTAGGTAGGGGATTCCTTGCATCTTGTGTTTTTTATGAAATTTTAAATTTATCATGCTTTATCTCTTCAGGTTATAGTGAAACTAACCATAATTAATATTTAACTACATTTAATAAATAATTGTTTTTATGGTTGTATTGATTGTATGTATTTCCACTCTGATAACAGATTGCCTCTTTTTTTACTAGATAATGTGATATATGTTTCTATATTTTTTTACCATGATTTTTTGTTTTTGAAATTTTAATAATGAGAATAATTCTATTAATAATTTTTGGATGAAGATATAAAGAGTCATCTTTAAATGATATCATTTTTCTTAAAAGTTTGATGAAACTAGAATTTAATCTTGAAAGTATGTTCAAATAATTCATTGCTTTTAATAATTACTATTATAGGTTTCATGTAGTTATAACCTGTGATAAATTAATTAGTTAGTTCAATATGTAAATGAACAGGTTTTTTGATAAGGATAAATTTTTGGGTTTAATCAAATTTGTTTGTGAAGGTTGGATGCCTATTTGTTCAGGCCTAGATGCCCTACCAGCTCTATTTTGTTTGGATTTTTTCTTTGTGTGATTGATCTAGATGTGGGTTTTATGATGTGATGTCATTTTATCATAGATGGATATTTTATTTTTAGATAATGGTGGGGATTATTTTTTATGTGGTGGTATATGGTTCCTGATATGGTAGGTTGCATGGGGATATGTGTGGTGGTGTCAGGGATGGAATTGGGATTAATGGAATGAGTCAAAGATAGGATTTCCCATTGTGGTAATGAAATGTGGGATACTTTCTTATTAATGAATCCACTTTAAAAGTCAAATGGGTGGCTTTATTGTTTTTGGTTTCCTTTCCCCACTGATTTAATGTATTGGTTGTGCATGGTTTTTGAATCTATTTATGGTTTCCTTGGATGATACCTAGAGTTCCTTGAATTATTTAATGATAATGAATAATATGTTTTAAACTATTGGGTTAGTGATTCAATGGAATTCCAACTGATAACTCTTAATAAGTTGTGGTATCAGTTGTATTATTCTTATAGGGAAAAAATGGCTACAAATTAATGTAATAAGAAATGATTATAGGAAATAATTTATTAAATGAAGGTCCATGAATGATTATGTTCCTATAAAATATCTAGTCCTTATCAGTGACCATCGGGTGTCAAAGAGATTCTATATTTGGTTTAGGTTAAGTCTAGATCAATTACTATAGTCTAGATGATAACTTTTTATATCATGTATGTTATCTATTTTCATATGCTACCTTGCCTATGTCGGTAGGGTGACTCACATCCAATGGCTCTTGGAGGTTGTTTTCCCTAATATCACGGTTGGCGAGGAATGGATGGACGACTACACCCTCTTAACCTAATCTCTTGTTCCGGAAGTATTATGTACTGGTATGCATGGTGGTTCCTTTCCAATATATTATTCAAGATTTTTGTTACATATTGTGTCTTTTTTTCAAACATGTATCACTAGATATATTATCCTATAGATTATTTTAAATATTTCATGTATGGGTTAGGATGTATTGAGGAATAATATTTGACATACAGGATATGGTGGATCCCAATAACAAATCAGTTATAATATTGAGATGTGTCCAGGAATGATAATATGATGTGATGTAAATGGTGGATGATGTGATACAATGGATTTAGAATGGATTTCTTTTGGAGATATATATCTCAAGACGTGCGATGTTTGGGAATAAAGGCAGTCCAGTGGAGAAGTTATAACATGGTACCTTATTTTGATATTATGATAGATATTATCTTATTAATTGTATGTGATACTTGGTGAGAGATCAAATGTAAGGGATTAAACATAGTATACCTATTTAGGTTATGAGAAATTTTCACTTGTTTTTCACTGACCTTTATTATGTTATCTTTCTCTATTATACGAGAGGAATAAGGAAGGATTTTATTAAGTATACCTATAATAATCACCCCATGTTTATATATAAATATTTTTTCAGGTCAATGGGAGTTTTTTGGTGATCAATTAGGACATTACAATAACATAGGATTATTTATGAGATAAATATTCTTTGACGTCTCTACGGAGGATTTAATATTGGTTCTTGTAGTACATTTTCAATTATATCCATATGTGTGAAATATTTTGCAAGTACTTGGGATATTCTATTTTTTAGCCAGTGAAGGAGTTTATTTATGGTTTTATATTATATCTCATTCCTCAAATTCTTTTTATAGGTTAATTTTACCCATCTATGTAACATCCATAAATTTAAAAAAATCATTATGTTTAATAGCGTATAGTATATGGAACACCAAGCTTAAATGAAAAATGAAATATTATTATTTAAATGTTATTGGTATATCCTAGCATTTAATTTGGTAGGTGTGAATAGTAATAACTGATTTATGAAATAAATATAAATTCTTAACTCAATATAAATTTATTGGAAAGTTCTTAGAAAAATAATTACCTAATTTTTATTAAAGTCATTTTACTCTTCAAAAATAAGTTTTATTCAAATGTGAGTTTTTTTCTTATTTTTATGAATGAATGTTATAATTTATAGAATTTATATAAAATATATTTTACATATTTAATTTAATTTTTTAATTCATCATGTCAATATTATCTTAAAATAAATTTTTTAGACTTTTTTGAAAATATTGAGTTTTCAATGAATGGTAAAAATACTGCTTTTTATTGAAAATTGTATTTTAATTTAAAGTATTTACAAGGTAAAATTATGTTTTATATTAGTATTATATTTTAATTAGCTCATTATTATTTAAAATAATCCAATTATGTGTTTTAAAATGGATTTAATACAATAATTTAGTATTACAACATTTTAAAATTAAAAAGGGCATTTTCCAAAAAATAATTTTTTTTTATTTTTGATAGTTTAATTTTAAATTAAATTCTAAAACTTCTATGTTTTGAATTTTTAAAAATGGTTATCCTATTTTTAATTATTGGTTCTAAATTTAGTAAATAGTACCCTTTTATTTTTTATCAATATGAATAGTAACTGTAGTAATTTTCATTACCATAGTAAAGGGTAAATTGGATAATTTATGTTAAAAGTAAAATTTTAAGAATCACAAAAAAAACACAAAAACTATCAAAAAAAATTTTTGGATGATTCTATATTCACCATAAAAATCCAAGGGTCAAATTTATGTCCTTTTTGGGCTAATTGGATGAGATTATGACCTTTATAATGCTATATTTAAAAAATATCAAATATTTCATACTCGTGTTTTTAATAAGTTTTATATTTTTAATATAGTGTTATCATGAGGATATGTTCTAATATAAATATTATTTTGAAATATAATAGATTTATATTCATCACTTTAATTTTTTTAATTTTTAGCAAAGATACACTACTACAAAACCAGGATTTAAAATGGATAGAAATAGACTTTATCAATACTAGAAAAGCATTGACTACATGAGTGAGGTTAAAATCCTGATCTTTTATCAGTGTTGAAAAACAACTCATAAAGGCGTTCTTTGTCAGTTCTGAAAAAATAGCTGATAAATGGGACCTTTATCAGCATTTTTAAAAGCACTAATATTGGAACCATTTATCAGTGATTTAATTTAGCACCACTAAAAGAACCAATAATCAGCACTTATAAAAGCACTGACAAAGGTTCATTTATCAGCACTTATAGAATCCCTAATAAAGTACCTTTTATTAGTTCTTTTATAAGAGTTGATTAAATAAATCTTTATCAGTGCTTCTATGATCACTGATAAAGTAGACCTTTATCAGTGCTTTTAATATCACTGATAAATGTGCCTGTTATTTGTGCTTTTAAAAGTGTTGATAAAGGGTGATACTACAGTGTGCTGTAGTAGCAAACCAAAGTACCAGAAACACACCAGATATCAACAGAAGAAAGTCCCAATATTGGATTTAAATGAACTGAAATTTACAACTCAAACACAAGAAAAAAAATTATATTATAGACATTTCAAACATTGGTTCATACAATTACATAAATACAAATTATTACATACGTTCAAAAATATCAATGTTTTTTTATCTTTTAATCCCTACCTGAATCATGCTATTGCTGAACAAACCACCCATGCTTGAGAAAAAGAGTTCACCTGTAAAAGAAAAAAATTATTATATTAGTAATAATATGAAGAAATAAATTAATATAAAGTGTTAATTTTACTAAACTTGATGTCAAATTTAAATAAAAAGACACACTTTGAGTCATACCGATCACACCATGAATCTAATTAAGGTTATAATGATTAATAAACATCAAAAATGACTTATGGGTCACTTTCCAAAAGTATTTAAACAATTTGAATGTGGTTTCTTGGTTTTGAGTAGGTCAGTTGGCCTTTTTACTAAAATTGATGTCAATTTTAAATAAAAACAGGCACATTGTGTCATATCGGTCACACCATACATTTTATTAAGGTTCAATTGATTTATACACATCTGAGATCACATATGGATCATTTTCCTAAAGTATCAAAACAATATGAATGTGTTTGTTCAGTTGTGAGTAGTTCAGTTTGTTTTTTTACTAAAATTGATGTCAATTTTAAATAAAGACAAAATTAGAGTCATACTGGTTACACCATGCATTGTATTAAGGTGTGGATGATTCTTACATGTTAAAAATCACTTATGGGTTTTTTTTCCTAAAGTATCAAAAAAATATGAATATTTTTTCTTGGTTTTGAGTACGTCACTTGTCTTTTTTACTAAAATGTAATTTTAAATTTGAAACACGTACTTTGACTCATATAGATCACATCTTGTATTGATTTGATGTGATACTTATTTCTACATGGCACAAATGATTTATAAATTGATTCCCAAAATTATCAAGAAAATCCAAGATATTTTTCTTGGTTTTCAGTGAGTGAACCTTTTTAAAGTCAAATGTTGATTTTAATCTGATAACGAACACATTGATTCAGTTGTATGTTTTACTAAAATTAATGTAAATTTAAAATATAAAGAAGTTATTAGAGTCATACCAGTCACATAGTGTGTCAGAGTGAGTTGTGTTTGATTCCTACACATCCCAAATTCTTAAAACAATCCTAACTATCATTATTACCATGATTTCCATTGACTTTATTTATTGAACTACCAAAACTATATGAGCAGCTTCAAACAAACCACATCAACTTGAAAAAAATGATCTACCTGTATAAGAAAAAAATTATTATGTTCATACTAGAAATAAATAAATTAAACATAAATATAAAATAATACATTAATTCTATGTAAAATTATTTTACTATGAAAATATCAATTTTACCTCTGTGATTAAGCAGTGGAGGGAACTTGGAGGAAAGTGATAAATGTCAAAAATACATGGGTGAAAGTTTTTTATGTAGAATAATATTATAGAGTTTTAGGTTTGTAAAGGTATGAAATATTGTAACACCCCAAGAATTCATAGTACGTTATCTCTTTAAAGTAATTCAATAGTTTGCGCCACACGCAACACTAAGTTCAAGCGCATCACGACCTCTTAAACCAGCTGTTTAAAAACTGGTTATGAATAGTATTAACCAAATTTTGAATTTTATATATATTATATATAATTTTAAAATTCATATTTTGTGTTTCTTATACATAATATAAGGAAAAATTCAATTTTTCAGAAAAAAGAGGTATTTTTCAAAAATGTTGTTTTTCACCTTTTTGTGGAAAACCCTTTTTAAATCAAATATTTGACACTTTTATATATCTAATTTAATTAAATTAAATTATTCTTTATAATAGGGACATAAAAATTTATTTTGGAAAAAAATTGGTTCTTTTCTGATAACTTTTATATTTTCATGAATAGTGAAAAATACTAAATTTTAATTGAAAACAACTTTTTTAATCGAAATAATTTATAGTGTTAAATTATGAATTTTCATGGTTTTAAAGTATAATTATATTATATTTTTATCATTTAATATAATTTAGGACATTGTAAGTAATTTTACATTAAAATTGGATATAAACACATGTTAATCTTTTGATAGTTTTTGCTTCTTAAAAACCCACTTTCTGGTTTTGACAAAGGGAATTAATTTTAAATTTATTAAAACAAATTCTATATTTTAAATTTTTTAAAATAGACATCAATTTTGAATTTTTAATATCAAAATTATATTAGGATGAATTTTTGATATTTTTCTGAAAACTTTCAATTATTAATGAATAGTGAAAAACCCTACGTTATTGTTTAAAACTGGATTTTTGTTTAAATAATTAATATTTTTATTTAAATTTATTTTAAAGTAAGAAATATATATATATAATATCTATATTAGTTCAATGTAATTCATTGTATTCGTTTTATAATAATATTAGATATGTAAAATTTTATTGAACTATTTAACGTCTTTTACCCGCCTTCTAGTCACATTTACAAATTTGCATAAAATGTAATTTTACCGCTTCTATGAATTGAATTTCAAAAATCTGAGAGACACAGTTTAAATCAGTAAATAAAATTTTGGTTCAATAGGATGAAAATGATTTTTGGTGAATAGTAACTTTGGAATTTTATTTACCACAGTAAAAAGTAAATAGGGTAATAAAAGGTAAAAATGATATTATAATTACCCTAACACAAGTCTTAATTATATTGGATAAGTGTATTTAAAAAAATAAACCTTAGAACAATAATATGATCCTTTTTTATCCACTTGGATTAGATTAGGACATTTATTATATTTTACTTAAAGAAGAGTTAAAAGTGTTCAATTCTAATTTTAATAACTAAACTATTTTTAATATAGGGTTACACATAAGATAAATTCGACTATAAATATTCATTATAAAGATAAAAATATTTCCTACATCATGGTTTTTTATTTACAATTTTTATACATTAAATAAGTAAATTTATTTATGACACAATGATGATGCAATAATTACCTTATTAATGAAAGACTAAAATAATTGATGTTATAAATAATAAAATAAATGTAAATTGTGTATTTTGATGAATTCCACAAATTTTCTAGGTTAATATGACATTTTATGGTTGATTCAATTATTATTTTTGAATTAATAATGTTTTTATGACTTTCACAAAAAAATACTAAATAGTGTTAAAATTGACATAAATGAGTTTTCAAAATTAAATACTATTTTATTGAATTATATAATAGTCTTAAAAATATAAGGTTTGGCCAAAAGAATTATATAATTATATATATGTCATTAATGAACTGATTTATTTTTTCTTGCCATTTTATAGTACGTTTATTAACTATTTATTATAATAATACAAGAAGACATGGTAAAAGTTAAGTTATTTAACTAAGGGTTAAATATTAAGGATAAGGTTAATATGGTGACCTAAACATGTCTAAAACCTATTTTTTGAGAGTATTTCTACCCATACCCACCATATCCCTGAAATAAATACATTTTGAGCTATTATAAACCGATAATGATTTTATAATAAATTAATATTTCAAATTTTTTCAAAAGTTCCCATCATCTCTCTTATAAAAGGGCACCTCCCATTATCTTAAATTCACACCTCCAAACCATTTTGGTTTGGACAAAACCTGATCAAATATCCTCCCAACTACACTAAATTAAACCTAGATTCCTTACATTGACCATAAATCCAACCTAAGGAGCCCTTTTGTTCAAATCAAAATGAAACACCCGAAGAAGAGGTAATTATTTCATCACCTCTTTCAGTGTTCTTTTCTTCTTCCACTTCCTCTTTCTTTGTTGATTCCATACCAAAATAATAAATCCAGTAAAATATATATAATATGATGTTATTATAAATATTTTACAACAATATACATTATTCTATCCATCCTATTAATGACAAGGTCACCATACTTGCTTATGTACAACTTACCGTCTCCACGTCGTGGTGTAGTTTGTTATTCAACACTTCATTATTTGTATGGGTAAAATAATGATATATAATTGATGTAAATAATAAATATAAAATTTTAATTATTCGGTATATATAATATACCATCCAATTTCATACCATTTCACCATTAATATAATGAAATTGTCGCTCGTACGTACATACGACTTATCATCTCCACGACGCGATGAGATTTATTTTCACATTAACCATTCAGTGATGATTATAAAAAATATATATTATTCATATTTATGTAATATATGAAATAATAATTCTACTTTAAATATATAAATATATATATATACATATATCTCATTTTCTTACTTCCATTCAATACAATATAAAAATAGAAACAACGTTTATGCGTACGTACGACCTACCGTTTCCATAAATAGTGTTTTCCATTTCATATATCTATATATTATACATATTTATATTATGAATATATATGATGCATAAATAATTTTTTATATTCTAGAAGCAATTAAATCATGATATAAATGATACGATCAAGAATAACAAGTTAAAACACGTACGATAAGAAAAGCGATTATTACCCGAAATGTTATTTTAACATGGAAATTATTATTAAATAAGTAGTATAAAGTCATAAATGAATAAATTATTAAATCATAAATATTAATATGGTTCTGTTATAATTTAATAACATACTATGGTCATTTTACAGAAGGTTAAATATACCCTTGACCAAAATAAAGTATAGGGTGAGGGTTAATTCCTTAATCTCATTATTATTTGAGATTGTTTATGTGTAAGTTTTTATTGGGACATATTTATTATCCATGACCATGTTTCATTAAAGAGTTTTCAAAATGATTCTTTTTAAGGGAATCTTTAACTATAACATCATTTTAAATGGTTTAAATATTTATTATTCTAAATCATTATCCTTAATGTCCATGTTTTTAAAATGGTTTTAAGGATTTATTTATATAGACATGAATGTTTTAAAATGTTAATTCCTTTAAAAAAATTCAAAGTGGTATGAGAAACTTTGATTCAAAAATGTCTTAAATTTCTTCCTTTCTAAATTGTGTGACTTTTAAATTATTTCATGAAAAAAGGATATTTCTCCCAAAGAGTTTTACTGATAATTTTCATCTATGCCAACATCCTTTACTAGATATTATTCATGATTGAGGTGTATTTATTATAATATAATGTTCTATTTTGTATTGAATGAATTATGATATGTCTGAATATAGAAGTATTGTTTATATACCATTTATGGTTTATGATTGAAGTATTGACATTTTTTATTATATTTTTAATACGAATTTTTATGTTATGTTTACCCTTTTCATATGAGGAATGCATTGGACTTGGTAAATGACGGGTGGCGACCGCTATAGCCCCTAGATGCATTGGTAGTTCTCATGAGACAAATTAGTGTCTTAGAAAAATTCCTTGAAAAGATTTGTATTTGTATTCTTGGCACGAGGCCTTAACTATATAGTTATGATTTTTGGAATTGTGCATTCCCTCATTATAAAATTAGTTATTACATGTGATTATTTGACTAGTAGAATATCCATATGCATGTTTATATAGTAATTTTTTATTTATTTTTTCCATATTATGTTCAATTTTTTGTTTAAAAGGCTGTTGTTTTTATTAAACATCTTTCCTAAAAAGTTTATAGATTTTGCTAAATTATTTACCTCTATTGAGCATCTGAGCTCACCCCTTTCTTATGTTTTGTCTTCCTAGGATTCCAAAAAGTGTATTATAATTGATATGTAGGGTTAATATAGTGTAATAATATCACTCTCAATGGATTATTTATGGTGTGTTTTATGTTTTAATGTGTAATGTAACATTCATGTATGTAATCTATTTTTCAAGACTTCTAAACTAATTGGTCCTTTGGGACTTGATTCCTTATAATCATTCTAATGTATTAAAATAATGCACCAGCTCGGTGCTTCAAGGGTTGGGGAGTTACATTTGGTATCAAATGAATTTTATAAATAACCTTGTAAATTAGATTTAGATATACTACGATTAGAAAATGTTACCTTAAGATACACTTTGAGGATTAGTATAGAAGAAAATCCAAAAAAAATGGTAATGTAGATATTATGTGGTCTTTCCAAGTAATACATCCATATCTGGATACTATAAGTGGATGTAGTTCTAGAACAGATGTACCTAGAAGAGAAAACTCTGACAAGGAGTTTCTAGTTTGACCCGGGGTATCCTGGTACACGACAAAAGGCCTTATTGTGCACCTTGTTTGACACACCTGGGGAATATGATTAGGACAATTCATATTTTCTTTACAAACCATTATGAAGGATTTATGAGTAAATATGTCGAAAAATAAATCAATGTTATGATTATGAGACTAGATGTGTAATTAATTCTAAGAATATTTATAGTTTTTGGATTATACATTATGATATGATCTAACCTAGTGTATTTTATTATTTATAAATGGTTCCTGGTAGAAGGAATGTGAACTAAATCAATACGCATGATCCAAAGAGTAAGAAGGATCATATATTTTGTGGTATTAATACAACATTTAAAGGGAAATAGTCTCCCATGTATCATCTTCATATGAAGAAATAGTATAATGTTTTAATAAGATAAGTAAAGAATTCTCTATGTCTTATGGCTTTGAAGGGAAGAAAGAGAAAAAGAGGATGGAAAAAAAGATGGATAAAGGGAAGAATAGAAATAAGGATTTTCCCACATGTGATAATTATAGAAAGAATAACCTTGGTAAATTATTTAAGGGAATGGGAGTATGTTATAAGTGTGGAGAAAAAGGACACCACATTCGTGATTTTAAGGGTAAGAAAAAGGTTTCAAATGTACAATGCTTCATCTGAAAGTAGTTGGGACACTATGCAAATCAATGTTTAAATCATTATAGTATTCCCCAAATTATGATATTGTATAATAATAAAGTTATGATACTACCATAGATGAATAGTAATGACTAGTGTTTTTATGTTGTTATCAAATAATTATGTCATTTGAGTGTTGTATCAACAATGTACTAGTAATATAAATTATGGAAATAAATAAAGATTGTACTAAAGTAATATTTCATTAAGGATTTAAGATTATATGGTTCTAAGAAATGCGACTCTATAGCAAGTTAATGTTTTTTGAAAATACATGGTTGAAGGAAAGAAAAACCTTAATATGGTTCTGATACTGAGGTAGTGATTTTTGGAAAAAGATATGATTGATTTGGATAAATTATATTGGATATTCTTGACTACCTTGAAACTAATTAATGGTTTGTTTATTCTATCATTGTTGGAGAAAACAAAAATTTTGGATTTAAGGAGTTTATCCAGTATTCTATATTTTACAGAAGGAATAAGGAAGTACATAACTATTCAAATATGGTTTTATTGTAATTCAAGTTGTTACCATGTTTTAATAGAATACATTATGATGGTATTCACATGTTTTTATGTGATAAAAGAGATCTTCATTATGTTATGTTGACCTTCATTATAAATTTTCAGATTATGATTTTGGACACAAGTATTTTGGATAAGTCTAAAGGTTGGAATTGACTAAGTTGAACACTTGATATTTTGATTGAGGTTAAAGTATGATTTATTGAATACTTTGACCTAACATTTTGGTTTTCAGTAAACATTTAGAATAATAATGTAATATTTGTAGACCTTATTATTTATCAAATATTCTTCAGGCATACAAAATCATTTTTAAACATTCATTTCTTAGTATAAGGGATAAAGTGAAAATAGATCGAAGCACTACCAAATGATGAGAATATAATTATGATAGGTAATGAAATCAAGTGTGTTTTCTTGAATTCTTATCTTGATAGTAAATTAATCCCTCCTCTTCAAAAAAAATTTAAAAAAAATTGTTTTCCCAATACCATATGTTTTGTTGAACTGATGATACTTTAAATCATCATAGATTTATGGCTTTGAGGCCCTCAATTTTACATTTATTCTTCAATTGTTTATGATTGATGACCTCAATCACTACCTATAAATATTTATGGTTTCCCTACAATTATGTGTCTATAATTTCCACCAATGTTCTCCTATTTGAAATACTAATTTGGTGTTGACTTTTTCATTTCCCTTTCCCTCTTATTAAAACTAAATTTTATTAACCCTATTTTCGGTGTGAATTTTCCACAGAGGTATTTTCTATTTTCAACCTTTTATTTTATAAGAAAAATTTCAAATTGTGAGGAATCTATTTATTTAAGTAGGGTAGAATATAACACCCTGATATTTCATAGTACATTATCTCTTTTAAGTAATTCAATAGCTTGCGCTATACGCAACACCGAGTTCAAGCACATCACAGCCTATCAAACTAGCCCTTTAAAAAGTGGTTATGAATAGTATTAACAAAAAATTTAATTTTTTATATATCTTATATAATTTTAACATTCATATTTTGTGTTTTTTAGAAAAAATATAAGGAAAAATTCAATTTTTCAGATAAAATAAGTATTTTTTAAAAATGCAGTTTTTATACTTTTTAATGGAAAATCTTTTTTTAATCCAATATTTTACACTTTTATATATTCAATTTAATGAAATTAAATTCTTATTTAGAAGTGGGACATAAAAATTTAGTTTGGATAAATTTTTGGAACTTTTCTGATAACTTTCATATTTTGATGAATAGTGAAAAATACTAAATTTTAATTGAAATCAACTTTTTTAATAGAAATAATTTATATCATTAGATTATGAATTTGAGTGGTTTTAAAGTATAATTAAATTATATTTTTATCATTTAATATAATTTAGGTCATTGTGAGTAATTTCACATTTAAATTGGATATAAACACATGTTAATCTTTTGATAGTTTTTACTTCTTAAAAACCTGCTTTCTAGTTTTGACTAAGAGAATTAATTATAAATTAATTAATACAACATTTATGTATTAAATTTTTTAAAATAGACATCATTTTTGAATTTTTAATATCAAAATTATCTTAGAGTGAATTTTTGGTATTTTTCTGAAAACTTTCAATTTTTGATGAAAAGTGAAAAACACTATGATATTG
Source organism: Viscum album (assembly GCA_963277665.1). Lineage (NCBI taxonomy): Eukaryota > Viridiplantae > Streptophyta > Magnoliopsida > Santalales > Viscaceae > Viscum > Viscum album. The sequence goes on along the minus strand of OY728156.1, from coordinate 1,430,713,629 downwards.
TTTAAAACCGACTTTTTATTTAAATAATTAATATTTTTATTTAAATTTATTTTAAATTCACAATATATACATAATAACTGTATTATTCTAATGTAATTCATAGGAGTCATTTTATAATAAGATTAGATATGTAAAATTTTATTGAACTATTTAATGTTTTTTACTCACCTTCTAGGCATATTTGAAAATTTGCATAAAAAGTAATTTTACCGCTTCTATGAATTGAATTTTAAAAATTTGAGAGACAAAATTGACATCAGTAAGTAAAATTCGGTTCAATAGGATGAAAATAATTTTTGGTGAATAGTAACTTTTGAATTTTATTTACCACGATTAAAAGTAAATAACGTAATTAAATGTAAAAATGATATTATAATTACCCTAAAATATATCATAATTCTATTATATAAGTGTATTTAGACCAAAATAAGCCTTTGGACAACAATATTATCCTTTTTAATCCACTTGGATTAGATTAGAACATTTATTATATTTTATTTAAAGAAGAGTTAAAATTGTTAAATTCTAATTTTAATAACTAAACCATTTTTAATATAGAGTTATATATAACATAAATTTGACTATAAAAATTAATTTTAAAGCTAAAAAAATTATACATCATGGTATTTTATTTATAATATTTTTACATTAAATAATTAAATTTATTTATGACACAATGATGATGTAATAATTACCATATTAATGAAAGACTAAAATAATTGATGTTATAAATATTAAAATAAATGTAAATTAAGACTTTTTATGAATTAAAAGAATTTTCTAGGTTAATATGACATTTTAGGGTTGATTCAATTAATTTTTTCAAAGTAATAATGTTGTTATGGCTTTTAAAAAAACAAATACTAAATAGTGTTAAAATTAACATAAATGAGTTTTAAAAAGAAATACTATTTTATTAAATTATATAATAGTCCTAAATATCTAACTTTCATCCAAAGGACTTATCTTATGATTTATATGTCATTAATTTACCACTTTAGGTTCTATTGGTATTTTATAGTAATTTCATTAACTATGTATTATAATAATACAAGAAGACATGGTAAAAGTTAATCTATTTAACTAAGGGTTAAATCTAAAAGATAAGGCTAATATGGTGACCTAAACTTGTCTAAAACCAATTGGTTGAGATTATTTCGACCCATACCCACCTTATACTCAAAATAAATTCATTTTTAACTATTAGAAACCAAAAATTATTTTATAATAAATTAATATTTCAAACTTTTCCTAAAGTGCCCCTCACCTCTCTTATAAAAGGGCACCTCCTCTTCTCTTAAATTCACACCTCCAAAGCCTTTTGACTTGGACAAAACCTGATAAAATATCCTCCCAACTACCCTCAATTCAACAAATAGTCCTTAATTTGATCCAAAATCCAACTTAAGGATACCTTTTGTTCAAATCAAAAGGAAACACCCGAAGAAGAGGTAATTATTTTAACACATATTTCGGTATTCTTTTCTTCTTCCACTTCCTCTTTCTTTGTTATTTCCATATCAAAATATTAACTATAGTACCTTCTAAATACTGTGATTTTATTATAAATATGTTACAACCATATTCATTATTCTATCCATCCTATAAATGACAAGGTCCCCATATGTGTGTAAGTATGGCTTACCGCCTCCTCGTCGCGATGTAGTTTGTTGTCCAACACTTCATTATTTGGATGGGTATAATAATGATGTATAAATTATGTAAATAATAAATATAACATTTTAATGATTCTTTATATATAATATATCATACAATTACATATAATTTCACCAACAATATAATGAAATTGTCGCTCTTGCCTACGTACGGCTTACCGTCTCCACGACGTGATGAGATTCTTTTCCACGTTCACCATTCAATGATGATTATAAAAATATATATTATTAATAAGTATGTAATATATGACATAGTAATTCTACATTAAAAATATATAAATATTTATATGTATTTACATATATCTCATTTTCTTACTTTCGATCAATATGATATAAAAATGGAAACAGCGTTTATGCATATGTACAGCCTACCGTCTCCACAAACGGTGTTTTCCATTTCATATATCTATCTATAATACATATTTATATTCTAAATAAATATGATACCTAAATAATGTTTTATATTATGTATGTAATTAAATCGTGATATAAGTGATACGATCAAGAATAAAAAGTTAAAACACATACGATAAAGAAAGTGATTATTACCTGAAATGTTATTTTAAGATGGAAATTATTATTAAATCAGCAGTATAATGTCATAAATGAATCATGTATTAAATAATAAATATTAATATGGTTATTTTATAATTTAATAACATACTATGGTCATTATACAGGAGGTTAAATGTACCCTCGACCAAATTAAAGTAAAAGGGAAGGGTTAATTCCTTAATCCCGTTATTATCCGAGATTATTTATGTGTAAGTTTTTACTAGGACATATTTATAATCCATTACCATATTTTATAAAATAGTTTTCAAAAGTATTATTTTTAAGGGAATCTTTAACTAAAATATCATTTTAAATGTTTTAAATATTTATTCATCTAAATCATTATCGTTAATGTCCATGTTTTCAAAATGGTTTTAAGGATTTATTTATATGGACATGAATGTTTTAAAATGTTAATTCCTTCAACAATTTCAAAGTGGTATGAGACACATTGATTCCAAAATTTCTTTTAAATTTATTCCATTTAAAATTGCATGAATTTAAAATGATTTCACGAAAAAGTTATATTTCTCTCAAAGATTTTTACTGATCATTTTCAACTATCTCAACATCCTTTACTGGATATTATTCATGATTGAGGTTTATTTATTATAATAAAATGTTATATTTTATATTAAATGAATTATGATATGTTTGCCTATGGATTTTCTATTTTTATACCATTCATGGTTTATGGTTGAAGTATAGACATTTTTTATTCTAGTTTTAATATGAATTTTTATGTTATGTTTCACCCGTTTCATATGAGGAATGCATTGGACTTAGTAAGTGATGGGTGGGGACTACTATAGCCCCTTGATGAATTGGTAGGTCTCATGAGACAAATTAGTGTCTTGGAACAAGTCCATAACAAAAAATTTATTTGTAGTCTTAGCACGAGGCCTTGACTATGTAGTTATGATGTCCGACATTATACATTCCCTCATTGTTAAATTAGTTATTACATGTGATTATTTGACTAGTTTAATATCCATGTTCATGTTTATATAGTAATGTTTGATTTATTTTTTCCATATTATGTTTAAAAATCTGTTGTTTTTATTACACGTCTTGCCTTAAAATTTTATAGCTTCCGCTAAATTATTTACCCTTACTGAGCATCTAATCTCACCCCTTTCTTATGTTTTGTCTTCCCAGGATTCCAAAAAGTGTATTATGATTGATATGCAGGGTTAATCTAGGGGAATAATGGTGCTCTAAAAGGATTACTTATTATGTGTTTTATATTTTAATATGTAATGTAACGTTCATGTATGTAATCTATTTTCCAAGACTGCTAAATTGATCAGTCCTTTGGGACTTGATTCCTTGTAATCACACCAATGTATTAAAATAATGCATAGGCTCCGGGCTTTTGGGGTCGGGGAATTACGAAGATGAATAGATCACCCCAACTCGAACAAAAGAATCCACCTATATAAGAAAAAAATTAATATATGAGTAATACTATAAATAAATAAATTAATCATAAATATGAAACAATAAATTAATCCTATAAATAATGATTTTACTATGAAAACATGAATATTACCTCTATAATTGAGCAGAGTCAGCGTCATTGGTCTTCCTGAAAATTCAGTGGAGTAAACTTGAAAGAAAGTGATAAATGAAACATTGTATGGGTGAAAATATTTTGTGGGTGAAGAAGCATGAAAGTTGGATAGAGCACCCCAATTCGAACAAAATAATCCACCTGTATAAGAAAAAAAATATTATAAGAGTTATACTAAAAAGAAATAAATTAAACATAAATATTAACCAATAAATTAATTATATAGATAATGATTTTACTATGAAAATATCAAGATTACCTCTATAATTGGGTATAGGCAGCATCGTTTCTCTTCCTGCAAAGGCAGTGGAGGTAACATGAAATAAATTGATAAATGCCCCATTATAGGGGTAAAAAGCTTTTAAGGGAGAAGAAGCATGAAAGTTCAACATATCTCCACAACTCAAAAAAAAAAGAATCCATCTGTATAAGAAAACAATTATTATGTGATTAATACTGAAAAGAAATAAATTAAACATAAATATGAAATAATACATTAATTCTATGGATAATGATTGTACTATGAAAACATCAACATTACCTCTATGATTGACCAGATACAACATTGTCGCAATTCTTGTAAAGGAATTACACATAGACTAAAATCTTCTAAAATAAATTAAATCTATAAAGAATAATTAAAATTAAATTAAAATTTAATTATATAATTTTTTGGTTAAATAGAGAAATTATATCTTAACATTACCTTTACATATTTAAAAAGGGTTTCCATCATTATAGTTTTTGATTCCTTCATGTGAAGAAGACATTGTATGCATGAGTAGTCAAACATTTAATTTAAATTATTTTAATGTAGTATATAACATATAATATTATGAGGAAAACATAATATATTAAAAACACTTTTACCTTCTCATTGAACCCTCTTTCTTTTTTTAAAGGTTTGAAGGATTTGGTTTCTCTATTTAGAAACCAAATCCCCTATTTTTGGTCCCCTATAACATAAAATACATTGTCGACACTGCGACCCATATGAACTAATTGTGATATCACAATAAAAGGTTCATTCTTGATTAAATTTTCATTTGACTCAACATTTGTTTTAATCACTAGCAGGAAAATCAACCAATTATTTTTTTGGATCAGAGACAAAAAATTATTACACTACTTGTGATTCCATTATGAACGAATTATGTTTTTTTATATTCCACACTGAAATTATTCTTCACAAATCTCATTTCATCAACTTTGACCCCATTGATATTGTCAACCCATTTCCAAAGGAAAATAGGCACTTGAAATGTTGTATAATACCACTCATATATCTATTCAATAATTCAAAATTATGACATATTTGCATAAATTGTATTTTTATCCTTGGAACCATATATGTGCATTCCTTCAAAGACAAGTGTAACATGAATTTTGTGCATCATATTGAAGCCATCATGTTCTTTTGTATAGAAAGTATAACCATTAATTAAAATCCAGTGTAAGATATAACATTTTCATTCAGTCATATGCTGATACATTGAAGTTGTTCAGAAATTGAATTTGTATTTTCATATAACTCCTTATAAATTTTATCTTTGAACCATCCTATAAACTATTGATTATGTTTATTTGATATCCATTCTTCATCCCTTAATGGATTCAAATCTATAATAATTCTTTTTGGGATTCAATTTATGAATAAACATATTCACTATTATATAATATGTAAATATGTGCTTTCTCCTGCTCTGTAAAGGTAATTATAATGACATCTCTTCTATAAATCCCTTCACCCATAAGGTGTTTGTTGTGACGTGACTTTGGTAGACTAATTCTTTCAACATCTGATAGGTAATCAGTTCATAATTCAATAGATTCTTCAACAAAATATCATTCTACATTACAACCTTCTGGCTAAATTGAATTCTTGAAAAACCCTTTCAAAATATTCATGTATCATTTAATGGTGTACATCCATTTGTAATGGATAGGACCAAATAGTTAACCTTATCTAGACAATTGAACCATCAGGTATCCCATTATATCAAATAGTGATGGTGGGAAGAACATATCTAATTCACATAATATGACTACAATCTTCTTATTCATGATGGGAAAAAAATTGGTATACAAATTTACTATATATATATTTGAAAAAGAAGTAGATTCTGGTTAATATATATCATATATTTTGAGGCAGAATGCAACAGAATGTGATATGCATTAAATATTGCATCAAATCATGATATTCATGTGATTTTAGTCGTTATAACTTCATATTAGTCATTGAAATAACATTATTTATATTTGATTAATAACCCCTATGTAAATTTTACACTAGTAAAGAAAAGTCAAAATTGTAATCTTTCCTATTTGGATAGAGTGTAAGAAGCTGGAGGAAGAAAATTACACCTTTTACCCTTCACTGGTTTCAACTCTTCCCTTATCCCCATTTCAATCAAGTTCAACCTAGCCTTGATGCCATATCTGGAAATAACACTATAAAATACATTTTTTTCTACATTAATGACATCAAAAAATTGTTTTACATACAATATATTCCAATACGGTGATTCAAAGAAAATTTATATCTTCTTCAAACCTGATTTTATAACATTTTACAAAAATGGTTTACTAAAAATAGTTTGGATCTTTTTAATTTTTTTTACAGTTGATCTCCCTTTGCTAGAGATGGTGTTGTACCTTTTTTGATATTCCCATAGAATATTATCTTCCAAGATCGGTTTTTATGTCATTGTGGTAAAAAATTTGATGTCCTAAAAATAATTCTTTGACGAATGTTTCATCTAAACTGAGTATGTGTGTTTTTCAAAAATGGTACACCCCAACATTCCTTTAATTCTATAGCCTGATAAATTTCCATAAGCGGTGAAGTCATTTATCATTCCATACAACATGGACCTAAATGGAAATTTTTCACTTATATGAGCATCATATATTGTAATACACATATCCTACATCAATTTAAGATCTTTGATCAATGGATCTAAATAGACATCAATATCATTACTAGGTTTCTTTGGTCCAGATATAAGTAGAGACTATAATATATTTACAATTCATACATAACCATAGTGTAAAGTTATAATTTACCAACATGAAGGGTTATGTACTTTGAGTACTAATTTTTACACAAAAATTATTTATTTTATATGTAGGTAATACAAGACAAAAGTTTCTCAGCTCATCTCCAAGTTCATGAAACTTGTAATCAATTTTCTTCCACTGAGGAGAATATTCTGGATGACGTAGGTTCCCATATTTAATTCTTGTATCTACATTCCATGTTAATTATCTCATGGTTTCCTGACATCCATATAGTCTTCTAAACCATGGAATGTTAGGAAAGTGTCATACATATTTAAAAGTACTTGATTCATTTTTTATGTATCGATTTATGCCACACTTAGGTAATTTTATGAGTGATTCATGGTCCTTCCGAAAAAATATGAAATCTTTTGTACAAGCATGTATTTTTCTAGAGATCATACCATTGAACATAAAATTCTTTTAGCATCATATGTTCGGCATGGTATTTTATTTTATTCTGGTAGGATATCTTTCAGAAGACCAAGTAGTTTTGTAAAGCTGGTGTCACTCCATATGCTTCCAGCTTTTAAACTATATAACTTCAATACAACTAATAATGTTGTGTATTTAGTAAAACCAGTATACAATGGTTTCTGGGAACAACTATTTAACTCCTCAATAAACTTTGGACAATCCCAAAGTTCATCTTCAACTTCCATTTTTATTTCATCTATGCAATCTATATCATATTTTACGAAGGTATTCATATCAAATGATTCGTAAACTGTAGTATCATCCCAATTGATGTCCATATTCAGTTTTCCCCCATGTTTAGTCCAATATTTATAGGTTTGATCTATCCTTTGACAAATCAAATGTTCTTCTAACTCTTCCAGACTAATTTTTCTTGAATAAAAATCAAGAAAACGCAAACATAGGTTTTGAGAAGGGTTGTATGCATGCTATCTTTCAAACATGATAAACTATTTAACTCTGTCTTCATATTCATTTGTCAAATGATTAGAATAAATTCATTTTTAGTTTATATCCATCCTATTGGGTTCATAAAAGATTAATTTTATACAATATATAAATAAATACACATAAGATATTCATTATCAAAAGTGAAAGATATAGACAATTTTAATGAGGGAAACTCAACATTTGATTATTTTAAATAATTTTAGTATGTTGAAGAAAATAGATAACTAAACATAAGAAAAGAATTAATCCCCATAAAATATTTCTTAAATCTCCTAAACAAATGAAAATATAATATAAGCAATTAATGAGTAATAAGAAACTAAAATATGATAAACAAGAATAATAAACTCTTATTCAATCAAATAAAAGATATAAAAATGTATTGGAATAAGTGATGTAGTAACCTAAGGAATTGTTACAATTAAAATTAATGGTATATCATTATTTAAAAACATCTCAAGACTCTTGGGATGTCATATCACCACACTGACCCATACCAAATAAATTAAAGGTTCTTCAACTAGACGTAAAATTATCATTTACTAATGGATTGGACAAATAGGAAGTTTACATCAAACAACTAGATAGTTTTATTATTATTTACTATGAGAATAATTTTTATAAATTAAAAAATTTGATTTATGAATTGAAACAATAACTAAGATCTTATTATTTGAGGTTAGATGAAATATTAAAGAAACTTTAATTTCAAAAATGATGAATCGATAATAATCAATACATAAAAAATAACTTTAAGGATAAATTGAAAGAATTTATCAATGTGGATGAAATAATATTTAGAGGTACAAGAGATAAACTATGATAATAATTTTCTACATTAAAAATAACCAATGTTTAAATGTTGATGATTAGTGAGTCGAAATTTTCCTTATTTTATAAGCAACTCATAGAATTCATGGGATATTTATTTCCCAATCCATGTCTGTGAGGGAAGTTTTTTATCAACATCAAAATGAATATTGAAAACCCATGGTGACACCCATTAAAAATTGAATAAAATTTTCAAATTTTGTGGTATGGAATGTCAATATATATCATGGAGTGTGATATATTCGTTCTATGCCAACATTTTTATAGTAATAAGATTTGACATACTATTTTTCTACATGTCATATGGCTATGTATGAAAGTGATTTTATGTAAATCCACTTGATATTAGTTAAATAAATACTCAATAGGAAATAAATTCTTGAAAATATACCTTTTTGAGTAAGAAATAATAATGTCTTATAGTGGTATATAGGTCTCAAATAATGTTTGATAACTAGAAAGGGATAATCTCAAAAGGATTTTTTTTTAAATTTTGGAGATAGGGGGAGTAGGATGATGATGAAAAATTATAATGTAGTAGGAAAATATTACATAGCATCAAGGTATAATATTTCATATTTTATTATTAAAAAGATTTATAAATAATTTTGGATTAATCTAAAGCGGGAGAAAAATAAAATAATTTTTTTAAAGTGTAGAGACATAGGAAGTCAGATTGTTTAAAAAGGGCTCAACACATTTAATAATAGATATAGTTTCCAAAACAAACCCAATACAACCATATTTCAAACACCCAAGTTAGCCCGTGATAGTATCCAAGGGACATTCTCGATCCCCCTTAGGCTAGAAGCAAGCACCAGGGTATGAAAAATAACATAGTGGGAATGATTTGACCCAAAAAATAAATAAACATATTAAAAATAACATTTAAATAAAAACTCCCATGAAGCATCCATACATTGGATTCCCACACCAACCTAGGTAAGTATAAAAAATAAGATATGAATCAGTAAAATATAAAATAAATTACTTAACCTACCTTCAACTCCCTCACACTCAAAATCCTCAATTTCAATTTCTAAAATTTCACATGTATGGAATACCATTGATAAAATATAAGTCTTGGAGGGTCCACTAAGGCATTGTAAAATAAATAAAACAAACCTAAAATAATATTATTTTAATGTTAAAACATATATTGTCTGAACATAATGTTTATAGTATTTTATTACATCACTATTAGGTCATTATGATGTCATAAAACACATTATATAATTAAACAGTATTTAATTTTTACCCAAAAATTTGACTATTTCAGAAAATTATGAAAAATTAATTGTTGGACAATTTCAAAATCCTGATTCCAAAAATAATATTCATTTTATCTAAATAATTTTCTAAATATGATAATTTTTACTTTTAAAATAAAAACTGACATTTATTGAAAATTCATTGGTTTTGACAAAAATAACTTTCAAAAATCACAATTGTATTCTTAAAAATTATATGATCATTTATATTTAAAAATTAATTTATTTATAATATTTTATTAAAATATTATTTAATTAAAAAATTCGTTAATTCATCAAAATAAATTTCTTAATTAAATATTAACTAAAAATACTATTTATGCTTTAAAAACTATTTACAAAGTAACAATAATAAAATGAATGTATATTCTCTATAAAAAAAATAGTGTAGATAATCATAGTACTAGGGTCTCATTACATAACACCTTATAACACCCGCATAAGACTAAAGGGTAAGGTGTGTGATGGTGACAGACTCTTGGGGTGGCTCGGATAACATTGCTCAGGTGGTAATCTCTACCAACTTCCACTTCTTTCGTAGGAAGTTCCATTCGAGCTTAACTTGTTGAATCTCAGCTTGTGATTGATCAATAGAGAATCCCAGTGATTCCACCTCCTTTCCAAGCTCTAACAAATGGGCTTTTTATGGAGAAATTTTACTGGATGAGGACATCACTTCCTTCTTCTAAGTAAATTGGATTTGTTAAAGCCCTATATTTATATTAATCATGTTATCACTGTTCAACAACATATTAGAAAAGGTCACAATTTTTAATAGTATTTTAAAATCCTAAAACATAAAACCAAATAAGTTCATATGTTATATAACCATTTTACATAATAAGACATTTAATTAGATCAAGATGAATTTTCATTGATAAAAGTTTGGGTCGTTACAATGTTCCCCCCTTAAGAAATATCACCCTCGAAATTTTCTTTTTCCCACACAAAAACATATGAGGGTAACTCTGCTTCATCACTTCATATGATTACCATTTTGCTTTTTTAAACATGTGGTTTCTCAATAGTACTTTCACGAGGGTCATTGTTTTATTTCGTAGAACTTTTTCCCTATGATCTAAGATCTTCACTAGTTTCTCCCCATAAGAGAGTCCATTCTCCAATGGTACCACCTCTGTATTTAGTACATGTGATGAGTCGGGTATGTACTTCCTCAAGAGTGATACATTGAATACATCATGTACTTGAGATAAGTTTGGTGGGATTTATAGTCGATAGGCCACTACTCCAATGTGATCAAGGATCTAAAAAGGGTCGATATACATTGGACTAAGCTTTCCCTTCTTACCAAATCTCATAACACTCTTTCAAGGTGACATGTAGAGGAATACCAAGTCTCTGACATCAAACTCTAGGTCTTGTCAATGATTATCAGTATAGCTCATTTGTCGACTCTGAGTATATTTAATGTGTTGTTGGATGATCTTAACCTTCTCTACCATTTCTTAGACCATTTCTGGACCTAGGAGTTTTTTCTTCACAACTTCATCCCAACATGTCGGTGTTCTTCACCTCTTCCCATAAAGGGCTTCATAAGGATCCATTTGGATGCTTGAGTGGAAATTTTTGTTGTAAGAGAACTCAACTAGAGGAAGATGTTGATCCCATCCTCCTTTAAATTCCATTGAGCATTCTCTCAACATGTACTCAAGTGTTTGGATATTCCATTCAGATTGGCCATCAGTTTGAGGATGATAAGTCATACTAAAGTTTAGATCAGTATCTAGAGCATGTTAAAGACTCTTCCAAAACATAGAAGTGAATCTTGGATCTCGATCGGATAAAATCGATAGTGGTACTCCATGCATCCTTATCACATCTTTGATATATATCTGTGTCAGTTAATCTAATGAGAAATCCTTCAAAATTGAAATGAAGTGTGTAGTCTTTGTAAGACGATCCATAACAACCCATATTGCATTGTTTCATTTCGATATCTTTGGAAGTTTTGTGATAATGTCCATAGTGATGTTCTCTCATTTCCATGCTAGTATGGGTAACAGTTGCAGCATCCCCTTAGACTTAGGTCTCTCAGACTTCACTTGCTGACATACTAGGCACTTTGATGTATATTCAATGATCTTCTTCTTCATGTTATCCCACCAACAATTCTCTCAGAGATCTCAATACATCTTTGTGTTTCCTGGGTGGATGGAGAAATTTGAACTATGTGCCTCATCCAAAAAAAAATTCTTCAACTCTAGACTTTATGGAACACATAGAATTTTTCCAAATCTCAGAATTCCTTTTTCATTAACATTAAACTCCAAGGATTTCCCTTTTTTGATAGTTTCCACTTTCTTCTGAATTCTCGCATCATCCTCTTGATCATCCTTTAACCTTTCCAAAAGAGACAATTAATAAATCATTTGTTAAAGGATTGATGATGTTCCCTCATTAATGATTCCCATGTCTATCTTCATCAAATATAAGAAAATTGGATTCTTTCTAATTCTCATTAATGATAGAATTGCTGGGTCCTTTCTACTTAGAGAATTTTTCACCTTGTTTGATTTCCCAGGGTGGTAATGGATTGAGCATTCATAGTCTTTGATCAGCTCTAACCATCCTTGTTAGTGCATGTTCAACTCTTTTTGTGTGAATATATACTTGAGGATTTTGTGTTCCATATATATTTCACACTTCTTCCCAAATAGGTAATTCCACAAAATTTTTAAAGAAAGGATCACTACATCCATCTCCAGATCATGTGTTGGATAGTTTTTCTCATGAACTTTCAATTACATTGAAGCATAGGCAATGACTTTGTCATTTTACATCAACCCACAACCCATAACCTTATTTTAAGAATCACTAAATACCAAGTTCTCCACTTGTGGGTAATGTGATTATAGGTGCAGTGATAAGCCTCATTTTCAACTCCTTAAAGCTCTATTCACATTCATCACTCTAAGAAAACTTTACTTCCTTCTGAGTTAGCTTGGTAAGAGGGTTGTAAAATCGTGAGAAATTTCTCAAAAATCAGTGATAATATCCAGCTAACCCCAAGAATCTACAGATATCTGATACCGATGTTAGCATCGGCCATCCCTCAATTGCATTTTTCTTGGAGGGGTCCATAGATATCTCATTAATTGTGATGATATGACCAAATAATGATACTTCCTTCAACAATAACTCACACTTCCTATACTTTTCATAGATCTTCTCCTTTCATAAGGTCTCTATTACACTGTTTATATGCTCCTCATGATCCTCCTTGGTTTTGGAGTATATTAGAATATCGATTATAAAGACAACCAACAATTTGTAGAGGTTATCTATAAAGACTCTATTCATCATGTCCATGAAGATTTCTGTAGAATTAGTGAGTCTGAAAGGAATTACTATGAATTCATAGTGCACGTACCTTGTACGAAAAGCAATCTTCAGGATATCCTCCTTCTTCACCCTTACTTGGTAATATCCCAACTGAAAATCCACCTTGTAGAAGTATTGTGCTCCACTTAGCTGATCGAAAAAGTCATCAATTTTTGGAAAAGGATACTTGTTCTTTATGGTGATTTTTTTGAGCTCATGATAATCAATGAAAAGGCGCATTGACCCATCCTTCTTCTTGATGAAGAGGACTTCTTCACTCCATGGCGAAGTACTTGGGAATATAAACCCTTTATATAGATTCTTCTATAGTTATTTATTTAGATTCTCAAGATCCAAAACATCCATTCTATACAGAGTCTTGGATATTATCTACTCCCCAGGTATAAGATCAATTGAGAATTCAACATCTCTTCTAGGAGGAAGACTAGGAAATTCCTCAAGAAATACTTTAGCTAATTCCCTCACAATAGGCATGTATTCAAGGATGGTTGCTTCCTTGGACTCAATAATATAATACAGATATGCATGGTCATAGGGCAATAATATCCACACTTGAGATAATGGTGCTAAAGAAGATTCATCTTCCTTCTTGAACTTGTACAGAATCCGGGGTCGATTCTCCATATAGAGATTGATTTCCCTCTCATAGAAATTTATGTTGGATCTATATAAGGAAAGTCAATCCATGCCAAGAATTGCATCAAATTTTACAAGAGGTAGTATGATGAGGTTTTCTGGGAAGTTTAATCCACAAATTATGATAGGGGGGAGTTATAAGCATGGGATTCAATGATTGACCCATTTTCTGTATTCACTAACATCTTTACTTCCATGATTTGTGGTGGTTTTGAGATTGTTCTACTAAAAATTCAGGATATAAAAGAATGCGTAAAACCAGAATCAAAAAACACGCTAACTATTCTTGAATGAATAACTAGCATACCTATCAACACTTCATTTTTAGGGTTCACTTTGGCGGTAGTGATGGAAAAAGCTCACCCTTACTTCCTTGGAGGTTGTCGGTTTCCTTTGAAAACCCTTGGCTTAAGGAACTGGTTTGCAAAGTGCTCTGGTTCATTGTAGTTGAAGCAATGAACAATGAGTTTAGGGTCGAGCGGAGCATTAATCTCCTCTATCATAGCCATGGGTTTTTCTTGTCGATAGTTAATAGCCAGGTTCCCTTTTCTTCCACACCTAAAGTATTTATTCATAACCTTCAGGCAATTTCTGAGGTGCTTCTTTCTACACCTTTGGTAGGTGGGGTGCTAGATTTTCTTATCACCATTTGATTATCCATCAGACTACCAAAATTAAATTCTACCTTACGTTTCTTATCCCCATGATACCCTTGAGATTATCTGATCTCCATTTTGACTTTGAGGGAACATCGAACAATTTCCTCATAACTCTCAATGTCATGGATCACTAGGGATTTTTTGTAGGATATTTTTTATCCCAACAAAGAAGCTGTCAAACTTGTATTCGGGGGTAATGAAAAATCAAAAGGCATATCATGCAAGCCTTGTGAAGTTTTTCTCGTACGCTTTGACAGATTTGTCATCTTTCTTCTTTAGGGAAAGAAAGTCCATTCCCATCTTAAGTCGGAGGGTGCGTGGAAAATATTTATCAAAAAAAAATCTGAAAATCCATCTATTCCAATGCCTTGATCTCTTCCTCAGGCTTCTTATTTTTTATAAATGTTCACTATTGATCATCTTTATCTTCCATACAATAATAATCCAGAAGAACCTTCTCTTTTTTAGAACATTTAAGGATTGATAATATCTTTTCAATAGAGTTGATCCATTATTTGGTGATTGAGGGATCAAATGATCCATTAAAAGTGGGAGGTCTTTGTCTCAAGAAGCTCTCAATTGTGACTTCTTCTTTCTTAGGGTTGGAGGGTTGAACATTCCTATTGACCCAGGTTTCTATTCAATTCTTGAGTTAACTTAGAGAGTATCATGACAACGTTCATGATTCCTACTCCCATGGGATTGGGCATCTCATTAGCACAGTCATCACATTGATCTTCACATCGGTTGTTAGCCTGAGTGATCCTATTACTGGCTATTGACTGGAATAAAAGGAATTTTAGGGGTAACACATAAAGGGTAATCCAAGGAAAAATTTATTGCTTATAAATTACTTTTATTTCCTTAAATTGTGAATTTTAAAGCTTCAATCTATGTTATACATGATCTACTTCCCAACATATATTATTAAGGGAATTTTTTTAATTCCCTTAATAATGGTTCCTACTAATCTTATAAATTTACCAAATTATATCCCTCAAGAGATTCATAACCAAGATTGAAGCAAGGCCCATTGTCGTGTACTAGGATACCTCAAGTCAAGCCCGTAACTCTTTGTCGAATTTTTCGCTCCTAGGTACATCTTTGTCAGAGCTGCCTCTACATGCTCGTATCCAGAAAAGGATCTATTTTCTTGATAAAATTCTTACTCAATACTCACCAAAACTTAGGGATGTTTTTATTATACTTATTCTTGTCCCAAAGGCTTTCACTAGGGTTTTATAATCCTATTACCAAGTATAACTAAACCTATCCTCTCATACCAACTATAACAACCATGCTCTTTATTACACACTTAAAGATAATTTATTACATAAAATCTTCACTTGATACAACATAGAAGGTCGAGAGGTATAGTGTCTTTGGGGCTTATGAACAATATTTAATGACTTAAAACATGAAACACAATATCTGTATTGAAAACATTCTTTACATGTCCACTACATTCCCTTATACTTAGCATTGCATGGGATAACCTGAGGACATGCATAAGAAATGGGTGAGATATAAATCTGAGTAAGGGATTAAACAAGGAATAAAATGAAGAATATAATTTATTTTAGGAAATAGGCATAAAATAGAGCACAAGAGAAACATGAACATAAAGGCATGGTATAACATCATTATCATAACATGGAAATGTGGCAACAACATTTAACATGATATTAGCATGAGCCAAGGCCCATTTCACGTGCATCATGAGTAAACCCTCATTACACTTGAAATAGAATGAGTAAACCCTCATTCCAATTGATGTATAATTGTACTAATCTTTACCCAATGCATTGAAGCGCTATTACGATGCACCCTTCTTAATCACTTCATTTCATGTATAAGTGTGCCACATGGATCATATAATAAGGATTCATTAAACATCATTATTTATTCCATGATAAAGGAATGTAGAATTAATACATGAAACTGTATAATCAATAAGTAAATATTCATAAAGGTGAATACTTTTTATTGTGAAATGGGCATGGTATTCACTATACAATAATTTTGGCTTAGAAAATCGCGGTGCAATTTCAGCAGCATAACAGCGTGACATAAGAATTCATAAAAATGGTTGATGAGAGAGAAAGGGGTGTCTCATCATGTGTAAATGAAATGGGAAGTAAGGAGTCATATATATACATTTCCCAACATATTTATTGGAATTTAGATTCATAATACAAAATAATTTCTTGAACGTAAATGAGAAGAGAGAAATTCCTTACAGAATTTCGGCATGATAATGGGTGTAAATGGGAGGAATTAATGAGAGAGAAATGGGTATCAAATAATTAAAATCAATAAGGGAAGTATGGGGTAGGTTTTAAATCATACCATAACATTTTTAATTGAAAAAAAAAGGGTATAACAACATAATGAAATTTGGAAAAAATGAGAAAGGAAGAAGTCCCTTACTTGGAAGTGTGATCCCAAAGGATTGGGAGGGGCTTGAGAGAGGATTCTTGGGATCTTGGGGCACCTCGGGATGATTCTAGAGAGAGGATTTCAGAGGTTGGTCTAGATACAAAGGCTTTGAGTGAAGAGTAAGTGGGAGTTTGGGTGGGTTTATATAGGAAAAGGGAGGGAATTCTTTATTATTTAGGTTTTAGACACTACACGTTAAACAAATCATAACAACAAACAAACTCATGGTTTTTTCCCATAGTTTTTTCCAAATGAGAGTGAAAACATTATTTTATAATTACAATGACCTAAATTATTAAAATATTAGGGTTTCATATGTGGAGGTGATTCACACTCTTAAGGAAATCAGTTTAAAAAGTTAAAATGTTTTATAAATCTTGTAGGGTTCACAAAGGCTCTGTAAAATAAATCAAACAAACCTAAAATAACATTATTTTAATGGTAAAACATATATTGGCTAAAAATAATATTTATTGTATTTTATTACATCACTATTAGGTCATTATGATGTTATAAAACACATTATATAATTAAACAGTATTTAATTTTTATCCAAAAAGTTGACTGTCTTAGAAAATTATGAAAAATTCACTGTTGGATAATTTCAATGTCCTAATTCCAAAAATAATATTCATTTTATCTAAATAATTTTCTAAATATGTGAATTTTTAATTTTAAAATAAAATCGATATTTATCTAAAATTCATTGGTTTTGACAAAAATAACTTTCAAAATTTAAAATTATATTCCTAAAAATTATAAGATAATCTATATTTAAAAATTAATTTATTAATAATAATTTATTAAAATTTTATTTAATTAAAAAATCCATTAATTCATTAAAATATATTTCTTAATTGAATATTAACTAAAAATACTATGTATACTTTAAAAAGTATTTACAAAGTAACATTAATAAAATGAATGCATATTCTTTATAAAAACAAATAGTGTTCATAATCATAGTACTAGGGTCTTGTTACATAACTCATTATAATACTCATACATGATTGAAGGGTAACGTGTGTGATGGTGACAGACTCTTGGGGTGGCTCAGATAACATCGCTTTGGCGGTAGTCTCTACCAACTTCCACTTCTCCCATAGGCAGTTCTGTTTGAGCTTAAAGTGTTGAAGCTCAGATTGGGATTGGTAAAGAGTGAAGCCCAGTGTCTCCACCTCCTTTATGAGCTCTGACAAATGGGCTTCATATGGAGCAATTCTACTGGATGAGGCCATAACTTCCTTTATCTAAGTAAATTAGATTTGTTAAAACCATATATTTATACTAATCATTTGATCACTGTTCAATGTCTATATTAGAAATGGTCACAATTATTAATGGTACTTTAAAATATAAAAACATAAAACCAAAGAAGTTCATATGTTATATAACCATTTTACATAATAAGACATTTAATTAGATCAAGATAAATTTTCATTGATAAAATTTTGGGTCTTATAGTATTTCAACCTATAATCATATTATCTTAAAAATAAACCACTTATGAGACATTTTTAATTAAAATTAATTTATATTAATTTCATATTTTAAGAAATGACAGGAGTGCCCCTCCACTCTCTTATAAAAGGGTACTTGTTCTTCTCATTTATTCACACTTAAAACCCCTTTTAAATCAGTCAAACCTAACCAAATACCTTACTATAATCCATACCCAAATTATAGAGGTATTTTTTTAGGTATAATAAAAATCTTATAGGACTTAAGGTGTCAAGAAAATGAGTTTTTTGAAATAAGAGGTATAGTTTTAAACTGTAGGTTTTTGTTCTATTTCTTATTCCACCTCATTAAAATATTATTAAAACACTTTAAAATAATAAATAAATTATAATATATATATTTATATATTATTTTGTTTCTATAATGACCCATATCAATCTTATTTTCCATCAAATAGGAAAATAATTCATTGTCCATATGTACGATGGACTACCGCCTCACGAACCGATATAATTGGTTTTCCATCACAGTATCTCAAGAATGGTCATAATAATGGAATTAATTTTTATATATTATATTAATAACATATTTATAATTATTAAAATATAATATATCACTTACATTCTTACCTTTTCATTCACATAAAAATGATAATGTCGCTCATGTGTATGTGTGGACTACCACCTCCACAAAGTGATGTGTTTCTTTTTTCATCACCACATCACATGGATGATATTTATATGTATTTTAGAAATTAATATTATATATATATGATCATTATGATCATTATATATTATTAAAATAATACTTACCTTCATTCTATAATGATCATTAAAAAATGGAAACGTTACACATGCATATGTACGGCTTACCATCTTCATGATTATAACGCAGTGAATTTTTCATAACCATATTTAATGGATGGATTTAAAAGTATAATTGATGCATAAAAAATATTGTTATTTAATTAATATTTTTCTTTATATGGTGAATTAATGATCATTTTTTTCCATATTTAATAAACCAACTTCATTTTAGACTTAGGTAACGAATATCCTCAAAACGTCTGAAGTGAACTTACATTACTAAATTGTTTATTACATGGTAATATGTGATATAAATGGAATAATTAACTTTAAAAAGGTTCTTTAAAAAGTATAAAATTAACATAATTTTATTATTTAGGAATATAAATGACATACATGATGAGTTCAACTCAAGGTAAGGGACTTTCTTTGTAAAAATACTTTTTTAAAGTTCCTCTTTAATTTTATTTACAGAAGTCAAAAAGGAATGTTTTTTAACTTATACATCATGATAAGAATTTACCACTATCATGGTTTATTAATTATTTGGATCTTACTTTATAGGTTTAAATTTTTATTCTAAAATAAATTTTTTTCCTTTTCATGTTTGCAGTTTTTCTAAAAATATGTGATTTAAAAATGAAAAGCTAATTTTCCTTAATAATTTTTTTATGATGAAATAATTCAAGTTTAATGATTATGATATGGTTCATGGGAAATTTTTATGATTACATGTGGTTATGTTATAAAAAAATTATGGGTGGTTATTTCATAAACCAAGGATGGGTGGTTACTTTATTAACTAATGATGGGTGGTTCTATGATAAACCAAGGATGGGTGGTTACATTATAACTTCTAATGCATTGGGTACTCTCGATATGGAAGTTGGCCATATATTTATTCCATATGTGAGATGGATTTAATTGGTTATGTTTCTCCTAAGAGATAATAAGAATATACTATAATGTCTATTCCAAGAACAACTATGGTGGTTAATCAGGGGTAGTTGTGATGGTTACTCTAACTTAATGATCAAAAGTTAGCCATTAATGTATTCCATGAGTATTAGTGGTGGTTAATCCAAAGATGCCCTAAATTTCCAACATGTATTATCTATGTTTTCTTTGGGTTTTAAAATTTTTATTTTAAAAAAAATATTTTTCATATAGAAAATATTAATTTCATAATATCAATGAATAATGTGATAAAGGTAAGTATGTTATAGATTTTCATGTTTTTCATTGGTCTAATGATTTTCATTATTTTTATGCCCATTTCTGATATTTTATTCCTCACCCGAAATTTTTTTAAAAAATATAGTATTTATAGATGATTAGGGACAAGGATGAGGTCAGGGTGAAAATTGTGGACATTTATCATGAAATGAAACAATGTTTTATTTTTTAAAATCATTGTTTCATATTTAGTATAAGTTTCAACCTATAATGAATTATAGTTCAAAAACACTATAATATGTAATTATTAAGTTTTTATCCTTATATTCGATATTAGAAAAGGGTTTATATAAATTTTGAGATTATGATATTTTATTGTAATGTTTTATTATGATTTATGAATATCATCATGGGTGTATACTTTTAAGGGTGATCATAAGTTCAATGTCTTAGAGACAAATTTTTAGGATTTATGTTATGAAATTTAAAGGTTACTAATGATATTTTTTGATATTAGATTTATAAAGGTAATTGACTAAGGAATGGAGGATTTGAAGGTTAAAGGACTATTTAATTTTTAAGGGTATCGTATTTTCAAGGACTATTTCCATTTTAACATGAAATAATTCATTCCATGTATTAATGATGTTATTTTCTACACATTAAGGATCTTTTATCAAGATGGAAGGAAATTAGTCTTTCAAAACCTTCATATCCATTACATATGATTTGATTATAACTATTATTTCAAAATATTGTTTAAATTATTTTAACTATTTTTTGAGTATTCAAATCACATGCAAGGGAATGTTTAACTTATCTAACACTATTTCTTTTCTCTAAATATTTTATGGGCCAAGGTATATGTTTCATATAATTTTAAAATCTTAACTTTACCAAAACTCTAAAAAAATAAAATTTCATAAAGTACATGACCATTTAATTTATAGAATTTGTTAATCATGTTGGAAGATAAAAGGGATATCAAAGAAATATTGATGTATGGATTTAAGGTATGAATTATTTATTTATGTTCTAAGTATACAGTATTTTTTTGTTGATATTTATGAATCATAAGAATGTAATTTATATCATTTAATGGTGTAATGATGTATTAAGTAATAAGATGATGAACCATGTTTAATGGTTTAAGAATGACTTTGAAGTAAATATTTGTTTATGTATCGAGTTTTTAGAATTATGATATAGTGGTGTTTAATCAATATTATAATGAAACACCTATGTAATATTCACCAGTAGGTATTGGTTTCAAAATTTATAAACATTTGTATGGAATAATTGATACCTTTGAAAATTGGTTAAGTGAAAATTGATAATTGTTTTTTATTTTATTTTTTGATAAATTTATTGAATTTTGATAAATGTTTGAGGTATATAGAACCATTAGGTTTGACATGTGAAAAAGAATATTTGAGGAAGAATTAATTTTTATTTTGGTTTCCATAAGTTTAATGGTATTTTTAGACTTTATAGTTTACATGATCTATACTTTTGAGGTAATTATGGGTTTTTATAATTTGGGAAGATATGTTTTATTGTAAGTTGATTTCGTGATCAATGTTATTTCAGAAGAAGTTCACTATTTTGGGAACTAATAATGGATGAATTATCTTTTGTAAGCATATATGATCATAATGTGGATTTATAGTGACTTTGGTGAATTATGTAAATGATTATCATATCTTGAAGATTATATGATTTGGAATATTACTTTTTTCTGAGTTTTTATGACTCATTAATATGATTTTGGAGTAAAATGTTAAATTTTTCATAGAAGTATATGTGATAATACATAAAATTTTAGGGATTTAACCTTAGTATATAATATTTTTGAGTAATTTTAATGATGTTTATTTATAGAATAATATGAATTAAACTTTGGGTATTATTGTTGAATTTTATAGATTAAAATTTTTTTTCTTAGTTTAAAGGTTTACTAATTTTGGGAAATTATTTTATCTTGTACTAACCATTTTGGTTTTAGATAATTTATAGGCATGAGGAATATATTTTTATATTTTTTTTTATATTTTTATATCTTTATAATTTGATTCTAGTGCTTTATTCATGAAAAAACCATCTTGAATACTCGTCATTTGGATCAAAAATATGATTTTATGGTGGAAATTTATTTAATAGATGAAAATTTAATTGTGAATTAAGTATATAAACTTATGTTTATATTCAAGCTAGTAAAATAATCCCTCAAAACTAGGAAAATTATTTTGAAATAAAAAAAACCGTGTTTACTTTTCTTATCAAGAAATTAATTACCATTTAACCCATCACAGATTTACGATTTTGTGGTGGTTTTCTTTCTCATTATCATGATCTATATAATTCATTATCTATCCTTGGGAGTTATTTTATTTTCCATGTCTATGTTTTAATTTCAAAATAATGTTATCATATTTAAAAACCTTTCGTGTGTTACTTTATATGACCTTCATACATCCCTTTTCATTTATATAAAGTGAATCTTTTGTTAATCCTTTTTAAGATGTGGGATTTCAAAAAAGGTATTTTGAAAATCCAAACCATTGTTATCGATCAAAAGTTAAAAATTATGAGTATGAAATTCCCATAATGGGGGATAATGTAGCTTTATGAAAATTTAAAAAAACATTATGCTTGATAACATACAATATATGCAACACCGAGCATAAATGAACAATAAAATATTATTATTTAAATTTGGTCATTATAACCTATCTGATAAATTTTTTAGTATGAATAGAAATAATTTATTTATTAAATAAATAAAAATCTTCAACTTAATATAAATTTATTGGTAACTATTTTGAAAAATAATTACACAATTTTTATTAACGTAATTTTATTCTTCGAAAATAGATTTTCTTCAAATATGAGTTTTTTCTTCTTTTTATGAATGAATATTATAATTTATAGAAGATATATAAAATCCATTTTAAAAAATAAATTTAATTTTTTTAATTCGTTTTTTTAATATTATATAAAAATAAATTTTTGAGAATTTTTTGAAAATATTGATTTTTCAAGGAATGGTGAAAAATACTAATATTCATTTAAAATAATATTTAATTTTAAAGTATTTACATAGATGATTTATGTTTTTGATTAGTTTTAAATTTTATTTAGATAATTTTGATTTAAAATAATCCAATTGTGGTTTCTAAAAATTGATTTTATACTTAAATTTAGTATAAAAACACTTTATAATTAAAATGGAAATTTTCCAAAAAAAACAATTTTTATTTGCTTTTTGACAATTTAATTTTAAATTAAATTCTGAAAATTATTTGTTTTGAATTTTTAAAAATAAATTTAATATTTTGAATCATTGGTTCTAAATTTATTAAATAGGTATCTTTTATTGGGGGTCAGTATGAACAGTAAATTTAGTAATTTTGGTTACCACAATAAATGGTAAATCGGGTAATTTAAGTTTAAAATAAAATTTTATGAACCATTAAATGACCTACACACTTACAAAAAAAATTATGAGTTTATATTAACCATAATTATCCAAGGGTATAATTTATCACCGTTTTGGGCCACTTGGATGTGATTATGCCTTTTATAGTATTTTATTTAAAGAAATGTCAAACATGCCACACTCTTGATTTTAACAAGAGTTATATTTTTAATATGGTTTTATACAAAGGATTTTTTAAACTATAAATAATATTTTTAATTATAATAGATTTATATACATTATGTTTATTGATTTTTAATTTTTAGTTAAGATGTAATTACCTAAAAAAATTCACAATGCTAATGGTGATAATTTTAATTAATGGGAAATAAAATAAATGATATTAAAAATATTAAAATAACAATAATTTAAAATAAATAATGTGATAAAAAATTAGATATTACCTTGAAATTTTATTCATATAATAAAATATTTTTTTTAATTATAATTAAAATTTGGATATTATTAAAGTCAAATTAATGAAATATTTCTAAAAATTAACATTATTGATATTTTATAATAAATATTGTTTTATTTCTTGATATAAAATTCATAAATATCTTAAACTTGGCCAAGTTATTAGGATAATATTTAAAAAATCAACCATGGTCCTTTTATTGGTATTTTTTTATTTTATAGTAACAATATTAACCCTCAAGGTGTAAAAATCCATGTTGTCATAGTAAGAGTTAATGGGTTAAATAAGGGTTATAACCTAAATATAAGGGTATAAATATATTAAAAACACATATATTTTTTATTTTATGAGTTTATTTAGACCCATAATCATATAATATTTAAAATAACTCATTATTTAACCATTTATAATTGAAAATTAATTTATAGTAATTTAATATTTTTAGAAATGTCAAGAGTGCCCCTCCCCTCTCTTATAAAAGGAAACCTATTATTCTCATTATTCACACTTAAAAACCATTCTGGTTTAGAAAATACCTATCCAAAACCCATATTATAATACCTCATCACATTATAGAGTTATTTTTTTAGGAATAATACTAAATTTATAAGTCTTAAGGTGTTAAGAAAAGGAGGTTTTCTGAATAATAGTTATAGCTTTAAACTACTTGTTTTAGTTTTATTTCTTCTTCCACCTCCTTCAAATATTCTTCAATCAGGATATAATAATAACTATATTATCCTCCATATAATTATATGTTATTATATTTCTATAATGACCAATATCAATCTATTTTTAAATCAAATATGAAAATAATTCATCATCTATGTGTATGGAGGACTACCGCCTTGCTAACTGATGTAATTCATTTTCCATCCCCATCATTCAAGACTAGTTATAATGATGGAATTAAATTTGATAAATTAAATTCATTAAATATTTATCATTATTAAAAGATAATATATCACTTATATTCTTACTTTTCCATTCATAGTAAAATGATATTGTTGTTCATGTATATGTGTGGATTATCGCCCCCACGAAGCGATGTGATTCATTTTTCATCATCACATCACATGAATGATATATTTAAGTATATAAAACAAAATTAATATAGTATATATATGCTATTATTATCATTATGTAAAGATAAAATAATACTTACCTTCTCTTTATAATCACTACTAGAAAAGAAGGTTACACCAACGGTTATAAACCGTTGGTATAGGCTGTAAAACCATTGGTATATCCTATACCAACGGTTTTCCAAACCGTTGGCTAGTAAGCCGTGAGGAAAGCCTCATACCAACGGTTTGATCCAAACCGTTGGTATATTGGTTATATAAATTTAACCCAATGTATACCAATGGTTATAAACTGTTGGTAATGCATTTTAGGAAGTATTATACCAATGGTTCTAAACCGTTGGTAATGTGATTTTCAAGAAAACTTATACCAACGGTTTACAACCGTTGGTATTGGTTTTCCAGCAACACCTATACCAATGGTTATAAACCGTTGGTATTGGTTTTCCAGAAATCCAGACACCTATACCAACAGTTTATAATCATTGGTATAAGTTTTTTCAGAAATCCAGAACACCTATACCAACGGTTTAAAACCGTTGGTATAGTGTTTTTCCAGAATTCCAGCACCCTTATACCAACGGTTTATAACCGTTGGTATTGAGTTTTTCCAGAACTTCAACCCAGCAGCCCCCCCCCCCCTCCCTCCAGTAGCCCCTCCACTGTACACCTACATAAATAAAATCACAAAAACAACATACAGACTTGAAACAGTATAAAAAACACCTAAAATAGAACAAAAAACACATAAAATCATCAAACTCTTCCAACCATGTCATGTACAACAATTCCCTATTTCAATCTTCATAAGACAACAATCATCAAGTTGTAATTCACCTCACCCCTACACAACCCCCCAACTAGCATATCCCCCACCTCCCCATCAAATTCTAATAGGTAGAATAGTATGAGAAATACCTATTAGAGTTGAATAAGAGTTTGAAATTGGCTCATATCCCTTTTTTATGATCCTAGATTTGGGTATGTAATGATTTGTGATGAATTTTGCATTGAACTTGTATTGTTTATAATATATGGTGAAAAGGTATTTTTTTTGGAGTCTCTTCACTTATGAACCCATGAGTGAAACTACCCAACTCATGAAAAATATTTTGCGACTATAGTTGATAAGTGTAAATTTCAGTTGTATTCACTTAAAATGATGTCCTTTTCAAACACAAGAAAGACACTTTTAGTGGTACTGGCCACACAAGCCCTCGGATTGAGGCAGGGTTGACTCGTACACGTCACAAATGACCCATGGACCATTTTCCTAAAGTTTCAACAGAATCCGAATGCGTTTGGTCGGTTTTCCGTATGTCGGTAGTTGTTTTTACTTAAAATCATGTCCATTTCAAATAAAAGTGAGACAGTTTGAGTGGTACCGGCAACACCATGCCTCAGATTGAGGCGGGGTAGAATTGTAAACGACACAGATGACCCATGGATACTTTTCCTAAAGTATCAACAGAATACAAATGTGTTTGGTCCGTTTTCCGTATGTCAGTTGTTGTTTTTACTTAAACTATTGCTCATTTCAAAGAAAAGTGAGACACTTTGAGTGGTGCCGGCCACACTGCGCCTTGGATTGAGGCAAGATTGACTCATACACATCACAAATGACCCATGGATCGTTTTCCTAAAGTATCAACACAATCCGAATGCATTTGGTCGGTTTTTTGTATGTCGTTTATTTTAATTAAAAGCGCATCCATTTTAAACATAAGAGAGACACTTTTAGTGGTACCGGCCACACCGGCCCTCGGATTGAGGCAGGGTTGACTCTTACATGTCACAAATGACCCATGGATCATTTTCCTAAAGTTTCAATAGAATTAGAATGTGTTTGGTCTTTTTTCTGCATGCCGGTAGTTGTTTTCACCTAAAATCCTGTCCATTTCAAATATAAGTGAGACAGTTTGAGTGGTACCGGCCACACCATGCCTCAGATTGTGGCGGGGTTGACTCTTACACGACACAAATGACCCATGGATACTTTTCCTAAAGTATCAACAGAATCCGAATGCGTTTGGTCCGTTTCTCGTATGTCAGTTGTTGTTTTTACTTAAACTGTTGTCCATTTCAAAGAAAAGTGATACACTTTGAGTGGTGCCAGCCACACCGCACCTCGGATTGAGGAGGGGTTGACTCGTACATGTCACAAATGACCCAGGGATTGTTTTCATAAAGTATCAACACAATCTGAATGGTTTTGGTCGGTTTTCTGTACGTCGTTTATTTTAATTAAAAGCGCGTCCATTTTAAACAAAAGAAAGACACTTTTAGTGGTACCAGCCACACCGGCCCTCGGATTGAGTCAGGGTTGAGTCATACATGTCACAAATGACCCATGGATCGTTTTCCTAATTTTTCAATAGAATCTAAATGTGTTTGGTCGGTTTTCTGTATGCTGGTAGTTGTTTTCACTTAAAATCCTGTCCATTTCAAATAAAAGTGAGACAGTTTGAGTGGTATCGGCCACACCATACCTCAGATTGAGGCGGGGTTGACTCGTACATGACACAAATGACCCATGGATACTTTTCCTAAAGTATCAATAGAACCTGAATGCATTTGGTCCGTTTCCCGTATGTCAGTTGTTGTTTTTACTTAAACTGTTGTCCATTTCAAAGAAAAGTGAGACACTTTGAGTTGTTCCGGCCACACCGCACCTCATATTGAGGCGGGGTTGAATCTTACACGTCACAAATGACCCATGGATCTTTTTTGTAAAGTTTCAATAGAATCTGAATGCGTTTGGTCGGTTTTCCATATGTCGGTAGTTGTTTTCACTTAAAATCATGTCCATTTCAAATAAAAGTGAGACAGTTTGAGTGGTACCGGCCACACCATGCCTTATATTGAGGAGGGGTTGACTCGTACACGAAAAAGATGACCCATGGATACTTTTCCTAAAGTATCAATAGAATCCGAATTCGTTTGGTCCATTTCCCATATGTCAATTGTTGTTTTTACTTAAACTGTTGTCCATTTCAAAGAAAAGTGAGACACTTTGAGTGGTGTCGGCCACACCGCACCTCGGATTGAGGAGAGGTTGACATGTACATGTCACAAATGACCCATGGATCGTTTTCATAAAGTATAAACACAATCCGAATGAGTTTGGTCGGTTTTCCATATGTCGTTTATTTTAATTAAAAGCGCATCCATTTTAAACAGAAGAAAGACACTTTTAGTGGTTCCGGCCACACCGTCCCTCGGATTGAGGCGGGGTTGACTCATACATGTCACAAATGACCCATGGATAATTTTCCTAAAGTTTCAACAGAATCCGAATGTGTTTGGTCGGTTTTCCTCATGCCGGTAGTTGTTTTCACTTTAAATCTTGTCCATTTCAAATAAAAGTGAGACGGATTGAGTGGTACCGGCCACACCGTGCCTCAGATTGAGGCGGGGTTGACTCGTACACGACAAAAATGACCCATGGATACTTTTCCTAAAGTATCAACAGAATATGAATGTGTTTGGTTCGTTTCCCGTATGTCAGTTGTTGTTTTTACTTAAACTATTGTCCATTTCAAAGAAAAGTGAGACACTTTGAGTGGTGACGGCCACACCGCCCCTCGGATTGAGGCGGGGTTGACTCATACACATCACAAATGACTCATGGATCATTTTCATAAAGTATCAACATAATTTGAATGTGTTTGGTCAGTTTTCCATATGTCGTTTATTTTAATTAAAAGCGCATCCATTTTAAACAGAAGAAAGACACTTTTAGTGGTACCGGCCACACCAGCCCTCAGATTAAGGTAGGGTTGACTCTTACATGACAAAAATGACCCATAGATCGTTTTCCTAAAGTTTCAATAGAATCCAAATCCATTTTTAGTGCACTCTAAGCCACCAACCATAAACTAAAAGTGCTGTCAATAATTGATATTAAAGGTGAAATATAAACTCTTCATATTTTTCATATTATATATGAAAAATTGGCACATAATATAATATAAAAATTTCTCAAAATTACTCAATTTAATACATATAAATATTATAAGTAATTGGATATTTTTTGTTTGTAAATTATATTCCCAATCAATGGAAATATATAAAATAGAGAATAAAAATGTTAAAAATAAATTTTTTAACCAATGAAATTAACCAATATTTCATTATCATTAAAATCCATTTATCAAAATCAAAAAGACACACTTATTTATATTTTTTAACCAAGGGAATTCATCACCTAATAAATCATTTTCCACCTCAAAACCCCTCATTTTATTATTTTTAAAATGAACCCCCGATATTACCCATGTATCTAAAACACATAATTTTTCATGTCATGTCCTTAGGCCCTAAATCTTACTTATGGATGACCATATGTCCTTAGGCCCTAGAACACCCATGACCCGACCCGACCCGGCCCATGGACACCCCTAATTTCGAGTGATTGTTTTTTACTATTAAGATGACCATATTAACTTATCAAACTAGATATCATACAGGGAATCACAGTACCAAAAAATACTAAAGGTCTAGGTATTATACTAATAATACAATAAGAATCAAGTGAAAAAAAGAGATCTGATAACAACATCCCTATGAAGCAGAGGAAAACCCCAGAGTGAAAAACCATGTTCAAAAATAAAGAGTAATACAGAATTCAAAAATGAAATGGATCAATCTACCCCTGATCACCATCACCATCACCACTATCATCATCGTCCTCATCCTCGCCACCATCTCTGTCCTCGTCGTCATCCTCGTCATCATCCCCATGCTCATCATCGGCCTCATCCTCGTCCTCAGCCCCATCCTCACCCTCAGCCCCATCCTCGCCCTCGGCCCCATCCTCACCCTCGTCCTCATCCTCATCCTCGCCCTCGTCCTCTTCAGCATCCTCATCATCACCAGGAACATCATGATCTCGATCACCACTAGATATTTCACCTGGTGCATTGGATAATGCACCCATCGATGACATAAATGTCTGACAATCCGCGCTAGCCTCTGGTGGAAGTGATGAAGATAAAGCTTTCATCAGTTTCATAAATTATTTGTCCCTTGTTTGAACTTGTACTTCCAACTCTGTGACCCTTTTATCAGATTGTCTTGCTTTCTCCTTGACCTGTTCCAACTCAGTCATACTAGAATGGATACCTGGAGAGGACCAATACCTCGTCGGGACTATATTCTTACCAGGTCGGCAGCGTACTCTACCAGAGTGCTCCTCTCCCAAAACCTGATATAAATGATCGTGTGGCCCAAAATTGTCAGGATCCTGGGCATCAAGAGGCTCTAAAGAAGCCGGTTAAAAATATTAATAGATTAATAATTTTCAAAATAGATATTAAACTTTGAAATAAACAAATTAAAACTAATAATCTTTTCTTGGGTTGATTCATTTACCGCAGTTCTATCTTTTTTTCTTCTACTCGAGCAAAACAATTTTGCTCGAGGGATACATCCTTAAATATTAAATTTTTGCTTTTGTAATGACATTGAAACAATATAAAGTGCAAGTATAATCATATATTCAATATTCAATAAATCACATAATTTAAGTAGGAAATAATAAAAAGGGAAAGTCCTAAAGAAAAATTATAAACAACTATATCGTACCAGCTGCCTCTCAGGATCTGACATAGTTGTGCGCCCCAAAGTGTGGAGGTATTGCTTTGAATCAATGTTTTTTTTTCAGAAGATTCCTAAATAATGTTTAATAATAAATAAGATTATATTAATTCAAAATATGAAAACTCTGATTTAAATACCTCAAATGAGATTAATACCTTAAATTTGCCAGTCGCCCAATGGGTAATCATTTGGCGATATTTCTCTATCGGGCAGTCATCCACGATAAGTAATGTCTCTAAATCCGTGCCCACCCTATCACACCAGCCAACATACAGGTCATGCTTATAAGCTCTCCAAAGCTCTCCCAACTCTTTTAAATGTGCTGGTCGTGCACCTTCGCCATCAGGGAAGTTAAACCGAAGATGAAACCCAATAGATTAATTCATATAAATACAAAAAAAATACTACATTAAATCCAATAGATTTTTTACCCATATTTGTACCCACGCGTTATCTTTGACTTTGTGTGGCAGTTGTCTCCAAGAGAGAGGGCTGACCAGAATGATATCGAAGTATTTGGCTAGCGTCGCCAAAAAACCCCGACATTCCTGCCCAGATTTCTCAATCATTTATCCATCAACATTATATTCAACCATCAACTGTGTCTAGCAGTTCTATACCGCACGCAAGAGAGTAAGCCCCCTCCCCCGCCTCCTATCTGTAGATGAATCTGTTATTAAAGAAAAATAATATCAGTACAAGTTATAATAAAATAAATTTTGGTATAAAAATTTGATAGAGTCAGATAAATATACCTATGGTAGTCGGATCAATGGGCGTCACTGGATGTGCAGAAGCTGAAGGAATATCCTGTACAGGTGGAGTGTCCCTCAGTGTACACTCCTCAGCCATATACTGTGTCACATCAGGAGTCGAAGAAGGTGGAATATAATAGCTTGGAGATAATGAACTAGAAGAAAAAGATGATGGCATAGACGTCTGGTCAGCTGGTAGTGTAAACATTGGAGGTCTAAATATCATGTGTGTCCCTGGAGACACACCAGGATCAAAATGGAGTGAAGAAGATACGTCTGTGGTGGTGGATCGTCTAACTCTCTCCCCATGAGCTCTCATACCACCGGCCTTAGTATCGGGCCCACTAGATGATCGTCCATCTCTGACACAACCCCCCCTCCTACCACCAGCCACTCTACTTGGAGCAATATCATGCTCCTCGTCAGATATCTCTCATCTAGGGGGTCGATCCTGAAAAAAAGTTTAACACATAAGTAAACACATGACATTATAAGTTATTGAAATACTTATATTTGAAATAAAATACTCACAACAGGGACGAGTGGGGGAACACCCATCTGTATCATGCGACGATTATTATCTGTCATCTTTTTCTGTCGCCTCTCTTCAATGGGTGTCATTTCCTGCAATGAAAACAAATATGGAAGTAATTAAAAACAGATAACTAATTTGTAACCCAAAAAAATATAGAAAAACCATTATGATAAAAAACATAAAATAAAAGAAGATTTATGGTGGTTTAAAGGTATATACTAGGATACACACTCTGAATGATGTAGGTGAAACATGTAGGTGAGAACACGACTGTATGATTCTATATATTTCCCACCACAACTCTAGGTTCACAATCAACTCTGAAAATTGAGTTATTGGCGTCATCATAAGTAATAAACGGATTACTTCCAATTGCAGTAGGGATAGTGTCAACTTCATCATCACCGTCATCAAAAACATGTATGGGATTTACTTCAATAATTACACCGAATTTAGGATGACGATGATCTTTGACATAAAAAACTTGTTTCACCATTGATTCCAATACATATGGTTCATCGGTGGCAAGAGTGCGAGTCATGTCAATAACTCGAAATCCATAATCATCAATAAAGGTGCCTTGCCTCGTCATTGAATCAAACCATTTACATTTCATCATCGTGACTCGACCATGTGAGTAATAATCCAAATTTATTATTTTCTCCACGACTCCATAATAAGAAACATTTTTAGAATGAGGTCTAGTATCCGATGAACTGGCATAATGGTCTGTTGTGACAGTTATCATAACACCATTATGTTGTGTTCTCATGTTTCTTACTCGTTCAGTGATAATAAATTTGTATCCATTGATCACAAATGATTTACAAGCACGAACCATGGTATTAGGACCAAAATCCAAAGCTCTTGTTTCCTCAGAAACAGAGTCTGGAGGCAAACTCGATAACTAAAATATAAACAAATAGTAAACTTAATTAAATATTATTTTTATTTAGTTATTACAGAAATATTTTTACCTTCAATTTCAACCAAGCAGAAACCCCTTTGCTATGAAAAGTCTCTTTCCTTCTCAAAGATAAAGAATGATGCTTTCTATATATCAATTCCTTATGTTCTCTGTAGATAAAAATAATAATATTTTAAAAAATATTTAAAATTACAAGAGATAAGATAAGAGATACATGTAAAATTTACTTACTTGATATACTCATCGAACAAATCACAATTGAACAACACTGTGCAATGTGCCATCTCTTGCTCTTCAAGTCTTAATGTCGTCAATGTATATGATCCCGAAATTCCTCCTGTCTGAGGAAGTGATGGAAAACTGGGTTCAATTTTCCCATACTGTTCTTCTTTATTTCTCATTGGTATGTTTACTCTCGTAGTAAGATCAAACAAATACATTGCGCAGAAATCCATACATTCTTGAGCCAAGTAACCGTTCACAATAGAACCTTCGGGATAATTCCTGTTCCAAACATATGATTTCAATGTGCACATGTTTCTTTCAGTTGGATACATCCAGCAGAAAGCAACGGGTCCTCCGAGAAGTATTTCTGTCAGAAGATGGACAGTCAGATGCAACATGCATGTAAAAAATGATGGAGGGAATATTTTCTCTAACTCGCACAAAATTAATGGTGTCTCTACCAACAGTTTTTTCAAGAAGGATTTGGATAGCCTCTTAGCACAAATATCTCTAAACAAATAGCACAACCGAATAACTGAGACTCTAACATTATTGGACAAGAGATGACGGATTTCTATTTGAATCAACTTATGCAAAAGGATGTGATAATCATGAATCTTCAAAGATTTCAGCTTCAACTCTTTTCTGTTGACCCATTTTGATATATTTCTTGAATATCCATCAAGAACTTTAATAATCTCTAGAACTTCCAGAAATTGATTTTTTTCAGTAGGTGTCATCACATAAGAAGCACATGGAACTTGCCAATTATTTTCACTGATACAGACAGGATGCAATTCTGGTCTGATCCCCCAATCTACCAAGTCACGCCGAGATCGTAAATCATCTTTTGTCTTCCCCTTGACATTTAGAAGAATCGAAAGCAACATTTCACATATATTCTTTTCAATGTGCATTATGTCTAAGCAATGACGTAACAAGTTGGTTGATCAATACGGAAACTCAAAGAATATACTTTCCTCTTCCAATTGTAACAGGTATCATTGGAAACATTTTTCCTCTTTATAGATTTTATTACACCCTTCCCAAATGAATAACTGAAATCTTTCAATTCATTAAGCACATCAGTTCCAGACATACGCTGAGGTGGAGCATCATTCTCCATGGTATTGTCAAATATTTGACGATTGTTTCTATATGGATTGTTCATTGTCAAGAATCGTCGATGTCCCATAAAACTAAAACTAAGACGATATTTCAGTATTATCGATCGAGTATTCTTCATACAAACAGGACATGACAATTTTCATTTAGTGCTCCATCCAGACATCATTGCATAAGCAGGAAAATAATTGATCGTCCACATAAGCACAGCATGCATCTAAAATATGTCTTTCGAACATGAATCGTATGTGGGTACACCCACATCCCAAAGAAGTTTCAACTCTTTTATTAAAGGTTGCATGTATACATCTATATCATTGATGGGATTAGAAGGGCCAGATATCAGTATACTCAAGAAAGTGTAAGGCTTTTTCATACACAACCAAGGGGGAAGGTTAAAAATGTGTATGAAAACTGGCCATGTGTTGTGCGAAGTAAGCATCTTCCCAAATGGATTAAAACCGTCACATGAAATACCTAGTCTCACATTACGCACGTCAGCTGCAAATTCAGGATATCGAGCATCAAATCTCTGCCATGCAAATCCATCTGTAGGGTGAACCAACTCTTCATTATTCTTCTTTCTCTCGGTGTCATGACATCGCATTTTTATAGATATTTCATCAGACATGAAAAGGTTCTGTAATCTGGGTATCAATGGAAAGTGCCACATTACTTTTTGTGTCACACGAGATGGTGATCCAACATCCTTTGGCTTCCATCGGGAGGTTCCACATTTGATACAATCATTTTTTTTAGCAGTTTCCTCCCGAAATAAGCTTCAATCATTCGATCAAGCATGAATTTTTTTTTTTTTTGAGAATCCAAGTTCATCAACTAACTTCCATTCCATATAGTGGTTTGAGGGAATATCTGCATCATCTGGAAGTAAGTCCTTCAAGAAGGTAAGAATGTAATCAATTGCAGTATTTGAAATCCCATACATAGTTTTCCCATGAAAAAATCGGATTAAAAATTCCATCTTTTTCATTTTACCACATTGCAGATATACTGGAGTCGTCGCAGCATCATTCAATTTTTTCACCCTATCAACATCATCATTTTCATTGGATGCATCATGTGTGCTTGTATCGAAATCTTGTTGGCTGGACATCCTTTCCTTCTCATGATGCCGAATAAATGGAAACTGATCATATATCAAACTCTCCAATTCAGTCTTATCATTTGGATCATCAAAATTTTGAGATTCCATTTTCTCTCCATTGTGATACCACACATAATAGTTTGTTTGGAAACCATATTTGGTTATATGATAGCTAACTGCATCACGACTCAACCAATGTCTTCCAACACAATTAAAACATGGGAAGTGTATGCGACCACTATCTGAAGCCTTGTCAAATAAAAAATCTAGAAATCTATTCAAATTATTTTGAAAATCGGTTGAAATCCGATCAGTTTCGTACATCCAACTTCTGTCCATTTTGTAAAAAAACTGCAATAATTCATTTCAAAGCAATTCAATAATATTGAAGTATAATCAAAAAAATATTTAGGTAAATGACAATTGTTTACTTTATATAAAAGCATAACTGACACATTACTATATATGAAAATCATATTAAGAAATACAAAAAAAATACAGTGTATATAAGAAAATAAGATACATAATTTCTAATGCCTATATTCAAGGATTGCCCAGTAAGATATTGGAAGTGGATCAAGGAATACATAATCCTTAAGGATCTTGTTGGGAGTACATGAGTTTTATACTTTAAATTCTTCTAGGAGATCAAGATGAGGAGTATGATAACAATCATGGGAGTGGCGGGACTGTCCAAGGGGGTGCAGGGTGTCCAGGGGGGTGTGGGGTGTCTAGGAGGGGTAGGGCCATCCGGGGGGTCGGAGGTGTCCAGAGGGTCGGGGTGTCTAGGTGGGCGGGCTGTCCGCGGGGGTGGTCAGGCTGTCCAATGGGGTGGGAGAGTCCAAAGGGTGGGCAGGCTAACCAAGGAGGTGAGCGGGGTGTCTAGGGGTGGGTGGGGCTATCCGGGGGGTACAGGGTGTCCAGGGGGTGGGCTGTCCAAGGAGGTGAGCGGGCTGTCCGGGGGGGGCGGGCTGTCCAAGGAGGTGAGCGGGCTATCCGGGGGGCACAGGGTGTCTAAGGGGGGTACGGGGTGTCCATGGGGGTGGGCGGGCTGTCCAAGGAGGTGATCAGGGTGTCCAGGGGGTGGGTGGGGCTGTTCGGGGGGTACAAGGTGTCCAGGGGATGGGCTGTCCAAGGAGGTGAGCGGGCTGTCCGGGGGGCGGGCTGTCCAAGGAGGTGAGCAGGCTGTCTGGGGGGTACAGGGTGTCCAAGGGGGGTGCAGGGTGTCTAGGGGGTGGGTGGGTAGTCCAAGGAGGTGAGCGGAGTGTCCAGGGGGTGGGTGGGGCTGTCCGGGGGGTACAGGGTGTCCAGGGGGTGGGCTGTCCAAGGAGGTGAGCGGGATGTCTGGGGGTGGGCGGGTTGTCCAAGGAGGTGAGCGGGCTGTCCGGGGGCGGTACAGGGTGTCCAAGGGGGTGCGGGGTGTCCAGCGGGGGTGCGGGGTTTCTAGGGTGTGGTGGGGCCGTCCGGGGGGTTGGAGGTGTCCAGGGGGTCAGGGGGTGTCTAGGGGGGTCGGGGTGTCCAGGTGGGCGGGCTGTCCGCGGGGGTGGTCAGGCTGTCCAATGGGGTAGGGGGAGTCTAGGTGGGTGGACGTTCTGTCCAAGGAGTTGAGCGGGGTGTCTAGGGGGTGGGTGGGGCTATCCGGGGGGGTACAGGGTGTCCAGGGGGTGGGTGGGCTGCCCATGGGCGGTACGGGGTGTCCAGGGGGTGGGCGGGAAGCCCATGTGGGTGGCGGGGCTATCCAGGGGGGTGGGCGGGCTGTCTAAGGGGGTGGGCGGGCTGTCCACGGGGGGTGGTCGGGCTGTCCACGGGGGTGGCGGTGTTGTACAGTGGGGTCGAGGGTGTCAAGGGGGTTGGGGGGCTTTCCAGGGGTGGGGGGGCTGTCCACGGGGGGTGGTCGGGCTGTCCACGGTTGATTCATTTGATAATATAGTATAGGTATATTTATATGAAAAGAATACCCCCACAATAATCATACAGCCCTGTCATTAGTCTAAACCCCTAGAACACATAAAATAAGCTAGTATGGACATTTACTAAAATATTTAACACCATAAGAATAAAAATACACTCTAAATATAGTTTGAGAGTATATAATGGTGTGTGTGAAAAAAAAATGATATTAAATCAATTTAAATGAATATGGAACAAATGAGGTTTTACAATACACTAAGAGTACCTCAAACAATCCAAAACCACTATCGCGCCACATATTTAACTTCATGAAACAGGACTTGGAAATCTTACCTATGTCTTTACTGATGACCACCTAATTGGAACACTATTTATGGTTCTTGAACACAAGGAACAAACTATGTTTGGTCTCTACCAACTCAATCACCCCCTTGTAGATCATAATCTTGTTTCCCCTTATACTAAAATGGTCTCACTGGAAGCTACTTCTAATGCTGGTCCTAAACCATTCATTCTCTACAAAACAATGATCAAATAATCATTGGACACATCTTAATGATGATATAAGCTCATCACATAAACACATCAAAACAGAAACAAAAACATATAGGATGGGTCTAAATCAAAAACATAATTAGATAAATTTCAATAAAAAATAAGGTACCAGTTAATAAGATACCTTAAACACATCAAAATAAAAACATAAACATAAACACATCAAAATCAAAAACACAGAAACAAAAACATATAGGATGGGTCTAAATCAAAAACATATAGGTTAAATCAAAACAAAAACAAAAACATAAACACATCAAAATCAAATCTAAAAACTGAAATATTAGATAAATTTCAATAAAAATAAGGTGTCCGTTAATAAAATACCTAATTTAGGATGGGTCTTATGAGATTCGGAAGTAGATTCAACACCTTGGATGGGATGGAAGAAGAGGAACCTGAAGGAGCTTGAAGATCCAAACTGGTCTGGCAGAAGGAGCTCTAAAATCGCATGTTTCTCCCGTTTAGGGTTTTGTATCACGAATGGGGGAGAGGATGGGCCGCTACCAATTTGGGGGAAATTTGTGCCAACAGTTTTTAAAAACCATTGGTATATACTTTCAGGGAACACCTATACCAACAGTTCTAAATAACCATTGGGAAAAACCTCTCCTAACCACACCTATACCAACGGTTCATTAGAACCATTGGTAAAAACCTCCCCCAACAACACCTATACCAACGGTTCTTTAAAATCGTTGGGAAAAACCTCCCCAACCACATTTTTACCAACGCTTCAATGAGAACCGTTGGTAAAAATCCCCTAAACACATCAATACCAACGGTTTACTATAACCGTTGGTAAAACCTTCCCTAAACCATCCTTTACCAACGGTTCTATGAAACCGTTGGTATGTAAGTGTGGGGAAAAACCCACATTCCAGTAGTGAATGATTGTTGAAAAATAGAAACATTACTCATATGTACGTACAGCCTATCATCCCCATGATTGTAACATAGTTCATTTTTCAAAACAATATTTAAATATGGATTTAAAAGTATAATTTATGTATAAAAAATAATAATTATATCCTGAATATTATTTTCTCGATGATGGATCAAGGATCACTTTGACCATAGTCATCATACTAAATTCATATTGGACTTAGGTACAAAATATCATCAAAAAACTCTCATGTGAACTTAAATTATTAAATTGCATATAATATGGTAATGATTAATATAAATGAAAAAAATGAACTTGAAATTGATTATTAGGTAAGTATAAAATTAATATAAGTGTATTATTTAGGAATATAAAAGGAATATGTGATGAATCAAATTTGAGGTAAGGGAATTTATTTTTAAAAATCCTATTTTAAAGTTCCACTTTCATTTTTTTACAAAAGTAAAAAAAAGGAATTACTTTTTAACTTATACAAAATGAGAGTATTTTCCCATCATCATGACTCCTTAATTATTTGGACCTTATTTTATGATTTTACAAGGTTATATTCAAATAAATTTTCTTCCTTTGTATGTGTGTAGTTTTTCTAAAAATATGTTATTTAAAAATGATAAGGTTTTTTTCCTTAAGAATATTTTTATGTATAGTAATTATTGTTTTATTATTATTATATGGTTATTTAGAATTATTTATGATGATGGGTGGTTACATTATAAACCAATTATGGGTGTTTCTGTGATAAACTAAGGATGAGTGGTTATGTTATTAACCAATTATGGGTGGTTCCATGAAAACCCAAGGATTGGTGGTTATGTTATAACCTCTAATACATTGGGTACTCTTAAGATGTAATTATACCTTATGGTTATTCCATATATGAGATAGAGTTAACTAATTAGTTTTCTTTTAATTTATAATGGGACTATACTTCGATGATTATTCCAATATTTACTATGACGGTTAATAATTAGTAGTTTTAATGGTTACTTTAAGGAAATGATCGGAAGTTAACCATGAAGGTCTTCCATGGGTAGCTGTGGCGGTTACTCCAATAATACCCTAAGTTTACAACATGTTTTATCTATGTTTCTATGTGTTTTAAAAAAAAAATTTAAGAAAAATTTATTTGTTTTTTATATATAAATGATTAATTCTATAATCTCAATGAATAATTTGATAAAAGTAATTATATTATGGATTTTCTTATTTTTCTAAAGAATAATGGTTTTCTTTCTTTTTATGTCCCTTACTAAGCATTTTCTGATCATACAACATTTTAAAAATGTTTTTAACAAGGATTATGTATTATTAGAGGCAATGATGTGGTCAAAGTGAAAATTGTGATGATTTATCATGAAAATAAACCATTTTTTATTAAAATTTTTGTTTAGTGGGAAAATAGATACTGATCATATGAGTAAAATTTTAATGTATGGGTTTAATTTTTAAGGTTTTATCCTAATTATATAAAACTCTAAACCATAAAGATCCTTGAAATTATATGAAAATTAATACTAGTTCAAAAACACTAGAATATGTAATGATTAAGGCCAATTCCTTATAATCTATGTTTATGATATACCCTCAATTATTGTATCTAAACCATGGCCTATTGGAGGTTGGATTTAATAATCATTATCTAAATTATCTCATTACCAGCCTAGGATGGTTATCCATGGGGGTATCATCCCTTGAAAGAGTGGCCTAAAAGGATCATGTTGAGGGATAAGATAGATTTCAAATGCAAGCATTGGTACAAAATTCTTGGGTTGGTAGGAGAATAGTGTTAGCTGAGTCTAGTATGTGATATAAAGAATGAAGACTGGCTAGGACACGGGTATTTAGGTCCCCCTATGATCCTTCTCGTGTAACTTTAATTTTACTAATACTACTAATAAAA
This sequence comes from Viscum album, assembly GCA_963277665.1. Lineage (NCBI taxonomy): Eukaryota > Viridiplantae > Streptophyta > Magnoliopsida > Santalales > Viscaceae > Viscum > Viscum album. Next base: position 1,430,672,665 of record OY728156.1, on the reverse strand, counting down.
GTGAATATATTTTTGGGGTAGTGTGATGTCCCGACCCAGGAGCCACTGAATAGTGCCCCGAGTCAGTTGGGAGCATGCCCTCAAGTGTGCCTTCTTGTATTCCAGAGGGTTCCAAATAACAGTGAGTGTCTAGTAAGTCAATCTTGGGAAGACTATACCCTCTTTTATCAGAATAAGACACCAATAGAAGAAAATAAAAATAACCAAGTGTGGAATCATATACATAACCAGAATGAATTCATGTCATATGGTAGACAAAAACAGAAAATACAATACTCAACTGAAAGGTAAATCATGCTATGAAAATTCAAGTCTCAAGTGTCTATAAAGCAACTAAAATTAAAGACACAAAAACTCCAAAATGGGTCTCTAACCACGTCTAATTCCCTCTCCCATGCTCCAATAACAAATAGAAACATATCCCAAGGCCTTTCCCTTCTCCCATCTGGAAACAGAAAACTCTACATGGGTGTCGATCAGGTGGCCCATATATGGTGTGAGTACAACTCAGTAGTCCATGACCAATGGTGTCTAAAACAAGTACATCCAAAATATAATTCATGTAGTTTTATGAATCAATAAATACAATTCATAATTTAAATAGTTATCACATTATCATTTAATCTTTAATCATAACATTAGACCAAGTTCAACTCATATTTTTCATTTGAATCATCATTCATTATCATTAATCATTTGGTGTAGGTCTTCATTCCTAGCACCCCAAATCTCAATTGATTCATTATTCATTATTATCATTCATTTAGTGTAGTTCATTATGCCTATAACCAATATCTTGTTGAGTGTAGTTCATCATGCCTAGAACTCTTTATCTCATTCGGTGTAGGTCATCATTCTTAGCACCCCATAATCTCAAGCTTGGATATGTATTGGGGAGTAACTCCTTGTCCAAGTCCTAACTTCTAATCGGTCTAAAATGTCATGTCTATCACCACAAAAATCTCATCCATTTACTCATTCTTTAATTCCAAAGAATTTTCAACATTATTCATTTACTAATCCAATTATTATTTAAACATTTCAAAGGCCATTACTTAATTAAAAAATTAACTAAGCACATAACCCAATAATTAATTTATCAATTAATTAATCAATCAATACCATTATCTTTCCACAATTAATTCTTCACAGTTAATTGTTCATATCAAATATTAACTTGTCATAATTAATTCTCACAATTAATTATATTTGATCAACATCATGACACATAATTAATTCTCACAATTAATTATCTTTTAGCCAATATCATGGTACATAATTACTTCTCATAGTTAATTATCTTACATAGCCAAACATAATTACATAATTAATTCCCCCCAATTAATTACCTTTTCAAAAATAATTTAATATTTAAATTACAATATCAAATATCCAAAAGATATATTTGGGAAACCCCCCATTGTTTTTTCCATGATTCAACTTTCAATTAAATCACCAAGGCAACTAAATTCAATTCTACATTCCTAATTACTCCAAGTTAGGAAATCAATCATCAAGTGAATCTAGAAAACATAAACTCACATTCCCATATCATAAAAGATAAATATGGGAGTTTGATTTAGACCACCTACCTCATTTTATTGATAGAATTTAGCCCAGTGGAAATCCCCAAAATCCAAGAGGCACAACATAATTGATCAAGCTTCGGATCTAAATCCCTAAACCGAAATTAAGATCAAAAGCATTAAGATCTTCAATATCTAGATATAGATCCACAATCCTAGATCTAGATATTAATCCATAGGTTTAGATCCAAGAAAATGGTGGAGATCTTCCATGAAAAGATCAAGGAAATATAGAGGAAATAACGGGAGAAGCATCATGATGAAAAAACTTACCGAGAGGAGAGTGGATCTTCAAAAAGAGCTTTTGTTCTCGAAGAATGGTATTCATATCACCTTGGAATCCCTCCATATGGCTCTAAAAACACCTAGAATTTGTCAAACCCAATCCAAGGTCAAAATATGGGAGTCTCATGGGGTTTGAGGGGTTTTAAAAAATGGATTTTTAGATATTAAATTTTTCATCCACGGTTTCCTGGGAATAGGCACACTATTAGGGAAAACCGTGTGCCAACCATGGGGACCTCTCTATCTAGTTTTTCATGCTTGGAATGGTCTGGCCGCACGGTTTGTTAAACCGTGCACAAACATTGCATAAACCTATGTCCTTTATTTTTTCTGAAAATTTCACCCAAACTCACCCCAATTCACTTCTCTAAATAAAATGTAATTAAAACCTTGAAAATGTACCTGGAAAACGCACCTAAGGTGACTCCATAAAATGTCGGGATCTTACAATATCCCCACCTTATAATAGATCATCTTTGAGTTGTACTCCCAACTTCTCTAAGATTTTGAACCAAAAATATTGGGTCATTGAGCCCCATGTCTTCTTTCCATTCCCAAGTTTCCTCTTGAACACTTCCATTTTTCCATAACAAATGTACTAATGGAATGATATTTCCCCATAACACTTTCTCATTACGAACCATCACACGTATTTGATTCTCCTCAAAGGATGCATCTATCTCAAGATCAATCTATTCCACATCAATTACATGAGAAGGTTTGGGGTGATACCTCTGTAGTTGTGAGACATGTAAAATACCATGCATTGAGATGAATTTATACAAAAGTGTTAATCGATACACCACCGACCTGATTCTCTCCAGCACCTCAAACGGTCCTACAAACATGGGTGACAACTTTCCTTACCTCTGTATCCTGTGGTGACCCAAACTAGGTGAAACCGAAAGGAATACACGATCACCCTCTATAAACTCTAGGGGTTATCTAATTTTATCAGCATACTACTTCTTTCTACTCTAATCTGTATCCATACATTTACAAATCAACTTCACATGCTTCAATGTCTCCTAAATGAGACTCGGTCCCAATATCTCTGACTCACCCTCCTCTAACCAACATAATAGTGATCTATAAGGTCTACCATAAAGTGCCTTGTATGGTTCCATCTAAATAGTTTCTTGATAACTATTTTTATAGGAAAACTTCACTAAATCCAAGTGCTTCTCCCAAGAACCACTAAAGTCAAGCACACATGTACACATCATATCCTATAACACCTATATGGTATACTCTGACTGCCCATTTTTATATGGGTGGAAGGTTGTACTTAATAGTTCCTCTATACCAAGTGCCTTCTGTAATCCCTACCAAAAACATGAAGTAAGAATCGCGATCTGAAACTATAGTCTATAGAACCCCATGAAAAAGAATTATCTCTCTCACGTACAGTTATCCCAAATGCTCTACTATAAAGATTTTATTGATATGAAATAAGTGTTCTACCTTTGTTAGTCGATCCACAATGACCCAAATAGTATCATTATTCCTAAGAGTCCTTGGAAGTCCTACCAAATAATCCATATTCATGTCATCCCACTTCCATTATGGAATAGGTAATGGCTGCAATAGGAATCTGGGTCCTTGATTCTCTTCTTTCACCTACTGGTAGGTGAAACATCTTATTATGAACCCGACTATCTCCTTTTTCATGCATGGCCACCAAAACTATTGTTGAAGGTCATAGTACATTTTTTCACCCTAGGGTGTACTTCCCACTTTGAAGCATGAAATTCTCACATGAGTTCCTCTCACATACTCATAGGCACAGTAACCCGATTTTTCACACAGATAGTCTCATCCTCATTTATTTTCTAGTCTGAAGGTGTCTTCCCACCTTCAAGGCTTTCCCTTAAGGATAAACACTCTAGATACTCATACTACATGTCCCTTATCTATCTCAAGATTGTATAATAAAATGCTATATAAACTAGAGTCATCCTCTCTTGACTCTCCTGAACTACAACATGCATTTCTTCCAGAAAATTCATCATCTTTTACTCTACACTCGACTCATGTACCAGCTGAGCTTGTATTTTCATGCTTAAGGAATCGTCCACATTATTCCCCTTCCTAGATGTATATGCCAACTCAAAATCAAAGGACTTCATATACTCCAACCATTTTCTCTTCCAAAGATTCAATTAGCACTATGAAAATATATACTTCACGCTTTTGTAATTTGTAAAAACTGTAAACTTTTCACCTAAAAGATAGTGTCTCCAACACTTAAGATCATAAACCAATGCTGCAAACTCAAGGTCATGCGTGGGGTAATTCCGTTCATGTGGCATCAACTGTCGTGACCCATAATCAATGACTCTATCCCCTTACATCAACACAGCTCCAAGTCTGACCTCAAAATCATCACAATACACCATGTACTCCTCACCTGACTCAAGTAAGATAAAAAATAGTGCTGATGTCAAGTGCTTCTTCAACTCCTGGAAAGAATTATGACATTATTTTTTCCAAACAAACTTTATCCCTTTCTTTTTCAAACAAGTAAGTGGTGTTTCCCTTCAGGAAAAGTACTGGATAAACCTCCTATAATAACCAAGAAATCCCAAAAAGCTTCAAAATCCAAAACATTCATGGGTTGCTCCCAAGAAATGATTTCTTTCATTTTTTTGGGTCCACTACCACACCTTCTTCCAATATGATGTGCCAAAAAAAGTGTACCCCTTCAATCCAAAACTAACAATTAGATATCTTGGCGTATATGTGATGCTCTCTCAGTGTACCCAAGATGATGTTAATATGTTGGGCATGATATTCATGAGTCTTAGAGTACACTAAGATGTTATCCACAAATACCACCACAAACTACTCTAAGTGTGGGTGAAATATCCTATTCATCAAGTCCATAAACACTACTAGAGTGTTTTTCAACCCAAATGGCATTACAACAAACTCATAAATGCTATACCTTCTTCTGAAAGTATTTCTTGGTATATCATAAGTCCAAAATATCATATGATGATACCCTGATCTCATATTAATATTTGGGAGCACACTATCCCCCTTTAGCTGGTCAAATAGATCAGTGATTCGCAGAAGAGGATATCAGTTCTTCACAGTCATTTTATTCAACTTTAGGTAATGGACACACAAGCATAAACTCTCGACGGCCTTATTTTCAAACAAGACAGGTGATCCCCAAGGTGATTTTCTTGGATGGATAAACCCTTTATCCTCTAACTCTTCCAATTGTGTTTTGAGCTCTTGAATCTCAGTCGGTTCCATTCTGTAAGGTGTAATAAATACTGTCTCATCCCCCAACATGATCTCAAAAGTGAATTCCACATCTCTCTCAGGTGTAAACACTAAAAAGTTATTAGGAAATACATCTTGAAACCATTATACTATTGGTGGAATGACTTCTTTCCTACCACTCTCATCATCCATAAAAAGACTAGAAACTTGGGTTATGTGCTCTCCTAGTTGCTGATTAATTGGCCCAGCTCAGCCTACATGGGTATTCCATTCTCCAAGAAGAACATATTGGTCACCTTGAGGAGATAAAAAGGTCACTCTCAAGTGGTATAAATCTATGTGGGCTTGGTATGTGACTAGCCAGTCCATACCCATAATCAAGTTGAATCCCATAATATCAAGGAAATATATATCTGAAAGAAAATGATATTCTTCGATATCTAGAGAACATCCCTTTCATATACAGATATCCCTAGTCTATGTTCCCAATAGTGTATCAATATTAATCATCCCGCTTACAAACTCCACCTCTAGGCTCAAGCCATTAACAAGGTTTTCAGATATAAAGGAATGAGAGGCACCAGTATCAAACAAGGCAATAGATAAAGTAGAAGCAACTAGAATAGAACCTCTCACTATCGATAGACCAGCCTCGCTCTCCATAAGTGTAGGTTTCACTGCATGTAATTGTCCTACCCCTCTTCCTTGTGGTTTTGTCTGACACCCCTGAGTAGCACCACTCTGCTGGTATGGGCGCTCATAACCTGAAGAACCATGCCTACTTCCTCTACCGCCTCTTCCATTAGAACTCCAGTTTCCAGACCTATATGGTGTAGAAGATCCCCTTCCCACACTCTGACTCTGAGCAACTGCTCCCTCAGCACCAGCCTTCCGCTACTTCCTACAAAACTTATGTAGGTTTCCTATCTTTTCACCAAACTGAAACTCCACTGGTGGTCGAGGACAATGTGTACGATAGTGTCCTTGCCTACCTCACTAGTGGAAAATAACATGAGAAATATCTAATGTAACTATTCCTCCTGACTATCCACCTTATTTTCCACTATTTTGACTAAGATTCTCGTGATGGCGCATCCTACTCTCGGAAGGCACACTCCCCAATCATCTAGCTATCTATCCAATATTGGAATCCTCCTTCAGGTTCCCCTAGGAAATGAGATCATGATTAACCACTTCTAAAAAATTATTTATCATAAAGATATTCACTTGGGACTTAATTTCACACTTAATTCCATCCTAAATTCGTTTATCCAAAGAAGCCTCATTAGCCGCTAAATATAGAGAAAAATGCTATAAATATGTGAAACATTCAGCATAATCCATTATGGGAATGCTTCCTTGTGTCAGATGCATAAACTCTAAAGCCTTTTCTTACCACAGTGTGTCTAGATATAAGTGTTCCAAGAACTTCTCCAAAAATTCCTTTAATAACATATCATCATTCTATCCATATCATACCTAAATGTCCCACCAGTGCTTCATTAAACCCTGTAGAATATAAGCAGCCAACTTGACCCTTCTCTTAGCCAAAGTCTCCAAATGGTCAATTATCATCTCTATGGATAAAATACAAAATTCACCTCCCTCAGGTCCACCCTCTCCAGTAAAATTAAGAGGGTTTTGTAGATAAAACTACCTTGTCAACTCAGACATTCTTTTCTGAACCCCCCTAGGTCTCACTCCACAAACTGTATGAAATGAGGAAATTTCTCTTATAACTGTTCTCATTCCTCCTCATCTTTCACCAATGGTGCCTCAATATCCCTATCTAGAAGTTAATTATAGGTCATACCTCTCATTCTCTCCCTCAATAAGCGTCATGGAGGCATATCTCTACAAATCCAAACACACATCTTAGGTCTCATAACACTACATTATTACATTTATATAAGATGAGAAACTAACATAATAACTTTCAACATTTCCTCCCCATTTTTCTCACCACACGGTCAATAATGAGGCCTTATTACTACCCTTAACCATCCTACTCCTAGGTCTTGGTTAACAAGGGAACATAAATTCTCATTAATTAATCCAACCATTAATTATTCACAACTTTTCAAATTAATTAATTCAAAAATTAATTAATTTCTCACACTCATTTCATCAATCAAGGTTCTCATTAGAGACCCATTTATTCTCATTTTTCATCATTCTTTCATTCTCACACCAAGGAAAAATATTTCACGTTCAAAAACTTACCCATAAACCATTTTCCCATGAGTGCCTAAAATGATGCATGTCCCAACAACCATGAGTCCCTAAAATGATGCATTAAGACTTAACTATCATGCCTCTTTAGGCAACTAATCAAAATTAAACAATTTTTAAAACAAATATTACATCACACCATAAGTTCTTCACCTAATTTGAAATAATATACAACTGTAACAATAAATAGAAATCACAATAATCCCACCCTGAGTACTCAGATTTTCCCTCGTACATGGGTTTGAAACTCCCATGCATGATCTCATTACTAACCCTCAACTCTTCCTAGTATCCAATCTACCTTTCCCCAAAATAGTAAGAAAAAAAGAAGAATAATAAAATAAAACCCCTCTAATACCACATTGTGACATCTCAACCCAGGATCCACTAAACGGTGCCCCTAGCTAGTTGGCTGCATTCCCTCATGCATGCCTCCCCATATGCCCGAGGGTTCCGACTACCAGTGAGTGTCTGGTAAGTCAGTCTTTGGGAGACTATACCATCTTTTATCAGAATAAGACACCAACATAAGAAAATAACAATATCCAAGTGTCGAAGCGTATAAATAACCAAAACGAATCCATGTCATATGATAGTCAAAAATATAAAATACAATACTCCACTGAAAGGTAAATCATGATATGAAAATGCAAGTGTCAAGTGTCTATAAAGAAACAAAAATTAAAGACACGATGACTCCAAAAAGGGTCCCAAACCACATCTGGTTCCCTTTCCCATGTTCTAATACCAAATAGAAACCTATCGTATGGCCTTGCCCTTATCCTGTCCTGCAACAAAGAAGTCTACTTAGGTGTCGATCATGTGGACAAAATAGGGTGTGAGTACAACTCAGCAGGCCACCATCAATGGTTTCTAAAATGAGTCCAGTCAAAAGATAGTGCATGTAGTTTTATAAAGCAAGAAATACAATGCATAATTTAAATAGTTATCACATTGTTATTTAATCTTTAATTGTTACATTAGTCCAATTTCAACTAATATTTCCCATTTGAATCATCAGTCATTATCATTAATCATTTGGTGTAGGTTTTCATACCTAGCACTCCAAATATCAGTTGAATCATCATTCATTATTATCATTCATTTGGTGTAGTTCATAATTCCTAGCACCACAATCTCATTGAGTGTAGGTTGTCAGGCCTAGCACTCTTTATCTCATTCAGTGTAGGCCATCATTCCTAGCACCCCATAATATCAAGCTTGGATATCTATTGGGGAGGAATGTCATGTCCAAGTCCCAACTTCTAATCAGTCTAGAACACCATGTTTAGAACCACAAAAATCTCAGCCATTTAATCATTCTTTAATTATTAATAATTTTCCACATTATTCATTTACTAATAAAAATATTAGTTAAACATTTCAAAGTCCATTAGTTAATTCAACAATTAACTAATCACATAACCCATTAATTAATTTATCATTTAATTAACCAATCAATACCATTCTCTTTCCATAATTAATTCTTAATAATTAATTGTCCATATAAAATCTAAATATTTCATAATTATTTCTCACAATTAATTATCTTTGATTAAAATCATGGCACATAGTTAATTCCCACAATTAATTATCTTTTACTCAACATTATGACACATAATTGCTTCTCACAATTAACTATCATACAAATACAAACATAATTCCATAATTAATTACCCCTAATTAATTATCTTTTCACAAACAATTTAATATTTCAATTACAATATCAAATATCTAAAATATATATTTGAGAAACCCCCCATTTTTTATTTCATGATTCAATTGTCAATTAAATCACCAAGGAAACTAAATTCAATTCCACATTCCTAATTAATCCAATTTTGGAAATCAATCATCAAGTGTATCTAGAAAAAATAAACTCACATTCACATATCATAAAACATGACTATGGGATTTTAATTTATACCACATACCTAAGTTTATTTATGGATGTTAGCCCAGCAGAAATCCCCAAAACATAAGCGGCACAATGTCGTCGATCAAGCTTTGGATCTAAATCCCTAAACTGAAATTAAGATCAAAAACATCAAGATCTTAAAAATATAGATATATATTCACAATCATAGATATATATCTTAATATATAGGTTTAGATCCAAGAAAAAGGTGGAGATATTCCATGAAAATATCAAGTAAAGATAGAGGAAAGAATAGGAGAAGCATCAGGATGAAAACCACTTACCAGGAGGAGAGCGGATATTCAATCCAGGATTTCGATCTTGAAGAAAGGTGTTAAGATCGCCTTAAAATCCCTTCATAAGGCTTTGGTAACACCTATAATTTTTCAATACTGATCCAAGGTCAAAATATGGGAGTCTCGGGGGGTTTGGGTGGTTTTAAGAAATAGATTTTTGGATATTAAATTTCATGCGCATGGTTTCCTGGGCAGAGGCACACAGTTTGGGAGAACTGTGTTCCAACTATGTGAAACTCTCTATCAATGTTTACATGGTTGTAATGGTTTGGTGGCATGTTTTTTCAAACCATGTGTGAACCATGCAGACCTCGCTATCCAGTTTTTCATGCTTGGCATGGTTTGGCTGCACGGTTTGTTAAATCGTACGTAAACCATGCACAGCCCTCTGTCCTTCAGTTTTTCTTAAAAGTTCACCCAAACGTACCCCAAGCCAATAATCCAAATCAAAGGTACCTAAAATCTTCAAAAAGTACCTAACAAATGCACATGAGATGACTCTAGAAAAGTCTGGGATCTTATAGGTAGAGACCTAGGAAAGGATCATGCATCACTCTTCTTTGCACATATATTTTAAATTGGTACATCTTGGGATTAATTTGAATATTAAATAATTAATTAATCTTAAATATTCCATATTCTAGGTTTAAGTTTTTCTGGTTATTTGTTATTTTTCAGGAATATCTCAAGGTAGATTTCCTCGTTATGTTCACACTGAAGGGTTTTATTAGGGTGTTTCAAAATATCACCTTATAATTAAGGTTTAAGATGATGAAACTTGGAGGTGGACACTCTAAAAGTTTTACAATCAAATTATTCAGAAGTACGATGGATCAATTTTAGACTCAAATATAGAGGACTGGTTGGAGGAGGTGGAGATAGATTTTAGTTGGATATCTTCTCAAAAGAATCACTAGATTTCATTGTCCTTAATGATTCAGCATGGAGAATCCAATAAATGGTGATTCTTTTTCCATTAGGACCATGAGAAGTCAGTAAATTCATTGAAGAAGTTTTTAGATCAATTATATATAGATATTTCGCGACTCGGCTGGTCTTTGTCAGGGATGCTTCTACGCTGGCTGTGCCCATTCCTCTTCCCTGGAAGCTGAAATGCTGGGTGTCATTCACGCCGTTGATTTTTCCCTTCAAAGAGGCTGGAAAAAACTCTAGATTGAAAGTGACTCTACTACTATCATTCGGGCCATCTGGAACGGTACCCTTCATCTGGCTTGGTCTCTCACCTCTCTTTGGACGAATTGTCTCAACGCTCTCCAAGGGATAGACTACATAGCCACTCACACCTATCGGGAAGCGAACTATGTTGCAGATGCTCTTGCCAACAAAGGCATTCATCAGTCCTTGACTTGGCTGACCTCTTTACCTGCGGAGTTCTCATCTTTGCTTGATAGAGATTGTAAAAGAATTCCATCCTTCCGCCTCTTGTAACTTTTTTTCTTATCAATAAAATGCCTTTTACCCTTAAAAAAAATAGATCATCATGATAGGGGAGATATCATAATTCCACACAAACATATTTATGGTCTAGGATTCCTAGTTTTTTATATAGAATAGTTTATAGATGGATGGGGGTGGATCTCAACCATCTTTATCTCATTTATCTAAAGGTGAAAGCTCCCAAACCCCTAGAAATGGATCATACACTTGTTTTTTATATAGAGAAAATGGTCATAAATGGTATGAGTGCCTAAAATTTCTAAGTAGGAAACATGCAGTATGGTTTCTTCTTAATACTCCTCCATTACATCAGTTTTAGATATAGTAGAAATAATAGAGTACTCTAACAATTGATTAGCATAAGGGAGATGTGGGAGGTAGAGGAAATCCATGTGAAGCTTCTCATCCTCTGGGAATAGAGAACATATATGGAGGTGTTAATCATAATGTTTATAGATTTTTTAGAGTAGTTCCTAACCAGTTTCTGGATTTGGAGTTGCTAGTGCTAGGAAATCCAGATGTTGTTTGAGGTACCCTATGCTTGTTTTCTAATTTGGTGAATTATTTGTGTGACTCGAGAGCTATGAACTCCTTAATATCACCTACCATAGTTCATTATTTTAGAATTTAGAGAGAGAGGCTTCCAATAACCTTGGTTCTGGATATACCATTTGGAGGTCGGGATTATTTATATAATGTTTATAGAGAGTGTGATCTCCTAATGGGGTATCACCACTCTTGGTGAGACTTCTTACGTTTATGGATATATCCATATGATATCATCCTCATCATAAACTTCCTATATTCATTTCTAGATATTTTGGAATTAAATAGGATGCAGATTGGGTTCTATGATACTAATGGAGAGTCTTTTATATTCATTGGTGAATGAGACCCTTGTATAGGTTGGGGTCATATTTCTTCCTTGTCTTCAATGATGGATGAGTTGGTTCTTAGTTAATTATAGTCTCATCAAATGGTGTTTCCTTTGGTTTTGGAATATTAACTTTATGTATTTACTAATAAGGTTGTGGTATTACCCCCTCTATGGTAGATCTATTTTGGGATAGAGCTACATATATAAGTTCTTTGATCTTGATGTCTCTGTATAGGATGGAAACTTTTGAGCTGTGGGAGCTATGGATTTTGGTCAATGATCTTTTTCACAGAGGTTTCATTTAGAAAATAATATCACCTTGGGGTGAACTGGTTAGGTTATTAAAGAATGGTGATATTAATATATGTTTGTGTATCTATTATCATCACTTGAATCAAGTGACAATAAATAATCACTATCATCTTCCACAGATTAATGATCTCTTTCATCATCTGAAAGGATCTAGTTTGTTCTCTAAGATAAATATACAATCCAAATATCATCAGATGTGATTAAAGGATTATTATATTCTAAAAAATACTTTCTAATGTCATTACATGAATTATGAGTATATTGAGATGTTATTCAGTGTGACAAACACTATAGCTATCCTTATGGGGATGATGAATGTAGTGTTCTAAGATTTCATGGATCATTTCATGGTGGTTTTCATCGATAAAATATTTATATGCACAATGTGTGAATAGGGTCACTTGGAACATCTATGGGTAACCCATGTATCACCCCACCCCATTTATCCACCCAAACAGTGCTTCGTGTTGAGTGCCACTATCCTTAAGCATGCCTCCCCATATGCCAAAGGATATCGACTAGCAGCGAGGGTATAACAGTGTCATAGTGTGAAGATAATACACTATATTGATGATAATATAATAGTTCATGTAAATATATAATAAGTATAAGAAAGGAAATAAATACATACATTAGATCATTAACAATCCCATGGCGAAATCACAGTAATAACAGACAATAGAAGAAGCATAATCAACAATAGTAGTGAAATAAATAAACAAGATAACATTCTATTTATAACTACTAAAATAGAGAATGAATACACAAGAGGTAATAAAATACAATAAGTATAAGTGTCTCTAATGACTGACCACAGTACATAAATATATATATAAGCATGCTGATACAAAATAAACCATAATAGGAAACTCCAGTTGAGAAAAGAACCAATGGTCCCTTTCCTTTGATCCCATGCTGACTCAGCCACCAGGATCCATCTTTAGAGCCCAAACCTTTACCTGAACACAAAACCATAAGTTTACATGCATCCTAAAGGGCTTTTGTATGGTATGAAAACAAGTCTCATTAGTCCACCACCAACGTATGTCTATCTTACATTTGTAATTAAGTAGGTTTGTATTAAAAGTAAATAAAATGGCAGTGCATTCATTTAAATAATGGAAAGATTCCCTAGTTATCAACAACCACCAAGAAGCTATCACCTACTTTGGACAACTCTATAATAACTATAGTGGGGGATCCTTAGAGATAAGCTCAAGGAATACTCAAATGAAAATTAGTTTAAGTGAACCCTCAAGTTCCACCTCCAAATGTCACCCATCACCATACGCTAATATACACCTCATGACTATGTAAATTCATTGATGTCTAGAAGGCATTCCCAAAAAAAGAACTCACACTCCTACTCAAAATCACCCATCATCTCGAAGCCTAACATCCCAAGGCACAATGATACCTATCCTACAAATAATATCACCATCATCTCAATAGATAATGTCCTAAGGAATGGAGATGTCCATCCTACAAAATATGTCACAGTCCAACAACCTCAAGTATAGAGAGCTTCATCTCCCTACTAATAGTCTCATCACTATCATCTGATGTCTCCTCACCATCCCCATGGATTTCTATAACAAGCACCTCTAACCATTATTCCTAATCCACAACTACCAGAGGACTCTACCCACATAAGTGGTCAATAGAACCTCAACATCTGAGTCATTATATGTTTACACAACTCCAAATGGTGCTTTAGCCAACACAAGTGAGTGGAAATCACCAAATAAAACCTAATACACAACATTTCAGCACCTTGTTCCCCTGTGACTATGTCTCTCAATCTGATGGTCATCACTAAAAAATATCACACGGGCCTTTACCATAACTTGAGGGTCCACAGCCTCAATTTGATGACCTAATCACCCAACATTTGATCACCATTACATGAATATAAATATATATATCTTGGTCCATGCCCATCTTGACAATCACATCACCTCAAACAGATATCCAATACTACCTCAATCCTTGTTCTAAGCCCATCATGATCCCATGGATTTCATACCAAGCAATTCATATATATATATAAATTAAATATAATTAAATTTGACTAATCATTTCAGATAAAACATCCTAACCTAACTACCCAAGGTCCAAGGCCCCTTACACAGCTCAAACCATTAGTAGAGTTTAGTGGGAATTCCCATAGGCATCCCACATAGTCAAATAAATTAATTGAAATTATGCAATTAATTTTGTAGGGTATTGATCAGACTATCTGATGGTGTTTGAAAGTTTTTTCCCTCAAAACACTTGAAAATAATAATGAAAGTTAACCACAGCCTACCTTGGGTTGGTAGACATCCACACATCCGATCTTAGCCTCTAACTCAGACCAATTTGGAAGAAATTGGAATTTTAGAAGAACTTTGTGAAAATAGTGTAAAAAAACTCACATGGATTTAGCGCACTGTATGGAAAGGGCAAGGAAGAATATAAGGAAGAGGGTGATGAGCCTTACTAAGATGGATCCAATGCACTCAATGGATTGAAAAACCAAGTCCAGAAAAATAATATGGATCATAGAGGAGGAAGAAAAGAGGGAGGCAACCATGTTGTGCGTTCATGATGGAGAAGAAAAAAGGAAGAAGAAAGATTAAAGGGGGATAGGGGTAAAAAGGTCTTTTTTCTTTAATGGGTCACATGGTTAGATCACATAGTTTTAAAAAAATGTGCAGAAACCATGTGGATCCTACTTCTTAAGATACAATCCCCACATATTTAGGTCAAAATGTGTGGAAACCATGTGTGCTACAATGCATAAGTACTACCCATTTTTTTCTAAGGGTGCGGCTTGCACATAGTTCTCAAAAACCATGTGAAAACTATGCAGAATCCCTCTATTAAATACTTAATAGGTATTTCATGGCCTTTTTTCTCCTCCTATATGGTTTACCAAACCATGCTCAGTGTATTTGGAGGGTGTGTAGTTTCTCCTTGGAGGTCATATGGTTTGTCTAAACTGTGTGCCTCAATCTGTGCACTTTTTAATGTTTGGGTTTCTGGCCTCTGATGTACCTAAAACCCAATGAAAACCCTAAGACACTTTATGAGAATTTAAATTAATCAAAAAACAAGTTCTTGGGTTAATAAAACTCTCAAAATTAAGTTTCATTGATTCAGAACAGAGTTTTTCTACCTAATAAACTCCAAAAATTCAAAACATATAAGGAATTAAACCCACTCAAAAAAATGAGATGTTACATCCTCCAATACTATTTCATTATTTTAGTGTTTCCTTGGTTTTTAAAAATAATATAATATGGTCATACCCAAACTCTCTCAAATTGTGTCTCTTATAACATTATTGACTAAAAATGATTGGGCATTCTTGTGGGATGACTAGTTTTAGATAGTTTTCAAGTATCTAAAGAAGAATTTTTTCACCACTCCAATCCTTTTTTCTAGAATAGGGAGTTAATTTTGATGTTTTAAGTGATGCTTCATGTCATGGATTGGGTAGTGTCTTCATGAAACAAATATCAGTTTTTTATTAAGGGTGTTGGTAGTTATCTCCCCATGAATGTAACTATGTCACCCATGATCTTGAGTTGGTGAAAGTTCTGTTTATCTTGATGTTTTTTGTTGAACTACCACATTTATGGTCACCTTGGGGTTTTCATAAATCACAAAAGCATGTGGTATGTATTTTCCCAATAATAAATGTACTTGTAACATTAAATTTGGATGGAATTATTGTAATATTTTGATATTTAGATGTCATAAACACTAGTAAAGTGTAATATTGTAGCAGATTCACAAAGTAGGAAGTCACCTAGTGATTCTCTATGTGAATCAGGAGAACCCTAGAGAGTGAATGAAGAGAACTTAGTGATGAATCTTGATATGGGATAGGTTTTTGGTAGGAGATACCTTTTTTATATAATGGTGTAGTTATATTTAGTGTAGTAGTTGTAGAAGTCCTAACTCGAGGATTCTAAGGTGGAGATCTAAAAATCCTGAGATGACTATGGTGATACCTTTGATGGATGGTCAGAGGATGATAAGAACCAAGTGTTATTCTAGAGAATTATTTTTTTCCATTTGGGATGCATGATGTGGTTCTCTATGAGTTATATAGTTAACACATAAGATTAAATCTGGGTATGACCAAGATGTATCTTGATCTAAGAGGAAATTTTAGTGTCCTGAGTTGAAGAGTTAAGTTATAGATTTTATGTCTCAATGTTTAGTTTTCTAGATGGTTAAGTCTAAACACTATGTTCCCAACAGTATGCTCCAACCCTTAGATGTTCATCTGTGGAAGTGGGAGTAAATTTCGATGGAATTAATCCTTAGTTTACCTCAAGCTCAAGGAGGTTATGATTCTATATGGGTAGTATTGGGTTGTTTGATGAAATCATATCACTTCATACTAATCAAGAAGATTATATTAGTATAGGTTTTGTTAATGTAATACCTGGAGGTGGTGGTGAGAATCCCTGGAGTCCTGAGGATGATCACCTCTGTTTATGACCCTTGTTTTACCTCTAGGATGTGAAGAGGTCTCTAGTATGCTTTTGGGTCTTTTTTTTACCTATGATTTCTCTATGTGTATGGATGGTCAAAAATATTGAACTATCTAGAATATTTAAGACATTCTGTGATCTTTTTATTGGATTTCATAGGTTTTTGGATGATTTATCTGCCTTTGTTTGAGTTTTTCTTTCAATAATATTTTTCAATCCAACCTTGTTATAGAATCATTCAAATATTTGTATGTAAAACATTTCTAATATTTTTTGTACTAGACTAGGGTTAGAGAGTTAGAAATTATCAGGCAAGAACTAGTTCATTGCATGTCATAGATGGTTTGGGTGCTTCACAATAATATAAGGGAAACATAAGATCATCATAAGTCCTATACCAGCCATGGGAGGAGACCACTAGAGTTCAATGTTATAGATCATGTGTTCCTAAAGGTGAATCCTCATCATGGTTCATGGAGGTTTGTAGAAGGGAGTAATCTTTCTCTTTAGTTTTTTGGGTCTTTCTAGGTGTTGGATCATGTGGGATCCATTGGATATAGGATAGCACTTCCACCATAGATGATCCAGATATATGATTTATTTCATGTTTTAATGCTTTTCCTCTATCTTCATGATGTTTCTCGCATCATCAATTGGGGTGATATTGAGCATGATGATAATTAATCCTTCAAGTAATATCCTGTGAAAATCTAGGAGTTCTTGTAGAAGGTGTTTCATGGGTTATCTATACCTTTGGTCTGTTTCCTTTAGTAGCACGATGGTGTGTAGGAGAGCACATAGGAATGTGATTCACATATATTCACTCAGTATTTCAAGATGTATATTTACTATTTATTGTTTTTTATGATTTTTTTGTGGTTTTTGGGATTCATTTGTTTATGATATTTTTTTGTCTTCCTTGATATTTGTTATGGGTTTTCCCTTATTTGAGAGTCATATCCCCCATCAGGATATGATTACATGGATTTTAACCTTATTCCTCCGATAGGGTATGGTTGTACTCTAATAATAGTAAGATTGACTCTTTCCCTTGGTTGATGATTTCACTTGGTTATCTATTTTTTCCCTTCCATGAGTGGATATGTTTCTTATATAGTATTATCATTCAGAGGTATCTCATGGGTGATTTTTTGAACCTTATTTCCTTTTTTACTTTCGGGTTATATTTTAATTATCAAGGTTGAGAATTATTTGAGATGTATCTAATGTAATTCTTTATTTCCTAAAAAAATCCCCTATGTTTTCCCTATACCTGGGAGTTCCAAGGGGGTGTTTGGGTATTATTTTCCCTATAATTCACATTTTTTGGGGTTCTAATAGTACCAATTTGTTCTGATGGTAGTAAGTTATTCTGTAGGTAACAAGTTGGTCTAATGATAACATATTTTCTAATGGTAGTAGATTTTTTCTAATGGTAGTATATTTTTATAAAAGAATAATATTTGTATAATGGTACCGTATTAGTATAATGGTAGGATATTTTCTAATGGTATGATATTTTCTATAATAGTGGAATATTTTTTCTAATAGTAGTAAATTTTTATAATTGTAGAGGATTGATCTAGAATTAGAATATTTTTTCTAAAGCTAGCATATTTTTTATAACATTAAAATATTTTTTCTAACATTACTAGACTTATTATAACAGTAGTATATTTTTTCTAAGGGTAGAATATTTTTTCAAATGGTACCATATTTTTTCTAATGGTATCAAGTAATCTAATAGAAGAAGATTCTGGTTTTTTTTTCAAAATTTACCCTTTTTTCCAAAATTTCCTAAAGATAATATTTTATCATAAAAATTTTTTTGAATCATTAAATAAGGTAAATTAAATGTCATTAAAAATAGGGTATTTATATAATCTATTTATTTAATTTATGATGTTTTTAATATGGTTTGTACCATGTATTTTAAATAAAATTATATTAAATGAAAATTAAATCATGTTTATTATTGAGAAAACTATATCATGTGTCTTAAAATAATGAGGCATTCTTCATTAAAGTCCATCCTTGTTTTATTTGAGTGCATACAAAATAGCACCCTATTATGGAACCTTAAAGAGTTTTATGTATCAATAGGAACCACCATGTTCGTGTTTTCTGAGAGTGTTAACAATTTAGTTTGGTCCCATTTTTATAGTTTATTGAGTTTTTTTATGGTAGATTGTTTCCCTTTCATTTATTACTACTTTTCTATAAAATTTTAATTTTTTTATGATCCCTTTTCTCTAAGATATCCATGAGGTTATAACATATTATCTTTCACTCTATTTTTTGTGGATCTTGGTTAAGAACTTTCTTTCTAAGTATGATTCATATCTTCTCTTGTTTTAAATGAAATAATAAAGTAATCATGTTTTATATATTTGGGTAATAGTGTAATTAAACTTAATAAATATTTAACCAAATTAAAAAATAATAATTTTTTTATGGTTATAATGATTTCTTGTATCTCTACTGTGATTAGGGTTTCCCTCATGTTTTTCAAGATAGTGTTCTATCATTTTTCTTGATATGTTTATCATGTTTATTTTTTTGTTATTTAAAAATTAATAAATAATTTAAATTAGATAATTATTATTTGATAAGTAATTAAAGAGTCATTTTTAAATGATATCATTAACAAATTTCGATAGAACTAGAAGTCCTGCCTAAAATAATGTTCAAATAATTTATAGCTTTTAATAGCTCTTTCTATAGGTATATTATGAATATAACTTGTGATAAATGAATTAGTTAATTAAAGATATAAATTTATAAGGTATTTTGTAAGGATAAATGTTTAGTGATGAGTTATTACATTTGTTTGTGAAGGTCTAATTCCATTTTTTTAGGGCCTAGATGCCCTATTGACTCAGTTTGTTGTTTTTTCCTTATTTTATTACTCTAGATGTGATCCTTATAATTCAATGTGATTTAAGTCAAGAGTTATTATGGATGATGATAAAATTGAATTGAGTCCCTAGTTTATGTTATCATTTTGTGCCTCAGATGGTGGGATTTAGGGTGATATGCATAGTGGAGTTAGGGGTGGCACTAGGACTGATGGAATGTGGGGAAGTTGGGATTTCCCATTATTGTGATTAAAGTTGTGATGCTTGATTATTATTTAATATAATTTAAATTTTGGATGGTCAGGTTACTTATTTCTTATTTCATTTCCCCATGTATATAAGTATCTGGTTGTTTATAGTTTATGAATCTCCATTTTGGTCATGAAGGATGAGTCCTAGAGTACCTGGAATTATGGAATTATAATGAATAATGAATTTCTTAAACCATTGTATTGTTTCTTGAATGGAATTAAAAATTATAGCTCTTGAGGAACTATTGGATCATTTGTATTATGAAAATAGAAAATAGAATTGTCTATAAATTAATGTGATTAAAAATTTTAAAGGAAATAATTAATTAATTAAATTTCCTTGAATGTGTTAGTGCTTGTAGGATATCTAGTCTTTAGCAGTGTCATATAGGTGTTCGATAAGTGATAGATACCATTGACATTGTCTAGATTAATTCTCATTTTTAGATTTTAGATTTTTATATCATATATGTTATTTTTTTCATATGTTAACCCATTGATATTGGTAGGGTGAAAGAAACCCAATGGACAATGGGAGGGTGTTTTCCCCAATATCCAGGTTAACGAGGAATGAATGTCTGACTACCCCCTATTGACCTTCTCAATTCTCTTGGTAGGATTATGTGTTTGAATTCATGGTGGTTACCTTTCTCATATATGTATGTATAGGGTTGTAATGTCTTGTGGTTATTTTTCACACATGTATATCTAGATATAGTATCATATGGATTCTTATAGGTATGTCATGTAGGGGCTATGATGGATTTGGGAATAATACTCAATATATGAGTTATGGTGGATCATATAATATAATTGGATACTATATAGAGATGTTTCATGGGATGATGAGATAATGTGGTGCACTGGGTGCATAATGTGATGCATTATCTCAAGTGTCTTAGGGAAATCTTACTTTTGGAGAGAGATGGATTAGGATGTGCATTGTTGGTATGGAGAAGGAAATTGTGGGAAGTGGTCGTAGGGTACCCTAATTTGATATTATATTTCATACTATATTATTAATTATCTGAAATACTTTCTGAGAGATCCGTAGTGAGGTTTGGAACTTAATATACCTACTTAGGTGATGAGTTATCTTAACTTTTTATTCAATAATATTTAGTATGCTTTATTTATCTTTTACAAAAAATGATCCAAGGAGGATCCTATAGAATATATTTTTTATTCTCACCCTATATTTATATATAAATTATTTTTAGGTTAGTAGGATCTGGTTGGTGATTGATCTAGTCATTACTAGATCTTGGGATTGTTTAAGTGATATTTGGGATTCAAGGTCATTGTAGAGGATTTAATTTTGGTAGTTTTAGTTCCTTTTCTATTTTATTTATATGTATAAAATTGGATGCATGTACTTGGGAAATTTTATTTTTTATCATGAATAGGCTTTTTATGGTGGTTTTATCTTATCTCCCTTTCCTCATATTCTCATTTGTGGGTAATGAACCCCATATGTGTGTATGATATACCCTCAGTGCTTGTCACTAACCCATGGCCTATTGTAGGTGGGCTTTGGGCATCATTTTCTTTGTTCCATCATTGTTGTCCTAGGAGCGGTACCTTTGGGGGTAGGGGTTGTGAATGATGTGGGACCTCAACCTAGAAATTATCATCACTATATATGTTCCCTTTATGTAGATCATTATTTTTGTGTTATAGATTATTAATTTCATTCCATAATGTAGTGATATTATCATCAGTGGAGATAAAATTGATAGTTATGGTTGGTTAGTGGATATAATATGTAGAAATTCATGTTACCTTTTCTACAATATAATAGATGATAGATTATGATATTTTAGGAGGGTATCCCAGTGATTACATTTTTCTTTGGTGTCAATTATGTACCCTAACTTCAAAAATATCAATGTGACTAACCACTTCCAAGGATAGTTCATCCTTGTCTAGTGCATTTCCCACATCATGTTTTTGGGCATTATATTACCTTGATGAGATGACATTTACAAACACAAACCTCGTAGAAACCATGTCATCATCTGCATCTATAATGTATATGGCTTTAAAAAATGTGAGTAACTATCCAATAAATCATGGTAGTGTATTGTTTTTTAGATCATTAAAGGGTCTTATTATGACCCTTATAGTATTTTTCCATGTTTATATAATTCACTTGGTTAGGAAAAATATTTAGTTCTTCATAGTAAGTTATTCTAAGATTATGGGATCGAATTACCCTTGAAGGTAGACCAAGAAGGGGTGTTAACTAACTGGTCATCATTGGGGGCACCCTTTGCATTCAAATTAAAGAATCCATTATCATGGATAAATGGTTCTTATGACCACCCTTTTTTAGTTTTTTCCATAATAGATATTAGTTGGTTTAAAAATACCCAAAGCCCAGTGGTTGGGGTATTCCTTATGATATTCTAGATGAAGTTGTGATTATTACATATTATAGTTATTATATTCTGATATGATCCAAATGTGGGGTATCTTTCAATGGATGTTCCCCATGTTTATTCAACATTGGATAAGAGGAAACTATCATTAGTGGAATCCATATCCTAGTTAATGTTAATTGAGGATAATTTTTCATAGGCGGAGCCATATCTTAATATATTTTTCCATATTCAGAATTTATAACACATTTATTGATTGAGAAAAATCATGAATGTGTTCATAAATGTCACGGCCCGCCTTCTCTAAAAGGAGGGAAGGGTCAGCAGATTGTCAGGCCCTTACTTCTTTAAGTTGAAGGAGAGATAATGACCCCCGAGACCCGCCTTTAATAGGTCCCGGAGTGGCGACCAGCACCAAGGGTATAGAAATTTCTCACAAATGGAAGGTATTGCCCCTTTTTGTTTTATAAGATCGAGATATGAGATGATGAAACTCAACAACACCCAGGTAAAAGAAAAGTAAAGCCAAAAATAAACCATTATCACATGAATGTTCCAAAAGTAAAGCCACAAGGTACAAAAGGTGACTACAAAGGTAAGTACCAAAGAGGAAAAGAAAAAAAAACAACTGAAACTACTCCAAAGGTCTGAGCTAGTAAGGTCCTATGTGATCCCCGAAGTCCTCCTGGAAACCTGAAAGCAATTTTATATACGTAGGGTGAGCACACAAGTATGCTCAGTAGGGAAAACCAAAGACTCTCATGCACAAGTGGGGGAACGTACTAAAGTCCCGTGAGAAAAGAGTAAACCAAACACCTATCAAGGTAAATTATCCACCCCAGGCCTCACCAAGGCACACTCCCCAAATAACGCAAGTCAAGTAATATATATAATTAGAACACATTGATGTTTGGGTACCCTGCGCCACTTTCCCACTGGTTATTGAGACATCCTACGCATCGGACCAATCCCGCCATTCTCACCGCAGTCCCACTGCCACACCCTCCCACACACACCTGGGCCACAACCACACGCAGTCCCACTGCTGAAATCCCGCCCGCACACACCTGGGCCTCAACCGCACGCAGTCCCACTTCTGAATTTCGCCCGCACACACCTGGGCCACAACTGTCACACGCAACCACACCTGCAAACACCTAGGCCAGAACAACCACCACCACGCCCAAAGATACCTGGGCTATAAAAATCCACTGCCATGCCCGAAGACACCTGGGCCTCATCCCGAAGACACTTGGGAAACCACCTGCCGCACACACCTAGCCAACCACCACACCACCCCGCCCGAAGGTTCTTGGGATAATAATGGACCTCAGGCCGTCACAGCTTGCCCTGAAATACTTGGGCTATCTGGGAAAGGGAGCAAAAAAGGAGCTAATAACCATCCACCAAGAATAGTGTTGGGAAAAACACCCTCCCCCATGAAATGGGGGTGTTCGGCACTAAGTGCTCAACTTGGGTGGGGTGCGAATAAGAAACACAAAACTACAAGTATAGATATAGGTAACGAGCACTCACCCAAAGTCTAGGATTTTCTAACCAGCCTATAGAGCAAAACTCCACTACATCCAAGTCCCAAGGCACGACTCTTTCCAACAAAACCCATTTGTCCCATTCTTGTTTCATGTTCAGTAATAATGTTTAAGTTTAAGCACTATTGGGAAACTAGTAAGCATAGGCATAAGTCTAGGAAAGTAAACAGTCAAGCAACAACCATAACACCCACACCCGGTTCTCAACAACAGAGGGTCCCACCCCAAATTGTGATATAAACAAGTAACCGTCGGGTCTTAAAACACACAACCACCGAGTCCATACCAATAGGGGATCCCATCCCCAAATTCACACAACCACCAAGAGTACAAGACAGGGGATCCCATCCCCTCCCACATTTCCAGCAATCGGCCTGAAAAGAAAACAATCAACTACCACCATCAACACAAGTCAGGGTCATGCCAGTATTTTCATATTTAAACGACTCAACACACTCCATGATTTCAACTTTTGTGTGTTTTAACCGGGGGTTATCACAGAAGGAAATATCCTGGTGCCTCAATTCATTTGGCCAGATATACGTGATTAACCAATTACTTTTCATAGCAGGAGTTTACAACCACAACAAGCCATTTAAAACATCATCAGGGGTTCATTAGTGCACAAACAACGACCACCAATGGCCTCGATTTTCAGAAGGCATAAGCCATCACAACTCAACAAGATGGTCATAACATAAACAACATCAACGATCATAGCCCCCCTATTTCTTTATATAATTTTTTCATTATCTTTAATTAGGTCTGGTTTATCCAATCCTACAGAATCAAAAGCACACCCACCCCGCATGATACACAAAAGAGAGAGGCAAAGGAGAAATTCCCTACTTGTTGATAGATGATCGACGTTTAGTCCGGGCGCGGAACTTTACGAATAACGATGCGGTGCACCCGATGCACTAGAAGCTGTTTGTGAAAAGCCACGATCGAGGAAAGAGAAACCACGGCTAACCCTTAGTTTATAATATCCGGGGATGGTTGAGGTGAAAACGCGAAACCACGTAAGGCGCGGGGGTCGTGGGTTGACCACGTGGCTCCACTCATCACAAAAAGGGGTCGGGTGGTTTAAGCCGACTCATGAATTGATTAAGTATTTAATTAAAACACTTATGTGCATTACAGGTCTTTAAAACATGCTTAAATGAGTCAGAATAGGGTTTAAACCCCTATTTGTGCAAAAGGAGCGCTACTGGAAACAACTCGACAAGGCCGGGTGACGCTGATCAGTCTCAATGATCGGTCTCACCAATCAGTCTCACCGATCGGTCGCACTGAACGGTCTCACCGATCGGTTCTATCTCACCGATCGGTCTCACCGATCGGTCTCACCGATCGGTCGCGCCGATCGGTCTCACTGAGACGCCACTCCTTTAGGACCCGGATTTTGGCAAAGGGAAGGACCAAGAGAGTCTGGGTCATCACATCAGATACCTCTCAAACTATTCTCGTCCTCGAGAATTCAAACAACCCAGAAGGGAAGGGCGGGTCCGAACAACCACCCCGAAAGATACCTCTCAAGAGTGAACCTCATCCTTAACTAAGAACACCTTCCTGTCACGAACCAAGCAACATACCATGCCAAACTGCAAGGGCATGTGGGTTGGGGAGTCTCCTCCCCCATGTCAAGATATTATCCTCTTTGGGCGGCACTGACTCGCCCGCACGGGTTTAATTGCATCCACCTTAATGTGTCTTGATTAGGGTTTGGGTTCTCTACTTCCCCATAGCTGGGGCTTTTCACACACAAACAAAGGAAAGAAAACCAGTACATTTCATATCCAAAAGACAAAACGTCCTACCACAACAGGTACAACAAGGAACAAAACTCAAAACAACTCCGGGTACTAGGTACACATCTATGCTTCCCTCTCCCACATACTCTCCTCAAGCCCACCATGTCTCCACAACACACGAACCAAGGGGATGGTTCGCCCGCGAAGCACCTTCTCCTTGCGGTCCTTAATCACCACTGGTCTCTCCACAAAGGTCACGTCATCCTCGATGTCCAGCTCACCCCAATTAAGGACATGTGAATCGTCGTGCAGATACCGACGGAGCTGGGACACATGAAAGACATCATGTATCCTTAGTAGCGGCGGTGGCAACGCTAGCTGGTAAGCCACTTCGCTGACCCGCTGCAACACTTGGAAGGGTCCGATGAATATGGGAGAAAGCTTACTCCCCTTTCCGAACCTCCACTGCCCACGCCGAGGGGAGACCTTCAAGAACACGTGGTCCCCAACCTCAAACTCCAAGGGCCTCCTCCTGGTATCAGCATACGACTTCTGTCAGTCCTGGGCCGCCTTCATCCTTTCCTGTATGAGCTGAACCTTCTCTGTCGTGTTCTGCACCACCTCCAGGCCAAGGATTCCTGTCTCTCCTACTTCGGTCCAACACACAGGCGAATGGCATGGCCTCCCGTACAAAGCTTCAAATGGGGCCATACTGATGATAGAGTGGTAGCTATTATTGTAGGAAAACTCTACCAGAGGCAAGTATCGCACCCATGATCCTCCCGAGTCCAGAACACGTGCCCGTAGCATATCCTCCAAGGTCTGGATGGTGCGCTCTGTTTGTCCATCTGTCTGGGGATGGAAGGTAGTTCTAAGGCGTAATTTTGTGCCAAACACATGCTGCAATCCTCTCCAGACTCGCGAGGTAAACCGTTCATCCCTATCCGAGACTATAGACCTCGGAACTCCATGAAACCACACCACCTCATCCACGTACTTTTGTGCCAAAGCATCCACAGCACTCGACTCCCTGATTTCTAGAAAGTGAGCCGATTTCATCAACCTGCCCACTACCACCCAGATGGCTTCGTACCCTCCTTGGACCTTGGGTAGTCCCGTGACGAAATCCATCAAGATGTCATCCCACTTCCACTCAGGGACATTTAGAGGCCGCAGTAGGCCGCCTGGAACTTGGTGTTCATCCTTCACTTGCTGACACACTAAGCACTTTTCCACAAACTCTGCCATTGCTCGATTAACTCCGGGCCACCAAAACTGCCTCTTCAAACCCTGGTACATCTTGGAAACTCCTGGGTGTACCGCCAGGGGTGATTTGTGGAACTCACTGAGAACCTTGCTGCGCATCACTCCTAGAAAAAACAACCTTTTCTGGAAAAGAATCTGATTCTGACCATCCTCTGTCCATCCTTCCAGAGCATTTCCCTGGTCAACTCGGTCACGCATCACTTCGCACTCCGGGTATCCCCACTGAGACTCCTCCACTTGTCGAAACAGAGATGACTACACTGTAATATGATATAGGAAACCTCTTCCGCTATCCATCTTCGCATCCAGGTGTAAGGCAGCCAACTCCTCCATTGCCTTCCAGGTGTCTGCCGACTCTCGGACCGCATCCTTCTGCGTCCTCCTGCTCAAGGCATCGGCCAACACATTTCCCTTGCCCTCAATATAATAGATCTCAAAGTCGTAATCCTGGAGGAAATCCACCCATCTCCGCTGTCGCAAGTTTAAGTCCCGCTGGGAGAAGATATACCTCAAGATTTTGTGATCCGTGAAGACCACAAAGCGTTCCCCAATGAGGTAGTGCCGCCATAACTTTAGCACAAAAACGACCGCTGCAAGCTCTAGGTCGTGGGTGGCGTGATTACGCTCATGGGAACGCAGCTTCCTGGACCCATAAGAGATCACCCCTTGTCGCTACATCAGCACGCATCCCAGACCATGTCCTGAAGCATCATAGAACACCTCATAAGCCGCCCCTTCTTCTGGTAATCTCAGCACTGGGGCACTGACCAACTTCTCCTTCATATAGCTGAAGGCTGACTGGCACTGCTCACTCCATACGAAATCCTGGTCCTTCTTGGTCAGAGCTTTCAAAGGGGCTGCTACTTGGGAGAAGTTGGGTACGAATCTTCGGTAGTAACCTGCCAGCCCGAGGAAACTTTGGACTTCCACCACATTCTTGGGTGCTACCCAAGAAACAACTGTCTCAACCTTTGATGGGTCGACCGCTACCCCCTGCTCAGACACTACGTACCCGAGGAAGTGCACTTCTCGTGTCCAGAACTTGCATTTTGACAACTTCCCATAGATATGGTGCTATCGGAGGACCTCCAAAACTGTCCTCAGGTGCTCTGCATGGTCTTCCTCTGATCTAGAGTAGACCAGGATTTCGTCGATGAACACAACTACGAACTGATCCAGGTACTCCCGGAAAATGGAGTTCATAAGCCCCATGAACACAGCCGGGGCATTCGTAACACCGAAGGGCATGACTACGAACTCTAAGTGTCCATACCTGCACCTGAACGCTATCTTCGGGATGTCGCTCTCTTTCACCCTCAACTGGTGGTACCCAGACCATAGGTTGATCTTCGAGAACCATCCTTCCCCTTTCAGCTGGTCAAAAAGATCATCTATTCTCGGAAGAGGGTAGCGATTCTTGATCATTACATGATTTAGCCTCCTGTAGTCTATGCACAATCTGAGGCCACCATCTGCCTTCTTTTTGAATAGGACTGGAGCGCCCCACGGTGATGCACTTTGTCGAATATAACCCCTCTTCATCAGATCGTCAATCTATATCTGCAACTCCTGTAGCTCCGAAGGTGCCATCCGGTAAGGAGTCATTGAGATCGGACAAGCGTCGGGCTGTAGGTCTATCCCGAACTCGATATCACGTTGAGGGGGTAGAGTCGTCACCTCCTCAGGAAAGATGTCCATAAACTCACGGACGATCTCTGGAACTTCAACCATTTCAGCATCTACTGATTCCACTGTCAGCTCGGTCAACAAGGAGAGGAGAGGTTCCTCTCTCCTGTTTCCCTTCGGACTGCTCCGCTTGCCAGTGAAGGTAACATGTCGGTCGTCCAAGTCTGAGAACACCACCCTTCTTCAGAAACAGTCGATGATGGCACACACAAAAAATATCCAGTCGATGCCTAGGATGACATCGTATGGCTGAATATATAGTAGAAGAAGATCCTTAACCGACTGATGTGGCCCTATCATCAGTCTACATCCCCGACAAACGAACAACAAGTTGGTCTGACCTCCGACTGGTGTGCTCAACACCAGGGGCACTAGAAGTCTCTCAGCATCTAGGCCCAAGGCACAGGCTAGACTGGGTGAAACAAAGGAGTGCGAAGCTCCGGTATCGAACAAAGCATGAGCAAGAGTGCTAAACAGACTGATCATACCTCGAACAACCTCTGGACCTGCTGGAACTGCTGCCTCTGCGGCGTGTAACTGTCCACGCCCAGCTCCCCTGCCCCTCGGCTGTCGGCCACCTCCCCGACCACGCCCTGGTCGAGGTCCCTGTGGAGCGCCCTGAGGTCAGCCTCCTCCTCCTACGTCTGCCCTTGGAGGAGCGGGAGCTCACTGTCCCTGCTGCTGCTTCTGGAAAGGTCTCGCTGGAAGCTGCTGCTGAGGCGGGTGCTGGGGATGACTGCCACTACTGTACTGCACCCGGTCGGGGCACTGACTCCGGAGATGTCCAGGGCTCCCACAGATGAAGCACCGCGGTCCTGGGCCCGAAGGAAAAGGGCGAGGGCCAGGGGATCGAAACTGAAACTGCTACGGTCTGCTCCCTGCGGGTTAGAACCTGAAGGGTCCTAACGCTGGAGTCATGGTGCTGACGGCCTTCCCCTTCGATGGTCCCAGCTGGATCCCCTCTCGTGACACTCCTCCTAGAGCATACATCCTCTTCACCACTTCGGCCTTCTTCTGGACCTCCAAGTACGTCGGAAGGGTAAAGGGGGTAACAGCATACTGGAGGGAGGGTCGGAGCGCCTCCTCCAAACATCTTTCCCGAGACTCCTCATCGGGAAAGAGGTCCGGAGAAAAACGTAGGAGGTCCTTGAACTTGATCCCTAGCTCCCTCACGGACATACTCCCCTCCTGGAGGGAGAGTAGTTCCTGCCTCTTTTCTGCCTTCATCGTCGAGGAGAGGAATTTTTCCCGGAACTCCCTCTCGAAATCCACCCAAGCCACCTCAGACTCTCCCCCCCAGGTAAAGAATCCACCACTGATGTGCCGCTCCTCGCATCTGGCTAACGGCCAGAGGAACCCAGTACTCGGTCGGGGCCCGAATCAGGCCGATGGCTATAACTAGCTCCTCTAGCCAGCCTTCTGTCTTCATATCGGAGGTGTTTCCCTCATACTTCTTGAGGGCCTGTCGCTGGAAGGCCCGAAGAGTCTCCTGCCACTGGTCGCCCTCTTCCTCCCGATCATCTCTCGGCCGATCGGCCAAAGTAGTCTCCGGGGCCTCGATTGCCTGTACCACACGTGGTCGCCTTCTAGGTGTCATACCTGCAAGGTAAACAAGGAATGCCTAAGCCCAAGTAGTGCAGGATATCGTTATTAAAACTTCATAAAATTTTAAATTTATTCTTAATTCCCATGAAATCCCAGAAACACAAGAACACAAGTCATTTATGATGCATGTACCTTTCCTAGGGTCTCTACCCTGCAATCAGTGTGGTCTCACTTGGTCGTTCGGTAGGTCCGGAGTCCTTGCATCGGATCACAGGGGGCCCTAAAATCCCATGTCCTAGCCAGTATTCCCTAGCCTAATTCACGTTCCAAGGTCACCCAACACTGTTGCCTTACCATCCCATGAAATCCTCACTGTGCCTAACTCTAGACTCCATCCTATCCCTCAACCCTCTACCTCTGATACCATTCTGTCACGACCCGCCTTCACCAAAAGGAGGGAAGGGTCAGCAGATTACCAGGCCCTTCCTTATTTAAGTTAAAGGAGAGATAATGACCTCCGAGACCCACCTTCAATAGGTCCTGGAGTGGTGACCAGCACCAAGGGTATAGAAATTTCTCACAAATGGAAGGCATTACCCCTTTTTGTTTTATAAGATCGAGAGATGAGATGATGAAACTCAACAACACCTAGGTAAAAGAAAAGTAAAGCCAAAAATAAACCATTCCCACATGCATGTTCCAAAAGTAAAGCCACAAGGTACAAAAGGTGACTACAAAGGTAAGTACCAAAGAGGAAAAGAAAAACAACAACTGACACTGCTCCAAAGGTCTGAGCTAGTAAGGTCCTACGTGATCCCCGAAGTCCTCCAGGAAACCTAAAAGCAGTTTTATATATGTAGGGTGAGCACACAAGTACGCTCAGTAAGGAAAACCAAAGACTCTCGTGCACAAGTGGGGGAACGTACTAAAGTCCTGTGAGAAAAGATTAAACCAAACACCTATCAAGGTAAACTATCCACCCCAGGCCTCACCAAGGAACACTCCCTAAATAACGCAAGTCAAGTAATATATATAATCAGATCACATCGATGTTTAGGTACCCCACGCCACTTTCCCAATGGTTATTGAGACATCCTATGCATCGGACCAATCCAGCCATTCTCACCGTAGTCCCACTTCCACACTCGCCTGCACACACCTTGGCCACAACCACACGCAGTCCCACTGCCGAAATCCTACCCGCACACACCTAGGCCTCAACCGCACGCAGTCCCACTGCTGAATCCCACCCGCACACACCTGGGACACAACTGTCACATGCAACCACACCTGCAAACACCTAGGCCAGAACAACCACCACCACGCCCGAAGACACCTGGGCTAGAAAAATCCACTGCCACACCCGAAGACACCTGGTCCTCATCCCGAAGACACTTGGGAAACCATCTACCGTACACACCTGGCCAACCACCACACCACCCCGCCCGAAGGTTCTTGGGCTAATAATGGACCTCAGGCCATCACAGCCTGCCCGAAGATACTTGGGCTATCCGGGAAAGGGAGAAGAAAAGGAGCTAATAACCAGCCACCAAGAATAGTGTTGGGAAAAACACCCTCCCCCATGAAATGGGGGTGTTCGGCACTAAGTGCTCAACTTGGGTGGGGCGCGAATAAGAAACACAAAACTACAAGTATAGATATAGGTAACAAGCACTCACCCAAAGTCTAGGATTTTCTAACTAGCCTACAGAGCACAAAACCACTACATCCAAGTCCCAAGTCACGACTCTTGCCAACAAAACCCATTTGTCCCATTCTTCTTTCATGTTCAGTAATAATGTTTAAGTTTAAGCACTATTGGGAAACTAGTAAGCATAGGCATAAGTCCAGGAAAGTAAACAGTCAAGCAACAACCATAACGCCCACACCCAGTTCTCAACAACAGAGGATCCCACCCCAAATTGTGATATAAACAAGTAATTGTCAGGTCTTAAAACTCACAACCACCAAGTCCATACCAACAGGGGATCCCATCCCCAAATTCACACAACCACCAAGAGTACAAGACAGGGGATCCCATCCCCTCCCACATTTCCAGCAATCGGCCCGAAAAGAAAACAACCAACTACCACCATCAACACAAGTCAGGGTCATGTCGGTATTTTCATATTTAAACGACTCAACACACTCCATGATTTCAAATTTTTTGTGTTTTAACCGGGGGTTATCACAGAAGTAAAGATCCTGGTGCCTCAATTTATTTGGTCGGATATACGTGATTAACCAATTACTTTTCACAGCAGGAGTTTACAACCATAACAAGCCATTTAAAACATCAGCAGGGGTTCATTAGTGCACAAACAATGACCACCAACGGCCTCGATTTTCAGAAGGCATAAGCCAGCACAACTCAATAAGATGGTCATAACATAAACAACATCAATGATCACAGCCCCCCCTCTTTCATTATAGAATTCTTTCATTATCTTTAATTAGTTCTGTTTTATCAAATCCTATAGAATCAAAAGCACGCCCACCCCGTATGATACACAAAAGAGAGAGGCAAAGGAGAAATTCCCTACTTGTTGATAGATGATCGACATTTAGACCGGGCGCGGAACTTTACGGATAACGATGCGGCGCGCCCGATGCACCAGAAGCTGTTTGTGAAAAGCCACAATTGAGGAAAGAGAAACCACGGCTAACCCTTAGTTTATAAGATCTGGGGACGGTTGAGGTGAAAACGCGAAACCGCATAAGGCGCAGGGGTCGTGGGTTGACCACACGGCTCCACTCATCACAAAAAGGGGTCGGGTGGTTTAAGCCGACTCATTAATTGATTAAGTATTTAATTAAAACTCTTATGCGCGTTACGGGTCTTTAAAACATGCTTAAACGAGTCAGAATAGGGTTTAAAACCCTATTTGTGCAAAAGGAGCGCTACTGGAAACAACTTGACAAGGTCGGGTGACGCCGATCGGTCTCACCAATCAGTCTCACCGATCGGTCTCACCGATGGGTCTCACCGATAGGTCGCGCCGATGGGTCTCACCGATCGGTTGCGCCGATCGGTCTCACCGATCGGTCACGCCGATCGGTCTCGCTGATTGGTCGTGCTGATCGGTCTCACCAATCAGTCGCGCCGATCGGTCTCACCGATCGGTCACGCCGATCGGTCTCACTGAGATGCCACTCCTTTAGGACCCGGATTTTGGCAAAGGGAAGGACCAAGAGAGTCTGGGTCATCACAATAAATTTCTTGATTATATCAAGAATACAACTTTTGGGGTTTAAAAAATAGGTAGTCATGTCCATAAAACTGATCGACACTGTCATGCCTTAGATTGGGTGCACCAACCCTGGTGATGAAATTTTTTTTATTTTAAATTACTCTTCTAATAAATAAGCTATATTTAACATGGTGAGGCCCCCTTGGAGATAAATTAGAGAGGTTAAATACAATAAAATATACATCCCTCAACCCTTCATGCTTATATAGAAGGAAACTTCATTAATTTTTTAAAAATATTCTTAATTATATCCATGAAAATGCATTAGAATCTTTCAAATCATTCATTAGAATTGGGGTTTCATGATACTAAGAGGTAATATAGGTCAACCTTTCAACATTATTCGTTAATCATATTAATATGATCGACTTTCCTAATAAATGATATTCATAGTAAACTAAAATAACTTAATGTCGCCCACATGTTATGATGGAGGCATAATGTGTATTCCTCCTTGATTAGTTTAGGAAATATACCAATGGGTGGAAAGATTCCATAAAAATTTATATTATATTATAGAATAATTCCTCCCACATTTCATCATTTTCATCTTCATTTCCAATAAAAGTTTGATCATATTGTTTTTAAAAAAAGTGTTGTTTTTTAGCTATATTTTATATGTTTTTTGATACCTAGAGAACATTAAAATTAACCCAAGTTTAAGAGGTAAAATATAGGGATCCATGATTATCATTTCTTTAGTATGTTCATTGATTTAGATGAAATCTATGATAAATATCATGGTATTTGGTTACACTGTTTTTAGTTTTAGGAACATCACCTGATATAAGTGTATTTTTTTCAAAAAATGGGATATTTTAAAATTCCAAAAGAAAATATCTTGATTAGTTTGATGCATGGGACCTTGGTGGTTTATCCTTTGGTGAATGGGTTCTTGGTAAAATCATATTAGATCCAAAATCCTTAGCCTTGGAAGAAAATGAGGTAGAATATTTCATCATGTTCTCCATGAAAATGTATTTGTGAAGGGGATCGAGGATGGTATACATCCCCTTATATAGTATAATAATCTCCTTGAACCTATTGACCTACACTAAAATAAATTATTTTGAAGGGTCATGGATATCACTTTAACACCCATATATCTATGATGTTTAGGAAGCAATGATGATTCACATTTGATTCCTTATTTAGGGGGGTCCCATGTTAGTAGTTGATTTCCCCTAGAAAAGGATAATCATCATCATCCTATGGTGGACCTCTATATAAGTTTTTTCTTTATCAGTGGTATGATCTATATCTATATTTATTTCATCACCATAGTGAGGAACTCAGTAAAAAATTATTTATTTTTCATGGGGAGGACCTCTATGTTAGTTTTTTTCTTTTTCATATGGAGGAACATTATAATATATTATTTTTTTGGAATGGGAAAAACATCCATATCAGTTTATTTCATTTTTATAGGGAGGTTGTTCATGAGGATGATTTATTCATTACATAGAAGATATTTATGTTAGTTTATTTATTAATCATGCCAAATACCTCTATAAAGGATTATTTTTTAGTATGAAGAGTATCCTAGTATTTATTTGTCTTTTTTTCATAAGGAGAACCTTGTTTATTTCTTAATTACACTTCTATGGGGGGGGGGGCTATAAGGTGGATTATTATGTCTTAAATGTGAGGATCTCTAAGGATGTTATTGATTTCAATACCATGGGAAGAGCCTCCATTATAACTAATTTCATCTATATAAAGAGGAATTATATAATAATTTTTATCTTATTTATGGGGAGAGACTCAATGGTATTTAATTTTTTCATCATTGGGTGGACCTACATGGAGGCTTCTGATTTAAAATCTATGGATAAGACCTCCATAGTGAATAATATTACTGGATTGGGGATAAAACCTATGTCAAATTTCAGCATCATCATAAGGATAAGTTCCATGATGGTTGATTGATTCATCACAGGGATGACCACAATAGTATTTTATGATTACAATTCGATGGGGATGACCTCTATAGTGTCTAATTTGTAAGTATGAGGAGAAAATATATGTCAATTATTTCCTTTATCATGGGGATGACCCATGTGGTGGTTGAATGAGTAATTTTGATGAGAACATATTTAATATATATTAATTTAATTTCTAGGGGGGAAGAACACCATGGTGGATTGCATTTTTAGTATAGGGATGACCTTGATGTTTTTTTTTTGTAATATTAATTATAGATGAGACCTTTATAGAAATTGTTGGATGAACTTCCATATTTATTACCCTTATGATGATAGAATTTATCAATACCCAGAGGGACACTATGACATTATTTATATTTGGTTGATTCATTCTAAGTACAACCATTTTAAAGGTATTTGATTACACTTCAATGGGGGCCTCTATTATGGATAATTCCCCTTAAAGAGGAGGATTTTTCTAGTGTATTTAAAAAGTATATCAATATGATAGTTAGGTTTTTTGGCTTAATATGACCTTAAATTCATATAATGTCAATATTGGCATTTAGTGATGGACCATGAGGGTCTTAGTAGAAATAGTGGATTCAACTATTCTAAATATGGTTGGTTTATCATTCCCTTGGTAAGCCCTTCTTGGCACTCAAGCTTTCATGACCAGGGAAGGAGTATCCTAATAGGCCTCTAGAAAAGATTAGGCTGTGGGTAGGTGGTAATGGCATGAGTAGGTATAATATATCCTATATAATCCCTATTTGGTGGATTATAAATATGAGATACCCTATTTTTATTCCTCTACATTAGGTAGGAAGACATTTTTACACATGTGTTAGAGAGTCCTAAAATGGTTTCATCTGAAAATGTGAATGTCTAACCTATCTTTCATTAAATATTGAATATTTCCTTTATAATTTCAGTTCTTGATGGTTTTCCAAAAAATATATTTGGGGGGGGGTTGGGGTTACTATGATAAAAAATAATATTCCCATACCATTTTATTCAAAATTTGGTAGTGAAGTCACAATATTAGATAAAGTGAGCATAAATTTTATATAGAAGTGATTATTACAGTGGTGGAGGTGGCAGTGACATATGTTTATGAGATTTACACCAAATTTTGTTGAATTTTGGAAGCCTGAGTATCACCCAAACTACCCCTACACTTTTTTTGGTTTTAAATTATTAACTATAAATCTATATAAAACATTATTTAGACTTAATGGGTCATCAAAAATAATCAACCCATATGTGAATCATCACAAGTATTGATGCATGATTAATCATTATCTTTTAAATATAATAGATTTCATATTATGTTCATCATTTTTGTTTCTAATTTCCTCATATAATACCTTCTTATACTTTCTTTTTAGAAGTGTAATCATGTATTTTTTTTATATACATGAAAAAAAATAGAGGATAGGAGGTCATCTCATCAGCCTAAAGGGCCCGAAGTCCTTCTTGTTTTTTATTGATTTTTTATATCCCCACTTTCAAGGGATTAGGGGGAACCCTTACAAGGACCGTAGGATTAGATATTACATTACCCATAGTCTTGGAGACATCACAGGACCCATAGGTCTTAAGGAAATCATACAGACTATGCCTACTTGAAACTGCCCCTCTCCAACATCTACATCTTGATTAGCACTCCACCTTTGCATGGTTGTTCGGCTAGATGTCATGTGCAGAGATGCACATTCCCGGTACCGATGGCAATGTTATACCCTCTCATTCTTCCAACTCCATTAGCCCTACTCTGGTGAATTCTCCCTCCTCGTGAATCATCTTATGGATCTGGTTCCTTATATAATTTGTATGTGCATCTGCATATCAGGTGGCCCTAAAGGCCTTGAGGTGGCCCAAAAGCCTTGAGGTGGCTTGAAGGCCTTGATATGGCCCGAAAGCCTTACGGACCTAAAGGCATGGGTGGCCTGAAGGCCTTAAGTACTCCAAGCCCAAACCAGTGGCCCAAGGTGAATAGTTTCGACTACTACAGTACTAAACAGTACCTGCTATAGTAATTGCTATAGACCCCACGTAGTGCTACCATAGTACTGCTATAGTAACCCGAAATTATGTGTCTGCCTTGTTTCAAACCTGGGTCTCATGGATGAACTTAGAGTGTTCTCACCAACTAGGCTGAGGCTCATATTCTCATATCATATTATAATTACTTTTTCATATAAACTATGACTTTCTTATAGATTTAATAAATTTTCCCAAAATCCTTCCTTGCACTAACTTTATGGATACCGATTAATTACATTTATTTCTGCTTTAGTATGATTAACAATTATGAAGAAAGGGATCAATTTGTTCTAATACATTTGGGTACACTAAAATAAATAAATCACTGTATTCATAAGGTATGAGGAATCTCACTATTACTAAATAAGGATAGAGTGTTTGAGTAATATTTTAAAGCCTTAAAATAAGGATTTATGTAGTTTAACTCCATACATAACTTTTTGAAAAGTTATACCAAATTTTAATGCCAGATAAAAATGTTTAAAAGTTGTTTTAAAGTTTCTTTCCATATAATCAGTTAAAAAGGGTTTGTTATAGTACAATGTCATCTAGGAAGAGGAATAGGTTTTTTGAAATATGGTGGTAGGTGAAAAAAAATGTTGGGATTGAATTTATATAAGGTTTCATTTGTATCCTATTTAATGGAACCAAAACTCATATAGTTTGGAGTTACAATTTAAAGTTATATGGAAATGTATTTCTACACTTCCTATATAAACCATGATTTTTAATTTTAATAGAATAAAGAAATAATATCACACAATTTAAATCCAATAAACATGTTATAAAAATTATTCTTGAAAATGATACTTACAATTTAAATCCATGTAAGAGGGACTACCATAGATTTTAATATCTTATAGAAAGGATAGTACACCCTATAGTTTAAGGTCATATAGTGAAGACCGATACCATGTAGTTTTTGGTCATATAGCAAGAACATATTTATATGGTTTAAATACGTCTATGATGGAGCATATGCTATGAAATTCAAGGTCGTTCTATAAAAAATTATTAATGCATATTCATCCCTGAATGTATCTTTTCCAATAGAAATTGAGTATAAATATGGCACATATATTGGTGTAAATTTATAAAATAGAAACATAAAATTATTCTATAAAGACTATAATGTGTTTCTATAACTTATAAAAAGATTCACATAGAGGCATGATTTTTATATATGGATAATTATCCCCAAACTCTATATTTAGATGAAAGTTACTAGGATAAAACATATATGTGTATATAACATGATTGGAAATTATATATAATTTGATCAAATAATATAGAACACATATGGAAAAATGTAGTTGTCTACTATATAGATGATTAATAAAATAGTTTTAGTAGGGATTATGCATAAGAATAACAGGGTTTTGGGGAATGTTGATGAAATGGGTTGTGGTAGATATCCTTTATTTAGGATCCCTAGAATAAAACCTAATCCAATATATATGGATAATAGTGAGAAGTGGAACCCCATAGAGGAGGCCTAAGATGAGAAGAAACATATCATGTGAAAGGAATCATGAAATTGTTTAGAATATGGGACTTACCTATAAGAATCCCAAAGTTTCTAATACATATGTTGATAGTCATTATTACAACCTATAAAGGAAAGTTGAGAAGAAAAACGATTTTTATTAAATTAAAAGGAATTATGATTCATGAAAATTACATACATGCATAGAAATAATGATCAGGAATCATCATATTATAGATAATCATATGAATATATATGTCACATAACTAACTTGATCCTTATATCATTTATAACGCCCCACATTTTGAACCCTTTAACATGTTTAATTTCTTATTTTTCAAGTAACATCAAACTAAAATAAACTACAATATATTTTATTGATAGAAAATATTAAAATATAAGAAAAACATTAATATATTATGAGAGTGAAATATTAGACATCATTATGAAAATTACAAGATAAATAAATCCATGAGTAAATAAAAAATGAGAAAATAAAATCTTCCTCCTCGTGGTTTTCCTTGAAGATTATACCACTGATTATATCTATAGAAATAGGTAAAAACATTATGAATATAATATACATTTTGAGAGAGAAATAAATAAATATGATGAATTAATTTTAGTGAAGAATTAAAGGCTATATATATGAATATAATATGATCATTATATATATAGTTATTGGATATACAGTCATTTTATATATGGAAGTTGGATATATGGTTGTTGGATATATGACTATTGCATATGTGGTTAGTGAGCATAATTTATCTCAATAGGTATATTGACTATTATATAGTTATAATTAAATAATGTGTTATACATTAAATACTTTGCATTTAATGGAAATAAGTAATTTTGGAATAAAATTAAATGATACTAATTATTTTTTGAAAGTATATATTATTTTAAAAGAATATATTTTTTGGTACATAATTTATTTTAAATTAAATTTATTTATTTTAAATAGTAATTCAAATAAAATATATTTACAACATTTAATAAATTATTAGTAAAATAAGTAAATAAAATATATTAAATATTTAATTATTTATAATGAATAAGAATTTAGACTCATGGTCAAAAAAAAGATTTAATGAAAAATATTATTTTAATTATATATTATATGTAATTATTTAAATTATAAATTTATCATATTTGGGGTATGAAATTTAATTAATTTTTTTATATATATTCAAAAAAATTATTTAACATTCATCTAATCATTATTATTTGTTAATGAATAAGAATAAAGTCACTTTTGTGCTTAAAATATAGTTGTCTAAAAATTATTTTTATGGGATTTGCATTTATTATTTAAAATAATGTTTATAAAGTCAAAAAAAAATATTTTAATAAAATGAATTTTAAATTTTAAATTAGTTCATTGAAATTAGGTAGGAGTATCAATTTTATTTTTGTGGGAAAATTAAGTTTCTGAGGTAAAAACTAAGTTACCACTATAAGGGTAAAATGAGGTAAAGGGTGTTAAATTAAGGATTAAACACATAAAATATTCCAAAAATTATCTATAAATTTCATATATGATGGGTTGAATGACACATATTCATTATATTTCCTCTTTTTATTATCTTTCCTTGTAAAATAAATTCCTTACACATTTATGAGTGGATATTTTTTGAAATTCCACTCAAACTCACCTATAAAATGAACACTCTAATACCCATATTAAACCACAATATTATATCTTTAATCTATACCCAAACTATAGCTACTAAATTATTATTAAAAAAATTATCATCTAGTCTCAAGAAGATCACCAAAATCTTTTATTCCAATGGTATCCATTAAAGAAGGACCAAATCCATCAAAGTAAGTATCTAGTTCTTCACCATCATTTTCAATTATCTTCTCATTTACACTCTTTATAAATATCATTAACCTCTATAATGATTCTATATTATCAACACTATTATCCAAAAAAATTATATTGTTATAATATTACTCTATACTCTTACTTATTACATTGTGTGTAATGTCCTTGTTTGGGTCGATTCAACAATATATATATATATATGTATATATATTCTAAAAAAGATGATGCTTTGGTCAAAGGACTAAAGAACTGAGATATATAAAGATAAAAAAGTTTATAGTAGTCTAATGGATGGGAATTTATTATAATCATTTTTATGTAGGGGGTAAACTCAGCAAGAAGAATCTCCATGCACATTCTATTATTGTAGACACCCTTATTAGCAAGACCATCCGCCACAGATTGCACATGGTAAGTCAAACCATGTAGGGTAATTTTTTGGTAGGTCATACTTAGATAGTAAGGGAATCACAATTTTCATATGGTTTGGTAAACCATGAGGACTAACCTTATTTTTTGTCTATGTCATTAAAAATTGGATTTTTAAGTTTATCTCCCCCCAATTTTTAACCTCAAATCACTCATCATGTCCCCTACTTGGTATTTCCTACCCTAGGTGTGCCTCCCCCTTCCTCCTTCCTCGTTAATCTATTGGGCTCCATTTTGGTGGGATATTTGGCTTGGATTATTTAAGAAATCCTCAATTAAGTCCCTTCTCTCTTGGTTTCTCTCCCTTTTATAGGTTTTTCTTCTTCTTTCTTTGGGGTTTCACTTCTCCAATAGATTTTGTATCATTTTTAGGGTTATATCTTAATTTTTAAGGATTTATATTGATTTTTTAGGTTCAATATTTCCTTTATATGGTTTTTTGAGGTGTGGTTGTTGGTTTCCACTATTTTCTGGAAGTTTCTTCATTTAAGGTAGGTGGTTCCATGCTTAAACATTATTTTAAGAATTTAATATGCTTTATTGAGTGTTTATATGTGTTCTATGATTTATGTGTGTTGTGTGAAAGGTATTTTTGAAATTTTTTGATATGTGTATGGATTAAAAGTGGTTTTTCCAAAGAAATTGGGTGTATATCAAGTTTAAATCCTTGTTGTGAATTTTGAACATGTTTTATAAATTATGCAACATGTTTATTAAATTTTGAAATTGGTTTAAATCATGTTTTAGGTTGGTTTTTGTGTGAATTTAGATTTAAAAGTGGTTTTGGTTGTGAAAGTGTTGATTTATCTAGCATAGTTATATTGTTTGGAATATGTTTATATAAAAGTTATGTTGTATGTGACATGTTGAATGAAAATTAATCAAGAGAAAAAACTTGGGTAACTAGGTGGGTAGACTAGGACTAGTATGCTTTATGACTTGGAATTGGTTCATCCTAAATTCATCTATAAACATTGAAGATAAAACACTAACTAAATGATATTGATGATTAGAGACCACTAGGTCCATGATGTTTCCCCTCCTAGTGTCTCATACATGAGAAAATTATTATTCATGGTTGTTATACCACATTTCATTGAGATACGATGTACCTAGTGTCCCATTTATAGGCAATGCCTCAATGGCTTTCTTGTGACTTAGTTCTCTATAGTGGTATCATACTTACCATTGACATACGGTATACTTTGTTAGTTGTTTGAAAAGAAACCATATTTTCTTTTAAAAAATTTTTAATAGAAATTTTCTTAATTTTTATTTTATAAAACTAGAATTTTTTTTATTTTATAATGTTTATATCATGGAATATCCTACTAGGTGGCATCCTACTAGGATTTGGATCACACACTAATTACACCTTTGGGTGTAAGTATACTTGGTTATATTTGACACAAAAAAGGGAATGTTGTTAGGATATGGTGGTTTGGAATACTAGTGGTCTTCCCTTGTAGTTTTTGTGGTGGTGGCTTGAGGATGATTCTCCTCTTTTCATATGGTAATTTTTTTTGGAATAGTGACTTGTTTATTTTTGGTTATAAACCTTTTGAGTTTTTATTTAAGGTTGTAAACTTGAATCTATAAATTTTTTATCCCTTGATTGGTTATGATTATTTATCTTTGGTTTATTTGTTAATGTTGGTAATTTTTGTCTATGTAACTGGGTAAAATTGTTCCCAATTATATTTTTGATACCTGGGAACTTGTTTCTGGACCATGGGGATCAGGAAGGCCCTTCAGGTCATTCCATAGACCGATTCGGGTGTTGGTTCAGATGATGTCCTGAATTGGTCCGTGAAAATTTTGTATCAGATGAGGTTATTATCTTTTTTTGGTTTAGTTATTTGGGATGAATCTGGATATACTGGATCTAGGATTATCGGGGCTTGAGGTTCTAGTTGTGGGTTGGGTGCCTTTCCAGCACACCTCGTGACAGATCTTGAGTCACCATGGGATGTTGGGATTTTAGTTTGACTTCTCCTCTAGGTGAGACATGTAATCTATAGACTTTATGTGGAAACCAAGTGGTTTGGTTATTATGTTATTGTAATGAGTCAGATTTTTTTAGATTTATAGAATTTTGGTACTTTTTTCATTGGTGAAAATTTTTAGAATGGTTGTATTGATGGTTTTTCTTATGATTATTGTCATTTGTAGTAAGATGCCTCCCCGGAGACTTCATGTACACCTATAGGAAGGGGAAAAAAGAGTTATCCCTCTCAAATTGATCATAGATTAGTTAAAGTTGTGGTATAGGCTATCCAAAATTTTGGATAAGGAGTGGGTCCTAGTCTAAATTAGGCTAGAGAAGATAAACCTAGTCTTAGGAAGGAAAAAGCTCAGGAGTTTCTTAAGAACAGACCTCCTTACTTCTGAGGTAGTATGGAACCTCAGGAAGCTGAGGAATGGATTGAGAAGATAGATAGAATGTTTGAATTTATTGAAACTCTTGATGTAGTCATGTAGAAATTTTCTTTGTTATTTTTAAATTATCCTAGTCGTAGGTGGTAGGACTCAATGGTGAAAACTAGAAATAACGAGAAGATGAACTAGAAGGAATTTAAGTTTATTTTCAATGATCATTATTTTCTTGAGGTGTTAACCTATGATTGATCTCAAGAGTTCATAGAGCTTATTCATGGGGACCAATCTATGATAGATTATGCCAACCACTTTTCTAAGATAGTTTTATATTCACCCAAAATTATTTCTAATGAGAAGATGAAGGATCAAAGGTTTGAGAGAGATTTTCATCCAGATATCTATTATAATGTCCTTCTGTTCAAGATAGAGACCCATTTCTAAGTGTTTGACCATGCGTGTATGGTGAAGATTGACCAAAAGCATAAGTTTGGTTCATCTGAGGTTGTGATAGTAATGGGCATTGGCATTTCAGCTGATAAAAAGAGGAAACAGGACGAGTAGGGGGAAAAGAGAGGTCATAATTCAGGTCACCCTTACCAACATTCCTCGTATGTGGATTCTTATGCAGGGTCAGTTGTGTACCATTAGTGTGGGAAGGTAGGGAACATTCAACTTGCGTGTACATCTTCTCCTGAACCTTTCTATTGGTGTGTATATATGGGACACCTATAGTTTTTTTTAAAATCAGTGTGCCCTTATCAGAGTGGTTTACAAGATATCGGGGCTTCGACAGTTTGAGGTACTATTTTGATCACATCATATATAGCTACTATTCTATTTGATATTGGTGATTCTGTTACATTTATCTCTATATTTATTTTGTATTCCTTGGGATTTCCAACTTAGATCATGTCGTATGTGATAGATTTTCTGATGCCACTTGGTTTGAAGAAAGATAAAAGTTCTTGGTGTTTATCTTGTGTGCTCACCATGTCAAGGGTCGATTTGGAGTTGGATCTCTTGGTTTTAAATATGTAACTCTTCAATGTAATCCTCATCATGTATTTTATGGTGTTCTATTAGGCACATATTTATTTCTATAATATTTGGGTGAGTTTTACAGCACCTAATGGAAGTGCCCAGGTCTTTCAAAGAGAATAGATCCTTGTTCGGGTCGTGCTAGACCTCCACATTCAGATATTGGAAGTCTCATTTGTTGTATATCATCTATCAAAATAGATGATGATGGTGGGGCTCCTAAGGGTGGATTTCCTTCTTTGGTGGATGAATT
Organism: Viscum album; assembly: GCA_963277665.1. Classification (NCBI taxonomy): domain Eukaryota; kingdom Viridiplantae; phylum Streptophyta; class Magnoliopsida; order Santalales; family Viscaceae; genus Viscum; species Viscum album. Next base: position 1,430,628,039 of record OY728156.1, on the reverse strand, counting down.
AATAGAGGTTTTCCCTTAGTATTTTTTAGGTTTTCCTCAAGAGTGGGAGGTATAATTCTTGATTGATTAGGTATCGAGAACATAGCCTATATCTCTTCCCTCATATCATATGTCCCATACAGATTTGTGGGAATCAAAGATATAGCTAGATTATTTTTAATCCAAAGGATTCATTTTCCAAAGCATATCTCCTTAGGCCTCCCTAGTTTTGTTCATAAAAATGTTGATGGATCTCTCTGGTTGTGTATTGATTACCAGAAGTTGAATAAGGTAACCATCAAGAAAAAGTATCTCTTTCCCCACATTGATGACCTTTTTTATCATCTTAATGGTTCAAGGTGGTTCTCTAAGATTAAATTGAATTCTAGTTACCATAAAGTCAGGATAAAAGATAAATATTTCCTAAAAATGGTTTTTTGAAGAACGTATGACCATTTTGAGAACTTAGTCATGCCTTTCAGATTGATAAATGATTCAGCGGTATTCATGGTGCTTATGAATAGGGTGTTCCACCAGTATCTCAATTCTTTTTTCATGGTATTCATGGATGAAATCCTAGTTTATTCTAAATCTAAGGAGGATAATGAGCATCACTTGAGGATCATTTTGTGAACTCATTAGGATCATCACCTTTATTACAATTTTTCAAAGTGAACCTTCTGGATTAAAGAGGTGAAGTTTTTGGGACATTTTATTTCAAAATAAGGGGTTTTAGTGGATCCCAAGAAGTTTAGTTCAGTTATTTCATGGGAAACCCCAAGGAATGTGTTTGAGATCAGAATCTTTCTAGACCGAGCCAGATATTACAAGCCATTTTTTTGTACTTCTCTCAGCTTACTTCACCCATGATAGTCCTCATATAGAAAGGGGTGAAGTTTGAATGGATCCCAGAATGTCATGCATCCTTTGAGGAGATAAATCAGTGATTGACTGCTACTCTTGTGTTTATATTTCTTTAATATGTAAAGGTTTATGTGGTTTATTGTGATGCCTCAAGTATGGGTCTCAAGTGTGATCTTATTCAGAATTTCCATGTGGTAGTGTATGGTTCTCACCAAATCCGACCACATGAAAATAATTACCCAACCCATGAATTGGAGTTGGCAGCAGTGATGCATGCTTTTAAGACATGGAATCACTATCTTTTTGGGAGAGAAATTTTTAGTTTATTCTAATCATAAGAGTTTAGCCTATATTTTCTCCTAAAAGGATCTGAATTTAAGGTAGTGTCACTAGGTTGAGTACTTGCAGGGGTTTTACTTCGATATAGTTTATACATCGGGTGAGGGTAATGTTGTGGAAGATGCTTTGAGTAGAAAAGTGTCGGTGAAATCTTTGAGGGATTCTAGTGATGAGTTGAATTTTATAGGTATCTTTTCCCAAATTCATTTGTAATTTAAGGAGAATAGTGTAGGGGTGTTCTTGGACAATTCCCAGTTGACTCATTCTCTTCTAAAGTTGATTTAGCAAGAGTATCCTGACATTGAGTTATGACAGTATTCTATAGTTTCTTTATGGTGGGGAGATACCATGTGATTGGTCTTTGTCACTCGATGGGGTTTTACATTTCAAGATTTGTCATGTGGTATCTTTATCTCTGAGGAAGGTGGCTATGCAGGATCGCCACCAGTCTTAATGGTTTATTTATCCTGGAGCTACCAAGATGTATTATGATGTGTGTCGATATTTCTAATGTCCAGGTATGAGACAGGATATATCAAACATTGTATCTAGGTGTTATGTGTTTCAGTAGGTAAAAGTAGAGTATTAATGGCCCTATAGTTATCTTCAACCACTACCTATTCCTACATGTATGTGGGATGATATCTACATGGATTTTATTATTGTCTTACCTAATTCACCTCTAGAAAGGAATTCCATTTGGATGTTGATTGATTTTCTAACCAAATATTCCCATTTCATTCTGATCAGAGATTCAGTAAGGTGGATGAGCTAGGAAGATTATATGTTCAGGAGGTAGTGAGGCTTCATGGTGTATCATCAGCAATAGACTCGGATAGAGAACCCCATTTTATCTCTCAATTTTGGGAATTCCTTCAAAAGGCATTGGGGTCATAGGTGAAATTGAGTACGACATACCATCCTCAGACGGATGGTTAGACAAAGTTGACAAATCAGATTCTGGAAGAACTTCTCTGAGCTTGTGTTTTGTATTTTTCTGGTTCTTGGGATATCCATTTGAGATTGGTTGAGTTTCTATATAATAATTTCTACCGGTCCTCTATTTTAATATCTCATTTTGAGTTAGTTTATGGTCAGTAATGTCAGTCGACCTTTTTTTGGGATGAGGTGGGTGAAACCACATTGTTGGGAGAGATTTTAGTGAAAGAGACATATTCGAAGGTCAAGCTAATCAGTTAGTGGTTACTAATAGATTAGAGTCATCAAAAATATTATGCTAACCAAAGATGTTGAGATCTTGATTTTTCTATGGGTGACTGGGTGTTCCTAAAAGTTTCACCTATCTTGGGTCATCGTCTTTTGGGTAAGAAATTGAAGATAACACCAAGGTATGTAGGACCTTTTGAAATTACTGAGTAGGTAATTAAGGTGTCATATAGGTTAGATTTTCTCTAGTAGTTTACCTCAATCCATGACATATTCCATGTTTCTCAACTAAATAAGTACAACCTAGATCCACCTCATGTGTTAAATTGGGAAGAATTGGAAATATAAACCAATTTTTCTTTGTTTGAATGGCTAGTGTGGATAGTAGATTCCCAAGAGAAATTTCTTCATGGGAAGTATATTCCACTAGTCTAGATTTTTTTTAAGAACGGTAATGATATGCATGAGACTTGGGAGCAGAATTAAGGGGTAAAGCAAGAATACCCATTTTTATTCTCTGATCAAGCTTCAGGTTGACTTTCTGGGTACATGATGTTTTCATAGTGGAGAGATTTGTCACACCCATGATTTCTATTGATCTATTTTTATATTTTTTTCAATCTAAATTTTTTCATTTGGTTCTCCATTGAGTTTTTTGAGAAAAGTGAGAAAATTTAGGTGGATAGAATGTGGAACACAGTTGGCGCATGATTAGTAGAAAATTTGTGCCCCTGCCCAAGTAACCATGTGGTAGGTTGATGGTTTTAGGAAGTATCTACGGAACATCTTGTTCATGGTACATCAGATCGTGTGAGATAACTATGTGTTAGGTCCTTCTTGGAGAGTAATGGGAGCATGGTTTCCACAGAGTTTGGAAAACCATGCGGACTAACTGTGTGGTCTGTCTAGATCATTAAAAATTGGATTTTTTAAGTTTCTATCTCTCCAATTTTTAACCCCAAATCACTCATCCTCTCCCCCACTTAGTATTTCTTACCCTAGGTGTGCCTCCCCATTCCTCTTTCCTCCCTTGGGATCTATTTTGGTGGGATATTTGGCATGGATTCTTTAATAAAACCTCATTTAAGTCACTTCTCTATTGGTTTCACTCCCTTTTTTTAGGGTTTTATTCCTCTTTATTTGGGGTTTTACATCTATAGTAGGTTGGGTGTCATTTTTAGGTTTAGATCATAATTTTTAGGGTTTGATCTTGATGTTTTATGTTTAATATTACCTTTATAGGGTTCATTTGAGGTGCAGTTGTTGGTTTCTACTATTTTCTGAAGGTTTCTTCATTCATGGTAAGTGGTTTTGTGCTTAAACATTATTTGAAAATTTTAATATACTTTATTGAGTTTTTATATGTGTTCTATGATTTATGTTTGTGGTGAAAATGTTTTTTTGAAATTTTTTGATATATGTATGGATTGAAAGTGGTTTTTCAAAGTAAATTAAATTTATTTCAAGTTTAAACCCTTGTTTTGAATTTTGAATATGTTTTATAAATTATTCAACACGTTTAATAATTTTTTAAAGTGGTGTAAAACATGTTTTAGGTTTTTTTTGGTGTGCATTTGGTAAAAATTGGTTTTGGTTGTGAACGTGGTAAGTTATTAGGAATATTTATATTTTTTGGCATATATTTATATAAAATTGATGTTGTATGTGACATGTGGAATGAAAATTTAGCATGAGGGGAAACCTAGGTAACTTGGTGGATGGACTAGGACTAGTGTACTAGATGACTCAGAAGTGGTTCATCCCAGATTCATCTAGTAGTATTGATGATACAACACTAACTAAATGATATTGATGATTGGAGACCACTGGGCCCATGGGGATTCCCCTTCTAGTGGCTCATGCATGTGAATGTTGTTAGTCGTGGTTGTTATACCACATTTTACTAAGATATAATGTACCTAGTGTCCCATTTATAGCTAGTGCCTTAAGATTTTTCCCATTAATTAGTGATAAATAGTGGTATCATACATACCATCAGAGAATGGTATAATTTTTTGGTTTTTTAAAAAGAAAACATGTTTTCTTTTAAAAAAATTTCAATAAAAATGTTCCTAGTTTTTCTTTTATAAAACTGTCATGTTTATTTATATTATAATTTTTATAGCATAGAATATCTTATTAGGTGGCATCCCACTGGTCTTTGGTTTACACACTATGTGTAACTAGACTTTGTTATATTTGACACTGGTATAGGAAAGGTGTTTGGAGATGGTGGTTCGAGATGCTAGTGGTCTTTCATTGCAGGTGATGTGGTGGTGGCTTGAGGAAGATTATCCTCTTGTCATATGTTGGTTTTTTGGAATAGTGACTTTTTCCTTTTGGTTGTATACATTTTGTTTTTTATTTAATGTTGTAAACTTGAATCTGAAAAAAAATTATCCCTTGTTTGGTTTTGATTATTCAGATTTGGATTATTTATTATTGTTGGTTGTTTATTGTTATGTAACCAGGTGAAATTTTTCCTAGTTATATTGGTGATACTTGGGAACTTTTTTTCGACTAATGGGGATCGGTAACACCCTTTGGGCCATGCCAAAGACTGAGTCAGGAGCCAGTTCAAATAACATCCCAACTTGGTTCATGACATGGATTCCATGCTTATGAACCATACCCAAAACATACATAAAATGAAAATGGAACTAAATAAATTATTGGAAAAAAATTATTCCACTTACTTGACTAATTTTGGAATTATTAACTTATTATTAATGAATGGGTATTGACATCTATATTATGAAACTATTTTAAAATAATAAAAATTAATAACATTTGATACTAAAATTCAAAAATAACTGACTAATATATCTGTAATAAATGATTATAATTGAATAATATAAAAAAATAATATATAAATTAAAAATGATTTTAAATAAGTTATTAATATGTTAATATTTATTATAAAATATGTTAGAGTGATTTGGGGGAATTAATGGGTAAAGTTAAGGGTTTCTCATGAAAATTTCCTTTTATTAAGATATATCCCAAGTTCAACTCCCATGCTCTTTTTTGTGTGTATACAACTTTATGGAAGTATCCTATAATTATTATTATTTATTTAATTTTATTTATATATATATATACATCTAAAATTACCTCTTTAAATTACTTTTAATTATGACATTACCGAAGTCATAATGATTTTTTTAAAATCTTTCTTTGAAATTGAGATTATTTGTTTAAAAATTTATATCAAGGGAAATCATATTTTATTTCTCTTTAAATTCCTATATATTTTCTTCTCCTATGGTTATCATTTTTACATTTATTCTCATTATTTCCCCTCCCATTAATTTATAATTCACCTGAAATGATTCTTGTAAGGGGAAGCAAACATATATTTTCTTTAGATTTAGGAATATTTTTTTTCCATGTCAATGTTATTAATATTATTTTATAGATATCCTTATTCTTATTTCTATGATTTTATAAGTTCATTTTTCTATTTAATTTTAATTTTTTTTTCAAATTTATGAATGGAATCTTTTCTAACATTTTCCACATTGTCAATTTCTTCCATTGTTTTATTTGGTTTTCTTTATAAAGATTACTTTTCAAGTAATCCTAATTCTTCAATGTAATTTTATTTAATTTCAAATTATTTTTCTAAAACTATTTTTTATAAAATATTTCCTTTAAAATAAAATTTATGAAATACTAAATTATATTTCTTCTTATTTTCCAAATAATTCTCTAATGTTCTTTTAAAATGTTTTTTATTTATTTTAATATCTGTTTAATTTTTATTATGTTTCACTATGGATATTTTTTATCAAAATAATCCACTTTATTTATCTAGATGATTTATTTATACCATTGGTAATTTCTATTAAACCCATTTCTTTCTCATAAGTTATTTATCGTTTCTTTGATTTATGAATGTGACGATGTTCATGTAGCTCACATATGTATGCTTTTATTATTTGATAGGTGGTTCTATAATTATATATCCATTCACTGCATTGAGTAACGATTTACATCTCATATGGTAATATATATGGGACTAGGGAGTGAATATAATTCACTATGTTTATGGTATTAGGGAGTGAATCAAATCCACTATTTATACGATAATGTGGAGTGAACCTAATCCACTATAGGATTTTATCCACTGAGTGATGATTATCTAGGAAGTTATGTTTTACATATTGTTGGTACGAGTGATGCTTTTTTTTATCAATAATATGTAAATATGTGTTTGGTGAGTTTGGATGAAGTGGTGATTCTTAGGAAATGTTTTTGGATTCATTTTATGGCATTATCTGTCATACTTGAGGAATTTTCCATGTTAACTATGATGATTTATTTCACTGGTCTTAGTGTCAAATGTATGTGTCAACAAGGACACACTATTAACTATATTGTTTGTAAGAATTGTAAGCATTCCATGCATATTCATCCTAAACTTATTATATGATATTTTGGATAAGGATGGATTTATTGGATTATTTTTTTGGTGTCCTTACAAATAAAATATGACCAACCATATGAGGCATATGGTCCCACTCTACCCCACACATTTTGGAGGAGGATATCAACCACATGGTGGAATTGTTCCATTCATCCCTCTTAGCAACATGGGTGCGGGTGGGCCCGTTAATATGGAATATAGGATTATATTCCCAGAGGTGTGAATGGCCCTATGTGTTGGGTCTGTTATGTGCCAGTGGTTATGTGGAAGTGGGGCATGGAATGTGAGGTATGGGTGCATAGTGTGATGGGTGATAGTCCCATATATCTAGATCATAAGTTTTGTGTCATGATAATATTAATAAATTGTGGCGAAGATGTTTTGAAGAACTAGTGTGGGACAAGAACATTACCAATATTGTTCCTCCATAATTTAAATGTAGAAAAGAATGAGAGTCATTATATTATTTTAATCTCCACTATCTGATGGATCCCACATTGCGTATATTAAAATAAGTCTACCTTCTTCAACCTTCGGCCTTTGGAGGTTATCAATGTGAATCTTTTATAACTAGAGATCATCGTTCATGACTCCTTCACTTGACATCCATTTTTACTTGTCAAAACGAAGGATTGAGAGAAGGTAGATAAAAAATATGCAAGGAATGTAACTTCATCTTGAATGCATATTGAATATTTTAAATACATTGTTGTTTAAGAATCCATCATAAGAAATAGTGACGTCACAAGAGTTTATCACATGATAAACAATTGATCACATGACCACATTCCTAAAATTATAAAAACATTGCCAGAATCTATCTCATGAAAAAAAATCATTGTGACATTACGTGGGTATAAAATCCATTTCATGAATATTTTACAAAAATGAGCTTCAGTACATAAGTTCATCGCATGAAGGAATATATATAATCACCATGGTAATGAAATATTTACATTGAGGTATCAAATTATCAATAAATTTATCATGAAAAGAAATAAAGAATATCGCATGACCATTCCAATGATCCATGGATAGGCCAAGAGTTTCAGCATTCATAAGATCCCGAGATCCTCATACATTTTAATAGGTCCTTGACATGACATAAAAGTTAGAGAAATTATCCTTTATAAAAAATAATGCATGGATGAGGGAATAAGTCTTGTTTATAATAATATTATGGGATCTATCAAAACAAATCTATCGCATGAACCATACACATGAAGAACAATGAGCATCCATGTAAATTATTCATGCAATGAAATAAGTGGTTCACATGATGCAATCATGTGAAGCCATGTCGTGAAGCACTTACAACTTATGAAAATGAGACACTCACTAATATATCTCTTGGATCATAAAGGAACACAAAGAAAAATCCATTATCCCGGGAAGGAGAAACTCGCAAGATAACTAGTTATTATAAAGGTGTTTGAGATATACCCACAGACATCATTTGTATTTCTAAATACAACATTCAGACACATATTTGGTTACACAAAGGACTTCCCATGTAACACCTCTTTCTTACGTGAAGGTACTTCAGAAGAACATATAAAAAAACATTAAGTTTACATGAAGGTCCTACAGAAAGTGTTTTGAGATTTTTTGAGGCACCTTGCTACTTATGATAATAAATTTGAGGAGACACATGTGATCTCATGAACAAGTCATTCACTTCGCATATCCATGGATAGTTCATGTGATTTTCATGAAATAATGAAGTTTTATAGTGGAATTTGTGACTTATTTTATTGAAAAGTACTTTTATAACATTCATCGAATATTTTTTATTCAAGTTTTAGTCAAATACCATAGTTGAGAAACAAGTTCTTTATTTGATAAAAAGATATCTTGTATTGTATAGAGATATTGTTCAGTTCTTGTAACACCCCAAGCTTCTATGGTACGCTTCTCTTTGAATAATGTGATAGTGTGTGTTGTACGCAACACCGAGTTCTAACACACCATAACTAATCAAACTAGCCGTTATGAATAGTAATACCTACTTTTTGAAATTATATATATTTTATATTTGAAAATGGACTTCATTTTTGGATTCGGAATATCGAATTTATCCTAGGGTGAAATTTTGGTACATTTCGGATAACTTTCATATTTTGATGAATAGTGAAAATTACTAAATTTTAATTAAAAACAACTTTTTTAATCAAATTAATTACTAGTGATAAATTATGAATTTGAGTGGTTTTAAAGTATATTTAGAATATATTTTTACCATTTAATATAATTTTGGTCATTGGACATAATTTTACAATTAAACCGAACATAAACAAGTGTCAATCTTTTGATAGTTATTATCTCTTAAAAACACGCTTTTTGTTTTAACAGCGGGAATTAATTTTAAATTAATTTATGCCACTTCTGTGTTTTGAATTTAGGAAAATGGATTCCATATTTGGAATCAGGATGTTCAAATTGTGTAAATAGGTAACTTTTATTTTTAGACATTTTGAATAGTTACTGTGGTAAATATTTTATTTACCATGGTTAAAGGGTAAATCCGGTAAATAAGGGTTAAAAAAATAATATTATAATAATACAAAATTACCCTAAAACGTGTCCTAACCTTATTGGTGGACACATACCCGACCATGGGCATCCTTGGGTCAATTTGGGGACCCCTTGGAGCCACTTGTATGTGGTAGGGACACTTTATATTAATAAAGTTAAAATAAAAATAAAAATGGCATAAGCTTACATCTTTTAGAAGAACAATTTTTACATAGGGTTATACATGTTGGATTTTCGATTATAAATATTCATTAGAAAGCTAAAGAGATTTCCCACATAATTATGTTTTATTTATAATTTTTAGACATTAAATAATTTATTTTATTTATGACACAATGATGATGCAGTAATTACTAAAATAGTAAAAAATTAACATAATTGATATTATAAATACCCAAATAAATATAATATGAAACTTTTAATGAATTAAACTAATTTTCTATGATAATATGATATATTAGGAGTGATTTAATTGACTTTGTTCGAAGTAATCAATCTGTTATGAGTTTCACAAAAATCAACTATTGAATAGTGTCAAAATTGACATAAAAGAGTTCTTAAAACAAATATTATATTATTAATTGATATTAAATTCCTAAAAATCTAAGGTTCGGCCAAGAGACTTATATTATGATAGGTTAATCATTAATGGACCACTTGGGGGTCTCTTGGATTTATATAGTAAGTTTATTAACCATAATATATAAAATACAAAGAGACATTGTAAAAGTGAAACTAATTAACTTAGAGTTAATACTTAAAGATAAGGTTAATATAGGTACCCAAACCTATCTAAATTCTATTGGATGAGTTGCTTTCGACCTATCCCCACCTCATCATTTGAATAGTCAACTTTGGAGCCTTTAGAAACCGAATATGAATTTATTATAAATTAATATTTCTAGCTTTTCCAAAGGTGCCCCTCACCCCTCTTATAAAAGGGCACTCCTCCTTCTCATTTCTTCACACCTTCAAAGCCTTTTGGTTCGGCCAAACTCTGCCCAAATACTCTCCCAACATCCCTCACTACAACCTAGAGGCCTTAGTTTGATCAGAAAGCCAACCTAAGGAGCCCTTTTGATCAAATCAAAAGGAAGAACCCGAAGAAGAGGTAATGATTTCACCACCCTTTTCTAAGTTCATTTCTTCTTCCACTTCTTCTTCCTTTGTTCTTACCATTATAAAATAATAACTCCAGTATCTCACATATACTGTGATGTTATTATAAGTATGGTACAACCATATTCAGTATTCTATCCACCCTTTGAATAACATGTCACCATACGTGCGTACGTACGGCTTACCGTCTCCACGTCGTGGTGTAATTGTTATTCAATATAATATTATTTGGATGGGTATAATAATGATGTGTAACTCATGTAAATAATAAATATAACATGTTAATGATTCTGTATATATGATATACCATCCATTTATATATTATTTTAATATCAAAATAATGATATTGTCGCTCGTGCGTACGTACGGACTACCGTCTCCACGAACGCGATGAGATTCATTCTCCATTGTAACCATTAAATCGTAATTATCATTTTATGATTTAAAAATGATGTTTAAGGACTTGATATCATTCTGGATATGAATAATATACAACCTATCCTTTACAAACATGTCTTACGTAACAAAACATATGAAAGAAAACAAGTAAGTTAACACCCGAAACAACAATAATACTAAGATATTATTATCAAATCAATATTAAAAGATCATATATGACATCATATTAATGTATATGATTCTTGTATAATTTAATAACAATTATTTCACCATTATACAGGAGGTTAACCTACCACAACCAAGGAAAAGTACAAGGTAAGGGTTATTTCACAATCTCTTCTTTATCCGAGGTTGTTTATACGTAATAATCTACTGGGATCTCGTTATCATCCACATCCATGTTTCTTCAAAATGTATTTCAAAACATTTTTACTATTTACAAGAATATGGGTTAAAGTCATTTATACCCTTGTTTGACTTTTTATAAGAGGTTTATAAAGGAATCTTTCCGTCGTTTTCAAAACAAGGTCCTTTTTAACCTTTTCGACAGAATTGAGGTAAGAATGTTTTTTTTAACTTATACGGCGGGTGCGGTTATTTTCCGCCGTTATAAAATCGTCGAAGCTTTCCATACAAGCTTATAAGAATATTTTCAAAGAAAATGTTTTATTTTATATGGATCTTAAATGATTTCAAAATAAAAGGAGATACTTCTTTAAAAAGAATTTTGATTTCATCTATGTCAACATCCTTTGATGGATTTTAAGATTATTTGAAGTTGATTTATTATGATACAAAACTTCTATATTGTATTGAAGGTTTTGTGATATGTTTGACTGTGGATATGCTATTTTTATACCATTCATAGTTTATGGTGAAATTATTGACATTTCGTATGCTAGTTTTAATCCGAATGTTTATGTTATGTTTAAACCTTTTCATATGGGAATGCATTGGACTTAATAAGTGACGGATGGAGCCCGCTATAGCTCCTCGATGCATCGGTAGGTCTCATGAGACAAACTAGTGTCTTGGCACAAGGCCTTGACAAAATCTTATTTGTAGTCTTGGCACGAGGCCTTGGCTATGTGGTTATGATAGTCTGGCATTATGCATTCCAACATTATGAAAGTGGTTATTTATTTTTGCATGTGATTATTCGATTAGTGGAATATCCATGTGAATAAGTAAATGGCATTATTTCATTTTATTTATGCCATACCATGTTGAAAGTTCATGTTTAAAAGGCTTTTGTTTTAGTTATACATTGCCTTAAATGTTTATTCTTATTGATGAAAGTTCCGCTATATTGTTATCCTTACTGGGCATTTGAGCTCACCCCTTTTCTATGTTTTATTTTTCCCAGGTAGTGAAGAAGTAATTTATGAATGACTTGCAGGGATATTATGAGGGGTTAATAGTGTGGATACGAAGACTTTGTTGTTGTAGTAGTTTTTCACTTTAAAATGTAATGTAAAACTTTATGATTATATCTAGTGTTTCCAAGGCTACTAAACCAATCGGTCTTTCGAGATTTGATCTTTCTTGTGATCATGCCAATGTTATGTAATAATGCACCGACTCTGGGTAGCTGGGGTCGGGGCGTTACAGTTGGTATCAGAGGAGGTTTAGTACAAACCTTGGAAGCTAGATTTAGATAAACTCTGATTAGAGCACGTAGACCTAAGATGAACTTTGAGGATTAGTATAGAAGAACTTCCTAGAATTTTGGTATTGTAGAGATTTTGTGAGTTTTCCAAGCAATACATCCCTGTCTGGATACGAGCAGGTAGAGGCGGCTCTGGCACAGATGTACCTAGGGGTAAAACCCGAAAACACCGCTTTGAGCTAGACTCGAACGGGAACTGGTGCACGACAACGGGCCTTGCTGCACTCTTGGTTACGACACTCCCGGGGGATATGCTTAGGATAACTCTCACTATCTTTACAAATCATTATGAAGGGTTTATGAGTATATAATTCCTCAAAGAAAACATTATTATTATTATGGATTATATCCATAAATAGATCAATTTATGTTAAGTGCTTTATAAGTATGGGATTATGTATTTTGATTCATAAACTGATCTAGTTTATGCCATTGTTTAGAAATGGCGCCTAGTGGAAGAAATGGAAACCGTATCAATGCGCGCACTCCATGTAGGGATTGCCCTCCTGCTCAAGATAATTATAGTGGGGCTGGTGATGCAACTGGTGCCGATCAGCTAATCACCATACTGGGACAACTTACTCAGGTTATGAATAATAACCTTACCCGTATGGAGCACCCTGATCCGCAGCGTGGAGGATCAATGTTAGATCGATTCATGAGGCAACAACCACCAACGTTCAATGGGAATACAAATCCCTTAGTAGCTGAGCAATGGATATTTTCCTTAGAGAAAATATTTCAGGCTTTGGGGAGCAGTGAAAGGGAAAAAGTTATCATGGCAGTTTACCGCCTCACTGGAGATGCTGATCAATGGTGGTCATTGATTCAAAATACGAAGGAAGATGATGAAGTATCAAATATGGAATGGAGGGAATTCAAAGATCTGTTTTTAGAAAAATACTTTCCTCGCGACCATCGAGCAGATATGGAAAGGCAATTTCTGAGTCTGAGACAAAAGGAGGATGATAATGTCACAAAGTATGAGGCTAACTTTACAAGGTTAGCGAGGTACGCTGGTGATTATATTCGCAACCCAAGAAGTAAGATTGATCGTTTCTTTGATGGGTCAAAACCATTTCTCCGTCGAGCATTAGTCTCACAATCCTTTTCATCGTACGAAGACATTGTCTCATGTGCTATCAAGACCGAAAAGGAATTCTCTAAGTCTTATGACTTTAAAGAAAAGCAAGAGAAGAAGAGACCTGCTGATCAATCTGGGAATGGAAATAAGGGGAAGAAGGGAAAGGTTGAATATCCATCTTGTGGTAAATGCGGGAAGAAACATCCTGGTACTTGCTTGAAGGGAATGGGAGTCTGTTACAAGTGTGGTGAAAAAGGCCACCAAGCTCATGATTGCAAGGGGAAGAAGGAAGCTACCAACGTTCAGTGCTACAATTGCAGGGAGATGGGGCATTATGCAAATGCATGTCCTAAGAGTCAGGAGAACTTACCTCAGAAAAGGCCAAGGGATCAAGGCCAGGCTTATGCTATCACTACTGCTGAGGTAGAAACTCCGAAAGACGTGGTGGCAGGTAATTTAATGGTTTCCTCAAGTTTAGAAAATGCATTATTTGATTCTGGATCATCACATTGTTTCATATCTTCCCAGTTTTCTAAGAAAATTAGATATTTCCAATTTGATTTAATAAGGGAGTTGTCAGTTAAAACTCCTAAGGGAAGTATCGTTGCAACAAAGTTTTGTGAATCAGTCCCCATTAGAGCACATAAATTTTCTTTATCTGCTGATTTCATCGTCATACCTATGATTGAGTTTGATATAATCCTCGGTATGGACTGGCTTTCGGACTATGATGCGAAGATTTATTGTAAGAAGAAAGAGGTTACGATTCATGATGATAATGATAAGGAGCACCTTATTTTTAGAGCAGAATCGTCACCACCTAATTCTTATTTAGATCCACCCCCAGTAGCTCAACTTAATTCAATTATTGGGGAGGAAGAGAATGAAGTAACTATCGGTGAGGAAAGGAATGTTCAAATAGAGGATGTACCTGTTGTGAAAGAATTTGTAGATGTATTTCCGGAAGATTTACCTGGACATCCTCCAGAACGAGAAGTAGAGTTTTCCATTGATTTGATTCCTGGATCAAGGCCTATATCGAAGACCCCTTATAGAATGGCTACTGTAGAGTTAGTCGAACTAAAGAAACAACTAGAGGAATTGAGTAATAAGGGATTTATTCGCCCTAGTGTTTCTCCATGGGGAGCCCCTGTTCTTTTTGTTAAAAAGAAAGATGGATCTATGAGGTTATGTATTGACTACAGGGAGATCAATGCTATAACGATAAAGAACAAGTATCCCCTACCTCGTATTGATGATTTATTTGACCAACTGCATGGAGCTCAATACTTTTCAAAGATTGACCTTCGATCTGGATACCATCAGTTGTGTGTGAAGAAGGAAGACATTCCGAAAACAGCATTTCGAACCAGGTACGGGCATTACGAGTTTACTGTAATGCCGTTTGGATTGACCAATGCACCCTCTGTATTCATGGATCTGATGAATAGAGTTTTCAAGGAGTATCTCGATGAATTTGTGGTAGTATTTATTGATGATATATTGGTATACTCCAAAACCTATGAAGATCATGAAAATCACTTGCGCATTATCTTGAAGACTCTGAGGAGGCATGAATTATATGGAAAGTTTAGCAAGTGTGAATTATGGCTTCAGGAGATTTCTTTTCTTGGCCATATTGTCTCTAAAGATGGAATCTCTGTTGATCCTTCTAAGACCAAGGCAATCCAAGAATGGCCAGCACCTACGAGTATAACTGAGGTACGTAGTTTTATTGGTTTGGCAGGTTATTATCGACGTTTCGTCCAGAATTTTGCCCGATTGGCAAACCCATTAACGAAGCTCACACGTAAAGGGGTTAAATTTGTTTGGACAAAAGAGTGTGAAGAATGTTTCGAAGAACTGAAGAGAATATTAGTCAATGCTCCTATATTGACTCTACCATCGGGGAATGATGGGTTCGTTATTTATAGTGATGCATCAAAGAAAGGACTTGGCTGTGTCCTTATGCAGAATGATAGAGTTATTGCCTATGCATCACGACAGTTGAAAATTCATGAACAAAACTATCCTACTCATGATCTCGAGTTAGCAGCAGTGATCTTTGCTTTGAAGATATGGAGGCACTACCTCTATGGTGAAAAATGTGAGATTTATACTGATCACAAGAGTTTGAAGTATATTTTCTCACAAAAAGAACTCAACATGAGGCAAAGGAGATGGCTTGAATTACTCAAGGATTATGATTGTACGATACACTACCACCCGGGGAAGGCAAACAAGGTGGCAGATGCTTTGAGTAGAAAAGACCATGGAGTTTTGAACAATATGAGAATTGAAAGGGATCCAATTTTCATGGATCTAGTGAAAATGGACATGGGAATAACCAGGGAAGGTGAAACATCAATGCTTTTTCAAATGGTTGCCAAACCATCTTTACTAGAAAGGATTAAGAGTTCTCAGACCGATGATGACGAATTCCAAAAGAAGATTAAAGCTGTGAATGATGGGAGATTGAGAGACTTTGTGTATGAAGATGGAATTTTGAAATTCGGGAAGAGACTTTGTGTTCCCGATTTACCTGATCTGAAAAGGGAATTGTTGGATGATGCTCATAGTTCCAATTTCTCTATACACCCTGGGAGCACCAAAATGTATAGAGATTTGAAGGAACATTTTTGGTGGGACAACATGAAGAGGGAGATTGCTGATTTTGTGTCAAGATGTATGGTTTGTCAACAAGTGAAAGCTGGAAGGCAACAGCCTGGAGGAGTCATGCAACCTCTTCCCATACCGGAGTGGAAATGGGACAATATTACGATGGACTTTGTCATGGGGCTACCAAAGACTCCTAGAAGGAACGATGCAATATGGGTTATTGTTGATCGTCTTACCAAGTCAGCACATTTTCTTGCTATAAGAGAAGATCTACCCCTGGAACGTCTAGCAAGACTATACATTAATGAAGTTGTGAGACTTCATGGAGTACCCCTATCGATTGTTTCTGATCGTGATCCCCGTTTTACTTCAAGATTCTGGAAAAGTCTTCAGAAATCCCTGGATACTGAACTTCATTTGAGCACTGCTTACCACCCTC
The DNA here is from genome assembly GCA_963277665.1 of Viscum album. NCBI lineage: Eukaryota > Viridiplantae > Streptophyta > Magnoliopsida > Santalales > Viscaceae > Viscum > Viscum album. The sequence goes on along the minus strand of OY728156.1, from coordinate 1,430,611,397 downwards.
AGACAGACGGACAATCAGAACGGACTATTCAAACCTTAGAAGACATGTTGAGATCTTGCTCACTTGATTTTCAGGGTATGTGGGATCAATATTTACCTCTGGTAGAATTTTCCTATAACAATAGCTTCCATTCGAGTATTCAGATGGCACCATATGAAGCGTTATACGGAAAGAGATGTCGTACACCAACCTGTTGGGATGACGTTGGTGAAAGAAAACTTGTAGGCCCAGAACTGGTGGAGGAAACGGTGGAAAAGGTGAAGGTAATCCAAAATCACATTAAAGCAGCTCAAAGTAGGCAGAAGAGCTATGCCGATAATCGAAGGAAGGATTTGGAATTTCAAGTCGGTGATCATGTTTTCCTGAAGGTATCTCCGTGGAAGGGAGTCATACGTTTTGGTAAGAAAGGTAAATTGAGTCCCAGGTACATCGGACCTTTCGAAATTCTAGAACGAATTGGGGCTGTAGCTTACCGATTGGCAATGCCGCCAAGTCTCTCCAAAGTTCACGATGTGTTCCACGTATCTCTGTTGAGGAAATACATGCCTGACCCAACGCATGTACTCACCTATGAGGAATTAGAACTGGAACCCGATCTTTCCTATTGCGAAGAGCCCATCAAGATTCTTGATACGAGAGAACAAGTGCTGAGAAACCGGACGACGCGTCTGGTAAAAGTTTTGTGGAGGAATCATAAGATGGAAGAGGCAACGTGGGAACCCGAGGAACTTATGATGAAGAACCACCCGAGTCTTTTTATGCAGTAATACCCTATAAATTGCGAGGACGCAATTATTTGAAGGAGGGGAGAATGTAACACCCCAAGCTTCTATGGTACGCTTCTCTTTGAATAATGTGATAGCGTGTGTTGTACGCAACACCGAGTTCTAACACACCATAACTAATCAAACTAGCCGTTATGAATAGTAATACCTACTTTTTGAAATTATATATATTTTATATTTGAAAATGGACTTCATTTTTGGATTCGGAATATCGAATTTAGCCTAGGGTGAAATTTTGGTACATTTCGGATAACTTTCATATTTTGATGAATAGTGAAAATTACTAAATTTTAATTAAAAACAACTTTTTTAATCAAATTAATTACTAGTGATAAATTATGAATTTGAGTGGTTTTAAAGTATATTTAGAATATATTTTTACCATTTAATATAATTTTGGTCATTGGACATAATTTTACAATTAAACCGAACATAAACAAGTGTCAATCTTTTGATAGTTATTATCTCTTAAAAACACGCTTTTTGTTTTAACAGCGGGAATTAATTTTAAATTAATTTCTGCCACTTCTGTGTTTTGAATTTAGGAAAATGGATTCCATATTTGGAATCAGGATGTTCAAATTGTGTAAATATGTAACTTTTATTTTTAGACATTTTGAATAGTTACTGTGGTAAATATTTTATTTACCATGGTTAAAGGGTAAATCCGGTAAATAAGGGTTAAAAAAATAATATTATAATAATACAAAATTACCCTAAAACGTGTCCTAACCTTATTGGTGGACACATACCCGACCATGGGCATCCTTGGGTCAATTTGGGGACCCCTTGGAGCCACTTGTATGTGGTAGGGACACTTTATATTAATAAAGTTAAAATAAAAATAAAAATGGCATAAGCTTACATCTTTTAGAAGAACAATTTTTACATAGGGTTATACATGTTGGATTTTCGATTATAAATATTCATTAGAAAGCTAAAGAGATTTCCTACATAATGATGTTTTATTTATAATTTTTAGACATTAAATAATTTATTTTATTTATGACACAATGATGATGCAGTAATTACTAAAATAGTAAAAAATTAACATAATTGATATTATAAATACACAAATAAATATAATATGAAACTTTTAATGAATTAAACTAATTTTCTATGATAATATGATATATTAGGAGTGATTTAATTGACTTTGTTCGAAGTAATCAATCTGTTATGAGTTTCACAAAAATCAACTATTGAATAGTGTCAAAATTGACATAAAAGAGTTCTTAAAACAAATATTATATTATTAATTGATATTAAATTCCTAAAAATCTAAGGTTCGGCCAAGAGACTTATATTATGATAGGTTAATCATTAATGGACCACTTGGGGGTCTCTTGGATTTATATAGTAAGTTTATTAACCATAATATATAAAATACAAAGAGACATTGTAAAAGTGAAACTAATTAACTTAGAGTTAATACTTAAAGATAAGGTTAATATAGGTACCCAAACCTGTCTAAATTCTATTGGATGAGTTGCTTTCGACCTATCCCCACCTCATCATTTGAATAGTCAACTTTGGAGCCTTTAGAAACCGAATATGAATTTATTATAAATTAATATTTCTAGCTTTTCCAAAGGTGCCCCTCACCCCTCTTATAAAAGGGCACTCCTCCTTCTCATTTCTTCACACCTTCAAAGCCTTTTGGTTCGGCCAAACTCTGCCCAAATACTCTCCCAACATCCCTCACTACAACCTAGAGGCCTTAGTTTGATCAGAAAGCCAACCTAAGGAGCCCTTTTGATCAAATCAAAAGGAAGAACCCGAAGAAGAGGTAATGATTTCACCACCCTTTTCTAAGTTCATTTCTTCTTCCACTTCTTCTTCCTTTGTTCTTACCATTATAAAATAATAACTCCAGTATCTCACATATACTGTGATGTTATTATAAGTATGGTACAACCATATTCAGTATTCTATCCACCCTTTGAATAACATGTCACCATATGTGCGTACGTACGGCTTACCGTCTCCACGTCGTGGTGTAATTGTTATTCAATATAATATTATTTGGATGGGTATAATAATGATGTGTAACTCATGTAAATAATAAATATAACATGTTAATGATTCTGTATATATGATATACCATCCATTTATATATTATTTTAATATCAAAATAATGATATTGTCGCTCGTGCGTACGTACGGACTACCGTCTCCACGAACGCGATGAGATTCATTCTCCATTGTAACCATTAAATCGTAATTATCATTTTATGATTTAAAAATGATGTTTAAGGACTTGATATCATTCTGGATATGAATAATATACAACCTATCCTTTACAAACATGTCTTACGTAACAAAACATATGAAAGAAAACAAGTAAGTTAACACCCGAAACAACAATAATACTAAGATATTATTATCAAATCAATATTAAAAGATCATATATGACATCATATTAATGTATATGATTCTTGTATAATTTAATAACAATTATTTCACCATTATACAGGAGGTTAACCTACCACAACCAAGGAAAAGTACAAGGTAAGGGTTATTTCACAATCTCTTCTTTATCCGAGGTTGTTTATACGTAATAATCTACTGGGATCTCGTTATCATCCACATCCATGTTTCTTCAAAATGTATTTCAAAACATTTTTACTATTTACAAGAATATGGGTTAAAGTCATTTATACCCTTGTTTGACTTTTTATAAGAGGTTTATAAAGGAATCTTTCCGTCGTTTTCAAAACAAGGTCCTTTTTAACCTTTTCGACAGAATTGAGGTAAGAATGTTTTTTTTAACTTATACGGCGGGTGCGGTTATTTTCCGCCGTTATAAAATCGTCGAAGCTTTCCATACAAGCTTATAAGAATATTTTCAAAGAAAATGTTTTATTTTATATGGATCTTAAATGATTTCAAAATAAAAGGAGATACTTCTTTAAAAAGAATTTTGATTTCATCTATGTCAACATCCTTTGATGGATTTTAAGATTATTTGAAGTTGATTTATTATGATACAAAACTTCTATATTGTATTGAAGGTTTTGTGATATGTTTGACTGTGGATATGCTATTTTTATACCATTCATAGTTTATGGTGAAATTATTGACATTTCGTATGCTAGTTTTAATCCGAATGTTTATGTTATGTTTAAACCTTTTCATATGGGAATGCATTGGACTTAATAAGTGACGGGTGGAGCCCGCTATAGCTCCTCGATGCATCGGTAGGTCTCATGAGACAAACTAGTGTCTTGGCACAAGGCCTTGACAAAATCTTATTTGTAGTCTTGGCACGAGGCCTTGGCTATGTGGTTATGATAGTCTGGCATTATGCATTCCAACATTATGAAAGTGGTTATTTATTTTTGCATGTGATTATTCGATTAGTGGAATATCCATGTGAATAAGTAAATGGCATTATTTCATTTTATTTATGCCATACCATGTTGAAAGTTCATGTTTAAAAGGCTTTTGTTTTAGTTATACATTGCCTTAAATGTTTATTCTTATTGATGAAAGTTCCGCTATATTGTTATCCTTACTGGGCATTTGAGCTCACCCCTTTTCTATGTTTTATTTTTCCCAGGTAGTGAAGAAGTAATTTATGAATGACTTGCAGGGATATTATGAGGGGTTAATAGTGTGGATACGAAGACTTTGTTGTTGTAGTAGTTTTTCACTTTAAAATGTAATGTAAAACTTTATGATTATATCTAGTGTTTCCAAGGCTACTAAACCAATCGGTCTTTCGAGATTTGATCTTTCTTGTGATCATGCCAATGTTATGTAATAATGCACCGACTCTGGGTAGCTGGGGTCGGGGCGTTACAGTTCTTTAATCATTTATATTTGAATAACTGGTGGTTCCAATATAAACAGCATCATAAAAGGTTAGTGGTACCATGATAAATAATTCCAATGATTCATAAAGTTTAATTATTTCTTTATTAAACATTTTATATCAATTCGTGGTGTTTTTAATCACTAAAATATTATAGCGATAAGTGAATTCATGAAATAAACCTAGGTTGATTATGGAAAGGAGTAGGATTTTTTCAAACATGTAAAAACCCTTGTGTTATTTTAATTTATTTCATTTTGTTTTCATACCAGAGTAGTGAAACTTCAAATAATGAGAGATTGGGGATTTAATTAGCCAAATATGATAGATTAGTAAATAGAATTAATAAAAAAATTACCATTAATTCACCCCCCCCCCCCCATGCTTAGTGGATCCAGCCTAGGGCACTACAAGTGGTATAAGGGAAAACCATGTTCCCCTGAGTTAGTATTATTAATGTCTACTATATAGATTCAAAATTATATGACTAATATAAAAGGTCAATATTTTTATGGAAAGAATTTTTATGGGTGTAAGAATTTAATACTGCCATATCTATTGTCACAAGGGCTTTAAGTAAGTGATGTTAACACTATTTTATATCTTTCAATTTCAATATATGGTTCCATGAATTTTGAAGAAAATCAAAACCTTGAGGTTTATAGGAAATCAAGGAACTCTATATAATCATCTTTATCAGAAAAAATTTATAAAAAGGTTATGGGATTATAAATAGACAAAGAAATGTGGAAAATACTAGAAAATATATTTAAAGGGAATATCAAAATAAATAAAGAAAAATTAAAAATATGGAGGACCAAATTTGAATATGTATTAATAGTTTTGGATGAAATTTTTTATAACTATTTTATAAGGGAAAATGGGATTGTTTGTCATATGAGTGTCTTTGGTGAAAATTTTGATGATTCAGCTATAGTTAAAAAAATGAGAAATTTCCCTAATATATTTGACCCAAATATTTCATCCTTGTAATAAATCCATGACATATCACTTGATGAATTTCACAATACTCTTTTGAATTATTAGATGAGAAAAGATCCATTTTTCAAGAAAAATAAAAAATGGAAAATGGATTTCAAAGATATTTAAAAGCTAAATATCAAGGTGTAATAATTGATTAAAAACCAAAGTTATTTAGATGAAGATGATAAGAGTGGTGATAATCACAATAAAAACTTATCTCTCATATCCTAAAATCATAAAATGAGAAAAGGTGAGTTCAAAGGAAATATACCAATTAAATGTTTTAGTTATGGTGGTATTGATTATTTTACTACTGATTGTCCAAATAATAAAAATATATATAGAATTGAATAAACATTAAGAAGATAAAAAATCATAGTAGAATTCAAAAGGATAATATGGTAAAATATACAATAATTTAATGAAACAAGAAAATATGTCTTTTGGAAATAAAATGAGATTCATGTTGAGAAAAGAGGTAAATAATAACTCATCCACAAATAATGATTCATAGTATGAATGTGATAGAAAAGACATTAACTTTTTGGAACATAATTGAAATAAAATATGATAGTTAAAATAGTGATGAAGAAGAAGGAGATGAGGCTCTTATGATTCATATGTTGAAAATAGATCTAGAATTATATCTTAAAAGAAACATTATGATCAAGAAAGAAGTTAAAATTTATAATAATGAAGTTTACAAAATTAAGAAGATTTAAGATGAGTTTCACAAAATGGAAGAATAATACACTAAGAATATTACACTTCTCAAGGTTAAAGTGGCTGAGCAACAAAGAATTATAAGATCATCAGAAAAGAAGATGGATACTCTGTTGTAAGATCATAATTAATCTGATTCAAGATTCCTTAAGGATGATAAAACTCATGGGCAAGTGAATATTTATTATGTAAAACTATTTAAGTAAAGTATAAATCATCTATTAATTCTCAAAAAAAATATTAATTATTAGGTAAACTCTTAACCATTTAAATTTGAAAATATTAAATATGTATAGACTAATAATATAGGTTTCATGAAAATTTCTCGGAAAACATGGGTTGAGAAAAACTCTAAAAGGATTTTTTTTCACAGTTGGGTTTATAGAGAATAACTATAAGAATTAAGGTTATTTTAAACCTATGAAAAAGATAGTAGTTTATTTTTTAAAATTACAACCTAGGTTTCAATGACTAACTCCACAGTTTTTGGAAGATCAAAATTCTGAGGCTAATATTTGTGATGTGGAACAAAGGGACACAAAGATATTTTTTATTGATATAATATGTATCTCCCCTTGAATAAAAAATGGATATTATTTAGGGGGAGTGTCTCAAATAATATAATAAATATAATTATTATAAGAAAAACAAATAATTACAACACTTATGTAGTTTCTAACCCATAAAAAGTTTTAAGGACTAGAAGAAATGTATAGAAAATTTGATCAGTAAGGTCAATGTGCTGAAGAGTGTCTGAATATTCTTACTAATAAAAAAACAAATTTCCAAGTATAATATAATTAAATATAAAATAAATAATGAAAATTCATTAGTTGTTGAAGTTCCTTTAAAGGCCAAAAAAGGTGAAGACTTTAGATTCTTGATATTGGTTGTTCTTTATATATGATAGGAGACCCCAAGATTCTGGAAAATATTAAGGAACATGATAGAGGTGTTTTAATATATGGAAATTATATCTCATTAAAAAATAAGAGAGTTTTTTTAGGTAAAATTAAACCATGCATACTGAATTCATAAGAGGTTTTATTTTTTATGGACTCAAACAAAAATTATTGAGTTTTATTCAATTATATGATGAATTTAATGAGGAAATATTCAATAAAATAGTTTCCTATCAAGATAATTTTTGATTGAAAAATTTTTATAAGAGGAGAAAGAACCAAGGGGAATTTATATTAGATTAGAGACCCCAGTAACTCATGTTTTCTTAGTGAAAAAATATGAAAAAAATCTATGGAAAAGAAGGCTCGACCATATTAGTAAAAATAATTTGAGTAAGATCTCTAAAGAAAATATGGTTATGGATTTTCTTCATTTAAGATGATATGATTTTCAAGTTTGGTCAACCTGTTATAAATTTAAAATGGTTCAAGGTAAACATAAGAGAGTTTAAATACAATTTACAAGTCCTTTATAGTTAATTCATTCTTATTTTTGTAAACCTATGATACCTCAATCTATAAAAGGTTAATTTAATTTTATCACATTCATTAATTATTTCAAAAGAATGAAAAGAGTGTTATTTTTAAAAAACAATTCATGGGTTGTTTATATGTTCAAGATATAAAAGATATAATATGAATGATAACTTGGTATTCACATCAATAAATTAAGATATGACAATGGTAAGGAATACACTATAAGTGATTTTGAATCTTATCTTACAAAATATAGAATAAGATATCAATATATCACCCTCTACACACAACAAAATAATGGTGTCATGGAAATAATAAACTGAAGCGTTGTGTAAATGGGAAGAACTATGCTTACTGAGTTTGGGAGATCAAAATTATTTTGGAGGGAATCAATGTGTACTGATAAACATATCAAAACTGATGTTTTCTTAAATAAAACTAAAATCATACTTCATATGAAATGTGTTATAATATAAATACTATAGTTTGATACTTTTGAGTCTTTGGGATCCCTTTCATCATTAAAATCAAAGACACAAATTTGGTGAAATTTTATGAGAAAGTTGTGGAAGGTGCCTTTCTTAGATATATGTATAATGGGAAAGGATATGTATGTTGGAATAAGAAACTTCATAAATTTTTTTACTGTTATGATGTCAAAATCATTGAAAAAAATCCTTAAAGTATGATTAAAATGTAGAAACATTTGGAAAATATGAGATTAACAACATGAAGATACCATAACATGTTAATTAAAAATGACCCTCAAGTTGAACCCCAATGTGGGATGTGTTGATTCAAATTATACAGATGATGAAAATGATATTTTTTAAACTAAAAAAATAGTACTTATGACTTATGAAACATGTGGTAAGATAAAATATCATTGGATAATAGTATTCACCTATACAAACCAAAAAAATATGAAATACAATGACCACAAAACAGATCCAACTAAAAGAAGATTGATGTTTGAAAATCAAACATTATTTATCTCTCAAATTGATCCTAAATCAGTACAAAATTATTTTAACATAAAGAATAGATTAAGGCTATGAATGAATATCTAATTAAAATTTAAAATAATTCCACATGGGATATTTTTCCAAGTTCTAATGATAAAAATATCATTGGAACCATGTTGGTCTACAAAAAAAATTGAATTATTAGGACAAGGATGATAGAATTAAGCCAAAATTTTATGAAAGGGTTACTCACAAGTAGAAGGTGTTGATTTTGAAGAAACCTTTTTCTCTAGTTTCAATGTTATAAGCTATTAAAATGTTCATTTCTATTGGAGATTATAGGTAATATAACATTTATCAAATGTATTTAAAATCTTCTTTCTTAAATAGTGATCTTTAAGAAGAAGTTTATATTAAGAAATATAATGGGTTTGTCCTTGAAAATGATGACATAAGAGTATGAAAATTGAATAAGTCTATTTATGTCTTAAAATATGACCTAAGGTACTAGTATTCAAAGATGTAAAATTTCTTGAAAGTGAAAAAATATTACAATGGAAAAAGTGTATTGAAACGTATATATCATGTAAATGAATATAGGTAAACTTATTGTAATTGTATATATCAATGATATCATTTTTGTAGGTATCATTAAAATTCATATCAATATTTTTCAAACAAAATGAAATGTTACTTTGAGATATCCATGCTTGGTGAGCTGAGATGATTCTTGGTATTAGAAATATTTTAAAAATAAGGTTTTACTTTCCTATCCCAATTAAAGTATTCTAGAAAATTATTGAATAAATTTGATATGGAAAAATAAAACCAGACTCTACTCCCATTCAAATGGGTATAAATATTTCTAAAGATGCAAATAGATAAATTGTTAATCAAATATAATTCAGAAGAACTTTTGGGAGTCTAAATTACCTCATATATTTCAGACAAAATATTATATATGTTATGAGTCTCTATTCCAAATATTAAAGTCATCTAAAAGATTCAAACCTTATGGATTCCAAGATAATTATCAGATATATCAAAGTGAATATAAATTATGGGATTTTTTTATAAGAAATTAGGTTGGTTAAGTCTTTCTAGGTTTAAAATTTTTGATTTGGTAGGTGACTATAATGATAGAAGGTCCACCTCAAGATGAATTTTCTTTTTGGGAGATAGTTATGTGATTTTTCACTACAAGAAATATAACTTAGTAACACTGAGTACTTCATAAGATGAATATGTTTCATAAATTAGTGTTTTCAAACAAATGATTTGGATTAAAGAACAATTAGATAACTTAAGGGTTAAAATAAAAAAAACACTCAAAATTCATTGTGATAATCAAAGTGAAATATAACCTTCCAAAAATTATGTGCAACATTCAATATCCAAGCATTTTGATATCTAATTTCATTTATTTAATTAGAAAGTTGAAAATGGAGACATTAGGTTGGAATTTATTCCAGCTCAAGATCAATTGAAATATGTCTTCACCAAGGCTATTCCTAATGGTAGATTTGAGACATTGAGGTTGGATAAGGATGGTTTTTTCCTTTTGAGTCATTAAAACCCCTTATTTGAGACTCCTAAAAGACTTTAGTTTCTATTATTAAAAGGGGGTGCAATAGGATGAGACAAAGGAGGATTCCTTTTAGAAATCCCTTAAATGAATTTTGAGAATATCTGACTATGGTTTAAAATGCTTGGTTGTTTGTTGACAACATAGACATCATTGGTTGTCTCTCTCTTTTTTTCTACACCGAGTTATCACACATAGACTTAGTTTGGATTAACTAAAGGCCCTTTTCTAAGAAAATAATGGGATTTCATCCCTCTCTTGAAGTAAATGTGATTTTTTATTATGAGGTAGAAAAACTTATTTTTAAAAGAAAAATTAAATGAGAGGACCCCCTATTACATTTTTTATTATATTTCCATCAAGGTGGGGAAATGTTGAGTGCACATATTTAATTTTAAATATGATAAGATATTTGGAAAAAACAATAAAAGGGGGAGAAAGTTTTGAGAAGTGTTTCATGTTTTTTCAATAATGTGTCAATATGTGTTTAGTGGGTTTGAATAAAGTTTTGATGCTTAGGAAATTGTTATGAATTCACTTTATGGAATTAGATATCATGCTTAATAAATTTTACATGTTAAAACTAATGATTTATTACGTTGGTCATAGTTTCAAATACATGTGTCAATAATGACACATTATTTACTATATTGTTTGGATAAAAATAATTGAAATTATTCCATGAAAATTCATTTTAAACATATTATAAAATATTTTTTCCAAGGAGGTATTTATTGGATTGTTTTATTGGTGTAATTAAACAAAAAAATATGGATAGCCATGTGACACACATGGTCCCACTCTACCCCAACACATGTTATAGAAGGAACTTGACCACATGGTGGAATCGGTCCACGTGGCCCACATAGAGGAATAGGCATGGGTGGGCCCATGTATAAGGCTCAAAGGATATAATTCCTGGAGGTGTATAAGGGTTTATGTGTATTTAATATAGGGTTCCATTGTTCCCATGCAGGTGAGGTGAGACCCGTGAGATGTAGGTACATAGTGTGATGGGTTTTGATCCCCCGTAGTCATCTTGAGAGTGTTGTGGTACGGGATTTTTAATAAATTGTATAGAGAACATTATGGAGAACCAATGTGGGATAATGGTGTAGTTGATACTGTTCCTCTATCATTTAAATTTTAGATGTAATTAGATCCACTCAATTATTTAGATCTCTGCCATTTGATAGATCATGATCTATGATTATTCAAATGAACCAACTGCCTTAAAACTTTTACCTTAAAAGGTTGTCTATATGCATGTTTAACAACCAGAAATCATTGTTCATAACTCATTTGCATGATAGTAATCTTCACTTGTCAACCCAAAGGATTGAGACAAATTAGATCAAACTGAAGCAAGGAATGAAACTTCATCTTGCATGTTAAAGTACAATGATGTCATAAGAATCCACCAAAAGAACTGGTGATGTTGCAAGAGTTCATCACATGATAATCTAAGGATAATGTGAACACATGCCTATAGTTATCTTAGAATATCAAAAAAAACTGTGTGTGAAAAAACGATCATCATGACATTGCATGAACACAGAATCCATCATATGATGCTATCGTAATAATGAGAAGAAGTACATGAGTTTTTCACATGAATCCATTTTGATAATCACCATGTAAAGACAAGAAATAAATTGAGGCATCACATAATCAACAAATTGATCATATGAAGCAATCACGTAGATTTCATAATCATTCCAACACTATATGGATAATCTAAGAGATTCTGAATTCATGAGATCCCAATATCCTAGTGTGTTTTAATAGGTCCTCAACATGACATGAAATTGGAGGAATTATCCTCTATAAAAATCAATTCATGTACCATGGAACATTTTTTTAAAATAATATTTTGAGAGATCTCTGAATAGATACATCATGTGAACAATACACATGAATGATAGTAAGAATCCATGTGAATTATTCACACAAAGGAATAAGAGGTTCACGTGATTAAATCATGAAAATTCATCTCATGAAGCACTTCCTACTTATGTGAAAGAGACACTCATGGACTATCTCTTGTTTCATGAAGAAACCTATGAGTAAATACAGTTACCCATGAAGGAGAAATCTTTAATCCATCCAAGTATTGTGAAGGTGTTTGAGACGGAACTATGGGAATCTTATGTATTACTAAATACAGTATGTGGACACATCTATTATTATGTAAATTAATTCCCATATAAAACCTCTTTATTACAAGAAGGTACTTCAGAAAAAACATGTGGGAAAAAAACTTAGTGATGCGAAGGACACATAAAAGATGTTTTGAGATCTTTCAAAGAACCTTTCTTCTTAGGAAAAGAAATTTGGGGAGACACAAATGATCACATGAATATGTAATGCCCTTCGCATAACCTTGGATAGTTCATGCACTTTACATGAAATGGTGAAGTTTTATAGTGGAAGTTATAACTTATTTTATTGAAGGGTAATTAGACAACATGCATAGAATATTGTTTATTCAAGTAGTAGTTGAAGACCTTAGTTGAGGAAAAAGTTATTTAGATGATAAAAAGACATATTTCATAGTAGAGAGCTCTTTTTTAGAGTTTTTATTATTTATCTTGGAATAACTAGTGGTGCTAGTATAATATAAACCATATAATATCAGTAGTACCAGTATAAAGAATTCCACTTACTCATGAAGATTGATTTTTTTCTGCCTAAACATTATACATAATTTCTAATAATTTGTAACCAATAAAATATTACAATGATAATAGAATATGTGAAAAATCATAGGTTGATCACAGTAAGGAATAGTCTTTTTCTATTCCATATTTCTATGTTATTCCATATTCCTATGTTTTGCTTCATGGATCGTGATTATTGTCTTATGATTCCACATTTATATGCCTCATTTATTATGTAATTTCAAAATCCTTATGTAATGATTCATGATTTATGATATATGTTTTATTGTGTATGATTTCCTTACATCTTGTTAATGTTCCTTGATCATGTTATCATTCCCACATGTTTATCTTATGCTCAATTATGATATTTGATTGATATCTATTATAATCACCACATACTAAGTGTCTGAGCATACTCATTCTTATGTTTCTATACCATAGTTTATAAATAAGAGTATAATATATGATATGTTGATAAGGGGTTCAATTATGGTAAAATTATGGATAAATTTTCACTATGTTATAAAATAATTCATTTATGTATATAATATTTAAATGCATTAATCCTACAGGTTCTTTGGGTGTGATTTATTGTGATATGTAATGAATATTAATATATAATGATTTATTATATATGTATGTTATGGTTAGATTGTTTCAATTTCTATCATAGTGGGGTTTTATTAATTTTTGTTATTAAGTAATGAATAATTTTACTACTAAATAAAAAAACACCTACACTACACCAAAATTAATTTAGGTTTAACCTAGAGTAAGTGTCATAGGTTATACCAAATGTGATATAGGTTGAACCTAAAGTTTCATAAGATTAAATGAATTTGTAAAATATTAGTATGTCTTAGGATTTATATTCATTATCATATGATATAATTTTTTAATAATCATGCTGACCTTTTTAGTTTTTATAAATGATTTGAACCAGCATCAAATAGACATAGGTGCACTTATTTTCAATTAATAAAAATAAAATTTCATATTTTATTATTTCTCTAATCACTCTTCCATATATAGAAATTTTCATGTAGTTATAAACTTACCACCTTTGTGATTAGATATTTAATTATTAATGAAAAATCTTATTTGTATGATGATTCCATCCCAAGTCTACAAGTCTTATCTGATTGATATTTCTAGGAGTGTGCATCTAATAAATCTTGTTATTCTCCCATGGGTTGAATTTGATGTGATTTTAGACATGTATTGGATCTATATTCATGGAGACTATATCAATTTTTGGGATGGGGAAATAACATTTCATATACAAAATTAACCCATGATTATCTATGAGTTCAAGGATGATTATGAACACCTAATGAAAACTAATTCCCTTATATGGTTCTTAATAACCAATAATGAGGGTTATTTAAATCAAATGGTTAGGTAGAAACTCAATATTGATGATATGTTTATTTTATTGGAATACGTTGATATATTTATAGAAGAGTTGTATGGACTTCCCCCATATCATGAGTTTAGATTTTAATAGAACTCATGCCTTGTTTTATGCCAATGCCAATGAATACTTATATAATGTCCGAAATTTAATTAGAGAAATTAAATAAACAACTCTAATAGAATATGGATAACAATTTTATATGAACAATTACTTCACTATGGGGTGTACCAGTCCACTTTTCTAAGAATAAGGATGAATTTATGCATCTTGTCATTGATTATCATGCACTTAATAAAATAAAAGTCAAGAAAATGTAGAATCAACCCCATATTGATAACATTTTTAATCAAAAATGAGGGTATAAATACTTCTCAATTATAGAACTTTGGTTAGTATTTCACCAATTAATGTTGAAAATAGAGGATATACCAAATACAACCTTTCATTCATGATATGGATAATATGAATTCATCATGACTCCTTTCAGACTTACAAATTCCCCTTCCATCTTCATGGATATAATGAATATATTATCTATATATTCCCTTAATCAATTTTTAGTATTATTTATAGATGATATACTCATATATCCCATGTTCAAGTAATAGTATGAAGATTACTGGAGGATGTTTCTAAATACATTGAGAAAGGAGAAACTATAAGCCAAATTTAGTGAGTGTGAATTTTTTCTATAAAAAGTATCAATATTTATCCATGTAATAATAATATAGGGTGTATTTATATATTATTCAAAGATTAATGTGATTTAATAATGTCTTAAACTAACCAATATGATAAAAATCTATAGTTTTCTTAAATTAACATAATATATTTAATGCTTTGTTAGAAAATTTTTACAATTTTCAAATCCACTAACCAGGTTAACTCATAAGGGAGTCATGTTCTACTGAAAAAAATATATAAAGATAATTTTAAGGATATTATGAGTATTTTATTCATTGAAACTATAGTCACACTTCCCTATAGAAGATAAGGGTCTATGATAAATAGTGATGTACCAACAAATGGATTGTTGTGTGTCCTTATGAAAAATAACATTGTTTAATCATATGTATTTAATCAATTAAAGGTCCTTGATATAAATTACATGATGCATAATCTGGATCTAGTATTCTTAAAAAATGTATTAAATATATATAGGAATTATCTCAAGGGTGAAAAGTGTGATATATATATTAATCGCAAGATCATAAAGTATATATTCACACATGAGTTAAACATATGTAAAAAGGTATGGTTAAATATTATAAAAGAATATAACTACACAATACATTAGTAGCAAAAACTATAGAAGGCACTTTTTGGCATTGTAGCAGTCGAGACTATTCCCCTGTTTGGGCTTTTAGGCCACCAATAATGTCCCTGAGTCCTTTAAGGCCTTCGGGCCACCTCAAGGACTTCAGTCCACCTTAAGTGTAGATGCAAACTAGAAAACCTATAAGGAACAAGCTTCATAAGGAGGATGAGCAAGGAGACTACACCATAGCAGAAGCTAAAAGGATTGCAATAATGAGAGGGTATGGCATATTCCATTGGGACAAGCATGTGCATGCACAGAAAAGCCTAGACGAATAACCATGCAAAGGTGGAGAGATGATATCACAATAAAGATATTGGGGAGGAGAAGTTCCAAGTAGTTAGTCTAGGTTGTATGTAATTTTTGAAGCCTATAGGAAATAAACTCCTCTAAGGCCTATGGTCCATGTAATACTTACACTTATTGGCTTTGTAAGGGTTCCACCTCACCCCTTTAAAGGTGAATTATCAAAAATCAATAAAAAAATTCCTTTGGGCCATTAGATGAGAAACTAATATGTGTCCCTTTAATATCGGAATTGAAGAAGGAGATTTTAGATGATGCATATAGATCGTTATTCTCTATCCATACTTAAAGCACAAAGATGTATAGATATTCTAAGAATAAATTATAATATGACAACATGAAGAGGTCTATTATGGAGTATATATATAGATTCTTGGTTAGGAAATAATTTAAGGTTGTAAATCAGATGTAGGTGGGGATAACTAAAACATTACACATACCGGAAAGGAATAATTATTATCCTCAAAATGATGGTCAATCTGAAAGGACCATTCAATACCTAAAAGATATGTTGATATCTTATTCAATGGATTTTAAAAGTGTTCAGGATCTACATTTTCCTCTCATTGAGTTCTCATACAATAATAGTTTCAACTATAGCATTAAAATGGAACCATATAAGGACCTTTATGGGATTAAGTACATAACTATAACTTGTTGGGATGAAGTTATAGAGAGAATGTTTTTAGGAATGTATTGATCAAGAAATATCTTAAAATAATCAAATTATTCATTGACATATCAAAGAAGAACAAAAAAAAGAAGATATACATTGATAATAATTGAAAATATTTAAAGTTAGATGTTGTAGATAAAGTATTCCTTCAAATATCACCATGGAAAAGGATTATTAGATTTGAGAATAAGGGAAAGTTAAGCCCAAGATACATTATCCCATTTAAAATACTTGTTCGTTTTAGGGTGGTATCTTATTACCTTACACTTTCATTTAACCTTTTATAAGTTCATAATGTGTTCCATTTATCACTTTTGTAGATGTTCATACTTGGTCCATCACATGTAATGAACTCTAGGACTTTACAACCTATGAATGATCCCTCTTATAAGGAAAAACCTAGGGAGATTTTGGATTATAGATATAATGTACTAAAAAATAATACAAATCACCTAGTTAAGGTTCTATGGAGGAATCCTAAGCATGATGAGGTAATCTGGGAACCTGGAGATGTATTATAGTATAAGTACCATATTTTTTTCATTTTTGTAATTAAATTTCATGGGTAAAATTTAATTTAACGGGGTAGAATATAACACCCCACATTTTTATACCTCTAATGTGTTTAATTGCTTATTTCACATGAAACCCCAAACTAAAATGATCCATGATATATTTTATTGATATAAACCATTAAAATATGATATAAAAATTAACAAATTATGTGAGTGAAATAAGAAACATCCTTATGAAAATTAAAAGTGGAATGTAACCATAAGTAAATAAAAATACCATGAACTTGAAATATAAATCCTCATGTTTTTACCTAAAGATCGTACCACCTATTATAACTATAGAAATAATGAAAAAATTTAACAATATAATTTACATTTTGAGATATAATTAAAAAAATAAATATGAAGATTATATATATGGTCATAGGATATAGGGTTGTTAGATATGTAGTCGATGAGTATACTTATATCCAATAAATATATTGATTATTTTATAGTTAAAATTTAAAAATGTGTTACATACTAAATATCTGACATTTAGTGTACATAAATAAATTTTGAATAAAATAAAAAGAAACTAATTCATTTTTTAAAATATCTATTCTTTTAAATAAATTTATTTTTGTAAATAATGAATTTTAAATTAAATTTATTTATTATAAATAATAATTTCACTAAAATAGATTTAAAACATTCAAATAATGATTGGTAAAATAAGTGAATAACATCTAATAAATAATTTATGAGTTATAAATAATAACAATTTAATGATTCATAGTGAAGAATAAATATTTTAATTAAAACATTGTTTTTATTATATATTATATGAATTTATTTAAAAGTTAAATTTATCATATTTTAAGAATAAAATTTAATAAATTTTTTATTTATATACTTAAAAAAATTACATTCATATAATTATTGTTACTTGTTAAGGAATAAGATTAAAATCACTTTAATGGTTAAAATATAGTTTCCTAAAAATTATTTTTTTTATTTTTTTCAATTGTTATAATAAATTTTAATAATAGATATTGAATTTAATTAAATATATATATTTTTAATAATTACATCAAAATTTTGTATGAGGCCCAATTTTATTTTTGAAAAAAAAATTAAGTTTCCAAAGTAAAAAAATTGAGTTCCTACGTTGCGGGTAAAATAAAGTTAGAGATGTTAAATTAAGGGGTAAATGATTAAAATATCTTAAAAATTATATATAAATTTTTTATATGAGGGTATTCCAGACCCATATCAATTATATATCCACTTTTTATCTAATTAACATGTCAAATTCATTCCATACATGTTAAGAAATAGGTATTTATAGAAATACCACTCAAAATAAGATATAAAAGGAACACTCCTTTACCCAATTAAATACATAATTTTCCTTTGGTTGTCTATTTAATACCAACAAAAATTCAATATAATAATTAAATATTACATATTTTTTGTATTATGATCATAGTAAGTTGGCCTAAATCATTCATTCTAAAGGTACCCTTTTGAGAAGGGGTGAATTCATCAATGTGAGTATTTGGTTATTCACTATATTTTCATTTACCTTATCATATACAATCTTTATAAATATAATTTTCTACTATAATGATGTTATATTAACATTATTATGATTATTTGAAAATTATATTAATGTGATATAAATCTATAATCTTACTCATTATTTGGTATAACAAGTTTTTATTGGGGTCAATTCAACCACATACATGAATGATGTTGCACTATCTTCAATGTTTCAAAAATGAATTAGTATAAATAAATTTATACTAGAAATATATGATATTAATTATAAATTTATGTTATTGATATGGTTTTATAAGGTTTGATAAAAAATTAATTTTCATTATAAAGTAACTTGTTGTTATCGATGAATTACCTAAAACATGATCGTTATGGATTCCATTCTAACAAAACATACCCATATATTCTATCAAATGAAAACGGGAATGCATAAATAATTTGAACACAGTTATTAAAATAACTTAAATAATCTTATAATTATTAAATTTTTATCAAAATATGATTATTGACATTTCCATTATGAAACATGTATAAAATAATCAAAATTACTAACATCAAATAATGAAAATATACAATAACTAACTAATATATGTGTAAAAAAATGATTATAATTAAAGAGTGTAAAATTTAATAGATATTAATATGATTATAAAATATGGTATTATGTTAGTTATGTTTATTATAAAATAGTTTAAATTACTTTTATTGAAGATAAGAGTAAAGTTAAGGGTTTCTCATCTCAATTTCATTTCATTGAGATATGTTCCAAATTCACCACCTATATTTTTTTATATGGAGTATATAATATAATAGGGATTTATCCTATCATAACTATCATTTAATTCATGTGATATGAAAATCCATCTTACATTATCTCTTTCCATGTCTTTTAATTTCAACACTACTAAAGTTCTAAGGGTTTCTTCTACAATCTCACTTTGAAAATAGAATTATTTATATCTAACTTTTCATCAAGAGATATTGTTTTTTATTTCTCACTAAAAACCCATATATTTAATTATTATTAGTTTATTTTTATATTTATATATCTTATCACTATTTCCACTCTCATTGGTTAATTTTTTACCTAGAATAATGCTTGTATGTGGAATCGTCCTTATGACTTCTTTTTGGAATATAATATTTTTTACCCATGGACATGTTTTTCATATTCATTTATGGATCATGTATGTAATTATAAGATTTATTAAATTAATTTTTTATTGACTATAATTTAATTTTAGAAAAGTTTTAAGTGAATATTTTTAATGTTTTCTACACAGTCATTTTCTCACATTATTTTATTCAGTTTTCTTTACGAATATTCCATTTAACATTTACCTAATTCATTAGAGAAATTATTATTTAATTTCTCATTATTTTTATAAAACTTTTTTTATAATTTATTTCCATTGAAAATAAATTTTATCAAAATTTAATGGATATTCATCATATATTCACAAGAAAAAAATTATGTCTTATAAAGTTTTTTTTATCTATATAAAGTTCTATTTAATTTTTATTATGTTTCACTGGGGATATGATTTAATAAAATCATACACTTTATTTATTTGGATGTTATATTTTTTTAATTGTGTAAATTATCATGAAACTCATTTCTTTCTCATTGGTTATTTATGTTATGGTTGATTTATAAATGTGAACATGTCCATGTAGCACACATATGTTTAGTTTCTCATTATGTGATGAGTGGGTCTAGAATTATGTATTTATCTAATGAATTGGGTAAAGATTTATATTTCATGAGATAATATATATGGGATAAAGGAGTGAACCCAATCCATTATTTTTATAGTACTGAGGAGTAAACCCATCCACTGTGTTTATGGGAATGGGGAGTGAACCCAATCCATTATAGGACTTAGTCAACTATGTGATGATGGTCTGGGGAGCGAGACATGACGTATGAATTTATTTTTTATTCATATATTTATTCTATATTCTTATTCCAAATTTTTATGTTATAACAAAATCCTATGTTATGTTTCCTTTGATTGTAAAAATTATCTCATGATTCTATATTTCAATGCCTTATTTCACATGTTATATCAAAATCCTTATTTTTTGAATCATAATTTATGATCCATGATTTATTGTGTATAATTTTATTATGTTATTAATGTACTATAACTATGTTATCATACCCATATGTTTATCTTATGATAAATTTTTTATTTGATTGATATCTCGTATGTTCCCCCCTTACCGAGCATCTGATATCTTCTTTTCTTATGTTTCATTTCACTGGGTTATGAAGAAGTTTATAACATATGATATGTCTAAAATATGGGGTCATGTGTGGAAAAATTATAGATAAATATTCACATGGTTTTAGAATTATTTATTTATGTATCTAATCTACAAAAACACTAAACCTATAAGTTCTAGGAGTGTGATTTTTTGTGATATATAATAAATATTCATTTTTTAAAAAGTGTTTTGTATGTATGTTGTGATTGGGTAATATCATAATTAATTTAACCTATTTTTAAGTTAAATATATAATCATATAAAGGAATATTACAACCAAAAATCATTAAAGATATGAGATTTTTCATCCTAGTTTTTGGATTTGACACTCCCCAACAAACCCACTTCGTGGCCAACTCCTAACCAGACACAATTCAGTCTAGAGTAGTAAAATTTTATTTTTTTATAAGTTATGTGTTATAAGATTTGATTATAGTTAGTAATATAGTCTAGAGAGTATTTTATATAGTATTTGGTTGGGTTTTTTGAGAATAATGAAGGTTCACAATTGATCTAGCCTTTAAGAAACTTGAGTAAGATTGTATAATATTTATTGACCTATTAACACTTTTTTATCTTTCCTGTACTTGGATTTCAAGACCACCTTCATTTTTTTAATTTATTCCTTTTTATAATTAGATAATTATTTGGGAAGTGAGATTACAATGATTTAACACCAAGGATTATCCACTTGATGAAAATAGTAAACCTTGTAAAAAAATCTCTTGTATCATGTTTGTTATTTCTCACTATATACTATTCATCATCATTAACCCCATTATCAATAGTCGTGTACCTTTAACATGATATACTTATGGAGATGAAGACACATAAAAAGAAACATATTGGTTACCCAAATCTGACTAGTTACTACCTAATTGTATCAATGACTAAAAAACTCTCATGTGTTAATGACATATAATATATTTTTACTCTCATATCATCGATCATGGTAATCAATAGGTATCAAATAAAATACATAAATACACTCTCTAAATGTCCCACTAGACCCATTATTCATCTCACCACCCATAAAATAACTAAAACCCCAAAAATTACTAGAAATAATGATGGAATAAAGAATAAAAATGGGTTGTCAAATAAGACCCAACCAGGAATATTGATAGTTAGTTCAAAATGAAAATAATAAGGGTATTAAAAGATGGTACAAATCAAAAATATCATTTAAAAAATTTCCATTATAAAAAAATTAAATAAATAATAGGACCTAAATAAATGAAATAAAAATAACATCACTCATGAACTTCCCAATATCAATTCAACTATCCTTATTTGAGAATTCTACCTGACTACCAATAGAGAGGCTTTGGATTTTTTTCATATATATAAAGTTTCTATGAGAAAAATTTTATTCCAATTATACATGGGTCATTCTAAATATATAATCATGGTTCACATAGATCTAGTGAGTTATTTTGGGGCATACTAAAATGGAATGGGTCATGCCAATTATGCATGAGTCATATAAAATTTCAATATTTCATGTCAAAATTATTTTAACATGATGTGTTTAATAATATTCACAATAGGGAAATAATTTCTCTATAAGACTATGGAAAGGTTAAATATCAAGTGGTATAACACATCATGGTTACCACATCAGAAGAATTTTTTGTGTTTATTGTCACCATAACATGTTTTAACTAAACAAAAAATTATAAATTTTTAGAACTAATTTATTTATGAAATGTTCATAAATATATATCTCATTTATAAATTTTTTAAATTTTAATTTAGTTATTTTAATTCATATTTAATATGTTTTTATATAAATTTTTTCTTTTATATGAATATTTGGATACTTTAATTTAAATTATTAAATTTCTTCTTATAATTTTCAAAACATGAATATAACAGTTGCATGCATTGAATGGAATAATATTTTAGTTTCCTTCCACCAAAACTGGGATTTTTTATTTTAGATATAAATTCAATAAAAATATTGATTATAATTTATAAATAATAGGTATAAGAATTGTATTTTAATAAATATATATATATTGTATTGATTTATTGATAGTGACACTTTCTTTCAAACTTCTCACTAATATGGGAGCTTAGTATTTCTCTAAAAAACTTTGGGTTCACTACACATCACATCATACATTCTATTATGAATATTTTGATATTATATGAATA
Organism: Viscum album; assembly: GCA_963277665.1. NCBI lineage: Eukaryota > Viridiplantae > Streptophyta > Magnoliopsida > Santalales > Viscaceae > Viscum > Viscum album. The sequence goes on along the minus strand of OY728156.1, from coordinate 1,430,588,231 downwards.
TAAACATTTACATTAAAAGGATTTATACACCATGTACATGAGATCTATTTTAATTTCTATTGATATAATTATATTTTACTTTTGGGTAAGTAATATAAATCATGAGTTGTTTAAGGTGTAATATATTAATATTTTTAGAAAAATATTAATGTGGTTGAAGGAATAAAAATTCAAAAAATAAATACTTAGAAGCTTTCACACATAAAGAAATTACATGAGATGTAAATATTGAATGAGATGCAATAGTTAAAAATAATATACATTATATGCATATTGAAATGGAATAACTTAAAGAAGACCCTTAAAAATATAAATTTTTAGATGCTTTTCCATGTGAGCACATTCCAATACCTTTATCATTCAAATGGGTAGTTACATGCTAAAACTCAGTGCCCATGGATTATCTTATGTAAGGTCTGGAAGATGTTCTTAATCCTAAGAGTTGGGTATATATGTCCCACTTTTTAATTTGGATTGTACATGGCTGGATAATCCTAACAATTAGGTAACCAATGGAATGAAGTGAGGTAAATTTATATGATAAATTTGGAAACCAAAATCAACCAAGCTATCCAAGAATCATATGTGATATGATTAACATTATGATTTACCTAAAAATCTAATTTTTGACAACAAAACTAAAGTATACTAAAAAGTTAGTGAAATATAGATCTTGGAACACTAATTTAAATTATGTATGGGGTTATCATTATAGTTGGAATATATTTAATAAAAACCTTATTTACATGATATAAATTATGATACCCACCTAAATATATGTATTGTTTTAGATAATAGCATACTTCATAAAAATTATTTTAATATTTTATATATGATGGACCAATAATATAATATATTGGTTCAACATTTGGGAGAGTGAATCTTAATGATAGAAATGGTTAATTCGTTATACAGACTGAGTATATGGATCTATAGAGATAGATCTAAAATAATTATTGAACTATGTCACAACACTTATATTGGCAATGTTTTAAAAAAATTCCATAGAAAATTCTAAGAATGTGGTTCTACCATTATTTCATGGAATGATTCAACAGAAGACTCAATTACCTATGAAAGAGTTATAAAGAAGAAACATTGATAGGATTATTTATGTGTTATGTATAAGATCAATCATATATGTCATGTTATGTACTTGTAAAAATGTCTCTTATGATTTCAATATAATAGCATATAATAATACAATATTGGATTTGATTCCTATATAAGATCAATCCTTATAGTATAATTTATTAACAAAATGTTAGATTTATCAGTTAAAAGAGTTTCAAATAATACACCATAATGTACTCAACAATAGAGATAGAGTAAACTACTATATTAGATATTATGAAGTAATATTTTTGGATTGAAAAACTCATTGATAAAATGGGTTAATTCATATAATTTTGGGTGAATTTAATCATTATTATGATTGAAATGATGTTATTTCTCAGGACATATATCCATGGTCACACTAGAGATATAAACACATCCTTTGAAAATGTAATCTCAATGGGAAATCATTGATATGGGTGATGAAAATATTTTTTAAATACATATTTTTGAGAATGTAATACATCTTTTAAAAAAACAATTAGCATAGTTGAAGCATGATGTTAATTTTAAGTTTCATGGTATTAAATACACAGGAGAATGAATATAATGATTGTTTTAAATATAATTGTGTCATGATTTATAATAATGGAAATTTAATTTTATCATTCATTAAAGTATGTTGTGTTTTTTATATGATATTATAATGATAAATAACCCTCAAAATAAGAAATTTATTTTCTCATAATTAATTATTATTATGTATTATTATGTGTTATGATGATATAACATGATTATATTCACATGTATGATGTAGAGTATAACCAAGAGATTATAGGTTGAGACTTATTATCAGTACTGATCTTTGAATGTATATTACATGGAATATCATGTGATAATCGATATACTTAGGGATGTATGCTTTATATAAATCCCCACTATATGAGGTTAAAAAGATACAAAATTTGTAAACCTTTATACTTTTATACCTTTATTATGCCATCCTTGAGGTTAAGTATGGGGTGGTTCGGTATGTTGTTGATCATGTCATCAGCTTAGTTGATCCAAGTTGAGTTTTTTTCCTTTTTTATAATAATTTTGAAATTTTTTCCCTTTATTTAATTAAAATGAAGAAACTCATGTCCAATCATAGTTGAGTGACTTGTTATATGCTTAAATACTTGGATAAATGAGATATGATGTATACATTCTATATAATTATTCAATTTTATAGAATCATGAAGATATGAGATAACCTATACTAGATTGAAATGTTTTAGATTTTGTAGTCACTCAGTATCATTTATAATACTATTATATTAGTATGAATATAATTTAAAGAGATATATCTTATCATAGACATTCTTAAATGTAATTATGAGTGTGTTTGATAGAGATTACACCAGAACCATCCATATCTTGAGTAGTAATGACTTTTTTATCAAATACAATCCTTGAATAAAATTATGAGTTAGAGAATTCATAATTATTTTCAATTCTATAAAGGCCCATAGGGTCGCCTAGTGAGTTCATAGAATAGAAACAATTTTTTTATGAAGTTTTTGAACAAAATTTGATATTTTTTATAATAATCATATGTAAAAGAGTATGGATAGATTCATAAATGGTTGTGATGTTTTTTATAATTTTTGGGATGATTTAGTGTATGTTGAGAAATATTGGATGTGTGTACTAAATTAAAAAAACCATGACATAGTGATGGTTACCATTCTATGTTTTTTATTGTGAAATACCATGGTGTAGTGAATGTAACCATGTGGTGTTGCATGGTTATTTCATGTTTTTAATGATAACTTACATTCAATTATCTAATAAATAATTATAACTATTTTATTTTAATACACCATTAATATTAAAAATATTTTAATAATCATCTAAATAAAAGAGGAAAATGTTATAAATGTTATAGTGTTAAAAGTTAAAAGGTTTTTTGGGAGTTTAATGATTGGAGTAACTTTATTAAATTAATATACATTATAAATTAAAATATTCCATTCATTATTAATATTTTTTATCATAAAACGTCAATATAAAACTCTCTCTCACAATCTTCTCATCATTTACCTTAAAGGAAAATGTGTTATCACACCATTTAAGGATAAGGGATCTTGTCAAATAATTCATTGATTCAAATTATTAATATACACCTTTGTAAGGTAAGTAAATTTCAATTTTTATTGAGTGATACCCATAAAACTCATTGATTGGTAGATGATGATGATCTAAAATGAGTAATGCATAATTTTATTATTATTAATTTCATTTTTTTGATTCCTCTACTGGGAAATATTGGTTTTGGGTTTCTTTTTTTTTCACAACATTTTGGTATATTTTATTCCTATAAAACCCTTGAAATAATAATTCAAAAATATATTAAAATATACCCTAAAATATAATATATCTTTATGTGAAATGTTATAAACATAAATAAATAATAGTAAACATGTGTAGCTAACTTTACAAGATTCTATTCTACAACAGTGAGCCTAATTAAGACCCCTAAGAAACAATCAACTAATTTTTTCCACATAAGGTGTCTACCAGCTTATGGTATCAAAAAATGCTTTAGTAAGACCTTCTTCTTATCCAGTTATTTTCTCCCATCACCCATAATTTAAAAAGAGGAGGAATAAAGATATATTTAGATTTATTTTTTCTAGATTGGGTTGTATGTGATGTGGTAATTATCACTTCCTTAAATGGTGTTTCTTTATTTATTTAAGAAACACTATACATTCATAATGTTTAACTAGACATAAGATTTTACATCTGTTATGATTCTTATAATATATGCCTCATTGCAGTAAGTGATAATTGAACTCTTTAAAAAAATACTTTCCCATAAATTAATCACCTTATGATGTGCTACAAGCCTAATAGTATGATAAATGTGTATAGAAGAATTAAATATTTATAATTGAATAATATCTCATATCAACAGACTAATACAAAAAACTCACTATTTCAATGTAAATATTGTAGCTCACAACATGGATAATGAATATTCTACTTTATTTACCACTTTATTCTTTAGTGTATATTCAATAATCTCCCACTTGTACTTACATCTCATAAAATTTAAGTAAAAATTTACAATTCTTGTGAATTTATCTAAACTCCATTGTATAATATAATTATATACACTTTCAATTTTTGAAAAAAAATGTTTTAAATTTTAATTCTTATTATATATGATATTTTTGTGAACTTTCAAACCTATGTATCATTGAAAATAAATATGAATCCCCACATTCATAATTGTAATTATAGAGTGTCCCTAGTAAATAAACATTGCTACTCAAGCTAGTAAGGGGTCTCGAATGATCTTAATCAAACACACTCATATATCTATATAAACATGTTTATAACAATATATATCTCTATAAATAACATGTATACTTATATAATTAATCTTACCAAGACATAGAGTCCAACCACTATACATAGAATATGTTAATATATTATAGAAAAGCTCATACATTCTCACTTTTTTGAAATAAAATGAATATATTGAATGAATGCATCACATGTCATTCATCCAAGTAGATGATAAAATCATAAGAAATCAACTAATCATGTCCATAAATTTCATTAGTCTAATTAAATAAAGGGTAAAAATGTCATACATGTCATACTTGTGGAAAAATTCTACCTTGAATAATAAATAATTACCACATGATTAACAATATAACCAACCATTGCTTGATTAGATCAACCTCAAGGATAGTTTAATAAAGTAATTAATTTTTGAATGTTTACATGTTTAGTTAATTATTAACCTCAATAAATGATAATTAATATAAATCATACACCTTCTAATTATACCCATGATTATATGTATGATATTTCTTATTATATACTTTTGTCTATTAGTTTAAATAATAATTTCATACTTATTATCTCATGATTCTAATTAGTATCACATATGATACTCTACTCACTCAAATCTTAACATATCATCACAACTCATAACACTCCATGATAATCATCAATTTTGGACAAGCTAAATCCATACTTTAAAGGGTTTTATTATTCCAATATTCATGTAAAATATGAGATGTATATAAAAAATGATAAATAAGAGTTGTATTTATTATAAAACCATGAAACATTTACATTAATAAAAATGATTTCATATAATCTCTTATTTATATAATAACTAGAGACTTTATATTACCCTTATTCACTAATGTTTTAATGGATTTATTAATAGATCTGTTACATTCTACTATGAATCCATCAAATAGACCATTATATCACCTCACATATGATCTCTTGAATTAGATTCTATTCATGAAGTACTTATTTGGTCCTCTAGTGGGATCAGAGTTTATAGGCCTGAGAAATTACTTAATTGTTGTCATAGTAGAGATTTATTGCCTCCAATATTCTAGAAATTGTCCAAAGTTTCATGATGAAATTATTGATCTAAATAACTAAACGTAAAATATATGATGTTGTAATGTATTCTATATTTATGTTAGAGTTCACTATGATGGGTTTTTTTAAACTCCTCAATATAATAAATCCATTATTGAGGTAAAAATAAATCTAGATTAATATTTTGAATCTTATTTTTAGTTTCAAAGCTACAATATATGTAACCCCTTATAATGATCTCTTATTAAACTCTAAATACCAAGAAAAAAATCCTTAGTTTTTCTCAGCCACTTATGTATATTATTTAATGTAGTCCATTAACTCTCTCTAGGATTGGATTATTATTTACTAGTTATGAGAAAAATTTAAGAAAAATTAGGTCAAGTTCACAAAATATAATGAATAATGGATCCAATTTTCAAATCATATGGAACTTTATTCATTATTTTTAATATAACCCATTAGAATAATAATGATTTTTTCCAAAGAATCTATTTATATAACATTGGAAAATAACTTTTCTTGTAGTTCTATATGATAAACCTATTTTTTACTTTACTAATGTATATGTTATGACTCAGATAAATAAATTTCTTTGATATTTATATATATATATATTCCAATAATATTGGATGCTTTATCCCTGTCTTTCAATGAGAATAATTTTTGTAACCATTCTTTTATAAAATATAAAGTCTCAAAATCATTTTTGATATATATTATTTAATCCACATGAAACATATAGGTATTAAAACACTCACACTAACCAATATTTATACACAAGAATCATTCAGTTTTATATTGAAACCAAACTCATTGATTACAATATAAAAAAATGCTCTAAATCATAGAATTTTATTTAATACATAACTGAATCATTGTAACTTGTATACCTTATCAGTGTCTTTTTTATTATCAAAACCTTCAAATTGAACCATATACACATCTTGAACTAAATTTACATTACAAAAATTAGTTTTAATATCCATTTGGTGTATCTCATAGTTATAATAATATTTTTTATAAAGTAATATTTTAAAATAATTTATCATCACTACTAGTGAAAGGTATCTTCATAGTAGATATGATAAAAAATTATACCATTTTCCACCAAAAAATATTTATCATTACACACTCTACCATTCATGTTAATTTCCATGAAAAAAAACCTTACTTTAACCCTATAGATCTCACCCCTTCAGGTGCATCCTTAAAGTTACAAACTTACTTAGTGTATATAGAGTCCATCTTAAATCTCTTGGATTCTAAACATTTCTTGAAATCAAAAATCCCATTGGTCTCTTGGTATATAGTTGTTTTATCCTTTATAAACAATACCTCATAATCATTTTCTATAATAAATAGATATCTTTTAGGATCCTAGTAAATCTTATCAGACCTTTATTGTTCTTTTTTAACTTGATTTGTATTAGTTTTCAAAACCTTTTGCAAAACCATCTCACTTTTTATATTTGGAAATATTTATATTTATTGGTTTTAAACTTCTCCAAGTTCAATTTTATTCCCACTAATCCCTTAATTAATAAAATACATATCAATTAAAATACTATTTTTATACAAAAACACTTTCTGTTTCTATATTTCATAAAAATAATGTCATGACTCGACCCATCGAGGTCTGGCCCATGACTACCCCAAGCCCACCTTTAATGGGCCAGTGGAAGGTGACCGGTGCCAAGTAAGCGTATCCTACAAATGGGAGAAATTAGTATAAATTACCTATACACATACACACATATCTAATCCCACACAATGTTGTAATGTAAAAAATTGAAAGAATTCAAGCATACATATAAGATCCCACAACAGAGTACAACAGTAAATTACTCAAAGAATAAAAATGGTCCAAATACAAGCCCAGCTAAAAATTATAAAGATTATAACCTACTCCAAGGTAAAATACCATTTCAAATGAAAACTACCTGTAAAACACCTCAGTCTGACAAGATCTAGCTATACTCCACCCACTCTATATCCTCCTAGGACAACATCAAAAGGGTCTTAATTTTTATAAGACATGAAACATGTGGGAAAAGCTCACGCGTGGGTGAGTATAACAATACCCATTAGGACACCCCGAAAAAAATAAAAATGAAACACAAATTATAGTCAACTCAGTACAAGATATGAAAATAAATTTATAATAGAAACACCTAGATATACTCAGGAAATACACCACACCACCAGACGGTCATAACCAAATTTCATCCATAGGATTCTGGTTGAAACAATTATCATTCTAGGAGAATACACTCCATGATTCATGATATCATCATAGACATTATATGAAGAGTTCTAGATCATTGGACCCCTCCCAATAAATATCACTAGTCTAAGAAAACCCTGTTACTTAGATAGGGGGTCACTCCCAAAACTACTAGGGGACACAAGGAACACAATCTGGATCAACCTGCTGCATAGGGGATTGTATGTCAATAATACAACCATATTTACTATTATGGAATGCAATATGGAGAATCAATTCCCTTCTTATAGAAGTCAAGACGATTCCACAAACTCCACCTAGGGAACAAATGATGATAGATGATTTCACTTCAATCTCACAGAGGGACTCCCTAACTCTATCTGAGACCCAACCTCTATAAGGGATCGCAATCCTGTGATTTGGATGAAATTACACATTTTACCCTTGATTGAATGTACCAAGGGTATATGCTTAACCTAGAATAGTCCAAACTAATGAAATGAATAGCTACAAACACTCTTGGAGGTACATGACATGTACCAAGTGGTGCAAGGTGTGTCTAGATATCCCAAGTCTGCCCATTTGGAAAATCCTCCCAAATCATGGAAGTATCTATATACATGGATTGTAGAATAAGTATATGATGTATAGAGACACATGGTATCCTAACAGAGTCACTTGGCTATGTCCATGTATGGTGGTCTTGTTAGTGTAATGGCTTGTGTACACCTGGTTGTGTCTGTGTCCAAGTACACGGTGTTCCACTTGGATGTGTACTTTTGATCATGTTTGTTTAATTACTAGATTACACACTGAGTGAACTAGGAAGGGTCACACACCATGTAACATGTTTCACACACCGTGTAAACCTTATCTTGATTCTTAAACCCTTTCCACCGCTAAACAGGCCCCATATAGTGTGTAATCCCAATTTAAACACCTTGTTGCTTGAGATTTTTCAGATCCATAGGTTTCTACTATGTTCTTATTTATGCATTGCTTATTCCATTATTTTTTTCAAAAATCACTCCATATATCATTGATCTAGGTTGACTGAGCCCTACTTCCACTTCCTTTCTAGATTCAAGCCTTCAAAATGCATCGGTATAAACACCTATTATGTCTTATTTACCGTGTGCCACTCGGGAAGAAAAAGAAACCTTGATCCACTCTCGTTATCCCTTAATAAATACACCATCATCATTGATCCTCAATCCAAAACCACCATCACATTTCATACCCATGATTTTTGATCCGTTGCACTGAAGAGCATTCATGCAACGATCTAAAACTAGGTATTTTTTAAACCATTGGCCAATAGAAATACCAACTATGTTAGAATGAATAAATATTGGATAAATACATAAGACAATAAATGTAAAGAACAAAACAAACCCATTTTTTTCCTCAATTCATTGTCATATAAATAGACGAATGAAGAGGAAAAGATAAATCTCAATAAGACAATAATTAATTTTATCAAATTAATTCTAATGACAACGCAAGAATCAATTATGTTCATGGAATTGATACATATTTATACAAGATTGAGAAATTGTATGGAAATAACAAAGAAAAACATCATATATAGATTTTGGATCAATAGTTTATGAAGAAAAGTTGTGTTGCCATAATTGATGAGATAAACAGACTTTGTTAGCGCAACGATCCACGATCTGATCCTAATCTATCATCGTTCACTATGAAATATCTCTAACAGTTGTTTGAATCTTTAGGGTTTGAGAAAAAAACCTTAAGGAAATCCTATAACCATATACTTAAAAGATAAAATAGGTGTTGTGTCAAAATAAACAAAATTAATTTATTTATTTATTTCATTTATTTACTCCCACAATGAATTGTTCACAAACAGCTTGCACTAACAAAAATTATGGTGTGCCTAGGGTAAAACCCACATTATGAACTCAATAGTGCCCTTATATTTCTAATCTGATCCCCTATTCATGAGTTATTATAATATTTTAGGAAAATTTTGTGTGCGTTCTATTTAATATATTTATTATATTTCAATCATTTATTCTGGACACACCGATCCTTAGAATAACATTTCATATTAGTGCATGGTCTCAAAATTAATCCATAAAATATCCAAAAATAATATATTAAAAATCTAAATCATTATATTCTCCCCACCTTAGGTATTTTTTTCCCAAAAAGAGAAAAAACTACTAAAAAAGATGAAGTTACTAGGCTCACATTTGGGTCTCCCACTCACATGTGCTCTCCAAAAGATTCACATGCTTCCACTAGACACGCACAAGGGGAATTGATCACCTATAAAGGATCCTCTCCTACCGATCCCCAATCTCCACCAGGTACTCTGTAAAGGTAACTCCGTCCTTGATGTCCAGATCACCCTAGTCAATAACGTGTGATGGGTTGCACATGTACCTCCTCAACTGTAAAATCTGTAAGACATCATGCACCTAGTCTAACTAATGTGGTTGAGTTAAGTGATAGGCCACCTCACCAACTCTATACAATACCTAAAAAGGACTAATGAATCATGGAGATAACTTTCCTTCATGGCCAAATCTCCTCAATCTACATCGAGGTGAGACCCTCAAGAACACATGTTCTCGCTCATCAAACTATATAGGTCTTCTTCACCAATCTTCATAAGATTTATGATAGCTATTTACAGTCATCATCCACTACTAGATGATTTTCACCTTCTCTGTAGTAGCTCAGAAAAACTTTAGGTCTATAAGTGATGACTCACCTAGATCAGTCCGACAAAGTGGTGACTTGGAATACTATACATACAAAGCCTAGAATGGTTTCATACCAATGGTGGAATGGTAGTTTTTATTATATTAAAACTCCACTAAGGGTAGGTGATCCTCCTAGCTACAACCAAATTCCAACATGAAAGCTCACAATAAGTCCTTTAAGAGTTGAATGGTGTGCTCTTTCTACCATCAGTTTAGGGGTGAAACATTATGCTCAGGAATAATTCAGTCATGAAAGACTCCTAAAATCCCCTCCATAACTAAGATGTGAAGCAAACATCACAGTCAGAGATGATCATATAGGGAACTCCATGGAGTCAGACTATCTATTTCACATAGAGGTGTCTTAATCTCTCTACTAAACTCTACTCTTGAATAGCTAAGAAGTGGGATGAATTGGTGAATCGGTCTATGATCACCCATATGTAATCATATCCCATGAAAATATATGGTGATACCTTCATTAATTCCATGGATATATCATTCCATTTTCACCCTATTGCCTCAAGGGGTTGGGTTAAATGCGCTAGAACCTATTTCTCTTCCTTCACCTACTGACAAGTGAGTTATAAAGAGATAAACTATGCAACTACCTTTTTATGTCTGGAAACCAAAACTAACATTTAAGGTCCTAGTACATATTTTTATCATCTGGATATACCACTAAATGGGATGTATAAAACTTATGCAACACCTCCTCCCAAAGGTACCACCATTCATCCTCTAAAAAGGATAGTTTCCTACCGGCCTTCATAATATCCATCAGGAGTATGTCCAGTGGATATCTGAGTATGAAAGGTATAAAAATAAATATCTCTATGCTAATCATCCCTAACATGTTGAAAAATTTTTGGGGTAACAACCATAGATTAGAGATATAAATCAATGTCTCTATCCACAAAGGATAACTACAATAAGGCTAACTACTCGGGTACCTCAGCCGATAACTGAGAACAAGATCTTATATTGAGAGCATCTACCACCATGTTACTCTTCTCAAGAGTATATACAATCTCAAAGACATAGACTTGTAGGAACTATATCCATCGTCTCTATCTAAAGTTAATATCCTTATATGAAAATATATACTTGAGACTCTTTTGGTTAGAGTAAACGATAAACTACTCACCCATCTAGTAGTGTCACCACATATTCAATGTGAAGACTACCGCTACAAAATCAAGATCATGGATCATGTAGTTCTACCCATTTGGTCTCAAATTATGTGAAACATAAGTAATAAACACTTTCCTCTACATAAAAATACAACCAATTATGGTCCCTAATACATCACAGAACACTACATACTCGACACCCTCCTCCGGGAATCTCAATATGGGAGTGCTCGTAAACCTTTTACTTAGCTCCTAAAATCACTTCTAAAAACTTTATTCCCACAGAAAAGGTTTCTCCTTTGTGGTCAAGGATTTCAAGGGTGATTCCACTCTAGATAAATTGGGTACAAACCTCTGATAGTACTATACTAACCCAAGGAAACTACGCACCTCAGTATCATTCTTGGGTGGCTCCCAAGAAATCACTACCTCAATCTTTACAGAATCTACTGCTACTCCAACCTATGATATGATGTTTCCTAGTAAGTGGAACTCAATAATCCAAAACTAACACTTTGAGAGCTTCCCATAAATTTGGTTCTCTTTGAGTACATGAAGATCCATCCTCAAGTGTCTCGTGTGCTCCTCTTAAGATGCAAAATACATTAGGATGTCATCAATGAATAACACCATGAACTAGTCTAAGAATGGATGAAAGATCCGGTTCATGATTCCCACGAAAACTGCTAGGTGTTCTTCACACCTAATGGTATCACCAAGTACTCATAATGACCATAGAAACATATTAATGTTGTCTTCATTATATCCTCATCTCGTACTCATATACGGTGATAGACTGATCTAATTTTAATCTTACAGAGCCATCATGCCCATCTCAACTGATCGAATATGTTTTTGATCCATGGTAGTGGATACTTATTCTTCATGGTTACCTGATTTAACCACCTTTAATCCAAAAATAACCCCAATATCCCTTCATCCTTCTTGGAAAACAACACTGGGACACTTGGGGGAAATGTTGGGTCTTAGAAATCCATTCTCATACAAGTCCTCCAATTACACACTTAGATCTCAGAGCATTGTGAGATCTAGCCGATATGATTTTGAAAATATCAATATCATCTCAAGATATTATTCAATTCAAAATTATAGCTCTCAGTGGGAAGTTAAACCTGGTATGTCATCAGGAAATACATCCTCATACTCTGCAACCACTGTAAGAAACTGATAATCCAACGCATCCACTACTCCAAGATTCATGCTAGCCAACTTGTGAGTAATCAATTGCGCTCTCTTATTCCTGAGCTCATCTTGATCTTCTAGGGTTTTCTTTTCACCCATAAAAAACCTCATTATATCATTGTATACACACCACATCCTCCACATGAAATAGTTGATCTGGGCATGAACTATGGATATTCATTCCATACCTACGATGACATCATAAGGTCTCATTGCTACAATGAATAGATCTTATACAAAGATCTTTCCTCCAAGCTTCAGGTCACACTATCGACACAAGTGCTTAATTTATGAGTCACTGCCATTGGATGTCTCAAATAAGAAGGGTCGATCCAATGGACCAACTAAAATCTCTAAACCTCAAAACAAAGAAGTGGAAAAGAAGGAATGACTAACACCTGTGCCAATCAAAACTGTAGTTAAATTATAAAAGACATATATTATATCTCATATCACCCTTATAGCCTTGAGGTTATAGGCCTCCATAGCATGAAATTGTCCTCTCCCCTATCTATCAACTCCCTAAGCCTGACGTGAGCCACCTGGGGGTGGTGGTGGTAATCAGTCAAACCATAGACCACCTCATGTCACCCTATCAGCCCCTCTTCCACATCCTCTTCCCTTCAGACCACCCTACTCCTGCCTCTATCTCTACCTTGAAGGTCCCTCAAACATATCATGATTAGTTGTATGATGGGTCGGAAAATATAGACCTAGATGTCCCTGACCATTTCATGAGAAACACCACCTCTCCATTGGCTAATTCAAACCACCCTGAGATCCTTGAACCACTGACCCTGTTTCCTGGGATTTCCTCCTGAATCTTTTGATAGACTTGGATCCATGTGACTACTATCAGCTACCTAAATCTGAGATCTTAGCTACTGGGTTCCCACTACTATCTCACATTATAGGTACCTTCTATACTAGAAATATTTCTACCACCAAGGTTCACTCAAGTACCCCCAGCATAGGTGGGAATGTAAAGGGATACCAATAAATCCCTAATGTCTTGGCATAAGCTCTGATCAAATGTTCGAGCTATAAAGAAATGATATTATACCATATCTAAGGAGTAACATGAGAGATCAGTAAACCTCATTTCATAATCATCCATAGTCAAAATGTCTTATTTCAAATACAGAATCTCTTGTATGCATATCGATCGTAATGTGGTCAAACATAAATCCTACCTAAAGAGAAGCTCAATGTATAACTAGGAGATAGTTTTCTCCTCATGTGACTAAGTCAATAATCTCCACCATATCCCAATAGATCTTGGAGAATACTTTTTACGAGGAACAATATATGATCAGAAGTAATTCTCATAATGCATAAAACACGAGTGACTGCCTCTATTTAGTCCTCAACCACATGGGGGTTTGGATCACTCCAAAACCTAGGAGGTCATTTCCATTGAAACTAATGCAACACACTCAACCTATGTGAATCCTCAAATGGTACTTTTAATGATAACTACAACTCAATGGGTGGTGGTATGTCATGTAAACCACCTAGAGATTCTATATCTACTATAGGACCTTATACTGATTCTTCATCACTTATTGGATCCTCCTCGTGATCACGTGGTAGAATCCTAGATGTATGTTTATGTGGAGTCATCTTGAAATAAAACAATATGCACTGTGGTCAAAGAGTGTATCTAGGGAACTGACTCAAGAAGGGCATGGAAAACACAACCATCCCTATATTATGAATATACTAAATTTTTTTCCATGTAACCAATGTCTACATGTACTGAGTCTAAAGGCAGGTGATCAGAGTCCCGATGTATGGATATGTCAACTGCTACACCAAAATTGGAGTCACTGGACTAAAATTCAAACTTGAAACACTAAAAAATATTTCCCCAAACCAATCTCACCAACTCCAATCCTAATATAAAACTGACTAATTTGATACCACTCTGACATGACATGACCCACTGAGGACTCACCCATGACTATGCCAAGCTCTCCTCCAATAGTCCAAGGGATGGAGACTGGCACTGAGTGGGCATATCCCACAAATTGGAGGCATTATCCTAAAGTACCTATAAACATGCACACATATCCAAGAACACAAAATTATTAAATGTAAAACAATTTAAACAATGCGTGCATACATCTATGATTCTATAACATAGTACAAAAATAAAGTATAGAAAGTAGGAAAAGGGGTAAAATACAAACCCAACCAAAAAACTATAAAGATTCTAACCTACTCCAAGGGTGAGAAATAAGTCAAATGTAGGCTCATGGTAAAACACCTCAGTCTGATAAGCTCCATCTATGTTCCACCCACTCCCTATCCTCCTAGGATAAGGTCAAAAGGGCCATCTTCTAAATAAGATGTGACATGGGCAAGAAAATACCATGTGGGGTGAGTATAACAATACCCAATATGACATGAAAAAAACAATAAACAAAAAACACCAAGTATAGTAAACTAAATAAAAGATATCAAATTCAATGTATAACATAAACACCCAGATATATTTATGAAAGGCACCACGCCACCAGGCGGTCATAACCAACTGTCAGCCATAAGATTCTTCTCAAATCAATGCTTGTTCCAAGACAATACACTCCATGATCCATTCTATCATTAGGGAAACTCAAAAATAGGTATATAACAGTATTTCCCACCCATAAAAGGTCATTAGTCTAAGAAGACCATGCTACTCATATAGGGGTCACACCCAAAATCAATGGGGGAAACCATGAACCCAATATGGATCAACCCACTGCATAGGGGATCATATTTCAATGATACCACCAACCCTATAGATAAATATTTCTATATGTAGGATCAATTACCAATTCAAGGTGGTCACATTGATTCCACAAACCCCACCTTGGGAACAAAGGATAATAGAGGATCACACTCTAGTCTTGTAGAGGGACTTCATAACTCTATTCGAGACTTGGACTCTAGAGAGGATCACAATATTGTGATGTGTATTCAATATCTAATTGTTCCTTTTGAGGTAATGGACCAAGGGAACACACTCAACCTAGACTAGTCCAAACTAATAAAACAAAGAGATGCAAACACTATTGAAGGGGGTACACAACATGTCCATCTATCCCAAGTCTATCTATGTGAAAATCCTCACGCGACATGTAATTATCTATATACATTGTGTGTATAAGAAGTGCATGGTATGTAAAGACATGTTGCATCCTACCTATGTCATCTAGTCGTGCTTGTGTATAGTGGCCATGTACATGTATCGGCTCGAGTACACTTATCTATGTCTGTGTCCAAGCACATGGTGTGCCACTTGGTTGTGTACTTTTTCCCATGTATGTGTACTTCTTGAAGTACACATCAAGAAAACTGGTAAGGATCATACATTGTGTGATAGGGTTCAAACACCCCTTGATCACTATCTTTATTCTTAAAACCTAGCCACTATTAAACAGGACTCGTATGACTTGTAATCCATATTTACACGTCGTGTTACTCAGGATTTTCCATATCTGGGTGTTTATCCTCCGTTATTCCTTACACACCACTTTTTCCTTGATTTATACCATAAATAAATAACTCCATATATCTCAGATATAGGTTGAATGAGAACTTACATCACTTCCTCTCTAGATTCTGGCCTTCAAAATACATTGGGAAAACACCTCTGACATCTGGTTTGTCGTGTGTATCCCAGGAGGATGAAGTCCCTAGATCTACTCTCATTATCCCTTGATATATCCACTATTTTATTCAATCCTAAATCCTCAACCACCATCATGTTCTATGCCCACATTTTCGATCTATCACACCAGAATAACAGTTGCAAAACAATCAGAAATCGGGTATTTTTTTAACCTTTGGCCAAGAAGAATACCAATGATGATCGAACAAATAAATAGAGGATAAATCCATAAGACATAAAATTTAAGGAATGATCCTCATATTTTGTTTGTTTATATTTTATTTTTTTCATAGAAAGTCACAAAAGAATAGGAAAATATAAACCTCAACAAACAAATAATTAATTCCATCAAATTAATTATATCGACAATATGCAAATCAATTATGTTCATAGAATTGATCCATGTTTGTTTGGGATTATGAAACGGGATTGAAATCAAAAATAAAAGAATATTACCTGGAGTTTAGATGAATAGTTGAAGAAGAATGGTTCTATTTTCATCGTTGATTAGATCCATGGACTCCGTTGGTGCAACAGTCCACGATCTGATCCTGATCTGTCATCATTCACCAAGAAAGATATCCAAAGGTTGTATGAATATTTAGTGTTTTAGTGGAAAACCCTAAGGAAATGCTATAATCATATAATTAAAGGAGAAAATAGTTATTGCGTTATAATAAATATAATTAATTAATCAATTAATTAATTTCATTTATTTATGAATGCGATAACTTTTTCACAAATGTCATGTGCCGAAAAATATTATGTCATGCCTAGGGTCCTACGCACCTTTTAAACTCAATGGTACCCTCATATTTCTAATCTGATCCCTGGTTTTGTAGTTATTAAACATTTTCATGAAAACTGTGTGCACGTTCCATTTAATATATTTATTATATTTTAAATATTTATTTCTAGAACACTGGGCCTCAGAAACACACATTGTCTCAGTGCCTAGCCTCAAAAATAATACATATAATATCTAAAAATAATACATGTTAAATATGAGTAACTATAAATAATAATTTATAATTTCATTTGGATAACCAATAAAATGTCACTTATAATATTTTAGGCTATTATTTTTAGTAAAATTTCACTTTATATAAGTTTTAAAACCTAAAAAGTTTCACAAAAAATAAATTAGGATGCCTCATAATCCATATATCATATAGATTCTTTATGAATAAATTTTATTGAATTAGGTCTCATATAAAAGTTATTAATTTTAGATCATATACATGGAATGATATAAGAAGTCACACTAACCCATCATCAATTAATTCATGTCTAACAAGGTATGATTCTTCCTCTCTGAAACACCCATACATTTGGTTTTCTGATATTATTTAGTTGTGAAAATATTCCACAATCTCTTAAATTATCAATAAATTCTTTGCTCAATTACTTACACCCCAGTCTAATCAAATCATCTTTATACTTTTTAGTTGTTTTTTATTCTTTTTTTAACTCTTTAAACTTTTAAAAGGCTTTAAAATTATGTATCTTAAGAAACAAAAAACCATACCTACTATGTTCATCAAAAAAGGTTACAAAGTACATATACCCATCATCTTCTTATACACTCATTGGTTCATATACATCACTGTGTATTAGGTCTAATAGATCACCAACCCTTTCACCTTTTCCAATAAATGGAACTTTGGTCATTTGTCCTAATAAAAAATATTCACATTTATCAAATAATCCATAATTGAATGATTCTAATAATATATCACTATAAATTATTTAAATGTGTTTCTCATTAATATGACTAATTCAATAATTCCACAAGTTCTAGTATGTTGATGGATATTGTGTGCACTATTATTATCCCAAGATTAACTTCTTTGGATAACTCTCTCCATCATTCTTTTCATTGATTATTTAATTATATGATCTTTATTCTATTATCTATACACATTTTATAATATCTTTATACATCCATTTATAGAGATATTTCATATCTCTGTATTATTATCAACTACCATGATCAACCCATGAGTCTCAAATTTTCTATCCTTGGTCTATGTTGAAATTCCACATTATTCCAAATCAACATCATCCAAAATACTACTTAGATATCTCAATTTAATTATTTATTCCATCACTAAAATATAGATCATTAAAATCATGGATATCTTATAATCCCTTATACCACATATAAGGTCATAATGTTTTTTGAATCCTTACATTTTTATTTCTTGGGTGTTAAGGATTTCAGTGAGTGTTTTTTGTTATTATTGTTGTTAAGGATAATTTTTAAGGTTGTTTCAGTGTTAGATGTAGTGTTTTGTTGTGATTAGGTTTAAAACACCCATTTTGAATAGTCTTAGGACATATCAATGGTTTTGGTAGTGTTGTGAAAGTGGTGAGTTTTCTATTATGAAGAGTTGGTGAAGTTGGGTTTTAGAAATATTTTTTATGATTTTCTATACCCTGGTGATTATCCACACCACGAAGGACATTTTTTTGCGGGGTATGGTGACTAAGGAGATATCAGTGGAGTCTCTGTGTAATATGGTGAGATGTGTAACACCTATGGTGGTGTGTATTGTGGCTTCATACCATAATGAGAACAATTTTAGTAATTTATAAGATTATTATGTATCATTTAAAGTGACCCTTAGGTAAGGATATCATCACATCACAACGATTGTAATTTAGGTGAATTTTTTTTGAAGGTTCTCTCTATGGGAAAGAAGTAAGGGAGAAATGCTTATTTTAGGAATTATGGTGGTGTCAGGAAATGGGTGTGATGTTTATTTGTCGTAGTTTTATTTTGTGAGTACATTATAAATGGTGAGGGAATTTCATCTACATCATGGTGATTATTTAAGGGGAATCATATTTGAGGCTATCACGACCATTTTGGGTACCTTCACTCAATGGAATTTTTCAACCAATTTTAAAATAGTCAAAATATCCATCAAGGTGAAGTGGAATCATCCATTTTGAAGACCATATATTTGGATCATGTTTTGACTAAGGGAATCATTATCATTTTTGAAATCTCCTTATTTTGGTGAAATACCATTGGGTTTTATCTATAAATAGGGGTTGAGATTCCTTTTCTTTATATTTTATTATATTCCTTTAAATCCTAACTAACCCTATAACTTCTTTGGTTTCTTCAAGTTATTTCTTTTAGGATTTAAATATCTTGATTCATGGGGGTTGATCTCTCTTGATATAAGGTACCCTATTCTCCATTTATTTATCTAATTTTTTATTCCTTCCATCTTAGATATTATAAAAATTATTATTCTTATAGTTTTAGTATGTATTTGGGTGTAGTTTGATTAGTATTAATTTCTATTAGGTTCTTAGGTAGTTCCCATTGAGTTAGATGGTGTTTGATCCATGGTTTTCTCTATCATAATATGGTGTTTCTTGATTCCTTAATCAAAGTAGGGGATTTGTGAATTCTCAATTTTTAATTTTTTTAAGTTTTGGAAGTATCATTCCTTTTATTTCTTTAGGTGGATGGTAAGGATTAACATAATAAATATTTTAAATCAGACTATTGGAAATGGAAGGGAAGGAGTGATTTGCTTGTGTTTTATAAGATTACTTGATATTACCTATGATTTTATGCTTTTTTTAAGTTGAGAGGTTTTACTTTACTATATAATATATGTAACATTTATTTAAATTGAGTTATTATAATCAAATTTCATAAAATTTTAATCATTTGAATATGGTAATGGACAAATTTATTATAAATCTAAAATTTGTTAATGGTATTTATGTTGGCCATAAATAATTTACATGGAAAGAATAATGAAAATTTAATTACATGATTTGAAATACTGATATTTTTTCTATGGTTTGATTTGGTTGGTTTTGGTTACTTTTGTGGTCAAAATTTTTTCAGTTGGATTTATTATGGATAGTTTTAAAGTGTTGGAATGAGATGCACAGTGGGATGTGTGGCTGGTTTTCCTTGGTTTGCATGGGGAGATGTTATTATTGATGTTTCAGTAGTGTGTGGGATGTTATATAGTTTAGATACTTTTATATGGTTGGTTATGTGGGAAGTAAATGGTTTTTTATTGGTTTTCGGCGTTAATGTCATGTTGGGGGTGGTCCATGCAGTGACTGACTGTGTATTGTGAGGTTCTGTTGTAAATTCCCTAAGGTATGGAATATGATTAGTGATGATTAATAATGTAATGGGATATGGGTGGTAATAATGGATTTGGAAATGATTATTTGGATTTTAATGGATTTTAAATGATTGAAATCATGGGTAATGGTTAAGGTTAGCATGGTTGAGGGTTATTGAATGATTGAAATTGAGTATGCAATGACTGAAATAAAGAATGTAATGTTTCTGATAACATTATTTGTCTATAAATGAATAAATTATAAATATTAAATTGGAAATTTTGAATGTTTTTTTGGATAATTATGTTAATGGTTGGTATTTTTTTTATTTTTAAAGATAGTAGTAGTTTCTAGTAATCGGCGGTGATGATATGGGGATGGTTACGGTTAATAATAGTTTTATTTGGTATAAACCCTGAGGTTGGACTTGTGTATGGATATATATATATATATATATATATATATATATATATATATATATATATATTATTTTACTTGTAATTTATTATTCACCCCACCTAAGTAAGATAACCTTACCAATTCCCAAATGTTTTAGGTTCCATGTGTTTTCCCCAATATTCAGGTTGGTGAAGGAAAAAATGGTTTCCAAATCTCTCTTCCTTACTCTCCCTTCCAAGTGTAGTATGGACTGTGATGACTTAACATTGGAATATGCACATGTTTTATGATGGATTAAAGATAAATTATGTAAAATACTATCTAACATGATTATGTATTTGTGATGATGATGTGATGATGATGGATAATGATTTGATATAGGATGTGATACATAGTGGGAGTCATGCACAGTATAAGGAGGGAACGTGGATAATGTCCTTCATGTTAAAAATACCCTATTGTAACAATTATGCAGAATGTGGTTGTGATGTGATATTAGTATATGAATATGTGATTATGGATATGGTGGTATGCAGCATGTGGTTGTGATATGAGATACAATGTGTGATTGCATAGTTATGGAAGGAATGAAAGCATGTGAATTTTTTTGTTGGGGAATCAGAGTGAAAAATAAGTTGGGATGATTTTGTGGAGTTAATTTATAATATATTCTTCAATACTATATTATTATACTTATAGGAGTTTTTGGGTGAGGGGTTCATAGTGATATTGGGAGATAAGCGACCTAGTTAGGTATATGTTAGTTTTATTGTTTATTCACTAAGTAATTAGTATACTTATTCCACATTTTATTAAGATAACATAAGGAGGATAATTATATGTATAGATTTATTCTCACCCATATATATATAAATATTTTTTTGATGTTTCTGAGAGGGATTAAGTGATTGAGATGGACATTTCTAGTTGGATTATTAAAGCTATGGTCAGAGTTGTAGCTGTAAGAGATTTCTTTTGGAATTTTATTTTACAGTATAATTTTATATAGGACATTATATAGATTTTTGGCTATTGTTATTCATTTATATTATATATTTTATTAATTTTTATTTATGTTTTAATATGATTATAAGGTAAATTCCTCCCGTTTTTATTTTTTATAACTTTGGTTCTAGTTTTTAACTCATGGACTATTAAAGGTGGGATATAGGAGTAACTATCACCTTATTTATTGGACTAAGTGGGGTCCTGGTGGGGGAATGACATGTTAAATTAGTATTATATCTTTTTTAAGAGTTTTGATGGATTTTAGAGCTAGTAATTAGTGTGAATTTCATGGGTTTGGTAGACCAATAGTATTAGTAAATCTTAGTGTTGAATGTGGAAAGGTTGATGGGCTAGGTAATAGGATATTAGGGACCCCTATGATCTAATAAATGGATAATAAGTTTATTGAACAAAATAGGTGAGATAATATTGGTTTTGTGTTAGAAACCTAGGAGAGGTAAATGTATCATGGTTTTTTTCACATGTGTTTCAATTGGAGTGATTCTAAGGAAAGAGTTAAAATGAAGCTAATTAAAGAACCTAAATTAAAATTAACTATTATAGGCTTTGAGATTATTTCATGTTGGTGATATATGTTAATGTTTTAAGGATATGAATAGAGGATTATTATAGTCCACATTTTTATTACTTTTTTTTCTTGAGATATTTTAGGAGTATTCTATTTCTTATGTTGTGAGTAAATTCTTGTATATATTGAATTTTATATATTGGAACTCTAATTATGTTATTTGTTTTGTGATTTAATTCACTTAAATATTAAAAAAATATATTTAATGTTTTTTTTAAATTCATTTTCTATGAAGTAATTACCTTCATCTAGAGTAAATGACTAATGGAACCCTTAGAAATGTTAAAACCAAATTTATGATTTTTTGAATTTTGAGTGATTTCCCTAGTAATTTATTGATGATTTATAAGGTTTATTGTAACATAAGGATCTCATGAATGGTATAAGATTAATTTTTTTAACCTCATGTTTTATATAACATTTTATTCATTGATCTAAATTTTTTTGAAGTTAAACATGTTTATATTTATCAAAGAAAGAGAATGTTGGGATTGTATGAGTCAAACTGGGGATATGATAAAATTGAATGATCTTTTATACTTCTATATATAAAATAGATTAAGGGAATTATAATTAATATGGTGTTTTATTCATCATGTTTAATGTATCTTAAATTTATTAGTGGTTTTTATTAAATTAACAGAAAGCTTGTTAAACTTTTATTTGAGCAATAGATGAATTATTGATATCATATTATGAAAGATAAGTTAAATAGGATAAATTTTTTAGTAATCATGTTTTTTAATTGGTAAAAAAATTATAGAATTTTATTTTGGGTTTTATCATATTGATTTTGAGAACTATTCTTATGATGTGTAATGATATGTGTTGAGTTGTTTAGTAATGTTTATTTGGTTACTTAAATAGTTATGTGATTGTTGGTAATATGTTTTTTAAAATAAATGATTGATTTACTTTTTATGAAATTTTTTCAATTTTAAAAAAATTCCTACATATTTTTTTGTGAGTGTTTTACAAATTTGTTTTCATTGATACATTTTTTTAAGGAAATGCTAATATTTTTTTCATTTATATAATTTTTGGAATATAAGATACTTTGAGTGAAAACTATGGTGGATTTAAAAATATTTAAATGTATGGTTTTTAAGGAAAGTTTTCATTTTTGAACCTTTTTTTTAATACCCATTTAAACATGCTTTAAGTGATTCGATTTATGAAAAGTAAATTTTTGTTTACTTGGGGTGTTTTGTGTGTTCCTTTCTCTGATAAGGATTGTTTCACTCGTTGTGTGGAAAACATGATTAGTGAGTAGAATAAAGTGGGTTGTTTGATTGTTCAATGGTTGAATGGATAGTGTAATGGAAGTTCTAGGGAAGTCATGTTATTGGAGGAAAGTATTGTTTTAATCATAAAGATGATGAGATATTTTCATGAAGGATTAGTCAGTTTCAAAATTTGAGGGTGTATGAGTGAATATGGTTTGTGGAATGTGTTTTGGTTTTCTCTATTGTTAGTGAATTATTTAATTGTTTGAATTAACTTTGTTTATTTTTATGTTTAGAATGAATACATTTCATCATAGCATGATTAGGGTGTTGTGCTCAGAAAGTGTAAGACAAAGTAATGGAATAAGGCATTGTCCATATTTCACTAGCAATAAGTGTTGAAGTTCCATAAAAAAGTTCCAACCCTTGAGTTTTAGGAGTGGTTATAATAGGTTGAGTTTACCTTTAAATTGATAAGGACACCAGATCAATTTTGAGTTTCCTTAGATGTGGGTTTTCTATGAGGGGTGTCTCGGGTGTGGTGGTAAAAAATCACTATCACTTAGGGTAGGTTTCTTAGAAAGAGGTTTTTACATCCTCTAATGAAGATTTTAGTCCCTAGGTGTGGAGTTATGAAATTATAAAGGTTATCTTGGGGTTCTAGTAAGAGGAGTCCAGTGTGCAAGAGATCAGTATTCACTTTTTCACATTGATGGTTCATTTTATGGACCCATTAGTTTATAAAGACATGAGAGCCTAGAATTTTGAGGCTTCCATGAGACTGGAGATCTGATAGTGGGTGGTGTGTTTGTGGTTGAAGTCATAGTTTTTAGTGAGGGATCATGTTGAGGTTATTTAGTGGGGTGTTATCTAGGATGTTAGAAAGGCTAATGATATCATCTCATGTTTTGGGACATGAAGTATATAGATATATAAATTGTGGTGGTCACTCGAGGTTTGGGTGTGGCCTCAAACCTTGGGTTTGGGTTGTAAAGATCTGGAATTTCCATGTAATTTTTTTTTATATTAAATAGTAATTTTAGGAGTCCGCAAAAAATTGACGGCATGTGATTCCGAGGCCCGGAGTGCCCGTAATGAATTTTTGAACTTTATTTCAGGTGCGTTCAGTAAATGTGCGACCAGGTTTTTCTAAATTTTGAACTGGTGCTTATAATTGAAATATGAGGGCACCGTTGAACTCGCAGCACTGGTATTTCCTTAAGGAGACTTTCACCTCGACAGCAGATGGACGAGGGTGAAAGTCAGTTTTTGGGTTTTTTGTGGAAATAATAAAATAAAATAAACTTCATTTTATTTTATTTTGAGATTCTATGTGGATATTTCAGGTGGGGTTCACCGGAACTAAGCCTCCATGTGGAAGTTAGATGTGGGGACCACCAAACCTTAACCTCCCATGAGAGGATAAGGTGGTGGGGACCACCTGAACCATAACCACCCATGAGAGGTTATGGTGGTGGGGACCACCAGAGATTAAACCCCCTTGAAAACCCCCTTTAATTGGGAGAAAACCCTTAAATCCCACAATTAATGAGGGAGAGCCTCTTGACATCCTCCACCTTAATTTTGTCAACACATATACCATTAATCTTGCCAATGCACCACTTAATTGAGCCAATTTAATTTAATTCAATTTGAATTGTGCCTACGATTAAATTGGGGAAACATTTTTTATTTTTCCTATCTCTTTTATTTGGTGTAATTAGGGAGATGAGGAGCTCTTGGGAGAAAGATTCTCCAATGAAGAATGATTTTTCCACAAAGAACATCGACGACTTGGACTTCCTTTCACGAAACTTCCTCCGATGTAGGACATGTTCGTCTACAACGAATCGACGTCATCCTACTCATGCTAATGTCAACCAACATCGAAAAAGGTAGGGTTTTTAATTAAGTATGATTTTATTCCCTTGATTCTTTCCTTCTAAAAATGAAGAACGTGGATCAACTTATGAGAAAGTTGATCCGTGGATGTTTTCCTTGCGGGTTGGGAATAAATTGTTGTGGGAAGTTGTAAGGGTTTAATGTTATTTGTTTATCACTTTCCATACACCCCCTTCTTATTCTTTTGTAGGTTGGGAAGAATCTTTGCGGGAGGGTTTGATGTGATTTATTCATGTGAACCTCTTGTTACCACTCTAATACAGAGAGTGTGGGGCAAACTAACATGGCACGTCCTCTCCATAACCCTTGTGTTGATTTGCGGTGTTCTTCGAAATGGAGGAAGGATACGAAGGAAACAAAGGCAATGGCGCCACCTCCCACGGCCTTCGTGACCCGCGCCGCCCCCGCGCCGCCCCGACCTCCCGGAAAAACTGGCCCCATGTCGTCACCGGCCGAACCAGCCCCAGTCACACCACCTGCTGGCCGAACTGGCCCCCACCATGCCATCCTGGCCTCCGGGCCGAGCCACCCCGAGCTGCCCTCACCATGGCCCTCTAAGCCAAACCGACCCCACGCCCTGGGCCGAGCCACCCTCATGGCGCCCTTCAGGCCGAGCCGCCCATGCGGCACCCTCCGGGCTAAACCGCCCTCATACTGACTCGCGGTCGGTCCATGCCCTCACAGACCTCTGTGGCCCCTCATGGCCGGCTGGGCTGGGCCCAGTGGGCCACGCTGAACCCAACGGGCTGGCCCACCCAATGGATCGGGCCAAACCCAACGGTTCAGGACGGGTCGACCCAAACCAGGTTGGTTTGACCGGGTCGGACCAGACCCGGGCCCACTACGACCCATTTACGCTCTTTTGTCCATATCTTTGGCACCAGACGTCCATTTGACGAACTGTCAGTGGTGCTGGAAATCTTGCAGCATGAAGGTCCCTTTGAGTATACCTCACTGGAGTTTGGGGTATAGTTGAGATACAGTCAGGTTAGATCATGCACAAATCCAATCGGGCCCCCAGGACTAAAAGGCTAATAAATCACAGAATGGGCGTCTGATTGATGTGTCGTATGTTGAGTTGAGACCCCTATGACGTGGCAGACCTTTAAGATAATTCCTCATAGGACTTCATGACAGTTGGAGTATTGAACAGTAGCTTGTGGAGTGGATCCTCCCGGAGATGAGCGAGCGTAGTGCGGAGACCAAGTAGCTGGCTGAGACCTGACGACTGCTGACCGTTTGACATGGAGTGACTCTACTAGCCAAGTGGGGAGCGTCTTGGTGTCACGGAAGACCCACGGTGGAGGAGCACACTTGGTGACGCGGAAGACCCACGGTACTCGATAGGAGGAGTACCTCAGTAGGCTACGAGGGGGAGCGTGCTTGGTGACGTGGCATACCGACGGTGGGGAGTGCCTCTGTGTGATGCGACAGACCCACGGTACTCGGTAGGAGGAGTACCTCAGCAGTCCAAGGTTAGTGGGAAGCATGCTTGGTGTCGCGGCAGGCCCACTGTACTCGATTGAGCAGGATTTCTCCAGCTTCTGAGATTTTGATAATGTGACTGGGGATGTTACTTGATACGACCCCTAAAATAAAATCCTGGTTGAGTTGAGACAACACTTTTTTGTTTTCCTCATGATTGAGATGGATTACTTAATAACTTAGGTATATGAATGGGAATATACCTAAGTAGGGTTATCTATTGATTTCATAATTTGTGGTTTATCCTTGTTGGATTTTGTGAGATCTTGAGGGTCTCGAGGTCCCTACTGAGTATCATTATAATCACCCCTGCATGGGCTATGCCCGTACCTTGTTGTGTTGGATGAAGACGACGGACAATGCTGACTAAGGTTGAGAGTACCAGGACTGGACGGTACCCGGAGGTGGACCATATGGCTTATTGTTACACGGAGGAGATGGATGGATGTGGAGTGCTGAGGAGACGATTTGTACCTACCCTTTAGGTAGGAACCTCGGAGGACGATCCAGTAGATGTCTTTTCTTTTTCTTCAGTTGTATTGAATTTCAGTTGTACTTGTACCTTTACTGTTGGGCTTGTATTCTGGACCCTTTTTACTTTCATCACTCTTTTGTTATAAATTTTACTTGGTGTTTTGTCCAGCTGTGTGCTTGCTTGTGTGTGTGTTTACAGGTTATAAAGTCAATGTCTTCCTAGTTTTAGGGAATTACACCTTTAGTGCTAGTCGCCAACCCCTGGACTATGGAAGGCGGGCTTGGGGTAGTCACGGCACGGGCCCTGGGGGACGGGTCGTGACAAATTGGTCTCAGAGGATTCGTAACTACCGCAGAACTTAGGACTATAATCTTTTCTATAAATAAATAGTGTTAAGTGTAGTGGGTGTGGTTTTCAGATCAGGGAATCCAGTGTTGGTGTGGCGGCCGATGTATCCATACACCAGGACCCTAACTTTTGATTTCCGACTAAGTGCACGAAAACACTGATTACATGTGTGTTTTCAAAAAATTTCTTTATTTTAGCTCACCAGGTCCTCTCACAAGGTATAAACTTTTAATCGTAGATCACCTGTTTCTTTTCAGGATGCCTCAACGCAAACAGCCAGCTAGAGTTGTGAGAGTTGTATGCACAGATAGCCCACCGAGTGATGAGGCCTCGGTGCAGGGCCCTTTTCTAGTGGAGGCACTAGCAGTACCACTCCCCGTTGGGCCACTGATGCCACCAGCCCCAACAGCAGACAGTGCACGTCGCTTGATCATGTTGTATGAGTTCTAATGATAAAGTCCACCCAGGTTCAAGGAAGAGATGAACCCACAGGCGGTTGAGGATTGGATGGAGGTTGTGGTGAGAGTTTTTCGACTGCTAAGGACACCAGCTGATCTCATGGTGATTCTTGCTACCAGCCTTCTATAGGTAGCAGCGGGCAGATGGTGGAGCTTGAAGCTCTAGGTTCACGATGAGGTGACGCTTCTCTGGGCAGACTTCGAGAGCTTGCTTCAGGTAGAGTATGTCCCAGAGACTCTACGCACAGTGCGCATTCAGGAGCTACTTCATCTGCAATAGGGAAGCATGATTGTAGCTTTGTACTTAGCGAGGTTCATAGACCTCTCATTCTACTCCACCGATATGGTGTGGGACCCATTTTTCAGGGATCATACCTTCGAGCAGGGACTCAGGCGGGAGATCAGTGCTTCGGTGATCTCACTCAGTATCCCGACGCAGGCAGGGGTGTTAGAAAGAGTTCTCCTAGTGGAGAGTTTCCTTACTGAGCAGTCTCCATCAGCGAGATCCACCACCATTCGACACGTAGCGGAGTCTTCTGTAGCTAGCAGCAGACAGATGTCATAGAGGTCCAAGAGGACCAGACCTACAGGTAGATGACCGCATGATTTAGAGTCAGTTGTCCAAGGCACCCGAGGAGGAGACAGACCTGTCAGGAGTGAGCATTGTTACACATGCGGTTGGTAGGGTCACATGGCTCGTGACTGTCCGACCTATCATTCGGAGAGATACCAGCAGAGCTTTCAGAAGCTGAGGCAGAGGCTGACTATTTCCCCCATCTTGAGGCTCCTAGAGGAAGGCATAGGGTACGTAGTCTACTATAATGCATCAGGGACCGGACTCGGATGTGTCTTGATACAGAAGCGAGCAGTGATTGCATATGGTTCTCCATAGTTGAGAGAACACGAGCATAACTACGCTACCCGTGACCTAGAGTTAGTATCAGTGGTCTTCACCTTGAAGATGTGGCGACACTATCTGATGGGAGAACGTTTTACCGTGTACTCTGATCACAAGAGTCTCAGATATATCTTCTCTCATAAGGACCTGAACTTGAGACAGTGACATTGTCTTGAGTTCCTCTAGGACTATGACTTCAAGATAGTCTATACTCCTGGGAAGGGAAACGTTGTTGCAGATGCACTCATTAGGAGATCTGGTATATAGCTGCTAGGTGAGGCGATAGAGCAGTTGGATGCTTGACAGATATCATTTATGGATAGAGATGGAGAAGACTTTCTACAGTCTCTTATAGTCACTCCACCACTTCATCAGCGAGTCTCGGAGACACAACATGGGGATGCTGACTGTAAGGATCGACATGCTCAGATATCCACAGGGCAGGCACCTGATGGATTTTCTAAAGGTGGGGATCACATCATCCTCTTCAGAGGACGTACCATGGTACCAGTGTCACTTCAGGAAGAAGTGTTGAGGGAGTTCAACACATCCCCTCTAGTGGTACATCCAGGAGTGGCGAAGATGTACTAGGATCTCCAACAACAGCACTGGTGGCTGGGAATGAAGAAATCAGTTGCAGAGTTTGTCTCTCGATGCCTCACTTGTGAGCAAGTGAAGGTGGAGCATTAGGTACCAGCAGACTTATATCAGCCTTTAGAGGTCCCAGAGTATAAGTGGGATGGGATATCTATGTAATTATTGACAGAAATTCCATGTACATCCAAAGGACATGACTCGATTTGGGTGATCGTCGACCGACTCACCAAGTCGTCCCACTTCCTACCGATTAGAGAGCAGGATTCAGTAGAGAGATTGGGAAGCCTCTATGTGCAGAATATTGTGTGGATACATGAAGTACCCATGATGATTGTCTTAGATCATGATACACATTTTACTTCCCAGTTGTGGAAGGGGTTGCAGGAGGCTTTCAGGATGCAGCTTCATTTGAGCACCGCCTTCCATCCTCAGAAGGATGGTCAGACTATGTGGACCATTGAGACCCTTAAGAAGATGATGTGTGCTTGGGTCTTCGACTTCGATCGCAACTGGGAGGATCACTTTCCTTTGGTAGATTTTGCGTACAGTAATATCTATCACTCCACCATTGGGATGACACCTTTTGAGGCGTTATATGGGTGACCTTACAGATCACCATTGTGCTGGACTGACCTAGAGGAGTCAGCACTAGTTGGACCAGAGATGGTACAGGATACCATAGAGAAGGTTCAGATCATCCAGGAGTGGATGAATACTACACAAACTAGGCATAATTCATATACCAATAGAAGACGGAGACCTCAAGAGTTTGAGGATGGCAACCACATCTTTCTATGGGTCTCACCTCGACAAGGTTTGTAGAGATTTAGATGAGGCGGAAAGTTATCTCTGAGGTTCATCGAACCTTTTCAGGTCCTCTGCAAAGTTGGTGAGGTGGCATACCACTTAGCTCTTCCACATCAGTTGCACTGGGTGCACGACGTCTTCCATGTATCCCAGTTGAGGAGATACGTGCACGACCCTTCTCACATCATCGACCATGGCGATCTGAACGTCAATGATGGGGGGACTTTTACGGAGGTTCCAGTAGAGATTGAGGATCGACAGGAGTGGATCCTTCATAGATGGTCAATACCTATGGTGCACGTTTGCTGGCAGTACGAGAACCTCCAAGAGAGCACATGGGAGCGAGAGGCTCAGATGCGTGCTCAGTACCTCCACTTGTTCTCTTAGTTTGAATTGTTGCTTACGAGGATATAAAGACTGAGGTGGGAAGAATGTAAAGACCCAGAATTTCAATGTAATTTTTTTTTAAAATTAAATGGAAATTTTACGAGTCTGCAAAAATTGACGGAGCATGATTCTGAGGCCCGGAGTGCCCGTAATGAATTTCTGAACTTTATTTCAGGTACGTTCATTAAACATGAGAGTGAGTTTTTCTAACTTCTTAACCGGTGCTCAAAATTGAAATCTGAGAGCACCATTGAACTCGTAGCACCGATATTCACTTAAGGAGACTTTCACCTCGACGACAGATGGACGAGGACGAAAGTTAGTTTTTGGGTTTTTCGTGGAAATAATAAAATAAAATAAACTTTATTTTATTTTATTTTGAGCTTCCATATCGATATTTCAGGTGGGGTCCACTGAAACTAAACCTCCATGTGGAAGTTGAAAGTGGGGACCACCAAACCTTAACCACCCATGAGAGGTTAAGGTGGTGGGGACCACCCGAACCATAACCTCCCACGAGAGGTTATGGTGGTGGAGACCACCCGAGATTAAACCCCCTTGAAACCCCCCTTTAATTGGGAGAAAACCCTCAACTCCCACAATTAATGAGGGAGAGCCTCTTGACCTCCTCCACCTTAATTGTGCCAACACATATACCATTAATCTTTCCAACGCACCACTTAATTGATCCAATTTAATTTAATCCAATTTGGATTGTGCCAATGATTAAATTCAAGAAACACTTTTTATTTTGTCTATGTCTTTTATTTGGTGGAATTGGGGAGAGGATGAGATCTTGGGAGAAAGCTTCTCCAAT
Organism: Viscum album; assembly: GCA_963277665.1. Lineage (NCBI taxonomy): Eukaryota > Viridiplantae > Streptophyta > Magnoliopsida > Santalales > Viscaceae > Viscum > Viscum album. The sequence continues at coordinate 1,430,556,312 of OY728156.1, read as the reverse complement.
GAAGAACGCTTCTTCCACAAAGAACGTCGACGACTTCAAATTCCTTTCTCGGAACTTCCTCCGACGTAAGATGTGTTCTTCTACAACGAATCGACGTCTGCCTTCTCATGCTAACGTCAACCAATATCGAACAAGGTAGGGTTTTTAATTAAGTATGATTTTATTCCTTTGATTTGTTCCTTCTAAAAACAAAGAATGTGGATCAACTTATTATCAATTTGATCCACATATGTTTTCCTTGCAGGTTGGGAATAAATTGTTGTGGGAAGTTGTAGGGGTTTAATGCTATTTGTTTATCACTTTTCATCCACCCCCTACTTATTCTTTTACGGGTTGGGAAGAATCTTTGTGAGAGGGTTTGATGTGCTTTATTATTGTGAACCTCTTGCTACCGCTCTAATGTGGAGAGTGCGGGCCAAACTAACATGGTCCGTCCTCTCCATAACCCTTGTGTAGATTTGTGGTGTTCTTCAAAAAGGAGAAAGGTGACGAAGGCCACTGTGCTGCCACCCATAGCCTCTACGACCCTCGCCGCCCCTGTGGCTCCCCGACCTCCCGGCCGAACCGTCCCCACACCGCCACTGGCTTGAACGGCCCCGGTCGCGCCACCTGCTGGCCGAACTGGCCCTGGCTGCGCCATCCCAACCTCCAGGTCGAGCCGCCCTGAGCCACCCTCACTGCATCCCTCTGAGCCGAACCGACCCTGGGCCGAGCCACCCTCACGGTTCCCTCCAGGCCGAGCCACCCGCATGGCGCCCTCCGGGCCGAATCTCCCTTGCGCCGATTCGCGGCTGGTCCGCGCCCTCGCGGCCCTCCGTGGGCCCTTGCGGCCTGCTGGGCTGGGCCTAGCAGGCTATGTCGAACCCAACGGGCTGGCCAGCCCAACAGGTTAGGCCTGGTCAACCCAAACTGGATCAGACCAGGTCGACCTGAACTGGGTTGGCCCAGACTGGGTCGGGTCGGGTCAGCCTGACCATGAAGGACCGGACCCGGGCCCACTACGACCCATTTACACTCCTTCGACCATATCTTTGGCACCGGAAGTCTGTTTGATGAACTGTCAGCAGTGCTGGAAATCTTGGAGCATGATGGTCCCTTTTGGTATACCCTACTGAATTTGGGGGTATAGTTGAGATACGGTCAGGTTGGATCGTGCACGAATCCAACCGAGCCCATGAGACTAAAAGGACAATAACTCACTGACCGGGCGTCCAATTGATGCATCGTCTGTTGTATTGAGACCCCTATGACATGGCAGACCTTTGAGATACTTCTTCGTAGGTCTTCATTATAGTTGGAGTATCGACTAGTAGCTCGTGTAAAAGATCCTCACGGAGAGGAGCGAGCATAGTGCAGAGACCTAGTAGCTGGTTAATACCTGACGATTGCTGACCGTTTGACTCGGAGTGACTTTACTAGCCCAATGGGGAGTGCCTTGGTGTCACGGCAGACCCATGGTGGAGGAGCGCGCTTGGTGACGTGGAAGACCCATGGTACTCGATAGGAGGAGTACCTCAGTAGGCTATGAGGGGGAGTGCGCTTGGTGGCATGGCATACCCACGGTGGGGAGAACCTCTGTGTGACGCGATAGACCCACGGTACTCGATAGGAGGAGTACCTCAGTAGTCCCAGGTTAGTGGGAAATGCATTTGGTGTCGCAGTAGGCCCACTTTACTCAATTGAGCAGGAGTTCTCCAGCATCTGAGGTTTCGATAATGTGATTGGTGATGCTACTTGATACAACCACTAAAATAAAATCCCGGTTGAGCTGAGTCAGTACTTTTGTGTTTTCCTCATGATTGAGATAGATTACTTAATAACTTAGGTATATGTATGGGCATATACCTAAGTAGGATTATCTATTGATTTCATACTTTTTGGTTTATCCTTGTTGGATTTTGTGAGGCCTTGAGGGTCTTGGGGTCCCTAATGAGTATCGTTATACTCACCACTGCACGAGATATGCCTGCACCTTGTTGTGTTGGATGCAGATGATGGACAACGCTGACTGAGGCTGAGAGTACTAGGACTGGATGGAACTCAGAGGTGGATCATACAGCATGTCGGTACACGGAGGAGATGGATGTACGTGGAGTGATGAGGAGACGATATGTACCAACCCTTCAGGTAGGAACCTTAGAGGAAGATCTAGTAGCTGTCTTTTCTTTTTCTTCAGTTGTATTTCATTTCAGTTGTACTTGAACCTTTACTATTCGTCTTGTATTCTGGCCCCTTTTTACTTTCATCACTCTTTTATTATACAGTTTACTTGGTGTTTCATCTAGCTGTGTTCTTGCTTGTGTGTGTGTTTACAGGTTATAAAGGAAATGCCTTCCCAGTTTTAGGGAATTACACCTTTGGTGCTAGTCGCCAGCCCCTGGCCTATGGAAGGCAGGCTTGGGGAAGTCCTGGAACGGGCCCCGGGGGATGGGTCATGACATGGGTAGCTCTAGGAATCTTGTATCGATTAAGTTAATATGTTTTTATTTTATTATGTTGGGTAATTTGTAGTATGAGTTCCCCATGGTTTATGGTATTCCATAGTTGAGGTGAATTTTTTTAAGTGGTGTGGTTGGATTTGATTAGTAGTTTTTTAGGGTGGAATGAGATTTGTTTTAAAATTTAAGCATGGGTTTGTTTTTAGTCATTTAACTATTTCCTTTTGTAAATATATCTTTAAATAATCATTATAATTTAGTTTAAAATTTATTTTTCATATTCTCACTCTACTTATCTTAAATTGGTTTTGAAAATTAAATCTTTTTTTAAAAAAAGATATTTTTTTAACATTAAATATGTTAAAATAAATGGAGTATATTTCTAGATTACTCAAGAAACTTACTTTTTTTTAGAAGTGTGTGATGGTTCTTAAAATCCATTTTATTAAAAATAATGGTTTTAGCACTATAATTTCACAATATTTTCTTATCATTATGAAAGTGGTTTGAATTTAGTGATAGGTATTTTGGGATTATTTTTACGAGTGATTGATGATTCCCTATTTCATCCTCTATTATGTTGAGAAACTTTTATAGGTGAATTTTTTTAGAGGTATCTTGTGTGGTTATTAAGTTTTTGGTATTTCCTCTATTAAAGTAGTACTGATGTTGATGTAATATTCTTGAGTTAGGGTGATAATTTTTCAGTAGATGTTTTCCCTTTGGTGTTGTGATTCATAGAAATTATAATGTGGTTTCTTAAATGGTTTGGTTATTCTTGTGTTTAAAGATAATTATATTTAAATATCATTGAAGTTTTGGGGAGGTATCTTCCCTTAAACTTAGGTTTTGGGAACTTATTCCCCTATATCATATTTATGTTGTAACGATTTATTCTATTATGATTTAGATATTCATTCCTTAGGTCATGTTCATGTTTCAATAATGGTAATATCCTTATTTGAGAGGTATCTCATAGGAATGTTTTGTTTTGTTGTATTTTTTTCATTATGTATTTGGTTTTGATTCTTAATGAAAAGAATCGTTTAAGATATATGTGATGTAAGGGCCTCAATTTTTTTGAACCCTTCTTTTTTCTTCATTTATAGGGTGCTAGGGAGTTTTGTCGAGTGTTTGGTGGTAATATTTGGGTCTAGGTGAAGTTATAAGTTAGTTCAAAGGTGAAAGAATTTTTTTGAAACGATGAGACTTAAAATAAATATTTTTAAGAGGCTAGGGTTGTTTCACATGATATGGTGGTGCTGTAAATGTGGTGAGTGGTCTATTTTGAAGAGTTTATGAATTTAGGACTTAAAATGGTCATTATGGTGTGTTTCCTTTTCTTGGTGGTTCTCCACATCTTGGTGGGGAATTTTTATAGGGATTAATTACTCAAGAGATCTTGGGGTAGTCTCTTTATAAAATAGGGAGAGTTGTAATGCTTATTATGGTGTGTGTGGTGGTGTCATTCTGTGGTGTGAGGAATTTTAGTAAAGTAGTGGATCATTGCGTATCACCTAGAGTAACCATTTTGTAATTATATCATCACACCATTGTGATGGCCATTTTGGTGAGTTTGGTGTCTAGAGGTTCTCCCTATAGGATATGGGGAAGGGATAAGTTCTTATTTTAGGAGCCTTGGTGGTGTTATATTATGGGTTTGAGGTTTCTTTGATGTGGCTGGGTTTTTCATGAGAATTAGAAATGTTAAGGGTGGGTCCTCTACATCGTGGTGGTTCTTGAAGTAGATTCATATTTGAGGTTGACACAACAATTTTAGGTACCTTCATGTTGTGGTAGTTATAAACCTATTTTCAAAAGGACAAAATAACCTTCAAGACTAGGGAGAATCATCTGTTTTAAAGATATGAGATTTCATATCACATTTTTATAGAGGCCATAATGGCCATTTTGGAAGTTTTCACACCATAGTTAAGGCACACTAGGCTCTCTCTATAAATAGGGGTTGAGTTTCCTTTGGTTTGAATATTATTTCAATCCTTAAAACCCAAGACAAACCCAAGACTTATTTAGTGTCTTACAGTTATCTATTCGAGGATATATACCTCTTGATTCATGGGGATTGATCTCTCTTGATCCTAGGTACCCTATTCTCATTTTCATTCTATTATCTTTCATTCATTCCTTACCAGAGGTTACAATAGTGAGGTTTCTTCTAATTTTTTTTATTATTTAGTTATAGTTTGATGAATATTCATTATAATTAGGTCCTGAGGTGATTCCCATTGAGTTTAACGATGTTTGATCCTTATTTTCCTCTATCCTTGTGTGGTGTTTCTTGAAGCTTGAATCATGGTATAGGATTTGATACTTTTTCTTATCTATTTTGTTTAAATTATGGAAATATCATTCCTTTGCTTTCTTTGGGTGGATGGTAAGGATTATCCTAATGAAGATAATGAATTGGACTAGGGAAAATTGAAGGGAAGGGATGATTAGCATGTGTTTTATATGATTCTATGATATTTCCTCTGATTGATGGATTTTTTGTTGTTTCTACCAAGTGGTTATAGAATTTATTATGTTATATGTATCATTTTTTGAAATTGAGTTTTTTGGAATCACCTCTCATAAAAGGTTAATGTATCAACTCTAATTTTTCCATGTATGATTTTGAAATATTTCTATGAATATTTCCAAATTCATGTGTTGAGTCGGCATGGGATTTCGGGGCCCAAAGAGCCTCAGTGAAATGATATTAAAAATATTAAATATATTTTATCACGTGCATGAAGTTCTTTAGAAAATGTGAAATAAATCCCAAGAGAAGACTCATATAGGAAATTTTAGACTGTAGTTGAGTTTATAATGTGGGTTTTAACCTAGGAAAGACATAAAATTTATTAATGTTGGGAACCCCGTTGGAGGAAACAGTTGACGGGGTGTTAAATGGAGATGTATTTATGCAATAAAATTAAATCAATAAACCTACCCCCCCCCACCCACACACACACACTATTTGGATTCCTATGTTCTTAGAGGGGGTTCTCCCATAGCAATAGATGAATCAAGGAATAATTGATGTAAGGAGGTGCTACCAAACCCAGTTTTTGATGTCGATCATCACCGGATCAAGGAGAAGCACGTCCAGGGTGTTGTTTTGGACACAAATATTTTGAATTTTTCTATGGGGTAGGTAGATTTATGAGTTTTACATCCCGATTTCCTTTTGATGCATTGTTTTAAGGTTTTAGATCCCTTAGTTGACTTCTAGGGACCCTATGGGAGGTAGAGTTGTGGTTTTGGGGTGAAAATCAAGGGTTTTGGTTGGCTTAGAGGATTTCCCCATTTCAAAATTTTATTTTCAAAAAAGATGAACTTTTGGGGACTACACGCCATGTACTAGAAGTACATGTTGTGTAGTGATCCCAGGTCATGTGGTTGAGGGACATGTTCAGGTATGTCATGTAAATGGACATGGCTATGTATATGTACATGGTCAGAATACACACGAATGGGTTGAGTTACATGGTCATGGCCTAGGACTTGAGTTTCAGTCGTTTTAGAAGAATCATGCCATGTAAAAGGGTTACACGTTGTGTGAGGTTACATGGCCAGCTGGTCATGTATGAGAAAGGACACGCCTAGAGATTTTAACGTGGTCACACGCCATGTGACATGGGGTACATGATGTGTATTCCCCTTTTTACATGCCACGTATCAAAGGGTACACAATCAGGGGTGGTGTCGAGAGACATGACGTGCATTGCTGGTACATGTCGTGTACTTCCTTTCAAGATTTTTCTCCATCACATATCTCCATCTTCAAGAATTAGTTGGAGGCCCACAAGTAGCCTATTCTAAGTAGTTTTCCATATGTGATGTGATGGTGGTCATGATCTTAGCATTAGAGATGTGATGTGAGGTGACATTGTGGGTCGCTTCATATAAACCAAAAATGGTTGAGAGAGTTCCCTTGTTTCGTTCTTATGAGAGTTCGGTGTGACATCACATCCTCATCATAGGATCATGACCCCTACATGGGTGCCCCGAGTTTCTTTGATTTTATTTATTTGCAGTTTATAATGTAATATATTTTGAAGACATCACGTAGGATAAATTCTCTGCGTAAAAGTAATGATTGGATTAACCATAAAATAATTTCAAATTTTTTCATAAGATGAACTGAGGTGCATTAGATAATTTTTTAGCAGTCTAGTAAGAAAATTATTTGGATTTTACATAAGATATTAAAATACTACCAAATTTAAGATAAATTCCGATTCAGTAAGTGAATTTACCAATGTATATTAATCTAAAACAATGAGGCTAGACCCGAGAAAAATTTAAAAAATGGGTTTTTAAATTTTTTTATTTTTCAAAACGGGATAAGTTTAGAAGTATTTTTTAAAATGGGTCATGAGATGCATGAACCTTGTTCACATATCCCTAATCCCAGGAAGATGCGTGAATGGGGTTCATGCATCCTGAACAGATGTGATAAAAAATGTGTGAACCTTGTTCACGCATCTCTTTGCACCAAATATGCTAAAACAGGGTTCACGCATCTTTAGCGTGGAGGAAGATGTGTGAATGTCATTTAGGCATCCTTTGAAGATGGGATGAAGGACGCGTGAACCCCGTTCACGTGTCCCACTAGGATAATCTATAAAATCCCCCCCACCCAAATTCATTCTTCTCCTCTGGATTTTGTTGCACAGCCCTGTAGAATTTATTTCTCAACAAATATTTACTGCTTTTAATAAGGTAAAATTTCTATTTATATTTTTAATTGTTTAATTGTGTTTATTTATTAAATTTGTATGATTTATTTATTTGATTTTTGATATGTATAAATTAGTTTTTTTGTGTATGGTTTATTTATTTTCTATGTATTAATGTGTAAATTAGTGTCTTTTGTATGATTTAATTTTTTAATGGTGTTTATTTTGTATGAATTTGTATTGAATGTTTAGGAAAATTAATTATGTTATGTCTAAAATGTTGTATGGATTCATATTGAATGTTTATGAAAATTAAATATGTTATAAAATATGTTATTTTGAAATTAATATTAATTTAAATTATAATATTTTATATAGTAGTTATATAATTTATGAATAATATATTAGTTATGTGTATCATATTTAAATTTATTGAAAAATATATAGAAAATTATTTTTGTTAATGGTATAAAAACAGTTTTGTATAAATAATAATTTTAAATTACATGAATTATAATTAAATTTATTAAATGTTATTAATAAAATATATTTAGATATTTAATATATATTTCATCTAGTGATATATATAATAATTATACCAAAAAACATAGTAAGTTGTGTACAGAAAACTCTTTTTGTTAATGGTATAAAAACAGTTTTGTATAAATAATAATTTTAAATTATATTAATTATAATTAAATTTATTAAATGTTATTAATAAAATAGATGTATATATTTAATATATATTTCATCTAGTAATAGATATATTAAGTATACTAAAAAACATGGTAAGTTGTGTATAGAAAACTCTTTTTGTTAATGGTATAAAAACAGTTTTGTATAAACAATAATTTTAAATTATATTAATTATAATTAAATTTATTAAATGTTATTAATAAAAGAGCTGTAGATATTTAATATATATATTTCATATAGTAATAGATATAATAATTTTACCAAAAAACATTGTAAGTTGTGTGATGACTGATCTTAAGATGACCAACCAATTCACAATTGAAATTTCATGTCTTATTTTGTGAATTTAGTTATTTAATTTGTAATAATTGTATTTATTTTTCCATATTGATGACCTGGGAGTGATCTCTGAATAAGTATGTAAAGACTTGAGTTCCTGCTTAAAAGTTATGTATTTTATACCCATATACCCCCTCACATGCATGTGAGTAAATTTGTAATTAAAAGGCAATCAATAATAGGCGTCCTCAAAGAGGCATCCCCAAAGAGGCATCCTAGAAGAGGTGTCCCAGAAGAGAAGTTTGAGAATAAGCATTTGACAGGAGAAATTTCTATTTGAAAGGAGACTGACAGTTTCTAAAATATTTGATAATAGAGACTCTAGGAGTCTACCTATAGGTTTTGGTTAGTTTATCAAATAATGATAAACTAATTGTAAGTCTCAAGATCAAGTCATAATTTATTTCATAAGTAATTAAAATATATAACGTTATATTAAATTTTATTTGGTAATAATACAACCATTAATATACCTCAGAAGTGATAAATCAATACATACAAAAGTATCAAGATAAATTCAATTATTCGAAACCAATTTAAATAATGTAAAATTTTGATGCAGTATATAATATTTTATTAATTATTTTTTTATAGGTAATAATGTATGCACAAATATATTGAAACGGTGAGGCCATTTATACTAACCATGGATTTATCTATAGTGTGACACCTATCAAGGTGGTAAATCTTCATGGTTGTATGACATTGGATGCAGTTCACAATAAGATTCATGATTGGTTAAAACTGAGGGCTGATAAATCCATTTCTTCAATAACATATCGACATCTACAATATCCTGAACGTTTATGGAACACCAAGTACCCTTTGTTCAGTGATGATGATTGGATGGATGTGTCATGACCCATCCCTTGGGGCTCATTTTGTGACTACCCCAAGCCCACCTTCCATAAGCCAGGGGCTAGTGACTAGCACCGGGAAGGCATATCCCAAAAAGGGAAGACATTGCCTTTAAACCTATACACACACAGACAGAGAAAACTGCGCAAATCTAACCATGAAGGAAAGAAAAGTAATACAACCACCATAAATTACCACCAATAAGAGTAAATAATTTAAACTAAAAGTAAAGGGGGCAGAATACAATCCCAACTGAAAGGAAAGTACAATAAAATAATTACAAACTTTAGAGGTCATCTGTTAAGGATCCTACCTGAAGGGTAGGTACAGCTCTCAGTCGGACATCACTATAGCACACCACATCTATTGATCACCTCCGAGCACCATCTAGTCCTGGATCCCCAAAGTCCAATCAAATATTTTTTTTCATCTACACAAGACACAACAGGTGCGGGCGAAGCCTGTGCAGGGGTGAGTATAACAATACTCAGTAGGGACCCCGAGACCCTTGAAGTTATCTCAGTAATCCAATAAGAAAAACAACACAAAGGAAATAAAATATAGGTAATATAACCAAGAAATATCTCCAACACATAGAAAAAGGTAAAAGATGCAGCTCACATCAGGTATAACTTAAGTACAGAAGGAAAGATGATTATTCGTAAAGCTAGATCAATTTATTCTGTCGAGAGGTTCTGATGTTGATCCACACAGGGTTACTAGGTGCTGACCCATACAAGATATCTAGGTGTTTACCCACACAGGATTCCTAGGTACTGACCCACACCAGATTTCTAGGTGCTAACTCACACAAGATTGATATGTGCTGACCCATATAGGATCTCTAGGTGTTGACCCACACAGGATCGCTATTCGTTCTTCATGTCACAGCCAGCCACTGGATTCCTTCACTTAGCATGCTTGATTCTGGAAGGATCCACTCCTCAATCCATTGGCCTTACCTCAACCTCCACAATGTCCCACATAGATTTACCTTTAAGTATATTCTCGTCGTAAGGGTTCCAACGCAACAGAAGGTGAGTCGAATGGACGCTCGACCTGTAAGATATATGCATTTTTGTAAAAAGGGACCATTTGGATTTGAGTCTGATCCAACATAGTTGTATTCCCATTTCCTCCAAAACTCACTTAAAGTATCTCAAAAGGACCACCGTAAGGGTCCTCACGCTGCAGACGACGCATCAATCAGACGTTCGGTCTGCAAGTTATGTTCGTTTCAGTGAAACGGGGCTGGTCGGGTCCGGGTCCGGTCTGACCCGGTCATACCGACCTGACCCAACCCAGTCTGGGGGTCCGATAGGGGTATTATCCGGTGGAGGGTCCATCCCGGTGGCACGGATCTAGCCCGATGGCATGGGTCAGGCCCAGCGGTGTGGGTCCAGCCCACGGAGCCGCAGGTCCGGTCAGCTGGCCGACCCGATCCGCCTAGCCGGGACGCGGTAGACAGCCATGTACGGCTTCTTTCTCACCCTGTGTTCAATATGGGGTGGTCTTTTTGCAATAGTCAAGTGATCGTTGTGGTGCTACATGGCCAGCCAGGCTGGTCGGTCGGACTCCCACACGCGGTCGACGAATCACATGCGCCGACTCGCCAGAGCGGCCCAGGCAGGCTGCTCCTCCATGTGGTTCTGATGGACACCATGCCTCCTCACCATCGGGGCCAACTGACCCCAGCCTCCTACTATCACGGAACGCCGACAGCCACGCTGCCACCCTCTTATATCGGTTGTCGATGGTACCTTTTACGGGCCACCAGAGTCACTCTGGTGGTCTGTTTCTCAAACTGCTTATGTCTACGGGATCTGTAGGCTGCCACCTTCACTAGAATCCCTTGGAAATGCATTTCTGACATTTGGATCATCCAACCTCAAAGAACACACAAAGAACAACTATAGTGGAGGGATTGGGCATTATTCATATTAGCATGTGCCCTACACATTAGAGTTTAACCATGGGGGAATACACAGTAATCATCACAATGCTTGAATAAAACCCCAATTCAAATCCCCACATTAGAACCACTCGCACGAACGAGAAAATCGTGGATCAACCCATTACTCAGTTGATCCGCATTCATTGTTAAACTTAAGAATGGAAAGAAAACTCAAGAAAACAAAACCCCTACCTGGATACGTTGGATCCGTTGAGGATGAAGGAAGGGTTTTGTGTCATCATCGATTCTTGATCATTGGCATTCATCACCGCTCATCGACCTCTGGTTCCGATCCTCCAACATTCTCCACTTCATTCTTCATTCTTCATTGGAGAGGGATTCATACGATGGTTCTTCAGAGATTCCCCACATTTGTTAATCCCTAAATTCCAACATGTTTGAATATTAAAAGAAACATGTGTAGCGACATTGCACTCGCTAATGATGCTCATTAATGAGTCACGTTTAATGAGACATTAATTAACCATTAAGATAATTGTTCAGTGGTTACAATGATCCATTAATGAATATCCATTAATGATCCTCGTCGTTGCACTAATGTGCCGTTGTCCGCTGTTCAGCGGTGAGAAAATAAATAAAATAATTCTTAAAAATTATTTTATTATTTTTCTCAAAAAATCTGAAAAACAACTTTTCTGCTCGGCCCTTTCTGGTCAAAGTTAATTCATTTCTAGGAAAATCTCATCACTCTAAGTTCAATAGTGCCCTAAAATTTCAAATCTAAGCACCGGTTCAAAAGATAGAAAGACTTGCTCATATATTTACTGAACGTACCTTAAAAAAGTTCAAAATTCCTTTTTGGGATCACTGGGTCTAGGAATCACATTCCATTAAAGCGTGTGGTCTCAGAATAATTCCATATAATTTAAAAAAATACACAGAATTTCTGGTACATTACATTCTCCCCACCTTAGGGCTTTACATCCCCAAAATCCTAAACAAGAACTAATCAAATAGATGGGGGTACTAAGCATGAATATGATCCTCTCGCTCTCATGTGCCCTTCTAGAGATTCTCATGCTACCATCGAACTCACACTAGAGGAATCGACCACCCACATAGGACCTAATCTTGTTGATCCTCTATCTCTACTAGGAACTCTGCAAACATCACCTTATCGTCAATGTCCAAATCTCCCTAGTTGATGACATGCGATGGATCATGCATGTACCTCCTCAGCTGCGACATGTGGAAAACATCATGCACCCAGTGCATCTATGGGGGAAGAGATAGGTGGTACGCTACCTCTCCAACTCTACTCAGGATCTGAAAATATCCGATGAACCTCAAAGATAGCTTTACGCCCCAGCCAAATATTTGTAATCCTCATCGAGGTGAGACCCGAAGGAAAACATGATCACCCTCCTCAAACTCCAAGGGTCTCTGTCTCCTGTCGGCATAAGACTTATTCCTGCTATGTGCAGTCCTCATCCGCTCCTAGATGATCTGCATCTTATTAGTGGTAAGTCGTACTAACTCTGGACCCATTAGTATCAACTCCCCTAGGTTTTTTTAACATAGGGGTGATCTACAAGGCTGCCTATATAAGGCTTGAGATGGTGTCATGCCAATGGTGGAGTGATAGCTGTTTTTGTATGAAAATTCCACCCATGGAAGGTGGTCCTCCCAACTATGACCAAAATCTAGGACACAAGCATGAAGCATGTCCTCCAAGGTCTGTATGGTCTATTCCGTCTGACCATCCATCTGGGGGTGAAAATTTGTGCTCAAGCGTAGCTAAGTCCCAAACACCTCATGTAACCCTTTCCACAACTGGGATGTAAATTGAACACCATGATCTAAGACGATCATCAAAGGCACCCCCATAAAGTCGCGCTATCACCTGGACATAGAGGCATCCCAATCCCTCTACCAGTCCCTACTCTTGGATGGGTAATAAGTGAGCCGACTTGGTGATTCGGTCAACGATTACCTAGATAGAGTTATGGACCCTATATGTATGTGGTAACCCCATCACAAATTCCATCGAGATACCATACCATTTCCACTCTGGTACCTCGAGTGGCTAGGCCAAGCCTGCTGGAACCTGATTCTCATCCTTCACATGCTGACAAGTGAGGCATCATGAAACAAACTCGGCCACTGCTTTCTTCATCCTTGTACACCAATACTAACATTGAAGGTCCTAGTACATCTTCTCCACTCCAAGATGTACTGCCAAAGGGGATGTATAGAACTCTCTCAACACCTCCTCACGTAACATTTCTGGTACTACAATGCATCCTTTGAAAAGGATGATGTGCTCACCGCCTATCAAAAATATATTAGGAACATGTCCTAAGGATATCTGAGCATGTCAGGCCTCGTAATCAACATCCACAAGTTGTGACTCCCTAAATCACTGTAATAGCGGGGAAGTGACATTCATAGACTGGAGTTAAGCTTCTCCATCACTATCCACAAAGGATATTAGCATCGCAGCTAGCTTCTTTGTTGCCTCACTCAGTAGCTGTAAACCAGACCTCCTACTGAGTGCGTCTGCCACCACGTTCCCCTTCCCAAGAGTATATACTATCTCAAATTCATAGTCCTAGAGTAACTCCAGTCATCGTATATATCTCAAGTTCAGGTCCTTCTATGAGAAGATATACCTGAGACTCTTGTGGTCATAGTATATGGTAAATCGTTCACCCATCAAGTAGTGTCGCCACATCTTAGAGGAAAAGACCGATGCAGTTAAATCCAGGTCATGGGTCACATAGTTATTCTCATGCTACCTCAACCGGCATGAGCCGTAGGAGATCACTACTCACTCCTACATAAGTACACAACCCAGTTTGGTCTCTGATGCTTCGCAGTAAACTACATACCCAACACCCTCTTATGGTAGTCTCAAGATGGGGCACTCATTAGTATCCACCTCAACTCCTAGAAACTCTGCTGGAACCTCTCCATCCACATGAAGGGTTGTCCCTTATTTTTCAAAGCTAAAAAGGGTGTTTCTACCTTAGAAAAGTCAGGTACGAACCTCCGGTAGTACCCATTGATCCCCAGGAAACTTCGCACCTCAGTCAAACTCCTGGGTGTCTCCCAAGAAATCATTGTCGCTATCTTCATCAGATCCACTGCAACTCTATCCTCTGAGATGACATTTCCTAGAAATTGGACCTTTATAATCCATAATTTTCACTTTGAGAGATTACCATAAATATGGTTCCCTTGGAGTGCATCTAGGACTATCCGTAGGTGTGTAGCATGCTCCTCCTCTGATGCTGAGTACACCAAGATGTCATAAATGAAGAATACCATGAAAAAGATTGAGGTAAGGGTGGAAGACTTTGTTCATGAGTCCCATGAATACTGTTGGGGAATTGATCATGCTGAAAGGCATCACCAAAAACTCATAATGGTCGTACTAGCATCTAAAGTTTTTCTTCGGTACATCTTCATCTCGCACCTGATGCTAATGATAGCCTGATATGAGGTCGATCTTCGAGAAACACCTCGCTCCCTTCAGCTGATCGAAGAGGTCATCTATCCTCATAAGTGGATACTTTTTCTTCATGGCCACCTATTTTAGGTGTCGTAAGTCCACACATAGTCTCAAGTTCCCTTCTTCCTTCCTTGGAAAACAACACTGGGTCTACCCATGGAGAAACACTAGGCCTCACAAACCTCTTCCTCTACAAGTCCTCCAGTTGTACCCTAACCTCACGAAGATCTACAAGAGCCTTATGATATGCAGGTGTAGATATTAGTGTCATACCTAGGTATAAGTCAATTCAGAATTCTACCTCTCTACGAGGAGGTAGTCCTAGTAAATCTTCTTGAAAGACATCCTCATACTCGTCTACCACTACAGGAAAGCTCAGACTCCCCTTGTCCACCATAATGAGGGTGAGGCTAGCCAACTGGTGAGTGATCGGCTGCACCCTCCTCTGGGAATGTCCATCCTATTCTTCAAAGGTTCCCTTATCACTGGTAAAGGAAAACCTAGTTCCAACCTCACGGACACACCACACTTTGTTTCTAAAACAGTCGATCTGTGTATGGACTATGTATAACTAGTCCATACCCAAGATGATGTCATAAGGCCTTGATACTGCTGCTAGGAGATCCTATCCTAAGATCTTGCCTCCTAGAGTAATCTCACACTTTTAGCGCTAGTGTGTAATTGTCGAATCCCCTCTCGTAGGAGTCTCTAATCGTAAGGATAAATCCACCAACTCCACCAGAATATTCGAGCCTCGAACGAGATCCGTGGAAAGGAAATAGTGATTGGCACCTATGTCTATGATAATTGCAACTAATGTGTACTATATACATATCGTATCTCTAATCATCTCTAGATCACTGTGGTTGTAGGACTCCATCACCTGAAGATGGCCTCACCCCTGTCCACCTACTCCTGGAGCTCGTGGCAGACCTCCTAGGGGTGGTGGTAGTAGTACCTCAAACCGGCATTCATCGACTACCACTCGGCCTACTCCCCTTCCACGTATGCTACCATGCGGACCTCCTCGCTTGAACCTCTATTGATATCTTGTTGATACCTCAACTACCTACTGGTCATCCGTGTGTGGATTCAAACAACCACGAGCCATGTGCCCCTATCCGCTGCAATGGTAAAAAAAACTCTAGCCCTCACATAACATACTCTGTCTCACGAGCTCCGCACCTCCGACCCTATGTCATGGGTTCATCCTCCAGAAGTTCTATCCCATTTGGGCATATGCAACCTCTGCCTACTACCTGTTACCGATGACTCAGCCACCTGTCATTCGGTGGTGGCTCTCACCAATAGTGTCTTCTCAACTAGGAAGCTCTCTGCTAGTAGGGATGGCTCTAGCATCTCAGCCTGTATTGAGATGTTGAGAAAAATCATCAATGTCCTGATCTCCTATTGAATTCCCTACTCAAAGGTTTGGGACATGAATAAAGGGTCTCATAACATGTCATTGGAGTAGCGGGAGAGGTTGGTAAACCTTGCTGAGTACTAGGACATAGTCAGGCAGCCCTATTTTAGGCACAATAACTCCTTAATACACACTGAGCATAGTGTCGTTGGTACAAAATCCTCTCTGAAGAGGCTCTCTAAGTCTAACCTGACAAGGGTCGCCTTCTCATGTGTCTGAAGCGTTAAGATCTATTATCTCCTTGTTGTTCCCTAAAAAAGTCTAGTGGATAGAACTACCATCTGGTCTGTAGGTGTCTCTACCAAGAAAAAAACTCAAGCCACAACCTCCATCCAGTCCTCAGGAACCTAAGGATTTGTCTTGCCTAGAAACCTTAGAGGCCTATATCTCTAGAACTCATGAAGCACGCTTAGTCGTCATTCACTATCTGTTGGTGGGGCTAGTAGAAACTACTGCTCTCTAGGTGGTGGTTCTGATAGTACACCACCCGAAGGTGCTATCGTTATAAGTGGTACCTATAGTGATGTCTCATCGCTCAATGGACCATCATCATGATCTCTCACTGGAATCCTGATTGGTTGTCTTCTTAGAGGCATCCTGTAGAGAAACATATGCACCACAGTCAATAAGTTATACCTGGTGAGCTAACTCAAAAGAGATCAAGAGAAAAAACATTTAAAAAACACATGAAAGTAGTTTTTTAATGTACCGAGTTGGAAAATAGAATTCAGGGTCCTGATGTATGGATACATCGGCATCCGCACCAACACTGGACTCCCTAGACTGAAAGCCGAACTGAAGACACTTGACACTATTTCCCCCATTGAAAATACAAACTCCTAGTTCTTCTGGTAAAACCGACCACCCTTTGATACCACCTTGTCACGAACTGTCCCCTGGGGCCCATGTCGTGACTACCCCAAGCCCACCTTCCATAGGCCAGGGGCTAGTGATTAGCACCGGGAAGGAATATCCTAAAAAGGGAACACATTTCTTTTAAACATGTACACACAGAGATAAGGAAAACTATGAAAAGATAACCACGAATAAAAGAAAAGTAATAAAACCACCACAAAGTACCACCACTGAGAGTAAAGTGTGTAAACTAAAAGTAAAGGGGCCATAATACAAGCCCAACTAAAAGGAAAGTATAGAAAAAAAAGTACAAGCTCTAAAGGTTGTTTTCCAATGATCCTACCTGAAGGGCATATACAGCTCTCTGTCAAACGTCACTGCAGCATACAACGTCTATCGATCACCTCATAACACCGTCTAGTCTTGGCTCCCCAAAGTCCAGTTAAATTCGTATGTCGTCTGCACAAGACACAACTTGTGTGGGCGAAGCCCATGAAGGGGTGAGTATAATAATACTCAATAGGGACCCTGAGACCCATGAAGGTATCTCATTAATACACGAAGGAAAACACCACAAAGGAAATACCACAGAGATAATATCACCATGAAAGATCTCCAACACATAGCACAAGGTAAAAGATGCAGCTCACACCATGTATAACTTAAGTATAGAAGTAAAGATGATTAGTCATAAAGCTAGATCATCTTATTCTGTTGAGAGGTTCTACTTATCATCCAAACAGGGTCTCTAGGTGCTGAACCACATAGAATCACTAAGTACTGAACCACATAGAATCACTAGGTGCTGACCCACATAGGATCACTACATACTGACCCACACAGGATCACTAGGTGCCAACCCACATAGGATCGTTATTCGTTCTTCACATCATAGTCAGCCACTGGATTACCGCACTTAGCACGCTTGATTCTGGGAGGATCCGCTCCTCAATACATCGGTTATACCTCAACTACCACGAATTCCCACATAGAGTAATCCCGAAGGACCATCCCATCATAAGGGTTCCAATGTAATAGACAACGTGTCGAATGGAATCCCAGTCTGTTATATATGAACATTTTTGTAAAAAGGTTCTCGTTAGATTTGAGTCCGATCCAACCCGGTTGTACGTCAATTTCCTCCAAAACTCACATAGTGTATCTCAAAAGAACCGCCTCTTCTCAAGGGTCCTCGCACCATAGACGACGCGTCAATCAAATGCTTGATGTGCAAGTTATGATCATTTCAGTGAAACGGAGCCGGTCGGGTCCTGTGTGGGTCCGGACCAGCCAGTCCATTGGGCCTGTGGGTCCGGCCCGGTATGACGTGCCCGGACCAGTGGTGGGTCCGGCCTGGCAGTGCGGGTTAAACCCACAGAGGCGTGGGTCCGGCCTACTGAACGACCTGGTATGCCTGACCAGGACGTAGCAAACAGTTGCGTTCGGCTTCCCACTTGTCCCACAATCGACACAAGGTGGTCTTTTTACCACGGTCAAGTGACTGCGGTGGTGTTACACGGCCGGACAGGCTAGCCGACCAGAATCCTAGACACAATTGACAAATCGTACGCACCAGCTCAACCGAGTGGCTCGGGCGGGCCGCTCCTTCACATGGCAGCGACGGGTGTCACGCCTCCCCACCGCTACAGCCAACTGGCCGTAGTCTCTTATCGTCGCAACACACCAACGAGCATGCCACCACCTTCCTTCTGTGGCCACTGGTACTGGTGTTCTAGCGGCACCTTCGACGGGCCACCTAAGTCACTCTGGTGTCTTGTTTCTTGAACCACTTTCATCTACATGATCTGTAGGATGTCGCCATCACTATGAAGCCCTTAGAAATGCATTGCTAACACATTGATCATCCAACATCAAAGAAATCGCAAAGAACAACTATGGTAGAGGTATCAGGCCTTGTTCAAGTCATCCTACACCCTCTTTGTTAGAGTTTAACCATGGGGGAAGACATGATAATCATCACAAAGTTTGAATAAAACCTTAATTCAAATCCCCACATTAAAACCACCCACACGAATGAGTGAATCACGGATCAACCCGTTAGTCAATTGATCTACATTCATTGTTAAACTTAAGAACAAAAAGAAAACTAAAGAAAAAAACCCCTACTTGGATATGTTGGATCCACTGAGGATGAAGGATGGGTTTCATGTTGTCGTCGATCCATGATCATTGGCATTCATCACTGCTCGTCGACCTCCAGATCTGATCCTTCAATGTTCGTTGCTTCGTTCTTAGTTATTCATTGGAGAGGGATTATACCAGTGGTTCTTTAGAGATTCCCCATGTTTGTTAATCCCTAAACTCCAACATGTTTTAATATTAAAAGAAACATGCGTATTGATGTTGTGCTCATTAATGATGCTCATTAATGAGTCACATTTAATGAGTCATTAATGAAACATTAAGGTAACAGTGTCACAGTTACAACGATCCATTAATGACCTTCCATTAATGATCCTCTTCATTGCACCACTGCACCACCGTCCGCTGCTCAACGGTGAGAAAATAAATAAAATAATTCTTAAAAATTATTTTTTTATTTTTATCGAAAAATCTGAAAGATAACTTTTCCACTCGGACCTTGGCGGATGAAATTAATCCATTTCTAAGAGAATCACGGTGCTTTGAGTTCAACGGTGCCCTCATATTTAAAATCCAATCACTGGTTCAAAAGATAGAAAAACACGCTCACACATTTATTGAACGTACCTTAAAAAAGTTAAAAATTCTGTTTTAGGCTCACTGGGACTTGAAATCATGTGTCGTCAAAGTGTGTGGTCTCATAATAATTCCATATAACTAAAAAAATAAATGATATTTCTAAGACATTACATGATGCATATTCCTTATTTAGACAGCATTGTGTTAATGGTTTGATGGATTTGAATGTGGTGATTTATGATATAGATGTGGTGCTATCGACTTATACATAACTGTGTTTTAGAGATCTGTAGAAGTTGGTCATTCACATCAGTATTTTTCATTGCCTCTTTCTCATATAACTTCAGTAATATAATCAAATTATGAAGAAGATGATCAAAATTTGGAAGGAAATGTAGATGAAATCCCTTTGTGTGATGAGATATTGAATGAAAGTTTATCTGAGGAAGAAGAATCTAGGAAGACATCAGGAGATGATGTATGGAATGAACCTTTTGAGGTTCCTTTGAGAGATTTGGGTGAGGTTGATGTGGGGAATGAACCTTTTGAGGTTCTTTTGAGAGACATGCATCCATGACATCCACCAGTTAGTGGTAATCATCCTTCGATATTGAGTTCCTTAGTTGAAGGAATGTATTGTGAACAACATTTTGATTGGGATGTTATTACACCAACTTCGAAATACCATGGAATTATAGGGAATAGGTTTGCATCAAATGATAATGCCATCTATGTCGGGTTGGAGTTTGAAAGTAAACTGGCCATGAAAAATGTGATAAAGAAATACCACATTGAGCGACATTTCACATTTGTGGTTGATGAATCAAATAATACAAAATATCTTATTTGTTGTGAAAAATATGGGTCAGAATGTAAATTTTTATTAAGGGAAATATTTGATATTTTTTTTCTTTTTGGAGGATAACCAAATTAGAAGGGCCACACACTTGTGTGCATCCAATCTTATCACATGATCATTATTCCCTTGATTCAAAGTTTATATTGAATTTTATTTGTGATATTATACGAACATGTCAGGATGTTCCCATTTCCCTTGTTCAGGAAAGAATCCAATGGTTGTATAACTATAAGATATCATACACCAAATCATGGAATGAAAAACAGAAGGCAATTGTAAAAGTGTATGGTGATTATGATGAATTTTATGTTATTTTCCATAACTTGTTGAATTATTGTCTCTCAACAATTAGATTTTTTATCATTTTGGAACTTTTGAGTATGTTTCCCCCAATCACCGAGTTGGTCGAACAAAGGTGAAGTTTAATAGGATTTTTTGGGCATTCCAGCCATGCATTACTGACTTTCCCTATTGTAAACAATTTATTCAAGTTGATGGAACTTTCCTGTATAGCAAGTATACAGGTGTTCTACGCATTTCTGCCACACAGGATGGTAATCGTGCTCCTCTTCCACTTGCTTTTTCTATTGTTGAAAAGGAGAATTTTGAATGTTGGAGCTATTTTTTTGCATGTGTACATGTTCATGTCACACAAAACTAGGGTGTATATCTGATATCTGATCACCATTGAGCAATTATAGAGGTCGTGGATAGTGATGGGGTTTCATGAACTGAGCAGAATGCTTATCATCATTATTTCATTAGACATATTACAAGTAATGTACATAAGCATTTCATAGATGATGCCATAAAGAAGGTGATCATCAAGTTGGGTATGTTTTTCAAAACTTACTTTTTTTAAAAAAATATCCATTTTAATACATTATTCTCTTATGGTTTTAGCATATGATCCCCAACAACAAAGGTTTGATCAATGCCTTGAAGATATTTGAACTGCTAATGACGATGTGTATTAATATATGATGCAGATTTCAAAAGAAAAATGGTCATTAGAATATGATGGTGGCATAAGATACGGTCATATGACCACTAATATAGAGGAGTGCATAAATGGGGTCCTCAAGGGCATGCGCAAACTCCCAATCATAGGGTTAGTGCAAGAGACATTTTATAGATGTGCTCACTACTTTGTTGACTGATCTCAAAAGTCCTATCAGAGGATGGAAAACAGAATGTGTTTTACTCAGCATTTCCGAAGTGATATTGATCAGATACTGAATAAGGCTTCAAGATGGACTGTTCTAGCCTTTGATAGGGAAAATATGGGATTTTAGGTAAGACAATGCTACGACCGGGCTATATGCACTAGTGGTCGAGTGTTTGTGGTGATGTTAGATAACAGGTACTGTGATTGCGGAAACTTTCAGGCATTTAGATGTCCATGTGCACATGTTATCATAGCTTGTGCTTTGGTAAATATATCATGGGAGACATATGTTGACCCAATGTATCACATGAGAACTTTGGTTAACTGTTATAGTGAATCTTGGATGCATGTTGGTGAATTTCATTCTATCTCATTGCCTACTAATCAGTCGACCATCGTCCTTGATATTTCCAAGTTTCATAAATTGGTTTTGTTTTCACTTATGATTTTTTCAATGTCTGTCATTTTTTAAATTATTGGCTTCATACTACTAGGTTGAGGCCCCGAGGAAGACCAAATTCAACTCAAATCAGAAATGAAATGGATTGGCCTCGACAACGAGGAGGGAGAATATGATGCAATATTTGTCACATAGAAGGACATACTCATAAGAGATGTCCGCAAGTGGTAGGATAGAGCTCCACATCCCATCAGCCATGATCAAGTCTGTGTATTGTATCATGAATATATATATTTTGTTTTGTATATAGACATTTCAGTATTGAATCCTTTTATTTCTAACTTGCTCCATTTTTGACATGTTTTAATTTTGGTTTGTCTCGTTTTTTGATTCTATAATAAATAATTTTGTGATACTAAATCTATTAAAAAAATAAACATAGAATGAAAATTAATATATCATGCTTCTACATATAACAAAGACATTAATCCACACACAACAAATCAAGCATAAATCAAAAATATCAACACAATCATTTTTCAATTTCTTGTTATAGATTTTTTAAAATAAAAGTTTTAAATTTTTATTGAATTCACTATAAAAAAAGTAACGATGAAATAATTTATGCAGATTGCTGGTTTTCCATTACTCACATATGAGGCTACTCATATACCATGACTACTTTTAGAGAGACGTCATGTGCCTTCGTTGAGTGTACGCAAATCTCACCATTTCCATCATACCGTACCACCTCCCGCTATCATCCCTCATCTACATCGTGCTAGATTCTATGGCGTAGCGATGTACGAATTTACCTTTCTCGATCATCAGCTCATTACTGCGCTTGTAGAGAGATAGATGTCAGAGTCATAGGCATTCCATTTTAGAGAGGGGAAGATTACTATTACCCTATAGGATGTGGCCATTATGTTGGGTCTCCCCATCGACGGTGCGGCTCTAACAGGATGAGTTGGAGTAGATTTTACAGAGCATTTTCATAGACTATTGGGAATAGAGGTCCCTGATGATGGTAGGACCATCGTCAGTGGTAGATTACACATGACTTGGTTAGAATAGAACTTAACACATTTAATAAAGGATGTTGATGAGATCATCGTGCTTTGATTTTCACGTGCATATATTTGGAGGGTGATCGGAGGCACAATTTTTGTTGATCACTCCACTACTTTTGTACATCTGATGTATTTACCTTTTTTGGAGGATTTGGATGAGGCATGACGGTATAGTTGGGGGGGTATCCTTGTCTATCATATACATAAAGGGAATTATGCAGCGCATGTTGCATCGATAAGATGCAAATCACGAGATGCATGACTCTTCTATAGATGTGTGAATGCGAGCACATCCCTCATTTAGATCCACATGCTCGTGCACCATTGGCATCAGATATTGTAGCAGAGGCTCCATGTGGACGTTGGTATGTCATTACTTCCTTATAATGTCTAAATTAATTGTACAACTTTTTATTATGAAATGTAAATATAACAATATTATCTACAGGTGGAGTCAGGCACATCGACATTCAGATTCCCCCAGACACGACGTCCACGCCTACAGACTTATGTTGGACAGCATTTGACCACACGATATAATTGATTATAATTTATATTGTCAAATTTTTATTCTTTACTATACATGTATTCATTTATTAATTGATTATTTATTTTTTTCTTTTAAATTATATGGATGTTATATACAGATGATATTATCTAGATTCTTCCACCATACTGTACAATGATGCTTGCTACCGGCTCCTGTAGGGTTCCATTGATTCATTTTCATATAGTCGAGTGGCATAAGATCGATAGAGTTATGAGGCAGTTTGGATTCTTTCAGTTGTTCTTGATCTACCCAGTCAGTTAGATTCAATGTATTCCTTGAAGATTTCAGAGAAGAGATATTTTGATTGGAGGAGATACCATGCAATATATATTGATTTATGGGACAGATGATAGGAGTCCCGGGGCAGGGACAATACTTTTTCATTTTGTGGATTAGATGGATTATACATCCTAGTACTGTAGGTCCCCATTTGGATTTCTTACATGACACAGATGAGGATTTCATGAGTTGGTATACATTGTTTCTTCCACCGTTCAGCAATTTTTTTATTCATATTACTTAACAATGGAATTTTTTTTCATAGGATGCTCGTATCTGTCATCTACTTCACATGTATGATCCAGTAGAGAGAACCGTATTTGACTCGGTATATTTTCACAGCTTTGTGACATAGTTCCTTCCTTCGATGGACAAGATTTATCATGACATTTTCTTTGATCCGCCACATGCTTAGGAGGCTGCGAAGCCTTCTGAGCCTCATATAGATGTACCAGGGGTGATGACCCTGTTATGGATCTTGTTGTTCCATAGGAGGAGGTTGTTCATCTTGATCAGTCAGATGTTGTTGTTCCATAGGAGGAGGGTGTTCAGCTTGATCAGTCAGATGTTGTTGTTCCATAGGAGGAGGGTGTTCATCTTGATCAGTCAAATGTTGTTGTTCCACAGGGGGAGGGTGTCCAACATGATCAGTAATATGCTCCTCCAACTTCACAGGATTAGCCATAGGTAGATATAGACGTTGACTGGGTTGAACTAGATTATTTATTACAGACATCCCCATCACAGCAGTCATCTTCTTTCCATGTTGGTGAGAGTTCCAGTCAGCATCCACTATCCTTAGATGTAGGATAAGGTACAAACAGTGAGACTGTACATCAACTGCTTGTCACACAGGAGGATGTGGAGGTGGCTGCTGATGATGATGCACAGCGTACGCCAGAGCGTAGATATAGACGGACACGATGTGGATGCATCCAGTATACGTCAGGCTGTGGGACAGAGGAGCATCCACGCCAGAGGCGTAGATTAGGTTTATTTTTTATTTTATGATACATTTTGTTTGTGCATTACTATTTTCATTTATAGAGTTATACTTTTTTTAATAAGTGTCTTACTGTCATCAATTTATCTTCCAAAATTAATAATTTATATTTGATATTCATTAATAAATATTAGTACTCTGGATAAAAAGATCTGTGAACATCAAGAAATCTTGAAAAATATTATTGATCTCAATGATTTGAATCCAAAAATCACGAAACATGATTCTTTGTTTAAAAAAATTAAATTGCATGAAGAATAATTTCAATGAATAATTGATAATTGTGAAGATTAGATGATTATGATTGAAGATGAAAAAAGCCACAATATGAGATGTATGGAATTAGAAGTTCATTTGGCCAACTTTGAGAAGATATATATTCAAACTTTATAAAAGGACATAGGTTCTACTAGCGCACAATCTTCACTGGGGGATTTTACTGTTAAAATACCTCCATCATGTGATAAAATTATGGACATTATGAAAAAGATTGATTTCATATTCTTTTAGAATAAGAAACAATCCTTAAGAGTGTTAAGATTGCACCATCCATGAAGGCTAATAAGAAAAAAAATCTCCACAAAATAAGAATGTAATGTGAAGAGATCCCTACTAAACAATATAAATTAGAATAGATGTTCAGATATACAATCATGAATGCTAGAGGAACTGGACCAACTTCATTGAGAAAAACCTCAATCTTCCAATCCACATTAAGAAGTAAGGAAGATCCACCATATTTTCTTATTCATTGTTTAATTTATCTATTCTTATGATGTAAGGAAGAGGGCCATCATTGATGAATTTTAAGAATGTGTTAGTATATCCAAGAATAAGTATTGAAGAAAATCATCCTTGGTGAAGTTATATAAGTTTTCAAAACTGATGTTTATGAGTGTTTCCCTTGAGGGGGAGGTAAATGAAAAAATATGAAATTACTGCCAGAATTAGTATATCAATTAGAATCAAACCTAATTACTGTAGAATGTTCAGGAAGATCATGTTATTGAAAGAGGGATGTTTTTCTAAATCTCCCTTCCTTTGTTAACAAAAATATAAACTGAATAAAAAGGGGTTGTAATTGAATTAATTAGAGACATAAGAAAAACTTGCCTCTAGTAAATTGTATTATCTATTCTTTTATATCAATTCATGCATTAAGAAAATATAATCAGATGTAATGATTTATAGTAAATGGATGTCTTCTCAAAATTTTGATATGAAATTCTAGAAGTACAGGTGGTTGGTCCCTCCACTAATGGATGATTTTAATAGACAAATACAAGACCTGAGTGTTACTATCACAGGCAAATTTTAACCGCAGAGGGATCAACTTCCCACCCATTTATTCATTTTCATTCAAAAAAATCAATGAAAATCCAGTTTGGGAGCCTATAAGACATGGTTCCCTTACCTGTAAACTTTATTATAACTTCTGTATGGGCAAGCCTTTGAAAATCACCTCTTGGTAAAATCCTATTTGGAAGCTATGAATTACTCCTTCCAAGTACACTATTATCTTTATCTCATCCTTTCATAGGCTCCCCACAAATGAATGTCTCATGAATACTGACATGTTCATTTTCCTAAGGTGCAATGTTTGTAAAGATGGAGAAGATTACATAAGGAACATATTCTTTTTTGTGATTCTTTTCTAAGACATTTTGGATCATAATAATAGCTTTCTACTCAATGATACATCTACTCCAAATGAATATTTATATTCTTAATAAGAGGGTTTCACCCTCAATCTGTTAAAAAAATTATTAAAATTTATCAATATTAATTTAATATTTACTATTTTAATTGATATTTATTAATATTTTTGAATATTTGTTAATTACTTCATAATTTCTAATTAATATTTATAAATATAGAAAAATATCTGGTTCATATTTATTACTATTTCATTTATATATTTGATTATTTAATTAATATTTGTAATATTTGTTTAGTTTGATGATTTTTTTATTTAACATTTATGTTCACGAATCCTTTACAAACTTCATACAGTAGATGCGTGACTTATTTTTAAAAATAATGTTAATCCTATACGGTTTCGAAAAAATAAATAAATGAAAACCCCCTTTTAAAAATCTGCCCTAGGCCCGAGGTTCTCTTCAAGACGGAGACCTAACTCCCTTCGTGTGAAGAAGCCGACTGAACCAGATGGATCCGAGCATGAAATCAAGCCGAAGGCGCCTTCGAAACTGAGGACAACGATTAAGGAAACGCGAACCAGGTACGATCGAAGGAGGAAGTCTTTCGCGATTCGAGCACACCAAACCAAGCCAAATCTAACTAGTTGACGCTAAACCCCATGGATGAAGGTCGACCAAATCCGAATGCCGCAAGCTTCCACGTTTGATTGAAACTGAGGTCGAGACCGAGTGAAGTAAACAAACTAGGGTTCGTAAATGGGGATGAAGCCGAATTAGCCGAGCTCGACTTCCACACTGGAGCTCGAAGATGATGACCTGCCGCTCCAGGATTCCAGATCTGGGGTGAAGACGGTCAATGAGTCGCGCCGAATGCTTGATTGGAGCTTTGGGATTTCTGTTTCTGCCGGATTTTGTTCCTCACACAAGTGTGTTAATGGGGGTTAGATTCTCTTGATTTTTTGCAGCTGTTGCATCCAAAAAATGCGCATCTAATGTGTTCAATAAAATTTCTCAAAGAAGTTAGGATGAGAAACAGAATTGGATAGTTGTCTGATGGAATAATTAATACTTCTATGTTGGTTTGATAGTGTTATAAAAATAGAGCAGTGTCAGAAGGCAAAGAAAAAAAAACGATGTCATTGATGACACTAAAGTGAGTTTAGACCAAGTCATTGCTTTGAAAAAAAGAGAGGATTCATTAATTCTCATGATATTTAGAGTTATTGCTGGAGATTTCTGGGGTGGAGTGAGAAGTAGTTCATGAGGTCATCATGATCAAAAGATCCATCTTTTTCTTCTTTATTTTTGAGGTTATTGTGCTATATTTTTCTTTGATACATCATAAAATGATTGTTGGAAAAATTTATCTTTGGGAATACAATTGTTTGTTTTAATCTTTTTCTTCTTCACGCCAACATTTCTATTACATCAGAATCTTACGCTGAGTTCAATTCTGGTTGTAAAATTATCTATACCTCTTGCAATTGTTTTTTTCTTCTTCAAAACATTAGAATTTTCGGTGATTGTTCTGATCATAATTTATTGTGGTTTGATGTATCTTGTAAGTGGAGAGCTGTAACAATTATCAATCGACAGGTTAATCTCTTGTTGAAGGAGATTGACCTAAGCATATTTGTGCAAGCACATGCACTTAGTTTTCTGTGAATGATGGAATTTATTTTAAACCAAGCAGTTGAAATTCTTGTTGCTTTACATCCTTGATCATTCTCTGTTTTTCTGCCATTCATCTATTTTCTCTCATATTTCACAAATATTCATCTTCTTATGATCTGTTCTTATTTAAAAAAGAATCTTCTTTGTTGTTGTTTTCATGAACTTTTTTTGTTTTGGATACTCAGATTGTTTCTATTTAGTAGTTTTTAAGTTTAAATTTGAGACATTCAATGACATATCTATCAATTTTGTTGGAGTCATTTAGGAGGAAGGCTTCACACATCTGGAAAAAAAAAAAAAAAATCTCAGAACAAAAAGAAAAACACAAAAAAAACTGAAATTTTTGTTAAAAAATCAATTAAAAATATGTTAAAAAACAGAATATTTTGTGTGCTTATGCAGGCTTCTGAAAATTTCTTTAGTGCATGCACACAAGATCTTTAAAAAATCTACAGCCAAGAGAACCTAAAATTGAAGAACAACTTAGAGCTCTAAGAAAATACAAAAAAAAAAAAATGAAATGAAAAATCTGAGAGAAAGTAATCTTTTCAAAAATGAATAGTACTGTGAAGCTACGATCAACCAAAACAATCTTTCAAGATCAACCAATACAATCTTGAATGATTTGGTATGAGACAGTTTCAACTCCCTCAAGTGTATAACATTTCATCACCCATTAGGCTTTTACCTAGAGCCCAAAACTATGATCTAAAATAATCACATGTCACTATTGCCTGCATTTAATGGTATATCTAATAAATTTAATGGTATATCTAATGAATATTCTTTAGCATTCATCAAGGACTTCTACAACGCAATAGTTTCCTTTTCCAGGGCCCATAGATAATGAACTTTAAAAGAGAGTGTTTCCCTTTTTTTTTTCTTAAAGGGAATGCATGAAACAAGTTTTTTAATCTAGATGAAAATATTTTTGAAAACTAGATCAATTATACAATTGGTTTATGGTGAAACTTTACACTAAAATACTTGAAGGTGTGTTGAGAACCAAAATCACAAGTTTTTAAAAAGTGGATGGGGAAGCCTTTCAAGAGTATTGGTATAGATTTAGCCATCTTTCATCCAATGTCCTTATGGAAACCTTCTATGAAGGATTGTCCTTCTCATGAAATAATATGACAGATCAGTCAGTTGGGGGAAATTATAATGAAAAAACCGATGAAAAGGTGAGACAAATTTTCAATAATCTTTCTTTGATTTCTCAACATAAAAATTAAAGGAGGAAAAGTGTGAATAGAGGTGGAAAAAATACGGGTTCATATGCAACTGTTCAAGTAGCTGAAGTTAAAGATCAATCTCAATCATTAATGAACGAAAATGCTAAACAAAGTGTCAATCAAGTGGACTTTCAAAACCAGAACCAATCTCTTAAAGGGAAGTCTGCTTAATGTGGTATGTTTAGGCACATTGAAAACTTATGCCCAAATTTTGATATGTCATCCCAACAATAAGAGAATGTTAATATTGCGGGATATGGTCCCAAGATGCCTAATAAAGATGATTCTTTTAAAAATAATTACAATAAATGCTTTAAAAACCATCCAAATCATTCATCGAATGAACAAGAAATAATTAGAAAACCTGTTGTCCCATGTTACCAAACTGAGTCTAGAAAATAATTTCAAAATCAACAACGGGATGAACCATCCAATTCCCAAGGGAGTTTTGAGGAAAAAATGCTTAATATAACGAATCATATGTTAAAAATATTTGACTCACAAGTGGCTAAATTTGAGTCTCGAAAAGCACAACATGAATATGATATAGTTGAAACTGAAGTTAGAATTCAAATTTTGGAATTAAAAATGGGTCAATTAGCAATCATGCCCAATCAGAGTACACACCGGTGCTACTGTACTATACCATATAACCTATGCCATATCAAGTCATATCATATTAATCCTAGACTTTGTATTCTAATTACACACATGACCATACCTCATATTCATGTTAGAACCATAAAAACACAAGCACTACTCATGCTCTAACATCTATAATATATAAGAAATATCCATGATTATACCACATACTCAATGGCTTCTACCATGCATTAATCCTCAATAAAATAATCTACCAATGCTTTAACATTTCTAAATGTACTCATGGTCTTGGTCTAACCCCCCTCTCAGGATACCCTCGTATATCATAACTCATCACTAGAAATAATAGGAAAATTCCTTATCATTAAATCATAAAAACAACTCACTAACATCTTGAGTCGCATCACAAAATCACTAGGCTCTATCTCACTTAGTTCATATGCCACATATCACATATATAATATCTCCCAAAGCACCATTTATACTCTAATCATAAATGTCACAAGACAACCCATGTAGCACCCAAGACCCGCACACTTGAATATAGTGTTAAAACATACTGTTACATAACGTATTTATTACCAAAAAACGTGACCTAAATTTAATCATTCAAATTTAAAACTTAAAAAAATTGAGTCACTTATATACCCAATAAATTTTAGATTTAGAGTTTTAGAGATTTGGGAATGTTCTAATCATAGAAAACTCTATTTCATTCTCATATAATTGAATTTTTTCATTATACATATATTTTATTATTCTATAATAAATATTAAATATTTCCCATAAAATTATCCACTCATGATACACTTCTAGAAGTATCATATGTATTACTCATCTTTATAACCTTGGGAAATGGAAGCCTAAAAAGGGTCGAGCTTAGATACTCAGTAAGTGAAAGGGTTTGGTGGAAGCTATCATAGAATAAATAATGCATGGTCAGTATACAAGAAGTAATTAAAAATCAAATGTGTAATTTGACCTTCAATATGATAATGAAATATTTATAGGTAATGTAATAAAATAATTTATGACATGAAAAATAATAACTGATTTCATAATAATAGAATTCATAATGTCATACATCATAATCATTCCATCAAAGATCAGTTCCAGGACATCATAAATATACCATCAATGCCTCATACAATGAAATCATAAATTATCGGGTAAGAATACAACAAATACCCTTGCTATTTTTTCTTGGGATACCTACCAATACATCAAGGGTCTATCTAATACCAGGATCTACACATCAGATACTAAGTCTAATGCATTCATCATATGAAATAAATGACTAAAAATTTAATACATATTCAATATTCCTTAATAATAAACATCCATATTGGAAAATTAGTGTATGAAATCTTAATATTTCCCTAGTATATATTGAACTTTACTTATAAGTCAATAATGATCCATATTTAACTAAAATGTATACGAATTTTCAAAGTCTCCCAAGTTCATAAACAAGTTATTTTTATCTGTAAACACCCTTAATATGATTTATATAAAATGGTGTGTTTACACCATATAGAGTTATGAGTATATTGTTAAGTCAATACTAGAAAGGACATAGAATAAATACATTATAATAAATTACAAGGATATGAAGAATAACATCAATTCATTAGAAATGAAGGTTTTTCATTAATGAAAAGTCCCTTGTAAAATAGAGGGGAAATTAGAAGCTAAACTTTTAAAAAGAATTTATCTTAAAGATTTTGTAAAATTGTTTGAAAAATGAAGCTATAAATCACTTCCAAAACTCTTCTCATGTGGTTTCAATAATATTTTTTTGAAAAATATTTTTAGAATAATTTAAAATAATATAATCATTAAAATAAACTATACATAAGTATAAAAAGGTGGAGTGGAAAATAAAAATATACATAAGTGGTGTGAAAATACATTTTCAAAACATTTTAAAAAATATCAACCTTTCAATTTAAAAAATTCATAGATTATTAGGGAAATATATTACTTTTGAAATCGATTAAAACTTATAAAATAATCTAAATCATCAATAAGGGCTATGATGGAGGGAAGATCGTTCATGATGAAAATGTTTAAAAAGAGATTCTTTTCATAATTCTGTAAAGAAAGTCAAAACTGATTTTTTTGGAAAATGTTAAAAAGATTCCTTTTATAATTTTGAATATAAGGTAAAATTTAACAAAAAATTACCTTTACAAATCATTAAATTATATAATACATCTTTCTTAAAACAAAATAAAGAATATGGATATGAAATAGAAAGTCCCCAACCAAAATGATAAATAAGACCGCATTTTTGTATGAACATTCTCTCAGTCGATTTGAGTACCAAAGAGAGGAAAAATGGAATAAATACTTGGAAACACCATAAATAACTATAGGAGAAGAAAATATATGGGGTTTAAGATAAAAATATAATATAATTCTCTCAAATATGATTCAAGCATAAACAATCTTGATTATAAATGAGATTGAAACACAAAACCTAAAAACTTTCACGACTTTTGAATCAAATTCCAATGAAAGTTCATTCATGATATAGTTATATAAATAAAATTAATCAAATAAAATATTATGTAAAAATATATTCATGGTTTAGTAAGTAAACTATATAAAATAAAACACAATGTGCAACATGAAACATGTCTCAAGGGATTGAAATTGAGACCAAGAAACCTTATGAATTTTATAACACTTGAATCAAAACACCTTGAAAGAGAGAAAATGAAATTGAACATTAATTATCATCATAAAAGAGATTATAATCATATAATATTATTAAATAGGTAGTATATACACCATATAATGGAAATAGGTGCATAATTCAAAACATGTCCTAAAGAAGGAAGTTTGAGATGAGAAACTCATACCTTGGATTTCATCCTGGTCTGATTCATTCTAAACTCATATATAATAATTTTTTATTTATTACTAATATATATAAGATCCATATTTATATATATCTTGATGTATATCATTTATTCATAACTTCTTTCTGCATATTCACTTAAAATTATTTGTTAAAATCAATATTTAGCTGTCAACTGTTCTATTTCTTATGCATGTTTTGATTCTGTGGTCCTAGTACTTACACCTTGGTTATAGTTTTATCATATGCAGGGTCATAAAAATATTATAATTATAATGTTTATACATTCAGTATACCTTCTTAACCATCCATGTAAGGTTATCATGAAAAAAATCACATCGCTTAATAAAGATGGTAGTCCACACACACACACGAGCGATAATATTATTTTCCAATGATGAGAGGTTAAGAAGGTAGATAATTTTTTATCTTCAAAAAATAATAATTTTTTCATAAATATAATATATATCATAAAAATATTTATTTATGACAATTCATGTGAGGTGGTGATGAAAAATAAAATACATCTCTTCATGGAGATAATGGTCTATTTGTATGCATTTGCAAAGTTTTCAATTTCCATTAAATGGAAATGAGATGGAAAACAGTTTTAAAATTAACATAATTACATTTTAGTGTTTTAAAGATATTTATTTCATTATGATAATATGGATATATAATATTTTGTTGTTGTGGAATAATAAATAAACAAGAAATAGATCGGTAAAGAAAATTATCTCTTTTTATCGGGTATTCTCCTTTCGATTGAACATAAAGACATTGGAAAAGAGGAATATGGTCACATAATGGGATTTGGAATGTGGTATGATAAGTGATTAGAGGTATTTTGTTATATTATTTATAGATAAATGAACTCATTTGTGTCCTTTAAAGGGTTATATTAATTTCATTTTTATTCGAAAAAATCATTGGCGTTTTCATAAATACATAATCTTTAAGTGTTAAAAATGAAATTTAAAAATTAAAAGTGATTTAAAAATAGAAGATATGTGGTTGGATATACCATTTTACTATATGGTTGAATCATGATATGTTTATTATTATTTTTAATTCATTTTATAAAATATTATTTAACATTAAATATCTTTAAATTAATTTTTGGAATTATTCACATAATTTGACTTTAGAGATATCATGATAATAATGGATATCAAATTTTAATATTTAAAACATTAATTACTAATGTTCTAAGTGAATTAATCAAGATAAGGGTAAATTTAAAATCCAAAATTTTCTATTAAAAATATTTTTACAATTTAAATTTAAAACACTAATACACCCAAGTAAACTAATAATGTTGGTCTAAAAAATTTTAAGCTTTGAAATAATTTTCTAAAAGTATAATCAAAACTTAGTTAAATAGTTTGAAAAAAATTTAACTTTTGAAATTATTTTACTCAAAACAAAAAAAATTATATCAAAATTAAAATATAACTATTATAGTATATTTCTAAAAGGAATTTTATATTTTTTAAATAGAGAAATCCAAATAAATTAAACACACAGTGGAATTAAAACATGTGGTTTGGTATGAATATGAGATATAGTACTATACAATTGAAATAAGTCCACTATAAAGTAGGTTTATGAAAATAAACACAATGAACCACAACCTGGATCATGTATTATAAAAACAACTACACGCAGGGTAGTTCGGGCTACAACCGGCCTCTACCACTATTATATATGGGATAACAGATATAAAATAAATGAGAATTTAATCTCCAATGAAGTATAATAAATTTTGATTAAAGTATAAACAAGTAAAGGAATCATAACTCAAGATTAAATAATAACAGAGAAAAAGAGAGAAATAATATGAATATGCTGTGAATTTCTCTTTCTCTAATCAATCTTTTGATGTCAAACAATGATTTTATTCTTATATTAGATTGTATTTAAATCTATCATTGATTTTAATTTGATAATTATTCATAAGTATTTCACAATGGTTCAGTTTTTAGATGAAAAATAGAGCATTGTGGAAATCTATAAATATCACAATGCCATCCTCGTTTTCTTTTCAGTGGTCAATATGTCACCCATTATCCACCTGGGAAACTATGCACTATATCTATACATCAGAAAGTGAAGTTCCTTATATTTATGCTATGAAAAAATAAAAACATCTGTTAAAATATATTAATAAATTAAATCCTCAAATTTTGACAGGAAATCTAGGAAATGATGAATTTCACTTCAATCCTCCAAAATAGAAATTTAAGAATAATCATTATAAAATCATTTAATTGATAAATTAGATATCAATAAATCAAATGATCTGAATTCAAATCAATTCATAAAAAACTAAACAAATGAATATAATATCATTTTAGTATCAAATGGTTGTAAATCCACTTAGGCATGAAAAAAATATATTTATGGAAGAACAATTTAGGCATGGTCACATAGCTTCCATCTCACAGTCGTAGATTCTGTCTCATGATCATATTTTTTAAAGAACAATAATAGAAACCTTCTCATGACCACATATCATCATGGTTAAACATATTCTATCATAGTATAAGATCTTGATTCATGGTCACACTTCCTCTACATAGTTGCATAATTATTCTAATAGTTGCACACACTTATTCATACAGTCACATGAGTAAACAAATAGTTAAAGAGTTTCCTTCACAGTTGCATGAAAGACTGTAGATAAATTCTTCATGGCATTATAGTCTGGTTCATGGTCCCATTACTTAAAGAATGGTGTCTAAAATATCATGGTAGTAGCTTTATCTCACAGTAGAAGATTATATGTAGTGAAATTTATGTAAAATACATAATTATGAAGTTCTATATTATAAGACATAAAAAATTAATAATAGAGAAATAATTATTTGTGAGTATTAAAACAAATAATTGTTGTATTGAGCTAACAATATCCCCCATTTTGATGATACAAAATCATGGTTGAAAGAAAATTCAAAATAGTAGATTCAAAGAATTATCTGTTCATAATTAAAGGAAAAAATATAAGAATAAACTTCCACTTATTATCCCTATTTAGAAAATAAAAAACTACTTTTATTCCAAAATGTTCCCATAAAAACATGCCACATATTCTCCAACTTTTGGTATTATAAAAAAGGTATAATATTTAAAAATATTATTAAATAAAAAGAATGAAATCAGAGTAGAAAAAAATATAATAAAGGTTAAGAACACTATTTTTTCATTAAAATAAAAGTTAAAAGATTATAACAGATCAGAATTTGAAGATATAAAATCCTTACCAAATCCTAATCTAGGTATGAATTAAGGTCATGTTGGTGAGGCTGATCGGTAGAAGATGACAGATCCTTATATGAGAAAGTTGTAGGAGTTGGATCATTGTAAGAGGAAATAGAAGGATCAGATGGAGGTGCATAAGGTGTGGGAGTTTTAAAGGGAATCCCCAAAGCTACATGCCCTAAATGTCTAATAAACTCAATTAGAGTAATACCAAAAGGAGTAACTATTATGAATGTAGATTATACTAGTGTTGAACAAGATGATTCTTTTATAAAAAATGAAATCATAGGAAAAGTAGCAGGATAAATCACATTAGTCCTGATCATGTACAATTTAGGCTCCATTAACTATGTGAAATATTGTATAACTTGACCATCATGCTCCATGATCTAGAAAACCTACATATTTTCTTCCATAAAAAACCTTAGTAGTGTATAAATAACATTAATTTGGTCCACTTACTCCTTGAAATATCTAGTGACCAGACGAATCTTCTAATTTTCTGCCAAATACCATAAGTGAGATGAGATATCCACCTCAATGAAAATATTATAAAAATAAAAATTAATAAATTCGGTGATCTAAGCCCTATCATATCTAAGATTTATTAATAAAATTTTGAACAAGTTTGTAATCATGTTTTCCATGAGATTTTGTCCTCTATATATCTTTCACATGAGATATAGATGATTCCCTAAAAATATTCCTCAGTTATTCCTGAACAATTCTCTTAACCATGTGAGCATCATGGGTAGATGGAGCTAAAGGATGAGGAGCTCTGGAAGAGGTGGCACCATCTCTAGAATAATGTGACACTCCTCCAATCCATTCATTTTATTTTAGTATAAATCGACTTTTTGGTTTAGTGGAAACCTTACATACATTATAAAACATAGGAAAACTTATATCCACTAACCAAATAAAAACCATCCAAATACCCACAATACAAAATCTAACCAAACCGTAAGACAAAAAATGGCTCAAATTCAAATTTCAAATAAAAAACCCAAAATATCTTCATGATTCCCAATTCAAATTCAAATTAAAAAAAATAACACGGACCCAACTCAGACCATGTGCCACCTTGATCCTTTCACCTAATGTGAAAGACACTATCATCCTCAAAAATACAACCGGTAAGACCAACCACCAGAATCTAGGATTCCTTGCCAAAAAAATAATCAAAATAGAGCCACCAAAACACTAAAAAACACCATCGTTAAAACCTATGGGAACCACCACTATTGAAGATAAAAAATCCATGAAAACCACCATATCATCAAGGGAGGGGATCCAAAATATAGAAGAATACAAATTTCATCTTCACCATGAACCCAACACAAGAACATGAGTTTGAACCAAACCACCACATATAGAAAAAAAAAGAAAAATGATTAAAAAATGAAAAATGTAGGAGGTCACCAAGATGAGGTAGAACACGAGTGGATGTAACTTGATGAACGCAGTAGAAAAACCTTGGGAAGAAGAACCCATCCATTGATTCTGACCTCCACCACCAGCATGGTAAAAAACTACCAGAATCTCTTTTGTACAAGACTGAGAATGGGGTCTGGAGAAAATAGATCAGCAGAAAGATTATAGGAATGCACGATCATGATGATGAGAAAAGAACCACCAAAATCCACCTCTTACACAACCACAAACCATTGAATCACTATCATGAAAAACTGTCACGCAGTTTCAAAATAATGGGTTAGATTATAAGAGTACCAAAGACAATATTCAAGGCCCTGAAAACCATAGAGAGATGATAAGAAAAAGATGGAAGATGCCACCAAACACCACCAAAACACAATCCTAAACCACCTGAGCACCATATTATAAAACCATATGAGGTTAAAAAATATGGATCTAGTGATAAAGGTATAGAGTTAGCATTTTATTTAATCAAAATACCAAAAAAAAACAATGGCGCTGATGAAATGTGAGGGAACCCATAACAGAGAGGGAATGGGGGATGTGAAGAGGAACCACATAGAAGAAACACTTTCCCTTAGAGGGATAAAGAGGGGTAAGAAATGAAAATAAGGGACAAAGATATTATTCCTTGGAAGATCAAATAGTATTGAAATAATTTCATCTTTAAAGAATTCTAAATCATTTGGGATCATGTAGCTAGGGAGAGAGGGGGATGGAAATTTCTCCTATATAGGTACAGAAATAGTATAGTTGGTAGGAGATCCTATACTAGCATCATTAATTTTATCACCCTCATTATCCAATGAAACTAATTTTCTTCCTTATAAACATATTCTACTAAACTTGATGCCTCTACTTATTTCAAGTAAATGTAAACTCTAACTTTATCATCTAAATAGATAGGCTAGAGAAGCTCATCCTAATAAATCCTTTAAACCAATGACCCCTTAGAATATTTATGAATAGAGGAGATGAAAGGTCCACCTTACTCATGAATACTTCCTCCATTATCAAACCCAACACTATCATATTTATAATATGAATAGTCTGAGCCAAGAACCGTTGAACTTGAGGTCTTCAAATCTTGATACATAGAATCCTATTCATCTAGTATAAATGAGATTATAATAATTTTTCTCATAGAATAAAATTTTGAGTATATTTCCAAATCACCAATCACTATATTAAGAGATTAAAAAATTAAAATAAAAGGATTAACCTCCTCATCTTCATCATCTCTATAAATATCATATATTATATCATCTGAATCCTTAATCACACCCTATAGACTCTCAAAGTCAAATTCCTATTAATAAATATAATAAAAAACCTTTTTATTTGATAACTCATCATCATTTAATATTATTTCCAAATATGGTAAGGTAAGAAGATAATTCAGTGGAATATAGTAAATTTTATAACTCAACAACTAGCTTCTACTGAAACATCAACTGATTCTTTATCAATATGTACAATAATTTCACCAACTTATTCATTTTATGAATGCTCTATAATATCATCTTGTTCCTAACCAAGATCAACCATATCGATTCATATGATATGGTTTTTTTACTTAATTTAAATTCTCATAAATCATTTAATTATCCCAAAATACACTTCTTAATACAAGGGTTCCAATTTAGCTTCATTCTACTATAGATTTCCTGGGTCAAACAGAATCCACTACACAAAATTATCCTTTCATCCCCTTTAGGAACATTATATCTATCTTCCAATAAAGTATAAATCATCTTCAAGTAAGCTAGATAATTTTACATGGATAAAGGATTACACATCTCCTTTATATAGAGAATAATATACCTATATAGATTCACCTTATATTATATCTTTATGAGGTACACAAAGGATACATCCTGGAACCTCAAGATACTAAAGTCACCCTTCCTTGGATATAAAATGTTCTAGATAAATATCCAAAAAGTATGCATTCACCAATAAGTTCCATAGCAATAGGTCTTCTTGAGTAAACATATCTAAGGATATCTATAAGAGCTTCCTAAATATAATACTCTGAATGAAAATTAGGGTAACAACCCTTGAAATATTCATGTACTATTTTATAAGAATATTTCAAGCACTTATCCCATTCCATGGATGAGAATACCGACTCTTCTCCATAAAACAAATTCCTTGTGTTGTATTTATTCTCTATAAACTCATATTCAGTATATAGATAATAGCCATGGTCTAGTCTAGGATAGAAATATCATTCATTATTAGGGAACTAATCCACCCATCCTTTTTCATGAATGAAAATACAAACAATTGATCTTCTAGATTTCAAGAATTTACCATCCATATTTTTTCCTACAACAACTCTATAAGATGACAAGAGGAGAGTTTTTATCACAACAGGATGACTAGATCCAACTTTGGATCTCTTTTATGGTCAAATATCATTAGGAGAACCATAAATTAGATCCTAATTCATCATATCCATACCATTATATATTTAAAGGTTTTAAGGCATAAGATTAGGTTCAGAAGATAAAGGGAAAGTAGGTTAAAAGGTAATAAAGGAGAATAGGTTTGATTCATACTATAAATATATAATTTTACCATTTCTGGAACAACTATATTATAAAAAAAATAAATTTAATTTGAATAAAATACTTAATTTAAGAGTTAAAATAATGAAATTAGTCATGGTAAAAATCATCATGGAAGAATATACATAGTAGTAATCTTGCATGATAGAGCATGACAAATGGTAGAAAACATGCATGGAATCATTTACACAATATCAAAGACCATGGTATAAAAATTGCATGATAGAATGTGAAACATGGCTTAATTATACCATATTTGAATAAATTGAGGCAATACAAATATTTAGAATAATTTATCATACTATGCTAATGCATGGTATATCTCAATCTCTCAATATTCATTTTATTTTTAAAATTGTTAGAAAACTAGTGTTCAGTACCAATGAATTCAAGAGACATATCACCCTTTTGAAAATGATCTCTCAAAAAAGTGATGTCTTATATCATTGTGCTTTCTCCTTGAATGAGATATAGGATTCTGAAAAATGTTGATAGAACATGTGTTGTCACATTTTTTAAGGACATTTCAAAATTGATATCTATAGTTTTGTGATGTGTGTTTAAGCCACATAATTTGTGTATAGAAACTTCCTACAAATGTGTGCTCATCTTTAGCGGTGGATAATGAAACATAATTATTATTTTTACTACCCTGTGATACTAGAGACTAGACCAAAAATTAACATGACCCATAGGCTCTTTTTATATCTAACCTACATCCAGTAGAATCTACATTGGTATAGTTACCCATGCTTTTCATATATAGATATGAAATATTTTTAGATGATAATTCATTACATTATACAAACACATTCTTGAGGATCATAAAGGTAAAATGAATTTGGAAACATGGAAACATAAAAAACTAGTTCATATCTGAACTACATCATCTCCCACTAAGTTCTTCATAACTATCACCCTTCTTAGATAGATCATACATAATACATTTCGTGATAATCAGGGGAAAGTAAACATAAGAAAGGGTAAACTTATATTCTCAATAAGGGTCATTAAGGGATATATTTAAGTAGAACATGAACATAAGTGTATGATAACATGAGAATAACATTTGAAAACCATACCCTATATATCAAAGATAATAATCCGGAGTCATGTCATAAATATTGGCAGTTTATAAGATATGAATCATAAGAAAATAAAAGAACATGATCCATGATATAATAACATTGTTATGAGACATATAATTGTAGAATAGACATAAGAAATGAAAATAATATCCATAGTATTCTAGGATCAATTCCATGGCTATCAAAGTTGATTGAGTTCACTCCCCAAACCATAATAGTAGTAAAGGTTCACTCCCAATACAATCATAGCAAACTAAGTCCCTTACTGAACTGAGTTCACTTCCCATTCCAGTCCTATCTATATCATGAGATATAAATCCTTATCCAATTAATTTTAGATATATATATGTATCATTTATCACATAATTAAAATCATACATATGTGTCCTACAAGATCACAAAAAATTCATCATATGATAACCCATGAAATGAAATGGGTTTTTTAAACATTTCATCATATCATAACCTATGGAAAAGAGACAAGTTTCATAAAAATCATGA
Source organism: Viscum album (assembly GCA_963277665.1). Taxonomy (NCBI): domain Eukaryota; kingdom Viridiplantae; phylum Streptophyta; class Magnoliopsida; order Santalales; family Viscaceae; genus Viscum; species Viscum album. Next base: position 1,430,514,676 of record OY728156.1, on the reverse strand, counting down.
CATTATAAACATAAAACATTAAAATAAATACTAATAATGGTATCCTTGGATCATATCCCTAGTAAGGAATAGGTAACATCAATATATACCATCATATATGGAAAATTATTTTGAAATATTATTTAAAACATTTCTTGTGTAAAATATTCTTTCCAATTTAAAAAATAGTTTTTTTAAACATAAAACATTTTCAAAACAATTTTCATTGAAAATAAAATTAAAATATTATAAATTAACCTTCAAATAAATTATTGGTCATGATAGCAGAGAATTTTTTTCTTGTCGTACATGTTAAAATGAAGATTAATTTCACATTTTCAGTAAAATCCAAACATGAACTATTTGGAGAATGGAATAAATATTCCTTTCAAAACATTTTAAAAAAATTAAAATAAGGGTAAATATTTATTTAATAAATATTTTTTAAAATATTAAAAACATTTTTTTAAAACAATTTTATAAAACATGGTTTTAGATGAAAAATGAGTTTTCGATCGAAGAGAGAAATAAAAACGATTTTTCTTAAAAATATTCTTTTGAATTATTGAGTACATAAACAGAGGAAAATAAAGGTGGGAAAGGTATTAATGACATAAATAGTGGATAATAAATTCATTATTTTCTTAAGAGATGGATCATAATACTTTATCAACAAAATCATAGTCATAAACAATCCCAATAAATGAAAAGATTGTAACAAAAAACATTTACCACTTTGGTAACTTTGAATTGTAAGCCCCATGGAGGAATAACATTAAATAAAACTTAAAATATAATTATAATAAATAAATTAATGATATTAAATATTAAATGTGTTGTATATACACCTTATAAAAGAATATAGGTGTATAACATAACATATGGATCAAGGAAGGAAAATTGAGAAACAAATCCCTTACCACTTTGGATACTTTTGAACTGTTAAACTCATGAAAGATATATCCCTAAATGGATATTTAAATCCAAATAATATTTAGGTGAATTATCATAAAATTAATTCATGGGAAGTATATACACCACATAAAATAAATAGGTGTGTAATATGGCATGTTTCTCAAAGAAGTAAAAAGTGAGATGAGAATCCTTTACCCTAAGTCTTAAATACCACCGTACATGTTCAAAAATGATGTATAATAAATATAGGTTTATTATAAATATATAAAATAACCATATATATATATATATCATACAATATATTATTTTTCTTATGACCTTTTATTACTAGTTTTTTAACAATTTCATGTTAAAGTCACGTTTTGGGAAATAACTACTTTGTTTTTTATGTATGTTTTTATTTTAAATTTTTTAGACCTATTAATTTGATCATGTTTAAATAATATCATGAATTTTAACCATTATATAAATTTAATATATATTCATTATAAATTTTTTTGATTAATCCATACGATTTAGAGATATAAAATTAAATATGCCATTCAGGGAGACGGTAGGCCATACGTATACATGAACGTTGTTTCCATTTTCTAAACATATTAAAATAAAGAAAGGTAAATAATATATTAGAATTAAATAATTATTTTTTAATATTTAACACATATTTTTATTAAAACCATTCTTATTACCTTCTATGTAAAGTATGAACAAATCACATCGCTTCATGAGGTGGTAGTCCACCGTACACAAGAGCAATGTTATCATATTCCCACAAAATAGATTGTATGAAGGTATATGTGGTATAATAATCACAAAATTATATTAATATAATAAATATAATATATTAAAACTTAATCCATAATTATATACAATTGTGATAGGTGGTGATGGAAAAGGAATAACATCGGTTTGCGAGGCAGTAGTCTGCCGTATACACAAATAATGATTTTATAACCCATTTGATGGAAGATTATATAGTTATAGGTCATTAACTTAACATAAAAAATCTCATTATATTTAATATATGAATTTTATTATATCTTAATGGTTTAATAATAATTTAATGAGGTGTAGGAAAAATTTAAAATAAAATGCTTGGTTAGGGGTGTCTTCTTCGGACAACTATTTTTGGTTTTCCCCAAAAGGATCATTAGGTTGGATTTTTGACCAAAATAAGGATTAAATAATGGGATTATGGAAGTAAGAAACTTATTTGGGCATGGATGGGATGAAAAAATGGTTTTAGAAGTGTGAATAAGAGAGGAGAATGGGTGTCATTTTATATGTGGGGTGGGTGGAACACTTGTCATTTTTGAAAAGAAAAAGGTATACACATATTTTTTTCATAAAAAAAGGATAAAAAATGAACCATTATAGATAATTATACATTATAATGTCTAAATAAGTCCATAAAATTTGTTTTATATGAGTTTTTCATCATTTTTAACACTTATCTGTTTATTTTAACCCCTTGTAAACCCATTTTTTCCATAAATACGATAAATAATTTTTACTATTCGTTAGGTTCAAAAATTATGTTGTAATTATTAGATAAAATAATTTTTTATGAATCCAAGTACGAAATAAAATTTTCATAATTAAATTCATAGTAGTAACAAACTTTAATTTAAAATTAATTCCGCAGACATGACGAGAAAGTGGTTTTCCAAATAGAAAATGTTCAAAAGTTTAAAAAGGTTTTCTATCAAAATTAAATGTGAAAATTATCACAATGAAATAAATTGGATTAATTGATATATAATTGAGTTAATTTTACTAATAAACCAATTTTAAAATAAAAATTAACCTTATTAATTCTTTAAATGAAAATTCAGTTTAAAGAAAAACCAATATTTTTCACTATGCATTGAAAAATTATTTTTTTTCCAAAAAATCCAAAAAATTAACCCTAAGTCAATTTTGAAATGAAAATTTCAAAAATGAAGTTTATTTAATCAAATTATTTTTCTAAAAGTGGTAAATTATTTTTATTATTGTTCACAAAAATAAATAAAAAAACATTTTTTTGAGAAAATAGTATTTTCGTAACATATAAACACTTTTAAATAAATTAAGTACCTTTTTATCAATATGTTTTATTTATATAAATCTGTTATATATAATATTTTAAAATTATTTATTACTATTAATATCACTAGGTTTAACGACAAGGTTATAATGGTCATGATTAAATAATTATATTAATAAAATATTGTAGTTTGTTAAAACTCAGTGTTGCGTGTAACACAAGTTATCAAAGAAATTTAATTTATTGGAAAATAAATTCTTAAAAACCCTGGGTGTTACATTATAATACCCTTAATGTTAATTTCTCCCAAAAAATTATTCACTTTGATAAAAACAAATGAGAATACTTATGCCTCATCATTTCCTCAGGTTCCCACATAGCTTCCTTAAACTAGTGGTTTCACCAAAAAACATTGACTAGGTGAGTGGTCTTCTTTCATAAAACATTCTCTGTATGATCCATAATGTCCACCAGTTATTCCTCATAAGAAATATCACGATTCATCGATATAAACTCTAAGTTTAATACATGTGAATGATCATGTATGTACTTTCTCATGATAGATACATGGAACACATCATGGAATTTAGAGAGGTTTGGTTGAAGAACCAACCGATAGGTTACCATCCTAATATGATCAATAATTTCAAAGGGACTGATATACCTTGTTATTATCTTCCCTTTTTTAACATCCCTACTTGAGTTTTATATGTCAGTACCCCGATCTAGTTGGTGACATGATCTCGGGTGTGCCTCCCCATACCCCAGAGGCTGCCGACTGGCAATGAGGGTATAATAGATATATCATGGAGAGACTATACCCTCTCTATCAAATAAGAACAATTGAAGAAATAAATAACCAATATCCAAAAGAGAAAAAATAATAACCAGAATAATGTCATAACCAATGCAGACTAGTATTACATGGTAAACTAAAAATGGAAAACAATATCCAAAACAAAGCAGTCAATATGTCATGCCATATATATGTTATGTTTCAATTGAAAAACCAAAATAAAGACCCATTAGAAACTCCCAAGTGGGTACCAACATCATGTATGGTTCCCTCATCCATTATCCATCCCAAATCATCCATCTAACATAGGGATCTTTCCCTTATCACGTCCTGCAAACATGAAATCTATTTAGGTACTGATCAGGAAGCTTGAGTAGGGTGTGAGTACAACTCAATAATCCACCAACAATGACATATAAAACAAAATCTAGTCCATGACAGTGTATTAAGTGGTATAAAGAATAAATTATAATAAATAAAATAAAAAGTTATGAAATTTCATTATTATTTAATTAACCACATAACTCCTCATGTTCACGATGACACCCAAACCATTAATACATGCTTTAGCCCATGCCATAATCTAAAATTTCCTTAAGGTATATCACATTTCATTACATCATGGGTTTTCATTAATAAAATTGTTCCAATTTCATATCACATCCACTTAGAACCCAAACTAATGTTGATATCATTGTCCTAGAACATCATGTCTATCTCCCCATGGGTATTTGGAGAATCAGTCCCTATCCCACACCTCATGGGTATTTGGAGCATCAGTCCCTATCCCATACAATAATATCCACATACAAGCATTGGGGACCTAGAGCATTAGTTGAGAACCTAGTGGGTATTTGAAGCATTAGTCCCTTTACCACACCTCATTTATCAATAAATCACATATATCACATATACCACATTTATTAAGGTTAATCACGATTAACCCTCTTATCAATTATTAACATCACGATGCACTATTTTTATTTATCAAAACAATCATAGTTCATCACTATAATCACATAAAATAATATGAAAATTTCACCATTAGTCTATTTATCAACATTTATTCATAATACACTAACCCTTCAAGGTTAGGAAAACCAACCCATTAATTCCCATTTTCACCCAATTCCATAATGTAATTAATTAACCAATTTCACAATCCCAATATCCCAATAATTTCATAATCACATTAATCTACCACTTCCATAATCCCATTAATTTATTAATTAACTAAATTCCAAAATAAACACAATTTCCCAATGTAGTAATTGAAATTTCACAAAAATACATACATACAATTTATTATCAATAATATCATATTTGAAAATTAGACCACCTACATCAAGGTTTTTTAAGAGTGTTTTGTAAACCAAAAATCCCCAAACTGAAGTGAAACATTCAAGATCACAATGACGTGGAAAATCTAGGACCAAAACCTAAGATCAAGATAAAATGGATTAGAATACATCAAAACCAAGATCTAAACCACTTCCAATGGAGGAAAACTCATCCCTCTTCACAATGAAATATAGACAAGAGAGAGAGAGAGAAAATAAAATGGGGAAGAAATTACTTACCCATAGAGAGACAATTTGTCGAATAGATCTTTAATTCATCAAGAAATGGGTTCAAGAAACCTTATAATCATTCTGGGAGCTTTAAAAATCATAGTAATAGGTTTAGGTTTGAGTGGGGGTGAATAATGATTAATATTAGGGGGGGGGGGGGTCAGGAATTTTATATAAATATTTGGAGTATTAGAAACCTACATGCATAGTTTCCTAAGTTGGGGTTCATGGTTTGTCAAACTATGTGTCTTAACCGTGAAACTCACCTTAGGGGTCGTATGGTTTCTCCTAAGTGTCTCACAGTTTTTAAATTCATGAACCAACCATGGAAACTCCCTCTATTTGAGGGTACATAGTTTTATGGGGTGGGCGCACGACTTAGGAAAACCATGAACCAACCACGCACTGCCCAAAATCCCTAAAAAAACTTCAAAAATTCTTCTGAACACAACCAAGACAATCCTTAAACAAAGTAAAATAAAAACTATGGTAAAATAATACTTGAAATAAAGTACATGGGATCTCCAGAAATGATGGGATCTTACAATATTCCCCCATTACTACATATTTTCCTAAATATGTACTCCCACACATCTATAATATTCTAAGGTAAAAAGGTCAGGCTAATAAGCCCACATATTTACTTCTCTCTCCCATGTTTCCTCCTGAACATGGCTATGTTTCCACAATACTTGAAGTATCAGCATATTATTTCCCCACAACAATTTATCACTACGATTCATAACAGGAATTAGATGCTCCTCAAAGGACGCATCGGTCTCAAGATCAACATCACCAACATCGATCACATGAGAAGGGTCTATGTGATACCACCAAAACCATGACACATGAAAAACATCATGCATAACAATATACCTATGTAGAAGAGCTAATTGGTATTCCACAATCTCGATTCTCTCCAAAACCTTAAAAGTTCTAGCAAACCTGGTCACCAAATTTCCCTGCCTCTGAATCCTAGGTGTCCCATCCTAGGTGACACCTGAAGGAATACACAATTATCCACTATAAAATAAAGGGGTCTTTGATGTCTATCAGCATACAACTTATTCTTACTCTAATATGTAGCCATATGATTCTAAATCAGCTGAACCTGTTTCAATTTTTTCTTGCATGAGACTCAATCCCAATAACTCATACTTTCCCACCTCAATTCAGTATAGATTTGATCTACATGACCTACCATGAAGTGACTTATATAGTTCCATATAAATAGTCATATGGTAACTATTTTTATAGAAGAAATCAATGATTTCTAAGTGTTTATCCCAAGACCCACTAAAACTGAGATTGCATGCCCATAGCATATCCTCCAAAACCTATATAGTACACTCTATCTTCCCATATTTCTACAGTTGGAAATCCATACTCAGAAATACCTGAATATTAAGAAATTTCTACAAGACTTTCTAGAAATGTGAAGTGAAACGTGATTTATGGTATGAAACTATAATCCTTTGTACCCCATTTAAATGAACTATATCTCAAACATATAAGTCTTCAAACTGACTCCGATGGGCAATAAATTCACTAATTTCCTCAATTGGTCCACAATCACCTAAATAGAGTTATTCATCTAAGGATTCCTTAGGAGAGCCACCAAAAGATACATGGAAACATCATCCCACTTACATTATAGAATGGGAAATGGATGTAATAAACCACTAGGTCATTAATTCTCAACCTCCACCTATTGAAAGGTGTTTCATCATGTCATGAACCCTAAAATCTCCTTTTTCATGCCTGACCAACACTACTTTTGAAGTAGGTCACGGTAAATTTTGGTCAAACTTAGATGCACCACCCACTTCAATGAATGAAACTCTCATATCAACTCCTCTCGCATACACGTAGGCACAACAACATGGTTCCAGACATAGATGATCCAATCCCCATATATGGTCCAATCTGAAGGTGACTCCCCACCTTTAAGGATTTACCTTAAGGAAAAACACTCTACATCCTCATATTTTCTATCCCCAATCTAGTTCAAAAGTGTAGATTATGCTGATATAGATACATGGTTTATCTCTTTATGGACCTCCTGACCTACAACATGCATCTCAGCCATCAATTTCAGCATCTTCTACCTAGAACTAGACTCTTAGACTACCTGAGTCTGTGTCTTCCTAATCAAAGTGTTAGAAACACTATTTCCCTTCCTAGGTGTATATGTTAGCTTGAAATAAAATGACTACATATAATCAAACCATATTCATTTCCAAATATTCAAATATCATTGAGAAAAGATATACTTTAATCTCTTTGATCAGTATACATAGTAAAATTTTCACCCAATAAATAATGACACCAACACTTTAAATCATAAACCACTCTAGGTAACTTGAGATCATGAGTATGCTAATTTAATTCATCTGGCCTCAAGTTCCATTACCCATACACTAAAAATTGACCCCCTTGCATCATCACTACACCAAGTACCATCCCATATGCATTAAAAAGCATGGTATACTCCTCCCCTTGATTGAGTAGGATCAAGATCGATTCTGTAATCATCAAGTTCTTCAACTGCTAAAAATCATTATCACATTCTTTATAATATTCAAACTTCATCCTTTTTTTAGTCAAGCCTAAAATAGGTTCTTATAAGTGGGAAAATTCTTTTATGAACCTTTGATAATAGCCTGCTAACCCCAAAAATATTTGTATATCAAAAACATTCTTGGGCTGCTCCCATGAAACAAATTCCTATGACTTTTTTGGGTCAATTGACACACCATACTCTAAGATGACGTGACCAAAGAAATATACCCAGTCAATCTAGAATTTTCACTTAGATAGCTTAACATATAGATAATTCTCTCTTAGTATACTCAGGATGATTTCAAGTTATTGGGCATGATCGTCGTGAGTCTTGGATTACACCATGATGTAATCCAAAAAAACAACCAAAAAATGATCTAGCCACTAGTGTAAGATTTAGTTCATTAAGGATATAAACACAACAAGACCATTCATCACCATGAACAATATTACGATAAACTCATATAGGCCATACTTTCTTCTAAAAGTCATTAGTGGTATATCTAAAGGTAAAAATATCTACTGATGATAACCTGATCTCAAGTCAATCTTGGATAAAACACGGGATTCTATCAACTAGTCAAAGTGATAATCGATATTTGGAAGAGGATATTGGTTCTTCACTATCATCTAGTTAAACTTATAGTTTTAAACACATAAGTGAAAGGATTTATCATCTTTATAAGAAAATAAGACTATAGAACCCAAAGGTGAGGTACTTTGATGGATAAATCCATTATCCATCAATTCCTCCAGTTGAGTATTGAGATCTTTAATCTTTATTGGTTCCATTATGTAAGGTGGAATGGAAACTGTCTTAGATCTAGGATTGATATCAATTATAAACTCAACACCCATCTTAGGTGAAATCCTTAATAAGTCCTTATAAAACACATATTAAAACTATTAAACTATGGGTAGAAAGACACCAGGCTTCACATCCCCATCATCTAAGAACATACTCACAACTTGGGAGGTAATATCCCCTAGTTGCTGATGAATTGGCCCCACATGGCTTGCTTGAATATCCCACTCTCCATGATGATCATAATTGTCACCCTCAAGAGACATAAAATTCACTCTTTTATGGTAACACTCTATATGGTATCGATATGATACCAACTATTCCATACCCAAAATCAATTCAAATACTAACATATCAGGTATATAGAGATCCCAAAGGAAACAATACTCCCCAGACTCGAGAGAACACCCCTTTCATAAAAAGATATCTCTCAACTGTACTCCCAATGGTGTATCGATTATCCTAACCCCACTCAAAAACTCCAACATATGACTCAATTTGTTCATAATTTCTATAGATATAAAACAATGAGAGGATCCTATATAAAACATTTCACTAGAAGGCATATAAAGTACAAGAATAATACCTCTAACTATCAATGGTCCAACCTCGCTATCCACAAGTGTAGGTTGAACTGCATGCAACTATCCTCCCCCTATTTCCTATATTACAGTCTAAGTTCCATGATCTACACCACTCTATTGATATGGGTGATCTTTACCTGATGTATAAAATCCACTGTATCAACCACTAGGTTCATAAGAACTCCAATTTCTAAAATGATATGGGGAAGAAGACCCCCTTCTAGCACTTGATTCTGCCTAGATCCTCCTTCATTACTCACCTATCGTGGGTTCCTGCAGAACCTTCATAGATGTCCCAACCCACCGCAAGCTTGGAACTCCAACAGTGGTCAGAGGAACTATCTAAAAAAGTTACCCATCCTACCACACTGGTATAAGAGCACTTGGTTAATGTCCTGAGTGTTGAGTCATAAGTTATACTTCTTATTTATCCATTCCTTTAGATTTGAAAATCACAAACACTTAAAACATGTTTACTAAATTTTTATGTACCAAGTTTTTTAGTATATTTTTTATAGAAAAAATTATCTTTTACTATACATAGAATAAGATCTAAAGTATTAGGAATATAAAAACTAAATTCTTCATTACTAAAATCATATTGAGTATAATTATGAATATCAAAATAACCTTTATTAAGATCAAAAGTTATACTTTAGTCATGTCTTTTATACTAACTAAGTCATGAATATCATATTGGTACTAGTATTGATACAGTTGGACTAACACTCACAAGAATTATCATATTGACATTGTTAATGAATTCCATTAGACTGACCAGATTTTATAATCAGATTATAGAAAACTTATTTCTATCATAAGGAAAATCTTTAACACTGTAAGGGTGTTAATCAATACAACATTAGACATTCATTTACAATGATCTATTATGTGAAAGATGTATGAGGTCATTCCAAAAAGAATAAAAATATAACTGTTGAGAGATAGCCTATAAATAATGATTCATTTGAAGAGTTTGGAGATGATTCATTACTTTAGAGAGATCATGTTTTATTAATCACTTTTTAAAAGAGATTTATGTGCTTCTCATTCTTAGTTAGTGTTTTTATTTAGAAAATTTTCATTCTAAGGAATCCTCATAAGTGTTGTTTACTTAATAACTTTTTTAATCATAACTAGCATCCGATAATTATTAAGATAGAGAGATTTCAGGGATAAGAACATGATGATTTTGATCCATTGGATCAAGGGATTACAGGGATAGCAAGATAGAGCTGATCATCATATCAAGGGATTCCAGGGATTGGAATACAGAGCTAATATGATAATCATATCGAGGGATTTCTTGGTAAGAAAATACAGAATTTTTGTAAGTATAAAAAAGTGGATACCTTTAGTAAAGGTTATTGACTACCATTATCTTAAGGTTAAACGAGTTATATTTTTAATAATAGCTTGTAATCCATTATTATTTTTACAAATCTATTTTATTTATTTTTTTTACAATTGTATATTCAACTACATTTAATATAAATATATTCATCGTACTTAGCTATATATACAATTAATTTTATTGGTGTGTTTATTAATACAATAAAAACAATGCTATGTTTGTTTTTTCAGTAATACAATGATTATGATAATAACTGACTTTGATAAATCATATCCATTGTGATTAATATATTTTACAATGATTTAATAAAACTGTCATTTGGTTCCGATTCTATGACTTTGTTAATCAGACTGAGTCTGATTTCAAAAACCATACCTTAAGAGTATTGTGTATTGTTTAGTTTAATTATTTTAAACTAAGTTTTTAAATTACAATTCAACCCCACTCTTGTAATTATATCCATATGAGAATATTCTTACGATCCTACAATTGGTATCATAGTAGTATTCCACTGATCCAATACTTGATGAGTTTTTAATTTCTTTACTTACTACAAGCTATTTTAAGTTTTGATATAAACATCCGGTGTATAAATTTTTTTTACACTAATGTGTAATTTTGGAAAATAATTTTTGTATTTGTTTTCTTGATGGAATTTCTTAATGTTGGTTCTATGGATAATCTAAATCCAAAAAACCACCTATCTTTGATTGTGATGATTATGAGTACTAGAGAGATAGGATTAAAACCTCCATTATCCATACTAGAGCTAATAATTTGGTTGTTCTTACTAGAGACTAAAATATTCTTGATAATAAAGCTACTTATTTTTACACATTAATAAAATAAAGAGTATCAGTTAAATTATAGAGTAATTAATACATTGTTATGTTCCATGAAAAGATATATTTACAGTTAGATATCATCATGTGAAGCTCCAAATAGTATATGAAAAAATATTGAAGTCACACACTTCAGTACTTCTATAGTAGTTGAGACCAAGAGAGTTATGATTTGAGAAGACTATCAGGCATTTGATTTCTTATTGGGAGAATCAATTTCAATGATGCACTTGAGATTTATGATAATATTTAATAGTTTATAATCTATTAGTGAAAAATGTATTTATGAGGAAATACTTGTTGATAAAATTATTGATATCATTCCCAATGAGTGGGAATAAAAAATAATAGCTGTTGATTAGGTAAGAAAGATGAATAATATTACTTTTTATGATTTAATTGGAACCCTTATACAATATAATGGAAGATTAAAAAGGGACTTTGAGAAAGAGAAAAATAAAAATGAAGGTGTTTCTTTTACAACTACTTATACAGTTCCTACTAAAGATCATTCATATGAGAAAGTAGTTAAAACTTTGATAAATAAGAAAGTTATTGTTCAATCCAATTCATGTACTTTTGAACAATCTAATAACGAGTTATTTAATATCACCATAAGGATGAATAAGATAGTAAAGAATAAATATTTTTAGTACTGTTATTAAAAGATCCATAAGTATAAATGTGATACGAAAGATGAAGTCACATGCTATGAGTGTAAGAAAGATGGACATATTCGACTAGATAGTCCAAAGATAAAGACAAAATATAGAAAGGATAGTAATTCATAAAGAAATGATAACAATTATTAAAACTCAAAAGGAAATAAAGTCTTGAAAGCTACTGAAACTTGGAGTTTCATTGGTGGCGATTCTTCTAAAATTTCATCTATGAATGAAAGTTCTAAAAAAAATAACATAGGTATTTTTTATAATATACCTATTATAAATCATTATTTAATAGATAAGGTACAAACAACATAATCTCTCACCGACTTGTATTTAATTTATAAATATCTTGATCAGAATAATTTTTCATCTTCTAATAAAAAATATTCCTCATCAAAAGATAATTCTTTACCTTCTTATGATAAATTTTTTTGGTTTGCAAAATTATTATAAAATGATAAATGTATTTTTTTTTAAAAAACTTGATAATACTAAAGAAAAACATTTCTAAGGATGATTCAAGGATATCCCTTTTAACAAATGAAATATCATGTATTTCTAAATATGTTGATAAAACTAATTCTAAAAATGATATTATTTCTAAATATTTAGAAAAATTTATTTCTGAGAAAAATAGTTTAAAAACTAGTTTTAATAGGCTTAATTCCAAAATTATTACTAATACGGATAATAATTTAGTTGTAAAACTAAAATATGAAATTTATTCTTTGAAAAAACTTTTATCAAATTTTAATACAGGTAAATAAAACTTTGATAAAATTTATACACAAATTCAGTCACATGGGAGTAGTTATGGAATGGGTTTTACTTATAAAAAACTGGTTTTCAGTAACAATTTCTTTGTTAAAAAAGTGCACCTTTTTGCATAAAGTTCCAAAGTGGTTTTCATTAAAAAAAATTGTTCTTTAACCTGATTTAAATCCATAGGTTTTCATTATTAATATTTTTCAAAAAATAGGATTCCTAATGTTTTTTCTGACATTACTGGACCCAAGAAGGTTTGGGTTCTGAAATTCAAATTTTTTTGTTTTCAGAAAAATAAAGGTAGTACCAAAAACAAGAATATATAGTACTTGGACACTGGGAGTTCTAAGAACATGACTATAAATAAATACTTCTTCAATAAGATAATCAAGATAAAAGGTGATAAATCTACTTTTGGAGATATTTTTAAAGGAGAGATTACTGGAACAGGTAACATTGTTCTTCTTGGAAAATCACTTATTTCAAATGTTTTATTTTTTATTGGTCTTAAGAAAAAACTTATAAGCATAAGTAAATTATGCGATGAAGGTTACCTTTTGAGGTTTAGGAATGATAAATGTTTAATACATAGTTCCAAGGACGAATTTATTATTTTAGCCAATCAGAATTATAATATTTACACACTTAACTTAGAAGACCTTAGGAGCTAAGAATTACCTTGACTCAGTGAAATAAAAGATCAATATTTGTTGTGGAATAGAAGGTTAGGACACTATAACCTTAGAAACATATCTAAATTTACTAAGAAAGGACTTGTTGAGGATATACCATTACTTAGGATTGATAAATCAAAAGTCTATAACCCTTGTCAATATGCTAAGCAACACAAGTCAAGTTTTAAATCTATTATCGAAGTCTCATCTTTTGATGCCTTATAGTTGGTGTACATAAAATTATTTTTTCAAACAAAAACTAGAAGTATTTGTGAAAAATACTGTGTATATGTCTTAGTTGATGATTACACTAGGTATACTTGGGACTATTTCCTCATAAATAAATCCAAAGCTTTTATTTATTTTAAAACTTTTGTTGCCTAAGTTAAAAATGAGAAAAAACTCTCCTTAATAACTATTCATAGTAATAATTGTGGAGAATTTGAAAATTATGATTTTGAAACTTTTTGAAGTAATAAAGGTATAGAACATAAAATTTTAGCTCCTAACCCCCCCCAAATGGTGTTGTTGAAAGAAGAAATATAATTATTCAATAAATAACTTGAACCATGCTGAGTGAATACTCATTTGCTAAACATTTTTCTGATGAAGAGGTTAGTACTACCTATTATTCTAGAAATCGAGTTTTTGTTAGAACGTTTCTTAATAAAACCTTTTATGATTTATGGAAAGGAAGAAAACCAAAAGTTTCTTACTTTAATGTTTTTGGTTGAAAAGTTTCATCCTAAATACTAAAGATAACTTACATAAATTTGAACCCAACTCTAATAAAAGAATATTTTTAGGTTATTCCATTACTTCTAAGGTATATATATTTTTTAATAAAAATTATTGTAAAATTGAGGAAACGATTCATGTTAAGTTTGATGAAATAGACCCTTTTATTTTTGAAAAACCTTAACCTACATCCTGAGATGTTATTTCTAAAATTGATTTTCATGTTTTTTTAGAAAGTTCTTCTCATTTGAAAATAACTCAATAAATATTTTCTAAAGTTATTCCTAAGGAATATTTTCCCACCCATTATTGAAGTACAAAATTTTCAAAACCCAAAAGTCAGTTGTTTCTTAGGAATAATTATAGTGAATGTATCCTTGGTGATGTAAATAGGCAAGTTAAGACTAGATGTTCCTTAATAAATCATATTGAATATCTGGATTTATTATCCCAATCTAAACCTGAGAATCCTGATAAGGCGTTAGGTGATGGGGATTAGATTAAAAAAATGAAATATGAACTTAATGATTTTGAGAGGAACAAAGTCTGTACTTATAAAAAACTACTATAATTGGATTAAAATGGATTTTCTATAATAAGTGTTTTTAAAATGGAATAATAATTAGAAATAAATCTACACTTGTTGAAAAAACTTATAATCAATAATAGGGAATTTATTATAAAGAAAATTATGTTATGGTATCTAGACTAGAAGATATTTGAATACTTTTAGCCTTTGTAGAATTCTTTATTTTAAAACTTTTTAAAACAGATGTGAAGTGTTTTTTTATAAATGGATATGTTCAGGAGAAAGTTTATGTTGAACAACCCCATAGTTTTGAAAATAAAAAACATCCTGAATACATTTATAAAATTACCAAAGAATTATATGGACTTAAAAAATCCACTAGATCTTAGTATGATAGATTAATTGGATTTTTGTGACAAATTTTTTAAGGGTTATATAGATCAAAATATTTTATAAAATAAGTAAATAAAAATATTATTATTGTACAAATTTATTTTTATGACATTATATTTGGTTCGACTCAACAATCTTTAACACACTCCTTTGAGAATCTTATAATGTATGAGTTTGAAATTAGTATGATTGGTGAGTTAACATATTTTATTGCTTTTAAAATATCATAAAAACTAGAAGTAAAATTTGTATCCCAACATAATTATATTAAATATCTTCTTAATAAATTTTTATATAACAATACTAAAAGTATCAGTACTCTTATCAGTACCTCCAATACCCTTAATCCTAATGAGGCTAGGAAACTAGTTCATCAAAATATTTTTAGAGGCATGATAGGAAGTTTACTATATATATCTTATAGATATCCATATTTAATGCTTTTTCATGATTATGTGCAAGATATCAAGAATATCCAAAATAATCCCATTTAAGAACTGTAAAAATAATTTCTCATTATCTTACGGGAACTATGGATTTAGGTCTTTTCTATTCTTCTAGAAATGTTTTATAATTAAAATGTTTTTTATAATGATGAATTTTTTGGTTATAGAATGGATAGGAAAAGTGAATCTAGAATATTTCATTTCTTAGGATATTATTTAGTTTCTTGGTCTTGTAATAAACAACACTCAGTAGCACTATACACAGCTGAAACTGAATATATGGCCATTAGAAGTTGTTGTTCTCAAGTATTGTGGATGCAACAGACACTCACTGACTATGGCATGCGTTTTACTAAAACTCAAAAACTTTGTGATAATAAAAGTTCCATAACATTAAGTAGAAACCCATGATATCACTCATGTGCTAAGAAGATAGATATAAGACACCATTTCCTTCAGGATCACACACTTAAAGGATATATCATTTTATAATTCATCAGAATTCCTGAACAACTTATTGATATTTTTACAAAACCCCTTACTTCTGATAAATTTGAATATATTAAATAGAATCTATGAATGATCAATGTAATTCAATCATCAATATATACTTCTTATTTTCCAATATCCTTATATTAACTTAATATTTTTCATAGGAGGAGTACATATGTTTAATGTTTCTCAAAATCTTTAGTTTTTTATTGAAGATTTTAGTTTTTTAAATTTTTTAGTTTTCTTAACACTTTTAGTTTTCTAAATTTTTAGTTTTTCTAAAACTTTTATCGTAATTAGTTTTTTCAGACTAAAAACTCTTTATAAAAATTCTAGAGTCATAATCCCCAAAGATGATTTTCGAACTCAGGAATTTTTATAAAATTTTTTGACTGAAAATTTCTTAATATTTTTGGATACAAAAAGTTTTAGTAATCAATTTTTATTTCAAAAAATTTCATAATCACATTTTATTTCTAAAACTATGATTTCTTTTAAATTATCATAATCTACTTAGTTTACAAAAGCCAAGACGAATAGGTAATCATGCCTATAACATTTTATACTCCAAAATTTACTCGTCTATTCTTTTATCATTTTTCACTATATCATTATGTTAGTATTTTAATTTTTGTTGTTATAATTTTAGTTTTATAATTTTTTTTTGTTTTCAATGTTTTCAAAACTTTTTCTAACCGTATTCATTCTTATTCCGATATTTTTTTTAAAACTTATAGAGTTCAAAATTATTTAAAACTTTCTTCAGATAAATTTCAACCATCATATCAGAATACTTTCAATATTAATTATTAATAATATTATAGAAGATAAACCATTAAACCGAGTCACTATATAAATGAGGGTCCCCCTCCTATACCACATCTGTTGATTCAGTGTTTGAGACTCGAATTACTAAACCCTTAAAAGGACTCAGTCCAAAATATTACATTTTTGTCCAATTATTTGTTTCAATTTCTGTACCAATAGAGACAAAGGAATATTTTTCAAAGTGGTACATTTTCATTAAAAGGTTAGTTGAAAGATATTGGTATGAAAAATATGAATCTACTCTTAAAGAAGATTGTTTCATTCCAAGGTTGGGAGTTGGTTTATGTAAAATACCAGATAAGGATTTTGATATTTTCTTTCCCAAAATAGTTCATGAATTCTATGTGTTCATTCAATTTTTGAAGGAATATAGGAATGAAAAACTTTCTTTTACTATGTATGGGAAGATAAATAATATTTATTATAATAAAGCTTCAGATAAGGTAGGAGTACCCATAGAAGGTGAAGGATATTATCCTTTACAAAAGATACCAAATGATCTTGTAACTTTAAAAAAAATATAAGGCATAATATTATCTATTTTTTCATTATAATAAATTTAAGAAGGATTCACATATTACTCTACACAACCATGTTATTTCCTTGTAGATTTAAGGATTCCTAATTCTGAGAAAAGGAGATCATTGTACATTAAAAGTATATAATGTTTTTGTACTAGACTTATTAGTGAATATGAGGAAGATCAACCTTGTAAAATTCATATTTATCACCATATACAACATCAAAACATGACAAATTAAGTTGATTATCATAATTTTTTTGGACTTTATAAGAAAGTTGGCTAAAATTTTCTTGGAGTTCTTTAATTTTGAAAATAAATTGTATCCAATGTGGGAAAATATTTCTTTTATCAGTGAAGATAAAATGAATATAATGAAGCTAGATTTTGATAAGAAGTTTAATAAGTTTATTAAGAAATTTGATTGTACTGTTTCAGAATAAAAACTATCAAGGAAATTAGAAAAGGTTGAAAATAAGAAGAATATGAATGAAATACCTATCCTCTAAAGAAACAAAAGAAGAATAAAAAAGTACAAGATCAAGTTTTTGAAAAGTGGATAAAAGATAAGGATGATAAAAAACTTAGGGATCCAAAGATCTAACTCGATCCTACCAAAAATAAGGCATAAAAAATTTACGTTGCTAATTTTTTGGAAGAAGAAGCTAAGAATTATAAACAAAAGAAGAGGTTTTGAGAAGCTATGTTATGTGAAAAATTATTAAAAGGATTAGAAAAGGGATCTGATAAGGTTGTCCTTCCCACTTCCGAAACTAATCAAGTAAACCTGGAAGTAGGATTAGTATTTAAGTAAATATTTGTGGTTCGGTCTAAGATTCCTTCTATCATAGAAAAAGTAAATTAAAATGTTTATGATGAATAATTGGTCCCGATCATCCCAAAAAAACATCAAAACCATTGTCAGACGGAAAAAATGTTCTTAGAACTGTGAGGTAGCTTTAAGAAAACTATATAAAAAAAGTTGAAGAAGTATTTTATGGGAAGGAAGGATAAGAAAAATAAGGAAAAAAACAAGATGATAAATAATAATAATAATAAGAATATGAATAATTTGAAATTCAAATAAAAGAAGAAGTGGATGAAGAAGAGGAAGAACAGTATGAGATGAAGAGGAAAATGATATTGAAGACACTCAATCTGATAATGAATCATCAAATTTATCATCATCATTATAATCTTCATCAGATCTACCATCCAATAATAACAAAGAAGAATAATCTAATAGTTTTTAATATTAGGCATCGTCATTAGAAGAAGAAGCAGAGTCATCAATAAAGAAATAGGACGAAGAGAAAAATTCTATGAAAAAAGTTGATGATCAATCCAAAACCAATGAAGATATATATATCATAGAAATTTTGGATGATAAGAAAATTTCTAAGGAATTTAAGAAGGAAGTTACAAATAAATATAATAATAAAGGGAAATAATTATAAGTTGGTACAATTTGAACAAAACCTCCTCAACCTGATCCCGAACAATCAGAATCGGAAAGAACCATTTCTCAAAAAGGATTTGATTAAAATTTCCATGTTTTAAGAGGGCTACAAGGAAAAATTCCATATTTTCATAGTATTTAAGCTTAGATTCATCTTATTCAAGAAATTATAATTTATAAATTAAAGTCAATAAAGGTTTTGACAGAATCCATGATTCGTATTGAGGCAAAATTAAAAACTTTAAAATAAATTTCCTACACTCACAAGAGATCATCTAATCAAATAGTAAAATAATCTAACAAGGTTGATACTAATATTCAGATGCATGAAGAAAAATTTTATGAGATTAAGCATTTTATGGTAGATTCATTTATTTCTTTCAAGACGTTATCCAAAGACATGGACGAGTGAAGTTCGTTGATGAATTCTAGAATACCACCGATGAATGTAATGAATAATTTAATGCTTCAAAGTAAAATATCCATGTCATGGATCATGATTTGAGTAGGATGAAGTCTCATGAGGATAAAGTAATAATAATTGGAGACAAAAAAAATATTTTTCTAAGAAATTTCTGAATTAAGAAGAAATAGTTGAGAATTTGGAGAAAGACTGAAGGAAGTTTAAAAAGATGAAAGTTTTTTTCAAGACCTTGATAAGGAAATAATAATTATTTCTTTTGAACTATTTATTGTATTTTATTTTTAAAAATTTAATAATGGTTTCTTGTTTAGGAATTAATTTCTTTTTAATCCAAATCTGATTTTTCTAAATGTTTTCCAATTCCAATTGGTGACATGTTCTTTCCTAATTTTTGTGGATTATTAGTTATTTCAATGAATTGTTTCATATTTTTATTTTCAAAAATTTTTGTGTAAACATCATGTTAATTACCCATTACTTTTTTGAAAATAAAAAAGGGGGATAAATTCTTAAATGGGAAGACGTTTTTATAAATGGGATGTTGTAATTCATAGGGGGGATGTTTCATTAAGGGGGAGAAAATTTTATTCAAAGGGAGAATATAATTCAAAGGAAAGAATGTTTTATCTAAAGGGGAGATATTATCCTAATGAAAAGTATATCATATTCAAAATCATACTCACCATCATGTTTAGAAGAGTTACAAACTCAAGGGGAGTTAAGGTTTAAAGAATAACTCTAAATACAAAGTTCTTAAAAGAAATGGGTTGTATGTTTTTCAATTTACTTTTTATCTAAGTTTTTGGGTTTCTACTTTCTAAAAAGGTTCAGATTATTGAGTTAGAAGTTCTAAATCTTAATTTTACATTCCTTTATTTTTGGAAATCAAAAAAACTTATATAAAACAAGTTTACTAACTTTTTGTGTCCCAAATGTTTTAGTATGTTCTTGATGAAAAAATTATCTTTTACCATACATTGAATAAGTTCTAAAGTATTATGAATATAAAAAATACATTATTTATTATGAAAATCATATTGAGTATGAGTATGATTATCTGACCCACATTTATTAATATCAAAAGTTAAAACTTAGTCATGTCTTTCATACTAACTAAGTTATGACTATCAGACTGATACTAGTACCGATACAATTGGACTGACACTCAAAAGGATTATCATATTGTATTTGATAAGAATGTCCATTAGAATGACTAAAGTTTATTATCAAATTAAAAAAACATATTTATATCATAAGGAAAATTTTTAACACTATAATGGTGTTAATCAATATGACATCATATATTCAGTTATAATGAGCTATCACGTGCCAACTATCTGAGGCCATTGCAACAAACTTGGAAATGTGATCATTGGGAGATCAAAAATAAAATACTTAGTAATTTAAAGAGTTTGTAATATATTCATTAATTTATATAGAGAAATATGGATGGTTGATTACTCGCTCATGAAGAGGGATCTGTTTGAACTTATCATTCTTAGTCAATATTTTTATTTAGTAAGTTTTTTTCTAAGGAATCCTCATAAGGGTTGTTTCCTTAAGAACTTTTGTAATTGTAACTCATGTTAGATCAATGTTACAATCAAGGGATTCTAGGGATAGGAAGATATATATTTTGATCCATCAGATCGAGGTCTTATAAGGATATGAAGAAAGATACTATCATCATATTAAGGGATTCTCGGGATAAGAAGAGAGAGCTTATCCGATCATCATATCGATGGATTCCCTCATAAGGAAAGAAAGACTTTACTATAAGCATAAAATAGTGGATAGATTTATTCAAGGTTATTGAATAATTTTCTATTAAGGTTAAAATAGTTATCTTTTTAATAATATCCTATAATTCATTCTTACTTTTACATAGCTATTTTATTGCTTGTTTTTACAAGTGTCTATTCCACTACTTTTAATAAAATGATAGTCATCATACTTAGATTTCTATACAATTGGTTTTATCAGTGTGATTATTAATACGATAACAAAATATTGTTTTTGTTTTATTGGTACTACTATTATTCTGATAATAACATCCTTTGATAAATCAGATCCATTATCATCATGATATTTTACTCCGATTTAATTGGACAATTGTTTGGTTCTGATTCTATGACTTTGTTAATTAGACTACGTCTGAGTCTGATAACCTTACATTGAAAGGATTGTGTATTATTTAGTTTAATTATTTTAAAATAATTTTTTAAACTACAATTCACCCCCATATTGTATGTATATCTATCTGAGCATATTCTTATGATCCTATATTGAGTCACTTATCCTTCCACCTGGCCACTCTTCTTTCCACGATTATTGTTAACATTTTTATAATGACGCTTACTAATCTTGGAAGATGTACCACCGGGTAATCCATCCAAAACCATCTATCCTATACTGAAATCCTCCTTTAGTTTTCCCTTAGATATGAGATCTTAATTTAACACCTCATAAAACATTATCAGTATAAATATGTTAACATAGGACTTTATCTCACATTTAATTTCATCCTGAAAATGTTTTTCTATAGTAACCTCATCACCTACAAATGCTAGAACAATGAACTATAAATTAATAAAATGACCATCATATTCCCTCATAGACATACTCCCCTAGTTTAACTGTATAAAATAAGTTTCCCTCTCCCACCGAGAGTCTCAAGGTAAAAGTGCTCTAATAAATTCTCCTAAAATTCCTTCCACTCCATATTTTCTAACTATCTATGCTGAGTCTGAAAGTCCCACCAATGCTTATATTGACCACATAACATATAAGCATTCTGTTTGAATATATTATCAAAAAGAGTCTCCAAGTAGTCAAGAATCATCTAGATATACTCAATTCAGAACTCAACTACCTCAAGTACACCCTCTTCAGTAAATTTTAGGGGGTACTATAACTAGAACTCACATGTCAAGGAATAAATACTCTTTACAAACCACCATGGGTCTATTCCATAATATGAATAAACCACGAAAATTTCTCATGGAAATACTCTCTGAATCCCTCACCTAGAACTATCATAGCCTCTGGTTCCACTGCTAGAAGATCATTTCCATCCATGTCCTTCTGTAATCCTATCAACAAGCATCATCATGGAGGAATTTATCCACAATAAAAAACACATGTCTTAAGACACATAATAAATCATTAACACATTTACATTAGCGGGATTCACATAAAATTATAAAAATTCATCCCCCATAACCTACCACATGGTAAAAAAGGAGGCACTATCACCACTCTAAACCATCCCTCCTCTAGTTCATGGATAAAAAGGGTAATTTTTTTTTCATAATTTATGTTTCTCATTAGAAACCCATTTATCCATTTCATTTACCATATTTAGCATCATTTACAATTATCAATTTCATATTAGGAACCTTTTCATTTAAATTAAACAAGAAAAATCATTTTCATTATACATTTTACCCAGAACCTAATTTTTCATGCGTTCCTAAAATGATGCATGTCATATATAAATATTGAGTTTCTAGAATGATGCATGTGTACACAAATCTCATACCATTACGGGTCATGAAGAAAATCTCAAAAAAATTATAACATCACAAAAAAAGTTCATTATCAAAGGTGAAATAATATTCAACTATAAAAACAACATAATTAACAACAATCCCACCCTAGGTACTTGGGGTTTTGCTCATACATGTGTAAGATAATCCCATGCACGAGCTCATGAACAAGGATTGACTCATCCTAGTCGCCTTTCCATCTTTAAAAAATAGTAATATAAAATAAATGAAATGAAAATCCCTTGAATACTACTTTGTAACATCCAGAATCGGGTGCCACATATCGGTTCCTCGATTTGGTTGTTCATATGAACCCAGATGTGCCTCCCCATACACCATAGGATTCAGACTAGAAATAAGGTTCTAATTGATATATTTTGGGGTGACTATACCATCTCTATCAAATAAGAAAAAAAATGGAAATAAAAAACCAATATCTAAAAGATAATAAACAATAAATAGAAAAAATTCATAACTAATACAGTCTTGTATCACATAGTAAAAAAACAGGAAAAAAATATCCAAACTAAAATAGTATATATTTTATGCCATATATGTGTCAAGTATCAAATGAAAAATAAAAATAAATACACACTAAAAACTATCAAGTGGGTACTGAAATCATGTATGGTTCCATCATCCATGATCCATACCAACTAAACCATTTAATATAGGACTCTTACCCTTATCCTGTCCTGTAAACATGAAATCTATCTAGGTACTGATCAGGAAGCCCGAGTAGGGTGTGAGTACGACTTAGTAGGCCACCACCAACAACGTATAAAACAAAATAATGTCTATAATAGTGTATGAAGTGGTAAAAATAATTAATTACAATAAATAAAGTAAATAATTATCTTATTTAATTATTCTTTAATTAACTAAATAACTCCTTGGGTTCACGATGAAGAATTTTGGGATACTATTGATGAATGTACTAAGGATGTTAATGCTTTTAAGAAAAAGATCCAAGACATAGAGTAGGAGTTGAGTAGTTTGAAGTCTTATGAGGATGAATTAATCATACTAAGAGACTAGAATAAAGAGTTGTATGGGAATGTTCAAATTTAAAAAGAAATAGTTGAGAAGCTAGAGAAAGGCCAAAGGGAGTTCACGAATATGAAAGATTTTGTGAATATCATGATGAAGAAAGAATAATTCAATTTTCTGAACCCAAGATTTAATTTTCTTTGTAATTTTTTAAATGGATTTTTATTTATTAATGAATTATTTTTCATCCAAATATAATTTGTCTGAATGTTTTTACAATTTCAATTGGTGACATGTTCTTTTATAATTTTTCTGGATGATTAGTTAGTTCAATGAATTGTTTCATATTTTTATTTTATAATATTTTTCAAGAAACATCATATTTATTCCCCATTACTTTTTTAAAAATAAAAAGAGGGATAAATTATTAAATGGGGAAAAAAATTTATAAAGGGAATTTTTAATTCAAAGGGGGAGAAACTTTTATTCAAATGAAGAATATCTTTCAATGGAAATAATTTTTTATAAAAAGGGGAGATATTTTCCTAAGGGGAGTCTATCATATTCAAAATCATACTCTCCATCATGTTTAGAAGAGTTACAAACTTAGGGGGAGTTGAGGTTTAAATAATAACTCTGAATATGAAGTTCTACAAAGAAACGGGATATAAGTTTTTCAAGTTACTTTTAATTTAAGTTTTGGAGTTTGTGATTTACAAAAAGGGGGAGATTGTTGAGTCAGAATATCTACTTATTACATTACCATTCCTTTAGTTTTGGAAATCATAAACACTTACTTAAAACATGTTTACAAATTTTTTATGTCCCAATTGTTTTAGTATGTTTTTGTGGAAAACATTATCTTTTACCATACATAGAATAAGTTCTAAATTATTATGAATATAAAAAATAGATTCTTCATTATGAAAATCATATTAAGTATGAGAATGATTATCAAACTCTAATTTATTAACATCATAAGTTAGAATTTAGTTATGTATTTCATACTAACTAAGTCATTACTATGAGATTGATACTGGCATCGATAAAATTATACTAACACTCACAAGGATTATCGTAATGAAATTGTTATGCAATTATATTAAATTGAATCAAGTTTATAATAAGAGTATAGAAAACTTATTTATATCCTAAGGAAAATCATTAAAACTATAATGGTGTCAATAAATACGATGCCAGACATTCAATTATGATGATATTTGATGTTCCAGCTGTCTGAGGCCATTGTAACAAACTTGGAAATATGATAATTGGGAGATAGCCTATAAATAATGTGTCATTTGAAGAGTTTAGAGCTGATTCATTATTTCAGAGAGAGAAATATAGTTGGTTGATTAATCACTTTTAAAGAGATATCTACATGAAATTCCCATTCTTAGTTAGTGTTTTTCTTTATTAAGTTTTTGTTCAAAGGAATCCTTGTAAGGGTTGTTTCCTTAAGAACTTTTTTAATTGTAACTTTCATCTGATCATTATTACGATCGAGGGATTTTGGGGATAAAAAGATAAGGATTTTTATCCATTAGATTAAGGGATTTTGGGGATAGTTAGAAATATCGTATCATAGTATCAAGGGATTCCATGGATAGGATGAAAAATCTAATACAATCATCATATCGAGGTATTTCTTGTTAAGGAAAGACATATTTTACTGTAAGTATAAAATAGTGGAGAACTTTAGTCTAGGTTATTGACTAACTTTGAATTCAAGTTAAAAGAGTAACTTTTTTAATAATATATTTTAAGTCATTCTTAATTTTACATAGCTATTGTATTTCTTGTTTTTACAAGTGTCTATTCTGCTGCATTTAATAGAAAGATAATCATCATACTTAGCTTTTTATAAAATTAGTTTTATCAGTGTGATTTTTTTAGACAATAGTGTCTATGAAACTTGGAAAAAGTGTTTAAGATATGGTCAATGATTGATCCAAAATTTGGGGATAGGTTCATTATTTTCTACCCATTTTATGGTGTTTATTTTCTCCATCAAATATATTTTCAATGATAACCATGATATAGTGATCACAACCATTTTATATCACTTTAAATATCTATCATGATTTTTCCCTTTATATGGGATTTCCCCTTGAGCATGGTGTATATGGATTTTTCTTCTCATGGAGGGGTCCAACATGCCTTCTTCAATTCAGCTATGTCAGGGTGGGTCTCAAATCATACACTGATCTTCCCAAAACCATTACATAATCCTCTCAAGGAATTTTGAGATTCCTTCATGGAATAATCTACCGTAGACATGCTATTTTAATAAATCATCATGGAATACAAGTATCACTCCAACATCTATAATTTCCTTATATATCTATCATTATAATATAGTATCACCTCAATATCCCCTTCCAATGCTATTCCTCCTTCTTTATCTCTTTATTTCACTATCTATGTGAAAAGAAACTGATAAAAACATATTTTCACCAATTAAAAGTATAATTTCACAATATAACCTAAAATAAAAATCTAAAAATAATATACATATATAAATTATATTTATTTTTAGTATCATCATTAATATAGGTATAATTGATATCCAAATTATTTTGATGGTTTATTCCACCATACGATCAATTTTGATAGTGTTTGTGAGAGATATTC
Source organism: Viscum album (assembly GCA_963277665.1). Taxonomy (NCBI): domain Eukaryota; kingdom Viridiplantae; phylum Streptophyta; class Magnoliopsida; order Santalales; family Viscaceae; genus Viscum; species Viscum album. The sequence goes on along the minus strand of OY728156.1, from coordinate 1,430,488,131 downwards.
GTCCCTCAGTGAGAATGGAATCATTATAAACAATAGAGAATCTTTTTTTATCTTATGATGTTACAAGATCCAACATGTTCTTCATACTTCATGTGATTACCTACCCTATAATATTTCTTTATTATCTTTTCAAGGAATATTTTATTTAATGAAATTATTCCAAAATATCTACATGGTCAACCAATATATATGATGAGGTTCAATATCTTCATAATTCAACATAGACAACATGGAATATCCTTCCATAGTAATCTCATAAATGATGCTAGAAACTCAATTAATCTTTTTTTACATGGTCAATCACTTCATAATACATCAAATCATCTTCATTGATCACTTCATGTTTCTATGAGTATCAGATATATAATTATTTGAGTATGATTTAACTTTAGAAACAAGTACAACATGAAATAAATCTCTCTTTATAAAATTAAACTCAATAATGAATTTAAAATCTAGCATGCTTGAATATTGGAAATTAATGATAATTGAAAATTCTTTAACATTAATAAACAATCCAACATTGAATAATAATAAATTCATGGAATTAATAATCATGATATGCATAGTCACATAAAAAACTAATAAAATAAAATATTACCACTAATTCATCATTTTAGAAAATAACTCTCATCTTATCTTGGACAGTAAATCATCACATGATTCCTTCTTATGAAAAATCAAAAAATACCTTGATAAATCATTTTTTAAAAATATTTTAAAATAGTTACAAGATAATAAATACTAACTGAGTGGTGATAAATAATTAATAATCAACCAATTAAATAAATTTACATTATACTGACCTTTTCAATCACCCTATAGTAAAATACCTAATATTTTAGAGTTATTACTCATGATTTGAAAAAATCCAAAAAAAATCCATATAAAATAATAATGATTACTCTAAAAATGAATAAAAAGGGAAAAGATAAAGGATTATATTATGGATTATAACCACAATTCACATTTGAACCAATCAGTAATGAGATTCATATTCCATGGGATAAGAAGATAAGTGGGGGAGTGTGGCGAGGATTGGCTACCTCTCACATGATACATGATCGTGAGTAGGATTTATTTTAAAAAAATTAATAAATTATTTGAAAGAAGTTTCATATACCATTTTCATGTGATATATATGAGTATATTTTTGAGTGTTGAAATGATTGATTTTATAATATATTCATAACAGAAAAACTAATTGCATAATATTTATAGATTAATATGATTGAAACATATTAATTTTTTTTGTAATGCATTATATACATAAACTAAATCACTAGATTCATGTATATATATAGATATTAATTTAATGATTAAAAATATGCATGAGATGTATATATAATATTATGTCATTTTTAAATCCTTTTAAAATACCAAGATGCTACATTTTCTAAAAAATAAACTCTCATCATAATCTCAATATCTAGTATGGGTGACCCTGATGGTCAAGTAACCATGGATTATATTATTCGAGGAGTGTAAATTATGGGTAACAATAATTATTAGGTTCTTATATATAATTATAAACTTTTTTATGGTTTTATTTTTGAAACTAATGGTTAGGTTCTTAAAGTAATGAAATCGTGATAAATCATTTGACTAATTTGGGAAAGTTATTTTCCAATGAACTATATAATAATTTTATATAATTTACATGACATTATATTCTACATAAATAGATATTCCATGAGAAAATATTTAATTCTAACTCAAATCATAGTGGAATTTGGATATTGGATCACAAATATATATGAGTAAAGGGGTTATTATCTTAGTGGGAGTATATTGAATAAAATCATTACTAAATACATGCATAAAACAAGACAATGAGTTAACAGATGTTTATATTAGTATTAAAATGATAATAAAAACCAATATAAAATTATTATTGAGATTTATTTTAGAAATAGAAAAAATAAACAGCTATAATTTTCTAGACTAGTATCAAAAAATAAAAATAGTTCTCAAATGGGAAGAAATATTATACCATATAGATAAGCCTCTTCCTTAAGAGGCATATGTGGGACATTCTTAATAAGTGGATAAATATTCTCATATTGTGAATAATAATTCTTATCTTTATGTATTCACATTCATGCTTCTTTCCCTGGATCCAAATTTTAAAAATCAAAATGAAAAAATAGTTGCTTTTTAAATGATTAGTAATTTAAAAAGAATATATCAAAAAAAGATAGATATAAGTGATATATGGTTTCTAAATAATTTTTTTGTGTGATATGTGTGAGATAAATTAATTTTACACTCATATAATCAATATAACTAGGAATCTAAATTATTTTTGAAATATTGAGTTTTATACTTAAATTGAATGTGGCTATAAATTTAATCCTACAATCATTATTGATGAAATTTTTTTAATTCATTTTTAAATTTAAAATAAATAACTTTATTAAATATTTACATACTCTCATAAATATGATGATTGTTTTTGATAATTACATGGGTTTTTATAGAACATGTATCATTATGATGTTTCAAAATAGTAAGGGTAAAGTAGTAGTCAATGAAGAAGAAAAAGAATATTGTTTGAGATTCCAAAGGTTGGCCAATATCTTTAAAAATAAAAGGGATTGTCACTAAGTAAGGGTTGTTATTCTATTATGAAAACTCAATATTGTGTAATCATAAATACCAAGAACACATGAATGAAAACAATGTATTGGGGAGTATTCATCATTTAATTATTCAATAAATATCATTTTATTTTTATTATGATTCTTTGGTATAAGATATTGATTTTGAAATACACTTTTTTATGTATATAAAAGGGATTAAAATTGATAGAAAGCTGTTAAAGAGAGTTTCATATATGTGTTTTTATAATATAATAAGAGTTTATGTGTTGGGAAGGAGAATGAATTATTTACATAAGTCAGAAGGTGGATTGGTTAGATTTTTGTGAACTGTTGTTTTATGTTATCATATATCTATCTCTTTTTTTACAATATATGTTTATGTATTTTCATAAGTATTTTTTTCTACATGATTATAAATTTATTTCTCTATGAACATGGTGAATAGTTTATATATTCTAGAATTTTATATTTAAATCGATAACATAATAAAATAATAATGAATTTTAATAATTTTGAAATACTTAGATTAAATTAATGTAGGGATTCTTAACTAAGGAATTGAAAAAAAAAATTATAGATCATGAAATTTTTTAACAATTATATTATTCAAATTTTTTATTTCACTTTGGATTTTTGATCTAAAAATGGATGTAAATATAATTCGTATAAAGTAAATTATAAAATAAAATATGAGATACCAATTTAGAAGTGTTCAAATTTATCTCACATTAGTATATGGGTTATAAATAACATATATCACATATATCTTATTTAAAATATTTTTAGTCGATTATGGTAAATAATTATTTACTGGGTATCTTAGGGAAATGATTTTTTATTTTTATTTAAGCAAAAAGTGTTTTTGTATATTGATATAATGAATTCATTTAGAAGGAATTTGTTTTATAAGGAATTATGGGATAAATTTTTATATCATTGAATATCAAGAATAATAAATTATATTTTTATGGGATATCATAATTTAATTTCACAAATATTTGTGAAATTATTATTTAGATACTTGTTTTATTCTAGTTAAAGTTATAAGGAAATATTCTAAAAGTACATAAGTGATAATGATCCTATCATGTAAAATTAAAGTATTAGAAAAATTATTCTAGAAGAATCATTAATGATAGTTTCATAGTAAAATATATAATTTAGTATTTTAATTAAGGGTTTGTTTATTTCAAAATAGTTAACTAAAAAATTACAGACTAACATTTACATTACAATTTAAGACATTGTGGAGGATTATTTTTTAATGAATTAAAGGTTTTTAATAGTCTCACCTAAGGTTAAAACATATCCTTTAAAAATAAAATAATTTAAATATTTTATAGGGATGGTGATGTAAAAGAATTTTCCAGCTGTCTCCATATTGATATAGCATGAATTTTGACCAAAATACTTGAATATCATAAACATGAGTGCCATGTAAAGTCATTAGGTATTAGATATTGAGTAATTTACTACATTTTTTAGTAGATAAGTAATATTTTTGATTAAAATGATGTAAATATTGGGATTATAAAATTGTATCATGGTTTTAATATTTTTATAAATTTATGAATTATCATTAATTTATCTCTGTTTAATTTATTAAATAATATTTTAATAATAAATAATATCTTATAATAAAAAATTGAGATATAATTAATTTTTTTTATCATCATGTTATGGAATAACTTGTATTGATATGTTATGATTAACATGAGTTTGTGTTATATAGAAATACAAGTTTTATTTATGGTAGATAACTATTAATTGTTGTATGGGCTAATCCTTTTTGATTATACCACATGTAATTCCACACACATGCACACACACACACACACACAAATATATATATATATATATATGTGTGTGTGTGTGTGTGTTTCATTGGTATACTTGGGTTATATACTTCATTGTATTCTATAATAATTAAAGTTATAAATTTACTGGTACTTATAAACTATTATACTATGATACCTTTTTTCAAGTCTGAATGACTAAGTTAATGAGGGGGGTTTGGGTATGTTTTTTTATCATATGATGGGTCTTTCCTGATAAAGGTGAAATTTTTCTCCTATATTATAGTTAATATATTTAATCCATTAATTGAGTTAGATAAAATAAATTTTTGGTCATTCTTAGTTGGGTTATATATGATACGATTATCTACATGAATGAATTACATGTAATATATTTAGTTTTTTGGGCTAGTTTACTCGAATAACCAAATAAAAACGAGTTAGCCTAAAAAGGATTAACATATACCATGTATCAGAATTATAATTGATGTCTTGGATAAAGGTATTATATATGTATACATGTGATGTATGTAGATAATTTTTTTTGGATATGATCATATGAAGAGTGCATTTTTGATGAAGATTATACCAAATACCTTTGTATCTTGAGAAGCAATAACATTTATCTATAGGTTAATCTTAGATTATTGTAATGTATTAAGAATTTATAATCATTTTGAATTCTAAAAATACCCATAGGATCACATGTGATTCTATGCGAGTAATGATTTATTTTGGTACAATTTTTTTCTTCAAATATTTGAGAGAGTCTAAATGACAGTTGAATTGGAATGAGTTTTTATTTGATAAAAAAAGATACTACAAAATATAGATAAATACAACGAGGAATTATTAAATGTATTAGATTAAATGATATATTCCCTAATGTAAATATATCAAATTTTAAAATATGATATAATCATATTTTATGACACATACAAGGAATTTTGTTTTGTATAATATGTATCATGTGTTAATCGTTATTGTAATAACCTATTAATTTAGTTTTTAATGATTCCATTTAATTTATCATATAAATGAGTCCCTAAATCATATTATAGTGATTAATAATAATTTATAACATGTTTCATTAATTATATAAGTGTTAAAATAATTGATGGTGGATTGGGTTTTCATGGAATATGTTATAATAAACTGTTTAATTAAGTCAATTGTTTACTAGGGAGAGCCTAAAAATCAACTTTGAAAGCTCATGTGAGCATTTAATTATGTATGGAGGAGGTATAATAAAGGACTATCATGAATCTATTAGTTTGGATTATTTTTCTTACTACAGGGAGGGAAAATCTCTTCTCACTAAATCTCATGACTTTTTAATAGGGTTGTCGCTTTGCAGTAAGTATAATATTGTTCTATCAAAGGGTGAATCATAATAGACAATGGTGGTCAATTTCTTTTTAGTGCTTTCTCCCAGCCAATGGATTACAACCTATCTTATCATATCATATAGAAGTACACTTCAGAATGATGTGATGATTATACACACATGGTGTGATGAAAAAATTGATGCCAACTTTCTTGTTTCCAAAGGTGACCAAACATAGGTTCTAATTACATTTTAGCATTGGTTCTCTTCCATAATATTTTAATAATATTTTCTATAGGGTCTCTCATAGGCTTCACCACCTCAGATCTCCTTGATCATGTCCTAGAACTTTTTTATTGATTTTAGTATTAAAAAATATCTAATTGTCACTTAGTTGACTATAGATTTATGAAATTAATGGAACCTTGGTTCATCTTTCAATTGATAAAGTAAAATTATATAATTTTTGTAAAAAATAATATAAACACACAATTAAGTGTCAAAATTCATAGCTAAAACTCTCTTAATATCTTCATTGGTCATCATGAGATTATGCTACCACACCTTGCAAATAAAGTGAGAAATTAAAATTGTAAATTATGATTCTATAATTATTGGATCACCTATTTAGAAAAGTATACTTTTATTATTTCTAAGGGCTTTATATCAAACTCATTTTAAATAATGTGATAAAAATGATGTATTTTACTCATTTATATTTATATTACAATTCTCTGGTTCTTCTTTTATATAATCATGGGAAAAGATATTGTTGCTAGTATATTTATTCTTGTTTGATGTTTGAAAATGCAATAACTTGTTCATTACTTATACATATAGAAACCAAAATTTCATGACACCAAATATATATATTTTTTATGAATGTTAGTTATGTATTAATTTAAATTTTATAGGTGGTTACATATTGAATTAACTCCCTTTACATGTGACATATAGAATTCACTATTATAAAAAGGGAAATATAGAGTTAAATTTGGTGAAACATGTTATATATAATTAATTATGAGGGGATGTGACATATATATTTCACTTATATAGGAGGTTCAATATAGAATTTACTCTTATGAAATTTAATATATAAAATTCACTATTATATGAGTAAAAATTTATAATTCACTATAATATGGAATCAAATATGTAATTTAATTTAATGAGTGGAAATACATAGAATTCACTTTAGCAATAAACATAATAACTTTAGAAAAATTTGACTATTATAGTTCACTTTTGTTTGAGGTAACAAATAAAATTCACCCCCAGTGGGAGGAGACCTATGAAATTAACTATGATCATAGGTAATATATAATTCACTCTAGTAAGAGGATATATATAAAATTTATTCCAACCGAAAGTGGAATATATAATTCACATTAATGATTGGTAATATATATTAAATCAAATATAATTGGCGTGATCTATATCATTAACTTTAAAAGGTGGGACTGTATAGAAATTATGAGAAACCCTCAGAAATATATATATATATATATATATATTTTCAACTATGTTTGTTGAAAGTTGTTGAGAGTATTGGTTTTAATTAATGAAATTTATTTATATTTTACAAAGAATTGTAAAATAAGTATTAATATTTATAATTTTATTTTATAAGAATATATTTAGGAATTTGAAAATTTTGAAATTACATGGAGTGGAACTTAAAATACAGTTAATATAGGTTTATGTGTGATACACAATTATGAAATTAATTCATCATGATGAAATAAATAAATAGGGTTATCTAAAGTAGAACTATATATTTTCACAATTCATTATTTGAAAATTTTATATGTATTAAATGTTTAGAATATGATTGGGAGTTTTGCTCAACATAGTGAGTTGTGACCATCCAAAATTTCTTTTGATTTTATAAAATAAATCACTTTGAGGAAATGTGAGAACAAGAAAATAGACATTGGTAGGATGTGAAAAACATAAACATAGTTGTGTGTAATAGAAATGAATTGATTGGTATAAAATGAACATGTGGCATTCATTAATTTTATTACTAGAAGATCATAGTAAAAAACTATTTTTTATAATTGATAGTTATTTATATATTGTGATATATGAAAATAGTAAAAATTAAAAATTATGAATTGATAAAGTCAAGGAATTTTGATGAGTCAATATTTCTAGAATACATCATTACAATGTGTAAGAATATTATGATTAAGAAACTAATGTGTGATCCTTGCACATATTTAGAAGAATAAGAAGATAGATATCTTGAAAAAACAATATATTATATTTATATGAAATTTAATAAGGAAAATAGAAAATATAAATCAATTTTTCCATTTAAGAGTTTTAGTTGTTTATGAAAATGAAAAGTTTTAAAAGACCTTATTATGAATAGAGTTATTAAAATTAATGAAGAAGATCAAGATATATTTTCTTCTAAAATAAAATTCTTTAAGGAATATGAGTATATATAAACTATGAATATACCAAATGAAAAGTTATGACTCTATAATAATAAATATATAACCATAATGTATAATCATGGTGATTAAAACTCTAATAATGAAATCTTAACTCACGATGAAGTAGTTTGTAATGAAAATTGATAACCCTTTCAGATTATGTAAAAATAGAGGAAGATTCCTCATGAATTAAATATAATGAAACATATGATTTACTCTTTCTTAAGAAAAATATTTAATATTTCCATGATCATAAAAAACATTATAAAAATAATATCATGAAACTCAAAAATTAATTTGAGATGTTTTTGAATAGTGAATCTATATTTATTAAAAAAAATTATTTTACTAAATTATTAGAAATATTAATATAGATAAACTTGAGGCCCTAAAATAAGATCCTTAAAACTATTAATCTTCAAAAAAATATCTACTAATGTTTTAATATAGAACTCTAAGGTTTAAGAATTTCTATAGAAGATAAATGATTTCTTTAATAAATCAATTGAAATAGAAGTTAATTATTCAAAGTATTTTAAGTGGAGATTTATTTCTACAAAGAAACTTAATAAGTGTATTATTTATCAAATACCTCAATCCATGGGAAAGAATGTAATTGAATTCCACTATTAGTGATATATAATTATAAATATTCTCATCCAATTCATATTATCACTAGAGAGAGGTGATTTTTCCATAGTCATTTCATGGCATAGATCAAGAGATATATTTATTGTTATTCATTTGTGTTATTTTTTTATTTTGTTTTTGGATGTTTCATCTTTTCTTTTTCATATGATCTACATTTTATGGTTGTGATAATTGGTATTTTATTATTTTTATTTCTAAGGCCCTATTATAGTGTTTTCTTGTACACACTATAATTCATTCTCTCTTGTGTAGTCACCGATGTCTTTTGTTTTAAACTTTATGGTGGTTTTAGTGTGACTTATTTACTATAGTCAGGTTTCCATCATGTTATGGTTATGAAACCTTCTTCTTCCCTTTATAGATGATTTTATAATATGACCATATGGAGAGGGGATTGGTCACTTAGTATTTTATACTTACTTTCATGTCACTAAAAGTATAACAGTGGATTAGAGATGACATGTTAATAAGGGGTTATGGGTATCTTGTATGTTTATGTATGTTGGTGTTTTATATAGATGATTTTGTTGGTTATATTTTATGGTTTCTTTTATTTTCAATTGAATTGAATTGAGACTTTCAATTTGGGTATGGAATAGCTATCAACTCTATTGAAGTATGATTCTTAGGTTTTTCTTCTATCATTTAAGGGAGTTTGATTTCATATTGAATATGTAGTTGATGACTTAGGTGAATTATTTCTCGACGGGTGTTTTAGTCAATTTTCTTCAGTTATTATATTTTTGTGGGTTTGGTTTTGGATAATTTTTCTAATACTTTATTATTTAGTATATCTCTAGTGATGGTCATTTTCTTTGATACCCTTATTAGATGGAGCTAGAATTTTTTAGATCATTTGGTTATTTTGGATCTACTTTTTCTTTTTATTCAAGAAGTTAATTTGGGAGTTGGGTCTCATGGTTTCATGATTTGGGATGAAGGGTGAATATAATTTATGTTTATAGTGATCATGTGGTTTTCAATTATTTATGATCTAGGATGTGTTCTTTTTTCCTATGAAAGTGGTGGTCCCTAGCGATGATTTGTTTTTCTTACTCCCATCACAGATGTAACTTATAGTTTGGTGATGCTATGATTTTTTGGATTCCCATATGAATCTAATTTGTATAAGATAAATCAAATGGTGGGATTTTATGAATCATGTTTAGAGTATGATGAATAAAATTATGAACTATTTCTATGTTTTAGGCTTTTTATAGGTGTTTATTGATATTTGTTTTGGATTTAGTTTTGTGTTTTTTTAGGTCACCATGTTTCATGGTTCAAGAGTGATCATTGGAACCAATATTGATGGTTCAGTGTTTGGGATTCATCGATGGAGATAAATAGTTGATCTTATTGATTAATAGGTAAAATAAATACATATTTTTCTTAGGATATTATTGTGGATCTTGTGTCAAGATTCATAACGGATGATGGTAAGTAGCTCAAGTATTCTTTAGTTTTAATGTTATTTTTTGGAACTAATATTTGTTTGGTAGTTTTGACATTCCTAATTTGGTGTTTTATCTCTAATGTGATTTATTATATTGTGTTTTCTATATTATTTCTTGTGTGATATTGTATCTTGGTGAGTCAATCCTCTTGTATTACCCTAGGGTTCTAACCTCTCTATTAACTTGAATAAATTTACTAATTAGGATTTGGAGACATCATGTGTATCATATTATATATAGTGTTACATCGATTGGTTGGTTAGTTTTTGTGTTTTTATTTGTATATTGGAAGCTTCACTCATTTATTTGGTGGTGTTTATGTTTTGAGGTCCAGAAATGCTTTCCTTAACTCTCTTCATCTTTCCTAGGACATTACTACTACAAATGAATATGGAATAATTTTTTTAGTTTTCTAAAAAAAGATACATATTTCATTATATAAAATAATAAGGGTGTAAATATTGATTAAAAATGATGAAATAAATTTGAATCTAATTTGATTATTAGTGTTGATCATAAATAAATTTATAGAAATATATATTTCAATAGAGATATTCCTCTAAAATAAACTATTCTATTGGTTAAAAGAGAATCATTGTGATTGCACAAAACTAGAAATAAAATCTTAGAATGCATATAGGAGTCAGATAGGATTATATCCTAGTTATTAGAACCAATATAAACATTCTTTTTTCAATGGTAGTCCCTAATATTGAAAACAAAATGGTATCTATATTCAACCATATGAATATTTTTTAAATGTATATTGGGAAAGGATGAATAGAATTTGAGGAAATGGTTCCCCTTGTCTCAGACCTTAGATAAAATTGAATAAGATTAAATTCTTCCCCATTAGAGACATAACGAACCAAGAAGAGATGTAACAATAAAATATGAGGTCACAAAACCATTCATAGAAATCATATCTCGGCATGAACATGAGAACAATGTGTTACCCCTTTCTTTCAATGTTTTTTCCATGTCACCCTTCATTATGAACTACCCTCCAACCGTCTTCCAAGTCTATAATAATTTATTATTCAAGTTCCATGGAACCCTAAATGACCCTACTTTTGATAAAGTCATTTTATTCCTCCAGCACTAGGATGGGGGGGGGGGGTTCAGGGATACTTGATAATTAAAGATATTAGAGACGATTTTTAAGGTCATATACACTTACCTATTGAGAGAGATAACTCAAAGAAATGGGGATGATGAACCTTGGAATGAGGAAAAGACAGGTCACAGTGGACACATAGGAAAAAGGGACACCCCAAAAAAGTCATGAAAATCATAGATAATATACACTTTGATGAGGCCCCATACCAAAATAAACAATTAAGATTGGATACCATTGTGATTTAGAGTTTTTTTAGTATTCAATATTTTGGTAGTATTTTAAATCTCATCATCCTTAAGAGCATCCAACACCGAGTTAACTAATTTCGAGACATACTGTATGATAGCCCCTAAAAAACATCCTCACCCTCCCCACCTAGGTTTCCATCCTTACAAGGGTATTCATATATTGTAAGAATCATTGAAAAATGTTCAAATTCCAAGGGACATGTAATATTGAAATCATATATGTATGAACCATCATATAAATATTAGATAAGGATATCCAAGAACCACATTTTCCTTCAAAATTAATGAATAAAATAAGTGGTTTCATCCTCATATTTCAGCTAGTGGACAATGTAATTATTATGGTGTGAGATATTCTCATTTATAAGGATTTATTAAAGTAATTACTTATTTTCCATTAATTTCTATAAAATAAAATCATCACAATAGTCTTGGATATTCTCATCAAAGTCTTATATTTAATTTTCAAGGTACTCATTATGTTTGTTTTGTGAATGTTTGGTTTTGGACCATGCTAAGTGAGCGTGTTCCATGTTTTTATATTTATTTTAAATCAACACCCATGTATGTATGAGTATAGGGGAATTCCATGATTCCAGAACAATATCCATGAAATCACTATGCACCATCCACAATATTTTAATGTATAAATATTTTTTATTAGGATAGTAACTCCCAATAAAGATTTAGAGAGTGGAGTAGTCTAACAGTATATGAGAAAAATAAGTTAACTTTAGGTTGGGGAAGTATATATACCATTAAATATTTAAAATACATCTATTTTTTGGCACTATGTCATATTTTTCTCTTTCTTGTTGTTGTACCAAGTGAACCGAACAAATAAATATACATGTTCCAGAAGATGAGAATTAGTAGGAAAAGAGTTTAAATATTACATATATTTTATGTAGAATATAAAACCTTCCTTTTCATCTAATTGGTCAAGTATTATATTAAAATATATAATGATTATCCAAGGATAATGGGATGATCAAAGGTGATGTGGTCATTCTAAATAAGTTCCTTATCCCTGACATCACATTTTTCATAAACAATAGCAACGAATTAGTAAAGTTCAAATCTAGAGTATTTTATGGTGATGTGTTGTGGATAATCAATAACAAGGTAAGGATATATACCATCCTTTCAAAATAACCACACACAATCATTTCATGGGTATTCATTCCTATAATTATTGACACAAATTTTCCATGCTTTGTAATTGATGGTGGTTATATTTTATTTAGGTTCAAGGATGTCTAAAATAGAAAAATCATAATATTTGACCATAGAGAAAAGGAATTCATGTTTCATTGGGGTTATTAGAACTCTATACTTATAAATAATTAAAGATAACGTGATTATACTACATGGGTGGCTTTACTGGACTTTTAGAACTTCCCCCATGGGGATGAAGAAACTTGGTTTGAATAAGTACATGATGCTGATCTCGGGGATACTCCTTCTTAATTTTAGTTTAAATAAATGGGATTCCCATGATATACTATTGAGATAGGATTTGGCTGAATGACTACATTCACTAAAACAAAATCATTAAAGGAGATATCTTTGAAACATGGAAAATATGGATCTCCATTACTCTTCATTAACACTAGAGTTAAGAAAAGAATTAAGACCTTAGTATAAAATGAAACAAATATAATTCAAATGAACCCAAAAAAATCTCACCTTCTACTTACCCCAAGGGGTCCATCTTCCTCTTTAGGGAATAGTGAATAAGAAACATTGAGAAGAAAGATAGTTCCCTTGAAAATACTAGGGACGAATCCATGAACTATCCAACCATCTTATCCTAGGTTGGGACTCCCATAAAAATAAGAGAAGTTTATCTTATTTGATGATGTTAAAAGATGAATCCACACTGTGGTTGGTAGAATTATGGGTATAATCTATCAACTAGAGATGTCTATAAATAAGAGGAGGATTCTGTCTCCTATAGTTAGGGATGTAATGTCTTTGTAAGTGAAATTCACTGTATAATACTTCCTTATTAAATAAGATGAGCATTTTATAGAATGAAATAGAGGTATTGTAATGGAGAATAATATAATAAGGTATGGGGGAGGATATATATATTTAATACAAAGATTATTTTTTCATTTGTTTCATATTGTGGGGGTTGATGTCTACACTCAGGAAGAGACCACATTAAACTCTGATCCCTTCTAAGATGGAAACGTTTTTGGTGGGGAGTAGTAGACTTAGAATGTGGTCCCTAATTTCCACATATCTAGGATAAAAAATTTCATAGAGGTATATAAACTAATAAAATACAAGTAATATTATATGATCTTAAACATATAATTTATACAACTAATCCCTAACAAAATCCTTTACCAGTCTAAGATTAATTCATTGAGAGTGTCTATTAAGGGTTGTGACCATAACAGTGATATATAAATTACACAAGAAGGAGATGAAATATTTCAAGGACATTATGGGAGTCTGGTATACTCTAAATTTAGTATTTAATTCTTTTTATGGGAATGATAAAGTAGAATTGAATTTTTCTGAGGAAAGATAGAAATCTGTTATCCATTACACCACCTTGTAGGTGAAGGGGATAATCTGGATAAACAAGATCTCCATGCAAGAGGAGGTAGATAATTTATTACTGAGAGATTCTCTCTAAGTCATTGGAGGTTATGCACCCTCCAAATACCCACTTGATCCATTACCACTGGATATAGTGGAAGCAGCACCACCATTTATAGTGAACGAGTGATGAAACTTTTATGTGAGAGAATTATTCATCTCAAAATTATTTTTTTACCAATTAATAAATTTGTTTTTTACGGTTTATATTGACTTTAATTTTTTATTACACTGATTTTAATTTTAGCTAAAATGTGTTGGAATTTTTATACATACATTGTGTATGGAATTTTTTATAAGGGGAAAATCTATTTTATGAATTTTTATTAATTGATAAGAAATGGTTTCAAGAGTATATGGATTTTTTGAATTTAATTTAATTAATCAAGACTTTTTTTAAATAATATAAAGTAATTATTTAGATATTAATACTTTTAATAGAGATATATTACGAATAAATATTTATTAATTAAATGACTCAGTTTTTTAATGGCATACTTTTGGTGTATTTTATTAGTTATCCATATATAAAATGAAAATGTTTTTCAAAATAGGGTATGGTTGGTTCTTTGTAAATAACTCACAAATTTTAAATAGTTATACACTTAGTAATTTTTTTTCATAGTCAATTTGACACATGAGATCTTATAGAAAAAAATAATGTGTTCTCGTATATATATTAAATTATTACTTATGTGTTATTTTATGTTTTCATTGAAATAAATTATGAATTTTTATTATACATGGAATTTTAGTGATTATATACTTTTATTTTCATTTGATATAAACTCTTATTTTTTTGGATTTTCCAAAACTTTATTTGTTTGATATTTAGTCACTTTTCTAATATCAATGTTTAGGTTTGAAAAAATTTCAAAGGTTATTAGATTATTACATATGATCTCTAAATATTTTTTATTTTTTTAATAAAAAATGGATCTCTATGGATTTTAGTTTTGTTTACATCTCTTAAATGAGTATTTAAATGAACTTTTAATTAATTATAAATGAAACTGAAGTTCAATTTTTCAATAGAAATAAATTTGATGATGTTCCTATAATGTATCTCTCATCAAGAAAATTTTGAACCCATGTTTAATGTAGTAAATTTTAGGACTTTATTTATCAAACGAGAGGTGGATATTTTTAGTGTGGGTTTAGTGTGGTTGGAGACTGAAATTGAGTTTTGTGATTTGGGTGAAATAATAAGGAGTTTAAAATCAGTTTTTAAAAGTAATGATCTAACCACAAGTATCCTCACACTTGTTAAATCAAAATTAAATTTTAATCTCATGATTTCTCTCTAATTAGATGAAACATCATTAATAAAGTTCATTGAGTGATTTCAACTTAAGAAGTGATATGTAGTGATCACTACATACCATTCTATGATCTAGAAAACTGATTAAATATGACACCCTTTAGTTCAAAGCTATGTTTTATTTCAATCCTTGTCTTGGTTAAATTTGGTTGTTTGGAGTTTGATATGTTTTTGATGGCGTAATGAGGGATTTTCAGCACTTATCTATGTAGCACGAGCTCATCCACACCATGGTCAAGGCTATGTTGAGCCTAGTAACTGCATGTTTAAAATGGGTAGAACCAAAATTCTTGTGGATGGGTGTGGTATTGGGTGTGGGATGTTGAGGGTATTCCTATAGACTATGACCACAGTGGGCACCACCACATCGTAGTGATGATCATTGTTGGTAAAAACCATCCATGGATTTTACACAACTTTATAAATGGTCTTCATGTCAGGTATCCTTATCTTGGTGTGATCCAAGCCACCACATCATGGTGGGTATACACTAAGTCATGGTGAAAATTATTTCAAAATTTGAAATTAGTGATAATAAATAAGAGTAGGATAAAAACATAGCATACCTTGAATCATCTCATTATCTAGAGGATCATGAATGTCTATAGCCTGTATTTTCCTACAACCTCAACGACCAGCTCCCTGAGCCTGATGTGGGCCACCCGATGGTGGTGGTGGTGGGAACTCATAACATTGTCCCCCACCACCCGGTCCTCCCATTCCTACTCCTCTTCTAGTACCGCCTCCCTGGGGACCACCCTGATCATGAAGATGCCTCTGCCATGGTGGTCTACCTTTTTCCTGCATGGGATGCTTAGCTTTTTGGGTTGGGCAATCTCACACCAAGTGACCTCACCCGTCACATGCGTAGCATCAGCCCCCTCCTTCCTGACCCAGTGCTATGTGCTGCTCTATGATCATCCGAACATGTGGCTGAGCTTGATCCTGGAGAGGTCCCCTATGTTGCAGCCCTGCTACCTAACATATGTCACATGTTGTGGATGTCTCTACTCTAAAGTGACCATTTCCAATCCCATTTGACTGGCACCCCTATGCAAGGAAACACTCCATCATAAGCACTCGATCTAGTATCCCAATATAGGTAGGGATGCATAAGGGAACCAAGCTCACACAAATCTCTCGGTGGAGACCCTGCTCGAACTACCATTTCTAAAAGTAGCTATCATGGATCATATCTCAAGAGTAGTGGGTAAGATCAGTAAACCTTTCTGCGTATATAGCTACTGTCATTGCACCCTAATGCAGTTTTAGAATCCCTTAAATATTTAAGGCGCGTTAGCTTGAGGGGGGTAATACTCATGAAATAGATACTGAAATGCATCCCATGAGACTGTTGTCTTATTATTAATCTGGGTAACTAAACCCCACCAGTGCCCAGCCAGCCCGAGAAAAAGGCAGGCTACTAAGGCTACAATCTGGTCTACCAGTGTCTACAGTAGCTTGAAAATGCAGATCACTGACTCCATATAGTACTCTTCCACATGAGTGTCTGGATCACCATGTAACATCAACAATATCTGTTGCAAAACTCATGAAGTGCGCTCAACATACACTCACCCTCATCTTGTGTTACCAGTACTAAATCATGCTTTACATGTGGATGTATTACTGCTGGTCCACATGGAGGAAGGAGATTGTGTGATGGCCCCTGAACTAAGGCCTCATCTCTCGCGATGTCGTCGTCACGGGTCGAAGTAGGTAACCTGGATAGATTTATACCTGGAGGCATCCTAAAAATATATCAAGGAGTATCATGGTTAGATGAGCATATATATATATATATATATATATAATAAGAACAAAAATAAAGGGGAGATGACTCAACAGGGATAGTCAAAGACTCGATCCTATATGACGCATGTACCATTAATCCCTGCAACAAGTGTCTTGACATACCGAGTCAATAAGCGGGTAATTAGGGTCTTGGTGTATGACTACGTCGGCCGCCACACCCTAACTGAACTCCCTAGTTTGAGAGATTCTCTCAAGACACATCGATAATATTTCCCTATACCTGACCAAGACATATTTAGGGAAACATCCAATCAATATCCCAAGGGTCGAACCAGCTCTGATACCACTTTGTCATGACCCGACCAGTATTGAGGCCTGAGCCGCAACTACCCCAATCCCACCTCCCTAGTCCAGGGGGTGGAAACTAGCATTGAAGTCAAAAAAAAAACATTGGAAGGAATTTTACTAAGTACCTGTACACACACACAAAAAGCCAACTCGATGCAAAGTGAAGAGGGATTAAAGAAAGTAGATAAAAGCTTTTGTAAAAATAAACCCAAGAATGATTGGACCACTAAAATGGTATGAGTAAAGTAAAGTAAACATAAAGGGAAAGGGGGAATAATACATTAACAACTAGTACAGTATCCCAACCTGATGGAAAACTGAAAGTAAAGACTCTGAGGAAACCATGCTATAGGAATCCAACTGTGACCACCACACGCAGTCTAAAAACCAGCAATCCTGAGCACCCCGACATCCTAATCAAATTTGTTTGTCGTCTGCATAAATCATGATACATATGGGAAAATCCCATGTTGGGTTGAGTATAAACATACTCAGTAGGATTCCCCAAAAAGGAGTGGGAGCAGTAAGCGATTCAATAGGAAAGGAAGTAAAGTAGATAGAACAAAATAAAGTAAATGAGTTCAGCTCAACCCGATAGGGAAGTAAAGTAAGCTCATCCAAACAAAAGAAACTAGATATGGTGAGAAGGTGAAATTATCATAGAGTCTTTTATACCTATATAAGGAGAGTATACTCATTCAAACACAAGAATCTAGATATAGAAAGCACATGAAATACCCCACACGTATTCACCTCTCTTGGAAGGATAGTAACCAGAACCCAAGGAGTGGGAAATAAAATAGAGTGAATATATATGTATTCTCAAACCAAATAAAACAAAAAAAAATAGTAAGAGGATATCCATATCAATGCTCAAACCTGGTAAAGAGTCTCCAATAGTCCTAGAAGAAGCCACCATCTATGCCCAATATTCATCACATATGCCCTAAACTATAACCCAGAGGGGCTAAATCACCTCACCTAGATACTATCTTCTTTGGGCGGGTGTGTCTCACATACACGGTTTTAGGTCACGTATCAAGGACGCGTCTCAGTGGGGAAAGAGTAACTCTTACTTGTGAGACCAAGATAACATTAAAACATTACTCTTCATTGATTCATTGGGGAACACCACTGCCTATCACTCCCAAAGGGTGACACACTGAAGGGTAATACCTGAAGAGAAAATAGAAAACGCTACTGTCCAGCCCCTATGGAGGGTATTACCATAGGATAAGATGGCGAACACCACTGCCCAGCCCTGCTGGAGGGTAATCCCAGAAGAGAAGATGAAGAATGACACTACCCAACCCCACTAGAGGGTAAGACCAGAAGAAAATATGGTGAATGCCACTACCTAGCCCTGTTGGAGGGTAAGCCCATAAGAGAAGATGATGAACACCACTACCTAGCCCCGCTGGAAGGTAAGACTGTAAGAGAAGATGAAGAATGCCACTACCTATCGCCATTGGAGGCTAAGACGGTACTGATATGGTGATTCTCAAATCATTACTCACACAACTACCATCATCAAACGCTGTTAGATGAGCTCTATGTTTGTAACACCTTTTTTTTGTAACCTGGATGTCGAAACTGAGGTTACCATCATGTTCTATGTGGAAAAAATGCAGGATAGGCTATTAATTTTCCCAAAATGAAAAACCGATAAAAAGGATGCTTTTCACCACAAAAATCCCGAATGGATTAAAGTGGGTCCTAAATCCTAACCCCAAAAGTCAAATTCTCAAAAGGTCCATCTTGAAGAGAGAAACACACTATAAAAAATAGTGCATCAAATAGACGTTGGGTTTAAAAGTTATGGACAATTGAAGTTTTTAGAAGGGGGCCCCAGGGACGGTGGACTGACTCACTATTGGTCCGGTCCACGGTTGATCAATCTAGCCCATGGAGGCCCAGACCACTTTCCAAAGTGGCCTGGTCCACTATTAACAGTGGGTCTAGCCCACTGTAGATAGCGGTTCTTGCTCACGGTCCAGCCACCGTCGGGTCAATGCAGCCGACCAAATACATGGATTGTGGAAGCGATCCCTGCTTGAGGCCATGTGGCATGACCTCACCTAGACGACTGCTGAGCCATGTGGCACAACTACGTCATATCACCGCCGCCACCGCAGTGCCACCACCATGCCGATGATGCCCTGGTAGTCTGTTCCGTGGACTGGTGGGCGCAATCCAGTATCCCAATTATGAATCTATCAGTGGATCAAGGACCCCTGTGGTGACACCTTCTTTAAAATTGCTTCATATTATCAATCCATCGGTGATCTTGTGCACCTAAAATTTGTCGACAGATCCCCAGGAAGAACGGACCAAAAACAAGGTTTTATATGAGGATCAATGGCCGTATTCGTGCGACCATCGATGATTCAGGGTTACAAAAAAAAATAAGTGGATATGGACAAAAAATTAATTAAAAATTGAATCAAAAATAAAAATTAAACTACTCCTACCTCGATCTGGTCATTCGTTATAGGCGATGCGTCCACGATGCTCCTGGTTCGATCCGCTGCTGATTTGGAAAAGTTTTCTCTTCGTTTCGGTGAAGAAAAACGAAGAACACTCTTGAGAGGAGATATAGAGAGATATATTCTTAGAGAGAGAATTAGATTAGGGTTAATCCTAATCCCAAACCCTTATCATTTTATTTATAGGTGCTCCAAAACAGCATGGAATCTAAGACCATTATGCCCCCTCATTTTATGTCGCGCCTAGGTAAAACACCCCATTCCAAACTCAACAGAAGTCTCATAATTCCAATACAAGCCTCCATTTGAATGTTATTTAGCTTTAAATAGGGGTTAAAATAATTAAATTTAATTATTTTTAATTACCATTTTCCCCTGGATTGTGTTTTCCATAGAAGTCCTGTGCCAAAAAAAGTTTCACCTCACCTTGGGTAAATTCCGCCTTCCAGACTCAACTGTGGCCATTGATTTTAAATATGAGATATGGTTTAAGAGATATACCATTTTTTTTGCAAGAATAGTATAAAATATACTCAATATTTTTATAAAATTAATTTCAGGCATACTAGGCTTCAGAATCGCATGCCGCCTGAACGTCTAACTCTGAAAATATATATATATATATATATATATATATATATATAAATAATTCAAAGTTATACAAGACAAAAATTGGGTCTCTAAATCATTCCCTCCTTCAATATTTTCATCACAAAAAACAAAAAACTAGGAAAACAACTTGGGATACTAAGACAACATCTGGATCTCTCATTCCCAAGAACTCTCCTTCACGTTTCCGTGCTGCCACAGGATGCGAACAAGGGGAATGGACCGTCCATGTAAGGTTCACTCCTTTCAATCTTCAATCGCTACTATGTGATCCCCAAAGGTGGCTCCATCAACAATTTACAACTCACCCCATTCGATGATGTGCATAGGATCATGAACGTATTGCCTCAGTTGGGACACGTGGAAGATGTTTTGCACCCGCTCTAGCTGTGTGGGTAGGGAAAGGTGGTATGAAACCTCTCCAACCCTACAAAATATTTTGAACGACCCAATAAACCTCGGGGATAACTTTCCTACTCATCCAAATATCCTTATTCCACATAGTGGGTAGAATTTCAAGAAGACATGGTCTTCCTATTCGAACTCCAAGGGCCTACGACGGTGGTCTGCGTATGATTTTTGTCTGCTCTGGGCTGTCTTCATCTATTAACGGATGACCTACACCTTTTCCATCATGGTTCGCACCAACTCTGGGCCTATGAGGGATGATCATCCAACCTCTGTCCAGCACAAAGGTGACCTGCAAGGTCTTTTGTACATGGACTCATATGTTCTCATGTCGTAGAAGATATCAAGGTAGTACCTAGTTTCAAATCAATGTAGAAATTCAACTGTTGTCTCAGAGGTATCCCTGTGACATCTTCGGGGAAGAATTCCATGTAATAATCTACAACAGAAAGAACCCAGGTTCCTGAAGAGTATACTAAACCAAGTTTCATGCTCACCAACTGATGGAAAAAAGGTTATAGTTCCTTATTCACAGCACTCGCCTACCTTGGTACAAGGCCTCACTCACCAAGAAAGGTGAATCCTGACCCATTAGTGTGTAGACATCTGACTATCCTATGGTGACAGTCTATCTGGGCTCAAAACATGAAAATCTAATCCATGACCAAGATGATATCATAAGGATCCATCATGATGACCAATAAGTCTCATGAAAACTTTTCTCCTGCAAATGAAAGATTGCACTATTGGTAGATAAAAGAAACAGAAAAGGAGTTTCCCATTGGAACCTCAATAAAAATTCACTGTGATAGAGCCTCACATGGGAGTTCCAACTCCCATACCAGGAGTAATGAGATAAAATAGCAACTAGATTATGTTTCTATTAATATTGACGTAAGAATAGAATAAATACAAAAAATACATTGGATCATCTCGTGCGTTGGATGATCACAAAAGTCTATATCCTGCAGCTTCTCGCGGCCCCGACTGCCAACTCCCTAAGCCTAACGCAGGCCACCCAATAGAGGTGGTGGTGGGAACTTGCAGAACTATCCCGCACCACTAGGCTCTCCCATTCCTACTCCTCTACCGGCACCACCTCCTGGGGAACCAACCTAATCAGCGCGCTGCCTCTTCCATAGTGGTCCACTTAATGCCTACCTTGGATGTTCAGATCATTGAGTCAGGTAGTCTCACGCCAAGTGGCCTCGCCCATCACATGCATCAAATTGTCCCTATTCATCCTGACCTGATGCTCTACGCCGCCATACTATTTTTTGACCATGTGGATGAGACTGATCCTATAAAGGTACCATGCATCGCGTACCTTATACCTAACATCTGTCACCTGCTGTGGAGGTATGTTCTCTAAAGTGACCACTACTAGTCCCAGCTATTTGGTTCCCCTTTTCTAGGGAACTCTCTATCATGAGCGCCCGCTCCAACACCCCACCATAGGTAGGGATGCACATGGGAACCAAGCTTGCATGGATCTAACGTAGAATACATTACTCAAACTTATGTTCTAGAAAGTAGCTATCACAGATCATATCTAGGGAATATTGGGTAAGATCAGTAAACCTAGCTGTCTATGATGCTACTATCATTGATCCCTACTATAGTTATAGAAGTTCCTGAATCCTGACGACACGTAAGATTAAGGGGTATTACTCCTTGAGAAACATCTGTTGAAACTCATCCCATGAGAGTGTTGTATCATCAAGCATTTGGGTAACTAAACCCCACTAGTGCCCAACTGACCCAAGAAAAAGGTTGGATTTCAAAGATACCATCTAGTCTTCTGGTTTCTGCACCATCCTGAAAACATGGATCACTAACTCCATAAATTCATCTTCTTCCTGAGGGTCTAGATCACCACGAAACCTTAGTGGTCTCTGCTGCTGGAACTCACGAAGCACGCTCAACTTATGATCATCCTCAGCTTGTGCTGTTAGTACTAACTACTGCTCTACAGGTATAGGTACTTCTGTTGGTCCACCTGGAGCGAGGAGATCATGTGATGGCCCCTGAACTGGGGCCTTATCGCTCATGACGTCGTTGTCACAGTTCGGAGTGGGTAACCTAGTTGGTTGTCTGTATGGAGGCATCCTAATAATTTATCAAGGAGTACAATGGTTAGATGAGTGCGCACACACACACACATATAACAAGAACAAAAATAAAGGGGAACTGAATCAACTAGGATAGTCAAAGACTCAATCCTATATGATGTATGTAACATTAATCCCTACAACAAGTGTCTCAGAGTATCGATTCAAAAATCAGGTAATCAGGGTCATAGTGTATGGCTGCATCATCCACCGCACCATCATTTGACTCCCTGGCCTGAGAGCTACTCTTGATACATGTTGACAATGTTTCCCTATACCCAACCATGGTCTTTTTAGGAAAATATCCAAACAATGTACCAAGGGTCAAACCAGCTCTGAAACCAATTTTTCACGACCCTACCTGTACCAGGGCCCGAGCCGCAACTACCCTAAGACTGCCTCCATAGGCTAGGGGATGAATACTAGCACCGAAGGCACAACAAAAATGGGGAAGCCTTTGCCTAAGTACTTGTACAAACACACACACACATCTAACTCGATAAAAAGTGAAGAGGGAGGAATAATAAAAGATTCAACCTACTATATATGTAAACCCAATCATGCGTGGAACACTAAAATAGTATGATTATAGTAAAGTAAACAAAAAGGAGAGAGGGGAAAAATACATGCCCAACTAGTACAATGTCATAACATAATGGAAAACTGAAAGTATAGATGCTGAAGAAACCCTACTCTAGCAATCCAACTGACCACCACACGTGGTCCAGACACCTGTGATCCTAAGCTCCCTAACATCCCGATCAAACCTGTCCATCATCTGCATAAATCACGATACGTGTGGGAAAAGCACATGCAGGGGTGAGTATAAACATACTCAGTAGTACTCCCAAAAAAGGAGGGGTATTAGTAAGAGATACAAGAGGAAAGTAAGTAAAACAGATATAACAAAATATAGTAAATGAGTGGAGCTCAACCCCATAAGGATGTGAAGTAAGATCATCCAAACACAAGAAGCTAGAGATGGTGAGAATGTGAACTTCTCGTTGAGTATTTTCTACCTATATAAGGATAGTAGACTCGTTCAAACATGAGAATCTAGACACAGAAAGAATGTTTCATACCCCACACGTCTTCACCTCTCCTGGAAGGAGAATAACCAGAACCCAAGGTGTGTGAAATACAATAGAGTGAATATATATATATATATATATATATATATATATATATATATATATGTTCAAACCAAAGAAACCCAAGAAAGAGATTAAGGGGATCTCTATCTCAAAGATCATCCTAGGTAAAGATTTTCCAATATTCCCAAAAGTAGCCACCATTGATGCCCCGTATTCCTCACATCTGTAGTGAAATGAAAGTCAAAGGGGCTTAATTACTTCACCTTGATACTATCTTCTTTGGGAGGTTTTGTCTCATCCATATGGTTTTAGGTTACTTCTAAAGGATGCATCTAGATGGGGAAATATCCCCTATTATTTTTGAGACCAAGATAGCATTAAAACAAGACTCATCACTGATTTTTGGAGAACACCACTACCCAGCTCTGCTGAAGGGTAATACGATGGAGGGTAAGGAATGAAGAGAATATAGAGAATGCCACTACCCAGCTCTACTAGAGGGTAAGCCTGGAAGATAAGATGGGGAATGAAACTTCCTAGCCCCGTTGGAGGGTAATATCAGAAGATAAGATGACGAACGCCATTGCCCAGCACTACTGGAGAGTAAAATCAGAAGATAAGATGATGAATACCACTGCCCATCCCTGCAAGAGGGTTAGAATGTAAGAGAAGATGGTGAATGCCACTTCCCAGCCTCACTAGAGGGTAAACCTATAAGAGAAGACAAATAACACCACTACCTATCCTCACTAGAGGGTAAGTTGTTTTTGATCTGATGATTCTAAAATCATCACTACCCCAAATGCACTCATCGAATGCTACTAGGGGCGTGTCATGTTTGGAACAACTTTCTTTATAACCTGTATGTCAAAACTAATGTCACCATCACGTTTTACATGAAAAAACACACAGGATATGATATTTCTTTTCCCAAAATGGACAACTGGTGAAACGGGAATTTTTTCATCACAAAACACCCAAACATGTCAAAGTAGGGCCCAAATCCTTACCCTGAAAGTAAAATTTTCAAAAGGACCATCTCGAAGAGAGGAACATGCTGCCGTAGGTAGCACATAAAATAGGCTCCTAGTTTAAAAGTTACAGGTGATTTATGTTTTCAGAAGGGGGTCCTGGGGCTGGTGGACCGACTCATAGTCGATCCACCTACCTTACCGGTCAACCATCATGGTCATTCTAATCCACGATCGATTGAATAGCAGCCGACCCGAGATCCGACCTGCGTCAGACTCATCGGGTTGGATCTGGCCCAATAAGTCACCCCAACCTGACTGGGTTGGGTTGACCCATGGAGGAATGGCCCCCTCAATGACGAGGCCCAACCCTCTACTAACATTGGGTCTGACCCGCGGTCTAGTCCCCACTTGGGGTCGCACAACGCGACCCTGCTTGACTGACTTCCATGACACATGCCATGGCCATGTTATGGAATCAATGCCGCCACAGTGCTGCCGTTACTCTAAGAAATTCCACCGGAGTGACCTGCCACCGGAGCGGCCTACTGCTGGAGCGGCCTACTGTCAGATGCCATCACCGATCACCACATCGGTGACGCCCCGATAGTCTGTTCTGTGGACTGCCGGGTGCAATCTGATTTCCCGATCATGAATCTGTTAGTGGATCAGGGACCCTTGAGATAGTGCCTTCCCTACAATGGATTAGGATCATCGATCCACCGATGATCTTGTATGCCCAAAAGTTGTCGGTGGATCCCTATGAAGATAGACCAAAAATAGGGTATTAAATACAGATCGATAACCGTGTTCATAAAACCATCGATGATTCAGGGTTAGAATAGAAAAATCAAGAGGCAATGTATAGAAAATAAATTAAAACCTGAATTGTAACTTGAAATGCAACTAATCTTACCTCGATCCAGCTATTCGTTGTAGGCGATGCGTCCATGGTGCTCATGCTTTGATCCACTGAATTTTTGGTGGATTTTTCTACTCGTTTTGATGAAGAATGAGGAAGAATTCACCTGAGAGGAGAGAGATAGAGAGAGAGATTATTAGAGAGATAAATGTATTAGGGTTAACCATAATCCCAAACCCTTAATATTATACCTATAGGATCTCCAAAAGGGCACAAAATCTGAAACCATCGCACCCCCTCATTTTATGTCTTACCTAGGTAAAAAACCCCATTCCGAACTCAATGGAGGTCTAAGAATTCCTATACAAGACTCTTTTTAAGGTTATTTAGATCTAAATGAAGGTTAAAATAATAATAATTAATTATTTTTAATTACAATTTTTTTGTTGGATATCATTTTCCACTAAAGCCCCGCACCGACGAAAATGAAGCCCTGCCTAGGGTAAACGCCGCGTTCCGGACTCAACTGTGGTCCCCGATTTTTTATCCAAGCTATGGTTTAAGATATATCCCATTTCTATTGCATGAATATTATAAAATATACTCAATATTTTTATAAAATTAATTTTGGGCACACCGGGACTTGGAATCACACGCCGCCTGAACACCTAACTTTAGATATATATATATAAATATTTCAAAGTGTTACAAGCCAAAAAATGGGTCTCTAAAAATCATGTAATAATATGTATAAAAGGAATGTGTCTCTATATTTTTTTATCAAAAAAAATGTATAGTTATTTCTGGGAATATAATTGCATTAATTTTGTAAAAACCATATGGATAAGTCTAATTATATGATAACATCCTAAAGTTTTGGTAAGGAAGAGATTGTGTGGTTTCCCTAACAAAACATCCCTATATGAACCCTAAAATTTGATTTAGTTTTGACATAGATTCATGTAGTAGTAGTCACCTTGAAAAGAGTTGGTTGAGTATATGTCAACCCTCATACTAATTTATAATGAGCATTCCCTTACTGTGAACCTGGTTTGACACTCTTAGGGGATATGCTAGGGTGAATTCATATTTTATTTATGAACTATTAGGAAAGAATAAAACATATGGAAACATATGATATTTCATAGTGATATGTGATAAACATAAATTGTCTTGGGTTCATAATTTTAAGGTTTATCATAAGTTTAAAGGCATAGATACCCCTTTTTTGGTTTTAAGTTATGGATTTTTGAGATGATTAGGTGTTAATTTGGGAGACATTTCTGATAATATGACCAATGGTTTTAGTATGGGATTTATTAAAAAAAATTAGAGGAAGAATGCATTTAAATTACATTGAAATATGTTTAAATATATTAGTAACCTTCAAGGTTTTTCTTATCATTGATATTAATGTCAATTAAGATTATTTAATTTTTTTTATTTTTTTATAGAAAACCATAGTGTTTAAAAAATAATTTGAAAATTAATGTTATTTTTGATAATTTTCATCATATTTTAGGAAATATTTTAGGAATGATATTAAAATATTTTTTGAAAAAGGGAATCCCATAGGCCGAGTGACAACCCCATCACATCTGGAAAGGTTGTGGGGATTGAACCCGCAATTTAAGGGAGACAATGGTGCATCGCCGACCACTATCCTACATGATATCATGGTTAGTATGATTTTTTACATAAAATATTTAATGGATAAATATTAAGTTGATTTTGAGAAGAATATTATAGGATAAAATAATTTTTAATTAGATATTTTTAAGTGATTAATGAAATTTCAGGATACATTTTATTAGGTTGAGGTATATATAACCTTTAGGTTTAACATAAATGATTATTTTGGAATAAAGAAATTCAATTTTGGGGATGTAATTTCATAGGTATGAGATAACCTTTGAGGTTATAACATTATTTAGTATTGATTTTATTTATGTAATATGGGACGTATTTTTATGGAATGATCTAAGTTGAACCATTGGTGTTTTTGTGGAAATTTTGAAGTAAAATATATTAATCATTTTAGATATTATATTACGTTGGGATAAAAAAATTAATTTAATGTTTAAAGATAATAAGAAACATTTGTTATATTTTTTCCGATTTTTTAATCTGTTATAATTTTATTATAGTGCTTCATGTATGAAATCTTCATCTTAAATACTCATCCTTTGAAGAAAAAATGATATTGTGGTGAAAATTGATTAAGGGATAAAATAATACTTTTCAAGTAGGATTTTTCCAAATATTTTTAGTATATATGATAAGTTAATGTATTAACACTAGGAAAATAATATGGAAACATAAAATGTTTTCTTATTATATTTATTTATGATGAATCCATGGTCATTTCACCCATTAGAGATTTATGGTTTTATGATTGTTAATTTTCTTCTGAACATGTTTTCTATCACTATCTGTTAGTACTTAGGTGTTAATTTTCACCTTCATATGCATATTTTCACTACACACTAATTTTATCATATTTAGAAACATTTTTTGATGACCTTATTATTTCTATTTCCCTCTTTTTAAGAGGAAGTGTTATTAACCCTTTTTATGATGTGGTATTTCAACAAATGTATTTTCATATGTCAAACCCTTGATCAATGAGATCAATTTTGAATTGTGAAGAAATAATTTATTAAAGTGTGGGGTGGTGTTAATGTAACACCCTATGATTTTAAAAAGATAAACTATGTTTGAAATCATATACGACATGCAACACCAAGCCTAAAAGATCCATGAAATGGTTAAATATGATTTTTATAACATAACCATTAAATTAATAGTTATGAATACGATTAATTTATTTATAAAATGTATATAAATTTTATAATCAATATAAATTTATCAATAAATTATTATTAAATAATCACTAAATTTCTAGGAATGTGATTTTATTCATTAACAAATATGTTTTCTTCAAAAAAGATATTTATTTATTTTTTTGAAAAAACATTATAATTAATTTTAGTAACTTTTAGAATTTTTTTTGATATAAATTATTTTATTTTGGAAATAATTATATCAAAGTTATCTTATAATTATAATTTTATATATTTTTTTAAAAACTTAATTTTTCAATGAATAGTGAAAAATATTCATGTTTATTGAAAAAAGTATTTTCATTTAAAGTATTTACATAGAAATATTCTATCCTGGATTAGTTTTTAAATTTAATTAGTTTATTTTTATTAAATATAATTCAATTATAGTCCTTAGAATTCATTTTATACATGAATTTGGTATACAAACATTTTTATACTTAAATATCATTTTTATGAAAAAACACATTTCGTTCCATTTAGTTGGATTAATTTTAAATTAAATTCTAAAAATTTTGTGAATTAAATATTTAAAATTAATTATATATTTTAAATCATGAGGCCTAAATGTTTTAAATAGGCCCAATTTTTTTAATCATTATGAGTTGTAACTATTGTAAATAATTATCACCACAGTAAGGATAAGTTGGGTAATTAAGGTTATAAATAATATGATAAGAACTAAAAATTGACCCCAACACATGAATTTTTCATATTAGATGAGTTATGTTTAGTAATATACATCAAAGTCTCTAATATATGGAAAATTGGTATATTATTTCTTTGATTTTGACCTTTATAATATTAAAGTGAAAGATAAAGATAGAAATGAAACTTTCATTATTTTAATAACTATAGTATTTTGTGATAGGGATATAAATAAAATATGTAAATTTATATATTTTATTTTTAATGATAAATTATTTTTTTATCATTCTAATTTATTTCTAATTTTTAGTAATGAAATAGATACTTTAATTACATATGAAAAATGACACAATATTTATTCAATTAATGAAAAAATATAATAAATAATTTTTAAAATATTAGAATTAATATAAATTGAATGAATTATTTTGTTACAAATTACTGTAGAAACATATAAAATGTTAGTTTTGTGTGAAATTATTTTATTCTAATTCCATTGTTGTAATGTTGTTTTCAATGTCAAATTAAAGGAGTTGTTCGAAAAATTAAATTTACGACATTTTAAAATAAAAAATATTTTATTAAATGATAACAAATTACTAATAATCATAAATTCATATAAGTGATTGGTATAGGTTTATAATATCAACCATTTTCCATTTATTATCTAATTTTTATTTTATAGTAACTATCATGACCCCTAAATAGTAAAAACTTTGTTATCATAGTAATTGGCAAAAAGGGTTAATGAAGATTAAAATAAATAGATAAGGGTAAAAAGTAATATAAAATAGTAAATATTTTATTTAATGATATTATTTAGACCCATAATCATCCTATATTTTAATTATATAATTTTTGATCCTTTGTTCCCTCTAAATTATTTTATATTAACTTAATATTTAAAAAAATTCCAAACTCCAAAATTCCACTCCCCTCACCTATAAAAGATCACCTCCTTTCCTCTTTTCATAAAACTTAAAAATTCACTTGGTTCATCCAAGAGATACCCAAATCCCATTCTTAATTCCTTTACCATTTCCTAAAGCCATTATTTTGATTATGAAAACCTCATAGGAATTCATTTGGTGCAAAATTAATGAGGTTTTCCGAAGAAGATATATCGATCTTAAATGAGAATTTTTATTTTATTTATTCTTAAATTTTTTTAAAATATTATTCAACCGTAATGATATAATAAAATTTATATCTACCATTTAATAAGATGACATTTTTTAATATAATTACATACATCCATCTCCACTTCCATCAAATGGGAAACGAAACCACCATTTGTGTGTTCGTTGGACTAGCGCCTCACTAACCGATGTAATACATTTTCCATCATCACCTGTCACAAATATTTATGATGGTGGATTTGATATATATATATTATATATATTATATATTTATCATTAAAGTAAAATAATATATCATATATATTCTTACCTTTCCATTCATTGATAGATGATAACGTTGTTCATGTACATGTGTGGATTACCACCCCCATGAAGTGATGTGATTCTTTTTTCATTACTAAATCAAATGGATGGTATATATAAGTGTATTTAAATAAATAATATAAAATTTTAGATATAATTATCAGTTTTAATTATTAAATAATACTTACCTTTTTCCTATCACGATCGTTGAAAAAAGGAAATGTTACTCATGTGTATGTACGGCCTACCGTCTCCATGATTATAACATTATTCATTTTTGATAAATATATTTTAAATTTTGATTTAAATTATAAAAGATATATAAATAATATAATTATTTAATGATTATTATTTGGGATATGATGGAGAAATAACCTCTTTGACTATAGTTAACTAACCAAATTCATTTTAGATATAGGATCCAAATATCATCAAAAGTCTGATGTGAACTTAATTGATTAATTAATTTCATATAAAATGGTATTAAATAAAATAAAAGGATTATAAAATTGAAAAAGGTTCTTAAAAAAAGTAATAATTAACATAATTTTATTATTTAGTATCTAAACAACATACGTGATGAGTTGGACTCGAGGTAAGAGTTCTTCATCTCAAATTGTATTTTTTAGAACTTATATTATATATACATGTATCTTATTTTATGAGGTGTATCTATTAAACCTTTAATATCTATATCTTAAATATATTTATATTTATTATATTTAATTTTTTATTTGAATTAATTCCTTTCATGATATTTTTATTTAAAATCTACCAAAGTGGTGAGGGATTTATGTTTCAATCTCATTTTAATCGGGATTGTATATGATTGAATTTAAATTGAATGAAATTATATGATCATTGTCTAATAAAAATATTTAATTTGATTCTCCTATATTTAGTCATGAAATTTTCATATAATAGTACCATTCACTTCTCTTTGGTAGTTAAAATTATTGATATTTTTTAGGAAAAGAGAACTTTATTTCTACTTTTGGTCGAAAATGGTTTTTATTCCATATCCATGTTTTCTAAAAATGTATTAAATAATGTTTTTAATATTATCATATTATTTTTTGAAGATTTTTTATCCATATTTTTCTTTTTTAAAAAATAATTAAAATCAATATTTCAACCATCTTTCAAAATAGGTACTTTTTGAGTTTTTTTTAAAATTATGAAAGGAATGTTTTCTTTTAACTGAAATTTCCTTGGTTTTTTTCAAATAAAAATTTTTATACAATATTTTGGAAATTTTTAGTTTTTAAATCAGTAATTTCAAAGTGAAAATGGTATTTTTCTCAAGAACTATTCTATGTGATCTTTTAAAGACCTTTTTATCAATGATGAAAACCTTTGATGTTATGGATTTCTTCTAAATTTTGTATTTATACAGCTTAGATATATAACAAGATCATTATCCATTTTTTAATGTGGTAATACATACATTATATTTTTCTCTCAAATGAATTTTTCATGAATTTTTTTTATTATGATATGAAGTAAGATTATGAAACCCATTTATTTTCATGTGTAATTCTTATGATTATTATTTATGATTGATTTTCTTTTATGGTTCACATAATCATGAACTTATTATGATGGGTGCACCATGACAACACTGAAATGCATTGGGTATATTTTTTTATCCTAATACATTATATATGGTATTAGAGAGTAAACATAATCCATTATGTGACTCATCCAACCATGTGATGTTGTCATGGTAGTTAGCATTGATTTATTCTTATGTTACATTATATCTTTTATCCACATTTCCTATGTTTCCCTGATATTATAATACCATGTTATTTATGTTATTCTCCCATGTGATTATTTGTGAGCCTTCTCCGTTATGAAATCCTATTATTCCATGTTTTTTTATTTATTCCCTTACTAGTATTTATATATAACCCCTTTATTTTAAGTATTCCCAATCTATCCTATGCATTATTTTGAGATCAAAGGATTTAGAAACTCACAAAAGAGAATAAAAATAAATATATTATGTTTTAGTTACTTTTTGATGTTTTATATACCTAGTGTTCCAAAGAAAATAGGTTTCACAATATTTGTGTTGTAATTATTGGATGTTTATGTTAGAAATCATATAATAAAATGGTTAAAATGCTTGGATCGATATACAGGAAAAGGAAAGTATTTTTCAAAATCTTAACTGCTTATCATGATTTGTTTTGATTTCATGGCAGGTTGAGATGGTGGTGATGAATGGTCCCATGGATATTTTGTTTTAGACTTGGACTTTTTTGTTTCCATGTTTAGCCTTATGGCTTGGTTTTTATATGTCTCATGGTTATGTACCTATTCTTTAGTGGAGTACACTATTTATCTATATTTTGTTATAAATGAGATATTTTTTTATGTTTTCATATTGAGATCATTCCAATGGTATTTAATGTGTATACATAGTTGATTGTCTCCAATATGTAGTGATTGAGAATGCACTTCAAGACTTGTGGTGAGCCAAATTAGATGGATATTAGGTTTACCTAAGTAGGTTCATTAAAAAATGGTATTAGATCTACCCATGTTTTTTTGGGGGTTAGTATTTAGGTTGGATTAAAATCTTTGAAACTTGGGTAATAAGTGTAGAAGGGTGTCTTACCTGCTCACTTTCATATCTAACATCGAGTTACCCTTGGTGGTCAGATATTTATCATCAAGATAGAGGTTGATATTGGAGTTATATAGATGAACCTAATTTTAGGTTTATTTAGATGAATCTTTTCATGTTTTTTATTAGTTTATGATGTATATAATACAAATTCTTGAAGTTCATATTTTTTAATTAGAGACATATTAATGAGATATCTATGTGTTATATTTTGTGTTTCATATATAATTCCTCCCAGAATTATCTCCTAGAATTAGAGGGATGAACCTTCGAGGAATATTCTTACAGAATATTCCTCTATTCGGCCCTACTATAGTGGGAATAAAAATCCTTATTATTTAATCCCCAAGACAAGTGGGTGATGGGAACCAAGAATAGGTAGTAGATAATGATTTGAAGTTTACCAAACAAAATACCCAAATCTTCCATGGTGAAAAAAGTAAAATAAGAACCCGATGAATGGATTTTGAAAATAAAATGATTTATCCACCTTTTAAAGACTCTAGAGGAATATAAGGTGGGATTTTACACACATATTATTGAAGTAAATGAATATAAGGTGGGATTTTTCACACATATTATTGAAGTAAATGAATATAAATGGTGGTATTAAATTATACGGTCTAACTTACACAAGGAAATAACTAAGACCACTTTTAAGAAGGCCTTTAATAAATAGTTCTATCTTGAGACACTATATGTAGAAAAGGATCAAGAGTTTGTGACCTTGGATAAAGGGGACTGTTCTATAATAGTGTATGAAAATAATTTCATTGTGTTATCTCATATGTCTCTAGAACATTCCACTAATGAATAACTTAAAGATATATGGATTGATATGGGTTAGATTCCTGAGATTTGACCGATCCTTATTCTTATGTACTTATAGACCTTTTATAAGGTAGTTAAAATAAAAAGAATGGATGAGGTAGACTTATCCGGGAAGAAATGTCTTAGTAGGCCTTCTGTTGTATAATGGGGTATCCATAGTCTGTAATATATCCAAAAAATGAACTATCTTAGGGGTTCTCAACATTCTTCATGTTCAGTTACCATGGCTTCTTTAGGATAACAACAGTTGGTTTTCTTCCAGTGTGAAAATCCTAGCTATATTAGGCATAAATTTCTGGTAGCACCTAGTATTTTATATTATTATTGATAATCTAGTCATCTTAATAATTTTTATGGAAAAGTAACTTAAAGTAGTAGATATGGATCCACACTTAATAAATAATCCAAGGCTTAGTTGATTCTACAAAAGGTGGTGGATCTTATTCTTGGGAAAATGGGGATACTCATAGAGTAAAGAAATCTGGGGGGGGGGGTTAAGGTCATATTTCTATATGAAATAGAGTATTTTATATAGGAATCTAAAGTGAGGACAACTAATGTGAGATTAATGGTTTTTATTTCACCTTTATAGTCCTAGATTTATTTTATATTAGTGAATCTCATTATTTTATATAATATAATTTGATTTTCATATTATGATTACACTCAGACCTTATGTAATTCATGATGGAACTTTCCACTCTCCTAGAAAGGAGGAAGAATCAGGGTTTTAAATGTTATGAGTTATGAGTTATGATCAACGACTATAAGTTCATAAAGAATTTCTTAGACGTTGACCTTGATATCTTCAACCTCATCATTGGCATTGATTGGATGGTCATTTTTTAGTCCCATACCAATTTTTATCATTTCTAGGTTTAATTTATATCTTATGATGGGGATACTAATGTCTTTTAGGGTGAGTTGGATCTTGGATTTAGACATGTTGTTCCTTAGGACAAAATGATCTCAATCCAATTTCAAGAGATATTTCTTGACATCATTGACCAGTGTTTAAGTGGTATAGTTCTCACCATGGTGAATGAGTAATCAAAGGTATTTCATGATAATTATTTTAGATTACCTCCCTAGAGAGATTTTTATATTACATAAAAACCCAAAAAAACTTTGTATCATTAACCCTTATTTTCTAGAAGATTATGGTAGATTGATAGAGACCTCATAGTTGTTACATCCTTTACCCATTATGGTAATAAAGGGGGATGAGATATACCTATAATTCATTGTTGGTTTAACATATAATCATAGTGGGAATGATATTATTTGGGTGATCATTAATTGAATCATGAAACTATCTCATTTTAATAATATTAAGCAGATGGAGATGATGGAATAGATTGAGCACTTTTATGTCTGAGTGATCATGAAACTATATAGAGTTCTTTTTGCTGTCATCTCTAAAAGAGAATCAAAATTTAAGTATATATTTTGTAAATGGTTATAATTTGTAATGGATACCTAGATAAAGTTAAGCATGGAATTTCACCCTTATGTGGATGGATAAACCGAGTGATCCATTCAAATTATTGATGATATGCTTCTAGTATGAGTTCTTGATTTCAGTGGTTTATGGGAAAATAATTTTCACATGGTTGATTTTTCTTATAAGAATAATTATCTGACGTTTATTAAAATTGTACCTTTTTAATCATTGTATTCATTTCCATGTAAGTCTTCATTATGTTGGTAATATTTGAGAGAGTAGTGTTTAGATGAACTGATTATTTTCCAAACGATGACGAAAAATTTGTTGTTGATCAAAAAGAGGTCAGTGATAGCTCAGAGTCACCAAAAATTCTATGTGGATCATAGTTGTGATCCATTGGATTTTGTGGTAGGTGATTGGGTTTTTCTCAGTGTTTCACCTCATTCGGGACATTATCGTTTGGGAATATGGTTAAGCTTGCACAAATGTTTGTTGGCCCTTTCGAGATCATTGAACATCTTGGAAAGGTGGCATGTCAGTTATACTTACTATTTCTCTTATTATTGATTCATGATGTGTTTCATGTTTCTCGACTATATAGGTATCAACCAGACCATTCTGATATGTTATAATGGGAAGATTTTGACCGTAAACATGACACATAAGTGGTAGAACAAACAAAAAAGATTATGGATCATACAAATGAGGTAATACATGGAAAAATTATTTCTATAGTTCATGTAAAATAGTAGTTTAGATGGAATAAACATGATACTTGAGAGATATAAGTGTTGATCATGTAGTAGTGTCCTTATCTTTTTGTAGGTCTATAATCCTTAGTGATTTATAGGGACATAAAATGGCATGTTTGGGAAAATTTTGACACCCTTTGGGTCATAGTTATTTTTTAATTCGATCAGTGAGTTAATAAAATTTGGGTTCGAGATGTTTGTGATGTTCTTAGTGGATTAATGTGGGTTTTTGGGAACTTATCTAAATAACATAGGATAGATCATGTTGTGTTCACATATTTTTTGAGCCTAGGAACCACTTGTGTAAAAAAACCATGGCTAAAACACCTATGGTTGGGCATGATAATGGGCATGAAATGCTGGGGGTCTTCTTGTGGACCATGTTCAGAGTGGCCACCACCATTCCATAGTGATGAGCTTGGTGGGTAAAAAAAATTCAAGGCATTTAAACCACACTATAGATGAATTTCTTCCTAGGTCACCTGGACTTGGGGTGATCGTAGAAACTACTCTTTGGTGGAAAACACTAGGAAAAAGTTATGGTTGTTTCAAAATTTGAAATTTCCAATTCAGCCACTTGTATTTTAGGGGGAAGTTTCAAATCTTAATAAATTAGTGTTTGATCATTAATAGGGGATATTTAATGAATCTTAAACATTATTTCCACCTCTGTTAATTCATTTTTCCTCCTCCCCGGGCTAGAGTTGTAATCCAACCAATTTCAGGAAGGTTTCTTGATGTTATTACTCTATTAATCCTCATATTAGAGAAATTTATTCCTTATTAAGATTTTCATTGTTCATTTAGTCTCATGGGGATCTTATCCTCTTCATTTCCAATCACCATTTCTGATGGTGATCAAGGTTCCTCTTTTTTCAAGGTAGGTGTCTCTATATAATAGATAATTTTCATGGCATACCTTATTATTATTATATTTTCCATTAGTTTGGATTTTGTAGAATATTGACTCCATATCTATGAGGGATATTTTTTAAATGAATCTTTGGTATCCTAGAAAATGGTTTTAAAGAATTTTTTCTTAAAATGAAATTTTATGCACATTATGTGTTCGATGAGATGACACAAAGATGGGTTTAATTAAAAAATGGTTTTCTATGCATGATAGAGATAATTCATTACATAGGATAATGTTTTATAAAATTTTTAATAAGGTTCACATGATTTTCTTGGAAAAAAATTAGCACATTTGGAACCTTGGGTATATTGGGTTATAAACATATATAAACCTTAGTAATAGTGGAACCACTAGGGTTTATATTTTTTTCTTCAATTGACTATGAAAGGAATCTTTATCATAGGATTCATGTTTAAATTTTCTTAGTTTTACTTGGTTATCCTATTTATGCATTCCCATAGGATGGATACCACTTTGTACTTGGTTCTTGGTATTATTTTTTATAGTATTTTTATGCCTTTATTTCTTATATTTTTACCTTTTTTAATACGAATGGTTTTGTCTATTATTATCTATTATATCATTTATTTTTATTTATATATTCTTATGGATTTTATTGTTGGTTGTTTTCAAGGAAAACCAAATGATGTTTTATGAGAAATTTTTTCAAATTAAATTCTTTATAAAACATGTTTTTAAGCTATATCTAATGGTTTTATAGTGACATAAATTATATATATTCATGGGGGTACCATACTGGTAATTTTCCTTATAATATGCATATTCCTTTGGATGTATACAAATTTGGTCTTTTAGGGTACAAGTAAAGGGAAGGGTGTTGTGTATCATGACGAATTCTCTTGGTTGATGTTAGTTTAAAGGTGGTTTGGGATGGTGGAGATAGATGGTCACATGGAGAGTTTTTTTTGGCCTTGTACTTGTTTTGTTTATATTTTTATCCATATGGCTTGGATTTATTATGGTTTTGTACTTATTATTCAATTATGTACAATGTTTGTTTATCCTTATTAATTAATATATAAGACATGTTTTTGTGTGTGTTTTCAAGGTGAAATCATTCCTATAATCTTGAATATTGATTGGGTGACGTTTTAGGTTGACCTGGGTTGGTTTGTTACATTGGCTAAATCCAATTACTATTGAATCAACCCATTTCTCACCATTATGGGAACTTCAGACGATCCTGGTAGCCTATTTGTGTAAAATAGAGAGTGATATAAAAATAATTCAAATTCATTAGGAAATGGAAATATTCTACTATTTATAACAATGAAACATTTATAGAGAGATGAACAGAAGAGAGTAATAAATTAAAATTTGAATTCACTAACACAGGCTAGGGAATATAATTGGCTTGACAATAATAGGTCTAGTGTTATCTCATTGTAGATATTATAGAAAATTAATGAATGAAATAAATTCAATAGAAACCTAGATTGATTGATCATTGAAGAACCTCCTTAATCCCCCATCTATAGTAAATTTTCAAATTCTTATATAGATTCCAAAGATATTCTTATGTGCTTTAGTAGATCTCTTCCCAATGTGAGTAACATGTACTCCTTTTTTCTCAATCTAATTTTATGATTCTATAATATTCTCGGTTTTTAGTACTGATCTCATGGTCCTCCGATAGATACTACTTATACAACATAATTGTCCATATTCTTTTTTTTGAGTCTTTAACTTCCTCATCTCAACTTCATGATCAAAATCTTCTTCTTCAGTTGGATGGGTTCCACTAGGAAGCTTAAGAGTGACCTTAATAGAATGGGGTAGAAAAATGGAATAATAATTGATTTTAGGTTGAAAATAATTTATTTTGGTAATTTAAAAAAATCTATCCCTATAGAAATAAATTTGAAAAGTTATAATTTGTATGTGGAGGAAAATATCCTATGGGTGGTGTAAATGTCATAAGGGATGGTCATAAAGAAAAATAACTACATATTGTGAGAAATTCATATGGTCTATCCGAGGATGAAAAAATACTATGAGTTATGGAAAAGTAATTTGTGTTGTGAAATGTATATATGGTTCTACTGTTATAATTTTTTTTTATTTTGGAAATATCCTATGTCGGGAGAAATTTCATACAAGGACGACCAGATTTTCTAAAAAGTTCAAATGCCGTGCGCATACCTAGAAATATCCTACATGGATTTGGAATTCCATACAATATTGGGAAAAGTTATACATGACTTTTAGTGACTAAGGATAATATCACATGGGGACTCTAAAAAGTAATATGTAGGATTGAAATCTTCTAAATGGGGATAAATATTGTACAAATCTCAAAAATGTCTTATGAAATCCACATTCCATTGTTTTTTTAGACTTGCAACCCATGAAAACACAAAAATAAGTGTATTATTTGTCTGAACTAAACACCAAATGTATTAAAACAAAAAAATAACATAAGTAAAATCCTTCAAAAAATAAAATTACATATTTAAAAATCAATTTATGGATTCTCAATGTATCTAAATAAATGAAAAAGCGACTAAAACTCAAATTTTATTCCATTAGATAATCAGATTAAAAATTCATAAAAACAATGAAAATGAGTTAATTACCTAGGTATTAATTAAATTATGTGGTTAATTATTAATAAAATATTATAATTGTTAAATTATTAGCTCTCATAACTCCCCCAAAATTATATTACTTCACTCTCACAAAACCAAATGTATTCATACTAACTATTTATAATTACCATTACTTGGTTCAAACACATATTCAAGAAATGAAAGAAAATAAATATTAATCCATAATTTTGATTATCAGGCCTCATTATTTAATTCAATCCACTTCCTCCACTTCAATTCATTAAAAAACTACCACTCCATATTTTTAAACAAAATGGATTCTAGTAGAATCAAGAATTTTACAAGAGGGAGATTCCTAAATCCCTCTCCCCTAAGCTTGATTTTCAAAAATCAATTTTTACACTTTCTTAATAATTTTTAAATGAATTAATATATTTCATCTTCCCATTCTCCATCCAGGTTCTAAATTCTATAAATATTCTCATCACATTTCTAATTATCACTTTTTTAATTCTTCACATTCCCGATTTATACAAATAACTTATTAGATGAGTGTAGATAAACCCAAAATTAAACCATCCCAAGGGAGATGGTATCCCCTAGGACTAATTATAATTGTAAATTCATAGAATTAATTCTTGAGAAGTTTGATATTAGGTCACTCTAACACCTATTTAATGTATAACACACGTAAATGTTCTTTTTCGTACTCTATAATATTTCTAGATATATTTATATCTACTTGTTTTACTCTAGTTCATATGAGTTATCCAAATGTATTTTTGGGTGGTTGTATGAGGTGTTAATTAATCACTATGGGTATGTCAGCTAGGTTGAATTTCAAAAGTATAGTTAACTCTTTCTTTTATTTTAATTCCATAATGATATTTTTCATTGACAACACTTTTCCTAGTTCTAAAGAAAAATCTTCCATGAAATCAGAGGAAAAATTTCACTTTTAAATCCTTCATTTTAAAAAAATTAAAAATATATAAATATCTCAAACCTAGAATATATACTTTTAATATGAAGTAGAAATATGAAACATAAGGTTTTATATCATAAAAACACTCCAAAATACAAGCAAAAATATGAATAAATTATTTAAAAATTCTAAAAATATATTTTTTAACAATTCATTTTTTTTAATTTTAACAAAAATATAAAAGGAAATAGGAAAAAATAAAGTTTAAAAATATTTACATCCTTAGATACATTTTCCCCTTCTCCACACATATCTTAGATATCACTTTCAATAAATTTTATCATGAATGTTTTAAAGGAATAATATATTAAAGGAGTGTGTATTTTGACTGTTATGAAGAAGAGAAACAACCTAGAATATCATTATTTAAAAATATAAGGTAGGATTTCCCCCCTTCTATTGGTTACATCCAAAAATATTCATAAAATTGTTTTAGATTCTATATATTCAACTTTAATTGGTGTTCTGATAGAGTTCCTTGGATTTCATATTCTTCAAATGGGAATATTTTAGTTACTATAAATTTTCCAATCCATATTGAATGATGTTTATCAGGAACAAGTATTATCCTTGATGAGAATATCAACACATTATCTCTCACTTGAAAGTCCCTAATCTAAATGATACTACCATGGATAGATATAAACTTCTCTTTTTATAGTAAGGAATCCTAAAAATCTTATCTCCTCAACTCTTCTAGTTCCATCATTTTTATCTTCTTTTACTCACTATCATTTCCAAAATAATTGTTCAATCTCTTCATAAGCTAATAGGTTTTGTGTTTCAACTCAACGGGAGAGTGAAAATTATTTTAATAAATTTTTTTTAAATGTATATACCTATGGGGATTTAAATTTAGTCTTTTATTCTAAAAATTTATAATATAGGTTTTTAATCTAATATTTCTGGTTGGGACACACTATTCTTTCAAAAATATTCTTGATCTCTCTATTTGATACCTTGACCTATCCATTTGTTTTTGTATGGTAGGAATTAGTGGTATTCTAGTTTAATAAATATTTCCTCATGAAGGATTTTGTTGCAACAAAATTTATTCAAGGTGTAGTTGGATTTTTTATTTATTATCAATCAATTTCTAGGTTTTTAAATGTGATTTATGATTAAATGTGGTAAATATTTCCAGTTTTTTCCAAATTTTTGTGTGTAAAATTTCAAGGGAAAATCTGGAGTTTATTAAAGGAAGATAAAATATTCATTTTTGTTAAAAAAAGACCTTTTCACCCTAGTAGATATTGGAACCACATGATACCATCATAATATAGTTCCTTATGCTATTTTCACGCATATATACCACATACATATATGTCTATACACCTATTTTAGAGTCTACCACATGATAGTTCTACATGAAAGAGTGTGAAAATAATGGAGGGTTTCATGAAGATATGTGTTCATTCTAATAAATACCTTAATAATCCCCTTACTTGAGGTTGATGAAAATTTAGAGAAGGATACACCTGTATGAAATGAACCTGAGTGAATCATCCAGGTGAAGGTGTAACATGAATTCATAAATGTGAAAAAGTATACTAAAGGACTTTCATGAAGTATGTTTCACATATAGGGTATAGATAAGGTATTTAGGTGAACCTATGTGGGTGAAGTTACATTATATAAGGGTTTGGGTGAACAGGGTTTCCATAAGGAGGTATGGGAGAGTGTCTTGGGTGAA
Source organism: Viscum album (assembly GCA_963277665.1). Taxonomy (NCBI): domain Eukaryota; kingdom Viridiplantae; phylum Streptophyta; class Magnoliopsida; order Santalales; family Viscaceae; genus Viscum; species Viscum album. The sequence continues at coordinate 1,430,445,139 of OY728156.1, read as the reverse complement.
TGGAATGGGAGAATCTCTCTTGGGTAAAGCTAAGAATGTGGGAAGAGTTGACTTGGGGGAAGCAAATTAATTGGGAAAAGTTAATTTAGGTGATGTAGGGGACCAAGGAGAAACCATTCATGGAAGAATTATTAGAACAAAATGAGATACACTTGGGAAAATATTGGGACACTAGTGATCCACCAAAGTAGAAATTGAGGAATTAATTATAGAATCAATCTCAAACCTTAATCCTTCAATTCATAATCAATATTGAATTTTGTAGGTTACCTTCAAGTTGATAAAGTAAACAAGACCTAAACCAAAGTAGTGTTAAAAGGGGTGTTGATAGAAGTGATCTAAGTGAGGAAATTAACTATACTTAAATTTATTATAATGTTAGTGATCCTAGAATCTATTGACCATGATTGATCTACTAAAATCATTAAAACTAGTGAATCTTAGTGGATTATGGTACAACCAAAAACTCATTTGAAAGTTCTCCTTGGTATCTCCCTTAGTGGTTGGACATGTAAAATTTTTATTTTTTATTTTATTTTTTATTTAGATGTTTGGTAAATGTGTGATATTTTTGAATGGGTTAACAAGATCCCGGTTGTTTAGGGACATGATCATTTAAATAAAAAAAGAATATTTAACACCCTAATTTACCCCTCCCCTCTTAGGGTGTCATAGGGTATACCAAATTATATCAAAACCTAGATCTTAGGTGTTAAATATATTTTTTAATAAATTATTTGAGATTAAGAAATCAATAAATGATAAATGAGTTCCTCATTTTTATGGAAGAAACTACTAAATTTATAATAGTATAATGATATCCTATCTTTATTCTCTCAGCCTGAAATTTATTTATACTATTTTATGTGTGATGGACTTTAGTGATGTGATAAGTTATTCCATGAATGAAGATAATAGGAAATGGTTGGATACTGATGATAAATCTCAAAATGTATTATTTATATCTCAGTTAGATTAGATATATATGAAATTAATGAGTTTCACCAATGTAAATTCCATGTGGGTGACCTTTTCTAACATATATGAAGGTGGTAATAAGGTGTAGGTGACCAAGTTTTTGGTCCTTCATAACATATTTGATGATTTGAAAATTATTCTAGAAGAGAATATTAACAGTTTATTAAAAAAAATCACTTAAGTTAGAGGATCTATTCGAGGAATTAGGGAAGTGAAACAAGATATCAATATTTTAAGAAGATATTGAAATAGTTTCCAACTCTATAAAATCCAAAAAGTCTCAAATATAGAAGAGAGAATTTTACAATATATATCTAGATGATTTTCTTATAATAATGGTGGATTAATAAGTGTGAGTTAAGCCAGAAGGGGCATCAATTCATTCAAGTAATGTTTCCAACTCTATACAACCCAAAATTCTCAACTCTTAAAGAAATTTTTTTTTCAAGATCTCTCTTGATGATTTGTTAAGAATATTGGTGGCTGAAAAAATGAAAGTTTAGATAGAGGGGATATCAATTCACGAAATTAAGGTGATGAAATTAAAATACATAGATAATCATGATATTTTTAATTGATAAAATGGTGAAGAGTATGTAGAAGATGATATTATCTCTCTTATGGATATAAAATTCTAGATATTAATAGATATATTCAAATTAAAGATTCCCATATATTTTTTATACTATGGTAAAGTTGGGAACATTGATTCAGGGTGACCAAGATGATTTTATTATGATGAAGGTGAGGTTGAAGTTACCAAAAAGATATAAATAAACTTCCCTAATATAAGTGACTCAAAAAATTGGAGTTCGTTGGGAAAAAAATTTCATAGAAAGATCTATGTGATAAAAGAAGAAAATGATAATGGAGACTATCTGGAGTTATGATAAATAGAATTAAAATATGATAAACAACATACCTTAATAACTACATTTGAGAGGGTATAACTTGAACTAGAAAAGGTAATAAACTTAAAGGAGTAATTGATCTAAAGATGTAACTTGTGGGATCTATACAAGAGCTTGATATTAAAAGAACACAAAATTAAAATATAAATGTACTTTTAAAATAATACTTTAAATATATTAAATCAATTCAATATAGATATTGAAAAATTGAAATAATATTTATATAATCATATATATTTCTATAAATTGTTAGAATAAGTTTTGAAAACCAAGTTTAAGGTTAAATAACAAACTAAGGTGACTGATGAACTCAATTAAATCCTAGAAGGGAGATCAAACACTTAAAAAAAATATAATTTAGTGAATTTTTTTGACATTACTAAAATTTATAAACATCACCAACTAATTTAATAACAATTTTTTTAAAAATATTAGTAAACGAGGAGTCTTCAATTTTAAATGTTTATAAATGTCGCTAATTATCCCATTACAATGGTTTCTAGAAATGTAGGTAATTACATGTTATTTCCCAACATTTTTAGAAATGTTGGAAATTAAAATCTCCCACCTCACTAGTAATCTGGTGACTAACCACCTGTATCTATCCTTCTCCCTCCCCAGCCGATTACTCCTACCCCCTACCGTCATTCTACCCTACCTTCCCTAACCATCCTATGACCTTGCTCGACACTACAAGACATCCCGCCTATTCCCACCGCTGAAATCATTCTCACCCCCTACCCCCTTATTAGTATAACAACAAAATCACTCCACCACATTACTCCCTACATTTCTATCCTCATAATTCTCGCCTTCGACTGACTTCCTTCCTCTAATGTAACACCCCAACATTTTAAAACATGAACATCATATTCGAGAGCATGTATGATAGATAACACTAATCGAAGAAAGGAATATAACAAAATGATATTTCATGATATATTTACTATTTTTATTCTATTATATTTATTTAAATTAACTCCATACAAAGTTATCTTTCATTGTATGCAACAATGAGTTTCTTCAATAGCTTGCGTTACACAAAAGAGTGGGTTTCACCAAACTATAATATACTATTAATAATATTATTATTTAATATGATAGTTATCACCTAGCCATTGGAATGGAGGTTATAAATAGGATTAAATATCTTATGAAAATATATTTTTTAATTTATTGGTACCAATTAATTAAAAATAAATACAAAAACCTATTTAATATAAAGGAAATATTTTTATAAAAAAATATTACTATGTGCCAAAGGATTTTTAACCTAATAAATTAAATTAATTACTATTATTTGATGATATTAATGAAATTTATATATTATATTTCAATAAAATCTTTATCATTAATCTAATAGATTTTATAGGCACATGGTATGTTCAAATCCAATTTTATGTATAAAAATATGTATTTTTTCTAAAGGTAATGTTGTCGCCTTTTAGTAGTGATCTTATTTTAAAACTAAAATTTTTCAATTTTATAAATTTTATTTGAAAAAATAAACTTTAATTTTAAAATAATAATTTCAAAATTATCTTAGGGTTAATTTTTTGTATTTTTCTATGAACTTTTATTTTTTGATGAATAATGAAAAATGTTGGATTTTAATTGAAAATTATTGTTTCATCTAAATGATTTACAATATTAAATTATATTTTGAATTTGTTTTGAACTCAAAAAAGATAAATTAAAAATCTATTAATCTAGTTTATTTCATTTTAATCATTTTCATATTGAATTTAGTTATAAAAACTTTGTAAACTTTTGGGTATTTTCACTTTACAAACCCCCTTTCTCACCTCGTTTGTAGGATTAATTTTAAATTAATTTTTTTTTCCATTTATATGGTTTAAATTAAAAAATTTGGATTCCATATTTTGAATTATAATAATTTATAATTTATAATAAATTCAAATTAATTTTTTTCCCAAATGATTATTGAAAACAATTTAAATTAATTACAACGATTAAGATGAAAATGAGTTTACCAAGGGACTAAAATTTAAACTTAGGGGTCAAAATAACCTATTTGTTTTTAAAAACACATTTTATGTACATATTTATACATTATAACTTATATTATATATATTTTTCTATTATTTTTTCTACTTTACATGGAATAAATGTTTGTGGAATTCCCCCTTTTCAAAAATTACAAGAGTACCACTCACCCCACTTATAAAATTCCACCAAATATCCTTGTCTATTCACACATTCAAACCACTATGGTTTGGACAAGACCTTCCAAAATAACTCCCCAAATTAACTCAAATCAACCAAGAAACATTATTTTTGGAATAAATCAAAATTTTTATGGTTTTAGTTCAAACCTAATGAGGATACCCGAAGAATAGGTAATGTTCTTCTAAAATCATTTTTATTTTGTTTTCTTATCCAACTACTTAAATTTATTTTATAACATGATTATATAATAACCTCAGTGTATTACATATAATTATTTGTTTTTATGTTAAGGGTAGGACATAAAAATTTACACACTTCCATCAAATGTGTAACAAAATAATCGTTCATGTGTATGACAGACTACCACCACACGAACCGATGTTGTTATTTTTTCCATTACCACCTTTAAAGGTAGGGAATAATGATGTATTTTTAGTATATATATATGTATATATATGTATGTATATATATAATATGATATTTAAGATGTTAATATTATTTTTTAATTAGTATATCACACATACCTTTATGCTTTCCATTTTGTAGGAATACGATATCATCGCTCATGTGTACGGAGGACTACCACCTCTTAAAGTGATGTTATTTATTAAAACTTTGAATGGAATGTATTAAGGATGATTTTAATAAGAATATGTGACATATATGATATTAAAATGATAATATAATGATAATATATATATATATATAATTTACTTTACTTTTTTTAAATATGACAAGAAAAATGGAAACATCAGGCATGTGTTCATACAACCTACCGTCTCCATTAACGGTTTATTTCATTTACCATCATAAAATTTTATAGATTAATATAAATAAATTTATACCATATATATATATATATATTCTATTTAAATAATGGTTTAAATTATGGATATTATGAAATCACAATTAAAGTAAGAGGAACAAAAAATAACTAGTCAAAGCATACTCGAAAAACATGGAAAATTAACACCATAAACAATGAAAATTATTAATGATTATTGAAAAATGGATGATAATATATTATAAAAGGATAATATATGATATTATAAATATTAATATGGCTCTAAAATAAGTTAATAACATACTTAAAACCATTATATAATAGGATAAATAAAGTTCAATCAAAAGGAAGAGTGAGGTAAGGTGTTTTATCTCAATTTAATTTCATTGAGGCATATTGTAATGTTAAGAACACTTTTATATGGTGTAAATAATGACCCTTTTTATATAGTATAATTAATAACTCATTATTAATGGTATTTTAAATTTAAATTTAAATTAATTTATCTAATATTATTTTAATTAAAAGTTACGATGTAGTAAAAATTTTATTACTCAATTCCTTTTCATTAGGTTATATTACTTCCTTGTTGTCATTAATATTATTAGTTATGTATATAATTAATTTTCAATATAAATTTTTTATTTCCCCCTTTTCAAGTATATTTATAGTTGATACAGATAATTTATCCATTTATTAATTTTCACTTCAACATTATTATCATTTAGTGGGTTTATTTCGTAATCTCATTTTTATCAAGATAGTTTATTATTGAATTTATATTAATAGAAATTATATGATAAATGTTTAATAATACAATTAATTTTATTCTCCTATGGTTATAGATGAAAATTTTTAAATTACATTTCCATTTTCAAACTCTTTGGTATATAAATTATTGGGAAAATGTTTTAATAAAACTTTACTTAATTTCACTCTTTAGTCAGAAATTTGTTTTCTTATAGAACCATGTTTAAAAAAAATTTAAAAATGTTTTATTTAACCACTTAAAAATGATTTATTAAACATTTTTAACCATTTTTTTAATTTTTTTTTCAAAGGAATATTCTTTTTACTCTATGAACAAGACAATTTTCAAACCTTTTTAACGCGCAAAAGAATTTTATTTAATACATGTATAAAATTGCCCACTGATATGACCTTAATTTATTTGAATAATCATTTGAAAGTTTAAGTGGTTATTTTTAATGATTTTTTTTAAAATTTATTTTCAAATAAAAAGTATTTTCAATTTTGTTTTCAAATAAAAAATTATATTTTCCTAAATAACATTTCTTAAAGATATTTTCTTGGTATTTATATTTACCAATAACAACAACCCTTTAACCTTAAACCAATAGGTATATATTATATTTATATCATCCTTATTATTTATTCAGATGGTTTATGATATGTTTGACTGGGGTGGTACCATTTTGATACCATTCACTATATTACAGATGATCTATGATTATGTTTATTGATTAGAGAAAGTTTATACATTTAAAATGATAGTTTTAATAAAAATGTATATGTTGACTATGTTTCACCCCTTTCATATGAAGAATACATTGGATTTAATATGTGATGGGGAGGCCCACTATATCCCTTTGATGAATTGGTATGTTTAATGAGATGAACTAGATATGGGTTTCGTCGATCCCTTCATATTTATTACATTATTGGAACAAAGACATAATGGTATTAGATTCATGGCATGAATTATTGACAGTATTATATATCTTGGCACAAAGCCTCAATGGTAAGTTCTAGATATCTATCATTGTTTATTCAATCATTATGAATTTAGTTATTAATATTCTATGTAATTATTGAATTAGTTAGAATATCCATGGTTAAGCTTCATTCTTATGTGATTATTTATATGGAATCATTTAATCATAATTTATTACTTCCATATTATTCTCAATAAATTTATTAAATGAATTGATTTTTAGTTATTTATATTTCTATATTTATTATTCTCATTGATTCATTGTTTTTTTTCACTACACTTAACCCTTACCTAGAATTTGAGTTTACTATTATTTTTTTCACTTTACCTATGATTCTATGATATTTATTAGGATTTATATGCAAGTATATGATAGATGGAATAAATTTATTCTCTAAAAAGAAAATAAAAAAAATTACGTTGTAATTTGTGCGTTAAAATGTAATGTAAGACTCATGTATTTATATAGATTACTAAGACTACTAAAATGATATGTACTTTAGGATGTTATTCATTATATCTTATTCTAATTTAATGGTAGTAGGCACCGAATGTGATATTTTGGGGTTGGGGTCACTAAAGTTTTTATTAAATAATGTTTAATATAAACCTTGGGGACTAGATTTAAGAAAACATATATTAGGGAACATAACCCTATAATAGAATATAAGGATAACTATAGAATAACATCTTAATTTTTTGGTATGGTAGATATTATGTGGTATTTCATAGAAATACATCCCTGTCTAGATACTACAAGTGGATGTTGTTCTAGGAATAATTTACCTAGGGGAAATAACTCTAAAAAAGGCATGTCAGGATTGAATCATGTATAACCTATGAAAAAAATGATCCTTACTGTGCACCTGGTTTGATAATCTTTGGGGATATTCTTAGGATAATAAACAGTTTCTTTACAATCCATTAGGAAGGATTTTAAAATAATGATATTTCCAAAGAAACCATGTTTATGATTTTGAGAGTATCTATGTTATGTGTTCACTAGGGTTGGGATTATACATTATGTTTTATAATGTTATAATCTAGTCTAAGATATTTCATTGTATAAAAGTGGTGCATAATGTAAAGAATTGGAAATGTATCAATACACATAATCCATTTAAGTATTTATCTCTAATGAATGATAATGAAATTGGAGCTGTAGCTGCAGTTGGAACTAATCAAATTATAACCATACTAGGGAAGCTGACTCAGGTTATGAGTAATAACCTTTTCCGTATGGATAATCCTTCTGATCCACCATGCTGTGTAATAATTTTAGACCACTTCATGCGTCTATAACCTCTATTATTCAATGGGACTATAAATCATTTTTAGCTTAGTAATAGATAAGTTCCTAAGAGAAGATAATTATCACTCTGGGAAGTTTTGAAAGGGAGAAAGTTTTCATGGAAGTTTATCATCTCTCAAGAGATGTTGATTAATATTGGAAGTGGATTAAAAAAACTAAGGAAGAGGAATAAATATTAAGCATGAAGTGAAAGGTTTAAAATGTAATATTTTAGGAAAAATATTTTCGTCACGAGAAATAAGAAGATATGGAAAGACAGTTCTTGAGTCTAAGATAGAAGGAAGAGGAAAATGTTTCTAATTATGAAGCTAACTTTACAAGGTTAGAAAGGAATTATATGGACTATGTACATAATCCAAAGAGAAATAATGGTCATTCCATTGATGGCCTTATGCCAATTGTCTATAGGGAACTATTCTCCCAAACATTCTCATCATACGAGGACATAATATTATGTGCTATTAATATGGGGAAATAATTCTTTAAGTCTTATGGAATCAAAGGAAAGTAAGATAAGAAGAGGAAAACATATAAAAAGAAGGATAATTGGAAGAAGGGAAATAATTATTTTCCAACATGTGATACTTGTGGAAGGAAACAAATTGGTACATGCTTAAAATGAAAATGATTTTTTAACAAGTGTGGAGAAAAGGAAACCATGCTCTAGATTGCATAGAAAAGAAGGAATTTTCCAATGTTCAATGCTTAAAATGTAAGGATATAAGGCACTATACAAATTAATTCCCTAAGTACCAAGGTAATATACCTCTGATGAAGCTAATATATCAAGTTAAAGCTTATTTTATTACTATTTATGAAGTGAAATGATTAATTTTCTTGCTATTGGATTCAAGAATTGTGTTATAAGAGTATATTAATCAATGATATTATGGTCATTATGAAATTAATAAGGATTGTACTACAATAATTCTTATTACATATTTGAAAGCATAGGTTGAATGGTACGAATGAACAAGAAAAATGATTTAGTAGAAAGTTAAGCTTCATGGATGGAACATGATTGGGAGAAAGATAACCCTTAATATGTTTATAATTTTGAAATAATTATTTTGGGATAAAGATATGATTGATATGGATAAATTAAATTGGATATTACAAAAATACATTGGAACTGATCAATGATAAGTTCATTTTGTAAATTCAGTAACCTTCTTTCTAAAGTTATAAATTGTAATCTTTTGGAAGGGTCATAAGGTTAACTATATATGAAATGGTTTATATTTAACATTGGATATGGTTTTAGAGATTAATTATATTGGATAACTTATTCTAACCATATTAGTTTTTGAAAATAGTTAAATAAATATGTAAATACTTGTTTTATGGATCTTACGATATGTAAAAAGTAAATTTTAGCTCTTCATACATAAAAAATTCATTATTCGGTATTCATTTATTGGAGTAAATGGATAAATTTGACATTGATAGAAGCACAACCAAAGGATGAAATTTTTATTATGAAATAGAAATATATAAAGTAAGTATATTTCTATATATTTATAGATATAAAGGGAAAAATAAAATTTAGGAAAAGGATCTCGAAAAAATGTTATCCTAATAACATCATTTATATTGAACTGATGGTCTTATATACTGTCATAGATTTATGGTTTTGAGACCCTTAACATTCCATTGATAACTAAAATTCTTGTGATAAATGATACCAATCAATCTTATTACTATTTATACTTTTCCTCCATGTCCATTTATTCAATTTCAACTGATGGTCTTCTACTCAGGAACCTAGTTATGTGTTATTTTACATGAAATTTTTTAATTCCCTTTCTCTATTATTAAGAGGATGTTTTATAAAACCAATTAAGAGTTGGTGTTCTAAAAAAATGGTATTTCCAAATTTCAAAACTTTTATTACCAAGATCATGTTTAAATTTCTAGGATGTAACTTATTTAAGTTGGGGAGAATGTAACACCCCAAAATTTTAAACTATGAAAATAAAATTTGATAGCATGTATGACACACAACACCAAGTTTATAAAGGAATAAAACATCCCATGAATTTATGATATATTTAATATTTTCAATTTATTCTATAAATATTAATGAATTCTATACTAAGTTATATTTCATTAAATGAATCAAAAAGTTTCTTCGATAGCTTGCATTATACGTAAGACATAGTTTTATTGAACAACAATATACTGTAGTAGTAGTAGCTTATTTTTTTTATTCAAAAAGAAAAGGACAAGGAAGAAAAAATGCTCTCTAGGGGGCCGGAAATGATGGATCCCAAGAGAATCCCCCAGCACTATAAATAAAAATGAATATAAAAACCAATTGAATATAACAGAAATGTTTTTATAAAAACTATTATTATGTTCCAAAGGAGTTTTATCATAATAAATTAAATTAATTACCATTAGTGAATTATCTTAATGAAATTTATTTTTTATATATTCAATCAAATGTTTTTACATTCATCGAATATATTTGAGAGTCATAAGATAATAATAAATCAAATTTTATTCATAAAAGATATATTTTTCTAAAGGCAGTGTTGCTGCTTTTTAACGATGCAGTTGTTTTAAAACTAAATTTTGAAACTTTTAAAAATTTTATTTGAAAAAAAAATATTTTGGGAAATAATATTTTTCAAATTATCTTAGGTGAATTTTTGGTATTTTTCTATGAAGTTTCATTTTTTGATTAATAGTGAAAATGCTAAATTTTAATTGAAAACTACCATTTCATATAAATAATTTATAATGGTAAATTATATTTTGAATTAATTTTAAAGTAGAATTAGATAAATAATACAGATATTAATACAAATTAGTTTATTTTAATCATTTTTATATTGAATATAGATATAAAAATTTAGTAAAATTTTGAAAATTTTCTCTTAAAAACATGCTTTATCATCTTGTTTGCGAGATTAATTTCAAATTATATTTTTCCAATTATGGGGATTGAACTTTAAAAATGGATTCAATTTTTTAATAATCATAATTTATAATTTATAATAATCCCAACTCAATTTTTTATCAAAATTATTATTGAAAGTAATTAAAATTAATTATAGTGATTAATAGAAAAAAAAGTTGACCAATAGACTAAAGTTTAAGATTAAGGGGATAAATGACAGGGAAAAGTCTAAAAAAACCATTTTATGGACATATTTTGACCTTATACCTTATAGTATAGGTATTTTTATATTATTGGATCCACCTGCCATGGAAAAAATGATTGGAATTATCTCTTTTCAAAAATTACAAGAGTACCACTCACCGCACTTATAATAGGCCCCCTCTCCTCTTCTCTTCACACATTAAAACCTCATTTTTTCAAAAAAAACCCCTACCCAAATGACTCCCCAAATTGAATCTGGTAATTATATAAACTTTATATTTTTTATAAATAACACATTTGAAGGTTTTAGTTCAAACCTAAGGAGGATACCCAAATAAGAGGTAATGTTATTCTAAAAGAATTTTTATTTTATTTTATTATCCAAATTATTCAATTTATATTATAAAATATTTATATAATAATATCAATATATTAAATATACTGAGTTTTTTATGTTAAAGTTAAAACCTAACACATTACACACTTTCATAAAATGGGTTATGAAATCATCGTTCTAGTGTACGATGAACTACTGCATTGTGAGCTGATGTCATTCATTTTTTTCATTACCACCTTTCAAGGTTGGTAATAATGATATATTTTTAGTTCATATATAATATATATAATATTTATGATTTTATTATTATTTTTTAATTATTATATCTCACATAACTTCATGATTTCTCTTTTTAGGGAATACAATATCGTTGCTCGTGTGTATGATGGACTATCACCTCATGAAGTGATGTGTTTCTTTAAAATGTTACATGAAATCTATTAAGGATGGTTTTAATAAAAATATGTGATATATATGAAATAAAAAAGATACTATAATTATAATATAGATATATATTATACTTTTATTTCTTTAAATGTGATAAGAAAATGGAAACAACGTTTATGCATACGTATGACCTACCATCTCCATGAACGGTGAATTTCATTTCATAACACAAAATTTTATAGATTAATATAAATAAATATATACCAAATATATTTTATATTTAAATTATTGATTAAATTATGGATATTATGAAATCATTATTGAAGTAAGAGAAACCAAAAAATAACAAGTCAAAGTATACTCGAAAAACATTGCAATTAACACCCAAAACAATGAAAATAATGAATTATTATTAATAAACATGTGATAATATGTTTTCAAAAGATCATATACGATATTATAATTATCAATATGATTCTCTTTAAAGTTAATAACATGATTAAAACCATTATATAGTAGTTTAAGTAATATTAAATCAAAATGAAGCGTGAGGTAAGGGATTTCATCTCAATTTCATTTCATTAAAAAATATTATATTTTTATGAAAATAATTAATTTTATATGATGTATATACTACCCTTGACATGTAATATAATGAATAATTAATTATTAATGATATTTTGAGTTTCTATTTTAATTATTTCCATCTATGGGGATTTAAATTAAAAGTTTCCAAGTGAAAAATTATTTCAAAACTCAATTCCTTTTCATTGGGTTATATTACTTCTTTGTTTTCATTAATATTATATGATTATATATATAATGATTTTTGACTATATATTATTGTATTGAAATCTTTTTTATGTGGATTTATTTTTGATACAGATTATTGATTCATTGATTAATTCTCACTTCAACTTTATGATCATTTAAATGTTTTATTTCACAATCTCATTATAATCAAGTTTGTTAATTCTTGAATTTACGTTAAAGGAAATTATAGGATAATTTTTTAATAAAACATTTAATTTTATTCTTCTATGGTTTTCCATGATCATGTTCAAATGAAAATACCATTTTTCACTAGTTGGTACCTATAATATTGAGAAAGTGTTATAATAAAACATGACTTCATTTTTCTCTTCAATCAGAAATCAGTTTTATTACAAAACCATTTTTTCCAAAAAAAAATTCAAAAATGTTTTGATTAAACTTTTAAAAATGATTAATTAAATTAAACTATCACTCATTTTTTCCTTTTTTTATTTTTTTTTCAATGGAATATTCTTATCTCATTCTGAATAAGCCACTTTTATAACCTTTTTCCTATAGAAAAGGAAGGTTCTTTACGAAATGTTCAGAATTACCCATAAACATAACCCTAATTTCATTGATTATTCCTATGAATATTTATGATGAAATTATTAAGGAAAAGTTTTTTAAAATTTATTTTCAATGAAAAAATAATTTTTAAAATTAAAACAATATTTTCCTCAAGAATTTTTTATAAAGATATTTTTCTAATATTTCTTTTAACCAATGAAAAAACCCTTTACCCTTAATTCAATGAGTATATATTGTAATGATATCATCCTTAATATTTTTTCAAGATGGTTTATGATGAATTTGACTGGGGATGTACTATTTTTATACCATTCAATTTGCTTCAGATGGTCTATGATTATGTTTATTAATGGGGGAAAATATTTACTTTTTGTATGCTAGTTTTAATATGAATGCTTATGTTGATTATTCTTCACCTATTTTATTTGATAAATGATTTGGATATTATATATGACAGGTGATTCCTTCTTTATCCATTGATTCATCGATAGGTTTAATGAGACAAACCTGATATGGTTTTGGAAGATTCCTTCCCATTTATTAGATCTTTGGTATAAAGACTTGACGATATTAGATTATTGGAATGAAGCCTTAATAGTATTAGATATATTTTCATGCAACATCGATGATAAGTTTTAGATATCCATCATTTTGCATTCCATCATTATGAATTCTTTCATTGATATTGCATGTGAGTATTCGATTATTTAGAATACCCATGGTTAATTTTCATTCTCATGTGATTATTAATATTGAATTATATAATCACTATTTCTTCCTTCAATATTATGACCAAGTTGTTGATTAAATGGCTTGTGTTTCAGTTATTTACCTTATCATATTGATTATGCTCATTGATTCATTATTTCATCCGCTTTAATTAACCCTTAGTAAGAATTTGAGATCACCATAATTTTGTTTCTCTTTCCCTAGGATTCCATGAAGTTTACTAAAACTGATATGCATAGATATGCTAGATGGAATAAAGTTGTTCTAGAAAAAGAAAATGTTTAAATTTGTGTATTCAAGTTTCATATAAGACTCATGTATGTATCTAGTTTACTAAGATTACTAAATTAAGCATTCCTTTGTGATGTAATTCCTTGATTCTTATTCCAATGTTATGGTAGTAGGCACCGTCTCTGGGCTACTAGGGTTGGGGTAGTTACATCTGACCCCCTCCCCAACCAAGATGTGACCCCACTCACCCCCGTGCACCACCCCGCCTCTGGCCCTATTGACTAGTGATCCTGTCTCACCAACCCTACCCCTTGTAGCTCATTGCTAACCAGATTCCCACCACTGACCGATCCCGCTCGCTATCTCTGAAGGCTCCCACCTCCATGCCCCCATGCCTCCTCCCTCCCCATCTATTTCCTTAATAATTATACCATAGTCCCACATTAGTTTCTATGTGGGACAACCCAAATATAACTATTAATATATTATATTATAAATATATATTTTTAATAATATATTAATATATTATATTATTAATATTTATTATTAATACTAATAAATAAAAACATATATATATATACACACAAAATTTTTCAATGTTAATAATAAAAAAAATATTATTATTATATTATATACAATATATATTATTAATATATTATAACTCTTAGATATATAATATGTATAGTATTAATATATTATTAATATATACCATATATATTGTTCATAATAAAAAACAAAAAACATATTATCAATATATCATAAACACGGACATATATAAACATAACTTTTATTAATATACACAATATATATTGTGTATATATAAAAATTTATTGTGTGTGTATATATATATAAAATTATATATATATATATATATATATTTATTTATATTGTATATATATAATATTATAAACAGATATATAATATATTATTGTTAATATATACAATATACAATATATATATATATATATATTACTAATTTATAAAATATATATTTACATGTTGTAGTTAATATACAAAGTAAACAATATAAAATATATAAAATTGAGAAAATATACAATATAAGTACAATATATACATAAGATATATAATTTTTATAAAATATACATACAATATAATTTATATACAATATAAATTTTAAAAAATTTACAATATATATTGCACATAATATGTACAATATATATAATATTATTTTTAATATATATAATATAAAATATATATATAAAATATATATACAATATATATATGTAAAATATAAAATATATATTGTATATAATATATAATAAAAAATATTAAATTTTTACAATATATAAAATATTATTTTTAATATATACAATATACAATATATATATATATATATTATTGTATGTAAAATATATCATTTTATATTATTATATATATATATAATTTTATTGTAATATTCATTAATACATATAATATATATTGATAATAATAATAAATAAAAATATATTATAAATATTTATATATGCACACACATGAATATTTTTAACAACATTTTCTTACAAAAGTATCTAAATTAGAAATGTTTGTTGGAAAATGTTGTTAAATTAAAAAATAATCATGTTTTAAACATTTCTGAAAATCATTTCTAATTTAGCCACATTTTTAGGAAAACAATACTAAATTAAATATTAGAAATGTTTTAAAACATTGCAAAAAAACCTCACTAATTTATCCATGTTTTCCGAAAAAACATTAATAAATTCAACAATAGCAGCATTTTGAGAAAATAATGCTAAAAAATACTACTAAATGTATGATTTTGTTTTGTAAGAAAGTTAAGTCCATTTAAGAATATTTTATTTAATTGATAATGAATGTTTAATTATTATTTAAATCAAGTGATTCACAAAATGTTCACATATAAAGAATTTATAAAAAGGGTTAAGTAAGGTTTTGAAAGAAAAAATAACATTCTAAATGAATAGTAACTTAGATTGGGGGATAAAACTGGAATATTTTATGATGCTAAGATAGCAAAAGTAGTGGAAGTGATAAATCCAAACATATAAAAGTAGAAGGTTGAGAATTCTGAAAAAAATAAGTCATCAGAAGTTCGAATAAGAGTATTTATAAAAAATAAAATCATTGGGCAGAGAATAATCCACAATCATCAGATACTCTTCATCAATAAAGGCAATATATTAAGGTTGGGGACATTTTAATTAATTAAAGTGAGAATATTTTTCCTCTTATTAAGCATCAATTATATGGATATCTTGAAAACACTATGTAATACTCTGAAAAGGAAAGAAAGTATTTGATTGTGGAAGAACTTGATAGTTAGAAAAGGATAATAATTTGATATCATTTAAAGAATAGATGAAATAGTTTCTATGGATATTGTTTTCATTATTCTAACTTTGGGTATAAAGTCATTTAAAATAGGTAAATAGAAAGTGGAAATAGTAACTACAAAGAATAAAGAAAAATGAATACATGTCAATAAATAAAGATACTTATGAAAAATAGGTATTCTACATTGGAAGAAGAAGATGAGTATTATTTTTAATATGCATGATGTTGATAATTTAGAGAGGTCGTCTTATGACTATACTTAACCGATTATCTCGTGGTAGGAAAAGAAGAAGATTTAGAAGGAAGATCTGGCAGAAACTTCTCTAAATGAAATGATGAATAATAGTTCCTAGATTCCCAATACTTGGTTTTTACCCCATAGAGTGAGAAATTTGAATCACTTGAAAATTGTTAAAGGTAGAGTTAATGGAATTTTTCTCTTTGGAAATGATGGATCATTACAGATCAAGGGGAGTGATACTCTAACAACCCATAATTTTATACATAGACATTATAGAGACCCATGCTTAAGATATGTAGATATAAAATAATTTTAGATTAATATTTAGAACATTACAAAAGTAAAAGCCATAAGACTATAATATTTTAGTGTATTTGGAAACTCGGAACAAAATATTCTAACTCAGTGAAAGATCTTAAAATTTTCCTACAAATCACTTCCCATTTAGTACTCTTACTTAAAACATTTCTTCATAACCTGTGGAATGGAAACATGAGAAGGGTGATATCAGATTCTCAGTAAGGTTACATAAATGATACACATAATCATAGAATAATTATAAGGGTATGAGAACATGAGAATAACATTTTAGGATCATATCATGTATATAAAATATCATAATTATAAGTCATGGAATATGGATTGGCAGTTCATAAGACATGAATCATAAGGGAATCAAGAGCATAATCCATGAAATCATAACATATGAATAATACATCGAATTGTCTTAGACACATAAATATATAAAATTATTCTCTATAATTCAAGGCTCATTTAGAAAACTTATCAGGGAACATCATGGGGACTATACCTACTGGGTTGGACACACCACCATCCCTCATCACAATATATAACTTATAGTAGATCAAGTTACAACTTCATCCCATAGTGGATCAAGACTATCAATTTTTTCCCATAATTATATTAGGAGATATAAATCTTTACACAATGAATTGGATGAAGATATACGTCCCATCCTTACATAATAAAATCCTACATATGTGTGCCACATGATCATAAAAAATAATCATATAATACCTCATGAAATAAAATGGGTATCATAATCATTTCATCCTATAATAACCTATGGAAAAGATACAGGTTTCATAATCATTTCATCATAGATAACCCATTAAAGGAAGTGGGTTTGAAAATCATATAACTTTTGT
Source organism: Viscum album (assembly GCA_963277665.1). Lineage (NCBI taxonomy): Eukaryota > Viridiplantae > Streptophyta > Magnoliopsida > Santalales > Viscaceae > Viscum > Viscum album. The sequence goes on along the minus strand of OY728156.1, from coordinate 1,430,427,366 downwards.
AAGAGAAACGTGTGTCATAAACATCATGCTATTAAAACGTAATCCATTATAGAAAGAATATGACTTGTATTATTGGATCACATCCCTAATAAAAAATATGTAACACTAACGTATGTAATATTAGATGGAAATAATTTTTGAATGATATTTTAAAAACATTTCTTGAGGAAAATATCCTCTCCAATTGAGAAACACTTTTTACAACAAAAAACATTTTAAAAACATTTTTATTTAAAAATAACTTTGAAAACATATAATGCAAGATTGATTTTTTTTATTTTTTTAAACATAAAAACATTTTAAAACAATTTTCTTTGAAAATTATCTTAAAATATCATTAAAAAAAATTTAAAATAATTTTAGAAAAATATGGTTTTTTGAATAAAATGGAGTTCCAAACATAGAGAGAAATAAAGTCAGATTTTATTAATTTTTACTTAATTATCTTAAGTAAAAAAGATTGAAAAATGGAACCATTAAATTAATATATCATGAATAAACAAAAGATAAGAAACTTCATGTTATTTATAGAGATATTGATCATAATATTCCATTAATGGAATCATAATCATAAACAATCTCGATAAACGTTGATATTGTGGAAATATAATATTACCACTATGGTAACTTTAAATCATAGACCCCATGATAGAATAAAATTACATGAAGCTTAAAATATCATGAAAATAATTATATTCATGATATAACATGTCAATGGTCATGTATATGTACCTCATGAAAGAATGTAGGTGCATAACATGACACGTGTCTCAAAGAAGGAAAATTGAGACAAAATTCTCTTACTGCTTTGGTAATTTTGAAACATAACCCAATGAAAGAGATATGATAAAATGGATTTGTAAATATTATTAAATTTAAATAAAATAATCATATAAAACATTCATGGGAAGTATATACACCACACAAAATAAATGAGTGGTGAATATGACATAAGTCTCCTAGAAATAAAAGTGAGACTAAAAGGCCCCTTACCTTAAGTCTTAACTTCCACAGTACTCATTCAATCCTCATGTATATAAATTTTAAGTTTATTATACATCTATTAAAGAAAAAATTCATTTATATCATACCATATATTATTTTCTTGTGACCTTTTATTACTCGTTTATTAACAATTCAATCTTAAAATTACATTTTAGGTAACAACCGCTTCGTTTTTCGTATATGTTTTGACTTTTTATTCTTGGTCATTTTTTTAGATCATGATTCCATTATTTAAATAATTTAAACCATGATATAAATATCATATATATTCAGTATATATTTATTTATAATAATCTATAAAAAATAGAAATAGAAAATTAAATGCACCATTCATGGAGATGGTAGATTGTACGTACACATGAACGTTGTTTCCATTTTCTTATCATATTGAATGAAAGAAAAGTACATGATATAAATATATGAACATATATTATCATTTCAGTAGAATTATTATTTAATATATATCACCAATTTCTATCAAACCCATCCTTAATATATTCCATGTAAAGTGTGAATGAATCACATTTCTTTGAGGAGGTGGTAGTTTACATGTTCACAAATGATGTTATCGTATTCCCAAAAAATGTAAAACATGAAGATATGTGTAATATAATAATTAAATAAGCATAAAGATAACATATATATCATATATAACATATAAAAATATAAATTACACTATTATTCCCAACATTTAAAGGTGGCAATGGATGAACAAACGATATCGGTTTGTGAGGAGATAGTCCACCGAACACATAAATGATGTTTTCATATCCCATTTTGTGGAAGTTTGTTAAGATGTAGGTCATAAACATAATATAAAAACGTCTTATTATATTTAATATACTTATGTTATTATATAATCATGATATAAAAATAATTAAAGGGGTGGAGAAATAAATAAAACAAAAATTCTTGTTGAAGAATGTTACATCTTCTTCAGGTAACTCCTTTTTGTTTTCACCAAAGGACTTCCCTGGTTTAATTTATATCCCAATAGAAGATTGTAGGATGACATGAGTGATGTTGTGAGTTGATTTTGGTAGGTTTGGAATATTCATATGTCTCGATAAGTGTGAAGAAGTTGGGAGAGTGAGTGCCTTTTTATAGTTGAAGAGAAGTGACATTCTTGTAAATACTCAAAATTATTTACCACTGGGAGGTATCCCTTATATCATGTTCCTAAAAAATAAAAAAATAATTAATTTTAGGGAATAATGGTCCATAAAAACATCTACAAAAAAAGTTCATTTTTATAATGTTTTTCCTTAACTTCTATGTTTCCCCATTTTTAATATTCTGGTTTTTATTAAGGTAACTAATTTTCTAACCTAAGTATTTTATCCATTAAGTCTAAAATTAAATATTACTTGATATATAATTTTGACCCAATAATTCTAAATAATATATATAATTCATAAAATAATAATTCTATATGTGCTTAAATTTAATTTTAACACAATCATAAGTAATATGAAAAAACACTACTTAAACCGTAACCATGCTAACAAAGTTTTTTTTACTATTTTACAATCAATATAGTAATTATAATAAAATAATTGGTCCTTGAATAGAAAATATTTTATATTTAATAATATTTACAAACTACTTTATATAATGTAATATTTTTATTAGTTTTAACTCAATTAATAAAAAATTATTTATTATAAAATAACATTAATGAAAATTTTGACATTATTCATTTAATTTAAATTAAAAAAATATCAAGAAAATAATATAATTTGAATATTTACTTTTAAAATCTAAGTAACTTAACATACTCATCTAAAAAAATAATTTAAAATAATAACTAATTCAATTTTATTTACTTTTAATATTTTTAGTATCATTTAATTTATTTGGTTATAAATAAATAATTTATGCATTGATATTTATAAATCATTTAATTTTATTATATAATTCTAAAAATTAGAGATAAATTATTATTATAAAAAAATCATTTATATTGAAAAAAAATATTTATAACAGAAACTCTGTAGTTTTTTTCCTTTCCCCAAAGCTTTATAGAAATTAAAAAGGAATAAAAATACATTTTTTGTATTTTTCTTTTCTAAAATTTTTATATGGGCCACTTTCATAAATTAGTTCCCTAAAAAACTCATAATTTTCTACTATATGGTCATACGTATCAAAATACATCCCATTAATAAGTTCTGTACAAGTGTTGGGGATTTTTTCACCTTATATTCTAAATTTAACCACTAATTAAACTCATTTTTACCTTAATTTCTATAATTAATTTTAATTATTTTCACTAATATTTTTCATCAAAAACTAAGTTTAAATTAATATAAATTGAAAATTATGTTGATTAAAAATATAGAATCCATTTTTTCAAATTAAAATCTAAGAAGTGCTAGAAATTAATTTATATTTAATCCCACAGACAAGATGAGAAAGCATGTTTTTAAAGTAAAAAATATTCAAAAGCTAACTAATTTTTTATATCTAAATTTAATATAAAATGATTCAGATGAACTAAATTGGATTAAAAAATTTATAATTGAACTATTTTGACTTCAAAATAACTAAAAACACAATTTAACCTTATAAAATATTTAGACAAAAAGTCAGTTTCCAATTAAAATTCAATAATTTTTATTATTAATCAAAAAATAAAACTTATCAGAAAAATATGAAAAATTCACCCTAATATAATTTTAAAATTCATCTTTAAAAAATTAATTTTGAAAAATAAAACTTATAAAAGTGTCAAAATTAAGTTTTTAATAATCTTTGCGCAATTAAAAATAAATAAAAATTCTTTTAGAAAAATATATATTTTATTTATAAAATTGGATTTTCTCTCATCTTATGTATATCAATTCAATTTGATGAATTTAAAAACATTTAACTGAATATATAATATAGAAATTTAATTAATCTCATATGACAATAGTAATTTATTTAATTTATTATGATAAAAAACCTATTCTGTATAAAAATAGTTTTTTATAATTTTTTTTAATTATTATTGGTATCTATATTCACTTATAATTAATTGGTCACCAAAAAATTATCTAAAAATATGTAAAAAAATATTTTCATAATTTAGTTAATCTTATCTATTCTCATTATTCCAATAGTTAGGTGATAATTATAATAATATTTTAATAATAATATTTAAGGTATATTGTAGTTTGGTAAAACTTGTTTGAGTGTGTAATACAAGTCATCCAAGAAATTTAATGTATTATAAAAAAATTAATTCATAAAAAATCATGGTATTACATTCTACCCCCTTAAAATGAAATTCACCCTCAAAATTTATCTGGGTTATCGATGGTTTAATTCATGAAAGTTCCTTTTATAGAAACCCACATCATAAAAATGTATACTAAGACTTCCATTAAAAAATGTCTGAAACATAATGGTTACCCAAAGTAACTCAAAACTAAGTCTCCACATAGGAGAAAATAGGTGCCAAGTAAAAACATGAACATGGAAGAGAAAACTAATGCTCAAATATTGATGGATAGTTATAGAGAAAATGGTTAAGAGAAAGTTGAAAATCACACATCCATAAATCAAAGAGGCTTGAAAAAGGTCATTGAGATCCTAAAAAATGATGATAACCAGACAAAATTTTATTTCAAGACCCTTTTTTTAAAGTTGAATAATTTTCACAAGGAGATATACATACTTGATTTCATTCCATTTCATATACACAATCTCAACCTTTGGTTATGCCTTGATCAATTTCTACTTAATCTCTTACTCTAAAAAATAAAGGTGAATATTTCATTCCAAATATACATAAAATATAATGATAAATAATTCCATATATATTTAGTTAAAATCAAAACCAAATTGTTAGTACATGTTATCCAATATGCATAAATCCTCATGTGTTGAGACAATACTTTATTCTAAAAAAACTCATACGATGTTTAACCTAAACAATTCCATAAATGGTTAACCTTGCAACCCTTCTAAAAGATGAAAATACCAAGATTTAGAAATAAGATCACTGAATTTCTCAAAATCTACTTAACATTGATCACCATATATCATAAACTATCTCTTGGTTTTCATTTACCAAACATGTGAATACCTTCATCATGTATTCTCTTGAAACATGACAATAACCCGAATTACCATAAATCCTTATTGAAAACATGCACTATTTATTATTCCATAGATTATTGGATATATTCCTTAAATAAAATAATTCCATAAACTCCATCCATGACAACATAAATTAATTTTTCATAAAATCATTAATCTATTTTCAAGGTAGTAAGTATTATCAAATTTACTTTATTTTTATTCCACATCTCTTTATCCAAACAAAACACCATTTTCTCAACATCAAGAATATATTAAGGGTTTCCTTCCCTTAATCAAGTGTTTTAAAGAAAATATACCATTTCCATTAAATAAATTTTTGAGGTCATCAGTACTATGTAACAAACACATTCACATCCTTAACAAAAAAATTATACTAAAAAATCCATATATATTTCATAAATTTTGAATCCAAATACATAAATACTTAAATCCATCGACTTCAATGATTGGAATTAAATTTTTTCTTCCATGGTTTAGAATTAAATTATTAGATCAGGGCATTGATCTAGGAAATTCCCATGTTCTCCATAGATAGTACATTGAAATCCTAAAAAATTCATCACTCTATAACCTTTTTTGGACACAAATAACATCTTCCCATCCATTTTAGGTATACCTACAAGTTTTTATTCCCTTATTCTTGACATGTATGAAGCCAAATATTCTTTCCTCTATGTTTATTACCCTATGAGCATTCATAAAAGTCTATATTAATCTTATTCAATGTATTAAAAATATCCCCAATGCTCACATTGTTAATCATATATCATGATATCTAATTTGGAATAATCAAAATATATTTATCTTCTATCATTATCAAATTTGGTTGCTCAAAGTCACCAAATTTTCAATGTTAACATAATTCCTTATTGTTTCATCCATTGACTAAAAACAAAATAATGGTGTGAGAAACACTAATTATAGTGAGAAACTAAGTAACCATGAAAAATTACTTATAATATGTTTATATACTGACACATTCCTCTTTAATCTAAGACACCTTAGGTTTATCCTAGGCCATTCATAGTAATTATTTATTTAAATCCTTCATGATGGTTCATGAAGAGTTTTTGAATATCCAAAGAATATCCCTCAGTAGTGTCAAACTTGGTGTGCAATAAGGCCCATTATCATGCGCCAATTATCGATTGAGTTTAGCTCAAAATAGTGTTTTCAGGGTTATTACCCCTATGTACATATATACCAAATCCACATCCACATGTAATGTCCAGATAGGGATGTAATTGTTTGGAAATTACTCTCTCAACACTTTACCAAAATTAAAGGACATTTTCTTATTATTTAGATTATCCTTAGACTATCCTCAGATACATATCTAGACATATCCTTAGAAATATCCCTAGGGATCTCACTAAAGTTTTCTTATCCTAGTTTCCAAAGGTTGACTAAAAATTTTCTATGATAAAAACTATAGCAACCCAAGATTTACATACATTGATATTACCTCATTTTAGATGAATATTCAGTATATTAAAAAACCACATGTCCGAGGACCATAATAGTTTAGTGTCTTTGAAAAATTGGAAAATAATATTCTAACTTGGTGAAAGATATTCAATATTTCCCATAGAGATCTTCCGATTTAGTACTCCTACTTCAAACATTTATTCATAACCTGGAGAAAGGATATATAAATAAGGGAGAAATAAGATGATTATTGAGAGTAAATAAAGGATACATGTATTTATAACATGAATATAATAGTATGAGAACATGAGCATAACATTTGAGGATCATACCCTATATATCAAAGATCATAATAATAAGTCATGGCATTAGTATTGGAAGTTCATAAGATATGAATAATAGGGGAGTCAAGTGCATAAGAATTGAAAGAATAATAAATGAAATTATGGGAGAAACATAAACATATAAAATCATTCTCTATAATTCAAGTCTCATTTCCAAAACCAACCAGGGAACTTCATGGGGACGACACCTATTGGACATGACACACCACCATCCCCAGTCCTAGTCCTTTCATTATAGTTCATTAGGTTAAATATTCTACCAATACTGGATCAATCCCATATATTTATTCCCATCATTATACCATGAGATATAAATCTTTACCCAATGCATGGGATGGAGTTATAGGTCCCACCCATCACATAATAAAATCATACATACATATGACACAAGGTCATAAAAAATCATTATAACATAACCTATGAAATGAAATGAGTATCATAAAAATTTTATCATATCATAACCTATAGAAAATAGACATATTTCATAATCATTTCATCATAGAATAACATGTGAAATAAATCAGGCTTGAAAAGCATATAACTCATTGAAGAGAAATGGGTTTTGTAAACATCATTCCATAAAGACAGAAACCATTCAAAGAATATGAATTGTATTATTAGATTATATACCATTTAAGGAATATATAACACAAAAATATTTCATGTTATATGAATAATAATTTTGAAATATCTTTTAAAAAAAATTCTTGAATCAAATATACTTTCTAGTGAAAAACACTTTCAAAACATAAAACATTTTGAAAAACGTTTTCGTAGAAAATAAATTTAAAAAAATATAAAGGAAGATTGAATATTATTTAGATTATTTTTAAAAACTAATAAAAATTTAATGTCTATTTCATTTAAAATAATCTAAAAATATCATTTGAAAACATTTTTGAATTTTTTTTAGCAAAACATGGTTTTAGAATAAAATAGAGTTCCGACTGTAGAGAGAAATAAATTTAAATTTTCTTAAAAACATTTTATTAATTATATAATGTTACAAAGAGTTGGAAAATGATACCATTACATTAATATGTCATGAAAAAACGTAGTATAATAAAATTCATGTAAGTTATTAGGTGATATATCAAAAATATTTAATCAATGAAAGCATAATTTTAAACATTCCCGATAAATGATGAGATTGAAGCGATAAACTCTTATTACTTTGGTAACTTTGAATCATAAAACTAATAAAATAATAATATTACATGAAGCTTAAAATATCGTTAAAATAATGATATTCATGATATAACATGTCAAAGGGTCAGTATATACACCTTGTGAAGTAATATTGGTGCATAATATAACATGTGTGTCAAAGAAGACAAGTTGGGACAAAATTCACTTACCACTTTAGTAATTTTTAAAACATAACCGTATTAAAAATATATAATCATATTTATATTGAAATACCCATAAATTCAATTATAATAATCATAACATAAATTCATATAAAATATATACACTATTCAAAATAAAAGAGTGGTGAATATTGAATAAGTGTCATATAAATTTAAGTGTGACTATAAATCTTCTTACCTTGAGTCTTGAATTTATTTTCACTCATTAAATCCTTCTATATAATAAATATATGTTTATTATTTATATATTAGGAAAAAAATTAAATTATATAATGCTATATATGATTTTATTTTGAAAATTTTTTACCCATTTATTAACACTTCCTTGTTAAAGTTGTGTTTTGGGTAATAACAACATTGTTTTTCATATATGTTTTGACTTGTTATTATTGGTCCTATTTATCAGTTAATGATTTAATTATTTACATAACTTAAGAAATGATATATATATCATATATATTTATTATTTATATATTTATAATAATCTATAAAATATAGAAATTAGAAATGAAATACACTGTTCATGGAGACGGTAGACTGTGCGTACGCATTCACGTTGTTTCCATTTTTTTATTATAATAAAATAAAGAAAAGTAAATGATATATATATATATATTATAGTAGAATTATTATTCAATATATATCACATATTTCTATTAAGAACATCCTTAATAAATTTCGTGTAAATCATGAATGGATCACATCGCCTTGAAGAGGTGGTAGTCCACACATCCACAAATGATGTTATTGTATTCCCAAAAAAAGTAAATCATGAAGGTATACGTTATATAATAATTTTAGATGCATAAATAAATCATAAATTTCTTATATATCATATTAAAATAGATATAATATCATTATTACAAACCTTAGAAGGTGGTAATGGAAGAACGAGCAACATCAGTTCGCGAGGCGGAAGTCTGCCATACACACAAACGATGATTGTGTATCCCATTTAATGGAAATGTGTGAAGGTTTCAAACATACCAATAAAATAAAAAAATATCATTACATTTATGATAATAAGGGTATTATAATCATGATATAAAAATAATTGAAGGGGTGAAGAAATAAATAAAACAAAAGTGCTAGTTGAATAATGTTACCTCTTTTTCATGTAACTCCTTTGGGTTTTCACAAAAGGACTTGGTTTTATTTCTTACAAAAATGAATCTTCTTGGATGAGATGATTAATTTTTGTAGTTAATTTGGGTAGGTTTTGGACAAAACAAATTGATTTAGAGGTGTGAATAAGTGGGGGGGAGTGAGTGCTTTTTTATAGTTGAGGTGGAGTGTCATTCTTTTAATACACAAAAGTATTCACTATTGGGAGGTCACCAATACCTAATGTACCTAAAAAATAAAAAAAAAATTTATTTTAGGTTAATAATGGTATATAAAAAACTCCACCACAAATAAATAAGTTCATTTTTATAATTTTTTTAGTAACTTTTATGTTTCCCCACTTTTATCATTTTGGTTTTTATCAAGGTAACTAGTTTTCTAACATAAGTATTTTTTTAATTAAGACTAAAATGAAATGGTAATTTCTATAAAAAATTTACCCACTAATTAAAAAAAATATATCTAATTTATAAAATTAAAAACCTATGTGTTTTGGAAATTAATTTTAACAAAATCACAAGTAACATGCAAAACAACTTCTTAAACTCTAACTACGCTTATATAGTTTTTTACTATTTATAGGTAAATATTGTCATTATATGTAACACCCCAGGTAAATAAGGAATATAACATTTTCATATTTATCCATATTTGTGAATAAAATATTAATATGACTTTAAAGGGGACGCTATGCTCGATGGCGTACCCAACACACAACAACGAGTTTCTTGGGAATCTTACGTTGCACTCTAATAATAAAATAATATTATTTTAAATGGTAGTTAACATGTAGCTGTTGTAATGACGGGAATGGATAAAAATAACTAAAATATGATTATATATGTTCTTAAATATTTTTACATTTATACAATAAAAGATAAAGGCTTAAAATATGGAAAGAATTCAATTTTAGGCGTATATGCCCTAGTTTTCACTAAAGGTTCACTTATCACCTTTTGATGGAGAGCCGTCATTAAATATAGTTTTGTTCACTCTTAAACATTCTTTTGGACCAAATAAAACTCTTATTAAGAATCGGGACATCAAAATTTACTTTGTGTAAATTTTTGGTATCTTTCCGATAAAATTCATTTTTTTAATGAATAGTGTAAAATGTTGTATTTTAATTCAAAACCACTTTTTAATCTAATTTATTTATATGATTAGATTATATTCTGAATTGGTTTTAAAGTGAAATTAGAAAATATTTTTACCATTAAATCCAATAGTGGTCGTTGGAATCAATTTCACTTTGAAATCAGACTTAAACTAGTGTCAATCTTTTGATACTTATTGTTTCATAAAACACGCTATTTGTCATGACAGCGGGAATTAATTATTAAATTAATTAATGTGACTTATATGTTTTGAATTTTGTAAAACGGACTTCATTTTTGAATTCAGAATATCAAATATAGCTTAGGGTGAATTTTTGGGATTTTTCTGAAAAACTTCAATTTTTGATGAATAGTGAAACCACTAAGTGGTACTTATAAAAACTGATTTTCCGTTTAAATGAAATTTTGCCATCATTGTGTTTTGATTTTCAAAAATCTGACATAAATGGTTGTAATTAAGAAGTAAAATGTGGTTCAATGAGATTAAAATAATTTTTTGGTGAATAGTAACTTATTAAGTTTTTAATCGCGATTAGTGGTAATTAGTGTAGTTTAAGGTAAAAATAATGCTTTAATAAAATGTGATGAGCTTGAAACATGTCTTACCCTCATTGGTTGTATCATGGCCGACCAAGAAAAGCCATGAGTCAACTTGGGGACCCCATGGATCCACTTTGGTTGGGAAATGACATAAATAACATTTTATTTAATGTAAAAGTAAAATTGACACAAACATGATATGTTTTACTAAAACAATTTTTAAGTGGGGTTATACAAGTCATATTTTTGATTATAAATATTCATTAGAAAGATAAAAAGATTTCCTACATCATAGTATTTTTTTTATAATTTTTAGGCATTAAATAAATTAAATTATTTATGACATAATAATGATGCAGCGATGACATCATTATTTGACGATTTAAATAAAATGGAAAGATAATGTAAAATATATGAACTACACATGTCCAAAACTTATTGGATGAGTGGATTTCGAAGACTTATCACCTTATCCACTAATTATATCAATGTGGGACCTTTTGAAACCGAAAAACATTTTCAAATAAAGTAATATTTCTTTACTTTCCAAAAGTGCCCCTCCTCTCCTCTTATAAAATGCCCCCACCTCTACCTCATTTAACACACTCCTCAAGCCTTTGGCTCGGCCAACCCCTGCCCATTTACTCTCTCCACATCCCTATACTCATCCTAGAGGATTCCCTTTGGGCAGAATCATTTCAAAGGAAGCCTTTAGGCTCAAATCAAAAGGAGTTACACTTTTAAAGGTAATTCATTCTCTCATGTTCATTTGTTTTATTTTGCTTCTCCAACCCCCTAAACTCTTTTTATTTACTTCTTTTGTAACAACACCAGTGTCTTCAATATAATAGGATGTTTTTATAAGATTTATTAGATCTACACTCTCACACAAATACATCAAATGGTTAAAGAACATACGGTTTCCGTGGATGGTGAAATTCTGCCTCCCGAAACGATGATTGTTCAATACTCATTTAACACCTTCAAAGGTGGCCATTATGATGTCACTATTTTTATATATGATATATAATATGTTTATGTTTTATTTATGATTCTGTATTTTTCATTTTTGTCATACCTTTATGGCTTCCATTATGGGTATACGCGATATCTTCATTTAAGGAAGTGCGGACTACCGTCCCCTCAAAATGATTTAATTCGTTAAATACCATATGTGGGATGTATAAAGGATGGAAATATGATATTATATATGATATTATACTGGAATTATAATATACCTTTATATAATTATTATTCCATTCTATAAAATACGAAATAGAAATGAAAGTAGCGTTCATGCGTACGTACGACTTACCGTCTCCATGAACGGTGCATTTCATTTCTTACCTCTAAATGATTATGTAATGTTATAAATGCATGAATGTACTGGATATATATGACATATATGATATCTACATAATGAATACTATTCTGGATATAATAAACATTTGTCCACACGAACAACATGTAATTGTAAGAAGTCCACTTTCGACTTAAGAACCAAATATCGGCAAAACAAATATTATTAACTTAAATGATTACATAATGTTTATGACATGGTAATAAGTGGTATAAAAGTAATAATGAACTTGAAAAAGGTTCTTAAGGAATTAGAAATTAACTCAAGTTTATTATTCAGGATATTAAAGAACGATCGAGTCAAGTTGGACCCGAGGTAAGGGATCCTACTCCTCTCTTTCTTTTTAAGTACAAACTTTTATGTCATTACTTTTAAAGCTCATATTTTTTGTTATTGGGATGATCTTTTATATTACACTTACTGTAATTTTTATGTTCATGTGATGAGAGACCCTATTCTCTCTCATCAATCCATTTTGGAGGTTTTGAGTGGCGCCGTTAGGCTGCCGAACTTTCGTAAGAGATCTAACCTCTCTCTTTCTTTTTAAGTACTCTCCTTATGTCACTTCTTTTAAGCTCCTCTTTGTAATGTTGGGGGATGTTCTTTTATATTTATCTTGCTGTACATTTTATTGTAATGTTATGATATACCCTATTTTATCTCATCAATCCATATTCAGAAGTTTTATGTGGCGTCGTTAGGCTGCTGAGTTTTCATAAGGGATTTTTCATCTCACTTTTATTCCCGTGAGATTTATGCTACATTTTCCACAAATTCCATTGAGTGGTGTATGTACTGCCCATTATTATACTCTTTGTGTAATATACTTTCGTTTATGAGTATTTACATCAATGACCTATTGTATTTCTTTCATGGGGTGTATGTTTTGAAAGATACCCAAGTCGGTAAGGGAACCTTTCACCCTCCTCTTTTTAAAAGACTTCTTTTACTGGGTCTTTTAATTTACATATTTTTATGTTGGGATATGTTCTCATACATCCTTATTGATGTAAATTTTATGTCCAAGTGATGAGATACACTTTTTATCTCTCATCAACTCATTTTGATGTGATGCCGTTAGGCTGTCAAGGGAACTTTTTAACCCAATTTCGATTTCTTTGGGTTCAACTTGTAGTCATTGAATATGTCATCCATTGAATATGTGTGAATGACCTTTTATTGTTTTACACTTAATATCCACTTATATTGGGTGTATATATATTTGTCACACATATTTTTGAGATTTATTTGTCCTTAATTTAAGGATACCTTCTTTATAAGGGATTTCATCACATTTGACATTTCTATTGAGGGTTCATTGTTGTTATGCACCAATTCACTCTTATATGGTGTATATGATGTCCTTTGGAGTATTATATCTTGAATCCTTTTATTCTCATGATATTATAAAGTTTTGACTAAATGTTATTCCTCGATTATTATATTCAAGTGTCTCTAATTTTGGTAAAACCCCTTTAACCAAAATATCGTTTTAAATGTTTTAATTATTTGTTCTTATTAATATCCATGTTTTAAAAATGGTTTTAAGGATTTATTTATATGGATATTAATGATTTAAAATGTTAAAAGCTTCAAGGTGGTATGGGACACTTTGATTCAAAAATCTCTTTATTAAATGTTTTAAATGGTTTTGGAAATGGTTTCTTTTTGAATGGATTCATTATTTCAATATCCTAAAATGTTATATTGTGATTGAAATGTGGAAATGTTATGTTTCCTTTATTCATGTTTATGTGATACGATTATGTTATGGTTCTTGGGCATTGTTATGAAGAACGGGTGGTTCCGTGATAAACTAAGGGCGGGTGAGCCCGATATAGCTCTCCAATGAATTGGGTAACACGAAGGAGTGAAACGTTAAGGTTTCTCCGAAGAGATTTAGGGAATATACTGTGATGGGTATTCCAAACGTAACCAAGAGGGTTACTCCCTACGTAAGAATGTTATGAATGCCTCAGGTTACCTTTATGTCTTATGTTTTCTATGATTTATTCATGATTTGATATGCCTATGTTTTATGGGTAAAGTATGATTTCATTCTTATGTATATATGAACTCATGTTTCCTTTCCATATTTTTATAACCCTTACTGAGCTTTTTATGCTCATCCCAAGTTTTTGAAATGATTTTCACAGGTCAAGGGAAAGGTACATGATGTGACGATAGTGTCAAGGATGTGTCAAGAAAGAATCCGTGTTTTATTTTAAATAGGTTTCCATTGATGGGAAGAATGAATATTGTCTTTTATGTAACCACCTTGTTTAAATGTGGAATGTAATGCAAGTTTCATGATAAAATTATCTAAAACTCTAAACCTGAAAAGATCATCAATGTTTAATCTTGTAATAACTCAAGTTTAAGTAAGGTTTAAGGCTAGGCCTTATAGTTGGTATCAAAGGTCGGTTTAGATAACTTTAGAGGTTAGGGTATTCTTTAAGCATAATTGACAATTACCATAATGGTTAGGATTTCAGAAAGAGTCTTAGTTTTAGATAAAGTGAATGAGTAAGTATATCTTATTGTCTATCTTACTCATTAGTACATGATGGTTTTGTTGATATACTCACACTGACCTTTTTGGTTTTAGTAAATGGCTGGATCTAGCAGGAACCAAAGTAACAGTGGATGTGAAGGAAACTGTGACAGTTTTTTGAGCAAGCAACTGAATGATATGGGAGCTACAATGAGAACTCTTTTGATTATCCTCAACCAACTATCTGGAGTCATGATCAACCACTTGAACCTTGGTATGTTCTGTAATGCATCATGTACGAGATGACTAATCCATGTGGAAGTTCAGGTAATAATTATAAAGGTAACCATTAGAGTTTATATGATCCTTACTTTTGAGGTTATTATGGGTTATTATATGTTATGATGGAAAATGAAATGCATGAGATATACTTGAGGTTAAAATATGTTATGATCATTTTTGATGATTTTATCTCCTTTTGGGGAATGATTTAAGAATTATATAGTTTTGAAAAAAGGACAACACGCAGACCGTGTGACAACCCGTCGCGTCGGACAAAGCTGCGGGAATCGAACCCACAACCAAAGTGCGATTGGTATTTATCTCCTACCACTGGACTACGTGAAGTCCCTGATTAGTTTGACTGATTCTTTTTAGTTATATGATTTTATGAATTAAGAGTAAGTTGATTTTGGAGGATATGTGATTAGGATAATTACTTTTCAATGTGAGACTTTAGGAGCAACTGATGTTGTTTGGAGATAAATGTTACGATTTAACTTGGAAGACTATGTGACTAAATCCTTCAAATATTTGGGTTTCAATATTATATTGGTTTACTTTGAATAATTTTATGGACAAATTGTTTATCGGATGGTCCTCGTTGAACTTTGGGTTTTGTTGGACAAATTTTGGAGATTAAGAATAGATTTTCTTTTTATAAGGGGTTATCCTTTTCTGGATTATCTGATCTTGTACTAACCTTTTTGGTTTTGGTTTTGGTTAAAGCCTAAATACATGGGATGTATATAGTTCTCTTTTGGGGATTAGGTGATTCTCTAGAAGTTGATTATAGTACTCTTAATGCGAACAAGTCTCCCTAAATACTCGTCTTTTGGAAAAAATATGAGTTTGACTAAGGAATCTAGTAAAAGTTGAAAGTCAACATGATAAGTGATTATGCTTCCTTATGAATAAATTACTCAATAAAAAGTAACTTAAAACAAAAATGTTGTCTATTAACTTTTCCTACTGGGGAACCCAACACCGTTTAACCCATCACAAGTTTGTGATTTTCTTATTGTTAACTTTCTCCTAAACATGTTTTCTATCACTCTCCATCGGAACATGACCCTATGTTTTCTCCTCCATGTCCATATTTTCATACTTAGAATCCTAGTATGGGTTAACTCGGGTGACCTCTGTGCTTATCTTTCTTTATTTTAAAGTGATTGTTTTACCGACTCTTGTTTCGATGTGGGACGTTCAAGGATGTTTCCAAGCGCAATTTTAAAATTGCGAGGACGAAATTCCCAAAAGGGGGGAAAGATGTAACACCCCAGGTAAATAAGGAATATGACATTTTCATATTTATCCATATTTGTGAATAAAATATTAATATGACTTTAAAGGGGACGCTATGCTCGATGGCGTACCCAACACGCAACAACGAGTTTCTTGGGAATCTTACGTTGCACTCTAATAATAAAATAACATTTTTTTAAATGGTAGTTAACATGTAGCCGTTGTAATGGCGGGAATGGATAGAAATAACTAAAATATGATTATATATGTTCTTAAATATTTTTACATTTATACAATAAAAGATAAAGGCTTAAAATATGGAAATAATTCAATTTTAGGCGTATATGCCCTAGTTTTCACTAAAGGTTCACTTATCACCTTTTGATGGAGAACCGTCATTAAATATAGTTTTGTTCACTCTTAAACATTCTTTTGGACCAAATAAAACTCTTATTAAGAATCGGGACATCAAAATTTACTTTGTGTAAGTTTTTGGTATCTTTCCGATAAAGTTCATTTTTTTAATGAATAGTGTAAAATGTTGTATTTTAATTCAAAACCACTTTTTAATCTAATTTATTTATATGATTATATTATATTTTGAATTGGTTTTAAAGTGAAATTAGAAAATATTTTTACCATTAAATCCAATAGTGGTCGTTGGAATCAATTTCCCTTTGAAATCAGACTTAAACTAGTGTTAATCTTTTGATACTTATTGTTTCATAAAACACACTATTTGTCATGACAGCGGGAATTAATTATTAAATTAATTAATGTGACTTATATGTTTTGAATTTTTTAAAACGAACTTCATTTTTGAATTCAGAATATCAAATATAGCTTAGGGTGAATTTTTGGGATTTTTCTGAAAAACTTCAATTTTTGATGAATAGTGAAACCACTAAGTGGTACTTATAAAAATTGATTTTCCGTTTAGATGAAATTTTGCCATCATTGTGTTTTTATTTTTAAAAATATGACATACATGGTTGTAATTAAGAAGTAAAATGTGGTTCAATGAGATTAAAATAATTTTTTGGTGAATAGTAACTTATTAAGTTTTTAATCGCGATTAGTGGTAATTAGTGTAGTTTAAGGTAAAAATAATGCTTTAATAAAATGAGATGAGATTGACACATGTCTTACCCTCATTGGTTGTATCATGGCCGACCAAGACAAGCCATGGGTCAACTTGGGGACCCCATGGATCCACTTTGGTTGGGAAATGACATAAATAACATTTTATTTAATGTAAAAGTAAAATTGACACAAACATGATATGTTTAACTAAAACAATTTTTAAGTGGGGTTATACAAGTAATATTTTTGATTATAAATATTCATTAGAAAGATAAAAATATTTCCTACATCATAGTATTTTTTTTATAATTTTTAGACATTAAATAAATTAAATTATTTATGACATAATAATGATGCAGCGATGACATCATTATTTGACGATTTAAATAAAATGGAAAGATAATGTAAAATATATGAACTACACATGTCCAAAACTTATTGGATGAGTGGATTTAGAATCCTTATCACCTTATCCACTAATTATATCAAGGTGGGACCTTTTGAAACCGAAACACATTTTCAAATAAAGTAATATTTCTTTACTTTCCAAAAGTGCCCCTCCTCTCCTCTTATAAAAGGCCCCCACCTCTACCTCATTTAACACACTCCTCAAGCCTTTGGCTCGGAAAAACCCTGCCCATTTACTCTATCCACATCCCTCTCCTCATCCTAGAGGATTCCCTTTGGGCAGAATCCTTTCAAAGGAAGCCTTTAGGCTCAAATCAAAAGGAGTTACACTTTTAAAGGTAATTCATTCTCTCATGTTCATTTGTTTTATTTTGCTTCTCCAACCCCCTAAACTCTTTTTATTAACTTATTTTGTAACAAAACCAGTATCTTCAATATAATAGGATGTTGTTATAAGATTTATTCGAGCTACACTCTCACACAACTACATCAAATGGTTAAAGAACATACGGTTTCCGTGGATGGTGAAATTCTGCCTCCCGAAACGATGATTGTTCAATACTCATTTAACACCTTCAAAGGTGGCCATTATGATGTCACTATTTTTATATATGATATATAATATGTTTATGTTTTATTTATTCTTCTGTATTTTTCATTTTTGTCTTACCTTTATGGCTTCCATTATGGGTATACGCGATATCTTCATTTAAGGAAGTGCGGACTACCGCCCCCTCAAAGTGATTTGATTCGTTAAATACCATATGTGGGATGTATAAAGGATGGAAATATGATATTATATATGATATTATACTGGAATTATAATATACCTTTATATCATTATTATTCCATTCTATAAAATACGAAATAGAAATGAAAGTAGCGTTCATGCGTACGTACGGCTTACCGTCTCCATGAACGGTGCATTTCATTTCTTACCTCTAAATGATTATGTAATGTTATAAATGCATGCATGTACTGGATATATATGACATATATGATATCTACATAATGAATAATATTCTGGATATAATAAACATTTTTCCACATGAACAACATGTAATTGTAAGAAGTCCACTTTCGACTTAAGAACCAAATATCGGCAAAACAAATATTATTAACTTAAATGATTACATAATGTTTATGACATGGTAATAAGTGGTATAAAAGTAATAATGAACTTGAAAAAGGTTCTTAAGGAATTATAAATTAACTCAATTTTTTTATTCAGGAGATTAAAGAACGATCGAGTCAAGTCGGACCCGAGGTAAGGGATCCTACTCCTCTCTTTCTTTTTAAGTACAAACTTTTATGTCATTACTTTTAAAGCTCATATTTTTTGTTATTGGGATGATCTTTTATATTAAACTTACTGTAATTTTTATGTTCATGTGATGAGAGACCCTATTCTCTCTCATCAATCCATTTTGGAGGTTTTGAGTGGTGCCGTTAGGCTGCCGAACTTTCGTAAGAGATCTAACCTCTCTCTTTCTTTTTAAGTACTCTCCTTATGTCACTTATTTTAAGCTCCTCTTTGTAATGTTGGGGGATGTTCTTTTATATTTATCTTGATGTAAATTTTATTGTAATGTTATGAGATACCCTATTTTATCTCATCAATCCATATTCAGAAGTTTTATGTGGCGTCGTTAGGCTGCCGAGTTTTCGTAAGGGATTTTTCATCTCACTTTTATTCCCGTGAAATTTATGCTACATTTGCCACAAATTCCATTGAGTGGTGTATGTACTGCCCATTATTATACTCTTTGTGTAATATAATTTCGTTTATGAGTATTTACATCAATGACCTATTGTCTTTCTTTCATGGGGTGTATGTTTTGAAAGATACCCAAGTCGGTAAGGGAACCTTTCACCCTCCTCTTTTTAAAAGACTTCTTTTACTGGGTATTTTAATTTACATATTTTTATGTTGGGATATGTTCTCATACATCCTTATTGATGTAAATTTTATGTCCATGTGATTAGATACACTTTTTATCTCTCATCAACTCATTTTGATGTGATGCCGTTAGGCTGTCAAGGGAACTTTTTAACCCAATTTCGATTTCTTTGGGTTCAACTTGTAGTCATTGAATATGTCATACATTGAATATCTGTGAATGACCTTTTATTGTTTTACACTTAATATCCACTTATATTGGGTGTATATATATTTGTCACACATATTTTTGAGATTTATTTTTCCTTAATTTAAGGATACCTTCTTTATAAGGGATTTCATCACATTTGACATTTCTATTGAGGGTTCATTGTTGTTATGCACCAATTCACTCTTATATGGTGTATATACTGTCCTTTGGAGTATTATATCATGAATCCTTTTACTCTCATGATATTATAAAGTTCTGACTAAATGTTATTCCTCTATTATTGTATTCAAGTGTCTCTAATTTTGGTAAAACCCCTTTAACCAAAATATCATTTTAAATGTTTTAATTATTTGTTCTTATTAATATCCATGTTTTCAAAATGGTTTTAAGGATTTATTTATATGGATATTAATGGTTTAAAATGTTAAAAGATTCAAGGTGGTATGGGACACTTTGATTCAAAAATATCTTTATTAAATGTTTTAAATGGTTTTGGAAATGGTTTCTTTTTGAATGGATTCATTATTTCAATATCCTAAAATGTTATATTGTGATTGAAATGTGGAAATGTTATGTTTCCTTTATTCATGTTTATGTGATACGATTATGTTATGGTTCTTGGGCATTGTTATGAAGAACGGGTGGTTCCGTGATAAACTAAGGGCGGGTGAGCCCGATATAGCTCTCCAATGCATTGGGTAACGTGAAGGAGTGAAACGTTAAGGTTTCTCCGAAGAGATTTAGGGAATATACTGTGATGGGTATTCCAAACGTAACCAAGAGGGTTAATCCCTACGTAAGAATGTTATGAATGCCTCAAGTTACCTTTATGTCTTATGTTTTCTATGATTTATTCATGATTTGACATGCCTATGTTTTATGGGTAAAGTATGATTTCATTCTTATGTATATATGAACTCATGTTTCCTTTCCATATTTTTATAACCCTTACTGAGCTTTTTATGCTCATCCCAAGTTTTTGAAATGCTTTTCACAGGTCAAGGGAAAGGTACATGATGTGACGATAGTGTCAAGGATGTGTCAAGAAAGAATCCGTGTTTTATTTTAAATAGGTTTCCATTGATGGGAAGAATGAATATTGTCTTTTATGTAACCACCTTGTTTAAATGTGGAATGTAATGCAAGTTTCATGATCTAATTCTCTAAAACTCTAAACCTGAAAAGATCCTCAATGTGTAATCTTGTAATAACTCAAGTTTAAGTAAGGTTTAAGGCTGGGCCTTATATTATAATTGAATAATTTGTCCTTTAATAGATAATATTTTATATTTATTAATATTTAAAAATAAATTTACATAATATAGTATTTTTAATAATTTTAACTCAATTAATAAAATATTATTTATTATAATATAGCATTAATGTCAATTTTGACATTATTCATTTAATTTGAATTTTAAAAAATATCAATATAGTAATGGAATTAGAATATTTTAAATTAAAATCTGTTTAAAATGAAATATTAATCTATAAAAAACAATGTTACACAATAATAGATTCAATTTTATTTGATTTTAATATTTTTAGTATCATTTATTTTATTTTTTTATTAACTAAATAATACATGTGTTTGAATTTCTTAAGAATTTAATGTAATTATATCATCTATAAAAATTAGAGATAAATTATTATGAGAAAAAATTTATTTATATTTAAAAATAATATTTATTACCTAACTAATGTAGTTTTTCCATATCCACAAAACCTTATAGAAATTGAAAAGAAAGAAATGTACTCTTTTTTTTATTTTCTAAACTTATTATATGGGTCACCTGCATGGAATAGTGTCCAAAAAACTCATAATTTTAAAACAAAAGGTCATAAATATCAAAATATTTCCATAAAATAGGTTTTTGAAAAGTTTTTTGGAATTTATACACCTCATATTCTATGTTCGACCACTAACTATACTCGTTTTTATCTTAATCACTATATTTAATTTTAATTTTTTACACTAATATTTTTGGTCAAAAACTAAGTTGAGATTTATATAAATTATAAATTATTCTTATTAAAAATATATAATAAATTTTGAGAAATTCAAATAATATAATCAGAAGAAATTAATTTTTTATTAATCCCATAGACGAGATGGTAAAGCGGGGCTTTAAAGTAAAAATATTCAAAAGTTTACTACATTTTTATATCTAAATTTAATATAAAAATGATTAAAATGACCTAAATTGGAATAATAGATGTATAATTGAAATATTTTTATTTTAAAACCTATTAAATATATAATTTAACCTTATAAAATATTTAGACTAAAAGTATGTTTTCAATTAAAATTCAATATTTTTCACTATTCATCAAAAAATGAAACTTCTCAGAAAAATATAAAAAATTAACCTTAAGATAACTTTGAAATTCCTATTTATAAAATAATGTTTATTTTTATATTTAAATTTTATAAAATTCCCAAAATTTAGTTTTTTAAATATAGATACACCATTAAAAGGCAAGAAAACTGCCTTTAAAAAATATAGCGTTTTTATGTGTAAAATTGGAATTATTCTTATATTATTTCAATCAAATATATTGGATGAATGTGAAAATTTTAATTGAATATATAACAAAAAATTTAATTAATATCATCTACCAATAGTAATTAATTTAATTTATTAAGATTAAATGCCTCTTACACATTAATTTTTTTATAAAAAAATTTCCCTTATAATTGGTTTTTATATTAATTTATAATTAATTGGTCACCAAATAATTATGTAAACATATGTAAACCATATTTTCATAATTTAATTAATAATTTTTATTTCTTCCTTTCAAAAGGATAGGTAATAACTGTAATAATATTTTAATAACAATATTAATAGTATATTGCAGTTTAGTAGAACTTGGTATAGCGTGCAATGAAAGCCATCAAATAAATTTAATTTATTAAAAAAAAATAATTCATAATAAATCATTTAGTTATATATATTAAATATTTTAATAGTAACATTCATTACATTATACAAACATGTTCTTGAGGATCATAAAGGTATAGTGCCTTTGGAAACATGAAAACATGAACAACGTGTTCACATGTGAACCACATCATCTCCCACTAAGTTATTCATAACTATCTCCCTTCTTAGAAATATCATAAAAAATATATTTCTTTATAACATTTATCAAGAAAAAATTATAAATATAGAGTTAATATTCTCATTAAGGGTGAAAAAGGGAGATACATAAGCAAATCATCAACTTAAGGTTATGATAATATGACCATAACATTTGAAAATAATACCTATATATCAAATATCATAATCTTGATTCTTGACATAAATATTAGAAGTTCATAAGACATGAATCCTAAATAAATCATATAACATGATCCATGAGAGCATAATGTGAATATAAGACAATCAATTTTGGCATACACGTAATCCTAGAAAACCATTTCCATAATAGTCAAGGTTGATTATCAAGGATATCATAGTGGAATGGGTTAACTCCCCAAACCATCATAGTATTCATGGTTCACTACCAAGACTATCATTGCAGACAACATCCCTTACTAAACTGGGATCACTTCCCATTCCTTTCTTATTTATTGAATAATATATTAATCATTAACCAATTCATTGGAGGGAGATATAGGTAACACCTATCAAATAATGAAAAACATATGTATGCATTCCATAATATCATAAAAAATTAATTATATAATAACCAAAGAAATGAAATGGGTTTCATAAACATTTGATCATATCATAACCTATGGAAAAAATATAGGTTTTATAGACATCATTCCATCATAAAGATAAACCTTTCAGATAAATAATAATAATCGTATACTAGGATCATACCCTAGTAAGGAATAAGTAACATCAATATATGTCATCTTAGATGGAAAATTATGTTAAAAGATCATTTAGAAAAATTCTTGAGAAAAAATACTTTTACCCTTTGAAAAACAATTTTTTAAAAAATAAAACATTTTTAAAATAATTTTATTTGAAAATAAAAATGGATTGTTATAATATAAGATTGAAATAAATTATTTTTCATGATATAATATCATTTCTCTCATATAATACAGGTTAAAATGAAGATTTATTTTACATTTTAGGTTAAAAAAATGGGAAATGTTTGAAAAAATAAATGAAGATTACATTAAATTTTTTTTATAAAAAAATAAATCAGGTGTAAAAATTAATTTAATAAATAATTTGTATAATGATATACACATGTTTTAAAATAGTTTTAGAAAACATGGTTTTTTAAGACTAACATGTTTTCAACTGAAAAGAGAAATAAAGATGATTTTTCTTAAAAACATGATTTTGAACTCTTGAGTTATTAAGAGAAGAATATGAAAGGAAAAGATTTATTCTAATGACATAAATAGAGAAGAATAAAATTCATTAGTTTTTTGGGATACATATCTTAATATTTTATCAATGGAAACATAAGCATAAGCAATCCTGATAAATGATGATATTATAACATAAAATCATTACCAATTTGGCAACTTTGAATTGTAAGGAAAATGAAGGTCTAACATAAAATATTACAATAATAAATAAATTCATGATATTAAATTTCAAAGGGTTTTATATACACCTCATAAAAAAAGATAAGTGTTTAACATAACATATGTCTTAAGGAATGAAAATTGAGAAAAAAATACCTTACCACATTAAAAAAATTTGACCTGTAAACCCCATGAAAGGGAGGTCTGAAAATGGATAGTAAATAATAATAATTTATAGTTGAATCATTATAAAATACAGCCATGGAAATTATATACTCTACATAAAATAAATAGGTGTGGAATATGGCATTTTTCTCACATAAGTAAAAAGTGAGACAATAATTTGTTACCTTAAGTCTCGACTTATATCGCACATTATCAAAACTCTTATATAATAAATATAATTTTATTTTACACATATTATAGAACCATAATTTTATATATAATACCATATATTATTTTATTATAACCTTTTATTTACAATTCCATGTCAATGTAATGTTTCAGGTAATAAGTGCTTTGCATTTCGTGTATATTCCATACGCACGCAAGAATGATGTTTACATTTTCTAGATGTATTAAATGAAAGAAAGGTAAATAATATATTAACATTAAATAATCATTTTTATTTCATATATATCACATATTTTAATTAAAAAAATTCTTATTATATTCCATGTAAAGAATGAATGAATCACATCACTTTGTGATGCAGTAGTTCGTTGTACACACAAGCGATGTTATAATATTTCTAAAAAAGGGAAAGTATAAAGATATGCATTATATAATAGTTAAATAAGTACAATAATATAATAAATATCATATATATAAAATTTTAATCCATCATTAAATCCTTTTGTGAGAGGTGTTGATGGAAAATTAATTATATTTGTTTATGAGGCAGTAGTAATCTATACACATGAATGATGATTTCTTATCCCATATAACAGAAGATGAGATGGTTTTAGGTCATTTAATTAACTTAAAAATCAAATTATATAGAATATAACAATTTTATTATATCATCTCGATTCAATAATAATTGAATTAGGTTGAGGAAGAAATAAAATCAAATGCTTTGGTTGGGGTTTTACATTTTCTTCGAAAAAATTCTTCTGGTTTATAGGAAAAGGTTTCATGGGATGGAATTATGAACAAAATAATGATTCTAGGATAGGAGGACAGAATTAAAAAATTATTTGGGAAGTTTTTCGCTTAACAAAATCATTTTTTAAGTGTTAAGAGGAGAGGAGATGGGGTGTCCTTTTATAAGTGAGGTGTGTGGCACCCTTGAAATTTTGGATAAGAGAAAGGTGTACCCATGTTTTTATCATGAAAAAAGGATAAAAACAGACCATTATAAATAATTAGACATGATAAGGTCAAAATATTTCCATAAAATAGGTTTTAGAAAAGTTTTGGGTCATTTTAACCCTTTTCTTTTTAGTTTAACATCCAGTAAAAACATTTTTACCTTAATCACGGTTAATATTTTTTTTACTTTTTTTACTATTAATTATGTTAAAAATAAAAGATGAAATTATTAGATAATATAAATTATTCTTATTCCAATTATGAAATATATTTTTTCAAATTCCATTTACAAAATTTGAAAATTTTAATTAAAAATTAATCCTGTAAACGTGACAAGAAAGTGGTTTCCCAAAGAGAAAATTTTCATAAGTTTAAATTTTTTTCTATAAAAATTCAATATAAAAATGATTCAAATAAACTAAATTAAATTAATTAATAAAATTTTAATTTTAAACAATTTTTTAACAAAAAATAACCTTATAAATTCTTTAATTGAAAATGCAGTCTTCAATAAAAACAAGTATTTTCACTATTTACTAAAAAATATTGTTTTTAGAAAAATTAAAATAATTCACCCTAAGATAATTTTTTCTCGATGATTTAAAAAATGAATTTTATTTTATAATTTTAAGTTTCTAAAATTTTAAATAATTAATATTATTATTATTCACAGAAATAAATAATTTTTTTTGAAAAAAATAGTATTTTTGAAACATATAATGACTTTTTTAAAAATTAATTAGTTTTTTATCAATATGTTTTATTTATCTAAAAAAGCTATACATAATATTTTAAAATTATATATTTCTATTCATATCACTATAGTTAATAACTAGGTTATAATGATCACATTTAAATAATAATATTAATAATATATCATGGTTTTTTAAAACACAGTGTTGCGTGTAACACAAGATATGAAATAAATTTAATTTATTCAAAGAATAATAATTCATAAAAACTCATGGTGTTACATTATACCCCCTAAAAATGATTTTACCTTGATATTTATCACTCTAATACAAATAGATAAGGATACTTCTGCCTCATAATTTCCTTAGGTTCCAACGTAGCTTCCTTAAACTGGTGGTTTTGCCTCAAAAATTTTACCAGGTAAGTGGTCTTGTTTTATAGAAATTTCTATGTATGATATAAAATATCCACCATTTATTCATCATAATAAAGAGTATGTTCCAAGGATATGGCCTCTTAGTTTTTTACATGTGAAGAATTAGTTTTGTACTTCCTCCAGAGAGATATATGCAGCACATCATGGAGTTGATAAAGGTTTTGTGGACATGCCGACCAATAGTATACAATACCGATATGATCAATAATTTAAAATGGAATGATATACATAGGTATTAGTTTCATTTTCTTCCTGAATCTTGTAACCCTTTTCCATGTAGAAATTTTTATAAACACCTTGTCACAAAATTTAAATTCTAGTTTATGTCTGTGATTATCCACATAATTTTATGCCGAATCTGAGCTGCCTTGATGTGTTACTAAATAAATATGACCTTCTCTTCCATTTATTCAACTATCTTAGGAACCAATAACTTTCATTCTCCAACTTAATTCCAGCACATTAGACCATTAAACTTTATTCCTTAGAGGGATTGATAATGATCTATCTGAATGCTCGACTGAAATCTATTTTTGTATAAAAACCCAAATAGAGGAAGGTTTTGATCCCAAAAAACTTTTAAATCCATAGAACAAGATCTTATAATATCCCATCATGTTTTAATTTTTCTCTTAGATTGACCATTTTTCTAAGGATGATACAAAATGATGAAACCCAACTATGTATCAAGACCATACAGAAGACTTCACTAGAATTTTGAGGTAAAACTCAAATCATGATCAGATAAAAATTATTTTTGTACTCCATGAAAACTTACCACTTCATTAATTTATATTTTTGAAAGTTGATCAAGTGATAATTCTTTACTAATAGTGATGAATTGTGCTGAATTTGTAAGGCAATCGACTACAAACCATAGAGAATTATTCCCTTTAGAGGGTTTGGGGGGTCCAACGACAAAATACCTCATGATGTTTTTTCCATTTACATTATGTTATGGGTAATGGATGTAACATCCCATTAGATTTTTTTCTCTTATACTTAACTTACTAAAAGACCATGAACCAAGATAAAAAAATCTCTTATATATTACTTCATTCCATCCCACCATAAATAGTATTTAAAATCTCTCTATATATATATTCATACTTTGAGTATGAATACAGAATAAAGAAATTTATGATTCCTCTAACAAATAAATCTTCAAATATGTTATATATTGAAAAAATATATATTTACTAAACCTTATCATTCCATTATGAATAATTTTAAACTCATAAACATTTATAACCATATTTTGTAGCTCTAGATCTTCATTCTATTCCTTTTTAAAAGGTAGTGCTTCGGTCAAAGACCGAGGCACAATTTATTGAAGATAAAATAATAGGTTACAAGATTCTAAAGGATGGGAGTTTCCTAAATTCATTTTCATAAGTTTAAACTCAAAAACATTTATAACCACCTTTTGTTGCTCTATATCTTCATTTTATTTCTCTTTAATCTTTACTTAGATATATGGTTGAATATTTAATTTAGCAAGATAATTTTTATCACATTGATTTTTATATCTAGATTTATCCTTTTCAAATATATAAATATTGGATATTTTATGATCCTCATCATGGATAAGCTAGAATGATATTTTCAACTCAAAGTATCATCCACATCTCTCTATTTCTAAGAGTGGTAATTTTTTGATCAGTAATAATATATAATTCGCTCTAACCATATTCTCTGGAGAAATTTCAACTCCTTATCTGTGAATATATAATTTTAAATTTTATGATTGATATATATATCACACTTTTCTCCATAAAGAAAATGACTCCTTATATTTAATGAAAAAATTACTACAACTAACTCAAAATCACGAGTTGGGAAATTTTCTTATGAATATTCAATTATTATGAGGAATAAGCTATAACCATGTCATTATACAAAAGGAGACAACCCAATACATTCCTGTATAATCACTTAAGATTACAAACCATTTTCCACTATAGTCTAATATATGAACAGGTGCACTGACTAATCTTCTCTTCAGTTCCTTGAAATTTTCCTCAAATTCATCTATTTATAGAAACTTATCACCCATTTGAGTTAACATGGTGATTGGATTAGATGTTCATGAGATATTATCTAAAAATCCTCAATAATATCTAGCTAAACCAAGAAAACAATACATCTCAGTCATCGTGGTTGGTTTTCTCCAACACTCAATAGCCTCCATCTTTGATGCATTTACCGATATACCCTGTCTTGATATTATATAACATAAAAATAAAACCCTTTCTAAACAAAATTCACAATTTATAAGTTTTTTAATATAGTTTCTCATTACATAGGGTCTAGTGAAATTATCAAGTGATCTTCAAGATCTTCCATACTCTTGTAATAAATATGAATATCATATATAAATACTACCACAAACTAATCAAGGTAATCTATAAAGACTATATTCATTAAATCCATGAAGAGAGCAAGGGAATTAGTAATACTGAATGGGATCACTATATATTCATAGTGTTCATACCTTGTATGGATTTTTTTCTTGGGTATATCCTATTTATTAACCCTCAATTGATGATATCCAGAATGAAGGTTAATTTTGGAAAAGTATTAAGATCCACGAATTTGATCAAGTATGTCATAAATATGGGGTAGAGGATAATTATATCTGATTTTGGTCTTGTTCAATTCCTAATAATCAATAAAAAGTATTATATATCCATATTTTTTTGACAAGGGGAACAGGTGCACCCCAAGGTGACACACTTAAATTAACTAATCCCTTATCAAGGTTCTCATGGAGTTTATTTTTCAATTCCTGAAATTCAATCGGGTCTATTAAATAGGAATTCTATAAAATTATTATGGAACTAGGTATGATTTCTATTGAGAACTCAACTCTATGTTTTATTTGAATGCTTGGTAATTATTTTGGATGGACATTAAAAACTCCCATAAAATTGGTGCATTATCGATGTTTATTTTCTCTCATGACCATATGAGATAAATAATTCTCTTTAATAAGAATCAAAACCATTATAATGGATGTGATTTCCATATAAAGTTCATATTTATGGCTAGACTGATAGATGATCATAGGTTGGTTTGGAATATAAAATTTGACTTACTGTAATTGGAAATTGATGTGGGATTTATATAGATAAATCTAATCTATTATTAATATAATATCAAATTCATCCAGAGTAAGAGTGACAATATTTATAGGAATAAAATTATCACAAACACCAACTATAGAAGAATCATAGACTTGAGATGCGATCATCGTGCTATTAGATATTTTCACTAATAATTATACATATAATTTCTTGAGTGGAATATTGATACACTTTAAAAATTCTTTAGATATGAATTAATGGGTATATCCATAGTCAAATATAAAATTAACAGTTCTAGATTTGATGGTAAGTGTACCTTTCACTACATCGTTATCTCACCCCCCATAAAATATAGTGACAACATGAGATTACCATTTTCTCTTAGATTAATAGGTTTCTTACATTGATCATCATCACCATTAAACATCAGATTTTAGAAATGGTTATCACAATTTTCATACTCCTTGCATTTGAAACAATGGAGTGTGGGTGGTGCATTCTGTGGATATTTCTATCTATTTTCATCAATAGCTAACATCTACCCATCTCATAGGCATTCAATTTTCTGATAAGCTTCCCTTTCATAGTTAAAACATTTATTAGTCACATTATGAAAATTTCCTCTATGTTTCTTCCCACACTTTGAGAATAAATGAAATATCATATTCTTCCCTCTATGGTTTTTATATTTTCTATTGAATTCCATTTTTATCACCATATAAAAACCATGATATTAATACATAACTACAACCTCTATTTCTACATTTATATAACATCAAAAAAAATTCATAATAAATAATGTCTCTTATGAATAAATCTCTTTAGAGAAATGGTTTTAATCTATTTAATAATCAATAAAACTTAATTTTAGGTTCGATGATAATACCAGAAGTGTACCTCAAAAGTAATATTAAATTTTACTTATAAGTACTAATGGATTCATCATCCTTTTGATTTAGATCAAGGAACTCCTTATCCACCTTTTATGAGTAATATAAGGATTTTTCTTATATAAAAATAATTTCTTGGACTCCTCATAATTGATAGAATCAATTTCATAATGTCCCCTTATATTCTTGATGAGATCCCACCATTTATATGCTTCTACTTCCAAAATATAGAAATCCAAAATGAATTATTCATGTTCTAAATGTTGGATAATATAAAATACCTTTTCAGTGGTACCAATCTATTTCTTATAAAATATCGAATAAGAAGATCCACTTAAAGAAGGTGGGTGTTGCCTCATAAAATACTCAAACAAATGTTGTTTCCACCTTTTCTCATTTGGATGTTCAGCATAATTTATACCTTGATAAATTTTCATGAGCATAAAAATGGGATTTTTCATTCAATCTCCCATAAAGTTTGGATACTCAGGAATAAAGTCATTTTATATTCCATCACACTTAGAATTAACATGATTCTTTCATGTCTAAAAAGTTAACTAAAACCAAAAAGCATAGTATAAGAAACAATAATGATAATGGGGAACCACATAATGATTAAAAATCACTTATAGGATGTCTAAATCATGAAAAATAATTTTTTATTTAAGTATAACTTAGGTTTATCCTAGGTAATTCGTAGTTATTATATATATAAATCCTTCATTATGGTTTATAAAGAGTTTGTAAATTTCCAAATAATATCTCCTGAGACTGTCAAACTTGGTGTAAATAAAGGAACATTTTCATACACCAATTGATGATTGAGTCTATAATAATATCCCTTTTTAGAGTTATTACCCATAGGTACCTAGGTTATAGAGACACATCTACTTTTTGTTCCTAGATAGTGATGTAATTTCTTGGGACCCACTCTCTTTATCATTTAAAAAAATTCAAGGAAATTTTCATTTTCATTGACCCATTATTAAACTTATCCATAGACATTTCCTTAGGGATATCACTAAATTTTTCTCATCATAGCTTCCAAATTCTAACTAAACCACCTATGATATAAACAATAGTGAACCAGGATTTTAATATATAGATATAATATATTTTTAGAAGAAAATTCATTACATTAAAAAAACACATGCATGTGGATCATAAAGGTATAACTCCTTTGGAAGACCATACATAATACATTTCTTCATAACCTAGGGAAAGAAAACGTAACAAAGGGTGAGCTCAGATGATCAGTAAGGGTAAAAAAGGGAGATACATAATCATAAAATGAACATAAATGTATGAGAAAATTATCATAACAATGAAAAAACACACCCTACATATCAAATATCATAATCTTGAGTCATGAAATAAATATTTTCAGCTTATAAGACATGAATCATAAGGAAATAAAAGAACATGAGGCATGAAAGAAGAACATTTTCATAAGAAATGAAATTAAAAAACACACATAATCATAGAAAATAATTTCCATAATAGTAAAATATCACATACAATTATATTATTGTAGAATGGATACACTACCCAAATCATCATAATAGTAATGGTTTACTCCCAAGACCACCATAGCAGATGAAGTCCCTTACAGATCCATATTCAGTCTATATTATTGTCTGGCGTATCTCATGTGATATAAATATTTACTCAATTCATTGGAGGGAGATATAGGTCCCACACATCACATAATTAAAATCATACCTATTTTTACCAGAAGATCATAAAACATTCATCATATCATAACCCATGAAATGAAATACCTTTTATAGACATTTCATCATATCATAACTTGTAGAATAGAGATAATTTTTGTAAAAATTATTCCATCATAAATATAAACTATTAAGAGAATGAATAATAATTTCATACTTGGATCATATACCCATTAAGTCTTATATAATATCATGAATTTTATATTATATAGAAAATGATTTTGAAATATCATTTAAAAATTTTCTTGAGAAAAATATTATTTCCACTTTGAAAAACTCTTTTATATAGCATAAAAAATATTAAAAACAGTTTTCCTTGAAAATAACCTTAGAATATTATAATTGATTCTTAAAAGTAATGATTGTTCATGATGATATAGAATCCCATTCATACCATACATGTTAATGTAAAGGTTCCTTTCACATTTTTGGTAAAAGAGAATGCAATAGTTTGGAAAACAACATGAAGATTTATTTAAAAAAACTATGTAAAAAATTAAAACATAGATAAAAATTTATTTAATAAATCATTTTTATAATTTCAAAAAAACTTTTAGAATTATTTTTTTAGAATAAAAACGAGTTTTTGAATGAAGAGAGAAATAAAGATGATTTTTCTTAAAAAAGTTATTTTGAGCTCTTGAGTACATAAAGAGAATAAAATGAATGGAAAAAAATAATTTTAATGAAATAACAATAGGAAAATAAAATTTGTGAGTTTCTTGAGATATTGATCAAAATATTTCATCAATGGAAACATATTCATAAACAATCTTCATAAATGATGAGATTGTAACATAAAATCTTTACCAATTTGGAAACTTTGTATTGTAAGACCCATGAAGTAATAAAATTAAATTAAACATAAAATATCATGGAAATAAATAAATTCATGATATAAAATGTAATATGGGATTTATATACACCTTATAAAAGAATATAGCACATAACATAATATATGTCTTAAGGAAATTTGAAACAAAAACCCTTACCAGTTTGGAAACATTTGAACTGTAAAACACTTGAAAGAGAGATACAAAAATGGATATATAAATCCCAATAATTTTTAGGTGAACCATTATAAAATAAATTCATTATAAGTATATACACCACTTAAAATAAATAGGTGGTTAATGTGACATGTGTATCATATAATTTAAAAGTGAGACGAGAATCCCTTAACTTAGGCCTCAAATTCCATTGTATATGTCCAGAATTCATTTATAATAAATTTAATTTTATTATAAATAAAATAAAAATAAATTATTCTATATATCATACAACATGTGATTTATTATTAATTTTTTACCCTTTTATTAATAATTTTATGCCAAAGTCACATTTCGGTCCATAACTTCTTTGTTTTTCATGCATGTTTTGATTTTTTATTTTTGTTCCTCTAACTATGATCATGGTTATATAATATATAGAATTTTTAACATGATATATTTATCATATATATTCATTATATATGTTTTTATTGTAATTTATAATATTTAGATATAAAAAATAAAATAAACCTTTCATGTAGACGGTAGGTCATACATACACATGAACATTGTTTCTATTTTCTAGATGGATTGATATAATGAAAGGTAATTAATATATTGACATTATAGAATTTTTTTATGTCATATAAATCACATATTTTTTAAACCAACATCATTAATTTCCATATAATGTGTGAACTAATCACATTACTTCATGAAGTCGTAGTCCACCGTACATATGAACGATGTTATCATATGCCCAAAGAATGGAAAGTATGAAGGTATATGTGATATAATAATTATAAAATTATAATAATATGATAAATACCATATATGAACATTTAATCTTCCATTATATTCATATGCGATAGGTGGTGATTGAAAATAAATAACACCAGTTCATGAGGCGGTAGTTTGTACACATGAATAATGATTTCATATCCCATTTAACAGAATATGAGATGGTTGTAGGTTGTGAAATTAAGATAACAAAATATCATTATTGTTAAGTTAATAAGGTTATAATATCATCATTATTTAAGAAACAATTTATTATGTGTAGGAAGAAATAAAATAAAATGCTTGGTTATGGCTGTTACCTCTTCTTTGAGAAACTTATTTTGGTTTGCAACCAAATGATTATTAGGTTAGTTTTATGACCAAAATAAGGATTATAGAATTGGATGAGGGAATTAAGTAATTTATTTGGGAAGGTATTTTATAAAACAAATGGTGTTTGAATTATGAATAGAATATAAGAAGGGTGACCTTTTATAAGTGAGGTGAGCGACACACTTGTAATTTTTGAAAAGAATAAGCTATACACATGTTTTTCTCATACCAAAAGGCTGCAAAATCGACCATTATTGAGACTTATAAAATTTAAGGTCTAAATATGGTCATATAAAGTTTTTAAAAGTTTTTTATTATTTCTAAAAATTATCATTTTAGTTTAACCCCCAATAAACCAATTTTTACCTTATCCATATTAAAT
The DNA here is from genome assembly GCA_963277665.1 of Viscum album. Classification (NCBI taxonomy): domain Eukaryota; kingdom Viridiplantae; phylum Streptophyta; class Magnoliopsida; order Santalales; family Viscaceae; genus Viscum; species Viscum album. The sequence continues at coordinate 1,430,392,230 of OY728156.1, read as the reverse complement.
AATTTTACTATTTTGACTATTCATTATGGTAAAAAATTAAGTAAAACTTATTAGATAAGATATATTATTCTTATTATAAATATAGAATCTATTTTTTCAAATTCCATTCACATAATTGGTAAAATTTAATTTAAAATTAAACTAACAGACGTGATGAGAAAGAGACTTTTTCAAAGAGAAAATGTTCAAAATTTCAAAAAGTGTTTAGATGAAAATTCAACATGAAAATGATTGAAATGATATAAATGATATTAATATATTTATAATTATGATAATTTTACTTTTAAAAAATTTTTAAACAAAAATTAACCATATAAATTCTTTAATTGAATATTAATTTTTCAATAAAAATTAGTATTTTCACTATTCATTGAAATATTGGTCTTTTCAGAATATTAACAAAAATTAAACCTGAGCTAATTTTGAAATTTTGATTTAAAAAATTAATCTTATTTTCTTAAATTTATTTTCTTATAGTTTTAAGATTTAATTTTATCACTCTTCACAATATAAAAAAAAACATTTTTTTGTTGAGAAAATAGTATTTTTCAAACATATATTAACTTTTTCTAAAAATTAATTACTCTTTTAAATATTTTTTTCTTATATAAAAAATTATAATTAATATTTAAAAATATTTATTACTATTCATATTTCTAATTTTAAGAACAAAGTTATAATGACCGTGTTAAAATAACAATTTAAATAATATATAGTGGTTTGTTAAAACTCAGTGTTGCATGAAACATAACCTATAAATGAAATATAATTTATTCAAAATAATAATAATTCAAAACAAATTATGTTGTTATAGAAAATTACCATTTGGAAGGTGATTCTATAAAGAATACAGAAGTGATCCTTATGGATGGTTGATAACAAAACCTTCTAAGTATGAGTCAACTTCATGACTTTGGTGTTGAGTTTTAATTTAATTTTAAACGTTGTTGAATAAAAGTTAGATCTATAAATTCTCTTATGAGTGGAAGGAGAACTAAATGTAATATATAACAGGTGAAAATTCATTAAAATAAAATTATCCTTACAACATCAAAAGAAAAAAACTTGTGTCATTGGAGGTTAGTTTACATTAATGAGACATGAGTAGAAAACTTATCAAAGCTAAAATAAGTATTTGAAATATGTGACACCATACGATTATAAAATATATATTTCCTTTAGATAAATTTAATGTGTTTGATAAATTATTTCACAAGAAAAATAAAAATAAAAATATCTATGATATATTAGATTAATATGATTAAGAAAATAATAATAATAATAACATTAGTAAGTGAAATGATGTTACTTAAGAAAACCTTCTTACATTTAGAATATTGATAATTAATATTATTTAATATTAAAAAGGATTTTTTCATTTTAATATAACTATTTTTATTATTTCATTTATATATTATTTTAATACATGAAATTGATAACTTTTAAAATATTATATTAACATTCTTTAAATTATAAATTTATATGAAATAATTTTAAAAAACACTTAAAAGCATCATATTTCAAATAAAAGAAGGTATATTTATATTTTTTATTTTAATTTAAAATATATTTATTTATAAATTATACAATTTTAATTTTACCAAAATGAACTTCATTTTTGAATTAATTATGTAAAAATTATTTTTGGTGAATGTTTGAGATTTTTCTAAAATGGTTGGATTTTTGGGAGAAAAGTGAAAAATGTTGATTTTACAAATAATGTCACATTCATGATATTATCATATTATTAGAATTCTTTAAAAGTTCATTAAACCCTTTTTATATGTAAAATATATTTTTATTATATAATAAAAAGATTTTAAAAATACTATGTTGAATTTATAAAACCCACATTTGACATTTTGATTCTTAAGTAATTTTTTATTCTAATAAAAAATACTTTTCTTTTTTTTATATTAATTATGTTCTAAAAAGTTGGAATTATAATTTAGATTGTTTTGAAAACATAAAAAATATTATTTATTAAATAATAAATTTATTCATGTCATATAAATAAAAAACATTGATAATTTTTCTTAATAATAATTTTTAAGGTAAAAAACACTTTTCTAAAAATAGTGTTTACACTTTTATGTTCTAATATTAAAATTGATCTTTTTAAAGGTTAAAAAGATTTTTTGACAATTTTTTTTGAATTATTTATAATAAATAGGTCTAAATTATGTAATAATTACCCTTTTAATTTTAGATATTAAAATTAAATTACTTATGTAATAATTAGTTACAACGGTAAAAAACAATGAAAAGTGAAAAATATAAGAGTAAAAGACTTAAAAAAATGTTAAAACAATTTTTGAACATGTGTGGTTAAGGTGTGAATGACCTTATTCTTTTACTACTCAATTATTTTCCATTACTGGATCTATTTTTAATTTATACGAGAACTTTTACTTTTATATTTTTATAAAAATTTCACTCCCTTTAATAATAAAATGATCCATCACCACCCCACTTTTATTCACACCCCATGCCCATATTATTTAAAAAAAATAAGATCAAATATCTCCAAAAAACTTTTATCCTTGTCTTATAGGTTTTTAGTCATCTCAAAATACCAACACTCAAATCCTTAATCGAATTTTTAAAGGAGCTCTTCTAAATAGTAATGTAAAATTCTCAATTATTACTTTTTATTTAGTTTTATTTTTTTATTATTATACCTCATCCTAATATAATATAACCATGTTGAAATAATTTCATTATAATAATATTTATACTGAAATTTTATTATGATAATGGGATAACTATTTTCTATATTACTCCCAAGCATTCAAAAATTGAAAACATCGCTTATGCTACGTGCTTACTTCCACCTCCATAAGAGAGATGATTTATTTTTCATAACTGCCCTACAAAGAAGGTTAAAAGGTTTTATTTAATTAATAAATTTTAAATTTAAAACATTAATAAATAACTAAAAATATAAACCAATTCAAACCTTCTCTACATTATATAGAAATGAATGCGTTATCCGTACAAACGTGCAAACTACCCCCTCTACGAAGCTGGAATATTTTGTATTACATATAGTTTTTTATTATTCATTAAACTATATTCAAATATTATTCACCAATATAGTAACATATAATTAATGTAATTATTCTTCTATAATAATGATATTATTCCCAAAAAATCACTTTCTAAACCATAGTCACCCATAGATTATAGATTGTTCTTATTTGGGTTAGCTTAGCAACCTTAAACAATGCTATAAATTTATATCACGGATAAATATGGAAACCTAACTTATGGATTTATTATTAATTAATGATATTTTTTTTTGGTTTTTGGTTTTATAAATGTTATAATAATATTTAATTTATTTTTATCATACCATATTTTTCGTTATAAATTATTGAAATACGCTCTTCACCAACTTCTTCATCATGAATCATAGATATAATAATTATGAAATGAAATTAAAACATTATAATTAATTATAAAACATCTATTATAGAACCTTTAATAATGAAAAAATGACCAACTTTGAATCTACGAATCTAAATCGACACAACCATCATAAAATTAATACTAACAAAACCATCGAATCTAATAAAATATGATAATAAAAATAAAATATAACTAAATAATATATTTGTAAAAAATGATTATAAATAAAGTTTATAAGTATGAATAATTTTATTAAATAGTTTATTAAGATAAATATTTTTTATATAGGATTTTAGAGAATGTTCGGCTAAATAGGATTTAAGGTATTGTGTTTTGAATCTTATTTTTTTCATTAGAATGTGATGTGTATCCACAAATTTTTAGAATCTTATGGGATTTATATTGGATATTAATTTCTTATATCATAAATTTTTATAAAATATATGGGATTTGAAAATCCATCTCATTATCTATCTTTCTTGGGTTTTCAATTGGAAAGATAATGATGATGTAAGGGTGTTTCATCTCAATTTTATTTCTTTAATAAATGTTTTGTTTTGTATGCCCAATTTCATTCAAATTGTACTTATAGTTACTATTGAATATATAATATAATTATTTTTTTTATTCATGTAATTTTATATTCAATTTCTCTCTTTCATGGGGTTTATATTAAAATGTTTCTTATCTCATAAGGGGTTTTCATTACTCTATTTATTTTCTTGTATCATAATTATTCCTCTTTTACTATAGTAAAAAAAGTTGATTTTCCTATATAATATAATGAAATTATAATTATTTTCCTTCTTATTTCATGTTTAATTACATGGAAGGATTTATTTCATCATAAAATTGGATGATGTTAAGAATAATTCACATCCTCTCTAAATGATATTTTTTTCTTCTATATCTATTTTCAATATTCCCACTAACATTGTATTTTCTTATTTATAAATACAAATATATTTTATTTATAGTAATAATAAAATTTATCTTTAACTCTTTTCAATTGAAATATTTATCACTCTCTTTTCAATGTTTATTTCACTAAATTTATTTTCAAAATATTAAATATTATATCCCTTTCAAGTTAATATTTTTATATTCAACTCCACATTCCCTATGGAAAACCAATATTTTTTCTAAATGCTACATTATCGAAAAATATTTTCAAATGTAAATTTATTCCAAAATGTTCACTTAAACTTTTTAAAAATGAATTTTTAATGTTATCAATAACTATGTATTTTATGACTATAGTAAAAACATTTTATAAAAACACATTTTTAGTTTCATTAACTTTTATGTACATTAATCTTTATAAATATTCTTTCAAATGTTTTAAAATGGTTTTCAAAATTTTTATAACTCATAATTATTTTGAAAAGAGAAGTAAATATTTTCATATTATTAAAAATTAAAATATTGTTTTAAAAAAATTATTTCAAAACAGATTTTAAAGGCTTGTGCTTTTAAATAAGTGTCCAGTGTTTTTATGTATACCTAATGATGTTTTTTGAAAAAATATTAATATTTTAATTTATTTCCTAAAAAAAAATTTCCCTTTAAATGGTGTTTTTACTTTTTTTATCTTTATTAATATATTTTATTTTCAGGAAAATATTTTTGATGAGTTTTCATGAATTTCAAAATGGGTAATTTCTTCATGTTTTTATAAAAAAGATTTATCCAATAATCTTAAAAGTGTTTTTAAATCTATAACAACATACTTTGATGTTTATTATGATACACTTATGATTTTTTCTTATGATACTATCTTCATTATTTCTCTAAATGGGTTATGAAATTTTCTATGGAATGTTTAATGAAAATCATCTCTTTTTCATAGGTAAATTGAGTGATTTTTGATACATGAATGTTTTAATGTTCTCTTGGAACACATATGTATGTATGATTATGGGTTGGATCCTATATTACCCTAAAATTCATTTTTGATGATTTCATATCACATGAGATAATGAAATATTGCATGAATTTTATGTAAATAACTTTGTTCATAGGTTTTGTGTGTGATAATGATGCATGTATACTTGTTCAATTTTTTGTTTTATGCATGTGATGTGAGTGGCTTTTTTTAATTTTTTTAATGAAATTTAGGTAGCTTTTTATCATTTTTTTGTGAAAGTGATGAATGTATCTTTGTTAACATGTTTTTTGTGAACATGATTCATGCATCCTTATTCACAAGTTTTTCATGTGAACATGATATAAGTAGCATTGTTAATAAGTTTGTTATATGAAGGTTTTTGGGTAGATTTGTTCAAAAGTTTTTTCATGAATGTGATATAGTTATCTTCGTTTACAAGATTTTCCATGCTTTTGTTTGTGTTGTAATTCCTTATCATTCAATGTTTCAATGAAATGACATATTTCATTATTCCAATGATTAGTTAACCTTTTTCATTTATATTACCTCACACTATTATTCTATGGAATATGTCTATTCATTTTAGAATACATTTCTTTCTATCAATATTTATGGACAACCCTTATTATTCAATTTTCATTATATTAATACATTTATCCCCTAATAATGTTTCTTATATGGTTATGACATTATAATTTATAAATTATTTATAAATTATCCCTTACTGATCATTTGAGCTCACACATTTATAATATTTCCATTCCCTAGGTTATGAATATGATTATAAGTTATGAGAAGTCTAAATGAGAGTCTAGTGTGGATTAATTATAGAGAAATATTCATGAGTATTGTAAAATAATAATCTTATAAAGAACATCTTTAAAGAAATTAAACCTTCCATTTTTGGGATTGTGTATTTATTTATGATATGTAATTTTTAGCTTATAGAAATAATGTAAAGTAAAGATATTTTTATCTTGGTTCAGATAACTTTTTATAAAATCATGGGTTTAAATATATTTTTTGTCACTATACTTAAAAGTGATGGTCCTGGGAATCCTAGTTGGTATCAGATTAGTTATTTTTGATGTTTTTAGGTTATTTTAGGGATCAATACAAGAGAAGATTTGTGAAAATCCTAGGATTAGTATAGTTAAAGGTTACAATTTTAAAATTTTATTAAATTTTTATGTATATGGTTTTATTAAAAATTACATCCATGTTTGGACACAAACACATGTATGTGGTTTTGGAACAAATTTATATAGAGTTAATCACACTAGAAAAGGTTATTTGAGTAACAAATAAATCTTTATTCAGGGCATAATGAGGGTGCCTAAGACTGCACACTTGAATTAAAACTCATGGTGGATATAATTTTGTGAATTCACATTCACTTTATAAAACATTATAGAGGGTTTATTTCTAGAATACAGTGAGGGATTATATTGACAAGTATGATAAAACCCAACATAAAGAAACCTAGGTTAAACTAAGAGTGACCTGATTTGAACTAAAATAATTATTTTCAAACATGATGGTTTCATAAAGTAATAAATCTTGAGATTAAATATTCCTATAGTAATTTATTATAATTCACATATAATGTTAATTTTGATCACTTATGATTAACATTTTTTCATTTATTTATATCTAGATCTAGGAGTGAAAAAGTTAATAATGGGTGTGATGGACAATGAAATAATTTTACTAATAATAAAGAAAATGGGGTATAATATTCTTTTTAAAATATTGTGGTTATACTCACACAACTAACTCAAGTTATAATTAATAACTTGAGTCTATTAAATAAGAGAAAGATGGAGTTTCATATAAGATTAGATGATTAAACTGATGAGATATAGAAGATTCATTTTTTTATGTGTCAAAAATGTGGGAATAAGAACCCAAGGTAATGTCTCAAAGGAATAAGAAAATGTTTCAAGTGTTAAAGGATTGGCCATAGAGATCAGAACTGTCGATCTTGGGAAAATAATCAGATCAAAGAAATGAATGATAGGATTGTAAATTTTTTAATGTGTAAGGAGATTGATAAATATGCAAATTTCTTCCCTAATATAGGGTCTAAAAAGTAATTTAATCCTCAATAACCTCTTAAACTAAGATAATAAATTAAATTTAATGAAATTACTATAATTGAAGTGGTTAGTGATAATTATGTGGTCCAAGTTACACAAATCGTTCACTCTATTTATAAATGACTTATTGTGTTCTTGTATAGCCACTATATTATATCTATGAAGTTTTTTTAATAGAATTAGATATAACACTATAATATTTCAAAAAAAATTATATTTAAATAATTTTATTTATTCAATAATTTGCGTTACATGGAACACTGAGTTTAAATGAACCCTAATATACTATTAAAATATTATTATTTGTGACATGTATAACCTAGAAATTAAATTTTTGGGTATTAATAAGATTAAATAATTTATGAAATATATATAAATTTACTACTCAATATAAATGTATTGATAAAGTTTTAGTAAATATTCACTCATTTTTTAGTAAATTTATTTTAAGCTTCAAAAAAATGAATTTTTTTTAAAAAATATTTGTACTGTTTTTTGTGATAAAATATTATTCTGAATTTCTATAAATTTGAGAAATTTTATTTTATAAAATGACCTTTATTCTTTAAATCATCACATTAAAATTAAATTAGGATGGATTTATAATTTTCTAAAAAGAATGATTTTCTAGCGAATAGTAAAAATACTGATTTTATTGAAAACTACATGATCAAAGATTCATTTTTATAAATAGTTTCAAAGTAAAATTAGTTTTATTAAAATTTAAATAATATAATTATTCCTATTAGAATCAATTTTAGTTTTTAATTTATCATAACAGCCTTTTATAAGTAAAAAAGTATTTTCATGAAAAAACTATTCTTATGCATACAATGGGTTTTAACATAATAAATTTAATTTAAAACTATTTTTTTATGATTTTAATGAAATTTAAATATTAAATACTAAATAAAATGGTTTTACATTCATCTAAATTTTTTCTTAAGTATGTGATAATAATAAATCTGATTTTATGCTTAAAACATGTATTTTTCTTAAAAGAGAGTTTTGTTTCATTTTTTGAAATAAATTTAAAATAAATTTCTAAAAATTATAGGTATTAAATTTGATAAAATAGATCCCATATTTTGAATCAAGAGTTTCAAATTTTGAAAATAGTACTTTTTTTTATTTTAAGTTAATATTGTCACGAACCAAATCTGGTCACCACCGAAGCAACACCAAAACCAGCACGTGACAAGTCTCTAAGGGCGTTCCCGATCCCCATGGGCTGGAACAAGTGCCCAAGTATCATAAAATGAGAATTGGGAAATATTTACCTATGTTTATAAACATAAAACAACAAATTAATCCAATAAAACAAATCTGGATTTTTCAAACCAAACATTCTTTTACAAAAATTCAGAACTGAATTACATAGTTTAAAACAACTCACCAAGACTATAAAAAAGGTTCAAAACCCAAAATAAACAGCACAAGAACCCTCATGGCAAGGGGCACTTCCCTCAAGCCATCTCCACAAGACTTCACCACCAAGGACCTGCTAGAAACCCGAACCACTGGCACTAAAAACTGTACCCAACCAGTGACAAGAAAACTAACCAAGTCTACTTACACTCAAGGGTATAAGTAGGGTGTGGGCCAATGCCCAGTAGGATACCACCACAAAGAGATTCCATGTGATAAACATTCAAATACGAAAAGTTTTCAAGTTTTCATAAATAGAAAATGCTAGTTATAATTTCTAAAAGATTGAACTTAAAAATTAAAATAGATTTCAAGTAGGATATCATTATGAATCAAAAATTTTAAAAATAATGTCAACACTACTGAATTTTCCAGCCAACCATACTGTATTCTGATGGTAAGCACAAAGTAACTAATAAGCACAAGCAATAGGAAATAACCCCAAGGCACTAGCTCGTTGTGGGTCCCAGGTACCTTGTATCTCAGTGAGAGTAGCTGTCACAATATCCATTCTCATGCACGAGACACTAGTAGGGAAAATACCCATAACCTAGTGGTCTCCAATCATCATCATCATAGTTTAGTTAGTGTTGTAAGGGTTAAACTTGCTATGTGAAACTGAGGCCAAACCCCACAAATTCACTAGCATACTAGTACACGTCCACCCACCTAGATACCCGGGTTTCCCTCTTGTGCTCAAACAAGTTCAAAAAGGCAATAAATATAATTTTCACATGAAAATGTCACTTCCACATCAAAAATTAACCAAAAAACCCACATGTACATCACAAAAGTCACAAAATACACTTTTTCATTCAAATTGATTTTGAAATCAAACTCACACCAAAATAACCCACAACACATTTTTCACATCATTCACAATTCAAAAAATCCTTTAAAAATTTTATAAAATCTTTCCCAAGATTATAAAAATCACATAACAGGCCACTCACATGTTACATAATACACTTTTCATAAACAAAGTCCATTTTTCACATCACACTCACACAAACAACCCGAAAACATGTTTTACACCCACATCACAACTTCATAAATCACCTCAGCAAATTAAAAAACATTACCAAAAACGTTTTACATAAAAAACTTCCAATTTATATTTCAAAAAATCATTTTAAAAACATAATACCACCAAAACAGTACATAAGAAACCATTTCGCACTTTGTGTAACTCATTAAATCATTTACAATTTTCATAAAACCAACCCAAGGGGTATAACTATGTTTTTCCCAAAAAACCCAATTCAAAATCCTCTTTCAAATCCAAAATCACACCAATACCAATCCAAATCATAATTTTCAGCCCTAGAAATATTTATTTAACCAGTCTTAAGTATTTTAAAATCACCTCAAATAATACCACAAAATATGCACATGAAAAACACAAATTTTCATAAAACACTTTCAAGAGGCATTACATGGTTTCACACATAAAACCAATTAAAAGATCATATTTTAAACCCAAAGGCACACCAAGACCCTAACAAGCAGAATTTAAATCCCTAAAAGATTTATTAAACTAATTTTATATGTTATAAAGCACACCCAAATAATACCCCAAGTGTTACACATGAAAAACACCCAATTTCAATCTAAAATGCTACAATAAAATTAAATGCTTAACCTAATCCATCATAAACAATTTTTGCACAACACACAACATATGATTAACATGAAAAATAAGTAATTCAATAAAACTAACACATCTATAAATGATCACACATGGAATCACCTACTGAAGGTTTCGAAACCTCAAATATTGGTGCGAAACATCAACCGCACCACCGCCACACCTCAAGAAAGTGAAAAGAAACCTACAACCTCAATATCTCACCCAAAATATATGAATTTAGACCCTAGAAGTGAACCCTAAATTCTGGACAATTTTGAACTCAAGAAAGGGTGATAGAAACCCTAATGAAAGAGATGAAATCAAAGAGAGAAAGAATTACTTTCATAAATCTTAAAGTGATTGCCCTAAATCCTCTAAAATATGAATATCCAAGAAACCAAAACTAGTATAGAGGATTGAAGGATTCATAGTAGGTAATTTGGGGAATTAAATGGGGGAAAATAAGAAAAATTGAAGGAGTTATAAAATAATCATTTTACCTCTTCAAATCTGGTTGATTTGAAAAAGATTAAGAAAAGTGCCCTAATTCGTGGTTTAAATGAGCTCAAAAAATGCGAAACAAATAATGGGTGTGCTCCTAGGGATATTGGATTTGATAGGAAAGTATAATCACAGATAAAAAATAAAAAATTAATGAGATATTAAAGAATTAAAAAAAACATTTAAAGAAGAAAATGGGCTTACGGGAAGGCCCAATACCTTAAATAAAAACCCAAATACACAATGATTAAGGATTTATAAAGGCTCCAAATTGACATGGTTGTGTTAATAGTTCAGGGGAGGAAATCTATGAATTGAACTGGAAGAAAAATTCTTATAAATGAAGGAGTTATAAAAGAACCAAAATTGGTTTTTAAATATGGAAACAGGCTCACGGTTTGGCCCAAATTTTCAAAACCCCCCATTTCACCAAAATTAATAAGAAACCCAAAAAACAAATAAAGAATGAAAATTAAATGAAAATTCATTCTAAATAAGTCATTTATGTGACAATTATCCCCACCATAAAAGTTTTCACCCCTGAAAATCCACAACAAGGACAAAAGAAAAAACCAAACCCAACTGAAAGACCAGAAATGTACTCCTTCGCCAAGTTCGGTCCACCCTCGAATGTCCAAAACACTTTTAGTGATCAATTAAGGAAGGAATACTCTCACAAACCAAAAATTATATCAATCTCTTGAAATGATCAAGAACATTGAGACTTTATCTCCAAAAGTAAACTCCTAAAACACTATATTAACAAGACTCAAGTAATCTACCCAGATGAACAACAACAATGAACAAAGTTACACTTACTTTGATTTAACTAAATTGTTGGGAACTCTCCAATCCCAATGTTTAACCAAAGAAGATTTTGGTATTTATATATCTCTGAACAAGACTACCTCACACCAACTAAGACTAAGGACCAATCTGAGTTACTAGTATGGGGAGACAAAAATGGACTCCCCATCATAAGAGACAACTTAAATTTTCTCGAGACAGATTCAAGACACTAACAGGGGGAGGCCTGAATGGACTCCTTAATTCAAGGGGTATAATTCCATTAGGACTTTACAAAAGAACTTATATAAGACTCATATTTTGTCTCCCCACCATAAGAACCAACCATCTTAACTGACCAGTATGATCCAGTATAGAAAGACCCCAAAATTTAAAGAGTTTGGATGGCTGCACGATTAGTCCGCATGGTTTGGGAAACCGTGTGCTAACCGTGGGGATCCTTCTATCTACATGGTTTTTTGGGCCATAGTCACTACTGACCATGAAAAAATCATGTGATAAACCTATATATCCAAACTTCAAAACTTTATTTAAATACCCAATTGAAACCAAAGGGGGAAAGTATGAACTCAAGCTACAACATGGAAACAAGGTCCTCCCACCTCTACCACCAAATGGGAACAACTGGAACAAGATGATGACACAAGTGGTTTAAAATATTCCTATAATTCATACTGAGGAGAGGAATTTTTATAAGGGTTTGAATAACCCTGGTATTCCACCTGACTACATGTTATCTTCTCTCCGGGACCTATGGCTGGAGCTCAAATGATTGAAGCATATTCAGCCTCATAGTTAGGCTTTGGAAACCACCTGAACAGAAATTCTTCTTATGGTGATACAAAAAACTACACCGCAATCCCTGACAAGTTTACTAAGAACTAACACATTCCAATATCACTTTACCCTAACCCAACATTTTACTGAAACAAGGTCTTAGATGATGCACACAAATCACACCTTGTTTCTTTCGGTGAGAAGCAATAGAAGGAAAGGACACACATAAAAACCTTCCTCTGAAACAGATGATTTTGAAGTTTTTCCAAGGGATACATACTCCCAACATAATAGATATTATCAGAGTATTAAAAAACCTTCACTTTTATAGTTAAACAAGCACATTAAATCACAAGGCATCAACAAACATGACCATTGTGACTAAAAGAAACAATACATGGAACGAGACCTTATGCTAAGTCCCTAAACAACATTCAAGTACAGAAAGTGGCCATAATAGCCTCTCATGACCAGATTCCCAAAATTGGTGGTTTAACAAGAACTTCTACTTCAAATAAACTATGATGAACCCATAGGCCCTCTTAAACACCATCGATACACTCATCCACACTAAAAACCCTAGACCACTTCCACCTTCGATGAACCAGGAAACTTAATAAACTAAGTTGTCTTTCAACCTTCCCCGAGAACTCTCCCACTACAAGAGGACCTAAAAATCAAATAAAGGAATGGTTGAAGACTCAATCAAAAAATATAGATAAAAGTTTACTTATATTGATCAACTATTGAATTTTACAATGGAGAAATAATCAAAGTTTCACTTCAGTTGTGCATTAACCCTTAATGGGGGAGTACCTTATTTGACAACCCTACTTTTATTACAAAATTAAACCTGATTTATTACATAAAAACTTCACTTGATACAAAATGGAAGATCAATAGGTCTAGTGTATTTGGGGATTAGGAACATTATATAGAAACTTAAAGCATGAAATACAACTTCTTTATTGAAAAATTCCTTTACATTACCATTACATTCCCTTGTACTTAGCATTGCATGGGATAACCTGAGGACATGTATAAGAAAAGGGTGAGCTATAAAGCCCAGTAAGGGAATAATCATGGAATAACATGAGGAATATAATAAATGTTAGACAATAGGCATATAAATATATTACAATAGAAGCATAAACATAAAGGGATGATAAAGCATGATAATCATAAGATGGAAATGTGGTAACAACACATAACATGGAATTAGATTATCCAAGGCTCATTGAACATAGAACATGAGTAAATACTCATTAAACATGAAGCATGAGTAAAACCTCATTGCACTTGAATTATAATGAGTCAAAACCCATTGCACATGATGTATCATGATACTATACTTTACCCAATGCATTGGAGCGCTATAAGGGTGCACCCTTCTTAAACATTTCATTTCATGCATAAGTGTGCCACATGGATCATATAACGTGGATTCATAAAACATCATCATTTATTCCATGATAAAGGAATGTGGAATTTTTACATGAAACTTTATAATCAATAAGTAAATGTGCATAAAGGTGAATACCCTTGATAGAGAAATGTGCATGATATTCACTACACAATGGCATTGTCTTGGAAAGTCGGTGCAATTTCAGCAGCAAAACAACGTGATGTAAGAATTCATAAAAATGGTTGATGAGAGATAAAAAAGGGGTGTCTCATCATATTTACATTACATGGACAATAAGGGGGGCATATAGATACATTTACCAACAAATGTGATGGAAATTAGATTCATGATACAAAAGAATTGCTTGAATGTAAATGAGAAGAGAGAAATTCCTTTCGAAATTTTGGCATAGTAACGGGTGTACATGGGAGGATTTTAATGAGAGAGAAAGGGGTATACCATAATTAAAAAATAAAAAGGTCAGTATAGGGGAGGTGTAAAACCATACCCAAATATTTAAAATTGAAATTAAAAGGGCATAACAATATTAAGAAAATTGGACAAAATTGAGAAAGGAAGAAAAAACCATTACTTGGAAGTGTGCTTCAAAAGGCCTCAGAGAGGCTTGAGAAAGGTTTATTGGGAGCTTGTAGAACCTTGGGAGGATTCTAGGGAGAGTAGGGAAAAGTTTTTACAAACTCCAAAGGCTTTGAGTGAGGAGAAAGTGGGAGCTAGGGTGGGTTTATATAGGAAAGGTGAGGGAATTAATTATTATTTAGGGTTGGGACACCTCACATTAAATTAATTCAAACCACAAACCAGACCATAGTTTTTGCCCATTTTTTTTCCAAAGGGGAGTGGAAAATTTTTTTTACAAGGAAAAAGTCCGAACTTCTTAAAATAATGGGGTTTTTTATGTGGAGGTGAGTCACACTCCCAAGGAAAACAATTAAAAAAGACAAGATGTTTAATAAGCATTGAAGGGTCCATTAATGCTTTGTAAAATAAGTCAAAAAAAACCAAAATAAAATTATTTTAATGTTAAAACACATATTGGCCTAAAATAAGGCTTATAGTATTTTATTACACCACTATTGGGTGATTATGATGTCCTAAAACACTTTATATATTTAAACGGTATTTAATTTTTACCCAAAAATTTGAATATCTCAGAAAATTATGAAAGATTCACCATTGGATAATTTCAACATCTTGATTCTAAAAATAATATTTATTTTATCTAAATAATTTTCTAAATATGTTAATTTTCACTTTTAAAATAGAAACAGACATTTATCAAAAATTCACGGGTTTTGACAATAATAGCTTTCAAACCATAATAAAAATTACGACTGCATTCATAAAATTATAAAATCATTTATATTTAATAAAAATTAATTTAATAATAATAATAATATTTTATTAAAATACTATTTAATACAAAAATCCATTAATTCATCAAAATATATTTCTTTTTTGAATATTAACTAAAAACACTATTTGAGCTTTAAAAACTATTTACAAGGAAACAAAAACAACATGAAAATATATTCATTATCATATACAAAAATAATGTACATAACCATAGTGCTAAGGTATTTTTACATAACCCCTTTTAACACCCTCATAAGACCAAAGAGTAAGGTGTGCGATGGTGACATACTCTTGGGGTGGCTCGGATAACATTTCTCGGGTGGTAATCTCTATCAACTTCCAGTTCTCTCATAGGCGATCCCGCTCGAGCTTAACCTATTGAAGCTCAGCTTGGGCTTGGTCAGGAGTGAAGCCCAATGAAACCACCTCTTTTCCGAGTTCTAACAAATGGGCTTCGTATGGGGTACATCTACTAAATGAGGCCATCACTTCCTTTGTCCGAGTAAATTAGATTTTTTAAAGCCCTATATTTATACTAATCATGTGATCACTGTTCAATGAATATATTAGAAACGGTCACAATTCTTAACATAAAAACAATGAAGTTGACATTTCATATAAAAATTTTACATAGAGAGACATTTAATTAGATTAATAGGGTTTTCTATTAATGAACGTTTTGGTTCTTACAATCTCCCCCCTTAATAAATTTCACCCTCAAAATTTACTTTTTTCACACTAAAACAAATGCGGGTAACTCTGATTCATCACTTCCTCCAATCCCCACGCCGCTTCTTCAAACTCGTGGTTTCGTCACAACACCTTGACAGGGGGCATTGTCTTATTTCCTAGAAATTTTTCTCTAAGGTCTAAGATATTCACTGGTTTCTCCACATATATAAGATATATCATCCTCTAACTGTACCACCTCTGAAGAGAGTACATGTGAAGGGTCCTATATGTACTTCTTTAAGAGGGATACATGAAATACATCATGTATTTTAGCCATGGTAGGTGGAAGTGCTAGTTTATAGTCCACAACCCCAACATGATCAAGAATCTCGAAGGGGATGATGTACCTTGGGAGTTAACTTCCCTTTCTTTCCATACCTCATGACCTTATTCCACAGAGATATGCATAGAAATACCATGTCTTCAACTTTAAACTCAAGGTCTCGTCAACAGTTATCTATATAAATCTTCTGTCGACTCTAGGTTTCCTTGATATGCTGCCGAATGGTTTTCAGCTTCTCCACCATTTCTTTGACCATTTCTGGTCCAACCAGCTTACGCTCACCGACCTCATCCCAACACGCTAGTGTTATACACCTTTTCCCATAAAGGGATTGATATGGTTCCATTTGGATGCTTGAGTGGAAACTGTTATTATAAGAGAACTCAACTAGAATAACATGTTGATCCCATCCTCCTTTAAAGTCCATTGAGCATTCTCTCAACATGTACTAAAGTGTTTGGATAGTCTTCTTGGATTGGCCATCAGTTTGAGTATGATAGGCCGTACTGAAGTTCAGTTCAGTATTCAGAGCATGTTGAAGACTCTTCCAAAACATAGAGGTGAATCTTGGATATTGATCAGACATAATAGATAGTGGTACCCCATGAAACATTACCACTTCCCTGATATATATCCGTGCCAGTTGATCCAATGAGAAATCCTCCCGAATAGTAATAAAGTGTGCAGACTTTGTAAGATGATCCATAACAACCCAGATTGCATTGTTGCCTTTGGATGTCTTTAGAAGTCTGGTGAAAAAGTCCATGGTGATGTTCTTCCATTTCCATTCTGGTATGGGCAATGGTTGCATCATCTCCTTAGACTTCTGCCTCTCTGCCTTCACTTTTTGACACACTAGTCACTTTGATGTATATTCAGCGATCTCCTTCTTCATATTATTCCACCAATAATAATCTCGGAGATCTCGATACATCTTTGTGTTTCCTGGGTGAATAGAGAAATTTGAACTATGTGCATCATCCAAAAGTTCCTTCTTTAGCTTCGGACATGATGGAACACATATTCTTTTCCCAAATCTCACAATTATTTCTTCATTAACATTAAACTCCGAGGATTTCTCTTTTTTGATAGCTTCCACTTTTTCCTGAATTCCGACATCATAATTTTGATCATCCTTTAACCTTTCCAAAAGTTACGGTTGAGAAATAATTTGTGAGAAGAGTGATGATGTTCCCCTCTTTATGATTCCCATGTCCATCCTCATCAAGTCTATGAAGATTGGATACTTTTCAATTCTTATAAAGGATAGAATTGCTGGGTCCTTTCTACTTAGATCATTCGCCACCTTGTTCTCTTTCCTAGGGTGGTAATGGATTGAGAAGTCATAGTCTTTGATCAGCTCTAACCATCTTCGTTGGTGCATATTAAACTCTTTCTGTGTGAATATATACTTGAGGATTTTGTGGTACGTATATATTTCACACTTCTCCCCAAAGAGATAATGCCGCCAAATTTTCAAAGCGAAGATCATTGTAGCAAGCTCTAGGTCATGTGTTGGATAGTTCTGTTCATGAACTTTCAATTTCCTTGAAGCATAGAAAATGACTTTGTCATTTTGTATCAACACAGATCCCATGACCTTCTTCTAAGCAACACTGAATACCACAAAAAGTTCTCCACTTATGGGTAAAGTGAGCACCGGCATAGTGATAAGCCTCCTTTTTAACTCCTTGAAGCTTTCTTCACATTCATCACTCCAAGAAAAATTTACTCCCTTCCAAGTTAGCTTAGTAAGAGGGTTGGATAATCATGAAAAATTTCTCGCAAATCGTTGATAATATCCAGCTAACCCCAAGAAGCTATGAATATCTATTACTGATGTTGGCCTCGTCCATCCCTCAATTTCATCTGTTTTGGAGGGATCCACAGATATCCCATTGCTTGTGATGATATGGCCCAAGAATGATACCTCCTTCAACCAGAACTCACACTTGCTATACTTGGAATAGAGCTTCTCCTTCTGCAAGGTCTCTAGTATAGTTCTTAGATGCTCTCATGATCCTCCTTGGTTTTGGAGTATATCACAATATCATCTATAAAGACTACAACATATTTGTCGAGGTAATCTCTAAATACTCTATTCATCAAGTCCATGAAAATTTCTGGAGCATTAGTGAGTCTGAAAGGAATTATTATGAATTCATAGTTCCCGTATCTTCACTACTACAAATATGGCTTTTATCAGCGCTAAAAACGGCCTTTATCAGTGCTAGAAAAAGCAATGATAAAGCCAACGAAGATAAGGGGGGGGGGGTCCCCTTTATCAGCGCTAAAAAAAGAAATGATAAAAGGGGTCTTTTATCAACGCTAAAACAAAGCACTGATAAAAGGGTCCTTTATCAGCGCTTTGTTTTAGCGCTGATAAAAGACCCATATATTAGGGCTTCCTTTATCAGTGCTTTCGTTTTAGTGCTGATAAAGGACCCCTTTTATCAGCGCTTTTTTAAAAGCACTGATAAAATGTAATTTTTTTTTAAAAATTAAAAAAAAATTAAAAAATACTGCCAATCCGGGGGGGGGGGGGGATTTTATAGTGCTTGAGCCCCCCCTTTTACTGCGCTTTTCTACCCCTGTATAGCGCCCCACGCACCCCCTTCACCCTTTAACAGTGATTACTGCTATATTCCCCCATGCGCGCATGCCCCTGCCTCCACCAGGATTTGAACTCGAGACCTCCCCCCTGCGCGCCTAAGCCTTTACCACTACTCTATTTCGATTTGTCTTCCAATCCATGATATCTATATATATATATTCATATATTTAGTTATATTTATTCTTATAGTAATATATATTTATATTAATATATATATATATATAGTTATATTATAATATATATATATAGTTATATTTTTATATATATAGTTATATTAATATATATATATTGTTAGATTAATATATATATATATATATATATATATTTAGTTATATTTATTCGTATAGTAATATATATTTATATTAATATATATATATATAGTTATATTATAATATATATATATATATAGTTATATTTTTATATATATAGTTATATTAATATATATATATTGTTTGATTAATATATATATATATATATTTAGTTATATTTATTCTTATAGTAATATATATATTAATATATATATATATATATTAATATATATATAGTTATATTATAATATATATATATAGTTATATTATAAAATATATATATATAGTTATATTAATATATATATATATATATAGTTATGTTAATATATATATATAGTTATATTAACATATATCTATCTATATATATAGTTATATTTATTTGTATAGTAATATATATTTATATTAATATATATATATAGTTATATTAATATATATAGTGATATTAATATATATATTTATAGTGATATTAATATATATATTTATAGTAATACTAATATATATATATATGTAGTTATATTAATATATATATAGTTATCAGATTAATATATATAGTTAGATTAATATATATATATATATAGTTAGATTAATATATATAGTTAGATTAATATATATAGTTAGATTAATATATATATATATATAGTTAGATTAATATACATATATAGTTAGATTAATATATAGGTATATAAATATTCATTTATTTGTATTTTAAATAAAATGGATGTTAGTTATTATTTAGATAAAGCTAATATATTTTATATGTAAATATATTTTATTATTAATTTTTATAATTAATTTTTTAGGTGTGAATATATAAAAAATATGAATATATTGTTATATATTTGATTATAAATAGCAGTGCATTATAAAAAATGATGAAATTTCAAAAACCTAATATCAATATGAATGTAATACCTTGGAATAAATTCAGAACCCATAAAAAAAAAATCCAATAATACCCCCTTAAACGAGGCTGAAAATCCACAAAATGTTAAAAAATCGAGGTACCCCGACTAAAAACTTAGTTTTGGAGGCCTTATGGGACTCTTTTATCCTTGAAAATCCCTATATTGGGGTCCTCCCAGGTCACAACAATGTAGAGCTCGTCGCAGGCTTCAATTTGATATATGGTAGAACTCAAACAGACACCCGGATCAAAAGTTATGGCCGTTTGAAGTTTGAGTAGCGTTTTCAACATATTTTGGATCTTTTTTTAATTTTTTTTAATTTTTTAGTATTCAAATTGTTATTAAATGACTATTACTCCATAATAATTATCAAATTATTAATTAAAAATATTTTTTTTAATTTTTTAAGAATCCATTTTCACTAAATATCTTATATATTAAGTATATTAAGTGTAAATGTACATTCATACTTATCTAAAATATATTTAAAAATTATATATTATATTTATATATCAATATAACTATATTTATATATTAATATATTAATATATTTTTTAATTTTTTTTGAAGTCGACCCTTTATCAGCGCTAAAAAAAAGCGCTGATAAAGGGGTTCTTTTATCAGTGCTTTTTTTAGCACTGATAAAGGCACCCTTTATCAGGGATTTTTTGAGCACTGATAAAGGCACCCCCCTTTATCAATGCTTTTTTGTTAGCGCATATAGGGGGGGGGGCTGCGAAAAACTGTTTTTTGTGGTAGTGCTTGTATGAAAAGTAGTCTTGGGGATATCTTCCTTCTTCACCCTTACTTGATAATATCCTGACCGCAAATCCACCTTGGAGAAGTATTGTGCTCCACACAACTGATCAAACAAGTCATCAATTTGTGGGAGAGGATACTGGTTCTTTATCATGATTTTGTTGAGCTCACGATAATCAATGCAAAGGTGCATTGACCCATCCTTCTTGATGAAGAGGACTGGTGCATCCCATGGTGAAGCACTTGGGCGTATAAACTCTTTATCTAGATTCTCCTGTAGTTGTTTCTTCAGCTCTTCAATCTCCACAACATCCATTATATATGGAGTTTTGGATATTGGAAACGCCCCCGATATAATTTCAATTGAGAATTAAACATCTCTTCTAGAAGGAAGACCAAGAAATTCCTCGGGAAACACTTCAGCGAATTCCCTCACAATAGGAATGTCTTCAAAGATGGTTTCTTCCTTGGACTCAATCATCTGAGCCAGATATCTGTGCTCATAGGGCAGTAATATCCATGCTTGAGATGATGGATCTAAAGAAGATTCATCTTCCTCCTTGCACTTGTAAAAAATTGGAGGTTGATTCTCCGCATAGAGAGTGATTTCTCTCTCATGGAAATTTATGTTGGATCTATATAAGGAATGCCAATCCATGCCAAGAATTGCATGAAATTCCACCAGAGGGAGTATGAAGAGGTTCTACGGGAAGTTCAATCCACAGATTATGATAGGGGAGGAGTTATATTCATGGGATTAAATAATCTCCCCATTTTCCATACTCACCTACATCTTCACTTCCATGATTCATGGTGGTGATGGTATTGTTCTAATAAACTTTCGAGATATAAAATAATGCATAGAACTTGAATCAAAAAGTACATTCTCTATTCTTGAATGAATAACTAGCATACATGTCACCACTTCGTTGTCAGGGTTCACTTTGGCAGTAGTGATGGAAAAAGTTCACCCTTGTTGCCTTGGAGGTTGTTGGTTGCCTCTGAAAACCCTTGGCTTAGGGCACTAATTTTCAAGATACTCTTGTTCTTTGCAGTTGTAGCAATGAATCACGCATTGAGGTTCGAACGGAGCATTCCTCTCCTCTATTACAGCCGTGGGTCTTTCTTGCCGATAGTTTACAGCCTGGTTCCCTTCTCTTCCACACCTAAAGCATTTTCTTGTACCCTTTAGGCAATTTCCAGGGTGATTATTTCTGCACCTTTGGCAAGTGGCATGCTGGATCTTATTAACACCATTGGATTTATCCATCGGACCACCAGCATTGAAGTCCACCTTACGCTTCATATCCCCATGATACCCCTGAGATTATATGATCTCCATTTTGACCTTGAGGGCACATTGGACAATTTCCTCATAGCTGTCGAAGTCACGGATTGCCAGTGCTTTCCGCAGTCTAGGTTTTAGCTCACCAAAGAAGCAGTCAACCTTGAATTATGGGGTAACAAAAAATCCGGAAGCATATCGTGAAAGCCGTGTGAAGTTTTCCTCATACACTCCAACAGATTTGTCGTCTTTTTTGCTTGAGGAAAAGTAATTCCCTTTCCATATTAAGCTGGAGGGTGCGCAGAAAATATTCGTCAAAAAACATCTTTTGGAAATCCTTCCATTCCAATGCCTCGATCTCCTCCTCAGGTTTTGTATTTTTTATCAATTTCCACCATTGATCAGCTTCACCCTCTATACAATAAGAATCCAAGAGAACCTTCTATTCTTCAGAACATTGAAGGATAGATAAGATCTTTTCAATGGAATTAATCCATTGTTCAGTGATTGAGGGATCAGATGATCCATTAAAAGTAGGAGGCCTTTGTCTCATAAAGCTCTCGATAATGACTTGTTCTTTATTAGGGGGTTTGAACGTTCCTCTTTACCCATGTTTCTATTAAAATCTTGAGTTAGCTGAGATAGAAGCATGAAAAAGTTTGTGATTCCCTCTCCCATTGGATTGGGCATCTCATTAGTACAGTCATCATATTGATCTTCACATCGGTTGTTGGCCCGAGTCCTCCTATTACTGGCCATTGGCTGGAATAAAAGGAAAGTTAGGGGTAACACATAAAGGTTAATACAAGGAAAAAACTGATGACTTATAAATAACTCTTATTTCCTTAACATATGAATCTACTGGCTTCAGTCTATGTTATCCATGATCTACTTTCTAACATATATTCTTAGGTATTTTTTTGTCCCTTAAAAATGGTTCATACTAAGCTTCTGAATTTACCAAAGCATATCCCCCAGGAGTGTTGTAACCAAGAGTGCAGCAAGTCCCATTATTATGCACCATTTCCCGTTCAAGTCTAACTCAAAGCATTGTTTTTGAGTTTTACCCCTAGGATACATCTGTGCCAGAGCCACCTCTACCTGCTCGTATCTAGACAAGGATATATTTTATTGATAAACCACTTACTCAATACCCACCAAAACTTAGGGATGTTTTTATTATACTTAGTCTTGTCTCTATGTCTTTACTAGGGTCTTCTAATCTTAATCCAAAAAATAACTTAACCTATCCTCTGATACCAACTATGACAACCCAGTTTTTATTACAAACTTAAACCTGATTTATTACATAAAACCTTCACTTGATACAACATGGAATATTGATAGGTATAGTGTATTTGGGGCTTAGTAACATTACATAGAAACTTAAAGAATGAAATACAACATCTTTATTAAAAACTTCCTTTACATGACCAATACATTCCCTCATACTTAGCATTGCATGGGATAACCTGAGGACATGCATAAGAAAAGGGTGAGCTATAAAGCCAAGTAAGGGAATAATCATGGAATAACATGAGGAATACAACACATGTTAGATAATATGCATATCAATAGAGCACAAGAAAAGAATAAACATAAATTCATGATAAATCATGATAATCATAACATGGAAATGTGGTAACAACACTTAACATGAAAATAGCCTGAGCTAAGGTCCATTGCACATAGAACATGAGTAAATCCTCATTACACATGAAGTACGAGTAAAACATCATTTCAATTTAATTAGAATGATTCAACACCCATTTCACATGACGTATCATGATACTATACCCAATGCATTGGAGTTCTATAAGGGCGCACCCTTCTTAAACATTTCATTTCATGCATAAGTGTGCCACATGGATCATATAACACGGATTCATAAAACATCATCATTTATTACACAATAAAGGAATATGGAATTCATACATGAAACTTTATAATCAATGAGTAAATGTTCATAAAGTTGAATACCCTTGATAGACAAATGAGCATGGTATTCACTATACAATGGCATTGGCTTGGAAAATCGGTGCAATTTCGGCAGCGTAACGACATGACATAAGAATTCATATAAATGTTTGATGAGAGAGAAAAAAGGGGCGTCTCATCATATTTACATGATATGGACAGTAAGGGGGTCATATAGATACATGTCCCGACAAATGTGATGGAAATTAGATTCATGATACAAAAGAATTGCTTGAATGTAAATGAGGAGAGAGAAATTCCTTTTGAAATTTCAGCATAGTAATGGGTGTACATGGGAGGATTTTAATGAGAGAGAAAGGGGTATCCCATCACTAAAACATAAATAGGGAAGTATGGGGGAGGTGTGAAACCATACCCCAACATTTATAATTGAAATTAAAAGGGTATAACAACATTAAGAAAATTGGACAAAAATGAGAAAGGAAGAAAAAACCCTTACTTGGAAGTGTGCTTCAAAAGGCTTGAGAGAGGCTCGAGAGAGGATTCTTGGAAGATTGGGGAACCTTGGGAGGATTCTAGGGAGAGTAGGGTATAGGTTTTACAAACTCCATATCCTTTTAGTGAGGAGAAAGTGGGAGATAGTGTGGGTTTATATATGAAAGGTGAGAGAATTCATTATTATTTAGGGTTGGGACACCTCACATTAAATTAATTCAAACCACAAACCATCCCATGGTTTTTGCCCATGGTTTTTGACAAAGGGGAATGGAAAACAATATTTTACAAGGCAAAAGTCCTAAATTCTTAAAATAATGGGGTTTCTTATGTGGAGGTGAGTCACACTCCCAAGGAAGACAATTTAAAAAGACAAGATGTTTAATAAGCCTTGAAGGGTTCATTAATTCCATTTAAAATAAGTAAAACAAACACAAAATCACATTATTTTAATGTTAAAAAATATATTTTCTGAACATAAGGCTTATAGGTTTTTATTACATCACTATTGGGTCATTATGATGTCATAAAATACTTTATATTTAAACAGTATTTAATTTTTACCCAAAAATTTGACTGTCTCAGAAAATTATGAAAAATTCACCGTTGGATAATTTTGATGTCCTGATTCTAGAAATAATATTTATTTTATCTAAATAATTTTCTAAATATGTTAATTTTTACTTTTATAATAAAAACCGACATTTATCAAAAATTCACGGGTTTTGACAAAAATGGATTTCAAACCTTAATAAAAATTACTATTGCATTAATAAAATTATAAAATAATTTATATTTAACAAAAATTAATTTAATAATAATAATAATATTTTATTAAAATATTATTTAATACAAAAATCCATTAATTAATCAAAACAGATTTCTTAGTTGAATATTAACTAACAACACTATTTGAGCTTTAAAAGCTATTTACAAGGTAACAAAAATAACATGAAAATATATTAATTATCATATAAACAAATAATGTACATAACCATAGTGCTAATGTCTTGTTACATAACCCCTTATAACACCCACCTAAGACCGAAGAGTAAGGTGTGTGATGGTGACAGACTCCTGGGGTGGCTCGGATAAAATTGCTCAGGTGGTAATCTCTATCAACTTCCACTTCTCTAATAGACGGTCCTGCTCGAGCTTAACCTGTTGAAGATCGGTTTGGGATTGGTCAAGAGAGAAGCCCAATGACACCACCTATTTTCCAAGTTCCGACAAATGGGCTTCGTATGGGGCATATCTACTGGATGAGGCCATCGCTTCCTTTTTCTGATTAAATTGGATTCGTTAAAGACCTATATTTATACTAATAATGTGATCACTGTTCAACGAATATATTATAAATGGTCACAATTCTTAAAATAATACCAAAGAAGTTGAC
The DNA here is from genome assembly GCA_963277665.1 of Viscum album. Lineage (NCBI taxonomy): Eukaryota > Viridiplantae > Streptophyta > Magnoliopsida > Santalales > Viscaceae > Viscum > Viscum album. Next base: position 1,430,366,195 of record OY728156.1, on the reverse strand, counting down.
CTTTCATATAAATAGTTTACATAAAGAGACATTTAATTAGATCAAGAGGGTTTTCCATTAATGAACGTTTGGGTCGTTACACCTTATCCAGTGAGAGAACCCAAGTACCCAACCAAGCTTTTTTATTGGTTAAAACATGCCACAAATAAGATCCAAACACATGAAGGGAACCACCGTAAAGGTTTCCTAAAATATATCTCAGAAGAGGCTACTAACCAGTCCTTCTACCCAGCTTACCAACCAAACACAACCCCAAAAAGGGTTCGAATTGAAGGGGTTTATGAACTCAAAAAATTCCACAACATCAACATTTTCCAAAAACACATAATATACACTATCCCAAACAATTCATAAAGACATCATGTTTTTCTTTAAAAACAGTTCTTTGAAAAAAAAAATGTTCAGCGGTTAGCGTATCCACCAATGGTACCCAATGAGCCTCACACATGCATGTTTCTATGCCACACCGAGCACCCTCCTCATATCCATCCCAAAACTCATACAGCCATGCCATCAGCCATCCATCATCCCATATAACCCCATTCATTTAGTCTCTCATAGAAATACCAAAGGCTAAAACAAAAATTCTTTCCAATTTTCAAAACCAAAATGGTCAACCAACACATCCTTTTTCTCAAAACCGCTAACCACGAGATCAAAATTCCAATTCACATATTACAAAACTTTTTAGAAAGACACAACCATTTAGATAAGAATTAAATTTAAAGTTATTCAAATCAATTTCAAAACATATCATCCCATTAATACACCCTTTGATTGTTTATAAAACTCTATTGGAAATCGTTTTTCAAAACCAACTTCAATATAATCCCTACTTTCCGAAGAGGCGTAAGCACACCATTTTCCATTTCAAAATAATTCTGAAAATTCAGTTCCAACATTTCATAAATCAAACCATCCCCTCTTTATTTGAAAATTATTTCACAAAAACTTTATGCTTCTTAAAACCAAGTCACTTTAAAACCAAAGTTCCAATATTTCAAAACTAAAGAACACAAGACAATGTGAGAAGAAATTAGTTTTAGTGGGTGACTTGGACATATGGGTGGCAACCATATTCCAATCACTTCACCATCATAAAGAGTGTTATATGGAATATCCCTAGCTCCACATGGCTTTCCAGGCCCTGCAAGTTCACTGATACCATTAACCCAACTCTCTTTTCATTTCCCCTAATCATCATCTAACCAAGAAAACCAAAGGACTTAGATAAATCCCAAATTACCTTTGAAACTTGAATCCATTCATGAGGTGTGGTGATTAGGAATAGTACCCAAAACTGGAAAAACAAGTCCTGACAATCCTAACTCTATACTATCCTGACTCTTCCCCAAATAACATGTCCCAAAGAGTAAAAATGAACCTCCTTTGATACCACTTTGTCACGTACCAAATCTGGTCACCACTGAAACCAACACCAAACCCGGCCCATGACAAGTACCAAAGGGCATTAACAATCCCCATGGGATGTCACAAGTGCTCAGTTACCATAAAATGATAATTGGGAATGATTTATTCGTGTTTATAAACATAAAATAACAAATTAATCCAATAAAATGAATTTGGATTTTTCAAACCAAACAATCTTTTACAAAAAATTCAGAACTGAATTACATAGTTTAAAATAGCTCACCAAGACTATAAAAAAGGTAAAAAAACAAAAATAATCATCCCAATAACCCTCATGGAAAGGGGAACTGCCCTCAAGCCATCTCCACAGGACTTCACCACCAATGACCTACTAGAAACCCGAACCACTGACACTAAAAACTATACCTAACCTGCGACAACAAAAATAACCAAGTATACTTACACCCAAGGGTATAAGTAGGGTGTGATCCAATGCCTAGTAGGATACCAACACTAAGATATTCAATGTTATAAACTTTCAAAGATGAAAATCTTTCAATTTTTCATAAACAGGAAATGCTAGTTACAATTTCTAAAAGATGCAACTTAAAAATTAAAATAGTTTTCAAGTGGGATATCATTAAGAATCAACAATATTAAAAATAATGTCAACACTACTGAATTTTCCAGACAACCATACAATATGATGATGGTAAGCACATAATAACTAATGAGCACAAGCCATAGAAAATAACCCCTAGGCACTAGCTCGTTGTGGATCCCAAGTACCTCGTATCTCAGTGAGAGTAATTGTCACAATATCTGTTCTCATGAATGAGACACTAGTAGGGAACATAACCATAACCTAGTGGTACCCAATCATAATCATCGTAGTTTAGTTAGTGCTGTAAGCATCAAACTTTCTACGTAAAACTGTGGCCAAACCCCACAGATTCACTAGCATACTAGTACAAGTCCACCCACATAGATACCCGAGTTTCACTCTTGTGCTCAAACAAGTTCAACAAGACAAGAAATATAATTTTCAAATGAAAATATCACTTCCACATCAAAAATTCCCCAAAATCCCACATGTATATCACACAAGTCACAAAATCCACTTTTTCAATCAAATTGATTTTGAAATCAAACTCACACCCAAATAGCCCACAACACATTTTTCACATCTTTCAAAATTCAAAAAATCCTTTTAAAATTTTATAAAATCTTTAAAAATATTCTAAGAATCATGTAATATCCCAATAACATGTTAAATAATATTATTTTGATAAAAAAGTCCATTTTTCACATCACACACACAAAACAGCCCGAAAACATGTTTCACACCCACATCACAATTTCATAAATCACCTCGAGAAATTACAAAACATTACCAAAATGTTTGACATAAAAACCTTCCACTTTATCTTTTAAAAACTAATTTTAAGAATATAATACAACCAAAGCAGTACATAATTAACCATTGCACACTTTGTGTAACTCATTAAATCATTTACAATTTTCATAAAACCAACCCAAGGGTTATAACTTTGTTTTTCCCACAAAACCCAATTCCAAATCCTATTTCAAATCCAAAATAACACCAATACCAATCCAAATCATAATTGTAATCCCTATAAATATTTATTTAACCACTCTCGAGTATTATAAAACCACCTCAAATAATACCACAAAAGATTCACATGAAAAACACACATTTTAAAAAAACACTTTCAAGAGGCATTACATGGTTTCACACATAAAAACCATTAAAAGAACCAATTTTAAACCCAAAGGCACACAAAGACCCTACCAAAGAAGAATTTAATTCCCAGAAAGATTTATTACACCAATTACATATGTTATAAAACACACCCAAACAATTCCCCAAGGGTTACACATGAAAAACACCCAATTTCAAACTAAAATACAACTATAAAATTAAATGCTTAATCAAATCCATCATAAAATGTTTTCTCACAACACAAAACATATTAATAAATTTAAAAATAAGTAATTCAATCAAACTAACTCTTCTAGAAATGATCACACATGGAATCACCTACTGAATGTTTCAAAACCCTCAAATATTGGTGTGAAACATCAACTGCACCACCGCCGCACCTCAAGGAAGTTAAAAGAAACCTAAAACCTCAATATTTTACCCAAAATACAGGAAGTTAGTCCCTATGTATGGACCCTAACTTATGGATATTTTAGAACTCAAGAAAGGGAGAAAGAAACCCTAAGGAAAAAGAAAAAATCAAAGAGAGAAAGACTTACTTGCAGAAATATTGAAGAGATCGCCCTAAATCATCCAAATTCTGAATCTAAAAGTAACCAAAACTAGTATATAGGCTTAAAGTATTAATAATAGGTATTTTTGGGACTTAAATGGTGGAAAAAAGAAAATTGAAGGAGTTATGAAATAATCATTTTACCTCTTCAAATATGGTCGATTTGAGAAATATTAAAAAACATTGCCCTAATTAATAGTTCAAATGAGATAAAAAATGTGACACTGATAATGGGGGTTCTCCTATGGATATTGGATTCTAGAGGGAGGTACAATCACTAAAAAACAATACAAAATGAAATAGATATTAAAGAATTACAAAAATTATTTAAAGTAGAAAATGGGCTTACTGGAGGCCCAATACCTTAAATAAAAATCCAAATACACCATGATTAAATATTTATGAAGGATCCAAATTTACATGGTGGTGTTAATTGTTCAGGGTAGGCCATCTATAAATTTTAATGGATGAAAAATGTTAAAAAATTAAGGAGTTATAAAAGAAACAAAATTAGTTTTTAAATCTATAAATGGGCTCACGGTTTGGACCAAATTATCAAAACCCACAATTTCCACCAAAATTCATAGGAAACCCCCCAAAAAAATCAAGAATGGAAATTAAATGAAAAATTACATATAAATAAGTTATTTATGTGACAAATATTAATAGTAACTACGGTAGAATTTATCACCTCCATAAAGAGTAAATCAGGTAAATCTAGGTAAAAAATAAATGATAAGAAAATATCCATTTATTATAATTCTAATCTCATGAAGGCAATTATTCCATTATCACCATATGCTATAACTTTAGTTGTTTAATGTACACTTGAATATGGAAATTACTTATATATTATTTAAAATGAAGAAAGTTACAAAAGGGCACTCTCTTAGTTTCAAATATCCTTTGTGTGTTCACATAGTAAAAAAACTAGTTATGAATGAATATTAATATTAATATTTTTCATAATGAAATTATATACTTATTTCTAATTTTTATCAATTATATAATTACCTTAAATTTTTACACAACGCCACAACTTTGTTATTCAGTTAATGAAAAAATAAAATAAATGATTTTAAAAATTTTAAAAGTCATATAATTTGAGTAATTTATAGTTTTACAAGAGTATTATATTTTTATATGATTTTTTTAAATATTATATTATAATTAAATTTTTTTATTCATGTATTTTAATTCAAAAAAAATTAATAGTGTCAAAATTTACTATAATGATATTTTATCAAATAATATCATATTAAATTATTTAAAAATCATAAAAATATTTAAATAATACAAGGTTGATAAATTGTGGTATAAAATATCATTAATTATCCATTTATGGTCAAATTTATACCTTATAAGTAAAAATTACAACCCTTTACTATTGAAAAATTTGTTAATGTAGTTAAATTTAAAATTGATTAACTAAGGGTTAATCAAAATGATATTGTTTACAATGAGACCCAAAATAAAATAAATTCTAGTGTTTTATGATATTAAAACCCATACTACTTTATCTTCAAATAAATGGTAATTTTTACAAGGTTGGATTGCTAAATTATTTTTTTATAATTTAATCTTTTGAGATATTCCAAACGTGCCCATAATCCTAATTATAAAATGAAACCTTATCTCTAATTTCATTACAACATGTTTATCCTTATATATAAAGAAAAAACTAATAATTTCTTTGATAAAATTCACTATACACATTATTAAAGTTATTTTCTTCCGAAAATACAAATCCTAGAGCCCTTTAGATGAGATCTAAATGATTCATTTCAAGGAAGATGTAATCACCTTAACTGATCACTTTCTAATATATTGTTATTTACCTCTTATAAATCTATAGTATTTATCATAAAATATTATATTCAGTATTCTAAATATTTTTTAATTTTATTATTTTTATAAAAATAACATTATACACCCTCTTTCTTATCAAATGATCTGTGAAAGTGTCACTCGTTCATACGTACGACTTATCATCTCTAAGTAGAGATGAAATTAATTTTTCATCCCAATATTTAATGGATTTGTATTTAGATTTATTTAATTTTTATATATTATATTTATTTCATAACTTTAATTTTTGAATTACAATATCACATCTACCTACTTACCATTGAATCCTTTGGGAAACGATAACGTCTTTCGTGCGTACCTATGGACTACCACCTCCACAGAACGATGTGATTCATGCTAATTTATATTTTACATGGATGGTAATGTAGAAGAATTTGATGAATACACACACACACAAACACACACGATAATAATGATCCTATTAAGTTTACTTAATATATACATATCTTTCATTCCATCCATTAGAAAATGATAAAAATGTTCATGTGTATGTATAGCCTACCTTCTCCATAAATGGTGTAATCAATTTTTCAATCTATAATTTTATGAATGAATTTATATAGGTAAAATATTATGATTAAAATTCTATATCTAATAGAACCATGATCAAAATACTAGGATCAAAACAACAAAACCAGAACATTCCTGAAAAATGAAGCAAATATCACGCAGAACAATAAATTTACTAAATAAGTGTTAACAAACATTTGATAAAATGTTATAAGTAAATAATATATGGTATTATATAAAATATTATGGTTCTTTAATATATTTATAATAAATATAAATTTATTATATAGGAGTTATCAATTCATATAAAGGAAGTCAAACCTAAGGCAAGGGATTTTTGTCACACTATTATTCCTATGGGACACATTCCATATTCACTACATGTTTCTATTATGAGGTGTATATACCACCTCTAATTTTCTTTTATAGTTATTCCTATTATTTTTATGGGGATTAATATATATATATATATGTTAATTTATTTCATGGGGTTTACTATTAAAATGTTACTATATTGGTAAGGGTTTTATGTTACAATCTCATTATTTATTGGGATTGTTTATGATTAAGTTTTCAATAATGAAATATTATCATTTATTTATCAAGAAAATAATGATTTTTTTCTCCAATAATTATTTTGTGAAAACGAATTTTTTTATTTAATTTTCACCTTCTTAGGTACTCAAGATACTAAAAATATTTTTTAATTAAAATCGAATTCATTTCTCTCTTTAGCCAAAAAACTTTTTCTTTCATATCCATGTTTATTAAAAATGTTTTAAATAAGGTATATACTATTATCTTATAAATGTTTAAATTATTTGTTCTCCATGTTTTAATTTTTATTAAATGGTTTGAAAGGAATAATTTTTTCATTTTCTAAACAAGGTACTTTGTGTTGGACCGAATATATATATATATATATATGTCTATTAGATGGAACAATACAAGAGGGGGGGGGGGTGAATTGTATGTTTAAAAACCTTTGAGTTTTATCAACAAAGAGATTAGTTTAAATGATCTTAAACTAATAAAAATAAAAACACCCACAATTGTATTGAATATAAAAGGTATGATGTATTGTAATAATAATGTAATGTGAAACAATTGTATTCAAGATGAACACAATAATCAGAGTAATAAAAAGATGAATGATTCTACCTTAAAGCGTATAGAATCAATCAATAAAATATGTAATAGAATGATTGTAATTGAAATAATTACAATTGAATATGTAAATAAGAAAGGAAACAACACAAATTCCTTTATAATACAAGTAACAACGGAAATGTAAAAGTATTACAATTATTTTAACCCAAAGAGAAGGGTTATCATTTCACCTAGGATAAAAGGACTGTCTCACCAACACCTTGGTGAGCCCTCGATACGATGATCGGCACGTCTGTCTGCCTATCCCTGGAAGCCCTCGATACGATGATCGGCACGTCTGTCTGCCTATCCCCGACAGCCCTCGATACGATGATTAGCACGGCTGTCTGCCTATCCCCGGCAGCCCTCGATATTGTAGGTAATCAGCACCTCTGTCTTTCAATTGCTTGAAATCCCTCGATACGATGATCGGCCCGTCTGTCTGCCTATTCCTGGCAGACCTCGATACGATGATCGGATGCACAAGGCAGATGAGAGAAGTCACAGTGTCTCTCTCTAGAATCTTGGTAGTTCACAAAGTCTCTTCATTCATTTCACCATTCATCTATTTTTTCTCAGCTTCAAATGACCTCCTATTTATAGGCCTCGGTTTCCAACGGTCATGTTGCCTCCAACGGTCATATTTCTCCGAAAAACTCGGAGGGACTTGGACACCTGTCATCATAACGGTCATATTGAAACAGGAAGCACAACATCGTTTTTATTAGTTTGTAACTAACTCAACGACATCGTATTGGTTAAAATAGGATATATATATTTATAAGCAATGGTACGATTCATATGAAACAAGTGCTTTTGACAAAGTACCAAAAACAAGTAATGAACATCTGAATAGCAGAGTCAGTACGATACGATTGGCAGAGTCAGTACGATACGATTGACAGAGTCAGTATGGTACGATTGTCAGAATTAGTACGATACGATAAACAGAGTTAGTATGGTACGATTGACAGAATCAGTACAATACGATTGACATAATCAGTATGGTACGATATGATAAACATGATAGAAGACAATTTGTAATTTCCAAAATATGATAGAATACTTTTGTGATTTCCAAAACATGATATAGAAGTCAAAAGAGGAAATTTGACTCAACAATCTCCCCCTTTTTGGAAAGCACAACACACAAAGTAAAAGTAACAAGAAATACTTATCTCCCCCTGAGTTATTGGAAACTCTTCTGAATAAGAAATTGAATTCAACTAACTCCCCCTTAGGTATAGACTTTCCTAAGGATTGTATTCATAGATTTTCCTTAAGAGTGTTGTAAAGCATTCTCCACCTTTATAAAACATCCTCCCCTTTGTAAATATTCTCCCCCTTTGTGATTTGCAAAAAGAAAGGAGTAATCTTGAATTGTCTGAGGGAGTTAGAAAATAAACACAAGACAATGGATAAAAGAAAAGGATCATAAAAGTCATTACAAAACAAAGACAAGTTCCAAAGGGAAAAAAATACAATAAGCATTTGTTTTCTCTTTCCTTCTCCTTCTTTATAAGATCATGAAGAACAGCTTTCATCTTCTTGATCTCCTTCTTGTCTTCAGAAATTGATTCACCCTGAGTTTTGAGAAGATCATGTTGGTCCACAAAAATCTGATCTTGATTTCTGATAGTCTCCTCCTGGACTCTGATTACTTCTTCAAGGGTATCAATTAAATTTTTCAAATTCTTGTTATCTTTGGATAACACAGAATTTTGATTCTTCAGCAAGACCATTTCATCCTTGAAAGATGAAACCTTCGAGAATTCAGATTGAAAAACATTCATTCTCTCTTGCAAATCTTTTACTGAAGGAACATCAGCTCTTTGAGAAGATAAAAGATTCAACCTTTCAACCGTTTCTCTGTAAATATTGTTGAAAGAAATTGCAAGCTCATTTGATAACCTTCTTATATATTCAATAGCTATTTCATGATCATTGATTGAGATCTCTGTTTTTTATGACCACTTGGTCATCTTATTGCATGCCTTCTTATGAGCAACCGAACTTTCTGAAAGAACTTTCAAATCGGCTTCAACTGACAAAACTTTCTTCCTCAACTCTTTTACGGAGCCAAACTTCTTCTTTTGATTGTCAGTAATAAAATCAATCTTCTCTTCCAGCCTTGGGAAATAAGGAATGGTCTTCTCAACTCTTCTCAAAACATGAACAATATAATCACTCTTCTTGAGAGAGATTGTATGTTCTGAATCAGTATCTTCATCGTACGATGCTAGTTCATACGATCTGCTTGAGTCAACAACTGGCTGTTTTCCTTTTGCGTTTTCTTTCTTCTTTCTTTCTTCTTCCATTCTATCACTAATGACAACAACTTTATCAGAGTGAGAGGATTGAGAACCTTGCTTTTCTTGAGATGACATTATGTCCGGAGATCGAGCTTGATCGGCATGAGGAGTTTGTTGAATACCTTCACTCAGCTTTTGAACCGATTCCTCTCTACTCTTCTTTGAACTTTGAAGAAATTCTAAAAGAAAGTCTCCTTCTTCTTCTTCCACTTCTTCTATCTCTTCCATCACTTGTTTTTGTTTTCCTTTCTCAGGGAGACTCTATTCGATGGGCTCTTGGTGCACTTCTTCTGTTAGTTGAGCACTAGCTTCCTCTACTGCTTTCAAGACTTTAGAGACATCAAAGTCCTGAGCCTTTATTTTCAAAAGAATCTTCTTATTCTTTTCAGCATGAAGGGTTTCTTCTACCCTTACTCTTTCTACAAAAGCCTCAGCAGGGTCAAGACCAAACTTCGGATCATCTTCCTTTCTCTGTTCCTTATCCTTTCTTCATTTGGCTACAACCTTCTTACTGTACCTCGGATTCTTCTTGGGCTTTGAACTGGTTTGCGGATCTGATTTTTGATTAACTCCAGTAGATTGAAAGTCTTTAGCTAGCATAGGTGCCGATTGATTCTGTGCCAATTCAGCTTCTACATCTCTGACAAAAAGTTTTGAATTCGGATCAAAACAAACATTCAACTTTTTCATCGTGCTTTTACTAATCTAAGAAGGCTTCAGATCTATGGGGTTTCCTTTCAAAGGAATGTTACAAAACTTTATACTCTCGAAAATGAACTTCGTAAGGATAGCTGGATACATAATCATCTGGGACTTAATCCATCCTATCTTGACATTCTTAATGGTTTTAAAAACATACCCCATGATATTTACTTTTCTCATATTCACAAGATAGTCAAGCATGAAAATATCAGAAACTTTCAAAGTTTCTCTATCCCCTTTCCTTGGGATAAGAAAACCTTGCATCCATAAAGTGACAAAACAATTGTCCGGAGAAAGATGAGACACTTTTCTCTTTTCCTCATTAATAACAAACAAAGTCTTTTTAGCACTTTCTCTATTAAACGTACCAACTTCCTCTGGTAGTTTGTGCGATGGACAGAAAGAATCCCCTTCTACAGAAACATTCAGAAAATGTGCCGCTTGTTTTACAGACATAGACAATTTTCTATCGTACACAACAAAGTTTATAGTCATGTCTTTGTCGAAAGAAACAGTTTTGTAAAATTGACAAACTTCATCAAAAAGAACCAGATCTTGAGAATCAGGCTTTTCAACACACAGATGTTCCCACCCTTGAAACAAAATGATCCTCCTGATTGTAGAATCGTACGTATCGAAAAATTCCCGAGATACTAACCTTTCTCTGTTAAAGGTGATGCCGATGAGAAGATCGTACGATGATTTATAGCTGGTGGAGCAGAGCTTCGCCTGAAATCCTGAAAAACCAATGTGGGTTTGGGGAGGGGAGGGGGCTATTTATAGGCGATAAAAGGGTGACCGTTGATCTTCTACGGTCTAAAAAGAGTGATCGTTGCTCTTCTACAGCCAGGATTAGAGAAAGCCAGATCAATGGTTAGGATTAAAACAAAGGAAAAAAAAAATAAAAAAAATGAAAAAAATACCTGTCGGAGAACGTAAGGTAATTGTTGGTTTCGATATATTTCAAAAGAAAATATAAACGTACGAAAAAAATAGAATTATCAAACGACATGCCGATGGAAAAAAAATTCAATACTATCATCGGCCGATTCAATACCATGATTGATTGATACGATGGAAAAGAAATTCAATACCATCATCGGTCGATTCAATACCACGATTGATTGATACGATGGAAAAGAATTACAATACCATCATCGGTAGATTCAATACCATGATTGATTGATACGATGGAAAAGAATTTCAATACCATCATCGGTCGATTCAATACCATGATTGATTGATACGATGGAAACAAATTTCAATACCATCATCGGTCGATTCAATACCATGATTGATTGATACGATGGAAAAGAATTTCAATACCATCATCGGTCGATTCGATGGAAAAGAAAAAATAAATGATACGATAAAACTGTCAATACGATAAACAGGAAAAAAAAAATAAAAAAAATGAATGATATGATAAGACTGTCAATAAGATAAACAGAAAAATATACACATATCCAGAGAGTAAATAGTTAAAGAACATAAAAAAGAAACATAAAGACAGAAAGAAATGTGCTCCCCCTTTCAAAGGGAGTTATTTACTGTAAGGAGATTTGTAAAACATGAAGTAGATATGAATGATTATTTTAATGTAATCATTCCTAGCTTCTGTTTTATAAACTCAAATCTATCGGAGGGTAATGGTTTTGTAAAAATTTCAGCAAGTTGTTCTTGCGTTCCGATGAATTGTAAAACAATATTTCCTTTTTGTGTGTGATCTCTAAGAAAGTGATGCCTAACATCTATGTGTTTTGAACAAGATTGATGTGCTGGGTTCTTACTAAGAGCTATGGCACTTGTATTATCACAAAGAATTTGTGATTTGGAAAAACTCAATCCATAGTCAGTGAGTGTGTGCTGCATCCACAATACTTGAGCACAACAACTTCCAGCTGCTACATATTCAGCTTCAGCAGTGGATTGTGCTACTGAGTGTTGTTTCTTGCAGGACCAAGAAACCAAGGAATCTCCTAATAAGTGACATGTTCCAGATGTACTTTTTCTATCCATTCTACAACCACCAAAGTCAGCATCTAAAAAACTTGTTAAAACAAAATCATTCCCAGAAGAGTAAAAAAGACCTAAATATATAGTGTCTTTTAAATACCGAAAGTTTCTCTTTACGACTTTTAAATGAGACTATTTTGGATTAGATTGGTATCTTGCAGATAATCATACAGAAAACATCAAGTCTGGTCGACTAGATGTCAAGTATAGCAAACTTCCTATCATACCTCTAAAGATTGTTTGATCTACTAGTTTCCCAGTTTCATCAAGATCAAGAGTATTAGAGGTACCAATTGGAGTACTAATACTTTTAGTTTTGTCAAATCCATACTTTTTGAGTAAATCTTTTATATACTTATGTTGATATACATAAGTTCCTTCTGGTTTTTGAGAAATTTAAAAACCTAGAAAGAATGTTAACTCACCCATCATACTCATTTCAAACTCAGATTTCATTAAGTTTGAAAAAGAATCAGTTAAAGATTTCTGAGTTGATCCAAATATGATGTCATCAACATAGATTTGGACAATCAAAACATTTTTGTTTTCCATTTTTATAAAAAGGGTTGGATCTGCTGTACCTTTTGTATAATTGTTTTGTAAAAGAAATCCTGTAAGTCTATCATACCATGCTCTAGGGGCTTGTTTGAGACCATATAGAGCCTTGGTAAGTTTAAAAACATGACCAGGATGTTTTGGGTCTTGAAAACCAGGAGGTTGTTCGACAAAAACTTCTTCTTGAACAAAACCATTTAGAAAAGCACATTTGACATCCATTTGAAATAGTTTGATATTGAAAAATGCTACGAAGGCTAATAGAATACGAATAGATTCAAGTCTAGCTACAGGAGCATATTTTTCTTCATAATCTATTACCTCTTGTTGATTATAGCCTTTAGCAACAAGTCATGCTTTATTTCTTACAATGATTCCATTTTCATCGCATTTGTTTCTGAAAACCCATTTTACACCAATCACAGTTGTTTCTTTAGGTCTATCAACTAAAGTCCAGACTTGATTCCTTTCAAATTCATTTAGTTCATCTTGAATTGCTTTGATCCAATCATCATCACCTAAAGCCTCACTTGGACTTTTAGGTTCAAATTGGGAAAGAAAATCAAGATGTTCTATTTCATTTCTTAAGGAATTTCTGGTCCTTACAGGTTGATTTACATCACCAATGATGTTATCACTGGGATGATTCATAAGAAACAATTGATTTGGGTTTTGTAAAACCTGTTCATCAACGTATGGTAGAAAATCTTATGTGGTAAATGTTTCAGGAAAACTTTCTTGAACATTTTCCTTATCAGAATGATCTTCTAATAAAGGTTGATAAACATTTTTAGAAAACACATCCGAGGATGTAGGATTTGGTTGGTTGAAAAAAAAAAGGATCAGTTTCATCGAATTTTACATGTACTGTTTCCTCAACAGTACAAGTGTTTTTATTGAAAACTCTATAATCCTTAGAGGTTGTAGAATAGCCTAGAAAGATTCCTTCATCAGATTTTGGTGCAAATTTGTGTAGATTATCTTTTGTATTCAGGATGAATACTTTGCATCCAAAAACTTTGAAGTGTGAAACTTTAGGTTTTCGGCCAGTCCATAACTCATAAGGGGTTTTATTAAGAAATGGTCCAGTTAAAACACAATTTACAGTATAGCAGGTAGTACTAACGGCTTTAGCCCAAAAGTGCTTAGTAATTGAGTATTCACTCAACATGGTTCGAGTCATTTCTTGAAGAATACGATTTCTTCTTTCAACAACACCATTTTGCTGAGGAGTTCTTGGAGCTGAGAAATTGTGAGTAATACCTTTCTTACTACAAAAAGTTTCAAAATCTGAATTTTAAAATTCACCACCATGATCACTATGAATAGTTATCAATGGTAGGTTTTTCTCATTTTTAACTTGGGCTCTAAAAGTTTTGAAATAGGAAAAGGCTTCAGATTTCTTTGTGAGAATGTAGACCCATGTAAATCTAGTAAAGTCATCAACTAAAACAAATACATAGTATTTTCCTCTAATTCTTCCAGATTGTGAAGGACCAAAAAGATCCATATGCACTAACTGTAATGCATTAGAAGTTGAAACTTCATTAATTGATTTAAAGCTAGTTTTATGTTGCTTGCCAAATTGACAAGGATCACAGACTTTTGAAGAATCATATCTAAGATCTGGTATCCCTTTTACAAGTCCTTTCTTTGAGAGTTTACTTAGGTTTCTCATATTACAGTGTCCTAGTCTCCTATTCCATAACCACGATTGGTCTTCTATTACACTTAAGCAAGGTAAGTTTTGGTTCCTAAGGTCTTCTAAGTTAATAGTGTAAACATTCTCTTGCCTATGGGAAGATAGAATGAACTCATCCTTGGAATTGTGAACAAGACACTTATCATTTCTAAAATTCACAAGGTAACCTTCATCACATAATTAACTTATGCTGATGAGATTGTGCCTAAGACCTTTAACAAACAAAACATTTGAGATAAGAACTTTTCCAAGAAAAACAATATTACCTATACCAACAATCTTTCCTTGAGAATTATCTCCGAAGGTAACTTTTCCTCCTTTTTTTTGATAACCTTTTTAAAGAGATCTTTGTTTCCAGTCATATGTCGAGAACAACCACTATCCATGTACCAAATGTTTTTATTGGTACACTTCTCATTTTCTTGAAAAAGAAACAATTAGATTTTCAGAATCCAAACTTGTTTGGATCCAGAAGGGTTAGATAAAAGAATTTTAGGAATCCACATTTGTTTTACAAAATGAGATTTATGAAATCCTAAAGATTGAGTTTTGTTAAGAGAACAATCTCTTCTCCAGTGTCCACCACATTGACACTTAGAACAGAAAATGGTTTTTTGAGGAACAAAATAGTTATTGCTAAAAACAGGTTTGGAATAAGTATAACCAAGACCAGAACAATTTCTCAAAGGTCTAATTTGAGAATACATCCTATCAAAGTTTTCTTTTCCATGAGTAAATTTTGACAAACACTTTTTCAAGGATAAAATCTCTGACTTTAGTTTTAAAACCAAATTCTTATTTTCCAAAACATTTGAATTTGAACTAGAGTTAGACTCTAAAATATTTTTCTTTGAAATTACAGTTTCAAGATCCTTAGAAAGTTTATCCTTATCAGATTTAACTTTCTCAAGGGTTTTTAAAATACATTCAAAATCAGAAGTTTTTACATCAAGATCTTTAGAAAGATCTGACACTTCTTTAGTCAAGATTGAAATTCTAGAATTTGCTTTCTCAAATCTCTTTTTGAGTTTAGAATTTTCATTTTCAAGTAATTTAGAAAATCTAGAGACCTCTTCATAAGAAGGTAATGTATCATCTTTTGATGATGAGGATTCGTCATTTAAAGATTCATAATATCTATTATCAGTACAATTTTCATTCAAAGAGACATTTGTAATAGCTTCAGCATTATGTACCTTAGCCATGAGACAATGATCTTCAATTGGTAGTCTGGCTAAGAGTCCAATATTCCTTTGTCCTGATGTATCATATTCTGAAGAATCATCTAAGGAATCATTACCACTTGCACTCCACGTATCATTTTCCTTCAAGACTTTCTTTGTCTTATAAAACCTTTTCTTGTTTCTTTCAGAGTGTTTCTCCTTTCTATCTTTCCTCTTCAGTAAAGGACAATCAGGACTTATATGTCCTGATTTCTTGCATTCATAACAAGTTACCTCTGAATCTTTCCTATCCTTCCTATCTTTCTTTTTGAATCTATATTGAAAATATTTCTTTCCCACGATCTTGTTCATCCTTCTAGCAAGATTGGATAATTCATTATCTGAAATATTGCAATCACTTGAATAAGATATAACAACTTTCTTGGATTTAGACCTTGTAAGACTTTCTGGTGTTTTAGCTTTAGATGCAAAGGCTACACTTCCATTCCCATTCTTATTCTTGTTGAAATCAGCGTCTCTCTTTATTCTTGTCTCGTGCTGTAGAAGAGTTCCAAAGAGTTCATCAAGAGTAATCTGAGAAACTTTTCTATTTTCATCAATAGCTGTCCTTTTTGACTACCATTCGTTTGGAATTATATCTATAATCTTATCAATAAGAGCTTCATCATCAAGACATTTTTCTCCCATAGATTGTAAACTGTTGACTATCGTCATAAGCCTTTGTTGTACTTTACATACTGGCTCTCCATAAGGAAAAACAAATCCATGATACTCTGCTCGAAGCATTGCTCTCCTTGTTTCTATAACCTTGGATGTACCAAAATGAGTGACTTCTAATTTCTTCCAAGTACAGTTGGCTGCTTCACATTAAGATATCTGACTGTATATATTCCTGGTCATAGAGCATAATAATGTATTGCGTACCTTGTAATTCAGTCGATATTCTTGCTTCTCTTGGTTGGTGAAAGTACTGACTTCTTTATCAGGAATTTTGTAACCTCCAGTAAGCATAATAAAATTGTCTACACCAGTATTGATAACAAATGTCTTCATACGATCTCTTCAATACTCATAATCATTTCCATCAATGATTGGTGGTCTAGAAGGATTCAGATTGTCTATTGACCCAATATTCATTCCTTCTATCTAATACAACAAAAACTTTTCCACTCCACACGTTAGTGTAGTAAGTATTCAAGATAATAATATGAAAGAAATAAAGCTAGTAATATAAATCTGTGGAAAATCTTCCTCTGATACCAATTGTTGGATCGAATATATATATATATATATATATATGTCTATTAGATGGAACAATACAAGAGGGGGGTGAATTGTATGTTTAAAAACCTTTGAGTTTTAACAACAAAGAGATTAGTTTAAATGATCTTAAACTAATACAAATACAAACACCCACAATTGTATTGAATATAAAAGGTATGATGTATTGTAATACTAATGTAATGTGAAACAATTGTATTCAAGATGAACACAATAATTAGAGTAATACAAAGATGAATGATTCTACCTTAAAGCGTATAGAATCAATCAATACAATATGTAATAGAATGATTATAATTGAAACAATTACAATTGAATATGTAAAGAAGAAAGGAAACAATACAAATTCCTTTCTAATACAAGTAACAACGGAAATGTAAAAGTATTACAATTCTTTTAACCCAAAGAGAAGGGTTATCCTTTCACCTAGGATAAAAGGTTTATCTCACCAACACCTTGGTGAGCCCTCGATACGATGATCGGCACGTCTGTCTGCCTATCCCTGGCAGCCCTCGATACGATGATCGGCACATCTGTCTGCCTATCCCTGGCAGCCCTTGATACGATGATCGGCATGTCTGTCTGCCTATCCTTGGCAGCCCTCGATATTGTAGGTAATCGGCACCTCTGTCTTTCAATTGCTTGAAAGCCCTCGATACGATGATCGGCACGTCTGTCTGCCTATCCCCGACAACCCTCGATACGATGATCGGACGCATAAGGCAGATGAGAGAAGTCACAGTGTCTCTCTCTAGAATCTTGGTAGTTCACAAAGTCTCTTCATTCATTTCACCATTCATCAATTTTTTCTCAGCTTCAAATGACCTCCTATTTATAGGCCTCAGTTTCCAACGGTCATGTTGCCTCCAACGGTCATATTTCTCCGAAAAACTCGGAGGGACTTGGACACCTGTCATCATAACGGTCATATTGAAATAGAAAGCCCGACATCGTTTTGATTAGTTTGTAACTAACTCAACGACATCGTATTGGTTAAAACATGATATATATATTTATAAGCAATGGTACGATTCATATGAAACAAGTGCTTTTGACAAAGTACCAAAAACAAGTAATGAACATATGAATAACAGAGTCAGTATGATACGATTGACAGAGTCAGTACGATACGATTGACAGAGTCAGTATGGTATGATTGTCAGAATTAGTACGATACAATTGACAGAGTCAGTATGGTACGATTGACAGAATCAGTACGATACGATTGACATAGTCAGTATGGTACGATACGATAAACATGATAGAAGAAAATTTGTAATTTCCAAAATATGATAGAATACTTTTGTGATTTCCGAAACATGATATAGAAGTCAAAGGAGGACTTTTGACTCAACACTTTGTACTCTTCTAAAAAAAGTATGGAAGGAATGTTTTTTAACCTATATGGAATGAATTGTGTTTCCCACCAACATTCCAAATTTTTTCTTTGAATCTTCTTTTTTATGTTTTCATGGTTCTATTAAAAAAATTACTTCCTTATTATTTGTGTAGTTTTATTAAAAAAATAATTTCAAAATATAATGGTTAATTTCCTCAAAAATGTTTTAATGTTCTTTTAATGGTATTTTTATACATGAAAGGAAAAAACCTTGATTTGAATTATGCTTTACTGAGGATATAATCTTGGGATGCCGTGTCTATTATTTATCTAATTATTTTTTCAATATGATGATAAAATTTTTATGAAACATATTTATTTTTCATGGGTTATATTGTGATGAAATTATGACATATTTATGAAACCCAATTATTTTCCATAGGTTACGCTATGATGAAATTTTTATCCAACCAATGTATTTTCTATGGTTCTGATATGATGAATGCTTTATGGTCTTGTGGAAAATTTATGTATTATTTTCATTATGTGATAAGTGGAAAATCTATATCCCTCTAATGAATTGGGTAAATATTGTTATCTCATGAGATAAAAAATATTGAAATAGGGAGTGAACCCATTTCAGTAAGTGAAATTATTTGCTATGAAATTCATGGGACTGAAAAATGAATAATATAATTTTTTGGGGAGTGAAATCACTCCAGAAGGATATTCATGTAAATGATCCTTTAATACTAAGGAAATAGTTTTCAATTATTATGTGAATTCCAAAAAATTATTTCTTTTCCTAATGTTATACTCTCATGGATCATGTTCTTTAATTCATTTATGAGTCATGTATTATAAAATCAAAATATTTATTCCATGTTTTAAGATTATGATTTATGATATAATGGGTTTAATTTTCAAATGTAATTCTCATGTCCTCATACTATTAGGTTCTTATTATTCTAGAGTGATCATTGATATATCCCTTGTTTAACCTTACAAATAATTTTAGATCAACATTCATTATATTTCTTTTCCAAAAAAGAAATGTACTAATTATTACATGTCTAAAAAGGGTACTAGTTATAAAAACTTAGTGGGAGATGATATAGATCTTTTATAAACTAGTTTTTATATTTCCATGTTTAAAAAAGCACTAGACCCATAAGATTCTAGAAATTATTTTATGAAATTAATATTTATCTATTAAGATGTGATATCTATGTAGAGAAATTATGGATTTATATAGTTGGTATCATATAAAAGTTAAGTTAACCTTTGGAAAAATTGATGAGAAAACTTAAGTTAGAACCCTATGGATAAGTTTAAGTATAAGATAACCTCCTAAAGTTTTGGTAATTATCATGGATGTCCTAGGTTAAGCCTAATGTATCATATATTTTAAATGAGGTGTTATGATTTAAAATTCTTATAAATTATTTTTCATGATACCTAACTTTAACTATTGTTTCCAAAACTATGATTTTTTTTTATTTTAGTCAATGAATGAAACTAGAATGATTCATGTTAATGATAATAGAAAAAGGAATGATTTTCCTAATAGGAAACCAAATGAAGTAGGATATGGATTGTGAAACTTTATAATTATTCCTAATAAACTATCCTGTTATAAGATTAATAGTCTTAACATTAATGAGTTTCTTAAAACACATAATAAGTAAAATATGTACTTTCATAAATACCATTGAGGAAAGACTATTAATATTAAAAAATGTTTATAATGTGGGAATAAGCACTCAAGTGAATGACTTAGAGGAACTATAATATGTTTAGAGTGTGAAAAATAAGGACACAAAGAAAGTAATTATCAAGGAAAAATGAAAACATTGGTTAATAAAATAGATGAGAATAATTTTCTCTCTAAGGTATCATCGAAAATTTAATTTATTAAATGTGGAATCTATGAGAATTATGATAATTGATGTGTTGGTGGAAATATCGAGAAAATAATTAGTAAGGTTATATTAGTAATGGTTATACCAATAATGATAAAGATACTACGAATTACATATGAAAGTTGTGGGATATTTTAATAGTATTTTTTATATTGAAATTAAGAATAATGATAAAATTGAGGTTGATTAATCTTAATAAATTATTCATATTTTATATTTTAGGAAATAAGTTTTGGGAAATAAGTTAATGAATCCTAGTTAATGGTTTAATAAGGACGTGGGATGATTGAAGTGTTTATATACTTTTATTAGAGAATTATATTTTATAATTGTTATACTAATGATATTTTTGTTATAAAATCATGAAACATCTAAATATTGTTTCATAGTACTTTTTTTAAGGATTTGGAAATATATCTTTAACGGTACTAATAACCAAGAAAAGTGATTTAGTAGGAAAGTGACATTTTTATAGAACACATGATTAAGGGAAAAAATGAACCTTAATATGTGTTTTATATTAAGTTAATAATGTTTAGTTGGTAAAAATATATGATTTAAATTGATAGTATTAGTAACCTTGAAGTTGGTGAGTGATTAAATAAAAAGTGATTGAACACATTTTTAATGAATTTTATTGATTTTTTTGTATTTAGGGAATATATTTAGTAATTTTGAAATTATTTAATGAATAAGTATTGTGTTAATTTTGGAAGTATATTTATTTTCATGTGAGGTTAACTTAACTTTTATATATATCATCATGAGTTTATTAGTTTGAGGTCAATCATATTTTCAAAGGCATCAACACCCAATTTTAATGTTTTAGGATATGGGGTTTTTTATATTCTATTGAGGTTTAAATACCCTTTAGGGTTGGTATATGTTTTGATGATAAGTTAATTTTGGACTATTGGATAGTGGGATATATATAACCTTGATGGTAAAGAACTGATTCATTGATAATGTGATATTTTCTAAAATTTTTAAATAAAATCTAAATATTACCTTTGAGGTCAGTATCAAAATTTTAAACCATATATTTTGGTGAGTTTCACTACATTTCAAGATTATATAGAAATTTATCATGGTGATTAATTATATTTGGGATATATTTCATTGGGTTGAAGTGTATATAACTTTATGTTTAAAATGTGATTTAACATGTAACAAAATTATTTGGGAAGAATAAAATTTAATTTCTGGAGAAGTAATATGAAAGTTATGAGATCATCATTGAGGTTAAAGCATTATTTAATGATACGGCTATTAAAGTTATTTGGGATATAGGATTATTTATGAAATGATATATGTGGAAAAAGTATTGTTATTTTAGAAAATTTTAGATTTAAATATATATTTTAAAGGTTTATTAATTTTGGGAATTATCTTACCTTTATCTAACAAATTTTTATATCAGTTAATTCCTAAATATAGCAGGAGTAACTTGATATACTTTTTCAAAACATCAGAAGTTGATTTTAGTGTTCTAGGTATAAAAAAATCATCTTGAATCCTCATAATTTGGAGAAATATATTAGATTGTGGTAGAAATTTATTAAAATATTAAATTATACTTTTCATGTATGTTTATTTATTTATTTTATTATTCTATATGGTAAAGTAATTCATCAAATCTTGGAAAAGGATATTAAGATAAAAATAATTTCATTTAAGCTTAAATTCTAATGAATTTAGGGTCTTTTTAACCCTCACAGATTCATGGATTTGTGGTTGTTAACTTTATCCTACCCATATTCTCTATCACTATATATTAATACATGGGAATTATATTTCTCATACATGTTCATATTTTCACTTCCCACTAGTTTTATCCTATTTGTAAATATAGTTTTGTTGTGACCTTTATAATTCCATTTATCTATTTTTGAGGGCGAGTTTTATCATAGAGACCACGAATCTTGTAATACAGAGTCAGTGTCTACTTTATCACATTGGAACTAGATATAAGGTATTATATCCTGAGAGAGGAAATAGTTTATTATTCTTGGTAAACTAGAAACATAATTTAAATAAACATTATATTTTAAACATAAAATATTCGAAGTGTTTTCTTGGTGAATTCCAATATCCCCCTTATAATATCCCAATATATTAATCATAAAACACTTCCCGATATCCCAGAGAAAATAAATCCTAAAAAAGGGGTGAGTTTGGATGCTTATTAAATGTAATAATATAATATAATCTATGAATAAATAAGATATAATCAATATGTCAAGTTAAATAACTAAAATCCATTATATTTAATCAATAAATTCAGTGTAATATAGAATGAATAAATGATGATCATATAATTCCATATAAATAATAACTTGATCTTGAAAACATAACCATGGTTATTTTAACTAATATAATAATCACATATAATAATAATAAATGAATTTATAATGATGTAATTTATAATTAAGGACATCTAAAACATATCGTCAAGGCCTTGTTCCATGAAATTTAAATAAATGGATAAGTACTCATACAAAACCTAATATAGTTTGTCTCATGAGACCTATATATGAATCCAAGGGCTATAGAGCACCCTTACCATCACTTACTATGTCAAATTAATCCCTAAAATTAAAGGGATGAAACATAATCAATATAAAAATTCCTATTGTAAAGCTACCACATGAAATGTTAATACTTAGACTAATAAATTAATATAATGATAACATTTATAGAGTAAAATGGTGAATGATATTAGAAATGTACACCCCCAGTCAAATTGATAATAAACCATTCAGAGAAATACTAATCATGGAATCAATATAATATAACCTCAGAGGATCATAAGTAAAATATAGGGTTTATTTCATTTATGAATATAAATATAATGAAAATATCCTTAATATCATTTTTTGAGAAAAATAACCTTTTAATTTTGTAAACCACTATTTAATAGAAAATTTTCACTATTTTTTTTCTTCTCAAAACAAAATTCTAAAAAATTTAAAATAATAATTAAAAAATTTATTTTTCATGATTTTTTAAAATTCTATTGAATTCATACATGATAAAATAATGAACCCTTTAATATTTAAGTAAAATCCAAATGAACATTATTTTGAAAACAACATAAAGATTTCTTTCAAATTTTCTTAAATGGAAAATGCATAAAAAGGAATTTAATAATTTTTTTTTGAAACTTACAGCATCATTTTTGGAAGCATTTTTATAAAAAATGGGTTTTGATGAAAAAATATTTTCAATCGAAGAGATAAATAAAGTTAGATTTCCTTAATAACATTTTTTCAATAATTTTAGGTACCTAAAATAAGAAAAATGGTGTTATTACTTGAAAATTTTCATTTATTACAATATTTTAAGATAATAGATTTATTTTAATATAGAAATATCAAATAATTCCCCCATGGAATCCATAAATATAAATAATCCCAAATGTTGACGAGATTATGAAATAAACCCTTACTACTTTGGTAACGTCTAAATCGTAATACCTATAAAATAAATAAACTAAAATAAAACATTAAATACTAAAAATTTAAATATATTCATGATATAAAATATCAAATGGGTAGTATATACACCACAAAAATTAAATAAGTGGTGAATATGGAATATGTCTCATGGAAGTAATAGTTAGATTAGAAACCCTTACCTCTGGTCCGATTTTCATCATACATGTACGTACCTACTATATAATGGTTTTTTGTATGTTATTTATTTATAACCAAAAAATTATCATATTTTTGATATAATATATGATCCAATTATGATATTTTACCACCCATTTTTTAAAAACATTTAATTATTTTCATTGTTTTAGGTGTTAATTGGATCATTTTCCCATGCGTGTTTTTTCATGAAAGTTCCACTTCATGTGCATAGTATATATATATATATATAATATCCATAGTGATAATAATTTTATAAAATAATATTTAATTATTAGATATATTTTTAAACCTATTTATGATATCTGAATATGAAAAATGAATCACATCGGTTTATGGAGATGGTAGGCCGTATGCATGCACGCTCGACAATATCATTCCATTAATGGGTGAAAGGGTAAGTAATTGGGTGATATATTAGTTTTAAATAATAAATATCATTTTATATATATATATATAATATATTCATTAACATCATCTATATTACATTCCATCTAAAGCATAATTGAAAAATGAATCACATCGTTTCGTAAGGCGGTAGTCTACCATATATATGAGCGATGTTATCATATTTGAAACGGAATGAAACTCAAAAAGTTATATGTGATATTAAATTTATATAAGTATAATAATATCGTAAATATAATATATATTTAGTAATTTCATCATTATATCCATCCTTTAAATTTGGTGATGGAAAATGAACTATATCGATTCGCGAGGTGGTAGTCCGCTGTACACACGATCAATGATTTCACTTCCCATTTGATAGAAGTGGAGATGGATAAATATTATACTATAAAAATAATAAAATATAATAATATGGGAAATAATTTTGTTATTATATGTTATGTTTTAATATGTAATTAATAATGTAAAAAATAAGAAAGAAAATGAAAGATCATTGTTAAGATAATTACCTTCTCCAAGAGAAACCTCCTTTGGAACTACTCATTAGAGCCCTATAGATGGTCTTTTAGGAGGAACATAAGTTCTATAATATTTATAATGATTTTTGGTATATATATTTTTTTTGGGTTTTTATAAATCAAAGTTCTTGAGGGGTTTGAAGAAGTGAGGGTAATGAGTGCCATTTTATAAGTGCAGAAAGGGACCCCTCTTAGAAATTACTTAAAAATTTCAAAAAACAATCCAAAATGATAAAGTTATTCACATGAAAAAGATTAAAAATAACCTTATTTACTAATTTTGTATAGTTTAAGGTTGAAATATTGACATAAAATAAGATTTTACAATTTTTTATGATATTTTAACATTTATTTTATTAGTTTAACCCCATGGTAAACCCATTTTTACCTAAACTGCAGAAATTAATTTTTACTATTTTCACTACTTATTTTGGTCAAAAATTACATTGAACTTATTATATAATATAAATTATATTTATTACAAATAAATAATCCATTTTTAAAATTTCAATTCACAGAATTTGTGAAATTCATTTTAAAATTATACTTGTAGACACGACAAAAAAGCGGGTCTCCAAAGAGAAAATTCTAATAAGTATTGAAGGTTTTAATAAAAGAATACAAAATGAAATTGATTAAAATTAAATAAATTAGTTAAATTTTAATATATTTGAACTAATATTACTTTAGAAAAAAAATTTAAAATATAATATAACCCGGAAAATTATTTTAAAAAAGGTAGTTTTCAATAAATTTTAATATTTTTCACTATTCATAAAAAACGAAATGTTTCAGAAAACCCCCCAAAAATAACCTTTATATTATTTTGATATTATGATTTTAAAATGATTTTTATTATTTCATATTAATTTTATAAATTTAAAAAAAATTAATTTTATCTTTAGTGTGTAAGAAGTAACAAATCTGTTTTCTTTGAAAAATATAGTTTTTCAAAAAATATTTATTTTACATTCAAAAGATTATTATTTTATTTATAATCAATATATATAAATTTATTTTATTTTATACATGTGTAAATCATATAATTTTATAATTTAGTTTCTACTATTCATAATCACTAATATATCATCTTAGTTATAATGGTCATGTATAAATAAATTTTTTTAAATAGAGTATCACATTCCCTCTAAACCCGGTGTTATATACATAAAAAGTTATTAAAGAGATTGAATTTATTTATAAATAAATATATTTTAAAGTTTTGCGGTGTTATATTGTTTTCCAATCTTAGTGGTGCGTGTCGTACATTCTATCGAACATGATGTTTCTATTTTAATGTCTAAGGGTGTTACATTCCACCACCTTAAATAAATTCCATCCTCATAATTTAATCTTGATCATGGTAATAAAGGGTTTGAAATTTGAA
Organism: Viscum album; assembly: GCA_963277665.1. Lineage (NCBI taxonomy): Eukaryota > Viridiplantae > Streptophyta > Magnoliopsida > Santalales > Viscaceae > Viscum > Viscum album. Next base: position 1,430,340,017 of record OY728156.1, on the reverse strand, counting down.
AATACATTTGTTTAAAACCAAAATAATAAAAAGTGTTAATAAAAAATTATCTTGATAAAAGATAAAATTAATAGCAATAGTCATCTAGAATAACATGTTACTTGGTGTCTGTATAGGGGAAAATTGAGGAGAAATGAAAATATGGACATAAAAGAGAATACTAATGGCCAAGGATTATTAGAGAGTTATAGATATAATTGATCCAAAAAAATTGGGTTATCCAAATAAGGTTAACGATAAAAAACAATAAATCTTTTATGATTTAAGGAACTATTTGATTCATAAAAAATGAAGGTACTAGGATAATTTTTTTGTTTCCATATCCTTTACTAGGAGTTAAGGAATCCATTTACCATCTAGACTGAGAACGTAATAAAATATAGTGACAAGATATCTTTATATAGGTACAATTTCATTATTTTTATTTGGTTCAATAAATTCATAATTCATCTTTTACTCTAAGAAATGAATATCATATATGAGTATTTGTGCCTGAAGCACTAAAATTAACAATTAAAAGATAATTATCTCAATAAAATAATGAAAAGTCATTATACCTATATGTAAATATTTTTCAATAAAAAATAGTTATTGTAAGTTATCTGATAAAACAAAATTTTTATCTTAATCAATTATATAAATAGTTAACCTAAATACTCATCTAAAATTTTTCTATCCAAATTAAATGTCCATTTTTATGGAAGCTCACTATATAAACATTATATTCCCTAGACAATATAATGTTCTATTAAGTTAACTTTAAAAATATGTGAATACCTTGATGACTATGAAAACTTAATGAAAGCATAAAATATTCTAAATGTAACATCCCATGTTGTCAGATATATTAAATAAATCAATACTTACAGTAAACTCTTGAAAAGATGAAATAAACCATAAAAATTATAACCAATTTCATAGTCATAAACACTATACCAGAATCATACCATTTTTAACTAAAAATTAAGAACATATTAAGTTATATCCTCCCTCAATAAGTTTTTTTTCAAGAGGTTAAACTTGTCACTGAACTATTTTTCTTATTCATTGATACCATTCATCATATACTCTAAAATATTTTACGAAATGGTACTACATTACAATCCTTATACATTTCATGATTTGTATAACCATAATAACATTGATAAAATACTCTTATAACATAATTATTGAATCTAAACACAATAATGAAAATCATTTCACTTTTTCTATGGTAATAACATAATATTTATCATGATCCCTTTTCTTATTTTAAGGTATATTCCTTTGATGATTGGAGAATTAATTTGTATAGTTCCCTATATAATTATAATTCAATCATTGAATATTGATAATTCCTTTCATTTATATGAAATTATAATTATGGTGGCCTTACTTTCCACATTTGTAGAAAACATTCATTCCCTTCAAGAAAGTACAATGGTTTTTCTTTCCCCAATTATCACATGTGGAAAATCCCTTCTTTCCATTCTTCTAATTATATATTTTTCTCTATCGTTGTATTCACCTTTGGATTTCCCTTGAAGACATAATAATTGGATGATTATTTATATTTCTTGGTATAACATTATATTATGTTATTATATGACGAGAATGGTTGGGAGACTCTTCCATAAAAATATTGTCTTAAGATCATAATAGAAACAACCATTATTACTATTTGGATTACATGAATTGATACAGTTTTAATTCATTCCACTAGGTTACATTTATAAACATTGGCATACACTATATTAGAAAATTACATTATTAAAAATAATTTATAATCCCATAAATAGTGAAATAGTTAATAGAAATTGAAAAATTAATGCATAAATAATCTCATAAGCATAAACAAGGTTTATTTTGGGAAATCATTATTTTAAAATCATTTCTAATAGTTGTTTAAGAAAATGTGAATTATCCTAAGAATATCTCATGAGAGTGTCAAAATAGGGGTGTAGTAAGTCTCGTTGTCATAAACCATATGAAAATATGGTCAAGCCCAATGCACCCATTTTTGTGTTATTACCCCTAGGTACATCTATGTGAGAAACATATCCAGATATAGAATCCATTCATGAATGTATTTCTAGGAAGAACCACACAATCAATTCCTTACCAAAAAATTAAGTTGTTCTTATATACATATCCTCAAAGTTAATTATAGGGTCATGTTCCATAATCATTGTTTTCCTAAATCTAGTTCCAAAGGTTTCTATTAAACTTCCTCTGATACCAACTATAGTGACCCCAACTCCAGTAACTCAGAGTTGGTTTCAACTTTATTACATTATCACTAGATACAAGGCATCACATCTCGAGAGACAAAATATTTTAGTAGTATTGGAAAAATGTAAACATAAATAAAATTCACATTAAATTTTAAACACAATATACAAAAGTGTCTTCTTTTTAAATTCCATTATTCCCATTAAAATATCCCTACATATCTATCAAAAACCACTTCCTGATATCTATAGGAAATAAAAAATAATAAATTGGTGAGATCAGATGATCAGTAAGGATAATTATACAATGGAAGATATGAATAAATAATTCATAATCAATATAGAAATGTAAATAACTGAAATACATGTCATTTAATAATTAACTCAAGCATAATATGATAGAAATAAATGACGATCAAATAATTCCATATAAATAATTACATGGGAATGAAAACTTAACCATGAATATTATAAAAATTCAAATAATCACATTGGATATCAATAAATGAATTTATAATAATGTAATTAGTAATTCAAAACATCTAAAACATACCATCAAGTCTATGTTCCAAGACATCAAAATAGGTGGGTAAGTACTTGACCAAAACCAAACCTAGTTTGTCTTATGAGACCAAAAGATGAATCTAGGGGATACTGCTAGTCCAAAATATCACATACTATGTAAAATCCACTCCTCATATGGAAGGGGTGAAACATAATCAATATAAAAATTCATATTTAAAGGATAACATAATAAGTTTTAATACCTACCAAAAAAATATATTCATAAACAATCTAGAGTAAAATGATGAATGGTTACAAAATTTTACATCTCCAATACAATTGATCATAAACCAATTAGAGATATATTAATTATAGAATAAGTATAACCTATATTAATTAGATAATAAATAAAAAGAAGGTTAATGTCAATGATGAATGAAAATACCAGGAAAATATCCATAAAATCATTTATAACAAAAATAGCCTTTGTGTCTTGAAAAGAACCTTAAAAATTGATCATAAAAAATTTTGAAATAATTTTCATGGAAAATATACTTTTATAAATTTTAAAATAAGAATTAAAAAATTTATTTTCAATGATAGTAAAAAATTATGTCCATTATGTACATGTTAATATAAAGGTTCTTTTCACATTTTTGGTAAAATCCAAACAGGAATCGTTTTGACAAAAAAAAGAAAATTCATTTTAACTTTTTTATTATAATTATGAAATAAGTAAAAATGACTTTATTAAACCATTTTTTAAAATTTTAAAAACATTTTAAAATACATTTTTATAAAACATGGGTTTTTATGAAAAATGATTTCTAATTGAAGAGAGAAATAAAGTCATATTTTTTAATGAAAATTTTCCCAAAATTTTTAAGTACCAAAGAGTATAAAAATAGTCCCATTACTTTAAAAGGTTCATAAATAACTAAATGTGATTAAATTATATTTATTTTAAGATATAAATGTCAGATAACTCCCCAAGTAAGACATAAGAATAAATATTCTTAATTAGCGATAAGATTGTAAAATAAACCCTTACCAAAATGGTAACTTCTAAATCTTAAGTACCATAAAAGAAATGAAATAAAATGAAACATTAAATACCATTAATATAAATTGATTCATGAAATAAAATATTAAAGGGGAATTATATACACCGAAAAATGGAAATAAGTTATGAATATGGAATATGTCTCAAGGAAGTAAAAGTGAGATGAGAGACCCTTATCTCAGGTATAATTTCATTTTTATGTCTTCATAACTCCTAAAAAATGGTTTTAATCATGTTATTAATTTATAAAATAAAGATAATCATATTTATAATATTATATATTATCTTTTTATAAAATTTAACTACTTATTTGTTAATAATATTTCATTATTTTTATTGTTTTGGGTGTTGATTGGCTTGTTTTCTCATGCATGTTTTATCCTAAAAGTTTTTTATTTTGAATAAGATATATATATATATATATATGATATCAATAATTTTAATACTTTTATAAATATAATTTTTACTCATCAGATATATTTTTATAACTATTTATGAAATTTGGACATGGAAAATGAATTGTATCACTTCGTAGAGACGATCGGTTTTACTTATACAAAAGTAAAGATATAATTCTCTTAATGAATGAAATGGTAAAGGATTGGATGATATATAAATTTTACATAATAAATATAACCTCGTATATAACATATATTTTCATAAAATTTATCCTTATTACATTCCATGTAAAGTGTAATTTAAGAATAAATGACATCGCTTAGTGAGTTGGTTTTCCTCTGTACACACGAGTGACGTTATCATATTTGAGAATGAATGTAATGTAAATGGGTTTATTTGATTTTAAAATTAAATAAGTATAATAATATAATAAATATCATATAAATATGTTAAATCTGTTATTTTATACAACTTTTAAAGGTTTTTATAGAAAACAAACTATATCTGTTCACATGGTGGTAGTCTGCACCGTACACTGGATCAATGATTTGTTTCCCACTTGATGGAAGTGTAGATTGATAAATATTATTCCATAAAAATAAAAATATCTAATTATATGGTATATACTAGTTTTTTATATTGGAAGTGTTATGATGTAATTGAATATGGAAAAACAAGGAAGAAAATGAAGGAGTTTTGTTAAGATAATTACATTCTCTAAGAGAAACCTCCTTTGGATATCCCCTTAATGACCCTAGGGATTGTATATTAGAAAGAAAAAAAGCTCTATAATATGTCAAAGACTTTTTGGGAGAGATTTTTCAGCATTTTGTTCTTGAAAAAATGGACTTTTGGGTGTTAATAATCAAGGGGATGGATCTCCCTTTTATAAGTGGGGAAAGGGAATCCTCTTGGAAATTACTGGGAAATTTCCAAAAAAAAATCCAAAATGATAATGTAATTCATAGGAAGAAAACATAAATGTAAACTTAGAATATAATTTGGTATATTAAAAGGCGTGAATATTCCATTAAAATAATATTTTGACAATTTTTAGGTTATTTTAACTCTTATCTTCGTAGTTTAAACACAAGATAAACCCATTTTTACCTTAGTCATGATGATTAAATTTTAATGTTTTCACAAATCCTTTTAATAAAAAATTTAGTTGATTGTATTATATAATATAAAATATTTTTATGCAAAAAATGGAATCCATTTTTCTAAATTAAATTCACATAAGTGTCAAAATTCAATTTTAAATTATACTCATAGACACTATGAAAAAAGTGTTTCTAAAGAGAAAATTTTCATAAGTAAAAAAGTTTAAATAATAAAATTAAATATAAAGTGATTTAAATAAATCAATTAGTTATATTTTAATATAATTGACCTAATTTTACTTTAAAATAAATCTAAAATATAATTTAATCTTTTAAATTATTTAAATGAAAATTGATTTTTCAATAAAAACCACTATTTTTCTCTATTCATAAAAAAACCTTTCATAAAAATCCAAAACATTCTTAATAATATAATTTTGATATTATTATTTTAAAAATAATTGTTATTGTTTCAATTTTTTTATAAAAGTGAAAAAAATTAATTTTATCATATGTGCGCAAGAAGCAATGAAACCATTCTCTTTGAAAAATAATGTTTTTCATAAAAAAATTCTTTTACTTTCAAATTATCCATATTTTATTTCTAATATATATATATATATATATATTTATTTAATTTTATACATGTGTAATTAATATTAGTTTATAATTTAGTTAGTACTATTCATTCCCACAAACTTAATGACTGGGTTATAATGGCCATGTTTAAATAATAATATTTAATAGAGTATCATGTTTCATTTAAAATAGGTGTTGCACGCATCAGAATCTATTCAAGTGATTGAATTTATATAAAATGAAATACATTGAAATGTATTTGGGTATTATATTTATTTCTAATCTTGGTGTTTCATGTCACACATTCTATCGAACATTATTTCCTCATTTTATAATCTCAGGGTGTTATATTTATGAGCCCTTTTTATAATGTGGGTTTTAGACAAAGGAATTTAAAAATATCAAACCTTTTATTACAGAGAAAAAGTTTAAATTTAGAGGATGAAATTTATTAAAGATTATAGAATTTAATACCTCCATATTTTATAAAATATTTATATTTAAATACTTTTATTTCTTTGACAGCTTGTGTTACAAGCAAGGCTATGTTTAAACAAACCATGATATACTACTAAAATATTATTATTTATGAAAATTATAAACTATCAGCTCAAATTTAGGGTATGAAGAAGATTTAATATGATATTAAATATATATAAATTTCATACTCAACCTAAATGTATTGATGAACTCTTGGTAAATAATCACTCAATTTTTAGTAAAGTCATTTTATTATTCAAAATATGATTTCTTCAAAAGAAATTATTGCGTTTTTTTGTGGGAAAATATTATGATCAATTTTTAAAAAATTTATAAATTTTATTTTATAAAAATAAATTCACTTTTGATATCATAATATCAAGTTTATCTTAGGATGATTTTTTAATAACTTTTCAAACAGATTTATTTTCCTGTGAATAGTAAAAAATGATGATCTTTTTGAAAAATTTATGTAATAAGTTACATTTTGTTTTAAAATTATATTAATGTAAAATTAGTATTATTATATTTTAAATAATCTTATTAATTATATTTGAATAAGTTTTATGATTGAATTTAGTATAAAAACATTTTTTTAGGTAAAAAGACATTTTCTTGAAAAATTATTTTTATGTGTGCAATGTGTTTTTAAATTAATAAATTAAATTTTTCAATATTGGTGAATGATTTTAATGAAATTTATATATTATATTCTCAATAAATTTTTTAAACATTTGTATAATTTTTTTCTAGGAATGAAATAAAAATTAATATGGTTTAATGTTTAAAACTGTATTTTTCTAAAAAGCATTTTCATCACCTTTTGAACACTTATTTTAAAATTAATTTCATCTAATTATAGGTATTAAATTTGTTAAAATGGAATCCAATATTATAATAATGAGGATCAAATTTTTTCAATAGATTTTATGTCATCAATATGAATAGTAGATGTGGTAAATTTTTTCACTTGGTAAAGAGTAAATATGATTAATTTAGGTTAAAACTAAGTGATAAGGCCATAATATTTCATAATAATTATTATTTTAATAAGGTAACTAGAACTTTATCTCTTTAGACTCAAATTGAAGTTGTTTAATGGAAACTTATCTATGAAAATAACTTTTATATTATTTAAATTAAATAAAGATAAAAAATGTCAGTGTCTTATTTTCAAATGTCATTTTTTGTGTTCATGTTGAGTAAAAATACCTCAAGGTTTCTTTAGGGTTAGTTTTAAGTGTGATTGTGTTTGTTTAAAAATTTATATGATTATGAATGAGTATGGGTGGTATTTTCTGAAGCAGGTGTTTAAGGTGGCCCAATTTCCCAGTATTTGCCAAAATTTTTGGCCTCAAAATCAAAGTTGGATTTTGGAAGAGGAATATTTTCATTTAGGAGTACATGGTATAGAGACTGAAAAACATAGTTCTCAAAATGCATATTGTGGTACACAGGATGTTAAAGGCAATCAACAAAGGAAGGGAACCACAAAGCGCAAGACAGATACCCGATACAAGAATGGTTCGCGGGGAGCAAATGGTTTGTAGAGAAGTCATAGGGTCTATGGAAGGATTGATGTACGAGAGATGGATTTTAATTCATATAAATGAGGTTGTGATTAGGGAAGCCTCTAAGGTAAACTTTCACGAAAACATGACAGTGATTTGGGCTACCGTGAAGAAATAAAGGCAGTATGTGGACCGCATAATGAAACAGTTCACGAAAGGAGCAATACGCAGTGAAGGTGGTACCACATTGAGATTTGGTAAATATCATATTTTCAAATCTTTCATATCTATTTTCCTATATTAGGAGTGTTAATCCCTTCATTATGTAGATCAATTTTCATAAGAAATTTGTTTTTCTCCAGGAATTCAGTGAAGTTTGAAAGAGGTTTGCAAGGGAGAATTCGATGAAGTGTGAAGTGGTGGCACATAAGCCATTCTATTGAAGGTTTCTTCAAGGAACTATATCCCTTAAATAAAGAGGTACATAGAGAAGGAAGACATAGTACACAGAGGGGGAATACGTGGCATGTGAAGGAGGAAAACCTAGTACACAGAGGAGAGAAAGTCGACAAAAGTAGAGGTAGTCCACAGATGAGAGATGGTTTATGAAAGTGGATGAATTTCTCAAATTAGGGATGGTATTCGGAGGAGAGATGATTTATGGAGAGATGATAAGAATACCTGATACACAGTTCACGAATGAAGCATAGTGGTTCGCAGAGGATTCAAGGAATCTTGAAAAAGCACTAAAACAGTTTGCCAAAGCAATTTCTGCTGACATAATAGTACACAGAAAATTAGATTTCATATACAGGGGAAAAAGGGAATTCAATATAGCATATACATATAGTTTAGTATGAAAAATTTCATGAAAAATTAAGGGACCAACATGTCCATAAACTGTGAGTGGATACCTTCAAAGAGTAGTGAGAAAATGAAGAGGAAGACGATGATCCTCCCCACCGAAAGTGATATAGATTAAGAGACATTGGGAGTAACCCTTGGGAATGTAGTGAGAAGACCCTAAACATTCTAAAATAAGTGATCATGGGCATAAAATATCTATCTCAATCCTTTTAACTAGCAGTGATTTTTAGTGGATTTTGTATATCGGCACATCGTCGTTGTATGCTCCTTGGATGCAGCCCAATGATGGTTAACTAAGTAAAAATTATTATGTACTTTTCATGATTTGATTTGTATTCATATATTTCTTTCTATGAAATAGATAATTGTGTTTTTTTAATGACAAAAAAAGATCTAAAGGGGTAGTAGTTTTAATATGTCATACCTTGACTCAGCCCCCTCTTAGGGTATTTGACCTAGTGGACCTAACAGTTCACATAGGGACAAAAACTAGTTATGAATGAGTCATGATATTAATTTTTTAAATAATGAAATTATATTCATGGTAGTAATTTATTTATGATTTTTTGGTATTATATAATTAATATAAATTCTTACACAATGCTAAAAGAGTATTTATTCAATTAATGGAAAAATACAATAAATGATTTTGAAAATAATATAAGTTCTATAATTTGAGTAATTTATAGAGTTTCATGAATTTTATAGTCTTATATGTTGTATTATAATTTTTCATAAAGAATATATTTGAATTAAAACTTTTTTATTTATACATTTTAATTCAAATTAAATGAGAAGTGTCAAAATCAAAAATAATAATATTTTATCAAATAATATTTTATTAAATTATTTAAAAATAATTAAAATAATTAAATAAGAAAATTAGGATATGGTATGGTTTAAACTATCATAACTCATCCATTTATGGGACAATTTTCACCGTATATGTAATATTTACAACCCTTTAAAATTGAAAATATTTTTACTGTAGTTAAAATTAAAATTGATTAACTATGGTTTAAGAAAACTGATATTGTTTAAAATGAATCAATAACATGAATAAATTATATTATATGATGTTATTACAACCTTATCAAATCATATCTTATAATACCTTATAATTTGGAGGCATTTTTCTTAATAATAAATTTTTTATAATTTAATATAATGAGAAATTCTAAAAGTGCCCTCACCTCAATTATAAAAGGGAACCTCCTCCATCACTCATATACACCACATTGATCCTTATATATTGAAAAAATATGCTATTTTATCTTATAAACTTCAATATAAAAATTTTATTGGTTCTTTTCTTCCCATAATACCAACCCTGGATCCCTTTAGAGGAGATCTAAAGGAGTTGTTTCAAAGAAGAGGCAATCACCTTAACCGATCACTTTATTTTATAATCTTTTTTACATTATAAAAATATATAATATATATTATAAAATAATTAATTAATTATCCTATTTATGATTAAATGTTATTAGTATTATGAAAACACCATTATACACCCTCTTTCCCATCAAATGAGAAGTGAAAGTATCGCTCGTATGTACATACGACTTACCTTATCTATGTAGAGATAAAATTCATATTTCATCATCATATTTTATGGATGGGTATTAAAATATGTATAATATTTAAATATGATATATATATTAAATAATTATAATTGTTTAATTATAATATTTCATCTACCTACATACCATTCAATCCTATGGGAACTGATAATGTCATTTGTGCATACCTGAGGACTACCACCCCCACAAAGCGACGTAACTCATTATAATTTATATTACGCATGGATGGTAATGAGAAAGAATTTTATGAATATATATGACATATATTCTATAATTAGGATACTATTAGGGGTAATTAATAATCACCTTTCTTTTGTTCCATCCACTGAAAAATGAAAACAAAGTTCATGCATATGCATGACCTTCTGTCTCCATGAATGACGTAATTCATTTATCTATATATTATTTTATTAATGAATTTTAACATTTATAAAATATATATTTCTGATATTTATATCATTATTAAAAAAAACTATTTGATTTATTCATGATCAAAATTTAAGGAGAAAAACTACCAAACCATAACATACCTGAAAAACAAATAAAATATCACCTGCAATAATGATTTTAATAAAGAAGTGTTAAAATGGTGATAAAAGGTTATAAGTAAATAATATATGGTATGATATATATTATTATGGTAATTTAATATATTTTTAATAAATATATTTTTATTATAATGTTTTTTCCAATGCGTACGAAGGTATTCAGACCTAAGGTAAGGGATTTTCATCTCACTTTTATCCTGGTGGAACACAAGACAAATTCACTACCTATTTCTTTTGTGTGGTCCATATGCTTCCCTTGAATGTATTTTATGATTATTATTATGAATTTTATATGGAGTTAAATATATATATATATATATACTTTTATTTTATTTATGGGGCTTACAATTCAAATGTCACCAAAGATGTAAGAGTTTTATATTACAATATTATTGTTTATTGGGTTTGTTTGTGATTATGTTTACAATGATTAAATATTAGGATATATATCTTTATAATATCAGGAATTTTCTTCTCTTAGGGTTATTTTTTTAAAATAAATATTTTACTTTCATTTCTCTCACCTTATGTACTCATGATACTTAAAATAAGTTTTTAAGGAAAATCAACTTCATTTCTCTCTTCAATCAAATGTTTTTTTCTTTTATATTTGTGTTTTATAAAAATATTTTAATTTATGTTTTTCTATTTTATTTTAATTATTTAAAGTCTTTTTTACAAATTTTATACTTTTTTACAAGATGGTTTTAAAGGAACATTTTTTTCTTCTAAAAAAGGTACGTTTTGACTTTTCAAAAAAAGTATTATAGGAATGTCTTTTTAACTTATACACTGTGAACGACGTTTCCCTCTGTTAAGAATCATTTTTTACTTTGAAGTTTCATTTAAAAGTTCACTTAGTTCGATTCAAAGAAAATATTTTCTTTTATATTTTTGTAATTTTATTAATTTAGTGATTTTAAAATAAAAAGGTCATTTCCTTTAAGAATATTTTAATTATATTTTAATAGTATTTCTATTAATCAAAGATAAAAAAAATTTATTTAACTTATGATTTTATAGTGATATGACCCAAGGATATCATCCTTATTATTCATCTGGTTGGTTTTTGAATATAATGACAAAGTGTTTATGAAACTTATTTCTTTTCCATGGGTTATGTTGTGATGAAATTTAGAAATGCTAAAATATTTATGAAACCTATTTATTTTACATGGGTTTTCTATAAAGAAATATTTATAGAACCCATTTATTTTTATGGGTTATGATATTATTAATGAATTATGATATTGTAGCACACTTATATATGATTTTCATTATGTGATAGATGGTACATATATCTCCCTCTAATACATTGGGAAAATATTAAGATCTCATGAGATAAATAAAAATAGAATAGGGAGTGAACCCAGTTCAGTAAGGGTCTTTTTCCACTATTATATTCATAAGTGTGACCCTTGAATACTACGATGGTTTGGGTAGTGAGACCATTACAATATGATAGTCTTCAAAATGTTCCCTGACTATTAAGGAAATTATTTTCTATGCTTATTCTTATACCACAAACTTATGAATTATTACAATGTTATACTCTCATGGCCCATGATCTTTAATTCCTTTATTACTCACATACTATGAACATCCATGATTTATTCCCTGAATCTAGATTATGATTTATGAAATTATATTTATGGTTTTCAAATGTTATACCAATGTTATCATACCCTTCTTTTTACGTTATTATCATGTGATCATTGATATATCCCTTATTTACCCTTACTGAGCATTTGAGATCACCCTTTAATATGTTTCTTTTCCCCGGGTTGTTAATAAAATTACTAAGTATGTTATGTTTTATATGTTTCTAGTTATGATTAACTCATAAGTAGATGATGTATATATTTTATGAACTAGTTTTTTATATATCCATGTTTTAAAATTTAAGAACCCAACCTTAAATAACTTATATTCTGGTCATTTTAAAACTATAAATAACTTTATTTTCCCAAATTTATTTTAGGTTTAAAGTTTTAGGGAATTTGGAAAAACTATCACATAGTAAATAAATAAATTAAAAGTTGAAACTTATACTTAGTATCCAGTTTTTTCATCAAATAAATACCATTTAAAAATAAAAAATGTTTTCTTTTCATGAAATATATTAACAAAATTGATCTTGAACTCACCATTGTAGCTAATAGTCCTTATAATCTTGTGGAAAACATTTTAAAAATATGGGATGAGCACAAAAATCTCATTAACGAACATGAAAATAATGAAACAATCCATTAATCCATAAATACATATAACAATTTTTCTTTTTCAAAATAATTTTTAGGCTCAAAATAAAAATGTTTTACCTAAGAAATCATATTTTCTACCCAAATAGTTTTATAAAATATTTCATAAGAAATCCTAAAGGAAAAAATAAAACCCATACAATCATTTTCTTAAAAACATACATTTTTACACCCAAAAAGGAATCATATTTTTAAAAATATCATTATATTACATTTTGAAAATAAACTTATTTCCATTAAAAATCATTAGAAAGAACATTAATGTTAATTAGTTAAATTAGGAAATCATTTTTATAACACTATTACAAATGGAGTAAAAAACATGAGCAACCTTGAACTAAGGAATACCCAATGCATTGGAGGATATAACGTAACCACCCACCCTAGATTTATCACGAAACCACCCATCATTAGTTAATATCATAACCACCCATCCTTTGTTTATCATGGATACACTTGTCATTAGTTTATAATGGAAAAAAATATCATCATAAAAAATCCCAAAGAATCATATCATAATAAAAAAACATGAATGTTTGAATCTTAAAAATATTATTAAGGAAAATACACTTTTCATTCTTAAATCATATATTCTGTAAAAACTACGCACAAAAAAAGTAAAACATTTTCTTTAAAAATTACCATGTATACTTTTTATGAAAAAATAAATGTATTAATGTGTCAAGAAATTAGAAAAATACACTCATTTCATATAAGTTAAAATAATATTCCTTATGACTTTTGTAAAAAGAAGCATTAAAAGAGTATTTTTTAATGAAAGTCCCTTATATAAAACCATAAAATATATCCTTTTGAAAAGATTTTAGAGAAAATTAAAAATTAAATTAAAAAAAATCATTTACGTATAAATAAATTAATAAAATTTATTTTAAAAATATATAAATTAAAGAAAATATTTATAAAATAAATCTTTAAAACATTCAAAACAAGGATTTTTAGTTAAAGAGTCCCCTACATTGAGTTTCAATCATCACATATATTATTTGTCTTATTGATAATTAACATAGGTTAATTTATAAATTTTTGAAAAACTTTTAATATTTATTATTCTTTTTATATTACGCATTTATATGTTATATACAAATACTCAATCATTTACGTTCACATAAGATGTTCTGATGATATTCGATACCTAAGTCCAAATATGGAAATGGAAAGTTGAATATGGTCAAAGAAGTAATAATTGAATCATCTCTAAAATAATACTCATGAAATAATTATAATTTTTATACATCAATTATAATTTTAAATAAAACCATTAAATATGGTTATGAAATATGAACTATGTTAAAATTCAGGAGATGGTAGGTCGTACATACATATGAGTAACATTTTCATTTTTCAATGATCATTATATAAAAGGGTAAGTATAATTTTTTATTTATATAAGGAAAATGATATATTAAATATAAAATTACTTATTTAAATATACTTATATATTACATTTATGTGGTGGGGTGATGAAAAATGAATCACATCGCTTCATGGAGGTGGTAGTCCACACATACACATGAATGACATTATTATTTTTCTGTGCATGGAACAGTGAGAACATAAATGGTATATTTTATTATAATAAGTATAAATATTTCATTAATATCATATATAAACATTAATTTCATCATTATAAACAGTCTTAGTAGATAAGGATGGAAAATGAATTACATTAATTCGCAAGGCAGCAATCCTCCGTACACATGAATAATAAATTATTTTCCCATTTGATGTAAGTAGAGAAGAATATTTTTCATTACAATGACATAATATCATATAAATATATTCATTATTTTTTAATTATTATTTTATCATGGTTGAATAATTTTTTTTGGGATGTGTAAGAATAAATAAAATAGAAATGACTTATTAAAAACAATACCTCTTCTTTGGACAATCTCCTTTTCTTAACACCTTAAGACCACTAAGGTTGTTCTTCTACCTAATAAAAGAGATAAAAAATGTGGGTAAGTATTATAATAATGTATTTTGGTAATTATATTCTGAACCTAAAGGGGTTTTATGTGTGGATAAGTAATAATAATAGGTTCTCTTTTATAAGAGAGGGGAGGGGCACTCTTGAAATGTATCAAAATATTAAATTAATAAATATTAATTTTCAATTTAAAAATGGGTAAAAATTTAGTTATTTATAATATAATATGATTATGGAGATAAATACTCTTATTCAATAATTTTTTAACAAGTCTAGGTCACATTCATAACATTATCATTTAGTTTTAACCCTTATTTAACCTCTTTAACTCTTACTATGATAAAATTGTTTTTTTACTTTTATAGGGTTAATATTGTAACTGTAAAATGAGAAACGACCCATAAATGGATAATTTATGATATTTTAAAACATATAATTATCACTTGTCCTAATTTAATATTTTTAGGAATTTTATATCATAGAATAAAATATTATATATTTTAAAATACCATTAATGTCAATTTTGACACTATTAATTACATTGACTTTTAAAAATATAAATATAAGAATATAAATTAGAAAAAAACATCACAAAAATGTCAAAGTATTATATAAAATTATTTTTTATATTAATTAGATCATATTATATTAATTTTAATATTTTTAATATAGGTTATTTTATTTTTCCATTAATTAAATAATTACTGCATCTGTTTTGTGCAAGAAATTAAATTAATAATTTCTTCACTAAGAATAAAAAATAAATTAACATATTTAATATAAATATATTATATTTAAAAAGAACATTTATATTCATACATATATTCTATATAACACCATATCAAAAACATTATACTAATTAAAAACTAGAGTGTGACATGTGTGGCTTTTCATTGAAAATTATCATAAAGGTAATAATATAATTCAAGTGATCATAAATGGTTATTTAGTCAAATATTGAATGACTACGGAATAATATAACTTATCAAAAAAAAATTTGGGCAAGTTATTGGGTCATTTTATAGTCCTTATCATTTTATTTTTACCCTAAATTATCTAATTTACCCTTTACCATGGTAACAAAAATTACTAATGTTACAATTCATATTTTCCAAAAATAAAAGTGATATATTTACTAAATTTGTACCTCCTTGTTACAAATATTAAATTCATTTTTGAAAATTTAGAACACCTAATTTTCAATATTTAATTTAAAATTAAACCATTAAAACACAATGAAAAACAGTTTTTTCAGAAAATGACCCTTATATACAAAAAATGTTTTAATAATAAATTAAAGTATAAAATCTATTTAGAATAACATAATTGGATAATTTTAAATAAAAAATAAAATAAATTATTTTAAAACTAATTCAAAATATAATTTTAATTTGTAAATACCTGAAAATAAAATAAAAGTTTCAATAAAATAGATATTTTTTACGATTCATTGAAAAATCAATATCTTTAGAAAATTATCAAAAATTTATTCTATGAAAATTTAGAAATTATGAATTAAAAAATAAAATTTATTTTTTCAAGTTAATTTTCTTAAACTTCTAGAAATAAATTATAATATTCACTCATAAAAAGCAAGAAAGAACCATTTTTTGAAGAAGACATATTTTTGAAGTATAAAATGACATTACTAAAAATTCAAGTTCTAATTTACAATGAATTAATTAATACATTAACTATGAATATTACAATAATATATTTCATAATTACATTAATAATATTCATTCCTACCAATTTAATGACAAGGTTATAATGGAAACATTTAAATAATAAGATTTCAATGTTTGTTTAAGCTTGGTGTTGTATATCTTGTATGCTATCGAACACAATGTTTACTTTTAAAATATTGGGATGTTATATTCTCCTCCCACCATTATTGAAATCTCTTAATCAAAATTTTTAATTCATGCTTTGTAATAATGGTTTGGAATTTAAAAATATCTTTATTGAAATACCACATCGAAAAAAAGATTAATAAAACTTCTTGTTAAAATGAAATAAAGAAAATTATGAAGGTCATATAGAATAACAAAATATAGGTTTCCATTTACATAAAAAGGGACATTAAAGATAGAATATAACTCCCAAGGTCTGATTAAGAGTGATATAGAACATGGTCATAAGAATGTTAATCATCACAAAACCCTAAATATGTAATGGGTTAAAATGAAATTGATTTCTCAATATGAAAAGTAAATGGATATTTTTTTATTACAAAATAATTTTCCTAGAGTTGAATAGTTCCATTTCCATATATACTAAGAACATATGGAAATATACTTACTTTACAGGTAGATTTTCATCCTAAATCAGTTTCCAGCACAAAATCGTCTTTTTCTCCAAAGGATGAGTATGCAAATTTTCTTGCCTGAAGCACTAGAATCAACCCAAAAGAATAAAAAAATACCCCAAAATATAACAATATATTCCTCATATCATTAGAAATTAAAATAAAATAAAATTTTTAAGACTAATATAAAATAATTCCCAAAAAGAATAAAACTTATAATGAAGAAAAACTACTTTTAATATGCAAAATTCAACAGTAATAACCAAAATTCAAGTTAGATAATTCAATAAATAACTATCTTTAAAATTATTAAAAATACTACAGACTATGATTAAATTCAAAAATTCAAAATTATTTGAACACATAATATCCCAATATAAATTTAACATTTTTCTCTCAAAACAAAATCAATCACCCTTAATGTATCATATAAAAAATGTAATTTGTTAAATAAAATAATCTCCAAGTATGCTAACCATTTCAATAAATAACTAGAATCACCATAATCCCAAAATAAAATAATATATGATCCCAAAATATAATTCAACCTATATTACTCAAATAAAATTCCATAGTATTCTATATTCTTTAATTAAATTGGGTTTTTAAAATAGTGAATGTCTTCAGAAATAACATTAATCACTTAATCACCAAATTTGTTTTTAATACCATGGTTATTCATATGATTATAAATATATTCAAAAATTAAACTTATTCTTTATCCAGCAAATTGATTAACTAAAAAGAAAATTTCATACTAATTGGGATATTATGTAGGTAATTGGTAGGCGATGTACCCTTATCACCCTTTGATTGTGGATCCAAGCCCCACAACATAACCAGATGTGATAGGTCGTTACCCGATCTAATGGTTTTCCCTTTTATAAAACTATATAATTCTTATATATTTATCATAAATATGGTGAACATATTCAAAAATAACATTAATAGATTCATCCATAAAGATAATTTTTTAACCTTAAATTTTATCTCATACCATTCATTTTGCATCCCAAAATTTAATAACCCATAATTAAATCAAAATCAAAGACCATAAATACCATAATTGTTATTTACTCCATTGAACTTATGTCTATGAAAACTAATGGAATTATTCCTCATAAATACATTTTCTCATGTTAAACTTAATACTTACATGTATCTCAAATATTTATCAAAACTAGACGTCTCCCAATTTTTTTTACCATTTTACTACTCCACCTTTCAAAGGTATAAATTTTATCATACATATATTCCTGAATTTTGGAATCAAAACCTACAAGAGAATATTCCATAGGATTTTCTTTATTATCATAATACTTATAAAATACCACTATATCATAATCGATACATAAACACATCCTCCATTCAACATGATTCTTAAATAGTTAACCAATCTTCGTGGTCTTATTCATATATAACTCATTCCTAAAATAAAAAATATGAATTACTTACTTATGGTGCATTAATATCAACCAAAAACTATTTCATACAAATGACATTATAAAAATAATTCATACCTTAAATCCAAACATCATGAGTTCATTTATATCCTCTTTATCTTCTAACATGATTCCCATCTTCTAGAATATAGGGTATCATGAATGTGAAAGACATTAAACTAATTACCTCCTCCTACAATGCATGACCCCACTACATATCACACCATATATTCGCAAAGAATTTCCACCAACTATGATATAATCATTTGGTACTCACCAGTAATTGGGTACCGACACCATGCACTACTGAAGGAAGAGTGGCGAAAAGGGGGGTAATCGGTCATCCATTACTCACCATCTAGAAAATGGGGGAAAAAAAACCCAAAACATCTTAGTGTATGTACATGGAACTTGAAACCGATGGGGTGTGTATAAAAGTATCATGAAAATAAAAACACACACACACACACATTGACATCACACAAGATCGACCAATGTTTTTCATATCAATAATTCATAACATTCACCTGTTCATCAACATCATACAAACAATACCACAACCACCAGTGACTATATACAACTGAATACACAAACCAATCGCGCAAAGTCCACAATTTCTAAAATTTCAATTACAGATTTATCCAACATTGAATATTATTACATTAATGCCTACTTAAATTCCTTTTTTAATACAAACACTAAAGGTAACACCTGAGTTTAAATTTCCATTTAAGTGAAACATGTTTATAATTTTTTATTTCATTAAACAAGTTTCCAAACACAAATTATAATTCACTTTGTTTATATTATAGCCCATTCCATTACCCTTTAATCATTACCAACCACGTATTATATTCCTAATAGGATAATTAAATAAGGAATCACACCAAAAAACATCATATTATCAGAATAACCACATATCTACCACCACACTTTCACCACAATCAATACATCACGCATTTTAACTGGTCACACACATCATCACGGAAAACACCAAAAATGTACACAAACACAATTCTAATAATAAAAATACTATTACCACTCAAAATAGATTTCTAAAAAATATATTTTACCATAATCCATTTGTAGGGGTATTTTATATTAAATTCACTTCACATGCGTAAGTTTTTACAAACTATTCCCAATTTACATGGTAAACCAATTCTTAATCAAATATACACATTAATCCTTTTAAGAATGGTGGGTGAAAAAAAAAACAATTTATGAAAGGGTTAAAAATCCACCATAGGTGTTTACAATTTACAATAATAACAACATTTACATCACAATAGGATATAAGTTTCAAGAGAAAAATAAATAAATAATAAGGACATAGATAAACACCTAAGATTATTACACTTCACTAGAATTTAAATGAAATATAGTTAATTATATTTATTAATTAATGCAAAAAAACCACCCATTAGAAAAAAAAATCCTGATAATTTAACTGATGCATATAAGAAAATAAAAAAGGATCCCTTATAGAGAAAATAATTTCTAGAATTCACTACACCAAAAATAGAGGAAATGAATATGATATAATCATCTGGATATCATGAAGTCAAGGGTTTGATCAATAATACAACACTTGAGAAAAAATAAATAGAAATTAATTATTAACTCAAAAGTGACATACTACTATAGAAAAGAGAGAGGGAGCTAAGATACCTAACATTCCTAGATTCATGATCTCGATGGATTTAGGCCAGTGGTAGATGAACCCAAGTATCAATAGAAAAGTTTTTTATCATCCTAAGTCGAAGGAAATGAGTAAATAATTGAGAAAATTATATACCATATTTTAATATACCATATACATATAATGGAATAACTTAGATGATTAACATGACTAACTTTCCTTTTCAATTTTCATTTAATTTTATTATATTTAAAACACATAGAATGGTCCATCTAAAACTATAGGGTTTAAAGAATTAAAATACCAGATTTAATCCACACTTAATATATTTTATAACATCAATTTAATCTTTAAATCTCATATTTTACATTAAAATCATTTTTCATGTCATTATAGAAAAAACTAGTTATTTTAAAAATTTGGGAAATTCGGAAGGCTTTTGAACCATCTGTGAGGAGGGTACTAGTTCATAGAACCATGATATTGACCATATGAGGGGACCCAATAATAGTTATAGGGAACCAATATACCATAATAAGAATCCATCCAACTACATGAAGGAACCAATTGACCACACAAAGTAACTAGAAAATATGCAGGAACGAATTAACTTACCATGTGAAGGAACCAATTGACTGCATGAAGTATCCAACTGGATGTAAGATGAAACCAAATGAATGAATGAAGAAACCAACCAAACACAATAAATAAACAACCAAATATATAAAAAAACTATCATAACATAGGGATGATCAATATGCCTGTAAGAAGAAACCAATCGACCGCATGAAGAAACCAACTAACTATTAGAAGGGACTAACCAGACTAATGAAGTAATCAAAAAAACACATGAAAAAAATCTAAAAAACTTATGAACAAACCAAATGGAAACATGAATAAACCAACTGACCAAATAAACAAACCAACTGACCAAATTAAAAAACCCATTGACCACATGAGCAAACAAACCATCTACACTACCAAGTCGACTAACAGCATGGTCTCTCAATCAACCTTGAGAAATAAGTTAGAAATTTTTGAGGGATGAAGACAAAAAACACTGTTAAAACCTCCAATAATCCAAAAAATAATGGGTAGGGTTTTAGGTACCCAATAGATAATGATAAACATTTGGCATAACTAGTTTGGGTGGGCTACCCAATATTAAGGATAAGCCTATTATGATGAAAAATATATATGTCTTGAGTTATAAATTTTATCTTTAGTCATATCTATCTTATAGAAATCCATATATTTTTTTTTCTAATAAGTTAGAATTCAAATTGTGAGGTATAAATTTAGTTAATGGGGGAAATATAATTCCCTAATATTTTATAAATATATATTCTTTAAATAAATCTAATATGTTTGCTAGTTTATTTCACATGAAATACCAAAATGAAATGAATATCATCATTTGAGATGAATATTATTAATAAAATAATGAGAATAATAAAACCTCTACTAAATAAATAGATATTACTCAACTAAAAGTGAAAACATTTCGAGGGAAAATAATTAAAATGATTAATATTAAAAAAGAATTTTTATTTATAAAATAACTATTTTTAAAGTGTTGTATATTTTATCTTAATAAATGAAATTTAACAATTTTAAAATATCATATTAACATTATTTATATTATAAATTGATATGAAATAATTTCAAGAACACTTTGAAATGTAAATTTTCAAATAAAATAGGTTCTCATTTATATTTTGTACTTTATTGAAAAAATATTTCTATAAATTTTAGAATATTAATTTAATAAATTTAATTTCATTTTAAATTTCATATTTAAAAATTATTTTAGGAATATTTTTTGATATTTTTCTGAAAGGTTGATTTTTTTGTGCAAAGTGAAAAACACTGCTTTTGAAAATATTTTAACTTTTATTACATTTTCAAAATAGAGAATGATTTGAATGTTATGAAACCTATTTTATATAAAAAATATATATTTTAAAAATAATGTAAATCATTTATAAATACAATTTTTTAATTTATAATACCCATGTTTAACATTTTGAAATTTAGGTAATCTTTTATTCTAAGAAAAAATTATTTTTTATTTTTTTCTTAAAATGAATTCTTCACAAGGAGGAATTCTGATTTGGATTGTTTTTAAAGACAACTAACTCTTGTTTGATTAAAAATAATCCAATTAATTTCATATAAATGAACAATATTGGTAATTTTATCTTAACGATATACCAGAAAAGATCAGTCAGAGGCAAGCCCCTGACCATTTATTAAAATAAAAGAAAAGTGCAGGATCTTAACGATATATTTTAATCATAAAATACACTTTTTTAATAACGAGTTTTACATGTTTTGTGGGATCATATTTAAATTATTTTTTTATCACACATTGAAATTTTATTTGATAAAATTGACATAAAACTTTTAATTAGTAGGTCTCAATTTTTTAATAAGGATGATTTTAATGTTAGTTATTAAATGTAAATGACTTATGGAAAATTAGTTACTATGGTAAAACATGAAAAATATAAGAGTAAAAGACATAAAAAAACGTGAGAAAATTCCTGGATAACTCTTGATTAAACTTAACCATTACTAATACATTATTTTATTTTATTGAATCATTTTTTCCTTTGAATAATGAATTTTCTTTTTATATTATTACAAAAATTTTACTCCATTTTCTTATAAGAGTATCCATCACCACTCAAAATATATTCACACCCCAAGCCTATATGAGTCAAAAAAATGCTTACTAAATAATACATAAACACTCCTATAAATTTCCTATAGTATCTTGCTTTCTCAAAATTACACTTCCTAAGCCTTAATCCAATTTTCAAAGGATCCTTTATAATGACTATGGTAAAATTATCGGTTACACCTTTTTCTTTACTTTTAATTTATTTATTCTTCTACCTTATTTCAATAAAATAAAACAATGATGAAATAATTAAATAATTAACATAATTATTCTAAAATATTAGTATGTTTATGGGATAACCTATTTTTACCTTCCACCCAATCATTTGAAAAATGAAAACGTCGACTGCGTTACCTGAAAACTACCGCCTTTATAAGCAACATGATCCTTTTTTCATAACTTCCTTACATGGAAGGTTTAAAGGGGATATTTAATAAATAAATATGATAGATACATCATTATTAATTATTTGAAAATATAAACCAATTTCTACCTTACCTATGTTCTATCACCCATGTTTATGTGAGAACTACTCCCTCTATGAAGGCGACATATTTTTATTCATATAGTATTTTATTCTAGATAAAACTATCTTAAAATATGATTAAAAAATTAAAAAATATATAAAGTATCATTATTCATATATAATAATGATATTATTCTAAAAGAATCACATTCTTAACCATAATTTCCCATAAATTATAACTTATTTATATCTAGGTCGGTTTAACAACCTACTTAGACAAAAATATAATTTTCTACCATAGATGTCTATGGAAGCATTAATACTTGTGTTTCTAGAAATCAATGAGAAAAAAATGTTTATTTTTTAGTTTAATAAAGGTTATACTAATATTTAACTTATTATTATACCACATTTATTTGTTATAAATTACTGAAACAAGTTTGTCATCAATTTTTTAATCACAAATCATAAATAAAATAATTATGGCATGAAATTATAACATTATAAGTATTTATAAAATACCCATTTATATAAATATAATGATCATATTATGATGAAATTTAAATCTATAATCAATAATTGACACTGCCATTATGGAACTAGTATTAAATAATCAATTAAAGCTAATAACATCTGATAATGAAAATAAAATATGACTAAATAATATATCTATGATAAATGATTATAAATAAATTTTATAAAAAGTTATTGATATAAAAAAGTTCTTAAATCAGTGATTAATATAGTAATATTTTTATACATGTGATTTTGGAAGGTTGGACTATGTGGGATTTTAGGTAAGGTTGTTTGCATCTCAATTTTTCTTCGTTGAGATATGATGTGTATTCACAACTTGTTTCATATTTATGGTGTATATATTTTCCAAAAATTTATTTTATAACATATTTTCATGGAATATAATGTATTTAAAAATATATCTCATCTCTACCTTTCATTGGTTTTGAATTTGATATATAATAATGATGTAAGGTATTTTCATCTAAATTTATTTTCATTTAGACATATTCTATTTTATTTACCTAATTTCATTTAAATGGTTTGTGTATTGGAAATTTGATATATAATATCATAAATTATATTTTATTCATAGTATTTAATGTTTAATATAAATATCTCCCATGCATGAGGTTTCAATTAGTATGTTTCTTAATCCGTAATGGGTTTTCTTGAGTAAACATATTTTATTGTGTCATA
Organism: Viscum album; assembly: GCA_963277665.1. Taxonomy (NCBI): domain Eukaryota; kingdom Viridiplantae; phylum Streptophyta; class Magnoliopsida; order Santalales; family Viscaceae; genus Viscum; species Viscum album. The sequence continues at coordinate 1,430,315,199 of OY728156.1, read as the reverse complement.
ATTATTCCTCTTTGAAAATGGATTTACAAGATGGGTTTATTGTGTTATATGATCATATTATAATTTATTTAATGCTTATTTTTTTTTGAATTAAAATTATTTATTTATTAAATTATATTTTTTTGATGTTAAGAATAATTCATATTCACTTCAAATGAGCAATTTTTGTTCCCCATCCATATCCAGCCTTCTCACTAGTGTTTTCCATTGTTTTTTTAAAATCAAAATATTTTTTTATGATAATCTTAAAGTTTCAATTTAACACTTTTCAAATTAAATATTTATCACTTTAATTTTGAAATGTGAATTAATAAAATCATTTTTAAAATATTAAAAAAGTATTTCCCATTTAATTATAAATTTTATCTTCCACTCCAGATTCCTTATGGGAATCCTTTATTTTTTTCTCAAGGATACACTATTGAAGATTTATTTTAAAAGTAATTTTTTTTTCAAAACCTTTTACTTATCTTTTTTGAAAATTAATGATTAATATGTCCTATAACTTATTATTTTATGACTATGGTAAAATCTTTTTCAAAATACATTTTTTTGTTTCTTTCACTGTTATGAATATTATTCTTTAAGAAGATTATTTTAAATGATTTAAAATGGATTTCCAAATGATTTTAACTCAAAATGATTTTTAAAAGAAATATAAATATTATTATTTTTTACTATAGTAATAGTTATATTATAAAAATAAATTCTTGATTTCAAATAAAATTTTAAAGGAATATATTTTTAAAGAGGTTTTCAATGTTTAAATGTATTCTTTAGAAAAGTTATTAAAATAAAATTTCTATTATAATTTTTTCTTTCTGAAAACACTTTTTTATTTTAAATTTTGATTTTTATAATTATTTTTCAAGTTTAAAGTATTTAATTTTAAGGAAAACATTTTTAAGGATCTTTAAATCATTTCAAAATAGAATACTACCTCTTTTTTTTTCAGTGTGATTTATTTAATTATATTAAAAGGTTATTTTACCTATATGTCAACATTATTTTATGTTACTTATTATATACATGGGATATGTTCTTATTATACTATCCACCTTCTTTCTCTATATGTCTTATGAAATGTTCTATGGAGGTTTTTCATGAAATTTTTCGGTTTTCTATGGGTTAAATAAGTGGTGTTTTAAATACAAATGATTTCATGTTTTATTGGAGCACATATGTATGAATGATGATGTGTGTAGTACTATATCATAATAAAATGAATTTCTTAATATTTTATATCTCATGAGATGATGAAATGTTTTATGAACATGATGCAGGTATCATTGTTCACATGTTTATTCTATGAACATGATAATGGTATGTTTGTTCCAAATTTTATTGCATGAACATGATTCATGTATATTTTTTCATATAAACACGATGAATTAAAATTTTTCACAATTTTATTGTTTTAACATGATGAAGGTTGATTTATTGAAAAGTCTATTGAGTGAACATGATTCTGATAGATTTATTCAAAATTTTCTATTTTTGAAGATGATTTAGGAAGAATTGCTTACAAGTTTGTTTTGTGAATGTTATATAGGTAGATTTACATATATTTTTATTATGTAAATTTTAAGTAGGTAACATTTTCCCAAGTTTAAGTGTGAATGTGATACATATAGATTTTTTTAGAAGTTATTACATTAATGTGATGTAGGTTGATTAGTTCGAAATATTTTCAATGTTTATATTTATGCCATAATTTTTTATTATGTTATATTTAAATGACATGTTATACTTCTATATACCTATTTTTATGTCCCTTAGTTCTTGTATATTATATCACACTCTTTATTACATTGTACATTTTTAATCATTTGAGATTATATTTTCTTTCATAATGACTTATGGATAACCCTTTTTGTTCCATATTATTTTAAATAAGATAAATATCTCCAAATCACAATTCATCACATGTTTATGATTAGAACCTTGCCGATATATTGATAAATTTTCCCATACTAAGAATTTGAGCTTACCCCTTTCTTAGGTTTTAATTCCCTAGTTTATGAAGATTAGTATAAGTTATGAGAATTATATAAGGGAGTCTAGTGTTTCTCAATTATGGAGAAATTTTCACAAGTATTATAAAATATGATTTTTATGTAGCTGATTAGAAGAGATACTAAACATTCCATTATTAGTATTATGTGTTTATTTGTGAGTTGTAATTTTTTAAATATAGAAATGTTATGATGTAAAGATATTTTTAGTATGGTTTATCTCACATTGTATCAAATACAATGTTTAAAAAAAGTGTTTTTAGTGTCTTACCTTAGATTTTAGGTTTCAAGAACCTCAATATACCATGTGTGAAGATAGACCATGAATATATTTGTGATCCTTATATGGAGATAAAATTGTGTGAAATATTTATCAAATAAAGAAAAAGAGGTGATATTATATGATTGGTCTAGTAAAAATGCACTTATGTAGTATGATTAATATTTATAGAATATATGAAGAACAATATTTCATTATTTTTTTAATGACTATAACAGTTTTCCATGAACCATATTTATGAATATAAAGAGATAATTCATAGGATTCATAAAGAGGTACCCGATAATAGTTGAAAATGAGATCGATTTCATAATTAAGATATTATGGTATGATAATGGAAGATAGTATACCAATATTGAGTTTGAAAACTATCTTGAGAGACATGGAATAAAGTATGAAGTTTCATCTGTGACAACTTTATAAAAAATTAGTGTTGAATGAATAATACAAATGACAAATAATTTCGAAAACAAATTCTCATTTAAGGTTTCATTCCTCGCCACTATTGGAAAGAGAAAGTACACGATGAATTTCACACTCCACATAATGTATTTCTAAGCCCTGAGGAAGAGATTACACCATATGAAATTTGTTTTGAAAAAATACATCATTGAAAAGATTTCATATCATAGGAAGTAAGTACTACATCTAAAACAAAGAAAGAAATAAAGGAATGTATGGTAATGATACAAATAAAGAAATATTTCATGGATAATTAAGAAATATTAAGGCATGTAAATTATACAACAATAGGATGATTAAAATCATAGTCAGTGGAGATTTAAAAGGTATGGAGAAGAATGATGTGAACAAATATAAATGCATATAAGCTGATATTTTTTATCAAGAAGAAGAAGAAGAAAATTAAGTTAGTGTAACTCTATAAGTTGTATGTAGTTTTTTAGATGATAAAGCATCAAAATTTTAGTTAGAATATGAAGCCATTATTAAAGGATATAAATATATACATTATATAAGAAACATGAGAACACAGTTTGATCCATCCAATATAATTTGAGATATATCTGCACCAACACAATCAAAGATAATGAGGAGTATGTATTATACAGATTTATTATTAATAGTAGAACCATACTCATTTAAATATGTAAAAATGTGGAATCTTTGGTTTACTATATGAATGAATATTTTGATTAGACTTATAAAAAGTAGACTTGGGATCTTGTTGAAAGACTATAAAATCTAAATGTGATCAAAAAATTGGTTATTAAAGAAAAAATTTAATGATCATGGAAATGTAAACAGTTACAAGGATCACTTGTTTTTTGTAGGATGTGCATATATTTATGGTGTAGATTTTGAATAAACATTTTCTGTAGGTTCTTGACTTGACACAATCATAATTTATTTGGATTTGGAAAATTAAAGAGGTTACAAAGTCTATCAAATGGATGTCAAAAAAAGCTTCTTAATTGGTGTTCTTGAAAAGGTAATTTACATTGAACAACCAATGATATTTCTAATTGGATGTGATCAAACAAAGGTCATCAGATTCAAAAAGGATCTATATGGTTTAATGTAAGCACCATGAACATGGTATGCTTGGTTGGATTCTTATTTGAAGAATTCGTAATTAAAAAGGGGCAATGTCAACCATAATATATTAGTAAAGACATCCAGGGAATATTAGTTTTTGGTCATTATGTATGTGTATGATATCTTATTTGGAAGAATACAATATGAATCCATGGAAGAGTTTTCTAATCACATGAAATTAGAATATGGAATTTCAATAATTGGTGAAATCAAATCGTTTTTGGGCCTACGAGTTATAAGAAATAAAAAATACAGTTACATATCAATTGAAAAGTATGCAACAGATCTATTGAAAAAGTTTAACATGAATTATTCTAAACTAATACCAACTATGATTTTTGTTGGAACAAATATTAAGAAACTTGAGGATGGGAAAATTTTGGATCGAGCCTTACATGTGATGATAATTAGAAGAATTCTATATTTGACTACAACGTGAAACTTTTTTTTTCTTTACAACACATTATAAAGATCATTTTTAGAGTATTACTAAGGAAAAAAATCTCACAAGAGTTAAATGAATCATTTGGTAAATCCATGGTTCTATAAATTTTTTATTTCACTTTTTTGTATTAATGGATCATTAATTGAAAATATATTTCGATGTTGACTCGGATTTTGATGTGATGGATCCAAAATAAATGAGCGGTGGTTCTTTATTCATTGGAAATAAATGTGCGGGATGGTTGTGCAATAATTTAGAGGTAACTTCACTAAGTATTATTGTAGAAAAATATATCTCATTGACTAAGTTACACACTCAAATTTTTTATATGAAGAAACAACTGATGGATATTGGTGTAGAGGTGAAAAAAATAGTGGTGGATTTCTTGGATAATATGAGTGTGACTGATCTCATGAAAAATCTAGTACAATATTATTATACCAAGAATATTATGATCAAAAGTTAGCTTATTTTAGTAAATATGGATAAAGGAATGATCATAGTTAAACATTTTGGAATCAATTGACAATTAACATATATCAGGACTAAGAAATTGGCCACACCAATATTTGTGAAGTATTAATTGAACCTTGATGTTCATCCACATCTTTATACATGAAGTTGTTCAGATTTTCCTCTCTCCCCATTAGCATCAATTGTTCTATCAAGTTTGTTTCATATTTTGTGGGCATTTTGGGTTTATTTTCAATGGAGTAAAAATGAAGATGATGGTGATATTCAATAGAGATGACCTGGATTTAAAGTGATCAAAAATTGGTGTTAGATACAAACTCTAACATTGAGTGGTGGGGGATATATTGCATGAAATTCAAGGTGAGATACAGTCTATGGATTATAGTGTTTTTAAGTGTGATGTTAATGAAGGATAGGGGAGCTATGTGATGAGAAATTTCATAATGCAAGGAATGATCTATTGAACTCTTAATTTCTATATATATATTTTCTCACATATACTTAGAGTGATGGATGAGTTATTTCACTAAAATCTAGGAGAATCATGAAGATTATATTGAATTGAATGCCCCTTTGGATTTATAATAAATGAAAAGGTGGAAACTATTGGAACCAAAGTGATTCAATATGAAGATAGATGTTATCTTTGTTTTCAATCAATGTCAATGTTTTTTAAGGTTTTTATGACCAATGAAGACAACTTAAAGAGACATATATTTCCAATGTTTTTAAATTTTTGTGTTGAAAATTTAAAATGAAATTATAGAGTTTATTGAAGGAACCTCAAAATGTCATTTCAGTGAAAAAGAGACATTTTCACCCTAGTAAATATGTAAACTATGTTCTAGGGCCGCGAACTGGTGTCGTGTGCAAGTACCGCATGAATGTGAGACTGTGTACCTATCTGAGATGCTTCTATAAATGAGTACCACATAAAAGTGTTGGTAAATGATGGAGGGATTCATGAAGGTCAATTATTTTTCCCATAAATACCAAATATATCCCCTTATTTTTAGTTAACTAAAATTAGGAGAAGTATCATAGGTACTATTATCATGAAAGGTACACCTATGTGAACTGAACTAAGAAAATCATCTAGTTGAAGGGGGAATGTGAATTTAGACGAGTAAATAAGAAAATACAATGACATAAACATTTTTTTTCACAAATAAGGTATAATGAAGACAGTTTGGTGAAGTTACCTTAGATAAGGGTTTGAGAGAACATGGTTTCCATGAGAAGGCTTAGGTGAATGTATTAAGAGAAGATCTCCTAGAAAAATCCATATACGTGGGTGAATCCAAAGAATTTGGTGAATTTATCTTGGGTGAATCCAAGTACATGGTTTCATTTTAATTTGATGAATCTAAGGACTTGGGTGAAGTTGACTAGGGTGAAGCCATACATAGGTGAAGTAATGGAGCCAGTTGAGGAACACTCGATAAAATCTTGAGGTATGGGCGAGCCACCTAAGAAAAAATTGAGAAAATAATTGCATCATAAACCCCATAACATAATTATAATAACTCAAAATTAATATTAATTAAGTTTTAAAGTAAATCATCAAGTAGATAAATAGAGTAAGACTTCAACAAAAGTAGTGTGAAAGGGGAATTTAAAGTAATTGATCAGGGGGAGGTAGAATGCTATCCCAGAATTCATTGTAAATGTAGTGATCCTGGTATAATGTTACCATGAACAAAATATTTTAATCTAATGAAACTAATAAATATTAGTTAATTATAGTATGAAAAATTCATTATCTGTGTATTCTCATTGGAATAACCCTTAGTGGTGAGGCAAATAAAATTAATGAGTTTCATTTTATTTATTTATTTGTGATTTTATTGAATACTTGTTTTTTTAGGTAGGTATAGTGAGTTCCTACTAGTGTGTAGAAAATGTATTTTAAATAAAATAAAAAATTGGATACCCTAATTTACCCCTCCACACTGAAGGCATCTCAAGGCCTAAAATTTTCCATGTTCTTGTAACACAAATGTTCTCCTCGATCATTGATTATTTCTCAAAGAACTCTAAAACTATCAAAAAATATTTGATCATGGAAGCTCAATCACTACAATTGTATCATCAATTCATGTTTATTTTACGTTAATACACTCAAAATCATAATATACTGCACAAAATATATTGTAAAATCACAAATAACTATGAAATGGACCCATGGATTCTAATAACCATACACCGAATATCTCATAAAAAACAATGGTTTTGGGGAATTTTCTAAATTTTTAGAATTCCTATAATAAATTGATTGTTTTGAAATGTTTTTCAAAATTCATGTGAGTATTTAAAAATTTATTTCCAAAATAGACCAACCTATAAAACTTTTTAACTATTCATTAAGGTCTAAAATGGCCTCCACATGAATTCATATTATAGAATAAAGGCATAAATTTTACTTATTCCTCTGGTATACATATTCTAATCACATGGTTAATAAAAAATTACCAAAAATAAGGACCCTACTATAAATAATATTTTGATTCATATTTCAATATAATATTTTTATTCTTTGAAAAGAAGGTTACACATTTTAGGTGAACAAAGAATTCAATAGGTTAGTATACCATGACAATTTTATGACTTTTTTAACTTTTCACTTATAAGGAAATCATATAGGGTTACCTTGAATGGTGATTCTAATTTTCTAGTGTGGGGTGACCTTATCATGTTGTATACAAAAATTTTGTCTTATCTATTATTTTCCTTGATATTTAAGTAATATTCCTGGAAATAAATATACATCTTAATAATCAAGGATTTGTTTTATTTTTCTTGATCAAATACCTGAGTATTTCATAATTAGAAAAGTTATTAATTTTCTTACTAAAAAATTTGCCTATAATTCACCTAAATAAAAAAATCTACATAAATTAATTATTTTTTGTTATGTAATTTATTTTGGTTGTTTCCAATGTTTGAAATGTTTATACTATCACATGGAAGTTCCCATTATACTTCTAGGAAAATAAAACCCCCAATTCCTATTTGGAAGAAACACACAACATATTAAATGGTTTAATAAAATAGGGTTAATATATTATAGGGTTATTGATAAATCTATCATTAAAAAATCACTATTTTCTCCACATGTGTAATAAAAAAAATATCATCCTCTTTTTAAAATAGGTTAATCAAGGGAAAAATTCTTGTTAAAGTTGTTAATAAATCTTTTATAAATCCAAACATGTCCTAAAAATGATCTAATGCGTCTCAAAATAGTGAAAAAAGGAAGTGTAGAAAGGATTTCAGCCTTGGGATAATCTACTTTCATTCCATCCTTAGAAATTATGGGTTATATAAAATTTAATTTCTATACTATGAAATGAAAAATTTTAATGTATATTGCCAATATTTTCTTCACTTCTTTTTAAAACATTTTTTAGATCAATAAAGAGACATTAAAATATTGTTTCATAAATAATAAAATCACCAGTAAATACCTCTATGAAGCTCTAAATTTGGTACAAAAAGATAAATATATTTAAACATTTAAAATTACCTTGGGCATTTCAAAAACTGAAGGGCATCCTTAAATAATAAAAAATACCAAAGAGACATGTAAATATGGTTTTTTCTTGGTACTATGAAGCCATGGGAACCTAAAAATAAAAATAAAACCAATCATGAAATAATTAATGACCATTACCATATAGTCTCTATGATTTTTATTCTATAAAATGTATGGGGAAATATTCCTTTCATGTTACATGATTTAATTTCGTACAATAAATGAAGACCCTCCAACTGTTCTTAATCATAGTGGGAACTAACTCATTATTCTTATTTTTTACAATAGTGAATCCATTATTTTTTTGGTACAATCTAAATGAGGCTAACCCATTAAGTTTATTATATAGGGTATATGATTTTTTCACCTTCTAATCAATCAATTTAATTTTTTATAACTCCCATTAAAGTTGGGATGAGAATTAACTAGGGTTGTCTCATAGGGTTTGTATCACTTTCTATGAAAATATTGGGAACAAATATTTTAAGGATAATTCCTAGAATGTATCCTAATGACCATCCTATGGCCCTAGTATTTTTTTCATAATTTTCATCAATTTAGGATTTTTTTGGGTTCCAATTTGATTTAATTTATGACATAGATTTTCATTTTCTATAAGAAAAGAATATTTTAATTTATAGGGTAGAAAATTTAGTTCCAGTTTAGGGGGTGGGGTTTAAAGATAGTTATAACTTCGTATTATCCATTTTTTTAACTTTAACATATAAGTAATAAGTTTTATTTTTATATTTTAGTAAATCAGTAAAATAACATTCATGAATTTCCTCAAACTGTTCACTATATAAAATTATTTCTAAATTTAACTCCTTTTCAAAAAACATATTCATCAGAAAAATTAAATGATTCATGAGACTCTCATAATAAAATTATTTAATCAAACATTTCAATTTATTCAATATAATAACAAGGAATTTTATAATGTCTTAATTGCAAAATATATTGTAAATCATGTGGGTATTTCATTAAATTTTAAAATCTAAATTTTACTATTTATTCACCAAAAATACAAATGGGTAGGTAGTGTTGTAATTATCTTGTTTTACAACCACTTTAGCTGGATTAAATTATTTTATCTGTATGGAAGAATATATTTAGTAAGGTATAACATTAATTAAAGTTCCCAAGTCACAAAAATGTATTTTTAAAATTAATCTCTCATATGGTATAAGGGATAGTAAAAATACCTTGGTCTTTCAATTTTATTTGTAATTTGGTGTTTATTAGAGTAGAAACATTTATACCTAAACTTACCTTCTAATATCTTTGAAATTTAAACTTATTTCTACACATTTATAGGATAAATCATGAAAAACATGGAATTTTTTGGATGGCCTCTAGTAAATAGATATTTTTTCTACTCTCTTAATGTTTTCTAAGACCTCTAGTTGTATTTCTTATTCACTAGTTCTCTTAGGTGGGTTTATTATTATAGTGAAGAAGGTTGAGGTTGATGGGGGTCCTTTATATTTCCATTTATCTTATCTTCCATCACTGGTTGTGTGTCTATAGTGATATCCTTGTCAGGTTTCTTTTTAGAATTCATTCATGAAGTTTTCTAGTTTTTACACCCCAAGCTTCAGTTCCTAGGGGTAATTATTCACTAATATTAACATCCTTACCACTACTTATATAAATAGAACTAAATTTTCCTTTGGGGATAAAAATTTATTGGTAAACAGGTTTACACAATCCTTGATTTACCAAAATATTAATGGTTGTCCTTATTAGGATAAACTATCCTTTAATATAATTTAACACTAAAATATGTGTTGTAAGGGTGACATGTTGGTTGGTTTTAAACTTCACAGGATATATTATAAATTACTTCATTTATGGTTATTTAACTTGTAATTGTTTTATCTTATATAGGTATGGGAGATGTATATCTAAAATAGTGATAACTGGAAATATCGTTGAAAAGTATACTGATAAGGAAGTGTTTAAGGATATTGATTTATAACTCTATACTAATTTATAGGGAACTATTTAGATAATTAGATACTAATTTTTTAGTTCAAATAATTCATTTATTACAAGGAATCAGAACTCTCTTTCAATTTAAGGGATCTATTAATGTAGTGATCCAGATAATAGAAAATAAAGATCACTCTAGGAGGTGTGGAAGGTGATGCTTCCTAAACCTTATTTAATGCTATCTGTATCAATAGAGAGGTCAGTTATTCAATTTTAGTGATAAAAAAAATGAGAGATAGAAATATTTCCTCCATGTTATACTCTAGTAGAGTATATTTTACAGAATTCATGAAATATTTATGATATCATATCCCTAACTTCATTAGGTATCTTTTCAATAAAATATACCCTGAAAGAGGATTTCAAAAGGTTTTAGTATATATCCAACAATACTTGGTAAAATAAAACCAAGAAGTGATGGTACTTTAATTTTTTATGTGGATAATATGAAGTTAGATACTTAAATATCCCCTAAAACATAAAGAGAGTTTCTACACATTTTTACACGATCCCTTAAAACCCATTTCTCATTTCAGAGCTCCTTAAAGTATGGAAGAGTTTTTGGAGGAATGCCTTTTGATTTACATCCTAGGTTGTGATATATCTAGGTTGGAAACTATATACTTAATCTTTGGATGATTCTTCTAGGGATAATAGAAATGCTTTACAGTTTATTTGAGGCTTGTGGTATTCTCTAATATTGAAACTATTATAAACAACCCTAAATAACTTCAAAATAATGTTTGGATTCTATCTAGTAAAAAAATGAAATTTAGAAAGAATTTTTTTTATTTTAGTTCAAGGGTAACAATATTTTTGGTTATTTGGTTGCAACATCCATTTATTATTATTAATTTTATGTGTGTAATGTTCTCTAAGTGTACAATTCATCTTATCCAAATTATTTTCCATGTTTTTAATTCCTAATATTAATTTTTTGAGAAATAATTAGAGGATAGATAATCTATTAGAAAAACTATGAAAAACTTTTTCTCCACTTCCTCAGTGATTTTTAAGTTCCTAACACTTTCCATTATAGTTAATTCAATCTATGGATCAAAATCAATGAGATTATTTTAACTAAAAATATCCATGTATCAAAAAGAATTTAAATTAAAATAAGTAAAAAATAGAAAAAAATAATATTGGCCTTCACTACCTAGCAGTGATACTAGGTTGATGAGGATCCTATCATGGGAATCATAGAAATAATTTTTTTAAAAAATATGTTTAATGTAGTAAATAGTGACACTCTGGTTGTTAATATAGAGGAGAGTGTTTAAAGTGTGGTTTTCTTTTTCTTTTTTTGTGGGTTAACTAAGGTTTAAAAAATAATTTTTTTTGTAATTAAAGTAATGAAACTAGGATTTTTAAATTAGTTTTTACAATTATTGGTCTAACCTCAAGTATCCCCTCAAGTAAAATAGAAACACCTAAAAGAAACGACACCTCTTCTTCGGTTAATCACCTTTAAAAACACTATAACACCTCTAAGATGTGTTTTATGCCAAAAATAAGGCCTCAAGAATGAGGTGAATGATTATATAAAGAGGTTTAAATATATATTGGACAATAAAAATGATTCTTTAAGTGTGAGTATTAGATAATAGTGGGTAATTTTTTATAGGAGAGAAGATGAGTATCCTTGAAAACTCTTAAAATATTAAATTAATATAAATTAATTTTTAATAAAAATGACTCCAGATAGAGATATGTAAAATATAGGATGAGCATATTTCTAAATACACTCATCAAATAATTTTTAGACATGTATTAATTTTATTTTAAACCTTATTTTTTCGATTTACCCTCAATTATTCTCTTTTAAATTTTTTTCTAGTAACAACATTTTAAATATTAAAAGGGTATAAATATTACTTATATGGGGTCAATTAAACATAATTGGAAACTTAATGAACTTTTAGACCTTATCATAGTAAATTTTTTATTTTATAATATTTTTAGGATTTTCAAATAATTTTATAAATTATTATTTTTATAAATATCAATTATGTCAATTTTTACACTATTCATTTCATTAAATTTAAATAAAATACAAACAGAGAGATAACTTGTAATAAAATGATTTAATAGAAAAATAACATGTCATAGTCACCTATAAAATTAATGTATGGAATAAATTATATTAATTAATATTTATTTTAATATTTATCTTACCATTTATTTGATTCTTTAATTAATAAACCTTTTATTTCATCAATATTATGTCATAATTAACATTAATTATTTGCTTCCTAAAAATTATAAACAAATTACCATGATGTATTTATTTTTTTTAGATTTATAAATACTATTTATAGTCAAATAGTTCCACTGTATAACTCCATATTAAAATAATTTACTTTTTAAAAAACAAAAGTGTAATAAAAATGACTATTTATTGAATATACTATTATAAATGCATTAAGGTCAACCATGTGGCTCTAAGTGGTCCTAAAATCAATCCAAGGATGATAATGGTTGGGATACAATCATAAAATTAAATTAGGACAAGTTTTTTGGTATTTTTATATTATTATATTTTTATTTTTATTTTTAATTACTGGATTTACATTTAACTACGGTAATAAAATTTATTAATAATGTTACAATTCATAAAATCAAAATAATAAAAATAACATATTTATATAATTTTTTCTAATGGATTTCAAATATGGAATCAAAATTTTAAAATTTAATACATATATTTTTCTTTAATTAATTTAAAATTAATCCTGTTGTCGAAATGAAAAAATGGGGGGTTTTTTAAAATTAAAAACCATCAAAAAATTGATATGCATTTATATCTAATTTCAATGTAGAGTTACTTAAAATGTGAATAATTGGATTAAATTATAAAAATTTAATCTAATTAAACATTAAAACCAATTAAAAATATAATCTAACAATTTAAATAAATTAGACGAAAAAGCATTTTTGAATTAAAATATAGTATTTTTTAGTATTCATTAAAATATGAATGTTATTCAAAAAATACCAAAAATTTATCTAAAGAAAAATTTTATGTCCCAATTCTAAAGAATAAGTTTTGTTTTTCAAAAATAACATATAAAAGTTACAAAAATATATTTAAAAAGGATTTTCTATCAAAAGTCGGTAAAACTACATTTAAAAAAAAATACTTATTTTATCCAAAAAATTTAATTTGTTCTCATATCATGCACAGAAAACATATAAGATTAATTTTAAATATTAAATTGAATATATTAAATATATATCTCATTAATGAAATCTATCAATAGTGATTTTATTATTTTTTAAACTCTCTTATTTTCATTTAAATAGTTTTTTTAGAAAACCACATCCTTTATATTCAATTGGATTTTATTTTATTTCCTAATTAATTTGATAACCAATGATCATTATATAAACATGTGTAAACCATATTTTCCTAATTCAATTAATACTATTCATTCCCTTTATTCTAACAAATATTTTATCGCAGAAGCATTTAAATAATAATATTTAATTGTTCATTTAAACTTGATATGGCGTATCATGTATGCTATTGAACATTGTTTTTCATTTTAAATACTTGGGATGTTACATTATCCACCCTTTTGAAGATTTCATCATTTCAATTTGAATTTGGTGTCATTAAATATGGTATGACTTTTCTAAATATCTTTATTGCAACCCCACATCAGAAAAACAATTAGAAAAACGCCCACTTTAAAAGAAATAAAGAAAAGTATGAAGCTCACCTATGATAAAACATAATATGATTACATATAGGAAAACATGGATATGGAAGAAAAACTAACCATTATATTCTAATGGAGAGTTGTAGAAAAAATTGTCAGGAAATAAGTAAATAATTAGAAAGCTATAAATTTGTCATGGGTTAAATGGTATTTTACTTCATAGTAGGTGAAGTAAATAGAAAAAGTTTTTTATATCTTTTTTATAAAGTTGAAAAATTATTTTACTTCATTAAAAAAAAAATATAAGGAAACATACTAATTTTCCAGGTAGAGTGTCATCCTTTAATCAATTTCCAACACAAACTCTTCTTTTTCTCAAAATGATGAGTATTTAAGATGAATCAACTTCTATATAATCACAAAATCCACAAAATATTAACTACCCATTTTTTTAATCTTGAATAATTTACTAGAAACAATATGGTTAGTATAAGATAAGAAAATTCCCCAAAATGAATAATATTTTATTAGAATAATCTCTACTTTTAATCTCCAAAATTCAATAGTAATACTGAAAGTTCCAAATAGACCATTTAACATATAACTATCCTTAAAATTCCTTAAAATAATACAAAATAATATTGAAACCCAAAATTTAGAAGGATTTGATCACATAGTATTTGAGGATAAATTTTAACATTTATCTCTAAATAACATAAGTCACTATTAATGCCTCAAACCCAAAATCTATTAACCTAATCATATATTCTCCAATATAGGTTAATCATTTTTATAGATAACCTAATTACCTATAAGTCCACAAATGAAATCATAGATTCTTCCAAAATATAATTCAACCACCAATACTCAATTAAAATTTTATAGTATTCTATTTACCTTATTCATATAATTTTCCCAAATTAGTGAACATCTTCCAAAATAACATCTATCACTTAATGTGAAAATCATTTTCTAATACCAAGGATATAAATTTGATAAAACAAAAGTTACAAAAATCATATTATTCTTATTTTATCAACTCATTTAACTAAAAAGATAATTTCATACTAACCAGGGACTTCACGTATGCTAGTGGTAGGCGATAAATCCTTGTTGCACTTCGGTTGAGGGTTTTATTCCTATATCCTTGTCTAATAAGACAATTTATCACACTTCCTATTATTTGTCCTTTTTCTAAACCTATACAATTATTTTAACATTTCCAAAATGAGATAAAGTCCTCAAAAATAACTATGACATATTTTAACCTCATATTTTATCTCATGCCATTCATTTTGCATCCCAAAATATAGTAACCCAAAATTACCTCAAAAATAAATGTCTCAAAAAATACCATTAAACAACTTAACATTTTGGAACATAAATATTGAAAAGTTATTTATAATAAATTAAACTTATTATTAACCTTAAAATTATAAACTCATGATGATATCCCTAACTCTTTAGAAAACATCCTAATATCCAAAGTAGTCTAAACCATCCTCTAATACAAAATATAAGGGTACGACCTTAAACATAAAATAATCTTGAGTTAAATCAAGAATTATAATTTATGATATTTTCAGGTTTTGAGTTTTAGATAATTAGGCAATAACTATTACATATCAACTCAAATATTATAAAGTAGACATTTCTAATCACAATACATTTTTTCACAAAATAATACTCTTCAAAATAGAACATGATTTATTTTGTTGATAAAAATATTTTTGACTTAATTATTTCTCTAACCCATCCTTATACCCTATGGAAAACATTTAAAGAACAAGGAATGTGAACAAATATCTTATTAATGGATATACAATAAAAAATGAAACCGTTAGTCCATGGATATTTTAAACCCATGAAATTATTTTCTCAAAATCATACTTTTCACCCATAAAACATAAACTCTTTAGCATACCTCATGAAATCATAATATTCATAAGGAAAAATTGTTAGTAATCATAAATAATAAAGGCAACTTTTAGCATCCATATCATACTTACATTGTATGTTTCATAGCTATATAGGGAGTAACCTTCATGGTTATGTTTGGAATACTGATCATAGTATATTCTCTATATCTCTTAGGATAAACCATATCATTTAACTCCATCTCATTACCCAATGAATTGAAGATCTATCACGGCTCACCCGCCCTCAGTTTATCATTGAACCACTCATATACAAAAGCAATTCCTAATAACCCTAACATAATCATAACATATAAAACAAGCATAAAAGAAAAATAGCATTTCTATATTACAATCACAAGATATCATTTCAAGATATTGACATAATAAATCCTTTATCAAAAACATTTTCAATACCAATATACATGTAAGGGGAATATGCTATTTATTTTTATTTTAAAACATTATGACTTATAGAGGTAGCCAAATATCAAATAATAGCCATGACAATATAAAAGTCATTGTCACCGCGTACATAAAAAACATTCATTTTGTTGTTTAGTAAATGCTTCCAAGAAAAAAAATTCAATTAAAAAACCTTTGAATTAAAATAAAATTCAAATTGGTTTATTATACACCATAAAAAAGAAGGTGGATTATAATATCAAAATAATTCTCAATGAAAGGAGATTGATATTAAGTCCCTTACATTGAGTCCAAATCGTCACATACAATCTTTATATTCCGGAATAATTAACTTTGGTTAATTTATAAGTTCTTGATAAAAACTTTCAATTTATTATTCATTTTTTATCTATTATTACCAGGATATAAAACTTACATAATTATTTAAGTTCATATCAAACATTTTGTCGATATTTGGTAATTTAGTCAAAAATGAACTTTTTTTGAAGTAAAGTGTCCATGTAGTCATAATTACATCACCTATAGAATAATATTAATGAAATAATAAATAAATTTAATCATTAATATTTTTTTTTAAAATAAACCACTAATTATGGTTATGAAAAATGAACAACTTTATAATTATGGAGATGGTAGGTCGTATGTACGCATGCGTAATGTTTTCTATTTTTAATTGATCATTATGGGGATAAGGTAATTATTATTTTAACTTTCCAAAATGATCATTATATAATTAACTTAATAATAATAATTTTAATATACTTATATATATTATTGAAGTGATGCGGTGAACAAAAATGATTCACATCGCTTCATGAAGGTGATAGTTTACATGTACAAACGAACGATGTTTTCTATTTAATATGCATGGAACGTGAGAAAATAATTGAAATATAGTTTGTTAAAATGATAAATATGTCATGAATATCATATATAAACATTAATTCCTTAATTATAACCAGTCCTGATAAATAGTAATGAAAAATGAACTATATCAGTTCGTGAGGCGGTAGTCCAACGTACACACAAACGAAATGATCATTTCCCATTTGATGAAATTAGAGATAGATTTAGGTGATAATATTAAAATAATAAAATCTCAGTATATATAGTATACTGGAGTTATTATTTCATCTTAGATGAAGATTATTTGAAGGAATTGTATGAAGAAATAAAATAGAAACACTTAAAAATTGATACCTCTTCTTTAGTTGATCACCTTTGAAGAACACTTTAACACCTCTAAGAATGGTTTCTACCAAAAATAAGGCCTCAAGAATTATGAGAGTGATTATAGTATGTGTTTTGGGTAGTTATTGACCAAAAAATGGTTTTTTATGCGTTAGTATTTGAGAAGAGTGTGTACTTTTTTATAGGAGGGGAGGGGCACCCTAGGAAACTCTTAAAATATTAAATTAATATAAATTAATTTTTTAATCCAAATAAATCAAAATTGAGAGATGTAGAATATATGATGATGATAGGTCTAAATAATCTCATAAATTAATTTTTAGATATGTATTGATTTTATTTTAAACCTTATAGTTTTGGATTACCCTTAAATATTCTCTTCTAATTTTAATTGTGGTACCAAAATTTTAAATATTAATAGGCTATAAATTTTACTTATATGGGGGAAAATTTCCCATAATTGTAAAATTAATGAACTTTTAGATGTTATCATATTCACTTTGTGATTTTAAAATATTTTTAGTATTTTTTAATAATTTAATAAATTATTATTTTTATTAATATCAATTATGTCAATTTTTACACTATTCATTTCATTGAATTTATATAAAATTAAAATTGAGAGATAAATTAAAAAACCATTTAATATACTTATAAAATGTCATAGTCAGCTGTAAAATTCTTGGATGACATAAATTATGTTAAATAATATTTATTTTAATATTTATATTATCATTTATTTGATTTTTTAATTAATAAATCTATTATTGCATCATCGTTGTGTCATAGATAAATTTAATTATTTATTTCCTAAAATTTATAAAAAAAATTTCATGATGTAGGTAATATTTTTAGATTTATAAACACTATTTATATTTAAAGAGATCCCCTATATAACCCCATGTTAAAAAACTTTACTTTTCTTAAAAAATAAGTGTAACAAAAATGATTATTCATTGAATATAATAGTATAAAAGCATTAAAGTCATCCAAGTGTCTCTAAGTGGTCCTAAAATCGTCCCAAGGATTCTCATCTCTAGGATAAACTACTACAACTAAATGATGACAAGTGTTAGTGTAGTTTTATATTATTATAATATTATTTTTATCTTTAATTACCCGATTTACATTTAACCGTGGTAATAAAAGTTATTACTAAAGTTACTATTCATAAAATAAAATAAATCAAAAAGACATATATAAATAATTTGGACCCAATTATTCTAAATATGGAATTACTTTTTTTATAATTTAAAACCTATAAGTTGTATGAATTAATTTAAAATTAATCCTCGTTGTCAAAATGAGAAAACTTGTTTTCTTTAAATTAAAAACCACCAAAAGATTGATATGCGTTTATATCTAATTTCAATGTGAAATTACATTCAATTACCATAATTGTATTAAATAATAAAAACTTAATATAATTACACATTAAAAATAATTAAAAATATTATTTAATAATATTTATAAATTAGATGAAAAATCAGTTTTGATTTAAAATAAAGTATTTTCACTATTCATTAAAATAAGATTATTATTTGAAAAATATAAAAAATTCCAAAGATAAATTTTATGTACCAATTCCAAATAATAATTTTTTTCTTCAAAAATAACATATAAAAGTTAAAAAAAAATATTTAAAAAGGGTTCACCATTAAAAAGAGGTAAAACTGTATTTTTTTAAAATACTTATTTTATCTAAAAAATAAAATTGGTTCTTATATCATGTCTAGAAAACATATAAGATGAATTTGAAACATTACATTTAATATATTACGTATATATATCTAATTAATAAAATCCATCAAGAGTGATTTTTTTGTAAACTCAGTTATTTCATTTAAATTATTTTTTTCTTCAGAAAAACAAATCCTTTATATTTAATTGGTTTTTATTTAATTTGGTAACCAATGAATCTTTATATGAACATGTTTAAACCCTATTTTCAAAATTCAATTAATACTATTCATTCCCAACATTATAACAAATATGTTATAAAAGAAACTTTTAAATAATAATATTTAATTGTTCATTTAAACTTGATGTGGCATATCATGTACGCTATAAAATATTGTGTTTCCTTTTAAAAACTAGATTAGTTAAATTGATTGTGTGATAAATAATCCCATTCAACATTAGATTTTTTGATGTAATTATTATTTTTTCTAAGTTATTTTTTTTCCATGGTTCTTTGTAAGAATTCCCACTTGAATAAAAAAGTTGGTTAATATGGGATATAGTGATAGGGTTGTGATAAATCCACAATATGGACTCATATTAAGGAATAATATGAGATAGGGTTCTATTTTCGTTTTCTTTGTTACAAATATTGTAGGTTCCCTACTGAATGGTGTTCTTTATCATAATAATGAGTTCTGTACTTAATTAGTTAGATTATTTTTTGTATGAGACACAGTGAAAAGAAATGTATCCTATAAGGTAGTAATTTTTTCTAATAAACCTATTGATTGGGAAATGACCCCATGATATGTGGATTTAAGGATGAATTCAAGGTTTTCATTAAGATTGTGATGTGTTACTAATTTTACAAGAGAACATATGTGTTGATTAATTATCCCAATCTATTTTATACATGAACTATTCTTACTCTTCCTCATGAACATATGAATAAATGGTGATGGTATACGAGGCTCAATAAGTTATATTTTCAATTTACTAGGAGTATATTATTGAAAATATACAATATATAATACTTTATTCCTTTATGGTTCCATCTATGATTAAAAAATGGACATGAAAATTACTTATTAATGGTGATATTGATATGAAATCTAATGGATCTATGTGTTCCTATAGTGATGTTCAATTTTATAGTGTGATAAATCTACCATGATAATTTTTGATATATGGGAAATATTCATATGTTTTCTATGGTTAGTTAGTTATATAACCATGACAAGGACCTATGAGGTGTTATGGGGAAAGGCATGAGTGGTTGGATTGTTATTTCAATTAGTTTAGACCCATTAATTTTTTCACATTTATATTATTATAAGAATTTTGGTTAAATTATATATTTTCCTTTGTATCTTATTTAGATTCCCTTATAATTTTTTTCAATTTATGATTGATATTGTCGGCTGGACCTTATTTTATTTACTATTTTTGAATTTATTTTACCATTGGTATTTCTTATTGTATTTTTGGTTTGGGTTATTTTATGGGTAAAAAGATGAATAATGGATTATGTATTACTCTAAGAGAGAGTATTTATAGATGTGAGGGGATATTACTTGACGAATTTTTTTGATGATATAAGAGTGACTATGTGTTACACCTCACTGGGGCATGAGGGTATATGAGTTATAAATTACAAGAAGGTGGGAACTATCCTGAGATGGGTAGATGGTATGAATTTTTGGGGGTGTGTGTTCCTTCTTCAGTATAATGGAATATTAGTATGGAATTTTGTGTGCATGTATGGGTTATTTATTATAAGTGAGTTTACTTTCACTCAAAATGTACTTTCACATGCATCCACTTGATCACTATAACTTAGTGAATTGAGGGAGAGAGGTCAAATTCAACTTGATCATTGGACTCACCCTCTACATGCACAAAAAAATATATTTGATGCATATGGGTTGACCACATATTTTTATTCTAGATTTATGTATTAATTTAGAGCTGGATACATGTATTTGAATGAGAAATGTATCAAAGAAAAATGATTTGGATTGATTTTTCTTATAGGTTGGGTAATAGTTAATTTTATTTTATTTTAGATATTATAATGGATATGTGCTAGTTAAGGTGTGAGATTATTTTTTGGTTGTGATTCCAATTATATATATTAATCATATTATATATTGTTTACATTGATGGATCTTATATATACTATTTTATTTTATAACATGTATTACAAGATTCCCCCTTGGCTCCATGTTTTTTTATATAAAGTTATTTTGGTTCATTCCATTAAATGGATAAGGCATGCTATATTTTTGGTAGATTCATTAATGACTCTTATGGGAATATATTTCAGTGTATTGTCTTCCAGGAATTTTCCTTCCCCTTGCTACTAGTCGGTAGCCTTTAGTATATAGGTAGGTTCTCTTGAGCTCTAGAGAAAATTAGATCATATACAATTTGAATAAACCAATCAAGGGTTTTACAAAATAGTATCATAACATATTTTTAGTTGGTAACAATAAAATTTTATGTATAAATATGATTTCAAGAATAAGAAGATATATTGTGATCATGCTTGGATGACATGTATTTGGTTTAAACCCTCTATTAAAAGTGTCTTCTAGTGTTGGGAATAAAAAATCTATGTTTTATTGTGGTGTTAGATTTAAAATACCAATGTATGAGTAATAGTACTCAAGATGTGTTGCAGGGATAAATTGGGAGACAATATCTTTTATCATGTATCATGATAACGACATGCTGAAGAAATTAAACTTGTGCCTAAGAGAATTTTAATAACATATTTCCTAAATATGGTCTATTATTTATTAAAATAAACCATAAATATATTAAATGTTTTCAAAAATATATTATAATGGGTGATTATATTAATATAGACTAAAAGGGATGCTTATTTTATGTAAAATATTATTTGTGGTTGTTTGGATACCATAAAGTAATAGTTTTTGGGTGTTTTTGGTTTTGAGGAAATATAGTTTTTGAAACAAAAACATATACAGTGACATGAGTTTTTTATGAAAATATTTTATAATAAATTTTATTTGAAATGGTTCTTGGGTCCCACTGTTTCATTTTAATTATGATTTTGTGAATTTTTCGATTTTAATAAAATTAAGGAATGTGATTTTGAAAATAAAATTTAAAAATGGGAATTTATATGGAAATTTATTTAATTGAAAAAACCAAAATGGTAAAAAATTTATGGTGTTATAGTTTTTATAGGAAACTCTTAGACACCAAGAAGGTTTTGAAAGTAAAACTCTCTTTCATTTTAGTATTTCTAAAATATTTTTTCTAGATTTTGAAAATTAAAGATCATTTATGAATAATTGAGATTGATTGGATTTGATATTTCGACAAAAAATGGCTAAGTGTCTTGAACATCATTTCATCATTTATGTTTTATGATATATATATATATATATATATATATATATATAAGTGAGGCATGTATTTTAGGGTTGATTACAAAGTGTTTTGATTGAGGTTAAGGTAGCTGGATTTTGGGATTTGGGGTTCTGTGTATTGGAACACTTGGGTTCCATTTTTGGTAGGTTTTTATTTTGGTGGGGGAGAACCATTAGCTAAATTGATTTTTAGTAGTTGGTACTTATGGTCAGAATTTAAAAAAAATATCAGTGTTGTTTATTATTTGTAATTTAATTTTAAAATTTTCTTTCATAAACCATCTTATTATTATAATGGTAGATGAGAGAGGGGAGATAAGGTGATTAGAATTTTACTATGAGATTCCAAAGGGTAATATTAGAGTAAAAGGATTCCGTTGATGAGATGGTGATCATAGAAAAATTAGTGGGAATATTAGTTAGTAGTTGATGTAGATTTTATTAAATAACACAATCTATGTTTGAATTCATGGAACGAAAGTGTGATTAAAATTTGTAAAATTATGGTGATAATATGACAATGATTTAGTGACTATCATGGGTTAGGGTTTATATAAAAATTATTGTTTTTATTTATAGAAGATGTTATGTGTTTCAACATGGTTTTTGAAAAAACCCAAAACATTTTTTTTGATGGAATGGGTGGAAAGTGGAACTCCAAATGGTTTTATACGTGATTTGTTTTTATTTATTTATTTTATTTAGGCATAGTGGTGGATTTTTAACTGTTATTCAGAAGTATCAATGAATTTTTGTATATAGAGAGTCATAGAAAATATTTTGGAATGAATTTCTTTCATGGATGAAAGTGATAAAGCATGATGGGCTCCATTATAATCCTAACATAATCCCAATGGGAGGACAACAACCTTTTAGTGTCTATGTATTAAAAACACCCACAACACTGGATGCCTAGTTATTGGCAATAGGGACCCAATGTCCTCACTGACAGCCAAATGAGTTCTATAGAAATTCCAATGGTTTTGGTCCCCATTTTTAAACAATTATGGATTAAAATGGTTCATTCTCTATTTTTAAAAGAACCACACTCAAAATTTAAAAATTGTATCACAACATTGTGATTTTGACATCGTTTATTCAAATTTTATATTTTAAAATTAAATTTTAAGAATTTTTTTTATGATCCATGAAAAGGTAGTGGCTTGTTGGAGTCAATGGTGGTTAGTATAATCATGGATAATTAAATAGATATAGGATTGAGTGAGGTGGGCTTTACATATTGTGATTTTTAATCATTTTGGTTTGTTTATAATTTTCTGATTTATTATTATGATAATGTGATATTAGTATTATATTAAAAATAATTTTATGACATAGTATTTACCCATTAATAGAATGTGTCCCATATTTAAAATAGTTAACCATGATTATATAAGATAAAAAATTGTTTTTTGGTGCCACCTTTGTGGAATGAGTGCTGATGGCGTATCTTAAGGATTGTTGGGCTATGTCAGTTTCTTTTAACATTGATTTATAAAGGAAAATGGTTTAATATTTTTAAAATAATATATTAAAAATGGAATTGGATTTAATATATATTTCTATAGTAAAAGGTTTTTTAAATGGTTAAATTTGAAGTGAGTTTTCAAAAGAGAATATAATGGAATTCCAAAGGGGTCGTTCATCATATTTTTATATATAAATGGTTGTGTAAGACAAAATGTGATTCTTTTAAATAATGATTTTTAAAATTGGTTTTTAAAATTGGTTTTCAATGAATGAAAAGAGTGTATTTTTTGATAAATGTTTTGGTTTGATTAACCACATGAGGGTTATTTATTATTTTCAAAATATGTGGGGTATTTGTACATTCTCTCTTTAGTTATGGTTGCCTTAGGTTATGTCCAACTATATGATGATGAACGATAACACTTAAACCATATGTTAAAAATTTAATTGGTTGGTGAATTGGTTTGATTAAATTAAGATATAAATTAGGTTCTATATTGGTGGATGACCATAGGGTCCTTTGTTTACCCTTCAGAATAATATTTAGTCTAGTAATATTTAGAATCCATGAGTGTTTTGAGTGATTCATGGGGTTCAGTGGGAATTTAATTGAGTGACCACATGTGTGTTTTGATCAGGTCACATAGTTACCCTTGGGATAGTGTGAGACACTTGAAATTAAATTAATGACGATTAATACCATTCTACATCTACGTTTTTGTAATTATTTATGTTCCGGATGAGTTGATAAGACTCCTTTTTTCCTTATAGGACTTCTCTCCTAATTTAATTCTATAGTTGAGGTGGGGGAAAATCCTTGTTTTGTGACAAATTAATGTTGTGGGATAATATTTTGGAATATAAAGAGAATGAGTTCCATATAAATTTTTTATTAGTAAGATAGTGGGGTCCCTACTTAGTGATTTTGATTTATAAGAGAGTGGGTTTCATTTATAGTGAGTTTTTTAATTTCTAGTTTGAAATAGATTGAATTAGAATGTAAGTAATGATGGAATGATGTTTATAAAAAACCTATTAATGGGGAAATGGTAACATGGTAGGTAACATCCTGAGAAATATCAAGGTTTTACTTAGGCTCTACTATTAACTACTATATGAGAATTAACAATATAAGTTAAATATATTTTTTAGGCACATCCTGATAAAAGAATGAAAATGTATTGAATCACACACTACCATAATATTTCAATGGTAGTAAGTTTTCTTGGTTGAATATTCATATGGAAACTTATCACAAGTGTATTAAAATTTTATATTAGGATATTTTGATAAATTCTTATATTTTTTCTAAATCTGATTTGGTTAATATGAAAGTCTTAGATATTGTTATATGTGATCTTAATTTGTAATGTTATTATTATTCTCTATTTACAATTTTTTTAATATTTTTTGATAAGATATATTTTTTCTCTAATGCTCAAGAGATTTAGAAACATATTGAGATGGTTAGATATAATTTAGGAAATTAGTAGAGAAAAGTGAATTCTAGAAAAACTATAGAATCTATTTTTCGTGATGAAAATAAAAAACATTCATGTTATAATTAATAGATAACCTAAAACATGTGAATATAATTCCAAAATATGAAAACATATAAATTCTAAGGAAAATAAGGTTCATGAAACTATATGGACTTTCTCAGAAGAAATTCCAAATATGAATTTCTATAATTCAAGTCAAAATTTTTATGAGTGTAAGATGAAATTAAATATCAAACCTTACTATCGAAGGGTGAATAATGAATGAAAATACAAGAAATTTTAGTATTAAGAGAAGAAATAAATGTATTCGTGGATTAGTAGTGAATATTTAGAATCAAGTAATAAAATTTTAATTGATAATTAAGTTTTTGATTTTTTTATGTATAATTACGGCAAAGTTTTAATTTTACCTTCTAAATAATGTTATTTAAATAAGTTGGGCGAATTTATAATGAAATGATATTTTTTTATGGTTATAATATATGAAGTAGTTAACTATAGTTATAATTCTATTTATGTTGGTAATTTTGATTATTGTTTTAATATTCCTAATGTAGAATAGATATAAAATAAGTTTGATTAGTTATAGTATTGAGTTATTTCTACTTAAAATTATTATATAAAGATGAAAAAAGATCATAAAGTTTTGGTAAAATAGAAATATATTATTTGTTTTAATTTTTGAATATTATGGGATAAAATTATAAGTTTATATAAGATAATGAAAAGATTAATAACACTCCATTAATATTAAATGGTAAGGTTTTTTTTGAAGCATAGGTTGTTCAAAAAGGAAAAAGTAAGAAGAATGACGAGGTAGAATGTTTGATGTGAAACCTGAAAAAAATATTCATGGGTTATAATGTTAAAGAAAAAAATCACTAATAAGAAAAATAATTGTATTATTTATCATGCCATACTACCTCATATTTATAAAAACCCCTTTATAAAAGATAATATTAATAATATTTTTTTGTTAATTATTTTAATTTTTTTTAATTTTTTTAGTTTTCATATAATTTTTCTTTTAAATTCATTCAATCCATTGATTATAAGAACTTTTTTTATCGAAATTTACAATATTAAATTTTCTAACCCTTCTATAGTATGGGTTTAAAAAATGATTTTACTTGAATATTATTCTACTTAATATTGTTTACATGGACATTAAATGTTATTTGTATATCCAGTATGCATGACAATTATATTTTTATTACCTAGTAGGTTGGAATGAGAATATCTCTTAGTTTTTTATTTTTTCTAGTTAGAATACTACTATAGTTTTATTATTTGGTTTACTATCATGTGTTTAACTATTTTTTATTTTTAATTCATTATAAATATTTTATAATTAAATGAGTATTATTAACTTCTTTTTTTGTCTCCTTGTATAATTTTTTATACTCGAGAAGTTATCAAATTTCACATTAATCATTAAATAATTTAAAGGGAAAAAGTATCAAATTAGGGGGGATATTATTTTATTTTATATTTTTGATTATTTATTCATATTTGGTTATTTTTTATCTTAGCATGCCTTTTAGATTTATTTTAAAAAGGGGTGTAGATTTTATTTTACTTCTTATCATCATTATTTATTTCTACTTTATTATTATTTTTATTGTACGTTATTATTTTAGTTCACAATGATATTTTTTTAGGTTTATTTATTGCCCTTATTTCCATATTATTTTTATTATTTTCTGTTATCTAGATTTTACACAAACAACTCGATATTTTCTTATACTTTTTATTCTTACAAATAGGGAGAGACATGTTGGAGATAGTTTTGTAATTATAAAATGGGGGAAAATATTAAACAACTCTATGTAACTTTATTTACCAAGTTTTGATAATTACACATCTATATCATTTCATGCCTATTTTTGTTTTTATTAATCCATTATTTATTTATTGTTCATTGAAAATTATTTATTTATCATTATTTATTGTTATTATTATTATTATTTATTATTATTATTATAATTTTATTATATTTATATAAAAAAGGATTCCACAATAATTTTTGAAAGAATGTGCTACTAATAGAACAAAAAAATGATGTTAACTCTAAAGGAAGAATTTTCCCAAGAAAAAACATTGCACATGAAGAAATTGAATCTTACTTTTTTCAGTGAACTCAGATATTACATTTTTTTATTAAAATGAATAAAATAAATGACTCATACATATTAAGAATTTAGATAAGTATGGACATTTACATATTCAGTAATCTACTTTTATGAATCCATCCATTAATAAAGAACTCAAAATATTTCAAAATTTGTTAATTTTACATATGAGATAAAATATGAAGAAACAATGATGTATGGAAATTTTATAGATGATTAACAATAAGAAAATTGACTATTATATACATAATTTTTACAAATTATATGATTATTAAAAATTTATCAGAAGATAGTGTTTCAGAAGATAAACTCATATTGCTTCAACATTTAAGGTCTTTGAAGATATACTCTTATGTATGTTTGTTGAAATAAATGGTGAATTATTTATCATTTATTACAACAATATTATCAATCATATTCTATGACTAATTATCTAGATTATGATATTAAAATCTATTTTTTTTTTCTAAAAGGCACTTTTAGAGCGATATTTAATGGATTATACTAATAGTTTAATGGATAATTATTATAGATAATTTAATGAGGATTATGGGATGATTATTATTTGGAATCAAATAAGTATTTTTATGAAAAAATAAATAATTATAATAAAGCGTTTTCATATAATACTTTATATATAAATTATGACAGCCATATTTCATTATTATTTATTATTATTCTAATAGTTTTATTTTATTGGATTATCCATTATTAAGTTAACATTGAAGTATTTTTATGGATATTATTTGGAATGAAAATCTCTTTTTTTTGTATTGTTCTATTTAATATTACCAAAGATACAAATGGTGACATGGATTAGAGAAAAAAAACTATACCATTCGATCCTAAAGTGCATAAATGTTGACACATTGTATTTTCTGTATTTTCTGATCCTAATAGTTGTACATATTGAAGGGATAAAGTTAATTATTTTACAGCAATAACCTCATAACCATATTTTATTAGTTTAATAGTTTTATTATTTTATTATTCTAAATTATCTTTATTGTAAAGTTTCATTGTGTATCTCAAAAATAAAAAAAACTTAAAAAGGATAGGTAAACGTTTATGGATAATATGGGAAATTTTAATGTGGGTATTCCCTCATAAAATGAATAATTTCTATATGTACCCATAAACAAGATTTTTTTTGTTGTGACTTGGGTATAGTACAAAGAATTTTATAAATAGTTATCACACTTCTTAAATTGGAAAGAGTTTATAGTAAAAGGATTATAAGTGTGTAATGATAATAAGAATTATCATTGTGATATTTAACACTATAAAAAAATACATATATCTCTCTATCTTGAACTTTAAAATTCTATATACACTTTTCAAACATCACTCTTCTATGATGTTTGTTAAAATTGTTAAATCTTGTTAAACACAATATTTGACTTGATTTTTTAACTTACTCTAATTTTTTAAGACTTAAAATTCATGTCCCCTATTGTATTTGGTATCTATTGGTTAATACTTGATAGGATCATAGAGTTTGAGTACCTTTATAATGGGTTACATTAATTTATTTATTCAACTAGTTGATTTTATACTAAATCTAGTTTGAATTTATTTTGATAGTTATAAGGAAATGGAATAATGGAAAATAAGGATTTATTAGATTGGGTAGAATATAAATAGGATGAGATTACTAAAAACATGTGATAGAATAAACCAACTTCATTTAGGTTTCCACCTATGTTAAGACCATGGAAATAAAAAATAATTGTTAATAATAATAGTGATATTAATTTTGATGTATTTTCAGTGATATATATATATTTATCAATATTTTTATGGGATTTAATATATATATATATATTCCTTGAATTTTAATTGAAAAAAAAGTTCTGGTATTATTCTATTATTTCATATGTTTTATATTAGATCTCTTCTTCTATATAAAAAATGTATAAAAATGGATGAAAATTTATAAAAAATGTTCCAACCCTTGTACTTCTATAGGAGTCTGGCTCTTCCACCATGAATCAATGAGAAGAATTATTTAATCTATATAGGGTATAAATAGATAATAATAATCAACATGGTGTAGTTCTAGTAAAGAGGTAGATCCAAGTGCAGATGTTGTGCATGGTAGGGGAGAACATTTTTTATAGTGTGGTCTAAGCTTGGTGGTAGTTCGTAGAGATTATCTTGTAGTGGATTCATCGTGGTTACATATTTGGTCTGTAGAGTAATTTATATCTTAAGATGTTATATAATTTCCCTTACCAAATTTTCAATTACATCTTTTATTCTGGTGTATTATGTCATTTGTATTTTAGTTTATTTTTAGATCATGCATCATGTTTTCTTTATATTATTTTGGTTTCTCTATTACAGTTTGGGTTATGTATGTAATGGAAAATTATCCCCTAATAATTTTTAAAGACTATGAAATTTATTTTTACACATTTGTGTCTAGTGGATATCACATAACCTCAATGTAATATTATTCCTTTTCATGCCAATGGGTCAGATTTGGGATGTTTCACTTAAATTTAGGGTCTCACCACAAAATATTGATCTACTGAGTGGTAAGGTTTTTTATAACATTATATCTCCGATATAGAATATCTATCATTTATTCCTCATATGAAAAATCATTCTCCATATATATATCCTGAAAGTTCATTACATGTGAAGGATTAGGTATGTACTTCCTCAAAATAGATATATGAAACATGATGTGAACTTGAGTGACGTTTGGAGAATGTTCCAAGAAATAATTTACCATCCTAATATGATCATGAATCTCTAAGTAATCAATATATCTTGGGTTAAATGTCCCATTCTTTTGAAATATCATAAACCTCTTCCAAGGTTATTTTAAAAGGAATTTTTTATCACCAAATTCAAATTATAGATCCCATTGATTATTATCCTCATAATCTTTCTATAAACTTGGATCTAACCTAATGCGTTTTTAATGTCTATAAATTTATCTACCATTTATTTAGCATGATCAGGTCCAAATATCCTTCATTCTCTTACTTCATCATAACATGTTTGAGTTAAAAAAATCCTTCCATAAAAGGATTCATAAGTTTTCATCTGAATGCTCTTGTGGAAGCTATTATTGTATGATAATTCAACTATAAGATGATGTTCATACCTACCACCTTTAAAATTTATATATCAATATCTCAACATATCTTCTAGTGTTTTAATAGTCTTATGAGATTGACCATCTTTATTAGGATGATATGTAGTGATAAAGTTCAACATTTTATTGAATTCTTGATATATAATTCTCCAAAACATTCAGGTAAACCTCTCATCTTGATTTGATACAATTGAGAGTGTTACTCTACGAATCCTTACCACATTCTTAATGTATATCATGGTATTATTATCAAGCATGACATATTTCCCCAAAATAATGAATTTTGTTGATTTTTATAAGGTGATCGACTATAACCCAAATAGTGTGAAGTATTTAGATGTATTTGAGATACTTATAAATAAATAAATTGTTATTTTTTGTAATATCTTAATATTTTAAAATAAATATTTTGTTCAATAGTGTACAATGTACACTACACCAGTCTTAAAAGAACCACACAATATTATTATTTAAATATGCCCACTATAACCTAACTATTAATTTGGAAAGAATGAATCAGATTAACCAATTTTTGAAATATATATTAATTTTCCACTAAATAAAAATTAATTGATAAATTCTTAGTAAATAATTACTCAATTTTTTGTTAATTCATTTTATTCTTCAAAAAAAATGTCTTCTCCAAAAAAGATTTTTTTTGTTTTTTTGAGAAACTATTATAATTAATTTTATAAATGTTAGGAATTTTATTTTAAAAAAGATACATCATTTTTGAAATCATAATATTGAAATTATATTATTGTGAAATTATAACAATTTTCTGAATTTTTTTAATTTTCAATGAATACTGAAAAATAATGATTTTTTGCAAATAGTATTTTATTTTAATGTATTGATAAATTAAAATTATATTTTGTATTATTTTTAAAATTTAATTTGTTTATTAAGATTTCAAATAATAAAATTATGATATTTAAATTATTTTTTTAATTTAACTTAGTATAAAAACATTTTATAATTGAAATGGGATTTTTTGTGAAAAACATTTTTTGTTGGGTTTTATCAATTTAATATGTAATTAAAATTTTCCACATTTATGTTTTGAGTGGAAAAAATGTATTAATTATGCATAAAATGGTTTTCCAAAATTTTTTAATATGACACTTTTATTTTTGGTCTATGTGAATAATAATTTTAACAATTTTTGTTACCATGGTGAAGGGTAAATCAAGTAATTATGGTTAAAAATAAAATGATAAGGATAGAACAAAAGACCATAAAAATTGCCTTAATTTTATTAGATGATTATATATCATTGATAATAATAAAAAATTCAAATATATTTCCTTTGTTTTCTATTACTACATTATTTTTTACCTTTATAATATTTATGTGAATATAAATCCAAAAATGTCACAATCAAATTATTAATATCTATATTATTATTAAAATTGACCTAAAAATAAGATATTTTTATTTATAAATCTTAATTTAAAATAAAAATGATTTTTTTAATAATTTGAATATTTTTTAAATTTTTAGTGAAGAACAAATTACCTTAAAATCTTATGCAACACTGATGAAATAATTATTTAATTAATAGAAAAATAAATTAAATGATATTAAAAAATTTAGAGAGATTTAACTTGAAATAATTATTATAATCCATGTTTTTTTAGATTAAAATGAAATATCAGAGACCAGGGGATACATTCAATCCAAATTCCAATGTTGTATTATTGTTCTAAAAGTCAAATTTTATGAATAATTTAAAAATTGACATTGATTTTATTTTATAATTTATAATATTCTATTAAATAATTTAATTTTTAAAAAAAATATTATATTTGTATAAGTGAATGATATATAGTTTATGAGATCAATAATGGTTCATTTATTGGCTGTTTTTTCTTTTATAGTTACTATATTAACCCCTTAAAAGTAAAAAAATAGATATCAATATAATTTTAAAAAGGGTTAACAATGGGTTAAAATAAAAAATAAGGGTAAAAATGTGATCCAAACATATTTGATTATTATTTCATGAGGTGATTTAAAATGATACTCTTCTTGTATTCAAATATTATCAATTTTTATTCATTAAAACATCAAAATTAATTTATATTAATTAAATATTTTATGATATTCTAAGAGTTATCCTCCCCTCTCTTATAAAAAGGGAACCACATATCATTTGTTCACATTTAAAAATAATTTTATTAGGAAAATAAATTCTAAAATAACTTTTGAAAATTAATACCTATATTATGGAGGCCTTATTTTGGGCATAATACCATTCTTATAGTTACTGAGGTGTAAAGAAAAAGAGATTGCTCGAAGAATTGTTTTAGCATTTAGTAACTTGTATTTGTTTTTTTATTATTACAACTCATTGAAATATTATTCAATGATTAATACATAATAAATTAATTATCTACCTTATAATGATATTTTATTACATTAATGGAATAACATATATCCCTCTCCAAACTCCATCAAATGGGAAAGGAATCCTTATTTGTGTGTATGACGGACTACAACCTCACAAAATCATGAAAATCGTTTTACACCATAATCTCTCATGGATGGTTAAAATGATGGAATTAATATATATATATATATATATATATATATTAGACTCATGAAATATTTATCATTATTTAAATATAATATAATACTTATTTTCTTTCCTTTTTATTCACTGAAAAATAATAATGTCTTTTGTGCATATGTGTGGATTACTACCTCTATGAATATATGTGACTCATTTTTCCTAATAAAATAACATAGATTATATATGTAAGTATATTTGAAAAAATAACATGGTATTTATAAAATTTTAATGTTTATGGAATGATAAAATAATACATAACTCTTTTCTATAATGATCATTTAAAAATGGAAACATTTACCATGTATACGCACAACCTACTCACTTCATGATTGTAACATGGTTCATTTATCATAAAGATATTTTATGATTGATTATAGAAAATAATTGATGTATAAAAATGGTATTTATTTAATTATTATTATTGTAGTTATGGTGGGGTAATGAAATCTTTGACCATAGTCAACTTAATGAAGCCATTTTGGAAATACTAGCGAATATTTTCAAAACATCCAACATGAAATTGTATATTATTAATAAATTGTATATGAAATGGTAATAAGTATTATAAAAAGAATAATAAAATTTATAAAATTATCAAGAAAGGAAATAATTAATATATATATTATTCAGGAAGAAAAAGAACGAATGTGATGAGTTGTACTCAAGATATGGAATATTATTTTAAAAAAATTATCTTTTAATGTTTCCCTTCAAAATTATTTTCTTACATGTCCATGTCCCATAAAATTATTTTATAGATGAATTTATATGAACATAAAATAATTATGAAGGAAATTTAGTGCCTTATATGAATTTCATTCAATAGTTTCCATAAGTAATCTTCATATGTTTTTATATGGATTTTTTTAGAAAAATGACAAAAAAGAATGTTCTATTTTAACGTATACAACATTAATGGATTTTAATAACACTAAAACCATTATTTTAAGTTTTTACTCCTTTAAATGATTTTATTTTTTATCAAAATAAAAAATATATTTCACCTTTTCTTGGTATTTTAGTATTGAAAATTATTTTTAAAAGGAAAGGGTATTTTGAAAACTGAAAGTGTTTTTCATATAGTTTTAAAATATTTTTTCAAAGGCCTTATGATGAAACGTGTAAGAATAAAATGTTTTATTCATGATATGGTACTTGTGACTTATATATGAGGAATAGGTGAGCCTGATACATCTTATATGATGGTTTGAACACCATTATAGCTCATGAAAAATGGGTGAAGCTGATATAGCTTATACAAAGGTGATCCCAATTATGGATCTCCAATTAATTAAGAAATATTTATGTTATACAGTTGACCATGAAGGTTCTTTGCAACATAAATATGATGGTTATTTCAAGTTTAGCTGTGATGGTTACTCCAATTATAATAATTATGGGTATTTTATGTATAATTTTTATGGTTACTCCATGTATAACCGTGATGGTTATTTCAAGGGTAATTATGATGGTTACTCCATGTATAAATATTGAGGTTATTACATGTGTATCTATGAGGGTTATTCCATATGTTAAAGTGATATAAAAATGATTCCCCACATTTCATATATGTATTATTTATGATTTCTATGGATTTTATTGTTTCTCATTGAGAAAAATGTGTGTTTAATTTTCATGTGGAAATGATTTATTTTGTCCACTCAAAGATTACCGAGATAAAATAAAATATTTCATGGGATTTCATTATTTTAACTATACTAAAAAAATTCTTTCTTTTTTCACCCCTTACTAATATTTTTGTACTCATACATAATTTTTTAAAAAATATATAGGTTTTAATGATGTGTATAGGAAATGAAGAAGTCAATATAAAAGTTATGAATTCCTATCATGATAAAAATCATCATTTTAATTTTTTTTGGAAAATGGATACTAAATAGAAATGTAAATTTTTTAAAATATGAGATTTATATGTATTATTTATGACCAAATACTATAAAACTACAAACTAAAATATATCCTAGAGAATGAATGTAAGAAAATTTTATAATAAAGACACAAGAATATATAATGTTTAAGATTGGGTCCTTACATTTGGTATTAGAGGTCATTTTAGATAAATTTAGAGGTTATAAAGTTATTTGAAAATATGTTAAATGTCCTATATAATAAAAAATAATAGTATGTTATTGATAATTATGGTTATTTTGGATAAATAAAAATACTTGAATATACCATAGTTGAGGATATATTAATGTTTATCCTCCTCATAAGATGAATTATTGTTATTTTATTGATATGATCATAGAACATTTGGTTTTAGTAAATGGTTTTATCTAGTAGGAACTAAAGTAGAAATGGATCTGAAGAAAAATATGATCATTTTTTGAATGAGTAACTGAGTGAAATGAGAGTTATAGTGAAACCTCATGTGTTTTTTTAACCGGATATTTGGAGTTTCGATTGAAAACCGAGACCTAGGTGAGTTTTCTAATGTACCAAACATGATAAAATATACTTTTAGTGAAGTTCAAGTGATAATGATCCAAAAAGTAAAATTATTTAAAATATTATGTGTTAAAAATGTGAGAATAATCACCTAAGAAAATGTATTAAATGAAAATAAAGATGTTTTGTTTTTGGTAAAGAAGGTCATAAAGAAATAAAAATCCAACGAAAAAAGAAAAAGAATGGTTAACACCCTTAAAGGGACTAATTTTATTCCCAAGGTTTCAATTATATGATTTAAATGTGGAGAGTATTGGAATTATAAAAATATATGTCCTAAGGGTAAGGCCCAAAAAGGGGATCATCAATATTTTATAGGAAAAGGTTTAGTGATTCCAAATTCTATTATATTTGAGGATGAGAAAACTGAGAATGACATATGAGAGGTCTCTATTATATTTTTAATTATGTTATAAAATTGGCTAATCATAGGATATGGTTCATATTATTGATTGCAAGATCGAATTATTAAGGAATAATATGGAAAATAATGGTTAATTCATTACAAAGAACATTGAATGATTGATGTGTCTATATATATGGATTCATGAATTATGATTTAAGGACAATTATATGTTCAAAGTATTTACTAAACTTTTGAAGTTTTATGTTATGGTAGTAACTTGTATATATTTAAATTGTTTTGATAGATTATTGATATATATGTAACCCATAAACATAACATGTGAAAAAGGTTTTTAGGGAATGATTCCTTTACATTAAATGGATATGAGTTTAAATATATTGATAACATTTAGGATTTATATGATCATTGATAATTAAGGTCATTTTTTATGATGTTAATCATATTTATAGGAAAATTATATGAATTAAATTAATATAATTTTAGAAAAAGGAAAACATGAAGGCTAGGTGAGAACCTATCACATTTTCCATGGTCATGGGGATGGAACCCATAAATTATTGGAAACAAGGGTTCAATTTCTACCACTAACATACATGATGTTCTAGTTTTTATTACATTTTTCTCTTCAAATAAACAATTTGATAAATAAATATTTAGTTGAATTTTAGAATATAGGTTTTTTATAGATAAAACACTAGTATTGATAAGTGATGTAGTGATTAGGTGATATATTTTATTTTAGAAGAAGTTATTAATTTTTAGAATTGTAAATGATTAATGAAAATAGAAAATTATTAGAAGTCATTTAAGGAATGAAGGTTGAATTAACTTTTGGAAGAATATATGATTTTAATATGGATTTATGGTGATTAATGGAAATGATTACCATATCAGAGAGATTATATGAAAATGGAATATATATTTTTGTTCTGAGACTTTAATAGTGATTGATACTATTTGGGGATAAATTTTAAATTAATCTTGGAATACTATGAGATAAAATACTTTCGATATCTGGGTTTTAATATTATTATAGAATATTTTGAGGAATTTTAAAGATATTAATTTATGGAATGATC
The DNA here is from genome assembly GCA_963277665.1 of Viscum album. Classification (NCBI taxonomy): domain Eukaryota; kingdom Viridiplantae; phylum Streptophyta; class Magnoliopsida; order Santalales; family Viscaceae; genus Viscum; species Viscum album. Next base: position 1,430,277,913 of record OY728156.1, on the reverse strand, counting down.
AATATTTATCCTTTGGTGTTATTATTTTTTTAGATTAATTCATCATATAATGGTTTATTCATTCTAGGAGATATCTTACCTTGTGCTACTCATTTTGTTTTTTGGTTAATTTCTACAGATGATAGGAATATCTTATTATAGTTTTTGAATTATGTGATTTGTTTTATTTTTATTATAGTGCATCAGGCATGAATAATTCCTCTTGAATACACATCATTTGAGGAAAAAGATAATATTCTGCTGAAAATTGATTAAATGATGAAATTATAATTATAAAGCAAGTATATTTCCTTTTGTTCTTAGTTTATATGGTAATGTACTTTCTAAACTCTAGGTAAAATGATATTCAATATAAATTTTATCTTATTTACACCATTTTTTATAAATCTATTATCTTCTCACCTATAAAATATTTATGGTTTTGTGGTCATTAACTTTCTTCTGACAATGTTCTATGTCACCCTCTATTAGTTCTTGGGTACTGGGTTTCTATTACATATCCATATTTTTACCACCCACCAATATTTTAATACTTGTAAACTAATTTATGTGTTATTCGAGATTACCTTCATACTTCCCATTCAATCTTATCAAGAAGTAGTTTTATAAACCATTTCTACGATGCCGGATTTAAAGAAATGTGTTTTCAAATAACACACCATTGATTGCTGAGATCAAGTTCAAATTTCTAGGAGACAATTTATTAAAGGTAGGATAATGTAATATCCTATGATTTTAATAGAAATACTATGTTCGATAACATACAACACACGAAACACCTAGCTTAAACGAACCATGAAATGTTATTATTCAAATATGACCGTTATAACCTAATTATAAATTTGGATAAAATAAATAGGATTAACTAATTTTTTAAATATATATAAATTTTATACTTAATAAAAATATAATTATAAATTCTATTTAAATAATCACCCAATTTTTAATAATGTCATTTTATGTTTAAAAAAATATATTTTCTTTAAAAACAATTTTTATTTCTTTTTATGAGAAAATATTTTAATTAATTTATATAACTTTTTGAAATTTTATTTATAAAACTAATTTTTTTTAAATAATAATATCCAAATTAGATTATTTTTAAAATTTTAATATTTTTCTGAAATTTTTTATTTTCCAATAATAGTGAAAAAATACTGATTTTTGTTGAAAACAATATTTTCATTTTGAATCATTTATAAAGTAAAATTTTATTTTAGATTTTTTTTAAAAAATTATTTATTTATTTATTGTATAAAATAACCCATCTATGATTTTTTAAATTAATTTTGTGCAATAATTGTTTATAAAAATATTTTAAAGATAAATAGGTCATTTTTATGAAAAAACTTGTTTTCATCACATTTTTTTTGGATCAATGTTAAATTAAATTCTAAAAATTAAATGTTTTTTCTATGAAAAATGGATTATAAATTCATAAATAAGATTTAAAAATTTGGTAAATAGTTCACTTTTATTTTTTTAATGTGAATGGAAACTTTAGTAATTTGTGTTACTATAGTAAAGAGTAAATCTGGTAATTATAGTTAAAAATAAAATGAAAATGACTAAATGCATCACGCTAACAATTGTATTAATTTTATTGGATTATTATTTCTTATAAATAACCACACAAAAGTCTTATATATGGTATTTCTTTCACTTGGACATGATTTTGACCTTTATAATATATAACGGAATCTAAAGCTAAAAATGTAACACTCTCTCTTTTAATAATTACAAAATTTTTAACTAAGGGATACAAAAAGGATATGTTTAATTATAAAGATTCATTTTAAATCTAAATAAATTTTTATAATGGTAAAATATTTTTCATTTTTCTTGAAGAAATAACCTCCTTAAAAGAATATGCAACACTGATGTGGTAATTATTTAATTAATATAAGAAATAAAAGAAATGATATTAAATTTTTTGAAGTGATATACTTTGAAATAATTCCTATGATACATTATTTTTTAGATAAAAATGTCATATTATAGAGGTTTTTATACGTTGAATTTTATTTACATTATTGTAATGTATTTTCAAAAGTCAAATTAAATAAATATTCCCAAAATTAAAATTAATTTTATTTTATAATTTATAATATTTAATTAACTAATTTTAATTTTTGTAAAATCATATCATTATCCAATTTAGTTTTATATGGTTTATGAAATCAACCATGGTTCATTTAAGGTATGTTTTTCATTTTATAATAACTATATTATCCCCTTAAGAGTAAAAAACATTGATATCATTATAAGTGTGAAAAGGGTTAATAAAGGGTTAAAAAATAGATAAGGATAAAAATGTGATCCAAACGTGTCTAAATTTTATAATAATAGAGTTTTTAGAATAATAATTTTATTATATTCTAAAATTATCAATTTGGATCCATTTATACTTCGAAAATTAATTTATATTAATTTAATATTTTTTAAAATTCCAAGAGTTATCCTCCCTTATCATATAAAAAGGGAATCTCTTCTAATTTATCCACAATTTAAAAGATTTATTAGGAATGTAATTTCTCAAATAAATTACTAAAATACCTCCCCACATTATAGAGTCATTAGTTTTGGAAAATTAGCATTCTTAGAGGTCTTAAGGAGTAAAGAACAACAGATTGTCCAAATAAGAGGCATAACATTTAGGCGAATGTTCCTATTTTGTTTCTTCATCCACCTCTTTAAAATATTCCTGAATCATTACTATATAATAACATTATTGTCTCCCATATATTGATATTTTATTATATTAATGGTATAACCTATATCTATCTCCAACCTCCATCAAATGGTAAAGGGATCTGTCATTCATGTGTATGGAGGTCTACAGCCTCACGAACTGATGTAATTCATTTTACATCACCAACTCTCATGGATGGTTAAAATTATGGATTTAATGTATATATATTATATTAATTAAATATTTATAATACTGAAAATATAATATAATATATACTTTCTTACCTTTTCATTCATTGAAAAATTATAACTTCGTTCGTGCGTGTGTGTGGACTACCACCTCCACAAAGTGACATGATTAGTTTTTCATCACCAAATCAAATGTATTATATATATAAGTATATTTAAATAAATAAAATTTTATTTATGATATTTTTATTTTTTATAATGTTAAAATTATACTTACATCCTTTCTATAATGGTCATTGAAATATGGAAATATTACTCAAACATACATACAACCTACCGTCTCCTTGATTATAACATGGTTAATTTTTCATAACCATAGTTTATGATTAGTTATAAAAGTATTATTTTTTGATAAAAACGATAATTATATAATAATTATTATTATGGGTATGATGGGGTAATTAACTCTTTGACCACACTCATCCTATTGAAGTCATTTTGAAAAAATTAGTCGAATTTTTTCAAAAAATCTAACATGAACTTAAATGATTATGTAATTTATTATAACATGGAAATAAGTGATATAAAAGAAATTATAAACCTGAATTTTTTTAAGATATTAAATAATTAAAATAATTTTATTATTTAGGAAGATAATGAATACAGGTGATGATTTAGACTCATGGTTAGAGACTTTCTTTTAAAAATCACATTTTGAAGTTTCACTTTCAAATATTTTTATTCCTTGTTAATATTTTATAAAATTATTTTATGGATGAATTTATATGGGCATAAAATAATTATAAAGTAATTTTTTTTATTTTTTCCTTTATTTATAAGGTTTTTAAATGGAATATTTTTTATGTTTTTTTATACAGAACATTCTGAAAAAATGACAAAAGGAATGTTCTATTTTAAGGTATATAGTGTCAATGGATTTTACCACCACCACAACCATTATTTAAATGTTAGATTACGTTAAATTATTTCATTTTTTATGGAAATAAAAAGTGTACTTCAATTTTCAGGATATTTTGTTGTTGAAAATGGTTTTCTAAATAAAAGGGTATTTTGATATCTAAAAGTGTTTTTTCTACAGGTTTAAAATATTTTTTCAAAGGTTTATGAAAAAAATAATAGGAATAAAATGTTTTATTCAAAATATGGTACTTGATAATTATATATGAGAAATGGTTGATCCCGATATTGCTTGTATAATAGGTTGATCCACCTTACAGATCATGAAAAAAGGGAGGGCTTGATATAGCTTATCCAAAGGGTGATCCCAATTATACCTATCCAATGAATTTAGTTTTATTTATGTTTGGAAGTTGACCATGATATTTATTCTAAGAATAAATATGATGGCAATTTCATGTGTAATTATTATATTTACCATAAATATAACTATGTTGGTTATTTCAAGTGTAACTATGATGGTTACTCTAAGTATAACCATGATAGTTATTTCAAGTATAATGTGATGGTTACTCAAAGTATAACCATGATGGTTTTTCCACGTGTAACCATGAGGGTTACTCCATATATATTATTTTTATGAAAATGATGTCCCATGATTTCTATATGTATTATCTATGATTTATATGGGGTTTAAGGGGTTTCTTTGATCAAAATGTGTGTGTGATTTTCATGTGTAATGGATTACTTACATCTGCTTGAATAATATTGAGACAAAGGTAAACATTTCATCAGTTTTAATGTTTTTCACTAGAATAATGTATTTATTTTCTTTTATGAAAATTATTTTTTTGTATCCAATGTTTTAAAGTGTTTTTCACGAAGTTTAAGGATGTATATGGGAAAGGATAAAGTAAAGTTGAAAGTCAGGAATATTTTTATGAAAAGAAATCATTATTTATTTTCAATGTTTTATGTAGTGGAAAAAATGGATACTTAATAGTTGTTTTCCACATTGTAAAATTTGTTTTTTTAATGAACCATCCCAATTCAACAAGAAAATCCACACGAACTGGCCCATCACAATGGGATGAGGTGAAACAAGATAAAGGAAACAACTGTTGTATATAACAAAAAATAAAAATTACTAGAATATAATGAAGATGAAGTGATAAAACATAAAAGACATAGATAATAGATGAAAAACCTGTTAAAACAAAAAAAGGTAAATAAAAGACCAACATGTCCCCCTGTGACCAATCATAACCGCCAAACAATCACACTACTAAGGAAAATACAATAAGGTAAGCCAACATACTACAAGATAACCTTACATTAACCTAAATCCAAAAAGAAAACATGTAAAACATCCCCCATGAAAAAGTATCATATTTGAAAAATTCCTTATATGATTCCACTATAGAATTTATGAAATGTTTAATATTAAGAATTCAGAAATTCTAGCTTTGAAACAAATATATTTTTAAAAATAATTTTCACAAATAAAACCCATTTGTAAATATTAATTTGATTTTCCTAAAATACTTATATATAAAAAGGTTAAAGAATATGAGTAGTACATGTGATAAGAATGAAATCATAATCAATACAATCCATCGGTAAACCATAAGTTAAGCATATAAGTAATATAATCATGACATGATCTATCATGTGAAAGCATGTAAGAAAATAACCATGAGATTATCCATAATGTAATAATATGATCATATACAAAAATTACACCGCTTGTAAACTAAAATATGGTTATACATACTATACGTGAAAATTAATACCTAATCCAAGCCTACGATGGATGTAACTGGTATAACATATATTGGATTTACACTCACTTAAGTAAAAGAAAACCTCAAGAGTCATTATAGACACTATGAGTGACATATCCGTTCAAGATGCACCCAAGGTTAACCAGTGTGATAATTCTTTACAAAACCATTTTAAAAGCTGTGATCCAAATTTTTAAAATATTATCAAAGACAATCCAATTCTCTTCATTTCTTGAAAACCCAGTTTTAATCCAAAACTGGCATAAAATTATTTTATCAAACACTTGGTGTGAAAAAAATATTTATAAAGAAAAAACCCTTTTAAAAAGATGATTTCTTTCTAAAAAATCAATTGTAATCACAAAAAAATTTAGATAAATGAATAAAATAAGGAATTTATAAGAACAATAAGCAGTTCAAATCATTAAACAGTTTTATAGATACACCCACCTCAATAATAGAGGTAGAACTAATCACCAATTAAAAAGAGACTAGGGAAGTGTAAATCAGATCCTCAATATTATAGATCCATAAATAATATATAAATATTATTTAAATACACTTATATCCAATATACACATTACCCTTATCTTCTACCAGATGATAGGAGAAGAGTTCTAGATAAGATCTATGAATAAAAGAAAAATCCATTCCAAGAATGAAATATACCATCAAGAGATATATAAAAAAAAGTAATATAGCCAATAATCTCACTTAAGAAGACTGTATAGCACTAAGAAATAATTACATCAATAAAAAATTATATTAGGAGTGATTAGGTATAAAAAAGGAAAAATTCACAACTCAACTTTTTAAAAGCATATAGTTCTTTGAATGGTTAGGATGCATGGTTAGAAAAACTATACACCAACCATTTGAGACAACTGTCTCAAGACACATGGTTTTCTAGAACTAACCGCATGATTTTTTCAAATTATCTAACCCCCTTGTACAAACACCCACAACCCTCATTCTATTCCCTAGTGTTCCACACAATTTGAATAAACATTCTCAAACCATGCAAAACACCACTATTAAAGCATATAGTTATCCAGTACAAGTAACTCAAGGTTAATACTAACCATCCACCAACCATATGCCTGGATTTCCTCATATAAAAATATCCTTTCTGAACCATGTTCCCCAAAAACATATAGAGCAACATTAAAGACAAATCAAGCTTAAATCAAAGAATAATTAAGATTTGGTGGTCTTTACAATTATCCCCTCCATGAAATCATTATGTCCCCATAAAGTCCTCAAGATCTTGTAATCTAAAAAATAGAATTCTATTAATATATCATCAATAAATCCCACTCAAATGTCTCATGAATATCCCATTCTTACTTCCACAGTACTTGGACAAAAGGATTCATTTTACAATGTCGTACCTTATCCCATTGATCCATAATCTGAACTAATTTCGCAACAATGATGGTATAGAGATTGAGATAGAAAGCCCCCCATTCAATCACATTAGAAGGATAAAATTGATCCTCCAATTATTGGGAAACATGAAATAGATCATAGATTGATTAAAATGTGATGGTATGTACAACTGATATGCCACAATTCTCAGTCACTCAATGGTCTCAAAGGGACCCACAAAACTCAGTGCCAACATTCCCTACTTACCCAACCGACGATATACCAAGTGAGGTGAAACTTTGAGAAAACCATAATCACTAACATAATACTCTAGTGGATAATGATGATGGTTCTTATAAGATTTATGATGAATCTATGTTGTGAATAACCCATATTGGAACAACTGCACCATTTCCATCATCTCTTGTATGATACATGGAACATCCAAGTACTGCACTCCCAACTCTTCCCAACATAAGGGAGAACTATATAAAAACCCATAAAACTTTTAAAAGGGATAAATATTTATCAAATTATAATGACTATTGTTATAGGAAATTTTGAAAAAAGGAAAATTATTTTACCAAGATCCACTAACATCAAGCATAAAATCCTAGAGTATATCCTTAAGAACCTTGATAGCTCTCTCTATTTGTCCATGCATATGTGGATAATATTTCAGACTTAATTTCAAAAAGAAACCCATAAAATCTTAAAAACATTTCCATAATCTAGATGTTATCCTTATATACCTATCAGAAACAATCATAGGGGGACCCCCATAAAGTATTGTAGTCTCTTGGACATACATGTCTCTGATCTATTCCACTTTTTCCATCTCCTTATTAGGTAATAAATGTTTTAATTTTATAATTCAATAAATATTCATTGAAATCATATACTTCACACTAGGATTCCATGTAAAAAAAATATTATTTCTATAGAAATCCCAACCTAGTTCCATACTAGAATGGGTAAAGGTTGTAACAAACCAGCTGGGCTATAGTGTTATGCCTTAATTTTTTAACAAGTGAGATACCATGATGAAAAATCTGCAACTGACTACCTTATCCCAGACAACCAACAATGATGTCTAAATCCATGATAATTCTTCATATTCACAAGGATTAATTTAAAAAATACTAGTTTCTACTATCCATAAGCTCATACCTTATATAAATCAGAATAAGAAAACATATATAGAAGCACAATGCTCCATTGGGCAACCAGGACCACTCACCCCAGGTCCCCCCACCATGATATATTTCACTAAATTGTTGGCACACAATATAGGTCACCTTCTTAAGACAAAATCATTCATTAAAATATGAGTCAAATTTCATTAAAACCAAGAACACATGTCCACCAACTACTTTCACCCCTAGGATCATCCTAACAAAAAAACACATTAAATACCACTCCCCAACTTATAATTTCATAGATTAGGTCGATAATTTCCTACTCAAGGAATTAGAGACCACATTTTCTTTTCTAGGAGTATATTCAATTTCAAAATCAACATTATAAAGATACTCAACCTATCATCTCTATCGAAATTGAAGATCCCTCTAAGTAAAAATATATTTCATGCCCTTATAATAAAAAACATAATTCCCAATGATATAGTGACACTATGTTATGAGTGAATTTATAACCACTAACAACTCATTATTTTGGGTAGGGTATTTATTTTCATGAGTTCGGAATTGGAATTTCCTATACAGAACTACGTATTTTTTCCTTCATCAAGACACATCCAAAAGCCATACCAGAAGAATTGTATAAAAAATTACAACCTGAACCATATTAAAAAATAATAAAAATTGGTGCTGAAGTCAACTTCACCATTAGTTCCTCAAAAATAAATCTAACAATTTTCATTCTTGTAAAAATTCACACCATTACAGGTTAAAATTTTCATCAGATTTGTGATATTGGAGAAATATTGAAAAATCGACTATAATAACCATCCAATCCCATATAACTCTGGAACTCAAAAAAATGTTTGGGATACTACCAGGACATAAATATATATATCATCTCAGGATCCACTATGATTTCCCTCTTAGATATGACATGCCCCAAAAATTTCACTCCCCAAATCGAAAACTCATATTTGGAATTCTTTCCATATAAAATATATTCCATGAAGGATCTAATAATGACATCAAGATGGTCTATGAGCTCCTCCTATAAATTGGAATACTCCAAAATATTATCGAAAATACAACAAAAAAATATTCCATGAACCTAACAATGATTTGGTTTATCAATTATATATATTTCATAAGAGTGTTAATGAGACCAAATGGAATAACTAGATACCTAGAACGCCTATGCTAGGTCCTAAATTCTATCTTAGGTATATCCTATTATTTAACTCCCAAATGGTGGTACCCTAATTGATGTTAAATATATGAAAACCAAGAATACCTTTTATTATGATCAAATAGATCAAAAATCATAGGAAATGGATATTTTTTCATGATAGTTAGCTAATTTAACATTTTACATAATATAAAAAAATCTAAGGTTCACGTCTTTTTTATTAGAATAGAGGACTAGTAATGCCTATAGTGGCACTATATGTGGAATAAATCCTTCTTTTCTAAGTTTCTTAATAGTTATATTATGTTATATAAATTTAGAATGTACTATAAGAGAAGATGGTATAAAAATGGTCATCATACTAGAGAGAATGTAAAAGGTAAAATCAACCTCTCTCTATGGAGATAAACTAGAAAAATCATATAAATAGACCTCAGGGTATGCACACATAACTTTAAGAGGCATATTTTCTAGAAAAGTATCAATGGAATCCATAAAAAAAATATAAAAATTGGAAAAATAATACTATAGCATAAGGAACCATAAACTGAACCCTTACCAATTCAGAGTCTCACTCACCCTAAAAAAATGTTATTGGCCCCATATAAAGATAAAAATTGAACCCACTGATGATAAAAACTTATATAGACCTTAAAAATGATCATGTAATCCTTTCTAGATATAAAGTTAAAGATTTAAAGAACAATAACTAATAATTCCCACCCCATTTTAAAATTTTCTATCATCACCCAATGTGAGGGAAACTTGAAACATTGTTCATAACTATTTACCAAAGTCATGGAAGTATATAATATGAACAACATATGCTCCAAACAGAATCCAAACACATCAACTAACTTTTAAAATATTAAATAATTAGTTCAACATATATAAAATAAATCTAGCAGCATAAAATGTGAAATAAAAATTGTTGCTTTAATAATAGGTGGATGTAATATCCCACGATTTTATTGTATTTATTTTTTAATTAAATTTAATCTTTCTAATAGCTTAATTTACACTTATATAAATTTATATTGACAAATTTTACTTCATTTTTTAAATTTTAATTTAAAAATTATCTTAGAGTGAATTTCTTATTTTTTTCTGATAAGTTTTGACTTTTTCGTGACTAGTGAAAAATACTAATATTTATTTTAAAACTGCATTTTCATCTAATATATTAATATTGTTAAATTATATTTTAATTTGGATTTAAATTATAGTTAGTTAAATTATATATCAATAAATAAAATTTAGGTCATTGGAATTTATTTCACATTGAAATTGGATATAAAAACATTTCAGACATTTTAACATTTTTTTACTTTAAAACACTAATTTCCAATTTCATATGCATGATTAATTTTAAATGAAAATTTCCCCAATATGTGAATTTAATTTTATAAAATGGATTTCAAATATAGAAAAAAAATTTATAAATTAGGTTCAAAGATTAATTTTTTTAGGTTTTAAAAGTTACCATGGTACAAAAATATTGAACACAATATAGGTAAAAAATTAAACATGTTAAAGATAGAAAGTAAATGGCTTAATATACCTAATAAATATAAAATTTAACCGTTGGTTGAGGTATTTATTGAACCTAAATATTATAAAAAATATTAATTGATTTAAAATTTCATAGAAATTGATATCATTTAAATGTGGTTGTATTTAAATAAAAAATAATCATTATTTTAATTACATAAATCCACCTCTCCTCAAGTATAAAAACTAACCCTCACCACCCCATTTCCATTAAAAATGATTAAAGATCCTAAAATATATAACCAAAACTATTATACTCACTCTGACCATATTTTATATATTCTTTTCACACCAAAAGATAAAATCTAAGGTCTTAAAGGGCCTTTTAAGGAGGTGATATTCTAGAGGTAATTTTCTCAAAACATATATATTATTTTATTTTCTTATTATACATTCTTCTCACATAATTCATAAATCAAGGAATAGTAATTAAATAATTATTTAAATAATATATATTTATGTTTATAATATAATATATTATATAAATATATTTTATAACCTCTTCTTATTCAAAGAAACAAAACTATTGTCCAAATTATGCTGGTTAATCGCCTCCGTCAATAATGTTTTTGTTCGTTTTCCATTACTGCCTCCATGGATGGTCATAAAACAACTATTATGGTTATATAAGATTGTAATAAATATATTATAACCCATTTAATTTACTTTATCTAATATAAAAACATAATATTAAATAATATGAAACTAATTACTGATGTTAAAGAAAATCGACAAAATAATAAAAAACATTTTTCATTAACATTTTATCCAATATATCATCATAATACAAGAAAAAAAATGATATATGGGAATATTTATAATTATATAATTTAATAAATACCATTTAAATATATTTCTATAGCTATAATATCATTTTATAAGGACATACATAATTTTACACAAATGAAGCCATCATAAAACCATGAAATGAACGCACCTGAAACCATGGAAATATTGAAATATTTTCAATGAATGGGTAATAAGATGTTATAAAATCATCAAATATTGTATTTTAAATATTAATATTGTTATTTAATGAGTTAATAACATTTTTTTAAACCATTATAAAATATTTTAAATAATGTTACACTAAAGGGAAGTATTGGGTAAGAATTTCTCATCTCACTTTACTTTTATGAGATATATGACTTATTCATCACTTATTTCCTATGTGTGGTGTATCTAAAATACCCCCATGATATATAATGTCATTAATATTATTATATTAATTCTATTTAGTTTTAAATTTTTCAATTATTACTTTTATGGGCATATAATTTGACTGATTACAAGCGGTACAAGATTTCTTAACATAGTTTTCATTAATTGGGTTAAAATTATACTAAATTCATTTTTTCATGCTATAATTATATGTGAAATGAATTTTTATTGTATTATATTTTATTTAAAATTAATTTATTCAGATTTATAGTGAATAAACATAATCTATTCATTCGATTAATTCTCACTTTAACAGTATGATATTTGATAGGAGATTTCTAGTTTCACTTATTTTTCATTGATAAATTTTCCTATATTCACAAATCTTCTATTTAGTGTAGTATACATAATTATAATTAATTTAGTATAATATCCATATCCTTATATTTATATTTATTTACATATCCATTTTATTATCTCTCTTTCATAGGGTTCACATTTCAAAAATTACCAATCGGTAAGGTAATTTTGTCCCAAATTTTTCTCCATTGAGACACATGTTGTGTTATGTGCCTATATTATTTTATGAGTTGTATATACTATAATTTTTTATGATATATCATCAATATAATTATTTTAATTATATTATATGTTTTATGTAAATTTAATCTCTCTTGAATCAAAAATTATTTTTATTTGAAAACTGTGTTCTCTAAAAATGTTTTCACAAATGTTTTTAAATGATCTTTTAATAATTTTCAATGAATAAGATTTAAAAAAATTTTAAAATTTATTTTAAAAGAATACTTTATATTTTTAATGGTTATTTTCAATTAAAATGGGTTTATAAATTCTTTATAATTTTAAAAGCATTTTTTTTCAAAACTGAAAGGGTATTTTCTTCAAGAATTATTTCAAGTGATATATAAAAATTATTTTCCATTTATGATAACATTATATGATGTAACATATAATTGAATAAGGATATTATTCAAGGACATGATTATTATTATTTTATGGTTGGTTTATGTTTATATTTATAAAACCTATTTATTTTTTATGGGTTATGCTATGAAGATATTTTTATGAAACCTATTTATTTTTATATTTTCTGATATGATTTGTGTTCTTGGGTCCCAAATATGTGTGGTTTTAATTATTTGATTGGTGTGGCCTATATCTCCATCTAACACATTGGGTAATGATATTATATATATTGATATATAAATGACTAAAACAAGTATTGAACTCATTCTAGATAGATTTATAATGGGAAGTTAAACTGATTCACTAAAGGACTTTGTCTACCATGATAGTCTTGGGAGTTAACATTGAATACTATGCTAGTCTAGAGAGTGATCTCATTCCACTATGATAGTATTAAAAAAATAGACATCAATAATAATGAAATGATATTATATTATTATGTGTTTTTTACACTTCAATGTTTTATGAAAAAATTATTCCTTAACGATTCTGGTATTATGAATATTTATGATTTATACTATTACTCAAAATTATGATCCTTGATATACATGATATGATTTTAAATTGTTATGTTCATATTCATATACCCTTATGATTATGTTATGATTTATATATCCCTTTTTTACCCTTACCGAGCATCTGAGATCACCCATTTTTTATGATTTTTTTTCTTATGATATGAGGAAAGGTATTAGGTTTGATATGTCAAAAAGGGTTATAGTTAAGAAGGAAAAGACAAGAAACAATATATATGTTTTATAAACTAATGGTTTTTTTTAAAATTTCCTAATAGACTAAACCCATAGGATTCATTCATGGTTTTTTAATATGAATATTTATATACTTAGTTGTAGTATCTATGTTTGAAAAGAACGATATATTATAGTTCGTATCAGAGAAAAGGTTTAGTTAACCTTTAGAAATTAGGGTGAGAAAACCTTAGTAATATTCCTAAGTGTATGTCTATGTGATAGTCCTAGAGTTTTGGTAATGATCATGAATAAAAAATAATTAAATATAAGGATTCATCAATTAAAATTTGGCTTGGCTATGTGTTTTCTTATTATAATTATTACTCCCATGCTATTTTTTTTGTTTAGTCAATGTATAGAACCTAAAGGAACCATGTTAATGTTGAATATAATGGGAAATTCAATTATTGTACTTAGAATAAATCAAATTTTTTGAGATATGGAATGAAAATTTTTATTTCTATACTCACACAACATATAAATTAGGATAGTCTTCAGATGAGAAAAGGAGGGAAAAATATTTGATTATGCCCATCATGAGGCAACATGCACCTTCTTTCAATGGGTATTTTGATCCCATAGTGGATGAGCAATGGATCAACACCATTGAGAAATTATTTTTTGTTATTTAATGCTTGGGAAATGAAAAAGTTATCATATATGTTTATCATCTATAAGGTGAAATAGATCAATGGTGGAATATTATCCAGAATATGAGACAAGTAGAATAAATTGAATCAACGGAATGTGATGAGTATGAGGGGATATTCATATATAGGCACTTATCTCATATTATATATACAAAAATGGATAAATAAATACTTGATATGATGAAAACTGATGATGAATCAATTGGTTCAAATAAAGAAAATTTTACAAGGCTTTAAAGGTATGGCTACAGTTTAATTATCGGTTAGGAATGTAAAATTGATCGATTATTGGGTGGTTTAAAACCAAGTATTTTAAGGTCATTATATATAAGAGGCTTTAGTTCATATGAAAATATTGTTCTATTTTCTCTTATGGTAGATATGGGAATTGTATTTTCCCATCAATATCATGGTTGTTATAATAAAGGAAAAATGGAATTCAAAGGAAGTTCTATAAACCATAGAAAAAATAAGAGGAGTTTTTAGTTATTCTCAAAGTGTGGGAAGGAGCATGAAGGAAATTGTCACAAGGGGACTACTAAATTTTTTAAATATGGGATATAAGGATATAAAAAAATTGAATATAATGTGAGGATAACAAGTTAGATTATGAAGTGAATATAGAGAAATATTCACAGAATTTACCCCCCACACTTCAATGCTTCAAGTATAAGGAGAATGGGTGTTATGATAATAATTACCCAAATCTGATTGTTAATGATGATGATAAACTTCAACAAACTCTTAAGGAAAAATAAAAAGGGAAATTGCATGCGATCGTTATTGGAAATGTGGAGTATGAAAGAGAAGTAGTGGAATTATTGAGTGTTTATGTATTAGAATTCAATAATAATGTTGTGGAAGTACTTTAAATAAATATGGAATAATAAAAAATATAATGATTGACCCATTATAGTGTTTCCTTAAGAGTTATAAATGATATTTTTAATAATACTGATATAATAGAAAAGTGATTTACTAGTAAAGTGATATTTATGGAGAACACACGATTAAGGGAATGACAACCATTAATATGTTCATGATATTGGGATAATAATTAAGAAATGAGATGTTTTTTATAATAAAATAAATGGTATAGTCTATATGACCTTGGAAATGATTTTTAATATGATGATTATGTATTTTATGATATTTTGGATCGAGTTATAGAGTTTTTAGATTTATAGTAAAAGGAAGGAATTAATTTTTAAATGTATGCATGTTTTCAATATAGTTTTATGGTAACTAGGGTTATTTCAATGTTTCAAGAGAATACATTATAGTGGTCTTCACATGTTTGGTATGTGAAAATTAAGAGATACCTGATGTTTTTTGGGGGATTAATGATAAGTTGATTTTCAGAAAATTTTTACCATGAATTGAATGTTTTAGATTTTAAAATTTTAAGGGTGACCATTTATGAATTTTTTTATGTTGAACGTTGGATGATTTTTTAGAAATTGATGCATTAATTAACCATATGATTTATTTTTTCATTTTGGATAACCAGTGCTAACCATTTTTGTTATGATGATAACTAGTGGCAGAAGGAATGAGTTTTCATCGCATTGTGGATATAAATATCCACTAGTTATATAGGCACTACAAATTCAAATTCATTCCTTGGAATAATTAATTAAGCGGAAATTGATCAATGTGTAATAAAATAGTGAGATCATATTTATGATATTAAATCAAGTGTATCTTCTCAAATGATTTTGAAATAAAATTTTGTCCTATTATCATAATTTATGATTAAATTAATGATTTTTTGAAATAATTTTTCTATGGTTTTGTGTTATTTTACATTATAATGACTATGTTTTCAATCATTATTTGTTAGAATTTGATAGTAATAATTCTCTTCCAGGTCCATTTTTTCACTCTCTGACAATCATAGTTTTATTTTTATGGTGATCATCGCCTTTTACATTCCCTCTTTTTAAGGGGATGTTTTATTGATGCATTTTATGATGTGTGTTTCCAATAATGGAAAGTATCAAAAATTCATATTTCATTTTCAAGTTCAATTTCAAATTTGTGAGGATGTATTTTTTCTGGAATTCTTGATCATATCAGGATTTTAGTTTATCGAATATCTCTCAAGTTCAGGATATGTTGCATGTATATATCATGAGTAAGTATATAAAAAACCCTAATACTTTAAAAGAATATTTCTTTTAGGGTAAATATAATTTTTTTATCATGCTTAATAAAACATGTTAATCTTACGCTACACAAAACACCGAGTTAGCTTACGTTATGCACAAGGCCGGGTTTTACCACCTTTTAATGGAGCACCTATTTTAAAAATAAACTTTGACATTTTTATAAAATTTATCATTAAAAATGTACTTCATTTTTGAATTTTTATTTTCAAAATTATCTTAGTGATATTTTTGGTATTTTTTGAGAAGTTCAATTTTTTGATGAATAGTGAAAAAACTACATTTTAGTTGAAACTTGCCTTTTCGTATAAAAAATTATTAATGTTAAATTATATTTTAATTTATTTTAATAGTAAAAATAGATATATTATATATCTATTAATACAATTTTGGTCAATGGAATCATTTTTATTTTTAATCTATATATATGGACATAATGAACTTTTGTGAAATTTCACTTTAGAAGACATTCTTTCTCACCACGTCTGTGAGATTAGCATTAAACATAATTTAAACACTTATATTAATTGAATTTGTAAAATTATAAATAAATGGTTTTTATTAGTGTTATATTTAATGTCTAATAATATCAACATATTTTTTGACCAAAAATATTAGTAAAACTAACTAAAATTAATAACAATGATTATGGGTAAATATTGTAATTAAGGGTAAATATAATATGATAAAATTTTCCTAAAACTTGTCATAATTTAATTTTACATGTTATTTTCAACAAAAATAATCCTTGTTCAAATTATATGGCCTCTTGGTGCCACTTTTATGACTTTAAGGTTTTTTATTATTTTATTCTATGTAAAGTCTAATATGTCTTAGTCATATTTCTAATAATACAGTTTTTATATATGGTTATTAAGAAGATATATTTTAACATAAAGAGTAATTGTAAATATAAAATGTTTATATTAATAATTATCATTTATTTTTAATATTTAGGTAGTTAATAATTTAATTAATGGTGAGCACAATGATGATACATTAATTGTTTACTTAAAGGACATATCAAATAAATGTTATTAAAAATATTTATAAATAATAATTTGATATCATTAATGTCATAAATTAATTTTATATATTAACAAGACATATTAGTGATATATTAAATGTTTTTTTTCTAATTTATATCGTCTATTGAGATTTTAAAAAAATCAAGTAATGAATAGTGTCAGAATTTATATTAATGATATTTTAAAATAAATAATATTTTAATAAATTATATAAAATTTATTAAAATATAAAATACAACCAAATTATTGGAATAAATATAAAAAAGTATTAAATTATTCATTTATGGTTCTATTGGAATTTTATAGTAATTATATTAACCTGTAAGCAATAAAAATACATGTTGTCGCGGTAAGAGTTAGAGGGATTAAATAAGGATTAAAGCGAAATGATACGAGTAAAAATGTGACATAAACTATTCTAAAAATTATTGGATAAATATGATTAGTCCCTTATCAAAATAAAATATAATTTTAGTTGTTTAATAACCAATTTTTTATGAAAAATACTTATATAATAATTAAATCAAAGTTAGTTACATAATGTTACTCGTTTTGTTTTTAATATATTTTATGTGTTCAAATAGAGTCAAAATCATGATATGAACGAACATGAATGTCTATGTTGATATTAATGATATAATTTTATTATATAATTTTATTTTTATTTTTTTATTAATTATTTAATTACATTAAATTCATATTCAATGCTAAAACAATATTTTTTTAATTAACAGAAAAGTAAAATAATTGATTTTAAAAGTTTTAGTTTTGATATATTTGGGATGATTTAATGTGTATAATGATTTTTAGACCTATAGGATATAATAGGGACATTTTAAATTATTATATTATATTTAAAATTTATATTGATTTATTTAAATCAAAATTAAAATAACAGTATTAAATTTGGAAATAATGACATTTTATTGAATTAATACCTTATAAAATTATTTAAAAAGAAAAAAATGTTAAAGAATCCAAAATGGGACAATATATAATCTAAAATTTCTTAAAATATTAATTTATTGGATATTTTTAAGTCATTATCTCTAGAATAGCCTTTTTATGTTTTAATAGTTTGAGGATTTTTAAAAGTGCCCCTTATCTCAGTTATAAAAGGGAACATACTCCCTCTCTTCCTCAAACCACTTTGAGCCTTCTAGCTCAACCAAAACCTACCAATTTATCCTCCCAAATTTCCTTCCCCAATCCTAAAATATTAAATTTTCGAAAAAAATAAACCAAGGAATGCTTTTTGTATAAACCAAAAGGTGTTACCCAAATAAGAGGTAACGTTCTTCAACAATCACTTTAGTTATATTTATTTCTCCACTCTTAAATTTATTATAATTACATGACTATATAATAAAATAATTATCTTAAATATACTAAAATTTTTTAATGTTAAATTATTGAATAGGACCTAAACACTCTTCCATCAACTAGGTAATGAATTTACCATTTGTGTACGGTGAACTACCACCTCGTGAAATGATGTTGTTCATTTTTTTCTCTACCACCACTCACGGTTTAGAATTATGATAGACAATATTTTTTTATATGATATATATATATATATGATAATTTTTTGTTAATAATTTTTTATTATTTATATAACACATACCTTCATGCTTTCTATTTTGTGTAAATATAAAAACATCTATGTTAAAATGTGGACAATCGACTCCTAAAAGAGACGTGATTTGCTCAAAAAATACATGGAAATTATAAAGGATGGTTTTAATAAAAATATTTGATATATATGGAATATAAATGATACTATAATTTTAATATACATATATATCATTTACTTTTCATTCCATTAATATGAGAAATAAATTAAAGTGGTGTTCATGCGTACGTATGACCTACCGTCTCCATGAATGGTGTATTTATTTTTTTATCTCAATTTTTTTAAATACATATATAACGAATACATATGATATTTAAATAATGTTAAAATTTATACATATTATTAAATCATGATCTAACTAAGAGGAAAAACAATTAACAAATAAAAACATTCACAAAAAACTAGGTAATTGACTCCTAAAATAGTGAAAATAATGGATGATTGTTAACAAAGACATAATAAGATATTATAATAAGTTAATATATGATATTATAAATATATGTATGGTATTGGTATAAGATAAATAACAATATTAAAACTGCTATACTAGATTTTAAGGGTGTTCACCCAAAATGAAATGCAAGGTAAGGTATTTTTTATCAATTTTCATTCCATTGAGACTTAGTTATTATTATTAACCAATTCATTTTTATATGAAATGTTATATCATTAATATACTAATTCTCATTATATTATAAGTACAATTTTACGTTATTACTTAATGGATATTATGATTCAAATGTTTCAAAATTGTATGTGACACTTTGAAATGTATAAAGATTATTTTCCTCAATATTATTTTAATTTTCCTTCAATGTTGTTTCCATTCATCAACATAAAAATCCATTGTTGTAACTTATCTTGAACTAAGGAATTATTTATAATTCCATATTATTTATTAAACTAATATATTTTATGATAATGAGTGTTTTTTATTATTTATCATTATTATTCAATAAGAGGAATTCTTTTGGATGGACAATGACAGGTGGGGCTAAGACTTTATATAGCCCCTCGATGCATTGTTAGGTTCTCATGAGACAAATATATTGGACAAATTAGAATAGTTTAAACCATATTGTGAAACATCTTGATAATATAGGTTTTCATTTTCCTCATTCATGATGTCCAGTAATTAGGCAGTTCCCTCATTTAGACTCTGTTATTATTTATCCAAGAGATTTTGTGTTGACTTATGTATGGATGAATTTAATTCTCTGTTAATTAATTAAATGGAATGTGTTTCAGTTCCTTACCTTTATATATGAATTATGCCTTATCTAGTTATTTTAATGGAATGTGTTCTCTATTATTTACATTTCCATGTTGATTTATTCTCATGGAGTCATTATTTATTCCATTTTATATACCCTTCCTGAGAATTTGAGCTCACCCTTATTAAGTTTCTCTTCAATAGGTTATGAAGAGGAATCTTTTAAATTATTTACAGGGATGCTGTTTATTTAATTTTATTATGTATCATTTTTGTATTTTCTGTTTCCCAATGTACTATGGGTATCATGTATATTATATAACTTTCCAAAACTGCCAAACCGATCAGTCCTTCGATATTTGATTCCTTGTAATCATGCCAATGTAATAAAATAATGCATCAGATCTAGGAATTTGGGGTCTAGATATTACAGTTTTCATTTAATGTAGTTAAGTAGAAACCTTGGAAACTAGATTTATGAAAACATAGATTAGGTAATTCAACCCGTTGATTCAGTATGTGGGATTTTTTTAAGAAATAATTCTTTTTCATTTTATGGACATATTTTTAATAGTAATATTAATTATTAGAGATTATATGTTCTTTGAATTTAAGGTAATTATAATTATTAATATTATTGGCAATACAAAATGAAATTCACAAGATAATAATTTTTATTAAAACATTTCATTATTTTTTGAATATTCATAGGTTATTTTTTAGTACGGTTTTTACATTTTAGAATAATATTAATTTAGTTTTAGAAAATGGATAACCCAAAGGTCGAGTGATACCCTTTTGTGCTAAGTAAGGATGTAGTGTCTGAACTCACAACTAATGGGTAACAAGGGTTTAGTGACAACAACTAGCCTAGGTGAAGTCTGGGTTAGAATGACATTTTTTTGAAAAAATATATAATCTATAAATGTTAATTTTATTTTAGTGAAATTTGTTTTATCAAATACATAACATTTGGAATGGAAAGTGATTTTAGGATTAATTGTTTATATTTATTTTGGAAGACATCCATAATTTTGGGAGTCCTATAAGATTATGGTGAATAGAATATCATAAGGAATAAAGGTTTAATAATATTTAGGACTAAAATATAATTTTATTATGTACTTATGATGATTTTGATTATATATGTAAATTTTTAGAATATCTTGGAGATTATGTGATTTAGGCTGTTAATGTTTTGATATATGACATTAAGAGTGATTGATGTTGTTTTGAAGACTATATGATCAAATACTTATGTTTTTTGGTTCTCAATATTAGTTTAGAATAATTTTTAAGAAGCATAGTTATTTAGTAAATGATATATATTGAAATTTGGGTATTAGTATTGGGTTTTGGAGATTAAAGTTATTTTTCATCATATAATGGTTTATTATTTTGGCAGAATTATTTTATCTCATCATAAATTTTTTGGTTTTGATTAATGTATAATGATAGGAGGAATATAATTTCTCAAATCTATGAAAATTTTATTGATTTTTTTTCCTATTATCATAATTTTTTATGATATCAATGATATTTATTTACACCTATGGTTTAAGGTTTTGTGGTCAATAAATTTCTCATGAACGTGTTTCCTATCACTCTCTATCGGAACTTGATGTTTAGATTTCTCATACATTTCTTGGTTTTCACTAATTGTGTCATATTTAAAAGACCTGTTTTGTGGTGTCCTTACCATTTATGTTTACTTATTAATAAATAATATTTTTAATTAACCATATTTATGATTTGGGTTCTTTTAATAATATTATATTTAAATATCAAACCCTATATCACCAAAATCAAGTTTAAATTGAGAGGACACAATTTAATTAAGGTAGGGAGGTGGTAAAACCCCAATATGTTATAATATTTTAATTTTAGAATAAATTTAATTTTATTTTTATCATTATTTATACACAAATTTAAGCTTAAGATACACACAAGATTGAGTTAGCTTGTGTTACACACAAGACCGAGTTTTACCTCCATTTAATGGTGCACCTATTTGAAATCAAAATGAAGATAGTTTTATAAATTTTTGGTTAAAATAAACTTCATTTTTAAATTTTGGATGTTGAAATTTGATTAGTTTTAATTTTTAGTATTTCTATGTAAAGTTTTATTTTTTGATGAATACTTAAACATAATGCATTTTAGTTGAAAACTGACTTTTCATCTAACATGTTATTAATGTTAAATTATATTTTAAATTTGTTTTAAAGTCATAATAGATCAATTATTTATATGTTAATCCAATTCAGTTAATTGGAATCATTTTTATATTTAATTTAGATATAAGTACTCGATGAACTTGTGAGCATTTTCAATTAAAAAACTCATTTCTCACCATGTCTCTGGGATTAGCAAAAAAATTAATTTTTCTATTTTTGTGAATTAAATTTGGGAAACTAAAGTAAATGGTTTAATAATTATTTTATTAATATTAAAATAATATTAACTTAGTTTTTGACCAAAAAAATTAGTAAATGTAATTAAAATTAATTACAACAATTAAGTGTAAATTCGTCAGTTAGGGGTAAAAATAATATTATAAATAACACTAACACATGTCATAATTTTATTTTATTAGTTATTGTTGACCGAAACCATCATTGGGCATATTTTATGGTCTCTTGGATCTACTTGAGTGATTTTAAGGCTTTTATATTATTTTATTCTAAGGATGCTTCGATATGACTTACTCATGTTTCTAATAAGTACATATTTTTTATATAAGGTTATTAAAAAGATATCTTCGAATATAAACTGTAGTTGAAAATATAAATTTTTTATATTAATCATGATAATTTATTGTTTGTTTTTAGGGAATAAATTTATAAATTAAAGGCTAACACAATGATGATACATTAAATGTTTAATTAATGGACATATCAAATAATTTTTATAAATAATACTAAAATAATTATAAGAGTTAAAGGGATTAAATCCAAAATATAAGCATATGGATGTGATCTAAACTTGTATAAAAATTATTCGATGAATATGATTATTACATTATCACCTCAATATATAATAGGAGTCATCTAATGTAAAATATTCTATCAAAATAACTTATATATTATTTAAATCAAAATAGTTACAAAATATCACTCTCTTTGTATTTAATATCATTTATGTGTTCATATTGGATAAAAATAATAATATGAAAAAAATAAATTTATATTTTTTATATTAATTAAATTATTTTAATTATATGATTATATTATTTTTTTATTTTAATAAAATATATTATTACCGCAAACAGTAGACCATGAATAAGCTCCATGGCCTCCAAGAATTATTATAAAAGAGTAAATAGTACACAAGGGATAATTAAGGGGAGAAGAGGGAGTAACCCCATGAACACAATATACATATACCAACGTTACCCTTTCCTTCCACAACCCCATCCATGAAATCCACATCTACCTCTTGGATGTCTTCCCCATTGCCACTGTTTAGGGGTCTACCAAGCACCACCAGTCTGAGCATGTTTAGTGGAAAATTACCCTATCTTTTTTTTTCAGAAAGAACCTATACTCCTGCCACCTATTTTGCGGTAACCTCCATGCCTCCTTGGTCGATGACCTCTTCACCATTTCTTCAAAATCTTACATGCCCCCATCATCATGAGTAACTAAATTCTTCTCTCTAGCCATGCCTTGAGCAGAAGCATCCAAAATCTCCTCACCATGCAGCTATCCAACCTGATCGCCATCCTGTGGATCTAACTAAGTATAGGATGCATCATGAATAATATTTTTCAGTTGAGATCTAGTCCTTTCATGACTCTCCATTTACAACAAGTCAAAATCTGGTGAGTTAATCGATTCAAGTATCATAAAGAAGTTGAATTTCACAATAGTAGTGGAAGGAGACACCACTACGTTGGAAGCAGGAACATTCAAATCTACTAGATGAGAAAGTAACAATATAGATTCATCATTTATAAGAGAATAAGGTCCCAGATCTGCAGTAGAAGGCATACCTGAGGCACTCGTAGAAGTTCCCTCTAATGGGGCTGTCACATGGGTAAAAACTTGCCATTAGTATTCTCCCTAGGAAAAACCATATCAGCAAAAGAAGTCTCTTCTATGCACTCAACAGTATGAGAGTCACAAGGACCACCTACTGTGCACACAATAGAAGAGTCAAAAATTTGCACACGGTGCTGTGAAACTGAGTGATCAAATTGATCCCTACCATGAGAATCATGCCAACCAAGACAAGCAGTCATGGAACTACCATTTAATTTATCCTTGTAATGAAATTGTTCTTACAAAAGAACAAAAACATCCATTTCAATATCAATATCAGAAACATTACCCCATTTGGAGGGTTTTCCACATTCGTAAATGTGAAGAGGAGGTGCACCATTACCCGGAGGATCAGGCAGCGTACCTCCACACATCTGACCATCAAGAGATATTTTTTTTCTTACTAGTCACAAAATCAGCAAATGACAGAGGCCCACTATTTCCATTACCTTTTACAGGATATTCCCTAATAATTAAATTTGAAACCTTCACCCCATCAAGGATAGATTAATTACCCTTTCCACCATCTGGGAAGATACTCCTTTTAATTGGTGGAGTAGAAACAGATGACAATTTGAGTTTACAACTTTCAGCAAGATTCCCAAAACGTTTATAGTTGGAACAACATAAACCCCTATTACAATTAGCTTGAAAATTTCCAATAGTAGAGTAGTTTAAATATAAATAGGGAACATGCTCAAATTCAATCTCAAGTTAAAATTTAAAATCACCATAAATCAATAACACTATCTCAACAAGCAGTAGTGACATGTCAAACTCAACTAGACTGTAAGAAAAATTTCCATAAAATAACTACCACAGTTTCTTTATCATGTTTAATCAGAGTTCCTATTTCTAGTGCAACATCCCAAAGGACACTTAGATGCCAAAATACCCAATTCAAACCTTTTATGTGAATCCATGATTGTGATATAGTATTCTTGGATTGAAAAGGATCAAACCAGGGATCCCTGTTATGAAATCTAAGGATATCTGGCTTAATATTGAGAAACCCTTGACTCCAGGCTCTCATTTTGATATCATTTGAATAGAAAGTAAGATGGTAAAAGTTAATATAAATCAATACCAGCTGCCATTCACTGAAGCCCCAAATCTCCTGAAGGCGATTCTGAATTTCATCAAGCTTCCACGAGACATTAATCTAGGAGCTTAAACGATCAATCATTGAATTCTTACAAGCATAAATACGCTCTTGGAACAAACATGGATTTTCTTCGACTACAGATTTCGCACCATTTTGCAAAATCCGGTTATTAGAGGCAGAATCATTACTTTGAGAACCAGTGAAAAAGCGATCAGAGAATCTAACCTGTAACGCATTCATTCAATAAATTTCACATGGAGTTGAGTTTGAACCAATTCTCGCATCGACCTTCTTCGATGGCCTAACATACATATCCCTAGGGTTAATGTTGTCATCTGAAGAAAGCATCAAAAAATGAGATATTTTTTATGTGTTAATCTGTATAATGAATTTTATATACCTATAGGATATAATATATATGTATATGGAATTGTATTTGAATTTCAACTTTACTTGACGTATTTAAATTCAAATTAAAATAATAGTACCAAATTTGACAGTAATGATATTTTATAGAATTAATAATTTATTAAATTATTTTTAAAATAAGAAAATGTTAAAGAATAACAAATGGGATAATATAAGATATAAAATTTATTAAAATATTCATTTATTTTCCATTTGGAAGTCTTTGGCTCAAGAATATCCTTATTATATTTTAATATTTTAAGGATTTTGAAAAGTACCCCTCACCTCAATAATAAAAGGGCACATCACCCATAACTTCCTCACACCAGTTTGATCCTTCTAGTATAAACAACCCCCACCAATTTATCCTCAAAAATTTCCTACCCTAATCATAGAAGTCTCAATTTTGGTATAAATAAAACCAATGAATACTTTTCAATATACAAAAAGCAGTTTCCCAAGTAAGAGGTATGGTTATTCAACGATCACATTTGTTTCATTTTTTACCCACTCCTTCATTTATTATTATTACATGATTATATAATAACAACATTCTCCTAAATATAATGAAATTTTTTATGTTATATTATTAACCTTAACTTACACACACTTCCATTTAATGGGTAAAAAATTTACCATTTATTTACAGTGAACTACCACCCCACGAAACAATGTCATTCATTTTTTCCTTTACCACCTCTCATGGTTGGGAATTATAGTGGAAATGATATTTTTATATAATATATATATATATATGATATATATATTTTATTAATACTTTTATAATTTTTATATAATGCTTACCTTTATGCTTTCCTTTTTTTGTAAATATGATAACACCATTTGTGGAAATGTGGACTACCACCACCTCAAAGAGATGTGATTGGTTCACACTATACATAGAATTTATAAATTATAGGTTTAATGAAAATATTATATATATATGAAATATATATGATACTGAAATATTAATTTTCTTATAAATCATTTAGTTTTCATTCTTTGAATATGGGAAAGGAATGAAAATATTGTTCATGCGTACGTGCGACCTACCGTCTCTATGAACGGTGCATTTCACATCCAATCTAAAATTTTTATAAATACCTATATAGTGAATATATATGATATTTATATTATGGTTTAAATTATGGAGATTATGAAATAATTATCTATTTAAAACTAACAACAAGTAACAAGTCAAAACATACACAAAAAACTAGGCAATTTACACCCAAAATTATGAAAATAATTGAAGATTGTTAAAAAATGGGTAATGAGATATTATTAGAGGTAAATATATGATATTATAAATATGTGAATATTTCTATTATAGGTTAAATAACATTATTAAAACCATTATACATGAGGTTATGGGTGTTCATACAAATGAAAACAAGAGGTAAGGAATTTTATCCCAATTTAAATTACATTGAGACTTATTTGTTATTATGCACCATTTTACTTGTATATAACATGTTATATAATTAATATACATATTATCATGATATTATAAGTTTTATTAAATGTTATTACTTCATGGGGATTATGATTAAAATGTATCAAAATGGTATGAGACACTTTTGAATGTATAAATATTATTTTCCTCAAGAATATTTTAATGATCTTTCAATGGTATTTACATTCATCATCATAAAAAAACATTATTGATAATTATCCTCCACTAAGGAATTATTGATAAGTCTATATTATTTATTCAATTTGTATATTTTATGTAATAAATATTTTTTATTATTTATTTCGATTACTTTATATGAGGAATGCTTTGGACTGACAGTGATGGGTGGGACCCAAACTTTATATATCTCCTCAATGTACTGAGAGGTTCTAATGAGAAAAATAAGTTGGATAAATTAGATCTGTTTAAAATATATTGTGAAAGGTCTTGGTGGTATAGGTTTTCTTTTTATTCTGACATGATGTCCAATAATTTATCATTTAAACCATTTAGACTTAGTTATGAGTTATCCATGATATTTTTCATCGATGTATCTGTGGATGCATTTCATTATTAGTGAATTAATTAAATGGAAATTTTTTATATTTTTTACATTAGTATAGTTTTATGACTCATCTAGGTATTTTAATGTAATGTGTTATCAATTATTTACCACTTTTATATTGATTTATTCACATTTCTTCATTATTGATTCCATTTTATGTACCCTTACCGAGCATTTGAGATCACCCTTATTATGTTTCCCTTCACCATGTTATAAATAGGAATACTTTGTGTGAGTTTCAAGGATGATGTTTATTTCATTATATTATGTATGATATTTGTATTTTATATTTCCTAATATACTATGGGAATAATGTATGTAATCTGGTTTCCCAAAACTGTTAAACTGATTCGTCCTTTGGGATTTCATTTCTAGTAATCATGCAAATGAAATAAAATAATGCACCAAATCCAGGATTTTGGGGTCGAGGCATTATAGTAAATACCTGATCCTTCATATTTACTAAACATATAGGTCATACAATTTGAGTAAGATATTTCTTATAAATAAAATTTCATAGATAATCTAGGTCATATAGATAAAGTTGTAAGAAACAAGACTACTCACCTGGTTAAAGTTTTGTTGAAAAACCACCAATTTGTGGAAGCTATATGGGAAATAAAGGATATAATGAGGTAGAGGAATAATAATAAGTTTATATCCATGTAAATAATTTTTAGGGAGAGATTCATTTTAAGGGGGGTAGAATGTATCAACCCATGATTTTTTGTGTGTATTTTTTTTAAATAAATTTAATCTCTTTAATAACTTACTTCACATAAAATACCAACCTTAAACAAACTAAAAAATATTTTTATTTTAACTCAAAAATTATCACTTATATATTGTAATGGAGGGAGTAAATTAGACAAAATAAATTATGTAAATATATTTTACACATGTTTATAAAATGAATTCATTGGTTACCAATTAATTATAAATGAAAATGAAAACCAATTGTACATAAAGGATATAATTTTATAAAAAACTATTTTTATGCTCAAAATGGAATTTTTCCTTAATAATTTATGTTAATAACTATTATTTAATTATATTAGTTAAATTTATATATAAAAATGCTTTCAAATTCATAAAATAAGTTTTATAGGCTTATAATAATAAATCCAATTTTGATCATTAAAGCAATATTTTTCTAAAAGATAATCTTTCCACCTTTTGATGGACAACCTATCTTAAATATTAATTTTGATTGTTTTATAAATTTATTTTAAAAAATAAACATATTTTTTAAATCATAATTTCAAAATTATCTCAAGGTTAATTTATTGTTTTTTATGATAAGTTTCATTTTTTTGTGAACAGTAAAAAAACTGATATTTATTTTTAAACTAAATTTTCATCTACTTTATTAATATAGTTAAATTATATTTTAAATTGGTATTAAAGTATAATTAGTTAAATTATACATCAATAAGTACAATTTAGGTAATTTTAATCAATTTCTCTTTGAAACCAAATATAACAAAATTTCAATCTTTTGAACTTTTTCACTTTAAAAATCTATGTTCCCTTTACATATGTCAGATTTATTTTAAATATAATTTATCAAATTATATGAATTAAATTTGATGAAATGGATTATATATTTGTGATCATAAGTTAAAAATTAGTTTATATGTTCAATTTATTTATTTTTTCATAAAAAAGTTTCCCTATAAAAAAATTATATACCGTAGTATAATTAAAAAATGAAACATGTTAAATATAAAAAAGGTAAAGGCTTAAAATACCTAGAAACTAATTTTTTTGAGGTATAGATCAACCCTAACCAGAATATAGAAAATTAATTTCATGAAAACATCTTCTAAATTAATCCCACCTCAATGTGGTTGGCTTTAAATATATATTAAACACTATTTTAATCACTTAAACCACCTCTACTCAAGTATAAATACCACCCCTCACCACTACATTTCAAATTCAAAGCCTTTAATCACCTAAAATATCTACCAAAACCTATCTTATTAACTCTAAACAATTCCAATATATTCTTTTATCACCAACATTCCAATTCCAAAGTCATCAAGAGTCTCTCAAGGTGTTGATATTCAACATGTAATTTTCACAAAACATCTCTCTTATTTTATTTTCTTCTTCTTATTTCTTCTCAGATCACTCATCCATCAAAGAATAATAATTCAAAAATCATGTAAATAATAGAATTATATGTTGATAATTGAATATATTTTATCCATCCCTTTTATTACCTCTTCTTATTCAAATAACTGAAACTATTGGGCAAATTATGTTGGTTAATCACCTCTATGAATAATGTGTTTGTTCATTTTCCTTTACCACCTGCATGGATGGTTAGAAAACTATTTTTATGATCACATAAGATTTTAATTAGTATATTATAACCCATTTTATTTTCTATAACTAATATATAGACATAATAATAAATAAGATGAAACTAATTCCTGATGTTACGAAAAACCGCCAAAATAAACAAAACATTAATCATTAACATTCTATAAAATGAATCATCCTCATAAAATAATAAAAATTATATATGGAAAAATTTGTAAATATTTAATTTAATTATTACCATTTTATTCCACTTCTGTAGTTATAATCCCTTTTAATTGGATTATCCATAATTTTACACAAATTAATCCATCATGAATTCATGAAACGAACCCACCCGAAACCGTGAAAATAATGAAATTTTATTAATAATTGTGTCATAAGATGTTATAAAATCATTACATAAGGTACTAAAATTATGAATATAGTTATGGAATTAGTTAATAACATTCTTTAAGACATTATAGAGGAGGATAAATAATAATACACTAATGGGAAGTGTGTGGTAAGTGTTTCTCATCTCACTATTACTTCTGTGAGATATATGACTTATTCACCACTTAATTATTATGTGTGGTTTATATTTACAAAAATTTGATATATCATATCATTAATATCATTATCTTAATTTTACTCAATGCTTCATTTTATAATTATTATTTTATGTGAACTTGATTAAATTTATTACAAGTGGTAAGGGATTCCTTAACACAATTTCCATTCACTAGGTTAAACTTCTATTTAATTGATTATTTTATGCTAATATTATTTTTGAAATGAATTTTTTATATTATGTTTTATTAAAAATTATTTTTTATGTATTTATAGTGAATAAACTTAATAGATTCAGTCGACTAAATCACAATTCGTTGTTATGATATTTGTAAGGGGATTTCTAGTCTCACTTATTTTTCTACAAGAAGTTTTCCATATTCAAAAACTTTTTTATTTTGTTTAGATTATATAATTACAATGAATATAATATATGATAATTATACTTATTTTTTTATATTTATATATCCATTTTATGATCTCTCTTTTAGGGCGGTTACATTTCAAAATCTACCAAATCAGTAAGGTAATTTTGTTTTAATTTTTCCTTTTTTGATACACATGTTGTATTATGAACCTATATTATTTTTTGAGGTGTATATACTTCCATTTGAAATGTTTTATCATTAATATAATTCTTTTTATGATATTATATTTCTCATTTAATGTTGTCATCTTTTCAGTCAATTTTTTTTATTCAAAAACTATATTTTCTAAAAATGTTTTAAAAAATATTTTCAAATGATCTTTTAAGAATTTTTTGAAGGAAAATGATTTAAAATATGTTTAAAATTGTTTTTAAAGGATTAATATATAATATTTCAATGTTATTTTCTAGGGAAAATGTTTTATAATTATTTTATGATTTAAAAACATTTTTTTTTCAAAATAGAAAGGATACTTTCCTCAATGATTATTTCAACTAATATCTGAAAATTATTTTCCATTTAAGATAAATTTATTTGATTCTACATATTCTATACTAGAGATATTATTCAAGGAAATTATCCTAATTATCTTATTTTTGGATTATGTTTATATTTATGAAACTGATTTCTTTCCCATGAGTTATGCTATGATGAAATATTTATGAAATATATTTCTTTTATAGGTTCTGAAATGATTAATGATCTTATATAACACATATGTATGGTATTCATTATATAAAAGGTGGGAAATTAAATGTTTTCATATAGTTAGGATTCATATTACCATGAATTCTATATTAGTAGAAGAAAAATGCTATTATTCTGACAAATCCCCTCAAACTGGTCATTAAGAAAACTATACAACCTTTCAATTCCTTTTTTTGGCCAGAACACACGCCCTATGGGATAGTTTCACTAGCTTAAGATCCACCCAAACAAGTATTTATAGCTCGGTATGACTTTAGAAATGCTTCTTTTTTCAACTACCTCCATAAATGGAATAATTCTCATGAGAATATATATCAACTGAATATCATAATTTAGTAAAAACTCAAACCATTGAGACTTTAGTTCCTCTTAGTGACTAGAACTAGTGCCAAATGTACCAACTCAAGAAAACAGGTCTAATACTCTACAATAGTATGATCCCCTTTCTCTAAGGTAAAAGACTCATAGGTCTCGATGCATGTAACATATCAGGGTAAAATAAATGGGTCAACATATTTCTTAAATAATTATAGGTAAGATCTTCATGGAACTTAGCTTGTATAAGATGGTCCCAATATATCCTTCTCAATCCGTTAAGAATATATGTGTAAAAAACCACCTTAGATTCCTCATGAGTATTCAAGAAGTTTAAGATCCTCTCAATCTTCTCAATCTACTAATTATATTCTTGGAGTCTTTTGTCACCCTAGAATATGGGTGGATGATTATTATTGAATTTTGAGCCAGAATCCACCATATATACATGCTTCACAACACCCTCTTGACATAGAGTATGAATTTTGTGGATTACATATTCAACCAAATAAGGATCCACTGGAGGGTTTTCCTATGTAACTTATCTATCGATGTACTCACCCAGGATTATAAGATCTATTATAGGATGTATAATCAAATAAACACAAGATAACAATCAATCATATTTAGAGAAAATTATAAAACAATTTGACCAACTTCATGAAATCATGTTAATGCATTAAAATAATGAGAATTTAAAGAAATGTGAATTCTATTAATGAAAATTAATAGATTTAAAATGAACATGTACAATTAAATGAACTATCTATATAGTTCATTCAAATGAACTCAAAATACAAGATTGAAAATTGGTGAAAAAAATTGACCACCCTTGGAAACTAAAGTTCACACACAGAAGTGATATGTACAATAACCCTAATTAAGTTTCTACCCCAATCCTAATGGTCATAACTCATATCCACCCAAGAAATAGGACTAAAACCAATAAGTGTTATTTCACTTTAGGCTGGTTATTACCTATGATACAATTCAATAAAAATGAATCCTAGGTAAACTAGACACTCCACCCAAACTGTACTATAAAAATTTGGTAAGGGGAAACAAGATAATGGAAACAAGTCTCTTATATAATTAATAATAAAAACTACCAGTGGACAACATAGAAGAAGAGATCAAACACACAAGAGATATAAAATCTAATATAAACTAGTTAAACTAAAAAAATATGACAAGAAAAGACAAAAAATTCTCAATGTGACCAACTATCACCTCCAAACCATCCCACTATGAAGGAAAAGACCACAAAATAAGTGATCATGTTACATTATGTCATTCACTTTACCTGAATCCATGATAACCATGTATACAAACACTAAAAGAAAAAATTATTGTGTGACAACAAATCCTAGTAGAATTCCACCACAAAATCCATAAAAAGTCTAATACCATTAATGCCACAGTAAAATCTTTAAAATTAATATTGTTTTATAATGAATTTTCATAAGTAAAATCCATTTTTAAATCATCCATTGGTTTTCATAAAATCCATTAATATTCATAATACAAGGAATTTTAAAATTACATGTGATAATCATGAAATCCTAACAAAAAATATTAATGGGTACACCATTAAATAAGGATGTAAGCAATAAAACCATGAAATAATACATTATGTGAAATCATGTGATAAAATAACCATGAATAAATCCATCATGGAAAAATAAAATAATAAATGAAAAATCACACCATTTTGGCTCTAACCTATCAGTAAAAATAATAGACATAAAAAATAAAACCCTAATATAGGCCTATGTTGGATCCAACGAGTATGACTTCTATTAGTATTAAACATGCTAAATTGAAAAAAAACCCATGTATAATTACACACAACATGAGTCACATATATATTATTGACACACCCAAGCTTACGAAATTTTATAAGATTGTCCAAAACCATTTAAAAATCCATCCTCACAATTTATAATGCATTTTAAAAGAAAAACCAATGAAAACCCTTTTTTTAAAACCAAAACCAGCATTCAATACTTTTACCATACACTTAATCAGAACAGACCATTTTTATATAAAAAACTATTTAAAACATGATTTATTTAAAAAAAATAAATTTAAATCACTAATAAATTTAATTTAATGAATATCCTGAAAAATTTTACAAGAAAAATAATAAATTCCTAGTATTGACCCTTTGTATAGAGACACCCACCTCAAAAAAAGAGGTAAAACTAATATCCCTAAAAAAATAGACTAGGGAAGAGTATATAGGGTTTTCAAATTCCTAGATCCATAATAAACACATAAATATTCTATAAAACAACTTAGATAAAGAATACATATCCCACTTTTGTTTTTTAGGATGGGGGACAAGATATATAGTGGGGATCTACAAATAAAAGGAAAAATCGAATCAATAATTCAATATACCTTGATAATATTCCTTAAGAATAAAGTAAAATCACCAAGAATCCCAAGGAATAATTTTATAGGGTGATAGGGAATGATACGTTCAATAAAAATGATATTATTTGGTAATTAGGCTTACAAATCACCAAGAGAAAAGGGTAAAAATCAACTTTTTAATGTCTCAAAGAGTCACATATTGTTAGGAAACATGGTTAGACAAATAATGTTCCAACTATACATGGATACATTGACAACACACATGATTTCCTAAAACCATATCACATTTTCTTAGGAATAACATCATAGTTAGGTAAAACCATGAAGCCCCCGTGTACAAACACATATACCTCACATTTTCTTCCCTAGTGAGCCACATGGTACCAAAAAAGATTATCACGCTATAAAAAACTCAACTTTTAAAACACAAATTTATCCTACATGGATATTTCACCGTTAGTAATAATCATTCTCCTAGAATTCTTACTCTAAAATTATCCATTTTCAACCCATGTTCCTGTGAAACCTCAAGAATAAATTTAAAGAAATAACAAAATTAAATTAAATTTTACCTGATATTTGGTGGGATTTATAGTTTTTATATGTGTGAGTTATGACCCAATTATTTAAAATAGTATACTAAAAAGGTCCTCATGAATGATAGTTAGTGAACTCTAGTCTAAAAGCACTATAATATGTAATATTTATGGATGGTTTCTTATGTTTTTATCTATTTCCATACTGTTATGGGTATTGGATTCATTATACAATTATACTTCTTATTTCAATCATTAAATTACTGACATACCAAACATGAAGATACATACTCTGCAATATTACAGTTCATCTCATCCCTCCAAAAATTATCTTTGAGATATCATTACATCTTTATTCTTACATGATGGATATGGAATGATGATCTATGTGCTTAATCCAAGAGATCAATCTTTAATTATAGATTATAGAGAGGATATATTTGTGTCCTAAAATTTATTATTCTATCACAGTCAATTTTGAACTCCAAAATAGTCTTTAACTTCTTTTTCAAATCCACATATTACTTTTGTGTCTCCATAACCATTACATGGATGGTTGATTAAAAATTCATTTCATTATGATAGTATTTATACCATTTATCATGATTTCCTTTTCTATCCTTGAAAAATATAAGTGTATTGAATCTTTCTCAATCCTCATCATAAATATGTTAGAGTAATCCTTTGTTCTCAGTGTATCAACCACTGTGTTTTCATTCACATGTTGGTATTGTATTGAGAATTCATAATCTTTAATCAACTCTATCCTTATCCATTGGTGAATATTAAACTCATTCTGTGTAAATATATACCTCAATATTTTAGGGTAAGTATATATACCACACATTTCACTATAAATATAATTCATTCCTATATTCAATGTAAATATTACTAATTCCAACTCCAATTCTTGAGTGGGGAAATTTTTCTCATGAACCATAAATTTTCATGATTCATATTCTACCACTATGTCATTTTTAAAAAGAATACAACCCTGTGATTTTTATGCATCAATATATATAAAAAACCCTTATCTATTTTAGGATAGTGTAAGAATAGGTGCAATGGAAAACCATTATTCATCTCATTGAATATTTATTTACATTAATTTTTTACAAGGAACTTATCTCCCTTCCATGTAAAAGCAGTTAATTGATTTGATAGTCCTGATAAATTTCTATAAAATCATCAATAATATCTAAAAAATTTAATAAAACTATAGATATCAGTCATAGTATATTGTATGGTTTATTTCTCAAAAACATTCATCATTAAATGATCTATTGATATACCCTCACATGTAAATAAATGACACAATAATGATATTGTCTTTAGCTAGAACTAAAACATACTAAATTTGAAAAATAATTTCTCTTTTACAATTTATTAATTACAATATTTCTATGATCTTTATGATTTTCCATTTTCTTAAAATTTATATGAATATAATCAATAAATATAACCACAAACTAATAAAGGTATTCTCTAAAGTCAATATTCAGTATAATCATGAATATATCAAGAACATCAATAAGTAAAAATGTAATAAATATAAATTCACAGTGTTCATACCTTGAATGGGAGGCTATATTGGGTATATCCACCCGATTTGACTCATAAAATATGTTTTTTTGATCGAAGATTATTCTTCGAAAAATATTTTGGTTCTGTATAGTTTTTTCAAATAAATCATCAATATGGGGTAAAGGATACATGTTATTGATATTGATATTATTATGTTTAGGATAATCCTTGAACTGAAACACTGAACTATATTTTCTTTTTGGAAAATAAAATTGATACACTTCTTGGGGACGTACTAGGGTTAAAGAATCCCATTTTTAGACTCTCTGGGAGTTTCTTCTTCAATTCATGCAACTCAATTAGGGACATTTTATATGGTGTCTATGATATAGGTGTATAAATAGTCAAGTGTGTAAAGACCTGTAAATTTCAAGGAAATTTTTTTTCTTAATTTTCTTTGGAATTTTACAAGAAC
Source organism: Viscum album (assembly GCA_963277665.1). Taxonomy (NCBI): domain Eukaryota; kingdom Viridiplantae; phylum Streptophyta; class Magnoliopsida; order Santalales; family Viscaceae; genus Viscum; species Viscum album. Next base: position 1,430,240,670 of record OY728156.1, on the reverse strand, counting down.
GCAGTTTCTGACGGCACCTGATTCCGAGGCCCGGTGTTCCCGAAATCATTTTCCGAAGTTTGGCTCGGGTACGTTCAGTGAACGGATGAGCGGGTTTTTCTAACTTTTGAACCGGTGCTCGGAATCAAATTCTGAGGGCACCGATGGAATCTCATTGCCGGTACTTTCTTCGAAACGCCTCTTCTGGAGTTGAATTTTTTCGGGTGTGGTTTTTAATTTTTGGGCTTAAGTTATGAAATAAAATAATGTGGTATGACAAACTTTATTTTATTTCACTTAAATCCGCTTAAAGCCACTTAAAGCTGCTTAAGATGAGTTAAAGTGGATATGGTACAATTAAAAATATACTACCCTCTTGGTAGGATATTTGTGAGGTGGGGCCCACACGAGCCCCACCGTTTCTTTTCCGCTAAGTAACGCACCCGCGAAAACCCCTTTTTATTTAAAGTCAACTAGGGAGTTTTCTTAAGCAATTAAATGCTCCTATGAATTGGGCGGTTTATTCATTGAAATTAATTCTGTGAATTAATGGGTCGTTACTTAGTTTGTTTTTCGTTTGTTGTCATGTAATAAAATAAGACCAACACTTTTCTTCTTCAGTGTTGTTCGTTGAGAGGATTTGATAGAAACCTTAAGTCCTTCATCCTCCTTCGCGAAGAATGTGAAGAACGTGAAGAACGCCGGCCTTCGACGAAAAGAGACGAAGAACGCCGAGCCCTCGGAGATCGACGACGCGACGCCGTGTTCCGCAACACCAATGATTCTCCTCCTGCGACGTTCTTCTGGGACGTTCCTTCTTCCGCGAAAAATCTTCGAACATCCGTTTGAGGTAGGAGTTTACGAATCTTTTAAATTACTTTGTGGATTTTATACTTGACATGGATTAAATTCGTGTGAATTAAATATGTGTGTTTTCTTTACCCCTTGGAGATCGTCGACGCGACGCCCTTCCGCGACGACGCGACTCCCTACCGTGACGACGCGACGCCCTTCCGCGACGTGACGATCATCTTCTACCGGGGCGGTCAATTCCGTGAAGAACTCATCCGAAGACTAAGACGAGGTAGGGGTCATTTTGAAAATGATTTCTTTTACCAATGATTGTTTCCTCCAAGGCAAGATGATTATTGCGGGACGTGGTTTAACGATTGCTGGGATTCATGGTCTTGTTTCAAACCGCTAACGCGGTGGGTGCGGACCAACGAACAAATCCGAACCCACCGCCCTTTGTTTCTTAGTGGGCGGAATGGCGGACAACGACAAAATGAGCCGCATAGACGATTTGTTGATTCCGCAGTGAAGAACGGGACCCGAGACGAGCTACGGCGCAGACGAGAATGGAATCAGACCACCGGAGCAACTCTGGTGGCCCGCAGAATCCAGCAGCGGCGCGGGTCGTCGGCGCGGTAGAAGCCGCGGCGACGGCGACCGACCAGACCCGCGACCACGTGGGTTTGGCGACGCACAGAACGTGGCAAAGCCGCATCCGCTGACCAAGCGCGGCCCCACGTGGGGCCGCGACACCTCATCCCGCGGGGACAGCGCACCCCGCGGTTCCTCCGCTCGGCCGAGCCGAGCCGGGTCACGCCCAGGCCGGGCCGGGCCGGGTTGCGCCCAACCGGGTCGGACCCGGACCCGGGTTGGGTCGCCCGGTTCGGGCCGACCCAGGGGGGGTCGGGCCGGGTCGGTCCGGGCCCAGACCCCCCCGTCTCCAGACCTTTTCGGACTTTTGCTCATAACTTGAGATACGGGCCTCCGAACGACGCGCCATCAGCAGCGATGCGATCCTTGGATCGAGATGGTCTTTTCATTATATCACACTCAAGGTTTCGGGATACTTTGGGTTCGGCCGGGTTGGTTCGTACACGAAACCAACCCGGCCCTCGGAGCGGAAACGCGCATATCTTGAGCTTCAGACGTCCGATTGACGTGCCGTAGAATTTTTTGATTTATTCTAAGTGAGACGAATCTTTTATATTACTCCGGACGAGGTTTGGGTGCAGGTGGAGTATGGTCGGGTTGGTTTTGCCTTAAAAACCAATCGGGCCCCTGGGACGAAAAAGCCAATAACTCTCAGACCGGGCGTCTGATTGATGCGCCGTCTGCGACGTTGAGTTCCTGTTGATGATTCGGAACTTTTGGATACATCAACTCTGGATTATGTGTCAGATGATGTATCAGCCTCTCGGCTCGTGGAGCGGACCCTCTCGAACGAACTTACTGTGTGCGGGAACCCTAGAGCTGGCTGCGACTGCTACTGTGATGACGACGACTGTGCAGAGATCTTCAGTGGATTCGACGACGACGACTACAGCACTCAGCGATCCTTTGTGGGTCAGTTCTACAGATCCTGTGTGGGTCCGATCCTATGTGGGTCAGCGCTCAGCGGTCCTGTGTGGGCCAGCGCCTGCAGGTCCTGTGTAGGCCCGATCCTGTGTGGGTCTTTGCGGGGGTTAGTTACCTATCGATCCTTTGTGGGTCAGATCCTTTATGGGTCATTGCGGGGTTAGTATCTATTGATCCTTTGTGAGTCCGACGACTTAGATGGATCATTGATCATCTCTATCGTCATTCGAAGAAGTATACCTGTGTGAGCTGAATCCTGTTTTGCTTTCCTTTGTGGACTGTGTTGAGCTATCCTGTGTGGATTTACGTTTTTCTTTCCTTTGTGGATTGTGTTGTGCTATCCTATGTGGATTTATGTTTTTCTTTCCTTTGTGGATTTTGTTGAGCTATCCTGTGTGGATTTACGTTTTGCTTTCCTATGTGGACTGGGTTGTACTTGGGCTCAGATGTTGGAGCCGAACGGGAATTGATGACTTAGGTATATGTATGGGCATATACCTAAGCAGTGTCGGATGTTACTTCGTGATTGTATCTTTCCTTTATGGAATATCCTTTGTGGATTATGGGAGACCTTCGGGGGTCTCGGGGTCCCTACTGAGTAGCTTATACTCACCCCTACACGGGCTATGCCCGCACTACGTTGTGTTGGTGGCAGACGACGGACAACGCTGATCTTGGTGGAGGCTTGCAGAGCAGGACGATACCTGGAGGTGGACCACTGGGTGGGACGTACTCGGAGCGGTCAGCTGGACCCGAGGAGCAGTGGAGGATATCTGTACCCACCCTTCAGGTGGGACTTCCAGAGGATGGCTCAAAGCTACGACTCTTTCTTTCAGTTGCTGTTTTCCCCTTTCAGTTGTACTTTACAGTTGGGCTTGTATTTCCGGCCCCCTTTACTTTTCCGCACTTACTGTTGTACTCAGTTTTTACTTTGAGTTTACTTCTTCCACTTGTTTACTCTGTGGTGCTTGTTTACTTTACAAAGGAAATTCCTTCCCTTTTTCCAGGATTTACGCCTTGGTGCTAGTCGCCAGCCCCTGGCCTATGGAAGGCAGGCTTGGGGTAGTCACGGCACGGGCCCCGAGGACGGGTTGTGAAAAATTGGTATCAGAGGAGTTCAGTTCTACCGCAGACTCTGATATTTCTTTTATTTGAAGCAATAGTGTTAAGCGTATTAAGTGTGGTTATCAGTCCAGAGAGCCCAGTGTTGGTTCGGCGGCCGATGTATCCATACACCAGGACCCTGACTTCTGATTTCCGACTTAATGCACGAAAACATTGATTGAATGTGTTTTTCAAGTTTTCTTTGTGATTACTATATGTCAGCTCACCAGGTATACTGTTCTGACCGTGGCACACTTGTTTCTTTTCAGGATGGCCCCACGATGGCAGCCAGCTAGGGTTCTGAGAGTTGTACATGACGGCAGCCCGCCGAGCAACGAGGCCTTGGTGCAGGACCCTTCGACAGTAGAGGCACCAGCGGTACCTCTACCCGCCGAGCCACTGATGCTTCCAGCACCAGCCACTGATGATGCACGTCGCCTCAGTGCACTGCTTGAGTTCCAGCGCCAGAGACCGCCCAGGTTCCGTGGGGAGACAGACCCCCAGGCAGCCGAGGACTGGCTGGAGGTAGTTGTACGAGTTTTTAGGCTAGTGAGGACACCAATAGACCTCATGGTGATCCTCGCAGCGAGCCTACTGCACGCAGTAGTGGGCCGATGGTAGAGATTGATGCTCTAGGTGCACGATGAGGCATCTCTTATCTGGATGGACTTTGAGAGCCTCTTCCGCTCAGAGTTCGTCCCAGCCACCCTCTGTGCGGTGCGCATCCAGGAGCTTCTTCAGCTGCGGCAGGGCAGCTTGACGGTCGCCCAGTACCCGACGAGATTTACCGATCTCTCACGCTACTAGATAGACATGGTACGAGACCCATTCTTCCGGGCCCAGACCTTTGAGCAGGGATTGAGACACGAGATCAGGGCATCGCTGATCTCCCTCAGCATCCCGACTCAGGTAGGAGTACTGGAGCGAGCCCTTTTGATCGAGAGCTTCCTTGCTGAGCCTTCATCAGCAGCAAGACCTACCGCGGGGCGGCACGTAGCCGAGTCTTCCACAGCAGGAAGCCGACGGATGACTCAGGGGTCCAGGCAGACCAGACCCTCACACAGACGGCCTCAGGACACTGGCTCAGCAGTGCGGGGCACACAGCGTGGAGCCAGTCTTTTGAGAGGCAGACAGTGCTACACTTGCGGCGGGCAGGGTCACATGTCTCGTGACTGCTCGACCCACTGTGCCGAGGAGCATCAGACGGTTGAGGGGCCACCCAGGCAGAGGCAGAGGGTCGACCGTGGCGGTCCGCAGAGAGAAGGAGGATGAGGCAGAGGAGCTGGCCGAGCAGCAGGTGGTGGACGACGCTTTGAGGCTCTACCACCACCACCACCAAGAGGTCCACCCCGGCCACAGGGAGCTGGCGGGCATAGATAAGCACAACTCCAGGCAGCGGAGGCCTACGACCATGGTGCACCCGAGATGATTCGAGGTACGATCTATGTCTATTCCACCCTTGATGCAGTTCTTATAGACATAGGAGCGAGTCACTCTTTCATAGCCGCTGCCCTTGTTCGGAGCTCGAAGATTCCGACAGAGCCGTTGGCTCGATCCTTACGGCTAGATACTCCTACGAGAGAAGACTCGACGATTACGCACTAGTGCCGGCAGTGTGAGCTTACTCTAGGAGGTGAGAGCTTCAGCTGGGATCTTCTTGTAGCGACGTCGAGGCCTTACGACGTCATCTTGGGCATGGATTGGTTCTCTACAGTCCATGCACAGATTGACTGTATTAGGCGCAAGGTGCGATGTGTACGCACCGACGGGAGCCGGTTCACCTTCACCGGCGAGAAGGGAGACTTAGCAGCATAGGATGGACTTCCGCAGAGGAGAGGACATCCCATCACTCCTCAGTTGGCTAGTCTCATCCTAGGAACAGTTGACGTGCGAAGTCCTAGTTTTCCTACAGTGGTGGATCAGTATGCTGACGTCTTTCCCGATGACGTTCCAGGACTACCTCCTCGTAGAGAGGTAGACTTTTATATTGATATGTACCCCGAGACAGCCCCAATATCCACTCCAGCATATCGGATGGCCCCCGCTGAGCTTCGAGAGCTACGGGTATAGTTGGAGGACTTGCAGGGAAAGGGATTCATCTGAACCAGTGTTTCACCCTGGGCTTCCCCGATATTGTTCTCCAAGAAGGCAGACGGGAGCTTGCGACTGTGTTTCGACTATCGTCACCTGAACCAGGTGATATTGAGGAACAAGTATCCGCTACCGAGGATTGATGACCTCTTCGATTAGCTCAAGGGAGCACGATGGTTCTTGAAGATAGACCTCAGGTCAGGCTATCATCAGCTCAGAGTTCGGGATGAGGACGTGCAAAAGACGACCTTCAGATGTAGGTACGACCACTATGAGTTCTTGGTTATTCCTTTCGGTGTAACCAATGCTCCCACAGTGTTCATGGGCCTCATGAACAGGATCTTTCAGCCGTACCTCGATCGATTTGTCATGGTCTTCATCGACAACATTTTGATATACTCGAAAACTAAGGAGGAGCACGCCTACCACTTACGGGTTGTACTAAACACACTCTGAGAGCACCAGATTTATGTCAAGATCTCAAAGTGTCAGTTCTGGATACGTGAGGTCCACTTCTTGGGACACGTCATCTCTGAGGCGGGAGTTACAGTGGATCCTACAAAGATCGAGGCAGTGCTAGCTTTGGAGCCACCCAGGAGCGTGACAGAGGTGCGGAGTTTCTTGGGACTAGCTGGATACTATCGGAGATTTGTTCCAGACTTCTCCAGAGTTGCGGTACCACTCTTAGCTCTTACGAAGAAGGGGAAACCCTTTGTGTGGTCAGACAGATGTCAGCAGAGCTTCCAGGAGCTGAGACAGAGATTGACCAGCGCACCTATCATGAGGTTTCCTGAGGAGGGAGTAGGGTACTTAGTCTACTACGATGCATCAGGGACCGGACTCGGATGTGTCCTGATGCATGAGCGGACAATGATCACCTATGGATCACATCAGTTGAGGCCGCATGAGCAGAACTACGCTACCCATGACCTAGAGTTAGCATCAGTGGTCTTCGATCTGAAGACATGGAGACACTATCTGATGGGCGAGCGTTTTACAGTCTTTTTTGACCACCAGAGTCTCAGGTACATCTTCTCGTAGAAGGACCTGAACCCGAGACAGCGGCGATGACTCAAGTTCCTCCAGGACTATGACATTGAGATAGTATATACTCCTGGGAAGGGAAACGTGGTAGCCGATGCTCTCAGCAGGAGGATGGTCATTCAGCTACCTGAGGAGGCGACAGAGCAGCTAGCCACTTTGCAGATATCCTTTGTATATAGAGATGGAGTAGCCTTCCTTCAGTCTCTCACAGTCACTCCTCCACTACTACAGCGGGTCAGAGAGGCACAGCGTGAGGACGCTGACTGTGAGACGTGGCATGCACAGATATCCTTAGGACAGACACCTGATGGTTTCTCCTTTAGAACAGAGCACGACATCCTTTTCAGAGGACATACCATGGTACCAGTTGCTTCATGGGAGGAAGTGCTGAGAGAGTTTCACACTTCTCCTCTAGCGGTACATCCATGAGTGGCGAAGATGTACCAGGATCTCAGACGACAACACTGGTGGCCAGGCATGAAGAAGGCTGTGGCAGAGTTCGTTTCGCGATGCCTCACCTGCCAGTAGGTGAAGGAAGAGCATCAGGTATCATTAGGCTTGGTACAGCCCTTGGAGGTCCCAGAGTGGAAGTGGGACGAGATATCTATGGACTTCGTGACTAGACTTCCACACACTTCCAAAGGTCACGAATCCATTTGGGTGATTGTCGACCGAATCACCAAGTCGGCTCACTTCTTACCCATCAGAGAGCAGGGCTTAGTGGATAGCTTGGGGCGTCTCTACGTTCAGGAGATTGTACAGCTTCACGGTGTGCCATCATCTATCGTCTCCGATCGAGTTGCTCGCTTTACTTCCCGGCTTTGGAAGGGGTTGCAGGAGGCGTTCGGGATGCAACTACGTCTAAGCACCAACTTTCACCCTCAGAAGGATGGTCAGACAGAGAGTACCATTCGGAATCTCGAGGACATGCTCCGCGCATGTTTCCTCGACTTTGGCCATAGCTGGGAGGACCACCTACCCTTGGTGGAGTTTGAGTACAACAACAGCTACCACTCCACCATCGGGATGACACCATACGAGGCGTTGTATGGAAGACCTTGCAAGTCTCCTTTGTGCGGGACAGACCCTGGGGAGTCAGCACTTGTGGGACTAGAGATGGTCCGGGCCATGACAGAGAAGGTCCAGGTCATCCAGGAGCGGATGAGGACATCTCAGAGCTGGCAGAAGTCTTATGCTGACAGGAGGCAGAGGCCACTAGAGTTCGAGGATGGTGACCACGTCTTCTTGCGTGTCTCACCTCGATGTGGATTACAGAGATTTGGCTGAGGCGGAAAGTTGTCTCCATGCTTCATCGGACCATTCCAGGTCCTCGACAGGATTGGCGAGGTGGATTATCACTTGGCTCTACCACCTCAGTTGCACCGGGTGCACGACGTTTTCCACGTATCTCAGCTGAGGAGATACGTGCACGACCCGATGCACATCATTGACCATTTGGAGCTAGACGTTTATGATGGGGAGACTTTTGCGAAGGTCCCGGTGGAGATCGAGGATTGACAGGAGCGGGTCCTATGTGGATGGTCGATTCCTCTAGTGCACATCAGATGGAAGCACGTGAACCTCCAGGAGAGCACTTGGGAGCGGGAGGCTTAGATGCGTGCTCAGTACCCACATTTGTTTCCCTAGCTTATGATGTATCTTTACGGGGACGTAAAGCCCCGAGGTGGGAGTGATGTAAAGACCCGTAAATTTCAAGGAATTTTTTTTCTTAATTTTCTTTGGAATTTTACAAGAACTCAGTTTCTGACGGCACCTGATTCCGAGGCCCGGTGTGCCCGGAATCATTTTCCGAAGTTTGGCTCGGGTACGTTCAGTGAACGAACGAGCAGGTTTTTCTAACTTTTGAACCGGTGCTCAGAATCAAATTCCAAGGGCACCGATGGAATTGCAGCGCCGGTACTTTCTTAGAAACGCCTCTTCCAGAGTTGCGTTTGCGCGGGTGTGGTTTTTAATTTTTGGGATTAAGTTAAGAAATAAAATAATGTGGTACGACAAACTTTATTTTATTTCACTTAAAGCCGCTTAAAGGCACTTAAAGTTGCTTAAGATGAGTTAAAGAAGATAGGGTACAATTCAAAGTATCCTACCCTCTTGGTAGGATATTTGTGAGGTGGGGCCTGCACGAGCCCCACCATTTCTTTTCCGCTAAGTAACGCACCCGCGAAAACCCCTTCTTATTTAAAGTCAACTCGGGTGTTTTCTTAAACAATTAAACGATCCTATTAATTGGGTGATTTATTCATTGAAATTAATTCTGTGAATTAATGGGTCGTTACTTAGTTTGTTTTTCATTTGTTGGCATGTAATAAAATAAGACCAATACTTTTCTTCTTGAGTGTTGTTTGTTGAGAGGATTTGACAGAAACCTTAAGTCCATCATCCTCCTTCGCGAAGAACGCGAAGAACACGAAGAACGTGAAGAACGCGAATAACACCGACCTTCGACGAAAGGAGACGAAGAACGCCGAGCCCTCGGAGATCGAAGATGTGACACCGTGTTCCGCAACGTCAACAATTCTCCTCCTGCGACGTTCTTCTGCGACGTTCCTTCTTCCGCGACAAATCTTCGAACATCCGTTTGAGGTAGGAGTTTACAAATCTTTTAAATTCCTTTGTGGATTTTATACTTGACATGGATTTAATTCATGTAAATTAAATCCGTGTGTTTTCTTTACCCCTCGGAGATCATCGACGCGACACCCTTCCGCGACGACGCGACGCCCTACCGCGACGACACAACGCCCTTCCGCGACGCGACGATCATCTTCTACCGTGACAGTCAATTCCGCGATGAACTCGTCTGACGACTACGAAGGGGTAGGGGTCATTTTGAAAATGATTTCTTTTACCTATGATTGTTTCCTCCAAGGCAAGATTATTATTGTGGGACGTGGTTTAACAATTGCTGGGATTCATGGTCTTGTTTCAAACCACTAACGCGGTGGGTGCGGACCAACGAACAAGTTCGAACCTACCGCCCTTTGTTTCTTGGTGGGCGGAACGGCGGACGATGACAAAACGTGCCACAGAGACGATTTGTTGATTCCACAGTGAAGAACGGGACCCGGGACGAGCTACGGCGTAGACAGGAATGGAATCGGACCACCGGAGCAACTCCGGTGGTCGAAGGCGGCGGCCGACCAGACCCGCGACTGCGCCGGTCCGGCGACACACGGGACGAGGCAAAGCTGCGTCCGCTGAACAAGCGCAGCCCCATGCGGGGCCGCAACACCTCATCCCACGGGGGCATCGTGCCCCGCGGTTCCTCTGCCCGGCCGCGCCGGGTTACACCCAACCGGGTCGGTCCGGGCCCAGACCCCCCATCTCCAGACCTTTTCGGTCTTTTGCTCATAACTTGAGATACGAGCCTCCAAATGACGCGCCGTCAGCGGCGATGCGATCCTTGGATCGAGACAGTCATTTCGGTATATGAAAATCAAGGTTTCATAATACTTTGGGTTCGACCGGGTTGGTTCGTACACGAAACCAACCAGGCCCTCGGAGCGGAAACGCTCATATCTTGAGCTTCGGACGTCCGATTACCGTGCCGTCAACTTTTTTGATTTCCTCTAAGTGAAAAGAATCTTTTGGATTAATCCACATGAGGTTTAGACACAGGTGGAGTACGGTCGGGTTGGTTTTGCCTTAAAAACCAACCGGGCCCCTGGGACGAAAAGGCCAATAACTCTCAGACCGGGCGTCCGATTGACGCGCCGTCTGCGACGTTGAGTTCCTGTTGATGATTCGGAACTTTTGGATACATCAACTCTGGACTATGTGTCAGTTGATGTATCAGCCTCTTGGATCGTGGAGCTGACCCTCCTGAACGAGCTTGCTATGTGCGGGAACCCTAGAGCTGGTTGAGACTGCTACTGTGATGAAGAAGACTGTGCAGAGATCCTCAGTGGATTCGACGACGACGACTACAACACTCAGCGATTCTTTGTGGGTCAGTGCTACAGATCCAGTGTGGGTCTGATCTTGTGTGGGTCAGCGCTCAGCGGTCCTGTGTGGGCCAGCGTCTACAGGTCTTGTGTGGGCCCGATCCTGTGTGGGTCTTTGTGGGGGTTAGTTACCTATCGATCCTTTGTGGGTCAGATCCTTTGTGGGTCATTGTGGGGGTTAGTACCTATCAATCCTTTGTGGGTCCGACGACTTAGATGGATCAGTGATCATCTCTATCTTCATTCGAAGAAGTATACCTGTGTGAGCTGAATCCTGTTTTGCTTTCCTTTGTGGATTGTGTTGAGATATCCTGTGTGGATTTACGTTTTTCTTTCCTTTGTGGATTGTGTTGTGCTATCCTGTGTGGATTTACGTCTTTCTTTCCTTTGTGGATTTTGTTGAGATATCCTCTGTGGATTTACATTTTTCTTTCCTGTGTGGACTGGGTTGTACTTGGTCACGGATGTTGGAGCCAAACGGGAATTGATGACTTAGGTATATGTATGGGAATATACCTAAGTAGTGTCGGATGTTACTTTGTGATTGTATCTTTCCTTTATGGAATATCCTTTGTGGATTCTGGGAGACCTTCGGGGGTCTCGGGGTCCCTACTGAGTAGCTTATACTCACCCATGCATGGGCTATGCTCGCACTACATTGTGTTGGTTGCAGACGACGGACAGCGCTGATCTTGGTGGAGGATTGCGAAGCAGGACGGTATCTAGAGGTGGACCACTGGGTGGGACGTACTCAGAGCGATCAGCTGGACCTGAGGAGCAGTGGAGGCTATATGTACCCACCCTTCAGGTGGGACTTCCAGAGGATGGCTCGACACTGCGGCTCTTTCTTTCAGTTGCTATTTTTCCCCTTTCAGTTGTACTTTACAGTTGGGCTTGTATTTCTGGCCCCATTTACTTTTCCGCACTTACTGTTTCACTCAGTTTTTACTTAGTGTTTACTTCTTCCGCTTGTTTACTCTGTGGTGCTTGTTTACTTTACAAAGGCAATTCCTTCCCTTTTTCCGGGATTTATGCCTTGGTGCTAGTAGCCAGCCCCTGGCCTATGGAAGGCGGACTTGGGGTAGTCATGGCACGGGCCCCGAGGATGGGTCGGGACAAAGTGTTCTATTTATAGTGACCCAAGACATTTACACATATTATAACATTATTTTTAAATAAAAAATACAATAATTATATCCTAAAGATCATGAGTCCTAGTGTATTTGAAAGACTAGGCACATAAAACATCAAAAAAAAATTCATAAAACCATTATTTCTATTCTACTTTGTGAGATCCTAAATCCCTTTGATATCATAACACGACATAATATAACCAAGGTAATACATAAAATATAAGGGAGATATATAATGCCCAACAAGGGAGTAAACATGATAAGAATGAATAAAATTATATCACAAAAGATTAGGCTCATGAATAATCACATGGGAGCATAGAATAAAGAACATAGTACCCTAAAATCATGGAAACATAATAAATATAACAGAAACATATCAAATGAGATAAGAATAAGTCAAGGATAACTTCCAAGACAATATCACATGGTGGACCGAGTCCCAAAATGGTTCAGGATTACTCCGAAATCCCATACAAAACATCTAATGAGACAAAAACATTACCTGGTGCATTAGAGAACTATCTAGGTGCACTTATCATAATATGTTAGAGTTTATGTTTGAAATAAAATGAAATAAATCATATTTTATATCCTAATAATTTCCCATGGAAGGAAATGAGTTACAAAATCTTTCCTCATATCATAATAAAAGGAAATTTCATAAATGTGGAATTAGAGAAATGAAGAAAAGGCTTATATTACCCTATCAAAGGAAGCGATAATGATCTAGGTATATACATAATAGAAATATATAAAAAAATTTAATGTAATCCATATCATCATAGGTTGTAATTATTGGTGAAAATGTATTTAAAAGACTATATGAAACATTTCTTCAAGAAAATAATATTTTCATTTTGATATCACTTCGTTAAAATATGAAAATTTCCAAAATATTATAGAACAACATTTCTTGGAAAAAACCATAGTAAATTTTATAGTAAGCTTAAAATCATTGAGTTTTCATGATGAAATGAAATTCTATTGATTCCCTATAAGTTAAAATAAAGTATCCTTTTCATACTATTATAGAAAAACCCCAAAAGTACATCATTTAAAAAATAACTGGGAGATTCCTTTTAAACCAATTTGTAAAGAGTTAAACATATGCAAAATGTTATTTAAAAAATCATTATATAAGATTAAAATCATTCTTTGAAACATGGTAAGGAATATATAAACATGGGATATAAATATTCTATATCTTAAAAAGGATACAAGATCAGTATTACTTACAAACAACTTTCATGGTGTTTATTTATTCAAAAAGTTGGGAAATAGAAACCAGAAATGTAAAATAGATTCATGAACATTAGATAATAACATTTATTTGGTTCAATAAAATTATTTTATATGATTTATCCCAAATTAACATTAAAATAAACAATCATGAAAATAATAGAGATTGTAACATAAATCCATTACAAATTAAGTAAATTTTGAATAAAAATTAATTGGAAGAAAGGGTAATATATAGATATATAAATACCAAGAATTAAATGAATTATAATTTATAAATTAATTCATTATTCTATAATTACACCATATAATATGATCATGGTTCATGACATGTAACATGTCTAAAAAAAGAGATTTATGAAAATGAAACACTTGTAAAGATAATAACTTTTGAATTTATAATTAATTTATGATGTGATTATTTTAACATATATAAACCCAAAAAACATTTATGAATAAATAATTGAAAAAATTAGATATCCATTCACATATAATCATGGAATAATAATGACAAAGAAGTATAGTATAACCCAATGAATGAAATTTTAGTGAAGAAATGCCTTACTACTTGGTAAGTTTCAAATAAAATCTGATTGGATGAATTAAAATGTATTAAAATTTAAAATACCATGAATTATAAAATATTAATGATATAAAATGTAAAAGGGTCATTATATACACTATAAAAGAAATACTAGGTTTACAAAAATAAAATATTCTCCAATGAACTGAAATTGGGATGCAATCCCTTACCTCGAGTCTGACACTTCACTTATGTTACTTATCTCATGAATAATAAAATTATTGTAATTTTTTAATTTAATAATAAAAAATATCAAGCTCATTTTCCTTTTATTTTATTTAACATCACGTTATATGAAATTACTTAATCAATTAAGTTCATTTCATACTTTTGATGATATTTGGATAATTAGTCTAAATTTGATTTGATGAGTTTGCTACATTCAAAGAGATTATTACATAATCATATACACAATAATAATCATAAAATAAATATCATTATTTCATATCAATTATAATTTTAAAACCAACATCAAATGATGGTTATGGTAAATGAACTATGTTGCAATCATGGGGACAGTATGACGTATGTACGCATGATTAACGTTTCCAAATTTCAACTATCATGATGGAAAAAAGATAATTTTTATTTTATATTTAAATGTTTTTAATTGTATCATAAATCTAATATTATTTATTGAAATATATTTATATATATCATCCATATAATGCAGAAATGAAAAATTAATCACATCGCTCTGTGGATGTGGTAATCCACATATACGCACAGATGATGTTATCATCTTTCAATGAATGGAAATGTAATAAAATTTAAGATATATAATAATTTTACATAATGATACATATTTCATGAATATTATATATATTCATTAAATCCAACATCATAAATATCTATGATTGTAGACGATAGAAAATGTATTATATCGGTTCAGGAGACTTTAGTCCACTATAAACATGAATGATGGTTTCATTTCCAATTTGATAGAAGAGGAGATGAATGTAGCTTATTACATTAACATAATAAAATTTAAATATATGGTAGATACCTATGTTATTATATAATAATGTTTAAATAATATTTTAAGGAGTTTCAATAATAAATAAAAAAACACTTGGTTAAGAATTATACCTCTTATTTAGACAATCTCCTTATGTTTACACCAAAAGTTTTCCTATGAGGGTTTTCTAATCAGAAAAAGACTTTAGGATATGGTAATGGGATTAAATAAGTTAATTATTCATGGATTGTATCAACCAAAGGTATTTTTATGTGTGAATAAAAAAATAAGGGAGGTTCCCTTACATTAGTGAGGGGAGGGGAAATTTAGGAAAATTTTAAAATATTAAATTAAAATAAATTAATTTTCCTAGAAGAAAGGGTCCAGAAGATATAATTAAAATATATGATGATTATGGGTCTAAATTTTATTATATTATAATTTTTTTTAATATTATATTTTTTACACTTATCACTTTGTTTTAACCCACATTTACTTTCTTTTGACAATTACTGTGATAATGTTTTTCACTCTTTAGGGGTTAAGTTACTTATTACAAAGGGAAAATTTTAAAATTAATGGGCCTTAGTTGATATTTAAATATATATAAAAAACTTTTCTAAAGAAAATGTTTTTTTAAATTTAAATCATTTAATAAAAATTATTCATTATAAAATATCATTAATGTTATTTTTGGAACTATTTCTTTAATTTGAAATTAACAAAATATGAAAGTAATGAAATTATAATACAATATTATAAAACATAAATAGAATTTATATTTACCTAAAAAATTCATGAATCATGATAATTCAATAAATTTATAAGTCTATTTATATTTTTAAAATCATTGATTATATTTTTAAATTAATTGAATAAATACTGTGTTAGTATTGCATAAACTTTTACATAATTATTTATTTACTAAAAATTGGAAATAAATTACCATGATAAAAAATGATTTATATTTGAAATTAATATTTATAATTGATCATATATATTTTATCCTTGTCAAAAAATATTATAATACATAAAAGCAAGAAATTGAAATTTTTTTCTTAATGTTTTACTTAAATATTATAAAGGTCAAAATCAAAGAAATATTGTACCAGGTGGACATATATTCTAATATTAGATTTAAATGGACTAAATTCACTCCAAAAATGGATGATGGTAAGTTTTATGGTCAATTATTAGTCGTTATGATATTATTTTAGACCTTAATTACCTGATTTACCCTTACAATGGTGATAATTATTTTCTATAGTTTCTATTAATAATGACAAAAAATTAAAAGGGAATATTTATCAAATTAAAAAAAATCATGATTTAGAAAATTCAATTAATTTTTCAAGAATAAATTTATATAAGTGGAAAATTTTAATATAAAATTACACTCACAAAATGATATAAACAACTATTTTTTAGAAAAATTACTTTTTAAGTATAAAAATGTTCTTATAAAAAATTCAAGTATGAAATTTATTCCAAGGACTATAATTAGATAATATTTAGTTAGAAGGAACTAATTAATTTTTAAAACTAATAAAAAAATTATATCTTTTTTATAAAACAATTTATAGAGATATTCCTTAAATTAATTATAATATTTTCTCATAAAAAGAAATAAACCCTGTTTTTTGAGGAAAATGTATTTATTTAGAAATAAAATGATTTTACTAAAATTTTGGTGATTATTTACTAAAAAATTACTAATACATTTATAATGGGTCTTAGATTTATATATCTTCTATAAGACAATTAATATTATTCATTCTCTCTAATTTAACAGCTAGGTTATAATGGTTATATTTAAATATGTCATGGTTCGTTTAGGCTCGATGTTGTGTGTGGTATATACAATCGAACATGGATTTGTTTTTTCTTAATATCAAGGTGTTACACTAGTGAAAATTTAACTTCCTGACTCAGGGGAAGACTAAGAAACTATTTAGTAAGTAAATTAAAAAATTATTTCCCAATATATATATATTCAATGATTAGTTTTTCCTTACCATTTGTATTAGATACCCCTCATGAGTAGGTATTAGGACCCGTATGGTAAATTTAATTTCCATTAAAATTTAATATTCATACTTGCACTATTATATGATCATATGTCTATTTTTTATATCAAATATCACTTCTCTTATTTCAAAATTGATATGGGATCTATGTAAACAAAGTTAAACCATGTCCAAAATGACATCAAATATGACTATAGGTAGAATAATATGACTTAATGGATGCACTTTCCTATAAACATCCATCAAAGAAGAGTTATATAATCAAGACAAAATAATCACACTATTATAATTTTTCACTGATGATTCAATATCTAATCATTAAAGTAGTGATATTATACCGTTAGAAAATTATCGACATATAAATAACTAGGTAGAACTATATACAAATATGAAATTTAAAGTTCATAAATTTATAATATGAGTACCTTCCACTATTTGATTAAGGTTATTAGAATTTTTTTACCCAAAATGGTTAGTTTGAGTATCAATCAACATTAATTAGTGTAATAAATCATTTTATAATGAAAATCATTCTTATAATTTGTTAAATTATTATACCCATATCAAACTATACTCCTTTAGGTTCATCCCATATCACATTAGTTTATCATAGGTTGTTATTAGTTTTTTCCTCTAATTACTCATAATCTAATAACAAAAAATAACTAAAACCTTCATTGATAAAAAGTAAGGTGATCCAAGAATCACCTATAAAAATATTTCATCATTATAGAAGAACATTCATTATATCTCACAATAATAAACATCCAAGAACCATAAAGGATCAGGGTATTTGAAGACTATATATGTAATTTACTTATTTCTTGAATGATATTTCTCATATCCCAAAAAATTTATTCTCACATAGTATGCTTCTTAGATATATCCTATTTAATACCATTCTTCATAACCTAGGAAAATGGAAAGAAAATAAAGGGAGATATTAGATATTTAAGAAATGTAAACATGTGAGATATCAACAATGGTCATAAGTGAGTATAATATAAGAATAAATTATTGATAAAATGATAATAAATTATGAAATCATAACAATAATTCAGAGGTAATGAATCATGATTCATTCCATAATACTTTTTCATAAAAAAATACATGGGCTATAAGAGTATAGAATCATCAATAATCACTCATGATACATGAGACAATATAATAAAGGAAAGATATATGTTTGGGGAATAAAATTAATTATAGAAATAATATTTCAACACTTCCCACCAAGACATTCATCACATTTTAGGCTTAAGCTAACCACTAGTGTATATTCTTGGGTAATCACTTGTGTACCCACTTGTGTTTTGGATAGTGGCCCATTCAACCTATTGAGCTTGGGATAACCACCATTGTACCATTTGATCTCTTGATATATAAAAATTATCCATTTAATTTTATGTATATAATAGACCTAACCATCACATAATGATAAATCATACACATATATTCCACAAGATCACAAAAACACCCATCATTCCATCATTAATTAATTATCCCTTGGGAAGGAAACATGTTTCATAAAAATATCAATAATTTGACGTCATCATATTCTATGTATAAAAATGAATTAAATGGTATAATAATATCATATCTCTAAATAAAAATAAAAAACCTCAATCTACATTGACATGGTCAAAAAAACTATTATAAATTTAAAAACAATATGAAATGATTTAAAAAACAATATGAAATCTACTTTTTTTAAAACATTAAAAAACAAAAAATTCTCAAATTAATGGGAATATGATTTTATTTTTAAACACTTGGTTTTTTTAAATTAATCTTCATGAATAATAAATAACATGATGGTGGGAATATAATTTCATGTTTTAAATTTTAAAAAACTTTCATTTCACTCTTTTGTAGAGAATGTCAAATATAATCCATTCAGAATATGAAATGAATATTACTATAAAATTATTATGAATAATGACATATATAGTAAAAAAATAACTTTATAAGTCATTTAAAATTAGATAAAAACTTCTATAAAACAATTTTTTTTGTACATGGGTATAAAGGAGAAAGATTCCTAACCATAAAGGACAAATAATGCCATCTTTTCTTAAAAAAATTCTTTTGGAACTTTTGAGTTCCAAAGAGGGAAAAATTGAAAGTATAAATAAAATACCTAAAATAAAAACTGGATGAAAAATATATGGGGTTTAAAATTTAACAATCATATAATTTTCTATAATGGATACTGAAATATTAACATCCGGATAAAAATTGATACTATGGAATAAACTCTTATATCAAGTACTAAATTACTTCATACACACTCAAAAATCATGAAAAATAAATTTATAGATAATATAAATTTACAATAGATCCAAATTCATACCTATATTACTATACATCATTTTCTTTTAATTTCCAATTACTTATTTATTAACAATTATTTGTTAAAATAAATATTTAGGTGTCAAGTGTTTTGTTTGCACACATGTTTTGGTTCATATATTTTATTCCTTGCACCATTTTCATGGTTTAATCATATATATAATAATAATAATTTCATAAATATTATATTTATTTAATATATTTACCTTCAAAACTATCCTTTTAATAAAGTGATCAAAATTGAATTACATTACTTTGCATAGGAGGTAGTCTGTATGTATACACGACTGATGTTTTCATTTTCTAACGGATGGAAATAATTGAATGTAGAAAAAATTTATTTCTATATAATCATAAGTATTTACTAAATATCATTGATATTTATTAAATGTATTTATAAAACCATCCATGATATTTGGTGATAAAAAATGAATTATATCGCCTTACGGAGGCGGTAGTCCGCACGTACGCATGAGCGAAACTATCATTTCCATTGGATGGATGAGAAGTATATAATATTAATTAAATAAACATAATAAAAATTTATTATATCTATGATACTAATTAAATAATATTAGGATTGATATAACATATTCAATATAGGTGGAAGACAAAACAAATATGAATGAACTTAGTTAAGATAATTACCTTTTCCCCGGGTATCCTCCTTTGGCTTACAATTTAATCCATATTATGATAGTATTTTGAAGAAAAATAACCTATATTATTATTTTAGGAGATTTTTGAAATGATTTTTTAAAATATGATTTGAGATAAGGTGCTAAAAGTTTGTGAATAAGTGAGGAGATGAGGTTTTTCTTTATAAGTGAGGGGTGCTACCCGTGTAAATAAACATTACTTTAAAATAATTTATAGTTATTTTCATGTTAAAGTGACAAAAAATAATCCTCTTATAAAATATAAGGTTAGTTTAGGTAGAAATAAACTCAATAAATCAAGTGAATATAAGTTTTTGTGATATTAGAAGCCTTATCCCTTAGTTTAACTCATTTTAACTATTACCAAGATGACTTAACTTTTACTATGGTAACTATTAATTATAAATATAAATAAAATTAAAATTATAAAAAAAATTGAATGATGATTAAAAATATGTAATTAGATTTATTAGATTAAATTTTCCATATTTGAAATAAATTAATCCTAATATATGCACACAAAACACAAAAACCCATTTTTACAAAAATATATCTTTAAGAATAAAATTATTTTGTTGTCATTCCTTACATAGTAAGAACCATTATATGAACAATAATTTATTAGGGTGAATAAACTATCTAAATAATTTATTAAAATAATTTAGCCATATTAATAAATTTATTATGATTAAATATATTATATATATATATAAACAATTTTCCGAAAGATATTTATTTTTAAATTTGAATGATTTTATCATTATTTATAATTAATTGATAATAATGTTGGAAGCATGGTCATTCTATGTATGAATTGGAGTATGGTTTGTGTTTGTTGTCAATCCTCAGTGGAAGTTCAGAATGTGTGCCAACAAAGTGATCATACAGAACAAGCAAATAACAGTATTGAAGGTGGCACCGTTTTACAGTGTTTGCCAAATTTTTGGGCCTAAAAATCGACAAATGAAAAAAATGGTTTTTGGAAAAAATACTTGCGCGACGTTGACTTGAAGGAGAAGAAACTTGTGCGCCTTTTGTTTTTCAATATCAGAACATTAATATATGGCAAAGGGAGAAGGGCGCCAAATTTTTATGTTTGGTCACACAAGTGAATTGCGCGACAGAGACTTGCGCGCCAAAACTTGTGCACCGAGGGAAGAATTTCATGCCGTCGTGCAGGGTAATCCAAATGCCTATAAATAGAGGTCAACCCCTCCTCATTTGGTACGAAGTTCACACTTAGAGAAAATCAGAGCGCTCGCCGCGCAGGTGTTGTGGTCGCGCAAGTGGTGGTGGGTTGCTCAAGTTGAAGTTGTGTGATAGTTGTTGGTTGCACATCCAAGGTGTTTTGTGCAAGAAATGGGTTGAGTCTCCCAATTTTGGAGTTGGTGAAGGAGGTGTCTTGCAGGTGGTTTGGTGACACTTGTGTGCTAGGATTTGAAGAAGTGCGAGAGTTCATTGTTGCGCGCCAAAATCGGTTTGGGTGTAAAATGATGTGAGTCGTGAAAGTTTGAAGTTGAAGAAGTGAGTATCGCACAAGTGGGAGAGGTGAACTTGCACTCCATCTTGAAACTTGCGGGTTGGGCTTGGAGAAGTGCACCAGGTGTGGTTGAAGTACTCCAGTCTTTCAGGGGCTGCGCGAAAGCTAGAAGTTTGCTCGATACCTTCAGTGCAAAGTGAGTTTTGTCTACGGGTGGAAGTTGTACTTCAACAAATCATCTAAATACAAAAATGGATGTATTATATAGTGATGATGAAGAGACTTTCATGTCTATAAACTGAGTGGGACTTCACCAAAGGCAGTGAGCCGGGGGGAGTCAACGGAAGTGACCTGAGGGACGCAGTGGGCTATCCCTGAACAGTTGTAAAGGTAGTGATTCTGGGACAAAGTTACTGTTCCCAAACCTTTCTAATCAATAACTAGTGAAGAATACTGGAATTTGGTATGAATGGAAACTTTTCAGCGTATGCTCCTTGGACGCAGCCCTTAGCGGTGAACCAAGTAAAAATTGATGTGTCATCTTTTTGCAAGTGAATGTTTCATTGCTGATCATATCCATCCTACAGGTTTAACTAGTTCCTACCAACGTGGGAACAAGATCCTTATTTTTAAAAGATAAAGTTGACACCCTAATTCACCCCTCCCATCTCAGGGTGTCCCAAGGTTCTACAAGTGGTATCAAAGAGAGGTTTCTGGTGTTAGATCTGTCTTTTGTCGTTATGGAAAATTCAGCCAGTGTTTGGGGAGTCCCCCTCTTTGATGGAAGTAATTTTTAGATTTGGAAGAAAAGAATGTGATCTAATCTAAGATCCCTTAGAATGGAAGTTCTATTTTCCACTGTGTAAGGTATAAATGTTTCTGATCCAACAGGACTGGCTATGCCTGATGCAGATAGGAAAATTCTTAATGCAGATTCTAAACCACAGAATGCTCTCACCACAACCCTTTCTAATCAGATCTATCTAAAAGTGATGAGTTTCAACTCATCAAAGTCTATGTGGGATAAACTTGAAAATATTTATGAAGGAGATAACAAAGTGAATGAGGAGAAACTACAAGTGCTGCACAACAGGTTCGATGATCTGAAGATGCATCCTAATGAGAATGCCGACTCCTTCTTAAATCTAATTACTGAAGTGGATGGATAAATTCAGGGCCTAGGAGAAGAAATCAAAGAAATTTACATTGTGAAGAAAATACTGAGAAGAATTCCACCCCTGTACAATGCAAAGGTGTCAGCCCTTGAGGAAAGAGATCTTTCCAAACTTTCTCTGGATGATCTACTGAGCATCCCAGTGGTATATGAAATGAGAGTCAAACTAGAATATGCTACGACTCGAGTAAGCAAGGAAATGGTGTTAAAATCCATTGAGAAACTGAAAATATCAAAAGATTGTAGTGGTGAATATGATGAGGAAAAAGAAATTATTTCTCTCATTGCAAATAAGTTTGAGAAGAGAAAAGGGAAATTTAAAGGGAAGTTACCTCTAGCTTGCTTTCGTTGTGGCAAAGTTGGTCATGTTCCCTCTCAGTGCTTAAGAAAGTTCGATGATGAGAATAGAGATGCTGAAAACATTGAGAAGCCTTAGAAAAGGTTTTTCAAAAAGGGAGACTTCAAATCAAGAAGGAAAGTACCAAAGAAGAGCTTTTTCTGTGAAGAGGAAGATGACGATAATGAATTCTGTGATGAAGAAGAACTAGAATTTAAGACTGGAAACCATGCTTCCATGATGGCTACTATTGAAAACTCAGAACCCTCGATCATTAAAGGAAGAGATAATAATATTACTCCTAATGGTGATCCAATGATTCAAATTAAGGATTACTTTTCCAAGCTTGAGAATAAATTTAAGAGATGAAATAAGTGGAAGGAAATGGTGAAAGAATCATCAGAATATATTGATGAGCTTGAAGTAGAAATTGAATGACAAGAAGAACTAGTGAGAGTTTAGTCTTCAATCCTTGAAAGCACAGATGACGTTGTGGAACTAAATCTTAGAATTGAAGAACAAGAAAAAGTCATAAATGACCTTTCATCCAGACTAGAAGAGAAGTCCAAGACTGTTGAGGGTCTTGAAGAAGAAGTTGTTACTCTTAGGAGTAAAATTTAATGTCAATAAACCAAAAATGAGGGAAGAAGAAAATTTATTTTGGAAGATTCTCAGATGAAGAATTACTAGCAAGAGCCAAGTGTGGTTCCGATGGGGTTGAAAATTCTTGAGTGATCAAAGAACTTCTTGCATGGGAAAGAGTGGAATTGGCTGTGAAGCTGAGACATCAACTGCTTGAACTAAAGAGAGCCAAATAAAAGAAAAAAAATGAAAGCTGGACATGTTGAAACATTAGATGAAGTGCTGAAAAATAAACCCTCAATCCAAACTAAAATAAGAACATAAAATTATCCTCAAACTTTCAGAAATGATAGGTAGTCCAAATATTCTCCCAAGGAAGAAGGCATAAGGAGAAATTCAAGTGAGGAGACATTTCCTCTAATAAAGTGTCAGTTCTGTGGCTATCTGGGCCATACCATGTCATATTGCGAAGAGGCAAGGAGCTACCTGAATGGGGAAGTTCTGGGATGTCAAAAAAGGAGAATGACTTCATATACTTCATTTTATAGAAGAAACAATTTCTATGGATATTGTTTTCATTGTTCTAACTTTGGTCATAAGGCTATTAATTGTAGGTAGATAAGGGACATGGACACCTCATACCGGAGTTAGAGAAAAGTGAAATATCATCAACAAGATTGTGTTGCTCTTACAAATAGGTTTTCACCTCTTGAAGAAGACTTTGACTATGAAGAAACAATGTACACGGATGAGATAATTGAAAGGCCATCAGTGATCTATATTCGATCGAATGTCTCATGGAAAGAAAGGAAGAAAATTTAGAAATCCAACCTTGCAGAGGTGGACCTCAAAGCTACAAAAAGCAACAATACCAAGATTCTGGATAGCGGTTGGTCATCTCATATGAAAGGTAATGCTGGCCTGTTAATAGATATCAAAAGGAAGGTTAACGATACAGTACTATTTTTCAATGATGAACCTCTGAAAATCAAAGGCAGTGGAAGTAGTGAATTAGATAATGGAGAGATAAATAAGATTGAAGTCCTTTATGTAGATGGCCTACATCATAATATACTCAGTGTGAGTCAACTCTTTGACTCGGGACTTATAGTTACTTTTAATCAAGAAATTCTGCACTATCAAGGGAAAGACAGGAAATTCACTTATTAAGGGATACATAACAGAAGGTTACTGGTATCAGGTTGATAGTAAAGAAAATGTTTGTTACACGACTGTTGAAGAAGAAAAAATTTGTGGAATCAGAGACTAGGACACATCAATCAACAAGACATGGAGAAAATATCAAAATTTAGGATTTTCATGGACATTCCCAACCTGAAGAGTGAGTGTGAAAAGTATTGTGATTCTTGCATTCGTGGGAAGATGGTATGTAGTTCATATTAGCCAAAGAAAAAAAGGGAATCTCATCTTCTTGATCTAATTCATACAGATATATGTGGGCTGATAAATGTTGTTGGAACTCATAGAGAAAGGTATGTTTTCATTTTCATAGATGATTATAGTATAATGGCAAGTGTAATGGTCATTCACAGGAAACGAAAAGTGCTAGACTGCATGAAAAAATTTCGGCGAATCAACGAGAATGATACCGGACGAACAATCAAAGCATTGCGATATGACAATGGAGGAGAATACACGTCCATTGAATTTGAAAATTACCTAGAGAAGCATGGAAAACAACATGAGGTACCTGCTGTGAGAACTCCACAACAAAATGGAGTTGTTGAATGTAGGAATTGACATGTTAATAACATGACACAGACTATGTTGATTGAGAGTCGTATTCCATGACATTACTGGAAAGAGGCTGTTCATGCTGCAATGTATATTCAAAATCGAACAGGACTTTATATGGGTGAGACAAAGACACCATATGAATTATGGCATGGAAGGAAGCCCTCTTTGAAATAATTTCGTGTTTTGGGAATTAAATGCTTCCTCAGGAACAAAGAAGGAAATCAAGGAAAGTATGGTGACAATGCAGCTGAAGGAATTTTCCTTGGATACTCAATGAACAACAAAGCCTACAAGTGTTTCAAAAAGCGATTAGGAATGATTGTGGAAAGAAGTGATGTTAAGATAATTTAAGCGAAAACCACAAATGCTTCAAAGAAGTCATATGCTGATGTGATATAAAGTGAGGTAGAAAGTGAATGTGGAGAAAATACAAATACAAAAATAGAGGAAGCTGTAAAAAACACCCAGCAGTCACATCATGATGTTGACTCAGAAGAAGAATCTGAAGATGAAATTGTGGATAGAGAGAATGGAAGTGAACCACAAAGGAGAAATTATAGAGCTGAGATTGATCCATATATCATAATTTGGGACAATAGTGCACCCACTCAAACAAGGAGGATGAGGAATAACACGCAATATGTATATCTGTCAGTTGTGGAGCCATCCTCATTTGAAGAACCTGTAATGGATGAATCATTGGTGAAATCCATGAATGGAGAGTTTGATCAGATTGACAAGAATCAGACATGGGATCTTGTCCAGAGACCCTAAGGTCAGAATGTGATTGGTACAAAAAGGATATTCAAAAACAAGTTTTATGATCATGGAAGTGTTATTATAAACAAGGCATGACTGGTATGTAAAGGATACTCCCAGATTGAAGGTGTTGATGTTGAAGAATCATTTGCTCTAGTGGCTAGAATGGAGTCAATCAGGATTTTCCTTGCCATGGAACTCTAAATAGGATATAAAGTATATTAATTGGATGTCAAGACAACATTCTTGAATGGTGTAGTCAAAGAAGAAGTCTACATTCAACAAATAGTGGGTTTTGTTCTTGGTACTGATGAAACAAAGGTTTGAAAACTGAAGAAAGCTCTATATGGTTTGAAGCAGGCACCACGAGCATGGTATTCCCGGCTGGAATCATATCTCAAGAAGCTGGAATACAAAAGAGGAGGAGTAGACCACAATCTATATGTGAAGAATTCTCCAAAAGATCAGTTTTTGGTTCTAGTCTACATTGATGACATTATATTTGGTGGCAGCAGGCATAAATCTGTGGATGAATTTTCCAATCACATGAAATCAGAATTTGAAATGTATATTATTGGGGATCCGACATATTTCTTGGGGCTACAGGTGATTCAAAGGCAGGATTACACATTCATTTCTCAATAAAAGTATGCAAGAGAGCTACTGAAGAAGTTTAATATGCAAGACTCTAAACCAATATCAACTCTGATTGCAGTTGGAACCAAACATGGAAAGAATGAGGATGTGGCATTTGTAGACCCCACTATATACAAGAGGATAATTGGGATCCTACTGATCCAGACAGCGACACAACCATATATTGTCTTTGCAACCTGTCTAGCGGCCCGATTTCAGAGTAATCCAAAGGAGGAACATATGATAGCAGTAAAAATAATCATGAGGTATATTCAAGTTACTCACAATTATGGATTATACATTGATGCAGGAATAAACAGTGAATTATCAGCATTTTCTGATGCTGACTGGGCTGGCGATGTAGTGGACATAAAGTCCACCAGTGGTGGAGCATTCTATATTGGGAATAAATGTGTTGGATGGTTGAGCAAGAAACAAGAAATTACTTCTCCTAGTACTAATGAAGCTGAGTATATCTCTCTCACAAAGTTATGCACTCAACCACTATGGATGAAGGAACAGCTAACAGATATTAGTGATGAGGTGAAGAAACCAATGATAATTTAATGTGATAACAAGAGAACAACTGATCTTATGAATAATCCTATTCAGTATTCTCGTACAAAACATATTGAAATCAGGTATCACTTTATCAAAGAAAAAGTTGAGCAAGGCATGATTAGAATGGATCATGTGGGAACTGATGAGAAAGTGGCTGATATCCCGACCAAGCCACTGTCAATGGATATGTTTGAGAAGCATCGGTTGAACCTCGGTGTTCAGTCACCTCCTAGTGCATAAAGAGGTTATGAAATTCCCCTCTCTTTAGTTATGTTAATTTTTTATATCTATTTATGGGTGTGATACAGCTTTGCAGGGGAGATACTATCAAGGGGGAGTGTGGTTTGAGATGAACAATGAACAAATTACCGGTCTTTGGGTTTATTGTCAATGGGGGAGAAAGGAATACATTCAAGATTTAATGCTTTTGTGACACATTGAGAATTTAGTTTTGGTGATAGGATGGGAAGGAATACATTGGACGATAATCCAATTCAAGCTTCCTCTATTTTTTTCCATAGTGAGCATTGCTCACGTAGACTTAGAGTGTTGGCTGAGTTTATTCTTGCGTTTGTGGTTTGCCTATGGCTGGTGCTTTATTGAATTTATTTACTGATTTCCAATAAACCCAAAGGGAGATATTATTGGAACCATGGTCATTCTATGCATGAATTGGAGTATGGTTTGTGTTTTTTGTAAATACTCAGTGGAAGTTCAGAATGTGTTCCAGCAAAGTGATCATATAGAACACACAAATAACACTATTGAAGGTGGCACCGTTTTCCAGTGTTTGCCAATTTTTTGGGCCTAAAAATCGACAAATGAAAAAAATGGTTTTTGGAAAAGAGACTTGAGCACTGTTGACTTGAAGGAGAAAAAACTTGTATGCCATTTTTTTCAAGATAAGAACATGAAAATATGGAAAAGGGAGAAGGGCGCCCAAGTTTTATGTTTGGTCGCACAAGTGACTTGCACGGCAGAGACTTGCATGACAAAACTTGCGCACCGAGGGAAGACTTGTGCGCCATCACACAGGGTATCCAAATTCCTATAAATAGAGGTCGAACCCTCCTCATTCGGTACGAAGTTCAGACTTAGAGAAAATCAGAGCTCCCGTCACGCAGGTGTTGTGGTCGCACAAGTGGTGGTGGGTCGCACAAGATGAAGTTGTGTGACAGTTGTTTTTTGTGCGTCCAAGGTGTTTTGGGTGAGAAAGTGGTTGAGTCGCCCATGTTTGGAGTTGGTAAAAAAGGTGTCACACAGGTGGTTTGGTGACACTTGCATGCTAGGATTTGAAGAAGCGCGACAGTTCATTGTTGTATGCCAAAATCAGTTTGGGTGTAAAAGGATGTGAGTCGCGCAAGTTTGATGTTGAAGAAGTGAGTGGTGCGCAAGTGGGAGAGGTGAACTTAAGCGTTGTATTGAAACTTATGTTCCGGGCCTGGAGAAGCGCTCCAGGTGTGGTTGAGGTATGCCAGTATTTCTGGGGCTGCGCGAAAGCTGGAAGTTTGCTTGATACATTTAGTGCAGAGTGAGTTTTTTCTATAGGTGGAAGTTGGACTTCAAAAGAGCATCTACATACAACAGTGGATGTATTCATTAGTGATGATGAAGATTCTTTCACGTCTATAAACTGAGTGGGACTTCACCAAAGGCAGTGATCCAGGGGGAGTCTAAAGAAGTGACCCGAGGGATGCAGTGGGCTATCCTTGAATAGTTGTAAAGGCAGTGAGCCTGGGACAAAGAGATTGTTCCCGAACCATTGTAATCCACAACTAGTGAAGAACAATTGAATTTTGTATGACCGAAAACTTATCGGCATATGATCCTTGGACGTAGCCCTTAGTAGTGAACCATGTAAAAATTGTTGTGTCATCTCTTTGCATGTGAATGGTTTATTATTGATCATATCCATCATACATGTTTAACTAGTTCCTACCAATGTGGGAACAAGATCCTTGTTTTTAAAAGAAAAAGTTGACACCTTGATTCACCCCTCCCCTCTCAGGGTGTCTCGGGGTTCTACAAATAAATGTATCAATGATAATTAATTTTTCTAAAGGTGTATACAATATTTTTCAATAATTTTAGTAAACTAACTAAGAGAAAATCACTTTTAAATAAAAACTTATATAATAAAACAATGTTTGTTATAAAAAAATTCATTTAACCAAGAATTATTATACTTGTATTATGTATTATTACATAACCATTTAATGTATTTATTTTATTTATTTCATTAATTACTAATTCAATTTTATCAATAATTTTTATTTATATCATTACACAAAATTATTAATTTTTTATGAAAATACATATTCAATTATAAAATTTTAAAAACAATTCATCAAGAGTTAATTGTATTTCTATAAGTAAAATTGACTAATTTTACAAGGTTATTTATTTTATAAATTCCATTTAACTATCAAATGATGTATTTAATTTTTTATTTTAACAAAGAATTATTCACCTAATATCAATTTTTTGTGCTTAAAATGTTATCGAACACATCAAATCAATTAAAGAGAAATATATTCTAAAATATAAAGGATTTATAATGATGTTGTAAAGTTAATTTTTTAAAATTTCAATGAATGAAAAATCTAGTATATAGGTTTATGACACCAATATGAAACCTACTTGGTTTGAGATATCAAGAAAAAGGGATTATAATGCATAATAAAAATTTATATGTGGTTATTTTCATTACAGTATTAAAAAACATTCTCTATGGGTGTCCTGGAATGTTACTAGATAAAAACATTGTAATCTAAGATGTTCAACATAATAACACTGAGAGAGGGACTTACTGGGTCACAAACTAAGTTTTTTAGAACAAAGTTAAATTATATATAAATTTAACTTGTTAAATAAATATTATTACCATATGTGGTTTAATAATTATTCATGTTGGTTGATTGTAAATATTCAGTCACCAGTTATTTTGGAAAATCTATTTGAGTTAAATATTTAATAAAAATTTATTCACTCATTTAAGGAATAAAATATTTATTTTTTTGAATAATTTAGTGATATTTATTTATTTACTAAAAAATCAAAATTTATGGCCCAATAAATATTGAGGAGGATTGGAAGACAGTGTTTAATGGTTTGGAGAGAAATTTAATATTGAATATTATTTAAAAAAAATGATTTTATTTATTAAAAAATAATAATATTTTCTTATCTATGAATTTATTTAATTTCAAGAAAATAATAAAATTATTATTATTATTTAGACATGGGGTATCTAGGGATTTAGAGAATAATAAGGGCCCAAGAGAAATAATTTATTCTATAAACCCAGGTCTACAAATTCCTTATTATTTCATTTTCAAACCCTTTACATTACATTCTAATCAGTAGGAATAATAAAATTATAGATAATTATCTCACAACCTAGATATCTCTTCCTCTAGAATCATCTCGAAAATGGATAGTGATCCTCCTCATTTTCCCTCTCTATTTAATAAAGAATAATATAATTATTTTAGCTTGAAGTCATTGTTGTGAAAATTGATGAAAAATGGTGCAAGTGTTAGAGTCTTCTACACTAACACCTAGGGATTTATATGAAGAATTTTGGACGTTCATGGAACACGTGTGGATCACCGCTAGAGGTATTCTACCCTTGAATCATCTCAACTAAATGATGGTATTCCCTATAGTTGGAAACTGATTCTTCAAAAAAAATGAATTTAAACATGTGGTAATTCAGAATCAACATAAATTAATTATAATTATATGTGATGATCATGTATTGAGGATTTTAGGGTTTCAATTTCTTATAGTTCTATGTAAATATAGAATGATCTCAATGTAAAACCATTATTGAGTATGGGAATGACTACTTCCATTGTAACATAAAACCATAAAGTGGTATCAATGAAGTCAAATTATAATTTATAATTATATATTTTTCATTGATTGTCATTCATGTTTTTATTAGTGTAGATTTTTTATTAATTTTATATTTTAATACTAAAGAAGATATTATTCCCTCATTCACCTTCATATGATCTATAAAACATGAAGAATAGATGAAGTGTGACTAGTGGTTCCATAGGGAATTTCTAAGAGTTTTTTTGGATGACATAGTTACATGATGTGTCACTTAAAAGTAAACACTACATAATAAGATTCACCATATCTGGATGAGCCATAGGATAAATGGATCTCCAAATGGAAATATGTACATGATGTAATTAATACCCAAAGTACTGACTAACTAAAATAGAATGTGACATTAAGGACTATACCTTTTATAACCTTATTACATGTTTTTTAGTCTTAAACATTTTTCCCATCAATTTTTAGGGAAACCATGTAGTCAATGTATGAATCACATGATGCCTAATGACTAATGTCTGGTCAACCCATAATTAATTAGATTATTTTATGTGTATCCCATTCACACACTATGTGACTCTTTAATGTTCACAATGCGTGCTTTCCGAAAATCCTAATCATGTTCTACGGAAATAAAGAAAATGATATACATGGCATATAGATCTCTAATGCATGCCATATAATTTCCTAGTAATTAAAAGAATTAAATTTTATAATGAATAAATTATTTTCATCATTAAATTAAAAATTCTTGCTAAAAACTAGTGTGATTCTATGGAATAGTGTCTTATGAGTATATAAATTCTCAATTAATTTCATATAATAATTCCCCATAATGATTTACATACCTACTATATTAATTTAAAGTGGTATATACCGCATGGGTTGAAACATGTTTAATTGTCATAAATTCCACATTTATTATTGGATATTATGACATATAAAATATCATGAAGCATAACCTTGTGAAATCTCATGTAAACAAACATGCCATGTTATTATTTAATACACAACTAAAAATATTGAAGTTACTCATATGTCGTGCTTCCACCAACTACACATTATGTACTTATTTATTTTAAAATAATTTTTTTTTTTAAAATAAAATGATGAAATTTATAAGGATTTTAACATGAGATAAAATTAATGGATTAGTTAATTAATAATATAATTAATTGAATTAATTTAAGGTGATTTAATCTTAATAAATGAAGGAATTGAACTGAATGCTAGCTAGTGTGCAAATATGTATTTGTTGCATGCACGAATGATCATGATCATTGACCAACCAATGTATGTGTGTGGTTTATATCAATTTAGTTATTATTTCATGGTTTTTCTTATTATTATTTTTTTAATTTAAAATAATGTATTATGTTTCATCACCAAATTTATTATGTGAGGTACTATGGGGCCATAGTTTCTTTTATGAAAAACCCTATAACCAATTCTATGGTTCCCATCACCTTCTTCTGAGTTAAATAGCATATAATAGATGGTCACCCAGGCGAATGAAGGAGGCTCATGTTAAGAGCTCAGATGAAAAAAACTCATGGGATATATTAGATTACATATGAAATTTTTTAGTTGAATACAAGTTATGGTTGAAGGAGTTTTTCCCCTATGTCAAGGGTTTTGTTTATCATATGCTAAATAAACATACCAATAAATAAGCTCATAATAATTTCACATTTATTATTTTATTAATTTTAGACATATGTTTAGTTATTTATGTTTATATATTCCTTATCAAGATCACATAAATAAATGAATTAACTAGCATTCAATATAAAATTAGAAAAAATTGGATTATATCTAAATTTTATCTAAACATGTTAAATGACAATAATTAAAATCCAATGGATATTAAAAATAATATAATAAAAAATGATATATTTACACATTAGTTTAAAAATAAATCAAATAAAAATATTAATTAATTAAATAATTTCACTACTTATATTCAAATTGAACCATAGTCCAATGTTCTTGACCAACCTCTGTTGGGGAGCTTTAAATTATTAGGGAATCTCAACTTACATTTTGGGTTGATTTAAACTATTTATCATTAATAGTTGATTAATATTATGTGACTCAGTGAAAATAGTATCAATGTGTTAAGGAAATTCAATTTTAGTACATTAGGATTTGGAAGTCTACTCTATAAATCCAGGAGCTTTGATTTAATACAGTTGTTAATTTGAGCCTATATTAATACATTTGATTAACTTTTCTGGCCCCTGTATGGGTTATGAGAATGGGTGTATGGATCCTTTTCACTATAATATCCACAATAAATGATATTTTTATACTAATGGAGAGGGATATTGGGTTTTGAATAAAAATTTAGAGAAGAATAAAAAAAATCAATTACGTTATATATTTTTGTAATATGGATCAAACAAAATTTGATTCTTATTAATATAGAATATGGAAAAAGAAATCATTATAATATAATGAACACTTCTAGAAAATTTCAATTTCATCTCATAAATAATATTCCAAGAGTGGTATAACCATTTATATGTTGTCTTGTTATTTAATGTTTTGGATTACGTGTTGGAATCCCCTCTACCTGATTTTTCTCATCAGCTAACGAGAATGGGTGAAAAGGATACCTATAAGAGGTTAATGGTGGACTAATAAAATATTGTTTAAATCATGATATCATATAATTCTAAATAGATACAGTTATAAAAAAATTAATGGATTATTATACCATTAAAAATGCATCTGTTTTCATTTGAGAAAAAGATAGATACACTCAATATAAATGAGATTATCAATACATTATACCTATATAAGTTATATGAATGGAAACTATGTATTGACCATTCCTTAAAAATATTGGAATTCCTTAATCAATTATAAATTTTGGTATTCTATTTTTAAAATTAATTATATTTTAATATCATGTTATAATCCTTATCACTACGATTATCCAATTACATGATTTACAGTCTTTCACTCATGATTATTTTATGTATGACTCACCAAGAAGATATTTAATAAAGGTAATGATGTTATTCATATCTTATAGTGAAAAAATTAAAGAAAAGTTCTACATATATAGTGTCTTTACAACATCCTTTAGAAAGAAAAAATATTCTAAGTAATAAGTGTAATAAGAAGTATCTCTATTTTTCATATGGAAATAAAGGTCATTGGAAGACATACTACAACATATTGAATATAAATCTATTAGAAGAAACTACTTTACATAAACTAATAAAAAAAATTAGTATTTCTATTTAATTTTTTGGTTATTAAATACTGACACATATTCAAATACTAAAAACAAGAAGGAAACATTATAATATGTAAGGTGCATTCTCTTAGGTTCTAAGGAATGTATATTTCTATATTTGTTGTGATAAGTACATAACATAAAGTAGAAAACATGAATTCTCTTAGAGGGAGAAAAATGGTGATGCTAATTTTAACAATGAGAATTTGACAACTTTTTGTATCAAAGAGTACCAGTTTGAGTTAGATGAATATTTTTATTATGTGTTACCCATTAATTCATAGGATCACATGTCTCTATAATCCTTTTAAATTAAATAGGAATTATAATTTTCATGTATTGGATGGGTCATATTTTGATAAAATATTTGAAATAGAATCTTGAAATTTGATAAGATTAATGTGATGTTTTTAGATGTGTAACGAGGCAAAGAAGGTTTCTCACATGGTTGGGTGAGTCTTGGGAGCATCAGGTTAAGTTTCTAGATTTTGGATATTTCTAGATATGATGCATAGTTTGGTGTACACAGTTTAGAAGAAAACATGTAGCTCTCTAAGTGAGAATATTTTTTCATCTTAATTTCTTTGGATCATGGTTGCCTAGATTAGATATAATATAGTTTGGAAGAAAATATCATAATATTTATAGAAAATTTGTTTCTTGGTTTGGGATTGAGTTTTGGAAAATTGTTTTCACATGGTTGCTGAAAAACCATGTGAAATGTTATAGACTAAGGAAATTCTAGTTTTCACGATTAGAAAATGGTTTAGATAAAAGTGATAATTTACCAAGTGAGATGGGTGTGCATAAAAAATTCCTACTTCATAGAGGGTACATGGTATAAAAAAATGTAAAACCAAAATTTGTGTCTTATTAAAAGTTTTTTTAATGTTTTTCTTTATGATTTTTAAGAGGGTATCTCCCTCTTTTCTTCATCATGATTTTTTTGTGTGACCCAAGGACCTTATCCCTTATCCCAACTTCATCTCCCTTGTTTTGGGAGGGTATGTTGTGGAAATTACAATATGATTATAAGTAATCCCCTCTCTTCTATGATCTCCTATTATCTTATCTTCCCTCATTTTTGATTTCCAATTCTTTCAGTTTATGGTTTAGTTCTAATTACACCATATCATGATGGAATCATAAAAATGAGATGGGAATTTAATGAATCCTAGAATGAAGACAACCCAAGATATTGTCTATACATCACCATGTATTGTTTTTATGAGGTATATAGTTGTAGTTATCTTTTTATGATCATCATATTAAATAAAAATTAATTGGGATTTTTTTTCATCGCATGATAGGGATTTTTATAGGAATGTGGATGTAGGTTTTCCACGGAATATTTCAAATTTTTTGGCTTTAGTTCCAGTGCGATGCGATGACATTATGAGTTATCCAACATTATTCTGAATTTTAATTGAATTAATTAAATATTTTATAATTAATTAATTATTGATATTTTCATGAGTTATGATGTCGTGTCATTGAGATGATCTCATTTGATCAGATACAAGGACATGTAGGCTTGGATGGGCCTTGGAAGAAACTTCTACCCCTTGGTAATATTTGGTTTATAGTAAGTTGTCTCATGTACTATCCCTATGGTTATTATGATTTTGAAATATAGAATGAATTATTAGGGCCCGATGCTATATGTATTTCCATCTACCTAAATTTAATTATTTAATTTGAATTAAATTTTTATACAAAATTGATTAATTAATGGGATCTGAGAGATAAGTGAACAAGAATATAGGAATTTATTTTCAAAGGAGCTAGAGTAATGTCTCATAATTTGAGAGTCAATGCCTTCACATGATACATTTAAAACACCATGAGAATTTACCAGATAAAAATCGAGTGAGCTTAACCATGTGTCCCCTTGAGTAGGATCCTTTGGCTACCTCCCCATGGAGGTGTGTCATTACTTGAGATGGACGGCTCAATAGGCTGTATGTATACCCATGAGAAGTGCTTATCCTCAGTGCATAGACCATATGACATGAACATGGGTTGGGTGATAAGACTAACATAGTGTAATTTTGAGGATTGATATGGGGTTTAAACCATCTACAGGGCCAAATATGATGAGACAAACCCCATAAATCCAGTGAGGTTGTTCTACCCAGTTGACGATACCATGAGATTAAGAATTCATATAACATCAAGTATTTTATCAAGAAAATGGTGAGATAAAGGGTGTGTAATGTCCCAGAATTTCTGTACAATTTTATTAATTATATAGAATTATTTAAAGATTTCCAAATCTGACGGTACGTTATTCTGAGGCACGGAGTTCCCATATTGATCTCTCGAAGTTTTTTTAATCATTAATTAGCACGTGTAAGTAGTTTTCCTAAAAAAGTATAATAAATCCTAAACGTTTCCCAGATCAGAAATCTAAGGGAACCATTGTGTTCAAGATGGTGGTTTTACTCTAGGCATGACTTAAGTTTAGTCAGAGTGAGCCTCCTGTGAGAAAACCCAAAAATTACATAACTGTAAATAAAATAATTAAATAAAGTTATTTTATTTTTCAAATGCTTATAACTCATGAACAGTGAATCAGATTAAAAATCCAATTCCAACACTGAACTCGTGAGGGTATTATTTCTTTAGGAAGATACTAACATTGGACAGCACGAGCCACCAGAGAAAGTTAGTTTTTGGTCGTAAATAAAATAATTAAGTGACAATTATTTTATTGTAAAATCCATAACTTGTAAACGGTAACTCGGATTGAAAATTTGAGAGTACCGTTGAGTTTTTTGGGGT
This sequence comes from Viscum album, assembly GCA_963277665.1. NCBI lineage: Eukaryota > Viridiplantae > Streptophyta > Magnoliopsida > Santalales > Viscaceae > Viscum > Viscum album. The sequence continues at coordinate 1,430,203,999 of OY728156.1, read as the reverse complement.
GTGTTCTCCTTAGGTAGAGCCTAACCTCAACTGGCGTGGGTCGAGGGTGAACGTTAATATTTCATTGAACCTTTTTTCAGATACATTCAGTAAACGTGCGAGCGGTGTTTTCTAACTTTTGAACCGGTGTTCGAATTAAAAATCTGAGGGCACAGTTGAATCCGCAGCATCAGGATTCTCTTAAGGGAGACTTTACTTTGATCATAGTAGGTCCAAAGAAGAATTTAAGTTTTGTGACTTTTTTTAAAAAATAAAATAAAATAATTTTACTATTTTATTTCATATCCTCCAATGGACAATCAAAGGGTGGGTCTAGGGATGTGTTAAGACAATAAATGGCTTGAACTTCCAACCCTAAGTAACGACGTCGTTATAGAATTAGGAAGCTTCCTAATTGATGATCCCCATTAAATTTCAACATGGTTACTTACCCCCCCTATCCTATATATATAGATCTAGGGGAGGGGTATCGACACAGCTTCTCTAATAAATGAAGTGATGAAGGAGTGATGTGAAGCTGAACCCTTAGAGGCTGGAGTCAATCCTAGCAGGAGGTGACAAGCAACACTGAACCACGAACAGAAGGACGACGTGTGAGTGTCGTCATTGGGAATCGATTGCAGAAATAGAGAACACAATCTACCTTCAATCCACAGACTCTATCTAATGGGTTATGATGTAGGGGTTATTTTGTTTGTGGATTTTTGATTCCCTCTTCTCCGTTCTTGAAATTATAAGAAGAACGCAGGTCAACAGATTAACGAGTTGATCTACAATTCATTCTTTTTATGGGAGGTTGTTACTGGGTATCCTTGTGGGGTTTATTTTTTGTTTAATATAAGGAATTGTTAAACCCATTTATCCTCCATTTGATCATGAGATAATGTGGAGGGCGCGAGCCAAACGAACCTTGCCCAAACCCTCCGCAACTTTGTTACTCTTGCGCCTTTCGTGGAAGACCGTTGACGCGGTGGCACCAACCGACTACGAATGAGGTGACATGGAAAAACACGCTGCTAGAGGAGGGAACAACACAAATCCATGGTGGAAATTGGAGCAGCTAACACTAGATGACTGTGGAGTAGGTGAGGCACACCATCGTGCACTATCGATGTGCGAAGGGGCTGCTGCTCGTCAGCCGCGACAGTTGGATAAGGTGGCCAGCCCATCGCTCGGCCGCAGAATGGAAGGGCGGCGCACCGTTGCATGCCGCCAGTGAGTAGAAGACCGTGGATGAAGCTACGGTAGAGGAGGCAGAACCCCCACCTCTGGAAGGTTCTGTGGAGATGCCGCTTCGAAGGTTGAATGGCCTCTGGTCGTTCGGGACCCCAGGGGAGCGGCTCTCCTGAGCTGCCTGGAGGAATCACCGTGGGCTACGCCCTAGTGGTCCACCACCCAAACGGGCCATCCCTTTTCATGACACCCTATATGGGACGGGACAATCTATACTGGCCGGTCATCCCTTGCAAGTTTCCACTTTTTGCTAGATCGGTCGGTCCGATCGGGTTGGACCAGACCCTGGCCCAACCAGGCCTAGAAACACTTAAATAGACTTATCTTGATGACAAAATGTATGTTTGATGAACCGTCTATGGCGTTAGGATCCTTGGAGCGAGATGGTCCTTTTGGATTACTCCATGATATTTTTGTAGAAACTTGGAGTATGGTTGGGTTGGATTGCACTCGAATCCAGCCGGGCCCTCAGCACTGAAATGGAAAAAACACACAGACCAGGTGTTAGGTTGACACACCGTCTATTGCGTTAGAACCCTTATGACATGACAGATCATCAGGTTATTTTTTCATGGAACTTTGTAATGGTTGAAATATTAATGATGGCTTGGGGAGCGGTTCTCCCAAGTGCACTACGTATGAAACCCTACGACTGGCTGACACCTGACGATTGCTAATTTTTTGACTCGGAGTAACTCGACGGCCCATGGTACGTGATGGGGAGAAGTACCTCAGCCGGCCATGGTGGGGGATCAACTCTGTGTGTCCTAGAATACCCATGGTACATGATGGGGAGGAGTACCTCAGCAGTCCAAGGTTAGTGGGAAGCGCCTATGTGTGACGCAACATGCCAACTCTACTCGATAGAGGAGGAGTTCTCCAGCAGCCAAGGTGTTTGAAGTTGTGATTGGGAATGTTACCTTTTCTTATTACTATATAATCTGTGGATGGCTATCAAAATTCATAGAGATCCTATGTGGGTCAGCATCATAATCATGTTTCTCTGAGTGGTATACCTGGTTTGAGCTGAGGCTCTGTTTGAACTAAGTCTTTTACCTTCATGGTACAATCTTCGTGGTGTTACTTGTGTGGTACTTCTACCTTCATAGTCTTAACTTCATGGTATGCCTCCCTTAATTATAAAATGAGTATATCATGATAACTTAGGTATATTTATGGGCATATACCTATTTAGAGTTGATGTATTTCTTTGTGTCTTTTCCTTTGTAAAACTTTAGGTGACCAATAGGGTATTGGGGTCCCTACTGAGTATCGTTATACTCACCCATGCACGGGCTTCGCCCACACCTTATTAGGTCTTTTGAATATGATGTACAACATTGATCAAGGCTGAGGGAGCCAGGACTGGATGGTTCTTGGAGGTAGACCAATTGGTGTGACACGACGCAGGGACTACTAATCATGAGATGTACCTACCCTTCAGGTAGGATCTGGGGTGGACTGTTTGATGTGACGTGATGCAGGGACCACTGATCATGAGATGTACCTACCCTTTAGGTTGGATCCATGGTGGATGATCCAGGATCTCCTTTTTATCTTTTCAGTGGTTTTGTACTTTTCAGTTGTACTTGTACTTTTCCAGTTGGGCTTGTATTTCGGTCGCTTTGCTTTCAACACACTTCTACTACATTAGTTTACTTCACAATTTTTTCTTGTTGTGTTTTTGGATCGTGTGTTTGTATAGGTTTAAAGGCAATGCCTTCCTGTTTTAGGGAATATGTCTTTCGGTGATAGTTTCTAGCCCCTGGCCTATGGAAGGCGGGCTTGGAGTAGTCACGACATGGGCCCCGGGGGACGGGTTGTGACAAAGTTGTATAAGAGGAGTCAGTTCTACTGAAGAACTAGGACTCTGATCTTTTCAATGTCGCAATAGTGTTAAGTGTTATGAGTGTGGTTTTCAGTTCGGGGAGTCCATTGTTGGTACAACAACCAACATATCCATACACCAGGACCCTGAATTCTGACTTCCAACTCCGCACACAGAAGAATTGATTTCATGTGTTTTTGAAAAGTTTTTATTGTGATTTATTTGAGTCATCTCACCTAATATAACTTAGTTACTACGACACACCAGTTCCTTATCAGTATTTATCCATGTAGATAGCCATCCAGGATTCCCGAGAGAGTACGCAATGATGGCCCACCAAGCGATGAGGCCTCAGTGAAATAACCCCTTATAGCGTTAGCACCTTCGGGTGGTGTACCAGCAGCACCACTACCTGTTGGGTAGCTGTTACCCCCAACACCACCAGTAGAGGATGTACAATGACTGAGCGCATTGCACGAGTTTCAGTAGCAGAGGCCTCCAAGGTTTCAAGGAGATATATATTATCAGGAAGCTAAGGATTGGCTGGAGGTTGTGGCTAGAGTTTTCCGCCTAGTTGTGACACAAGTAGAGAAGATGGTAATCTTTACTGTTAATTGTTTTCAGTGAGTGACCATGAGGATGGCCTACATAGTGATGAGGCTTCGGTACATGGACCATTGCCTGAGATAGTACCATTGGGTAGTGTGTCAGCTATATCACTACCCGTTGGTCAGTAGTTAAAACTGTTAGTACCGGTAGAGGACACATGTAGGCTTAGTGCCTTACAAGTGTTTCAGCATCAGATACCCCTAAGGTTCTGAGGCGAGACCGACTCATAGATGGATAAGGACTGGCTTGATGAGGTAGCCGAGTTTCCATCTAGCCCAGGCACCATTCGATCAGATGGCGTTCCTGGTAGAGAGCCTTCTATATGGCTCAGCAGTATGATGATATGGTTTAGGTTACCCTGATCTTGCAAAGAGGTGACTTATCTATGCACAACCTTGAGAACCTTACTCAGAGAAGGGGGTTTCTTTCCATAAAGAGATAAGGGGTGAGCGTTTATTTGAGCTTCTACAGATTCATCAGGATGACATGTAGGTAGCTAAGTATTCATCGAGGTGTACCGACCATCCCAGGTACTTGATGAATATAGTATGATCAGTGCTTCAGGGCTCAGACCTTTGAGTGAGGTGTGCTTATGGACATCTGAGCCATCACTATTCCTCTATGCATTCCTAAATATGTTAGGGTGCTAGAGAGAACCTTTGTGGTGGAATGTTCTTTGGTTGAGAAAATGCAACCAGTGAATGTTAACAGTTGGAAAGCAGGAAACCAATGCCAGTCTCAGAGACCTGGGCATATAAAATGTTTCGGGAAGAGGATATGATAGGGACAGACGAATCTGCAGGGCTGCAGACATGGAAGCAGAGCTTTGAGAGCATTATGAGGTGGTGTACATTTCGACATGTTACAACCCACCCCCCTATATGGTCCCCACTAGGCTCCAGAAGCTGGAGGATAGGGGAAAGGATTAGATGAATGCGACCAAGGAGTGCGACCCAAGGGCTATAGGAATGATTCGTGGTACAACCTATGTTTATTACTAGATTCCGTATTAATAGACAGAGGTACCAATCATTCCTTACTTCCACAAATCTTGTTAATGACCTAGAGTTTACGGTTAAACTGTTGAATTGACCATCACATCTAGAGACACCATTGGGAGAAGGCTCAATAATCACACTTACGCCGATGGTGTGATTTGACCCTTGAAGCGAGAGTTTCAGTTGGAACCTCTTGGTGGAAGTGACGAGGCATTATGGAATTAGTTTGGGTATGGACTGGACATTCACAGTTCATACTCAGATTGACTATATTAGGAAAAAAGTTAATGGTTTATCTACAATGTTGGAATGTGGTTTTACTTGGTCAGTGAAAAAGGAAACCCAGGAAGCATAGGATAAACTCATGCATAGGAGGGTTCAATCGATCACTCTTATGTCGTCCAGACTTACCCTCATGGCAGCATAAGATTTTATTTTACAGTACCCAACAAGAGTGGCAGAGTGTGGGGACATCTTTTCAAAAGTTATTTCTCAGATTAACACCATGAAGGGAGAGGGACTTCTGCTTTGGATGGGTAATGCCGAATATTTTTTCCTGAATCTTCCAGAGTCGCGACACCCTTTTCAGCTTTGATGAAGAAGGGACAACCCTTCATGTGGATAGAGAGATGCCAACAAAGCTTTCAAGAGATGAGGCTGATACTGATAAGTGCCTCCATCTTGAGGCTACCAGAAGAGGGTGTTGGGTATGTAGTCTACTACGATGCATCAGGGACTAGACTTGGGTGTGTCCGGATACAGGATAGAGTAGTGATCACCTATGGATCATGACAGATGAGACAACATGAGAAGATATATGCTATCCATGACTTAGAGTTAGCTGTTGTGGTCTTCTCCTTGAAGGTGTGGCCACATTACTTGATGGGTCAACAGTTTATTATTTACTCTGATCACAAGAGTCTCAGGTATGTATTCTCAAAGAAGGAGCTGAAATTGAGACATTGAAAATGGATAGATTTCATCCGAGACTATGACCTTGAGATAGTCTATAATCGTAGGAAGAGGAACATTGTAACAGATGCACTCAGTAAGAGGTATGGTCTACAACTTTTTAGTGAGGAGTTAGAGTAGCTAGACACACTGTGGATATCCTTCATGTATAAAGATGGACAAACTTACCTCTTGTTTATGACTATCACTCCCCCAATTATTCAGAAAATTCTGGGGGGCACAAATTGAGATTTTGACTACGAGGCCCGATGTTCTCAGATATCTTGAGGACGGTCTCCTGAAGGATTTTCTAAAGGTGGGGAGAATATCATCCTCTTCAGCGGACGCACCATGGTACCAGTGACACTTTGGGAGGAGGTGTTGAGGGAGAACCATACATCCCCTCTAACGGAACATCATGGAGTGGAGAAGATGTACCAGGACCTCTGGAGTTAGTATTAATGGCCATAGATGATGGAAGTAGTGGAAGAGTTTGTATCACGATGCCTCACTTGTTAGAATGTGAAGAAATCAAAGAGACAGTAGAAGTATTCTGCCGACATGAGGAGGGAGACCATGTCTTCTTATGGGTCTCTCCTCGACGAGGTTTGTGGAGATTTGTCCGGGGTGGAAAGTTATCTCCGAAGTTCATCGGACCTTTTTAGATTCTCAGCAGAGTGGGCGAGGTGGTGTACAGTCTATCTCTTTCCTCATAGATGCATTGGGTGCATAATTTTTTCCATGTGCTATAGCTGAGTAGATGCGTCCATGATCCATCACACGTTATCAACTAGGGAGAGTTGAACTTTGACGATGGGGTGACTTTTACGGAGTTCCCGATGGAGTTTGAGGATCAACAGCAGTGGGTCTATTGTGGGAATTCGAATCATATGGTGCACGTTCACTAGCAGAATGGGAACCTCTAGGAGAGCACTTGAGAGCGGGAGTCTTAGATTCATGCTCAATACCCTTGTTTGTTTGTTTTGCCTTTGTTTTGGATTTGAGGGATGTAAATACCTACGGTGGGGATAATGTAATATAGCATAATTTCTGCATATATTTTTTAATTATATGGAATTATTTTGAGACTGCAAAATCTGATGACACGTGATTCTGAGGCCCGGAGTACCAGAAATGATCTGTCGAAGTTTTTTTAAGCTTTAATTAGCGCGCTTAAGTAGTTTTCCTGAAAAAGTGGAATAAATCTTAAACGGTTTCCCGGATCAGAAATCCGAGGGCACCATTGCGTTCAGGATGACAGGTTTACCCTAGGTGTGAATTTTGTTTAGTCAGCGCGGGCCACCTGTGAGAAAACCCGAAAATGGAATAACCTTAAATAAAATAATTAAATAAAGTTATTTTATTTTTAAAATTCTTATAAATCATGAACGGTGAATCGAATTAAAAATCTAAGACCACTACTGAACTCATGAGGGTATGCTCTCTTTAGAAAGATACTGACATTGTCTGGTGCAAGCCACCCGTGAAATTTAGTTTTTGGCCATAAATAAAATAATTAAGTGACAAGTATTGTATTGTAAAATCTATAACTTCTAAATGGTTACTCAAATTGAAAATCTAAGAGTATGGTTGAGTTAGTTGGGGCGTTTTCTCCTTAGGCGAAGCCTAACCTCAACCAGCATGGGTTGAGGGTGAACATTAATATTTTATTGAATTTTTTTTTTCGGGTACCTTCAGTAAACATGCAAGCAGCGTTTTCTTACTTTTGAACCGGTTCTCAGATAAAATATCCTAGGTCACCATTGAATCTGTAGCACCGTGATTCACTTAAGGGAGAATTTACTTTGACCATAGTAGGTCCAGAGAAGAAGATAAGTTTTTTTGACATTTTAAAAGAAAAGAAAAGAAATAATTTTATTATTTTATTTCATATCCTCTAACGGAATATCAGAGGGTGGGGCTAGTGATGAGTTAATCCAATAAATGGCTTGACCTGCTAACCCTAAGTAACAACGTCATTGGGGAGTTTGGAATCTTCTTAATTGATGAGCCCCATTAAATTCCAACGTCGTTAATTACCCTCCCCCTCTCTTATATATATGGAGCTTAGGGAGGGGTATCAACACAGCTTCACCAAGAAACAAAGTGCTGAAGGAGCGTCATGATGCCTAACCCTTAGAGGATTGAGTCAATTCTAGTGGGAGGTGACGGTCGACACTGAACCACAAAACAAAGGACGATGTGTGAGTTCCATCGTTGGGAACTGGTTGCAGAAATGAAGAACATGATCTGCCTTCAATCCGCAAATACTCTCCAATAGGTTATGAAGTAGGGGTTATTTTTTTGTGCATTTTTTATTCCCTATTCCCCATTCTTGAAATTATACAAAAAATGTGGGTTAACCGACTATTGGGTTGATCTGTGATTCATTCATTTTGTGGGAGGTTGTTATGGGGTATCCTTGTGGGGTTTGTTTGTTGTTCAATACAAGGAATTGTTAAACCCATTTTATCCTCCCTTTGATCATGAGATAATGCAGAGGGTGCGGGCCTAATGAACTCAGCCCGAACCCTCCACAACATTGTTACCCTTGTACCTTTCATGGAAGAATCTCGGTGTGGCGACACCGACTGCCTACGAAGGAGGGGACGCGCCAATGCACGCTGCTAGAGAAGGCTGCAACATGAATCTGCAATGGACATCCGAGTAGCTGGCACTGGCCAGCCACAGAGGAGGTGCGCTGTGCCATCGCACGCCACTGGTTTTCAAAGGGCCTGCAAATCGTCAGCTGTGGTAGTTGTAGAAGGAGGTCGAATTATCGGCCGGTCGTGGAAGGGAAGGGCGGCGCACTGCCGTGCGTCGTCAGTGAGCAAGAAAACACGTCCAAAGCCACAACGGAGGAGGCAGAACCCACGCCTCCGACAGGTTCCATGGCGACTAGGTAGTTCCCACGTGGCACCATCGCTTCGAAGCCCGAATGACCTCTGACCATTTGGGATCTTAAGGGAGCGACTATCCTGAGCCGCCTGGAAGAACCACTGTGGGCCGCACCCTGGAAAGCCTCCGCCTTAGCAGGTTGTACCCTTGTAGGCCGAACTTGTGGGCGGCCCCTTTCTATGGGCCAGGCTGAACCTCAGCTCAGCAGGCTGATTTCACCACAGGCTAGCCCATATCGGGTTGGTCCGGGTCAGTCCGACCTGGTCGGACCGAACCGGGACCCAACCAGGCCCGATAACACTTTAAGGGCCTTATCTTGAGAACTAGACGTTCGTTTAAAGAACCATCAATGACATTGGGATCCTTAGAGAGATAAAATCCATTTGACTCACTCCATGAGATTTTTGTAAAAACATGGTGTACAACTGGGTTGAATCACACCCGAATCCAACCAAGCCCTTGGGACTAAAATGCCAATAACACCCAGATCATGCATTCAGTTGATGCTCTGTCTATTGCGTTAGAACCCTTATGATGTGACAAATCATCGGGTTACATTTTTTTGAAACTTCTTGCTAGTTGAAATATGAATGATGGCTTGGGGAGCAGTTCTCCCAATCACACTATGTACAGAACCCTGTGACTAGTTGAGACCTGAAAACTGTTGACTTTTCGACTCTGAGTAACTCGATGGCCCATAGTACGTGATTGGGAGGAGTCCCTCAGTAGGCCAAGGTGGGGGAGCGGCTCTGTGTGACCCGGCAGAACCACGACATGTGATGGGGAGGAGTACCTCAGTAGTCCAAGGTAAGTGGGAAGCTCCTCTATGTGATGCAGTAGGCCCACTGTACTCGATAGGGGAGGAGTTATCAAGTAGTCAAGGTGTTCAACATTGTGACTTGGAATGTTACTTATTCCTAGGCCTAGAGAATCTATGGCTGGCTATCAGAATTCATAGTGATCCTGTGTGGGTCAGCATCATAATCTTGTTTCTCAGAGCTGTTTACATGGTTTGAGCTGAGTCTATGTTTGAACTAAGTCTTTTACCTTCATGGTATTATCTTCATGGTGTTACTTGTGTGGTACTTCTAACTTTATGGTGTTACCTTTGTGGTATTCCTCCCTCATGTATGAGATGAGTATATCTTGATGACTTAGCTATATTTATGGGAATATATCTAAGTAGAGTTTATGTCTTTCTTTATGGATTTTCCTTTGTGGAACTTTAGGAGACCTACGGGGTCTCGGGGTCCCTACTGAGTATTGTTATACTCACCTCTACATGGGATTCACCCGCACCTTGTTGTGTTTTGTGTAGATGACGTACAACATTGATCGAGGATGAGGGAGCCAGGGCTGGATGGTGGTCAGAGGTGGACCAATTAGTGTGACATGAAACATTTGTACCTAACCTACAGGCAGGATCAGAGGTGGACCGTTTGATGTGACATGATGCATGGCCTATTGATTGTGATCTATACCTACCCTTCAAGTAGGATCCATGGTGGATGATCCAAGATCTGTTTTTTACCTTTTCAGTTTTTTATACTTTTCAGTTGTACTTGTACTTTTCCAGTTGGGCATGTATTCTGACCCCTTTTCTTTCAGCACTCTTTTACTACAAGAGTTTACTTCACAATTTCTTCTTGTTGTGTTCTCAAACTGTGTGTTTATACAGGTTTAAAGGAAATGCCTTCCTATTTTAGGGAATACATTTTTTGGTGCTAGTTGCCAGCCCCTGGCCTATGGAACGCGAGCTTGGGGTAGTCACAACACATGCCCTGGGGGACGAGTCGTGATAGGATGCATCTTGTATGAAGTTACACAGGGGACCCAAACTAAGTTCCCCATTGATAAACAAACTCTGATCAGGTACATATAGTAGTGTAAAGTGATAACTCTAGGTTTTAACCTATAATCTGAACTGATGTGTAATATTGATGGAGATGAGAAGATGATTCAAATTGTGGTAATTCATCCATAACTTGTGTTATTTATTTATTGATTTATTTATGTTTATTTTTAATGACATGTGATTACCCAAGATTCTTGGGAATTGACTACAGGACCTATCATTGATATGATTTCCTGGGATGCCTAGGAATCCCCTAATAACTTGGATGAGACCCTGGGAAGCCTTGTATGTTTGGGATATAGACTCATGAATTATTTTTAGTTTGATTCCCAGATAGAATAACATAAATTTATATAGTCTATGTGGGAGTGGATTCCTAGAGGTGGTACCTAGTATCCAATATTAGGTAAACATGATTCACTCTTAACAAAATACCTAAGATAGATGGTATTACTTCAATACACTAATACCATTATAAAATCATGGGTTTTATGGTTCTAATGGTGATACTTGTAGAATATTTTGAATTATTGTGATTCTTAGGATTTGGATGTCGGTGTGATATGTATGGATGGAATATATTCTCGATCATAGTCATTTTAAACCCTATGGGTGATTATTGTGTCCCCTTGATTGATGCCTAGAATACCCCTAGGATCAGGTGGATTCACCATTGATTGTTTGTCTAAGGATTTGTGCGGTATTGAATTCCTAGAAAATTAAAATTGTGATGTAGTGAGGTTATTCTATTTAATTACATAGGTCTATTAGGAGTTAATCATGCCTATATTTATAGGATTTCCTAGGGCCTCCTCTTCCTTGGAATCAAACATCGCCCTAATATCAAAAATACTTATGCACTGTCATGGGGTTCAGCCTAAGGGATAAAGAATAAGAGATTCATTGTGACATCTGAGGGTCAGTTACTCTTCATTGAAGGTGTAAATTCATGATCCCAATAGTGTGTATAGATGTTCCCTTGAGTAGATGCTCATGTTTAGAGACATTCCAAAATTTACTGAGGTTGGTATGGTTGATTTGTGTCATAGAAATAAGGATCGATTAAGGATGTTGGTCATGTATTGAGTTATTAAGGTATTACCATAGTAAAAAGGTGATACTGTGGATGTTTGTTCATTATTATTTTCTTAGAGATGTTCTAACATTGTGATGAAGAGGGTATTAAGGAGGTTTATTTATTTATTTTTTCTTTTTCACTAGTTCATTTATTATTTCATCTATGTATGTCAAAAGCACATTTCATAAAATATTCGAGTAATATTTGAAGCATTGGAGGTGATCTAATGAGTTTTATACTCACACCCTACTTGGTCCACCATTGCACATGGATACTCGAGAAGCTCTCATATAGTTATTATAGGTATAGGTAGGGTTGAGGCATGGGTTCTGGTTTAGCATAGTCAAGTGGGGTACCTTAGCTTATATCAGAAGATCGGGATGTGGGGTTCCTGAGAGGGATAATAAAGGCATATTTTCCCCTGTTTATATCTATTTATTTTATGATCCCATTGGGCGATTGAATGTATATATGGCATGGCTATATGTAAATTTACTATACTTTATGTATTATTATTGGATACTTAATTTTAATTATATACTGTAATTATTTTCTTCATTGGTTGATTCTTGGTTATATATATTGTTTTTTCACTCATATAAGTGGGGTATAGCCTCCCAATGACACCTCCTTAAACCCCCACTACTAGTCAACAAATTCTAGATTTTAGGTATGTTCACCAAAAGTCACATGATGAATCGATCTATCACTATTTATAGAGTGATTCATGATAGGGAATTGAAAATTTGAATTAAAGAATTTTTTTGGTATTACTATTTTAGGATTTGGTAGATTGGATACATAGGGATGTGTCGAAGATTGTGATAGAATACAAACTGGTGCATTATGAATTTTTTTTCAGTAGAAGTATCGGTTACCATGTATATGGTACTGATGCTTTTCATTTCATTTTTATAGTTATATTTATTTTCACCTAGATTAAAACACATGAGGTTTTATATTTATGGTTTATGAGTTGTTTTATTTTTGGCTCTTAGATCATTAGAAAGAGGATAGTTATTGAATTTTCAATCATAGCCTATAGAGAAAAGAGGTGTATCATGCATCATATTAGGCATGGGGTGTCCAAATGATATAGGGTTGATAGTATGATTGTTTTCACTGGACATTAAGGATATTCTATTTAATGTGTCAACATAAACTCATAAAATGTTTTTCTGTATAACTACTTGGTGTAATTATACTCAATTGGGTCAACTTGTATATATATTTTACTATGGTGGTAGGATATTCAAGTATTCTTTTGGGATGTTCAATGATTACAATGATGATACAATCCCTTCAGTAGGGGATGAGTGGAGACCTTGTGGGGTCATTAAGGGTAGTTTTCTCTCTAGAGGTACACCCTATAGAGGGGTTATTTTAGCATATGTTTTGTTATTTAAAGTTCGAATAACAACCTATATGGTGTTTTCCTATATTAAATGGAATAAAATTATATCTATATATTTATTTTTTATGGTTATTTAATATGGATAATTATATGGAAATATTGGTAGAGTGATTATAATTATGTGATGTGACCAACTGTTTGATTATTTCATTTGTGATTAAAAACCTATATTGAATTTAACCATATAGCCTGCAATGAAATTATATCTTACCAGACCTTATGAATATGGTTCCTAACATTGATAATCCAAGAAGATGTAATGGGGGATCAACCTGAGTTATGATTATCAAGGGGAAAGTCCTATGTATGGATGCTTGGTGAGAATCAATGCATTGGTAGACTGTTGGGTTGGAATGTTATGTTATTATATTGGGAGAAACTTGAGAGGGATTTGGTAAGTGATATTATACATGGACCATGGATGAGAACATGAGATGTTGTTCATGATTTGAACATTAGTGAGACCTAGTTTATAGAATAGTTGGATGGACATAGTGACCCATTTTGATATGAATCAATTTTTAGTGATTCAATGATCCATGATCTCTATGAGTTTATCCCACCAGTGGAGTTGGAACATGTTTATTAAAGCATTTGAGGAAGGGTGAATGAGTTAGTGGCTTGGGTTATTTGATATATGCATGGAGGTGTTGTCATGTATATGAGGCATGCATAGTGATTTCATATATTTATTAGAGAATGAACCTCAAGTTCTAGTGGTTTTAATGTGATGTTAATCATAGTAGGAGTGTGGGTAGATTATCATGGATTTGGAACATAGTGACATAAAAACCCATATCTTTTATAAACATTGATTCATGGTTTATTACATAAATACACACATAACAGAATCCAAAATGACATAAAGGTTTGATGTCATTGGGTAATTATATATATGTAACAAAATAACTTACAATAAGGATACTACAACATTATTTAATAATCTTTAACATTCTCTTAAAAATCAGTATCTCTTTTAAAACATAACGGTATATCCTAGGGATGTACATGCAAAAGGGGTGAGGTATAAAGCCATATAAAGTAATAAAAAAATCATAACATGATAAAATTCAAACATGTGATTCAATTGGCATATCAAGGTGGAATAATATTGGAGATAATCATAAATGTTAACATTGGTGTGTGATATTATATGACAAAACCAAGACAACATAGAATTGTTAAAACAACATAAAACAAGACGTCATAATCATAAGTCAAGGATAAACACTAAGTAATAATAACACAGTGTTCTTAGAATAACATCTCATGCACTATAAATTTTATCTCATGAGAAAAAAACATTACCCAATGCATTTGAGGGCTATATAATTTAAGACTATCCATAAAATTCATATCATGTGCATATATTAATGTGTCACATTAATCATACAACATAAGAACACCTTTCATAACTTTTAATCCCATGATTAATAAGTGTGGGTTATATACATGGGATTTCCTAATTAATGAAGGATAGTCATATCAAGGTGGATAAACATTACTGAAAATTGGGATGGGTATACACTACACAGATGTTTGTCATGGAAAATCATAGGATAATTTCAAAAGCATAACTGGTGAACATAAAGGTTTATAGAAGGGTTTAATGACAGTGAGATGTGGTATATCATTACTTTTGAATTATAAGGCTAGTAAATTTATGTGTAAAAACATAAGTTATCATGATCAATTGTAAATAAAAATGATTATCTTAAAGAATGTTCTTAAATAAAGAGGAGGAAGATAGAATCTCCTAATCTTGAGAGGGAGATACTAAAAGCATGGAAGGTACTTCTTAAGAGATTGATAACATAATATGAGGGGTTTAAATAGGTAAAGTAAGAGTAAATTTATTCTAAATATGTTTTTACTAAAGTGGAGAGAGAGTTTAGTTGGGTATTTATAGAAAAAGAGAGGGTAATTCATTATTAATTTATAAACTTATGTTTTGGACCCTATATAATAAAAATATCAAAACCAAAAAATATAAAATGGTTTTACAATGGTTTATACCAAATTGTATGGGGTTTTAATATTTTATAAGGCTAGGAACCTAACATATAAAAATTATACCATTTCTGATGTGTAAGTGATCCATGTTCATAAATAATTCATTTTAAAACCTTAAAATATAATATAGGTTTTGGAGGATTCGTTAAGAATTTATAAAATTAATAAATTAACTTAAAAATAGATTATTTTAAAGGGAAAATATATTTTTCTTCATGGATTAATTTAATAGAAATTATTATATCACTTTTTTCCTATTATGATGTCATAATACATAATATATATATATATATATATTTTAATTTTTACCCAAGAAAATTTATGTCGAATAAAAAAATTAAAAATTCACCATTGGATAATTTCAATATGATAATTTGAAAAATAATTTTTATTCTAATAAAATACTTTTTAAAATATTAGAATATTTACCTTAATCCTTATTTACTAAAATATACTAATTTTTACAACACTGAAACCTTTATGTTCCTTATAAAAATTAAGTTGGACTTGATTTAATTATATTATAATTTATACTAAAATAAATATTATATAACAATAATATTTAATTAAAATAAAATATATTTCAAAAATTCTTAAAATTATCAAAAGAGTTTCTTAATTGAGACTATACATTTCCAAAAAATACAATTTGTATTTCATTGTATCAAAATCTAATTTTTGTTAAACTCGTTATATGATCATTTATAAAGCTAAATTAAAAAAGGATAAATATTATATTTATATCATTAAATTTAAAATATAAAAATTCATATTACTAGGGTATAAATATATAACCCCTTAGTATATCATTGTACACCCCAATGGTAAGGTTCCCGATGGTGGTTATTTTATGGTGTGGTTCGATGAGTGTTGTTTGGGTCCTAATCTCAATAAGCTTGAACTTCTCTTATAAACAATTTTACTCAAACTTTATTTTTTTAATCTCATCTTAGGATTGGTCAATGTGAATGTATAGTGATTCAATCTCCCATTAATGCTCTGATAAATGGGCTTCGTAGGGTATCATCCTACTAGTTGAGGTTATAACTCATCTTGTTGGTGTCAATTGGACTTTATCATAACCCTTAATATAATAATCTTAATGGTCATTTCACAAAGGCTATATTATCAATGGTTATGATTCTTAACGTTCTTTTAAATTTTGAAGACTATATTTTATAACTATCCAAAATAACCAAAGTAGTGCTTGTGTTTTCTTAATAAAGAATTTATTCATACAAAAGTTAATTTCATTTATAAAAGTTTAGATCATTAAATTATTCCCCACATTAGATATTTCACCCTCATAATTTCATTTCATACACTAAATCATATGAGGGTAAATATATTTCATCACCTCTTCTAGTTCACATGTTTCTTCCTAAAACTTGTTTTTCTACCACAATACCTTGACCATGTGAGTTTTCTTATTTCAAATAACTTTTCCCCTATAATCTAAGATCTTCATCATCTTCTCCTATTATCAAATATTATTCTCCAAGGGCACCACCACTAGATTATGTACATGAGAAGGTTATTTTTATGTATTTTTTAAATGGGGCTATATAAAAAGTATAAAAAAACATGGAATAGGTTAGGTGGGAGTTCTTGTCGATAGTCCACAAATCTGATATGATGAAAGATCTAAAAGGGACCGATGTATCTAGGAATAAGCTTTCCCGTATTCCCAAACATCATGAATTTCTTCCATGGTGATATATGAAAGAATACCTTATCTCAAAACTCAAAACCCAAATCTCTTTGATGATTTTTTGTATAGATTTTATATAAACTTTTTGTGGATTTCATAGGATAATGAATGGTTTTAACCATCTATATGATTTCTTGGATATGATTAGGTCCCATAATATTACTATCCCCAACTTCATCCCATCATGTTGGAGCTCAACATCTTTTCCCATATCAAGCCACATTAGGTTCTATTTGTATAATACAATGGAAAAAATTATTATATGAGAACTACACTATGGGATATTGTTGATCCTAACTTCCTTTAAAATCCATTAAACACAATCTCAACAAATCCTCTCTAGTTTGAATGGTTATATTTTCCTTTCAATCCATTTGAGGGTGATAAGTAGTAATGAAACTCATCTTTATATCCATCACTTCTTATAGGATTCTCTAGGACCTTGAGGTATGTCATGATGAATCTTAGTGGGTCACATCTTGTGACTCCCTAATCCCACCTTCAATAGGGAAGGGGCTGGAGACTAGCATCGAGTAGGCCTATCACTAACATGGGAGGCCTTGAATATGTACCTGTACACACACACCCATATCCAATCCCAAAAAATGTTGAAATGTGAAAAACCACAAAGTAAAAAATGAATACATACCACTATATCCCAAAAAACATAGTACGATAGGAAAGTAAATCAAGTAATGTAAATTGGTCCAGAATACAAGCCCACCAATAAGAGTCTATAAACCACAAGTCCTACCTATAAAAAAGGTATTGGGACTGTTGTCTGTAGCCATAGGAACACACCTCAACTTGCCTAATCTCACAAAGAAATGTCCAATCCTGGTCCACATAGGAATTTGTCTAAAGGTCACTCGCCTACACAAAACATGACACATATGGGAAAATCCCATTCATTGGTGAGTATAACAAAACTTAGCAGGATACCCCTAAACCATAATGGAATACAAAAAAGTAAAGTATAGTCATCTCTGCACAAGTATATGTATAAATAAATATAATAATATCTTGATATACTCAATAAAAGAAATGTAGTCTTGAGGTAAGACTTGACTACCACATACCAACACTAGGGACCGACCTTAAAGATTCCATAAATATCTCATGCGAGAGAACACACTCTTAAGTTCAATAACACCGATGAAATCTATCCAAGAAGTATTATTCATCAGGAACCTTCATGAGAGAGACACGATGATGAATCTGAAGAGATAGATACGATTTAAAAATGAGGATCACATCCAGGTCCATGGTGTTATACCAACAACTCAATCTGGATTAACATTATAAGTAGAGGATTGACGTCCTGTAAGGTTGTTCACGTCAATACTAAAGACTCAACCTAGGGCACAAATAATGAATAGAAGATCCCACTCAGGCCTCTTAGGGGATTCCTAAACTCTATCTATAAATTCTTATTTAAGGTATCATGGTCCTATGAGTATGAAATGATTCATACATACCTTCAAGGACAAAAATAAAGGGAATGTACCCCAATGAAACATATCTAGGAAATAGAGTAATAGCGAATAAACCCATGTAGAAAAGGGGTACACGATGTGTAGTAGTGTCAAATGCTGGGTACCTTGACCCTTGGTACTTCCCATGTACGACTCATGTCTTTAGAACATGTCATATAGAATATGGATACACATTATATAGATTGAGTTACACACCGTTTCCTTCCATCCATAGTCCACTTAGGTACCTTGGTCATGTTCCATCACACATTTTCAACATGTATGTCTCTTCCAATGTACCAGTAAATGGGGTAGTCTATGTACTTGGTCTAGGCCAAGTTGTATAGTGGGTTACATGTCATGCAGGAAGGTAAAAAAGTGAAATGTAATATATGGGGTGTTATGTAAGTGTTATGACCTAACTCTCTAAAACAATAAACAAAAAATATTTATAAGAAGGTAAAAAAGTGAACTTCAGATTAACGTCCCTAGAATATGTAATGTTTAAGGCTGGGTTCTTATAGTCAAACAATGTTTATAGCAAGGCCTCTTTGTCAAGCACCATGTTATGTTCAATTTAATTACCAATGAACCCTTTTAGGGTTTATTACCCCTAGCTACAATAGTTTTATATCCACATCCACTTGTAGTATCCATACATGTATTTTGATTCTTAGAAACCAATTACTTTATATATTACAAAAATTTAAGGATGTTTTCATATGTTTTTTATAATCCATATGCCTTCTACTAGTATTTTCTAATCATAATCAGGAAAATAACTAAACCAGGTGATGATAAAAACTACTAAAACCCATATATTTTATAAACCTTAATTCATGATTTATTACATAAAGATATAAATAATACAATAAATAAACATGAAAAGGCGTAGTGTCTTTTGGTAATTTAATATATAACATAATAACCTCAAATATATATAACAACATTATTTATAACTTTTTAATACACTCTTAATATTACATCATTCTTCTAAAATTATATAGGATAACCTGGTGATGTATATAAGAAAATTGTGAGCTATAAATCCCAGTAAGTGAATAATCAAAACATAACATGATGAATATAATACATGTGATTGAAGAGTCATATAATGGTGACATAAAAGGGTTGATAATCATATATATGAAAATTTAATCATAATATAAGATGAAAATATCAAGTAAACATAAGAATATGTAAAGAACATAGAACTTAACAACATAATCATAAGTCAAGAATAACCTCGAAGACATAGTAACATAGTACACAGAGGATAAAATCTTTTGAACCATACATGGTATATCATGAGAGAAAAACATTACCTAATGCATTAGAGGGCTATATAATTCTGGTCCCACTCATCACATGCATATCATGTTTATGAATTAGTGTGACACATTGATCATAAAATAAAAGAACACCTTTCTTAACTTTTAATCCCTTGATTAAGGAGTGTGGGTTACACAAATGGAATTAACCAATCAATTAAGGATTATTATATCTAGGTGAATAAACATAAATATAAATGGGGATGGGTATACAGAACCCCAATTTTTGGCATGGAAAATCATGGGATAATTTCAAAAGCATAAAATGTATACAAAATGTTTTTCAGAATTGTTTAACAATAGTGAATGGTGATCTCTCATTTATTAGGAATCATAATGAAGATGAAGGGATTTGAAAAGTAATATTCTAATAAGGAAAATTTGAAATCAAAAGGCATAACTCAATGAAATTTCTTTATTAAAGAAGTGGAAGATAAAATCACCTTAAATTAGGAGGAAGATTCTAAAATCTGAAGATGAACTTCTTATGAGAATGTAAATACCTTAGGAGGTATTTAGAGAGGGTGGGGAAAAGTAAATTAATTATAAATGTGTTTTGAGTGAAGAGTAGTGGGGTTTTAGGTAGGTATTTATAGTAAAAGAGAGGTGAATTCTTTGTCAATTTATAAATTTCATGACCACCTCTCCCAAATGTTTATCCCACCCAGGCTAAGAATGGGATGACAAAGATGGTTATTACTAGAGTACCACCTCTAGTAATTCTTGGGTTGTTGACTACCACTGAGGGTATAATAAATATAATTATGGTATACATTAAACTCTAAGATAACATAAGTAAGAAAGATATAATAATGATACAACATTCAAAACCTACTTAGACATAAATATAAAATAATCCTGAGTGCATATATGCAAGGTCATACAGTATTATAACAACTAAAAGGAAAAAAATAAAAGTACCAAAAGGTAAATATATAAACCACCATGAAGCCCAAATAGCTCCTGCAAAACCATGAACTAGTAAAATCTAGCCTAATATTGAACCTACTCTAGATAACCTGAAAAATAATGTATATATATATATATTTAGGGTTGTTATAACAGTATACTTAGTAATATCCTAATAGGAGCCTATTATAAAAAATATAAATAAAGCATGTTAAATCACAGTGCATAGTAGTAAAAATAACTTATCACCTAAATAGGTATACTAAGTTCCCATCCCCACAATGGATGACTCTAATCATGTATCGCATATTAGAGAGAATATAATATAATAATGATACATCAAGGGTACCCAGCTACCGCTTACCCACTAGTTTGCCTCTTTTCTCAAACATCACGCATCCTCATCCATATATCTCCATAGTAAGATAGACTAAAGACACCTAAGAAAAGAATAAAAATTTTCACCTTGTGCATCACATAATTACAAAAAATCATACATCTATACATATATAATAATCCAATAGTTTTTGGGATCTACCAGATCCCATATGATTTGTATCATATATCAGGTATTATACATCAATCCATCATAACCCATAGATCAGGTAAGTACCAAAAGATATCAATTCCTATATATTTCATACCAATAATAATCCCTTGAATACTATATATGGAGATAAATGTGTTTGAAATCACCAAAATACAACAAATCCCCTACACATGTATAAATGGGGAAACTAATATTCATGCATACTAGCACAAGTAACAACCAAGAGAAGAGAGTAGGGATGGAGGGGGTAGTCGGTCATCAATCCCCCCACCAAGTTGTTAGGGAAAACACCCTCTAAAATTCAATTGGGTGTCAATGGACCTAACTGAAAATGGTGTGGTAGTGTGAGAAATCAAAAAATATACAGGATATAATATAGATCACAACTACTCTATGGGCATAACCTATTTCAAATCTCAACTACAACTATAATCACCCAGACACCCTACTACCACTACTAGGGACTAGATATCCTATAATCAAAAAACTATTTAAAAAGATTCGTTAATTAACTATTTTCTTTTTTATCAATTCATTTTTTCATTTAATTTATTATTATTTAAATTAACAATTAACATTATTTTTAGATACATTGAATAACCACTAGACTATATTCCATTCCCACAAAAAATTATCCACACTGAGTCCATAGTTTCTCAAGATTGACATCTTTACAGTATTTTCATTCCATCAACACCAACCCACATGTTAATAATTATTTATTCATTATTAGAATCATTAAATCATCTAGTTACTCTAGGAAAACAAACCTAAGATAACACTAAGGGGAAACATACAACCAAGAACACCCAGTTTCCTCAAGCATTGGGGAAAGGATTGCAGATAAAATAAGCAAAAAGACCATTGGCCATTAAATATATTCACTTGAAGTAATCATCCATCTTTATCACCTAAATAGGTAATCCCATAAACAAAACATTATATCATATCTTGTTCCATCCTCGACTCCCACATGAATATCCTGAGGCATGTCTCCATCACAATCATCGATTGCTTCTATATCATTTGGGACTCCCCGCCCCACATCACATCAGCCATCTCAGGTGTATCCATCATTGGATCGTAACATCATATGAGACTCCTCACCCAATATCACATCAGATAGTGAAGATACCATCCAAATAACACCACAAATGCAGTAAGGAATGAACCAGCATAGCCAATAGGGCAATCTAAGCCCTAAAACATGACATCCAACCTTTAAAAACATTATACCTCTCAAAACAAATCCCAAGGCACTCAAACTTATCAAGAAAATAAGAAACTTATAACCTATGAATTATATTTATCAAACAACCATTTTTTATTTCATCATGAATTAAATGATTCAATATTCTTAGGTTTCAACTATAGGAATAAAAATGCATCAATATATAAAAATCTATCAAAAGATAAACATTTTTTTGAATTAAAACAAATTTAAATAATCTATAATAAGCAATCCATAGGAGTGTTTAGATTTTGAGGCTAGGAAAATTCGAGACCTTACCTTAGATAACTCTCAAAAACATTATTATCAACAATAATACAAAACCAAAACCATCGTGAAAATTAAAAGGGGTCATCTAAAAATATGCCCTATGAGATACCTCTCAAGGATATCACAATCATAGGAGATCAACCCTCTTGATGGAGTTGGTGGCCTAGAACCAACTACTTTTTACATTATTCATTAAATAAAATTCTTATCACATCTTGATTGTTCTTCTTCGTAACAATGCATGTGATAATGTCCCAAGGATAGTTGTCGTATTAAAGGGTCATAGCAGATCCATACTATGATGAGAACCCAAAAGTGCCATAACACTGTTCTTGAATATATGTTCTATGGTCGGATGATTTTTTTGAGGGACACAAATAATACAGGCCATTAGGGGTGAGGACTCATAAAACTTTGAGGCACGTTCTCATGGTGTGCGCCCTTGGTAATATCCAGGAGGATGTTATGAGAATGAGACCTTCCAGTAGGAAATCCGCATTTCATAGTGTCATTGAATGTTCCTATCTACGGACATGTGTATTGGTCCTTAGACTTTAAGATTATTATTAATGGGTATTAAAACTCATGCAATTAGATGTATTGATGAAAACAATGACGACACACTATTCACAGTGAGGTAGGATATGTTGGGTGCGTCACGAGTAATACAACATTAATAGATAATGCGATAAAGGATTTGTCCCTTCTATTCCATAATGGAAGTAGATTTCTCAGGACCTTTGATGGAATTGATATAGCCTAAATAAATCCATGGCCATGGTAAGGTATGGGAGAGTTCAATTCCGAACTTTTAAAGAAAGAATAATCAAGCACATGGGTTGATGGAACTAGCATGAAACCCGCATGATTAGAGATATCGAGTAAAATAGATTATATTACACGGTAAGCGTTCGTAGAAGGTGGCACATCATTGCAGTGTTAACTTCTTTCTCTATGGGTTCCTTGGCGTGTTATTAGATGCTAACCTTGGACTTTCGGTAGGCTCCACCTAATGCCACTGAGAAAGGGGCCTAGAGGGTCACACACTATGTGAGTCCATGTATCTCAGTTAAATATTAATTTAACAAGTTAAATAAATATTATTCCCAACTGTGGTTTAATAATTATTTAAGGATACCTGATTGCATTTATTTCGACACTAGTTATTCGAGAGAATATATTGTGGGTGAAATAATATATTTATTAGCGAGTAATGCAGTTACATTTATTTAAGAAGTAAGTAGCCATTACTCAATTTCTAATAAATATAGTGGATGATATAAAGGAAAGTGGAAAATAAAAGTACATGCCATGTATATTAAATATACATGTCGTGTAGTTTTATAGAAAATGAGTACATGTCGTGTGATAATGATTACACACCGTGTAGTTTTTCCAATCGTGATTTTGATATAATATTATTTTATTAAATGATATTTATTATAATCAGTGTGGGAACATGTCAAGGAATTAATAAATCGACATGGGGGTTTTAAATAAGAGTTAATGAAATAAATAAAATGTGTAACATGTTTATTTATTTTCATAACTCTATAAACTCAAACCTGATTATAAATATCCTCAAAACCCCAACACTTTTACATAGAGAATCGTTGTGCACAACAATTCTAGAGAATTATTTCAAGGCCGAAAGAACTCCTTCCTCCGAGAACGATCTCAAGACTGAGAGACCAAGGCGATCAAAGGCAGACATTGTAAGCAAAGGTTCTTCTATGCTAGAACCCGGATATCCCTTCGGTGATGTCCGGAGATACGTGGCACACGTGTGGATCACTGCTAGAGGAATCCTACACTTGGATTCTATGACGCAATGGTAGATCACAGGATCGTGACTGGAGACATAAAAGAATAAATAATTACACCAAGGTAATTCTTTTGAATTAATTAAATTAATTATAACCAATATATGATGATGTTATCTCTGTGGTTCCGGGATTGCCTCTTAAGTTTTTTGTTCTTTATTCCATTCCAAAGATTCGGTGTTTTACATCGTGACGGATCTCGGATTGAACATTGTTTAAAAATTAAAATCAATGTTTGGAAAACCCACCAACGTGCTTCCACTGCACCCAGAACCTACAAGTGGCATCATAGCGGTCATATGGTTGATTATAATTATTTAGTTTTTCGTTGGTGATCTACACATTAAATAATTTAGTTGTTTCAATTCAAGTTAATCATTATTTAAATCTGAATCTCGAGATCTGTTCCTACTCTATCGTTTCTCGTTCATCATACAGAAACAAACTTTTATTTTAATTTTTGATTAAAATAAAATTGAGGAACTCATCCGGAGAAGCCAAATGTTTCTGGCCATAAAACACCATAATACACGACATGTATTTGGAAGTACACACCATGTAGTCTAGTTTCATGCATCAGAATGGTCTTCCAAATCAGGCCATGTATTGATCCTATCTAAGTCATTTATAACACCGTGTGTTAACCAGGAATAGGTGGTACACGATTTCCGGATTACACGCCATGTGGTCCAACAGAACACGACGTGTAGTCTTTTCGGGTTAGGGTTGGACCGTATACCCCGTACATGGTTTTCTTGGCTGGAAACCACGTAACACGGAAACTACATAGCGTGTGTCCCACTGAACAAACCTTATACTTTGAAAATTTATAAAGTAAATTAACACTCCATGTCCCCGAGCGTGTACTTTGGATGGACGGTGAAGAAAAAGTACACGCTGTGTAGTTGGAACTACATGCCGTGTACTCACCCAAACCATGCAGATTTATTAAAATTTATTATTATATTATACAAACCCTTGAGACATGTAACATAGTGTAGGTGTAAAGCTGAGGCACAACACATGATAGGTGTTATATATATGTGTGTTTAATTTAACATCTGCGTAATAAATGGGAATTCACCGGGTTTCCTCCAAGGTACAAGTTACGTACAAGGATAATATTAAATAAATTTATTTGTTTAAAATTATGATGGATGAGAATCTCAATGAAATTCAGAAAAGGATTTATGATAAAAGGATTGATTAATTAAAAATAATTAATTGATTCGAGCATGATTTATCTTAAGCAAGAATGATTAAAGAATTGACTGCTATTTTTATTTATGCATAAATATCATTGCATGTATGAATGATCATGAGAAAGACCAAGACCTTTGTATGTGAATGGTTTCTTTTAATTTATTTATTTAAATTTGTTGGCCTTTGAGCCTTCTCCTCATTAATATGTAGGGTCTGCGCACCCAAGGATTATTTTATGTAAAACCCCCTTTTTACCCCTCACCCGTGTGTGAGATAAATGCATATGTAATGGATGGAGCGCCCAAGCTAGTGGAGGCGGCTCAAGTCAGGAGAAAAGGTGAAACCAATCCAAGGAGATACAAAGGTGGACAGGTGGAAAGCTGTAAACACAAACTTGTAAGGTTCAAGGTGTTTCTCCCCTAGGTCTTGGGTTACTTTATCAACTTCTAGATAAAATAACCAATAGAAAAGCTCATGATCATACCATTTATTTTATTTCTTTCAGTTTCAAGGTTTATTTATTGTGGGTGTGCTATCACGATCACACAATTAATGAATTAAACAAGAATTCAAGATGGAACTAAAATAAAAACTGGCTTATACATAAATATTATCTTAGACATAGTTAATCACTTAATTATACCCCACTTAATATTAATAATCATGTACTAAAAGATAATAAAATGGAAATTTATGTATAAGGATAAAATCCCTCAAAAGAAATATTAAATCGGTATATCCTTCCATAATCTTGGTTATAATCGAACCATAGTTTAAAGTGCTTGACCAACCCTAGTTGGGGTGATTTCAATTATCAGGGAATTATAATTCAAGGTTTTGGGTTGACTTGACTTGGTTCTAATCAAGGGTTGACTGCCATAGCAGGACTTGGTGTGACCAAGAGGTAAAGGTTGAGGAAATCCAAAATAAAAGGATTTTAGGATTGGGGAGTCCACTCAGCAGATCAAGGAGCTGCGAGTTAATGAATTTGGAATTTGGAATGCCTACCTAAAACCCTTCAAGTTACTTGACCAACCCTTGTTCGGGTAATGCGAAGGGAAATATGGATCCTTGCAATTAGAATATTCAGGAAACAGAATATTCCGAAGTCAATGGTGAGGGATATTGGATTTCGATAAAATAGTGGGAGACTAATAAGTATTAATTTATTTATTTATCTCAGTTTTGTAATAAAGTACTTCACCTTTTCTCATCATACTTTGTAGAAACTGCAAGAAAATGACTTCAAACATTTCATTACAAACCATACTAGAGAAGGAAAACCTTCTCTCAGGCACTAATTTCCAAAAGTGGAAGAGGCATTTATGCGTCAGCCATCGCCATGAGAGGAAATTGTACGTGTTGGAAGAGTCTATTACAGTTGTTCCTAGATCAAAACTTCTGACCTTAATTCACCAGGTAGATAAGGACATGGGGCGTATCAAACCTACAATCCTTATGGTGAATAAGAAAATGAAGTAAAAGTAAAAGGTTCAAAGGACTTATAAATGATCTGAAGCCCCCGAGAATCTTCCTTCCAAGAAGGGGAAGATCCAGAGGTAGGGCAAGGAATGGGAGGCGGTGTGTTTTTCATGTGGTAAGCAAGGCCACTGGAAGAGGAACTGCACCCAGAAGCATGGGGATGCTAAAGGTGCATTCGTTATCGAGTGTAATCTTTCTATTTATACACATTGGATATTAGATACAACTTGTGGGGATCACATCTATATTCAAATGCAGGAACAAATTAGATTTAGAAATATTTCAAGAGGAGAGGTGGATCTTCGAGCTGCAAATAGTGCAAGGATGGCTGCATTGGCTATTGGCGATTACCACCTCTCACTACCAACTGGGATGATTTTGGTTTTACATAACTGTTATTATGTGCCTAGTGTTACCAAGAACATAATTTCTGTATCTTGTTTGGATATGGATGGATTTATTTTCAAATTTGAAAATAAGGGTTGTCTCTTTTATAAGAACATCGTTTGTTATGGTATAGAGAATTTAAATAATGGCTTTTATGTATTAAATTATGAAAACCAAGTGTTGGAAATCTATAATGAAACTAACTCACATGACTCATACATCACCCAGTTGTGGCATCACCGTCTCGGTCATGTGAATGAGAAGCGCTTGACAAAGCTCTACCAAGATGGATATTAAAACTCTACTGAGCTAAAACCACTTGATAGATGTCATGCTTATTTACAAGGAAAAATGACCAAGCCGCCTTTTGGTGGACATGGTGAAAGGGCCACAGAGCTTTTAGGATTGGTACACACGGATGTGTGTGGACCATTTTCAGTAGAATCTAGAGGTGGATATTATTACTTCATTACTTTTACTGATGATTTAAGTAGATATGTCTATGTTTACTTAATGAGGTATAAGTCAGAGGCCTTAGAGAAATTTAAATAATTCAAGAATGAAGTAGAGAATCAGCTTGGTAAGAAGATAAAGAAACTTTGATCGGATCGAGG
Organism: Viscum album; assembly: GCA_963277665.1. NCBI lineage: Eukaryota > Viridiplantae > Streptophyta > Magnoliopsida > Santalales > Viscaceae > Viscum > Viscum album. The sequence continues at coordinate 1,430,176,136 of OY728156.1, read as the reverse complement.
TAGAGAATATCTGAACCAAGAGTTCATCGATCTTCTATGGGAGTCTGGGATTCTATCTCATCTCACTCCTCCTTACACACCATATTGGAACGGTGTTAGTGAAAGGAGGAATTGCACCTTGTTGGACATGGTGAGGTCGATGATGAGTCACACATATCTTCCATTTTCCTTTTGGGGATATGAATTACAAACTTCAGCATAGACATTAAACCGAGTACCAACTAAGGTAGCAAATAGAATTCCATCCGAGTTATGGAATGGAAGGAAACCCACTTTGTCACACACACGTGTATGGGGATGTGAGACGTTTGTTAAGGCTTTCTCATGTAGCAAACTAGAACCCCAGGGTACAGGGGGTATCTTTATAGTATATCCCAAGGAAACGAAAGGATATTACCTATATAACCCTTCAGACAAGAAAGTGACTGTTGCCAGAAAAGCTGCCTTTCTTGAGAGGGAGAACATCCTCAAGAAGGATAGTGGGAGCAAGATTGACTTTGATGAAGTTGATGCTCAAGATACACAGGAGTTGGTACAGGAACAAGTTCCACAGGTCCCCATGGAAGATGTTCCAGAAACACAAGTACTGTGTAGGAGCTCAAGAGAGGTAAGGGAACAAGAGATATTTGGTTTCCTAGTCACTGAGGACGGTGAATCATTATTGTTGGACAATGACGAACCTCCTTCCTACAAGGAAGAAATAGAAAGCTCAGAAACTGCAAGATGGCTAGAATCTATGAATTTTGAGATGGATTCCATGTATCAGAACCAAGTCTGGGTTCTGGTCGATGAGACAGCTGATGTAAAGCCTATTGGATGCAAATGGGTATTCAAGAGAAAGCTGGACATGGAAGGTGAAGTTAGCACCTATAAAGCAAGGATAGTGGATAAAGGGTTAACACAATGTCAATGAATTGACTATGATGAAACCTTCTCACTAGTTTCCATTTTTTAATCCATAAGAATCATAATTTCCATAGAAGCTTACCATGAGTACAAGGTTTGGCAGATGGATGTCAAAACAACATTCCTTAATGGGAACCTTCAGGAAGATGTCTATATGACACAACCAGAAGGTTTTGTGACACCAGGTGAAGCCAAACGGGTTTTCAAGTTGCAGAAATCCATTTATGGATAAAAGAAAGCATCCAGGTCATGGAAAATTCGATTTTATGGAGACATAAAGAAATTTGGGTTCATTAAGAATGAATGTGAGTCATGTGTTTATAAGCGGTTTAATGGGAATGTGATCACTATCCTAGTAGTATATGTTGATGACATATTGCTTATTGGAAACAATGTACCAGTCTTATAGTCAGTTAAGAACTGGTTGAACAAGTGTTTCTCGTTGAAGGACTTGGGTGAACTAGCCTACATTCTAGGGATGAAGATTATTCGTGATAGATCCAAGAGGATGCTTGTACTAAGTCAGGGTACATACATTGACCAGATACTAAAGAGATTTAGTATGGAACAATCCAAGAGGGGAGTGGTTCCAGTGTCACATGGCCTACATATTTTTAGGAAAATGTGTCCTCAGACACAACAATAGAAAGATAGAATGATTACGATCCCATACGCTTTGGCTATATGATCCATCATATATGTCATGTTATGTACCAGGCTTGATGTTTCCTATGCATTGAGCATGGTAGGAAGATATCAAGAAGATCCAGGAGAACAACATTAGAATACTGTTAAGACTATCCTTAAGCATCTGAGAAGAACTAAGGATATGTTCCTAGTGTATTGAAGAGATGAGGAGCTTTCATCAGAGGGTATACTGATGTTAGTTTTCCGATAGATCAGAATGATCTGAAGTCGCAATCTGGATATGTTTTCTGTCTCAATGGAGGAGTTGTGAGCTGGAAGAGTTCAAAGCAGCCAGTTTTCACCGATTCTATAGTGGATTCCAAATATATAGCGGCTTCTGATGCAGCCAAGGAAGCCGTCAGGATTCATAACTTTGTCTAGGATCTTGATGTGGTGCCTAGCAGTAAAGATCCCATTACATTTTATTGTGATAATACTGTAGTGGTGACTCTTGAAAAAGAACCAAGGTCATATCAATGGACAAAGCACATACTCTGGAAGTATCACCTCTTGAGGGATTTCTATCAAAGTGGTGAAGTTGCAGTGAACAGAGTGTCCACGGAAGAGAACGTGGCATACCCCATGACTAAAGGCTTATCTCAGTAGAAGCATGAATATCATGTGAGAGCTAGTGGGTTAAAGGTTGTTAGCAGTTGGCTCTAGTCCAAGAGGGAGTCTGTTGGGGTTGGTGTCCTAGAACCAACTAATTTGTACTTTATTCATTAAATAAACATCTTATCACATCTTGATTGTTCTTATGCATGACAATGCATGTGATAATGTCTCAAGGATAGTTGTTGCATTAAAGGTTCATAGAGGATCCCTGCTATGATGAGAACCTGGAAGTGCCATAACACTGTTCTTGAATATATGTTCTATGTCCAGATGATGTTATTTGAGGGACACAAATAATATAGGCCATTAGGGGTGACAACTCATAAAACTTTTAGGCACCTTCTCATGGTGTGTGCCCTTGGTAATATTCAGGAGGATATTATGAGAACGAGACCCACCAGTAGGAAATCCACATTTTATAGTGTTATTAGATGTTCCTATATACGGACATGTGTATTGGTCCTTAAACTTTAAGATTATTATTAATGGGTATTACAACTCACACAGTTAGATGTATTGCCGAAAACTGTGATGACACACTGTTCGCAGTGAGGTAGGATATGTTGGGTGCGTCATGAGTAATACTGTATTAATAGATAATGTGAGAAAGGATTTGTCCCTTCTGTTCCATAATGGAAGTAGATATTTCAGGCCCTTTGATGGAATTGATATAGCCTAAATAAATCCATGGCCATGGTAAGGTATGGGCGAGTTCAATTTCGGAAAGTCAAAGAAATAATAATCAATCACATGGGTTGATGGAACTAGAATTAATCCCACATGATTAGAGATATTGAGTAAAATGGATTATATTACACGATAAGAATTCGTAGGAGGTGACACGTCATTGCGGCATTAACTTCTTTCTCTAAGGGTGCCTTGGCGTGTTTCTAGATGCTAACCTTAGACTTTAGGCAGGCTATGCCTAATGCCACTGAGAAAGGGGCCTAGAGGGTCACACACTAAGGGTTTCCATGTATCTCAGTTAAATATTAATTTAACATGTTAAATAAATATTATTCCCGACTGTGGTTTAATAATTATTTAAGGATGAATGATCGCATTTATTTTGACACTAGTTATTCCAGAAAATATATTGTGTGCAAAATAATACATTTATTAGTGAGTAATGAAGTTACATTTATTTATGAAATAAATGTCCATTACTCAAGGTCTAATAAATGTGGTGGAGGAAATAAAGGAAAGTGGAAAATAAAATTACACTCCTTGTATATTAAATATACATGTCGTGTAGTTTTATAGAAAATGAGTACATGCCGTGTATTAATGATTACACGCCGTGTAGTTTTTCCAGTCGGGATTTCGAGGATATAATATTGTTTTATTAAATGATATTTATTATAATCAGCATGGATGCATGTCAAGGAATTAATAATTAGACATGGGGGTTTTCAATAAGAGTTAATTAAATAAGTAAAATGCGTAACACATTTATTTATTGTCATAACTCTATAACCTCAAACCAGATTATAAATATCCTCACAACCGCAACACTTTTACATAGAGAATCATTGTGCACAACAATTTTGGTGAATTCTTTCAAGGCCGAAAGAACTCCTTCCCCCGAGAATGTTCTCAATAGTGAGAGACCAAGGCGATCGAAGTTGGACATCGCAAGTGAAGCTTCTTCCGTGCTAGCACCTGGAGATCCCTTCGGCGACATCTAGAGATACGTGGCACACATGTGGATTACCACTATAGGAATCCTACACTTCGATTATACGACGCAACGACGGATCACATGATCATGACTGGAGACATCAACAAAGAAATAATTCCACCAAGGTAATTCTTGTGAATTAATTAAATTAATTATAACCAACATATGATGATCCAATCTCTGTGGTTCTAGAATTCCCTCTTAAGTTTTTTGTTCATCATTCCATTCCAAAGATTTGACATTTTATATCATGACAGATCTCAGATAGAACGTTATTTAAACGTTAAAATCAATGTTGGGAAAACCCACAAATGCACTTAGGCTACGCCCGGAACCTACTCCTCTCACTCAGAGGAAATAAGAAAAAAACATTGAAACATTAATAATGAACTCTTAATCACTCTATTTGGAGAGATCCCTCTCATACAAGAGTAAATCCACAAAAAGAAATAAGATAAAACCATATCAGAAACTATAAAGTTTAACATCCTCAAAAAAATATGTTACAAGAGACATATAAACATTTAAAATCTTAGGGTATTGAGTGAACAATTGTGACTCAAATTTCCAGGTACACTCCTCTATGCCACTAAGATGCCATAATACCTAGACCACGGGGAATACACTACCCATGAAATAGATTTTATAGGTGGCACTACATCTCTATTGGCCACTCATAAAAGGTCGAATCATCATCAACATCTATATTTCCCCAACCATTTACATGAGATTAGTTATGAATATAATGATGGAGTTGTGGCATGTAGAAAACATCATGTATTATTCTGACCTACAGGGGATGTTCTGTATGACATGCCATGGCTCCAAAATCAGTAAAAACCACAAAAGTCCCAAAAAACCTAGACTAAAACTTTCTACAATGACCAAACCATCAATTTCCCTGAGGAGGAGTCACCTTTAGGAACAAATTACCTCCAATATAAAACTCCATAGGTCTCTTACTTTGATCATCATAGAATTTTTTATGATCTTTCACTACCTTAAATAATTTTATAATTACTTGACCATATCTATCATATTTAATATGAATTTCATCCTAAAACTTTTTCCCTAGTTGAACCCATTCAATCACAATATAGAATGTCAAGGTTGTTCATACAAATATTCAAATATACCCATACCGTTGGTGGAGTGGAAACTATTATTATAATTAAATGTGACCAAGGGATGGTGCCTCATCAATGATCCTCAAGAATCTTGGACACAAAATAACAACATGTCCTCATGAGTTTGGATGGTCAAAACTATCTGATCATCCTTCTTTGGATGAATAGTAGTACTAAGTCATAAGTTTGAGCTAAATTGATGTTGGGGACCTCTCCACACCCTGGAGGTAAAATTAGTATCTCGATTAGAGATGATCATCCTCGGGATGATGTTGATTTACACCACCTCCTCAAAATACCACCTCAACAAATATTCTATTTTTGTCAACTCACTGATCAATTTAAAGTGGTATGATTTCTTTAAACCATCCACTACCACCGATTTAGCATCATAGAATCCCTTGGCATGAGGTAAACTGGTGATGAATTCCATCAAGATTTCATCCCAATTTCACTGGGAAACATATAAAAATTAGAGAAAACACTAGGAAGATGGTGATTATCCTTCGACTTCTAGAAGGCCAAACATCGAGAAAAAAACTTTGAAACTAAATGCATCAACCTAGCCCACTAAAAATGACCTCTTAGATCTTGGAAAATCTTCATTGTAATGGTTTGTACTGCCAAAGTCAATCTATGGAACATACATAGAACCATATCATGCATGACTTAATGAATGAAAACACTTCCCTATAAAAACACCTAGTGATATCCATCCTCAGACCAACCATCCAGGTCATCTACAAAGATTACTTAGTCTCTCCAGAACTCCACCACATAATCACACAATTGTGACTCCTCCACCTAATGAACCAAAGATAAATACACTATAATCTTGAAAACAAAACCTCTACATCCAACCTCTACCTTATCAAGATGCATCACCAATATTTCATTCATCACTCTCCGGGATTCCTCTAGATTTACACACTGCATCACTACATGACATCTTGCTTAGTGAATCAACTGTAACATTTACCTTTCTTAGAATATATAGAATATTGAATTCATAATACTATAATAATTTTATCCATAGATTCTAATCAAATTTCAGGTCACACTATGAGAATACATACCTCATGCTCTTATGGTCGATAAAAACCACAAAACTCCCATCAATGAGTTAATTTTTTCATAAATTCAAAAAAAAAATACTTCAACCAACTAAATATCATAGGTGGAAAAGATAAGATTATGGTGATGTAAATAATAATACCCATAACAAATAAATTATAAATACTTCATCATAAAAAAACATAACAAAAGACACAAATCATTATAGAAAACATCATTATGAACTCCTTATACTAGAAATCAATGGAATGAAGCACCAACCAACTTCTACTTTAGGTTCTCAAAAGATGCCTAAGACCATTCAGTCTATAAGAATGTTTGATTCATTCTGGTCATATATATAGGAGGATTCACAACCTAATAAAAGTATATTATGAACCTCTTATAAGATCCTATAATACTAAGGAAACTCTTCACCTCTACCAATGTTTGGGGTATCCCAAGATAAAACCTACCTTACCTTTTAGGTGTCCAGATTTACTCCCTAATTAGACACGAAATTCCCTAAGAAAACGTCATAACCACATAAATCAAACTTTGATAACATCCTGAATACATTTTCATGATAATTAACTCTCAAAATAGAACAAATATTATTTTTATTCTCCACCTTGGATGTGGATTAAAAATACATGTCATTAATTAAAACCACCTGGTACTTATCCAAGAACTCTATGAACACAAATTTCATCAACCCCATGAACAATTCTAGAGATTTTTTCACATATAAAAACATCAAAAAGAAATATTAATTCCCATGATGCCAACAGAAATAATTATTATGAATATCCTCATCCTTCACCTGTCTCTAATGATATCCTGACAGCAGATCAATCAATAAGAACCAACTTTCTCCCTTTAGCTGATCGAGTAAATCATGAATCTGTATAATATGATAGAGCTTATTTACTATCACCTGGTATAAAGTCAAAAAACGAATAAATACATGTAGAAAACAAGAAAAGGATGTCTTTAATGACATCTGGCTCACCTGATGCTGGAAAAACTAATGCATGAGGCTAATCATGACATAGTCCATGACCTCGCTAACCCTGCCGATGACCACCTCCATGAAAACTCTATGATATTTGAGGATGAGGAGAATCTAATGGATTCACTCTACATTCCACTAATCCTCTATAATGATCTCAAACTATGATACCCAACTACTACTACCTTGGATAAAACCGCTTTAGTAGAGGTACCTGGTGTAGAACACCTGGCACAAACTTACTTCACAAAAAGGTCGGGCACTCTCACCAATTATTACCTCATACTGCATAAGAAAAACATGAATTTGATCCCTTAAAATAGTTCAAAGATCCTATAAACCCAAATAAACAAGACGAAGAGGTGTGGGACCTACCCCCATCTGATCAAAATCTCTTCTATCCATAAAACTGGTAACCTTGGACCAAAAATCATCTTCGTGAGGAATATTGATGACTCCCTCTCATGAAAATCCAATTATTGAAAATTTACTCTCAATATACTATACTCAAACACCTCAATATACATATTCATCATAAATGCAGTGACCAATTACTTGTTATTTTTAAGAAAATACTCCCTGAAATTCCCCACTCTTGCCTCTTCATCTAAACATTGGTCTGAAGCATATCACAGAAGGGTCCCAAAACAGATCTAAAAATATCACACAATATAACTCACTTGCTAAAGGGTAAGAAGATCCTTGTGACTGGAAACCTTCAAAAATGAAAAAAGTAACTCTACTTAGAACTCATTTTGGAAATTCTCTAATGATACTACAGACTACTCAAGATCCATGAGGAACAAGAATCACCACTGCCTCACTTCTCCATGAAAAATCGTCATATCCAATGAAAATTAGTGCTCTTTCTGATCAAATAATGAAATGAAGGTTATTTCAACCACCTAAAACAAGTATTCTATGAATTATTATGAAACAAAAACCTTATACTTATTTATAATCTAGTGTTAAAACTCTTGTAGGGGCCTCCTCCAATTGTCATCGTTATCGACCTCCACTTTGTGGGAATCTACTAAAATATCCTCCTGAACACATTTTGCATGGACCTGATTTGTATGTTGACCTAGAGCCATGAATAAAAATAGAAAAATATTTTAGAGATCCTAAAAATTAAATATTTAATATTTAACATTAATTAATTAATTAATTAATATCTTTTTAGGCTTTTAATCTATCCCAACACCTACCCATTTCAAAAAATAGGCATAAAGAAGAATGATGTGTTATCCTTTCCTAGGTATCCACCTTTAAACTAGTATCAATTTGTTTAGTGGTCTCAATAAAATAAAGGTCCCAATAAAATATAACAAGGGAACCTAAATACCCATGTCTCATTTAGTATCCAATTTTTAATTACTTACTAAATTTAACTGACATCATTTCCCTACCAAGCCATGAAACTACACGTGTTCCTAATGCTAAACTTCATCTTATCTATCAAATTTAACCTCTGATACAACTATTTCACAACCCCCTCCCCCATAGGGTACCCCTCCTAGTCTAGAAATGAGTGAAAGGAATTGGTTACAGTCTGAGTTTCACCATCAGTAGTCCCCAAGTTGGAAAGTAACACCAAAAGTATAATAAACATATATACATGAGGCATTACCCTATATGAGAACATGTGGAAGATATATATAAGAAGGATACACCAATAAAAATATGGTCATATATATATATATAAGATGAAACATAAGTGTATTCATGAAATTTCATACAATACTATAACAACTTAATGGAAAACTAAAATTACCAAAAGGCAAAGATGACAATGACCACAAATCCTAAATAACTATGACAAAACCACAAGCTAGTAATATATAGCGTGATCTCTAAACTTCTCAAGATGAGATGAAAATAGTGTATATGTACATATGTTGAGCATAACTGTATACTCATTAGGATTCTCCATGAATATTCTCATGCAAAAGATTAATAAATCATACTAAAGCATAGTGAACAACAATGAAACTAACTCATCACCTAAAAATGTATACAATGTTCATAGCCTCACTATGGATAACTCCCACCAATTATCATGTACAAGAGAGCATGCAATATAATAATGAAACATTAAGGGTATCCCACTACAACATCTCTATTGGTTTTCCACTCTACCCCAATATCACAGTTCTTAAACATTTTTCTCCAAAATAAGTCTAACTGATTGCACCTGGGTAAAGAATCATATAATGAACATAATTCATCACATCATCACATCATCACATCCAAATATCCATATATAATAACCAAGTAGTTTTTGGAATCCACTACATACCATATGTTGTGTATTATACATTGGTTATTATACCTCAATCCATCACCTCTTATACATGTCATACTTATAATAATCTTTTGGATACTATATCTAGAGATACATGCTTGTGAAATAACTACAAGAAATCATAGCCTTATATACTTATATTTATGGGTAAATTGACCACCATGCATACTACTACAAGTAAGTACAAAGGGAAGAGAGGGGCTAGATGGGTTTGTTGGCCATCCATCCTCCCACTAGGATATTGGAAAAAACTCCCTCCCAATGTTTCCTGGGTGTCAGTTTTCCTAACCTACATGGGAGGGGAAGTGTACGAAATCATAGAATAAGTTAGATATAAAAAATCTCACAAAAACACTATATACATAACCTAGACCCAATCACAACTAAAAATGTCATTGGTCAGACACCTAACTACCACTTATATGGAATAGATATCCTATAATCACATAATAATTTAAAGAGGTACATTGATTACTTGTTTTTTTTGTAATTTCCACTATTTAATTAAATTATTATCCATTAAATTAACCATTAAAATTGTTTCAAGATACATTGATTAACTACTATAGTAAAGTCCATTCCCTCCAGGCATAATCTAATCTAAATCCATGGTTTCTCTTGATTAACATATTTTAATAATTTTCATCCCATTAAACAAAAACCCCAAGTGTCAATAATTATTTATTAATTATTTTCATCATTACATAAATTGGCACTCTATTATTACCATCCTAAGCTACCACCAAGAGGAAACATGAAACTAATCACACCAAGCTACCTCAAGTAGTGGGAAAAGTAATTCAAATAAAATAAGAAACATGACCATCGACAATTAAATAGATTAATTTCAAGAAAGAATCCATCTTTATCACCTAAATAGGTAATACCATATTATACTTGTTCAAGAAACTCTAGTTCCATCCCTAATAACCACATGTATATCCTAATGCATCTTATTGTCACATGAGTCAACTGCTACCACGTCACTCAGGCCTCCTAGCCCCATATCACATCATCCATATCAGGCTCATACTCTTAGACTCATAACATCATTCAATCCACCATTCCCCATATCACATTGTAGAGATAATATCACATCTAGAACAAATCAAAAGAGTATATAGAAACAAACAAGAACATCCAACAGGGAAATTCTAGCCTTAAAGCAAGGAATCCAACCTTCGCACAAAATTATCTCTCATAAATCCAATCACATGGCACTAAATATTATCAAAAAAATAGAAAAATATAGACCTATAAATTATATTTATCAAAAAATAGTTTTTATACCATCTTTAATTGACCAATTCATTATTCACAAGTTCTAACTATGATAAATCTATGTCAACAAGTTTTAAAAATATATCAAAAGACAGTCATGATTTAATCATTAAGTCTAGTTTCATCAAACATAGGCAAGTATAATTCTTATTAACATTAATTTATCATTTGAACATTCTCAACATGAATTATCAGGTTTCACATTCTTTAAAAATTTTATTATCATGGATGTTCTTGACACTTACACCAGGGCATGTGCATCCGTCTGTTTGAGGAGGACGTGCTGATTGTTTCCCCGCATGACCGATTTCCAATGGAGGGCGGCATCTATCGCTCATTCAGTGACATTTTCTCTTTTATCAAAATGGGATGATGGGATACTGGTTCCTCCTTATGTGGATTTCTCCTCGGAACTTGTTTCCTAGTCTGGGTCTTCCTTATATAATTAAGATGTTGTTCATGAAACTCTTCTTAGTTCCATGTCTTCATGGACGCCGGTTAATTACACAGCTTCTATCAGGACATTCCAAGGGGTCTGGTCAGGGAAGGAACCTTCGATCGGGGGAGTAGTCATGTTGGACATCACTGGTATGTCTGGATGCTAGAACACTGGCGTGTCTAGGTTTCTTCCCCTTATGATAGGGTTTTTAGAGTGAATCGAAGCCCGAGGAATCCCATGTATAATGCAGGTAATTATATTCCATAGGAATGTCTCTGAGGTTTTTCTCAGCCTCCCTTCTTTAACACAGGATATGCTGCAAGTTTGACGTCTAACAGAGATGGATTAGACTGATCAGAACACTGACTGGATTGGATCAGATGGGTGAAACCCCTGGATGGAACACTGATGACAGGGATAACACGTGGTTAGTTACCCGAGTGCTGCAAAGAGTAGTGAAGAGGTGAATTGGCATGATCTCACTGGGATGTGGTGGTCTGGATAATAATCAGGATGGATGATGGAGAGTTGAATAAAGTGATGGGGAAATGAGACAGAACTTTCGTGAATGTGACGGTAGTATTAGGATTGAGCCTCTAAGGTACTTCCTACATATCCCCGTGGTACGGAATAAATGTCTGCATAGTTCGATGAGGTGATGGGACACCTAAGGAGGTGACCCATATAGATGGGACCTAGAGGAAGTGGTACCTCTAGGTTGGGGCATGACCTTCCTGAAACACATATGCTCGAGGTAATGACAAGGATGATACATGGGTGATGGGCTTGAACCTCAAGGAGGTGTCTAACGTACCTTGACTTGGCAAGGATCAATGTCTACATAGTTGATAATGGGGCATAGAATCAGGGCATGTGTACAGGACAATGACCTGATGATATAATGGGGCTTACGCATGGTTAACAACTTGAGGCTGGTCTGATGCCGCTGGGAAGGACCAAGGATGTGGGTCCCAACAAAAAAATGACAACATATTACAATAGATTGTAGAGTACAATGGAATATCATTGTATGGGGATTAAAACGGATTACCACTAGATGGGGTTGACAACAACTTACTTCTGGATGGTATTGACAATGGATTACCACTGAATAAGGGACAATTTAGTGTCATGCAGGACAAAAGGGGCATACAGTTTAATGTCATGTTGAATGGGGGTAGACCAACGTGAAGTGGTCGAGACCAATGGGTGTTGTTCTTGAACCTCAGAGAGGTGTCCTACGTACATTGACTTGGAAAGGATCAAAGTCCACGTAATTCGAAATGGGTTTGGTGAACCGATGTGAAAGGGGTCGGAACAACTAGGTATTGGGATTGAACATCAGGGAGGTGTCATATGTACCTTACCTTTGAAAAGATCAATGTACACCTATTTCAGGATGGTTTGGTGAACCAATGCGAAGGTTTCAGAAAGAGTAGGTGTCGGGTTGAACCTCAGGGAGGTGTCCTACATACCTTGCCTTGGAAAATATCAAAGTCCACATAGTTTGTGAGGAGGGATGTAGTTTAACATCATGTGAGACGAAGGTGAACCGACGTGAAGAGGTCAAAACCAATGGAGGTTTTGGGATTAAACCTTAGGGGTTCTTCCTACGTACCTTTCCTTAGAAAGGATCAAAGTACACATAGTTCAAAATGGTGTGGGGATTACATGCTAAGGTGGCCTAAGGTTGGATGCAATGGTCAATGCTTACTCTAATCCCATGTGAGTCATGCTCTATGTGAGAAACATGAGGAAAAAAAGACTTGATGATCACATCACAAAAGGTGTGTATGTGGGATGTGAAGTGGGGCTTACGCAAGGAAGCCACCCAAAAATAAAACAAGGGCTTAGGCGTGGTTCATAGCCTAAAGAGAAAATAGGGGCTTACACGTGGTTCGCAGCCCAAAGAGGAAACAGGGGTTTACACGTTGTTCGCATCCCAACTAGGAAATAGGGGCTTATGCATGGTTTGCAGCCTAGATAGAAAATGGGAGCTTACACATGGTTCACATCCCAAAGAAGAAACAGGGGCTTATGCATGGTTCGTAGTCCAAAGAGGAAATAGGGTCTTACGTGTGGTTTGTAGCCTAGGGAGATAGAGATGGGGACTTACTCTAGGATGGAGGATCAGGTTTTGAAAAATCTTCGAGGGAGAGGGATGAGATGATGATGGTACTAGTGCCCATCCCCCCCTCTGGTCCTTGGAACAGAAGAATAAAGGGGGATCAAGGGTACTACCTCCTACAAGAAAGGATAGAGGATTACACCATGATGGTTTCTCTTTCCTCATAGACAGACTCCACTCTAGAAAAGAGGATCTCATTGCATGTGAGAAAGATTTCACTCCCATAGAGACCAGTGGGTGTAGAGAATATCTGAGATGGGGCACCCCATGTATGATTCATGTGGAGAGGCTATAGTTTAACATCATGTGCTGAGGATAAAGGTTCATGGTAGTTTAACGCCATACAGCTCACACGAGGTGAGTTTACTACGCACCCCTAGGACTTACTTAACTAATACCTAACCTCCCTTGGGGAAGGGAAGACATCAACAACACTGTGGTGAGGGGGTGTTGAGGAGTGATCCAATGAAGGGACCCCGTTATCATGGCTATGCGAAGAAGTAAGAGCTGTTAGCGTGCCTATGAGAATAATCATGAGGCAAAGCAAAGAAATGGGAAGCACCACCCAAGGGACTTTGAAATCAGTTCATGCAAACCAGGAGGGTCTCATGGGAAAAGTATTTGGGGGAGAAAATGGGTTCATAGGAAGAAGGCTTGTAAAATTCTAGTGCTCCATGTAGGTGAGGGGATTTGCGAAGTGGTATGCCTTTTGAATTGAAATGACCTAGCCTAGGCATAGGGAATAGGTACATATGGAAGGTGCTCCGTGAAGTTTAAAGACTTTTGCGGAGTAGTTCTTCGTGAAGCAAGGGTGCCCTGTGAAGCGTAAAATTGTGAAGCAATGTGCTTAATGAATCATCGTGACCCTGCCTTAACATGTGGGTTACAGGTGCATGGAGGGTACTTCACGAAGCATAAGTTCTCTATGAAGACCTGAGTTCCCTTAGGGATCCACTTCCTTCACGAAGGCCCATGGACTCCATGAAGGGAATCCCCCTTTGAAGAGGGGTTGAATTTAAGAAAAGGGAAAGGTACTTCATGATGTTAAAGTACCTTTAAGAGATCATGGTTCACATAATAAAAATTTATTCACGGTTCGATATCTAAGAAGGTGAAAGGACGGAGGATCCATCCTTTAGGATCGAGGGTAGCCCGATATTTATAGGCAAGAGGCGCTGCGAAGTATATCTTGCTTAGTATGAAGACATGTGGCATTTTGTTTTAACCATAGAGCCTCCCGTCTCCTTGATCCACAATAGCTTCACAAATGTCAATGCAGTTCATGGAGCCTCCCGCCTCCATGCTCCGTGATGAATTCAAAAAGGTCAATCTGATTCACAGAGCCTCCCACATCCTTGCTCTGCAACATCTTCAAAGACGGGGTAGCTTTGGCCGACCGTAGTGATGTGAGGTTCTATTGACGAGCTTCGTGAGGCATCCCCAATGGATTTTCGTTTTCTATTCCTCTTTACTAATTTTAGTGCCAAAAATCCCCCCCCCCTCCGACTTGGAGCTGAGGAGAAAATGAGGGTCAAATTCTAAGGGCCAATCACCAAAAATTCTTGGTCAATCGTGAAGCAGGATCAAGAAGGAGGCTCACAAGGCAAAGAGGTGATGTGTGAGCTGAGCATGTTGCGAATCTCGCTGTGAAGTGCAAGGGGTCATCACCTATAAATCAGGAAGGTTGACATCTCTTTTGTCCTTTCTCACCTCCGCGTTTTGGCATTTATCGCTCTCGATTCATGAAGCTCCGCGTACTCTGCAATTTCTCTCCACAAATAATTCTTTCCACTTCATGGCACACAATGAGGCTTCTAAAATGCAGTGGTGCACTCTATAGATTTCACCTAAAGGTCAGATTAGGGATCCTCAATTTCCTTTGCTGGGATAGAGCATCGTGAACGAGCTTTGCAGACGGGCTTCACGAAGGTTCTTCATGAACCAGAACTTAAAAGACCTAAATTTCAAAAAACTAAATGGCTCACCAGGAGGCTTTCAGGGGGTCCATGTAGATGTTTACCAGAGGGAGGAAAGGGAGGATAACATAGGTATAAGAGAGTTTGTGTGAAGCCATTATGACCATCATTCGCTTGTAGAACTACTATCAGAGAGTCAGAAGGACTATCCACCATGTAGGAGGCTTCCTCTATACAGATTTAGCCTAAGGGATTATGTCCTCATCCCTGAAGTGAGCAGGGAAAAGCCAACATACTGGTTCATGAGCATGCTGTGTCAACACTAGTGGTTTAGGGAGGCTGACGACCATACCTGGGAGTATATTACGCCTGTCAACGATGACTGTCTATAAAATCATGTGAATAACATCGATAAGAAGGAATTTCTGCTAGATAAATCTCCCCTAGTATACCATACTATCTTGAAGGAAACCTTGGGGAACCTTGAAAAGGGGTGGTCCGATTAGTGGGATCTGCGCCAGGGAGGCAACTTTACAGATGACTGGGCTTGGGCCTACTAGGTAGGTGCCTCGTGTGAAGCTTTTGGGGAAAATATAAGGAGAGTGGGTCTATATTAAGCGGCTTGGGCCTCAAAATTACATATTTATCAGCCGATGTAGCTGATACTGGAGTTTTTGAGTGGATGGTTGTCGAGGACTAATACTTTCCATTTTCACCATGGAGAGGTCGACATCAGTTTATGGGATCTGCATTAGATCTCAGGATTACCAATACTAGGGGTGATGTATGATGAGTTTCTCCCTGTTATGGGTGCTTGTGAGGATCTAGAGCAGATGCCACTATTAGCGATGGAATTGATGGACCTAGTGCTGGGAGAGGATAATCAGTCAGTGAGGGACATCCATTTCAAATGGTTATTCAATTAGTTCTTGAAATTATTAGAAAATAGTTAGTTCCATGTGAGGCCTCAGACTTTCCCAAACCAGGCTCAATGAGGCAAGGAGAACTCATACTGGTAGATCTTAGAGGATAACTAGTGGAAGATGTGGGGATTCGGTGTCAGTACCGAGCAATAGCCGATAGTCAGGTTTGCTGCATTCATTGCGGTGCTCATTTGCAGTTGGATCCTGCTGATGAGAGATACGAACATGGGCATGAAAACAGTCACATTTATCATGGAGTCCATGTTGGTGATAGTGGGACGGGTCAACATCGGGATCTCGATGCTTGCCAAGCTGTATAAGATGTTGTGGCATATCAGTGAGGGGAAGAATCCACATAGGATATGTGGGCCATTCCACGTTGTGTATGGGTGGATAGCGGCGTATGTATGGAGAATCTATGAATATCGGAACCCCATTTCCCCTCTAGGATATAATTTCCACCCATCCATCCTGAGTGCTATGGGGAGCTTTTTGGCCAAGCTGACCCTACAAGCCGTGCTAAATACGGTATGAAAGGCAGAAGAGTTCAATTTCCACTTGTTCCTGTTGCAAAAAGGTATGTTCACTAATGAAGGTTTTGGAACAAAAGAGCATCGGTACTTCCTTCTAGCCTTCATGGTAGATTACTAGTGGTGTAGCTGGACTGAAAGTCCCTCTATGAGCTGTACACACCACATCTATTTGAAAGTCAGTTTTGGTGCATGCAGCGGTTGACCCAACGGGTCTATTTGGGGGTGTTCCATGAGGATCAACCATGTGTGATGAGGTTGTTGAGGCTCATGTTAACACAGGAGTATTGAAATATGTGGAACGAGCTTCCTCCACCCATGACCATCTTTGGGTTAGTGAAGGAGTATGCCAAGAGTTGGGAGGTGGCCTACTGTGGGGAGATGGTGAAGCAGCCAACTGTTTGGGCCAGCGACGGGGTGCCTCCCCATTCGCAAGGCCGAGGATGGAAGGCAGCGAGGATGTCTCATGGTGGCGGGGCTGTAGTGGCGGAGAGGCCTGCACTGGATGAAAGGGAGGCGGTAGTGGTAGACCCAACGGTCCCAGAGGAGAAAAGTCATCTGGAGGGGAGGCTGCCCAGGGGGTTCCACAGGATATCCACCCGGGCTCCGGGGAAGCGACTGTGCCACATAGACATGCCAGAGAACACTGTCTTCCCAAAAGCATAAGACATCTGCGATGTGAACCAGCAATTACTCAACCCATCCGAAATATGGAAACACCTGAACCCTCTTGGGATGGATTTCCTAGGGATCGACCATGTTAGGGTCGGGTTTATAGTATCCCAGGCAGAGTTAGAGCAATACCTGTTCGAGTTAGAGGACTTCATGCACTCCCACAGTGCCTCACGTCCAAGGACGGATTAGGTAAAAGTATTTTTGGATTGAAAAACCCCTCCAAAATTATTGGTTGTGGAATTGAAGGAGTTCTTCCCTCTGCCAGAAGAATCATAGGAATCCTCCTAGGGGTAGTAGGTTGGTAGAGGGAGTCCTCTAGAGGAGGGTAAAGATGGAGATTCAGACCCAGAACATTAAAATTTTTCAAAGGCTATCTAGGTAAAACTATAAATCCCTTCCCTATGGTTTTCTTCCTGGTTACTTCAAACTCCTTACTAATATATGAACTGTTCATGAGGTCCTTATATGCAGAACCCTTTCCCTCCCTACAGTAGATGCAACTACGGGACCTTCATGATCTATGCCTGTGGTTATGGTGATTACCACATCCAGTGGGGCTAAGACACCTAGGGTAGTTCTTTCAGAGTTTTTAGACTTTCCAATAATATATGGAGGACCATGCCTCGGTGTCCTAGTGGCACCACCCAGGGGCAAGACCGACAATTTGATCTCTGTAAGTCTCTTTTATGAGATTCATGCATGCCACCCATTGACCAGGTTAACTAACATCCATGCACTTCTTGGTATGTAGAGTTCTTCAAATGGTGTGGGATGACTTGGCATGGTTGGTTGGTACTCCCAGCAGCACCTTTCCTAGGGGAATGTCGGTGGTCGTGGAAGAGGATGCCCTAACCGACCAAGCTGTGACGCTCCTGATCACTGGTGGGACCGTTAGAAGGGTAAAGCCAGAGATCATTGATGTGGGATCCGACAATGAAGATAGATCAGATAGAATAGGTCTTTCCATACACGATCAGACACCAGATGCAGACCCTACTGAAGATTTCTTAGAGGCATTTCCCACATATGATCCTGCTGAACCAGTGGATCAGGACAAGACAACCTCCAATAAAGAGGATAGAAAAATCACCCATCGCTGATCATAGAAGCTGATTATATACTTTATCTATGACTCCCCTTAAGCAAAATGGGTAGACTATATGGGGAGGCTTTGGTCCCCGCTGCGTGAACTGTGCACTGGGGGAGTGGATGCCTAGCGTCCCCACATGCTCGTCTGAGATCTCATGGTAGAGAAGATCCAAGAATATGACCGTATACTTGGTGTGGGATGGAAGTAGAGAAAATAATTGAACATCATGAGGCCCTAGGAGGCTGGAAATGAGATTCAATGACTATAGGTCTGGGAAGATGAGCATTCCAACTTCCTCACCGTGCAATCAAAGATCATATTGCATATGAAGGCCTAACTGAAAGAGGTCAAATAGAAAATGAAGAAATCCTCTGAGGAGATGACTATCATCTAAACTAATTAAGAGTGTTTCTAGATTGCAGCTGAAGAAATATGCCCAATTACTATCGAGGAAGAGTGAGAACTGAACCTGCAACATCGAATCCTATACTTCACAAGCCAGAGGGTGGAAGAACTACAATATTCTTTTGACGGGGTCAACCCATCCATGGGAGGGGTCTATCCTTGGGTTCAGTGATGCATGAAACTTTTTAATGTACATTCATTATTTGATTACTTATGCAGGATGCATGGGTGATTTCTGTTATTCGTTTTTGGTCTATTACATTCCCATTACATTCGTGGAACATCCAGCGATCAATCACTAATATAACATGGGTCGGGCCCGATGTGAGAAACAAGGGATGACCACCTTGTTATTCCATCTGAATATAAGATTACAAACCAAGCTTCAAGTATCTGAGGTTTGAACAACCAATCTGAATTTCTCAGAAGAAAGGGTGAGGCCTGAATGGAGAACGAAGGCCTCAGAACAATCGAAGTGCCATCTTTTCAACGTGCTCTGGTGCAAGCAGGGTAACACTAGGGGCATTATAATTGATATGAACATAGAGGAGTGGGAATTATGAATCATGATACCCAAGATTCAGAACATTTTAGGGATGGTGTGACAATGAAGGATAAATATTGACAGTGTTCAAAATATAGTATCCTTATTGTATTATCCTGAAATAGAGATAAAAAATGTGGGCTGACTGCTGACCATGTTCTAAACATAGGGCCTGACTCGAAATTTCATCCATTAATCTTTCAAAATGATAGACCAGGATGGTAGGCAAGCCATAGGCTGAGCATCCATACCGTTAGGGGGTTCCTTTAGATGTGAAAGAGGGAGAGGGTCCAAATAAAGGGTATGTGAAGCGTGGATGGTGGAGTGATTGGTTGTTCAAATGGAGTCCAAAACTCTTAAAATTACACCACCGTGGTGAAGACACATTAGGTAGGCACATTGGTCTGATAATAGATCAAACATACTTCCTAAAAAGACCAATCTAGTAAGGACTTGTAATGATATGTAGTTTTACGTCACACAAATAATGATTATTGACAGATAGTTTAAAGCATCGTATGGTGAGGACGGTGAACATAGTTTAAAAGTCATACTTATTGGACCACGATCTGGCCCGAGGGTCTAGAAGGGTTAATGACCTTGAGGCTGGGCCTGAGGTGGAATTCCTGAGCGTCACTACGTATCCCATAAGGATGAGAATCAAGAGAAACATAGTTCTTAAGAATGGCATGGCCAGAGGCCAACACAGATAGGGGAAACCCTATCTGGAAAGGGATCTGGTGCATCCCATGATTAACATAGGGAATATTAAACTTGTTCAGGGTAGAAACATATTTTAGTGTCATGCATTGAGGACATGGATACCTAGAAAAAAATGTGTGGTGTAGTACATACCCCGGCGTGAATGAAGACCATAAGAGTCCAAGACACACTACATACTCCTAGGAGAATCCTTAGGTCAAGGGAACTAAGGTGAAAACTAGGATGGTCCAGAGACAAGTTGTCTGGGCAATCCTACATACCACTTGAGAATGGGAATCAATCCCCATAATGTTCTGAGAGTGCAGTTTAATGTCATTCAGGATGATGAAAGGCATTTGTGGCATGGCTGCGCCAGTACACTTCCTACCAAAACTACTAATTCCTCGTGAGTCGTGCTCAATGTGGGAAACAAGAAGTAGTGATGTGGATTTTCTTGTACTGGGAGGCACACATTAGGGGCAATGTGATGCTAGGTGAGTGACATCCCCTTAACATTGACCCACCTCCTTAAAGCACCTAGATGCGCAAAGGGGTAAATCTGAGTATGTTGGAGTTCCACATGAACATAAGGAAGTTAAAAAATGTGAATCATGATGATAGAGATCTGAACCACAATGATAGAGGCATGGAAATAGGGGGTAACTATTGACTGTGTTCAAAACACTGCATCCATATTACGTTAGCCTAGAATGCGGACAGACAAATGGGGGTCGACCGCTGACCATGTTCAAAATAGAGGACTTGTATCAATTTTTCATCTGATATCCTTAGTGATGTATGCCAAAGATTGTAGGTTAGACAATGTGTCATGAGACCAGGTCATAAAGGGGGGGGGGGCTTCAGACATAGAAGAGGATGAGGATCTGAATAACAGGCTCACAAAACTTGGACATGGAACTAGGGAATTTACCTATGAAAATTCTATACTTCAGGCTCTTTATTACAATGAATATGAGTATGACAATAATAAATATCAGATATAGGTATTTGAGTCCCTTTCCAAGGACAAGGGTCGTTGGGTTGCATGCTTCCAGCTTAAGGTCATAGGATAAGCCATAAGGGGGGGGGGTTATTTAATGGATAGTGCATAGGGAGATGAAGTAGACAAACCTAATGCATAGTTCCCATAGGGAGATATTAGTTTAGGGTCATAGAACTCGGACCAGATTGGGAATAGACAAGGGAGGAACATGGTGAAGCTGTTGCAAAACCCGACATGAATGATAACCCAAGAGGTACTCGCCACACCACATGTTCCCAAAATAGTTTGGGCCAAGGGGATAAAGAGAGGAGGTAAGATTTTAGATTCCTGGGGCTAGACCTGAAGAAAATATTCCTGGGCATTTCTACTTATCCCATGAGGATGGGAATCGATCCATACGTAGTTCTGGAAGATGTCATGTAGTTTAACGTCTTGTGGAAAGGACGTGGAGTGGACTTAGTTTGTGGTCATAGATCTCGGACCATAGATGCAATTGAATGAGGGAGACATGTGGTGAAGTAATTACTAAACTCGAAGTGAATGAGGATTCTAGGAGTCAGTATCACCATAATGTACTCCCCAAGAATCTTCTAGGTTGGGGGACCAAAAGTGACAGTTAGGCTGGGCCCGAGGCAAAGTGCCCGAGCATTCCTACGCACCCCATGAGAATGGGAAACAAGAAATACATAGTTCTAAAAGTGGCATGGTGAGGTACCAGTGCCAGGGATAATAAGTTCATGTGGGTCTGGCCTCCGCACCAAAAGAAGTGGAATTTGATATATCTTGTTTTTCCTTTAGGATGAATGTGTGTTTTTTTGTAAAACAATGGACCTAGGATGGAAATTCTAGGAGTTTCCACAAGAATCAAGCCATATACAGGTGTTGAAAATTGGTATGGTGGGGGATTGATACCAAACAAGATGTCCCCTCGAGTGAGGACATCACAATGCGGTGCCATTTTTTGTCGTGCGGACAGGAAGATAATGTCATAGTTTAGGGTCATGTGATAGGACCAACCCCTGAACTTTAATGACTCGTAGTACCGACGCAATATTTTAAAGTCATGTGGGACTAGGCAACATAGTTTAAAGAAATATGGCTCAAACATATAAAAGAGAAATGAGGTTCAAGATGGGAAGTTCATGACATGATAAATCATACCCGACGTGCATGAGTATGAGGTCCACATCACACTACGCGTGATTCTAGGAAAGAAACCTTAGGCCAATGGGCCAGAAAAGGTTCAAGAATATGGGGCGGGAGAGACTAGCTCTTATAAGGGAAGTATGTGGTGTAACTCTTGCAAACCTGACATGAATGAAAACATAAGTCCATACCACACCACACAATCCTAGATGAGAACTTCCGCAAGGGGGCCGAAAAGGGTTGGGGGACCTTGGACAAGGGTGTCCCGACCGACTATTGACACATGACCCTTTATGCAGGTAATTCCATACCAAAGATCCTAAGCCCACGTGAGCAATGCTCAATATGGGAAACAAAGAATAGGATAAGGCTCTCCCTAACATATAAGAGTATGGAAATGAGGGAAAAAGATCAGGCAAGGTCTATCCTGACCAGATTAATACTTCTGTCCATGGTGGACGGATGTTTGAAGAGGTAGCAAGAAAAAATGAAATCACTACACACAACATTTGGGATTTATAGGGGTGGTTACAATGATGGGGGATGTTTGTTGACCATATTCAAAACACATCATCCATATCGTTTGACCTAAAATGGGAATGAAAAATGAGCGTTGATCACTGACCATATTCACAACGCGGGACATGTATCAATTTGTCGTCTGAAATCCTCGAGGACGTTTTCCTGAAATGGTTGGAGAGCCCTTGGGCTGAAAATCCAGGCCATTCAGAGGTCCTTCCGAATGTGAAGGGTGATAGATTCCTATAATGAGGGGGATGAACACAACATGAATATGCCTATGCAATTTAACGTTATGAAAGATGAGACTCCAGTGGAGACCTTGGTGTTTTGGGGCAGGGCTTTTAGACAAAATGTCTTGGTGGTCCTACGTATCCCATGAGGATGAGAATCAAGCCATACATTGTTCTAAAAGGGCCATGAATTTTAACATCATGTGGTTATGACGTGTGAGGAAATAAGAACAAGTAGAGGAACATTACGTGACCTTCGTAATATGTCCATGAGTGGGGACAAATAATCTTAGGCCGTACCACATGGGATCCTCCAAGGGAACTCCACCCTAGAGTGGTATTCAAATGAGAATATCATGGGGGTTGGAATTTTCAAAAAGATGTCTAAGAATTACTACGTATCCCATGAGGATGGAAATCAATAAATACATAGTTTTTGAGAAGTAGTTTAACGTATTGTTGGAAAAAATAGTTTAAGGTCTTGTAGGACCCTACAGTTTAAGGTCATGCATGACCTGACAATTTAGGGTTGTGCTGGACCATAATGCAGTTTAGGTTCATGCAGGATCATAAATTTTAAGGTCATGTGGGAACATAAAACATAGGAAATTATTTCTTGAGAAACATGTCATTGGTGGGAGGAGTTATATGCTCACCATCCATGGTAACCAGGGAGTATGCACCATTGGAGCTATCCTTGTGAATGATGTAAGGTCCTTCCCATTTGGGATCCAACTTGGGTGGTTTCCCGCCATGTATCATTGGTGTTCTTAGGTCCAACACCATGTTGTCTTTCAAGAAATAATGGAGGAAAAATTTCTTGTTTAAAGCTCTACCTATCTTTTTTTATGCCTTTCCAGATTGTGCAGGGCACGAAGCCTCTTCTCATCGAGTACTTCCAATTCATCCAGACGGACTTCAAATAAATTATCTAGTGCTTGATAATCAAAGATAGCTGTGCATAATGAAGGAAAACAAATATCTATGGGCATGATGACCTCTGTTCCATACACCAGGGAGTATGGGGTCACCTGTTTTGAATTACAAGTCATCATTCGATAAGCCTAAAGGGAATTGGGGAGCTTGTCTGGCCAACTCTTCTTTTTCTGACCAACCATTTTATACAAAATGTTAGAGAGGGTTTTGTTGAACACCTCAATCTTTCTATATGCTTGTTCATGATAATAAAAGGTATGGTAAGAACAGATGATGTACTTAACATACAATTTCTTCAACTTAGCTGCCTGAAAGTTCATGCCGTTATCAGTGAGGACAACGTGAGGAACTCCAAATTGATATATGATGTTAGAGCTTACAATTTCAATGATGGAACAAGCCTTTAACTCCTGGGGAAGAACCTCCTCTACCCACATGGAAAATAAATCTGTAGCTATCAGGATGAACTGGAACTAGTGAGCCATCACCGGTGTATATGGTCCCACGACATTGAGTCCCCAGACCGCAAATTCCCAAGAGTACATGGTAGGGTGGAGAGGCTATGGAGGCCGATGCATAAATTTGGCATGAATTTGTCATGAATGACTTCTTTTGGTGAACTTGATGCAATCATGGATCATGGAGGGCCAAAAATACCCCAGTCTTCAGATCTCATGAGATAGTTTCGGTTTGGTCCAATGAGCCCTTCAAGAACCATCTTGAACATCCTGCATTACTTGAGAAATATCAACTCCTTGAATACAATGGAGGAGAACCCCATCAAACTCATTCTTGTAGAGGATTTTCTCATGACTAGGACTGTCCTGTAGGGTAAAATGTGACGTGCAACATCATATTTGCTCGCTCTTGTCCTGATCTTCCAAGAGATTGCCACTTTAGAGGTACTCGACAAAGGAGGTTCTCCAGTCGGGAGTCACCACAATCACTATATCCAGGGGACCTGGAGGTCTTGACGTAGAAGCGTCAGTGGTAAGGTGGCTCACCAGTGGGATGTCATTTTCATATGGAGTGACAGGAGCGATGACTCTCTGATTTTCCATGTGGATAATCAAATAATCACGTTTGGGCTCTGAAAGTGATGCAGCTAGGCTGGCAAAGGCGTTAGATCGACTATTATGGGATCGAGGGACATGAGTAACTTTTGTCTAAGATGGGAATTGGGCCATTAATTTGAGAGTGTGTTCCAACAACGATAGGAGCTCTGTCTTCCAGACGACATAGTCACCGTTGATCTGCTTGATGACTAGTTCAAGTCCCATTTCACATGGAAGTGGGGAACATCAATCTCAAGGGAAAGCTCGAGGCTAGTAATGATATCCTAATACTCTACCTCATTGTTGGTGTAGCCTTATAACAACAGGAATGAATATAGTAGAATGAATTATGATGGGGTAATGTAGACAATACCTAGGCCTACTCTGTTGAGCTTGGGGTCATTGAGCCTTCTACCGGTGGGGCTCTGAGAAGCACCATAAAAGTGCATTTTCCAACACGGCATGACTTAGTATACCAAGAGAATCGCTTAATCAGGATAATCGAGATCCAATGACTGGTCTGCATGAGATGGATGGGCGGTAAGGAAGTATTCCAATGCTTTCTCTTTAATATCCATCTGAGGGAAAAACCCAATGTCAAACTACTGAAGGATTACTACCCACCGATCTAGAATTCTTGTCAACATGGGGTGGTTCAAGATGTACATCAGTGGATCTACTCGGGGCACTAGCTATACCTTGTGGTTCTGAAAGTAATGTCTCAATTTCTCAACTGCAAATACCAACTCGAGTCATCTCTTCTCAATAGGAGAGTATCTGGTCTTTGTATCTAGGAGCATGCAGCTGAGGTAATAGAGGCTATTATCAGTTCCCTCATTGTTCTTCTAGGTGAGAAGAGTGACGTGGGATTGTTCCAGGGCAGTCACATAAAGGACCAGTGGATTTCCGGAAATGGGTGGCATTAGAACTGTAGGCTGGAGTAGATACTGCTTGATTTCATCGAAATAAGTTTTACATTCATTTTCCCACTAATAGACGGTTCATTTCTTCATGATATGAGAAAAGGGATTACACTTTCTGGACAAATTCACAATGAATTGGAATATGTAGGGCATGAGGCCTTGGAAACCTCAACGATCCTGAAGGTTTATTGGGGGAGACATCTGGATAATGTCCTTGATCTTCTTAGATTCGATATCAATGCCCCTGTATCTGAAAACGAAACCAAGGATCATTCTGGAGGTGACCTCGAAGGCACACTTCAGTGGGTTCATCTTCTGGTGGCGGGAACAAAGAAATATTGACACTTTCTCATGGTCTTTGAGATGGTCCTAACACTAGCGAGATTTGACCAATAGATCGTCCACATAACATTCCACCAATATCTCGAGGATTGGCTAAAATATGCGATGCATAGACCACTGATAGGTGGCACATGTATTCTTTAGAATGAAGGGAATGACATGGTAATAGAATGTACCTTGTGGCTCCCTAAAGGTCGTAGAATACTCATCCTCAGGGGCCATCTAGATTTGGTTATACCCGAAGTACCCATCCATGAAGGAGAGGTCTTTTAACCTAACAATGGAATCAATAAGTAGCTCCATAACAGGAATGGGAAAATCATCCTTCAGATAGTGATGGTTGAGATCCTGGAATTTGATGAAGACTCTAATATATACATTCTTATTCCTAACTGTCACAATGTTGGCTAGACATTTGGGGTACTGGACCTCCTTAATGAGTTTAGATATTATGATCTTATCATCTTTTTCCTCGACTATAGCATCGTGAAAAGGGTGCATCTTTTTGGGAGGCTGCTTGAACCTGTGATGATTTACTGGGAGACCGAGGCGGTGGATGGTTTCCTGGGGATCTAGTCTAGACATCACATCATAACTCTAGTAAAATACGTCACAATGTTGTTTAAGGAAGTCCACGTACTGCTGTTTTTCCTCGAGGGCCATGGCAGCACTGATCAATGTGGGTTTCAGGTCTGCCTCACTACCGAGGTTCACCTACACCAATTTATCGACCATGATGGAGACACCCTCTTTAAAGGTGGGGGAGAATCCTCTAAATCATCTTCTTTAATTATGGATGAGGGATCCATGATGGGAGGATTTTCCTCTAATTTGACAGATCCCGATGGGAGGTTGGTACCAGCCTAAGCGGTAGTGGACATTGCATCGGGGGACTCTTGTACTGCCGAAACCATATATATGAATTCTTTTGATCTGATCCCATCTGGTATTTAGAATAAGGGGCCACACTTGATGATATCAAAGTAATAGTGGCACGTCGGCTTGAGCCGATTTATCATAGCCCGGTGAAACAAGCAAGTATAACACATTTTCCTCGCCATGGGGAAGACATCCTGATACCTTATAGGAGTAGAAGGCTCTGGGATCACCTAATTCGGATTCGCGTAAGAGTATGAGGCGATCTTTTAGAGCCTCTTAGACATGGGAATGTCCCCCTCTTATTCCTAAAACAATGAAGAATTGTCCCATGTATGGGGTTGTAGCCTCCAATCAGTGGATTGGAATGATGTAGGCATCATCTAGATCTGTCCACGGGTCGGTCGCAGTCATGGCATGATCAACCTCGTTAGCCTAAATCTTCTTTTCCTTGATCTTGTAATAGTAGATATCCAGATTTCGGGCCTCACAAGAGGAAAAGGGAGACACATCACCATTAATTACGCCCACTCGGGCATTAAGGGAGTACTTGAGGCACTGGTGATATGATGAAGGAACCGCCACATGCAGGTGGATCCATGGCCTGCCAATCAACACATTGTAGGTGGTGTCCTGGGAGACTACCATGAACTCGATCCTCGAAACTAGGACACCAAATTGGGTCTTTAGATAGATATTTCCGACCGGTGTCTATTTCATCCTATCATACCATTGAATTTTTAGGTCATAGGGAATTAGATCATCCTCAGACAACCCCCGTTTTCACAGTGTCTGAGTCAGGATTAGGTTGATTATGGAGCCTGTGTTGACCAGACGGTGAATAACCTCCATGCCATTAAACTGGTCGGTGATTTACAGTGGTAGAATGTGCCCCTGTATGGGGGACCCTTCATCTTCTATAGATAATGAGATGATGTCCTAGCATTCAACATGCTCAACCGCCTCAACATGGAATGCTTCTATGGCTACTACCTCCATCTCGAAATAGAGGGGTCTTCTTAAAGCCTTGGTAAGGGATTCACACCTATCTAATGATAGGTGCAGGGCCTCTAGGATGGAGATACTTGCTGGAATCCTGAAATTTTGTTTGAGCACATCATACTTCCATTCCAGGCCTGATATTATGCTTATAGGAGGTCACTCTGTGACATGAGGTATGGGAGGCCCTGCTGGCTGGACCGACAACTGACTGGTGATGACTAAATCCCACAACCCACTGGTCAAAGCCTATGGAGTGACCACTAGATGAGGGATAGATGATTAAGATCCATCGATAGCAGAGCGTGGCTAATCACAACACGGTCAAGGTGGCTCTGTATGATCCAACAAAATGAAGTAATGCTAAGACGACCCTGATGATACCAAATGAGAAGGCTGCGCATATTGAGATTTATGTTGGGCCTACTGCCTAGTTTCAGTAGCATGAAAAACACGGTTGGTAGTAATGATAGAGGAACTTTGACGACCCATATAGCCAAGGATCATTCAAAACTGGTGATATTTGGGGATGTTGGGAGGATCAACCTGACACTCATCATCGTCAGGAATCATGTAGGGGTTTACCAACTCTACGGTATTAACCGAGTCATACCCTTGAATTTCAATTGAAGAGTCATCCACTACTGGATGGAGTCTGGGAGGAATCTCCATCTCTAGAGGAATGAAGTTGCTGAGAGTACATGATGACGATGGAATTGGTGGGGGGATATTGGTTTCCCTTGCGCTGCAGATGCTTGCTCTTCTAGGAAGAGGATGACTGAGACAATGATGAAGAAGTATTAGCGGCTAACACATCGACTTTTGCAGGGTTGAGCCTATTCAGGCACACACAGATGATACCATGAGCATGGTTGATGGTCTTGCGACTCATTCAGTTGTCATAATTTTGTGACCCATGGTTAGAAACCTGATGCCACTCACCCTCGCCCTCATTGCCACTGTCTAGATTCACGAAGACACATTCCACCTCTTCCAGAGATGGGCATAACCAGACTATGTTGTTATCCAAATAGTATTGAAGCCATACTTTAAACACATATCACTCTTTGAGGTTGTGCCCTTGGATTCGGTGATAGGGGAAGTAATCAGGGTGATCAGTGAAGTTCACATCTTCTGGCCTCCTGCATTCAGGAAAATGCACAATTTTCTATTCCAGGGCACTACATAAATAACTGATGAATTGAGCCTCATTGAATGAGTAGGTTCGGTTCCTCTTATCTCTGAAGGGGGCCCTAGGAGCCTGACCCTGATGAGGAGCTGGAGGAGCCTGTCGAAGGGGTGGAGCCAGATTATCTCACCTAGGCAGTGGCGACGCATTGCGTGGGGGCGCCTTCTAGTTCTAAGGTGGGTGTTATTGGGTCGAAGGCTGTTCCTGAGGTGGAGGGCCTCTGTGAGGCTATTGATGCAGATCCACTGGTAACAACTCTAGTTTTATGGGATCCTCTATTTGAACAACTATAGTGGGCTCGACCCTGGAGTCCCTTCTCGTGGGGATTGCAGGATTCAACAAACGTGCCTGGATGGACTATTTCAAGGTTTCTACTAGGAGCTAGGCCTTATCAGAGAAGTCTCAGAATCCCCTAGGGTAATTTTGAGTAATAAGGGAGGGTTCAAGTTCTGTCATGACATTCCCCACACACATTGTCATCAGTTTCTCCTGAGTCAATGGCATGTCAATGGAGTATGTGAACCTTTTTCACCGAGTGACAAAGTCTATGTCTTGCTTGTCAGGACTCTATTTGTACTTAAATAGTTTTGAAATATTCGTTTTCCAATTGGTGGAACTAAACTGGTAAGGAAATTTCATATGGGGGTCTTCCCAACCAGCTACTAATCTTATGGGTAGTTGGTTGTACCAGACAAATGAAAAACCTTCCAATGTTTTCACAAAACACTAGAGTTTGGAGGCCTCCTGTTGCATCAGAGTTCCCAAAATTGGTCCACATCTTGAGATGAAGTGGGACAAATGCTACAGCAGGCCCCCTGTCTCGTTGAAAGGGGAAAAAGTGGGATTTTCAAAACTCTGGGGTGCTAGAATATCCTCCACCCATACCAAATATAACTTTCCATCAGGCAGGATTGGAAACTATCAAGTCTCTAATACCTTGAGGTGGGCAATGGGCACCGCCATGGGATCATCTGGCTAGGGATGCTTGTCTTGATGAGGATCCCTAACCACAAGTGCATTGTAAAGTTCATCGACATGATAAGCAAGCCCAAAGACTCTTGGATAGGTTGGTGGAATGACCTCTAGAGATGCTGGGAGAACCTAAGCTGGGTCTTGATGATTTTCATGCCACTTGGGTGGTTTGGGAGACACATATCGTGCCATTTTTCCATAAGTTACAGCCTCTACCCTACCTGTGTGGGAAGGATGGTCAAGGTCACCTGGAGGCAATTCACCGGGGGGAAGTTGTGTCTTCCCTTGCTGCCCAGGTCGAGGATCAACATAGTCTGGTTGTCGCTTTTCATTGCATTCAACATGGAGGTCATCAACCATCTTCTTGTTTTTGGTGAGTTACTAATGTAACACAACTTTTTTAGGGTCACCTTCCGCCTTCTGCACTGAGCCAGATGGGTCGGAGGGTTTGACGACTTCGAGGTGCTCCTTACCCTTGTTGGGTTTTTGTTTGAGGACCAACACCTCGATTGGCATGGGAAGACCCAGTATGTTTCTCTGTTGATGAGTAATACTTACCAATGGATCCAATATGTGTGATACTCCCTCGGGGGATAGGTCCTCTCCAAGAAGCTCTAGCTCGTTCTCATCCCCTGATAGGTCAGCTTTGTTAACCACAACGCTTCCCAGAGGCATATCCTCTATGTTGCCTGAAAAATTGGGCTGATGCCGGATAAAACTAAAATGGAGGTCCGCGTGCTGCCCCCAACCATGGATTTTCACATGGGGAGAAGTCTCCTTGATTATCCTATAGAGAACTTTAAAGCTCTGGATGCATCATTGTTGAAGGGTCCTATGGTGGCTTAGTGACTTATAGAGCTAGGCCATAGGGAGTGTCACCAAATCAACCAAACAAAATTTCTAAACAATGTCATTGAAGTGTGATTTAATCTTGGGTAGACCACTCATTGATGATGAAGATGGAAATTAGTCTCCTAGAGGGTCTGGTTAAAGTATCCAACCTCCTCCTAGTGAGTGATTCAGGTTCCCTGAAATTTGGCGGTGTAACCAGCCAAAACATCTTCGGGAAATGGTCTGCTGCAAGAATGTCCACGAGGATCCTCAGCTCGAATTCAAGGTCTGGCACTTGATTTTCCAACTCATCAATTAGAGGATGCTGGGGAACCGATAGTGGTATTAAAGCAAACTGTTGAGATTGCAGGCTGGCCATTTAAGAATATAGCGAGAGAGCTGACAAACCGCCGCATCATGGGATATCCCTTGAAGAGTGTAGTGACTTGGCCACCATATCACGATAAGACAGACTGGTGATGCCGATTTTTGTTGCAGGGACTACGTCTCTTGGTGGTGGAACACACTGCTTATCATCCACCATTGGTCCTCGGAATAGCTCTTTGTGATCTCTAGTTGAGGTAGAGAGTGCTTCTAGTGATGATTGTGGTGATTTTATGGTCATTCCTTGGGGAGATGCCAATTTTTCATCCTCCTGGATGTATCTACGGTGGGAGGCAGGATTCCGATGGACCTAACATTCTAGAAGTATGAGGCTGGCGCACCTTGTTCCTTCCATGACCCTTGAAACGGAGGATCTAGGAGTGGGTTCCATCACTGATTCGTATTCCGCCTTATAATCTAAGAAGCAGACTAGTTTAATCTCCATATGAATCTTCCAGAAATTCTTTTTATGGTGGTGATGAACCACCCTCCTACCTCAGGATGGTTGTTCAGGACATGGTAGATTTCTGTTATGAGGAGGAACTTCAGCCATACTGGTGTTGTGGTGGAGAGGACTTCTACCCGAGTGAGTTGGGGTGCGGGGAGCACCTTGGCTGATGTCAAATGGAATACAGGGAGGACCTCTGTATCCACTGACTGATGTACGAAGGGAATATCTGTGGAAAGTGATAGAGTGGGTAGGACCTCCATTGGAGCCGGTAGAAGCATGGGTGGGGCCTCCATGCTTGTTTCACCTAGAAGCTTCAGTGCGAGGTGGGTCCTCATACTAGTCAAGCTGAATACGTGTTAGAGCTCTGTGCTAGGTGACAATGGAGTGAGGCTGGCCTTCACTCCTCTGATTCCTGAAGAGAGGAGGCCCTTCTTTAACTGCTATGAAGAGATGGGGAGGCCCCGATTCTATATATTGATTAGATGTGTGACATCCCCATGTCAGCATCCTGTGACAGGAGGAATGGCTCCATACTCATTGTCATGGGTGTAAAAGAGGCTTCCGTACTGAGTGTCACTGTCATAGAGAAGGACCAAATTCAGATTGAAGGTGGCATGGGGAAGACCTCTATGTCAAGATTAGAAGTGGGGAGGACTTGCATTCTCAATCTTGGTGGTACAGGGATGACCTATGTACTGGGTGTCATTTCTGCGGGTCGGTCCGTGGCAGGCGTTCCCCGCGCCTACGACCAAGAGAGTCAACCTAACCTACCCATGTGGTGTTGGGGCCTCGATCTAGGCCTGGTGTATGAGGTCCCCTACTTAGCATACATAGGGGGATGATAGTATACTTTGACGGTGGAACGATCCACGGTAGTTGCTAGCGTTGACACCCCTTAGCGGATGTCCTCCTCGGCATGCACCCGACGTTGGCGTCGAGTTAGCCGGAATGGGGCTGGCGGTGCAGGTACATAATCTACATACTCTTCATCCCATGGGGCTGGGTGGTAGCATTGATTTAGCCTAGTGGGATCCCTCCTTGGGAGCCACTGGAATGAGATCCTATTTGGGCTAGCCCAGACATCCCCCACCTCATCGGTAGAGGGGAGGGAGTCATCGAAGTGTTCTAGGGAGAGAATCCTGAAACAGTTGTGCGTATGAGTGGGGAGCAGTGGCTCCCTACATAGCCCTTAGGGGCAGTGGTGTGATGAGGCGTAAATGCCTCTAAATCCTAGCGGTCCATATTCTGAGTTCGGATAATCCCCACCTCCTCGTATCGGTGGATGAGGTCATTTATAACCCTTCAATTAATGAATTCATATGGGAATATGGGGCATGTGAGCCCAATAGTTGTGGGTGTAGATACAGTTGTAGAAGTGGTGGATCCATGCGAGACTTCCACTTTGACATTTCCCCTGCCCCTACATCGGTGGATGGGCAGTGACTGGTTTTCTGTTGTGGAAGCTTGGGTCCTTAAAGGTAGGGAGATTAAACCACTAGTGATGCAAAGAGGAAATCAACATCCATTTCCCAAGAGCCATTCCTTCTTCCATGGCTGGTATGAAGGATCCATGCTGACAACATCATAGATTGAGATTTCCAACGTTCTAACTACCCCAAATTC
Organism: Viscum album; assembly: GCA_963277665.1. Classification (NCBI taxonomy): domain Eukaryota; kingdom Viridiplantae; phylum Streptophyta; class Magnoliopsida; order Santalales; family Viscaceae; genus Viscum; species Viscum album. The sequence continues at coordinate 1,430,142,635 of OY728156.1, read as the reverse complement.
TAGTGTGTTTCACACCCGACCCACTATTTTTATGGTGGGACCTGGTGCCAGATAACTGGATCTGGTGACATGCTAGTCCACTAATGTCTCGAATTCTACTAATATACACATTGAGGAGAAGAAATTCATGTTGGATTCACCATTCCTATTTCTGATGCTTTCATCAGGGCATGTGCATCAGCCTATATGAGGAGGACATGCTAGTTGTTACCCCGCATTCCCACTTTCCAAAGGTGGGTGACATCTGTCGCTTATTCAGGGACATTTTCTCCTTGATCGAAATAGGATTATGGGATGTCAGTTCCTCCTTATGTGGATTCCTCCTCGGAACTTTTTTCTTAGTCCATGTCACTATTATAAAATTAAGATGTTTTTTCATGAAACTCTTCCCAGTTCCATGTCTTTATGAATGCTGGATAATTACACTGCTTCTGTCGGGATGTTCCAAGGGGTCCGGTCAGGGCAACAACCTTAAATCGGGGGAGTAGTCACATTGGACATCACTGGCGTGTCTGGATGCTAGAACACTAGAGTTTCTAGGTTTTTTCCCTTTATGATAGGGCTTCTCGAGGGCAAAGAATACTAAGGCACCCCATGTCAAATGTGGGGAATTATATTCCATAGGCATGTCACTGAGATTTTCCTTAGCTTTCCATGTATAACATAGGGTATGTCGCAAGTTTGAAATCTAGCAGAGATAGATCAGAATGATCAGAACACTGATTAGAGTGGATCAGATGCGTGCAACCCCTGGAGGGAACACTAAATCAAGGGATAACACATGGTTAATTACCCGAGTGCTGCAAAGAGCAGTGAAGAGGTGAATTGGCATGATCTCACTGGGATGTGGCGGCCTGAGTAAGAATCAAGATATATGATGGATAATTGAATAAATTGGTGGGGAAATGAGATGGAACCATTGTGAAGGTGATAGTAGTATTGGGATTGATCCTTTAAGAGACTTCCTACATATCCCTGTGGCAAGGAATCAAAGTCTTCGTAGTTCGGTGAGGTGATGGGACACCAAAGGAGGCGACCCGTATGGATGGGACCTGGTGGAAGTGGAACCTTCGAGTTGGGGCATGAACTTTTTGAAACACATAGGTTTGAGGGAAAGACTAGGATGAGACATGGGTGATGATATTGAACCTCCGAGAGGTGTCCTACATACCTATCCTTGATAAGGATCCAAGTCCATGTAGTTCAATACGGGGAATAGAATTGGGCTGTGCACAGAGGAAAATGACCCAATGATATACTAGGGCTTAGGAGTGGTTAGCAGCCCGAAGTTGGTCTGACGCCGCTAGGACAGACCAAGGATGTGTGTCTCAATAAAGGGGCAAAATGGATTAATATCGATTGTAGAGTACAATGACTTACCTTTGGATGGGGATTACAACAGATTACCGCTGGATGGGGTTGGAAATGGCTTATTTCTAGGTGGGATTGACAACATCTTATCACTGAATAAGGGATAGTTTAGTTCCATGTGGGACAAAAGGGGCATATAGGTTAATTCCATGCAAGATGGGGTGGACCGACATAAATTGGTTGGGACCAATCGGTGTTGGGATTGATACTCAAGGAGGTGTCCTATGTACCTTTCCTTGGAAGGGATCAAAGTCCATGTAGTTCGGAATTGCTTTGGTGAACCAAGGTGAAAGGGGTTGGAACAACTGAGTGTTGGTATTAAACCTCAGGGAGGTTTCCTACGTACCTTACCTTGGAAAGGGTCAATTTACACATAGTATAGGATGTTTTGGTGAACCAATGTGAAGGGGTCAGGACCAGTAGGAGTTGGGATTGAACCTCAGGGAGGTGTCCTACGTACCTTGCCTTGGCAAGGATAAAATTGCACGTAGTTCGGGAGGAGGGGTGAAATTTAGTTGCATGTGGGACAAAGGTGAACTGATGTGATGGGGTCGGAACCAATGGAGGTGTTGGTCTTGAACCTCAAGGAGGCTTCCTACATGCCTTGCCTTAGCAAGGATGAATATCCACGTAATTCAGAATGGTGTGGGGCTTATATAATAAGGCATCATGAGGTTGGATTCCATGGTCAATGATTACTCTAAGCCCATGTGAGTCATGCTCAGTGTGAGAAATAGTAGGTAGCAAAGACTTGATGATCACATCACAATAGGTGCGTCCCTGTAAAGTAGAGTGGGGCTTATGCAAAGAAGCCGCCCAAAAACAAAATAGGGGCTTACGCGTGGTTCGCGGCCCAAAGAGAAAACAGGGGCTTATGTGTGGTTCGTAGCCCAAAGAAGAAACGAGGTCTTAGGCATGGTTCGCAGCCTAGATATAAAATAGGGGATCATGCGTGGTTCACAACCCAAAGAGGAAACATGGGCTTAAATGTGGTTTATATCCCAAAGAGGAAACATGGGCTTAAATGTGGTTTATATCCCAAAGAGGAAACATGGGCTTCTGCGTGGTTCATATCCCAAGGAGATGGATATTTAGACTTTCTCCAGGATGGTGGCCCGAGTCTCAACAAATCCTAGAGGGAGAGGTATGAGATGATGAAGGTCCTAGTTCAAATCACCCCCCTCTGTTCCTTGGCACAGAAGAAGAAAGGATGAGTAAGGGTACTACCTCCAGTAAGAAAGGATAGAGGTTTACACCCAGATGGTTGCCCTTTCCCTGCAGACAGACATCACTCCAACAAATAGGATCTCATTCCTTGTGAGGAAGATTTCACTCCCATAGATACTAATGGGCGTAGAGATTTTCTGAGACGGGGAACCCCTCATATGATGCACAGGGTGAGGCTACAGTTTAACTTCATGTACTGAGGACAAAGTTTCTTGGTAGTTTAATGTCCTGTAGCTCAGATGAGGTGGGTTTAGTCCATACCCCTTGGATGCACATAACTGATACCCACTCTCCCTTGGGGAAGGGAAGGCATCACCAACACCCTGGTTAGGGGGTGTCATGGAGTGATCCAATGAGGGGCCCACGTTAGTGTGGATATACGAAGAAGAAATAGGTGTTAGCGTGCCTATGCAAAGAAGAATTAGGTGAAGCAATGAAACAGGAAGTACCACCCAGGGGACTTTGAAATCACTTTGTGCAAACCTAGAGGGTCATACAGGAAAAAGTGTTGCAGAGGAAAGGGGTTCACAGGAAGAAGCCTTGTGAAAATCTGGTGCTCCATGTAGGGGAGGGGCTTCGCGAAGGGGTATGATTCACGAAGTGAAGTGACCTAGAATAGTCATAGGGCATAGATGCATATGAAAGGTACTTTTCGAAGTGGAAATACTTTCTCGGAGTAGTGATTCACGAAGTAAGGGTGACCTGTGAAGCGTAGAATTGTGAAGCAATATGCTTCATAAATCAGAGTGACCTTGCCTTAGAATGTAGGTTACATGTGAACAAAGGTTATTTCATGAAGCATAAGTTCTCCATGAAGACCCGAGTCCCCTTTGGAATACCCTTCCTTCGTGAAGGCTCGTGGGGTCCATGAAGGTCACCCCCCTTTGAAGAGGGGTTGAATTCAAGAAAAGGGAAAAGCAATTCATGAAGTAAAGTACCTTGAAGAGCTTAGGGTTCGCAGAGGAAAAATTGCTTTGCGATTTGAGAGATAAAAAGGAAAAAAGGTCATAGGATCCGTTTTTTTGGGATCGAGGGGAGCTCGGTATTTATAGGTAAGAGGCGCTGCGAAGCAGATATCTCTTGGCATGAAGACACATGGAATTTTGTCATTACCATGGAGCCTCCCATCTCCTTACTCCATAGAGGCTTCACAAATGCCAATCCAGTTCACAGAGCCTCTTGCATCCTTGATCCATGGCGTATTCGAAAAAATCTGTCTGGTTCGCAGAGCCTCCCACCTCCTTGCTCTGTGGTGGCTTTGTAGAAGGGGTAGCTTCATGCCAACTGTGCTGCTGCGAGGCTCTACATATGAGATTCAAGAGGTAGCCCCAATGGATTCACATTTTCTATTCCTCTTTCCAAATTTTGTCACTAAATATGGAATAACACATTTATTTTAGTGTTCACATTGAATCAATTTGCATTACCATCAATTTATAAGAAACAATAGATTAAAACATACCTCTAATTTAATTTCTTAACCAATTAATCAATTAATTACATATTTATGTTCTTTATCAATTTCTATCTAGAACAACATTATAATACATAGAATAAAAATAAATAATGTATATATCACACTGTCTATAAAATAAAGAGAAAAACCATTATCATAGTTTCAAACATTGACCTGCGATCAAAAACTAATTCATTATTAATCTAGTTAAATATTTATTAGGTTAATTATATTTCCATACGAAAGGAAAAACTATTCCAACTTCAAGATGGTGAATAAATAAATAATAGAATCAACTAAAATTAATCAATGTTATTCACATGAGAATAGACGAACATCATATATACTAATCACCCCTACTAAAAGAGTAGTGTCCCTAAAAAAATGTCATGCACAACCTCACCAACAGACAAACAAAAAACTCCATTAAATTGATAAAGAGAAACATTGATTACATATAAATAACAATCATGAAGATATAGATAATAAAACAATGATAAAAAATATATAACATTCCACATATCACAAAATATCAAAAATGGAAGGCTATGATTAATCCATGTCAAAGGAATTACAAAAATCTAGGGGAGACTATCATAGATCACCATGAAATCAAGATAATGTTATAGGGTTTGAGAAAACATGAGGTGCTACAGCTTAAGTGTGTTTCAAAATGTATTTTCATGGTGTAAACCATTTTAACATCATGAAAGCATCAAAATTTTAACTCTAATTGAAAAATGTATAGCCTCATACCATTTAATCCTGATTAATTTCACACTATGAACCACCACATGATCCATCCTTACACAATCCATGAACCTCACATTCACGAAGTGAAAGAATTAAACATTGTGAATTATTTATTAGTTCTAGGTTTTATCATCCAAACACCTCTAGACCTTCTCTAGTCCTCCTATAAGAACCACAGACTTTGGAAACATGTAAAGGGTTGTATTGAATGAATACATACCCTTACACTAAACATTTGTTTGGAATTTATATAATAATGTTATAATAACAAAAAACATTCCCATGATTTTTGGCCATGGTTTCTCTGAAATATAAGTGAATTAAAATATTTTATAAGAAAAATAATAGAAAATATTAAAATAATATCAATTTTAATGTGGAAGTGATTCATGTTCATAAATAATTAATTTTAAAACCTTAATATATAATATAGGTTTTGGAGGATTCATCAAGGGTTTGTAAAATTAATCAAATAACTTCAAAAAAAATTATTTTAAAGGTAAAATATATATTTTTTCATGGATCCATTTTATAAAAATTGTTACATCCCTTTTGAGTTATTATGATGTCATAATAGGGACCATATATTTATACTATATTTATTTTTTTCTAGAAAATTTGACTATCTCATAAAATTAAGAAAAATTCACCATTGGATAATTTCAATGTGTGGATTTTAAAAATAAAATTTATTTTCTCAAAATAATTTCCTAAATATGATAATTTTTACTTTTCAATTAAAACCCTTATTTACAGAAACATATTAGTTTATATGACACAGTTATCTTTTTGACCCATAAAAAATTTTATAGGACTTTATTAATTTATATTATCATTTATATTTAAATAAATATTACCTAATAAGAATATTTTCTTAAAATAAAAATAATTTTAAAAATTCTTAAATTTATCAAAATAGTGTCTTAATTGAGACTATATTTCCAAAAATTACCATTTTCATTTCTTTATATTAAAATATATTTTTATAAAACTCATTAAATATCAATTATAAAGTAATAATAAAAAGGGATTAATATAATCATTATTTTATTAGAAATAGAATAAAAAAAATCGTATTACTAGGGTATAGATACATAACCCCCTATTATACCAGTGTATGACCTAAGGGTAAGGGGTACAATGGTTGTTTTCTCTTGGGGTCATTTGGTAAACATGGTTTGGATCACGATCTTGATAATCATAAAATTATCCCTTAAATGGTTTATCTTGAGATTTAGTGGTTAAATCTATTATTAGGCTTGTTTAAGGACAGATCTTGATAATTCTATTACCCTATGAAGCTATAATAAATGAGTTTCATAGGGTAGGATCCTACTGTTTGAGGTAATATCTTCTTTCATCTATGTCAATTATAATTTTTCATATCCCTTAGTATACTAGTCATAATAGTCATTGTACAACAAATATATTACTAGTGGTTAAGTTATTTATAGTTTTTTTTAAATATGATATTCTATATTTTATAATGGTTTAGTATGAAAAAATTAGTGCATGAATTTTATTAATAATGAATTTATTCATTCAAAAGAAAATTTAATTTATAAAATTTTGGGTCGTTACACATCGAGTAATGACTAAGAGTGTGGTTTACATGATGAGAATGCATGACATAGATCATAGACAATCAGATTCAATGGTGTGTGACTTGTGGGAGCAAGAGTTTAGTGATGTGGTTGGGTGGTATGATATTATACACATGATATTATGGATGAGAAAGGAATAAAAAATTCCAGTTTCATGTGGAAATATTTAAATTGTAAATCAATAAGCGGTTCGGTGCAAGCTAAGGACCAATAGAGTTGATGAAATAGTTGTGGTCATGGGGGCTTATTATTTTGAGTAAATTGGAAATATACCTCTATATTATAGGTTACATTAGATGTAGATTGGGTTTGGGGGCATGGTCGATCATGTTTGATCCTAGATAGTTCTTTCTTATGATGGAATGAGAGCAGATCCAAAGGATATGAATGTGTGTTTTTATGATAAAAACGATTTAGGTGGATCTTGAGGGGTTGTTTTAGTGAGTCCATATGATGGGGAGGTACAAAATTTTCCATTTTGGGGAGTGAAACTGGGTATGAATTAGTATTTTGTTTGTATGAATACTGAAAATAACTCTTCAATAGTGGGTAGTGTGATGTTGTTCATATATGATCCAACCCTTATACTAAATAGCAGAGGGAGTATATGATAAGTTTTTAGATGGTCATTTTTTCATTATAATACTGGTGGATAAATGGATTTGTGTACTTATATATTCCTCAATGAATTCCGGGTACAATTTCTGATATAGTATAAAGTGGATTCTAAGAATGATCATTGGGATTAGGATGGTTTCATGGTGACTCAAACATGGTCTGATCAGTGGTGTATTGGTTCTCCTAATATGGTACGGTGGTTGAAATATACATGGATTGATCAACTATGGGATATCATTGTATGTCTTAAGTTGTCTCTACTAGGTATTCTTGGATGATCACAAGACGACTTTGGCTTTAGAGGCATCATGAATATGTAATTTTTAATGAAAAAGTAGTTGGAGTTGAGTGTTTTAGGGAAAGGCCAACCAAATGAGGTCTATCTAGAATTTCTTAATTTGATCAAATTCAATTTTTCAGGACCCACACCAAGTGTGTCAGGAGAAATCTTGAAATATGTTAGGATAAGAGATCCCAATATAGGGGCACATCTGGCCTTAGAATCAGCTATTTTGAGCGAAGAACTATGGTGTGGAGAACCATAGGTTAAGTGATAATTCGATGATTACATGTTAATATAGAGGGATGGAAGGGATCTATTGATAACTATCTTTATGTTTCAGAAAATACATATTAGCATTGGATCATGGTTCAGTGGAATCAGCACTATAACATTGAGGTTTTTCAATATAATGACATTTTGTATTTCAAATCATAAAGTGGTTGTTTAATAGAAAATATATGATCAAGATGGTTCAAGACATGCAGAAATATGACCTCCTTGACTTCTCAATGATGGTAAGTGTTATAGTGATGAGATTGTAGGATCTTGTGTCTGTATGGGACTTTGAAATTCAAAAGGAAATTTATTCTTTGACTAATGGATAGTTTAAATTTTAATTGTAGATTCATAATAGAATTAAGAGAATTGGTACATTTTAACATGATGTATTAATATTTATAATGAGTCTTATAAAATATCTAGGGTGCTCGGGTGAGTCTTGAGAGCCTTAAGATATGTTTTGGGTGTTTTAGTGGCTTTTGGTCAGGATGCATGGTTTAATGTTCATTGTTTAAGAAACAAAATTGAATACCTGAGTAAGAGGATGTTTTTAGTTATATTTTTATAAATAATGGGTTTCTATCATGGCTTGGACATTGTTTGGAATAAAACCAAGTGAATATTAGAGGAAATTGTGTGGATTGGGTTTTGGCCAAAGTCTTAGAACATGGTTTGTACACTGTTGAAAACAAACCGTGAGAAATATTGGATACTAAGGTTATTCTAGTTTCACATTTGGAATATGGTTTTCAAAAACCATGTGTCTTAACCATGGGAGATGGTTATTCATGGATGGTTCATGGTTGGTGTACAATTTTGAAAACATTATGGCCTACTAAAAGATTGATTTTATGATTTCACCCCTATGAGTTTTAAGAGGGTATTCCCCCTCTTTTATTTCTCCATCTCATAAAAAATACCCATCCACCTCATCCCATATTTGACATTAATTATTTTGGGAGGGTATTTGGAGGCATTTAATTTATTATTTAAAGTAATCCACTCCCAATAGCGATCTCTTATTATATCATCTTTTCTTTGTTCTTATTTTCCACTTCTCCCATCTTAGTTTTTGTTTTTTATTTCACCAGACAATGGTTGAATAATCCAAATGATATGGTTATTTAATGTAGCTTATGTATAGGACATCCTAAGACCTCATTAAAATGTAACTACATTCCATTTTGGAGAGGTATATGAGCATGTTGTTCTTTCTAATATTTTTGTCTTAAATTAAATTAAATTGGAAAATGATTTTTCATCATGTAATAGGGATTTTTATCTGAATGAATATTGAAGTATGTCATGGGTTGATGGTAAGTGGTTTGCTTTGGTTTTGGTGTGACACAGTGATGTGGTAAGTTTTACATCATTATACAAAATTGGAATTGAAATAATTAATTAATTATAAATGTTATAAATAGTTTATTAATGATTTAGTCTTGATTTAGGATATTATGTCATTGAGGTAAGCACTATTGAGCATGGATGAGGTTTGGTGGGATTGGATGGTCCTTGGAAACTAATTCCAACCCTTATAAATAAATTCAATATATTGGATTTGGGGTTGGTTTTCTAGTGTACTAACTCTATTTTTATTATTATTTTGAAATATTGAATGAGAGGTGCTAATCCTCCACATTAAGTGGCTCCCTTGAGATAAATTAGATTATTTAATTTTAATTTAATTTTTAAAATAAATTGATTAGTTAATGGAATGAACTAAGCTATGTGAATAAGTTTATATTCTATGTTGATCCAAGGGAATCAAAATTAATCCTATACCAATGATGGTAAAAAACATAACTTGAGACATGTAGAACATGATGAAGGGTCTCCTAAAATGTTTAGTGAGCATGACCTAGTGTCCCCTTGAATAAAAGCCTATGGAAACCTTCCTATAGAGGTATTCTATGACTTGAGATGTATGGTAAAGTAGGTCATGTGTGGACCCTTAAGACTTGATTAGCATAATTGGATAAATTATAGGATATTTATATGGTTTGGGTGAGGTAACTGACCTAGTTATATTATGGGGGATCAAGATGTGTCATGTACCATCTCCAGGACCAATTTTGATGAGGCAAACCCCATGTAGTTAGTGATTCCATGCTACCCAGTGGATTATTATGAGGGATTATACATCCTTAGAGTATTAGATGTTAACCTAATACCTCTTGAATAATGAGGAATACTCTTTTATAAAGTGACCTGGGGGACTTGAAATGGGTCCCCCATTAATATATCAACCTTGATAGGGTATGAATTGTTATTTTTAGTGATGTTTTATGGTGTATACCAAGAGTTAGAACCAACTTTTATGCCTTATGGGGTTGAAATGATGATGACTATTGTGGTATTTCATCTAGTAATTGTGTAATTTATTCACTTATTTTTTGTATTCTTGATGACATGTGATTACCCAATACACCTAAGAATTGTTTGTAGAACCAGATATTGCTAGAATTTCCTAAGATTCCTAAGAATCATCTATTGATATATATTGGGCTATGGTATTCTTAGTATGTTTGGGTTCTGGTCTCCTAGAATATTTGAGGATATATTCTTATATATTTTAATATAAAATGATATGGTTGATGCCATGGATGCCTAGAGGTGGTACCTAGGATCCTACATTGGATCCATATAAATGTGTTCACATAGGAATTCTTGGGATGGTATAGATTCCTTCTATGTAAAAAAATAATATTTTGAATTATCATTTGTCATGATTTGAATGAATATACTAGTAGACCATTATGAACTGCAACAATTATTAGGGTTTTAATGGTTGTATGAGATACTAGGTGGTTGTATATCCTCGATCATGGATGTTTGATATCTCAAGGGTAATTATTTCATCCCATGAATTGATGTATAGGATACCCTCATATTATTGGGTGGATTCAACATTGAAAGTTTGGTTTAGGAACCCTGATATATTTGATGCTCTAGAAATTGACCGTGGGATCTAGGGAGGGTATTCACTTTTATTACCCATCTCATCCTAGAATTTATAATGTATGGACATATAAGATTTCATAGGGCCTCTACCTCATAGGAATCCAATATCTCCCTAACATCGAGAACACGTCGGTACTATGGGGATCCACCTGAGGGATTGAGGATAATAGTTTCCTTGTGATTCCCCATGGTCTGCTACTCATCAGTGGGTGTGTGATCATGGGATCCCCAGAGTGTGGACATAGGTTTCCCTAAGGCGATAATCATTATTAGAGATAGTATAAAATTGGATGAGGTAAGTATGGTCGTTTGGGTTCATGGACATGAGGATTGATGATAGATGTTGAGCACGGCCTGGGTTATCATATAATCCCATGGCGAGATTGCGATACTATAGAGGTTTGTACATTGTGACATACTCAGAGACATTTCAATATCTGGAAAAAACATGTATTGTGGTTGTTTATTTGTTTATTTGTTTTTGATTTTTTGTTTATTAATTATTTAATATTAGCATGTCACAAACACATATGAAAACATATTCTAGTTTGTATGAGACCATGTTGGTGGTTCCCTAATATGTTTTGTACTCACATCCTATTTGGGCCCTAATTTCACATGGGTACCCAAGAATAGCTTACATGGTTTTTGTAAGAATACGTAGGGATAAAGCTTTTGATAAGGTTTAACATGGTCAACTTGGACAACATGGATGACATCAAGAGATCGAGATATGGTATTACATGCAACGATAGTAGAGTTATATATTTTATTTTAATTTTTTCAAATCTATTTATATGGGATGTTAGATGTATGTATGTAATGGTTTTTAAAGACTTTATGGAACTTCATTTATTATTATTGGATGTTTATTGATTCCTATTTAATATAATTATTTCCTTTTTTAGTTAATGTTTGGTTGTTTTTGTATGTTTTTTCACTATGATAAAGGGGATGTAGCCTCCCCTTGATATCTACATAGACCCCCTATACTATTTGGTAGCCTCTAGAATGTGAGGTAGTGTTCCTAAGGTCAAGTTGTGAACTGTTCGGGTTAGAGTCCATCTAGTGAGTGAGTTTTGGGTGTTAAAAAATCTTTCTCAGTGTTTTATTAGGCATAATGATGAATTATTTATTTTGAAATTAATATTTATTTGTTATTCTATAAAAAATTTATTATTCCTTAATAATTGAATAATTGAAAACCATGGTTATAAATAAATGATGATATATGAAATATAAGACAAATGCCCAATTTTGGAAGGATAATTATTTTTCATGTAAAACCAATGGCTTTTTTCAAAGATATATTCAAGAGAGTATTTAGACTCCTTTCAGTTAATAATACTTTAGGTATTATAAAAGACTTTTTTAATGAGTTTTAGAAAAATAAACCAATAAAATAAAGGTATGACACAAAGCTTCCAAAGTTAGTTGAGTAATAAAACATGAATTATTCCAAGGTGAAGCTAGGGTAAATTCATATAATTCTTTAATTTTTTTAAATAATTTTTTTGAATGATAGATGAAAGTAATGAATTTAATTGAAAAAATATATAGGATCCCCCATGTGGGTTTTTTGGAAAAATCATAACCAAGTATTCAAAAATCATTAGATGTAGAGTGATGAAGTTTTTCCCTAAACATACATTAACTTATAACACTGAAATCCTGAAGGCCTTATATTCTTATTGATTTTTTGATAATCCCACTTTTAAGAGTTGAGAGGGAATTGTTACATGACCCATAGGCTTAAGGCATATGGCCCATATATTACCCAAATGCCTAGAGGCATAAAATCGGATACATGACCTTAAAGGACCAAGACCTAGGACACTTTAAACAACTTCTCCAAGCATCTGCATCTTGAGGGCACCTAGCTCCCCAACTCTCATAACTAGTCATCTAGAAATACCCCATGTAGAGTCACATGATTCCTGATACCAGTGGTAGTTTCCATACTATCTAATTTATCCAATCCAGTTAGCTCTACTCTAGTGGTTTCTACATTTCTCAAAATCCACTTCTGGTCCTACTCCTCTGTGGTATGTCTGGGTTGCTTCTTTGTCTCTATGGCCAGAAAGACATATAGCTGGAAGGCCATTCATGGAAAGAAGACCATTGGTTTCTGTAAGGCCCTTGGTGTATTGAAATCCTTTTAGCCTAAAGGCCTATGGTGGCCCAGAGGCCTGGAGACCAATAGGCACATACTGATTACTCGAATGCCCAAAAAAGATTAATAGTTATGGATGCCATAATTTCATACAGTACTAGCTATAGTAACTACTAATGTCTTTATATAGTAGCCCAGAAATTCACCCTTACTCAGATTAGATCCTGGGTCTTTTCGATGCCATTTGTGAGCCTCTACCATTCGAGTACAAACACATTTTCCTCACATTGCCTTATTCACATTATAGAGATGATGATAATACAAGGTATATAAATGATGATTCTTATATATATATAGAAACATTATATCATCCATGATACCTTTTCATACATGTATCATAAGATAGTTGTGAAAAAATAACCATATGAAAACTAATTTTACTAATCTATTTTATATAAGTTAAGAAATAACAAGAGTCTATTATGTCACAACTTATGGTGTTTTGGAAAAAATAATTCATTAAGTATGACTTAGATTTGAATATAAATCATATAAAACAAGAATTGTATCTTATTTAATTAATCTTCATCTAATAATTATATTAACATCCCCAGTATAGAATGATAATAATATTACCTATTACATTTCTATCTGAGAAATATAGATCTTCTGATATAGTTGGAGAAATAAAAACCTCTATTGAATTTTGTCTCTAGATTAATGAGTTTGCATAATAAATGTTAACTCCAAAAGTTTTAATATGATTAATTATTCAAGTGACATATACTATATACGTAAGTAAAAAACAAAACTTTTGGTTTTATATTCTCTATAATGGGTGATATATATTATTCTATAAGAATAATGATTGTTATATAAAGTAATAAGTGGGAAACTTGCTGGATTGAGAAGATCATTTAAAATTAATGATAGATTCCATGTAAAAATTCTAGTTCTACATTTAGATAGTTTCTCCAATTGATGAAATTTTGTTGGTTGGTATTCAAGGGAACCCATGCATGGATAGTCATGTTCAGACCAATAAATCATAAATGATAAAAAGAATTCCATACAATACGTAGACGTAGACTATGATAATACCTTCTCACTAATCATCATGTAAAATTACATTAAATTTTTTCCTTTAATAGATTTTCTATAATTATTTTATTGGTAATTTAATGTCAATACCATGATCCTAAAATGAAACCTTAATGGATATTTCTATATGACATGACCATAAATATTGGCGACATCAAGAAAAACCAATGTGATTTACATGATTCAAGGATCTGTTTATGGATCAAAATAAAAATAATGATCATTGGAAATTAATTTAAAGTGAATGTGTCCCCATGTGTCTGTAATAATTTAGTGGGATCACTATAGTTTTCATGATAGATATGTTTTACAACATATGGAACATAAGTGATGAGTTTTTTAGTTATTTAATACTTCAAGTTAATTTTTCAAAGATAAATTAAGTAAAAACCCAATTCATAGGGGATATGATGTTATAGAATAGATCAAGAGGTTTCTTAATCTAGTTCACTATAAATTGTTGGCATTTTATTGAAAAATAAAATATGGAACAAAGTAGATGAATTGTTCTAGTTTCACATGGTATTGTTATAATATTTGTATTGCATATGATTAAGAGTACTTTGGAAATCTATATAAAATTCCCTAATATATATAAATGATTTTTCATCATTATTCAGAATGAATAAAATGAAAATATCAAATGAGACTTGGATAAATTCATAGGATGGAAGTCAAAACTCTTTGAATGTGCTTGAGAAAACAAAACTGGATGACTTCCAGGAAATTAGAGAATTTGGAATAATAGTATTCAAGGGATATAAAACTAGAATTATTTTGATTAGTTCAATATTGAATCATAGTAAGGATAAGTTAATATACAAGGGTAAAGTATACTATAGTCAGTATTTTACAAATCTACATTAGACCGATTATATTGAGGCTTTTGATACAGATTAAGAAGCGTGTTTAGTAGTATTTTGTTCCAGATTTTACTGTTTTTCCAGGATAGTGAAATTCAATCATATTATGATGAACTCATTAACTATGGTATTATTTGTGAATTTAGGTGTAACACACCAATATTTTATAATATATTTATATTTAATAGATTTTTTGAATTTGATATCATTTGACACATGAAACACTAACCTTAAATGAACTGTTATATACTATAAAAATATTATTATTTAAATATGGTTGTTATAGCCTAGTTGCTGCTTTGGTAGGTTTAAATTGGAATAATAATATTATGAAATAATTTTACAATCATTTTTATTAATAAAAGGAATAATAAATTATTCATTATTATATGTTTTTTAGAAATCAGGATAAATTATTTTGAATGTAAAAGAGATATTTTAAATACTACAATTTTTGTGTGTTCATTGTATTTTTATCTTTATAGATTAAATTAATTACTATTTATAATCGATTGAAATGAAATAATTATATTATATATATAATTTAATTATTTATCATTAATTTAATTATTATTAGCAGTATTGGAATTACAATAAATTCATTTTATACTTTAAAAATACATTTTCTTTAAAAATAAATTTTACTACATTTTGTATGCTGATATTATAATTAATTTATTATAATTTTATAAAAATAAATTTTAAAACATGGGAATACTTTTTTAAATCATCATTTCATAATAATCTTATCATTTTTTTTGGATTTTTCTAAAAAAAATTATTTTTAGTGAATAATGAAAAATTAGGATTTTTTCAAAATTGTCATTTATTTTCATTAAATCAGGTAAATTAAAATTATCATTCAATTTCTATATAGTTTAAAATTATAGTATGATTAATTTTATGAAAAATAATCTAATTAATTACATATTAATAAGTATTTTACTTATTTGTTATAAATATCATTTATTTTCTTAAAACACATTTTTTCTAAAAAAATTCATTGTGTTTGGCACACATATATTAAAAATTCATTTCTTTTAGTTTGGAAAAAAGAATCTTGAAAAGTGTATTTAATATTTTGACTCATGAGGTTCAAATTTTTTTATATTTCAATTTCATTTTTAGTCTTAATAAATTATAACCATTGTAAATGTTTATCACCACAATAATGGGTAAATGAGTTAATTAAGATGAATGTTTTTTTGATAAAGTCTTAAAATCTACTAAAACATTCATTTATTTCATTTTATTGGTTTTATTTGAATATAAAAATATTATATTATAAAATATGGATTTTTTGTTCCACTTTACTTTGATTATGACAATTATATTATTCTATGATAAGAAAATTTACAAAATGCCACTCTCTTTCATATAACATATCAAATATGTTTTCATGGGGTAAAAAGGAGAATATTAGTGATTATAAATGTTTATATTGAATATGAATAAATTATTATTGTGATAGTAATTTATTTATAATTTTTAGAGAAAGTATATTTACCTTATACAATTACCCAATGATGATGCAACACTTTTGAAAATATTAAAAAAATTAACTAAATGATTTCCAAAACATTAAAAGTAATTATTTTTTCATGATTTATTATTTCCCAAAAATTTCATTGACAATGATAATGTTGACAGTAATGGTATTCAAGTTTTAAAAATTATTTTTAAATCATTATAAATTTATAAAAATAATAAATTATCTTAATTATATCAAAAATTATTGATTCTCAAATTCATGTTTCATATATATTCTACTTATAATTTTTAAGATTACATTAACGAACCTTAAATATTGAGAAATTTGATACATTGGTTATAGTTAAACAAGGTTAATGGTAGGGTGTTAAACCAAAAGATAAGATTTAAAATGATACATAAACCTGTATAAAATGATTCCTAGATTATATTTATACCTTACCACCTTATATTCGTAACTATTTCACATTGGATTCATTTTACATGAATTAGACACAAATTATATATTAATGTTTCAAGTATTTACAAGTTTTTCTCCCACCTCACTTATAAATTGGAAAATCCTATCATCACTTATTAGAAAAATTTTGAGCTATTTATTTCATACAGTGTTACACCCTAATATTTAATAATATATTTCTTTTTAAATGAATTTGATTTCTTTGATTTCTTGCATCACACAAAATATCACGTTTAAACGAACTACAATATACTATTAAAAAATTATTAGTAAAATGTGATTATTATAATCTAGTAATTAAAATTGGGGGTATGAATAGGAATAATCACATTTTATAATTATGTATAATGAATTTAGATAAATAAAACATAATTATAAATAAGTACTCAATTTTTGGTAAAATCTTTTTATGCTTCAAAAATACATTTTCTTGAAACTTTATTTTCATTATTTTTTGTTTGAAAATATGCTAATTTATACCAATTTTATAAATATTTATTTATCAAAATAATATCATTTCTGAAATTATAACATCAAAATCATCTTATGGTGAAATATTTGGTATTTGTTTAGAATAATGTTTTTTTATTAAATTGTGAAAAATATGTATTTTTAAAATGACATTGATTTTAATTAAAAAACCCCATAATTCATTTATTTTAATCCTAAATTTACATAATAATCCTTTTTATATAAATAATATTATTAATTATATTTGAATAATCATTATACCTAGTTTTGGTATAAGTTTTTCATTGTACTTAAAAATGCATTTTTCTAAAAAACTATTTTTGTTTTATTTTTTGTTTTGTATCATAAATAATTTTCCTCCAATTCAATGAATAAAATTTTATAAAATTGATTCGATATTATGGGTCATAATAATTAATATAATGTAATATGTTCAACTTAATTTTTGGGCATTATGAATTGTAACCATTATAAACATTTTAAACCTCAATAAAAGAGGTAATATTGGGTTAAAACCATAGGGTCAAACATTAAAATTTATCCAACACAGTCCTTTATCCTATGGGATGAGTGGTGTTAGATGAAAAGTATTTTTTAGGAATTAAATAATTTATTTAAATCATTATTTTGAATTTGGGAACCGAAGATTGACTTTTGTGAAAGATACCTTTTATTTCTCTCAAATTAATAACTATTTTTGAGTCTTTGAATTTAATAGATTTTTTGTAAGATTAAATTCTATAATTTATTAATATTAAATTATAAAAAAAATTATTTTAGTAGGTAATATAAATATTCATGGGGGTTAATTTATTACTTAAATTCATGATAAAATCCGTTTTACTTTGAAATTGGGTATTTTCCTAAAACAAAATTTTCATTCATTTTTCATTGTTATGTTAAAAGTAATTTATTTTACCTATATAAATTATATATGATAAAATATATCAAAATTTTCAAATCATAGTTTACAAGTTTATTTATAATTCATTTTTATTATTTTTATATATTTAAGTTATCCTTGATAGAAGTTAAATTGTCATGATTAAGGTTAAAATGAGTTTAATGTGATTGAACTTGAAGATAGTTCCTAAAATAGATCCAAAACATGACCAAATTTTATTTGATATGTTTATTTCAACCTTATAAAATCTTATAGTTTATTTGGGGGGCCTTAGTGAAACTTTAAATTATTGTTTTATATATATTATTTAATCTTTTATGTAATTCCAAGTGTGTCTTTTCCCTCCCCTATAAAAGGATACCACCTCTCTTATATTCTATACACTTCATAGTCCTTTTAGATTGACAAAAATATTGCAACCTAGGATTAAAATACATGGATATTACACAATTTTAGATTAATATTTAGTACATTACAAAAAATACGTGCCTATGGACCATAATAGTTTTGTGTCTTTGGAAACATGGTAAAAAAATATTCTATCATAGTGAAAGATCTTCAACAGATACCATAAATATCTCCACATTTAGTACTTATACCTAAAACCTTTCTTCATAACCGGGGGAATGGAAACATAATAAAGTGGTGAGCTTTAATGCTCAATATGGATAAATAAAGAAAATACATAAGCACAATATGCACAAAAGGTTATGGAACTTGAGCATAATATATAAATATCATACCTTGCAAATTAGAGATCATAATAATGATTGGTAGTTCATAAGAATTGGATCATAAAAATATTAATATCATAATTCAGAAAATCAAAACATAAGAATAAGACATGGAATTTGTGGAATTCACATTGGTTTATAATGTTGTGAACATGTATAATAAGAAACAAGTTCACTTATTAAGTTAAGGATGTCAAATATTCCCCCATATCAACATATGGATATGAAACCATGTCCCTGAATAACATTGTTAATGTGTAATAAGAATCACTCATAACCTTATAGACATAAAAATGAGTTCTATTAATAAGAATGTGAAATGTAATCAGGTTCAGACATAACATTATGAACATGTAATCTGGTTCACGCATAAACTTATGGACATTCAACCCGGTCAATGCATAAAATTGTGAACACATAATAAGGTTCACTCATAAAATTTTGAACATGTAATAAGGTTTAGTAAAAAGATTATGAACATGTAACTAGGTCCATGCATAACATTGTGAATACGTAATAAGGTTCACTCATAATATTATAAACATGTAACCAGGTTCACACATAAACTTATGGACATGCAATCAGGTCTATGCATAACATTTTGAACTTGAAACCAAGTTCACTCATAAGATACATACTCTTGATTCATCCATCATTACCAAATGAATTTGGGGGGAGATATATATCCATCCCAAGAAATAACAAAATCATACATACGAGTTCCAAAAGATTATAAACAATAATCATATCATACCCAAAAAAATGAGCTAAGCATAACTAACATTTAATCATATAATTACCTATGGAAAATATATAGGTCTAATAATAACCACCCATTAAAAGAATCAGGTTTCAAAAGTATATAACTCGTGAAAAAGAAATGGTTTTCATAGACATCATATAATCAAAACAGTTACCATTCATAGAAATAATATGAATGGAATAATTGAATAATTTCCCTAAAAAGTAACGAGTAACACTGAAAATGATTGTATTATATGTTAAATAATTTTGAAATATCTTTTAAAAAACACTTCTTGAGTAAAATATCCTTTCTTCTTTGAAAAAGTTACTTTTTAAAAATATAAACCTTTTCAAAACCATCTCCTTGATAATTAACTTCAAAAATTATAAATAAATATTTGAAATACATTTTTAGACATTTTTATTTTAAGTCATATAAATAGTTCATTAAAATGTTTAAAACATTTAAAAAATATAAAACATTCTTGAAAATAGTTTTCTTTTAGAATTTGATTGAAATATTTTAAAGGAAGTTGTGAAAAAACAATAAATCATTTTTGAAAACTTTTTTCATTGTAAAATATTTTTAACAAATAAATGTCTAAAATATAAATAAAATATCTTCCCTTTAAATTAAATTGGTAATTTTATAACGGAAGCTTCAAGGAAATGGTAGTCGCAATGTTGGTAAGTCCGTACGTACAAAACATTCCTTTTTTTACCCTAAAGGTTCTGAAAAATGCCTTGATAGGAAAATGAATGAAAGTTTAGTTATAAGACTCTATAAGGTAAAACATGGTTAAAACACAATTTAACATAATATTATAAAATTAAAACTTTTTGGAATGGATTTTTATAAATCATGGTTTTGAAAGAAAATATATTTCTGACCGAAAGGAGAAATAAAGACAAATTTTCATTAAAATATTGTCTTAGTTATCCAAAGTACCAAAGAGTGTAAATATAGTACTAATACATAAATATATCATGTAGAAAATAGTATAATATAATTCATTAGTTTTCTTGAGATATGGATCATGATATTTCATCAATTGAATCATAATAAAAAACAATCTCGATAAACGATGAGATTGTTTCAATAGACTCTTACAACATTATAATGTAGAATAATACCCCCATGTAAGAAAATGAATTTTCATAAATCTTATAATATCATGAAAACAATAATATTCATGATATAACTTTTAAAATGGTAGTGTATATACCGCACAATAAAAGTGAGTGGTGAATAAGACATGTATCTCACAATAATAACAGGTAAGATGAAATTCCATGCCTTATGTCTTGAATTTCATTATATTCATTAAAAGATACGCTATGATAAGTATTAGTTTATTATAAATCTTTAATAGAATCATATTCATATATATAATGCAATATATTATTATGTTAGGGCTTTATATTACCTATTTATCATTAACCCCTTGTTTTGGGTGATAAACGCTTTGTTAATCATAAATGATTTAACATGTTATTATTATTATTATTACTTAGATCATGATTTATTTAATTCATGAACGAAATAAATGATATAAATATACAATATATTCATAATTTAATTATTTATAATAATCTATCATGATAAATGAAATATATCATTCATAGAGACAATAGTCCGTACATACACATGAATGTTATTTTCATTTTCTTATCGTATTGAAAGAAAGAAAGTAAATAAAATGTCTTTAAATAAACAAATACATTATAATATAATTATAGAATAATTTATATTTTATTTATATATTTAATGGTTATTAAAACAATCCTTAATACTTTTCATGTAAGTTATGAACGAATCACATCATTTTTAGGAGGCGGTAGTCCACACATCCATAAACAACGTTATCATATATACACAATATAGAGAGAAGGAATGTTTGTTTTATTAAAAAATAGATAACCATAATTAAATAATAAAGATGATATATATTATTTAAAAATATAGTGTTTATCATAATGTCCACCATGAGAGTCTATAAAGAATAAAATTATCAATCATCGTTTCGTGAGGTGTTAGTTAGACGTACACGTAAATAATATGTTCATTTCCCATTAGATGGAAGTGTGTGTATGTGTAGGTATAAAACTTAGAATAAAAAAATCCTAGTATACTGAGGATATTTTTTTATACAATAATTTAACAAAGGGAGTGTAGGGGGTGGAGAAAGAAAATAAAATAAAGGATCTTGAGAGAAGATGTTACCTCTTAATCGGGTAACTCCATTTGGTTTGTGTCAATAGGATTCCATGGATTTCCTTCTTACAAAGGGAAGGATTCAATGAGTAAGGTAGGGATGCTGGTAAGTTTATTGGTCAATTATTTTCCTATCCTATGTTTTTTTAGATGTGTGAAGAAGAGGGAGATGTTGTGGCATTTTATTGGGATAGGAAATGACAAACATGATATTTCTGAAACCAAGTTAGGTGTACCAATGTTTTTAACTAAAAAAGTCATAAATAAATGTCAACAATTATAAGGTTATAAGAAAACTAATGGCCATAAAATGGGTTTTGTATAAGTTTTTAGGTCGTTTGGGTCATAAATATAAGGTTTAGTACTTTATTAATATAATTTTTCTTGAAATCATTGATATTAATTTTAATCACTTTCACTAATATTTTTAGTAAAAAATTATGTTTAACTAATTACACATTATAAATTATTATGATTGAAAATATGGAATCAATTTTTCCAAATTATAATCATATAATTGGAATAAATTAATTTAAAAACAACCCCACTAGCGGGAAGACATTGTGGTCTTTTAATGTAAAAACGTATAAAAGTTTTCTATCTTTTTATATCCAATTTCAAAGTGAAATTGATTCCAATGACCTAAATTAGATTAATTGATAAAAATATGATATAATTAAACTTTTAAAACAAATTAAAATATAATTTATTGTTAAAAAAAATTAAATGAAAAGGGAGTTTTGAATTAAAATCCGATATTTTTCATTATTCATTCAAAAATAATGTTTCTTAGAAAAATACTAAAAATTAACCCTAAGATACTTTAATGATTATAAATTCAAAAATTAATTTTATTTTACCAAATTAAATTTCTAACTGTGTATAAAATAAATTTTATTATTTCTCTTATAAGGACACCAAACGAAATTTATTTGAGAAAATAATATTTTTAAACATATAAGGACTTTTCAAAAAATTATTTTTCATTATATATATGATTTATTTGTGTAAAAAATTATAAAAAATAATTCCAACGTTGTTATTAGTATTTATATTACTAAATTTAACATCTAGTTTACTATTATCTGATTTTAATAATTACAATAATAAAATTATATTTCATATAAACACTGGTGTTGCATGTAACATACACTAAGTCAGTGTTGTGTGTAACACATGCCAAGTCAATGTTCCATGTAATGTATGCCATGTAGGTGTTTCATGTAACACAAACCATGTTGGAGTCATGTAGTGTATTAAATTTTGGTTTCATGTGAATGGAATTTTTAACTTAGTAAAATACAATACCTCAATGAAAATTAATTTCTTCGGAAAAAAATTAGTTCACAAAAACTTGGGATTTTATATTCTACCCCCTTTAAATGAATTTATACCTCGAAAATCAGGTGGGTTATGAGAGGTCTTATATTTGAATTTTCCTTTCATAAGATCTCAAATTTTAAAAACAAATACCAAAAAATACTTTTAAAATTAAAATTTGGAAACATAGGGGTTACCCAAAGTAGCACATAACTAGGTTTATACCCCCTTAAAATGAATTTTTACCTTTAAATTCAGGTGGGTTATGAAAGGTATTATATTTGAATTTTCCTTTCATAATATCCTACATTTTAAAAACAAATACCAAAAAATACTTTGAAAATGAAAAGATGGAAACATAGGGGTTACGCAAAGTAACACATAACTAGGATTATACATATGGAGAACATTGGTGAAAAGTGAAAACATTGACATGGAAGAGAAATCTAACTATGAAGTTTCGATGGAGAAAACTAGGTAACATGGTTAAGATAAATTTAACATTCACAAATACATAACCCAAAAAGGATTGAAATTGGTCATTCACATAGTCAAAATGATGAAACCTTGACAAAATTTTAATGTTGAAGACTATTTACAGAAATTAGAGAATTTACATGACAAGATATCATTAAGTGATCTTAGTATAATAACATTGTTTGATGTTCGATTATCAATTTCCCCTTTAACTCTTATTCCATTAAATGAAGGTTAATTTTTTTGAAGATCTAACAGATCATATGATCCATAATAATTCACCCCATGTACATTAAATTATGAACATGAAATAGTTTTGAGAACCAATTATCCAATATTAAAAAATCATCATAAGGTGAGATGATACCACAATCTCTAAAACCATATTTGAATTTTTGACGTATACCATTCAATAAGTTGTTAACCTTATAACCCTTCTAAAATACAATTCTCTCTTTAAAGAATTATCTTAAACCAAAGTCACTTTTATTAAATACTTGGGTTTATCCATTCATCAATAGAATATAAAAGGTGATTTTATTACTCCAAAATCCACATAGAGGGACATAATTTCATGAAATATCACTGAAAGATGAATAATAATGTTTTTATAAACTTTATTCATACCAAATAAAGCATGAAATTTCCAACTAATTAGGGAAAGGATAAGTTTTCTATAACTATTTGGATTCACTTCAATCATTTTTATTGCATAAAAATTCCCTTTATCTATTCCCTTGAGATATTGTTGGGTCTTATCATCCATATTATCCCTTGGATTGGGGAATTGATTTTCATAATACCCACACTCCTTAAACTTAAAACATTAAAGTGCAGGTGGTGTAATTTGTTAAGATATATCTCTATTAATATCATTGAATGTCCTCTTTCCATAAATTATAAATTATTTTACTTGATGGGCAAGCTTCATGAACTTGAAATTCCTTCTTGTTCCATTCAAGCACACACCTATGTTCACTATACCATGGTTTTGGAAAGTAAGAGCCTGAATGTTTTTATTCTTTATATGTGACATATCATTGTATTTTCCAGGGAAACCCATTTTACTTTTCTTATTACTTGAACCAATATGATTTACAACTTCCATTTCAACTTTTAAAGCACATAAAACAATTTCATCAGAGAATTCAAAATAAATCATGGCTAACTCCCTTTAGAGAGTTAGTTTCAAGCCACTGAAAAATCAATCAATATTACTTTCATGATTAACTATAATACTATAAGTGTACCTTGCATGTCCTATAAAACATTCCCCATAATAACCAATATATTCATCATCCCTCGGATTAAGCTTTAATACTTCATTATCCATCTTCGTACGAAGAATATTTGGAAATTACTTATTGAAAAAATAATTCTTTAAATCATCACAATCATGGAGTCAATTTTTTATTATCCCATCATATTATTTATAATATTTTACCATTGATCTTATTCACCTTCCAGAAGGTAAACAACCAACATGAAAATTTCATTCTCTAATTATTGGATAATATAAAATATCTTTTTAATGGTACTAATAAATTTTTTAGCAACTAAAAGATCAATTGAACAACAAAAATAAGGAGGGTTTTTCCTTATGAAGGGTTCAAGGAGTGTTGTTACCTCCTTTTCTTGGTAGCCTTTTCACCATGATTCATATCTTTAGAAAGAATCATAATAAGGTTTATCATTTCATTACCCATAAAATTAGGTTAATCAGGGAGAGAACCATTTAATTTTCCATTTAATTATCTATTAAAATGATTCCTTTGAGTTCTATCCATTTACTAAACCAAAAAATCATAGTGTGAGAAATACCTATAATATATGGAAAGAAAATAAATGATAAAAATTTTCTTATAGGAAGTATAAATGTTGACAAAAATTTTTAATCTATAAAACCCTAGGTTTATCATAGGTTATTCATAACCAAATCCTATTTAATTTTTTCATATTGGTACGTGAAGAGTTTCTGAATTCCCAAAGAATATCCCATGGGAGTGTCAAACCATGTGTGCAGTATGTGACATTTTCATGTACCAGATTATCCTAAGTCAGGCCCAAAACATCTTACCATAGTTTTTACACCCAGGTACATCTATTCTAGAACCACATCCACCTATAGTATCTAGGAAGAGATGTATTTCAGGGAAACCACTCACTCTATCCTTTACTAAAATTCTAGGACATTTTCCAATACATTTTCTTATCCTTATACATTTACTTTGATAAAACCCTAGATATATTCTTATAAATACTCTTAGGGATCTCACTAATATTTTCTAATCCTAGTTTCCAATGGTTGATTAAAACTTTCATTAAATACTAACTATAGTGACCCTTGATTAATTTACATGGATATTGCCTTATATCATAATAATATTCAGTAAATTACAAAAATAAATTCTCAGGTACTCTAATAGTTTAATGTCTTTGGATACCAAGAAAAAAAATCTTCTATCATGTTGAAAGATCTCCAACATCTCCCATAAAGATCTACAACTTCATTACTTCTACCTAAAACCTTTCTTCATAACCTATGGAAAAGAAACATAAGAAATAGGTGAGTTCAGATGCTCATTAAAGGTTAATAAATTAAAAATGTAAGAATAATATGAATAAAAGGGTATTGAACTTGATAATAACATTGGAATATGATACCATGCATATTAGATATCATAAAAAAGATTTTTAGTTCCTATGACATGAATCATAAGATAATTACTAGAATAAGTAATGAAATCATTACAGAGGAATAAGATTCATAATTTTTGGTATGGACATTGGTTTATAATGTTGTGAACATGTATAAGTAGAAAATGGTTCACATGTTAAGTTCAAGTAATGAAATGAGGCCCCCAAATCAATATAGGGACATAAAACCAGGTCCATTAAAAACACATTGAATGTGTAAGAAAGTTCATGAATAAACTTATGGACATGAAACTAGGTCCATAAATACCATTGTGAACATGTAATCAAGTTCACGTATAACATTGTGAACAAGTAATCAGGTTCATGAATAGATTTATGGACATGAAACTAGGTCTATGCATAACATTGTAAACTTGTAATAAGGTTCACTCATAAAATTTTGAACATGTAATCAGGTTTATGCACAAACTTATTGACCTGGAACCAGGTCCATGAATTTTATTATGACCATATAATAAGGTGCACTCATAACATTGTGAACATGAAATTAGGTTCATTCATAAACTTATGGACATACATCCAGGTTCATGAATAACATGTTGAACATGTAATCATGTTCATTTATAACATTTAGAAGATGAAATTTGGTTCACATATAACACACATACTCACGAGTCATTTATCATTACCCATTACATTGGAGGGATATATAGATCCAACCCAAGACATAATAAAATATACACATGAGTGCCCCAAGATTATAAAAAATAATAATATCATAACCCATGAAATGAGATAGAAATTAGGAACATTTAAATATATCATTACCTATAGATACATGATAGGTATAGTAATTACCACCCATTAAAAGAAGATGGTGTCAAAATCATATAATCTGTGAAAGATAAATGAGTTTCATAAAAATCATTCAATAAAAAAAGTTACCTTTCATAGAAATATTATGAATGGAAGAATTGAATCATTTACCCAAAAAGGCATGAGTATCACTAAAGAATGAAATTTTTGATGAGAAATAATTTTTAAAGATATTTAAAAAAACACATCTTATGTAAAATATCTTTTCTTATTTGAAAAAAATTATTTTTTTAAAAAATAGTTCATTTTGAAAACTATTCCCTTGAAATTAAACTTGAAAACTTAAAAATAAAGAATTGAAATAATTATGGAAACCTTTTTTTTGAAAAATTATAAATATTTCTTAAAAATGTTTAAAACATTTCATAAACAAAAAACATTCTTGAAAACATTTTATCAAGATATCATTGAAATATTTCAAAAGGATCATTGAAAACCCCATAAAACACATTTGAAAACCTTTTTAATTAAAAAACATTAAAAACAATGAATTTATAGAATATTAGGAAAAAAAATTCCTCTAAATTAAAATTGTAAACATACAATGGAATATTCAATGAAATTATGGTCGCAATGGTGGTATGTCCTTATGTGCCGAACATTCCTTTTTTTACCGTAAATGTTCCAAAAAGTGATTTGATAAGAAAATAAAAAGGATATTACTTATAATACTATAGAAGGTAAATCATGGGTAAAAATTTCCTTTCATATTATATGATAAATGTAATAAATTTTTTAAAACATTTTTAGAAATCATGTTTTTTAAATAACATATCTTTCTAACTGAAGAGAGAAATAGAGTCAGAATTTTATTAAAAACATTTATTAGTTATACTAACGAAAAAAGAGTGTAAAATGGTAATAATAGATTAATATATCATTGAAACCCATAGTAGAAGATAGTTCATTGGTTTTATTGAGAGACAGATTGTGATATTTCATCAAATGAAGCATAATCATAAACAATCTCGATAAATGATGAGATTGTTTCAATAGACTCTTACCAGTTGGTAACGTAGAATCATACTCCCCAAGTAAGAAAATAAAATTTCATGAAGCTTATAATATCATGAAATAATAATATTCATTATATATAATTTCAAAAGATGTTGTATTTACCACACAATAAAAGTGAGTGGTGAATAATACTTGTATCTCAAGGTAACAAAAGGTGAGATGAAAATTTCTTACCTTATGTCATGAATTACATCATAATCATTAAAAAATCAAGTATGATAAGTATATGTTGATTATTAATATATCACAGAACCATATATATATATATATACATAATTCCATATATTATTCTCTTAAGGATTTATATTATCTTTTTATCAATAACTCCATGTTCTGGGTGATAAATTCCTTATTAATCGTATATTATTTGACTTGTTATTCATAGTGTTATTAAATAGATCATTATTTATTTATTTCTATAATTTAACGAATGATATAAAGATCTTATATATTAATTATATAATTATTTATAATAATATTTAATGAAAAAATAAATATACAGTTCATGGAGATTGTAGTTTGTATGTAGGCATGAATGCTATTTTTTGTTTTCTTATAATTTTGATAGAAAGAAAATTACATGCATGTAAATAAATATAATATAATATAATATAATTACATTAGAATTAATATTTAATATATATATATATAAAATATTTTTACTAAAACAATCCTCAATACTTTCCATGTTAGGTGTGAATGAATCACATCATTTTGAGGAGGTGGTAGTCCATATGCCCAGAAACAAAGTTGTTATATATACAAAATATAGAATGTAAGAAGGTATATTTTATTAAAAAATTAAAAAATTATGATTAAATCATAAATATAATATTTATTATGTAAAAATATAGTGTCCATTAAAATTACCACCACAAGAGGTGGTAGAGGAAAAATTAAGAATCATTATTTTATGAGGCTGCAGTTCGCTGTACACATAAATAGTATATTCGTCATCCATTTTATTAAAGTGTGTTAAGAGTAGGTAAAAACCATAGTATAAAAAAAATCCTATTATATTGAAGATATTGTTCTCTTTATAAAATCTTGTAATAAAGAGAGTAGATGTGGTGGAGAAATAAAACAAAATAAAGGAGTTTGAGAAAAGACATTGCCTCTTAGTCGGGTAACTTCTTTTGGTTGGTGCCAAAAGGATTACCTAGATTGATTTATACATAAGGGTAGCCTTCTAAGAGGAATAAGGGGATTTTGGTAATCATACTGGGAATATATCTTCCAATACTAAGTGGTTTTAGAGGTGTGAAGAATATAGAAAGGTGGGGTCCTTTTATAAGTAAGGGAAATGACACACTTGGAATTTTTGAAAACAAGTTTAGTATACAAATTTTTTTACATAAAAAAGTAATAAAAAACCAACCCAAATCAATAATTAAATGTTAATTGAGGAATAAGGGCCCTAAAATGGATTTTTGACAAGTTTCTATGTTGATTAGGGTCTTAAATATATTGTTTAACACTTTGTTAACCTAATTTTTCTCTTAATCGTTGTAATTAATTTTAATCACTTTTATAATTTTTTTTTCAAAAAGTAAGTTGAACATATTAGAAATTATAAAATTTTCTGATTATAAATATTTAATCCATTTTTAAAAATACTAATGAAATATCTGGTAGAAATTAATTTAAAAATAATCCAACTGATGGGATGACACTGCTGGTTTTTAAAGTAAAAACATCTCCTTATCTGCTCAGTTTTTATATGCAATTTCAAAGTGAAATTTATTCCAACGACCAAATATATATTATTTGATAAAAATATTATCTAATTATACTTTGATTCTAAATTAAAATATAATATAATTTTAAAAATAAATTTGATAAAATGGTAGTTTTGAATTTAAATCTGTTATTTTTAACTATTCATCAAAAAATTATGTTTCCCAGAAAAATCCAAATAATTCACCCTAAGGGAGTTTAGAAATTATAAATTCAAAAATTAAGTATGTTCTACCAAATTAAATTTCGAAATGTTTCTAAAATTAATTTTATTATTTTTCAGAAAATGAAATTAAAAACAGTTCATTTGAGAAAATGGTATTTTAAAATATATAAGGATTTTTCCAAAAATAATATATTTCATTATCAATTTTTTTATTTATATAAAAAATTAATAAAAATATTTACAAAGTATTTATTACTCTTTATATTACTAATATTAATGGATATGCTATAATTATCTAATTTAAATAATTATAACAATAAAATGATGTTTCGTAGAAGCATCGATGTTACATGTAAGATATGCTAAGTTGGTATTGCATGTAACATAATCTCAGTCTCTATTCCATGTCACATATGACAAGTATATATTTAATTTAATGAAATAAAATTTGGTTTTATGTAGCACATATCAAATTGGTGTCATTTTAAAGGAATGTTTAACTTAGTTCAATATAATACCTCAATGAAAATTAATTTATTCAAAAAAATAGTTAACAAAAAACTAGGGTGTAAAAAAAATATACAAAAACTCCTAAAAATTAATTTTCCACATTATATAGACATAATTATTCCCTAATTACCAATCCTTGGATCTTTAAGAGGTGATATAAAGCAGTTCTTTCAAAGAAGAGGTAATAACCATAACCGATCATGTTCTTTTTACTTATTCTTTTACCTTTATTAAAATTGTGGTATTTATCATAAAATAATAAATTAATTATCGTAAATATACATAAATTTTATTATTATGATTTATCAACCATCATCCACCTTCTTTCCATCACATGGAAATAAAAAAACATCACTCATGCGTACATACGATTTATTGTCTCCACATAGCGGTGTAATATGTTTTTTGTCACCACTTTACTTGGATAGTCATAATGATGGATTTAATAAATATATATTATCTATGAAATTATTATAATTCAATAAATGTTAATAATTATTTACCTTTATTTTTTCCATCCATTGAAAAATATAAACAACTTTCTTGTGTACGTACGACCTACCATCTCTATGAATGGTGTAATTCATTTTATTATATATACATTTTATGTATGATTCTAAATATATATATATATATAATATGATATTTATATTATGATTAAAATTATTTATATTATAGAACCATGATCAATGTACATGGACTAAAACTATATAATCAAAACATTAGTGAAAAAAGAAGTGGTTGTCACCCAAAATAGTTATTTTAATAAAGAATTGTTAATAAATGTGTGATGAAATGTTATAAGTAAATCATATATGATATTATATATATATTTATATCATTTTATAATATGTATAATTAATCTATATTTATTACATAGTTGGTCATAACACATACGATATAAATCAGACCTGACGTAAGGGGTTGTTTTACAACCACATCATTATTTAGGATTGTTTTTGTGTAAGTATATACAAGGTGAATTATTTTATATTTCACTCCTAAAAGCAATATATTCTATTATCCTTTTTTATTTCTAAAAAATACTTTTTTTCATTTCATTTTCCACACTTTATTTACTCATGATACTAAAAGAATATTTTTATGGAATACAGACTTTAATTATCTATTCAGTCAAAAATCTTTTTCTTCCATATCCATGTTTTATAAAAATGTGATCAAAAATATTTTTTTTATATTCTCTTAGGATTTTTTAAAGTAATGTTTTCCCATGATTTAGTCTTTTCGAAAATGGTTAAAATGAATATTATTTACATTTTCTAAAAGAGGTACTTTTGATATCTTACCAAATATGTGAAATGAATATTTATTTTAATTAACAAGACATGAAAATTTTTTACCATCAACATGAACAAACATTGATTTGAAGCTTAATTTTAAATATTTCTTGATTTTTTTAGGAAATATTTTTTCCTAAAATTCAATATTTTTTTAGTTTTTAAAATATAATTTCAAAATTTAAAGTATATTTTTCTTCATGGGTTTTATGGTTCTTTATATCGTATTTCTATCCATCATCAACAAAAAAAATTATTTTCAATATGATTCATTAGGGATATGTTGTAATGATACCATCCTTATTCTTTCTCTAATGGTGGATAATTAGTTTGATTGGGGAGAGTATTGAAATTTCATATTTTAGTTTTTCTCAAACAAACTATTTCTGATTATTAAGGAATATTGATTAATTTGTAATGATTATTTTTATGATGAAATAAATATATTTATTTAGAGATGTGTGGGTCTTGGAATTATTTTACCCTTGATACATCAATAGATATCAAGAGACAAAACAGGTTGGGTATTTTTCCAAGTCCAGACACATTTATCTAACATATCTCGAAACGAGGCCTCTACGATAAGTTTCAAATGTCTATCATTATAAATTCCATGATTATGAAATTAATTATGGATGTCCATGTGATTATTTTAATAGTTAGGATATCCATGGATATGTTTCAATTTCATATTATAATTTATATGAAATTATTTTATCATCAATTATTCCTACCATATTATTCATGATTTATTTATTCCATTTTTTATTCTATTGTATGCATATCAATATTGGGCATCTAATATCACCCATTTATTATATTTAATTTTCCCTAGATACTAATAAGTTTATTATAATTGACATGAAATGATATTATAGAGGTAATAATTATATTCTCAAATAAAATACTACTTTCTTTTCAAATATAATGTAAGATTTAATTATGTATCTTGTTTTACAACACTAATAAACTATTCAGTCCTTTGATATGTGATCACTTGTATCTAGTACAATATAATAAAGTAATCACCAGCTCTAGAAAAATAGTGTTGGGGTCTTTATTGGAACCAAGGTATTTCAAAGATGTAAATGGAGTGTAGTTATTTTTTATTGTAAATCCAAACTTGGATGATTAAGGAGTTAGCATAGAAAATGATCTTACAGTACAATCTTTCCAGAATGTTAAAGATGAAGTCATTTCATAGTGTTTTCAAAATTTTTTGGCTAAAAAACATGAGGGAGGAAAAACATTCTGGAAGGGTGTTTTTAGGGGACTGAATATACTCAAATATGATAAAGGAAAGCATTTTGTGAATATTGGGTTTTGAGAAGTTTGATCTTCACAAATATATGAAGGATCACGAATAAGCTTCATGAATGAAGGATTGAAATATGAAGATTCTCCAAAAATATTAAACATATTCATGAGTGTGTGATGAGTTGATATTGATTCTTTAAAACTATGAAAAATAATCATGGCTGGATGATGAGATAGAGATGCTTCTCTCTGACTATGAGAATGTTTCGAATGGATGGAATTTCATTGATGGTTCATGAATGATGAATCTTCACAAACATGAATTTTAAGGTTCACTAAATATACACAGGAGTCATGCGATCATTGTGAAAGTCTAAGACTATAAATATGCAGTTACCCCAACTTCATTTTACTTGAAAAAAATTATAGAAAAGGTGGAATAACTCGGAAATTTTGTTGGATGACAGCTTTGTGGATCAGGTTTTAATTGTTATTCAGAGAATAAAAAAAAGAGTTTCTTAGTCTTGAAAGATTCTTAGGTATATAAAAAAATAAGTTTCATAATGACTGGTTATTCCATGATGACTTAGTGTACTGTGAAGGAGGTTTTCTTTATAAAGGTTGTGAGCTTTGCGAAGGAGCTTCATTAAAGAGCTTTGTGAAAAAAAGTTTTGCGGATCTAGTTTAAGTGAACAATGAATTCAAGTGTATCAACTCAAGAATATGATGAAAGAAAAGTATAATTATAGTTAAGGAAAGTAATAAATTCCAATATACTGAATTGGCCTTCATGTCATTAAATAGAGTAAGACTACACCCAAAGTAGTGATATAGGGGTAGTCGACCAAAGTATTCTGAGAGAGATAGTTTTATATCCCTAAAATCATGTAAAGGTAGTGTTCCTAGAATAGAGTTACTATTTATAAAAATTTTTATTTCATAGATATTCAATATTTTATGATTCATGTATAACCGACACACTATCAGTGTATGCTCATTAGACTAGCCCATAGTGGTGAACCAAGTAATATTGTTGTGTCGTCTCTTGACATGTGAATGTTTGATTACTATATCATTCCATCAGGCGAGTTTAAAAAATTCCTACCAATGTGGTAACATGATCCATCACATAAAAATAAAAATTTGGCACCCTAATTTACCCCTCCCCTCATAAGGTTTTCCATAGTTATACAAGTTGTATCCAAGTGTGTAGGTTTTTAGAGTTAAATATACCCTATGTGATTTTCCAAGATAATTCAGTGAATGTTAGGAGAGTCTCCCTATTTGATTGAACCAACTTCCATATTAGGAAGAATATGATTAGATCACTTATAATATTCCTTTGGATTGAATTATTTTTTCCACTACTCAGGGGATTCAGGTAACTGAGGTGAAAGGACTGCCTAGGACCAAAACAAATAGAAAAATGCTTGATAAAAATGCCAATACAAAAAATTCTATCACTAAATATCTATTTGATAAAATCTATTTGAATGTGATTACATTCACTTCATACATGTTTATTAATGAAAAAACAAAAGATATATACTAAGGTGATAATCAAGTTAAGGAGGCCAAAATCAATGTTTTTTAAAATAGGTTTGAAGATTTAGAAATGATTCCTAATGAAAATGAAGATACATTTTCTAATTTAATTACTAATGTTTTTAGATAATTTAGAGGAATTTTTGAAGAAATTAATTATATAGACATTGTAATGAAAATCTTGATAAGTATTTCACCTCTATATAATTTCAAAGTGTCATCCCTAGAGGGAAGGGATATGTCTAAAATTTATATTGATTATCTTCTAATTAGTTTGGTGGATTATGAAATGAGATTAAAAATAAAAGATACAAAAAATCAAGTAAGCAAGGATATGACATTCAAATAAATGGAAAACATGAGGTTCCCATAGATAGTGTTGATGAATATAATTAATAAGAAGGATTTATTTCTCTTTTTCCATGAAATTTAAGTGTCTAAAAGAGAGATTTGAAGGAAATATTTCTCTGGCCTATTTTCGATGTGGTAGATTTAAACACATTGCCTCTTTGTTCTTATGGAAGTTCATCTATGAATATATTAATCCAAGAATCATGAATAAGACTCCAAAATGGTTTCCCAAAAATGGATAAATCTAATTAGAAAAGAAATTACCAATAATGTTTTTTTCTGTAAATAATAACAAGATGATAGTGATTTTTTAGGGAAGAATAACTAGAGTTTAAATATGAAAACCAATCATCCATGATCTATATTTTTGGAAAGGTAGAACCTTCAAAAGATAAAGGTAATCATTTGATTGGTGTTGTTGATCTCAAGATGTAAATTGATGATTGTCTCGATAAACTTGATATCTATAGAAATAAAAATAGGAATATGAGAGCCGATATAGAAGAGTCATCAGTATATATATATTGGATTGAAATGAAAATTGTTTATCTAGAATCATGATAAAAAAAAAATTCAACAACTTTTGAAATCTTAGAAGAAGTTTTGTAATTTAAGATTATGATTTAAGAGTAGGAAAAAATCGTCAATAACCTTACATACATAATACAAGATAAGTCTAAGACAGTTGAGGCACTCGAAGAATATGTTTTTACTCTAAGAAGTAAACTAGAAATTGAATCAAAGTCTGTGGAAACACAGTAGGAATTATAGTTTTGAATATTCTTGGATATAGATCTATTATAAAGAGAAAATCATGGTTATAAAGAAGTAGAGAATGCCTTGAATAATAAGAGATCCATATGTATGGGAAAAGTGGAATTGGTTGTGATGTAGAAAGATAAAAGGCTATAAATGGGATGATCCGAATTAAAGGGAAGAATAAAGTTGGACATATCACAAATACAACAGATGTCATAAAAATGAAACAATCAAAGAAAATTAAAAGTATATTTGAAAGTCCATCTAAATCCTTTACTCAACCAAATATGGAATGAAAAAAAATAAAAACAAGAAATCCAATCTTGAAAAAATAGATCCCAAAGATAAACATAAAAGTATCACATAGATTTATGATAGTGGATGCTTATCCCATATGATAGGAAATACAGATTTATTGAATAATATTAAAAAAATGGTTTCTTTAATAGTGAGGTTCAACTTTTATGGTGCTTTAGCAATCAAATGTAGTGGATGTAACGAACTGGAAAAGGAAAATCCTTAGAAGACTTAAGTTTTCTATGTAGATAGTTTGTGACAAAATCTCTTGAGTGTGAGTCATCTCTGTGACTCAGGACTGATAGTGATGTTTAATCAAAAGGGGTTCACTATCAAAGGAAAGAGTGGTAATTATCTCATTAAATTATGTAGAATAGATGGAAATTTATATTAGGTTGACAGTAAGTAGAATATTTTTTACTTAATAGTTGAAGAAGAAAACGACTTATAGAATTGTAGGTTAGATCAAATTTATCAACATATCATTGAAAAGATATATAGGTTGAGGATATTTGTTGATATGATCAATATAATGTGTGAACCACAAAATAAATGTGATGCTTTAAAGTGAGGAAAGATAGTATGGAGTTCAAATCAACCGAAGAACAAGAAGGCATCAAATACGCTTGATATTTTCCACACATATGTATGTGGTCTGATAAATGTGGTGGGAACATATAGAGAGGGTTAGTTCATTATTTTTATTTATTATTATTTTATAATGTCTTGTGTAATGATTATACATAGGAAACGACAAGTTTTTGATTGTATGAAATGTTATTATTGAATATATGAGAATGATACTAGCCACAAAATCAAGGTTCGACGATATGATAATGGAAGATAATACCCATATATTGAAATCTAAAATTTCCACAAAATGTATAGAATAAAGAATTATGTGGTTTTAGTGAGAAACCGATAAAATAATCATGTTTTTTAACTCATAAATTGTAAGGTGATCAATATGGCTAGAACTATACTGATTGAGGGTTATATTCCCCACTGTTATTGGAAAGAGGTTGTTCAAGTAATGATGTACACTCAAAAATGAGACAAATATTTTTATGGGAGAAACCAAGATACCATATGATTTATGGTATTGAAGGAATCCATCTTTGAATTATTTTCTAGTTTCTAAAGTAAATGTTTCATCCAAAAAAAGTAAGGAAATCAATGAAATTATGGTGATGCCGTAGATGAGGGAATATTCCTTGGATATTCAATGAAGAGTAAAGCCTACAAATGTTACAATAATAATCTTGTAATAATTGTGGAAAGAAGTGATTTCAAGATCACTGAATATAAAACCATGAATACCTAAAGGAGATTATATGATGATATGATAGAAGATAAAGAAAAAAAATGGATTAGGGATAAATTCAAATGAAGAAATAGTGGAAGGCTTGTAAAATAGTCAGGATCCACAAAATGTTGATGATTTTGAAGAATAAAAAAATAGGAAACCATAGAAGACGAAATAACATTAGAACCTCAAAAGAGAAATATAATAGCATTAATTGATCAATCCAACATAATTTGGGTTTTTATGCAACCATAGAGATTAGGAGAAATAAAAATAAATCACATTATTCTTTCCTATAAATTGTGTAACCAACCATGTTTGAATAAGTAGCAAAGGATGAATCATGGCTTAAGTCTATGAATGAAAAATTGGATCATATTGAAAATAACCTTACTTGGGATCTTGTTAAGAGACCTAAAAGTAAAAATGTTATTGTAAAAAATATTATCTTTAAAAAAATTATATGATCATGGTAATGTGATTAGAAATAAGGCACACTTGTTGTGGAAAGGATATAAAGATATTGAAGGAGTTGATGTTGAAGAAAAATTTCCTCCAGTAACTAGAATGTAGTTGATCAGGATTTTCCTTTCAATGGAAATTTAGATAGATTATAAATTTAATTAGATGGATGAACAAATTGAATCCTTAAATAAAGTTCTTTAAGAAGAAGTAAACATTGAACATCCAGTGGGATTTCTAATTAGAAATGATGAGACAAAAGTTTGTAGATTAAA
This sequence comes from Viscum album, assembly GCA_963277665.1. Classification (NCBI taxonomy): domain Eukaryota; kingdom Viridiplantae; phylum Streptophyta; class Magnoliopsida; order Santalales; family Viscaceae; genus Viscum; species Viscum album. Next base: position 1,430,104,673 of record OY728156.1, on the reverse strand, counting down.
TAGGGCTCTCTATGGTCTAAAACAGGCACCACAAGCATGATATTCTCAACTCGATGATTTTCATAATAATAATGAGTTTAAAAGAGGTAGATTCAACCATAACCTTTCAATGAGTAATTCCTATAAAGATAAATTTATGGAGCACATTTATGTGTATGATATTATTTTTGGTGGAAGCAGGTAGAGATCAATGGAAGAATTTTTTAATCACATGAAATCAGAATTTGAAATGTCAATGATTGGTGAAATCAAATAATTCATGGGGATAAAGGTGATTCAAATTAATGATTAATCATTCATATATCATAAAAAATTCAAGATATATTCTTAATAAATTAAGCATGCATGAATCCAAACCAATGTTGACTCAGATTGCGGTTGGGAAAAAACATATAAAGTATGAGGATGGGACTTCTATGGATCACACCATGTATAAGAGATTCATTAGATGGTTGTTATAATTTACTTCAATGTGGTCGAATATTATCTTTTCAACTTTCTCATTATCTTATAATCAAATTAATCTGATGGAAGAGAATTTAGAAGCAATTAAAAGAATCATGAGATATATTGATAGTAGTATCAATTTTGGATTATACTTTTCTATAAGAAGATATTATTAATTATCAAAATTTTATGATGCTGATTGGGCTAGATATGTGCTGTATAGAATGTACAAGAGTTTTGGATAATTATTTATTAGAAATAAATGTGTAGGATAATTGATTAAGAAATAACAAATCAATTCTCTTAGTATGGATGAAGTAGAGTATATATTTTCTACAAATGATTTCACTCATCTTTTATGAATGAATAAAAAACTAACTAATATTGGAGATGAGGTGAAATAACATATGGAGTTCAGTAGGATAACAATATCATGATTGATCTTATAAACAAATTGGTTCTTCACTCTTGTACAATATAAATTGAGATTATATACCACATCATCAAGGAAAAAAGTTGAACAAGGTATTGAATCATGATGAAACTGATGAAGAAGTTTCTAATATTCTGAATAAGATTTTGGAAGCCCATGAGTTCGAGAAAAACAATTTAAACCTTAGTGTTCAACCACATCTTAATGCATGATTAGTTCATGGTTTTTTCCATCCCCTAATTCCTATTAATTACTTCAATATGTTTTTGGATGTGATGGTGGTTTATGGGGGAGATACGATCGAGGGGGAGTCTTTTTTGAGATTTACAAGTACAAGAAAATTGTACATTGGAATTATTTCTTAAGGGAAAAAATTTATAATGTCAACATTATAACGGGTTTATAGTTACATGATTTTAACAAATGATACTTGAAATTTAGCCTATAGCCATAGTTTATAACCGTGAATATGAGTGTAAAAACTGTGGCTATAGTTTATAGACACGATTTGATGAACCATTGCTAGTATTGGCATGGCTATAGGGAAAGAACTATAACCACAGTTATAAACCATGGTTATACACCTATAGTAATGATTCAAACAATTTCTATATCCATATAGCCACCATTTGAACCATGGATGAATAACTAATGCCATAGTTTGAAATCGTGGTAGCATCTTAAGGCATAGAGGGATATAGACACGGTTTAAAACTATGGCTATAGGTTTTCCCATTTTATAAAAAAAAATCCCCCAAGAGCACCCCTTCCCTCGTGAAAATCCCCCCTACACTCCCCTTAACAACACCCCCTCTTGGACAAACCCTGGACACCCCCCTTGGATAGACCATGGACCCCCCTCTTGGACAAACCCTGGACACCCCCTAGACAGACCCTGGACCCCCCAAACTTGGAAACTCCCTTGAAAGACCCTAAAAACCCCCAGACCATGGACAACCCCTAGACAGAACATAGACAGACACCCCATAGGACAGACCCTGGACATACCCACCCAGACCTGGGACACCCCACCTAGATAAACCCTAGACACCCCCAGACAGACCCAGGATAGACCCCCCTAGGACAGACCCTGGACAGACCCCCACCCCCCAGACCCTGGACACTCCCCTGGACACCCCCAAATAGACCCCCCAAGAACAGACCCAAACCTCCACTCCCTTGTACAGCCTTGACCTCCACTCCCCCGGACATCCCCCCACCTGGACAGACCCTGGAAACCCACCAATATAACCCCCCAAGGATAGACCCCCCCCCATGAGAGACCCCAGACACCCCCAAACACTAGACTCCCCCCCCAAACAGACCCTGTACAGACCCCCCAGACACTGGACCCCCCCAGACAGCCCCCCCCCCCCCATGACAGACCCAGACCTCTACTCCCCTAGACAACCCCCCAGACCCTAGACAGCCCCCAGACAGACCCCCCTAGGACAGACCCCCCGAAGACAGACCCTATACACCCCATCACCATGCCCCTTTCCCCTCCCCTGCCAGTCCCCCTAGCATCCCCCACCCCCTACTAGCCCCCCATGGTTAAACCATGGATCTTGGTCCCTAATAACATCTTAAAAACCCTAGAAAATAGACCCTACAACCATAATTAATAACCATGTAAATTTATTCCTACCCAGCTGTACTTAATCACTGAATGCTTCCACAATAGCTGAACCTTATAGTATTACTCACATCCTCTAGCTACGAGCAAAAAAAAACCACCTTCCAAATAAAACTGAACTCAAGCATAATACAATATATATCATAAGAATTTAAACTCACTCCAATATAAACAATAAAAAATTTCAATTTAAATATCATCATAATAAAAATAACTATTTGATAAAATTAAATGTATATACTAAGAATAAAATGTTAATCAGAAATGTACCTCAATATCGACATCACTAAAACCACAATGACCCTCATCGTCTCCATTAGATACACCAACATCATTATCTCCTTTTCTTAGACCACCTCCACCACCACCACCACCATCATGATCATTGAAATATTCATTGGTTTTTATACCCAAATAAATGGAAGGATCGAATAATCATGATAAACATAATGCATACTTATGAGAACACATTTAATTAATGAAAACATTTAATTTTTATACGGTGATTCATATAATATCATTATGTTACCAATAAAATAATCTGATAAACCTAATGCATACAAATGAGAACTCATATAATTAATGAAAACATTCAAATATTATTATGTATAATGATTCGTGAACATATAATTGAAGAGAAATAAAAAGGATGTTTAGAATATAGGGCAATAGTAAGAGTCTTATGGTCTAAATAGGAAAAAATAAGAATAAGAGAGTAATAAAGTTTGGAGATGGTTAACATATTAAATCATATTTATTTAATGATGCCCCACCCCCTTGCCCCCCCACCCCACCCCCTTGAACCCCACATGCACCCTCCCCACTACCCTACAGACCCCACTGCACCCCACCTACACCCTCCCCACTTTCCAACAGATCCCCTGCCCCTGCCCCATTTCCCCTTTCACCCCAAATTCACCCTCCCCACTACCCTAAAAACCCCCTGCCCCCTGCCCCCTACTCCCTCCCCCAGCCCAACAGACCCCATCCCCCCCTATACCCTCCCCACTGCCCCCCTTTCACCCACTTGAACCCTCCCTACTTCCCTACAGATCCCCTCCATCTTGTACCCTCCCCCACTACCCCCTTACACTCTACCTAAAACCTCCGCACTACCCTGCAGACCCCCTACACCCTCCCCCACTTCCCCCCCTTGCACCCCACCTGCACCTTCCCCATAGCCTTGCAGACCCCATCCACCTCCCCTGTAACACCCGAGACTTTTATGTTATATAAATCATCAAAGGAATCTTTTTCTACACAACACTTGCTTGGCTTGCTTTACACGCAATCGCGACCTTCCTCGATAGCTTGCGTCGTACGCAATATCGAGTTTCACTAAACAACAATATGCTATTAAAACTAGCCGTTATGAATAGTAATAACCACTTTTTGAAATTTTATAAATTTTATTTTTCAAAATGGACTTCATTTTTGGACTCAGAATATCGAAATTAGCCTAGGGTAAAATTTTGGTATTTTTCTGAAAACTTTCAATTTTTGATGAATAGTGAAACCACTAAGTGGTAGGTTAAAAACTGAATTTTGCATAAAACTTAATTTTACCGCTTCTGTGAATGGAATTTAGAAAATCCGAGAGACACGGTTAATATCAAGGACTAAAATGTGGTTCAATGAGATGAAAATAAGTTTTGGTGAAAAGTAACTTTTTACTTTTTTTTACCGCGGTTAATAGTAAATAGGGTAACTAAGGGTAAATATGATATTAATATTACCCTAAAACATGTCCTAATTCTATTGGACAAGTGTAATTCGAACAAAAACAAACTTAGGAATAAAATATGACCATTTAGGCCCACTTGGATTAGATTAGGACATTTATTATTAATTTATTTAAAGAAGGGTTAAAATAGTTAAAATCAATGTTTAATAAGTAAATCATTTTTAATATGGGGTTATACATAAGATAAATTCGATTGTAAATATTCATTAGAAATATAAAACGATTTCCTACATGATGGTATTTTATTTGTAATTTTTAGACATCAAATAATTTAATTTATTTATGACACAAAGATGATGCAGTAATTATCTTATTAATGAAATATTGAAAAAATTGATAATATAAATACCAAAATAAATGTAATTTAAGACTTTTTATGAATTACACTAACTTTATAGGTTACTATGATATATTATTGTTGATTTAATGAACTTGGTTCGAACATATAATTCTGTTATGACTTTCAAAAAAATCATATATCAAATAGTGTCAAAATTGACACAAAATAGTTTTTAAATCAAATATTATATTATTAATTGTTATTTTATTCCTAAAAATCTAAGGTTCGGCCGAATGACTTAGATAAGGATATATATATTAATAATAAACAATTTGGGGTTCGTTTGGCATGTTATAGTAAGTGTATTAACCATATAGTGAAAGAAAACAAAAAGACACGGTAAAAGTTAAATTAATTAGCTTAGAGTTAAATCTAATTGATAAGGTTAAAATAATACCCTAAACTTGTCTAAATACTATTGGTTGATAGGATTTCGACCCATCCCCACTTTAGCTTCGAAATAAGATCCTTTGGAACCATTATAAACCGATTTTGACTTTAATATAAAATAATATTTTGAGATATTCCTAAGGTGCCCCTCTCCTCCCTTATAAAAGGGCACCTCCTCCCCCTCCTCCTCACACCAATTTGAGCACTCAAGATCGGCCAACCCCTGCCATTTTCCCTTGTCCACTTCCCTAGAATAATCCTAGAGGTCCTGGTCTTCTTCAAAGACCAATCTTAGTTCCCTAAGTGAAGGATTCAAAGAGGCGTTTCAAAGAAGAGGTAATAACCATTACCGATCTTTTCAATTTCTTTCTTCTTCAACTTCTTCTTATTTAGTTGTTTCATGATAAAGTAATAACATCAGTATTACTTACATACTGATATGTTATTATAAAACCTAATTCACCTTCTATCCATCTTACGGAAAAATGAAATCACCGCGCGTGCGTACGTACGGAATACCGTCTCCACGCCGTGGTGTAATCTATTTTCCACCATAACCTTACAAGGATGGGTATAATGGTGTAATGAGTAACTATATATGATTATTATTAAGTAATATTGATACTGAAATAATATATATATATACTCCAATACAATTCCACGATCATAGGAACGATATCATCACTCGTGCGTACGTACGGAATACCGTCTCCACGATGTGATGCGACTCGTTCTACATGATCTTCATTTCATAATGATTATATAAATGAATTGAATGAATGAATATGGTATATACAACACTAATACCATTCTGTAAATGAATTATCTATAACCTAAAGATAAGAATAAGAATTTATTCGACAAAACACGCATAAGAACAAAAAGTTATAAAGACCCGAGTAACAAGTAACAATGAAATATTACTAACAAGAAGCTAATAATATGACCATATATGATATCATATAAATATGTATGATTCTGGAATAAGTCAATAAAATTATTTAAACCATTATACAGGAGCTTCGGACACGAACAAAGCAAATCGGACCTAAGGTAAGGGAAATATCACAATCTCACTTTTATCCGAGATTGTTTTTACTTTGGTAATTACTAGGGTGTATTTTATCATCCACATCCATGTTCCCTAAATATGTAATATTATTTCCATCATTATACAATAGTTTATATCCAATTTTACCCTTCGGTGGGTTTTTAGTAAAAGATATGAAAGGAATCTTTTGTCGTTTTTCGTACGAGGTACTTTTTGACTTTTCCGACAAAAGTACGAAGAATGTTTTTTTAACTTATACGACATGAATGGATTTTTAAAACATTATTTCCAAGAAGCTTCCTTTACAAGTTTTCAAGTTTATTTTTAATCAACTTCTTTTATTTTAAAGTTGTATGACATGTTATGAAAGGAAAAATGTTTTTGAAGAAGAAAGGATATTTTCCTCAAGAATGGAGTTCAAGTGTTTTATCAAAATTATTTTCCATCTAAGATAATAAAGGGTTCTGTTTTTATCCCTATTATTAAATTGATTTGATCATGTTGTGATGGAATTATTTTTATGAATTCCTTTATCTTATATGAATTGATTTATGATGTCATGATGTTTCAAGAATCCCATTTTTGTTACATGTGTTATACGATGATGTATGATTTATGATTATGTGGAACACATAAGAAAGGATTCATTATAAGATGGGTGGGACCTATATCTCCCTCCAATGCATTGGGTAATGATTTTATATCTCATGAGATAGACATGGCTGGAACGGAAGGTTATTTCGGTTCAGTGATACAGGACTGAAACGAGGAGTGAACTCGGTTCAGAAAGGGACTTTGTCCACTAAGATAGTCTTGGCAATGAGTCATGACTAACAAGAAATGATTTTCCATGATTATGTGTGCATGCCACAAAGTTTCAAGTTTTATGTTATGGGGATCTCATTTTCACTTCTATGATTTATTCCATGTTAAGATATTATGATCTCTTTTGCAGGTTTTGATTTTCATAAAGATATGATATGATTTTTATTTCCTTTATTTGCCCTTGCTGAGCATTTGAGCTCACCCTTTTATGTTTTCTTTTCCCCAGGTCAGGAAGATGGATATTAAGTAGAATATGCTAAAAGGGACCCTAGATATGATGAAATAAATGGGAGACACTATAGAAGATTTATGAACCAGTTGTTTATGTTTCCCAGTTTCTAAAGACACTATACCTATACGGTCCTTTGTGGTTTTGTCATATGTTGTAATAAGTGTGCTTCAATTTTGAAGTATTAACAATGTATGTAAAGTGTGGGTCGTTATAGTTGGTATCAGAGGAAAGGTATAGTCAACCTTTGGAAACTAGGATGTGAAAGCCTTAGTAAGAACCCTAAGGATAAGTCTAAGCATAGAACACAATCTTAGTGTTTTAGAAATGGCCTTGAATAACCTAGGATAAGACCTTAAGCATGAAAATTTTATTCTTGAATTATGTGGTTTCCTATTATAATTAGTGTTGCTCACACTATTCTTCTTGGTTTTAGTCAATGGCTGGAACCCGAAGGAACCGTGTTAATGCGGAATGCGATGGGAAATGCAATGATTGTCCCCCTGAGCAACCAAACGATATGGGAGCTGGAATGCAAAATCTTGTAGCCATGCTCACACAACTTTCTCAAGCTATGAATCATGCAGGATTTCCAAACGAACAAAGGAGGGAGCAACATTCTGTTGAATCCTTCATGAGGCAGCGTCCACCTTCTTTCAGCGGGTCTACTGATCCATTAGTTGCTGAACAATGGATTAGTACTACTGAAAAGATATTTTCAGTTCTTCAATGTTCTGAGCATGATAAAGTCATCCTAGCAGTGTATCGTTTGGAAGGAGATGCTGATCAATGGTGGAATCTTGTTAAGAATACAAGGAAAAGGGATGAAATTGAGTCTATGGAATGGGACGAGTTCAAGAACTTATTTTTCAATAAGTACTTCCCTCGTATTCTCCGAACAAAGATGGAGAAAGAGTTTCTTGAACTGAAGCAAAGGGATGATGAATCTGTTGGTACCTATGAAGCAAATTTTACAAGACATGCAAGGAACGCTTCTGGTATTATTATCCAACCTGAGAGTAAGATCGATCGATTCTTTAGTGGCTTAAAACCAAGTCTTCGAAGGGCGTTAGCCATAAGGGACTTCAATAGCTACGAGGAAATCGTTCGATGTGCTATCAAAGTCGAGATGGAGATTGGAGTAACCCATCAGTCGCATGGGTTTGATAAGAAGAGGAAGATGGAATTCAAAGGAAACTCTAAAGAGCACACTGAAAAGAAGATGAACTTTCCCTTATGCTCAAAGTGTGGAAAGAAACATGGAGGGAGTTGTCTTAAAGGGACAAGTAAATGTTTTAAATGTGGAAAAGAAGGTCATCGAGCATTTGAATGCCGTGATAATGGGAAGAAGATGTCTAATGACGCAAACAAAGGAAGGGATACACAGAATGAACCTACTACACTTCAATGTTTCAAGTGCAAGGAGATGGGGCATTATGCCAATCAATGCCCAAATCCAAGGGTTGATGATGATGGTCGACGTCAACAAAATCTTAAGGCTAAAGACAAAGGAAAGTCACATGCAATTTCTATCAGCGATGTGGAGTACGATAACGAAGTGGTGAAAGGTACACTTACCATCCACTCTAAAGTAGCAAATGTTTTATTTGATTCTGGATCCACCCACTCTTTTATTTCTAAAGAATTTTCTAAGGGTATCACCGTATTACCTCAACAATTAGATGTTGAGTTAGCTGTGACAACACCTAATGGAACAACAGTCGCATCAAAAGTTTATAATTCTTCTCCGATCGAAGTTTGTGGGAAAGTGCTTCCTGCAAATCTTGTGATCCTTCCTTTAGTGGAATTTGATGTGATTCTTGGAATTGATTGGCTTTCTCTACATGGAGCTCATATCGATTTCCAAAGAAGGGAAGTCACATTTCATATTCCAGATCAATCTACGATCGTATATCAATGCAAGGATGAACATAACCTTCCAGTGGAAATTTCTTCCATCTTATGGGTATTGATTCCACTAAATGAAGGTTATTTATCTCAAATGGTTGGTGAGAAACTCACGATTAAGAATATTCCCATTGTACGGGAGTTTGATGATGTCTTTCCGGAGGAATTGCCGGGTCTTCCACCAAATCTTGAAGTTGAGTTTTCAATAGAACTCGTACCGGGTGCTTTGCCTATTTCAAAGACACCTTATAGAATGGCCCCAATTGAGTTGCAGGAATTGAAGAAGCAACTCCAAGAGAATCTTGATAAGGGATTCATACACCCTAGTGCGTCACCTTGGGGAGCACCTGTTCTATTTGTTAAGAAGAAAGATGGATCAATGAGACTTTGCATTGATTATCGAGAACTTAACAAGATCACTATCAAGAACAAATATCCTCTCCCACGCATTGATGACTTATTTGACCAACTACGTGGAGCTCAATACTTTTCCAAGATTGATCTTCGTTCAGGGTATCACCAATTAAGGGTCAAAAGGGAGGATATACCAAAGACGGCTTTCCGTACAAGGTATGGACACTATGAATTTATAGTGATGCCATTTGGTCTTACTAATGCCCCTGCTATCTTCATGGATCTAATGAATAGAGTCTTTAGAGACTATCTTGATCAATTTTTGGTAGTCTTTATAGACGATATTCTTGTCTATTCAAAGAGCAAGGAAGATAATGAAGATCACTTGAGAATTATATTGAAGACCCTGAGAAAGGAGAAGCTTTATGCCAAATTTACCAAGTGTGAATTTTGGCTTCAAAAAGTTGCATTTTTGTGTCATATAATCTCAAAATAGGGGATATCTGTGGATCCAGAAAAAACAGAGGTTATCGAAAGATGGTCAAGACCAACAAAAGTAACTGAGATCCGAAGTTTTCTTGGTTTGGCTGGATATTATCGACGTTTTGTAAAAGATTTTTCACGATTATCTAATCCACTCACCAAGTTGACTCGGAAAGGAGTTAAGTTTGTCTGGACAGAGGAATGTGAAGAGAATTTCAAGGAGTTGAAAAGAAGGTTATCCAGTGCACCTGTGCTCACACTACCTTGTAGTGGAGAAAGGTTTGTGATCTATAGTGATGCATCCAAGAAGGGATTGGGGTGTGTTCTTATGCAAAATGATATGGTGATAGCTTATGCCTCACGACAGTTGAAAATCCATGAGCAAAATTACCCAACACATGATTTGGAGTTGGCTGCGGTAATCTTTGCATTAAAGATTTGGAGGCATTACCTTTATGGTGAAAGGTGTGATATTTATACTGATCATAAAAGTTTAAAGTACATTTTCACACAAAAGGAGCTGAATATGCGCCAAAGAAGATGGTTGGAGCTGATTAAGGATTATGACTGCTCAATCCATTACCACCCTGGGAAAGCAAACAAGGTGGCAGATGCATTAAGTCGACAAGACCATGCTAGTTTATCCATGATGAGGATCACAAAAGATCCAATATTTATGGATTTACAAAGGATGGATCTTGGAATTATAATGGAAGGGGAAAAATCTTATCTTTCTCAAATGAATGTTCAACCATATATACATGTGAAGATTAAAGAGGCACAGAAAGAAGATGTCGAGTTACAAAAGAAGGTGAGAAATGTTCCTGAATTCAACCTTGATTGTGATGGGATAATAAAGTTCAGGAATCGGGTTTGCGTTCCTCCCATCCCCGAATTAAAGAATGAGCTGCTGGATGAGGCTCATAGTTCATCATTTTCTATTCATCCTGGAAGCACGAAGATGTATAGGGACCTGAAAGAGTACTTCTGGTGGGATGGCATGAAAAGAGATGTTGCGGAATATGTCTCTCGATGCTTGGTTTGTCAACAAGTTAAAGCTGAGAGACAGAAGTCTAAGGGGATGTTACAACCATTACCCATACCCGAATGGAAATGGGAAAACATCACTATGGACTTTGTCACAGGACTTCCTAAAACATCCAAAGGCAATAATGCTATCTGGGTCATAGTTGATCGTCTTACAAAGTCTGCACACTTCATTGCTATTAGAGAGGATTTCTCTCTAGATCAGCTTGCCAGGATATATGTAAAGGAAGTGGTAAGATTGCATGGAGTACCACTTTCTATTATATCTGATCGAGATCCGAGATTTACCTCGAAGTTCTGGCGAAGTCTTCAGCATACTCTGGATACAGAGTTGAGTTTCAGCACTGCTTATCATCCCCAGACAGACGGTCAGTCTGAGAGAACAATTCAAGCCCTAGAAGATATGTTGAGAGCTTGCTCTATGGATTTCAAAGGAGGTTGGGATCAACACCTACCTTTGGTGGAATTTTCTTATAATAATAGCTTTCACTCCAGTATTCAGATGTCTCCTTATGAAGCTCTCTATGGAAAGAAATGCAGGACTCCAACTTGCTGGGATGAAGTTGGGGAAAGAAAGATATTAGGACCTGATCTCGTTGATGAAATGGCAGAAAAGGTTAGATCTATTCAACAACACATAAGAGCAGCTCAGAGTCGACAGAAAAGTTATGCCGACAACCGAAGAAAAGACCTAGAGTTTGAAGTGGGCGATAAAGTGTTCTTACAAATATCTCCCTGGAAGAGGGTTATGAGATTTGGAAAGAAGGGGAAGTTGAGCCCTAGATATATCGGTCCTTTTGAAATACTGGATCGTGTTGGGAAGGTAGCTTACCGATTGGCGCTTCCACCGAATCTCTCTCAAGTTCACGATGTGTTCCACGTATCTCTCCTGAGAAAGTACATACCAGATCCTTCACATGTACTCAGCTCAGAAGTTGTACCGCTGGAGCAAGATCTTTCTTATGAAGAACAGCCGATAGGGATTCTGGATCGTAGCGAAAAAGTCCTACGAAACAAGACCACTCGCTTGGTGAAAGTTTTATGGAGGAACCACCAACTTGAAGAAGCTACATGGGAGCTTGAGGATATGATGAGGGAGAAGTATCCTCATTTGTTTATTACAAAGTGACGAATTTTGAGGGCGAAATTCTTTTTAAGGGGGGTAGAATGTAACACCCGAGACTTTTATGTTATATAAATCATCAAAGGAATCTTTTTCTACACAACACTTGCTTGGCTTGCTTTACACGCAATCGCGACCTTCCTCGATAGCTTGCGTCGTACGCAATACCGAGTTTCACTAAACAACAATATGCTATTAAAACTAGCCGTTATGAATAGTAATAACCACTTTTTGAAATTTTATAAATTTTATTTTTCAAAATGGACTTCATTTTTGGACTCAGAATATCGAAATTAGCCTAGGGTGAAATTTTGGTATTTTTCTGAAAACTTTCAATTTTTGATGAATAGTGAAACTACTAAGTGGTAGGTTAAAAACTGAATTTTGCATAAAAATTAATTTTACCGCTTCTGTGAATGGAATTTCGAAAATCCGAGAGACACGGTTAATATCAAGGACTAAAATGTGGTTCAATGAGATGAAAATAATTTTTTGGTGAATAGTAACTTTTTACTTTTTTTTTACCGCGGTTAATAGTAAATAGGGTAACTAAGGGTAAATATGATATTAATATTACCCTAACACATGTCCTAATTCTATTGGACAAGTGTAATTCGACCAAAAACAAACTTAGGAATAAAATATGACCATTTAGGCCCACTTTGATTAGATTAGGACATTTATTATTAATTTATTTAAAGAAGGGTTAAAATAGTTAAAATCAAAGTTTAATAAGTAAATCATTTTTAATATGGGGTTATACATAAGATAAATTAGATTGTAAAGATTAATTAGAAAGCTAAAAAGATTTCCTACATGATGGTATTTTATTTGTAATTTTTAGACATCAAATAATTTAATTTATTTATGACACAAAGATGATGCAGTAATTATCTTATTAATGAAATATTGACAAAATTGATAATATAAATACCAAAATAAATGTACTTTAAGACTTTTTATGAATTCCACTAATTTTCTAGGTTACTATGATATATTATTGTTGATTTAATCAACTTGGTTCGAACATATAATTCTGTTATGACTTTCACAAAAATCATATATCAAATAGTGTCAAAATTGACACAAAATAGTTTTTAAATCAAATATTATATTATTAATTGTTATTTTATTCCTAAAAATCTAAGGTTCGGCCAAATGACTTAGATAAGGATATATATATTAATAATAAACAATTTGGGGTTCTTTTGGCATGTTATAGTAAGTGTATTAACCATATAGTGAAAGAAAACAAAAAGACACGGTAAAAGTTAAATTAATTAGCTTAGAGTTAAATCTAATTGATAAGGTTAAAATAATACCCTAAACTTGTCTAAATCCTATTGGTTGATAGGATTTCGACCCATACCCACTTTAGCTTCGAAATAAGACCCTTTGGAACCATTATAAACCGATTTTTACTTTAATATAAAATAATATTTTGAGATATTCCTAAGGTGCCCCTCTCCTCCCTTATAAAAGGGCACCTCCTCCCCCTCCTCCTCACACCAATTTGAGCACTCAAGATCGGCCAACCCCGGCCATTTTCCCTTCTCCACTTCCCTAGAATAATCCTAGAGGTCCTGGTCTTCTTCAAAGACCAATCTTAGTTCCCTAAGTGAAGGATTCAAAGAGGTGTTTCAAAGAAGAGGTAATAACCATTACCGATCTTTTCAATTTCTTTCTTCTTCAACTTCTTCTTCTTTAGTTGTTTCATGATAAAGTAATAACATCAGTATTACTTACATACTGATATGTTATTATAAACCCTAATTCACCTTCTATCCATCCTACGGAAAAATGAAATCACCGCGCGTGCGTACGTACGGAATACCGTCTCCACGCCGTGGTGTAATCTATTTTCCACCATAACCTTACAAGGATGGGTATAATGGTGTAATGAGTAACTATATATGATTATTATGAAGTAATATTGATACTGAAATAATATATATATATATATACTCCAATACAATTCCACGATCATAGGAACGATATCATCACTCGTGCGTACGTACGGAATACCGTCTCTACGATGTGATGCGACTCGTTCTACATGATCTTCATTTCATAATGATTATATAAATGAATTGAATGAATGAATATGGTATATACAACACTAATACCATTCTGTAAATGAATTATCTATAACCTAAAGATAAGAATAAGAATTTATTCGACAAAACACGCATAAGAACAAAAAGTTATAAAGACCCGAGTAACAAGTAACAATGAAATATTACTAACAAGAAGCTAATAATATGACCATATATGATATCATATAAATATGTATGATTCTGGAATAAGTCAATAACATTATTTAAACCATTATACAGGAGCTTCGGACACGAACAAAGCAAATCGGACCTAAGGTAAGGGAAATATCACAATCTCACTTTTATCCGAGATTGTTTTTACTTTGGTAATTACAGGGGTGTATTTTATCATCCACATCCATTTTCCCTCAATATGTAATATTATTTCCATCATTCTACAATAGTTTATATCCAATTTTACCCTTCGGTGGGTTTTTAGTAAAAGATATGAAAGGAATCTTTTGTCGTTTTTCGTACGAGGTACTTTTTGACTTTTCCGACAAAAGTACGAAGAATGTTTTTTTTAACTTATACGGCATGAATGGATTTTTAAAACATTATTTCCAAGAAGCTTCCTTTAAAAGTTTTCAAGTTTATTTTTAATCAACTTCTTTTATTTTAAAGTTGTATGACATGTTATGAAAGGAAAAATGTTTTTGAAGAAGAAAGGATATTTTCCGCAAGAATGGAGTTCAAGTGTTTTATCAAAATTATTTTCCATCTAAGATAATAAAGGGTTCTGTTTTTATCCCTATTATTAAATTGATTTGATCATGTTGTGATGGAATTATTTTTATGAATTCCTTTATCTTATATGAATTGATTTATGATGTCATGATGTTTCAAGAATCCCATTTTTGTTACATGTGTTATACGATGATGTATGATTTATGATTATGTGGCACACATAAGAAAGGATTCATTATAAGATGGGTGGGACCTATATCTCCCTCCAATGCATTGGGTAATGATTTTATATCTCATGAGATAGACATGGCTGGAACGGAAGGTTATTTCGGTTCAGTGATACAGGACTGAAACGAGGAGTGAACTCGGTTCAGAAAGGGACTTTGTCCACTAAGATAGTCTTGGAAATGAGTCATGACTAACAAGAAATGATTTTCCATGATTATGTGTGCATGCCACAAAGTTTCAAGTTTTATGTTATGGGGATCTCATTTTCACTTCTATGATTTATTCCATGTTAAGATATTATGATCTCTTTTGCAGGTTTTGATTTTCATAAAGATATGATATGATTTTTATTTCCTTTATTTGCCCTTGCTGAGCATTTGAGCTCACCCTTTTATGTTTTCTTTTCCCCAGGTCAGGAAGATGGATATTAAGTAGAATATGCTAAAAGGGACCCTAGATATGATGAAATAAATGGGAGACACTATAGAAGATTTATGAAGCAGTTGTTTATGTTTCCCAGTTTCTAAAGACACTATACCTATACGGTCCTTTGTGGTTTTGTCATATGTTGTAATAAGTGTGCTTCAATTTTGAAGTATTAACAATGTATGTAAAGTGTGGGTCGTTATATCCCCCATGCACCCTCCCCCTACCATGCAGACCCATGTCCCCCTTGCACCCTCCCCCTACTTCCCCCTTGCACCCCACCTGCACCCTCCCCACTACACTACAAACCCCCCCTGCACCCTCCCCCACTATCCCACTTTCACCCCACCTGCACCCTCCACACTACCCCGCAAACCCCCATGCCCCCTCACCCCACTATGCCTACTAGTTTTCCCTCCCCCAACTACCCCCCTTTCACCCCACCTGCACCATCCCAACTACCCTACAGACCCCCTTGCACCCCACTGATGGGTAACATTACTGAGGAAAATAATCATTTTGGATGATGTAAGGATGTTAACCACAGTCTAAAAAAATGAATGACAAGATTACCTAGGTATGAGGAACTAAGAAAAAAAAAATCTTTTTTAATAAGATATGAAGGTTACTGTGAAAGAAAAATAACAATGTAAGAAGAAAAATAAACATATTCCAAAGGTTTTCATGGATGTATAGACAGAAAAATTTGAGGAATCAATGAGGTTGTATGAAAAATAAAATAAGGATGAATGTTCATTTCTAGAGTACATAAAGAAGAAAACTCCACATAAAAAAACATAGAAAAAGAAGTCTATGAAGCATAAGAAGACTAATTAATGGATAATGAAGGGTGGTCACATGAAGAATGATGATGTTAACATGAAAATTGATTTTTTATTGAGATAATACTCTCAACCCTATTCCTATAACTAATAAGGAAAGGTAGATCGACTTTATTCCCTACTAGTTATGTGATTGTTTTTCCAGTTTTATCTATAGTAATAATAGGTTTCATGGACCTACATATGGAATCAATTAAGCCCTTCTAAACTAGAAGGGATCTCGTCTTATTTTTTCAAATGTTAAAGTTTTTGTCACCATCAAATTTTTCAATTTCGAACCTATTTCTTGAAAATTTTACCAGAAGATTAGATGTCCAGTTATTGCATACAACGCTAAGTGTACACCCATGAAATCTGACCAGTCTCAAGCATAAACTATTCTTAACAAAATAGATTTTAAATGAATAGGAATTATGAATGTAAAATTGGATCTAATCAAATATAGTAGATAAATATAGGAAATTTATAATGTGATCACTATACATAAATACACAAAATAAATTACTGAAAAAATAAATGGGTTTGATAGAAAATGAAAAAAGTGTGGATCTAAAACAACATTGTGAGGGGTATGGTTGAAAAGAAAAAAATGAATAACAAACCAAAACCTAAAGAAAAAATATGGGGCTTTGAATATAGCAGTCCAATAAAGTAGAATCTAAATATTCAAGATGAAATAATTTAATGAATGAAGTAAGGAACACATAATTTATGTTATTCAGTCCCTTTGGACCCTACGTGCTTTGAAAGAGCACCACCCAGAATCAAGTATTTTAATAATATCAAAATAGGAAACAATTATAGTATAAAATTATGAAGAAACATCAACATGATAAAAAAATACAACTTTAAAATAAAATTCAAAGACTTACATTGCTAAACACAATGAGGTTTGGTTGTCCTGATCACACCCCTCCCCCTACCCCCCACATGCACACCCCTTCCCTGCCCCCAGCACACCCCTACCCCTCCTCCCAAATCTAAGTGTTGGGATGTCTCTTGAGGAGTTTTAATGCCTATTTAGGTGTTAAGGTGGTTCATGGGGTATAAAAGTATCATTTAGAGGGTTTCTAGTCCATTCCACTTAATTTTAAGACCCATCAATTACCATGTCTAGGTATACTAGGTACTAAGACTAATAAAGGAAAAAATAATTAATTATGAGTTTTATAGTGCGGTATCTTCTACTGGGGAAATAAGTATGGCTTAATGGGTAACCATGTGCTAGGTTTATGGTTGTGTTATCTATGTATTTCATAAATCCTTACTGTATTCATATAGGGCATGTATTGAATGAGATAATGGTGGTACATGATATGATAAGATACCTGACCGAAAAAATAGATTGGTGATATGAGATGAGATATGGTACCTCAACCTATGTGAGTGGGTGATATAATGATATGGGAAGAAATACCTCACCCTGATTGAGATGTTTGTGGTATAATATTAAATAAAATGCTTCACCCAAAGTGAGATGGTTTCCATTTGAGAGGGTTTATGTGATGTCACTCTGAGTGAGTGGGAGGTGTTATTAGATAAGTTATGAGACCTCACCTTGAGTGGGTGGGTAGAAGTACGAAATAAAACCTGATATCATAACTTGTTATGGGACCCATCCTTGAGTGAGAGGTATTTGGCCTGAACGAATAGTGGAAACTATGTGACCCAGGCCACACGGTTTGTTTAAACAATATGACTATAGAGAGGGGAACCTAAAACTCCACATGATTTGTCTACAACCATGCAGGTTTTGGTGCACAACCATGTGTCCTATTGCAGATGGGGGTAATATCCATTTATCATGGTTTTTACATAGTTTGGGAACCATGTGCGTAAACCGTGTGCAGTGAGGTTTTTGGGAAAAATAGCATTTCCCCTCTTTAATTCTAAAAAATATTTTTAATTTTCCCTTTCCTACAATGGATATTCAAGGGGTTCGTACTCCCATAGAGCTTCCTCCTCCTCCGTGCTTAGATCTTCTACTACTCTTTCTGGCATCTGTTTTCAATTCTATTGGAAGCATTAGATAACACAACCTCAACCTAAAGGCATGTTTTCTTTTGAGGATAACAACTCGAAACATCTTTTTTTTTTCTGGTTTCATGCATATGAAACTTCACATATATATAAGGACAACTATCCCCTATGTACATATTTTCGTGGCCAAATATGCACTAGGGGGTCCTTATGTATATGTTTATACTTGCATATACCCTTTTACACTTACACATGTATGCATATTTCATATCTATATATAAGCACACCTAGCCCCAATATATATATATATATATGCATACATCCATGAGTGAATATATATAGATGGGGGACTTATATATGTATATGTCTTTCTATGTATACACATGTAATCTTTCTTCAAAGGCAACTCGAATCCATCTCAACGAAATCCAAAATGCACTACAAAAATATAAGGAACCAAAAAAATCAAAAAAGCTCTAATTAAAATTGGGTCAAATTAGAAAAATGGAATAAATCTTACCCAAATCCAATTTTGAACTCACTATCATCGATGGTGGTGGATAGAACCAGCCTCACCCTAAGAATCCACCTATAATAAAATAGAGTGAAAAGAAATGATATATAACGACTTCTTATATATATGTGGTAATTTTTTCAATTGTACATGATAAATGATACACGAATCCATAACCAACAATGAAAAAATAATATTCATATTGATATGTACATCCTAATACTAAATAAAATGATCATTAATAAAGCTCTTTATTTTTCAAACACCACTCATTTAGCTCAAACAACAATGATGTAATCTATGATGAATAAAATAAGAATAAAATTTACATTTGAAATATACCTCAATATTAGCATCATCAGAACAATCATGACCATCATCATCTCTTATAGAAACACAAAAATCATTATCACCTCCTCTCAGACAACCACCAACACCACCACCACCATCATGATCATTGTAATATTCATTGGTTTATGCACCTAAATTAGTGGAAGGAGTCAAGAATCCTGATAAACATAATGCATAAAAATGAGAACACATTTAATTAATGAAAACATTCAATGTTTATATGGTGATTCATATAATATCATTATGTTACGAATAAAATACTCTGATAAACACTATGTATACAAATGAGAACACATTTAATTAATGAAAACATTGAAATTTTCTTATGTATGATGATTGGTGAACATAAAATTGAAGAGAAATAAGAAATATGTTTAGAAAGAGCAACAAAACTATCTGAAATAAAATCATGAATACCCATAGATATACTGCAGTTCTCTATGTGAATATCCTTAATAGTCAGCCCAGATAAAAACAACTTTATTAGTAAAAAAAATAACTACTATTCAACAGTTATAATTGATTTTTTAGTTTGAAATAAAAATATCAAAACAAAATACATGTTTTGTAGATCAATTACACAAACTAACACAAAACACATATTCTGTTGTCTATAAATAAGAACTTCATTAATTCAAAAATGTGTAATGTTTCAACCATTGATAAAAAAATACAAAGATATTTTCAGTTGAAAAGATAAACAAAGAATAGAAAGCATTTTCTATTATAATTATGTTTCAATAATCAAAACTCACACCTAATCAAAAGAAAAATAACAATGTGTGGATATGCAGAGAAGAAACCTCTATAGTGAAACAATCCCCTGCACCATCATCTCCAAACCTCTAGGATTTATTGGAACCCATATCTACTCAATGCTCGTGAATTTGTGGATATTGTAAATATAGATTCCAAAATACATTTTATTTATAATATATAATTATATATTAAAAAAATATTACAATTCAGATATTAAATCCTTGACGGATGAAAATATAGAAATATAGTTTCAAAAATGTAATCTATAGTTGTGAGAATTAACTATGTGGTGGTGATTAAATTTTTGGTAACAACCTATGGGTGTTTCAAGAATAAATGAGTTCAAATATCTACAAGTGATATAGAGTTCATCTACTACGAAAGAGAATTCATCAAAATGAAAATCAAGAAAGAAGATACAATAGGTATGGATTTACCATTTGAATAATGGAAAGCGTTGAGGAAAGACCTATAAAAAATCCAAACACAACCCACATGGAAGCTGAAACCATCTCCTTTGATTTTCCACATATTGAAACCCAAAATTGAGAAAACATTAAAACATTTAAAGATGGTTTTTTTGTTACAATTCCAAACATGGAAAGGAAGGTGTTTTTTTTAAATCTTCCATCCAAGAAATCTTTTCATGTTTCCACAGAATACTGTCAAGCAGTTATATTGAGAATCTATCTTCTAAAAAACCTATTCATGAATAGTAAGGAAGCAGAAAGATTGATTCCTGAAGAAGATGAATTAAAGAATTAGAGAATTAATTAATTAGAAAAATTAAAGCCACAAACCACAAATATCATATTCAATATCTAAATCAGTTAGTCAACGCCTGATATTTATATAAATTACATATCACATACCAATCAGTTCAAGAGGAAAGTTATCCTTACTGAGCTCCAAATAATCCTGATGGCCAACTTGGACACTCTTTTTCTTTTTCTCATTATTATATGAGAACCACTCTATGTCAGTGTCTAGGTCATCTGAAGAGTCAAGAAGATTGGCATATTGAAGAGAACATTATTTGATAAAACAAAACCTAAAATAATATATATATATATATATATTTCATTATCAATACACCATAAATAAAAATAAACATAAAGAAAGGGATACCTGTATACCTTCTCTAAGGATATCATTTCAAGATTGAAACATCCCTATATACATTGAATTTCTATAAAACCTTTACCAAGGAGAACCCATGAAGAAATAGCCTATAATTGAAACTGTGAATAAGTGAAACAATTACATATGAAATCCTTTTAACCATGCTACAATATGAAAAAACTTCTATTTAAGCAATATAAAAACATGTATGTATAATAAATATATAAATAATTTCAATTGATAGCCAACAGAAAAAAATAAATCAATTATATGTTTTAGTTATAGAAAAAATGTAAATGAGCACAAAATATTCATATTTTTCAATTATAATATTTAAATAAAAATAACAGTCAATCAAAAGTATTGTTATATAGTTGAGTGGATGATTATTTAACATACCCAATGTCAGTGAGTCCACTATTCATGTAATATAATACATTTATAAAAAAATGAGAACGACATGAAATATGCATGATTGAAACTACAAAAAAATATATACTAAATCAAATCAGTTTGGCATACCTAAAATGGAGAACGTGTTGATGCGGTGGAGGAAATCTATATCATCCATGGAATAAATTTTAGATGAAGAAATATTGAACAAGAAAAAGAAGTACAAGAAGTAATTGGTGAATAAAAAATGAATATGTATTGTATTGATGTTTGAAAAATCAATATGTAGTTGGAAAAACTAAATCTTGGAGAGAACTGGATTTTTTTCCAGAAACTTATGAGAACCCACCATTTGTGAAGCACAATATTGTATTACAGCCTAAAACATTAGTATAAACATAGTGAAATGTGAAACTATAGAGCTGAGAAAAATGATACCGAGCTGCTACAGATGAGAAAATACCATATGTATGATTCATCGGGAGCTGGAAGAATCTGCACTTAGGGAACATTTCTACCCTCTCGTCTATTTCTATGAATAAATGATAAGATAGATTTTTTAAGAAAGTAGCAGGTTTCAGTTATGGTGAATGTAAATATGAAGTGGGTACATGGCGTGCTTCACCGAGGTAGATCTCAGAGGAGACAGAGAATACTGAGAACCCCTAGAGGAGTGGAGGGGAACCAGGTGATGGAGGGTGATGTCAACCTGGGTAGGCGAGAACTCTAGCTCGACGGGAGGTGATAATTGAGTAGGAAGAGAAACTGAGGGAAATTGATAGTTTGCGTTGATGTGAACAAATTCTGGAGCCACAAAGGGGGGCGACGTCATAGTCAATGGAGGGAATTATGTTGGATTGATGCGAAAGTTGGTATTGGAGTATGACGGTGGAAATAGTTCCTGAAAATTCGAGGAGGAGTAGACAGGAACACGTATTAGGAGGAAGAAGATGATTGGGGTCTGTGGGGACCATAGTTTGATAGGTGAAGAAGTGTGAGTGTGGGGAGAAACCGAGGGAAACCACGTGCAGAAGACGAAGTGAGGAAAAAGAAACTGTATGATGTGAAGGAAGATGATGAACCCTAGGCCGATAAGAGATGAACCCTGAGCTGGAGGAAAATCCAAGGGAAATAGCATGTAGAAGAGGGAGGGAGGGAGAGGAAGGGATTGACGTGGAGAAGGTACATGGAAGTCAGGTGGAGAAGAAATGTGTATTTTTGAATGTTGGACACGTGGAATGGAGAGTAACCCAGGACTAGTATAGTTAGTAGATATCATGTTTCCACTATGTTTTATTTCGGTGCTATTTATGAAATTAGTAAATTGAACATGTTGAATAACCTCAATTCACTCTAACATGTTTCTAATTTTACTTTTAGAATTATAAAATTACTTATTGTGTTTAGAAAAAAATATTATTCGTGATAACTAGAGGTAAAGAGGAAGATGTAACATTTAAAATTTTCCTAGTGGGAAGAATATCATTGGGCCCATGTCATTACATAGTAGCTTCAACGAAGGTATCTTCATTATCATTATTGAGAATTTTAAATCTAATAATGATGAACAACTAAAGAATATTCAGTGGTTAAATATTCAATTTTATCACTATAGGATAGATCTGTAAATACCATGAGATCACCTTTAGCTTGGAGGTGATTCTAGAACATCTATATTTTTAAATATAACACCAAAACCTGATCATGATAAATCTTGGTCATGTTTTCTCATACCTTAATCCATGAAATATTAGAATAGTATTAACATATAATCTATAAGAATAACTATTTTGGGAATATTTATGCATGGAATCAACCATGATAAATAATAATCATTCTAGTAAACATATACTATATCAATTGGTAAGTGTTTTTGAGTAAATATATCAAAAGATAAGAAAGAATAAGATCACATGAAATCTCTGTTAAAGAAGAGAATGTGGAAGTTCAATGTCATTTCACAACATTCTATGTGGGAATGATGAAAATGTAATGATTTCATCAAGGATAACTTTAATAAATAATAAATAATTGGCGTATCTAACATAATGAGGAAAATAAAACAATGTTTCCTTGTGCCAAAAGATTTCTAACATGTCAATGGATAAATACATATTGGAAACATCACCTTATTTAGTGATGGATGACCTTTGGAATTCGGGGAGGACCATCTGAGGTTGCAGTGACTAATCCTCTAATCTAGACATTACTTCATTGTTGTGGTCTGGGAGAGGATGTTAAAAAAATCACACTTATACCACCACTCTATGAAGCCCCATGATAATGATCCAATTTTACAAAGTCATGGAGATATCAAATATAAACCATACCCTAAAAAAACTAAATATTAAAAGATATTAATAAGAAAGAATAATGGTGGTGAAAGAGGAATATTTACCTCTATCTATTTAAAGTATAAGAACCCCATAAGGAATTTTTAAAGGTGGATTATAGAATAACTATTTTGTTATCCTTAAAAAACAACACCCATCCCTACTGGGTAACCAATCCACCTCCATTTTGTACCTGATGGACCTTATAAAGGGTCCACTACACTTTTCAGCCCACCGGGTACCTAGTACCCCTCCACCGGGTACCTTATAAAGGTATTTTTTTTTTCAAAACCATTAAGAGGCATCCAGTGCCTCCCAATCGAATAACCAATGACTACTGCTGTTTTTTTCAGTTAGCCACCACCCTACGATTTGGCAACCAACCCTCTAAATAACCATTAACCTCAAGTGAAAACACATCCCAAAGACCCTCTGCGCACGCTCCTCCCCATTGCGAGGGGAACTACCAGTGGAGGAGGATTAGGGAGAGGAGAGGCCATGATGGTTTAGGGAAGGAGGGTCATTTGTCAAGGGTATCAGGGAGGAGCACACCACTGTGAGAGGCATTGAGGGTTAGGAGGGTCACAAGGGGCACCGTTGGAGGGGGAGGATCTGGGATAGGAGAAGAAGCGATGGCTTTTTCAAAGAGGGTCACACGTAGAGAGTATCAGGGAGGAGGGAACCACTGTTTGAGATGTCTAGTGTTTGGATGGTCATGATTGGGGGAAGATGGAGGAACAGCCCGACACAATTTGGAAAAAAAGAGAGAAATTTTTTATCCACGATAGTATATACTAAATCATCACTGTAAATAAAATATACCCATAGGTATATTAAACCATGTCTATAGATCCGTGGATATAGCTTAAATTTCTAGTCGTGAAACCATACATTGCTTCTGTGACGTGATGAGAATTAAGTGTTATGAGAAAACAAATATTTTTTCTTAGTTGTTAACTTGGATATCTTTAAGCATTACAAAGAATAATAACTCAAATCATTATTACTATCTTGTGTTTTAAACAATTCATTGATCACAAAAACTTATAGTGTTGGGGTAGTTATTTCTTAACTTTCATGTTTTTGTTCAAGGTTGGTGCTTTGTTGGATTTATCTACAGACTCAAAACTAACGCAAAGTGGGAGATTTTTGAAACCAAGGGCTTTCATAGCTTGAAACATAGTCTAGTGTTTTTGTCAATAAACACAATGATGATTAGGTATTTCTCAAGGAAATTGATTTTATAGTAAAATATAACTATAATGATTAAGGAGGCTTCATTTCCCACTGTTTGCCAAATTTTTGTGCTCAAAATCACGAGGAAGGTGAAAGCATCATGAAGGGTCATTTTATGGGATTGAATCCTATAAAATATGGTAAATGAATTCATATTGTGAAGACAAGATTTATTGAAGGTTGATCTTCATGAAAATACAGACCATTGTGAATGAGCATTGCGAATGCATGATGGAAAGATGGTGATTCTTTGCAACTATGACAAAGTTTCATACGTGCGTGATGAGTTGATGATGATTCTTCATGACCACAAAAAATAATAGATATTTTGTGATTATTTAACAATGATTCTTTGTGATTATGATAATGTTCAATAATTTTTGAAATTTCAATAATGCTTCATAAATGAAGGAGCTTCATAACCATGAATTTTGATGTTCATAGAAAATGTGTTGGAGGTGTGGGATCATCGTGGAAGTTTGGTCCTATAAATAGGCATTTACTCATTCATTTTACACAAAAATAATTATATAAAAGTATGATTCGATTTGAATTCAAGAAATATAGGATCTTTTCAAATCATATTTTCATTATGAGCTAGAGTATCATGGAAAGACTGTTATAGTCTTCAATAATTGTTAGGAATCTCAGAAAAAGAAGTTTTGTTATGATTAGTTACTCTGTAATGACTTAGTGTTCCATGAAGGTAGTTTTCCTCATGAAGGTTGTGAGATTTTTAAATGATATTTGCGAAGGAGATTCATGAACATCAGTTTTGAGAATCATGTTTAAGTGAATATTGTTTTAAAGTGCATTAACTCAGGATGACAGTGCAATCAAAGTCTCATGCTAGTGAGGGAAAAAGAGTTAAACACCAATCTACTGAAGTGAAATTCATGTTGTTAAAATGAGTAAGACTTCAACCAAAGAAATGATATAGTGAGATTAAATAGAATTATTTTGAGGGAGGCAGTTTATTATCCCCAAAATATTGTAAAGGTAGGGTTCCTGACATAGAGTGACTGCGTATAAACTTTTGTATTCCATAACTAGTGAATATTTGTGGATTTAGGTATGACTGAAACACTCTCAGTGTATTATTATTTGACTATACCTTAGTTGTGGACCAAGAAAAAATGTTTTTTCTCTCTTCATGTGAATGAATAATTGCTACAAGATTGCATCAAACAGTTTTAACAATTTCTAACCAACATGGGAACAATATCTGTTACTTTAAAAGAAAATGTTGACACCCTAATTCACCCCACCCCACTCAGGGTGTTCTAGGTTATTATATTATATCCCTCCAATATATGCCAGAATAACTACCTAAATTCTCTCCAAATATCTTGTAAAACTTTTCCTCACTATAATATCATATATTGAAGGCTTCATGTGTAATCCAAAGTAGGTTATCCAACATAGAGGTATAACTCTTAACCGAGTATTTCCATGTTTATTTCTTATTAAACCTCATATAAATAATCTATTACCATGTTGATATAAAAAATTTATTATATTAAATATACTAAAATTTTATTATGTTCAGGAAACTACCCTTTTTCATCTAATTTCAATCCTAATAGAAAATGAAAGCATCACTTGAGCATACGTAAGAACTATCATCTCCACAGAGTGATATATTTCATTTTCCATCAACATATTTAATGGATAGTTATTATGATATATTTAATGAATATATATGATATTTATGATATAATTATGATTCTATAAAGGTGAATTATTTTTTCCCTTTATTTAATTACATCCATAAAAAAGTGGAAATTCCACTTGTGTGTACATATGGATTATTGTCTCCATGAAGTAATATAATAAGGTTTTCATCACCAATGTATATTCATGATTATAAAAGTGTATATAATGAATAAATATGATCATTATTAAATTATTATGACTTTATATATGATTAAACATTGAAAAAGGTTCATGTATTGAAAACTTTGAACCGAAACATGCATGTGAAATAAATAAATCTTCGCCTCAAGATGAGACTTGCGGTATGAGTTTCTTATCTCACATTTATTTTTGTGAGACATATTCTATATTCACCACTAATTTATTTTAGGTGGTGTATATAGTACCTATGAATTTCATTTATTATTATTTTTATAGAAATTAATTAGATTTATAAATGAATATGATGTTCTCTCTCTTATGATAATTTTATCCCAATATTACCAAATCTTTATGTGAATTATGATAAAATATCATTTATTTTTGAGATTATCTATCTTAAATTTTCATTGAGGGAAGTTATATGAAACTAAAACTTTAAAACCTATATATTTTATTCTAATATAGTTATTTCTATGATTTTTATGTCTTTCTTTCAATCTTCTCTCAATGGTATATAAAAAATTGATAATTGTATTTAGAAAAGTTGATTTTATTTCCCCTTTTGTCGATTAAAATTTTATTCTATGTCTATATTATTTAAAAAAATTTCAATACTATAATTTTTTGTGATAAAATGATTATTTAAATTCTTGCTGAAATATATTGAATTTTATTTTAAATATATTAAAATGTATGATTTTGTTAATTTATAAATAAGGTACTTTGGGAAATTTTATCAAAAGTGTATAAAATATATATGTTTTAACATTTACCGCACAAAAGAATTTTTCCACCTCTATAATTATAATTTCATTTGAATATTATTTTACAATTTTAATTGGTTATATTAAAAGAATCTATTTTCCTCAGTATTATATAAATTTTTAGTGTTAATGATACTCATGGAAAATGATATTTTTCCCTATTTTAAAATAAATATTCAAATGTATTTCTCAAGATATTATTCATCTAAGTTAACATACTTTGATGTATTATATACTTAAATGGGGATACAATCTAATGTTATAATTTATGTTCTTTCATAGTATGGATTATTTTTATGTGATGATGAAATGTTTATTGAACTCATTTCCTTTCCATGGTTTATGTTGTGATGAAGTGATGAATGATTTTCAATATTGTGGAAAACATATGTATGAATTTCATTATATGATGGGTGGTTATTATAATTCCATCTAATTCATTAGGTAATGTGATATAGATATCTCATGATATGATAAGTAAAATAATCTACATGATTTTAATTACAAATGTTCACAATTTGATGTATTGGAACTATTTATTCTAGATATGATAACACAGTTATTTTTGGACATGACTAAAAATAGATAAGTTCACAAGATTATTATTTATTGTACTTATGATGACACATGCCTATATTATGACTCTTGAATGGTGAAATTTTCTTTGACACTCTTATTAATCATGATTTTTGATATGGAATGATTTTCTGAGTTTGTGATCTTATATTTTATGGGTATGGATCTTTTACATTGATAACATGGACTTGATTATGTTATCATACCCTTATGATCATCTTATGTTCACTTATAATTGATATCTATCATGTTTACCCTTATCGATCATCTGATCTCACCCTTTAATATGTTTCTATTCTACTTAGGTTATAAATAATGATATTATATAATATTTTTCTATAAGGGTATCATGCATGGAGATTTTCTTGGGAGATGTTGAAGACTTATTATGGAATAATAAAATCTATATAAAATTTCCCATTTTAGGATTAATACATGGGTTTTGTTAAAATATGGTTTTTTTTCTAATTCTCTAAAAACCTAATCCTTAAAGTTCATGGGTGTGTAAGTGACTCAATGTTGTATATGGATATTTTAATTATGGATTGTTATGATTAGTTTGTTTTATTTAGCATGAAATCTAGATGATAAGAAATACCTTTTTACCACCATATATGATTTTAATGGTCTTAGGATGTCTCACCAGGGATGATATATCACAAAAGTATATAATCATTCATGTCATATATTAATATATTTTAAAAAAATTAATGATATCATAGTTAGAAGAAAAGCTAAAATTATAATGTTGGATCAATGTCTATATCTATATCTTAACAGATAAATGATTATCATATAAGGCTAACAAGTCTAGTTTTTAGCAGTTGTATCTAGTAAAAGTTGTAGTCTTTTGGAGTTGGACTCCTAGAACCAACTACTATTAAAATTATATTATTTGAATATTTATAGTTTTGAATATTGATTAATATCATATGATATATTGAGCATTCTTCTATGTGTTAATGTCCTTGGAGTACTTTTAGAACTAAAATATTATAGAAGTTTCCCATTGTGATGAGGAATAGAAATTGATATGAAATAATTATTAAACACATGTTCTATTGATATATGATAAAATATATATTGGGTATGGGATCATAATACATTGAGACTTATTCTCAGGATGTTATTCCTTAGTAATATCCAATAGAAGAAGGTTGTGAGAACATCAATTTCTAGTTTTAAATCCACATTTATATGTGCAATTAGATTTTCTTGTATGAAAATTTATATAATGATCCTGATTTATTATTATTATTAGTTAATATCATGTGTCATTTCGATAGATGTATTGAAAAAATTGTGATGACATATGTTCACGATGAGGTAGGACACATTTTGTGTGTCCTGACTAATATTATATTAATGAATATTATGATAAATGATTATTAAATTTTTTTAAATAGAATTTGATATCTTTAGCCATTTTATGGGAATGGAACTACCAGATCAAGTCCATGTCCATGGAGTCTTGTCAATAAGATAATTTCTAGAAAGTTAAAGAAGATAAATTTAGCACATAGTTTCATGACACTTGTATGCAACCTAATTGATTAGAGATATCAATAAAATGTATTATATTTCATAATGTGTGTTCATATTTGGATATTTTTATTATGAAATTTTACTTAAT
Source organism: Viscum album (assembly GCA_963277665.1). Taxonomy (NCBI): domain Eukaryota; kingdom Viridiplantae; phylum Streptophyta; class Magnoliopsida; order Santalales; family Viscaceae; genus Viscum; species Viscum album. The sequence goes on along the minus strand of OY728156.1, from coordinate 1,430,074,866 downwards.
TCTTTATATGTGCACTGTCATGTTGTTAGGCCCTAATCTTGGACTTCAGGATGTTTTATCAATGTCACTGGGAGAGGGGCCTAAAGGCTCACAAACTAAGTATATTCCAAACCTCAATCAAATTATATAAGAATATATCATGATGAATAAATATTATTCTCATGCATGGTTTAATAATTATTCATATTTATTTGATCAAAAATATCCAATCACCAGTTATTCAATAGAATATATTTGAGCTGAATAATTAATAAATTTTTATTCACTACATTAGTGAATATAATATTTATTTATATAAAAATAAAAAATGTGTTGATATTTATTTATTTAATAAATACTCTTTATTTACGGTATGATAAATGTTGAGAAAGATTGGGACACCCATTTTGATGGTCCAATGAGAAATGACATATTAAATATTATTTGAATAAGAATTAACTTATTTTTTTAATAAAATAATATTTAATTTTCTTTGAGTTTAGAATATATCAAGTAAATAATAATAATATTATTATTTAAAAATGGAGTTGAGCCAATATTAAGAGAATAATAAGGTTCCATGTGTAATTAATCCATCTTTAACCCAAGGTCTATAAATGCCTAGTTATTATATTTTCTAATTCTAACCCTTTCTTTCAAAACTTTGTGCACTATAAAATTACAAATAATTATATCATTCTCTATACATAGATTCCCTTATAATGTTCTCAAGAATAGAGAGTAGTCCTCCTCCACAATATTGATTTAGAGAGAACAAAGAAAAATTCGTTAGCCTCAATGTGATTCTGGTGGTGATTAAATTTGAATGAAAAAAGTATTAGAGTTTTCAATGCTAGAACTTAAGGATTTATTATGTGATATTTAAAGGTGTGTGAAACATGTGTGGTTTAACACTTGAGGGATCTTAACCTTGAATAATCTTGTTGAAAATATGGTATATTAATTAGTGGTTAACTAATTCATCGATGAATAAAGAATTCCTGCGTGACATTATTATTAGTCTAAATAAATTAATTATAAATTATATATGATGATCCTCTCTTATGGATTATGGGGTTTATATTTCATCTAGTTCAGAGAAAAAATGTAAATAACTTGATTGAAAAATCATAGGTTGGAATTTTCCCGACCACTTTAATTTTATCCTATAACCTTCAACAGTTTTATTTATTTTTCATTGTTTTTTTCTTATGATTCAAGAAAATTGTCACCCTGTTGTATGGATTTGGATCTTGAGACTATTGGGTATCCTATAGAATATGGGGAGGCATGCTTTAGGTCACATAGCACACCGAGTCAAAGAAATTTGGAGTGGCCTCCAAATAGAAGTGTTATAATAACCTAAACCCTTTTGGATATTAAGTTATATTGCTTTTTAATTTTAAAATAAATAATATTTTATTCATTATACTTTAATCAACTTTGATCCAAAAATACTAACACTATCATATTAAATAATATATTCTTTTAATAATACTTTGTTATTATACACAAACTCCTTTTATGTTAGAAAATATAACTTATTAATTTTTTTAATAAATTATTTATGAAATAAATTATTCTATAGATATATTATATGATACTGTATTATTTAAAAATATTTTATAAAATGAATACTTCATTCATTAAAATATATCACTTAAGGGTGGTGGGATCATATCCAACATATTTTAACAAACATATAGATTAAATATTTTACCTTGGATAATGATTATTTATAATTACCTTCTTCAAAAATATATTATATAATTCATTGAATCATTAAACTTGTTTATTAAATCTAACATCTCATATTATAATGTCTAGTGATATGGCTAGACACACTAAGAGGAAGGTGAATTAATGTGAATTATTTTTAGTGAATTATTTTTCATTTTAATAATATGAACCACTATACCTATTAGTATGTATGGATATCATATGTTTTAGTCAACATATTTAAATTGCATAGAAGAAAAATATAAAATGAAGAATAAAAAACAATTTTTTACAAGGTTTTATCTCAATGTAAATATCTAATGCTTATTGTATTTATATAAAGTACGAGATTCAACATTTTCACTTATAATTCAATTTTAATACACAACTATCTCTCGATTGATTACAACATCATAGAAAATTCTTTATGTTGTCTCCCACCTGTTTAAAATGACTTTTACGCAAAAATTTATGAAAAATATCTTCCATTTAAACGAAAATGTAACAACATCAATAGGATAAGTCATCTTACTCAAAATGATATTTTCAATAACCAATGAATACTCTATTGTAAAAACATGAAAATCATCCTCTTCCAATCACTTTTAGGAATAACCAATATATGCATTAGAACATGAATGCACACACTTTCTTCCTCTTACATAATCTTCTTGGATCCATTTAATCATATTCAATCAGTATCAGTTTCTTATTATTTTATTGTCTAGACACAAATAATAATTTGAATATTTATATATACCTACGAATCTCTTAAATAAATATTACATCATTTTAGATGAATATTAAATAAATATCACAATAATACACAACTAGGAACTATAAAGGTTATGTGTCTTTTGAGACTAGATTCATAATAAAATAATGTAATGAATGATAATAGATATGTTTCAGAAATTTATTCTCACATATTTCCCTTATAAAAAATGTCCCACTTTAAATCTATCTACATAACCCATGGAAATGAAAAAAATTATAAATGGTGATCTCATATGCTCAATAATGGTAAAAAGAGAAGATATTAATAGATGAATGCATATGAGAAAAATATTATAATTAGAGTTTGATAGCATTATCATAGCTTAGAAAAACATACCGAACAAGTAATAGACCATAAAACATGATTCATGGTATAAGGATTTTTCACAAAGAAAAATAAACAAGTCATAAGAATATGGAATCATCAATAATCACTCATGACCCACAAGACTATATCAAAATCATAATATTTGATTTTTTGTAATACAAAAAAGAATGTAAAATCATTTACATAATCAAATACTAATTTCAATATTTTCATAGTGGACAGAGTCCCATGGTTTGTCAGTTTCACTCTATGTTCCAATAAACATAGTTGATAGATTCTCATATTGGATTGGGTTCTTTCCCCATTACCTCTATCATTATCTCATGATATATCAATTTTAACTAATATATTGAGGGATTTCTTATTCTGAACTCATCTGTCATAAAATTAAAACTATACATAATCACAACATTAGATTATAAAAACATTTATCATTTCATCATACCTAAATTAACCCATGGGAAAGATATTTGTTTTAGAAACACTTCCTTAGAACATCAATAGTATAATCTATCAATAGAAAAACAATTCAATGGTATCACAAGATCATTACCCTAGTGAAGTATATATATACTTAAATATTGTTTATATAGATGAAAAGTAATTTTATAAAATAATATAAATTATGTTTTGAAAACCAAGAAAAAACATCAGTTTTTTATACATTGTAAAATCTAAAAATTCGTAGAATAATGGGTATATAATTATATTTAAAAAAATAGAAACACATAAATCAGTATTGATAAATAATAAATTTCATTATGTTCGGAATGTATGTTTGATCCATAAAGGTTAAAAATAAATTTTTCTTACTTTTTTAAAAATTCAATAGTGACCCATAATGTAAATGATTGAAAATAACCCTTTTAATAATTTTTAATGAATGTAAAAGGTAGTAAAAAATTATTTTATTCAATATTTATGTAAAGATAAAAAATCTATAAAACAATTTGTAGAACATGGATATAAAATAGCAATATTGCAAACTAAAAAATGGTAAATGTGGTCATGTTTTCTTAAAAACATTTTTATGATATTTTGATTACCAAATAAAGGTGAAATAGATAGAATGATTAAAAACCTCAAAAATAACTTGATAAGAATAAAATAAATTGGTTTTAGGATAGAATGAAATTAAAATTTGACACAATGGAAATTTTAATATAAATAATCTTGATAATAAGTGAGATTATAACATGAACCCTTATGGGTATAGTAATTTTTGAGTAAAAACATGATGAAATAAATAAAAAATAACAGATAATTAAATCCATATAATTTTTGTGAAAATAATAATAAAATAAATCAAGTGTATAATATTAACCACACAAAGGAAAGTGGTAAATATAAAACATATATCAATGAAGGGAAATTGAGAAGATGAAACTCTTACCTCAAGTCTCAACTTTCTTTATATGAATTATAATCACATGTATAATAAATTTATACTTGTTATAAATATATAATAGAATCATATTAATATTTATATTACTATATATCATTTCTTTATATGTTCAAATAACCCATTTAATAAAAATTAATCATTAAAATCAATAATTAGTTGTTAACCATTCCTTTTTCCGTGCATGTTTTGGTTTGATAGTTCTGATCCAATCATCATATGTCAGGAACCAAACCAAATACCCTAGAAAACTATCACGTGAGCTGATATTGACATATCCTGAAGTGAATTCCTAATCCTCATGAGTTTGTGACTATCTCTTATAATCATATCAAGATCAAGAGGGAATGAGTTTTCAAAAAAATAGTAGAAGATAAACAATTCAAGTCGGTATGTCAAAACTCCTAAAAGAGAAAGTTCCAGAATCAAAAGAGTTAAAAAACCCAAATACAACATCATCAAAAGACATAACATACATAAAATGATGACTCAAAAACCCATGTAACTGGTGGATCGAATCTCCATCGGTCACCTCCACCACTCTAGGTCCCACAAATAAAGTACACATGCCACCTCCAAATGGTGTTTTCCCTGTTCTTGGACCAACAATAAAAAAATCTATAAAAATACAAAGGAATGTGTAGTGTCTGGGATAAAAATATAAATAAGGTCTCACAATGTGTTCCATAAGAAATTCATTATTAATAAACCATTTATTCTTTCCATTATAATAAAACAAGTCATGAAAAATAATTTTAATATTTTCAAAAAATCAAGCTTTTAACTCAAAAAATTAAATATATATCAAAGAATGCATCAATGAAAAATCTATAAAACCCATTCATAGAAAATCGTTTTCATGAATAAAAAAATTCTATAATAAATGGAATTTATAATCAAGTAAAATAAAAAAAATGACCATTCTCATAAGCCTTACGGTACATTTATTTCTGGAAGTAGGATCCCCACACTCCTCAATCATCATAATAACTCAAGATATATTTTTACACTCATATAAACATCCCAATAGGGGAAACATTATCAAAAATCAGTCTATACACCATTAGGTGACCCATTATTGGAAATCAGGCCAATCATGGTTTAGTTAATGTTTGTAAAACCCCATGATTTTATGAGATAAATTCTTTTTTATTTATTTGATTTCATGTGTTTCATGCTAAACCAAGATTATCTTGACCTATATGTAACACCATATTATCTCACAGTATACACAACACTATACTTGCCTTGTATTACATGTAATTTCAATCTTTTGGTAGAATTAATTTCCCACAACACTGAGTATATATTTTTCTCAATGTATAAAAGAATTATGTTTGGATTATGTTACATGAAACACCAAATTAATCTTGCACTAAACGAAACAATGACTTGGATTACATTACAAGAAAGAGAGACCATCCTTAGTATCTTGCATTGTACGCAATACCGAGTTTCACTAAACAAAGATATATTATTAGAATATTATTATTTAATAGGATATAAACTAGCCTTTATGAATAGTATTAACCACGTTTTGAATTATATATAACATTAAAATTAATCTAATGTATTTTATATAACATGATATATGAAAAAAATCATTTTTTCTGATAAAATAAGTATTTTTCAAATATTACAGTTTTTCCACATTTTTATGGGATACCAATTTTAAATTTTATTTTTAATACTTTGATATATTATATTTGACAAAATAAACATCTTATTTTGAATGGGATATCAAAATTTACTTTGGTGGATTTTTTGGTATTTTTCTGATAAAATTCATATTTTAATTAATAGTGAAAAATACTGTATTTTAATTAGAAACTACATTTTTATCTAGATTTTTATATAGTTAGATTATATTTTAAAATAGATTTAAAGTGTAATTATATTAATTTTTATCATTTAATACAATTTTGGTCATTAGATGTAATTTCACATTTAAATTGGACATAAACACATGACAATCTTTTGATACGTTTTCAATTCTTAAAAACCCGCTTTTTTTAACAATGAGAATTAATTTTAATTTAATTTCTACTGATTATTTGTTTTATACTATGAAAAATGTATTTCATATTAGGAATTATTGGGTCCAAATTATTCTAATAGGTTACTTCTATTTTTTGGATATTATGAATAGTAACTACAGTAATTTTAATTTACTATAGTTAAATTTAAATTGGGTAAATTAGGGTAACTAAAAATATGATAAAGATAATAAAATTACCCTAACACCTTTAAAAATACTATTGGATGAATTAAATTCTACCAATATCACCTATTGGTCCTAATTAAATCATTTAATGGACTTTTTTCCATAAAAGTGATGTAATTATAATTAAAACAGAACAATGTGACAAAATGTCACTCTCATATATCTTATAAGTATAATAAATTTAATATAGTTATAAACATGATAAAACATCTAACATAAATATTATATATTAATATAAGGAAATTATCTACATCATTTAAATTTACTTAGAATATTTAAAGATTAAATAATTACCATTAATGACGACACAATAATGATGTAAAATTTATTTTATTGGTAGAAATATCAAATAACTAGTTTTAAAAATATTAAAATAAATATCACATGTACTATTTAACATTCTCTTGAAATTTTTAGGTGACTATGATATGTTATAATTTTATTAAATATTTCGGTTAAAATTTATCTTCGGTGTGGATTTTATTTAAAGTCAATTAAATGAATAGTGTCAAACATGAAACTATTGATATTTTATAAAAATAACATATTATTAAATTATTTAGAAATCATAAAAATATTTAAAAATTAAAAATTGAAACTTATTTGTTCTAAAATTTAATAAAATATATAATTATATACAATTTACAGAACATAAGTAAATATTTACAACCATTTAATATTTAGAATATTGTTACTAAAAACAAAATTAAATAGATTAAATAAGGATACATAAAAATGATAATGTTTAAAATAAAATAAAAATATATATAAATTTTATTATTTGAGATGATTTATACCCATAATAATCTTATCTTGGAACTAAATGAGTTTGTGAGCATTATAAACTAAAAATGAATTTATAATAAATTAATATTTCAAGACATTCCAAAGGTTCCCCTCCCCTCTCTTATAAAAGGGAACCTCTCTTTCTCTTTTAATTGCACCTCAAAATCCATTTTCGCAGCCAAAACCTACCCAAAATCGCCTCCAAAATTCCCTCACCTCATTATAGAGGCCACCTTTTTGGCAGAAATCCAATTTATTGAGTAATTTTGTGCATACCAAAAAAATATATCTGAAAAAGAGGTTATTATTTTGTCACCTCTTTCAAAATTATTTTCTTCTTCTACTTTATCTTATTATATTGTTTCTATACTATAGTAATAACTAAATTATATTATAAATTCTGAGATGTTATTATAATTATGGTATAACCTTATACCTTATTTCATCCATCATTTGAATAACAATATCACCAAGTGTGCGTGTGTACGACTTACCGTCTCCACGCCATGGTGTAATTGGTTATTCAAGAATACTTAATTTGTATGGGTATAATGATGAGTATAATGGATTTAAATAATGAATATAACATTATAATTACTCAATATAATTAATTTTTTTTTCTAATTCTATATCGTTTAACTATTAAGTGAATGATATCATTTCTCGTGCATACGTACGACCTACCGTCTCCCCGATGTGATTCGATTCATTCTACATGATCTTAATTAAACCCTAATTATATACATAAATATAATGAAATAATAAGATATATATTATACTAATATCATTCTGTAAATGATATAATTATATCGAAATAAGTGTAACATGAACTTATCTGACAAAACATGCATAAGAACATAAAGCAGTTAATATCTGAATAACGGGTGACATTGAAATGTTACTAACAAATGGATGATAATATGATCATATAGGATATCATAAAAATGAATATGATTTTTTAATAAGTCAATAAAATTATTTATATCATTATAGAGGTGGTTTGGATACGTATGAAGCATATTCAACCTAAGTTGAGGGATTATTTTGTCTCACATTTATTTTTGTGGGACATTTGCCTTATACACCATCTAATTATTTTTTGTGGTGTTTATGCTAACCATGAATGTTTTTAATATTCCTATTTTTAAGTTTTTATATTTATATATACATATAATTTTCTTTATTTTATGAGGCATATGATTCGACTGATTATAATTTTTTAAGGGAAAATTTTTCAGTCTCATTTTTATCCGAGATTGTTTATACGTAAGTATTTACTGTGGGTATATTTATCAACTGTGTCAATGTTTTCTAAAAAAATTATTCATAAAATATTTAATTTTATTCTATTTATGATTAAATTAATTTTTCCCATTTTTTACTTTTAATACATGGTTTTGAAGGAATATTTATTTTGTTAACAATATGAGGTACATTTTTATTTTTTTGGCAAGAGTACGAGGATAATGTTTTTTAACTTATACGACATGAATGGATTTTTATGATTTTACGATGCCTTATTTCTATGATGCCTCCTTCACAAGATTTCATTTGTATTTTTCATTAAATTATTTTCTTCTAAAATTATATGGAATTTTGATAAAATAAAATGTATTTGAAGAGGAAAGGATATTTTCCTCAAGAATTAATTTCATGTGTTTTCTCAAAATTAGTTTCCATATAAAACCAAACTCTTTAAATAAGGTTATTTTTCTATAACTATTTTTACTATTATTTGATTTGTTTAATGACAAAATGATATTTTATAGGGATAATGTTATGATGGAATGATGTTTAATAATCCCATTTTATTTCATGGGTTATACTAGGATGAATGATTTATGTTTTTGTGGGACATGTAAGAATTATTTCATTATGAGATGGGTGAGACCTATTTCTCCCTCCAATGTATTGGGTAAATATTTATATCTCATGATATAGTCATGAATATAATAGAAAGTAAATATATTTCAGTAATATAGGGCTAGAATGAGAATTAAATCTGGTTCAGTAATACATGGCTGGAATGAAAAGTAAACCCAGTTCAGTAATGGACTTTGTCCACTATGGTGGTCTTTGAAGTAATTACTTGGCTACTATGGAAATCATATTATGTGATTATTTGTTTTCCACAATTAAATTTTCTTTGAAAAAGATATTTTATCATGGTTAATGTTTCTTTATGATATATTCCTTACATACTTCCAAGACATATTTCATAACTCATGATATTGATATTGATATTTTTTTATGTTTTTAAATTATTATTTTTATGTTTTGTTTTATGTTCTTAATTTTTACCCTTACTAATTATATGAGCTCACCCTTTTTATTTTTTCTTTTCACCATGATATAAACAAAAGTTTTAGGTATGAAAATTAATGGGGAATATCTTTATGGGAGATGTTGAAGATCTTTCATCGAGATAGAAGAATGTGTTCTGTGATTCCAAAGACACTAAAATACTACGATATTTTGGAATATTTTTGTATCATGTATTACATATTCCTAAAAATAAATGTAATTTCAATGTACGTCAAGCTTGAGTCATTAGATTTGGTATCAGAGTGAAGGTTTAGTCAACCTTTGGAAACAAGGATTGAAAACTTTAGTGACATCCCTAGAGATATTTCCAAGGTATGTCTATAGATGTCCCTAAGGGTAAGTCAAACTATAGGTTATAATCCTAGAATTATGGTAATGATCATGAATAAACTATTATTAAACCTAAGATATTAGATTTTGAAAGTACTCCCCCTTGATTATATTGTTTTCCTAATATGATTTTCACCTCTCACACAATTCTTTTTGATTTTTAGAAAATGATTGGAAATATGAGGATTCTTGTTAATAAAGAATATGATGGAAAATGGAAATATATTCTTCATGAGAAACCAAATGAAATGGGAGTTGGAAAGAAAAAAATCATTATTATGCCTAATAAGCAATCTCATAATATGATCAATAATCTCAACTTTGGTGAGTTTCCTTACCCAGCTAATAAGGGAATGATGGAGATTCATGGTAATCATAGAGGAAATAATGTTCAATTTTTATCAATTAAATCATGTGGGAATAGGCATCAAGTATAATGTTTCAATAGAATAGGAAGATGCTTTGGGTGTGGAAAATAATGACACAAATCTAGTAATTGTAAAGGAAAAGGTCCAGTTAACACAATGGAAAAGGATAATGGTATTCCTAAGACATAAATGATGGTTAAATTTTTTAAATGTGGAGTGTATGTGCATTATGAAAATTTATGTCCTAAGGGAATATCTCTTGAAAAGAATTAGCATGGTCATATGATTTTTTATGTTATTGATGATAAAGAGACTACAAATGATATATGAGATGAAAGATGTTTGAAGGAATAAAATAATGAATCTTGGTCAATTGTTTAAGAAGATAGTGGAATGATTTCATGTTTATCAAGAATAATGTTGTTTAAGACATATTATAGTACTATGGAATAAATAAACAACTAAGGATTTTTACACGATTATTTTTCCTTAAGTATTTTAAAGTATATGTTGAATGGTACTGGTAAACAGATATTCAGATATTTTTAGAAAGCACATGATATGTTCATAATTAAGGGATAATGAGATAATGATATGTTTGATACTCTTAATGATCTCATGACTTATATAAGGACAATGTGATATCATGATTTGAGTATATAGAATTTTTGTTATTTTTTGTTTGTGGAAAGATTTATTTTTGATAGAATGCATGTTTTCACTAAGGTTCTATGGTAATTCATGTTATTATCACGTTTCAAGGGAATTCATGATTAAGGTATTTAATTTTATGGAATGTAATGAAAAATAACTACATCATGATATATGACAAGTAAATATTAAGACAATTTAGTTCACCTTTTTCTAGAGTTTTATATTTTTTGTTTTTGGAGGAATGTAATGTTATCCATTTATGGATAGTATAAGTCATATTCTAGTTGAAGTTTGTTAGATTAATATATTATCTCACAATAAGTGTCCTTATACCTATTTGATTACTTGTGCCAAACTTTTTGTTGAGATAGATGGAATGACTTATCATTTTATTTATGGATCTCATGATCTGCCAGCACTTCAAGAATGAAAAATTCAACTTCATTCCTTTAAAGAAGAGATGAAGTGGAGTTTTTTCAAGGCATCAACAATAGTGATATTATACTAAAATAAAGTATTTATTTCTATGCTAAAAAAAAATTCAATTTTAGGGAATGGATCTTGGAAACTAAAAAAAATTCTTAATACCTTCTTATCCAATGAATCAGATGGTCCCTTAAATAATTATAGATTTATGGCTTACTGGTAGTTAAATTTCTCTAAACCTTTTTCTCTATCACTATCCATCAGAACGTCAGGGTTATATTTTCTTCCATATACAAGTTTTAACTTCCCACCTATGTTCTCCTATGTCAAAACCCAGTGATGAATTACTTTGGGTAACCATTATTTTTATAAATTTATATTTTTTAAATTAAGTTTTTGTATTCCTTTTTACAATGTGGGTTTTTATGAAAGAAATTATCAAATAGTAAACCTTTTATAACCCCAAAAAATTTTGAGGGAGAATTTAATTTTAAGGGGGGTATAATGTAACACGCCAAGATTTTATGAGATAGATTCTTTATAATTTCATTGATGTCTTGTGTTGTATCCTACACTAATATTAGGTTGTGATATATGAAACATTGTATTAGCTTTCAGAATATGCAACACTATACTTGTCTTGTGTTACACACAATTTAATGTTATTTTGATATAATTCATTTCACACAACACTAGGTACATATTTTGTTCAATGTATAAAAGAAATATGTTTGTTTTATGTTATACACAACAACAAATATATATTTCACTAAATGAAACACTGACTTAGCTTTCATTACACGCAGTAGTGACCTTCCTCGATATCTTGTGTTATACACAATACAGAGTTTTACTAAACAATGATATATTATTAAAATATTACTATTTAGCATGATATAAACTAGACATTATGAATAGTATTAACCACATGTTGAATTATATATAACATTAACACTCATCTAATGTCTTTTGTAGATCATGATATAAGAAAAAATTCATTTATTCGGATAAAATAAGTATTTCAAAAAAAAATTAGAGTTTTGTTTCCTTTTGAATGTGTACCAATTTTAAATCTATTTTTAACACTTTAATATATTATGTTGGAAAAAATAAACATCTTATTTGGAATCATAACATCAAAATTTACTTTGGTTTAATTTTTGGTATTTTTTCGGATAAAATTCATATCTTAATAAATACTAAATAATATTTTATTTTAATTCAAAACCGCATTTTCATCTAATCTATTTATATATTTAGATTATATTTTTAATTTTTTTAAAGTGTAATTGTATTTTTATCATTTAATATAATTTTTTTCATTGGATTTAATTTCGTATTTATATTATACATAAACACATGACAATATTTTGATAAGTTTTTACTTCTTAAAAACCTGCTTTTTAGTTTTTGATAATGAGAATTACTTTTGAATTAATTTATTACAATTCTATGTTTTCAATTATGAAAAATTTATTCCATATTTGGAATCAAATGGGTCTAAATTATGTTAATAGTTTAATTTTAATATTTTGGATATTATGGAAAACAATTACTATAATTTATATTTACCACACTGAAAGGTAAGTCAGGTAAATTAGGGCAACTAACAATATGATAAAGACAATAAAATTATACTAAAACCTAAAAAATCTTATTGTATGAATTAAATTTGTCCAATATCATCTATGGGTTATAATTTATTCATTTAATGTACTTTTTTTACATGAAAGTGATGTAATTATAATTAAAACAAAAGAATGGGACAACTTGTCACTCTAATATATCTTAAAAGTATAATAATTTTAACATTGTGATAAAAATGATACAAATTAAAAAATAAATAATCTAAATAAATCTATTGAAATTATTTACATCATGTTAATTTATTTATAATTTTTTAGAAGTTAAATAATTACAATTAATGGTGACATAATAGTGATGTAGAATTTATTTTATTGATAGAAATATAAAATAAATGGCAATAAAAATATTAAAATAAATAAAATATGAACTAATTAATGTTATAAAAAAATTTATAGATGATTATGAAATTTTAGGAGTGTATTAATTTTTTTTAGAATTTATCTTCTATGCGGATTTTATTTAATGTCAAATAAATGAATACTGTAAAAATTGACTCTATTGATATTTTATAAACATAACATATTGTTAACTTATTTAAAAATAACAAAAAATATTAAAAAAATTAAAAATTAAAAATTATATCATCTATAATTTCATAAATTATCCAATTATGGAAAATTTACAACACATAGGTAAATATTTACTACCATTTAGCATTTAGAATATTGTTACCCAAAATAAAATTAAATATATTAAATAAGGATAAATCAAAATGATATTGTTTAAAATAAGATAAATACATGTTTATATTTTATTGGTTGAGATTATTAAGACCCATAATCATCTTAGGTTACAAATAAATGATTTTTTGATCACTATACATCAAAAATGAATTTATAATAAATTAATATTTCAAGACTTTCCAAAGGTGCCCCCTCTCTTATAAATGGCACCTCTCCTTCTCTTTTAATCACACCTCCTAATACCTTTGGCATGGAAAAAACCTACCCAAATCATATTAAATCTCCCCTAATTTCATCCTAGAGGAAACCCTTTGGGAATAAATACATCTTAAAGAATCATTTTGTGCATACCAAAAAGAGATAACTGAAAAAGGGGTAATTATTTTATCACCTATTTCAAAATTATTTTCTTCTTTTACTTAATATTATTATGTTGTTTAAATAATAAAGTAATAAATATAGAATATTATACATTATGATATGTTATTATAGTTATTGTAAAACCTTATACCTCTATTTATCCATCATTTTAATAACAATTTTACCATGTGTGCGTACGTACGACTTACCGTCTCCAAGATGTGGTGTAATTTGTTACTCAATAATACTTAATTTGGATGGGTATAATGATTTTAATAATGGATGTAAATAATTAATATAACATGATAATTACTCTTTATAATTAATATTTCATATAATTTTATATCATTTAACCGTTAAGTTAATGATATCGTCACTCGTGTGTACGTAGGGTCTACCGTCTCCAAAATATGATGCAATTAATTCTACAAGATCTTAATTAAACTAGGATTATATAAATGCATAGAATTAATAAATATGATATATATTATACTAATATTATTTGGTAAATGATATAACTATAACCAAAGAATTGTAACATGAAATTATCTGACAAAACATGCATAAGAACATAAAGCAGTTAATATAAAAATAACGGTTGACAATGAAAAGTTACTAACAAATGGGTGATAATATGATCATATATGACATAATAAAAATTAATAAGATTTTGTAATAAGTAAATAACATTATTTATATCATTTTACATGAATTTTTGATACATACAAAGCATATTAGAACTAAGGTAAGGGATTATTATGTCTCACTTTTATTTTTATGGACATATGCTTTATACACCATTTAATTATACTGTGTGGTGTTTATGTTACCCATGAATGTTATTATTATTATTATTATGAAGGTTATGATATTAACATATGCATATAATTTTCTTTATTTTATGAGGAATATTATTTCAATGATTATAAATTGGTAAGAGATAATTTTTAAATATCATTTTAATCTAACATTATTTATACATAAGTATTTACTGGGATTATATTTATCATCATTGTCCATGTTTTCTAAACAAATGTATTCCTAAAATGTTTACTAATATTAGATTTATTTTTAAAGTCATTTTAACCCATTTTTTATTTTTAGTACATGTTTTGGAAGGAATATTTATTTTGTTTACCATACGAGGTTATTTTTGACTTATTCGGCAAGTCTATGAGGAGAATGTTTTTTAACTGATATGGCATGGATATATTATTATGGTTTCATGATGACTTATTTACAAGAAGCCTAATTCACAATATTTCAAGTTAATTTTCAATTAAATTATTTTCTTTTAAAATAATGTTGAATTTTGAAAAAAATAAATGTTTTCAAAGAAGAAAAGACATTTTCCTCAAGAATTATTTTCAAGTACTTTCCCAAAATTAGATTCTATATAATATAACACTCTTTAAATAGGGTTATTTTTATATCCTTATTTTAACTATGATTTGATTGTGTTAATGATGGAATGATATTTCATATGTATTATGTTATGATGGAATGATGTTTAAGAAGCCCATTTTATTTATTAGTTTATGCTATGATGAATTATCTATGTTTTTGTGTCACATGTAAGAATTATTTCATTATGAGATGGGTGAAACCTATATCTACCTCTAATGCATTGGGTAACAGTTTATATCTCATGATATAGCATGAGTGGAGTAACAAGTAAATCTATTTTAGTAATATAGGGCTGGAACTACAAGTAAATCTAGTTTAGTAATACATGGATGGAACAGTAATTAAACCTGGTTCAGTAATGGAATTTTTCTACTATGATGGTCTTGGTAGAAATGCCTTGTCTACTATGCAAATCATATTATGTGCTGATTTGTTTTCCACAATTACATGTTTTATGTAAATGCTATTTTATCATGGGTAATGTTCCTTTATGATATATTCCTTATATACTTCCAAGACTTATTTTAGGACTCATGATTTTGATATTCAAATTTTCTATTCAAGTTTTTTACATTATTAGGTTTATGGTTTTATTTATGTTCTTTATGTTTACCCTTACTGAGAATTTGAGCTGACCTTTTTTTCCCTAGGATATAAATAAATATTTTTGATAGGAAAAATAATGGTGAAAATCTTTATAGGACATGATGATGATCTTTCACCAATCTAGAAGAATGTTTTTCAATTTTCTAAAGACACTAAACAAATATGGTTTTTGGAATCTTTTTGGGTCATGTATTAATTATTACGCATAAGCAATGTAATGTTGAAGTACGTCAAACTTGGGTTCTTAGATTGTTGGCATTATCGATCCATTTCTAGGGAGTTAGAGTTCTATAGTGTTACTCTTATCCCCCACTAAATACCCAAAATTTCATGTTCTTAAAACAACAAATCAATCAATAATGGGAAGATCTATCATTCTAAATAATTTAATCATTTATAGTTTTAATTTTCCAATTTCAATTTCATAATTCCTTTTAATTTAAAAACTAAGCTATAGGTCTTCATCAAATTCATTCCTTTTCAAATCATGTTTCATTTTATGAAAATTTTCTTAATAATTAACATCAAATCATTCCATCAAATACATTTTCATTTCAATCCATCATTTCTCTCAAAATCCACCCAATAATTTCTATTCCATTAAAATTTGTGGTTTTCATAATTCCATGAACTTTTAAAATAAAACATTATATTACCTGAAATATGGGTTTCTAAATCAATTAAAACTCTTATAAAATCATTCATTAAATATAGGGTTTCAATTTTAGGGTAAATCCTTTTGCAACAACCAACATTTAATCAGACGTTCAAATCAACACCTACAATGGTAATACTAATAAAAATGAATGCGAAGAAGATCCTGAAATAAAAACTATAATCATTATACCTCAAAATGGAGATTAGAACCATCAACGACATAATGATTTATCAATTTTTAAGTAGGGTGGAAGATTAAATTGATAGAAACCATATATGATGAGATTTTTATTCCATAAGTAGGTCGAACACAATCACCAGTGCTTTGATCTGCTAAGAGAAGGAGTAGGAGGAGTCAAAATCACTTATTGAGAGCCTATAAGGACTAATGAATCATATTATGGTAGAATGTGGGTTTTAGTAATATTAAAATAGTGTCCTATGATTTTTAATTAATAAAATTTGGGTAATTAAAAACCACAAATACATTTTATTGTACATGTCACATTGTTAGTAGTAATTGTGTGCTCTAACCATATGTCCCTATGAGAATTTTGAATAGGGTGAATTATTTAGATAAATGGTTAAACTAAAAATTAACAAAACATTAAGAACCCATTTCCCATAGGTTTCGTGGGTTGGAGGGTTTTCCGCACCTTTAGGAAAAATTGTCAAACCCCTTCCTATGGCTCAACCTTGGACACAGTATTTTCTTGAGCCAAACCACATGGTTTAACCTAGCTAAGAAACAATTATGCACATAACCAAAAAGTAAAAAAAAATACAAACATCTCCATAAACCACCCAAGTCAATATCTAAAAAAATTTCGATGAAAAGTGGGTGAAAACGTACCTGAAAGAAAGAAACAAGTTATTATAACCACCCCACCAGAATCATATTTTATCACTAGAAATCATGCCATGATGTTATAATATTATATAAATGAGACCACTAGTCTATCATTAGTGATTCATTCTCCTAAGTCTCATGTGAATCAATACCATAATTAAATTGAACACAAACTAGAGGTATTATCTTCCCATGAAGAACCTTTGTCTCAGAATCAAAAATCCAAACTGGATACTTAGTCATTGATAAATCGGGTTCAACATCAAGATCATCCCAGATCAAGACATGATAAAGATCATAAATATAAATTCTGAGATAAAATACATGAAATATATTTTATATCCATGTCAACTATGATGGTATGTCTAAATTATAATCAACTTCCCCACCTATTCAAAAATCATAAAAGGACTCAAAATCCATAGTATCAGCTTTCTATGTTTCCTAAGATGATGGTGATCCAACTGAGGTGAAAAACTCAAGGACACCTAGTTCCCAATTAAAAAATAGAATATCCATCAATGAAATTTATTATAATATTTATATTGTCTCTATGTTGTCTCCATTATCTGATGAACAAACTGAGTCTTTACTAATGTATCTTAGACCAAACTCGGTATAAATACGTATGTTTCACTGATACCTAATAATAAAAGAGGATATATACTTGATTGAAAATACAAGGCCTCATAATGATCCATTTTTATCATAGAATGGTCACTATTATTATAGACAACTCAAATAGTCCCAAATGGTTATCCTAAGCTCTACTAATGTCGAGAACACATGCTCGTATCATGTCTTCAAGAATCATTATAGATTTTTCTATCTATCCATATGTCTATGTTTTATATGCCATGCTAAAATGTACATGGGATCCCATTAAATCTTGGAGGCATCTCCAAAGACAAGAAGTTAAATGGGGGTCCCTTTCATCGAATATAACATAAATAACTCCATAAAATCTGAAAATATATTTCACATAGAGACTTCCCAAGTCCTCAACATTGGTTGTATCTCGAATGGGTACAAAGTGAGAATATTTAATCATATAATTAGTAAAAATAAATATCACATTCTTCCCTCATAGGGTTCAAGAAAACGCAACCAAAAAGTAAATGTAAATATCATCCCACTTCCATGTTAGCACTGGAAGTGGTTATAGAAAACCTGAAGGTATCTGGTGCTAGACCTTAACCTCCAAAGAAGCATAATAATGAGGAAAAAATTCAGTTATGTATCATCTCATACCAAGACACCAAAATAATTTCCAAATATCCGAGAACATATTCATTGTATGAGGGTTCCCCACCGACTATAAATTATAGAAATCCCCCGTCATAGAATTTGTCATGGGAAATATAGAGTGTACCATTTCCATAAACATAAGATAACACTAAAGAGAGTGTCCACTAGCTAGTGGTATCCTCAATATAAAGAGATCCCCTATTTCCATGTAACTCAATGCCATGATATAATTCCTTAATCATCTAAATATGATAGTAGGTTAATAGAACTCTAGTCAAGACAACATATATCACATCCTCATCAAATCCCAAATAAAACGGAGTAAAGAGATCCAAAATATTTCACTCTTATGATGATACATTCATTGACTGGGTTGAAAGTTTCCTACTTAAATAATAATCAAATATATTCCCCTTTCCATGGGTATAGGAAATTTTGAAATCAAAATAATGTAGATACTTTACCAATCATTGCTCCTAAAGGTTCAAATATATTTTTTAGAAGATATAACATAATATTTTGTGTTAAGAAGAGATATAAATCATTTATATGAAAATTTAATGCCAAAAACTCTTAATATCATTCATCACATGTGTGAGTTTTAGATCATGTGTCAGTTAGTTATCCCCATGTGGTTTAATCTATTTTAAACTATAGGCTACCACATGATCACCCTAAATAATAATTAAGGAAAAACCTGAAATTGATGCATTACAAAAGAAAACAATGCTCTGATCAGTCTCTGAAAGAGTCAACATTGGAAAAAAATCAAAATATTCGTTAACTCATCAAGATAACTATAACATTTCACATTCTAAAATAATTTCACTCCTTTTTGAGTGAGAGTTGTCATTGTACAATCCAACTTCAAGAAAAATTTAATGAACCAGTGGTAGTACCCTTCCATACCCCAGATACTCCAAACATAAAAAAACCTTATATGGTTGATCTAATATTATAACATCTTCCATATTAATAGGATCATCTAAAATATATCATTTATGAGACCACATGTTCCAATAACTTCAATTATCAAATCCATAAAATACATTTCAAAAGCATTGTGTAAAGTTGGTGATCCCTCAAAAATTCTTAGAACATATTTCAAATAATGCACATGATCTTCCTTGGTTTTGGTGTAAACACAATGTCATCCACAATACTACCATTAATTAGTCAAGGTGCTCCTGGAATCTTATATTAATTGTTTCTATAAAAATTTCATGAGAATCAGTTAAATAAAATGGAATAAACAGATAATCATATTGGACGTTCCTCCTCATTAAGGTAGTATTATAAATTTGTGGTTATTAATTTCTGAACTGGTGATAACCAAATCGATGGTCAATATTTGAGAACCGATTCTCACCTTTCAAATGGCCAAATAGATCATCTATCTAATGTAACTAAAACTTGGGTTTTATTGAAACTTGATTTAGTTTTTTTGAAATCAACACAAAGGAGAACCATTCCATTTTATTTCATTACAAAAATCACATGTTCCACCAAAGGAGACACACTTGATTGCATAAATCCTCTCTCCAGTAGATCCTACAACTAATTTTACTACTATTTAAATTCTTTTTGTGAATTATAAAAAGAGGGATTCGATACTTTCTAAATATCATGTACTAAATCATCGAATAACTTAACCTCCTTAACTAGTGGAAAGACCAATAAATCATACAAAAACACATTGAGAAAATAAATGACAACTAGAGGGAAATCACCACTCAAATAATAAAACTATAATTCAAAGGGAAACATTAATATTACCCCCCCCCCACTCTGAGAAATATTTTCTATATCTAGTCAAACTCTGGTCATACTTTTCCTAAATAAAAATATCACACCCCATCGAGTGCATTAGAGGATACCCATTGAAGATAAAAATGAATACATTACTTATAAGAAATCATCCAATCCACATATAAAAATTATATCTTGAGGTTTTATATTGGGAACCATAAAATTACAAGTAAAAAAAACCTTTGGTTGAGAGAAAACACAAGAGGGGCAATGGAGACCCATCTATCTACTTGTTCTGAGGGTCGTATTAATATCCATAACATAAAAAATCTATTTTTGAAGTCCTAGAAAAAACAATACAAGTTTATATAAACAAGTGAGATACAACCATATCAAATAAATCAGTCAAAAAAGATGACTTTCTAGTTATGGTACCTCTTACAGTTGTTGAACCGGTATCTAATTCCTCTGGAGACTCTTCCACTATGTAAAGAAGCTTCATTCCAAAGGCATGTGGCTATAACCCCTTAGTTCTTTAAGAATATAATTTCACCATATAAATTTTTGGTTTTGAGGGTCCTATGACTATGTGAAGTAATAAAGACATGATAGAACTTCAATATGTGACCTAAACATCCACATGAACTATAGATCTTGGGTGAATTAGTACAAACCCTTTTCAAATGTCTGACCTTTCCATATAGAAATAATTATATAGGGACTCTTTTAGGAACTACAGTAGGTATGGTTGATTCCTTCTATCAATCTTCACCATGAGACACATCACACATTATATTTCTTTTAAAAAACTCATTTAACATCCACTAGGAGAAAAAGAATCTCCCGTCAACCCTAGTATACTAGATAGGTGATGGTCATCCACTAACGCTCTATCCATTATTTCAGTTAAGATGCGAGATTTAGAATAAAGTCTTAATAGAAAATATCTAATCAATGACCCATATCAAATCTTTTTTCCTTCAATTTTTTATTAATGAAGGCCTCAATGGAAAAACGGTCAATATTTGGAAAATGGGTTTCATATTGTTCCATGATCCTATCACCCTGCTTGATAATAATAAACTCCTTGGAATTAACCAAGACCATAAAATCTAAATAAAACTAATATATAAAAAGGAATATAAAATATTTCAAATCCAAACCCTCATTTTTATTCAATGTCACCATCAAATCCCACCATATTTTAATACCTAACACATGATTGAAGATATAAAATTTCAGTTTTATCTAATTATGAATTTCTAAGAACTCAAAAAGTAGATATATCTATTTCAAACAATTCTTATCCCTTTAAGGGTCATTAGATCCTTAGAAATATGGTGTCTTATAGAAAATAAACTGCTGAGCATGTTCTCTTTATTCATCCCCTTAGGGTTCCATAATTAGAGCCTAAACAGTAATGGGTTGAGGCACCTAGCACAAATATTGTACTATACACACCACTATCTCAACAAGATTATGGTCCACTATATGATTTTCCTACTATACTTCACAAGTATCTTCCTCTTTCGGTATATTAAAATGCCTTATCAAAGGCGTGATTCTACACACCATCAAAAAAATCATTGAAACATCAGCAAGAATATACAGTTAATCAATTAAATCAAGAGTGACAAGGATATCAGGGCACTCAAATAAATAAGGAAAATATTTGAATCTGATCAAGCATTACTAAAGGAAACTTTTACCAAATACACATGGTGACTTAAGGAATATTATGATGATATCTTTCTAGGAACTCACTTATGACTACCTCATAAGTCCAGAAAATCATAAATCAGGTCTATATGGATAACTCAAACTACATACCGACTTCAAGGAAAGATACACAACATGCATCATTTATACCACTTTGTCACAAACTAGCCAAAATACCTTGGTACATTGGTACCTAATCTAGTTATAACATAGCCCGATGTGATACCTAATCCCCATGTCTTAGAAACAAGAACTCAACATTATATCATGATCAAGAGGGAGTGGTTTTTCAAAAAAAATAGTGGAAGACAAATGATAAAATTTGATATATCTGCACTCATCAGTGATAATGTACCTGAATCAAAGAGGTAAAATAAAATAAAAATTTTACATCATCAAAAGACCAAATATTGTAAAATGGAATTCGTAGAAAACCCAGTTAATAGGTGGATCACATATACACTAGTCACCTCCACCTTTATAGGTCCCACGAATCAAGTACACCCGACACCTCCAAGTGGTGCTTCTAATTTTCTTTATCCTGGCATAATAAAATATACTAATTCCCAAAAAAATATGGGGTGTGAGATATACATTGCTATAGAATATCAAAAAGTGTTCCATAATAGATTAAATACCAATATACCATTTATGATTTCAATTTTAATAAATCAAGGCATAATAAGTCATTTTTATATTTCCAATAAATCATTATTTCAACTCAAAATATGGAAGATATATCAAAACAATAATGAATTAAAATTTTATATAAAAATTTTATATAAAATAGATTACACATGTAAAATAATTCTATAATAAATATCATGTATAATGATGTCAAAAAACAAATCACTATACTCATAAACCCTACGGTATATTAGTTTCTATATATAGGATTTTCACAATACTCAATCACCATCAGGTCTCAAGATATTGGTGAAAATTCATATTAAAACCCCAATAGGGGGACCATTATGGGAAAACAATATACACCTATTTATAGAACCCATCATGGGAAATCATTTCAAAAAATTTGTATTTAGTGTTTTCATCATCAATCAGTTTCTAGGGATCCAGATTCCTAGCATGCTTGTCCTAATCACTGACTAACTATCTAGGCTCACATATGATTCAAAAATCAATCAATCAGTCATGGTCCATTCCATCATTTAAAATCATTTAATCATTCGTAGTTTCAATTTCTTAATTTTACTTTAAACATGCCTTTTCATTTAAAAACCAAAATAATAAGATTTTATCCAATTCATGCCTTTTTAAATCATCTTTAATTTAATCCAATTTTCATGAGAATCATAATTGAATCATTCTATAAAATCCACCGTCATTTAAAGCAATCATTTTTCTCAAAATCAACCTAAAAGTTTCTATTCTATTGAAATTGGGGGTTTTCATAATTTCATGACCTTCATAAATTAAAAATCAAATCATCTCAAATTGAGGTTTTTAAATCAATTAAAAACTCAATTTAAATCAATCCTGAATCATAGGGTTTCAATTTTAAGGAAAATTCTTATGGTTCCACCTACCTTGAATCACGTGGTAAAATAAACACTCATAATTGGAAAAAATAGGGAGAATAAAGGTGAAGATGATTAATAAATAAATTCTTCAATCAAGATCCATAAAAACAAATATTATATCCAACAACTACAATATGATCTATCATCCTCTATGGAGGAGATAACCGAAGGTCAATATAATCCACACTAGAGAAGATTTACTTACTAGAATAAGGTCAAATGTAATAACGAATGATTAGATCCAAAAAGAGGAAAACACTTATTAGTCAATTTTTTTTTATTGAGATCCACTATTGAACAAATAATAATATTACTATCTAATGGAGTTTTTAAGTAACTTAAATGGGGGTGAAAATATTTTTAATAATTTTTTTGAGGAAATTAAAAATCATGCACACTGTTTACCGTACGGGTAGGACAATTAATAGTAATTATGTTCTCTAATCACACTCTCTTACTATACCACTATATATGGTGCATGATTTGGAAACATAGTTAAACTAACTATATCCCAATAAATCAAACCCCAATTTCCATAGGGTGTATAGTTGGGAGGTGTGATCACATTTTTTAGAAAAAATGTGAACCCCTGTCTAGCAGATTAACCTTGGATGCATGGTTTTATAGTCCATACCTCATGGTTTTACCTAAAAATGTTCCAACCATGCATATACCAAAAAAGATCCTTCATTTTTCAAACTTCCCCTAAAATCACCCAAGTCAAGCCCCAAATAATGTATGATCAAATCAAGGGTGAAGAAATACATAAAAAAAGGAAAAACAATTGTACTATGGTAATGGTTTTAGAATCATAACCATTTAATAAATATCATATCTTTTTATTAAATACAGTTGAAAAACAATCTATTCAATGTGGCGATGAAAAATGAAATACAACACTTTGTGGAGTTAGAAGTCTATAAGTACGCACGGGAGATGCATTCATTTTTAAAAGAATGAAAATAAATTAAGGTGAATCACAATATATCATCACAGAATAATAATTATATCATGAATATCATATATATATATATATATATATTAAATACATATAAATAACCAACCTAGAGAGGTGGAAATGAAAAATGAATTACATTGCTTCATTGAAGAGATAATCTACAAATATGAATAAGTGATACTTTAATTTTACATTGGATAGAAATGAGTTAAAAAATAGTTGTACCATTAACATAAAGAAATTAGTATAGTTATGATACATGTATAATTATATTAAGATGGATATAGTTGATTTAGAGTATGTGGAAGAAGAAATACTCTTGAAATATTCTAGTTAAGATAAATACCTCTTTTTTGGTAATCCCCCTTTATCTTACACCTTAAGCCTTATTAGGTTAGTATTTTGGTGAGAAAAAAACCTATAATACATGGTTAGGAGTGTTAAGATATGATTTTGGTATATATTGGTTGATCTAAGGTTCTCAAAGTGTGTGGATAAGTGAGAGAATGATATTCCCTTTTAAAAGTGAAAGGATTGGAACCATTGTCAGAACCCTTAACATTAAATTAATATAAAGTTATTTTAATGGGAAAGATTCATTAAAATTACCAATTCTAAAATATAGGATAATTTAAAGTCAAAATACACTAAACAAATCATATTTAGACTTGTTTTAATGAGATTAGAATCATTGTATCTTAGTCTAACTCTCATGTTATCCCTTTTAACCCATACCACGATGATAAGATTTTTACCATTGTTATTATTCATTATGGATAAAAATTAAATTATTCTTTTTTACCTAATATTGATGATTCAAATTCCAAATATTTAATCAATTTTACAAAATCCAATTCTTATAGGTTGAATAAATTACATTTAATATAATTTCAAAAAAAACAATGAAAAATAGATTTTCAAAAAAATTATTTTACGTGTCAAATTTAATTTACACCAAAATTTTGAATAAAGATAATTCCTATTGAATTTAGTATTTATTCATAAAAAATAATATATTTATGAATTAAAAATAAATCCAAAATTTAATGGATAATTTTGAATGATTAATTAAAGAAAAATGACTAATTTTTTTAATATAATAAAATATAATCTTGGTTTAAAAAGTCAATAATGGGTTCTCAAATTAAACATAATTTTTAAAGTGATTTATTTTACTCTAAAAGTGCATATTTGGGGTATTAAAATGTTTTATATTTTTTATGTTATTCGTATATCATAATGATTTCATAAGGGATATGGTCTTTTTAAATTTGGTATTTCTTATTATTCGCCTAAAATTCAACCATTTCTGAAAAATATAAAACAATAAACTTATGATAATTTTGAAAATATGAATTAAAAAATGAAATTATTTTTTTCAAATTAAAATTCATATATTTGTAAATTTAACTTTTATATTAAAAGTATGTAATATATAATAAAAATTAGTTTTTTAAAAAACATTCCTGTCGGGATATGAAAAATAAAATTGGTACTTATGATAATTTATTTTATTAATTATTATATTTAATTATCTCAGTACATATTTTACTTAGTATTATGAAAAATATTAATTCACATTATTTCATTATTGTGTTCATGATAAACTATAGAACCCCTCAAATTTATATTAAAGGAACATATATTCTAAAATCCAATGGTTTAACGTATTGGTGCATATAGGTCTCACTTATTCTTGCATCAGGATCATGTTTCTTGTTATTTATTCTATAATAGTTAGGATGATCTCCCTTAGTATAAAAAACTTGATCTTGCACACCCTAATCTAGTGATAAAATCATAAACATTACATTTTCAGCATTGAAACTGATGAACTTAACCCACTTTTCACTGTCTAAAAAAACAATATCAAAAGGAAATATTTGATCAGTTACATTATCAACAAAATCTTTTGTTTAGAGTTTTATAGAATTATGAAAAATATTACAAAAACATTAACCATGTTTTTAAATAATAATTCATCTCACTAAAATCGACTATTCTTATTTAACATTAATTCACCATCATCAACCATATGAAATCATTCAAAAAATTATTCATTCTACATAAATATTGATAACCTGGGGAAAAGGATACATAATAAGGGTGATCTAAAATACTTAGTAAAGGTAAATATAATGATTAACAATTACAAGTTTTCAATGAGAATAAGAAGTTCATAAGGTTATAATGAAATAATCAAAGTGCGTGAGTGAATCATAAAATAACTCATACCCATAAATACATTAATCATCAATCATGGGACATGGAATGAGGCTTTAAAAAACGAATGATTCATAAGAATCAGTAATAATGAGCCCTGTTATATCAATATTGATGAATGGAAAAATTATAAACCCATGGTAGGCATAGATAAAACATATTGTTATCTTGTAAAATCATCATCAGAAAACCATTATAGAACCCATAAAATTGCAATACCCATACAAATGACTTTAAATATAATTATCCAAATAAAATTATAATTAACCAATACATTTGTGTGCTATCTAGGCGCACCCATTATATAAGTTATATTGATCTCAGCCAACACTATCCGGGCACACCCACTATATATAATGTCGAAGAACAACAACAGTAATAATGTACATAGATCTTGAATTTTATCATAAAATTCATAAAAACATTTATTGTTTTTATAAATTGATTAATGAATGGAAAATAAATCGGTTCCATGAAAATCCATTTTAAACATGATCAACCTGTGGAAAAGAAACTGGTTCATAATAATATATTTGAAACAATTTAAATTCATCCAAATAAAGAATAAGTATTGGATCATAAAATAATATCCCTATTATAGATTAAGTAACAATAAGTATTGTTGAAATTGATGAATGTGAATACTATTAAAATACCATTAATGAAATTTTGAGGAAAATCATCTTTAATTGTTGAAAAATCCCTTTTTAAAAACAAAAAATTATCAAAAAATTTAAAAAATATTTTTCTCTGAAAATAACCATGAAAATACTAATTGGAATGTTTAAAAATAATTTAAAACACTTAATTAAGAAAATATCATTTCCATTTTGAAAGATAATTTTTTAAAACATAAAACATTTTTAAATTCTTTTTCTTTGAAAATAACCATGAAAACATATAAAGAATTATTTATAAATAATTTAGAACATTTATTGATTAAAATATCTTTTCCATTTTAAAAAACAATTTTTAAAATATAAAACATTTTGAAAATACTTTTGATTGAAAATAAAAATTATAAATTATAGAAGAATATTCAGTGAAAATAATTTTTATGAAGGTGTACATTTTCATTCTTACCATACACATTAAAACAATTATTGCATTTATATGTTTTGTAAAACATAAACAAACATTGTTATGAAAATGAAATTAATATTAATTTCAAAAAAATTGTAAAAAGATAAACCTAGGTAAAAATTTATTTACTAAATAATTTTAATAATTTTAAAAAATGTGAAACATTTTTGTAAAAAAATGTTTTGGAAGAAAAATGGTTTTCGACCAAGGAGAGAAATAAAGATGATTTTTCATAAAAAAGTTATTTTCAACTATTGAGTATATAAAAAGAGGAAAATAAATAGAAAAAAAGTTTTCTCAAGTCATAAAAAATGGATAATAAAATTCATGTGTTTATTGAGATATGGATCATAATATTTTATCATAAAAACATAAGCATAAATAGTCCTGGTAAATTATAAGATTGTAACATAAAATCTACACCACTTTGGTAACTTAAAGTTGTAAGCCTCATGATGGAGTAAAGTTAAATTATACTTAAAATATCATGATAATAAATAAATCCATGATAGTAAATTTAAAAGGGGCTGTATATGCACCTCATGAAAGAAGAAATGTGCATACATAACATAACAAATGTCTCAAGGAAAATTGAGACAAAAACCCATTACCACTTTCAAAAAATTCGAGTCATAAACCATATGAAAGAATAACATTAAATTAAACATATAATATAATTAAGATAAGTATATTAAGGATATAAAATTAAAAATGGGATATATATTCACCTTATAAAATAAGATTGGTGCATAAAATAATGTATATCCCCAAGAAGAAAAACTGAAACAGAAATCCCTTACTGCTTTGCTAACATTTGAACCGTAAAACCCATAAAGGGAGATCATAAAACTGGTATATAAATCCCCATAATTTTCATAATAATCCTAATAAAATATATTCATGGGTATTATATATAACTCATAAATGAAATAGGTGTTGAATATAGAATGTGTCTCAGAGAAGTAAAAAGTGATACAAAGATCTCTTACCTTGAGTCTATACTTTACTTATATGTCCTTTAAATCCAGTATATCAGGCTCAAATCAATTATTATAATTGTTAATAACATTATACTTGTTTTATATATTGTACATAATTAATTTTTTATAAAATATTTAAATATTTTATCAGTTAATTCCTAATCAGATATTTTTAGGATGTTCAGTTCATTGTTTCAAACCAACATTGGTATATTGACCATGGTCCAAGTTACCACTATTTAAATATATAAATATTAATTATAAAGAAATAATTATCATATTTATTCATAAATTATACCTTTAAAACCCATTATGATTTTTTAAGAAAAATGAACCAGGTTATGATCTTAGAGATGATAGGTCGTACACATGCATGAGTAACGTTTCTATTTCATAATGTTAATTATGGTATAAGTTATTTATTATTATATATTTTAATAATTATAATTATTTCATAAAAATAAAATTAATTATTAACATATACTTATATATATTATTCTTGTGATTTCTTGATCCAAAAATAATCACATCGCTTCATGGAGGTGGTAGTCCACACGTACATGAATGACATTATCGTTTTTTAGTGTAAGATAGAAATGATATATGATAATTTAATAATAAAATAATTTTTATAAATATAATTATTATTTTAGTGGTATCACATATTTTCATTAAATTTATCCTTATTATCATCCTTGTAAATAGTTATTGAAAAACAAATCACATCTTTTTGTGAGGCGGTAGTTCACCGTACACATGAGTAACGTTATCATATCCCCCATGGAATAGAAATTAAAAAAGTTATATGTGATATAATAAAAATATAAGCCTAAAGAAATTAATAATATAATATATATTTAATTGAAATCCATAATTAAAACAAACTATGATAGAAGATGATAAAAAATGAATGACATCGGGGCGCGAGGTAGTAGTCCACCGTACACATGAAAGATGATTTTGTATCTCTTTTGATAAAAGAGGAGATAGATTTAGGATATTAAATTAAAATAATAACATATCAGTATAAAGGATATACTGGTTCTATCATATGATAATATTTAAGAATATTTTATGGAGGGGGAAGATGAAATAAAACAAAAATCCATATTTAAGAATTTTACCTATTCCTTGACCAACTCCTTAGAATTATACCTAAAATGTTCCTATAATATATTTGTGACCAAACCAAGAATTATAATATTATTGTATTTAATATGGGAAGTGTTTTTCAAAGGTATTTAAAAAAAAGTTTTATGTTGTGAATAAGAGAGGAGAGTTTGTGACCATTTATAAGTGAGGTGGGTGGTATTCTTGTAAATTTTGAAAATAAAAAGTTGTATCCACATTTTACACATTCCAAAAGTTTCCAAAATGTATTATTTTATAGTAATATAAATAATATGGTTGAAAAATTTATTTAAAATAGTAATTTTGACAATTTTTAAGATCATATTTACACTTATATTTTTAGTTTAACCCCCAGAAAAGTTGTTTTAACCTTAACCACATTAATTTATTTTTTCTGTTTTCATTATTAATTATGGTTAAAAATTAAGTTTCTATTATTAGATAATAAAATAATATAATGAATTTAAATATTTAATGTATTTTACTAAATTCAATTCAATATATTTGTAAAAAGTAATTTAAAATAAAACCCAGAGAAGCAATGGAAAGTTCTTTTTCAAGAGGATAATTTTTTGAAGAGAAGATGATTTTTTATTAACTCTATGACTAATAATAGTAATTTTATGAATATAAATTAATATTTATTGATAAACATTATATAAATTTTATTTAAATAATTCTAAATTATGTTTCTTTTAATTAACTAAAATTGGAAATCATTTTTCAATTTAAAATGGTTTTCTGAAAAATCTTATTTTTAACCCAAAGAAAAATGTATACTAAAATATAATATATTGATTATTAAAATGTAATTATGTGGATTAAATATGTCTAAATAAGTATTATATTACATTAAATTATATTAAAAACAATATTTTTCATTTAAAATTATATATTTATTAAAAATTAATGACATTTTAAGAAAAATTTAGTATTTTTTACTATTCATTGAAAAATAACTATTTTCTGGAAATTCTCAGAATTTTCCAAAAAGTTAGTTTTGATATTATGGTTTAAAAAATAAATTCCATTTTATCATATATATTTAATTAAATTTTCAAAAATTAAATATAATATTGTTTCATGAAATGCAATAAAAACCATTTTTGATGAAAAACTATTTTTGAAGAATAAAATTAATTTAGTGAAATTTGATTCATTATTTATCAATAATTTATATTTTTTTGTAAATTTATATATAAATATATATCATAAATTAGATAATATTGTTCATACCCACCAATTTATCGTCATGTTTATAAAAGTTATATGTTTCGTGGGATGTTTATGATCATTGTTGCATATCAAATAATCTATTAAACATAGTTTATAAAATTTAAGGGTCTTATATAATATCCCATTTATTAAATTTAATACTTGTAATTTTTACTTTATCTCAATAATCAAAGGTTAGTAATTTTAAAATAAGCCATTTCTGGGAATCCCAAATCATAAGTATAGTTAATAATATATCCTCTTGTTATAAGAGAAAAGGATGCATGAATGTCATCTAGAATAAAAAATACTAGGTTTCAAAAAAGAAGAACATAGTTATTAATTAAATATTTGGATGTGGTATGAAATTAAATTTTATAAATAATGATGAATAGTGATAGAGATCATTGGTCATAAAAAAGTGAATGATCAATAGAAAATTGATGACCTCAAAACCAAAACTCAAAGTGTTTTGAAAAGGGTCATTTATTTCATCAGAAATGATGGTAATTTGAAAATTTTAGTTCCAATATCATTTCACTTGGGTAAAATATGTCATTTACTATCTTTAGTAAACAAATATGGAAATTTATGTACTCTTCTTGTATAATTTCATCAATTAATCAATGTCTACCTCACAACAATCTTTTCTCCAATAATGAGTATCCATGATGAATCCTTGATTCCTAAAAAACATAAAATAAAAATTCAAAGAACCAAATTAAAATAAAAGGGATAATTAATAAATTACATCTATCTTTAAAAATTAACAAAAAATAAAATTATTATCACATTGTAATATAATTCCCAAAATTAGTAAACCCTAATATGATACATTAATATTCAAAACTCAATTACAATATCCTAAGAGAAAACTAAATCATTCAATGATTCTATATCCCAAGTAACCTTAACAACTAAAAAATTAATGATTGTTTTAACCTGAGTGTTTATCTCATACTCATACCTAAATTTTATGAATACAATTTATGGTACTTTAGTATATTGGTATATTTTAATTAATTGATCAATATTTTAACATTTTGGAATGTTTAATTGCTTTTATAATTTTTGTATAGAACTAATGAATATATTAAATGGGAGAAAAAAGAGATTAATTTTTGATACCAAAGACAATTCATGCTAGGATGTGAAGCAACACAATTGGAGGAGAGCCTGACACTTTCACATAACGAATCTAATGCATGTCAGGAATGTTTCAATATAGAATATGTTATGAATTCTTCAATGTGATTTTCAATGAGAAGCTTAAAATTAAATTCTTGAGTGGATATTAATCATTGGGATTGACCTATATTCATAATGGAAAAATTTATTAGAAAATTTAATTAAATTAGAGACCCTAATCTCTATAAATAATAACCTAGTGGTTTTACTCAAATCCTTCATTTAGGAGGTACCACCATTATGATCACAGACTATTTCTGCTTTGATGATTAAAATATAATTTTTATCTTACTAACACTTAATGGCTAGAATGAGGGGGTATACCTTGTGAAAAGAAATTGACATGAGTAGGTATTTATTATATTAAGGTACTTTATTTATTTAATGCAATTAACTTTGATTCTTTTGTTACAACCTTAAAATTAATGAATTATATTCTATTTCTTTAATTATACATGACCATTGTTTTATCTTTTATAGAGTGATATTTTCAGAACATTTTATAGTGAACGATCCTCACAATAACCATTTGGTGGATTGTATTCTATGTTTAAATATGGTTCTGAGTTACCAGATCATCCAAAAATTTAAGTAACATGACCATTATGAAAAGGAGAAATCAATTATTTTGGAGTTGTCTACCATAACCGTTGGATTCACTTATTCTCGTTTCTAACACCATGTGATTATTATTTCACTATATTATTTAATAATAAATCATAAACCTAGATTTTCAATTACCAAGAATATTTTCAATTTTTATTGAACTCAAAGACAACGATCATATCTTCCATCCAATTTATCATATTATATTTTTCCCATAAAATAGTTACATCTTTATTATTATATTAGTATTATCATTGACCAAATATCTATGGGTTAAAACGTGGAATTTCATATCCTATACTACCTTGTAGTTTATTGGTTTATTTTATTAATATTATAAATTTATAAATTCGATAACATAATGGGAATTAATGATGTGGAATAGGATATCACTTAACTTACATAATAAAAGCTCAAAAATATAGTGATCTAATTTTGAAATAACATTATTCACTTAGTCACCAAATCAATTTTCAATCCCATATTTGTGCTATATGATAAAACACTTGTTAAATAACTACATTAATATACAAGATCATATAGACCTTAAAGTTTATAAATAACTTAAAACTTATGTATAAAAAATTTAAATGAATAGTTCACATTAAACTGAAACATTACATGTACATCAATCCAATAAAACAACTTCTAATGTGTCATTGATCACTTTAAGGTCTCATTACATAAAACAACAAAGGGTTCACTAAGACATTGAACTTATGGTAATACATAATCTTATAGACCTATGATTGTGTCCATATCTCTTAAGATAACATGTCATAAAAACATCCAAATTTCAAAAGATATCTAAACCTTTCCTATGATATAAACTATAACAGCCCCAAACCTACACTCCCAGATCTGGTGCAGAAAAAATAAACATTACATTTATAGCTTTGAACTTGATGAAGTTTGCCTAATTTTTTTATTCCCAAACATACCATATCAAAATGATATATTGGATCACTTAAATTATCAAGGTCCATTTAGGTTTATAGTTTTAGAGAATTTAGACAAACCCTTACCTAAATAATACTTGTGTCTTTAAATTATCATTTCTAACAAAGAACCCAACTTATCTTATTTCAAATTAAGTCACCAGCATCATCCATATAAAAAACTACTAAACATAATTCAATAAAAAAAAATTCATGATAAATTTGTGAAAAGGAAATATAATAAGGGTGATATAATGTTCTTAGTAAGGGTAAACATAAGCATTAACACTTAAAATTGTTCAATGAGCATAATAAATGCATAATGCAATGATGACATAATAAAAAAGAATGGGTGAATCATAAAATAAATCAAACCCATAAATACCTAAATGAACAGTAATGAAACATGGAACACATATTTAAAAAATCAATGATTTATAAGAATCGATAATCATGATCCATGTGATATCAATCTTGTTGGTCGGAGTGGACACTCAAGAGGGGGGTGAATTGAGTTCCAATTAAAATTTCTGTTAAAAACAATTTCTATCAAAATCCCCCAATTTCAAAAACAAATTAAACTGTAGTGAATTTATATAGATTATAAAGGTTCAATTAGTTTCTCAAAGATTGATTAATTCTCAGTTAACTTAATCTTATGATTAAATTAACTTTTGAAACTAACTTACTGATTTATAACAAATATAAACACTTGCTAATTTAATTATCAAAGTAGCTTTGAAGATAGATTATATTTCAAAGTAATAGCAGCGGAAAAAGAAATAAATATGTATAGTATGGATATAGAGTATAACTATAAGCACAGAAAATTAGCCAAGAGGTTCAGTCTCAAGCCGAGACTTAGTCCTCTCAAAATTTTATATAAGAATGATCCACACCCTGGATCGGGGTTAACAACAGTGAACACACTGTCCAGGTCACAAGACCTCTACCACAGTTCTTCGTGGCAAAACAAACAACAGTAGCAAACTGTCCAGGTCACAAGACCTCTACCACTATCCACAGTGGGAAATGGGATGCAAAAAGATTTGCTGAGGATTTACAGATCCTCCAGTGAAAGTACAGGAGTCAGTGTGTGTGTTAGATATAGCAGATAACACACACTGCTCGAAATGAATGGTAATAAATCACAGAACAAGAGATGTAGAGTTTAGAGATTGTTCTGGTGATTTCAGTATAGCTTTGGACTCCTTTGAATTTGATTAGAAGTAAGTCTGAGTCCTCTTCTTGTTTCTATTGAGAAACAGAGTGTCGTAAGCTCCAGGTTCACAGGTGGTGAGAATGTAGTCGATGAAGTTCTTCTTGTAAGCACAGAACACTCCTCGAGTATGCTTGATTGTCTATGAGCTTCTCTGTGTTCCTCTTGTTCTTGTGTCGCTTTTGGTATAATGGATGCACCGCACTTTTCTGGTTCGCTTCTTGTTTTCTTCACACGTTCGCGCTTCTCTTTCTGGTATGTAGTCTTCTCGTATTTATCTCCCATCAGGTGACAGAAAAGATTTCTTTTCAGCAGGTACGAGGTACGGGTTCCTGACATCCAACAACCTTTTATCAGATATTTGACAAAACATTAAAATGTGTGATATGACCGTTAGATAGATTAAATGTAGGAAATAAAGAAATTAAAATAGTGAGTCGAGAATGTATGTCACTGTTGACTTCAACTGTGGTCTTCCAACTGTGGACTTCCAACTGTGGACTTCCAACTGTGGTCTTCCAACTGTGGACTTCCAACTGTGGACTTCCAACTGTGGACTTCCAACTGACTGCTGACTTCAACAAAGGGCTTGCTGTCTGTAGGCTTGCAATAGTAGCTTTTACTCCATGTAGCTGTAGCCTTTCTAACTGTAGACTTGTAACATCAAATTTGTTAGAACTGTAACCTTTTTCAACCGTAGACTTCGATCATCAGTAGACTTAGTCAACAGAAGCTGTCTAACTGTAACCTTGACTGTAAGCTTATGACTGTAGGCTTGTTCAACTGTGAACTTGTTCCAACTGTAGACTTGTTCATCTGTGAACTTGAGCAGAGAAAACCTTGAGCAGAAGTCTTGTAGCTGTGACCTTCGTCTGTGAGCTTTGACAATAAAACTCTGACTGTTAGCTAACAATACCAAACTTATGTAAATGCTAATGTAAGATGTTACAGTAAAGTTATGAGAGTAAGAATATGAACTGTTTAGAATAAAATACGTTTAAGCATAGAATAATGAGATTAATGCAAAGGTTTAATACATCATAATTAATGTTTAAGCATGATTTGGGATTATCAAAACAGGTGATTCCAACAATCTCCCCCTTTTTGATAATCACAAATTATGTCAGTATGAAATATAGAAGTATCAGAGAGAAGTGTGCAAAACACAGTATTAGCAATATGAGCACAAAAATTAGGTATAATCCGCAAGGATTTCTCCTCTCTGTATAGGTTCATTTCTCCCTTGAGTTTCCTATTTCTCCCCATTTCTCCCCCTATCTATTTCGCTTTATTTCTCCCCCTTTGTGATTAACAAAAAGAAAGACAGAGAGAGAGAAGATACACATTGTATTAATAAGGAGGACAATACATGACCCAAAAAGTGAATACATGATCCCTATCAAAAAAAAACATAAACAGACTCAATCCTCTTCATCTGGAGGTAAGGGATCTTTTCCTTTAGAGGAAGAAGATGGAGCAGGAGGTGAAGGATCAACAGGTTGAGGAATGGCAGCAGGAATGTCTGGAGGGGCAGCAATAGAGGCTCCTGAAGGCCGGTAGTGAGTAGCTTGCCGAGGGATCAGTGGTCTAAGGCTTCTGAGGGCATCAGCATGAGACATTACTGAAGAACCACTGGGGTTGGAGACAGGTAGGGCAGGAGGAACTATAACAGGTGTGCAGTCCACATGAAGAAAAGGTAGGAGCAGATTCCTGAAATCCATGATGATGTTTCCTCCTCTGTCCATGGCAGATAAGAAGTCATCTTTGTTTTCTAAGAATTTATCCAAAGCCGGGGTCAACTCTCGTAGCTTGCTAACTTGTTCTTTGAAGGCTTGAGTTACAGGAGGCAGCTTCATAGTTTCTAGCATGAGCTTGAAGTGATTGTTCAACTGATGCTTGGTGAAAATCCGATCAAAGTAATAATCCACTTTACTTTTGATGGCCTCCTGAGAAGAAGTAGCAGCCTGCAGGTGTTCACGAACAAAGCCACTGACTTCTCTTGTAGTAGCAAGGATCTGTAGGTCTGATGTGTCATTTGCGCGGGCCTAAGCAAGCTCTTCTCTAAGCAGGATTCTAAACTGCTCAAGGTCCACAGGAGAGCTAGATGAAGGAAGGGACTTGACTGAGAATGCCACTGTCTCCTTGAAAGACTGAGTCAGATTTCCAATCACTTTCTGAATGACAGCATCCTGATTGCTAAAGTGTTCTTTTACTGATTTCTTGAAAGCCTCAAATACTTCCACAAACTGCTTGACCACTTCTTTGATGTATCGAATCTCACTGGCCACTTGTGTCTGAGAACTGCTCAGGGCAATTAAAGAAGCAACTGATTGTCCGAGGGCCACTACTGCTCCAGTCCAGCTTTCAATTTGAGTGTGGCACACTTTCATTTCATCCATCACTTCTTTGATTGGACTTCCCACAACACATCCTAGAGATAGTTCTAAGGATTGTTCTACATTTTTCAGCTCATCAAAAAGACTGGTTTTCAATTCAGCAACAGACTGTCTGATGGTCTCCTTCATTTCATTCTTTAAGGATTCAAGGTCTTCCTTGGTGGCCAATCTTTCAGTTTCTAACACTGGAGAGCTGTTAGGTAGGATGACTGGATTTCTTGGTGGTTGGTTTTCCTCATCTGAATCCTCATAATTGAGTCCTAACACCATGTATCCTGGATCTGAGGTCCATCCTTCTATATCATACAGTACAGAGACTGAACCAACACGCTCCCCCTCACTTGGAGGTCCTTCCTGAACACTTTCTACTATCTGCTCAACTCTGGGTAACTCTAAGTTTTCTTCTGTAGCTCTAGCAGGTTCCATACTTGCTTCCTCTGTAGGTTCAGCAGTGAGGTTAGCCTCCTTCTCTGTTGGGTCATCACCCACTTCCATGACAACAGTAGTAGAGACCACTCCTGCTTCCTGGTCAGACACTGACTTGTCTGTATACCCTATCAGAGGGCTCATACTAAGTTCTTCTGCAACAGTTTCTTGATTTTCATTTAGAGCTCCAGCCTCTTCTGCTTCGACTGTATCACCCTCATCAGAGGTGTCCTTGACAAAATATTGAGATTCTTCTTCTTCTTCTGTAGTCTCAGTCTCACTGTCTCTTAGAACAGGCTCTCTACTAGGTAGTTCTTTTGGAGGGCTTGCTGCTCCAAACGTCACTGTCCTGACAGGACTGTGAGTAGTATCAGGATCACGCCCTTCATCAATTGGGGTGTTCTCTCTTGCAGAGTTACCAACTACTGCAGTCTGTTCATCATCTGAGTATACAGGTTCAGGCTCATCAGGCTTTAAGCCTGGATCTCTCCTATCTCTCGGTCTAGAGGGATGAGTAGAAGGGCTAAAATTATCATAGATTCTCTCCTCATCATTCACCCATGATTTCTTCCAGGGATTCCAACTGATCTTCATGAATTTGCAGATTACTTTCGAGATACATACACTGTTCTTTGCCACTATCAACTCTTCCTGACTTCCAGCTGCACCTTTCACTTTCAACATAACCGAAATGAGTTTAGCATGAAACAAGGCACTTGATTTTGAGCTTGCCTTTATCATGTCCTCCATCTGAGCCATCAGCAACCTACAAAGGTTGACCTTCCTTCCATGTTTTAATAAGTACATCAAGTAAATATCCTGATGCTTCAGAGTTGCAAAATCTCCTCTTCTAGGACTCAGTACATGCTGGATAAACTTAAACAGAAGCCTGTCCTCTCCATTCATTTCAGTAGCAATAACCTTCCTTACAGTGCCATTGCCTGTCAATTCTTCCAGAGCCGTCTCATGATCAAAGATTCTACTATTTGGAGGAGCCGCTCCAGAATAGTAGTTGTAAATACCCTCATGAGGAACTCTTAAACATGCAGCCCATTCAATGGATGAAAAACTGACTTCATTGCCGTTTACTCTGGATACCAGTCTATGCAGATCATCCTCTTCCTCGAACTGTAGATATTCATAGAACTCCTTCACCAGCTTCGGATAGTACGGTCCATTATTGTTTGCGAAGCATTCAGTCCATCCTTGATCATTAAGCACTGCCAGTACTAATGATCTGCTCGATAAAATCCACTCTTCACTTAGCTCCTTCTCAGCAACTATTTCTCTCTTAGTCAGATGTGGATTAACAGGTCTTATCGAGGCGTTCCTGGTGCCACTGGATTCGACTTGAGTCCTCTTTGGCATTGGTGCATCTTCGTTGACAGTCGGGGGTCGCTTTGTTCTGGCCATTGGAACTGAATGAGGTTTCGAGGTTCGGTTGAAGGTTTAGGGTTTAGGACTTGAGAGAGCAAGGGTCGAGATGAGTGGATTGAGATATGTTCGATGTTCTCAATTTTATCATTTAGGGATTTAGAAATAAAAGAATAAAGAAAAGAAACGGTTCGAATTCCCGCAAAAATAAAATAAGATAAAACAGCGAAACAGCCTACAGAGAGATGTAACAGTGAGGTACACCGGTGAGGTCTAACTGTGAGGTTTCAACTGTGAGGTCTAACTGTGAGGTTTCAACTGTGAGGTTTCAACTGTGAGGTTTCAACTGTGAGGTTTCAACTGTGAGGTTTCAACTGTGAGGTTTCAACTGTGAGGTTTCAACTGTGAGGTTTCAACTGTGAGGTTTCAACTGTGAGGTTTCAACTGTGAGGTTTCAACTGTGAGGTTTCCACTGTGCTATAGTTAATCATACCTAACTCATGTTTGATGTAACTTAATCTCTCATAATTCAAAGGCTTTGTAAAAATATCAGCTAACTGATGTTCAGTGCCAATGAACTCAAGAGTGATATCACCTTTTTGATAATGATCCCTCAGAAAGTCATGTCTCACATCAATATGTTTTGTCCTAGCATGAGATACTGGATTTTTTGAAATGTTAATAGCACTTGTATTGTCACACCTTATAGAGACATGTTTGAATTGATATCCATAGTCTAGTAAAGTGTGTTTCATCCACAAGATTTGTGCACAACAGCTACCAGCAGCTATATACTCAGCTTCGGCAGTAGATAATGCAACAGAATTCTGCTTCTTACTACACCAAGATACTAGTGACTTGCCTAAAATGTGACATGTTCCAGAGGTGCTCTTTCTATCTAACTTGCAGCCAGCAAAAACAGCATCAGAATAACTTAATAAATCAAATGATTGTCCTTTTGGATAAAATAATCCCAAATTGGGAGTATGTTTTAGATATTTGAAAATCATTTTAACAGCAGTCAAATGAGACTCTTTTGGATTGGCTTGAAATCGAGCACACATGCATACACTGAACATGATGTCAGGTCTACTGGCAGTAAGGTACAGTAGACTACCTATCATACCTCTGTAATTGGTTTGATCCACAGGTTCACCAGTTTCATCACTGTCCAACTTGCATGTGGTGCTCATAGGTGTGTCACTGCCTTTGGTGCCATCCAAAGAAAAATGTTTTAGAAGATCTTTAATATATTTACTTTGGTTCAAAATAATACCATTTTTATTTTGAAAGATCTGAAATCCAAGGAAAAATTTGAGTTCTCCCATTAAACTCATTTCAAACTCATTTTGCATTATTTTTGAAAAATCAACACATAATGAATTTTTTGAAGATCCAAAAATAATATCGTCCACATAAATTTGAACTATTAATACATCTTTAGAAATCCATTTAATAAAAAGAGTAGGATCAGCTATCCCTTTAGTAAATCCTTTTGAAATAAGAAAAGAGCTGAGCCTATCATACCAAGCTCTTGGAGCTTGCTTTAAACCATATAAAGCTTTAGATAGTTTAAAAACATGATTAGAAAAATGGGGATTTGTAAAACCAGGAGGTTGTTCCACAAATACATCCTCAATTATATATCCATTTAGAAAAGCACTTTTAACATCCATTTGATATAGTTTGAAATTCAGATGAGCAGCATAAGCAAGTAATATCCTAATGGCCTCTAGTCTAGCCACGGGTGCAAAGGTTTCCTCATAGTCTATTCCTTCTTCCTGACTATACCCTTGTGCAACTAGCCTAGCTTTGTTTCTGATTATGTTACCAAACTCATCAACTTTGTTTCTAAACACCCATTTAGTGCCTATGGTAAGAGTGTCTTTAGGTCTTTCCACTAATTCCCAAACTTTGTTTCTTTCAAACTGATTTAGTTCTTCTTGCATAGCCATTACCCAGAATTCATCACTGATAGCCTCATTGACATTTTTGGGTTCAAGCTGTGAAAGAAAAGCTTGATGTTCAACCTGATTTCTTAGAGAAGCTCTAGTTTGTGTTCCTCTATCAAGATTACCAACAACAGCATCTAAAGGATGATTCTTTAGAATCCTAGTTGATTTGGTAAAGGTTGGACTAGAGATTTCAGGTTCCTCTATAGGTTCGGGTTCCACAGAGGAAGATTCTGGAAAAAGTCCAGAACTGGATGTTTTTATTGCAGGTTCTTTAGATTTGTCATTTAGGTCCAGAACAGATAAGTCTTCTTCAACATCTTCAAGAGAAGTTTTAGACTCATGTGGATCAGTCTCATCAAACTTGATGTGAACAGATTCTTCCACACATTTGGTTTTCTTATTGAACACTCTATAGGCTTTACTAGACATAGAATAACCTAGGAAAATTCTTTCATCACTTTTTGGAGCAAATTTATCAAGATTATCTTTAGTATTCAGAATAAAGACTTTGCAACCAAAAACTCTAAAGTAATTAACCTTAGGCTTCCTATTATTCCACAACTCATAAGGGGTTTTCTTTAGAACAGGTCTGATCAAGACTCTATTAATGACATAACAAGCTGTATTAACTGCTTCAGCCCAAAAGTAAATGGGCAGGTCATATTCATTAAGCATAGTTCTAGCAATTTCTTGCAGGGTTCGGTTTCTTCTTTCCACTACACCATTCTGTTGAGGTGTCCTAGGAGCAGAAAAATTGTGAGCATAGCCATTGTGTGAGCAGTAAGATTCAAATTCTTGATTCTCAAACTCACGGCCATGATCACTCCTCAAGGTCTTAATCTTAAGTCCACTAAGATTTTCTACAGACTTAGAGTATTTAACAAAGTAAGAGCAAGCTTCACTTTTGTGAGCTAGAAAGTATACCCAAGTATATCTAGAAAAGTCATCTACAAGAACATAAACATAGTGCTTCC
This sequence comes from Viscum album, assembly GCA_963277665.1. Lineage (NCBI taxonomy): Eukaryota > Viridiplantae > Streptophyta > Magnoliopsida > Santalales > Viscaceae > Viscum > Viscum album. The sequence goes on along the minus strand of OY728156.1, from coordinate 1,430,032,415 downwards.
CATTTAGACTTGAAATTCTTGATGGTCCAAACAAATCCATCTGAACCAGTTCAAGTGGTTGAGAAGTTGAAACTTCTTTCTTTGGTTTAAAAGAAACTTTGTGTTGTTTTCCCTTCTGACAGGGATTACACACTTTGTCATTTGGGAATTCAAGCTTAGGTAAGTCTCTAACTAAGTGTTTCTTAGAGAGTTTTCTAAGTGAATGAATGTTGCAGTGTTCTAATCTCCTATGCCACAGCCAAGACTCTTTATGAAAAGCATTTAAGCAAGTAACATTATGTTTAGCTAAAGTGTTTAAGTCAACAGCATAAACCTTTTCATTTCTTAAGGCAGAAAATATTAAAGCATTTTTGGAATTATAAACATCACAAGAATTGTTTTCAAACTTGACATTAAAGCCATCATCACACAATTGAGAAATGCTAAGCAGGTTGTACTTAAGTCCATCAACAAATAAAACTTTGGAAATTAATACTGAGTCAGTGTTACCAATCTGGCCTAAGCCGATGATTTTTCCTTTTGAGTTATCACCAAAAGTGACATATCCTCCATAAACCTTTATTAAGCTTTTGAAGCACGAATAGTCCCCAGACATGTGTCTTGAACATCCACTGTCTAAGTACCATACCTTCTTGTAATTGCTTTTCAAACAGATTTCCTACAAAACAGATTAGACAAGAAATGACTTTGGTACCCAGATTTTCTTGGGTCCAGATATGTTAGCAATCAAGGATTTAGGTACCCAGATTTGTCTTATGGGTCCCATACAATTAATAGATGCAACAGATTTAGAGAGATATACTTTACTTGATCGACAACTATTTAAATAACCAGTTGAGGCATATGAATTTCCAAAACTGGAACTAGCAGGATTTTTTCCAGACTTGGAAATAAATCGGGTTTTAGTAAACTGTCTTTGTCCAGGTTGGTATCCCAATCCAGTAGCATACTTAGGTGCAACTTGCTTTCCTAGCAGTTGGGTTAGAGTATCTTTTCCATTTGTGAATGTTTCTAAGTCCTTTCTAAGTTGTTCATTAGATAGTTTCAGTTCTGTATTCTCCTTTAATAATTGAACATTTTTCTCTTTTTCTACATCAAGTGCAGACTTGACACTTGCAGTAAGAGCATGCTGTTTCTTTAAAGACTTATATTTATCCTTTAGTTCATTACACGTTTCTTCCAGCATATTACAGTATTCAGTCAATTCATCTTTAGACATATTTTCAGAATCAGAACCAGATTCTGCTTCACCTTCAGAATAATAAGAGTTTAAAGTGGGAGTGTCTAAGGTTACCTCAGATGTGTTTGTCATGAAACACATATTAGCACGATTTCTTTCAGAATCACTGGACTCTGATTCACTTGTGCTGTCTTCTGAAGCACTCCAGGTGGCCTTCATAGCTTTCTTATAATTCTTGTCCTTGTACACATATTTCTTCTTGAATTTTAACTTAGGACAGTCAGCTTTGATGTGTCCTTTCCTTTTACATTCATAGCAAACTATGTCTTCTTCTTTATCAGTTTTCTTCCAATCTTTCTTCCACTTACCTTGTCTATCATACTTACCCTTGTAGTTTGGTTTTCTGAAGAACTTCTTCTTCCTATAGAACTTCTTGAATCTCCTTGCTATTTGTGCCATCTCGGCATCACTGTCAGAATCTAAGTCTTCACTAGATGAGATTTCAGTTGGTATATGCACTTTCTCCTTGTCTTTGCTCTTTGATGCAGTAGACTTAAAAGATACAGATTTTCGTTTTGGTTCCTCATCTTCCTCTTTATTCACCTTTAGCTCTTCTTCGTACATCATCAGTTTACCAATTAGCTCCTTGACAGGCAAAGTTCCAATATCACAGGATTCTCTAATTGAAACGGATGTGCCTCTCCATCTGTCAGGCAGACATCTCAATAATCTCATGATTTGCTCCTTTGCTGGAACAATCTTTCCGAGTGAGCTCATTGTGTTGACTATCTCATTAAACCTGACATACATATCAGAAATAGGTTCATCAGCTTTCATCTTAAAGTTATCATATTTGATAGTGTAAGTATTTAACCGCATTTCCTTGACATTAGTTGTTCCTTCATGAGAAACAGCTAAGGTGTCCCAGATTTCAAAAGCAGTTTTACATGCAGAAATTCTATTGAATTCCTCATCTCCTAGAGCACAGTAGAGAGCATTCACAGACTTACAATTATTATTTTAAGCTACCTTAGTAGGTTCATCCCAAGTTATTCTTTCAGTTTCTGGAATCTTGTATTGAGACTCTATAGCAGTCCAAATATCAAAACCCATACTTTCCAAATGAATTTTCATCTTGAGCTTCCATTGGGCATAATTCACACCATTAAAGAAGGGTGGCCTGTTAGTAGCAGCACCTTCTAGTCTATTATCCATAAGGAAATTCTAGAAAATATTTTAAAGAGATAAAATTTAGAACTAACATAAATTTAAGATCTTTTAGATAAAACTACAATCACAGTTTAAAAACAGAGAGTTAAAATAAAACTTTGAGCAAGTAAAACAGAGCTAAACACAACCTCTGATACCAAATGTTGGTCGGAGTGGACACTAAAGAGGGCGGTGAATTGAGTTCCAATTAAAATTTCTGTTAAAAACAATTTCTATCAAAATCCCCCAATTTCAAAAACAAATTAAACTGTAGTGAATTTATATAGATTATAAAGGTTCAATTAGTTTCTCAAAGATTGATTAATTCTCAGTTAACTTAATCTTATGATTAAATTAACTTTTGAAACTAACTTACTGATTTATAACAAATATAAACACTTGCTAATTTAATTATCAAAGTAGCTTTGAAGATAGATTATATTTCAAAGTAATAGCAGCGGAAAAAGAAATAAATATGTATAGTATGGATATAGAGTATAACTATAAGCACAGAAAATTAGCCAAGAGGTTCAGTCTCAAGCCGAGACTTAGTCCTCTCAAAATTTTATATAAGAATGATCCACACCCTGGATCGGGGTTAACAACAGTGAACACACTGTCCAGGTCACAAGACCTCTACCACAGTTCTTCGTGGGAAAACAAACAACAGCAGCAAACTGTCCAGGTCACAAGACCTCTACCACTATCCACAGTGGGAAATGGGATGCAAAAAGATTTGCTGAGGATTTACAGATCCTCCAGTGAAAGTACAGGAGTCAGTGTGTGTGTGTTAGATATAGCAGATAACACACACTGCTCGAAATGAATGGTAATAAATCACAGAACAAGAGATGTAGAGTTTAGAGATTGTTCTGGTGATTTCAGTATAGCTTTGGACTCCTTTGAATTTGATTAGAAGTAAGTCTGAGTCCTCTTCTTGTTTCTGTTGAGAAACAGAGTGTCGTAAGCTCCAGGTTCACAGGTGGTGAGAATGTAGTCGATGAAGTTCTTCTTGTAAGCACAGAAAACTCCTCGAGTATGCTTGATTGTCTATGAGCTTCTCTGTGTTCCTCTTGTGCTTGTGTCGCTTTTGGTATAATGGATGCACCGCACTTTTCTGGTTCGCTTCTTGTTTTCTTCACACGTTCGCGCTTTTCTTTCTGGTATGTAGTCTTCTCGTATTTATCTCCCATCAGGGGACAGAAAAGATTTCTTTTCAGCAGGTACGAGGTACGGGTTCCTGACATCCGACAACCTTTTATCAGATATTTGACAAAACATTAAAATGTGTGATATGACCGTTAGATAGATTAAATGTAGGAAATAAAGAAATTAAAATAGTGAGTCGAGAATGTATGTCACTGTTGACTTCAACTGTGGTCTTCCAACTGTGGACTTCCAACTGTGGACTTCCAACTGTGGTCTTCCAACTGTGGACTTCCAACTGTGGACTTCCAACTGTGGACTTCCAACTGACTGCTGACTTCAACAAAGGGCTTGCTGTCTGTAGGCTTGCAATAGTAGCTTTTACTCCATGTAGCTGTAGCCTTTCTAACTGTAGACTTGTAACATCAAATTTGTTAGAACTGTAACCTTTGTCAACCGTAGACTTCGATCATCAGTAGACTTAGTCGACAGAAGCTGTCTAACTGTAACCTTGACTGTAAGCTTATGACTGTAGGCTTGTTCGACTGTGAACTTGTTCCAACTGTAGACTTGTTCGTCTGTGAACTTGAGCAGAGAAAACCTTGAGCAGAAGTCTTGTAGGTGTGACCTTCGTCTGTGAGCTTTGACAATAAAACTCTGACTGTTAGCTAACAATACCAAACTTATGTAAATGCAAAGGTAAGCTGTTACAGTAAAGTTATGAGAGTAAGAATATGAACTGTTTAGAATAAAATACGTTTAAGCATAGAATAATGAGATTAATGCAAAGGTTTAATACATCATAATTAATGTTTAAGCATGATTTGGGATTATCAAAACATGTGATTCCAACAAATCTTGATCAAATGAAGCATGACAAACTCATGGGAAGCAATGATAAAATGTGTTTGTATCTTTGAACATCATCATTATATAACCATTACAATTTTAATAACCATACGACTTAATTCCATTAAAATTATTTAGAAAAAATGATCATTATCGAAATAATTATAGCTCTATCTAGTTGCAGCCTTCATATATGCTATATTCGGATCACTCAGTGCTATTTGGTTGTAGCCATAGTATATAATGTCCATGAACCACAACACGAATGAGGTACACAGAGCTTCCATTTTTGTCTTAAAACAAATAAAAAACATTTATTATTTTCTAAACATGATTAACCAATGGAAAAAGAAATGGGTTCCAAGAAAATATCATTAAAACATGATTGTATATTAGAAAAGAAATGGGTTCTATAAAAATCTATTTCAAACAATCTAAATACACATAGAGAAATAATGATGATGTTATCATTACAAAATATCCCCAATTATTCATAAGTAAGAAAAAATGTTTTTTAATAATTATAAATGGGAATACAATTAAAATATCATTAAGAAAATTTGGAGGAAATAACCTTTTCAATTTGAAAAATCTTTTTCTGAAAACTAAGAATATCCAGAATATTGAAAAAATTATTTTATTTAAGAAAAAATTTAGAAATAAAATTAATATTTAATTTTTTTTAAAAAAAATTCTTAAGGAAAATATTATTTCTATTTTAAAAACCATATTTCAAAATAAAAGACATTTTTAAAATCATTTTCATTGAAATTATCCTTAAAAAATTTAAATTATTTTTCAAAAAATCATTTAAATTATTTACCAAGTAAAATTTCATTTCTATTTGGAGAAAGAAAATTTAAGGCATAAAATATTTTAATTTTTTTTATTTAAAAATAACCTTGAAAATATATAAATTTAAATTCAAAGAAAACAATGGTCATGATAATAGAAAAACAAAGGATAAAAAAATTATTGAGTTTCTTGAATAATGGATAATAATATTTTATCCTAATAAACACAATCATAAACATTCATAATAAACTACAATATTGAAACATAAAATATTTACCACTTTGGGAACAATTAATTTTAAGCCACATGATTGAATACTATTAAATTAAACATATAATTCCATGATAATAAATAATTTCATGATATTATATATCAAATTTTCTTTATACAAACATCATAATGTAATATAGGTTCATAACACAACATATGTATCAAGGAATGAAAATTGAGACAAAAATCCCTAACAAATTTGGAAACATTCGAATTGTAAACCCCTAGAAATAATAAAATGAAATAAAATATATTAAATAATTAAAATAATACTATTCATGATATAAAATTCCAAAGGTTCTGTATATCCACCTCATATAATATGATAGGTGTGTAACATAACATATGTTGCAAAGAAGACAAATTGAGACAAACATCCCTTACTGCATTGGTAATTGTAAACCCTGTGAAAGAGAGATCCTAAAATGGATATGAAAATCACTATAATTTTAAGGAGAAGAAATATAAAATTTATTCATGGTAATTATATACATAACATAAAATTAATAAGTGGTTAATATGGAACATGTCTCAAATAAGTGAAAGGTGAGACAAAAATATCTTGCCTCGAGTCCAGACATTCCTTTCATGTCCTTTAACTCTTTTATAATAAGATAATATAAATTATTTTATTTATTTATTAAATTTTACATGATTAATAAATTATAATTAAATAAATTATTTTATTTATTTTAAATGAATGTTTTGAATATTTAATCTGTTAATTCCATATAAGATGTTTTGAGGATGTTTAGATCATTGTTTCGAAATAGCTTCTACTTGATTACTATGGTCAAAAGGTAATTATTTGAACATAAATATAATAATAATAATAAAATAATTATCATATTTAGTCATAAATTATACTTTTAAAACAAACCATGAATTTTTTTAATATAAATAAACTATTTTATGATCATGAATATGGTAGGTATGAAAAAAATAGTCACATCGCTTCATAGTGGTGGTAGTCCACATGTACACGAATTTCCTTAACATTTTTCAGTGTAAAAAATAAAATGATATATTACCTTTTAATAATGATAAATATTTCTTCAATAAAATTATTATTTCATAAATATCTCATATATTATTTAACATTATCCCAATTATATTCCATTTAATGTTTTAGTAGAAAAATAATCACCTTTCTTTGTGAGGTGGTAGTCCCCCCGTACACACGTGTGATGTTATCATGACTCCCATGGAATGTAAAATAAAAAAGTTATATGTTGTATAATAACTAAATATGTATAAATATGTTACAAATATCATATATATACTTTAAATCCATTATTACAACAATTCATGAGAGGCGACGATGGAAAATAAATGACATTGTTTTGTGAGGTGGTAGTCTACATTACACATAAATGATGGTTTTCTATCCCATTTGATGGAAGAGAAGAAATATTTAGCTTATTAAATTAATATAATAATATATAATTATATATTCAATAATTTTTTATCAAATTATCATAGTTTGAGAATATTTTACCAATGTATAATAAGAAATTAAACAAAAACACATAGTTAGTAATTTTACCTCTTCTGATACCACCTCTTTATAATTATACATAAAGTATTCATAGAATGTATTTTGGACCAAACCATGGATTATAGGATTATATGATGGAATTTATTAACTTATTTTGGTTGTTATTAGCCAAACAAAAAAGGGGTTAATGTTGTGAAGAAGATATGAGAGGGGAGGCCTTTTATAATTGTGGTGAGTGGCACAATTGTTATTTTTAAAAATAAAAAGGTGTACCCATGTTTTCACATTACAAAAAGCTCTAAATGGTTTATTATATAAAATTATACATTATATTTTTTTAATATGGAAATAAAATAGTTTTTATACAAATTTTTATCTCATCTTGACCCTTATAATTTTATTTTAACCCTCAGTAAACCATTTTTCACCATAACCACAAAAATTTATATCAACTTTTTTTTCACTATTCAATATGGTAAAAAATTAATTTTACCTTATTGGATAATATAAATTATTATTATTCCAAATATTGAATCTATTTTACCAACTTTTATTAATATATTTGTAATATTTTAATTTAAAACATACCCATAGACGTAATGAAAAAATGGGTTTTAAAGAAAATGAGGATTTTATATTAACTCTATCACTAATAAAAATAAATTTATGAAGAAAAATTAATATTTATTTATATAAATAATATATATTTTATTAAATATTTACTCATTAGGGGTTGTTTTAATTAATCAATATGGATAAAAATTATGCACTTTGGAACAGTTTTCAAAAAAATGTTAGTTTTAAACCCAAAGGCAAAATTATACTAAAATTGAATATAAAGATAATTAAAATTGAATTAGGTTGATTAAATATAACTAAAAAATACTTAAATTACATTAAATTATATTAAAAAAATAATGAAACTTTAAAATTGTTTAATATATTAAAAATAAAGGACTTTTTTATAAAAATCGGTAATTTTTACTATTCACTAAAAAATCAATATTTTCTGAAAAAATACAAACAAAATTAACAAATTTGATTTTTTAATGTTATTTATAAAAAATTAATACCATTTTATCAAATAATTTTATAAAAGTTTCAAAAATTAATTATAATATTGTTTCTTGAAAGGAAATAAATTTTTTTTTGAAGAAAATATATTTTCGATTAATAAAATTTATTTACTAAAAACTGATTGGTTATTTATCTATAATTTATATTGAGTATGAATTATAAATATGTATATATCATAAAATATTTAATACTATTTATACCTAATAATTTAATAGCTAGGTTATAACAGATATATACTTCATGGTTCATTTAAGCTTGATATTATATGTCGAATAAACTATTAAGAATAGTTTTCTATAATCTTGGGGTGTTACACTCAGTATCACATCAACCATTGTCTTTATTGATGTCCCTCATTTTTTTATTTCTCTAATTCATCTACTTCCACCTAAAAGATATTATTTTTAAAACTATATAAGTTTATGACTTCTTCAATAATAAAACATATTCATAAGAATAATAGTATTGTATTATCTAACAATATCATCTCCCATTCTTATCCTTTTATGATAAAGAAATTCTACAGTACAATGTAGAATAGTTTCTCAGTAATATCCATTTTTATTTAATAGATAGGATATTCATAAATATTACTATATCGTTTTATTCTGACTTCACTCTCACACTTACTTTCTATTCTTATTATTATATTATTTATACCCAAAATCTAAAAATATCACATGGGTTATTTACCCATGATATTAAATAAATAACTAATCATGTGGTATTTTACCCATGATATCAGTTCCTTCCTATTCATTTAAAATTATTCAATTGTTCTTCAAAGAAACCCACACTAATTTTCAAAATCCATATATACATGATAATACGTAGAATATTATAATTTAATTTTATTCTATAATTGTTCAAATATGTCTCTTATTAAAACCTAGAATATTTATATCCATGATTTATTTCAAATATTCGTATTTGAGATTCCAAATTTGTTGTACCAAAATTCTCTCAATTTATCCATTTAATTGAACTCAAATTTAGGATTTTAATCTTCTATTAATTTATCCCACAATTTCAATTTCATTAACATGTACACATGATAAAATATCATGGTGGTGTAAGGTGATAGATCATGGTAAAATATTCTTATCAAAATTTTATCAATATTATCTTTAGCTTGTGATTTTCCTTGTTCTAGTGAGTTCAATGATAGGGGGGTTAAATCAGTGATCCTTTTCTAATTTTATGAATTTCTCCTTTACTTAAACATTGGTGGATGGTTAAATACTCAATCCACTCTTCTTATGACACACATCCAAACCTGAATAGTGCAATAAATAAAATCTAAATAACACAAGTATTTATAAGGTTCATCCATGAAATCCTACTACTTGATAGGTTCAGATTTTATTTTGAGACATGTTTTCTCCACTATGAAATATTTAGTAAAATTACAAAAAAATAGCTTTAAATTAGTAGTAGAAAATATCTTGAAATCTATAGTCTCTAGTGTGAGTTGTGGCCATCTATGGTTGGGTTTATTTATATAGTATCCAACCAGTTGAATCTATCACATGAAATGATTATGAACACCTCTCGATGGGATATTTATAATATGCCTCGATAGTTATTAAAGGGTTATCATAAACTCCTCATTAAAATTGTTCTTTGAATGATATATTCTTCATATGCAGTGTGCATAAAGCTTTGTTCTTATTCAAGTTTACATGTCGTATCTTATCGAGGTTTGATTTACCATTCTCAGTTATTCTCTTGATGAGGTAATATCACATGTAGTAGGGTGTAGATCTATCTTCTCGCCACTTTCTTAGATTCAACACCCCAGTAGCAGTGTTGGAATAAATATTATTCTTTTTTATTACACATGAGTTCATAAATAAAGACATGTACCTATGATTTTTTAAAATCACTTCTTCTCTCTTGGTTTTTTCTAACTCTTACTTTTCCTAGAGAGATTCTATACCAAAGGATACAAACATTTTGTAAGTGTTTATTTATTTCCATAAATGTTAATATATAGAGGATAACATGCAATAAAATTGTGTATGCATAAGTCCACTTATCCTTCTCTACAAGCTCTCCATGATCTCTAATATCTCATTTCAAATAATAGATCAGGTCTCCTTTGACAACTTCATGGTATTATCTATTTAAAGACACCCAAGTGCCTTGGGATATTTTCATTCTCATATTGATCCACAAAATACATACTATTAAAATATTTATAAAATGTCTCTACGCAAATATGGATTCATGCGTGGCATAGAAAATCAATTTTTTTGAAACCCCAATCTCGTTCATATAGGGTGACCTTCAGTTTACTATATTAAAACATCTTGAATTTAATTCCATTAAAATAACTATATTTTATGATTGATGAAGAAAATTACATGAGCACCACCTGATTTTATTCTCCATTTATAAAAAATATTTATTCTGAGTATTCCTAATATATTCTTTGAAATTCATAATTATTATGTTTTCTTAAATATGTTTTTTATAGAAAATAGGTTAACTATATGATATATATGTAAATGATGTATTCGCAGATCATGATTATGAAAACATGAATCATGATTATGTTTTCTAATGCCTACATAGATTATGTATGCCTAGTGCCTGAAATGATTCTTTTACACATGTCGCATTCTCATATGATTCTTACATAGGAAAGGGATTATGTTTACAAAAATAGAATTCATGTGTATGTAAAACTATATGATTCTTACATTGTAGCTTGATCATGGTGTTACACCTAATAGATTATGTATGTATAGAGCACTAAATAATTCTTATGCAGCCTATAATCATCTTTTTTTCCATAAAATTTCAAATGTCTATAAGGTTATTATAACTCAACTACACCCTTATAAAGACTTTATCCAAGAGTTAATCAAATTTATATCTTATGGTGAAAATTCTATGTATTATAAGGATGGTTTATCCAACTTTTAGGCTACCTTCTCTTCAACTGTTAAAATCATTTTACACTGGTTATTCACAATTGTATAAGACTTGCAGCAGGGTTCAGAAGCTAACTCATTAACTTCAACACCTTCATTATTAACATGTATTAGTAAGTTCATGGAACACTTTTTAACACTTTTCATATCCATACAAAGCAGCTTAACAATCATCACATGTAAATTCCTATACATAGAATTTTTTCATACCATGTCTCTAGGTAGTTTCCAAATTTCCATTACCATTTATGATGAGAGCACCTTAGAATCTTTTCAATACTTCCATAAAATATATTGATAGTCTAATATACTCACATAATCTTGGAAATCAGATTTAATCAACAACTGGTATCTTTAAAATCCCCTTTACATTTCTTAGCATTACCTTCAATCTCCTATATCAATATGTGTGTACTTTATTCTCCCATTTTTTTAATAAATAAAAATAAAAATATATTTGTTTCACCTCACTCACTGAATCATTTTTCTCCTTGAGAAATGTGTGTGCCATAATAACTTCTTCTCCCTATTTTAATCAAAATTTTAAACATATTCACTAGAAAATGAAGGATGTAATCACACATAGCCTAATTGAGAACCTATAGTTGTTTTAATCAATTTTCATATAGGGAATCTAAGTTTAAAAAACAATAAATAATTAACCAAGGCCTGATGAATATCCATAAATTCTTATGCAAGTGATACCACGTCCAAAATAATTAATTTATAGGATGTTCAACAGTTTTATCAATAATAACATGTATCTTACACTAATCTCAATAGATGTATCATAAAATTTCATGTTCATGAAAATTTATTTCATTTTTTTTCTTTTAAAAACATAAACCAATACCCCCTTTGTAAAAATGCGGTTATAACAAAAATAAGGATGAAAAGTAGGCTTGGGATAATTTAATCATCAATTATAATAAAGATATCGAGAATAACCAAATAAATGTTGAATCATATTTTGAAGACTCATTTTAAAAAATTGTTCCCCCTCAAGGGGTGAACATACTTTTTCTTAATAAAAAATGATTCTTATTCAGTAGTACTTCATGATGGTCCCCAATATCTTTCAATCAACAATGATTAAAATAATCACACTATTCACATTGATTTATTTCATTTAATTCACTGTATATGAGTATTAATAAATATATAAAATTTAATAAGGAGTGGGTTAGTTCTTACATAATGATAACTGTAAGGTTGAAATTTATTTATCAATGAGGTTCCGATGTAATTTTTGGTTTAAACTCTTGAAAATATCTTCATGCCACCTCTTAAATTTTCTTTTATAATTACTTATAGGTATTATGGTGTTCTCCTTATCCTTAATGATATACTTATATGTATACTCATTGTTTTTAGCCATAAAGGTACAATCACAATCATATTCAATCTCATGATAATTTTCCTTTTTAGGCTGAGGTAAAAACAAAAAAAAATGCATCGGAGATCTACATAGCTTTATCAAGCTTTCTATATAGTGTCTCATGTTCTTCTTGGTTATCAGTTTTTTATAAACTTTCAGTTTATGGTGATCCTTATTGTTAATCTTTAGTACATGGATCCCCTTTTTTATTTTTTACTTTAAATTTTGATAAGAGTTACTTTGATCAGCATGGTAAGATTTCTCACTTCATATTTGATTTTTATTTACATTATAATACTATAATTCCTACCATTGAAGGACTGTCATACAATCTATATGTCCCATTTCTGTATGGTAATTTTATTTCCAATATTAATTTTACATTTTCAATTACAAGGATGGTGAGATTTTGAAGTGGGATACAAAATTGATTTGTGGAGTTTGAGCTTCCTAAAACTGTAATTTTCAGATATGGAACGGAGGTAAAATGGTTGTAAGAGTGTTTATGGAAGAAAAAAACGGATACTGATCTAGCTAGGATATAGTTAATAGCCAATAGTTATCTCATACCAGCCTACCAGCTAGCTAGTAAAGCTAGTAGTGGTCCAAAGGATACTACAGTTTCTATTGCCTAGCTGGTGGGGTTAAAAGGGGGTAAATGCACTCCTTTACCCCTACAATTTTTAAGGTGGTATACCTCTGATCTCCCTCTCATTTTGTTTACACAATCAAACACCTCATTATCATTATTTTGTTTAGTCTCCCTTGATCATGGAATAGTTTCTCGGGGTTTTTCCATATTTTTAAAGTATGTATTCTACTTTGGTGATATTTTTTATCCTCTCAACCATTTTTCAGAATTTTCTTCTTCTCTAAGATAGGTTATTTATTTTAATTCCACAAAATGTTAGTGGAATTGACCAGTCGATATGTGGATTCAGTTCCAATATGAAAGGGGACATCCTGAGAGGTCATATGGGTAACATTAGTTATCATTCTAGACAAGGTATTTTGCAACATTAATTTAATTGAGGGTTTTTATTAAAATTAAATATAAATATTATGGAATTGATGATGTGTGAAAATGTTTTCATTTGGATTGATGTTAGTTGTTTTCGGTGAACCTTCCATGGGTTGTTGGCCATGGTACCTCTGTGAGGAGGCCACCAATGTGATTTTCTATGGTTATTAATGTTTAGAATAAAATTAACTAATTAATTATAAATTTTATTATTAATTAATGTGGGTTTTTTTCACATGTGTTGTGGCCTCATGTGATTTTTCAATGGCCATTTGATCATGGAAAGGTTTTAAAATGCTTGGACAAGCCCTTGAGAGAGTTTTTTGGACTTTGAAATAAATAGGTAAATGTCCTAGAAATGGTAGGTGGTCCTTGATATTTGACTTATGGGTTAATATGGTTTTTATGATGATTTTGATGTATCTTCATAAAGTGGATGGCGTTAGATTCCAAATTTATTAATTAAACTGTTAATTAAATTTTAAAGTCAACTTTAAATTATATTCACCGTGATAGAGGGAAATAAATCCCAATGCAACGTTGGTCAGGTGTACTACCTTGATTGCCTCAACCACTAGTTTTCTAGGCCATGAGTTGTTTTGGTATTCTATGTGATATTCAAACCCTTTAGTGGTGTGACTGATGTGAGAGTTACTCAGTTGTCCCTATATAGTATCCTTGGACACAACCTTATAGAGGTGTGGCATGTGGAATAGAACAAGTAAGATATTTAATAAACATTTAAATACCTTGATGTCGATTAACACATTGAGGTTGGTTTGGACAAGTGACATGACTATAAAAAAGAACCCTCAGTAGGTAGTATCTCCTTTATTGTGACCTAGGGGACCCTAGTAGGTACCTCGATGACCAATAGACCGTGAGAGAGTGTTTAATGGGCTTAGGTTAAGATGGTAGTGGGAATCACCTTGGAAATAAAATAAAACATGTATGTCCATGGGTCTATAGATAATGACATTAGGTTTATGTGTTCGACCACCCTTGAATATTTGTTTATATTTTATTTAATTATTTTAATGCATATGTGGACGCCAATAGAAACTACATTGGATCCATTTTCTGAACCCTATATGATGTGAGGGTGACTTTGAGGATGTCCAATGGTTTTTTCAAGGATCTATATATGGGACTCATGTGATACTAATGTGGTAAGACTTAGATGTGATGAAATCGTTGTGGATTCCTGGTTTTTCCTGGGATATGGATGTTGAGCCATGTGGAGAATTACTAAGTTGTTAGGATTCATCCTCTAATCAATATGGGATTCCCTGTATTCAATAGGTCCCTAAGATCCCTATACTATTTAGGATTCATCCATGAAAGATAAGGGATTTTGGTTATTATAATTATCTTTATGATGATGATTATTATTTGATTCCTAGTTGACCCATAGGATCCATGTGACACCCTATGATTAAAAAAACATTATTTTCCACTACAAAATAATCTTGTTTTTTTGTGACGTGCTATTTGAGACAAACTCTTCACCAGTCACAAATAGTCTTTGTGGTGGGACTATTTGTGATGAGATTCATTTTCTATCTCAAATAACCCAAAATGAACAATTTTTTACGATGATAAATGTTTCCCGTCGAAAATAAATTTGGTGTATGTGCACACCAAATGGCAGGAATGGTCTTTTATGATGGATATTTTCTCTTGTCGCAAATACTCTTCGTCATAATTGTTATTTAAGAAAAAAATTTGTAGCCCATCACAAATAATGGGTCAATAAAAAATTACTTTCAAGAGGACCCATCACAAATGTTTTTTATCACCGACTCCTCTATTTATGGTGGGTACTATTCGTAATGGAATGTCTTCGCAAATAGTCTAATAGCTACTAATCTAACATATATATGTTCCCTCCCACTCGATTTCTATCCTTCAATTCCATGATGATATTTCCTTTATTATCTTATCCTCTAATATCCTCTTTTATTTTATATTTCATCCTTTAACAGTTTTATTTTTCTTAGGGAATAAAATGATTAATTTTTCATTTAATAAAATATTCATTTATGTTGTATTTTTTATTATTTTTAATTATTAATTATTTTATGTTATTTTATATTAGAAATTATTATCATTAATTATCTATAATTTTATATATTTTAAGTAACTTTATCTAATTAGCAGTAATTAGTTTTATTTATTAGTAATTACTTTTAATTAGAGGTATTTGGTTTTTTTATGAGTAGGTATTTTTAGTTTGAAGTAATTAGTTTTAATTAGTAGAAATTAGATTTAATTATTAATATATATTTATTATTAGTAGTGATGAATTATAATTGGTTGATAAATACTATTAATTAAAAAAACATATTAATAATTCTTAGATCATATTAATAACATAAAAATGGTAAAAATTAGTGATAACCTGTATAAATTAGTGGTAATCTGAAAAAACTACCTGTAATTATTTGATGTTGGTAGTAATTATTAGAAATAATTGGAAATTAGTAGAAAATATTAGTAATTAGTATAAATGAGTGGTAATGAGTGGGAATTAGTAAAAATGAGTGGAAATGAGTAAATATTAGTGGAAATTAGTATAAATTAGTAAAAAAAGAGTGGAAAAGAGTGGAAATTAGTAAAAATTAGTAGAAATGATGGGTAGTCAGTAAAAATTAGTAGAACAAATATGTAGTTAGTAAAAAACTAACAAAAATGAGTGGTATTTGGTAAAAAATACTTAAAATTTACTTGAATGAGTAAAACATAGCAAAAATTAGTAAAAAGAAGCTGAAATAAGATGGGATTTGAAAGAATCAGCGGAAATAAGAGGTCATTAATAAAATTAAATATTAATGAGATTTAATTATTTAAAAATATCGGTAACAAGTGTTAATTGGTAAAAAATATTGGTAACAAGTATAAACAAGTAAAAATTATCTGTAATGAAAGGTAATTAGTCAAAATTACTAGTAATGAGTGGTAATTAGTAAAAATAACAAGTAAGGTGTGGAAATTAGTAAAAAGATGTTGGAAATAAGTAGCAATTAGTAGAAATTTCCATTAATGAGAAATAATTTGTAAAAAATACCTATAATGAGAAGTAATTATTAAAGAATACTGGTAATGAGTGGTAATTGGAAATAAAAATCAATAATGGGTGATAATTAGCAAAAATACCGTTAATGAGTGTTAATTAGAAAAAATTATCAGTAATTCACTGTAATAAGCAAAAAATATTGTTAATGAGTAGTAATTAGTCAAAATTACCTGCAATGAGATGTAATTAGTATCTAATATTGGTAATCAACATTAATTAGTAAAAATTATTTGAAATGAGTGAAAATTAGTAAAAATGTACTGAAATGAGTGGTAGTTTGTAAAAATTACTTAAAATGAGGAGAAATTCATTAAAATTAGCAGAAATGTGTGAAAATTGTTAAAAATAAATTAAAATTATTATCAATTAGTAAAAAATATCGAAAATGAAAAGTAATTAGGAAACATTACATTTAATGAACATTAATTAGTGAAAAACTATTGTAATGAGAAGTACTTAGTAAAAAATACCGGTAATGGGCACTAATTATAAAAAATGCAAGTAATAGATTGTAATTAGTAAAAATACTCATAATGAGTGATAATTAGTAAAAATTTTCGAAAATGGGAGATAATTAGTAAAAATTATTTGTATTGAGAGTTAATTAGTAAAAATTACTATAAAGAGTTATAATTAGTAAAAATTATCAGTAATGAGAGTTAATTATTTTAAATTACCCTTATTGAAATGTAATTTGTAAAAACTATAGTAATGGATGGTAGTTTGTAAAAGTTACCAGTAATGAATGGTAATTAGTATAAATTATGAGTAACGAGGGATAACTAGTAAAAATTACTGGTAATGATAAATAATTAGAAAATATTATAGGTAAGGATCCCTAATTAGTAAAAAAAATATATAATGAATGTTAATTAGTAAAAATTAATTGTAAATATCAGTAATTAGTAAAAATTTCTAGTAATGATAATTAATTAGTAAAATTTACCAATAATGAGTTTGAATTAGTAAAACATAGAGTTAATGAGTGTTAATGAGTATTAATTAGTAAAAAAATTGATAAGGAGGGTTAATTACCATAATTAATCATAATTAAACACAATTAACCACAATTAACCACAATTAATAATATAATTCCAACCAAGCTGCATGAGGGAATCATGGAGTGGAGGGGATTATGTCACGACCCATCCTCAGGGCTTGTGCCATGACTACCCCAAGCCCACCTTCTATAGGCCAGGGGCTGGTGACTAGCACTAAAGGAGTAAATCCCTAAGCTAGGAAGGCATTGCCTTTATAAAAGTAAACACACAGAATTAGAGTAAACAACTAGAAGCAAAACACTAAGAAATACTGTACACAGAAGAAGTACTGGAAAGTAAAGGGGCTGGAAATACAAACCCAATAGTAAAGTACAAGTACAACTCGAAAGGGAAAAATAGATGGAAGGTGAAAACAGCTTCTGGATCATCCACCATGGATCCTACCTGAATGGTAGGTACAGATAGCCTCCTCTACGCTCCTGGTCCATCAGTCTTCGCCAGGTACCAACTCGTCGTGAGGTCTACCTCTGGGTACCGTCCATCTCTGGTAGTCTCGGCCTTCGCCAGCGCTGTCTGTCGTCTGTATCAAACACAACAAGGTGCGGGCATAGCCCGTACAGGGGTGAGTATAACGATACTCAGTAGGTATCCCGAGACCCTCAAGGTCTCAGAAAATCCAACAAGGATAAACCACAAAGTATGAAATCAACAGATAACCAATACATAGGTATATGCACATACATATACCTAAGTTATCAAATAACCCATCTCAATTATGAAAAAAACACAATGGTCACTGACTCAGCTCAAAACCAAGATTTTTATTATCGAAACCATGGATGGTGAAGTATAGAAGTACCGATGATTAGTCACAAAGCTAGATCATCTTATTCTGTCAAGAGGCACTACTTATGACCATATAGAGTCTGACCCACATAGGATCGATAGGTACTAACCCCCGCAATGACCCAAATAGGATTTGACCCACACAGGATTAGTATGCGCTGACCCACATAGGATCACTGAGCGTTGACCCACATAGGATCACTGAGCGTTGACCCACATAGGATCTGACCCACACAGGATCAGTATGCCTTGACCCACACAGGATCGCTGAATGCTATACCATACAGGATCTGAACCACATAAGATCACTCGGTACTAACCTATGTATGTTCTGTCTCTAACCTCCGCCTCACTGCCAGCTACTAGGTCTCCGTACACTGTTTTCTCGCCTCTAGAAGGATCTTCTCCACGAGCTAATAGTCGAACTCCATCTGTCAAAAAGTTTCGAATAAGAGTATCTCAAAGGTCCGCCTCGTCATAGGGGTCTCAACGCAACAGACAGCGGGTCGATCAAATGCCCGGTCTGTGATTTATTAGCATTTTAGTACCGGCGGCCCGGTTGGATTCGTGTACAAACCAAACTGACCATGACTCAACTATACCCCGAAGTCCAATGGAATATACTCAAAGAGACGGCTATGCTCCAAGAATATAGGCACCGCTGACGTTTCGTCAAACGGACGTCCGGTGCCAAAGAAAATGGCCCAAGACGGTAATGGGTCAGTAATGGGCCCGGGTCCGATCCGACCCAGTCAGACCGACTCGGCCCAACCCAGTCTGGGCCGAACTAGTCTGGGTCGACCCAGTCAGACTTTCTGGGTCTGACCCAGCCCATTGGGCGGGTCAGCCCGCTAAGTTTTAACCCAGTCCATTGGGCCCGGCCCAACGGACCGCGAGGGCGGTTCGATCCGATAGTAGCCCCATAGGTGGCTCGGTAACTCGGCATGGAAGACTGGGCCAGTTCATCCAGTGACACCGTGGGGGCGTTGTGGGTCGTCTTATCAGTCCGGTGGCCGGGAGGCCAGCGGGCAGGTCACATGGGTCACGGGCGGGCCGGTTGGACTCCGGGCAGGCCGCGGGTAAAATCAGCAGGCCGTGTCAGGAGCCGGGCAGACGGGAAGCGCACTGGCAGGGGGCACGGGGCACCGAGAAGTTCGCTGGGAGGGGAACCGGGCGCCAGGT
Organism: Viscum album; assembly: GCA_963277665.1. NCBI lineage: Eukaryota > Viridiplantae > Streptophyta > Magnoliopsida > Santalales > Viscaceae > Viscum > Viscum album. Next base: position 1,430,012,948 of record OY728156.1, on the reverse strand, counting down.
AGTTGGCTGGTAGGGGGGCGGGGTGCCAGGTGAATGTCTGCTGGGGCACCCCGGCGCCGGGTGCGGTTCACACACTGGGGCGCCGCGAGGGTAGCACAGTTCACGGAGGCTGCGGGTAGTGCGACCTTTGTTCGCCGCCTTCGTCGATGTTGCCACGTGTACCACCTTTGTTGTTGTCACTTCTTTTCTATGTCGTAGGGTGTCACAAGAAAGTAGAATGATGGAGGATGTCAGGCCATGTTAGGTTCGCCCGCATCCTCCGCGTTTAGAGGGGAAATCAAAAGGCTCAACGAGATAACCAGTTGATTAAGACACGCCCGAAACAAACTCTTTCTATCCGATGACAGGAATAAAAAAAGTACAAAAACTTCAAGAAATAAAAAACCCTACCTTTTGATTTACGGGTGATCATTCATTGATTTCACGGTAGGTTGGTCGTTGATCTGTGGTAGATGATCACGTCCCACATCGAAGGGATCTGAGGAAGAAGGTCGTAGAAGAAGATCGTTGCCAACGTTCTTCGCGCTCTCTGTGTTCTTCATTGGGAGGGGTGTAATCCTCCAAGTGTTGGGCGACACATCTCTTTGCTAGCATTTCACCGCTTGATGAAGCCATCCCAAAACCTTCCCCCAAGATTTCATTATATAGGAGAGGGAGGGTTTGTCTAAATCATGTTGGCACGTAATTCAGATGGTAGAATTAATTAACCTAGATACACCAAATTAATTTCACGAGGGGTGTCACAATTAATTTAGAGGATGTCAAGAGGCTCCCCTTAATTAATTCACACACGTTGGTGCAATTAATTAAAGGAGATGCCACAAATTCCAAGAGGATGTTTTGGCCATTAAAAAGGGGTGGTGGTGGTACCATTAATAGGGGGAGTTGAGAGGTTATGGTGTCCTCCCATTAATAGGGGCCAGGTGGACTTGTGTGGTCCCCAACACATTTAACCTCACATGGAGATTTGGTTCAGGTGGGCCCCACCATTATAACCTCTCATTGGAGGTTAGGGTGTGGCGATCCCACCACCAAATCCCAAGTGGAGGTTCCAACTATCCGCACTCACATGGTGGCTAGAATAAAATAAAGTGTGGCTACTCTTTATTTTATTAATTTTTATAAAAAGAAAAAAAAATAATTTTATTCATGACCATCCATCATTGAGGTGAAAGTATTATTAAGTGAATATTGGCACTGCGAGTTCATAGGTTCCCTCATATTTCAATTCTGAGCAACGATTCAAAAGTTATAAAATGTCGTTCACACGTTTAATAAACGTACCCGAAAAAAAGTTCGGAACCCACTACGTTTGAGTTTAGGCTCTACCTAGGTGAAACACACCCCAACGAACACAACAGTACTCTTGGATTTTCAATCCAAGTTACCGTTTAGAAGTTATGAATTTTATAATAAAATAATTGTCACTTAATTAATTTATTTGTGGTGAAAAACTAACTTTTTTTGGTGGCTTACGCCGGCCAAAGTTAGTATATTCTTTAATAAAGTATTCCCTCACGAGTTCAATGGTGGTCTAAGATTCTTAATTCGAGCTACCGTTTATGTGTTAAGAATTTGAAAAATAAAATAACTTTCTTTAATTATTTTATTTACTGTTATGCCATTTTTGAAATTTTTCATAAGAGACCCATGCTGACTAAACTTAAGTCTCTCTTTGGGTAAACCTGATATCTTGAGAACAATAGTGGCTTCAGATTTTTGATCCAAGTAACCGTTTAATATTTATTCTTCTTTTTCAGGAAAATTGTTTACGCTCGTTTATTTAAGATTAACAAAACTTCAGAAATTTATTCCGGGCACACCGGGCCTCGGAATCAAGCGCTGTTAGAAACTATGGACTCATAAAATTCCCATAAATTTAGAAAAAATTCACTGAATTTCTGGGTCTTTACATTCTCCCCATCTCAGGGCTCTACGTCCCCATAAGCCACAACTCAAATCTAGGTAAACAAGTGTGGGTACTAATCACAAATCTGAGCCTCCCGCTCACATATTCGATGTCTAGGACTCTATAGTCGACGACATGGGAATGGTCGTGCATGTATCTCCTCAGCCGGGATACGTGGAACATGTCATGCACCCAGTGTAACTGAGGTGGAAGAGATAATTGGTAAGCCACCTCGCCAACTCTGCTGGGGACCTGAAAAGGTCTGATTAACCTTAGAGATAACTTGCCACCTCGGCCTAATCTTCGTAAACATCATCGAGGTGAGACCCGTAGAAATATATGGTCTCCATCCTTGAACTCCAGTGGTCTCTGTCTCCTATTACCATACGACTTATGTCTGCTCTGTGTAGTATCCATCTGCTCCTGGATGTACCGTAAGAGGGGATGTGGGAATCCCTCAACACTTCCTCCAGAAGTGACACTGGTACAATGGTATATCCTCTGAAGAAGATGAAATGCTTCCCACCTTCCGAAAATCCTTTAAGAGACTGTCCTGAAGATATCAGAGCATGTTTGGCCTTGCAATCAACATCTCAAGCTGTGCCTCCCGAATTCACTAAAGAATCGGGGGAGTGACAATCAGAGACTGTAGATAGACTGCTCCTTCTCTATCCACAAGGGATATCTGTAAAGTAGCTAGCTGCTCTGCAGCCTCTCCTAGAATTTTTATGCCAGTCCTCCTGCTGAGCACATCCACAAAAACGTCCCCCTTCCTAGGAGTATAGACTATCTCGATGTCATAGTCCTGGAGGAACTCAAGCCATCGTCGCTCTCTATGGTTCATGTCCTTCTGAGAATATATACCTGAGACTCTTGTGATTAAAGTACACGGTAAAAAATTCTCTCAATGAACTATGGGTGAGACTAGCCAATTGTAATAAAATCCACTACACACTTCTTCACCTATGTCCTACAATATCTGCTAAGATTTATCCTTTTCCGAAAAGATAAATCCGGTCTCATCCCCTGGATGAACCATGTCATTTTCCTAATACAGTCAATCCTGACATGAACAGTACTAATTTATTCCATGGACGACGTTGTAAGGCCTCAACGCTACTACAAAGAGATCCAACCATTACTCTTGCCTCCAAGGGTTGAGTCACACTGTCGGCATCAATGTGTGGTCACTAGGTCTCCTCCAGTAGGAATCTCAAATGTGAGGGTCAAGTCAACAGTTTTAATCAGAACCTATTAGTATTAACCACACAAAAGGCAGGAAAGCAATCATTATAAGGACAAGTGTCTTTTATTACTGTATATTAGAGTACAAAGACACAAAGGAACCACAAAAAATGACATCAACAAATATAGAAGCATCATCAACAAAGGCCTTCATGCCTGGAACTAGTCCTTCTCCTGTCCACCTGCTTCCAGAGCTCCATGGTCATATGCTTCAACTGCCTGAAGCTGTGCTCTCCCTGTCCACCCATTCCCTGTAGTCGGGGTGGGCCTTTTGGTGGTGGTTCAGAAAACACCTCGAAGCGTCGTCCCCCACCAGTTTCACGACCAACTCTTCTACCACGACCGCCTTCTCCTTGTGGTCTGCCTTGATCGAACCTCTGCCTCTGTATGGGAGGTCCCTCAACTGACTGTTGACCGTCTGTGTGGTGGGTCGGACATTCTTGTACCTTGTGACCTTCCCAGCCGCATGAGTAGCATTTTAAACTCCTAGCATATGTGTCTCTGCTCTATGTGCCCCACACAACTGAACCTGAGTCATTAGGTCGACCACCTGTGGGTCTGGTCCTCTTAGAACTCTGCACCATCTGTCTACTGCCAGCTGAAGAAGACTCTGCTGCATGTCGACTTGTAGTGGGTATCACTACTGGTGACTGCTCAGTAAGGAAACAATCCACTGGTAGGGCTCTCTCTAACACCCCCGCCTGCGTTGGGATGTTGATGGAGATCATCAAGGCTCTAATCTCTCGCCTGAGCCCCTACTCGAAGGTCTGGGCCCTGAAGAATGGGTCTCGCACCATATCTGTGGGGTAGCGCAAGAGGTTGGTGAACCTCGCTGAGTAATGTGCTACTGTCATGTTTCCCCTGCTACAGATGAAGTAGCTCATGTATCTGCACCGCTCGAAGGGTGGCTGGAACAAACTCCGCCCGGAACAGGCTCCCAAAATCTATCCAGAGTAATGTCGCCTCGTCGTGGACTTAAAGCATGAGGCTCCACCATCTGCCTGCTTCTTCCTAAAGATGACTGGAATCAAGGATCACCATGAGGTCTGCTGGTGTCCCTACCGGCCTGAAGACCCTCACCACAACCTCCATCCAATCCTCAGCCACATGCGGGTCCATCTCTCCCCGAAACCTGGGTGGCCTCTAGTGCTGGCACTCATACAATGCGCTCAAGGGGCGTGCATTGTCTGCTGCTGGGGATGGTGGAATCGGTGGCCCAACGGGGTGTAGTACCACTGGTACCTCCACTGGTTCCTCCCCTATAAGAGGGACCTACACTGAGGCCTCGTCGATCGGTAGGCTGTCAGTGCGTACTACTCTCAGAGCTCTAACTGGTCATCCGCGGGGAGGAATCCTGAAAGAAACATATGTGACTCAGTCAAAAGACAATACCTGGTGAGCTGACCTGGGTGAGATGACTTAAAAAAAACTTTTGACAACACAAACGTAATCAGTGTTTTCATGCACTGAGTCAGAAATCAGAAGTCAGGGTCCTGGTGTATGGATACGTCGGTCGCCGCACCAACACTGGACTCCCTGTACTGAAAACCACACATAGTACCCTCAACACTATTTCTTCATAGAAAATAATTATCAGAGTCCTAATTTCTTCTATACAACCTCCCTTTGATACCAATTTGTCACGACCCGTCCTTGGGGCCCGTGCCGTGACCACCCCAAGCCCGCCTTCCATAGGCCGGGGGCTGGCGACTAGCACAAAAGGCGAAAATCCCTAAGCTAGAAAGGCGTTGCCTTTATAAAAGTAAACACACACAATCAGAGTACACAAATGGAAGAAAAAAACAAAGAAATACTGTATACAGAAGAAGTGTGGGAACGTAAAGGGGATGGAAATACAAGCCCAATAGTAAAGTACAAGTACAACTCAAAAGGGGCAAAACATCTGGAAGGTGAAAGCAGCTCATGGATCATCCACCACAGATCCTACCTGAAGGGTAGGTATAGATAGCCTCATCTGTGCTCTTGGTCCATTATTCTCTGCCAGGTACTGACTCGTCATGAGGTCCACCTCCAGGTACCATCCAATCCTGGCACTCTCGGCCTCCGCCAGTGCTATCTGTCGTCTGCATCCAACAAAACGAGGTGCGTGCATAGCCCGTGAATGGGTGAGTATAATGATACTTAGTAGGGACCCCGAGACCCTCAAGGTCTAACCAAATCCAACAAGGATAAACAAAAAAGTATGAAATCAATGGATAACAAATACTTAGGTATCTGCCCATACATATACCTAAGTTATCAAATAACCCATCTCACTTATGAAAAAAACACAAGGGTAGTCAATGACTCTGCTCAAAACCAAGATTTTTATTATCAAAACTATGGATGGTGAAGTACAGAAATACAGATGATTATTCGTGAAGCTAGATCGTCTTATTCTATCAAGAGGCACTACTTTTGACCATACGGGGTCTGACCCACATAGGATCGATAAGTACTAACCCCCGCAATGACCCACACTGGATCAGTATGCGCTGACCCACACAGGATTGTTGAGCGCTGACCGATATAGGATCTGACCCACACAGGATCGGTATGCACTGACCCACATAGGATCGTAGAGGGATGAACCACACAAGATTTGACCCACACATGATCGCTCGGTACTAACCTCTATATATTCTGTCTCCAACCTCCGCCTCACTGCCAGCTACTAGGTCTCCGTACACTGTTCGCTTGCCTCTGGAAGGATCCGATCCACAAGCTACTAGTTGAACTCCATCTGTCATGAAGTCCTGAATAGAATTATGGAAAAGGTCCACCTCATCATAGGGTTCTCAACGTAGTAGACACCGCGTCGATCGGATGCCCGGTAAGTGAGTTATTAGTATTTTAGTCCCAGGGGCCCAGTTGGATTCGTGTACGAACCAACCTGACCATGACTCAACTGTACCACAAACTCCAATAAGGTATATTCAAAGGGACGGATATGCTCCAAGAATACCAGCGCCACTAACGGTTCGTTAAATGGACGTCCGGTGCCAAAGAAAATGGCCCAAGAAGGTAGTGGGTCAGTAATGGGTTCGGGTCCAGTCTGACCCTGTCAGACCAACTCAGACCAACCCCGTCTGGGCCGACCCGGTCTGGGTTAACCCGATCGTACTTCCTAGGTCTGACCCGGCCCATTGGGTGGGTCAGCCCGCTATGTTTTGACCGGCCCGGTTCGGCCAGTGACACCGCAGGGGCGCTGCGGGTCGGCTTAGCAAGTCAGTGGCAGGGAGGCCACCAGGCAGGTCGCGCGCGGCGCGGGTGGGCCCGCTGGACTCCGAGCAGGCTGCGGGTACACCCGGTAGGCCGCGACAAGATCCGGGTAGGTGGGAAGCGTGGAGGAAGGGGGCGCAGGGAGCTGGGAGCGCACTGGCAGGGGCGCTGGGCGCCAGGAGCACGCCGGCAGGGGCACGAGGCGTCGTGGGGGCGACAGAGTTTATGGAGGCCGTGGGTAGTGCGGCCATTGTTCGCCGCCTTCGTCGCTATCACCACATGTACCACCTTTTTTGTCGTCGCTTTTTCACCATACTGTAGGGAATCATAAGAAAGTATAATAATGGAGGATGTCGGGCCATGTTAGGTTGGCCCACATGCTCCGTGTTTAGAGGGGAAATCAAAAGTCTCAACGAGATAAGAAGTTGATTAAAACATGCCCGAAACAAACCCTTTCTATTCGATGAAGGGGATAAGAAAAAGCATAACAACTTCATGAAATAAAAACCCATAGATTTTGTCTAACAGGTGATCATTCGTTGACGTCGCGGCAGGTCGGTCGTCGATCCGTGGTAGACAATCACGTCCCACGTTGAAGGGGTTCGAGGAAGAAGGTCAAAGAAGAAGATCGTCGCCGATGTTCTTCGCGTTCTTCACATTCTTCGTTGGGAGGGGAGTAATCCTACAAGTGTTGGGCGATGCGTCTCTTTTCCAGTGTTTCGCCGCTTGATGAAGCTGTCTCAAAACCTTCCCCCAAGCGTCGTTTATATATGAGAGGGAGAGTGTCAAAAATCACGTTGGCATGTAATTCAAATGGTAGAATTAATTAAACCGGATCCACCAAATTAATTTCCTGAGGGGTTCCACAATTAATATGAACCCAACGGTACTCTCTTATTTTAAATAAAAGTTACCATTTAGAAGTTAAGAGTTTTCCAATAAAATAATTTTCACTTAATTATTTTATTTGCGGCCAAAAACTAAATTTTTTTGGGTGCCCACACAGGCCAAAGTTAGTATCTGCTTAAATAAAGCATGCCCTCACAAGTTCAGCGGTGGTCTCAGATTTTTAATCCGAGCTACCATTTGTGAGTTAATCATTGGAAAAATAAAATAACTTTATTTAATTATTTTATTTACTGTTATGCCATTTTTGGGATTTTTCATAGGAGACTCATGTTGACTAAACTTAAGTCACGTCTAGGGTAAAACATCCATCCTGAGCGCAACGGTGGCCTCAGATTTCTGATCCGAGTAACCATTTAAGAGTTATTCCACTTTTTCAGGAAAATTGTTTACGCACGTTAATTTAAGCTTAACAAAACTTTAGAAATTGATTCTGGGCACACCAGGCCTCGGAATCAAGCGCTGTCAGAAACTGTGGACTCGTAAAATTTCTATGAATTTAAAAAAGAAATTCCACTGAATTTCTGGGTCTTTACAGATTAATGTGATGATAGAGTAAAATAAATTGGGTGCCCATAAGTTCAGACTATTTATAGGATAGATTTTCATAAGTAAACTATTGAGTGCTGGATGATAAAATATATGTGAGAGATAAAAATGAATTTCTTAGTAAGTTTTTCCCTTTTTGGTTTAATTTCATTTCTTGAGAAAATAATGTTCTGCTGATAATCATAATTTAAATGCATGATTATCGGTAAAGTTTTATTCTCACATGATAATAGTTTTAACCAAAAAAATAGAAATAATCATGTAAACGTGTTGTTGTTATCTCTCATATATATTTTTTCTTCCAACACTCATAGGTTTATCCATACATTTCTCCTCTCTATTAGGTCTCTACCCAGCATTTCTGAAATTATTTCTCAATGTTTTCTTATACATCCCCACCGCTCCCTTTTTCCCTTGAGGGAATTATGTTGGAGGAGGAGATGCTAGATATGATGGAGTGAAACAATTATAGTGTCATGTGTTTATATAACTTAGAGGAGAGGGTTTTATAAGTAAACTTAAATGTTTACCCATGACTCCCACTCCACTAAAAAGTCTGAAAAAGGTATACTAGAATTATTTTACTATGTCTTCACCTTCATCCCATCCATTGCATGATTCCCTCATGCCCCAAGGTTTCCCTACTATTTCCCTTATTATAAATTGATGGTAATTAGGAAAAATTAGATATAATTAGATAATATTGATTATATTCACATATAAATTGTAGTTTTTTTTATTTTATAATTTCTTTTTGATGGTCTATTCCTTATATAAAATTCATAAAAACAATATTTGTATTTTTAAATTTAGAAGAATATAGGACAATGATTTATAAAAAAATCATTATTACAATATCGTGGTTATATAAATAATTGCAGGAATCTAAATGGTTTTGGAATAAATCCTATATATATTGAGGGTTTTGAATATTTTTTTGTCATTTGCATTATCTATAGAATAATTTCGCTCAAAAGAGAAAATTATGTGTATATATTAAAAATGTTATTTGAGGAGATTTGAAACATTAAAAAAAATCGGTCATCTATTTCATTTTGGGTTTCAGAAAGATATTTTTTTCTAGTATCAACATTGTAATGTAGTTCTAGTGAAAAAACTAATAATTCAATTCCATATCCATAATGATTTCATATAATATAGGTTACTAGTTCATTATTTTAATAAAGAGAAACTTGGAATGATATTGACATAACTTCTGAGTTTGAACAATCTCGATTTTTTGATTTTCTAAAGTATGTTAATGATTTTTTATATCATGGTTACATGATACAAAAATTTGAAGTAGTTATAAAAATTTATGGCTACTAAATCAAAAAATAGAATTTCAAAAAGTTATTTTGATCGGATATTATATTTGGTAAAGCCACTATTACCTAAAAGAAATGTGTTTCATAATAATTACTATGAGAAAAAGATGTTGTTTTTTATCAGAAGAATTATTTATATTCAAAGGATTTGACTTTATATTATTATCAAAATGAGTTATATTAAGATTTACTATATAAAGAAAATTGATTTACAAAGAGTATCAATAAGGAAGTATGGATTTGTTCCCATTAAAAAGATTGGTATAACCCACTTACACCTAAAATACAACATTTATTTATATATTAGAACACAATTTAATTGATTTCATAGAAAAAATAAAATATTTTAATAAGTAAAATCTTAAATCATCCATGTAATGGCGATTCATGGAATCATTTTTTTTATATACATCCTTTTTTGAATTATAATCCGATAATGTGAGATTGGGTCTTTCTAATAATGGTTTATATCCATTTGGTTCGTACGATAGTCAATATTCTTATTGGCCCATCTTTATAAATTCATACAACTTACATCCTTGGATATTGATGAATAAACTATATGTCTTTTTAAAATTATTAATTCCAAGGCATCCAAAATATAATATCGATGTCTCTTTAAAGCCATTGATTGATGAGTAAAATTTATTGAAAAGCAATGGTGCCAATACCTACAGTGTTTTTGAAAAACGTAATTTCCTAATGAAAGATGCATTAATGTGAATAAATAGTGACTTCTCAACATGTGGAATGTTATTTGGATGGAATAAACATGGTACAAAATCATGTACACACTAAATGAATTAAATTAATGCATTTATGATCTTCAATGGGAGAAAACCTTTTTTTCGACTCTCATCGTAAATTTCTACTTATTCATCATCCTTTATGAAGGAACATAACTATTTTCAAAAAATGGTACAATTGAAAGATATGGACCTCCAACAATGAACTAAGGTATTGATTTAATATTTTTTGCATCTTCATTACCTCCCATTACATTTGTTTTGAATACAAACCAACAAAAAATAGATGGATTTGGGAAAGATCACAATTGGAATAAATGAAGTATTGTTTGGGATCTCCCATATTGGCTTGATTTTTTGGTCCATCACATGTTGGATGCCATACATTCTTAGAAGAACTGTTTTGATAATATATTTTATATAATTTTGGACACACCTGGTAAGACAAAACATAATGTAAAGGCATGATTAGTTCTTTCCCAAAATTACAGTAGATCATAACATGAGTTGATTGAAAATGAATGATCACGTATGTTAATGAATACAAAAGTGACTTATAAAATTTACACAGAAAATAATTTATTATTTTTCCAATTGATTGTAGATTTGAGGCTACTAGGTAGTTATGTTTCAAATTTGGATAGATTTGTAAACAAATCATATCACTAGATTAAAAATGTCATGATTATCATGTTTTTATTAAAAATAATTATACTAATTAGATTTAGAGGATTTATGAATTCATTGAATTGGGATAGACTTATATAATTATCATATTTTTACTTAGATAGTTGTGTGGATACAAAAGAATATAAAGAACTTACTAGACTATAAAAATATTTTTTAAAAATTTTATGTACACAAGAAAAAAATTCACTAGAATTATTTGATTCAATAAAACATTCGATATTAAATTTTACAAATGAAACAAAGTGTAGTGGGCGAGTAGAGTTCTAATGGATGTACCCATATTAGATATGTATGTACAAATTGAATGAAAAGTATTTAGTAAAGCATCAGTTGAAGGGTTAATCGCATAAGCTTATCTACGGGAGGGAATTTTTTTCTCCCATTATTTAAAACCTAAATATCCTATAAAACATAACTTAATAAGCTGTAAGGAGGAAAATACTGAAGATCCAATGAAAAATAAATTACCAAATTTTAATCAGCCTAAACATGGATTTTCTGGAGTTCATGAATGATATATTTTAGATGATTAACATCATGGGGCTCATACATATGTTCTACTCAACTATAATGAAATTACATTATTTTTTGTATTGAGTGATAATATCACCTATTCTACAATTTTTTAAAATTTAAATTAATATTATTTTATTTGTAGATTATATGATGACCATGTCAAGAATCCTTTTCTACAAATTACTCTAGCTTCCCTTAAAAAATTTCATCAACATATTTGTTTTTCTAATAGTTTAAAATAATGTTAAAGAAAATGTTTTATTGTTTTACATACATAATCAATTTATTATTTGTTACATTGATAAATTTTTTTCAACTTTTGATGTATCTAATCATACTGATAAAATTGATAATAGATTATCTATATTGAGTAACCCATCATCCAAAATGGTCAAATATTATAATTCATATGTGGTGAATGGTTTTGAATTTCATATATGTTCATATATTGAATAAAAAAACAATGAATAGTTGTGCTTCCTTGAGAGGATATCATCATAGAGAAGGCGAAGTTGAATTTTATGGCATATCAAATAATCAATCATTGTAATTTGAGATGGAATTATATTAAATTTTTTAAATTCCCTTGGTTTGATACTGATATAGGATTACTTGTTTATATATGTCATGGAATCATCAACATTATATAGAAAATCATTCTTTCTAGTAAATAAATCATTTTTATTAGATCATCAAGATCTTCAATTTTATTATTCCAATTATTTTACTACTTCAAGAGAGTTAATTTTTTGGAGTACAGTTATAAAAAAAATATCCCATGAAAATAATATTATGAAAAGTGAATTTAGTTCTATTTAATTTTCAAGGAAAAGAAATTTTTCAATTGAAAAATCCAAATACAAATTATCAATGAAGAGAAATTAATATTGATGATGAAACCCCCATAGATACTGATCAATGGTGATGATTATATTGACAATTTAAAAATAAATTAAATTACAATAGATGATGAAGCATAAAATTAAATGGAAATTGAGGATGTTAAGAAGGAAGATGAAGATATTCACTCCATTATGTAATAAGATGAGGATGACGGTGAAGAATAACACTATTACATGTTAGTTATAATCATAATATATATATATAATACTAATATTCAATTATTTACTGAAAACATAATACATGAAGAGGTATGTTCAATTATGTAATTTAGATAATTTTTAATATCATTAATTTTCATTAATTTATTTATGTTCTAATTTTTTAATTATGTTTTCTGTTTTCCCATTATTTTTTTGAATATAGCTATTGGAAATGAGATTTCTATTATGGGGAATTATTTTTTAAGAGCATGGGTGATGTGGGATCGTATTCTAATTGATGTTCATCAGTTGTTGTTTGATCATTGGATGTTACGTAAATATAGAATAGTTATTTTAAAACTTATTTAATTATTAACATGTTATTATAATGTTTTATAGATTTTATGGTATCCCATTGATGATTGTATGAGGAACGGTATCTAGGAGGCTTGGGAGGCTTTCATGCATGAGCGTTCATCAATTTTTACACAATCTAAGAAAGATATCCATGAAGAAATCTATATTCAAGGTTTTTAGTAGACTTTCTGCATTCATTAACCCAATTTTATATCCTATATGGTTTGGGATATATTGTGCATATACTAAATTAAAGATAGATTTCAGAGGAGATCGTTATTAGATTTGTAAAACCAAAGGAGGTGGGAGGTCCCACACAGATCTCAAAGTCATACATTCAGTACACAACAATGTCATCTGGTAAGTAATTTTATTTAATAATTTAAATAAATATAGATGTAAAATTTTTATTTTATTATCAATTTAGGCAGTTAAGCATGTCAATATTTCAGAGTTTAATGATTAAAAGAGGATGAAAACTTACCTTATCACTGGAGATATAACTAGTGGTCAACAGTGTCATATTGTGGTCAGTATATATATTTTGTATTATATAATTAAATATAATTAATATTTTAACTATTTTTATTTAAAATTTAATTTTAAGGAGTCATATGAGGTCATGAATTATCTAAAACATAATGATATTCAGTTCAAGACTATGGGTCAGACCACTAGTGCAGTAGGATTTGATGACGCAGTATGGTTGTAGGTGACTTTGTATGCATTTTAGTAAGGTCGAGTTGTTGGTATTTGTTCTTGATTGACAACTGTAATTTATTATATTACTAATTTATTTTCATCATCCAACTTGAGGGGAACTCGTGGAGACTCTTATTCTTTACCTGCAGTGTATAAGGAGAAGTTTCATGCCTAGGATGAGGTTAAAGGGACACATCATAGATAGCAGGAAGAGTTTCACTGATAGCATGAGCAGTAGTAGGATGAGAAGCATTGAGTGAATGTGAAATAGTAGCAGTATAATACAGTGGATTATATGCATCACTAGTAATAGAGTATAGTGATCGAGTTCCCTCCACCACCTCCTCCTAATGACTCTCTCCATCCTCAAAGATATAGGTGTTTTTTTACACATTTATTATGGGAAACATTTGATTGGATAATTTTCTTAATATTTTTATTAATTCAGATATTTATAGATTTATATATTTTGTTTTATTTATATCTTTGTGATGTTTTTTATTTTAATTTTTTTTCATATTTAAATTTTTTTATTTTTTTTATTTTATTGGGGTGTTTTTTAGTTTTAGTTTTTAATTTTATTACTATTATTTTTTATTTTTAAAAATTTTTTATATCACTTTGGTTGGGATTGAACCCCTTTACAAGTTATATATATATATATATAACTAGTAAAATATTTTTTTATGGGAGGGTCCCTTGTCATAAAAAATAATTGTTTGTGATGGATCATTGCAAAAAATATTTTTTCTACCCGGCTTTTCAGCTATGGACCATTTATGATAGGCTCCCATTGAAAATCAATATTTGTGATGGGTTACCATAAAAAATGCCTCATCAAAAATACTTAAATTTCTATTAGTGTTTTATGGCATACACAACGCGCAACACCGAGTCTAAACGTACTATAACATACTATTAAAATATTATTATTTAGTGTAATAATTATGTCCTAGTCATTGAATTGGATGGTATGAATAATATTAAAAAAATTATGAAATATATATAAAGTAGATACTTAATAAAAATTCATTTTCTAATGTTTATGAAATATAAACTCAATTTTTATTAATATTATTTTCTTTTTCAGAAATATGTTTACTCAAAAAACAATTTTATTGCATTTTAAGAGAAAATATTATAATAAATTTCAAGAAATTATCAAATTTTTATTTTATAAAAATAATATAATTTTTTAATTTGAAATATTAAAATTATCTTTGGGAAAAAATTTCAAATTTTTCTAGAAAGATTGATTTTTCCAAGAATCGAGAACAATACTGATTTTTGTTGAAAATTGTGTTTTTTCAAGATTTTTCAAAATTCCATTTTTAGTTTAAAAAATATTTAAATATAATATTAGTTATATTATATTATTGATAATATAATTAATCTCATTAGAATAAATTTTACTGATGAATTTGAGTATAAAATATTTTTTATAAATAAAAGGCATTTATCTGAAAACTGTTTTTCTATGCGTTTTGTAGATTTATTTTAAAAATAATTTCTTCTACAAATAAAAATTTAATTTGATAAAAAATTATCTACTATTTGGAATCATTAAGTTTATATTTTTTAAATATTATCCTTTTATTTTTTATATATATGAATAGTAACTTCAGAAATTTTTTTACCATGCTAAAGGGAAAATCAGGTAATTAAAGTTAAAAAAAGTTATGGACTAAAAAATGAACCTAAAAAATGCCTAATTTTTTTATGAGTCTATATCAACCATAATTATCAAAATTTAAGATATATTTTTTTATTTGGAATATGATTTTGATATTTATAATTTTGTATGTAAAGAAAAGTATAAAATGCCACATTTTTGTTTTGAATAAAAATAATATTTTTGAAATTTATATAACTAGAGGATAAGTTCATTTATAAATATTATTTTTAAATATATATAAATTTTATAAAATATGGTATTTTATTTATAATTTTTATTGAAAAATTTTTTACCTTAAATTCTTACACAAGGTTTATGTGATAAATATTCAATAAATGGAAAATTACAATTAATGACATTAAAAATATTATAAGTAGTATAATTTGAAATATTTAATGTGCCACAATAATTTTATAGATATATATTAAATATTATGGAGTTATTAAATCATTATATTCTAATTACCTCTTTGTATTTTTGTATTTAAAGTCAAATTAAATGAATAGTGTTAAAAATAACATTAATGATAATTTTATATAAGTATATAGTTTTAAATGATTTAAAATTTATAAAAATATTTGATTCATACAAATGAATGTTATTTGGTTTTAAACGGAATAAATTATCCATTTATTTATTGTTCTTCATGTTATCGAATCATCATTAAAACATAAAGGGTATAAGACTTTAATATTATGTTAATTGTCAAAATGGTTAGTGGGGGTTAAAACTAAAAGATAATGGTGAAAAAATAACAAAAACATGTAAAATTTATATTATATGAAATTATTTATAATTATAAAAATTTACATTCAAATTATATCAATTTTTGTAAATTTGGGAGTGGAAAAAAATTTATATAAATTTATTACATTAAGAAATTCTAAGAGTGCCTCTCCCCTTATTTATAAATGTACATAAATTAATTAACTTCATTAAACCACTTTGAGAAATATATATATAATAAAAACTAAAAAATATTCTTATAAACTTCATTATACATTTCATTTATATTTTTTGCTTCCAAAACACCTACCTTAGTCCCTATAATAAGATATCTAATGGAAGTCTACTGAAGAAGAGGAAATTGTCTTTACTGATTCCTTCAAGTTTATTTCTTATTCTACTACCTTTTAAAGTGTTTCACCAATCCTAATATAATAGATCCTGTATCATGAATATTATAAGATTTTATATTGATTATGGGACAACAATAGTCCATATGTTTTCCATCCTATGAAAAGAAAAAACAATGCTTGTTGGTATATATAGCTTACCGTCTCCACGTAGCAGTGCAATTCTTTTTTAATCACCATTTCTCTTGGATGGTTATAAATATGAAACGAATTTATTTATGTTATATTTTTTACATACATATTATCCTATAATTATAATGTCATATGTAACTTCTTACTTTCTAATCTATTATAAAATGATGACGTCGCTCGTGCGTACGTGTGTACTAGCACCTCCACAAAGCGTTGTGATGTATTTTTCATTTATTTATTACATGGATTGTAATAAATAAATATTTAAAGAAAATATATGATATATATTATATAATAATAACTCTATAAATATTATTATTTTTACCTTTATTTCATTCTATCTGTCAAAAAGTGAAAACAGCATTCATGCATACATGCAACCTACCGTCTCCCTGAATAGTGTAATCCATTTTTATATCTCTATATTATATGGAAGAATATATATATATATAGAACATATTTGATATTTAAATATTCAATAAAATTCTAGATATTATGGAAAAATGATAAAGTTATAAGTATCAAGACTACCGAATCAAAATATACCTGAATAACAAAGAAGTTGACACCTAAAATAACGATATTAGTAAAATATTACAAAAAAACTTGTGATAAAATTTTATTAATGGATAATATATGATATTAAATAAATTAATATTGTTCAGATATGTAATTATAATAAATTTTAATTTATTATATTAGAGTTTGGATCATCTGCATGGCAAGTCAAAACTATGGTAAGGGATTTCATCTCAATTTCCACTCCATTGATTTGTATTTAGTATTATGCACCTATTTATTATTATTTTGTTTATATAGTTCCAATTTGAGTTATTATACAAGAATATATTTTTATTAATTATGATTAATGTTCATTTCAATTATACTATTACAAATATTTTCAATATCTCCTTCCATCTTTTCCGCTATTTGAAAATTAAGTCAAGAAGAACATTTTTAAATGAAAACTCAAATGTATTTCTCATTTGATAAGTTATAATTTTCTTCCATGACCATATTTTCTTTAAAAATTAAAATGATTTATAAGGATAAATTTTTACCCATGATTTATGTTTTTACAAAATGGTTACAAATGAATCTTCCTATCTTTTTCTAAATGAAGTGATTTTAATATGAACGTGTGAATGATATGTCTTTTTTAAATTATATGGAATGAATATAATTTACTACCCTCATTACCTTTAATTTTATTTAATATTATGTTATAAATTTTCAATTTTTTATTCAAGGAATATTTTTCCCTTAATATTTGTGATTTTTTTTGTTTTTTTAGTTGAATTTCAAAGTAAAAAAAATCCTCAAAAATATTTTAGTGACATTGTTATGGTAATTTTATTTATAAATAAAATTAAACCTTTATTTTACTTTTTACCCACTAATTATGTGTTGTAATTATAAAATCCTTTGAAACATCACTTACTTATGATCATTGGATATTACATTTCTCTTAAATATCTATATTCTTTGTACCATGGATATAAGTTTTTCCTAAACCATATACAATTTTTTACTTTTGGTGATTTAATTTGAAACATATTTTATTTAATAAGAAATTATTAATAATTCCTAATATTTATATGATACATAATTTTTTTATGGAATATTGTTCATAAATTCAGTTGATCATTCGATATATGAGAAATTCCATGGACATGTTGTGATCGTGGGACATAGGATTACATAACCCCTTAATGTATTGATGGGTATCATGAGTCAACTCACTAAGATATAATTAAATGTGTTTTTGGTGTATTCCTTCCCATATTTTTGAACTATCATGGCACAAGGCCTCGATGGTAGAGATACCACAATCTATGAGATCATAGAATCTAATATTAAATATTTCCTTTATTGATAACTCAGTTATTACAATTCATTGGATTAATACGTTGATATTATATATGGATACATTTTTTATGGTGTTATTTATAAAATGGAATGTTTTTTTATTTATTTTCCTTGTCATATTGATTATTCAATATTGACTTATGATATATTTTTTTGTACATAAACCTTACTAAGCATCTATACTCACACTTTTATTTGTTTTCTTTCCCCATTAAATGAAGAAGAATACTAAGAGTAATATCAAGGAGACAAGAGTTTTATTTATGCTATGTATTTTTATAATTATAATATAATATTGGAATCATGTATGTATCTAGTTATTCAAGGATCAAAAAATATTATGTCATTTGGGATGTGATTTATTGTATGTAGTACCTATGTAATAAATAAGACACCACCTCTAGGTTATTGGAGTTGACATGGTTACAATTGATATTAGAGAAAGTTTAGTAGAAAACACTGAAAATAAATATTAAATAAACATATGTAACAAGAAAATTATGATAATACATTATAGTATTTGAGAACTTTTATCATGATAAGGAATTTATTTTATGGCTCAATATTCATGATGAGTATATAATCACTCAATGTGATCCATTATTTAGTGACCACGCCTAATAGAAGGAAGAAAATCAATACTCGTACACAATATAAGGATTTACCTACTAAGAAAACCAATACTAATAGTGTTGTAACTAATAAGATCATGTCTTTATTAAAGAAATTGATTCAAGTTATGAAAAATAACCTTTCATGAATGCAACAACATGTTGTTCCATAGTGTGATTATCCCATGTTGGATCACTTCATACAAATTTTCTTTTGTAGAACTATTAATCCATTTTTAACTAAGAAATGGATTAAGTCTCTAAGAAATATATTCTTACCATTGGGATGTAATTAAATTGAAAATCTTATTTTGGTGGTTTATTGTTTGAAAGGTGGTACCGATTAGTCGTGTTCAATGATCTAGAACACTAAAGAGGATGATAAAATGAAAATTATAGAATATATAACTTTTAATGTGGTTTTATATGAGAAATAAGTACCTTGGGAAAAATGATATGAAATTTAAAGTAAGTTCCTCACTTTAAATCATAAAAAAGAAGAAATTGATTTAGAGACTAAGGCTAAATTTTTAATATTATATAGGAACACATCATAATATATACATAATATAAAAATGATGATTAACTATTTATTTTATGGGATTAATTCAATCCTCTAAAAGAAACTAGTTTCTCAATCATTTTCATTATATGATGATATATTTTCACATTATAGTAATACAGAGAAAGAATTTTCATGATTCTGTTAGGAGAAGAAGAGATCGGCTGAGCACCAAGAAAAATCGAATGCATCAAATAATAATAATGGTATGAAGAAATTTAAACTATGTAAAAATTTTGGAATGAAACATCTTGTAAAATAATTAAAGGGTATAGAGGTTTGTTACAACTGTGAAGATAAGGGTTATCTGGATAATGACTATAAGGAAAAAAAATTTATCCAGTACTACCCAGTGCTCCAACTGTGAAGAGATGAGGAATTATTCAAACCAATGGACCAAGAATCAAGAGAACCAACCATATAATAATCCAATCAGAGAAGTTAAAGATTATTATATTACTACAGGAAATGGTGAATTATTATAGTACTTGTTTATTTGGATTTAAGAATTATATAACATATTTTCTGGATATAAGGATCATAAAATATATAAGCGTTAGCCTAAATTAGTCTTATTTAAGGATATAAAATCATATTTTGAATGGTACTAATATCTAATAATATTGATTTAGGGGGAAGGATATATCTGGTAAAATTTATTAATATGGGAAATATAATGTTTAATGTGTTATTGATGTTGAGTTAATAAGGTTTAGTTCTGTTAAATAGAATATTAACATTAAAAAAAGTTTATGATGATTCTTGTTGTTGGTATATATGATAAATGTATTCACATGTTTGTAATGGAAAATTATGAAAGGATTTATGTTTTATAGGGGTAAATTTTTGATCAAAAATTTCGGTTTTGAATATATTAGGAAATATTTTAGGGGAGTGTTATGGTAAACTACTTATGTAATCAATTAAGTTAAACTTTGGATATTATTGTTTTAGGTTAAAGTATAATTTATCATATTGGATAACCCATGAAAACCATTTTGGTCATAGTAAATATTTAGAGGCTTAATAAAATACTTATGGATCTTATGACATTTTAAATGTTCTTTAGGAATAAAAAAGTCTTCTCAAATATCCATTTATTAGCATAAGAGATGAAGTGAAAAGTAATTGAAGAACAACCAAAGGATAAAATTGTTCATATGACATGGAAATAAATAATGTAAGTGTACTTTGTATAGTGGTATTTAAATATGGGTAAATAATCCATCAAAATTAAAAGAATGACCTTAAATTATTACTTGTTTACTTTTTTGACGAAGAAATTAATGGTCTTTTAACCCATCACAGATTTATGATTTTTTTATTGTTAACTTCCTCATGACCATCTTCTCTATCACTGTATATTAATCTTTGGTTACTATTTTTCTCTTAAATTTCCATGTTTTCCATTTCCACTGATGACACCTATATTTAAATAATGTTTTCTGATAAAATTTGTATTTCTCTTTCCCTTTTATAAGAGGAAAATTTATTAACACTTTTTATGATGTTGTTCTCCCCAAAAAGAATTTTCTAATGAAAAATCCTTGATTATTATGTATAAGTTCAAATTGTGAGGTCCTAATTTATTGAAGGTGTTAATAATGTAACACCCCTATATTTTAAATGAACACTATGTTTAATAGTGTACACAACACACATGACTGAGTTTAAATGAACCACAATATACAATTAAAATATTATTACTTAATTTAAAAATTATATTCTAACCATTGAATTGGAATGAATGAATATCATTAACCAAATTATAAAATATATATAAATTACATACTTAATAAATAATAATTGATTAATTCTAGGGAAATAAATACTCAATTTTCATTAAGGATATTAAACATTAGTAATATGTTTTCTTCAAAAATGAGTTTTATTACTTTCTCAGAGAAAATATTATATCTAATTTCATGAACACACACACATATATATATTATTTTTAAAAAATAATATCCTTTTTAAAATCATCATATTAAAGTTATATTTTGGTGAAATGTTTTTATTTTTCTAAAATGATTGATTTTTTGGTGAATAATAAAAAATACCAATTTTTATAGAATACTATATTTTAATTTTCATGAATATATTAATGTAAATTTATATATATATATATATAATTATTTCAAAATAAAATTATCTATATTATATTATTAATAATCCAAATAAGTTTATTGGAATCAATTTTATGATTAAAATTAAGTATAAAAACATTTTATACTAATAAGTTATTTATCGATAAAACAGTTTTCATCACTTTTTTCATGCTTTCTATCAAAATAAATTATACCAGATATTGAAATTTAATTTGATAAAATTTATTACATATTTTGAATCATTATGTCTAAATTTGGTATATACTCCCCTCCAATATTTTCAATATGAATAATAACTCTAGTAATTTCGTTACCATGATAAAGGGTAAATTGGAAAATTAAAGTTAAAAAATTAAATGATAGGGACTAAAAACAAACCTAAAAATTGCATAAATTTTATTTTATGAGAATATATCATTCATAGTTCAATAAATTTTTAATATATAGTCTTTATGACTTTTTTATGTAATTATCACCTTTGTAATATTTTATGTAAAGAAAAGTAAAAAAATTCACACTCTTGTCTTTAATAAATATAATATTTTTAACATGGGGATAACCAAAATATATGTTTGATTATAAATGATATTTTTTAATCTATATTATTTTCAATATCAAGGTGTTTTATTTTTAATTTTTAGTTATAAAATTTTTACATTAAATTCTTACACAACACTAATGCACTAATTATTCTATTAATAGAAAAATAAAATAAATGCTGTTAAAAATATTAAAATTAGTATAATTTGAAATAATTAATTATTCAAAATAATTATATATTTATGTGACATATAATAAAGGTTTTAATTTAATTTATTTTAATTATTGATTTTTTGATATATTTAAATCCAAATTAAATAAATTGTGTTAAAAATGACATTATTGATATTTTTTAAAAATTAATATTTTATAAAATTGATAAAAATATTATATTTCTTCCAAATTAATTGTATATTGTTTTAAGTATCATCCATGGTCCATTTATATGTATTTTTCATTTTATAGTAAAATCATTAACATTTAAAGGGTAGAAAACTTTAATATTATGGTAATTGTAAAAAGGGTTAACGAGGGTTAAAAATAAAAGATATGGTTTAAAAATAACATATGGTTGTATATATTTTAATTTATGATAGGATTTATACTTATCCTTATATTATATTCATATTATTTCAATTTGGATCCATTTGAAAATTCAAAATAATTTATATTAATTTAATAATTTAAGAAATTCCAAGAGTGCCGCTCCCCTCAATTATAAAAGGACAACCCTTCACTTTTTTACACCAAGTTGAGTCAAATATCTGAAAATAACCACGAAAAGTACTATTATAAACATTCTTATAAAAATTAGAGTGGTTTTTTTCATCCAAAAAACCTTCCATGTGCCCCTTAAGAAGAGATCTAAAGGAGTTATACTGAAGAAGTGGTAATTGTCTTTACTGAGTCCTTCAAGTTTTTTTCTTCCTATAATTACTATTAAAGTATTGTACCCATCCAAAGATAATATATTAAGTATAATAAATATACTAATATGTTTTTTTATGGTAAAAACATATTTTAGCTTTTTTCTATCCTACAAAAAATAGAAAACGTCACTTTTGTGTAATTACGGCTTATCGACACAGCGTAGCGATGTAATCCATTTTTCATAATTATTTCACATAGATGGGTATGAATTTGTAAATAATAAATATATATTATATATATGTGAGAAATTTTATTTTTTAATTATAATATCATATATATCTTCTTACCATCCAATCTATTAGAAAAGGATAATGTTGCTCGTATATACATTTGGACTACCACCTCCACGAAGCGATGCAATCTGTTTTTCATTTATGTTTGACATGTATGTTACTAATTATATATTTAATGATTATTTATGATATATATGATAGATTAATTATTTTATAAATATTAATTTTTTCAACTTTTTTTCGTTTTATCAGTTGAAAAGTGAAAACTGCATTAATCCATACGTACAACCTATCATCTCTATAAATAATGCAATTCATTTTTTTGCCTATTATTATATGGATGAATAAAGATATCTATATATTTAATACATTAGATCATAAAAATATTAATTACACTATGTATATGATGTAACCATGATAAATACCCTAGGAATGAGACTACCAAATGAAAACACACTTGAAAAACAAAGCATTTAACACATGAAATAAAGATAATAATAAAGAATTATTAAAAATCAGGTGATAAAATATTATAAATGAATACTATATGATATTAAAGTTATTAATATGTTTTTATGTAATTATAATAAATTTAAATTGAGTATATAATATATTATAGAACCTACATGACATGTCAGACCTGAGGTAAGGGATTTCATCTCAATTTACACCCTATTAATATATATTTGATATTATTTACCAATTTAAATTTATGTGGTTTATATCGTTCCCCTTTTTGGTATTTAAAATTAATATATATTATTAATAATTATTAATTTTTTTTAGTTTTACTCTTTTTAATAGATTCCATATTTTCTTATAACTTTTCCTCTCTTTGGAACTTCAATTATGCAATGAAATGTGTAAATGAAAAACTATTCTAATTTACATTTTTATATTGTATATTTTTATTCAATATAAACATTTAAAAAAAATAAAAAAATAAAAAAAATTAAAATTATAAAATGATTTATAAAAAAAATTACCCATGATTTACCTTTCTACAAAATGGATAAAAACGAATATTCTTTTCTTTTTATGAATGAGGTACTTTTCTTATAAAAGTGTTAAACAAAATTTTTGTTAACTTATATGACAGGAATAAAATTAATCATCTTCTTGAACATTCAATTTTTTTAATATTACTTTAGAAATTTACATGGTTATTTTGAATTAAAAAGTTTTCCTTAATATTTGTGAAATTGTTTGTTTTCTGAAAATAGTGAATTTCAAAGTTAAAAGGATATTTTACTCAAAACATTTAATGATATTTTGTGGTACTTTATTTAATTTATGTAAAAAACCTTTTAATTTAATTATTACCCACTTGGTATATGTTTTAATGATTCCATATTTTGAAACATTTACTTAATTTTGATCATATGATATTACATTTCTCTTAAATATCAATATTCTTTGTATCATGGATATAATCATTTCCTGAACAATATACTATTTCTTCATATGATGTTTTACTTTTAAAGTAATCTTAAATACTAGGGAATTATTTATAATCTGTATTGTTTACATGATATTGATTTTTTTATAAACAATATTGTTCATGAATTAAATTGATCATTCGATATATAGTAAATTCATTATACTTGAAGGGACTGGTGGGGTCAGAATTATATATCCCCTCAATCCATTTATTCGCCTCACGAGATAAATAAGTTTGATAATATCTAATGGGGTTTTGGTGTATTCATACCCATATATTTAAACATTGTTGGAAAAAGTCCTTGATGTTATAGGTTCCATGATGTTTAAGATAATGTCATCCAATATTAATCATTTCCATCATTGAGAATTCAATTATTATTATTATTATTATCCAAGCGATTAATGCATTTATATTATTTATAGATGCATTTTGTTCTCAAGTTATTCATTAAATGGCTTGTGTTTATAGTTTTATAGCATTCCATATTGATTATTCATTATCCACTCATGATAGATTCTATTGTATATAACCATTACTAAGAATCTAAGATTACCCATTTATTAGATTTCAATTCAAATGACATGAAGAAGGATATTATTAATAATATCAAAGTTGAAATAATATTTTTATGGAATTTTTTTTATAGTTACATTGTAATATGGGAATTATTTATGTATCAATTTATTTAGTAATTATAAACTATTAGACCCTTTGGTATTGGATTACTTGTATATTGTTCTAATTCAATAAAGAAGACACCATCTCTAGATTACTAATGTTGGGGTTGTTACAATCTAGCTAGTTGAGTATGTTAACATTACATAATGAATGGGATTCTTGAAATCCCTTGGATCTATACATTGGTATATTGATACGGAGAGGCTTCTAATTTAAAGATTTTATAAGATGTCTAGAAATCATCCTTAATCCATTCATTATACATGGAGTTTAGAGACATTCTCAAGACACTTCAGATCCAATCATGGAATTATTCATGATGGTTTGTTGGATGTTTAAGACTGGGGATTAGAGATGACTGGGTTACATCCTTGAAATATGTATTTATATGGCATCAAAGTCATCAAGACATGTTCTGAGACATCCCAACATGGGCTAATATAGGTATGGTCAATTGAGTTCACTAACATAATGATCAAAAACTCTATTGTATTAGGTTCACCAGTTGTAATAGTCCTTGGTATGTGCCCATATACATTGCATTATCAAAAATATATAGGTTAGTTTAGCTGTTTTTATATTTTTTTTTATCAATTTATATATTCTAATCATGTCACATGCATATATAACTACATTTCTAGTTAGTACGGGATGACAGTAGTATTTCCCTACTAAATTATGTATGCACACCCTCCTCAATTATTCACTATACATGGGTTCTGAAGAATACTCTCACTTTGTTATAGTCATTGGTTGGGTAGAGTCCATGGATCTATCAACCATGATGGCTTAGATGAATACATGCAGCTTGGGATGAGGTAAGTCTTAGCCTTGTGAGTTGTGCCTCATTGGTATTTTATATTATTTTTTATTTTGTATATGTGATTTTCCTAGAGATTGTTTCATATTGTATGATGGTAAGATTGTTCTATCATCAAATAATAATTTTTTTTGATATTATATTTATTTGTACATTCTAATGGATATGCATGGTGTATGATATTATATATTTTTATTTGATTTTTCACTATGATATATGGGGTATAGTCTCCCCATGGTACCTCCATAGACTCCTCTTCTAGTCATTAGATTTTGGAAAATTGACAGGTGTTCCTAAATTCTTTTGGTGCTCTATTCTAGGGAACAGGTCAAGTTGCCTCTAGATTGAGACATTACAAAGTGGTATAAAAAAAAGTTTTATTTTTATTTTTTATTTCAATTTGTGGTATGGTATCTGAAAAAATAGGGATGTGTTAGGGCTTATGATGGATACCAATCTAGTTTATCATTAACACCTTTATCTATATATAGTCTTGGATTCTTGGTATGAGATTTGTTTTCATAGAATGTGATGTTATGATCGATATTATTTTCACCTTGAGTGATTCACATGATGTTTGTATTTATGATTATGAATCATATTGTAATTTTAATCAACCATGGATGCAAGTTTTATCTCATGCATCATGATCAGGCTCATAAAAATTACATGATATGTGAGGGCAAGATATTGTATAATTTTTATTGCTAAATACATAGGATAAAATGTTTAATGTTTTAGGAACTACTCATTTGTTCAGTTAATATATAAGTACTTGGTTTAATTATACTTTATTAGGATGAATTTTTTTTCATTTCCTTCTAATATCATGTCATATAGATATACAATGAGATTATATTGGATGAATATGGTATAATCTGTTTGAACCGAATGTGAAATGACCCAGGTTTGTCAGTACAACACATGGTTCCTTAGTGAGAAATCCCTAGAGGGTGTTTTAATTTAGGTTTGATTATTTAAACTTCCAAAAACAACCAATATAGTGTCTTCCTATATATAATTAAATGTAATTATATTTAACTGAGCATGTTGTTATGGTTTTTCATTGGTACTAATTTTTTGGATAACGCCATTGGATGTGGTAGTGTTGATCGATCAGTTGTAATTCCCAAGGGATAATTCTTATAGTTGTATTATCATTGAGAATCGGTTCTATGGTATAATAATTACATAGAATGAGGTGCCTGGTCTAAGTGTATATGGAACCCTAGAGTGGTTACTGGAACCCTAAATGTCATGTAACATTTGTGAAGGGTGTAGTGAGCATTGTCCCAAATGTTATGCCCCGTCATGAAACCTAGTTTTTTGTGTTATGATAGAGACCCTAATGACCCCTAATATATGAATTATACCTTATTGAGTTAGTGTTAGTATGTGGGTAACCCACAGGAGGGTTTTTCCAAGGTTTTTTTGTGTCTTTGAGGTAGGAAGCATAAGTACATGATGACTTTTGAGATTGATGCACATGAGGTAATGAAAGGTATAAGGTATAGGAATGGAGATTCATTGGTGTTTTATAAGAATTATCCTTGAATTATTTGGTATCATGAATATTTTTAAACAGAATTATTTCTTGGGTACATGAAACTTTTGATAATGAATTCAATTTAGTATCATGGTGAATGGTAGGTAGACTCTTGTGGTTTTGGGAATGATGTTAGTGGGTGGGTTTCCATTTAATCAGAAATGGAATAAGTTATGATCCTATTTTTAAATAGGGGTTCCAAGGGTGATCCTTGTTTGACGATAATAGAATGTCTTAGTTTCCTAGTCAGTGTTTACGTGTGAAGGCCTATTTTGGGTAGCATACGACTTATTAGAACTTGATTTGGGTTTATGCATTGAGTGCTACTCGAGTGTACACCCATTGGTTATTTTATGAGATTGAGATAACAAATGTACTTTACCCATGGGGATTTTTTAAAGAGATATTAGTGATGAATGGTTGAGAGACGAGTGCCAATGGGAATTAATGAGGTGTGGAGGGAATGGTTTCCTATAAATTTTAATGTAATGTTAAATGTATCTCTATTATAGAGGTGACATCAAGGATTTTTGTAGTTGTGGAATAACTGATATGGATTAATCCTAGTAATTTTTTGATAGAAATGGAATCGTGGTTTAGAAGGAATGACATGCATCTCCTGATAGAGTTTTTTATGGATGATCTTGATTTAAATCAAGAGTGGTGTATAATTTTTTATTTTGGGTTCAACTCAGTAATGGGTGGATTTCTTCATGCCACACATTATGTTCAATGTATAATGGGTAGTGGGACATGATGATAGGATTTTCTATATAGTGATTCAATGATAATGAACTCCTATGGTGGGGGATATCTTTTCATATTGATACAACCCTTGATTATAGGGGTCTTTGGGGGTGCAGAGAGTCATTGGCCTATTGATAGGGATTTTGGAATCCAATAGATAAATAAATATGAATATAAATAGATTATTTTGGGAATTTAATGTATTTAATAAAATTTGATATTTAATAGAGTCTATGTTTCGGCTTCAGGATAAGGGTATCTATGAAATGTTTTAAATATTATCAGATAATTGCAAGATTGTATGAAAAATAAATTTTTTATGATTGAAGATTCACTTAAACATATATTATGTTAAGTTAAATTATTTACACATAATATATTCATTTATTTATTCTCAATTAAATGATACAAGCTTTGTAAGAGTTATTCATCTCAAATTCCCTTTCCATGCAAAATAAATTATGATGTATACTTATCATCTATTAAGAGGTGTATATAATGAACCTTATGACATGTTATATCATTAATATAACTATTTTCATGATATTTATTTTTTCATTTAGTGTTATTATTTTACAAGTATTATGATTGAAAAATCACCAAAGTGGAAAAGGTATTATGTTACAACCTCCTTTCATTTTGATATTTTCTGTGTTTAAAATTCCTTTGGGGGAATAATATGATCATATTTTCTTGGAAAAAATATCTTTTATTATTTTCTATTTATGAATGTGGTTTACATTTTTGGTTTCAATTTACTTTTTAATGAATGAGGAAACATTGAGAAATTAGTTTATAACTGTTACTGATCTTGTATCTACTTTTAGATTGGGAATTTTTCTCTCCCATATTCATGTTTTCAAAAACAAATTCAAAAATGTTCTCTTATAAATATTAATTATTACAAAGTCTATTTTACATGATATTTTACCTTCATTTTATGTTTTTTAAAAGGTAAATTTATTAATTTTTTTGAAATGGGTCGCTTTGGACTTCCTTTAAAATATGTTAGAAAAAAAATAAATTTAAAAAATTTAAAACATGAATGTACCTTTTCACCATAATTACCAGTATTTTATTTGACGATTCCTTTATAAGTTTTGATGGTTATTTTCAAAGAAAATTATTTTCACAATATTTTTTAAATTCTTATTCTTTAAAATCCATTTTCAATGTGAAAATGTTTTTTCCCAAAGAATTATTTTAATAATAATTTATTGGTATTTCCTTTTCACAAATATCAAAAATAAATGATGTTACTTATGCTTCAATATGGATATTTTTATCAATACCATAACCATTATTTTTCTATATGGATTATGATTTTTTCAATGATATATTCAGGTAACTCATTTCTTTTCTATGGGTTAATCATGTTATTAAACTAATAATGAATTTTTCTATGAATTTTGTGATAAAATTAAAGCTCCATGTACATTATTTATTTTATTATTATTGGGAATTGTTTATAATGACAAGTGGTTCTGTTTAAAAACAATTATGGGTGGTTCCATTATAAACCAAGGATAGGTGGTTATGTTATAACCAATCACATCTGGGTCCATGAAATACCTCTAATGAATTGGGTATGCAAGTCAAATAAATACTAATTCCATTTGTAATAATAATTGTAATATTGATATGGAAATGGTTCTCCATGTTACCTACTTGTTTTATCTATGCCTGTAGGGGTTTTAGATGATTCTTTTGATGAATATTGACATTACATGGATTATTAATAGTGATTAAAATAAATCTCACCATTTTTTAAGATTTAAAACATGTTTTATAATTGATTATGTAGGTGTCTATGGGTATGAATTCCCTTATGTTATGATCATTCAATTTTATTATGCCCCTATACCCTTATGATCATCTGATTCTCACTAATGACATTCATATGTTAAAGTTGATGTTTACCATTACTTAGAATTTTATCTCACCAACCTATATTTCCATGACCCCGGGTTATAAAGAATGGTTTTATTCTAGAAAGGTTTACTATTTAAATAATGTTTTGGGATATTTTTTATAATTAATATAGAATATGAAATGTAGGGTATTGTGGAAAAATACTCTGATGGATTTATGGATGTTTTTATATTATAGTTTTTCCTAATTCTATAAAAATCTATACAAAAAAGGTATATGGGTATGTAAGTGATATAGTATTTCATTTGGATGTTGTGTGTTTTGGATGAAAAAATGTTTTTCGCATTTATTGGTATCAAAGCTAAAAATTCAATGTTTATGCATTTTAGTATCAGATTTGGGAGTACAGGTTCAAGGTTGTTTCACTTGGAATGAGAGTAGAGTGTATATAAATTTAGAGATTCATATGTTTTCATTAGAGGTAATATTAAGAGTTATGGATACCATAATTATATTATGATTTTATGTTTGATCCTAAGTTAAAATTATTAGAAACCCCTTCTTTTGTTTTATGTGATAGAATTTTAATGTGAATGATTATATTTTGGGAGTTGTTTTATTATGTTGAGGTATATGAAACCCCTATGATTAGCATGAAGTATTAATTCAAAATAATTATATTATAATTTTGGGTATTTATAATAAAGGGCATGAGATAACCATTTAGGTTAAAAGTGTCAATAATGTTGAGGTAATTAAGGTTATTTGGGATATAAGTTTGTTTATTTATGGAAACAATTAGCACAACATGAAGATTATGAGATTATAGTGTATATATTTTTGGTATGAAACATTAAGAATGATTATTGTTATTTGGAGATAAATGTAAATTTTATATTAGAAAAATATGTGATCAAATAATTATAATTTTTTGGTTTCAATATTAATATAAAATATTATTATTTATGGAATGATATATAATGAACCTTTAGTTTTATTATTAAATTTTATATATTAAGTTATTATTTCTTCATATGAAGGTTTATATTACTTTACGATAATAATTTTAGTTATTATTAAATTATAAATAAAATATTTATATATTTTTATCCTTTTTTAGATGATAGGATGTGTTATAAGTTTATTCTAGTGATTAGGCATAGACAAATTCATCTTGAGTATTAATAATTTAGATAATAATATCAGATTATTATATAAATTTATTAAAGCATGAAATTCTACTGGTTAATTAAGTATTTTTCCATAAGTATATAGTCTAGATAATAAAGTAAACAATTAACTCTAGGTGAAAAGATCTTGAATAAAAATCTTATTACCTTCTTTTATGAGGAATAAATAGTCTCTTTCACACCACTTTGGATTATGGTTTTCTATTTGTTAACTTTGTCATGATCATTCAATTTCTTTTGATCAATGATCACTTTCACTCTCCATAAGTATTTATAAATTATTCTTTTATTCATGGTCTATATTTTCACTTAAAATTAATTATCTCATATAGGGAAACCTATTTTGCGTTATTCTACATGATCTCCATATTTTCCATTTATCCATTTTCTTGTGAAAGTTTTATTAACCTGTTTTACAGTGTGGGATTTAAACAAATTTATTTTTAAATTTCAATCCCTTAATTACCAAGTTCATGTTCAAATTGTGAGGTCATGATTTATAAAATGGGGTAGAATGTAATATCCCAATACTTTTACTAAAAGACCATATTTAATTTCATATAATATATGGAACACTGTGTGTTAAAAAAATTGGGATATATTATAAAAATATTATTATTTGAATGTGACTATTATAACATAGCCATTAAATTAAAAGGTTTGAATAGGATTAGCTTCCTTATGATATATATATATATAAACTAATAAATATAAATGTATTAATTGATATATTGTAAATAATAATTCAATTTTTATAACATAGATTTATTCTTCCAAAATGTGTTTCCTTCAAAAATGTATTTAATAGTTTTTGGGAGCAGATAACATAATTGTTTTTACCATTTTCTGAAATGATAATTTATAAAAAGGATATAATTTTTAAAATAAAAATATAAAAATTATCTTATGGTGAAAATTTAATAATTTTATGAAATTTTCTACTTCTCAATGAATAGTGAAAAATACTGTTTCTTTTGAAAATTGTATTTTCATTTAATGTAATTAAAATTTTCAATTTCATTTTTGATTAGTTTTAATATTTAAATAGTTCTTTCTAATTTTAAATGATCTTATTATGGTTTTTGAAATGAATTTTATACTTTAATTTAGTATAAAAACATTTTATACTTAAAAAGGGATTTTTTCTACAATAATATTTTCCACCACATTTTTTCAGTTTAGTTTTCTGTTAAATTAATATAATTATTTATTTGGAGTTTTAAAAAATGGATTCCCAATTATTAATTAGTGGGTCTAAATTTATGTAATATTCTCCTCTTATTTTTGGATATTAACAACAGTCACATTAGTAATTTTTGTTACCATAGTAAAAGATAAATCAGGTAATTAAGGTTAAAAATAAAATGATAAAGACTAAAAAATGAAAATGAAACTTGAATTAATTATATTGGATGAGTGTATCATATCCATAATCATCCAAAAGTCCAATATATTTTCTTTTTTTCTTCTTTTTTACTTGATTTTAACCACTAATATATTTAAGTGAATATAAACCCAAAAATACCACACTTTTTCTTTTAATAAATAAAATATTTTTTAATATAGTCATAAATTGAGGATATATTTTTTTATAAATATAATTGTGAAATATAAATTTTTTTTAGTAGTGATTTTTAAAAATTTTTATTTATAAATTAATTACCTTATAATATTATATAACATTTACATAGTAATTATTCAATAAATAGAAAAATAAAATAAATGATATTATAAATATTAATTGTTATATAATTTGAATGAATTATTGTGAAAAATGAGTTTTTTAGATAAATATAACATTTTAGGTAGTATTTAATTTATTATAGTAATTTTATTTAATTTTATTTAGGTTATTAATGTAAGATGAAATTAATAGTTCTAAAATCAAAATTAATGATATTTTATAATAAATAATATTTTATTAAATCATTCAGAATTTATAAAAATAATATATATGGACATTTGATTTGGATATTGTTTAAAATATAATCCAAAGTCCATTTATGGGATATTTTCCATTTATAGAAACTGTTTTGACCCTCAAAGATTAAAAAAACATTGTAATCACAGAAATAATCACAAAAGGTTAAAGTGGGTTAAAAAAATGATAATTGTAAAAAAAAACCATTCTAAACTTGTCTAAATTTTATTTTATGAGATTATTTAAACTTATCATCATATTATCTTATAAATTTATCAATTTGGAGTCTTTTTAACAAAAATATTAACTTGTATTAATTTAATATTTAATGAAATTTCATAAGTTCCCCTCCCCTCTCTTATAAAATACCACCTCTTCTCCTCATTTATTCACACATAAGTAAAAAAAATTAGTCACATACTAAAAAATTAATTAAAAAAATCCTTCTACACATTCTAAATTTATTATTTTTTTGACTAATACAAAACTTAATGGGCTTAAGGTGTAAAGAAATGGATGTTGGCTGATGAATATGAATAGTTCTTAGCTGGGTGTTTTCTTTTTAATATCTTCAACCACCTCCTTATAATATTTTCTTACTATTATGAGATAAAAGTATATTTATCCTAAATATACTAGGATTTTATTATATTAGTGTAATAATCTTTATCCACCTCCAACCTCCATCAAATTGGAAAGGAATTCATTATTTATGTGTATAGCGGACTACTGCCTCATCAGCCGATGTAATTTATCTTCCACTACCACCTCTCACGACTTGTTATAACGATGGATTTAATATATATATATATATAATGAAACACCCCAATATTTCATTGTACGTTATATCTTTGATGTAATTTAATAGCTTATATTGCATGCTATGTCGACTTGGCTGGCGTTATACACAAGATTGAGTTTCTGCGAAACAACTTATTATTATTTTAATTATTTAAAGGATATATTTATTTATCAATTAAATGTTTTTATATGAATACAAAAAAATAAATTTTAAATGTTATTTATAATGTTTTCATACAACTAAATCATATTTATAATGAAATGTATAAGTTTTGTTAAAATAGTTATATATTTTGGAAAACTATTTTTTAAAATAAATACTTTTTATGACCTTTTATGAAGAATAATAAATTTATATTTGACTCTCCAATGAATTTAATTTGGTAAAATATACTTCATTTTTCAATTAAGAATATCAAAATTATCTTAGGATGAATTTTTGGTATTTTCCTGAAAATATTCAATTTTTGATGAATAGTGAAAAATGTTGTATAGTACATAAAAACAATCTTTTTTATTTAAATAATTATTTTTAATTTATATTTATATTAAATTAAAAAAATTATACATAATACCTATACTAGTCCAATGTAATTCATTGGAGTCATTTTATAATAATATTATATATATATAATTTTATTTAACTTTTTAACGTCTTTTACCTACCTTCTAGGCACATTTGCAAATTTGTATAAAATGTAATTTTACCACTTATGTGAATTGAATTTAAAAAATCTAAGAGACACAGTTGACATTAGTAAGTAAATTGTGGTTCAATAGGATGGAAATAATTTTTTTGTGAATAGTAACTTTTGAATATTATTTACCGTGGTTAATACTAAGTAGGGTAATTAAAGGTAAAAAAATATTATAATAATATAAAATTATCCTAAAAATGTCAAAATTAAATTGTATAAGTGTATTTCAACTAAAATAAACCTTAAGAAAAAATATTATCCTTTTTTATTCACATTTTTTAGATTAGGACATTTATTATGTTTTCTTTTAAGAAGAGTTAAAATTGTTAAATTCAAATTATAATAAATAAATCATTTTTAATATAGAGTTATACATAAAAAAAATTAGACTATAAATATTCATTAGAAAGATAAATATATTTCCTAAAACATTTTATTTCATTTATATTTTTTATATATTAAATAATTAAACTTATTTATGGCTCATTGATGATGCAGTAATTACCTTCTTAATAAAAGATTAGAATAATTGATATTATAAATATTAAAATAAATCTAAATTAAAAATTTTGATTCCATCCACGATTTTTTAGGTAAATATGACTTATTACTGTTTATTAAATGTATTTTTTTAGAATTCATCACGCTATTATTACTTTAAAAAAATCAATTACTAAATAGTGTCAAAATTGACATAAATGAGTTTTAAAAAAACTACTATTTTA
Source organism: Viscum album (assembly GCA_963277665.1). Taxonomy (NCBI): domain Eukaryota; kingdom Viridiplantae; phylum Streptophyta; class Magnoliopsida; order Santalales; family Viscaceae; genus Viscum; species Viscum album. The sequence goes on along the minus strand of OY728156.1, from coordinate 1,429,977,497 downwards.
TTAAATGATATGATATTTATAAAAATATAAGATTTGTCCAAAGGACTTATATTAGGTTATATATTTCATTAATTAACCACTTAAGGTTTGATTACCATTTTATAGTATGTTTATTAACCATGTAATATAAAAATACAAGAATACAAGGTAATGTTAAACTATTTAACTAAGAGTTAAATCTAAAAGATAATGTTAATATGGTGACCTAAACTTATCTAAAACCTAGTTTTTGAGATAATTTTGACCCATACCCACCTTATAATCTAAATAAATCCATTTTTAGCCATTATAAACCGAAAATGATTTTATAATAAAATAATATTTCAGGATCTTCCTAAAGTGACCCTCACCTCTCTTATAAAAGGGTACTTCCCCTTATCTCAAATTAACACCTCCAAAGCCATTTGTCTCGGAAAAAACCTTCATAAATATCCTCCCAACTACTATTAATTCAACCTAAAGGCCTTATTTTGATAATAACTCCAACCTAAGGATCCTTTTTGTTCAAATCAAAAGGAAGCACCCAAAGAAGTGGTAATTATTTTATCACCTCTTTCAAAATTCTTTTCTTCTTCTACTTCCTATTTCATTGTTATTTCCATACTAAAATAAATCCTCTAGTACCTTATAAATACATATATTTTATTATAAACATTTCACAACCATATTCATTATTCTATCTATCCAATGAATTAAAAAGTCACTATATATACGTGCGTATGGATTACCGTCTCCACATCATGGTGTCGTTTATTATTCAACACTTCATTCTTTGGATGGGTATAATAATGATTATAATTGATGTAAGTAATAAATATAACATGTTAATTATTATTTATATATAATATAACAACCAATCAAACACCATTTCACCGTCAATAAAATGATATTGTTGCTCATGCGTACGTACGACTTATTGTCTCCAAGACACGGTATGATTCATCTTCAACGGTCACCCGTCAAGAATATTTATAAAAATATATAAATTTATTAATTATTAGTTATATAAAATAATATTTTTAATGTCATAATATATGTTTATGTAGATAAATATATTTCATTTACTTATATACTATACGATAAGAAAATAGAAACAACATTCATGCATACGTACAGACAACTGTCTCCATGAGCGGCGTTTCTATTTCATATATCTATATATTATAAATACTTATATTCTAAATATATATGATATATAAATAATTTTTTATATTCTATAAGTTTTTAAATCATTATCTAAGTTATATGTTCATGAATAACAAGTTAAAACACATATGATAAAAAAAGTGATTATTACCCGAAATGTTACTTTAACATGTAAATCTTTATTAAATGGGTAGTATATAGTAATAAATGAATCATATATGATATCATAAATATTTATAATGTTCTGGTATAATTTAATAACAAACTATGGTCATTATAAAGGAGGTTAATTATACCATCGACTAGAGGAAAGTACAAGGTAAGGGTTAATTCCTCAATCTCATTATTATTTGAGATTGTTTATATGTAAGTATTTACTGGGAAATAAATTTCATACATGTCCATGTTTCATAAAAAGGTTTTCAAAAGGAATATTTTATGGTTTTGAGGAAGTTACTCTTTAGAAAGATCATCATTTTAAATGTTTTAATGATTTATTTTTCTAAATCATTTTAATTAATGTCCACATTTTCAAAATGATTTTATGAATTTATTTATAAGGACATGATTATTTTAAAATATTAATTGCTTTAAAAAGTTTCAAAGTTGTTTGAGACACTTTTATTCAAAAATATCTCTACTTCCTTTACAAATTTGTGAGTTTTAAATGATTTCACAAGAAAAAGATATTTCTCTCAAAGAGTTTTACTGATCAATTTCAACAATGTCAACCTCCTTTACTGGATATTATTCTTGATTGAGATTGATTTATTATAATATAATATTTAATATTGTATTTAATGAGTTATGATATATTTGACTATGGATGTGCTATTTTTATACCATTCATGGTCTATGGTTAATTTATTGACACTTCGTATGCTATTTTTAATATGAATGTTTATTTTATGTTTCAACATTTTCATATGAGGAAAGCATTGGACATAATAAGTGATGGGAATGGCCTTATATAGTCCCTTGATGCATCGGTAGGTCTCATGAGGCAACCTAGTGTCTTGGCACAAGGCTTTTACAAAATTTATATTTAGGGTATTGGCATGAGGCTTAGAAGAGATATGAGCTTCTCTCCCTCCAGCTAGGGGTTTTTCGGTGAGGGAAATGGGGATCATGTTTAAGGATCTCCTACTCTTTACTCTAGATCTCTTTTTAAATGAGGATTCCCAAGAAGGATTCTTAGAGTAGGCACACCGACATTCTCTATAATGTGATGTTACTCCTTTCACTCTACTGACATACCAAGAGGTTCCGAAGAAGGCCTTGTTAGTGGAAAGGATACACTCATAGGGAGGTGTTAAACAAGGGGGGATCCATCTGAGTTCATTAAAGGGGAAGGCCATCAACAATAGGTATCTAGTGTCAAGGCCTTCTAGGTTTCACTAAGTGGGATATAGAACTAAACAGTTCTTGTTCTCATTTCCTGGTCCTCTCCCTTTCTTCATGGGCTCAAGACTAAGGAGATTTTTTTCTTGAGGCCTTGTACATATATAGAACTAATCCCCAGTTTGAGCATCATATAGTTGGGGTGGAAAGGTTCAATGTCCACCTCAGTAGAAACAGTTTCCAGTCAGGCCCTTCCAGCAACAAGAGCTGTGAGCTCCCACTGCACCGATGGTAGACGATGCTATGGGAGGCCAACCACAATGTGTTCCTCAGAGACCTAAACTAGGTCATGGTCAGGGAGGTGGTCGATAGTTGAGGGGAAGAGGAGCTAGGTGTGGGTAGTTGCACGCCGTTGATGTAGCAATTCTACCAAGACCAGAGGTTGTTCAAGGTACGATCGGTCTTTTTAGTGCTCTTACATGCACAATGTTTGATTCAGGATAATCCCACTCAATTTTTTCACTCAGTCTACCCTAGGATCTGGGTTTAGATGTAGAGATACTTTCCATGATCCTATTGTTGATTATTCCATTCAGTGGTCATAACAGTCTGTCTGATGTTTTCTGGTGATGTAGACTAATGATGGGGCCATGTCAGTCCAGTGGGGATCTTCTTCTACTACAGATTCATCCATATGATGTCATCCTAGACATTGACATGTAATTTTATATGCATGTTGTTATCAAATGCTTCTGTAGAAGGGTTGTATTCTCAGATATGGGTGGACAGCGCATAACATTCAATGGCGAGAAGATTTTTCAAGAGGGAAGCCGTCATGTAGAGCCTCTTCTTTCATTTTTAGCCGAGCTGTCGGTGGAATTAGCGGACATAGAGATGGTGGAAGTTTTGGGGGTTGTTAGTGTGTTTTGGGATGTCTTCCCTAATTATTTCGTGACTCAACCACCTTGACATGACGTTGAGTTCAAAATAAACTTAAACCCCATTGCCTATCAGATTTCGATGGTTCCCTATCGGATCACACCTTCTGAGTTGTGGGAGTTGTGGATTCAGGTTTATGACCTAATCAAGAAGGGTTTTATCCAACCAAGTGTGTCATCGTGGGGTGCTCTAGTCTTTTTCATAAAGAAGGCAGATGATGATCTAAGTCTTTACATAGAATACTGAATACTAAATCAGGTTACGGTCAAGAACTATTACCCCCTTTGAGGATTGATGATCTTTTAAACCAGTTAAAGGGAGTATGTTGGTTCTCTAAGATCGACCTACGGTCTAGATATCACCAGTTGAGGGTATAGGTGGGTAAAATCCTTACGACTACTTTCAGGTGCAGGTATGGGAACTTAGAGTTAGTGGTCATGCCCTTTAGTGTCATGAATGAACTAATAGTGTTCATGGGGCTCATTAACTCTATTTTCCCTGAGTTCCTGGATGGTTTCTTCCTCATGTTCATCGATGCCATCTTGGTCTACTGAAGGTTAGAAGAGGATCACATTGGGCATCTAAGTACTGTCTTGGAGGACCTCTAACACCACTAGATCTACGAAATGTTGTCCAAGTGAAAGTTCTAGACATTATAAATACACATCTCAGGACACATGGTGTCTCAGTAAGGGATAATAGTAGACCCGTCAAAGTTTGAACTGATTGTTTCTTGTGACACACCCAATAATTTGGTAGAGGTTCATTTTTTCCTCGGTCTGGCAGGATATTATGATATTTTCATACCCGACTTCTCTCAAGTTGCATCTCCATTAACATCTTTGACCTAAAAAGATCAGGACTTTTTATGGATTGATAAGAGTTAGGAAGCATTCATTTTTCTAAAGGGGAAACTGGTTGTTCCCCGGTTCTTAGGTTTATAGAGGAAGGGATGATGCTCAATGTGTTCTATGACTCTTCCGGCCTCGGCTTGGGATGTTTGCTGATGCAGCAGTGAGGAGTAATCTCTTATGGGTCTAGGAAGTTACATCCTCAAAAACTTAACTATGCCACCCATGATCTAGAGCCTGTTGCTCTCATATTTGCGCTGAAGTTGGGGAAGTATTACCTTATCAGGGAGTACTTTGGGGTCTTCATAGATCCCAATATCTTAAGGTATATCTTTTCCCAATGATACCTGAAGATGAGGTAGGGAAGGTGGATGGAGTTACTTCAGGATTATGACATTGAAATCTCTTACACCACTAGTATGGGGAATATGGTGGCTGATTCCTTGAGACATAATTCATAGAAGGAGGTAGTTCAGGAATCCATGAATGCATGGAAGTCAATAGAGGAGTTGGTTTATTTATACCTAGATGCTGGGGGGGAGTGGTAGAGGCTTTCTATTTCAGAAGACAATGTAGTATTCCTTGATACGGAAGGTGGATGCGCCTGAATGTGGATACATAGAGGCCGATGTTATGAGTGATTGCATCAACCAGGGTGATGCTCTTAAAGGATGGTTAAAGGATGGTTATAATCATATTTTCCTCTATGGAAAATTGTTTTTCCTAGTGGTAATGTGTGAAGGAGTTCTCCTTGAGTTCTATAAATCACCCATGGAGGTTCATCCAAGATTCCTTAAGATGTAGTAGGATTGAAGAAATAGTTTTAGTGTCCTGGAGTAAGGCAGGTAGTGGTGGAGTTTTTGGCAAGGTGCCTAGTGTTTCAATAGGTGAAGGATAAGAACCATGTTCTTGAAAGACTATTACAACCCATAGATGTTCTCGAGTGGAAGTGGGATGACATCTTGAAAGATTTAATAACAGGACTACCCAGGGCTCAGGGAGGCTATGATTCTATCTAGGTAGTGGTTGATCGATTAATGAAATCCTCTCACATCCTAGTAATCATGGAGTCAAGAACAGTGGATGCCTTAACACTGAGGTATATAGGAAAAGTGGTGCGGATGCATGGAGTTCCAAGATCCATCATCTTGGATTGAGATGCATGGTTTACCTCAAAAGTTTATAGGAGATTACAACAAGATTTGGAACCCAGCTACACCTCAGTACTATTTTCCACCCTCAAACTAATGAGAAAACTGAGAGGACCATCCAGACATTGGAGGATATGTTGCGAGTGTGTGTTCTAGACCTTGGAGGATCATGGGTATGAAACTTTCCACTGGTTAATTTTTCTTACAATAATAGATATCACTTTACCATTAGTATAACACTATTCAAACCCCTATATAGAAGACCATGTTGATCACCTGTATGCTAGACAATGTTAGGGGAAGTATCCCTTATTGGACCAGAGGTAGTGTGGATCACAATGGAGAAGGTTTAGCTTGTGCGTGAGAGGATGAAGGTGGATCAGGACTAGAGGAAGTCGTATGCTAACCATAGGAGGAGGTCCTTTGAGTTTTATGCTGGGGACCATGTGTTCTCAAAGGTATTCTCTCTGTGTGTAAAGTTGTGGTTTGGAAGAGTACGAAATATTTATCCCTAGTTCATCAGACGTTTTGAGTTGTTGGAATGAGTTGGTGAGGTAGAATATCAGCTTGTGTTGGCACCGCGGTTGGATAGATTCCATGACATCTTTCATGTATCTAAACTCTATTAGTATCTACATGATTACTCCCACATTCTAGACTGGGGAATGCTGGATATCGATAACAACAGAACGTTCATGGAGTGACCGGTAAGAATCTAGGATCATAAGAAGAATGTGCTTCATGGGTGGACCATTTCATTGGTTAATATATTATAGAGGCATGGTGTACTTGAGGAGATTACTTAGGAGAGGGAGGCACATATATGTGCCCTATACCCAGAGTTGTTTTGAGTTTTTTCCATTGTGTTTTTCATTATACATTTCTAGTGATCTAATATTTGGCCTCACTTGATGTATGATAAGTTATTTCCATGTTCATTGATTTTGTGTTAAAAGTATTGACTATGGGGAGGAGAGAACCTAATCCCTAATCAAGATGCCTCATTGCAAATGTAATTAAATATGTGCGGGGTGAGAAAGTGCCACCCAAAGAAAATAGTATCTTAACATGGGGAAAGGAGATCGCAAATCCAAATTTTTAGACAGTGTGAACATTAGTGGTTGTGTGGTTGGTTATAGAAGCGTGGGGCCTTAGTGTATCTAAAGTTCTTCAAGAGGTAGATGGCAATGGGGTGTACTTGGATGTTGAGTTTTTCACTCCATAATTAGAATAAAATAAGGTGGTTTTCTCTTGAAAGGTATCTTAAGGGGTGGTTGTTTGGACACTCTCTCTTCCGGTTTAGTTTTTAAATAATCGAGTATGAGAATAGTTTGATAGGTATCTAATGTAATAACTCAAATTTCCCTAAGCCATTCCTTTTTGAAAATCCAGTGTCTGTTGTGTTTAGGGAGCTGTCAGTGGCTCATTTAAATAGTTTTCCAAATTTCCAATTTTTCATTGGTATCTTAGGGTGTCGGTGTTGACATGTCAGTGTGTCAGCTTGTCGATACATAGGCATGTAATTGTGTCAGTATGTTAGTGAATCAGTGAGTTAGGGGTATTGGCATCAGCGAGTCAGGGGCGTCAGCATCAATGAGTCAGCTGGGTCAGCATCAGTGTGTTAGGGGCATCAACATTAGTAGGTCAGAGCATCATCTATAGGTTAGAGAATCCATAGTTCATGGCATCAGTAGGTCGTTGCATCGGTAGGTCATGCTTTAGTAGGTCGGCATCAGTGAATCCACATTAGTAGGTCATGTCGGTATCTCAACCATCGGTGGCTCTGCGTTGGTGACTCACCCATCATAGACTCATTTGCAGTTTTTCTCCATTTTCCAGTTTCACCCCTCTTAAATCTTATTTGACGCAATTTGAGTTTAAAGACATGTCTTGGAAATTTTTAGTGAATTTTGAAGGAAATTAAGTATATATTTAATGTAATAACATTATGGGTACCTTGAGATACACACGCTATATGTTCTGGACAACAATTCTAGAATTAATTTCTTTTAAAACTATTGTCCCTTTAATATAGGATCCATCTCTTTAGAGCAGGGATCATCACTTACAAGTATGTTTTCCATTTCCTATTAGTTCATATATAGCATTCCTTCCCCAGATGTGTCGTTCACCTGCGGTACATGGGTGAAAAAAAGGAGTTGGTTATGTGAGAAGTGTGTGGTATATGTGTACAGAGGGGTTGTGGGTTAATAGTAGTTGTTGTGGGATTTGTGTGTGGGGATGTACAGGGGGTGTGTTGCTATCCCTGTTTGAGAAACTACTTGATTGTGGAATGGATGGACTTGTAGGTATCTGAACTACCTTTATTGTGTCATGGAAGTTGAACAACATTGGACTATGGGGCTGTAGTGAAATTATGAACTTGTATGAAATGGGACTGCATCTAGTAATTATTAGGTAGTAGGTCTAGATAAATGGGTTTTGAGGGAAGAATTGAGCAGTATAACTCTGAAGAGTGATAGTTGGCAGTGGTTGAATGGGGGCGTGCAGTGGGACTACAAATCTGGTTTTTTTATTTTGATATAGTTGTGGTTGGTAGTTTCCCAGTGCTGTTGGAAATAAATTAATTTGACTCCCTCGATTAATAAATGGAAATAGGTTAAATGAAAAATGGGTTGGGTTATGCTTTAGTAGTAGATGTTGTGTGGTTGTGCATATAGGGGTAGCAGAAACATGGTTCTGTATCAGTTAGTCATTTATTTTTGGGATCCAAAGGTTAGGTATGAGTGTTTACTTACCTCTATATGTATAAATTGTAGTTCCTTGTGATTTCTATACACATGCCACCCTTGTTGAGAACCATGTGCTGAACACCCTCATTCATGGGGGAGGGTATCTTTCCCAACATCCCAATGGGAGGATTTATGGCTAGTTACTGACATTCTTCCTCACACTCTCTTCTAAGTTCTTACCAGTCAAGCATATTCGAGAAAGCTATAATGGATTGAGGATTACTGTAGTCCAAGATCCTTTAGGAAAAGGTTTTTCTGGATGATCGGGCTAGGTGTTTGTGGGATAAGACTATTTTCCCTAGTTTCATTGGGAAAGGGCCTAGGTTTCTTCAGACGAGAGATGGGGTTGTTGTGGCCCATGTGTCTATGGGTGGGATTGTGTGTGGTTTGAGGCCCAGGTGTGTGTATGTAGGTTGTGGAAGTGGGATTGTGTATGGAAAGAGTGTTACCATCAAGAAATTATCCATTTAGAATGAGCATTTAACTAGTGGGAAAGTGGTGTGAGGTACAAAATATTGATGTTATTATTATTCTACATTACTTTGACTTGCATTATTTGGTGAGTGTGCCTTGGTGAGGTCAGGCTGTTTAGTATTCCTTAGAAGTTGCTTGAGGTTATACTATTATCTCACAGGGAAATTATTATATTTCCCAAACTTGTGCATGAGTATCTTCAGTTTCCCAACCGAGTATAGAAGTATGCTCACCATATGTATATAAATTGTTTTTAGGATTCTAGGAGGGCATCAATGACTATGTTGGACTTTATTTTCTTGGGTGTCTGGATTAGTTTTTTTTTTCTTAGATTCTTATTTTAGTACTTTTGTTGTACTTTGTATTAGCTTTACTTTTTAACGTGCATGTGGGAATGGATTTTGGCATTACTTGTACTTTAGTATTTGGAGTTTCATGGGATTTACCATCTTATCTCCTGATATACTTCTATAAAATGGGAAATTCCATCAATATTATGTGAGATTCTATAACCTTGGTGCTAGTCACCGCTCTAGGGCCTATTGAAAGTGTGGATTGGGGGTCATTATCTCTCCTTCGTCTTATGGAAGTAAGGGTGTGACACTTCATTATCCCTTCCCTCATATTGAAGAAGCTGGGTCATGGAAAAAATAATGTACCTACCTGAAATGTTAGCATGGTTTTATATAACCTAGAAATGTCCTCCCCTTTCTTATAAAGTTTTTAAATGCCACAAAAAAGAAAAACATGAAGATGAAATTTGATCACATAACATTTATTATACCCATATTTTGTTTAATGTATTTTAATATCTCAAAATTAAATGGTTTGGAAGAAATATCAGTTAGATTTTTTCAGTTATGTTAAATTCAAGAATAACATCCCATTTATGTGTGTGGTCCTGAAGTAAATGGTGTATTATATCTATATGTTTTTCTACTTAATTATTTTTAGGGTTATTTGGAATAAAAATATAATTTTTTTCTATTATAATGAATATGCTTTTGAGTAAAACACTTCGCAAAACAAATGATTGTGTGTTTATCAAAAATAATCTTTGTAAACAATATATAGTTTCTAAATATTTTGATTTAGTGGTAGAAAGTGCATCTGAATGTTTCTTCTCATTATAAAAAAAATAAATCTTCAATAAAAAAGGGTAATTTCTAGAAGTTCAAATTTTCATCCATTCTATAACCTTTAAAATTAGTATAAAAAAATAACTCTTATAAATAAAGTCAAATATAAAAGAATAAAATAAAGCTACATCAAAAGATTCAGTAAGTTAACTAAATATTTTTTTTAATGCCTTAAGATGGGACAAGTTCTTATTTTCTTGAATTCACATACACAATCACACATAGTATATAATTTCCAATCTATTATCAATCATGTACAAAATTTATCATCTTTCTAAATAATTTATGATTTATAGGTCTCATAGATTCATCGGGGTCAAAATACATCAGGTTCATAATGGTATAATTAATTTCCAAATTCAAAGAAGTTGAGTTTCATCTATGGAAGAAGTGATAATGATACAAGAATAATAAGAAAATGGTGGATGTTTTTCCACGTTGATTTTCATGGATGAGTTACCAACATGAATGAGTTTTTATAATGAAAAAATGAACAATGAAATGGATGAGGAAATAGTTCTACCCCACAGTGAGGTATGAGCCCCCAACTAGAATTAACTTTATGTGAAGCACCGAAATCAACATTGATAGTGTTTCATACACATAATGATTTAAAAGTATAAAATGAGGAAAATTCATGCGACACTGGGATGGAGGATGATTAAGAAAATTTCTAAGCTAAGGATCATGAGGTTTAAAAATTTAAAAATATTCCATGATCCTTATATGGAAGAAGGGAGAAAAGTATGATCTTGTTAACCATGATTTTAAATAACATTTTATGAATATATTTTCATACATATTTATAAGATATTAAAATGAATACAAATAATATTAATGTTCCATTGTTGAGGGGATCGACCACAAAACCAAATAAATTAGGCTTGAAATTCTACTATAGTTTTAGAATTGTTTTTTGTTTAATTTATTTTCTTTTTTAATATCATGTTTAATAATATTAATATAATTCATCCATTTATCTGTCTCAATTTATCTCATTCTATTTCTCCTAAAATTCATTCTATAGTGATCACTTTAATTCTTGATAATTTTTTAGTTGTAATGTCTTAGAATTTTCGTTAAATTTTCTTTATTATATAGAATGATTTCGAGCCCACATTCTTTGACGACAGATGATTCCAAGGCCCAGTGGGCCCAAAAAATAATTTTGAGATTTTTTAAGTTGACTTAAGTAAACATGTGAGTGATATTTTTTAACTTTTGAACCACTTCTCAGATTAAAAATATGAGGGTACTGTTGAACTCTCAATGGCAAGATTCTCCTAGAAATGACATATGTTCGACGGGTAAGGGTTAGATGAAAAAGTTATTTATTGGAATTTTTTGAAAATAATAAAATAACTTTAAAAAGATATTTTATTTATTTTTCGCAACTATTGAGTGGAAAATGATGGTTCTATGGAAAACAACACTACATTGCGATGACGAGGTGATGACAAGGTGCATTAAAGGAAGCCCCTTAATTGCTCGTTATGGTGTAGTGTAATAGCGTAATGATGAAATGTCATAGTGTAACAGAAATTATGCGACGTTTTTTCTTATTTATTTTCTAACATGTCAGGGAAAATGAGAATTAATCGGTGGAAATTTTTTTAACGAACCTACGGTGGAATTACTCTCTATTGAAGAATGAAGAACACAGGTGGAACATTAAAACTTTGAGGCCTTATAAATAATGGGACTGACAATTGACAAATGCCTTCGACTTCTCGATCCTTCATGAGCGGAACAATTCAAGGTCAAACATCAATCATGGTTGTGGTTTTTTGTTTATGTTTTTCCCCATTCTTCATTTTAAATGATGAACACATATCAACTTACAAACAAGTTGATCCATGAATCATATGTTCTTGATGGAGGGTGACATTTCTTGGGTTTTATTTTTGGGATTGATTTATTGTTGTTGGAATATCACACCCAAGATTCCCCAATTTTAAACTTCTAACGTAGAGGGTGTGGTCAAGCATGAAAAAATATTAACCCCCTCCGCCTTGTGTGTTCTTAGTGGATGAATTTTTGAAATGCTGGTAAAGAAATTTCAATGCCTTTGCAAGGAAGGCGATGCCCCATAGAGATTATAAGTGCATTCCATGCGAAGAACGGATCACTAGGGCGGACTGAGTGGTCCGCAGAGTATTTTGTCTGTGCGGCAGTGTCGGCAGTCTCAGCCGTGGGTGGGTGGAGACATGCCATGAAGGCACGCCAAGAGGATCATTGTAGCCATCCTAGTCTGTGGAAAGGCGACAAGGCCACCGACTGTGCTGACGTCTGATGCAGGCGGACACGGATGGGCGACTGCATCGGTGGAGCGACCTACAACAAAGGGGCATGCTATTTAGAGTAATGTGGTTAAATATATCATGAGGGAGTCTTGGCCGACCACATAGAAATATCCGCGGTCGCTTGGCTGTGGCAGGAGGTAATGACTCCACGTTGATCGCGATGCGAGCAAGGGAGTCAGACGTGACCGCCTGTGGCGTCCCAACCGGGCAACAAACCTGTCTGTCTCTGGCAGATCGAGAAGGCTAGTAGGCTGGAACCATGTCCTAATAGACCTTACCTAGGTTGGGCAAGGTATGGGTTGGGTCGGATCAGTCTGGCTAGGTCCCATCATACCCAAACCCCATCATCCCCTTTTTATAAAAATTACAATATCTTGCAAACCTGGCATCTGATGAGTGAGAAATTTGAAACGTTGGAACCCTCATGACGAGGAAGATCTTTTTGAATACTATATGGAGAATTTAATGTACGTAGAAATTTCACAAATTGATTGGGGAGCAGTCCTTCTGAGATCAAGCATGCTACGTGCGGAAACATTATAGTTGGATGAGACCAAGAAACTGCTGGCGAGTGACACTTTGTGTATCGGATACTATGGCCTAGTGGAAAGCAGCTTATATGTCACTCGGAAGGCCCATGGTGGGGAGTGGATTCTGTGTGACCTGACATACATATATTACTCAATAGGAGGAGTACCTCAGTATGGCTATAGTAGGGTTCCGACTTCTATGTGACCCATCATGCCCACTGTGGGGAGAAGATTCTGTGTGACCCAACATACCCATTGTACACATCATGGATGAGTACCAAAATAGTCTTAGTTTAGTGGGAAGCAACTTACGTGTAACTCGGCAGGCCCACTGTATTCATTGAGGAGGAGTTCTCTATAAGCTAAGGTGTTCGACAATGTGACTAATGGTTCTACATTCCTACTATAGAATATACCTAGTTTGATCTATATTGCTTCGTGATAATGATTAGTTATCAGTATTTGTGGTTTGGTTATGAATTTATATGTGGTATTTCCTTTATTTTTTTGGGGTCCCTACTGAGTATTTTATTACTCACCCCTATACGGGCTTTGACCACACATGTTTTTTCTGGTGTAGACAACCACCGCCTTGATGGAGGACTTGGTGGCCCAGGACATGATGGTGCCCAGTGAGACCATGCAGATGGGACATACTTATATGACTTCTAGCAGCTAATCTGTACTTACCCATTAGGAGGGGGTTTCAATGGATGACTATTTAGGGTTTCCTTATACTTTCATGATTTCCAGTTATTCTTTTGTTGGGTTTGTATTTTGGACCATTTGACTTTCAGTTGTGCTTGTACTCAGTGTTTATTTTTAGTGGGATGCTTGTTAACTTTTACAGCTTTGGGATGTGGTTGTGTGTGTGTGTGTGTATAAAGGTACTCAGAAAAATTTCTTTCACTTGCTGGTTAACACCTTTGGTGCTAGTTGCTAACTACTGGCCTTCAAGAGGTGGGATTAGCATATTTCACAGCACGAGCCCCGAGGGATGGTTCGTGACAGAGCTGTATTGGATGTAGTCGGTTCAACCTCATAGACAATGAGTTTGTTGTTTTTTTTGTGTAAGCATTGTTTACTATTTTGAGTTTGTCTTTCAGATTTGGGGAGTCTAGTGTTGGTGTGGCAGTAGACGTATCCATACACCAGGACTTTAAATTCTTATTTTTGGCTCTATACATGATAACATTGGTTACTTAAGTGTCTCGTTTGGATTTTGTTGAATAAGAGTCATCTCACCATGTAAATTTTTTTAACTTTAGTACATCTTGATTTGTATTAGGATGCCTCCATGTAGACAGCCAACTCGGATTTTGATGCATGACCATGAGGACAGCCTGCATAGCGATGAGTCATCGGTTTAGGGATCAGTCCTAGAGATGGCCCCATGAGGTGGTGCATCGGTGTTGCCACCACCCGTTGATCAGAAGTTACTGCTGGTAGTACCAGAAGATGTTGTATGCAACCTCAATTCCTTGCACGAGTTTCAGATACAGATACATTCTTTGTTTAGTGGAGAGATAGATCCTTAGGTCAGTGAGGACTGGCTAGAGGCAGTGATGAGGGTCTACCGCTTAGTGAGGGCACTTCTTGACTTGATGACGATCTTAACTAAGATCCTTCTTTCGAGATCTATAGGGAAATGTTGGATTCTGACGATTTAGACTCATGATGAGGTGACCCTATCCTAGGATGACTTAGAGAGGCATTGTTTAGTGGACTTTTCCCCCGTGAGCTTGATCGTTTTGCGCATCCAGGAGCTGCTTCACCAGCAACAGGACAGCCTGATGGTGACTGAGTACTCTGGGAGGTTAACATACATCTATCGCTACTACTAGGAAATGGTTTGGGACCATTTATTTAGGGCCCAAAACCTTGAGAAGGGACTTATATGGAAGATCAAGGAATCCATGGTGTCACTCAGCATCCATACTTAGGCTGGAGTGCTGGAGAGAGCCCTTTTTGTGGAGAGCTTCCTAGCAGAGCAGGCACCGATAGCTTGAGATGTCAGTAGACCTTAGGTGGAAGAGTGTTCAGTGGTGAGTAAAACATAGTAGATGAGCGGGCCCAAGTGCCCCCATTCTTTCATAGGGTGACTCCAGGACTCAGGGTCGACAGTGTGGGGCTCCTAGAGCATAGGAAGTTTGCAGGGGGTCAGGTTGTGATTCACGTGTGGCGGGCATGGACACATGGCTCGTGACTACGAGACCCACCACACAGATGATCATCATGTAGTCTATGGACCAACAAGGTAGAGGTAGAGGTTCAAGTGAGGGGGTCTACAGGGTGGCATATGTGGCAGAGGAGTAGACCAAATGGAAGGAAATGGGCGACAGTTCGAGGTGCTACCACTACCACCCACATGTGGTCCACCACAGGCTCGTGGTGCCGAAGGACAGGGGCGAGGCTCGATTCAAGATATGTAGGCCTACCACCATGGTGATACAGAGATTATTAGATGTATGATATGTCTCTTCTCCACATTTAATTCAGTTCTTATAGACACAGGTTCCAGTCACTTTCTTTTCCACGGACCTCGTTCAAGGCTCAAAGATTTTGGCGGAGTCGTTGGCTCGATCCTTACAATTAGAGACTAGAACGAGAGTGTATTTAATTATTAAAAATTGGTAATGGTAGTTTAAGATTACTCTAGGTGGTGATAGATTTGGATGTGATATCCTAATAATAGCGTCAATTCCTTACGATGTCATCTTGTGTCTGAACTAGTTATCCACAATCCATGATCATATCGACTGTTTTAAGTGAAAGGTGTGTTGTGTCCACGAGGATGGGACCAGGTTTTACTTCACTGGATAGAATGGAAACTTTCAGCATGTGATGGACTTTCTCATAGGAGGGTTCAACTGATCACTCACCAATTGGCTAGCCTCACCCTCGGTGCGGTGGACGATAGGAGTCCGAATTTTCTTATAGTGGGGGACGAGTATGAAGATTTCCTTCTTGAGAATGTTCCAATACTACCTCCTCATAAGGATGTAGAATTTTTTATCGATCTGTACCTAGGGATGACGCTGATATACACAAAAAAAATATTATATGGCTCTCACGGAGTTTCGTGATTTGAGGGTACTACTGGTGGACTTGTAGGAGAAGGGGATCACAAGGCTCATCGTTTCAGCATGGGCAGCCCCAGTGTTTTTTCCAAGAAGGCTGATAGGAGACTGAGGATTTGAGTGGAATTTTGGCACCTAAACCAGGTGACCATAAAGAACAAGCATCTACTGTCAAGGATTTGCGACCGCTTCCACTAGTGGAAGGGAGTGACGTGGTTCTCAAAGATCGACCTTATATTAGGATATCCCTAACTTAGGGTTTAGGATGAGGAAATACTGAAAATTGATTTGAGATGCTGGTGTGGTCACTACAAGTTCGTGGTGATACCCTTCAGAATAAAAAATTCTCTAGCAGTGTTCATGGGACTGATGAACATGATCTTCTAGACTTAGCTTGATGGTTTTGTAGTGGTCTTCACTGGTGACATCTTTGTGTACTTGACGTTAGAGGAGCATCATGCTACAAACCTGAATATAGTCCTGGATACAATCTAAGAGCACTATCTTTATGGTATGCACTGGAAGTTCCAGTTCTGGATTTGGGAGATCCACTTTCTGGGACACATCATCTCAGATCCTGGAGTTTCATTAGATCTGGAAAAGATAGAGGCAATTCTTTCTTGGGAGCTACCCCAGAGTGTGACTGATGTTCATATTTTCTTGAAGAGGGATGGATACTACTGGATGTTCATGAAAAACTTTTCATAAGTATCAGAACCTTTATCATCCTTGACATGGAAGATATATACCTTCGTGTGAATGAAAAAGTTCCATGACAGTTTCCATGAGTTGAGGGGGAGACTGGCGACTGCCCCAATCATGAGACTACCAGAAGAGGGTGTCAGGTATGTAGTATTCTACAATGCATCAGGGACCAGACTGGGTTTATTCTAGATGAAGAAGAAAGTGGTGATCACTTACGGATCATGGAAACTGAGGTAGCATGAGAAAAACTACTAAGCCCATGACTTGGAGTTAGAAGAATTGACCTTTTCCATGAAGATGTGGTGGAACTACTTGATCGGTGAATGATTTACTTTCTACTCCAACCAAAAGAGTCTCAAGTATATCTTCTCATAGAAGGACCTGAATTTGAGATAACAGCGATGGACAGATTTCCATTAGGACTATGAATTTTAGATAGTCTATACTTTTGGGAAGGGGAATTTGGTGGCCAAAACACTCAACATGAGTTCTGGTTTATAGATGGTGAGTGAGGAAATGGAGAATCTAACTATGATAAAGATATCATTCATGGAAGATGATGGAAAAAATTACCTTCAGTCAATGAATACCAATCCCCTACTCTTATAGTGATTCATGGAGCCACATCTTATGGATGTTGACTGCGAGGTCCGATATGCTCATCTATCCTCATGACAGGATCATGATGGATTTTTGATAGGTGGGGAGAACATCAATCTTTTTAGAGGACTCACTATATTACTAGTGATATTGTGGGAGGAGGTTTTGAGGGAGTTCCATACATTCCCTTTGGCAGTATATCCAAGAGTGGCGATGATGTACTAAGACCCCCAACGTCAGTACTGGTGGCCAGTGATGATGAAAGTGGTGGAAGAGTTTGTTTCACGATGCATCACTTTTTAGTAAATGAAGTTCAAGCATTAGGTCCCAGCAGGATTGGCACAACCACTTGAGGTACTGGAGTGGGAATTGGATGGTATCTCAATGAAATTTGTGGCGGGGTTACCACACATGTCCATGGTCTATGATTCTATTTGGGTGACCATTAACTGACTCACCAAGTCAGATCACTTCCTACCCATCTGGGAGCAGGGATCAGTAGAGGGATTAGGACGCCTCTATGTCCAACAGATAGTGTGGCTTCATGGGTTTCCTTCGATGATTGTCTTAGACCATGATGAACACTTTACATTCTAGCTATGGAAGGGGTTGCATAAGGCGTTCAGGACTCAGCTACTCTTCAGCACAACTTTCCATCCCCATATGGATGGTTAGAAAGAGTGGACCATACAGAACATAGAGTATATGCTTCATTATTATGTCCTTGATTTTGGTCGCATTTGTGAGGACACTTTACCACTGGTAAAGTTTTCATACAACAATATATATCACTACACCATTGGAATGACACCATTTGAGGCCTTGTATTAGTGGACTTGAAGATCACATTTATGCTGGATAGACCTAGGGGAGTCAGCATACATAGGACCAGAGATGGTACGGGATACCTCTGAGATGGTGCATATCATCCTGGAGTAAATGAGGACTTCACAGAGTAGGCATAAATCATATGTGGATAGAAGGT
The DNA here is from genome assembly GCA_963277665.1 of Viscum album. Classification (NCBI taxonomy): domain Eukaryota; kingdom Viridiplantae; phylum Streptophyta; class Magnoliopsida; order Santalales; family Viscaceae; genus Viscum; species Viscum album. The sequence continues at coordinate 1,429,959,500 of OY728156.1, read as the reverse complement.
GTAAGACCTTAGTGTTTGAGGAGGGAGACCATGTTTTCCTTCGGGTCTCACCCCAATGAGGATTTCAGAGATTTGATAGAGGTGGAAAGTTATCTCCAAGGTTTATCGAACCCTTCCAATTCCTTAGTAGAGTTAGTGAGGTGTCATACTTTCTAGCTATTCCCCCACATATTCACTAGGTAAATGATGTTTTCCACATGTTGCAACTGAGGATGTACGTGCATGATCCATCACACGTCATCGACTGGGGAGAGCTAAACATTGACGATGGGGTGATGTTCAAGGAGTTTGCAGTGGAGATACAGGATCAAAAGGAGTGGTTCCTTTGTGGTTGGTCCATTGCTCGGGTTCACATTCTGTGGTAGTACAAGAATCTGCAAGAGAGCATGTGGGAGAGGGAGGCTCATATTCATGCTATGTACTCCCATTTGTTTGATTAGCCTTTGTTATCAATTTCAGAGATGTAAAGACATAAAATTGGGAGAATATAATGTCCTGGAATATATGTGATTTTTTTTAATTATATAGAATTATTTTAAGACCACACACTTTGAAAGAACGTGATTTTGAGGCCTGGTGAGCCTAGAACAGATTTTTGATCTTTTTTTAAGTCCACTTAAGTAAACGTGCGAGCAGGTTTTTGTAAACTTTTAACTGGTGCTTGGATTGAAAATATGGGGGCATCGTTGAACTCAGAATGTTGGGATTTTTCTTTAAATGGGTTAACATAAACCGACAAGGGTTAGACAAAAATATGATTTTTCCTACTTTTCAAAAAATAATAAAATAACTTTAAAAATTTATTTTATTTCTTTTTCTCAACCATTGAGTAGTGGATAAAGGTTCTAGGGTATGGAAATGAGGTGAGGATGATATGAATTAATGGAATCCCATGAATATATCATTATGATAAAACGTAATGATGCAACATTGCAACTTAATAGAAATGTTGTGACATGTTTTCTTCCTAATTAGCTCACGCGTTGGGGGAAATAAGAATTAATCCATAGAGAATTCTTTGATGATCCTATATAATAATTTAACTCCAATGAATAACATCGAATGTTGGTAGAATGTTACAATTTTTACACCTTATGAATAATGATACTGCGAATATACAAGCACCTTCAACTCTTGAAACTTTTCGGGCAGACTACTTCAACGTCAAACATCGATCAAGGTAGAGGTTTTGTTTTGGTTTATACTTTCAATTATTCATTTTAAATGATTAACATGTATCAACCCACAAACAGGTTGATCCATGGAACTTTTGTTCTTGTGGGAGGGTGACATTTCTTGTGTTTTCTTTTCGGGATTGATTTATTGTTGTTGGAATATCTTACCCAAGCCTACCCTGTTTTAAACTTATAACACTGAGAGAGTGGGCCGAAATTTACAAGGACCAACCCACTCCTCCTTGTGAATTCATGGTGGATGAATTTTTAAAATGTATGTAAGGAAAGTTCAAGGCCTTCGTAGGGAATGCGACACCCCACGGATGTCGTAGATATAGTATACGTGAAGAACAACTCTCTAGAGTTATCTCGGTGGTCTACAGAGTATTTTTCTGGTGATAGGGGCCAATAGTGGTGACCGCAGGTAGGTAGTGGTGCATTGGGAGGATCATCGGAGCCAGCTTGGGCCATAACGAGGTGAAAAGGAGGCTGACTATACAACCAGCCGATGGTTGCAGACGTAGCCTTGAGGCCGCATTAGTGGAGCGTCCTAAAACAATATGCTACATTCTTTGGAGGCATGCGGTCGAAGAATGTGTGTGGGAGTCTCAATTTTCTAGGTTGGCCGACTGTACAATAGTAGTTGCAGTCACTTGACCGCGGTGGGAGGAAATTGCCCCATGTCGACCGTAGGGTAAGATGGGGAGTCAGATGCAACCACTTGTCGCGTCCTATCTGGGTGACGAAGCGGTCCACCTCATGCGGGCTGGGAAGTCAATCGAGTCGGACCTCAGGCCTATGGTGCCAGACCCAGGATGGGCCTTGTTTGGGTCATGTTTGTGGACATGAGTTGGGTCTGTCAAACCGGGTCGGACCAGACAAAGACCCCCCAACCCCTTTTTAGAAAAATTCCAATATCTTGCAAACCTGGTGTCTGATTGAAAATTATTTTATAGCGTTAGAACCATCTCAAAGAGGAATATATTTTGGTATACTCTATGGAGGATTTCATGGATGTTGAAATTCAACAAATTTCTTGGGTATAGGTCATCCCAAGATCAAGTGTTCTACATGTGGAACCCCTGCGGTTGGCTGAGGCCTATTGATTATTGGTGAGAGACCCTGTGTAAATGAGATACTATGGACCAGTGTGAAGATGATTTGGTGTGACCCGAAAGGCCTACAATAGAGAACGACTTCAGTGTGACCCGACAGGCCCACGATACTCGAAAGTAGGAGTACCTTAGTATGTCCATAGTAGGGAAGAGACTTCTGTGTGACTTGGAATGCCCACAGTGGGGAGGAGATTCTGTGTGGCCTGGCATACTCATTTTACTCATCATGGATGAGTAACACAATAGTATTAGGTTAGTGGGAAGTGGATCTTGTGTGATGCGGCAGGCCCACTGTACTCATTGAGGAGGAGTTCTCTAGCAGCTGAGGTGCTCGATGATTTGACTAATGGTTCTACTTTCCTACTCTAGAATATACCTGGTGTGAGCTATCTTTCTTCATTTTCATGCTTGGTGATCATGATTTGTGGTTTGGTTTTGGATTGATTTGTGGTATTTCCTTTTTTGTTTTGGGGTTGCTACTACGTATTTTGTTTCTCACCCCTGTACGGTCTTCGCCTGCACGTGTTGTGTCTGGTGCAGATGACAACCGCCTTAATGAAGGTCTTAGTGGCCTAGAACCTGGTGGTGCCCTGTGAGACCAGGAAGACGAGATATACTTCTACGGATTCTAGAATTTGATCTGTACTTACCCATCATGTGGGGTTTTTAGTGGATGGCTATTCAGTTTTTCTTTATACGTTACTATTTTATAGTTAGTCTTTTGTTGGGTTTGTATTCTGGAGCATTTTACTTTTAGTTATTCTTGTACTCAGTGGTTATTTATAGTAGCATGGATTTTTACATTTCTAACTTTGGGATGTAGTTGTGTGTGCATTCGTATAGGTAATTAGGAAAATGTCTCCCACTTGAAGGTTTACGCCTTTAGAGCTAGTTTCCAACCCCAAGCCTTCAGAAGGCGGGCTTGGGGTATGTCACAACATGGGCCTCAAGGGACGGGTCATGACATGACTAACCATAGGACTCTCCTAGGGGTGTAATCTAGTGTTGAACCCAATTATTAACACATTCATTCTTAACATTTATTATTTTCATAAAGTTATGATGAAGGTGGTCTAATGTGAGTATGGTTATTTTCTATTTTCACTTGGCATTTGAGGTCTTGTTTCTTCTTTCTGTAATATTTTCCCTCAATAGAGTAGGTGGATGTATAGATAAATTGATTATTGCCTTATATATTCACAAACATGGTGGGAGAGGATGTTCACACATACATTGTAGTGTTTATATTAAGTATATATGAAACTAAAAATAAGATAAATATGGTTTAGTATAGATGGTTCTTTAGTATATTTTCTTTTCATTTAAACTCTTTATTATATATGAAATCATTTATTTTCATATACATTTTAATTTTTTTTCATTTTATATTAAAACTACCATATTTCATTTCATTCATAAAATAGGAAATACAAAATTAAATTCAATAAATGATCAAAGATAGTATGTTAATGACTATAAAAGCTCCCCAAGTGAGATAACTTTGGTCAGTAACTGTGTAATATTAGGAAACAAATTTATATATTTTATACCACTATGTGATGGGTGTGTCAATACCTACTAGAGAACTTAGACTAGAATAATTATCAAATTTAAAATACTTGAGTAAATCACTAATATACTTATAATGAGTTAAAATAGTTCCTTCCAGTTTATGAGTACTCTGGAAGCTAATAAAGTACCTAAGTTAGACCATCATACTCATCTAAAATTCATATTTCATAAGTTCTAGAAAAAAATATATAAGTGTTTTTCAAGAAAAAACTGAATATAATATAAAAAAATAGATTTGTAAAATTATTATGTCATTAAGATCATTATTATGAAATAGATTTTTATCTTATGTTCCTTTAACAAATGTTTAAGTAATAAATTAGATAATATTTCATATAGATCACTTGAGACCTGTTAAAGTATTTAAAGTTACTTAGTAAGCGTAAAAATATATTTTTTAAAATTAACATCATTAAATCTAAGAGTTTGTTTAACATAAACTACTTATTAAACATAATCATTAAGGAAGTAAATGTTTATAAACATTTGAAATAATGTAATATTAATATGATATGTGGAGGATAATAGAATATTGATGGATTAAAATACACCTAATAGTGTAAATTTTTCATTATAGTATATTCCAGATTTATAATTTTAATCCATAAAATGAGTTATTCATATTGAAAACAATTGTTCCATTCTAATAAAATATAGTTTGGTATAAAAATTTAACTCTTATAATCGGAATACCCCTAATAAGTTTATCCAAAATTTAGACTTTATTTTGTTAAAATTTATTAATGTTTTATTTGCTTGAAAATTATCTAAATATCATCAACTAAGGAATTATTTTATCTTTTAAGATAAAATTGAGAACAAAATGAAATCTAAAAACATAATTTTATAAATAAATTCTTGTTATAACAGGTTGATCTTCATCAACAATGTCATTATTAGTTGGGTGATTCCTTAAGATCATCTAGTTTCTAGATGAAAAAAGAAAGTTATTCCCTATCTACAAGATAATTATTTTTTGTATACTATATCATAAAATGATAACTAATAGATAATTTTGTTCAAATTCTATAATTAACTAAAAAATTGAATCATAAAAAAATATTTATTATATACATAATCCATATGTTTTAACTTTGTATAAGGGTCATCCTCATAAAACATAGCATGAACCATTTCTTCAATGGTATGTATCCTTATTTCGAAAACAAGATAATACGTACTAATGATAGATTAACCAATAAAAAAACTTTATAATATTTCAGATCAAAATTATGTAAATTATCTACATCATTCTATATAATCAATTCACATCTAAATACTCTAAAGTAAATAATTTTTTTCTTCCTTATATTCCCCAATTTGTTTGGTGTTTTATCTAAACAATTCAATTTAAAACTTGATTTCGAGTGTAACAATAAATTCTAATATATTTGGACCAAAAATATTTATCAACAATATATTAACAAAACATAGACTATGTAACTTATTGTACTTTTCAATTCCTTATTTAAACTAAAAAAATTGTTTTATATATATTTATTATAATAAAATATCTTTAATTACCTTTTAAAATAAAAAAGTATGAAAATAATATTTCAAAAAAATCACAACTACGGTCACTCTAGATAGTGATAAAATTTTGGTTTTTCTAAATTTGAAAAAAAATTCCCATTAAAAAATTATAGTTCTTATGATTTAAAATATAGAATATGAACCCAAATAAACCTACCATATTTATCAACTATGAAATAAAAATACAGTTTTATTATGATACTATTTGTTTATATTGATCCAAAAAGGTCCATGTGAACTAACTATAAAGCTTCATAATTTGATACTTTTCCATTAGTATAAAATATTGACTAATTTTTATAAATATATTAGCAAGGGACAAAAAGTATAGAAGAATTAAACTAATGTTTCATTATATACTTCACCAGCCCTTTCTTAAAACGTTAGGCTAAGGTTTGGACATTACAGTATTTGAACCACCTATTCCAAATCCAAGAATCATCTTCAATCAAACTAAGATAAGAAAATATATGTAATGTATGGTCTTATTTCTAAATAGTGTAAATATTATAATGTATGTCAATAGATAAAATTTTAAACCCTTATATACTTTTTATGGTACAATTTAATTCCCAAATTTCATAGAGAAACCTCTATCAAATAATTGGATTTTTTAATAAGGATTTTTTAAAGTAATAAAACATAAATAATAATTGAAATTAAAGTCTCCCAAATAAAAAAATATCACTGATTCCAACATGATATCCTTGCACATTGTCTCCAAATGTAGCTTTTTTGGATGTCACTTTTTGTATGTTCTGTATGTTCAGTTTATTTCTAGATATGTGTTGATAATAATTGATATGCATGTACAAAGTATTATAACTATTTATACTTATAATTTTATCCTGAAATTAATGAAACAAAAAGTCTCATACATTTTTTTGGTTTGTTAATGTTATAAAATAAAATGTTTGAATCCAATATCTGTCTAGTCCTATAGTGTTGACCAACATTAAATTCATTAAAAATTTAAAAATTATAAGTTCTAATTGATTTAACTTTATTCAAGGAACAATGAATCTTCTAATGACATATTTTATGAAATTTAGTAAATAAAAGTAACCTTTTTCAGAAAATGTTCTGTTAGGTTTTATCTATCTTAGAATCTTTTCAAAATCATCGTTAATATAATTGAAATTTGAAAAATGATTCTTAAAACTACTAACTTCAGTTTTAAATTTCACAACTACGTTTTAATCATTATTAGTCACATAAAAAATCGACTCAACATCTATATTAGAAATAAGTTTATAAATTCTTTCATCAGCTTTAGAAATATCTTCCTTTGACTGATCATACTCTTTAATCAACCATTTATATCACTTATCAAGGTTATTAATGTATTCATTTATCTATTCAAATAACAGATATTAATTTTCATTATCTAAAGAAAAAGGGAAACTATAATATAAATAAAACTTTGTATTAGACTCAGCCATTTTAATTCCTATTAAGAATGATTCATTTTAAGGTACTCTAGAATAAAAATAATTTATCTATTGGTTTTAATTACTATCTTGGCTACTTTTGTTGGTAAAATAAGTATCTTCACTTGTGCTCCAATTATATATAATATCCCCAAAAACATCACTTCATTTCTATTTATAATACATTTTCGACTAGTAATCATTATTTTTTTTGGATCTCAAGAATATTTTCTAATGTGACATGGTCTCTTCCACTCATAATAGATGACATATGACGAATCTTTCATCTCATATTAAACTTTTCTATCCATTTGACCATTAATTTAAAATTTATTCTTTTAAAGAAAATTAATAGGCCTTCTGTAACACCATAAAAAATTAAATGGTATTATATTTAATTTTTTATGTACATAAATTTTGTTTTTTGGTCTTCCTAGATGTCTTTGAGGTCTAGTAAGTAGAATCGATGAAGTTTGAGGCATGAAATAGTATCCTAGATATACTAGTGTACCATCGAATATCTAGTACTATGAAACTTCATAGTTGGTACAAACCCACTAGAAATATGATGGTGATGGTAGAGTACCTAAAACTATATAGGTACCATCGGCCTACTCTAGAATCTACTGATCAACTGGTGGCCAATGAAGAGGTATTGTACCTATATTATGAACATTGGCTCATTGATGGTGGGTAGGATTCCCATTAAGTAAGGATGCCACTATAATTTACCACTAACATTCCTTTTTTAATATTTTCATCACCCAGATTAATCCTAATTCATATATAATGAACCATATGGCTCTCACATGGTGTTCTAGACCTTCTCATACTCATCTATTTAGCGATTCAACATGTGCTCAATTTTTTTGGATCTGATTAGTATTTGTTTTTTCAATATAAGACTGAATATTATTATTCTTCTTTGGAAATTTACCATAGATCTTTTCTTTTTTTGGTAAGATATATTAATTCATAATTTATATCATGGAGGATTATTTCTCCATTATTATATTAACTTCATATTGAGAGTGTTTGAGGTCTTCCTTTAGAGTGAATCTAGATATATTGTTGATCGCAAATCTACTTTAGTTAGTTGATTTGAGTTTCATATCTTGGAATTATAACTTTTTGAATACCGATTATATGGAATCTAATAAGATGTATTGTTTATTTTTCATATGAATGTTGGTCCTTGTGCATGATCTTTGTGTCATCCCGTGACATTTCATAGAAATTGGAATCAACACATTAATGGTGGGACATACTTACCATCTCAAGACCTTATATAGAGTTGTTTCACATTCTTGGTTTGTGTGTTTGTGCCTAGGGTAGATGCCTTTCATGATGAGGGATGTTTGGTATTCATGGGTGTCTTGTGATACATTTTGTTGTTATTTCTATTTTATTTTTTCTATGTTGCACCTTATATGTGGTTCTTCGTATCCATTAGAATATTTGATATATCAAATTTAATCATTACAATGTTTTACCTTAAATTAATACTATATAATATTTTGTGGAATACATACTTTGATATATTTCTCCTTTATATGTCTTTCCTTACATGTGGTTTTTCAAATTGTTAGTTAAATCTCTTTTTTAGTGATCAGGTTGACTGGTGACACTGACAGACATAGACAACCCCTTATAGGGGAAGCCTGGATGTCATGTCTCATTGATTATGGTTTTGGATATTTGATGGATATCCCTAGAGGTATTCATGTAACTATACCATGGGAAAAATTCTATACACCACTAAAAGAGGTTCCATAAATCAGTATGATGTTCTCATGAGAATATCCTTACATATGCAAAGATTTTCATTAATTAAGATATTCTAAGTGTGTGTACCATTATAGTATATCTGGAATCCCTGAATAATGGGTTTGATTTTCCATTAGGGGTATAAAATAGTTGTATATCTTGACCTAAGTCATGTGGTGGCTACTTATGGAATTATTATGGCCTTGCACCGATTCAGGTACAACCTGGACTCGTGGTAGCATATTTAGTGTATAAACACTTGAAACATGATTGGTTGAATGTTTATATGTTCATTTACCTTAAAATAAATACATAAATGTCTATAAATATGTGTACTTGTGTTACAGATGCACTGGTGGTGTCCTATTAGGTCTATACTCAAACAATTCATGGTAATTTAGATGTATGAGTAGACTTCAAAATCAGGGTCCCAGAGAAAGTGAAGGTTGTTTTGGTAGGTTTCTAAAGAGCTTGGAGTTATAATATTAATGAATTACTAGAATATATTCTATAAAACTATCAGGGAATATTTTATTTATTTATTCCAGGTAAAATTATTATACTTATTAACCTGCCACATTAGGGGTCTATTTGGTTTTATTATACGACCTCACATGATATCTATTATATCATCTTCTTATGTTATTTTCTATTGTGATACTTAGTTGCATTAGGAACATGTTTTTGGTATATTTTATGTTTGTGATTACTAAGGTAATTATATTACCATCACACCCCTATACCCCTACTAGTTTGTAGCATCTTGCATACAAGGAGGCATGCATGAGGTTTTATGTCACTTCGTATCAGACCCAGTGATTCGGGTCCGAGTGTTACACATTGAAAGTTGAGAAGAGTAGCCTTCACTATTCTTTAAAAATCTACTATACAAATAAAACTTTAAATTACTCTTCTATGTATTCATATTTTATTTAAGAGCTTTAGAATTTATATCTCTAAAATATAAAGAAAATTAAACTATATTATAATATTGTTCCTTTTTGGTATCTCTTTTCAACCTATTCTCATATTATATTAGATTTAAAATTATATCATCTTGAATTATCTTTATAATACATTTAGTTTTATATATAATAGCAATATTGACTCCCATTCCATTTGAATGTATATCTATAACTTTATCAGAGGCAGCCTTAGAATAAAAAGTATACATATACTGCCATTTTAGATAATTATTCATCAAATATCTAAAATAATAGACAACCCATAATCATAAGGGTTTAGTTTCATTGGATAATAGATACATAATTAACTAATTTCCTGAAATATCTTTATTATATACCATAAATTTCTTCTCATGTAGTTCCCTTCTTTGACATATCCCACTATATAACTTCCATCATAACATAGGGAAATGGAATCATATAAAAGAGTGAGATTATATACTTAGTAATGGTAAACATTTGATATATCAATCAAGGATCAATACATATCAATAAGGGTATCAAAATATGATCATAAATTATAAAGCAATTCCCAATAAGTCACAGACCATAAATCACGAGTCAAGGAATGTGGATTTGTTATAACAAAATATATAAGTCATAAGAGTGTGGAATCACCAATAATCGATCACAAGGAATGATATAATATCATAATAATAAGAAATAAGTCAATGGAATATAATAAATATTATAAATTACCTTTCAATGTTTCCCCTTATAAATTAATCACATAGTAGGCTTGCGATAACCACCCATGTACATACTTAGTCTTGGTATAACCACACATACACCCTCTTGGGCTTGGTTAAAATGCTTTTGTACCCTCATGGTCTTGAGATAACCACTATATTACCCTTTTATATCATGATATATAAAAAATTATCCAATTAATTAGAGTGATATAGCATTCCCAACCATCAAATAATGATAAATCATACATATGTATTCCATAATATCATAAAAACAGTCATCATTTCATCATAGCTTAATTAACCCATGGAATAAAATAGGTTTCTTGAAAACATCTATAAAAAACCAGAATAATAATACATAGATATAAATTAAGTGGATAGTATCATAATATAATATCCCAAGTAAAGTATAAAAATACAAAAAATGATATTGACATAGATGAATATTAATTGTATAAAATCATTACAAATATTATTTGGAGGAAAGAAGAAATATATTTTTTTAATTTTAAAAAATTAAATGGTACTAGAAAATAGGAATATTATTTTCTATAAAATACCATGTAAAATATTAAATTAGTCATCATGGATAATAATGGACATTATATTGGGAAAATCCATTCATGTCGTAAATGTTAAAAAACATTATTTTTTCACTTTTGTAAAGAAAGTAAAAAAAATAACCCTTTTGAAATATTATATTAAAATTAATTTAAAAATCATTAAAAAGTAAAAATGGTATAAAAACATTAAAAATCATTTAATAATTTATTATAAATTTTATAAAACATTTTTTAAGAACATTTATTTTGAGGGAAAAAATATCAAACAAATGAGAAGAAATAAGGTCACTTTTTCTCAAAGCATTATTTCGATCTTTTTAATTATAAATGAGGGGAAATGGAAATAATAATTGAAAAAAAATATATTAGAATAAAATATACAGTATTTAGGAGATAAATTAGAAACAATTCCATATAGTGGAAATTGAAATGTAAATAGTGCTGAAAAAAGTGAGCTTTTAACCTAAACCCTTACCTCATGTCCATAAATGCTTTGTACATGATCTAACCTCATCTATAATAAATTTATACTTAATATAATTATATACCAAAAAAATATTCACAATAATATTAGTATATACCATTCCATTATAATTTCTAATTACACATTTATTAAAAATTATTCACTAAAATTAATATTCGGGTGTCAATTTTACATTTTTCCAATCATGTTTTGATTTAGTCATTATGGTCCTTTCACCTTGGTTAGGGTATTATAATCTCCAAAATATTAATCATTTAATAAATATAACATTTATTCATCATATAAACTTTTAAAACCATCCATATAAGGAAGTGATGAAAAATTAATTACATCATTTTATGGAGGGGGCAGTTCTCACAAATGCACGAGTAATGTTTCATTTTTCAATCAATTGAGATAAATTAAAGAAGAAAATAAATTATCTTAAAGATAAAAATCACATCATAAATATAATATATATTCATTAAATACATCTATATTACCATCCCAGATATGTGGTGATAAAAAATGAAATACATCTCTTTATTGATGTGGTAGTCTGCATGTACACATGAGTGATGCCTTCATTTTCCATTAGATGGGTGATAAGTAGAAAATTATTCCTCCATTAAAATAATAAAATTATATTATATTTTTTGATACATATTTCATGATATTAGGATGAAAATAATAGATTAATATGAAGTAGAATAAGAAATAATGTTGAACAAACTTAGTCAATACAATTACTTCTTCCTCGGGTATCCTACTTTGGATAAATCATTAAGTTTTATTAGGTTGGTATTTTGGTGATAAAAGGACATATAATATGTTGAGAGAAGATTTGGGAAGTTATTGGGGAAAATATTTCTCAATCTAAGGTTCTCAAAGTTTCTGAATAACTTAGGATTGGAGGCTTACTTTTATAAGTAATGGGAGTGGGACCCATGTAAATACACTAAAATAAAAAATAATATATTTTCATTTCCATTTAAAATTGGAACCAAATGATCCCAATTTAAATGATAATTATAGGGGAGTTTTAATTACATACAAATAATCAAATAAATTTCTTTTCATCTTATAATCATTATCCTTTAGTTTAACCCCTTTTACCCTATTTTAACCTTCATTTCATGACTTAACTTTTACAAAGGTAAGTATTCATTATGACTAAAAATAAAATTAAACTTATAAAAATATTGTATTTATAATTCAAAAAATGGAATTTATTTATAAGATTCAATATATCAAGGTTGTAGAAATTAATTCTAATATTCGTGCACAAAACATGTAAAAACATTTTATAGAAAAAAAAATTCTTTAATCACAAAGAATTTTTATTATAATTTATTTCCTAGTAAAAATAATTAGATGATTTTTTAATTTATTTTATTAAATACATTTTCTAAAAAACTTTCATCAAAATAATTTGTCAATAGTGATTAATTTAATTTATTAAGATAAAATACACTTCACACACAAAAAATAGTTTTATAAAAAATATCTATTTTTACCATCAAATAATTTAATTTTTATTTATAACCAATTTATAATAAATTTATTAATGATCATTAATTATTTTATATTTAAAAAAATCAATGATTTTAATAATCTAAATAAGATAGTTTTACTTTAAAATATGGCAAATATATTAGAACAAATTTATAAACAAAAAAATAATTTAAAAAATAATTATAAGATTATTATTACTTATAATCAATTAACCCTTTAGTAGATGCATATAATTTATTTTATTAATTATTAATTAAATTTTATCATTAAAATTTATTTATATCATTCCTAAAAAGCATTAAATTTAATTTAATTTTATAATTCAACAATAAAGCTAAAAAAAGTTTCTCAATAACCTTAAGTGAATTTGATTCTTTCTACAAAGTCATTTATTTTATAAATTTTATTTATATAAATTTTCATTTATTTTATATTTTAATATATATATTTTTACATATGTTTAGTGTTTCTTGCATCACAAAATATCAAACACATAAAATTTATTAAAGAGAAATATATTCTAAACTCATGGGGTGTTATATTCTACATCCTTGAAATAATTTCTCCTTATAAATGTTGTTATTATTATGAAAAATATGGGGAAATGTTTTCATCATTAAATATATGGGTTCTCATATATGTTTCTTAGATTTATGGTTTCTCTAAAACGATTTTACCTGGGGAGTGGTATTTTTTTACAATGCATTATCTATATGATAATTAATTTATACTTTTTATTCCTCATATGAAAGATCATGTTCGATATATATGGGTTCTAAATTTGCTAAATGTGAAGGATTGGGTATTTACTTCCTCAAAAGTAATTCAATAAACACATAATGAACTTGAGATAGGTTCATTGGAAGCTTTATGTGATAAGATATCATCCTAAGATGATCAATAATCTCATAGGAACATATATACATAGGTCTCAACATCAACTTCCTTCAAAAAATCATAGCATTATTCCAAGGAAATATTCAAAGGAATACATTGTTAGTAAATTTTAAATTTAGATCACTCCATAGATTATCAAAATGAATTTTATTTTGAATCTAAATCAATTTAATGTTTTTCTAAATGCATTAAAGATTATCTTAAATTTACCTATTTAGTTATGGTTTCAATATCTTTTGTTCTCCAAAATCATCCCAAGATGCTTGAGTTTTTCACTTCTTGAGATAAAGGTATTAATTCAGAGAATTCTAAATGCTCATGTGAAAGGTAATGTTGAAAAAACATTGACCAAAGTAATATATTGACCCTATAATCCTTTAAAATCAATAGATAAAGTAGTAAACATATCTTTAAGTTCATGGATAATTCTATCTAATTGGTTATTAATTTAGGGTGATATGCCATACTAAAATTGTACTCTATATTGAAATCCTGTTGAATATTTTTATAGAACTTTTAGGTAATCCTTAGATCTTGATCAAATTCAATTTTCAGTGTTACTCTATGAATCCTTACCACTTTCTTAATATATATCCTGGAAATATTGTCAAGTGGGAAATATTTTTTGATAGTACAGAAATTTGATGACTTCATAAGGTGATAAACTACAACCAAAATGGAATTTTGGAATTTAAATGTCTTAGGGATTACTATGATAAAACCCATGGTCATGTTTTTTCATTTCCATATAGGTAAGGGTAATGGTTTCATTATCCCCTTATACTTTTGACATTCGTAATTAACATACTAACATTCCAGACATCTAGATATGTACTCTTCAATATCCCATTTCATGTTGTCCCATGATATATGATATTTTATATCTCTATACATCTTATTGATTCTGTGATCAATAGAGAATGATAATCTATGTATTTCATCCAATAGAAACTTATTCATGTATGGTATTTAAGGGAAACTTATCCAGTTCTTGAATTTTATCATTTGATCATGGATAATATTAAACTCTAGAATATTCATTAACTTATTTTATATCTCTACCTCTTCATTAGGCACCTTCATAATCTTTACATGGATATATTGTGGAATAAACATATGAGAAATTTATTATTTATCTCCTTTCTTTATGATTTATAGGTTTATATTTTTCAAATTCATAAGTATTAGGTCTCTTTAAATCCACATAATAAACAAACTAAGATGGTTCTTTTGACTCAAAGTACCAACCACCTTGTTTTCATTCCCAGGGTAGTAATGTGTTGTGTAGTCCTAATCTTGAATCAACTCCTACCATTTAATTTTGTTCATATTAAAATATTTTTGTTTTAATATATAATTTATTCTCTTTTTATCATTATATATATCATAATTTTAACCATAAATATAATGTATCCACAGTTTCAATGAAAAAAATATTTTTTCGATCTAAAAATCATGATTTGGTTAATTTTGTTGAGGAAACTTCAATTGTTGTCAAGAATACTCTACTACGATGAAATTTTACATGATAACACATCTCATTACATTATTTGATAAATCATTGTATATCACATAATATTATTGACTATAAGATAGTGTAAGAATAGTTTCATAAACCAACCTTCTCCTCAACTCCTTGAAAATTTCTTCACATAAATTTTCCCAAAAGAATTTATCTCTCTTCCATATCAATTTGGTTTGTAGCTTGTTATCTATGAGAAATATCTTAGAAATAGTTGATGGTATCTATACAATAAATTAATTTTTTTTATCTTATTCATAGAGTTTGGTCAAGTCAATTTTCCAATAACTTTTTTCATTGAAGGATCCACTTATATTCCCACTCTTGTAATTACATGACAAGAGAATGACAATTTCTAATAGTAGAATTCACACTTTATAAATTTTTTATACAAATTATATTTACTCAATATATTCAGAAAAATATTGAAATTATCTTAATTCTCTACTATTATTTTTTAATTTATAAAAATTTAATCTATAATGACTACCAAAAATAGGTCTAGGAAATCACTAAAGGCTCTATTCATTAGATCAAGGAAGATATCAGGGGAATTGAAAAGTCTATATAGAATCACTATAAATTCATAGTATCCATTCCTTAAATGTATTTTCATATTGGGTATATCCTATTTTTTACCCCTAACTAATTATATCCATATCAAAGATAAATCTTGGAAAATTATTGATCTCTATGAAGATGATCAATCATATGGCGACCAACCTTTTTAATACATTATATTAAACATAATTACATAAGAAACTATTTCATTAATAACTTATAAGGACCATTTGAGGTTTAGTTTCCTGGAAAATAGGTACATAATACATGAAGTATATAAGTAAAACACAATTTTTTTAATTATCTTAAAAAATCATTTATTATTTTATCCAGTTCATTTCACTACAAGTGATTTCATTATGGGATTGATTATTAAAGAATGTGGATAGCTCCATGGAACCATATAAACTCATTATAAATGATTTAGAGAGTGAAAACAAGTGGTAAGTCAAGCTCAATGACTTAGCCGTGAATACAATGTGGTGGATAAGTGGTAATTTATTAAAAAAATAAGAATATTTTTAATTAGTGTCTAAATGTAGGCCTTGGAATTCTAGGTTGTGTAAAATGGAAAACCATTGTCTTAAACATGGTTTTATCTCATGGTATTGGAAATTTAAAATCCTTATTTATTACTTTTATACATAACAGAACTGATATACAGTTTTTAATATTACTTTTGGCATGAGAATTTAATATTTATATAAAATATTTTTTTAAAAATCATAAATTCAATTCTAAAGATTTGGAAAATTATTTAAAAGTTTATAAAATAATTCTAATTTATTAAAATAAATTATATTAAAAAAATAAATTATTTTTTTCTCTTATATTAACTTATTTTAATTTTGACATCATTTTTAAATATTTTTGAAGTCGGAAAATATACCAAAAACATACAACTATATTTTTATTGTTCCCTAAAAAATAAATTATTTTAGAAAATTATAAATATTTCACTCTAACATAATTTTGATATGTTTATTCTAAAATATATTATATATTTTGTCAAAATAAATTTCAAAATATAATAATTTTAAATTTTATATAAAAAAACCTTATTTATTGAAAAATAAATGTTTTATGACATAATCAACACTTTAGTGCTTATAAAAATCACCAGAGGGATTACAAGATTATAATATAAGAAAAATTTAAATAAATATTTTTATATTAATATATTTCATAAAAATTATTTTTTATTTAATATCTTTATTTAAATTATATATTTTTCCAAAAAAAAATAATTATGTTTTTTTATCCAATTTCTTTTTTTCAAATTCATATAATATTTTTTAAAATTTTGTTAAATATAATAATAATGAAAATTTAATCTAAAAAAATTATTTAATTTATAAAAAGAAAAATTAGAATATCATAATACTAAGGTATAGATACATACACTCTTATTACCCCAGAATATTCCAAAAGTGTAAGGTTTATGGTGGTGGTACTTTCATGGGGCGTCTTAGATAATATTAATCTAGTGGTGATCTTGCTAACATTAAACTCTCCTATAGTCAATTCCATTTGAGCCCCAATTTTTTAATATCTACTTGTGATTAGTTAAGGTAAAACTCCAGTGACACTATGTAACACACAATTTTTTTAAAAAAATATTATGTTAAATAGCATATACAACACACAACAAAGAGGATAAATGAACCACACAATATTATTTTTTTTAAATATAAAATATATATCCTTGAATGTGAATTTGAAAGAATGAATAAAATTAACCAAATTATGAAATACATATAAAGGTCATACTCATCAAAAATATAAATATATTTATTAACTATTACGAAATAATATATCTATTTTTTGTAAATTCATTTTTTTTTTTCAAATATACGTTTTCTTGAAAAATAATTTTTATTAATTTTGGTGAGGTAATTTTATAAGTAATTTATATAAATTATATTTTATAAAAATAAAATCATTTTTTTAAATCTAATATCAAAATTTTTTAGGTTAATTTTTTGTTTTTTTATAAAAAGATTTATTTTCATGGAACTGTAAAAATTAAAAAAAATTATAATACCATAATTTATTTTAATTGAAAAAAACACGTAATGTTTCTATTTCTATGATTAATTAATGTTAATATTATTTATTTATAAATAATATAATTATTTAATTTTGAATCAATATTATACTTTATATCCATATAAAAATACTTTTAGATGTAAAATCCATTTTTAGAAAAAAAAAATTATTTAATGCTCTGCAGGATTATTATAAAATTAATTTCTTCCACTTATATAGATTGAATTAGGTAAAATTTATTTTTTGTTTGGAAATATAATAATTAATAATCTTCAAAAATTTTGAATTAAGTTTTTTCATAATAATTAATAAAAATAATAAAAGTTTTTCACATAAGTAAAAGAGAAAATCGAGTTAACCTAGGTTAAAAATAGTAATAAGGTCCCCATTTTTTATATTTATTATTATTAGATGAATTTATTTCCACAACTATCACTTTATTCTATATATTTAATTATTTATGGGAATTTTTTCATTGAAAATGATTAATATAATATTTTAAGTAAATGATAAAGTCAGAAATGTGACCCTCATGCTTTTAATATTTTTAGTATTTTTTTCAAATAGATAAAAAATTATAATTGGTTATAAATATTTATTTTCAAGATAATTTTTTTATAATTTATATTAGTTTTTAATTTTTAGTGTTGAAATAGTTACCTTAATTTCTCAAGCGACACCAACACAGTGCTTATGAAATCAGTAGAAAATTGAATTAAATGATTTTAAGAAACTAAAAAAGTAATCTTTTTTGGATGAGTTAGATTGTACCATTACCTTAATAAATTAACATAAAATATTTGGGATGTTTTATGTTATTATATTCAAAATACATTAGTATATTATTATCTTTAAAGTCAAACTAAATTAATACTGTAAAAATGACATTAATGATATTTTATGTTAAATAATATTTTATTTAATTATTTAAAAATAATAAAAATATTTAAATAGGAAAATTAAGATGATACATAGTCTATAATATCATCCAATTTTAATTTAGGTTCCAATTTTTACCTTATATGTAAAATTATAACCCTTTAATGTTGAAAAATTCATTACCACAATCAACGTTAAAATTGGTTAACGATGGGGTTAAACCAAATAATAAGGTTAAAAATGACATATAAACCTATATAAATTACCTATTATTACTATTTTAAGATTATACACACTTTATATTTGAATAAATATTATTTTTAAATCATTTTACATGAGTTAAAAGTGTATTAAATTATTATATTTCATTAATTTCGAAATGTTATACTCCCCTCACTTATAAAAGGACACCCCTAACCTCCATTATTTTTGCCACATTGAGCCATCTATCTCAAATAAAACCTTACCATTTAACTTATAAACTTCCTTAGAAAAACTTAATATCTTCTCATCTTCTTAAAAGACCAATCCAAGGTTCCATAAAAAGGGATCTAAAGGAGGTCCTCTGAAGAAGAGGTAATAGTCTTTATCGAATATTTCAAAATTATTTATTCTTCTACTACCACTAAATATATTTTTTAAAATAAAATAATAAATAATGTTTCATAAGTATAATTATATTTTTTTTATTATTTTACAACCTTTTCCCTCTTTTTTCCATCCAAATAAATCCAAAAACATCACTCGTGCATACGTACGGATTACCATCTCCACATAGCTGTGTAATTTGTTTTTCAACACTATTGTACTTGGATGGTTATAAATATAGAAATAATATGTATATATTATATCTATGACATAATGTTGGTTCTATAAATATTAATTATCACATATATTCTCACTATTTTATCCATTAGAAAATGATAATGTTGTTCATCCGTATGTGTTGACTATCACTTCCATGAAATGATGTGATTTTTTATTCATTAATTATTTGAATGGATGCTAATAAGGATATATTTAATGAATATATATAAAATATATGATATAATTATTATTATTTAAAGTGGAATTCTTATTTATCTTTCTTTATTTCTATCTATTAAAATGTAAAAAGAGTGTTCATCTGTGCTTACAACCTACCATCTCCTTGAGCTGTGTAATTTATTTTTCTATCTCTGTATTTTATGGATAATTATAAATATATATAATAAATTTATAATAAATTTATATCATTATTATAATTATAATTATTAAAATGATATAATGATGATCAAAGTATATTTATTAGAACTTCCGAAGTGAACTTTCAATAAAAAATGAAATAGTTAACACTTGAAAATAATGATTTTACTAAGGAATCATTGGATAAACTATTAAAGGGATCTTCTCATTAGGGTTTCCTATTTCGATTCCTCCCTCCTCCACCTCAGTCAGTCTATATCTCCTCTCTTTGGTGCTTCTTCTCAATGGTATCGTGGTGTATGGCTCCTCTTTCAGTGATGACATCATTGAGTTCTTGAGATCATTTGTTTTGGAGTTTTTTTATCATTTGATGTCCGGATTCATGCCCTTTCCTCCTTCACTATCTAGGGATACCTTTGGTGGAATATCAAAGGTCTAGAGTCCAAGACCTAGTTTCTATGGTCTGAGGGTAGTCGTTTCATTTCTACATCACTAGGAGTGCATGGGGTGGCTTGCTGTGGTCTCCATGACGGATGCGATGGTGGTGATGGGATGAAGATCTATCTTATGGCGGGGCATTGTTATGAAATGTTCTAGAATTGGTTGGATGCTAATTTTGGGATGGTATTAAATATTTGATTTTCTATATTTTTGATTTTATATTGGATGTGAATTAATCATATTGTGTGTTTTCATTTGAATCACGAAATCATTTTATGCGTTGGTTATTTCTCTGTGGATTGTTTATACTAGGGATTGATTTTGGTGGTGGTGTTTTGGCGGTGTCTTCTGTTTGGTTGGAATTCCATGGTGTTGTGTTTATAATTTGGCCTCAATGTTCTGTATTTCAGGGGATTTTGCAACTAGACGTCTACAATAGGCTGATCTAGATGAGTTTTGGGGAAATGAGTTTTCATTGGTCCATTACTATCCAGAATTGGATGTTTGAGAGGGTATGTTGCTTTGCATCTGTACTAGGCCCATGCACATTTTCATGGGACAAATAGCTGAGCAACGATGGATGGTGGAAGATAGAATTAATGTTTCTTGATTTTGGGAGGGTATTTTCTCTTGTAGTGTAGGTTGTTTATGGTATTGGGATTCTGGACCATTGGGGCCCTCTTTTTGTTTAATTCTTTGTTATCTTGTTGGATTCCCCCTTAAGCCTTAAAAGGGGGTATATCTTAATAAAAAATAATAATTATCATTTTAAGTATTTATGAATTTTTAGATATGGAAATATTATAATTTGATCCTATATTATATTATTAGTTTAAATAGTATTCTTTTATAGAAGTATAATAAATTTAAATTCATTATACAGGTGGTTAAAAGAACTTACAAAGAAAGTAAGACAAGAGGTAAGAGGTTTATTAACTCAATTTCCATTAATTATGTTATACTTCAGTTTCATTTCATATGTTATTCCATGATAATTAGTTAAATGTAGTTTGATTGTATTATATTTTATTTCCAATTTTTTTTGTGTTAATATTTATTACAAAATATAACTTCCTTAATTAATTATCACTTCAATGATACGATATTTGTATGGAATTTTGTATGAATTTATCTTCACTAAACCATATTTAAATTTTACACACATAATTTCATTTATATGGAGTATAATGTACCCCTTTTATAGCATTAATAAATCATAATTCATGGTACTTTAAGTTACAATTTAAATTATTTCATCCAAGGGGTTTTCATTAGAATGTTACGAATGTGGTTTATTTCATAATCTCATAATTTTTTAGAATTATTTATGTTTAAGTTACCATTATGGAAATTATATGATATTTACATCTCAAACCCAATAACTTTTCTTCTCCTTTGTTTATATTTTGGTTTTCAAGTATTAGTCCATTTTTAACTTCATTGGTACTCAAAAATACCAAAAATATGTTCAAAAGAAAAACTAACATTTTTTAAACTCGATCAAAAATATTTTTCATCTATTCCCATATTTTCTTTAAACTATTTTCAAGAATTTTTAAATATTCTAAAATGATTTATTTATTTAATTATTACGCATGTTTTACTTTAAAAAAAATTAAAAAGAACCTTCTTTTATTTTTCCAAATGAGGTAAATTTCACCAAATGTTATAATGGATCTTTGTTTTAATATACACCACACAAGTAACTTCTATTTCTATCTCATATAATAATTTATTTTAAAAATACTTTAAAAATTTTCTTTTTCATTATAAGGGAAATTTTTTTCCTAATATTTTTAAATTTATTAAATTTTAAATAAGTGAATAAAAAATGAGAAATGTGTTTTTATCAAGAAATGTCTCAATGATTTTTTGAAATATTTTTATCTATGTTAGTGTCCTTCGATGAATATTATGATTTACTAGGGATATAATCTAATGTTAACATCCAAATTTTTTCTCTGGATGGATAATGATCATGTTGTTTTATTTATTCATTGTAAAAAATATTATCATTTCATATGCCGGTTTTTCAATATAAATCTTCATGTTATAGATGTATCGAATTCTTATTCACCCCTTTCATATAATGAATTTTTGTGCCTTAATAAATGATATATGGGGCCTATTATCGTACCATGATGTATCTGTAGGTCACATGAGACAGACTAGTTTAGGTATCTAGAGTATTCTTTACAGATATATTTATGGTGTATTGTTATGAGGACTTAAGGGTATGTTTATGATATCTTGGGATAAGGCCTTTATTGTAAGTTTAAGATGTATGGAATTATGTATTCCATCATTATGAAATCAGTTATTTATTTCAATGTTATTATTTTAATAGTTATGATATCCATGTAAAAGTTTTAATATCACGGGACTATTTATATATCATTATTTTGATTAATTACTATCATATTATTCTTCATGATCATGTTATTAATTAAATAGAATTTTTTCCCATTTATTTAATTTTTTATATTTATTATTCCACAAGATAACTTCCATTATATGTAACACCTATTGATCATTTGAGCTCACTTCTTTCCTATATTATCATTTTCTTCCAGATCCCAGGATGTTTACTATGATTGATGTAAAATAATATGATATAAAGAATAATAAAGTTATCAAATAAAATAGGGTGTTATATTTTATGTTTACAAAATCATGTGAGATTTAATAATATTCCTTGTTTATTGGGACTACTAAACTATTTGGTCCTTTGTGATGTGATCGATTCTGTTTAGTGATAATGTAATAATGAAATAACTGACTCTAGATTTCTAGAGTTGGGTCCTTTATAGTTGGTATTAGATAAATTCTAGTTTAAAACATGGGAATTGGATTTATTAAGATATATATTATAGAATATAACCCTATAATAGAAATTGAATATAAGTATAAGTAAATAATAAAATAGATTATGTTGGTTTCCTAGAAACACAATATTTGGATACTAAAATTGGAATTGGATTTGCAATAGATTCATATTGGGGTTATAACCATGAAATGAGTTAGATGATATATCTCGACCACCATTCTATGCACAGTGACTATTCCCTTATTTCACACCTAGTTTGACACTCATCAGGGGAAATTATAGGGTTAATTCACATTTTCTTTATGAAAAATTATGATGAATGAGAGAATAGAACCCATGGAAACCTATAGAATCCTTTGATATTCCATAGTGATATAGGAAAAAACAAAAGTTTATTGGGTTGAAAAGTATAAGGTTTATCATAAGTTTAAAGGAATAGAAACCCATTTTAAGTTTCATATGATGTTAGTACCTTAGAGAGATTTATTTAGTTATAATGGATGTTTAATTTATATGTAATCCCTATGTATAATATGTGTCCTTGTGAAAAAGTTTACTTGAGGAAGAATTACTTTATATTTTCTGGACCTAATTAGAATATTATTGATAACCATTAGGGTTAATATGATATTTTACAGATAATTGGGTTAAATTATAGTTATATTTTTGGAACATATGATTTATCATATCGATAACCACATGATTTCATTTGGGGTATAACTATTGAGGTAAATTGTGTAATAATATATGTTTTTTAGTGGTTTTATGTTGATTCATGTTATTTATGGAAAAGGATTTGAATATTTTGGAGAATATATAATTAGGGAATATACATTTCGGTATGATTTGTTAAATTTGTTTGGAGTTAAATATTAAATTGATATTGGAGGAACATGTGATCAAATATTTCCAGATTTGGGTTTCCATCTCAGCTAGAAATATTTATAAATATATTTAGGTTTATTTTATTATGTAATGATTTATGTTTAACATTAGGTATTATTATTTCTAATTTGGATTTTAATGAAGTATTTTCTCTTAATAAGATTTTTTCATTTTGGTTATTATATTAAATTATTCAAACTATTTTGGTCTAGGTTAATGGAGAGAAAAATAAGGAATAATTTTACATTATTTTATGGATCAAATTTTCCCTTAAAAATTGACATTATTTATTTAGGAATTAAATATTCATACTCATCATTTGGAGTAAAATATGAAATATTGTTGGAATATTTTTGTAACATGAAACTGAAGGATTAAATTGTGATTATGAATTTTAATAAAATGAAGTATATTTCCATTTGTTCCTATTCTAAATGGTAAATTAATTTCCCAACTCTAGGAAAAGGACCATGAAACAAAACATTTATCCTATTACCCTAATTTTGATAAATATATTGTCCTTTTCACACCTCATTAGCTTGTGGTTTTGTGGTTATTGAATTTATCATGATCATTCACTTTTTTATATTCAAGGATCCCTACAACTCTTTATAAATATGTATACATTAATTTTTCATTCATGTCCATATTTTTACTCTCAATAATGTTATCCTATTTGGAAACCTTGTTATGTGTTTTTCTAAATTTCCTTTGTGTTTCAATTTCCCTCTTTTCAAAGGAATTTTTATTAACCCTTTTTACAATGTGGGTTTTCAGTGAAGGTATTTTCAAATGCCAAACCCTTGTTTACCGATCTAATGATAAAATTGATACTAAAATTTTTTTAAAGGGGGGGGGGGTATTTAATGCCCAGATATTTTAGAAGTACACTATATTGGATAGTGTATACAACATTAAACATTGAGCCTAAATGAACCATGAAATATTATTATTTAAATGTTATAGTTAGAACCTACCAGATGAACTAAAAGGTATGATTAAGATTAATCTCATTATGAATGATTTATAAAGGCATAACTCAAAATAAATTTATTAATTAATGACTATGAAATAAGTTTTTAATTTTAAGTAATATCATTTTATTTTACAAAAAAAAAATCCTCAAAAAATTTTTTTATTTATTTTTTTAGTGACTATATTAATTAATTTATAAAAATTTAATTTTATAAAAATAACATAATTTTTTTAAATCCACATATAAAAATTATCAAAAGGTTAAATTATGTGTTTTTTTTGGAAAATATAGATTTTTAGTGAATATTAAAAAGAGTTACAAATAATTCATTTCCTTTATTTAATAAATATCTATAATGATTTTAATTTGATATGAAATTAATATAAATATAATTTAGTTATAAATAATATAATTAATTAAATTGTAATAAATATTATACATGATCTTGGTATTAAATACTTTTATATGTAAAAGAAATGTTTTCAGAAAACTATTTATCATCACGCTTTGTGAGAATATTATAAAATGAATTTATACCATTGATATAGATTAAATTTAATAAAATGGATTCCATATTTGGAATTACCAAAATTAATATTATTCAATATTTTTAACTTAAATTTTGGTCACAATGAATAGTTAAAATAGTAAAAATTCATCACTATGATAAAAGGGTAAATATTGTTAACCTAGGTTAAAAATAAATGATAAGTAAAGAATTCTTTCATATTAATTCCTAATTAATGAATTTATTTATAAACTTATCACCTTATCATTTATATGTAATTATTTATGGGAAATGATTCTATGAAAATAACCTATATAATATTTTATGTAAAAGATACAGTAAAAAATGTCACTCTCTTAATTTTAATATTTTTAATATTTTTTGAATTGTATAAAAACAACTTTTGATTAGTTATAAATTTTCATTTGAAATATAAATTTATTATTTATTATGGTAATTTATTTTTAGTTTTTATTGATGATATAATTACCTTAAATTCTAATGTGATTCTAACATAGTGCTTGTGAAATCAATAGAAAAATCAAGTAAATTATTTTGAAAAACTCTAAATGTCATACTGTTTTGAGGGGTTATAGTGTCCCACAAATTTTATAGATCAATATAAAATATTAGGGATTTTTTATAGGTTTATATTATACATCAATTAATATCTTCATGCCATTAATGTAAAACCAAATAAATAGTTTCAAAAAAATATTAATGTTATATTATGTAAAAAATATTTTATTAAATTATTTAAAATTAATAATCTTTATAGATGAAAATTATGATGATTAATTGTCTAAAATTTAATAAATTTTCCATTTAAGATCCAATTTTCATCTTAGATGTTAAATTATTACCCTTTAATATTGAAATAATTTATTACCATGATTAAGGTTAAGATTAGTTAATCATGGGTTTGAACCAACTTATATGTTTTAAAATGATATATAAACCTGGATAAATTTTATTTTATGATTATATTAATATTATATCTCATTTATCTTAAAATCCATGTCTTTTTCTAATAGTTTTATAAGAGTTAGACACATATCATATAACAATTTTTTAAAAATTTCCCAAAGTACCTCTCCCCTCACTTATAAACGGAAACCCCGACCCACTCTTATTTACTATCATGACCTATCCTAGTGAGGTATGTGTCATGACTACCCCAAGAACACCTCCAAAGGCCATTGGATAGTGACTAGAACTGATTAGTCATATCCCACAAATGGGAGGCATTTTCCTATGTACCTATACACACACACACACACACACACACACACACACACACACACACACACATCTCCAAGCCCAAAATGCTGAAATGTAAAAGCACTATGTAAACAAAGCATGCATATACTAAGATATAAGCCATAGAGTACGATAGGGAAACAATTGAATGTAAAATGGAATAGAATACAATCCCACCAAAACAAAGACTCTGTAAAAGTGAATGAACATGTTCCTAAAACTCATCCACAGAAACCCTACCTAAAGGGTAGGTACATGGAAATTTTTTTGAAGTCAGAGGAGTACACCACGACTATCTGGTCTCTCTAAGAACCACCTTGTCATTGTCCACCTAGGACTCTATTAAAGAATTGATCAGCTACACAAGACACGACACATGAGAACAAAGCCCGTGCAGGGGTGAGTAAAACAATACTGAAAAGGAAAACCCAAAAGATGAAGTAAAATACCATAGATGAAACATCAATAAGAAGAT
Source organism: Viscum album (assembly GCA_963277665.1). NCBI lineage: Eukaryota > Viridiplantae > Streptophyta > Magnoliopsida > Santalales > Viscaceae > Viscum > Viscum album. Next base: position 1,429,932,245 of record OY728156.1, on the reverse strand, counting down.
ATAGTCATATAAACATAGTTGTATGTCTACAACACATATATAAAGGACATCTATGTGTAATCATCATGGATTATAAGCCTCAAAGGTCTCATCCACTATCAGCCATATGGTTTCACTCATTGCACGCTCATCTTGGAAGATCTCACTCCTCGAGATATATGATAGAATCTTGTAGAACAAATCTACCAAAAGTAACCACAGAGATGCATGGTCTTGATAAGTCACATAGTTTACATTATAAATTCAATCTATCTAATACATTGAGTCTCGATACATTACAGCCAAAAATCAACCACTGAAAACTTCCTAAAGAACGCTCGTCTGTTTAAGTCACATAGAACAGAAATAATATGATCTCGATACACAGATAGAAGGTCCACCATGACCAGGGATCACTGGGGGGACACCTAAACCTACAAGAAACATCATCCTAGATAAGGGAGCATTTTATACATAAATATTGGTCACACTAACTCCACAAACCCTATATAAGGTAACACGAAGAGAAATGAGGATAGACCGGGCCTCTCAGTACCAAACATGATCCAACACGCTAATTCAACTGTCTAAACTAGGATGAGACAACTCACTTCAGATCATGGTTCATTCTCTATGATGATAATGAAATCCTGCATCGAACCATCATAGTAAAAGACCACGATTACACTCTCAACCTCTACTATCATCTTATATGTAGAGAACAAGATCCTACATCAAACCCTCATAGGAATAAAAAAATAGAATGCTCCAAAACTCTATTGGTCCAACTAAAAACCCACCAGGATATCTCAAAAGAACCACTCCATCATAAGGGTCCGAACAATGTATACATCTCATCAATTAGATTCTCTATTTGAATGGTATGGTTGTTTTATTGGAGAAGGGTCTAACCCGACCTATTCTAGCCAACCCAACCCGGTCTGACAGACCTGACCCGACCCAAGCCTTCTCGATTCACTGAGCCCAGTCATGCCTAGCCCACTAAGCCACTAGAGCGGTCCGACCCCACTAATTTGGCCCGCATGTGTGGGGTGGACTTCACACCACACATTGTTCACTGGACCGAGTGCCCCTGGTCAACCTGGAGTTGCCGCGTTCAACACGGGCGACAACAACATCCGCCTAACCCTTGGCCCCCACCACTGTAGGCTCCTCCAATTATGACTGAGCCGCAGTTCATGTGATTAAAACTAACATAGTGCACCACTGGTGCACTTCGGCGGCCCCTTCTGTGGTCGGTTATTTCCCCTCCGATACTCATTTTTTCAAAACAAACGTACTTTTTTGATCCTCGGGTCACATTATTTATCACCATAGGCTTGGATCAACATCATGATTCATCCCAAAAAATAACCACTTGAATGGAGAAATCTCATAACTCACAATGATCTATCTATTTCCATCATCATCTCACATTTAACAGGTTATCCCGATATTGAATCCTCTATTTTGGATCGCTGCGCCAAAAAACGGAGGTGCAATGACCATTTGTTCATAATCCATGAAGAATGCTAAGATTGAAATGAACATAGTGGAAGAAAAGAACCTGGAACAACCCATGGATTGAACCCTGGTCATTTTTCTTTCTATACTTGGTCCATTTCACAATAATTATCAGGAAATAATAATAATTACTTAATCAAATCAACCCTAAGAATAAAACACCACAATTACACACATATCATAAGAACGAGCGATCTACGGGTCAACATATTCATCGGTTGATCCATAATCGTTGTTTATTTTCATGAATGGGGAAAATAATAATAATAACCAAAACTCCTTACCTTGATTCATTTTGATAACTAATGAAGAAAGATCTTCGTGTCATTACCGTAGTCAAGATCTTTCGAATCTGAGTTTTGTTGTTCTTGATTCACCAATCTATCAGCATTAATTGGATATAGATCAATATCCTTGCCTTAGAGGATTTCCAAGATTATGTCATAACCCTGGATTTCTAAAAATAGAAAATATTAAATTAAAACAAATATTTCATTCATAAATAATTTCTATTAAATTATTTTATTAACGTTTACGTCTGAAAATTATATTTCACAACTAGCCTACGCCAGCTGATGTTATGCCTCCCCAAAAGAAAACAACCCCTAACATACTCAACGGTGGTCTTAGATTCCTAATTTTTTTTTACCGTTTATGAGTTATTAGAATTTTAAAATTAAATAAATAAATTTAATTATTTTATTTATAGTTACGCCCTCAGTGACATTTTCAATAGATGACTCATTCCGACAAAATTTATGTCGTGCCTAAGGTAAATCCACTATTCTGAGCTCAACGATGCTCTCAAATTTCTTATTAGATAAAATGCTTAAATTTTATTTCATTTTTTATGAAAATTTTTGTGTGAATGATATTTAAAACTTAACATTTTTCAACAAACTATCCCGGGCACATCGAGCCTCGGAATCACACACCGTCTCAACACTTGTTCAAGGAATTTTCCCAAATAATTTATAAAAATAAAATCTAGAAAATATGAATCATTACATTTACACCACCATAATTATTATATCCTAACAAAAACCTACACATTTATATTTTAAACATCCATATCCACTTTTTAATGGTTTTTTTATTCTTAAAATACCATTCCAAGGGTCCTTAAGAAGGGATATAAATGAGGTATACCAAAGAATATATAATCTTCTTTAATGAGTCTTTCAATTTTATTTATTCTTGTAATAACTATAAATATTTTTCAAAGAACCTAAAATAATAAATAAAATACTACATATAAATTTATATGTTATTAATATAAAGTGAGAACGAATTTTCACCACTTTATCATCCTATGGGAAGCGAAAAAATAACTTGTGCATGTGTATGGATTATTGTCTTCATATAATGATGATTTTTTTTCATAACCATATCTTATGGATGGATATAAATTTTTTAATGATGATTATATATGATATTATTTCCGTAATTAGTTTTCTAGAAAAATAATATATTATTTCTATTTTTACCTTTAAATCTATTGGAAAATGACTGCATGGCTCGTGTGTACATATGCACTACCTCCTCCTTGAATTGATGTGATTAATTTTTTGTTTACACATTAAATATATGGTAACATGGATATATTTAATGAATATATATTATATATATGATTTAAAAATAATTCTATAAAGGGGAATTATTATTTAACTTTATTGCATTGCATCCTTTGAAAAGTAAAAATAATGTTTATGCATACGTACGATCAACCGTCTCCTTGAAAAATGTAATTAATTTTTATATATTTATATTTTTGGAATCATTTTAAATAAATATATATTGAATATATATATTATTTTTATATCATAATTATTATTCTATAAATTATTAAACTATGTCTAAAGTTTAAGGAATCAAATTATCGAACCGAAAGTTCTATGAAAAATAAAAACATTAACACCCAAAAACGACGATTTTAATAAAAAATTATTAATAAGTGGGTATCATAATATTATAAGTAGATCATATATAATATTAAAATTATTTAAATGATTCTATTATTAAGATATAATTAATTGAAATTAATTATACAGTATGTTTAAATCACTTACCAATAATGTTAGGCCTGAGGTAAGGGGTTCCTTAACATAATTTTCATTCATTGGATTATACTTCAACTTTGTTAACTATATTATGACATGATTATGTGTGAGAATACAATTTATTGTATTATGTCATATTTACACATTTTTTTTGTAGATTTACATTTTTGACAAATAATCACTTTATTAAATAATTATCTCTTAAAGGATAAATTATTATAATGGATTTCATCTCAATTTTAGTTCATTGAGGTGAATTGTATTTTTATGAACATAATTCATTTTATATAGTGTATATAATTCCCCTTTTACAATTTATTTCATGAATACTTCATACTTCATGGTATTTTAAGTTGAAATTCAATTTATTTCATTAAAGGGTTTTTGATTTAAATGTTATTAATGTGGTTTATTTCACAATCTTATCATTATTCAAGATTTAGTGTTTATGTATCCTTTGGGGAAAATATATGACTTTTATATCATAAACCCCATTAAATTTCTTCTCCTAAACCGATTTTGTTTCAATTTGGTTACGATTTTTCCCATTTATTTATTATCTTTATATTATTTTCGAGAATGTTTTTAATATTCTAAAATGATTTCTTAAAAGAATTTTTAACCATGTTTGAATTAATATAAAAAATTAAAGGGAACATTCTTATTGTTTTACAAAAAATGATCTTTTCACATATGGTGTGACTGGAATATTTTTTAACATACACTATAATGGTGGATTTAATCTCTATCATAACTACCCTTTTTATTGAAGATTATTTTATATGTTTTTAAGGTTCTATTGGTAGAAAAAAATCCTAATATTTTATAAATTTTTATATTTTAAATAATTGATTTCAAAATGAAGAGCATATTTTCCTCAAGAAATGTTCCATTTATATTTTAAAAGTATTTTCATTTATATCAACCTCCATTGTTTAATATTATGATTTATTTGGGATATATACTTATTTTACAGTCCATTTATTTTTCTAGATTGATTATAGCCATATTGTTTAATTAATTGATTGGGGATAATATAAAAATTTCATATGATAGTTTTTAAATTTGATTGTTCATATTGATTATGGGTTTAATTATTATTAACTCCTTTTATGTGGTGAATGAATTAGACTTGGGGCTGAATATAACACCTTAATGCATCAGTGGGTCTCATGAGACAAAGTAGTTTGGTTATTTGGCATATGTCTTAGCGATTTATTTATTATTTAAGACTTAATGTTAATTTTAAAATGTATGAAATTGTGAATTCTATCATTATAAAATAATTTATTAATGTCCATGTGATTTTTTGAATGGATATGATATCCACAGATAAGTTTCAAGATTATGTGAATATTTATATGTAATTATTTTCATGTATTCCTACCATATTATTCATTATTCTCATGTTATTGATTAAATGAAGAGAATTTTTAATTATTCACCTTTCCATATTGATTATGACTCAATATATATTTTTTCATATGTAACCGTTAGTAAGAGTTAGAGATCTCCCTTTTTTTGTTTCCCTTCTCCCCGGGATCCTAGTATGTTTACAAAGATTGATATGAAATGATATACTATGAGGAATAATTATGTTCTCAAAATAAATATTATTTTTTATTTTGTCTTTTCAAATATATGTGAGATTGATGTACATATATAGTTTATAAATACTAGTTAACTATTTATTTCTTTGGGATGTGATCAATGTTTCTAATTCAAATTGAATAATGTAACCATGTAATCTAGGATACTAGAGTTGGGTATTTACACACTCCCTCCCTCCCAAGTTCTAAAACATAGGACTAAAAATTTATAGTCCTACTAGTTAAGGCCTTAATTTCTCCCTTATAAATCAATTATATCTTTTTTTAGCCTTTATATACATTAATGTTAATGGTAACATTATTACCAATTGTAATAACTCTCAATGGTAATATTGATTGATGGTCTGGTAATAGTCATAACCAGACAGTCACGTTACCCATTATACCATATATATACTCAACCATTCTCATACCACAACATTCACTACTTCACATACAAATTTTCTACACTTCCCTTCACAATATATATATAATTTTAATCTCTTATATTAATTTTTACTATTTTTATAGTTGGAGTTTTCTTCGTTAAGAAATTCAAGCCTATGTAGTTTACACTAGTGTGTGTATTATTTTTTTATACCCTGATATTATTTCTAGTTTTTATATTCAATATTTATTAATTATATATAATGAAATGTCTATTTATTTCTATGTACTTATATTTTAAAATATAATAAAATATTTTGTGAAACATGAGTTATTTTATTAATAAAAAAGCAATTTTTTGGGGCCATTACAAAACAGGTCATCAATATGGCCTAGATGATACTTGTTCTTCATAAAGATAATGTAATGGTCCTATTAATCAATACAAATATTAATTTACCCATATTTATTCTTAATAAAAATAATAGGTGCCCCCCTTAGTGATGAACTAGGGCATGTAAATCCCCTTTTTAGAATCTATAAGAGTTTTTCTTGAATTTTTATAACTCAATTAGGTAAATTTATTAAGTATTCCATGAAATATTCATAAAACCACATATTATTACTATTGAAAACTCCAATTCATGATTCAGAGGATGACTAAAAAACACTTTTGGAAACACATCATCATATTTTGAAAAAACTGGCATATCTTCAATGTTGTGTTTCTCCTCAACTATTTCAGATACATACCCAACATTAATTGGTATTAAAAACTATATATGGTAATTAGTTTTCAATGAAATTTTATATTTATCCATTCATAGATAGAAGATCATAGGTCAATTCAGAATTTGAAATGTAATTTTCTTTCCTCATTAATTTGTATGGTCTCTATATAGAGAGAGCCAATAAAGTCCCAAAATCACCTAAAATTCAACTAGAGTGAAAATAATAATATTTTCATGAACTAAATTCCCACAAACTTCTATAAAATGGGAGATATGGACTTGACATTAAATCATCATATCATTCATAGTTTTCGTTGATAAATAAATATTTAACCATAGAGCTGGTCTTCTGATTCTCTTAGTAAATTCTTCATAAATAAAAGAGTTTGTAAAACATGAATAAAATAATAAATTTATATTTATTGAGTGGATGATAAGTGTAACTTTCCCAACTTTATTAACATGACCCACTTCAGAAGTTTTTATAACATATTACTTCCCTTTTTTCTTTGTTTGAAATGGTTTTTGAAATCAATGGTCATCACTAACTATTGGTTTTGTTTATTTTTTCAAATAATTCCCATAATCATTATAATTAAATCATTTTAGTGTGGGTGGTATATTTGGTTTTGATTTAATTTCATCGATATCTCCAAAGAATTCATATTTTCAATGACCTTATATTAAACAGTTAACGTATTTATCTATCCCATTGAGATAATTCCCCCAATACTTCTTCCCAAATTAATATAATAGAAAAAATTAATTTTCTATACTTTATGGGTTTTATTATTTGAATATTGTCAAAAATAAATTTTTATCTTCTTATCTCAAAATTTATGAGAATAATGAGATTCACCACTCTATATTTCTACCATGATAGCACATAGAATAATTTCTTCTTATCCATGAATGTTTATTATAAAAAATTAATTTCAGGGACTCGGTTTCATGCTAGTAAAAAATCAATCATTTTTTCTTTCAGGGGAGGTGATAAAACCAGAATCATACCTATCAAGTTTTATGAAATTTTATTTATATATACAAATATATTCATCATAACTTTGTTTTAATTCCTATAATTACCTCTCCATTTTAGTTTAAATAGTTTGATTAAAATAATTATTGAAAAATACTCTCTTAAGCTCCTTCAATTTAATGGAGTCAATTTTTTCTCCTAGCCTCATATTCTTGATAATAATCCACCATAGACCAACATCACCTTCCAAATGATACATATCCAAAACAACATTATCATGGTCTGAGTACCAAATAATGTAAAACCTATGTTCTATAGAATTGATCCATTTCTCATTAATATGTGGATTATAGGAACCACGAAAGGAATGAGTACATAGTTGCATACATGTCTCGATGATGAATTTTAATTTTATTTGTTCAATTGGAAGTTAAAAATGATGCATTTAACCAGACATTGCATAAGATATTTAGGAGATCATATCCATAATATTCCATATCCCAACACCAATTTCATTGGTTTTTCATGATAATGATCATTTCATTGTCTATCAAATTCAATTCAAAAAAAATTCTTCCTAGTTTCATCAATTAACATAAACTAAAAATATTAGTATGAGTATCAAAAAATAATAAATTGAGAGGAAATCATATGAAACTGAAAATAATTCATAATATTTCCAAAAATATGAAACATTCTAATCAACCTATGACACTTTAGGTTCTTCCTATATAACTCTGGTTTATCATAGTTTATCATAGGTTTTTTTATTTCAATGTTAATATATAAAAATAACTAAACCCTTGCTTGATATAAAATATGGAAGAATGAGAATAAAATAATTATATATACAATCATTTTAGATGATTATTATTTACATATCTCAAATAATATACACCCTATAGTCGTAATGGTTTGGTTTTTTTAGTGACTAGATACATAATATACATATTTCATTAAATATATTCAACATATCCCATATGTTTTTTCTATGTTAGTACAATTCTTAGAAAAATAATACTTAATACCTTCCTTCATAACCTGGGGAAATGGAAACATAAGAAAGGGTGATCTCAGATGATCAGTAAGGGTAAACATGAGAAATATCAATCAATGATCATAAGATAATAATATGGGTTTGAAAATAAGATAATTACTTATGAAAACATACCCAACAATTCATATAACATCAATAATGAGTCATGTAATATGTAATTTTCAAATAAAAAGTCATAATTTATAATAATGCAGAGTCGTCAAAAATCAATCTTGAGTCGTGGGAGAATTTATATGATTAATATGTAAGTTTGTGGTGTAAAATTAATAATGTAAATAATAAGTGAATGCTACACACCAATACATTTATAACATAGAAGGCTTCATTTAATAACTCATTTAACTTTTTGGGCTTAGGATAACCACATGTGTACCCTATTGGGCTAGGGATAACTACCTGTGCATCCTCTTGGGATTTAGATAATAACCAATTTAACCATTGAAATAATGATATATTAAATATTAAGTAATAAATTAGAGTTAAAAAATAAAACCAACCATCACATAATGTTAATTCCTATATATTTATTCCAAAATACTTAAATTATGTTTATATAGATCAAAAAAAGTTTATAAAATCATTTGAAACATTCTTTGAAAATAAAAAGATTTCTTTTATTTGTAACTTTTAAGGAACTAAATATTCTTAGAATAATGGTAATATGATTTTATTTCTAAAAAATGTAATATAATAAAGTATTATTTTTTATCATTAAAGTATATGATTATAGAAAAGCTAGTTCATGTCATTAATATTAAAACACTCTCTTTTTTTACATTTGCAATTAAAGTAAAAAAAATGACCCATTTGAGATATGAAAATAATATTCATTAAAAATCTAAAAATAAAGTAAAATATGGTATAAAAATACCTTTATAAATAATTTAATATTATATAATTACTTAAATAATTTTTTAAAAGAACGTAGCTTTCGAGGAAAATGATTCGTGACCAAAAAAGGAGAAATAAGGTAAACTTTTTATAAAAACATTATTTTTGCCTTTTTGAGAGCCAAATAGTGGGGAAATGAAATTAACATTTTAAATTAATATAAATAACTATATGGGAATAAAATATATGTGTTTTAGAAAATAAATAACATATAATTTCCAAACATGTAAACTGAAACATAAATAATTCTGATAAATAGTGAGATTGTAACGTAAACTGTTTCCAAAAGGTATGAATTACATTAAACAATTTATAACCTCATGTCTAATAAATTTATATGTATTATAGATGTATTTTATGACCATATTCATTATTATAATACAATATATCATTCCTTTATAATTTCAAAATTACCCATTTATTAACAATTCTTCCTTAAAATTAATATTTGTGTGTCACCTGTTTGGTTTTCCATGCATGTTTCAATTCGTAGATTCATGACCTATTAAAATGTTCATGGTTTAATCATATACATAATATTAATAATTTTAAAAATATAATACTTACTCATTATACACACTTTTATAACCATCCATGTAAGATTGTGATGAAAAATGAATGACATCACTTCGTGGATGTGGTAGTTCACACATACAAACAGGTGATTTTTTTGTTAAATGGATAAAAATAAATGAAGTTAAAAAATAAATTCCCTTTATATACTCATAATAATTTTATAAATATAATATATATTCATTAAATCAATCTATAAAACCATTTATGATAATTGGTGATGAAAAATGGAATCCAACGCTTCATGGAGGTGATAGTCTGCACATAGTCAAGAGTGATTATTTTATTTTCCATTGAATGTGTGAGAAGTAGATAATGGTTATTAAATAAATAAAATAAAATTTATTTATATTTATTATATTGATAAAATCATATTGGTATTGATAAAATATATTCCAATTAGGTGGAAGAAGAAATAGACCTGAATGAACTCGATTAATATAGTCATATCTTCCTTTGGTATCCTTTTTTTAGATTACACCATAAGCCTTATTAGGTTATTATTTTAGTAATAAAAAAACACTAGGAAATTTTGTGGTTATCTAGTAATTTATTTTTTAATATATTGGTTTATATGAGGCGCTCAATGTGTTTAGAAAAGTGAAGAAAATCGGTTCCATTTTATAAGTGAGAGGAGTGGTACCCTGATAAAGACCATTAACTTTAAGATAATATAAAATAATTTTCATGTGAAGGTGGAAAAAAATGTGACCAAGTTAAAATATAAGGTTAAATTAGGATTAATGTCACATAATCAATCAAATTAAGAACATTTTTTGTGATATTAGATGCATTAACCCTTTAATTTAACACATTTTAACATCTACTATGGTGACTTAAATATTAACTCAGTAACTATTCATTATAAAAAAAATAAAATTTAACATATAACTAAATTTTTAATTGATAATTACAAATATGGAACTATTTTTTAAAATTAAATTTCAAAAGGTGGCATAAATTAATTCTAATATCAGTTCTAAAAATGAGTAAATTGTTTTTAGAAAAAATGTATCATTAATTATTAAGATGAATTTATACTTATTCATTTCCTAGTAACAGCCTTTAGATAAATGTTAATTTATTTGATTGAAAATATTATCTACACATTTAATTAAAATAATTTATCAATAATGATTGGTTTAATTTTTTAATATAAAATATATTGCTCATATAAAAAAAGTTTTCTAAAAAATATCTCTTTTTACCTAAAAATGATCTTATATTCATTTTTAACCAACATATAATAAATTTATGAGTGGTCATTAATTTTTCTACTCATATAGAAAATAATTTTCCATTGGTTTAATACTCTTAATAATATAATTTTTATATATATAATATATATCATATAACAATGTTTGTAAGAAAATCATTTCCATTTCACCATGAATTATTAGACTAGTATTCCTCATCATTACATAACCATTTCATGGATTTCATAATTTATTTTACTAAAAATTAATTCAATATCATCAGTAAATTTTATTGATAAAATTACTTAAATGTATGAAATTTAACAAAAAATCAAATTTAACAAAATAATTAAAAATAACATCTCAAGAACCTTGTGTAAATTTGACCCTTTTTAAAAGTTCATGTATTTTATCAATTTTATTTAACTATCAAAAAATGTATTTATTTATGTTTTATTAAATTATTTTTTCATTTATGTTTGGTGTATCATGAATCAAAATCTACTAAACACATCAAATTTATTTACATTAAATGTATTCTAAAATCTCATGGTGTTTTATTATCTACAAATTGATCATTTGTAATATCATTATCCTTAAGAGATTACAATACATTAACTATTGTAATTAAAAATTTTTGCAATTGAGATGATGATTATATTATATTAAAATATAAATCATGATAATTTAATGTAAATATAACTCTTCTGGTCTCTAAGACCTTAGAAGTACCAAAATGATATATCACTAATATTCTCTATATTCCATTATCTATTTCACAAGGTAAAATATGACTATAAATGTTATTATTAATTGAAAATAATATACTTTTCTATGTAACACAAGAATATTTTATAGTATGTGTCTTCTAAAATAAATTAAATTTATTTGATAGATTATATTAAACATAATATTGAGCTTAAATAAAAAATTAAATATTGTTATTTAATTATGATAGTTATCACCTAACCATTGGAATAGAGAGAATGAATGAGATTAATTAAATTGTTAAAATATAGTTTATAAATGTTTATAAAATTAATTCATTTTTTACTAGTTAAATATAAATAAAAATGGAATTCAATTAAACATTTGGTACTCCCTCTTTTTCTGATGTAGTTAAGGCTAGAGGGGTGGTTCAAGGAAAGGAGATTGAGAAACACACTTATAAAAGTGGTTATAGAATTCAAGTAGTTGTAACAGTTTTTGGGTAGATATAGAAAATTATCAATATGAATGTGTCAATGAATCTGATTCTTGGGGTTCCTGATCCGGGAAAAGCATCAAATCCATTTAATATCCAAAACTAATTTGTGACACTAGATGATGATAGAAAAAAGAATGGGAACCCTGAAGGCTGGAAAACCATTATCATAAGATGGAAAAAATGGGTCATGTTAATATTTTCAGAAGATGGGGAGCCAAGTGATAAATAAGGGGACTCCCAGCTAAATATGAAATATGAAAAGGATTCATTTTTTGGGATTGGATCTAAGAAATGGAAAAAAAATATCTGCTTTGATAATTATTTTGTCTAAAAAGGGGGGATCAAGACCCAAAAAAATTACTCATACACCAAAAATACTATAGTATAAAAATCATAGATAAATACAATGGTTAATGGGAAAATATTTATATTTGGGGAATCTACATTGATATATGGTGTGGAATCAATTTTAGATATGATGGGAAAGAAAACTGCTACCGAGGATTGAAAAGCAGCTGAGGGTGAAGCCAAGGTGTAGGAGTGTACAGTGTTGGATGAATACCCAATTAGGGTCGTAGGAAAATTGGGAGTATAGATAATGAAACCCTTGTGACCTATTCTAAATTCCATGGAAGAAATGTTTGAAGAATACCTTTATATCAAAACTCTAGAGGAGTTAGTCAACAAGATGTATGAGAGAAATATTCATGACTCCATTAATGAGGTGAAAAGGGAATGGATTGATAAGAATGATTGTATTTTTCTATGAGGATTCAATTAAAATAACATCACATTGTAGGAATATATTAAAACCTGGAACAAAATGGGTGATTATATTGAGGCTTGTTTATAAGTCGATCTAGATATCCAAGTAATTATGTGTAAGTGGGGGTTATGTAGTGTAGTGGACTCTAACATCCTTATTTTCATATTTGATGAATTTGTTAGCTCTTTTTTTTGGTTATTTATTATGTGAAGGACATGTTCAATTTTCACTTTTCCTTAAATTATTTTTTAAACAAAAATTTACTTTTCATTCAAATCCAATTTTGAGGATAAAAGAATTATTTTTCCAAAAAGAAAATTTTCCTCCTTTTGATAGTGAAACCATTTCGAATATATATATTGACACTTTTATTTATTTTATTTTAAAAATTGATGTTCAGTTTTAAATTAATAATATCAAAATTATCTTACAATGTATTTTTGGTATTTTTCAAAGAAGATTCATTTTTTGATGAATAGTGATGAATACTTAATTTTATTTAAAAACTGCTTCTTAATCTAATTTATTTATAAAAATATGTTATATTTTAAATGGGATTAAAATTATAATTATTTATATTATACAAAAAAAATAAAACAATTTGGGTCAATTTAATAAATTTCACATTTAAATTGGATATGAAAACATTTCAAACTTTTGAACTTTTTACATTAAAACCCTAGTTTTTCATTGTGTTTATGGAATTAAGTTTAAATATAATTATTCCAAATATGTGAATTAATTTTGTTAAAATTTATTCCATATTTTAAATCAAAAATCAAAAATTATTTATTAATGAAAAATTTATTTTTAGGAATAAAAAAATTTATCATGGTAAAAAAAACTATTTACCACTGTATAAGTAAAATTGTGCCATGGGTTGAGTTAAAAGGTAAAAGCTTAGTATACCTAAAAAATAAAAAATTTATTGTTTTATTGAGTTATTTATTGACAATAACAAACCTAAACAACATTAATTTAAAATATAATTCATTGAAATTAATTGCACCTCAATTTGGATGGACTTAATTATAAAATATTCATTATTTAATCACTTAAACCCACCTCTCCTCAATTATAAATAATATACCTCACCACCCCATTTATGCACACAAGTCTTTAGGATCCTAGAATGTCTAAAAAACATATCATCCTCACTCTCCCCCTATACAAGTTTTTTTTGTCTCACCAAAAGACAAAATCTATGTTCCTCTAGGGTCTCTTAAGAAGGCGATATTCTTGTGGTAATTTTCTCAAAACACCTCTCTTAATTTATTTTCATCTTATACTTTCTCTTCATATTTTTCATAAATCAAGACATAATAATTAAAAAATCATTTAAATACTATAATTTTATGTTATTAATGTAATATGTTATATCTATACATTTTATTACCACCTCTTATTCAATGAAATGAAACTATTTCCCATGTAGTGTCGGTTAATCACCACTATGAATAATGTTTTGTTAATTTTTCATTACCTACATTATGGATGGTCATAAAGCTATTATTATAATTAAATGAAACCTTAATAAATATTTTATATCCTATTTCATGTTCTAGAACTAATATATTATCATAATAGTATTTAATATGAAACTACTTCATGGTGTTCAGAAAACTGCCAAAATGAACTAAATGTTTATCATTAACATTTTATCTAATGAATCATTATCATATTAGAAAAAAATTATATTTGGGACCATTTATACTCCTAAAATGTTATCAATACCATTTCATTCCACTTCTGAAGTTGTATTTTGATTTGACAATATAATCCATAACTATAAGTAAATGAACTGATCATGAAACCATGAAACGAACACTCCTAGAATGATGAAATTGATCTTTATAACTCTTCAAAACAGAAATAAATTAACTAAAAAATTATATTAAATAAAATAAATATATAATATATTCTTAATTAATTAATTAATTAATGTAATTTTATTATCCAGGATAATAAGTACAAGTGTAATGTGCTTTCAGACGTAAGGTAAGGGATCTCTCTGAACCTCCAAATTGACTTTGGTTTACATTTTCACTAATTTTGATCCAATTTATCTATTAATTTATATTACATAATACTAATATATTCTGTATATATGTAAAAAATATTTATGTATCTCGATTCACCTTTATATGATGGGTAATTGCATAATTTGTAAGGTTTCATTCACAATTCACCCCGATAAGCAAGATTGGTTAATGGGGAACTTTTCTGTTTCCATCCCATTTTCAATTACACACCATAAATTGTTTTATGGTTCCAATATATTTATAGGTAAAATTATTTTTTCATCTAAAACTATTTTGGTTCATTTTTGGTTTTATGTTTAAAATTATACATTTTTCCTCTTAGAAAACTCTTTTTCATTTCCCTAAAACTGCACTTAAGTAGAACATTTCCAACCACTATTTTTTAGGATTTCGATTCAGTTGGAAATCATTGTCTTTTATCTATTATTAACCTTTTGAATTTCCATGATTTATTTAACCTCTTATTTCATGGATACCATTTTTATATTCTCTCTAGTTATTCTTCACTCTCATACAAATTTTATCCCCTTTTCAACACACGTATATCCGTAGCTTCTCCCTACAGGTCAACCATAAAATAATTATCCACATCCTAGAAAAAATAAAACATAGAAAGGGGTGAGCATAGATGCATAGTAAGGATAACAATATAGTGGAAACTTTCATAAATAAGCATAAACATTTAAGGAAATTTATAAGACTAAAACAAATGCCTTTTAAATATAAACTTCTGCATAATATGGAAAATATAGAATCAAATAATTCCATTTACTTATTCACATGGATATTCTACTAGTTGAATAATCACATGTGAAATCAGTACCCATACCATAATGATGGAATTCATAATGACAGACTTCATAACCATATAGTCAAGGCCTTGTGCCAAGACTAAAAATAAGATTTTTTTTCAAGGCCGTGTGCCAAGACATAAGTTTGTCTAATGAGACCTACCAATTTATTGAGGAGCTATAGCGGGCTCCACCCATCACTTACTAAGTCTAATGCATTTCTCATATGAAAAGGTTTAAACATAACATAAACATTCATATTAAAACTAGCATACGAAATATCAATACTTTATCCATAAACCATGAATGGTGTAGATATAACACACCCATAGTCAAACATATCACAAAACCATCAATACAATATCAAATATTTGTATCATAATAAATCAACTTCAAACAAGTTTAAAATCAATCAATGAATGTTGACATAAATGAAATTAAAACATTTTGAGAGAAATATCTCATTATATTTTGAAATCATTTAGAAGTCATGTAATTTTAAAAGAAAAAATTTATTTTGAAAGTTTTCTTATAATCTTGTAAGGGAAACTCTGTAGGTGTTATAATGGTGGAAAATAGCTTCACCCACTGTATAAGTTAAAAAAACATTATTTCCATAATTGTTTCGAAAAGGTTGTAAAGGACATTGGTTGGAAAAAGATAAAAATATTAATTAATAAAAAGTAAAACAAGGGTATAAATGACTTTAAACTATAGTCTAGGAAATAGTAAAAATGTTTTGAAATATATTTTTAAGAAACAATAATGTGGACGATAAAGAGGTTCAAGTAGATACTCACGTATAAACAACCCTGGATAATGAACAGATTATGGAATTAACTCTTACCTAGTACTTTTCATTGGTATAGTGTATGTTAACCTATTTTATAATAGTTAAATAATTTTTTTGAATTATACAGGAACTATATACATAAATATGATATCATATATGATCCTCTAATATTGCTTTGTTAATAATATTTCAGTAATATCATCGTTTTGGGTGTTAACTGATCTATTTTCCTTTATATTCTCAGTTACATAAGCCATGTTTGTTATGGATAGGATGTATTTTATTCATATCCAGAATGATATTAAGTTATTAAACATTATTTTTAATCATAAAATAAAAATTATTCTTGAATGATTACGATAGGGAATGAATCTCATCGCGTTCGTAGAGATGATAATCTGAACGTACGCACGAGCGAAAATATCCTTATATTGATGGTGAAATAATATTTAATTGGATGGTGTATCATATATAAATAATATTTAACATGTTATATTTATTATTTACATCAGTTATACTCAATATTATACTCATCCAAATAATGAAGTGTTTGAATAACAAACTACACCACGACGTGGAGACAGTAAGCCGTACGTACGCACGTATGGTGACTTTGTCATTTATTGGATGGAAATAATAACGAATATAGTTATATAATATTTATAATAACATCAAGGTATATTAAAGATAATATATTTATTATTTTATAATGGAAAAAACAAATAAATAGGATGTGGAAGAAGAAAATAACTTGAAAGAGGTGATGAAATATTTACCTCTTCTTCGGGTTCTTCCTTTTGATTTGATCAAAAGGGCTCTATAGGATGGCTTTATGACAAAAGGAAGGCCTCTAGGATGAAGGGAGGAAAGTTTTTAAGATATTTGGGCAGTGTTTGGCAACGCCAAATGTATTTTTAGGAATTAAATTAAGAGAGGGGGAAGTACCATTTTATAAGAGAGGTGAGGGTCACATTAGGAAATGCTTGAAATATTATTTTATAATAAAATCATTTTCAGTTTATAATGGAACCAAAATGATTGATTTCGAAGATCAGGGGGGGATGGATCAAAAAATTCTCAACCAATAGGTTTTATACAGGTTTAGGTAACCATATTATCCTTATCTTTTATATTTAACTCTTAGTTAAATAGTTTGACATTTAGCTTGTCTCTTTGTATTTTTATATTATATGGTTAACAAACTTACTATAACAAGAAAAAAGAACCCCAAGTGGTTAATTACTAATATATATAACCTTATTTAAGTCATTTTTCTGAACCATAGATTTTTACGAATATTATATCAATTAATAATATAGTATTTGTTTTAAAAACTCAATTTTGTCAATTTTGACACTATTTATTATTTGGTTTTTTTGAAAATCATAACAGCATGATTACTTCAAAAAAAATATTTAATCAAACATAAAATGTAATATTAACCTATAAAATTAGTGTAATTACTCAAAAGTCTCAAATTACATTTATTTGGTTATTTATAATATCAATTAGGTTAATATTTCATTAATACGGTAATTACTACATCATCATTGTGTCATAAATAAATTTAATTATTTAATGTCTAAAAATTATAAATAAAATACCATTATGTAGGAAATAATTTTATATTTCTAATGAATATTTATAGTCGAATTTATCATTTATATAACTCAATATTAAAAATGGTTTAGTTATTAAACTTTCAATTTTACACTTTTAAATCTTCTTTAAATAAAATAATAATAAATGTAATAATCTAATCCAAGTTGACCAAAGGGGGAAATATTTTATCCTTGAGGTTGTTTTTGGTCTAATTACATTTATCCAATTGAATTAGGACATGTGTTAGGGTAATTATGATATCATTTTTACCCATAATTACCATATTTACTTTTAACTGTGGTAAATAAAAGTCCAAAGTTACTATTCACAAAAAAATATTTTCATCTTATTAAACCATATTTTACTTAATGATATCAACTGTGTCTCTTGGATTTTTGAAATTCAACTCACAAAAGTAGTAAAATTACGTTTTATGCAAATTTGCTAATGTTCCTAGAAGGTGAGTAAAAGACGTTAAAAAATCAATAAAATTATATACATCTAATTTTTATAAAATGACTCCAATTAATTACATTGAACAAATATAGGTATTATTTATCTATTTTGACTTTAAATAAATTTAAATAAAATATAAAATTATTTTAATAGAAAGTAGATTTTAAACAAATACAGAGTATTTTTCACTATTCATCAAAAAATTGAATGTTTTCAAAAAAATACCAAAAAATAACTCTAAGCTATTTTTGATATTATGAATCTATAAATGAAGTCCATTTTGAAAAATAAAATTTATAAAATTTCCAAAATTGGGTATTAATATTCATAATGGCTAGTTTGATTGGTCGTGGTGTGTTAAAACTCCAAGTTTCATACAATGCAAGCTATTACATTATTCAAAGGCAAACGTATTTTGGGAGATTTGGGTGTTACAATATTTGGATCCACATAGATGGTCAAATATTTCATTAACATTTTGTAGATGATACTTGTTATTTATAATGATCTTTTTATGCTCATGATAATCGATGCAAAGGTGTATCAACCCATCCTTCTTCTTAAAGAATGGGATTGGTTCCCCATGGTGAAGCACTCAAGTGTATGACCCTTTATCGAGATTCTCATATCTTTTCTTCTTTGAATCATTATTTTCCTCCAAATCCATTCTATATGGAGTCTCGAATATTGTAAAATCTCCAGGTATAAACTCAATTGAAAATTAAACCTCTCATCTGGGTGGAATACTAGGAAATTATTTAGGAAACACGTCATCATATTCCTTAAAAATGGGAATATCTCCAAGGATGGTATTTTCCATAGACTCACTCATTTTAGCAAGATACTTTCACTTATAGGGAAATAATATACATGCATGAGATGTTGGAACTAAAGAAAATTCATCCTCCTCCTTTCAAGTAACACCTCATTACCGATCTGTCACGTACATCTTCAACCTTGTCATGGTTTTCCTTTTCTCATTGATTGTATAGAGCCAACAAGGAATTGGTAGGACACCTATAATGGTGAAGTCACATATTTTTTGGACTCTCAACTTTAATCGGTGGTTTTTTTAGGCTATAGAAGAAATTCATGCCACATAACTAGGTTATAGGACATGTAATTATTGTTGGGTACAAGTTTTAAAGGGATTTACACTATGAAATATTACATGATGTGAAGATCTATTTCACATTATGAATGATTTGTATAATTTATTTTTAATATTATGTGATGTATTTCTTAGCATACTTAAACATCATGAATTTCACTACATGTAAAATAGTTACACATCATGTAATTCCTCAAGCAGAGAAGCTATAGGTAACTGTTCGAGTTTTGGGTTCCCATTCAACAAATGTTTCTCCTTTTCTATTAAACCAAGGATCCTCTCTAGAAATTTTTTTGACACTGTTACTTCTAAATCGATCCATTTAACATTCTATATTCATTATGGTTGTGGTGTCTCTCTCCAGTTAAGTGATATTTCTAAAACTTAATTTCCATTGATCCTGGTAGAACCCTTGGGTTGTGTTATCAAATAATTTGATCTAAATTTGTGTTTTTTCTTGTCTTTTTTCAAAATCTATTTTGCAATCTTGTTCTATATTCCGTTTTCTTGTCTATTGTTGTGTCACAGTTGTTCATTGTTGAGGTATGTCGGTTTCCTTCTTTCCTCCTACCCTTTTTTTTCTAAATTAGTTCAATATTGAGACGTGGATTAGATTCTAATGAATTTATTGATGTCATTGGGTTTTCATTATTGGTGGATCCCATCGCGGGTGTGTGTGACCTGAGTTTTGAGTTTAGTGGTTTTTATCTCTATTCTATGTTGGATAATCCATATTGTTCCATTTTTATAAATTGATTTACAAATAAATTGGAAGACAATTGGAATGATTATTTGTGTGTGTTGGAATGATATTTTGAATAAAAGTGGTCTTTCCTTAGTTTTTTATTAATTGAAAGAAAATGGGTATTTTTTGAAACAATGAGATGATAATGAAAACAATCACATTGGTTACATTGGGTACTAGGTGGAAGGTTTAGCTTGAGGCCATCGTCCAATGTGGTGGTTCAGATTCAATGTGTTCCTATTTTCCTAGCATGCAGATTATTGGAACTATGTATATATATGATGTTGGGGTTTCAAACTTTGGGATGTCTCCTTGTTCATAGAGTTTAGATCATTGGCTTTAAGTACCGCAGTGTGATGTTCATAGATTTTTTTGTACAAGTACTCTACTACATGACCTATTGTATTCCTTGGTGTTTTATGATTATATTGCTACTACTGTTTTTTATTTCCTTGATTTGTTTCTATTTTATCCTTGACATTCATGTTTATCCTTTTGAAATATGATATATAAAATGTCATTTGAAATTTATATCACTTCTTTTTTTAGAACTCTGATAAAGATAAAATTTTTAGCATGTTTTATATAAAACTACATTACTTCTTATCATGGCATGTTTTATATAAAATTATCATACAAGAATTTTTATATAGAGACTTGTTATATAACACATGGGTTGGATCCTTTTGACAATGTTATCTCACACCGTATGCACCACTTCGGTCATGCGTAGACCTTTTTATGTCTTCCATTGCAGAAAAGTTAAGGAACTACTATGAGTTGGTAAGGTTTAATGTTATCTAGGTTGGGTTGCTGGTGGTGAGATTGTGGGATTTCATCCACGCCATAACATGGAGTAATTGTTTGGTTTTGGTCCTTTGTTATTGGAATTTTCTCTTGGAGTTTTTAGATACTTTTACAGCCATCTATTTCAGCTGTCTTTCTAAAAATTATGAAATATATTTATTAGATTTATTCTATTTATTCTATTTATTATTTCTTCATATATATATATAGGACATGTGTTTGTTTAGGTTGGGTGAAGTTGTTGTTTTGGTTTGTTTTTCGATGCCCGGGTGCCTATCGGCAACCCATGGGGATCAGGAATTCCCTTATTGTATGTGATAGATTTGGTCTGGTGCTGGTTTTAAGGGCAACCTAGTTCAGTTCATTAAATTTTTGTATCAGAGGAGGTATGTCATCAAGAGTCCTTGTCTTGAGATATTTATTAGAATGGATTTAGGACTTTCGGGACTTGAGAGGTATGTTGATATGAGTGCATGGCATGATTTTATCATTATGAGACTCATATTTACATGGGAAGTAGGAATATGTTTCTCTAGTTTTGGGATTTGTTTTAAATCTCAGTTTCTACTTATGGGTTCTCTGGTTTGAAATGATATTTTTTCTATTGTCTGATCGTTCTTATGTTTTCATATGGAGTAGTATGCCTCCAAGACGTCTTCCAAAAGTTCTTTAAGAGGGTTTAAGTGATGATCCTTAAGGTAATCCACCTATATATTAGAATATCATTGAGACTATCATACATTAAATTCATTCTGTTGATCAGGATGTACCATGGGTTTAGAATGTAGTTGTTGAGGTACACTCAAGATATGGAAGATAGAGAGAGAGATTTTGCTAATTCTTGTGTGAGAAGCCACAATCCATTAATGGAATGAATGAACCTCAGGAGATAGAGGACTTGCTGGATAGGACCGATCATATCTTTTACATCATTAAAACTTTTGATAATATCATAGTAAAGTGTGTGGAATTCAAGATTAAGAGTTCTAGGAAGCGATAGTGGGATTCTATGTTTTAGGAAGACAGACATGTGGATTTGGATTGGAAAGGTTTCAAAACAATATTCTTCCATCAGTTATCTATAGATTCAATTATACTTGAAATGTCTCTAGAGTTTAGGTATTTTCCACAAGGATAGTGTTTGGTGTTGGCAGACACCAACTATTTTGCTGAGCTTGTTCGTTTTTTTCAGATGTGGTAAAGAATAACTAACTGAAGGATCAGAAATACATCTATTGATTGAGACCAGATATCATATTCTAGGTATTATTTTGAAAAAATCTACATATGTGGATATGGTAGACAGAGATTTGATGACAGATATGAATATGACATGCATGGTTTGTTTTCCTACCCCTTCTCTGTTATCTAGTGGCAGTTTTAGTGACATGAATGGGTAGAAGAAAAAGTGGTAGGATCATCAAAGAAGTGTTGAAGGTGGGTCTCAGCCGCAAGCCTCCTCTGCACCTTATGATATATCTATAAGTGTTCCTTTGAATTTCTATTAGTGTGGCAAGGTTAGACACCCCATACATTTTTTTCCCATACATGTAAAGATGTGCAACAGTTGTGTATGTGTTGGTTATTTACAATACTTCTATTAGGCAATGAATATGCCTCCTTAAGGTCAGGGATCTTCAGATTCAAAGCCTTCTGTGGTGCAGTCAGATGCTTCAAAATACTATAGGTCTCCAGCCACATGCTCATGAGTGAATCACTTTCATGAAGTAGATGAGTTTCTAATGAAACTCATTGTAGGTATGGAAACAGTGAGAGTTACTTTCCTAATTGTATCTTATGTAGCAATTACATTATTTAAAACTAGTGCATCCCACTAGTTTATATCTGTAAATTTTTTTAATATTATTAAACTTCCCATTGAACTTATATACTTTGTAATGAAGATAGTGACACCACCAAGTAGGAGGAAAGAATAGGGGTTTCAATGACCTTATTTGTTAACGATAGTTAATGTTGTGTTGGTCTGGGATTTTCTCATTCTTGATATGGATAAATTTGACGTCATCATCTGTATAGACTGGCTTCTCACTCATCAAGATGAGGTTAATTATTATAATCAATGTGATTCATTTCTTGATATCTATGGGAGTTGACATGTGTTTCAGGGGGAGTTGGACTTGAGGTCTTGTCATGCAGGACCTTCCCATATAGAACTCAGATTTTTTTTGGATGCCATTTCAACTGAGCCTGATGAAATATATTTTGTTTTTTATCTTCCCATTTTTGTTTAGTAATTTTCTAACATTTTCCTATACTACTTCTCTAGTCATTTTCGAGATATACTGGTAGATTTTACGAATGGTTTGGTGATAGTTACGCATCTGATATCGATACCTTCTTATCGTATGGAACTAACGAAGTTGAAAGATCTCAAGATTCAGATGGATTATCTATTTGAAAATGGATTTGTACACCATAGTGTTTCTCCTTGGGCCACCCCTATTCTATTTTCCAAGAAGGTAAATGGTTTAATTCAGTTATGTGTGGACTGTTAGAAGTTGAACCAGGTAACAGTTAATAATAAATATCATTTTATTTATTTGTATGATTTATTTTATCAGTTAAAGGGGTTAAAGTGTATTTAAAATATTGATCTTCAGTCGGGTAATCATCATCACACATTTTGGGAGTCTGATATATTGAAGATAGATTTTATGAGTAGGTATGGATATTATGAATTTCTTGTGATTCTTTTTGGTTTGAAAAATTATCATGTAGTTTTATGTCTTTGATGAATCAAATATTCCATGAATATCTTGATACTTATGTTATAGTGTTCGTGGTTGATATTATGGTTTATTCTAAATCTGAGTGTGAGCATGAGAACCATCTGAGTTGGGCCCTAAAAATTTTGAGGAGTAAACATTTTCAAGGAATGATTTTGAAATGTTGTTTCTGGATTCAAGAAGTCTAGTTATTAAGGAACATGGTTTCTGAACAAGTATTATCAGTTGGTCCTACAAAGGTGAAGGTTTTCGAGTCTTGGAAGGAACCACATAATGTTTTTTTGATATGTGGAGCTTCCTTGGTCTTACCAGATACTACCAACGGTTTGTTAAGGTTTTCTCAAAATTGGTATCACCTTTGAATAATATTACCAAAAAGGTGGTGAAATTCACATCGGATGTGAAGTGTCAGTCTTCTTTCAATGAAATGAAATAAATTATAACATTGGATCCTAATCTGATCTTACCTGAGCCTAGTAAGGGGTATGTGGTGTTTTTTTATGCTTCTAGTTATAGTTTTGGATGTGTTATTATTCAGGTCGACCATGTGGAATCTTACAACTCTCTTCATCTTTGAATGAATGAGAATAACTACCTCAATCGGGATTTATAGATTTTTTAGTTATGCATGCACTAAATTGTTTGTGGAACTATCTTTTTGGGGAGTGGTTCAAAGTCTTATCTAATAATAATAGTTTTAATTATATATTTTCTTAGAATGATTGAATATCAAATAGAGACAATGGGTGGAATAACTTCAGACATTTGAAATTGATATCACCCACACATTGGGGACGGGAAAATTCATTGAATACACTCTTAGTAGGAATGTACAATTTCATGCTATTCTAGAATCCATGGAGGAGTGAAACCTTGTGGGGATTTTTTCTCAGTTGCACATGGATTCTAATGAGGATATTTTAGGTATAGTTCTGACTAATTTTTAGTTATCATCATCTCTCCTAGATTGCATTTTTTAGAGTTATTAAGAGGATGATTTCAGTGAAATTATAGAAAGCATTTATGGTGGGGAGATTGTTTCTAGTTGGTCCCTTTCATCCTATGGTATTCCCCACTTCAAAAAGTGGGTTGTTGTCCAAGAATCTTTGAGAAGTATAGTATTATTTAATTATCACATCTACTTATGGATTGTTCATCCAGGAACTAAGAAGATATATTATGACATGAGATGATGATTCTGGTGGCCATGAATGAAGTGTGACATTTTAGATTATGTGTCTCGATGCAACACATTCAAATGGATAAATATAGAGCACTTGAAACCCTCTTCTTTGCTTCAGCCTCTTCTGGTTCTTTTCTAGAAGTGTGTCGAGGTATCCATGGATTTTTGTTGTTGAATTATCATAGACTCGCTGAGAGAGGATTAATATTTGGGTGGTTGTTGATTGGTTGATGAGGTATTCCCGTTTCATTCTGATTAAAGACACCACTATGGTTGAAGATCTATGTATGTTTTGTGTATAGGATATTATGAGGTCATATTGTTGTACTTTTACCATTTTTTGGGATAGGGATCCTAGGTTTATCTGTTGGTTTTGGAGGAGTCTCCAAGAGTAAATGGGGACTCAGGTCAAGTTGATATAAAAATACCATACAAAAATAGACAGTCATACGGAGTGTGTATTTAGATCCTAAAGGATATGGTTTGTGCACATGTCTTGGATTTCATTGGATAATGGGATAGCTAGCTGGGACTGGTTGAGTTTTTTTTATAACAATAATTAACATTCATCAATTAGAATGGATCCCTTAGAGTCATTCTAGGGCCACCTGTACAAATCACCTCATTGTTGGGATGAGGTAGATGAAGTAGCTTTGGGTGGACCAAGATTGGTTCAAGAGACATCTGTGAAGATTCATGATGTAAATCGATGTCTATTTATACCATAGAGTTGATAGAAATCATATAAAAATCAGCAATGTTTTCCTCTTGAGTTTTCCATTGGTGATTGGATTTTCTTGAAATTTTTTCCATGGATGGGTCATCGTCATCTTGGAAAACAAGGAAACATAGCTCAAATATATTTTGGACCATTTGAGTTCACTGAAATGCTCAAAATTGTTTCTTATCAATTAGAATTTATGATTTTTTGATAGGTATTCATTATGTTTTCCACATGTCTTAGCTCAAGATGTATCATCCAAATCCCGCTCATGTTCTAATTTGGGATGAAATTAAGTTAGATCGAGAAGTTTCTATTTTAGTGAAATCAGTTGATATTGTTGACTCTCAAGTAAAAGTATTACATGGAAATTTAATTCCATTAGTATTATTTATATGGAAACACATATAATATTCTGATGATACTTGGGAATACAAGTCTTTGATGAGGGAACAATAGTCTCATATTTTTTCTGTGATTACATCTTCCACATGACTTCTCGAGTATGGAAAGTCTTTATGGTGGGGAGTTTGTAACATCCCGCTATCAATTTTTCAGGTAAGACTCTAACCACATATTCATTTTCCTTGTCTCATTGTCTGTATAAGGATAAGAATAAATTTGGTGGATACCTATATTGGTTATGTCATTGATTTTTTGGACTCGCAACTTTAACCTGTGGTTTCCAATGACTAGAGAAGAATTTCATGTTGTGTCACTAGGTTACACAACCTCTTAGTGTTATAAGGTACAAGCTATGTAGGGATTCATTCTAAGAAAGATTACATGATGTGAAGATCTGTTTCATTTCATGAATTATTTAAATAACATATTTTTAATCCAAGGTGATGGATTTTCAGCGTACTTAAAAACTTTGGATTTCATGACATGTAAAGGAGTTACACATTGTGTAATTCCCCAAGAAAGGAAGTTTTAGGGAACTATTCAAGTTTTGGGTTCCCATTAAACCACTTTTTCTCCTTTTATCTCAAACCAAATCTCATCTCTGTAAACTTTTGGAGACAATTTTCCTTCTATATTGATCTGTTCAGTGTTCCATCTTCATTGTGGTTGTGGTGCATCTCTCCAGGTAAGTGATCATTCTCCTTCTTCATTGTCATTGATTGTGGTATCACCATTGTGTTGTATCATCATATAAGTTGATATAAATTTTTTTATCTTATTTTATTCTTCCAAGATTCATTTTACGATCTCGTTCTAGAGGCGTTTTCCTTGTAGATTGTGGTGCAGCGGGTGTTCATTGTTGAGGTATGTGGGTTGCCTCCTTTCTGCTGACCCATTTTTTTTTCTAAATTCAATAAAAATTGTTATGTTGATTGGATTCTAGGTAATTTTTTGACATTGTGGGGTTTTTTGTGTTGGTGGATCCTATTTTAGGTGTGTTTAACCAAAGATTTAGACTATGTGGTTTCATCTCTAGCATGTGTTTGGTAAACCGTATTGTGCCTTTTTTATAAATTCATTTATAAATAAATTGGTATGAAATTGGAATCATTTTTTGTTGGTGTTGGAATGAGATTTTTAATACAAGTGGTTTTTCCTTATATTTTGATAAATGGAAAAAAGGGTAATTTTTCAAAATATTGAGATGATTATGAAAATTATCACATGGGTTACCTTGGGTACTAGGTAGAAGTTTTAGTTTGAAGTCATCTCCCATTATAAGGGTTAACTTTCGAGGTGTTCCTCTAATCCTAGAGTTGAGATTAATGGATTTAGGTATGCATATAATGTTGGGGTTTTACACATTCAGGTGTATCTATAGTCTTGAAGTTTATTTCATTGGCTTCAGGAACTATAGTGCACTGTTCATATATTTTTCTGTATGATTAGTCTTCCACCTTACCTATTGTATTCTTTAGTGTTATCATAGATTTGATGCTAATATTGTTTTTTATTTCTTGGATTTGTACTATTTTAGCCTTGATATGCATGTTGAATCTTGTAAAAGATGATATGGAAAATGTTCTTTGAAATTTATATACATTATATTTTTAGAACTATGGTAAAGAGGAAATGTTTACCATGTTTTCTATAAAACTAATATAATACTTATCATGACATATTTTGTTTAAAATGATCATACAATAATTCTTATATAGAGGATTTTTGTGGAACATCGATGTCGTATCCTATTGATCCTGTTAGCTCACACCCTTCACACCACTTCGATGGTGTGTAGACATTTTTATGACTTCAAATGTAGGATATATAAAGGTTTTGTAGTGAGTCAGTGAGGTTTCATGTAATCTTGGTTGGGAATCTGGTGGTATGATGCTGGGGTTCATCCACACCATCAGATAGAGTAACTGTTTGGTTTTGTTCCTTTATAGTTGGACATGTCTCTTAGAGTTTCTGGCTAATTTTGGAATCATTTTTTCTGTTGTATTTCTTGTAGTTATGGAATATATTTATTGGATTTTAGATGTTACTTTTTGATTAATGTACATATATTCAATGTGTTTGTTTAGATTGGGAAAAATCATATCCTCTAGTTTGTCGTACGATGTTTGGGTGCTTGTTGCCAGCCCGAGGGGATCGAGAATGCACTTCATATA
The DNA here is from genome assembly GCA_963277665.1 of Viscum album. NCBI lineage: Eukaryota > Viridiplantae > Streptophyta > Magnoliopsida > Santalales > Viscaceae > Viscum > Viscum album. Next base: position 1,429,903,729 of record OY728156.1, on the reverse strand, counting down.
TGTTATGGATCAGGTTGGGTTCCAAGTTTGAGGGAAACCCGGGATGGTTCATTACATTTCACTTGTATAGAATTAAGTAAAATTCATGATAGAGAGAGTTAGTTTCTTCTCTTATCAATTTATGTTTGATCTATAAAAGAAAGGAAAATCCATACCCAAAATTGAATGAAATTCCACCAAAGGGAGAATCACAAGATTCACTTGGAAGTTTATCCCATAAATTTTGATAGGGGTGGAGTTACATACTTAGTATGAAATAATTACCCCATTTTCCATTTTCATTAACAAATCTACATCCATATTCTTTTGTGGTGTTTTAACTATTCTACTAAACTCACACGATATAAATAAATTCATTGAACTTTGGATGATAACACTACCTTTCACCATTTTATTCTGAATCTAACAATTTACATTATCCAAAATAGACTTTGGGATGATAATTTTCAACCTATTAAACACATAAATGGGAATCTAATAACATTAAATGGATAACATTTAAATGACATGTATTTACTTAACTTATGAATTTTAAGTACTCAATCCAATTTATCAATGTTATTTTCCCTAACATATATTTTTATGTGAATTTTTATTCCCTTATTAATGGTTCATAATGAGCTTGTGGATTTACCAAAGCATAGACCCCTAAAGTGTAAAACTAGGTGTCCATCAATGCATGTTTTCATGCACTAGGTGATGATCGAGTCTAGATCAATGACATTTTTTGGATTATTACCCCTAGGTATCTCTATGCTAGATCCATTTCCACATATAATATCCAAATATGAATTAATTTATAGAAACCAAATAATATATACTTTACCATAATGTAGGTATTTTTTATCTGGATTATTCTTATCCCTAAGTATTTCTATATAGTTTCCTTATCCTAATCCCAGAAATAACTAAACCTTACTTTGATACCAACTATGACAACACCTTTCTTTAATACATATTAATTCATCGTCTATTACATAGGTATACACTTAATACAAACCAAAATATAGAGAAGCATAATATCCTTATGTAATAAGGTAAATCACATAACAACTTAAAACAAAGGGTGCATCAGCATTATTGAAAATTTCCTTCACATTCTCATAATTTTCCATCATTCTTAAAATTGAATGGTATAAACTGGGACATACAAAAGAAAATGGTGAACTATAAATCCTAGTAAGGGAATAAAAAAATAACATGAATAAATTATGAAATTTTATACAATAGGCATTTCAATGGAACATAAAAGGGGTGAGAATCATATACATAGACAATGATACAATATATAACATGGTAACATAAATTTAATAGGGGAAATGTGGAAAAAATATTTAACATGGCTTTATAAACATAGTAAAAGGCTAAATACCAAGAAATAAAAACATGGTGAAAAAGTACCATAATGGATTAGGTTCACTCTATAATCCCATACATGATATCTTATGAGTATAAAACATTGCCTAATACATTGAAGAATCATCTAATTCTTGGAACACCTATCACTTTCATATCATGTACATTCATAAGTGTTCCACACAGATCATTGAAAATAAGATCATATTTCATCACATTTAATTTCAAGATCAAGGAGTGATGAATATATACATGTAATTACCCAATAAAATAATTATAGGTATTTCTAGGTGAATACCCTTGAGCGGAAATAGTGATAATATTCTCAACACAAAGGTTTGACATGGAAAAATCACCGTGAAATTTTGACACATTAACTAGAGTACTTAAAGGTTCAAAAAATATTTTAATGAGAGATAAAGGGGTCATGAATAATTTTTACATAAAAGGGATAGTAATAGTTATGTGTAAAAATATATACCAATATTAATAATTGGAAATAAATGGAATAAAATGAAGAAGATGATTGAATAAAGATAAGAAAGAGAGAATCCCTTACTAAATTTTAGTATAGTAACAGGTAAGATAAATGATATAATGGGAGGGGATAAATTATCTATAATTATATGGAAATAAATGGGATAGTATATGGATATTTATAAATCTATGAAAACATACCCAATTGAGATTTAAAATTCTAAATTCAAAAAAAAGTTATTGAATTTAAAGGAAGAGAGAGGTCCCTTACATTCAGCGGGTGATTCCATAAGCTTGGTAGGAGCTTCATGAGAGATTGGGGGAACCTTGGGAAGACTATTGTGAGGGGAGGGTAGAATTAGAACTTGATATATGTTTTTTTACTGAAGAATAATGGGATATTTTTTGGTTTTACATAGGAAAATAGAGGGGAGTTCTTTATTATTTCCCAAACATAGGTTTTGGACTTCATACAGTAAAATAATCAAAACCATAAGACTTCCCATGGTTTTTCACATAGTTTCTTTAAAAGAGGAGTTGTTATATTTATTTTATAAGTAAAAGGGAAAAATAATTAAAATATAACCCTTTGTGATTTTGAAGTGAGTCATGTTCATAATAAAATGATTTTAAAACTGTAGAATATAATATAGGTTTTCGAGGATTCATAAAGGCTTTATAAAATTAATCAAATAACCTAAAAAATATATTTCAATTGGTAAATAAGGCTTTTCTCTTGGATACCTCTTATATAATTTTTTACATCATTTTTGGGTCATTGTGATTTCACAATACACATCATATATTTATACTGTATTTAATTTTTACACAAAAATGCGAAAATCTCAGATTATTGGGAAAAATTCACTGTTGGATAATTTCAACATAATGATTCAAAAAAATATTTATTTTATCAAAATAATTTTATAAACATGTTAATTTTGACTTTTCAAACAATAGTTTACATTTATTTAGAAATTATTCATTTTTTGAAAATAATATTTTTCAAACCCTTATAAAAAATTACTTTAAATTCATAAAAATTATATTATCATATATATTTAATAAATATTATTTGAATTTTTTATTATATAAAATTATAATTTGATTTTAAAATTCATGAATTCAAAACAAAATTATTTCTGAATTTAAATTTCATATTACACAAAAATTCAATTTGTGTTTTACTGTATCAAAATCAAAATAATTTATAATGTAACAACAATAATAGGTAAATATAACCATTATTATATTTAAATTAGAATATAAATATTCATATTATTAGTTTCGTGATACATGGCCCTTTATTACACTAGAAAACTTCGTAAGGGTTTGGTGCAAAGTGGTGAAATTTTTATATGATGGTTCAATGTACAAAGTCTAGTTCATGATCTCAATGATTTTGAAATTCTCCCATAAACAGTTTTGCTGGTGATTTAGTTGTTGGATATCAGATTGGGATTGGTCAATGTAAAATCCTATTGATTTTATCTACCTTGTAAATTCTAATAATTGGGCTTCATAGGGTATGATCTTACTATTTTAGGAAATTTCTTCTTTTGTATTTGTCAATTGTATTTATCCTAACCATATAATTATACTAATTATAAATCACTATTAAACAACAATTTTATCAACCGTTATAATGTGGATTGATATTTTAAATATTATATTATATAATAAAACCCAATAAGTGCATGTGTTTTCTATAACCATATTAGGTCATTTAATTCAATCACAAATGAAAATTTATTTGTAAATTTGTAGGTCATTACACTAGATCTCCAAAATTATTAAAGTATCAATTTATTCTCATTTCAATCACACACTTACATTCTCTTCCTCTTATTATTATCTTATTTATATGAAACCTCCCAATATATCACATGGGTGTATTCCTTATGATCTTTAGTTAATAACTAACCATGTGGGACTACTACTCATCATCTCATCTTCTTTATGTTTTGTTAAGATTCTCCAATTTTTCTTCAAAAAATACTTTTACTAATTATCATATTCTATGTTCACAGGATATTATTTAGAATATTAAAATTAAAATATCTTTTAAAACTAGTCAAATATATTTTATGATAAAACCTTCAATTTTCATCTTCATAATTCATTTAAAATATCCATATTTTAAGTTCCATATTTATTATAACAATGTCCTCTCGATTTATTCATTTATATATCTTCACATATCAACTTTTGTTCTTTATTTAATTCATTATACAATTGAATTTTATATTCCATGTCTTTATTGTAAAATATAATTGTGGTGAAAGGTTCTAGTTCATGGTTAAATCTTGTTCTGAAAACATTCTCACTATTATCCTCATCCAAAATTAAAGCTCAATCAACAGTGTCATGAAATTTGTTACATAAAGAACAATACTAGAATTGTCTGATTTAATATCTAGAAATAACATATTTTCCAAATAGTTAATTCTCATGTAAGAAATAATAAATCATATATATTACATTATTAATCTTAAAAATCTTGTTAACCCTCATAATTTTTTTTCTTATAATTATCTTACATATTCTAAAGAACTTCAGAGTAAACATTATGTACCATCTTTAAGATTTTTTTTATCATCTTGTAAATATTTTATACATTATGGATTATCTTATGTACCACAAGATAATCCATATGTATAATATTTTATACTATCCTTTACTAGATATCAGTATGAAATTAAGATTCATCATCTGTATAAAATGATAGATAATATATATTACAAAGAAAACCTAACATACCATCTAAAAGATGTTAATTATAACAATATATCTCCTATATCTCCTAATGTATTTTTTTTAAGGATATTATGTATCTTAGTGGGCTTAGAAAATTTACAATAAACTATTAAGAATTATCATATGCATTCCTTTATTAATTATTCTAATATAAATCAAAAAAAATTATCCTCCTCCAATCAGGTAAAAACTTATTAAAATCATCTCAAAGATTATCCAACCCATTCATCACATCTAAAAACTCAAAAGAATTTCAAAATGTATCAATCAAAATTCTAAATATCTTCATATTCATTTTTAAATAATTATACCATATTAATACTAAACTTTGTATACTTTAATTATTCCATGCATCCTCAGTATTTCTTCAACACTTTTCACTAACCATTCTCATAAATAATACTTAAATAATTATCATATTAACGTACCAAAATCCTCAATAACTCAAATAATTTATTATCTCTATCCAAGTATATATTATACTTCATTAATATTTTTCATGTAAACAAATGAGGATGGTATATAAATCATATTAGCCAAAAAAATTTATCTTCATATAAAATCTCTTCAGGATTTCCACTAGTCATCTTCTCAAAGTCATCAAGAACCCATAGTTGATATTTATTTCATCATCCATAATCACTTATCATCAATTCCTATTAATTAAAGATAAATAATCATTAAATATTAATTCCTAAAAATATTATCATTGTGCTTCTTTGTCCTAAACCTCTTCAATCTATATCACCCAACACATATTGACATTATTCAAATATTAAAAAAATATAATCATTGAATTTCCTTAGAATATTTAAATATTGTTCATAAAAACACTTTTTCAATAAAAAATATATCTTATCATATAAGATAAATAAGATGAAAACATACACCCTTTATTTATATCTCTTTTAAATTTATATATATTCATTTAATTTCAAATCCAAATTTTAATAACCCTTTGCATCATAATTTTATTTAAAACTAAAATATACATCAATTTTTAGTTTTATTTTAAATGTTTTTATATTTATGAAATTTTTTAGTTATAAATTTTTTATCACATACCCTTCAATAATGAAGAATTTATTTCTATGACACTGATACCTAACATGGTAATTCCATATAGTTCCCAAAAATATTTCAAGTATCTCGGTTAGTTCCATCCAATATGATAATTTATATTATTTAATGACTCTAAATTTAGGTTTTAATGATGTTGACTGGATAATTGAAGAAAAAAATTGGAATTTCCAACTAAATTTTTATTCTTATGGTTTAAAATTTTACTTATTTGTATTGTAAATTTAGCACCTGAACCTAGATATCACATGACATGGTGCATTTATCCTCAATAATTTGATAAAATTTTATTGAACTCGTTATAATTTTTAAAAAATATCCACTAATGATTCCATAATGAATTACTCTACTATAACAATCCTTAAAGGATATAATTTTTTATTCCATGTCATTGAGACACTCTATCACATTGAGTATTTGATCAGAGACTAAATTTCCATCAATCAGCATACATATAATGCTTTTGAAACCATAACTGAATTATATTATTCTTATCATAATCAATTAGATCCAATTTTTTAACATCTTTTATTTAAGGTTACTCATAAAATAATTACTCTAACACATATATTTCTTTAATCTCTCTTAAGAATGATTCTATGGTTTTTATACCAATCTACATATTACAACTGCTAAAATTATTTTTATCTAAATATTGATATCAAATAAATATTCAATGATGACGATGAAATTTATCTACAATAAAATCTTTTATCAGTTAATTATATTGTTTTATAATAAATTTAATATGTATTATTATTAAATTCCCTCCCACTGAAATAATGAAAACTTTTAAAGACCCACATATCATTATTGGTAAAAGATCTATATTTTACTAAAAAATGAGTATTATTTGGCATTACTTTCACGACTTATCTATTTAATTAGTCCATAATTCCAATAATATCATCTAAAAATAAGTTATTATTAAATGTAAAACACTTTTTTCTAATATATTATATGGATAAACTCAACACCATTCATCTGGTATATTAACTCTTAGGATTTCCCAGCTAAGTGTAACACAAATAGAATTCCAAAAAAAGTCACCTAACTCTTAGGGTAACCTCATTACATGATTATATTATATAATATAATACATTTTCACCCATCTTTAGAAGATCCTTCCTATTTAAATGATTGAATTATAAAAAAAATCATCTGATTTGGAATGAATCTAAAACTTATTATTTTTATATGGGGTAGAGTTTAATCTTTCCATCTTATCTCATGTTATTAATTTAACTTGTATTCATAATTATAATAATTTAGTTTGAAATCATATTCTTTCCACCAAATGAATATTTTTAAACCATATTTATGTGTAACACTTTACACAACTCATATCTTGTGTTATTAAACCAAATTAAAATACAACTCTAATCATACATATCGAAATGTATCTCTACAATAAGGTACATAAAACTGTTTCATGTAAAGTTATAGAACCATATGAAACTAAAAATCCCCAAAATATTATGTTTGGATCATCATAAATTAAACCCATACATTTTTATACAAGGTATAATCCTTCATTATAATGAGTAATCACACCCAAAGTTCCTCTACCTAGAGATAATTTACTCAAGATATACATGAATTCCATCATAATTCTGACACCTAACATTTATAATATGTAATATACATTTAAATTAAAATTCATAACCTAGTAAAAGCCTAATATATGGTTAAATAAAACTAAATATATTATTTTACCTAGAATATAACTCCTTAGATTCATATTTTCATAGTTATAGAATATTATTTTCACTTTAAACTAAATCATATGAATATTCATAATATAATAATTTTCTTCATGAATAAAGCATGGAATAAACTAAATAAATTAATAATTTATATATTTAAACAATATATAATAAAATTTTGAAGAGTTAAAAAATACTGTTAATTATAAACACTTTATAATTTATCTATGTATTATGGGTTTCCATAATTAAATAAATATAAACAAGTTATATTTACTTCCAATATGAAATAATTTATATTATCCTTATATATGGGATATTATTTTTCATATGTTATATCATGAAACATAAACATTATATATATGAATTATTCTTATATTATGTAAATATTTAGAATATTACATATTTAAAGTTATATAAAATTGGAAAAAGTCAATTATAAAAACTATTTTTTTGAACTTGTGTAAATTATTTAAGGAAATAATAAATTTAATTAGAAAATTTCCAATTATATATGTATGAACAATTCATAATTTTAAATTTTAAAAAAATTATATTTTTACATTATTCTATAATTTATAATCTCTTTACAAATTACACTTATAATTTTCATATAAATTTTTTTTATAAAAATTATAATCCATGCCATATAAATTGTAATGTTATATTAATATTAACAATAAATATTATAGAATATTTATTTAAGAAAATTTTCATAAATATTTACTTCATTAATTATAAACACTTTATAATTAATTGATTCATAAACACCTTTGTAAAATAAATAAATATCCAAAAAATTGTTTTTTATAATATATTAAAAAAAATATGTTATTTAATTCAATTCCTAATATAAATTTAGAAAAGTATAGGTTTTAATATGATATATGTTTTTATGATATAAACCTTTCATAATATATGATTTAAATTTTAGGTTAAATTAAACCCTTTACTAAGTGGCATGCATAGTATTATCTCATTGGTGTAGTGATATTGTGTGTCTATGATTAATGGAAATGTTAAGTTGTTTTTAAACCAACTATTTGAAGTCAAATATTTTGATAAGTCACTGGTGTGATATTAATTTAGTGTTTTTATATGAAATATTAACATATAATTCCTAGATATTGTGCTTTACAATAGAAGTTTTATATTTCATTAAAAAAACAATACTTCATTTTTATAGGCTAGCTTTAATGCCATCATACTCTAAGATTGGGTATATCATAAAGTACGATATAATGAAAAACTGTAGTATTGATGTGTTTCACCACATATGATATCCAATATCATATGGAATAACACAATCAAAAATATTGATACCCAATATCATACACTAAGAAATAGAAAAAAAAATATTAATCATATCTTATAATATCAAAATGGAATCAGTGTGATATTCAATTTTATTTATTTTAAAACATGATTTCATGAATCAAGAATCATGGTTATATAAACACGTGTCTCTTACACATATTATTATATGATTTTTAGCATAAATATCCAATAAACATAACTAAAGGATCTACAGGCCAAGTATCTTTGGGATACTAGTTAAATTAATCATTGACATGAAACTAAAATAAAAAAATATTTATTTTATTCTAAATAATGAGATCCTAAATCCATTTTATCTCCTAAAAATATATAGGCTAACTTGTGGAATACATAAACAAAATTGTTGTGTTATAAATTCTTGTAAGGGAATAAACATGATGAAGAATCATAGAATATGAGTTAAAAAGCATAACATGATTTAATAAAAGACAAGGGTCATGAATAATCATATTGGAAATTTCATAGATAATTGTGATTTATAAAATCATGGAATCATACTAATTTTTAAACAACATAAAACATGATATAAGAATAAGTCAAGCATAACTTCCAAGACAACATCATATGGTGGAAAGATATTCATTATGGATTAGGTTTAATACCTGATCACATACGCATCATCTCATGAAACATAAAAATTACCCAATGAATTGGATCACTATCACAAAACATACATAATTACTTGTAAATTAATATTTTTTATATGTAAGTAAATCATACATAAGTAATAATCATCATAAAACCCATGGAAAGTAAATGGTTTATATAATCATGTCTTATTACATAGCCAAATGACATATCATAATGGAATCCCTGAAATAATATATTAAATCATTATTATATGTTTTTAGATAAATAATGAATAACAGGCCATGAAAATAAAGTCAGATTGAATTGAAGATATAAAAAATATTGGATAATTTTTTTTAGAAATATTCTTTTTAAGTGGGATTTTATGAAAAAAGGGGCTATATAATCATTAAAGATGGTAACGGTATAAAAATTTCCATAAATATATAAATAAACAAATATTTTATTTTATAATAAAATCATATTTTTTAAAACCCATTTATTATTAAAAAAAATCATTGAATGGTATATGAAATAATGGTAGAAAATATATTAGTTCCCTTTAATCGTCTCTGTAAAAGGATTGAAGATGGGAACCATTAAAAAATATATATTCCCATCAATTAATTGTGAATCAAAAAAGGATTATATTTTTGGGACATATATAAATAATATATAAGAACTAAATAAGAATATTATTGATAAAAAGAGAGTTAAATAGAGAGAAAGCTTAAGTAGAAGAAAATAGGGTGGTTCTAAAAGTTCCCTTAACTCATTTTGGATCCATTCTACACTTTCATTTCACCTGTTGAATTATTAATTTATATGTATTAAATACCTAGTTGAGAACCTTCTTAAAATATATTTTCTTTATCATCATTATTTTATGTTAGTTTATAGTCATTTAATTTAGAAATAATTTTTATTTCAATTATCCCAATGTTATTTGTTTAATGGTTTAAAGGTCATAATAATTTTTAATTAATAATGAGAGTTCTTATAGAATGGTTCCATAACTCAAAAAGTTTAATTAAATGATATTAATTTCATTACAGATTAATAAATAGTTCTAATTATCCATATGTTTTCTAAATATATGAATGATTCATTTAGTATAAATGTTATCATCATACGGTCAGTTTGTTTAAATTGTTTTACCAACCATCACGACCAAGATTCATTTTATTTTCTTAAAATATAATTAACATATTATAGAACATGAAATAGGTTATAATATTTCTATTATAATCTTATTTATCCAAAATATTGTCTCTATTATAGTTCTTGAAGGTGTTAAAGAAAAAAAGTATGTTTTTTATAAAGGTGTCTTACTTTCTTCATTATGAACAATTCTTTCATTTTTAGAATGACAAAAGAATAGAATATTATGGTTGACTGATATTCCATTAATACAATAAAATTATGCTATATTTATGATAATTGACCCATTATTTCATGTTGGATGGAACTTTTTTGGGGATGATGAGAAAGAAAAATTAAAAGGCTTGGTTGAGGGTATTACCTTTTTCATTGGATGTCTCCTCTTAGGATTACACTTAAGGAACCTTGGATTGATAGTTTGATGATACCAAGGCTTATAAGTATGTGGGAGAGATTATGGGATATATTTTGGAAGAGTTTTTTGATGTTAAGGAAGTTAGAATGTGTGATGAGAAGGGGTTGTGAGGGGTAGTATTTATAAGGGCATGAGAGGGGTGTTTTTTGAATAATATATTCCTTAGTTTATTATTTTGGACCAATAATTATGATAGTGATAAATCTCTAGAACATATATAGTAAATTATGCATTTTATTTTGAACTAATGTTTTCTTGCATTACCCATTATTCAATTAATCACATATTCAACTAATAATGTTAAATATCATATTTTTTGATATCTCATTATTCACCAAAAATTCAACAATAATATGAAAATAAAAAAATCACCCAAACCAATTTTTTATGTGTAGATAAAAAAATTAAATACATTTTATGAAAATAATTTTCTAAATATAATAAATTTAATTTTTAAATAAAATCGTTATTTATTTGAAAAAAAACCAATTTTAATATTTTGAAAACTTTTCTCATAATTTTAAAAATTATTTATGATCTCATAAAATAAAATTGTTATAATGAAAAATTATATTATTTTATAAAAAAATTAATGAAAATAAATTATATTTTAAAACATTATATGTTTTATAAAAATGAAAATAAGACATGTGTTTTATAAAAATATAAGCTCATAATTTATAATTTTTAAAACATTTATTCACTTATAGCTTAAAATAAATAATCCATATTTTCATTTTATAAGATACCTAAATATTATTTTACACTTCAATAGGTGAGGAAGTTATTCTATTGGTTAGGATACTATTCCTAACAATCATATATTTATTCTAATGGTCAGATTACTATTTTGATGGTCAAATTTTTAACATTTATATAGGTTCCCTACATTCTATAAATACCTCATATTTCTTCCATGATTCATTCAATTCTATTTTATCTTAATGTTATATATACATATTCATCTTCCAAATAATTATTTCATTACCAATATTTTGTTTCATTTCTACATTGTTTTTCATAAGTGCGGTCATTCAGGGAGATTGATCATATCCAAATTTTCATATTATAGTTATCTTATTTTTTTATTTTTTAACCAATTTTAATACTTTTAATTAATATTGACATATTTATTCATTAAATTTATTTTCCATGTAAAAATAATAAAAAATTTCTAGTTTTTATTTTGTTTTTCATGTGCTTTATATAATACTAAATTACTAATTATGAAATATTCATATGATCAGAAGGGGAACATCCATTGGTAAATTTTGGTTCATTTAATTTTACCCCAATTATAAACATTTACCCTCAACATTTCATTTTACATATTAATTAAAAAATATATGAGGGTACTTATGTTTTATTGCTTCCTCTAGATACTATGTCACCTCCTCATGTTTATGCTCCTTCCATATTACATTGTCTAAGTGAGATGTCTTTTTGAGAGGAACTTGCCTCTTTGGTCAAAGATGTTCACTATTTTCTCCTCAAAAGGGGGGGGGGGTCATTTTTCAGTTGTACCACCTCTGAATTCAATATATATGAGTGACTTAGTATGTACTTCCTTAATAGGGATACCTAGAAAATCGCATGTACTTGAGATAGGGTTATTAGTAGAACTCATCAATAGGCCAGATCTCTGATGAAATCAATAGTCTAAAGGGTTTCGGTATACCTGGTACTTATCTATCCCTTATATTTAAATTTCATGACATTATTCTATATATATATATAAGAACACTTTTCCACTAACCTCAAATGTAACGCCCCGACCCCAGCTACCCAGAGTCGGTGCATTACTTCGTAACATTGGCATGATCACAAGAAAGATCAAATCCCGAAAGACCGATTGGTTTAGTAGCCTTGGAAACACTAGATATATTCATAAGTTTTACATTACATCATAAAATGAAAAACTACTACAATAACATAATGTCTCCATAATCCACACTCATATCCCCACATAATATCCCTGCAGGTCAATCATAATTTACTTCTTCACTACCTGGGAAAAATAAAACATAGAAAAGGGGTGAGCTCAAATGCCCAGTAAGGATAACAATATAGCGGAAACTTTCATAAATAAGAATAAACATTTAAGGCAATGTATAACTAAAACAAAAGCCTTTTAAATATGAACTTTCAACATGGTATGGCATAAATAAAATGAAATAATGCCATTTACTTATTCACATGGATATTCTACTAATCGAATAATCACATGCAAAAAAATCAATAACCACTTTCATAATGTTGGAATGCATAATGCTAAACGTTAATTTCTTTGTCTAGGCCTCATCCCAAGACCTAGGGGTTACTTCTAACCGGAACCCAACCCGGAGTGCCTCTAATAACCGGACACCAACCCGGAGTGCCTCTAATAACCGGACACCAACCCGGAGTGCCTCTAATAACCGGACACCAACCCGGAGGGCATACTTTTACCAGTCCCTAACCTGGAGGGCTTACTTTAACCAGTCCCCAACCTGGAGGGCTTACTTTTACCAGTCCCCAACCTGGAGGGCTTACTTTTACCGGTCCCCAACCCGGAACATACTTGTTTAGCACATTCATCTGAAGAAAAGTTTGAAATATAACATAAACATTCGGATTAACACTAGCATACGAAATGTCAATAGTTTCACCATAAACTATGAAAGGTATAAAATAGCACATCCACAGTCAAACATATCACAAAACCTTCAAAACAATATAAAAGTTTTGTATCATAATAAATCAACTTCAAATAATCTTAAAACCCATCAAAGGATGTTGACATAGATGAAATAAAAATTCTTTTTAAAGAAATATCTCCTTTTATTTTGAAATCATTTAATATCCACATAAAATCAAACATTTTCTTTGAAAATATTCTTATAAGCTTGTAAGGGAAGCTTTGAAGATTTTATAACGGCGGAAAATAGCCGCACCCGCCGTATAAAAAAACATTCTTACCTCAATTCTGTCGAAAAGGTTAAAAAGGACCTTGTTTTGAAAACGACGGAAAGATTCCTTTTTAAACCTTTTATAAAAATTCAAACAAGGGTATAAATGACTTTAACCCATATTCTTGTAAATAATAAATATGTTTTGAAATACATTTCGAAGAAACATGGATGTGGATGATAAAGAGATCCCAGTAGATTATTACATATAAACAACCCCGGATAATGAAGAGATTGTGAAATAACCCTTACCTTGTACTTTTCCTTGGTTGGGGTAGGTTAACCTCCTGTATAATGGTGAAATAATTGTTATTAAATTATACAAGAATCATATACATTAATATGATATCATATATGATCTTTTAACATTGCTTTATTAATAATATCTTAGTATTATCGTCGTTTCGGGTGATAATCGATTCGTTCTTCTTAAATGTTTGGTTACGTAAGACATGTTTGTAATGGATAGATTATATCTTATTCATAATCATAATGATATTAACATTATTTTTAACCCCAAAATGAGAATAATACTTGAATGGATATGATGGAGAATGAATCTTATCGCGTTCGTGGAGACGGTAGTCCGTACGTACGCACGAACGCTACTTCCATTTGATTTTCATTTTAAAAGAATCAAATCCAAATGATACATAGGTATATTACTATTCCAGTATAATATAATATTTTATATATGTTACTTAAGTTCATTAACACCATCCTTTATACGTTCCATGTGTGGTATGAACGAGTCATATCATTTTAAGGGGGCGGTAGTCCGCACTTCCTCAAATGAAATTATCGTATGTATATACAACATTAAACGAATAATGGAATGAAATAAAATGGAATTACAGAAGCTTATATAATATATATCATTAATATCATATTTAATTATAGTGCCATCATAATGGCCACCATGAGAGGTGGTAAGATGTATTTGAACAATCATCGTTTCGTGAGGCGTTAGTTTGCCATCCACAGAAACATTATGTTCATCATCCATTAGATGGAGTTGTGTGTATGTGTAGTTTGAATCCTTCTTATAACAACATCCTAGTATATTTAGGACACTGGTGTTGTTACAAAAGAAAGGAAATAAAAAGATTTTGGGGGTTGGAGAAGCAAAATAAATGAAAATACTTTAAGAGAAATTGTTACCTTTAATTTAGGTAACTCACTTTGGTTGGAACCAAAGGACTTCTTGAAATGCTTTCTGCCTAAGGGGAAGCTTCAAGGAGGAGGATAGGGATGTGGGGAGCTTAGTTGGGCAGAGTTTGGACGAGCCAAGTGGCTTGAGAGGTGTGAGGAAAAGAGAAGGAGGAGTGCCCTTTTATAAGAGGGGTGAGGGGCACTTTTGGAAGAGCTAGAAATATTAATTTATAATAAATTCATATTCGGTTTCCAAAGGCTCCAAAGTTGACTATTCAAAGGATGAGGTGGGTATAGGTCGAAAACAACTCATCCAATAGAATTTAGACAGGTTTGGGTACTTATATTAACCTTATCTTTAAGTATTAACTCTAAGTTAATTAGTTTCACTTTTACAATGTCTCTTTGTATTTTTATATAATATGGTTAATAAACTTACTATATACATCCAAGCGACCCCCAAGTGGTCCATTAATGATTAACCTATCATAATATAAGTCTTTTGGCCGAACCTTAGATTTTTAGGAATTTAATATCAATTAATAATATAATATTTTTTTTAAGAACTCTTTTATGTCAATTTTGACACTATTCAATAGTTGATTTTTGTGAAACTCATAACAGATTGATTACTTCGAAAAAAGTCAATTAAATCAATCCTAATATATCATATTATCCTAGAAAATTAGTTTAATTCATTAAAAGTTTCATATTATATTTATTTGGGTATTTATAATATCAATTATTTTAATTTTTCACTATTATAGTAATTACTGCATCATCATTGTGTCATAAATAAAATAAATTATTTAATGTCTAAAAATTATAAATAAAATATCATTATGTAGGAAATCTTTTTATCTTTTAATGAATATTTATAATCGAAATTCCAACATGTATAACCCTATGTAAAAATTGTTCTTCTAAAAGATGTAATCTTATGCCATTTTTATTTTTATTTTAACTTTATTAATATAATGTGTCATTATCACTTACAAGTGGATCCATGGGGTCCCAAAATTGACCCAAAGATGCCCATGGTCGACCATGTATCAACCAATAGGGTTAAGACAAGTTTTAGGGTAATTTAGTATTATTATAATATTATTTTTTTACCCTTATTTACCGGATTTACCCTTAACCATGGTAAATAAAATATTTACCGCAGTAATTATTCAAAATGTCTAAAAATAAAAGTTACCTATTTACACAATTTGAAAATCCTGATTCCAAATATGGAATCCATTTTCCTAAATTCAAAACACAGAAGTGGCAGAAATTAATTTAAAATTAATTCCCGCTGTCAAAACAAAAAGCGTGTTTTTTAAGAGATAATAACTATCAAAAGATTGACACTTGTTTATGTTCGGTTTAATTGTAAAATTATGTACAATGACCAACATTATATTAAATGGTAAAAATATATTCTAAATATAATTTAAAACCACTCAAATTAATAATTTATCACTAGTAATTAATTTGATTAAAAAAGTTGTTTTTAATTAAAATTTAGTAATTTTCACTATTCATCAAAATATGAAAGTTATCCGAAATGTACCAAAATTTCACCTTAGGCTAAATTCGATATTCCGAATCCAAAAATGAAGTCCATTTTAAAATATAAAATATATATAATTTCAAAAAGTAGGTATTACTATTCATAACGGCTAGTTTGATTGGTTACGGTGTGTTAGAACTCGAAGTTGCGTACAACACACGCTACTGTTTTATCCAAAGGAAAGCGTACCGTGGACGCTTGGGATGTTTCATTTTAAATTTTTTGATGTCTCCATTTAGTCAAAAAGTTTAAAATATTGTATTTAAAAAGGTTTCACTATCAAAAGTTGATAAAAGTGCAATACTGAAAATGAATCTGTTCTTGCATTATGACTAAGAAACTCATAATATGAATTCTAAAATTATAAGGATTGTATAAAGTTAAAAATGTAGTTAATGCTATTCATGACCTCTTTTAATGGATTTTTTTTGGTAAGTCATGGTGCAATTGAACTCGGTGTTGCGTGTAGTGCAAGTTATTGAATTATTTTGAAGAAATAACACATTATGAAATCTTGGGGTGTTACATTCTCCCCTCCTTCAATAAATTGCGTCCTCGCAATTTGAAATTGTTCTTTGAAAATAAAAGGTTGAAAATAGATAATATATTTGTGGAAAAACCCACATCGGAAATTGGGTTACTAAAATTTAGTCTTAATATGAGGAAAAGAGAAATGAAAGGGTCACCACCAAATTATGATCTTGATTAGGAGAACATTGGTGGCAATTAGAGACATATAATCAGAGTAAAAACGTAAATATTTATAGGTAGTGACTGAGGTCATCAATCACAAAAAAGTGTATAATTGAGGTCCTTAAACTCATCAATCTATGATGATTTGAAGTACCATCGGTTCAACAAAATATAGGTTATTGGGATAACACATTTTTGACGTTTCAAAATATCTTAGTTGAAATCCCACATCGAAAAATGAATTAATGAGGCCTCTATTTAAAATAAAGAGTCGAAAGTATGAAGATTACCGAAAATAACACATACTAGGGTTCCATGTAGGAAAATATGGATATGGAAGAAAAATCTAACCATCAATTATCTGATGGAGAGTGGTAGAGAACATGGCTATGAAAAGGCCAACAATCCCAAAGCCATAAATTTGTGATGATTTAAGGTACCATCTAGGGAAACATTTTTGTTCTAAGTTCCTTTTCTTAATGTTGAGGAATTTATTTATGAGATTGGATAAGATCATAAGGAGATATACTTACTTTAAAGTTTTGTCCATTAATAAATTTCTACCAAAAACTCATCTTTCACTCGTAAAAAAAATTCTATTTATACTATTCGTACAGGGTTCCAAAATAAATGAATTTATAAATAATCTACATGATCCTTTAATAAAAACTACATTATTTTAATCCAGGACATCTCGTGGGCCAGTGGTAGGTGATACACCCTTGTCGCCCTTCGGTTGCGGGTTCAAGTCTCGTAGCCTTGCCGGACGCGACGGGTTGCCACCCGACCTCCGGGTTGTCCTTTTATGGCAATCCAAAATAATCCAAACTAGAACTATCCAAAATAATTCTATCCAAACTCACAGTCCAACATTTATAAGTAAGGTAAACATAATGTAGAACCTTTTTACCCCGTAATAGCATATGAATACCTTCATCATGTATTCTTTTAATACACCGAAACATCCTTAATTACCATATTCCTTATTGATTACATTCATGCTCCCTTATTCCATATAGAAATCTGGATATACTTCATTAATCCAAAAATGTTTTAAACCCCAATAATGATGGAATATACAAATCATTAATTAGATTCAAGGTAGTCAAGAATATCCAATATAATTTATCCAAATCAATCATGTATTATTCTAAAATCACTACCTCGGTATCAGAACCATATTATGGTTTATCTTTCTCTCAACCATATATTTTCTAAAAATTTATCCTGCTATTGAGTCACTTTTCTTTGTTCCACACAATCTCAAGTCCTTAATGAAATAGTACTGCAGTACAATCCTTATATACTCCATAATTATTATAACAAGTACATTGTTGATACAACACTCAATTGACATAATCAACATAAGAACTCTAATCATTCCTCTTCATCTATGGTAGTATCATAACTTGATTATTAACCAATAGCATCATTTGCGGCATAGTCTGATGACTGGGACATAGGTTCGCGTAGTGTCCAAACTCCTTGCAAATGAAGCATTGTACATTTAAAACCATTTTCTTACCCTTGCAGTCACGTACTTTGTGCCCTTTTCCTCCACACTTATAACAAACTCCCATTCCTTTCAGGCAAGTTCCAGGGTGTTTCTTTCCACAGTTACCACATATGGGAAAATTCTTCTTTTCCCTCTTCCCTTTATCCATCTTTCTCTCTTCCATCCTTTTCTTCTCTTGCTTCCCTTCAAAGACATAGGACTCAGTAAACTCTTTACATATCTTATCAACACCTGATATTATTTCTTCATATGATGATAATACATGGGAGACTATTTCTCTTATCAATTCTAGCTTAAGACCATGAAAGATATGATCCTTCCTTCTCTTTGGATCATGTGCATTTCTGGAGTTCTCATTCCTTCTACTGGGCGCCATTTCTAAACAATGGCATAAACTAGATCAGTTTATGAATCAAAATACATAATCCCATACTTATAAAACACCTAACATAAATTGAACTATTTATGGATATAATCCATAATCATAAGAATGTTTTCTTTGAGGAAGTATATACTCATAATCCCTTCAAAATGATTTGTAAAGAAAATGAGAGTTATCCTAAGCATATCCCCCGGGAGTGTCGTAACCAAGAGTGCAGCAAGGCCCGTTGTCGTGCACCAGTTCCCGTTCGAGTCTAGCTCAAAGCGGTGTTTTCGGGTTTTACCCCTAGGTACATCTGTGCCAGAGCCGCCTCTACCTGCTCGTATCCAGACAGGGATGTATTGCTCGGAAAACTCACAAAGTCTCTACAATACCAAAATTCTAGGAAGTTCTTCTATACTAATCCTCAAAGTTCATCTTAGGTCTACGTGCTCTAATCAGAGTTTATCTAAATCTAGTTTCCAAGGTTTTTACTAAACTTCCTCTGATACCAACTGTAACGCCCCGACCCCAGCTACCCAGAGTCGGTGCATTACTTCGTAACATTGGCATGATCACAAGAAAGATCAAATCCCGAAAGACCGATTGGTTTAGTAGCCTTGGAAACACTAGATATATTCATAAGTTTTACATTACATCATAAAATGAAAAACTACTACAATAACATAATGTCTCTATAATCCACACTCATATCCCCACATAATATCCCTGCAGGTCAATCATAATTTACTTCTTCACTACCTGGGAAAAATAAAACATAGAAAAGGGGTTAGCTCAAATGCCCAGTAAGGATAACAATATAGCGGAAACTTTCATAAATAAGAATAAACATTTAAGGCAATGTATAACTAAAACAAAAGCCTTTTAAATATGAACTTTCAACATGGTATGGCATAAATAAAATGAAATAATGCCATTTACTTATTCACATGGATATTCTACTAATCGAATAATCACATGCAAAAAAATCAATAACCACTTTCATAATGTTGGAATGCATAATGCTAAACGTTAATTTCTTTGTCTAGGCCTCATCCCAAGACCTAGGGGTTACTTCTAACCGGAACCCAACCCGGAGTGCCTCTAATAACCGGACACCAACCCGGAGTGCCTCTAATAACCGGACACCAACCCGGAGTGCCTCTAATAACCGGACACCAACCCGGAGGGCATACTTTTACCAGTCCCTAACCTGGAGGGCTTACTTTAACCAGTCCCCAACCTAGAGGGCTTACTTTTACCAGTCCCCAACCTGGAGGGCTTACTTTTACCGGTCCCCAACCCGGAACATACTTGTTTAGCACATTCATCTGAAGAAAAGTTTGAAATATAACATAAACATTCGGATTAACACTAGCATACGAAATGTCAATAGTTTCACCATAAACTATGAAAGCTATAAAATAGAACATCCACAGTCAAACATATCACAAAACCTTCAAAACAATATAAAAGTTTTGTATCATAATAAATCAACTTCAAATAATCTTAAAACCCATCAAAGGATGTTGACATAGATGAAATAAAAATTCTTTTTAAAGAAATATCTCCTTTTATTTTGAAATCATTTAAGATCCACATAAAATCAAACATTTTCTTTGAAAATATTCTTATAAGCTTGTAAGGGAAGCTTTGAAGATTTTATAACGGCGGAAAATAGCCGCACCCGCCGTATAAAAAAACATTCTTACCTCAATTCTGTCGAAAAGGTTAAAAAGGACCTTGTTTTGAAAACGACGGAAAGATTCCTTTATAAACCTTTTATAAAAATTCAAACAAGGGTATAAATGACTTTAACCCATATTCTTGTAAATAATAAATATGTTTTGAAATACATTTCGAAGAAACATGGATGTGGATGATAAAGAGATCCCAGTAGATTATTACATATAAACAACCTCGGATAATGAAGAGATTGTGAAATAACCCTTACCTTGTACTTTTCCTTGGTTGGGGTAGGTTAACCTCCTGTATAATGGTGAAATAATTGTTATTAAATTATACAAGAATCATATACATTAATATGATATCATATATGATCTTTTAACATTGCTTTATTAATAATATCTTAGTATTATCGTCGTTTCGGGTGATAATCGATTCGTTCTTCTTAAATGTTTGGTTACGTAAGACATGTTTGTAATGGATAGATTATATATTATTCATAATCATAATGATATTAACATTATTTTTAACCCCAAAATGAGAATAATACTTGAATGGATATGATGGAGAATGAATCTTATCGCGTTCGTGGAGACGGTAGTCCGTACGTACGCACGAACGCTACTTCCATTTGATTTTCATTTTAAAAGAATCAAATCCAAATGATACATAGGTATATTACTATTCCAGTATAATATAATATTTTATATATGTTACTTAAGTTCATTAACACCATCCTTTATACGTTCCATGTGTGGTATGAACGAGTCATATCATTTTAAGGGGGCGGTAGTCCGCACTTCCTCAAATGAAATTATCGTATGTATATACAACATGAAACGAATAATGGAATGAAATAAAATGGAATTACAGAAGCTTATATAATATATATCATTAATATCATATTTAATTATAGTTCCATCATAATGGCCACCATGAGAGGTGGTAAGATGTATTTGAACAATCATCGTTTCGTGAGGCGTTAGTTTTCCATCCACAGAAACATTATGTTCATCATCCATTAGATGGAGTTGTGTGTATGTGTAGTTTGAATCCTTCTTATAACAACATCCTAGTATATTTAGGACACTGGTGTTGTTACAAAAGAAAGGAAATAAAAAGATTTTGGGGGTTGGAGAAGCAAAATAAATGAAAATACTTTAAGAGAAATTGTTACCTTTAATTTAGGTAACTCACTTTGGTTGGAACCAAAGGACTTCTTGAAATGCTTTCTGCCTAAGGGGAAGCTTCAAGGAGGAGGATAGGGATGTGGGGAGCTTAGTTGGGCAGAGTTTGGACGAGCCAAGTGGCTTGAGAGGTGTGAGGAAAAGAGAAGGAGGAGTGCCCTTTTATAAGAGGGGTGAGGGGCACTTTTGGAAGAGCTAGAAATATTAATTTATAATAAATTCATATTCGGTTTCCAAAGGCTCCAAAGTTGACTATTCAAAGGATGAGGTGGGGATAGGTCGAAAACAACTCATCCAATATAATTTAGACAGGTTTGGGTACTTATATTAACCTTATCTTTAAGTATTAACTCTAAGTTAATTAGTTTCACTTTTACAATGTCTCTTTGTATTTTTATATAATATGGTTAATAAACTTACTATATACATCCAAGCGACCCACAAGTGGTCCATTAATGATTATCCTATCATAATATAAGTCTTTTGGCCGAACCTTAGATTTTTAGGAGTTTAATATCAATTAATAATATAATATTTGTTTTAAGAACTCTTTTATGTCAATTTTGACACTATTCAATAGTTGATTTTTGTGAAACTCATAACAGATTGATTACTTCTAAAAAAGTCAATTAAATAAATCCTAATATATCATA
The DNA here is from genome assembly GCA_963277665.1 of Viscum album. NCBI lineage: Eukaryota > Viridiplantae > Streptophyta > Magnoliopsida > Santalales > Viscaceae > Viscum > Viscum album. Next base: position 1,429,881,115 of record OY728156.1, on the reverse strand, counting down.
TTATCCTAGAAAATTAGTTTAATTCATTAAAAGTTTCATATTATATTTATTTGGGTATTTATAATATCAATTATTTTAATTTTTCACTATTATAGTAATTACTGCATCATCATTGTGTCATAAATAAAATAAATTATTTAATGTCTAAAAATTATAAATAAAATATCATTATGTAGGAAATCTTTTTATCTTTCTAATGAATTTTTATAATCGAAATTCCAACATGTATAACCCTATGTAAAAATTGTTCTTCTAAAAGATGTAAGCTTATGCCATTTTTATTTTTATTTTAACTTTATTAATATAATGTGTCATTATCACTTACAAGTGGATCCATGGGGTCCCAAAATTGACCCAAAGATGCCCATGGTCGACCATGTATCAACCCATAGGGTTAAGACACGTTTTAGGGTAATTTAGTATTATTATAATATTATTTTTTTACCCTTATTTACCAGATTTACCCTTAACCATGGTAAATAAAATATTTACCGCAGTAATTATTCAAAATGTCTAAAAATAAAAGTTACCTATTTACACAATTTGAACATCCTGATTCCAAATATGGAATCCATTTTCCTAAATTCAAAACACAGAAGTGGCAGAAATTAATTTAAAATTAATTCCCGCTGTCAAAACAAAAAGCGTGTTTTTTAAGAGATAATAACTATCAAAAGATTGACACTTGTTTATGTTCGGTTTAATTGTAAAATTATGTACAATGACCAACATTATATTAAATGGTAAAAATATATTCTAAATATAATTTAAAACCACTCAAATTAATAATTTATCACTAGTAATTAATTTGATTAAAAAAGTTGTTTTTAATTAAAATTTAGTAATTTTCACTATTCATCAAAATATGAAAGTTATCCGAAATGTACCAAAATTTCACCTTAGGCTAAATTCGATATTCCGAATCCAAAAATGAAGTCCATTTTAAAATATAAAATATATATAATTTCAAAAAGTAGGTATTACTATTCATAACGGCTAGTTTGATTGGTTACGGTGTGTTAGAACTCGAAGTTGCGTACAACACACGCTACTGTTTTATCCAAAGGAAAGCGTATCGTGGACGCTTGGGATGTTTCATTTTAAATTTTTTGATGTCTCCATTTAGTCAAAAAGTTTAAAATATTGTATTTAAAAAGGTTTCACTATCAAAAGTTGATAAAAGTGCAATACTGAAAATGAATCTGTTCTTGCATTATGACTAAGAAACTCATAATATGGATTCTAAAATTATAAGGATTATATAAAGTTAAAAATGTAGTTAATGCTATTCATGACCTCTTTTAATGGATTTTTTTTGGTAAGTCATGGTTCAATTGAACTCGGTGTTGCGTGTAGTGCAAGTTATTGAATTATTTTGAAGAAATAACACACTATGAAATCTTGGGGTGTTACATCAAACTCTAATAATTGTCAATGATTATCATCACATCTCTTCTTTCGACTTAAATTATCCTTGTCGTGTTACTGAATAATCTTGAACTTTTTAAAATATTCCTCAACCATTTTAGTTCCCATCATCTTGAATTCACAAAATTCATCCTAACACATAAGAATTATATATCTCTTCCCATAAAGGGAATCATATGGATCTATTTAGGTGCTTTAGTGGAATCTATTATTATATGGTAACTCAACTAGAGGAAGATGTTGATCTCATCCTTCTTTGAATTCCATCTAGAATTTCCCAATATATCCTAATATGTCTTTATAATCGAATGATATTGGCCATCATTTTTCAGTGATAAGCTGTACTAATGTTTAACATAGTTTTTAGATCATTTTGGATATGTTTCCAGAAAATTGAGGTTAATTTTAGATGTTGATACGATACAATAAATAATTATATTCCATGTATCCCAACCACTAATCTAATGTATATCCTTTTAAGTTGATCGATTGAGAATTACTCTTGAATTTATATAAATTGAGGACACTTTTTAAGAAAATACAACATAACCCATATCGTATTATTTCCTTTGGATGACTTTGGAAGACATATGGGAAAATACAATGTGATATTATCCAATTTCCATGTGGGTATGGGTAATAGTTTCATCATCCCCCATGGACCTTTTTCATTTAACCTTTATTTTCTGACATATCAAGAACTATAATGTATATTCAGTGGTCTTCTTCATACTATCACACCAATAGCTATCTTATCAATCCTCATACATCTTCATGATCCTTGGGTGGATGGTGGATGTAGTTCTATGTGAATACTTAAACAACTCCTTATTTATCTCTAACTTTGATGGAACACATAGTCACGACCGAAATCTTACAACTATTTCCTCACTAATTTTTAACTATGATGAATTTCATTTTTCTTATAGCTTATATCATTTTCTATAATTATACATCGTATCATTGACCATATTTTATCTTCTTCGGAATGGATGGTTGAGAAATAAATTAATCAATGTATGATGTTTCTATTTCCTTTATTCCCAACATGTATTATCCTTTGCATGTCTAAGAAGATTGGATCCTTTTTAATTATCATCATTGATAAGGTTGTGGGATCCTTTCTACTTAGAGAATTTACCACTGTATTCTCCTTACCAGTATGGTAATGGATTGAGAAATCATCATCTTAGATTGAATATAACCATCTTCATTGGTGCATATTAAGATCCTTCTATTTGAATATATATTTTAGGCTCTTATGATCCATATATATTTGAAACTTCTACCCATATAGATAATGCCACAAAATATTCAATTTGAAAACTGAAGATCATACATTGGAAAGTAATATTCATGAAACCTCAATTGCCTTGTTACATAGGCTATAAATTTGTCAATTTTTATATGTTCATAGCTTAAGACCTTATTTGAATTACCATTATATACTAAAAAAGGATCCCTGCATGAGTGTAGCATAAGAATTGGGGTAGTGATAATCTCTTTTTCAATTATTTGAATCTCTCTTCACATTTATTGGTTGAGAAATATTTTAATCCATTCTGATTATTCTTGTTTTTTGGTTTTGAAAATAATGATAAGTTTCTCAAAAATGGTCAGTACTACTCATATAGTTTAAGGAAACCATGGATCTCAATTATAACATCTATTCTGGTTCACTTTACAATTGACATTGACTTAGAAGGGTCCATAGAAATCTCTTTATTAGTGATAAAATTCCCCAATAATGATACTTAATACATCCAAAACATGCATTTAATATACCATGTATATTGATTTGTTTCTCAAAAATTCATATGGATTGTATTCAAATGCTTCTCATGATAATCTTTACTTTGGTATTATATTAGAATATACATTATAAAGACTCCCAAAAATTTTTCTATCTAACCTCTAAATAATGTTTTCAATAAGTCTATGAAGATTATTATTTCATTTATGATCTTGAAGGGGATAATTTTGAAATCATAGTATCCATACCTTGTTCGAAAATTATTCTTGGGAATATATTCCCTATTCACCTTTAATTGGTGATATCTCAGGAAAAGGTCCACTTTAGAGAAGTAATGGGGCCCATGTAGTCGATCAGAAATTTCATCAATACCTGGAATGGGATAATTATTCTTTTTCATTATATTATTGACTCCACAATAATCAATACAGAATCACATTAACCCATCATTATTCTTGATAGAGAGGACTGGTGCACCCTGTAGAGATGAAATCAGGCATATAAACTCCATGTCTAGATTCTCTTGTAATCATGTCTTTAGTTTATCTAAAAAAAATTGTAGATATTATGTATTTATCTTTATATATGAATAGATATCTAAGTATAAGTTCAATTGAAAACTCAACCTCTTGACCAGAAGGAAGATCAAATAACTATTCATAGAATACATCAGTATATTCCCCCATAATGGGAATGTATTTAAGAATTTTTATCTTCTTTACTATCAATAATTTGAGATTGACATGAATTATCATAAGGGAATAATATCCACGCTTGAGAATAATATTCCAAATGATATTCATACTCCTCCTTAATGTCGTACAAAATTTGAGGATAAATTATGATGTAAAGAGTGATCTCCTACTTCTGATAGTTTTTATAGGATTTATATATATACATCCAATTAATTCCTAATATAACATAAAATTTCAGTTAAGTAAGTATGAAACATTTTTTGGGAATTTCAATCCACAAAAATTGACTATGGAGGAGTTATATTCATGGAATGTAATAATTTCTCACTTTTTTATTCTGGAAGATAAATCAAACTCCCTATTTTTATGTTGTTTTTAAAATAGATGTACTAATCTTTCTTAATATTAAAGAATGTGTAAGACTATAATAAAATAGTATGTTTGTCACTCTTGAATGAAAAACCAATATACTTACTTGTACTTAATTGACGGTATCCACCTCATCATTAGTGATTTTATATTCCATTAATTTGTCAGTAGGGCTTAGAGTTTATTATTATTTATTATCTATTAAAACCCTTATATGAGGGCATTGTCTTGAAAAATGTCCATTTTCCTTATTGTTGAAACATTAGAATACATGTTGAGTATTGATTGGATCCTTGTTTTCTTCTATCTCATTAGTGGGATTAAATATCTCCCTTTAAAATTATTTATCCTAATTCTCCAATTTTACACAATTAAATAATATCCATGTTCCTTTGAGACATTTTCTAAGATGCCTCTTCTAGAATTTTTAACACTTGGTTATATTTTATCTCTTTCTTTTATGTGATTTATCCATTGATCCTCCCAGATAAAACATCATTTTATACTTTTTCTCAATCCCCATGAGACCACTGTGATTCACTATTCTCTATATTGGGATTAAGGGAATAGAGGATAATCACTCTATAGGTTTCAATGTCTCAAATAATGAAATATATTTGTAGAATCAACTTTAATCCACTAAAGAAGTGATCCATCTTACTTCAATGTCAATGAAAAAGTCGTAGGCATTCCATGAAAGATTTGTGAATTTTTCCTCATATTCTAAGATATACACATCTTACTTTTTCTTTAGTCCATAGAAATACCTCCCTATTTTATGATATAATGTTTAAGGAAAATATTTATTGAAAAATTTTCTTGAATCCATCCCATTCTATGGACATAATTTCTTTTTTTAGATTTCTTTTCTTGATCAGTGTTCATTATTTATCATCTTCACCCTCCATGTAGTAAACATATAATATGACTTTATCTTTTTATGAGAAATGTAGGATAGGTAATATCCTCTCAATTGAGTTAATACATTGTTTTTTAGAGGATATCAGAAGATCCACTAAAGGTATAAGGCATTTTTAGAATAATAGACTCAACCTCAAGTTATTATTTTATATGATAAGGATGGAGATCTATAATATTCTAGTTATTATTCAAAATGTGAGTTTGTTGAAGTAGTAATTCCATGATGTTCTGAAATCCCTCTCACACCAGGTTAGGAATATCATTAGAGAAGTCATCATACTGCATATCACATTGGTTTTTTTCATGGTTCCTCATATTTCCCATAATAAAATAAAATAAAATATATTAAATTAGGGTTAATAATACAAAAACTAAAAATCACATAAAAGTGAAACTGTGAACTTAGATGGAATAACTTAATGAAACATATATCATAATATGTGTGTCTCTAGGATTTGATCTTGGTTATCAATAGAAATTTCCCTATTATTTTTTAACCTAACAATCTATTTATATCCTTCATATTAGTTTTTAAACAGTTTGTAAATTTTTAAAATAATATCCCCCGGTAGTGTCAAATGAGGTGTGAAGCAAGGCGTTTCTATATTGAAGTTGGTACAAGTTGATTTAATATCCAATGATCCATTTTTGTGTTATTACACCTATATATATCAGTTTTAGATCCACATCCATTAATAGAATCTTGACAGAGATGTAATTTCTTAGAAACCACTTTCTCTATTCTTTACTAAAATACCAGGATATTTTTATATTCTTATACTTATCCCTATGGGGTTTTACTAATATATTATTATCTTAATATTAAAAAGTAATTAGGAATTTTTCTTAAAAAACTATAGATACCCAAGTCTCTGACACATGTCATTACATGATTTTTAACATAAATATAAATTAAACATAACTAGAGGATTAGTAGTCCTAGTGTCTTTGGGAGACTATGTACATAAAACAATGCCATGAAACTAAAATAAAACATCTTTTTTTATTCTCTATAATGATATCCTAAATATATTTGAGCTCCTAAAACAAAAAAGGATACCATTGGGAATACATAAACAAAAGGGGTGAGCTGTAAAGCATGTCAAAGGATTAAGAAGCATAACATAAGTGTTATAAGTAAAAATATGATATCATGAAAGGATAATCTCACGAATAATAATATTCTAGAATGTTATAAATTATAAAGAATAATAATATCATGGAAATATGGGAATGTTACAACATCATGAAACATGACAGAAGCATAAGTCATCGATAAACTCCAAGACCACATCAAATGGTGGTCAATTTCCAATCCTGGATTAGGTATACTCACTAACCATGTATATATTGTATCATAAGAATTAAACATTTCTTAATGAATTGGAGTTTTATATGTCTCATCCATCATAATATGTACATGAATTTGTGTCCCGCGTAAGGAAATTATACAAAAGGAATAAGCATAAAAAAAGATTATATACATGAAATGGGATGCGTAATTATGTCTTAAAACATATCCAAATGATAAATAAAAATTAATTCCATGAATGAAGTGATTAAATCATTATTATAAATTATTAGACAAATAAATAAGAATAGCCCATGAAAATTAAGTCCAATTTAATTGAATATATAAAAATGATTGGAGAAATAATTTTGGAAATATTTATTTTAAGTGGGGTTCTAGGAAAATGGGTAAAAATAATCAAAGCGGGTAAGAGAATAACAATTTACATAAAACTATAAATGAAATAAGATATTTTTCTATAAAAAATAGTTCATTTAACTATTTATGGTTAAAAACATTTCATTGAGTGGTACTTGAAATGAGGTAAGAAAATAGGGTAGCTCCCTTTAATCAGATCTGTAAAACAATTTGATAAGGTAACATTTAAAACATATATAAACACATCACAGAAAAGGTAAATAAAAATAAGAATATATGTGTAAGACATTAATAAAAAATAAATAATTGGTAAATAATAATAATAGAGAGATAAAATGATTTAAAGGGAGAGAATGAATAACCCAGATAAAATATGGTGGTTCTTAGAGACCCCTTACCTTGTGCCTGGATTCATTATACACTCTTACATAACCCATTAAATAATCTAATTAGATTTATTAAATAAATTATTGATAATATTATTAAAATGTATTTGACATAGTATTGATCTTTTATGTATCTTTATAGTCATTTAATTGAGATATAATTTCTATTTTTATTGTCCCTAGGTCATTCGTTTCATGGCTCCAAGGTCGGATTAATCTATTGGTAATTATGAGATTTCTTATGAAATAGTTCCATAACTCCATAATTTTAATGAAATGATATTAATTTAATTAAAAAATAATATATGGTCCCAAATTTCAATATGTTTTCTGAAAATATGGATGATTCGTTTAGTATAAACATTTTTGTTATACCATTGGTTCCTTAATGAAATTTTACCAACCATCATAAGCTAGAATAAATTAAATTAATTTAATTATTATAAGTAAATTATTTATGATAAAATATTTTATAATATTATTATTATAATTATACTTAAAAAATATTTCTTTAACCATCCTTGAAGTCTTTGGAGAAAAACAAAGTATTTTGTTTATAAAGGTGGTGCACCATCCATATTATGAACAATGCTTTCGTTTTTAGAATGAAAATAGAAGAGAAATGGATGGATGATATATATTATATTAAAAAAATTACATTATAGTATATTTATGATACTAGATACATTATTTCATGTTTTATGGAATATGTTTTGTGGATGAAGAGGAAGAAAGATTTAAATTTATCAGTTGAAGGTATTACCTTTTTCTATGGATGTCTCCTCTAAGGTTTTCCCTTAAAGAACCTTGGATTGGTATTTTGATGAGATAAAGGCATATAAGGAAATTAAAGAGATATGGGAAGAGAATTAGGTATAAATATTTTGAGTTAATAATGTTAGAACATGTTTAAAGAAGGGGTTGGGAGAGGAGGTATTTATAAGAGGAGAAGGGTGTTTTCTGAATATTATATTCATTAGTTTATTATTTTGGCTCGAGAATACCAATAGCAATAAATCATGTGAATATAAAAATTAAATATTTCATGTTATATCTAACAAATGGTTTCTTTCAAAACCCATTTTTAAATTAATCTAGTTTTTTTACAAATAATGTTAAATATTTTATTTTGTTTTTTTTTCACTATTCGCAAAACATTCTGCTATTTTAGAAAAATTCCAAAAATTAACCCCAACAATTTATTGATGTGTATATAACAAAAAATAAATCAATTTTATGAAAATATTTTTTTAATATGGTAAATTTAACTTTTAAATAATGTCATTATTTATTTGAAAAAAATATAAATTTTAATATTAAGATCATTTCTACACCCTTTGGAAAATTGTTTATGGTACTATAAAATTACATTACAATTATAATGAAACATAATATTATTTTATAAAAAAATTTAAAAAAAGTTTTATTTCGAAACATTATATTTTCTATAAAAATAAAAATAAGACATGTGTGTCTTAGAAAAATAAAAACACTTTGTTTTTCATTTATAAAACATTTATTTACTTGTATCATGATATAAATATTTCATATTTTCATTTTATAAGATAAATAAATATAGTTTTAAACTTATATAGGTAATGATATGATTCTAATGGTTTAGTTACTATTCCTGAGAGTAATATTACTATTCCAACAGTCAGATTACTATTCCAATCGTTAGATTTGTAATAGTCATATGGGTTCCCGAATTTCTATAAATACCACATATTTCATTCATTCTTTATTCACTTATATTTTCCCTAAATTATATATATATATATATATATTCATTTTTTTAAAAAAATATTTCATTAATAAAATTTTGTTTCATTTATATAGTTTTTTTCATATGTGCGATCATTTTGGGAGATCGATCATATCTAAATTTTTCATATTATAGTTCTATTATTTTTTATTTTTTATCCCATTATAATGCTATCAATTCTTATTACAACACCCCATTATTTTGTAAAACCTAGTTTTTTCATATTAATTTAATATTTTAGACATTTATCATTACATGTAATACTTATTTTATCTTTTGTTATACACAACACCATTTTTAGTTTGGTTTACATGCAATAATTATTTTCTTCAATAGTAGGCATCACACGCGACAACAAGCCTTAGCAAACCATAAAATAATATTATTATAACACAGTTGTTAAGTATGACAGTATGAATAGTATTAAATTCTTCATGATATATACTTATAAATTTACTAATAAATATAAATTTAATTATAAATTATTATTAAATAATCAATCCATTTTTAGTAAAGTAATTATATTTATAAAAAAAAATTTCCTAAAAAATGTTCTTTATGATAAAATATTATAATTAATTAATAAATATTTTATAGAATTAACTCCATTTTTTAAACCATCATAAAAATTAATATATGGTAAAATTTTGGGATTTTTTTGAAAATATTGATTTTTAAGTGAATAGTGAAAATAAGAATTTTTATAAAAATATCATTTATTTTTAATAAATTAAAGAATTGAAATTAGGAATTATGTTTTATAGTAACATATTTAATATTTAGTAATATTTAATCCACTTAATTATATTTTAATCAACTTTATATTATATTTTAGTTTGAGTTTATTATTTGGGTTTAAAATGGGTTTTTTAAAACAATTTTAAGGTGCATAGTGTTTCTTCATTTTAATTAATTAAAATATAACTTAAATAGTAATTTTTTAAATTAAATTTTTATATTATATATCTATAAATTTTAATTTATATTCATAAAATTATTACTATTAGACAAAGTGTTAATATAAAATCATCACGTACTTGAAAAAGTACACAACCTGAAAAATCAATATTTCATCATGTCTACAGATTTTGTATTAAATTTAATTTTCAAAATTTTATAAAATTCATTCAATAAAATAAAATTAATTTTTTAATTAATAATTTCAAAATAATATTATGGTGAGTTTATGGTTTTTTCTAAAAAGTTTCAATTTTTAATGAATAGTGAAAAACACTGAATTTTAATTGAAAATTGCATTTTCATTTAAATTTTTAATAATGTTAATTTATATTTAAATTTTTTTATTAAAATTATATATATATATATGTTAACATAATTTATGTCATTTTAATCAATTTAATTTTGAAATAGGATATAAAAATTGTGTAAACATTTGAACATTTTCTCTTTGAAACCCACTTTCTCATCGCGTCTCCAGGATTATTTTTAAATTGTATTTTTTGAATTATATAGAAAAAATTTGGAAAAATTGATCCCATATTTTTAATAATAATAATTTATATTATTTGAAATGTTCAAATTAATTTTTAACACAAACAAATAACAAAGCGTTAAAATTATTTATCAGAGTTAAGGTAAAAATGGGTTTATCAAGAGTTAAACTTAAAAGATAAGATTTAAAAATGACCCAAAACATTTCAAACACACATAAATTTCCATACATTGACCTTATACCTTATAGGAATTCTGATTTTCTACTTTATTATCCTTGTTAAATGAAAAACAATTGGGTGGAATTCTCTCCTTTCAAAAATTACAAGTGTTCTATTCACATCACATATAAAAGGCCACCATTATCCTTTCAAATTAATAGCTTAAAACCTATTTTTTTGAACCAATACCTACCCAAATAATTTATAAATTTCTTTTTTTTACATAAAGTCAACATATGAAGTCTTTTTTCAAGTCTAATGAGGATACTTGAAGAAGTGGTAATGTTCAACAACGAGCGTTTTGGTTTTATTTCTTTCTCCACATCCTAAAATTATTATAAAACCATTAAGATATAATAAAATAATTATCTTTATATAGTTATATATTTTTTAAATTTCATGATCTAAAACCATATCATGTTCTATCAAATGGGTTATGAAATCCTCATTCATGTGTATGGCGGATTACTGCCTTACAAACTGATGTCATTAATTTTTTTATAACCACCTATCTAGGATAGAAATAATGATTGATTTATTATTTATAAATGATATTTATGATATTATTATACTTATTTAATCATTATATCACCCATACCTTCATATTCTCAATTTTTTTATAATATGATAATGTTTCTCTTATGTACGACGAATTACCACCTCACGAAGTAATGCGATTCATTAACGCTCTACATAGAAGGTAAAAAAGATGGATTTAATGAAAATATGTTATATATATTACATGATAATATTTTTTTAATTATAATTTATCATTTAAATTTATTTCATTCAATTCAATATGAAAACAGAAATAGTGTTTATGCATATGTATAACATACCGTCTCCATGAATTGTGTAGTTCATTTTATATCACTAAATTTTATGAATTATCCTAATTAAATATATAATAAATATATATGAAATTTATATCATGTTTAAAATTATATATATAGAGAAACCTTGATCAGAGTAAGAGTACTAAAAATAACAAGTCAAAAATTGCACGAATGACAAAGTAGTTATTGCCAGAAACATGATATTAACATGGAATTTTTAATAAAAGGGTAATAAAAGGTCATAAGAAAACAATATATGGAATGATATATATTAATATGGTTATTTAATAGATTTATAATTAAATTATATTAATTATACATTATTTTTTAACATTTTGGATGAAATTCAAGAGTTAGGGTAAGATATTTTTTTCTTACTTTCTACTTTTGTGAGACACATTCCATATTCACCACCAATTTATTTTATGTGGGGTATATACTACCATAAATTTATTTTATGATTATTATCATTGAAATTATGGGTATTTAAATATCCATTTAAGAATCTATCTTTCATAGTGATTGTAGTTCAAAGTGTTACCAAAGTAGAAAGGGATATTTATCTCAATTTTTCTTCTCTAAGATGTTATTTATGTTATACACCTATATTCCTTCATGAGGTGTACATAGATACACTTTGACATTTAATATCATGAATTTATTTATCCTCGTGATATTTTATGTTCCATTTTATTTTATTATTTTATAGTGATTAAAGTTCAAAGATTACAAAGTGGTAATGATTTTATGTTAAAATCTCATCATTTATTTGGATTATTTATGATCATTTTTCCAATAATGAAATCTTAAGATCCATGTCACAAACTAGATTAGATACCCTAGTACCCCTATACATGTGTCATGAAAGACATGGCCCAAATTTAATTCCCATTCCTAATAGGTTGTTAACTAGAACCTGGAATCATAAAATGTAAAAGATGGGTAAATTTTATGACAAAATAGTAGAAGATAAAGATATAAGTCAATATGATAAATACTTTGGGAAGGATAAAGTAATAGAAACCAAATATTTATATCAACAACCCAAAATATTATATTATAAAATTAATCATAAATTGACAATATAAACTCATCATCCAAAGGTAATCATCAATAAAATAGTAAAGGATTAAGAACACCCACCTTATTTAAGAGGCGATTTCCCTTTGTTTAGACCTAGTAGAAAGAAATATACAAATTCTTGACAGAAAAAGGTTCGGTGTGAGCTAAAAATATGGGAATGGTCTCAACATGTGTTCCATAAAAAAATTATAAAAATAAACCAAATACTTCATTCAATTTATGTAAAACCAATCATGGAAATACATTTTCATAATTAAAATAAAACATAATTTCATTTCAAAATGATAGAAAACATTCTAAATAGGGCCTAAATAAAACTTTAATATAAAATAGTTTTTATAAATAAACTGGCATGTACAAAACAAATCCATAAAATATATTTCACATGTAAATCCAAATTATCCCAATAGGTACCATAGTCATCTTCCCTGTGTTACAATAATTTCTAGTTATATGATCCTCACACTCTCATATCATTGATTGTGGAAATATGTGTACAAATGTCCCTTTGGATTAGGATGAATATAACTCATCAACATTCCATTAGGGATATGATCTTCTTAAATATTTTTTTGTTTTAGTTTTCATCATCAAAACACTGATAAGAAATTACCATAATATCATTATTTTCCTAAATAACCCACTAACTACCCCATCCCACATGTCTTAATTCAATTAATTGAAAAAGGAAAAATCATTTCATTTAAAATCAATAATAATTCAAAATTCAATTTCCCAATTTTCCTTTTCAAAATTCCAATTCAATTTCCAATAAAAATATGGGTTTTTTATAAATTCATAAATTTTGGTCACAAAACCAATCATAGGTTTTTATCATTAAGTTTAATATTTTTTTCTCAAATCAATTCATCAATTTCATACATTTCAAAATACACCCCAAGATCCAATTCCATTGTAATTGGGAGTTTTCTCAAATTCCCATACCAATTAAAATCACAATTCCAAATTATACCAATTTCAATTTTCATAAATCAATAAAATCAAGGTTTACTCACATGTCCAATATCAAATAGAAACAACTACCATTAGTCACTTAATCACAATGCACAACGCCTGCAATGGGTTACTCCAATGAAGAACAACCAAAACAGAGATCAAGAAACAAAACCTAGAATCAAGATTAATTAAAAAGAAGTTTAGATCCATAAAAAACATGAAAATATAACACTCTCTAAGGAGGATATAAAAAGGATGTGGGAGAAGGCACATGATAGAAGAATCACTTACCTGGAGGAGATCGAACATTATTTTCCACATATAGATTCACAATGGAATGGGTCAGGAGGATCCAAAAATAATTCTTGAGAACCTCTAAAACAAAATAAATTGATTTAGGTCAAGTTAGGGTTGATCAGAGCCTTAAACAGAGGTTCAAAATGATGTTAATTTTTTTTTCAGAAATGAAATATCTCCTAAGAACGGTTAGTTGGTAAGGGCCGCATGGGTAGACAAACCATTAAAACCTACATTAGGGTGAACAATTTCTAATAAGTATGTTCATATCTTGTAAAATCATGTTCCAACCATGAAAACCCCACATTTTCTTGGTTTCACAATTTTCACTGGGTGGGTTTAAAGTTTGGGAAAACCATGTGCCAATCGTACACAACCAAGAAAACCTCTAAGTGATTCAGAATTCCACCTGAACCACCCCTAAAAAATATCCAACCAAAAGAAAATAAATAAAATGGTCAAGAAATACCTAAAAACTAGTAATGGTATGTTACAACCTCCCCAACATATAAACTTTATGCCCTAGAAATCCTATCAAGAATTTTCCATATCAAAAATATGATTCTACTGCTCACTCATTAGTGCCTCCCTCTCCCAAGCCTCATGTGGATCAGAATTGTGACTCTATAGCACACATACCAAAGGTTTTATCCTCCCATGAAGTAACTTTTTATCAAAATTGTCTATCTTAATTGGATTCTCAGTCATGGATAAATTAGTATCAATATCAAGATCCTCCCTGGTCAAGATAATAGATGGGTCAAAAAGATACATTTATAGCTGAAATACATTGAACATGTTATCTACTAACATCAATTGGGGTAGAAGTTATACATGTTAATTGACTTTTAAAACCTGATCAGTGTCCTCATAAGGTCCCAAAAAATAACGATCAATATTCCCTTGGCTCCCAAGTTTTCAATGATCTAAATGAGGTGAAACTATCAAGGAAACATGGTCACTAAATGAAAACACAAACAGTATTTTGTGACGATCATCAAAATATTTACACCAACTCTATGCTGTAATAATCCTATGATGAATAAACTAAATCTTTTTTCCCACTCTTAGAAAATACTCGATTCAACAAAGAAAGTTTCTCCAATCACCGAACAATAAAATATAGATTTACAGGTTTGGATATACAAGACCTCAAAAGTATCTATTATGTTCATAGATTGGTAACTATTTTAATACGATAACTCAACCAGTCTCAAATGGTTATCCCAAGATCCACCAAAGTCAAGAACATAGGAACAAAGCATATCCACAATAATTTTTATAGTCTCTTTCATCTTTCTAGCCATCTGTGGATGGGTTTCCATACACAAAATAACTCGTGATCCCAGTGCCTCCTGAAGGCCTCTCCAAAAAAGGGAAGCAAAATATATATCTCTATCAGAGGCTATATTAGATGTTACTCAATGAAAAAGAACATTATCTTTCCCATAGATATTTCCTAACTCTTTAAATTTGGTTTTGTCATGAATCAGTATAAAGTGAGATAGTTTTGTTAGACTATAAATCACAAAAAATATAAAATTCCTCATCATTTAGGTTTGTAGAGGCCCAACCAAAAATTCCATAGAGACATCATCACACATCCAAGTCTGCAATAGAAGTGGCTAAAGAAAACCCAATGGTCTCTGGTTCTCATTATTGACTTGTTGGAAAGTATAACAATGAGAGACATAACTAGAAATTTATCATCCCATACTTGGCCACCAGAATTGATGTTGTATATCCTAAAACAGTTTTTTTATTCATAGATTCACATCCCAATAGTAATTATAGAAATACCTGATCACATATTTCTTTATAGATAATGGGGAAAATTGATTCTAAAAACATATCATATCCTTCGTGGAGAATGACAATTAATCAAATATCTCCCCACCATAGTGAGAATAAAAGGACCTAGCCTTAAATATTACATATTCTTGAATTAAATGGATAATTCACATTAAGGATATTTTCAGGTTTATATTTTTAGAGAATTAGGTCATAACATTTACATAACAACATGAATATTACATGTAGTCAATTCTACTCAGTATCCATTTTTTCATAAAATAAAAACTCTTGAAAAAAAGAGTAATTTATACTTCCATGTTTTAAACCGCAAGACTTTTCATTGATCCCATCCTTAACCATATTCATCTTTAAGTCCTGTGAAAAACATTTCAAAACATGGGATGAGCATAAAAAGCTCAGTAAGGGTTATAAAATAAGAAATAAATCATTAGTCCATCAATACATAAAAAACATAAACTCTTTTACTTACCTCATGAAAACATAATATTTATGAATAACACATAGAAATCACAAATAATAAAGGTACTTGTGGAATTAATGTCATACTTACATTATAGCTATCACAACTACCTAGAAAGTTACGTTGGAGTACCCATCATAGTATATTCCCTAAATCTCATAGGAGAAACATTCATGTTTACCTATGTCATGTTACCCAATGCATTGGAGAGCTATCTCGGGCTCACCTGCCCTAGGTTTATCATAGAACCAACTATATACGTAAACAATTCCCAAGAACCAAAACTTATTCATAACACATAAAACAAACATAAAGTAAAGATGACATTTTCAGATTTCAATCAAAATATATCATTTAAATATATTGACATAACAAATCCATTATCAAAACCATTTTCAATACTAAAATACGTAAAAATTATATGGTATTTATTTCCTTTAAAAAACCCTATGGCTTGTTAAGGAAGCCAAAGA
This sequence comes from Viscum album, assembly GCA_963277665.1. Taxonomy (NCBI): domain Eukaryota; kingdom Viridiplantae; phylum Streptophyta; class Magnoliopsida; order Santalales; family Viscaceae; genus Viscum; species Viscum album. The sequence goes on along the minus strand of OY728156.1, from coordinate 1,429,864,535 downwards.
TCAAATACTACTCGCGTCGGCAGAAAAAGTTCGTTGTCACTACTTACATTAAAAAACATTCATTTTTCGTTTAGTAAAACGCTTCATATAAAAAGATTCCCTTTGAATGGAATGAAAAGTCAAAGGGTTTTATACACCATATAAAATAATGTTGTGTATAAAATAAAATATGCCTCAATGAAAGGAGATTGAGACGAAGTCCCTTACCTCGTGTCCGATTTGACCCATTAGTTCTTTAATCTTTTGAATAATAAACTAAAGTTAAATTTTACTTCCTTAATAATATTTTTCAATTTTATTATTCCTTTTATATCAATTATTACCTTGTTATAAACATTATCTAGTCATTTAAGTTAATAATGGTTGTTTTGTCGATATTTGGTACTTGAGTCAAAAATGAACACGTTATAATTACAAGTGGTCCATGTGGTCAATAGTCAATTATCTCCAGAATTATATTCAGGATTTAGATATCATATAAATAATATATATTCAGTATATATATATTTATTTATAATATTACATAACATTTTGGAGAAAATAAAAGAAATGCACCGTTCATGGAGACAGTAAGCGGTACGTACGCATGAACGCTACTTTCATTTCTATTTCGCACTTTAATGGAATTAAAACATAATTATACATAGCTATAATATAAATACAGTATAATATCATATATAATATCATTAAATTTATCCTTTATACTTCCCATATATGGCATTAATGAGTCATGTCACTTTGAGGGGGCGGTAGTCCGCAATTCTTCAAATGAAATTATCGCATTTACCCATTATTGAAACAATAATGGTAGGATATAAATGTAAAATACATAAGCATAAAGAAAACATAAAAATAATATATATCATATATAAATAAATTTCCATATTTATGGCCACCCGGAGAGGTGGTAAGATATAATCGAACAATCATTATTTCGTGAGGCTTTAGTTTTCCATCCACAGAAATAGTATGTTCTTCACCCATTAGATGGAGGTGTGTGTAAGTGTAGTTCAAATCCATCACCTAATGACATCATAGTATATTGAGGATACTTTTTTTGTTATAAAATAAAGGAATAAAAATATTTTTATGGGTTGGATAAGTAAAATACTAGAAAAGAAGTTAAGAAGAATTGTTACCTTTAATTTGGGTAACTTCCTTTGGTTTGAACCAAAAGGACTTCTTGAACTGCCTTATGCCTAAGGTAAGGATTATAAGAGGAGAATGGTAATCTTGACAGCTTATTTGGGTAGGTTTTGGATGAGACAAGGGGCTTGCGAGGTGTGAGGAATGAGTAAGAAGTGAGGGCTTTTTATAAGGGGGGAGGGTCTCTTTAAGAAAGTGTGAAAATATTATTTTATTATATAATGATATTTAGTTTCTAAAAGTCCAAAACTAATTAAAGGAAAAGATAATGTTACTCATGGTCTAATTAAAATCATACAATAATAATTTTACAGGTTTTTGGATATTTTTTTAATATTTATAATCTTATTTATTTAAATCATTTATTAATGAGGTAAATGCAGCATCATTATTGTGTCATAAATTATTTAATTTATTTGATGTATAAAAATTATAAAAAAATTCCAGGATGTAAGAAATATTTTTATATTTACAAAGAATATTTATAGTTGGAAGGATATATTATATAACCCCACGTAAAAATTTATTTACTAAAATATATTTTTGTATGTCATTTTTCCCTTTACATTAAGTTAAAATAAAGTCTCATTATCACTCATAAGTGGATCCATGGGGTCCCAAAATCAACCCAAATATGATCATGCTCATAAATGACTCAACCAATAATGTTATAACAAGTATTAAGGTAATTTTTTATATTATAAATTTCCTTTTACTTTGAATTACCCTATTTACCTTTAACTGTAGTAAATAAAAGTCAAAAGATATTATTCACCAAAAATTATTTTCATCTTATTGAACCAAATTTTACTTATAACAACCATTTATGTTGGATTTTCTAAATTCGATTCACAGAAGTGGTACAATTTCATTTAAATGAAAAAGTCAGTTTTTTAACTACTCCTAATTAATTTCACTATTCATCCAAAATTGAAGTTTTTCAGAAAAATACCAAAAATTCCGCCTATGATATATTTGATATTATGAATTCAAAAAATATGTCTATTTTACCAAATACAAAAAAAATATAAGTTTCAATAATTAATTTAAAATTAATTCATGTTGTCCAAACAAATAGCGTGTTTTTAAGAAACAATAACTATCAAAAGATTGATACTTGTTTATGTCCAATTTGAAAGTGAAATTGATTACAATGACCAAAATTAGATTAAATGGTAAAAATATATTCTAATTACACTTAAAAACCAATTAAAAAGATAATATAACCATATAAATGAATTATATTAAATGTTATTTATGAATTAAAATACAATATTTTTCAATATTCATTAAAAATGAACTTTATTAGAAAAATACCAAAAATTTACCCAAAGTAAAATTTGATGTCCCGAATCTAAAAAATAATTTTATTATGTCAAATAGAACATATAAAAATGTCAAAAACTAGATTTAAAGAGTGTTCTCCATCAAAAGGTAGTAAATCGACATTTTAGTGAATATTAGAGTATTTATGCTTAAAATTAGATTCATTCATATTTTAACCCCCTAAAATTTATTGTATAAATGTAAAAAAATTTAAGAAACATTTATAATAATATTTTAGTTAGTTATATTCATTTCTAAAAATACAATGGCTAGGCATTAACTACCATTTAAAATAATAATATTATATTATTAGTGGGCAACGTAAGATTTCAAAGAAACTCATTGTTGTGTCTCAGGTAAGCCATCGAACACATCATCCCCTTTAAAGTAAAATTAATATTTAATTAACAAATATTAATAAATATGAAAATGTATTATTCTTTATTTACTTGGGATGTTACAGAGAGTCTCTAATTCCATGAATTTCATCATAAAGATGATATTCTTGAAGAATCATCTTGAGAAGATAATAATTCATCTAAAAAATATACAATAAAACCTTGTATCATATTTCCCAAACTCCTATATGAAACTATGTAAAAATATCCATCAAGTCCCACTCTTCTGATGATTCCTATATGAACTAGGTCATAAGTTTCATGCTAAAAGACTTAACGTCAATATTCTATTTCCCTAGGGTATTGGTAAGGTAGATATCAAAATACTATAGGTAATCCACCCAAAAAATATGATAAATATTAAAATATTTTTTAGAGAATATATGAATCATGCTCTTTTGATTAGAATACATGGTACACCTTTCTCTAAAAAGGTAATAATTGAAACAATAAAGCACATGAATCACATATGTGTGTTCAAATTCATGGGTTGGATAATAATTCTCATGTGGACTATGTTTTAAATCTCCATAGGATACCACATGATCACAATATAAAATAGAACAACCTAGATCCAAATCTAATGCATCACAGAAGTACATATAGCCATGCTCAACCTATGGAAGTGGCAACGCCAATGAAAAAGTAAAAAGATGTTTCATCTCAACAAAAAAACACTAACAATTCTCATCCTAAGAAAATTTAACTCCCTCCCCATTTAGATCGGTCATTGGGGAAAGTGAATTTGAGAAATATTTTAAAAAATGGTGATAATAACCTACTAAATTCAAGAAGCTCTGAATCTTGAAAACCTTATGTGGTTTGTCCCATGTCATAACAGCTTTCCCGTTATTATGATAAACTGAAATACTATGTTATGAGACCACATGTACCAATAACATCACTTCCCAAAAACATAAATCGCATTTCAATATCTTGGAATAAATTCGATGATTCCTCAACAATTGAAGAACTGCTCTCAAATGACGCACATGATCCTTCTTTTACTGAGAATAATACTGGATTACATCCTCAAAGAACACCAAAAACTTATAAAGATAATCATGGAAAATCATGTTCATCAAGGAAATAAATACTATAATGGAATTGGTTAGAACAAATGGAATTATAAGATATTCATAATGTCCATAACTGCTCTAGAAGGCAGCTTTCTAAATGTGAAATTCTTTTATTCTCAACTATTGATAACCAGGTTGAAGATCAATATTCAAGAACCACTTCACCCATTTCAACTATTCAAATAGATATTCAAAACATGGTAATATAAAAATTTTATTTATTAAAAATCGATCAAGTTTCTAGTAATCAACACCTAGTCAAAGTGTTACATCATCTTTCTTAGTAAAGAGAATAGGTTCCACCCTTAGTGACACACTCGGGCATATAAATCCTTTCTCTAACAGATCACAGAACTAAGAATTCAACTATTTCATCTTAGTTTTTTTCATTAGGTAATAATTAATAGATAATGTATGAGTACCAAACACTAAATCAATTTATAACTATACCTATATTATTGGTGGAAATCCAGAGAAATCCGAAGGAAACTTACTGGTAAAATCGATGATAATTAGAGGGAGTTCATCAATCAATGATTCCCGCTCTAGATAAAAAATAAAAAATTGATATTACTTTCCTGAAATATAGATTATAAGGTATTTCTCTACACAAACTTGTGTCCCATTCTCCTAAAAAGATATGGGACACCCCATTATGCATATTAAAGAAGAAATGTCATAGATAATAGTCAATAAGGACCTTATTTGCGATGAGACGATCCATCCTTAGAATGAAATCAAGAGGCTTCCTTTTGAGAACCATCAAATCCCATACAAGATAAATCTTTGATAAAGATAAGATGTATTATGGAAATAAAAACACTTCTCTTTCATTGTTCTGATGGTTGTAGTAATATGCATCACATAATAAAAAAGCTCTATTAGAAGATTTATGTTCACAATATGAGTTAATATTAATTAATGAGATACAAAAATATCAAATAAAGCAGTCAGTAAATATGATTCTATAGAAAATGTACCTATCATTTTCAATGGACATATATCATATTCCACTAGAGACCCTTTCATTATTTGAAAATGCCTTGTTCTGAATTTAAGTGGCAGGAACCCCTTAGATCATGAAGAATCTAAATGAATTGTAATAATTTTTAAGTTTTGATGAGCCCATGACACTATGTGGGTTAAAAAATATAAAAAATAATTTCCATAAGTTTCCTGAATATCAACAGTAGCTTCAGTTCTTGGGTTCCTCAGTGCAAACCCAAATTGAATTCCTATGATTTGAACATTGGAATAAAGTTAATGTTCCTCAGATAGGCGCTATCTATGTTATGGAAGAACACTTCTTTCAAGATCCACTATGAGACTCACTACACACATTATTTCCTTTAAATTAACTCACATAACTACATCTGGGAGAAACATGAACTCCCATCAACACAGACTTACTATCCAGATCAAGCTCAACCATCAACTCCCTATCTAGGACATTATCATAAGAAGCGAGCTTCAGCAAGAAAACCTGAGAAAAAATATCATATCAAAGTTCCATCTCAAAATTTCATGTCTTCAGATTATTATTTGATATAATATTAAGTGAAAACTACCCAATCTCGACAAAGTGATTCATATACTCCATCACAGTCTTATCACCCTACTTGAGTTTTGAAAACTCTATAACCTTATCCATCACTATAGACTATTGATAGAACTGGTCAGTGAAAATAACATTAAATCAATTTCACTCCAAAACCTCATGATTCACCACCATAAAAATTTAGTCCCAGAACCTCCTTCTAGGTCCCCCAAACTTTACGGTGACACATTTCACCTTAATCAAATCTAGAGTTTCCAAGAACTCAAATAGAATCTCTATCTTGCTCAATCAATCCTCATCCTCTTGAGGATCATTAAAGTCTTGTAATTATTGTGGATTATGATGAATAAACTCCTTAACATGATTCATAGATTCATCCCTCTGAGGTTCCATAGCCGGATCTTGAATGGGAATAGGTGCAGGTGCTTGTTCCATGTCTTGGAAGACACACACAATAATCTCAATGATATTATGGTCCATATGATGATTCGTTCATTGTGGTTCACTAGTATCTTTCTCTTAGGGTCTATTCACACATATTCTTGGAGTCATGATGCTACACAACATCATCAAAAATATTGAAAACATCATAAGTTTACTCAGTTCAACAACTTAAACAATAGTAAAAGGGAAATTAATCACATTCATAATAGAAAACAATATTTTTGTTTCAATCTATCCAAATAAAAATCAGGAAAAATACTAGAACTAGATAAAATTATTCCTCAAGACAACTTTCCCAATCCACCCATGGTGATGTAAGGCTCATTACAATGAGAGTTGGCCAAGAACTCACTTGTGAATAACTCATAATTTTTGAAAAGATATTCTAAATTATATACATGACGTTAAGTAAATATTCTTAACCTACACCATTGACACAACTTTTCCAGGAACCAACCCAAATACCTTGGTACACTGATACCCAAGAGGAAATTTACATGTCTTGAAGGGCTTTCCCAATCCCCATGGGTTGAAAACCATCACCCATAATTATAAAATATAAAAGAGGAAATGATTTTCCACAAAAACAGTAGAGGATAAAGCTATATGTAGGTATTCTTAACACTCAAAAAAGGAGAATATACTAGAAAAATACTAGTATATCAAAAAACTAAAATAGTACGTCATAAAATTACTCAAAAACTGATAATATTAACTCAATATACTAAAATAAACATCACTCTATGTCAAAGGATCACGAACATCCACCTCCTCCAAAAGGATCATTCTATTTTCTCAGACCTGGAAGATGGAAATATACAAATTCCCGAAGGAAAAGGTAGGTTGTGAACTAAAAAAATCAGTAGTGTCTCACTAAGTGTTCCATAAAAAATTCCATAATAATAAATGAAATCATGATTTCATTTTAAGTAAAATATGCCATGGAAATTCATTTTCATATGTAAATAAAAACATTATTTTTTATCATAATGATGGAAAACATTTCAAACATTTCTTAAATAAAATTTTTATATAAAATACTATATATAAATTGTCTTACATGAATAAAATTGTCCTATAAAATAAACGGAATATATATATAAATAGTCACAGTAATAACCATGGTCATCATCCTCGTAGTATGATAGTTTATAGTTATAGGATCCTGGAGATCTCATATCAATGGTTATGGAAATATGTGTACAAATGTCCCTCATGATCAAGATGAATAGGACTAAACAACATCATATCAGGGATAAGAACTACCTAACTATGTTTTTGTGAGATTTTTTATCTTCAATCCATTCCAAGGGAATTACCATCCTAACATGTTTATATTAAATAAACTGCTAACTACCTAGTATCCCATGTGATCAATCAATCCTTAGAAAAATAGGAAATCATTTCATATAAAATCAATCATCATTTAAAATATAACATCATGATTTTATTTTATGAAATTAAAATTCACCTTCAAATCCGAAACATGGACTTTTCATAAATTCATAAATTTTTAACATAAAATCATAGGTTTTTATTATTCAATTTAATCCATTTTTCTCAAAAATAGTCTCAAATCAATTCATCAATTTCCCCAATTTCAAAATAAGCACAAAATTCCAATTCTATTAGAATTGTGTGTTTTTTTCAAAATTTAATTCCAAGTCAAATCACAATTATAAATTTTATCAATCTGGGTTTTCATAAACCAATTGAAATATATTTTAAAAATAAATTGAAATATATTTCAAAAATGAATAACATTAATGTTTAATCATGTTGACAATCTCTAGCAGACCCACCTGCCTTTAATCAGATAATCATAATGAACCACACCTACAACAAGTTTCATAAATAAAGAATTAAGGAAATATAGATCAAGAAAACAAACCTAGAATCAATATTATTTATAATAGAGTTTATATCCATCAACAACATTATGATATAAAACTCTCTAAGGAGGAAGAAAGATTGATTGGAATATGGAACACGAGAGGAGAATCACTTACCCATAGGAGATCAAATGAGATCTTTGATGCTTTGATCCATAATTTAATGAGTTCATAGGATCCAAAAAAGGATCCTTGAGAGCATATATGATCTAAGAAATCAGTTTAGGTTGATTTATGGCCGATCAGAGGCTTAAATATTTGGATTATTAATTTTAAAAAATTAAAATTAAAATATATCAGGTGTACTATTATCCAGGAACAACTACATGGTTAGAAAAATCGTATGACCTAACCATGTTCCTATACAATAGGGTGTATGGATTCTACTAAGTGGGAGCATGAATTTTCAAACCATTCACTAAACATGAAAACCCCCATTGACTAGGGTTGAACGGGTTTCACTGGGCAGGCACAAGATTTGGGAATACTATGTTCTAACCATGCACAACCCTTGAAACCTCCAAAAGTTTCAAACTTCCACCCAAATAACCCCTAAACAAGATCCATTAAAAAGGGAATCAAACAAGGTTTATGGAATTCCTAAAAACTACTATCAAGATGTTACAATCTATCTCCCAAGAAAATCATGAATTTTCTTCTCATTTGGTGATTCAGGATATTTTCAAGGGATTGTACCGTTTTTTTACTCTTTAGTATATAAAATAATTGATAAAATGTTTTCAATATAATATGAATTTATTTATGTCTTTAGTATGAAATCTATTTTCTTCCAAAAACATGTTTTCTAAAAAAAATTAAAAAATTTCTTATTATTCATTTATGATTTTTTAAAAACATTTCTACCCATGTTTGAATTTTAGAAAAAAATTATTTTAAAGTAATACTCATGTAATTTTCCAAACAATGCCTCTTTTAAATTTTACTAAAACTTTTAAAGGAATCCTTGTATTAATGTGTATGGGAATAATGGAACTTCTATTAGTCCTGAACATGATTTTATTTGAAGCGTCATTTATAGGTTTTCAAGGTTACTTTCAATGATAAATGTTTTTAAAAGGATTTATGTATTATAAAATTGTTTTCTAAGAGAAAAGGATATTTTCATCAAAAAATTACCTCAATGATCAATCAAAATCATTTTTCATATTTGACCATATCTGATGAGGTTACCTATGCCTTACCTGGGATTTTTTTGAAGGATACCATTCATATTATTTCACTAAATGGTTTATGTTTATAATGTCATGATCGTTATGAAAACTTTTTCTCTTCCATGGGTTATACCATGATAAAATTCTTATTAAACCTGCTTATTTTTTTCCATGGGTTATGATATTATGAAATTATGAAATGATTATAAAACCTATATACTTTCCACTGGTGGTGATAAGATGGAATTTTTTTGAAACCCATTTCATTTCACGGGTTATGAAATGATTAATGTTTTATGATCTTGTGTCACACACATGTATGATATTCAATATACGATTAGTGGGACCTATATCTCACTCTAATGAATTGGGTAAATATGGATAACTCATGTGTAAAATTTTTATATGTGAACCTGGTTACATGTTCACAATGTTATGAATGAATCTGATTACGTGTTCAAAATGTTATGAATGAACCTGGTAACATATTAAAAATGTTATAAATGAACTTTATTTCATGTTCACAATGTTATGTATGAAACTAATTACATGTTCATAGTGTTATTCATGGATATATCTTTCATGTACACAATATTATATGTAAACATGGTTTCATGTCAATATGTTTTTTTGAGGGCCTGTTTTCATATCCTTACCTTAATGAGTTAGCCTGTACAATTTACACTTGTTTACAATGTTATAAACTGATGTGTATACCATAAATAATTTTCTTATGAAAATTGTATACTCTCATTTATATTGTTCTTTATTTAACTTATGATTCATGTCTTATAAAATGCCAATATTTATTCCATTACTCAATATTATTATCATTGATATTAAGGGTATGGTTTTCAAATTCTATACTCATGTTCCCATACCATTATTCTCATGATATTTTTATGTATCTCCCTTGTTTACCATTAATAATGATCTCAGCTAAACCTTGTTTATTTTTCTTTCCCTCGGTTATAAATAAAGTTTTAAGTAGGGTATGTTTGTGAAGAGTACTAACGGGGGAAGATATTTTTGGGAGACATTGAAGATCTTTAACCAAATTATGAAGTTTTGTTCCATTTTCTCAAATGCACTAAACTATTATGTATATTGATTGTGTGTTTGTATAGTGTATTTAATATTCATCTAAAATGATTTAATATATATATATGAGAATCATGGGTCACTATAGTTGGTATTAGAGGAAATAATTATTTAACATTTAGAAAATTGGATGAGAAACTTTTAGTGAGATCCCTATGGATATTTTTAATGATATTTCTCAGGATGTATCAAAGGATAAGTCTAAAGATTAGTCCAAGATTAGGAAAATTTCTTGGAATTTTGGTGAAGGATAGAGTGAGTGGTTTCGATGTAATTACATCCCTATCAGGGTACTAAAAGTGTATGTTAATCTAGAAAAGAGGTACCTAGGGGTATTAAATCCAAAAAGGTAACATTTATCTAGACTTTATCGTCACTTGGTTAATGACAACGAGCCTTTCTAGACACTTAGATTGACACTCTAGGGGGTATTCTTTGAAGATTCATAAACTATTTCTAAACCATTGTGAAGGATGTAATTAGATGATGAATATGAATATACTAGGATAAACATAGCCCGAATGGCCCAAAGGGCTTATTTTTTATTTTATTATAAATAATACCCCTTTTAAGGGTTGAATGGGAACCCGTACATGAACCTTAGGCCCAAGGCACAAGGCTCGACATGACTCGTAATACATGATCGGAAGGCCTGGAGGCATACCATGACCATACATGACCGGTAGACCCACCCCACTAGAACATCCCCTTCCCAGCTTCTACATCATTGATCACCTTTAGCTCCCCACCTGCATTATTTATCGGCTAGAATTGCCCCGTAAAAAGCTACACAGTGCCTGGTCCTGATGGTGGTTTCCATACCCTCTCATTCTTCCCATCTGGTTAGCTCTACTTCTGGTGACTACTACTATTTCTCTAATCCTCTTCTGGGGCCTGCTCTGTGTGAACTGGGATACATGATGGTCTTCATTGGCCCGATGGCCCTTTGGCCTAAAGGCCTTTAATGGCCCAAAGGCCCTTCAGACCTATAGGCCCAAGACGGTGGCCCGAAGGCCCAAATCAGGTGAATAGTTCTGGCTGCTATAGTACCTGCTGTAGTGACTACTACTGTACCGCTACAGTGACTGCTGCAGTACTCAAAAATTTACCTGCTCCTAGTTTTGAACCTAGGTCTCTTGAATGCCAAGCAAGAGCCCTTACCACTCGGGTATGGGCTCATTATCACCTAGGATAAACATAAGGTTTCATATATTAAAAATAAGGTGTTATGATTTAGACATCTTATAAGTTATTTTTCATTATTATCTTATTTTCTACAATGGTTAGTCTTTATCACACTTTGATTTTTGGTTTTAGTCATTGGAAGGAACCATAAGGATCTAGGTTAACATTGGATGTGACGAGAAATTTTATGATGGTTATCCAAATGGGATGATGACTAGAGTGAAGGATATTTTGATTATTCCTAATTAGTTTTAATGGAACATGATTGATAATGTGCACCTTAACCAACTCTCAGACTCATAAAATAAGAGAAGTAAAGAGTTCACTAAGAATTTAGGTTGTAGTAACCATTTAAGAAATAATATTCAGTTTCTTATTTGTCATTAATGTGAGAATAAACACTCTATTTTATATCTTATAGAAAGGATAAGTTGTTATGAATATGGAATATAAAGAAACAAAGAAAAAAATAAAGGGAAAATTAAAATTTCAGTTAATGAAATGGATAAGAATAAAGGTATTTCTAAGATATCATCGACTGTTGAATGATTTAAATGTGGAGTGTATGGAAATTATGAAAATAGATGTCCAAAGGATAAAGCTCGTGATGAAAATTATCATGTTTTTATGAGTAATGATTATATTTATAATAATGAAGATACTTCAAATGAAATATGAAAAGAAATTGTTATTATGGAATAAGATAATGAATCCTATTAAATTATTTTCGAAGGAAGTGGGGTGGATAAAGTATTTATGTATTATAATTATAATATTATTTTCTGTGAATCATGAAATATATAATTATTTTTCAGTATAAGTTATTTAAGGATTTGAAAGAATGTGTTGAATGATATTGATGGAATGGGAAAGTTATTTAATGGAATAGTGATATTTTGAAGATAACCCAGATTATGTATTAGATAGACCTATGTTGTTCCAACATATCTTAGTTTTTATGTGTTTCTTTATTCAAACAATATATTTTTTATTATAAAGAATTTGTCTCAAGTGTTTCAAATTACATTTATCGAAAAAATTTATCATGCACTAATTATCTAAGTGAGTACCTTTAGGTGTGTGAAGTATTTGTTTTATGAAAAATTATTTTATCATATGAGAATCAAATATTATCTTATATCTACTCAGAATTAGAAAAATTCATGCTAAAGGTTTTTCTTACTATGTAAGATATTATCTTACAAAAATTATGGTTGAGTTTTTGTATGATTAGAGTCATATATTTTTGAAAAAATTAAGTTATGAGAAGTTGTTATCTTAAGAAAAGCATATTCTTAAAATTTTGTCTTCTGAAATCTTTTATAAATTTTGAAAGATAATTATAAAATTTCAGTAACATATTTATCTTATAATTAAGATGTATCTTACAAAATTTTTAATTCGGTTCATCTTATGAAAATTTTTATTCAAATACCTAAAAAAAAATACAATGTCTCTCAGGAAGTTATCTTTTGATGAAAAATTCTATCAGTTGAATATGTTATGAAGATTTAGCTTTTGTTTAGAATGTCATGATTAATTTTACAATCTCTTGATAAGTTATTTCATAAATTTTGAGTATATCAAAAAAGGTATTATCTATTTAGGTAATGTTTGATCTGTATAGTATATCTCTTTTCCATTAATTCAAATATTCTAAGAATAAGAAGCTTTCTAACATCATTGTTGAAAAATTAATTTCTATATTTGGATATAATGAACACTTGTCCAAAATATCATTACTTATAAACTCCTCAATTGATGACTCACTTGACCATTATAATTATCTTGTTTTTTCGAACTTCAAAGAGATTACATAAAAAGTATTCAATTGCTGCAAAAATGATAGAACATATGTGTAACACCCCAGGTAAATAAAGAATATGACATTTTTATATTTATCCCTTTTTTTGAATAAAATTTCAATATTAATTTAAAGGGAACGCTATGCTCGATGGCTTACCCAATACGCAACAATGAGTTCCTTTGAAATCTTATGTTGCACTCTAATAATAAAATAATATTATTTTAAATGGTAGTTAACACATAGTCGTTGTATTGGTGGGAATGAATAGAAATAACTAAAATATTATTATATATGTTCATTAAATGTTTTTACATTTATCCAATAAAGGATAAAGGCTTAAAATATGAAGAGAATTAAATTTTAGGCATATATACTCTAATTTTCACTAAAGGTCCACTTATCGCCTTTTACTGAACCGTAATTAAATATAGTCTTGGTCACTCTTATACATTCTATTGAACCAAATAAAATTCTTCTTTAGAGTCGGGACATTAAAATTTACTTTCTGTTAATTTTTGGTATTTTTCTGATAAAGATCATTTTTTAATGAATAGTGAAAAGTGTTGTATTTTAATTCAAAACCTCTTTTTAATCTAATTTATTTATATAGTTAGATTATATTTTAATTTGTTTTAAAGGGAAATTAGAATATATTTTTACCATTTAATCCAATAGTGGTCTTTGGAATCAATTTCACTTTGAAATCAGACTTAAACTGGTGTCAATCTTTTGATACATTTTGTTTCATAAAAATACGCTATTTGTTTTGACAGTGGGATTTAATTATTAAATTAATTAATGAAACTTATATGTTTTTAATTTTTTAAAATAGACATAATTTTTGAATTTGGAATATCAAATATTTCTTAGGGTGAAGTTTTGGTATTTTTTTTGAAAAACTTCAATTTTTGATGAATAGTGAAACCACTAAGTGGTACTTAAAAACTGATTTTTCATTTAAATGAAATTTTACCACCTCTGTGTTTTGAATTTCAAAAATCCGACATACATGATTTTCATTAAGAAGTAAAATGTAGTTCAATGGGATTAAAATAATTTTTTTGTGAAAAGTAACTTTTAAGTTTTTAATCGTGATTAGAGGTAATTAGTGTAATTTAAGATAAAAATAATGTTTTAATAATATGAAATGAACTTGACACATGTCCTACCCTTATTGTTTGTGTCATGGACTACCAATACAACCCATGGGTCTATTTTTGGGACCCCATGGAGCCACTTGGGTAAGATAATGACATTAATGCCTATTATTTAAAGTAAAAGTAAAAATGACACAAACATGTATTGTTTTACTAAAACAATTTTTTCATAGGGTTATACAAGTCAGATTTTTGACTATAAATATTAATTGGAAAGATAAAAAGATTTACTAAATCATAATATTTTTTATATAATTGTTAGACATTAAATAAATTAAATTATTTATGACATCATGATGATGCAGCGATTACCTCATTATTTAACGATTTAAATAAATTGAAAAGATAATGTAAAATATAAGAACTACACTTGTCCAAAACCTATTGTATGGGTATATTTCGGACCCTTATAACCTTATCCGCGAATGATATCAATTTGGGACCTTTTAAATCCGAAACGCATTCTAAAATAAAGTAACATTTCCTTACTTTCCAAGAGTGCCCCTCCTCTCCTCTTATAAAAGGCCTCCACCTCTACCACCTTACCCACACCTCTCAAGCCTTTGGCTCGTCCAACCCCTGATTAATTTGTCTCTCCACATCCCTATCCTCATCCTAGAATCCTTACCTTGGGAAGAAATCTCTTCAAGGAACCCTTTTGGTTCAAATCAAGAAGAGTTACCCGATTTTAAGGTAATGTCTTCACTTGTGTTCTTATGTTTTATTTTGCTTCTCCAACCCCAGAAACTCTTTTTATTCCTTTATTTTGTAACAAAACCAGTATCTTAAATATACTAGGATGTTTTTATGAGAATTATTAGAGCTACACTTACACACACCTTAGTCTAATGGTTAAAGAACATACTGTTTCTGTGAATGGCGAATTACTGCCTCACGAAACGATGATTGTTTAATATTCTTTTAACACCTTTTAAGGTGTCCATTATGATGTCACTGTATTTTATATATGATTTATTTTATTTTTATGTTTTTTTAATGCTTATTTATTTTCCTTTTATGGCATACCTTTATGGTTTCCATTATGGGTAGACACGATAATTTCATTTTAGGAAGTGCGGACTACCACCCCCTCAAAGTGATTTCATTCGTTAATGCCATATATCCGACGTATAAAGGATGGAGTTAATGTTATTATATATGATATTATACTGGAATTATAATATACCCTTATATCATTATGATTTCACTCCATTAAATACGAAATAGAAATGAAAGTGGCGTTCATGCGTACGTACGACTTACCGTCTCCATGAACGGTGCATTTCATTTCTTACCTATAAATGTTATATACTATTATAAATACATGTGTATGATGGATATATAAGATATATATGATATCCAAATAATTAATATCATTCTGGATATAATGAACCTTTTACCACATAAACAACATGTAATAGTAAGAAGTCAATTTTTGACTTAAGTACCAAATATCGACAAAATGAACTTTGTTAACTTAAATGATTACATATTGTTTATAACATGGAAATAAGTTGTATAAAAGGAATAATAAACTTTAAAAAGGTTCTTAATCAAGTAGAAATTAACACTAGTTTATTATTCAGGATATTAAAGAGCAATCGAGTCACGTCAGACATGAGGTAAGGGAACCTACCCCTTTCTTTCTTTTTAAGCACACTCTTTTATGTAATTCCTTTTAAGCGAATCTTTATTATGATTGGAAAGTTATTTTATATTACTCTTACTGTAATTTTTATTTTCATATGATTAGAGACCCTATTTTCTCTCTTCAATCCATTTTGGATGTTTTGATTGACGCCGTTAGGCTGCCAAATTTTCGTAAAGGATCCATTCTCTCTCTTTTTTTAAGTACTCTCTTTTATGTAACTTCATTTAAGATACTCTTTGTTATGCTGGGGGATGTTCTTTTATATTCATATTGCTGTAAATTTTATGTTAATATGATGAGAGAACCTCTGTGATCTCATCAATCCATTTTTGGAAGTTTTAAGTGGCGTCGTTAGGCTGCCGAGTTTTCGTAAGGGATTTTTCATCTCACTTTTATTCCCGTGAGATTTATGCTACATTTGCCACAATTTTCTTTGAGTGGTATATGTACTGCCCATTATTCTACTCTTTGTGTAATATAATTTTTTTTATGAGTATTTACATCAATGTTTTATTGTCCTTTTTTATGGGGTGTATGTTTCGTAAGATACCCAAGTCGGTAAGGGAACCATTCACCCTCCTCTTTTTAAAAGACTTCTTTTTGTTGGGTCTTTTAATTTACATATTGTTATGTTGGGATATGTTCTTCTATATCCTTATTGATGTAAATTTTATGTCCAAGTGATGAGATACCATTTTCTCTCTCATTAACTTTTTTTCTGAATTTTGAAGTGACACCGTTAGGCTATCGAATTTTTGCAAAGGAACTTCTTAACCCAGTTTTGATTCTTTGGGATAAACTTGTAATCCTTGAATATGTCATTCTATGAATATTTGTGAATGACCTCTGATTGTTTTACACTTAATATCCACTTATATTTTGTATATTTGTTTGTCCCACATAATTATGTAGTTGATTTATCCTTAATCCAAGGATATCGTCTTTGTAAGGGACTTCGTCTCAATCTCCTTTCATTGAGGCGTATTTCATTTTATACACAACTTTATTTTATACGGTGTATAAACCCCTTTGACTTTTACTTTTAAACAAAAGGAATCTTTTCCTACTAAGTGTTTTACAAAATGACAAAAAGAAATGTTTCTTTTAACATACGCGGTGACAACGACCTTTTCCGCCACCGTGAGTATTATTTGGTCTTTGGCTTCCTCAACAAGCCGTAATGTTTTTAAAATGAAATAAATACCATATACACTTTGATGTATTTTGGTATTGAAGATGGTTTTTATAATGGATTTGTTATGTCAATATATTTAAGTGATATATTGTGATTGAAGTGTGGAAATGTTTTCCTTCCATTATATTTGTTTTATGTCTTATGATTTTATAATGGTACTTGGACATTTGACGGGTGGTTACGTGATAAACCATATGACGGGTGGTGCCGTGAATACCAGGACGGTTGGTTACATTTAACATCCAATGAATTGGGTATGGAAGTCGGCCGTATGGCTATTCCATTAAGTGACATGTGTCGAAGTCAACCGTATGGTTATTCCATTTAAGTATGTTTATGTCCCAAGTTACCTTTATATGTTATGTGTTCTTTATATGGGTTTTATGGTAATATTTTGATTAAAAAAGGGTAAGTAATGATCTTTTATTCAATGAAGAGTATTTTCTGCTTCATAAAGGTGAAAACTATTACTTTTTTAAATTATTCCAGTTTTACTGTTTGTTTTGAAAAACTAACAGTTTTCCTTATTTTTGTATCCCTTACTGATCTTTTTATGCTCACCCCAAGTTTTTGAAATGTTGTTTTCATAGGACATAAAGTGAAATAGGGTCAAGGATGGGATCAAGGAAAATTCATGCTATCTAAAACATGGAACTAGACATGTTTCTTTTTAAGAGTTTTTATTTTATGGAAACTTAGTAGAAGTGTCTACTTTTTAATCTTTTGAGATGTAATAGTTATATCCTAATTCTCTAAAACTCTAAACCTGAAAAGATCTTCAATGTGAATTATTCATTTAATTCAACATTAAGTAAGGTTTAAGGTTGGGGCCTTATAATATGGATTAGAAGAATAAATAGAATGTATGTACATACGATTATTCAAAATTATTGTATATTTAAAATGTCAAACATAAATGATTATGATGTGATTTTAAGTTTACCAGTTTAACTAAAAATTATTCTAAGCTACACCCTAAAGACTATCATTTCTCACAGAATTCATCTTCGAATACTATCAGTTTTTTTTTCAATCGTGTTCTACAATAATTATTTAAAAAGTTAATTCATTCTATTTTGTTTACACTAATTGTAATAGTGTGTGATGAGACCATAGATAGGTCTTGTAAAGGGAGATACTTTTTAAAATCTATTGAACCATTTTATTAATAGAACACTTATTTTAATCTGCTAGTATCCCCTAGTAAATGGGTTGTTGTAGTGAAAATAACCCAACTCATGGAGTAGAGTGTTGGTTGAGTGGACTTGGTAATTTTTATTCCCTAAAATACAATAAATATCAAATATTAAATCTCTTTCCTTTTTGTTTTTATATTTTTATTGTTGTTTCATATTACGGAAAAATATTTGAACTTCCATACCTAAAGTGGGAGGGTTTCTTTAAAGAAAATTTTAGGAACTCAATTTTCCCCTCTTGAGTTTTTAGTTATCCATTCTTTGTGGAAAAAATTGTATTGAACCTCATGAATATTGATTTCATAGTTTTCAATGGTTAAATTCCAAAGATATGTTTTTAAATGGATTCTATGAATGATAATAAATTCCGTCTGTCAATAGTTAGAGCTCCGTTCTATAATATTAAAAATTATGAATTCTGGAAGTCTTTCATGACAATCTATCTGAAGAATAATGGCTTGAAAGTTCATCTCAAAGTAGTATAGCCCTATTAAATTCACAATACATAACCTAAAACATGGGATTCTACAACTGAATTGAATTTTGATCTAAATTATAAAGTTATGAATGTTATAATATTTGTATTAGGAATAGATAAGTTCAATAGAGTTTATCAATGTCAAACAGCTCATAAAATATAGACCACTATAGTTGTTTCATACAAAGTTACAAAAAATGTGAAATATCTCAATTATGATACAACCAAACTTATGTATAAAAAATTAAAAATGGTTAAAGGATTAATTATTACTCATATTGAAGGAATAATCTCTAGTATTATTAATAATATTATTACACTAGGATAACCTATTACTAACATGGGGCAAGAAATAAAAGTTCTCATAGTATTACGACCTAAGTGGAGTTGAATCCCAGCTTATATCAGAAAATCTTCAGAGGCTATGAACTTTGTAATAAAATATATCATTTGAAATATTTTTATTTATGAAGATAAAAAGGAAACTGAAGTTGGATAACCTAGAATGGTCAATAATGAAAACGTTTCCTTAAATTTTTCTACTTCTAAGGATGATAAGAAGAACAAAAGAATATAAATATATAAAAAACAAGAAGACTCCTAGGGTAGTTCTAGATAAAATAATGATCTCACATAGCTTCCCCAAAAGTTAAAAATTTATATAACAAGGTAAGATGTTTTAGAATACCTTTCACCAAGTACAAGAATCATGGTGATAACTATAAATAATTAATATTTTATGAGTGAAATAATTAAGGATGAATCAAGACTGATTTTCCATAGCTTAAGAATGATAAAAATACATAAAATAAATACTCCATGAAATATGGTTATAAAAAGAAATATAAGAAGGCTGTGAAGGTCTTCTAGAGGGATTCAAAATATTATAGCAAGTACACATCAACATAATCATAATTTGTATCTCTTAATCAAAAATAAAATATAAGATTTATTAAAAATGTGTATGGGGTACATTCTTATTACTCTTCTAAGCATGATCCTGAATCATAAAATAAATATTTCTCATATTAATAATTAAAAAAATAATGTTCCATGTTGGAAACAAATTATGAAATCTCAAAAAAGAAAAAAAAGGTCCCCATAAATTCTTATAATAATATTTTTTAATGAATATAAGGTCATAAATAATATAATTTTAGAGGTAAAGAATCAATTGGAAAAGTATGGAAACTCGTGTAGTGAATAGATTAATTCAAATAAAAATTTACAAAAAAGTGGCTCAAAATACTAATGATGTAATAAGTGTTTTCACTAAAGTTTAATATTTTCAAAATAAAATACTTGTTCCAAATCAACTTATAAATAAAAATCTGGGAATATGAATTCTTGGTGAAAATCCCAAATGTTGGAAAAAAATATTTTTTTCCTTGTTATAAAAAAATCGTTCTAAAGTTACTGTTTTTTATTGTGGGAAAATGGGATATTATGCTAACATCTGTAATATAAGAAATCCTTAATTTTTTAGAATCAAAAATTATTTTCTTATAAGATATTTCTCAATTGAAGATTCTATATTTTTTTGAAAACAAAAAAAATGGATCCATAAATCTCTAGATAATATTTCTGGACCCAAAACAGTTTGGGTACCAAATAATTCTATTTTTTGATTTATTATTTTAAGTAACAAACCACATGAATATAAATGAACAATATTTTATATGGATTAGTTTTTTGAGACATATGAGTGGATATTTCTCTAAATTTTTTTCATTATCCAAGAATGATGGAGGCTATGTCACATTTTTTGGAAATGAAAAATAGAAAACTGTAAGAATTGGATCATTTTTTAATCCTTATCAAATTCTCATAAAAAAAATTCTTTATGTTAAAGGCTTTAAGAAATACATGATAATTTTCTCTCAAATTTGTTATTGTGGTTTATTAGTTTATTTTTCTAACAATGCAATATTAGTTTTCAAAAATAAATTTATCATGTTTAAGGAACATAAAATAGATAATGTATATATAATAGATCTCAATTCATTGTGAAGAAATATTTTAAATTTTTTGAATGATGAAATTGATGAATTGAGGATTTACCATATAAGGCTTTGACATGCTAATGATCATTCACTAAAAAAAATTTGTAAGAAAATTTTCATTTCGGACTTCCCTGATATTAAATTAGAAAAAATTAATTTATTGGTGCAAGTCAAAGGGAAATAAACAAAATTCATCTTTTAAACCAATTATATTGGTTTCTATATCTATACATCTTGATATCATCCATATGGATCTTTTTGGACCTACTAGAACTGTTTTTATTTATGGAAAATAATTTTTCATGTGTTGTTTGTTTATTGTTTGAGATTTAAAGGGTTTTAATTTTTAATACTTATGATTGAATCTTGTGCTGTTTTAATTAATTTTTTTATACTTGTACAAAATGAAAAGGATTTCAAAAATTGTATGTTTGAGAAGTGATCAAGGAAGGTAATTTGAGAATCCTGAATTTAATTCATATTTATTATTGAAAAGAATAAAAACATACATTTTCCCCCATAAAACCTCAACATAATGGTGTGTTTTAAAGAAAAAATATTTATTTTCAAGAAATTTATAGGAAAAATTTATATGAATATAACATTCCCACTCATTTGTTGGGATGAAGCTTTTAATACTACATGTTATGTCATTAATAGAGTCCTGATGTGGCCTATCTTGAAGAAAACACCTTATGGGTTATTGAATAATAGAAAAAAAAGGTAGGATACTTAAAAGTACTAAGATAAAGGGATTATATCTTGAACACTATGGATAATCGTGGTAAATTTGATCCAAATGATGATGAATTTTTCTTCCAGGGTTACACTAATATTTCCAAGTCTTATAGTGTTTTCAAAAAAGGTCAAGGCTTTTTGAAGAATCAAAACATGTAAATTTTGATGAAGGTGATCTATTTGATCACAAAATCCTCAAATTATAATTCAAAGTGATTCTATAAAGGATATGAGACATGAAATTCTCCTTAAAAACAACCAGGATGATGATTTGGAACATGATATTTTTAAACAAAATCTAGTAAGGGTTGAGACTAGTGAACCAGAAAGTGTGTTTCCAATAAAAACTAGAAATATTAAAGTCCATACACTATAAATTGTTATAGGAATATTATATGAAGGAGTTAAAACAATGAGAAATATATTAATCCAAGTATAATTTCCTGAATTTTTTTCTCAAAAAGAACCCAAAACTATAGAAGAGGCTATATCTAATGAAGGTTGGTTCTAAGATATGAAATAAGAGTTAGATCAGTTCAAAATGAATAAATTTTTCAAATTAGTTGAAAGAACTTATGACATTCCTGTAATTGAAAAAAACGGTATTTAGAAACAATAAAGATGATCATGGTATAATTACTATAAATAAATAGAGATTAGTTGTAAAAGCTTATAATCAAGAAGAAGTAATAGACTATGAAAAAACTTTCTCCACTATAGATAGAATAAAATAAAATAAAATAATTATAGAATATATATATTATATGAATTTTAAATTATATCATATGGATAATAAAACTTTATTTTTAAATGGATTTTTAGTAGTGTAAGTTTATGTAGAACAACCTCTTATTTTGGAAGACCCTCACTTTAAAAATTATATTTTTAAAATTGATAAAAATTATATTTTTTTCCAACATATCATTGTTTTATGTGTCTTGATGACTCAAAAAATACCTATTTTTATTCTAATAAGTTTATCTCAAGTGTTTATTATTATGTTTATCTTACAAAACGTAATAATTTTATCTTACTATAATTAAAGAATATCTTTAGTTTCTCAAAATCAGGATGTGCCACGTAAGACTTTAACTTATGAAGTTTGAATATGTTTCTCAGGATAAATACTCTAGTGGGAATAAGATTATAAAAGGAATTCATCTCATAAAAATAATTTTCATAGTCGGATGAAGTTGAAGAAGTTAAGCATTATATCACAGAAACACTTTATCTTACACTAGATAATTTTCATACACTATTTTGAAGTCAGTTTATCTTGTGAGGATAAGATTATTTATCTTAAAAAATTTATCTTTTAATAAATAGTTCTTTTAGTCAATATATTATAAAGATCTATTATTAAAGAATATCATGAATAATTTCCTAATCTCTTGATAATTCACTTCATGCCTTTAAAGAAAATCAAAAGAAGACTATTAATTTAAGGAATGGTTGGTCTGAACAAGACATTCTTGAATATGAAATTCTAAAGAAAAATAATATTTCACTTATAAATGAAATTCCTATAATTGGAAAGTTGAGATGCATATCCATAATATAATTTCTCATTAATATCATTATATAAGTCTCACTTGACTGTTTGATTTTTCATGCGTTCAAGTTTAAATAGTAAATAAAAAAGGTCAGTTAGCCACAATAACAAAGAGAGAGGATGAATGATTGTTGATATCATTTTTGAACATCATAAAAAATTATGGATACCTATACATCGCCAAGATAGAAAATCATTAATACTGTGATTTTCAACTATATTAGTTTCACTGAAGATCATCCCAAAATACTTTAATGTCTATATTTTTCTCAGGATGAATCTTCATCTACTATCATCTTCTACTTGAAACTATGTAATGAAAATGTTTCTCTCAAAGTTTCTATATATTTTATCATGTTTTCACTCAGTGTAGGAGTGTTACTAAGACCATCGATAGGTCTTGTAAAGGTATAGACTGGTTGAAAAATCTTGGACCTATGTATCAAGTGATAGCTTCTTGCACACAGGTGGGAGCCCTCAGATATTTTTTTTCTTGTGAAAATCACCAAACATGTTGATAAAAGTATTGGTGTAATGAAATAGGGGATGTTTGTTCCCAGAACCACTATAAATTCTTATGTTTTATTTCCCTTTCGCATGTTTTTTATTTCCACTTCATATATTCTTAAGGAAACAATTTAACTTGTATAATTTCAAGATGGTTGTATAATCTTCAAGAAAATATTTAAGAACTAAATTGACCCCCCCTTCTTGAGTTACTAATTCAGTCATTATCTGGAAAAAAATTGGTATCAGAGCTTTTGACTATTGAATTCAAAACTTTTAATGGTTGAATTACAAAGGTCCATCTTCAAATGGGATCCATGGATGACAATAGAGAAGGTATGTCAATGGTTAGAGATCTATACTTAAATGGTGGAAACTATAGTTTCTAGAAATCTTGTATGATAATCTATCTAGGAAATCCTGGTCTAAAAGTATATCTCAAAGAAGTAAAGACCTTTAAAATTCCTAAGTCAGAACCTAAAACTTGGGATTCCACATCTAAAGAAAACTATAACCTGATCCATAAATATATGAATGTTATTATCTGCATGTTAAGAACATATATGTTTAAGATAATCTCTTAATGCCAAATAGAACATGAAATTTTAACCACTATAGCAGTTTCATATGAATTCACTGACACTATAAATTATCTTAGATATGATACATCTAAGATTATATTTGAAATATTCAAACTATATTAAAGAGAGAGTATAAATCAATTAAATGAAAGACTCGCTGAGACTATAAACAACATTGCTTCTTTAGGAATTCCTATTACTAAGCCTATAAATGGTTTGAATGTTCCTAGTGTATTACCACATAAGTGAAGTAGAATATCAAACAATATCAGATAATATATAGAATTCAATAAATTAAAAAACAAATGATCTCATTTGGACCCTCGTGGTGTATAAAGATGAAATGGAAACTAGAAATGAGGATAATGAAATGATCAAGAAGAAAATTTTTCCATAAAGATTTATACTTCTAAATATTTCTAAAATTGAAAAGGCATAACAATTCAAGAATCATATGACGAAGAATTATTCTCAAGAAAATCTGAATAAAATGATGAGCTCACTAAATTTTCTTTAAATTCCTAATAGTTATATAACAAGAGGTGAGGTTTTAGAAGATCCATTGGCAAGAATAGAAGGAATGGTGACAACTCTAAAGATTCAATATTCTATGAGTGAAAAAATATGGGACACATCAATACTGATTATATAGAAATTAAATTTTATAATAAGATAGAAAAAAAATCAGAAAGACTGGATTTTAGAAATTTATGAAATCTGTGAAGTCTGTTTGGAGTGATTCTAAATATTCAAGTGAATGCACATCATTAAAATCAAAAATTTAAGAAAAAAATAAAAAATATGACATATGTATCATGGAATAGTCTAATGAGGTACATTCTTATTACTCTTCTAGGAATGAACTTGAATCAAAAAAATTAAAATCTCTCATACAAAAAATTAAATGAGTATTGCATCATGTTGGAAATCAAGTATTAAATTATACAAAATAAAAATAAATCCATTATAAATTATTATAATAAAATTATTAGTTAAGAGGAAAATCTGATAGATTATATTTTAGAATTACAAAATAAGTTGGGAAGATCTACTGCCTCAAATATAGAACAAGGAAAAACAATTGAAAACCTCCAGAAAGAGGTTCAAAAATTAAAATTTGTAGTAAGTATCTTTACAAAAATAGAATATTATTTTAAAAAAATTATTCATAATAACAAACCTAGAAAATTATAATTAAAAGAAAAAGTTAAAGGCCTAAAATTTATTGAAAAACCTTTGTGCCTTGCCCCAAGAAAACATCCCAAAGTTACTTGTTTTCATTGCAGTGAAATAAGAAATTTTTTCTAATATATTTTATTTTGAAAATCCTCTTGTATGGGGAATAAAAAGTATTTTTCCTTAAAAAAATATATAAAAATATGTTTAAAAGCTTTACATAAAATAAAATAATTTCTAGATATCAGGATCTCATATAGATAATATTTCTAGCCAAAAAAAGTTTGGGTACCAAAGAATTTTGTTGTTTGATTTTTCATTGTAGGGAACTGGACATATTAACATAAATACAAAATGGTGTATGGATAGTGTTTCTTGAAATATTATGATTGTATATTACTTCAACTGTAATTCTTTATCCACACCATATGGAGGATATGTAAATGTTGGAGATAATGAAAAAATAGAGATAGTTGGCATTGGATCAATTGAAAATCATCAGTCAATTCTCATCAAAAAAGTACTTTTCATTTAGGATTGAAGAAAAACTTTAAAATTATTTCTCAACTTTGCGATGATGGATATTCTCTTGGTTTTTCTAACAATTCATTCTTATTTTTAAAGATAAATGTATCATGTTTAAAGCACACAAACCAGAAACTGTTTACAAAATAGATTTTAATTATTTTCTAGACATAATATACACTGTTTAAATACAAAAATTGATGAATCATAGATTTCTTATAGAAGTATTACACATTATAATTTTAATTACATGATAAATTTGTCTAAAATACATTTTATTTTTGACATTCCTAATCTAAAATTGGACAGAATTAAACTATGTGATGCATTCCAAATGATAAATCAACACAAGTCATCTTTAAAACCAATTAAAGAAGTTTTTACCTCTATACCTCTTGAGCTTATCCATATGGATCTGTTCATACCCACTAGAACCACAAGTCTTTTTGGAAATTTTTTTATATGGTACTTGATGATTTTTTTATATTTACATGGGTTTACTTTTTAATAATCAAAATTTAAGAGTGTTCTATTTTTATTAACTTTTTATAAACTTGTGTACAATGAAAGAAAATGTCAAAATTATGTCTTTAAAAAGTGATCATGGAGGTGAATTTCAAAATCATGAATTTAATTATTATTTATCTGATAAAGTAATTAAGAATAACTTCTATTCTCCAAGGATTCCACAACAAAAAATTTTGTTGAAAGAAGGAATAGGTCTTTGCAAGAAATTTATAGGATAATGTTATGTGAATATAACATGCCCATTCATTTTTTGGGTTGAGGATGTTAACATAGTGTGTTATATCATTAACAGATTACTAATAATTCTTATCTTAAAGAAAACCACCTATAATATATTGAAAAATAGAAAACCCAATGTAGGATACTTTAATGTATTTGGATGTAAGTTTAACATCTTGAACACCAAGGAAAATCTTAGAATGTTCAATACAAATGCAAATGAAGTTATCTTCCTAGGTTTTTCTGCTACATCCAAATCTTATAGAGTTTTTAATAAAAGTTTATGGATTTTTGAAGAATCAATTCACATGAAATTGTATGGATTTTTGTCAAAAAATAATTCTCATTAATGATCAATATTATTTACTCAACAATATGATACATGGACCTCTCTTTAATAACAACAAGGTTGATTATTTGGAACTTGATTACATTAAACCAAATTCAATAAGGGTAGACACTAGTGAACCAAAAAAGTGTGATTCTAAAAATACCAAGAAAATTTAAATACCATCCTTTATAAATAGTTATATGAAATCTAGATGAATGAGTAAGAAAAAAATGAGGAAATATAGTAAAATGTGTGGCCTTTATATACCAACTAGAACCTAAATTTGTAGAACAATCCTTATATGATGAAAGTTGGTTAATATTAATGAAAGAAGAGATAAACAAATTCCATGAAAATAAGGTGTGAGAACTAGTTGAAAGACCCCGAAACTATCCTATAATTGGAACCAAATGGGTTTTTAGAGTCAAACAAGATGATCATGGTGTAATAAATTGAAATAAGGATATATTAGTTTCCAAAGGATATAATCAAGAAGAATGAATAAGTTAAGAAGAAACCTTTTCTCCAATATCTATATTATAAGATAATATAATCATTATAACATATTCATATTATATGAATTTTAAATTATATCATATGGATGGTAAATGTACCTTTTAAAATGGTTCTTTAATGGGTGAAGTTTATATAGAACAACCTTCTAGTTTTGAAGATCCTCACTTTCAAAATTCTATTTCTAAACCTATGAAAGTTCTATATGAACTTAAATAAGATCAAAGGGAATGGTATGAAATACTAAGTTCTTCTCTTTAATCAAATGGTTTTACTGTAGGAAACTTATATCCTATGTTATTTAATAAAAATAATTTATCTGATATTTTTTATAAAAAATATATGTATATGATGCTATTTTCTAATCAACAAACCAATAATTATGAAATTAATTTTCAAGACATAATAAAAAATAATATTAGATGAGTATGACAGTTAAACTAAATTAGTTTATGGGATTTAAAGTTTATCAAAAAAATGGAAATATTTTAAATCAAGTAACATACATACTTGATTTACATGAGAACTTTAGACTTGAAAACAATTAGACATACTCAAATCCTATGAGTTCCAATATGAAACTTGAATTAGATGAAACTAGAAAAACAGTTGACAATAAGTTGTATAGTGGAATCATTAGAAGTTTGTTGTAACATACTAAAAGTACACCATATATTCTATTTTCTGTATACCTTCATGAAATACTTAAATCTAATCCAAAATATTAGCATTTGAGTTTTGTAAAAATAATTTTAAGATATATAAAAGTGACTATATATCTTTGTCTTAATTCTCTAAAAACCTATGATTTTAATTTAATTTCATACTGGTATACCAATTTTTCTAGATGTATATGACATGGGAAAACCATCTCAGTAATATATAATTTTCATGGTAAATCCCTAGTTTCATAGTCAAGTAAGAAACAATTTTCTTTTGCACTATCAATTAACAAAGATGAATATATTTCCATATGAATTTTTTTTGCAGATGTGTTGTAGAAGAAACACACTTTAATGGATTTTGGATTTAATTTTAATTGTGTTCTAATAATATGTTATAACATTAGCACTATCAACATCTAAAATAATCCAATAAACAATTCAATAATAAAGCACATTTATTTAAGACATCATTCCATGACAGATCATGTGTAGAAAAATGATATCTCTTTAGAATTCAATTTTTTGGAAAATAAATTAGTAGACATTCTTACAAAACCTTTTCATGCTGATAGATTCGATTTTATTATATTATAATTAGGTATATTTAATTTTACTAAATAATATTTTATAACTTGTTTCCCATATTCAAGGTAAATAAATTATTTTATATATTTAAATTTATTTATTTGTCGTTATTTTGAGTACTAGTCATATCCAATTGGCCACACTACCAACTAGTATTATTAATTACCCTCACATCATTGTGGGACCCCTCGATTATCACGAATAAAAAATATTGTGTTTTAACTCTACGCTTGAAATAACTTATAATCCTTTTAACCCTATTTATGTTTTCTCAATCTCTCATTACCCTAATCTTCCGACCCTCCAACCCTTAAAACCCATTTCAATGATGAAAACCAAAAAAAATTAACAGTGCCTCATCTAGTAGAATGAAGCATAAAGTAATCTCAAGGAAATTGTTAAGTGGATGAGATATTGATTTTCAATGGCTAGACAAGATGGATATTCTATTGAATAAATTCATAAATCATTAAGGTTGGGAATAAATATTCAATTATCCAAAAACCATGTTTTTCTTCATGAAGAAAGTTTGTGAGTTTTAAAAATCAGAATATTTTCATTTTGGTGATGATGAAGACATGGTTACAGTGATTGTTAACTCGAAAATTTTGTAATTAACCTCAATCAAGTAAGCTGAATAACTGAATATCCCCGATGAAGGGTATTGGTTCTTCAGAACCTCTTTATCTACCATAAATGGATTTGATCCTTTATAAATAATGAAGTCATTGTTCGGAACCACAGTTGTTGGGAAAAAGTGAGTGGAGAATCTGAATCCTGAAAAAAAAATGACCAAACTCATCCAATAAGGAGTCTCTTAATGAAGTAGTGAGTTTTAAAATATTTTTTTTCAAGATATAATTATACTTTTTTATGTTAAAAAATTTTGTGAATCTTTCATAGTATATTCTATGATATATGTGTCATGTCCAAAATAATTCAAAAAAATTCTTTCATTTTGGATGCATAATAGATCTCATTTTTTGGTATACTAGAGTTTATCTGGATGATTTTAGAACAATTATTTTTCATGAATTTAAAACATTAATTGAATATGTGTTAAATAAAATTGGTTTATGTTGGTACTTTGTGTTAAGTAAATTGGTTCCCTTTTCCCCAAAATCTAAAGTAGACCATGCATTGAATTAGGGGGAGTCATCTCGTTTGCATGAGACACTGGTGATAATACAATAATCATCTCTTATTACTGATATTAGAGAAGGTCGGGAGGAAGAAGAAACTCTCAAACTAAAGAAAATATGAGTAATGATTGGAATTGAAATAGGCTAATAATCTTATTTTCTGAAGAGTACCCCACTTTCTCCACCCTCTATATGTGTCCATGTTCAAAAAGGAATAATAGTAAAGTCTATCACTCAAATATTTTAAGTCGTTCAATACATGGAAATATATATAAGATCAAGAACAACACCTCTTAAAATTTAGTCTTATTATTAATAGTTGAAAAGGGTGGATGAAAGGATAATTGGTAGGACAGATTCCAAACAATCACATTATGTGGATGAAGTACCTAACATTTCTAAAAAATAATCAATTGAGGAAGAAATCCTTAATGTTCACTAGGAAAGTGTGACACCCTGTGATTTTATGAGATAGATTATTTTTAATTATTTTGATGTCTTGTGTATTACAATACACTGAGTTTATATTTCTCTATACACAACATCATATTAGATTGTGGTATATGAAACACTATGATTGGAATTTTTACACAAAATTTTAAGTTCTTTTGAAATAATTAATTCCACACAAGACTGAATATAAGCGAACAACTAAATATTATTATGATACCTTATATTTTAACTATTAAAATAATGGGAATTAACAATATTAATTTATTTATTAAAATATTTTTTACATATGTATTTAATTAATTCTTTTGTGAACAATTATTTATAAATGAATATAAAACCTTTTTTAATTAAAAGGAATTATTTTTTGGAAAATCTATTTAAATGAAAATAACTGAGCTTATAAAATGATAATATCACTCTTTATGAATTTTATTAATTAAATATATATATTCAAAGTAATTTTTAAAATTCGTTATATATGTTTTCTATGCATGATATCAAATTTAATTTTTTGGATAAAATAAGTATTTTTTTTAAAAAAAAAATATAGTTTTACTCCCATTTGATGGTAAACCCATTTTAAATCTATTTATTTACAGTTTTAAAAATTATTTTTGACAAAATAAACTTATTCTTTCGAAGTGGGACCTCAAAATATACTTTGGGTGAAATTTTGGTATTTTTTGTAAAAATTCATAATTTAATGAATGGTGAAAAATACTACATTTTAATTCAAAACAACCTTTTCATCTAATTTATTTATATTGATAAATTTTCATTTGAATTGGTTTTAAATTATATTTATATTTTTTTATTATTTCATCCAATGTTGTTCATTGGAAAAATTTCATAAAGAAATTTGATATAAACACATGTCAATCTTTTGATGGTTTTTACATTAGAAAAACATAATTTCTCGCTTTAACAATGGGAATTAATTTTAAATTAATTAATGAAATTTATTTGTTTTGAAATTGGAAAAATAGATTTTTTATTGGGAATGAGTATGTATAAATTATATAAATATTTCCCTTTTTTTAATATTATGAATAGTAACTTTGATAATTTTTATTTACCACGATTAAA
The DNA here is from genome assembly GCA_963277665.1 of Viscum album. Lineage (NCBI taxonomy): Eukaryota > Viridiplantae > Streptophyta > Magnoliopsida > Santalales > Viscaceae > Viscum > Viscum album. Next base: position 1,429,833,146 of record OY728156.1, on the reverse strand, counting down.
GGTAAATCAGGTAAATTAGGGTAACAAATAATATTATAAAGATAATAAAATTATCCTAACACCTATAAAAATACTATTAGATGAATTAATGTTTTCCCTTTGACACCTAAGGATCAAAATTGATTCATTTGATGGACTTTTTCCATGAAAGTGATGTAATTATTATTTAAAAAAAGAAAGTGACAACATGTCACTCTTTTATCTCATATAAGTATAAAAGTTTTAATGTACTGAAAAACATGATGAAACCAAGAAAATAAGTAGTCTTAAAAAATATAATTAAATTATCTACATAATTTGATTTTTTTATTGTTTTTAGATATTAAATAATTACAATAAATATTGTCACAATAGTGATAAAATAATTATTTTATTAAGAGAAATATCAAATGAATTATATTATAAATATTAAAATACATATTATATGACATAATTTATTCCATCAATGAATTTTCTAGGTGACCATGACATGACATAAGATAATTCAATTGTTTCTTTTTGTAAATTTCTCTCTCTATAATAATTTTATTTAATTTTAATGAAATGAATAGTGTAAAAACTAACCATATTGATATTTTATAAAAATATTATTTTATTAAATAATTAAAAAATCATAAAAAAGTTTTAAAATAAAAAAGCGACTATGATAAGTTCTAAAAGTTCATTAAGATTCCAATTATGGTAAATTAACTTTATATAAGTAAAATTTATAACCTCTTAAGACATAAAATGTTGTTACCACAATTAAAATTAAAAGACAATAATTAATGGTAAACCAAAAACATAATGTTTAAAATAAAATAAATACATGTATAAAAATTATTGAATGAGTTTATTTTTCACTATCCTCATCTAATCTTCTACATGGTACATTTTGAAAGATTTTGGATAAAAAATCAATTTATATTAAGTTAAAATTATGGGAATTTCCAAGGGTTACCATCACCTCAATTACAAAATGGAACCTCCTCCCTCACCTATTCACTTCAATTTGAGCCTTCAAATTTTTCCATCCCCTACCCTTTTCCCTTAACAACTTCTTTATTCACATTATAGTGGTTCTGGTCTTCTCAATAGTCCAAATATAGTTCCATTAAGAAGATATTTAGAGGAAGTACATTAAGGAATAGGAGGTTTGGATACACAAAAAGGATAACAAACCTAAGGTAAGGGATTATGTTTTCTCACTTTTATTTCTGTGGGACATATGCCTTATACATGACCTATTTTTTTGTGTTTATTTTTCCCATGAATGTTTTTTGATAATTATTATTAAGGTTATTATATTTAAATGTGCATATAATTTTCTTTATTTTATGAGGCATACGATTCGACTGATTATAATTAGAAAAAGATAATTTCTAAATCAAATTATTATCCAATATTTTTTATATATAATTATTTACATGTATATATTTGTCATCTATGTCCATGTTCTCTAAAAAAATGTTTTCATAAAATGTTTATTATTCCCCTATTGATGTTTAAAGTCATTGTTACCCATTTTTTACTTTAATTACATGATTTGGAAGGAATAATTCTTTCATTTTCCATACATGGTACTTTTTGACTTTTCCTGAAAAGGTACAAGGAGAATGTTTTTTAATTTATATGGTATGAATTGAATTTTTCACATAGATAACACCTTATTTCAATGACTCTTCCCTTACATGTTTTTATGGTTATTTTTATAAAAAAAATTACTTAAAAGTTCACTGTGTTTTAAGAAAAGAAAACATATTTGAATAGGAAAGAATATTTTCCTCAAGATTTAATTTTAAGTATTTTATCAAAAAAAACCATCTATGATAACATTCATTGGTGTTACTCATGCATTTATAGGGAAATTATTCAATGTTTCCATTCATATTATTTCTCTGAATGGATTATGTTTTGACAGAATGTTGCTTATGAAGCCTCTTTATTTTTCATAGATTATATGCTTTTGAAACCCGCTATTTTTCATGGGTTAGGTTTATGATGGAATGATTATGAACCCTTTATCTTTTTATAGGTTATGATATGTTTACCTGTTTATGATACCCATTTCATTTTATTGTTTATTTTGTGATTTTTAATGATATTGTGGCACATGTATGTATGATTTCATCATTAGAAGAATAGGACCTATATCTCCCTCCAATGCATTAGGTAAGATTTATATCTCATGAGATATACATGATAGGAATAGCAAGTAAATATAGTTCATTAATACAGGGATAGAATGGAAATTAAATATGGTTCGGTAATACAAGTTTGAAATAACATGTAAATTGAGTTCAGTAATAGACTTTGTCCACTATAATGGTCTTGGAAATGATCCTTGGCTAATATGGAAATGATTTTATATACTTATGTGTTTTACACAAGTTTATGTTTAATTCCAATGATATGTTATCATGTTCAATGTTCCTTTATGATTTATACCTTAGGTACTACCAAGATTTATTTTATGATTTAAAATATATTTTCATGTATTTACATTATTATTTTTATATATTCCATGATTTCTATTACTAATCATTTCAGCTCACCCTATTTATATTTTTTTCCCCCGGGATATAAATAAAGGTTTCAGGTAGGAAAACTATAGGTAAATATATTTATGGGTGATATTGAATATCTATTTCCATGCTAGAATAATGTGTCCTGAGTTTCAAAAGACAAAAAACTAATATGGTCTTTGGGAATATATTTTTGTATTGTATTAATTTTTCCACAAAAGAAATGAAATGTCCATGTACGTCTAGCATGGGTTGTTAGAGTTGGTATCAAAATAAAGGTTTATTCAACCTTTGGAAACTAGGATGAAAAATATTTAGTGAGATACCTACATATATTTCTAAGGATATATCTCGAGATGTCCTAATGATATTTCTATGTATAGGTATAAGGCCCCGGCCTTAAACCCTACTTAATATTGAATTAAATGAATAATTCACATTGAGGATCTTTTCAGGTTTATATTTTTAGAGAATTATATCATAAATCATGAATTACATTCCACATTTAAACAAATTGGTTACATAAAAGATAGTATTCGTTTTTCCCATCAATGGAAACATATTTAAAATAAAACATGGATTCTTTCTTGACACTTCCTTAACACTATCATCATATCATGCACCTTTCCCTTGACCTGTGAAAAACATTTCAATAACATGGGATGAGCATAAAAAGATCAGTAAGGGATATAAAAGTATGAAAAGGAAACATTAGTCCATGTATGAAATCATAATTTACTCATAAAACATAAGAATTTTAACATACCTCATCAAATCCTGAATAAATCATAGAAATCATAAGGCATAAAGGTAACTTGAGGCATTCATAACATTCTTACGTAGGGAGTAACCCTCTTGGTTACGTTTGGAATACCCATCACAGTATATTCCCTAAATCCCTTCGGAAAAACCTTAACATTTAACCCCTTCGCGTTACCTAATGCATTAGAGAGCTATATCGGGCTAACCCACCTTTAATTTATCACAGAACCACCCATCTTCATAATAATGCCCAAGAACCATAACATAATTGTATCACATAAAACATGCATAAAGGAAACCTAACATTTCCACTTTTCAATCACAAGATATCAATACAACACATTGATATAAAAACATTATGAAAACCATTTTCAATACCAAAATAAAAGAAAAGTAAAACATGGTATTTATTTTTCATTTGAAAAAAAGGTATGGCTTGTAGAGGAAGCCGAAACTCAAATAATGGTCACGGTGGCGGAGAAGTTGTTATCGCCGCATACGTACGACAAAAACATTTCATTTTGTTGTTTAGTAAAATTCTTCGTATAAAAATATTCCTTTTGGATAAATGTAAAATTCAAAGGGTTTTATAAACCTTATAAAAGAAGGTTGTGTATAAAACAAAATATGCCTCAATGAAAGGAGATTGAGACGAAGTCCCATACAAAGACGGTATCCTTGGATTAAGGATAAATCAATTACATAATTATGTGTGACAAACGAATACACCAAATATAAGTGGATATTTAGTGTAAAAAAATAAGAGGTTATTCACACATATTCGTAGAATGATATATTCAAGGAGTTTAAGTTTATCCCAAAGAATCAAAATTGGGTTAAGAAGTTCCCTTGCAAAAATTCAACAGCCTAACGGCATCACTTCAAAATTCAAAAAATGAGATAATGAGAGATAAAAAGGGTATCTCATCACTTGGACATAAAATTTACAACAATAATGATATATAATAACATATCCCAACCAAAAAATATGTAAATTAAAAGACCCAACAAAAGAAGTCTTTTAAAAAGTGGAGGGTGAAAGGTTCCCTTACCAAATTGGGTATCTTTCGGAACATACACCCCATGAAATAAGGACAATAAAACATTGATGTAAATACTCATAAACAAATGTATATTACACAAATATTAGAATAATGGGCAGTATATATACCACTCAACATAAATGGTGGAAAATTTAGCATAAATCTCATGGGAATAAAAGTGAGATGAAAAATCCCTTACGAAAACTCAGCAGCCTAACAGTGCCACTAAAAACAGCCAAAACTGGATTGATGAGATCTAATAGGGTCTCTCATCATATTAACATAAAATTTACATTAAGATTAATATAAAAGAAAATCCCCCAACATAACAAAGAGGAGCTTAATAGAATTGACATAAAGGAGAGTACTTAAAAAGAAAGGGAGAGGTTGGATCTCTTACGAAAATTCGGCAACCTAACGACGCCACTCAAAACTTCCAAAATTGATTGATGAGAGAAATTATGGTCTCTCTTCATATGAACATTAAAATTACAGCAAGATTAATAAAAAATAACATCCCAATCATAAGAAATATGAGCTTAAAAGGAATGACATAAAAGAGTGTACTTAAAAAGAAAGAGAGGGGTAGGATCCCTTACCTCGTGTCCGACATGACTCGATCGTTCTTTAATCTCCTGAATAATAAAATTTTGTCAACATATAATTTCATAAGTAACTCCTTTAAATATTATTATTCAGTTCATATCACATATTATAATGTAATAATAATTGGTTAATAAAGTGAGTTTATATCAGACGTTTTTGTCGATGTTCGGTACATGAGTAAAAATTGAACTTGTTGGAAAAGACTTTTCCATGTAGTTATAGGTACATCATATCCAGAATAGTATTTATGTTTTAAATATCATATATATACAGTATATATTCATTTTATACTATTCCATAGCATTTGGAGATAAAAAATTAAAAGCATCATTCATGGAGACGGTAGGCCATACGTACGCATGAACGCTACTTTCATTTTTTCATATTAATGGAATTAAAACAAAATGAGAGAGATATATATTATAATTCCAAAATGATATCCGTAATTTAGATGTAATATATTACAAATATATACATTATATATATGTACTTATAATAGTACATAACATTTGGAGATAAAAATGAAATGTACTGTTCAGGGAGACGGTAAGTCGTACGTACGCATTAACGCTACTTTCATTTCTCTCTTTTTTTGTATTAAATGGAATGAAATAATAATGATATAAAGGTATATTATAATTACAGTAGTATATCATATGTAATACCATTAATTACATCCTTTATACATCCCACATATGGCATTAACGAATCAAATCACTTTGACGGGGTCGTTGTCCGCACTTCCTAAAATGAAGATATCGCGTTTACCCATAATGGAAACCCTAAAGGTATTCCATAAATGAAAAATACATAAGCTTAAGGAAAACATAAACATATTATATATCATATATAAATATATTGACATATTAATGGCCACATTTTAAGGTGTTAAAATAATATTGAACAATCATCGTTTCATGAGGAAGTAATTCGCCATCCACAGAAACAGTATGTTCTTTAACCATTAGATGGTGGTGTGTAAAAGTTTAGCTCGAATCATTATTATAAAAACATCCTAGTATATTTAAGATAATGGTTTTGTTACAAAATAATGTAATAAAAATATTTTAGGGGTTTGTAGAAGCAAAATAAAACAAAAGAACACAAGGGAAGACATTACCTTTAAATCGGGAAACTCTCTTGGATTTGAGATCAAAGGCTTCCTTGGAAAGGATTCTGCCCAAAGTGAGGCTTCAATGATGAATAGAGGGATGTGGAGAGATTAAATGGTCAGGGTTTGGCCGAGTCAAAGGCTTTAGAGGTGTGTGTAAGGTGGTAGAGGTGGGGGCCTTTTATAAGAGAAGAGGAGGGGCACTCTTGGAATGTTATAAAATATTACTTTATTATAATTTTTTTTTCGCATTTTAAAAGTCCCAAAAGGATATATTTAGAGTATAAGGTGAAAAGGTTTCTAAATCCACCCATACAATAGGTTTGTGACAAGTTTAAGACTTATATTTCACCCTATATTTTCATTTTATTTAAATCGTTCATTTATGAGGTAATCACTACATCATCACAGTGTCATAAATAAAATAATTTATTTAATGTCTAAAAATTATAAAAAACTATTATGATGTAGGAAATTTTTTTATATTTTAAATGACTATTTATAGTCTAATATATCGTTTATTTAGACAAAATTAAAATTATTTTACTTAGGTTTTACATACTTTGGTTACATTTTCCTTTCTTTAAAAAAAATATAATAAAAGGTCACCATCACACTAAAGTGATTCCATGGGGTCCCAAGGTTGTCACAAGGCATCCCATGGTTGGCCATGACACCACCAATATAATTAGGACACATTTTGGGGTCATTTTATATTTTTATGATATTATTTTCTTACCCTTAATTACCCGATTACTAATTAAACACGATAATTAAAGATAATTACCGTCGTTACTATTCATAATGTCCAAAAACAAAAGAGTATTAATTACATAATATGGACCTTCTGATTAAAAATATGGAATAAATTTCATCAAATTCAAAACACATAAATTGTTGTAATTAATTTAAAAGTAAATCTCATTGTCAAAATAAAAGATGGGTTTTTAAGAAGTATCATTTCTCAAAAGATTGACTTATTTTTACATCCAATTTAAATGTGAAATTAATTTCAATGAACAAAATTGTATTAAGTGATAAAAACATAATTAAAGTATACTTTAAAAACAATTAAAATGACTATCTAAATATATAAATAATTTGTATGAAAAGGCAGATTTGAATTAAAAACTGTATTTTTCACTATTCATTAAAAAAAACCTTATCAGAAAAATACCAAACATTAACCCTAATATATATTTTATATTTCAAATTAATAAATGATTCTAATTTTACCAAATTCAAAACATTGAAGTTTTATTAATAAATCATATAGTTAATTCCCGTTGTCAAAACAAATAGCAGGTTTTTTGGAAGCAATATCTATGAAAAGTTTGGCACTTGTTTATGTACATTTTCAAAGTGAAATGAATTCTAATTACCACCATTAAATTAAATTGTACAAAAATATTCTAATTTAACTTTAAAACCAATTAAAAATATAATCTAACTATATATTTAAATTAGATGAAAAAGCAGTTTTGATGTAAAATGCAATATTTTTCACTATTCATTAAAAAGAATGAATATTGTCAGAAACATACCAAAAATTTAACCAAAGTAAATTTCAATATCCCAATAATAAATAATAAGTTTATTTTGAAAAATAGAGCTTATAAAATTTTCAAAAGTTAGATTTAAAAAATGTTTTCCATCAAAAGGCGGTAAAACAATCTTTTAAAAATATTAGAGTATTTATTCTTAAAATTGGATTCATTTAGATTTTAAGCCTCTAACATTTATTGGATAAATGTAAAAATATTTTACAAACATATGTAATCATTTTGTAGTAATTTCTATTCATTCCCTCCATTACAATGGATAGGCATTAACTATTATAATATTATTATATTATTAGTATGAAAAGTAATATTTCAAATAAACTCGTTGTTACGTATTGGGTACGCCATTGAGCATAGAATTCCCTTTAAAGTAGTATTAACATTTTATTCACAAATATGGATAAATGTTAAAATGTCATATTCTTTATTTACCTGGGGTGTTACATCCTTCCCCCCTTTTGGGAATTGTGTCCTCACAATTTTAAAATTGGGCTTGGAAACTTCATTGAAAATCCCACATCAGAATAAGAGTCAATAAAACAGTCACATTAAAATAAAGAAAGAGAAGTACAAAGGTCACCCGAGTTAACCCACACAAGGTTTATATATTGGAAAACATGGATATTTAGGGAAAAAGGGTCATGTTCTAAGGGAGAGTGATAGTAAACATGTTTAGGAGAAATTTTACCATAAAAAATTACAAACTTGTGATGGGTTAAACGGTATTCAATTCCCAAGTAGGAAAAGTTAACAGACAAATTTTTTGTTTTAAGTTACTCTTCATTGAGGAATTTATTTTGGATCTTAACTAAATCCTAATGAAACATACTTACTTGTCACGTAGACTTTCAAATTTTACAAGATTCCTTAATCAAACTCATATTTTCTCCAAAAGATGAGTATTTAGGAAGACTTGTTCGCATTAAGAGTACTATACTCAACTTCATGAGAATCACCTAATCCACAAAAGATAACTATATATTTACCATGTCTTTAGAGAAAAACAAAAACCAAAATTGTTAGTATGAGATCAGATAATCCACAAAAGTATAATCCTTTATAAAAAAAATCTATTTTTAATCTCTAAAATTTTTCCAAAAAAAACCCAAAGTTCAACGAAGACCATTCGATAAACAATTGTCCATAAAATTCTTCAAAGTAAACCAAACTAAGATTGAAACCCAAATGTTTTAAGTATTTAATCGCATAGTCTTTCAAGGTACAAATTAACTTTTATCTCCAAATAACATCAGTTGCTCTTAAATTCTCATAATGAAAAGTAATTAACCTAATCACATATCCTCCATGATAGGTTAATAATTTCCATAGATAACACAAAATCAACTTACTCTTGATTCATAAAATCATCCAACTGAAAAAAATAATTATTCAAACTAAACAGGGACTTCACGTAGTCCAGTGGTAGGCGATAAATACCAATCGCACTTTGGTTGTGGGTTCGATTCCCGCAACTTTGTCCGACGCGACGGGTTGTCACACGGTCTGCGTGTTGTCCTTTTTTCAAAACTATATAATTCTTAAAACATTCCCCAAAACGAGATAAAATCTTCAAAAATAATCATAACATATTTTAACCTCAAGTTTATCTCATGCATTTCATTTTCCATCATAACATATAATTACCCATAATTACCTCAAAAGTAAGGATCATATAAACTCTAATGGTTACCTTTATAATTATTACCTGAACTTCCCCATCGATTGGTCATCTCATACATGATGCATTACAGAACATACCAAGGTTCAAGTGGTTGATCATGACTCCTTGATAGTTGGTTTAGAACAACCACGAGTTTCCTCATTGAATCCCTCATTTCATCCAGTCTCTTAATCAGAGAACCACCACAGTTTCCTTCAAACCTGTTGTCACTTTGGTGTCTGCTAAATCCATCCATTAACTAAATACATAAATGTCAGTGTGAGTATATAAAAAAACCATCATGTACTAATGAGGAAGATAAAAACTAAGATATACTTACTCATTCACTTTATCTAAAACTAGGACCCTTTCTGAAATCCTAACCATTATGGTAATGTCACTTATGCTTAGAGAATACCTTAACCTCTAAAGTTATCTAAACCAACCTATGATACCAACTATAAGGCCCCGGTCTTAAACCTTACTTAATATTGAATTAAATGAATAATTCACATTGAGGATCTTTTCAGGTTTAGAGTTTTAGATAATTAGATCATAAATCATGAATTACATTACACATTTAAACAAAGTGGTTACATAAAATATAGTATTCGTTTTTTCCCATCAACGGAAACATATTTAAAATAAAACATGGATTCTTTCTTGACACTTCCTTGACACTATCATCATATCATGCACCTTTCCCTTGACCTGTGAAAAAAATTTCAAAAACATGGGATGACCATAAAAAGCTCAGTAAGGGATAGAAAAGTACGAAAAGAAAACATTAGTCCATGTATGAAATCATACGTTACTTATAAAACATAAGCATTTTAACATACATCATCAAATCATGAATATATCAAAGAAATCATAAGTCATAAAGGTAACTTGAGGCATTCATAACATTCTTACGTAGGGAGTAACCCTCTTGGTTACATTTGGAATACCCATCATAGTATATTCCCTAAATCTCTTCGGAGAAACCTTAACGTTTAACCCCTTCGCGTTACCCATTGAATTGGAGAGCTATATCAGGCTCACCCTCCCTTAGTTTATCATGGAACCAACCGTCTTTATAATAATGCCCAAGAACCATAACAAAATCGTATCACATAAAACATGCATAAATGAAACATAACATTTCCACTTTTCAATCACAAGATATCAATACAACACATTGATATAAAAACATTATGAAAAACATTTTCAATACCAAAATAAAATAAAAGTAAAACATGGTATTTATTTTTCATTTAAAAAAAAGGTATGGCTTGTAGAGGAAGCTGAAACTCAAATAATGGTCACGGTGGCAAATAATTTGTTGTCGCCGCATACGTTTGACAAAAACATTCCCTTTTGTCATTTAGTAAAATGATTCGTATAAAAATATTCCTTTTAGATAAACGTAAATGTCATAGGGGTTTATAAACCGTATAAAATAAGGTTGTGTATAAAACAAAATATGCCTCAATGAAAGGAGATTGAGATGAAGTCCCATACAAAGACGGTATCCTTGGATTAAGGATAAATCAATTACATAATTATGTGTGACAAATGAATACACCAAATATAAGTTGATTATAAGTGTAAAAAAATCATAGTTTATTAACACATATTCATAGAATGACATATTCAAGTAGTATAAGTTTATCCCAAAGAATCAAAATTGGGTTGAGAAGTTCCCTTGCAAAAATTCGACAACCTAATGGTGTCACTTCAAAATTCAGAAAATGAGTTGATGAGAGATAAAAAGGGTATCTCATCACTTGAACATAAAATTTACATCAATAAGGATATATAAGAACATATCCCAACATAAAAATATGTAAATTAAAAGACCCAACAAAATAAGTCTTTTAAAAAGAGGAGGGTGAAAGGTTCCCTTACTGACTTGGGTATCTTTCGGAACATACACCCCATGAAATAAGGACAATACAACATTGATGTAAATACTCATAAAAGAAATTATATTACACAAATAGTATAATAATGGGTAGTATATATACCACTTAACGGAAATGGTGGCAAATGTAGCATAAATATCACGGGAATAAAAGTGAGATGAAAAATCCCTTACGAAAACTCGGCAACCTAACGACGCCACTTAAAACATCCAAAAATGGATAGATTAGATCAAATAGGGTCACTAATCATATTAACATAAAATATAAATCAATAGGAATATAAAATAACATCCCCCAACATAACAAATAGGAGCTTAAAAGAAGTGACATAAATGAGAGTACTTAAAAAGAAAGAGAGAGGTTAGATCTCTTACGAAAATTCGGCAGCCTAACGACGCCACTCAAAACATCCAAAATTGATTGATGAGAGAAAATAGGGTCTCTAATCGTATGAAAATAAAAAATTACAGTAAGATTAATATAAAAGAAAATCCCAATAATAAGAAAGATGAGCTTAAAAGGAATGACATAAAAGAGTTTACTTAAAAAGAAAGAGAGGGGTAGGATCCCTTACCTCGTGTCCGACATGACTCGATCGTTCTTTAATCTCCGGAATATTAAAATTTGGTCAATTTATAATTTATTAAAGATCTCCTTTAAAGATTATTATTCAGTCCATGTCACATATTATAATTTAATAATAATTGGTTAATAAAGTGAGTTCATATAAGACATTTTTGTCGATGTTCGGTACATGAGTAAAAATTGAACTTGTTGGAAGAGAATTTTCCATGAAGTTATAGGTACATCATATCCAGAATAGTATTTATGTTTTAAATATCATATATATCCAGTATATATTCATTTTATACTATTCCATATCATTTGGAGATAAAAAATTAAAATCACCATTTATGGAGACGGTAGGCCGTACGTACGCATGAACGCTACTTTCATTTTTTGTCATATTAATGAAATTAAAACAAAAATGAGAGATAAATATATTATAATTACAGAATTATATCCATCATTTAGATGTAATATATTACATATATATCTATTATATATATGTACTTATAATAGTACATAACATTTGGAGATAAGAAATGAAATGTACCGTTCATGGAGACGGTAGGCCGTACGTACGCATGAACGCTACTTTCATTTCTCTTTTTTTTTGTATTCAATGGAATAAAATAATAATGATATAATGTTATATTATAATTTTAGTAGGATATAATATGTAATACCATTAATTCCATCTTTTATACATCCCACATATGGCATTAACGAATCAAATCACTTTGAAGGGGCGGTAGTCTGCACTTCCTAAAATGAAGATATCGCATTTACCCCTAATTGAAACCATAAAGGTATGCCATAAATGAAAAATACAGAAGCTTAAGGAAAACATAAACATATTATATATCATATATAAATATAGTGACATTTTAATGGCCACCTTTGAAGGTGTTAAAAGAATATTGAACAATCATCGTTTCGTGAGATAGTAATTCACCATCCACAAAAACAGTATGTTCTTTAACCATTAGACGGAGGTGTGTGAAAGTGTAGCTCGAATACTTCTTATAACAAAATCCTAGTATATTTAATATAGTGTTGTTGTTACAAAAAAAGTAATAAAATGATTTTAGGGTTTTGGAGAAGCAAATTAAAACAAAAGAACACAAGGGAAGACATTACCTTTAAATCAGGTAACTCTCTTGATTTGAGCTCAAAGGCTTCCTTGGAAATGATTATTCCCAACGTGAGGTTTCAATGATGAAGATAGGTATGTGGAGAGACGAAATGGGCATGTTTTGGCTGAGGAAAAGGCTTGAGAGGTGTGTGTAAGGTGGTAGAGGTGGGGGCCTTTTATAAGAGAAGAGGAGGGGCACTCTTGAAAATTTATAAAATATTACTTTATTATAAAATGATTTTCACATTTTAAAGGTCCCAAAAGGATATATTTCAAGTATAAGGTGATAAGTTTTCGAAATCCACCCATAAAATAGGTTTTTGACAAGTTTAAGACTTATATTTCACCCTATCTTCTCATTTTATTTAAATCGTTCATTTATGAAGTAATCACTGCATCATCACGGTGTCATAAATAAAATAATTTATTTAATGTATAAAAATTATAAAAAACTATCATGATGTAGGAAATTTTTTTATATTTACAATTAATATTTAAAGGATAAGATATCATTTATTTAGATAAAATTAAAATTATTTTACTTAGGTGTTATATACTTTGGTTATATTTTCCTTTCTTTAAAAAAATATGATAAAATGTCACCATCACACTAAAGCGATTCCATGGGGTCCCAAGTTTGTCACAAGGAATCCCATGGTCATACATGACACCACCAATAGAATTAGGACACATTTTATATTAATTTTATATATTTATTATATTATTTTCTTACCCTTAATTACCAGATTACTAATTAAACACGATAATTAAAGATAATTACCATCGTTACTATTCTTAATGTCCAAAAACAAAAGAGTCTTAATTACATAATTTGGACCTTCTTATTCCAAATATAGAATCCATTTCATCAAATTCAGAACACATAAAGTGTAGTTATTAATTTAAAAGTAAATCTCGTTGTCAAAACAAAAGACGAGTTTTTAAGAAGTAAAATTTATCAAAAGATTGACTTATTTTTACATCCAATTGAAAAGTGAAATTACTTAAAATGAACAAAATTTTATTAAGTGATAAAAACATAATTCAATTATACTTTAAAAACAATTAAAATTAAAATCAAAATATATAAATATTTTGGATGAAAAGGCAGTTTTGAATTAAAAACTTTATTTTTCACTATTCATTAAAAATAACATTATCTGAAAAATACTAAACATTAACCCTAAGATATATTTGATATTTAAAATTCAGAAATGATGCCCATTTTACCAAATTAAAAACATATAAGTTTCATTAATAAATCATATAGTTAATTCCCGCTGTCAAAACAAATAGCGGGTTTTTTGGAAGCAATATCTATAAAAAGTTTGGCACTTGTTTATGTACATTTTCAAAGTGAAATTAATTATAATGATCACAATTGAATTAAATTGTAAAAATATACTATAATTAAACTTTAAAACCAATTAAAAAGATAATATAACCATATATTTAAATTAGATGAAATAACAGTTTTGATGTAAAATGCAATATTTTTCACTATTCGATAAAAAGAATGAACATTGTCAGAAACATACCAAAAATTTAACCAAAGTAAATTTCAATATCCCAATCATAAAGAATAAGATTATTTTGACAAATAGAGCTTATAAAATTGTCAAAATTAATATTTAAAAAAGGTTCTCCATCAAAAATCAGTAAAACAATCTTTTAAAAATATTAGAGTATTTATTCTTAAAATTGGATTCATTTTGATTTTAAGTCTCTAACATTTATTAGATAAATGTAAAAATATTTGACAAACATATGTAATCATTTTGTAGTTATTTCTGTTCATTCCCTCCATTACAACGGCTAGGCGTTAACTATTATAATATTATTATATTATTAGTATGCAACGTAAGAGTTCAAAGAAACTCGTTGTTGTCTATTGGGTACGCCATCGAGCATAGCATTCCCTTTAAAGTAGTATTAACATTTTAGACACAAATATGGATAGATGTGAAAATGTCATATTCTTTAGTTACCTAGGGTGTTACAATAGGTTACAATCTTAGGGTTTTGGGATAATCATGACTAACCTAGGGTTAAACAAAAAATATCATATATTGAAATATTATAATTAATTTACCCTACTTATGTGTTTCTAATATTTGATATGTATTTCTCACACTTTTTATTCTGGTATCAGTCAATAGCTTAAACTACATAGAACATAGTGAACCATTGAATATTTCAGAGGTATAGATTATGAGAATTATGAATATTGATTTCCTAAGTTGAAATATCATGAAGATAATCATGAAGATGGTATGAGTATTAGTCATACTACTCAGGATAAAGAGATTGTAAACTATATGTGAAAGGTATGTGATGTTCTTCTAGTATTGTTTACATTAAAACTAAGAATCTTGGGGATGAGAACCATTAAGACATGAATCATATTTTAGCACAGACAAAGATTATGGATCTTGAGTAATGGTTTAAGAAAAAAGACGGATGATTGAGGTGTATATTTTTTAGAATTCAAAGATTATGTTATATGAATCATTAA
The DNA here is from genome assembly GCA_963277665.1 of Viscum album. Classification (NCBI taxonomy): domain Eukaryota; kingdom Viridiplantae; phylum Streptophyta; class Magnoliopsida; order Santalales; family Viscaceae; genus Viscum; species Viscum album. Next base: position 1,429,817,777 of record OY728156.1, on the reverse strand, counting down.
ATATATAATTATTTTCAGAATAATTTTTTCATTAATGATTGGAAAGGATATGGTAAATAGTTCTAAGGATCCAAAAAAAGTGAATTAAGGGTAAGGTTATATACTTTAAGAACACATTATTAAGGTAAATATAACCCTTAATATGTCCCTTATGTTAAGATAATTATGTTTAAATAAATATATGTTGGATTTGAATAAGTAAATTAAATGAGGCTAGTTTATTGGGAACTAATTATGGAGTTTTCAACAAGAGTGTTTTGCTATCATGTAAGAAGTGGAAAACATTTTGCGTCTTAATGAATATATAAAATAATTTTTGGAATAAGGAAACTTGCATGTTTTCAATAAATATATTTGATAATTCAGGTTGTTATCGTCACTCAAGAAAATACATGATGAAGGTGTTCACTTTTTTTGTAATGTACCAACCATAGATAGCTTATGATATATGGGGGTAAATGTTAAGATGATTTTGTGAGCCTTTTTTCTAGTTTTGGATCTTTATCTTTTAGAAGAATTTTAAGGTTATCAATTTTTTGGAAAGTTTAAGTTAAACATCGGATAAATTTTGTCAGAATAAAATATTATCTCACCATATATGGGATTATATATGTTTGATAACTTGTTCTAACCTTTTTGTGATAAAGACATATTGAATGACCAATCATTCAGTTTATGGATTGCATGAAATTATAGCACATAAGTAATGAGAAATTAAACTACATTTATTTGAATAAGAGATGAAGTGGAAATTGTTCAAGGCATGACTAATGTTGAGATTATACTAAAATGAATTAAATATTTCTTCTAATATACTAAAACATTGGGAATGTAATCTTGAAAACCAAAAAGAATATCCTAGTACATTCTTATATGATGAATCATATGGTCCCTTAAATCATTACAGATTTATGGCTTTCTTATTGTTAACTTTATCCTAAACTTTTTCTCTATCTCTCTCCATTAGAAAATGATGGTTAGATTTTTTTCTTTCATATTCATGTTTCCGCTTCCCACCTATGTTCTTCTATATGAAAACCCAATAAGGAGTTACTTTGGGTAAATATTATGTTTCTAAATTTCATTTTTAAGATGAACTTTTAGTATTCCTTATTATGATGTTCTTTTCTATAAAAGAAACTTTCAAGTAGTAAACCTTTTATAACCTTGATGAATTTTGAGGGAAAAGTTATTTTAAGGGGGTAGAATATAATACCCTGAGATTTTTTAAGATAGATTATTTTTAATTTCTTTGATGTCCTAAATTTTAGGCTACACCAAGTTTATATTGCGCTACACACAACAATATATTATCTTGTTTTATATGAAACACTATTCTTGGCTTATGTTACACACAATTTCTTGTTCTTTTGATATAATTCATTTCACGCAAGACCGAGTATAAGTGAAAAACTAAATATTATTGTGTTACCTTATAACCAAACTATTAACAAGGTGGGAATGAATAATGTTAATTGATTTATGAAAATATTTTTACACATCTATTTAATTAATTATTTTCAGATCAATTATTTATAAATTAAAATAAAAACTTTTTAATTAAAAGGAATTATTTTTTGGAAAACTATTTAAATTAAAATAAACGAGTTTATAAATTATAATATCACCCTTTATGGATTTTATTAATGAAATATATATATTAAAATTAATGTTTAAAATTTATCATATATTTTTTCTATACATTATATAAAAAAAATTCAATTTTTTGGATAAAAGAATTATTTTTCAAAAAAATATAGTTTTACCATCTTTTGATGGAAACCCCAATTTAAATCTAGTTTTTTAAACTTTTACAATTTATTTTTTACAAAATAAACTAAATATTCATAATAGGGACATAAATATTTAATTTGGTTAAAATTTTTGTATTTTTCTAAGAAAATTCATATTTTAATGAGTAGTGAAAATACTGCATTTTAATTCAAAACTGTCTTTTTGTCGAATTTATCTGTATTGATAGATTATCATTTGAAATGGTTTTAAAGTATATTTATATACTTTTTTATTAAATTAATCCAATTTTGGTCATTGGAAGTAATTTCACATTTTAATTTTATATAAACACATGTCAATCTTTTAAGGGATTTTACTTTAAAAAACATTGTTTTCTTGCTTTGACAATGGGAATTAATTTGAAATTAATTAATTAAATTAATTTGTTTTTAATTATGAAGAAATGTATTTTATATTTGGAATTAAAATTTTCATACTATCTACTTTTTTCCTTTTATTTTATTAAAAATTATGAATACTAACATTGGTAAAAAAATTACCACGATTAAAGGTAAATCAGATAAATTAGGGTAAAAAAATATGATAAGGATAATAAAATTATTGTAACACCTTTAAAAATCCTATTAGATGAATAAAAGACTTCCCTTAATACCTAAGGATTAAAATTGATTTATTTAATGTACTTTTTTCCATGAAAGTGATGTAATTATTATTTAAACAAAAGAAAGTGACAACATGTCACTATCTTATCTCTTATAAATGTAAAAAATTTAATTTAGGGATAAACATGATGAAACTTAGAAAATAAGTATTCCTTAGAAATATAATGAAATTATATACATCATGTAAATTTATTTATAATTTTTATAGATTATATAATAACTATAAATATTAACACACCTATGATACATTAATTATTTTATTTAAAGAAATATCAAATAAATGATATTATAAATATTAGAATATATATTATGTGACATAATTTATGCCATAAAAGAATTTTCTAGTAGACTATGACATGTTATATGACTATTAAATTGTTTTTGTTTTAAGTTATACCTCTGTGTGAATTTTATTTAAATATAATGAAATGAATAGTGTAAAAATTGACACTATTGATATTTTATAAACAAAATATTTTACTAAATTATTTAAAAATCATAAAAAAACGTTTAAAATATCAAATTTACTATGGTAAGGTATAAAAGTTCATTAAGTGACCAATTATGGGATATTTACCCCATATAAGTAAAATTTATAACCACTTAATATATAAAATGTTGATACCATAACTAAAATTAAAAGAATATAATTTAGGGTAAACCAAAAAGATAAGGTTTAAAAAAATCAAAACATGTCTAAAAATTATTAGATTAGAGGATTTACAACTATACTCATCTTATCTTCTTTATAATTAAATTTCGAAGATTTTGGATTAAAAAATTAATTTATATTAATTTAATATTTTAATAATTTCCAAAGGTGCCTCTCACCTCAATTATAAAAGGACACGTCAACCCTCACCTCTTCACTTCAATTGTATCATTTAATATCATCCATCCCTTACCCTTTTCCCTTCCCAACTTCATTAGTCACATTATAGAGGTTTTTTTCTTCTCAAAAGACCAAATCTAGTGCCTTCAAGAAGATATTTATAGGAAGAACATTGAGGAAGAGGGGGTTTGGATACACACAAAGGACAACAAACCTAAGGTATGGGATTATTTTGTCTCACTTTTATTTCTATGGGGGCATATACCTTATACACCCCATATTTATTTTGTGTTTTTTAATGCTTCCCATTAATATTTTATGATTCTTATTATGAAGGTTATTATATTTACATATGCATATAATATTCTTTATTTTATGAGGAATATGATTTGATTGATTATAATTAGTATGGGATAATTTCATAATCTCATTATTATCTAAGATTATATATACATAATTATTTACTGGGGTATATTTATCATTCATGTCCATTTTTTATAAAAAAATTCCTAAAATGTTTATTATTCCCCTATGGATATTTAATGTCATTTTTACCCATCTTTAACTTTTACTACATGGTTTGGAAGAATTATTTCTTTCATTATCTATATGAGGAATGTTTTTAATTTTCCAAAAAATGTATGAAGAGAATGTTTTTTAACTTATAAATAATGAATTGAATTTTACAAATTGATAACACCTTCTTTCCATGAATCTTCCCTTAATATTTTTCAAGGTTATTTTTAAATAAATTATTTTCCTTTAAAATTTCAAGGTTTTTTAAGAAAAAGAAATAATTTTTGAAGAGGAAAGGATATTTTAATCAATAAATAAATTCAAGTGTTTTACCAAAATTATGTTCCATATAAGATAAAATCCATTGGTGTTACTCATTATTTTATAGGGAAATTATTCAATGTTTCCATTCATATTCTTTCTCTGAATCGATTATGTTCTGATGGCATATTTTTTATGAAGCATATTTATTTTTAATGGGTTATGAACTTTTGAAACTTGATTCCTTTCATGGTTTATCTTTATGATGAAATGATTATGAAACCTTCCTATTTTCATAGATTATGATTTTTTACATGTTTATTATACCTAGTTCATTTCATTTTTTATGTTAGGATTCTTAATGATCTTATAGCACATGTTTGTATGGCTACATTATGAGATGTGTGGGACCTATATCTCCCTCAATTTCATTTGGAAAAGATTTATATCTAAAGAGATAGACATGATGGGAATGAAAATTAAATCTGGTTCAGTAATATAGTGCTGGAATGGAAAGTAAATCTAGTTAAGTAATACAGGGCTGAAATGGAAAGTAAACCTTGTTCAGAAATGGACTTTGTCCACTATGATAGTCTTGGCAATGATCCTTGGAAAATATTGAAATGATTTTCTAAGCTTATGTATTTTCTATAAGTTTATTTTTTATTCCAATGCTATGTTATCATGGTTAATATTAATTTTCGATTTATTCCTTACATAATGCAAAGATTTATTTTATGAGACTGGATTTTAATAATCAAAATATATTTTCATGATTTTATATTATTATGTTTATGTTTTCCATGTTTTCATGTACTGAGAATTTGAGCTTACTATATTTATTTTTTTCTTTCCCCCAGTATATAAATAATGGTTTAGGTAGGAAAACTAAAGGTGAAGATATTTATGAGAGATATTGAAGATCATTTACCAAGCTAGTAGAATTTGTTCCATGTTTTCAAAGATAATAAATGAATGCGGTCTATGGGAGTATATTTTTGTAATGTATTAAGTATTTCTCAATGGAAATGTAATGTACATGTACGTCAAGATTGGGTCATTAGAGAAACATATTCTCAGGTTCTTCAAGATGTTAGAAATGAAGAAATATCATAAATTGATAAAAGTATTTCTGAAATAATCTCTACAAGGTTATTCAAAGTTATTGAATGAATTCAAATCTCTGAAATTTCAAGTCATTAAGGCCCCTCAAGAAGTAAAAGTTCTTCGTAATCATATGGCATCGAAATTGGATATCCAGAAAGATAATTTTTTTTGTTCAACCTATGATATAAACGTGTTTAGAACAACCCTTTATGGTAACTACACATGATTCTGATTTTCATCTAAAGATATTGGAATTATCTCAATCTATCGATAGTGTATGTACCATTTTTTATTCTATACAATGAGAACTCATATCAATGTAAATGTTACAAAATCTTCAGAGAACTATTTTTAATGAATTTAAAAGCATACCAGTTCCTCTAAAAGAGAATGTTTATTCAGTTTGTAAATAAAAAAAGGATACTATATCAATGCTTACATAGAAGCTTTCATAAGTGAATGAAAATTATATCTAAATGAATAAGGATGTATGTTTCATCTTCACAGGACTATAAATAATGGATATCTCATTAGAAAATAATTTTATAGTTGTAGTAAATAAAGTGTAAGAGATACATAAAGTAGTTATTGAGATCATTAATTCAAAATTTTCATATGATGATGAGGTATAGGTTGATGTATTTGTGGAATCTTTATATAGTAATGGTCCCTAAAAAGAAAAGGAACTTGTTTCTATCATGGGTATGATATTAAATCGATTTGATATTTTCAATGTTTGATATAAAATTGTGAAAAGAAGGCAGGCTTATAAAAACATTTTTGGTAATTTCTCTCAATGAGTATATAATGGTTTTACAAGTCTTCTATACTATTTAAAAAATGATATGGTGAATATAATTGACAGTTACACTAATAAAATTTTTCAAATTGAAGGAAGATAACTATTGGGCCCACAAATTGTTGAATGTAATTTTTTCACCTCTCAATGCCTTAAAAAATCTTTGATCTATCTAAGTTTCATGAAAGGTAAATTCTAAGGTTTTATAAAGAATCATATTCATCCTTACATAAACCATATGCTAAATTAATCTTGACCCATGCAGGTTACTTTAATTTGGGGAGAGAAAAGAAAACTACTCTCAATATCTAGACCATACCAATACGGTATTCTCATGACAATTGACCTGGTCTTGGAGCATCCCTAATGACATTCAGTGATGTTATTGGAATGATACCTAACACTTCTCTTCCTTCATCTGCATTAACTCATGATCAACCTTTATCCTTTAAGAATATGCCTCTAAAATTTCATATTCTAACAAGTAGTTGATACACTCTCTTTGGATTTCTTATAATTGTCACCCAGTGGTTGGGTATTCTTAAAAAAATGAATTATGTTAGTTTTTAATGAATTTAGGCATTTAAATATATTTAATTTAAATTATCTTTTGAATGATCATAATGTTTTTCCTTTGAATCTTATTTTATGATTTATTTTCAATATATTTTTCTATCAATTATTTATGCTATGTTATTTTAATGTTTCATTATGAATTATATTTATATAAAAAACCAATTTATTAGCATAAACATTAACTGATTACTACCCTTTGTGTGAAATATGAATTATATTTATTATTCTACTTCTTTTTTATATCAAAAAAGGGGGAGAAGTAATGCAAAATATAAAAAACATACTTTTTCATATTTCAAAATGGTGAGAAGGAAAATAAAATTTTGGTAAAAGTAAATTAAAAAGGATAAGAAGATAATAAAACTTCTTTATTTATGAATGTTTAAAGTTCAGTGTATGAGATTATTGTTTTTCACTTTCATGGTTTTTGTGATCACCAATAGGGGAGATTGTTGGAAATAACATTTTACTCTAACCTATCTTTGTGTTATGTGTTTTAAAGACTCACAAAATCCCTACATTAATTATAAACATTTTATCTCAAGTGTTTTAGATTAATTTTATCTTATGATATGAAATCATTTTATATTATTAAAATTGAAGAATAAATTTAGTTGCTCAAAATTAAGAAGTGTCGCATAATACTTTATCTTATGAAGTCTGAATAAGTTTCTCAAGATTGATTCTCTAGTCAAAATAAGATTAGAAAAGGGATTCATCTTCTAAAAAATCAAAGACAAAATAATTTTAGGAAACTAAGTGTTATACCATAGTACAACTTCATCTTACACTAGATAATTATGTTACATTATATTGAAGTCATTTTATCTTATGAAGAGGAGATTTTTTATCAAATGAATGTTATTTTAGGATTTAAATTTATTTTATTAGATATATTTCAAAGATCTAGTATTATAGAACATCATGATTACTTTTTCATTTATTGATAAGTAACTTCATGCCTTAAAATCACATAAAAATGAGACTATCCATTTATGAAAAGATTTATTTTCGTAAGAATTTTCAGAATAGGACAATTTGAAGAATGACAACATTTATTCTACAAAAGAAATTCCAATGCTTGTAATTTTCAGCTACATATCCTTAATAGTATATCTCATAAAGTTTATTATATAAGTCTCAATTTACTATTATATTTGTCTTTTATTTATGTTTAAACAACATATAAAAAATTAGTTATCAACTATAACAATGTGATGGAATGATCGATAGTTGATCCATTTTTTGAACTCATAAAGAAAAAATGTTGGAGTCATATACATATTCAATAAAAAATTATTCATGTTATGATTTTAGCTCCATATTTTGCACTGAATATCATCCCAAGATACATTAAAGTCTATCTTTTTTTCAGGAAAAATATTTATATACTATCAACTTGTTCTTGAAACAATGTTCTGCAAATTTTTCTCTCAATGTTTTTTTATTTTTTATATTTCATCTCAATTTAATAGTGTTTTTAAGATATTGGATAGGTCTAATAAATGAATAACTATGTTGAATATTCTTAGAGATTTTAATTAAGTGGAATATCCTTGTACTAATATCAGATCCCCCGGGAAAAGCTTGTTCTAGTGAAAATCACTAAACTATTGGATAAGAGTGTTGGTAGAGTGGACTTGGGGATTTCTATTCCATGAACCATTGTAAATCCCTTTGTTAAATATTATTTTCATGTATTTTTATATTTCCACTTCATATATTCTTAAAGAATGAAATGTACTTTCATATTTCGAAGAGTTTAGTCTAATAATAATTTTTTTTAAGAACTCAATTCACCCCCTCTTGATTTATTCAATCATTCATTTTCTGGGACAACGAAACTTACCAAAGATCCATATGGGCTTAAATAATTACCAAGATCATGATACAAAATATTTTGTTCTTTTCTTTTATCAAATGGTGCCATAGTACAAATGGAATATCTTACAATATTTAAAAAAAATATCTTTATATATATTGTTAGTATAAATATATGTTGATGATTTTGATTTTGGATCAACAAATCAAAAAATATAAACTGATTTTTTGTAACATAGGAAAAAATAATTCAAAATGAGTATGATGGGTGGATTAAATATTTTTGAGGATTTAAAATTTATCAAAAATATTTTGGAAATGTTTTTAACCAAATAAAATACATATTTAATTTACATAAAAGGTTTGGACTAGAAAGTTGTTAGACTTAATCAACTCTTATGAGCACTAATATTAAATATTATTCGGATGAAATTGGAATACCATTTGACAATAATTTATATAGATGAATCATTGTGAGTTTAATATATCTTACTACCAGTAGGCCAAAAATTATGTTTTTAGTATGTCTTTGTGAAATATTTCAATACAATTCCAAATAATATCACTTAAATACTAGCAATATAATTTTATGGTATTTTAAAGGAACTATGTCCCTTTCCCTTCTTTTCCTAATAATATATTACTTTAATTTAACTCCATGTTCATATGATGATTTTTCTTGATGTATATTATAATGGAAAATAACCTCAAGGACCTCCCATTTTCTTGCTAAATCATTAGTATCTTGGTCAAGTAAAAACTCTTTGTATCATTATCACGTATTGAGGAAGAATATATTTTAGTTAAAAGTTTTTGTGCACAAGTTTTGTGGATTAAATATACTATAATGGAATTTATATTTAATTTAAATTATATTATAATCAAATTTGATAACATACGTGAAAGAAAGATTTCAAATAATTTGATAAACCATTCTAGAAAAAAATCTCATTGACTTGAGACATCATTTCTTAAGAGATCTTGCAGAATATAATGATATATATTTAGAATTGTTTTTATAGAAAATCAAATTTTAGACATTTTTACTCAAACTTTTCCTACTAACAGATTTTATTTTATTATATCTCATTTAGGCTTATTTTATTTGGATTTATTTCTATTTTACTTATAGGGTAACATAAATTTATAAAATATAATATAATTTCTTAATGATTCTTATTCAATATTTTTTATCATTCTTATTAAAATTAGTCATATAAAATAGAAAATTTCACCTATATTTTTTAATGATTACTCAACACATCTCTGTGTGACCAATTTATCACCATGAAACAAAAGAATTTGTGTCAATACTACACATGAAACCTAAGGAAAATCATTGAATCCACTCTTCCCTCCTCCATATAAACACAGGCATCGAACCCTTGATTAAATATTCTAAAACATTAAAAAATATTTTTTAAATGAAAAAAAACTAATATAATTGAATGTACCACTACAAGAATAATAATAAGGATAATAATATCAAAAAACATTTTTAGTGGATGTGAAATTGATTTAAGTTGGCCAGATAAGATAGATATGTTACACAAGAAATTTATCAATCCTCATGGATGGGATTTTTTTTGAGAAATGAATATTTTTTTTTATTTCTGTAAGAATCTAATGAGTTCTATAAATATTTATTTTTTCACATTGGTGATAATGAAGACTTCGTGATTACCATGGTGAACCAGAAGAATATTTTGAAAAATCCATTTCAGATAGATAAAGCCTTCAGGATCCCTTGTGAAAGCTATTCATTCTTCAATACTTCCCTAGTTTCTTTAGATGAAGTTACACCATCAGAAATGATTATGTCCCTATTTTGAATAGTATATATTGAAAATAAACCAATAAAAGAATTATAGAGAGATATACATGTTCTTTTAAAATGTATTCAACTTGCATTCATTTAGAGGAATGGTGATTTTGAAAAATTTATCTTTCAATATGTTACTATGCTCTATTTTTTAATGACTAAAAATAATTTTCACCTTGAATGATATGTGTTGGGTTAGATATGTCATGTTTAGAAAAATCATTAAATTTTTGTCCTTTTGGAAAGATGTTAACCCTCATTTTTTGTAATGTTGGATTTTCCTAAATGAAAATACCGCAGTTCATTTTCATTTTCAGAAAATATTAAGTGTGAATATCTTAATGAAAATTGGTTATTACTAGAATTAATAATTAATTAATTTTATGTTCATGGTTTCTTAATAATAAGATAAAGTTGATCCAACTTCATATCAATGGGAGTCCTCCAACCTAAAAGAAAGACTTATTGTAGTAGATAGAACTACTAAATGTATTGATGTATGAGGAATCCATGAAGATGATAAGACTCTTATCAAAAGTAAAAGGAGAGTCAGAGTTTTTGTTCAATTTTTATAATTAATTTCTTCTCAATATAGTTCACCTCATTCTCCTATTTCTATTCTTGTTCTAGTATATATTTAAATTTTAGCCTTTGCGGTTAATCATTTTCTTTCTATTGGTCAATAAAGAACAATCTCAATAAGACCAACAACTTCACCTCTAATTCTTGATTCTCATTATGAAGAATTGAATAAATTATCTACTTAAAGAATAATTATATCTAAATATTAGAAATCAAATGATATTGTATAAATACCTCATGTTAGATAAATTCAACCAGTTGATGGTGAAAGTTTAGATGTTCAATGGTAAAGATACTCTCTTGTCCATGAAGACTATGGAAATTCATAAGTCCCTAAATTTAGTAAAGATACTACTAAGAGAACTCAAGAGAGAAACTCTAAGTTGATATTAGAAGTAGATTCTATCAAATGCCATTTATTTGAATCTAGAATTAAAATTACGAATCTTGATAAAAAAATTTGTTTATGAATAAGAAGTAAATGAATTCAAGTTATTGATTTAACAAATTTTAGAAAAATACTCATTAAACTCCTTCATTGAAGAAACATGTCAAAGTGATGTGATTTCAATGTTAGAAGCTACGTATCTTGCAATAGACACATTAACATCTTATATTTCTTCAATGTAGTGTGACCTACCCTCTATGTAAATCATTCATAATCATAAAAAAAATATAATTAATGATTTAATCAGGATCCATGTTTTTTAGTTAGAATATCTTGTTTCAATTTATCAATCTTGAAAATAGATCTCATCTTCACTAAAATAGAATGTTCTAGAAGTTCATAATGTCTCATATGAAGTAAAGAAGGATATATGTTTCATTATAACTAGTGTACAAATAATGGATACTTATTTGGAAAATAATTTTGAAGTTATAGGGAAAAATGATGAACATGTAAATCAGATAGTTGCAATTAGTTTAAAGTAATAATCATCTAAGGAATATGATGAAGAAGAAGAAGGTTCCTCTGTTGAGAGGAAATATTCTCTGACCTCTATGAAAGTAAAGGAATTTTTTCATTGATCATCTAGTGATCATGTCAATAAATTAGTTTGAATGATTAAATAAACTAGTCAATTATGTTGAAAATAAAGTTGATATTCATACATTCTTAAATAGTTTCTCATAGCGATTTCTTAATGGATTCATGGACATTGTGGATTATTGTAACAATTACATGGTAAAAAGGATAGATTACTATTATAATGTTTTATTTCATATGATATGGAGATGTCTTCTGAGACCTCCTATAGTTGATCATCATGCTTCTACTTCTTAGAGATTAAGAAAAATCTTTGACTCGGATAATGTTACTTTAAGAGAGAACCTCATGGTTGAAAAAAGAATTTTATTTTCATTTATATGAACCACCCTCAAAAATATCCTTTACACATGTAGATAAATTTTATATGGAAAGAGCTGAACAAGTTTTTTTCAACATAAAATTAACATCTGTGATTATTTCTGGAAGTGGTTGAGTAGGTCTTGGATCGTCCCTACTTACATTAGGAGACTTTATTGGACATAAGGTTTATTATCATATGACTTCATCCTATCTACCTATTAGGCAACCCCAATAGTTTAAAAATACACACCCAAGAATTCATTTCAAGTTAAAGGATTTAAAAAATTTAACAGTTAACCAATTCAAGTAAATGGGTTTTCATAAACATTTGAATGGGTTTTTATAAACATTTGAATCATTTTTTACTATATTTTTTTTACATTTTAATTTTTATTTTTATCTGAATTCTTATTTTTCATGCCTTTTAATGAATTTATTTACAAAAGTTTTTTTTCAATATTCTTCTATATTTTTGTACTAATTAATTATTCTTGTCTTATGATCTCTTTTGCACATTATTTTATGCTATTTTTTAATCTGTATGGGAAATATGTTATATCCTAAGTATTCATTCACTATTAGTGATTATATTTTTGTATCCTTTAATTTTATATTATACTTATTATGTTAGCACAACACGATGTCAAATTCTATTCACAGCCAGTATCATTAACTATTTATTATTGTTCATGTAAAAAATTTATTGTATTAATTATTTATACTTCTTTTTTATATCACAAAAATTGGGAAATGAAAATTATATTATAAAAAATTAAAGTTTTAAAGTTTTTATTTTATTAAGTAGAAATTTATAATAAAAAAATTAATTTTTTTCCAATGGTAAATAATTATTTCGATGGGGAGAATAAAAAATAAGAATATATATTTTTAAAATAATGTATCACAAAGGGAGAAATTTTTTAAAGTTTAAATATTTTTTTTGAGAAATTTGTGTTTTCAATTTCATGGGTTTTTTTCATCAAAATGGGGTAGATTGTTGGATAGTTGTATTTCGTTCTAACATATATCAGTTTTTATGTGTTTTGATGATTGAAAAAAAATATTTTTATTCTAATGAGTTTGTATTATGTTTTTAGATTACATTTTTCAAAATAATTTATATTACAATTATTCAATAAGTGATTACATTACGTCATGTGAAGTATTATTTTTACAAAAAATAATTTTATATTAAAAGAATCAAAGATTATATTCAATCTAATCAGAATCAAAAAAATATGTGTTAATGATTTATCTTACTATGTAAGATATTATCTTATGAAAAGTATAGTTGATTGACTATTTGATTAGAGATAGATATTTCAAACAGAATGATGTTATGAGAAAATGTTATCTTAGGAAAAGGATATTTATAAAATATTTTCTTATGAATGATTGAAGAAATTGATAAAGCTAAGTATTACATAGTAGTAACATATTTATCTTAAACTGAAGATTTATTTTATACAAAGATGAATTTAGTTTTACTTTTCCATAGTTTAATTCAAATACCTACTTTATCTAATAAAGTCTATGAAGAAATTATCTTACTATGAATAGTACTATCTATGGAATACATTAGGAATATCTGGTTGTTATTTATAATTTCATATTTAAATTGAAAATAAAGTTATACATTATTTCATTCTTTTAGAGTGTATCATAAAATGGATTATCTATTTATTAAAAGATATATCTATATAGTATATCACCTTTCAATGAATTGGAAGATCTGATGAACAAGAAGATTTCTAAGATCATTGATGAAAAATTAATTTCGATATTTGGGTAGAATGGAGTCATTTCCATAATGGAATGTCTTATAAACATCTCAATAGATGAATCCCTATACCATTATGATTATCTTGTGTGTTTTATGTTTAAATATAATACATAAAAATGATTTAGTCACTATAAACGAAATAACAAATGGATGGGAAAAAAATAGAACGCATGTACATATGAAAACTACGAATGCTTATATATAGAAAATATCAAACATAAATTCTCATCATGTTCATAAAAGTTTGTTAGTTTCACTAAAATCATTATGAAATACACCTATAATACTATCATTTCTATGATAATTCATCTTCAACTACTGTTATTTTCAACTTACAAATATGTGCTAAAATATTTCTTTCAAAAGTTTATTCATCCTATTTTGTTTACACTCATGTTAAGAGTGTGTTTTGATACTATGGATTGGTCTTGTAAAGGTAGAGCATGGTTTAAAGATATTTTATTTTTCTGTTAAGTGATATCAAATTTTACATAGTTGGGATCCCCCGATGAAAATGATGTTGCATTGAAAATAACTAAACTCGTCGTGTAGAGTGTTGGGGGAGTAAACTAGAGGATGTTTATTCCCAGAACCCCTATGAATTCCCTATTTTGAATATTTTTGATTTAATTTTTTATATTTCAATTGTATTTTTATATTAAAGAAAAATATTTTAACTATAATACCTAAAGGGGGAGGTTTTCTGTAAAGAAAATTTTAATAAATCAATTCACCCACCTCTTGAGTTTTCAGTTATCCATTCTCTAGGAAAATAATATGTTATGAATGTTAAGATAATGATGTTGGGATAAATAGATGATTTATTTGGTTAAATTAAATTTGATAGTATTTATTTACTTATAAATTATTAATGTTTTGTGAAAAAATGGTCTAAAATATCATTGATAGAGTTTATAGTATTTTTTGGATTTAATTATTATATACAATAATCTTTTTTTATATAAGGAATAAAGAAGAATTTATATTTTCAATAAGGATTCATGTTAATTTTAGTTTAAATATAATAATAAATAAATGTATTCACATGTATTCTATGTGAAAATTTAGATATATTTTGTGTTATTAGGGGGATTAATGATAAGTTCAGTATTTAAATTTAGTAACCCTTTTTCTAATGTTTTAAATTTTAGTCATTTAGAAGGGTTATAAAGTTAACCATTTATGAAATTGTATATATTGAGCTTTGAATGAGGTTTTAGAGATTAATGTATTATTTTCCCATATAAACATTCATTCATATTGGATAACCTATTCTAACCATTTTGGTTTTTTTATCACTAGAGATATAAGGAATGAATTATCATTCTTGGTAGATCATATGAACTTTTGGTGCTTTGGATTTAAAAGTTCACCTTCATTTATTGTAGTAAGAGATGAAGAGTAATTTCATCAAGGAACAACCAAAGGTTGAGATAGTTCTTATGAAATGGAATGGAATAAAGTAAGTATATCTTCTTTGGAAAAATATCCAATATTAGGAAAAGGTTATTGAAATAAAATTTTGTCCTGTTATCATAATTTTTTGAGATAGGAATAAATTTTTTTGGGCCCCTTTGTTTTATGGGTTTGTGGTCGTTAACCATCTCTGGATCGCCCAATTTATTATGATGAGTGGTCTATATCAGTCTCTATAATTACTTATTCCTTTCTTATATGTCCAAATATTCACCTCCCAACTATGTTCTCTTATGTAGATACCTAATTATGATTTATATTATGTAATATTTATGTTTCTAAATTTACCATTTTAAGGGATTTTTTATTATTCATTTGTATGATGTGGGTTTTTATGAAGGAATTTTCAAATTTTAAACCTTTGATGACTAAAATGAATTTGGAGGGTGAAATTCATTTTAAGGGGGTAGAATGTAACATCCAAAGATTTTATGAAATTTAATTTTAAAAAAATTAACATTATATTTTCTCTATTTATAGTTACATGTAACAATTATTTTATCTTAAATTATATGAAATACTAGGTTTATCTTTCTTTATATTTATTAAAGAGTTTCATTGATAACATGTATGACATGCGACATCAAGCCTCAGTGAACCTTGAAATAATATTATTGTAACCTAGACACTAAGTAGGTGGGTATGAATAGTATTAAATACTTTATGAAATAGATATATAAATTACTAACTCAATATAAATTTACTTATAAATTCTTAGTAAATAATCAATCACTTTTTAATAAAGTAATTATATTCATCAAAAATATGTTTTCCTAAAAAATATTTTTATTCTTTTTTATGAGAAAATATTATAATTAATTTATAAACATTTTAGATACATTTATTTGATACAATTCACTTATTTTTTGAAATTAACATATCGTGAAATTTTGGGTTTTTGGGGAAATATTGATTCTTCAATGAATAGTGACAAGTAATATTTTTTTGTAAAAATTTATATAATTTTCAGTAAATTTGTTAATTTGAATGCCCAATTATTTTCAAAGTAAAATAATATTATATATTAATATTTAATATACTTAATTAATTTTAAATAAAATTTATATCATATATTAGTATAATTTTATTTTTGTGTTTAAAAAATGGTTTTTTATAAAAACAATTTTAAAGTGCATAACATTTCTACATTTTAATTAATTTAACTAATAAATAATGAGTAATTTTTTAAACTAAATTTATATTTTAGGTATAAGTAATTCTTAATTTATATTCATACAATTATTATAATTGTACAAAGAGTTAACATAAAATCCACTTGTACTTTAAAAAGTACACTTCTCAAAAACCCACTTTTTCATCGCGTTTTCATGTTATTTTAAAATTTATTTTTTGAAAATTTTAATAAATTTATTTGATAAAATAAAATTCATTTTCTAATTCATCATCTAAAAAATATATAAGGGTGCATTTTTCTCTGAAGAAGTTCGTTGTTTGATTAAGAGTGAAACATATGAAATTTTAATTGAAATTTGTCTTCTGTTTAAATTATTTAAAAATAAAAAATATACTTATATTATTTTTAAAGAAAAACTAGTAAAATTATATATCTATTAATAAAATTTATTTCGTTTTAATTAATTTCATATCAAAATTTTATATAAAAACATTGTAAATTTTTTAACTTTTTCTATTTAAAACCTCACTTTCTCATCACCTATGTGGGGTTGTTTCTAAATTAAAATTTTCTGATTTTCTGAATTAAATTTGTAAAATTATATTAAATATTTATAATAATTATAATTTATATTTTATAATAATTTCCACTTAATTTTTTACTGAAATGAATATTAAAAATTGTAGAATTTGTAAAAATTATTTATCGTAGTTATGGTAAAAAATTGGCGTGCCTGGGGTTAAACATAAATGATAATGGTTAAAAATAACATAAAACATTTTCAAAATCCATTTTATAGATATATTTATAGCATTAATCTCTATTATCACTAATGGTCTACTATTAGAGCTTGTTACATGAAAAAATGTGGGTGGAATTCTCTCTTTTCAAAAATTACATGTATTTCACTTACCCTGCTTTTAAAATAACGTCCACTATACTCTATTATTCACACATACATACCAATTTATTTTATTAAATACCTACCAAAATAACTTCTAATATTCCCTCCTCTCATCTTATAATCATTACTGTGGACATTAATCTAACCTATAAAGGCTTTTGGTGTAAACCTGATGTGGATACCCAAAGAAAATGTAACGTTCATCAATGAGGGTTTTTGTTTTATTCCTTTATACAATTAATTAAATTATTATTATAAAATTATGATATAATAGAATCCTTATATTCCACATAAATATATGTTTTATTCTAATTTCATTACCTACAACCATATCCACTTCTATCAAATGGGTTTTGAAATCATCGTTCATGTGTACAGCGGACTACATCCTCACAAACCGATGTCATCTGTTTTTCCATTACCATATATCTAGGATGGATATAAGGATGTATTTATTATTTATGTTTTATATTTATTATGTTATTATACTTTTTAAATTATTTATCACACATACCTTCATACTCTTCATTTTGTGTGAATACAATAATGTCTCTTGTGTGTACAACATATTATCACCTCACAAAGCGATGTGACTAAATCAAACATTACATGGAAGGTAAAAAGTATAGGTTTAATGAAAATTTGTGATATAATACATAACGATGGTTCTGGAACTATAATTGATAATTTAAATTTATTTCTTTAAATTCAATAAGAAAATGGAAACATTGTCCACGCATATGTATAGACTATCGTCTCCAAGAATGGTGTAGTTCATTTTTTATTCGTAAATATTTTTAATTGCACTAAATAAATATATAATCAATATATATTAATTTTATATCATAGATAAAATTACTGATATTTTGAAACCATGATATAATTAATAGAACCAAAAATAAAAGGTCAAAACATACACGAAAGACAAATGAATTATTACCATATATGTCACTTTAACATGGAATTGTTAATAAATAGGTAATAAAAGGTCTTAAGGAAACCACATATCATATGATATATATGAATATGGTTAAACAATAGTCTTATAATAAACTTATATTTGTTATACCAAAATTTTGAACTAATACGATGGAAGTCAAGACTTAAGGTAAGATATTTATATCTCACTTTATACTTTGGTGAGACACATGCTTTATTCACCACCTATTTTATTTATGTGGAGTATATACTAGCATGAATGCATTTTATTGTTTATATCATTAAAATTTTGAGTAATTAAATAAAAATTATAGTATATCTCCCTCACAGGGTTTACATTTCATATGTTTCGAAAGAGTTGAGGGATTTTTGTCTTAATTTTCCCTCTCTGAGACATATGTTATGTTACGTGCCTATATTTTTTTAAAAGGTGTATATAAAACCCATTTGACATATAATTTCATGAATTTATTTACCCTAATTATATTTTAACATCTATTTTATTATATTCCTTGATGGGGCATACGATTTAAATATTCCAAAAGTGGTAATGATTTTATGTTACAATCTCTTTGTTTAAAAGGACTATTTATGATTATGTTTCCAATAATAAAATATTATGATCCATATCCCAATAAACTCATGAATTTTCTTATCCACTGGTTTTTCATGATATTTTCAAGGGATTTAACCATTTTTTAATCTTTTTTACTAAAAATAATTGAGAAATTATTTTTAATAAATTATGACATTATTTATCTCTTCAGTCAAAAATCCATTTTCTTCCAAAACCATATTTTCTAAAAGTGTTTTCAATTTTATTTAATTATTATTTTATTAATTTTAAAAGAAATAATTTCCCATGTTTTACTTTTTAAAAAATAAATGAACAAATACTTCATGTCTTTTTTCAAACAATACTTGTTTATGTTTTATAAAAAATATGAATGTAGACTTTTTTTTGTGTGTACGACATGAATAAAACTTCCCACCATCATTAAATTTATTTTCTATGAATATTCATTTATATTTTTTCATGTTTATATGAAAATAAAAATATTTTCAAATGTTTTTATGTTTTACATAGTTTTTTTCAAAGTGGAAAGGATATTTTTCTCATGAAACATTCTAAATGATCGATCAAAATAATTTTACATCCAATTATAAATTCATTGATGTTACTTATTTCATAGTTGGGATATGATCAAAGGATACCATTATTATTCCTTATCTTAATTATTTATGTTTATAGTGGCACGATGTTTATGAAAGTTGTTTCTCTTCCATGGATTATACCATGGTAAAATTCTTATGATACCCATTTATTTTTTTATGGGTTGTGGTTTTATATAATGATGAATTGATTATGAAACTAATCTATTTTCCATATGTTATGGTATGATAAAAAAATTTTGAAACCCATTTAATTTCATGATTTAGGATATAATGAATGGTTTATTATCTTATGAAACAAATATGTATTATTTATATTATTTTATGGGTGGTACCTATATCTCCCTTAAATGAATTTCGAAAATACAGATAAATCATGAGTAAATATGTTATTCATGAACCTGATTACATTTTCAAAATGTTTTTCAGGGACTGTATTATATGTTCACAATGTTATGGGTGAACCAAATTACATGTTCACAATGTTATGTGTGAACGTGATTACATGTTCAAAGTGTTTTTTATGGACCTATATTTAATGTTAAAAATATTATGTATAGACCTAGTGGTATGTTCATAAGTTTATGTAAGGGTATGATATCATGTCTATAACTTTCTGAGTGATCTTGTTTCTATTTAAACATGTTCACAATGTTATAAGCTGATGTGTATTCCAAAAATATTTTTCTTCTAAACCCATTATACTCTCATGGATAATGTTCACTAATTCCATTATGATTCATTTCTTATGAACTGTTAATATTTATGTCATGACTCAATATTATTATCTTTTATAGGCATTGTATGTTTTTCAAATGTTATTCTCCTGTTATCATACCCTTATGCTCATTTTATTCTCTTGTATCTCCCTTGTTTTTCCTTGCAAGTCATTCAATCTCATCCTTTCTTATGTTTACTTACCCCAAGTTATAAAGAAAGGTTTAAGTACGGTATGTTTCAGATGAGTACTAAATGGGGAAGATATTTGTGGGATAAATTGAAGATCTTTCACAAAACTAATAAGAATTTTTTCTATGTTTTTAAAGCCACTAAACTATTACGGTCCTTTAGAATGTGTTTGTCTAATGAATTGAATATTTATCTAAAAATTTATAATTTCTATATTTGAGAATCCTAAGTCACTATAGTTGGTATCAAATAAAATCTTTAGTAAATATTTAGGAACTAAGATAAGAAACTTATGTGAGATCCCTATGGATATTTATAAGGATATGTATAGGGATTTATCAAAGAATAAGTCATATGATGAGTCAAATTTTAGGAAAATATCATTAGATTTTGGATAAGGATAGAATTACTCGCTTTAAAGTAATTAGACCCCTAACTGAATACTATAAGTGGATGTGGCTCTGACACATAAAAGCCTAGCGGTAATAACTATGAAAAGGTAACATTGATCTTGACTCGGTCATCCCCTTGTGAATCAAAATGGGTCTTTCTTAATACCTGGTTTGACACTCCTAGTGGATATTATTTTGAAATTCACAAACTCTTTACAAACCATCATGAAGGATTTAAATATCTGATGAGTATAAATGACCAAGAATTAACCTAAGGTGTAATAGATTAAAAAAATGGTGTCGTGATTTAGACATATTTTAAGTTATTTATTTAGGATTACTTGGTTTTCTACTATGATTAGTATTTCTCACACTATTCTTTTTTCTTTTTCTCAATGGAGGAAACCTAAAAAAAATTGGGTTAACATTCAAATTGATTGATAATTTTATGATGAGAAATCAAATCAGATGATTACTCGAGTAAAGGATGTTTTGATTTTTCTTAATTAGTTTTCATGGAACATGATTAAAAACATGCACCATAACTAACTCTCAAAATCATTAATGAAGAGAATGAAATATTTTTCTAAGATTTCATGTATTGGAGACCATGGAGGAAAGAATATTTAGTTTTCTATATGTCAAGAATGTGGGAACACACACCCATGTTAATGGCATAGAGGAACAAGAATATTTTTTATAGTATAAAGGAAAGACAAAAATAAAGTAACTATAAATAGAAAATGAAAATTATAGTTAATTAAATGGGTGTTAATAATTTCCTCCCTTAGATATCATCGAATTTTTAATTCTTTAAATTTTTAAAGTATAGGAATTAGGAAAATCAATGTCCTCTTGAAGTAAAGAAAAAAAGGTTGTGCGGGTAGTGGTTATATTTCTGAGGATAAAGAGATTATAAATGAAATTTGAAAGGAAATAAGTATTAATGAATAAGTTAATAAATACTAGTAAACGGTTTGATAAGGAAGAGGAGTGAATTGAGTATTTTTATTGGAATTAAAATATTATGTCATATTAATCATGAAATACATAATTATTCTACTATATAAGTTTTTCATTAAGGATTTGAATGTATGTGTTGAATGATTTTTACGGACTAGAAAATTAATTTAATGGGAATGTGATATTTTTAATATAATCCTGTTTTATTAGGTTTCGATATAAACATGGGATAGGTTTCCCATAATGGTTTTATAGAGGGATATTTTAAGGCCTCACTAAATCGCACACATCGGGTTTACCATCTATTTCTTATTACCTTGAAACTCCCAACATTTCACTCATCTATAGTTGGGTACATACCTGATTTCCAAAGGCCGGTGTCCATCTAGGTTTTCAATCCCATCGACTCTTGTAGACTCGCTTCGGTTGAGAGTATTTGAGGTCGAGATCATCACAACCTTTTGGGTGGAATGATTTCATAATCTAAGACACTCTTATATATTTAAAATATGTTCGTTAATCTCTTCCAAATCTTTGTACGATACTAGTTACCAAAACAAAATGACTATAGATTAATTCTCTTTCATATGCAAAAGATTGGGATCTCTTTAGTGAATCCATATGAATTTATCAGAGGTTCTTCATCATTTTCTGATAATAGTAAATTTCATATATACTTAAGTCATATAACCAAGTGTTTCAAGTTATGATTACATATAAGGAGGTATCTAATAATTTGAGGAAGGGATTGATCCATTATGAGGTATACTACATATACTAATTATTACAAGAATCAAAACCCATGTTGTTTGTTCATCCCATGCAGTTTAATGTCATGTGGTGAGGAAATATGTTCAGGTACTGAGAGACAAAATATTATAGCTCATACCTCTAATGGGGTGTCCTACATATCTCGTGTATAGCGAGAATCATATTTTTCATAGTTATCATGTATTGGGGTTATCTGTGTCATTATAGAGACTCATATTGCAAATGATATGATTGTTGTGAATCCCTAATATCACGTGATCCCTAATTGATGTGAGAAATAAGGGATTGAAAATGATCATTTAATATCTTATGATGTAGGGGTTATATGATGGGATTAACTTTAGATGATTTATTATGGGACTCAGGTCTTGGAGAGACGTCTTACGAATCCTGGTTATGGAAGGAGTATGAGTCACCATAGCTTGGTGGGTTTCTTAGTCTGTTGATGGATGAGATAGGGTGACCATCTCCTGGGACTAATTGAGTCCCATTGGTTGAGACGTTAGAGTCGTGAAATGGCTTATACCAAAAGGGGTGTTTTATTTGAGCTCAGGCATTAGGAAGGCGTCCTATGTATCCTCATTATTGAAGGAATTAGATTCATCGTAGTTCGGTTTATGTCAGTGCTTACACACTGAGACATCCTTGTACCGTTGTGGGTGTTTATAGTGAATATTATATGATCATTTATACTCCCTAATCTCATTTTATCCATGCTCATTGTGAGGAACAAGAGGTAGCGAATAATCAATGACATTACCTAGAATAAGGGACTTAGATATAGGATTTCATTGAATGATCAATATGGGGATCAAAACGTTGGGAGAGGTATCTTATTTATCCAAGATATGGTATGAATGAGATTCATTGTAGTTCCCTTTATGTCGGGGCTTACACACTGAGGATTCCCTATATTCAGCGATTACACACCAAGAACAGACAATGTTTTTAGGTCCTAGGATTCCCTATTGACACAACCTTTCGTTCTGTAGGGCATCATATAACACATTTGGAAGGTTCTGGGAGTCATCGCATGACCTAGCTTAACACATATAGAGGGTATCATGAGTTTCATTATTGTGCAGTCCAAGGGGTTTCACATACCAAGGATGACACCTCTGGGAGACATCATAAGACCTGGTCAACACGTCTATATGACATCCATGAGTCCAAACTGACTTTCCCAGAGGTTGTCATGGGATCTTGGTTATCATGTTAAAATGATTTCATGAGACTCATTTGACATGAGAAAACATTGTTACAGGAGTCTGGTGATATTACTAATGGACATCTCACATCTTTTTTACAGAACCAGGGGGTTTCGTGAGATCAAAGTGGTACCCTTGGCGGGAACCATGGGCTTGCTCTAACATGTATGGAGTATTCTACGTGTCCTATAGGGCATGCCAGAGTAGTGTTGTGAGATCTAGGAGACATTTCCTAGTGTTTTCTTTTTTCTTTAGTTGAATCACATGAATCTCATGAGGTCTATATAGTATGTGTTTTTCTTAAGTCTTCCACTTTTAATCTCAGTTTTAGCGCTTCAATTGCGAAGGCCTTAGGTCTATTCAGTACCAGTTCCTTTGACTCTCGGGTGATCTGGAATACATGTGGTATGTTCTTCGTAAGTCTTTCCCAAATTAATTCATGTGATCTATGAATGATCATGAAAAGAATATTATGTGTGGTGTATGATTACTCTGGTCATATTTTGGGGTATTACCTGATGGAAAGTTGTTGGTCACGTTATCAGTTTATTCAAAAAAAAATATGAAGAGGCTGACAGTAAACTCATCCATAGTCCAAGCATCAAGAGTCTCAGAGTCCAACCTTATCATCATGTTGGATTGGGGAATTTATAGGCATATTTTCCCCAGTTTTCCAATGCTTTATATTATGTATCTATTACATATATAGGATATAGTCAGGGAAGGGTCCTAGTACTATGAGGCTTCGTGAGTCTCTACTATGGACCGCTCTGAGGGTGTCTCCTAATTTCCAATAGTCATGAGTCCCTTCTATCAATGATCCATTTATTGGATTATATCCAATTAATGGAGACTTGTTTGATTATAAGGATGTGTCAAAGTAATTCTATATTTTCATGTTGAGATGTCCAAGGTCCATTTTAAGATATGATTGTTTATTGTAAGACACTCACAAGACCTTGGGTGACATGTATTTAAATCTCATGGGACAAGGATGGTTTGTAAAGGCATCTCATGAGACCACATCATGGGTGCACTAGGAACATCAGATGACTTTCAGTGACTACGAACACCTCTTTAAACCTCCCTTTTGATCCCTTTTGTTTTATGAGAGAAAGGTTAGGATTCATGCAAGATTGTGTGTGTATTGTCGAGGTTATTTATTATATTTTTTGGTGATGCAATGTGTAATCGATATGGATAACATGGGGTGTGTGAGAATTCCATGGAAAAGTATATTTGTTCATCCTTAGAGCATCACAAAGTTACTTGGGGATATTTTCATGGCATGGATGACAAGCCAAATGGATCTTGTAAGGTGAGTCAGATGTATCTCCAAGGACTCATGGTTTCTTATAGATCATCAGGGGCACATAACATGTACTTCAGCAAACGTAAACACCTCTCACCTCCCACTTTCTATCTCCTCTATTTTATCTTACAATGGTTAGGTATTATGTGAGTTTTCTTGAGAAATGTATAGGATTTTTTTCTCCATTTTTAAGTGATGTATTTTATGACCAATATGGGTCAAATGGAGTGTGTGCAAACATGTATTGAATAGGTCTATACACCTTTCCTTATATCACCAAAGGGGATTCATGTACATACCTGAGGACTTCAGTGCAGTAGTAATAACAAGCCAGAGAGATACAATACAGCAATACCGACATGATGCTTGGTCTTATGGTGTATCGTGGATCCCTAGGGTGTGTGTCGCATATCTTTCAGTGACCGTGAACACCTCTCGCCTCCTCCCCATTATATCCATCATTTCATCTAACAAAGGTTTGTAGGTCTTGTGAGTTGTCCTAGATGTCACCAATGGATTTTATTCTTCCCAATTATGATATGTCAGATGATCTTCATGACTTCTAGGGTTCTATGACATTTAATATCATCCCTATTTATTTTAGAAAGATTTCAAGTGGTTTTTGAGGAACATTCCAATGACAATCCATGCGTCCAGGGGGGCGTTCATTCAATTTTCAGGGGAGCCTTCTTAAGAGAGAGAAGGTTTGTCGAATGGGGATCTATGGGACTTCATATGGGTTATGTTCCATGCGTGGAGCCTTTGTGTGACCTTGAAATGGTTGCGAAATTGTGAGTCCTTCATAGTCTCATGAAATCTGTAGGTTTCAACCACCCTCTTATTCCTTTTCTTATGTGGGGAAATAAATCCCATATTTAGGGATTTCATCCTTTGTGATTTTTTTGATGTCCATATGACAGGAATTAAAAATATGATTCTCCTTTATAGTAACATATGATGGGATGGGGACTCAGTTATGAGGAAAACTAATGCCCTCCATATTCTTTGTAAGTGTCATGAACTGGTGCCTTAGGTGATGTTTGATCTACCGGGAAACATTTGGTCCACTGGGTGATGTCTGGTATTTCGTTAAATTGGTGGAAAATATTTTTAATTTTCTTTTGGAACGTACATTTATAAGAGAATATTTGGTATGTGAATATACTTTCTTTTATATGGTATCATTGAAAAGGCTTGCTAATATTTATTAGGTATCGTCCAGTTTCCTTTTCTTCATGATGTGCATGTCTCTTTGTTGCTCTGACATTATGTGAATTTCCAGTGATACCCATCCCTTACTAAATTGAATTTATTGAATTGAAATATGGAATTATAATAGATTACCTTTTATAGATTCTCATGAATTCCCACACACATGAGACTCTGTGTTGGAAATCTATTCTAGATATCTTGAGATCACCTGATCTGTAGAGGGATCAATGGGTACAAGATGTATCCCAAAGAGTGAGTGCTCTATTATTTTCAAAAGATGATAGTATTGATGAGAATATATTTATGTCATTTATGATATATAGGGATCCTTATAAGCTCTTATATACAAATCTATTATCATGCTTTAGTTTAGGGTCTTTTAGCTCAGACCTAATATATTATTAGTTTAAGGAATTTTAGCTCAGGCCTAATATCAAATTAGTTTAGGTTATTTTAGCTCATAAATAATATCTATTTAGTTTGTGGTATTTTAGCTAGAACCTAATATGGTTTTAGTTTAGGGTCTTTTAGATCAAACCTGATATCTATTACGTTTATGTTCTTTTATATTGGACCTAATATCACTTTAGTTTAGGGTCTTTTAGATCAGAGCATGTATTTCTTTAGTTTACGGTCTTTTATCTCAGACCTTCTATATGATCATCGGATATGGTGTAGACATACCAAGAATGACCTAAAGCACTCTGAGGTGATGTTTTATGTCATGGTGTTTCAAAGAATCATGAGGATCAAAATTCCTGTTTTTTAGAGTGACACATTTGATTAAATGATACATACATATATGTAGGATACAACGGCATGTATGCATAGTCAAGTAAAGGGTCCATAAATCTAGGTATTTATTCCAAGGTCTATGGATGATTTTTGGATGTAATATGGATAGGGTTTGAATATTAGGGATACTAGATAGTTAGAGTATGGATGGTCTAAATCATAACCCAAAATTCTGATTCCATGAATATGAGATGGTGCAGATATGATGAGTATGTACCATGACATTATGGAATTTTAGGTTCCTCTATAGTGTTGATAATGCTCATAGGTATTGAAGATCCTTTCTATAAAGGAGAATATACCTTTATTTGGAAGTTTAGGGCCCTTATGCATTGGTAGAATTCCAAAAAAAAAGGCGATCTCAGTTTTTTCTGAGGGATATGAATGATTTTAGAAGGTAAATGTTTCTAGATAATGAAGTATGGTATGGGAAGAAATCTATCCAAGAAGGTTTCTTTAAACCTAGTCTAGTTTACATCTTAATGGGAAGCTAGATCCCTAAACATGTGGTTTCGAATCACGAAGTGTGTGAAATTAGTGATTAGGAAACAAAGTGTCACAGTTCACCCTTAAGAAAGGGTATGAAACACAATGACGTAATGACAAGGATATAAAATCTGCTTGGATAGTTTGGTGTGGGGATTGTAAATCATGATCTGAAGTGATCGAGTCAGGAGAAAGATATGGGATAGTCACATAGGGAGTGGTTCTATCATAATGGGGTGTTTATTACTATCGCGATGATGTTAGGGCCCACAAGAATTGTAATTTCCTTTTTCAGAGAGAGACATTTGACTTATGACCATGGAAGTATATGCAAGAGCCATGGCTATGTATACATAGTCAAGAAAAGGTTCTTTGAAGCCAAATATCCTTTCCAATGGTCATTTAAAGTTATGGTGATTCGGTACACTCCAAGTCTTGAAGTATGATTTTTGTAAATTGTAAAATACAAGGTGGGTTTGAGTACCCTAAAAGATGTTTCACCACCCAGTGAACATATTCTCATAGAGAGGAAATATGAAAAACCCTTCTCTAATTTTTTTCCATACTAGTGGTTCCAACAAACATAGAATGGATTTTACTAGGGATAATATTTATACACTATGAGCTTTATTCCTTTTATGTTTTTACCCTATTTTTTTCCTTAAAAATGAGGATGCAGAGTTTAGAAAGTAGGGAATTGACTTTTTCTAAAGTCTCCCTTTGTAGGTGTTCAACTTGAAAAGTTTTATGTCTCTTTCCTTAGTAGTTTAGGGTCTTGTGATTTGGACTATTATGTGCTAGATTCTAAGTTCTAATAGATTTGACTAAAATGAAAACAGTTTAAGTTCATTACTAAGATAGACCTAAAATGGATGATATTACACAAGAACTTAATTAGGATGTCCCTGGTTAAGAGTAATCCAACATTTTCTCAAGCATGGGATGGAGATGTTGTAAATAACAGATATAGATTCTCAGTTTGTGAATGATAATATGGTATAGTCATACCGGAGTGGTTCAAAAATGTTGAGTTGTTGAGTGTTGTTGTGATGATGTCCTAGATCTCGGGAATTGGAATGTCCTTTCCTAGAGTGATGCATTTAGTTAATGGCTATAGGTGCATATGTTGGATCCATGGTCATGTATTCACAGTTAAGAAAAGGTTCCTTGAATATGAGCATCTTTTATAATGGGCATGGAAGGTTATAGTGCCCCAAGATGCACAAGGCGTGAAGTCTGATATATGGATTTTAGGTTCTCTAAAAAGACAGTAGAAGCATCCCATATTCTGGTTCATAGAGGTAAATCACTTAGGGACCTTTTTTGAAGGATAATAAATGGGAGATAGTCTACATAGTTTATTTTCATGTAGTGAGGACTTGTTTCATGTAGTTTATCTTCATGTGAAAAGGATCTAATTCCTTATAATTTAACGTTGTGCAGTAAGGACGTACACCCGTGCAATTTAACATCCTATGGTAAGGGAGAACTTCTGTGTAGTTTAACATTATGCGGTAAGGACATAATAATAGATGTGAATTTGTGGGAATGTTGTGTCTAGGCCCAAAGATAGAATCTTTAGAATCACTATGTATCTTATGAGGATGATAATTAATCCACACATAGCTCTCTAAATCTGTGCAGTTTAGCATATTGTGGTAAGGACTGATGCAGAACGACATAAAAATTGGTGATATTGCATTTGGGCCTAAAGATAGAGATTTGGAATCACTACATATCTACTTAAGATAAGAATAAAGCCGTATATAGTGCTAGAATGGGAAATAATCTATGATTGTCTGACCCATACGAGGAGGTGGGAATTATTTCAATTGATAGATTCAATTGGACCTAGGATTGCAGATTCAAGTGTCACTATGTATCCTATGATGAAAGGAATAAATATAAACATAGTTTTTGATGTTTTATGTAGTTTAATATCATGTGATGAGGATGGAGGAAATCCATCATGAATTTAAGGGAACATTGTGGTTGGCACCATGGGTGGAATAATAAGAATCACTACGTATCTCATGATAATGAGAATCAAACCACACATAGTTATGAAAATTCCATGCAGTTTAACATCATGCGGTGAGGACTTGAGCCTGTTGAGGTCGATACGCCTTGTTAATGTGGGGAACCCTTTTCCATAATTCATAAGACCACATGATCCATGCTCGGTGTGAGAAACAAGGAATGACAAGGTACCTATACAGGACAAGGGTATTGTGCATCATGTGGTGGATGGACTCAGATAAGGATCAAGGCGTCCCTATCTATCTTACTGTAAATGAGAATCAATCCATAAAAAGTTATAGAAGTCCCATGTAGTTTAATTTCATACAATGAAGAATGATTTTACTTGACATGAATAGATATGGACATCACAGATCCATGCAGTTTTATTTTATGTGGTGATGACATTGGTCGTGAAGATTAATGTATTGTGGTAAGGATGAAAGACGCCACACCGTTTAATGTCCTTCTATAAGGATGAGATATTCTATGTAGTTTAACATCATATTTAAAGGATTAAATATGATACTTACACTGATGCGGACACCCTCATAGTGAAATATATGCAAATTATTTCTTGAGAAATCTTACATTTGTGGGTGGTGTGAGAGGCTCCCTATCCATTTTGGATAATGAGTAGTCTCCATTACAATAGACCTTATGTATTATGTATGTTCCTTACCACTTGGGTTCTAATTTTAGGGGACTCTTTCCTAGTATCATTGGGGTTCTCAGAGATAGCACTAGTTCTCCTTGTTGAAATGAATAGAGGAGAACCTTTTTATTGAATTCTTGTACGATTCAGTTTTGATAAATTTCTAGATTGTGAAAAGTGTCAAATATCTTTTCATCTAGACATTCCAACTCCTCCAGCCACTTTTGAAATTGTTCATCATCTGATAGTTTCCCTCAAATTTCTATTTATAATGAGGGAGTACAAACTTCTATGGGTAACACTGCCTTGGTCCTGTACACCAATGAGTGTGGTGTTCCTTGAATAGTGGTATGTGTGGTGATATGGTACGCCCATAAAGTATGGAAGAGTTTTTCATACAAGGAATTATTATCCTTATTCACCATATTCTGAAGTATATTCAACAAAGTATCATTAAAGGCCTCTATATTTCCATCAGCCACTTTATGGTAGTGGCATGAGTGATTGTACTCTATGTTGTACACCTAGTATAGTTTCATCAGCTTCATGGAATGTAATTTGGTGTCGTTGTCCTCAAATATTGTGTGAGGGACTCTAAATATCATAATGATATGGGACTTCACAACGTTTATGATATTATTCCTACAAACATCATTGAGGTGTATTACCCCAGCCCACTAGGAAAAGAATTTCGTAGCATTAAAGATGTACTTGAACTGCTTAGATGTGGCTGGGGGTATTTCCCCACATTTTCCATCCCCAAACAGAAAATGGACAAGAATGTTTTGTTTTATATAGAAACTCTTGGGGTAGATGAATAAATTTTTCATGAATCTGGGATGCAAGACATTTCCTAGTGAATTACACACAGTATTGTATCATCGTTTTCTAGAAGTATCCCAACCTCCTGATTTGGTGGGAGATACAGGTTCTATATTGATGGGAATTGTAAGATCGTGCACAGACTTCCTCCATGATGATCAGAACCACTCAATATATTATGAACCATAGAATAATTCCATCTAAGACAGGTTTGTAGAGTAATTTTTTCTCGTTCAGATTATCCTAGATATTTAATTTTTCTACCTAGCACTGAATATATTTCCTTCCTACATGGTCCATCCGAAGAGTCTTTTATCGAAGATAACTGATTATAGGCTCCATCCGTCTAGGGTGGTCATTGGTTCATCACTCTTTGGGTTAGTATGGACCTAATTGATTCCTTCCATATCACATATGACAATTGATGAGACTATTCTTTTATGTTTGATATGGAAGTTTTCTTCCTTCTAATCAGGTTTGGCGGGGACAATAGCTACATTAGCTAGAGCACCGACACAAGCATTCGTTGATCAGGGTATATAATGAAAGGTTGGATGAAAGGGTAATTAATCCATTATTCCTTAGCATATCTAGTGAGGGGGGATCTTCCTTTATAATGGGGTATTCACCATTGATCTATTTTATCACTAGTTTCGAGTCCCATTTGATATTCGGGTAAGCAATGTGTAGTTGTAGAGCTAGTTCTAATCTATAAATAAGGGATTGGTACTCTTCCTCAAAATTTGTGTAGCCTTCAGATAGTGATAAAGAGTAGGGACAAAATAATTTTCTTATAGAGATAAACAAAATCCCTAAACCAACCTGATTGAGCTTCAGTTTTTCCATTCTTATGCCAATAGGACTTTGGGAGGTTCCAACAAAGTACATATCCCATGCCTAAGGATTTTCATGTGAATAAAAGACCTCTTCATATGAGAGCTCAGTGTATTATGGTTTCTTTTCTTGGGAATTATGTGCTATGAGGAAATAATTTAGGGCTTATCATTTCACCAACTTCTATGATATTAATTGAATGTGATATTTCTATAGAATGACTTTCCATCGAGCCAAGATCCCAGTCAACATGGGTTGGCAAAGTATGTACTTGAGCAGGTCAATATGAGAGACCAAGTGAACTTCATGGTGATGAAAGTAATGAATTATCTTTTTTACTTCGAAAATGAGTGCAAGGAAGTTCTTTTCGACATCATAATATCATTTCTCGGTACCTAGCATGGTTCGACTAAGCTAGTAGAGACTATTCTCAGTTCCTGCATCATTTTCTTGTATATAGAGGGAACCCAATGATCATTCCATGGTGTCCACATATAATATGAGTGGACTCCCTTCCACTATAGGCATCAGAACCGGTGATTTCATCAAGTATTTCTTGAGACTTTTGATGGCCTTATGGAATTCATCATCCCATTTATAGATGATTCTCTTCTTCATTAGCTTGGTGAAAGAGACTACTTTCCTGACCAGGTTGGCTATGAATTGTCAAATATAGGTGAGGTACCCTTGGATTACCCTCAGTTATTTGAGATTTATGGGGGGATACATCGCTTAAATAGAACTGGTCTTTTTTGGGTCAATTTCAATTTCATGGTGGTGTACCGCAATGCTGAGGAATTTTCCGGATGTTTCCCCGAATGCGCAATTCAGTGGATTCATCTTTATACTATGTTGTCACCGCTTATCGAAGATTATTTGGAGATATGTGAATTGATCACATAACTATTAGTATTTGAATATCAGGTCATCGACATAACACTCATCTATCCTTCCCAAAGATGGATTAAAGATGCGATGCATGAAATGCTAATATGAGTTATCATAATTCTTTAATCTAAAGGGCTTGACTTGCTAAAAGAAGATCCCTTTAGGTTCCCTGAAGGTATTTTATTATTCATCCTCGAGGGAAATATTAATCTGTTTTAACTAGAGTTCCCATCCATAATGGAAAGGGGTTAGAAGCCCTCATTTTCATAGATAAAGAGTTATGTTCTTTGAAATGGGAATTCTTCTATTGAGAAATGTTTTTAAGGTCCCTAAATTCAATGCAGACCTTAATCTGCATGTTCTTCTTCTTTACAGGGATGATGTTATCAAGACACCTTTGGTGTTGCACTTCTATGATGAAGTTATATTTTATCAGTTTGTAAACTTCTTCATCTACATTGGTTTTATGAGAGTGGTTCATTCTCTTAGATTCATGCTTGAAGCCTCGATGCTCATCGGGCAGTCCGAGATGGTTCCTAGCCACATATGGATTAAGTCCTAGAATTTCTATATAATTAAAGGGAAATGCATATCAGTAAAGCTTTGGAAATGAAATGTACATTTCTTTCTTTTCAAGGGTAATGGCAGTAGTAATCAGAGTAGGTTTTGCGTCTTCTTTTATTCCTAGATTTATCTACCTGATTTCATCTATGGTGGTTGATACACCTTACTTCAATTCTGGAGGATCATTCCTAAGATCATCCTAATCCATTTATTAGTCCATGGAGACATATTAAGAAGAAAATTGAAGACCGTTAGCCTCTCTATTAGTATTAGGGTGAGGGAGACTATTAGAAGAGACATCGTCACCCCTTGTTTTCTGAGTCATTTTATTGAGATGTCGTATATGGTTGTTTTTTCTATGTACAAGAGAGGATTGGACCATTGGGATTAGATTTTATACTTCAACCATGTTGATGGGGAAAACATAATCACCATCGAGCATACTCCAGGGATTCATAGAAGTGGTCCCTAAACCATTGGTATCTACAACCTGTATATCATCATCCTCCATTGGTTGCATACCTTACTTCCTGTTGAAATATACTTTGGAATAGGTGGCTCTTCAAGTCTCCAAGGGGGTGTTTCCACCATGTAGTATAATTATCTTTCCATTGATGGGGTACATTAGACATTTATGGAATATAGATAGTACATCTATGTGGCTATGGAGATAGGTCCTTCTGAGAAAGACATTATATGCATTGTCTTACTGGGTAACCATAAACTCGACCTCAGATGTTAGATCCCCAAATCGGGCCTCAAGATTAATCTTCCCGATAGGCCTTTTCTCATGCTTATCTTATCATTGAGTGGTCATATTTGAATGGTATAAGTCCCCTTTTTTATACCCCAAACATTGAAGAGTCCGAACATGGATGAGATTGATCCGAGATCCATTATAAATCAGTATCTTTTAGACATTAACATTATTGAGTTTGGATGAAACATATAAGGGCCTAATATTACTTTGGATGGCTTCCTCCTAATCTTGATCAGTGAATAAGAAGGAAACGGGACATGCTAAACACATGTTCTCTACATAATATAACTCAATAGCTACGACCTCAGTCTCGAGTTCTTGAGGTATTTGAAGGGATTCAATAAAAGTGACTCCTTGAGTTGTTTTGAAATATGCATCACATTGAGGATTGAGAGCTTGGCTAGAACTACAACTAGTTGTTTCATAACATCATACTTTTGTGCTAGAGGTTGATGCTTCCCAGTGTGGATCTACTCTGGGATATGAAATTCAGGGGATGGAGTATCTGAGGTAGATGGACATGATGTGTGTGTGGTGGTTGAGGGAGTATCTGCTACTAGTGGTGCAGGTCACGTTGGACTACCATGTTGCCTAGGTTTATTGGAATGAATGCCCTCTAGGTGGTCATATAGGACAATTGGATATGGGTGATTGCTGGAGGGATCTAAGTCACCACTTTTCTTATTTTGGGTTTGATGAAGTCCTTACCCATGAGCCTCAACTTCATATATATATTCCATAGGGATATGACTATAATATTGAGTCTAAACACACATGCATTCTACCATGTATCCTCATCTCCAATGCATGCGGCCACCTATTCCCCGGTTATACATAGGTAAACTGTATTCCGGGCATAGTCATCATCAGAGAGAGGGTTTATTAAGTGTATTATGTTGATATAATGAAATATGATCTCTTCTTATGATGAGGAATCAATTTTGTGGGGTGGTTTATATGCTGCATTTTTTGAATGGAAGAAACCTGCAAGGGCTAGAGCTTGCTTTAGAGAAGAATATTTTTCTTCCTCCTCTATCTCTTCATGCTTTTTATGGTCACACACACTGATGAGAATCACATCTAATGCCTTATTATTGCGTACTGGGTCTATTGATAGTTTTTTCAACTGTGATTTTAGATCATTATGATCTCGATCAACTATTTTCCAATTAATCATGTTTTTAAAATTGTGCACTCGCCTGGCCAGATCATTCATCCAACTGTCCTCTTCTTTTGACCAGGTGATGGTTATGCAAGCCACCAAGTCTGTAGAATATTCTAGAGTAACCTATCTATAATCAACCATGCCTTGAATGGTTTATTTGAAGAAAAAACAATTCTGGATATTATGACCCAACCTTCTGTGGAAAGGGTAGTAATTGGGATGGTCAGTGAGGTTGATCTCATAGGGCCTCTTGGGTTGCGGGAGTGTGAGTATATTATTATCCATGTATGCCAATAAGTAACCTGGGACTTGTAAATTTAAAAACGAGTATACTTTTTCATCCATTTCTCAAATCTCAGGTGACCTTGTTTTCTCTATACTTCCGGATGAGGGTGATTCTATGCTGGTTTCCACTAAACATGAGGTGTTAGGTGGTTCATGGCTTTCCTAGGTTCTTGGATGTTCACCACTATAAGATTGAGAGAAAAAATTATTCCTTCTACACTACCTACCTTCTTCCCCTATGATATAGTCGTGAGTTAAGACTTTGATATGGTTTTCTAAATAGCCACTTCAAGACATTTTGTCATTTCTGTGAGCTCTCGAATCCTGCCAGGATATTTTATGGGGATTAGGGGTGTCTATAACATAACCCATAGATTTTTAGTATCGAGTTCCATTAGTTTCTCATATGACAGTGTGTAATGGGTGAATAGGATAAATCTTTACACCTTGATATGAAATAATACACCCTTTCATTATCGTTTTTCTTCCAGTTCATCATATCGACGGCCGTTATCTTCCTCAGTGTTGAACTAAATTGATAAAGGAACAGATAATGCAGGTATTCCCATCTTGAAACAGATCCTAATTACAGACTATTGTACCAATAAAACACTATCCCTATCAAATTATATACAAAACACCTCATCTTAGTTACCTCCTATTGATCTCGAGGTCCCATCATCATCCCACATCGGGATACAGAGTGGTCGACGTGATGTTATGATTCATTTGCACCATCTAAGGTAGAAAATGCATGGTTTACAAAAGTTGGGTGGAGATGGAGTATCGTCAACCCATTTGAGGTATGTATTCCTTTCAAGTTGTATAGATATGCGTCGCCTTTCAATAGATTACATTCGAGTGTAAAGATATTCAATGGTGGTAAGTTACATTGGGCAAACAATTGTTTGAGATGACTCTCATCCACAAGGAGCCAGTGGGGGCTGATGAGGTGGTCCCACATTAATCTATCATTGATCCTCAATTTTTCCTATGACTAAATGATTACCCTAGAGATGGAGAGGCTATCACAGAAATGGAGGGAAGTCCTGATCATTTTTTTCTTCCTCATTTATATAGACCAGTTGTCTATATATGGATCCAATATTATTCTCAGATAACAATCTTGTTGGAAAATAGGCTATGAGAGAGAGAATATTCATCTCAAGATAGAGAAGATACCCATTAGGAATATTTTCCCTAATTAAATACTTATTTAGTTTTCAAATACATTATATTTCACTCTTATATTTTGACAATTGTTCTTCTATGAATGGAAACAGGGATGTAGTCACACAGTTCCCTTTTTCTTTTCACATATTCTACTGAGGAAGTGGAAAATCATTATTTGGTGGAGCCAATTTTTGAATCCTTCTTTGGTTACGGGTGAGAGAAACCTCATTTGGTGCATCCAAATCACTCTCCTCATGGGGTACATGTTCTATTCTATAAACCTCTATTTTTGTTTCTTGATCAACATATGTCATTATGACAGTGACAGAATTCACATAAGCATATCAAGAAATAGTGGTTGTGCCATTTCTTTCTACACAACAAGATGATTCTATAAATCATTCATTAGAGTAGTTATTTGAACCCTTGTCCTAGTTGGACTATTTTCTCTTGCAAACCTGGCGGGGTCTGATTTTTTTTATGCTCCTCCCATCACAGCCTATGAACAATGAATTAGAGGGAGTTTTTGGTCATGATTATTGAGGGATCCCTAACCAATAGAGTTTTGTCATGTGATGGGAGGAATATATGGGATGTTGGCCATTGGTTTCTTCCTCCCAACCTAGAGAATAATGATTTTCACTATGGTGATGATGATGATGAAAATACCCCAAGCCTTATGGGATGGTGGTAATTTGAGGCCACCATTGGCACTGATTGGTCTTGTTGTGGAGGATCAAATGGATCCAATCAGGAACTTGATGATTCCTGGGATATACATAAAGATATAAATTCCCCTAGGCGAGTGGGGTGGGGGTGATCTAGAATCACCACTAATGTATACATGGTCCTCTCGAGGGACAATGAACCTGGTGATGATGATTGAGATATAAATTCCCTCGTCTCAGGGGGATGTGATTCACCTATTTCTGTTGAGGGAATATCTTGAATCCTATCAAGAATTTCTGACCTAAAAGGTGGAGGTGGTGATAGATATTCTTTTAGCCCATTGGGATAAGTCCTCTCTTATATGGATTCTATGGAAGCCGCTACTATGGTTTGGGTGATGTGGTGCAGTTGTGCTCATGTGGGAGATGGGTACGATGGAAACCTATGGTGAGAATTATTCTTTACGGGAAGTTTTCTGGATGATCGAAACATCAATTTCTATATTCGTAGTTTCCTCATGTTATTTTAAGGGGTCCATTTTGAAGTCCTATTGGCGATCCTATATACCCATCCATGGTGTCTGGGCACTGTTGGAACGGGGGAATTCTATAGTAGTGACCAACTAGAACGAGAATTTCCCATCCCCCTGGTTTCACCAGAGGCTATAACATTGTAGGATTCCATATCTGAAGGGATATATTTTTTTGGGATCAAAATAGTGTAATACTCCGTATTTTTCCCATCCTTGAATATGAATTCTTGACATTGCTTCGGAGAACAGCAAATGAAGCGTCACGATGTAATGGAAGAAAGCGTGTTGAAAAGATTCACAATGATTTTCTAGTTTTGGATCCTCAACAATGAATATAACAGCTAGGTCAATATAACAATATATTATCTTGATAATATGAATCCAAAACTAATATCCTTGATAAGGTAGATATTGATCCTTTAGTCAAAAATTATTAAACCACATATTTTGGCATAGATAAGGAATGAAATCCTTTTCTAGCTCATCAGGTATCTCATATCTAGAAGTAGCATGGTGCTAGAACATGATGGGGACGTTGTTTCTGGATATCTCTATCCATATATCGATGTAGGTCTCCTCATCATCACACTTACACACCACCATCTAGTCAGGCCATAGAATATGGCTCTGATGGTCGCCTGCTGATGGGAGTGGAGTGTCTCTATAAGTTAATGGGGAACTATATACTGATGAACCCGGTGTTTTTATCACCTCTCTATGTAAAGTTTTTAGGGTTTGGTTCACCTCTCTATGCATAGATTTCAGGAAAAAGATAGGATTTATTTTCTCATTATAGATATCACCGTGGGGAGGTTGACCATGGTGGATATCAAGAGTAGAGTCCATGTGATTCATCTCTACACAAACATGAGGATGAATATCATGGTAATTAATGCATTATTCTCATGCTTTGATAGAAGAGTTTATAGGCCCTTGTGGTGTTGATAATATTTCTCTAACAACCCTAAGGATACTGGCATGGAGATATTAGGAGAATGGGTCAGGTTCTACGTCATGGTTGGAATATGTGAACCTGCCTTTTGTGGTTGTGTACGGATATGATCCTATTGTGTGATGGTTGTTTGAACTTGTATATAACCGTAAGATGTTTTGGGAATATGGGCCCATTCCTAAGAATATATTGGAGTATGAAAATAATATGTCTCATTATCGATAGGGATATGAGTCTGTTCTGAGTCATGTTTCATTCTCACTTAGTGTGCCTCGGTCAAGGTGGGAGTATAAGCTCAATATTGAGCCTTTAGTTATGATGTTGGTCCTTCTTGGCATGGGTATGATCCCGCCTTAAGGTGTATGTTGTTCTCACCTGGAAATCCCCACTTGGAACAGGATTATGATCTTGGCCTAAATATGCATTCCCCCATCGGAATATGTTGATGGACCTCTAGAATGGGAGAAGGAATATGAGCCTCCTCTTATATTGACTTGGATTGATGTTTGTGCAGTATTTCAGTGGTAGAAGTAGGTATATACTCCTTTATTCCATGATCTTCTTGATTATTTCAAGATTCACTAATAGAAATATGAGCCCAACCTGAGTCATGTTTCGTTCTTACTTGGTTATCCTCAGATAGAAATGAGATATATTCCAAACCATGGGCCTTTGGAGTATGCTACTAGACCTCTTCTATAGGTATATGAGTCCAACCCAAGTCTTTTTCCCATCTCACATGGTGAGCCCCAGTCAGAATGGGGGTATGAGCCTGATCTTGGGCCTTTGGAATATGATTCCAGACATTTTCGATAGGCGTGTTCTCTTATCCTAAGGCATATACCGATCTCACCTGGTGAGCCTCAGTTGGAAGAAGAATATAAGCCTGGTCTAATGCCTCTCCCTTTATCAAGATATGCAGATAATCCACCTGGGTGAGAGAAATAGTGTACACTTACTCTAGTACAACCACTAGTTTCCAATGATTAGAGTCTTGAGTTGTCCTGGCTATAGGGATAGGATTATGTTTATGTCCCTTTATCTACAACAGTGTCAAAATATTCTATTGAAGCTCTTAAACTATTGCGAAAATATATTGGCATTTTAGAAAGATGTGTGAAGGGATATAAGCCTTCAAATTTTCTATCTCCATTATTTGTTGGCATAAATCTATGATTGAAGTGGGGATATGTGACCAATTTTTTCCTCTTTATGCCATTATTGTATGCCTATTGTCTTCATATTCATGGGTAAGAGTATGATCCTCCCCCATTCTTATTGCAGGAATATTCCCATAGAATTGTTCCAAGCTAGCAGGGATATGAGCCCGCTTGCTGGTTCCTTTCAGAGTATGCTGATAGGAATCATCATCAAGAGCATGGATATGATCCCTATCTTAGATATCAAATGCCTTCCATCTCCAATGATTCTTCCCTATTTCCCATTCATGGGTGTCATAGGAGTATGTTTATCGGATGGTACCCTTATCAGGTGACTGATGAGTACTGGTGGGACAGTGTTATTGGCAGTGATTGATAGGAACCCTCCTCTACGGCACCTAAACTAGAAGGGAGTCGTATCTGGATTCCTAATCCACCTTCATCAGATATGGAAAGTGGAAATTTTTGTTCTCTGGGGATAATATATCTAAGTGGTTGGTCATAGTAATGGGGGCTACTAGCTTAGCAGCGGCATTTCCCATGCAATGTGGATTCTCCAACTACCATGCTTAGATAATATCATGGGAAGCTTCCATTGCCCGGATCATACCATAACTTTGGTACTCTCTAACCATTGTATTTTATACCCATCATTGGATTTGTTGAGAATTTTGGATTGATTTGAGACCTGTGGTGGTCACAACAATATATGAGTTACCAGAGTGAATGTTGGATGATGAATACATTTCCTTGGGTTGGGAGTCTGTCAATGAGAGAAGTATCTGCAATCACGCAAACAACGAAATAGGTTACCAATCAGTTCTATATCATGGGAATGAAAATTCCCAATCAGATACGCAAGGTTAAAAAAATTCCTTGTATTCCCTTTCTGGTAATTCTTCTCACATGTACTTTTCAACACGATGATGGACTTACAATAATACCGGTTTATAATAGTCTTACTACTTTGATTGTATATATGGTTTGAAAAACAAATTGTACTATGTGATCCATTTAGATCCTATTAACATTGTTTTCCTATGAGGTGAACTCAACATGGCTCGACATATTATAACCTAATCATTTGTTATTGGAGAGATTCACATCGGGTTCACTATTTTTGTTTCAACGGGCTTCAACATGGACATGGGATGGGCTCCCCTTTATGGTTAGATTGAGGGATATTTTAAGGACACTATCAATCATATGCATCTGGTTTACCATCTATTTCATCTTCCCTAAAAACTCCTAATGGTTTCCTCATCCATATATGGCTATGAACATTCTTTCGAAAGGTTGGTGGTCATCTATGTTTTCAGGCCCATTGACTCTTGGGGACTCGCATTGGTCAATAGGATGGGTGGTTAATCTAATTGCACCATTGTTGGAAGAATTATTGCCTACTCTGGGACTCTACAACATATTTAAGATATGTTTGTGAATCTCTTACTAATCTCAATACGGGACCAATTACCCTAATGAAACAACTATAGGTTAATTCTATTCCATATGAAAAAGACTGGGATCTCTTTAGTGAATCCATCTATATGTATCTGAGGTTCTTTATCATTTTCCAATAATGGGATATTTCTTATATAATGATGCCATATAACCAAGTGCTTCAAAGAATGCTTCCACATAAGGAGTCGGTGAATATTCCAAGGAGGGGATTGAGCCTTTATGAGGCATCCTACATATCCTGATTATTGTGGGAATCAAAACTCATATAGATCATTCATCTCGTGTAGTTTAATTTTATGATGTGATGACATATTTTCAGGTACTAAGACACCAAATATTTGGGCTCAAACCCCTAAGGGGGATTCCTACTTATCCTGGGTAGATGGAGTATCAATGTTTTCTTATTTCTCATGTATTGAGGATTCTCATGTCATTATAGAGACTTGTAGTGAAAAACGATATGATTAACATGAATCCCTAATCTCACATAATCCATTATTTGTGTGAGAAACAAGGGATGTAAAACTATCATTTTATTTCTTATAATGTAGGGATTATGTGTTGGGACCTCCTTGAGATTATTTATTATGAGACTCAGGTCTTGGAGAGATGCATTGCATGTCCTAGTTATGGAAGGACTTAGAGTCATCATAGCTTGGTGGGTTTCTCAGTCCATTGATGGATGAGATAGGGTGACCACCTCCTATAACTAATTGAGTCCCACTAGTTAAGATGTCGAATTAGTGAAAATACTTATACCATAAGGTTTTTTATTTGAGTTAGGTCCTTAGGAAGGTGCCCAATGTATCATGGTTATGGAAGGAATCAGATTCATCATAGTTCAGTTTATGTTGGGGATTACACATTGGGGCTACCCTATGCCATTGTGGTGGTTTATAGTGAATATGATATGATCATTTCTACTCCCTAAGCTCATGTGATCCATTGTCATTGTGAGAAATAAGGGGTTGTGAGTAATCAATTTCATTTCCTTGAATAATGGACTTTGATGCTAGGATTCCCCTAAATGATCAATATAGGGATCAAACCTTGGGGATAGGCAGCATATGTATCCGAGATATGGAAGTAATTAGAGTTTTTGTAGTTTCCTTTATGTCGG
Organism: Viscum album; assembly: GCA_963277665.1. Classification (NCBI taxonomy): domain Eukaryota; kingdom Viridiplantae; phylum Streptophyta; class Magnoliopsida; order Santalales; family Viscaceae; genus Viscum; species Viscum album. The sequence goes on along the minus strand of OY728156.1, from coordinate 1,429,775,176 downwards.
GGCTTACACAATGAGGTTTCCATGTATTTGGGGTTTACACCCCGATGGTAGATACTGTTATCAAGTCCTTAGAAACCCTATTGACATGACCTTATTTTCTATATGGTGTAGTATGACCTAGTTGATAGGTCCTGGGAGCCATCACATTACCTATCATGACACATAGGTAGGGTGTTGCGAGATTCAACATGGAATAGTCTGAGGGTTGTCACGTATCTTGGATGACACCCTTGGGAGACATCATGAGACCTAGCCGAAATTTCAAGAGGGCATTGTGATCCATAGGTGACTTTTCGATATGGTGTTGTGGGATCTTGGTTATCATGTCAATATTCCTTCATTAGACTTGGATTTCATGATAAAACATTGTTATATGATTCAGGTGATGTGTTCGAACGATGTCACAAGTCCTGGGTGACAGAACCAAAGGGTTTAGCGAGATTAAAGTGGTTTTTGTGGGGGGGTGGAAACATGTGGCTTTCTCAGACATGTTTGGAGTATTACCTTATCCCGTAGGGCATGCCAAGGGAGTGTCATGAGATCTAGGTGACATGTTATGGCATTATTGTGTTTGTTTGTGTGACTCATGTGAAGCGTATGAGGGCTCGTGAGCATGTATTTCACTTAATTTTTCCACTTTTAATCTCTTTTCTAACTCTAGAATTGCAAAGGCCTAATATTTATTCAGTTTTGGTTCCTTTGAGTCTCATGTGATTTGGAATACCTGAGGTATTTTCTTCACAAGTCTTTCCATAAGTCCTTGGTATAATCTATGAAGGATCACTAGAAGAACCATATGTGAGGGACATGACTACTCTGGTTATCCATTTGTGTATTACTTGAAGGAAATTCATCAGTCATCTGATTGGTTTCTCTAAGATATCCATAGAGGCTGAGAGTTGAATCATCCATAGTCCCAGCATCAATTGTCTTAGAGTCCAATCATTTTATCATGTTGAAGTGGGGAATTTATATGAATCGCCACCCCGATTGTCTAGTGATTTATGTGGCGTATCTATCATGAGTCTAGGCTAGAGTAGGTGAAGGGTCCTGGCTTCATGAAGATTTGTGAGTCTCTATCATGGAACACTCCAGGGTCATCGCTAGATTTCTAGAAGTCGTGATTCCCTTCCATCAATTCTCCCTTTATTGGATTATATCCAATTAATGGGGAATTGTTTGATCATGAAGATGTGTTGAAGGAATTGTTAATCATCATGTTGACATGTACAAGGACCTTTTCAAGATCCGAGTGTCTGTTGGAAGCCACTCGCAAGACCATTGGTGACTTGTCTTGGGGTATCTCAAGATAAGGATGGTTTTATAGGGGTCTCACGGGACAATGACATTGGTGCGCTAAGTGTGTCACATTCCTTTAAGCAACTGTAATCACCCCTCTCCTCCTCTATTTAGATCTTATTTGATTTATGTGACAAATATTGGGAGTCATGCGAGACTTTATGAGTTTTTTCAAGGGTATTTATTCTATTATTTGGTTATGCATATCATGACCAATATGGGTCACATGGGGTGCCTAAGCATTCCCTGTAAAAATATATTCATTCATACTTAGAGAACCATGGAGTTACTTAGGTAACTTTGCATTGTGAGTATTAAAATACAAAGGGATCTCGTTAGGTGAGGCAGAAATATCGTCGAGGACTTACGGTGTCTCATGGATCATCAGGGGTGTTTTTCATGTCCTTCAGCAACTGTTAACACATCTCCCTTCCTCCCTTTCTATTTCCTTTGTTTTATTTTACAAAGGTTAGGGATTATGAGAGTTTTCACGAGTAATGTCTGGGATTTTTTATCAATTTTTCTGCGACTTATCTCCTAACCAATATGGGTCATATGGAGTTTGCTCAAACATGTAGTGGACAGGTCTATCTTTCTGTCCTTAGAGTGCAAAAGGGGCTACCTAGATATACTTGGGGACTTTAGTGTGGTGGGGATGATAATATATATAGATTCCATGCAGTGATGCTGACATGATGATGAGGTCTTGTAGTGTCTCTTGGATCCCTAGGGTGCACATCACATGTCTTTCTGTGACCGCGAACACCTCTCTCCTCCTTCTCATTATCTTCTTCATTTCATCCCACAAAGGTTCAGAGGTCTTTCAAGTTTTCCTAAATGTCTCTAAGGGATTTTTAGTCTTTCTAATGATGATATGATGAATTAGATTCATGACCAATTGGGTTCTATGCCTTTGAATATCATCCCTCCTTATTTTTGAAGGATTTCATGTGGTTTTTCAAGAACTTTCCAATGACAAACAATGTGGTCTGGTCGGGCTCATTCAGTTGTTTAGGGATCCTTCGTAAGAGAAGAACATTTTTCCAAAGGGGGATCCATGGGACTTCTTATGGGTTATGTGCCATGAATGGATCCTTCTCATGACATTTAAATGGTCACAGGATCATGAGTCCATAAAAGGCTCATGGAATCTATAGGTCTCAACCATCATATTCTTCCGTTTCTTTTTCAGAAAAAATAATACCCATATTTAGGTATTTATTACTTTATTATTTGGTTTATGTCCATCAAATAGGCATAATAAACCCTTAATATGATATTAATGTTGAGATAATATGTTTGGGATAAATATGTGATTGATTTGGACAAAGTAAATTAGATGGTACTAATTTCCTTAGAATTAATTATTGTTTTTCTAACAAAGTGGTTTATTCTATCATTGATTGAGTTTACTATATTTTTGTATTTAAGGTATATATCCTATAATATTTATTTTATTTAAATAAAAAATGAATAATTTTTGTTTTTAATAGGTTTTTAGAGAAATTTCAGTTTTTGAAAAATTATATGATGAAGGTATTAACATGTTTGGTATGTCAAAATTAAGATTCATTTTATGCTATTTGGTGGATTGAAGATAAGTTCATTTTTTAAATTGAGTAACCTTTTCTCTATATTTTTTTATATTAATATTTCAGAAGGGTCATAATTTTAACCATTTATGAAATGATTTATGTTGAAATTTGAATGAGTTTTTAGATATTAATGTATTTTTTCAGCATATAAAGTTTAATTTATATTGGATAACCTATTCTTAACATTTAGTTTTTGTTACAACTAGTAATAGAAGGAATGAATTATCATTCTTTATGGATCCAATGATCTAATGGTTCTTTAGGCATTAAAAATTCACATTTATTTATTATAGTAATAGACAAATTGAAAAATGATTAAGTCACAACCAAAAGGTGAGATTGTGCTTATGAAATGTAATGAAATCAAGAAAGTGTATCTTCTCACAAAAATTATCCAACATTTAGAAAATGATCTTGATATAAAATGATTTCTTATTATCATCATTTTTTATGATATCAAATAAATTTTACACACCACTTATGTTTATGGTTTTATGGTCTTTAACCTTCTCTAGATCACCCACTTTATTATGATTAATGCTCTCTATCACTCTCTATAATTATTTATGATTTTATTCCATGTTCAAATATTTACTTCCCACCTATGTTCTCCCTTGTGGAAACCTAGTTATGAGTTAATTTATATAACCTTTATGATTCCAAATTTCTATTATTAATGGATGATTTATTATTAATTTGAATTATGTTGGTTTCTATAATGGAATTATCAAATGTTAAACCTTTTATGAATGAGACTAATTTCAAGGGTGAAATTCATTTTAATGGGGGTAGAAGGTAACACCCTAATATTTTGTGAAATTTAATTTTTTTCAAATGAATTTAATATTTTTTATATTTATAATTTCACAAGACACTGAGTTTACCTTTGATTGTATGCAATTCAATGTTTAGTTTTCATTACATTCAACAATGATTTTCATTGATATTATGCATGACATGTGACACCAAGCTTCGGTGAACCATGAAATAATATTGTTATAACCTAGAAATTAAGTCTGTAGGTGTGAATAGTATTAACAAATTTATGATACACACATATAAATTTCCTACTAAACATAAATTTACTTATAAATTCTTTTTAAATATTCAATCAAGTTTTACTAAAGTAACTATATTCATTAAAAATATGTTTTCCTCTAAAATGATATTTATTCATTTTTATCAAAAATTATTATAATTAATTTATAAATATTTTTGAAAACAATATTTGATAAAATTAACTATATTTTTTAAATTTTCATAAATAAATTATATTATGGTGAAATGTTTTGATTTTTTCAGAAAATGTTGATTTTTAATTGAATAGTTAAAAATAAAGATTTTTGTAAAACTACCATTTATTTTAAATAAACTAAGGTCTTTAAATTACCTAGTATGTTTTAAAGTGAAATAATTATTATTTAGTTATGTTTAATCCACTAAATTACATTTTAATCAACTTTACATTGGATTTTAGAAAAAAAAATTGTTTTGGGTTTAGAAAATTGTATTTTTCAAAAAATTATTTTAAAGTGCATAACAGTTCTCTATTTTAATTATTTAATATAATCACTAATGATGAATGTTTTAAATTAAATTTATATATTATATATCATGAAATTTTAATTTATATTCAAGAAATTGTTATTATTATTATACATATATTTATTATAAAATCATTTTGTACTTGAAAAAAATACACTTCTCGAAAACCCTCTTTTTCATCATGTTTGTAGGTTTTGTTTAAAATATATATTTTTTGAAAATTTTAAAAAAAATATTAGATAAAATAAACTTTATTTTTTAATTTATCATTTCAAAAGTCATATTAGGGTAATTGTTTTATTTTTTCTAAAAAGTTTCCTTTTTTATGAATAGTGAAAAATACTAAATTTTAATTAAAAATTGTCTTTTATTTTAAATTATATAAAAAGTAAAATTATATTTTAAATTGGTTTTAAAGTAAAAAAAAAATTCAATTATATAACTATTGATTTAATTAATTTAATTTTAATCATTTTCATATTGAAATTATATATAAAACATTGCAATACTTTGAACACTTTCTCTTTGAAAACCTGATTTCCCATCATGTCTATAGGATTATTTTTAAATTAAATTTTTCTACTTATATGAATGAAATTTTGAAAAATGGATTCCATATTTATAATAGAAATAATTTATATTATCTAATAATTTCAACTTAATTTTTTACCAAAATTAATATTAAAAATATTAATAATTATTTATCGTAGTTAAGGTAAAAATGGCTTATAGGGGGTAAAGTGAAAATATATGGGTTAAAAATAATAAAAAACGTGAGAATAACCCATTTTGTAGCCATATATGAAATTATAACTTATATTATAGATAATGTATCACTATTGGATCCTTTATACATGAAAAAAAATGTTGGGGGAAATCTCTCTTTTCAAAAAATAAATGTGTGCCACTCACCTCAATTATAAAGGGCCACCCCTGCTCCTCTCTTACTCATACCTTAAAACCCATTTGGTTCATAAAATACCTGCCCAACTAAATTCCAAAAATCTTTATTATAATCCTATAATCCTTATTTAGGACATAAATCCAAACTAAGAAGGCTTTTAGTGAAAACATAAAGAGGATTCCCGAAGAAGAAGTAATATTCATCAACGAGCATTTTTGTTTTCTTTCTTTCTCCAACACATTAAATTATTATTATACCATGATGATATAATAACATCTCTATATACCATAAAATTATTATTTTTATGTTAATTTCATGACCTATAACTCTCTCCACTTCCATCAAATGTGTTATGAAATAATTGTTCGTGTGTACAATGGACTATCATCTCGCAAACCGATGTCACTAATTTTTACATTACCACCTATCAAGGATTTAAATAATTATGGATTTATTATTTATATATTATATTTATGATATTATTATCCTTTTTGAATCATTATATGACACAAATTTCATACCCTCCATTTTGTGGGAATATAATAATGTCGCTCATGTGTACAGTGTACTAAAGCCTCATCGAGCGATGAGATTCATTCATGATTTACATGTAATGGTTAAAAATTATGGTTTATATAAAAATAATTTGTATATATTAAATTAAAATCATTCAATAATTATAATTTATCATTTATATTTCCTTTTTCAAATCCTTAAAGAAAATGGAAACAACGTTCATGTGTACATACCATATAACGTCTCTAGGAATGGTGTAGCTCATTTTCTATCACAAAATTTTATGAATTATTATAAATAAATATATAGTTAATATATGTGATATATATATATTTTTTAACATTCTAGAGATTATTTAACCATGATATAATTAATAGGACCAAAAATAATAAGTCAATACATACGTGAAAGATAAAACAGTTATTGCCTGAAACGTGATTTTAACATATAATTATTAATAAATAGGTAATAAAAGATCATAAGATAAACATATATGGTATTATATATATTAATATTTTAATATTAGGATATTATAATATAGTTATATTTATTATACATGATTTTTGAACTTTTACAGTATAAGTCAAGACTTAAGGTAAGGGATTTTTGTCTTAATTTTAACTTATGTGAGACACATGTCATATTCACCCCCTATTTATTTTATGTGGGTTATATACTGACATGAATTTATTTTAATATTATTAACATTAAAATTATGTGTATTTAAATATCCATTTTATTATATCTATTTCATGGGGTTTATAGTTCAAAAGTTACCAAAGCGGTAAGGAATTTTTATCTCAATTTTCCCTCTTTGAGATGTACATTATGTTATGAATGTATATTATTTAAATAGGTGTATAAAAATACCCTGTGACATGTAATATAATAATTTTTTTTATACTCATGATATTTTATGTTCAATTTTATTTTATTCCTTCATGAGTTATAAAATTCAAAGACACCAATGTGGTAATGATTTTATGTTATAATCACATCGTTTATCAGGATTATTTATGATTATATTTATGATGATAAAATCATATTATACCTATTTAATTAAACTCATGAATTTTATTTTACACTATATATTTATGATATTTTTAAGGGATAATAACATTTTTTTACTATTTGAATGTTAAAAAATTTACAAAATGTTTTTAATAAAATCCAACTTTATTTCACTCATCGGTTGGAAATTTGTTTTTTTTTCAAAACCAAGTTTTATAAAAATGTTTTAAAAAATGTTTTATTATTCTCATATTATTTTTAAAATACATTTTTATTCATGTTATTATTTTTACAAAAATTTGAAAGAAATCTTCATGTCATTTTCTAAACAATTATTGTTTGGTTTTTACTGAAAATGTGAAAGGAATATTTACTTTAACTTATACGGCATGCATGAAACTTCTCATCATGATGATTTTTTTTTTAAATTTATTTTATAGTTTTTCAAGTTTATCTTCAAATAAAAATATTTTGAAATGGTTTTTTGTTTTAAAAGTTGTTTTCAAAGTGTAGAAATTATTTTCCTTACGAAATGATTTAAATTATTGATAAAAATTATTTTCCATCGATAATGATATTTATTGATATTACCTCTGAATTATTGTAGATATTATCCAAGTATACCATTATTATTATTTCTCTAATTAGTTTATATTTATAATGTAATGGTTTTTATGAATCCATTTTCTCTTATATGGGTTATACCATGATAAAATTATTATGAAAACATCTTTTTTTCCGTGGGTTAATTAAATGAGGAAATGATTATGAAACATTTATTTTTCCACAGGTTATGATATGAAAAAATGTTTATGAAATCCATTTCATTTCATGGATTAAGATATGATGAATTTATTATGATCGTATGGCACACATATGTATAATTTTCATTATTTGATGGGTGGTACCTATATCTCCCTCCGATGCATTGGGTAAATATGGATAACTCATTAGTAAATATGTTATGTCTGAACCAGATTACATGTTCACAATTTTATAAACAAACATGATTGCATGTTCTTAGTTTTATATATTAACCTAATTACATGTTCACAATATAATGTGTGAACCTGATTACATGCTCATATTATTAGGTATGAACCTATCTTTCATGTCCATAATGTTACGTGGGGACCTTATTTCATATAAATAAGATTATGAGAGGGCTTTATTGCATGTCATTAAATTAATGGGTAAACCTATTTATATTTTCACATGTTTAGCTAATGTGTATGATACAAATATTTATCATTTGAAAATGTTATACCCTCATGGATCATGTGATTTTATTACATTATGATTAAGGACATATAAACTACCAACATTTATGTAATAAATTAAGATTATTATCTTTAATATATGGGGTATTGTTTTCCAATGTTATTCTCATGTTCTCATGCCCTTATTCTCATGTTATTCTTACATATCTTCCATATTTACCATTTTTGAGAATCTAAGCTCACCCTTCCTTATTTTTCCTTTCCTCATGTTATGGATAAAGTTTTATGTAAGATATTTGTTAAAAGAGTAATAAATGGGGAGTTCTCTATGGGATGAATTGAAGATATTTCACTAAATTAAGAAGATTTTTCCCATGTTTCCAAAGGAACTAAACTATAACGATCCTCAGGTGTGTTTTTTTATGATTTTTCGAATATTCATCTAAAAATATGTCATATCTATATATGATAATCTTGGTTCATTATACTTATCTCCATATTTATTCTCTAAAAACAATTACTAGGAAAAAATAAAAAAATCTAGTTTTCATTAGGTATTACATGTTCTTTATATAATTATACTTTGAAAAATATGACACATTATTAAGATCATAAATGGAAATTCCATAAATAAAATTATGGTTCAAAACATTGTTGAAGCTTTAATACCACTATTAGGTTTCTAAGGATCAAAAAATTCTCATTCGATATAGTGTAAGAAAAAAGAAACCACAAATTCTAAATATCTCTGTGTACAAATCTAAAACCATATATGTGGTGTACATGAACAAATTCAAATAACTAATACAATAGATGGAAAAAACTCATTCCTAAATCACATGAACAGTAATGATCACTCAAAGTTAGTCATCAAAATCAATTCTTCATGTTGTACCCAAATACTGAAATGAATTAGACAAATCCTGAGTGGGATTCTTCTTTATTCCACAATATACTAGTATCTCGTAATAAAAATAATGGAGGAGGAGATAGCTTAATGTATGGGAGTATTTTCAAATAGTATGGTAGGTTTTATTGAACCTTTTATCAATGGTATTTCCTCATTTTTTATCCCTTTAGGATACTCCCTAAATGATCATGTATTAACTCGTAATTTATGGAATCTATGAGCTATTCATGATGTTACAAACTACTTATAGCCCTAGATTAATATAATTCTCCCACACATTCCATATTTTGAAAAAAAAATTATTTAATAATATTTATTTTTTGGAATACTTTAAAATATTAAACTTCAACATTCAATTTTCATTAATCAAATATAAGAATCCATGTGAATCATAAAATATGATTCATTGTATTATGATCCAGACTTATTGTACAAAATTATTGGATTAATAAAGTTGTGCATTAGTTACATATCATTCTTTATGATATTCATTTAATAATTTGTAAAATATTATTTTTAACCTATATTATATACCATACAACATTTACATATCATAAAATATGAAATATCTAAAACATAATATTTTTTATATTGGATTTATGGAATATATTCATCCATTAGTTTGGTTTTTTAGTTAGGAGAATGATTTTTTGTGAAATTAGGGTGAGTGGGGGCTTATGGTTTTGTAAAGTAATGAATAAGTAATGAATTAATATATAGATTATGTTTTATTGATTCATAATTCTTTAAATCCTTAGGTAAAAATAATTGGATTGTATTGTATAATTGGGATTACTCACAAATCAAAGTATCATGATAATGAAATTTGGGTGGAATGTTTGACTATTGGATCCTTTGATGGAAGGAGTGTTGTTTAAATTATAATGAATATTTTATATATTGAATAAAGTTATATATCATAGATATTGAGTTTATATAGATTATTAAGGTGGAAAAAAACACATGTAAGAAATTTTTTGATGGAGTTTGAGACGATAATTATGAAAATTAAGTGTTAGTGGAGGTATTTAAGAGAAATAATAGTTTAAAGTAATTTTTCATGATTAGATTGATTATTAAGTTAATAATTATTTCTTATATATGAGGTGTGTTCAATTAAATACATTTTTATGTAATTATACATCATAATATTTATTCTTAATATTTTGGTTCTTTTGGTTTTTCTTAATGCCTAAATACTTAAAGATGCATTGTATGACTTCATGGTTTTTATAAATTATAGTTTAAGTGTTTTTTTAAAATTAAATTATAATAAGACTTTATAAAGTCATGTTATTCATGTAATATGGTGGATATTATCATTTATTTTTGTTAGTGGGAAGATATTTATAGAAAATGAATTGGTACTTAGTAGATTTTAGATAAGATACTTGTTAGTTATACATATTTGCATGGAAATTAATTATATGTGGTAGTGTGATTTCCTTGTAGAAATATATGTTTAAATTAAAATAAATTAGGTGGGATATAGAGTTGGAATTAGAGACAACCTGTGAGGGGGAGTGAATTGGGGTGTTTCCAAATTTTATCATTATCTTTCAAGATCTTTTTACTAGGTCTTTAGGAACATTAATTAAATTTGATCTTTATTTTAAATGCATCCACACTATACAATTTTTTTTAAAAAGGTTGGGGCCGAAGCCTCATTTTTATTATTAAATCAAAGCACACTATACAATTTTCACACATAGAGAATTTTAATCACATAGGGACACTAATATTTTACATGGTGTCCCAAGTGGTCACATCTAAGGAGCACACACAAATGATTTATTAGTTTTATATGGTTGTAATACTTTGTATTAGGGTTATTACCGAGTATTTTGGTAGGATTTACTATTGATCCCAAGTGCAGTGCCTCTTTGGTGATCTCAAACATAGCTCATGTGAAAAATGATTAAATTTATATATTTGAGGGCCTCTTAAATAGTTTAAGGAATTTTTGGTATGTATTAGTATGGTGTGAGGATCCTATTACATCCTTATCACTAAGTATGCATGCCTTGATCATTAATATTTATGCTTATTTTCTTCCTCTTCAAACTAGAAGACAACAACATCTCATACGTAAGGGTTGAATTTCTTTCTCTACTCAAACTTCTTTAATTCTTCTCTATATATTGATAATTCAAAGAACTAGAATTATCCTTTGATGTTATTCTTATTCTATATCTATATGTAAAACTTATATGCTACTACATTATACTCTAGTACCTTCCTCATCTAATGTCTTCCAGATGTAAAAAACTTGAACACAACATTCTCATCTCTCATAGAAACCAAATCTTTAATATGTATTGTTTCTCTATTCTCATTTCGTCCTCTAGATGAATATATTATGTGTGATCCCTTACTCTTATTTTATATAAAACCATATTTGGTAATGTATTGTTATCCCTTATTCTTCAATAGATATCTCAACATCTCACACAGTTTCCTTTTTTTATTTTCTAAAAACTGTATATAGAAATATGCTTGTTCATATTTATTCTTCAGAACTACCATATGCAAGTTTATATAAATGGATTATTTCCTTCATATATCTACTATGAATTTTGTAGATTCCCACAAATTCTTTTCATATTCCCAATCTTCGCCAAGTTTCACATGGTATTTTATGGGTTTATCCAATTCTGTGTATATTAAATAAATCCTTTGATAAAACCTCCATGATCTTCTATATTTAAACCTATAACTATTATATCACAGATATTTCCATTTGAATTTCTATATATCTGAACATTATATCTCCATGTAAAACACTTATTTTAAATTTCCTAAATGGCTCATTCTAAATTTCCATTTTCTCTTCCAATATAATCTTTACAAATATTAATAACTGATCAGATACTGAATAATTATCTTCATATTTAAATTAATATGTTTTAATATTATTTATATACATATAATTAAATTCATGTACCCCTGATCATCAAACATCAACAAAATCAATGAAGTGTATCTCAACTAAACTCGGAAATAATTTAGAAAATATTTTCCAAGTCTATCAAAACACCCATGGTGGATATTCTATTTTACATTGGGATATTTTCAATGCACTGCATATATATCTATAACATTATTTCATTTTTTTTGTCTATTTTATATAAAAAATATATCACTATGGTCATCATAACACTGATTGAAGTTCATTTCATGTTATTTTCACACAGTCAGGTCATCTATTATGTTTTTTTCTCCAATTTCATCAAAACACTACAGATACCCATACTTTTCATATATATATATACATATATCATATCTTAATAGATAAATATTAATTACAATTATAAAATAATGCACCCAAAAATCATATAGGTGTAGTTCATTTTGAAACTTAGACACATAAGAAACTTATTTATAAGATATCTATAATGTATCCTACTTAGATATTCATAACTAGAACCCTTCTCAGAAATATCATAGATAATACCTTTCTTTATAACCTAGGAAAATTAAACATAAGAAAGGGTGGGCTTTGATGCTCAGTAAGGTTAAACAAGGGTGTTGGTCGAAGTATATTACTCAAGAGGGGAGTGAATTGAGTATCTATAAAAAAAATTAAAAATATTCTTAAAATGGTTCCCCAGTAAAGTTAAATACAAACCAATAAATCAAGGTTATATGGTTATGAATGATTAACTATTTAAATAACTTCTTAGAAGATTGATTAATTATTAGTAATCTTAATATCAGTTATTAACATTACTTTTGAAGCTATTCTAATAAGGAAAAATAATTATAATTTCTTTCTAAGATAAAAAATCAAAGTAAATTTAGTGATTTCTGAATTAAACAGTAAAGCGGAGAAATCTAAAATAAACAACATAGCAGACATAAAACAAGTGTTTCAATCTCAGCCCGAGACCTAATCCACTCTACTTGGTGATCACCTGCCACTAAGAAGTTTATATAAATAAACTTGATCCACACCATGTATTGGGGTTAACAATAGTACACAAGACTATCCAAGTCACATGACCTCTACTATAGTTCTTCATGGGTATAAACTATCAGGTCACATAGGGACCTCTTCCACACTTATCTGTGGGAATACACAAGTATAAAATGATGTAAGAGAAAGGATATATTTTATCCTTCAGTTTGATGCAGGATACATGGAATGTTTTTATATAGACACACACACTGATCTAAAGATTAAAATAATAGACAATAGAGTGGAAATGATGAGATAATGTTAGAAGTGCTCTGAGTGTTAGTTTATGCAGCTCCGGACTGTTGGGATGAAGTAGATGTAGAAATCGAGTCCTCTTGTGGATAACAGAGCATCATAAGTCAGCTAGATCTAGCTTGTGTTCTTTTTGGATTTGATAGAGTGGAAAAGTTATCAACTCTAGGATTCAAGTATGCTTCGTGTGTTCTTCACCAGTGTCGGGTTTCATGAATGCTCATGCTTCTTCATTATTGCACACACACTTGTTTTTCTGTTGTCGTTATTGTCTCTTGTCACCTCGATCACTCTGACCACATTGTTCTTTTTATTCTTTGAATGCATATGTTAGAGCTATCATGATTCATGTATTATGCACCTCGTACCTTGTACTATTAGGTTACATGTCTACAAAGAATCATAAATTAAGTCAGTGTATTTAAAAGCTTCAAATATGACCATTAGAAATTAAATTAAAAAATGAAAAAACAGATTAAGAAACAGTGTCATAGTATTTCTGTAAATGGTGTCTAAATGAAATGGTGTCTCCTTCTTTATCTTTGAGTGGTGAGAAAACTATTATTGAGTGGTTTTATAGATCTTAGGAATTGGTAGCACAGATGTAGTGTTAGGATCACAGTGTCTGGTCACAGTGTCTGGATAGTCACGGTGTCAAGATTGTAATGGTGTCTGGATGGGTACGGTTTCTGGATGGTCAGAGTGTCCGGATAGTTGCAGTGTTTGGATGGTCATGGAGTCTAGATGTTTATGGTATCAGGATGGTTTTCTAAAAAACACAACCGATGTTAGACTCATGGTTTCTCAGACTTAGCTTAATCTCTGTATACAAATTTAAACAGTGATATTCATTGAATGAATTTAATGTAATCACTTATCAGAGAACTTTATTATAAACAATATAGTTTACAATTATTACTTGAGGCATAAAAAAACTAATCATCTATTCAATTTATCTTAGATATATTAAACAAGATTAACAAGATTTACAGAATGTATATGATTTGTGATCATTAAAACATGATTAACACATGAGGTGTCCAACAATCTCCCCCTTTTGATGATCACAAATTATGTGAATGAGATACTTATTCTTAGGTAATGTGTCTATTTCTTAATATGAATTTAGTGCATATAGAATACATATTTATCCCCCTTTTTGGATTATCAAAATGATTAAATAAGAAGTAGACAATAAATGTTCACAATGAATTAGATTGATAAAATGTGTCATTACAAACAGTAAGGAACAAGACTACATAAAACATCCCTATAAAAATATTATAGTCATTTTTCATCATCATTGGATTCTATTCTCTTTTCCCTTGGTAGCAGCATCAGAAGAAGAAGCCATAAAAGCAAATGTAGAAGTGGAAGAATGGAGTGAACCAGTGAATAGAGAAGGTAAATGGAGTCCTTCAAAAATAGAAGGGGCTAAGGTAGGTGCAGTATAAGGCCTCAGCCTTAAACCTTACTTAATATTGAGTTATTACAAGATTACACATTGAGGATCTTATCAGGTTTAGAGTTTTAGAGAATTAGATCATGAAACTTGCATTACATTCCACATTTAAACAAAGTGGTTACATAAAAGACAGTATTCATTCTTCCCATCAACGGAAAAATATTTAAAATATAACACGGATTCTTTCTTGACACATCCTTGACACTATCATCACATCATGTACCTTTCCCTTGACCTGTGAAAAACATTTCAAAAACTTGGGATGATCATAAAAAGCTCAGTAAGGGTTATAAAAATATGGAAAGGAAACATGAGTTCATATATACATAAGAATGAAATCATACTTTACCCATAAAACATAGGCACTTTAACATACCTCATCAAACCATGAATAAATCATAGAAAACATAAGACATAAAGGTAACTTGAGGCATTCATAACATTCTTACGTGGGGAGTAACCCTCTTGGTTACGTTTGGAATACCCATCACAGTATATTCCCTAAATCTCTTCGGAGAAACCTTAACGTTTCACTCCTTCGTGTTACCCATTGCATTGGAGAGCTATAACGGGCTCACCCGCCCTTAGTTTATCACGGAACCACCCGTTTTCATAACAATGCCCAAGAACCATAACATAAACGTGTCACATAAAACATGCATAAAGGAAACATAACATTTCCACATTTCAATCACAATATAACATTTTAGTATATTGAAATATTGAATCCATTCAAAAAGAAACCATTTCCAAAACCATTTAAAACATTTAATAAAGAGATTTTTGAATCAAAGTGTCCCATACCACCTTGAAGCTTAAAATTTTAAACCATTAATACCCATATAAATAAATCCTTAAAACCATTTTGAAAACATGGATATTAATAAGAACAAATAATTAAAACATTTAAAATGATATTTTGGTTAAAGGGGTTTTACCAAAATTAGAGACACTTGAATACAATAATTGAGGAATAACATTTAGTCAGAACTTTATAATATCATGAGAATAAATGGATTTAGGATATAATACTCCAAAGGACAGTATATACACCATATAAGAGTGAATTGGTGCATAACAACAATGAACCCTCAATAGAAATGTCAAATGTGATGAAATCCCTTATAAAGAAGGTATCCCTAAATTAAGGACAAATCAATCTCAAAAATATGTGTGACAAATATAAATACACACAATATAAGTGGATATTAAGTTTAAAACAATAAAATGTCATTCGCACATATTCAATGGATGACATATTCAATGACTACATGTTGAACCCAAAGAAATCGATATTGGGTTAAAAAGTTCCCTTGACAGCCTAACGGCATCACATCAAAATGAGTTGATGAGAGATAAAAAGTGTATCTCATCACTTGGACATAAAATTTACATCAATAAGGATATATGATAACATATCCCAACATAACAATATGCAAATTAAAAGACCCAACAAAAAAAAGTCTTTTAAAAAAAGAGGAGGGTGAAAGGTTCCCTTACCGACTTGGTTATCTTTCAAAACATACACCCCATGAAATAAGAACAATAGATCATTGATGTAAATACTCATAAACGAAATTATATTACACAAAGAGTAGAATAATGGGCAGTACATACACCACTCAATGGAATTTGTGGAAAATGTAGCATAAATCTCACGGGAATAAAAGTGAGATGAAAAATCCCTTACGAAAACTCGGCATCCTAACGACGCCACATAGAACTTCCAAAAATGGATTGATGAGATCAAATAGGGTATCTCATCACATTACAACAAAATTTACAGAAAGAGGAATATGAAAGAACATCCCCCATAATAACAAATAGGAGCTTAAAATAAGTGACATAAAGGGGAGTACTTAAAAAGAAAGAGAGAAGTTAGATCTCTTACGAAAGTTCGGCAGCCTAACGGCGCCACTCAAAACTTCCAAAAATGGATTGATGAGAGAGAATAGGGTCTCTCATCACACGAACATAAAAATTACAGTAGGATTAATATAAAAGATCATCCCAATAACAAGAAAGATGAGCTTTAAAAGGAATGACATAAAAGAGTGTACTTAAAAAGAAAGAGAGGAGTAAGATCCCTTACCTCGGGTCCGACTTGACTCGATCGTTCTTTAATCTCCTGAATAATAAACTTGAGTTAATTTATACTTCCTTAAGAACCTTTTTCAAGTTCATTATTCCTTTTATATCACTTATTATCATGTTTTAAACAATATGTAATCATTAAGTTAATAATGATTGTTTTGTCGATATTTGGTTCTTAAGTCGAAAGTGGACTTCTTACAATTACATGTTGTTCGTGTGGCCAAATGTTTATTATATCCAGTATTGTATTCATAATTTAGATATAATATATGTCATATATATCCAGTACATGCATGCATTTATAACATTACATAATCATTTAGAGGTAAGAAATGAAATGCACCGTTCATGGAGACGGTAAGCCGTACGTACGCATGAACGCTACTTTCATTTCTATTTCGTATTTTATAGAATGGAATAATAATGATATAAAGGTATATTATAATTCCAGTATAATATCATATATAATATCATAGTTCCCTCCTTTATACGTCCCACATATGGTATTTAACGAATCAAACCACTTTGAGGGGACGGTAGTCCGCACTTCCTTAAATGAAGATATCGCGTATACCCATAATGGAAGCCATAAAGGTAAGACACAAATGAAAAATACAGAAGCATAAGTAAAACGTTAACATATTATATATCATATATAAAAATAGTGACATCATAATGGCCACCTTTGAAGGTGTTAAATGAGTATTGAACAATCATCGTTTCGAGAGGCAGAATTTCGCCATCCACAGAAACCGTATGTTCTTTAACCATTTGATGTAGTTGTGTAAGAGTGTAGCTCGAATAAATCTTATAACAACATCCTAGTATATTTAAGATACTGTTTTTGTTACAAAAGAAGTAAATAAAAAGAGTTTAGGGGGTTGTAGAAACAAAATAAAACAAATGAACATGAGAGAATGAATTACCTTTAAAAGTGTAACTCCTTTTGATTTGAGCCTAAAGGCTTTTTTTGAAATGATTTTGCCCAAAGGGAATCCTCTAGGATGAGGAGAGGGATGGGTAGAGAGTAAATGGGAAGGGTTTGGCCGAGCCAAAGGCTTGAGGAGTGTGTGAAATGAGGTAGAGGTGGGGGCCTTTTATAAGAGGAGGGGAGGGGCACTTTTGGAAAGTAAGAAATATTACTTTATTTGAAAATGTGTTTCGGTTTTAAAAGGTCCCACATTGATATAATTCGTGTATAAGATGATAATTGTTATAATTCCACCAATCCAATAAGTTTTGGACATGTGTAGTTCATATATTTTTCATTATCTTTCCATTTTATTTAAATCGTCAAATAATGATGTCATCACTGCATCATTATTATGTCATAAATAATTTAATTTATTTAATGTCTAAAAATTATAAAAAAAAATACTATGATGTAGGAAATCTTTTTATCTTTCCAATGACTATTTATAATCAAAATTTGTACTTGTTTAACCCTACTTAAAAACTGTTTTAGTAAAACAACTCATGTTTGTGTCAATTTAATTTTAACATTAAATAAAAATATATTATTGTCATTTTCCAACTAAAGTGGCACCATGGGGTCCCCAAGTTGGCCCATGGCTTGTCTTGGTCGGCCATGACTCACCCAATTGGTGTACGACAAGTGTCATGGTGTTTTCACATTCTTATAATATTATTTTTACCTTAAACTACACTAATTACCACTAATCGCGATTAAAAACTTAATAAGTTACTATTCACCAAAAAATTATTTTTATCCCATTGAACCACATTTTACTTCTTAATGACCACCATGTATGTCGGATTTTTGACATTCAAAACACAAATATTGCAAAATTCCATTTAAATGGAAAATCAGTTTTTATAAGTACCACTTAGTGGTTTCACTATTCATCAAAAATTGAAGTTTTTTAGAAAAATCCCAAAAATTCACCCTAAGCTATATTTGATATTCTGAATTCAAGAATGAAGTCTGTTTTACAAAATTCAAAACATATAAGTCACATTAATTAATTTAATAATTAATTCCCGATGTCATGACAAATAGCGTGTTTTTATGAAACAATAAGTATCAAAAGATTGAGACTAGTTTAAGTCCGATTTCAAAGTGAAATTAATTCCAATGACCACTATTGGATTTAATGGTAAAAATATTTTCTAATTTCACTTTAAAACCAATTCAAAATATTATCTAATCATATAAATAAATTAGATTAAAAAGAGGTTTTGAATTAAAACACAACATTTTACACTATTCATTAAAAAATGAACTTTATCGGAAAAATACCAAAAACTTACACAAAGTAAAATTTGATGTCCCGATTCTTAATAAGAGTTTTATTTGGTCCAAAATAATGTATAAGAGTGATCAAAACTATATTTAATAACGGTTCGTCATCAAAAGGCGACAAGTGAACCTTTAGGGAAAACTAGGGCATATACGCCTAAAATTGAATTCTTTCCGTATTTTAAGCCTTTATCTTTTATTTTATAAATGTAAAAACATTTAAAAACATATATAATCATATTTTAGTTATTTCTATCCATTCCCGCCATTACAACGGCTACATGTTAACTACCATTTAAAATAATATTATTTTATCATTAGAGTGCAACGTAAGATTCCCAAGAAACTCGTTGTTGCGTGTTGGGTACGCCATCGAGCATAGAGTCCCCTTTAAAGTCATATCAATATTTTATTCACAAATATGGATAAATATGAAAATGTCATATTCTTTATTTACCTGGGGTGTTACATCCTTCCCCCCTTTTGGGAATTGCGTCCTCGCAATTTTAAAATTGCGCTTGGAAACATCCTTGAAAGTCCCACATCGGAACAAGAGTCGGTAAAACAACCACTTTAAAATAAAGGAAGATAAGTACAAAGGTCACCCGAGTTAACCCATACTAGGACTCCATGTAGGAAAACATGGACATGGAGGAGAAAACATAGGGTCATGTTCTGATGGAGAGTGATAGAAAACATGTTTAGGAGAAAGTTAACAATGAGAAAATCACAAACTTGTGATGGGTTAAACGGTGTTGGGTTCCCCAGTAGGAATAGTTAATAGACAAAAATTTTGTTTTAAGTTACTTTTTATTGAGGAATTTATTCATAAGGAAACATAATCACTTATCATGTTGACTTTCAACTTTTACTAGATTCCTCAATCAAACTCATATTTCTTCCAAAAGACGAGTATTTAGGGAGACTTTTTCGCATTAAGAGTACTATAATCAACTTCTAGAGAATCACCTAATCCATAAAAGAGAACTATATACTTCCCATTTCTTTAGGCTTTAACCAAAACCAAAACCAAAAGGTTAGTACAAGATCAGATAATCCAGAAAAGGATAACCCTTTATAAAAAGAAAATCTATTCTTAACCTCCAAAATTTGTCCAACAAAACCCAAAGTTCAACGAGGACCATTCTATAATCAATTTGTCCATAAAATTCTTCAAAGTAAACCAAACTAAGATTCAAACCCAAATATTTGAATGATTTAGTCACATAGTCTTCCAAGTTAAATTGTAACATTTATCTCCAAACAACATTAGTTGCTCCTAAAGTCTCGTATTAAAAAGTAATTAACCTAATCACATATACTCTATGATAGGTTAATAATTTTCATAAATAACCCAAAATCAACTTACTCTTAATTCATAAAATCATATAACTAAAAGGAATCAGTCAAACTAACCAGGGACTTCACGTAGTCCAGTGGTAGGCGATTAATACCGGTCGCACTTTGGTTGTGGGTTCGATTCCCGCAGCTTTGTCCGACGCGACGGGTAGTCACACAGTCTGCATGTTGTCCTTTTTCCAAAACTATATAATTCTTAAAACATTCCCCAAAATGAGATAAAATCTTCAAAGATGATCATAACATATTTTAACCTCAAGTTTATCTCATGCCTTTTATTTTCCATCATAACATATAGTAACCCATAATTACCTCAAAAGTAAGGATCATATAAACCCAAATGGTTCTTTATAACTATGTCCACAAAAGAAAAGATAACTATTACTTGAATAAAATTTGACTATATTAAACATCAGGGTTACACATAATATAAAAATTCTTCTAATGTAACCCCATCATCAAAAGAGACTTAATACTCTTAAGAATTTCACCATAACTCTTGAAGCCCTTATATGTTGACATCTTACTCATTCAACATTCTTCATGATCCATTATCCATTCCTTTCCAACTTATTCTGAAATACCTCTTTCCTACAAACAAAATCATGAATCATATCCTAAGATTCCAAAATAGGAAAACAATAGTCATGAAATAGTACATACCTTTGATTGGTCATTGTCAGTTTCTTCATCCTCAATCGGAATGGCATTAGGTATTGGTAAACGAATATTGGTACGCTCTTGGTGACCCCATTCACGAAACTTCTTCATAGGACATGTGTTTGCATAATGACCATGCACACCACATTTAAAACATTCAATTGATCCCTCAGAAAGAACTTCTTTCCCTTTCCTCGAGTCAACTGGATGCTTCCTTTTTCCATGGAAGGTTCTTGCTTTATGACCTTCATTTCCACATCTATAGCATATTTCTATCCCTTTGAAACATTTTCCTAGGTGTTTCTTTCCACATCTTTGACACATAGGTTTTTGAACACACTTACCTTTATGATTATTACCTGTACTTCCGTAGGGATTTGTTTCTTGCATATATGACGTCTTAGAGAAATCTCCAAGGTTTAGGTGGTCATTCATGACTACAGATAGTTGGTTGAGGATAATCACAAGAGTTCTCATTGCAGCTCCCATATCATTCAGTTTCTTGCTCAAAAAACTGTCACAGTTTCCTTCACATCCACTATTACTTTGGTGCCTGCTAGATCCAGCCATTTACTAAAACCAAAAAGGTCAGTGTGAGTATATCAAAAAAACCATCATGTACTAATGAGTAAGATAAACACTAAGATATACTTACTCATTCACTTTATCTAAAACTAGGACTCTTTCTGAAATCCTAACCATTATGGTAATGCCGCTTATACTTAAAGAATACCCTAACCTCTAAAGTTATCTAAACCGACCTCTGATGCCAACTATAAGGCCCAGCTTTAAACCTTACTTAATATTGAGTTATTACAAGATTACACATTGAGGATCTTTTCAGGTTTAGAGTTTTAGAGAATTAGATCATGAAACTTGCATTACATTCCACATTTAAACAAATTGGTTACATAAAAGACAGTATTCATTCTTCCCATCAACGGAAACATATTTAAAATATAACACGGATTATTTCTTGACACATCCTTGACACTATCATCACATCATGTACCTTTCCCTTGACCTGTGAAAAACATTTCAAAAACTTGGGATGAGCATAAAAAGCTTAGTAAGGGTTATAAAAATATGGAAAGGAAACATGAGATCATATATACATAAGAATGAAATCATACTTTACCCATAAAACATAGGCACTTTAACATACCTCATCAAACCATGAATAAATAATAGAAAACATAAGACATAAAGGTAACTTGAGGCATTCATAACATTCTTACGTGGGGAGTAACCCTCTTGGTTACGTTTGGAATATCCATCACAGTATATTCCCTAAATCTCTTCGGAGAAACCTTAACGTTTCACTTCTTCGCGTTACCCAATGCATTGGAGAGCTATAACGGGCTCACCCGCCCTTAGTTTATCACGGAACCACCCGTTTTCATAACAATGCCCAAGAACCATAACATAAATGTGTCACATAAAACATGCATAAAGGAAACATAACATTTCCACATTTTAATCACAATACAACATTTTAGTATATTGAAATATTGAATCCATTCAAAAAGAAACCATTTCCAAAACCATTTAAAACATTTAATAAAGAGATTTTTGAATCAAAGTGTCCCATACCACCTTGAAGCTTAAAATTTTAAACCATTAATATCCATATAAATAAATCCTTAAAACCATTTTGAAAACATGGATATTAATAAGAACAAATAATTAAAACATTTAAAACGATATTTTGGTTAAAGGGGTTTTACCAAAATTAGAGACACTTGAATACAATAATTGAGGAATAACATTTAGTCAGAACTTTATAATATCATGAGAATAAATGGATTCATGATATAATACTCCAAAGGACAGTATATACACCATATAAGAGTGAATTGGTGCATAACAACAATGAACCCTCAATAGAAATGTCAAATGTGATGAAATCCCTTATAAAAAAGGTATCCTTAAATTAAGGAAAAATCAATCTCAAAAATATGTGTGACAAATATAAATACACACAATATAAGTGGATATTAAGTGTAAAACAATAAAAGGTCATTCACACATATTCAATGGATGACATATTCAATGACTACATGTTGAACCCAAAGAAATCGAAATTGGGTTAAAAAGTTCCCTTGACAGCCTAACGGTATCACATCAAAATGAGTTGATGAGAGATAAAAAGTGTATCTCATCACTTGGACATCAAATTTACATCAATAAGGATATATGAGAACATATCCCAACATAAAAATATGCAAATTAAAAGACCCAACAAAAAAAAGTCTTTTAAAAAAAGAGGAGGGTGAAAGGTTCCCTTACCGACTTGGGTATCTTTCAAAACATACACCCCATGAAAGAAGGACAATAGATCATTGATGTAAATACTCATAAACGAAAGTATATTACAAAAAGATTAGAATAATGGGCAGTACATACACCACTCAATGGAATTTTTGTAAAATGTAGCATAAATCTCAAGGGAATAAAAGTGAGATGAAAAATCCCTTACGAAAACTCAGCATCCTAACGGCGCCACATAGAACTTCCAAAAATGGATTGATGAGATCAAATAGGGTATCTCATAACATTACAACAAAATTTACAGAAAGAGGAATATGAAATAACATCCCCCATCATAACAAATAGGAGCTTAAAAGAAGTGACATAAAGGGGAGTACTTAAAAAGAAAGAGAGAAGTTAGATCTCTTACGAAAGTTTGGCAGCCTAACGACGCCACTGAGAACTTCCAAAAATGGATTGATGAGAGAGAATAGGGTCTCTCATCACATGAACATAAAAATTACAGTAGGATTAATATAAAATATCATCCCAATAACAATAAAGATGAGCTTTAAAAGAAATGACATAAAAGAGTGTACTTAAAAAGAAAGAGAGGAGTAAGATCTCTTACCTCTGGTCCGACTTGACTCGATCGTTCTTTAATCTCCTGAATAATAAACTTGAGTTGATTTATACTTCTTTAAGAACCTTTTTCAATTTCATTATTTCTTTTATATCACTTATTACCATGTTATAAACAATATGTAATCATTAAGTTAATAATGATTGTTTTGTCGATATTTGGTTCTTAAGTCGAAAGTGGACTGCTTACAATTACATGTTGTTCGTGTGGCCAAATGTTTATTATATCCAGTATTTTATTCAGGATTTAGATATAATATATGTCATATATATCCAGTACATGCATGCATTTATAACATTACATAATCATTTAGAGGTAAGAAATGAAATGCACCGTTCATGGAGACGGTAAGCCGTACGTACGCATGAACGCTACTTTCATTTCTATTTCGTATTTTATAGAATGGAATAATTATTATATAAAGGTATATTATAATTCCAGTATAATATCATATATAATATCATAGTTCCATCCTTTATACGTCCCACATATGGTATTTAACGAATCAAATCACTTTGAGGGGGCGGTAGTCCGCACTTCCTTAAATGAAGATATCGCGTATACCCATAATGGAAGCCATAAAGGTAAGACAAAAATGAAAAATACAGAAGCATAAGTAAAACATTAACATATTATATATCATATATAAAAATAGTGACATCATAATGGCCACCTTTGAAGGTGTTAAATGAGTATTGAACAATCATCGTTTCGGGAGGCAGAATTTCGCCATCCACAGAAACCGTATGTTCTTTAACCATTTGATGTAGTTGTGTGAGAGTGTAGCTCGGATAAATCTTATAACAACATCCTAGTATATTTAAGATACTGGTGTTGTTACAAAAGAAGTAAATAAAAAGAGTTTAGGGGGTTGGAGAAACAAAATAAAACAAATGAACATGAGAGAATGAATTACCTTTAAAAGTGTAACTCCTTTTGATTTGAGCCTAAAGGCTTCCTTTGAAAGGATTCTGCCCAAAGGGAATCCTCTAGGATGAGTAGAGGGATGTGGAGAGAGTAAATGGGCAGGGTTTGGCCGAGCCAAAGGCTTGAGGAGTGTGTGAAATGAGGTAGAGGTGGGGGCCTTTTATAAGAGGAGGGGAGGGGCACTTTTGGAAAGTAAGAAATATTACTTTATTTGAAAATGTTTTTTGGTTTTAAAAGGTCCCACATTGATATAATTCGTGTATAATGTGATAAGGGTTCTAATTCCACCCATCCAATAAGTTTTGGACATGTGTAGCTCATAGATTTTACATTATCTTTCCATTTTATTTAAATCGTCAAATAATGATGTCATCACTGCATCATTATTATGTCATAAATAATTTAATTTATTTAATGTCTAAAAATTATAAAAAAAATACTCTGATGTAGGAAATATTTTTATATTTCCAATGACTATTTATAATCAAAATTTGGACTTGTTTAACCCTACTTAAAAACTGTTTTAGTAAAACAACTCATGTTTGTGTCAATTTAATTTTAACATTAAATAAAAATATATTATTGTCATTTTCCAACTAAAGTGGCTCCATGGGGTCCCCAAGTTGGCCCATGGCTTTTATTGGTCGGCCATTACTCACCCAATAGATGTAGGACAAGTGTCATGGTATTTTCACATTCTTATAATATTATTTTTACCTTAAACTACACTAATTACCACTAATCGCGATTAAAAACTTAATAAGTTACTATTCACCAAAAAATTATTTTTATCCCATTGAACCACATTTTACTTATTAATGAAAACCATGTATGTCGGATTTTTGAAATTCAAAACACAAAGATGGAAAAATTCCATTTAACCGGAAAAATCAGTTTTTATAAGTACCACTTAGTGGTTTCACTATTCATCAAAAATTGACGTTTTTTAGAAAAATCCCAAAAATTCACCCTAAGAAATATTTGATATTCTGAATTCAAAAATGAAGTCCATTTTACAAAATTAAAAACATATAAGTCACATTAATTAATTTAATAATTAATTCCCGCTGTCATGACAAATAGCGTGTTTTTATGAAACAATAAGTATCAAAAAATTGACACTAGTTTAAGTCCGATTTCAAAGTGAAATTAATTCCAACGACCACTATTGGATTTAATGGTAAAAATATTTTCTAATTTCACTTTAAAACCAATTAAAAATATTATCTAATCATATAAATAAATTAGATTAAAAAGAGTTTTTGAATTAAAACACAACATTTTACACTATTCATTAAAAAATGAATTTTATCGGAAAAATACCAAAAAATTACACAAAGTAAAATTTGATGTCCCGATTCTTAATAAGAGTTTTATTTGGTCCAAAATAATGTATAAGGGTGATCAAAACTATATTTAATGACAATTCATCATCAAAAGGCGACATGTGAACCTTTAGGGAAAACTAGGGCATATACGCCTAAAATTGAATTCTTTCCGTATTTTAAGCCTTTATCTTTTATTGTATAAATGTAAAAACATTTAAAAACATATATAATCATATTTTAGTTATTTCTATCCATTACCGCCATTACAACGGCTACATGTTAACTACCATTTAAAATAATATTATTTTATCATTAGAGTGCAACGTAAGATTCCCAAGAAACTCGTTGTTGCATGTTGGGTACGCCATCGAGCATAGAGTCCCCTTTAAAGTCATATCAATATTTTATTCACAAATATGGATAAATATGAAAATGTCATATTCTTTATTTACCTGGGGTGTTACATGCAGTGTAAGATCGAGGAAACTGTTGATCAAGGATAACATGCTTGAACTGACTTAGAGCTTGAGAGACAACCATATATGTGGAGGAAAGGGCAGAGGATGAGAAGGTAGGAAAACCAGATTGTATGGGTGTAGCTGTAGGAGCAATAATTTCATTGCTCAGGATATGAAGATAAGGCCTCAAAATCTTGATGAAGTCAGCAAGGATCTCACCATTATACTTCATAGCTTTCTCAAAGTCATCCTTTTTTTCCATAAACTTATCCAACAGAGTAAAATATTAGGGATTTTGGACATGAGTTTCGAAAGATTGAGTTATAGGAGGGATCCCCAAATTCTTAATGAGTTACTTGAAGTGGTTGGTCATGTCATTCTAAGAGAAGATTTGATTGAAGTAGAAATCTACCTTCTTAGCAATTTATTACTAATAATCCATGGAAATAATGAAATGAATTCTCACCAAATCAAGAACTTTTTCACTATTCTTGATAACTTCAGATAGATATTCCTTATCAAATCCACTAAGCATAGATTGAAGTTCTTCTTTGATACCTGTTCGAAGCAGATCCTAGTCCAAATAAGGTTGAGATGATTGTCCAGAAGTATGAGAAGCTGTAATAGCTGAGGTAAGGGATTTCAGTTGATTCATATCTTTCTGTAGACAACCCTTATACTCATCAGTTAACTTGATAAGAACAATAACAAGTTCGTGCATCTCTTGATCAATATGCTCGTTTCATTCATCTACCTTTTCAGCCAATGATGTTAGATAAGGTTGAATCGGTGAGGCCACTTCCTATGGGGTCTGACTAAAAATATCCTTAATAATATAAGAAATAGGTTCTGGTCTTGAGGTTACCACTCTCTATATTTCTTCAATGATATCTCTGAAAGTTTTTACTTCATTGCTGAGTTATTTTTTCTCAACTATGGCTTCTTGAATCTCATGATGCATCTTGGTATGAATCTTCCATATGAATTTTTCTAACAACAGGGAATCATCTCTCCCAAATAAATTAGTTACAGGAGCCATTTCGGTATTCATGAGTTTCTCAACTCCAGCCAATAGGGTAGCTTCAAATGCTTTCAGATCATCCTGATTCACCAAGGATGGAGGTTCCTGTAAAGGTTCGGGAATAGAAGCTGAGATAGGCTCTGGTTCCTTGGCGGAGATATCTTCAAGAGAAGATTCTTGTTTCAAATGAAACATTGTATACATATCAATTCCCTTAACTGAGACTTCCTTGGAATTAGTCAAATTGAAATAACTGGGGAATTTATACCATGTATCCACTTCTCTTGGACCAATCGGATTAGCGACTTCAATAGATTCCAGATTTGGGGATGCTCCCCCCTAAATAGGTGCATATTTCTCAGGACTGAGAGATTTAGATCATTGATTTATTTCCACAAACTCATCCCTAATTTCCTCAGCCATTTCCTTTCTATCCAATGGAAAGTCTTGATCCATTCTCTCTTTAGCAGATAGAATATATTCATGAACATCTTGTTCCTCTAGGTGTTCCTCAATAGTAGTTTCTTTAAAAACAAAAATATATTATTCTATATTCTCTTCTACAACATCCTTTTCTCTTACTTTAGCAATAAATTCTTCTTTTGAAGCAAGTTGTTCTTCCATATCAACAACTTCTTCAGGAATAGGCATGTCCTTCTCAAATAAAACTTAATGAGAATATTTATTATCTTCCTCAACCAGAATAGTTTCTTTTGAAGGTACAACAACCTATTATTCTTTTTCCTCATTAGAATATTCAAAAATTTCATCTGGTTCCAAACTAGAATCATAAAAATCCTTAGTTCTTGAAGGGTGTTCCACCAGATTAAAATTTTCATAAACTCTATCATTATCTTCCACCCAAGATTTTTTCCATGGATTCCAAATGATTTTTATTCTCTTTACTGTAACTTTCGAAAGACATAACTCATAATCCTTAATGGATTCTTCATCTAGTACAACCAATCCCTTTGCATGAAGCATAGCTGAGATAAACCTTTAATAAAATAGGGATGTTGACTTGGAGGTTATCTTTATCAACTCACACATATGGTGTATAACATACTTGCATAGGTTGATCTTATGTCCATTTTTTATGATATGTATAAAAAATACATCCTGATACTTGAGTATAGAAAAATCACTTATTTTGGGGCTAATGAAATTCTGAACAAACTTAAACAAGAGTCTAGATTCACCATCTAGCTCGGTGGCTATGGATCTCCTGTTAGTTTCATTGCCTGTTAAACTTCTCAATGCTTCTTCCAAAATAAAGAACACACTTAGAGGTGGAGGTCCTCTATGTTAGTCCTTAAAAATACCCCCATGACGTATCCTAAGGCATGTATCCCATAACATCGAAGAAAAGGTACACATTTGTCCATTGATCCAACTTCACACAACATATCCATCTTCTGAATCAATAGAAATTGAACATACTGGTAAAACTGTGAAACTAGCTTTAGATAAATAGGATTATCTTCCTTTTTAAACCAATCCATCCATCCTTTATCTGTTATCACTTTAAATCCAAATACTTACTTGATAGAATCCACTTAGGTCATATCTCTTTTTTAGGTACCACTATTTTGTTCACCATGTTCAGAATCAGAGGGCCTTCGGGTGCTAACTTCGATGTGATTTTCAGATTTTTCTTTGAACTGTGCTTCTCAGGAGTTGACAATGATGGACGTTTTTTCTGGGGCATTCACCAAAGGTTCAAGAGAGGGGAAGTTTGAAATAGGGGTTATGGTTTAAGAGAAGAGATCTTGAGTAAAGGATGAGTAAAAATTCTTTAGTTTTTATCATTTAGGGATATCAAGCATCGTGGGATCAAAAGCGTGGGAAATTAAAAATAAAAAACAATGAATTATTGTGATACAGGTTATATTATAACAATAAATCATCCTTATGGTGAGACCATAACAAGCGTTCACAGTGAGACCGTAACAAGAGTTCACGGTGAGACCATAACAAGTGTTCACGATGAGACCGTAACAGTGTGATTTATAAATTGTATGACCGTGTTGATTGAGACAGTATGTTCTAGACAGTAACCAAGAAATTGTAACTATGAGACCATAAACATAAATCATCAACTCTTAAGATAGTAAAACTATATAACCGTTATAGTTATACAATAATCTCAAGACAGTGACTTGTGAAACCATAAACTATAAAAAAATATACCTACTACTTAAGATTTATCATTCCCAATTCATATATTATGTAATCTATTCTATTAAAATTTAGTGTTTTGGTAAATATATCATCAAGATAATATTCAATCCTAATGAATTACAAAGTGATGTCACCTTTTTATAATGATCTCTCAAAAAGTGATGTCTTGCATCAATATGTTTTGTCATACAGTGTGAAACAAGATTTTTTGATATGTTAATAGAACTTGTATTGTCACAATTTATAGGTGCATGCATGAATTGATATCCATAAACTAGTAAAGTGTGTTTCATTCACACAATTTGTGCACAAACACTACCAGAAGCTATATATTTAGCTTTTACAGTAGATAATACAACAATGTTTTATTTCTTAATACACCATGATACTAGTGACTTCCCTAAAAAGTGAAATTTTCTAGAAGTTCATTTTCTATATAACTTACAACCACCAAATTCAGCATCAAAATAGCTCACTTACTCAAATGATTTTTCTTTGGGATAGAATATTCCTAGATCAGGTGTATGATTTAGGTATTTGAAAATTATCTTAACAGTATTTAAATTAGATTCCATAAGATTTTCTTGAAAATGAGGACGCATACACACACTAAACATAATATCATGTCGACTAGCAGTTAAGTAGAGTAATCTTCCAATCATTCCTCGGTAAGTGGTTTGATCAAAAGATATTCCATATTCATCAAGATCCAACTTACAATAAGTACTCATTGGAGTGTCACTACTTTTAGTGATATCCAATACAAAATGTTTTAGAATATCTCAAGTATATTTTCTTTGATTTAAAATAATACCATCATTATTTTAAAATATTTTAAATCCAAGAAAGAATTTGAGTTCACCAATTAAACGCATTTCAAATTCTTTTTGCATCATTTTAGAGAATTCAATACATAAAGAATTTTTTGAAGATCCAAAGATAATGTTTTCTACATATATTTGAATTAATAAAACATTATTGGAAATTCATTTTATAAAAATAGTAGGATCAACTATTCCTTTTGTAAAACCTTTGGAAATAATAAAACTATTTAATCTAACAAACCAAGTTCTTGGAGCTTGTTTTAAACCATATTGAGCTTTTGATAATTTAAAATTTTAGTTTTTAAAATGAGGGTTTGTAAAACTAGGGGGTTGCTCAAAAAATACATCCTCAGATATATACCCATTTAGAAATAAACTTTTAACATCCATTTTATATTTTTTGAAATTCATATGTGCATCATAAGAAAACAGAATTATAATGGCTTCAAGTCTAGTTACTGGTGCAAAGTTCTCTTCATAGTCAATTAGTTCTTCTTGACTATAGACTTGTGCAACCAATATATCCTTGTTTCTAATTATATTACCAGCTAAATCTACCTTATTTATAGACACACATTTCATGCCTATTGTAAATGTGTCTTTGGGTTTGTCAACAAGTTTCCAAACTTTTTTCCTTTCAGAATAATTAAGTTCTTCTTGCATAGCCATCACTCAAAATTCATCATTGATAGTATCATTAATGTTTTTAGGTTCAAGTTGTGAGAAGAAGACATGATGTTCAACATGATTTCTAAAAGATGCTCTAGTTTGAGTTACTTTATCTATGTCTCCTACAACAGCATCTAAAGGATGGTTCTTAAGAGTTCTAACAGCTCTCGAAAAATAAGTAATGGTGATTTTAGGTTCTTTAATAGGGTCTGGTTCATTGTGACTTGAGTCTATAGAATTTCCATAACATGAAGTTTTCATAGATTCATTTACAGAATGGTTAGGGGATTTGGAATTAATGTATAGATTTGATACATCATCCTCTAGGTTCTCTAGAGTGGTCTTAGGCTCATGTGGATCTGTTTCATCAAATTTGACATGGACAGATTCTTCTGCACATTTAGTTCTTTTATTAAATAGTCTATAAGATTTTCTAGAGATTGAATATCCCAAAAATATCCCTTCATTGCTCTTGGATGCAAATTTTTCAAGATTTTCCTTAGTATTGAGGATATAAGCTTTGCAAACAAATACTTTGAAGTAGATAACTTTGGGTTTTCTATTATTCCACAACTCATATAAAGTTATTTTAAGGATAGGTCTAATCAAAACTCTATTGATTTTGTAGCATGCTATATTTACAGCTTTAGCCCAAAAGTAAATAGGTAATTCATATTCACTAAGAACATTTCTAGGAATCTCTTGCAAGGTTCTATTTCTTCTTTTTACAACTCCATTCTATTGAGGTGTTCTGGGGACAGAAAAGTTATGACTATAGAAATTTTTTAAGAAAAAGGATTCAAACTCTTGATTTTTAAACTCATGACCATAATCACTTCTTAAGGATTTAATTCTAAGTCAACTAAAATTTTCTACAGTTTTGGCATATTTCGTAAAATGATAGCAAGATTCACTTTTGAGAGACAAAAAAAAGTCCAAGTTTATCTAGAAAAGGAATCTACAAGAAAATAAACATAGTGCTTCCCATATAAGCTAGAAACTCTAGATAGTCCAAACAAATCCATGTGAACCAATTTGAGAGGTTGAGAAGTTGATACTTATTTTTTTGGTTTGAAGGAAATTTTGTGTTGCTTTCCCTTTTGACAAGGATTACACACATTATCATTTGGAAACTCAAGTTTAGTTAGGTCTTTGACTAAGCTTTTTCTAGTTAAATTTCTAAGGGAGTGAGTATTACAGTGTCCTAGTCTCCTATACCAAAGCGAAGACTCTTTTTGAAAGACACTTCAACATGAAGGATTTTGAGAAGCTAAAGAATGTAAGTTAACAGAATATACATTTTCATTTTTTAATGTATAAAACACTAATTAATTTTTATAATTAAAACATTGCACGCATCATTTTCAAATTTGACATGAAATCCATCATCACATAATTCTGAAATACTAAGAAGATTATATTTCAATCCACTAACAAAAATTACATTGGGAATCAAAAATGAGTTAGAGTTACTGATTTTTCCAAGGCCAATAATTTTTCCTTTGGCATTGTCACCAAAGGTGACAAGTCCTCCATCAATTTTTATTAAGTTCTTGAAGCATGCATAGTATCCTGTCATGTGACTTGAAAACCCACTATCCAAGTACCATAAGCTTTTCCAGTAACTATTTGAGTTCCTTTGTGATCATTAAAACATGATTAACAAATGAGGAGTCCAAAAAAGGGAGATATAAATGATTAAATGACATATTATGAGAATAAGGGTATGAAAACATAATCATGAAATTTGAAAAACATATTGTATATATCATAGATCAAAATATTAAATTATATAATAAATATTGGCAGTTTATAAGACATGAATCATAAAGGAATAAAATTACATAACCCATGATTGCAGAACATTGGTATAATACATAATTTTGTGGTGTACACGTAAGCATAAAAAACATTTCCTTATTAGTCAAGGCTTACTAATGAGACTATCATAGTGTATTTGTTTCACTCCATCTAGTAGAAATAGAGGCTTTCAATTTGATATTTTTATGTTGTTCTTTTATAAAATGATGTTAAAAGTAATGGGTGAAACTTTTAAGATCATTTTCTCTAAAAACATACATTAAAATGTAGTCAATATTACCTTGAATGTGAATTTTCATAAAAACTAACTTTAAATGTTATTTAAAAAAATTATCATCGTTTTTAATGAAAAATGACATAAAAAGTAATATTGAATACATTTAAACATCGGTTTTAAGAAAAACTGATATTATTTTAATTCACTTAAACATCAATTTTTCTGAAAAATAATGTTAAAAGTCATTTTAAAAACTCTATAATATTGGTTTTTAAGAAAATAAACATTAAAAGTCTTTTAATAAAATATATTGAACATCCAAAGACTTATTTTTCATTCACTAAAAACCCGCTATCTTGACTAAAGACATCCCTTGATAGCTTCAATGACCCTTGATAAAAAAAATTATCTATTACACTTGGTTTTCATCAAAATTTCACATTATTTTTATTCAATATTCCATCCTTAAATCTCTTTTCACTATCCTCAATAAATTATGATTGACCAGAATCCATGGTTTAAGGTTTTTGTTGGTTCTTTTTTTTTACTTCTTTTTTTCACACATTTTTCTTCAATCTTACAGTATTATCTCAATTTCTGTGGACTTCAATTGAGTTTAACATAATTCATGAGTTATTCTTCATTATTGAGATCCAAAATTTTTATTTTTTATATATAAAAATAAATTGTGTATAATTGTTTTTATCATAATTTTTTAAAATTTATTATATGTTTTTATGTTGAAATATTTATTATAACAATTGCATAATAAAATATTTGTTTTTAAAATATTATTCCTAATTTATTGTATACTTTTTTGTAAAAAATTAATGTATAAATTTTTTAATCAATTTTCATATAATTTATCTTGAAATTTTTTTTTATGATAATTGTTTTAAAGTTCATTTGCGTATTTCTTTTGTATAATATTTTGTATAATTGTTTATATAATTGTTTGTAATTTATGATTTATTCTTAATAATTGTTTGTAAAATATTTTTCTATTTTAAATTTTATGTTATAATAATTTTTTGTAAGACAAATTATGTATATTTGATTTTATGATAATTGTTTTTTATAATAATTTTTTGGTAGTTATTATATTTTTTCTATTTTGTTAATTATTTATCAGTATTTTTAAAGTTATTTTTTTAAATAAAATTTTGGTATAATTTTTTTAAAATAAATTATGTATTGTTTTTTGTTTTTTTTTTTGAAGATTAATTATATATAATATGTATTCATCATTTTTTAATTGTTTGTTTTGATCAAATGGTTATCAATAATTGATTTTTTTATTATATGTTTTTTATGTTTAAAATTTATCTATTTGTTATATATTATTAAATTTTTATATTTTTAATAAATTGAAATTTGATATTGTGATATTAGATATTTAATGGATCATAATTGGATAAATTTACAAATAACCACTAATGAAGATAAAAAATGACTTTCTGATTTCATGGACTTTTATAAAATAAATATTCAAAAATATATATGGTTTTCTTGTCTATGCATGAAGTGTTTGAAAACTATAAAGATAAATTCCAGATAAATCAATTATTATCACATTTTTTGTGGTTGTATCAATAATTATACATGTTTGAAATATAATAGTGAATGAATGGAAATTTCAACATCTAATGTTATTGAAAATAATCAAAATGATTTATATGGTCGTATTGAATAATTAATTCATGATATAGGAATTCAAACCATAAAAAAACAAGTATTTAAAGATATTATGGAGATTCTAAGAAAGCATTTTTCTTAGGTTATAGTAAGTAAACAGTGTTATTATCATTTATTAGATTAGTTATCTTATAAGTAAGAAATGGATGGAGTGATAAAATTTTCTCTAAGTTGCTTGAAATTTTAAAAGTAGTACTTATTAAAGGAAATGTTCTCCCATATTCCAATTATGTGGGAAATAAAATATTATTCCCAATAATATTGGGTTATAAAAAAATACATGGTTTCCCCAATGACTGTCTGTTGTATAAGAAGGAATATGAATATTTATTAAAATGTCCTAAATGTAAAACATTATTCTATAAAATGGATTAAAAATTCAACTTTTTTTCATTCTTAGATACATGAACCAAACCTCATACTAAAGAAATTTGGTATGTTCTACTAATTTCTTCCAACAATTCCTTTAAATAATTCCTTCCAATAATTTCAGTCTTATTTATTATCAATTATGAGAATCAAAACTCCCACTAAATTAATTTGTTACCTTCCAATAATTCCTTGTTTGAAGTGTCTTTTTAAAAATTTAATTGATGTAAAATGGTTAAGATGGAATATAGACTAGCACATCTAAGATGGTAACTTACGCCACCTAGTCGATTAACCAGAGTTGAAGATATTTGATAAAAAATTTGATTATTTTGAAAGTAAAGCTTGAAATATTAGAATGTGACTATGTACAGATGAAGTTAATCCATATTGGAGTTTTTGTGGCCAAAATAGTATATATACTATATTATTGGTAGTTTACAGCTTTTCCAGGTAAATATGTATAACAAAAAAATATTTTATGATGAGCGTGATGATTTATAGACCAAA
The DNA here is from genome assembly GCA_963277665.1 of Viscum album. Lineage (NCBI taxonomy): Eukaryota > Viridiplantae > Streptophyta > Magnoliopsida > Santalales > Viscaceae > Viscum > Viscum album. The sequence continues at coordinate 1,429,739,215 of OY728156.1, read as the reverse complement.
ATTTCAAGGAAACAATATTGATTTGTATCATTCCCCATTGATTGATGACTTGAAACTTATATGGGAAGAAAGTTTTACAGTTTTTGATGTATACAAGAAAGAGTATTTATTTTTCATGCTATGATAATGTTCACTATAAACAACTTTCCTAAATATAAAAAATTATTTCGATATAGTGTTAATGGACATAAAGCATGTCCAATTTGTAAATAAGTTACTTCATATTATCCGTTGTTGAAATTATGAAATAAAATGTACATGGTATATCGAAGATTTTTTCAAATTTATCATCCTTATCATAGATTGAAAATATAATTTAACAGTTTTTAGGAATATAATATTCCCCCACAACCATTTTCAGTTAAAGAATATTATGATAGGGTGAAAATATTGATCTCATATTTTCATAGAAATGAAGTTATGATAATCAAAATAATATCTAGAAGAAATATTACATCTTTTTCAAACTACCTTATGTGATATCATTAGAGATAAAACATAACATCAATGTTATGAATGTTCAAAAAGTATATGTGACAGTTTTATTGGAAAATTTTTAGACATAAATGGAATAAAAAAAGATGGATTGGATGATATATTGGACATGATATCCATGAGAATTTGTTTATAGTTGGCTCCCACTATGAAAGGAAATAAAAAAATTACCATTATATTTTTACACATTAAGAAAGAGTGAGAAGATGAATTTAGTCATTGTTTTCATGGTATTAAAGTACACATAAGATATTATTCAAATGTGAAGAAAATAAAAACATTGAAGGATTGTAAATTTGTAGTTATGAAATCTCATGAATTTCAGAAATTGATGCAAAAACTACTACCAGTTACACTATGTGGTATAAATCTATAACCTGTTATAAATATTGTCATCAGGTTATATGCTTTTTCAAATCCATGTTTAGAAAATTCATTGATCCAGTTTTGTTAGATGTGTTAGAGAATGAATCTTCTCTTTTAATTTTTCAACTAGAAATATATTTCCCACCTATATTTTTTGATATAATGGTTTATCTATTTATTCATCTAGTGCATGAGATAAGAATATGTGGTCTTGTTTATTTTTTTATGTATCATTTTGAAAGAAATATAGAAATTTTAAAAGGGATGTATTAAAAAATCCCACCGACTATAAGCCTCTATTGTTCGAAAATATGTATTTGAAAAATGTTATTAGGTTATATAATTATTATTTTTATTAAGTGGAACATATTCGTCCCACTAAAAATCTACATATGATTGTTGATAGTGAAGATAGAGGGATTTAAGGCTTAATGATAAAGTAAATTCCATGTGATGAAGTGATTCAGACACATTTATATATTTTGAATAATATTGATGATTTTAAACCTAATTTATCATAACTTATTTATGAATCAAAAGTATGATATCCAAAAATAAATGAAATTTTTTTAATTAATGATCATAAAGAAGACATTTCTTTCATGGTTTAAAGAGAAATTCATCACATATATATCAATATTAAAAATATTTAAATGGTTAGTAGGGGAGAATATATTAGTGTGATCACATGGTCCGGTTTTGATATTAATGGTTACACATTTTACACAAAAAATAAATATGATAAGAGTACCATTAAAAATAGTGGGGTAATGTTTATCACTGAATTACTACATTTTTTAGTGAAAAGGATAAAAAATTAATTTCTATATCAATGACATATTTTTTAGTTCTTGATGAAATATTAGAAATTAATTATACTAAATTTCAAGTCATAGTGTTTAAGTGTAACTTGGTTGATAGTAATAGTGGTGTGAAACATGATGATTATGGTTTTACACTGGTTGATTTAAAAATATTTAATTTCAAAGAGGAACCATTTATCATTGAGACACGTGAAATGAAAATATTTTATGTCATTGATCCATCGAATGATCATTGGTTTATAATTTTGAAGGGGAAAAAATTTATTTGGGTGAGGAGGAGGATGACGTTGATGATGTTATAGATTTATATAATGATTATTTTCTTATTATGCATTTTCATATGATAATAGTGACTACAATAGAGACAATTTCAATATTATATGAAAAGATCATGATGAAGGGAAATGGAAGAATACTAAATTACCCACCTAATTATTTAGCTAAATATTTATATTTTATTTGTTTCTTGAAATTTATATGTATAAAAAGTCTATTTTTTATTAATTAATGGACGTTTAATTATATATATATATATATTATTATTATTATTTATATGATTTTGGTGTTAAATTTTATGTTAAACAGTTATGGTTAAAAAAATTATTGAAAACCATAAAATACATCATTGTGTATTTGTTAGATTTAATCATATAAAAACACATTTTTTGTAACTTTGATTTTTAAATTTATAAATGTTTCTATAATTTTTAATTAATGTTTATATCTAATAGATTAACTTGAATGTTTTTTGGTTAATAATCATGAATTTTTTTTTAACATGCACATGTGTGACACTTTTTTACATAAATATTTTTGTATACTATGTTTTTAAATATTCACTTTTTTAATAATATTTAGGTACATAGAATGTTATTACATTTGTCAGTTTCAATTATAGACACATAGGTAGAGAAAAATTTACTAAGGTATATTTTTTCATATTATAAAATATTTAATAACATAATTATTTATTGAAATAAAATATTTAATTTAAAAAATAATAATTGTAAGACTACTGATGCGCCTCCTACAAAGGATTATTATCCTTCTTCTATAGAGAAATTGATTTCAAGAGTTGATAAATTTGAGATTACACATTTACCAAAACTATCACTTTCTCATGGATACCATATAATACATATTAATTTTGATGATAATAATAATCCCACTTTCCCAAATTTAATGTAGTTTACCAGTTATATTTCCATTCCAAGTCATCGCAGGATTAAAATTTTATATCCTGATTGGATTTCCATTTAAAAGAATGAGAAGGAGATGTTGTGGGAGTCTGTACTGGTAAAACATCTCAATTGATTTATTTTTATCTCTTTTTTTGTATATTATATATTTTAAAGGACTAATATTTAATTTATTTAATTAAATATGGTATTCAATTTTAAATAATTTAAATAAATTAAGAAATGTTTTATACATTTATCAGTGTCCTGATAGAGAGATTTAAAAAAAATGACAAAAAATTTATTTTTGGCTCGTCCGCCTCTGAAGCCCCGTACAACTTTTGTTCCTTTTACTAACCCTAATTTTCATCCAGAGTTTCCGATGATTGTGCTAAATCATAAAGAGCCTGATCTTCATCTTGGAAATCCTCATCTTTCGATCTCAGTGTCGGAGTTCTCTGAAGTGACGAGGCACCTAGGCCTTAACCTGGTGGCTCGATTCCACTCTCAAAGGCCGTTAGTGGATGATTTTGATCAGTTTGTCTTTGGAAAATGGGACTTACGAGATCACTCAGTTGTCGGTCTTCTTGATAATCCGATTTTCATGATCCGATTTTCTTCTGAAGAAGATCGTGTTAGTGCATGGTCTAGCACTCCCCAGCGATGCAATGGGTGCAAATTTTTCCTCTTTTGGTGGACGATTGAATTCTGTATGAACCGTGATCCTACTTCCCTTCCGGTATGGGTAATTTTTTCCCATATCCACTTACCATTTCAAAATCCTGTGATTATTCATATTCTTGGAAACATGGTTGGTCACTTCTTATATTCTGATGTGCGTACGTCTACTTTGAGTCACCCGATCAATCCTCAATGCTGTGTTGATGTGGATATTTCTTGACCTCCGGTGGAATGGGATTGGATCTCAAATGGGGTGGAATTAAGATGGAAGAAAGCTGTTATTTATGAATCTTAGATGTATTACTACTCGAACTACAAAATATTGGGACACTCATGCTTGAGATGTCATTCTAGAATCAAGAGCAGGAGGCCACCAGGACCGAATATGAGGATACAGCACAAGAGGTACATTGTGTATGACACTGGCATGAATACTAGTTTTGTTCTTCGGGATACAATGTTTGCTGACAAATCTATAGGGGCTCCTTCAAATCCATTGGTTTCTGTTGTGTTAAATAGGCTTCGACATGATCTGAAATTGGGGAATTATCCGAAAGAAATTGTTCCTATGGGTGCTTCTAGTGGTGGTGTGGTAATACCTTCTAGTGAGTTGATGATTGTTGATCCTCAGCAGAAGCCAGAGGCCTCTTCTATGTAGGAGAATGTTGTTCTTACATCTGTTGGCATCAGCCGGACTGATGCTGGTGTGGATATTCAGAGTAGGGGGAGCAGTAGTGGTGGTATGGGTAAAGTCAGTCAGGGGTGTTCATTGGCTACAGGTAAGGATCACAGGCGATCCCCTGTAGTGAAGGAGCTAGGTTCTACTGAAGCTAATATAATTGTGGGAGCGGAAGAGGCCTTTGCTAAAAAATGTAGTGTTCAGGGTAATACTAATAGTGGTGTGTTGATAACTGTTCCCATGGGTAACCTATTCCAAGGGTTAGGGAATGTGACTATAGATGAGGCATCTCCAGTTCATGGTGTTGACAACAAGAAAAATGAAGCATAGGAGGATGTTTCAGTAGGTAAATAGGGGATAAATGCTGATCATGAAGTGTTGGAGTACCCCCATTGTTTGGCTATGATTGACACGAATCATCAGTTTCAGCGGGACCGATTAGTAAAGTATCAAGAGATGCAGATTCATGGACAATGGGGCGATGTTGCTGAAAGTGATAAAGAAAATAATGGTGACAAGCCTTTATACAACGAAATTTTCCTAGGAGGGAATAAGATTCTATGAGTGACCCAGGAAAATAAGATTGCTTCTCCATGAGGAAAGAGGAGGAAGGACTACTCCCATTTTCCAATGCCAATGTCTACCAGATCTACTGTCAGGAATATGCAATCTTCTTCTGAATTTCTCTCTCTGGAGCGGTTGAACCTAAGAAAAAATTACTCTAAAGTTCTGAAGCACTATGAAAGCTTGGAGTGGGAATCGGTGACTACGGAAGAATCTCTTCTTCATGGAGGTGGTGATGAGTGTGATTTTTAGGATATTTAATGGTTGTTCTGGGTTTATGATGCTTGTTTCTGGATCTTTTCTTTTATTTTAATAAATGGTCAGAGGTCTTGCCTATGGCTATGCTTTCTAGGTAAAATATCTTTTATATTACCTAATTACATATTATTTTATTATAATGTAACAAAACTCATGGATATATCATCAAGAGATCCATCTGAAAAATATATTACCTCATAATTTATCAAGTAGAGGGTATCAATTATTGGAGGATAAATGGATAACAAAAAAGTTTTATTCATTAAGAGGTCAAACTAGTAGTGGTTAAGAAGTGGTGTAGTTTTGTCCTCCATCTCTCCCTACTCACCATGAAAAATGGAGAAAAGGGAGAGTGAAAAAATGAGATGTATCTTATAGAGTAATCTAAGTAAGTAGCTGACAGAATTATAAGAAATTAATTTTTATTTTATATGAATGTTTTTATTTTTAAAATTAATAAGACTAATATAATAAATAAATTTTTCATTTTAGGATAAAATTCAGGTTCGAGTTACATAGGGGAATTTTATCCCTGAGGTTAGGATGAACATCCTTACTACTGCTTTAGGAAATCCAGAACACCCCTACTATGTTAGAGGATTTCAGGTGAGTGCTAGTATTAGAAAACTTTTTCGCATAATCGTCTGAAATCAAGATACCCATACATCGATTACATAAAATATAAGATCAAAGATCTAAAACAATTTGTGGATGATCAAATTCAATTATATGTGTATGATATGTTTAAAAAAATTATGAGACAATCTCAGTATGCACAGCCTACCTACGCAGATCCTCCACCTCATCATTTAACCCCAACCTTATACTGTGAGTTGTATGCTAGAGATCTCCATGTATGTATTATAGTATACGGAGTCATACATATTTTTTGGAATTTTTTACATCATTATCCAATGAAGTTGGGTCAGGTAAGAATATCAATACATGATATTGTTGATCCAACTAGTCTATTATTGTTTTTCATCAAGGTGGTTAATAGAGTTGGGGATTGTATGGGTTATTTTTTTCTTTCACTAGCTACCATTATTTAACATCTAAAATAACGAGTATAAATTGTTTTTTAAAAATTATTTACATTTTATTGAAAATTACTAATAATTTTTTATAACATTTATTTTATATAAGAGTATCTAAGATAAAAAATTGTACAAAAGAATCAAATGGTTTATGAACCAACAAATTCTGATACTTTTGCGGTTTCTGATAAGATAAAATTATTATATCATGTTTTTTATTTCTTGAGTAATGTTTATGAGTGTTATATGAAAACTAATATATGTAGAATAGACTATCCATTTATAATATTAAAAAAATGTACCATAGATCTAGTAATTTTTTATAAGCACAACATACCTGTGTTGTAGATTTTTTCAATGTAAGTAAATTTATGTTACAATTTTTCTTTCTTTAAATAAAGATGATTTCAAATGACTTACTATATTACTTATTTAATTAGGTATCTACACACACTTATTATTTAAAATGAGACAACTGGAGTTCATGGTTTTATATATCTAGAAAAAAATTCAATGATTGTACAACATGTGAATAATTCTCCTGGAGTAACATTTATATGTTAGATATTATCAAAGATAGAGATTGGGTGCTAGTTCTTTCCATTATTTTATGCGTAATAACACTAAGATAATTATGAAAAATTGTTTATTATAATTCCATTAATTGTGATCTTTTTATATTGTATAGATAATTTAATTTTAAGAGTATTCTACCCAAATGAATGAAGATTATATTAGTTTTTCTCTTTATTAGGTGGTGCTTGTAAAAAAACAACCAACTTTTTAGAAATGTATGTTTTGTTCTTTTTGATAATATTTTTTAATTATTATTGTTTATATAGGATTTTTAGTTTATATATATGAAAATGAAGGTCATGTAAATTTTTTAACAAAGATCACTTTTGATAAAGTAGTCAAATACAATCCAATACATGAAAGTAATAGTAAATATATTTTATATTACATAATATTCAGTTTTCATTATATATATATATATTGGTTTTCATCTTTTAAGTTTATTTTTTATAACAAAAGTTTCATTGTCAAAACATAAAGGTGTAACGTGGTTATTATGTTTTAATATTCATGTATGAGATAATCAGAAATGGAACAATAACTAAATTTTATAAGGTTGGTTATATTATTTATTTATGTTTTATATAAAAATATTATGTTTTTTAATCTTATAATATTCGTTGTTATTGTATATGTTTAATGATATAGAGTCATATATGAATGATAAACTTTCTCATATTTGTTGTTTGTTTGAAAACTATTTTTTAAGGATGATTATAATTTAAATTTTCAGGTATTTCTATTTTAAGTAAATTTTTAAAACATTTTTATTTATACCACTTGTTTTATATTTTTATTTGGTATATTTTGTATTATTTTATAGGATTTATATTTAGTTTAAGTTAGTTTTTTATGCAGAGTACATAAATATTATATAAAATTGTTAAACAAGTAAGTTTTATTCCTTTTTATAAGATATTTTTTCTTAATTATTATTTTTTATGCATGTTTTTTTAATTATTATATAAAAATACAGGTCCATAAAATGGTTTGGCAATGATCAATTGTCAATAAAGAAGACAAATAAAATAAACTATATTGAATTATTGGTAAATATATTTTATATTAGATAATATATGTTTTGTCTTATATATATGTTTTTTGGTTTTTATTTTCACATTAATGTTTTGTAATTGTTGTGTCATTATCAATAAGAAAGGGTGGAATGATGTTATTTTGTTTTAATATTTATGTTTCAGATAATCAAATCCGAGATGAAGAATAAATTTTATAAGGTTAGTTATATTAATTATTTTAGGTTTTATATAAAAATATTCTATATTTTCATTATAAAAAATTAATTGTTATTATATATTTTCAATTATGTCAATTAGTTTAAAAATTAAGAACTTACCCATATCCAAAGTTTTCAAAATATGTTTTATGTATGGTTAATATTTAAATTATAAGTTATGTCACTTTTATTTAAAGTTTAAAAAATTATAATTATATAATCATTTTTGTTTCTTAAAATTTTTGTATTTTGTTTTTTTACAAGTTTATTTTATTTAAATTATTTTTTAAGCATGTATAAATTACAATTTATCATTTAAGTGTCTTTTAATTTAAGTTTTAGAAATGAGTAATTTCATAATAATTTTTTTATTTAAGTTTGTAAAATATATTTTTTACATGTTTTAGATGCTTTAGGTAGGTCTCTTTTAATTAAAGTTAAATAAATTAGTATTTTTACCAATTTTCTTTCTTTTACTTGGTATATAATATTTGATTTTATAGGATTGTTCTTTACTTTAATTTAGATTATTAGGTGGAGTACATAAACCATTTAAAAATTTGTTAAACAAATAAGTTTTATTCTTTTTTATAAGTTATTTATTATTAATTATTACTGTTTATACATGTTTTGATAATTTATATATGAAAATAATGGTCATGTAAATGGGTTAAAAATGATCAATTTTCAATAAAATGTTCAAATAAAATCAAATACCTAAAATTATTGGTAAATATATTTTATATTAGATAATAAATGTTTTGTCTTATATATATTTATATATATGTGTGTGTGGGTGTGTGGATTGGTTTTTATTATCAACTTAATGTTTCATAACCATAGTTTCATCATCAAAAAGGAAGGGTTGAAGGAATTTATTTTGTATTAAGATTCATGTTTGAGATAATCACAACTGGTATGATGACTAAATTTGATAAGGTTAGTTAGATTAATTATTTTATGTTTTATATCAAAATATTCTTTTTTCAATATTATAAAATTCATTTTTATTATATATTCTCAATGACTTCGAGTCCTATACAGATGACGTACTTACCCATATTCCTGATATTATCTTTTCCAACTCAAACCATTAACCTAAATTTCAACAGTATACTTCCAAAAATTAATATTTCCATTTATTGGTGTCTTTTTAATGTTTAGTGAATTTCAAGTTCTTATTATTAGTTCAACCTAGAAGTTTGTAGTTCATATATTCAAATACATCTTGTTAATGTTTAAATTTTATCTTATGATTTATCTTGGTATGACTTATTTTCTCAGAGTTCCTTCTCCTCCAATCAAAATTCACATATTCTTGCACTCTTTCTTTAAAATGTAATGTTAACATTCCTTCTTTCATTTTCAACATAAAAAAAAAAATTTTCCATGTTTTGTAGAATCTTAAGGTGATATAGTGTTAAGTCTATCTATTTTTATCTCATATTCATTTTTTAATCCTCAATTTTGTTTCATTTTTCTCCTTTGATTAATAGTGATCTAAGAATCAAGAATAATCTTCCTATATATTGATGATTTTTCAGGTATTAAATGGTATCATTAAACCCATGTCATAAAAAATCATATTAGATCATTCATGGTCGCTTTTATTTTTTTCATAGTGTCAAATTTCCTATATATTTTTTTTGATATAGAGTTTTTCATTTTTTACTTCCCTTGTAGAAATAACCTTTAATATTTTAGTAGTTTTAATAAAATTTATTAATTTTATAAACATGGTTTGGATGATATAATTTTTTATTCTTTATGTTTACATAGTTTCTCCTATATTAATGATATGAGGATACTTTCTTTTAGAATTTTTTCAAGGATAAAATAATTTATATTTCTCAAAATGTGATTTTTTTTATTATTTTGATTGATTTCTGTACACTTCCTCCTTATAAATTCTATTTTTGATGCATCTATTGACTAATTTTACTTTAATTATTTTAGGGTCTATCAATTGTTATTTTAATGATTACATTTAATATAACATTTTCCAAATAAAAAGTGTTCAAAAACTATTCTTTTGTTATAATAGGTGTTTAATATCATTTAATTAACTATTTTAATGGAAGGGTTTATGTTTTAAAAGTTTCTTTACTTTTAAGTTTATAATGAACATATGAAGATAAATTAAAAATATTTTTAATTATAAAGTTTTATTTGGTTATGTTAAAGTTTTTTCTTTTATATACGTGAAATTTCTTGATAACATACATATATAAGTGACTTATACAATTTTTTGAAACTATTTTATGAACACCATGCGTGTTTGGGTTTCTTTATTTGAAATGACAAACTTTTTAAAGTCTTATAATGTAAAAAAGTATTTTATGGTTTTCTATTAAATTTCACTCAAAATAAAATTGGTTTTAGATTGAAAAATATATTTTGAATACATAAGTTGATAATTTATTTAAATTTAAAGTTCAAAGTTCTTCTAAAAACCTAAAATATAATTCATTGGTTTAATGATAGATTTAAATGATTTTTTATTTAGTTTAAAGAAATTTGAAATATAAATTAATTAAAATGGAATGTTGTTTTATTGGGATTCTTAAATTCAATTGTGTAATAATATTAATGGATTTATGTTGTTATAAAATAAATATTGATAATTCATTGTGTTTTTTTATTTATTTTCCTTATTTATTGTTATTTGTACTCAAAAAGGTTTTTCTAGGATGTTTTAGTTATAAACTATTTTAATTATATTTCATTAGTGTGTGTGTGTGAGAGTTATAATTTCATAAATGGACATGTTTTGTTTATTGAATTTGCATAAAATTTATTATATTAAGTTCGTTTATGATATTTGGTGGATATTTTTATGATAAGTTATGTATGGATTGAAAAATAATAATTCAATTTTTAACCTTTTGTAATATACCTAAATAATTATATTGGGTTTGAATTTAACTGATTTTTTTCCTATGAATTATGAAAGTTGAATATTTAGTTAGTCAATATCCATGGAATTTATAAATTTTTCTAATGGTATAAGATATAAAATGAATTTAACTTATTACAACTTGTTTTTATATTCTCACCTTCACTCAAAATAGTCTAATTTTAGTGTTTAACGTGTCTCGAAAAAGTTTATAGTTGGAATTATGAAAATTGGTCAAAAACCATGTGATTTCAACTTACTGAACAATTTCAAAGAATGTCACATGTTTTGGATCATGACTTCTATAATCATACATACAAACTATGAGTGATTTTTTTCTATTAATTAAAGTTTACATGGTTATATGAACAGTTTGGAGACCATTCCACTAAGTGTGCATAGATCAAAATGATCTGTTTTGGCTTTAAAAAATCTTAAGAAATCTTATTTATGCTATTTATACTTAAAAAAATATTAATAGAATTTTAAAATAGATACTAAAATTCAAATGGAAAAATGTAAGGTTACATACTTATCATTTATGTTTCTTAGTCATATCATTGTTTGGTAACTATTTCTAAAATTGGGACATGGATGAATGGTAATGGTATCTTCCTTCACATGAGTCTACTATGTGATTTATAATAATTATTTATATTAAAATTTTCTTCATGAAATTAATCTATAAATATAAATTTTTACATAAACCTAAATGATGTCTATGGATTAAAAGAAATTGAGGTGGAGTTATTCTCCTATTATAATGTTCAACTGCATTGAAATATGGTTTTTTCTTGGAATGTATCATCTATAATTTCTAAAATATTATTTACTCAGTTTTATCATTATTAATTTTTTTTACACTTAAAATTATACCTATTTGATTAATTTACCTTTAATATCTTCCCTATAGTTCTTTTTAGTGGATTGATATTACATTTTTCAGCCTATGTATTATTCTCTATTATTATTTGGAATGTTGTATCAACCTAATGATCTCCAAGGAATGATTCAATGTAAATACCCCAACCCCAGTAGCTTGGATCTAGTGCCTCACTTAATTACATTGGTACTATAAACAAGATATTGATTCCCAACAGACCGAATAGTTTAATATATTTGAAAAACTAGATACAAACATAAGTTTTACATTACAATTTGAAAATAACAAAGAAAATATATTATTAACACCCATAAACTCTTAGATTATCCATGCAATTCATTCATAATAAACATCTTTGCATCCTGGGGAAAAATAAAACATAAGAAAGAGGTGATCTCATATGCTCAGTAAGGGTAAGAAATATAGTGGAAGATAACATATATAATAAGACATTCCAAATAACTAAAAACATATTCCATTAAAACATAATCTTGATAAAAAAATATTGTTGTAATAAAATATTATTAAACAATTATATAAATATTCACATGATCAAAAAAATGTAACCATGGATATTCTTCTAGTCAAATAATCACATGGATTATCAATTATTAATATCATAATGAGGGAATGCATTATGTCAGACATCTGAAACATACCTTTAATTCCTCATATGAGATATCTAAAAATCAATTTTCAATGCCACATCTAAGTCCATATCTAAAAATATATGGTCAAGGACTTGACCAAGTTTATTCCTATTTTTTTCATGAGACCAACAGACTCATTAAGGGGGTGTAGTGGGCCCCTCTAGTCACTTACTATGTCTAATTCATTCCTCCTATAAATGGTGTAAAACATAATCAACATATACATTCATATTGATATTATCATATGAAATTTAAATAATTTCCCTAATCAGTAAACATAATCATAAATTATCCTTAGTAATATAGGGAATTGAATCAACATAATACATCCCCATAACTAATCATAAACCACTCATAAAATATGGTAGATGTTAACATAAGATATAAATATAAAAAAACTTAGTATTCAAAAAAGGGTGTTCAAATAGAGAAAATATTCTAATAAAATCTTTGAGTAATTCTTGAGAGAAATACCCTTCTACTTTGGAAAGAAGAGTTCATTTGGAAATAATTTATATTTGTTATAAAAATCAGATTGTAAACATGGATATCCCGAAAAATAAAAAGGGAATGAAATTATATTTGAGAAATATTAAAATAATATTCATACTGATATTAAAAAACATTATTGAAAACATGTAATAAAAGTGTTTAAGAAATAATATAAATGTCCACTTCGGTGCGGGTTAAGGGAAAATATAGATGATTCTTTAAAGTGTAAAAATGCATAATTATTTTCATAAAACCAAAAATGAACAAAAAAAATTCATGATAAAAAAAATTATTTTATAAAAATATTGGTGTCATAAAATAGATTATGGTGTGTACATGAAAATGGGTATGAAATTGGGAAGTTCTCTTTAACAAGGCTTGCTTATCAGGAGATTTAAAGAGGGAGCCTTATATAACATGTATTTCGCATAAAATAAAGAATAATTGAGAAATTTAAATATTTTTTGAGCTTACACATGGAATTTATGTAGATTACGTAATAATAATTAAGAATTACATTAGGGTAAAGAGAGATAAATTATAACCATATGGAAAAAATGGAGTTTCAGGAAAAAAACCCTTACCACTTTATAATAAATTGAATTGTATCCCCATAAAATTACTAATCATAAAATTGAAATTTTAATACAATGAATATAAATATATTTATGATATTATATATATAATGTAATTATACATACACCCCACACAATAAATAGTTGTGAATAAAGCATATGTCACATAAATAATGGTGAGATGAGAAAACCCTTACATTATGTTCAAAAGTGTTCCACACTTGTACTTCATGTCCTGGATAATGAAATTAGATTCATTTATAATCTAATTCATAACCCATTAAATATTTATTTTATTTATTATAATTTTATTACGTTTATTTATGTTCAATTTTATGAGTTATAATATTTAATTCTGTAGTTTGGGAGTCTTCTTTTCCTTGGTTTTCTTGATTGGTTCACTTGTATACATGTACAAAAGATAATGTAAAATGGGAATAGTTATCCAGAATTAATATTATATGTTATTAATTAAAATATGTAAGAATAATTTGTATATATTTCATTTGGTTGTTTTGGGTTAGGATGAATCATTAGGTAAGAAGTTAGTGATAGTCATTTATATTATTTTTGCGGTTTTTGATCATCGTAAAATAGATTTTTCTTGTTAATTAATATTATGTATATAGTGGTTCTAGAACATTAATTAAGTTCTAATAAAAATATTATAATATTTTTTACCACAAAAATGTTTTTATGACAATCCTTGAAGGCATAATTGAAAAATGAAAACACATCATCCACGAAGGCGGTAAATCGGCACCTCATAGATGATGTTTTCATTTTTAAAATAAAATGAATAGGAGAACAGACTTGATGGAGGATTTTATATTAAAATAATAAAATTAATATTTATATATATTTTTATATATTATTTGATTTTTCATTAATGTTTTTAAAGATGATGTGAGGAGAGTATAAGAAAATAAAAGAAAGTGAAAATAAAATAAAGAATGAGAAAGATGATTTTATCTCTTCAATTCTTCTCTTGGAGAATCTCTTTAGGAAAATAGGTTTTTGTTATTTTGTTGAGACCAGAACATTATATATTTGGGGAAGAGTATTGGGAATAGTATTGGGAAGAAATTGGGTATGTATAAAGGCTTATAAGGTGTGAGGAGAAGAGGTGGTGAGGGGTGGTATTTATAGTGAAGGAGATGGGTGTTTTTTGAATATTTTATTCATTTGTATATTATTTTTACCTAAGACAATGAATAGTTTGATAATTATCACTAAATATATTAAAAACAAATAATAATTATATATTATGGGATTAAATCATCCATACATCATCTATGACTCAATTATTCATGTATTTGTTAAATACCATAAATTATCACATTTCATTATTCACCAAAAATTAAACTATTTTAGAAAAATCCCAAAAAATCACCCTAAATTTTTTTTGTCAAATAGATTTCAAAAATAGACTACATTTTATTAAAATAAGTTTCTAAATATGATAAATTTAATTTTTTTAAATAATAATTTATTCAAAAAATAATGATTTTAAAATTATAATTGGTTTTATAACACATTCAAATTTTAATTAAGGTTACATAAAATTATATTATAATCATAAGACAAAAAAATATTAATTTATGAGTAAATTTTATGAAAATATTTTTTTTAATCATAATATTACATATAAATTTGTAAATAAACATTTCTTGTTTCAAAAAAATTCCAACACTTAATGTATCATTTTTGAAACATTTATTTACTTATTCTATGATATAAATATACAATATTTTCTTTTATAAGGTACCTATATTGTATTTATACTTTAATGGGTGAATTTAATATTATATTCATTATATTACTATTATTGATGGTCACCTTACTATTCCAATAGTCATATTTCATAGTTTATTATGGTTTTAAACTCGATGTTATATAAAGAAAAAATCGAAGATATTAAATTTTAGAAGAGGAATACCCTAAAATATTAGGGTGTCACATTATCCCCTCATTCAAAAAAAATCATCCTAGAAATATCTAGAATGTCACCTCATTAAATGATTTGGTTTGTTATTTATCATAAATTCCTTTAGTTCCCACATCTCTTCTTAATTTTATTATTTTTCCAAAGTACATTTACCAGATGTGTCGTCCAATTCCTCAAAACCTTCTCTCTAGTGTCCATAATCTGGATAGGATCTTCACATTAAGATGAAATTGGTTATAAATATATTTATTTATAAGGGAGGACAAGTGTTGGGTCGGGAATTTACTTTTTTAATAAAGAGATGTGGAAAACATTGGGTACTTTAGAAAGGTTGGGTAGAATCACTAAATTTTAATTCATATCTTCAAATCTCTCCAGAATTTTAAAAGGACCAATTTACATGGGGATTAGTTTTCCTTTCTTTCCAAATCATATAAAACCCTTCCATGGAGATACTTTAAAGAAAACATTATATCCCAGATGAAATTTCAAATTATTTATTCAATTATTGGAATAGCTCTTTTCCCGAATTTGAGCTTATTTGATATAGGTTTGAATACTATTTACCTTTGTGGTTGTATCTTTCAAAAACTCTAGGACTACAGGCTTTCCTTTCACTAAATTCATACCAAGAATTTTCTTTACAACATCTCTTCCCATACAATGATTCATATGGTTCCATTTGAATAATTGAGTGGAAACTAATATTATAGGAAAACACTACCAATGGTAAACACTGATCCAACATGACTTTAAATTCAAGTGATCATAATCTCAACATTTCTTCTAAATTTTGGATCATCTTTTCGTACTTCTTATTATTTTGAGGGTGATAAGAATTACTCAAATGAATCTCAGTACTCAAATATTTTTAAAGACTCATCCAGAATTTCAATGAAAATTTTGGATCACGATAGTACACAATTGAAATAGGTTCTCCATGAAGTCTTAAACCATTATTAATATAGAGTCGTACAATGTGCTCCAGTGGAGAATCCTTCCTTATAGAAAGGAAATGTATATATTTTGTAATTTGATCAATAATTACCCATATTGCATCATTATATCTTGGAGTTTTTTGTAATCCAGTTAAAAAATCTATAGTAATGTCATCCCATTTCCACACAGTTATAGGAATAGGTTTCATGACTACTCTAGGATGTTTTATTTTAACCTTCACTTGTTGACTAACTAAACATATTGATAAAAAATCAAAAATTTCCTACTTCATATTTTCCCATCAAAAATATTTGTTTAAATGTATATATATTTTAGTGACACTTGGGTGTATAGAAAAATTTGATCTATGGGCATCATCCAATAACTCCCTTTTTAGATTGAGTATGGGCGAAACACAATTCATCTTCCAATATTTTAAAACTCTATCCTCATACATGAAGTTTATAAACTTCCCGTCATTCACATCTTTAATTTTTGTTTAAAAATTATCATCATCAGACCATTAAATTTTAATCCCTTCCAATAAATATAGTTGGGAAACCAATTTAAAAGTTAATGATGTCTCACCTTCCATGATAATTCCCGTATACATCTTTTTTAGATCCATATACAAAGGATCCTTTTCAATCCTCATTTTTTCAGAACTCTATTATCCTTCTTTCTCAATGCATCTACTACCTTATTCACCTTATTTGTGTGGTACTGTATTAAAAAATCATAATCCTTGAGTATCTAGAGCCATATCTTTTGCCTCATGTTGATCTCTTTCTGGGAGAAGATATATTTCAAGCTCTTGTGATCTGTATATATCTCATATCTTTTACCATACATATAGTGTCTTTATATCTTTATAGAAATTATTACGAATTCTAACTCAAGATCATGTGTTGTATTGTTCTATTCATGAGTTTTTAACTACCTTTATGCATATAAAATAACTCTATTGTTTTTTATAAGGACACACCCAAGTAATTTCTTTGATATATCAATATATATTAAAAATCTACCATTTTTCAATGCTAGAGTCATGATTTGAGCATTCATCAATCCCCTCTTTAATTTCTCAAAACATTATTTATATTACTTTGTCCGTATTAATTTAACCCCTTTGTGGGTAATCTTGGTTAAATAGTTAGCTAATCTGGAAAAATTCTGAATGAAACACCGATATTAACCTTTTAGACATTTGATACTACATACCTCAGTTATGTTTGTAGATGTAGTCCAT
The DNA here is from genome assembly GCA_963277665.1 of Viscum album. NCBI lineage: Eukaryota > Viridiplantae > Streptophyta > Magnoliopsida > Santalales > Viscaceae > Viscum > Viscum album. The sequence continues at coordinate 1,429,721,691 of OY728156.1, read as the reverse complement.
TCCAGGACTACCTTTGTCTTCGTAGGATCAATAGAGATTCCATCCTTAGAGATAATATAGAAAATAAAACAAATAGTTTGATGCTAGAATTAAAACTTTCTAAACTTCTCATATAACTTTTTTCTTCTAAGGGTCATTAGAACAACCATCAAGTGGTTCGCATTTTCCTTATAGATTTTTTAATGTCCATACCTGGTTTTTAATGTTGTATTATGAATATTATCCTTCCTCAGATACAATTGATGATATCCAGATTGAAGGCCAGTCTTTGAAAAATGTTAAGATCCATGAAGTTCGTCAAATAAATCATCAATGATAGGAAGAGGGTACTTATTATTTATTTTAATAGCATGGATTTCTCTGTAGTAAATATACTGCATCATGGATCCATCTTTCTTCTTTAAAAAGAGAATAGGGTCACCCCATAGAGAAACATTGGGCAGAATAATTACCTTATTACTAAAATCCTCTAGTTGTTTCTTCAGCTCCATTAATTACAATTGTTCATTCAATAAGGAGTATTTTATATTGTCCTTGCATAAAGGATTAAATCAATAGAAAAAAAACATCTTTCTCGGGAGGATTTCCAAGTAAATACTCTAAAAATACATCAATGTATTCTTATAAAATATGTACGTTATTAATTTGAATATTTCTTTCCCTGTCCATAGATGATGTTTTCTATTATTCCCTAAGAATTTTATTTAGAAGAACTACTAGAGGTGGACCAATATATAACTCTGATGATAAAGTATCCCCTCTAAAGATAAGAAATTACATACCTTAATAATGAATCAGAATTTCCTTCTATTTGAAATAAATCTTTGCATTATATTTTGAATGTCAGTCCATGCCAATAATTATATCAAAATCAACCATAATAATGATGATAAATTCTGCGATTAGAGAATTTTTATTTGTAATAATAGTAATTTCTCAAGACATCATTGTTGAAATAAGGTATCTACTAGGGTTCTTTACTGACAACTCCCTTATTATGGTGAATTAGAATTATCAAATTTTTAAATCAATTTGGGAAGATATAAAAGAATCAAATTATCTAAAACAAAATAAAATTTTAGCTAAATTTTTTGATATGATTAAAATACCTGCCATAACATCATTTGGAACTTCAATATCAACTATTTTGATCTCATAAGATTTTCCTTGATCTCATGTTCTTTTCTAAGGAAATTTTCCTTAACTCTTGGAGAAATCATTTGTATAGTGTCCCATATCTATAAAATTGTAGCATTTAATAATATTATCTTATTTATTTACCTTATAATCATGAGCATGATGGCCTTTATCATCACACTTGTAGCAAACTCACTTTCCTTTTAAGTAGCCACCTGGGTGTTTTCTTCCACAAGTATCAGACGTTGAAAAATACCCTTTATTATTCTTACATTTATACATTCTTTGCTCATCCACAATTTTCCTATCTTGTTTTCCCTTAAATTCATTAGACATATAGAACCATTTCTCTCTATTGACAGCGCAATCGACTATATCTTCATATGATGAGAGAGTTTTGAAGACTAGTTCCCTTAGTAGGATGGGATTTGACCGATCAGATAATTGACCAATCTTTCTCATTGGATTATGTATATAATCCATAGAATGTGTTGATAACCTTGTAAAGTTATATTTATACTCAAAAATGATTTAATCTTCTTTTTGTCTGAAACTCAATAATTTTCTCTCCATACCCTCCCACTATTCATGAGGTAAATATTTTTATAGGAAAACTTCCTTAAAATCCTTTCATTTAATACATTCAAATTATTCCTCCTCCTTTGAGTTTTAAATTAATTAAAACCATTGATCTCTATATCCCAATAGATGGTAAACATCAATGATAACCTTATCTCATTCTTTACATCCAAAAGTTTGAAATATATTCTCTAAGGAACATATCCACTGCTTAGTAAAAAATGGGTTTTTAGTCCTACTGAATGATGGAGGTTGTTGTATCATGAAGAGGTCTAATATTTTTTCTCCAAGTTATGGATTAGTATACTTTATATGTTTAAGGATATTGTTAATAACTTGAGTCTATTTTCCCTATATAGTTATAAGTTGTTCAACACTAGTTGTATCTCCAGTTTCAATATTATTATCTTGTATGGGAGCTCAATATCTACATGGAATATATTCCTTCAAATGGTTTCCATTTCCTCCACTAGGATCCATTTAAAACAATTAAATAAACTAAAATATGTTATGAATCTTAATGTATAATTTTAAAACTAGAAAAACACTTAACAAATATTGTAAATTTATGCATAGATAATATCATAATCATAAACATGTTTTCTTTGGGGAAATGTTTACTTTTAAATCATTAATTATGGTTTGTAAAGAAAATGAGAATTATCCTAAGAATATACCCAAGGAGTGTCAAATCATGTGCAAAGTAAGGCCTATTTTCATGTACCAGGTTATGTCGAGTTAGGCCCGTCTCACTTTATCAGAGTTGTTATCCCTAGTTACAAATTTGTTGGAACAACATCCACTTGTGGTATCTAGAAAAGGATGTTTTTTTATGAAGACCCACACAAAATATACTGTACCAAAATTATAGGATATTCTTCTATGCTTATCCTCAAATTCTATCTTAGGATTATGTTCACTAATCTAGTTTCCAAGGTTTCTGATAAAATTTCCATGATACCAACTGTAAATACCTCGACCCTAATAGCCCAGAGTTAGGGCCATACTTAATTATATTGGTACTACAAACAATATATATCATCCCAAAGGCCCAAATATATTAGTATATTTTGTAAAACTGGTTACAGACATAATTTTTACATTATAATTTGAAAAAAAAATAAAGAAACTCTGTTGGGAACACCAAAAAACTCCTCAATTATCCCTTAAATTCACTAATAATAAACATCTTTACATCCTAGTGAAAAATAAAACATAATAAAGGGGTCAGATCAGATACTCAGTAAGTGTAATAAATGTAGCAAAAGCTAACATAAATAATAATGAATGGTGAATAAATAAAAATACATTCTATTAAAACATATTCATGAGAAAAAAATATGGAATTAATAAAATATGATTAAATAATTCCATAAATAATCACATGGGAAAGAAACTTAACCATTATATTCTACTAGTTAAATAATCACATAGATTATCAATTACTAATATCATAATGAGGGAATAAATAATGATGGACATCGAAAACATATTATCGAGGTATAGAATAAGACGTCTGAAAATAAATGGTTAGTGGATCTTGTAAAAATACATATATGGAAATAAATGAGCAAGGCATTGGACAAGTCCATATCTATTTTGCCTCATGATACCTACAGATGCATTGAGGGGATATAGTGGGCCTCGCACATCACTTACTAAGTATAATTCATTCCTCATATGAAAGGGATGAGACATAATCAACAAATATATTTATATTGAAAATATAATATGATATGTAAATAATTTCCCCAATCAGTAAACATAATCATACACTATCCATAGGGGGGGTACTTATAATGGAGAAGAGGGGAGTTTTTGGAAAATTTTATTTATTTGTTTATTATTTTGGATCAAGACTATGAATAGTTTAAGAATTATCACTAAATATATAAAAATAATGAAGTATAGTTCTAGATTATGGGATTAAATCATCCATACATCATCTATGACTCAATAATTCATGTATTTGTTAAATATTGTAAATTATTGTATTTCACTATTCACCAAAAAAATCAACTATTTTAAAAAAATCTAAAAAATTCACTCTAACCATTTTTTGATGTGTAGAATTGAAAAATAAAATCAATTTTATGGAATGAATTTTATAAATAAGAAAAGTTAAATGTTTTTATTAAAATCATCATTTATTCCAAAAATATTGATTTTAAAATTATAAATGGTTTTATAACACTTTGAAAAATTAATTAAGGTCTTATAAGTTATCTTATAATCATAAGACAAAAAAATATTAATTTATGAGTCCATTTTATGAAAAAATATTTTCTTTTAAATCCTAATATTAATTATAAAATTGTAAATAAACATTAATGTTTCACAAAATATACCAATACTTAATTTATCATTTTTTAAAAAACATATTTACTTATAATATGATATACATATAACATATTTTCATTTTTAGGATAAATAAATTTTATTTATACTTTCATGGGTGAATTTACTATTCTATTAGTCATATTAATATTCTTAATGGTCACATTACTATTACAATGGTCATATTTAATAGAATATTTTGGTTTTAAACACGGTGTTGCATGAAACATAAAATATCAAAGTTATTTAATTTTAAAAGAGGAATAAAATAAAATAATGGGTTGTTACATTCATGGAAAACCAAGTGTGATTAAATTATAAATTATCACGTATATTTATTTTTATTATAGTTTAAAATTTTTTATTTAGACACAAAAATTCTAATTTCAATTGCTAAATTATGTATATTTTTAATGGTTTGGTATCTCCTATATATGATGTTTCTTTACTTTATATTTTATTACATTTTATGTGTTTTTAAATAATTTTGTGGAATATAATTTATTGAGTTTAAAAAATTCAACTTTTCACATTAGATTTTCTATAAAATAGTGTGAAATAAAAATTATTGGACTTTCAAAATTGGTGTTTTTCTTAAAACTAGCATTTAAAGTCTTATGTTATTTTTTCTAGGTTTAATTTAAATGATGGTTTTTTTTAAACTAATATCAAAATTATTAAAATAATTTTTCTATGGTAAAATAATATGTATTAGAAAATCAGTTTTAAAAAAACCAATGTTGAAATTTTCATGCCATATTTTACAATTTTATTTTATAGTATAAATGGTGTTGAAAAAAATTTTAACTTTGGTTTATAAAAAACCAATTTTGAAATCCCCCTTAAATTCACTTTTAGTTAATTTTTAGAAGGTGGATTTATTAAAATAGTCGTTGAAACTATTATTTATAACAACTCCTGTATAAACATCGTTTAAAAACTGATGTATTAAAGTAAAAGAAACCAATGCCTCTAATCATATAAGAAGTCAAGATTCACTCCCAAGATATTCATTGTGTAAATATTACCTTAAAAAACTAGTTTCCCTCCCTATTTTAGTCTTATTTGTCTTTGGGATATCAATATTTACCTAATGAATTAGAGGGATGTATAATTTTAGTCTCACCCATAAAATAATGAAAAGAAAACATATATTTTCTAAAATATAAAAAACCATTTATAATATCATAACTCACGAAAATTAAATGGTTTTCATATATTTTTCATCATTTCATCATAGAATAACCCATAGAAAATAAATTAGTTTCATAAATTAGTTAACCCTTAGAAAGAAATAGGTTTCAAATAATAATCCTTAAATCATAATCATAATAAAGAATATAAATAAATAAAGTGTATGGTATGATTGGATCAGATCCCTAATGAATCATGAGTAATATCAAAGGATATTATTATAAAATAAAATTATATTAAAGGATCACTTTGGAATATTTCTTGAGTAAAATAACTTTTTCATTTTGAAATCACTTTGTTAAATTATAAAAATATCCTAAATATTAAAGAAAAATTTTTATTTCAAAAGAAAATTAAAAAATTTTAAAGTAATATTTAAATAAATAAGTATTCATGAAATTAGGAAATTTCATTCATGCCTTGTACATTAAAACAAAGACTCCTTTAACACATTCACTAAGAAGTACAATGGTGCCTCATTTTGGAAAATGATAAGAATATTGATTTAAAGCCATTTTTAAAAATAAATAATGGGTAAAAATTAATTAAAAATAATATTAAAATAATAGAAACACTTTAGAAAACTTATTTTAGAAATCATAGACATGGAATAAAAAAATTATTTTCTATCGAAGAGAGAAATAAAGTCGGTTTTCCTTAAAAAATGTTATTTTGGAATCTTGAGTTCTTAAATAGAATAAATTGAAAGGAAAAAATTAAAATTTATAAATAAACAAATTAAAATATATTTCATGATTTTATTTTCAATTAGATAATGAAATTTCATCATGGGAAATTTAATCATAAATAATCCTGGTAAATAATGTGATTGTAATATAAAATCCATAACTCATATCTGACTTCCTTCATACATGTTTGAACCTTCTATATAATAAATTTAGTTTTATTATAAATATATTATAAAACTATAATAATATATATCTTACCATATATGATTTACATAAAACCTTTTATCACTTTTTTATTAATAATTCTTTAATGAGATCATTGTTTTGGGTGATAACTGCTTTGTTTTTCACGTGTGTTTTGGTTTGGTAGTTTTAGTATTTGTAATTTGATAATGGATAAATAATATTAATAATTTTATTAATGATATAAATATCATACCTATTAATTATATACATATTTAGATTCAACCATAATATTTAGATATTAAAAAATTAATTACATCATTCATGGAGATGGTAGGTCGTATGTATGTAAGAACATTGTTTTAATTTTTCAATAGATAGAAAAAAATAAAGGTTAATAATAATTCACCTTTAAAGATTAATTATTATATAATATAATTAATATATTCACCAATCTATATTTATTACCATACATGTAATTCATAAAGAAAAAACAAATCATATCTCTTCGTGGAGGTGGTAGTCCACACGTATGCATGAGCTAGGTTATTATTTTACAATGGATTGAAAGCTAAGAAGTTATATATGATATTTCCATTCCAGATAAATAATAATGTCCTAAATATTATATATAAAAATACTAAAACCATTATAATACCCATCCATAAAATATGGTGATGAAAATTAAATTGTATTGTTACGTGGAGATGGTAAGTCATATGTATGCATAAGCAATACTTTCACATCCCATTTGATGAGAAGGAGGATAGGTAACATTTTTTTAATAATTATAAAAAATATTTAGCATATTTATGATACTAAATTTATTATTTTATGAAAAATAATATATATTTAGGAGAGTTATAAGAATAATTAAAAACAGAGTGGTCCTTTAAGGCGATTACCTCTTCTTTGAAAGAGATCCTATAGATATCCTCCTAAGGATCCTTGGATTGGTATTTTGGGGATATATAACCTATTTAACATGGATATGGAAGTTTATTATATAATTTTTCATGGTTTTGTTGATATATGAATCCCAAAGTAGTGTAAATAAGAGAAAAAAACAATGTTCTTTTTTATAATGGAGAGAGAGGTCACACATAGAAATTCTTAAAAAAATAAAATATAAAAAATTTATTCTCAAGAAAAATTCTTCCAAATGGACATTAATTAAAATTAAAATAGTATAGGATCAAAATAAAATCATTAAATAAAATTTAAATAGGTTTTTGTTCCATTTAAAACCTTATAGTTTTGATTACTTGCTTCATTAAACATTTCTTACCATAAATATGGTAATGAATATTTCAATCCTAAATGGTTAAGAATGTTACCATAAATGAAAATATGACTCATATATAAACCATGGATAATATTTTAAACTATATTAAATCACGTTGCAGGAAACAATATTTTTATTTATTTTAAATCATTTAATGAATTGATATTTATTATAAAATACAACTAAAGTTAATTTTGAAACTATTCATTTAATTTGATTTGAAAGACACCATGAAAAAGTTTTAATTTTAATATTATATTTTAACACAACCCCAATATGTCATATGTATCTAAAATTTCATGTATGATAATAATTCACTTAAATTTTATTATTTTGTAGATTTTTAAAATCATTTATTTTATCTTTATATTAATTGAATAAATATTGTGTCGGCGTTGAATAAGTGTTTAATGTAGTTATTCAATAAATAAAAATGAGAACTAATTTATTTAATAAAAAATTAATTTATCTAAAAAATAAAAATATATAACTGATCTTATCTTCATTTTATCCTTATATAAAAATTCTATATATATTAAATTCAAGTGAGTGACATTTTGTCTTTATTATTTTCATAAATTAATATAATTGTAATATTTAATATAATATGGAACCAAGTTTCCTTATATTTGATAATTATATGTACATAGATGAACAAAACTCATCCAATTAAATGTAGGAATATTTTAGATAAATTTAAAATCCTAATCCCATTTTTAACCCTATTTTACTTGTTTTACCCTTACCAAATGATAAAAATTTACTGTGGTTACTTTACATATTCACCAAAAATAAAAGAGAACTATTTTGAAAATTCAATCCTCATAATTCCAAAAGTGAAATCTATTTTTTCAAGATTCAATTTATATAAGTATTATAAATTCATTTTAAAATCAATGTGCAAAACTCGATGAAAACCATTTCTTATATAAAAATATATTATTAAATATAAAACTTGTTTTATTACTATCCCATATCAAGAAGAAACATTATATTAATTTTAAAACATTTGATTGAATATATTCAATATAAATTTCATTAAAATTATTCACTAATAGAGACTAAATTAATTTATTATGAAAAAAACACATTACGTGAATAAAAAATGTTTTTTTCAAAAAAAAATCATCTCCTTTAACTTCATTTTTTTTATTTTCATTTTTAGTAAATTAATAATCAGTGAATTATTTTCATACACATTTAAACCATAAATTTTTCATAGTTTCATTAGTCTTATCCATACCTATTGATCCTGTTAGATTTGGTCTCATATTATCCACTATTTGTGCTTTTATTACATGTATATTCCATGTAATTAATATTAATAAAATGTATTATTATATTTTTTTAATTATTTAGAATTGATATAATGTAATAACGTTTTTGAATATACTTTTCATTGATAAGGTCAAATAAGTTCCCCTCTATGATGATAACCTTGAAGTTATAAAAATATATTTTTAAATATAGTTCTACGGTCGAATAATGTAATATTATGGGACACATAAAATAAACTATAAGGTGCAAGTATGCATAATGGAATGAGGCTTCTACTCATGAAGTTCAAACATGGTAATATCCAATATGGGAAATTATGAGAATAGACCCACCAATAAGTCTTCAAAATGTTTTGGTTTCATAAGATATTCCTATTTTCTAGCCTATGTAATGGTCCTTAGACATTGATATTATCATTAATTCATGGGGTGACACATGAACTCAGATTTTATAATGAAAACCATGACTCAATATGTTCATGTAGAGGTAAGTAATGTTGGGGGAAACAAAATTGACATGTCATTAATGGATAAGTTGAAGAAATATTTTTTCATTCAATATTTATGGAATTTGATATCTTGTCCCTTTGATTATAATAGAACCTTCATGTTAAATTCTATGGTATTGGTGAAATGATACATTTATTTTAGAAATTAAAAGAAATACATATCAAAAATATAGGTCATTTACATAGATGCACAACCAACTTATTGAGATATTGAGATAAAGGGATTATATTACATAGTGAACATTTATATATGGATATCATCGTTTTGAAATTATGTTTTTTCTCTTGGGTACCTTGACCTGTTTCTAGATAGTAATCTTGAAATTTATAAAATCTCACCTAATAACAATGAGAAAGAATACTAGATAGTCACACATTAAGTGTTTCTGATTATCTCAATTAAATTATATTTGAATTTGATTAATTCAATATATATTTCTCTCAAGATTGAGGGATAAAATTATTCATGTTTTATCAATTGAAAATGGTTATTAATGAATTAAATATTTAAATTAAGTTTTTATTCCATAATAAAAAAAAATATAGAGGATTTTAAATGAATCAATACCGAGTCTAGTGAAAAATATTAATTATAAAACCATTTAAATAAAACTTTTTATTACGCAAGTTGTTGCATTCCACAAAAATAATAATATCAATATTATTATTATGTGAAATGGGGTTTAATAAAGATTAAAAATATTATTTATTTCATACATGAAATTGAATAATTATTTTAAACTAAAAAATAACTATATAAATAGGCCATTATGTTTATTGTGTATTGCGTCCAAAAATAAAAACAAGAGAATATTTTCACAAAAAAAAACTCTCTCTAAAATACTCATGTATATTTTCCTATCAAGAATGAGAAATTCAAGAGAGATACCTTCAAGATCAAAGGAATAATGGTCAACACAAATAATGAAATCCAGTCGACTCACCATGTATGCACCCATAGATCGATTGTTGTTGCTCGGAGATCAAATGAGCATGTGTGGATAACAACTAGAGGGATTCAATCCTTATATCCTTATAGTGAAATGAAGGAAATCTGAAAGGGTATTTGTGTACATTAGACATCTTCATCAATGAAATAATTCTCAAATCAACTATTTAGTTATTATGATATTAAATAAAAAAATTATAAATTTTATGTTAAATATTCTGGATCAAGGTTTTGGGTAACTCAATATAAAAATAAATTTTAATATACCATCTTCCACCTCATGCTTTAGATATTCCTAGAACCTTCAAGTTGTATTAGAGTAGTCACATTTAAATTTATTATTATCTATTTTATTTTTGATCTAGATGAAATCTACGTTGAATATTTATTTCATATTATTCATTATTTAATCCATTTTGAATCAACATGTTGTAGAAATATTAATCATGTTTGTTAAGAGTTTATTTTTCTTGAATTTATAAGAATATATAAATAATAACCAAATATTCCATCCTAAACATCCAAAATTTTGGATGGTAAGGAAGGGTTACACAACATGTAGTAAGAGTACACGCCGTGTACAAGAGTATGCTACACTCATCCATGCTATGGGATACATGACATGCCTTTCAGTTATTAAACATTTCTACATTTCATTTTTACAAGATGACCCTTCACACGGTATGTCTGCTTACATGGAATATATATGATGTACACATCCTATAATATTCATGGTTTTACAGTGTAAAAAAAATCCAGGTGGTCATTATTCATGGTCAAACTAGATGATACGGACATCCTGGAGAATTTATAATATACACAATGTGTATGTGGTGTACACATTGTATAGTTCATCATTTACCACATCCAAAATACATGTTGATCCATTCTGTGAGAACAGAAGACACACGATATAAGGGATACATGGTGTGTAGTTGGCTTGTAAACACCATGTAATACCTATGAGAAACACACTGAAGAACTAGGAGAGTATCTTGGGAACATGAAAATTGGATACAAAATGTGTAGTATGGCTGATTCAACATGCTGAATCCCCATGCTTGAAACTTTCATACATGGAAATTGAACTACATGGCATGTAGATGAAAAGTACAGGTTTTGTGGTATCCTAGTTAATAGAAGAATTAATTTAAATTAAATTTAAATTTTCATAATTAAAATCTTATTCTTTTGATTTTCACTTTAATCCTTTTTCAATTTAATAAATTTTTTAAGAATTTTAATTTATCAATTAATTTATTATAATAAATCTAGAACAATTGGTTATGCTATTTATTTTCCATTATTAACTTTATGATGGTTATCTAAAAGAGAATTTGGATGGTCATTAATATGAAAGGGAATTGATTAATTAATGTTATCATGTTTATATTAATAATATATAAAAAATAATAAATAAATTATTATCCATTTACTTTTGTGTATACATTGCATGTATGATAATTCGTGAGCTTGAACAAAACATTTGTACGTGTTGGATTTTTTATTTAATTTATTATATGATTTTCCAGTTATTTATTATTAAATTTAAAATGATGGCTTGTGATTCATCCCTCCATACCTTATTATGTATGGTCTTCTCATCAATGGTAATTTATGTAATAACCTTAAAAATCCTTTATTTTTACTCACATATATGTGGGTTATAAATACTTGTAATTAATGGAGTTTCCCCAAGTGCATAGAAGTGGTTCAATATGGAATCATAATGATGTCAAACCAAGAATTATACATATGGATAGGTGGAATGTTGTAACTCATTCCATGATTTGAAACATGATTTATTTCCCCTAGGATATATGTTGATTTAATGTTCTCTCATTAAATTAACTATTAGATAAATCTCCTTAAATAGTAATTTAATTATTTATTTATTTATGTTTTTGAATTATTTAATTTGTTTCACGTAAGACCATTATTGTATAAATGAATGGATTAATGGGAAAAGATATAATTAAAATAAATGGATTTTCCAAATGTTTTATCTAGCATGGTGAATTAATTAAGTAACACACACTTATTATTTTCAACACATGTAAAGGATAAAACAAGAAAAAATTTAGGCATAAAAATTTAAAATCCCTCAAATATAAATTTAGTTGGACTTGGTATTACATCACTTGATTAGGAATAAAAGCCTTATAACTAAGTGTTTTACTGAACCTAGTTGGGATGCTTATTTTTAACACGGGAATCTTATTAAGGTTATGGGTTGACTTAACCATCATACATCAAGAGAAGTTTCCCTCACTAGACTTGATGTAACATGGAAGCAAGTGCTGAGGAAATCCATGTTAGGATTTCAAGATATGGGATTTTACTCAATGGTTTAAGGAGATGTAACCATACAGTTGGAAAATTCCTTCCAACCTAAATACCTTCAAGTAACTGGACCAACCCTCATTGGGGTTATGAGAAGGGACATATAGATCCTTTACGCTATAATTTCCTAGAAACAAGAAATTTCAAGTTCAATGATGAGTGGTATTTAGACTTGATAAAATAATGGTTGATATGAAAATTCAATTAATTTATTATTCATCACATATTTATTAGTCAAGAAAAATATTAATAATCTACTATTTTAATTTTAGAAAAATTAAAATTTCATCATCTACACTATCCCTTTGATCTATAGTAAAGAAAGAATATCTCTTCACTGGCAGTAAATTCCCTAAGTATTTCAAATTAATTTTTTGTTGTTTTGAGCCATGAACAAAAAACTTATGTTCCAGAATACTCACATCTTGATATGCCTGCATAATAGGTGAGTGATGAAGAGTTCATCACCTAAGAAAAATAAATTGATTTATATGGTCACCTTTAAATTTTTAATGTTTTTATCTATTTCTAGTGAACTCATGATGTCTAATGAAATCATTAATATGTATATCATTTTTGAGAACATTCATGGTCTTTACCAGGAGAGAGATATATAAGAAAGTATTGATATTTACAGGAAACTATTTTAGATTAATCTTGAAGATGGTTCCCTAACTGGGCCACACGTAGTCAAGATCATTGGATAAATTGATCACCAATAGGTTATACAGTTTAAAATACTTAATGAAGTAGGTACCAATATCATTCTTCCATCACTCCCTTAGATATTGTTTATATTTTTTGTAAATTTTAATATGGAAAACATTGAGAAGCCTCTTTTGTATCTTATAACTCTTCATCACCAATTCAATAATGAGACGAAGTGTTAAAATATATTAGTCCTTATTTTGAACATATGGAAAGGGAATGTGAATATCTCTAAGTAAAAATATTATTCATTACCTTACAAGAAGAGGAAGATAAAGGGGAAATCATGGGAATAAGATATTTTTCTCACACGGGTCACGAAGGGCCACTGGATGAAAAATGACACCTAACCACAAAAACAAGGGGAAGCTTCAGGTTAATTTTTTATCAAGTAAAATTTATCTATTTATAAATATTGGGTATTAGAAACAAATTTTGGTTCTTGCATATATATTAAAATATAGTAAAAAATTATATTTAGAAAGATTAACTAAGGGGATTTACATCTATGAGAAGCTAATGGATCTAAAATTATTTTCGTAGGAATTGGGGAATACTACCACACATTTCCTACTGGAATGATCTTGGTTTTAAAGGGTTGTTATTATTTTTTGTCAACTAGCAAAATATATTTCTATATCAAAACTTAATGCATAAGGTTTTATTTTCAATTTTAGAAATAAATGTTACTTATTTTATAAATATAGAATTTTTTGTGGTAAATCACATTTAAATAATGATTTTTATGTGTTGGATTACAGAAACTAAGTAGCAGTAATAGATAACAAAGCTATTTTACATGAAACATACCACACCCAACTATGGAATCACTGAATAGGTCAGGAAAATGAAAATTTCTTGACTAAATTATACAAAAATACATATTTATATTCTTTTTAATTAAAACCAAAGAGAATATTTCATGATTTTCTACAATGTAAAATGACCAAATCCCCATTTAGTGTAAAAGTTTAAAGGGAAAATTAGATTCTTGAATTTTTTCATACATAAATGTTTGGACTATTGCTTACTGAGGTAATGGGTAGGTACTCATAATTCATAAGTTTTACTGATGATTTTTTTAGATATGTATATTTCTACTTAATGATGTATAAGTTACATTTTTTAACTAATTTAAGGAATACAAGAATGAAGTTCAGAACCATCTTGGTAAAAATATTAAGAAACTCTACTCAGACTTTGTAGGAGAATATCTTAATAAATAATTGGTTGATTATTTATGGTATTTTGGGATCATATCTCAAATAAATCCTTCTTATACACATTATTGGAATAATGTAAGTGAAAGGAGGATCTAATCCTTATTTGACATGGTGAGATCAATGATTATTATTGAGAGTTTTAAATTATAATTTTGGGTATACATTTTACAAACAGAAGAAAAACAACTAAACCACTAAAGTTTAAAATGGTATAACATAAAATTTATGGTATGTAAAGAAACTCATTCCATCATACTTACATGTTTGGAGTTTCAAAGAGATTGTTTAGTACTCTTCAGGTAACAAACATGCACCTCAGGCACAAAGTGTACCTTTATATGATACCTCAAAGAAACAAGGGGATATTACCTATGTGACCCCATAGAAAATATTGTATTGGTGTAAAGACACACCATAATCCTTTATAGGGATCACATCTCCAAAATAGATAGTGTGAGTGAGATAGACTTTGATGATGTTGAGACTCAAAGTGTAAAATATTTGTCATAGAAACAACTTCCTGAAAGATCAATGGAAGAATAAATAGTTCTATATATATAATGACTAATTAAGAGTAAAATAGAGGTTAGAGAATGATAATGGTTAGTTTTATAGTCACAAAGTTTGGTGACTCGTTATTAGTTGATAATAATGGTTCTATAACCTAAGAAGAACCAGTAAGTGGCATAGATGTTTTTAGGTAGAAATAATCCATGAATACTGAAATGGATTACATATACCAAAACCAAGTCTATATTTTTTTTATACTATAGTTCATATAAATACCATCATTTGAAAAATTTTATTCAAGAAGAAACTTTACATTTAAGGAATTTTCAAAAAATATAAGTCATGATTGGTTCTAAAAGGGTTTAAAATTGAATTAAGGAATTGACTATGAAGAAACGTTTTCACTAGTTGCAATGTTAAAATCCATCAAAATTATGCTTTCCATTGTGGCTTACCATGACTATGAAATTTGGAAAATGGATTTCAAGATATGATTCCTTATTTGGAAACTTCATGGATATGTCTATAAGACACAACCCAAAGTGTTTATGACTCCAAAGGATTCCAAAAATATATGAAAATTGAAAAAAAACCATTTATGTATTAAAGAAATTATTTAGGTCATGGAAAATTCATTTTGATAAATCCATAGTGAAATTTTGTTTCATAAATAATTAATGTGAACCTTATGTCTAAAAATGGTTTATTGGGAGTGTATTCATTTTCTTAATAGTATATTTTGATGACATATTAAGTATTGAAAATGAAATACAATTCTTACATATTGTTAAAGTTTGATTGAATAAATTCATCTCCATGAAATAATTGGGTGAGGTAGCATATATTCTTGGGATCAAGATTCATAGTGATAGATCCAAGAGACTGACCAGCCAATGTTAAAGTACATACATTGACAAGATACTGAAGTGATTTAGTATGGAACAATCCAGGATGGGATAGTTTCTAGGGTCACATGGAATTCATCTTTCTAGGAATATATATCCTCAGACATATGAAGAAAGAAATAGATTGTAAAGGATTTCATACACTTCATATTTTGGGTTATTCATATATGTTATGAATGTACTGGGCTAGATGTCACCTACACATTAAGTGCAGTATAAAGATATCAAGCTGGCCAAGGTGACCGGCATTGGATTGCAATCAAGACTATCCTTAAGTATCTAAGGCATACTACAGATATGTTCCTTGATTATAGGGTAGATGTGGAACCGGTCACCAGAGGATATGAATATACTATTTTCCAAAGATATCAATATTACATGAAGTCATAAATGGGATGAATATTCACTTTGAGTGGGAGTTTTGTGAGCTAGAAGATCTCAGAAAAGGTTGTGGTCACGTATTTGTCATCATAGTCTAATTATATTATGGATTCAAATGTAGTTAAAGAAGTAGTATGGATACACAACTTAATACAAGAGTTTGACATAGTACCTAGTAGTAAAGATAACATAACACACTATTTTGATAATACTGCAATAGTGGCTCCAAAAAAAGATCCAATGTTGCATCAACAAATGATGACCATACTTCAGAAGTATCATCTCTTGAGGTATTTTTCTAAGAGATGTGAGGTTAAAATTAGCTTTATTTCCATGGAAGAAAATTTGGGGTAACTCTTGACTAAATACTTGACTCACGAGAAATATTATTATCATGTGAGGTCTATTGGAATAATATTTATAAGAAATTGGCTTGAGCCTAAGTGGGAGTCTTTTAGAGTTGGTGTCATAGAACCAACTATTTGTACACTGATTACATGTATATTCAATGTATTAAATATTACTAAAACATATTTTTATATAGTTTTCATTATTCAGTATGACTCTAATGTATTAATTTCCTAGATTATATGTTGCATTGATAAGGTAATAACAGTTCTCTATTATGATTTGAACCTTGAAGTGATATGATTAAATTTTTAAATATAGTTCTTTTTTCATATATTATACTATAATGGGACACATAGTATATATATTGTCATGTACGAGTAGTTGTAAATAGATAAGGCTTATTCTCATGATGTTTACAATTAGTAATCTTTATGATTAGAGATTATAATAATAGACCCACTAATAAGAATTCTACATATTTTTGCATCATTATATTTTCTTATCTGATAAAATTTGTAATGGTCCTTATATTTTAATATTATCTTTAATTCATGTCATGACTTACACATTTAGGTTTTATTTTTAAAAATGTGATGTTATATATTTCTAGTGAAGTACGGTTTGTTGGGTGTTTGATGATTGAAATTTCATTAATGGATAAGGCAAAGAATTATTAGTCCCTTCCATATTTATGGAATTTGATATCTTAGACCATTGAATGAAATATAACTATTTCTTTAAATTCCATGTTCATGGGTAAATGATTTGTTTATTTGATATAGTCAAGGAAATGCATATCAAGAATATATTGTCGTCACACATATGTGCAACGTTCTTAATGATATATTAAGACAAATGGATTATATGACAAAATGAGCATTCAAAAGTGGTTGTCATCATTATGATATTATGTTCTTTATCTTGTGTACCTTAACCCATTTAAAAAAAAATATTGGACTTTAGGAATGTCTGCCTAATGCTAATTAGAATGAATCATAGAGGGCCACACACAAAGTGTTTCAGATTATCTTGATTAAATTCTATTTAAATTTAATTAATTGAATAAATATTATTCTCAATACTAAGGGATAATATTATTCACATTTTATAAATCAAAAATTTTTATTAATGAATGAAATATTTAAATTAAATGTTTATTCAGTAGTTTAATTAATACTAGAGGAGTTTTAATGGACAAAGATCAATTCTAGTGAAAAATATTAATTAAAAATCTGGTTAAATATTTTTTGTTATTGCACAATTTGGTTGGTGCCCCAAGAATTATAGTATTATTATTATTATATAGCATGGGGTTTATTAAGGATTATTATATAATTTAAGGCCTGAAATGAAATAAATTATTTATTTCAATCTAAACCCAAGATCTATATATTGACTATTATAACTATTTTGTATTGCATCCAAAAATCAAAATGTGAGAATCATTGGGCACAAAAAATCAATCTCTTTAATCATCCTTTATCTGTTCTTCTCAATAATGAGAAAAACAAGTGATATCCATTCAATATTGAAGGATGAGTGATCAACATGAATAACACAAGATAATAAAATTATCACATTGGTACCCAAAGATAGATTGTAATTTCTCAGATACCAAAGGAGAATGTGTGGATCACTGCTGAGGGATTATAAACTTGGATCGTAAAAAATAATGAATAAAATACAAAGGGTTCTTTTTGGATGATCTATATCTACATCGAGGAAAAAATTCTCATATCTAGTCTTTGTTTCTTATGATATTAAAAAAATTAATTATAAATTTGACGTGCAAGATCCTCACTCAGGGCTTTAGGAAACTGAATATTGAAAGAAATTTTAATACATCATCTTCCACTACATGCTTCTGATACACCTGAATCCTTAGATCCAATGACTAGGAAATAACTATCACATTATATAACAACAATTTAATAATATATCACAAATTATTTAAACACGGTATTGTGTGTATTGAAATATATCAAAAAAATAAGTTTATTTGAAAAGAAATATATCATAAAATCTCAATGTGTTACATTCAACCCCCCCTTAAAATTTATTCACTTTGAAAAAAAAATTAATGATATCTCTATTTCATTACATACTCAGGTTCCCAAGAAACTTCTTCAAATTTCTAATTCCTCTAGAGAACTTTAAAAAGGTGATTAGTCTTGTTTTGTAGAACAATACCTATATGATACAAGATTTACACCATTTTTTTTAATAAGAAATATCATTCTCCCATGGTATGACCTCTGAGATAAATACATGTGAAGGATGTGGTATATACTTCCTCAGGGGAGATGCATGGAACACATCGTGAACTTGAGAAAGGTTCAGTTTGAGCACCAAATATTAATCTATTTTCCCAACACTGTCAAAAATATCAAAGGGTATAATATACAAAGGGATAAACATTCTATTATTTCTATATTTCATAACCTTATTCCCTGAATAAATTAAAAGAAACCCCTTCTCACCAACTTCAAAATATAGATCTCACAAACAATTATCATCATAAATTTTCTATAGACTCCGAGATACTTTTATTTGTTATTTAATGGCTCTAAATTTAATTAACATTTCATGAACTAGCTTATGTATCAATATATTTATTCTTTTAAATCAATATCATTATATTATAAATCTACACTTCTTTCCAGAGAGGGCATCAGATGGATCCATCTAAATTCCCAAGTGAAACCTATTATTATAAGAAAACTCAACTAACGTAAGGTGTTAATACCAAATACCATTAAAATCCTTATAAAAAAGATCTCAATATATCCTCTATAGTTTTAATGGTTCTCTTAGATTGAATATCTATCTAATAATGATAATTCATACTAAAACTCAACTCAATATCGATATCTCTCTTAAAACATCTCTAGAACTTAGAGGTAAACCTATTATCCTTATTAAATAAAATTGAATGTGGTACTTTTTAAAACCTTAAAAATTACATAATATAAATTATAGAAAACTTATCAAGTGATAAATATTCCTTAATAGAAATTAATTGTGTTGGCTTTGTAAGGTGAACAAGTATAACCCAAATAGCATTATGTCCATTAGATGTTTTATGGAGTTCAATGACAATATACATAGTGATGTTTTCCAATTTCAATTATAGTATGAGTAATGGTGGTAACATTCCATTAGACTTCTATCTCTCAACCTTAACTTTATAGTATACCAATAACCAAGATACATACTTAGAAATGTCTTTCATCATGTTTTCCCACTAGAAATAATCTTTTATATCTATATACATCTTTATAATTTTAGTATGAATATAGAATGATGAATTATGAGTATCAACTAATAACCCCATAAAATTTGGTATGGATGGAACACATGAACATTTCCTAAAAATTATCATTCCATCATAATAAAGGTTAAACTTAGGAACATTTTGGACCTTCTTCTGTAGTTCAACATCTTTCTTCTATGCCTCTTTAATTGTCACGTGGATAGATGGTTGAACACTAATTTAGGAAAGTTAATATTTCTCCCATTTCTTAAATATTTCTACATTTTTTCTTGATCTATCCTTTAGAAATCTATAAATATTAGATATTTTTTATCCTTATTAGTTATAATCTATATTGATCCTTTCAACTCAAAGAAATAGCCACCTTTTTTTCTTTCCCAAGGTGAAACTGTATTTAGTAGTGATAATATTTAATCATCTCCAACCATATTCTTTGTAACATAATCAACTCTTTATATGTTAATATATAATTTAAAATTTTATGTTTATTCTATATATCACACCTTTATTTAAAAATATAATTCCTCCATATATTTAATGAATATTTTTTAACATCTAACTATAAATCATGAGTTGGGTAATTTTTATCATGAACATTCAATTATAGTGAGTCATAAGCTATAACCTTATCATTTTATATGATAATACATCCCATAACCATATTTAATTAAAAATAGATTACAAACCATTCTATATTCAATTTTAATGTATTCATAGGTGTGTCGACTAACCTTCTCTATAGTTTCTTGAAATTTACTTAACATTCATTTGTCCAAAGGAACTTGGATCCCTTCTAAGATAACTTGTTTAGTGGGCTAGGTATTCATGATAAATTATCCAAAAATCATTAATAATAATAATATAAACAAAGAAAACTATAGATCCATGTCACATTGGTTGGTCTAGATCAACATTCAATAACTTTTCTCTTTGATAGATCCAATGATATACCCTCTCTTAATATTATATGAACCAAAAAGGAAACTTTTTTATAGCCAAAATTTAAACTATTTAAAATTTTCATATATCTTATATTTAGTTGGGTTCTCCAATACAATCCTCAAGTGATATTTATTATCTTCCTTTATCTTTGAATATATAATAATTTCATTTATAAATATTACCACAGACTGATCAAATTAATATCTAAAGATTCTATTCATTAAATCCATGAAGATAGATAGGGAATTAGTAGGACAAAAATACACAATCAATATATAATAATAGTGTCTACAACATGTAAAAAATGGTATCTGTGGTATATCCTCCTTGACTTGCAATTAATGATATCTAAAATAATGATCAGTTTTGTAAAAGTATTGGGCTCTATGTCATTAATAAAATAAGTAATCAATATGAGGCAGGGGATACATATTCATGATTTTAATCTTGTTAAATTCGTTATAATAAATGTAGATTTACATTGATCCATTTTTCTTAATAATAAAAATATTATTTCCACCCCAAGGTGACACACATGTTTGAATAAATCTATTTTCAATATTCTCATTGAGTTGCTTCTTCAATTCCTACAACTCTATTAGGGTCATTCTCTAAAAGACTTTAAAATCAGTATTGTACTAGTTAGAGTTATATTGAGAAATCATCTTCATAATTTGGTGGTAAGTTAAGAGAATATTATATAAATAAATCATAAAAATCCCACACAATAGTCTTATTATCGATGTTGAGTTACTCACTAACCATTTAAGATAAACACGGATTTTGAATAGGAATCAAGACCCATATCTTGGTTTTAATTCTATTATATGTTCATATTTATCATTAAACCAATATATAATCACAGGTTTATTTTAAATATAAAATGTGACATCCATTCCTTGTAAACTGATGTCCACTTTATGTAAAGAAATTTAATACATTCCCAAAACAACATTAAATTTAACTAAAGGGGGAATAATGATATTTACAGGAAGCATATTCCCATACACATCAATCTTGTATGATTTTCCTATCTAATAAACACACACAAAAGTCAAAATCTAAGTATGTAGTTAAATTTAAATCATCGTTTTTTGTAAAAAATATAAAAAGGGAAATAGTTCCTTTTAAATATCTCAAAAATTCTTTTGGTATCATTAAAATTAGATTATATTGTATTGGATTAAAATCTAGCATAACAGGATACTGAAAACATCATTTTTTTTCTAATTTCATTGAGATAAATTAAAAATCCAATTATTACACTATATAGTTTGTTATAAACTTGTAACACCACAAGCTTCTACGGTACTCTTCTCTTTGAATAATATGATAGTGTGTGTTGTACGCAACACCGAGTTCTAACACACCATAACCAATCAAACTAGCCGTTATGATTAGTAATACCTACTTTTTGAAATTATATATATTTTATACTTCAAAATGGACTTCATTTTTGGATTTGGAATATCGAATTTATCCTAGGGTGAAATTTTGGAACTTTTCGGATAACAATTATATTTTGATGAATAGTAAAAATTACTAAATTTTAATTAAAAACAACTTTTTTAATCGAAATAATTTATATTGATGAATTATGAATTTGAGTGGTTTTAAAGTATATTTAGAATATATTTTTACCATTTAATATAATTTTGGTCATTTTACATAATTTTACAATTAAACCGGACATAAACAAGTGTCAATCATTTGATAGTTATTATCTCTTAAAAACATGCTTTTTGTTTTAACAATGGGAATTAATTTTAAATTAATTTATCCCACTTCTGTGTTTTGAATTTGGAAAAATGGATTCCATATTTGGAATCAGGATGTTCATATTGTGTAAATAGGTAACTTTTATTTTTAGATATTTTGAATAATTACTGCGGTAAATATTTTATTTACCATAGTTAAGGGTAAATTTGGTAAATAAGGGTTAAACAATAATATTATAATAATATTAAATTACCCTAAAACGTGTCATAACCTTATTTTTGGATACATGTCCGACCATGGGCATCTTTGGGTCGATTTTGGGACCCCATGGATCCACTTGTAGGTCATAGGGACACTTTATTTTAATTAAGTTAAAATAAGTACAAAAATGACATAAGCATATATCTTTTAGAAAAAAAAATTTACATAGGGTTATATATGTTTTATTTTCGACTATAAATATTCATTAGAAAGCTAAAAAGATTTAATACATAATGGTAATTTATTTATAATTTTTAGACATTAAATAATTTAATTTATTTATGACACAATTATGATTCAATAATTAACATAACAGTAAAACATTAAAATGATTAATATTGTAGAAACCAAAATAAATATAATTTGAGACTTTTATGAATTAAAATAATTTTATAAGTTAATATGACTTGTTAGGAATTATTTAATTAACATTGATCGAAGTAATAATTCTGTTATTATTTTTACAAAAATGAATTATTGAATAGTGTCAAAATTGACATAGAAGAGTGTTTAAAACAAATAGTATATTATTAATTGATATTAAATTCCTAAAAATCCAATGTTCGGCCAAGAGACTGATATCATGATAGGTGTATCATTAATGGACCACATGGGGGGTCTCTTGGATGTATATAGTATGTTTATTAACCATATAATATAAAAATACCAAGAGACATTGTAAAAGTGAAACTAATTAACTAAGAGTTAATACTTAAAGATAAGGTTAGTATAATGACCCAAAACTGTCTAAATTCTATTGGTTGAGTGGTTTTAGACCTATAACAACCTTAACATTTACATAATCCACTTTGGAGCCATTAGAAACCAAATATGAATTTATTATAAAATAATATTTCTATCTTTTCCAAAGGTGCCCGTCACCCCTCTTATAAAAGGGCACTCTCCCTTCTCATTAACTCACACCTTCAAAGCCTTTTGGTTCGGCCAACCTCTACCCAAATACTCTCTAAACTTCCCTAAATTCATACTAGAGCCCTTCCTTTAGTCATAAATCCACCCTAAGAGCCCTTTTTATCAAATCAAAAGGAAGAACCCGAAGAAGAGGTAATGATTTCACCACCCTTTTCCAAGTTCCTTTCTTCTTCCACTTCTTCTTTCTTTGTTATTACCATTCTAAAATAATAAATCCAGTATCATATATATACTATGATGTTATTATAAATATGGTACAATCATATTCAGTATTCTATCCATCCTTTGAATAACATTTCACCATACGTGCGTACGTACGGCTTACCGTCTCCACGTCGTGGTGTAATTGTTATTCTATAAATTATTATTTGGATGGGTATAATAATGATGTGTAATTCATGTAAATAATAAATGTAACATGATAATTATTATGTATATATGATATAACATCCAATTATATATTATTTTAATATCAAAAGAATGATATTGTCACTCGTGCGTACGTACGGACTACCGTCTCCACGAACGCGATGAGATTCATTCTCCATCGTATCCATTCAAGTCTAATTCTCATTTAATGATTAATAATAGTATCTAAGGACTTGATATAATTCTGTATATGATTATTATACAACCTATAAATGACAAACATGGCTTACGTAACAAAACATATAAAAGAAAATGAGTAAGTTAACACCCAAAACAATGATAATACTAAGATATTATTAACAAATCAATGTTAAAAGATCATATATGATATCATATTAATGTATATGATACTTGTATAATCTAATAACAATTATTTCACCATTATAAAGGAGGTTAAACTACCCCAACCAAGGAAAAGTACAAGGTAAAGGTTATTTCACAATCTCTTCGTTATCCGAGGTTTTTTATACGTAATAATCTACTGGGATCTCTTTATCATCCACATCCATGTTTCATAAAAATGTATTTCAAAACATTTTTACTATTTAAAATAATATGGTTTAAAGTCATTTATACCCTTGTTTGACTTTTTATAAGAGTTTTATAAAGGAATATTTTCATCATTTTCCAAACAAGGTTCTTTTTAACCTTTAAGACAGAATTAAGGTAAGAATGTTTTTTTTAACTTATACGGTGGGTGCGGTTATTTTCCGCCGTTATAAAATCTTCGAAGCTTACCTTACAATCTTATAAGAATATTTTCAAAGAAAATGTTTTATTTTATAAATATATTACTCTTAAATGATTTAAAAATAGAAAGAGATATTTCTCTAAAAATATTTTTGATTTCATCTATGTCAATATCCTTTGATGGGTTTTACGCTTATTTGAAGTTGATTTATTATGATACAAAAATTCTATATTGTATTGAAGGTTTTGTGATATGTTTGACTGTGTATGTACTATTTTTATACCATTTATAGTTTATAGTGAAAGTATTGACATTTCGTATGCTAGTTTTAATACGAATGATTATGTTATGTTTAAACCTTTTCATATGGGAATGCATTGGACTTAATATGTGACGGGTGGAGCCCACTATAGCTCCTCGATGTATCGGTAGGTCTCATGAGACAAACTAGTGTCTTGGAACAAGGCCTTGGCAAAATCTTATTTGTAGTCTTGGAACAAGGCCTTTGATATGTGGTTATGATAGTCTGGCATTATTCATTCCATCATTATGAAAGTGGTTATTCATATGCATGTGATTATTCGATTAGTAGAATATCCATGTGAATGAGTAAATGGAATTGTTTAATTTTATTTTTTACATACTATATTGAAGTTCAAGTTTAAAAGGCTTTTTTTAGTTATACACTACCTTAAATGTTTATTCTTATTTTTGAAAGTTTCTGCTATATTGTTATCCTTACTGGGCATTCGAGCTCACCCCTTTTCTATGTTTTATTTTTCCCAGGATGTGAAGAAGTAAATTATGAATGACCTGTAGGGATATTATGAGGGGATAATAGTGTGGTCTATGGATACAATATGTTGTTGTAGTATTTTTTCACTTTATGATGTAATGTAAAACTTTATGAATATATCTAGTGTTTCCAAGGCTACTAAACCAACCGGTCTTTCGAGATTTGATCTTTCTTGTGATCATGCCAATGTTATGTAATAATGCACCGACTCTGGGTAACTATGGTTGGGGCGTTATAAAACTGGTCTTCCGGCCTCATCCAAGTTATTTCTAATGTTAGAACTCATAATAGTTGAATATCATTTACTGCTTTCATGTACAAAATTTTTATATAAATCATGTATGTATCTAATTTTTTTTAAAACATTTCCATAATAGTTTTGAAAAATTTTAAATCCAACGAAATATTCTATCTCATATATCATACAAACTTTAAATTATTTTTTCATGAATTTTGAAACATTATTATCGATTTTCTTATTTTTTGATCAAAAAATAACATTTGGAACATATATTAACAAAACAAAGGTTTATTTGATTAATTTTTCTTAAAAAAGAGTGTGGTATCCCAATCCAAAATTAAAACCATTTGATAAAATAAAATAAATTTATTTTTTATACCATTCTCTAGGTGATTATTTAAGATCATGAAGTTCTTTGGTATGTTTAAAAATAGAATTTTGAAAATTAGGCTCTTCAAAAAAAAGAGGTTTTTCAATATAAACTTCTGCCATTAAAAATAACTTTAGAAATGTAGATGTAACATCCATCTTGTATAATTCAAAATTCATATGTGATGAATATTCTAGTAGGAATATAATTTCTTCTAACCTAGATACTATGTAAAACTTATCTTCGTAATATATTCATTAATCTTGATTAAAACCTTTTCCATCTAACATAGATTTATTTCTATTCATCGCACCTTTATCATGCTTTTTTTTCAAAATACCCATTTTGTTTCAATAATGAGATAATAAAAGGGTATATCAACAAATTCCAAGACCTAGTTCCTATTGAACAGTTTTAAATCTTCTTTCATTACTAAAACCCAACTCTCATCAGCTAAGGATTCTTCTATAGTTCTAGGTTTGAACTAAGATAAAAAATAATATAATTATACAGGGTCTCCTAAATTTCATCTATTCTTAACTCCTCCACATAAACATCATATAACTATTTTGTAAAATGGTATTTATGGTTTCTAGGTATTCTAGGTAACAAACTTTCTAGTTCACTAGTATCAAACCTTACATGATTTGTTTCACTAAAAACAGTTTTCAAATTATCATAATTTTTGTTACTAAAAAGGGTTTATGGTATCATTTCATAAATAGGACCACATAACTCATCAACTTGAGTAATTTTTTGATCAAAAGTTTCAATTTAATTAAATTTCACATCAGTTGACACTTAAATAATCTTTAACCTTTTATTAAAAACTCTATAAACATTGGGCGAAATAAAATAACCTTGAAATATTCCTTCATCATAATTCATATAAAATTTAACAAGATTATCCTTTGTGTTAAAGATGTAAACTTTATATCCAAACACATTAAAGTATCTTACCTTTTGATTTATGTTATTCCAAAACTCATATGGTGTTTTATTTATAATAGGTATTATTAAAACTATGTTAATTATATAACATGTTGTTTTAACAACTCAACCTAAAAATAATTGGGTATGTTATATTCACATAAAATTGTTCTATAAATTTCTGGGAGGTTCATATTCCTTTTTTCTATAACT
Organism: Viscum album; assembly: GCA_963277665.1. Taxonomy (NCBI): domain Eukaryota; kingdom Viridiplantae; phylum Streptophyta; class Magnoliopsida; order Santalales; family Viscaceae; genus Viscum; species Viscum album. The sequence continues at coordinate 1,429,694,332 of OY728156.1, read as the reverse complement.
CCATTCTATTGTGGTATATTAGTAGAATAAAATATTCTCTTAAAACCATGGTTTGAGCAGAATGAATAAAATTCATTATTCTAAAATTATACTCCAAGATCACTTCTTAAAGACACAATTTTGGAATATTTTTTAATTTTACACAAGATTATAAAAATTAATTAAAAAATAATGTGCTTTACTTTTAAGTCTCAAAAATTAAGACCAAGTAAATATTTAAAAAGCATCAGCCAACACATAAACAAATTTTTTTTCCAAGAGGTTTTTTTATTCAAGAAATACTCAATAGATCTATATGGATAAACTCTACAGGTTTATAAATAAATACCTCATTAATTAGTTTAAAATATGACTTGTGTTGCTTGTTTATTTTTCATGAATCACAAAGTTTATTTTTATCCAATTTAAGGTTTGGAAAATCAAAAATCAAATTTATTTTGGAAAAAGTTTTTAAGGAATAAACATTAAAATATATAATATTTATATGAAAAATCCATGATTCATTTATTTCAACATTCAAACAATTTACATTCTATCTACACATATAATTAAGATCGAAAGTATAGCAATTATCTATTCTTGGTGGTTTTAAATTTGATAGATTTTTATTTAAAAATTATGTAAGAATTGTTATAAAAATAAATCAAATAACTATCATCACAAAATTGGGAAATAAATATGAATTTGTTCTTTAATACTTAAATATAAATTAATTTTTTTATGAGGATTTATTTTGGGTTTCCAACTAATTCAATGTCAACTATATTTCCTTTTTCATTATTACTAAATGTGATATAGCCTCCATCAATCCTAGATAATGAGTTAAAGTCAAAGAAATTTATACTCATGTACCTTGAATACCCATTATCCATAAAAAAATTAAATTCCTTTTTATGTGGCTATTTCCCTGTAATTAAAAATATAAAACAATATTTTTTGGTACCCAAAAACTTTTGGGCTTAGAAATATTAGCTACAAGATATTTGGGAACCCAAATATGTTTTTATTTTCAAAAATTAAAATTGTAATTTGATAATTTTGAAAAATCAAAAACTTTATTTATCACACATATTTGAAAATTTATTAGATATAAGTCATTTGAAAATATATATTTATTCCATAATTAAAGAAGATAATACTGTGCATGGTTTTATTTTTGGATCTTAGTATATAATATTTTTTGTAAAGCTTGGGATTTTCACCCTCGCTTCATATACCATACTTTTCTCTTTTGGGTTGGTTTTTATAAAGGATTTAATTTAAGTAATACTATACCTTATAAAAAACTCTCTTTATATTAATGGTTATAAAATTCCTTTTGTAAACATTCAATTCTATTACTATTTCCAAGACACGGTACAGTGTACCTTTCTAATAGGTTTTACAAAATCTAGAATTTGCCTACTTAAGTCCCCCTCTTCCTTAAAAATTTTATCATAGGAATTTACTAGGTATTTTCTTCTATCTTATACTTTTATAATTATTTTCCAAAATGGTCTAGTATTCATTTAATTCTTCATATGATAAATTTTAATTTTTAGGTTCACACCCATGCTCAGAAGAATAATAATAGTTTACCTTATCAATCCTTTCCATAAAACACATGATATAATTTTTAATAGATATTTAAAATTCTATTTCATCATATATATAATTGTTAGATTCTTAAAAACCATCCCAAATGGGTTTAATGGCCTTCTTATATTTATTCTTATATCTAGCCTTATTGAAAAACTATATATCAAAAACATTCTTTCAATTGTAGATAGTCTAGAATAATGTGCCCATGGTTTTTCCATTCATAGCATCTCACTTTTTTATAATCTCCACCATGATTCTTTTACTTGTTGAAAGATCTCCTAAAAAATATTCTCTTATTATAAAACATTTTAAAATTTGTTTCAAGTAATGAAATACCATAATTTTATCCCTAATTTATTTAGGTATTATCTTCTTTAGTTGATTCATAAATGTATAGACGCTTTTTTATTATCATACATAGAAGGAAAAACATTAAAAGAATCATTTTTTTTCTTAATCATTTTATGTTATCCAGCTTCAGCTTCTATTCCACATCATACATCATAATAGTTCTAATGAGATATTCTATTTTAAAATTACTGAACTCTTTAGATTTCTTAATGGAAGTTAATATTTCTATCGACTTAGGTGGTAAAACATTTATATCTTTCAATTATTTTTGGGGCTCAGTAAGTGGTGTTCCTAGAGTAGAAACATTATACACAATCTTAGTGATTCTTACAGTACAATGAGTAATACTTTATCCTTCACTGATTTTAAAGGATTTGAACTGATGTTTAGAAATATAATATATGAGATCCCACACATTTTATGTACCATCATAATAAATCACTATAGTATTACACATTTCATGGGTTTTTGACATTGATAAACTAAGTTAAACTAATCTAGTCCAAGTCTATAGATAATATATTTCATAGCCATATAATTTATAGAATAGATTACTTCTATCTTAGAATCCCATCTTTATGGTATAGTTTAAGAATTTAATAAGGCTTTGTGGATTTTAGATCAACCTTTAAAATAACGTTCATAAAATATATGGTCATTCAGGCCTTCCAACAACCATAATTCATACTAATAAAATAGGTAGATTTAACCGTTAACATGTGATATTCTTTATCCACCATAGTAGCCATTTGAAAGAAGATATTTGGAATTCAACATTTTATATATGATAACTTAAGAGTTATGAGCCATGCTACCTATTATAGTCCCATAGAATGAATAACTGAAAACTCATGACTCAGGGAATTACGTTCTTCAAATTTTCCCCACTTTTAAACCACCCTCTTCTAGGTATGTGAGTTCCAATATATTACTTAACAAAAGAAAGCAATATAAAAATAAAATCTCAAGGGGAAAAATATATAACATGGGAGTTTTATAGTGTTTCAGGGAACATAAATCCCAAATCCCACTCCACTAATACTCTACTCCATGAGTAAAGTGATTTTCACTATAAAAGACCTATTTTAGGGGATCCTAGCTGAGTGTAAGAAGTTTTTAATTGTCAAAAAGTTTAAACATATTTTAACCATTATATACATACATATGACTTCTCCATAGAATAAACACACTTGATCACAATTAGTAAATATAGTAATAAAAATAAACATTGTGTTTCAAATAATGATGTAGCATACAGTTACAAGAAGCAATTGAAAGTATTTGAAGATATATGCAGATAATATGAGATTATTCTAAGTTAAACTATATATGTTTTTCAATTAAAAGTTATGTTCTTGTAATAATAACTCTTGTAGAATATCTTCAGGAGTTATTTCTTTCACATGCATGCATCCATCATTCATGTAGTGGAAAACTCTTCTATTTATATCTTCCCTTTTTAAGTTTAACTTAATCACTATTTTTGTATGATGATACAAATATCATCTTCAAAATATGAAAAAAAAAATTGACTTCTAAATTGAACAAGATAATTCCTATACACTAGATAATATTTTATAGGTGTATGATAAATATCTAGGTAATGAATTGAAATTCCTTGATACTTCTCCTATATATAGTATTATCCTATGGGTTATCACTAAATCTTTCTCATCCTAGTTTCTAAAGGTAACCAAAACATTAATTGATTACAACCATAGTGACCCATACTTTTAATACATATACATCACATATTAATAAATTAATATTCATTATAATAATATAATGATTCATGCTATAATTACATAGGTCCCATTTCATTAGAAAAATTTACACATAAAAAAATTGTTTATAATATATCAACATTTTCTCCCACTTAGATCCCCATAACCACCACACTTCTTATACATATCATAAATAATACCTTTATTAAATACCTAGGGAATGGAAACATTAGAAATAGTGATATTTGATACTCAATAAGGGTAAATAAGAGAGACATCAATGATCACTTAAATGTAACATGAGAATAATTGTATGATAACAAGAGCATAAAATTTTAAAACTATACCCTTCATATCATGGATCATAATATTGAATCATGGATAAAACTTGATAGTTCATAAAACATTAATCATAACGTAATTAAATAATATGATCCATGATAGAATATCATTGGCATATGAAAAAATTTTGTGGCATTCACATGATTATAGAAAATAATTTCCTTGGTATTCAAGTAATACTATAAAGACTATCATAGTGGACTGGGTTCAATAATCAAACCATCATAGTATTCAAGGTTAACTCCCAAGACTATCATAGTAGACAGATTTGCTTACTGAAGTGGGTTAACTCCCTATCACAGTCATGTTTATCCCAAGATATATCCATATTTATCTGATTCATTAGATTGATACATAATTCCAATCCCACCTATCACATAATAAAAACAATATATATGTGATCTGAAAGATCATAAAACATTAATCATATCAAATCCCAGGAAAATTAAATGTGTTTATAAAAATTTAATCATTTTATCGTAGCATTACCCATGTAAAGGAAATGAGTTTGATAACTTAATAATCTTGTGGAAAAGAAATTTGGTTCATAATATAATCAACCCTTGGAAAGGAAATGGGTTTCAAATAATAATTCTTAAATAATCATCATCAAAATCCATACAAAGAAATAAATTAGATGATTTTATTGGATCATATACCCAGTAAATCATGGGAAAATAAAAGGATGTCATCATAAAATAAAATGAATCTAAAATATCACTTGGGATATTTCATAAGGAAAATAAACTTTTCATTTAGAAATTAATTCTTTAAATTCAAAAAATTTCACAAATATTAAGGAAACAATTTTCATTAAAAACAACCATGTAAACTTATAAAGGAATATTTTATGAATTTATTGTTCATGTAAATGGTAATTTATGTTCATTTCATGTCTGTTATAGAAAGTATTCCTTTCATATTTTTAATAAGATTAAAAGGTACATTGTTTCGAAAAACAAAAAGAACATTAATTTTAAACAATTTTGTAAAAAAATAAATCATGGGTAAAAATTAATTCAAAAAAATATTTTAAAATATTAAAAAAAACTATTGAAAACATTTTTATAATTCATGGACATTTAAGAAAAATGAGTTTCGATTGAAGAGATAAATAAGGCCAGTTTTCCTTTAAAATTTTATCTTAGTCTCTTATGTTCTTAAATAGAGGAAAATGGAACGAAAAATTGTAATATCTTGAAATATAAAAAGTATAATAAAATTCATGAGTTAATTGATATTTATATGATGAAATTTTAACATTAGAAACTTAATCATAAACAATCTAGGTAAATAATGATATTGTAACATAAAACTCTTACCATAGGTCTGACATCCTTCATACATGTTAAAACCTCCTTTATAATAAAAATAAATTTATTATAAATATATTATATTACTATAATAATAATATATCATAGAATATATTATTTACTTATAACCTTGTATTACTCATTTATTAACATTTTTTTATTAAAATCATTGTTCTAGGTGATAATTGTTTCGTTTTTTTGTATGTTTTGGTTCAGCAGTTTTGGTCCTTGTATTTTAATCATGGTTACATTATCAACAAAATGTTAATAATTATATAAATACAATATATATTCATTATATAAATATTTATAGTAATTTATAAAATTTAGATATAGAAAAATGAATTACACCATTCATGGAGACTATAGGTCATACATACTAATGAACATTGATTTCATTTTTTAACAGATGGAATAAAAGAAAGATAAAAAATAATTAACATTTAAATATTCCTTATTATATCATATAAATAGTATATATTTATCAAATCCATACTTATTACTTTCCATTAAAATTATAAATTAAAAATGAATCACTTCTTTTTAGGGAGGTGGTTGTTCACACGTATGCACGAGCAAGGTTATCATTTTCCAAAATGTTAGAAGGTAAGAACATAGATATGATATTATTTGAACATAAGGATAATTATTTTATAAATATAATATATAAACATTAATCCCATAATAATAACCATACATAAAATATAGTGATCAAAAATGAATGGTATCACTTTGTCGTGACAGTAATTTGTATCTGCGCATGAGCAGTAGTTTCACTTCCCATTAGAGGAAAAAAGGGTATATAATGGTGATATTATGATCATAATAACAATTAATTATATTTTTTTACATATTGAAAATTACATAGATTTATAGATGGTAAAATAAGTATTAAAAATAAAGTGGTCAGTTAAGGCGATTACCTCTTCTTTGAAAAAACTCTTTCAGATATCCACTTATGGATCCTAGGGCTGATATTTTGTCAAGACCAGAACCTCTATATCATTTATAAGTAAGTTTATAATAGATTTATCTAGTATTTCCTCTGATATATAATTCTAAATTTTGTCTAAAGAAGATAAAGTAGGGGTGTCCATTTATAAGGGAGGGAGAGGATATAATTGGAATTTCTGAAAAAGTAAAATATAATAAAGTCATTCTCAGGAAAAATTATTTCAAATGGAAATTATTTTAAGGAAAAGGATTATAGTGTCTAAATAGAATTACCCAATATTATTCAAATATTTTATTCTTACATTTTAATCCTTATATTTTTTATTAACCCCTTCATTAATCATTTCTGAACTTAACCGTCGTAACAACTATGTCATTCTAAAAGGGTTAAGAATATTTCCATAAATGAAAAAATGACTCATAAATGGACCATAGTTAATATTATATACTATAATACATTAAATATTCTTAATATAATATTTTTATAAATTTAAATTCATTTAATTAAATTTTATTTATTATAAAACTCCATTAATGACAATTTTGGAACTATTCATGAAATTTGACTTTAAGGGCACCAAGACAATTATTGAATTGATATATAATAATTTAAAATAGAAATAATATATCATATGTATCTATAAAATTCATGTAATATAATAATTAAATTAAATTTTATTAATTTAATATTTTTAAAATAATTTACATTATTTTTCTATTAATTGAATAAATACTTTTTCGACGTTGCATAAGAATTTAAGGTAATTACCCAATAACTAAAAAATTAGCTACAAATTATTATGATAAAAATAAATTATATTTCAAATAAACATTTGTAACCAAACTTATCATCATTTTATCTTTATATAATAATTTTAGAGATATTAAAGTTAAGAGAATGACATTTTGTCTTTATTATTTTCTTAAAATTAATATAAAGGAAATATTAAAATAAATATATAACCAAGTGTCCAAATATTTTATAATTTATTGGAAATTTCTAAACTCCAATAATCCAATATGATAAAATCAAGTGTTAGATAAATTTTAACGCTTTATCCCAATGTTTTAATTATATTTTACCCAATTTACTCTTACCAAGGTGAAAAAAAATTGTGTTTACTATTCATATTAACAAAAAAGGGACATAATTAATAAATTTGATCATTATGATTATAAATATTGAATATAATTTTTAATATTAAATTTCTAAAAGTTCCAGAATTTATTTTAAAATAACTGTGCAAAATGCGATGAAACCCATTTTTTAGTTTAATGCATTTTTAAGAATAAAAATGGATTTATTCCTACCCCTTACCTATAGAAAAATTATTTGAATGTTAAAATATTTTATTTAATATAAAATATATACATTTTACTGAAATCATTCACTAATAGTGATTAATTTAATTTATTAAGGTAAAAGAACATTTCATGAATAATAATAGTTTTCAATATAACATCTCCTTTGTTTACAAATTTTTTTAACTTATAATAAAATAATCAATGAAACAATTTTATACATATGTAAACAATATTTATTTCATAATTTATTTATTCTTATACATATCCATCAATCCAACATCTAGGTGATAACTTTCACATAATATAATAATATTTTATTAGTATATCATGGTTCATTTAAACTTAGTCTTGCGTGTATTAAAATCTATCAAAAAATTAAATTTACTTAAAAATAAATATATCATAAAATATTTGGGTGTTTCAAATTATAGACACCACTATGTATTAGATAATTATATATCCATTTTACACCCTAAATTATCATGGTTAGATTTCTCTATTGTATGCTCCACCTAGTTACACTTGGTCATTATTCCTTTTCCAAATTACCCTTACGTAACCTTGAGTTACCTTTCCTTGGGTATGATTATGTTTTCCTTATTTTTCCCTTTCACAAGTCTAGTTATGTCACGAACCATACACAACATTGACTAGATAATTCTACGCATGTACTGCTTATGGATCTCACTTTTTTGTATCTTCTTAATTTATCGGTTGAAATTTATACAGGTCTTCATTCCACAAATTTTAAAATTAAAATTCCCTAGGTTTGATTTAACTTTATGCATAAATTGGATCAACCTTTTATGAGTCCTTATTTATATTTATATGCATCCTCAACCAACCCTTATGTAGAAATCATGAATCAGGTTACCTTTATGTAACCATTATATATTTCCTTACCATTATGTGTTTCATTATATACCTTTACATAGGTACTAAAGCCTTCAAATAACCCTTATGTCGCTACTTCAAATTAACCATGACCTTTGTGAAACTGCTTCAAATTCATGAAACTTTTCTAAAAATTCATATTATGATTCAAGGACTTGTAAAAAGTCTCTAACACTTATTTATCCTTTAAAAAATATCTCACAAACATAATATATATATGTCATGGTATTTATTACCTTATATTCATCACTTCTCTCTAAATATTTAGAGAACATTCAATATAACTTAATCATCCATGGTCATCTAAAATATTCAACATATGGAAGCTTTATTAATTATTAAATATTCTCCCTTTTAACACCTTCATAAATAATCCTCCACGTAGTTCATAAAAATCCTCCAAGCATGACATCCAATGTATTCCACCACTACTTAATTAAACTCATTTATCATAATTCCATATAAAAATTATCAAAAAAATACTACATATAAAATAGTGGTTGAGAAATTCTACCCCTTTAATTTTTTTCAAAAATATCCTATAAAATCCATATCCTCTTTATACCTTCAATAATCATCAAATAAACCAAGGAATAATTTTTATATGCATTATTATTTTTCATATTTTTCCACATTTTTTAACAAAATACAAAAGTTACTTCATCAAATTTATTTTGGGGGTATCACCCGTATCATAGAAGTTTTATTTTTCACATTCACTCCCCATTTTTCAAACCACTCCTTACATAAGATATTTAAAATGATCTCATCAAATTTAATAAATCCTTATTTTTATAAAAAAAATACTCCTCCTTAATGTTTTCCTTAATACTCGCCACATAAACACCATAAAAAATTTACAAACTACTTTCATATATCAACTATATTATTTATTTAAAACACCAAAGATTGAATTTCACCATTTAAAAATGACATGTCAACAAATACTCGAAGACAACTGAGTTAGAGCTTAGTATAGAAAAAAATATTTTCTACTAACATTATCAATATTGTTTTTATCACTCACAAGATAATTGTAAAATACTTATATTCATATTTTTAAATACTTCAAAAAAATAGAATTATCTATGTTCTTAATCATAAGCTCACCAAATAGTTAGTTCAAAAAAATAAACCACATGGGTGAGGAATATATCACTTTTAGAATCAACTAAAACCACTTGTTAATTCTAAAAAAGAGATACCAATTGAGTCCATATCTTTCCATTATTCACAAGGAACCTTCAATCTTTCAAATGAGGTAAATTAGAGTTTATGTGCATAGCCCTAACTCCCTCTGATTATGTGCACATCTAGGTACCACTTATTGGAAAGATTTATTTATGGGATATTCTTGTTAATACAATTTTTATAAAATTATTTCTCTAAGAATATTTGGGTTATTCTAAAAATATACTAATATGATACCATTTAGTGGTTCATAACAATTATACATGAAATATTAAATATTTTTTATTCTTAATAAATCTTTACATCTATTCATTAGGTTATTCCATCATAATATAAGGCCTGAAATAGCTTTTATAGTATTCTAAAGATGTCTTGAAACTATTGGTAAGCCTTAATACTTATCTTTGAGACTGAGAACTCTCTAAATTATCCATGATATCCACTATTTTAAGAGATTTAATCATATGTTGACAATTCCTAGTATGAATGATCATAATGTATAAATTCTCAAGTTCCATATCAAATTTTTCATGTTGAAATATTTATCAACATAAATCTATTTTCTTTGCACCACTTCTCATATTAAAATTTTTACTAGGCTTTATTGGATGTGATTTAAGGTATAAACAAAAATTCTATGAGAAGTTATAGATTTTCCATGAAACCCCATTTCAAGATTATTTTTCATATTCAAAGAGTAATTTATTACAATGAACACAAGTTTTATATTCCACATGAATTATATCTCCCCTTTAACATATATCAGATAAATCATTATATTTAACAATAAAGTAAAAAACATAGAGGGGTGCCTCTTATATCCTTATGTATAGGATTTTCAGTGGTCAATTTTGACCAAACCCTTGATTATAGATCTCCTCCAAGCATTTAAAATACTTCTCTTTTGAATGATATTATTTGTATAATTTTATTTCTATATAAATTTTTGGGAATTGACCTTTCGTGGATTGAGATCCATAATGTTTGTAAGAAAATAACTTTCATTATTCTATTCTTGTTCCATCTTCTTATTCAATTCCAATTGATCTAGATATATTATTAATCATTACTTAGGTTCATTCTCAATACTATTTTTTGTAGTATTTTTCTTAGGATTGGTCCTAATTTTGGTTGTGAGATTAAACCCACTTATGCAAGTTTCTTCTAATGAAGATACACCTACTATGGATTCTTTGATATGTTTCCTTCACTGTTGGAAGGATCTTACACCAAACTTATATTTTTTAATTATTGTGTGAGATTACTTGAATTTATTATTATTAGTTGATTCCATCTTCAATATCATTCTTTGACTTTTAAAATTTATTATATTCTATCCAAGTGGCATGTTGCGAGTATATCATGATAGGTTCACCTTCCTTTGAGCGTTAATTTTCTCCTCCAAAATAGTTAATCTATTTTCTATAATAATATACTTTCTTCCAATGTAATTCAACTCCTTGTATTTCATAGTAATAGAGGACTTCTCATGAATTCATTGGATTTTATCTCTCTACAATATCTAGTTTAATTTACACAATTAAAACATGTAAAACATATCTTATAGAAAAAATAACTCTTTCTATTATATCTTAGTTGATATTTTGATATAGCATGTATTATTTCATCTTTTATCCCTTAGGCTTCTAGTAACAAACTCATTATGTGTCTCATTATTTCACAAAAAAAGATAACTTTTTTTATACCTTCTTTTGAGAGAATTCTATTTGAATTTTTTTAATATTATTCCATTGCTTATAAAATTAAATATTTTATATTTTTCATGAACAATCTATCGAGGATACTATAAAGGAAATATCCACTTTCTATTTTCCCATTGAGGGTATGAGATTTGAATAAATATTTTTTATTATTTTAGCTTTATTTTTTAACATGGTAGCCAACTCCTTTAGTCTTCAGATAGATTAATTTCTAGATGATCTCACCTCTTTTAAATGAGTCTTGAGAGGGATAATTCCCAAATTGAATACTTTCTCCATTAAAATTTTCTACCCACTTTCTCATGCATTTTATTCAAGTAAATCAATTTTATCTTTTGTTTTTTCAACCATATTATTCATATAAAACAACAATTACACATTAAGTTTGTTCAAAATTTTGATCAACATGGACAAATTTTTAATAATTGAGAGATTCACTTGGTTATTGGTATTTTATTAATCCACATATTTATATAATGATTAGATCTTTTGATGATTATTTCATAAAAATTCACTAGACTGATGACTATATATTTTAGTTATGTCATCATCATCATCTCCAACTTCTAATAAAGAATATAAAAATTTATATTTGAAATAATCCACCAAATAATTTTTTAATCATATGTTCTAATAAAATTGTAATTATTCACTTTAGTTTGAAAATAAATCTTCATAATATCCTTATTATTGGTTTTATTCTTTTTTCCTTTTTTCATAATGCACTCTTAACCAACCTTCTTCACTAGTTTCTCTTCTTATCCATTTTTATTGTATTATTCAATAGTGGGTTCTAAAATAATAATTACTCAAAAATATTTTCCAGATATTATTTTGAGATTATTTTACATCATAAATTTAGTATAATAATGAGTGTTATTATTGAATACTTCATTGTATATAAATATAATAAAGCAATTCTTTATTTTAAAATCATAAAACTCTCCCACTAATCTTTAGAAAATAAAAACCTCAAAGAATATATTTTATCACCTATTTTCCATAAACATAAATGAGTGTAGGAATTTATCTCTAAAACCCATTATAGTTGGTTTATTTTAAAAATTGAGGCTTTAACATTGATTTCATGAGTGAAAAAAAAATATAAAAATAGATAAATATTGAACAACTAAGTGAGGACCTTTTAGTTTTGAAACCATTTATTGGAATAAGACAAACCCTAAGAGTGGGGTGAAATAGGGTGTTACCAAAATTTATCTTTTTATTTCATGATCATTTTCCTAAGTTTTCAATAACATTCATTCAAATCATTATTTATTTTTAATTTGTCCACCCTACACAATATAAACATATGAAGAATGTAAAAAAAGTAAAGACACTGAGATTTTACTTGGTTCACCCAAACTATCTAATATATGGATCATGATCAATGATTTGTTGGTGTTACAAGGATATAATACTATATATTAAGGTTATTACATGGTATTTGGGAATGGTTCAATATCAATCCAAGGTTTAATTCCTCTTCTCTACTCTCATTCCCTGCTCAAGTGAAGAATGGATCATTTTGTAGACTTGAGGGTTTATTCAATAATATAAGGACTTGTTGGTTTCTCTCTATATAGTGTGATACTTTGATATCATCCTTATCACCAGGTAGATGCACCATGATCTTCAATAATATTTCTTATTCTTCTTCCTCTTCAAATTAGATGAGACCAACACCTTATATGTGAGGGTTCAAGTTGTGTCTTCACACAAACTACAACAATTATTCTCTATGTATTTATAATTCTAAGCACTAGAGTTAACCATTGATATTATTATTCCTCTATTCCTAGATATAATAATTATATGTTACTACCTTCTACTCTAGTACCTTAATCCTCAAATGTATACTATATGTAAAACACAAGAACTCCATTTTTTATTCGCTCATAGAAAATATATCTTTTGTTTGTATTGATTCTATATTGTAATTTATTCTTCTAGATTTATATATTATGTATACTCCCTTACTATTATTTTACACAATATAATATTTTTAAATGTAGTTCTCTCCCATTTTATTCAATAGATATCTTGATATCACATTAAATATCCCTTTATTTCATTTTATAAGAACTAGATATATAAATATTATTATTTATAATACATCTTCAGAACTACCACATGTAGTTTTAAATTCATGAATGTCTATATTCATGATTCTACCATGAATTGTGAAGATTCATGAAAATTAATTTTAGCTTATCAACCTTTACAAGGTGTCTCATGGTATTTTATATGGTTCAATAGGTCTGTTTATATCAAATAACTCTTATGATAAAACATCCATCATCTTCCCTATTTAAACCTCACACTGTTATAGCACATATATTTCTATTAATTATCTAAATATAAAACCATTATATATCTATGCTAAAACCTTATTTTAAATTTCACAAATCACTTAGATGGAGTTTAAATTTTATTTTCCTTTATTATCTTAGAAAATATCTATAACATATCAGATATTCTAAAAACCTATAGTGTGTATCTTGATAAAACTACCAGATAATTTAGCAGACCATGTCCACATCCTTTAAAATGTTGTTGGATGAAATATCTTTTTACACAGTGATATTTTCAATACACCACATATATCTATATATAATCGTTTCTTTTTTTGCATGTATTAGATAATAATCTATCTCTACAGTCATTAAAACATCAACTTAAATGGATTGCATGTTTTTCACACTTTTAGGTCTTCTATGATGTTTTTTCTCCAACATCATTGAAACTCTAACTACCAAAATGTGTTGGAAATTTTTTTGTCACTTTAAAACAAAAAATATCATAGTAATATTCCTCCATAGTGTGATCCAACCTTTATAAATATTCTTATATTACTTTTCCATAGTACTCTTATGTTTCCTTGAGATACCTTCTCATTATTAGCCTTATGTGTGAACTATTTTACACCTATTCAAGTCTAGTTGCAGCATGACCCACATGTGATGTTAAACAGTTATCTCCATTTATGTATTTATTTTAGATATTACCCTTACATAGGTCCTCAATATATTGTATGACCGTTACATGGGTTTTCATTTTACTATTTTTCAAATATAACTTCATCGGGTTTTAGTTTCTATTACGTATGAATCAAATCACCCTTACGTGTGTCCCTATGTACCTTTATGATCATCCTTAAACTACCCTTATATATATAGTATGAATCATGATACCTTTATTTAGCTTCCATATAGTTACTTCCCTTTATATAGGTCGGTATACAACTTTATATAAGAAGTGTGGTCTTTAAATAATCCTTACATAGCTACTTCAAGTGACACAGGACCCTTATATAACTAATTTAAAGGCATAAAAATTATCTATAACTTTAGATTAAGCTTCAAGCACTTCTATAAATTCTTACATACTCCATATTCATTCATGAAACATCCCATGAATGTAATATAGAGATATCATGGTGTCTCTTTTATCTTTTACATCACTTCTCTCCAAATATTCAGAGAGTATTAAAAATCTCCAAATCATTCATGATCATCCAAAATCATCATATTATGAAATATTCTTTAAATGTTTAATATTTATTTCTTTAACACTTTTATAAATCATCTTTAGTGTAGTTCATAACAATCCTCCTAGTGTGGAATACAATGATTTTCATCATTAATTTATTCAACTCCTTTATGGTAGTTAGAAATAAATATTATTAACAACTCCAAAATATAAAACCATGTTTTCAACATATAATTTTCCTTAAAGTGGGTTAACATTATTTAAATATATTAGGTTACTTGGGCCTTAATTTAGAAAGTGTTCTAACCCATTTTATTTGAATGATGATATTTTACTATGATATAAGAAAATAGTATCTCTATTATTTATGGGAGGGTTTGAATTTATTAAAATTTCCTTTTGAATAATGGGGATTATTTTTGAGTGACTAATGCCTTTTATTTTAGAAAGTGTGAGGGTTTTATTTGTATGGTAAAATACAATTTGTAGTATCCATTTTGAACCATCAGGAGATCACAAAATTATGGACATTTTGGTGAAATTTCCCTATTACCTATTTATAAGATCCCGCCTCAATATAACTATGTCAAAAATGAAAAATTACACATGACATAATGTATAATTTGTAATCACTAGAAGTCATTTAATTGCATCAAGGGTCTATGTTTGTAAGTTAGGGATTGATTCACTCTAAAATGGAAGATCAAAGTCATTAACAACAATAAAGAATTGAGTAGTCATATGAAATAGAATAACATAGAAAACATTTCCATGACCCGAATCATCATGGTACACCTGGTTGGTGATAATATGAGTATGAATACCCTAATACCACCTCTAATAGGCCAGGGGATGGTGAATCATACAGAGTAGGCATAAAACTCACATGAGAGGCCCAATCCTAAGGTAATTGTACACACACACATCTCCATTCTCATATAATGTTGAAATGTAAAATAAAACTAATAATAAATCCATGAATACATCTATATCCAAAAATCAAAGTACAAAAAAATACTGGTAAGTAGTAAAGGACAAATACAAGCCCACTAAAAACTATAAATAAGTCCAACCTAATAGAAAGATGGAACTATAGTAAAATGTGACTCCAAGAACAAACCATGGTCTCTTTATCCCAAATATAAGCTCCATCTACTCTTAGTTCACCAAGAACCCCATCAAATGTCTCATCATCCGTATAAGGCACAACACATGTGGGCATATCCCATGTAGGGGTGAGTATAACAATACCACTTAAAAAACCCCAAAATCACTAAGCATAAAGTATCAAGAGTATTCATATCATCACAATATATTTCAGTAATAATGTGATTCATACAATGAAACATATAGATATACTCAAAGTTTACACTAATTTTCAATGTAAGGTCACAAATGTGTTTCTAGTATAAGATTCTTCTTGAGAGTCTGTAACCACACTTGCCTAGGAGAACTCACTCTGTGAGTCTGATAGTACTAATGGTGTCCATCCAAGAAGTTATGATCTTTGGGTCTCTCTATAAGGAAGTACATGATGGATGTGTGAAGAAATTGATACATATATGGGGATCACACTCAGATACAAGGGGTAATATTGACTAACCTAATCTAGATTAATCCACAAACTAGGGGATCGGCACCCATTTACAGTTGGTTATACCAATTCTCAGAACCCTAACTAGGGTAAAATATGATAGAGGATCTCATCCCATTCTATGGGAAGGATTCCTAAAAATATATCTAAAACTAACCCCTTATAGAGGATCAAAATCCTTTATTCCTGATTTAATTATATATTATACCCTTATAGGGATGGATAAAGCGAAAAATCCATAAAGAAATGAGTCCTTTATAATTAGAAAAAGGTCTCCAAGAACATTTGAATAAGTATATGGTGTGTACTAGATGTACATAACATGTCCCTTCGGCACCGAGTCTGCCCATTTATCATGGCCCACACTCAGGTCTGTTCCCATGTACTCATGGAAGTGTATGTGTACCTAGTTTTGTCTATGTACTAAGCCATGTCTGTGTACATGGATCATCCCATGTACATTTCTTGTGTCATGTACCTAGTCATTTACATGAATTTGTACCCCTAGGTATACATCGATCTTCCAAGTAAATTCACATGCCATGTGAAAGATGTCACATATCATGTGATACTTTATTCACCAATCAAACCCTAGCACTACAGCTAGGGACCCACATGGAATGTATTACTGGATTACATAGAGTGTATATTGGGGTTTTCTAGAAAGAATGGATATACTTCATGCATCATTTATCACTCCTCTTTCCTCTGATACAACTATGAATCAAGCTGTTATTCAAGTATCTAGTCATTCTTGGACTTTCCATCACCTATTGCTTGAATTTGACCATCTGATTCATACGGGAAACGATATTTCATGTCTCATATCCCCACATGTCAAAAATACACATGAAGAACTTTGGTATAGTTCTTATCCTCTATCATAGCTCAATCTCATCCTTAATCTGAACCTAGATCCACCATATCAATTTATTGCACCAAGAAAACAAGTGTGAAACTGTTTATTACTAGGTATATGTCAAATCACAATCCAAAACTAACACTGGTGATGAATAAACAAATAACAGGGGAAACATTTAAAGAGAAAAATGTGAGGAATTGACCTTAGATTAATTTCATGTCAAAATCAATTTTCTTTTATTATAATAATTAATGAAGATATGTAAATAAAACAACAAAATAAATCCCCAATTTCATAGCAAACGGTCCTATAACTACAATATGATCGATCTGAGAACCAATATGTTAGTTGATCGATTCATGTTAATCATAAGATAAGAAAATAGAGATAAATACACATAAAACAAATTTCCCACCTCATGATAGATCAATTACTGATGAAGAATTAATTCATGTCATTGTCGTTTAATGAGATCCACATAGTCTATTAGTGTGAATGAATATCGATCCATTGATGTATATATATGGAAGCTCTTCCACTAGATTCTCTCTCAAATTGAAAGTATATGAGTCCAACCATAAATTTTTTTTATAACCATGTATATATATAATTTTATTAGTTTTCTACATCATATTAATGAAAATTAATTAATTATTTCATTCATTCATTATTTACGCTCGTGATAACTTTTTCACAAATAATCGATGCTGAAAAATATTATTTCACACTTAGGGTAATGACCAAATTATAAACACAAAATCAGTCTCAAATTCCCAATCTAATATTTTATTTTATATTTAATCCACTTTTTTAGGAAAGCTGCTCATGTTTCATATTAATATATTTAATATTTTTCCAATATCAATTTTGGACTCACTGGGAATCTAAATCTTGCATCATCTCAATGAAAAACTCTAAAAATATTAAAAGATATATTTAAAAGATTTACATGGAAAAACCAACACATTACATTCTCCCCACATTATGGATTTTCGTCTCTAAAATCATAAAATTACTACTCAAAAATATGTGGGTATTAATCCAACATCTGGTTCTCCCACTCCTAGGTGCTATCTTTAAGATTCTCAAACTAAAACCAAACATACACCAAAGAATTATCTCACCCAAGGAGGATATTCTCCTGCCAATCCTCAATCTCCAGCATGTACTTGGAAAAGGTTACTCTATCCTTGGTATTTGTCTCTCTCCAGTCAATAACATGTAACGGTTCATGCACATATCTCTTCAATTGTGACACATTGAAGATTTATTTTACCTAGTCTAACTCTGATGATAGATTCCAAAGGTATGTCACCTCAACAACTCTGTATTGTATGTGGAAATGAGAAATTAATCTTGGAGATAGATTTCCACCCTGGAAAAATCATTGTAATCCATGTCGAGGTGAGGAATTCAGGAACACATGATATCCATCTTAAAACTCCAAAGGTCTCTATCATTGCTCCACATAGGACTTATGATGTCCTTGTATTGTCCTCATCCACTCTTGTATGATCTAAACATTATTTATCATAGATTGAACAAAATCTTGGACCATGACTGCTAACTCGCCTGGATTAGTCCAAAAAATTGGTGAACTACAAAGTTTCCTGTAAAAGTCCTTGAATGATTCCATACCAATGGTGGAATGGTATATGTTATTATACACAAACTCCCTTAAGGGTGGGAAATATTTCAAAAAATGGAAAATTTCTAACATTCAAGCCTACAACATGTCTTCTAGAACCTGAATGGTACACTTTTTATGGACGTTAGTCTAGGGTAGAAGATTAATGATCAAATAAACCCAAGTCCCAAAGGCCTCATATAATCTTCTCCATAATCATTATGTGAAGAGAGAATCATGATATGAAATTATAATTGAGGGAACTACATGGAGCCAGGAAATCTATTGCATGTAAATATATCATCAAATCTTTACTGAACTCTTCTCCCAAATAGATTGGACGCCAGTCTAATTTTTGAGTCATTTTATGATCATCCAGATGGAATAATTTCCTCTAGAAATTCATGGTAACTCCATCATGAAATCTATAGTTATTCCATCCCAATTACACTATGTAACCTTAATGGTTTGAGTTAAACCTGTTGGAACCTATTGCTTAGCCTTCACCTACAAAAACGTTAGGCATTGATAGACAAACTCTACTACACTCTTCTTTATGACTATCCACCAAAACTAACGTCAGAGGTCTCGGTGCATCATCTCCACACCAGGATGTACTTATAATGGTGGTGTATGAAATTCTCTCATCACCTACTTTGTAAACATCACTTGTACCATAATCTATCCTATAAAAAGAATAACATGATATCCACCTTCATTAAAATCCATTAGGAGAACATTCATTGGATATATAAGTATGTAAGGTCTCATAATTAGTATATCCATACTGGCATTCCCTATCGTGCTATAAAATTTGTGGGGTAATAACTATTAAATCCAGATATAAAGCACCATAATTTTCCAAAGAGGTCAACTATGACAAGTATAACTGATTCAATGCATCGTCTAATAACTTACAATAAGATTTTAGGTCCAAAAGGGTCCTAGATACCCTGAGAGGTGGTTGGATCAGTGTATGGATATTCTTTTCTAATGTCTTCATACCCCAATAGATCTTGACCTCTTTATTCTAAGGGTCACTTTGTTTGCACATAAATATTAATATTGATCTTCTTGTTTCATTATTTATCTTATGATGATGCTTTGAATGTAATGTAGGAAAGTAATCATAAGGAAGCAACATTTTTTACTTGGTTCACTCTCACTAGGATACATATAAGGAGCATACAACAGCGATGTGTCGATTGTTCCAAATTCACTAAGGTTCACTTCCAATAATGATGGTTCATGATAGATGATGTATATACCCAGGATCACTACATTTACATGGCTTAGGGTCTACTCACTACATTACCTAGGGTAACTCCCTATGTATCTTTCTCTAGATCACTATCGGTGGAAAGGATCCCCTTATTCCTCTTCCTTCACCCACTGCTCTTGGAAGGGATTCACCCACAGTTTAGGGACATGTAGGTCCCTTAATTATCTATAATAAATGCATAATAAATTATATTTAGATGCCCCATTGAATTACCACTTTCATCCACTGATTAATACTTCTTTACCAAATATGTACTGGTCAATACCTTCTGATCAAATTATGTGATGCTCACTTCCTTCACGAAGCTCCTCTTTCACAAAGCTCAAGAAACCTATCATGAAGCTCCTATATTTCGTGAATCTCACATAGCCTTTGTGAAGAATGCATTCCTTTCACCAAGATCACTTAGCCTTCATGAAGTAAACCTATTTCGTGAATCTCAACTAGCCTTCGAGAAGCTCCTTCCTTTCGTGAATCTTACTAAGCATTCACGAACTTCCTTACTTTTGTGATGTTCAGAACCTTCTATTGGATTTTCCAACATTCGCAAACTTCTTCACATGTCACCTTAGTAAACCACCCTTCGCGGTCCACCTTTATAATTTCTGAGCCTTAATATTTTTATTATTTCTTGCTTCTCCTTATGAAGTGGGTATAGGCCTATTTATAGGCATTCCACTAATTCTAGAACCTTCTGGGACATGTAATCACCATTTAGAAAAGCTCCTTAATATCCTTCATGATGCTCACTTTTCTATGAATCTCCATGAAAATTTTCCATTTATGATGCTTGTTTTAATCACAAAGATCACCATCAAACTCTTTGTGCTTCCATGATTATCCACTCATGATTCTCCTCACCTTTATCATATGAGATGCTCGTCACTATTCACATAGATCACTGTCAACATTCTCTGATCCTTCATGAAACACTCTTCATGAAGACCATCACAAAAAAAATTATTCCTATACAGTATTTTATTAAAGCCTTCAAGAAAATCCACTTTTAGTGATGAAATCCAAACTCCAACTTTTGGACCCCAAAAATTGGCAACCACTGGGAAACGACGTCACCTTGTGTAAGGAATTTTCTATAATGATTCCAAGGCATCAATTACTTAATCTTGTATATTTGTCAATATATTGTGTTAACAATATCTCTAGACTCCATAACATTCCTTGGAAACCCACTTTTTCAAAAAACACAATCAACCAAAAAATTCTTCAATGTAACATTGAGAGATTTTTTCCCAACAGAAGATCTCCTACTGAGAGATTTTTCCACCATATTACCCTTACCATGAGTATAGAGTATTTCAAAGTCATGGTCCTTCTTGAATTCTAGCTAGCACCTCGATATTAACTTAAGATCATTCTAAGGTATGATATACTTAAGACTCTTGCGGTCATAGTATATGATAAACCACTCACCTATAAGGTAGTGTCACCAAATCTTTAGGGTGAAGATTGTCGATGCTAACTTAATATCATGGGTCACATAGTTATTCTTATGCATTCTTAGCTTTTGAAACTTATAGTAAATCACATACTACCTATATATCATCACACAACCAAGTCTATTCATTGAATCATATCAAAACACTACATACTCAACACCTTAATATAGAAATATCAAGATAGGGGGCACTCATAAATCTCTTCATCAACTCCTAGAAAGCCTGATGGAACCATTTCATCCACACAAAAGTCTACCCCTTCAAGATAAAAACATTAAAAGGATCCAATATCCTAGAGAAATTATGAACAAATCTATTATACTATCCTAACAACCTAAGGAAGCTGTATACCTTTGTCACACTCTTGGGTGGATCCCATGCTAATACTACATCAACCATTTTCAGGTCCACAACTACACCATCAGTTGAGATAACATGTTCTATAAAGTGGAACTTCTTAATACATAACTTACACTTTCAGATCTTCTCATAAAGTTGGTTCTCTCAGAGTGTGTCTAGAACCATCCTCAAGTGTCTTCCATTCTTCTCCTTAAACATCAAGTACACTAGGATATCATGGATGAATACCTCCACAAACAAGTATAACAAATGATGAAAGATCTAATTCATGATTCCCATGAACACTATCATGTCATTCATCACACAAAAGGGTGTCACCAAGTACTTATACTTACTACAGTGGAATATAATTTTTATATTTATTATATCCTCAACTCGTACTCGCAACTGGTGATAGCCTGATCTGAGGTCAATCTTTGAGAACCATCAAGTCCCTCTCAACTAATTAAAGAGGTCATTAATCCTCAGTTGTTTATACTTATTCTATATATTCACATGGTTTAGATTTTTATAATCCAAATATAAATTCAAACTTCTCTTTACCTTATTGTTGAACAACATGGGGGCTGCCTAGGGTGAAATACTAGGTCACATGAATCCCTTCCTCTATAAATCCTCCAACTGCACCATCAATTTCCAAAACTCAGTAGGATCCATCTGATATTATTGAATAGATATCAGGTCTATCCCAAGTTGTATGTCAATGAATAAGACCATCTCTAAATGGGGAGGTAATCCTATAAAGTCCTCAAGAAATACATCCTCATACTTAGACACCACAATATGAAGTTGATATCCCAGAGCATCCACAACTCCAAGCTTCTTTCTAGTCAACTTGTCAGTAATCGGATGCACCCTACTATGTGTGATTCTATCGTTCTCCACCTGAGTTACCTTCTCCACTATAATGGAAAAAACTAATCCCATAAATGCATACACACTACATCCTCCACTAAAAACAGTCAATATTTTCCTAAATGGTGTATAAACAATCCATTCTTAATATGACATTATAAGGATTCAATGTTTCCAAAAAGAGATAAAGTGAGAAACTCTCTCCTCTAAGTTTCAAATCACAATACTAGAAAAAGTTTGTGATCGATGATTCATCCTCAGTAGGATTATTCAATCATAAGGATCATCATAAGGGCTCAAATGAAACCTCTAGGTCTCAAACTAGGGATGTAATAAGAAAAGAGTGGCTTGCACCTATTTCTATAAAAAATAAATATAAGGAATAGAATACATATAGAATACCTCTAATCATCCCTAGAGACTCCAGATCATATGACTCTATATACTACAACTTTCCTCTCCTCTATCCACCAGCTTTCATAGCATGGTGGGGACCTCCTAGGGGTGGTGGTGTCAGCATGTCAAATTTTATTCCACATCCTTAAGATCTCTATACTCCTCTGTCACATCCATTATCCTATTAACCTCCCTTATCCTATATATTTCTCTACCTAGGTGGCCCATCCACTATATCTTTATCAACTTTATATCAGGTTGGACAATCCTACATGAGATGTCCCCTTCCATTGGAAGAGTGGCACTGTCTCCCCCTAGGATGAATAAACCCATCCAAAGAGCCCTATACATTATAACCTTGATCCAGATATTTCCACGAGAAACATATCACATGTTCAGATCCCTACATCTACAATTGGATACCTACTACCAAGTTCTCAACCCCTTTGTACCCACTTATACCACCCACTTATGGTGTCTGATCAGCCTAAAATATCTCTATCACCAAGGAACACTCTAGCACCCCAATATAATTAGGAATTCATTTAAGTATCATAATATTCTAGATTTGTATGAATAGACCTCTATCAATGGTATGCTTCAGAAAGAAAAGATCTGAAATCGTATTTATCAAGTATTGTGAGAAGTTGGTAAACCTTAAAGAATACTTAGCCACAATCATGTCACCCTATTACAACTATAAAATTTTCTTTATGTGCACTTCGCACATCATAGTTTGGGATTAATCCTCCATAAATATATTCTCAAACACTATAAATGAATGAGCCACCTCATCATATGAAAAAACCATGCATCTCCACTAACATCCTATAGATCCATGAAGAAGCCTCATTGTGAGGACCACCATCTAGTATGCAGGTGTCTTGATGATATGATAGACTCACATAAACTCTTTGAGACATTCGTTAGTTTCTTGTCGATATGGCTCACCCCGAAGCCTAATGGGTTAATAGAACTGAAATTCATGAAGTCCACTCATCCTTCGCACCTCATCTATTGGTATTATGGGTACCATCGACTACTCATTGGGTGGAGGTATGACTGGAAAACCACATAAAGTAACTACCTCCTAAATAGGTCTCCATATAGAAGACTCTTCACTAAATGGATAATACTTAAAATTATTATACTGAATTCTAGTTAAAAATTATCATGGAGGCATCCTAAAATAGACCAGATGCACCACGATCAATGAGTATATCTATGGAGCTAACTCGAGGACTTGGAAACCAAACCCATTCCTATATGATGCATGAATTAATGTTTTCCTTATAAAAAATTTCTATATGTAAATATTTTAAAGGTATTTGATCATATTCTTATTGTATGGGTACATCGACCATTGTACTAATACTGGAGTCCTTGGCCTGAAAGACGAACTCAAAACACTTAACATTATTTCCATAAAACCAAAACCAATCTCACATATAGATAAAGATCCAAACTCTAGTCCTAAGATGGAACACTGCATCTGATACCACTCTATTATGATCTAACCCATGGGGGCCCTCTTAGAGTGATAAGCTGAGTGTGACTACCCCAAGCCATCCTCCAATATACTAGGGGTGATGACCAGTACTGAGTATGCATAACACTCACATGGGAGGCTTTAGCTTAAAGTACTTATACACACACACACACACATATCCAAGACCATATAATGTTAATATTTAAAATAAAATTGACACAAAATGTGTGTATACATATTAATCCCATAATCCAAGTATAAAAAAATATTATGAAGCAATAAAGGCCAAATACAAGCCCACCAAAAACTGTATAGAAGTCCAACCTGATAGTAAGAGGGGAGTAGATTCCAATGTGACTTCTGAAATTAAATGTAATCTATCTAACCAAAATAAAATATTTTTTCTAGTAGTATATGTAGAACCTTTTCGAATGGTTGTTCATCTACGTAATATATGAAATGTGTGGGTAGATCCCATATAGGGGTGAGCATAACAATACCTAGTAGGAAACCTCAAAATCACTAATCATGAAGCATTATGAGTAGTCATATCATAATAGTATATTTCAATAATAATGTGATATATACAATAAAACATCTTTATTTACTCATAGTTGACACTAAGTCTCAAGGTAAATTCACAACCACATTTCCAAGATCAGATCCTTCTTGAGAGTTCGTAACCACACTCAACTGGGATAACTCACTCTACTATCTGATATTACTGATGGCATATATCTGATATGTTGTGATCATTGGATCTCTATATAAGGAAGTACACATTTGAATTCTGAAGATATCAATACACATATAGAGATCACATCCATGTACATGGGGTAATACTGACTAACCCAATATGGATTAACATGATAAGTAGGGGATCAAGGCCCATGTATAGTTGGTCACACTGATTCCAAGAACCCTACCTAGGGAAAAAGATAATAGAGGATCTCATATCAACCTCTGGGAAATATTCTTAGAACTCTATCTAAAACTAATACCGTATAGAGGATCAATCCTTTTTTCAAGACATAATGGTATATTATACCCTCACATAGATGGATCAAGAGAACGTACCCTTAAGGAATCTAGTCCACATTGGGGGAAACAACGTCTCCAAGTCAATTTTGAAGAAGTAAAAGGTGTGTACTGGTAGTATACAATGTATGACTTCAGAACTGGTTCTACATGTGTATCATGGCATGTTCCCATGTATGTGCACATGTACACCTGGCCATGTCAGTGTACTTAGAGTTTCATGTGTACTAAACCATATCTAATTACATGGATCGGCTTATATATTCTTTCCATGTCATGTACCTAGCTATGTACGTGCATGTGTATATTCTTGGGTACACATAATGATTCCAAGTAGATTCACATGCCCTGTGATACTTTATTCCCAGTAAAAACCCTAGCAATGTATCCAAGGCCCCACATGGCGTATTTTCCTAAATTACATGTCATGTATATTGTGATTTTCTAGAAAAAATGGATCTACTTCAATCATAATAGATTTATCCTCTAGCCTTTGATATGATCATGAATCATGTTAGTACACAAGGATCTGGTCTAATTGATCCTTTCTGTTATTTCTCACTAGAATCTAACAATTCGATTCACATGAAAACCCATTTATCACATCTCTCATTTCTGCATGTAAAAACCCCACATGAAAAACCCAGATCCAGTCCTAACCCATCATTATAGCTTTATCACATCGTCAATCTAGACTCGGATCTTCAGTATCAATATGTTGAGCCAAGAAAAAGAGTGTGCAATGATTTCTTACCTAGAATTTATTGAGCCACCAGCCAAAATGAATGTCACAAATGAATGGATAAAGAATGGGGGAGAAATGAACAAAACAAAAACATGAGGAATGAACCTCAAAAAAAGTTCTTTTTGGCCTTGATTAATTGATATTATAATGATAAATTTCATATCAAAAAATAAAATAAATACCCAAATTACCAACAAACAATGCCAAAAATGCAATATAATCGATCCAAGAACCAATTCTTTGTTAGATTGGTTCATGTTCATCATAGGATAAGAAAGTGGGATAAATCCACTTAAAAAACACCATACTTCAAGATGGTTCAATCACTAATGAAGAAGAATCTATATCATTATTGTTTGTGAGATAATCAATTTTTGTTGACATGAATGATTCTCGATCCATCGATGTTCATAAATAGAAGCTACTCCACCAGATCCTCTCCCAAATTCCAAGGTATTGATCCCAATACTAAATCATGGTAATAACTAGGTTTATAAAGAATTTTATCAGTTTTATAATGCCTCTAAAATAAAATTCATTCATTTATTCATTATTGATGGATATGAAAACATTTTCACAAATGCTAGATGGAGGAAATTATTATGTCCCACTTGGGGTAAATACCACATTTTAAACCCAGTAATGGTCTCAGATTTTCGATCCAAGACTCATTTTTTATTTATACCACTTTTTTATGAAAACTAATCATGTCTGATATTAATATTTTTAATATTTTTTTCAAAATAAATTATGGGTTCACTATTCCTTAAAATCTCTTGTCATCTCTATGCCAAGATCAAAAAATATTACAGGATATATTTCAAATGTTTACATGAAAAAAACCAAGACATTACAAATATCAAAAAATATTCACCAAAATATCCGCAATAATTCCCAATGTATACACAAAATAAATATCTCAAAATTAAATATAGGAATAGCTAATCTACTACAAATTTAAAATTTTTATTTCATAATCACTTTTCTGGGAAAGTGGGAACCCATCTAAAGTCAAGATATAGAAAAACATAAAATAATACATTATATAAACATTCCATTCTAGAATAATTTAAAATGGTTAGAATGATTTGCCTTGAATAATCTTTATTTTATAGAGGTAAAACTCTATATATGTATTGTCATTGATGAGATCCTCAAAGTGATATTCCATATTTTACTAGGTATTAACTTGTTCCTCCCAAATTGTTTCCACTCATTGAAACCATGCATCAAAATATGATTTTTTTTATTGATTCAAGAGTTTTTTTTCCTCAATAAAATCAAATCATAGTGGTATTTAAAAAACAATTGTGTATCCTCCTTTGAGACCTTGATCATGAAGAACTCGTATTTTATCTATTCATTGGAATGGAGAAGCTTTTGGGTGTTCTCAATGTTGATGACCTCCTTATACAAGTTATCTGGAATTCTGATGTTTTATTCCATATTTTTGATGGGCATGATTACCCTATCTACCTATGTTTCAATAGCCTCATCGTAGGGTTTAGTCCCCACTTTCAAACCAGACCCCTTAGAAATGCTCTATTCGGGTAACATGAGATAAATGCCTCCTATTTCAGACTGGCATTTACCAATACCACTTACCTTTTGGGTGTCAACAAAAATAATTGATATCTTTTTATAGAAGGTACCTTTGCTAGATGATATTGTAACTGGAGGAATTGATAGGTTAGAGTAGTTCTTCCATCTCTGTGACCTCCTCACATATTGAATAAACCCCTATTAATCGATATGGGTATTCTTGACTTCTTTTTTAAAAAGACTATAGGTAATATTCTATTAGTTATTCTTCCTCAGTATAAAATGAACAAGTTTCATAGTCCAGTTCATTATCTACTTCTTTCTCATCCATCCTGCCTTCGAAATTATTATTCTCTTCAAGCTCAATACCATTCCCTTTCCCTTCTTTAAGAGGGGTTATAACACTATTCCCATGACATCATCCAATATCAACTTCTATATACAAAGGATCATTTCACCTTCCTACATCACCATGAAAAAAAACTATATGAACAAAAGATGTGTATATATAGGATGTGGGAAAATATCTTAATACAAACCACTAATACCCCAAGAATCACTTTTAGTTTAACAAGGTCATTTATGAGTGGTGTAATATTATATAATGAATATAACATGTAAAAAATAAGACAAAATAAAAAACTTATTGTGATTACCATGAAAACATGATGCCACATTTACATGTTTTGGCCAATGTCAGTGGATGTTCAATATACCTATCAAGGTATGTCATAGCCAAACAAATAGCATGTATCATATCCCTTCCAAAAAAAATTCATCAAAATAAAAAAAAACAATACCATGAAATTTTATATATATTATCCTAAAACATGTCTTATCCAAAACAATGGATCACATCACTTCATATCTTAACTCTAGGATACCCTATATTTTTAAAAAATCTCATAACATGTAACAACCCAAGTTTTTATGAAATGTTTTTTCAAATTAATTTAATATTTTTTATATTTTTCTTTACACCTAACACTAATTTTAGATTTAGTTACACACAACACTGAGTTTTTTTTACTTTACATGCAACACTGAGCATAGCTTGTATTACTTGAAACACTAATTTTAAATGAAACATGACATATTATTAAAATTTAATTATTTAATATTGTAGTTTTCACCTAGTCATTTGAATGGAGGATATGAATAACAGTAACAAAATTATGAAAATATTATTTAAACATGTATATAAAATTAATTATTATCAAACCAATTTATTATAAATTAAAATAAAAACTATTTGAAAATAAAATCATTTTCTAAAAAACTTTTTTGTATTCAAACAAATGTGTTTACCTCAATAAAATAAAAAACTACTTTTAGTGAATTATTTTAATTAAATTTATATAATATATATTTTAAATCAAATTTTTAACATTAATATTATGTTTTTATATATAATATATAAAAATAAATCCAATTTTACGCTTAAAAGACATATTTTTCTAAAAAAAAGTTTTGTCTTTTTTTTTATAGTGTATTTATTTTAAAACTAAAATTTTCCAATTTAAAAAAAAATTAATTTGATAAAATAAGAATTATTTTTAAAATTATTATATCAAAATTATCTTAGGGTTAATTTTTCGTATTTTTCTAAAAATTTTCTCTTTTTAGATGAATAATGAAAAATAGTGAATTTTATTTTAAACAGCCTTTTCGTTTTATTTGTTTATAAATTTTAATTATATTTTAATTTTTTTCAAGATAAATTATTTAAATAATACATAAATTAATCCAATATAGTTCGTTTTAATCTATTTTATATTAAATTTTTATATAAAAACATTTCAACATTTTTATATTTTTCTCTTTAAAAAGTTATTTTCTTATCGTGTCTGCATGATAAATTTTAAATTAAAATTTTCCACTTCTATGAATAGAATTTTTAAAAATGGATTACATGATTAGAATCATCATTATTTATAATTTTTAACAACTTAAAATTAATTTTTGATCAAAATTAATAGTTAATGTTGTAAAAATTAATTACCACAGTTTAGGTAAAAATGGGATTAATAGGGGTTAAATTAAAAGGATAAGGGTAATAATAACCTATAAAATTATATAAAACTATATTTCGGAAATATTTTTTACATTCCACCACTAAGGTTTGAAAATTTTCCATTTTGGACCATTTTTACATATTAAAAATGTGGGAGAACTCAATTATTTTCAAAAATACCAAGGGTATCATCTCTCCCACTTATAAAAGCTACCCCCTCTGATCACTTCCTTGCACCTTCAAACATATTTAGTTTGACCAATACCTAACCAAATAAAATCCAAAATTCCATTCCATCGTACTATAATCATTATTTTGTTCATAAATATATCCTATTAATTATTTTAGTGATAAAATAAGGATGATAGTCGAAGAGTAGGAATTTTGAATGAGTTCGACAGAAGTCAAGATATAAGGTGAGGGGATTTATAGACTCATTTTTTATAGGATACTTATGCAATATTTACCAATAATTTATTTTTATTGGATTATATACTTCCATATGAAATGATATATCATGAGTCTACCTCATTTTAGGATAATTAATGTTTCTATTGTTTTTTTTCTTTCACGGGGCTTATGATTCAAAAGTTACTTAAGTAGTAAGGGTTTTTTATCTCAATTTTTATTCTTTGAGATGTATGTTATGTTATGTGCCTATATTATTTCATGAGGTGTATATATAGACCCTTTTATATCCAATATCATGAATCTATTATCCTCATGTTATTTTAAGTGCTATTTTATTTTTTTCTTTCATGGGGATTATGACATAATGTTATCAAAGTGAAAATAATTTTATATTGGATTTAATTATTTATCAGGATTGTTTATTATTATGTTTATGCTAATAAAATATTATAATAAATATCTAAATAAACTCATTAATTTTATTATCCTATGGTTATTCATGTTATTTTCAGGTAATGATAACATTTTTCACTCTTTGGTACTTAAGATAATTATGATAATATTTTTATGAAAACCCATCTATATTTCTCTCTTCAGTTGGAAATCCATTTTCTTCCAAAACCATTTTTTCTAAAAATGTTTTCAAAAATGATTTATTATTCTTAAATTATTTTTAAAATAAATTTTTAACCATTTTTTACATTTTATATAAATTTTTGAGAGGATTCTTATTCTTCTTTTTCAAAAATACTCCAGTTTGGATTTTACTAAAAATGAGAAAAAATTATTTGTTTTTAAAATGAACAACATGAAAATTAATTACCACTTTAATTACCAAAAAATGATTTAAATATTAATTTACAAGTTTTAAGAGTTCTTTTCAAATAAAATTCAATCATTAATATTTGAAACAATTTTAGATTTTAAATAAATTATTTCAAAGTGAAATGAACTTTGAAAGTGATTTATGTTTTAAAAATAATTTTTCAAATAAGAAAGGATATTTTAATCAAAAAATGTTTTAAATGATTTTTAAAACATCCTTTATAAGTTTCCATAGTTATTTTAAAAGAAAAGTTTTTCAAGATTTTTTAATTATTAAAAATTTATTTTCAAAGAAAAGATATTTTCTTCAAGAAATATCCCAGTTAATCTTACAAAATTATTTTCCATATAATATGACATAGTTTGATGTTACCTATGATTTACTAGGTATATAAACCAAGGATACCATTATTACTCTTTATCTAAATGTTTTATTATCAAAAAATATTTATCAAACCCATCTCTCTTCCTCAGATTATACCGTGATTAAATTCTTATGAAACCCACTTATTTTTCATGGTATATGATATGATGAAATGATTAAATGATTAAGAAACCAGTCTATTTTACATAGGCTATGAT
Organism: Viscum album; assembly: GCA_963277665.1. Classification (NCBI taxonomy): domain Eukaryota; kingdom Viridiplantae; phylum Streptophyta; class Magnoliopsida; order Santalales; family Viscaceae; genus Viscum; species Viscum album. The sequence goes on along the minus strand of OY728156.1, from coordinate 1,429,662,385 downwards.
ATGATGTAATTTTTATTAAACCCAATTTATTTTATTGGTTATGATATACTGAAGGTTTTATGATCTTTTAGCACACATGTGTATAATTTTCATTATGTGATAGGTAAGATATATATCTCCCTCAAATTTATTAGTTAAAGCTTTATATCTCATGAGATAAAATGGGAAACAAGTTTATAGGCTTGATCCACTATAAGAAAAAGGGTTTTCATAATCCAATATGGGAAACCTGTGTATCCTGATCCACAATGGGAAACAGGTGTGTTCTAGTCTACAATAGAGAGTGGGGGATAATTCTGGATACACTTTTTTTATGGTATTAGTAATTAACCTTGTTGTATGAATTTATTTCTATATTTATGATGGTTCCATACTTTTATGACATGAGATTATGATTCGTGATTTATTTCTAATGTTTTATCACCCTTATGGTCCATGATTTCGTAAATGATAAAGTTTTATGCCATGACTCATGTTAATGGTCTATGAGAGGTTGGGTATAAAATTCTTAAGTTATGATCATGACCACATACCCCTATAATTATCTTAGTTTTTCATATTATAATATATTTATATCTATTATGCTTACCCTTACTAAGTATCTGAGATCACCTTTTCTTATATTTCCTCTCCTTGGGTTATAAAGAAATGTTTTAAGTGTGGTGTGTCTATGAAGAGTACTGAATGGGAAGATCATTATAGAAAAAATTTAAGATCATTCACCATATTAGAAAATTTTGTTCCAAGTTTCCAAAGGCTCTAAACTATTATGGTCATTTGGAATGTTTTTTTATAATTTAATGAATATGGTTTGAAAATGATTTAATATCCATGTATGATAACTTTGGATCACCATAGTTTGAATCAAAGGAAAGGTTTAGTTATGATTTGAAACTAGGATGAGAAAATATTATTGATATCCCTTGGGATATTTACAAGGATATGTTTAGGGATATCTCAAAGGGTAAGTTTACGGATGATTCGAGTATAGAAAAATGTCATGTACTTTTCATAAAGGATAGAGAGAGTGATTTATAATAAATTATATCCTTGTGTATATTATAAAAGTGGATGTGGATATAGAAAAGATATACCTAGGTGTGACAACCATGAAAAACTATATTGAACTAGACTTGATCAGGAATTAGTGCATGACAATGAGACTTGCTGCACACTAGGTTTGACACTCTCGGGGGATATGATTTGAAAATTCACAAACTCTTTATGAACTATAATGAATGATTTAAATAGATGATAATAATTAATATCCTAGGATAAACCTAATGTGTCATATATTAAAATTAAGGTGTCATGATTTAGTCAACCTATAAGTGATTTTCATGATTATTTAGTTTCCCATTATGATAAGAGTTACTCACACTATACTTTTTGGTTTTAGTTAATAGTGGAAAATATAAGGAACTAGATTAACATTTAATGTGATAGAATATTTTTTGATGAACATCCCAATGGGATGATAAATAGAGTAAAGGATCACTACTGGAAATTTAGGCTATATCCACAGTTTCAAACCATGGCTATAAGCCAAAAAATCATGGTTATAGGTTTTACCCACGGTTCAATGAACCGTGGGTGGTATTGGTGTGGCTATAGGCCAAGCCCTATAGCCATGGTTTAAAACATGGATAAATCCATATATCTGCCGTTTAAAACTGTGGCTAAATCCAAATAGCCATAGTGTTAAACTGTGGTAGTAGTTTAAGCCATAGAGGGCCTTTATCCACAGTTCAAATCGTGGCTCCATCTTCAATTTCCAAGTAAAACACAAAAAGACCCTATAGACATGGTTAGAAACTGTGGCTATAGATTAAAATTCAATAAAAAAACACAGAAGGCCTACAGGCCTACCTTCCACCCCTTATAGTCCCCCTATCTTCCACCCACCTAATAGTCCCCTTTCCACCCTCTGCCTATCTCCCCCCTATTTTTCATCAGTATCTACCCCTTGCCTGTCCCCTACCTGTTTTTTCCAAGTTCCCCACCCCCTTCCAGTCCCCCCTATCTGCCACCCCTGGACAAACACCCCTACCCCCTAGACTGACCCCTCCCCCCCCCCCCCGGATAGACACCCCCCCCCCCACACACACCCTAGACAGACACCCCCGGACCCCCCCCCCCCTGGACAGACAACCCTAGACACCACCACCCCCTCGCCTAAACATACCCCCACCCCCCGTACAAACCCACCTGGACACCTCCCACCCCCCAGATAGACACCCCCTCCCCTGGACAGAACACTCCCCCTCCTTGGACAGACACCACCCTATACAGACACCCCCCTCCCCTAGACAGACACCCCTTTGAACATAACACTCCCCCTGGACAGACACACCCCTGGACAGACACCCCTGGACACCCCCCTCCAATTGACAGACACCCCATGTACAGACACCCCCCTTGGAGACTCCCCCTCCCCTGGACGGACCCCCTCCCTCCTAGACACCCCCTAAAATGCTAATACAGTTGGCCATGAAATTTGAAATCAAAGAGAAACTAAAACAGAACACATTGCAACCCCCCCCCCCCCCCCCCTCCTAGACATGCCTCCCCCCCCCCCACTTCCACCCCCTCCCCTAGACCTACACCCCCCTAGAGACCCCCTCCCTCCTGTACACCCACCTCACCGATACAGAAAACACCCTGGACCCCCCAGACAATCCCCCTCCCCCTCCCTCCTGGACACCCCCATCCCCATGATAGACACCCCCTGGAATGCTAATACAGTTGTCCATGTAATTTGAAATCAAATACAAAAACTAAAACATAACACATTGCATACCCCCCCCTAGACAGACACCCACTGGAATGCTAATATAGTTGTCCATTCAATTTGAAATCAAATACAGAAACTAAAACAGAACACATTGTATACCCCCCTATACACACTCCCCCTCCCCCTCCCTCCTAGACACCCCCACCATAGGACAGACACCCCATGGAATGCTAATGCATTTGACCATGAAATTTTAAATCAAAGAAAAAAATAAAATAGAACATATTTCATAACCCCCCTCCTAGACACCCCTCCCTCTACAAAGCCCCCCTCCACCCCCTCCCTCTGCAAAGCCCCCCTCCACCCCCACTCTCCCACTAGAAACCCCCTATTTTACTCATTATATCATTTTTTAAGGATACATAATTCTTAATGGTTTCACCAATCCCTGAAGTTTATGCTCAATGATACTCATCCTCTATATGTTGAAGGATAGTGAATTCATCTCAGTTTCATCAATTTTTTTCTAAAACTTTACTTCATGACCATTACACTAGGATGGTCATCATCCTTGTCTCACGTGTATAATTTTTAAGGAAATCAGCATGTCACCCCCCCCCCTCCCTGGACAGACCCCCCTGCACCCCCCCCCCCCTTACAGACCCTCTATGACTCCCCCTCCCCCATTCCAGCACCCCCCCCCCCCACCTGCTAGTCCCCCACCCCCATGTAGGGTCTTTTCTATTGGTTTTTTAAATGTGGAACCATGGATTCTAGATCATCCCTATCCATTTTCCTGGTGGGTATGATATCTTTATACTCATAGTGGTTGACCAGTGTATTGATAACCCTCCACTACCTAATCTCTATAAGGGAAAGTGGGTGAGGGAGATAGCAGTCATTTCATTATGATATGGGTATGAAATTTACATGATTGGGTGATCATGGGTTTTAGTATAATCATGGGAACTTATTCTACCCCTACACCTATTATAAATGGTTGGGGAACCTCACTTATCAAATATATTACTTCTAATTCCATAAGATAATTCAAATCAAAATTTGAGTATTTTTTATGATTATGATGACTAATTTTCCCTATCTTACTAATTATATCATTTTTTTGAGGATATAGAATTCTTAATGGGTTCACTAATCCCTAAAGTTGATGCCCAATGATACTCATCCTCTATATGTTGAAAGAGAATGAATTCATCTCAGTTTCATCAATTTTTTTCTGAACATTTACTTCTAGACCATTGTGTTAGACTACACTAGGATGGTTATGATCTTTATCTCACATGCCTTATTTTTTAAGGCAATCATCATGTCACCATAAGAGAGCCGATGATGGAACATTTCATTGAAATGGGAGTATGGGAGTTTAAAACATATCTTTATGGTTTTCATTTCCCAGTCCATATTTCTCTTATATAATTAACACATGCCCCTAAATCTTTTCTTGAATCCATCTCCATGTGGACATCAGTTAATAATTTCACTTTCTTATTTATCATGGTGACAACCTAATGATCAAAGTTGACTTTAATTTCAATTACATTATATATTTAGACAATCCCATAAATATCTTTCTCATTTTTGAAAGTGAGGGAATCTTATGCTTTCCACATATAAGAATGGATCTTCATTTATGATCTGGGAATGAAGGCTGGTATATATTCTTTTGTCAAGCCATATAGACATATTAGGCTCATGATCTAAGGAATACTATTCTCATCACCTATATAATCCTAGCTTCATCACCAATGTCATCATAGGCTAGTCACCTGTGGTATTTTAGGCTCATCGCCTAATGATCTCGAGGCTCATCATCTAAAAAATTACATACTCGTCGCATGAGGAATAATGATATTATGATTCATTAGAACAGGTGAATCGTCATATTATTATGACATAATAAATCATAAAATTTTCATACATGAAATTTAGGGTCCTCTTATCCTCATCACATAATTTTAGTCATTATTTTAGGTCTGGTGGGGACTAGTCTCCTTATGCTCCATCGCGTAAGTTTGGTCACAATTTGAATTATAGTGGGGGCTAATCCTATTATACTCCTCACATAATAAAATTAATGGTTTAATGACTAGTGTCCACCCCTATGAGGTTTATATTACTCTTGTAATATGGTTAGGAATCAGATATATTTCCTCAAAAGTGGTTGATGTGATGGTGATGATATTGGGATGTTGTGAATGAACCTTGAAGAGTTGTACTATGTATCCTATTTGAACACGAATCAAAACCAACATAGTATGAATGAATTAATTTATGTTCATATGATAGGATCATCTATATTGTTTAACGTCATGTGGTAAAGATACTTTTTTTGTGAAATAAGTGACAATATGTGATGTACTAGGGCTACGCATTTCTGTTTCCAAGTATGGTTCAACATGGTATGTGGCTCAGGTGTAGGAATATTGTGGGGTGTACACTTAGTATGATGCCCACTTGTAGGTATGGATCATCGATTAGATAAGGTATATAACACTCAATGAGTACATAGTTTCTTCTTACACCCAAAAAGGATGACAAGAACATTCATGTAAACTGTAAGGTTACATGTGGGGCATGTACGTTGAGTTGTCTTTCCCTTATTTAATACAAAGGAATCACATGGTGGGAAACAATAATTCTGGTCAATCATATATTTTTTTCATTAATAGTCTAAAATTAGGTAGATATGTTCTCCATGGTCCATAAACCCTCATGAAAATTGGTCTCGTAGAGGATGCAATCCCCTAAATATATAATATATGAAATAACCTTGTAATATATGGAGTATTCATTGATATTCATTCTATTTTTTACCTCTATGTATGGGAATATATTTAACTATGAATATAACCCTATAGCCTTGATCATTTTTAATTATTTCTTTGGAATATGTTGGATCCCAGAAAAAATAGACTAAATATACAATATAATCATACATTGAGGAATCATGAAAGGGTTTTTGGAATTTTTATGTATTAAAATGCATGGATACCCATCCCTACAACACCTAGAATAGATAAAAGATATGTAAGAGGAATTTTTCTTCTATATGTGCTTTAGACACCAATATATATTTGGGCCCCCTTATGGTAGGTGGATCTCACTAGTTTTAATGAATATGGAAGTTACTTTGCATGAGGGAGAGGTAATGATATTCCATAGGAGTAATACACCTATCTGCAATTCTTTAGAATACCATTGTGTACTTCTAGGATACCAACTCAAATTATTTAAAGCTAGTTAGTTGTGAAGGAGTGGCTCAAAATGTAATTATGAGTCTTTACAGATTCAGTCTCTATAGTGTGATATGTTCACACCATTCCTTATGCAATATTTCAAGAGGAATATTATGGGTGAGTTACATGATACCATATAAGATGTAAGGAATCTTGGTATTGGAACTAATAGATACTTAAATTAAATATTGGTCTTTGTATGGTGAATTTAATGGGAATTTTAATGAGATCATGAATGTCTCTAACGAAGTATGATAAATGTATGGTTTTTAGATCTCTTTTTCTAATATCTAGAAACTACTAGCATTTGTTAACCTCGTTGAACAAGGTCTATAAATAAGTTCAAGGGATATATTCATATTCTTTCTTAACAAAGATATTATTTATTTGAAAAACATTTTTTAAAACAATCAAGAAATTATGGAAACAAGTTTTAAAATAATCAGAAAATTATAGAATTTAAATTAAAAAATTAGGCAGAGGGACCCTACCTCAACCTCAAGATGTGTTTCTTTTGACGATGACAACTCGAATTTTCCTTTTTTCCACTTGCACTCATATGAAAGCATCGTTAGAAAACTGAAAAAACCTTACCTAAATCCGATGTCAAACTCACTACCGTCGATGGTGGTGGATTGAACCAACCTCATCATAAGAAACCACCTGTAAGTAAATAGTGGGAAAAGAAGTAAGATATAATGACTTATTATATATATATGATAATTGTGTCAATTTTACATGATATTTGATACATGACTCCATAACCAACAATGAACAAAGAATATTCAAATTGATATGTAAGTGTAATAAAAGATTTTTATTAACAACAATTTTTGTGAGAAGTTAATCATGCATTCATTATTCTATATCTTAAATTACAAATATTGTTATAGTAATTTAAAAATTTATTATTAATAGCACAAAGTTGATCCAATAACAAATATAACATAACAGTGACATAAAATATTATATTCAAAAAGAAAAAATCATTATATATTTGTCATATTTGGAATATAGATGTTATGTTTACATTATTTATGTAGTCCTCATTAGTTAATTTTTTTAATATCATCACAAAGAAATCATCAAGTAGAACTGTATACATGATTGAATAAGAAAATAATGATAAATAAAAGCATTTAAGAAAATAAACTATGTAAATCATATCAATAACCCCTTAAAAATCGTTAATAGATTCAATAAATTCATTATCAACCTAAAGAAAACTCAAGGAGTAACGTGTTAGTCTAAAAGTGATATATTGAATGATTATTAGTAAAAATATATTAATAAGATTTTGGGGATTTGACCTCAGTAAGATGAATTCACTAAGGGATATTATGAAAGGTATTGAACTTCATCATACCTAATAGGACAAGTTTTTTGGTTTATGATATCTCAATATGAAATAACTCTTGCAGGATAAGCCGGCAGGAAAACCACTAAGGATTTGATATGGTGTGTGTGTTTTTATGTTTGGGTTTTTAGTACATGTATAAATTTCCTTGTTCATGTAAAAAATGTGTCAAATATCTAAAAATAGAAACTATAATACACCAAATAGGTGCCTATAGAATAGTTAAATATCAATACATTTTCATCCCCTCACTATGCAGCATAAGAAGAAATAGAGGAGAATGAAATTTTATGTGAAATATATGTTTATCATTCCAACTACATGGATCAATCTAGAACACAGTTAAAGGACATTGATGTGCTTCCCATGAGATAAGGATATTTGGGACCATAGGCACTAGTGCAAGCAGTATAGTTCAAAGGTCCATCCACATGCTCACCCATAGAAAAATTGCCTTGATAAAGATCAATATATTTGAGAAGGAAAGAAGACAAAAAATTCTTACTGAGATACTGATGCTTTGTGAGGCACCTTGATATAAAAAAAATTTATAACTCTATGGGGAATTTCATAGTCCTAATTCTAGACACATAAGCATAGCTTTGAAGCACATGGATGGTGGCTCATTGGCGGTCATCATTAAAATAAGGATGTGTATAACAGAACCAATCCGTTCATCAATGGATCAAAATATTCTACATGGATTAAGATACTTTCATGGAGTTAGACATTATATTTCTTTTAAAATCATAATTTCATTAGGTAATTTCAAAACACTTTCACCCAATTCTGAAAACAACCAATTCTATTGTAAAATAAGGATACAACCTGATAATCTAAAAGATCATTCATTATGTCCCACATTGATTCATCCCTCCAAATTAAGGATCTCTCATGATACATATAAACAAAGACTCGAATAGGATGACTAACCATCACTAACATGATCACATGGTTTGAGAGACCATAGGCTACCCACAAAATAATTTCTATGAATTTTTGGTATTGAGAATTTGGTCATAGATTGGTTTGTCAATTCTTATATATCGACCTCAGAAAACTGACCCAATCTCTTTTTTCATCTGAAAACCCACTAGGACCCCAATAAAACTAAATATATGAAAATGTGGATCAATAAATAATAAACATAAAATCCAAAAAAAAAAATATGAATTCAATATTAAAAAACCACTTCCCATGGTAACATAGGCATAATTATAGAGGGTGGTGATAAAGAACCCACACACAACCACCCTTTAGAATCCCAATAAAATTTTAAATCAATATTACTAAGACAACAAAAATATTAAAAGAAAATTAAAAAAATGGGTCTAGGTTCCTATATAGAAAGGAACACTTCTACCTCTGATATCATTTGTAATGAAATGGTTTGGGATTCCATTTGAAACAACACTCATCATGGATTTCCAGTATCCCACATGACATTAATGATCCCCACAAGATGGACACTTGTTTTTGGACATCATAGAAATATTGTTGGTAGTCGTTTATCAGTAAAAATAGATAAAAAATAGTATCCTAAAACTAATGAAAAACTGACATAAACATTTCATATATTGGACATCCATACCAGATCAAATATGTTGAAATAAACTATAGAGCGGTAAATTAAAGTAAAAAAATAATCCCTCTAATCACCCTTAGTCTACCACCACTGTATATGAAATGAAACAAATCTATTTCCATATGCCTTTTTTTCTTCCTGCAGCGGATAACACTACCCTATACCTATATAAAGTATTGAAAGGCCAATTATCCAAATTAAAAAATGTAATTAGACACATGTTTTGAATTATATGAAAAAAAAACAAGGTCATGCCAAAAAAATTAATAGGAACCAATATCCAAATGTGATAAAATAATTGGTCACCTCAAACCCTAGGTAAACCAATGCTCAAAGAGTGGTCTGAATCATAACTAAGAACCTTAAATTTAAATAATATAGCAGTCGGCATAAAGAATCTAAATATGTTGCAACTAAAAGAGGCTATGTAAATCCCTATGTAAAATATTTTTTAAATTTTAGGTTGAACATCAAGTATAAAATATGCTTTAAAATACTTTAAAAATATAAAAAGTCCAAACAATAATCCATAATAACTTTTTTAAATAGCCACCCTTATTATAAAATAAATACAAGAATGACTAGCATTTTTTATGGAACATTTTCATCCAAATATTTTAAAGTAATATTTTTAAACCAAATAAATAGTGAATTTAAACTTATGATAAACAAACCAAAACATATTTTACCTCCTTCTAAATATCTCATGAAAATTACATTTTCATAAATAATTTCAAGAAAACCCATTTCTTTAAGAATTCAAAAAATAACAAAACCTTCTTCGATTCCAAATCATACTTTCAAACCATTATAAATTAACACATTTGAAAGTGAACTATTTCACACAATGTGATGCAATAAACACATAATGATCCAAATGTATCAATGGATATAAAACCCAAGTAATCAACCAGTCATTCAAATGGAAAAAAACAATGTAATACAAAAGAAGTATAAAATTAAATTACCTAAGGTTTTATATGAATTAACAACATGTCATGTGAAATATCCCTAAAAAATAATAATAAAAGAAATAAAATAAAGATATAGAACCCAGGTTGATACTATTAAACATGTCCTAGCCCTACTAATCTAATCAAAATAATCGAAAGTAGATGACCCAATAAATCATTCAACCATGGTATCAAATAATATTTCTAGCATAAATACCTATTATCTCTTCCAATCTAACCATATTGGTGTAACTATGAAACACTCCCTAGTCGAGCCACAAACACTACTAGGGTTTCCTTCACACAGGTTATACACAATGTCTAGTGTACTCCCATTGATAAAAAAATGGATGTGGGAACAATCAATTAAAAATAATAAGAATTAAATTAAAATCATTTAAAAAAACACATTCCTCAACTCCTATTCCATTACTAGAGAAATACACAAACACATATCCATGAATAATAATCAAATTTTGTATAACAATACTAGAATACCCCATGAGGTAATAAGAAACAATGACCACATAAATACATGGATATGGAAATAATGGTTCCAATAATATATACAGCTGTTTCAAATAACATGCCAACTAGAATTTCACAAAAATTCTCAGTAGACCGATCAATTTTTATAACTATTTGAAAAACCTTTTCAAAACACACATGAAAACAAGTTTCAAAAGCCCGCAATAAATTATTTTTCAAAATGACAATTCAAAATAAAACTTTTACACAATCCCCCTTCTAAAATAAAGAAACCTATTTTGAATGAAACAAAATAGTGATAATAATGAATTTCACAAAATCTAAAATTATATTTTAAGTCCATTCTAAAATCACCATGAAACCCACTATCTCAAAATTTTTTCAAAAGAGGGACAACTCCACTATTTTTATAAAAATTCTTTAAAAACTATACAATAGTTTCAAAAAATGATCATGCAAGAAATAAATGTTTAAAAAATTTCAATACCTTTATAAAAGTTAAATGATCACTTAAACAAACACTTAGATTTAATCTATAGTCCATGAAAATTCTATAAAACAAAAAATCTAATTAAACTGAATTAAATCATTCATGTTACATTTAAAAACAAAAGATAAATTTTACAATTGCTAAATATTTTATATAGTGCTACTTGTGAAATTTAAAAGCACTTGGTATGTGGCCTAAGCACATCCCAAATTTGAAATCCATTTAAATACTGAAATAATACTACTACAAGCATACAAAAAAATTTAAAACTCCTAAAAAGGAATTAAAAAATCCCAATTTATTTATAACATGAAATGTATGGGGATTACGAAGAATAACTACCTCAAATCAATAAGGGAGATATAGTGGTATTAAATGCATCACCCCTAATAGAGGATTCCCAAATCCACAAATAATTTCACCAAAAATTCTAGAAACGCTAAAAATCCATTTGGAAACATACCTCAAGTGAAACTAGGAACTATGGCTTGAAAAGGGGATCTCTATTGTGAAGAGGGGAAGCACCGGTCGACACAATGAATGGAGGAGGAATGCCTGAAGAAGGGTATGGAGGAGGGAAGGAATGCATGAGGGATAGAGTAACTGTGAATGAAGATTCTAGTGAGGGAAATAAGAACTGCGAAGGAGAAGATGGTGAGGACTGGATGAGGGAGAACTGGTCAGGTGATGATTGGCCGATGATAAGGGTTTCGGGAGAGGAAATCCTGAGTGGGGGGTGGGAGAGGAAAGACCGAGTACGAGCATGGGAGATGAAAGCCCGAGCGGGAATAAAATTTGAGATAGATGTAGGCACGGGGGGAAATTGAACCATGTATTTATCAAACCTATAGCCACAGACCAATTAAATTTTAGCTATTGAACTGTGTCTATAGGTTGTTTTTCTAGTAGTGTATGTTTTTATTTTTACTAATTAGTTTTCACAAAACAGGATTAACAATATTTACCTTAACCAACTCTTAGACTAACTAAAGAAGAGAAATGAAGAGTTTTCTGAGAGTTCGGGTGATAGTAACCTTGGAGGAAAGAAGATTTAGTTTCTTATATGTCAAGAAAGTGGGAGGAATCACCCAATTTAATGTTTCAGAGGAACGGGGTGTTTTTTTTACTATAGATAATAAGGAAACAAATCAATTAACTATAAAGGGAAAATGAAAAGTTCAGTTAATGTAATGGATGGGAATATTAATCTACCTAAGATATCATTGACTGTTGAATTCTTTAAATGTGTAAAGTATGGAAATTATGAAAATAGATGTCCTAATGAAAAATATCTTGAAGAAAATAAGCATTTTTTATGGGTAATGGATATATTTATAATGATAAAAATACTACACATGACATGTAAAAGGAAAGAGGTATTATGAAAAAAGATAATGAAGCCTAGATTATTGTTTAAGAAGAAAGAGGGAGAAATGAAGTATTTATGTATTGGAATTAAAAGATCTAGTTATTTGAATCATGAAATATATAATTATTTTTCATTATAATTTTTTCATTAAGGATTTGAATAAATATGTTGAATAATTTTGACGGACTAGAAAATTGATTTAATGGAAAGGTGATATTTTTAAGATAACCCTTAATATATTCCAAAGATTGACATAATGATGTTGGGATAAATAGATTTAATAAATGAAAAACAAATTTAATTGTACTTATTACATTGATATTTATTGATGATTTGTTAAAAAGTGGTATATGATTTAATTTATGGATTTTATAGCATTTTTTGTATTTAAGGAATAGATCCAATAATGTGTAATTTATGTAAGGAATGAATAATTAGGTGTTATTTAAACAATGTTTTATGGAAATTATGATTTCAATAGAATACATGATGAAGCTATCCACATTTTTGGTATGTGAAAATTAAGATCTATTTCATATTTTTGGGTGATTATTAATAAGTTCATTATTTTAAATTTAGTAACCTTATTTATAATGTTTTATATTTTAATATTTCCAAAAGAATCATAAGTTTTACTGTAACGATCCAAAGTTTCATTAATGGAAATCCCTCTTGATCTAGTTAAATGTCTCTTTATGAAAAATGTTTTTATAAGATGTCAAATTATTTGGTTTTATGTTAAGAATTTTTACCGTTTTTAATATAGCCGTTGAATAGTGATCACATGATTAGTATAAATATAGGACCTTAACAAATCCAATTTACTCAAAAAAAAAGAAGTGATGGCCTCATCCAGAAGAATTTCCCCATACGAAGCCCATTTTTTGGAGCTCGGAAAAGAGGTGGCGTCTTTGGGCTTCTCCCTTGACCAAGCCTAAGCTGAGCTTCATTATTTCAAGCTCAAACGTGACCGTCTACGGGAAAAGTGGAAGTTGATTGAAATTACTACTCGAGCGATGTTATCTGAGCCACCCCAAGATTCTGTCACCATCGTACACCTTACCCTTAGGTCTTATGCAGCTGTTTTAAGGGGTTATGTAACAAATAAGTAATATTATTTCCATGTACATTATTTTTGTATATAATAATGAATATAATTTCTAGTAATTTTTGATACATTGTAAATAGTTTTTAAAGTACAAATGGTGTTTTTAGTTATTACTTTATTAAGAAATATATTTTATTAAATTAAGGGATTTTTGAATTAAATAATATTTTAAAAAAATTAATTATCTTATTATTAAATTAATTTTTTATTAAATATAAGTGATCTTATAATTTTATGAATGCAATTAAAATGTTATATTAAGGTTTGAAAGCCATTTCTGTCAAAACCCGTGAATTTTCGATAAATGACGGTTTTTATTTTAAAAGTGAAAATTCACATATTTATAAAATTATTTAGATAAAACAAATGTTATTTTTGGAATCAGGATGTCGAAATTATCCAACGGTAAATTTTTCATAATTTTCTGAGACAGTCAAATTTTTGGGTAAAAATTAAATACCGTTTAAGTATATAATGTGTTTTATGACATCATAATGACCCAATGGTGATGAAATAAAATACCATAATCCTTATGTTCGGCCAATATATGTTTTATAATTAAAATAATATGATTTTGGGTTTGTTTGACTTACTTTTCAAAGCATTAATGGACCCCTCAAGACATATTCAACACTTTTCCTTTTTAAATTAATTTCCATGGGAGTGTGACTCACCTCCACATAAGACACCCTAATATTTTAATAATTTCGGACCATGGGCTTGTAAAATATTGTTTTCTTTTTTCCTCTTATAGAAACCATGGTCAAATACCATGGGATGGTTTGTGGTTTGGATTATTTTAATATAAGGGGTCCCAAACCTAAATAATAATGAATTCTCTCACCTTTTCTATATAAACCCACCCAAGCTCCCACTTCCTCCTCACTAAAATCCCTTGTAATTCGTCCATCCTCTACCCTACTCTCTCTATAATCCTCCCAAGGTTCCCCAAGCTCCCAATAATCCTCTCACAAGCCTCTCTCTAGCCATTGGAAGCACACTTCCAAGTAAGGTTTTTTTCTTCCTTTCTCTTTTTTTGTCAATTTTCTTTAAGTTTTATTACCCATTTAATTTCAATTATGAATGTCGGGGTATGGTTTCACACCTCCCCCATACTGCCCTCTTATTTTTTTGAATGATGGGAGACCCATTTCTCGCTCATTAAATGCATCCCATGTACACCCGTTACTATGCCGAAATTCCGAAAGGAACTTCTCTCTCCTCTTTTATATTTAAGCACTACTTTTGTATCATGAATCTAAATTCCATTACAATTTTTGGACATGTATCTATATGACCTCTTTACTGTCCATTACATGTAAATATGATGAGTAACCCCTTTCTCTCTCATCAACTTTTTTTATGAATTCTTATGTCACGCCGTTACGCTGTCGAAATCGCATCGATTTTCTAAGCCAATGTCATTGTGTAGTGAATATCATGCCCATTTTTCCATCAAGGGTATTCACCTTTATGAACATTTACTTATTTATTGTAAAGTTTCATGTATTAATTCCACATTCCTTTATCATGTAATAAATGATTATGTTTTATTAATCCATGTTTTATGATCCATGTGGCACACTTATGCATGAAATGAAATGTTTAAGAAGGGTGCGCCCTTATAGCGCTCCAATGAATTGGGTAAAGTATAGTATCATGATACGTCATGTGCAATGAGTGTTGAATCATGATAATTCAAGTGCAATGAGGGTTTACTCGTGCTTCATGTGCAATGAGGGTTTACTCATGCTTTATGTGCAATGATCCTTGGCTCATGCTAAATCCATGTTAAGTGTTGTTGCCACATTTCCATGTTATGATTTTCATGCTTTATCATGCCTTTATGTTCATGTTTCTTCTATGATATATTGATATGCCTATTGTCTAACATGTATTTTACTGCTCATGTTATTCCATTTGTAATCCCTTACTGGGCTTTATAGCTCACCCTTTTCTTATGCATGTCCTCCGGTTATCCCATGCAATGCTAAGTATGAGGGAATGTAGTGGTCATGTAAAGGAAGTTTTCAATAAAGATGTTGTATTTCATTTTTTAAGTTTTTATGTAATGATCCTAAGCCCCAAATACACTAAACCTATCTATCTTCTTTGTTGTATCATGCGAAGTTTTATGTAATAAATCATGTTTAAGTTGTAATAAAAAGCAGGGTTGTCATAGTTGGTATCAGAGGATAGGTTTAGTTATTTTTGGGATTATGAAACCCCTAGTAAAGCCTTAGATACAAGACAAAGTATAATAAAAACATCCCTAAGTTTTGGTAAATACTATGTAAGTGGTTTATCAAACAAATACATCCCTATCTGGATACGAGTAGGTAGAGGCGGCTCTGGCACAGATGTATCCTAGGGGTAAAACCCGAAAACACCGCTTTGAGCTAGACTCGAATGGGAACTGGTGCACGACAATGGGCCTTGCTGCACTCTTGGTTATGACACTCCTGGGGGATATGTTTTGATAAATTCACAATCATAGTATGAACCCTTATTAAGGGAAAAATGCCCCTAAGAATATATGTTAGAAATTATATCATGAAAATCCTAGATTGAAGCCTATAGACTCATGAGTGAAGGAAAATAAAAGTTTATTTTTTGAGTCATTAACTTTTCTCTTTGGATTACCCTTTATGTGTTACCCCTAACTTTCCTTTTATTCCAGCCAATGGCCGGTAATAGGAGGACTCGGGCTAACAACCGTTGTGAAGATCAGTGTGATGACTGTACTAATGAGATTCCAAATCCAATGGGAGTGGGAATCGCAAACATTGTCATGCTTCTCTCTCAGCTAACTCATGTTTTGAATAGAAACATGGGACAAGAGGAACGTTCAACCCCCCCTGAGAAAGAACAAGTCGCTATCAAGAGCTTCATGAGACAAAGGCCTCCTACTTTTAGTGGATCATCTGATCCCGTGATCGCTGAACAATGGATCAACTCCATTGAAAAGATCTTCTCCATCCTCCAATGTTCTGAACAAGAGAAGGTTCTCATGGTGGCTTATCATATGGAGGGTGAAGCTGATCAATGGTGGAAGTTGATCAAAAATACGAATCCTGAGGAGGAGATCGAGGAATTGGAATGGAAGAATTTCCGGAAGATGTTTTTCAATAAATATTTTCCATGCACCCTCCGGCTTAAGATGGAAAGGGACTTCCTTTCCCTCAAGAAAAAAGATGAGGAATCTATTGGAGCGTACGAGGAAAACTTCACAAGGCTTGAACGATACGCTTACGGCTTTGTAGTCACCCCTGAATGCAAGGTTGACCGCTTCTTTGGTGGGCTGAAGCCTAGCTTGCGGAAAGCATTAGCGATCCGTGACTTCGGCAGCTATGAGGAAATTTTCTGATGTGCCCTCAAGGTCGAAATGGAGATCGGAGAATCACAGGGGTATCATGGGGATAATAACCGTAAGGTGGAATTCAATGCTGGTGGGCCGATGGATAAATCCAACAGCGCTAAGAAGTTCCAGCACCCCACTTTCCAAAAGTGCAGAAAGAAGCACCCTGGAAATTGCCTTAAGGGGACAAGAAAATGCTTCAGGTGTGGAAGAGAAGAGCACCTAGCTGTTAACTGTCGGCAAGAAGGACCTGAAGCTGCGATAGAGAAGAGGAACACTCTGTTCGAACCTCAATGCGTTTTAATGCTATAAATGCAAAGAACCGGGTCATTTTGAAAATCAATGTACTAATCCAAGGGTTTTTTGAGGCAACCAACAATCTCCAAGACATCATGGAAGAGCTTTTTCCATCACTTCTACCTAAGTGAACCCCGACAATGAATTGGTGACAGGTGCGCTAGTTATTCATTCAATAATAGCGAACATACTTTTTGATTCAGGTTCTATGCATTATTTTATATCTCAAAAGTTTAGTAGAACAATCCCAGCACCACCAAAAATCATGGAAGTAAAGATTTCGGTGAGTACGGCAAATGGGGCAATCATTGCATCCCATGAATATAAGTCCTCCCCTGGTATAATCTATGGATTGAATTTCCCGAAGAATCTCGTCATACTCCCTTTGGTGGAATTTGATGCAATTCTTGGCATGGATTGGCTTTCCTTATATAGAGCCAACATAAATTGTCGGGAGAGGGAAATCACACTCCATATGGAGAATCGACCCCCGATTCTTTACAAGTGTCAAGAGGAAGATGAATCTCCTTTAGCTCCATCATCTCAAGCATGGATATTACTGCCCTATGAGCACACATATCTGGCTCATATGATTGATTCCAAAGAAGAAACCATCCTTGAAGAAATTCCTATTGTGAGGGAATTCGTGGAATTGTTTCCCGAGGAACTGCCTGGTATTCCTCCAAGAAGAGATGTTGAGTTCTCAATTAAACTTATACCTTGGGCGCTACCAATATCCAAGAATCCATATAGAATGGATGTTGTTTAGCTTGAAGAGCTGAAGAAACAACTATAGGAGAATCTGGATAAAGGGTTTATACGGCCAAGTGCTTCACCATGGGGTGCACCAGTCCTCTTCGTCAAGAAGAAGGATGGGTCAATGCGGCTTTTCATAGATTATCGTGAACTTAACAAAATCACGATAAAGAACAAGTATCCTCTCCCACGAATTGATGACTTCTTCGATCAGCTGTGTGGAGCACAGTACTTCTCCAAGGTGGACTTTCGGTCGGGTTATTATCAAGTAAGGGTGAAGAAGGAAGATTTCCCCAAGACTGATTTTCGTACAAGATACGGGCACTATGAATTCATAGTAATGCCTTTCGGACTCACCAATGCTCCAGAAATATTCATGGACTTGATGAATAGAGTCTTTAGATATTACCTTGACAAATTTGTGGTAGTCTTTATAGATGATATTCTAATATACTCCAAAACCAAGGAGGGTCATGAGGAGCATTTAAAAATTGTACTAGAGACTTTGCGCAAGGAGAAGCTCTATGAAAAGTACAACAAGTGTGAGTTCTGGTTGAAGGAGGTTTCATTCTTGGGTCATATCATCACAAGCAATGGAATATCTGTGGACCCCTCCAAAACAGATGCAATTGAGGGACGGCCGAGGCCAGCATCGGTAACGGATATCCATAGATTCTTGGGGTTAGCTGGATATTATCGACGATTTGTGAGAAATTTCTCATGATTGTCAAACCCTCTTACCAAGATAACTCGAAAGGTAGTAAAGTTTTCTTGGATTGATGAATGTGAAGAAAGCTTCAAGGAGTTGAAAATGAGGCTTATCACTGCACCCGTGCTCACTTTACCCACAAGTGGGGAGCTTTTTGTGGTATTCAGTGATGCTTCGAAGAAGGGCTTAGGATGTGTGTTGATGCATAATGATAAAGTGATATCCTATGCCTCAAGGCAGTTGAAAATCCATGAGCGAAACTATCCAACGCATGATCTGGACTTGGCGGCGGTGATCTTTTCCTTGAAAATCTAGCAGCATTATCTCTATGGAGAAAAATGTGAGATATATACTGACTACAAGAGTCTTAAATATATATTCACACAGAAAGAGCTTAATATGTGCAAGAGAAGATGAATAGATCTCATCAAGGATTATGACTATTCAATACATTACCACCCTGGGAAAGCGAACAAGGTGGCGGATGCCCTAAGTAGAAAGGATCCAGCGATTCTATCAGTGATGATAATTGAGAAGGATCCAATCTTCTTAGACTTGATGAAGATGGATGTGGGAATCATAAAGAAGGGAACATAATAAATCCTTTAACAAATGATTGTTCAACCATCTCTTTTGGAAAGGTTAAAGGATTTTTAAAAGGATGATGTGGGAATTCAAGAAAGAGAGTAAGCTATCAAAAAGGGGAAATCCTCGGAGTTTAATGTTAATGAGGAAGGAATTGTGCGGTTTGGGAAAAGACCATGTGTTCCATCAAGTCCATAGCTGAAGAAGGAACTTTTGGATGATGTACATAGTTCAAATTTCTCTATTCACCTAGGAAGCACAAAGATGTATCGAGATCTCCAAGAAAACTTTTGGTGGGATAATATGAAGAAGGAGATCACTGAATATACATCAAAGTGACTGGTGTGTCAGCAAGTGAAGGCAGAGAGGCAGAAGTATAAGGGGATGATGCAACCATTGCCCATACGAGAATGGAAATGGGAGAACATCACCATGGACTTTGTCACCAGACTTCCAAGGACATCCAAAGGCAACAATGCAATCTGGGTTGTTGTGGATCGTCTTACAAAGACTGCACACTTCATTGTTATTCGAGAGGATTTCTCTTTGGATCAACTGGCACGGATATATATCAGGGAAGTGGTAAGGTTTCATGGAGTACCACTATCTATTATGTCTGACTAAGATCCAAGATTCACCTCTAATTTTTGGAAGAGTCTTCAACATGCTCTGAATAGTGAACTGAACTTCAGTATGGCCTATCATCCTCAAACTGATGGCCAATCCAAGCGAACTATCCAAACACTTGAGGATATGTTGAGAGCGTTCTCAATGGAATTTAAAGGAGGATGGGATCAACATCTTCCTCTGGTTGAGTTCTCTTATAATAACATTTTCCACTCGAGCATCCAAATGGCACCATATGAAGCCCTTTATGGGAAAAGGTGCAGAACATCAGCATGTTGGGATGAGGTCGGTGAACGTAATCTACTTGGACCAGAAATGGTCGAAGAAATGGTAAAGAAGGTGAAAACCATTCAGCAGCCTATCAAGGCAGCCCAGATTTGACAAAAGAGTTATGCAGATAATCGTCAATGAGACCTTGAGTTTAAAGTTAGAGACATGGTGTTTCTACGCATATCTCCGTGGAAAAAGGTCATGAGGTTTGGAAAGAAAGGGAAGTTAAGTCCAAGGTACATCGATGTAACAACCCGAGATTTTATGAAAAATATTCTTTTTAATTTCATTAATGTCTTGTGTTGTACGCTACACCAAAAGGAGCTTGCACAACATGCATACTTGACTTTCCCTGCATTACATGAAATCGCGACCTTCCTCGATAGCGTGTGTAGTAAGCAATAACGAGTTTCACTAAACAATAATATGCTATTAAAATATTATTAAAACTAGCCATTATGAATAGTAATAACCACTTTTTGAAATTTTGTAAATTTTTTTTTTCAAAATGGACTTCATTTTTGAATTCAGAATATCGAACTTAGCTTAGGGTGAAATTTTGGTACTTTTTGGATAACTTTCATATTATGATGAATAGTGAAAATTACTAAATTTTAATTAAAAAAACTATTTTAATCGAAATAATTAATAGTGATAAATTATTAATTTTAGTGGTTTTAAAGTATATTTAGAATATATTTTTACAATTTAATACAATGTTGGTCATTGGATGTAATTTCACATTTAAACCAGACATAAAAAAGTGTCAATCTTTTGATAGTTATTATCTCTTAAGAACATGCTATTTGTGTTGACGACGGGAATTAATTTTTAAATTAATTAATGAAACTGATATGTTTTGAATTTAATAAAATAGACATCATTTTTTAGTTCATAATATCAAATATATCTTAGGCCTAATTTTTGGTATTTTTCTGGAAACTTTCATTTTTTTGATGAATAGTGAAACCACTAAGTGGTAGTTAAAAAAATGAATTTTTCATAAAACTTAATTTTACCGCTTCTATGAGTGGAATTTCAAAAATCAGAGAGACACGGTTGATGTTAGTAAGTAAATGTGGTTCAATGAGATGAAAATAATTTTTGGTGAATAGTAACTTTTTACTTTTTTTACCACGGTTAAAAGTAAATAGGGTAATTAAGGGTAAAAATGATATTATTATTACCCTAAAACATGTCCTAATTCTATTGGATAAGTTTAATTAGACCAAAAACAACCTTAGGAATAAAATATGACCATTTAGGCCCACTTGGATTAGATTAGGACATTTATTATTCATTTATTTAAAGAAGGGTTAAAATAGTTAAAATCAAAGTTTATTTACTAAAACATTTTTAATATAGGGTTATACATAAGATAAATTAGATTGTAAATATTCATTAGAAATTTAATAATATTTACTACATAATGATATTTTATTTATAATTTTTATACATTAAATAAATTAATTTATTTATGACACAATGATGATGCAGTAATTACCATAATAGTGAAAAATTAGAATAATTGGTATTATAAATACCCAAATAAATATAATTTCAGACTTTTTATGAATTACACTAATTTTCTAGGTTAATATGGCCTGTTAGTATTGACGTAATTAACTTTTGTCGAAGTAATCATTCTGTTATGAGTTTCACAAAAATCAACTATTGAATAGTGTCAAAATTGACATAAAATAATTTTTTTTTAAAATATTATATTATTGATTATTATTTTATTCTTAAAAATCTAAGGTTAGTCCAAGATACTTATATCATGATAGGTGTATCATTAATGGACCACTTGGGGGTCTCTTGGATGTATATGGTATGTTTATTAACTATATAATATAAAAATACAAAGTGTCATGGTAAATGTCAATCTAATTAACTAAGAGTTAAAACTAAAAGATAAGGTTAGTATAATGACCTAAACTTGTCTAAATTCTATTGGATGAGATTATTTCTACCCATAACCACCTTAGCTTCGAAATAAATAAATTTGGAGCAATTTAAAACCGAATTTGTCTTTATAATAAAATAATATTTTTAGTTATTCCAAAGGTGCCCCTCTCCTCCCTTATAAAAGGGCACCTCCTCCCTCTCTTCCTCACACCACTTTGAGCCTTCAAGCTCGGCCAAACCCTAAAACATTCCCTTCTCCACTTCCCTAGAAACATCCTAGAGGTTCTGGTCTTCCTCAAAGACCAGTTTTAGTGCCCTAAAAAGAGATCTCAAAGAGGCACTTCAAAGAAGAGGTAATGTCTGTTACCGATTCTTTCATCTCTATTTCTTCTTCCAATTCTTCTTCTTAGGTTGTTTCATTATTAAGTAATAAAATCAGTATCACTTATATACTTATATGTTATTATAATTATGAAACAACCTTATTTCACCATCTATCCATCCTACGGAAAACAAAATCACCGCGCGTGCGTACGTACGGAATACCGTCTCCACGCCGTGGTGTAATCTATTTTCCACCACCACCTTACTTGGATGGTTATAATGGTGTAAATAATAACTATATATGATTATTTTAAAGTGATATTTATTCTGAAATAGTATACATACACTCCAATACAATTCCACGATCATGAGAACGATATCATCGCTCGTGCGTACGTACGGACTACCGTCTCCACGACGCGATGAGATTCATTCTCCACATTAACCATTCATGAATGATTATAAAGTATATATAATAATTAATAATGAAATATATGACATAATAATGATTCTGGATTTATGTGTATATATATGTATGTCATCTACTTAATTCCATTCAACTCAATAAGGAAAAGAAAACAACGTTCATGCGTACGTACGGTCTACCGTCTCCATGAACGGTGTATTTATTTCCATTTACTGATCTATTATATATATATATTCTGAATATATATTATATATAAATCATGTTTTATATTCTGGAATTAATTAATCATGATCTAAGTAATCATATGAATAATTACAAGTCAAAACACGGACGAAAAATGAAACGATTTTACCCAAAACGCTCTTTAACATGGAATTTACAAAAGAACGAGTAATATAAAGCCATAAGTTAACCATATATGATATCATAACAATGAGTATGATTCTGTAATAAGTCAATGACATTATTTAAATCATTATACAAGAGGTTCGGACACATATGAAGCAAATCGGACCTAAGGTAAGGGAAATATCACAATCTCGTTTTTATTTGAGATTGTTTATATTTTGGAATTTACTAGGGTGCATTTTATCATCCACATCCATGTTTCCTCAATGTGTAATATTTACATCATTATACAGTAGTTTATATCCAATTTTACCCTTCGGTGAGTTTTTAGTAACAGATATGAAAGGAATCTTTTGTCGTTTTTCATACGAGGTAATTTTTGACTTTTCCGACGAAAGTACGAAAAGAATGTTTTCTTTTAAATTATACGGCATGAATGGATTTTTAAAACATTATTTCCAAAAGATTCCTTTACAAGTTTTCACATTTATTTTTAATCAACTTCTTTTAGTTTAAAATTGTATGACATGTTAAGAAAGGAAAATGTTTTTGAAGTAGAAAGGATATTTTCCCCAAGAATGGAGTTCAAGAGTTTTATCAAAATTATTTCCCATCTAAGATAATATAGGGTTATTTTTCTATCCCTATTCTTACATGGATTTGATTATGTTGTGATGGAAATATTTTTATGAATTCCTTGATCTTATATGAATTTTTTTAGGATGTCATGATGTTTAAGATTCCCATTTTTATTACATGGGTTATGCAATGATGTATGATTTACAATTTTGTGGCACACATAAGAATAGTTTCATTATGGGATGGGTGGGACCTATATCTCCCTCCAATGCATTGGGTAAATATTTTATATCTCATGAGATAGACATGGCTAGAACGGCAGGTTAAACCGGTTTAGTAAAATAGGACTGAAACGAGGAGTGAACTCGGTTCAGAAATGGACTTTGTCCACTAAGATAGTCTTGGGAATGAGTCTTGACTAGTAAGAAATTATTCTCTATGATTATGTGTTCATGCCACAAAGTTTCATGTTTTATGTTATGATTATTTGGATTACATTTCACTACCATGATTTATCCCATGTTATGAAATTATGATCTCTTTTGCAGGGTAAGATTTCCAAATTGTTATGTTCTTATGAATATGATGTGATTGATATTTCTTTTGTTTACCCTTACTAAGCATTTGAGCTCACCCTTTTATGTTTTCTTTTCCCCATGATATAAATAAAGGTTTTAGGTAAGGAAACAAAAACTGGAAGATCTTTATGGGAGATTTTGAAGATCTTTCACCATGATTAGAAGATTACGTTCCAAGTTTCCAAAGACACTAAACTATTACGGTCCTTGTGTGTGTGTTTTTGTTATGTACTAAGTATTCCGAAAAAGTAATGTAATGTCCATGTACGTTAGGCTTTGGGTATCTATAGTTGGTATCAGAGGAAAGGTTTAGTCAACCTTTGGAAACTAGGATGCGAAAACTTTAGTGAAATCCCTAGAGATATTTCTAAGGTATGTCGAGGGATGTCCCTAAGGTTAAGTATAATTATAGGTTATATTAATAGAATTATGGTAACCCAAGATGTTAGATATTGAAGGTACTCCCCCTTTATTATGTTGTTTTCTCTAGCATGATTTTTGGCTCTCACACTATTCTTTTTGGGTTTTAGACGATGGCTGGAACCCGAAGGAACCGTGTTGATCAATGCAATGGACAATGCAATGATTGTTCTCCTGAACTAACAAATGTTATGGGAGATGGAGTGCAAAATCTTATTTCTATACTTACACAAGCTATGAATCCTTCTGGACTTCCAAATGAGTAGAGAAGGGAACAATATTCTATTGATTCCTTCATGAGGCAATGTCCACCTTCTTTCAGTGGGTCTTCTGATCCACTTGTTTCTAAACAATGGATCAGTACTACTGAAAAGATATTTTCAGTTCTTCAATGTTGTGAACATGATGAAGTCATCTTAGCAGTATATCGTTTGAAAGGTGAAGCTGATCAATGGTGGAATCTTATCAATAATACGAGGCAAAGAGATGAAATTGAGTCCATAGAGTGGGACGAGTTCAAGAACTTATTTTTCAATAAGCACTTCCCTCGTATTCTTCGAACAAAGATGGAGAAGGAGTTTCTTGAACTAAAGAAAAAGGATGATGAATCTGTTGGTATATAAGAAGCGAATTTTACATGGCTTGAAAGGTATGCATCTGGATTTATCATCTAACCTGAAATTAAAGTTGATCGATTCTTCAGTGGCTTAAAACCAAATCTTCGAAGGGCATTAGCTATAAGAGACTTCAGTAGCTATGAATAAATTGTGCATTGTGCTATCAAGGTAGAAATGGAAGTTAGTGTTACTTATCCATCTCATAGTTTTGACAAGAAACGAAAGATGGAGTTCAAGGAGAAATCTCAGAATAATGCTGAAAAGAAGATGAATGTTTCCTTATGCTCAAAGTGTGGAAAGAAGCATGGTGGAGATTGTCTTAAAGGGACTAGAAAATGTTTTAAGTGTGGAAAATAAGGTCATCGAGAAGCTACGTGTCGAAGTAATGGAAAAAGGGTTTCTAATGATGTGAATAAAGAAAAGACTGCAGAGAGTGCACCAACAACACTTCAATGCTTCAAGTGCAAGGAAATGGGGCATTATGCTAATAAATGCCTTAATCCAAGGGTTAGTGATGATCGACGTGAGCAACCACTTAAGGAAAAGGACAAAGGGAAGTCACATGCAATCACCATTGGCGATGTTGAATATGACAACGATGTGGTGGAATGATTAAGTTTTTATGTAATGGGATTCCAGAATAATGTTGTATATAGTATCGTGGAATATTGGAATATTTATGTTTTGGTCTATTGTGGTTTTCAATAATTTTATGGCATCGGTAACCATGAAAAGTGATTGAAATATTTTTGGAAAGCAGATGATATGCACATAATGAAGGGATAAAGAGAATCTAATATGTTTGATAGTATTCATGAGCTCATGATTGATATAAGGACTAAGTGATATCATGGTTTGAGGATATAGAATTTTGAGGATTTTGGTATGTGGAAAGTGTTAACTTTTAACTGCATTCATGTTTTCACTAAGGTTCAATGGATATTAATTCTTCAATAGAATACATGATTAAGGTATTCAAATATTTTTAATTTGACCAACAAGATATATCTTATGATATATGGGGGATAAATGATGGCATTCACGTGATCATTTTCTTTATACTATGAGCTTAGACCAAAGTATTTTACATAATCCTAAAGATTGGAATGGATTATGTTGGACATAAGTCAGTATTGTTAAAGGATAATTTTTTTTGATATTGTTGATGGGATGTTTTAGTAATATAGCTTTAGAAAAAGGACAACCTACAGGATGGGCGACAGCCCATCGCGTCGGACAAGGCTATGGGAATCGAACCCACAACCGAAGTGCGACTGGCCTTTATCGCCTACCACTGGCCTACAGGAAGTCCTTGTTTAGTGGAAACTAGTTTTATTATATTAAGCAGTATCATATATGAAGTATAAGTCCATTTTAGGAACCATATATGATTAATCTCACTATAGATGGACTTATGTATTTTTTGATAACTTTTCTAACCTTTTGTTTGAGACAGATGGAATGACCCATCATTCTATCACATGATCTGCTAACACATCACGAATGAAAAATTCAACTTCATTTCTTTAAGAGATGAAGTGGAAATTGTCCAAATAATGACAAATGGTGAGACTATACCAAAATCACGAAAGTATTTCTTCTAATTCCAATTTCATCAACTTTAGGGAAATGATCTTGAAAACCAAAAATGTTGTCCTAGTGCTCTTATATCTGATGAATCAGATGGTACCTTAGATCGTCACAAATTTATGGCTTTGTGATTGCTGGCTTTTCCATAGCCATGTTCTCTACCACTCTCCATCAGAACATGATGGTAAGATTTCTCTTCCATATCCATATTTTCACCTATGTGGAAACCCAGTGATTAGTTTATTTGGGTAACTGTTACATTTAATACTTTTGTTTTTAAAGATTGGTTTTGGTATTCCTTTTTACGATGTGGGTTTCTATTAAAGAAACTTTTGAATAGTAAACCATTTATAACCCCGATGAATTTCGAGGGCGAAATTCATTTTAAGGGGGGTAGAATGTAACAGCCCGAGATTTTATGAAAAATATTCTTTTTAATTTCATTAATGTCTTGTGTTGTACGCTACACCAAAAAGATCTTACACAACATGCATCATTTACTTTCCTTGCATGACACGCAATCGCGACCTTCCTCGATAGCGTGTGTAGTACGCAATAACGAGTTTCACTAAACAACAATATGCTATTAAAATATTATTAAAACTAGCCGTTATGAATAGTAATAACCACTTTTTGAAATTTTTTAAATTTTTTTTCAAAATGGACTTCATTTTTGGATTCGGAATATTGAAATTAGCTTAGGGTGAAATTTTGGTACTTTTCGGATAACTTTCATATTCTGATGAATAGTGAAAATTACTAAATTTTAATTAAAAACAACTTTTTTAATCGAAATAATTAATAGTGATAAATTATTAATTTTAGTGGTTTTAAAGTATATTTAGAATATATTTTTACATTTTAATACAATGTTGGTCATTGGATGTAATTTCACATTTAAACCAGACATAAACAAGTGTCAATCTTTTGATAGTTATTATCTCTTAAGAACATGCTATTTCTGTTGACGACGGGAATTAATTTTTAAATTAATTAATGCAACTGATATGTTTTGAATTTGATAAAATAGAAATCATTTTTGAGTTCATAATATCAAATATAGCTTAGGCCTAATTTTTGGTATTTTTCTGGAAACATTCATTTTTTGATGAATAGTGAAACCACTAAGTGGTAGTTAAAAAAAATGAATTTTTCATAAAACTTAATTTTACCGCTTCTGTGAGTGGAATTTCAAAAATCCGAGAGACACGGTTGATGTCAGTAAGTAAAATGTGGTTCAATGAGATGAAAATAATTTTTGGTGAATACTAACTTTTTACTTTTTTTTACCACGGTTAAAAGTAAATAGGGTAATTAAGGGTAAAAATTATATTATTATTACCCTAAAACATGTCCTAATTCTATTGGATAAGTGTAATTCGACCAAAAACAACCTTAGGAATAAAATATGACCATTTAGGCCCATTTGGATTAGATTAGGACATTTATTATTAATTTATTTAAAGAAGGGTTAAAATAGTTAAAATCGATGTTTATTTACTAAAACATTTTTAATATAGGGTTATACATAAGATAAATTAGATTGTAAATATTAATTAGAAAGATAATAAGATTTCCTACATAATGATGTTTTATTTATAATTTTTATACAATAAATATATTAATTTATTTATGACACAATGATGATTCAGTAATTAACATAATAGTGAAAAATTAGAATACTTGATATTATAAATACCCAAATAAATATAATTTCAGACTTTTTATGAATTAAAATAATTTTCTAGGTTAATATGGAATGTTAGGATTGATTTAATTAACTTTTGTCGAATTAATCATTCTGTTATAAGTTTCAGAAAAATCAACTATTGAATAGTGTCAAAATTGAGTTAAAATAATTTTTAAAACAAATATTATATTATTGATTGTTATTTTATTCCTAAAAATCTAAGGTTCGGCCAAGATACTTATATCATTATAGTTGTATCATTAATGGACCACTTGGGGGTCTCTTGGATGTATATTTTAATTTTATTAACTATATAATATAAAAATACAAAGTGTCATGGTAAATGTCAATCTAATTAACTAAGAGTTAAAACTAAACGATAAGGATAGTATAATGACCTAAACTTGTCTAAATTATATTTTATGAGATTATTTCGACCCATACCCACCTTAGAATCTAAATAAATCAATTTGGAGCTAGTTAAAACCGAATTTGGCTTTATAATAAAATAATATTTTTAGTTATTCCAAAGGTTCCCCTCTCCTCCCTTATAAAAGGGAACCTCCTCCCTCTCTTCCTCACACCACTTTGAGCCTTCAAGCTCAGCCAAACCCTGACAAATTCCCTTATACACTTCCCTAGAAACATCCTATAGGTTCTTCTCTTCCTCAAAGACTAATTTTAGTTCCCTAAAAGGAGATCTCAAAGAGGCGCTTCAAAGAAGAGGTAATGTCCGTTACCGATTCCTTCATCTCTATTTCTTCTTCCAATTCTTCTTCTTAGGTTGTTTCATTATGAAATAATAATATAAGTATCACTTATATACTGATATGTTATTATAATTATGAAACAACCTTATTTCACCATCTATCCATCCTACGGAAAATGAAATCACCGCACGTGCGTACGTACGGAATACCGTCTCCACGCCGTGGTGTAATCTATTTTCCACCACCACCTTACTTGGATGGGTATAATGGTGTAAATAATAACTATATATGATTATTGTAAAGTGATATTGATTCTTAAATAGTATACATACACTCCAATACAATTCCACGATCATGAGAACGATATCATCGCTCGTGCGTACGTACGGACTACCGTCTCCACGACGCGATGAGATTCATTCTCCACGTTAACCATTCATGAATGATTATAAAGTATATATAATAATTAATAATGAAATATATGACATAATAATGATTCTGGATTTATGTGTATATATATATGTATGTCATCTATTTAATTCCAATCAACTCAATAAGGAAAAGAAAACAGCGTTCATGCGTACGTACGGTCTATCGTCTCCATGAACGGTGTATTTCTTTCCATTTACTGATCTATTAAATATATATATTCTGAATATATGTTATATATAAATCATATTTTATATTCTGGAATTAAGTAATCATGATCTAAGTAATCATATGAATAATTAAAAGTCAAAACACGGACGACAAATGAAATAATTTTACACAAAACGCTCTTTAACATGGAATTTACAAAAGAACGGGTAATATAAAGCCATAAGTGAACCATATATGATATCATAACAATGAGTATGTTTCTGGAATAAGTCAATGACATTATTTAAATCATTATACAGGAGTTTTGGACACATACGAAGCAAATCGGACCTAAGGTAAGGGAAATATCACAATCTCATTTTTATCCGATATTGTTTATATTTTGGAATTTACTGGGGTGCATTTTATCATCCAAATCCATGTTTCCTCAATATGTAATATTTACATCATTCTACAATAGTTTATATCCAATTTTACCCTTCGGTGACTTTTTAGTAAAAGATATGAAAGGAATATTTTTTCGTTTTTCGTACGAGGTAATGTTTTACTTTTCCGACAAAAGTACGAAAAGAATGTTTTCTTTTAACTTATACGGAATGAATGGATTTTTAAAACATTATTTCCAAGAAGATTCCTTTAAAAGTTTTCAAGTTTATTTCTAATCAACTTCTATTAGTTTAAAATTGTATGACATGTTAAGAAAGGAAAATGTTTTTGAAGTAGAAAGGATATTTTCATCAAGAATGGAGTTCAAGAGTTTTATCAAAATTATTTCCCATCTAAGATAATATAGGTTTCTGTTTCTATCCCTATTATTACATGGATTTGATTATGTTGTGATGGAAATATTTTTATGAATTCCTTTATCTTATATGAATTGTTTTATGATGTCATGATATTTAAGATTCCCATTTTTATTACATGGGTTATGCAATGATGTATGATTTACGATTTTGTGGCACACATAAGAATAGTTTCATTATGAGATGGGTGGGACCTATATCTCCCTCCAATTCATTGGGTAAAGATTTTATATCTCATGAGATAGACATGGATAGAACGGTAGGTTAACCCAGTTCAATAAAACAGGACTGAAACGAGGAGTGAACTCGGTTCAGAAATGGACTTTGTCCACTAAGATAGTCTTGGTAATGAGTCTTGACTAATAAGAAATGATTATCTATTATTATGTGTGCATGACACAAAGTTTCATGATTTATGTTATGATTATTGGGATTACATTTCACTACCATGATTTATCCCGTGTTATGAAATTATGATCTCTTTTGCAGGGTAAGATTTCTAAATTGTTATGTTCTTATGAATATGATGTGATTGATATTAATTTTTTTTACCCTTACTGAGCATTTGAGATCACCCTTTTATGTTTTCTTTTCCCCAGGAAATAAATAAAGGTTTTAGGTAAGGAAACAAAAAGTGGAAGATCTTTATGGTAGATTTTAGAGATATTTCACCACGATTATAAGATTACGTTCCAAGTTTCCAAAGACCCTAAACTATTACGGTTCTTGTGTGTGTGTTTTTGTTATGTACTAAGTATTCTGCAAAATTAATGTAATGTCCATGTACGTCAGGCTTCGGGTCTCTACAATCGGCCCCTTCGAGATTCTTGGTCGTGTCGGGGTTGTGTCCTATTGACTAGCACATCCACCTGCCATGACCAAAGTACATGATGTCTTTCATGTATCCCTCTTAAGGAATAACATACCAGACCCTTCACATGTACTCTCTTCTGAGGTGGTACAATTGGAAGATGATCTTTCTTATTAGGAGAAACCAGTGAAGATCTTAGATCGTAGAGAAAAAGTTCTACGAAATAAGACAATGCCCCTTGTCAAGGTGTTGTGGAGAAACCACATGTTTGAAGAAGCGACTTGGGAATTGGAGGATATGATGAAGCTGAGTTACCCACATTTGTTTTAGTGTGGGAAAAGGAAAATTTCGAGTGCGAAATTTCTTAAGGGGGGAATATTGTAACGACCCAAAGTTTTATTAATGGAAATCCCTCTTGATCCAGTTAAATGTCTCTTTATGAAAAATGTTTTTATAAGATGTCAACTTCTTTGGTTTTATGTTAAGAATTTTGACCGTTGTTAATATAGCCATCGAACAGTGATCACATGATTAGTATAAATATAGGACCTTAACAAATCCAATTTACTCAGACAAAAGAAGCGATGGCCTCATCTAGTAGAATTGCCCCATATGAAGCCCATTTTTCGGAGCTCGGAAAAGAGTTAGCGTCTTTGGGCTTCACCCTTGACCAAGCCCAAGCTGAGCTTTATTATTTCAAGCTCGAACGTGACCGTATATGGGAAAAGTTGAATTTGATTGAAATTACCACTCGAGCGATGTTATCCGAGCCACCCCAAGAGTCTGTCACCACTGCACACCTTACCCTTGGGTCTTATGCGGCTGTTTTAAGGGGTTATGTAACAAATAAGTAGTATTATGTTCATGTACATTATTTTTTATATAATAATGAATATAATTTCTAGTCATTTTTGATACATTCTAAATAGTTTTTAAAGTACAAATGGTGTTTTTAGTTATTGCTTAATTAAGAAATATATTTTATTAAATTAAGGGATTTTTGAATTAAATAATATCTTAATAAAATAATAATCTTATTATTAAATTAATTTTTTATTAAATATAAATTATCTTATAATTTTATGAATGCAATTAAAATGTTATATTAAGGTTTGAAAGTCATTTCTGTCAAAACCCGTGAATTTTCGATAAATGACGGTTTTTATTTTAAAAGTGAAAATTCACATATTTAGAAAATTATTTAGACAAAATAAATTTTATTTTTGGAATCAGGACGTCTAAATTATCCAACGGTAAATTTTTCATAACTTTCTGAGACAGTCAAATTTTTGGGTAAAAATTAAATACCGTTTAAGTATATAATGTGTTTTATGACATCATAATGACCCAATGGTGATGTAATATAATACCATAATCCTTATGTTCGGCCAATATATGTTTTATAATTAAAATAATGTGATTTTGGGTTTTTTTGACTTACTTTTCAAAGCATTAATGGACCCCTCAAGACATATTCAACACTTTGCCTTTTTAAATTAATTTCCATGGGAGTGTGACTCACCTCCACATAAGCAACCCTAATATTTTAATAATTTCGGACCTTGGCCTTGTAAAATATTTTTTCCTCTTTACGTTTCCAGAAACCATGGGAAAATACCATGGGATGGTTTGTGGTTTGGATTATTTTAATATAAGGGGTCCCAAACCTAAATAATAAATAATTCTCTCACCTTTCCTATATAAACCCACCCAAGATCCCACTTACTCATCACTAAAATCCCTTTGAGTTCGTCCAACCTCTGCCCAACTCTCTCTAGAATCCTCCCAAGGAGCCCCAAGCTCCCAATAATCCTCTCACAAGCCTCTCTCTAGCCTTTGGAAGCACACTTCCAAGTAAGGGTTT
This sequence comes from Viscum album, assembly GCA_963277665.1. Taxonomy (NCBI): domain Eukaryota; kingdom Viridiplantae; phylum Streptophyta; class Magnoliopsida; order Santalales; family Viscaceae; genus Viscum; species Viscum album. The sequence continues at coordinate 1,429,629,172 of OY728156.1, read as the reverse complement.
TTTCTTCCTTTCTCTTTTTTTTTGTCAATTTTCATTAAGTTGCATTTCCCTTTTAATTTCAATTATGAATGTTTGGGTATGGTTTCTCACCTCCCCCATACTTCTATCTTATTTTTTGAATGATGGGAGACCCATTTCTCTCTCATTAAATGCCTCTCATGTACACCTGTTACTATGCCGAAATTCCGAAAGGAACTTCTCTCTCCTCTTTTATATTCAAGCAATACTTTTGTATCATGAATCTAAATTACATTACAATTGTTGGAAATGTATCTATATGACCTCCTTACTGTCCATTACATGTAAATATGATGAGGAACCCCTTTCTCTCTCATCAACTTTTTTTTATGAATTCTTATGTCATGTCGTTACGCTGCCGAAATCGCACTGATTTTCTAAGCCAATGTCATTGTGTAGTGAATACCATGCCCATTTCTCCATCAAGGGTATTCACCTTTATGAACATTTAATTATTGATTGTAAAGTTTCATTTATGAATTCCACATTCCTTTATCGTGTAATAAATTATTATATTTTATGAATCCATGTTTTATGATCCATGTGGCACACTTATGCATGAAATGAAATGTTTAAGAAGGGTAAGCCCTTATAGCACTCCAATGCATTGGGTAAAGTATAGGATCATGATACATCATGTGCAATGAGTTTTGACTCGTTATAATTCAAGTGAAACGAGGGTTTACTCGTGCTTCATGTGCAATGAGGGTTTACTCATGCTTTATGTGCAATGAGCCTTGGCTCATGCTAAATCCATGTTAAGTGTTGTTGCCACATTTCCATGTTATGATTATCATGCTTTATCATTCCTTTATGTTCATGTTTCTTATATTATCTATTGATATGCCTATTGTCAAACATGTATTTTACTCCTCGTGTTATTCCATGTGTACTCCCTTACTGGGCTTTATAGCTCACCCTTTTCTTATGCATGTCCTCAGGTTATCCAATGCAATGCTAAGTACGAGGGAATGTAGTGGTCATGTAAAGGAAGTTTTCAATAAAGATGTTGTATTTCATGTTTTAAGTTTTTATGTAATGATCCTAAGCCCCAAAGACACTAAACCTCTCTATATTCTTTATTGTATCAAGAGAAGTTTTATGTAATAAATAATGTTTAAGTTGTAATAAAAAAGAAGGGTTGTCATATTTACCATTTATGAAATGGTTTATGTTAATCTTTGATTGATATTTTATACACTATTTTATTATTTCAGCATATAAATATGTATGCATAATGGATAACCATGGATAACCTTATTTTGTGATGATAACTAAATATAGATAAAATTACTAATCGTTCTATATAAGTATCTTATGATCCCTCATTTCTTCAAGAATAAAAAATTAACCTTCATTTCATAGAGTATGAGAAGAAGTGAAAATTGATCAAGGCATAACCAAAGGGATATATTTTTCTTAATAAATGAAATGAAACCATGTATGTGTACTTCTTGTGAAAATTCCTCACAAATAGGAAAAGGATATTAAAATAAGATGGTATCCTATTTTCACTATTTATGATGGTATCAATTACCTTTTTCATTCCTCTTTGGTCGATGATTTTATGGTCACTAACATTCTCTAGATCACCCAGTTTCTTGTGATAAGTTATCTTTATCACTCTCTATAATTATTTATTATTTTATTTCATATCCAAATCCTCACTTCTCACCAAAGTTCTCCATTATAGAAGCCTAATTGTGAGTTACTTTTGGTAACATTTATGTTTCCATCATTTCCTTATAAAGGAAATTTTTACAATTCATTTGTATGATGTGGGTTTCTATGAATTAATTTTCAAATGTTAAACAATTGAGTACCAAGATGAATTTTGAAGGTGAAATTCATTTTAAGGGGAGGTAGAATGTAACCCCCATAGATTTTATAAAATATTTTTTTTAAATGAATTTAATATTTTTGATATTTTTATTTTCCTGAAACACTATGTTTATCTTCAGTTAAATGAAATAATTAGTTTGTATTAAATTCCACACAACACCTATCTTAGCATTGAATACATACAACATGGAGTTCAAATGAAATATAACACATTATTAAAATATTATTATTTAAAATGATAGTTGCGACCTAGCTGTTGAAATGACAATTATGAATGAGATTAAATAAATTATTAAAATATTGTTTAAAAATGTATTGAAAATTAATTCTTTGGTGAAATTTTAAAGATAAATTAAAATAAAACTATTTTAAAATAAAGAAAATATTTTTTCTAGAAAATAATCTTTTATGTAAAAAAATGTGTTATACCTCAATAAAATAAAGAAACTACCTTTTTTGAATGATTTTAAAAAAAAAATATAGTTTATATATTCAATCAACTATTTAATATTCAATATATGTTTTTTTCTAGAGAATCAATAAGAATAAAACCAATTTTACTCTTAAAAACTATATTTTTATAAAAAAAAGTTTTGTCGCCTTTTTATGGTGCCCTTATTTTAAAAATAAAATTTTAAACTTATAGAAAATTAATTTAATAAAATGAAAGCATTTTTTAAATCATAATATTAAAATTATCTTAGGATTAATTTTTGGGATTTTTTTGAAAATTTTCATTTTTTGTTGAATAGTAAAAAATACTGAATTTTAATTAAAAATTATCTTATCGTTTAATTTATTTATAAAGATAAATTATATTTTAAGTTGTTTTTGAAGAAAAATTAGTTCAATTATACATTAAATAATTAAATTTATTTCATTTGGATATATTTTATATTTATTTTTTCTATAAAAACATTTCTAACATTTTTAACTTTTTCTTTTAAAACCTTGTTTTCTTGACGCGTCTACGAGATTAATTTGAAATTTAATTTTTCCAATTTTTTTTAATGGAATTTAGAAAATTTTATTCCATAAATATAATCAAAATAATTTATAATTTCTAAAAAATTCAACTTAATTTTTTTACCAAATCGAATAGTGAATGAAGTAAAAATTAATTATCATGGTTAAGGTAAAAATAGGTTTACTAAGGGGTTAAACTAAAAATATAAGGGTAAAAATAACCTATATACTTGTCTAAAAACAATTTTATATACATATTTATACCATTACTCTTATATGGTTCTAGAATGGTCTATTTTGGGCACTTTTATATATGAAAAACATGGGATCACACAATTATTTCCAAAATACCAAGTGTGTTCTTACCCCCCACTTATAAAAGGCCCCCTCCTCTCTTCTCTTTCCCACACCTTAAAACCTATTTTGTTCAGCCAATACCTACCCAAATCACTTCCCAACATATCTCCCCCCATCCTAAATATCTTATTTTGTGTATAAATACATCCAAGGAAGGATTTTAGGAAAAAACTATATAGGATACCTGAAGAAGAGTAACTTTTAATGAGTATGACAGATATTAAGACTTATGGTAAGAGGATTTCTAATCTCACTTTTATTTATGAGAGTATTGTGCAATATTATTAATTTATTTATTTTATATGGTTTATATACTAACCTATGACATGATATATCATGAATCTACCTCACTTCAGAACATTTAATGTTTTTATTACTATTATTCTTTCTTGGGGCATATGATTAAAAAAATACGCAAACGGTAGGGGGTTTTTGTCTCAATTTTCCTTTTTGAGATTTATGTTCTCTAATGAACCAATATTCTTCTTCAAGGTTTATATAATTCCCATTGTACATTTAATATCATTAATTTATTATCCTCATGATATTTTATGTTCTATTTTATATTATTCCTTCAAGGGTCTTATAATTCAATGTTATCAGAGTGGTAATGATTTTTTTACAATATCATAATTTATGAGACTGTTTATTATTATGTTTATAATGATAAAATATTATAATAAATATCTTAATAAACTTATAAATTTTATTCTTCTCTATTTATTCATGATAAATTCAAGTAATAGTACCATTTATCCACTCTTTGGTACTTAAGATAATTGTAAAAATATTTTTAATAAGACCCAATATTATTTCTCTCTTGGGTCAAAAATCTATTTTCTTTCAAGACCGTTTTTTCTAAAAAAAAATTCAATTTTTTTATTATTATTATATTATTTTTATAAGAACTTTTACCATGTTTTACTTTTTATAAAAATGTATTGAAATTAATTTTCATGTTGTCTTCTTAAACAATGCATGTTTGGATTTTACCGAAAATGTGAAAATAATATTTGTATTTAACATTCATAAACATGAAAATTATTTCCCATAGTCATGACCACTCAATTATTTCAATCATCCTTTAAATTTTTTCAAAGTTATTTTCAAATAAAATTTTTTCCTTGATATTATGAAAATTATTATATTTTAAATAGATGATTTCAATGTGAAAAGGATTTTGAAACTATTTTATGTTTTAAAAATAAATTTTCAAAGAGTAAAGTATATTTTCCTCAAGAAGTGTTTTAAATGATTTCCATAGATTTCTTTATAAAGATCAATTATTATTTTCAAATAAAAGTATTATAAAAATGGTTTATGTTTTAAAAATTTATTTTCAAATAATGTTATTTTCCTAAAGAAATGTCCTAAGTAATATTTCAAAATTATTTTCTATCTAAGAAGACATATGTTGATATTACCTATTCTTTACTTATGATATAACCAAATATACCATTCTTACTCTTTATATGAGTGATTTATTATGAAAAAATGTTTCTAAAACCCATCACTCGTTAATGGGGTATACCATTATTGAATTCTTATGAAACTCAATTCTCTTTCATGGGTTATCTTATAATGGAATGTTGAAATGATTATGAAAAATATCTCTTCTCCAAGGGTTATGATTTGATCAAATGTTTATGAAACCTAATTCATTTTATGTGTTATGATATGATGAATGTTTTATGATCTTGTGCCACGCATGTGTATGATTTTCATTATGTGACGGGTGGGACCTATATCTCTCTCCAATTTATTGGGTAAAGCTTTACATCTCATTACATAAAATGGGGAACATGTAAACAATATTGATTAACTATGAGAAAAATGTGTGTACTAATCTACTATGGGAAACAATTTTGTCCTTATCAACTATGTGAAATAGGTGTGTCCTGATTCATAATGGAAAACAGGTGTGTCATGATCCACTTTAGAGAATATGTGATTAATCTTGATCCATTGTGGTAATGTTCTTGGTAGTTATCCTTGATGTATGAAATGGTTTTTTTATATTAATGGTGTTTCCACACTTTTATGACATGTGGTTATGGTTCATGATTGATTTATGTTGATTTATAAAAATTATGGGCCATGTTTTTGTAAATGATAATGTTTTATATCATGAATCATGTTTATGATCTATGATAGGTTGGGTTTGAACTTCATAAGTTATGTTCAGGATCACATACCCTTATTCTTATCTTATGATTTCATATCATCATAGATTGATATATTTTATATTTACACTTACTAAGCATCTAAGCTCACTCATTCTTATGTTTCCTTTCCCCATGTTATGAAGAAAGGTTTTAAGTATAGTATGTCTATGAAAGAGTACTAAATAGGTAGATCTTTGTGGGAAATGTTAAAGATATTTTACCAGATTAGAAAATTGTGTTCTAAGATTCCATAGGCACTAAATTATTATGACCATCAAGAATATTTTTTTGTAATTTAATAAATATTTATCTAAAAATATGTAATATCCATGTATGATAAGCTTGGGTCCCTATAGTTGGTATTAAAGGAAATGTTTAGTTAACCATTGGAAACTTTGATAACAAGAAAATTAATGAGATACCTAGGGATATTTCTAAGGATATTTCTAAGGATATATATAAGTATAATTTTAAATATGAATCAAAGTACAGGAAAGTAGACACTGGTTTTGTTATCAGGTGCTCTCGGGAGCTCTGCTCTCGGGAGTGCCCTAGGGTTTTTCCTTCGGTGTAGAAAGCAGGTCTCTGGCGGTGTTATTGGGGTCGGCACAGGCTCTTGGAGAGATGGCGGGTCCAAGACGGTGGAATATCTGGGATTTGGCTTCAGCAACTTTCTTTAGTCCGCAGTTCTGTACAGAGGATTTTTGGTTCTCTTGGGCTTCAGGCAATGACGTCTTACAGCGAGGGCAAGGAGGTTTTGGCTCGTCTTGGGTGTTGGATTTCAGCAGATACAGTGAATGATATGGGGATGTTGTCATGTAGCCACTACTTTGGTGATGATGTCGAGGTGAATGTTAATTTTCTGCCTCAAATGACGGAATCTCTCTATTGAGGTGAAGGTGTCGCTGCGAACGCTAAAGGAGACGACAAGATCCATTCTAGAGTAGCTTCATTTCCCGGTTTATTTTTCCTTCGGTGAATGTCGAGCCCTTGGTCTAACCGAGGTTGTTTGAAGATGAATCGATTGTTGACGTTCCACCACTGTTGAAGTCGTTTCCAAATCAGATCTGATGAATCCCGAACTGAGGTCTCGTCAAAGTTGGAACCATGGGTGTTTTCCAGTCTTCGTGGCCTCAGTTCTCAAATATGGATTTGATTTTGGCTGTTTTCTTTCATGTTTTTTGCCTTTTTTTATCCATATATCTCAAACGGTGAAGTTCATGTAGGCGTAGTTCATGTCTTCCAAGTTCATGTCTATGGGTTGTGTGTGTTGTTTGCTTCGTGTGTTGATTGGCATTCAGACCATCTCATCATCAGCGTTCCATCCTGTTTGCTGGGTTCTCTGCTCTGGTTCCAGAATTCCTTCATTCTCTTCGAGGCGGAGTAGCATTGTGGTATTTTTGGTCCGTTGGGATGTGAGTTCCATCCATCAGTTCAGGAAAAATGTCGGTGATGATCGGTTCAATGGTTTTTGGTGACTTGTTGGATTTTGTATTTGAGTGACGATTTTTGATATTTGAAATGGGTGGGATATGATACAGTGTTGGTATTTGGTTACATTCTAAACTTTGATGGTGGAAGAAACTATAAATCTATAAGGATCAGTTCCAGATGAGGATTACAGAGTAAGAAGTTTCCATATATGCATGACCATTCAGATTTGGATGAATGAGAGGGTATGGTTTTGCCATCGGTACCAGGCCCATGCAACTCTACATGGGACATCTTGCTGAGCGGTCATGTGAGTTGGAGGCTTAAAACATCGATGTAGTTTTTGGGGAGGGGCGTTCCTTGTAGTATTGATTTGGGTAATTTGTTTTACTCGGTTTTACACTTTTTCCTCAAAAGTGTTTTTGAAATAAAAATTTAATTTTCAGTCAAAGTACAGGAAAGTATCCTAGAATTTTGGTAAAGGGTGGAGCGAATGGTTTCTAAGAAATTACATCCATGTCTGAATACAATAAGTGGATTTGGATTTGACAAAAATATAAATAGGGGTGAATACTCTAAAAATAATTTATTGAGGTAGAATTAATCTAAAACCGGTGCATGACAATAGGACTTATTGTACACTTGGTTTGATACTCCCTAGGGTTATACTTTGGAAATTCCAAAACCCTTTATGAATCATAATAAAGGATTTAAATAGATGATGACCATGAATGACCTATGAAAAACCTAATATGTCATTGATTAAAAATATGGTTTCATGATTTAGACATCCTATAAGTGATTTTCATGATTATTCATTTTCCTATTATGATTATATTTCCTCACACTATGATTTTTTTAGTCAATGGAGAAAAAGAGAAGAAACTAGATTGAAATTTAATGTGATGGAAAATTTGTAGATGAGAATCCAAAATGAATGATTACTAAAGTAAATGATGTTTTTTTTATACCTAATAATTTTTTACAAAACATGATTAATAGTTTTTACCTTAACCAACTCTTAGACTCACCAAAGAATATAAGGAAAGATATTTCTGAGATTATGGGTGATGGTAACCATAAAAAAAAGAATATTAATTTTCTTATCTATTGAGAATGTGAAAAAAAGTTCCCAAGTGAATGTATAAAAGTAAATGGAAGATGTTTTGACTAAGAATAATAAATAAATAAATCAATTAAATGTAAAGGGAAAATTAAAATTTTATTTAATTCAATAGATGTGGATATTGGTATCTCTAAGATATCATTGACTGTTGAATTATTTAAATGTGGAAATTATGGGAATTATGAAAATTTATGTCCTAAGGTGAAATCCCATAAATAAAATCAGAATTTTTATATGATTAATGGTTATATTTCTAAATATTATGTGACCAAAAATTACATTTAAAAGGAAGTACACATTAAGGAATAAGATGATGAAGCCTAGATAATGGTTTGAGAAGTAAGTGGGATGAATATAGTATTTATGTATTGAAACTCAATGATTTTTTTTTGTGAATCATGAAATATATAATTATTGTTCTGTATATGTTTTTCATTGAAGAATATGTTTAATGTTATTGATGTAATGGAAAAGTGATATAATGGAATGGAGATATTTTGAAGATAACCCTTAATATGTTTCGGATATTGAGATAATTATTTCATCTAAAGAGATATTGGATATTAATAATAAAATTAGATAATACTTATTACATTGAAAATAATTAATTATTTTTTGACAATGTGGTTTATGCTATCATTGATGGAGTTTACAGATATTTTGGATTTAAATAATAGGTCTAATAATATGTTTTTTACATAAGTAATAAGAAATCATGTATGTTTTAAACAAGCTTTTTTGGTAATTCCAATTTAAATAAAATACATTATTAAGGTATCCACATGTTTTTTATGTGACAATTAATATCTATTTCATTCCATTTAGGGGATTAAAGATAAGTTCATTTTAGAAATTTAGTGACCTTGTTTATAAATTTCTGGATTTTAATCTTTCAGAAGGTTCATAAGGTTAAAAATTTATGAAATGGTTTATGATTAACTTTGAATTAATTTTTAGAGATTAATATATTATATCACTATAAGAAGATTTATTCATATTGGATAACATGTGTTAACCTTTTTTTGTGATGATAACGAAATATAGATGTAATGACTTATCATTCCATCTATGGACCATATGATCCATTAGTGCTTCGAGCTTAAAAAAATCACTTTCATTTATTTTAGTATAAGATTAAGTTGAAATTGATCAAGGCATAATAAAAGTTTAATATTGTTCTTATGAAATGGAATAAAATAAATTATGTGTATCTTCTGGTGAAAATTTTCAAAATTAGGAAAAGGAGCTTAAAATAACATTGTATCTTGTTATAACCATTTTTTAGGATAACAATGAACTTTTTCATGCCTCTTTGGTATATGTTTGTATGGTCACCAACCATCCCTTAATCAAAAACTTTCCTGTTATCAATGATCTTTATCACTTTTTATAATTATTTGTGCTTTTCTTCCATAACCAAATCATCACTTCTTACATATGTTATCCTATGTGGAAATGTAGTTATGAGTTACATTAAGTAAATTTATTTTTTGAACTTTCCTCTTATAAGGGAAATTTTAGTAATAATTTTTATGATGTGGGATTCAATGAATGAATTTTCAAATGATAAACCTTTTATGACCAAGATTAATTTTGGTGTCCAAATTCTTTTTAAGGGGGTAGAATGTAACACCTTGAGATTTTATGAAATATTTGTTTCAAATTAATTTAATATTTGTGATATATTTATTTATAAGAAACATTATGTTTATATTGAGTTACACACAAAACTAATTTTTTTATTTTATTACATGAAAAATAAATATTATCTTTCATTATATTCAACATTGAGGTTAAATGAAATGTGACATATTATTAAAATATTATTATTTAATATGATAGTTTCCACATAGCCATTGGAATGGAAGTTATCAATAAGATTAAATTAATTATGAAAATATGGTTTATACATTTATATAAATTCAATTATTTGGTTACCAATTAATTATAAATTAAAATAAAAACTATTTGAAAATAAAGGAATAATTTTTCAAAAAAATATTTTTTATGAGAAAAAATGTGTTCAAAATCAATAAAATAAAAAAAACTAATTTTTGAGGATGATTTTAATGAAATATATATATATATATATATATTATTAAATAAAATATTTAACATTCATATTTTGTGTTTTATAAATAAATTATATGAATAAATCCAATTTTATGATTAAAAACTGTATTTTTCTAAAAATAGTTTTGTCTCCTTTTTGTAAAACACTAATTTTAAAAATAAATTTTTATACTTTTAGAAAATTAATTTGATAAAATATAAATCATTTCTTGAAATAATAATATCAAAATTTTATTAGGGTGATGTTTTGGTATTCTTCAAAAAAATCATTTTTAGATGAAAAATGAAAAATACAGAATTTTAATTAAAAAATACCTTTTAGTTTAATTTATTTTTAAAATTAAATTATATTTTAAATTGGTCTTAATGATAAATAGGTTAAATTACATGTTAATTAATCAAATTTATTTTATTAGAATCTATTTTAAATTTAATTGTGGTATAAATAAAAATTCAAACTTTTGAACTTTTTCTCTTTAAAAACCTGCTTTCTCATCACTTAAGTGGCATTAATTTTAAATAAGATTTTTATACTTATGTGAATGGAATTTGAAAAAATGGATTCAATAATTTTAATTATCATAATTTATAATTTATAATAAGTTCAACTTAATTTTTGACAAAAATAAATAGTGTGTGATGTAAAAATTAATTATTGTGGTTAAGGTAAAAATGGGTTTTTCCATGGGTTAAACTAAAAAATAATGGTAAAAATAACCAATAAACTTGTCTAAAAACTATTTTATGGTCATATTTCTACCATTAAACCTATAAGGTTCTTTAATGGTCCATTTTTTACCCTTTTAAAATATTAAAGACAAGGGATAACTCAATTATTTTCAAAAATACCAAGTGTGTCCTCTCCCCCACTTATAAAATGTCACCCCCTCTCTTCTCTTCCTCACACCTTTAAACCTATTTAGTTCAGCCAAGACCAACCCAAATCACTTCCCAAAATCAATACCCTTATCTAAAAATCTTTATTTTTGTCATAAATACATCCTAGGAATGCTTTTTGTGAAAACCAATGGAAGATACCTAAAGAAGAGGAAGTTTGAACAAGTATGACGGAAGGAAAGACTTATGGTAACGGGATTTCTAGCCTCAATATTATTTCTAAGAGACTTATTCCATATTCACAAAAAAAAATTTCTATGTGAGGTATATACAAACCTATTACATGATATATCATAGAACTACTTCATTTCAAGATAATTAATGTTGAAATTTATGTTATTATTTCACGAGGTTTATGATTAAAAAGTTACTCAAGCAGTAAGGGGATTTTGTCTCAATTTTACTTCTTTGAGACATACATTATGTTATACTCTAATATTATTTCATGAGGTGTATATAAATACTCTCTAACATGTAACATCATGAATTTATTTTCCTCATGAAATTTTAGGTTATATTTTATGTTATTCCTTCATGGGGAATACGATTCAATGTTATCAAAGTGGTGATGATTTAGGTTAAAATATCATCTTTTATCGATATTGTTTATGATTATGTTCATGATGATAAATTCTTATGATACATTTCTCAATAAAATAATATATTTTCTTCTCTTATGGTTATTGATTATATTCTCAAGTAATATTACCATTTTTATACTCTTTGGTTCTTAAGATAATTGAGAAAATGTTTTTAAGATAGCCTGACTTTATTTCTCTATTCAGTTGGAAATCTGTTTTCTTCCAAAACCATGTTTTATAAAAAAAATTCAAATTTTTTTTATTATTATAATATTTTTCTAAAATATATTTTACCCTTGATTTATTTTTTATAAAAAATTTAATGGAATTTTCATTTTTTTCCAAAATGATCATTTGGATTTTACCAAAAATGTGAAAATAATCTTTGCTTTAAACATACACGCTATGAACAGTATTTCCTACTATCATGGCCTCTCAATGATTTCAAAATTCCTTTTCATTTTTTGGAAGATATTTTCAAAGAAAATGGTTTTCGTAATATTTTTGAAATATTTTGATTTAAAATAATTGATTTAAAATTAAAAATTATTTTGAAATTATTTTATGTTTTAAACATCATATTTCAATGAAGAAATGATATTTTTCTTAATAAATGTTTTAAATTATTTTTGAACATTCCTTTATAATTATTTATAATTTTTTAAAAAAAATGATTTTGAAAATGTTTTAATTTTTTTAAAAAAATTCAAATAAAAATTATTTTTCTCAAGAAATTTCCCAAGTAATCTATCAAGAATATTTCCATCTAAGATGAAATTATTTAATGTTTCCTATGATTTACTAGGCATATAAACCAAGTATACCATTATTACTCTCTATTTTAATGTTTTATTATGAGAAAATGTTTATGAAACTAATCTCTCTTCCATGGGTTATACCATGATGGAATTTTTATAAAACCCGCTTATTTTTTATAAGTAATGCTATTATGAAATGATAAAATTATTATGAAACATGTCTCTTTTCCATAGGTTATTATATGAATAAATTTTATAAAACCCATTTAATTTTATGTATTATGATGTTATGATTTTTTTTATGATCTTTTAACACACAAGTGTATGATTTTCATTATGTGACTAGCAGGAACTATATCTCCCTCCAATGCATTGGGTAAATCTTTATATCTCGTGAGATAAAAATGGGAAACAATTTGATGGGATTGATCCACTATGGGAAATAGGTGTGTCATAATACACTATGGGAAATAGGTTTTTCATAATACACAATGGGAAATAGGTGTGTCCTAATCAACTATAGGAAATAGATGTGTCTTAATCCATAATGTTAAACAAGTGTGTCCTAATCCACAATAGGGAACAGGTGATAAGTCCTGATCCACTATTCTAATGGTTGTGGTAGTTAACCTTGATGTATGAAATGGTTTTCTATAATTATTATTGTTCCACACTTTAATAAAATGATATTATGGTTTATGATTGATTTATTATGATTTATCACCCTTATGGTCCATGTTTTTGGATATGATAAACTTTTATACCATGAATCATGTTTATAATCAATGAAAGGTTGGGTATGAACTTCATAAGTTATGCTCATTATCACATACCCTTAGGCTTATATTATTATTTCATATGATCATAGATTGATATCTCTTATATTCACCCTTATTGGGCATCTAATATTACCCTTTCTAATGTTTCCTTTCCCCAAGTTATGATGAAAGGTTTTAAGTAGGTTATGTTTATAAAGAGAACTAAATGAGAAGATATTTCAGGGAAACATTGAATATCATTCACCATATTAGAAAATTATATTCCATGTTTTCAAAGGAACTAATCCATTATGGTCCTCAGGCATATATTTGTGTAATTTAATGAATATTTTTTAAAAAAGATTTAATATCCATGAATGATAAGCCTTTTTCACTATATAAAAATTTCATTGTGATAATTGATATATATAATATCATAAATATCATTGTAATATTTGGTATATAAGAAATCGATATTTTTAGTGTTCAATTAATTAATGAAGAGATAATTTTTTTCTTATTTATTAAATTAGTTTCCTTAAAATGGAATTTATCTTCATAATTATTTAATTATTTAATTAAAGAATATTTTTTGAAATTTCATTAATGTATAAAGATTTAAATGGGAGATATTATAGAAATTAATTTTATGACATGGAATTTATGTCATTCATGTGACATGGGAAAATAATTTGGAGTCTATGACTTGGCATGGTTGTCATATGTTTTTATAGTTGTCTAATTAGTTGATTTTGAATGAAGTTACAAGAGATTTATTAATTATAGGAAAGGTTGACATGAAATTATAGTAATAAATTTTATTAAGTTAAAATATTTTATTGATATATTAACACTAAGAATATTTTTTTGGTAATAGAGGATTTATATGCTTTGAAATAATTGACACCATGGGAGTACTGATAATGAAAGAAAGTGGGAGAGAAATTATAATGGAAAAATTAAAGTTATTTGACACTATTTATAAAAAATTCATACATAAGGAATTTGAATAAGATAAATGTAGAATATAAAAAGAGGGGGCCTCATATTTTAATTCTTTTTTATTTTTATCTATTTTTATATTGGTAGTGGGGGAAAAAGAATGAGGTGATCATAGTATAGTGGGTATGGAATATTATCAAAAAAATATAAGATATAATCTAATGTTATTTTAGTTTTTTGTGAATATAATTAAATTATTAGATAATATATCCTTATTCCCTAAAAATAATTTTCATTATTCTCTCACTAAATGGATTGAGTGAGTATTTTTTGACATTTATAATTGGATCATGAAAAATGGAACAAGGCTTATTTAACTATGTAGATGTTACCCTCTAACCTATCTTATTTCTTACCTCATTGTAAATGATATACACTAGGTTATGTCAAGTTGAATGAGTTTGTACCACTCACTAGAGTCCATGTACTCTAAACCTCATAGTTGCACTGGGGGGGTCATTGAAATTTAATAAGTAGTCATGAAAAATATGCACGATTTGTTCCAATATCTCTTAAAATTAAGTCTTATTTATTTGGGTTTATGAACTATGGTTCGTAAACAATTTTTATTATAGGTATAATGGGTTTTACATGTTATTTTCTTCATCTCAAAAACTTATGGATGATTAAATTGCAATGATCTAAGGTAGGCGGCACAAATTCCATAGTTGAGTATGATGCCATTTTTTGTGATTGATATTATTTTTAAATACTTAATTTAAAATTAATATTTTATAAAATAATTTTTTTAAATTTATTTAATTAAAAATAATTTTCTTCGATATGTGATAAAGGTAAATGGTGATTTTAAATTAATATCACGAATTTGGGGTTTTTAAATAGTTGAATTTAATTTATGGGAAATAATTTTTTTATAATAAATTAGATTTAAAATTAAGATAGATTGATTATGGTAATTCTTCATGGGAATTCATTTTAGAAATAAATTTTTTTTTTCAAAAACTATTTTAAATACATTAGAATTAGAAACTCCATAGTTGAAAATAACCATGTGGCATGGTTGGAAACAGCCATGGTCAGTTTGGAATGACATGTGTCGATTCATTTTGGTGGGCGAACTATAATCATAGTTGGTTTGGTTTATATATATCTACATGATTTCATACTTTTTATTTTTCCAATTATTCCTTAAATTATTGTTTTTTATTAAATATATCAGGTTTGGTATGTTTTTAAATATGAATTTTTTGGTAAGAATTATTGGAATTTTTTATGATTTTTTGAAAGGATTTAAATTATTTCAATAATTAATTTTTTACTTATTTTCTAAATACAATTGGTTTCATATGGAATAGATTATACATAGGGATGCATGGGGTGACTCAAAGAAATAATATTGAGTAATGGTTTACTCATCACTACCAACACATCTTAGTGTGCTTGTAGATAATTTTTTTCATGATGCGGGAAAAATAAATGTTTCTTTGTTCCTCAAAAAGGGATCTTAGGAGTTTTGTCAATGGTTGGATGTGACGTTTTTCAACCATGAATCACTAGAGGGGGGTTTTTGAAATATCCCTAGATTTCTTGTATAAATTTCATTTAAATAAATTTTAATTAAATGTCGAGTTTCCCAATTCAAAAATAACTAAGATATATTTTAACAATATATTTATTTTAAAAACACTAAATGCTTTTCTAAGAAACATAATAACTTTTGGAATAAGTCAATTTAAAATTTCCATGTGATAAAAATACTATATTAACCATATTTGAAATTATATTATGAAAATTAATTCTTATAATATTAATTATAAATTATTTTCAATTATTAGACATACTGTGATAAATTATAATAAAATATAATATAAACTTTAGTAATAAAACAATATCATGAACTAATATTTTATTTAAAAAAATTAATGTTGATAAATTATAATTATTTTTAAGTTAAAAAATAAATATATTAAGAATGAATAAATTTAATATATTAAAATTAATGGGTTATAAGAGTTTTAATAGAATTTGAATTGTTTAATTATAAAATTTAATAATTAATATTTTATTCTGCATAAAAATGAATTTTCATAAAGGTAATATTAATTACCTATATAAAGGTATATTTTCGGTAACACATCTTAGATAAGGGTAACACTATGGTTTGGGGCTATGTAAAGGTCAGATTATACACATGTAAGGGTGGGATGATTCTATCATAAAGTTCAAATGGTGATCATGTGAGTGTAGCGCTGCAAATTTGAATATTGTGTAATGGTATGTATTAAACTTTTTGATTATGTAAGGGTTACTATATCACTACAAAATAGTAAGTATGTGTCTCTTGGTTCACATAAGGGTGGATTTGTATTTTATGTTAAGTTAGTGCGGTGAAATTAAAAGTTACATAAGGGTTTTGTGGTAAGTTTGAAAACCTATATAAAGGTAATTTTAAAGTTGTGTAAAGGTAAGATCACGCTATCATATTTAAACCTATCACATCATAATCTTCTTACTCACATTAAATCTCTAAATAATCAATATATCTATATATATCAATTAATACATGTGTATATTATTCATCAATGAAATCATAAGACGATGTAAAATAATAAACTAAGGTATAAAATAAGTCTTAACTATTATATTTTAGGTGGGAGTATTTCAAATGAAATTGATGAATTTGTGTGTATATATATATGTGTGTGTGTTTCATTATCATATTGGTTTACATGATTTTTTTGTTTAAATATAAGATCAAGACTATTGGAACATTATAGAAATATAAATAATTTCATTTATAAATACTTTTTCTTATCCTTATGCTTTGTAACATTTTCCAGCATGTTTGATAAGCCATAGGAGATTTACTACCATGAAAGTATCACATTTTAAAGATTATGGATTATTAATTGGTTATAATTATGAATTTTAGAACTTAATATGATCTATATTAATTATATTTGTGGTTGTATATGACCATGAATTCTTATCCCCATAAATTGGAGATATGGTTCTGTAAAATGTAGTATAGTTCAATATTGTATGATTTCTTGGGTGAGTAAGATAGTAATAGAATTTTTTTTGTACATATATAATTGTAAAATATATTTTATCAAATATATACAATTAATTAGATCAAGAATTTTCATTTCATATAGTATCATTTCAATATTTATATATAGTTAAGGCAAGTTATTAAAAGAGTATCTTTCCTTCAGTTTACAGGCTATCTAAGTGTCACATATATCAATGGTTATATCCTTTGAGTTTCAAGTGCAAGAGGGAAAGTTAGGAATAAGAAAAGTATTATATTAAGATTATAACATAGATAAATAAATCTTTTTATAGTATGAGTTCATTTTCTTATAAGTATTAAGGTAAAGATAAAACATTTTTAAAATTTATTATTTTAAATTTTTCAATGTAGTCTTTTTATTTTCAAAAAAAATTGTTTTGGTTTATAAATTTAAGAACCTAGATTTTCTATGAGGTATGAAACCTTTTAAATTTTTTTTTAAATCCTTGGTTTTGAACTAATATGAATTACAAGTGAGGATGTGGAGGAAGTGAGGGTGTTTGGGGATTTTTTGGAGTAGAGAGCCCTACTTTTTTGAGGAAACAGCTTGGCTGCATGATTTGTATATACTATGTAGGGTGATTTAGGGAATTTTCAAGGGCTTCGTGATTTTCCATAACTATGATACTCAGGTATCATGCTCATGTAATTACTGAATACTTTTTAATAGAGGGAAAACACAAGTTTGAGGCACAGTTTTTCTACCATACACCATGATCATGTGAGGGAGTCTTGAAGAAGTGTTGGTTACACAGTAGATGCATGGTTTGGCCAAATATGAGGAAAAACCTTGAAACATCTTTAATGATGGGTAAATGAACATTTTTCCCTTTAGGGATTTATATGTTTAAACCCTTTCTCTTTCTCTTCCAGCAGACAACCTTCCTTCTATTTGAGAGCTTCCTCGTGTTTGAAGCTTGGGTTTGAAGGAACTTCTCCATATAGACTCATAATTTATTAATTATGGTCTCATTGGATAGCCACCGGTGAGTTTTCTATTCCTATTTTTCCTTTTTAATATTTATTCCTCTTAATGGAGTTATTTTGGTGCAATCTAATATGCCCTATTTCCAGGGTTTTCAACCATTCTTTTATTTTCACTGATCTGGACCAAATCAGAGGATGAGATCGGAAAATTGTTCTTCTACAAGAATGAGGTAGGTGTTATATACCTTTTTCTTCAATATATATCTATTTATAACTCATTTCCATTATTCTTCATACTGTACCTTCAAGAAATTTCTTCCAAAATTAATAAAACCTTGAGTTAATTGATAAATTAATTTTTAAAGCATGTTGTTTCACTCTTATATTAGAGGTATTTGAACTCAACCTTAATCTCTCATGGAGTGGGTTATTTCCTTTAAGCATGAATATTCCACCCTTGGGGTGTGTTTATATTGAATTACATTATTAGAAATTTATTATAATAACAAAGTTAATTATTAGAGGTTGAAATAACCTTTTAGAACATTTTCATTTATAGATAAAAGGTATGAAATGGTTAATACCAAGGCGTTTATATGATTATGGAGGGATTGGTAAAATGATTAAATGAATGGTTTATAAAATGGTTAATGAATTGGTTATGATTATAATAGAGGGTTCATGGTATGGAACCAATGACCTTCTTAGATGACATGGATATTTATACTCCATGAATATGGATTACCTAGATTCCATGGACATTTTTATTCTATGGATCGAGATTAATTGGATGCCTTGAACATTTCTACTCTTTAGATCTGATTTATTTATACCATTTAGATGCCTTATGCATTTCTACTCCTTAGATCTAATTTACTTAGCTGAATTGGATTCCTTGTAAATTTCTACATCTTGGACCCAATTTTCTTGATATACTAGGATGACTTGGAAGTTTCTACTCCTTGGATCCAACCTACAAGGATACCTTGGACATTTATACTCATTGTATCTGAATTAAATATCTTACTTGTAAGTCATTGACATTTATACTCTATATATCTATATTAATTAGATTCTTTGTCCATTTCTACCCCTTATACCCTGAAACATATTGTTTTACAACATGATTACACAACATTGGACTTCGATGATTCTTTTACATTTTTTTACAAGTATCCCTTATGACTTAGTTTCCTGATCATAGTGAGACTTGATACACATGATAGTATCACTTATTCATTCATTACTTGTACACCTGTTATATATGAACACTACTTCAGCTTATATTAATAGGATGGACTTGTTATAGACACTATTGGTGGTATCCTACTAAGTGTTATGTCACACCATGTTCAGGTCATCATTGGGTAACCAAAAAGACTTCATAGATATAGGTAGGTACAAGTGAAAGTTCCCACTTAATGATACTTAATTGATTGTTTCGTAATAGTTTAAGAGAAGAGGACCAGGTTATGGCTTGTGATGCTATCTGGGGATAGTTCTTTTTTGGTATTTTTTTACTTTTGATACATGTATTTTAATAGATTCATGTTTTCAGGTATTACTTGTATTTTTATAGCATTCCATGGTCATTATTTTATATGAAACTATTGGATGATATTACTTGGTTATTTGTATGATGAATTTTTATTCTTTAGTTATTCAGTTATTTTATAGGCTTTGCTACAGATTGATATGATTATTCCACTATGAAACACTCTGGTCATGATGGTATAGTCTCCCCATGTTTCACTATATACCATCACTTCTAGTTGGAAGACTCTGTTATATAGGGAGGAGTTCTTGAGACCATGTGAAAAACCAGATTTAGTTACTATTGTGTGAACTGGGTTAGGGATTTCACAAAGTGGTATTAGAGAAATTTATTTTCTTTTTTCTTCTCATTTGTTAATATTAGATTGAATATTAGGAATTTTTTGGAGTTTTGTAATTATTTTTTCCAGGGAGTAGCTAACCCATGTACAGGGAAAGTATAAATTACTTGGGTTGGGATTTATTGATATGGATCTTGCATATAACCATTGCCTTTATTTCACCATTGGGTGATGAAGTTTATGTATTATGTTTCTTATGATTACAAATTTTTATGAGTGTTCTTGTATGTAAGGGAATTATTGCATCATGCATCATCATACACACTTTAGGATTTATATGTTATACATTATTCCATGCCATGTTTATATTATTGCATTTATTGTATGTATTATGTTTTAGTTCATTTAATACTTTGTTCATGAAATTTTTCTAGCATTTAATGCAGGAACATGATAGATATTTGGTTATGATTAAATGGATTAAACATTACTATTTATAAGGTGTATGATCCCTTACAAATTATAAGTGTTGATTCATATAGTTCAAACTTTTAAAGATAATTTGTGTTTCAATAAGAAATAGATTCCATGAAACTAAAATCTGGAATGAATGGTCTCTATTAATTAGGGATTCCAATTGAAATTTAAATGGTGATTTCCACTATAAATTGAAATTTTCAATCTTTATTATCAGACCTTTGACTTATATTAGAGAACTTGACCCTAACCTAACCTAAGTAGTTGGTAGTAGGTAGTGTCTCTGGCCTTTATTTATAATTAGTATTTCACCCAGACCTGTCTTTGGAGAAATTAGAGTTATGTGACTTATAAATAAGAAGTCTTGTACCTATCCTATTTTTTATATTTGTGATATTTTTGTTACCAAATCTTGTATGAGGCATGTTCTTGGTATTTGTAAATATATTCCACTATTTCAACCTCCAATTGTACACTAAGAGGGTAGAGATGACCATACTCCAAAGGTGGTGGGCCTTGGTCCACCAGTAGAACCTCTAGTAGTTCCACTTCTGGAACCTCCAATTATCCTTGATGTGGGTGTTGATTACCATTTATAAGAGGGTTTCCTATGATTTATTAAGACTATTTAGGGATCCCCATCCCTTCCCTCACTATAGAAGAGTTGACATGTCAGTTTTAACAGTAGAATTTGTCCATATTGTTTAGGTATGGTGGTCTGAAACCTATGGATTCATGGATATAGGTCATGATATCAATTTTCATGCATATCAAGATAACTCTCAAGAGGATAGTGAAGCTATCTGTAAATATGATATGGGATTTCACCAAGATGTGGTGGGATTTTATTACTATGATTAATCTTTATCGATATATAGCTGGGAGGGATTTCTATATGGCCTTCTATGATTATTTCTATCCAGATATGTTGAGGGACAATAGATCCCAAGAATTTATGCATCTGGAGTAGGTAACATTATCATTCATGGGCTATTGAGCCTCTTTCATGGAGATCCAACAGTTTAAACCTATTCTATTAGGTTATTAGTTATTTAAATCTAGGTTACTGAAGAATGGTCCCAAGTATGACAAATGATCATAGTTGAATATATTTCAACATGATAACATATCTGAAATTTTAAATAAAGAATCCATTACTGAACATAATTCGGTTCAAGATATGGGTGTGGAGTAGGGTAGCTTCGCTTCTCAACCTAGTGGCATAGTGTCAGATGGTAGGAAAGGGCATTTTGAGGTCAATCAAGAGGGGAATACCATATCAATCATGATTACTGGTATTTTGATTTTTTCCACCAATTTGGGAGGCATGGACACATGAGGATCCATTGTGATATAAACCTAGTTGAGTTTCAAGCTTGCGGTGGGATAAGCCATTTACAATAGTTTTTTTAACATTTACTCTAGCACCAAGTGAGAGATGGTCTTCACTAACTCTACATTTAAGAGTAGGTTCAGTATATTCTCATCACGTAGGGAGAATGAGTGAAACCGTATGATTATACTAAGGTGGTGGTCATGGTCAGGGTAGCTAGACACAAAAGTTTTATAGATATTAGAGTGGACCTTCTTAGGGTAGTCAAGATATATATTAGGGTTGTGGATCATCCCATATGTATATAGTACATATGACACCTAAGGAGAAGAGTCTCAAACCTTTCTACAGTAATAGGTACTATTATGGTAGCCACTATGTTAGTATATACTCTTTTTTATATAGGTTCATATCATTATTTAATATTTGTGCCTATTATGGAGAGACTTGGGCTTGATGTTCAGTTATCCTATGGCATTTTAACACTTAATGCTTCGTTGGGGATATGATCGGAGAGTGTATGAAAGTTCAGGGAATTCCCCCTCAAGGTAGGTGTGTACCTCATTGTATGGGACCTATTTATCTTCAGGATGATAGGGTTTTAAATCATTATCAATATGGAATGGTTGGTTCTCTATCATGTTTATGTTAATTTCTATCACTAAAGGGTGACTTTCACATCACTATAGGGAAGATTGTTTATTCGAAAGGGTGAATGGGATTTCTAGGTGAGATGATAAGGACCCAAGAATCATGGTGTGAGAAGGATGACACTCTATATTGCTATCTTATGTCTTGATGATCATGGAATGCCTTAGGAATATTTCCCTTTAGTGGATGATCGTTTCAGGGATGTTTTCTTAGATTACATTTTTGGACTATCTCCTAAGAGAGAGGTAGAGTTTTATATCAAGATAGTGATAGGAGTTGCACTGGTATCCATTATTTCTTATAGGATGTATACTACTGAGTTCCAGGAGCTCAATAGGTAGTTATAAGATTTGGAGATAAAGGGGTTTATACAGACTAGTGCTTCTATATGGGCCTCACTAGTCCTTTTCACCAATAAGGTTGATAGAACTTTTTGTTTATGTATGGATTACTAGAGATTGAACCATTTGGAAGTTATGAACTAGTATTATTTACCTCATATAGATTATATCTTTGACCATCATCAATAATCTAGATTGTTCTCAAAGATTGATCTAATGTCTGGTTATCATCAGGTGTGTGTTTGACCTTTAGACATACCTCATACTTATTTTTATATAAGGTATGGTATTTATGAGTATATATATGTATTTTGGTCTTACAAACAGTCCAGATATTTTAATGGATTTTTTGAACTAGGATTTCCTCCATATCTAGATTTTTTTGTGGTGGTATTCATGGTTGATATCTTGGTGTATTCACACACTTGACATGACCATGCCAGAAACCTTGAGATCATATTGGATACACTAAGAGAGCATCAGTTTAATTCTATGATCACACAATTCCACTTTTGGATGGATAAAATAAACTTAATGGGTCATATTATCTCAGATAAAATAGTATCAATTTACCCATAAAATTTGAGAGATGTAGTTTCCTAGAATAATTCTAAGAACGTCTTTGATATATACAATTTTTGGGGGCTAGTTGGTTATTGGAGACACATCATACAGGACTTCTCAAATCTAGAATCACCTCTTATGGGCTTGATTAAGAAGGTTGTGAGTTTTATATGTTCATAAACCTAATAGATATCATTTAAGAAGCTAAAAATGACACTGAACTCAATGCCAATTCAGATTCTTCCCAAGATGGGAAGAAGCTATATAGTATATTTTGATGCATCGGGTATTGGTCTAGGAGAAGTTTTCATGTAGTAGGAGTGAGTCTTAGCATAAAGTTATCATCATTTGAGGTTTCATGAGATGAACCACCTGACTTATTTTCTTGAGTTAGACACTTTTTTTCATGCCTTGTGCTATTGGAGGCATTATTTAATAGGATAAAATTTGGTGGTCTATACAGACCACAAAAGAATCAATTATATCCTTACACAATGTGAATATAATATTATTAAAAGAATGAGGTTTTAATACCTATTTTATTTTGACTTAGAGCATTCCTATATGTCTAGGAGGGGAAATGTGGTTATCGATGATCTAAGTAGGAGGAATCAGACACAGGTAATTCATGAGGATAGTAGTGAGAGAAAGCTTCTGGACTTGTTTTATAAGATGAATTTATAGGTTTAGGACTATTGTGGACATTCTATACTTTTATATTTATCAATAACCTCTTCACTTATAAAGACTGTGAAGATGAGATGTCAATCATATTCTGAGGGTTTGGTCATACGGGAGAGTATTGCATGACATAGCCCACCTCGAGGTTAGTTCATTGATGGGATTGAGATCTTATGCATTCATGGATGCATATGGGTTCCTATAAATATCCAAGATGAGTTTATTAGAGAATCCCATTCCTCTATATGGGTTTTCCATCCAGGTATTACTAATATATATCATGACTTACACCACTAATATTGGTGGTCAGGGATGAAAAGAGAGATAGATGGGTTTGTTACGCAATTTTTTCTTATCAATAGTTGAAGGAAAACCACCAATGACCAGTCGGGATATTACCACCACTACCTATTGATAAGTGGAAATAGGATGACATCACCATGGATTTCATTATAGGATTTCCTATATCTCATCAGGTAAATGATGGTTTATGGGTGATCATAGACTAGTTGAAAATGGTCTCATATTTCTTACCTATTTAAGAGACCTTATCAGTCAATGATCTTGAGAGGCTCTACATTTTTGAGATTATACTCTTCAATAGGGTTCTATATTCTATCATTTCAAATAGAGACTCTTGATTCCCATAATGGTTTTGATAGGGGCTATAGAAGGCACTAGATTCAAAGGTACTATTGAGTATAGCCTATCATGCTCTAATTGATGGTCAACACGAGCATACGATATAGGTTTTAGGGGACATTCTCTGATTATTTTTCCTTAACTTTGGAGGTTCTTAAGATTAAAACAGACGTCTCATCAAGTTCTCTTATAATAATATCTCCCAAATGACCATACATATGGATACTTAGAAGGCCCTATATAGTATATTGTGTTGTTAACCCCTCTAATGGTTAGAGGTAGGAGAGGAAATGTTATTGGGTCCTTATATCATTCCAGAGACTTTGGATTAGGTTCATATTATTAGAAAGAGAATGTATACATGTCAATATATATAGAATTTATACACAGATCTTCATCATCGAACACTAGAGTTTGATGTGGGGAGTTAGATATGGGTTTTCTTGAAAGTTTAACCTAGACTGAGGAATGTATAGATTTATAAGAAACTGAAGCTATTACCTCATTACATTGGGATCTTTGAGATTCTTAAGAGAGTTGGTATGTTAGCCTATCAGTTTTAGTTATCTCAGAGGTACTAGTTCATGCACAATTTCTTTCACATATCTCAAATTTTCCAATATCATTATGATCCATCAAATTTTTATTATCCTAAAGAGGCTGAGTTGAAGGTAGATGTATCCTTTGAGGAGCATTCTATCCATATTTTTTATCAAGTAACAAAGGTTCTTCAAGGATGATTAGTTCCTTTGTAATCGGTGTTATGGTATTACAGTTGTGTATAAGATGGGACTTGGGAGTGGGAGGATAACGTATATTCCCAATGGATGGAGTTTTTCGTAGATGATGCTTTACAACCCTTGGAAGTTCAATTTGGGGATGAATTGATTAAAGGGTTAAGATTGTAAGAACTGAGAATTTCTATGAGGTATGGAACCTTTTTTTGGATGTAACTCCTTTTTTACCTCATATGAATGCTAAGTAATGTTATGCATGAAATGAGTGATTTTGGGGATTGTTCAGATCCCAAAGCCCATTTGAGAGCTTCCTCATACCTAAGGCTAGGGATTGAAGGAACTTCTCTATATAGACTCTAAATCACTATTTGTTGGTATTATTAGATACACACTGATGAGTCTCTATTCTTATTTCACTTTTATTCATTTTTCTTTCTCTTGAAGGAGTTATTTTGGTGCAAGAAAATATTCCCTATTTTCAGTGTATTCTTCCATTCTTCCTTTTTCTTCTAATCTAGACCAAATAAGAGGTTGATATTGGATGAGTGTTATTCTAAAAGAATAAGTTAGATATTTTATACCTTTTCATAAAGTTTTAGATATTTATATCTCATTTTTTTTGCTTCGAACGCCAAACCTTCCATGAATTTCTTACTAAATTAATAAACCCTTTAGTTAATTAAAAAATTCAAATTGAATACATGTTGTTGCACTATTATATAAGGTTAGATGTAGTTGAAATCAACCCAAACCACCCATGGGATAGGTTCTTCCCTTTTACCATGAATATTCCACCCCTAGGGTGTGTTGATCTCATATTACATTATTGGGTATTAATTATAGTGATAAAGTGGATTGTTAAAGGTTTTAA
Source organism: Viscum album (assembly GCA_963277665.1). NCBI lineage: Eukaryota > Viridiplantae > Streptophyta > Magnoliopsida > Santalales > Viscaceae > Viscum > Viscum album. The sequence continues at coordinate 1,429,603,102 of OY728156.1, read as the reverse complement.
GCAAAATATAGCACCTTGCCATTTGTAGAAAAAAAGGTGTGAAATTGTTAATCCATTGTCTTATATATGATTATGAATGGATTAGAAAAATGATTGAGTTAATGGTTTATGAAATGGTGAATGAATTGGTTATGATTATAATGTATGGTTCTTTATCTGGAACCTGTCACCTACTTAGATACCATAGACATTTTTACACCCTGGATTTTGATTACCTATATGCCTACTTTGTGGATCTATATTACCTAAATTCTTTATAAATTTATACTCCTTGGGTCTGATTTATTTAGACCAATTGGATACCTTGGACATTTCTACTCCTGGGATTTGATTTACTTAGCCCACTTGGATGCCTTGGACATTTCTAATCCTTGGATCTGATTTCATTAACTTAATAGGATTCCTTGGACATTTTTACTCCTTATATATGACATATTATTGTGCCTTGGACATTTATACTCTTTAGATATGAATTACTTAAAATACTTGGATTCTATGAATATTTCTACTCCATGGATCTGGATTACTTGGATGCATTTGGTAATTTTCAATCCTTGGGTCTTGTCCCATGTTGGTATTTCATGTCATTACACAGTGTAGGTCATCAATAATGTTTTCCCATGTTTTATAGATAGCCCTTATGACTTAGTTTCCTGGTTACAGTGAGACATGATAGAATTGAAAGTATCACTTGTACTTTCATTACTTGTACTCTTATTATATCTACACATTGCTTCAGTTTATATGCATAGGATGGAATTGTTATAGACACCATTGGTGGTGGCCTACTGAGTGTTATCTCACACATTATTCAGGTTCTCGTTGGGTTCCTGGAAAGACTTCATGGATGTAGGTAGGGACAAGGTAAAGAACCAAATCTCTCATACTTGATTGATTGTTGCATAGGAGTCAGGGAGAATAGGACCGGGCTATGGATCGTGATGCTATTTGAGGGTAGTTACTTGTTAATATTTTTGTACTTTTGATACATGTATTTTACTAGATTCATGTTTCCATATATTACCAATATTTTGTATATCGTTCAATGACTATCATTTGTATATGAAACTTTTTTATGAGATTACTTGCTTATTTTTATGATGGATTTTTATTTTTCAACTTATATGTTATTTTATAAGATTATTTTATGGATTGATATGACTATGCCACTATGTTACACTTAGATCATGTGGATATAGTCTCCCCATTGTTCCCCCATAGACCCTCACTTATATTTGGCAATCTTTGGAATGAAAGGAGGTGTGTTTGAGACCATGTTCCCAACTGGGCTCGATTACTATTGTGTGAACAAGGTACAAAACATCATAGTAAATGTTCCATTTTAAAAAAATTGTTCTGAAAGTTTAATTAATTTTAATTCACCTTTTATGAAGGTAAGAAATTTTTTTAAAATGCTTTCTGATTTTAGGTATGGTTTTAAGTAATTTTAAAATTATCATTTCATGTGTAAAATGTTATTTTAAATTTCATGGATGTCATTCGTGGTTATATTTATTTTATGTTTATGCACTATATTTCCCCTAATATTCCATATATTTTATGAAAATAATTTTTTTAAGTTTAATTTCCAAGAATTATTTGTAAGTGTCCCCATGAATTTTTAGACTACTTCAATTCTTTACGAAAGTGCATATTTTCTTTTAATGAAAATTTTATTAAGATTATTATATTTTTAATTCATTTCCTCATTTGAAAATAAATTTCGTAGATGTAGATATTTGATAAATTTATTTTTAATGGACTTATAATGAGAAATGAAATCATTACAAAAAATATTTAATTTAAATTTTATAATTTGTGTATCGTGTATAATGATTAGGAATGGGGAGTGAACCCATATCCTCAAGGGCACTTTGTCCTCATAGTGATGTCTAGAGAATGAGTATTACTACTATAAATAAGTTTTTGTTAAATATTTTCGAGTATCATTAAATTACATAAAGATATATTATTATCAAAATTAATGTTTTGAAAATTCAAAGGAGAGGTATAATTTTATTTTAAAGGATATTAAGCATAGAAATAAAATAGTTTTTCAAAACAATATAAAATTTTAATTAAATTTTTAAAAATCATCACTTATTATGAATTTTGTATTATGAAAACCCTAAATTTTTTATTTAGGGGGTGATTATGTGTTATATATAAAAAATTATTTAGATATAAATAATGTCATAAAAATAAATGTTTTAAAATGAATTTTATTAGAATTATAAAAGATAAAGGACTTAGCCTCTTATTATAAAACCCCTTACTGAGAAATTTTGTTCTCACCCCATGTTTTAAAATTAATTTCACATGTATAGTAATGAGTATACAATCAATGGTGAGTGGCATTGATTAAAAATATATCTCAAGTGAAGCTAGATAATTGTTCACATCATTTTTTATTACTAGTATAAACATTATTATGTATTTACATTTCCTAATCCTCCAAAACTCTAGACCTAAACAATCCTAATACTGTATATTTCTCAAGTGATGTTTATTATTTTATTATTTTCAAAAAATATATATAGTTTTTCTTAGCACCAAACTTGGGTGTGTTGGTCAGGGGTATCACATTTTCTATCCTATATCGATATGTTTCATTTTTTTTGACATTTGGTAATAATGTCTTGGTTAGATATTTTTTTATTAAATTATAATACTTGGTTTTTATAAATGATTTTTTAAAGAATTGTATGGATTTTAAAATAAATAGTAATTTTTATTAAATATATAGTTATTTTATTTTTTAAAAAGGGTTAATTATTTCCCAATGATTATGTGGTATCCCTTGGCACTAGTTTATATACTCTAGTGATCTGATAACACACTTGATCCCATGTAACAATCTCACTCTGGTCCTGGGTTTTAGTTATTCAAGTCAGGTTATTTCTAAATTCCATTAAAGAAATAATTTAAGTATTAATCTTGGGAATTATAGTAGGTAATGAGATTGGGATGATCAAAACTCATGAGGTACCTATAAAAATGAATATCTAATATCTTTATGGTGAAACTATAACTTCTAAGGAGTCCAGGTATGAAAATTGATTAGAGGATGTATTATTGGATGTTTTGTCCTATATATTTCTACAGCCATAATAGGTTAGGATGGTTAGTTTACTCATGTATTAAGATAAGTAAGAATCAGAAATAAATATATATAAATTGGATTTAAAATTATTTTATTACCTGGAAGTGGTTGTTTGAAATTTTTTAAATTATTTCAAAAATTAACTATGTTTTGGAAAGGGATTTGGTTGAAAATATTTGTTATTAATTTTTATTATCTTCAATGGAAGTTGATATAATTCTATATTGGGGTACGGTATTCCCTAGTATAATCAGGTAAACCATCATGAAAATAAAATAAATGGAATATAAAGAAGGGAAAATAAATTTTATAATGAAGAAAATATAGTGATCGATTATGTCTCCAAGGAGACTTTCCACTTGAAAATATAATTAAAAATACACCATAAAATATAATTTCTCTATTGATAAATTTCTATTTCATTCTCTTATGAACATAAGAAACATAATAATAATATTGCTAGAAAACTATAAAATTTCTATTAACTAAAATGTATTAAAAAAGTGGTTATTTACACCAATAAGACTTTGTTTCTCAAAACAATGGCTTTTTATATTCCTACCATGACATTTAATACATGTATCCCACCACTTCTAACTTTTAATAATTAATTTATGCAAGTATAATAAAAATTATTAGCACCATTTTAGTAGGATATTTATGTTAAATATTATGATTTAATAAGAGTGAATATAGGACCTTTTTATTCTACCATGAATTAATGTTGGGACACCACTTAAAAATTAAGAATTATTCCTTATAAAGACTCATATATCCTCTATATTCTCATTATTTTCATAATTTTACAAATTACATATAGTAGGTCTAACAAATTTATGGGAATTAGGTCATGAATCTCCTTTCCCTCATGATATCATCCATTATTATTTATTTTAAAAACATTTGATCTATCATTACATATCTATAAAAAAATATTATTCTGTAAATATTCAATTTCAAATAATGAAATATCAATTATATTAATATTTTAACTTTAATTTCCATAAGAACATAGAATATCGATCTTACATGCATTTTTATTTATCCTCTCTAAGATTTGGAATGTTTTATCTCATCATGGATAGAGTATGGTATTTATTTGTGAGTTAAATCTATCCTCCCTCAAATATAACCAAAAAAACTCTAGGGTGAACCACAATTGTGTGTCAACACTTGTTTTCCGATTTTTATATTGTGCATTTCTTCTTCCACTGTTATATTTCACTTTGGCATGTAAATCCCAAACAAAAATTCCATTTTCATCACCTATATGATCAACCACATCATTAGTAGGGAAATATAAAATATATAATGGATTATTTGGTTAAAATATATATACAATTTCAATTTGTGATACAAGAGTAGAAAAATTCACAACTCAATTATATGAAAAATCAATGTGTGGAAAAAAATCCTAATTCGATATATGTTTTTAGATTATTTCATGTTATAGGGTGGAAACATGTTTATTCACTAATTTAATTTTCTTATTAATTTTAGGATGTGAAATAGTTGAAAAAAAATAATTTATTTCTCAATTTATTTCACAAAGTTATCTAAAAGTGGATAATAAATTTTACATCCATATTAATTATAATTTTTTAGGAAGTTCATGTAATCTAAATATTTATTTGAAAAATATATTATCAATATGAATTGAATCATTCCTTTTTTATCATGTAATTAGATTCTCCATTTTACTAAATCTATCCAAAAAATGAATATGTTATCTTTTCTCAATTGTAATTAAGGAAATTTCTACACAAAAAATCCATATAAATATCGATCCAAGGATGGGATAGAATAGGAAAGGGTGAATTTGATACATTGTGTCAGGAAATATTCATATTCTTACAAGTCACACAACTATCATAAAAATATATTTTCCTATAATTTTTTTTTTAATTTTCATTAAAAATAAATAGTGTTTTCTCAATACTAAAATGACTCATCTTTGACATCCGGGTCCCAGTGATAGCACAACCACCCCGCTTTAACATGGTCGTCGGGTCCTGGCCCACTAGGTACCACCAGTCGCCCCGCAGACACGCGGGGCACACCCTAGGGTCCACCCACATGACTGAACGGGTCATCTGACTAATGATTGTCCCCACAGGCCAACACTTGTCCTTTCCAGTGTGCTTTTTCCTCACTCACACACACCCTGTGAAACTTCCCATGAGATCACTCATCCTAATCACTACTCCAGGCCAAGCACGCTTAACTGTGGAGTTCTAATCAGATAGGCTTCTAAAAAGGAAGGTGCACCTTGTTGACATGAGTCATATCATTTAGTAATTTAACCCTTTATCATTTAGGGATGTTACAATCACCCCCACTAGGTACCACCAGTTTCCCCACAGACATGTGGGGCCCACCCTAGGGCCCACCCACATGCCTAAACGGTTCATCTGACTAAGGATTGTCCCCACAGGCCAACACTTGTCCAGTGTTCTTTTTCCTCACTCACACATACCCTGTGAAACTTCCCAGAAGATCACTCATCCTAATCACTACTCTAGGCCAAGCACGCTTAACTGTGGAGTTCTAATCAGACAGGCTCCTGAAAAGGAAGGTGCACCTTGTTGACATGAGTCATATTATTTAGTCATTTAACCCTTTATCATTTAGGTATGTTACAATCACCCCCCCCCCCCCCCCTTAGAGCACAACATCCTTGTTGTGGGCCCTACATCTCAACCCAGGCAGTGCATCGCACTTAAGGATAGGTTCCTCCTCTGATACCAAATGTGACAACTGGGTCACAGTGACAGCACAACCACCCCGCCTTAAAATGGCCGTCGGGTCCTGGCCCACTAGGTACCACCAGTTGCCCCGCAGACACGTGGGGCCCACCCTAGAGTCCACCCACATGCCTGAATTGGTCATCTTACTAATGATTTTCCCCACAGGCCAACACTTGTGGGTCATCTGACTAATGATTGTCCCAGTGACAGCACAACCACCCCGCTTTAACATGGTCGTCGGGTCCTGGCCCACTAGGTACCACCAGTTGCCCCGCAGACACGTGGGGCCCACCCTAGGGTCCACCCACATCCTTGAACGGGTCATCTGACTAATGATTTATCCCACATACCAACACTTGTCCTTTCCAGTGTGATTTTTCCTCACTCACACACACCCTGTGAAACTTCCCAGAAGATCACTCATCCTAATCACTACTCCAGGCCAAGCATGCTTAACTGTGGAGTTCTAATCAGACTGGCTCCCGAAAAAGAAAGGTGCACCTTGTTGACATGAGTCATATCATTTATTCATTTAATCCTTTATCATTTAGGGATGTTACAACCACCCCCACTAGGTACCACCAGTTACCCCGCAGACACATGGGGCCCACCCACATGCCTGAATGGGTCATCTAACTAAGGATTGCCCCCACATGCCAACACTTGTCCTTTCGAGTGTGCTTTTTCCTCACTCACACATACCCTATGAAACTTCCCAGAAGATCACTCATCCTAATCACTACTCTAGGCCAAGCATGCTTAACTGTGGAGTTCTAATCATACAGACTCCCGAAAAGGAAGGTGCACCTTGCTGACATGAGTCATATCATTTAGTCATTTAAACCTTTATCATTTAGGGATGTTACAATCACCCCCCCCCCCCTTTAGAATACAACGTCCTTATTGTCGGCCTACATCTCAACCCAGGCAGTGAATCGCACTTAAGGCTGGGTTCCTCCTCTGATACAAAATTTGAAAACTGGGTCCTAGTGACAGCACAACCACCCCGTCTTAACATGGTTGTCGGGTCCTGGCCCACTAGGTACCACCAGTTGCCCTGCAGAAACGTGGGGCCCACACTAGAGTGACACCCACATGCCTGAACAGGTCATCTGACTAATGATTGTCCCCACAGGCCAACACTTGTGGGCCCTACATCTCAACCCAGGCAGTGCACTGCCCTTAAGGTTGGGTTCCTCCTCTAATACCAAATGTGACAACTGGGTCCCAGTGACAGCACAACCACCCCGCCTTAACATGGTCGTTGGGTCCTGGCCCACTAGGTACCACCAGTTTCCCCGCAGACATGTGGGGCCCACCCTAGGGTCAACCCACATGCTTGAACGGGTTATCTGACTAATGATTGTCCCCACAGGCCAACACTTGTCCTTTCCAGTGTGCTTTGTCCTCACCCACACACGCCTTGGGAAACTTCCCAAAAGGTCACCCATCTGGATCACTACTTCAAGCCAAGCATGCTTAACTGTGGAGTTCTGATCAGACAGGCTCCCAAAAAGGAAGGTGCACCTTGTTGACATGAGTCATATCATTTAGTCATTTAACCCTTTATCATTTAGGGATTTTATACCATCAAACTACCTACATGAGTTTATTTTATAAGTAATTATTGTATTGAAAAATTCAAAATATATAATTTATTCCTTTTGAGAAAAATCATTAATTTTTATAAAATTATTTAAATTCATTTTTTTCGAAAGACATCCAAATTCATAAAAAATTACCATAATTTTCACAAAATCCTTTCAAAGACTTGAGTTCAAGTAATATATCATTAAGATAAGTAAAAATTTCATAACATAGATAAATAGCATCAAAAATAATACTTTTAATACTTTTCTTATGCATGATCATATAGAAAATTTATCAATGAATTCTATCTAATATTAATGCCTCATATTCAATATACCTTGGGACATAAAATAATTAAGGTTTTCATGGATAGAATAAATAATTGAATCTTTATTATATATATAATCTTTATATGTTTCCAATGGTTATTTCAAGTTATAATGTTATTTATCAGAATTTTAATAATTAAATGTTCATCTATTTATTTTCTAACAAAAATAAGTAATTGTATGACTATTGAATTAATAAAATACCATTACCAACTCTCAATTAACCACACTCAATTTCAAAAACTTTTTCTGAAATTTTATAGAATAAGATAATTGATCATTTTTTCATTAACTGTGTTAAAATATTTTTCTTGATTTTCACACTATTTAAAAACAACATTTTTCCTGTAAATTTTATTAAGATGTGTAATTATGTATTAATTTATTCAAAAAACCTTAAATATAAAATTTCTAGCCTCGAAAAACTCCTAATATCCATTTCATTATTTAGTTTTGAAAAATCTTAAATATATTTGACTTTCTCTCAATCTACATAAATTCTTTCCACAATTTCAATAAAACCAAAAAATGCCACAAAATCCATTAAAAAGTATAATTTTTGAATATTCTATTTAATTTTTTTAATAATTTTACATTATAAGGTAATATATTTTCTCTACACCCTTTCCATTGTCATTTCTTGGGTATTGTGGAGTTTAGAGGTGATTTTGGTGATTTAGAGGTTTCAGGATGGTTTATATTGTTTTAAATTTTATTTTGAAAGTGATTCTATTGTTTTAGAATGTAAAATAAAAATATTAATGTGAATATAAAATTTTTAAAGTAATTATATTTTTTGGGTTTTTTAATGATTTTGGATATGTTTGGAAATGACCCTTATAGTTGATATGTTTTTGAAATCCTAAATTCATAAGATTAAATTGTTATCTTTAAATAATATTATGGTTTTCTTAATAGTTATTTTTTATTTTTTAAGAGTTGTCTGATTTTTTATAAGAATTTTTGGATTTTTCTAAGTTTTATTTGTTATTTCATAATATTAATTAAATTTTTGACAAGTATATAGATTTTCATAAGTCTTTTTCAATTTCATAAGACTAATTTTGGTTTTCATAAGAGTCATTTTCAATTTTGTAATAGTCATTTTGATTTTTATAGGAGTTACTTGTGATTCTATAAGAGTCATTTGGTTTTCATAAGATTCATCTATGATTCCAAAATAGTCGTGTGATTTTCATAAGATTCATTTTTGGATTTCTGTGAGATTCATGTGACTTATAAAAGGTTTGTTTTTCTTTCCATAAGGGTCTTGAGATTCTTAATGGTCATTAGAATTTCATTTGGGTATTTTATCCCAATATAAGAGGCTTCCTTTAATGAATTTTTCCCTATTTATCTTTTTTGGAAAAAATCATATTTTATGATTTAAAATAAATTTTTAAATTGAAAAATTATTAAAATTGGGAAATTAGTTATGTAGTATAATTTCCTTCACTATTAAATGATTTAATCCCTTATTTAATTAATTTAAGTTTGTTCTTAGATGATAAATATTTATAACCAATTTAAATACAGATTAAGGTAGAGTTAACTGAGTTTTTAGGGATGATACTCGAGAAGATCATCATGTGGTGTAGCTTATATTATTTTAAATTTTGTAATCCCCTCTTATTAGACTCATCTTTATTTTTGAAACTCATATATACATAACTCTACCTTTCAATTTTAGCGAACCCTTACACAATTAGGTTGAGTTTTATATCATAAGTTCCAGGACTAGGAATAACACTCTCCCTCTTATTTTAACTATGTAGTGGTCCATTAAAGCCTCAAAATCATGGTAGAGGATTCAGTAACTCTCTTGATTTTTTGAAAACCAATGAATTATTATGTTATTTTTTTATCTGAATAAATAGAATAAATTAAAATAAAATAAAGATAATAAATATAATATATAAATTAGAGTGAAGAGTGTATCATATGGGTGTTAAATTATTTCTTTTTCATTTTTGGAAAATTATTTTTTTAGTGGATTCTATAAATTTTATTTTTTTAATAAAATCATTGTTACTAATATTTATATTTTTATTGGAAAACATTTTTATGTGTTTTATTACTAAAAACACCAATCATAAAAGTATGAATAACTTATAGGTGGTAAAAAAAATGGGTTGTTTGGATGATTTAGAACTATGATGATTATTATTCTTGCAACAAATAGTAATATTCTAGAAAGGAATAATAAGATATGATTTCATATGTGTTTATTACAAATTTAGTTTCATTTTACTATGGTTTTATATGTTTTTTGTAACTAAATGGATTTTCATAGAATAGTATAACAGTTGTGGTGGAAATGATAGTGTGGCTAATTTTGTGAGGGGATTATTTTGGTGGAGATATTGGTGGTTGTGGGAATGTATTTGAGTGAAAATTATTATGGTGGATGATGGGGTGTTTAGGGGTTGTGTTTGTTAATGTCTAGTGGTATGGAAAGAAATGTAATATGTTGGGAATAAATAATAAAAATCTATGAAACAATATGGAATTTAATAAAACACATTGTAATGAACTTATATGATATTAAATTAAAAGGGTTAATGTATAGAAATGGTGTGGTGTTGGATTTTTAATGGTTAGACATTAAATATGTCTAATAATTTTCAGTGAACATAATATTTCTCATAAATGGTAAATCTATAATCATCTAGATAATATATTAAAGGAGAATTCATATTTTTTTGTGTCTATATTGTATAAAAATTGTTACTAGAATATGTGTAATGGTGGTAGTAGTCTTTATGAAGGATAGTTGAGATGGGGTAATGGTTATGGGAAATTACAGTGCTTCCTAGCATGGACCCTTAGGTTAGTATTGGGTGTGTTTGAATTATACTTGTATTTTATTATGATTATATATGCACCCTATCTGATTGGAATTACCTTACCAATTCCCATATGTTTTGGTTTTGGGTTTTCTTCTTCAAATATTTTGGTTAGTGATGGAATAGATAGACAGCTACTCCCTCTTCTTCACTCTCTCTTAAAAATATGGTACAACTAAAATAGAATGAGGTTGACATGCATAGACTATTATATATATAAGTAAAAATTGTGATTATGTGGTGATTATGGAATGATGATGTGTTTTATAGTAGGTTTCATGCATGGTGGGAGGGGAATAACGTAGATGTCCTTCATGTTAATGTTACCATACTATAATGGAAAATTGTTGTTTGGTTGAGATGTGGATATTTGTTATGGGAATTTGGATGTGTGGATATGCGATTATGATGTGTTTATTTTGTATCTAGATTTTTGGATGTAGTTATGAAGGTATATAAGGGATGGGAGTACCATGACATTTTTCATTGGGGCGTGGTAGAAAAACCCCATAATGGGGGTGATGTAGGGTACTCTTTTTTATATTCTTTCATATTATTTTGTTATAATTAGATGTGATGTCAGGTGAATGAGACCTGGTGAGGTTGGGTGGAAGTTTTCCAGATTTAGATGCATTTTGATTCTGTTATATACTCACTAAGGCATTGGTATGCTTCCTCCATGTCTGTATGATAGGTATTAAAGAGGATCCTACTGATTATATATGTATGCTCACCACTATATATAAAAATATATTTTACAAATTTTCAAGGGTAATTTGGTGACTGATCTAGATAGTAATAACTTGGATCTTGTGATTTATAGTGGTGTTCCATCCTTAGAGTTTTATTTTTGTATTTTATATTCAAGATTAATACTCATATGTAATTTTCATAAATTATGGTTATTGTTGGATATTGGTTGTATTTATGATATGGTTTTGATTAGTTTTTTTTATTTATGTTCTTTGTATTTATGAGTTCAATGCCTCTCATTTGTGTGATTTATTCCTTCGGTTCAAGTCTCCACCTCATGTCATATTAGAGGCAAGATTTTGGGGGTCACTCTCATCTTTATTATCGACACAAAAGAGGATCCCAATGGGAGAGTGTCATGAAAAAGCAGAATCATAACTATGGATGAGTGTTATGATGGAGACAAAATTTAGGATCTATTTAATATTTCATTGTATTTGTAGGGAAATAGTGTTATTTGAACTTATTGTGTGATGTATCAAGGGAGACCATCTAGGAAACAGAATATTTGGGCCCTTATGATCCAATTCAAGGACTTTAAGATTATTAAAAACCCTAGGTGATATAATAATTATTAGGGGGTAGATACCTAGGAGAGGTAGATGCTTCATGTTTTCATATGCTTGTGTTTTAGTTTGAGTTATTTTAATAAATTTAAAATGAATCTAATTAAATGAAACTTAAATTAATTCCATGTTACCTGGATTAAAAGTTTTATTTTTACCTATATATATCCCTTTTGGTAGTCATACATGTGTGTTTGAGGTTGGTAAGGTGCATCTGGATGATCTGGTAAAATATTGTAGGATTGATCAAACTAGGGAGGATAGTATTTGGATGAAGATGTTTTATGAGTTCCAATATCAAGTTCAGGAAAAGTATGAGTGTATAATATTTGATTTGTAGAATTAATACTAGTTAAAGAAGCTCAATATTAACTTGTGGTTGATCTTAGTTAGAAAAACCTATCAGTTTCAATTATCAATGAGCCGGATGTGATAGGAATCTCGTCAATGGAGGATTCTATATCTTAAGGAGAATAAAGTGTCAGGTGTTTCATGGAATGATTTTTAGAGGTAGTTCCATGTAATGTTTAAATCATTGATGATGAGGTAAGAAAATATATATGAGTTTCTATCCATTCAGGAGGGTAACCTAAGCTTGTAAAATCTTGGGATTCACTTTAAGGACTAATTTCTCTTTACCTCTGATCATTTCTTAGATGAGGAGTCAAGAGCATGGTGTCTTGAGGAGGTGATGCATCCAATTATCAAGTATACAGTCACACCCATTACATTTATTATATATTTAGAGTTATATAAGAATAAATAAGTCAATAATAGGATCCATTCATAGATGAGATCATCTCAAGATGGTGGTCATTGTAAAACCCCAGAGTTTATAAATGGTATTTATCTCTTGAAATAAAAGAGTGTTATAATATACTATATAGTATTATACGCATAAAAAAACTAAAAAAGATATTTTATTAATAAATATTGTTATATTAATCAATAATAAAACCAATTAAAATTCCAAACAATACAATTTAATAAGAAATATAAAATAGAAAATCTAAAATGGGAAAATATGTATCGACTCAATCCATTAGAATCATCGCCCCTACTAGCAACGCTATAGAAAAGGAAAAAATGTTAGCAAACCAATCAAAATTATAGAAAATGGAAACATAGAACCTTGAGGGTAATTGATATGAATAACTAATGAAGTAAATTATAATTATTAATAGAAATTAATCTGATCTTTGAAATAGTAATGTGATCGTTGGGAATAGTAACCTGACCGTTGGTAATAGTAATATGACCGTTGGAATAGTAATTTTACCCAAAAATAATAAATTTTGATATAAATAATATTTTTTTATTAATTTATGTAAATATAAATTTTATAATGAAAAAAATAAATATCATGATTAAAAAACATTAAGAATAATTAAGATTATTTTTAATAAACATTATTTTAAATTATTTCATAAAAATCATATTTTATATTTTCAAAATTAAAATTATATATTTTATAAAAAAAATTATAAAATTAAAATAATTTTTGAAATTAGAATTTTTAAATTTTACTAGGGTGATTTTTTGGAAATTTTCTAAAATACTTCAATTTCTAGGTGAATAGTAGAAATATGGTTTTTACATAAGCAGTGTATCTTAAATTGCATCATTCATGATATAATAATGACATAATATTTTATATAACTTGAGGTTCTACCACAATATATTTTAATTCATAAATTAGTCATTAAAATATGATAAAATTAATTTTCAAACTTAAAAAATACTATCTAAATCCTAAACATCTAAAGTATTACATTAAAATATTATTTTTTCATTTTTTTCAACTTTCCTTTTTATTAAACTAATGTATTCAAATTATAAAGTGAACCAAAGACTAAAAATCATGTTATTTAATTAAAATAAGGTTTATAATGTCAAAAAATCTCTATTAAAAGTTTTACCTTTGATATAATATTTTATTCATTTTTTTTCTAAAAACACCCCTCTCTTCAAGTATAAATAACCCCGCTACTTTCCCTTGGAAAACCACTCCTCCCACCCATTCCAAAGATCAAGATTTAACAAAATCATCCCTCCCAAGGCCTGTAGAATACTTAGGGACATTTTGGGTTAATACAAAACCAATAACCAAGTATTTATAGTGTCATACAAGATAATTTACATCAAGAAGAGAGTATATCTCTATTAACTCTTCCCTCTTTTCTTCTTATCTTTCTTCTTTTACCAATTTATTTCAAAACCATATACCAAAAAATTAATTATGAATTAATTTTAAATTATATTAATTAGTTTAAACTACTATAATTATCATATTTCTGAAAAATATAAATTTTATACTTCCCTTCCTGCTCTTTCGACAACGTCCTGTTAAAGGACGGTTAACCACCTATAGAGACATTTCCAAAACAATTATTATAACCACCTTAAAGGATAGATATTATTAATTATATATAATAACTAAATAATTAATTAAATTTATTATAAGATTTTGGAGTTAATCATACTTTTCTATAAATGACTCGGAATGAAAATTGATAAATCAAAGCGAAATGGGAAAATTTTAAGAAAAACATGATATTAAAATGCTTCAATTTCACTAATGGAAGTTAATAAATATAATTCAATGATCATAATTTATAAATAGTTATATAAATGACTATAATTTACTGTTGAATCAATGTTTCAATAAATCTATGTTTATTATTCAAGAGGCGCAAAAGAGAAGAAAAAATGAAGGCATTAAGGTAATGGGGATTCTCGAACCCAACTCATTTTCTTTGGGTTATCCTTATTTCATGACTAATTTGGTATAAATATTTATATAATTTTCCTTAACATCATTTCATTATTCTTAAATTTTATTTTTTTTGGATATACATGTCTCCAACATTATTTTATGAAAAATAAAAATATTTTTCAAAAAGAAATATTATTTCCAAAATACATCTTGACTAAACTTGAGTTGTCTCTTCTTTACTCAAGAATGATGAATATTATACCAAATATGTTTTCTATTTTTTCATCTGGGAACCCCATGTTTATTCATGAAATCATAATTGATTTAATACTTATAAAACCCATTCATTTCCATGGTTTAATTCATGACTATGATTGTAACACATTCTTTGTGGCATATATGATTATGTAAATATTATGATGTGATGGGTGGGCCTAGAATTATATAGCCTTATAATTAATTGGTTAATGTGATTAATTTCATGATATGATGTGTATTATGTGTAAACATGAATATAAATTTTTTTATAAGATGATGTTATGATTTTGTACCTATCTTATGTGTGAACATGATGTTATCTTTGTTTACAACTATGTATGGTATTTGACCACTATGACATGATGTTTCATTTTTTTCATTTTCGCATTCCATTCTATGTATCCTTCATGATGTTTATGTTGATCAAATTATTTTTATATTATAATTATTATTATTCTCACCCATGTTATATTGATTCATGTTCCTTATTCATTCTCTTAAAGGACATTAGATTATATATTTCATTGATGTATATCCTTAGGTGATTATATTTAATGAGGATAATGTGAGCTTTTAGAAGGATATATAAGAAGGATTTAAATTAATATTTATTTTTTTATTACGTAAAAGTTATATAGGAGCCTATTTTTTCCAAGACATTATACCTTTGGATCCCAGATTTATAATTCTATTGTGTTTTTTATATTTAAAATGTTGTAATAGAGATGTAAGAAAAATTAGGGTTGCTATAGTTTGTATCAAAGCACAGTTTAGTTAATTTGGGAGTTAAGATTAGAAAAAAAAATGTGAAATCCATAATTATAAGTCTATGTATAGGAAAAACATATTAGAATAATATGTCTAGTAAAGGATAAACATAAGGATCCCATAAGATATTCCTTTAGTGTTAATTGAATAAAATAATCAATTATTTATGATTTGTTGACTTTCGTTTTGTTAAAACCTTTCCTATTTAAGAAAATATTAGAAACTAGGAGAAACTAGGCCAACAACCCATGTGAGAGACAATGAAACTATTGCCCGAACGACATCCCCAATTCCATAGGAGGTGGAGTTCAAAAATTCATGTCAATTCTTACCTAGTTGTCTCTGGATATAAATAATAACTTTAATCACATGGAATATCTGCCTTCACCTGATAAGGATCAACTATCCATTGATTCCTTTATTTGGTAATTAACACCAATTTTTAGTGGAAATTTTGACACACTTGTTTCAGAATAGTGGGTTAAATCAATGTAGAAGATCTTTTCTATGATCCATTATACTGAGAGGTAGAAGGTGAATGTGGCTATTTATCATTTAGATGGAAAATCCGTTCAATTGTGGGTGTTGATAAAAAACACCAAGCTAAAGGATTAGATGAAAGAGATAGAGTTAAAATACTTTAAGAAAAATGTTTTACACTACGTATTTCCCTTGAACTCTTTGATCAAAGATAGAAAGTGATTTCATAGAGATGAAGGAAATGGAAGCTGAATCTTTCATGATTTATGAGGAAACCCTCACAAGGATTTCAAGATATTCCTTGAATTTTTTATCAATAATTATAGAAAAATAAAAATATTATTTAGTGGTTTAAAACCACACTTTCTAAAGGCTCTAGCTGTCTGATACTTTTGAAGTTATAAAATATTTGTTCGATGTGCTCTCAAAGTAGAGATGGAGTTTAAAAAATGGTTCCATAGTTATGAAGATAAGAAAATAAGAATTGAGTCTCAAGCTAGTGGGTTAAATGAAAAAGGAGTAAAGAGGATTCATCTACCCTCTATATACCCACATGTCAATAATGTGGTAAGAATCATCATGGGAATTTCCACAAATAGATAAATAACTACTACAAGTGTGGGAGAGAAGGCCACCAAACTCATGAATATCAATGAGGAATGAAGAAGCTATACAACATGATAGAGGAAAGGAAAGATCCTCTTAATGCACCACCAACGGTTCAATGCTTCGACTGTAGGGATCAAGGTAACTACGCAAGCCTGTGTACTAAATCATGGGTCCTTGAAGGTAATGAACATCAATAACAACCAAATCCAAAGTGGAAAGGGAAATCTTATTCTATCACTAATGCTAATGTGGATCATGAAAAGGAATTTATACAAGGTACACTTCGTATTCACTCAAGAATGAAAAATGTTTTATTTGATTTTGGTTCTTTATATTAATTTATATCCTGAAAGTTTGATATAACTATTTAATTGAAGAACTAAAACCATGAAGTAAAGATATCTATAAAAATTCCTAGTGTAGAAATCATTACAACCCAAGTGTTGGACTCTTCATTTGTAAGAATATGAGATAATATTTTTTCCAGTAAATCTTGTATTACTTCCCTTGGTAGAATTTCACACTATACTAGGCATTGGTAGGCTCTCATTATATAGAGAAAACATCAACTATTGGGAAAAGGAAATCTCTTTATATATTCCAAATCACCCTATTCTCCTATAAAAAATCAAGTAAGATCATGAATATCCTTTTTAAAATCCCTCAGAGATGTGGGTGTTGATACCCTAGATAGAAGAATACCCTTCCTAAATGGTTGTCTCAAGGGAAGGTATCAACCTAGAGTAAATTTCCATTACTAGGGAATAAAATGATATATTTATAAATAGTTACCTAGATTTCCCTCATATCACGATGTAGAGTTATCAATAGATCTCATACTTAGATACACTATTATCTCAAGATACCCCTAGAGTATGGCCCCGATCGAACTGGAAGAGTTAAAGAAGCAGCTACAAGATCATTCAGAGAAAGGATTCATAATCCCTAGTGCATCACCGTTGGGTTCTAGTGATCTTTGTAAATAAAAATGGTGGATAAATATGGTTGTGTATTTATTATCAATATCTCAACAAGATAACCATAAATAAAAATTATCCTCCACTAAGGATTGATGACTTGTTATATCAACTACGAGGAGATAATTACTTCTCAAATGTGGTTCTTCATTATTTATATCATTAACTAAAGTTGAAGAAGGAAGATATTCATAAGAATGCTTTTCGTACAAGGTATTGGCACTATGAGTTCATATTTATTTCCTTCATGCTTACTAATTCCCCTGAAATCTTCATAGATTTGATGAATAGTGTCTTTAGAGACAACATAGAAAAAATGTAGGTAGTCTTTATCAATGATATTCTCTTTTACTCCAGGAGAAAGGATGAATATGAAGATCATCTAAGGATTGTGTTGGAAATATTAAGGAAGGATAAATTTTATACTAAGTTCAAAAGGTGTGACTTTTTGATGAAGAAAGTTACATTCTTGGGGTATGTGATCACAAGTGAGAGAATTTATGTAGACCCTTCAAAGAAAAAGTAAATTGAGGAATATCCTAGAACAAATAGTTTCACAAAAATATGTATTTTTCTTAGCTTAGTTGGGTACTACTAATGTTTTGTGAGAAAATTATCCTGATTTTATAGATAGATAACTAAGTTAACACAAAAAGGGGAAAAGTATGTATCTATGTAATAATATGGGGAAATATTTAAGGAGCTCAAGAAGAGGAAAATCACTGCACTTGTACTCACAGCACCCACAAGTGGAGAAGGTTTTACGATATACAACAATGCTTAGAAGAAAGGATTGGGTTGTGTACTCATGAAAAATGATAAAGTGATAGCCTGTGCCTTATGATAATTGAATATCCATGATCAGAACTACCTAACACATGATCTAGAGATAGAATCCATGATCTTTACTTTGAGGATTTTGTGACACTAACTCTATGGTTAAAAGTGTTATATATATACTGATCATAAGATTCTAGAATATATATTCACACAAAAGGAACTCAATATGTGTCAATGAAGATAGTTAGATCTAATAAAGGAATATGATTTATCTATTAAATTATATTTAGGAAAGGTAAATAAGGTATATGATGATCTTAGAAAAAAAGAACATGATTTTTTATCTATGATGTGTATTGAGAAAGACCATATCTTCATGGATATTCAAAGGATGGATTTGGACATCATAACAACTTGGAATATATTATACCTTGCCCAAATGATTTCCAAACCATTTATCCAAGATATGATCAAGGAGGAAAAAAGGGATGATATGGAGCTATAAAAGAAGTTTAAATTAGTAAATTAAGTGAAGCAACATGTGTTCCAAATCAATGATGATGGTGTGATTTAGTTTGGAATGAGGATTTTTCTTCCTTCATCACCAGGGATAAATAATGATCTATTAGAAAATATTCATAGCCCTTATTTCTCTATCTATCCTAGAAATACCAAGATGTACCATGATATTTGAGAACACTTTTGGTGGGACAAAATGAAGTAGGAAATTGAGGAGTATATCTCATGGTTTTTGGTATGTTAGAAAGTTAAAGTATAGAGAAAAAATTACAAAGGTATGATGAAACCACTGCATATACCCATGTGGAAGTGGTGGAATGTAACTATGGAATCTATTACTAGTCTCCCAAAAACATCCAAAGAAAAAAATACAATATGGGTTGTAGTGGATTAACTCAATGAGACTGGTCACTTTATTTACATTCAAAAATATTTTTCGCTTGAAAAACTTGAAAAGATATATGTGAAGGAACTAGTTAGGCTACAGGGGGTTAAACTTTAGATCATATCTAATAGTGATACAAGGTTAACCTCTAAATTATGGATAATTATTCAACATTATTTGAGTATTGAATTTAATTTTAGCATTGCTTATCACCCCCAAACTGATGGACAATATGAAAGGACTATTCAAATGCTTGAGGGCATGTTAAAAGCATGCTCAATGGAATTTAAAAGAGGATAGTATCATCGTATCCCATTGGTTTAGTTCTCATACAATAACATCTTATACTCGAGTATTCAAATGGATCCATATGAATTTCTGTATGGTAATTGATGTAAAACTCTAAATTTTTTGGATTAATTAGTGGAAAAGAAGCTAATTGGACCTGATATTGTGCATGAGATGATATAGAAGGTTCAAGCCATCCAACAACATATAAAAGATGCTCAAAGTCGGAAAAAGATCTATGTTGAAAACCATTGAAGGGACTTAATGTTTGATTTTGGAGGCAAATTTTTCATTTGAATATCACCATGGAAGAGATTCATGTGGTTTGGAAAAAATGGGAATCTTAACCCAAGGTATATTGGCCCCTTTGAGATCCTTGATCGTATAGGACTAGTGGCCTATTAGATTGTACTTCCACCAAATATGGCTCAAGTTCATGATGTGTTCCACATATCAATGCTAATAAAGTACACACTTTATCCCTCACATGTACTAAATCTAGAGGTAATACAACTATAGTTTGACCTCACATGCAAAGAGTAGTCGATGAACATATTGGATCACATATTCAAAGTTCTATAAAATAATACAACTCACCATGTCAAAGTGTTGTAGAGGAACCATAAGTATGAAGAGGTGATATAGGAACCAAATGAAGCAATGAAACATAAGTACCCTCATCTATTATCAACTGAATATATGAGTTGAAATTTCAGGGTTGAAATTTCTAAATAGGGAGGAATGGAACAACTCAGAGCTTATAAATGGTATTTTTCTCTTGAAATTAATGAGTGTTATAATATACTATAAAGTATTATACACATAAATAAATAAAAATAATAATTAATAAACACTACTACATTAGTAAAAAATGAAACTAATTAAAATTACACAAATTAAAATTGGACAAAAAATATAAAATAGAAAATCTAAAAATGGAAAATATGGATTCCCTCAATCCACTAGAATCATCGCCCCCACTACCACCACTATAGAAAATAAAAAAAATTAGTAAACCAATATACATTATAGAAAATGTAAATATAGTACCTTGAGAGGATTTTATTTTAATAATGAATGAAGGAAATTAGAGGTACTTATAGGTGGTAATTTGATCGTTCGAATAGTAATATGACCGTTGGGAGTAGTAATGTGATTGTTGGGAATAGTAATTAGATCGTTGGAATATTAATTTTACCAAAAAATAATAAGTTGTGATATAAATAATATTTATTATGATTAATTTTTATAAATATAAATCTTATAATTCAAAAAAAATCAGGATTAAAAAACTCAAAGAAAATATAAACATGTTTTTAATAAACTATATTTAAAAGTATTTCATAAAAATCATAATTTTCCATTAAAAATTAAAATTACCTATTTTAAAATTTTATTTTGTTAAGATGAAAATAATTTTTGAAATTATCATTTCAAAATTTTCCTAGGATTTTTTTTTGTAATTTTTTAAAATACCTCAATTTTTAGATGAATAGTAAAATTACAGTTTTTCACATAACCGGTGTATCTTAAATTACATCATTCATGATCTAATAATGAAGTAGTCCTTTCTGAAACTTGATTTTTGGAAATGATATCCTTTATTTCATAAATGATTTATTAAAATCTGAAAAACATAATTTTTAAACCTGAAAAGTACTTTTTGAAGCCTAAAAATATAAAGTATTACATTAAAATATTATTTTCTCATTTTTCCATCTTTCTGTTTGATTAAACTAATAAACTTGAATTATAAAGTGAAAAATGGTATTAAAATCATGTTATTTAATTAAAATATGGTTAATAATGTCAAAAAATAACCATTAAAAGTTTACCTTGGATATAATATTTTATTCAATATTTTATTCTAAAAATACCCTCTCTTCAAGTATAAATAACACATCTCCCATCCCTTGGAAAACCACTCCTCCCACCCATTACAAAGACCATTATTTGAACACATCATCCCTATAAATCCCATTATTATACTTGGGTACATTCTTGATCAATACAAATCCAATCACTAAAGAATTATAATGTCATATAAGAGAAGCTACACCGAGGAGAGAGTAATTCTCTATTAACTCTTCCCTCTTTTCTTATTATCTTTCTTCTTTTTCCCAATTACTTTAAAACCCATATACTATAAAATTAATTATGAAGTAATTTAAAATTATATTAATGTTTTTAACCTACTAAAATTAACATATTTATGATAAATATAAATTTCATACTTCTCATCCCACTCTTTGGACAACATACCATTAAAGGTCAGTTAACAACCTACAAAGACATTTAAAAGATAATTAGTATAACCACCTTCATGTATGAATATTATTAATTATATATAATATATAAATAATTAATTACATATATTATAATCTTCTGTAGTTAATCATTATTTTCTACAAATGACTTTCATAGAAAATAGAGAAATCAAAGCAGAACTGGAAATTTTTAAGAAAATCATGATATCAAAACCCATCAATTTCATAAAAGGAGAAATATAATCCAATTATCATAATTGATAAAATTTATATAAATGAATATAATTAACTTATGGATCAATGTTTTAATAAATCTATGTTTATTATTCAAGATGCGCATAAGTAATGAAATAAAGCGAGAATTAAGGTAAGGGGGACTCTCGAACCCAACTCTTTTTCTTTAGGTTATCCCTATTTCATGAATTCTTTAGTATAATATTTCTCTAATATTCCTAAAATATCATTTTATTATTATTACCTTTTATTTTAGGGTATATACATGTTTTTAAATTAATTTTATGACAAATAAAATGATTTTCTAAAAGAAATCTTCTTTCCAAAAACACATCTTGACTCCTCTTGAGTTGTTTATTATTTACTCAAGAAGGAAGATTTTTATAAAAAAATATGTTTCCCCCTTTTCATTTTGGAACCCAAATTTATTAATGAAGACATTATTAATAAAATCCTTATGAAACCCATTTCTTTCCATGGGTTATTTCATGACTATGATTATAATATGTTCTAGGTGGCATGCATGACTATGTAGATATTATGATATGATAGGTGGACCCATAATTATATACCCCCATAATTCATTGGGTAATGTGATGAATCTCATGAGATAATTTTTATCATGTGTGAACAAGATGCATGATTTTTTCAAAACTATTTGTGGCATTTGACCACTATAAAATGATGTAACAACCCACTTATTCTCATTAGCTTGAGAATACGATGAATAATTACTTGGACTAAAGTGACATCCCCAATACACCAAAGGCTATAAATAAGTGAAAAATGGTTTCAAATGTAAGTGTTAGATGGTTTTCAATTTAATAACTAAAACCATTAACTCAATAACCATAACCAAACAACACACTATATGATGCACGAATAAATTAAAGACAACCCAACCACTTCATTTATATCAAAAATACACCAGAGTGTAATCTAGTGGAAGACATGTAACAATTAAATTAAATAGTTTAAGATAACTGCAATAAACTCCAAGACAACTACAAGAATCCTTGCTCTATAAGCTTCATGCTCCAACATCACCAAACATCCCAAGTATCACAAGGTGGTGCTAAATATGTTTGATAATTTACATTTTCCCATGTCTTGAAAGATATCATCTGAAAAAATCACCAAAGTGACAAAGAAGGGTTGATTATAAAACATAGTAGGTTTTCCCCAATTAATTTCCTACTCACGCCACAAGGATAGAAAATTTAGCATCATTTATATAAAATAATTTGAAAAATAGTTTATAACTAAATATAAACAAGTTTCAAAAATCATTACAACCAAAAGTAAATAAGTTCTATTTTCAACCAATTTTCTAGAAAGTAATGTTTCTATTAGAACAACCAAACAAGGATTTAAAACCACTTCTCAATATCATTTTTTCATAACCATTCCATTTCACTTTTTCACACACCCAACCATGTATGCTTCGTTTTGGTAGTTCCATACTCATGAGCAGTCTCTCATCCAATTACATTGCGTCCCACTAACACTCACCCTCGATCTAGGGTCATGAACATTGTACCCCAATGGTGCATGTACCTTATTCAGGGTCACATCGAACATGAACTCACATAACCCATATATTCCAAAATTATTCAAATAATCCAATTCAAACCATTTCAATAAAACTATTCTTTTATTGAAAACTATTAAAAAATAAATTATAATAAACCATTTAATTTAAATAAAATAAATTATTTTTATTTAAAACACATTAATCAAAACCAATTACAACAATTACAGAAAAAACCACTTTTAAAATCTTTATTTTAACATCAATAATCAAAACACTTTATTCAAGGAAACCAATTTTCCAGATTTCCACAATTTACCAAATCGTTACTAAAGAGGGTCTCCAAAAATTTATAAATAGACAATTCACAATCAATTAAACACAATATATTCAATTTTAAATCATTCCAATCAGTTATACTAAGTGGAGTCGAGAGTCAAGCCAC
The DNA here is from genome assembly GCA_963277665.1 of Viscum album. Classification (NCBI taxonomy): domain Eukaryota; kingdom Viridiplantae; phylum Streptophyta; class Magnoliopsida; order Santalales; family Viscaceae; genus Viscum; species Viscum album. The sequence continues at coordinate 1,429,578,911 of OY728156.1, read as the reverse complement.
CTACCTTGATGGTTTTTGGCTAAAATAGAAAACAGATGAATAACGCTCACAAAGCCGGGTAAGAATTCCATGAAACTACCCTATATCTCTTATCCTATTAATAAAGAGAAAAATATAAACATATTTGGAATTAAAAATCTTATATCTACTCATAATAGGCATATATCTAAGAAAATAGGAGGATAGGACAATAAGATCTAAGAAAATGTGACAAGAACGAATAAGAATGATGACATATCTCAAGAATCGGGCTTCAAATGCCATGGAAAGGCTCCAAATCGATTCCAATTTTATTAGGAGAGATTATCTAACATTAAATAAAGAAAATACTAAGTTAGTTTTGAAAAGGAGAAAAATGGATTTAGGGTCAAAAATGTGTGAGATCCACTTTTTTAGGATCTCACTTAAACCCTGTGCATGGTTTAGTCACACGGTTAGAAAAACTATGTGCTAACCATGTGTTATCTACTGCTTGGGTAGACCCTCTCATGGCCTCCTCACACAGGCTCCTTAATTGTGTTCCCATAGATCTGAAGGTACTATCCAATATCTACAACTATTCATGGTTTCTCCTAGGATTCATCATAGTTTAGACAAACTGTGTGCATACCGTGCACCTTCCCTTTAGCCCCAAAATTCTCTAAATTTTCTCAAAACTCTCCCAAAATTCACCATTAAACCTTATATTCATGAAAATAATAAATAAAGGGTTATATACTAGAAATATAGGGTACAATATTCTCCCCATCATTATTCTTTCTATCCCTAGAAAGTAGAAAACCATCCTTTCCCTAAAAGAGTTCCATCCATTTCTCTTTTATTTCCTTCTCACCTTTCCAAGTCTCTTCCTGAATCTCACCATGTTTACATAACACTCATAACAAACTGAAAAAATTTTCCATGAAAGACTTTATCCAACCTATCCATAATCTACACTAGTATATGTACCAATGAAGAACCTGACTCTATGTCAATGTGATCCAATCTAATCACATGGTCAGGATCAGGTTTATACTTTTTGAACTAAGATACGTGGAACATATTATGCACCATAATAAACTATGGTGGTAAAACCAATCGATATGAAACCTATCAAACCCATTAAAATATCTCAAAAGGGCGAATGTATCGAGGATATAACTTTCCATTCTTCCCAAAATGAAGATGCCCAATCCATGGAGAAATCCAAAAGAACACATTATAACTCACTGTGAACGACAATGGTCTTCAATGATGATCTGAATATGATTTCTGATGAATCTGAGCTATCTCTATTTGTTTCTTGAACAACTAAATCTTCTCCACTATTTATTGAACAAGGCATGTCCTAACTAGGGAATTTTCACCTATTTACACCCAACAAAATGGAGAAAGATAAGGATGCCCATAAAATACTTAAAAATAATCGATACCTATTGAGGCCTGATAGCTGATATTATATGATAAATCCACTAAGGGTATATGCTCTTACCATGATCCACCAAAATCCATTACACAAGCTCAAAACATGTCATCTAACATATGTATCATCCTTTCAGATTGCCCATCCGTCTGAGGAAGATACACTATACTCATAGTCAACTCAGTGCCAAGGGATTTCTATAAGGATTTTCTGAAAAAAGATGTGAACATCATATTTTTTTATAACACTATAAAAACCAATACTTCGTGTCTCTTTACCACCTCATGGATATAGATTTTGTACATATCATCCATCATATGAGTTTCACAAATAGGGATGAGATGAGCCGACTTCATGAGCTGATCTACTATCACCCATATGGAATCATGTCTCCAAACTGTTCTTGGGAGACCTATAACTAAATACATGGTTATCTGCTTCCATTTCCATGCTGGAATAGGTAAATACTACAACATACCTATTATTTGTTAATGTTCTTCCTTAACATTCTTACAAGTTATGCAACTTGAAATGAACTCATCCACTTTCCATTTATACCAATCCACCAAAACTATTCTTTCAATGCCTTATACATCTTATGTATACCTGAATGTACCACCCATCTAGAATGGTGGTGAGCATGAAGAATTTATTCCTAACAAGACATAGGTACACACATCCAATCTCTAAACCACAAACCCAAACTCCCATCAATTTTCCATCCCTCAATGGTCTCCCCACCATTGAGTTTTGAACTCACAACCAGGCATTGTGTATTAGATTTTTGTGCCTCTTTAACCATCTTTACCAAATTATGAACCATAGAAACTAAAAATAAGACCACAAAATCACCTCGGTATTCACATTCCACATGCATGTTGTCTAGGACTAACATCAACTATCATTCATCTAAGGATTATTTTTCCAAAATAGCATATGACTTTCTACTTAATGCATCAACCACCTAATTACCTTTTCCCAGTGTATAAATCAAGTTAAAGTCGAACATTTGGAGATACTTTATCCATCTTATTTTCCTCAGATTCAAATATCACTTAGAGAAAATATATTTTAAACTTTTATGATCTATGAACACAATAAATTTCTCACCAAAGAGATAGTGACACCAGGTCTTCAAAGCATAGACAATCATAACTAACTCCAAATCAAGTGTTGGTTAATTCTTATCATGAACTCTCAAATACCTTGAACCATAAGCAACCATATGGTCTCCTTATATGAGAACACATCCCAACCCAGATCCTGAAGTATCATAGTACACCACATACCCCTATCCGAATTCTAGAAAAATCAAGACAGGTGCTAATGTAAGAAGAACTTTTAACTCTTAGAAAGACTAATGGAATTCCCCAATCCATTAGAATGGATCATTCTTCTTTATAAAAGCTTTAATTTGTGAGGATAGTCATGATAAGCCACGCAAAAAGCATCGTTAATAACTATGTAGACCAAGAAAACTTCGTATCTCAATGACATTATTCAGAGGTTTCTATGAGATAACAGCTTCTATCTTCTATGGATCCACAGAAACACCCTTTTTAGAAATTACATGGATGAGAAAGCATTCCTCTTGTATTCAAAAATCGCATTTTGACAATTTTTCATACAAAAAATGGTCTCTAAATATTTCCAACACTATCGTCAGGTATTGATCATGATAAACCCATGTCCTTGAATACACCAATATGTCATCCACAAACACCACAACAAAATAATCAAGATAACTCTAAAATATCTAATTCATCAATTTCATAAAGATTGTCGGTGCATTAGTAAGACCAAAAGGCATGACTACATATTAATAGTGGTCATATCTACTTTTGAAATTTTTCTTCATAATATCTTCCTTCTGAACTCACAATTGGTGATATCCTGATCATAATTCAATTTTATAGAACCAATGGGATTCCCTCAATTGATCAAACAGATCAATAATTCATGTAATTGGATACCTATTCTTTATTTTAACTTGGTTAATCTTACGATAATCCACACACATCCTTAGAGTTCCATCTATTTTCTTCACAAACAAGACTGGTGCTACCCATAGAGACATGATCGGTAGAATGATACCTTTTCTTTAAATCTCTTACAACAGTACTTTCAATTCCATTAACTCTATTGGTGCCATTATATAAGGTGGAGGGGAAATAGTACTGGTTCCAAGTAGGAGATCAATTTTAAACTCCACTTCCCTAATAGGTGGTAACCCTGGTAATTTCTTGGGAAAGACATATGGAAATTGACCCATAACTTGTGGAAAATGATATCCATGATCTCTTCTATCGATGATATGTTCAGTGTCACAAACTGATAAGATTTTTTTCTCCTAATTGTGTTAACCATCCCATTGCACCTGTATTTACAACCCTTTATCCCTTGAAGAGATGATTGACGTTGTCCTAAATTGTAAAACTAACCATTCTGCTATAATAGTCGATGTGAGACATGAACATTTTCAACCAATCCATACCCATTATTAGATTAAATATATCTATATCTAACACGGATAAGTCCCACTTCAACTCATCTCCATCAATGGTTATAGAACATGACCTACACAAAAAATATTTATATTCATTTTTACTGATAGGATTTTAAAGTTTTAACACAGAAGGAATCATCTCTAGTTTTAAACATATAAAATCAACAGTATGAGAATAAATGAATGAATGTGATGCACCAATATCAAACATCACTTTCATAAGGTTATAATTCAAAATAATCATACCTCTTGCAATAGATAGTCCAGCCTGACCATCTACAATCACCTACCCAGCTTCATACAATTGCTTCATTGTTTCACTTTCCTTCTTATTTACTTGTTATGATTGACCTTACTATGGATTAATGGTGTTCCTAGAATCACCATGGATATCCATGTTATATAGATGAGTCTGATTTAGATGTTCTCTCCCTGTCTAATCATAAGATGCTTATGACACCTGAGAAGTGTCTCGAGCACCTGACCTTGGAGAACTGAGACAATAGTGATGAAGATTCCCCATCTTCTTACAGTTATGGAATGCTCAAGGTTGTATCGAAAACTATCTCTTTATGTGGTAAAGTGAACCAAATTAGAAACATCATACTTTTCTATTAGGAAGTGGAGGAAGGTTCATTGATCAAATAGTTTGATTCTAATTCCCACTCCCACCTTGGAAATAGGTTTCCATCTTCTCCTTGCTTCTAGAATTCAAGTTCCCGCCATTTCCTATAGGCATCATCATACTTCCTCCTCCCATAGTTATTGAGATATCATGTTTAGCCACTATCTCTCTGTTGACCATCTCTGTATAATCCATATTACAGAGCACTGCAATATAATCCATAATACAGAGCACTGTAATCTTTAAGTGAACCTCCTGTCTTATCCATGATTCAAAGATGCTTGCCTTCAAGGCCACACTCGTTGAAAATTTGGATGTGAAGAGCACTAAATTAATTAATTTAGTCACACACTCAGTGATATAGATATTTTCCTAATTTAGGCTGAATAAGCCCATCGTTATCGGGATCCTCAATGTGTGAGGATAGAATTGTTTATTAAAAAATTCCTCAAAATCCTCCCAAATAAGATCATAATCTAGTTTATCCTATACTGCTAGATCCCACAACTGGAGTTCAAGATCCTCGATCATATAAGTTTCCAGTTTAACTTTCAACTCTGCTAGTGTATTTATGAAATATTATATATGATTCATCCTATTCATCTACACCTCTACCTTTTTAGGTTCATAATCACCTTGGAAGATGAGTGGATTATGCTTCATAAACTAGATTGAATTATCCACATGTATTGGCTCACCCCTTTGGTTCCTTGTGTACACGGCATGAAATGCTTGGATGATACTCTGAACTAGTTGTTGGTTCATCTATTTTTCAGGTACAACCATATTATTTATAGCTTCCTCTATTTGGTTTCTACAATATCTACTAGGTGTTATTTTCTAAACAGACAAAAAACTATGTAAGTCTCACTATCTAGCAACTGGAGTCTTATAATTTCAAATACTATCACATCAACTATCACACATTATTTTCCAAAAATAATCTTTTCCAAGTTTAACAATTTTTTAAAAATAAATTCTTGCATTTGAAAATTAAACCATTTCCAAAATGCATCAACTATGCTCTTTTCAAAATCCTTCATTTGAAAACAATTGTAACATTTTAAAAAAAATATACCTTTTCACAAAATCATAAATCATTACTCAAAAAAAATATGAAATCCTAGTGGGAAGTCATTCCTCTAAAATGTATTCCATTATTGTCTCATTGGGTAAACCCATGACAATGAGATTCCAATATCCTATAAGTGTATACAAAACACTTATCTATCCAACTCCCTGGAAACTAGAAGTTCATCATAAAAATGCTAGCTACATCTTTTAGTTCTCTACATTTCAATTCTCAACAATCCTATTCCTTTATAAGATCACAACCTAAAGAATAGACAAGAATGAATTTCAACTATAAGACCAAGAAAACTAATGACTACTTTTTCCATAAGTAAGGAGAAAAAACCAATACCACTTATCTCAAATAATCTTTTGGATCAAAAAAATGGATACCATTTGTAATTACCCACTTATTATCATTGGCTTGAGAATACGATGAATCATTACATGGCCTTAAGTGACATCCCCAAGATTACAAAGGCTAGAAATAAATGTTGAAGGGTTTAAAATGAAAGTGGGGGACAATTTACCTTTTAAGAACTAAAACTATTAACCCAGAAACCATAACTAAACAACTCACTATATGATGCATGAATAAATGAAAGAAAACTCAACCAGTTCATTTATATCAGAACCAAACCAAAGTATACTATAGTGGAATACATGTATCTATCAAAGTAAACAGTTTAAGATAACTACAAGAAACTCTAAGACAACCATAAGACTCCATGATCCACAAGATCCATGCTCTAATATCACCAAACATCCCAAGTATCACAAGGTGCTACCAAATATGTGTGATACTTTACCTTTTCCCATGTCCCGGAAGATAGAATCTGCAAAAGCACGGAAGTTCCAAAGTAGGTTTGAGTATAAAACTCAATAGGCTTTTCCCCAATGACTTCCCTACTCACACCGCTATGATAAAAAAGTTAGAATCATTTATATAAAACCATTAATAAAAAACAATTCTGTAAAATAGTTTATAACTAAATATAAATGAGTTCCAAAAACCATTATAACCAAGAGTAAACAAGTGCTATTTTAAAATAATTTTCTAGAAAGTCACATTTCTAGAAGAAAAACTAATCAAGGATTTAAAACCATTTATCAATATCATTTTTCAATAACCATTCCATTTCACTTTTTCACGCACACAACCATGCATGCTTCATTTTGATAGTTCCATACTCATGAGAGGTCTCTCATCCAATTACCGTGTATCCCACTAACTCACGCCCCCAATCTAGGTTCACACACCTTGTACCCCAATTGTACATTTCCCTTATTCAGAGACACGTGAAACATGAACTCACACAACCCATATATTCCAAAACCATTCAAATAAACTAATTCAAACCATTTTAATAAAACTGTGATTTATTGAAAAGCATTAAAAAAACAAATTTCAATAAAGCATTTCATATCTATAAAACAATTACTTTTATTTAAAAAAATTTAATCTAATCCAATTACAAAAATTATAGAAAAACAACTTTTTAAAATCTTTATTTTAAAATCAGGAATCAAAGCACTTTATTCAAGGAAATGAATTTTCTAGATCTCCACAATTTACCAAACCTTCACTAAAGAGGGTTTCAAACAATTTCTAAATATCCAATTCACAATAAATTCAACACAAGATATTCAATTTGAAATCATTACAATTAGTTCTACTAAGATTATTCACGATTGAAGCCACCTACCGTGATGGATTTGGTAAAACAGAAAACTGATGAAGAATGCTCACGAAATCGGGTAACAATTCCATGAAATCGCCTTAGATCTATTATCTTATCAACAATGAGACAAAATCTCAACATATTTGGCATAAAAACTTATATCTACCCACAATAGGTGTATAAATGATAAACTGAGAGGATAGGAGAAGTAGATGTAAGTATATCTAAGAAAACATGACAAGAATGAAGGAGAATGATGACATACCTCAAGAATTGGGCTTCTAAATGACAAGGAAAGGCTTTGAATCAATTCCAATTAACTTGGGAGAGGTTCTATAACCTTAAATGGAGTACAATCCTGAGTTAGGGACACAAAGGAGAAAAAATAATGGAGTTAGAGTCAAAAACATGTGAGATCCACTTTTTAGGATCTCACTTAAACCATGTGCATGGTTTAGTCACACTGTTAGACAAATCGTTCTCTAAGAATGAGTTAGATACTACCTAGGTAGACCATTTCATGGCCTCCTTACATGACCCCCTTAACCATGTACCCACAGTGCCTAAGCTATTGTCTAACATCTGCAACTCTGAATGGTTTCTCCTAGGATTCCACACGGTTTAGATAAACTGTGTGCATCCCATGTGTCTTCCCTTTATCCCAAAAACTCTCCAAACATTCTCCAAACTCTGCCAACATTCACCCTTAAACTTTATTTTCATTAAAATAATAAATAATGGGTTACATACTAGAAACCATTTATAATACACATGATGTTTAATTTTTATGCATTGCCACATTTCATGCCATGTTTCCTTCAGGTTGATGATGTTGATACTATGATTATGATATGATGATTATTATATTATCACCCGTATTATATTGATTCATGTTCCTTATTCAGCATCTCATTAGGCCTTTAGATTACCCCTTTCATTGATGTAGATCCTCAGGTGATTACATGTACTAAAGATAATGAGAGATTTTAGAAGAATAAAGAACAACGATTTAAATAAATGTTTATTTTTTTTATTATATAAAAGTTATATATGATCAAAATTTTCCCAACACACTAAAACATTGGATCCTATATTTTTAATTATATTATATTATTTATCTTTAAAATGTTTCAATATTCATGTAATAAAAATTAGGGTCATTGTAGTCATCAAAACATCATGAGGGGAAGAGTTTTAAAGGGAGGATCCTAGAAATTGGGAAAGTAGAGGTTATGAATGTTAGGGATTCGATTCCATCATATTTAATTTCATTTATCTACAATTTTGAATTCATGTTAATCCACTAAGATCTTTTTACCATTGTGATTCATTTTTTTAGGTCATGTCTATTGATGATTTAGGTACTTAACCATTCTTGGGGCCCAGCATAGTATAAGAAGTTAGATTCTTTATCCTTACTAGAAATAGTTTCCTCTAAAGATGTATCAGTAGAAAATACTATAAGATTATATTCATATAAGAGGATATAGAGTTGGTACAGTCTATCCTCATGATACTCCCCTCCTTTAAGGACATAGGGTTGAGTGTGTCCAAGGAGGTTTTTATTAGTAGGGCCAGTGAGGCATATGATATGGGCATGGATAGTTGTGTGTTATAGAGATGCAAGAATATGGAAGACTATAAATTCTTTGAGGAATTATTTAATTATCCTCTAAACTATATTTTTTCTTTTTTTTTCATTATAGTGCATCACATTATTTTATTTTACCTTCCTTGGTTCGTGCCTTGGTACCCGCAGTGGTGAATCTTACATTACACTTGGTGTTTACTTAATTAATAGGAGATAATTCCAATTTTTTTATGTATTTCAGGGTTTTGAGTAGATGATGGTGAAGAATTAGTGATTTGGGGATTTATTTTTTTGATTGGGTATAACTATATGATGTCATTATCTATATTTATTGGTTTCATTTTGTGGGCATGATCATTGATTTTTTCTATAGGAGGGTTTCATTTTCCAATGTGTAAATCTATCATGAAATATTTATTAGTGATAGATACTATCAAGTATGTTATAGTCATTTAAACCCCCTATTTTATTGGTTAGAAGTGTTTTAATTAGATTTAGTAGCATGCAGAAAGTGGATTGATCGAGGGTTATGGAGGATTTTCCATATTGTTTCTTTTAATGGGTTGTTGCACTACCCTCTTAGTGTGATATTGAGTATGGGATATAGGTATAAACTAGTTCTTATCCAATCATGGTGTCACTTTATTAGACAGAACCTTTCAATATGTGGGATTTGAGGTTCTAGATAGATGATTTGATGTAGAAGGACTCCATCCATCCATGTGTATTGACATATGGTGATCCAGTGTTATTAACTAAGAATGTGTACGTAAAACCCCAAAAATATAAGGTAAGAACATTATATTCGATAACATGTATGACATGAAACACCAAGCATATAAGGGAATATAATATCCTGAGACTTTACTATATATTTACTATTTTTAATAAATCCAATCTATGATATATATTTCAATGCATATGATAATGAATTAGTATATATCACATGCAACAACAAGTTTCTTAAATGGCTTTAATTACATTCAAGAATGAGTTTTACTAAATAATAATGTAGTATTAAAATTTTATTATTCAATATAATAAGACTTAACCTAGCTATTAAATTATAAGTTATGAATAATATTAGATAAATTATAAAAATATATGTTTTAAAAAAATATAAAATGAATTTGTTGGTTACAAATTATTTATAAATGAATATAAGAACCAATTGAATATAAAGTGAATGTTTTTAGAAAAAAACTATTCTTATTCTAACAAAGAAATTTTGTCCTAATAAATTAAATTAATTAAAAATAGTGAGTGATGTTAATGTAATATATATTATATATTCAATAAAATATTTTTTATATTCATCTAATATATTTTATAAACATAATATAAGAACAAACCTAATATTTCACATAAAAATCAATATTTTTCTAAAGGCACTTTTATCGCTTTTTAGTGGAGAACCAATATTAAGTCCAATTTTAGGAACTTTTATAAATATTATATTTCAAAATAAACTTCATATTTATAATTATAACATCAAAATTATCTTATGGTTAATTTATAGTATTTTTCTATAAACATTCATTTTTTTGATGAATAGTGAAAACTACTGAATTTTAATTCAAAACTATTTTTTCATAAAATTCATTTATAAGGATAATTTATATTTTTGATTTGTTTTAAATAATAATTAGATAAATTTTATATCAATTAATACAATTTATTTCATTGGAACTAATTTCACTTTGAAATTGGATATAAAATCTTAGAATTTTGTTTTTACATTTTTACTTTAAAACCAGCTTTGTCGTCCCATCTGCAGGATTAAATTTAAATTACTTTATGCCAATTGTGTGATTGGAAATTTTAAAAATGGATTCAATATTTTTAATAAGGATAATTTATAATTTATAATAACTTCAACTTAGTTTTTTACTAAAACAATTGGTGAATGTAATTAAAATTAATTACAAGGATTAGGAGAAAAATTAGCTTAACAAGGGACTAAAACTTAATATTAAGGTCCAAAATGACCTTGAAGCATATAAAAACTAAATTGGATAGAAAAATTTCTACCCTATAATACATTTTATCTAATTTTAATCATTATTGGACCAACTTCAGGTAGTAAAAATGTGGGTGGAATTCTCTTTTCAAAAATTAACAAGAATGTCACTCCTCCTCCACTATAAAAATTCACTCACCCATCCCACTTCCTCACACCTATAAATACATTTGTATAAACTAATATCTGACCAAATAGATCTTAAAAATAATTCCCCTAATCTTATAAGTCTCACCTTGGGAATAAATCCATCTAATGAATCCCTTTGGTGAAAACCAAAAGGAGTTACCTGAATAAGAGGTAACATCCTTCCTCAATCTCTTTTATTTTATTTTAATTTTCCACCCCATAAAATATTATTATTACAAGATTAAATAATAATAAAATTCCTAAATATACTAAGATTTTGATATGTTAATGGTTAAATATAAACATATATACACTTCCATTAAATGGGTAATGAACTTACCATTCGTGTACGGCGAACTATCGCCTCAAGGAATGATGATTGTTCATTTTTCCTTTACCACCTTTCATGGTTGGGAATTATGATGTAAATTATATTTAAATATGATATATATGATATTTATAATGTGTTTATGATTCTTTAATCCTTTTATAAAACATAAATGTCACGACCCGTCCTCGGGGCCCGTGCCGTGACTACCCCAAGCCCGCCTTCCATAGGCCAGGGGCTGGCGACTAGCACCAAGGCATAATTCCCGGTAAAAAGGGAAGGTGTTGCCTTTGTAAAGTAACAAACACCACAGAGAAAGCAAGCAGAAGTAAACACTAAGTAAAAACTGGGTACAACAGTACGTGTGGAAAAGTATGTGGGCCATAATACAAACCCAAACTGAAAGTAAAGTACAACTGGAAAGGGAAAACAACAACTGAAAGTAAAGCCGCAACGTCAAGTTGTCCACCGGAAGTCCCACCTGAAGGGTGGGTACAGATAGCCTCCACAGCTGCTCGGGTCCATCCGTCCACTCCGAGCACGTCCCGCCCAGTGGTCCACCTCTAGGTACCATCCTACTCCGCAAGCCTCAGCCACGATCAGCGTTGTCTATCGTCTGCAACCAACACAACGTAGTGCGGGCATAGCCCGTGCAAGGGTGAGTATAATCTACTCAGTAGGGACCCCGAGACCCCTGAAGGTCTCCCAGAATCCAAAAAGGATAATCCACAAAGAAAAGATAAAATCACGAAGTAACATCTGATACTACTTAGGTATATGCCCATACATATACCTAAGTCATCATTTTCCAGTTCGGCTCCAACAACCGAGTCCAAATTTGATCACATCCACACAGGATAGCACAACACAATCTACATAGGAAAGAAAGTCAAGATTCTGCTCACACAGGTATACTTCTTCGTATGATGATAGAGATGATCAGATGTAGCCACTGATTCATCTAAGTCGTCGGACCCACACAGGATCGATAGGTACTAACCCTCGCCATGACCCACAAAGGATTGATAGGTACTAACCCCCGTAATGACCCACACAGGATCGGACCCACACAGGATCTGTAGGTGCTGGCCCACACTGGACTACTGAGCGCTGACCCACACAGGATCTGACCCACACAGGATCGGTAGCACTGATCCACGTAGGATCTCTGAGTGTTGTAGTCGTCGCCATCGAATCCACGAAGGATTTATGTACAGTCGTCATCGTCGTCGCAGTCGCAGCCAGCTCTAGTGTTCCCGCACACAGCAAGATCGTTCGGGAGGGTCCGCTCCACAAGACGAATGGCTGATACATCAACTGAAACATAGTCCGGAGTTGATGTATCCAAAAGTTCCGTATCGTCAATAGGAACTCAACGTCACAGACGGCGCGTCAATCGGACGCCCGGTCTGAGAGTTATTGGCTTTCTCGTCCGAGGTCCCCGGTTGGTTTTTAAGTCAAAACCAACCCAATCGTACTCCAACTGCGTCCAAACCTCAAACGGAGTAAGCCAAAAGGTTCGTCTCACTTAGAGGAATCCAACAAAGTCGACGGCACGTCAATCGGATGTCCGGAGCTCAAGTTATAAGTGTTTCCGCTCTGAGGGCCCAGTTGGTTTCGTGTACGAACCAACCCGGCCGAACCCAAAGTTCTTCGAAACCTTGAGTGTAATATATCAAAATGACCATCTCGTTCCAAGTATTGCATCGCCGCTGACGGTGCGTCGATCGTAGGTCTGCAACCCTAGTTATGGGCAAAAGACCGTGAGAGGTCCGAAAGTGGGGGTTTCGGGCCCGAACCGACCCGGCCCGAGACCCCCTGGGTTGGCCCGAACCAGGTCGACCCAAACCTGGTCCGGGTCCAGCCCACTTGGGCACGGCCCGGCCCAGCTGGCGCAGCCCGGCCCGGCCCGGCGCGCTGGCCCGGCGGCTCGGCCGTTACGGCCGAGCGGATGGGGGGGCGCTGCCCCCTATTTCTTAATCGCGACCCCCATGATGGGGGGCCGCTCATGCTGGCCAACTGGGGGTCGTAACCCCCGGCTCTGCCCCTGTCTGGTTGGCCCGCTCCGGCCGGCCGGCTGTTGCCGCCACGGGACCGGCAAGGTCCGGTCCCCCTGCTTCGACACCGGCGGCCCAGAACCGGCCGCCGGTTCCCCTGCTCTGCCGCGGCCTATGGCCACAGCCTTAGTCCGCCCGGCGCGGCGCAATGGCGCCGCACCACTCCGACGCGGCCCCGCTCCGGCCGCGGTGCCTTCGGGTTTCTCCAGCGCGGCGTGACGGCGCCGTGATCTTTCTCGATTCAACGGCGCGGCGTGACGGCGCCGCGCATTCCTTGTCGCATGACCCCACGTGGTGCGACGGCACCGTTCCATCCTCATTCCATTCCACCACAAGGTAGACAAGAGAAAAAGGGGAGGAGGGTCGGTCGTGTTTGCGCGGTTCGGACCCCTCCCGTTATCTGATAACAAGTGGTCCAATTGTACAAGGAACGATGACGGAAGAAATTCACGAATAAAAACACATAAAACCCCTACCTCATCGAATTCGTTGAGCGAGGGTTTGTCATGGAAATAACCGTCGCAGAAAAAGACGTCATGGAATGAGAGAGACGTGTCACGGAGAAATGATTCGTCGGTGTCGCGTCTTCGATCTTCGAGGAATCTGGCGTTTTTTGCGTTCTTCGTGTTCTTCATCGAAGAAGAAGAAGAAGTTCTTCAAGATCCTCAACTTTTCTCCAAAGACTTACACAACAAGATTCCAACCAAAATAAAATAAGTTCATCACTTATTTTATTAACATAACTTAAGAATTTGAATTTCAAAAGTTGAATTAATTCGCTCAATTAATTAACTCAAATTGACTTAATAAATGGAGGGTTATAGAAGGTTAGGGAAGATGAAGGGGTGGGGTTCGTGTGGGCCCCACCACTCTCATAACCTCCCATGGGAAGTTGGGTGGTTACCCCAACTTCCACTTAATCGATAAACCACTTAAAAGTAATAAAAATTATAACTCAATTTTTATTTTATCTTCCACAAATTTTTAACAACACCTCCCATGAAAACACAACTCCGAAAAAGGTGTTCCTAAGAAAATATCGGCGCTGCGAATTCATCAGCGCCCTCGGAATTCGATTCCAAGCACCGGTTCAAAAGTTAGAAAAACCCGCTCATTCGTTCACTGAACGTACCCGAGCTAAACTTTGGATTAAAATTCCGGGCACACTGGGCCTCGGAATCAAATGCCGTCAGAAACCGTGTTCTTGTAAAATCCCAAGCAAAATTAAGAAAAAATTTCCCTGGAATTTTACGGATCTTTAAATTACTTCCACCTCAGGACTTTACGTCCCCGTAAAGATACATCATAAACTAGGAAAACAAATGTGGGTACTGAGCACGCATCTGAGCCTCCTGCTCCTAAGTGCTCTCCTGGAGGTTTCCGTGCTGACATCTGATGTACACTAGAGTAATTGACCGTCCACGTAGGACCCACTCCTGTCGAACCTCAATCTCTAATGGGACCTCCGCAAAAGTCACCCTATCATCAACGTCCATCTACCCATGCTCAATGATATGCGTCGGGTCATGCGCGTACCTTCTCAGCTGGGATACGTGGAAGACGTCATGCACCCGGTGCATCTGAGGTGGTAGAGCCAGGTGATAATCCACCACGCTAATCCTGCTGAGGACATTGAATGATCTGATGAAGCATGGAGACAACTTGCCGCCTCGGCCAAATCTCTGTATACCACGTCGAGGTGAGACCCGCAAGAAGACGTGGTCGCCATCCTCAAACTCTAGTGGCCTCTGCCTCCTGTCAACATAAGACTTCTGCTAGCACTGAGCTATCCTCATCTGCTCCTGGATGTCCTGGACCTTCTCTGTCGTGGCTTGGACCATCTCTGGTCCCACAAGTGTTGACTCCCCAAGGTCTGTCCAGCACAGAGGAGATCTGCAAGGTCGACCATACAATGCCTCGTATAGTGCCATCCCGATGGTGGAGTGGTATATTTTGTTGTACGTGAACTCCACCAATGGTAGGTGGTCCTCCCAGCTGCAACCAAAGTCGAGGACACATGCGCGGAAAATGTCCTTGAGAGTCTGAATGGTCCTCTCCATCTGACCATCTGTCTGAGGTTGAAAGGCGGTACTCAAATGTAGTTGCATCCCGAATGCCTCCTGTAACCCCTTCCAAAGCCGGGAAGTAAAGAGAGCATCTCGATCGGACATGATAGATGATGGCACACCATGAAGTCGTACAATATTTTGAACGTAGAGACGTCCCAAGATCTCCGATGAGCCCTACTCTCTGATGGGTAAGAAGTGGGCTGACTTGGTGAGTCGGTCGACAATCATCCAAATGGAGTCGTGACCTCTGGAAGTGCGTGGAATTTCATTCACGAAGTCCATAGATATCCTGTCCCACTTCAACTCCGGGACCTCCAAGGGTTGTACCAAGCCTGCTGGTACCTGGTGCTCTTCCTTCACTAGCTGGCAGGTGAGGCATCGAGAAACGAACTCTGCCACAGCCTTCTTCATGTCCGGCCACCAGTGCTGTCGTTTGAGATCCTGGTATATCTTTTCCATGCCAGGATGTACCGCCAAAGGGGAAGTGTGAAACTCTCTCAGAACCTCCTCTCGTAAAGTAACTGGTACCAAGGTACGTCCTCTGAAAAGGACATTGTACTCTCCTCCCATAGAGAATCCATCAGGTGCATGTCCTAAGGATATCTTTGCAAGCCGCGTCTCACAATCAGTGTCCCCACGTTGTGCCTCTCTGACCCGCTGCAGTAGTGGAGAAGTGACTGTGAGTGACTGAAGAAAGGCTACTCCATCTCTATCCACGAAGGATATCTGCAAAGTGGCTAGCTGCTCTGTCGCCTCCCCAAGCAGCTGAATTCCCATCCTCCTACTGAGGGCATCGACTACTGCGTTCCCCTTTACAGGAGTATAGACTATCTCAAAGTCATAGTCCTAGAGGAACTCGAGCCATCGCCGTTGTCTTAGGTTTAGGTCCTTCTGCAAGAAGATGTACCTGAGACTCTGATGGTCAGAATAGACTGTAAAGCGCTCTCCCATCAGATAGTGTCGCCACATCTTCAGAGCGAAGACCACTGCTACTAACTCTAGGTCATGGGTAGCATAGTTCTGCTCATGCAGCCTCAACTGACGTGATCCATATGTGATCACTTACCGCTCCTATATCAGGACACATCCGAGTCTGGTCCCTAATGCATCTCAGTAAACTACGTATCCAACTCCCTCCTCCGGAAACCTCAAGATAGGAGCACTGGTCAATCTCTATCTCAGCTCCTGGAAGATTTTTTGACATCTTCCTGACCACACAAAGGGTTTCCCCTTATTTTTCAAGGTTGAGAGTGGTGTCTCAACTCTGGATAAGTCTGGCACAAATCTCTGGTAGTACCCAGCTAGTCCCAAGAAACTCCGCACCTCTGTCACACTCCTGGGTGGCTCCCAAGCTAGCAATGCCTCGATCTTTGTAGGATCCACCACAACTCCCACCTCAGAGATGATGTGTCCCAAGAAGTGGACCTCACATATCCATAACTGACACTTTGAGAGCTTTCCATAAAGCTGGTTCTCTCGGAGTGTGTCTAGTACAACCTGCAAGTGGTAGGCGTGCTCCTCCTCATTCGTCGAGTATATCAAAATGTCGTCGATGAAGACCACGACAAATCAATCGAGGTATGGCTAAAAGATCCTTTTTATGAGGGCCATGAACACTTATGGATCATTGGTTACGCCGAATGAAATAACCAAGAACTCATAGTGGCCATACCAGCACCTGAAGGCCGTTTTCAGTATGTCCTTTTCCCGAACTCTGAGCTGGTGATAGCCTGACCTGAGGTCTATCTTCGAGACCCACCGTGTTCACTTGAGCTGATAGAAGAGGTCATAAATCCTCGGTAGCAGATTCTTGTTCCTTATGGTCACCTGGTTCAGGCGACGATAGTCGACACAAAGTCGCAAGCTCCCATCCGCCTTCTTGGCGAACAATATCGGGGAAGCCCAGGGTAAAAACACTAGGTCGGATGAATCCCTTGCCCTGAAAGTCCTCTAATTGTACCCATAGCTCTCGAAGCTTAGCGGGGGCCATCTGATATGCTGGGGTGGATATCGGGGTTGTTCCGGGGTACAGATCAATATAAAAGTCTACCTCTCTATGAGGAGGTAGTCCTGGAACGTTGTCGGGAAAAACGTCCGCATACTGATCCACCACTGCAGGAAAACTAGGACTCTGTACATCAACTTCTCCTGGGATGAGGCTATCCAACTAATGAGTGATGTTCTGTACTCTCCTCTGCGAGAGTCCATCTTGTGCTGTGAAGGCTCCCTTCTCGCCAGTGAAGGTGAACCTGCTCCCGTTGGTGCGTACACATCGCACCTTGCACCTAATATAGTCAATCTGAGCATGGACTATAGATAACCAATCCATGCCCAAGATGACGTCGTAAGGCCTCGACGCCGCTATAAGAAGATCCTAGCCGAATCTCTCGCCTCCTAGAGTAATCTCATACTGCCGGCACCAGTGCCTAATCGTCGAGTCTGCTCCCATAGGAGTCTCTAGCCATAAGGATCGAGCCAACGGCTCTGTCGGAATCTCGGAGATCCGAACAAGGGTAGTGGCTATGAAAGAATGACTCGCTCCTGTGTCTATAAGAACTACAGCAAGAGTGGAATAGACACAGATAGTACCTCAAATTATCTCAGGCGTTTCGTGGTCATAGGCCTCCGCTGCCTGAAGTTGCGCCTGTCTCTGCCGCCAGCTCCCTATGGTCGGGGTGGACCTCCTGGCGGTGGTGGTGGTAGAGCCTCAAAGCGTCGCCCACCACCTGCTACTCGTCCAGCTCCTTTTCCTCATCCACCTGCTCCCTACAAACCGCCACAGTCGACCCTCTGCCTCTGCCTGGGTGGTCCCTCAACCATCTTTTTCTCCTCTGCACGGCGGGTCGGGCAGTCACGAACCATGTGGCCCTGCCCGCCGCATGCGTAGCAATGTCTACCTCTCGAAAGATGGGCTTCGCGCTGAGTGCCTCGCACCTCTGAGCTAGTGTCCTGAGGTTGTCTGCCTGAGGGTCTAGTCTACCTGGACCCATGATTCATCCGTTGACTGCCTGCTGCAGAAGACTCTGCTACGTGCCGCCCTGCGGTGGGTCTCG
Source organism: Viscum album (assembly GCA_963277665.1). NCBI lineage: Eukaryota > Viridiplantae > Streptophyta > Magnoliopsida > Santalales > Viscaceae > Viscum > Viscum album. The sequence goes on along the minus strand of OY728156.1, from coordinate 1,429,560,378 downwards.
CCGCTGATGTAGGCTCAATAAGGAAGCTCTCGATCAGAAGGGATCACTCCAGTACCTCTGCCTGTGTCAGAATGTTGAGGGAGATAATCGATGCCCTGATCTTATGCCTCAATCCCTACTCAAAGGTTCGAGCCTAGAAGAATGGGTCTCGTACCATGTCTGTCGAGCAGCGCGAGAGATCGGTAAATCTCACTGAGTACTGGGCGACCGTCAAGCTGTCATGCCGCAGTTGTAGAAGCTCCTAGATGCGCACCGCACAGAGGGTGGCTGGGACGAACTCCAAGAGGAAGAGGCTCTCAAAGTCCGTACAGAGGAGAGATGCCTCGTCGTGCACCTAGAGCATCAAGCTCCGCCATCTTCCTACTGCCGCGTGCAGTAGGCTCGCTGTGAGGATCACCATGAGGTCCGCTGGTGTCCTCATTAACCTAAAAACCCGTACAACTTCCTCCAGCCAATCCTCGGCTGCCTGAGGGTCCGTCTCCCTATGGAACCTGGGCGGTCGCTGACGCTGAAACTCGTGCAGTGCAGTAAGGCGACGTGCATCGTCAGTGGCTGGGGCTGGTAGCATCGGTGGCTTGGCGGGTAGAGGTATCGCTAGTGCCTCTGTTGTCAAAGGGCCCTGTACTGAGGCATCATCGCTCGGTGGGTTGTCATCATGCACAACTCTCGCAACCTTAGCTGCCTGCCATTGTGGGGCCATCCTGAAAAGAAATAGGTGCACCACGGTCAAACAGTATACCTAGTGAGTTGACACAAAGTAATCACAAAGAAAACTTGAAACACACATGCAATAAATGTTTTTGTGCATTAAGTTTGAAATCAGAAGTCAGGGTCCTGGTGTATGGATACGTCGGCCGCCGCACCAACACTGGACTCCCTGGACTAATAACCACACTCAATACTCTTAACACTATTGCTTCACATAGAAAATGTTCAGAGTCTTGAGTTCTGCGGTAGAACCGAACTCCTCTGATACCAATTGTCATGACCCGTCCTCGGGGCCCGTGCCGTGACTACCCCAAGCCCGCCTTCCATAGGCTAGGGGCTGGCGACCAGCACCAAGGTGTAATTCCCGGTAAAAAGGGAAGGCATTGCCTTTGTAAAGTAACAAACACCACAGATCAAGCAAGCAGAAGTAAACACTAAGTAAAAACTGGGTACAAAAGTAAGTGCGGAAAAGTAAGTGGGCCAGAATACAAACCCAAGTTGAAAGTAAAGTACAACTGGAAAGGGAAAACAGAAACTAAAAGTAAAGCCGCAACATCGAGCCGTCCACTGGAAGTCCCACCTGAAGGGTGGGTACAGATATCCTCCACAGCTGCTCGGGTCCAGCCGTCCACTCCGAGCATGTCCCACCCAGTGGTCCACCTCCAGGTACCGTCCTGCTCCGCAAGCCTTAGCCACGATCAGCGTTGTCCGTCGTCTGCAACCAACACAACGTAGTGCGGGCATAGCCCGTGCAGGGGTGAGTATAAGCTACTCAGTAGGGACCCCGAGACCCCCGAAGGTCTCCCAGAATCCACAAAGGATAATCCACAAAGAAAAGATACACTCACGAAGTAACATTTGATACTACTTAGTTATATGCCCATACATATACCTAAGTCATCATTTTCCAGTTTGGATCCAACATCCGAGCCCAAATTCGATCACGTCCACACAGGATAGCACAACACAATCCACATAGGAAAGCAAATCAAGATTCAGCTCACACAGGTATACTTCTTCATATGACGATAGAGATGATCAGATGTAGCCACTGATTCATCTAAGACATCGGACCCACACATGATCGATAGGTACTAACCCCCGCCATGACCCACAAAGGATCGATAGGTACTAACCCGCGCAATGACCCACACAGGATCGGACCCACACGGGATCTGTAGGCGCTGGCCCATATAGGACCGCTGAGCGCTGACCCACACAGGATCTGACCCACACAGTATCGGTAGCACTGATCCACGTAGGATCGCTGAGTGTTGTAGTCATCGCCGTCGAATCCACGAAGGATTTCTGTACAGTCGTCATCGTCGTCGCAGTCGCAGCCAGCTCTAGGGTTCCCGCACACAGCAAGCTCGTTCGGGAGGGTCCACTCCACGAGCCGAAGGGCTGATACATCAACTGACACATAGTCCGGAGTTGATGTATCCAAATGTTCTGTATTATCAACAGGAACTCAACGTCACAGACGGCGCGTCAATCGGACGCCCGTTCTGAGAGTTATTGGCTTTTTCGTCTGAGGGGCCCAGTTGGTTTTTAAGTCAAAACCAACCCAACCATAATCCAACTACATCCAAACCTCGAGAGGAGTAATCTAAAAGGTCCTTCTCACTTAGAGGAATCCAAAAAAGTCTACGTCACGTCAATCGGACGTCCGGATCTCAAGTTATAAGAGTTTCCGCTCCGAGGGCCCGGTTGGTTTCGTGTACGAACCAACCCGGATGAACCCAAAGTTCTTTGAAACCTTGAGTGTAATATATCAAAACGACCGTCTGGTTCCAAGGATCGCATCGCCGCCGACGGTGCGCCGATCGGAGGTTCGCATCCCTAGTTATGGGCAAAATACCGTGAGAGGTCCGGAAGTGGGGGTTTCAGGCCCGAGACCGACCCGGCCCAAGACCCCCTAGGTCGGCCCGAACCGGGTCGACCCAAACCACATCCGGGTCCGGCCCACTTGGGCGCGGCCCGGAGCGCTGGCATGCTAGCAAGGCGGCTCGGCCGTTACGGCCGAGCGGGGGGGGGGGGGGGGGCGCTGCCCCCCGTTTCGTAACCGCAGACCCCATGATGGGGGGCCGCTCATGCTGGCCAGCCGAGGGTCGTAACCCCCGGCTCTTCCCCTGTCTGGCCGGCCCACTCCAGCCGGCCGGCTATTGCCGCCACGGGACCGGCAAGGGCCGGTCCCCCTGCTCCGATGCCGGCAGCCTGGAACGGGCCACCGGTTCCCCTGCTCCGCCACAGCCCCGCTCCGGCCGCGGTTCCTTCGGGGTTCTCCGGCGCGGCGTGACGGCGCCACGCATTCCTTGTCGCATGACCTAGCGTGGTGTGACGGCACCGTTCCATCCTTGTTCCATTCCACCACAATGTAGACAAGAGAACATGGGGGGGAGGGTCGGCCATGTTTGTGCGGTCCGTCCCCCTCCCGTTATCTGATAACAAGTGGTCCAATTGTACAAGGAATGATGACGGAAGAAATTCACGAATAAAAACACAAAAAACCCCTACCTCGTTGAATTCGTTGAGCGAGGGTTCGTCACGGAAATAACCTTCGCAGAAAAAGACGTCGCGGAAGAAGAGAGACGTGTCGCGGAGAAATGATTTGTCAGTGTCACATCGTCGATCTACGAGGAATCCAGCGTTCTTCGCGTTCTTTGTGTTCTTCGTCGAAGAAGAAGAAGTTCTTCAAGCTCCTCAACTTTTCTCCAAATACTTACACAACAAGATTCCAACCAAAATAAAATAACTTCATCACTTATTTTATTAACATAACTTAAGCATTTGAATTTCAAAAGTTGAATTAATTCCCTCAATTAATTAACTCAACTTGACTTAATAAATGGAGGGTTATGGAAGGTTAGGGAAGATGAAGGGGTGGGGTTCATATGGGCCCCACCACTCTCATAATCTCCCATGGAAAGTTGGGTGGTTACCCCAACTTCCACTTAATGGATAAACCACTTAACAGTAATAAAAATTGTAACTCAATTTTTATTTTATCTTCCACAAATTTTTAACAACACCTCCCATGAAAATGAAACTCCGGAAAAGGTGTTCCTAAGAAAATATCGGCGTTGCGAATTCATCGGTGCCCTCAGAATTCGATTCTGAGCACCGGTTCTAAAGTTAGAAAACCCCGCTCATTCGTTCACTGAACGTACCCGAGCTAAACTTTGGATTAAAATTCCTGGCACACCGGGCCTCGGAATCAAGTTCCGTTAGAAACCGCGTTCTTGTAAAATCCCATGGAAAATTAAGAAAAAATTTCCCTTTAATTTTATGCGTCTTTACAATAAATTTATGCTTTCTATTTTGTGTAGATATGATAACATCATTTGTGGAAGTATGGACTACCACCTCCTCAAAACAATGTGATACATTCACACTATACATGTAGTTTATAAAGGATTATTTTAATAAGAATATGTGAAATATATGAAATAAATATGATAATTTAATTATAATATATATATATATATATAATTTACTTTTTATTCTTTTAATATGATAAATATGTGGAAGTAACGTTCACGTGTACGTACGGTCTACCGTCTCCATTAACGGTGCATTTCATTTCCTAGCAACAAACTTTATAAATGATTATAAATACATATAAAATGAATATATATAATAATTAAATCATGTTTTAAATTATAAATATGATGAAACAATTATCTAATTAATAAGAACAACAAGTAATAAGTCAAAACATACTCGAAAGACAAGGCAATTAACACACGAAATAGTGAAAATAATGAATGATTGTTAACAAATGAGTAAAAAATATATTATAATAGGATTATATATTATATTATAAATATTATTATGGTTATTTTATATTTTTTTGACATGTTCAAAACCATTATACATGAATTTAAAGGATTTTCATCCTAAAGTAAACACAAGTTAATGGATTCTTGTCTCACTTTTCTTTCCACGAGGCATACACTAATATCACCAGTTATATCTTTTATGTGGTGTATATACATCCCATATTGTGTTTTATATCATTAATAAATTTATATTCATGGTATTTATAGTTTTATTTCAATTTATTTCTTTCATTTTTGGTAATAATTCAAAAGTTACTAAGTTGTAAGGGAATTTATCTCATTTTTTACATCTATGATATAAATGTCATATTCACCACTTAACTCTTTTACGTTGTGTATATACTTCCAATTATGATATATTATATCATTAATTAATTTATCTTATTGGTATTTTGAGTTTAATTTTTAATTATTCCTTATAATGGGATTTAAATTAAAAGTTACCAAGTGGTAAAGAATTTCATAACCCGATTCCTTTTCCTTGGGTTATATCACTTTCTTATTATTATTAATATTCTAAGATTATGTGTGTATTAAATTTTTAATATATTTTATTTTATTTCTACTTTTTTATCTGGATTTTCATTTTATACACATAATATATTCATTGATTGATTCTCACGTCAACATTATAGACTTTTTAAGGGTTTAAATTAAAATCTCATTTTGTGCAGGATTGTTTACACTAGAATTTAAATTAGAGGAAAATATTTGATCATTGTATAATAGAAAATTTAATTTTATTATACTCTCATTATTCTTGAAATTTATCATGTTATAGTACCAATTTTTCAATCTTTGGTACTCAAAAACTTTTAGAAAAAGTTTTTAAGAAAACCCTACTTCATTTCTCTTTTAGTCGGAGAACCTATTTTCTTTTATAAACCATGTTTTCTAAAAAGATTTTAAAAAATGTTTTAACCTTACCAAAATGATTTATTAAAGAAATTTTTATCCCTTTTTCATTATATTTTTTTCAAATGAATCTTCTTATCTCTTTCCAAACAAGTCATCTTTCAAACCTTTTTACCAAGTGAAAGGAATGTTCTTTTTACCTTGTACGGTATATACGAATTTACCCATTGTTACTTCTTTGAAGATTTATTTGCATGTTGAAAATGTTACTTTTTAAAGAAATTTTTTTAAATTTTATTTTCAAAGAAAATTATTTTCAAAATGTTTTCAAAATAAAAATGATATTTTCTTCAAAATTGTTTTTAAAATATCCTTTTATTTTATTTTCATTCCTCAATAACAAAAATCCTTTATTTTACTCTACCTGGGATATGTTTTATGGATGGAATCCTTATTCTTCCTCTGGATGGTTTCTGATTTATTTGGACAAGAATAGTATTTATATTCACTTCCTTGGTTCCTTTTTTATTCTCCTTGAAATATTCAATTTTATATGATCATTGGACATTTAATTTCCCATAATTTTACATATCATTTTTTAAGGATATTACTATTTTTTAAATTGTATACCATTTTTACATATAATGTTTACTTTGAAAGTTATTTTATTATCTAGGGAAATATTGATAAATATATATTCTTTATTTAGTATGGATATTTTATGAGTCATATTGTTATTATTTAAATCGATTAATCGATATGGGGAATGCTTTGGACATGCAGTGATGGGTGGGCCCCAGACTTTATATAGCCCCATGATGCATTGACAGGTTCTCATGATACAAATTAGTTGCGCAAAATAAATATTTTTCTACATATATTTTTAAACATTCTAAATGATAGATCTTGATATTAGAGGTTTCCATATTCCGGAGACATGACATCCAATAATTAAGCATTGCCTTCATTTTGATTCAGTATTTATTATCCATGATATTTTCAATATGATAAAGTTCATTTATGTATTTCATTTTAAATTTATTGATTAAATGGTTTGTTTTTTCAGTTGCTTACCTTTAAATATTGAATATTCCTTATCCAATTACATAAATGGTATGTGTTTTTAGTTATTTATATTTCTATATTGTTTATTCACTTACTTCACATTTATTGACCACATGGAATGTGTTTTAAGTTATATACCTTATAATGTTTTTTATTCACTTCCTACCTGGTTTATTGATTATATGTCATGTGTGTTAATTTATTACCTTTCCATATTAATTATCCTCATTGATTCATTATTTAATCCAATGTAATTTATCCTTAATAATAATTTGAGCTCACCCTTGTTATGTTTCATCTCCCCAGGATTCCTTGAAGTGTTCTAAGAAAGATATGAAAGTATATGCTACATGTAATAAAGTTATTATCCTCAAAATAAAAAAATTATGATGTAATTTTTTCATTCATTTATAATAAAACACTCTTGTATGTATCTAGTTTATCAAGAATACTAAACTTTTAGGTCATTTGGGATGCGATTTACTTGTATCATATACCAATGTAATGGTAATAGACACCACCTTCGAGCTTTCTAGGATTAGTTTTCTACAGTTGGTATCTGATCCAGGTTTAGTATCAACCTTGGGAACTAGGTTTAGGAAAGTATACATTAGATAACATAACCATAAGGTATAATTTTAAAATAACTATAAAATAACATCCTAGAATTTTAGTATGGTAGAGATTATGTAGGACTTCCTAGTAATACATCCATGTCTAGATACTAAAAGTGGGAGTGGTTCTGGCATAGATGTACCAAGGGGTAACAACTCTAAAAATGTGTGTTGGGTTTTACTTTAGTGTAACCTAGTACACAATAACGGGCCTTACTGCATACATGGTTTGACACTCCTAGGGGATACTCTTTGGATAATTCACATTTTATTTACACACCATTAAGAAATATTTGAATAGATAATGACAATAAATAACCTAGGATAAACCATATACCAAGGAAAGACCTATTTGGAAATAAAATAGTTCAAGTATTTATATATTAGGGTTGTATGGAAAACCTTAGTTAAAAGTATATTTAGTTATTAATCTAATTTCAAGGATGTTCATCATATTAATTTTGTAAATTACATTAATATAGTTTTAGAAAAGGAAAAATTGTATGTCGGGTAACAAACCATCAAGTCCAAAAAGTTCATAGGACTTGAATCCATTACTGAAGCATGATAAGGGTTTAATGCAAACCACTGACATGTACAATGTCTTGGTTAATGTGTCATTGTTTTTTAGTTAAACAATTTGATGAATAAATATAAATAATAAACTAGCAGTGTTACTTTTTAAGTTTATAGATTAATGTATAAACCATATTAGTTATTTAAAATAATTAGAGAAAAATGTAAATTTTTTTTATGGGCCTTATGATCCATTAAAATTTTATTTCAATTCTTCATGCATTAAAATTTAATTTTTGGATATCCATTTATTAATTTAATGGATGAATTGGAAAAATTGATCGAAGCACAACCTAATGATGAAATTGTATCTATATAAATATATAAAGTAATTATATTTCCTTATATTATTAGGTAGTAAAATAATTACTCTACATTAGGAAAATGATCATAAAAATGTTTTCTTAATACATTAATTTTTTTTGAACTGATGGTTTTATAAATCATCGAAGATTTATGGATTTTAGGGCATCAACATTCTATTGATCATTCACTTGTCTTTGATTGATAACCTCAATCACTCCATAAAAATATTTACACTTTTCCTCTATGTATGTATCTCTACTTACCGCTAATGTTCTCTTACTTAGAGACCTAGCTATATTTTTTTCCATGTGACCTTTGTACTTCTCATTCTCTCTCTTATAGAGGTTGTTTTACGAACCCTTCTCACGTTGTGGGATTTCAACATAGTAAATATCAAAAAAATAATACCAATGTAAATTTTAAAATGCGAGAACACCATTTAATTAAGGTGGGTAGAATGTAATGCCCTAAAATTCTAAAGTAATAACATTTTATTTGATAGTGAGTATGATATGTAATACCAAGTGTGTAATGGAATATAATATCTTGAGACTTTAATATATATTTTATATTCTAAAGAAATATAATTTATGATATATCTTGAAATTCATGTGATACTGAGTTAGTATAAAATTCACACAAGAATGAGTTTCCTCAATGGCTTGCATTACATGCAAGATTGACTTTTACCAAACAATAATCTATTATTAAAATATTATTATTTAATATAATAAGACTTAACCTAGAAATTGAATTAGTGGTTATGAATATTATTAAATAAATTATTAAAATATATGGTTTACACAAATATAAAATAAATTCATTGGTTACAAATTAATTATAAATGAATATAAGTACCAATTTAATATAAATTAAATTTTTTCATAAAAAATATTTTTATACTCACAAAGCTGTTTTATCCTGATAAATTTAATTAATTATAATTAGTGAGTGATATTAATGTATTATATATATATTATTAAATCAATTATTTTTTATATTCATCCATTATATTTTTTAATCAAAAGATAATAACAAACCTAATATTTCACATAAAAATCAATATTTCTCTAAACGAACTTTTACCGCATTTTAATGGTGAACCAATTTTAAATCCAATTATTGAAAATTTTATAAATATTATATATAAAAATAAAATTCATTTTTGAAATAGAAACATTAAAATTAGGTTACGATGAATTTCTTGGTATTTTTCTGTAAAGATTCATTTTTTTATAAATAATGAAAAATACTGAATTTTAATTCAAAACTTCTTTTTCATATAATTTATTTATATGGTAAAATTATATTTTTCTTATTGGTTTTAAAACATAATTAGATAAATTTTACATCAATTAATAAAATTTAGGACATTTTAACCAATCTCACTTTGAAATTGGATATAAAAACTTAGCAAAATTTTGAACATTTTTAATTTAAAACCGACTTTGTCGTCCCATTTGTGGGAGTAAATGTAAATTAATTTCTGCCAATTCAGTGATTGTAATTTAAAAAAAATAAATTTCTTAATTTTAATCAGAATAATTTATAATTTATAATATGTTCAACTTTATTTTTTTTTAATATTAGTGAAAGTAATTAAAATTAATTACAATTATTAAGAGAAAAATTAACTTCACAAGGGATTAAACCTTAAACTTAAGGGCCAAATGACATAGAAACTTGTCCAAAATATATTTTATAGAAATTATAAGACCATATCTTAACTTTTATTGACTTTATACCATTATGAGATGGACATTAAATAGGAAAAACATGGGTGGAATTCCCTTTCCAAAAATTTATGAGAATGCCACTCTTCCTCCAGTGTAAAAAAGGCACTCACCCATCCCACTTTCTCGCACCTATGAAGCCCTTTAGATCAACCAAGATATAAAAAAATATCTCTTGAACATACCTATAATCGTATTATAATCATAACCTTGGAAATAAATCCATCCAAGGAATCATTTTGGTTCAAACCAAAAGGTGTTACCCAAATAAGAGGTAACATCCTTCCCCAATATTTTTTATTTTATTTTCATTATCCACCCCCTAAACTCTTCTTATTACATGATTAAATAATAATATCAGTATCCTAAACATACTAATATTTTTTATGTTATGGTTTTTAACAACATCTATACACACTTCCATCAAATGGGTAACAAACTTACCATTCATATACAGAAAACTATTGCATCGTGAAACGATGATTGTTCATTTTTTCCTTTACCAGCTTTTATGGTTGGGAATTATGAAGACATGATATTTATATAGGATATATATGATAATTATAATTTATTTATTCTTATTTAATCCTTTTATAATGAATACCTTTATACTTTCCATTTTTTGTATATATGATAACATCGTTTGTGGAAGTGTGGACTACCGCCTCCTCAAAGCGATGTGATATGTTCATACTGTACATGGAGTTTATAAAGGATAGTTTTAATAAAACTATGTGAAACATATGAAATAAAAATGATACTTAAATTATAATATATATATATATCATTTTATTTTAATTATTTTAATAATTTTAATATGAAAGAGAGATGGAAGTAGCATGCATGCGTATGTACGGCCTACCGTCTCCCTGAACGGTGCATTTCATTTCCTGTATCCAAAATTTATAGATTATTATAAAAAAACATGAATATATATGATAACTAAATCATGGATTAAATTATGGATATGATTAAACCATGATCTAATTAATATTAACAATAAGTAACAATTCAAAACATACTCAAAAGACTAGGCAATTAATACTCGAAATAGTGAAAATAATGGAAGATTGTTAACAAATGGGTAATAAGATATTATAAGAGGATTATATGATATTATAAATATTATTATGGTACTATTATAATTTATTGACATTTTTAAAACCATTATACAAGAATTTAAATGACATTTACTTTAAAGGAAACGTAAAGCGAGGTATTTTTGTCTCACTTTTCTTTCTTTGAGGCATACACCATTTTGACCACTTATTTATTTTATGTGGTTTATATACTACCCCTATTTTATTTTGTATAAAAAATAAATTTATCTTCAGAGTATTTAGAGTTTAATTTGAGATTATTTCTTTCATAAGGGTAATAATTCAAAAGTTTCCAAGTAGTAATGGATCTTTATCTCACTTTTTATATCTGGGAGATAAATGTCATATTCACCACTTACCTCTTTTGTATGGTGTATCTACTATACATTTGGATATATTATGTCATGAATAAATTTATGTTAATGTTATTTTTAGTTTCAATTTGAATTATTCATTATAAAGGGATTTTATTTAAAATTTACCAAGTGGTAAATAATTTCATAACCTCATTCCTTTTCATTGGGTTATATTACTTTTTCATTATCATTTATATTATATGATTATGTGTGTAATCAATTTTTATTATCTATTATTATATTTAAAATTTTTTATGTGGATTTAAATTTTAAACACATAATTTATTCATTTATTGATTCTTACATCAACGTTATGGTATTTTCAAGGGTTTACTTTAGAATCTCATTTTATTCAGTATTGTTTACACTTTAATATCCATCAGAGGAATTTATTTTATCATTTTCAAATAAAACCTTTAATTTTATTCTCCTATGGTTATCCATGAAATTTATCAATTTATAGTACCATTTTTTAAATCTTTGGTACTCAAAATGTTTTAGTATTTTTTTGAAAGAAAACCCGAATTCATTTCTCTTTTAGTCGGAGAACCAATTTTCTTATAAAAAATTTTCTTATAAAAAGGTTTTCAAAAATGTTTTAACCTTACAAAGATTATATAATAAAGAAATTTTTACCATTTTTATCTTATAAAAAAATTAAAGTAATATTATTGTTTCTTTTCAAACAAGATATCTTTATAACCTTTTTACCATGAAAAATGAATGTTTTTACCTTGTATGGAATGTACGGATTTACCCATCATCATTTCTTTAAAGCTTCCTTTGCTTATTAAAAAGAATCATTTTTAAGGAAAATGTTTTTAAAAGTTATTTTCAAAGAATTTTTTTTTCAAAATGTTTTTCAAAATAAAAAATATATTTTCCTCAATAATGTTTTTAAAAGTTCCTTTTATAGTAATTCCATTCATCAAAAACAAAAACTCTTTATTTTTCTCCAATTAGGAAGTGTTTTATTAATACCATCTTTATTCTTCCTATGAATGATTTATGACTGATTTGGTTGAGAATAGTTTTGAAATTCATTTACTTGATTCTTTTTTTATTTCTCTTGAAATATTCAATTTCTTATGGTCATTAGACATTGAGTTTACCCTAATTATCCATATCATTTTTCACAGATATTATTATTTCCTAAACCATATACCATTTTTATATATGGTGCTTAACTTAAAAGTTATTTGATTATTTTGTGAAATATTCATAAATTTGTATTCTTTATTCAATACCTATATTAGATAAGGCATATTTTTCTTATTTAAATTTATTACTTGATATGAGGAATGCTTTAGACATGCAGTGATGGGCGGGGCTTGAAATTTATATATCCCCACAATGCATCGAAAGGTTCTCATGAGAAAAATTAGTTGTGAAAATTAAATAGGTTTCCAATTGTAGTTTTAAAATATCTGAAGGATATATATTGAGAGTAGAGATTTTCATGTGCCTGAGACATGACGTCCAATAATTAAGCATTGCATTTATTTTGATTTAGTATTTATTATCCATGATATTTTCACTATGAAAAATTATATGGATTCATTTCATTATCAATTTATTGATTAAATTCTATGTGTTTTCAGTTTTCTACCTTTCAATATTGATTATTACTTATCTATTTATTTAAATGTAATTTGTTTTCGGTTATTAACCTTTAAATTTTGTTTATGAAATTCCTTCTCAATTATTGTGGACATGGAATGTGTTTTTAGTTATTTAATTTTCTAGGTTTTTTAGGAACTTCCTACTCATTTTGTTGATTATATGGCATGTGTGTTCATTTCTTAACTTTCCATATTGATTATCCTCATTGATTCATTATTTCTTCCACTTTAATTTACTCTTAAGGAGAATTTAATCTCACCCTTTTTATGTTTCCTCTCTCTAGGACTCCCTAAAGTGTGCTAAGAAATATATGAAAGGATACACTATTTGGAATAAAGTTATTATCCTTTAAAGAAGAAAATTATGTAGTAATTTTTGTATTCATTTATAATACAAGACTCGTGTATGTATATAATTTACCAAGACTACTAAACTATTCGGTCCTTTGCAATAGATTTTAATTGTATCATATGCTAATGAAATGGTAGTATATAATGGATCCAGGCTTTCTAGGATCAGGTCACTACAGTGGATAGTGGTTTGAATTGTTTATAGAATACTAGTTGATGAATCATATGATTGATAAGAACCGGTATCCTCTTTTTTAGATAGATAATTTATTTTACTATTTGAAGGTGTCTAGTTGTTTTTAAAAATTAATTTACATTCCAGGTAACATTATATGAGGGTAAAGGAGGAGTATATCTTGAATACAGTATTCACATGTTTCTATATGAACTCATAGGAGGAATATGTCATGAAACTTAAGGATTTATTTCAAGTTATTTGAGAACTATCATCTCTATAGAAAATTATACAATTTAAAGTTTTGTATTTTTGAGGTATATTTCCTTAGTCCTGGCGTTTCTCGATACGAAGTAGAAATAAATCCTTGAACATCAGGTGGTTGTTTCATGGGAATCACCTAAGAATATTGTATAGATCTGTAGCTTACTTGGTCCTATGTTCTATTATCAAAGGTTCATGATTTATTTCTCATGAATTTAAGACTCATTGACAACCTTGAACCAAAATTCCTATGATTTTATATAGACATATTAGTCCCATGAAAATTTCAACTACCTGAGGGGAAGGTTGATAAGTATTATCATTCTTCAGCTGTTGGAGAAGGGAGTGATGTTAGGGGTTTTCTATGAATTTTCTCATCTCAATTTAGAATACATCTTGATATATCAAAGGAATGTGATCTCATATGGTTCTAGGAATTAATTTCTTCATTAGAGTAACTATACTTCCCATGATATCAGATAAATGGTAGTGATTTTTTCTTCAAATATATGGAGACATTACCTTATTAATGAGTTTTTTGTCTTCTTTATAAATTTAAGAGAATGGGAGTATTTTATCTTAAAAAAATATAAATCAATATCAGTGATAGTGGATATATTTCTTATAGGAATATGACTTTGAGATCTCTCACACCACGGGGAAATTTAATGTAGATGTTAATGCATTGAGTAGGAAGTCATGACAAGATATTTTTCAGGATTCTAAGTATTCTTAAAGAGTGGTGAAGGTACCTATAATAATACATATTAATAAGGGTGGTTTGTGGTAGAAGTTTCATGTACCATATGATAATTAAATCATTATTAACTCAATGGGTAGAGAAGTCTTAATAGGGAGACTAAAAGTTTTAGGTGATGTGGGGTCGCATCTTTTGTAGTGACTATCTAAAGTAATTGTCAATGGATGATTTATGTAAAATGTTTTTTCAAGGGAGATTGTTTGTTTTATTATCAATGTGTGAAGATTTTCTTCATGAGTTTCTTCTTGAATGTACCCAAGGCCTTCATTTTCTATTTATTTTTTATAATCCACCTTTTTTATTCACGAGTTTCATGGATCTACTTTGGTAGTTAATTTTAGTATATCCAAGATGTATCACACATTGAGTAATAATTTATTGTGGCTAGGGATGAAATTATGAATAGTGGAGTGTGTATTATGATTCTTTATATTTCATTAGGTTAAGGTAAATCATCATGTTCTAGGATTTTTTCACTAAAAAAATAGATGCCTATAACACTATGAGATTTTAAAAATATGAACATTGTGTTTGATAGAGTGTATAAAACACAAAACCAAGATTAAAAGAGAATATGACATCACAAGATTTAATAATAAATATATTTTTAAATAAATTAAATGTTATATATTGATTATAAATAAAATAAGAATCATTTTAAAGTAAAATAAATGTTTTATGAAAAACTATATTTTTTAAAGAAAATGATTTCATCACTTCTTGCGCACTTATGATAAAATTAATTTTTATGAATTTTATAGGATTTATTTAACAAAATGAACATAATTTTTGAAATAATAATATTAAAATTTTATTAGGGTTAATTTTATGTATTTTTCTAAGAAGTTTCAGTTTTCAATGAATAGTAAAAATACTGACTTTTACAAAAAATTACATTTTCTTTAAATTATTTTTAAAGTTAAATTTTTTTTAAAAAAAATAAAGCAAAAAATAGTTAAATAATATATATATTAATCTAATTTATGTCATTTTAATCAATTTATCATTTAATATTGATATAAAAACATTTTGAAATTTTGACTATTTTCTCTTTGTAAACTCACTTTTTGATCACATTTGTGGAATTAATTTTAAATTAAAATTTTCCACTTCTTCTAGTTAAATTAGGAAAAATGGATTCCATATTTTTAATAAAAATAATTTATATTATATAATGAGTTCAACTTAATTTTTTACCATAATTAATAGTTGAAACATTAAAAATTATTTATCGTGGTTAAGGTAAAAATGGGTTTTCCAGGGGTTAAAATAAAAAGATAAGGGTTAACAATGACCTAAAACTTGTCCAAAATACATTTTCGGGAAATATTTAGACATTATATATTATATTTTTGATAATGGACCACTTTGTATCCTTTTCCATGTGAAAAACGTGGGTACACATTTTTCTTTTCAAAAATTACAAGTGTGCCTCTCACCTCACTTATAAAAGGCTATTGTTTCTCCTATATTATTCACACTTCTAAAAATAATTATTTTCTAACATTAACTACCCCAAATATCTTACTTACTTACATAATACAATCATATAATAATTATTTTTTATATAAATTTAACCTATGAAGTATTTTGGAGAAAACTAAATGATGTTGTCTAAAGAATGAGTAACATCCCTAACTGAGTGTTTTATATTATGTTTTCCTCCACATACTTAAATTATTATTAAACCATGATGATATAATAACATAATTATATTAAATATACTGAGATGTTTTTATTTCAATTTTTTGGCCTATATATATCTCCTCTTCCATCAAATGGGAAACGAAATCATCAATCGTGTGTACGGTGGACTACAGCCTCATGAACTGATGTATTTCATTTTCCATCACCACCTTTCAAGAATATATATAATGATGAATTTAACATATTTATATGATATTTATGATATCATTAAAAATTTTTTATTATCATATCATATATACCTTCTTACTTTCCATTTTCAGAGGGATATAATAATGTTGCTCGTGTGTATGACGGATTACCGTCTCACGAAGCGATGTGATTCAGTTTTCACTTATGCTTTACATGGAAGGTAGTAAGGTTAACATTTAATGAATATATTTGATTTTTATTATCTAGAAAAACTTACATAAATATAATATCATATCTAACTTCTTACCTTATAATCCATTGGAAAAGAATAATGTAACATGTGTGTACGTGTAGATTACCACCTATACATAGCGATGTGAAAAAAATTCATTTTATTTTTACATGGATGGTAATAAGGTTGTATTTTATTAATATAAATAATATAAATAACTTGATATTTCTTCTATAAAGGTAAATTAATATTTATTTTTCTTTCAATTCATCCATTGATAAAAATTGAAACAACGTTCAAGCATATGTACGGCCTACAATCTCCATGAATGGTGTAATCCATTTTCTTTCTCTAAAATTAATATATTACTATAATACATTTATAATGAATATATATTATATTTCTATCATTTTTAACATTATGGATATGTTTTAAACATTATTAAATTAAAAGGATTAAAATTATCGAACCAAAACATATATGAAAAACAAAACAATTATCACCTGAAATAGTGATTTTAACAAAGAATTGATAATAAAAAGGTGATAAAAGACCATAATTAAATTATATATGGTATGATATATATTATTATGTTTCTTTAATGTATTTTTTATAAATATATATTTATTATATATGAGTTTTGGACTCATACAAAGGATGTCAAACAAGTGGTAAGGGTTTCACATCTCACTTTTACTTTCGTGAGACATAATTTATATTCACCACTTATTTCATTTTCTTTATATATATAATAAATATTTGATATGTTATAACATGAATATATTTATCTTTATATTATTTAAAGTTTCATTATATTTCATTTCTTTTATGTTGCTTATGATTTAGAAGTTACCAAACTGGTAAGGGTTTATTTCACAGTCTCATCATTATTCGAGGTTGTTTATATTTACATATACCATGGGTAATTATTTTATATTTATATATTAAAATTATTATAATTTCATTAAAATTTGGTATTCATCAAATTTTTTAGGTAATAAAACAATTTTCCACTATTTGGTACTTAAAATGTCTGAGAAAGTATTCTTAAGAAAATCATACTTTATTTCTCTCTTAGATCAGAAATCATTTTTCATCAAAACCCATGTTTTCTAAAAATGTTTTCAAAAATGTTTTTCACATTAAAAAGATAATGAAATTAATTTTTACCCATATTTAATTTTTTAAAATAAAATTCAAAGGAATCTTCATGTCATTTTCAAAACAATACTCATTTGGATTTTATCAAAAATTTGAAAGGAATTATTATTTTAACATTTACGGCATGAACATAATTTTCCACTATCCTGACAAATCAATATTTTAATTCTTATTTTAAAACTTTTAAAAGGTTTTTTTCAATGAAAAAAATTTTAAAAAAAAATTTGTGAACTTTTTCTTTTAAAATAATATTTTCAAAAAGTGGAGGTTTTTTTTCTCAGAAAAAATTAAGGATCTTTTCATGGTATTTATATTGATCAACAACATAAACCCTCTATTTTACTTATGATATGCTAAGGATATGTTGTATTGATTATATCCTTATTATTTATCTAAATGTTTTATGTTCATTTTTACTGGATTTATACAATTTTATTACTATTCATCATTTTACTTTGGATGGTTTATGATTATCTTTTTAAATTAGGGTAATTATTAACATTTTGTATATTAGTTTTTTAATATGATTATTTATATTGATTATGTTTATACCTTTTTTGTAAGTAATGAATTTGACTTAGTAAGTGATGGTTGGGGCCCACTATATCCCCTCAATTCATCGGTAGGTCTCATGAGACAAACTAGATTGTGTTTTAGCCATGGCCTTACCCATTTATATAGATTTCTTGAAAAAATCCATCAATGGTATGTTTTAGATGTTCATAATTAGGCATTCCATCATTATAAATTATTTTATTGATATTATGTGTGATTATTTTATTAGTTATAATATCCATGGTTAGGTTTTAAAGCTCATGTGATTATATATATGGAATTATTATATCATCATTTATTCCTTCTATATTATTATAAATTTATTTCTAAAATGGATCATGTTTCAGTTATTTACCTTCATATATTGATTATGCCTTATTTATTCATAGCTTCTAATATATGCATACCCTTACTAAGAATTTGATATCACCCTTTTAATATGTTTTGTTTTCCCCATGATACTAGAAAGTGTTTTTTGATTGATATACAAGGATATGAAATGAAGAATAATGTTGCTCTAAAAGAAAAAAATTTGTGTATTTTATGTTTTCAATTTTATGTAAAATTCAAGTATGTATATAGTTTACCAAGATTGATAAACTATTTAGACCTTTAGGATGTAATACCTTGTACTTAGTGCCTATGTAATAAAGTATACATTGTCTTCAGTTTATATGATTCGAGGTCTCTACAGTTGGTATCAAAGGAAGTTTTATAGAAATCATGGGAAATAGATTTAGTAAAACATAGATTGGATAGAATAACCCTATGATATACTTTGAGGATATGTATTACAAGAACATTATAATGATTTGGTAACGATTATGTTATGTTTTTTCTAAAAATACATACCTATCTAGATTCTAAAAGTAGATTTGGTTCTGGCATAGATGTAGCTAGGGGTAATAACTCAAAAGAGGGTGCATTGGGCTTGACCCGATAATCACTCGTTTCATGACAATTGTCCTTACAATACAATTTTTTGACACTCTTGGATGATATGATTAAGATAAACCACATTTTTTTCATAATCCATTATAAAGGAGTTAAAAATATAGATATCTCCAAGGAAACCATGTTTATTATTATAATATTATATATGCAATGATTTTTCAATTTATGTTAAGTGTTTCACTTGTTTTGGGATTATACATTTTGTTTCAAAATTTTATGATCTAATATAGTGTATTCCATTATTTATAAATGAATAGTAATTAAATGAATGGAAACTATATCAATTCACATGCTCCATATAGGGATTTCTCTCCGGGGTAAGATAATGAAGCCAGATCTCAATTTTCTACTAGAAAAAATCAAATTATAACCACATTGGGGAAGCTAAATTAGTTTATGAGTAATAAAATTTCCCATATAGAGAATCATGCTGATCAAATACTTTTTGTAATGATGTTAGAAAACTTCATGCATCAGAAACCTCCATCATTCAATAGGACTAAAATCCATTTTTATAAGATCAATTGATATGTTTCTTAGATAATATATTTCTCACTCTAGGAAGTAGTGAAAGGGATAAATTTTCTATGGTAGTTTATCATCTATCATGAGATGTAGATTAGTGGTGGTCATTAATTCAAAACACTAAGGATGAGGAGGAGATAGAAAACATAGACTTGAAGGATTTCAAGGTACTCTTCTTAGAAAAATATTTTCCTCATGAGAAATAACTGAATATTTAAATACAGTTTTTGAGTCTATGATATAAATAAGAAGAAACATTTTCTAAGTATGAATCCAACTTTACAAGGTTATCCAAGCTTGTTGGGGACAAGTACCTAATCTAAAGAGAAAGATTTATTATTTTGTTTATCGTCTTAATCTAATCCTTCTAAGGTAAATAATCTCCCAAACATTCTCATAATATGAGTATATAATATCATGTGATATAAATATAGATAAATAATGATCCAAGTCTTATAAATTTTAATGGAATTAAGAGAAGAAGATGATGATTAAGAAAAAGATGGATAAAGGGAAGAAGGTAAAGGGGTATTTTCCAACATGTTCTACTGTTCAAAGAAACACCTTGGTACATGATTAAAAGGAAAATAAGTTTGATTCAAGTATGGAGAAAATGACCATTATGATTTTTATTTTAGGGGAAATAAAGAATCTTCAAATGTGTAATTCTTCTACTATAAGGATATGGGGAACTATGGAAATGAATGCCCCCAGAATCAAGGGAATATATCTCAAAATAAGCTAAGGGGTCAAGGTCAAGATTATGTTATTAATATATAATAAGTGGAATGATTAATGTTCTTGTGTTTGGATTCAAGAATTATGTTGTAGGAGTATTTTAATCAATGATATTCTGGTTATAAGAATTCTGAAATGTATAAGGATTTTACTACAGTAATATTTCATTAGGGATTGGAAATCATGTGTTGAATGGTAACAAGAAAATTGATTCAGTGGAAAGTAAAACTTTATAAAAAACACATAATTGATGGAGGATAAAACTTAACATGTGATCGATGTTGATATGATAATGATAAAGATGATTTTATGAAGGTATTGGTAACCTTTAAGGTTTATCTTATCTTTTATTTTGAGGTAATTACGGTCTATTAAAATTCAGTAACATTATAGGAATTATATTAATATGGTTTTAGAAAAAGTAATAATCACATGTTGGGTGAAAACCCGTCATATTCAGCAATGTTGTGGGTCTTCAACCCACAACCAAATGACGATAAGGGTTTAGCACCTACCACTGACCTGCATGATGTCCTAGTTAATATGTCATTATTTTTAGTTAATTGGTTTGATGGATAAATATTATTGTTGAACCACTATTGTTACTATTGATGTTTAGAGATTAATGTATTATATTGGTCAATTTGTGACAACGATATTGGTTTTAGAAAATATTTAAAAATATATATAACTACTTTTCACTCTTTTAAAGATCTTATGATCTGTTAAAAGTTAATTTTAGTGCTTCGTGGATAAATAATCATCTTGCATATTCATTTATTATAGTAATAAATGAAGTTTAAATTGAAAAAATCACAAAAAAACATTAAATTATTCCTATTAAATAGAAATATATTGAGTAATTATAATTTCATATATTCTTAGTCTATATGGTAAAGGAATTCCTCAACTCTTGGAAAAGAATATTGAAACAAAATTTATTCCCAATACCCTAATTTATACTGAACTAATGGTATTTTAAATCATAACAGGTTTATGGTTTTTATTTCCCTAAATTTTCATTGATAATTTAATTTCTTGTGATCATTGAACTCTATCACTAACTATAATTATCTACGATTTTTTTCCAGTTCCATATCTTCACTTTCCACCAATGTTCTCCTGCTTAGAAACCTAGTTATGTGTTATTTAATATGACCTTTATACTTACCTTTATATCTAATTAAAAGGATATTTTATTAACCATTTTTATGATGTGGGTTTTCAATAAAGATATTTTAAAATTTCAAATACTTTATTATCAAGATCAAGATTAAATTTTGAGGGAACAATTTATTTAAGGGTGGAGAATATAACACCTCAAGATTTTTAAAATATGTTCATTAAGTTTGATAGATATTATGAAACACAACACCAAGATTGGAATAGAATATAACATCCTGATAATTTGTGATAAATTTAATTTTAAAAAAATCAATGTTTATATGTTTATTATAAATAAAATAAGAACCATTTGAAAGTAAAAGAATTGTTTTTTGAAAAACTATATTTTTTATAGAAAATGATTCCATTAGTTCTTGTCTACTTATGAAGAAATTAATTTATTTTAATTTTAGAAAATTATTTCATAAAATAAATTAATTTTTTAAATCATCATAAAAATATTATCTTTTTTGGTATTTTTGGTATTTTTCTGACAAATTTCATTTTTTTAATGAATAATGAAAATACTGATTTTACTGGAAAAAAAAACCTTTTTCTTTAAATTTATTTATAAAGATAAATTATATTTTATATTTGTATTAAAGTAAAATTATTCAAATTATATATCTATTAATTCAATTTATTTCATTGGAATCAATTTAATATTAAATATTTACATAAAATCATCGTAAACTTCTGAACATTTTCTCTTTAAAAACTAGTCTTATCATTGCGCATATGGGATTAATTTTAAATTAAAATTTTATACTTATATGAATATAATTTGGAAAAATGGATTTCATGTTTATAATAATAGTAATTTATATTATCTTATAAGTTCAACTTAATTTTTTACTGGAATAAATATTAAAAAAAAATTATCGCGGTTAATATAAAAATGGGTATACTAGGGGTTAAACTAAAAAGATAATAGTTGAAAATAACCCAAAACTTGTATAAAACCCATTTTATGGAAACATTTAGAACTTATATCTTCTAGGCTCTATAATAAACCATTTTTGAGCCTTTTGGCATGTAAAAAACGTGGTTTCACCTTTTTTCTTTTCAAAAATGACAAGTGTGTCACTTACCTCACTTATAAGATCTCACCCCCTCTCCTCTCCTCTTCACACTTCTGAAACCCATGGTTTTAGAAAATAACTTCACAAATAAATTTCCTAATTCCATCCTCACATCCTAGAAGATTTGTTTTTTTCATAAATCTAACCTATGAATGCTTTTGGTGCAAACCAAAAGAAGTTGTCTGAAGAAGAGGTAGCATCCCTAATAAAGCATTTAATTTTATTTCTTCCTCCTCCTTATTCAATTATTATTAAAACATGACTATATAATAACCTAATTATCTTAAATATAATTATGTTTTTTAAGATCATGACCTATATTCATATCCTTTTCCATCAAATGGGAAATGAAATTATCGATCGTCTGTAAGGCGGACTACCGCCTCACGAACCGATGTGGTTTATTTTCCTTCACTACCTTTCAAGGATATATATATATATAATGATTTAATTAACATATTTATATGTTATTTATGATATTATGATACTTATTTAATTCTAATATCATATATACCTTCTTACATTACTTTCTAAGATGGATATGATAATGTCGCTCATGTGTACGGCGAACTACCACCATGTGAAGGGATGTGATTCGGGTTTCACTTAAGATTTACATAGAAGGTGGTAAGGATAAAATTTAATAAATATATTTGATATTTATTATATAAAAATAATTATGTAAATATAATACCACATCTAAATTCTTACCTTCCAATCCATTTAAAAACAATAATTTCGCTCATGCATACGTGTAGACTACCACCTCCACATAGCGATGTGAAATGTTTTTCATTTTATTTTTTATAGATGGTAATAAGGATGGATTTTTTTTATATATATGGTATATAAAACATAATAATGATTATTTAAAGATTAATTTATATTTATTTTTCTTTTTATTGAATTTTTCAAGAAAAATGGAAATAGTGTTCATGCATACATACAACCTACTATCTCCATGAACTATGTAATACATTTTATTTCTATAACATTTATAGATTAAAAAATTCATATATAATGAATATATATTATATTTATATAATTATTAAAATTATATATATGATTAAACAATGAAAAACTAAAAGGACCAAAATTTATGAACCAGAAAACACATGAAAAAAACGCGATTATCACCTAAAAAGTGATTTTAACAAAAAAAATTACTAATAAACGAGTGATAAATACTGTAATTAAATAATATATGGTATAAGATATATTATTATGGTTATTTAATTTATGTGCTAAAAAATTATATTTATTATTCATGAGTTTCATACACATACAAAGGAAGTTAAACAATTGGTAAGGGTTTCTCATCTCACTTTTACTTCCATGAGACAAATGTCATATTATTTACTTATTTCATTTGTGTGGTATATATAATTCCCATTTTAAATTTTATATAATGAAAATATCTATCTTAATGGTATTTAAAGTTTAATTTTATTTCATTCCTTTTATGGTGATTATGATTCAAAAGTTACCAAAGTGGTATGCTTTTATTTCACAATCTTATCATTATTCAGAATTGTTTATGTTTACATCTCCCTTAAAGGAATTATTTTATATTTATTTATTAAAAAAAAATATTTTATAAAAGTATATTTATGAAGGAAATTTTTCAAGTAATTATAACATTTTTATACTATTTGGTACTTAAAATTATTGATAAGATATTTTTTAAGAAAATATGACTTTATTTTCCTCTTTGGTCAGAAATCCCTTTTCATCAAAACCCATGTTTTATTAAATAAATTAAATAATTTATTTATGATTTTAAAAATTATTTATTAAATATATTTTTACCCATTTTAACTTTTTATTAATTTTTTTAAAGGAATCCTCATATCGTGTTCAAAACAATGCCCATTTAGCTTTTACCAAAAATGTGAAAGGAATATTTTTTTTAACAAGTACAAGATAAATGGAATTTTCCACCATTATGAACAATAAATGTTTTAATGATTATTTTAAAAGTTTTAAAAGTTTATTTTAAATAAAAAATAATTTTCAAAAAAAATTGATCTTTTTTTAAAGGTTACTTTAAAAATGAAAAGATTATTTTTCTCAAAAAAAATTAAGGATTTTTTCATGGTATTTATATTCATCAATGACATAAAACCTATATTTAACTTATGATATACTAGTTATATATTGTATTGATATCATCCTTATTATTTATCTATATTTTATATGCTCATTTTGATTAGGGATTTTTAATTTTATTATCATTCACTATTTTAATCTGGATTGTCTATGATTATGTTTATTGATTGGGGTATGTATTAACATTTCATATGTTAGTTTTTCAATATGAATATTTATATTGATTATGTTTCACCATTTTCATTTTAGGAATGAATGGTACTTAATAAGTGATGAGTGGGGCCCACTATAGCCTCTTGATGTATCGTTAGATCTCATAAGACAAACTAAATTGGGTTTTGGTCTAGGACTTATCCATTTATTTAGATATCTTAGAACAAGCCCTCAATGATATGTTTTAGACATATAGAATTATTCATTCCATATTTATAAATTATACCTTTGATATTACATGTTATTATTTAATTAATTATAATATATGTGGTTAAGTTTTCAAGATCATGTGATTATTAATATAGAATTATATGATCATTATTTATTCCTGTCATATTATACACAAGTTATTAATTAAAAGGAATATTTTTCAATTATTTTTCTTTCCATATTGAGTATTAATTACTTATTCATAGCTTCCACTAAACACATAGCCTTACTGATCATATTATCTCACCCGTATATTATTTTTTATTTTCCCTTGAATACCAAGAAGTGTTTTTTGATTGATATGCAGGGATACTCTATAAAGAATAATGGAATTCTCAAAGAAAATAATTTGTGTATATTAGGTCTTCAATTTTATGAAAAAAACAAGTATATATCTAGTTAACCAAGACTAATAAACTATTATATCCTTTGGGATGTAATACCTTGTCTCTAGTTCCAATTTAATAAAGTAGACACCAACTTAGGGTTACTGGAGTTGGGATCACTAAAAGTCCCCCGAGATGATGTTGGAGGACATTTCGATGGATTTTTTCACCTGTTTTCCATGATTTTAAGGAGGGTTTGATGTTATTTGGTTGATATTGGATGTTTTATTAAAATATTTTTATTTATAGTTTATCAGGGATTCAGGTGTTATATATTTTTTTGTGTGGTTTATGTGGATGAGATAGTGTGGCTTCATGCGGTACCAAGGACCATCATCTCTGATTGGGATCCTAATTTTACATTATGACTCTATGGTGGTCTTTACTATTATTTTATCACTTAGTTTCACCTTAGAAAAAAAATCCATTCCAAGATATATGGTCAGATGGATAAAACCATTCAAACACTGAAGTATATGTTATGAGACTACATTTTGGATTTAGATGGGTTGTGGTTAAAGAACCTTCCTATAGTTTAGTTTTCTTATAATTATATTTATCACTCTCCCATTGGTATAGATCCATTATAGGAATTGTATGGGAGGCCCTTCAGATATTTGTTGTGTTAGAACAATGATGGGGAGGTGGCAGTCCATGGACCTAATGTGTTACAAAGTATGACCGATAGGGTTAAGATGATTCAAGAGTGGATAAATGTGATACAATACCATTATAAGTCTTATGTTATTTAGAGGAGGATTAATCTATTGTTTGAGGTCCAAGATCATGTTTTCTAAAAGGTATTAAATCATCATGGATAAATTATATTTATCTGGGGTAGTAAGCATTATTCTTGGTTCATTATTCCTTTTGAGTCGTTGGAAAATTTTTATTAAGTGGATTATCAAATAGTGTTTCCCCCATAGTTAGACCAGATCCATGATGTCTTTTATATTCCATAGAATTTTTTTTATCTTCATGATGAATCTAATGTTATTTATTAGGGAGAGTTGAATGTATATGATGATGTGACATTCATGGAATAGTCAATTTTGATCTAGGATCATTATAATATGGTGTTGAATAAGTGATTTATTCCCCTAGTTTGAGTTTTTTGTAGACATAGTGGGGTGGATGAATGTTATTGGGAGTGTGAGTTTCATATTCACGCCTAGTATCTTAGGATATTTTGAGCCTTGTTTTTATTTTTTATGTGATTTTTGACTTAAGGATATATCATTTAATATTATTTGATTATATGGTAATTTTTTTGATATTTTTTAACTTCAATGTTTCATTGTGACTTAGTGGTGTCATTAACCCTATTTGAGAGGTATCTTCTAGAGAGTTTTGGGTTTAGAGGTTGTTGTCTTCTTTTCTAATTTTGGATTTATTATCTAGTATGATAATTATTTGAGAGGTATATAATGTAAGGGCATGTATTTTCCCTGTTTCGTTTTCTTTTTTAATTTCTTGGGTATTGATAATTTTAGGGGTGATTCTAGTGATCTAGAGGTTTGGGAAGGTTTATGTTTTAAAATATAGTTTTAAAGTGATTATATGATTTTAGAATTGATTCTACAAATTTGGAAGTGAATCTGTAAGTTTTCAAGAAATTCTATATTTTTAGGTTTTTGACTGGATTTTGGCTAAGTATGGAAATGACCCCTAAATTAAGGATTTTTAAAAAAACAATATTTATAAGAATAATTTTTGATTTCATAAGTGTTTTTAGTTTCTATAAGATTAGTTTTGGTTTCTATAAAAATCATTTAAATTTTCATTAGAGTCTCTATATTTCCATAAGATTCATTTAATATTCAATAAGAAAAATTTAGGTTTTAAAATGATTCATTTTAATTTTCATAAGACTGTTTGGATTTCTATAAGATTAATTTTAGATTTTGTTAGAGTCACGTTTTTTATATAAGTCACATTTTTTATTCAATAAGAGTCATTTTGGTTTATGTAAGATTCATTTTCAATTTCATAAGCTTAATTTTGGTTTCCCTAATTGTCATTTTTTATTCTATAAGAGTCATATGATTTCTATAAGAGTCATTTTTGTAATTTTATAACATTTATGTGAATTATATAAGCTTCATTTTGGTTTTCATAAGGTTTCTTGAGATTATGTAATGGTCATTATATTTTCATAATGTTCTTTACTCCCAATGTAAGAATCCTTCCCTTAGTAAAAATTTCCTTATTTCTCATTATTGATCGAAATCTTATGTTATGATTTAAAATTAAATTTTAAATCATAAAACCATTAAAATTAGAAAATTAGTTAAATATTGTTATTTACATTTACCATAAATGATTTAAGTTATTATTTAAGGAATTTAAATTCTTTTAAAAGATGATAAATCTATACAATAGATTTAGATGAGGATTAAGGTAGAGTTGGATGAGTTTTTAGGAAATATTTCTATGAATATCACCAAATGATTTGTTTTCTTTTATTTTAATTTTTTTGTTGCCTCTTGTAACACCCCAAGCTTCCATGGTACGTTTCTGGTTGAATAATACAGTAGTGTGTGTTGTACGCAACATTGAGTTTTAACACACCACAACCAATCAAACTAGTTGTTATGAATAGTAATACCCACTTTTTGAAATTTTATAAATTTTATCTTTAAAAATGGACTTCATTTTTGGATATGGAATATCGAAATTAGCTTAGGGTGAATTTTTTTATTTTCCTGAAAACATTCAATTTTTGATGAATAGTGAAAAACATTGAGTCATTGTTTAAAACCGACTTTTTATTTAAATAATTATTTATTTTATTTAAATTTATTTTAGCTCAAAATAGATACATAATACCTATATATTTTCAATTTAATTCATTGGAGTTAGTTTATAATAATTTTAGATATATAAAAATTTTATTTAACTTTTTATCGTCTTTTACCTACCTCCTAAAAGTATTAGAAAATTTACATAAAACTTAATTTTACCACTTCTATGAGTTGAATTTTGAAAATCTGAGAGAAATTTTTAATATCAAGGAGTAAAATGTGGTTCAATAAGATAAAAAAAATTGTGAATAGTAACTTTTTACTTTTATTTACCACAGTTAAAAGTAAATAGGGTAATTAAGGGTAAAAATGATATTATTATTACCCTAACACATGTTCTAAATCCATTGGATCAGTATTATTCGACCAAAAACAACATTAGTAATAAAATATGAACCTATTTGGTCCACTTGGATTAGATTAGAACATTTATTATTATTTAATTGAAAGAAGAGTTAAAAGTGTTAAATTCAAAGTTTTATAACTAAACCATTTTTCATATAGGGTTAAAAATAAGATAATTAGACTATAAATATTCATTATAAATATAAAAATATTTCATAAATGATTTTATTTTATTTATAATTTTTAGACATTATATAATTTAATTTATTTATGACACAGTGATGATGCAGTAATTACCTAATTAATGAAATATTAAAATAATTGATTTTATAAATATCCAAATAAATGTAATTTGAGAATGTTTATGAATTAAACTAATTTTCTTGGTTACTATGACATGTTAGGGTTGGTTAGATGAATTGTTTTTAAGTAATAATTCTGTTATAAATTCAGAAAAAACAAAATACCAAATAGTGTCAAAATTGACATAAAAGAGTTTTTAAAATAAATATTATATTATTAATTGATATTATATTCCTAAAAATATAAGGTTTGGCAAAAAGACTTATATAATGATAGGTGTGTCATTAATGAACCACTTTTGGTTCTCTTGTAAGTATATAGTATGTTTATTATCCATATAATATAAAAATACTAAGAAACATGGTAAATTTCAAACTATTTAACTAAGAGTTAAATCTAAAGGATAAGGTTAATATAGTGACCAAAACCTATATAAAACCTATTGGTTAAGTGGTTTTCGACTCATACCCACCTTATCCTTTAAATAATCCACTTTTGAGACATTATAAACAGAAAATTATTTTATTATAAAATAATATTTCTAGCTTTTACTAAGGTTCCTATCACCCCTCTTATAAAAGGGAACTTACACTTATCTCAAATTCACACCTCCAAATCCATTTTTCTCGGCCAACCCCTGACCAAATACCCTATTTATTGTCATACCTTAATCCTATAGGCCTTAATTTAGTCATAAATCCCACCTAAGGATCCCTTCTGATCAAATCAAAAGGAAGAACCCGAAGAAGAGGTAAATATTTCATCACCTCTTTCAAGTTCCTTTCCTCTTTATTTGTTGTTCCCATTATAAAATAATAAATACAGTATCTTATATATACTATGATTTTATTATAAATATGTTACAACCATATTCATTATTCTACCCGTCTTTTGAATGACATGTCACCATACGTGTGTACGTACGGCTTATCGTCTCCACGTCGTGGTGTAATTGTTATTCAATACATTATTATTTGGATGGGTATAATAATGATGTTTAATTAATGAAAATAATAAATATAACATGATAATGATTCTGTATATATGATATACCATCCAATTATATATTATTTTAATATCAAATGAATGATACTGTCGCTCGTGCGTACGTACGGATTACCGTCTCCATGAACGCGATGAGATTCATTCCCTATCGTATCCATTCAAGACTAAATTTCATTAGATGATTAAAAACAATGTTTAAATACTTAATATCATTCTTAATATGAATAAGATACACCCTATCCATAACAAACATTACTTACATAACAAATCATATAAATGAAAATGAATCAATTAACACCCGAAATGACAATAATACTAAGATATTATTAACAAAGCAATGTTAAAAGATCATATATGATATCATATTAATATATATTATTCTTTTATAATTTAATAAAAATTATTTCACCATTATATAGGAGATTAAACTACCCTCTACCAAGAAAAATTAAAAGGTAAGGGTTTTCTTATCTCACTTTTAATTCTGTGAGATTTCCATTGTTCGCAACTTATTTATTGGATGTGGTGTATTGTGTACTACAATTTCATATATATTATCATGATTATAATTATATTCATGGTATTCTGTGATTCATTTGGTGGTTATTAACTTTTGATCATATGACTCGATTGATTACAACAAAGTAAGGGGTTTTCATCTCACTTTTATTCCCGTGAGATTCATGCTATATTTCTCATTATTACCTTTTGTGTGGTGTATGTACTTCCCATGATTGTATGTTTTTCATAATATACATTAATTTATGGGTATTTAAATCATCATTTAATGATACTTATTTCATGGGGTGTGTGTTTCGTATGTTACCAAATCGGTAAGGGAATTCAAATTTGAATTTCCACTCATTTGGTTTTATGCAAACATCATTGATTACTTTACTCAAAGATTATGTGTGAAATCACTATTTATTTACTTATGTAGTAATTTCCACTCCACTTTGTGTAGATATAATTTTGATACACATAATCACTCCATTGATAAATTCTCAAGTCATCGGTATGAACTTGATACGAATAATTTTAACTCAATCTCCATTCATTGAGTTAAACATCCAATTCATTGGCTTTGTTTTTACAAGAATATGTGTGAATGTCCACTGATTTATTTACAATAAATATCCAATCATATTCAGTGTATTAATATTTTTCACACATAATTATGTCATTGATTTATCCTTAACCTAAGGATACTGTCTTTATAATGGATTTCATCTCAACTTACATTCCATTGAGTATTCTTTGTTGTTATGCACCAACTCACTTTAGTTTCGTGTATATAATGTACATTAACATATTATATCATTAATCCCTTTCTTCTCATGATATTATAAAGTTTTTAATACCTCAATTATTTTTATTCAAGTGTCTCTTATTTGGTTATGAACTCTAACTAAAATATCATTTTAAATGTTTTAAAGATTTATTATTTTAAATCTTTCTCATTAATGTCCATGGTTTAAAAATGTTTTTAAGGATTTATTTCTATGGGAGTTAATGTTTTAAAATTAAAATTACTTTTAAAAGTTTCAAAGTGGTTTGGGACACTTTGATTCAAAAATCTATTTTAAATGGCTTCTTGATAAATAGTGTGACTTTTAAATGATTTCAAGAAGAAGGGGGATATTTCTATAAAATAGTTTTGATGATTATTTTCATCTATGTCAATATCCTTCATTATTCACGATTGAGGTTAATCTGTTACAATAAAATCTTCCATATTGTATTGAATGAGTTATGTTTGACTGTGGATGTTCTATTTTTATGCCATTCATGGTTTGTCGATAAAGTACTGACATTTCATATGCTAGTTTTAATACGAATGTTTATGTTATGTTTCAAACATTTAATATGGGGAATGCATTGGAATTAGTAAATGACAGGTGGAGCCTGATATAGCTTCTAGATGCATTGATAAGTCTCATGAGACAAACTAGTGTCTTGGCATATGGCCTTGACAAAATCTTATTTGTAGTCTTGGCACAGGGCCTTGACTATGTAGTTATGAAAGTCTGGAATTATGAATTCCATCATTATGAAAGTGGTTATTAATATTTAATGTGATTATTAAACTATTATAATATCCATGTGAATAAATAAATGGAATTATTTTGATTTATATTTTCCATATTGTGATGAATTTTATGTTGAAAATGATTTTTTTTAGTTCTATACATTGCCTTAAATGTTTATGCTTATTTATGAAAGATTCCGCTATATTGTTATCCTTACTGAGCATCTGATCCCACCCCTTTTTATGTTTTATCTTTCCTAGGATGCAAAGAAGTATATTATGACTGAAATGTAGGGGTAGCCTATAAGATATCAGTGTTGTATATGGAAACAATGTTGTTTTAGTTTTCCATTTTATAATGTAATGTAAACCTTATGAATGTATCTAGTACTACCAAGGCTACTAAACTAATCGGTATTTCAAGACTTGATCTTTTGTGATCATGCCAATTTTATGTAATAATGCACCAACTCTGGGTAACTAGTGTCAGGGTGTTACAGTTGGTATCAGAGGAATTTTAGTACAAACCTTATAAACCAGATTTAGATAAAATCTGATTAGAGCACATAGCCCTAAGATAGACATTGGGGATTATTATAGAATAACTTCCTATAATTTTGGTACTGTATAAATTTTGTGAGTTTTCCATGAAAATAAATCCTTGTATGGATACGAGCAGGTAGAGGTGGCTCTGGCACAGATGTACCTAGGGGTAAAACTCGAAAACACCACTTTGAGCTAGACTCGAACGGGAACCGGTTCACGAAAACGGTCCTTTCTTCACTCTTGGTTGCGACACTCCTGGGAAATATGATTAGGATAATTTAAATTTTCTTTAAAAATAGATTTAAAGTTTTTTAATATAAGATGAGAATAAATGACCTTGGTTAATCTTAAGGTGTTTCAAATTGAAAATATGGTGTCATGATATTCTCTAAATTATTTTATGACTACTATTACTCGCGCAATGATTTCTGGTTTTAGTCAATGGTTGGATTCCAAGAAAGTCATACTAACTTTGAGCATAATGTAAAAGGTGTGAAAAGTGGTGGAAATGAGCTACAAAATGGAATGTTTATAGGCGTAAAAGATATCGTGTTAATGCCAAATCAGTTTTCAAAAAATATGATCAACAAAATATATATTAACCAACTCCCGGACTCAAAAAATAATAGAAAGGTGATGAATGATAAGAGCTCTAGTATTGGAGACCATGGACAAAAGAATCCTCAATTTCCATCATGTAGGAAATGTGGAAGGAGACACCTAGGAAAGTGTCTCAATAGAATAAAGAAATGATTTACGTGTGGGAAAGAAGGACATAAAGTAAAGAATTGATGAGGAAAAATGAAGAGTACTATGGAAGAAAATAAAAATGGTCCCAATGATCCATTTACAGTCATTTTCCATAAATGTAGGGGACCTGGACATTAACTGAGTAAATTCCCTATTCTATAGGATATTTTATTGGTCAAATAAGAAGCTATGTGGAAATAAATGGTTGGAGAAATGTTTAAAAGTATTAGTGCTCCTTGTTGATTGGATTACATTGGAATAATTTTCTCTTGTATTTTTAACCCTGTAGTATGTCATGTGAAAATGATATTTGAGGAATAATTATCTTTTCTCTTATGGATATAGTTATAAATAACCATTTGGTTTCATATGATCATTGGGTTTGAGGCAATTACAGGTTATTATATTTTGGGATGAAAATGAAAGGTCTGAGATAACATTTGTGGTTAAATTATTTTATGATTATTTTGAGGAATTTATCTCATTTTGGTAATGTTATAAAATATAGTTTTTGAAAAAGGACAACACACAAACCGTGTGACAACCCATCGCATCGGACAAAGTTGTGGGAATCAAACCCACAACCAGAGTGCGATTAGGATTTATCACCTATCACTGGACTACGTGAAGTCCCTGATTAGTGTGACTAATTATTTTTAGTTAAATTATTTTATTGATAAATAATAAGTTGATTTGGGATCTTATGTCTTATCAAATTAATACCCTTAGTATAAGAAAATGATTTGGTGATTAAGTATTAAATGTTATTTTGGAAGACGTTCACTCTGTTGAGAACACTATATGTCTAAGGAAAATAGAATCCTATGGGATTTTATTTTAGTAGTAATGGTGGATTTTTATCTATGTTTTTATTGTGGATTTATAGTAATTTGGGTTATTTATGGAAATGATTAACCTATAATAGAGATTATGTGATTAGGTTAATTACTTTTAAGTATGTGACTTTACGAGTAGTCTATGTCATTTGGAGATAAAATTTAACATGGAAGACTACATAACCAAATTCTTCTAAGTTTTGGGTTTCAATATTTGTTTGTATTATATTGAAGGATTTTAAGGACAATTGTTTATTGAATGGTATTTATTTAACTTTGGGGTATTGTTGGTTTAATTTTAGAAATTAAGATTTTTGTCTATTTCTCTAAAGGAATATCCTTTTGGATGATCATCTGATATTGTACTAACCATTTTGCTTTTGATTAATCTCTAAAGACAAGGTAAATATATAGTTTATCCCTTGTGGATCTTTTGATTCTCTAGAAGTTGATTTTATCTCTTCCGGTGTGACCAAGCCATCTTGAATACTCATTGTTTGAAAAAAAATGAGTTAGTGGTAGAAATTATTAAAGAATGAAAATCTACTTAAAAAGTAAGTATATATCTTTATGTTCTTAGTCAATATCATAAATAAATTCCTCAACCTTATGAAATGTAACTTAAAACAAAAAACGTTGTCTGTTTACTTTTCCTACTGGGAAACTAATGATCGTTTTTCCCATCACAAGTTTGTGGTTTTCTTGTTGTTAAATTTCTACTGATCATGTTTTATATCCCTCTCCATCATAACTTGACACTTACTTTATCTTCCATATCCATGTTTTCCTACATGGAATCCTAATATGGGTTATCTCGGGTGACCTTTGTACTTCTCATTCTTTCTTTTAAAGTGATAGTTTTATTGACTCTCTTTCCGATGTGCGACTTTCAATTATGTTCCCAAGCCTAATTTTAAAATTTTTTAGGTTGAAATTTCTAAAAGGGGGGAAAATGTAACACCTAAAGCTTCCACAGTATGCTTCTCTTTGAATAATACAGTAGTGTGTATTGTACGCAACTTCGAGTTCTAACACACCACAACCAATCAAACTAGCCGTTAAGAATAGTAATACCCACTTTTTGAAATTTTATAAATTTTATCTTTAAAAATGGACTTCATTTTTGGATTCGGAATATCAAAATTATATTAGGGTGAATTTTTTGTATTTTCCTACAAACTTTCAATTTTTGATGAATAGTGAAAAACATTGAGTCATTGTTTAAAACCGACTTTTTATTTAAATAATTATTTATTTATTTAAATTTATTTTAGGTCAAAATAGATACATAATACCTATATATGTTCAATTTAATTCATTGGATCCAGTTTATAATAATTTTAGATATGTAAAACTTTTATTGAACTTTTTACCGTCTTTTACCTACCTCCTAGGAGTATTTGCAAATTTACATAAAACTTAATTTTACCACTTCTGTGAGTTAAATTTCAAAAATCTGAGAGACATGCTTAATATCATGGAGTAAAATTTGGTACAATAAGATAATAATATTTTTTGGTGAATAGTAACTTTTTACTTTTATTTACCACGGTTAAAAGTAAATAGGGTAATTAAGGGTAAAAATAATATTATTATTACCCTAACACATGTCCTAATTCTATTGTATAAGTATATTTTGACCAAAAACAACCTTAGGAATAAAATATGAACCACTTTGGTCCACTTTGATTAGATTAGGACATTTATTATTATTTAATTCAAAGAAGAGTTAAAAGTGTTAAATTCAATGTTTAATAACTAAACTATTTTTAATATAGGGTTAAAAATAAGATAAATTAAACTATAAATATTCATTAGAAATATAAAAAGATTTACTAAATAATGGTATTTTATTTATGTTTTTTATAAATTAAATAATTTAATATATTTATGACACAATGATGATGCAGTAATTACCTAATTAATGAAATACTTAAATAAATGATATTATAAATATCCAAATAAATGTAATTTGAGACTTTTTGTGAGTTACACTAATTTTCTAGGTTAATATGACATGTTAGGGGTGGTTGGATGAATTTTTTCAAATTAATAATGCTGTTATAAATTTAGAAAAAACAAAATACCAAATAGTGTTAAAATCGACATAAAAGAGTTTTTAAAACAAATATTATATTATTAATTGATATTCTATTTCTAAAAATATAAGTTTTGGAAAAAACACTTATATAATCATATTTTTATCATTAATTAACCACTTTGGGTTCTCTTGGAAGTATATAGTAAGTTTATTAACCATATAATATAAAAATACAAAGAGACATGGTAAATGTCAAACTATTTAACAGACTTAAATCTAAAAGATAAGGTTAATATAGTGACCAAAACCTATCTAAAACCTATTGGTTGAGTGTTTTTAGTCCCATCACCACTTTATCCTTTAAATAATCCAATTTTTAGCCATTAGAAACCGAAAATTATTTTATTATAAAATAATATTTCTAGCTTTTCCTAAGATGCCCCTCACCCCTCTTATAAAAGGGCACTTCCACTTCTCTCAAATTCACACCTCCAAGGCCATTTGGATCGTCCAAACCCTACCTAAATACCCTCTCAACTGTCCTCCCTTCACCCTAGAGGCCTTACTTTAGTCATAAAGACAACCTAAGGATCCCTTTTGATCTAATCAAAAGAAAGAACCCGAAAAAGAGGTAAATATTTCATCACCTCTTTCAAGTTCCTTTCTTCTTCCACTTCCTCTTTCTTTGTTTTTTCCATTATAAAATAATAACTCTAGTATCTTCTATATACTGGAATGTTATTATAAATATGGTACAACCATATTCATTATTCTATCAATATTTTTAATGACATGTCACCATACGTGCGTACGTATGGCTTACCGTCTCCACATCGTGGTGTAATTGTTATCAATAAATTATTATTTGGATAGGTATAATAATGATGTTTAATTGATTTAAATAATAAATATAACATGATAAATATTTTTTATATATGATATAACATCCAATTAAATATTATTTTAATATCAAAAGAATGATATTGTCGCTCGTGCGTACGTACGGATTACAATCTCCACGAACACGATGAGATTCATTCCCCATCATATCCATTCAAGACTAATTTTCATTAGATGATTAAAAATAATATTTAAAGACTTAATATAATTCTGAATATGAATAAGATACATCCTATCCATAACAAAAATTACTTATGTAACAAAGCATATATAGGAAAAAGAATCAGTTAACATCCAAAATGATGATAATATTAAGATATTATTAACAAAGAAATGTTAAAAGATCATATATGATATCATATTAATATATATGATTACTATATAATTTAATAACAATTATTTCACCATTATATAGGAGGTTAAATTACCCTCAACCAAGGAAAAGTACAAGGTAAGGGGTTTCTTATCTCACTTTTAATTCTGTGAGATTTCCATTGTTCGCCACTTATTTATTGGATATGGTGTATTGTGTACCACAATTTGATATATATTTTCATGATTCTATTTATATTCATGGAATTATGTAATTAATTTGGTGTTTATTAACTTTTTATCATACGAATCAATTGATTACAATGAATTAAGGGGTTTTCATCTCACTTTTATTCCAGTGAGATTCATACTATATTTGTCACTATTACCTTTTGTGTGGTGTACATACTGCCCATGATTGTATGGTTTACATAATATAATTTAATTTATGGGTATTTAAATCATTATTGTATGATCCTTCTTTCATGGGGTGTATGTTTTTTATGTAACCAAATTGGTAAAGGATTTTCAAATTTCAATTTACACTCATTCGGTTTTATGCAAACTTCATTGATTACTTTACTCTAATATTATGTGTGAAATCACTATTTATTTAATTATGTAGTAATTTATACTCCACTTTGTTTAGGTTTACTTTTTATACACATAATCACTCCATTGATAAATTCTCAAGTCATCGGTATGAACTTAATACGAATAATTTTAACTCAATCTCCATTCATTGAGTTAAACATCCAATTCCTTGGTGTTGTTTTTACAAGAATATGTGTGAATGTCCACAGATTTATTTACACTAAATATCCAAACATATTTAGTGTATTTATATTTTTCACACAAAATTATGTCATTGATTTATCCTTAACCTAAGGATACAGTCTTTATAAGGGATTTCATCTCAACTTACATTCCATTGAGCCTTCTTTGTTGTTATGCGCCAACTCACTTTTGTTTGGTGTATATACTGTACTTTGACATAGTATATCATGAATCCATTTATTCTCATGATATTATAAATTTTTTATTACCTCAATTATTTTTATTCAAGTGTCTCTCATTTGGTTATGAACTCTAACTAAAATATCATTTTAAATGTTTTAATGATTTTTTTCTTTTAAATCATTCTCATTAATGTCCATGGTTTAAAAATGTTTTTAAGGATTTATTTGTATGGACATTAATGTTTTAAAATTAAAATTCCTTATAAAAGTTTCAAAGTTGTATGGGACACTTTGATTTAAAAATCTATTTTAAATAGCTTCTTGATAAATAGTGTGACTTTTAAATGATTTCAAGAAAAAGGGTGATATTTCTCTCAAATAGTTTTGATGATTATTTTCTTTTATGTTAATATCCTTCATTATTCTTGATTGAGGTTAATCTGTTACAATACAATCTTCCATATTTTATTGAATGAGTTATGTTTGACTATGGATGTTCTATTTTTATACCATTTATGGTTTGTGGATAAAGTATTGATATTTCGTATGCTTGTTTTAATACGAATGTTTATGTTATGTTTCAAACTTTTCATATGAGGAATGAATTGGACTTAGTAAGTGACGTGTGGAGCCCTCTATAGCTCCTCGATGCATCGGTAGGTCTCATGAGACAAACTAGTGTCTTGGCACAGGGGCTTGACAAAATCTTATTTTTAGTCTTGGAAAAAGGCCTTGACTATGTGGTTATGAAAGTCTGGCATTATGTGTTCCATCGTTATGAAAGTTACTATTGATATTGCATGTGATTATTCTACTAGTAGAATATCCATGTGAATAAGTAAATTGCATTATTTTGATTTATATTTTTCATATTATGATGAATTTTATGTTGAAAAGACTTTTTTTAGTTCTATACATTTCCTTAAATGTTTATACTTATTTATGAAAGTTTGTGTTATATTTTTATCCTTACGGATCATTTGATCTCACCCCTTTTTATGTTTTATCTTTCCCAGGATATAAAGAAGTATATAATTACTGACCTGCAGAGATAGTCTATGGGATCTCAGTGTTGTATATAGAAACAATCACTACGGGAAAAATGGGTATTTGCGACGGGGGTATTTACCCGTCGCAAATAAGTAGGCTTTTGCGACGGGGGAATATTCCCGTCACAAATAACCGGCGGCGGTAAAAGGTATTTGCGACGGGAATATTCCCCCGTCGCAAATAGTATGTCGGCAGGTGGTTATTTGCGACGGGAGCCGTCGCAAATAACTATTTAACCGTTGACCGTAATAAATGTTGGCTAAGGTATTTGCGACGGGTACTGTCGCAAATAACACTATTTGCGACGGGATTCCCGTCGCAAATGGACCCGTCGCAAATAATCTAACCTATAAATACCCCCATCCGTTTTTTTTTTAAATCATTCTCAAACTCCATCTTCTTCTTCTCTCAAAGTTGTATTTCTAAAGTTCAGTTTTTCTCCAGTTTAATTTTTTTCTCCGGAGTTGATATTAAAGTTTTGAAGAACGATCAGAGCAGATCAATTTTCAAGGTATTTATGTTCATTTTAATTTAATATTTATTTTTAATTTTTTTATTAATTTCAATTATTCTTAATTAGTTGTAATTTAATTATGTTTACATTGTTTTGTTACTTAATAAATTTAAATTATTAGTATTGTTCATAGTTAATGGTAATTAGGAATAATTAGTAATAATTTTTAATAATTAAGAATAAATATTAATAATTAATAATAAATACCAATAATTAGGAATAATAACATTATTACATTATTAGTATATTTTATTATTAATATTAAAATAATATAATTTTTTATATATATACAATTCTCTTTTCATCTGTGTGTTTGCTGTCTTCACATGTATTATTTGTATCTGGAGATAGAAAACGCACAAATTAAAGGAGAATTGTATATAAATTAGAAAATTATATTATTTTAATATTAATAATAAAATATACTAATAATGTTATTATTTGTAATTATTGGTAATTATTCCTAATTATTGGTAATTATTCATTTAATTACTAATAATTAGGAACAATTACCAATAATTATCAATAATTAGGAATAATTAGTAATAATTACCAATAATTAGTAATAATTACCAATAAGTAGTAATAATTATCAATAATTAGTAATACTTACCAATAATTTGTAATAATTACCAATAATTAACAATAATTAGTAATAATTAGTAATAATTACTAATAATTACCACTAATTAGTAATAATTACCAATAATTACCAATAATTACCAATAATTACCAATAATTACCAATAATTACCAATAATTTCCAATAATTAGTAATAATTAGGAATAATTAGGAATAATTAGGAATAATTAGGAATAATTAGGAATAATTAGGAATAATTAGTAATAATTAGTAATAATTGGTAATAATTACCAATAATTACCAATAATTAGTAATAATTAGTAATACTTAGGAATAAATACCAATAATTACCAATAATTAGTAATAATTAGTAATAATTAGTATTAATTACCAATAATTAGTAATAATTACCAATAATTAGTAATAATTACCAATAATTCGTAATAATTAGTAATAATTACCAATAATTAGTAATAATTAGTAATAATTACCAATAATTAGAAATAATTAACAATACTTACCAATAATTACCAATAATTACCAATGATTAGTAATAATTACCAATAATTACCAATAATTGGTAATAATTAATAATAATTGCCAATAATTAGTAATAATTGGTAATAATTAATAATAATTACCAATAATTACCAATAATTAGTAATAATTATCAATAATTAGTAATAATTACCAATAATTAGTAATAATTAACAATAATTACCAATAATTAGTAATAATTAGTAATAATTAGTAATAATTAGTAATAATTAGTATTAATTACCAATAATTAGTACTAATTAACAATAATTAGTAATAATTACCAATAATTAGTAATAATTACCAATAATTAGTAATAATTAGTAATAATTAGCAATAATTACCAATAATTAGTAATAATTACCAATAATTACCAATAATTAACAATAATTACCAATAATTACCAATAATTAGTAATAATTAGTATTAATTACCAATAATTAGTATTCATTACCAATAATTCGTATTAATTACCAATAATTAGTATTAATTACCAATAATTAGTAATAATTACCAACAATTAGTAATAATTACCAATAATTAGTAATAATTACCAATAATTAGTAATAATTACCAATAATTAGTAATAATTACCAATAATTAGTAATAATTAACAATAATTAGTAATAATTAACAATAATTAGTAATAATTACCAATAATTAGTATTAATTACCAATAATTAGTATTAATTACTAATAATTAGTTATAATTACCAATAATTAGTAATAATTAGTAATAATTACCAATAATTAGTAATAATTAGTAATAATTACCAATAATTAGTAATAATTAGTAATAATTACCAATAATTAGTAATAATTAACAATACATACCAATAATTACCAATAATTACCAATAATTAGTAATAATTACCAATAATTAGTAATAATTACCAATAATTACCAATAATTGGTAATAATTAATAATAATTACCAATAATTAGTAATAATTAGTAATAATTAGTAATAATTAGTAATAATTACCAATAATTAGTAATAATTATTAATAATTAGTAATAATTAATAACAATTACCAATAATTAGTAATAATTATCAATAAAGAGTAATAATTATTAATAATTACCAATAATTAGTAATAATTAGTAATAATTAGTAATAATTAATATTAATTACCAATAATTAGGAATAATTAACAATAATTAGGAATAATTACCAATAATTAGTAATAATTACCAATAATTAGTAATAATTAGTAATAATTAGTAATAATTAGTAATAATTTGTAATAATTACCAATAATTAGTAATAATTACCAATGATTCGTAATAATTAACAATAATTAGTAGTAATTAACAATACTTAGTAATAATTACCAATAATTATCAATAATTACCAATAATTACCAATAATTAGTAATAATTACCAATAATTAGTAATAATTACCAATAATTACCAATAATTGGTAATAATTAATAATAATTACCAATAATTAGTAATAATTAGTAATAATTACCAATAATTAGTAATAATTATTAATAATTAGTAATAATTAATAATAATTACCAATAATTAGTAATAATTATCAATAATGAGTAATAATTATTAATAATTACCAATAATTAGTAATAATTAACAATAATTACCAATAATTAGTAATAATTAGTAATAATTAGTATTAATTACCAATAATTATTAATAATTAACAATAATTAGGAATAATTACCACTAATTAGTAATAATTACCAATAATTAGTAATAATTAGTAATAATTAGTAATAATTAGTAATAATTAGTAATAATTAGTAATAATTACCAATAATTAGTAATA
Source organism: Viscum album (assembly GCA_963277665.1). Classification (NCBI taxonomy): domain Eukaryota; kingdom Viridiplantae; phylum Streptophyta; class Magnoliopsida; order Santalales; family Viscaceae; genus Viscum; species Viscum album. The sequence goes on along the minus strand of OY728156.1, from coordinate 1,429,517,584 downwards.
ATTACCAATAATTTGTAATAATTAACAATAATTAGTAATAATTAACAATACTTAGTAATAATTACCAATAATTATCAATAATTACCAATAATTAGTAATAATTACCAATAATTATTAATAATTACCAATAATTAGTAATAATTACCAATAATTAGTAATAATTAACAATAATTAGTAATATTTAACAACAATTAGTAATAATTACCAATAATTAATATTAATTACCAATAATTAGTATTAATTACCAATAATTAGTAATAATTATCAATAATTATCAATAATTAGTAATAATTAGTAATAATTACCAATAATTAGTAATAATTAGTAATAATTACCAATAATTAGTAATAATTAGTAATAATTACCAATAATTAGTAATAATTAACAATACTTACCAATAATTATCCTAGCTTGAGTGTTTTTTCTAACAAATTATTCAAAACCAGTAATGCTTTTATATTTTATAGAGAAATATGGAACAACGAGGTCATCAACAATCATTATTAGGTGACCGCATATGGATAAATCAACGTAGAAATCCAAACGGTTCTGGTTTAAATCCAGTATATGTTGAGGGTGTGGAGACTTTTTTATCATTTGCGGCATCAAATCCAGAATTTGTTTCAGAAGGCAAAATAAAATGCCCTTGCAGAAAATGTGCATTGAGAACGTTTGACACGTTTGAAAAAGTGGGAGAACATCTCTTGCATTTTGGTTTTCAACCAGATTATGTTTTTTGGTATCAACACGGTGAACGCAGTTCCAGAGCAGGTGATACCAACTTGATTCCGGATCCATCCTGGTTTCAAGATTTAGTACATGATGTTGCAGGTTCATCTGTTCAACATACAGAAACTCCGGCTGATATAGCTTCAAATCCTGAGTTGGCACCGTCTGAATTTTATGAGTTGTTGAAGTCTGCTGAGGATGCATTATATCCTGGCTGCAAGATGAGAAAATTAGAAGCAGTTGCAAAATTTATGGCTATCAAATCAGATAACGGAATGTCAAACACCTGTTTTGACCAGATATTTTCTTTGATGAAAACACTGTTACCCGAAGGAAATGTTTTACCTGCAAATTACTATGAGATTAAGAGGCTGGTTCGAAATTTGGGACTTACTTGTCAGAAGATTCATGCATGTTCAAATGACTGCATTTTATATTCTGGGGAAAATGAGTCGTTGGATAGTTGTCCTACATGTGGGCAACTGAGATATAAAGAAGGACAGCACGGGAAGTCTGGTTTGATTCCTGTAAAACAGTTGAGATATTTTCCGCTTACATCCAGACTTCAGTGTTTATTCATGTCTAAGAATACAGTGACAATGATGTCATGGCATAAAGAGAATATTTCAACTGATAAAAGCTTGAATCATCCAGCCGATGGTGATTCATGGAAACATTTTGATAGAGTGCATCCATCCTTTGCTTTAGAAGCTAGAAATGTTTGACTGGGCCTTTCCACTGATGGTTTCTGTCCGTTTGGATCTTATGGTAGTAAATATTCATGTTGGCCTGTTTTTTAACTCCGTACAATTTACCTCCATGGATGTTGATGAAGGAGCCATATATCTTTTTTTACTTTACTAATTCCAGGACATCCGAAGAAAAATATTGATGTTTATTTGAAGCCATTGATTGATGAATTAAATTTATTGTGGAGTACTGGTGTCAGTACATATGATGTTGCAACGAAATAGAATTTCATACTAAGAGCAGCATTGATGTGGACAATAAGTGACTTCCCGGCTTATGGGATGTTATCTGGCTGGAGTACACATGGTCAGAAATCATGTCCTTACTGTATGGGAGAGAACAAAGCATTTATTCTCATTCATGGAAAGAAACCTTGTTATTTTGACTGTCATCGTAGATTTCTTCCAGCTGATCATTCTTTTCGCAGAAACAGATCTCATTTCAGAAAAGGAACAGTTGAAAGGGATGGACCTCCAAAAATGCTATCAGGTTCGGAGTTAAAATTAGTTGTATTTTCATTACCTCCCATCACTTTTGGTCCCACAATAAACCAACAGAAAATTTCTGGTTTTGGGAAAGAACATAATTGGATTAAACGTAGCATATTTTGGGATTTGCCATATTGGTCTGATCTGTTGGTCTGACACATGTTAGATTTCATGTATATTGAGAAGAACTGTTTTGATAATTTGTTTCATACAGTTTTGGATACGCCAGGAAAGAGAAAAGCCAATGTAAATGCACATTTAGATCTTGCCCAAATTTGCAGGCGTCCAGAATTGGAACTATTTGAGAATGTCAGAACAGAAAGGTTACTGAAACCAAAAGCAGCTTATACACTGTCTAAAGAAAACCGTTTATTATTTTGTCATTGGATTGCAGATTTGAGACTTCCAGATGGCTGTGCTTCCAATTTGGGTAGATGTGTAAAGAATGGTCATATTACTGGATTAAAACGTCATGATTGTCATGTTATAATGGATAGACTTCTACCCATTGGATTAAGAGGTCTGTTGAATTCTGTGATTTGGGATTCCATAACAGACATGTCTCATTTTTTTCTGGAAATTTGTGCGGCTACGGCAGATTATGATGCTCTAGGAAAACTTGAAAAAGATGTTGTTGTAATTATATATAAACTGGAAAAAATATTTCCGCCGTCTTTCTTCGACTCAATGGAACATTTGATGTTACATTTTCCATATGAAGCCAAATGTGGAGGTCCGATACAGTTTCAATGGATGTACCCATTTGAAAGATGCATGCAAAAATTGAAAAGAAAAGTACGTAACAAAGCATCTGTTGAAGGATCTATTGCAGAAGCTTATTTGCAAGAGGAAATATCTTTTTTCTGCTCCCATTATTTTGAATTTGAGTATCCTTCAAAACACAACCGAATGGGACGGAACGAGAGGAATATTGATGAAATCGACAATCAATTATCTATTTTCAACCAGTCAGAGCTTGGTTTTGGTGGAGTTTATGAACGCTGGCTTTCAGATGATGAACATCAGAGAGCTCATACGTATGTTCTGCTCAACTATGAAGAGATGACATTAGTTGTACTGTAAGTGTTTATATCACTTATTCTATCATTTATGTTACAATAAATAACTTTGGTTTTTATAGGTTGTATGATAATCATATCAAGAAACAAATTCCACAAATTACAGCAGCTGCTCTCGAAGAACGTCGACTGAAAAATTTCTCTCAGTGGTTTCAAAAACTGGTAACATAAATTCTTTATCTTTTAGCAACTCATTCAATGTATAGTTTACTATATTGATAATTATTTCACAAATTTTCAGGTGTCTCGACATGCTGATAAAATTGACAAACGGCAGTGTGTATTGAGTAACCCACCTTCCAAACTTGTTAAAACTTATAATGCATATGTGGTGAATGGATTTCGATTCCACACACATGCATATGGGGAATCGAAAAAAACAATGAACAGTGGAGTTAGCTTGAGAGGATCTCATCATCGAGAAAATGAAGTTGACTTTTATGGCATACTTGATGAAATCATTGAACTCTGTTATCTTGGACAACATTACATAACCATGTTCAAATGTCGGTGGTTGGATATAGAGAGAGGCGTGCGTGTTCATCTGACTCATGGAATCATCGATATTAAATGTAAAAGTGTTCTCACAGTAAATGAACCATTCTTATTGGCTCAACAGGCATATCAAGTTTATTATGCAAAGTACTGTGCAACATCCAGAGACTTGACTGATTGGTGGAGTGTAATAAAAATCAAAATTCGAGACAATCAGTTTAGTCAAAGTGAATGTGCTTTCACTAATGTGCAAAGAATTGAAGTTTTTCAAGAGAGTACTCAAAATCAATCTTTTTACAAAGAGACATGAGTATCGATGACGACACCCCACATTTAAGAGTCGGTGATGACGATGATGTTAATGATGTCACATATGAATTTGAAATGGTAAGAGATGAAGCAACTGTAACTCGAATGGATATCGATGATGTTGAGGAGGAATATGAAGATGACATTGACATATATGAAGATGATGATGAAGACGAACACTGATAGCATTCCATGGTATTTATATACAATCATAATATGTATATATGTATATATAATAGTAATTATCAATTATTTTCTAACATTAACATTTTCTGTTTCAGATGGACGACGCCACATTTCGTGAGTTGGCAGATGCTGACCTGACTTTCGATGTGGATGCATTGCTGACAGATGACCCTCAGCCTGCAGGCACTCCAGGGAGTACACGGAGGGGGCGCGGTCTTGCACGATTGATGATTCCTGACCCCGTCCCCGAGTGACGTCCACGTCTTGGGTTTGATCCACGCACACGGAGGTGTGATAACCTGTGTGATAACCTGTGGATTTGACTAAGATTTCATTAATCTATTCACATAATAAATCTTTATTATTTTTTCAGTTTTCCGCATATAGCAGTCGGACAGGGCAGCGCTATTTTGCGCAACTATTTCTCTCAGCCGTGGACCACATGGGAGCAGATTCCCATTGATGTGAAGCAGGCCATGTTCGGCCATTGGTTGGTACGTATGTAAATAAATAATTTTTATTTTGAAAATTATTTCATTTCTAACTTGATATTTTGATTTATTTGTAGGGTTTATGGTATCCGATTGAGGATACCATGTGTGACGCCATCCACGAGGCATGGGAGGTGGCCATGCGTGATCGCCTTCGTCAGTTTTTGCACAATTTAAGAAAATCTGTGATGAAGAAAGCAGGAGTGTCAGATTTTGAGGAGTCATGTAGAGCACACCGACCAGAGTATATTTCATCCCATGTATGGGATGGATTATGTACGCACTGGTTGAGTGGTGCCTTTCAGAGGAGATCATCGGTGGGGAGGCAGAATCGGGGGAGACAGGAGGTGACTCATCGAGCTGGGAGTCATTCTTTCAGTACTCATAGACAACATCTGGTACGTACATTATTTATAAATATTTTATATAACTATAAATATTAACAGTTTATTTTTTATTCTTATAGGCTGTCGAGCACCCCGATATTACAGAGTACGACGTATATCAGAGGATGTATAGTGATCCTGCTACTGGGGAGCTCAGAGGTGATCGTCAGCATCACATCGTAGTCAGTATTATTTGTTTTCAAGTTTAAAAATTAACTGCATATAATATATTCACAATTTTAATTTTAAATTGCAACTATAGGAGTCATATAAGGCTGCAGCGTCACAGGCCCGGCCTGAGAGTCAGGCCGAGTCATCAGATCAGACCACTGCTCGTCAGTTTGATGAGGCGGCATGGATGCAGGCCACCCAGTATGCCTTCGAGAAGGGCTGGGTAGTTGGTATCGGCTCTCGACTGACTCCCGGAGATTATTATGGCAGTGCTGCGATGTCGGCATCCAGCTCGAGAGGAGCTCGTGCATCTTCTTCTACTACACAGTATGAGGATCAGTTTCGATCTCAGACTGCACAGATAGAGAGTCTCCGACAGGAGCAGGAGCAGATGCGTCAGCAGCATGAGGAGGAGCGTCGACGCCAGCAGCAGTTGTACGAGGAGCAGACGAGTCGGTGGCAGCAGCAGCATCAGGAGCAGATGGAGTACATGCGCCGACTCACTCATGCTTTAGGGATGGAGTCTCCTCCACCACCATCTGCAGATCCCCCACCTCCCCCCCCCCCCTCCTTCATATTAGAGTTTGTATTTATGTTATAAAATTTGGGAAATCAAATTTTTTTTTTCTATTCTTAGTTTTTGTCTCATTATAAAATATTAATAATATTATATTTTTAAATAACAATATTAATATGAATAATAATATTATTTATATTTTATAATATTAACTTTTATATATATAATAAAATTTTATAATATTATAATTTAATTATATTTTTTGTAATACTTGAATTATTTTAATATTTGAATGTAAAATAATTCTATTATTTTTATATTAATTAAAATAACTTATTAATATTTTTTATATTTATGAATTATAATTATAATATTATTATATTAATTAAATCATTTATTAATATTCTATTATTTTTTATTTTTGAATTATAATTCTATTATTATTATATTAATTAAAATAATTTATTATTTTTATTTGTGAATTATAATTCTATTATTATATTAATTAAAATAATTTATTAATAATTTATTTTTTTTATTTTTTTTATAGTATTTGCGACGGGATACTATGTCCATCGCAAATACTAGTATTATTATATGCATTAAAATAATTTATTAATAGTTTTTTATTTTTTTTTAAAAATAGTTTTTGTGACGGGTCCCGTCGCAAATACTATTTTAAATTTTTTTTACAAATATACGGAGTACTATTTGCTACGGGGAGAATAATCGTCGCAAAAAAAAGCTTTAGCGATGGGCCCGTCGCAAATAAGTGTTGTTGCGACGCCATTTTCAGCAACGGGCCATTTGTGACGGGCCCCCGTCGCAAAAATCCATTTGTGACGGGATCCCGTCGCGAATAACTGTTTTTCTAGTAGTGAATTTTGTGTTAGTTTTCCATTTTATGATGTAATGTAAACCTTATAAATGTATCTAGTACTTCCAAGGCTACTAAACTAATCGGTCTTTCGAGACTTGATCTTTTGTGATCATGTCAATGTTATGTAATAATGCACTGACTCTGGGTAACTAGGGTCTGGGCGTTACACCTCTATTATTCAAGTACCATTTCATTATTAAAATCATATGATCATAACTCCACCATTTTAGTTCAATGATCCCCTCTACAATTGGGTTTATATTTCCATCTAAATTTTCAGTAATGCGAGCATATATCTCCCTCTTCCTATACCTATGCAGTGGACCATGAAATATACTTGATTAAGGGAGGAGATTCAATAAATATCTCTATTTTGTGTAACTAATATAATTATCATGATATTGTTTTACATTTAAATAAATGTTATGAATAATATAAAACAAATATATCTTCATAATATAAATATTAAAGGGGGAGAGTATCTTATAGGATTTTGCTAATTTTTTGTTATTTTTAGAAAATCATTTTTTTCAGTTATCATTTTATGTTTCATTTTATATTATAAATTCATTACTATTTAGAGTTTCATTACTATTGGAAAATACATTTTTTAATTGTGATTTATTATTGAAAATACCTCTCATGAAAGGATGAATAACACAAAGATGGTAAAATTTTGTTTGTTTGGAAAATATATATGTGTGTGGATGCTTATACTAACCAAAAATAATAATATTCATGAAAGTGATAATAAGATATGGTTTATTATGTGTAAAATTCTGTATTTGGATGCAATTTATTATGATAAATTGTATTTTTTTCTATAAATAAATGGATTGTAATGAAATGGTGTACCTATTGTGGTGGTAATGACAGTGAGGCTAGTTTTGTGTGGGGTATTGGTTTTGTGGGAAATTAAGGTGGTTGTTGGCATGTATTTGAAAGTATGTTACTTTGGTAGATGATGGTGTGTTGAGGGGTTGTGTTAGTTTATTCCTGGTTATATGGAAAGAAATAGAATATAATGGGAATAACTAATAACATGTTGGAAAATGTGATGGAAATTAATAAATTGAACTATAATGAACTTATATGATATCAAATTAAAATGGGGTAATGGTTGTAAAATATGTGAGTATTAGATTATGAATGGTTTTATATTAAATATTATTAATAAATGGAATAATGAACATAATATGGATAGTAAACACTAAATATGAAATTTTATTGATAACATATTAAAGAGGCATTTATGGCTATTTCTATAGCTATTTTTCATGGAAAAGGGATAGGAAGATGCGTTGAGATTTAATTAGTTGTTGTGGACGATAGTTGAGTGGAAGTTATGGTTATGGGATGTTATAGAGCTACCTAGTACATACACATAGGTTTTGATTGGGTGTGGTTGTATTATAAATTTATTTTCTTATCATTTCATTAGCACCCCAATTGAGTTGTATTACCTTACTAATTCCAAAAAAAAATTGATTCTAGGTATCTTTATTAATTATCCAAGTTAGAAAGGGAAAAAATCATTGACTATTATCTCATATCCACTCTATTTTTTGAATGCAGTATGACTAAAATGGTTTGAGTTTTATATGCATGGGTTGTGATGCCCAAAAATAAAAAAAGTGTAATAATGTGGTGATGAAGGGGTGATGATGTGTTTTATATTATGAGTCATAAATTGTAGGAGTGGGAGCAAGTTTTATGTCATTCATCTTCACAATTCCCTACTATGATGGAAAATTTATGTTCAGTTGAGATGTGGATATGTGGTATTTGGTTGTGGATATACAGATATGTGATTAGGATGTGGCTATTTGATATGTGGATAGATTTATGTGATTATAATGATGTGGATGAGATGGTAGTACTAGGATGTTTTCCATTGGGATGTGAGATCAAAAAATTTGCAGGGAAGTTGAGAAGGGTACCCTCTTTCTAAATTCTTAGATATTATTTTTTTATACTTCGATAAAATGTTTGGTGAGAAATAATTGGTGAGGTTAGGTATTAGTTGACCCAAATTAGGTGCATGATGATTTTAATATTTATTCATTAAGGAAATAGTATGATTCTTCCATATTTGTATAAGAGGTTTTTAGAAGGATCCAATTGAGTATAGATGTAATCTCAACCCTTGTATATATAAATCTTGTTTATATGTTTCAATGAATTATTTTTTGATTGATCTAGAAAGTACTAGATTAGAGATTATGAGATATGGTGGAGTTATATCCTAAGAGTTTTATTTTGATATTTTATCTCAGATACTTGTACTCATATGTCGTGAACTTATACTTGTATGTCATTTTTGTGTATTATGGTTATTGTGTGATATTGTTTTTATTTATTATGTGGTTTTTATTGGTTATTTTATCTTTATGTTCCTAGGATTTATGATGGTAATGACTCTCATGTGTGTGATTTATACCCTCTATGTTGTTATCCACCCCATATAATATTAGAGGTGGGATTCATGGGTCACCTCATCCTCATTGCATACCCAGGATGGGTTCCCAATAGGGGTGGGTTATGACACATGAACCAAATAAAAATGGTTAAAATGGTTATACAAGGTTATTTTATATACTAATATATCATTAAAATAGACAACCATGAATTTTCTAATGAACTATGGATGTATATTGTTAATTAAAAATATGAATATACTTATTAAACAAGTTAAACCAAATGGAATAACTAAAAAAATTTACAAGAAAAAATTAGTTTTAAAAAAAATTCCATTAATCACTATCATTCATTCAAATTAAATGGTAACAAATTTTAATATCAATTAAAAAAATCTCATGTAACTCTTCAATCGTGTCATCAAGTCAAGGGATGGGATAGATATACTTAACTAATGTTTTGTTGATGTGATAGAAATCCCTAAACATTATCCACATTCCATAATTTTTTAGTATTAGGATCACCAGAACAATTCATGGACTCCTAATTTTCCTCATAGGTCCTTTCCTTATAATTTCTTCAACTTAGCATTAGATCACTCTAGTTTCCGATAGGTTAGATCTATATGATGGATTTTTAGTTATCAATACTGGGAGTATAAATTTAACTTGATGTTTAATTCCACTAAAATTGAATGAAACTAAAAATATCCCGTACAAATGTTAGAGTTTTCAACTATTTTCTATGTCTTGTGGTTGATGACTTGAGGTAGGAGTTAGAGGGGGGAATGAATTAGGATTCTTCTACTAAGGAGGCCTCTTCCACCCAAAAATTTTAGGAAATATTAGTGAATGAGGCTCACAATGAACATGTTGATGTTGAGTCCACTCTTATAGGGGTGATATGACTCATAGGATGGTGGCTTCAACTCGGATGTTAAACGTGTTAATGATCATAACAAGGAGGAGGTTGTGATTCAGGAGTTGGAAGGAGCTTTTGTTAGGACCTTCACAAGTGGGTGAAAGGGAATTCATAAGGAGAGAAGAGATTACTCCACCCTGCCTCTTCCTATGGAGACATGGTAAGCCAAGAAGTTGAAATCCAAGTAGTTGGACAAATAGTGTAAGTCGGGATTTGATTTTGAGAAATCCTTCAAATTTTTCATGAGTATGGAAGAAGAAATGGTTGAACAAGTTTTGTCTCTCAATTCAACTACAGAGGAAGATGCTAAAATGATGGGTAGATCATTAAGGATGAATTTTAATGAGGATAAATATGACTGGATCGATAAGAATGACCTTATCTTAGTTGGGGGGTTCAAAAATGGGAATACCATCCTTGAATAATATATTCAGTTCTGGGACAAGATGACCTTTCAGTTTGAAGATCTCCTTATGAATGAACCAGACACTGAGGTTAGTAACATCTCTTGGAAATTATTTATGGATACTAATTCAGGTAGGCATAAGTTTCTCTTTAATGACTCTGATATTTCATTTTGTGTTTGAACTCATGGTTTCTCACTTTTTCTTCAAAAGTGTTTGAAAATAAAAAATTTAATTTTTAGTCAATCTGTCTATTATCTGTTTCACTCAATGATTTTATATTTTCTTATTATTTATTGATCTTAAACTAGGATTCATGTGTTCAAATAATCCTTAGGGGATTTAATACAATTTTTATTCCCCTAAAAACAAAGGATATATAGTTATCATGACCATTATACATAACACTTGTATAAAATTATCATAGTAACCTATGTAAAACATGTCTCTAATTCATTATAGAAACATCACAACGAACCTCATATTGATATTTTTCAATAGAAAAGTACACTATATAATTTTTTACTCTCACTTATCTACTATCATTAGACCATTAAAATATATAGGTTATAGTGATATGAAAAGTAAAAGAACTCAACTTCTCCACCAACAAGGTACTAACCACATTAACACAACTCTTTCTTTCAATTATCATGTTACAAGCCTTCTCATTTATACAATATTTAGTATAAATGTACTCTCACATGTATCCTCATCATGATAATATTTTTTTCATTGTTTTTTTCATGTATTTTCACTAATTCATCCCCATATATAGGCTCTTCAACTTCCTCATCTGAACCATCCTCCAATGATAGCATTTCATCCCTATTAAAGATATCATTAGAAATTTCAATATTATCTAAGACAATCATTATCCTCTTATTAGTTTATTGAGTTTTAATATTCCAATTTCCCTATCACTTAAAAATACTTAATATCATTTGATTTAGAATGAAAATATATGTTACTTTAACCTATTTAATTAGAAGTAAAAAAATTGATTTTTAATCTTCACTTTATTTTAGAAAAAAAATTCAACGCTCTTAAATTTGATCCATTCCCCTTAGAATATAATTTTGACTCTTTCCAATCATATTTATAAATATTGCAGGAACTAACTTGATTAATTTAATAATAAATTTGATTTTATAATTTCATCACCATATATTTTACTTCTTCCATGTCAATATAGGTTTGAAGTTCCACCACATATCAAATCACTATATTTAATCCATTGAAAAACATTTCCATTATATCTTATCAATCCTCAAAATTTTCTATAATCATTGATATCTCCATTTTACTATAGTAATCCTCAATACACATGGAACCTTTCACAAGTATTTAATAATTATAAATTAAAATCTTTACAGTAATGATTTTAAATATAACATTTACACATTATTATCAACATGTCTTCTTAACTTTGAATTGGAATCTATTTATTATTTAATCAAATTACTTATAATTTTTCCACTAAAATATTTCATATACATTGAATTAAACATAAATAAACATTATTTTATTCTAATTAGATATGTTTTGAAGTTGAAACACATGGTCAAATTCCCTAACCCACTCCAAGTAAAGCTTTTAGATATTTTTACCTTGAAATTAAGGGGGTTAATATTTATCCCAAAAAGGTTATTTTATATTTTATTAACACATTAGTCTCTTTAATGTTAGGATTATTTAAATTATTAAAGTTCGTATTTCTATTATTCAAATTGAAGTTTTGGATTTTTTTATGAACTTTATATATCATGTTAGTTATTGAACCTAGCATCCAACCTAGTAAATTGATCGGCAACAACTATCATGAGCAATTTAAGGTATATATCACTTTTATCACCCTCACTCTTCATTTTTTTGTACCCCATAAATATGTGTGCACAAGGTCTCCCAATATCTATTTTTTCTAATAAATTTAATCACAAAAAATATTTTTCACCCTTTTCTCTAAAATAATATAGGTTCATTTAAGTCCTCTTAAATAAAATCAAGGGATACAACATAAAAATTGAAAATAATTTATGAAAAAATATTAAAACTTATAAAATTTAAATGGGTTTAAATAAATGAAGTTTCATAAATATGGGGATGTAATAAATGTAAGGTAAAAAATTTGGTAGTGAAGGGAAGAAGATAGTTGTTTAGGAAAAACCATTACATGTGAGGATAAATGAGTGATAACGATGTTTTAAATAATAATTTTTTTCTTTTATTTTTTTTATTTTTTTATATATATTTTTTTACAAGTATAATAATTAGGGAATGAGTTGAAAAGATTTTACATTCATTTTATTTATGTAAAAAATGATTAATATTTCAAAATACACTAATATTATTACAATGATTCAAAAGGGTGATAGAAAAACAATTTTTGGAATTTTAATGTGATTAAATCCTTCAAATAATAACTTAAACTCAATTATTTCAAAAAAAAAATTAAAAATGATTGGAATATATATTTTTTAGAGATATATTTCACAAGATTAGAAATATTTTATAAATTAAATTGGTTATATCTCTAAAACTATGTGTTGGATTTTAGTGCTTCCAAACCAAGTAAAAATATAAGAGTATAAATTATGAAATTGATATATCAAAAATTAAAAATGATTGGAATATATACTTTTTAGAGATATATTTCACAAGATTAGATATATTTTAAATATTAAATTGGTTATATCTCTAAAACTATTTGTTGGATTTTAGTGCTTCCAAACCAAGTAAAAATATAAGATTCTAAATTATGAAATTGATATATCATAAATCATGAAATATAAAAAAATAATAGAAATAGATATGGGAAAAATTTATAGAATGGGTAATGAATAAAATAGAATATGAATATACAATAAAAAATATAAATGGAACCAAATTTCCTATATTAAATCTCTGATACTAAATTATAAAATACCATAATTTGGTTGTGGTATTTTTTGGTATAATTGGGAAACAAAAGTGATGTAAATGATATAAATGGATTGTAAAGGATAAAAAATAATTTTTAATAAGACGAAATGAGGATATGAATTAATACCCCATAGATAATTTATCCTTAAAATCTTAATTATAAAGACACCATAAAGCATAATCACTCATTTGATAAGTCTAAGTTGAATTCACCCAAGAATACAAGAAACACAAGTATAATAATTTTATAAAATTATTAAATTCATATTGACCAAAAGAGAGTAAAAAGAAAGTAAATATTTATATATAAATTAGATATATATATATCAATAACCTTTTTACCTAAACACAAAATATTAGACCAAAATTGTTTACATTTTTTCACTTGTACATGACTTTTGGGGGAAAAATCCACAAAGATCAATTTTTAATATCATAAAAATACATTAAATATTCTTACCATGAATATAAAGATAATTATCACACCATTTTTTATTTTAAATTGTTCCTTTATATAAGTGGATTAAAATCCATAGGATCATTTTAGTAGTCCATTTAAGTTCATATTTTGGATTAAAAAAAGAGTAATTATAGGCCCATTTTCTTCTCACATACAAGCATGTCGTACCTCCTTATTAAAATTCATAATTATGACTTATAAATCCACCTCCATCCAATTTTTTCTTTTTCTTATCATCATTTCACCGATTCCTTGTAACATATCGAATGAATCAGTTGGAATTCCATCTTTTCCACTCTCCAAAATACTCCATCTTTTATTATTTATTTTAATAACGTGTGATACATTATAAAGAGTCATGTCTATTTTAATATATCCACATGGATGTAGAAAAAATATTATGTTTAGAGTGGTTAAACTCATGTGATGATTATAGATAATATTTCTACAAAATTTATTAGATAATATGGGGTTTTAAAAAATTATACAAATTCCTTTGCATGGAGAATTGTTTTGTGAGAAAATAAAGAATGAAATGTTCCTAGTTTTATTCATGGGAAAGATAATGGGAAATTGGAAATCATTATTGAACATTTTGATTCCTTAATCAAATACATTCAAGAACTTATATGTGGAATGAATCAATATAGGAAAAATTTAGTTAATCATGATATAAAATTTTAGTAAAAGAATCCTCATATATTTATAGAAGAGAGTAGAGTTCTGGAAAATAAATACTGGTTGAATATGGTTAACAAAATATTTCAAATACTTCATACTCTATATATTTCAAAGGTGGAATTCACAATGTAATAAAGGGATCATATTATAATTGGTTGGAGACATTTTTAGATGAAAATATAAAATATTATTTTACATGGTTTATATTTTAAAATATGTTTGGTAAGGAATTTTACCTAGATACATTAAATCTGATGAAATTCCTGGAGCTTTTAGAGTTAGAATAAGAAAATTTTATGGAGACATAATATACTGATTACTTTTCAAAACATTTCTCTTTACACTAGAGTTTATTATAAATAATAATATTAAGTATATAAGGTTTTATATGTGTCATAAATGTAAGATTAGTGAATTAATTAACTTATTGTATTTTACCTCCTATGTAATAGTGGTGATCAAATTGGTTATGGTAAAAGTGAATATGATAGGAGTTAAAGAGAAACAATATTTTTCTTTCTTATCCTAGTGAAGGAAAGTATTTCAATAGTGGATAAAACAAGAATAAAAAAGACTTTATAAAATTGGGTGGGTAGAATAAACTTGTTTTTTCTATTCATCTAAAGTTTGGAGGTAAATTTCATGTTACCAATGTGTTATCATAATTCATTAGAAGAATAGTTCTCTTAGAAAGCCTAATAAGTTCCATGAGTATTGAGAATTAGGATACTTTAAACCTTTTTTAGGTAATATAGTGGTGGATCTTTGAACTATATACAAGGATTAAGTGTTCCTACTAAGATACCAAAGTAATTTTTAGATGGGTTCTAAGTGATGATAGGTGGTAACCTTAAATAGGGGAAGACACAAAATAATCAAGGGTATTTGGTAACGATAGAGCTTGTGTTAGAAGAATTAAAAGAAATATATGTGATAGTATGTTGTACCTTACTAATTAATTCTACTATGATATATATTTTGTTTGATATGGGTGCATTGCATTCATTCATATCTACATTAGAAGTATATCATTCAAATTTTCAAGTGAAATTAATTACTTATTTAATAAATATTGATACACCTCTTATGGTGAGGTTAAAATTAGAATTTAAATATACTTCTTATTCCACTATGATTAGTTATGTGTAAATAATGTGGGCCATTTGATTTTATAGATGATCAAACACAATATCATAATTGGAATGGATTGGATAGTGATTTTCATGGCTCATATTAACAAATATTATCATGGAGTATATTTTACCTTTGTTTAATAAAGTTTTCACTTTTTTTAGGGATAAGAATATTCATGCAAGTAAAAAATTATATTTTATTAAGAACCCTTGAGTTTTAACTCTGTAACTAATAGTTTTGATTCTTAGATCAATGGATATAAAGTATAAACCATGATTCCATATGGTAGTGTAATATTTCTTCGACATGTTTCATAAATATATTTTTTTACTACTACTAGAGATATATGTGGAGTTATCAGTTAACTTGTAACTAGGAACTAGTCCAATATCATTGCCTTTGTATCACATTATTTGAATACTCAATTAGATTATGTGGTGGGAAAATTATTTATATAACCAAGTGTATCAACTATGGAAGTTTTAATTCTTTTTTCTAAGATGTGTGACTATAGTATACACTTATGCAGTTACTATGAGAAGTTGAACTAGCTGAAACTGATAAATAAAAATTATTTTCCTCACATTTATGGAATTTTTCCTCAACTAAAATTATATAATTGGTTTTTAAATATCAAATTAGGTAGAAGTATTATCAAATCAAGGTTAATAATGATGAAATTTAAAATATATATTTTAAGATTAGGTATAAAATTTATGATTTTGTGGTAATTTCATTAGATATTACTAATACTCCTACTTTTTTATGTCTCTTGTAAATTGTATCTTTTATAAATTATTTGACTAGTTTTTGGTTGCGCTTTTTATATAACATATTTATTTACACTGTTCAATGGAAGATTATTGAAGATGTTTGAGGATTCTCCCAGAGATGTTGTGGAAAAATATGTTATATGAAAATTTATCTAAATTACAATTTTGGACTCAAGAAGAAATTTTTTTGGTACATTGTATATCTGAGAAAGTAATTTTATTGAACCAAATAGGGTGTAAGTGGTAATTTCTTGGGAGTATCTCAATAATTTTTTTAGATGAAATTTTTTCTCATATAAATATTATATTGATATACTTTCATTTAATATTGTTCAAAAATTAGCATCATTGATGATGGAATTAACATGGAGGGTTTTAAAGTTTGAATTGAACAAAAAGAGCGAGGGATTTTCAATGAATTGAAGATAAGGTTGATTTCTACACCATTGTAGATATTACATGAATATAAAATGGTTATTTAGTGCATTTTGATACATTATGACATGGTTTTGGATGCATTATTATTAAATGAGAAAATATAATGGTTTACGAATAAATTAAATTCCAACCACATGAGAAAAATTATCCACCACATGACTTAGAGCTAATATAAATTGTTTATTCTTTGAATAGATGGATACATTACCTATTTTTGAGAGGTTTTTAATGTATTTTGATCATAAAATTTTGAATTATATTTTCTTTTATTGATATTTAAACTTAAGGGAAAGAATATGGGTTGAGTATTTTTAATGTTTTTTACTTTGATAAATTTTTAAACTAGGAAAGGGTAATGTTGTAGCGTATTACTAAAATCAAAATACTCAAGTGATAAAGGAATCAGAATATTAGTGGAAACTAATGATTATGATGTTTAATATACAAATATTGTCTAAATATGAATAATATTATAATGTTTTATATAATATTGACTCAATTCTTCACTTGTGGGTCAATTAAATAAAGGATAAATAAATAATTTCAAATTTAAAATGATTTTTCACACCATATATATTGAGAAGACCATTTATGGTTGGTATCTAATGATGGAATTGATGAATAGTTTCTAGGATATTATATCGATTCCCTCAAGTTTTATAGAAGAGTTTGTGAAATCATTCCTTAAATCTAGTTTTTCATTTCACCCTAGGATAATGATGTTTTATTTGGATATCATATAAAAGTTATAGTGGGTGGGAATGAAGAAAAAGATGATAGGGTTTTTATTTTAATATTTTATTTTTCAATAGTATTAGGTTGAGTATTAGGAACCAATATAAATTTTTAAAGATTTACCTATACTGACTTGGAAATGGTAAAATATTTTAACGGAATTTATAGTTATTTTAACAAGAATACTAGAAGGATGATGTTATCTTGGTGATTGTTTACTGACTTAAAAAATCATCACAATTCTTACCCATCCAAGATAACTTTTCAATATAAGACTTGGTTAAATTACTTTTATAGAAAATAGTGATATTACATGAAGTTCCTCAATCTATTATATTAGATAAAAACCCTTAATTCACACAAAGTATTTGGGGAGGATTGTAGAAGATGATGGGAAATCAATTGAATATAAGTGCATCGTATCATCCTAAAATGGAAAAGTAATAAAAATTGACCATATGTAATTTAAAGAACATTATTCTAGATTAGTTTTATTTTGTAAGACCATGGGATGATTATATTATTTTGGTGGAATTTTTATACACTAATAGTTATTAAGGGTCTATTTATACAGATCCTTTTGAATAATTGTACGGAAGGCCATGTTGATCACCTATATGTTTGATTGAGATAAAGGATAGGTCTATATTATGATTGTGTTTGGTGTAAGAGAATATGGAACATTTTCATCTAATATAAAAGTGATTTATGGTATCTTAAACTTAGAAGAAGTATTATGAAGACTTTTGGAAATAACCGATATATTTTTTTGTTAGTGATCAAATATTTTTATGAATGTCACCATGTTTGAGACATTGAAAAATCGTGAATAAAGTAATTTTTTAACCTTGGTATTTAGAACCATTTGAAATCATTGATCGGATTGGAAATTTGGTTTATTGATTAGAGTTCCCCTAAATTATATTATGATTCATGATGTGTTTCATGTTTTCTAGTTTATAAAATACTAATTATAAATGTTTCACATTCTTTGGTGGGAATATATAAAAATAGAACTTGATATAACATTTTTTGAAATGATGATAGAGATTATTTATAGAAAAGATAAGTCATTGAGATGAAATGTTATAACTTTAGTTTTAGAATTGTGGTAATATAGGAAAGTTTGGGAGGATACCTGGGAGAGAGAAGCTAAAATATAATAGAGGATAGAAATTTTTGAGTGAATGATAACACTATGTATTTTTATGGGGGAAAGCCCTATCGTGAATAGAATCATAACATCCACTATTTTTTTATTTTAATTAATTAAGGGGGAGATAATTTTTGAGTTTATTTAATAATTTTTTCTCTATAGAAAAATGAATATATCCTTATAATTTTGTGGTCATTTAATAGAGATATATTTATTAAAAAGTTACTAATGAAGTAATACCGAAATGGGAGATATTAGATGAATTCTTTTGATGACCTAGAATTGATATCATTCATGTTAAATGGAGATTTAATTGGGTGGTTATGAATTAACATAGTTTTCATTGGTTTTAATGGTGGTCTAATTAGAGGATTTTTAATGGTTTTATTAAGGAGGGATTAATTATGAGAAAGGTTGAAATGAAATTGTGGTATTCGATTTTAATAAGTAAAGTGATTTCATTGATATATTAACACCATAAATATTTTATATTAAAAGTGGATTTAAAAGATTTTTGATAGTCGGTATGGGAGTAATGATAGAGAAATATAGTTAAATAGAAATTATGATGGGGTATTTGACTCTATTTATGAAGAAGGTTACATATAATGAATTTGAATAAGATAATTTATTCTTATAAATATAGGGGGACTTATATTTTTATTATATTTTATTTCTCTATAATTCTCTATTTATGGGGGTGGAAACTTGTTTTGAGGTAATTAGATACCAATTAGTTTGATGTATTATAGAAAAATTGTTAAGGTGTGTTCTTATGAAATCCAAAATTGTTTATAAAAGAGGTAAATTTTTAAATAATCCATAAATATTCCTTAAAACCCTTACTTCCACTATTATATCTCTAAAATATGAGAGTGGTGGATTTGTGACATTTGAAATGGGCTCACACCACTCTTGATGTTACCCTCCAACATTTCTTATTTTATACCTCATAGGCAGTGAGTTACACGGGTTGATGTCAAATGGAATAGGGTATATTCCATTTATTGAAGGTTATGTACGCATGGGGGATATAAAAATTTATCAAGATATCATAAAAAAATTCATGATTAATTCTAATCTTTATTAAATTGTAAGTTTAGTTTTTTATGTTTAATTAATATTTTTAACATGATACCCATGGTGTCACTATTTATTATGTATTTTATATATTGATTATTTGATGGATTTCCTTATTGATGGGTATGAAAATTTTAATTTTTATAAGTTTTTTCTAGGATGCATGGTTTGGATGAATGAATTTTCAAACCCTATACAAACAATTCATGTTTAGAAATACACATTTAATAGAACATGGAAAGACCACATTAGAGGTGGGATGAGAATAAATCACACCTTTATATGGTAGGTGTGGATACCTCATCCATCAAATGGTATTTTTAAGGAGTGGAATGGCTAACCTAAGCAAAAAAACTGTAAGGGACAGTGGGAGCCCAATATAGACAATATATTTGTTTAGGGTGCTCTAATACTATCAAGTGCATTTTCCCTTGAGGGGGGATGACATGGGGATCCCATGTCAGAGGTGGAAGAGAATGAAATACCCCTTTATAAGGTTGGTGTGGAAACCTCAGCCACTAAGAGAACTTTTTCCTGGAGATACATGGATAAATCAAGGAAAAAAAACTTTGAGGGACTATGTGATCCCAAAGCCAAAAATATCTTGGTCAAGGTGGTCTATTATAGTTCATGGGTAATTTCAATTATAGTTCTAGGGGGTATTTCTCATTAAGTTCATCAACTTATAAACTTGTGGATAATTAAAAATAAATCACATAAGGTAGGTGGCTTCCATTATTTTCTTTATTGATTATGATTCAATTGATTATGATTGATATACTTTTAAAGAATTTTATTTAAAGTAATATTTTATTAAATAATTTATGTGAAATTTATTTGATAAAATAATGGTTTAAATGGATTTTTGATATATGAAAATATATATTTTTAATGAAAATACTGAATTTTGGGTTTTAAAAATAATGGGACTTGATTTTTGGGAAATAAGGTTTTATCTTAAATTAAATTTAAATTTAAGTTATGTTTATTACTCTATTTTTTCATGGGAAATCATTTTAGAAAGAAAATTTTTTACCTTTAGATTTTGATTTAAAGGAATGAGTATTAGAAACTTTGTGGTTGTAAATTATCATGTGGTGTGGTCAGAAATAGCATTACAATGGTGTAAAGTCCTATAAGGATTCATCTAGGTGGGTGACAATTCACTGTTGGTGTTGAATTATTATATTTGGTTTTATTTATGCATGGTTGTATTATTAACTACTTTTTATTTTTCTAATGATTTCTTATATTATATAATTTTTATTTTCTAATTAAATATATCATTTTTTTATATATTTTAAAATATTGATTCTTCGATAACCATACATGGAGTTTAGTATGATTTTTTATAGGATTTATAAACTATTATACTAAAAATATTTATTTGTTTTCTAAACATCATTTTTTACTTGGTTTGGAATATATTATACATGGGATTTCATAAGGGTGATTCAAGGAAATGATTTTTAGTAAAGTGTTGTTCACCCCTACCCACAAATCTTAGTGTGTATATTGATGTTGTTTTACAATATTTAAAAAAATGACACCAGGTTAATTAATAAGGGATCCTATATTTTTATATAGATATGTAATGGTTTATGGAAGAGAATCACTAGATGGTTTGGTTATCTTATATGGATATGTCTCAGTAGTTTACCTTTGGTTATTGTGACTTGGTTGTTTGAATAGTTTTAATTTCATTATGATAATTTGTTTCTTTGAAGGTTGTTTTTTAAAATGGTTAGGATTTTAAAATAATGATTAATTTTTATTATATATATAGTTATCTATTTTATTTGGGGAAAAATAATTCTCTAATGATTATGTGTCATCTATTGACACTATTTATTAGCCTCTATAAATTGGGGAATGCGCTTAAGGCCATGTAGTAGTCCGAATTGAATATTGGGTTTTGATTTTCCAAGCCATGTCAATACAATGTATTTATCAATTCTTAATAAATCATTATGAAAATTAATATCATCAAAAAAACCTTTGAAAAAATCACCTAGTTTTGTTCATCAACACTTTCATTTACATTAAATATTATAAATAATTTTTAACACATTTACCCATGCTATATCCACATTTAATTTACCCAAAAAAAATTATTATTTCAATTTAATATGTAGTAAATAAAACTCAAAAAAAATGTATATTTCATTTAATAAGAATAATTTTTAATAAAAAAATACACTTTATAGTCCCATTTTAACATATACAATCAAATTCTTCATTTTTTTGTAATGAACCAACATGGGTAAACCTATAACATCACCTGATTCTATGTTCCCAATCACCATGGGATAGTGAAAAGCATTGAGGGTATAAATATAGTACCTTGGGAATTACATCACCCTCTAAATATCAATAAATAAATAACATACTCTTACCAAGAATCTATCACAGTGTGTCCATATATTATAATTCATGCATAATAAATAAGCAGTTTTAAATATAAACACAAACCAAAAAAGGCATAACGAAAGTAATTTGAAAAACCTAACCAAGATACCCTCTCCAACTATTACCCAACCTAAACCACCACATACCTAAAGTGAATTATCATTCCCCATGAGCTGACGACTATCACTCGGCCATCAATAAAAAACAGAGAGAATGATCTCCCTCATCCTGAAGTACAGAACATGACATATATATATAATTGGAAGAAACATAAGAATAATATAATAAGAAATATATGTCATATCAAAAAGGGAAAATTAGAAGTGATGAAACCCAAAATTATCTCAATAATATCTAAGATATAATTCTAACACCAAAGGATAACTAAAACTAAAACTACTCCATGTCATAACGTGGAAAAAATCCCACCATGTCACCACCAGCAACCTATATACAGCTCATAGAAACCTCACCACCTCACTATGGAACATTTCCTTTCCATACATAAAAAGAAATATAAAGGTTCACGCACCACTAAAGGGGTGAACAAGGTGATATCTAAACATGCTCAGCAGGATCCCACCCAGGTGTTACATATCATGTATCTTTAGAAAAATACAAACAATGCTCAACTTTAAAGAAAATAATTCATGATAATCAGTTAAATAGATTTTATATCAAAATCATGGTAAAAAAATTTCCCTTTTTTTTACATTTCCCAACAATATATGTAAAATAAGTTTAAATCATTTCACATGTATCAAAAAATTCAATGAAACACATGTATCAGATATCATATAAAATCTAAATTAATCCAAACCAAATCATAGGTAACATTATGTCAAAGATTACAAGAGGTTAGGGTAGCTAGGAAACTCATACCAAACACATACAATCATGCACATCATGTCTCTGGATATATTCATCGATTCTAGAGATCCAAGAAACGCCCCAAAAATTGAAATTCCCAACAATTTGATCAGGTCCCAAGAACAATAGGCTTAGGGAGTAGAGGAACACCCCATGAGTGAACCCCTGATATTAAAAAAAATATGAGGCCTATTACTACACATTCCACCTAAGTACCCAAGGCTTAGCATATGGTACATTTTCTAAAACATTTAATCAAAACCATGTTTTGAAAACCATTTCATAAATCCATTTCAAAGTGCTTTAAAAATACTTTTTCTTTTACCATATTAGGGGGAAACCATATTTTCTCAAAAACTTGTTTCTACACACACAATTCAATCATTCCAACTCATTTATAAAATAATTT
Organism: Viscum album; assembly: GCA_963277665.1. Classification (NCBI taxonomy): domain Eukaryota; kingdom Viridiplantae; phylum Streptophyta; class Magnoliopsida; order Santalales; family Viscaceae; genus Viscum; species Viscum album. The sequence goes on along the minus strand of OY728156.1, from coordinate 1,429,494,293 downwards.
ATAAAAATAAATCAATATAGTTCATCCAATATAGTCTAGATACAGAACCACCTACCTTAAACTCTAGTCATACATGCCCATAATATGATCCACCAATATAGAAGAATGTAAGAGAAAAATGGAAGCCCTTACATATCATAATCAATTCAATAATAAAAAATCTTAGCATAGAATATATCACAACACGTAACTCAAGAAAATCACATGCCACACCAAAAACAACACAAAGGTAAGATTCCAAAGTAATATCAAACAAAAAATCTAGAATGGATTAAGAAAATAAACACCACATGACCAACAGTTCTGAAAATGTAGTGTAATGGAGATTCTATTACCAATGGTAATGAAGAAGTATGAAGATCACTTATTCATAGAGATGTATTGAAACCACAATGAAGATCAGCTGCTGAAAAAAATGATCTGAAAGGACCATATATCCCCAAAATCACGTAATAGATCTCCTAGGTATTGAGAGATAATTCTATAGTCAAATGAAAATAAAATTAGACATGTATCACATAAAAAATATAGGCTATAGAAATTAAATTATGTGAATCCCTCGTTCACAATGTAAAATTTATGAAATCCATATATGTAAAAAAGGTGTCTCCTTCATTAAAAAATACTACTTGAACTTTTCATGATGTGAACCAGTCTCATGATGTGTAAACATTTCACACTTTTAACTGGTTCATGAAATCATCCCAGAAATATATTCATATTGTGTTACTATTTCATGATGTGAAACCATCTAGTATATAGATTTTGTAGAAACAGTTAGAAAAATAGCAGGTTAATATAGACCCCAAATGATGTTCTTCTAAGTCTTTTTCACATTTATACCTGGACTCCATTAATTACAAAAAACATACATCCCCAAACATTAGGTACTTTTTCCCAGAAAAGTATCTTTATCCATGGAAACCCCAAAATGCATCCAAAAAAGTGGTAAATGAAACTAGAGATGAGAAATAACTAAAAGTCAGTAATAAGATTTTATAAACTCCCCACCATAAGACTTTCCTTCCATGGGAAGTTATGAAGAAGAATTGTGTCTATAAAGATATGAGGCCACTAATCCCTCATCAATAACTCATGCTCCCATGTCTCATGAGAATATGGTCCATGTCCCCATAATACTCTAACCAACAAAATCAACTTCCCATAAAATACACTTACCTGAGATTAAATAATCTAAACTGGTTTCTCTACAACAGAAATGTTTACTTACAACTTGATATCTTCTCATATCAGAACATGATAGGGATTAGGATGGAAAATCCTAAGCTAAGATAGGTTTAATACATCAGTAATACCTATAAAATTAACTAGAAATTCCAATCGATAATCAACCTATCCAATCCACTCAGTGGCTGTAAATGGTCCAACATATATTGGATCCAACTTTCCCTATTTTTCAAGATGATGGAGACCCAACTGAGGAAAAAACTTTCAAGAAACCCCATTAACCAACAAAAAACTCCAAAGGATGATGCCAATGATAGACATATGATTTCTTCCAACTCTGATTTATAACCAGGTGTCTATGTATATCTTGAATCCTCATTGACATCTCTAGAATGAGACTCCATCCTATAATAGATGTCTCTCTCACCTCTTCCTAACAAAGATGTGACCTACATGGGTGACCATACAAAGCCTTTAAAGGATCCATTATAATAGATGAGTGATAAATAATGTTATAATAAAACTCAACTAGTCCCAGATGGATATCTCACGATCCAATAAAATATTATACATAGGCATAGAGAATATCTGCCATGATCAAAATAGAACACTATGTCTGGTCATCTGTCTATGGATGGTAAGTTGTACTGAACCTGAACTGATCCCCCATAACCTCTTGTATACTCTTATAAAACGATGAGGGTAACCTAGGATTCCTTTATAAAACAATGGAATAGGTAACCCTGTGTAACTTTACAACCTATTTCACATACATCTTACCCATGTAATCAACTTTAGTGGTGTCCCTAATCAGAATGACGTGAGACAACTTTGTTAACCAATCAATCACCACCCAGATAACATCCCTCCCTCAAGGAGTCTGTGGTAATCCAAAAAAAGTCCATGGACACCTCATCCCATTTCCAAACTAACACTAGAAGAGGCTTGATCAAACCAAAAGGTTTTAGATTTTCTACCTTCATCTGTTGGTATATGTAATAACAGGACACATAATCTACAATATTATGCTTCATACCCAACCACTAGAATCATTATATCATGTCATAATACATCTTTATAGTTCCCAAATAAATAGACCATGAATAATTATGACATTCAAACAAAACTAAGCTTATCACAAATGTTGGAATGAAAAATCGATCCCCAAATGGAGAATAACATTTGAATAGAGAGACCAACTAGAAATGGCCTTCCAACTATATAGGAACCCTTACATTACCCTAGAATCATCATCCTACTACTAATATTATATAATATACTCAATTAGAGATGATGAAACCTAAACACTTGTAAAAATCATACTAAAAATGTCCTCATGAGCATCCAAGTGAAACTGATTGAAGAGCCATATATTGTTTCACTCCTCCAAATCTTGAATATTTTCTGATGTTACTTTCCTACTGAGGGAATATTTGAAAACATTCCCCTTCCCTGGGTATATTAAATGTCAAAGTAAAACATTTGAAGGTAGTCCAGTCCCCATCTCTATCTATGATTAAAGTCTTTTAGAGAAAAAATATATCTCATACTCTTATAGTTATAAAAGACTATGAACCTATCCCTAAAAAGATATAGTTTCACAAATATTTAAGTGAATTCATAATAGCAGAAAGATACAAATCATGTGTGGGTTAATTCTTCTCATGTGGTCGAATCTGGAGATGCAACCTAGCGCAGCACAAAAGGCATCATAGAAAACTACATACCTCTTACTAAGCTAAGGTAATATTTGAATTTGAGCTAATAGAAGAAGTCATTTTAGCTCATCAAAAGAAGACTCTAACTTTTAATACCATATTAATATCACCCCTTGCCTATTAAAATTAGTGAAATGTGACGCAAAAGTTGAGAAATCCTTTATGAACCATAGATATTATCGAGAAAGAATAAGAATACTCTGAACCTAAAATAGGTTTTGTGGTTTTCCCTTGAAATGATATCCCTCACCTTCTCGGGATCAAATTATAACTCATGATCATAAATCACATGTCAAAAATAACTTCACTTCTTAGACCCATAAATTTCATTTTGAAATCCCTCTATACAAATGGTGGCTCCTCTATATTTCTATAACTAAAATCAAATGGTTATTGTGCTCATGCTCAAATTTCAAATAAAACAAAATATTATCCATCAACACTACCACAAAAGTGTCTATAAACTCATGGAATATCTGATTCATCAAATTCATGACAACTATAGGAGATATAGTAAGAAAAAATAGCATTACAAGATATTCATAATGGTCATACCTACTCCTAAAATTCACCTTCATTAAATCAGACTCCCAAAACTTGAGCTGGTGATAACCCGACCAAAGATCAATATTTGAAAACCAATTTCCCCCCTTTAACTACTCAAATAAATCATCAACATGGTAAAAAATATGTTTATTCTTAATTGTTACTCGGTTCAACATCTAATAGTTCACAAACAATCAGAGTGAACCATATGCCTTATTAGAAAATAGAACATGGGATCCCCAAGGTGAAAAACTATGGAGAATAAAAACTTTTACCATCAAATAATCCAATTGAATCTTGAGCTATTTCATCTCTATTGGTACCATACAATATGAGGGTATCAGAATCAGTTGTGCATCTGGCACCAGATCAATCATAAACTCTATCTCCCTCTATGAAGTAAGACTAGATAAATAATCTAGAAAAATTTTAATAAAATATGGAACAACTATTAGAAGATAAAAAATAGAAGAAATTTCATCAAGATCAACTAATATAGTAGACAAAAAACTCATGAGATCTGGGTAGGAAGGTCCTACATGACCTGACCTCATATCCCACTCTCCCTAAAACACCCAATAGATCCCATATTCTGAAATAAATGATACTTACCAATGATAAAAATAAACACAATCATGATGATTGATAAGAAAATACATCCTATAGAGGTTGTTATAAATATCCTGATCGAGAACAAATAAATCCTAGACTTACTCTTCATCGACTATCGATAGAAAACAAGAAGGACATAGAAACCTCAGATCTTTCCACTTTCCATGAAATGTTGCTGACTCCATAATAAAGGACATGAGTTTCGTTGTAAGTTTAATTATATCCACAAAATGGGTAGATAAAATGAGTGGGAGGAACATGTATCAAATAAATAATTCATTACTAAATATAAAATAGGGATGGTACCTCTGAATGTTGCTAGACCTACATCTGTATCCATCAGAAACTCATCCACTGCATAATGGTGCTTTACTTCTGAGGCTTGAGGCTGGAGAACTATAGTCATTCATCAATCTAACCACACCAAAGTTTCCTTTAGAGTTGATGATCCTTCATCATAATGAGATATAAACATAGCTTGATAGAAAAATTTCTAATCACCATAGAATCCACAACTGTTACACATATTTATAGGTATAGAACAAGAATTTTAGGTTTTTCTAACCTTGACACATTGATAAAAATATAGGGGAACACTACTAGATACAACTGAAGGTGTAGAAGAGTCCCGCTAATGAGGACCACCCCCACAAATTCTGAGATTATCATGACTCTTCCTTTTCCTCCCATGTGAACCACTGAAGCTACCATTGGGTGGAAGATAAGAGGAAGAATAACTAACCTTTCCATCCATATCCATCTCCACTATCATTTCCTTTCTACTATCTCCACATAGGTCGAAACCTTCATCATAAATACCTATGATATGATATCTAGAAGAAAACCCTGTAGGTACTTCTAAGCCTTCATCTTGTCATTATTTATTACCTATAGAGAAAAGCAAACTAGCTCCATGAACCGATTGGTGTATGTTGACACTGAACACTCTCTTTTCTGTAATGAGAGGAACTCCAGATACATCACTTTTACCAATGAATATGGATAAAAGTGTTGAAATAAGTAGGTCTTGAAACCCTTATTTTCTAATCCCACATGTTTATCTTTTTTTACAATGAAAATCCATAATTGCTTACTAGGACCCTTAAGTGTGAATGTCAAGAACTTAACCTTGATATTCTCAAGTATATCCAGGATGTTAAAGATATGATCAATATTTGTTAGCCAATACTTCACCTCTTGAGGTTCATTCATACCAATAAAGGATGGTGGCTTCTTGTGTGGGAACTCATGTGATCAATCCCTATCCCCTGCAGCTTTTGTGTATACCTCAAAAAATTCATTCTAGACTTGGGATACATTTTGGTCTATGGAATGAATTGCACACATGATAGCCTCAATAATATTCTGATCTATAGGTGGATTCCCTTGAGGATAATCTACTACACCCTCCATAAAACCCATGGAAGACATCTCAGAGACATATCACTAAACACCAAAATATAAGAAATTATTATAAAATAATATTATCTCAGTTCAAATTAGAGAACCATAAGGAAAAAAGTGATATTATGATCAAAACATAGCACATGAGACACACATACAAATATTCCATGGTTAATTTAGTCTCTTCATAGAAAGAGTTGGCTAAGAACTCATTGAAACCTACCTCTCAAGTCCTGAGAATCCTATCTTCAGTCTACCAACTTCCCAAAACTGAAGAAAACCTACTTTGATACCAAACTATGGAAAACCCAACCTAGATACCCTCTCAAACCATTACCCGATTGGAACTTCCACATTCCAGAAGCGTATTCCCCATCCTCACAGGCAGGAAACTATCACCAAGTCATTAAAAAATTGAGGGAAGAATTTCTTCCAACCTAAAGCATAAAATATGACATATATATACACAGTATGAAGAAATAGCATAAGGGTAAAACAGGAAATATATTTCATATAAAAAATGAAATATTAGAATCAATACAACTCAAAAGTATCTAAACAATCTCCAAGATAATTGTAATAAAAAATGATGGCTAAAACTGAAAAAAAAAAAACTAATCCATGGGATAGAATGGGAAAACTTCCACCATCGCTCCATTATCTACCCAGATAGAGTTGATAGAATATTCACCACCTCATAATGGATCCTTCCCTTTCCCTAAATTAAAATACATAAAAAGGTATATACACCACCGAAGGGGTGTGCGGGGTGTGATCTAAACAGGCTCGGTAAGATCCCAACCTTGTGTTCCATATCAAGTCTCTATAAAAAAAATACAAACAATTATCAACTTAAAAAAAACAAGGCAAGATAATTAGTTAAGTTTTTTTTATATCAAAATCATGGTCAAACATTTCCCCATTTTACACATTTCCAAATAATCTTGGTAAAACAGTTTCAAATCATTTATCATATATAAAATTAGTCAAATAAAATCATGTATCACATATCATATAATATCCAAATCAGTCCAAAACAATTCATAGGTAATATCACACCAAGTATCACAACATGTCAAGATATCTAGGACACTCATCTACAAACATAGACAATCACGTACATCATGTCTATATATATGCGTATTAAATCTATATAGAATAGGAATACCCAAGAAATTGAACCGCCCAATAGGTCTATCAAGTTCTAAGAACAATAGACTTAGGGAGAAAAGGAAACCCCCATGAGTGAAACCCTAGACACTATCAATGTATGATAAATATTACTACAACTTCCACCTAAGTACCCAAGGCTTCATATGTTATTCATTTTCCAAACCATTTCATAATAACCATGTTTGAAACCCGATTTATAAATCCATTTCACAATGATGTCAAAATACCTTTTATTTTACCAAAATAAGTGGAAATCCATCATTTATCAAAAATACATTTCCACACACATAGTTCATTCATGCCAATTCATTTATAAAATAATTTATAAAACCAATGAAATATAATTCATCCAACACAGGCTAGAGATGGAAACACCTACCTTAAACTTGGGTCACACACAACCACAATGGGATCCACCAACACATAATAATTCAGGGACAAAAAGAATGTCCCTAGAATAAATTCTCACATATCATAATTGATTCAATAAGGAAAGTGATTGGCAAAGAATATAATATAACACGTACCTCAAGAAACTCTCACACCACTCAACAATCAACACAAAGTTCATCATTTGGAGAAAGATCACCCAATGAATCTTGAAAGGATCAAGAGAATAAACACCACAAGACCAAAAAATATGAAAATGTAGAAAAACAGTGGTTCTACGACCAATGGTAATGAATAAGAAGAAAGATCAATTACCCGGAGAGATACACTAAAACCATAACAAAGATCAATTACTTAATGAAATGATTCGAAATGATCAGAGATCCCTAAAATCACTTGGGAGATCTCCTAAGTCTTGATAGAGAAGGATGCTACTGAGTTAAAATATAATCAAATGTACAGTGCATAAAAACCTATAGTTCATGAACATTACACTATGTGAATCTGGTGTTCATGATGTGAAATCCATGAAATTCATATACACCAAAAAAGATGTCACTTTGGTAAAAAAAACACAGATTCGCCTTTTCAAAATGTGAACCAGTATCACAACATGTAAAAATTTCATGCTCTAAATCAGTTCATGACAACATCCTAGAAATAGATTCACATTGTTTAACCATTTAATGATGTGAAACCATCCATTATACAAATTCTGTATAAACACTTAGAAAAAAACATAGGTCAATCTAGACCCTAAATGACATTATCCTAAGTTTTCTTCACATTTATACCCATAATCCATTAATTAGAAAAAATATACATCCCCAAACATTAGGTCATTTTCCCAAGAAAAATATCTGCATCCTTAGAAGCCTCTAAATTCACCCAAACAAAGAGAGAAAATAAAAGAGATGTGAGAAATACATGAAAGTGAGTAACATGATGCTATAAGTAACTATCCATACTCATATATAAAGATAAAACATTAAGAGAGATGCATAAAATATAACAATACAAAGGAAATAAATATAACTAGATAGTTAAAATGGATGATATGAAAACATCCCAAAACAAACCATAAGGTATCAATATATATATTGAGAATCTCCATGTGAACTGAGGTCACCACCAATTTCCTAAACATTTATTATGAAAAATAGTGAAGCATATTATCCAACAAGTTATCATACCACAAAACATGTATGAATACATAATAACTACATACACACTAAGGTGTTTATATAGGGTGTGAGCTAAACATTACTAATAGTATTTCACTAAAGATTTCATGTAATTCAATTTATAAGGAATTTCATAGATTATATTTTGAACTATACTTAGAAAATAGTTTTTTTAATTTATAATAATATATAATAAAAACTAATAACACGATTTTAACTTTTAAAATAAAAAATCACTCTTTTTAAAAAACAATTATTCAATAATACCATAATTAAACACCTTGAAATTTGAAATAATTCACCACCAATTTTATGAAAATACAAAACAAGGGTTCTCTCTTTCAAAATATTTTTTAAACCTCATTTTAAAAATAGTTAGAGTAAAACTAATCCGTGAAGAAGTGAAAACACTAAATAAAAACTATAACAAATAACTTTGAGTAAACATGGTGTATATCCTCCAACACTATCTAAAGAGAAAAAAATAACACAAATATGTCAATATGAAAATAAGTAAAAGTAACAAAAGAAATTATGTAATAATCATTAAATAAAAACTTAATCTAATATAATGGGAATCATGGGAAACTCAATAGGTCCTAATGAAATAATGCTAGACATACTCGAGTGGAACCAATTGTCGACTTATAATTCATTCCAAGAAAAAATAACTTATAAATTACTCTCACATAGCCTCATTAGGGTAAATCTTCTAGATAGAGTGAAATACAATCTAGAGAAACTATCTTGTGGGAAATATAAACTTCTGTAGCATCAATCTTTGATCTCCCACTTTTCTACCCAGGGTTCCTATGATATAAACAACATGGAGGTGAGAAAATAATCAATCAATATATTGACATGTAACAATAATATAATTTTCTAATTAATCACACATTCCACCTCTCAGACACTATTTTATAAATATGTCCTTCCATAATACATATTCCAAATAATAAACAAATTCATTTCAAAAAACATGTAATCTAACATAAAGAATAACATGAAGGGACTTAACACCAAGGGAGAAATATATATCATAAAAACATTTTTTAAAGTTATAAATAGAAATTTAAATCACATTCAAAAAAAATAAATCATGAAATAATTATTTAAAAACCATTGAAAAATTATTAGTTTCAATATATTATTATTCAATTAGGATAATAACCAACCAACACAAAAATATCACAAAACATATCAAAGGAATAACAAAACTCAAATATAATAAGTACATTCCAAACCACCCTTATATAGAAAAAATCTTTCAAAATACCCAGTTTCTCTTTTTAGGGGCCTTTTTGAAATCATAACACTTCATTGGATATAAATTAATTTCAAAAGGGGTTACTAGGAATTTGTAAAAAATTATTGTAATGAATAAATTAGTGGTTTAGGTATCAAGAAGAAAAAACTGTTGAAACCCCCTTTTTATCAAACATGGAAAATATAGAATCTTTAGAGATCATTTAAAATTTCATTTAATGTGTTATATATAAGAATAAATTTTTTTAGAAATATCTTTAGATAACTCATGAATCACATGACATGAAAAAAAGTGATTTCACAGAAACACCTACCTAAATCTTATGTAATTGACATGAAACCGTCAAAAAATTTTAATTGGAGGACTAAATTAGGGATACATACCACCTAAACATCATGAAACTTAAGGTTTATATAAAACCTATGAATCAACATGGAAACCATACTCATTAAGGTTTAAATTAATATAATAACTTGAAAGAATAATAAAATAGGAGAAATGAGGAATAGGAAAATATGGAAGAAATAGATTTTATCTTGAGAATAAACTTGAATCAAAGAATAACCCTAATGAGAAATAGGAAGAGAAGGAAATATACTCGGAAGAATATCTAGGATTTTTTTAATGATAAGGAGGATTATAATGGGAGGATAAAATAGAGTGTAGGAAAAATTTGGAAACCAAAAATTCAATTTCTCGGCCATGTTCATGGTTAGGCCGCACAAATAAGTAAATTATGTACCAATTATGAAATAGACATTAGAGTAAGACTTCATAACCCTCATAGTTAAGATGTATTATTCCTTGAACCATACATTATCCAAGCATTTTTACTTGGATAAGGAATTTAAACTATGTATGGTTAGGTTTTACCGTTACTCCTAACTCTGTGATAATCATGCAACCAAAAAAAATCGAAAATTTTCAACATACCAAATTAAAAATCCTAAATATTCAATATAATCAATATTTAGTCAAAATAATATATAATTGTAACATTAGGGTACCAAAATTATCCCCACCATACTACATTCTACAACTATAAATTCATTTTTAAATATAGAAAATGAGGAGAATAAAAATTCACCTCATACAAATTGAGATTAAAATCTACCTTATAGATATCAATCTAGTAATTAAAATGAGAATATTTTATCCCAAGTAAGAGACAATGTGCACCATGATTTTTCCCATCTTTGGGGATCACCCTCTTGGGTTTTTTTCTCAAGATATATATCTTGCCTCTCCTCAAAACACTTCATGATTATAGGGGTATATAACAACCCATGTCTCTATTGCATTGATTGCATTTTTAATATTTTAATTTGTATCTTTGAATAACTAGTGATTTTTAATTTTATAATTTTAATTTTATTTTAGGTGTTTAAGGATGAATTATTTAGTGTTTTTAGATGTGTATTGAGGTTAGGTATAGAGTTTTAGAGTTTAGTATTGTCTTTAGATTGGTTTCACATATATTTTATAACTATAGGTGCCACTAGGTACTAGGTTGGAGGCCATTAGGTTCCCATTGGACTTAACAGTGGCCCTGGTGGCCTAAGAGTGCCTCCAAGTACCCGATGGAAATAAATTGAGTACCCAGTTGCTTCAAAGTATTATTTTTTAGGGATTTTAGTTTTCTAATTTTCTTTTAAATACCTTTTAATTCCCTTTATTATTATTTAGAATTCATTCCTACTTTATCCCTTTTAGATCCCTCTTATAATCTCCTTTTGGTCTCTGTTTCATCCACTAATATCCTCATGATAAAATGTGGATTCTATGGTAGTGTCACATGCTAAAACCATGGTAATCCCACATCTCCTTCATCTTCTCCACTATTTTATCCTTCTCCTATATTCCTTACTACAAATGGGTTTTATAATATATTATTTCCACAAAATAATGATGAAAACCATTCGAATTTCATGGATTATTCTTTTTTGGATTAAGGGAGGCCTAAGTGGGTGATTTATTAGAATTTTTTTCAATTATGAGGGGATATTATTATACAATAATTTATTTATAGTTTTCTTGATTTGGGACCTTGATTTATATCTATTTGGGAGTAATATGTTCAGGAATTACTATAGATTAATGGTTGGGATTATTGTTGTTCTATTTTGTCCTGGTTTTGGTTAGGTTTCATTCAAGTTTTATATATAGGATATTTTATTCATATTTAATTAATTATAAATGATTATGGATATAATTTTTAGGGGATATTATATTTTTTTAGAGTTAAAGGGAAGTCTCTTTAAGTATATAATAATATTATGTGGTCTCAAACCTCCAAATCATTCTCCACTTATTCTTATATCATATCTATATCCGATTTAAAAAAAATTAATAAAGTCCACCTTATTTTTTTGTAATATAAATGTATGGATTTATGATTATATTTTTTGTATTAAACATATTAAATGTTTTTTTATAATTTCCCATGCTATTAAATAGGGACAATAATTTCCACTTGTTTATTTTGAGGAATTTTCAATACCTATTTATATTTGATTGATCCCTTCTAAATTATTTTCTTTTCCTTTGTTATTAAAATTTATCTTGAATTGTGGGTTGGTAGAACCATGTTTATATTATGTCATATAACCCAATTTCCATAAATATATAGACACATTATTTTGTGTTAATATTCATTTTTTATAGAAAACTTCCATATGTTATTGATGTCAAACCATCTTAGATAAAAATTATAATATAGGGATTTAATTTTGTGTTAAACCTTCTTAGTTAGTTAAAATATAGGTAAATTTCATATTCTTGAGTTTTATATGTGTTCCAAAAATATAAATCACATATTCTCATGTAAATATAAATTAACAATAATTCAACAAATTACACATAGCCTTTTAGTTAGGAGATTTCTTAAATGGTGATGTGATGGTTGGTTTGATCCAATTAGAGCAAGTTATTTTACATTAAAATACCATTAATTTTAACATCAATACAAATATTTAACATATTATAACTATAATGGGTTGTAATAAGGGTTAAAGGTGGGGGAATTTTTATTCATAACTTGGTTTTGAAAATGGTCCACTTTTAAAAGACTTTCATAATTGAATTTATTCTTTCATTATTATTTATTTTTTATGTTATATCAAAACATTGTTTCAAGACACTCTCATTCTCTAATTTAAACCATTATTTCATAAGTATATGTGTAAAAACTTCATAAAATTATAGATGTACATATGAGTTTTCAACTCCCCATTGGTTGGGGGTACTACAATTTCGTAAGTGTTTTACTTACATGATGAGTGCAAGATGTGTTTTCTTAAAAACAAACTCTAAGGTTAAATCAAGTGATGGTTCTTATCCTTTGGTAGTTATTTGAAACTAAGGTGGCACCTTGAACCCACCCAGTCATAATAATTGGTCATCCAGAAACTTATACTTGATTTATAGATCTGTTTTTATACTTCTCTTTTCTAAACACTATAATTAGAATGACTAAGTTAATGCCTCATTTAGCTTATTCCTACCATGTATATAATTTTTTTATTTTAACTTTCCATTGCCTTGTGTGTAATCATACTATTATTAATTTAGTTTTAATTATGTCATACCTAAAAATTCATTTGGGTTTATACTATCATGATTGAATAGTTTTTTGTTATACTTTATCGATATGGTATCTGCCAAGTTGTTTTGTTTATATAGTGTGTTGATTATTGACATGATGTCATGTTATTGATTGGTATGAATGGATTTCACATTATTTCCCTAATATATAGAATATTTTCTAAATCACTATAGATCGTGTATATTGTATCATTATTGACCATGGTTACTGCTTTAATATTGAGCATTTTTATTTTTCTGATGTATAACATATCATTTATCTTGGACCAGTGCATGTGTATTAATTTGATATATATCATGTCTATTGCTTCGATGTGGCATATTTTTGTTATAAACTACTTTATAATGTATGTATTCCATTTATTTATGGGGTTTAAAATAATGATTTTTTACCCTAAATTTCTATACCCCTTCCCTTCCCAAAAGGTACGGGCTGAGATATTTCCCTTACAATATATACAAGATTACCTTTCCCCAGGATGGGTCATTGGTCCATGACTTGGTAGAAACACATCTACATATTTTTGTGAAGTAATATACATACATAAGTTCAGTATATAAAGATGGGAGTGTTTATTTCTATTAAACTCACACACTATCTCATATTCTACTTTATGACCAAAGAAGCCAGTACAGGTATGGACCATCCCGGTATAAAGTGTTATTAGTTATAATTAACTCTATACTATAAATTGATTTACTATTGATCTGATGTTATAATTTTATTATTATATATCAAAACTATTTTATTGTATACATAGGTAAATGTGTATAAATTTTCATGCATAAACTATTTTGTTCACTATTTTAGTTGAGACACCATTGGCATTGACCTAATAAGTATTCATGCTCCCACAATACATGGACACCTTGATGGATTTTTAATACCACCTACTATATTTTAGATACCTATAGGAATATAGGTAGCTATAGAGGTATGTGGTTTATTATTTTTACATGTTATGGGGTGCATTACACCTCACATCTATGTTAGATAAGATGGTTTGATGGTTTGGGTTCATGTTTTTAACAAAACCATTATTTATTTATTCATCCTTATTATTGGTCATGTTTATCTTTGGAATTATTTATTTATTCTCTATATATTGTTGATTTCATGTTGATTAGTATAATTTTAAATCATATAGATATTTATGTTATATTTATATTATTTCTTAATCTTGTATGATTTTTTGGGATTTAGATTGTATTTTTGGTATGTAAGACTTATGCATGTGTCATTTTAGAATTTTTATAGAACCTTATAATGACTTAAATCTATAACCAACGTGGGTAAATAATTACCTAAATGTATAAAAATACCCAAGAGCACTCCCTAATCCCAAGGGGATAGATACTAACACCATGGGTCATGATATATAATTAGGGAATTATTTACATGATTAGGTGACAATCAAAATTAATTTTCAAGCTCTACTAAATATCTGTAATGACTCATACATAAATTATATATTCCACAAATAAAGTCCAACATCAAAAATGTCATAAAAGAGTTAAAACATATCACTATTATCTAAATGAATTAATATATATCCAATTCCACATTTAATCCATCATACAAAATTGTACATCAATGATGTCAAACCCATCCATACCTAAGAAATAAGTAAAAAAGGAAAGAGGAAGGATATATTCCAAACATGACCTCTAACAATAAATCAATCTAGGAAATGGTTTTGGGTTCCACTAACCTCATGACATGAAAAATCAATAAACTGTGGAAATATATCACATACCAACATACCTCAAAGTATGAGAAATTTAATAAAAAATGTTCCATGTCCACTAAATTTTCCATGAAGGTTATAATCATAAAATACTCAAAAGAGAACCATAAATGGTGTCTCAACTCACACAGAGAAGTAATTGGTATCTAAATGAAAAATTATATATATTTATGTATATATATTTATAATAAAATAGACTTAAAATCAATCAAAAATCAAATTATAATAAAAAATAGTAGTGAGGAAAATCGTATATTATTATTAACTATAATCAATAACACCTTATATTGGAATATGAGATGTGTCATTGGTTACATCCTCAAAAGGAGGTATCACACCAACTTATACATACCACACTCATGTATATATATGAACCCACTCACATATTTATGTGTTCACACTAATTATGGTCTCAAAGACCCACCCCAGGGATAAGAAATCATGCATACATAGTCAATAAATTTCTCAACCATCCCTTTAGGAATAAGGAAAAGGGTATACCAAGTCAAGGTTAAAAAGAATCACATTTAACCATGTTTTCCAATGAATAGTATTCAAACCCAATCAGTCTACAAAACAAATATAAAATATCTCTATATGTCATATAGTAGGTAATAAACATGTCCAATACAATATCATTAAATTTGTTTAATATAAAATTAGTAAAATTATTAATATGAAAGAAATAACCATACAATAAAAAGGAGTAGTAAACATGTTCTATAATAAAGAAAATTATATTCTCTATGTCAAGGAAATAATACACAATCAATTCATTCTAATCTATTTCATAAAAGTATATCGCCGTTTAGAAAATATTTTAAATAGAATAGCTAGCAATCTATCATGTAGATAATTTAAAGCACAAAAATTTTCAAGCAAGGTAGTCTAAATCCTGATGAAGCATGGGCATAATATATTAAACTATTAAAGTAAATTAGATATATTGAGAAAAAATGAAATGGAATAGGAATGAATTATAGTTCCAAATATGGTGTGCATAATGAAAAATAGGTACTAACTAGTTCCCACTGGTAATAGCACTCAGAATAAAGTGGGTGATTTATAACTAATAATCAGTGGTAAAAGTTACTAAAATAAAATCTAGGATTATTTGTTAGTTCTAGGTCCCTCTATAATGTTAATTCCTTACCAAAATATTTAAAATAATTACCAAATTTAACTTAAGTCTTTGTTTTCATAGTAAAATTCATTTTACATAAAACATGTTTGAAAATCATTTATAAACACATGAAACCTCAGGAAAAAATGCAATATTGGAAAACCACTTCTAATTTAACTATTTTATTAATACGTTTATAACACATATCTATAAAATAATGATTTATAAGTAATAAGTTGAAATAAAATGTGGTGTGTGACTTTGAAAAATGTTTTTATAAAACTTAAAAAAGGATAAAGAAGTTTTGAAGAGAAAGTGTTATGAAAAGAACCATTTACAAAACAAGGGTTTAATATAAAACAACACTCACCTTCATAATTTTAAAAACTATATTTATTATCATAAACTAAATATTTAGATTAAAATAAAAATATTATTATTTTTAATTCAAATAAATTCTTATCTATTAAACAACACATCCACTACATCACCTCTAAATCACACTCCCAACCAAGTATTAAGTGTGGTTAGTTGACTTATTATTCATTCAACATTAAGTGTAAGTTGTTATTTAATTTTATATAACAAAATTTATACTCAAGGGGATTCATTTTATACATATTAAAATAGACCAGTAGGGTTTAAACTAATGAGATGATTTATATTTAAAAGTTTTCTATAGTGCTGTAGAATACTTAGACATGCTTAAACATCCCATTTTAGCCTATTTCTAAATTAAAAGAAAGTGAATATAGATTTTTTTTAAATGGGTTACATGGTACAACCTAATATGAACCAAAAAAATCAGATATCAAAGTAAATATTAAAAATAAATGTATATTGTGGAATTAACAATAAAAAAGTTGGGATAAAAAACCATAAAATAATAAGATGGGTAACCGAACCATCATTTTAGGATATGAAAATTTGTTGAAATTTTTTTTGGCCTATAAAAAAATAACCATTGGAAATATACTCATTAATATTTTCAAAATATACAATAATATTAATTTAATAATTTTTAAGGAAAATATGAGGTGTACATGTCACAGGTACAACCATAGAATCACTCAGAGAGTCAAAACCACCTATCATTAGTATAAACATGATAATTATTCCCCCTAAATCCAAAAGTGATATAGAATCCAATAAAAATAATATATGTGATCTTTCATAATTAATTACTCATGGAGAAAATATTCCATATAGAAAAACCAATTTAAATCCAACCAAAACCTAAGAAAAATATCACAATAATAATCCTAACCATCAATCGATAGGAAGCTGTAAATAGATTACACCCAAATATCTATAAATAAAGGCCCAAAATAAATAAAACCCTAAAATAATTACTTTTCAATAAGATCCCCTCCTAAAAACAAAACAAAATCTTAGAAATCACCCACATATGTCTCCCTTAATCCAAAAAAGAAGAACTTAATGCATTTTAATGGATTTCATCAGTATTTTAATGAAATCCCAAATTAGTAAACCCATTTATAGTAAGTAATAGATGAGAATAGTATATGATGAAAGAAGATGAAGTATGGTAGGTCTTACCTTATATTTATCATGAAAAACCACCCTAAAATCAAGTTTGGATCATAAGGCAAGAAGAGGGGGAAGAGGAGACCAAAAGGATCCCATGGGAGGGATCTCAAAGGGATATAGGAAGAATTAATTTGAAGTAATAAGAAAGGTAATAATAAGGGATTGAAAATAAAATGAAAATTTTTACCTCCATAAAAACATACACTAAATCAATCAGGTACTTGGTCCTAGTCCACCGGGTACCTGATGGCACCCCCAAGACACCAGGACCTCTTCCAGGTCCAATGGGTACCCAGTGTCCCCCTACTTGGTACCCAGTGTCACCTATAGTTCTAAAATTCATGTGAAACTAGTTTTGAGGCACTCTAGAACTCTTAAACTCCATAATAAACCTCAAACCCCATTTAATAACACTCAATAATTCATTATCAAACACTTAAAATAAAATCTAAACATTAAAATGAAAAACAAACCCTTAAAGAGAACCAAAAATTTAAATGTCCTCATACATTAACCACTCAAAATTATCACTTAAGACCATAATAACACTTTAATCACTATAATCAGG
Organism: Viscum album; assembly: GCA_963277665.1. Taxonomy (NCBI): domain Eukaryota; kingdom Viridiplantae; phylum Streptophyta; class Magnoliopsida; order Santalales; family Viscaceae; genus Viscum; species Viscum album. Next base: position 1,429,476,218 of record OY728156.1, on the reverse strand, counting down.
GAATGAGTCATTAAAACCTCACCAACATATGACTTAGTATCCCTAAAAAGTCGTTTAATACTCTTATCTAAAGATTTAATACCTATATTTATTTAATACATGAATAGAGGCATCCATTAAACTCACAATTCAACAATTCTTAGTCTAATGCAAATCACTAAACCATGCTTGCATCACCTATTCATGACCAAAAATTGTAACACCTTGAGTATTTGGGAACTAATTTTTTTCAAATAAATTAATTTTATTGTGGTATTTTATGTCACTAATTCAATCATTCCTTTCACATGACACCAACTTTTCATGTACCACACATTACCAACTTGGATTGCGTTACATGCCACACCGAATTGGTGTCTGTTGTACACAACACCAAGTGTAAAAGGGAATATAATATCCCAATATTTTATTATTTATTTACTATATTAAATAAATATAATATATTCTTTGGATTTTAATTCAAACCACACCTATTTATCTTTTATTACACACAATAGATACTTTCTTCGATAGCCGACACTACACACAAGACTAAATATTACAAGACAATGATATATTATTAAATATAATAATATATAACCTAGCCATTAAATTGGTATTTCTGAATATTATTAACTAAATTATTAAAATTTATGGTTTATATAATATAAAATTAATTCATTGGTTACCAATTAATTATAAATGAAACTAAGAACCAAATGAATATAAAAAGGAATATTATTACTATTTTCATGCTTCCAAAGTAGTTCTGTATTGATAAACTAAATTAATAAAAATTAGTGAATAATTTCAATGAAATTTATATGTTACATATTCAATCAAGTAATTTTGATATTCATCCATTAGTTTTTATAGGCATAATATAAGAACAAACACAATTTCACACATAAAAAACCAATATTTTTATAAAGGTAAATTTACCACCTTTTAATGGAAAACCCATTTAAAAAAAATTTGACCATTTTATAAATTTAATATATCAAAATAAACTTCATATTTATAATAAAAACAAAAAATTATCTTAGGGTGAATTTTTTGTATTTTTCTGTGAAGATTCATTTTTAATGATTAATGAAAAACACTGAATTTTAGTTCAAAACTAATTTTTCATCTATTTTATTTATAAGGTTAATTTATGTTTTATATTTATTTTAAAGTTTAATTAGATCATATTTATATCAATTAATATAATTAATTTCATTATAATCAATTTTAATTTGAAACTGACTATAAAAACATAGCAAACTTTCAAATGTTTTTACTTTAAAAATCACATTGTCGTCCCACCTGTGGAATAAATTTTAAATTAATTTATGACACTTATTTAATTAGAATTTAGAAAAATGGTTTCCATATTTTTAATAAAAACAATTTATAATTCTTAATAAAACCAATTTCGTATTACAAAAAATATTAATGAAAGTGATTAAAATTAATTACAATGATTGAGGTTAAATTAAGCATAAGGGACTAAACCTTAACCTTAAGTCCAAAAGTGACCTATAAACTTGTAAAAGAGATATTTTATGGAAATATTTAGACCCTATATTCCATTTTATATAATTGGGTCCATTTTTTTATCCACTTTCAATGTTAAAAACGTGTATGGAATTCTTTTGTCAAAATATTACAAGATTGTCACTCCACTATAAACGGCCACCACTTCTCCCAATTCCTCACACCTATCAAACCACTTAGTTTCATCCAATATCTAAAAAATAGATTCCAAAAACACCTCCCCTATAACTTTAAGCCTAACTTTGGGAATAAATCCTTCGAAGTGATCCCTTTTGTATAAACCAAAAGGAGTTACCCGATTTTAAGGTAACATTTTCCAACAATTTATTTTCTTTAATTATATTCTTCACTCCCTATAATCTTATTTTTCCATTATTACATAATAAAAAATATCCTAAATATAATATGATTTTTTTATTATTTTATTATTTCTACCTAAACATACACACACCTCTATATTATGGGCAACGAACTTACTGTCTCTATGTACGGTGAACTACCGCATCACGAAATGATGATTGTTCATATTTTATTTACCACCCATCACGGTGGAAATTATGATGAAAACTATGTTTATATATTTTATATTTTATATTTATAATTTCTTTATGAATTTTTAATTTTTATTTATAACATACCTGTATGTGTTCCCTCTTCTATAAATATGATCATTTTGTTTGAGGATGTAAGGACTGCCTCCACCTCAAAGCGATGTGACTCATTCATGAAACACATAGAATGTAAAAAAGTATGGTATTAATAAAACTATGTAACATATATAACATATATATTATACTATAATTATAATATTAATATATCATTTACTTTTAATTCTTTTAATAAAACAAAGAAATAAAAGTAGCGTTCATGCGTATGTACGGCATATTGTCTCCATGAACGATATATTTCATTTATTATCTCCAAACTTTATAGATTATTATAAATACATATTTAATGATTATATAATATAATTAATTCATTATTTAAATTATTGATACAAATAAATCATGATCTAACTCATTGTAGAAGCAAATAACAATTCAAAACCTACTTGAGAAAAGTAGGCAATTAACACACAAAATAGTGAAAATAATTAAATATTGTTAACAAACAGATAATAAGACATTATAAGAAGATGATATATAAAATTATAAACATAATTATGGTTTTTTTATAATCTAGTAACATATTTTTAACCACTATACAAGAGTATAAAGACCATGCAACAAAAAAAGGTTAAGGTAAGGGGATTTCATCTCACTTTTTATTTCCATGAGATACATGCTTTATTAACCACCCATTCCTTTTGTGTGGTGTGTATAATTACCATGGTTGTATTAAATGATTCTTATAAATAAATTTATGGGCATTTAAATATCCATTTTAAGATCTTTCTTTCCGGGGTTTTAAGATTCAAAAGTTACCAAATTAGTAAAATAGTTTTATCTCAATTTTCCTTCTTTGAGACTCATGATTTGTTATTCACCTAAATTCTTTTTCGAGGTGTATATACTTAAATTTTACATAATATATCATTAATATCATTACTTTAATGATATTTTAAGCTTAATTTAATTTAATTTTCTTACAAGGATATTAGGATCCCAAGTAACCAAGTGGTAAGAGTTTATTGAAATAATCCCATAGATTATTGAGTTTGTTAATGATTAGGCTTATTTGATGAAATCTTATGATCCATCTCTCACGAACACTAATTATTTTCCTTATCCTATGTTTATTTAAGATATGTATATATATTAGTACATGTTTACTACTCTTTTGTACTTAATATAATTAATAAAATGTTTTTAAGAAAATGTGATTATATTTCTCTCTTTGGTGGGAAATAAATTTTATTTCAAAAACCATGTTTTAAAAAATGTTTTAAAAAATGAATTAAAATTATCCTAAAAGATATAATTCAAGGAAAAATAATTTTTAAAATGTTTTTTTGTTTTAAAGTCTTCCTTTATAAGTTTTCAAATCTATTTTTGAAGAAAAATGTTTTCAAAAGGTTTTATGTTTTAAAAATCATTTTTCATAAAAGAAAGGGTATTTTATCCAAGAAGTGTTTTTAAATGATATTTACAAATTATTTATCATCTAAGATGAAATAAATTGGTGTTACTAATGCCTTTATTTTGAAATGGTTCAATTCATTCATTCATATTCTTTATATTAATGGTTAATATTTTGATGGCGTGATATTTGTGAAACCTTTTTCTCTTTCATGAGTTTTATGAATTTGGAACTCAATTATTTTCATGGGTGGTGATTATGATACATACCTATTTTCCATATCTAATGATATGATTAAATTTTCATGATTCCAATATAATTTAATGTGTTATGATATAATTATTGTTTATAATATTATAACACTCGTATGTCTAATTTTTTTATCTTGGGTTGGATTTACATTTCCCTCCAATGCATTGGGTAATGATGGATGTATCATGAGTATATATGTTATGCATGAATATAATTTCATGTCCATATTTTTATGTGTGAAACTTATTATATGTTCATAATGTTATGCATGGACATGGTTTCATGTCCATAATTTTATACATGAACCTTATTACATGTTTACAATGTTATGAGTGAACCTTATTATGTGTTCACAATGTTATGCATGTACCTAGTTACATGCCCATAAGTTTATGCATGAACATGATTCCATGTTCATAATGTTATGCGTGAACTAGATTACATATTCATAATTTTATGCATGGACCTGGTTTCATGTCCATAAGGTTATGCATGAACTTGATTACACGTTCACAATGTTATGCATGGACCTAGTTTCATGTCCATAAGTTGATGTAGGGACCTGATTTCATGTACTTAACTTAATGAGTGAACTTTTTTCTACTTATACATGTTAACAATGTTATAAACCAATGTGCATGCCACAAATTCCATGTCTTATTCCTATTTTATGATTTCATGAATTATGCTCTTAATTATATTATGATCCATGTCTTATAAAATTACAATATTTATTAAGAGATTTGATATGTTTGGTATGATCTTAAAATGTTATTATCAAGTTAAATACCCTTTGTTCATGTTATTCTAATGCATTTACTTTATTTACACTTACTGAGCATCTAAGCTCACCCCTTTCTTATGTTTACTTTACCTAGGTTATGAAAGGTTTTAGGTAGAAGTACTAAAGGTAGATATATTTATGGGAGATATTAAATATCTTTCACCAGTATAGAATACTTTTTTCCAATTTTTCAAATAAACTAAACTTTTTAAGGTCCTCGGGAATGTATTTTTGTAATGTATTGAATATTAATCTAAAATTATTTAATATCCATGTATGTTAATCATGGGTTTCTATAATTGGTATCAAAGTAAAGGTTTAGTCATCCTTTAGAAACTAGGATTATAAAACCTTAGTGAGATCCCTAGGGGTATTTTTAAGAATATTCCTAGGGATGTCTCTAAGTATAAGTATAAGGATAAGAAAAAGTATAGGAAAATATCTTCAAATTTTGGTAAATAATAGAGAGATTGGTTTCCTAGAAATACATTCATGTTTTGATACTATAAGTGGATGTGTATCTTGCATAGATATACCTAGGATTAATAACTCTAACAATATATTTCAGGCCTAACTCTTTGTAATCCCGTACATGAAAATGGGCCTTACTGCACACCTGGTTTGACACTCTTGGGGGATATGCTTTAGAAATTCACAAGATCTTCACAAAAAAATATATAGGATTTGAATATAATATAACTATGGATAACATAAGATAAACATAAGGTGTCATAGATTAAGTAAGGTGACATAATTTAGACATCCTATAAGTAATTTTTCATGGTTATATAGTTTTATTCTATGATATATGTTTCTCACCCCATGCTTTCTGGTTTTAGTCAATGGATAGAACTAGAAGGAACATGGTTAAAATTGAATGTTTCAAAGGTGGAAAGTATGGTCATTATGAAAATAGATATCCCAAGTGTAAATCTCATAAAGAGGATAAGTAAGGTGGTGTGAGTATTGGTTATACTTCTATAGATAAAGAGACCGCAAATTACATGTGAAAGGTTTTTAATGTTCTTCCAGTATTGTTTACATTAATCATATGAAGCATGATTAGATTGAGTTTGAGGAACATTAATACATGATTTATATATTATAGTAAATAGTTATTAAGGAATAAGTTGATGAATCTTGAGTATTGTTTTAAGAATAAAGTTGGATAAATGAAGTACTTATTTTTGTAATTAAAAATTATGTTATATGAATCATGAAATATATAAGTATTTCCAGTATAATTTTTCATTAAATATTAAAAAGGATACATTTAATGTTGATGAATACGTAGAAAATTTATATTTTTATTAAGGTAATTTAACCCTTAATTTGATCAAGATGTTGAGGAAATTTTGTTTCTCTTGGATAAAGAGATGATTTATTTGGATAAAGTAAATTGGATAGCGCTAATTACCTTAGAACTGATAAAGGATCTGTTGAAAAAGTATTCTATGCTATTATGGATGAAGTTTAAAAATTAATGAATTTAAGGAATATATCCAGTAACCTTTGGAATAAGGAATATTTCATGCTTTCAATAAAGATGTATGGTAATTCAAGTCATTACCATGTTTTAGGAGAATATACAATGAGGATATTCACATGTTTGGAATGTAACAACCAAGAGATAATTTGTGATATATGGGGATCAATGTTAAACTGATTTAGTGTAATTATTTATAAATTTTTTTATTTTCATCATTCAAGAGGGTTATAACATTAACCTTTTATTGGATGTTTAAGTTAAACTTTATATGAAGTTTGTGAGATTGAATTATTATCTCACCACATGAGTATTTATTCATATTAGATAACCTGCTCTAACAATTTTTCTGTTGATGGTAACTTAAGTGAGATGGGATTAATCATCATGGATATCATGATTTGTTAGTACTTAAAGAATGAAAAATTAACCTTCTTTTTTAGAAAAAGTGGAAAAGTGTAAATTGTTCAATACATGACCAAAGGGTGAGATTTTACTTATGAAAGGGAATGAAATCAAGTAAGTATAATTTATCAGGAAAATTATCCAACCATAAAGAAAGGATTTTGAAACCAAAAAGGTTATCTTAGTAACTTATTTTTTATGAATAAAATGGCCCCTTATATAATCACATATTTATGTATTTCTTATTGCTAACATTCTCCTGACCAGGCTCTCTAACACTATCCATCAGAACAAGATATTTAGATTTCTCTTCCATATCCATGTTTTCACTTCCCTCCTATGTTTTCTTATATGGAAAAATATTTATATGTTACTTTTGGTAACAGTTATGTTTCCAACTTTTCTTTTTAAAAGTAAGTTTTAGTATTCATTTTTACAATGTTGGATTCTGTGAAAGTAACTTTCAAATATAAAACCTTTGATAACCTCTATGAATTTCGATGGTGAAATTTATTGTAAGGGGGGTAGAATGTAACACCCTGAGTTTTTTTGAACTATTTTTTTAATAAATGAATTTTCATTTAGGTATTGTATTTTACTAAGTCAAATATTCCTTTCACATGACACCATCTTGGCATCCACTAAACGACCCCAACTTGGCTTGTGTTACACGTAACCCTGTCTTGGTGTCTGTTACATGAAACACCAAGTGTGAAAGGGAATATATTAACCTGATACTTTATAATATATTTAATATCTTAAATAAATATAATATATTATATGTATTTTAATGAAAACCACACCTAGTTATCTTATGTTACACGCAAGATCAACTTTCTTCGATAGCTTACACTACACGCAAGACTGAATATTACAAGACAATGATATATTATTAAAACGTTATTATTTAATATAATAAGATATAACCTAACCATTAAATTGGTAGTTATGAATAGTATTAACTAACTTATGAAAATGTATGGTTTATAAAAATATAAAATTAATTCATTGGTAACTAATTAATTATAAATAAAACTAAGAAACAAATGAATATAAAAGGGAATATTATTATTATTTTCATGATTCTAAAGGATTTATTTCTTAATAAACTAAATTAATCACAATTTTTGTGTTGTTTTAATGAAATATATATGTCACATATTCAATAAAATATTTTTTATATTCATACATTAGTTTCGATAGGCATAAGATGAGAACAAACTCAACTTCACACATAAAAACAAATATTTTTATAAAGGAAAATTTACCGACTTTTAATGGAAATCCCATTTTAAATAAAAATTTTAACCCTTTTATAAATGTAATATTTCAAAATAAACTTCATATTTTTAATAGAGACATAAAAATTATCCTAGTTTGAAATTTTGGTATTTTTCTCTGAAGATTCATTTTTTAATGAATAGTGAAAAATACTGAATTTTAGTTCAAAACTATTTTTTAATATAATTTATTTATAAGGTTAAATTATATTTTAGATTGGTTTAAAATTTTAATTAGATCCTATTTTTATCAGTTAATATAATTTATGTCATTGGAATAAATTTCAATGTTAAATTTACTATAAAAACATAGCAAACTTTCAAACGTTTTTACTTTAAAAACTCATATTGTCATCTCTCATGTGAGATTAATTTTAAATTAATTTCTACCACTCATGTGATTTTAATTTGGAAAAATGGATTCCATATTTGGAATCAAAATAATTTATAATGACTATTAATACCAACTTTCTTTTTATCAAAATATTAATGAAATTGGTTATAATTAATTACAACGATTAAGGTTAAATTATAAGGGAATAAACCTTAACCTTAAGGCCCAAAACGACCTATAAACTTGTACAAGTTCTATTATATGGAAATATTTAGACCCTATACTCCATTTTATCTAATTGGTTCCATTATTTTATCCACTTCCATTGAGAAAAATGTTTATGGAATTCCTTTTTCAAAATATTACAAGAGGGTCACTCCTCCTCCACTATAAAAGGCCACCACTTCTCACACTTCCTCACACCTCTCAAAACACTTAGGTTTGGATAATATTTACCCAAATATATTCCCAAAATCCCTATCCTCTACCAAGAAAACTCAATTTTTGCATAAATCCTTCCAAATAATCCCTTTGGTATAAATCAAAAGGAACTACCCAGTTTTAAGGTAATGTTTTGCAACGATATTTTTTCTTTAATTTGCTTCTCCACTCTGTATAATATTATTATTACATTATAAAATAACAAAAATAGTGTCCTAAATATAGTATTATTTTTTATGATATTATTTTTACCTACACTTCCACACACTATCGTCTAATGGGTAATGAACATATTGTTTCTGTGTACGGTGAACTACTACCTCACGAAATGACGATTGTTCATTTTTCCTTTACCACATATCATGGTGGACATTATGATGGAAAATATATTTATATATTATATTTATTATATTTATAATTCCTTTATTCTTCTGTAATTTTTATTTACAACATATCTTTATTTTTTCAATCGTATGTAAATACAATAATTTCATTTGAGGAAGTGTGGACTACCACTCACTCAAAGCGATGTGATTCATTCATGTCATATATAGAATGTAAAAAAGTATGGTATTAATAAAAATATGTAACATATATAAAATAGATATAATAATATAATTATAATATAAATATATCATTTAATTTTAATTCTTTTAATACAATAAATAAATGAAAGTATTGTTCATGTGTACGTATGGTCTACCGTCTCTACGAACGATGCATTTCATTTCTTATATCCAAACTTTATAAATTATTCTAAATAAATATGTATAGAATATATAATATAATTAAGTCATGGTTTAAATTCTTTAAATGGTTAAATCATGATCTAAGTAATAGTAGAAGCAAATACAAGTCAAAACCTACTTGAGAAAACTATGGAATTAACACCTAAAATAGTGAAAATAATGAAAGATTGTTAACAAATGGGAAATAAGATATTATAATAAGATGATATATAATATTATAATCATGATTATGGTTTTGTAATAATTTATTAACATATTTTAAACCACTATATAGGATGATAAATACCACACAGCAAAAGGAAGGTTAAGGTAAGGGAATTTCTTTTTAATTTTTTTTCATGAGATACATGCATTATTCACTACCCATTCCTTTTTTGGTGTGTATACTACCCATAGATGTATTCAATGATAATTATACTTAAATTTATGTGTACTTAAATATCCATTTTATGATCTTTATTTCATGGTTTTAAAGTTTCAAAATTTTCTAAATCGGTAAAATAGTTTTGTCTCAATTTTCCTTCTATGAGACTCATGTTTTGTTATTAACCTAAATTATTTTTAGAACTATATATACTTCTATTTTAAATGTTTTATCATTAATATAATTATTTTAATGATATTTTAATCTTAATTTAATTTCATTTTCTTACATTTAGGTTAGGATCCCATGTAACCAAGTGGTACGTGTTTATTGAAACAATCTCATCGCTTTTCAAGATTATTAATTATTATGCTTCTTTAATGAACTCTTATGATCCATATATCAATAACACTCATGATTTTCCTTATACTATATTAATTCAAGATATATATATATATATGTATTATTACCATTTTTTCACTCTTTTTTACTTAAGATAATTAATAAAACCAATGGATCCTTTTCAAAGCTTCCTTTATAAGTTTTCAAAGATATTTTAAAAGAAAATGGTTTTATGTTTTAAAAATCATTTTTCAAAGAATAAATGATATTTTCCTCATCAAGTATTTTTAAAATATCTTTCTAAATTATTTATCATATAAGATGACATCCATTGGTTTTACTCATTCCTTTCTGGGGAATTTATTCAAGTCCTCTGTTCATATTATTTCTATGAATGGTTAATTTTTTGATGGCATGATGTTTATGAAACTCATTTCTCTTTCATGGGTTATATAATTTTGAAACCCACTTTTTTCACAAGTGGTGATTATGAGACATACATCTTTTCCATAGGTAATGATATGATTAAATGTTTATTATTCTAATCTCATTTAATGGGTTACAATATTATTATTTTTTATAATATTTTGGTGCTCGTATGTATGATTTTTTCTATCTTGGATTGGATAAATATCTCCCTCTAATGTATTAGGTAACGATAGATGACACATGAGTATATATGTTATGTGTGAACCTAATTTTATGTTCACAATGTTATGTGTGAACCTGATTACATGTTCATGATGTTATGTATGGACCTTATTACATGTTCACAATGTTATGAGTGAACCTTATTATGTGTTCACAATGTTATGCATAGACCTAGTTGAATGTCCATAAGTTTATGCGTGAACCTAATTACATATTAAAAATGCTATTCTTGAACCTGATTAAAAGTTCACAATGTTATTCAGGGACCAATTTTCATGTCCATAAGTTTATGCATGAACCAGATTACACGTTCACAATGTTATGCATGGACCTGGTTTCATGTCCATAAGTTGATGAGGGGGGATAATTTCATGTCCGTAATTTAATGAGTGGACCTATTTCTACTTATACATTTTCACAAAAATTTAAACCAATGTGCATGCCACAAATTTAATATCTTGTTCCTATGTTATGATTTCATAACTTATGCTCTTAATTATCTTATGATCCATGTCTTATGAACTTCCAATATTTATTATGATCTCTAATATGTTGGGTATGATCTTAAAATGTTATGCTCAAGTTTCATACCTTTTGTTCATGGTATGCTTATGCATTTCCTTTATTTACACTTACTAAGAATCTGAGATCACCCCTTTCTTATGCTTTATTTCCCCAAGTTATAAAGAATGGTTTTACTTATAAGTAATAAAGGTGGATATCTTTATGGGAGATGTTTAATATCTTTCACTAGGGAAAAAGATTTTGTTTCCATGTTTCCAAATACACTAAATTATTATGGTCCTCGGGCATTTATTTTTGTAATGTACCGAGTATTCATCTAAAATGATGAAATATCCATGTATTTTAAGCCTGCGTTTCTATAAAAATACACATTTTGATATACATATGAATTATAATCCTTAACTATAAATCTAATTCAAATCACTAAAAACCAAAAAATTCTAATATCCATAATTTTCATACTAATGCACATCCCAAACACCCAACACGCATCTAATAATTGACTCCTAAAAAAATAACTAAACATCCAAAAGATATTAATACCAAATTATGTACTAAAAACATTATAACCATATAAATAACATCAACTAATTATAATATAATCTAAGGTGATCCCCACCATAGGACTCTACTAGTGTCTTTCTATGATTGACATGACATTAAATTTAAATTTATCAAAGTGATTCACTTATCAAAAGGTTTTAAAAAATAATAATTTCAGAAATAACATATCAATTATTTCATAAAACACTACATTTTATGTAATCAAGACATCATTAAACTCTGGTTTAAGGAAACACTTCCATATTTCCCTTCAAAACATCATGTCTTATTGAGAGATATATTGCGAAATGGTAACACATTAGGTTATTTTTCATTTTAAAATAAATATTGAATTACATTTCAAAATCACATTCAAGTTTCATTATAAAAAAACAATTGTATTCAAAAACCTTTTTCTCATTTAAAACATGAGTAATGGTAAAATAGTCTTTCACTAGACCTTGTTTATTTTTAAAACCCAAAATTAAAATTCCATTTCTAAAACACAATTTTCCCAGTAACAAACAATATAAAAAACATTTTTTTAAAGAATCACATCCCCATTTCTCAATAACATAAATTAATACATTTAGATCAAGTCATTTCCATAACTTTATAAAATAAAAAAGTTATAAATAAATTTTCTTTATTGAAAACACTATCAATAACCCCATAATTAATCACACTGGGTAAAATAGACTCTATTTAGACATGACTATAACAATGGACTATAATAAGATTGAGTGACTAATTTATAGAATAATTATAGTAATATATCATGAAATAGAGAATTATCAACATTCTCAAGTGTATTATTCTAAATAGATACAAAAAAAGTTGTATTCTTGATAATATAATGTAATAAAAAACAATTAGTATGTTTAGTAGATTTCACCAAATAGAAAACCAATATAATTCTCCACAGATAACTCTAAACAAGAAGTGTGGGACATGATTAGTGATATAACATAAACAGAAAAATTTATTGTCCTCAATAATAGAATATAATAGAGAATACAAACAATTAATAGTGATAAGTAGAATAATCATAGTCAAAGTAACAAATTAATTATTCATATTAACCTAGTCATCACCAATATATAAATTGGAAAACATTATTTATATATATTTGATGTTTTGGTAAATATAAACCACTAATTATTCCATACTATAATATAAGAAAACAAAATAAAGAACATGGGTGGTTATAATTCCATGTAGTTCCAACCTATAAATATCTTTTCATGATGAATTACCCAAAGTAGTGTTTATATCCTAGAAGATCCCTATACATACTTCTCAAGTTTGATTCCATTATACTTGAGATAAGTAAATGAAATCCTCTCTCCATAATCCATATTTTTATTTTCAAAAAACACTTTCAAAGGAAAAGTGTGAACCTTAACAAAGATCCAAATAGATTAAACATTCAAGATATTTAAAATAACCACAATCTTACAACTTAAAAATCCAAAAAATAAATACGTAATCAAGCAAAATTATAATTTCAAAATCCATATAGAAGTTGTGTGACATATCCACCAAAGTCCGTCATGACAAAACCATCCTTGTTCCATCCATCCCTCCACAATTTCATGAAATGAAACAACCATTTAAAATTTTGAAAATTGAAAGACAATCAGTCCGTCATCATACCTCATTCATCATTGTCTCGGGATGCACACCTGACACCGAATACATCAGCCATCAACATGCCTTGGTCGCCATCACCACCAGAAACCATCATCACCATCATCCTATAACCTTCCATCGAGGCCCTCATCATCGCTGTGAGAAACCAACATAGTCTTCGTCACCATTAACCGCCACCGGAAACCATCGTCGATGCCAATAAGAACCCATCATCACCATCATGAAACACTGTCACCATGTACCATCAGAACCAAAAAACAATAGTCATTCCGGAAATATGACTCTTACTAACACCACTTGCACCATCATAAGATCCAATAGAACTGGAAAGATCCTCCATAGGTCATGCTTCCTGGAACATCACACTACTCTCCTTACACATCCCAAAACATCCTTCAGTAAACATCGCACACAACTGACCTATGAGGGAGAAAATAACCAAGAAGCCAAAGTAGAGAGGAGTGGAAAAGAAGGGGGCCGTAACAAGCTGATGGAAGAAAAACCAAAATAAATCCAAAAATCCATGAAGCATAAACCACCATGGATCGATAAAGGGGATAGAAAGACTGAATCCCTAAAAGAAGAATGAACAAAGGGAAAACCATGGGATGAAACCATAAGAGAATCATCGTGAAGCAAGAAAGAGATAATCGGGGCTGAAAAATAAAATCCTTTAAATCACAATATCTCTTTGATAATACTAATATTGATTCAAAACCATATTCCTTATTAGAAATAATATCAAGAATATACCACTCTAGGAGTGCTTTGTGATTATTAGGGGCTGGAGACTACCAACACTGGTCTCAAAATGCAATTGGGGAATAGTTTAATAGATTATATTATAATAAAATCTCATGTTCAAACTATAATATAGATATTTAATGACTCATCCATAAGTAAAATGTTCAAAAAATAAATTCCAAAAAAAAATAGGTTATAAAATAGTGAAAACCTAGAACTATTCACAGAATGAATTCATATAAGTCCAAGTCCACATGAAATACATCATGCATAACTAACGATCATTTATTTCAAGATAAATAAAGCCTAATAAATAAGTAAAAAGAGGAAAGAGAGATATTATATTCCAAAAAAGATTTATAACCATGACCTAATCAACTTTGACATGGCCATGGGGTCTATCCACCCCATTTCTTGCTCAACTAACAAGATAGGGAAATTCATCAACTACCAACATACTTATAAGTACCAAAAATGTAATAAATGAGACTATATTTCCATTAAAGTATACATGAAAGGTGTGATAATAAAATAATAAGTAGGGAACCTCTAATAATGCCTCAACTGATATAGTGAAGTGATAGGTGCATGCATGAACAAGTCTACTCATTTACATATATATATATATATAACAAAAAAATATTTGCAAGCAGTCAATTATAAAAGTATAAAAAAAGTGATAGTGAGGAAAATAAAATATTAGTATAAACTATTACTAATAAGTCCCTATACTATGAGTTTTCATGCTTGTACTATCTAATTTCAGTCAATAAATGGAATTTGAGACATGGAATTGATGACATTTTCAAATGGATGTAGTGTTAAAACTAGTATATATTTCACTCATGTACATTTATGCACCCACACATATATGTAGATGTGTTCACCCCAAGTTTAGTCCCAAAGAATCATCTTGAGGATAGGAAATTTTGTATACTTATCTAGGAAATTTATCAACCTTCTCTATTGGAATATGGAAAGGTGTATTCCAATTCAAGGTCAAAACCCATCCCATTAAACCCCATTAATTTTTGACAATAGTACTTACTCAAGTTTTATATAACAAAAATATTCAATAAATTACATCCCACACATTAATAAATAAACAATATCAATTGGGGATAGAATTTGGGGAAAAGAGTGAAAAGTAAAGGAGTTATTAAAGAAACATTTTACCACTTCAAATCTGGATGATTTGAAAATGATTGAGAAAGATCACCATAATCCATGGGAGATATGAGCACCAAAGAGTGGGATGAGAACATGGGAGAACTCCATGGGTAAGTGGTCTTGTGTGAGAGTTGTAATCACTGAAAAAACATAAAAATTGAATGAGATATTAAAGAAAAAATATATTTTAAAGCAAGAAATGGGATTTTGAGCTAGCCCAACACCTTAATAAAAAACTAAAATCCATCGTTATTATGGATTCCTATGTGGTCCAAATTGATATGGTGGTTTTAATATACCATGGTATGCCAATTATGAAGTGTAATGGGTGTAAAATTTTGAAAAATAAAGGATTTATAAAAGAAAAAAAAGTTATTTTTAAATCCGGAAATGGGCTCACGGTTTGGCCAAAATTTTGAAAACCCACCATTTCCACCAAAATGAATAGGAAACCCCCAAAACAAAGAAAGAATGAAAATTAAATTAAAAATACCTTTAAAATAAGTCATGGATGTGAAAATTATCACCACCATAAGACTTTTCTCCCTTGTAAAGCCACAACAAGGCCAAAGGTAAAAACCAAACCCAATCGAAAGGCCAAAATGGACTCCTTTGCCAAGTTTTTTCCCACCCCCAAAAGGCCAAAAAACCTCCAGTTGATCAATCAAGGAAGGAATACTCTCACCAACCAAAACATACCCCACTTCCTGAAATTATCAAGTATATTAATATTTTATACCAAAAAAAACTCTTCCAACACTATCCGAACAAGATTCCAGAAATTTACCCAAATGAACAACAACAACAACAACAAAGAACAAGGTTACACTTACCTTGCTTTAACCAGACTGTTGGGCATTCTCCACTCCCAAATTTTACCCAAGGAATATGAAGGTATTTAGATAGCTCTGAACAAGACTAACTACCACCAATACAAGACCAAGTACCAATCTAAGTTTCTAATATGGGGAGACACAAATGGGCTCCACACCATAAGAGACAACTCAAATTTTCTCAAGATGGGATTGGGAGACTAACAGGGGGAGGCCCGAATAGACTCCTTGATACAAGGGGTAGACCTCCATTAGAAAATTCCAAAGTAACATATATTAGAATCGTAGTGGGTCTCCCCACCATAACAACCAACCATCTTAACCAACCAGCATCGGACGGCACAGAAAGAACCCAAATTTAAAGAGGTGGGATGGTCGCATGGTTAATCTGCATAGTTTGATAAACCATGCACTAACCATGTGGATCCTTCTAACTGCATGGTTTTCTAAGCCATGGTTACTACTAACCATGTGAAAACCATGTTCTCAACCAGTCTATCCAAATTCCCAACCATACTCTAAAAAATCAATGGAAACCAAAGGGAAAAATAATGAAATTGGGTGATAACATGGGTACGAGGTTTTCCACCACTTTCCACTGAATGGGAACAATAGAAGAAAGATTATGAAACTAGAGGTTTAAACTATTCCTATATTTCATACTGAGGATAGGAATTTTTACAAGGGTTTGAATGACCCAGATACTTTCCCTAACTACGCGCCAGCTTCACTCTGGGCCCTATGGCTGGATCCCAAAAGATTGAAGCATCTTCGGCCTTACAGTTAGGATTTAGAAACCCTTATATGGAAATTATTCTTTTTGTGCCACAAAAAACTACACTGAAATCCCAGACAAGTTTACCAATACATAACACACTCCAAAATAATCTTTCCTTAACCCAACATTTCATTGAAACAAGGGCTTAGAATATGCACACACATCACCCCTTGTTTCTTCAAATAAGAAACAGAAGGAGGAACAGATATACAAAAACACCTTCCTCTAACCAAAGTATGTCAAGATTTCCCAAAATGAGACACACTTTTGATAAAACAAATACCCACAAAAGATTTTACAAATTCACCTTTACAGTCAAATGATCATGTGACATCACAACGTTTCCCCGAACATGGCCAATGTGACTGATGGAATCAATACATTGAGGGGGGACCATATGAAATGTCCCCAAACATCACATAATTCTATAAAATAGCCATAATATCCTCTCATTACCAGATTTCCCACATTGGTGGTTTAATGTAAACCCCTACTTTGAAGAGACTACGAAGGACCAAGAGGCCCTCTTATACACTATCCAGATACTTATCCCCACGAACAACCCCAGACTACTTCCACCATCGACGAATCAGGTAACTTAAGAAACTAGGATCTCTTTAAACCTTCCAAAAGCACCCTCCCACTACAAGAGGATCCGAAAAACCAAAAATTAAAGGTTGTAGACTTATTCTACAAAGATAGAGAAAATATTCCTTATATTGATCAACTGAAGGATTTTCCGATGGTGAAACAATTCGGGTTTCACTTTAGTAGTGCACTAACCCTTAATGGGGGCGTACCTTATCTAATGAGAAAACATAAATACCCAACTAATTTGGTCTATTGTTTAATAATTTCCACAAAATATATCCAAATACATTAATGGAACCACTATAAAGGCATCCTGAAACATTTCTCAGAAGATACCACTAACCGGCCCTTCAACCCAACCTACCGACCAAACACAAACCCAGAACATGGTTCAAATAAGAGAGGTTATTAGACTTAAAACATCTAACAACATCAACATTTTCAAAAACATATAACACACACCATCCCAAACTAGTCATCAAGACATCAAGTTTTCCTTTAAAAACATTTCTTTGAAAACAAACTGTTCAGTGGTTAGCATATCCACCAATGGTACCCCATGGGCCTTACACATGCATGTTTCTATTCCATATTGGGCACCCTCCTCATATCCATACCAACACTCATCCATTTGTTCCATTAACCATCAATCATCCCATATAACCCCATGCATTTAGTCTCTCATGGAAATACCAAAGGTTAAAAAAAATTCTTTCCACTTTTCAAAACCAAAACAATCAACCAATACTTCCTTTCTCTCAAGACTACTAACCACAAAATCAAAATCCCAATAATTTAAATGAATACTCACTTTAAAGTAATATACATAAATTTAAAAACATATCACCCCATTAAAACACATTTCAATAGTTTAGAAAACTCTATTAGGACACTTTTTCAAAACCAACTTTAATATAATTTCCTACTTTCAAAAGAGGTGTAAACACACCATTTTCCATTTCAAAACAATTATGAAAATTTATTTCCACCATTTCACAAATAAAAACATACCCTCTTTATTAGAAAATAATTTCACAATAACTTTATGCTTCTTAAAACCAAGTCATTTTTTCTTTAAAATCAAAATTCCAAGATTTAAAAACTAAAGAACACAAGACAATGCGAGAGGAAACTAGTTTTAGTTGGTGACTTGGACATATGGTTGGTGTCCATACTCCAATCACTTCACCATCATAGAGAGTTCTCTAGGTAAATATCCCCAGATCCACATGGTTTTCTATGCCTTGTGAACTCACCGAGACCATTAAACCAACTATATTTTCATTTCCCCTAATCATCATCAAACTAAGAAAACCAAAGGACTCAGACAAATCTGGACTTCCCTAGGAGACTTGAATACTGTCATGAGGTGTGCTAGCCAGGAAAACTACCCATAACTATAATTTTAATTCCAAACAGTCCTAACTCCAAACTATTATTACTGTTCCCTGTATAACATGACCCAAAAGAGCAAACCTCCTTTGATACCATTTTTTCACAAACCAAATTTGGTTGCCATCAAAACTGGCACCAAACCCAGCAAGTGACAAGGCCTGAAGGGTGTTCCCAATCCACATGGGCTGGAACAAGTTTTTGGGTATCATAAAACAAAAATTGGGAATGATTTACCCAATTTTATAAACATACAATGACAAACAAGTCCAATTAAACCAATCTGGATTTTTCAAACAAAACCATCTTTTATAAAATTTCATAACTAAATTACATAGTTTTAAACAACTATAAAAGACTATAAAAAATGAATAAACCAAAAAGGACAACCAAAGAACCTTCACATGGTGAGAGGCACTTCCCTCAATCCATCTCCACAACATTGCATCACGATGGACCGCTAAAAACCCGAACCGTTGGCACAAAAGTAGTACCCAAACCTGTGGAAAAAATAACCAAGTCTACTTTCACACAAAGTTGTAAGTAGGCTGTGATATAAATCCTAGTAGGTTACCACCACTAATTTATTCCATGTGATAAACATTCAAAGACAAAAATCATGAAGGTTTTCAATACATGAAATGCTAGTAACAATTTATAAAAGATGTAACTTAAATGAAACAAGTTTTTAAGTGGGCTATTTTAAAGAATCAACACTTTTAAAATTAATGTTAGTTCTACTAAATTTTCAAGACAACTATACCTTATGCTGAAGGTAATCATAAAGTAACTAAGGAGAACAAGAAATGGGAAAGTAACTAATAGGCACTAGCTCGTTGTGGGTCCTTGGTACCTCGTATCTCGGTGATAGTAAACATCACAATATCTGTTCTGGTGCACACAAGCCACTAGTAGGGACCATAAACATAACCTAGCGGTTCCCCATATTCATCATAATCATAGTTTAGTTTGTGTTTTAAGTGTCAAACTTTCTATGTTAAACTGAGGCCAAACCCCATGGGATCACTAGCATACTAGTACATGTCCACCCACCTAGATACCTGGGTTTCCCTCTTATGCTCAAACAAGTTCAACAAGTTAAGAAATATAATTTTCACATGAAAATACCACTTCCACATCACAAATTCACTAAACATCCCACATGTATATCACTCAATTCGCATAATTCACTTTTTCATTCAAATGCATTTTGAAATCAAACTCACACCAAAATATCCAACAAATGTGTTTCTCCCCTCTCTTGCCATTTGATAAAACATTTCAGTAATTTATAAAACATTTTAAAAAATTTTGACATCTTAAATCACCACTTTACCTTTAAAAACCCCATATTAAGTGAACCCACTCACCCAAACTGTACATATAAACCCTTTCCCCACTTTTTTTTTACCAAATAAAACATTTAAAATTTTCACAAAACAATCCCAAAGGGTATAACTATGTCTTTTACACAAAACCCATTTCAAAACCCCCTTTCAAGGCCAAAATAACACCAAGACCCTACCAAAGTAGAAGTTTTAGCCCTTGAAACATTTATTAAACCATTATCAAGTACTATAAAATCAACTCAAGTTATACCACAAAAGATACACATGAAAATCACACATTTTTATAAAACACTTTCAAGGAGTGAAACAAGGTTTTACACATAAAACATATTAAAACCCTCTTTTAAACCCAAAATAACACCAATACCCTAAAAAAGAAGAATTGGAAGCCCAAAAAATATTTAACCAACCACTTTAATATGTTATAACATCAACCCAAATATTATGACAAGGTTTACACATAGAAAACACCCAAATTAAAATAAAGTGCAACTGTAAAATAAACCACTTAACAAACTCCATCAAAAATGGTTTTTTCACAATGTAAAATATTTTAGGAACATTTAAAATAATTAAATCAAGAATTATAACTCATCAAAAAAGGATTACACAATGAATCGCCTACCTTTTTAATCAAAACCCCCCAACTCTGTGTGAAACATCAACTGTACCACCGCTGCACCTCAAGGAAGAGAAATCCAACCTAAAACCCAAATATTTGACCACAAATCCATTTAATCAAACCATATATTCAAACCCTAACTTTTAGAAATTTTATAACTTCATCAAAGAGGGAGGAAACCCTAAGGAGAATGAAGGGAATGAAGAGAGAAACACTTACTTGAATAAATCATGAAGAAATCGGCCCAAATCCACCAATAGTTGAATCTTTAAGTAACCAAAACTAGTAGGGAGGAATTAAGGAGTCATATTAGTTCATGTGGGGAATGAATTTGGAGAAAATAGTGAAAATTTAAGAAGTTATAAAACATTTTACCTCTTCAAATCTGGGTGATTTGAAAATGATTAAGAAATATCGCCCTAATCTGTGGGGTAGATGAGCTCCAAAGAGGGGTAGGAGAGCATGGGAGTGAACCATGGGTAAGTGGTCTTGGGTTATAGTTGGATTCACCAAAAAACCATAAAATTTAATGATATATTAAAGAAAAAAAATTAAAGTAGGAAATGGGCTTTAGGGTTGTCCCAACACCTTAATAAAAAACCCAAATCAATAATTATTATGGATTCCTATGGGTTCAAAATTGATATGGTGGTTTTAATATACCAGGTGATGACAATTTGGAAGTGGATTTGGTGTAAAATGTTGAAAAATTAAGGAGTTATAAAAGAAACAAAATTTATTTTTAAATCTGGAAATGGGCTCATGGTTTTCCCAAATTATAAAAACCTACCATTTTCACTAAAATGAATGGGAAACCCCCAAAAATGGAAATTAAATGAAAAATACCTTTAAAATAATTCATGGATGTTACAATGATTATCAATTAGTTATAAATGAAGATAAAATCATTTGAGGGTAAAAGGGATATTTTTCATGTGCAAAGTGTATTTTTATAGATTAAATTAATCAATATTGATAAATAATTTTAAATAAATGTTTAGATTATATATCCCACAAAATGAATTAATGCTCATTTGATTGTTAATTCTCAATAAGTAATGAGAATAAAGTCATTTTATTCTTTAAAAATACATTTTATTCAAAATTCATTTTTATTATATTTTGTGAGAGGATATTATAATTAATTTATACCAATTTTGTAAATTTTATTTTATAAAATATAAATAATTTGTGAAATAATCATATGAAATATATCTTAGGGTTAATTTTTTATATTTTTTTGAAAATATTGATTTTTGGGTGAATAGTGAAAAATACCAATTTTTATGGAAAAAAAACCTTTTCTTGTAAAGTATTTAAAAAGACTCATTATATTTTAGATTTATTTTAAATTAAAATTAGTCCCATATTATTAAAAAAATCCAATTAATTAAATTATAATAAAACGTATTCATTTTTTTTCTATAAAATCATATTTATTCTCAAAACAGTTATTTTTGTAAAAATTGATTTTCATCGTGTTTCACGCACTTATATTAAAATTGATTTTTTCGACTGATAGAAATTAAATAAAATAAAATGGATTAAATATTTGGAATAATAATATTTAAATTATTAAATAAAGTCTATTTGATTTTTAGTCATAATGAATAGTAATCATGATAAAATTTTATCACAACGGTAAAAGGTAAAATGAGTAAAATGGGGTTAAACTATGGTATAATGTCTAAAAATAAACCTAAAACATTAATTTATTTAATTTTATGAGTTTATTTCTACTAGAACCATATTATATTCTAAAATATGGCATTTTATTTCCACATGACTTTGATTATAACCTTTATATTTTTTTAATTAAAGGATAATTACAGAATATCATTCTCTTTTAATATCTATAATATGTTTTAATAGAGATAAAAATAAGTTATTAATGGTTATAATTGGTTATTTTTAATATTAAAAAATTATTTATGTGATATTAATTTATTTTTAATTTTTATTGATGGTATAATTACTTAGAACGTTTACACAATGTTGATGTAACACTTGTGCAACAAATAGAAAAATCAAGTAAATGATTTTGAAAACATTGAAAGTAATGTGTTTTGGATGAATTCTAGTTTTCAAATAATTTCATGGATACTTTATACTATAATTTATAGTGAAATTAATTATATTATAATTTCATTTTTAACTTTATTCCTTTAAATTCAGAATGTTTTAATACTTATGAAAATGAATTTAAATGGTATTTAATGTTTAAAATTTATTTTTTCAATATTTAGAAAAATATAAAAAAAATTATAATAACTCAATTGGTTGGGAAATTTTTTAGGATATAATTATTGGTTAATTTATGTTCCACATGTAATTTTTAAAATTACTTTCATGACTCTTAGATATTGAAAATTTTGTTACCATGGTTATGGTTAAAAGGGTTAATGATGGGGTTAAAGTATAATAAAAGATTCAAAATTCCACTTAATATTGTATAAATTTTATTGATTGAATTTTTTTTTATCTTATAATCCTTATATTCAAATATATGTAACTTTGGTTCCATTTTACATAAGTTATACACATATTATATTTTAATATTCATGTATTTACAAGATTTCAACCCATCACACTTATAAAATAGAACCTCGTATCCTCTATTACTCACACCTATTAATACATTTAGATAAACCAAGATCAAGAAAAATTCCTTCCCAACCTTTCTAAAATTGTCTTAGAGGTTTTGGTCTCACTAAAAGACCAACCTAGAAGATTTAAGATGTAATCCAAAGGAGGTTTCTCAAAGAAGTGGTATAATTATTAACTGGGTGTTTTAATGTTTATTTTTTATCCCGCATCCTTAAAATATTCTATAATCATTATAATATAATAAAAAGAGTGTATTATATATAATTAAATGTTATTATGTTATTTTCACAACCCTAATTAATGTCTTTTTCCATCTTATAGGAAATGAAAACATTGTATGTGCGTATGTGTGGACTACCACCTCCAAAAAGAGATGTGTTTTATATTTCATCACTGCCTCAATTGATAGTTAAAATGATGGTTAAAATGATGGATAAAATTAATATATTTGATATTTATGATATATTTATGTTTTTTAAATATTATATATTACTTAATTTATTACCTTTTTATCCATCAAAAAATGATAACAATGCTTGTGCGTACATGTGGACCGCCACGTCCACAAAGCGATGTGATTCATTTTTCATGTTCGTATTTTATGGATAGTTTTAAAATTTTATTTAATGAATATAAATTATAATTATTTCATGATTGTTATTATTGATATTAAAGAACCAGGATCCTTATTACCATGTTTAACTTACTAAAGTTGTTTTGGGATTATGAACTGAAAGCCATTAAAATGACCAAGGTGAACTTAATCGATTTAATAACTATATAATATATGATGATAAATAAAATAAAAGTGATTATGATAAGGGTAAAACATAAAAAATTCTATTAATATTTTAAATAATTAATATAGGTTTATTATTTTGGAATATAAAGAGCATATGTGACAAGTTGGGACTCAAGGAAAGGGGTTTCTTAACTCAATTTCTTATCATTGGGTTATACCACTTATTTATTGAATATGTTATTCCAGAATTATGTGTAAAATAATCTATGATTGTTTATTTTTTATTTCAAATTTTTTTATTTTGATTTACATTTATTTCATATAATCACTTCATTTAATGAATCTAACATTAAATGTTATGATCTTTGCAAGGGTTTCTCATCCCACTCTAATTTTTGTGAGACATCTTCTATATTCACCACTTGTTTATTTTCTGTGGTTCATATACTACCCATTAATTTATTTTTTGATTATTTTAATTAATATTATATGGATTTATGAATCCATATAATTTTCTCTCTTTCATGAGGTTTTTATTGATAGATTACTAAAGTTTTATGTTTTTATGTTGCAATCTCATTTTTAGTCAAGATTGTTTATGCTTGAATATCCATTAGGGTAAATATATACTATTTATCTATTAAAACCAATATATTTTATTCACCTATAGTTTTTTTTTTGGGTTTTCATGATTTCCTTCAATTATCCTTTATTTGGTACATAAAAAATCTATAAAATGTTTTTATGAAAAGTCGACATTATTTTCTCTTTAGTTTGTGAAATTTTTCTTCCATGTACATGAAATTTAATAATTTTTGTTAAGAATGTTATTTTATATGATATAATTTTTATTTAAAATCATTTTCAAACATATTTGAATTTATTTTCAAAGGTTTAATTAATTATTTTAACAATTGCTTCTAAATATTATATTTAAAACTTTCTACAAAAAGTGTGAAAGGAATATTTGTTTAAATGATTACAACATGAATGGATTTTACCACCATCATGACCATTATACAATGAATTTTTTAATATGATGGTGTTAACTAGATGGAAGTTGATACTAAGATTCAGTGTATTTTACTTGATATAAGTAACTCCTAATAGATGATAGAGTTAACTATATGTAAGTTACTCATAAGATAATGTTATGATTATCCGATTTAGGTTATTCCATGATGAAACTATGATGTCCCAAGGTACCAAAATGTTTTCTATATAATTTTTATGATTTTTAATGGCTCCATTGAAAAATATTTATTTCACATGGTTTTTTTATTATTAACTCATATAACCCTTGTCTTATTCCAAGGCTCGTGTTTTATGATCTAGGTTTTGATGAGTAATAATTATCTTATGTTATTCTCATGCACTTTGATTATGTTACCATGCCCTTATAATAATATTATGATCATTTATGATATTTTAGTAATTATTATGTTTACCCTTACTAATAACTTGATATCACCCTTCTTGTGTTTCCATTTCCTATGATATGAAGAATGATGTTATGTAGTTATGATAAGAAGGGTTTCATGTAACATATTGGTATTTTTAGGTATGTTACAACTTGATTTTTTCCATTATCTAAGTTTTTTGAGTTATTATTTTATTGGGTGAAGTATCAGGTAACTTATAAATTTTTTTGGAGGGTTTTAGAATCTTCTATGGTGGTGAATATTTTGAGTACAGTTTGGGAAAACTGTGCGGTTCTCCCCTAGAAAATGTGCAACTTTTTGGAGAGGAGAAGTATAAGTAACATAATCGGTTCATGGTTAGAGATAAATATGTTGAATTCCCTAGGAATCCATGTGATTTATATCAAATTAAAAAATAATAGTTGTATATGGTTTACCAAACAATGTGGCCAAAATATATACATACCCAGAAGAGGCAGTGAGCCTAGCATGGTTGGCACAAAATTTGGTAAACCATGTTTGTAAAATTAATTAATATGAAAATTTGGATTTTACCCCAAAACTAATATAAAATTTCTCATTAATTTCTCTTAAACCTAGGTCTCTCAACCTTAGGGAATCTAGTGGCAGTTCTTGGATATTAATCTCCTTTAAAACTTTAATTCAGGTGGATCTAGAGGCCTTGGAACATGAGGATTCAAGGTAAGTGGTCATTATTCCTCTGTTCCTCACATTTCTTCTATACATCCAATCCTATTCTTGGAATGAATCATATATTTGAACTATTATGGATATATCTATTAATTATAATGTGATTTAATGAGGAATTATTGATTTTTTTTATCAATATAAAACTGATCTAGATAATTTTCATCCATCCTTTTAATGTATACTATAACATCTCTAATTTTCCATGTACTATTTGTATATATTATATGGATTGATTTTGAGACCAAGTGCTAAGACGGTGTGCGATTTCGAGGCATGGTATTCCCAGAACAATCATTTGAAAAATATTAAACTTTTTAATAGCATGTGTGTGTGGTTTACCTGAAAAAATAAAATAACTCTTAAATGGTTACCTAGATCAGAAATATGAAGTCACCTTTGAGCTCAGAATGGTGGATTTTCCCTAGGCAAGGCCTAACTTTGGTCGGCGCGGGTCATCTGTAGAAAAAAGTCACCAAGGAGCTAACTATAAATAATATAATTAAATAAAATTATTTTATTTTTTAATCATAACAAATCTTGAATGATGACTCGGATTGTAAATATGATACCACTATTGAGTTTGTAATGTGGTTTTTTTCCTAGGTGTGACTTAACTTTAGTCGATGTGAGTCGTTTGTGAAAAAAGTGTCACGGGATGTAATGAGAATAAAATAAATTAATAAAAATTATTTTTTTGATTCAAAAAATTAACTTTTTATTAAGTTTATATTATAAATTCATGGTTATCCTCATAGCCCCGAAATTTATCTTGATATGTAGAGAAAGAACCTCTAGAGAAACTGTTGGTAGATGACGACAGATTCATCGAATGACACACCTTAGATTCGATGAACCTTACCAATGAAGAAAACAATGATTCATTATTCATCAAAAATCGAATATAATTTAATTAGGGAGGTAGTTTCTTTATGGTTTCCCCATTATTTATTTTCACGATGAACACGGGTTAATCCATGAATAGATTGATCTGCGGTTCGATTATTACGGGATAGTTTATAATCGTAGGGATTATTTTGGGAGTTTTTCTTGATTTGGTTCATTTTTATTCATTATAATTAGAAAAAATTGAGGTAAACATGAACAAAGACTAATGTTATTTCCTCAGGGTGTTCTTTGTGCTTTTCTCTCCCCCATTATTCATGTTTTTTTCCATTGTATCCCCATGGTCATGGATCGACTTTCCGGGTGGATCCGAACATGATTGGACCCCTGGATTGAAGGTGAAATGATAAAAGAGGTCGGGTATGTGTAGATCGGGAGCTGAGGAGTATGGATCTAAGACTGTCTCAAATTATAGGAATTAGTGGTGTCTCGGTGGTCTGTGGAAGGTACCACTAGCGTAGGTTTGGCGTGGTGGTCCAGCGAGGTGAGGTGGTGGTGGCCCAGGGCGGTGGCGGTGACCAGAGGCAATGGCGATTGGAGGCGGCATTGTCAGCAGCATAGAGCGCAATGGGAGGCCTTGTGGGAGCCAGAAGATCCAACATGAGAGAACCGCAGTAGTGTCCATATGAGATGCGACCAGAGGCCACGTGCGGTGGACCAAGTGGCTCGTGCACGAGTGGGTCGAGCCAGGGGAGATGGGTCGGGCCAGGCAGAGTAGTTCGGGATTAAGTAGATCAATCCAGACTTACTAGGTCAGCCCAGATGGGCCAGGCCTAGGAGTTCTAATCCGAGCGGGTTGGAACTGGGTTAGACCTGTGGAGATTGAGTCAGAGTCGAGCCATGGTCGATCGCGGTGGTCGATTGTGAGTTGTGATGGCTCCAGCTGCCGCACGGCCATAGTAGCTGGGGGTGGTTGACCACAGTAGATGTGGGGTGGGTGTTTTGGGTGGTCGACCACAATGGTAGACCACAATGGTCGGTGGACCGATCGTACGGTCGGTCCATAGGCCCAGTGACCCCCCTTTGAAATTTTTAACAGCCATAACTTTCAAACGGTATGTTCATTTGATGAGACATCTATGGTGTTGAGACCCTGAAACTGAGACAGTCATTTTAAGACAAGTGGTGAGTTTTTAGTTTGGACTAGTATAGGTTTATATCATTCCCTTTTTCCTTTCCTTGAGGGTTCAGTATGGCATTATGTCTACATCATGGTATTTTAATCCCCTCTAGAGTTCGAGTCCTAGATAGAGTATGGTATCTCTCCATGGGACTGGAGTATGATCCTTTATGACCCCAATTTTAGTTTTCTAGAATCGACATAACCACTAAGAGAAGGGTATTGGTCCTCCATCTAGAGTTCCACATCAGTAGGTTTAGTGTTATTATTCAATGTGTCTGGGCGGGATCCTCTACATTACGGGTTAATCCAGATTGGGTTCATGGTATTCACCAGTGTTTCTGGGTAGGATCCCCTTTCTATGTATCATAGTATTCCTTGACCTATACATTCTCATTTGCGCAAGACCAAATGAGATATACCTCTTCGTGAGTGTCTCTGATGATATCATGGCTCGAGGAGTGAGTTCTCCCGGAACAAGCGTGCTTCAAAAAGAATACTATGGCTGGGAACTAGTTGCGGTTTACCTCTAGAAAGTGTTTTTTGGATCGAGTATATATATATATATATATATATATATATATTATTGTTATGTGTGTTTTATAAATATACCTATGTATAGATTACTATATTTTCCTATGTGGTATTCTTGTATGGTGTTCCTATGTGGTAATCCTGTGTGGTATTCTTTTATGGTAATCCTATGTAATAATACTTCATGGTATTATTTTGTGGTAATCCAGTTTGGTATTCTAGTGAGTTAATCTTGTGTGGTAATCTTGTGTGGTAATCATGTGTCGTATTCCTTTCTGGTAATTCTAGGTTGTATTCTTTTATGGTAATCCTATGTGGTATTCTTGTGTGGTTTTCTTTTTTGGATTTAGGTTGTCCTACTGAGTATTGTTGTACTCAACCCTACATGGGATTTTCACACACATGTTTTATCTTGTGTAGATGATTGACCTTTCAACAGAGTCCTTGGAAGACCAAGACTAGGCAGTGCTTTGTGATACCGGACAGACCGAGTAGTGTTTTTATGGATTTTTAAATAGTAGTCCTAGTACCTCTTTTATTACAGGTTAGACTTATGGTTACAGACCCTTTGTGGTGGTCTTTTATTTGGCCATGTTTACTTTCCAATAATTTAATTTCATTCTTTGTTTTGATATATTAGTGGTATGCATGCATTGTTTACATAGTATTTTTACATTTCAGCATTTTATGGTTTGGAGATGTGTGTGTGTGTGCAAGTACATAGAAAAATACCTCCCATTTGTGGGATATTCCTACTCGGTTCTAGTCACTATCCCATGGCCTATTAGAGGCAGACTTGGGGTATTCATGGAATAGGCCCCTCTGGGATGGGTCATGATAGAGAGGTATTAGAGGGGGTCGGATCTACTTTAGGATCAGGAGTCTGTGAGGTTGTTTTGGGAAAATAGTGCTAAGTGTTTTGAGTTTATATTTTAGTATAGGGACTCCAGTATTGGTTCAATGGTCGAAGTATCCATACACCAGGACTATGGTTACCTAATTTTTGACTCGGTGCATAAAAACACTGGTTGTAGGGAAAATAATGGTACATGTATTATATAGGAATGGTTGTGTTTTCCATGTCCTTCTTCAGTCAGCTCCCCAGATATACTCAGTTGATCATGGTACATATGGTTTTATTTCAGTATGTCTCCACATAGACATATAGTTAGTATTCTACTTCATGATCATGAGGATGATCTTCTTGGTGATGAGACATCTGTATAGAGATTTTTATCATAGATAGAACCTTTGGGAGGTGCACCATCTATACCACCACTTGTAGAGAAGCACATTGTACCCACAGTACCAGTGGATGAGGTGCATAGGCTAATCACACTTTTTGAGTTTCATAGGAAGTTAACTCCTGAGTTTAGGGGTGTTCCAGACCCCCTAGTTGGATGAGGATTGGCTAGAGGAAGTCACCCGTGTTTTCCACCCTGTGAGGACGTATGTCGATCAGATGACAGTCCTTAACATGAGTCTTCTTAAGGGCTCTGTAGGGAGATTGTGGAGCTTGGTGATCCTATCTCATGACGAGATAGCTCTCTCCTAGACAGACATCGAGCATCTCTTCAAAGAGAATTTATATCCATCTATATTATGAATAATGTGTATATAGGAGCTTCTACATCTACAGCAGGGCAGTATGATTTTGGCGGAGTATTTAGATAGGTTTATTGATATTTTTCACTACTCCAATGATATGATACACAATCAGTAATTCAGGGATAGGACCTTTGAGTGAGGTCTTTGTAGGTACATTTGAGCCTATGTTATCCCTTTGAGAATTCCCACTTATGTTGTGGTGATTGAGAAAGCCTTAGTGGTCAGAAGTTTCTTGGCTAAGTGGATAAATCCTATGATTTTCAGTAGTGTAAAAGTAGGAGAATATAGTTCTGTAGGGCGGCGGATGTGGTAGAGGATCTAGGAGAGCAGCAGGAAGTGGTCGACGTTTCAACATGTCACCAACACCACCCACAAGTGGTCCTCTCCAGGCTCATAGAGATAGAGGATAGGAGAGGGGATAGCTGCATGCGGTTGATGAATTTTACCCAGGGGATCCAAGAATGATTCAAGGTATGATCTATATATTTTCCACCTAAGATGAAATTTTTATAGACATAGGTGTTATTCATTCCTTTATTTCCATGAGTCTTTTTTGAGACTCGGATATTCCAGTTGAACCTTTAACTTGACCATCACGCTTAGAGACTCCTACTAGAGGAGACCCAATGATCACGCACTGGTGTTAATAGTGTGACCTGACTCTTGGAGATGAGAGTTTCGATAGGGATCTCTTGGTAGTGTCATATATGCCTTATGATGTCATTCTTGTAATGTACTATTTATCAACAATTAATGATCAAATTGATTGTTTTAGGTGATGATTGATTTGTGTCTATAGTGGTGGAATAAGGTTTTCCTTGTTGGTGAAAAGGAAACCTAGGCATCACAAGATGGACTCACACATAAGAGGGTGCATTTGATTACTCATCAATTAGCTAGACTAACCCTTGTTTAAGTGTATTTTATGAGTCCTCAGATTCCTACAATGGAAATAGAGTTGTAGTGGATCTAGAGAAGGTTGATATAGAGTCATTGGATAGATTTCCTTTAGGACTATGACTTTGAGATTTTCTATACTCCTAGGAAGGGGAATGTGGTGGCAGATGATCTCAATAGTAGATCTAGTTTGCAGTTGTTTAATGAGGTGTCAGAGCAGTTGGCCTCGTTGTAGTTATTCTTTGTGGATGGAGATGGATCATCTTACCTCCACTCGATAGTTGTCACCCCTACACTCTTACAAAACATCAGGGAGGCACAGTTTTGGGGTATCAAATATGATACCCTACATACTTACATGTCCATAGGGCATGCTCTTTATGGATATTCAAAAAGTTGGGAGCATGTCATTATTTTCATAGAATGCACAGTAGTATGAGTGGCATTATAGGAGGAGGTTCTGGGGGAGTTTCATAAATTCTATTTAGAGGTACATCTAGGTGTGCAGAATATGTACCAAGACCTCTGACATTAGTTTTTTTGTACATGGATGAAGAAAGGAGTTATAGATTTTGTCTCTTGATACCTTACTTATTAGTAGCTAGAGGATGATCACCAGGTTCCAATGGATTTATCTCAACCCCTTGAGGTGTCATAATGGAAGTGGGATGGGATATCTATGGACTTTGTAATGGGCTTACCACATACATCCATGATTCCATCTGGGTGATCGTTGACTGAATCACCAAGTTGGCCCACTTCCTATCAATCTCCGAGATTTATTAGACCTTTCTAGATTTTGAGTATAGTTGGAGAGGTGGTGTAACACTTGGATCTACCACCATAATTAGATTGGGTACCCGACGTCTTCCACATGTCATAGCTGAGGAGTTACGTGGATGACCCATTGCACATAATCAATTGGGGCGAGTTTTACATTGAGTATGGGGAGACTTTTTCTGAGTACCTGGTGGAGATCAAATATCAACATGAGGGGATCCTTTATGGGTGGTCGATTCATTTGGTGTGTGTTTGATGGTATCACGGGAATCTCTATGAGAGCATATAGGAGTAGGAGGATCAGATTCATGCTCAATACCCTCATCTGTTTGAGTAACCCTTGGTTTGGATTTTGGGGACATAAATCCCCAAGGTGTGGAGAATGTAACATCTCATATTTTCCATGTACTATTTTTAGATATTATATGGAATTATTTAGAGATAAGGTGTTAAAACAACCTATCATTCTGAGGCTCAGTGTACCCGGAACAATTGTTTTAAAAATATTAAACTTTTTAATAGCACGTGTGCGTGTTTTTTTTGAAAAGTGGAATAAATCTTAAATGGGTTACCAGATCAAATATATGAGAGAACTATTGAGCTCCAAATGGTATCATTACTCTACGTGAGACCTAAATTTGGTCAGCATGGGTCATCTCTAGAAAAAATTCACCAAGGACGTAACTGTAAATAAAATAACTAAATAAAATTATTTTATTTTTAAATCCTAATAACTCATGAATGGTGACTTGGATTGGAAATCTGAGACCACCTTTGAGTTCTTAATGTTGTGTTTTCTCTAAGCATGACTTAACTTTAGTCAGTGCGGGTCGTTTGTGAAAAATTTGTTGTGGGGTGTAATGAGAATAAAATAATTTAATAAAAATTATTTTGTTCACATTGTGGCTTCCATTTTTATTAAGTCTATGTAAAAAATACAAATTTATCCTCATAACCCCTAGAATTTATCTTAATATGTAGAGAAATAAACTATAGAGAAACCATTGACAGATGATGGCAGATCGATCAAACAATGCACCTCATATAGGACAAACCTTTCCAACAATGAAAACAATGCTTCATTCTTTGTCAGTGATCGAACAGAATCAATGTAGGGTGGTTGTTTCTTTTTGGTTTCCCAATTCTTGATTTTCATGATGAATGTGGGTCAATCCACAAATAGATAGATCCACAGTTTGATCGTTTCAATATGCTTTATAATTATAGGGATTATTTTCGTAGTTTTTATTTATTTGGTTCTTCTTTCTTTGTTATAACGAGAATTAATTGAGGCTGACATTGAGAAAGGTTGAGGTTCGTTTCTTAGGGTGTTCTTTGTGCTTTCCTCTCCCTTGTTCTTCACCGTTGGATCCTCATGGTCACAGCTTGACTTACCAGGTGGCTCTGAACATAATCGGAAGTCAAATTGGAGGAAAACTGACAATGGAGACTGATTCTATGTAGATCGAAACCTGAGGAGTGTAGATCTATGATTGTTTCAAATTTCAGGCATCGTAGGTGGCTCAGTGGTCCGCATAATGGACCACCAGCGTGGGTCTGGCATGGTGGTTTAGTGAGGTGAGGTGACGGTGTCGGAAGCCTAGTGGCGATCAGAGGCTACAGTGATTAGAGGTGGCAGTATCGGTGGCATGGAGCATGGTGGGCAGCCGCATGGGAGCCGGTGGGAGAGGACTGTGGCAGTGGTTGTGTGGACCAAAGGTCACAGAAATATCTAGGAAGGTGGCCCAGGTGGTCAGCGTGTGAGTGAGGTAAGTTGGGATCAGGCGGAGCGGGCTGGTCTAGATTGGTTAGGCCTGGATTGGTCGGAATGAGTGGGTCGGACCCAGGGCGATCGAGTCAGATCCTAGCCATAGTCAACCGCGGCGGTCGACCTTGAGTCGCGGTAGCTCCAACTGCTGCACAGCCAAGGAAGTTGGGGGCAGCCAACCATGGTAGTTGACTGCGGCAACTGTGGGGCGGTCGATCTGGGCGGTCGACCATAGTAGTTGACCATGTGGTCAGTCCACAGTCCTAGTCACTAGCCTTTGAAATTTTTAAATTCCATAACTTTCAAAAGGTATGTCCATTTCATGGGTCGTCTACTATGTCGAGACCCTGATGTTTCACCGGTCCTTTTGAGATAAGTGGTGAGTTTTTAGTTTGGATTAGAATAGGTTGATAGCATTCCCTTGGTATTTTCAAAGAGGGTTCAGTATGGAATTATGTTCACAGATTATAATCCCCTCTAGAGGTCAATTCCTAGATAGAGTATAGTATCCCTCCATGGGATTGGGGTGAGATCCTCTATCACCCATAGTAGAGTTTTTTAGTATCAACATAACCACCAAGAGCAGGTCGTTTTTCCTCCATCTAGTGTACAGCATCAGTAGGCTTAGTGGTATTCTCCAGTGTGTATGGGCAAGATCATCTATGTTATGGGTTGATGTAGATTGGGTTCGTGGAAATCACCAGTGTGTTTGGGTAGGATCCCTATCTAGGTATCATAGTCTTCCTTAAAAATATTTTCTCATTTGTGAAGGTCCAAAATGATCTAGACCACTTTGTGAGTGTCTTTGATGATATCATGGCTTGAGGAGTGATTTCTCCTAAAACGAGCATGCTTTGAGAATAATCTTGTGCCTGGTAACTAGTTATGGATTACCTATAGAATGTTTGTCTTAGATTGAGTATATCTAGATATTCGTGTTATATGTATTGTAGAAATATACCTGTGTAGAGATGACTATAATTTTCTGTGTGGATTCCTTTGTGGTCTTCCTATGTGGTAATATTGTGTGGTATTCCTTTGTATATTCATGTGTGGTGTTCCTTTATGGTAATCATGTGTAGTATTATTGTGTGGTAATCATGTGTGGTGTTCCTCTGTGGTATTCCTATATGGTAATCTTATGTGGTATTCCTGTGTGGTAATCCTATGTGGTACTCCTGTGTGGTAATCATGTGTCGTATTCCTTTATCTTAATCATGTGTGGTATTATTTTGTGATAATCCTTTATGGTAATCATGTGTGGCATTCCTGTGAGGTAATCCTGCATGGTATTCCTATTTGGTAATCCTATGTGGTAATCCTAAGTGGTATTTCTTTGTGGTAATCCTATGTGGTATTCCCCTGTGGTAATCCTATGTGGCATTCCTTTGTGGTTTGCCTTTATGATTTTGGGGTGTCCTACTGAGTAATGTTGTACTTACCCCTACATAGGATTTTCACACATGTGTCATGTCTTGTGAAAATGATCAACCTTTCAATGAAGTCCTAGGAAAACCAGCACTAATTCATGATTTATGAGACCGTACAGACTGAGGTGTGTTACTATGGGTTTTCAGACAGTAGTCCTAGTACTATTATTCTTACTGTTTGGACTTGTGGTTATAGAATCTTTATGGTGGGATTTTATTTGGCCCTATTTAATTTTTAATACTTTTACTAACATACTTTTTTTGTGATATCTTGTTGGTATGCATGAATTTTTTACTTAGTGTTTTTACATTTCATTATTTTGTGGCTTGAATATGTGTGTGTATGTACAAGTAATTAGGAAAATTGCTCCCATTTGTGGGATATTCCTACTCGGTGCTAGTCACAACCCCCGGGGCTATTGAAGGTGGGCTTTGGGTAATCGCGACATGGGCCCCTGTGGGACAGATCTAGATAGATCTAGATATACCATTAACAGTGGATCTTTTTGGGTGATTCGATATATCTTTATGCCTATATTATATTTTACTTCTTTAATCTTTATTCTATAATCCTGATTATAATGAATTGAAATTTTTTTCTAGGGATCGTTGGCGTGTAAATGTAGTTTAGTGATGGATCATAGCAATTGACATTGATTCTCTTGAGGTAGGAAATCCTTACCATTTAGGTCCCTTGTATGTAATTATATAGTATGATATCTATGTGGGTGCATGTATGGATTATGATACCCTTTCTTGTTATGATATACATGTGGGTGTGTTTGTGGCCCATGAGACCCTTTTTTTATGTGACATGAATGTGTGTTCATGTGTGGCCCATGAGACCCTTGATTGATGTGATATGCATGTGGGTGAATGTGTATATTTTGATACCCTTTCTTAATATGAAATATTTTTTTAATTTATATATTATGGATTGTTTCTGGATGCATGTATGGTATTTTTGTCTGGTTTCAAGTTATCAGGTTGATTTTGATTGACTAGTTATCCCCTTAGAGGGGGGTGTCATCCTTGTGGTTTGGTGACTATGACATCACCTTCAAAGATGACATGTATAATTTATATTACCCTAGATCTAGATATTATGTTAATATGTGTGAAACATGGATTACTCTAGAGCAAGATATTGGGTTGACATGAGTGGTATGGATTTCCTTGAATTTTTTAATTGGGTTTAATTGTGGAAACCATGAATTTCCCTTAAATGTGTGTGTGTGTGTGTGAATTTATTCCTTAAAAGTGTAATGTAGATATAGTATGGTTGGTTGATTTTTAAATATGGCATGTGGATTACTAGGCATGTTATAAGTCATGCTATAGTTTCTTTTGACCTTCCTTCCAATATGGAGTCGAATAATGTAGATTCAGAGTTCATGGAATATTGGTTTGTGCATGATGACTCATAATAATATTGTTTATTTATGCATCTACTTATTTTATATGGAATTCACTTTTATTTAGATGTGAACTTTATGTTAAGGATGCATTGGTGGTGTCATACTGGGTTTATACTCACACCCTACGTGGGAATCTCAATGATTATGAAGAATTCATGGTCAAGGGTCTAGTTAAGTGCAGGGGACCTACATTTAGAAGATTTAAAAGTTGATCTTGGAGGAAAGTGGTAATTTCATATATATTTCAAATTATCTCTATGTTGTTTTAGTTTAATTTATTTTTCTATTAAACATTGGTTGACTTGCTACAATAGAAATGTTTTGGTTTATTTTTTATACCCTATATGCCGTTTTATTACAACATGATGATATGTTTTTAGTTTCTATTGTGACATTTGTGGTGTGTATTTACACTTTTTTATGTCTATGATGCATGGTTATTATTACCATTGGTATAGTCACCCCTTTCCACCATATGAACACTCACTGCTAGTTGGTAGCCTATTTGATATGGAGAGACATGCATGGGTTCATGTATCATACCAATAAGACCAAGTGATTTGGTTTGGGTATTACATTCATGTGTGAATAATTTTATGGGTGATGTTGAAGACTCATAATGGAATAAGAAAATCCTGGTATAATGTGAAAATTTTCCATTTGGATAGAAATATATGGGTTTAATTATATAAAGGGTTTTTAAATTATTTGAAACTTTAAACCTAAATGGTTTTGTGTATATAAGTGACTAAATATTTCCTTTTTATGTTGTAATTATGGATAGTTATAATTGATTTTCATCTATTGGTATCAAATCTATAAAGAGTTAGTTTTTTGCAACGAATCTGGGTGTACGAGTCTAGGGCGTTATAATTTGACCCTTAATTTATATGCACACATCAATATATATTTATGGGTGTATATATGTACATGAGTGTAGTATATATAGGTGTTACTGTTTCCACATTTTATTTTTGAACCCACACACCATCTCATATTCTAATTTAGGACCTAAGTAGGTATTATAGGTATGGACCCTCCTGTTATTGGGAGATATCAATTATCATTGATGTTGATCTAGGAATTTTTTGTTATTTATATGTTATTATACTTTGATTTATAGGTTCCAAGACTATTTTTTATAGATATGTAAATGTTTATACATGTTCCTACTTACTCATGTTTGTTTACTATGTGAGTTGAGACACTATTAGTGGTTCCTTACTGAGTATTTATTCTCACACCCTGCATGGACACCTCGATGGACATGGAGTATCACCTACTATATTTATAGTACTAATAGGTATTAAAGTATCTATATAGGCTTTTGGTTTGTTTATCATATATGTTATGGGTTGTTTTATACCTCACGACCATGCTAGAGTTAATAGTTTGATGGTTGGAGGCTGTATTTAGTAAATCATCATTATTTATTTACTTTTCTTTCCTATAGGACATGTTCATCCATGAAATTATTTATGTTATGTATGTATATTATGGATTTGAGGTTTATTTATATGATTTTTATACATATATAGAGTTTTTTTATATTTATATTCTTACTTTTTCTTTTATGGCCTATTCGGATTTAGACTGTATTTTTCATATAATTGATTTACCAATGTGTCATTCCTAATTTTTAGTAAAAACAATCCATGAATTAAATATATATATAAATAAGAAGTTAAATCATTTTCCCAATGTACACCAATACCTTAAATTCTAGTCTATAACCTCTAGGGATTGGGCAGAACTCATTTGATTAATAGTGACCTAATTCAAGTATTGTTTGAGTGTCTGGGTCAGGGTCACTATAAGGTATCCATGTCTCTATATAAATGGGTGTTACATTATCTACATCCTTTTATGTGGGATCACTATGTACACTCCCCTTTAGGGCCCGTGGCTTCATTGTCACACTAGAAGGGCCCTGGATCTGATGTCATTTCATAGCAAACCATCCCAAGTCAACTTTCCACATCACTTGAGTTAGCCTACCATAAGGCCTTTTTCATGGGATCTATGGCATATATCTTGTGAAAAAAATCATGAGAGACTAATGGGTCAAAAGAATAAAATATTATTATGTGGGTGGACAAGGTTTTTGAATTTTCAAATAAATGAATTATCATTAAGTTATTTAACTCTGCTTTTATTCACCCTCAACACAGTTTCCAACGTTTAACAATAATTCATAATAAGTAAATTTCATTACATATTCCCAATAATCAAAATATTTCCTGAAAAAACATTATTAATTAAAAAAAATTAAACTCCCAAGCACATTAAATTGGAAATAAATAATTAAATCCAACATAACATAAATTTTTTAAAAACAAAATATTCAATACCATTTTTAAAATCAACACTTTTATGTTCAAATTCACCATTTATCATGTTAATATCCAAATAATAATAATCCAAACTGATCAATATGATTTTAAAATAAAATGATATATTTTTATGTAGAAAATATAATTTATAGTACATAATAAAAATCAATATCATGTAAATACCATGTTTCAAGCTTCCACTAAACCACATGTATTCACATAACATAAATTTAAATTATAAAAACTTTCATACAATCCAATAAAAATCTATTAGACTATAAAACCAAAATTTCTTGCATGAAATCATCATAATTATTATCTATACTAAGATCATTAAACATTTTTCCATCATTAAAAATGCATTTATGACAATTTATCATATATGAATCTCACACATTAGAAATATTAATTCATATAATTTTCTCCAAATTATAATAAATTCCATTATCATATTAGTTATCTCTCATAATGAAAATGTCACACATAGAAAATAAAAAAAATCATATGGAAAGGCTCAATTTAACTGATAGTTGAGAGAGATATCACCTACATTTTGATTAATTAATATTCCATAACTAGAATGGATGTCTAATCTGGTCACAAACTCAAAAAAAATCAATTATTTACATCAACTAAAAGGAGAATAAAAAATAGATCCAAACAAAATTAAAGCCTTATTACCTTTAAAAACCCATTGTGAAAAATCATCTTACTATCATGGTCATAACACATATGATGGATTTTAATTCTATCAATATTTGAGAGAAATCACTAGAGGAAGATCAAGAGTATGATAAAGAACTTGGAAGTAAATAATACTAATTTATAGTTTACTAGGAGAATAAATCCAAAATTTTAATCTAAATCCCATTATATAAAAAATATATAAATTTCCCACATTAAAATGAGGTTGATCAAGGCACTGATTACCTAGTGGAAACCCAATATCCATGCAACACTAGCCACTTTCCACCTAGTGGTTGGCCCATAACCAACCCCCTCCCTCCACCTCAATGACTGAGTACTTGGTCCCTCCTACTAAGTACTCATTTGTGTCACATGTTGTAATCTAGTGAAAAATACCTCTATATCCCCCTTTAACACACCCCTTTAACTTGTAAGATCAAAATTTAGACCAAAAAACTCAACATATAAATTAATTCATCTGAAAAATAAAAAATAAATACAAATCTTGAGACCTTGAGTTATTATATACTTCTCACTATAATTCTTCTCATCCCCAAAATGTGTCACTGAGTGTCTATAGTTAATAAAAATGGTCACTATGACCTCGTATCAGCTTCTCATTCCCAAGTATCCTCCCACACGTGACCATGATACCACCACACCCACACAAGTATCATAGTATTCCCTATTAAGATACTCTCACTCCAATCAGTGATACACACCATTTATTAAATGAAGTACACATCTTCCTCTAATTTTATATCATTATAGTAAATTACATGAGATGAATATAGTTTATATTTCCTTAGTTGTGATACATGAAAATACAATATGAATTCTCCCAAAATTTATAGGTAGATTATATCAATCGTCAGCTTCCTCAATCCATTACAGGATCTCAAATGTCCCTACGAAGCTAAGTGACAACTTCTCTTATTTACCCAGCCATCGATGTCCTAAACAAGGTGAGATATGAAGGAAAATATGATCTCCAATTTTAAACTAAATATGTCAATTCCTTCTATAAATATATGATTTTTATCATCTCTTATTCATGACTAATATATTTTTAATATGTTAAACCTAATCAATGGCATTTTTCATTAACCTATGAACAATTAAAGATACCTTATTAATATCCATACAACATAAAGGACATTGGAATTTCCTCTCATATAATACCTCAAACAAATACATCTAATTTGGATCTTGGTAGTTATTATTATATAAAACTCTACCAACACTACATGATATTCCCATACTTTGAAAAATCAAGGATATATAAAAACAATATTCCTTATAGAATATGGATCGTTCACTTAAAACAGCTATTAGTTTGAGGATAATATGTGCTACTCAACTTCACTTGAGTATACAATGATCTCTATAACACCTTATAAAATTAATAATTTAATCTTGTATCTTGTTTAGATACAATACTAATAGGAACTCCATAAATCCTAAAAATATATTAAACATAAATATTCCACAACTCAATAGCTATATGAGATTCTCTGATTGGTAGAAAATGGGAAACATTATTCATACAATCAATAACTACCTAGAATTCATAATTTCTTTTCAGTGAACATGGAATACCAATCAAAAAATCCATTATAACCTCATCCTCTCAGGAATAGTCAATGATCAGATCAAATCCATTATCCTTGGATGATCATCCTTTACCTTCTTAAAATTAATTCACTTTGATATAAATCTAACTATATCTATATGAATTCCTAAAAAAATATTATAGAAACACTATGATACATACTAGTTAATTTATGATGAACTTCCCATCAAGAATTTTTTTACCAAGAAGATTTTTTGGGAGATTTTTGTACCACAAAATATGTTTTATGTAAAGAAGGATATTATTATTTGAATAAAATAAAGAGTATATGATTTGAGATATTAGTTTTTTACATTATTATAAACACATAAATTTTATTCAAAATATGATAGATTTAAATATTTTAGATGAGCTGAAGAGTGTTTGGATGGTAATCAAGTGGTGGTTCAAGTGATGGAATAAGATTCAGGAAAATTTTGAACAAGAAATTCATTTTTAGTGAAATTAAAAAGAAAACACCATGGATTATAGAAAAAAATATGTCATTTATATATCAAAAAAATATTTAGTTAAGTTCTAATAAAAATTTTCAGAGTGATGGTTTTTATTTTTTTAAATCTTCTATACTAAAAAGGAATAAAATACACCATGGTTTAGTGAATTTAATTATATGTAGTTTTAAAAATTCTTATGGTATGAACAAAAAACTTCATGGTGTTATATAATATTAAATTAAAATAATGGTGGACATGGTTTAAATATGATAACAATAAAATTAAGAATTCAACATTCCATAATTTTTTTAGGATCATAGTTTGATAGTAGATGTTGTTCTGTTATAAATCTTGTAATTAAAAAGATCATGGTTCTCATGAAGAATGAAAAATGACTTATAAAACACTATTTTTTAATATTGAGCATGGTTTTTAAATTTTATGGGTCAATTTTATAGAATTTTTTGTGGTTTAATCTATACATAATGTGGTTCACCTCGCCATTCAAAGTTATTATTTTTTTTTTGAAATGCAGTTTCGAGTGGTTTTGATGATTTTTTCTTAGTTTGTTATATGTGTACTACTTAATCATGGACCTAAATATAACTTTAACAAATATATGATTATT
The DNA here is from genome assembly GCA_963277665.1 of Viscum album. Classification (NCBI taxonomy): domain Eukaryota; kingdom Viridiplantae; phylum Streptophyta; class Magnoliopsida; order Santalales; family Viscaceae; genus Viscum; species Viscum album. Next base: position 1,429,433,739 of record OY728156.1, on the reverse strand, counting down.
TGAATATATTTAATGATATAAATTCAAATAATGGAGTGAGAGATGATATAATACCTTATAGGAGTTGGATTGTGAAATTGAATTTCAAAATCCAAGGAAAAAGCATGTATGCATAGCTGTTGTGGACAGTATCATGACAAGCAGAGTGGATGAGAGGTAAATGAGAGAATAAAAGAATAAAAAGACACCCAAATATTAAATATTTATTAATTTTATTTATCAATATAATTATTAGAGTATGAATCCATAGAATGTGAATATTGGAGGCTTACATTAAGAGAAGATGGACTTTTTGGTTTTTTAATGTGGTATTGTATTTCTTCTTATTGTTTGGTGATACAAGACTCATTTATACATCAATATATCTTAATAAAATAAGAATAAATATGTTGAATGATCAAAAATAAATTTTTTTCACTATATTTATACCTTTTATTGATCAAAGAGAATAATAATATGTGATACTTTTTTTAATTCATTTGAAATATTTTAATTGAAGTCTTAAGACTATATTTTATTGTTCCACTAAATATTTATCTCTTAATATATGGGATCACATCATACTTGTTAGAATTAATTTTGATTCACATGATTTCAAATAAAAATCCTTCTTATTTTAACCATTTGATGATACTAGTGGATCATATTCAAGGGATGATATCATGTTATGCCAAGGATGTGTCCATTCATTTTTAATGGTAAACTATTGTTATCTATAAAGTATTGTACCATGATAGGGGTGAATCATGGTATTATAAAATTTATAATTTCCTCCTTGATCAAGGTATTGTTCTCTCAATATGAGGAACACTTATTTATATTATTTATAATCATTATTAAATGAGAAAAATAGTAAACATAAGATATTTTTAATTGGTTCACTCGAACCAAGAAAGTACAAGGATCACGAAAATAGTGATGTGTCAATGCACCAGAAACACTATAACACATTGATTTTATATTATTACACAATTGATTCATCTCACTAACCCTTAAGACTCACTATCCAAACAAATAATGAAAATATAACTTCTCTTTTTCTTTACAATTAGAAATTCATTGCTCCACTTTACAAGTCGGTTCTCACTAGTTCTCATACGATAGTATTCTTATCCACAAAATGTAAATGAGAAATACACCTTTTAATGTTGTGTATATTCTTGGATAGATATGAAAAAATTATAATGAATTAAAACTCTTGGAATATTTCTTTAGTCTTAAATATTTAAATGAATATTATTATAATTTAGTTTTTATTTTTCTCTAATTATGCTTTCTGAAAAATATGTCAGTTCGGAGATTTCTCCACTTCTCTTCTGATAGAACATTCTAACTTATCTATATATTCTTATTTTTTAGGCCTTGTCTTAAACATATATTTAGGATATGAAATTTTAATTTGAAAATTCAAAAATAAAAATCTAAAAATAACTTCTAACTGATTTGGATACACATCCATCCTTTGGATTTCCTTCTATCAAATCGACATCATTGAATTTAGATTGGGTTGTTTAAATTCAAACCATAACTTCAAAATGGTTGTTGAGATTGAAATATCCACCAAACTACTCTAAACTTATATAAATCTGAACACCATGACATGGTACCATTTCAAAATTCCAATTTTGAGCTTTACATCTAATAGACTATGGCACTGAACTTGGCCACTAGTTATTTTAACTTCTGCATATGATAAATCGGAACTCATCAAACCCAATGAAACACCCTATATGTGATCACCATGGTGTGGGAGACCTTAAGAGTCCTTCATTGACTCACATTACACTAATCCACCATGGTGACTAAAAAGGACATAGAAGGATCCCATTTTACATAGGTGGACATCCAATTCACTATACTAAGTGCCACAGTGAGGTTACCTCCATCTGAATATTTTATCTTCACATGAATAATTCTTATTAAAAATTCATACACATCCATGGTTTTCATTATTCCCATGTTTGTATTAACCATTTTGAATATGCATAACTATTACATAAAAACACCTTTTATAATGGTTTAGTCATGTTCAATTACATATTTTCCATATAGCATAGTTTCCTCAACTTCACTTGTCTTTCATAAGTCTTATGACACATATAAGGGTATATATTATCTATCATTCCATTAATAAGAGTATATCCTAGAATTATTGGTGTAAGGGTACTTCCCATTATACCTGGAATAAGGGTAGAGCCCAGAGTTCCTTGTGTAAGGGTAGATCTCGCACCTATACTCTTTCCATTTTAAGATTCAAAATAGATTAATCAGATTCACCACATTTTGGTCCAAGACATGGTAAATATTTCTTAATCTCAAGATTATTTTTAACTTAAGAGTCAAAATTATACATGGCTTCCAAGAATTTTTTGGACAAATACCATAATAATTTTTTAATAAACACAACCCAAAAACCTCTAAAAGAGATTTTTTCTAACATAAATATTAAAAATATTTGTGTTCACTATGGATTTTTAGATGTTCTTTTTCATGGAGATTATGAATAAATTTAATTAATTTTTTAAATTAAGTATTGAAAATGAAATATTAAAGGACTATTTATATATAATCACCTTAATCAAGGATTAAGGTTTATTAGTAAATAATAAAAAATATTTTTATTAACTATTTCAAACCCACCCCCTAAATGAAACTTAGTGTGGGACCTAAATTAAATTGGAAGTATTATTTATAAAATTGGTATTAGAGAAGTGTCTAGGACATGATTTAAAGAAATTAAAACTATTTTAAGTTAAAGGTGTTAAGTACTCTCTATTATGAAGATGAATTTATGGTCTAAATTTTTATATTCATCATGGATAATGTTAATTCAATGAATATGAAATTTAATCCAAATTTTTTTGAGAAAAATTATAATGTTTAGAAGTAAATAATTCTATCATATTTTCTATCATTTGTTATATATGTTGTCAACATTTTAACTAAATTTTTTACTCCAATTGTAGAAGTATAATGATAACTCAAGTTGATAGAAGAAAAAAATGATATTAATGTATGAAATGATTTCTATCTTTTCTTGACATTTAAATAATGAATTTATGAAGGTTTTGGGGATAAAGACAATAAAAGAAATTGGGTACATGTTATTGTATATTCATGAATGTATTATTATATTTAAGGAAGAAAACTTTGAATTTATCATAATTAATTTAAATATGTTCATATTATTGATGGAGAAACAGTGGATTATTTTATTACTAAATTTATTTAGATTTTTAACTCTATAATTGGTTTTGAAGAAACTATATAAGATTCAATGATTTTAAATAAGTTTTCACGTATCTTACTAAATAGGTTTGATGAAAAATTTCATTCACTTTAATATAATAATATTAATTAATTTAAATTAGATGAATTTTTTAATTTTTTAATTATATATGAAATTAGAAAAGTTATTTATTTTGAGTAAAGAAGGGTGATAAGTAAATTTACTTCAAATCCTTAAATATTGTAAACAATTGTAAAGTGGTTAATGAAGTGGGTTAAAATTTATATTATAGTAATAATGTTTATGTGAATATTTATAAGATCATGTCACTTATCAAAATATGTTTCTATAAAATTTAAGAAAAAATTTATGGTAAACTTCCTTTTATGTGATTTAGTTATGGAGATTTTTTACATTTTGTTGAAAAATTTCCAAAGTTAAAGGAATATGAGAGTAAAGATGATGGTGAGTCATCAAAGAAGTTATATAAGGAGAATAATTCAAAGTAAAACATGAAAAAGTCTCTCTATAATGGAAAATAATATAAATTTCAAAATTTTAAAAATAATAGTGATTTTTTATGATAAATTATGAATAGTTTAATTGTGGTGAAAGTAAAGAAGATTAATCACCTAGTAATCAAGCAGAGATATTATTAAATACTAGGGTGAATGAAGAGGAATTATATAGTGAATGAGAAGAAGAATAAATATACATTATATTTATATTGAAGTAAGAATAAAAATAATGTGACATGAAGACATATAAATTTGAGATAGGGGATAATAATTTGAAAAAGGTGCCTCTAGTATAACATGAGGTAGATAAATACCAAGGAGAAAAAGAGTTTTAGTTGGTGGAATAAATTGAGATTTTGAATGTCTCACTTTATTAGAAAAATAATATTAATGGTACATTAAACTAATATATAAAATTAAAAGAAAAATAATATGAATATTTTTACAAAAATATTTTGGATTCTAAATATTAGTTAAAGAAGGTCAACTTTAATTTTGAAAATTTTGTGTAATAAGTTAGTTGAAACTTAAGGTGTGGTGCTAAGACTTATGAAGCATCCAATAATGTTGTAAATAATTCTAATAAAAAATAAAATAATTATTTGGATTCATAAAATAATTAATCTAAGAATACTAATTTTTAATTAAATCTAAAGGGAAATATGAATAAGAATGTTTCCTCAAAATAATAATTCCAAAATTCATGAAAATTTGAAAATGAAAACTTGAAGAATAAATATTATATAAATGGGAGTGTAGAAAATATAATAAAAATATCTAATATGAGTGATGACATGTAAAAAATACCATATAATTTTGGTTTACAAAAAATCTTGGATTCATTATCATAATGTTGAAAATAGGTGTTGCGGTCTAGAAACAAGAAGATTATGCTAACTTATTTTCATTATTTGTATATTTTTTGTTTTGTAGTAGCTAAAATAGTGTGTACATTAATGTTTGTTTAAATTAATTATATTTAATAAATTATAAAAGAGTGATAAGGTAGGATCTTAGGGGGTGAAAACTCTTTTAAATAATATAAGCTCAAAATGAAGCTAAAAAATCATGTGTTCAAGTGAAAAATTAGTTTTAAGTTTGTAATAAAGTATATGTAATATGTGATTAGATATTTTTCTTATATTAGGAGTGACTAACCATTTTTAAACTCTAATTTATCATAAATAATACTATAATATTTCAAAATAATAAAAAAATATAAAAAAAATAAAGTGCTTGTGGTTTAAGTTGTTTTGAAGATGTCTCAAAAGAACCATCCATAGATACTAAACAATGGTTTATAATCACATATAATTGGATATATGTGGTTTTTTAATGGATTTTATCAGTTTAGATAAGGATCAGTTACATTTTTTAATGATGTATCACTCAAAATCAATGGATTTAGATCAAAAGATATTTCATATAAGAATTTGAAGTTGAGAAGTACTCTTTTTATTTATTTTTTAAAAAATAACATTTTGAGAATTTCATAGCCATGTGACAAATTAATTGAAGTAATATTTTAGATGGATGAATTTTTAGTGAATCTATTGAAAGATGGATGTGACACCCACTTATCACTAGTATTATTATTTATATTATTTTATGTTAATTTTTGGAAAATTGTTTTTTTGAAATATTGGGATTAATATTTTTAATTTTAATCATGTTTATAATACATATGGGTTGTGCATGGTTCAGAGTGACCATGTGGAAACTATGCGGGTGGGTATTTAAATGGGATAATGAATTTTTTTAGAGTTATCACATTTTTAGTTAAACCATGTGGTTTTTTAGAGGAAATTGTGTGGTATTATTATGGTTGTCTAGAAGGGGTATCATGGTTAGCACACAGTTTTCTAAAACATGTGCCTAAAACATGTGATCTACCTAAGGGCCTAATATTTCTATTTATTTTCAAAAATTCCCCTGATGAAAGAAAATTAAAAACACACCAAGCCTCACTTATTTCCCTCTCACATGTCGATTCAAGTCACACACTAGGGATGAGCTCTCATGTGCATGTCCACTCTCCACATATCCACTCCTTCAGTTATTGTTTCTTCAGATATTATATGTGATCTTCCTAGGTAAGGGTTTATCCCCCTATGTTGCCCTATTTTTTCTCATTCTACCACTCCCCATAATCCCTCTGAGTTTATTAGAACCCTTGGTCAAGGGTTTTGACCTATTTTTTGTGATTCATTCATCATTATGTAGTGATATGGGTCTCTTGGTTTTCATTCTTGCATGTTTGGGAATTTTTCACGAAAGGAAATGTGTTTCAGACTGTTTCAAATTGCCATCCATTAATTTGAGGTATGTGTTTCTTTCGAACTCCCTTGTATTACATTTTATTAAATTTATAGTGTGTTTTAAGTGATTTATTATTAATTTGTAAATTTTTTCTATGTATTATTAGGATTTAATCATGGTTTTAATGGATTTTGTGCTTTGAATGGGCTTTCCTTGCATGTCAAGTTATTTTAAAAGTTCCCAAGTAGCTCTTTCATAATGATTTGAGTGTTTTAAAAATGTCTCTAGTGGAATTCATGTATCTAGATTGCCTTATTGGTTTTTATTTTGCCTTTAAATATTTTAAATACTTGGATGGAGCTATATCACTTTCCAAGTGTTAGTTTAAATGCATGTTTTACCTTACTAAAGGGATTTAAATGTTTTAAAAAATGGTGTTGGTTCCACTTTTGAAATGGGTGTGTTTGTTTTAAAGGATTATTTTATAAAAGGTTGGTATTTTTTTATATTTTGAAATTATTTTGAGAATATGGGTCTCAAGGTGATTTAAAATATCCTTTAAATATGAATTTAAAGGTTTTTTGTGAAAAGGGTGCTCGACACCATTTGGTTTCTTTGGAAGGAACTTGTTTATTTAAGAAGTGGTTTTTTTAGAAATATTTTGATTTCCAAATAATCATTTAAACTTTATTGTAATAACATGAATTTCAAAGGATTATTGAAACATATATTTCAATTGGGGTTTGAAACTAGTTTTTCAAAAGGATTTTTTGAAAATATTTATTCAAGTTTAGTTTTAAAATTAATATTAAAATAGTAAAAAATGGATCAGCCTTTGAGATATTTTGTGTAAGATTAGTTGGAATTTTATGAGAAAGTATTTCATAAATGTGTGAAACACTGTTGAGTCTCATGTTTTTTTTTTCACTGTGTCTTGTGACCTTGTTGGGGAATGATTTATATTTATATTCATATGATGATGGTTTTTCTTAAAGGTGTGATTGGGGGTTGTGTAAGAATCCAATTTTTTCTTGAGGTATGGAATATTTTAATATTTGTAAATTTTTATTTTAAATGATTATTTATGGCCTAATGTGAATACCCTTTGAGTATATGGATGTATTGGGGGCTTCATGGGATTTTGTGAAGCCTAGAGCCTGCCTTTTTGGAAAATCAAGGCAAGTCACATGGTTAGTAGAAACTGTGTGGGGCAGGTCGAATGATTACTACTAACTGTGTGAGGCTGGACAATGGGGGGATGCATGCCACATGGTTTGAGGAAACCATGTGAATAGAGGTCCATGCTCATACGGGGGCCTCTATAGTTTTTGAAAGTCGTTGGAGGAATGTTTTTCAAACAGTTAGTCAAACTATGCAAGGTGCCCCCTTAGGATAGTAGATGGCGTACAGTTTGTCCAACTATGTGGCTAAATCATGTTGCCTAGTATTTTGAAGGAAATTGACCATTTTTACCATAAAATCCTTTTAAACCAAAAACCTTGTTTCATTTCTCATTCATTGGGTAGCAGCCCCATTAAATTTCTCCTTTGAAGCCTAATCTCAAAATTGGGATATCTTCATCATCCAGACTTGGAATCGAGATCCATTTATTTAATTGGATCCATAATGATAATTAATTAGTTCCTTTTTTGGCATTATTCATTTGTATTGGTATTGTATATGCTATTTAGGTTCAATATAATATGCCCTATTTTTAGGGCTTCTATCTATTATTCATTTTTCTACTGATCTAACTCAAATTAGGATAAGACACAGGACGAGCACTATACTATGGACCTATGGTAAGTGGTCTCATGATTTTTTCTTAAGTTTGAGTGATTATATGTTGTTGTACCATGTGCCCAATTTTCTAAGTGATTCCCTTGAAATTTAATTAATTACTTGAATAAAATGGATAAGTATGACCTATGTTGTTAACGAGACCCATTGATAAATTATTATGGGTTATGAGCCTTGAATTAGAACTACTCCTTGGGTGTGTGGTTAATTAATTAGACCACCATCAGTGGAATATGAATTGATCACTTTTTAAGTGTTCCACTTTCCCTTGATATGGGATGTTCAATGATTAATTGAATTTTAATTTGAATTTTAATTTGAATTTATTAAAGTAGTGGAATGGAATACCATGTCCCTAGGCTATGGACTTGTATACATGTTTTAGTTTCTTTGCAGATACATGACATGATCATCATTGTATATGATATTACTTCTATAATTTATATTTATATTTATATATATATATATTTCTTTGGATATTTATCTACCATATAATTGATTTACTAATTATTCAACTAATTGTATGTTTTCTAACATTGTGTTACACTTTGACAAGAGGGAATAGTCTCTCCAAAGACACACCATAAGCCCTTATTGCTAGTCGGAAGCCTTTGGCATTTGAGGAGATGCACTTGAGACCATGTGGCTAACCAGGCTCGGAGCACCATTTAGTAGTATCTAGTTTTGGGATGTTACAAAGTGGTATCATAGGGTTTATGGTTTGGTTTACTATTTTTAGACAATAGAAAGGGATATTAAGGAAACTGAATTTGATAATGAGTTGTGCATGGGTGTAGATAACCCACATACAAGAAAAGTCAAATTTCCTCAAATAAAAGTTGTTGTTTTCTAGATTTTAGCTATTATAGTTGATTTGATTCCACCATTGGGTGATACACCTGAATTGTGATGTAATATTTGATATGATTTTGGGTTCTATTTTTTTCAACCAAATGAGATGAGGGTATTCCATATCATGCATCCTTTTAGAAACTTTACAAGATTCACATGCAATGCATTATGCCACACTATATAGGATGAATTACTTGATTACATGATGTTTTGATATGTTCTATGATTTATATACCTACTACTTGATAAATGATTACATAGGTTATTGGAGAAAATGGTTGGTACTTAGATTGAAAGTCGTAGCCTAAGCATAATTTTCCTTATTAGGCTACAGAAGAAACCCTAAGAAACCAATTGTGTCATGTTGAGTCATAGACCATGAGTCACATGGACTGGAATGTGTTATGGTGTGGATTGGGAAGATGTCATATTTTAGTTCATGAGGAGTATAGTCCCTTATGGATCGGAAGTGGTGAACCATTTGTTTCAACCATTTAAAATGAATGTGGAATGAATATGATAATAAAATGGAAACTAGAATTTTTTATAGCAGAGAACATGACCAAGACCCGACCTTAGAAGTGGGTAGTAGGTAGAATCTCATGATTTTATATGATCTCTATGTCACCCATACATGAATCAAGGAGAATACAGGGGGTTATTCTTATATGGTAAGTCTTGTACCTATCCTATTTTAATATTTTTACTTTTATCATTTTTTGAATCTTTATTTGAGGCATACTCTTGGCATTTGTAGAGATATGTCACTATGAATTCCTCTAGTCGCATGCCAAGATAATGGTGGTGACCACGCTCTAGAGGTGGTGTTATATGTGATACTAATATATACACTAGTATTTCATGCTGAGGCAATAGTGATTGTACTAAACATAGGTGTTGAGGAATAGTTCTACAAAGGCTTTATTCCTTTCATGAAGACCATTCAGGGAGCATCACGACCTTCCCCAACTATATAAAAGTTGACGTGTGAGTTCCAGTAGTAGTATCTTTCCATGTTTTTGGGAATAGTGTAAAATACTCTATGGAGTCATATATACAAGCCATGATATCTATCTTTGGGAATCTTGAGACACCTCCTGAGAGGAGGGAAAATCTAGATACTTATATGTTTTATGATTCTTCCAATAGATTGTGGGATGTTATTACTTAGACATATAATCATTGGGAGATGTCTTAGAGGGATTTTCATATGTCCTTATATGATTAATTATATCTTAATGTGTTTAGGGCTGATAAAGCCTGAGACTTCATTCACTTGGAGCAAGTCATGTTATTAGTTATAGATTATTGGTCCCATTTTATAGTGCTCCAATGCTTCTCACCTATTCTGATGGGTGATGAGTTATCTAAAGCTAAGAGATTAGAGTATGTTCTTAGGTATTAAATCTTATCATAGATGAATTTATTTTGGTTAACTACTGTTTCTGTAATAGTGACTCAGGTGCCTATCATGGTGCGTAAACTAAGAGAGGTTGAGGGTGTTATCTAGGGTGTTTCGGCACTAAGATATGGTACTACATCGACCAGCATTAGGAAGTGTTATCTAGATATTCTAAATGGTGATATTAGTAGCCAAATCACCTAATCAGGTATCCAGGTTAGGTGCCACTAGGGTGGTAGATCGGGATATATGAGACCTCAGTGCACGAGAGACCCATTTGAGTGCTGATCCTAAAAAAAATGGTCCATCCGTAGCACTTTTGTATAAATTTTACTTTGGTAGAAAATGAGATAGGGTCTTCATTGAATCCATGTGTAAGAGTGGGTTCAGCAACATCTAATCAAGTAGGAAGCTAGAGTGAAACTGTCCGATCAAGCAGAGGTGGTGGTCATGGTTGTGGTGGTCGTACCCCAAATTTTCAGCGACTGCAGATAATATCTACCTAGGCTAGAAAATTCGTATCATAGGGTTGCAGATCAGTCCAGATATATGTAATTAAAATGACACCTGAGGAGAAGAATCCCAAACCTTATATTGTGATAAAAACTATTCTATTAGAGTCTGATTTAGCATCAACTCTTTTAGATATAGGGGATTCTCATAGATTTTGATCGATTCCCATTGTAGAGATCATTGTGCTCATATTTTGGTGTTCTAGTGGCTTTATGATGCTTGATACTCAATTGGTAATTATAATGGAGGGTGTACGTCAATACATGGAGTTCCCCCCTTGAGATTGATAGGTGTGATGGGACCTCTTTTTCCTTGAGATGATAGGATTTAACATCATCTTGGGGATGGAATGGTCAGTAAACTTTCATTATTTCATTGATTTTTATCACCATAGGGTGACCTTCACATCACCAGAGGGAGGAGAATTTATTATAAAGTTTAAATGAGATGTCCAAGTGAGAGGATTTAGACCCAAGAATCATGGTTTGGGTGGGATAATAGCTAATATTTCAAGTTTATATCTAGATTATTAGAGAACACATCAGGCATATTTCCCTCCAGTGGTTGATCATTTTAGGGATGTTTTCTCAAACAACAATATAGGACTAATATCCAGTGATATAGGTCTAGTTATCTATCAATCTAGTGTCAGGATCGGCATTAGTATCCATTCCTCCTTATAGGATAGATTCTAATAAGATGCATAAGCTTAAGATATAGCCAAGGATTTGGAGGAAAATGGTCTTATATGACCCATTACTTATCTATAGGGTTCACCAGTATTTTTACAGAAAATGAGGATATAAATATCAGTATATGTGTGGATTACCAGAAGTTGAACTAACTGACGATTAAGAACTAGTATCCTCTTCTACAGATAGATTATCTCTTAGACTAGCTCTAAGGAGATTTGTTTTTTTAGAAGATTGGCTTATCATTAGGTTTATTTTAGACCATAGGAAATACCTCACGCAGCCTTTAGTAGTAGGTATGGTCTATATGAGTATTTTTTTACGTCATTCGATCTCATGAACATGCCACCAGTTTTCATAGAATTGAGGAAATAAGTTCTCTATCCTTATCTGGATCTGTTTTTTAGGGTAATCATGAATGATATCTTGTTGTATTCTCACACTCGATACGACCATGCCAAACATCTTGAGATCATATTGGATATGATGAGATAGAATTAGTTATATGATAATCTCACAAAGTACCACTTTGGGATGGATCAAATTAACTTCTTAGGTCACATTATTTCATAGAAAATAGTATCATTTGTTCTAGAGAAGGTGAGAGTTATAGTTTCCTAGGAGCATCCCAGGAAAGTCTTTGAGATATATAATTTCTTAGGAATGGATGGATATTAGAGGAATTTCATACATGCCTTATCAATCCTAGAAGTACCACTCATGTGCTTTCCTAATAATGGTGTGAAGTTTTTATGGTTAGATGAATGTGATTCATCCTTTCAAGAGCTAAAAGGGAGATTCACTTCAACGCCAATATAGATTTTTCCAGAACCAAGTAGGAGTTACAATGTTTACTATGATGCATCATGTATTGGGCTTGGAGATATTCTAATATAGGAGGATAGATTCATAGTGTATGAGTCTTTTCAGTTGAGGACATGCAAGAGGAACTACCCAACACACAATATCAAGCAATCTATTATTTTACATGCCTTACACTGTTGAGGACACTATTTATTGGGAGAGCATTTTATGGTGTACATGGACCAAAAAATCCTCAAATATATCTTTACATAGAATGATATGAATTTGAGGTAGCAAATGTGGGTTGAGTACCTATAGTATTTTGACTTAGATTTTGACTATACACCTAGTAAAGGCAATGCATTGTCCAATTCATTGAGCATAAGTACTTGGATACAAGCAACTCATGAGACTAGTAGCAAGTCGCAACATATGGATTTGTTCTCTGAGATGAAATTGGAGGTGCATCATAGTCCGAGGTAGAATTTTATTTCATCCATAGTTGTGACCTCTACCCTTATCGATAGAGTGAGGATAAGGAAACTATCAGATTATGAGATCCTATTCCTATGGGAGAGTTTGGTAGGTGAAAACCATCCTCTTGATTGGATTGTAGGTGAGTATAATATTCTATGTATACATGGTTGCATATGGGTTTCAGTAGACATGTGCAAGGAGATGATTTGATACTTTCATGCTTCAGCATAGGTATTGCATCCTAATATCACCAATATGTATTTGGATATACATCACCAATACCAGTGGTCGGGTATAAAAAGATATGTATCTGTTTTTTCATGAGATGTCCTACCAGTCAATAGGTGAAGGAAGAACACCAGTGAAGAACCAGACTTTTACAACAGCTATCCATTCTTGAGTAGAAATGGTATAATGTTACAATAGGTTTTTTGAACAGGTTATGGAGTTCACCGTGAGGTAATGATGTTTTTTGGGTTGTTATTGATAGGATCACAAAGTTTTTTCATTAATTGTCTATCAAGTAGACCCTTTCAGTATATAATTTTGTGGGGTTGTATATCTATGAGATAGTATAACATCATAGGGTCTCTCATACTATCATTTTAGATAGGGATTCCTGGTTTACTTCATGGTTCTAAAAATGGATGCAGAGAGCATTGGGTATATATGTTCTTTTGATCATATCATACCACCCTTAGATTGATGTCCAGTTAGATCACATGATTCAAGTTATTGAGGATATCTTGCGAGCATTCATCTTGGAATTTGAGGGATCTTGGGATAGGCACATACCCTTAGTTGAATTCTCCTACAACAATAAATTTCAGGATATTATTTTGATGGATCCTTATAAGGATTTTTATAGTAGGACATAAAGATCACCCCTATGATGGTTAGAGGTAGGAGAGGTATCTGTGTTTGGACCTTATCTCATATAGGAGACTGCGGAGCAGGTTTAGTTGATTTGGAAGCGGATGGATACTACATAGTATGGATAGAAATCTTACATTGATCGGTGTAGATAACCTCTAGAGTTTGAGTTCGGGGATCAGTCTTTTTATGTCTCCAATTGAGGCTGGGACACATGAGTTTTAGTAGAAAGGGTAAAATTTCACTATGGTGTGTTGGGACATTTGAGATTATGGAAAGATTTGGGTTGATAGCCTATCAGTTTCAGTTACCTCAGAGGTATCGATCCAGGCATGAAATCTTCCATGTATCATGTATGTACTATTATCATTCATACATCTCTCATGCTTTTCATCTTAAGGAGGATGTGTTATAAGTAGATGTTTCCTCTTAGGATCATCTTGTTCATATTGTGGATCTTATCAAAAAAGTTATCTGAGGTCGGTCAGTTCCTTTAGTACAAGTGCTATGGAAACACAGCCATGTATAGGATGAGACCTTGGAGAGGGATACTGAAGTAAAAGTATAGTGGTAAGAGTTTTTAATAGATTATGCTTCACCAACCCTGGAAGGGAAATTTGGGAAATAATTTCTTTAAGGGGGGAAGTTTGTAAGAAATCAATTATTTCTTGAGGTACGGAATGTTTTACTTTTCTTTAATTTTTTATTTCAATTATTATTTATGATATAATGTGAATACCCTTTGAGGTAACTAGTGTATTGGGGGTGTAATATTATTTTTTATAGCATGGAGCCCATATTTTGGAAAATCAAGGTAGGACACATGATTAGTAGAAACCATGCGGGGAAGGTCGCATGGTTACTACTAACTGTGTGAGGCTGGATAGTGTGGGGATAAAAGTCGTATAGTTTGAGGAAACCATGTGGGTAGAGGTGTATGCTCATGAGGGGGCCTCTTTAGTTTTTGATAGTGGATTAAAGCATGGTTTTCACATTGTTAGTCAAACTGTGAGAACAAACTGTGCGAGGTTCCCCCTTAGCACAGCATATGGAACATGGTTTGCGTACAGTTTGGCCAACCATGCAGCCAAACTGTGTGGATTTTATATATATGTTTTTATTTCACATGCCTAATTTTCTGAGAAACTCCCTTGAAATGGAATTTATTCCTTGACAAAAATGGATAGGTATAAACTATGTAATTAATGATACCCATTGATAGAAGATTAAGGGTTATTAACCTTGAATTGGAACAACCACTTGGGTGAGTTGTTTAATTAATTGGACATCCATGTGAGGAATATGAATTGATCACTTTTTATGTGTATCACTTCCCCTTTATATGAGATGTTAAACGATGAATTGAATTAAAATTTTAATTGTAAATTGAATTGATTAAAGTAAGGGAATAGAAGACTATGTCCCTAGTATATGTCCATGTATACCTATTTTGGATTATTTGTAGATAAATGACATGATCATCATTTAATATGATATTACTTTTAGAATTTTTATATATATCTGTCTTTTAATTTTTATCTACCATTTTATTGATTTATTGCTTTCACTATTGATTATATGTTTTTTGTAATTGTGGTACACTCTAAAAAGAGGGAATAGTCTCCCCATAGACACACCCTAGGCCCTTAATTCTAGTCAGAAGCCTCGGGAATTTGGGGGATGATCATGAGACCATGTGGCCAACTAGGCTTGGGGAACCATTTAGTGGCATTTAGGTCTAGGAAGTTACAGGATGCTACTTAAGAGGGTGTAGGAGGTGTGGTGTGATTTTTTTTAAAAAAAATTATATTTTATGCATGTGATTATTGATTGATCTCCTCTATTACTAACTTATCATGGGAGTCCTATGGATTTAGTAAATGACATATGTGAGGAGGGATTGTTTTCTGGGTTCTACAAGATAGTTAGACTAAAATTAGTAGAGGGAATTTGTGTTATAAATCATTTCTTAAGCCCATGTAAAAAGGTGTTATAGGGACCTTTTGTGTCTCATGGTTCAGTTATCCTCCCAAATAGTTTTATTTCAAGATATCTTGATGGGTATTTTGAAGAATTAATAGGTTCATTAATGTTAACATAGGGTACTTATCTCCAATTTAGGTCTTTTATTACTAGATCCTAGGGATAATTCCAATGATGCTTGTTCCTTTTTAGTAAAATTTTATGGTTTTTTGTTTTATGATTTGATTTTACTTCTCTTAGTTCATTTGGCTATTAGAAATATTGATTAATTTTATCCTTTGTATTGTGTTTCCTTGATTTATTAGTGACTATGTGTGACTTATGTATCACCTAGGTTTTGGGTTAATTTAATTTTAAATGGGTAATTTTTTAAGTTTTTAATGTGTGGTTTAAAAAGGAAAATAGTTAGGTTTTCTTAAATTATTTTTTAAGAAAATTGTTTTCTTAGAAACTATTTATAAAAAATGAGTTTTCATGAGATGATTTTGGAAAGAGGGGAAAGTATTGACTCAGTGTGTTTTCTATGGTTTAAAGGTCCATTTACTTATCTTAGAAGTTTAATTTAAAATATTTAATCATCATTTTTTATAAAAATGGGTGGTTTGGTGAAAATGTGAATTCAGTGTATTAATTATATTTTTTTATAAATCATATGAAACCCTATTTTATACCTTATGTTTAAACTATTATTTTATAAACTCTTTTACTAATGTATTTTCATAGTTTTATGGATGGTGACCAACTGGGAATGTTTATTCTCATGTCTATCTATCATCTCAATTGCATGTTCTTGGTTCTACATCAGACCACTCTTTGAGTGTTGATTTATCTAGGGATTTGAGGTGAGTTGTTTATTTTACCACATTCATCGTGTGGTTTCTATTACCTATTTTGGTAGGACCTAATTTTATTTTTATAGAATGTCTAGTGTTTTCCCATTTATATGATTTAACTTGGACATCTAGGAATTAATGCTTTTTAGAGATTGGGGGTAGTGATATATGCTGGTAGTTGAAGCAAAGGCATATGGAGGTGGCTTATTGTGCATCAATACATTTAAAAGGAAAGAGGAAGTTGGTAATCAGGGGGTTTATTATATACTTTCCTTTACTTATTTTTTTATTTCAACATATTTGATTTTGTATGGATGTTTGATATATAGATGGTTCATGCTGGTTTTTATTATATTTATATTATTATTTTAACTTTGATTACAATAAGAAACTATTTCCAAGTGTATTCATGTGAGTCTCAGGGACTATTTTCTAGATCATGGGGATTTGGAATGCCCATCAGGCTAGTAGAAATCTAGTTTAGGCATCTATCCAATGGATGACCTGGGTTGGTTCATTACAAAATGGTACCAAAGGGACTTGTTCCTTTCTCAATGGGAACCTAGAGTCTTTTTTAGAAACCGTATTTTAATATTTTATTTAATGGTAATATTGAGTTATATTTGTTATCAGGACTTAGAAGGTTGTTCATGACTGGTTTATTTATCACTATCCTTTGTGACGATTCTCAAGTTACCATATGGTAAGTGGGATTTTAATTTTAGAGGTTATAATTTTATTGGATTTAGCATTTATTATGTGTTAATATTCATTGAAATGGTTTGAGTTTCCTTGGGGGTTATATTGGATTTGGTGATGTGGACAGAAATTGAATTGGTGGGGTGAGTTTGGTTTTAACAGCCTGATAAACCAAGGAAACAACCAAATTCTTGATCTTTAAAATATTATAGGGATTATTGTATTATTGGCCAATGGCCCATCAAACCATTTGGTCAAGTCAGGCATGGTTCCAAATCACATTTGTATTATTATTTATGATACTTTAGAGAGATCCCTAATAGTGAGGGATTAGTAAAGGTGGGTCTTATGATATGTTGATGATGTGTATTTGGTTTTGATGTTTTTGTGGTGTGTTTCCTTTTAGTGTGATTGTTTTATGAAATGGGTTTTTGTGAAAATGGAAGATTTTATAGAAATGATTTTGATTTGAAATGAAGCATTCAGTCTTGGTTATAAAATGGAATTGAAATTTAAGAAAATCATTTTGGTTTTGGATTTAATCCTTTGGACTAGTTTATAAAATTAAATTTTAATTTCAAAAAAACTTGGTCATTTTTTTGCTATATCAGTTGATTAGGTTTTTTAGGAAACCTTTTTTTAAAAATATTGTTTGTTTAATTATAAAGGAATTTGGAACTTATGGGGTGATTTTAAAAAAAATTATTGTTTTTATTTAATGAGAATGAATTGATAAATATTTTTTAAATGTTTTAAAGAATGAGATTCATGTAGCTTGAGTGATTACCTTGTTTTACAAAGGAATTGGTGGATTCAAAATACAAGTTAAATATTTTTGAGAAATGGGTTTTTATTACTTCAATAATTTGGTGGATTTTAATTAAATGGGTTTTTTATGTTAGTTTCCATGTTTTCCTAGTGTTATTTTGTTTCATCCCTTCATGCAGGTTGGGACTATTTGATGTGATTTAGGGAAAATGGCCAGGTTGGGTTTATATTCCATTGTATATAACGTATGCCTCCCATTAAGGTCTTTATAAAGGTTGATTGTTTGCATTAAGTATATTATTTCCTATTTTTTGGATTTTTTATAGGATCAAAGTTGAGTGGAAAGTGTTGTTTCACCTTTGGTGATGTGATAGAGTGTTGGATATCGAATTTTTTTAGTATACTAGGCTAGGTGATCCTTGGATTTTTATTTGGGTGAATTTACAGGGATCTATATGTTTGATATTTTTATATGTAAGTTTTATCTTGGGATGATGGTGTTTCATGAGGATCCAAGCTCAATGGGTTTAGAGCCTTATGGCCTTGAGGTGTATTTTGTATTAGTTTCTCTTTATGAGCAATTTTGTATCATGGATTAGTGTTTTGGACTATGGTTTTTTTTAGCGGTGATTTTCTGATTTTTTAATGCCACTTGATATTTGCACCTTGTTTGGAATATTTTATTAATGTTGTCCTTATGGTGAGGTTGTTTCATGAGTTTATATTTGTTGTTGGTGAATGGTACTTCCATAGGTGAGTGATTTATTTTTCTAGGAATGTTATAGAACCATTTGAGATTAAACATTGACTGGTTTCTAATTAGATCTAGTTAGGCTCACCATAAGAGTGTATCCCAGGTGTGAGGTCCTATTTCATCATGTTTCATCTTAGTTTTTTATTCCTGTTTAGGGTTTATGTTGTTTCATTTATTAGGGAATGTGTTTAATCATTGTTTTCTTTGAGTTAGTTTTATATGTAATGGTTTTGGTAACCTGGTCTCATGACCTTTGGTGGGTTTTTATGTTTTATTTTTGGTTTATTTTAGATAAATAATCTTATAATCCTAGATTTTACTTGTTTTTTAGTTCATTTTGGTGTTTATTGGATTGTGATTCTTTTAGAGACGATATTTTTATGGATGTACATGGTTAGTGGAATCCTGTTTTTTATCTTATAGTTCTGAGGAATTTTCATTAACTTGGTGATTCTTCTATTGTAGGAGTGTTTTTTGGGTTCTTAACCTTTTAGATCAATTATAAATGATGGGGATATATCTATTCGATTTACCTTCATTTATATTTTCTTTTTGGATTCTTTCTATTGAATTGTTTAAGGTTATTATTGTTTTTTAGGAATTTTAGTAGTTCTTTAGAGGATGGATTGTGTTTGGGTTTTCTATGGCTTTTTAGTATCCCACTAGTTTTCCCAAATCATTTACTATTCTTGTGAAGGAGTGATGGGTATTCCTATTTTCTGTTACCTTTACATTAACTATGGAATTTATGGGAGAATAAAGTGGAATGGTGGTGAGAATTGTGACACCTTCCTATCACTGGTATTATTATTTTATATTATTTTAAATTAATTTTGGGAATATTAATGAATGGAATTCTCAGTCTTAATATTTTTGAATTTTAAGAATTTTGGTATTGTGAACAAGTTGCACTTGGTTAGGAGTAACCATGCGGAAACTGTGCATGGGGGTTCTATCAATGAGACAATTATATTTGACATGGTTAGTGAATGGTTATTCAATCTGTGTAGTGTCTTAGTGGAAACCATGTAGGCACCATGTGCTTGTATAGTGAGGGATGTACGATTGGAAAATGGTTTTCTAAATTGTGAGCTTAAACTATAAGATCTACTAAAGGACCTAAAATTTTCCTTTTTATCTAAAAAAATCCCTAATACAATAAAATTAAAAACACACTCACCTTTATCTCTCCCCTCTCACACATTGATCTAGGTCACACCCCAGGGAGGAGATCCTATATGCATGGCCTCCCTCCTCCTATCCACTGCCTTTGGTCGTCATTTCTTTGGATTTCATGTAATATCTCTCTAGGTAAGGGTTTCTCCCCCTATATTACCCTATTTTCCATTATTTTCCCTCTCATCATTTCCCCTCTTAGTTTAGTTAAACCCTGGGTCAAGGGTTTTGACCTAATTTTTTTTATTCCTCTATTTTTAGGGAGTGATATGGGTCTCTTAGATCACCTTATTTCATGTTTGGTGATAAACTACCAAATTCAATGCATTTTGGGCCATTTTATTCTCATCCACTATTCATATGAGTTTGGTGTTTCTTTGCAAATCACTTGTATTACATTTTATTAAATTTATTGAGTTTTTTAAATGATTTTTATTGAATTTATAATTGTTTTATATGTATTATTAATATTAAATCATGTTTTTAATAGGGTTTTTACTTTGAATGGGCTTAGGTTAAATTCCAAGTGCTTGTGAAATTTACTGAGTGGCTCTTTTGAAATGATTTAAGTGTTTTAAAAATGTTTCTAGTAAAATTTAGGAAACTGAAATGCCTTGTTGGTTTTTTTTTGGGATTTCAAATGTTTTAAATACTTTTAATGGACCTACATAACATACTAAGGGTTGATTTAAATACATGTTTGGAATTTTTAAATGGATTTTAATGTTTTAAAAATATTTTTTATTCTGGTTCCACTTTTTAAATGGATGTGTTTTTTAAATGATTTTTTTATAAAAGGTGTGGAGTTTTCCCTCTTGAAATTATATTTGAGATTTTGGCTATCATGGTGTTTTGAAATATCCTTTAAAACGTAATGTAATTTTTTATTTTAAGGGTTATTATAACCATTTGGTTTCATTGAAAGTTGATTGTTTATTTAAGAAGTTAATTTTGTAGAATGATTTGTATTTCCAAATTGGATCTAAAATTGTTGTGTAATAACTTGGATTTCAAATGATTCTTGAAATGTAGATTTTAAGTGGGGTTTGGAACTAGTTTTTCAAAAAAAAAATTGGAACTATTTTTTTATGTGCGGTTTGGAAAGTGATTTACAAACGGTGATAAAATGGATTTGCCTCTATGCTCTTTTGTATAAGCCCAGTTAGCATTTTATGAGAAATTATTTTATAAATGTGTGAAACCCTATTTATCCCTGTGTTTTTATTATTTCTAATGTGTCTTGTAACCCTATTGTAAATGATTTATATCGATATGCATATAATTATTCTTATACTTAAAGGTTTTATTCGGGGCTTCAATTTATGAGGTTATAGGAGGTGAGGTGTGAGTTTTTTTTTAAATGATTTATATTTGATGCATGTGATCATTGATTTCATACCTCCTTGATTGACTTGTCATGGGAGTCCTAGGAATATAGTAGATGACCTATATAAGGGAAAACCCCAGTTTAGATAATCGTTTGACTAGTGATTTTTTTCTAGATACTCATTAATCATTACACCAAATAGATTAGTAGGCCTTTATACTAGAAATATTTTATTTATCCCATGGATGAAGGTATTATAAGGACATTTTATGGCCCATGGTTGAGTTATCCTCCCCATAAGGTTATTTCTGGATAGTTTTATTGGGATTTAAGAGACATGATCAATTCAATAGTGTCGGTTTAGGTTCCTTTTTTTCATTTTAGGTCTTTTATTACTAAATCCTAAGGACATTACCCAAGACATTAGGTCATTTTAAAGAAAATTTAACGGATTTCTTTTTATGACTATATTTTACTTATCCTATTTCATTTAGTTATTGGAATGATTTATTGATTGTATCCTTTTTATTATGTTTCCTTGATTTTTTGGTTTCTATGTGTTCCTTATGTATCACCTTGGGTGTGTGTTGATTTACTTTCAAACATGTTATTTTTATAAGGATTTAAAGTGTGGTTTAAATAGTAAAATGGTTTTGTTTTCCTAAAATATTTTTTAAGAAAATAATTTTACTTTAAATTGGTTATAAAAATGAATATTTCATGAGATTCTTATGAAATAGTATGAAGTATTGACTTAGTTTTTTTCATGGTTTAAAGGCCCCTTTCCTTGGTTTAAAGGTTTAATTTAAAATATTTAACCATGATTTTTTTTTATAATAAGGGGAGGTTGTGTGAAAATTTGAATGTGGCATTTTGATTATATTTGTTTTATAAATCATGTGAAAACCTATTTTATACCTTATATTCAAACTATCATTTTATAAACTATTTTACTAAGGAATTTACATAGTTTTAATAGGTGGTGACCTACTACCCATGTTTATGTTCACTCCTATCTATCATATCAGTTTTAGTTTATTGCTTCTTATTTGGATCTCCCTTTGGGTATTGATTTATCTATGGATTTAAATTGAGATGTATATTTCACCATATTTAGCCTATGGTACTAATTACATGTTTTGTTTTGACCTGAATTTACATTTATAGAATATCCATTGTGTATACATTTATATTATTTACCTTTCCTAATTACGCTTTTAATCCTTTCTATGTATGGGGTTAGTGATATATACTGTGGACCAAATAAAATGCACATAGAGGTGGATTTTTTTGTATTTGCACATTGAAAGGGAGGTATACTGAGGGTGAACAGATGGATTATTTTTTTAATTTCCTTTACTATTTTATTTATTACTTTTTTTATTTCATCATATCTAATTAAAAGTGGTAATGCGATATATGGGTGGTTTATGCTGGTTTGTTATTAGATTTATATTATTTTTATAACTCTAATTATTGGATAGAACTATTACCAAGTGTGTTCTTATGATTCCTAGTAACTAGTTGATAGACCATGGGGATTAGAAACTCCCTTTGGGATAGTGGTGTGCTGGTTTGGGCATCCAATGAATGAAAGGATTAAGTTGGTTCATTAAAAAGGATGTGTTATGACTCAAGGACAATAAACTAGATTTAGCCTATATTAAATAGGAAAATTTGAAGAAAAAATTAATTAATCATGATGAAATAGAATGAGTTATGTCATATAATTATTGACTACATTGGTCAAAAGTGAATGAATAAGATGTCTTGAGGATATATTGTTCAAGATTTGAAATTACTGAATAGAGAAAGAAAATGGTAATGGTCTACAAGTAAAAATGGAAAGTAGAAAGGTTTTGGAGGGGATAAAACTTATCTAAAAAATGAAAAGAAATTCAACCAAAACAAATATACTATAGGATATTAAAATAATATTATATTGAATAAAATAAATTAAGTATGGTATATCATTTATATATTTATCTAGCATATCAATTTTTTTCTCATAAGTGTAATAAAGATCACCAATAATCATTTAATTAGATAATTCCTCTAAGGTTATCCGTGGATAGTTTGCATCTATGAGTGTTTATGAAAATTATCCTTTAATAGAATTTATGCTATAACCTTTGGTTTAAAGTATTTGAAAAGAAAAGATCTAGGGTGATTTAGGTTGAGGAGTTTTACATCATTTGGAAACAGAAAAAACAAAAACTATAATCCAACTTATATCCATACAAGGTGACCCTTTCGATTTTAAACATTCATCCATATTTAATGAAACATTTCTTAAACATTCCATGAGTTTCAATGGTTTTAACTCTTGGATTCCCATTTATAATTAATTTTTTGGCATTTAAAAAATTATGTTTTACATTAAAACTCCTAATATTATTAATATATGATGATCAAACCATAAATGATATCATTTAGTGGGATAATATAATTGAACCGTCTATTATTGCATAACATGATAATTTTTATTCCTATCACCATGATGTGGTGACACTCCCCACAACATGGCATATCACAATACAAATCATGACATGTTCTAAACCACTATGTTATGGTGGTTTCTTTTGTTCGTATTTCTATAAATGTATCACTTTAACAAAATCCTTATAGTATTAGTTCACTTTCACCTTATATCACATCATATGTAATAACTTGTGAAAATTTATCCAATATATATTAGATTTCTTCAAAAACACTTCTGGGGTAACTCTTAAAGTATTTCAAAAACTCTTTGTAACAAAACATAATCCTCAATCACAAAACCATAGACTGTGAACTTTATAGACTTTATATAATTGGAAATAATTATAAAATCCCCAATACATAAATGTAATAAAAGATAAACCTCTACCAAAGCATCAATATTGCTTAATCTATAAAGTGATCTGGTGCAATCTCTATCAAACAAAAATATCTCTATACTTGTTTCCACCAACTGTATCATATGAAAGTATGCATAATAATATAATACCCTTGTCTAAGAAATCGAGTGAATATGGGACACATATTATGTTAATCCCATATAGTCTAATCATTCGTTCTTGATTCTCTAAGTATAGACAATCCCGATGAGTAAACACATCTCATGTAATTCACCCAATTGGATGAGCACATCACATACCCATAATCTAAATAGATAATAACATCGCATGTAACTTATAAAAGTTTATCCATACAAATCCTCAGTTTATCTCAATCTAGGGACCAGATTTCATGCTCATCATACAAGAGGGAAAATTTGATCATGGTTAAGCCTCAACCGACGACATGATCAGTAACATACCAAACCATACCCTGGTTAGCTCAGCCTCAATGATGGAATAAGGAATATATCAAAATATAAATATTCACATGATAGGTATCCTTTAATCCTAGAGTATAAAGAATCAATTTGAAATTTTCACCCTGAGTATACCAAATATTTATTACATTATATTCTATTTGTATACTTAATGGGTCATCTGGTATAAAAAACACATTTTTTGTCTCGGGAGTATATTCTATATCTTTATATGAAATCATATCCATACTAACATTAAAATTTAATAAAAACCTATAATATTCCATGATGATCATAATTTAAGGATAGCTCAAAGTCATACTTTAAAAGGTTAATTATAATTTCTCTTCATTAATATATTCATACAATGTTAAAAAATGATAAAGTTGGGATCACCTTTTTTATAACATGATAAATTTTATATTCTCTAAATTCTTTAAGAATTATAAAAAAACTATATATAATAACTCATATAATGATATATTATATGATAGACCAAAAGATCGGCCATATGTTCATTGAACTTTCAGTGTTTTGTTAAACCCATTACATGTTAATGTAATTCCTACCACATCTCTATATAAATTTCTCATAAAACCTATCAATAAACCATTTTAGTAAGGAAAGAATATAAAGAAAGTTTTTTTGAATAATGGTGAGAATTATGAATAATATTCTTAATGTTAAACTCTTTGAAAATAGTTCCAAACTTTATAATATCAAATTTTATGATGTTAATAACTTTTTTTTAATTAGATTTGTTTCTAAGTTAATCATCATCATACTGGAAAATTTCCATTTAACTTTTTTTAGATCATTTTCATAACTAAATATAACACTTTTTTTAACTTTTTTTAGAAACATAACCTAAAATATTTTAGGATTTCATGAGATTTTCACTTTGAATTTGACCAATATAAGCTTTTATTTATTAAATTTTTAACTTCTCTAAGTTCAATCTTACTCCCACTCGCCTCCTAAAACAATATTCTCTCTATAAAATCATCCTAAGATATTTTAACTCTTTTGTATTAGAAAATAAAAAATATCTCTTTTAGTGGTAATATTTAATAAACAAACTATTATAAACCGTATATTATATGGTATTCTACATGTTTAGAGTACCATTATTAAAAAAATATTATTTAAAATACGAAATTGTCTGGTGGTGGGAACTCTTTCCTTCATATTTTAAAAAATATCTTGGATAAACTCTTTTATCCTAGATAAAACATTTTTCAACCTCATATCCTTTTTAAACATGTTATAAACTTAGATAAAACATAATCATGTGTATCAAAAAACATCTCTTTTATTGATAACATCCAATATTTACAATAAAACTTCTTATCACATAAGAGGGAAAAAAGATGAAAACACACAATATATATTATGATATAACATATATTTAAATTAATCCACTACATCCAACTAATTTATTTATCAACCCCTTTATACATCACTTGAATTCATACTTTAACCTCTAACCATAAGTCATTTGTCACTTTTTAACTCTTATAGATATTTTCAGCACATATATAATGTATAGTTAGTATCATAAACCATCCAAAATATAAGAAATAAATTATATAACACTAATACATGATGTGAAATATCTATGTTTCTTATTGAAACCTTTCATGTAGTAAGGTAAATTCCTCCTCCAGTGACCATTTTTTATAATAGAATCATTTTCCCTCCTTCCTAACTCCTCTCTTAGGTTTTAACAACTGAGGTTGACTACCGAACCCCCCAATATTCTTATTTCAGATCAAAACTTTACCTCTTTATACAATCAATACAATATCAAATCTTATACTAACCATGTCATATTCATTTATCCTCAGAATTTTTAGTAGATATGGAAAACATTTAATGGACTTATTCATGTTATAGTTTACAATGAACTATCAAAATCTTTCTGAATGTGATTTTAAAATGAAGTTCGTAGCCAGATCAAGCCTTAATGGATACCCTAACCTATCGAAGTATTTAATATACCCAATAATATTGAGTTTATGATCATACACTAGAGTTAATTTGGTTATCTTGTATCTAAATAATTCCTTTAAAACCTCATACCTCGCATGCCTTGAATGTTCTTGATAGATCCTTTTCATGCTATCTATGATCTTGAACGCATACATGTTATCATTTTTTTAAATTAGAATGTATTCATACAAGCGTGAGAGTAGATATATCAGTTTAATTATTCAAATTATTATCCTAATCATGTATATCCATTTTTTGAATGGATTCACATTTCATCTACTCAATAAGGTGTTGCTCTAACTCATAGTATTTTCCTTCTTAATTATGAATAATTCTTAAGTTTTTGTACCAGTATATAAAATTTATTACCATTTAGATTATTCTTATATATGATTGATCTTAAGTATTTTTTTTTATGATTATGATTCCATTTTATCAGCACCAAATATTTTTCTTAGATGATTACCATGTTTTAAAATCATTTAATAAGTACTTTTATTAAATATGCTCCCAATAAAATAAAGACCCAATTTAAATTCAATCATATACATTAGGGATCCAAGATTAATATTTCACTAAGTATTGAATCTTCTATTTCATTCCTCTTTATACGTAGATATTTAGGTAGGTTATCATTACAATCATATCATATATAAATATTGGATAGTTGAGTAGAAAAATCATTGTCTAATCCATTGTATAGATAAAATCAACTTCATTAAATTAGAATCCTAACCTTTAGGGTTTCCAAAAATTTTGTAACCCAAATAATATGATAAATAAAGGCATATAACTCTTAGGTTTACCCATAACTTTCTTTCATTACACAAGATAATCCATGACCACCCTAATTTAGAAAAACTTACTCTGATGAATAATCAATGTCTTGAAAAATGTTCCTTTGAAAGGAATCTAACACTTAGTATTTTAAGGGGTTTTATTATCTCACGATATTTTATCATGTAATCACTTTACATATATTCATGCTTCTAATGATATAGTTTTGAATCCATATTCATTTCATAAAACCACTATTTTCAAACAAAATTTATGTGTATCTCTTTACATAGTCTATATCTTGTGTTACTAATGAAAATTAAAATCCAAATATATTTATACATACAAAAATTAATCACATTAATAATATATAAATAACTCCTTATATTCATGTATGATAATTTAATTAAGTAGTTTAAAAAAATAAACTAAATCATACATTAAAATTCATAATATAAACAATTTATATATATGAATAAACTAGGGAATAAACTAAATAAATGAATAATTCAAAAATTTAAACATGAGATAAACAATTTATCAACAATTCATAAATAAATAAATTGTATACACTTTATATTTTAATTATTCTATTATGGACATTATATAATATAAATATAAACATTTTATATTTATTCTAATATGAAATATTACATATTATTAATTTACATGGAATTATATATAAAATCCTTAAAATTTCAAAATTTGTGACATTTATGAAAATTTTATAATAATATAAACATTTTATATTTTATATAAACACCTTATATAAAATAAATATCACACATTTCAAAAATAAGGCCTTATAATATAATAATTTTATGTTATCATTTCTAAAAAATTAATTAATAAATTTTTATACTTTAATATTTCACCTTATTTAATAATTTATAACATTTTATAAGTTATTCACCATATAAATCCACTTTAAACCTAGTTCTAATATACCAAAATGTGGTCTCATGTCAATGATGTTTTTTAATAATTTTAAGAGAAATATAATTTTCTTTAAAATTATATACAACAAGCACATTTTGAATGTATACTATTTCATAGGAAGTCTGTAAAGTTACACTTACATAAGTTTTTTTAAATATTTACATATTTAATATTATATAGGATACCTCTTAGTATTTTATAACCATAAATTCCATTTTGAAATCTATTTTAGAGATCTTTTTCCTTTTAAAACATGATGTGGTTCATCCCTAGTGACATGATAGACCATTAAAATTTTCAATATGAGAATATGTTTTGGATATATGATACAACCATAATATAAAAAATGATGTGATTATTTTCATGGTAGAATTAAACCATGATACAATTATTAGTTAACAATTCAATGAGGATATCAAAAAATGCTCTATTTTGTTTGAAAAAAATTACGACCATTTTATCTAAAATAAAATTGATCATATGCCATTTAAAATAACATCACCATTTTTCATAACATTTATACTATAGTTTAAATTTTATATGAACAAAAATGATCATTTTTAACTAAAAATTTCATAGATTTTTTAATTATTTCTTTTCTAGTTACTTCATCCTCGTTTAGTTCTTTCCCCTTCTCAAATCGTACTTTTCCTCTTACTACATTAACCTCTACTTACAGATGATAAGAATATATGATTAATTAATTCCCATATTATTTTTATCTATTTAGGCTTGTTAGATTTAGTTTGGTGGGAATCATCAAGTGAATTTTTGTGGTTGGTTTCCTCCCAATGTTGTCTGGTGCTTGTTTGGGTCTAATAGTATATAATGACACTCTTAGTGGTCCCATGGTTATATATCTGGAACTCTTTCAGTGAACTAATATCATTTTATATCTTCTTTTAATAGTTAATTAAGTGTATATCTATATTATATTTTTCTCATATTTTTTTCCTTATCTAACATCATCTAAGCTTCTTAGTGTTTTTTATTTCCCAATATGGTCCCCATTGTCCCTGGTCCTCTGTTTCCCTTATGTCTTACTCATTCATGTCTGGCTCCATCATAATCATTCCCTATAGTGTTTTTTGTGGTTGGGAATGTATCAGTGGCTTTTTTTGTGGTGGATATTAGACTTGGGGTCTTTTTATTATGGTATTTAGTCTGGTCATCTCTTAGGTTTGTTGGTTCTTGGTTTGGGTTCAGTAGAGTGTGATGACATAGCATGGTGTTTATCTCAACTTGGTAGTAATGTGGTTTTTTATTCCAAATATTTTTTAATAAATAACCCATCATTTTTTATACTACTATGATAGTTTTTATTTTATTTTTCTTTACATTCCATATTTTCTCCTATTGTGGCTCGTTTCAGTACTACTCCAACAATGTTTAGTCCCTTGTGTGGTGATTTGGTTTTTACATTACACTATCTTTTTATTCCATTTTTTTCTTATCCCTCATTTCCCCTAATATCCTATTACTTTGCATAATTCCCTATTATGGTGATGTTTTTTGGATTTAAGGGTGATTTGGGATGGTTTTGGTGTCTCTTTAGGAAATGGACTTGATCTTGGTGTGGTTTTCCTTGGTATCAAACTTGGTGTATCTTCCATTCAGAGTCATTATCATTGGTTACCTCATCATTGGTTTATGTTTCTATCATTGTATATATATATATTCTTGTGCATGGATGATATCTATGGGAATTTCAGTCCCAAATTTGGTGATGTGATGGGCTATGTGGGTGGTGTGGTGATTTTACATGGGTGGAATGTGGTGTGATTTGGTGTTCATCACGGTTTATATAGTGGGAAGGGTTAGGTCTTGTCCTTAACCCTTTTCTTATCCCACATTTTATGGGGTTTAATTTTGGGTTCTATCTCATCCCATAAATTGGGGGTGCATGTAGCCCCCTCCAACCCTATATTATTGGAGGCTCATGTTCAGTTCCCCATCAACCATTTCAAAAGGGGGGTTTTAAAAAAATTATTAGGCCATAGGATCTTCCATTAATATTATAATGAATAAAATAAATGAATAATTTTGTGTCTTTTATTTGATGATTTTTCCTATACAAGATTTTCATTATGATATTAATAAAGATCACCAATAATTATCTAACTGGATCCTTCCTCCAAGGGTATCCATGGACTGTGTGAATCTCTCAATGTTTAGGAAGAACCTCCTTCAATCCATGGTCTACTAGAACCTTTGATTTAATGGCTTGAATAAAAAGAGAGATAGATTGTTTTATCCTAAGGGGTTTCATGGGATTTGGATACATAACAAACAAAAACTAAGAGCTAACTTATATAGACATCTAAGGAGACCGATTGATATTTAAAAATTTAGATTTATTAAATGAAAATATCTATAAATATTTCATGATCTAAAATAGTTTTAATTCATTAATTCTCATTTTTAATTAATTTTTAATGCTTAAAAATTTATTTTGGATGTTTAAACTACTCAAATTATCATCATATTATAATCAAAGTAAGAATGATATCATGGAATAGAAAAATATAGTTAAACCACATGTTATCACATAACATGAAAATTTCCATGCACAAAACCCTAATATAGTAAGACTCACTACGATGTGGAGTATCATAATACAAACAATGAAATGGTCTAAACCACTATGTGGTGGTGTTTCCTTTAGTGAATATTTATATTAAAATATTGTAAATTCTTTACATAAAAATGTGTATATTTAAAAAACTCATCCCTCGTGACTTGTTCATTCAGATATTTATGGATTCATAAAGTATAAATCAATGGTTGAGGATAAATAATTTATCTCATTCATTTATTACTTTACACAAATTATATATATCATGTTCATGAGGCAAAAATTCGAATCATTTAAGATTTTCAAGAGATGTACTAAAAAGGAATATGGTCATTCCCTTAATAAGTTATATTTAGAAAATGGAGTTAAATAAATAATTTAAAAGTTTTAGGAATACTTTTAAAAGTATAAAATTACATATGATTATATAATACCATATACCACATAATAAAATGGTATAGATGATAAAAATAATTAAAGTTAGATTGATATTGATCAAACCATGTTAAACATGGAATTACTCATTTCTTTTAGATGCATGGATATGGGACAATGAATCACATTCAAAATCATTATATGTAACCTCAAAACATTAACATATCACTTTATGATATTTATTAAAAGAAGAACCCATAACTAAAGTATTTTATGATGATCAGTGGACCCTTTTTCACTAAAGTAAAGGGTTTAAATAAGAGAAAGTTTAATAAATGAGAAATTGAAGGATTTTTTCTTAGATATATGACAAACAAAAGGGTTTGTTTTTGTTACAATAATTAATTAGGTAATATTGTTGATAGTTATGATGTAAAGGTGTTATAATAATAATTTTATGGGTTTAAATGATAAAGAACACTTTCTGAATTTAATAGAGAAAATGAGAAATTAGTTGTAAAACATGTAATAATTTATGAATATATAGAATAATTAACTAATGGGAATTAATAAGATGATTATTGAACCTTATTTAGTGATGAATAATAATTAAATTTTTTTAATCCATGGTAGAGAGATAAGGTGTAAGTACAGAACATTCTTATTGATCATGGATAATTTATTTAAATAAGAAGATCTTTAAGGAAAAAATCACATACTTAATTGATTTATCAAGTCAAATTGATGATTTATAATTAATAATTAAAGCATCAAGAGTTGATTCATGTAATGAATGAATAATTTGATGATAATAATAATAATAACACTTGATATTTGGTTCCTAAATTGAAAAATAATAATATTTTTGGAATAAAGTGTGTGTTTCAAAAAAATTAATGGGAAGGGAGAAGCGATAAGGAATAAATCAATAATTATTTGAAAAGGGTATTATTAGGTTAGATACATTGACTTTAATGAGAAGTTTTCACTATTTTCTTGGATAAGAATAATAAGGATATTTATTATTATCTCTACTCAAATTAGATATAATTGTTTTATAAATAGATTTCAATTCTATCATTTTCAATGGTGAACTTGAAGAAGAAGTGTATATTGAGTAAACGAAAGAATTTTTTATTTAAGATGATGAAATATTTGTTTATAGGTTGAATAAATAAATATATGGATAAAAATAATCTCCAAGAGAATGGTATTTGAAGCTTGAATCTTGTTTAAAAGTATTGAATTTTAGAAAATAGAGAGTGGATAGATTATTATATATTGTAGAAAACAAGAAGGTATTTATCATTGTTATCATCTGGTATGATGATGTTATATTTTATAGAAATGAAAAATATGTTTTCAAATAATTTTACACTTGGATGATGGAGTTTTTTGAGATTTCAATTTTGGGAGGGATGAATTTTTTCTTAGGACATCAAATTTATTAATAAAGTAATTGTATTGTCTTTCCAAATAGAAATATAACCATATTTTATTCTTTACAAAGTGAAAAATAAACATATTTTATTGAAGAAGTTTAGAATAGAATATTTGAAGTATATCTATACTCTAATTTAAATGGGAACCAAACTCTAAAAGGATTAATACGGAAGAAAAGTTGATCAAAATAATTTTAGAAAATTGATTGTGAGTTTTCTCTATTTGAGGGTTTCAAGACCTGATGTTATCTATGTTATTATATTATGTGTAATATATAAAAATTCAATAAATTAGTTTAATTTTATTGTAGTTAAGAGACTTATAAGGTATAAAAATCTACTATAGATTATAGTTTTGATATATAAAATCAAAGAAAAGCTTGATCTTCTTGGATATGTGGATGAGAATTGGGATGAAAGTGTTAATGATCATAGTTATATTTATAGTGGGGTTGTTTTCTTTTGATAAAGATGAGTAGAACATGAAAAATAAAAATTATATTTAATTGATAAAAATAAAAGGGTAATATGACTCTACTACCCAAAAAACAATACAATTGGTGTAGATTAAGATATAACTTGAGGATCACAATGTGGAAGTGAAGTTACACTTGTTTGTGATATATGACCATAAAAGTACTGTAAATATTTCAATAAATATATTAAAATATTATCAATCGATGCATACTTATATCAAGTACCATTTTATCAATGTTAAGGTGTAATAAGGATTTAAAAAATGGAGTAAATTTTTTATAATTGAGATGGTAGAGTATTGTTTTACCAAACCATTGACTAAGATGTATTTTATAAAACAAGGTTGATAATTTAAGTTCAACCTCACCACTCTTAAGTCTAAGATATAATATTTTCATCCCCTTGCCCATTTTTTGGATTATTATTTATAAATGGGGTAAAAGATAACAACACAAATCTGAAGCTATATTTTCCCTTATAATGGAGAAATGTCTTATTTAAGATAAGTATATATTTAATGGTATATTAAAAAAAGGTAAATAACTAAGTTTAGATTATGAATGTGGTATGTGTGTGTGAATCTATGTTTTTAGTGTGTGTGTGTGTGTACACGCACGTGCATGTGTGGATTGGTTTTTGAATTATTTTAATATGTTTTTTGAATATGTATACAAGAATAATTTTGGAACTTATACAAGAATATTTTTTATGAGAAGAGTTTAGAAGATTAGTTTGAGAGACTTTTTGGGTTTTTAAACTATTCTAACATGTTTTTTGAGTATGATTTTATTAATAAGATTTTCATTTATATAGGAATAGTTTTGATGAGAAGAGCTAATAAGATAAGTTTGAGAGACTATTTGGAAGTGAATGTTAGTTGATTTTATGGTGAAAGTTTTTAAATTATTATCCATTATTCTTATTTACTACATTTAGTTCACTCATGTAGGATGATAATTATTGATTAATTTTTAATTTTTAATTTTAAATGTAGTTAATGTTCATTAGATGATAACAAAAGGAGATATTTCCATGACCAATAATATTTGTGGAGAGATTATTATACCCCCAAATATATTTTATATAAAGGAAGAGATTATTTTTTAAAGATAATTAAGTGGATTTTATTTAAGATATTTTTATTTTTCTTTTTTGTCAAAATATATATCATTTTCAAACATAGTTGAATTATATAATTTCATATGAGGTGAATATTTATTGTAAGTTCATAAAGTGATGGTTGAAGTGGTAGAATAATATTGTAGAAAATTTTGAAGTTGAAAGATATTTCTAGTGAAATTGAAAATAAAATTTCATGGTGTTAAATAAATAATTTAATGGTTCATATCTTAGTAAAATATCTTGTGAAGTTCGGAAGAAGATATCTAGAGTGGTGGTTATTGTTTTTTCAAAATATATTGTATGTCATCGGTAATGAAAACGTGTTTTGATTTAGTGAATTTGGTTTTAGTCAAATTAAAAATTAATCATGGTATAGAGAAAATATGTCATAGTGTTATACCAAATTCAAATAAAATGATCAGTGATTTTGGTCCAAGCTAAGAAAATAAAAAATGGAAAACTCAATACTCTAAGGTTTTTATGTTGAAATCGTTGTCAAATAATTGAGATCATGGTTTTATAAACCACATAATGATAAAGATTTTGGTTCTCATGGATAATGAAAATATATTATAAAATTTCATTTTTTTAGTATTATCTATGGTTTTAAAATTTAAAGGGGTTGTTTTAGATCAGTTGGTACAATTGAAGAAAAACATGTTATGGTTTCTTTTGAAATGTGAATTTGAGTGGTTTCGATGATGCGCCTTAGTTTGTGTCATTTAAACTACTAAATATCAACAATAAAGTTTCCTTTAACATATAAAATGTGATTATAATTTCATGTGTGATCTAAAGTCTAAGAATTATGTGGTATAATATGGGAGTTTTATTTTGAATTTAAATTTAAAAATTCAAGGAAAGAAAAGATGTGTCTGGATGTTGTGTGAAGTGGAATGTCTAGTAGAGTGGATGAGGGGTATAAGAGAGTATATAAGAATATAAAGAAAAATAAGGAAGTTAATATTCATTATTTATTTACATAATTACAATTCCTAAAGGATTAATGTTATAAAGTGAATAATAAATTCTTACTTTGAGATAATATAGACTTCTTTGGTTGTGCAATGTTGCAAAAAGTTTATTCTTATTGTTTGATGATTAAATACTTGTTTACAAATCAAATTATCTTAATAGAATAATAAATAATATTTTTTTAAATCCAAAAAAATGTTTATTCACTGAATTTCAAAGCTTCAATAATCAAAGAGGATAAGAAGAGGTGACACACTATTAAAAAAATCATAGATTTTAATTGAAGGTTGAAGACTCTATTTTATCATATCATTAAAAAGTTATATTGTAATATGAGGAAGAATATAATACTATTTGGAAACATTTTTATTAACATGAGTTAAAGGATAAAACATATATGTTGTAACCATTGGAAGATACTAGTTGATCTTATGGAAATGGACAATGCCATTCCATGCTAAGGATTTTGTCATTCATTTTGAATAGTGAACCCTATAAATCATAGTGATCACTATAGTTTTATGGAT
Source organism: Viscum album (assembly GCA_963277665.1). Classification (NCBI taxonomy): domain Eukaryota; kingdom Viridiplantae; phylum Streptophyta; class Magnoliopsida; order Santalales; family Viscaceae; genus Viscum; species Viscum album. The sequence goes on along the minus strand of OY728156.1, from coordinate 1,429,398,281 downwards.
GTGTATTTATAAATAGGTAACTAAATTAGTTGAATTAATTCATTAAATTTAGTGTTATAAAAGAATGTTTGGAATACATATTGATTGTAATCATCTTAAATGGTGATATAGGTTGATTAATGGAGAATCGTAAAAAAATTATATTTACTAATTCAACCCCCCCCCCCACTAGCCACTTAGTGTATAGTTTTTGTATGAACTAACTATAATTTTTTATAGTTTTTACTACAAAGAAATTTGAAAATCATAAATAATATCTAAATTATACTTGGTTATCTTCTCCACATAATAAATTCTTTCATAAAATTCCTGTAACTTAGGATATGAACAACAAATTTCCATAACTCTCTCGATAAATAAGAAATTTTATATTTAGAGATGTCAAAATTAGATGTGTGAATGGTTGGTTAAAATTGATTCAGGACATGGTTTCCAATTGACCGATTGAAAAAATTACCTTAAGTGAAAATAAAAATTGACCAATGATTAGTCAAAAACTAAAATAAAACAAAATAATTAGTTTATATTGATTTATATAGGTTAAGGAATTATGGAAAAAAATTAAATGATGATAAAGTGATTCATAAAAAAATTAAAAAACTCTAGAAATTCATATCCTATAGTTTTAAGAAAATTTGAATATTACAATAAAATAATAAGTAGGGGGATAATATCTTTAAAATTTAATTGATTAAATATAAAATTAAGTAAATATTTTGATAAATAATTAATTCATAAATATGGAAAATATTTAAATGTATTTTATAATGTAAGGGGAAACATTCAATGTGGTTCAATAACTTATAATCTTTTAATCATCACATATGTTCATAATGTTTTATTATATTAAAAAATCAATAAGGATATATGTTATATTCAACTTTGATCATAGAAAGTCAATCATCAATTCCACATTAAATAATAATTTATATATTAATTTAATTTTTAGTTTCAGTTAATAATGGTTAAATTTATCAGAACTAAACCAAACCCAGAAATATATATACAATATTCATCAACCAACTTGAACTAATTAATCAATTTAAAATTGATTTTATCAATTCATGGTGGTTCACTTTGGTCAATTTAATATATTTAAATTTATCCTATATTCCCCTTGTCAAAATAAAATAACCCTTATCCACATATGCATCTAGAAATAACTCATAGAAAAGATACATGAACACTCACTCATCCTTTGATTCCTAAAACACGTCAATATAAGGAAACCTACTTAATGAATTAGTAATGAAATTACACTTCCCATTAGTTTGTTACATTGAAAATTTATGAAACTAGAGATTCTATTCCCATATCATCTATCTTATATTTATATCTCTATGAGAAAAAATATACTTCAAGATCTTATGGTTAGTATAATCAATAAATCACTCACTAAAAAATAATTTTGTAAACTTTTGAGTGCATACACTAATACTTATAGATCAATATAATGAGTGGGATAATTTTTCTCAGGTTTTCTAAGTTTTAGATATGATAATCTATAACTTAAACCTCCTACATCAGTATTTAATCTAATCCCACACCGGATATATCACAATAAATATCATAGTGATTACCTAGATCAAGTAAACCCAGAATGGGTATTGATGTCAATATTTTTTTATTCTTATGAAATATAACCTTGTATTTATCATCCCATAATAGCTTCACTAATTTCCAAGTGAATTCTATATTAGATGCAACTGAATGGGAGAAATTTTAAATAAATCACTTGTAATACCCAAAGAGCCCCAAAAAACTCCAAATTTAAAAGAAATTATTGGGAACCTCCAAATACATCACCACTATAGCTTTATTAAGGTTAAATAATATTACCAATTATTTAATGGAATTACCAAAATACTTTAACTCTCTAATACATAATTTTTTATTTTTACATTTTAATATAAATTTTATACTCTCTTAATATTTCTAAGACAACAGCTGGATGTTTATCATGTTCCTATTATCATATAGATTGTACCAATATATAATCACTCAATACCATAACAAGTGATTCTAAAAACATATTAATAATACAATTCATCCTATTTATAAATATATTTAGTGAATTTTTTACACCAAATGACATCACTAAAAACTAAAAATGATTGTATAAATTCCTAAAAACCATAGTTGGTATATCCTTATCCCACAATCTGAGATAATGATATTATGAATGAAGATCAATTAAAGAAAATAATTAATCCCCTATTGTTTGATCATACTGATCATTAATATTTAGAAAAAAATAATGGTTCTTAATGGTAACTTAGTTTAAATCAATAAACTATCATAAGGGCCCATTTTCCTTTTTAAAAAAAAGAATAGGGGAACCCTATGGTGAAACACTCTCCATGATAAATGCATTCATTTTAATATATTCTAGATAAATTTTCAATTCTCACAAATATTTTTGAGTTATAAAATAAATATAGTTGGATATAGGCTCAAGGAATGGTACAAAGTCTATCATAATCTCCATTTACCTCATTGGAGACACTGAAACTACCCTCACCTGAACTATGAACTATCCCTATAATCTAAGATGTAATCATCCTTAGTTTTCCCAAATCAAATATGGATCAACTATAATGATAATACCATTCACCTAATAAAATATAATCTATGTTTTTAGAATTATAAAATGTCACTCACTGTCGATAACAATCAATATGATCTTGGAAACACGTTAACAAATACATCCCTCTAATCATATAAAACCCACAAAAAATCTCAATGATAACTAGATACACTTATGATAATATTACCTCATGGATATCTTGTAATATCATTCACTCTCATCCCCAATAAATTTTAAATGTTTAATACCCTAGGAAATAACTCCACATTCAAGCATAAATCAAAAAAAATGAGTAGAGATAAAAGAATGAGATAAACCAATTTAAAATAAAACAATTTAAAATAAAAAATATATAATGTGAAAATGACTATTATCATTACTATAATATTCATATATCCCTAACCGATATCATACAATTACCAATACATAGAAAATATCCACCCTATACCATCCCCAAGATACAGGCCCCGAATTTACTAGCTTCTATAATCCACATCTCCCCCACTGAGTCTTCCCTTAAGAAGCTCTACAACCTTTATGAACAAAACTCTCAGATATCATCCAACTATAATTCTAATAATTCCCACTTTATAATTTCATTTTCCCTATTCACCTAGAATAATAACCAGATCAGTTCACCATGTGACCTCAAACACACCTCCTCATACTCTAGAGGTTTCCAACTAGCAACATGGGTCTAATGTGTTATCATGGGGACACCATACCCCTATATCAGAGTTCTTAATAATCTAAAAAAACAAAAATCATCCATAATAATAAAATAGAGTGTGTGGAATAAAATAAATAAAAAATAATTATATATTAAAATATAATGCGGAAGCATACAGTCATACAGACTCATAGTCGTGCCAGTATACAGACACTAATTTCCCACTAGGATGATCACATATACAAAATAAATATAAGAGTGAATTTGTACGACTATGATACTATTCTAAATAAATATCTCACCCATTTAAAATACTTTATAAGATATCTAGCTTAAAAATCTAAATTCTAGACTCTCCACAACCTGAACATGAAAATAGTTAATGCTACTTGGGAACCCAAGTGTCATGGAAACCCAAGCAGGGTGTGAGTATAACTTAGTAGGGAACCAAAAACAAGGTATCAAATATAACCTATAAATTTATTTTATGTTCATTTTACATGATCATGTGAATAAATAAATATATATATTAAGTATAAATAAATTAATCACCATTGATTCTTAGGTTCTAACATAACACTCGGGATTTCCCAAACCTACTTTATCTAGTTTTAAAGTGTCTCCATCCACGTCATGAATCCATAACAACCAATATCAGGCCCATGTTTTATTACTAGGAGTAATTATTAGTAAATATAGTAGTATCAATATCAATGGTCTAATCCTAGGAGAAATTCCTAGGCATCCACTAGTGTACTAATCAGTAGGGGTAGTGCATCCCTCCCTGATCATCTCATGTATACATCCCATTAGGGAGAAATGTTTCCCTCCCACAATACCTCATAGAATATTGATCACTTTAGTGGAATTGTGTCCCTCTTGGATCATATCATGTATACTTATCATTGGGGGAGTGTCATCCCACCTGTCCATCTCATATATCACACATGGGGCAGTGCATCCCTCCCACCCATCTTATATATCACATCAGGGGGAAGTAGGTCCCTCCCATCCATCTAATATATCATACGTGAAGACCAAATCCAAGGATCACGTCCAAGGAATCCCAAGAATATTGATATATCTTGGTGGATAGTTTATCCTACCTAAATCATCATATAATACCCATCTCATATGGGTTGACCTACCTTCCAAACTTGTCTCACATAATCAAGGTCAGTATCTCAAGTGAATGGACCATCCCCATTATTAACACCATATAAGGATCCCATCCTCAATTCAGGTTCTAAAATGACACACATAATCATCACAACCCATTCCCAAAAACACCCTTTCTAGGTTCAAAATATCACTAGGTCCTCTCCAGGGTCCCCTACATCAGATCAAGCGTGGACACCCCACATGGGTTCCTTTATATATTTCACATTACTAGGGTCAACATTCATCAATCAAAGGTAATAAATTCCCTTGGAATCATCATAAATATATCATAATCACATTGGACTCATAGAAATAGCCACACAATGGGGTGTCCTTAAGATCATCCCCTTCCCGAGTCACCCTAGGTTGGTCCTCACACCCAACCTATCCAAATATTACCCAAGGCACCCTAACTAGTGATCACTTCTCAAGAGGGAAGAAACACTCACCCCATGCTCTTTATACTATCCCAACATCTCTAAGGCATTTCACGGTTCCATCATGACCAACTTCGGCCACTCATTACTATCCAACACTCTCCTCTACAAGGAGGAATTCGGGGAAACTACACTGAGGGAATCTATGTTTTTAAAATTTATGAATTTTCCACCCCATTAGGTTCCATTCATATTAAGGTATAAAATTATAGTCAAGGTCTCTTCAATTGGAATCTGAGGCATCAATCCAGTGCACATGGTCCCTCATGTCCTAGACTCTTTGTTCAACTCATTCATATTCATTTTTTTTAATTAAACAATTTATATAATTTTAAAAGGTTAATCTCCATTAGTGGTGATACTGCACATACTACATTCCACATAAATCATGCATAATACCATAGGTAAAAATTAAATAGGACAACCTACCTCAATACAGAGTCATTTCCTTTAAACACAACTCATTAATTACTTCCTAACCTTGTCCAAGCATTGAATCAACTCTCATGAAAATATCTCAAGGCACAACACCAAAAAATTAATAATAAACAATTTATAATTAATTATTTGATATATTTTACATTGATTTATAATTTATTCCAATTATTTATAATTTCCTAAAACTCATTGAGGGAACTTTTTGCACTAAAAATATGACCAACCACCCAAAGAATGTTCATGAAACACTCAGTATCATAGTAGAAAAAATCCCTAAAAATAAACAAATGTTCAATAACCAAATTAATTTAATTTAAAAAAACTTGAGTAAATACACTTAATAAAATAACTTCAATTAAATCGAGTGAAACATCATACAATAATCCTTTTGATAAATACTCTAGGCATGTAGAGAAAAATCCCCATCATCTTCACCCAATTCCACCATGATCTAGTGGAATCTACATTGAAACCCTATTTGGGTCACCCAAATTAGGGAAAAAATCAAAGGAAAAGAGAATGGAGGAAGTGGAGAAATATCTCACCTTGAATCACCCAATAAAATGCACCAAAACACCACACTAAACATGAGGTATCTAAGTGATAAAGGTAGAGATCTCTTTAGGTCAATTTCAAATGAGGTAGGAAGGAAAAAAGGGGACCAAGTTCTTAATAACTAAAGAGGGGAAAATGGTGAACTTCATAAAATTATCAAAGTGTGCATGGGAAACTTGGTTTTCACTACATAATATTTCACTCCAAATATCCCTTGAGTTCCTCACATTCCCAAGGTTATTCCATACCATCCCTAGTAATTTTTTCATTATGGGTCCTCTTAGCCAAATTACCTAGTGAGCAGGGACCATAGTGTTGCATGTCCCTATTTTTATACCAAGAGCTTTAGGTCATCACTATGGCATATCAAACACCTAGCTCTGGGAAATTTTTTCATCCAATTTCATACTAGTTACACCCCAAGAACCAAGGGTAGATCTAAAACATGGGTATCCCTGTTGTTTTTCAAAACATCCAAATCATGGGCACCAAGGCATGGACCATGCCATGGTGGGCCTCCAGGAACCCCAAACACCTCCCAAGACTTAATAACCTACTCTTTAGCCCCCTTCAGAACTTAGGAAACCTTTGGGACCTCTTTCTATATCCTAAAACATTTCCTTAATATTTTCTAAATCTCATGATCTTTATCCAATTTTTTTTTCTCAAAACAAACCTCTTACCAACATTAAAAATTTAAATTATTCCTAGATTTTTACAACTCAAAAAATACAAGTCTTTAAAACTTCCCCACCATAGCAATTATCATCCTTGAGAATCATTAATAGTATTTTAATAATTAACCTAGACCTATCTTGGATGCTAATTCAGGCTCAATTAATCATGTTTTACTATGTAACACCGATCGAGATATCATTGTGCAACTCCAAACATAAGGATCATTATTCATTAATAGTCAAGCTACTCACTCGTTATCACTATCAATAGTGAGATGGAACTCAAGGACACCCATTTACTCTAAGACACCATGGTTTCATCAATAATTTCATAACCCATATTATGGTTCTCTCAACTATAAGTCTTAACTTATAAATCTTAGTTCTGAGCTATAGTGTTCCATATCATTGGAATCGCCTACTAAAACACATTATCGATGGTCCAATGTCAGGCTCAGTGTGGTTTTCATATCAACATGCTTAATTACACATGAAAGTATTGGTAGGTCCTTATATGGATGAAAATTCTCAAAAATTCTTGGTCTCACCTTCTAACATGTTATCACATCCCCCAATCCCAATGCCTTAATTCTCAGAGGCATCTCGAGATCATTCAAACACCCACACTGAATTTTGAACCCAACATTCATTTTAATTTCATTGTTGGATACTCAATCAAACAAATATTTCATCACACTCCACTCATGAGTACCATTATGTATCTAATCCAACTCACTCTCAGATCCCACAAAAATAATCTCGATCTTGGTTCTAATGAATGGATTCTATCCAAAATCACATCTGAATTTCAAATATTCAATTTATCCCAGAACCATATAAAATTGTATTCACCTTATCACCAACATATGAATGCCAACTTAACCATTAAATGACTAGTATAATCACACCCATAACCCTACCAGTATGAGGTTTATTCCTCCATGTCCCACACTATATTCATTACCACACATTATGACAATACATGATCTTTCCACTTGAATCTAAGTTCCAACATGAAACATCAACCACCACCTATTCCCATCTCACATGAACTTCATCCATGAAACCTTTCAAAATTTAACCATAATAAGTTTCACATGCTCTAATAACCAATGGGTCACTTTTCACTATATTTATTTACTTATACTACTCTTTGAGTGAAACCTCAATAAGTTTTAACATAATGTACATGTCACCCCTCTTGAACCACGCTCGTCCAAACTGTCAACTGATGACACAATGTCATCCATGGTTTCATCATCATATAGAAAACAATATTTTTTCTCATTGAGACCTCTGGACACCAATCCTATAATCATTCCATAAAAATAATTCATCCTAAACTCCTACATGGATTCTCATTGATCTATCACAATTTTATTTGAAATCCAATGGGTGTACACTCTAGTACCACCTAGTCATGTAACTTGACTCAGGACTCCATGAGTTGTATCCTATAATACCTAGAATCACAATACTAATCACCTATCATGATCCACTCACATTTTAATTGTATATATTCAAAATAACCCTCAGATCCTCTTTAAAATTTTCCATTTCACCCATGCCATGATCTACCACACAATCATCCACCCACTAAAATGTCAATCGCAACCAAAATTATCTAACCATACCCCATATATCCTAGATCAAACCATCCAGGATCATAATTTTTATCCCATCAATAACATCTTCTAAAAACACCAAGGTTGGTCATCCTACCAATACTACCCTATAAAACCAAACTTCAATACCATAATCACTTTAAGTGATTTTCATAACAAAAACCCAAGGTATCACCTTTTCTATACTATATACTCAATATCTCTTCATGTTCACCGAATCTCATAATTAGAGAATCTACACATGCCTCTCATTTCTAAGTTACTAACAACCCAAGTTAACCCCTCTCTCATGTTAACCTCTTATATACCACTCGGCTCACCAACATCTTGAGCTACATCTCAAAACACAAGGATCTCCCACATTGACCATAAAACCTATATTACATCGATTATATCCCATGGGAACCATATCTCCATTACTATCTAAAATATACCAAGACAACTCACATTCGAAAACAATCACAATAATATTCTCGTATACATACCCATATATCAGGCATCACATACCAGTTCATCAACCTACTAGGGATATGATACTCATGGAGCATCTATATATGGGACTACCCCCTTGAGAATCTTGATCTCAGGATATTCATAATTGAGTCTCTACATACAGAAGTTACCCTCATTAAAGATCACATTCTCATCCAGGTACACATATATATACAATGGAATTTCCCCATCATGATTTATGTCGAGTAAGACATGGTTATATGGTTTAGTTAAGTATAATTTCACCAAGAAGCTATATTAGAAAACACCATATAGGTTTATATTGAAATTTTAAATAATAAAACCTATTTTTAGTTTCAGAACCAGTACCATAATAACCCACTAGGGGTCTATCACTATGGCATCAAATGCGTGTTCCAACCTATTAGGGTCATTATACATTCATTGTACCAAGATAATTTATAGTCTTCAAGTAGAATCCCTCCATAAGTTACACATGAATAGTCCTTAAAAGAAAATAAATTTTTTTAGCTGACTAGAATTCCAATATCAAGTTATATAGGAAAACAACATATAAGTTGTTATTGACACTTTAAACAATTGAACCCTTATCATCAATGATATCAATCACACATAGGAATACGAATGTTATATGAATCCTACATGCTAAGTATAATGAATGAACATAGAAAACTTTCTAATGTTCCAAGACACAAAACCCCATAAATCATAAATCAAAAATAAACAAATCAAGTGAAATACACTGGGTTAAATCATACAACCATAAAATCAGAAACCAAGAATAGAAATACCATGCCCTCTGGTAACCTGGAATTCTCATCAGAAAATGTGTTCTTCATACACTAGTCTAAGGCATATCACAAGATTTGACACATTCCTATATCACCTATCAACTATCTCCCCAAATATTAACATAAATAGAGACTCTTATACATTCTTTTATTTTAGACACATAGATATTTGATACCACTTTATAATTTCCTCATCCCAGTTCACTCTAAATAGTAGCTAGATCGAGTCACCATGTGATCTCAGGCATGGATCCCCGTATTCCAAAGGTTATCAACTAGAAACAAGGGTCTAGGGTATTATTTTGGGGAGACTATACCCCCACATAAAAATGTAAAATAATAAAAAAAATAACAAAAAAATTATAATAATAAAATATAGTGATAAAAATAAAATAAATAAACAATAATGTTATATAAAAATGTAATTTATAAGAATATATTCCTACAAACTCATGATAATAATAGTATACAAAAAACAATTTCTCACTGGGTCAATCACATGTAAAAAATAAATAAAATAGTAAAGGTGTAAGGCTCTATTACTATCCTCAATCCATACCTCATCCATCTCCAATCCTGTCCAAGCTATCTGGCTGAATGGTCCAAACCCATGACTTTCTCGACTAGAACTTGTGAATAGTGAAGGATACTCAAGTACCCAAGTTTCATGGTCATGCAAGTAGGATTTGAGAACAACTCAACAAAACACCACCAACACGATCTTATACATAACTATTAAATTTAGTGTATGTGCATGTGATATTCTCAACTAAAAAAATAAATGCATGGTGGAAGCATAAATAAATTAATCATCATTGATCCTCATATTATAACATGACACACAGGATTGAACCAAACCTAATTTTTCTAGTGTTGGAGTGTCTATGATCATGTAATACAACCATTACAACCAATATCTATCCCATGCACAATTCCTAGAAGAAATTGCTAGAAAATAAAATAGTAGCAATACCAATGGTTGGATCCTAGGAACAAGTCCTAAGAATCCACTTGTATACTGATCACTTGGGGGTTAGTGTATCCATCCCAAATAATCTCACATATACATCCTATGGGGGTAGTTTTTACTTCTCATAACTTCTTATAGCATATTAATCACTCGAGGGGTAGTTCATCCCTCCCAGATCATATCATGTATACTTCTCATCTGGGGTAGTGCAACCCACCCATCCATCTCATATACCACATTGGGAGCAATGAATCCCTCCCATCCATATCATATATCACATCAAGGTTTATCCCTACTATTTGTATCATATATTAATCAGGAATTTTAGATCCAAGGAGTGTTTCCAAGGCATCCCATTTATATTGATACATCTCGGTGGGTAGTTCACCCCACATAAATTGTTAAATAATACCCATATTATATAGGTTGTCCCACTATCAAAATCCATATATCATAATCATGGTTTACCTCTCAATTTCATGAATTATCCCCATCACTAACTCTATATAAGTCTCACATTATCGATTTTTTTCTAAGATAACACTCTCAATCATCAGTACCCATTCCCGCATGCACCCTCTCCAGGGTCAACATATCACCAAGGCACCTTTCAGGGTCCCCTAGATCACATCATTCATGGACACCCTAAATGGGTTCTTTTATATAATTTACATCACTTAGGTAAACTCTCATCACTAATAGGTCATAAAATCCCTCAAAATCATTGTAAAAATATCAAGGATGCATTGGTTATATAGGCTTAGTCACACAAAGGGGGTGTCCTTAAGCCCATCACCTTCCCAAGTAACCATAGGTCAATCCCCATACCCAACCTATCCAAATATTACCCAAGGAACCCTACCTGATTCTCACATCTAATGGGGGATAAAAACCCACCTCATGCTCATTATATTATCCCAATGGATATAAGGCTTCTTATGATTCTATAATGACCTACTTGGGACACTCATTACTAATCTAATTCTCTCCTTCACAAAGAGGTATATTGGAAACCTACACTAAGGTCCTCTATGTTCATTAAATTTATTAAAATCTCACCCCTCTAGGTATATTCATCTCAAGGCATATAATTATAATCAATTATTAGGCCATCAGTAACTGAGGCATCAATCCAGTGCACAAGGTCCCTCGTGGACTTTGCAATTTATTCAGTTAATTCATAGGTATTTAGTTTTAATTAAAAGATTTATATAATTTTAATAGGTTTATTTCCCTTGATGTAAATACCATGCATACCATATTCCGCATAAATAATGTAGAATACTAAATGGAAAAATACAATAGGGACACCTACCGCAAAATGAAGTTATTCCTTTTAAATACATACCAACCATCATTTCCTAGGCTTATACAAGCATCACACTGACTCTTGAGCACCTATATGAAGGAAAAACAGCCAAAATTAATTATAAACAATTTATAATTAATTTTTCAGTCCATTTTATAATAATTTATAATTTAATTCAATTTAATCCAATTGTGAATAATTTATTAAAACTCATCGGTTGACATCATCACACTAAATATGTGAACAACTACCCTTTAAAGATCTATGGTACACTCCTAACATCATCCTAGACAAAATACCTAAAAATCATTACGCTTTCAATTACTAAATTAATTTAATTTAATAAAAAACCTTGAGTAAATTTACCCAAACATGTACCTTTAATTAAACATAATTCAATGATATATGATCATCCTTATGAGGTATCCTCTATCCATGTTGAGAATAATCCATGTCATCCTCACCTGATTCCACCATGATACGGTGTAATTGTAATTTAAACCCTTATTACATAACCCAAATTAGAGGAAGAGGAAATGGAAAATAATAACTGAGGAATGGGAGAAGGATATCACTTTGAATCGTCCAATAAAACACACCAAAACACAACCCCAAACCATGGGGGATCAAAAGGAGTAACAGAGAGAGATCCCTAGCTCATTCATGCATGAGGGGGGAAGAAAAATATGGGTCTAATACCTTAATAACTAAAGTGGGGAAAAGTGAAACTTCGTAAATTCTTAAAATTTAAAGGGGATCCATGACTTGCACCACAACTTATTATGCATTTTAGTGCACATCAACCATCCACCATGAACCCGTCATGCTCAAGGTCATACCATATCCCCCTCCCTACTCATCATTTTCTATTGTGGATATTCCCATCCAAAATACCCATTGAATAAGGATCATATTGTATCTAGTCCCTATTTCACCCCTAGTTCTTTAGGTCGCTTCCACGGCTAAACAAATGCCCATTCTTAGGTATTTTTTCAGCATGTTTTTCATCGATTCCACCCCCTGGAAACATGGGGGTCCCTATAGTGTAGAGAACATAATGGTGATCCAAAAAGGATAAACCATGGGGCACTATGATGTATCTCATGTCATAGTGGGCCTCCATGTGACCCAGATTACTCATAAGCATTCTGAATCCACTCTTTATCCCCCATAGAAACCTAAAACTTCTATGAGGCCTTGTTAAACATCCAAAAACAACACCTTAATATTTTTTAAATATCATAATCTCAATCCTAATTCTGATTCTCAAAATAAACCCCGTAATGACATTAAAAATTCAAATTCTTCTTGAATTTTCTAGACCTAGAGAAAAATGGGTCTTTACACACTTTTCAAGCTATAAAATTCCAGAGTAGAAGTATAATCCTAACATATAATTTTTTATCCTCCTTCTAAAGTAACCTAAAAATATATATTATTTTATCATCAAAATTACACTCTTCTATCTCATTACGATATATAAATCAAGTATGGCCTTTCCAACCACATCAGTAATACTGTAATACTTCCCTACCTTGAGATGAAAGAGAAGAGAAATTATTCCCTCAACCCAAAATTACTTTCCACCCTAGATATAATCTTTGATATTCCTATTATTAAAACCTCTCAATCTAATAGAACCAACAACTAACCTATTTTACTCATTGAAATGTTTCTTGGTTATCAAGGATTTATTTACCACTTCTGTAAAGTCAATAAAAAAATAATATCATCGAGGAATAAATATTTTTTTATAATCCATACTCAAAATGTTGAGACTTAATAGTATCATCACTTACCAATGTTGGATTAAAAAAATCCAAATCTATGAACTAAACAACATAATTAAGAACAAATATATCATCATGATTTAACTCCATAAACCTTTAACCCCTATAAAGCCTCAAAGTTTCTAGATAAAACTACTCTAAAAACGAATCTTGAAATTCATCCCAAGTAATCCCATTACTCTTATTAAATTAAATAAGGATATCCAACTAATTTTATATTGTCCCTTCAAGTATAAAAATATCAATTTTCAATTTTTTTACTTTAGGTATATTGATCAATTAAAAAAATTATCAATCCCCTCTAACCATTCCTTTGAATATTGTAGTCTAACATCCCATATAAATATAGTAGGTTGATATGGATAAATATCTATAACAACATATATAATCCTTTCATCCCCATTAGAATTTTTCTCTTACATTTTCAAAAGTAACTTGAGAAAAATCTTAGAAATCATCATCTCAATAGAAGTCTCTATTACTACTATAAATAGATCTTGTTTAGACACCCCCTCCTAGTATTCCTCATCATGTCACTCCTAATTCACCTCATACCCACAAGTCTCCTCAGTATGTATTTTTGGATACATATCACTATAAAATCAAAACAATAATTAGTATCAAACACCATAAATTCTGTATCAATAGAAACAAACAAACCATAATTTCTTTTAAATATTCAAAAAGTGATTATTCAACTCATATCAACCACATCATATCACCAAAAATATCTTATTGATTTTAGTTAATTATTTTATTATTAAAATTTGATTTAGTAAAACACTAATTAAGTTATTACTTGTTAAATCATTTAAATAAAATAAATATCTCAAATTAACTCATCTTCAAGCACAAGAACATGAATCCACTCATATTTCATGTCCCTACTATAACGACCCAGAATTTTATCAATGAAATTACCCTTATTATAATTATTTTATATAGTATAAAACACATAAATCATATATATAACCTAATAAAAAATTATTTTTATAAATTAAGAATGAAATAAGTGGTATTTATAGAAATTAAGGAACCAATATCAATGGAATAGTAACTTGACCGTTAGAATAGTAACGTGACCATTAAGAATAGTAATCTAACTATTTGAATAGTAAACTCTACTATCAAAGTATAAATAAAATTTAGGTATCTTATAAATGAGAAAATTATATATTTATATCTTATAAAAAGTAAATAAATGTTTTAAAAATGATAAATTAAGTGTTGGAATTTTTGTGAAACGTAAATGTTTAATTAAAATTTTATAATTAATATAATGATTTAAAAGAAATTTTATTTTCATAAAATAGATTAATAAATTATTATTTTTTTCATATAATTATAAGATAATTTTATGATACCTTAATTAATTTTCCAAAGTGTCATAAAATCGATTATAATATTAAAATCAGTATGTTTTTTAATAAATGATGATTTTAATTAAAAATTAAATCTATCATATTTATAAAAATATTTTCATAAAATAAATTCCATTTTTTAAATCTATATGTCAAAAAAATTGGGGTGAATTTTTAGTATTTTTATAAAATAGTTGAATTTTTGGATAATAGTGAAATACGATAGTTTACGTTATTTAACATTTTAATCCAAATACATGAATTTTTGAGTCATGGATAATGTAAGAACCCATTAGTTCAAACTCACATGAACCAGTTTCTATACTTATTCACAATAATCAACACTATTGATAGTCTTGAGCTAAAATAATAAAGTAATGAATAAAATAATCAAAAACAACCCTCTCCTACCCCTTATAAATACCACCCCTCGCCCCTCTTCTCCTCACACCTTCAAAGCTATGGAGCTTGATAATATTTTGACCAATTACTCTCCTAAGAATATTCCTCAAGTTATGTTCTTTCTGGTCTCACCAAAATAGCATTTCCAAGTGCCTTAATTAGGTTCTCAGGGAGATTCTATTCAAGAGGTAAAATCATCCACCTTTCCCTTTTAAATTATTTTTTATTCCACCTTATCCTTTACTACACAATCCAAAGTGACATGATAACTATAATATCATATATATATATATATACATTAATTTTATTATGTTAATGATATATCCACCATCAAACCTCTTCTCTTCTCTTTTTATCATAAAAATGAAAACATCGTTCGGGATGTGATGATTCACCAACTTCATGGGCAACGATTTTTCATTTTCTATTACCACCTTAATGGTTGGTCATAAAACCATTATAATGGTTAAAAATATTTTAAAATTTATATTAGAACTTTATTTATGTTTTGGAACTAATATATATATATATATATATTAAATAATAATAAAAACCAATTTGTGAGGATTGAAAATTATCCAAAATAAATTAACATTCATCATTAAAATTTTATCTATTGAATCAATATAATATATAAAAAATGATATTTAAGACCATTTAAAATTATAAAGGTTCATTAATATCATATAATTCCACTTCTGGAGTTTTCATTTCATTTGATAAGTACTACCATAATTAAACTCAAAGGAACTGATCATAAAATCAGAAACAAACACACTCTGAACAAAAAAATTAAACATTATAACTCATAAAAATGACCATAAATTAACTTGATAAAATTATAAAAAAAAAATATAATACATTTTGAATAGGTTCTGAATTAATTAATTAATAGATCTAATTTGATTATCCAGGATATTAATTGCAAGTGAAGAACGGTTCCATACATAAGGTAAGGGATCTCTCTGAACCTCCCAATTACCTTTAGTTTAGGATTTCTCTCTCTTTACACCAATGTAATTATTAATTATTAATATATAATTCTTCCATATTATATTTATATGTTAAAAAATTATTTATCTAGATCCATTCATCCTTATTTGATGGTGAAATACATGTTTAATAAGGTTCCCTTCTCGATTCTTCCTGATAAGAAATCCCAATTAAAGGGAACTTCTCTATTTATTACCCATTACCAAGTACACTCGGTATTATACTTTAATGCACCACTATTTTTCTAAAATAACTAATTTTATCATGAAAAAATATGTTAGTTAATTTCTGATTTTATACAAACAATTATGTCTTTTCCATTTTAAAAGGATCTTCAATCTTTTCCTTAAACCGCACTAAAGTGGATAATTTATAAAGTTTCTTAAACACTATTTTTATAGGTTTTCACTTCATATGGAAATAATTTATCATTATATATTCCTATTTTACCTTATTAATGTACATGTATGATTTAAATTCAATTCTTTCCAGAAAACCTTTATGATGTTCCCGTTGGTTATGCCTTACGACATGATTACGATACCCATTTCTTTCCATGGGTAACCCTTATGTTTATTATTTATGTTTGATTATTAATGTGGAACACATATTCATAAACATGTTATGATTGGTGTACCTAGATATCACTCTAATGCATTGGGTAATTTTTTGTCTCATGAGATGTCATGTTGGTACAAGGAGTAAACTTGGTTCCTTTGTGGGACTTTGTCCACCATGTGATATAGTCTTGGTAGTTAGACTTGACTCATGTTTATTTTATATTGTATATTATTTAAACATTATTATGTTGTATTTATTACATGATCCCATGTTTTATATGTTATTCTTCCATATGTTTATACATGTTTTATTCCTTTTTATGTCATCATGTTATTCTATCTTACCCGTGTGTTATTCTTAATTTCTATGTTTATTCTCTTACTGGTATTTTAGCTCATCCATTTTTTCTATATATTCCAAAAGTTACCCTATGAAGATGTAAGATCTCAAAGTAAGTTATGATCTCATTATGGATGAATAATATAAATTTGTTTTATTTTATTACCATGTTTTCAATTATATGTATCAAATCTTCCAAATACACTATACTTTGAGATCCTTGTTTTGTATTTGATGGTTAATTATGATTAAAATAATGTAATAATATATTAAAAAGGCTAGGGTCTCTAGATTTGGTATCAGATCATGGTCTTGTTATTTTTTTATATTATTACTAGATCATTTTAGTAATAAATCTAGGGATAATTATATCATCATGGATAACCTAGATTGAAACTTAAAAAATCACATGTTAGGATATAACTTACATTTATAAGTTTATTATTGTATATTGAAAGTTTCCTTTTTATATTATTATTAGCTAAGTATTCAATAACCCCCCTAATTGTGCTTTATTTTTTTTAGTTAATAGCTTGAAATAGGATAATCCATGCCAATAATCAATGTGATAGTAAATGTTATGATTACCCTAATGAAATGCCAAATATGATGGGAGTGGGAGCTCAAAAATTTATAATAGTACTAGAAAAAATAGATAAATTTATGAATAATAACATAAATCATGTGTAACTCCCTCATTCTCCTAGTAAAGAGAAAGTTGTGGTCGAATCCTTTATGTGACAAAGGCCTCCAATCATTAATAGATCTTATGATCCCCTGATCACAAAATAATGTATTAAATTCATTGAGAATATATTATTTGTCCTTCAATGATCATAAGAAGAGAAATTCATGTTAGAAATATATCATTCTAATGGGGGATCTAATTAGTGGTGGATACTAATCAAAAAAACAAAGTATAAGGAGGAGATTGATTCCATGGAATGGGAATATTTCAAGAAAATATTTTTCAATAAATATTTTATTTGAACTCTATATATTAATATGGAAAGGTAATTCCTCATACTGAATAAAAATGAAGACAATTATATTGGGGTGTATGAGGAAAACTTTACAAGGATTTCACGATACACCTCTGTCTTTTTCATGAACACTAAAATCAATGTGAATCGCATCTTTAGTGGATTAAAGCTGAGTCTATGAAAATATTTGGAGATTTGAGACTTTGGCAGCTATGAGGAGATTTTTCATTATTCCCTTATAGTTGACATAGATATTGGATACACACAATACCTATAAGTAGCTTCGGTATCACTCCCCTCCCGAGATAGGGTTCCTTCGGCAGTGATCTGGAGGGGGGAGGCATGTGTGCCGCTTCTCCGGCGTCGTCTCCCCCTCCCCTTGTTCCTCATTCCTTCCCTCCCCACTCTCCCCTATTTATTATTTCTCCTTGATCTTCCTTTATTGGTTTTCTATGGTTATTTTATTTCCCTACTCATATACTCTACTGTATTCAGTCTTGTCCCCTATTCAAGCCCAATCGGTTCTTCCACTGCTCTTTCCTTCTGGTCACCATGTTTTTTACCCCATTCTAGTCTGGTGTGCCGGTTCTCTCAAAATGTTTGGGATGTGTTATCTGAATCATGTTGGTGCACTAGGATATCGAATTGTGTTTGGTCTTTACAGCTTTCTTTTTATTTGGTGGTTGTTTCCTCTTCGATGTGTAGATGATGTGTATGTTTCCCAGCGGCGATTTTGACGAACGAGATTGGTGGTTCCGAGTGAGGGTGTGCTTCTTTGTTGATACCCTTCCACTTTAATCTATGCTCTGGCCTCTTTTCCCTTCATCGCTCTCTGTGTTGGTCTACTACGATGGTTTCAAGAGGCTTTGGGAGGTATTGTTTGTTCGATAGTCGATGTTATGTGTGGTGCGTCCGTTTCCGGATTCAATTTGTACTATTTTTGTGCCTATTGTTCGTTGAAATTTTCGATGAAATGGGTGACCTATTTCTACCTTGATGTTCAAATGACATTTAAAGATGTTTTTTGAGTGATGATGGCACAGATGAAGGTGTCTCTGTTGATTTCATTTGAAGCTCTAGTGGAATGTTTCGGTGGGTTCGCAGCATCATAAGCTGAGGATGTTCATCGATGAATCATAGAGGTTTGGGTTTTAGTTTTCAGTTCTTTTTAAGGTCCCCCTACCTTTCTCATGGATACTGTTTTTTTAGGAGGCATGTTCTTCACTCAGTGGAGTAGTGTGATGACAGATAATGTGTTCAATGATGTTTCAGTGTCGATTTGGGTGCTCATCAACAACGTCTTGGTTTATTTCATATATATATGAGGATTCAGCAGCATAGATGGTGGTTTGGTGATGATGGGGTTGTGATTGGTTCGGGTACAACTTTGTGTATGGATCGGGACGGTTTTTCTTGTGACTTTGGTTTTGGAAAATGGTGATGAATAGAGGTCAGCTGTTATGGGGTGCGTGAAGCAGGCTGGCACGTGGCCCATGTTTGAAATTTGAAATTTGAAATGTGAAAATATATTTGGGAGTGGTTCTTTGGTTTTGTAGTGGGAAGTCTTTGTTGGGGGTAGTTTTATAGGTTCCCACATACCCTCAAAGTGGGTTTTTAATAAAATAAAATAATGTATTTTGATATCAGATACTCTTAGTGGTCTCAAGGGCCCGAAGATAAAAATCTAAAAATAGAGTATAATATGGTAGGATCAATAGATAAATCTCATGATGGAAAGAAAACCCAACATCCCACATGTCAAAACTGTGGGAAGAAGCATCCTGAGAACTTCCTAATGGGAACCATAAGATTCTTAAAATGTGTAAAAGATAGGTATCTGGAAAATAATTGACTAATAGATATAAATAATCCCACTGATGTGGAAGAAGAAAGGAAGGTTCATATCAATAATCATCTTCTAGTGTAGTGTTTCAACTGTAAGGAACATGAGCATTATGTGATCCAATGACTAAAGACAAGGGTTATCAGAGGCAATAAAAAACAACCTCCAAGGTAGCAAGGAAGGGTGTATGATATCACTACTACTGAGTTTGATCCAGAAAATTATGTGGTTATAGGTTTTCTAGTTATTCATAAAATAATAGAAAATGTGCTATTTGATTCTGGTTCTACACATTATTTTAAAATTTGTAATTTTAGTAGAAATATTCAAACACCACCTCAAAATATGGAGGTTTAGTTATCTATGAGAACATAAAATGGGTAAATTATTGCATACAAAGTATATAACTCCTCTCTGGTTAATTTTTATAGACTAAAACTCCCAAAAATATCATCTTACTTCCTTTAGTGGAGTTTGATTCTATATTGGGCATGGATTGGCTATCTTTATACAAAGACAACATTAACTGTAGGGAAATGGAGATCAATCTTCACATCCTGATGCATCCTAAAATTCTATATAAGTGTACGTATTAGGATTAATCCCCTTCACAATCATCATCTCAAGTGTGAATATTATTACCTTATGAGCAAGCATATCTAGCTCAAATGATTGAGACAAGGGAGAGAATCATGATCAAATACTTTCCCATTGTGAGGGAATACATTGATGTGTTCCCTAAATAATTTATTAGTCTTCCTCCTGACTGAGAGGTTGAGTTATCAATTGAACTTATTCATGGATCTCTACCTTTATCAAATACACCTTATAGAATGGCCACTATTTAGTTGGAAGAACTGATGAAGCAGTTACAAGAGAATCTAGCTAAGGATTTTATATTCCGGAGTGCTTCACTATGGGGTGCACCAGTCCTCATCGTTTAGAAGAAATATGAATCAATGAGCCTCTACATTTATTATCATGAGTTTAACAAAATCATGATAAATAATAAGTATCCCCTTCCACATATAGATGGTTTTTTCAATCAACTGTGTGGGGGGAATTATTTATCTAAGGTGGACCTTAGGTTGGGATATCACTAATTAAAGGTGAAGATGGAAGATATTCTCATGAATACCTTTCAAACAAGGTATAGACACTATGAGTTCATATTTATTCCCTTATAACTCACTAATTATCAAGAAATTTTCATAGACTTAATGAATAGATTCTTTAGATATTACCTCAAAAAAATGTGGTAGTCTTTATAGGTGATATTCTAATATAATCCAAGAGTAAGAAGAAACTTGAGGAGAATTTTAATATTGTACTAAAGACTTTGTCAAAGTAGAAAATATATGCAAAGTACAGTAAACATGAGTTCTGGATGGAGGAATTATCATTCTTGGGGCATGTTATCACTAGCAAAGGAATATATGTGGACTCTTATAAAATAAATGCAATTGAAGAGCGGCTCAGGCCAATATCTGTAACAGAGATTTATAGTTTCCTTTGTCTATTTGGGTATTACTGATGATTTTTGAAGATATTATCATGATTTTCAAACCCACTAACCAATATGACTCATAAGGGGGTAAGTTTTTTTTGGACCAATGAATGTGAATACTACTTCAAAGAGTTGAAAAATAGGCTTATCACTACACCAGTACTCACACTTCAGACAAGTGGTAACTCTTTTTGGTATACAGTGATTCTTAAAAGAAGGGATTAGGCTATGTACTGATGCAAAATGATAAAGTTATATCCTATTTTATAAGGAATTTTAAATTTCATGAGAAAAAATATCCCATGTATGATTTGGAGTTGGCGGTTGTTATCTTTGTGTTGAAAATTTGGAGGTATTATTGCTATGTGGATAAGTGTGATAATTATACTAATAATAAGATCCTAAAATATATATTCACATAAAAGGAGTTTAATATATACCGGTGAATATGGTTAAATCTCATCAAGGATTATGACTGCTCATCCCACTACCATCCTGGTAAAACAAATAAAGTGGTGGATTCTCTAAGTATAAAAGATCCTACAACATTATCAATGATGATAATTGATAAGGATACAATCTTCTTAGAAATAAAAAGGATAGACATGGGAATCATTAAGGAGGGAACATAAAAAATCATATCTCAAATTATTGCTCAACCATACCTTATGGATAATATAAAGGATGCTTAAATAAATGATGAGAAAATTCAGAAAAATGTGGAAACTATTATAAATTGGAAATCCTATAAATTCAGAATTGATGAGGAAGGATTCGTAAGATTTGGGTTATGACTATGTGTACCATACAATCTATAGATAAAGAAATATCTTATGAATGAAACATATAGATCAACATTCTCTATTCACCCAGGAATCACAAAGATGTATTGAGTGTAGGACCCCGGGACACCCTGAGAGGGGAGGGGTGAATTAGGGTGACAACTTTTTCTTTTAATGTGGTGGATCTTGTTCCCATGTTGGTAGGAACTTGTTAAACCTATATGATGAAAAATATTAGAAAGCTAACAATCACATGTAGAGATATGACACAGCACTTTTTACTTGGTTCACCAATAATGGCTACGTCCAAGGAGCATACGCTGATAGGTTGTTGGTCGTACCAAATTCCACTAAACTTCACTAGTTGTGTATTACAAAGGTTCGGGCATAGTCACTCTATCCCAGGCTCACTGCCTTTACAAAGGTTCAGGGATATCTCACTGCGTCCCTCGGGTCACTCCCATAGACTCCCCCTGGCTCACTGCCTTTGGTGAAGTCCCACTCAGTTTATAGACGTGAAGGTCTCTTCATCGATGAAAAATAATGCATCCTCTATTGTATGTAGATGCTCTGTTAATGTACAAATCTCACCAGTATGTGAATCTCACTTTGCGCTAAGGGTACCGGGCAATCTTTCATCTCTCATGCAGTTTCAAAAAGACAGGTGTACTTCAATCAACACCTAGCGCGCTTCTCCAAGCCGACACACAAGTTTCAAGGATGGCGTGAAAGTTATAATTGGCGCGCAAGTCCACCTTTAACACTTGCATGAATAAACCTTATTCAATACCAAACTTTCACGACTCACATTCTTTTCCACCAAAACCATTTTTGGCGTGCAGCAAACAATTGTCACACAGCTTACACTTGCGCGACCCACAACCACTTGCGCGACCACTTCACCTGCGCGATGGGAGCACTAAATTTCTCCAAGTCTCAAAATTCGTTGCAAATGAGGAGGTGTGGTCCACTATTTATAGGCAAATTGGACACCATGCGTGGTGGCACGCAATCCTCCTCTTGGCGCGCAAGTTCCGGAGAGAAACTTCATCCTCCCTAGCCTCTGTCGCGCAACTCACTTGCACTACCCAACCAATACTTGCACGACCCTCTTTATTTTTCCATATTTTGAAGATCTGGTCATGAAAAACATCTGGCACACAACTTTTCAAACCTCCTAGGTATCGGCACGCAATTCCCTTCATGGCGCGCAAGTCACTTGCGCGACCACACCAATACTTGCGTGACCCTATTTCCTTTTCCATATTTTGAGGTTCTATTCTTGAAAAACAACAGGCGCGCAAGTTCCTAAGACTCCATGTAGTCGGCGCGCAAGTCCCTTTTCCAAACAGCACCGTTTTCCCCTTTTGTCAATTTTGAGGTCCATAAATTTGGTAAACACTGTAAAATGGTGCCACCTTCAATACTGTTATCAGCTTGACCTGTATGAGCACTTTGCTAGAACACATTCTGAACTTCCTCTGAGGATTGACAACAAAGACAAACCATTCTCTAATTCATTCATAGATGACCATGGTTCCAAAAATCTCCCCCTTTAGGTTTGTTGGCAATCATTAAATAAATTCAATAGATTAATATCCACATGCACACCAAAAAATGCAAGAATCAACTCATCCAACACTCTAAGTCTACGTGAGCAATGCTCAGTATAGAAAACAAGAGAGAAATCTTGAATTGGGTTTCCATGTTTTGGAATTCTCATTGATGCCCAAGAAATTATCTTAGAGTGTCACAGAATCATTACATGTCCAATGTGTTCCTTCCCATCCTATCGTCGACACTGGATTCTAAACGTGTCACAAAAACATTACACTATATGCCTGAATTTATTCCTTTCTCCCCCATTGACAATAAACCCAAAGACCGGTAAAAGTCCATTGTTCAGCTCAAACCACACTCCCCCTGGATAGTATCTCTCCCAAAAACCTGCATCGCATCCAAAAATAGATTAAAAACAATTAACATAACTAGGGAGAGTGGATATCTGTAACCTCCTTATGCACTGGGAGGTGGGTAAACGTCGAGGTTCAACCGATGCTTCACAAAAATAGACGTTGATAGTGTCTTGGTCAAGATATCAGCCACTTTCTCATTAGTTCCCACATAATCCATTCTAATCATGCCTTGTTCAACTTTATCTTTGATAAAATGATACCGAATCTCAATATGTTTTGTACGAGAATGATGAACTGGATTCTTCATAAGATCAATCATGCTCTTGTTATCATAATAAATCACCATTGGTTGCTTCACCTCATCACCAATATCTGCTAATTGCTTCTTCATCCATAGTAGTTGAGTGCATGCCTTTGTGGCGGAGATACACTCAGCTTCAATAGTACTAAGAGAAGTACTTTGTTGTTTCTTGCTCAACCAGCCAACACATTTATTCCCAATATAGAAAGCTCCACCACTGGTGGACTTTCTTTCCACAACATCGCCTACCCAGTCAGCATCAAAAAACGCTGATAATTCACTATTCCTTCCTGCAGCATAGTATAAGCCATAACCTCATGATTCATTTTACTGCTGCTATATGTTCTTCTTTTGGACTACTCTGAAAGTGGGCTGCAAGACATGTGGAAAAGACAATATCTGGCCTTGTCGTTGTCAGGTACATTAAGCTTCCAATGATCCTCTTGTACATGGTGGGATCTACAGAGGTCCCATCCTCATGCTTTCCAAGTTTAGTTTCAACTACAATTGGAGTTGACATTGGTTTGGAGTGTTTCATATTAAACTTCTTCAGCAGCTCTCTTGCATACTTTTCCTGAGAAATGAAAGTGTATTCCTTCTTTTGAATCACCTGCAGCCCTAAGAAATATGTGAGCTCTCCAATCATAGACATTTCAAATTCTTATTTCATGTGATTGGAAAATTTATCCACTGATTTATGCCTGCTTCCACCAAATATGATATCATCAATGTAGACAAGAACCATGAATTGATATTTTAGAGAATTCTTCACATATAGATTATGATCTACTCCTCCTCTTTTGAATTCCATATTCTTAAGATAAGAGTCTAGTCGGTAGTACCACGCCCGTGGTGCCTGCTTCAAACCATATAGAGCTTTGTTCGGTTTGCATACCTTTGTTTCATCAGTACCAAGAACAAAACCCACTGGTTGTTCAATGTAGACTTCTTCTTCAAGTACACCATTGAGGAATGCTGTCTTGAAATCCATTTGATATACTTTATATCCTCTTTGGAGTGTCATGGAAAGGAACAGCCTGATTGAATCCAGACTAGCCACTGGAGAAAAGGTTTCTTCAACATCAACACCTTCAATCTAGGAATATCCCTTACAAACTAGTTGTTCCTTGTTTCTGATAACACTTCCATTCTCATCAAACTTGTTATTGAAGATCCATTTTGTACCAATCACATTGTGACCTTCGGGTCTCTAGACAAGATCCCATGTATGATTCTTGTCAATCTGATCTAACTCTTCATTCATAGATTTCACCCATGATTCATTCTTTGCAGCTTCTTCAAATGAGGATGGCTCTACAACTGACAGAAATGCATATTGCGTGTTATTTCTCATCCTCCTTGTTTGAGTGGGTGCACTCCTATCCCCAATTATGTTGGATGGATCAATCTCAGCACAATAATTTCTCCTATGCGGTTCAGTAACATTCTCTCCAGCCACAGTTTCTTCTTCAGATTCTTCTTATGAGTCAACATCATGATGTGACTACTGAGTGTTTCTTACATCTTCCTCTATTTCTGTAGTTGTATTTTCTCCACGCTCACTTTCTTTATCACTTTCTATCACATCATCATATGACGTCCTTAAAGCATTTGTGGGTTTCTCTTCAATTATCTTAACATCATTGCTTACCACAATCCTTCCTAATCACTTGTTGAAACACTTTTAGGCTTTTCTGTTCATTGGATACCCAAGAAAAATTCCTTCATCAGCATTGTCACCAAACTTCCCTTGATTTCCTTCTTTTTTCCGGATGAAACATTCGCTTCCAAAAACATGAAATTATTTCAATGAAGGATTCCTTCCATGACACAATTCATATGGTGTCTTTGTTTCTCCCATATAAATCCTTGTTCGATTCTGAATGTGCGTTGCAGCTTCAACAGCTTCCTTCCAGTAATGGTGAGAGATACCGCTCTCAATTGGCATAGTCCTGGCCATATTGTTAACCTGTCGATTTATGCGCTCAACAACTCCATTTTGCTGTGGATTTCTCACAGAATCTACCTCATGTTTTATCACATGCTTCTCCATGTAGTTTTTAAATTCAATGGATGTGTATTCCCCTCCATTGTCTGATCACAATACTTTGATTGTTCGTCCAGTATCATTATCGGCGATTCGATGATACATTTTCATGCAGTCATGCACTTTTAGTTTCCTATGTATAACCATTACACATTCCATTCTGCTATAATAATCTATGAGAAGAATGAAGTACCTTTCTCCATGAGTTCCAGCAACATTTACCGGGCCACATACGTCTGTATAAATGAGATCAAGAAGATGTGATGCCCTTTTCTTCTTTGGCCGATATGAACTATAGACCAGCTTCCCATGAATGTAAGAATCATAAGATTTTTCCTATTCACATTTCAGAATTCGGATATCCATGACTATCTTCATATTAGATATCTTTTTCATGTCTTATGGGTTAATGTGCCCCAACCTTCGATGCCATAAATTTTTTTCTTCTTCAACAGACAAATAGCAGGAGTTCACTTTACTGTCGACCTGATATATGTTTCCATCTGTTCTACAGCCTTTCATAAGAGAATTCCCTATTTTTTCCTTTATAGTGTAGCCTTTTTGATTGAAAGTTACTATGAGACCTGGGTTATAGAGTTGACTCGTCCTAAGGATATTGTGATGTAGACCATCCATATAAAGAACTTCAGTCTTCTTTATCTCTCCATTGGAGAGAGCAGTATTCCCACTGCCTTTAATCTTCAAAGTGTCGTCATTACCAAACCTCACTGTTCCATCAACCTTCTTTTTAATGTTCTTAAAAAGGTCAGCATTTCCCATCATATGGGAAGAGCATCCACTATCAAGCATCCAGGTGTTGCTGCTCTTTGTATCTTTAAGGAATACTTCTTCAAGATTAGATTTATCGATCTTATTCTTGTCTTTCCATGAAATGCTGGATCGAGTAAAGGATTTTGATGGCCTTCTAACACTTTACTCCACAAAATCTGATTCTTCATGTCCATAATCTTCTTCCAGAGTAGAGAAACTGTTTGTGAGAACAACACCATTAGGAGGGTGGAAACTGGCCCATCTCTGAGATTTGTATGAATTTATCTTGTCATACATCTTCCTGCAATACATAACTTTATGGAGAAATTTAGAACAATGAAAACAGTAACCATAGAATCTATTTCTTCTATAAGATGGAGGATATAAAATCATTCTCCTTTGTTGACTTCCCAGATCTTCCCCATTCAAGTAGCTTCTTGCCTCTTCGCAATATGACATGGTATGACCCAGATAGCCACATAACTGACACTTCATGAGGTAAAATGTCTTCTCACTTAAATTTCTCCTCATGCCTTCTTCCTTGGGAGAATGGTTGGAGTGCCTGTTATTTCTGAAATTTTGAGGATAATCTTTAGTTCTTCTTTTAGTTTGGATTGAGGGTTTATTTTTCAGCACTTCAAGCAACATTTCAACATGTCCAACTTTCATCTTGTCTTTCTTTTGGCTCTCTTAACTTCCAGAAGTTGAAGGCCCAGCTTCATAGCCAATTCCACTCTTTCCCATGCATGTGGGTCTTTGATCACTCAAGATTTTTTCAACCCTATCTAAACCACTATTCTCTCTTTCTAGTAACTCTGCATATGAGAATCTTCCAAAATAAATTTTCTTCTTACCCTCATTTGTGGTTGATCGACACTCAAGTTTGCTTCTAAGAATAACAACTTCTTCCTCAAGACCCTCAACAGTCTTAGACTTTTATTCCAGTCTGTATGTAAGGTCATTTATGACCTTTGCTTGTTATTTAATTCTAAGCTTCAATTCTGCAATGTTGTCTGTGCTTTCAAGGATTGAAGATTGAAATCTCACTAGTTCTTCTAGTCGTTCAATTTATACTTCAAGTTCATCCACATATTTTGATGATTATTTCACCATTTCTTTCCACTTACTACATTTCTTGCATTTGTTCTCAAGATTTGAAAAGGAATCCTTAATTTTCAACTTGGGATCACAATTATGATTCATATGATTGTATCTGTATTTGTCGATGGAGAGTTCTAATTTTTCAACAGTATCCATCATGGAAGAATGGTTTCCAGTTTTAAATACGGGTTCTTCTTCACATAATTCAAAATCTTCCTCTTCTTCTTCACAGAAAAAACTCTTCTTATGTATCTTCTTTCCATATTTGAAGTCTCCCTTTTTGAAAAACCTTTTCCGAGGCTTCTCAATGTCTTCTGCTTCACTTTATTCATCATTGAACTTTCTTTGGCACTGAGAGGAAATCTTCCCAACTCTTCTATAGAGAAAGCATGCTAGAGGTAACTTACCTTTAAATTTACCTTTTCCCTTCTTCAGCTACTTGGAAATAAGAGAAAGAATTTATTTTTCCTCATCATCTTAATCACCACTATCTTCTGAAATTTTCAATTTTTTCATGGCTTTGAATTCCATTTCCTTGCTAACACGAGTTGTAGCTTCTTCTGGTTTGACTCTCATCTCATATGCCACTAGACTACTTAGCAGATCATCCAGAGATAGTTTAGACAGATCTCTTTCTTCAAGGGATGATACCTTTGCATTGTACATAGGAGGAATTCTTCGCAAGATTTTCTTTACGATATCAATGTCTTTAATTTCCTCTCCAAGCCCTTAAATTGCTCCCACTACTTCAGTGATTCAATTGAAGAATGAATCTACATTCTCATCAGGATGCATCTTTAGATCATCAAACCTGTTGTGCGGGACTTGAAGTTTTTCCTCTTTCACTTTTTTGTCTCCTTCATAGATATTTTCATGTTTATCCCACATAGACTTTGCTGAGGTGCAACTCATCACCTTTAGATAAATTTGATCAGAAAGAGCAATAGTGATATCATTCTGAGATTTTGCATCTGCATCAAGAAATTTCCTGTCTGTATCAGTCATAGCTAGACCTGTTGGATCAGTAACATGTATTCCTTGCACAGTAGAAAAGAGGACTTCCATTCCTAGAGATCTTAAATGAGATCTCATTTTGTTCTTCCAGATCTGGAATTTACTTCCATCGAAGAGAGGGACTCCCATGACATTGACTGCATTCTCCATGTCATCAAAGGACAGATTCAACACTAGAAACCTCCCTCTGATACCACTTGTAGGAACCCGGGACACCCTGAGAGGGGAGGGGTGAATCAGGGTGACAAATTTTTCTTTTAATGTGTTGGATCTTGTTCCCACGTTGGTAGGAACTTGTTAAATGTGTATGATGAAAAATATTAGAAAGCTAACAATCACATGCAGAGAGATGACACAGCACTTTTTACTTGGTTCACCACTAAGGGATACTTCCAAGGAGCATACGCCGATAGGTTTTCAGTCGTACCAAATTCTACTAAACCTCACTAGCTATGTATTACAAAGGTTCGAGCATAGTCACTTTGTCCCAGGCTCACTGGCTTTACAAAGGTTCAAGTATAGCTCACTGCGTCCCTCGGGTCACTCCCGTTGACTCCCCCTAGCTCACTACCTTTGGTGAATTCCCACTCAATTTATAGATGTGAAGGTCTCTTCATCATTTCAAAATAATGAATCCTCTATTGTATGTAGATGCTCTGTTGAAGTCCAACTCTCACCAGTAGACGAATATCACTTTTCACTGAGGGTACCAGGCAATATTTCATCTCTCATGCAGCTTCAAAAAAATGGTCGTACTTCAATCAACACCTAGCGCACTTCCCCAAGCTGGCGTGCAAGTTTCAAGGATGGAGCGCAAGTTATAATTGGCACGCAAGTCCACCTTCAACACTTGCATGACTAAACCTTCTTCAATACCAAACTTGCGCGACTCACATTCTTTTCCACCAAAACCATTTTTGGCATGCAACAAACAACTATCACGCAGCTTACACTTGATCGACCCACAACCACTTGCGTGACCACTTCACCTGCATGATGGGAGCACTAAATTTCTCCAAGTATCGAACTTCATTGAAAATGAGGGTGTGTGGTCCACTATTTATAGTCAAATTGGACACCCTGCGCGGTGGTGTGCAAGCCTCCTCTCGGTGCGCAAGTTCCGGCGCACAGCTCTATCTGCCCTTGCCTCTATCGCGCAACTCACTTGCGTGACCCAACTAATACTTGGGAAACCCTCTTTCCTTTTCCATATTTTGAAGATCTGATCACGAAAAATATCTGGTGCACAACTTTTCAAAACTCCTAGGAACCAGCGTGCAATTCCCTTCATGGCGCGCAAGTCACTTGCGCGACCAAACCAATACTTGCATGACCCTCTTTCCGTTTTCCATATTTTGAGGTTCTATTCTTGAAAAACAATAGGCACGCAATTTCCCAAGCCTCCATGTATTCGGCGTGAAAGTCCCTTTTCCAAACAGCACTATTTTCCCCTTTTTTCAATTTTGAGGTCCAGAAATTTGGTAAACACTGGAAAATGGTGCCACCTTCAATATTGTTTTCATCTTGACCTGTATGATCACTTTGCTGGAAAAAATTATGAACTTCCTCTGAGAATTGAAAACAAACACAAACCATTCTCTAATTTATGCATAGATGACCATGGTTCCAACATTAAGATCTCTAAGAGCACTATTGGTAGGAAAATGTGAAGAAGAAGATCACATAATATACATTAAAGTGCCTAGTATGTCAACAAGTTAAGTCTAAAAGGAAAAAAGTCTAATGGAATTATAAAATCATTACCCATACTGGCATGAAAATGGGAAAACATCACCATCGAATTTGTCACTGGACTTCCAAACACATCTAGAGGAAACAATGCTATATGGGTTTTTGTGGATCATCTTACAAAGACATCTCACTTTATCACAATTTTAGAGGAATTATCACTGGATCAACTTGCATGGATATATATCATATAAGTGGTAAGGATTCATGGATTACCACTATCAATTATATTTGATCAAGATCTAAAATTCAACTCAAAGTTCTAGAAAAGTCTCCAACATGCTCTAACCACTGAGTTGAACTTCAGTATGGTTTATCATCCTCAAACTGATGGACAATATGAGTGAATTATTCAGACACTATAATACATATTGATACTATGTCATATGGACTTTAAAGGAGGATGGGACCAATATCTACCTCTGGTTGAGTTCTCTTAAAACAATAGTTTCCACTCAAGCATTGAAATGGCTCCATATAAATCCCTTTATGGAAAAATATGCAGAACACCAACATGTTTGGATAAAGTCAGTGAACATAATCTACAAGGGCCTGAAATGGTTGAAGAAATGGTAGAAAATGTGAAAACCATTTAGCATCATATCTGGGATGCTCAAAGTCAATAGAATATTTATGCAAACAATCATTGATGGACCTTGAGTTTAAGGTTTGATACATGGTATTCCTCTTTATATCTCTATGGAAGAGGATCATAATATTTGGGAAGAAAGGAAAGTTGAGTCCTAGGTACATCATCCCCTTATTTATTCTTGGTCATGTTAGAGTTGTGGCCTATCAACTAGCACTTCCACCAACCATTTCTCAAGTACACGATGTATTCCACATATCCCTCTTGAGGAAGTACATACCAAATCCCTCTCGTGTATTAAATCTGTAGGTGGTATAACTAGAAAATGACCTCTCATATGAAGTGCTACATGTGAAGATCTTAGACAGTAGATATAAAGTTCTGTGCAATAAGACTACTCATTGGGTCAAAGTACTATGGAAAAACCATAAGTATGAAGAGGCAACATGGGAACTAGAGTAAATGATTAAGGAGAAGTACCCTCACCCATTTTCATCTTAGAATGTAAAACAAAATTTTGAGGGAAAATTTTAATAAGGGGGGAAGACTGTAATAGCTAAAAATTCTATCAATGAAATTTTCCATCTTATAATTATGTTATATAGTATAAAACAAAAAAAATCACATATATAACCTAATAAAAACATTATTTCATAAATTAATAATGATATAAGTGGTATTTATAAAAATTAAGGAAACTATACCAATGAAATAGTAACTTGACTATTGGAATAGTAATGTGACCATTATGAATAGTAATCAAGACATTTGAATAGTAACCTTCCCTATGAAAGTATAAATAAAATTTAGGTATCTTATAAATGAAAACATGATATATTTATATCTTGTGAAATGTAAATAATTATTTTAAAAAGCATAAATTAAGTGTTAGAACTTTTGTGAAGCGTAAATGTTTATTTACAATTTTATAAATAATATAATTATTTAAAAGAAAATTAATTTTCATAAAATATATTCATAAATTAATATATATTTTTATTATAATTTTAATATAATTTTATGAGACCTTGATTAATTTTTTAAAGTTTCATAAAATCAGTTATAATATTAACATCGGTATTTTTTGAATAAATAATTATTTTAATTAAAAATTAAATTTATCATATTTAGAAAATTATTTTCATAAAATAGATTCCATTTTTAAAATCCAAATTTTGAGAACTTTTTGGGGTGAATTTTTTGGATTTTTCTAAAATAGTTAAATCTTTTTAGAATAGTGAAATACGGCAATTTATGCTATTTAACATTTTAATCCAAATACATGAATTTTTTAGCCATGGATAATGTAAGAACCCATTATTTTGAAATCAAATTCATCAGTTACTATACTTACTCACATTAATCAATAGTATTGATAGATTTTATCTAAAATAAAAAACCAATGAATAAAATAATCAAAAATGCCCCTCTCCTCCCCTATAAATACTACCCATCACCACCCCTTCTCCTCACACCTTGTAAGCTTTGGAGATCACTAATATTCCACCCAATTACTCTCCCAACCCTCTTCCCCACATTATGGTCATTTTTTTCTCGCCAAAAGGCCATTTACAATTGCCTTAATGAGGTTCTCAAAGAGACGTTATTCAAGAGGTAAAATCCTCCACCTTTCCCTTTTAAATTCTTTCTTTCTTCTACCTCACCCTTTCCTCCAAATAAAAAGTGACATGATAACTTCATTATCATAAATATACTATAATTTTATTATTTTATTGGTATATACATCATAAAATCTCTTCTCTTCTCTTTTTATCTTAAAAACAAAAACATCATTTGTGATGTGTTGATTCACCACCTTCATTGGCGACGATTTTTCATTTTTTATTACTACCATCATGGATGGTTGTAAAAACATTATAATGGTTAAAAAAATTAAAATTTATATTATAAATTTTTTTATGTTATGAAACTAATATATATACATAATATTAAATAATAAAACAAAACTAATTCATGATGATCGAAAATTCACCAAAATAAACTAACGTTCATCATTAACATGTTATCTATTGAATCATTATCATATCTGAAAAAAAATGATATATGGGACCATTTAAAATTATTGAGGTGCATAAATATCATATAATTACACTTCAAGAGTTTTTATTCCATTTTTCAATAACTCTCATAATTAAACTCAAAGGAACCGATCATAAAATCATAAAACAAACGCACCCAAAACAACAAAATTAAGCATTATAACTCATCTAAATGACCTTAAATCAACTTTATAAAATTATAATATATAAAATAAATGTTTAATAGGTTATGAATTAATTAATTAATGGATATAATTTTATTATTCAGGATATTAATTGTAAGTGCTTAACGCTTTCGGACATAAGGTAAGGGACCTCTCTAAACCTCCCAATTACCTTTACGTTGTGATTTATCTCTCTTTAAACCAATGTAAT
The DNA here is from genome assembly GCA_963277665.1 of Viscum album. Lineage (NCBI taxonomy): Eukaryota > Viridiplantae > Streptophyta > Magnoliopsida > Santalales > Viscaceae > Viscum > Viscum album. The sequence goes on along the minus strand of OY728156.1, from coordinate 1,429,364,103 downwards.
TCTTAATTATTTTTATATAATTATTCAATATTATGTTTATATGTTTCAAAATTATTTATCTCAATCCATTCATCCTTCTTTGATGGGTAAGTACATGTTTTATAAGATTCCCTTCTCGATTCTTTCTGATAAGCAAACCCGATTAAAGGGAACTTCTCTATTTCTTACCCATTTTCAAGTATACTAAATATTATGGTTTAATCCACCACTATTTATATAAAATACCTCATATTATCATGAAAAAATATCTTATTTCATTTCTGGTTTTATACAAAAAATTATACTTTTTCCCTTATAAAAGACTCTCCAATCTTTTCCTTAAACCGCACTAAAGTGGCTCATTTATAAAGTTTATTAAACACTATTGTTATATGTTTTCACTTAATGTGGACATAATTTATCATTATATATGCCTATTTTTTCTTATTAATTTCTATGTATTATTTAAATCTAATTATTTCATGGGAACCATTATGATATTCCCTTTGGTTATGTCTTATGACAAGATGATTATGATAATCATTTATTTGCATGGGTAACCCTTATGTTTATTCTTTATGTTTGATTCTTCATGTGGAACACATATTCATGAACATGTTATGTTGGGTGCACCTATATAGAACTCCAATTATTTGGGTAATTTTTAGTCTCATCAGATGTCATGTTAGGATAGTGAGTAAATCAGATTCCTTTATGGGACTTTGTCCACCATGTGATATAGTCTTAGTAATTTGACTTGACTTATGTTTAGGCCAAGTTGTATGTTTCTTCCAAATTCTTATGTTGTCATGATTACATTATCCCATGTTTTATATGTTATGCTTCCATATTTTTATTCATGTTCCATGCCTTTTTATTTCATCATATTATGCCTTCTAACCCATGTGTTATGCTTAATTTCTATGTTTATTTTCTTACAAGGATATTTAGGCCATCCCTCTTGTCTATATATTACATAGGTTACCATATAAAAATGTAATATCTCAAATAAATTTATGATCTAATTATGGATGAATAATATAAATGTGTTTTATTCTATTTCCATGTTTTCAATTTTATGTACCTAATATTCCAAAGACACTAAACTTTATGATCCTTGGTTTGTATTTGATTGTTAATTATTCTTAAAATCATGTAATAATATGTGTAAAATTCTAGGGTCACTAAACCTTTGTATTTAAATAATTAATTAAAATCAAAATATTCCTCAAATTAAGATAATTTAATAACCTAAGAGAATTAGAGATCACTAAATCATAACTCATTGAAATCTATAAACTCAATCTCACACTTCCCAAGTGACTTGGTCTTACATTGTAAGTGTGTTATCTAGGAATAAACATATAATTTTTCATACACAATAAATTACCATTAATATAATTTCTAAAACTCTTTCCATCTATTGAAATCTCATAAAGAAAATTTCTTTGATACCATTTTTTAACATCTTCACCTATCATGATCTTTTTTCTGAAGTGAAACAACAAATTTTTATTACTCTAAAATATCAATTAAATAATCTCTATAACATCACCCAATGAAAATAACATATAAAAATTATTTTTTCCTTTTTATTTATCACAAATAATAAAATATATATGCACATGATATGTGTATATATGAAGTGTGAGAAAATATTTCAGTAGAAAACATTAGTACCTCAAGCATCACATATAGTCTAGCATGATCCTATGTGACTAGTGTAATACTGTATAATGATTTTAACATGTCAAAAATATTACACATATAAAATCATTTAGGTATTAATAAGACACCCTAATACCAAATTTAACTACTTTAGTTAATGGTAGAAGATGCTGAGTGTTTTTGTCATGGTATGCCATAGGAAAACATATGGATTATATCATATCCCTTCTAAACAAATGTTATTTTACATAATAGTATAACATAAGACCTTACCAATACTATGAAATGTTTTATATATTTTCAAAAAACAATTCATAGATAAATCCATGGCTCATATCATATCATAGCCTAAATTGATTCTTCCTGTCATTTTTATCCAATAACATGGACCTTGAATTTCAATAGTTGATATATCACAGTATCATAAATCATGTCATCATATTCATAATATCAATAAATTATTAATCAATCATTATAATAATCAATATTATCCAACACCCCCAATGAAAAAACAAACACATTGTACTATTCGTCAACATATTATTTTCTATTAAAATTTATAAATCATTTTTAGCATATCAACCCATGTTATATCTATATTTCATTTAATCATAAATCATTTTTCAATATTTCAATTTTATATGCATAAATTAAAGCTATAATATTTTAAAGTTAATTTAAAACTCTAATATTTTAAAATTATAATTCCCTTTATACTCTCATTTAAACACCTCATATCACATTCCATCTTTTCAAGATAATAACTTGTCACTAAGTCATTTAACTCCCCTTTTTATTCACCACTAACATAATTTAAATCATTTAACAATAATTTATAACATATAAATTCCATTACATAATACCATGAATCAAAATATTTCTTAAAACACCATTTTAAATTAAAAATGTTTCTTTAATTCTCAAACACATTTAGTTATAAACTAACTATTAAACATGATATAATATATAGTTTTTATCATAAAAACATATATAACCCCTTTTTCAAAATCATCTCTTTCATTTTATAATTAACTACTAACTATTTTAATACCTAAAAATAAATAATCCAAACTCACTCTCATGAGTTTAACATAAAATCATACATTTTCAAGTAGAAAATGAAATTTTTATAACCTTATAATAAGACAAATCATGTAAATATACCTTCTAAATCTTCAACTAAACCACATATATTTATATAACATCAATATAAATTATAAATACTTTTAAAAAATCTAAAAAAATCTATTGGATTCTAAATCCATAATTTTTAGTAAAAAAATAAATCATTATTGTCTATAATAATGATAACACTTTCTTCTTGTTTAATGTTTATTAAATTATTATGCATTAAATATTAATATATAATTAAAAAAGATTTCAAAAAATATATAATTTGTGAATTACATGCTTTATCCATATTAATTAATCAAATTTTCTCCATAGTATATTGAATTACATTATCATTACATTTAGCTCACAAAATTCTAATATTACACATAACATATATACAAATCACATGATATTATTTAATTAAAATTATGGTATAATATAGAGTGCGTGAGGGAGGGAGAGATATCCTAACTTTTTATTAATCAATATTACTTATTAATAATGGATTTCAAATCCATATTTAAACATAATAAATTTAAAAAATCTATTAACTAGAATGATAATAACTAGTTAAATCAAAGTATAATCAAAACCTATTTACCTTTGAACACAACCATAGGGATAATTCCCTACTTACCATCATGATCACAATGCATCCAATAAATTAAAATTACATCAATATTTGTGAGTTAAATCACCATAGTAATATTATGAGGAATAGAGAGAATTTAGAGGTGAATAATATCAAGTTATTATTCACTAAATGAATAAAACATAAATTTCAATACAATTACCTTGAGGGAAAAAATCATAATTCCTCTTATTAAAATTATGTTGTGTAAGAACCAGGTACCCGATGGATAACCATCAACCACCTAGTAGCCACCGATTAGCTTTTCTAACCACTACCCACCCAGTGGTCTTCTAAGATCCAACTCCATACCTCTAAATCAATCATTAGGTATCTATTTTCTCCTATCGAATACTCAGTGGTGTTACTTAATGCATTCTAACAAACACCATCTTTATCATCTCCCATAAACTCACCCTTTTCACCTATAACTTCAAAATTCAAACCCAAAAAACTTATCATGTGATTGAATTCAACTTAAAACATGTATAAAGACACTCATAAAAAAATATTTGTTAAACCATTTATCCTTGCATGAGTTTATTACCCTATACCATGGACCATGCACAAATTAGTGATTTTTGGAGAGTTCCACTCAATTGTGAGTGGTAAAAAAACTTATAAAACCTTTTTATTATGTGTAATAATCATATAATTTTTTTTATCCTTATGGTTTAATAAAGTAATACCATGGTCGTGAAATATTTTGTTACACTTATATATTTTTCATATCCCACATTAGATCCATTAGGAGATAACTCCTTGTATGATATATAATTTTACACTATGAGAGAAGAGTGGTTTTTATTATTGGTTGGTGTATTCTATATTTAATTATGTTTTGTGATTGGGGATTATATTATATGTGATACTTTATTTTATTTTCATTATATAAGACTCGTTGTATTTTATTATTTTTTATCCATGGAATTTTGTTAGAGGCTTTATTTTGGAATCCTTGGATAAGAGGGATGATCTTGATTTGGATATCAAGTGATTTTGGGGAATTCATATATAAACCTTCATTCATATTCCAATATTATTTACTCTATTTAGTATATAGTATCAATTTACTTAGATATGTTCATGAATTTTACTTTATTTATATATTTATTATATATTGATATGGGATTAAGCATCACTTTCCATATACAATTTTATATGAATCCATGTTTACCACATTCAATCATGATAATTGAAGATATTAGATAAATATTATTGAGAGAGTATTATTTTCAATTATGAAATGGTATAATTTTTTTGATTTTCATATATAGGTAGTTTCCCCTTGAAGGAGGCTAAGAATTGATGGAACTGATGTTTGGGTGGTTAATAATTAATAAGAGGTTCTTTAATTTTTGGTGTGGGGGATTTTTATTTTATTTTTAGTTATATATTAAGAAAATGGAATTAATGTTATATTTTATATATTGATCTATATTATTAATGTGGTGAATGATTTCCTACATTTTATATCATATTTTCTCTTATTATGTTTTTTACACAAATATTGTGAGATACATAACTGTGGGTCATAATAATAGATGTTTATGGGTATGATATATTCAATTTAGTGATTTTACATGACATTTTTTTGGATAAATATTATATATAACATAACATTGATTTTCAAATATAAATTATATCCATTTTTTATATTTAAAAACCAAGAAGTTAGTCTTCATACTTTGGTTATGAATAGTTCACTTGAGATTCATTCTGCCTCGGAGCGACGTGCCCCTTCCCAACGCGATAGCTAGGGTTTCTTATTTGAGGTTTCCTCCTCACCTCCTCCCCTCCTATGACTTGTCCTCGATACACAGCATCGTATCCTTACTCCAGATATCAGCGTGTCACATCATCGACTCAGGAGTCCCGCTCCGGTGGTGGTGCCTTCGGCTTCGGTTGTCCTAGTTCTCGGATGGCCCGATAGTGGTATGCTGTTGTTGGATCTGGAATCAGGTGTCGTCTCTGGCATCTGGAATTCTGGACCTCAGATGGCCTGGGGATGGAGCGTTGATGCTGGCCTCAGCGTCTGGAGGAATCTCCGAATGTGGATGTTCTGGATCTCAGGTGTCCCGTGCGTGCATCACTGACGCGGGTCTCGGCTTGATCTCGATTGTCTCGTGGATAGATAATCGGCTATAGGTTGGTATCTGGCAGCACCTCTAGCTATGGGTTTCTTGGTTCTTGGATGGTTTGGGGGTGGAGTGACTCATCGATGGCCACTTCATTTTCTGGAGTGGTCCGAGGTTGCCTCTGGCAAAGCTCGTAGAGGGGAGGTATCCCGGTTTGGGTTTGTTGGTGATTTTGTGCTTGTGTGGTTTGTTCTCATTAGATTCTGGTTCAGATTTGTGTTTATTGGTTGTTGGTTTCCTATGATTTTTTCTTGGCATCGACATCTCCCGCACTTCCCTGCTCTCGGTTCTTGATGCTTGCCCTCATCCCTGATCTCATGAGCCAATTTGAATCGGCATTTGGTGTGGGCTCTTACTCTATTCAGATCTACCCGGTTTTAGCCCAGAGCGGCGCTTCTAGGGTAGGTCGACTTGGTTTCCCTTTCTAGTGGAACTCCTCTAGTGTGTTTGTTGGGTCTTCTAGCCCTAGGTGGCACTGACCTGACATCTCACATCTAGGAGCTCCTGCCCCTTCGAGTTTCTTGTTGATACGGAGACAAAGGGTGGGTGTGGGATCGTTGCGGTGGGGCTTTTTCTGGTGGTCATGCATCCAAGATGTGATCATCAGTGGTTATTTGTTTTCTAATGGTGGTCATGGGATGACGGTGAATAGTTTTACGGTGTTTTTTCTTGTTTGTACTCGACTACATGGAACAGGTCCCAGAAGAGGTTTTAGAGCTGGCATCTCATCTTTGTAGAGCTGGACAGATTTGGATGTTTGAGAGGGTATGATGTTAGCCATTGGATCAGACATGTGCTTTGACACAATACACTTTCTTGTCGAACAGCCTTGCAATGGTAGAGAGTTACATCAAGATCACATACTAGGTAGGGGCAGTTTTATGCTGTCAGTTTTATTTTTTCTCTCTTTGGCCTTCGAATCGTGGTTTGTCTTATGTCGGTGAAGTATTTTGGGTTTTCCTCTTCTTACCTTAAAAGGGGGTTTTATTTATAATAAAAAAAAATAAAGGCCTTCGGGTCGTTGGATGGAATAGTGCACTTGAGTTCAATGATGTTACTAACTTTTTCACAGGAATCATCAAGTATAGGTCATTACACTCCTTCCCCTTTAAAAATTTTTATCTAAAAATAGGCTTATTTTATTCATGATCTATAACATTTTATTATCTTATAATAAGAATTAATAGAGGATGAATCTAATTGATAACATTCCTAAGAATTTATAATCCACCAACAACTATAGAATAATTTTAACAATCTATTGTGCTTTAATAGAATCCATAAATCTTGAAAAAATCCCTAATAAAACCAAAAAACCACCCTCAAAGGTATGTAAATAAAAATATCCACCAAATTTCATAATTTTATTTTACTTGTAGTATTGTAATAACCAATTCCAGATCACTTATTGACCTTAACTATACCACCACATGTCCCTCGATATGTTCCTTTATCTTCCATGGCTTATTACTAGCATAAAGGGTTTAAATAGATTATTGGGAAAATATTTACCCTATTTTGATAACACTTGAAGTCATGGTAGAATTATACCAAAAATATTTCTTGACTAATCCATTTATTGGACATCGAAACCTATAAAAGAAAGAAAATGGGACCCTGTGGTTAGGGTTTTACATTCCCATAATAAAAATATAAAACACACATAGACTATATGAATGTAATTGATATATAATAGGATTCCATGGATAAAATAAAAATATATATTCAAATTCTAAAATGAAGAAAGAATATAGATGTTCTTACATACCAGATGATGTATCCTTCCAACACTAGTCACCTTCACTTCACCACCAAATTAATTATTTTCCTTCTATCATGATACCTACTAGTTCATATATTGTCCAAGAAGTTATCTCCACACACCCTCTTAAACACGTAATGTCATAGATGAATCTATATGTGTGTTTAAGTGAACATGCAAGGTGTGAGTAAAATGAACTAGTAAACACTTTTAAAATATCTCAACTCCAATAAGTGTAAAAAATCAGGTAAATTCATGTGTATGTGTGTTTCGTCATTTAAAATACACACACAGGCACACACACACACACATAAATATATTAGATAAATTATGTTAAACAGAATAGAATTTTTGAGATCTTGTTGAATAAACCATAAAATAGTAAACACTCTTTCCATGCCATTAGAAGGAGCTGTACTGAAATGTCATGAAATAACTCCCACACCACAAGGAGTATTAATACCAACTTAATTAATCAACAAAATATCCCATCATAATGAGCTACAAAGACTAATTAAAATTTCAAGAATGAAAATAACCTAGAATCATAGAGTTATGGAAGCTCAGTTCCCATCCCATTACAAGTCATGGTACCTCATTACCCATCCCATTATTCATAATATACCTTACAAGTCACAATATATAACACACATGTGTAATAAAAACCAAATAAAATAGTATATTAAATGGAAACCCAACCAAGTGGAAGTGGAAGACATTCATTCCAAAATAAAATAAAAAATATCCATATAAATTAGTATAGAATATCACTATTATATTAATATAAAATATAATCATCAAATGGTAAGTCAAAAGATATATGTCATATAAAAAAATGTAAGATGGTATATCAAATAGTGATCCAATCCTAGGTATATACCATTGTCCCATGTAATAAATTTAATATTCTAACTAATCATATTAAAATAATTAATCCCATTAAATAATTAATATTAGAAATAAGTGATTATACTATCATAATTAATGTGATTAAGAAGATAAATAAGTCAAGCATGCATGATGTGGTATAAATAATAACATAAAAAATTCCTCTTAAAATTAAAACAAAAAAAATTAATATTTCACTTGAAAACTATATATGAACAATCATAATCATGGATTTTCATATACTTTATAAATTTCACATGGAAATATTACAATGAATAATAAAGAAAAATATTTGAAGAATAATTGAATTTATTTAAGTAATATTACATTAAATATAAATTCAATGGAGTATACCAATTCACTTTTTAAAACATTTCCTTTATTCATTGTCCATTGGATATTTCAAAAATCAATATCTAAATTATATTATAATTTTGAAAATATTAATCAACCACATTAAAGAAAAACATGAACTAAAATATTACAGGGATTTATACCACCTTTTAAATAACTCAATGGAAATCTCATCCTAATCTATTTGTCGTAAAATGAATCCCTAGAAATAATAAGTTAATATTTATAAAGAGATAGTCCCAAATACCAAGTTAAATCACCCATATAAAAATCTCTATATTCACTCAACACTCTTACATGAAAAATCCCCAAATCTATTAACTTTAACAAACATTAATTTTTTCCTAAATGTGATGAAATCAAATATAAAACTCACTAGGACATATAACTTAACTAAAATAGAAAGTAATGACTTGCATTCACCATGTTCAATCCTCCTCTAGACACCACACAAAAAATACCTAACTTTATATATGGATTTCACCTAGTGAAATCCATTATCATATTTTTATTGGGAAACCTAAAATTTTAGAAAAAGGAAGAATAATAAGGGAAAGGGAATATGAGTGGTAGGAATTTTACCTCAAATAAATGACTACAACCATCAAAAAATATAATGGGTTGAGGGGGAAATAAAAGTAACTAAAGGGAGGATAAAAGGGGAGTAACTAGTTAAAATATCCCTCCCTCAAGGACTTATATTCCTCAAAAACATGGGAGTGAAATTCAGATATTAGTCCCATCCCTTTTATAAAAACTCTCCAAGAAGCCACTAAGCACCTGGTGAATATCCACTTACCACCCGGTGGCTCATTAAGTGCCTGATGGAAGTCCATTGGCTACCTAATAGTATGAATAATGGTAAAAACACACTTTTTGTACACTAGTTACTTGGTGGTACTACTCCAGGTACCCATTAGTTTCATGTAGTCACCTCAATTTCCCCTTCTATATACTAAAACATTAAAAATTCCTCTCTAACTTTTCTACTTATCTTGTCATCTCCAAATACTCACTTTTAAACTTCTAAAAACATTAACAAAGATCTCTTACCCCTATCTTTCTTAATAAAAATACAAAATATTAAAATGAACCCAAAGTTTATCTATTTAATTTCCCGATTTAAATTCAAAATTATACCTTAATAATTTAAAAAAATACAGGACATCAAAAACTTCCCTTCACTAAGATTCTCATCTTCATGAAGCATCTTTGAGAATTTTTAGTGATATATTGATCACAAAATCCTCATGTTTTCTTCTTATATCCACTTCCTATATCTAGATTATCATAAATATTTGAAAATCACAATTATCAATCATTATATTAGTCAAAAAACTGACTCACATATGTCTCTTATTTATGCATTGGCATGAATTAAAAAACTTGTGTTGAGTACTTCTATAATCAACTAGCATACCTTTAACTACTTTAGATTATTCCCCCTAATAAAATTCTATAAGTCACCATTCAAACTTAATATTCATGTACTAAGTGAGTGATACACATAAGATATGTCACCTAAATAATCTAAAACTTTATATACTAAACTATTTATTTGATTAAAAACTATAATTCCTCACTCGATCTTGACCCCTCATGCTCCAACCAATCATTATTGGTAAGTTTTATCACAACTCATTGGAAGTTCCAACTCTTATAATTGATTCACCAATGACATGGAATAATGAAATGAATCTAGTAAATACATTGAAATTCACCAAACCACCTTCCATGGATGGTTTAACCACAAAAATAATATTAATGGTTCTCCCCTAAATCATTATTTCAGTATATTACTCTCACCAACAAAGTTTATGTGAAATTCATAATTTATGAGAAACATATAATCATAGTTGAGTCAAAACCCTTGAGTACCTATCCACTTTACCCAATTCATTACCAACATGATGTTCCCTACAAGATAAACCTAATCGTTATCTACTACTAATGTAACACTCATTAGAAACCATCTTATTCACAATTTAACATATCATCCATGATGCATCACTAAATCATGCGTTAAATACTACATTATACTAATAACTTGATGAATCATTCCTTTAATCACTAAAAATTGTTTATACAATCTTGTAACTCTTCACTATCCTTTACTAAGAAACTTTTCCCCTTAAACATCATCATATAAACCTATGCACTATATTGTTTATACCTACTCATGAAATATCACATTTTCCAAAATACTATTTTTACCATTCTAAGTTATCCCAAATTATTTTTTAATAAAATAATTATAATCTCCACTATATTTTAACCATTTTTGAGCCACACTCAGTATGAAATGTTTTCCTCATCTTATATACTTGTATAATATTCTTGTCATTTATAAATCGATTTACACCACCAAAATAAAGAAATTATATATCACACCCTTATACATCCCAATCCAACCTTAGGTATGACATCATCCTACCTTACCCACGAAAAACCCCCAATTATCATTGCATGATAAAGCCTCCCACTTTACTTATCATTAAGTCAAGTTCCTTATCAAAGGATTCATCTAATCAAGATAAAACATGATAAGAGATATCTTATACACATACTCAATTTTTATCTATCTCAAATAACTAATATTGATGAGAAAAAATTTATTTTGAACCTTAATGATGCTCATCTAATGGATCCAACCCATATCTCATTATATCGATACCTATATATATCATGGAATTCATACATGTAGCCAACAGGGTGATATATAAATAAAATCATGCAAATCAACAGTCTAGATCATGAATGAGAAGAATCACTCTCGTATTCATTTTAAAGAGGAAATATTGGGTCCACTGTGAATAATTAATCCCTAGTTATCATCTTAATTCAATATTAATTGTCCAATGGTTGTTTATATCTATATTAGGATGGCCTAACTTTAAAATGTCTATCAATATATATAAATAAATAAAATAACCAACAAGAATCAATATCAACCATACCACTACAGAAAAAAATAATAAAAATACTTTCTAGATATAATATAACATGGAAACATATCAATATGTTCAATATAATACTCATAAATCAATAAAAAAAATTTTTTCTAAACATCATTTCAAGATCAAAAATCTAATTTTCTTGAAATTTGTACCCATATTAATGCATGAAAATTCCAATTTATTTTACCCAAAAAAATTTAAAAATTTCCTTTATCCAAAATAAATCATCACAAAAATTACTTTAAAACATTATTTATAAATATTTTCACCATTTCAAAATCTCATCGTTGGTTTCAAATCTCATTCATTACTTTTTCCAAAATCACTCATGCCAAATACATTTTAGTTCAAAACTAACTCATACTTCTTGGCATAAATCACTCATGCATATCAACATGATGATAGAGTACAAAATGAATTTTAATAATTATATTGGAACTCATATCATATATTAATAATGGAATTACAATAATAATATTAATTAAGCCATTTCAAATGTCCACTTTCAGTGAAACTAGAATCATGGGTGTGTGTGTGTAAAATTATCATCTCTAGTTATTTGAAGTTCTTACTCCAATAAATAATTGAGAAAATGTTGATTTTTTATTATTGATTTTTAATTAACATGGAACAATCAAAATATTCATTCCATCTTAAAATGTTTCTATAATTTACCAAATAAAAAAAATTCACACACATATTCCATGATCCCTATGTTTCAATCATGATGCATGAATCTCAAATGAATATTGTGTGATCAAGAGTTATATCAAATAAATTTTAAATTAAAAATTATGTGTAAATAGTTTTAACCATTATCACTCTCCTATAATTCCGCTAGTAACATGATGTTTCTCTATAAATAGGTTAATCATGTTTATTTTTAGTTTACTTATCTAATCCCAAACCACCGTATCTATTATCTAGAAAATCTCATAAAACCTAAACACCACTTTGATTCTATTTTTAATGACTCAACCTAGAACATCCATTATCATGGAATGGATCACCATATGTTTTTTTTGTGTTCCACAATCTATCAATGTTGATCAATCTCATCAAAGGACTGAATAGATGATTACGGGATAATTTTCCCTCATTTGGGAACACCCAATTCATTATAAAATTCAACCAAAAACCCATCATGGATCGTCTATATATCAAATAACCTAAACTATAAATGAAAGAAAATGGGACCCTTTAATTAGGGTTTCACAATCCCATAATAGAAAGATAAAATTTACAGAGTCTATATGAATATAGTTAGTATATAACTATAGTCCATGTAAAAAATAAAAACAATAGTAAAACTCTATAATAAGAAAAATAAATAGATGTGGCTATATACCTAATTATATCTCATACCAACATTATCCACCCTCACTTCACTACTGAGTAGAGTCATGTTTTATAACCATGATACTTGTTAGTCCCTAGAACAACCATACACTTATCTCTATATACCTAATTGAACCTATAATTCCACATATGAATATACATGTGCATCAAAGTGCACATATATGGTGTGAGTAAAATGACCTGGTAGGCACTACCAAAAGATCATAAATTCAAAAGGCGCAAAGGATCAAGTAAATGAATGTGTGTGTGTATGTGTGTGGTAATTACGATATATATATATATATATATATATATATATATATATACCAAATAAAATTATTAAACCATAACAAAATTCTGGAGTTTATGAAAAATAAACAACATAAAAACAACTAGCTCCTTATTCATTGCTAGTAAGAGTTATACCAAAATTTTGTATCATAACTCCCACACCATTAGGATAAAACATACTAGCTTCAAGTCTAATCTCATAATGCCATCCAAATAAACTAGACATCCTCAAGTAAATTTTAAGAGGGAATTTAACCTAGAATCACTGAGTGAGGGAACCTTAGTTCCCTTCCCATTATGAGTTAGGGTACCTCAATACCCATCACATTATTCATCATAAACCTTTAAAGTAATTACATATAACACACATATAGAATAATAACTAAATAAAGTGCAATATTGAATAAGAAACCATCCAAGTTTAAGTAGAATACATGCATTTAAAATGAAAATACAAAAACCCCTATATCAAATATTAGAAAATATAAATAATATTTCAATCACTACTACAAAAACAAGCTTTATCAGCACTCAAAACGGGCTTTATCAGCGCTAAAAAAGTTCTATAAAGCTCAGCGCTGATAAAGGGGGTCCACTTTATCAGCGCTAAATAAGCACTGATAAAGGGATACTTTATCATTACTAAAAAAGCACTGATAAAGGGTGACATTATCAGCGTAAAAAGGCGTTGATAAAATAACCCTTTATCAGTGCTAAAAAAGCGCTGATAAATGTGATTTTTATCAGTGATCGTTTAGAACTGATAAACTTATCCTTTATCATATATTTTTTAGCACTGATAAAGGTGTCTTTTATTAGTGATTTTTTAGCACTGATAAATGCCATGTCTGGTGCAACAAAAAATTCTACAGCAGCACACCCAAACAGCACCTGCAAAAAATTCAGCATCTCAACAAGTATACCCATAAAAAATTAACATATAATTCATAAGGTAATTACACCAAGTATACTCATACAACAAGTATACCCAACATAATTCATAAGTTAATTAAATACATAAAGAATTCAATTTAGAATTTAGGGGGTTGGGGGGCTGTTCAGGGGTTTGGGGTGGCTGTCCAAGGCGGGGTAGGGGGGTGTCCGGGGGGATGGGGTGTCTGGGGGGATAGGTGTGTCCAATGGGGTGGGGGAAGTCCATGAGGTTTGGGGCTGTCCAAGGGGGGAGGGGTGGTGTCCAGGGGGTGGGGGTGTCCAGGGGGTGGGTGTGTCTAGGTGGTGGGGTGGTGTCTAGGAGGGGGTGTCCAGGTGGGGGGAGTCCAGGAGGTGGTGGGGTGTCTAGGGGGTGGGGGATGTCCAGGGTGGGGGGGGGATATCCATGGGGGTGTCCAGGGGGGTGGGGGCGGTCCAGGGGGTTGGTGGGGCTGTCTGAGGGGGGTGGGGTGGTGTCCAGGAGGGTGGGAGTGGTCTTCCATGGGTGGGGGTTTCCAGGGGTGGGGGTGTCTAAATGGTGGGGTGGTGTCTAGGAGGGGTCTGGGTACCATCTAGGGGGTTGGTGGGTGTCCAGGGGGTGGGGGTATCCAGGGGGTCGGGGGGGATGTCCATGGGCGTGTCCAGGGGTGGGGGTGTCCAGGGGGTTGGGGGGATTTCCAGGGGTGGGGGTGTCCAGAGGGGTGGGGTTTCTAGGGGGTGGGGTGGTGTCAAGGGGGGGTGGGTGTGGTCCAGGGGTGGTGGGGTTGTCCAAGGGGGGTGGGGTGGTGTTCAAGGAGGTGGGAGTGGCTGTCCATGGGGTGGGGGTGTCCAGGGGTGGGGGAGGTGTCCAGGTGGTGGGGCGGTGTCTAGGGGGGTGGGGATTCCAGGGGTTTGGGGCATTTAGGGGGTTGTGGGATGTCCATGGATTGTTCTCCTAAATTATCAACACAATCCGAATGCTTTTGGTCTGATTTGCATACGTCGTTTGTTGTTTTCACTTAAAATTCTGTCCATTTTAAACGAAAGAGATACCCTTTGAGTGATACCGGTCACACTATACCTCATTTTAAAGTGGTGTTGACTCGTACACATCACAAATGACCCATGTATCTTTATCCTAAAGTATCAACATAATCCGAATGCATTTGGTCGGATTTTCATACGTCAGTTGTTGTTTTCACTTAAAATTTTGTCCATTTTAAACAAAAGAGAGACCCTTTGAGTGATATCGGCCACACCGTGCCTCGGATTGTGGTGGAGTTGACTCTTACACGTCAAAAATGACCCACGGATCGTTCTCTTAAATTATCAACACAATATGAATGCGTTTGGTCAGATTTGTGTACATCAGTTGTTGTTTTCACTTAAAATTATGTCCATTTTAAACGAAAGAGAGACCCTTTGAGTGATACTAAACACACAGTGCCTCATATTGAGGTGGTGTTGACTCATACATTTCAAAAATAACCCATGTATCATTCTCCTAAAAAATAAATTCAATCTGAATGTGTTTGGTCAGATTTGCTTACATCAGTTGTTGTTTTCACTTAAAATTTTGTCCATTTTAAACGAAAGAGAGACCCTTTGAGTGATATTGGCCACACCGTACCTCGGATTGAGGATATGTTGACTTTTACATGTCAAAAAAGACCCATGGATTATTCTACTAAAGTATCAACACAATCCTAATGCGTTTGGTCAGATTTTTGTACGTCATTTGTTGTTTTCACTTAAAATTATGTCCATTTTAAACAAAAGAGAGACCCTTTGAGTGATACCGGCCACATCGTGCCTCTTATTGAGGCAGGTTTGACTCATTCACATCACCAACACACCCATGGATCATTCTTCTAAAGTATCAACACAATTTTAATGTGTTTGGTCGGATTTTCTTACGTTATTTGTTGTTTTCACTTAAAATTTTGCCCATTTTAAACGAAAGAGAGACCCTTTGAGTGATACCAGCCACACCGTGCCTCATATTTAGTCTAGTTTGACTCTTAAATGTCAAAAATAACCCATTTATCGTTCTCTTAAAGGATCAACACAATCCGAATGCGCTTGGTTGGATTTTCGTACGTCAGTTTATGTTTTCACTTAAAATTTTGTCCATTTTAAACAAAAGAGAGACCCTTTGAGTGATACCAGCCACACCATTCCTCAGATTGAGGCGGGGTTAACTTATACATGTAAAAATTGAACCATTTATTTTTCTCCTAAAGGATAAACACATTCTGAATGCGTTTTGTCAGATTTATGTACGTCAGTTGTTGTTTTCACTTAAAATTCTGTCCAATTTAAACGAAAGAGAGACCCTTTGAGTGATATTGGACACACCGTACCTCTGATTGAGGTGGGGTTGAATATTACACATCAAAAATGACCCATGTATTGTTATCCTAAAGTATAAATACAATCTGAATGCGTTTGGTCAGATTTCCATATGTCAGTTGTTGTTTTCACTTAAAATTCTTTCCATTTTAAACAAAAGAGAGACCCTTTGAGTGATACCGATCACACCTTGTCTTGGGTTGAGAAAGGGTTGACTCTTACACGCCAAAAATGATACATGGATATTTCTTCTAAAGTATCAACATAATCCTAATGCATTTGGTCAGATTTGCGTACGTCATTTGTTGTTTTTACTTAAAATTTTGTCCATTTTAAACGAAAGAGAGACCCTTTGAGTGATACCAACCACACTGTGCCTCAGATTGAGGTAGGGTTGACTCATACATGTCAAAAATGACCCATGTATAGTTCTCCTAAAGTATCAACACAATATGATTGTGTATGTTCATATTTCCATACGTCAGTTGTTGTTTTCACTAAAAATTATGTCAATTTTAAACGAAAGAGAGACCATTTGAGTGATATCAGCCACACTGCGCCTCGGATTGAGGTAGGGTTGACTCTTGCATGTAAAAAATGACTCATGGATTATTCTCCTAATTTATCAACATAATACTAATTCATTTGGTCAGATTTGCGTGCGTCGGTTGTTGTTTTCACTTGAAATTTTGTCTAATTTAAACGAAAGAGAGACCCTTTGAGTGATACTGGCCACACCGTGCCTCGGATTGAGGAGGGGTTGACTCTTACACATCAAAAATGACTCATGGATCATTCTCATAAATTATAAACACAATATGAATGCGTTTGGTCGGATTTTCATATGTAAGTTGTTGTTTTCACTTAAAATTATGTCCATTTTAAACAAAAGAGAGACCCTTTGAGTGATATCGGCCACACTGTGCCTTTTATTGAGGTGGTGTTGACTCATACACATCAAGAATGACCCATGGATAATTCTCCTAAAGGATCAACACAATCCTAATGTGTTTGGTCAGATTTTCATTTGTCAGTTGTTGTTTTCACTTAAAATTATGTCCATTTTAAACAAAAGAGAGACCCTTTGAGTGATACCGGCCACATTATGCCTCAGATTGAGGCAGGGTTGACTTGTACACATCACTAATGACCCATGGATCTTTCTCCTAAAATATAAACACAATATGAATGTGTTTGGTTAGATTTTTGTACTTTAGTTTTTATTTTCACTTAAAATTTTGTCCATTTTAAACAAAAGAGAAACCCTTTGAGTGGTTCATCATTCTTGCATGTTGCTGGTGCATTTCATCTGTTAAAATGGGAAAATGACTCATTAGAGAAAGGATGTTTTATTTAATAACAATTACAATTTTTCTATGAACATTTATATACAACAAGGTTTCATCTTTTTATCCCCTTAACCCCTCTCAAAAATGACCTCCAATTGTACACGTACCCAAGTCAAATCTTCATGCTATTTGTGTACAATCTGCCATTAGGTATGCGGCCCACTCATTTCGGAACAAATCTATATCATCTTTTGAGTATTAGGCTTTTCGTCAGTCATAGTAGTACTACAAAATATAAAAAATAATAATTAGTAACTTAATTAAATTAAATAGTTGTTGTTTTTTAAAATACCTCTTTAGGGATGCCAGTTTGTTGATGAAAAATGATCTCTTTCATAAATTTACAAACATAATAACTGGAATCATTATAGTTTGTTTGTTTTGGACACTGAAAAAAATTTGATCATTGGGAGAATAAGTAACCTGTGTTGATATGTGTTTGGATAGTGAAATTTTATTATATATACCCTGATATTTGTCCAGACGTGGTACTTGCTCGCCTTCTTATTCTTAGCCCCTATCCTCATTCCTTTTTTTAGACGATAATGATACACCACCCAATCATAACATAATCCTCGGTAAAAGATAATATAAATTATATTACTTGATGTTTAGACCTAAAACGTAGGATGTAGTGTCTTACAGATTCACAAACTCCATCATGTGTGGTCAGTTTGATAGATATCCTTGATTTGAATCTAGAAAATAAATCTTTGGAGTATCCAAGTTCATCGCAATTAGCAGCCAATGTTTCCTAAAAACACAAAAAGGGATAAGTAATAAAATAATTGAAAATATAATTGATATGCTTTAATCGTAGAGTTTTACCCCTGCATGGTTGGTATTAGGAAGTGTATTTCATATGTAGTCTTTCTTTAAAATGTTTTCAGCAAGCTGTTCAATATTTCAACCTTTTTTTATGGCTCTAATTTCGTCAGATGTGTTGATGTGGTATGAGGACTAACGAGTCTAGATTTTGGCTCATGGGAAAATTCCTTCAACTATTTTTCATATATACGTCTTTCAACAATATAAAATTCATTTAGTCATAATTTTCACATTAGATCAGCTTTTAGAAAATCAATTCTTGAAAACATAACTCATATATATATTTACAATTGTGACACCTAGCCAACCATTTTCAAGGATCTCATTTACATTTTTATCAGCAACGAAATCTTGACTTTCCTCTCCATATATATTCTTTTCAAAAACCACTATATGACTACTACCACCACTTATCTTAGTATCCACATGAGTCTTCAATGCTAGTAAATGTGGATATAGAACAGGTGGTGTTATTGTGATTTCAGTATCTCTTTGGGATTGGTTGGTTGATCCTTTAGATGGTTTTGAGCCGACGTTTGTCACCCCCTTCCCTTTCTCTATCTATAATAACATTCATTGGTTTAGACCCTTTTTTCATTAATTATTAAAGGTTCAGCTTGAAAAAAAAGGAAATAAATACCTCTTTTTCTGCATATACACTTACAAGTTGTGACTTCCATGCAATGAATGTCCCAATATCCTTTTTGACCGTATGAATATCATCATCATAAAGTGGAATAGGTAGCTCTTCATTTGGCTCATGAGCTATAGTAATTGTCACTTTCAGATGATCTTTCGGAAGTGTTCTATTATACAGCTTGTCATCTGGGATGTTGAACATTGTAGCCCTCACTACAAGGTGATAGGTGGGTGTTGACATATATAAATCATAGTCATTATCACACTATATAAGAACAGTATAGGAAAATTATTAGTGTTTGTTTGATTCACATTTCATGGGAACAATTATTATAATATTGATTACCAAGGCTAAGATAGCTCTTTGAGGGGAATGGCTCGCCTCAAAGCTAGTGGGGGGTGGGACGGGATCTTCATGCACTGGTTGTTCCTGAGTTGTGTCTTCTCCTTACTTCCTACCCATAAAAGTTGATAGCAAATCTTCCTACCATTGCAATCGTTCTTCAAGAGTTTATAGTCTTTCGCTCATTTGTTTCAATTTTTCATCTCTATCTTCCATTTGTTTTTTTTCTCAAAATATACTCAGGGTGTCACCCCAAACCCTGCACCTCTGACACGAACGTATTGTTCTGGCTGCTTCAAAGCCATCGATAATAGGTCTGCATCTGCTACAGGAGTAGCTGATTCCTATGACTGTCGGATATAGAAAAATAACTAATTATTTTTATGTAATAGAAATTTAAAAAAAATATTTTTATCGTCGTGTCCTACTTACACATATTTCTCACACTTTTTGTGTGTTCTCATCTACTAGATTCCCTTCCTTATTCATACATGCCTCATTCCATAGCACATGACGTGGGATGGAAGTGTCTTTGGTTTTAGACTCATCAATCTACATATAAATATAGAAAGATAATTATGATGTTTTTTATTGTCACCTAAAAATATTACTGTAAATTTAAAATACATACCATTTTCTTTTATAGTGATGTGTACCCCATCCTTTCTTCACGATAGGGGTACGTTGGTTTTGATGTACGTTCCTTATTTTCAGTACAGAGTTTATGTTTCATAAATGAAATATTGACAATCAAAGTGATGAATATATGTATCCTCAAACAATGTATTATCACCCACAATGTACCTAAAACTTCTCATCTCCACGGCAGCCAATAAATGAATCACATGCTTCTTGGGATATCAGGTGAGAATAGACAATGGGTGGGTGTGGGCTTATTTTACCTTTGGAATCTTTCATGTGAAATTTTGTTAAAATAGTTTGAAAACCTCGATGAATCATTCTTGCAAGCCTTACTACATAATTCTTGTGTGAATCATCTACTATAAATGTACTCTTAAAGAGATTGAGAAGAGTAAGACAATGTTTAATTATTTTATTTGCTAGTAAATTAAAGAAATAATATCATAATATTACCGTAATTTCTTCCCAAATCACAGCCTTCAGCCCGGACACAACATGGTGCCATGAATCTATGTCAATCGGCATGTGTTGTCGAGTGACAATTACAATGTAAATACTAAAAATAGCCTTGTTGGGATTCACATGTTGGCCTAGTTCATTCCATCCAACATCAAATTTGATGCCTTTTCTTTTCAATTTAAGAACTTTGGCTAACACCGTCAAACTACGACATACCTGTGTTTTCTGTGACGTCGTTCCTTCATACCCAACCATTTAATTCATATCAACATCATCTATATGTTCATATGAAATGGTATCAATGGCATGTGCTGATGGTTTTTGGAACTCAACACTAAGAGCAGCAACAGGTTCAGAAACTTGTTGTTGCTCTGCACTGTGAGCAGCCGCAGCAAGAGCAGCAGCAGCAGCAGCAACAGCTTGAGAGACTTGTTCAGCCTCAAGGTTAGGAGCACCAAGACATGTAGAAGTCATTATCTGCAAAAGTGGTTGAACAGTTAATTTAGATTACATAAATTCAGTAATGATAAGATAATAACATGAGATAACAAGATCTATATTACAAATATAATATAACATTTTTATTGAACTCTATTTATTTTTTTCAAAGGCTAAAGGGATTTGACACCTCTATCGATTATCCAAATCCCTTCATTGTGGTATACTCTAACATACAAAACATCATCTACATTGGGACCGCTACGAAATTATTGTGACGTACCACTGAAAGGATCATCCTCAACTGAATTTTCATCGTACCCTTCAGTAGTTTTGGATGATAACAGAACAATCGACCACTTTCAGTTTGTGGGATCTAGAATATAAAAAACTTGTACCGCTTGTGATGCCATTATAAACGGTTTTTCTTTGTACCGTTATTTACTAAAATAAACTTTCACAAATCCTCATTCATCTATTTTAACACCACTATTGTTATAAACCCATTTTCATTGAAAAATCAGCAATTTAAATGTCGTATAATCCAACTCCCATATTTGTTTGATAATGCCAAAGTATGACATATTTGCATAAATTTGATTTTTTTCCTTACTACCAGAAACATGAATCGCTTCAGCCGCAAGTGTAACTCCACTATTTTGCATGGTATTATCTTCATCATGTTCATCAATATAGAATGTATAACCATTAATTACATAACCATTATAAGATAATACATACAAACTTGGTCTGGCGGCTATCTATCTTAGTCGTTCTGAAATTGAATTCAGATTTTCATCCAACTCCTTAAAATATGGTCCTGAAACCATCCTATAAACTGGTGATTATGTGTATTTGATATCCATTTTTCATCCCTTTATGGATTCAAATTCCTAAGAATTTATTTGTGAGTTTCAATATATGGATCAACCTCCCAAATGTTATGCAAAACATAAATGTAGGCCTACTCCCAATCTGTAATACTGATTGTCACAACATCTCTTCCAGAAATTCCTTCACCCTCAATGCATCCAGTGCGATTAGATTTTGGGAGACCAATGCTTTCCACATCAGATAGGTATTCGATAAAAAATTCAATGTATTCCTCAATAATATATCGCTCCACTATAAAACCCTTTGGCCAACTTTGATTTTTGACATACCCTTTCAAAATCTTCATATACCGTTCAACGGGGTATATCCATCTATAGTGCACAGGACCACAAAGTCGAATCTCTCTCACCAAGTGAATCATTAAATGAAACATCATATCAAATAATGTTGGCAGGAATAACATTTCTAATTCACATAATATGATGACAATTTCTTTTTCCATAGCTGGAAATTTCACCGGGTCTAAAACTTTGCTACATATATCTTTGAAAAAGAAACAAAGTTTGGTTAACATATGACGAACATTCTTGGGAAAAATTCAATGTAAAGCTATAGGAATTAGATCTTGCATCAAAACATGGCAGTCATGTGATTTCAAACCTTTTAACTTCAAATCATTCATTGAAACAATGTTCTTGATATTTGATGAATACCCCTCTAGAACCTTTACATCATTGAATAATTTGCAAAACTGATATCTCTCCTCCCTAGAAAGAGTATAAGCAGCTGGAGGAAGAAACATTCGATTTTCACCCTTCACGGGAGCCAACTCTTCTCGTATTCACATGTCAACCATGTCCAAACTTTCCTTAATTCCATCATTTCTTTTGCCAGGGGCATTTAGAAATGTTTCGATAACATTTTCACATAAATTTTTTTCCACATGCATCACATCAAGAAAATGTATGACTTAAAAACAATTCCAGTTTGGTAATTCAAAAAAACTGATCTCTTTTTCCAACCAATTTTCATAAGGTTTTTCAAAAATGGTTGACCAAAAATAGTGTTCACATCTTTTACTTTCTCAAACAGTTGATCACCTGTTAGTGGAGACGGTGTTGCATTTTTTTTGAACTTCCATTGAATGATGTCGTCCAAGATCGGTACTTATGCCAACGAGGTAGAAATCTATGTCCTAGAAACGCATATTTTGATGAATTTTTCAACCTAATTGATTCTATATATTCTTTGCACATGGTACACCCTTGATTTCCTTTAATGTTATAGCCTGACAAATTTCCATAAGTAGGGAAATCATTTATTATCTCATACAACATCGATCTCAACGTGAATTATTCACTTTTATAAGCATCATACAACATAACACATGAATCCCACAATAACGTCAATTCCTCAATCAAAGGAGGTAGATAAACATCAATATCGTTACCTAGTTGTTTTGGTCATGATATAAGCATAGATAACATGATGAATTTATATTTCATGCATAACCAGGGTGGCAAGTTATAATTTACCAACATAACAGGCCATGTACTGTGAGTGCTGGTTTGAAAACCAAAAGGATTCACTCCATCTGTAGATAACGCAAGAAGAAGGTTTCTTGTCTCTTTTCCAATTTCAGGATACTAATGATCAATGTTCTTCCATTGAGAAGAGTCGGCTGGATGACATAATTTTCCATCATTATTTCTTTTATCTTCATGCCATGACAATTTTCTTACAGTTTCTTCACTTCCATATAGATGCCTAAACCTTGGAATGATTGTAAAGTACCATATAAATTTAGTAGGATTGGATTCATCTTTATTGTATCGAGAAGCACCACACTTTGGGCATTTTATAAGTGATTTGTTCTCCTTAAGAAACAATATACAATCTTTCGGTAAGACATGTATTCTTTCAGAAATCATACCCATTGAGCGTAGCATTTGTTTGGATTCATATGTTCGGATTGGGAGCTCATTATCTTCCGGGAGCATTTCATTCAAGAGAGAAAGTAGTTCCGTAAAACTGACATCACTCCATCTATTTTCTGCTTTCAATTTATACAACTTCAGTACAGCCAACAATGTTGTATATTTAGTGCAACCAGCATACAATGGCATCTTTGCACAACTCTTTAACTTCTCAAACAATTTTGGGCAATCATGGAGTTCATTTTCAATTGTCTTTGTCATTTCCTCAATACAATCTTCATCATCATTGACATCTATAATCACATCCTCCATACGGTCTTCTTCATTACCCATATTTGTATTCATATATGATGATCCATAAAATGTGGTTTTATCCCAGCCAGTAGCTACATTTTCTTTTTCTCCATGTTTATTCCAACACTTATAACTTCGATCTATTTCGTGACATATCAAATGTTCTTACAAATCCTCTAGAGTAAGTAGTCTAGAATAACAAAAACGTAAACATGGACAAAGGATTTGAGAAGGATCCTTTGCATGATCCTTTCCAAACTTGATAAACTCTTTCACTCTGTTCTCATACTCTATTGTCAAACGATTAGCATTCATCCAATATTTATTAATATTCATCCTATTTGAATCTCAAATATTAGTATTTATGGTTCAAATACACAAAACAAGACTTCCAAATACAGTATAAGAGAACCACTTATAAAAATATAGATTAATAAAGCCTAACAATTTCCAATAAAGATTTGGAAATCAACAGAACTAGGATAGACCCCCCATATAAATCAACACAGTTTCCAAACACAAAGGGGTTCATGGGGATAATCACTTGTCTCATAGATGGTAAAACTCACACAGCATCATCCTCTATGGATCATACTCCTCTATCGGGTCAACCCTTCTATGGTCAACTAGTCCATCCTTTTATACCTCACCAACATAAAATACATATGGATGAAAACCAGTAGCCATCTCTATAAGTAAAGAAAGGATTCTCATAATCTCAATAATAT
The DNA here is from genome assembly GCA_963277665.1 of Viscum album. Classification (NCBI taxonomy): domain Eukaryota; kingdom Viridiplantae; phylum Streptophyta; class Magnoliopsida; order Santalales; family Viscaceae; genus Viscum; species Viscum album. Next base: position 1,429,339,232 of record OY728156.1, on the reverse strand, counting down.
GGAATTCATTAAATATAATTACTTTAGATTCATTATAGTTTCTTCAAATCACCCCAATCCAAACACATTAATAATCAAGAATGATACATCTACCACTCCTAGGTATCTTCCCTACATTCAATATCATCATGCCTAATATTTTTGGTAAGCTCAAGTTACTTACTTTAAATCACAGGGGGTATGATCACTTGTTTCATAGATGGTCTCCCATGTTATTCCATATGAAAATTTTAACAAATATTATTGACCTATTATCCCATTCAATCCTCATGAGTGTCTAATTCCAAACTCTATCTTAAGTGTAATATCAAAAGAATATATATTAATAAATTACACCACATCCACTTCCCCACTAATCTGGTCATTCTCATAATCTAATGGAATATTTCTTATGCTTTAACCCATTCTATATAATCTCATAACCATATATCCACACATACACATGTCACAAACACATAAAAAACCATATCCACATCACAACCACACATCACATCCACATAATAGTATGATATTGTGAACATGAAGGACATAAACATCATACTATCCTCCTACAATGCACAACCCCCACTATGTATCCACACTAAATACACATAATCATGTCAAAAATAATATATATACAGAAAAACCTAAAATCAGTATAGGTCGTATATATACACTCACTGTGAGCCATTACAACTCATACTAAGTGTGAAGGGGTAGAAGGGAAGAGGGAGTGGTTCTCTATGTGTTCCCTCTATAACCTAGATATTGAGAAAAACACTCAGAACCAAAGTACCCATTTGGATTTCAATCAGGTTACTCGACTCAAGTGGTGGTGCATAAGAAATAATAAGAAAATATAATAAGTATATAGTCACACATAAATCTTTCCTAAGGGTTTACACCAAACTAACACTACAAACACCCTCGTCAACCGTTACCTTGTTACTACCACCCTCTTATAACCACTTCCATTATAATGCCACAAATAATCCCCAACAAATCACATAAGCATCCATATCAACATTACGAACTTCTCATTTCATTTAACATTATAATTTATTGGATTTTTATTACCATATGCATTTCAATTGTTAACCATTTTAATGTAAAACCAATCATTAAATCACTACCCACAATAATCCATTCAATAATCATTAATAACATTTATTCTATCTTTAACAATTTATTAAACATAATTATTCTAATCATTATCATTAATCATTTAACAAACCATCATTTATCATTTCTAACCCATCACCCATTACTATTTTTATTTATTCCAACCATATTCCATGCCAAAAGGAAACTATAACACCACCCAATAACAACTAAATTTTCATGACATAAAATAAAACTAAACACATTCTAAAATACATAAAACCACTTATTTTCTGCCTAAATATCCATATCATTGCTATCATAACCACACAATAATCCATCCATCACTACTATATTAATTACCACACCACATGCTCTCAACCACATCAATCTACCATCACCATTATAATCATAGTGATAAATACCCCATAATAGCATGAAAGGTAAAACATATAAGAAATTCACACTAAAAACAACCCCTTAAACACTCTATCATATTAAAGTAGAATTTATAGTTTAAATATAACACTTTAATTACAGATTTCCATACAACCAATTCATTACCTACCTTAAGTGACTAGAAAATAATGAAAGGTGATTATGACATATTATTAGTAGTAAGAAATTTCTTTCACAACATCAAGAATAAATCACTTAGCAACAACACCAATAAATCCATAAATATATAAGAAATATTATAGAACTTCATAAATCACATGAAAAACTCCCTCTTCACATTAATTTCCTTTAGTCTAATTCATTATAGTATTTAGGTTAATTAGTAATATCCATCCAATGGAAACAAAATAACATGATAATTCCACAATTTACACATAATAAAGAAGGAGAAATTTCATTTCCCAAACCTCAACTAATGATTTAACAAATATTTCAATAAGAATGAGAAGAATAGTCAAATAAATCATGACTTAACACATGAGGGTAATCTAAAATTTCTATGTATAACCATTAACCATTAAAGACATAACAAAAAAACACAAAAATCGAATCAGCATTGTTTTCACATCCTTCCTAAGAAGAAAGTTCAAGAAGAGAATCAAGAAGAAGAGAAAAGAAATTCACCTTAGAGGAGGAGAATTAGGGATCCTTCTGCACTACGTCGGGAGGGGAAGGCACGACCACCAGAGGGGGTGGTGCACAGGAGGAGCCGCCAACCATTGAGAAATGGAGTAGGGTCGAGCGGAGAGGAGGATAAGTGTGTTTTGTGGGTAGGAGGATCCACCAAAGGGGTTTGAGGGGTTTGAGGGGTTTGAGGGGGAGGAAAATCAGGCACGTGAAGATCGGGTTTTGAGGGGTTCGTGGGGAGAAGAGGAGAAGTAGGGTTTGTGGGATCCGCCAGAGGGGGAGGTGCATGCGAAGATTGGGGGGCGGTGGAGGTTTGGAAACGTGAAGATCGGGGGGCGGTGGAGGTCCGACACGCGAAGATCGAGGGGTGGATGAGGTCCAGCAACGCGAAGATCGGGGGGGAGGAAGTTGTTGTAGGGGTACAGTACCACGAGAGCTTTAGGGCGTGATAAACAGAGGACACTGTGCGACTGATTTTATAAAATATGGGACTACGGTTTTATAAGTGCTAAAATTTTAGCGCTGATAAAGGAAGGATTTATCAACACTGATAAAGAGTCCCTTTATCTGCACTTTCTTAGCACTGATAAAGCCTTCCTGTATCAGCACTAAAATTTTAGCACTGATAAAGGTATCATTTATCAGCGCCTTTTTAGCGTTGATAAAGGGACTCTTTATCAGCGCTTTTTTAGCGCTGATATAGAGCTTCTTTATCAGTGCTAAAATTTTAGCGCTGATACAGGGTATCTTTATCAGTGCTTTTCTAGTGTTGATACAGGGCTTCTTTATCAGCATTTTTTGCTTAGTGCTGATAAAAGATGGCGCTTCCCTTGCCCGTTTTTATAGTAGTGAATATAGTATATGCTCATCGATTGATAGCACAAAGATCCATGTCAAATAAAAAAATATGTAATCTGGTATATAAAATGGTGATCTAATCATAGGTGTTTTCCATTTCCCCAATGAACATGTTTATTATTCTAACTAATCATAATTAAATAATTAATCCCATTAAAATAATTTAGATTAATAATAATTGATAAAACCATCTTGGTTCACATGATGAATAAGAAAAATAAATCACGGATGCATGGGGTTGAATAAATAATAACACAAATAAATGAAATTATCTATAGAGATTAAAACAATAAAAAGAATATTTCACTTGAAAATACAGATTTGAAAAATTTTAACAGATACTTTATAAATAATTCAATACTTTCTCGTGTAAAAACTATAATGAATAGTAAAGGCAATAATGTTCCAAGAATAATTGCATTTATTTAGGGTACACTACTAAAAATAGAAATTCAATTGAGAATAAAAAATTTACTTATTAAAACCTTCCCTTTATTTACTACTCCATTGGATATTTCAAAAATCAATGTTTAAATTGTACGAAATTTTAAAAATAATAAGCATGGTTATCAAATAAAAACACTAAATAAAACACAAAATGGGTTGAGACTACTTACCTGAATATCTCAAAGGAGAGATAATCCTAATCCAAAAATCAACAAATGTATCCCTAAAAATTAAAAAAAACCTCATAAATAAAGAGACCCAAATACAAAACTAAAACACCCACATACAACCCTAGATATTCACCTAAAACCCTCACACATAAAAATCCCCAAATCTACTAACCAAAAAAACGTTTAATTTTTTCTCAAAAGTGAAAAAACTCAAATATAAAGATCATTGTGAAACATAAATTCACTAAAATGAAATGAAAAAACACAAATTCAACCATATTGATCCTTATTAGTCCATTTCACATAAAATCCCTAATGTTAAGGAGAAATTTCACCATACCCTAGTGAAATATAACATTAAATCCCTAACCAAGAAAAATAAAATTATATAAGAAAGAATAAGAAGAAGAATAAGAAGAAGAAGAAGAAGAATAATAATAATAATAATAATAATAATAAGGGAATAAGATAGGGGATAAAGTTACCTTGTATTGGTGACTATAACCATCCAAAAATTCTTCTAGATCAAGTAGAAATACAAAGGGAACCAAAGGGGGAGAAAGGGGAGAAACTTATTAAGATGGACCTCTCCCAAATACCTTGCTACCTAAAACCAAAGGAGGGTACAAACATTAAATTATGGTTCTTTAATATTTAAAAAAAACATCCCTAAGTTTAATTAGGTACCAGGCGACTCACCAAGTACATAGTAGAAGCCCACCAACCACCCGGTGTTAGGACCAATAGTGAAATACCATTGGTTGTACATCAAATACACAGTGGATACCTAAAGAAACAATTATTTCCTCTTATGTATATTAAAAATTAAAAAATCATATAATTCCTTGACCTGTTCTACCCAAACATTAACTGAACTAGGTCACTATATAACCTCATGTGAACCTCCCCATATACCAGAGGTTTTCAACTTGTGAAAATTGTATGTAATAATCACGAGGATACTATTAACTAAAATATAAATCATAAGGTACATGAATGAATAGAATAAAATTTTTATATGACCTATCAATATAACAGACATAACTAGAACCTATCGATATAAAATATAGAGCCAATAGGAAATCATGTAGTATAGACTATAAAAGGTAAAATAATCTACATAATATGTATCAAATATAATAGAGTTACTGCAGTCCAGAAATATATACAACAGACATCATAACTAAATAAACATAAGGGTCCTTTGGGTGATATATATGATGCACAAAATAAGAAATAAGGTAACATGGTCTTTTCCCTAACTCGCTAGTCAAACTCCTATTAAATCATCAGCCATTAATACACTATTATTCCAACCTATAACTCCATCTTTATGATAAATATTTGTACCTTCTATAAGACATTAAGGTATAGCCATATACATCTAAACCCTTTTCATGTACATAGGTAGGGGTGAGTCTAATAACCTAATAATATTCCTCCACTTGTCATGACTCACAAAGTACCGGTGATTAAGTGGATGCATGAGAAAAATTTTAGTGAATGCACGTCTATGATGAGTGTCAATCAATCCACCTAAAAAATAACTCAAGCACGCTCATAAAAAACCATACTCGCATTCCATAGTGTTTAAAATGAAAATGCTTCTTAAAGACTCAACTAGACTACCCAACACAGTCTAGGTCCCACATGCCTATATCTGAAGGCATGTATACCCTTATATCCCTTTTAGGTATATCACATGGTCACTCATGTCTCAACAGATGCTATCACCAAGAGGTCTTATCTATATCAACACACTATAAAAAACAGGTGATTAGCAATGTTTTTTAGCCATGCTTTCTTAAAATATGGATAATTTTTAATTTAAACCATGTTTTTTTAATGTGTATAATTTAGTTGTTTTTAGTGACATTTTAAAATGGGACTGATTTTCTTTTAGTAATTTTTTTCAACCATGTTTTTAAAACATGAATAATTTTTATTTTAATCATATTTTTAAACATGGCTAAATTAAATACAAAATTTAAAATATTTTTTTATGATTATTATTTATTTTATATTTATATATATATAATATTAAAAATAATATAAATGAATAATATATATATTATAATATTAAAAATAATATAAATGAATGGTTTTCATATATATATTACATATATCATTGTACATGTGACATTTAAAATAAATTTTATTTATATAAAAATTATACATACACACACTCAAGTTAAAACATAATAGTAATTAATTGATAATAACTAAATAAATGATCATTAATAATAAGTAAAAATATTGAAATTCATATATATATATATATGGTTATATATCTTTATAATATTATATATACATTTATATATAAATGAATATATTAATATACACATGTTTTAAAACACACACATGTATATTAATATTTTAATTTATATATAATTATATGTATATTGGTATATTATATACATGTGTGTGTGCATTTATAAATGGGTTTATGTAAAATATATAAGTTAATTTATATATAAAAATATTAATATTGGTATCTTAATTTATATATAAATTTATAAGTATAAGTTATATATATATATATATATATATATATTAATAAGTTATATAAAAATATAGTGTAATAAAGTTATATTAAAATAAAAAAAACCCAGGCTGAGTTGTATGGGAGTTCACCTTGTACGCCCATGCCATGGGTACGAGCCATGTGATGTGAAAATATATTTTCAAGGGGGCGTGAGGGGGTAGGTGGCAGGAAGTGTCGGCATACGGGGGACCTAGGCAGGTGACATCTTCAGGGTGTTTTAGCATCAACAAGATGCGAGCACAAGGTAGTGTCAGCCTACAGGGGACTAGGGTGTGGCAATGTTGGTTCAGGTTAGTGGGAGGTGGGGAGGGTGAGTTCTTATTAAAAATAGAATTTAAAAAAACATGTTTGATTCCAAAAATGCATACCCTTATTTCCTATAAACATAGGTAAGTATTAGGCCATTTACCATTATTTCTTAAAAATGTGGGTAAGTTAGGTTAGATATGTGGTTAAATTTACCCACATCATGTCTAGCCATACTTTTATGAAATGTGAGTAATTAATTTAGATAAATTTATAAATACAATTAAATTTATTTTTTATAGTGTCAAGACTCATTTATTTGAGTCCCACCTAACTCATCAATCACTTCATTGCACATTAATAACCAAAACCCAAAATATCACAGTGAATAATGATAATATCATGAAATATAATAAGGATTAATCAAGGAGGTCCAAACCATCAATAATAACTAAAAACAACAATAAAAACCAAAAAAGGTGGTCAAATAGGTTTGAAATTATCAAATATCAATTGAACCAAAATCCCATGATAAAATAAACATGTAAAATAAAGATTGGGGCTTAACTATAAGAAATAACAATCTAGAATCTCACACCCTACCTCATATTATCTCATTAATCCTCACCAAATCTATCTACCATATTACCCATAGACCACCTTTGACTCTCTCCCATATGTCACAAGTAATCATAGTTCCTAGATCCCACAATATAAAAATACAATACTATGGATATATAATTGTCCCTCAAATCATTTATTAGGAATATTATAAACTTCTTGTGCACTATGGAAATTGATCTTAACATAGTGATGAAATATTAATGATAAAACTCCTCTAAGGTAGGAATTATCTCATCCATCAATTGAATCACCCTTATTTCCTAGATCCTAGTTCATCAACACACAACATACTGTCAAAAATAGGGAATATAACTACTAAGAGATACATTGACATCAATTGGGTGAAAAAATCAGTCCATGTAACTTCACTAGAATAGTAAAAACATGATCCTTATGTACAATACAAACCCTAAGTACATCTTAGAAGTCACCTCCCATAGGGTGTATCCTGATCAAGAGGTATATCACATAACAAAACTATCTCATGAGCTAGATACCCAGTTGTTTTATCTCATACTGGCACAAGCCAACATCACTTAAGAGGAGAAAATGATATCCTCTTATCATAATGTTGAGGAGGAAAATCACTCAAATCCTAATTGTATCTCATGATCCATATTGAGGATTGTCATAACACTAAGAATAATTCCCATTTATACTTCCTTATCTATTAATTTAAATATCATAGGGACTATCTATCATCTCTATCACTGAGGCCATTTAAGATGCACATCCACCATGAATAAAGGATCCCAATCACTCATCATGAATACCAACTGCTACCTAAAGGCTAATGGTGAATGGTCTTACCAATAACTCAATAAATATTGATGTTTCACACCAATTGTAAGGGTCTAACTATACCATAATCGCAATAAATGTGTGATCACTCAATCAAAGTTTCATTGAACCCCGTGATTAACTCCAAGTAATTAGGGTAATAAAATAGTCCTAGACTTGATCACCTTTCAAATAGGGTACCTCCCAAGGTCCCTTGAGTAACCAACCATCAAGAAACCCTATAAACATCCAATCCTAGTCTAACTAACCCCTTACCCAAGGGAAGGTTTCTCCTATGGTTCTTATATTATCATGCACCATCATACAATAGAAAATATCATGCATGGAAACCATAAGTCAAGAGGGATTATAGAATAATATAATTTTTAAAAAATAGTACCTCTACCTCATGAGGTCAATTAGACCAAAACATTTATTAAATAAATCCTTCTTTAATATTATTTAAAATAATTTAAAAACCATTTTTACAGATTATTTTAAAAAACATCACATTCCATATTTTCTTACATGGGTTCATGGAAAAATCAAGTGAAAATCCCTTTTGAAAATATCTCATTTCCCTTTTGAAGGATCATTTCAAAATAAAAAATTTCAAATACATGCTTATTTTAAAATTCAATTAAAACCTCACTTCACTAGTTAGAATCTCATTTTAAAAGGGGTAAATCATTTTCCTTTATAAATCCAAGTAAAAAATCTAACTAACACCACTAATTGATATATATAATGGTTCACTGACACTCATTCAACCAAGGAATCATTGGAAAACTTTTTTGTAATCTATACAGTCATTATTGACTATTATTCTAATTTGATCTCATACTATTTATGGAGTGAACACAAACTAGGTCATATAATCATGCTCATCATAATAAATGTAACATATAAGCATAAAATAATTTAAACAATCAATATATTCAATGCATAAAGGCTACCTACCATAAACACATTCCCCTATAATAATCCTGAGCTCATACCAACCACTATAAAATCTAATAAGAAAAATTCTCATCTAGAATTATTTGAATTTAATAAACCATTTACTTTAAATTAAAATCCCCAATTTGGAATAATTAGTATAAACTCATGAAGTGGTGATATGACATCAAAACTACATGAAATAAGGTTTGACCCACACCCAATACACACTCAAACCTTTAATACACAAAATTCCTAATTACAAAACATAAATATATAGTTATTTTCTCCCAAAAATCAATTAAATCCAAAAATAAAATAATTTTATGACATGCATTAATTAAAATTTCATGTGCTATCAATAATCCATCCTCCTTGATCCTCCTCTACACACCACACACAAAATATCTAGGTTTACAAATAAATTACACCATGATTTAGTGTAATCATGCATAAAATACCTAGGTATTTGCACTAAAATTGGATAAGAATGAAGAATAATAACAAAGGGAGAATAAAGGGAAGGAACTACCTCATATTGGCATGATGAAATACCATAGGAACACCCAATCCAATGTAGGAAAAAATGGGAGAAAGGGGGTGAAAAGGTATAACACACCCCTTGTTTTGGATGGATAGATACAAGGAAGTCCAATGGGTTTAAAATGGATTCCTGCACCAACCCAAAAATTAACAATTATCCCTCTCAAAAAAATGAATCGGGGATTATCATGTACCTGGTGGATAAACCAATAGGACTACCCCACTAGTTGCACCACCAGTTATCAAGTGGTTGTTGAAATCACCAATCAAATTTATTATAATGACCAAATACGTGAAAAATAATTCTAGGTTTTTTCCATCTATCTTTACACCCTTAAAACATCAATTTATATTTTTAAAACATGAATAAAACTTCCTCCATTTGATCAAATTCAAAATTTCAAATTCACCCTCACACCAAATCATTGGGGTTCTAACCTTCCTTTAATTCCATCAACCTATGAAGATATAATTCATTATAAATCCCCCCTATTTTTTAATCATATTTACATATATAAATAATCACTTTTAAGCTTCTAAAAATATTCATAAATATTACTCTCACCCATCTCTTAATCCAAATCTAAAATATTCAAACAAACCTTGATTTTATCTATCTAATTTCAAAATTTAAATTTCAAAATATAATTTAATACATTTAAAATAATATATGGAGTCATAATAATAACTATCATGACATGAATCCATAATTATATACTTTATAAACTTATTTCCAAATCTCTCAACAATACCATCAAGAGAAAAGTCCAAAGGAAACCCATTAACCTTAATCTAAAACCAATATCTGGTGATATAACTTCTTTAATTTCTAGATCATATGGATAATCCTTCTAAACCAAGTGTATTCCCATCACTATCTAAGGACCTTCAGACAAAATATTCCACTTTTCCAATTTACTAAAAAAATTAATGATATATAATTTTTGAACCCACATTAGACATGTAATAAATCTATAAAAAAATTAAAAAATATTTCTCAATGGGTCATGAAAAAAATAGTTCAATAAAATCTCACTAAGAATATGAAAATTATACATGCCTTTCTCCCCAATGACAAGGGGCTTCTCATCCTCCTATAGATGCTTAGTTTCTCTTCTTTCTAGGGTTTCATCACCCAGGCCTCCATTTCGGCTTCTAAATCTCCTTCCTAGGGTATTGATGTCTTATCAACAATGATGGTTCATTCATACAGGTTCTCCAGCTTCCTTATTTCTAGGTTCTTTCTCTTCTATTTCTATGGATTTACCTCGCTTTCTTCCCTTCCACCCCTACTCTATCGATTTTGGTCGACACACACAACCCCATCTTGGTTGGGTGTTTTGGTTCCTCAGATGGGTTTGGGATTGTAGCGGTGGGAGTAGGGGTAACATGGGGTTCTTTGTTTTTTCATATCTCTCATTTGGTTTCTCTTGATTTATTTTGGGTTAAATTTTATGGTTTCAATCCCCATTTCCCTTCATGACTTCAGTTTAGGTTTCCTCTCCTTTGTTTCTGTTTCTTCTGGCTATGGGTTTCTTTCTCTGGATGGTTTCTTGTTCATTTGTTAATCCTCTTCTCGAATGGTGTCATTTTCAGTTTATTTTTTTCTATGGTTTTTTGGTCTTCTAGATTTGTTCTTGGAAAAAATATCATTCCCCCATAACCTTATGCTAATTTAACCATGCCCTAGCCCTAAGTCTCATTTCTCCTCTCTAGGTCAGTCGGGAGTGGTGGATTGCTGGATATTTGGGAGGTGGCATTCGGGTAGTCATAGGTTATTCAGGGAATGAGCCCCAAGTTTGGATGTTTGGTGTGTTTGCACACGATGGTTTTAATAATGACCTTCCAACCTATGGTTCCTCTGATGAGGGCGAAGTGTGGATAGTAGAGTTTTATGTGGTTGATGGAATATATTCGGTTATCATCTCTAACCATGATAGGGTGATGGAAATGTCAGAGTATTTTTCCTCAAACTATTGATGAAGACAATGAACAGATTTATGGGGACGATGGTATAGGTGACGAGGTGTACTGGATGTTAGACCTTAGGTGGATCACAGTGTGGTATCAATTCATCTAGTTAGGGAATTTTGAAATTTGAATTTTTTGGCCACATGGAATTGGATTTTGAGGGGTTTGATTATTCTGTTTTTTGTGATCTGTTTTTTATTTTGAATGTGGAAGGTAAGAAACCATACACACTATAAGGAACTGCTTCAGCTGAGGTTTAGAGAAGGAATTTTGGATGTGAATGCAACCAGACACACTATAAGGAAAATCTCCAGATGAGGATTCAAAGTAGTAAGCATTCACCAGATAATAGCCATCTAGATTTGGAAAAATGAGAGGGTATGGAAATTTACATCAGTACCGGGCCCATGAAACCCTACATGGGACAGTTATCCGAGCATCCATGGAAAGGTGGAGGCTTAACAAAATTCTGTAGATGCTGAGGAGGGGAAATTCCAAGTAGTCTCGATTTAGAATGACTTCTTTAATGGTTTTATTTGGGTGAAATTTTTAGGGTTCACACTTACCATTAAAAGTATCATCTGGAAATATAAAAAAATGGATGGAGGAGGAAGTATAAAAACACCTATATTTAAAGTACCTAAAAATGAATCAAATAAGGACATGAAAAATGAAGAGAACCCCTAATCAGTAAAAGAAAAAGGAGAACCCAATAAAGTCTCTTAGGGATCACCACAATTCATGAAATAAAAAACCAAGTAAAAAATCATTCAAAAAATATAATAAGTTCCATATATCACTAATTACTTTATTTTAAGTAAGATGTAACTCTTTGAAATTTAGAGAAAAAATAATTTATTTATTTATTTAAATTATGTCATGTAAATATAATTATTCTTGATTATATGTATTATTTATGAAAATATACCATAAAATGTTAAGAAAAAATATATTATATTATTATTATATATTTATATTATTTATCATTTGTCGTTATTTTTTTATGCATATGAAGTAACCTATTAATTCAATAATTTATGTTTCATTGTTTCATCTATATAATTTTTATTTTCATTAGTAATAATTCCATTATTTAAAATATAGTCATAAAATACTATTTATATAATTATTTATAAAAGATATTTTATTTAAAACCAAAATAAATAATATACCTATTATTTTGTATTTCATTAGTGAAATTTAAATTTAATTGGTTTTACATTTAGTATAACATTTTATATTTAGTAAATTTGTTAATTAAAATTTTTGGCTATGTTTTATCAATAAGGATAATGATTAAAAAAATTATTCATGTGTTATGTGCCCTAGAGCATCATCACTTCCATAGGTCATGGATTCAAAGTTTATAATTTTTAATTCATGGGATCCTGATCACTAAAACTACAAAATCATAGTATATGAATTATAAGTCTAGAGATCAATACTATGGGAACATGGGGAGCCTATCTTACTTTACCTTTACTAAATTGTAATTATGTTAAATTTAGACAAAACGAACAATTGAAAATATATTTGTTGATAGAAATGGGATCAAAAATCATAGTAGAGAAAAATAAAAAATTGAATTAATGAAATATTTTTATGATGAACATGGAGAGTGGGTCGATTTCAGAGGATATTTGTTAAAACTTTATGATTACTTCATCTTGTAAATTAGTATGGTCAATTAATTATGATACTTATTGAGTTAATTAAACCGACATGGTTAGTAATAATTAATTATACTTTAATTTCATTCAATTATCATGGTCAGAGTAATCTAAAAAGATCTAGAGACATTGTGATTTATCTCAAAGAAAAAGGATAATTAATATTGGATCTCATGATCCCATCCTCATCTATCACATTAGGGTTCATCCCTTAATTATTTTCCCTATATTTAGTCTATTAAGTAATATAGTTTAAATTAGGCTCAATTTAATTATAATTTAACATTTATAATTCACAAGAAGAATTAATCATTTATATAAAAGTATCATCCTCTTACTCTCAATCCACCATCCCATAAGAAACTACTCATTCAGGATGGAATAGTCGACCATCATGAGTGAATGGTTGTTTTTCAGTAATGAAAACATATAGAAGTGTAAATAAAAGTAAAATCATGAATAGATAAAAAAACTTAACTACCATACACACTTCAATATTCAATCCATGAGTGTGAAATCAATACATAAAATTTCTCTAATAAGTTCCTAGGGAAATTCAATAAGTTTTCCCTCAATATTTTATTCACTCTCTAGTTATATATCTATAGAAACAAATCCCCCTTCAAATTTTGGAATCATGAATAATATATTGGTTTGGATATCTCCATGGAATATCCACAGTTATTGCAGCATGATACATTAAAATTTCATATTCTTAACCATGTGTTTACCATATTTACGATGTAAATGTAATGATCACAATGTGGATAAAAATATTTCCCTTTAAAATCTAGAGTATTTTGAGGATCACAGCATAATCCCTCAGATTTTTTATTTTTGGGATGACCATCATAAAATAAACTTCAAGAAAGTGATGGTATATAATGATTATTGTATCATGAGTTCATGTAGACCAAATCATACAATTCTATTAATTTTCAGCCCTTTTCATCATAGAGACTATGTTGTGATGAAATCTTCAATCATACCCTTAAAGTTAATTTGATATGGTTATACTATGGCATGATTCTTAAGACCATAGTATAGGGACCCTCAAATATTCAATCTTAGTTATTTATATGAAGAATCATATGTGGTGTATGGATTTTAGGTTATGAAATAAACTGGATGATTTAATCTAATACAAGCATGAGGTGTTTTGAGTTAATATTATGTAGGCACTTTTCATTCATATTCAAGCCTTATTTTATTTTTTTCATTTCCTTAGTTGTGGTATGGTCTCTACCTTCATGGCATAGGGCTTGGTCCTCAACTCCATGGAAAAGTGAATTATCTTACATACACATAGATTTTCCCTAGTAATATCTTATATAACCTTTATAAAATATAATTTAATCATTCATAACACTTTTTACTTACTAATATATTCTTATGTGAGGGCATTCTAGTATAAACTATGGGATCTTCACTGTTTCTACTTCATATCCACTTGCATTTATTCATATACATCTCCTTCGTGGCATGAGGCTCCTTTTACCACTATGGTTTCTTTAAGGTGTTCATATTAAATACTCCCCTTGGGTAAATTAAATTGTGATTCATTGGATTATTTCATGGTTTATTCCATTTTTCCTTTAAAATATTCAAAATACCTCTAAATTCATCCATAAGTGTAATTTACTAAATAAATTATTGGAAAATATAAATATAAGGAAATAGTTGATCAATTAAAGCGTTCAAATTGTGGAAAAAATGTGTCCATGTTTCTATATCATTAAATTCACTCACACTTAAACTTTTTCATATCCTCAAGAAAAACTAAACATCAAATCAAAGAGTAATAAAATTTAAATAAGTTAAATTCTCAATACATGATATTCATAAATAAAAATTTAGAAGTGAAGATTTACAAAATTACAAAACCCATAAAATAAAGAGTCTCATAATCATTCCTCATCTATCACTCAATTTAAAGACCTTTATCCCCTTACACATACCCTTTTCAACCTCTCACAATTACCCATTCCATTTATAATTCACCTCACCTAAAAATCAATTCTCTCCTCACTCAAGATGTATTTCATTACATTTATGCTCAAAATCAAGTAGATGAACTTTGTCCATAATATTCAAGGTCTTATTTATATACACTTAGAATTAAAACCACACTAATCATGAAAGCTTTCATGAAGTTTAAATTTCTATAAGTATGAGGGTTACTGAGTAATGATGTAAAAAAATAGATAATCAATCTTGAAAATGGAGGCAAAATTCTGAAATACAATGCATGATATCAATTCAATTTGTATGATTGAAATAAATAATCCTCTTTAACCATGTAATATTTCAACCTTATTTATTTATCCTTTTCATCATTATATATCAATTTCATCTTTCAACAGTGAAAAATTTCCTCATTTCATAATTTTGTCTCTTTATTTTTTCAAATGAGATTTGTGTGAGAAAAATTCTCATACCCTTGGAAGTAAAATCATACAAACACTTTTATCCCCACTATAAATCTCTAAAAAACACTATTATATGTTATAAGAAATGGGAAGGTTTTAATTCATGTTCTAATCCATGTAACTCTATTTTATTACTTTTGTATTTTTTTTAATGATCGAGGAATAATAAAGTGCATTCAAAAATAGTATGTGTTCTATTTTTCTTCTTAATATCAAGAGATCAACCTCACTTTAAATTTTAGTAAAAGAATATCTAGATGGTTTCTGAGATAAAAAATACCCTCTTCAATATAAATTGAAGATCGTGCAATCATACTTAAGATCTAGGGTAGTAAGGTAAATTATTCTTGTAATGTGGCTATCTTTTTGTAGCATCCCATTCTGACTGACCACTAAACTGATAGCTGGAACGGTCTCTAAATGACCTCAAGAGAATCTCCCAAAATTGCATAGGATTCCGACTAGTATTGAGGTCCTAGTGTGTGTCTGTAGGAAGACTATAACCTCATAGATCAAGTATTCACAGTAGTAACAATATATATTTAATAATTGAAGCATAAGAATAAGCAGACAGTTGTGGATGTACAAGAGTAATTCGTACAATAAAAATAAATGACTAAAGGAAGAAAATATTAATAATAGATTCAATAACGTATATGAAATGTCAGGATTCTATACAAAATTGATAGTTCATGGGAACAGGGGTATAATAATATACTACATGCTATAAAAAAACTACAAAAAGGTAAAAAAAAACTATCATACATCATCTCGAGCATAGGCCCAATCCTTTTCCCCAAATCTCCATCTGAAATAGTAAAGTAATCAAGTAGTATCACACTTTCCTTTATCCTTATCTGTGATCATAAAGTCTACTCATGTACCAATCCACACCTGATCAGGGTGTGAGATATAAATCTCTGTAGACTGGCACTCACGGTTTCTAGACCTTTCATTTCTTGATGTATATAAGGATAGTGTTCCATATGAAATAAAATAGAGCATTTGTATAATTAAAACATTGACACTTTGGTTCAGGTTCCTAAATGGAGACTCATACCATACCACCAACTTTAGCCTATGCTTGAAGTATGATCAAGTACTTGTTCAAGTCATATTACATATATACATGTTCCAAAGTAAACCATGCTACTAAAAAAAGCATACCTCCAAGCATGTCCTCTAACTTGGGGTCCCATTCCCATTTCAACATGCAAGTTCTAATAATAAGTAGAGAAACATCACATGTGCATAAGTAAGATAATAATAATAACAAGGGATACATATCATGTGATCAAACAATCATTCAATCAATCTATAAAATCTAGTGGTGGAGTCTCGAACCCACTAAAGGTGATCTAATTGAATCCCAAGTATCACTATGGGATCATCTAATATAATCCAATACCATTAAGTCTATCCAAGGCAATCCAATAGGATCCCAAGTATCACTCGAGGCATGGTGACTCTGAGTCCATCCCAGGTATCTCACATAAGGGACCGAGTATCATCCATGGCATGGCATAGCCATCTTTCCAATGGGTATGTCCATATTTTCTCTCCTAAGGAACTGGTATCACTCAAGAGTATAAGAAACTGCTCAAAAATCCCTTTCCTGGAAATCCAAAGCAATTCCCCTGGTGCATCGAGTTGTAACCAAACAAGCATGGTTAATCCATCCATGAGTCCTCAATATAGAACCCATGCTATCTTTCGGACCATATCAAGTGAGCCACATCAAGCAAGGCGTATATCATAAGGAAGATAATTTATAATTTCAAGCCAACATATAACCATCTTATTCCCAAAATACATCAAGCTAAACAAGTATTACATTCCACTAAGAAGGGGGAAAACATAAGTCATAAATCAAGGTTTTCATCTAACTTTCAATGAGCAGTTTAAATATAATACATGTGATGTGGCCCATGAGCATTAACCAACTTTCATAAACATTTAACACAAGGATTATGGATTTCATTAATAAGCATCCATCATGTTCATTTAATTATAAAGTGTGAGGCAAATAGTTTAAGGGAAAATATTATGGTTTTCCATTCATATTCAATTGATTAATCCATTAATACATTAAGTCATGGGAAAATCACACATACAAGGTGATTTATATCTCTAAAACATGGGGAAAAATAGGCCATTTAGGATGGTCACACCCAATGGGTTTAAAAAGTCAAATTGAACACCCTATGAATGGGTTTATCCATAAACAAAAGTCACAACGGACTTGGAAAACCAAGGCGGTCAACTTAATATGTAATAACAGGCCTCTCTAGAAGGGTCAAGCTAGTGGTACAATGGCACAACACTTAATAAGATACAAAAAGAAGGGATAAATATATAGACACCCAACCTTATTTTTTTGATACTACACACATCTCGAAACAACCCTTGATTTAACTTAAAATAGAAAAAATCAGAAGATTTAGCAAAACACCCAAAATAGGGTAAAAGGTTGTTGCATCGAAATAGATAAATAGATCATGGAGAAACATAGAAGTAAAAGAGTGTGGGTGATAGATCTTACCGAGATGATTCTGTAGCTTCTGAATATGAAGGATTCAAAGGATAATCAAAGGATATATCACAAAGCCCCAAAGGAGGTGAGGAGGAGAGTTTGTGTGCCTGGAGGGAGAGGAAATACAAAGTGGGGGAGAGGAGGGAGGAAGAAAAAGGACCAAATCATTAATTAAGGTAAAAATGGGATTTCACCTCCATTTTTCACTACACGTGGTTTGGTCACATGGTTGTCCAAATCGTGCACCAACTGTGTGCATAGTTCTTCTTCATTGGGGCACTTCGCATGGGTTACCACACGGTTTGACTAATTGTGCACAAACCATGTGATAAATCACTTTCCAAGACTTTCTATCAACCACGTGGCCATTCACCCTAGACTACATGGTTTTAGACTAACTATGTGGCCCCTAGGTACCCACTTCCTAGCTACCACATGATTTATGGAAACTGTGCAGGTTGGACTGTATGGTTTCCTCTAATTGGGTAGCCCAGTCTACTTCCTCCATTTCTAAGGATTTCAGATTCAAACAAGACCTGGATGCACCCAAGACCTATATTTCATGATTGGAAATTTTTATTAGGTTTATTTTAATGAATCTAAACTGAAAAATAAATCATTTGTACCTTTGGATAAATCTGTGATGTTACAACCTCCCCTTCTTAAAACAACTCATCCCCAGGTTTCCCTTCTGAGGGTGGTATGATGTCATATAAGAAAATATCTAGCCAATGAGCACATACATCGGCCTCCCACTCCAAGTTTTCATCATAAACATGTCTATAACACCATATCACCTAGAATATAGGAATTGACCTACAACGAAGGACCTTAATGCTATGATCAATGGTATGAATTGGATGCTCCTCAAAGGATACATCCACCTCCAACTCGATATCCTCAGGATCAAACTGATGAGATAGGTCTGGATGATACTGTCGAAGTTGCGATACACAGAATAAATCATGCATGGAATGGTACCTATGAGGTAAAAGCGACTGATAGGATACTATCCCAACTCGTTCTACTATCTCGAAAGGCCTAACATATCTCGGTGATAATTTTCCCTATCTCCTGATTCATTTATAACCCAATCTAGGTGATACATGTAGAAAGACCTGATATCCCACCTCAAACTCCATATGTCTATAGTGAATATTGGTAAATGACTTTTTCCTAGACGAAGTTGTATCCATACACTTCTTAATCATCTGGACTTGCTCTGAAGTCTCCTGAAGAAGATGAGGACCCAGTAGAGATGCCCCACCTACCTCAAGATAGCATAACAGTGAATGAAAAAGTTTTGTATATAGGGCCTCATACGAAGCCATCTGAATTGTTTCCTAAAATATTTTATTATAGGAAAACTCAAATAGAGTAATATTATTTTCCTAGGAACCTCCAAAATCAAGGATATAGGCATGTATCATATCATATAACACCCATATGCTCCTCTCAGACTGTCCATAGGTATGAGGGTGATATGTAGTGATAAAGAGATCATGTGAACCCAATGCCTTCTACAACCCTTTCCAGAACCGCGATGTGAACTAGGAATATCAATCCAAAATGATAGAAAATGGAACACCATTAAGTCACATTATCTCCTAAATATAGAGTCTCCCTAACTCATCAATGGATTATGTCTCTTGGATCAGTAAGAAATTAGTGAATTTGGTCAGCCTATCGATGATTACCCATATTACATCACTGCCTTATGGAGATCTTAACAATCTAGTTACAAAATCCATGGAGGCTTAATTACATTTCCACTTAGGAATGGATAGATGTTGTAGAAGTCCAGTAGGTCGTTGTTACTCTACCCTCACCTACTGAAAAGTGGAGAATCAAGTGATAAAACATGTTATATACCTCTTTATACCTGGAAACCAATACTGGTGATGCATGTCTCTATACATATTTGTAATTCCATGATGAACTTCTCAAATAGAGGCATGAGATTCCATCATCAACTCTTTCTATATATCTGAAGGCACCCATACACGAACATGGTAGAGCATAGTATCATTGCCATCAACAATCCAACTAGGAGGTGGGTTCTCTCTTGTGATGCTTTCCCTTAGAACAATGACCACATAATCTTGATATATGATACATTTGTACCTATTCTAGAAGAGAGTATGTCACTACTAGAGTTATTAAGACTGGATAACCATGCTACTATTGAACCTCAATATGCATCTCATAAAATAAAACCATGAATTTTCACTCACTACAGGACACCTGGATGGCATGTGTTTGAGTCTTGCAGCTCAATTATTCAGACATGGAACTTCCATTACTAGGGGTATAAGCCAGCTCAAAATCAAAGGATTGTAATTATTCTATCCACCTGCACTAACTTTAATTAAATTCCCACTGAGTATAGATATATTTGATAATTTTATGATCTGTGTAAATGAATAATCGATATCCCAATAGATAATGCCACTAAAAGAAAAGAGAATGAACCATGACTACCAACTCGAGATCATGTGTTGGATAGTTCCTCTCATGCAGACTCAACTAGTGAGATCTTTATTCTAATACTTGATCACCTTGTATCAGAACTGTACCCAGCCCAATTCTTGAAGAATCACAATAGACTATATAACTTTTTCCCAACTCAGTCAGAATCAGAATCAGAGCTGAATTGAGTCTTCCCTTTAACTCCTGAAAATATTTCTCACAAGATTCAGACCATTGGAACTACACACTATTATTAGTCAAGGATGTAAAAGTCATTTCTAAGGGGGATAATTCCTTAATTAATCACCTTTAATAGCCATAAATACCTAAGAATCTGCGTATGTCAAACAAATTCTTGATATGATCTTAGGAAACCATGGTGCTCACCTTCTCTGGGTCAACAGATATGCCTTCCTCTGATATAATATGACCTAATAAGTAAACCTTTTTGATAAAAATTGTCATTTATTGATCTTCGTATATATCTATTTCTATCTCAATGTACTTAGCATGATCTCAAGATGATTGGAATGGTTGTTTTTGGAGCGTGAGTACACCAAGATGTCATATATGAAGACTGCCACAAAGGAATCTAGATACGAGTGGAAAACCTGATTCATAAAATCCATAAATACTATTGGTACATTCATCAGGCTGAAAATAATAACCAAATAACCACACAAGTTGTATATACTCTGAAATATTGTATGTGATATGTCTGATGGCCTCACATGTACTTGATGATATCCCAAATTTAGATCGATCTTAGAGAAAATAGTTACTCCTTAGAGTCGAAGGAATATGTCATATATATGAGGAAATTGATAATGGATCTTTACTATAAGATATTTCAACCATCTGTAATCCATGAAAAATCTAAGGGTACCATCAACCTTCTTGGAAAAAGTACTGGTGAACCCCATGGATATTTTCTGTGTCTAATAAAACTCTTAAACTCAAGATATTCAAGATTATTTTTGAGTTAATGGAGATCTATAGGTTTCATCCTATATGAAGGAATGGACACTGGTGCCGCACCTAGAACAAACTCTATGGTGAACTCAACTTATCTATTATTAGGTAAGCTAGATAAATATTCAGGTAATACATCCCTAAAACGGTCCACAACAGGAGGTAATTCCACGAGTTGCATTCCCTGATAAATCATAAAGAGACTGGATAGCTAAGCTATCACTCTTGCATACCCAGTTCGCTTGGGTCCAACTTGATATTACTAGATATCTCATTCACACTTGTATATATATATGTTATAATTGGGTGATGTGAAGGACACCCATCATCGATATCAATCTATTTGGTCATAATAAAGCACGAGCTAGTCCATACCAAGAATGACATCAAAGCTGGTCCTCTCGAGGATAAATAAATTCCATAAGAAAATAAACCCACCTATCTCAAGGGGGAACTCCAGACACTAACATATTCCCTCTGTTCTTACCCCTATTGTAGTTTCAAGAGACATAACACCATTGAATTACTCAATTGTAAGACCCAAACTTTCAACAGTCATAGCAGATATAAAAGAGTGTGATGAACCTATATCAAAAAAGGGAAGAAACTAACATAGAGACTACCATAATAGTACCTCTAACTGTAGATGTTCTTGTAATCTGATCCTCTAGCATTGGATACACTACATACATATAGAATAAACCACATCCCTGAGATACCACTTCACTAGCCTGAGGAGATCCACTCAGCTGATGTTTATGTTCTGAAGCTTGATTACCTTGTCCATGACCATTTTCACCTTGACCTGATTGGCTAGTAGAAGACCAAATCCTATCCTAACATGGTGTCGTAGATCCTGTACCTAATAAAGGTACTGGTATATATTCTATTCCATTGGATACTAGAGGAGACGAACAGCATAAGCGATGTAAATAACCCATCCTAGTGAAATATTGGCATTCCATTGGGTTCCTCATGCATTGAGGGTTTTTATGGCCTATCCTACCACACTAGTGACACATTATGGATCGATCAGTATGTGTCACCTGGATGGAACCACTCCCATGTGAACACTCAAATTGGTGCTTCCTACTACTTAAAGAACCATCGCCCTGATGCGGAACTGAACTGCCCTGGCTCACAGAACCATCTTCTATGAGATTTTTCTCTGTAATAAAGACCTAGTTCACTATCTCCATAACGTTCATCAATTGAAATATGTTCACCTATGATCAGACATCATTCCCAATCACATCCTCAAAATGACTCATAGTCATCAATTCGTTGTCGGTCAGAGATGGATTAAAATGCTAAATATCATTCAAACAAGTAGAATATTCAATCACAATCATGGATCCCTAATGAATATGCATAAAATCTATGGAATGATACTCCCTTAGATTATATGAAAATAAATGATCATATTAAGACATCTAGAATTCGGACCAAACCATACCTCAGTAATTCTCTAAATGAGAAAATAAGTCCCTCCAATTCTTGGTGGAATCACGAAAAATATAGGTGGAGAGCTTGACCCTCTACTCTAGAGGTGTCTCATTATGATCAAAGATGGAAACCAAGGATTCTAACCATGACTCTGAAGCATGAGGACCCCCATCCCCTGATAAGGTAGGGGGATGCTTCTACTAAAAGTCTCATGTATGCTCTATCATAGTCAAGGTATCCCTAGTGTTATCCCCACTATGTTAAATACCCTAAGAGGGGTGTGAATTAGGGTATGAAAGATTAAAACCACTTCCCCTTTGGATATTGTTTTTTATTAAAAAAACACTCTTCCCTCTCTTTCTCATAACAATGTATGAATAGAAATGAAATAATTCATGAGACACAACAATTTTACTTGGTTCACCTACATTGGGTTATGTCCAAGGATCATATAACGGTGATTTACCGATGTACCAAATCCACTAAGGATAATTTCCAAAATAAAATGTTCAATATAGAACACTTCTATTCCTAAGTCCACTACCTTTACAATTTTTAGGGTTATATAACTTCTTTCTGAAGGGTCAATCTCTCTGTATCTTTCTTTATCTCACTACCGGTGGAAAGGATCATCGTCTTCCTTTTCCTTTTCTCACTACTCTAGAAGGGATCCGCACACAGTTTATGGAATTATAGGTCTCTTCATTATCACTAATGAATACATCCTCAACTATAGGTAGATTCTCTATTTATTTCCCACTTTCATCCACTTGATGAATACCCCTTTACCACAGAGTTACTGGGAAACTTCTATCTTTTAAGAAACCTTTGAGTGTCTTTAGCACAACATTAACACTTTTCATGAAACATTTGTGCTTTTCACACAACACCCTTTATGTGAAACTCCTTTTTATCACAACACCCTTTACACGCAACTCCTTTTTCATGCAACACCCTTTACGCACAACTCCTTTTTCACACAACTCTTATGTGATTCAGAGCCTCAGATTTATCTAAGGCTTGAGCAACTAAAATGAAAGGGGTATCTAATTATTTATAGACCCATACAAAACTACATGTAAGATCTTTACGCATATTCCTTTGTGTGTGTAAGATCTTCCCTGAGAATGTAAAATCATATTTGACATCACATTAAGTGTGTAACTCTCTTTCACACTGATAACTTCATATTTATTTTATGGGTGTGCGCAACTTTTCCTTTGTCAAACAAACTCATATTTCAAGAAAATTAAAATATTTTACACCCTTATTTACTTTTCTATATTTTGATGCGATGATCCCAAAACATTCCTTGTACAAAACATTCCAAACCACCTTCAATATTTCACGTAACTTCCTTTTCCAAAAACACCTTTCTCCATTTTCCAAATTTTGGACCCAAAAATTTGGAAAACACTAGGAAATGGTGCCACCTTGTATATGAATTTTTTATACCACCTCTACAGTGTTTATTCCTTCATATTGGATATCTTTAAATATAACTTGTTAATAATATCTTTGGAACTCCACAAATTTCCATGTAAACCTTATTTTCCAACAAACACAATCAACCCAAAATCACTACAATGTTACCTTGAGGGATTTTTTCCCAACACCTTGGAACACCCTGAATAGTATGGATAAATCTAGGAAAACTATCCTTAAACTAAGCATCGGTTCCCAGTGGAAGATCAGCAGGAGGTACCTTAGGAGGCACTAGAGAAGGTATAATGGGTGGCTCAAGTCCCTCCACCTCTAGAGTGAGCTCATCACCACTCTCTTGTCATAAAACATGAGGATATCAGGGTGGAATATCTCTACAATTTCCAAATTCATTCCTCAGAAATATTCATAATAAATAGAGCAAGTAAATAAAGAAAGAAGATAAAGAAGGGAAGGTACAAAGCCTCCCTGATCACGATAAAACTCATAGACTTATCCTTGATCTAAGTTTAGAATAAAAGAAAATACATCAGAAAGATCACTATAAACACAACCTACCACCCATTTCCAATGTAAGTTCAAGGTCTCATGTTGCCTTATAAGGTGTCTATTTCATTTTAAATGTGTCCTTAACTTTAATTCATTTATTCATTTAAATTTCCTTATTCAATTTTGGATTAACTAGGTGATTCACCAATCTAATTCATAATGGTCCATACAGCTCATGAGTTTAAATTGGTGGCCACTTAACCAAAACCATAACATACCCCTAGAATTTTTATTGGCACACTTCTATAATCATTACAAAATAGTCACTATAACAATCACATGAAAATAAGCAATGCATGTTATAAATAGATATGGCATGGCAATATACATGAAATTTTAATCCTAATGGTTCCTAGTATGATTCATGTAATGCATTGCCCTCATTTTATTGGGCTGAAGAAATTGAAATCATCAATCCAATAATATCAATATAAATAGCATCATGAAACAACTTCATCACCCAACGGTGAAATTTTATCAACTATAAATGGCATAATCAATAACTAAAATTACCAACCAAGGCAATTTGTGTTTCCCCTGTACATAGGTTAGCTACATCCAAGAACAGTTTCATATCCAAATATCAATGTCCTAGTTTTTTTTATAATGCCCAAACAGTAAGGAAAAGGAAAATAAGTAGCTATGATATCACTTTTTAGTGTCCCGACCTGATTTAACACTAAACCGATAGCTAGAATGGTCGCCACATGACCTCAAGAACATCTCCCCAAATGCTAAAGGTTTCAGACTAAAATAAAGGTCCTAGGTGTGTATGTGGGGAGACTATTCCCTCATAGATCGAGTATTCACAGTGGTGAAAATATATATTAAATAGTAGAATCATAATAATAATAAGACAAAATCGGAAGTACAAGAGTAATCCATGAAATATAAATAAAAAATTGGTGAAATAAAATATCAATAACAATTATAATATTGAACATGACATGTCATGAGTCTATAAAAAATGAGAGTTCAAGGGAATAGGGGTACAAGAATATACTAAATGTTATAAAAAATACAAAAAGGCCAAAAGAACTGCTATGAAGTATCTCAAGAATAGGTTTGATCCTCTTCCCCCAAGATCTATCCTAAACAGAAAAGAAATCAAGCATCGAAAGCATCATGATTCCCTTTATCTATACCTACAATCATAAAGTCTACTCAAGTAACAATTGGATCCTGAGCAGGGTATGGGATATAAATCTCAGTAGGCCGACACCCATGGTGTCTAGACCTTTAATTTTTGTGCTATAAATAAGTACAATGTGCCATATAAAATAAAACAGAGAATTTGTATAATTAAAACATTAACACTTTGGTTTGGGTTCCTAAATGGAAACCCATCCCATACCACCTGCTTCAGCCTATGTGGGAAGTCTGAGAAGATACTTGTGCAAGTCACATTATATATATACATGTTCCAAAGTAAACAAGATTAATAAAAAAATACCCCAAAGACTATGCTCTGATTTGGGGTCTCATTCCCATGTCAACACGCAAGTGATAATAATCAGTAGAGAAACGTCACATGTTCATAATCAAGATAATAATAATAATAAGGTATGCATCACATGTGATCAAACAATCATTCACTCAATCCATCAAATCCAGTGTTGGAGTCTCGAACCCATTCAAGGCGATCTAAAAAAATCCCAAGTATCACTATAGGAACATCTGATATAATCCAACACCATTGAGTCCATCCAAGGAAATCCAAAAGGATCTTAACTATCACTCAAGGCATGGTGACTCAAATTCCATCCCCGGTATCTCACATAAGGGACTAAGTATCACCCATGGAATGGCATATCCATATTTCCAATGGTTCCATCCATGGATGCTTCTCTACGGAACTAGTATCACTTAGAAGTATAAGAAACCACCTGGCCAGCCCTTTCCTAACAAGAGAAATCATCTCCCCCAACATGTAGAGTCATAAACAAATGATAACAAAGAGTCCATGTATGAGTCCTTGATATGGAACTCATCTTCTCTCCTAGCCCGTATCAAGTGAGACACATCAAGAAAGGAATATATCACAAGGTAAATCATTTATAATTAAAATTCAACATATAACCATATTATTCCCAAAATATATCAAGCTAAACAAGTATTACATTCCACTAAGAAGGGGGGAATAAGTAATTAAGAACAAGCACAAGTAATAAGATACAAGCAAAGGAAAATGGAAATAATATGCCTTTAATCACATGTCATCAATGACATTTAAATATCTCAAACTATCAATCTTTATTGAGCACAATTTTTCACTTAAGACAAAGCAAGGGCTTAAGAAATGATCATTTAACAAGGCAAGCCACATGGCACATGGAATAACATAAGGTGGTAAACATAAGGTATGAATCAAGGTATTCTTCCAACTTGAAATGATAAATTTAAATATAATACATGTGACATAGACCATGATCATTAACTAAATTGAATAAATATTTAACATAAGGATTATGGATTTCATTAATAAGCATCCATCGTGTGAATTTAATTATAAAGTGTGAGCCAAATAGTTCAAGGTAAAGTCTCATGGTTCGCCATTAATATCCACTTGATTTATCCATTAAGATATTAATCCATGGAAAACTCACACATATAATGTGATTTTCATCTTTAAAACATGAGTAAAAATAGGCCATTTAGGATGGACACACCCAATGGGTGTCCAAAGTCAAAGAGAACACCCTATGAATGGGTTTTGTCATAAAAATCACAAAATAATTTAGAAGACCAAGGCGGTCAACTTAGTATGCAAGAAAGGGCCTCATTATAAGGGTACAACTAACGAAACAATGAAAAAATACTTAATCAACTACGAAATGATGGGAGAAACACATAGACACCCTACCTCATTATTGTGATACTACACACGTATGACAAAAACCCTTGATTCAACCTAAAACAGAAGAAATTGGAAGATTTAGAAAACCCCCCAAAATAGGGAAAAGGACCATTGCATCGAAATAGCACAATAGATCATGGAGAAACTTAGAAATATAAGGGTTTGAATGATAGAGCTTATCAATATGAGTGAATAGCTTCTGATGATGAAGGATTCATAGGTGAATCAAAGAAGATATCACAAAACCCCAGAGGAGGTGAGGAGGGGAGTTAGTGTGCCTGAAGGGAAAGGAAATTTTAAGTGGGAGATAGTAGGGAGGAAGAAAAAAATCCCAAATCGTTAATGAAGTGAAAATGGGATTTTACCTCCATTTTTCACAGAACATGGTTTAGCCACACGGTTGTCCAAACTGTGCATCAATCGAATTTATAATTCTACTTCAATGGGGCACTTCACTCGGGCTACCACATGGTTTGACTAATAGTGCACAAACCATGTGGTAACTCACTTTCCAAGACCTGAAATCAACCACATGGTTATGTGCCCTGGTCCAAATAGTTCTATAATAACCATGTGTCCCCCAAGTGACCATTGCCTAGCTACCACATAATTTAGGGAAACTGTGTAGGATGGATGACATGGTTTCCTATAACCATGTGGCCCAGTCTACTTCCTCTATTTCTAGGGATCTAGGCTTCAAACGAGACCCAAACGCATCCAATACCTCCATTTCCTGATTATTCATTGTTATTAGGGTCATTTTAATGAATTGAAACCAAAAATTAAATGGTCTGTACCTTTAGATAAATTCAGGACATTACACTTTCAAGTTAATCTATGGTATCTACAGTTTAACATGAGATTAAATATAAGGGTGGTTCTCAAGGCCAAATGGGCTCAAAATTTTCTAATTGATGGCCTCAATCATCTTAATGTGGATCAAAATCATCATTTTTTACAATAAAAATAAGAAAATTTAGTTTTTTATGAAAATATCAAGAATCAACCAAGAAAATAGAGTGTATAAAAGAATATATTAAAATAGGTTCATAGTAACTCTCATGAATGGGAATTAAAAATTGTATATGGAAACTTGGTCGTGGAATGGAAAAACTTTATCAGTCTTCTAAATGAAAATTTCTAGGAATCAAAACAAAAAAAATAGAATAAAATCAGCAATTATTTTAAAAAAAACTAAAAATTATAATGGGGATGAAACTCTTAACTAGTTACACTTATATCTTTATCATTAAAGGATTTTAGTGATGCGGGTTTCTAAATTTTAAAAATTATTTCCCTAATTAATGATTTCTCTTAGATCGGTAAGTATAAAAAGTCAAAAGGGGTCTAAGAATCCCTCCCTCGCACTTGAATTAAACATTATCCCAAATATATAAATATAAAGAGAGTGTGTTTCTCACAAAATATGAATGAAATACCCTAAATGTGGGGCTAAAATGTTTTTTTTAAATAAAATAAGTATTCTTTAAGTGATGTTTCATCTATTCCTCGATACTTGGATAGAGTTAATGTCATTAAAATCATTGCATTATATATATTTTTATTTTGGTGCCACAATCAACATCATGTACTTTTTATC
The DNA here is from genome assembly GCA_963277665.1 of Viscum album. Lineage (NCBI taxonomy): Eukaryota > Viridiplantae > Streptophyta > Magnoliopsida > Santalales > Viscaceae > Viscum > Viscum album. The sequence continues at coordinate 1,429,309,975 of OY728156.1, read as the reverse complement.
TATGTTACCACACAAAAAATAAATCAAAGGAGTTAATCAAAAAAAAGTGATGATCAAAAACCATTTCATGTATAGTTAGTAGGGTGATACAAGAATGATCTAAAATTTTCTTTGAAAAATAAAGAAAATGCATGGAATATACCAAATATGGGTAAAAATAAGAAGGATATTAACCCAAAAGTATATAAATGGGTGAGGGTATGTCCTAAGACTACTCAGTATGCTCCCAAATCTCCCAAATGGACTATTTATACTCTTATGAGACTGGTGGTGTGGTATCCAAGGTGGAATCCAATTTCAAAATTGATGTTTCATTGACTAGGTAATAAATACAAATACTAGATCACTAGGTGACCTATGCTATAGGAACAACTGGTGTGGATGGAGGAATAATAGCAATGGTTGAATCTGGTGGAGTGGGGGCCATCTCAGGGAGTTATACCCTGAATATGCTCAATATCTTCTATTAGGTTTATAAGGTTAGTTTAACTATTAAACTAAGAAATATAATAATAATAAAAATATGATCTAGGAATAACTATGAAAGAAATATGAGAACACGTACTGTAAAAATGAAGAACTTCATCACATGTACATTTGGAACCGAAGCTACCACAGATATATCTCCATAATATGGGTCTGATACAGATCATAAGAGGTGGTCGAATGATATAGCACCTCTCTGATCTATCAATGGGTTAATGAAAAATAACCTAATTCATAATAATAATTTTTTAACCACCCATGATATACTAGTATCTCATACAAAAATGGAGGAGTAATATTAGAGCTTTGGGTGAAGGGAGTTTTGATTATGGATCATATAGGAGTGTCACAAAAACTTTGGACTTCAACCCCCTTTATATAATCCCTTGAGAACACTCCTTGAGTTCCCATGTATTTACTCATGTGTTAAAATACATGAGTAGATACCTCTTTCAGTTATACATTCATTATATTAATTAAACCCTCATGCATTTCATCATATGAATGGATTACTTTGTGATAGCTGATGGGAGTTATTCAAATGTTTAACTATTAAACATTACACTACCTTCTTATAAAATAATAATCCAATGTAATGATTAAGATATCACATATATGAGAGTAAATGATATTCTATATATGCATGCATGACATATCCTATGACATGCTTATATCATCTCATATGATATTGGATTTAGGGAATATCTCTAATAATCTCTTACTTGAACTAGATCCTTATAGACTTTGTGTCATTTCACCTTATACAGTATCATATACAATAAATCATGAAATAATATTGAAAACTCATTTTGGATATTTTTCTAAATAATTTTTTAAAATTAGCATCTACTTAACCATGTATCACATCATATATAATACCTTGTGATTACCCATCCAAAAATATTTTGAATTAACTCTAAAAAAATTATAGAAACTCTCTGAGTTAAAATTAATCCATATTTAGTCAATCACAATATTTGACCCCACAAGAATTTGTAGTGTTTTTAATAAATATGAATCACTATATCCATAAAAGTAAGTATAGAGAAACATATAGTAAAGAATCAATGTTACTCAAGTTACAAAGGGATCTTGGGTGATCACCATCAAACACATGTATCTCTATAATTATTTCCACCATATATATCATAAGAAAGTTATTATTATTATATAATCCCTTTTTCCAAGACATAAAGTGACCATGGGACATGAAGTATGTCAATCCCATATATCCAACCCAAACATGCTCGATTATCTGAGTATAGACTAGTCAGTTAAATGAATGAATCATATGTCATTCACCTTTTATAGATGATCACGTCACATTACCCTCACCTGAATAGGTTGATGTATCATATATACTATCTTGGTATGTTATCATACTTCCTCTGTTTATCTCAATTAAGGGATGAAATTTTATACTCGATATATGAAAGGATGAATCTCATATTGGTTAAGCTCCAACTAACAACATGATCAAAAACATACCAAGTCACCCCTAATTACCCAATCCTCAAGGAATGCATAAGAAAGTTATCAAAGTATAAAGGTTCAAATTATAGGTATCTCACCAACCTCAAGTGGTGAGGACTTTAAATATAATCCATGTACCCTTGGTATACCAAATACATAGTGTATGACACTTCATATGGTATATTTCATGGTCATCTAGTGAAAAAAACTCATTTTGTGCCTTATGAGTATATTTCATATCTTGAGACATGAATCATACACTTGATGACCTTAAAATTTCATTATAATCTATAATACTCCATGATAAACATCAGTTAGGGATAACTCAAATTTATACCTTGAGTGGTCAATTATCATTTCACTTCAAAATACATATATCAATATACATGTATATGCATACAACGTGAAGGAATAATAAAGTGGATAGTTATTATTATATAACATGATACATTTTATAATATTAAACTCTTTTACAAATACTTAACAAAACCATATATAATGTTAATCTAACATATCACATATGATAGACTCCAAATCATCCATTTGTTTGTTAAACTTTTAGGGGTTTTGTTAAACTCATTACATCTCTGTGTAATTCTTGCCACATCTCTATATGAACATCTAATAACCCCCCCACCCCCCACACACACACTAAACTCATTAATTTGTAACATATATGAAGTAATTAAATTTGAATAATGATGATATTTTGGAATCATTCTCTGAATGTTCAGCTCTTTGAATGTATTAAAACTTTGTAACTCAATAATATCAAATATCACAATGTTAACAGATTTTGTTTTCTACTTAAGAACACTTTTGAAATTCGTCATCATCATTATTGGAACCCTTTATTTAAAACTTTTCCCTTGAAATATTTTGGAAAAAAATTTCCAATGTATCCTAAACTTCTTTATGATATAAAGTGGAATTAAATTTGAATTATAACTAGAATGATATTTTATTTTTTAACTTTTAACTTTTATAAGTTTAAATATACTTTAACTAGTCTCTTAAAAACTATATTTTCTTCAGAACATCAAGCTAAGGTTCAAAAACTTATTTGTTTTAGGGAAATAACACTTATTTTCATTATTGGTAATATTTAACAAAAAACTATTGATCGCCACATCTCATATGGTATTTTATGTGTTTGGATCACTTTTGAAAAAGAATAATTTATTCTTTAAAATATGCCACTTATAATGGTAGAATATTGATTCCTAATATTTTAAAAAACATTTAGATAAACTCATTTATCCTATATAAAACATTTTTATTTTTATATTATTCTCAAGTATGTTATATAATCTAATGAATAATAACCCATGTGTAACATATCATATTATTAATAATAATACTTTTTTTAAAAACAACTTCTCTTATCATATAAGATAAATGAGATGAAGATACACATATTTTACTAAGATCCATATGATCTTGATATATTCCTTTGAATTTAAACCTTTGATGTAAAAAATGTTTTCTTAATAACTTGAATCAAAACCAAAATATTATCAATTATTCCCTTTATTTTTAACTCCTGTATATTTAAAACATTGGTAAAGTATACATTTGGTATCAAATATAATTAAAATCTAAAGAACTAATTTCTATAACATTAATTCCTATCATGAAAATTCCATGGATTTTTTTTAAACTCCTTCAGGTATTTAGGGAAATTACATCTAATGAAATCATTAATCCTATCTTCTAATAACACCTTTAGGTTTTAATGACCTTGACTGGCTATTTTTAGAAACATCATTGGAATTTCTAACTAACTTTTATTCTTATGGTTTAAACTTTTATCCACTTTTACTCTCAAAAAAAACACCAGAATCTTGACATCACATGCCCAGTTCATCTATCCCAAACATTTTTGAGAAAATTGGGTAAAAATTTCTTAAATTCATTCACATTTTCAGAACATTTCCATAAAATTAAAATTGAATGATTTCTATGACGAGGAAAAACCTTAAGGAAACATCTAGTATCCCCAAGTCATTAACATACCCAATCATGTTGAGTATATGATAGGAGACTAAATTTCCCTATATAATTTTTCATCTAATGATTTTGAAACCTTAAGATTCTTGTAAGTATCTAGATTCAAGTGTTGAACATATTTAATAGTTTTTTACTCATGAAGGTGGTTCTATAGCACATAGAATTTATTTTAATTAATAAATTTTCTTATGTTACCAGTCTTAGGAGATACTTATATTAATATTCTTATTTATAAAGATTGATTTAAATGTCAAGTTTGCTGATGATTATGATGGATTTTATCTATAATAAAATCTTTTATCATATGATTTTCATGTTTTACAAACATTTAATAAGGAATTTTTTTAAATGTGCTCCCACTAAAATGATAACCCATTCTAAATTCATCATATAAACTAGTAGTCCAAGACCCATATTTCATCATTAATTACACCGGTTAACAAGTAAATAATTTCTAACTATATCAAGTAGATAATTATTTTCCATCATATCATATATAATTCTTAAATAGCTGAGTTGATAAATCTTTACCTAAATCAATCGTGTGGATTCACTCAGCTTGATTCCTATGAAATCTTAATATTTAATATTTATCAGCTAAATGTAACCAAAATTAAATTCCAAGAAATGGACCTTAATAGTTAGGTTCACCTTATTACTTTCTTATCTTACATAAGATAATCCAAGGGCACCCATCTTTGGTATAGACTACCCAGTTGGATGATTGTTGTCTTGAAAAGTGTCACTTTTGAAGGAATATAACACTTAGTATTTTAAATGGGATTTAATCTCACTATATTATCACATGTATTTCCTTTTTACATGTGTGAAATATTATAATGATTTAGTTTGGAATCATATTCCTTCCACCAAATCAATATATTCAAACCATATTGATGTGTAACTCTTTACATAACCCACAACTTGTGTTACTAACCTGAATTAAAAGATGACTATATTCATACATACCCAAATGGATCCTATTAATAAGGTTAAAAAACCATTTCATGTAAAGGATTCTAATTATATGAAATTAATAACTCTGCATGAATAAGCTGGGAGCCACAGATAATCAACCCAAACATTTAAAGATAAAGCACAATTCTCCAATCCAGTGAACAGTCTAACCTAAAGTTCCTCTAAAAAATGACACTTTACTTAGGATAAAAATAAATTACATCATTATTATAACACCTAATATGTATAAATAATAATTAATTATTCAATTCAAGATCATACCTCAATACAATCAAATTTCAAGGTAAAAGAAAATGGAAACCATTATCATACCTAACATGTAACTCCTTAAATGCATGTATGATAATTTCTAAAATCCATTTAATAACTTTAAACTAAAACATACACATAAAAATTCATAAGATGAAAATTATAATTATGAATAAATAGGTAATAATAAATAAATAAACAATTCAATTATTTAAACATGAGATAAACATTTATGAACAATTCATAAATTAAAGATAATTATAAACACTTTATAATTGTGGCTAACCTTATGGATGTTACATAATTTTGAATATAAACACTTCATATTCATTTCCAATATGAACTCTATCTTATTTTTGATTATATTTTATTTTACTTAAATATATTATATTAAATGAATTGTAAAAAACTTATAATTCAATCTCTATTTTTTAAATAATTTTACATAATTAGAATATCAAATATTTAATATTATTTAAATCATGATCAAATAAATCATCAAATCTCATTTTTATATGGTTTAAATAATTTCTCAAATAATACCATCAATTTGGACATTTAAAATTAACAATTATGAACAATTCATAATTAAATATAAACTATTTTATATTTCATACCTTATTTTTTAATTTATAATCACTTTATAAATTATCCTTATGATTTATAAATAAGAACTTTATTTCTAAGTCAAGAGAAATTTCATATAATTTGGGAAAATGTATTTCAATATTAATAATTAATATTTATGGATATTTATTTAATACATGTTTTATAAACATTTATTAATTAATTATAAATATTTTATAATTAATTAATTTATAAACACATTTTTAAATCAATAAATATCCCAAAATAACTTTTTTATATAATTTATAAGTGATCTATAAATTATTTAAATCAAATCATAATTTAATTTCAAAAGAAGAAGAAGAACGTTTTTTCCCAATTTTTTCCTTTTAAGTCGTATTTAACAGCATTGGGTGAGCTGCATAGGAATAGTTCAGCACATTTTAGAGGAATAAACACAACATCCTACTTAGGAATAACATAGAACTATGAAGATCATATAACATTAAAATTTTATTCATTTGACATGTGTAAGAATCAACAAGTGCTATGTGGGAATAATCGGGCACTCGCATAGGATTGAACCTAAAAACTGTATAACATTAAACTATTTGGGAATAACTTATGTAGGATTAAATTCATGACATATAACACAATAAATATCATGTGTAAAGTGATCCCAACACCAATTCAGATTAACCTAGTGCATTCAGGCCACAGATAAGAATGATAAAGCACTGTAGTGGCTTGTGTGAGATTAAACCTTACTAACCTCATATGATTAAATAGTTTAAGATGTGTGGATTATGATATAGTTATTTCATGATACTAACCCAAGTGTGATATATGATTAAATTACACTAAACTATAGTATATAGTGATATCATCACAACCACTTCCATACATTTTTAATGACTCACATTGTATCATATATGATGATATAAGGCTCTGTTTACAATAGTAAAGTATAAGTTCTTAATTTTACACTTTATTTTAAGGTTTAAGAATCATTATCTTTATTTTATTCCACTATTAGGTTTCTAAGGGTAGTTTAACTATTAAAATAAGTAGTGAAAGAATAAATAAACTATATTATAGGAACAACCATGAAAGAAACTTAAAAACACATACTGTAAAAATGAATTATTACAATTCTTGTATACTTGGAACCAAATATATGGATGTTACATATTCATAATAAATGTTTTATAAATATCACAAGAGGAAATTTAATTACATGCCTCCTTCATAGTGTATCCATAGGTTGGTGTTGAATTGTTTGATTCTCATGTGGGAGTTTTCAACCTCCCACAGTATGCTAGTATCTCATATGATAAAGGGAGGAGGAAGATGATATATTTAGGTAAAGTGAGTATCAAAAAGGGATCGTGTAAAAGATTATCACAAACCATGTCCTTCAGCCTCTTCTATATAATCCCTTGAGGACACTATATGATCGCCCATGCATTTACTCATGAGTTACAATACATGATTAAATTACTTGGATACTTATACATTCATTATATGATTGAAACCCCCATGCATTTTATCTTATGAAGCAAATTAATTTATGATAGATAGTGGGAGTTATTCAAATGTTTAAATATTAAATATTCCACTACCTTTGTATAAAATAATGATCCAAGGTAACGATTATGATATCACATATATCATAATAAATGATATGCCAATATTCATGCATGGATATTTTATCTTATGACATGATTATATCATCTAATATGATATAGGTTTAAAATTATATCTCTGATGATAAAAATAGTGGTTGGGAATGGTATGTGTTATTGGGTGAGCAGATGTATCCATGGATATGGGAGTGTGTTCAATCTCTGAGTTTGATGGAATATCCTTGATCAAGTGGGAGGTCATGTGATGGGTCACGGGGTCTATGAATGGGGCCTTAGGAGGTGCATTAGGAATATTTTTTCCTTTTGTTGGGAAAATAACTCTAACTGGTAGAGAGCGGAGGGATATACCTAAAAATCCTTATTTTCCTAAGGTGGTGTCTGACGGGTAGTCCTCTAAAATACAAACTCATATGGTATAAAACATGGGATCCTCAGAGACATAGGGGCATGGGTGATGATGACTATAGTGGTTCCATTAGTGATTCAGATAAGAGTATATTACCCTCACATATACAACACTAAATCATAGAGGGGTGATTAAATATCTAGATAAATATTGATTCCACTCCTCCTATAGAATGGATCGGTGATGTATCTGATTCATTGCTCTAGTTGCTCTCCAAGGAAGTTATCAAGGTCTAAAAGTGGCATTTAAGTAGTTATCCTCTCCCACTCCATAATCTGAAATGTTGGCATTCTCCTCTTTCCATACATAATTATTATTATCCTTCTATAAAAATCATATCGTCTCCAGTAAATGGAGTTCAATAAATTATATTGTGCTAAGAGAGGCAAGTGAGTGAGATAAAATGTAAACATCCAATTTATTTTCCAAATGAGAGACAAATTTTCCACCCATGATCATCCTAATTTCCTATTTGTGTTTCCCCTCAAAGAAAAGTAAAATTCAGTATTCCATGTTGAATTTCTTTGGGCTCTATAATGAAAATAAAATCATCACATCAATTAGATCATAGAGCATTGTGAATCACTATTTTATAACTAGAAATGGGTGGTGGTTTTATAAATAATCCTAAGAAGGACCATCTTGATCTAATTTCTCTTGTTTTTTACATCATCATTCCGCATTATGGTATCTACTGCTAAGTACTTCCATTACTCCTATAAATCATCATGATTGGTCTCAAGTTACAAATCTACATAATATTGGGTTTGTAAAAAATCAATACTATAAACTTATATTCTCACCAAAAATTCATCTAAACTCATATTCCACTACTTAAAACATAATAAAAAAGTGATATCCTTAATATTAAGCTCTAAAGTGGTCAGGAACTCAAGTGTTATCTCCCTATAAGATTGATCTTATTCCTGAATATTTTTTTCCAAATACATTGCTTGAAGGTAATACATAAAATTGGCCTCTATGGAAATTTACCTCATAACCTCTATACATTGGCCTCCAAGAATCTAACACTATGTATTTTTAAAGGGGATTAAATTTAACTATCTTACCTCATGTATTCCCTTACATATGTATGAATTCTTATAATTATTTAGTTTGGAATCATATTCCTTTCACTAAAGCAATATGTTCAAACCATATTGACGTGTAACTATTTACACCACTCAAAGATTGTTTTACTTAACCAAATTAAAATCCAAATATATTCATACATATCAAAATGAATCCCATGAATAAGGTACATGAAACCCTTTCATGTAATGGATTAGAATTATATGAAACTAAAAATACCCTTAAGAGTAATCCTGAAGAGATAGATAGCCAACCCCCTCTTTTCTAAACCACGCATAAGAATTCAGGACAGTGAGCATTTTGACCCAAAATCCCTCTACTAAGGGATGATTTTCTCAATAGAGATTATAATTCCATCATAATCCTAACACATAATATATATAAATCATAATTAATTACTTAATTCAATCTCATAAACTATTATAATCCAAATTCAAGGTAGATGAAACTTAATTCCATCATCATACCTAGAATGTAACTCCTTATATGTATGTATATTGATCTCTAGAAACAATTTAAAAAAGTTTAAACTAAATCATACATCATAATTCAAAATATAAAAAATATATTTATGAATAAAAATAAGGGAATAAAATAAATAAATATCCAACTCATAAATTTAAACATGAGTTAAACTATCTATGAATTATTCTTAAATAAAGATAATTATAAACACTATATAATTTAGCATGCATTATAGAAATTTCATAATTTAATAAATATAAAAACATTATATTTATTTCTCAAATATGAACTCTTTAATAATATTCATTATAAGGCCTTTCACTTTAGATGATATTACATGAAATATAAACATTTTTTATTCTAATTCTATTATGTAAACAATTTTTGTAATCTAAATATCACATATTTAATATTATTTAAACCTTGATAAATCAATTATCAAATCTCATTTTATATGGTTTAAATAATTTCTCAAATGATGCACTTAATTTGAACAATTCAAATTAAATATTATAAATAATTCATAATTTAAATATAAACACTTTTATATTTTTTCTTTGTTTTTTAATTTATAAAAATTTCATAAATTACTCTTAGAATATCCATATAAGAATTTTATATCTAAATTATAATTCATTCCATATAATTTTAGAATGGTTTTTTAATATTAAAATTTAATATTATGGAATAATTATTCAATAAATGTTTTAAAAATAATTAATTAATTAATTATAAGCACTTTATAATTAATTAACTTATAAAATACTTTATAAATTATTTAAATATCAAAAAATACATTTTCCATTATTTATAAAAAAATTATAAACTACTTAATTCAATTCATAATTGAAATATTGAAAAAAAAATCATTCTTAGTCGTATGTAATGACTTAACTAGTGTTATCAATCATTTTACATGGTTGATATTAGGGATCGCATAAGATATAACACGTGGAATAATGACCTATACAAGATTAACTCATGAACTAGCTTATAATAATCCCTTACATCGAAATAAAACCAATGTAGATTGTCTCACATACCATTAACCCAACACATGGTCAATTGAAACTTATGATAGTCCCCATGTAAGGATAATCTTGTGTGACTAGTGTCTATGTTAGATTAAACCCACAGTGTAGATATGACATGTGTAAGATTAAAATAGCATGTGGTGTCCTATTGTCTCATAAATAGGTGACACATCTTTCACGGGTGTCGTTGGATTACAATATCACATCTTACATAGGATTAACTCACAAAACAAAGAATATAACATATAACAATAATATCATGCAATTTTGGTCTATGTAAGAGTAATCAATGGTGCTCATCGATCGTGAATTATGATATATAGATTGTGTAGGGTTAGTCCACATTGTCTTGTGTCAGATTAAACCCGAAGTAGAACGGATTACATACCATTAACTAGACACATCAGTTACGATGGTTATGATAGACACTAGGTAAGGGTGATTTTTCATGGTCAGTTATATGTAATATGAAATCCAACATACATGACTATGTCTAATTAAACCAGTATTGACTTATGATATTGCTTATGTAGTGATAACACTACGGTGCTCTATTTTTCAGCAGCATGAACAATTCAAACTTTTTCTTTATGTTAAACTTGATTTAGTGAATCAAGTGAAATTGATAGGCTTTGATACCACTATTTTGTTTTTAAGGATAGATTAATACTTGATCTAAGAATAATTGTTGATAAGAAACCAAAAATAAAAGAACTCCATGTATGAAACCAAAAACCTAAAACCATGATATATATAGAATGATGAAACTATTATCATGCATACCTTGAACCATAGATTCCAATACCATTATTCTTTTTTTATTTAGAATTTGTGGTTTATGAATATCATTTAGGATAAATGAAACTATTCCTCCCTTTATGGTGTATTAATGGGTTGGACCTAGATTACACGACATTTGGATGGGATCACTCATTCACTCATGATATGATAGTATCTTGGGTGGAAAAGAGTGAAGGAGAAAGAGAGAATCAGGGTGGGAGAGTATTTTATAGTTTCATGTAAGAGTATCACCACCACATCAAATGGGCATTGCCTCTTCATTTAAATCTTGAGGAAAATATTGATCCATTACATTAATTTACTAATTCATTTCATAAATTCATGATTAAATCTCTACAGTTAAAAACATTTTTAACCACTCGACCAAGACAAAATCACAAACATTTCATTATATAAAACATTTAGTCTGATGACAACTTACGTGGAAGATCTACTCAAATGTTAACTTTTAAAATTTAACTACTAATTCTTGATCATAAAGTGCCCCATGAATCATACAATCTGATTCATCATGGCCATATGATATATATATATATATATATATATATCATATCTTATAATATCAATAAAGGCAGTGGATTAGAAGATTATATCAAACCTTATGATACACCCAAGATAAAGAAGAGGATATGTATCTTATTCATGCATGTCCTACCCTACTACATGATTGAATCATCTCATATGTCACGACCCATCCCCTAGGTCTCGTTCCATGACTACCCCAAGTCCACCTTCCATAGGCCAGGGGTTGGAAAATAGCACCGAAAAGTCATATCCTAAAAAGGGAAGGCATTTCCTTTAAACCTGTACACACACAGACTAGGTACACGACAAAAGAAAACCACAAAGTAGAACTTATAATAGTAAAAGTGTGAACCAAAAGTAAAAAAGGGCCAGTATACAAACCCAACTGAATAGAAGGAACAATAAAAAGGGGGAAATGTGCTCTAGAGATCTTATACCAAGGATCCTACCTGAAGGTTAGGTATAGCCCGTTTTTTTCATCACTGTCGCCCGCCACATCTATCGATCACCTCTGAGCACTGTCTAGCCCTGGATCCCCAAGTCTCAGTCAAGTTGTCTGTCATCTGCACAAGACACAACAATGTGCGGGTGAATCCCATGCAGGGGTGAGTATAAAAATACTCAATAGGGACCCCGAGACCCCTGAAGGTCTCTCATAATTACCCAAAGGAAAAACCATAAAGAATTATCTCAATCACAAAGAACAATCTAAAATACAACTCACACTAGGTATAAAACTAAGAGAATAGAAATAAATATGATTATTCTTGAGCTAGATCATTTTATTTTGTTGACTGGTTCTGCTTCTGATCCACAAAGGGTCGTTGTACTGCTGATCCACAAAGTCTCGCTCTACTACCGATCCACAGAGGGTCTCTCTTCTGTCGATCTACAAAGGGTCATACTACAGTCGATCCACGAAGGGTCGCTCTCATGTCGATACATGAAGGGTCGCTTTTATTCTGATACATGGAGGGTAACTTTTATTCCAATCCAAGGAGAGTATCTTTCATGATGATCCATGAAGGGTCACTTTTATGTCGATCCACGGAGGGTTTCCCTTCACTTAACAGCCAACCACAGGATTACCGCACATGGTGCACTTGAGTTTCGAAGATTATACTCTTCATAATATAAGTTGTACCATGACCACCATGAATCCCCATGAATAAGTAACCCAAATTACCATCTTGTCATAAGGGTTCCAACGTGATAGACGGCGCATCAATCGGACGCTCAGTCTGTAAGTTATAAGAAAAAAGGTAAATAGGTTCTGGTTGGATTCAAGTCCGATCCAACCTAACCGCACTCCAAATTCTGAAAAAACCCAAGTGGAGTATCTCAAAAGGAATACCTCATCCCAAGGGTCCCAATTCCATAGATGGCACGTCAATCAGATGCCTGATTTGTGAGATACTCAACTTTTTGTGAAATGGGATCGGTCGGGTCTAGATCTAGTAGGGGTCCGGCCTGGGTGGTGAACCCGGCCCGGCGGGTGGGTTCAGCCTGACCAGCGGGTCCGGCCCTCTTAGAAAACCTGGCCTGCAAGTGGGCTTGTTATGGGACTAGATGCAGTGCATCTTGTTTAGCCAGCTGGCGGTGCCCTTGGGGTGTTTCCCCTCTTCCCGAAATGGCCGGCTAGAGCTGACTATTCACGTCTAGCCGAGCGAGCCGCTTTATTTCCTCTATGAGGAGCATCGGTGCCGCACCTTCCACCTGCCATGGCCCGGCTGGCCGCGACTCTATCCGCTACCACCGCCACACTGTTGGTTGCTTCCGCGGGCCACCAGAGATGCTCCGGTAGTCCATTTTCTTTCCCATCTGTGCCTATGGGCCTCTCGGGTCACCACCTTCACTGTGAAGCCCACGAAATCACCTTGCCGCCATGTTGCTTCATTTCCAATGAAGAACGAACAAAACCCAAGAGTGGAGGAGGGTATGGGCCTTGTTTTTATTAGCCCACGCCCACCGCTTTAGCGTTATATCAAGGGGTGGAATAATAATCAACAAAAGTTTAAAATTACCCCAAAATTAAAACCCCACAGCAACCACCCGCATGAAAAAAATGATAGGCAGATCAACCCATTAGTCAGTTGATCTGTGTTCATAGTATTTTCCAAGAATGGAATGAGAGGAATCATAAAAAAACTTAGAAATCAATTTAATTCCCCTACCTCAATTTGGTGGAATCTATTGCGAATGAATGAAGGAATCTGCATTTGAAGACATTTGTCGATGTCTAGTTCGAATCCTCCAACGTTCATCGATCGATCACTATTCTTCATTAGAGGGTGACGTCACTGGAATTTTGTCAGATATTCCTCCCATGGTTTTTTAATTCTCCTTGTTAATGGTTTATTTAATAAAAGAAATAATCCTCCACATTGTGTTTATTATTATGATTCATTAATGAATCTTAATTAATGAACCTATTAAACACATGGACATTACAGTTACACAAACAAAGGGATGAGTCATTAAATTCCCCTTGTTTATTGACCATCGTGAAACTGTGGTTATGCCAACTTCAACTCAACAGTGGAAGAAAAAGAATAAAATAACTTATAGTTATTATTTTTTTTGAAATTCCAAAAATTGACTTTTTCATCTGACCCTTTCCGGTTGAAGTTGAGTTTCGCCTTAGTAAATATTGGTGCTACGAATCCAAAGGTGACCTTAGAATTTCAATCTGATCACTGGTTCAAAAGATAGAAATTCTCATCCGCACATTTATTGAACGTACCTTAAAAAAGTTCAAAATTTCGTTCCAGGCTCTCCGGGCCTCAGAATCACGTGCCATCGATTTTCACAGTCTCTTCATAATTCCATATAATTAAAAAAATATACATAATTTTTGGGTCTTTACATAATAAAATATAGGCTTTAGGGAATATCTCCTTTTAATCTCCCATTTATACTAAAGCCTCATAGACTTTATGTCATTTCACCTTATATTGTATCATATGAAATAAATCTTGAAATTATTTCCAAAAAACCATTTAGATATCTTCCAAAACACTTTTTGGAAAACTATTATCAACTTCACTATTTATAAAATTATATCCAATACCTTATGAATAAACATCCAAAATTCATTTTATATTAACACTAAAACGTTTTTTAGAGAAGCTATCTGAGTCAAACTTAATCTATGTTCAATCAAACAAAAAGTGTGACCCCGTAGTCCTTTATAGCATTGAAAAAAAATATGAATTCCTAAATACCTAAATGTAATAAAATAATGGCCTATATAAAAGCCTTAATGCTACTCGATATACAAATGGATTTGGTTTGATCTCCATCAAACACATTTATCTATATACCTATATCCACCAGCTGCATCATATGCTAACATTCATTTTTATATGATGCATATTTTCAAAACATTGAGTATCCATGGGTTATGGGGTATTCTAATCATGTATATCTACTCATACATGTAGTTCTCTAGGTCATATTGACTACTGAGAGGGGGTGAATCAATGGTTAACTTTTAAAAAATATTTTCTTTTAATTCAACCTCTTGAACTTGTTATGGTTCTCTATCCACTCAATAATATCTGGTTGGCTCACCTAGTATGTAAAAATAATAATAGAGATCACATCACATGGTATTTAGAAGGTTTGGTACTAAGATCTACTCCTTGACATGTTGGTTTTATGGCCCAACATGGATTCTATGCTATAATATTATCCTAAATTATAATATATTAGGTAAAAACTGGTTATACACCCCATTAGTCAATCCTCTAGTTGATCCCAATTCTACACTCTAATAAAAAACTCTTTTTCCTTAGTTGGTTAGACACCCCAACCATATTCTCTTATATTATCTTCTCTTCGATCAGTTATACAGCCCAATCTAGAGCCTCTTCAATAGATGTTTAGACACCCCAGCCATAAGATACTTATACTTATTTATGTTATTAATTCAGTAGTATAAATTCTTATTCCTTTTTCAAAGTGATATTCCTCCATGATCCTATAGGATAAAGCTTTCTCATGTATAATTATTCAATATCACTAAAAACTTCTTGGAATATGCCTATTGGTCTTGAAACTCAGCAAATTATGATCTTCAATGAATGATCATGTCTTCCTCGGTTAGTCAAATGATTATTTAGATATGTTCTTCTTATATTAAAGAATTTCTCAGCCATAGATAATTCTTAATATCATTTTATATAAGATTTAACTTTTACACACTCAGTGAGACTTGTTTCTAAATTCTCAACTCAAGAAATTCAAATTCTAAATCCAAATTATTCAACAAAATAAAATATACTTCATGTAATAATTTCATGGTATTCCCAAATTAGTAAACCCTAGCACATCACCATTTATTATCCTCAATATTTTATGTGCTATTATATTCACTATTTCATGTGAAGCCTTAAAGTTTTAACCTTGACATGGTTTATGAAAACTATTTTAGAATTTATCAAAGAATCGTGCATGAGAATAACCATGCAAGTCATTTTACTTAAATAAATTTTACATGATATTAAGCATGTGGTATCTTTGAAATTCCACTTTATTATCTTCACATAATAGTTATATGTATATGTTGTGTCTTAGATCCTTATCTAAAATGAAAGTTGTTACTTGTGAAAGTAGGTAGGATCTCATTTCCTTCCATATTTCTTCACACAAATGAATAGCATGAGATCAACTCAAGTGGGCTAATTCTTCTTCACACAAGTCTTAGCACAAGATGCCTCAAGATTTATGTGAATGGGTGTTGGATATCTTTTTCTTCATGTAAGAATGTCTCATGAGTTTTTATTCTTCATGAAATAAGAGATATTCATGGAAACTCGTATGAGATTCACATAACAAGGTATGTATAAATTAAATTCTCTCATTATTTGTAACCTAGGAGGCTCAAGGGATATTATTCCCTTCATGTAAATGGAAGTGTGAAGATATTGTGTTTTCTTATAAAAACGAGAGCTCTTAAGAATCACAAATGGAAATAGCACTTATCAGACTCGGTACCTCAATATTTATATACAAGATCATCACCAACACTCCTCCAAGTATTCACCAACTTAAATTCCAATAAATTGTGCTAAGTCATCTCTCGATATTAATATCACCAAATCTTTTTATAATTCAAATATCTTAGAATTACTTGACGTTGAAAATCATGAGTTTTCTTCTTATGAGAGGTCAATTTTTCTCTTTATGGTGAGTTTCTCACATTCATGTGATGAATATCACATGAATCAACTCCTTAAAATCTATTCATGTATACAAGTATGTGAGAGATACTTTTCCCATCATTTCACACATGATAGTAGCATGTTCTTTTAATTATTGCATGCATTCAATATGGAGATTTCATGCATGGTTTTAGGATGATCGATCATGCCTCATTCTCTCATGTTGATCATTAGAGATGGTTTTGATCATAGATAACAATGATAGTTAGTCATTGGTTGTCTTTATAATATCATAAAACCCCAATCAAGAGGTATGAGATGATGCTTTTAGATGATCAAATGATGGATATCAATCTGATCGAGTGTCTAGCGTTCTATGCATAAATTTATAAATGGATTAATAGTAACGTGTTCCCACTCATCCCACATCAAAGTTCTATTTGTGATGTGTCTGTTTAATAATACTCACTGCTTTATCCACCACTTGATCCAACACTAGGGTTATCACCTAGACACACCTTCACACACACCCATTATGGGTCGTGCCACCCCATTGTGTGGTCCACGTAGGCACTCACCTATGAACCTTACGCACATGATATCCATGTTTCATGCTCTACTTGTATATTTTATGCATTCCCCCATACACTCACCTATGGAAATGGATGGCTAGGTTGACCAACCTCCCATGTGGTAGACCTTAGGTCCCACATGTGTGGTTGAGGTGCATCCTTGTTTGGCTATGGCTGGCTAATTTTTTAATAAAGGCCAACTCAAATACTTAGTAAACCTAAAACACATGGGAAACCTTCTCAAAACCACAATAATAAATTTTACTCATCATATAGAAATCATTATAAAAAATCCCTCATGAAAAAATAGTATTTTTCATGGTCTTTATAATTATTCCACAAAAAATGTGTATTTATTTATGTAAATAAATATTTACATGGTCTTCACCTCAAATATATTTTAATAAATTAAATAATGTGAACTTAAAATTATATTTTCACATGTAATTATATTTCAATAAGAGTTTAACAATCATTATAATTATTATTTTCACCATGTATTGAACTTCTTCTCTTGAATTCTTCAATTTTGTAGCCTTATGTTCCTTTTCTATAGATCATGGAAGTACCTCAATCAACCTATGGAATTACATGTACGATTTATCATGCATGAAATACAAGGACCTGATCATCATCATATCCTCATTTAAGTCTTCCTAAAATATGGACTTAATAATATACTAACAAAAAATATAACATTCATTATTAAATCATGCACTTGTAGTCTTAAATATTCTCATTTGAATTTATTGTCGATACTTATTTAATTTTTAAAGTCAATATTCTTCTCCCCCTTATTGAAAATAATTTTAAAGGTGTAATAGGTTCTTATCATCTCATCGACATTCTTCTAATGTCATCATGACACCTTCTTCTCTTTCAATCATTTAAAGTCTCAATCTTATCCACTTGTGTGAGAAGTATGGAATCACATGTATTTATTTAGAAAATATCCTTATATTGAAAACTCTAAATCTATGTGGTCAAACCCTTTGTAAAAAAATAAGAGTGTATAACCAAGGTGATCAATGTTGTCCATAAACTATAAAACATGAGATATAAAAATAAAATAAATTACTTCTTCATGTTTTGGGGATACTCAAACAATCAGATAATAAAATATATTGTACCCTACAAATATCTTAATAAAAACATAAAAATTTCAAATGAAAAGAGATATATCTCCCTATTATTATCTCAATATCAAATCCCCTTTGAAAAAAACTTATCAATTCATTCAGAATAGGTATATTGGAGTGATTGTTATACCTCATCTTATAATTTTAAAAATCTGTTTAGAAATTACACATTAACTAAGTAGTAAAGATTTAATATCTTTAACTCATAAATTCTTACCATCAAGGGATGCATCCATCTCCTTCAATTCCCTGCATGTTAGTACAAAAGTATATACATATATATAAGGGGATAATGAGGGACCTTTTTATTCCTTAGAAATAGAATTCAGGATGATAGCTTCCTGTCAACCTAGGATATTATTTTATTTCAATCTCAGCATGGTAAGTTTACTTGGACTCTTACCTTGAAAATATTATTTATATGGAATATCTTTTTCCACCTCAGTATTCTAAATCTTCATGTTTCCAGTTATGGATAAATTCTCATGAATTTTTACCTCATTTTATAAATCCACTTTCTTTCCTTTAGCCTCATGATATATTTCAGCTTCCTCTAATGGTTTATCTAATTTCAATTGATTTTGATAAAAAACTAGGAACTTTTTATTGATATGATCAGCTTCTTTGTGATTCTTATATTCCCTTTTTATAGGATTGATATTACATGAATCCTTATTATTGTATTTCATAATTTTATCCACTTTTATATCATAGAGAATATCTCTAGGTAATTTCACCATGCATACCTCATCTATATGACCTTATAATCTATATCTACCACACACTTCTTCTAAGAATTCATATATATTTTGTATTGGAATATTTTATGGATTTTAGGTTACTAATTTATTTCTTTGATAAAATTTTCTCATAATTTCACTATAACTCCCCCTTGATTTCTATCTGTTTCTTGGAAATTAAATGTTATACCAGAAATATTAGGATTTATACCCAAATCTTTCACAACACCAACAAAAACCTCTGAACTTATATCTTCCACCTTGATATGCATTATGTACAAAAAAAATTTGTTTTAATTATTCAAAATAATCCTTATTTTAATAAGTGGAAAGTGATTTTATTAACATATTTATCTCTACCTTTGATATAAGAAATAATCTCTCACTTTTCTTCTTGATCCAATCAGGTTTAAATTTATTTTTTTCACATGAATTATTTTCTTTCTCTTTTGTATTCTACTTTTAGTCAACAGGTTTTCTCTTTTCTTTAGATTTACTCCTTATTATTTATGGACTTATATTATTTTAATGAATTTCATGTTGTGGAAACATTCCAATTCCTTATGCCTAAACTTTTATAAATACTAAAAATATTCTATGAATCTTTTTCTCTTATTTTCTAGTGTAGCATGTCTAGATTTCACAGGTTATGAACCTTGATATTATTAAGTGTAACCACCACTCTTTTGGATACTACTTGAAGAATAGATCTTAATATATATTATCACATCCATACTTGATGTGTTGGGTTTATGAGTATTTTTCACTATCCATAATTTCTTAGAATTTGGTATAAAATGTATACCAATAATTGGAATAACATTAATACATAATATGGTTTCTAGGTTATGGATACATTCTTCTTAAAGTATGTTTCCATTTGGTTAGAGGATGATATCATGGTATGAATTCTATAAAATTGATTCTTCTTGGAGTCATGACTCTTAATGAAAAATTATGTGAAAATATATCTTTTTCTAGAAACTTGGGATGTTCAAGATTATGGTGATTTCTGGTTCTTTGATCTCACCTACAACTTAAAACACTTCATATTGAGTGAGTTATTTTCATCCTCGGTAGATATAATCCTATCTTCCTAATACTCCTTAATCTTGTTTATTTGTTCTTCATAATTTTTTATTGATTATTATAAATAATTTTCAAGCTAAATTACATTGTTTTCTTTAATTTATAGTTGAGATGCTTTGACATCCATATAAACTTTGTGCAATTTTTCAATTGTGTGTAAAGCTTCTATAAAAACACTCTCAAATAAATATTTCTCACAAACATTACTTTGAAATTATTCAATAGCTTCATCATATCTTTTATTACAAAGAGATATTATTTTATCCTTTTCTATGATAAGTTTTTTGAGAGTATTTCATATGCAAATATTTTTAGACAATTCCTCTTACATAGCATTAACCTCTTATTCCCAATATAATTTTTCATCCTATAGACCCTTGATAGTTCCAAAAATAAAACTTAACCCTTATTTTGGAACTTTCTTTAGATGTTATTTGAATTCATAATGAAAATCATTAAGTGATACATCATCATTACAACTTGAATGGGATTCATTTGAATGATAATAATCAAAATAACTATTGTAAATTATACCAATATGGTTACCTTCAATTAGTGGTTTATATTCCTTTACTATTATATTATTCAGGTTATTTTCCTATATTTTCATTCTTATTTTCTAAGTCTTAGTAGAAATCTCCATCCTTAAATCATCAAGAGTATCTTATTTTTTCTCCATTTGAGTTAACTAAAAAAATTCCTAAAATACAAAACCCATTAAAGTTATAAATATAATATAGGTAAACTTGTATCTTTAAAGTTAAACTTTTTTCTAATACAAATTTTAGTGACCCATTCCAAATTGACCACTGATAGGGGGTGAATCAGTGGTTTACTTTTAGGAATTATTTTATTTTAATTCAACCTCTTGAAATTATAAAGGTTATAGATCCTATAAATAATATCTGACAGGATCACCTCATATGTAGAAATAATAATAGATAGAACAACACATGGTATTTTTATGGTTTAGTTTATAATTGGATAATATAGTCCCAACTCAAAAAAATAATATTTTCCTGTGATATTTAGAGCTTTCCATGACACTCAATTTTTCATGAAAAAACTAAAACTTTGTGAATTCCTTAGGAAGAATGATTGAAGTAAATCTAAGGACATATTTAAATTAAATCCAATAGAAGAAGAATATCATTACTGATCATCTTAATCTTGTTCAAAGAAATATAACTTCACAACATATTTATAGTATTTCACTCTTCTTCTCTATTTACTTTCAAGTTGTGCTTGATTTTCTTATTTATACTATTAGAAAAATCTCTTGTAATATATTAGAGAGTACTCTAATATTATATTCTCATTTATTTTATATCTTTAATCCCACATATAACAACGGTAGAGGTTGGTTATATCCTGTAATGAAATGTGTGTATTTTTTTTATAATACCTAATCCAAATTATGGATCATTATGTTTATTTTAATAAACCTTTTTGATGGTAGAATTCTATCAAGTAGAGAGGAATAAGTCACAGCTTTAGACTCAACCTCTCATTTTAATTTTGTTATGTTTTTAATTTATTTTTCCTTATATATTTTGATTTATAAAAATATTCCTATCAAAATACTTTGATAGTTATATTTTAATTATGATATAATTATTTTTGGTGTGAGTAAAATAATTTCGAAAGTTAAATTGTTTTCAAACTATTTAATTAAGTTTTGATATTACTTTTAATAAATTATTTCAAAACTTCTAACAACATTATTAGTTAACTAGGTTGTATTATGTTTGGGGTGTTTTAAATTTTAATTTTAAAAATATTTTTAACATAAAATTTTGAATACTAAATTCACCCCCTCTTGATTAATTCACTTGTAAAATCATTTGGTATCAGAGAAAGTTGTTTTTTTAAGATTTATATGCTATATTTATTGATATTATTCAATTCTCTCAACAAGATCACTATTTTAGTTGATTTAATTTCTTTGTTATCATGGACTCTTCTGATAAATAAGGTTATTCTTCCTTTAGACCATCTTACTTTAATGGTCAGAACTATGCTTTTTGAAAAATTAAAATGAAAATAGATCTTAAGATCATGGATTTTGATATCTGGATAGTTATAAAAGATAAATATTAGAAACCAAAATCCTCTATAAATAAAAAGAGTAGTGTTACAAAATATGATTATGATTTTAACTGAAAATCTATGAATGATTTATATTGTTCTTTAGGTTAAGATGAGTTTAATAGAGTTTATGCATGTGATATTGCTTATCAAATATGGGATACTCTTGTTGTGTCTTGTAAAGGAACATAGAATTTTAAAAAAAATGTGTCTAAATACTAACAGTATTAAATATTATACATTTAAAATGAATCCTTATGAATCAATTTCTAAAATTTATCTTAGCTTTATTGAAATCATAAATATGATACATGTTCTTGGAAACAAAATAGAATATAAAGATCAAGTGTTAAGAATCATATGATTCTTACCTGATCGATGAAGAGGAATTTTGTCTCTATTAAAGAGTCATGTGACATAAGAAAAATACCAGTAAAGGAGATAATTGGAAAACTAATGATGCATAAGGAAGAGTTGAAATTGAATAATTGATATGATGAACCTAAAAGAAATTTAGTCTCTTTCAAAACTTCTAAGTAAAGATGAAAGAGAAAATAAAAGAAAGTAGCTCAAGTGAGGATGAGTTAGCTTCTGATAGTGATGAATACATGGATCATTTATCCAGAAGGTTTAATAAATTCTATAGGAAAAATAAATTCTTTAAGAAATAAAATTATGGTGGAAGGTATAAAAAAAGAGGAAGCTGGAATAAGGAAAATAAACCCATAGAGGTGACTTGTTATGAGTTTGACAGAAAAGGGAATATCAAAGATAAATGCCTAAAATTTAAGTACAAAAGGAGAAATGATGATATAGGAAAAACACCCAAGAAATCTATGAAGGAAAATTGTAGTGCCTCTAAGGACAGTTCTAGTGAATTTGATTCAATTAGGTAAAACAATAATTAATGGCATAATATGTGTTTTATGGAAAACATATCTAAGGTAAGTGATTCTACTTTAATTAGTGATTATCCTTGTGAATCAGAAGTGAAAAATGATGAACTAGAGGAATATTTTTATATGATTGGATACACTATGAATGAATTGAAAGATAAATATAAAAAAATGAAAAGGTTAAATGTTTTATGTACTAGTGATAAAAGTGATTTTTCTATAGAAAAATAAAATAATGCTTCTTTGTTAAAATAGAATAATGAGATTAAAATGTAAAATAAGTAAATTAAAAAGGACCTTGAAAAATTTACAATTGGAAAGGAAACCATGATTATGATTCTTGGAAAGAAAACCAAACCAAAGTATATAATTGGGATTAGGTACCATCCTAGTCAAATGAAAATTTATAAGAATAATTTTTTTACAAGTTCATGTTCTTCCAATTTAGTAAATAGTTCATATACTTATAAACCTAATTAGGTATTTTTTTATAAATCTATTAAATCTTCTATTGGTAAAACTGTTCAACTTTAGATTCTAAAATCTCTTTTTTCTAACTTTTTTTGACCCAAGAAAGTGTGGGTACCAAAATCATTTCTTATTTAAATTTGTTATAGAAAACATTATTGAAGAGTAAAAGTAAGAACATATGGTATCTAGACAGTGTATATTCCAAAAATATTACTAGATACTAATCAGGTTTCAAGAACCTCATTAAGGTGGATGGAAGACATGTCACATTTGGTGACAATTCCATAGGAAAAAATGTACTTAGTCAAATTAGTAATTCTAATTCAGTTTTGATTTCTAATATTTTATTTATTGATGGATTAAAATATAATTTTCTTAGAATTTCACAATTATAAAATTTTGGTTACTATGTTATGTTTTAGAATAATTCTTACAGGATCTATGATTCTAATATTTCGTTATTTTTTACTCATTTACACTATGAAAATGTTTATATAGTTGATTTATATTCATTATTTTCTCCAAATGCTTCTTATATAAGTTCCTTTTATAAATAATATTTATTGTAGAATATGATATTATGATACTAAAACTAACACTCGCTTATAATTATAAAAAGGAAAGATTTAGTGAACGATATACCTAAACTAGAATTCTAAAAAGACAAAGTGTGCAATCTATGTCAAAAATGGAAACAAAGTAATATTTATTTCAAACTAAAGAAATAATTTTCAGATTCTCAACCCCTATAGTTGGATTATATTAATTTTTTTTATAACTTATAGTGTTTCTAGAATATATGGGAATAATTATGAATGTTCTCTTATAGATTAATTTTTTATATTTACTTGGGTATTATTTTTATGTCACAAAATTGAATCTTTCACCATCTTTTAAAAGTGTCCAAAATCTATAGAAAACCTTAGTATACTTACCATTAAAACATTAAGTATTAATCATGGTCATGAGTTTTAAAATCAATACTTTGAAAATTTATGCTCACAACATGGTTATAATCATAACATATCTAATCCTGGGACTCCCTTGTAAAATAGAGTGGTTGAAAGAATAAATATGAATCTTTAAGATATTTCCTAGACCATGCTCAATGAGTATGACTTACTTATTTATTTTGGGGTTGAAGTTGCTAATAAATCTTGATATCTTATCATTAGGATTATTATAAAACCTCTTTTAAAGATGAACCCATATGAGTTTTTTAATGTAATAAATTCAAAGGCTAATTAATTTAGATTTTTTGGCTGAAAGGAATTTATTTTCATAACAAAAGAGAGTTCAGATAAGTTTTCATCCAAAAGTGATGAAGGAATTTTCCTTAGTTATTCAACCTCTAATAACTTTTAAAAGTTTTTTAATAAAATAACCAAAGTTATTGAATAATATTTACATCTCGCATTTGATTAAATAGATCCACATGAGCCTAAATCTTTTTTATAAGACCTTGGGGATTATTTTTATCACTTGAATATCAATACCTCATCCAAGTCTTATGATCTACCTAAATAATGCATTGTATGCCTACCATAAAAATCACTCAATGCTAAAGAAGTGGTTGAACCAGATCTTAAGGAATAAATTGAAGTACCAAGTACTTCTATACCTATATTCATTAGAATCCATAGAGACCATCCTTTATATTTTATTGTTATAGACATAAATAGAGGTAATTAGACTATATGTTATCTTAGAAACTAGGTTGAATATAAAGATTTATTATCACAAATTGAACCTAAAAAATTTATTGAATATTTCAATGATGAATTCTAGGTTACATATATGAAAGAAGATTTAAATCATTTTTAAATAAATAAAATCTAGGAATTAGTGGAAAGACCTAAAGACTACCTAACTATTGGCACTAAATGGTTGTTTAGAAATAAGGTTGATTAATCTAGCACTATAGTTAAAATAAATCTATAATGGTTTAACAAAGTTATATTCAAGAAGAATTGATTAATTATGAATAAACCTTTTCACCTGTAGCTAAAATTAATTCCATTATAATATTGATTGCTTATATAGATAATTTGAATTTCAAATTATATCAAGTCAAGAGTGAATTTTCAAATGGTAATATTGTTGAGGATGTTTTTTTTAAACAACTCCCTAGATTTAAAAACCCACATTTTCCAAATTTTTATTTTAAACTTTCTAAAACTCTATATGGTTTAAAATGGACTCTTAGAGATTGGTATGATAGGATAATCTCTTTATTTATTTATAAAGGTTTTTCTAAAGGGAAATCTAATCATAATTTATTTATAAAAATAATTTCTAGATATGTTTTGGTATTTTAAATATATATTTATGATATTATTTTTGGTTCATCCAAAAACTCCTTGTGTATAGAATTTTCAAAAATAATGAAAAATGAATTTGAAATTAGATTAATGGGTGAGTTAAAGTTCTTCCTTGGTTTTAAGATTTTTCAAAATAAGGAAGGAATTATTTTATATCCAATTAAATACACAAAGTATGTTTTAAAATGTTTTGGTATGGATAATAAAAAAGAAAGTAATACTCCCATGAGTACAACCTATAAGATGGATTTGGATGTACCTAGTAAACCAGTGGATCAAACCACTTATAAATGTATGATTAGAAATTTACTTTACTTGAATACTAGCATACATGATATTATGTATTGTGTGTGTGTGTTATCATTTTCAATCAAACCCTAGGTAATGTCATTTTAATGTTGTCAAAATAATTCTTAAATACCTCAAAAATGAAATTAATTTTGGATTTTTTTACTCTATAG
The DNA here is from genome assembly GCA_963277665.1 of Viscum album. Taxonomy (NCBI): domain Eukaryota; kingdom Viridiplantae; phylum Streptophyta; class Magnoliopsida; order Santalales; family Viscaceae; genus Viscum; species Viscum album. The sequence continues at coordinate 1,429,283,301 of OY728156.1, read as the reverse complement.
GGAAATTATTTAAATTAGTTAGTTATTCAAATATATATTTTAATGGATATAAATTATATATAAAATTAACCTCTAGAATGTACCATTTTTTAGGTAAGTCTCTAGTATCATGTTTTAGTAAAAAGGCATAGTTTTATTGTATTATCCACTATTGAAGTTGAGTATATACCTACGGTCAGTTGCTATGCATAAATTCTGTGGATGAAACATACATTACTGAATTATGGATATCAATTTAGAAATGTCCCTATAAACTTTGAAAAAAAATTGCTATTAAAATTCATAATAATCTTGTATCTTATTCAAGGATGAAGCATATTAATATAAGACATCACTTTTTGAGTGATCATTTTCAAAAGGGTGATATAACTCTTGAATTCATTGGCACTAAACATCAATTTGCAGAAATTTTTACAAATCCTTCGAATATTGAGAGATTAATCTATATCATACATGATCTTGGTATGATAAATTCTTATTAACCTTTTGTTAACTTAATTCATTTGAATATATTAAAATTAATTCATTTTTCATGTGCTATCGTGATCTTGTTACCGTATAGGTTTTTTATCATGGTCTTTTCTACCATGGAAAGTGCTATCATACATGAACTAATATGTAAATACTACCATGTATATGCTATCATGTGTACACTACTGTGCGATTGATACCATGTGAGTGCCACCACATGAGTGCTACCTTGTGTGTACTATCATGTGAGTTATATCATTGTATGTTACTGTGTAAGATTGTTATGATGGACATTCTTCCATGAATTTTTCTACTATGGATAATTTTATTTTATTTTAACTCTTTAAGTTTGGTATTTTATTCAAATTAAAATTCCTTTTATATTAAATAATTAATTTGTGTCATAAATGATTGAATTCCCTATTTAGAGTCTGAATCAAACCTATTCTATTGTACCCCTTTCGAAATTTCTCTCCCTTTTTCTCTCAAACCCAACCTTAATCCTTCAAACCTTTGAATATCCACTATTATGGATAGGATTAATCAGGCTCTCACTTCTAGTTATCCAAATTATCAACAACCATTCAATAGATCTTGAGGTGGATCCATTCATCCTATTAAGATATGGAATCCCCTCTTATCATATCATGAAGATGTTACAAAAAAATATATGGATGGTGAATGGTTGTAATATAGAAGATTGCTTATGTAGATAATCATTTAGGATCATGGATGGGATGATTGATTATCTAAGAATGATCGACATTTATATCCTAAGATGGTTCATGACTTTTATTTGCATGTTAAATATGAGTTTGGAGAGAAGAAAGACTTCATAAGGACTTTGGTTGATGGAGAATATTTGGTATTCTCATCCAAGAAATGAGTTAAGTACTTGAAAGTTCCCCTTGAAGGATTAAATTAAGATTTATATGGTTATTTAACTATTAGACATTCATAATTTGATATTGAGGAAGCTATTTTGGATCTCACTAGATATGATTACCTAAGGATGCCTATTTTTTTGGAAATTGATGGTGAGTGAAGACTTATTTTGAAATTTATCCAACACGTGATATATCCTAGGAAGGGTGACTTTATTATCCTGAGGTAACAGGATGTATTCTTATTATACATCATAAAGAAAGGGTCTAAGGTGAATCAGTGCAGGTATATTATGGTCCATATAAAAGAAATGTATAAACCTGCCTCCAACTAAAATTCTATAGCCTACCATAAGATGATCTCTATTTTCCAGAAGTTATATGCCTTGTTATAGAATGAGAAGAAAGTATTACTCAGTGTGGTGGAATCTATTTGAGACAAGACACTTATAGGAGAATAAATGTGAACTAGAACCCTTTGATTAAGAAGTTGGTTGTGGATAATGAAAATCTTTATAAGAATTTCAATCCCATAATAAACCCTATTAGACCAAGAGATACGATTGATCCCATCTTGTAAATTAATGATATTATGGAGTATTCTTCAGATAAAGAAGTTGGTAAAATTGGTGCTAAGATTGAGCAAGAATCAATGGTTACATCAATAGAATCTAAAAATGATCTTGAAATTGTAGTGAGACAGAACATTTCCTATGGACCTCCTGTTTCTCCTCTTCCCTTACCATCTAGGTAAATTATATTGGATGATGATCTCTAAGCTAAAAAGTTTTATGTTTTATATTATGATGAATTTCACTCTAACATTCCTTAGAATGTGATTTAGGTTTCATATGATTCGTAATTTAATGTTTATAGAGAGGATGAAGATGAAGAGATTAATCCTTTAATTTTTATTTTTGGGTTTATTAATATATTGAGTGGTGATTGGTAAAGTGACTCCCAAAGTTACTCTTTGAGACCAATTATTAGAAGCACTGATAGACCAGATGAATAGGATGTTATTACTAAAGGGTAGAATTCCATAGGTTTAATGGTTCTTATCTTATACTATTAATATTATAAATCTAACAGTGTTGGTGTTGGTGATGGAAGCAGTTCACCTATGCATGGTGGACTTACCATCTCTACTCCTCATAAGGATCCTAAGTGATCTTTGGTTGAAAGAATTGATCGAGATAAGCTACTCCAGAATTTCCCTTAAAATAATCCAATTAGAGAGGATGATTACCTAAAATAAGTAGAGGTACCAAGTTCAGTGTAATATTTTCATGAGGAAGAATTTTCAGTTTTAGTAGATATTGAGGGTGATAGACTTGAGGATACTGGTTGAGGATCTCCTCCAAGCTATATTGTTTTTTCACCTCATCATCCTATCCTGAGCTACCTGGACCAAGATTATATCAACCCAAGCTTCTCATACATGGATAATACATATTTTTAAATTAATATTCATTACATTACATAAAATCATTCCAAGGGACTATAATAGTTTAGTGTCTTTGGAAACTTGGAACACAATCTTCTAATATGGTGAAATATTTTTAATGATTCCCATAAAGATCATCTTATTTAATAATATTTATAGACATACCCTATATTAAACCTTTATTTATATCCTGGGGAAATGAAACATAAGAAAGGGTGATCTCAAATGCTCAGTAAGGGTAAACACAGAAAAATACATAAATATAATGTGAGTATAAGGGTATGAGTATGTGAGAATAAAATGTGAAAACCATACCTTGTATATCAAAGATCAAAATATTGAGTCATGACATAAATATAAAAATTTCATAAGACATGAATCATAAGGAAATAAAATAACATGAGTCATGAAAGCATAACATTGGCATAATACATAGAATCTTGGCATACATATAAGAATATAAAATCCTTTCCTTAGTTATCAAGGATCATTTACAAGACTTATAAGGGCACTCCATGGGTGGATTCACCTCTTGGGAAGGACATAACAGCATCCCTAGTGGAACCCCTTTCCTCATAGCGGAATGGGTCCACTCCCCAAACCATCATAGTAGTCAAGGTTCACTCTCCAGATCGTCATAGTGGCCAACGTACCTTAATGAACCGAGTTCACTCCCTATTCTCATTCTATCTATCTTATGAGATATAAATCATTACCCAATTCATTATATGGAGATATAGGTCCAACTATTCTTTGGTTATAACATAACCACCTTCCCTGGTTATAAGGTAACCACCGTCCTTGGTTATAATGTAAATACTATCAAAAATGAGAATTATACATATGTGTGATACAATATCATAAAACATTCACCATATCATAACCCATTAAATGAAATGGGTTTTATAAACATTTTATCATATCATAACCTATGGAAAATATAAAGGTTTCATAATCATTTAAACATTTCATCATATCATAACCCATGAGAAGAAGCGAGTTTCATAAAAATTTTATCATTGTATAACCAATGGAAGAGAAATGGGTTTCATAAACATCTTTTCATCATAAAAATAAACCATTCAGAGAAATAATAAGAATGGTATCATTGGTTTATATCCCCATTAAATTATAAACTATATCAAAGGATTTCATGTTAGAAGGATAATTATTTTAAAAGATAATTCACTTGGAATTTTTTTTTGGGAAGATAACTTTCCTTAGAAAATCAATTATTAAAACTAAAAAATCATAAAACATTTTAAATATCTTTTACTTAGAAAATATGCTTTGAAACTTATAAAGTGATATTCAAAAATAATTCAAAACATTTCTTGAGGAAAATATCATTTCTTCTATGAAAACATTTTTAAAATATAAAACATTTTGAAAATCATTTCCTTTGAAAATAAAATTGAAAAATTATAAAGTAATATTAAAATAAAATAATGTACATGATGATGGGAAGTTTTTTCATGCCATAAAAATTAAAATAATGATTCCTTTCACATTTTTGGTAAAATCCAAATGGACATTATTTTGAAAATAGCATGAAGATTACTTTAAAAAATAAAAAAAATATCATGGGTAAAAAATTATTTTAAAAATTATAGAAGAATAATAAAACATTTTTTAAAACATTTCTAGAAGACATGGTATTGTAATAAAACAAATTTCTGACCAAAGAATGAAATAAAGTCATATTTTATTAAAAACATTTTCTCAGTTATTTTAAGTGCCAATAAGTTTAAAATAGTAATATTACTTGAAAATATCATGAATAAACATAGTATAAGAAAATTAATGAGTTTATTTATATATGTATCATAATATATTATCATTGTAAACATAATCTTAAATAATCTAGATAAATGATGAGATTGTAACATAAAATCATTACCACTTGGTTAACTTTGAATCATAAGCCCCATGAAGGAATAACATAAAATGGAACTTAAAATATCATGAGGATAAATAAATTCATGATATTACATGTAAAAGGGGATGTATATAACTCTCATGAAATAATATAGGTGCATAACATAACGTACATCTCAGCGAAGAAATAAAATGATATATTAAATTTTAAGAATAATAAATATGTAATTAATATCATAATTATTTCATTTATATAACATGTATTTATTAACTTTATCCTTATTATCTTCCATGTTAAACATTAGTGAAAATGAATCATATCCTTTTGTGAGGTGGTAGTCCATCGTACACACAAACGGCGTTATCATATTCCATAAGGAATGAAAAATAAAAAAAAATATGATATAATAACTAAATAGGTATAATAATGTTATAAATATCATATATATACTTTATATTCATCATTATACCCAACCGTGAGAGGTGGTAATGGAAAAACGAATGACATCAGTTCGCATGGCGGTAGTCCGTTGTACACACAAGCAATGATTTCATAATCCATTTTATGGAAGTGGAGATGGTTATAGGTCATGAATTTAACATAAAAACATCTAATTATATTAATTATACTTATTTTATTATATAATTATTTTATATTTAGGATTTAAGGATGTGGATAAATAAATAAAACAAAAATGTCCGTTGATGAATGTTACCTCTTCTTCAGGTATCCTCCTTAGGGTTGCACCAAAATCCTTCCTAGTTTGGATTTATGAACAAAATAAGGCTTCTATAATGATATTATGTAATTTTGGAAAGTATTTGGGAATTTATTTTCAGAATAAAAAGTTTTTTATGGTGTTGAGAAGATAGGATAAGGGGTGGCCTTTATAAGTAAGGTGAGTGGCATGCTTGTAATTTTTTAAAAAGGGAGAATTCCACCCACATTTGTTCTCATGTCACAAGGATCCAATAATGAACCATTATAGATGATATAAGGTATAAGTTAAAAATATGTACATAAAATGTGTTTTGGAAAAGTTTTGTGTTATTTTTAACCCTTATCTTTCTAGTTCAACCCCCCGGTAAACTCATTTTTACCTTAACCGCAGTAAATATTTTTTACTATTTTTACTATTCATTTTTTTCAAAAATTAAGTTGAACTTATTGGATAACATAAATTATTATGATTAAAACTATGGAATTTATTTTTTTAAATTATTTTCATATAATTATAAAATTTTAATTTAAAATTAATCCCACAGACTCAATGATAAATACTATTTTTTAAAAGAAAATGTTCAAAAGTTTATAAAGTTTTTATATCAAAATTCAAAATGAAAATTATTACTATAAAATAAATTGGATAATTATATATATAATTTATCTAATTTTACTTTAAAATAAATTTTAAATATAATTTAACTTTATAAATTATTTAAAAAAAAGACATTTTTCAATTAAAATTCAATATTTTTCACTATTCATCAAAAAATGAAACATTTTAGAAAAATACCAATAAATCACCCTAAGATATTTTTTATATTGATATTTCAAAAATTAAGTTTATTTTTTCAAATAAATTTTCTAAAATTCGTAAAAATTAACTTTAAAATAAGTGCACCAAATGCGATAAAACTGTTTTTTTAATATAGTTTTAATCTTAAAATTGGATTTATTCTTATATATTGTCTAAAAACAAATAATATGAATGTTAAAAAATTTATTGAATATATAATACATAAATTTTATTAAAATAATTCACTAAAATTTATTTTTTTAATTTATTGAGCTAAAACTTGTTAATGTGCATGAAAATAATTTTTTAGAAAATGATTTCCTTTATTTTCAAAAGTTTTTTATTTTCATTTATAATAAATTAGACACCAAATAATTAATTATATATACATTTAAAAAATATATATTTTCATAATTTAGTTATTCTCATTCATACCCTCTATTCTAACAGCTAGGTGATAACTATCATATTAAATAATAATATTTTAATAGTATATCAAATTTCGTTTAAACTCAATGTTGCATGTAACACAATATAAACTCGGTATTGTGTGAAACACATGATAAAATCAGTTTTGTGTATAATGAAATATATATAATGTTAAATTTATTTGAAAAATAATAATTTCACAAAATATCAAGGTGTTACATAGATGATCTAGAAGTCTTTAAGGTTGATCTTATGTCAATACTAGTTGATCTATCTAGGAATAATTTCTCTAGAGACAGGGAAGATCATTAGGAGGAAAAAAAATTCTAGTCTCTATGGTGGTTTCCCATCTCCAACCAAAATTATTTTTAAAGATTATAAATTTAGAGGGTGAGAACAGAATACTAATGGATTGCATTGGATTTATTCACAGTGATTTAGAGGACATGAGGTTGCACCTGAACCATAAGGATTTGACCATTTTTTAGGTTACCTAGGTCACTTTATTCTAGAGATGGTTCCTTATATTCTAAAGCTCCTCCTCCTTTATTTCATGTTTTCTTTGATGCTAACATGGTTAGGGCCATTGTTTGAGAATAATTAAGGAATAATTTGGAGGAATTATCCACTTCTCATGAGGAATAGATACAAAGAATAAAATCCCATAGAGAACATATTTACAAGATTATTTGGGAATGTCTTAATAAATTTATATATGATATGGATCATATCACCAAACCTATCAATTATTGTCTACCTAATATTTTCACTAAGGCGTATCTCTCATCTTGGTTTTAGTTTTTGGATAGAAACTTGAAGATTCCTTTAGTCACTAAATATTTCAAAGAGCCCATGGACTAGCTGACAATTATTTATTCTATGTTGAATTTGTTTATACAAGAAAAGAGACGGTGTTTCCTGGTCATGGAGTATGGTGGTTGAGTTATACACCAATTCAAAAAGTTAATGGATCCCCACTTGTACACAACCAAGACTGTAGTGATTGCTCCTACAATATTTCCCATGATTGCATCTATTATAGAAACATCATATTCTTCTAAAGTAGAATAGACTATATCCATATAAGTTACTTCTTTCGATCTTACTCCAATCGATATAGTGAGACATCTAATTCCAATAGCTTCAAGGATTCCCTTTAGACCTTCTACACCTCTTGCACCTCCTTATAATCCTACTATTTACTATTATAAAGATCCATCTCTTATTTATTTCTTATCTAAGGATGCTTTTAATTATGTTGATTAGCCTTACTATCTTGATGCTGATTTGGACATAGACTAATATATTATTGGGGTTTTGTATTTTTTCTACACTTATATACTTTTTTACCTTTATTTTAATGAAAATTCAGTATTATTATCCTTTATTCCATTATATCTCTTCTCTAATGTCATGATTTTTATTCAATGTTATTTTTTTAATTTTAGGAATTTTTTATAATCTCAAAAGGGGTAGAACATGTTTCATATTGTTTTTATGGGAATTTTTTAGAATAATAAGTGGTATTTTAATTATTTTAGAAGGGAGAGAATAAGTCAAACATTATTATTACTTTTTGTGCTCTAATTATGCTATGATAGTTCTTTGAATCTACTATTTTTAATTTACTTTCAACCTTGATTTGTGATCATTAAAATGGGGGTTATTAGATAAATATAGTAATTATTATTTTAATTCTTACAAATCATACTTAATTTATTACTAACTATTTATGTGTTTTATGATATAACTGCATAATTCTATATTTTACATAAATTTATCCAAGTATAAGATGTTATCATGAGATGAACTTACTACCGTGAGAGTTATGGAATTATTCCTTAAGCAATGTGACTATACACCAGACTCTACTGTCATAAATAACTTATTTGAATATGTCTATGCAACCATGATGTAAAACTCTACAACTATGTGTTTACTCATGTGATCGTATGAATAAGTATGTACAGTCGTCAGGATAATTTAATTGATCGTGAGAAAGTTCTACGACCATGAAAAGGAAGTGTGGCAGTGAAGAAACATCTTCTACCATGATAGAATATGTGAAACATTCATGATATATTATCATGATAAGTTTTCTTCTATTGTTCTCTAAAAAATATGATCTTGAGATAGAATATGTGACCATGATATGGAAACTATGTGACCATTCTTAACTTCTACTTTTGTGGATATACCTTCTGTTGTGCCTAAGTGGATCTATGCCTATTTGAGAGTAAAATAATATTATATTCCAATGGCTAGTTTTTTGAGTAATTATATGCAAGTTGGAGTATTTAATCCCTCTAAATCTGGTTGTATGGTATGGATATTTAAGAATGATTATTCTTAAATGGGTACTTTGGAGCATTGAAGAAAACATCATCATTTCCCGAATTTCCTTCTAAAGTATGAGGATTTAATTTATTATTATGAAGTGACATATATTTTTAGTTTTGATTGTTATAAATATGTAGTAAACCTCAGGTTCACAAGTGTGTATAGTGTAGATAGTTTATCTAGTGGATATTTAGATTATCTAGTACCAACTAAAAAGAAAGATATTGGTCTATGATATTTAGATCTTTCCACGACACTCGGTTTTTCATGAAAAAATTAAACCTTTATGAAAGACTCGGGAAGAATGATCTAAGTAGAACCAAGGATATATCTAAATACAATCCAATAGAATAAGAAGATCATTTTTGACCATCTTAAGCTTGATCAAAGAAAGATAACTTCACATCATTTTCATATTCTTTCTCTCTTCTTCTATGTTTAATTTCAAGTTATGATTACTTTACATATTTATAATATTAACATGATCTATTATTCTACTTTTTAGAGTAATATAATACTCTATTGTCATTTATTTTATATCTTTCATCCCACAAATAGTAATGGAACATACTGGTTATAGGATGGACTTCCTTGTGTGAATTTTTTTTTATAATACTCAGTCTAGGTTTTGAATCATTTTGTTTATTTTAATAAACCTTCTTGGTAGTGGAGTTATTTCAAGTGGAGAGTATTATGTCTCAGATTAATATTAAACCACTTGTTTTAATTTTTGTTGTATGTTTAATTTATTTTTCCTTGTCTTTTTTTATTTATAAAATTATTCTTAACAAAATAATCTAATAGTTAGCTTTTAATTATGATATAATTATTTTTAGTGTGAGTAAAATAGTTTCAAAATTTAAACTATTTTCAAACTTTTTAACTAATATTTGATCAGACTTTTAACTAGGGTGTATTATGCATGGGGTGTTTTAAATTTTAATTTTCAAAATATTTTTAACAGAAATTGTTGAATACTCAATTCACCTCCTCTTGAGAAATTAACTTGGATAATTAGCCTGTTATGTTATTTGGGGTGCATCGAGATAGATAAAAGATTATTATTTTCATCATACCTCAATAATTAGATCTTTTATGGGTGCTTGATCACCACCCTCTATGATGAAACATGATTTTCCATGGGATTTTGGGATATGAGTCTTGATTTTGAGTTACATTTTATTTATTTTGATGATATTTATATCCCCATTGAGAGTAACAGTGATTTTGAGGGTCACATTGAATTTTTAAGGTGAAAATGGTGAAGGAATTAGGGTTTCATGGTTGACAACTACATGGTCTGGAAAACTATGTATAGCCCATGTGGTTGGTTTTGGAACTATTCCAGTTATTATTACATAGCCATTTCTTGGTTTTTCATCCCATGAATCTAAACCATGCACAGTTTTGGTTCACCCCCAGATTAGTTGTTTTCGCTTTCATGCTCTATGGATTGACTTTGATAGTTTTTACCATCAATGTGAGTGAAATTTAGGGGATTTTAATTATATATATTGATGTTATGGTATTCAATTTTAATTTATTTTTGTATCTTTTTGTTTGGTTTTTCCATTCAAAGATCGATTTTTGTTTTGTAAAATTTGTTTTGGGATGGAAAATTAAATCTTTGGGTTTTCTTTTTAAAAGTTTGGTATTTTATAAAATGATTTTAAATGGTGGTGGTGAGTTTTCCAAGAGTCATTCTCTTTTAAAAGTGGGATTTAGATGAGTTTTCAAATGTAATTTGGTTTTTTATTTTAAAATGAGTTTTTTTTTAAAGAAAAATAAGTGTTTAAATGAATTTTTTTTATTTTGTTTGTGATGGTTTTTTGGAATGGAAATAATTTTTTTTGAAAGGGGGTGTGTGATTTTTAATTTTAAGTAAAAATTTTATATAGGTGTGTAGATTTAAAATATAATAGTGGTGTTTCAAAGGAATTTGATGTGAGTTTTCATTAAAGGGTTTTTATTTTAATGGAAGGTTTTGAGAAACTTATTAAAGGGTTTTTTTCTTGAAAAAATAGATTTGTATAGAATGGTTTGATCTGTTTTTGAAGTGTGAGTTGATTAGGTTTTGTTTGATTCTATTTAGAGTATTCCTCCTAATAAATCCTCAAATAAGAGTGGGTTTTCTATTCATTGGGATGATCCCTAGGATGGATCTTCTCTTTTTTAAGAGTGTTTCCTCTATGTTTTAACTCTACCTAGACTCAATATTGAGTAGTGAAGTCAAATTCATTTCAGTCCTTGGACACCATCCAAGACTTATTGAATCATATTAGCCCTTGTTTGGTCCACATACCTAGGTTTCTTGAGATTTTCAAAGGTTATTTTGAGGTAGTATTTAGTTTATTTTTTTATATCTTTGAAATTGTGTCATTGGTGTAGTTGTTCAGTTTATCTTTAGAGGTTTTGCTGAGCTTGTGTGTTGGAAGACGGCATCTTAGGAGTGATTTTGTGGTTTGGGTGATCTTTTTTGTCTGAGATATTTTACTTGGAAGATATTGAGGTTGGATTATATTTTGATATTTTGATGGTATATTATGAAGATTTTTGGATGTTCTCTTAAGTTTTGTGATAATATTTGTTTTTGAGTTGTCCTGTTTTTCTTTTAGTTTCATTCTCTTGGAGGTGCTTGATTTTTGTTGTGTGGGTTGAGGTGAGTCATGGTTTTTCATTATAGTTTAATGTATTTCTCTTAGGATGGTCATTATTTGGAGTGTGTCTTGGTGATTTTATTTTTTCCTCTTTCGATTTATGTGTTCTTTTAGTTTAACATCATCAAGGTTAGGAGTGTTTGCGGTTTCTTGAGGTACAAGATTTCTTTTGAGGGTTCACTGTGGGATGATGCCCATGGTTGAGGTATTATTTTACTCATGTATAGAATAGTGACCTAGGTCTAGGACCCATTTCAGTCTTGATAAGATTGGTAGTGGGTTAAGTTTACCTTTGGGATTTTTTTTCTAGTGGGTGTTGATCTCTTTGTTGGTTTGAATATTCTAGTATTTTTAGTATAAGTGAGGTCCTAAGTGGTGTTTCATCTCAATATATTTAATTTTTTAGTTTACATCATTTTAAAAGAGTTATAAAATGGTGGGGATACATATTTTAGGTCATTATTTTCTTTAGTACTTGTCCTAGTGGTTGGGGTAGAGAATTGTGTGGAGTGGTTCTCTTTAGATAGAATTCTTATGAGAATTTTTTCATGGAATCTTCTATGACAGAGGACTTTCTAGGGGTAAAGTGTCATGTGGGTATATTATAACACACTATGTTACTATCGGTTTATTTATTTAATGTTATTTTATATTGATTTAAATTTGTATAGGTTATAGGAGAAAAATTAAATTTTTTTGAGAATTTTGTTCTCTACATGGTTTCTACACAGTCAACATGTGGTTAGTAGTAACCATATGGATGAAATTTCTATGGTTATCCTTATTTCAATGGTTTTATGTACATAGTTAAGTGAAATCCATTAATTTTACCTTACATGGATGTCTTTTTGGTTCATTTTTTAACATACATGGCTAGTCTACATGAGTAGTGCACAGTTTGGGATGACTCGTATGCTGGCTAGGGGAAACCGTGTGGCTTAACTTTACATGTGGGTTGTGTTTCACATGGATTTTTAACTATTATTTGAACTAATTGGAAAGATTTTATGTTGTTTTAGATGACTTTAGAACTATTTTTCATGGTTTCTATATATTTTACTAAACCATGCGGCCAAACCATGTCAGTTTCCTAGATTTAAAATTTTGAGTTTCCTTTTTCCCTTAATTTATATTTAATGGGTTTTATAACCTTTTCCTTATTTTTTTGTTTGTTCAATATGGGGTGTGTTAGGGGGAGTCTCCACCCTCCACTCTATTCGATTTCAATCTTCCATTCTTGGGTTTTCTTATAGATTTATTAAGGTAATCCCCTCTATTATTTTTTCTCTTCCTTATCCTTCACTCTTTTTCTTGCTTCCTCTTGATTTCCCTTACTCTTAAAACCCTAGAGGGTTTTAGGGATGAGATTAATGGTTTTTGTTCTAATTTTTTTATTTTTTCTTTTAAATGTTATAGGGTTCGTTCTCAAGTGTTTGGTCATTTTCTGTTGAATGTGACGTGTTTCAGATCGTTGTGGCTTGGTTTATGATTACCAGAGGTAAGTGTTTTTGTACAATTTCTTTTAATGTTATTAAATTGTGTACTTGAGAATTTTAAAAAATTTATTTATTAAATAACTTCTATATGTAATAGTTTTTGGGTAAAAATGGTTCTAAAGTAATTACTTACTTGGCATAAAAGGTTATTCAATGGTTTTTCTAGTTTTTTCAAAGAATGTTTGAATGCCAAGTGTCATGAAAATATTTTAAAATCATATTTAAATAAATAATTATATTTTTGAAGTTATTTGATCCTTTTCAAGTCATGAAGTGGACAAAGAGAGATTTTTTTATTTTTAAGAGGTTTATAAAAAGGGGGATTGATTCTTTAATTGGTTTTAAGTGTGGTTTTAAGTGAATTATTTCAAATAATTTTTTTATAAATGGATTTTGATTTATTATAAAATATTCTACATCCCAAGTATATATTTAATAAGTCTCATTTACCACTTTTCAATGGTTTTTCAAATGTGTGGATGTATGATATCCTTCTGGCACCCCTTTTTAATTATTTACCTTTATGGATGGTGCTTTATGTATGTAGATATTGGTTGATGGATATAAGGGTTAAAGGGAGCTGGAGGTGAGATTGGGATTATTGTTTATGCTTTATGATTACTGTATTTTGTACTAGTTTTCTCACCCTAACTTTTCTTTGGTCATGGGAACATGGGTAACTAAGTGGGAAATATATATTTATGTTTCACTAATTAGTTGCATGCTACTAGTGTCCCCTCTAGTATGAGATGGGATTATATGGGGTGTGCCCCCATTACAGTCAGGTGTAGACTAGTTGGGAGGCTTGTTTTAGGAAACAACATAGGTTTTTTGGTTGGTCTATGTTTAGTAAAGTCTAGGAATATCTCACATTAGGACCTAGTGTAGAGACTAAAACACAAATTCCTTGGTTGGTGGTTTGATGTAGGGGATTACATTAAATTATTTTTATATCCCCTATTTGTTTGACATGTGTGGAACCCTTGGTTGATTTATTTTACTTCTTGTATTAATTTTATTTGATGACATGGTTCCTTTTATTCTTTCTTTTTTATTTATGTCGTGTGAGTGTATTTTCTAAAGAATTTTTGAAATAGTTAAAAATGATGTTTTAAATGGAAAATAGATTACCCAATACAGCATGTGTGATTTTCAAAGAAATTTTTTCAAGTGATTCATTTTATTTAAAGGAAAATTGGGATAAAATTTTATAAAGAGGATATAAATGTGATGTTTTTTATTTATTTATGTAATAATGGATAAATCCATTTTTTCTATTGTATTTAAAACTAGATCAAATGAAATGTCTTTTAAAAGGAATTAAAAAAACTCCTTGGTGAAATCCTACTATGCTAATTTTTCTTACACCCTACATATACTAATAGTTTTATATAGCTCCTATTATTTCCTTTTATGTTACCCAATTTGTGGTATATTTTATTGGTTGATGCTTGAGGTAGTCTGTTAGTGGCAGTTTGGGATCTGCTGAGTTATTTTGGATCACATGGAGTTTCTTTCTAGTGTTTCAGTTTTGGTTATTTTTATTTTGCAACATTTTGTATCGGCTTCTTCAGCTAGGACATATTCTTTAATTGTTTTGTTTATTTATGTGTTGAAGATGGTTTATTTATATTTATTTATTTTTTATTACCTCATTATGTGATGGTTATTCATTTCTTCCACTTATCACTTTGATTATATATCTTTATTTTTTCTTTTATCTTGGTGCATGGATGCTCGATGTATAGATGAGTCATACTGAATTTATAGGTGGAATTCCAGTAATCAGTTTTATTTTATTGGGAGAAACTATTATCAAGTGTGTATTTCTTTGATGCCTATGCACTATTTGTCATCCCATGGGGATTAGAAACACCCTTCAAGATGAGTGTTGGGTTGGTTCATGTGTTGGGTTAGGTGATATCCTAGGACAGTTTGTTATAATGAGAATTGTAAGTCCCAAATTCAATCCATTGGGAACACAGGGAGCCTAGCGTAATTGGAATTTATAGAAACATTTGTCTAATGAATTTGGATGAAAACAAAAATTGAAAATAGATTTAGGAAATGTTACATGATAAAAAATGACATTAGAGAAAAACATTGACTTTAATTAACAAGATAGTTGAATGATTAATATAGATGAATGATCAATTTCAAAGGGTATATGTCAAAAAGTTATGATTAATTCATCTAGTGAATTATAATTTTCAATTAATTTCAATACTTATTGGGGTAATAAATCTCATATGGTTAGTAATAATAAATTATACATAAGTTCATACAACTCTCATGGTCAGACTAATTTAATAATACCTAGATGAATTACAATTTATCTTAAAGAAAAAGGAGAAATAATGTTGGCTCTCACAATCCCATCCTCATCTATTACATTGGAGTAAATCCTTTAATTTATTTCACTTTATCTATTCTTCTAAGCAATATAATTCATAATAGTAATAATGTGATGCTAATCTAACACATTAAATTCACAAAATGAATTAATAATTTATGTTAAAGAATCATCCTTTTACTCTCAACCCACCATCCCATAAGAAACTACTCTCTTATTATGGAATGATCATCCATCATGAGATAATGAGTGTTCTTGAGGAATTTAATTATGATGTGGGTTGAAAATTTAAAATTTTTTGTCTATATTTCAATGATAATCACCCCATATAAATCCAATTCCTAGGTAAATTTTTTATTTTTTTAGTTTTGAAAAAACTAGAACTTAATTGTTAATTGGATCAAATAATTGTGTTTACATGTTTTATTTGTTTTGAAAATTATTATGAATCCATACTTTGAATCATAGAATTAAATTTTTTAAAGGATTTCAATTTTTATTTTTCATTATCTAAATTTATTTTTTACTTAATGTAACAAATCTAAAATTTTAATTTGAGAATTCTAAATTATAAAAATTTAATTGAGATTTTTAGAATGTGCTTCTCAGAGTTAATTTGGAAATTTGATTTTAATTGGAAATAACTTTCTGTAAAATTATTTGGAATTATTTTTTTGAAGGATCAAATTCTGATTCAATTGTTTTATCATTTAATTGATTTTTTTATAAAAAAACTGCATTAAAATTATGTTTATGATTTTTAGGTTGGAAATTCAGTGGAGTCCTGAAGTGACAATGCTAATACATCTCCACAATCACTTAACTAACTATTTAAAACTGACTAAAAGTGATAGAAAGTGACCACACCCTGAAAAAAATAATTTTTTGTAAAAATAATAATTGGCATACTACAAGTTATCTCATAATCACTTCTCAAGTTATTATGCCCTTATCTACCAAGCTACTGCATCTCCCCATTCCAAAATAACCACAATCCTTAACTTCTATCAACTAACCATGAGATCTCGAATATCTCAACCTACCACACTTGAAATAAACCACAAAAATGAACCCAAGTGAATATTACTTACACTTCCTTCAACCTATCAAAAATGAAATTGGTGCCATGGCCAATTACTAATAAGAAGAAATTGAACCAGATCCATTACTATGTTGCCTATATATTCTGAATAATAGATAATTCACTTGAATGGATCTCATGAGGAGATGACCAAGACTAACCATGATTTTCAAATAAGAGGAAACTCGAGACCAATCCCCATTGAAACTTGAAATCTAACCGAAATCACTAAAAGGATGAAGATATTGAGGATGGAAGAATTTCACACTGAATTCGATCTTTGAATCTACACTGAATATCAAATGAATGAAGTATGAATCATAAGTTGAATAAGATCCACCCAATTTTGACCAATTTTTATGTTACTATGTGGGTTCCATGTACAAATAAAGACTGGTAGGACCTCACTCATTCTCATCACATAGACAGCAGCATCAGATGAATATGAACATGAGGTGCTTGAAGAATTTCCCTAATGATTTTTTACCATCCTAGAACCCATCTAAAACCCTTGTAGTACTTCTATAAGTCGAGTTCACAACATTCGACCACTGCACTTTCAGTAGTGGACCACTTTGAAATAGTTCCATCTACATTCAAAGACATGCTGATGTTAATCCTCTCTACCAGTCCCCATATCACCACTTCATTTCATGGAAGCTCTAATAAACCATATTGAATTAAAAAATTCCAAATAATAGACGTTGAAGTTAAAGGAGTTGGCATCTCATTTTTTTCAACTTTCTGGTTGCGGTAATAAAAGAATACTTCTATACACAAGCCCAACTTCAAAGCCCAAAATTGGCCCAAACCTATTCGCTATGCCAAATGATATTTTAACTTATTTATGTAAAGTGATCATAATTCCTCATATGATGTTGTAAAACACTTAAACTTATACTTAAAAATAAAAAATAAACATATCACCTAAGGAATTTTCACAAATACATACTGGAACGTTATTTTGGGGACAACATAATTCAACAAGAAAATTCGATTGATACAAATCACAACCCTTAGAGCTTCAAACATGTCAACCATCCAAATAAAGATAATATAATACATGATAGTGAAAGTAAGAAGAGGAATAAAGAAGATGATCAGTTGTTAATAAATATTCTCCTCTCACTCATTTTAAAAATATTCAGTTTCTACCAATTGCAACTTAGGCTCTTCTGTAATTAATTTCTGAGTTTTTTTATTTTAATACCTTTTTATTATATTCAACTATTTTGTTCTTTCTATCACCATTTTCTTTGTGTTTATCACCCAATGTGAAGTCTTGAGATATCTGAGGCTCTCATTGGTGAGGCGAGGCTAACCCGAGGATCACTCATCAAATGAAAACTAGTGATGCAAAGTGCACACACTTGGTCCAGTTCCTCTTAATTTTTTTTGAGGATCTATAGATAGTGAGAGGATGAGGAGACAATTGTATTTCATGTATCTCATATTCTTATTTCCTTTCATACTATTGAAAACTCTTTCCTCTCCGAATATATGGATCAATATTTTATTATGGGAGTAGTGACCTGAATGGAGTATGGGATCATAATTGTGACCCATTTGAAAGATTGATGAGATGATCACTTAAGATATTCACCTTGAGTGTGATTTTAGATAATATAATTTAACCAGTAATGTTTTTCTTAGTTTATTTCCACATATAGAGAAAATAATAAAAGGTTCAATTTTGTGATAGATGAAAGGATCACAAAGTTGAATCTAGGGGTGTTTCTCTTTCTTGCATCCATCATGTCCTTCATTTCAATTTTTTTCTCTATTTTCATTCATCAAAAATCAAACACCATAAATGTGATTATATAAAAATTAAGAATAAATAAATAAGTATTAATAAGTTATTAAGATAGTAAATAACTAACCCAAACATGATCCTTGGGAAATAACCGTGTTTTTCACTATTTTCCATTCAAATTTTTAATAAAATAAAAAAAATTGTTTGACTACAACCTGAAACAACCACATAATCAACTTGGCACCATTTTCGAGGAGTAGGTCGAAGATTTTCAAATATTTTTCACTTTTTAAATAATTTTATCCTTTAAAATTTTAAAACCAAAAAACAATGGATCATTACTTTATATCAAAAAATGGGAGAGTTCTTCTTATTGTACTCAAATGAATAAATAATAATGTTACATGTGAACATATTGATGAATTTATGGATCTACATGAGGAAATATTATTTTATTTTCATGGATCTAATAATGAATGGGGAGTATAGTGGATTATGGAATAAAAACTTTAAATATATGAATAACACATTCTGGAGGTGAAATTATTGGAAGATATCACTCTCCCATGCAATTTTGAGATCATTCCCAAGGCACTCTGAAAGCAACATGAGATACCAGGTGAATAAATTGAGGGGGATACCCGAACTTTTAACTCCCTTGAATTTAATTATTATCGAAATAAATTAGGATATAACCCCATTTTATGATACAAATTTAACACTATTAAAGTATGATTCAGAGAGATATAAATTTTATTTTGAATTTTTTTTCTTAATCTCATGCAATCTAAACTCTCTTGTGGGTTAATGTGTCTTAATCTAGAAGATTCAACTATATTACTAGAGGAACTCATTTTATAATAGAAAGAAACCTCTGAAAAATAGCATAAACATCAATTTAAGGGAGGAACAACAGTAGAAGAATAATTACTAGTGGAATCTCATGAAGAAACAGAAGAACAACTTGATATATATAAGGGGGATAATTTTTATTTTAACTCAAGTTGCTTTGATTTTATTCAAATTGGACTATTTAATGACTTTGGTTTTTTATGAAGTAGCATTAAAGTATGAGACATTGGGTAAATAAGAGGCTATGTAAGCTATGAAAAAGGATAAGGATATCCCATATATCATCAATTTGACACCCCCACTTAATAGAACATGACACATTGATTAGGGGGTATACATGAAGTGATCTATCGAAGGGTGCCTCCAAGAAGTAAAGATGAGCAGTATTAAAAGGAACTGAATGTGGTGGTTCACATCACACAAACCCCATCCTTTGGTGGATTGGGTATGAGCATTGGATTTTCCAACTATGGACAATCTAAATATAGCCCCTCTTAGGGGGATATCACAAGAATCTCATCCCTTATATTTATTTATCTATTTTATTACTTTTCATTTTAATAAAAAAATATGTGTTTATTCTATTTTTCTATAAGTTTTCCCTAAGTGGAAAACACCTAGGAGGCTTGCTCAAGGCTGTCCATAGCACACCAAGGGAGAGATTAACTCAAACCTACTGGAAAAATAACACCGTGTTGTATCTATCCTTTTACACTATTTATTCACTATAATTTTTGTGCATATTTTTTAGAACTTAAATATATAGTGCTTAAAAAGTGTGGGGGAGAGGATTCAATCATATTTAGTATAAATTTTTAATGATTTTTAGGAACTATTTTAGAACCTATAAATAAAAATATTCTTATTTTTTTAGTAAGTTTTTAGTAAATATATTTTTAAAATTTTAAAAAAAAATAAAATGAAATAAAAACATAAAAATAGCAATAAAAAGTTTGTTCTATTTATAAATACTATGTGTGATGTCCTAGAACCGGTTCACTGATAAATAATCAAACCCATTTGGTCAGATAGCCTCAAGCGTGCCTCCTTGTATGCTAGAGGCTACCAACTAGTAGTGAGGTTCTATGGTGGTATGGTGGGGATACTATACCCAATTTATTAGAGTGTTGTAGTGGTGAATAATATATAAGCAGGAAAAACATAAAAAGTGAAAAACAATGGGAGTAATATATAATAAGATAGTAGAATTAAATCTTCCTAATAATAATAAAATGACATAAAAGATTATCAGTTAGTCATGTCATATACAAAATGTTGATGTTATGATGTTGTACACAAATGGGGTATAAAGGGATTGGGGAAGTAGTCATACAAAAATACATGATATGAAAAAAGTGTACAAAAGGACAAAAAGCTATCTCCAATAGCATCACAAGCACTAGTTTAGTTTTATTCTCTCGTACTCCATCCTGGTATAGAAATCATGCATCCGTAGCTAGAAACTTACCTTTATCCCTACTTGTATCCATGAATTTTGTGTGGGTACCAAACAGAGGCCTAAATAGGGTGTGAGTAAAACTCATTAGACCACCACCAATAGTGTCTAATATTGTCCAGTCTTTGAATATATAATGAATCAATGTGAACGTAATAATAATAAAAGTAGTGAAAGAAATAAATATAATACCCATGTCAACTCAGGTTCCCCATGGGACACCCATCTGATACTACCTACTTTTTCCTATGCTGTAATGTCTCTAATCAATCATCATTTTATAATATAGACTCAGAAATCATGGTATAAAACCAAGGCATCCCTACAAAATGATAATCATATAAGGTATCAACAAGTCCCATGGAATTTATGACTTAGTAGTCATAAATAAACTAAGGCATTTAACCAGGGACAAGGAATGGAACATACGATAATATTAATAGATAATACAGAGTACCATTTTTAACTCCCTAAATTAAAGGGGGTGTGGAGAATCATGTCCAACAGTTCCCAATAAATCATGACGAGCATTATTTCCAACTTCTAGAACCAAGGGGCATAGAGCGTTGTGTCCAACGATTCCCAATAAAAAATGAGGATCACCATGTCCAATATCTAGATAACACTCAATAATAATATAATTCATTAATCCTATGGAATCACCCAAGGTATTCCTTATAAGGAACCCAAGTATCACTCAAAGCATAATATGCTTTCATAATCTAGCATTCATAATATTATTATCCATAAGCATACTTCATAATTAAATAAGGGTAAAATGATATAGTCTTACCATTCACATTTCATTTAATAATTTAACTATTTAAATTAAGAAATGCACCAAGTGAGGTATTCACCTCATATTACAATCTCATAATTAATTCACTTATAAACATCATAGGGTCCAAATGACATATTTATCCCCTATCATACTACTCCACAGTTAATTCCATTTAATAATCCTATTAGAAAAGGACGAGTAAATACACCTCAAGGATGGTTTAATTTCAATACAAAAATTGTGTTCATGGGAATATAAGCAACACACCCAAGGGGTGGTTCATATTGAGGTAGACAACCTCCAAAAAAAGAAATTGGGTTCACAAAGACTAACCAATTTATGGAATTAGAAATTTATTTAATTAATTTTACATTTTATAGGTGAATCATGGAATGTACAACATGCGGCACAATAGATAATGATATAAAAATCAATAATTTTAGTGAAAGGTACTAGACCACCTACCTTATACCAGTAATTGACTCCTCATCTGGTATCATCTTCAGATTCAAGTGGGAATGAGAGAATTCATAGAATCTAGAAAAACACCCTGAAAATAGGGAATATGAGGTCGCATGAAGATCATGTAAAATATAGAAATAAAAACTAAGAAAAGAAGTTAATGGAATATTATACTTAATGAGAGGCTTCTAACACAATTAATGATACTTGAATCGGATATCATATGAATGAGGAATCTTAAATCCTAGAGGAGATAAAAAGGGGGAGTTCGAGTGGCCTACTGTGTGTGGGAAAATGATGGAGAAAGAGGAAGGAAATAAACTTGAGTTATATAGGGGAAAATGGTAAAAATAACCTTTTTAAAAGGTAACATGGTTTGAACACATGACTTTTAAAACTATGTGACAACCAATGGAGCCACACCTCACATGGTTTGGGTGCATAGTTAAAAACCCATGCAACTTACACCTACAATTTATTACAATTTTTTCCATCATTTTTCAACCTATCTTTCATGTTTAAAAAAACTTTTATCCATCACTTTTAGGTCACATGATTTAGATTCGTGGTTACTACTAACCGTACATCAACTATGTGTCTCATCCTATTCCTCAAAAAACTGGAACTCTAGGCCCCAAACTAAGACTGAACACTCTTAAAGCCTTACTTAACCCCTTAATTAATTTTATTAGAGTTAAATAAAATATTTAGAATAAAATTAAAATTATATTTACCTCTATGAAAAATATGGATCTTGAAACCTCTCCTCCTTAAAACAAATCATCCCTAAGTTTCTTTAAGGGTGGTTGATCTTCATCAAAGAATAACTTTGACCACTGAGAATATCTATCAGCCTCTCTCTCCTAGTTCTTATCTTTTATGTGGTTGTACTTCCATATCACATGAACTAGAGTAAATTAAATTACTTGAAGAGAATTCATGCTATAATCAATGTTACAAATTGGATTCTCCTCAAAATAAGCATCAGAATCTAACTCAAAATCCTCATAATCAAGAGAATGAGATAGGTTTTAATGAAAATTGTGAAGATGAGAAACATGGAATATGTCGTGAATGGCCCGATACCTCTCAGGTAATTCTATATAATAGGATATTGTCTTAACTCTCTCCACTATCTAAAAATTTCCAATAAAACTAGGCACCATCTTCCCTTATCTCCAAATCCATCAATGACCCAATATAGGTGAAACACACAAGTATACCCAATATCCCACCTCAAACTCTAGAGGTCAATGGTGATGATCGGTATAAGACTTTTTCCTAGAATGAGATATATCCATACACTTTATGATAATATTTACATGCTTTGATACCTCCTAAATGAGATGAGGTTACAATAATGTTACATCCCCTACCTCTAACCAACACATAGGTGAACAACACAACCTTTCATTGAGAGCTTCATACATAGCCATATAAATAGTAGCTTGAAAGCTATTATTATAAGAAAATTTATCTATAGGTAGATGTTTCTCCCAAGAACCTATAAAATCAAGGACACATGTCCTAAGTATGATCTCTAACACTTTAGTATGCTCAGACTAACCATTGGTCTGAGGGTGGTATGTTGTACTCAGAAGTACCTACGAACCCAAATCTCTATGAAACCATTTATAAAATCAATAAGTAAAGAGGGCATACCTATCTAACATGGTGGTACACTAGACCCTATAAATCCATATAATCTATCAAACATAAAACCTTCTAAGTTCATCTACTGATAACAACTCTTTGATAGGCAAGAAATGAGCAAAATTTGCCAAATTATCCATGATAACCTACACTGTGCCACTACTATGAGGGTATTTCAGTAAACCCATCACAAAATCCATAGTGATTTCATCCCATTTCTACTTTAGAATGGGTAAAAACTATAAAATTACAATAGGCTGCTAATGTTCTTCCTTTACCTGTTGATAGGTGAAACATCGAGTAAAAAACCTATTATCTACTTTTTCATACCAAGCCACCAATATTGGCAGTGTAATTCATGGTACATATTTGTAATTCTAGGATTTAATTCCCATTTGGAATCACAATATTCTTTCATCATCTCCTATCACATGTCTTCAGGTACCCAGACACACCCATTAATGTAAAAGATCTCATCCTCGTCAATGACCTAACCAGGTAGTAGTTCCTCACCTGAAACACTTTCCCTTAGGACTAATTATTTGGGATAAAATAGTTTACTTCTCTTCAATTGATCCAAAAGTAAATAATTCACTAATATATCTACAAGTATAGGCTATTTGTGATTCTCATGAACTTATGAATTCATTTTAGAAAATAGATCCATCGATTTTCATCCTCTATTGGATTCCTGAATAACTTGTGTCTGAGTCTTCTAGCATAGAGAATCAGCCACTGCATTTACTTTCCCAAACATATAAGCAAGCTAAAATCAAAATATTGAAGGTATTTAATCCATATTTGTTGTATGAGGTTTAAATCAAGTTTAGTGAATATTTATTTGATGATTTTATTATATAGACCATGTTTTTTCCTTGTAAAACATTGGAATATTTATATATATTTTAAGAGTCTAGCACTAAGACGACATGCGATCCTGAGGCTCAGTGTGATCAAAATTAATATTATAAAAATATTAAATATATTTTATATTATGTGCACATATTTTCTTAAAAAAATGGGATAAATATTAAATGTAATCTTGAATTAGAAATTTGAGACCATAGTTGAGGTTGGAACGTGAGGTTTACCCTAGGCGCGACCTAAAATAGGTCGGCACCGGGGAATTTGGACAAAATAGGCTGTGGGTGGGTGTGTTAAGTTAGATAAATAATTAAATTTATTTAATTAATTTAATTAACCTAATTATTTTCCCCTTAAATAAATTTTTATGGTAGGATCACCAGGGTTATCCATATAATTCTAGGATCATCGAGAGGATTTATTTCCACCTCTTATTGGAAATTTGGAATTAGACGATGTTGAGGCTATAGATCGAGGTAGATTAAGATGTTTCGAATGCAAAAAATCCTCTTGTTCATTGGAAAGCATGTTCTTCATTGAAAAAAGATCCAATCTCAAGGTAGGACTCGTCAATTTGTAGATTATTCCTTGATTGATTAAAATTTTTGAGAAGGATCATTCTATTTCTTAATATACGTCAATTATGAACCCTTGCATTAGACCAAGTACCAAATTTAAATTGTTTATTCAATTTTTATTTTTTGTACCATGTTTTCTCACCTAAATCTCTTTAATTGGTATTTGTTGTCCAAGAACACTTGTCCAATAATTTTTTCACATTTGTACTTGTGATTTTCCCCCTCCGTTCTTTACATTCTTCACTGATTAGCCTATGGGCTCTCGGTTCAACATTGTTGAGTGGGACTGAGCCCAACCAAACACCTAGGTTCGTGACAGTTTCACATGAGATGAATATATCAATGATCAATGATGGATTTTGGATGATCTTCGGGTTGTGGGTGATCGATTTGTTTATCTAGGATCTAAATCATAGACGATAATAGAAGGAGGTGTGTGGGTTCTAAAAAGAACCATTGTGGTTTACGAATACCAATTTCCATCCATTGGATACTGAAAATGAAAAACTGAGGCCTTTTTCACCAATTTCGGGAGGCCTAGAGGTAATATCCAAGGTAGAAATGATGGATCTAGAACGCTAAATAAAATCTGAAAATTCTTCAAAAAAAAACCAACTAAAATCTATGTATTTTAAATAACACATGTCGTGTAGTGACCCTTTGGCTAAATTGATAGGTTTTTGGGAAAAGTTAAGGATGACATTCCATGTTCATGGGCCACACACCATGTATCCCTTACCATGTGGAAAAGTTGTGTGGCAGAGCACATGAGTGGGACCATGTATGGGAAGACATATCCAGGGACACAAGAAGAACCCTATGTGGAAGGATATGTCATGTAATGAGGTACACGAACATGGGAAGACTTATACGGACATGACCAAGAGAACAGGTAGGACCCTAGGTGGCTAAGGCACACTTTGTATTCTTGCTACATGTCATGTAGCGCTACATGATTAGTGATCCATGTATATTTAGGGACAAATCCAGGTAGAGAAGTGGGATCACACATCATGTGGGTCCCCTTATATGTCGTGTACCCCCACTTTCCTTTTGAGGAAACTTAAACCTCTTATATCTCCTTTATTTGGACTCATATTTTGGCCCATGAGTAGCCTATCTTAAGTATTTTTCTACATATAATTTTATGGTGGCCTCCATAGTGGATTTTGAGATATGATGTGATATATTTAGGGTATAATGCTTATTTAGGTGATGCTCAACAATGGCAGTGGTCAGGCAGGATCATCAAAGGGATCAAAGTGGAACCCTCCTACTAGGAAAGGCATGGGTCCTCAATCAACTATTATAGTGGCACCCTTTATCTAGGCTAGTTATGGGTATTATATTGACTATCAATTGAGTGTTACCCCTTATGGAATTAGGTTTCGGTCCTATATCTAATGATTGGTATCCCCTGATATACCAGGGCATGAGTCCTCTATCTACTAAGTTATACCCCCTTATCGGATATGGTGAGGGTCCTCCTTACACTGAGTGGTACCCTCCTATGGAATTAGGGTGCAGTTCCTCTATTTACCATGTTTTACACCCGTATCGAATAGGGTATAGTTCTCCTTACCCATAGTGGTACCCCCTTATGGAATTATGGAATGGGGCCTATATCTACTGAGTAGAACCCCATGAAAGAATAGGGTGTGGGTCCTCTATATACTGATTGGTACCCCCCCCCCCCATGGAATTAGGGTGTGGTTCCTCTATCTACTGAGTTGCACCCCCTTTTGGATAGGGCGTGGGTCCTCCTTACATTGATTGGAATCCCCTGACACACTAGGGAGTGGTTCCTCTTCTTAGATATTATACCCCATCATCTATGAAATAGAGTTCCGGGGAGTGGTCCCTCCGCATGGTGACTTATTTGAATAGACACATGATATGTTGGGCATCATTGACGGACTTTTAGAACTGTTGGTACTCTTTTCCTAGGTTGGATTGTAAGATAGAGATCCCATTTCTATCTCATTTAGGATTCTTTGGTTTGAGAATATATATATATATATATATATATATATATATATATATATATATATATATTTGTATCTATGTTTTTGGATTTTTTAATCTCTTAATTTGGGTTAAGTTTTCTACCATTTATTCCTATTATGACTCTTACTACTCCCCCTTCAACTTTCAGGGTGTCCTATTGGCTATGTATATACTCACCCATGTATGGGATTTTCCCACATATGTCATGTCTTATGAAGATGACGGATAGGTCAGTAGTGATTATAGAGGATCTTAGGGATACCTGGTTCATTGGATTGCGTATGGTGGTTGGATATTGAAGATCAGGAGTCAGGATCTCTCAGCATTTACTTGTCCAATTTTTTCAGGTTGGGACATATTTTTTGTTGGGTGTGTATTTTTACCCTTTACTTTTCAATTTACATTTCCTTACTCTTATACACCCTATGGGTTTTTCATGCATGGTTATTCTCTAGATATTGCATCATTTTATTATTATTCTTTTGCACTTCTGTATTGAGATGGTCGATTGTGTACATACAGGTACATTAGAAAAATGCATCTCATGTTAAATATGTCTTTCAACACATTTTTTCAACCCTTGGTCAATGGAGGTGGGATTGGGGTAGTTATGGCTTGAGCTCTGTTGGGTTGGGTCGTGATAGATTATTATCAGAGGTAGTTCGATCCTCGGGATGGTGTTTGGAGTTGTTCCCTTATGAGGATTTGGTTGGGATTTAGGGTAGTAGTGTCAAAGTTTTTTGGGTGTAGATCTCAAACCAGGGAACCTGATGTTGGTGGGGTGGTTGACGTATCTATTCACCCGGGCCTTGACTACCTATTTGTCGACTTGACATACTGAGACATTGGTTATAGGGATCAATGGTACATGAATAATATAGGATTGAGTATTTGAAAGTCCTTCTTGATTCATCTCTCTATTATATATATATATATTCACATTTTACTATGGTACGTCTTGATTAAATTTTCAAGATGACTCTGCGATGACAGTCATCCGGGTTTCCATTTCTGGGTCATAAAGACAATCTGATGAGTGATGAGGCCACAATTCAAGGTCCATCCAATGAAATTATTCCTCTAGGTAGATAGGTAGTAGAACCCCCACCTATTGAGAAATAGATCATACTATTAGGACAAGGTGTGGATGCATGTAGGCTTAGCATGCTCCATGAGTTTCAGCGCTAGAGGCCACTAAGGTTCTATGGTGATCCAGATCCATAGGCGGTGGAGGATTGACAAGAGTTAGTGGTTAGTGTTTTTAGGATTATCTGGACACTGATGGATATATTGGTTTCACTGTTAGATATCCTTTTTCACAAAGAAATTGGGTACTAGTGGAGTATTTTTACCCATATGCATGATGATTCTACACTCACTTGTCCTGACTTCTAGTAGTTTTTCCATAAGGAGTACTACCCCTCTTACTTGCACTGGATTTGGATTTAGAAGATTCTAGAGCTGCAGTAGGAAGGTATGGTGATGGTTGAGTATGTTTTTAGGTTTACATAACTTACATGATACTCCCTTGACAAGATCTGGGATGGCTACTTCTGAGCATGGAAGTTTGAGTAGGGACTCTGCAAAGATATTCATGTCAGTGTGGTGCGCTTGTGAATTCACACCTATGAAAGGGTGTTTGAGTGGGTGCTGGTGATGGAGAGTTTCTTGTCAAAGGGATTTAAAGCATTTGGAGCTAGTAGTTGATGTTACAGGGATGATTTTTCTATGATAGCTAGCAGATTCCAGTCGATAAGATCTCAGTGCAGAAGACCTCCTCATAAACAAACTCGGGTACATGGTTGTGTGGCACAAGGACCACGCAGAGGACCAGGGAAGACCAAAGAGAGGTGGTAATATGCATATGACAGACGAGGTTATATGTCACATGATTTCCTAAACCTACGTACTGAGGAGTACAAGAAGATAGCTGATGGACTACCATGGCAGAGGCAACACCATAATCAAGGATCTCCCATGTGAGGGAAGGTTGTCCCCTAGGTAAACAGAGCTGGAAGAGGAGAATTTGAAGCTCTAGGATGGGGAGATATGGGTGGTGTATGATGTTATGAGATCCTTCCACCACCACCACCCTACATCCCACATCAGGATCAAGGAGTTTGTGGTCAGGAATATGGATAGCTTTAGGCTATGGAGGTGTATAACCCGATGACACGTGAGATGATTAGAGGCATGATTTGTGTTTATTCTAATATTTCCTCAGTATTAGTAAACACAGGTGAGAGTTATTCCTTCATATCTATAATCCTAGTGTGAGATATGTAGATCCCAATTGAGGCTTTATCCCAATAAATTTTTTCTTAAGGTTACTATTGGGAATGATTATTCTATATCATTTATCTACTAAAAGTGCGAGTTTTCATTTGGTGTAGAGAGGTTCTTATGGGATTTTTTGGTCATCAAAAGGGAACCCTGTGATGTAATATTAGGTATGGATTTTTTTCCATGATTCAAGATTATATTGACTATCACTTTAGATGATTCAAATTCCTTTGCACTTATGGAACAAGATTCACCCTGTTGGATGAGAGAGATCTCATGGAAGGACAAGTGAGTTTTGCGAGAAGAAGGCTGCAACCCATCACCCATCTATTAGTGAGTGTATCCCTGGGTGTAGTTGTCTCTTTAGGCATCTATATTCCTTTATTAAAAGATTATTCTTATGTAAATAATCCTTTAGGACATTCCAGGACTACCTCTAAGGTGGGAGATGGATTTTTGTATTGAATTTCATATCAGGATCGCTCTGATGTCTTCTAAGGAATGTCAAATGGACCCTAACAAACTCTAAGAGTTGTGGTTATAGTTGGAGGACCTTCAAGAGAAGAGTTTCATTAGACCCAATGTATACCCCTGGGCAGTTATGGTATTGTTTGTGAAAAAGGTGGAAGGGATCTTATGGATTTGTGTATATTATCTTCACCTGAACCATGTCACGCTAAAGAACAAGTACCCCTTTATAAGGATTGATGACCTATTTAACCAGATGTGAGACATAATATAGTTCTAAAATATTGATCATCGGTCTAGGTACTAATAGTTGAGAGTTTATGAGGCTGATATTTTGAAGCTGGCATTCCAATGTCCCTATAGACACTATGAGTTCTTGGTGATTCCCTTCGGTGTAACAAATGCCCCTGTCGTGTTTATGGATTTGATAAAATAGATATTCCAGCCATACTTGGACCCTTTTTTGGTTTTCTTCATCAATGACATACTCATATACTCTGTGTCATAGGAGGGGCATGCAGAGCACTTGATAATGGTCATAGATTTTCTTTGGGAGCACCAACTTTATGGTAACCTCTCAAAGTTCTAGTTCTAGATTCATAAGGTTCACTTCCTAGGGTATGTCATTTATAAGAATGGATTAGTCTTGGACCTAAATAATATCGATGTAGTGATTTATTAGGATCCACCCAAGAGTGTGTCATAGGTGTAGAGTTTCCTTGGATTTTCAGGGTACTAGTAGAGGTTTTTGGTAGACTTCTTCAGTATTGCAGCCCCTTTGACCACCTTGGCATGGAAAGGGTGGTAGTTTACCAAGACTGAGTAGTTCTAGATGGATGTTGAGGATTTGAGGTTAAGGTTTATGAGCTCTCCCATGTTGAGACTACTAAAGGAGGGAATGGAGTGCATAGTGTATTGTGATGCCTCAAGATCTGGGCTTGTTCGTGTGTTGACGCGGATACAGGCAGTTATCATATATGGGTCGAGATAGTTGAGACCCCATAAGTGGAACTATGTGAATCATGACCTAGAGTTGGAAACGATAGTCTTCACTCTGAGGATGTGGAGTCACTATCTTCTAGGAGAGCACTTTGTGGTTTATTCGGACCACTAGAGTCTACATCTTCACATGGAGAGACTTAAACCTAAGACATATTTTCTAGTTGGAGTTCCTATAGGACTATGAATTTGAGATATTCTATACTCATAGGAAGGGAAAAGTAGTAGCATATTCCATTAGTAGGAAATCCCAGGCTCGTTTGGTGCAAGTGGATTTTGAGTAGTTGGCTTCCTTACAGTTGACCCTAGTTGAGAAGGAGGGTGCAACTTGTCTTCAATCGATCGTATTGACTCCTCCACTTATCGATAATGTGAGAGAGTCCTAATTAGGAGACATCAACTGTGAGGTATTTTATGACTAGATAACATCAGGATATTTACCTGATGGATTTTTTGAAGGATTTAATCACATCAACCTTTTCTAGGGATGGATGGTAGTCCCAATCACGATGTAGGAGGATGTGATGGGAGATTTTCACACTTCTCCTTTGGTTGTACATCCCGGTGTGGGTAAGGTGTAAAAAGACCTTTGACAAAAAAATTGGTGGGTCAGAATAAGATGAAGAATGGTTGAGTTCATTTCATGGTGTATCACTTATCAATGGGTGAAGGATAAGAACTAGGTTCTGGCAGGTTTGTTGCAGCCCCATGACATCCCGAAGTGAAAATGGGATAGAATATCTATGGATTTATGATAGGGATTATGTGGATAGTAATGGTCCACAATGCCATATGGGTGATAGTTGACTGACTCAAAAAGTCAACACACTTCCTTGCTATTAGGGAGCAGAGCTTGGTGAAGAGTTTGGGGTAGATGTACTTATGGGAGATTGTTCCCCTTCATGGGGTGCCCTCAAATATTATCTCTGATCATGATTCACAGTTCACATCACAGTTGTGGAGAGGCCTTCAAGAGGAATTCAGGACCCATATGGGGATGAGTATAGCCTTCCACTCCCAAACAAATGGTCAAACTAAGCACACTATCCAGGTATTGGAGGATATACTGAGGTCTTACATTATAGACTTCATCTAGAGATAGTATAATCACTTTACCTTTGTATATTTTGCATACAATAATATCTACCACTCTACTATCAGCATGGAACCTTTTGAGACCATGTATAGTAGACCCTACAGGTCACCCTTATACTGAACAAAGACTATAAATGCATCTCTGATGGGTCTATAGATGGTTTAGGTGATGATGGAGAAGGTCCATGTCATCCGTGAGCATATGAGGATAGCTCAAAGTAGGCAGAAATCTTACACATATTGATATCATAGGCCCTTGGAGTTCGAGTAGGGATACCACATTTTCCTGAGAGTCTCTCCATGAAAATGATTGTGGAGATTCAGCTAATGAGGAAAGATTTCCTTGAGGTTCATCAGGTCATTCAAGATCTTTCAGAGGGTTGGTAAGGTTTCTTACCATCTCTCCCTACCCCTACATTTGGATCAGGTGTGTGACGTATTCCATGTTTCGTACCTAATGAGATATGTGCATGAACCTACACATGTTATTGACTGAGGAAATATAGAAATTGAGGATGAAGCTACTTTTTTGGATCACCCGATGGAGACCGCAGATTAGTAGGAGAGGACCTTTCATGGATAGTTTATCCCCTTGGTTCATATGTCGTAGAATCATGGGAGCATACAGGAGAGTTCTTGAGAGCTGGAGATCCACATATAGGTTCAGTATCCTGAGATTTTTTCTTAGTTTTTATTTTTGGGGATGAAAAGTTTAAAGGAAATAATAATGTAAAGGAAATATTTTTTCCTTGTAAGAATTTGGAATATTTAGATATATTTTCATATCCAGGCACTAGGACGACGTGTGATTCTGAGGCCCGGTGTGCCCAGAATTAATTTTAAAATAATATTAAATATATTTTATATAATACGCACACAATTTCTTAAAGAAAATGTTATAAATATTAAAAAAAAATATCATATCAAAAATATAATACCATGTTTGAATATAGAATGCAAGGTTTATCCTAGGCGCGGCCTAAAATAGGTCAGCGTGGAGAGATCGAACAAAAGTGGTCATGGGCAGGTGCATTAAGTTAAATAAATAATTAAATTTTTTATTTAATTTAATTAAACTAATTATTTTCCCCTTAAATACACTATTATGGTAGGATCACCAGGGTTATCCGCATTACCCTAGGATTTTTTAGAGGATTTGTTTCCACCTCTCATTAGAGAATTGGAATCAGATGACGTCGAGACTCCAGACAAAGGCATATCATGACACTATGAATGCAATGACTCTTATTCTTTGTTGGTGAGTGTTTTATTCATTGAAAAATGATCCAATATCTAGGTAGGAATCATAAATTTGTGTATCATTTCTTGATTGATTAAAATATTTGAGTAGGACCATAATATTTCTTGATTTGCATCAATTGTGAACCCTTTCATACATCTGAGTACCAACTTTAAATTGTTTATTCAATTTGTATCTATTACTTCATGCTTTATCTCTGAAATATATCAAATTGATATTCATTGGAAAAGAATATTTGTACAATGATTGTTGTGTATTTTTTTACTTGTGATTTTCCCCCTCTGTTCTTTTCTTTCTTCATCGATTGGCCTATAAGGTCTCAGTTTGACATTGTCCGGCAGGATCAAGCCCGATCGGACCCCTAGATTCATGATGGTTTCACATGTGATGAATGTATCGGAAATCAAGGAAGGATTTGTGATGATTTTTAGGCTATGAATGATCAATTTTTTGATCCAAGATCCAAATCAATGATGGTGATGAAAGGAGGCACGCAGGGCATGCGATGAACCACTGTGGTTGAAGGATACCAATTCCCATCCACCGGATGGCTGGAAACAATGAACAGAGGATTTTTCCACTAATTTCGGGAGGTATAGAGGTGAGATATAAGGCGGTGAGTCTAGATATAGAATGTCAGATCATATTTTGAAATTCTTAAAAAAAACATGATTGCATGTTGTGTAGTTTAAAGAACACACGTTGTGTATTTCCACTTTGGTTATGGTGATAGGGTTTTAGAAAAGTTAAGGATGACACTTCATGTGGTTGGGTCACACATTGTGCATCCATTCCTAGGTGGCCAAGCCATGTGGAAGAACACATAGGCAGGACCCCGTGTGGGAATACATGTCCAGGGACATGGTTGGAACCCCATACAGAAGGAAACACTATGTACTGAGGTACACAGACATGGGAAGACTTACATGGACATAGAAAAAAAGAATGTTTAGGACCCTGGGTGTCTAAGGAACACTGTGTATTCCACCTACATTCCATATAGTGCTAAATTGTTAGTGATCCGTGTATTATCAGGGACATTTCCAGGCAGAGAAGTGGAACCATAGGTCGTGTGGGTCCCCTTACACGTTGTGTACCCCTACTTTCCTTTTGAGTAAACTTCACCCTCTCATATCTCCTTCTTTTGGACTCAGATTTTGGATCACAAGTAGCTTATCCAGATTATTTTTCTACATAGAATGTGATGGTGGCCTCTGTAGTGTATTTTGAGATACGATACAAGATGTTCTAGGTTTTATTATTATTTAGAAGATGCTCAATGATAGTAGTGATCAGGAAGAATCATCAGAGGGATCAAAGTGGAACCCTCCTACTGGGAAAGGTGTAGGTCCTCGATCGACTATTAGAGTGGCACCCTCTAGCTGGGTTGGGAATGGTTCCTCTACAGACTATCTATTTATTTTTACCCCACTATGACATTAGGGTGCGGGTCCTCTATCTAATGAGTGGTACCCCCTAATGTACCAAGGCACATGTCCTTTATCTACTAAGTTTTACCCCTTATTGGATAGGGTTTGGATCCTCCTTACACAAAGTCTTAACCCAATATAACATTAGGGTGAGGGTCATATATCTACCAAATTGTACCCCCCCCCCCCCATCGAATAGGGTGTGGGTCCTCCTTACCTAGAGTGTTACCCCCTCTGTAATTAGGGTGTGGGTCCTCTATTGACTGAGTAGTACCCCCTGATGGACTAGGGTGCGGGTCCTCTATCTACTGAGTGGTACCACCTATGGTATTAGGGTGTGGTTCCTCTATCTACCAAGTTTTACCCCCATTTCTAATAGGGTATGGGTCCTCCTTACATTGATTAGTACCCCATGATATACTAAGGCATGAGTCATATGGTCATAGATTGTACCCCTCGATTGTGTGATATAGTGGTGATGTGTAGGCCCTCTACATGGTGACTTCTTTGAATAGACATGTGAGATGTCGAGCATCGTTGATGGAATTCTAGAACTATTAGCACTCTTTTCTTAGGCTAGGCTATGAGATGGAGGTCCCCTTACTCTCTCATTTGGTATTTTTGGTTTGATAATATATATATATATATATATATATATATTTGTATCCATGTCATTGGATTTTTTACTCTCTTTATTTGGGTTAAGTTGTCTATTGTCTATTCCTATTGTGTCTCTTGATATTCCTCCTTTATCTTTCATGGCATCTTACTGGGTATGTATATACTCACCCCTGTGTGGGTTTTTCCTACACGTGTTATGTCTTATGAAGATGATGGATAGGTTGGTGGTGATTACTGAGGATCTTAGGGATACCTAGTTCATTGGATTGTGTATGGTGGTCGGAGATTAGAGATCATGATCCAAGATCTTTCATAATTTACTTTTCCAGTTTTTTCAGGTTTAGAAATATTTTTGGTTGGGCGTGTATTTTTTCCCTTTACTTTTCAATTTACATTTTTTTACTCTTATACACCCTAGATGTTTTTTCATTCATGGTTATTCTCTAGATATTGCATATTTTTATTATTATTCCTCTACACTTCTATATTGAGATGGTCAGGTGTGTGTGTGTATAGGTACATTGGGTAAAGGCCTCCCATGTTAGATATGTCTTTAAGTGCTTTTTGATAGCCCCTAGTCTATGGAGGCAGACTTGGGGTAGTTGCATCTTGATCCTCATTGGGTCGGGTCATGACATTTATTGTCTGTGTATAAAAAAATCATTCTCCCAGCAAGTAATGTCTCCAGCAACATAAGGTGTAAACCAATGATGCTAATCTATGATCGTGATTTGGGTAATTTAACTCATGAGGCCTCAACTGGTGTGACATGTATTCTATTAATCATTACCCTTACATCAAAATATATCTCATCCCGATGCATGATGTATCATAATAAACTATATAACCTATTCCATGATCAAGTAAAATTAGGATCGACACTTCAACTTTCCTTTTAAATCCTAAAATGATTTATCATAAGCTTCAGAGCATGTGAATTTGACACCTTTCTTGGTCAAGCCTGTAAGAGTATCTACAATTCATGATAAAACCTAGATAAAACACTTGTAGTATCCAACTATCACCAAAAAACACCCAAATATCATAAACGTTCTTGGGTTGTTCCCAGAAAACCATGGATCTCGCCTTTTATAGATCCATGGATACCCCTGGTTCTAATATGATGTAACCAAATAAGTGAAATTTATAAATCTAGGAGTGGAATTTTGTGATCTTAGAATATATTTAGTTATCTCTTATTGTATTCAATATGATGTCAAGTTGTTTTACATGATCATGTTGAGTTAAATAATACACTAAGATATCGTCCATGAAACTACCACAAAGGAATCCAAGTATGGTTAGAAAATCTAATTCATCAAAGCCATAAAAACATTTGGTGCATTAGTTAAACTAAACGGTATAACCAAATAATCATGAAGGTCATACCTGCTTTGGAATTCCATACACAGTATATCTGAGGACCTACCTCTCACCTGATTATAGCCAAACCTCAAATTAATTTTTGAGAAAACCTTGCTCTGTGGTGTTGGTCAAAGGGATCATTTATTCTTATAATTGGGTACCATTTCTTCATGGTAATCTAATTCAACCACTAATAATCTACACAAATCCTGAGGGTCCCATACATTTTCTTGTTGAAAAGCACAGGTGAACCCCAAGATAAAGTACGAGTTCATATAAACCCTTTAGCTTCGAGGTCCTCTAACTGTCTCTTGATTTCTTGAAGATCAATATTTTTCAACCTATAAGGAGGAATATATACCTATGATACTCCTAGAACAAGCTCAAAGGTGAAATATACCTCTCTCTTAGGAGGTAGTCAAGAAAATTCATTGGGAAGACATCCCAAAATCTCTCCACCACTGTGGGAAAAATAGTCTATCATACTCCTTGATCATTCAGGAAAAGGCTAGAAATATGGGTTGACACTCCACCCATCCCATGATTCCCGAGTCCATATTGAATTTACTGAAAATCTCATTCACCCTTGTAAACCTATTCACCCCCCTTGGATGATAATAAAGACACACTACAATGATAACAGTTGATATGGGCTCGATAGGGAACCAACTAGTCCATCTGAAGAATGATTTCAAATTTGTTCATCTCAAGGAAGAAAAAGGTTCTATAATAAGTGTTAACTTCAAATTTCTAGGGGTAACTCCTTACATCAGTGTACACTTTCGAAACGTATTCCCAAATGAGTGTTAAGGGTCATCACTCTGTAAAAATACTCAATTGTGAGCCTGAAACATTCCACAATAGCCACAAATATAAATGAATGAAAATATCCTATATTAAAAAAATAAGATACTAAATTTGAGGCTACTAAAATCATAAATTTCACTATTAATGGCTTGGAACTCTACTCCTCTATCATAGGTTGTACTGCATATAATTTTCCAGATCCCCAACCCTGAGCTACAACCTAACTACCCTAAGTAGGTCCACTACACTTGCATTTCATGACATAAGTATGGATTACTCAAACTTGTCTACCTACTCATTCTAAATGGATTGTGGTTCTATAGCTACCTACCTAATGTGGAGCTAATGATCCCACTCTAGAATGTGGAGCTCGTGTGAACCCTCTCTCACTAATCACTAGAGGAAAGGTTATGAAAAACCACCGAATATGGACCATCTTTACACAATCTCAGCACTCAACTGAGTCTCTATCACACTGAAGATTTTTTTGACCTAGCTTCCCACACTTATGGCATATCACTTAGATACCTGGGTGCACACTCTAACTATATCTTCCCCCACAAGAAATCTCAAAGCGATGCTTTCAACTACTGGATGAATTTTCACCCTGTCTAGGTACTAATCCCTCATGCCTTGCACCCTCATCTTCCTTCGGGATACACTCGGAGATGAGTGCATGGTTTACTACCTCATAAATAGTATTAAAAAATAATTCATTCACCTAAGATTGGATGTCCTACCTAATACCATCCTCAAATCATCTCACTTAGTTCAATTCATCACTATCAAAAGTATGAATGAAATGTTGGAGCTTGGTGAAATCAGATGATTAGTCTATAATGGATAGAGTACCCTACTCCAGATGTATAAATTCCCTAGATAATTTGGATCTCAACATCTCTAGGTGAAATTGATCATAGAAACTGGTCTGGAAGTCCCTCCAGACCATACCCCAATACTAATCATTCTGATTTAGAATTTCCCACTAACGCTTTTCATATCCTCAAATCATATAAACTGTGAGCTTGACCCTCCTTTATGTAGGAGTCTCCAAATAAAAAAAAGAATGCTATAATGGCCTATATACATGACTCAATATCCTATGGGACATCATATCCTAAAAAAGGAGGTGGATGATGCTATTATAACTCTCTCTTAAACTTGGACATAGTCATTTTAGGTTAAGGAACTCACTATATAGATTGCAATAATCACAGGAATCCCTCTCTATGTTAAGAACTAGTTCCCAGTATAGATATAATAGGAGGTGTCACAAGTGACACTATAGAAGGCAACACATATGGTTTAGGTCCCTCCACCTTTTAAGCATGGTCGTTATCACCTTCCTGACGTTCAACCCAAGGCCATCATGGAGGCATGTATCTACAATGCCAAGCTCATGCCTCAAAAAATATTTAATAACTAAAATATTACTAATAAAAATAAAGATGACCCAAAGCCTCTTTATATGATAATAGAACTAAATTGATTCACTTATGATAACAAGATAAGCATAAGGGCTCACTTCCAAAGAAGCACTAACCCAAAAACCTGCTAGTAGGGCTAGGGTATTAGTAAAATTCAAAGTTTTTAATCACATGGGTTCCATTATACAGAGTATCAATTACAAGTTATAGGGTAAAACCCATTAATTTGTAATTTTAATCCCCATTTAATAACAAACACTTCATTTTTAAATCATAATTTAACAACTTTTACATTTATACAATGGTTCAATTATATGAATTATCATTCCCAAATTATAAAGTCATAAGATTTATAAGTTATAATTGGTACTTCATGTAACTACAAATAGACTTGTTACATCTAGTATTAGGATATAAAAATCCATATATGATGATTCGATTATATGGATAACTATTTCTAATTTATAGAGGTATGTGCTTTATAAATTATAATTGGAATCCATGTAATCATAATCAACTAACATTTCATCTCATGTAACCATAGTTACATAACTCAAACATGTGATAACTGGTTAGTTAAGGTGTCACAATCAAGATATGTTGGGAAAACCATTTAGATTGATGTTGTTGCTTTAAATAACCAATTATTTATCCCTTTACTTTCAAAAAACATTAGTCCAATTACAATTATAATAGTTAAGGAATCTAAAATATGTAGTAGGAAATATGCGTAATAAAATAAACATGGA
This sequence comes from Viscum album, assembly GCA_963277665.1. Classification (NCBI taxonomy): domain Eukaryota; kingdom Viridiplantae; phylum Streptophyta; class Magnoliopsida; order Santalales; family Viscaceae; genus Viscum; species Viscum album. Next base: position 1,429,243,831 of record OY728156.1, on the reverse strand, counting down.
ATGCAATATGCATGACATGTAAATCCTCAGGTTCCTATAATGATGCATGAAATAATACTTCCTTATCATACTAGGATAAGGGTAAAAATACATAATGATAAAAAAAATACCACAAATCATGTGCATTACCCAACAGTGAAATCAGTAAAACTATAATAAGTGAAATACAAAGAAGAAATTATCATCCCTAGAAACTTGGATTTTACATGTACATGGGTTAACTAGTCCTGGAAATAGGTTTATTAACAAATTATAACACATCCTAGTCTCATGTATACCATCACAAAATAGTAGTATGGAGAAAAAAGGTATAGATACCACTTTGTGATGTCTCAGACTTGGTTCACTCATAAGTAACCAAACTCGGTTAGCCAGATAGCCTCAAGTGCACCTCCCCATATCTCAGAGGCTACTGACTGGAAGCGAGGTTCTATAGGGTTATGGTGGGGAGACTATACCTTCTTTATTAAAGTTTCTCAATAGTGAATAATATATAAGCAGCAGAAACATAATAAATTAAAAAACAGTGAGAGTGATATATAATAAGATAGCAGAAGTAAATCATCCCAATAATAATAAACTGACATAAAAGATAACTAGTAAGCAGTTTCATATACAAAATAATGATGTCATGATGCTATACAAAAATGGGGTATAAAGGGATCAAGGCAGAAGACATATAAAAATACATTCTATACAAAAAATGTAAAAAGGACCTAAAGTTATATTTAATAACATCATGAGAACTAGCTTGGTTCTCTACTACCGTACTCCATCCTAATATAGAAATCTAGTTTCCATATCTAGGCACTTCCCTTTATACCTACCTACATCCATGAAGTCGATCTGGATACCAAACGGTGGCCTGAATAGGGTGTGATTAAAACAAAGTAGGCCACCGCCAATGGTGTCTAATATTATCCAGTCTATAAATACATAATGAAGCAATGTGCATGATTATCCAATAAAAACATATATTTTAATTACATTTTAATGGTATTAAATGTTCATTTTTGATCTTATGGGCCTGAGTTAGTGCATTTTCATTATGAACATTCATTCTCATCATTTGTGCACTTCATGCCTAATATACACCAATTTAGGCCCAATGAGTCATCTGATTCTAAGGAATTTAATTATCAATTTTTTTAAATTGATATTTTTGGAACTTTATCTACACTTAAATTTGAACATTTTTCATTCAGGGATCAATGGAGAATTCATGGAAGAAGATGGAGATATTTGGCAATGAAAGGAAGCAATTTTGGAGAAGGCAGATTGGACACTAGTCCACTGATGAGACTGTGGGGCCCAACATACAGGCCCAATTAATCCCAAATTTTGTGGGATGATATAAGAAATTCATTGGAACAAATAACTCTTCATGAGACAATACTAATTTGGCCTCTATGGTGGTCATTAAAGTGGCCCAAGTTAGAGATTCAATTCTGGGCCAGATTCTGTGGCCCAGAAAAACAGTCCACTAATTTTATCATATCTCGGAATCCGTAACTCAAAATGGGCCCAAATTTTACAGTCGGTTAGAAGACATCCGTAGCTCCATTTTCTTCTTCTATGGAAGACTCTTATTCGGCCGTCTAGAAGGTCTTCCAGACGCGTCTGTTCGGTGAAGGAAAGCTGGCTGCCACCTCGGGTCAAATGTGGAAAAGTTCAAATTCCACAAGCTTTCCACCACCTATGGCCTAAAAAAATTAATTTAGATGATTTGTACTATTGGAGGATCGACCCAAGGCTCCCAAAATGCCTATTTAAGTCAGTGGTGGTGAAGGAGTTGAGAATCTTGGATGCTTTGTTCAATTGTAATGTTATGCTGCATTTTTGTTGCCTCAATTTTGTCGTTCACATGTAAGTTGTTCAATTAACTTTAGTTTCTTAATAAAAGTTCTTCTTATACTCTTATTCTGTTGTTATTAATATCACTTTGATACCGTTGGATCAAGGTGCGAATTTATTCACACCAACCCTTGTGAAATTATTCACACAACGGTGGAGTGATCATTTTATTTTTGTTGTTTTCTTTACTTCTCCATTTCCTCCCTCATGAGTCTACTTTCTGCTTCCATTGAAACCATGGGATCAATGGAGGGCTAACCCACTTATGGGTTGATCCAAGGGAGTATAAAGGGGCTGTATTGGATGTTATTTATCACCTAATTAATGTATAATCACTTCTTTAATTGGGATTTTTATTTTTAAACTCCATCGTCCTTGTTGAATTTAAGGCCACACACTTCAAGTACTAATACGATCCTTTACCTTGAAGTGCTCAAAACTTTGATCCTTCAAGTGTATAGGTGATTAGTATTAGAGGTTTTAGGAATTAAACTAGTAAGTTATGATGTTTTTTTATCTCCTTAAATGAACCCATCTCAAATTTAAGAAATTGAAATCATTAAAAAGAAAATACGTCCAATCCACCCCGAGCGATAACCTAGGATCAACTCATTATTTTAAATTGAATCCACTTAAATCTATTAGATATCTTTAAAACCCTTCCAAAATTAATCCAATTTGGCCACTTCATAGCCAAAAATCCATCCCTTAGGTTGTGTATCTTAGGTATCTTCTTAGGTCTCTGTGGAATCGACAACCCAAGCTACACTACAAGGACCGTTCTACGCTTCTTCTCTTGGGTAAATTTGGGCATGAACCAAATTTTGGAGCCATTGCCGGGGACCAAGTAAGTACCTTAGATAAAAAAAAACCTTCTTTCCTCACCTCCATTCTTCTACTCTCACCCAAGATCTCTTATCTTGTCCCTTTCTCGCTTTTTTTTTGGCGCATGTCCGCCTACACCCACGATTTCTCAAACAGACTAGTTAGGGTGGAAAGTCCTAGGATAGGGGAGTCAAGTGCACCTAAGGGATTTTTTAAATCAGATTCAAATATTCTTGAAACCCCAAAGTCATAACTTGAAACAAGTCCAATGGAGGGTCATCCACAAAATCAAATTGTAAACCCTGGGGGGAATCAAATGGGAAACCAAAACCAAGAAGCTCCAAACTTAGGGAATGTAGTTGATCAAACCATGAAAGACTACCTCACTCCATCTTGGACCAATGCCCCCTCATGCATTAGACACAATTCCATAGGAGACACCAACTACATATTCAAACCACATGTCCTAAACCACCTTCCAACCTTTCATGGGATGGAGTCAGAAATGCCATACCTTCATGTCAAAGAGTTCAACGACATTGTTGAAACCATGTGTCCCCCACATCAACTATAATCCGCTAAGATGAGGCTATTTCCTTTTTCATTAAAGGATTGAGCTAAAAATTGGATAAACAACTTGAGACCTGCATCAATCCACTCTTGGGACCAACTGCAAAGAGAATTCTACAAAAAATAATTCCCTCATCACAAAACAATTGCACTTAAAAAGAGCATCCAAAACTTTTTTGAAAAAGAGGGAGAGTCATTTTATGAAACATGGGAGAGGTTCAAAGACACCCTAAACATGGTTCCACACCATGGGTTTTCCATACCTGAACAAGTGAGAATTTTCTATGAAGGTTTGGGTCCGGGTAATAAACAATTCATTGACATGATGTGTAATGGAACTTTTAAAAACAAGGCCCCAAATGATGCTTATGAGTATCTGGAAAGTCTGGATGAACAAAACCAAACTTGGGGAACTTCACCATATTCTGAAAAGCCACAAAGAACCACTGGAATTCATACACTTAGAGAAGAGGAAAGCCTTAGGTCTAAACTCGTAGCACTCTCTAGGAAGGTTGAAGAGATAGACCTTAGGAAAGTCTATGAAATCCAAAATGTATACCTTGTTTGCACAATTTGTGACAAACATGACCATAAAACAGACAACTGCCCAACCATTCCATCCATCAAGGATGTTCTTCTAGGAGGACCCCCAGCGGAAGTCAATGCCCTAAACTTTCAAAAGCCCCAATACCAAAACACCTTCAATCCAAGGTACAATGACCACCCAGGCTTCCGATGGAAGGATAACCAACAACATAGCCAACCACAAGGGAAAAATCCTTACCCTCAACAGAACTACCAAACCCATAACCAGTTCCAAACCCAACCTATCCAATACCAACAGCCACCGGTCCATTTTCAACAAACCATCCCACCTCCAAAATATCCCCCTGGGATAAACCAACCTACTCAAGCACCAACCCAAACTGTTCCACAAAGCATACTAGAACAACTGTGCAAACAAATGGAGAGGATGAGCTCAGAAGTCTCTTCCCTAAAACAAGAACTTCAAACCATCAAAACAGGAAAGGCACCCATGCCTACTCAGGCGGTGCCATACTCAACTTCAAGGGGGGAGTCAATTTGTGCTCAAACAACTCATGAACAACTAAAGGCTGTGACTGTTTTAAGAAGTGGGAAATCAATTGAGAAACCTGAACAACTAATTCAGAACCCACCTGAAGATTCAAACTTAGATGAAAATTCAAATGAACCACAAGATAAAACTGAGGAAACTGATAACATTGTCAAGGAAACAACTCTTCAACAAACAACCCCACAACCTGCACCATTTCCTCAATGCATGAGGGGGAAACCCAAGCCTGAACTGAGTGAAACATTGAGGGAAATCTTCTCACAAGTCAAGTTGAACATTCCTCTTCTCGATGCAATAAAAACCATACCTTCCTACTCAAAGTACCTTAAGGACTTTTGCACTTTTAAAATAAAATTTTCACATAAAAACCAAGTCCTTTTGGCTGATAATGTGAGTACCACCATTCAAGGGACCATTCCTCCTAAGTTGAAAGACCCGGGTTTCCCTTACATCAATGTTGAACTAGGAGAGAGCAAAGTTGTCAAGGCCTTGTGTGACCTAGGTGCTAGTGTCAATCTCATCCCATATGCTGTGTACTTCCAGTTAGGCCTAGAAGAACTCCAACCCACATCTGTCACACTTCAACTTGATGATCGTAGCATTAGGGTTCCAAAGGGGATTTTAAAGGACGTTCTGGTAAAGGTTGAAAACTTCATCTACCCTGCTGATTTCATTGTCCTTGAAAACCATCCAAACTTAGGAAATAAGGAACAAACCCCAATCATCCTTGGTCATCCTTTCCTTGCAACAATCAACTCTGTTATCCAAGTCCGAAATGGGAACATGACCATCACCTTTGGGAACATGAGTCTAGACTTGAACATCTATAATGCAAGCTCACAAATAGGGGATGACGAGGACATTCATGAAGTAAACATGATAGGAAGCATTGACAATGAATCCATGGAACATCAAGGAATATTTGATGGATGTTTAAGTCAGGATGAGATTGATTTCCTTTGTTCATATGAAGGAAGTTTATCTCTTTGGATTGAATCATTTTCAAATTTCTCTTATGATGAAGTCTTAGGACCAACAAGCAGTGAAACCTTTCAAGAAACCATTTTCATGGAGACCACTCCAAATTCCTTCCCTAAATCTGATCAAGCCAATCTAGTAGCTGAAACTTCTACATGTGAGGAATAAATCCTATCTAAACCTATAAAAAAAGAAATTGATCTTGATCCAATGTCCCAATCTTCTGCTGAAATTCTGAACCAACCTGATCTTGAATTGAAGGAACTTCCTGTTGCACTAAAGTATGCTTTCCTAGGGGACAATCAAACACATCCTATTGTCATTTCTTCTTCTCTTGAATCAAATCGTGAGAGGATGCTTCTAGATGTCCTTAGGAAGCATAAGAAAGCCATTGGTTGGACCCTTTCTAATATTCCTGGGATTAGCCCACTTATCGGGACTCATAGGATTGTTCTGGAATCTGATTCAAAGCCATGTCGTCAACCTCAACGACGAATCAATCCTAATCTCATGGAGGTGGTAAGGAAGGAACTTCTGAAATTGTTAAAAGACGGTATCATATATCCCATAGCTGAGAGTGAGTGGGTGAGCCCAATCCAAGTGGTTCCAAAAAAGGCTGGAATCACAGTGATAACCAATGAGGATGGAGAGATTCTTCCAACAAGGGTGAGTAGTGGATGGAGGGTCTGCATTGACTATAGAAAACTAAACTCATTCACCAAGAAGGACCATTTTCCCTTACCATTCATTGACCAAGTCCTTGAGAGAGTGGCAGGTCATGCCTTCTACTATTTCTTAGATGGGTACTCGGGGTACAATCAAATTGAGGTCTCCCTAGAGGATCAAGGGAAGAGTACATTCACATTTCCTTTCGGTACCTTTGCCTTCAAACGCATGCCCTTCGGGTTATGCAATGCCCCTGGAACCTTTCAGCGGTGCATGATGGGAATCTTCTCAGACATGGTAGGGGATTTTCTAGAGGTCTTCATGGATGACTTCTCTGTGTTTGGGGATACTTTTGAGGGATGTCTGCAGAATGTGGAGAGAGTCTTGTCAAGATGTGAAGAAAAGAATCTGGTCCTAAACTGGGAAAAATTCCATTTTATGGTTAATGAGGGACTAGTTTTAGGCCATCTGGTCTCAGGTAGGGGAATTGAAGTTGATAAAACCAAGGTTGACATCATTTGTCACCTTCCATCACCCAAAACTGTCAAGGAAGTGAGTTCTTTCTTAGGACATGCTGGTTTCTATAGAAGATTCATCAAGGACTTTAGTTCAATCTCTCATCCCCTTTGTGCTCTCCTAGTAAAGGATGCTCCATTTGTTTGGACAGAAAGTTGTGAGGGTTCATTCTCAACCCTCAAATCCTCTCTCACCTCTCCTCCGATTATGAAATCTCCAAATTGGAACCTTCCTTTCTAACTTATGTGTGATGCCAGTGACTTTGTTGTTGGAGCTGTGTTAGGAAAACGTTGTGATAAAACTCCTTATGTCATTGCTTATGCAAGAAAATCCTTAAATGATGCCCAAATCAACTACACCACCACTGAAAAGGAGTTACTTGCTATTGTGTTTTCCTTAGAGAAGTTTAGGTCCTACCTCTTAGGATCCCCCATCACTGTGTTCACTGACCATTCTGCACTAAAATAACTCTTCCAAAAACAAGATGCTAAGGCTAGACTGATTAGGTGGGTCCTTATCTTATAAGAATTTGACCTCACAATCAAGGATAAAAAGGGAGTTGAAAATGTTGTAGCTGATCACCTCTCTAGGATGGAATTCAAAGACAACTCAAATCACTTTTCTGTGTCTGATTCGTTTCCTGATGAACACCTATACTCTGTGAGTGACTGCCCTTGGTATGCTGACATAGAAAATTTCTTAGTGATAGGAGTCATTCCAAAATTCTTAGGGAATCAAGATCGAAGGAAATTCCTTTCTGATGTTAGATACTATGTGTTTGATGATCCATACCTCTATAAGTTCTGCCCTGAACAAGTCATTAGGAGGTGTGTTCCAGAATCTGAACATGAGTCCATCCTTAAATTCTGTCACAGTGAGGCATGTGGAGGTCACTTTTCCTCTAAGAAAATATCTGCTAAGATTCTTCAATGTGGTCTTTTCTGGCCCACCCTCTCAAGGGACTCCTACACATTTTTTCAAAGTTGTCCTAGGTGTCAACAAGTAGGGTCCATCACAAAAAGGAATCAAATGCCACTCACTCCCATCTTAGTGGTTGAAATATTTGACTATTGGGGAATTGATTTCATGGGTCCCTTCCCAAACTCTCGGGGATACCTCTACATACTCTTAGTTGTTGATTATGTCTCAAAATGGGTTGAGGCCATTCCCACTAAGTCCAATGATCATCAAGTTGTGATTCGATTTCTAAAAGAGAACATATTTTCAAGATTTGGAATTCCTAGGGCTATAATCAGTGATCGAGGAACCCATTTCTGCAACTGCCCATTCGCTTCGCTCATGTCTAAGTATGGTATTTCTCATAAAGTGTCCACTGTATACTATCCTCAAACCAATGGTCAAGCTGAGTTATCGAATAGGGAGATTAAGCAAATTCTTGAAAAAACTGTCAACCCCTCTAGGAAAGATTGGTCTGAGAAACTCTTAGATGCTCTTTGGGCCTATAGAACTGCTTATAAAACCATTTTAGGAATGTCCCCATATAGGTTGGTTTATGGTAAAGCATGCCATTTGCCAGTGGAGATTGAACATAAGGCCTTTTGGGCAATTAAGAAAATGGATTATGACCTCTCATTGGCCGGAACAAAAAGGAAATTAGATCTCAATGAACTGGAGGAACTAAGGATGGAGGCTTATGAAAATTCAAGGATCAATAAAGATAGAGTTCAAGCCTACCAATCTAGGAATATCAAGGTCAAACATTTTGAACCGGGAAAACTTGTGCTCTTGTATAGTTCAAAACTTCATTTACATCTGGGAAAGTTAAGGTCTAGATGGTCAGGACCTTTCATAGTGCATCATGTATTCCCCCATGGGGCAGTAGAGATTCAAGATCCCACAAGTGGTTACATTTTTAAGGTCAATGGTCAAATGTTAAAACCATTCATTGAATCATTCAATAAACATGAAATACAGGTTGAGTTAACTGAGCCAACCTATGAACAAGGAACAAATTAATAGATTTAGGGTCCATGTCGGGCTAACGACATTAAACAAAGCGCTGAATGGGAGGCAACCCATGGTTTTCAAGTTTCCAATAATTTCGTTGTTTTAATCAACTTTATATTTTAAATAGGGTTAATGAGACATTTTGATATTTTGAAAAAAAATAATAAACTGTTGACCTGTTCTTCTATAATGAGTATGGATGGGTACGAAAGGGGAGCACCATATTCATCTGTGTCACGTGGTGTGATCCTTGAGTAATACCTTACCCAGAAATTTAAAAAGAAGACAATGTATCATCAGTTTATTTTGTTTTATTTTTATTATTTTATAGATTAAGATAAAAAAAATGTCCACGCCATAGGCCGTGGGGAAAACCCCGTCACAACCGGCGAAGCCATGGGGACTCGAACCCGGGACCGAAGGGAGACAGGGGCGAGCGCTTACCACTGACCTGCGGCTTCTTGTGCTTCCTTATTCTATAATTTTTATATATATTCTTATATTTTACTTCCTTTATTATATATATATATATATTGTTTGTTTTTGTTTTTTTTTTGTTTGTTTTGTTTTTCCTTTTTCCACTAGGGAACTTTTCAAGCGACATGGATATCAAAGGAATAAATTCGAGCATCAAGAACTTCAAATTTCAACCACCAGGTGACTTCATTCCATGATCCTCATATTTCAATTTCCTTATTGAACTCCCCTTTTTATTCCTCTACCCCATTCTAAATTTTTTTTTTATGAAACTAGGGACAGTTTCATTCTAAGTTGGGGGGTGTGGAAACAAAATGTTTATTTAAAAAAAACAATGATAACAAAAAGAAGTAAAATTCCTTTATCATTCATATAATAACATATTTTCTCACATAAAAACTATATATAAAATAATTATTATTTCCTTGACTCTTAATTTAATTCATGATTAAGTTTAAAATCATAGATTTTGGAAAGTGTGGCTGTCCAATGTGATATTTCATCGTTTATATTTTCATCCAAATAAAAAAATTCCACAATGCACGTCCTCTAGACTATGGGGTACTAATTTGAATTTTTGGGATCTCATAATAAATAGAATAGGCTGGTTTTATTTTTATGAATAATATGAGTATTCAAAAAAAACTAAAAAAAATTATTAAAAAATAAAAAAATAAAAAATAAAAAATAAAAAAAAATTGCGTGTAGAGCAATGGATTGATAAAATGCGAGGCTTTCGGCACTTGGGGATCGTGACTCCAGAGTTTTCTAGCCCTGAGTTTTTCAATATATCTCTATTTATGGTAATATGACATTTTTTTTGATTAAGTTAACTCGAGACGATGCCCGAGTATGTGGGCTTCACTTGGTGCCCTAAGGCCTTTGAGTCTGGGAGTCATCGGCAAAGTCTTGCTACATGGGTTAATTTGATTAACTGCAATCTCAATTACTATGGCAATATTGCAAAAAAAAATCAAAAAAAAAAGAATGAAGAATACTCATATTAGGATTAAATGTGATTCCACCTAGCGCTTCCATGATTTCCCCCTTGAATGAAAATGAACCCCCATATCTATTGTGATACACAACACATCATTACACCTAATTGAGTTGGATGAAGTATGATGATGGATTTGATCAAAGGAATGGGCTTGGGCTTGGGATCTTCTTTTAAATTCATCTTGTTTTAAATTATCTTTATAGGTTATAAAAATATATTTGTGTGCGGTTTACATTGTGAGCACTGTTTGTTATAATGTGTTTGAAGAAAGGAATTCAAATAAAATCATTGAATTATTTGCTCGGGACTAGAAAATCTCAAGTTGGGGGGTGTGATTATCCAATAAAAACACATGTGTTAATTACATTTTAATGGTATTAAATGTTCATTTTTGATCTTATGGGCCTGAGTTAGTGCATTTTCATTATGAACATCCATTCTCATCATTTGTGCACTTCATGCCTAATATACACCAATTTAGGCCCAATGAGTCATCTGATTCTAAGGAATGTAATTATCAATTTTTTTAAATTGATATTTTGGGAACTTTATCTACACTTAAATTTGAACATTTTTCATTCAGGGATCAATGGAGAATTCATGGAAGAAGATGGAGATATTTGGCAATGAAAGGAAGCAATTCTGGAGAAGGCAGATTGGACACTAGCCCACTGATGAGACTGTGGGGACCAATATACAGGCCCAATGAATCCCAAATTTTGTGGGATGCTAGAAGACATTTATAGGAACAAATAACTCTTCATGAGACAATGATAATTCGGCCTCTATGGTGGTCATTAAAGCGTCCCAAGTAAGAGATACAATTCTGGGCCAGATTCTGCGGCCCAGAAAAACAGTCCACTAATTTTATCATATCTCCGAATAAGTAACTCAAAATGGGCCCAAATTTTATAGGGGGTTATAAGACATCCTTATCTCCATTTTCTTCTTCTATGGCCCACTCTGATTCGGCCTTCTAGAAGGTCTTACAGACGCGTCTGTTCGGTGAAGGAAAACTGGCTGACACCTCGGGTCAAATGTGGAAAAGTTCAAATTCCACAAGCTTTCCACCACCTATGGCCTACCAAAATTAATTTAGATGCTTTGTACTGTTTAAGGCTCGACCCAAGGCTCCCAAAATGCCTATTTAAGGCAGTGGTGGTGAATTATTTGAGAATCTTGGATGCTTTGTTCAATTGTAATGTTATGCTGCATTTTTGTTGCCTCAATTTTGTCGTTCACATGTAAGTTGTTCAATTCACTTTAGTTTCTTAATAAAAGTTCTTCTTCTACTCTTATTCTGTTGTTCTTAATATCACTTTGATACCGTTGGATCAAGGTGTGAATTTATTCACACCAACCCTTGTGAAATTATTCACACAATGGTGGAGTGATCATTTTATTTTTGTTGTTTTCTTTACTTCTCCATTTCCTCCCTCATGAGTCTACTTTCCGCTTCCATTGAAACCATGGGATCAATGGAGGGCTAACCCACTTATGGGTTGATCCAAGGGAGTAGCAATGGGCTGGATTGGATGTTATTTATTACCTAATTAATGTATAATCACTTCTTTAATTGGGATTTTTATTTTTAAACTCCATCGTCCTTGTTGAATTTAAGGCCACACACTTCAAGTACTAATACGATCCTTTACCTTGAAGTGCTCAAAATTTTGATCCTTCAAGTGTATAGGTGATTAGTATTAGAGGGTGTAGGAATTAAACCAGTAAGTGATGATGTTGTTTTATCTCCTTAAATGAACTCATCTCAAATTTAAGAAATTGAAATCATTAAAAAGAAAATACGTCCAATCCACCCCGAGCGATAACCTAGGATAAACTCATTCTTTTAAATTGAATCCACTTAAATCTATTAGATATCTTTAAAACTCATCCAAAATTAATCCAAGTTGGCCACTTCATAGCCAAAAAATCATCCCTTAGGTTGTGTATCTTAGGTATCTTCTTAGGTCTCTGTGGAATCGACAACCCAAGCTACACTACAAGGACTGTTCTACCCTTCTTCTCTTGGGTAAATTTGGGCGTGAACCAGTGCATTAATAATAATAAAATTAGTGATAGAAATAAACATGATACCCATGTCGGTTCAGGATCCCCATGAGACACCCATCTGATACTACCTTATTTAGACTAAGCTAGAATGTCTCTAAGTAATATTCATTTTATAATATATACTAGGGACTTGTGGCACATAACCAAAGAGTCCCTACATAATTATAATCGTATAAAGGATCAAAAAGTCCCATGGAATTTATGACTTAACAGTCATAGGTAAATTGAGGAATTAAATTGGTGACACAAAATGGCACATTAAATGATGTGGATCTCCATGTCCAACATCCTAAATTAAAGTGGGCATAGAGAATCATGTCCAAAATTTCCTAATAAATGATGAGGAGAGTCATTTATAACATTCTAAACCAAGGGGGTGTGGATCATCATGTCCAACGGTTCCCAATAAATGATGAGGATCGATATTTCCAACATCAAGATAACACTCAAGAATCATATAATTCATTAATCCTATGGGCTCTCCCAAGGCATTCCATGTAAGGAACCTAAGTATCTCTCAAAGAATAATATGATTATATAATTTAGTATTCATAATATTAGTATCCATAATCATACTTCATAATTAAACAAGGTCTAATTGATATGATCTTACCATTCACATTTCATTGAATCAATTAACCATTTCAATTAAGAAATTCTATAAGTGAGGTATTCACCTCATCTTAAATTTTTATAATTAATTCACTTATAATCATTATATGGTCTAAATTACATATTTATCAACTCTCGCACTAATTCTAAAATAATTCCATTTAATAATCCCATTAGTAAGGGACGAGTCAAAAAAACCTCAAGGGTGGTTTAATTTCAAGCCAAAGAATAAGGTTCATAGTAATATAAGAAACACACCCTAAGGGGTTGTTCATGTTAAGGTATACAGTCTCCAAATAATAAATTAGGTGCACAATGACTAACCAATTTAAGGAATTAGCAATTTGTTTAATTAATTTAATATTTTAGAGTAAAAACATGGAAGTTCTGGTGCATGAAAAAATGGAACATTATATATACATCAGTACTTTTAGTGAAAGGTACTAGACCACTTACCTTATACCTGTAGATGAATCCTCATCTAGTATCAGCTTTATATTTGAGCTGGAATAATAGAAATTAGAGAATCTAGAAAAAAACACCTTAAAACTAGGGCATATGAGGTTGCATGATGATCGCATCAAATATGGAAATAAAAATTAAGAAAATAAGGTAATGGAGTCTTAGACATACTTAGAGTCTTCCAACACAACAAATGGAACTTGAATTGGAGCTCGAATAAAGGAGGGAGCAAAAAATACTATAGGATATAAAGAGGGGAGCCTGAGTGGCTTGTTGTGCATGGTAAAATGAGGGATAAAGAGGAAGGAAATAAACGTAAAGGTTGAAAGGTAAAATGGTAATAACAATCTTTTTAAATGGTCATATGGTTTAGGTACATTGTTTTACAAATTGTGTTCCAACCATGTGTTGGCCACTATCCAAGGGTACTACCCATCACATAGTTTGGGCACACGGTTAAACAAAATCTGCACACACCGGGTGACTTACAAATGTAATTTATTATAGTTTTCTCATGGTTAGGAATCTAACGACCCAAGTTTGATATACATGGAAATTACATTTATTTTTCGAAATACTTAATAAATTACACAAATATACTCCCAAATACCATATTATTTTAGTGTCCTTTTAGACTTGGAACATAATATTCTAAATTGGTGAAAGATCTTCAACAACTCCCATAAAGATCTTCCCCTTTTGTTTTCCTACCTAAAACCTTTATATATATCCTGGGAAAAAACATAAAAAAGGGTGAGCTCAAATTCTAAGTAAGGGTAAACATGGAGAACATAAAACAAAAAATATACATAAGAATGTAGAAACATTAACATAAAGTTTAAATATCAAAATCTTGAGTCATGAAATAAACCTTGGTAGTACATAAGGCATAAATCATAAAGGAACATTAACCATGATAAAATAGAATTGACATAAAACATGAAATTTTGGTAAACAAATAAGCACATAATATTATTTCCATATTATTCAAGGCATTGGTGCCAAGACCATCATAGTGGACAAATTCCATTACTGAACCAGGTTTACTTGTCGTTCCATCCATGTATTACTGAACCGGATTTACTTGTTGTTCCAGCCCTGTATTACTAAACTATATTTACTTTCCATTCTAGTCATGTCTATCTCATGAGATATAAATATTTACCTAATGCATTGGAGGGAGATATAGGTCCCACCCATCTCATAATGAAATCATTCTTACATGTGCCACAAAAACATAAATCATTCATCATAGCATAACCCAATAAATAAAATGGGTTTCTTAAACATCATTACATCATAACATAATCCATATAAAATATCATTACATTATTAAAAAAATCAAATCATAGTAATAATTGGGATAGAAACATAACCCTATTTAAAGAGTTTCATCTTAGATAGAAAATAATTTTGATAAAACACTTGAACTTAATTCTTGAGTAAAATATCCTTTCTTCTTCAAAAATGTTTTCTTTTCTCAAAATGTCATGAAATTTTAAAAGAAAATAATTTAGTTAAAAATAAACTTGAAATTGTGTATAAGAATATTCATGAAAATAAGGTGTTAAGAATATATAAAAAAATTCACGCCGTATAAGTTAAAAAAACATTTTCCTTGTACTTTTTAAGAAAAAGTCAAAAAGTAACTCGTATGGTAAACGAAATAAAGATTTCTTCAAAACCATGTAGTAAAATTAAAAAATGGGTAAAAATGGATTTAAACATACATAGAATAATATTAAACATTTTATGAAAACATTTTTAGAAAACATGGACATGGATGATAAATATATCCCCCGTAAATACTTACGTATAAACAATCTCAAATAAAAATGAGATTACAAAATTATCCCTTACCTTAGGTCTAATTTCTTCCATATGTTTCCAAAACTCCTATATAGTGGGTTTAAAAATATTATTATCTTGTAAAAAAACCATAATAATATCTATGATTTCATATATGATTCACTTATGACTTTATATTACCTGTTTATTTATCAATTCCATGTTAAAGCAACATTTTGGGTAATAATCGTTTTATTTATCATACGTGTGTTGACTTTTTATTCTTGATCTTATTACTTAGATCATGATTTAATTACTTAAAAAATGTAAAACATGATTTATATATCATAAATATTCAGTATAAAAATATATATAATATATAGATAAATGGAATGAAATACACCATTCATGGAGACGGTAGGTCGTACGTACGCATGAACATTATTTCTGTTTCCTTATTGAGTTGAAAGGAAGTAAGTAAATGAAATATATATATATATACACATAAATATAGTAGAATTATTATGTAATATGTTTTATTATTATTTATTATATATACTTTATAATCATTCTTGAATGGTTAACGTGGAGAATGAATCTCATCGCGCCGTGGAGACGGTAGGTCGTACCTACGCACGAGAAACGATATCATTCATTTAATGGTTAAATGGTATGAAATTGGATGGTGTATTAATTATATAGAATAATTATAATGTTTTATTCATTATTTTCATTCATTATACTTATCATTATACCCATCCAAATTAAGTATTGTTGATTAACAAATTATACCACTATAAGAACCCGGGTTTTGAGCCTCTAAGGCTTTGAAATTTTCTTGATGTTATTCCAGAGTAGGGCATTCAGACGACGTGTGATTTCGAGCCCCGGTGTGGCTGGAATTAAATTTTAAGTGTGTTCACACTGGACATGAAAAATAAATAGAATAACTCCTAAAAGGTTTCTCGGATGGAAAAATCGAGGGCACCGTTGACTCCGGAGCGTGCTGTTTACCCTATGAGAGGTGTAACTTCCACGGGCGCGACCCTTCTGTGGAAAACGCCACCAGGGGTGTTTTCGTAATTTAGCAGCCTCAGTAGTGAACTTTATAAGTACTGAACAGAATCTTGGATTAAAATTTTGAGACCGTCATTGTGCTCAAAACATGGATTTTACCCTAGAGGCAGCTTAACCCCGACCCTGCCGAAAGATCGGGTGCGGGGCCTACTGGTGGGTGTTTAAGTGTTTCTCTACTTAAACACCTCTCCCCCTCCACCTTCTTCCCCCTTACCTCTCCCTGTAAATTTTCTCTCAACGAAAATCAAGCCCCTCTTCCCACCTCTCTAAGGCGCGGTGGCTCCGGCGGATCGTCGGTGAAGCCACGGGCTACGCCCAGCGAGGTAGGAGTTTGCATTCTCGTTTCTAAATTCTGCATATACCTTTGAACTCAATTTCTTGCATCAAAATGATTTCCAATTCTCTAGGGAAGGCCATATTTGCAGATTTATTGATTTTATCTTCCTAACGATCTTTTCAAATTGAGTTTTCGAGTCCCGGGGTGTCCGGGGTGACCCTAGGAAGTTTTCCGTCCTTTTCCCCGTTTTCCGGTGGTTTCAGAGGTTTCCAGCGGGTTTCAGGCGGTCTGGGGTGGCGGAAGGCGGTGGTGGCAGGCGGAGGTGGTCCCAGGCAGTGGCGGTCCCAGGCGGCGGCGGTCCCAGGAGGCGGTGGCTGGCAGAGGTCGTCAGCGCGGGTGGACCGGGGGTCGTGGCGCGCGACCCCGTGCGGGAGACCGAGACCCGCCTTCGACGGGTCTCCGCACGGGACAGCGACCAGCCACGAGGGATGGTCGGTGTGGGTGGAATGAAGGTCCGCAACCGGGCTGCACAGAAGGGCCGAGGGCCGGCGCTTCGGGCCGGCCGGCGCAGGCTGGCCCAGGCCGGGTGGACTGGCCGGACCGGGCCGGTCCTGCCCTAAGGGGGGTTAACCCCCTTATCTTCAGACACCCGTATCTTTCACTATGGATGTCGGTTTTGCAAGATGTCTGTAGCATCTCAATCCTCGGATCGAGGCAGAGTTTTTAAGATGGTCTTGGGGATTTTTAATTCCCAAGACGGGGGCTCGGTGGTGTGACACGCTCGTTAAGTACCTCATCGGGATTCTTCTTTTGGATGGAACGAACACATCTGGAGTCCGTTTAAGGTGTCGTCAATGGAATTGCGACCCTGGCATCAAGATGAAGTTGTCCAGGGTGGTTTCATGCATTGAAGCCAGAGTTGAGGCATGGGCCCCACGGGTCATCTTTTAAGCTGTGAGCAGCGTTTGTGACTTTTTCATCAGACATCCGTTCAGGGTGAAAGAGTAGTCGTTTTGGCAAGTTTTTCTAAGAGCATCATGATGGCATAGTTCGACTGACCTCTTTAGGGACTGAGGGGTGGGCCCCACAAGGCGTCGTATGGGCATAAAGCGGTGTTGAAAAACTTTTTCATCGGGAGTCCGTTTCCAGTGAGTAAGTAGTATATCTCACGTGTTTTTTCGCAAAGATTACAACGGTGTAATATTTTTGGGTGTGTGAAACCTCTTTTGAGATCTCATTAAATGTGGAAACATGAAAGGGTTTTGGTTGGTGGTTCCTTTGATTCACTCCGACCCAACACACGGTCACGATGTTAGTGGTGCCTAGAGATGGCACGGGCAGCGCAGAGTTATCGGACCGATTCCAGGTTTACCCTTCAGAGGAGATGGGCAGTGGGTTACCCACCGACGTATCAAGGTTTACTCTCCAGTGAGGCTGGGTAGTGGGTTACCCGTTGACCTTAGGGTTTACCCTCCAGCGAGGCTGGGCAGTGGGTTACCCATTGATTTTAGTGTTTACCCTTCAGCAGGGCTGGGTAGTGGTTTACCCGACGACCTTTTAGGGTTTACCCTCCATTAGGGTTGGGCAGTGGGTCACCCGACGACCTTTTAGGGTTTACCCTCCAGTTGGGTTGGGCAGTGGGTTACCCGATGACTTCTTTTAGACTTAGCCCTTTCTATGAGGCTAGTCAGTGAAATTTCTCTATGGTTACCAGAGCAGGATCCTTGGTTGCACGGTTCAGCAATGAGATAGCTTTGACATGCAGGACATTTGGGCATTAGTGGTGGTTATCCTTAGAACTGTTGGCGACTTTTCCTAGGTTGATCTTGGAGATAGAGATCCCCTTACACACTCGTTCGGGTTTCTTATTGAGCATATATATACATACACCCTACTTTTGTTCCCACTCCTTGGGTTAAGTTACTCTTCTTCTAGGAGGGGCAAAGACGCGCAGGGTATGCCACGTGCTTTCTGTGTCTATCTCCTCTTGGTTGGATGAGTCTGCTTCCTTTCTCTTGTTGGGTTGTGTTGCACTCTATTTACTATACTCTTTCACTATTCTTTGTTCTGTCTACTGCTCACCTCTTTAGTGCCTCATTTGTTGCTCCCTAGAGATTTCGAAGCATCCTACTGAGTATCTTTATACTCACCCCTGCTTGGGCTTTTCCCGCACCTGGTGTGCCCTTGCAGACGATAGACAGGTCGATCGTGACTACGGAGGAGCGTAGAGGGCATAGGAGCTTGGGCCGTGTACCAGGGTCGCAGTAGAGTTTTCAGGTGTGGGACTCTCCAGATGTTTAATTTTGTTTACCTGTTGTCGGGTTGTGGCACCTTTCAAGTTGGGAACGTGTTTTACCTTTTTTCTGTTCAGTTTCCTTATCAGTACTTTTTAGCACTTTACTTGTTCTATTTAGAAGTTGATGCATGATTGTGGTTGGGTTATAGTTGTTTTTCCTTTGGTTTTATTTTTACTCTGCACTTCTACACCGAGTGGTTTGTGTGTGTGTGTACAGGTACTTAGGCGAAGGCCTTCCCGAGATAGTTACGGCTTCGGCACTTGTCTCCATCCCCTGCCCTATGGAGGCGGACTTGGGGTAGTTACGGCTCGAGACCGGTAGGGTCGGGTCGTGGAAAAGTGGTATCAGAGGTGGTTCATTCCTTGGGGAATTGTTCGAACATCCCTAAAAAGGAATTGGTTGGGATTTAGGGCAATAGTGTCGAAGTGTCTCGAGAGTGTCTCTTAGGCCATGGAGTCCAGTGATGGTATGGGCAGCCGACGTATCCATTCACTAGGACCCTAATAACCCGCTTGTCGACTCAGCACGCTAAGACACTTGTTGCAGGGAACTTTGGAACATGCATCCAGTAGGATTGAGTCTTTTACTATCCTTTTTGAGTCAGATACCCTTTTTTGTTACTAATATATATATATATATATATGCTCATCTGATCGCGGTAATCCTTGATAATTTTCAGGATGCCCCCACGATAGCAGCCAGCCAGGTTACCCTCTCTAGTTCGTGACGATGACCTGGCCAGCGACGAGGCATCAGTTCAGGGACCCTCACGTGATCCCCTTCCACCCAGTGCTTCAAAAGTGTCCCCTCCACCTGGAGAGAGACAGTTAGTACTAGCAGCACAGGCCGAGGTTGATCAAAGGCTGAGTACACTCTGAGACTTCCAGCGTCAGCGGCCACAGAAGTTCCGCGGGGACCCGGATCCCCAGGCAGCGGAAGACTGGCTAGAGTATGTGGACTAACTTTTCAGGCTGGTACGAACACCATTGGACCATATGGTAACCCTAGCTTCCAGCCTTTTTCTCAAGATGGCTGGGCGTTGGTGGGGGTTGGTTACGCAAACCAACGATGAGTCGTCTCTCATGTGGGATAGCTTCCAGCAACTCTTCTGGGAGGAGTACTCCCCCTCTTGTTTACACTCCATTCAGATTCAGGAGATTCTGGAGTAGAAGCAGGGGGAGATGACTGTGGTGCAGTACTCGTCCCAGTTTACCAATTTGACACGCTACTCGCAGGATATGGTTCACGATAGTTACTTCCAGGTGTGGAAGTTTGAGCAGGGTCTTCGCAGGGAGATCTGTGCTAGTGTAGTACCCATGTACATCCCTACTTATGCCGGGGTTCTAGAGTGGGTGCTCATGAAAGAGAGCTTCTTGGCTGAGGGACGCCAGCTAGTAGGGTCTAGCAGTGCCCACTTCAGAGCAGAGTCTTTGGTAGAAGGCAGGTGGCAGAGAGCAGAGCCTCGGTCAAGGAGACCCTTTCATGAGAAAACTTAGGGGAAGGGTCGTACACTGTAGTGGATCTGTAGAGAACTGGGGTAGTCAGGAGAGAGACGGTGCTATGCTTGTGACGGACGAGGTCACCTAGCATGGGACTGCCTGACCAGGCGCACCGATAAGTCGTGGCAGGAAGTGGGCGCACCACAGCGGCAGAGGCAGTGCCGTGACCAGGGATCCCCCAGGAGAGGACAGGGTGGCCCTCAGGGAGGTGGCGTAGGCAGAGCGGCAGGACCTGGAGGTGGGGGATGGCATTTCGAGGTCTTTCCACTACCACCACCGGGTGGCCCACGTCAGGATTAGGGAGCTGACGGTAGGGGCTGAGGGCAGCTTCAGGCTATGGGTGTTTGTGACCCCCCAGCACACGATATGGTCCTAGGTACGCTCTTTGTTTACTATACGCTTACTTCGGTACTAGTAGACACAGGCGCCAGCCACAATTTTATATCGCTGCTTTTGGTATGGGAGTTGGATATTCTAGTAGAGGCGCTGACACCTACACTTATCCTCGAGGTTCCTACGGGAAGTTCCTCATTGGTGACCTTTATATGCAGATAGTGCGAACTGTCATTCAGAGGAGAGGGTTTCACATGGGACCTAATCATCATCACGATGTAACCTTATGATGTCATCTTGGTCATGGATTGGATTTCCATGGTTCATGCCCAGATATACTATCGGCGTAGGCTAGTCAGATGCATCCATTCTGATGGGACTAGGTTCACCATCCTTGGTGAACAAGACCTCATGGTAGAGAAGACGGGTACTCTGAGTAGGAGACCATGACCTTTTTCTCACCAGTTGGTGAGCATGGCTCTCGGATCAGCAGACGCTATAGGCACCTGGATCCCTACCATTATAGAGTAATACATGGACGTCTTTCCTGAGGATGTCCCAAGACTACCTCTGAGGCGAGAGATGGAGTTCTGTATTGACTTGCAGTCAGGGACTGCCCTGATATCATGTGCATCATATCGGATGGCACCCATAGAGCTTCGGGAGCTACGACTTTAGTTGGAGGACCTTCGTGATAAGGGATTCATCAGGCCCAGTTTGTCCTCCTGGGTAGCTCCGGTTTTGTTTGTGAAAAAGGCAGATGGGAGTCTACGACTTTGTGTGGATTATCGTCACCTGAATCAGGCCACGATAAAGAACAAGTAACCTTTTCCAAGGATCTACGACCTCTTCGACCAACTGAGAGGTGTGAAGTGGTTCTCCAAGATTGATCTTTGATCCGTCTACCACCAGTTGCAGGTTCGTGAGGCTAACATCCCGAAGTTGGCTTTCTGTTGTCATTATGGGAATTATGAGTTTTTGGTGATGCCCTTTGGCGTGACGAATTCCCCCTCCGTTTTTATGGATTTGATGAACCAGATCTTCCATCCGTACTTGGACCGGTTTGTGGTTGTCATTATTGACGACATACTCATCTACTCTGTGATGGAGGAGGAGCACACGGAGCATTTGAGGATGGTCCTAGACTTACTTCGGGATCACCAGCTGTATGGAAATCTCTCGAAGTGTCAGTTCTGGATTCATGAGGTTCACTTTCTGGGGCATGTCATTACGGAGTAGGGATTGGCCGTAGATCCCACAAAGATAGAGGTGGTGCTTGCTTGGGAGCCACCCAAGAATGCTTCAGAGGTGAGGAGCTTCCTTGGTTTGGCAGGGTACTATAGGAGGTTCGTGGAATATTTATCCAGGATCACTGCCCCTTTTACCACTTTGACGTGGAAGGGATGACCGTTCACCTGGACTAATCAATTCCAGAAGGCCTTCGAGGAGTTTAGATAGAGGCTGACTAGTGCTCCAGTGTTGAGGCTGCCAGAGGGGGGAATTGAGTTCGTGGTGTACTATAACACTTCAGAAGCTAGGCTCGGGTGTGTTCTGATGCAGAAGCAGGTAGTGATTGCATATGGGTCGAGGAATTTGAGGCCCCATGAGAAGAATTATGTGACTCACTATTTGGAGCTGGCATCGGTGGTCTTCACCTTAAGGATATGGAGACACTACCTTCTGGGTGAGTGTTTCGCGGTCTACTTAGACCACCAGAGCCTCAAGTACATCTTCACTCAGAGGGATTCGAATCTGTGGTAGAGGCGCTGGCTGGAGTTTCTGCAGGACTATGATTTTTAGATATTCTACACTTCAGGGAAGGGCAACGTAGTAGAATATGCCCTTGGCAGGAAGTCCCAAGTTCATTTAGTGCAGGAAGCTTCAGAGCAGTTGGCTTCCCTACAACTGACCTTAGTGGAGCAGGAGGGTATGACTTTTCTACAGTCGATGGTGTTGAATCCTTCGCTCCTTAAGCATGTGAGAGAGTCGTAGCTAGGAAATGTCGACAGTGAGGTACTGCGTTATCAAATATCAACAGGCGACGCACCCGATGGGTATTCTAAAGGAAGGAATCATGAGATCCTATTCCAGGGGAGAGCTATAGTACCAGTGGAGATGCGGGAGGAGGTGATGCGGGAGTTCCACACTTCTCCCTTAGCTGTACATCCCGGTGTGGGGAAAATGTATAGAGACCTTCAGCGGCAATTTTGGTGGTCTGGCATGAAGTGGATTGTAGCTGAGTTCATTTCTCGGTGTCTTACCTATCAGTAGGTGAAGGTAGAACATCAGGTTCCAGCAGGGTTGTTGCAGCCCCTCGATATCCCGGAGTGGAAGTGGGATGGAATATCTATGGACTTTGTCATAGGTCTTCCATGCACAGCGAAGGGCCATGACTCTATTTGGATGATCGTGGACCAACTCACGAAGTCGGAACACTTCCTTACCATCAGGGAGCAGAGATAGGTGGGAAGTCTAGGGAATTTGTACATTCGGGAGATTTTCCACCTTCATGGAGTACCCTAGACGGTTGTCTCTAACTGTGATGCACAGTTTATGCCGCGTTTGTGGAAAGGCCTACAGGAGTCATTCGGGACTTGGCTGTAGATGAGTACAGCTTTTCACCCCCATATCGACGGGCAGACAGAGCGCACTATCCAGGTGTTGGAGGATATGCTCAGGGAGTGCATGTTAGACTTTGGTATGAGCTGGGAGAATCACCTGCCCTTAGTGGAGTTTGTGTACAACAATAGTTATCACTCTACTATCGGCATGGAGCCTTTTGAGTCCCTCTACGGGAGACCCTGTAGGTCACTGTTGTGCTGGACGGAGGTTGGGGAGACCTCTCTCATGGGCCCAAAGTTGGTGCAGGCGATGATAGAGAAGGTGCAGGTCATTCGTGAGTGGATTAGGATGGCTTAGAGCAGACAGAAGTCCTACGCAAATCTTCATCGCAGGCCTTTAGAGTTCGAGTAGGGGGAGCATGTCTTTCTGAGGGTCTCTCCGCGGTGTGGGACACAGAGGTTCGGCCGGGGAGGCAAACTGTCCCCGAGGTTCATTGGGCCCTTTGAGATTATGTGCAGGGTTGGTGAGGTCGCCTACTGTCTTGCTCTACCCCCACAGCTGGAGAGGGTGCATGATGTCTTCCATGTGTCGCAATTGAGGAAATATGTGCACTACCCCATGCATATTATCGACTAGGGAGAACTGGACGTTGAGGAGGGACCCACCTTTGCTGAGCAGCCGGTGGCGACTGAGGATTGGAAGGAGCGGACACTGCATGGACGAACCATCCCTTTGGTTCGTGTGTTGTGGTAGCACGGGAGGGTGCAGGAGAGCACCTGGTAATGGGAGAGCTATATGCGGGCTCAGTATCCCAATTTGTTTTTGTAGTTTTGTTTTCGGGGACGAAAAACTTGAAGGATGGAATGATGTAAGAACCCTAGTTTTGAGCCTGTAAGACTTTGAAATTTTCTTGATGTTATTCTAGAGCAGGGCGTTCAGACGGCGTGTGATTTTGAGCCCTGGTGTGGCCGGAATTAAATTTTAAGTGTTTTCACACTGGACACGCCAAATAAACAGAAAAACTCATAAAAGGTTGCTTGGATGGGAAAATCAAGGGCACCATTAAGTCTAGAGTGTGTTGTTTACCCTAGGAGGGGTGTAACTTTCGCGGGCGCGACCCTTCTATGGAAAACGCCACCAGGGGCATTTTTGTAATTTATCAGCCTTAGGCGTGAACTTTATAACTTCTGAACAGAGGTTCGGATTAAAATTCTAAGACCTCCGTTGCGCTCAGAACATGGATTTTACCCTAGAGGCAGCTTAACCCCGACCCCGCTGAAAGTTCGTGTACGGGGCCTACTGGTGGGTGTTTAAGTGTTTCTCTACTTAAGCACCTCTCCCCCTCCTCCTTCTTCCCCCTTGTCTCTCCCTGGTGATTTTCCTCTCAAAGATAATCAAGCCCCTCTTCCCACCTATCCAAGTCACGGTGGCTCCGGCGGATCATCGACGAAGCTACGGGCTATGCCCAGCAAGGTAGGAGTTTTCATTCTCATTTTTAAATTCTGCATATAAATTTGAACTCAATTTCTTGCGTCGAAATGCTTTCCAATTCTCAAGTGAAGGCCATATTTGTGGAGGGATATATTTGAGCTTTCCAATGATCTTTTTGGATCGAATTTTCGAGTCCCAGGGTGTCAGGGGTGACCCCGGGAAGTTTTCTAGCCTTTTCTCCATTTTCCGGTGGTTCCAGGGGTTTCTGGCGGGTTTCATGCGGTCCGGGACAGTAGCAGGCGGCGGCGGCAGGCGGTGGCGGTCCCAGGTGGTGGCGGTCCTAGGCGGCGGGGGTCCCAGGCAGTAGCGGTCCCAGGCGACGGCGGTCCCAGGCGGTGGTGGCAGGTGGAGGTCGTCGGCGTGGGTGGACCGGGGGTCGCGGCGTGCGACCCCGTGCAGGAGACTGAGACCCGCCTTCGGCGGGTCTCCGCACAGGACAGCGACCGGCCAAGAGGGCCGGTCAGCGAGGGTGGACCGCGGGTCCGTGGATGGGCCGCGCGTAAGGGATTCGGGCCGACGTTGTGGGTTGGGTCGGCTGGCATGGGTCAGCCCAGGCCGGGTGGACCGGCCGGACCGGGCTGGTCCAGCCCTAAGCGGGGTTAACCCCCTTGTCTTTGGACACCTATATCTTTCACTACGAGTGTCGTTTTTGCATGTTGTCTGTGGAGTTGCGATACTCAGATCGATCCAATGTTTTTTAGATGGTCTTGGGGATTTTTAATTCCCGTGATGGGGGCTCGGTGGCACGACACGCTCGTTAAGTACCTTGTCGAGATTCTTCTTTCGGATGGCGCAAACACATCTGGAGTCCTTTTAAGGTGATGTCAGTGGAATTGTGACCCTGGAATTGAGATGAAGTTGTCCAGGGTGGTTTCAAGCATTGAATCCAGAGTTGAGACATGGGCCCCATGGGTCGTCTTTTAAGCTGTGAGCAGTGTTTGCGACTTTTTCATCAGACGTACGTTCGGGGCAAAAGAGTATTCATTTTGGCGTGTTTTTCTGAGAGCATCGCGATGGAGCAGTTTACCCGACCTCTTTTGGGACCGAGGGGTGGGCCCCATGAGACACTATATGGGCATAAAGCAGTCTTGAATAACTTTTTCGTCGGGAGTCTTTTTCCAGCGAGTAAGTAGTCTGTCTCGCTTGTTTTTTTGCAATGATTACAATGGTGTAATCTATTTGGGTGTGTGGAGCCTCTTTAGAGATCTCATTAAATGTGGAAACATGAAAGGGCATTGGTTGGTGGTTCCTTTGATGCACTCTGACCCAACGTATGGTCGTGATGTTAGCAGCGCCCAGAGATAGCACGGGCAGTGCAGAGTTATCAGACCAGTTTCGGGTTTACCCTCCGGTGGGGCTGGGCAGTGGGTTACCCACCAGCGTATCAGGGTTTACCCTCCAGCTAGGCTGGGCAGTGGGTTACTTGTTGACCTTAGGGTTTACCCTCCAGCGAGGTTGGGCAGTGGGTTAACCATTGATTTTAGGGTTTACCCTCTAGCAGGGCTGGGCAGTGGGTTACCCGACGGCATTTTAGGGTTTACCCTCTAGCAGGGATGGGCAGTGGGTCACCTGATGAACTTTTGAGGTTTACCCTCCAGTTGGGCTGGGCAGTGGGTTACCTGATGACTTATTTCAGACTTATACCCTTTCTATGAGGCTAGTCAGTGACATTTCTCCATGGTTACCAGAGCGGGATTCTTAGTTGTGCGGTTTAGCGATGAGATAGCTTTGATGTGCGAGACATTTGGGCATTAGTGATGGATATCCTTAGAACTGTTGGCAACTTTTCCTGGGTTGATCTTGGAGATAGAGATCCCCTTACACACTCGTTCGGGTTTCTTGTTGAGCATATATATACATACACCCTACTTTTGTTCCCACTCCTTGGGTTCAATTACTCTCCTTTTAGGAGGGGCGAAGACGCACGGGGTATGTCACATGATTTCCATGTCTAGCTCCTCTTGGTTGGACGAGTTTGCTTCCTTTCTCTTGTTGGTTTGATCTGCACTCTATTTACTGTACTCTTTCACTATTCTTTGTTCTGTCTACTGCTCACCTCTTTAGTGCCTCCTTTGTTGCTCCCTCGAGCTTTTGGGGAATCCTACTGAGTATCTTTATACTCACCCCAGCTTGGGATTTGCCCGCACCTAGTGTGCCCTTGTAGATGACGGACAGGTCAATCATGACTAAGGAGAAGCGTAGAGGGCACAGGAGCTTGGGTCATGTACCGGGGTCGCAATAGAGTTTTTAGGTGTGGGACTCTCCATATGTTTACTTTTTTTTACCTGCTACTAGGTTATGGCACCTTTCGGGTTGGGTGTGTGTTTTGCCTTTTTTTCTATTCAGTTTCATTATCAGTACTTTTCAGCACTTTACTTGTTCTATTTAGAAGTTGATGCATGAATATGGTTGGGTTATAGTTGTTTATCCTTTGGTTTTATTTTTTACTATGTACTTCTGCATCAAGTGGACCGTGTGTATGACAACCCTGCTTTTATTACAACTTAAACATGCTTTATTACATAAAACTTCACTTGATACAACAAAGAAGATCGAGAGGTTTAGTGTCTTTGGGGCTTAGGATCATTACATAAAAACTTTAAACTTGAAATACAACATCCTTATTGAAAACTTCCTTTACATGACCACTACATTCCTTCGTACTTAGCATTGCATGGGATAACCTGAGGACATGCATAAGAAAAGGGTGAGCTATAAAGCCCAGTAAGGGAGTACATAATGAATAACATGAGGAGTACAATACATGTTAGGCAATAGGCATATCAATAGAGCATAATAGAGACATGAACATAAAGGCATGATAAATCATGATAATCATAACATGGAAATGTGGCAACAACACTTAACATTGAATTAGCATGAGCCAAGGCTCATTGCACATGGAGCATGAGTAAACCCTCATTGCACTTGAAGCACGAGTAAACCCTCGTTGCACTTGAATTAGCATGAGTCAACACTCATTGCACATGACGTATCATGATACTTTACTTTACCCAATGCATTGGAGCGCTATAAAGGGCGCACCCTTCTTAAACATTTCATTTCATGCATAAGTGTGCCACATGGATCATAAAACATGGATTCATAAAACATAGTCATTTCTTCCAAGATAAAGGAATGTGGAATTCATAAATGAAACTTTACAATCAATACGTAAATGTGCATAAAGGTGAATACCCTTGATGGAGAAATGGGCATGGTATTCACTACACAATGATATTGGCTTAGAAAATCGATGTGATTTCGGCAGCGTAACGGCGTGACATAAGAATTCATAAAAAGGGCTGATGAGAGAGAAAGGGGTTACTCATCATATTTACATGTAATGGACAGTAAGAAGGTCATATATATATACATGTCCCAACAATTGAAAAGTAATTTAGATTCATGATACAAAAGTACTGCTTGAATATAAAAGAGGAGAAAAAGGTTCCTTTCAGAATTTCGGCATAGTAACGGGTGTACATGGGAGGCATTTAATGAGAGAGAAAGGGGTCTCCCATCATTCAAACAATAAGAGGTCAGTATGGGAGAGGTGAGAAACCATACCCCAACATTCATAAATGAAATTAAAAGGGCAATACAACTTAAAGAAAATTGACAAAAATGAGAAAGGAAGAAAAACCCTTACTTGGAAGTGTGCTTCCAAAGGCTAGAGAGAGGCTTGTGAGAGGCTTCTTGGGAGCTTGGGGCACCTTGAGAGGATTCTAGAGAGAGTAGGGCAGAGTTTGGACAAACTTCAAGGGCTTTGGGTGAGGAGGAAGTGGGAGCTTGGGTGGGTTTATATAGGAAAGGTGAGAGAATTCTTTATTATTTAGGTTTGGGACCCCTTATATTAAAATAATCCAAACCACAAACCATCCCATGGTATTTGCCCATGGTTTCTGGAAAAGGGAAGAGGAAAAAAATATTTTACAAGGCCAAGGTCCGAACTTATTAAAAAATTAGGGTTGCTTATGTGGAGGTGAGTCACACTCCCATGGAAATTAATTTAAAAAGGCAAAGTGTTGAATAAGTCTTGAGGGCTCCATTAATGCTTTGAAAAGTGAGTCAAACAAACCCAAAACCTCATTATTTTAATGATAAAATACATATTGGCCGAACATAAGGATTATGGTATTTTATTACATCACCATTGGGTCATTATGATGTCATAAAACACATTATATATTTAAATGGTATTTAATTTTTACCCAAAAATTTGACTGTCTCAGAAAATTAAGAAAAATTCACCGTTGGATAATTTCGACGTCCTGATTCCAAAAATAATATTTATTTTATCTAAATAATTTTCTAAATATGTGAATTTTCACCTTTAAAATAAAAACCGACATTTATAAAAATTCACGGGTTTTGACAGAAATGGCTTTCAAACCTTAATAAAAATTTTAATTGCATTCATAAAATTATAAGATCATTTATATTTAATAAAAATTAATTTAATATTAATAATAATATTTTATTAAAATATTATTTAATTCAAAAATCCTTTAATTTAATAAAATATAATTCTTAATTAAATAATAACTAAAAACATCATTTGTACTTTAAAAAATAATTACAATGCATCAAAAATGACTAGAAATTATATTCATTATTATATACAAAAATAATGTACATGAACATGGTGCTACTTATTTGTTACATAACCCCTTAAAATAGCCGCATAAGACCTAAGGGTAAGGTGTGCGATGGTGACAGACTCTTGGGGTTGCTCGGATAACATTGCTCGAGTGGTAATCTCTATCAACTTCCATTTTTCCCGTAGACGATCACGTTCGAGCTTGACTTGATGAAGCTCAGCTTGGGCTTGGTCAAGGGCAAAGCCCAAAGACGCCACCTCCTTTCCGAGCTCCGACAAATGGGCTTCGTAAGGGGTAATTCTACTGGATGAGGCCATCGCTTCCTTTGTCTGAGTAAAAATGGTTTCGTTAAAGCCTTATATTTAAACTACCCAGATGATCACTGTTCAATGGCTATAAAAGTAACGGTCACAAATCTTAACGTTAAACTAAAGAAGTTGACATCATATAAAAACATAAAGAAACATTTAACTGGATCAAGAGGGATTTTCCATTAATGAAATTTTGGGTCGTTACAACATTCCCCCCTTAAGAAATTTCGCCCTCGAAATTTTCCTTTTCCCACACTAAAACAAATGTGGGTAACTTAGCTTCATCATATCCTCCGACTCCCAAGTTGCTTCTTCAAACTTGTGGTTTCTCCACAACACCTTGACGAGGGCCATTGTCTTATTTCGTAGAACTTTTTCTCTACGATCCAAGATCTTCACTGGTTGCTCCTCATAAGAAATATCGTCTTCTAATTGTACCACCTCAGAAGAGAGTACATGTGAAGGGTCTGGTATGTACTTCCTTAAGAGGGATACATGGAAGACATCATGCACCTTGTCCATAGTAGGTGGAAGTGCTAGTCGATAGGCCACAGCCCCAACACGATCAAGAATCTCGAAGGGGCCGATGTACCTTGGACTTAACTTCCCTTTATTTCCAAACCTCATGACCTTCTTCCACGGAGATATGCGTAAAAACACCATGTCTCCGACTTTAAACTCAAGGCCTCGTCGACGATTATCTGCATAACTCTTCTGTCGACTTTGGGCTGCCTTGATATGCTGCTGAATGGTTTTCACCTTCTCCACCATTTCTTCGACCATTTCTGGTCCAAGCAGCTTACGTTCACCGACCTCATCCCAACATGCCGGTGTTCTGCACCTTTTCCCATATAGGGCTTCATATGGTGTCATTTGGATGCTCGAGTGGAAACTATTATTATAAGAGAACTCAACTAGAGGAAGATGTTGATCCCATCCTCCTTTAAAGTCCATTGAGCACGCTCTCAACATATCCTCAAGTGTTTGGATAGTCCGCTCGGATTGGCCATCAGTTTGAGGATGATAGGCCATACTGAAGTTCAGTTCAGTATTCAGAGCATGTTGAAGACTCTTCCAAAACTTAGAGGTAAATCTTGGATCTCGGTCCGACACAATAGATAGTGGTACTCCATGCAACCGTACCACTTCCCTGATATATATCTGTGCCAGTTGATCCAAAGAGAAATCCTCTCGAATAGCAATGAAGTGTGCAATCTTTGTAAGACGATCCACAATAACCCAGATTGCATTGTTGCTTTTGGATGTCCTTGGAAGTCCAGTGACGAAGTCCATGGTGATGTTCTCCCATTTCCATTCTGGTATGGGCAATGGTTGCATCATCCCCTTAGACTTCTGCCTCTCTGCCTTCACTTGCTGACACACCAGGCACTTTGATGTATATTCGGCGATCTCCTTCTTCATATTATCCCACCAAAAGTTTTCTCGGAGATCTCGATACATCTTTGTGCTCCCTGGATGAATAGAGAAATTTGAACTATGTGCATCATCCAAAAGTTCCTTCTTCAGCTCCGAACTTGATGGGACACATAGTCTTTTCCCAAACCGCACAATTCCTTCTTCATTAACATTAAACTCTGAGGATTTTCCCTTTTTGATAGCTTCCACTTTTTCTTGGATTCTCGCATCATCCTTTTGAGCATCCTTTAACCTTTCCAAAAGAGATGGTTGAGCAATCATTTGTGAAAGGATTGATGATGTTCCCTTCTTTATGATTCCCACGTCCATCTTCATCAAGTCTAAGAAGATTGGATCCTTCTCAATTCTCATCATTGATAGAATTGTTGGATCCTTTCTACTTACATTACTAGAAAAGCAGGTATTTGCGACGGGCTATTTGCGACGGGATCCCGTCGCAACTAAACTTATTTGCGACGGGACCGTCGCTAAAGCCTTTTTTTGCGACGGGCATTCTCCCCGTCGCAAATAGTATTCCGTATTTTTGTAAAAAACTTTTTAAACAGTTATTGCGACGGGCCCGTCGCAAATACCTTTTGCGACGGGAACCGGGACCCGTCGCAAATACTATTCATAGTATTTGCGACGGGACCCGTCGCAAATACTCTTTTAAAAAAAAATAAAAAACTATTAATAATACTAGTATTTGCGACGGGCATAGTATCCCGTCGCAAATACTATAAAAAAAATAAAAAAAATAAATTATTAATAAAATATTTTAATTAATATAATAATAGAATTATAATTTACAAATGAAAATAATAAATTATTTTAATTACTATAATAATAGTAGAATTATAATTCAAAAATAAAAATAATAGAATATTAATAAATAATTTAATTAATATAATAATATTATAATTATAATTCATAAATAAAAAAAATATTAATAAGTTATTTTAATTAATATAAAAATAATAGAATTATTTTACATTCAAATATTAAAATAATTCAAGTATTACAAAAAAATAATTAAATTATAATATTATAAAATTTTAATATATATATAAAATTTTATTATATAAATAAAATTTTAATATATATATATAATTTAATATTATAAAATATAAATATTATTATTATTCATATTAATATTGTTATTTAAAAATATAATATTATTAATATTTTATAATGAGACAGAAACTACGAATAGAAAAAAAAAATATTTTGATTTCACAAATTTTATAACAGAAATACAAACTCTAATCTGTAGGAGGGGGGGAGGGGGGGAGGTGGGGGATCTGTAGATGGTGGTGGAGGAAACTCCATCCCTAAAGCATGAGTGAGTCGGCGCATGTACTTCATCTGCTCCTGATGCTGCTGCTACCACCGACTCGTCTGCTCCTCGTACAGCTGCTGCTGGCGTCGACGCTCCTCATCATGCTGCTGACGCATCTACTCCTGCTCCTGTCGGAGACTCTCTATCTGTGCAGTCTGAGATCGCAACTGCTCCTCATACTGTGTAGAAGAAGATGCACGAGCTCCTCTCGAGCTGGACGCCGACATCGCAGCACTGCCATAATAATATCCGGGAGTCAGTCGAGAGCCGATACCAACTACCCGGCCCTTCTCGAAGGCATACTGGGTGGCCTGCATCCATGCCGCCTCATCAAAATGACGGGCAGTGGTCTGATCTGATGCCTCGGCCTGACTCTCAGGCCGGGCCTGTGCCGCTGCAGCCTCATATGACTCCTATAGTTGCAATTTAAAATTAAAATTGTGAATATATTATATGCAGTTAATTTTTAAACTTGAAAACAAATAATACTGACCACGATGTGATGCTGACGATCACCTCTGAGCTCCCCAGTAGCAGGATCACTATACATCCTCCGATATACGTCGTACTCTGTAATATCGGGGTGCTCGACAGCCTATAAGAATAAAAAATAAACTGTTAATATTTATAGTTATATAAAATATTTATAAATAATGTACGTACCAGATGCTGTCTATGAGTACTGAAAGAACGACTCCCAGCTCGATGAGTCACCTCCTGCCTCCCCCGATTCTGCCTCCCCACCGATGATATCCTCTGAAAGGCACCACTCAACCAGTGCGCACATAATCCATCCCATACATGGGATGAAATGTACTCTGGTCGGTGTGCTCTACATGACTCATCAAAATCTGACACTCCTGCTTTCTTCATCGCAGCTTTTCTTAAATTGTGCAAAAACTGACGAAGGCGATCACGCATGGCCACCTCCCATGCCTCGTGGATGGCGTCACGCATGGTATCCTCGATCGGATACCATAAACCCTACAAATAAATCAAAATATCAAGTTAGAAATGAAATAATTTTCAAAATAAAAATTATTTATTTACGTACGTACCAACCAATGGCCGAATATGGCCTGCTGCACATCAATGGGAATCTGCTCCCATGTGGTCCACGGCTGAGAGAAATAGTTGCGCAAAATAGCGCTGCCCTATCCGACTGCTATATGCGAAAAACTGAAAAAATAATAAACATTTATTATGTGAATAGATTAATGAAATCTTAGTCAAATTCACAGGTTATTACACAGGTTATCACACCTCCGGGTGCGCGGATCAAACCCAAGATGTGGACGTCGCTCGGGGACGGGGTCAGGAATCATCAATCGTGCAAGACCGCGCCCCCTCCGCGTACTCCCTGGAGCGCCTGCAGGCTGAGGGTCATCTGCCAGCAACTCATCCGCATCGAAAGGCAGGTCAGCCTCCGCCAACTCACGAAATGTGGCCTCGTCCATCTGAAACAGAAAATGTTAATATTAGAAAATAATTGATAATTACTATTATATATACATATATACATATTATGATTGTATATAAATACCATGGAATTCTATAAGTGTTCATCTTCATCATCATCTTCATATATGTCAATGTCATCTTCATATTCCTCCTCAACATCATCGATATCCATTCGAGTTGCAGTTGCTTCATCTCTTACCATTTCAAATTCATGTGTGACATCATTAACATCATCGTCATCACCGACTCTTAAATGTGGGGTGTCGTCATCGATACTCATATCTCTTTGTAAAAAAGATTGATTTTGAGTACTCTCTTGAAAAACTTCAATTCTTTGCACATCAGTGAAAGCACATTCACTTTGACTAAACTGATTGTCTCGAATTTTGATTTTTATTACACTCCACCAATCAGTCAAGTCTCTTGATGTTGCACAGTACTTTGCATAATAAACTTGATATGCCTGTTGAGCCAATAAGAATGGTTCATTTACTGCGAGAACACTTTTACATTTAATATCGATGATTCCATGAGTCGGATGAACACGCACGCCTCTCTCTGTATCCAACCACCGACATTTGAACATGGTTATGTAATGTTGTCCAAGATAACAGAGTTCAATGATTTCATCAAGTATGCCATAAAAGTCAACTTCATTTTCTCGATGATGAGATCCTCTCAAGCTAACTCCACTGTTCATTGTTTTTTTCGATTCCCCATATGCATGTGTGTGGAATCGAAATCCATTCACCACATATGCATTATAAGTTTTAACAAGTTTGGAAGGTGGGTTACTCAATACACACAGCCGTTTGTCAATTTTATCAGCATGTCGAGACACCTGAATATTTGTGAAATAATTATCAATATAGTAAACTATACATTGAATGAGTTGCTAAATGATAAAGAATTTATGTTACCAGTTTTTGAAACCACTGAGAGAAATTTTTCAGTCGACGTTCTTCGAGAGCAGCTGCTGTAATTTGTGGAATTTGTTTCTTGATATGATTATCATACAACCTATAAAAACCAAAGTTATTTACTGTAACATAAATGATAGAATAAGTGATATAAACACTTACAGTACAACTGATGTCATCTCTTCACAGTTGAGCAGAACATACGTATGAGCTCTATGATGTTCATCATCTGAAAGCCAGCGTTCAGAAACTCCACCAAAACCAAGCTCTGACTGGTTGAAAACAGATAATTGATTGTCGATTTCATCAATATTCCTCTCATTCCGTCCCATTCGGTTGTGTTTTGAAGGATACTCAGATTCAAAATAATGGGAGCAGAAAAAAGATATTTCCTCTTGCAAATAAGCTTCTGCAATAGATCCTTCAACAGATGCTTTGTTGCGTACTTTTCTTTTCAATTTTTGCATGCATCTTTCAAATGGGTACATCCATCGAAACTGTATCGGACCTCCACATTTGGCTTCATATGGAAAATGTAACATCAAATGTTCCATTGAGTCGAAGAAAGACGGCGGAAATATTTTTTCCAGTTTACATATAATTACAACAACATCTTTTTCAAGTTTTCCTAGAGCATCATAATCTGCCGTAGCCGCACAAATTTCCCGAAAAAAATGAGACATGTCTGTTATGGAATCCCAAATCACAGAATTCAACAGACCTCTTAATCCAATGGGTAGAAGTCTCTCCATTATAACATGACAATCATGACTTTTCAATCCAGTAATATGACCATTCTTTACACATCTACCCAAATTGGAAGCACAGCCATCTGGAAGTCTCAAATCTGCAATCCACTGACAAAATAATAAACGGTTTTCTTTAGACAGTGTATAAGCTGCTTTTGGTTTCAGTAACCTTTCTGTTCTGACATTCTCAAATAGTTCCAATTCTGGACGCCTGCAAATTTGGGCAAGATCTAAACGTGCATTTACATTGTCTTTGCTCTTTCCTGGCGTATCCAAAACTGTATGAAACAAATTATCAAAACAGTTCTTCTCAATATGCATGACATCTAACATGTGTCGGACCAACAAATCAGACCAATATGGCAAATCCCAAAATATGCTACGTTTAATCCAATTGTGTTCTTTCCCAAAACCAGAAATTTTCTGTTGGTTTATTGTGGGACCAAAAGTGATGGGAGGTAATGAAAATACAACCGATTTTAACTCCGAACCTGATAGCATTTTTGGAGGTCCATCCCTTTCAGCTGTTCCTTTTCTGAAATGAGATCTGTTTCTGCGAAAAGGATGATCAGCTGGAAGAAATCTGCGATGACAGTCAAAATAACAAGGTTTCTTTCCATGAATGAGCATAAATGCTTTGTTCTCTCCCATACAGTAAGGACATGATTTCTGACCATGTGTACTCCAGCCAGATAACATCCCATAAGCCGGGAAGTCACTTATTGTCCACATCAATGCTGCTCTCAGTATGAAATTCTGTTTCGTTGCAACATCATATGTACTGACACCAGTACTCCACAATAAATTTAATTCATCAATCAATGGCTTCAAATAAACATCAATATTTTTC
Organism: Viscum album; assembly: GCA_963277665.1. Classification (NCBI taxonomy): domain Eukaryota; kingdom Viridiplantae; phylum Streptophyta; class Magnoliopsida; order Santalales; family Viscaceae; genus Viscum; species Viscum album. The sequence continues at coordinate 1,429,207,760 of OY728156.1, read as the reverse complement.
TTCGGATGTCCTGGAATTAGTAAAGTCAAAAATATATATGGCTCCTTCATCAAAATCCATGGAGGTAAATTATACGGAGTTAAAAAAATAGGCCAACATGAATATTGACTACCATAAGATCCAAACGGACAGAAACCATCAGTGGAAAGGCCCAGTCGAACATTTCTAGCTTCTAAAGCAAATGATGGATGCACTCTATCAAAATGTTTTCATGAATCACCATCGGCTGGATGATTCAAGCAAGGATTGAATATATTGAGAATAAAGCAAAACCTGTTACAAATATTGATAATTTTAATATTATATTGATTTTTTATTTTTTTTAATAATACTAATATAATTTTTTTTATAAATATTAATTATATAATAATAACATCATTACATTATTAGTATATTTTATTATTAATATTAAAATAATATAATTTTTTATATTATATACAATTCTCCTTTCATCTGTGTGTTTCACATTCTGTCTCCACATGTAATAAGGTAATTATTCCTAATTATTCCTAATTATTCCTAATTATTACAATCTATTACAATTTATTACTAATTGTTACTAATTATTACAATTTATTACTAATTATTACAATTTATTGCTAATTATTACTATTTATTACTAATTTAGCAATACTTAGCAATACTTAGCAAAAGGAAAACTGCTTGAATAATGAAAGGAAATTTGGTAATCATCGTTGTGGAGATGATTATAAATTTTCCCTTCATTATCCAAGCAGATTTCGTTTACTAATTATTAGTAATAAAAAAAATATTATCAATATTTACGAAAAAACAATATTAATATTATTAAAATAATAACAAATATTAAAAAATATTAAAATTATCAATATTCATAACAGACTTTGTTCTATTATTAACATGTTCAAATCTTAAAGGGTCGCCAATTGTCAGGTCATGCGCAATAAAAAGTTTGTGTCAGCCATGTCTAATGTAAACTCTATAATTGTCCTTGCATGGTTGATCACTTCGCAAGTAATGTTGCAATCAGACAAACCAAGTCATTCCCTTCTTATCTATAAGAATTATCTCACATGAACCTTTACATAGACCATTCTTCCTTAAAAATTTGAGGGGATATCATTATTTTTTCCTTAAATTTTCAAGGAAGAATGGTCTATGTAAAGGTTCATGTGAGATGATTCTTATAGATAAGAAGGGAATGACTTGGTTTGTCTGATTGCAACATTACTTTTGAGGTGATCGACCATGCAAGGACAATTATAGAGTTTACATTGGACATGGCTGACACAAACTTTTTATTGCGCATGACCTGACAATTAGCGACCCTTTAAGATTTGAACATGTTAAGAATAGAGCAAAATCTGTTGTGAATATTGATAATTTTAATATTTTATAAATTTTTATTATTTTAATAATATTAATATTTTTTTCATAAATATTGATAATATAATTTTTTTTGCTAAGTATTCTTGAGTATTCCTGAGTATTCCTGAGTATTCGTGATTATTCGTGAGTATTCGTGAGTATTCGTGAGTATTCGTGAGTATTCGTGAGTATTCGTGAGTATTCGTGAGTATTCCTAATTATTACTAATTATTCCTAATTATTCCTAATTATTCCTAATTATTTGCAATTATTGGTAATTATTGGCAATTATTGGTCATTATTACTAATTATTACAAATTATTGGTAATTATTACTAATTATTGGTAATTATTACAAATTATTGGTAATTATTACTAATTATTGGTAATTATTACTAATTATTCCTAATTATTACTAATTATTCCTAATTATTACTAATTATTCCTAATTATTACTAATTATTCCTAATTATTCCTAATTATTACTAATTATTCCTAATTATTACTAATTATTACTAATTATTACTAATTATTCCTAATTATTCCTAATTATTCCTAATTATTTGCAATTATTGGTAATTATTGGCAATTATTGGTAATTATTACTAATTATTACAAATTATTGGTAATTATTCCTAATTATTCCTAATTATTCCTAATTATTCCTAATTATTACTAATTATTCCTAATTATTCCTAATTATTACTAATTATTCCTAATTATTACTAATTATTCCTAATTATTACTAATTATTCCTAATTATTACTAATTATTCCTAATTATTACTAATTATTACTAATTATTACTAATTATTCCTAATTATTTGCAATTATTTGCAATTATTGGTAATTATTACCAATTATTGGTAATTATTGGTAATTATTGGTAATTATTCCTAATTATTCCTAATTATTACTAATTATTACTAATTATTACTAATTATTCCTAATTATTCCTAATTATTCCTAATTATTCCTAATTATTACTAATTATTCCTAATTATTTGTAATTATTCCTAATTATTTGCAATTATTGATAATTATTACTAATTATTGGCAATTATTGGTAATTATTGGTAATTATTACTAATTATTACAAATTATTGGTAATTATTGGTAATTATTCCTAATTATTACTAATTATTCCTAATTATTACTAATTATTCCTAATTATTACTAATTATTACTAATTATTACTAATTATTCCTAATTATTACAAATTATTGGTAATTATTACAAATTATTACTAATTATTGCTAATTATTGGTAATTATTCCAAATTATTGGTAATTATTCCAAATTATAGGTAATTATTCCTAATTATAGGTAATTATTCCTAATTATTGGTAATTATTCCTAATTATTGCTAATTATTCCTAATTATTGCTAATTATTACTAATTATTGCTAATTATTGCTAATTATTGGTAATTATTACTAATTATTGGTAATTATTGCTAATTATTGATAATTATTACTAATTATTCCTAATTATTACTAATTATTGATAATTATTGCTAATTATTCCTAATTATTACTAATTATTCCTAATTATTACTAATTATTCCTAATTATTACTAATTATTCCTAATTATTACTAATTATTCCTAATTATTACTAATTATTACTAATTATTCCTAATTATTTGCAATTATTTGCAATTATTGGTAATTATTACCAATTATTGGTAATTATTGGTAATTATTGGTAATTATTCCTAATTATTCCTAATTATTACTAATTATTACTAATTATTACTAATTATTCCTAATTATTCCTAATTATTCCTAATTATTCCTAATTATTTGCAATTATTCCTAATTATTTGCAATTATTGATAATTATTACTAATTATTGGCAATTATTGGTAATTATTGGTAATTATTACTAATTATTACTAATTATTACAAATTATTGGTAATTATTGGTAATTATTACTAATTATTGCTAATTATTACAAATTATTGGTAATTATTGGTAATTATTCCTAATTATTACTAATTATTACTAATTATTACTAATTATTCCTAATTATTACAAATTATTGGTAATTATTACAAGTTATTACTAATTATTGTTAATTATTGGTAATTATTCCAAATTATTGGTAATTATTCCAAATTATTGGTAATTATTCCAAATTATAGGTAATTATTCCTAATTATTGGTAATTATTCCTAATTATTGCTAATTATTCCTAATTATTGCTAATTATTACTAATTATTGCTAATTATTGCTAATTATTGGTAATTATTACTAATTATTGGTAATTATTACTAATTATTGATTACTAATTATTCCTAATTATTCCTAATTATTCCTAATTATTCCTAATTATTTGCAATTATTGGTAATTATTGGCAATTATTGGCAATTATTACTAATTATTACTAATTATTGTTAATTATTGGTAATTATTCCAAATTATAGGTAATTATTACTATTTATTGTTAATTATTACTAATTATTACTATTTATTGTTAATTATTACTAATTATTACTAATTATTCCTAATTATTACTAATTATTGGTAATTATTACTAATTATTACTAATTATTACTAATTATTGGTAATTATTACTAATTATTAATATTTATTCTTAATTATTAAAAATTATTACAAATTATTCCTAATTACCATTAACTATGAACAATACTAATAATTTAAATTTATTAAGTAAGAAAACAATATAAACATAATTAAATTACAACTAATCAAAAATAATTGAAATTAATACAAAATTAAAAATAAATATTAAATTAAAATGAACATAAATACCTTGAAAATTGATGAGCTCTGATCGTTCTTCAAAACTTTAATAACAGCTCCGAAGAAAAAAATTAAACTGAACAAAAACTCAAATTTAGAAATAGAAATTTTAGAGCAGAAGAAGGTGGAGAATGAGAATGATTTGAGAAAAACGGATGGGGGTATTTATAGGTTAGATTATTAGCGACGGGTCCATTTGCGACGGGAATCCCGTCGCAAATAGTATTATTTGCGACGGGCACCGTCGCAAATACCTTCGCCCGCATTTATTACGGTCAACCGGTAAATAGTTATTTGCGACGGGACCCGTCGCAAATAACATACTATTTGCGACGGGAATACTTTCCCGTCGCAAATACCTTTTACCGCCGCCGGTTATTTGCGACGGGGAAAGGCATCCCCGTCGCAAATAGTTTTCCCCGGATTTGGCGCCAAAGCCCGGGAAAACTATTTGCGACAGGATAGGCTTCCCCGTCGCAAATAGTTTTCCCGCGATTTGGTGCCAAATCGTGGGAAAACTATTTGCGACGGGGAAGCCTATCCCGTCGCAAAAGACTACTTATTTGCGACGGGTAAAGACCCCCGTCGCAAATAAGTTTTTAACGGGACTATTTGCGACGGGATTTATTCCCGTCGCAAATACCCATTTTTCCCGTAGTGTTAGGGCATCCGCCACCTTGTTCGCCTTCTCAGGGTGGTAATGTATTGAACAGTCATAATCCTTTATGAGCTCTATCCATCTTCTCTGGCGCATATTAAGCTCTTTCTGTGTGAATATATATTTAAGACTCTTGTGGTCAGTATATATCTCACATTTCTCTCCATAGAGATAATGCCGTCAGATTTTCAAGGCAAAGATCACCGCCGCCAACTCCAGATCATGCGTTGGATAGTTTCGCTCATGGATTTTCAACTGTCTTGAGGCATAGGATATCACTTTATCATTCTGCATCAGCACACATCCTAAGCCCTTCTTCGAAGCATCACTGAATACCACAAAAAGCTCCCCACTTGTGGGTAAAGTGAGCACAGGTGCAGTGATAAGCCTCCTTTTCAACTCCTTGAAGCTTTCTTCGCATTCATCACTCCAAGCAAACTTTACTCCATTTCGAGTTAGCTTGGTAAGAGGGTTGGACAATTGTGAGAAGTTTCTCACAAATCGTCGATAATATCCAGCTAACCCCAAGAAGCTACGGATATCAGTTACCGATGTTGGCCTCGGCCATCCCTCAATTGCATCTGTTTTGGAGGGGTCCACAGATATCCCATTGCTTGTGATGATATGGCCCAAGAATGAGACCTCCTTCAACCAGAACTCACACTTGTTGTACTTGGCATAGAGCTTCTCCTTGCACAAAGTCTCCAGTACAGTTCTTAAATGCTCCTCATGGTCCTCCTTGGTTTTGGAGTATATTAGAATATCATCTATAAAGACTACCACAAATTTATCTAGGTAATCTCTAAAGACTCTATTCATCAAGTCCATGAATATTGCTGGAGCATTGGTGAGTCCAAAAGGCATTACTATGAATTCATAGTGCCCGTACCTTGTACGAAAAGCAGTCTTGGGGATATCTTCCTTCTTCACCCTTACTTGATAATATCCCGACCGCAAGTCGACCTTGGAGAAGTATTGTACTCCACGCAGCTGATCAAACAAGTCATCGATTCTTGGGAGAGGATACTTGTTCTTTATCGTGATTTTGTTAAGTTCACGATAATCGATGCAAAGCCGCATTGACCCATCCTTCTTCTTGACAAAGAGGACTGGTGCACCCCATGGTGATGCACTTGGGCGTATAAAAACTTTATCCAGATTCTCCTGTAGTTGTTTCTTCAGTTCTTCAAGCTCAACCACAACCATTCTATATGGAGTCTTGGATATTGGTAGCGCCCCAGGTATAAGTTCAATTGAGAACTCAACATCTCTTCTTGGAGGAAGACCAGGAAGTTCCTCGGGAAATACTTCAGTGAATTCCCTCACAATAGGCATTTCTTCAAGGGTGGTTTCTTCCTTGGACTCAATCATCTGAGCCAGATATGCGTGCTCATAAGGCAGTAATATCCATGCTTGAGATGATGGAGTTAAAGGAGATTCATCTTCCTCCTGACACTTGTAAAGAATCGGGGGTCGATTCTCCATATGGAGTGTGATTTCCCTCTCCCGACAATTTATGTTGGCTCTATATAAGGAAAGTCAATCCATGCCAAGAATTGCATCAAATTCCACCAAAGGGAGTATGACGAGGTTCGCTGGGAAATTCAATCCACATATTATAACAGGGGAGGATTTATACTCATGGGATGCAATGATTTCCCCATTTGCCGTACTCACCGACATCTTTACTTCCATTATTTGTGGTGGTGCAGGGATTGTTCTACTAAACTTTTGAGATATAAAAGAATGCGTAGAACCTGAATCAAAAAGTACGTTCGCTATTCTTGAATGAATAACTAGCGTACTTGTCACCACTTCGTTGTCGGGGTTCACTTCGGCAGAAGTGATGGCAAAAGCTCTTCCTTGCTGTCTTGGAGGTTGTTGATTGCCTCCGATAACCCTTGGATTAGGGCACTGATTCGCAAAATGACCCGGTTCTTTGCATTTGAAGCATTGAACAACGCGTTGAGGTTCGAACGGAGCGTTCCTCCCCTCCGTCGCAGCCGCGGGTCCTTCTTGCTGACAGTTAACAGCTAGGTGCCCTTCTCTTCCACACTTGAAGCATTTTCTTGTCCCCCTAAGGCAATTTCCAGGGTGCTTCTTTCCACACTTTTGGCAAGTGGGGTGCTGGAATTTCTTAGTGCCGTTGGATTTATCCATCGGACCACCAGCATTGAAGTCCACCATCCGCTTCTTGTCCCCATGATACCCCTGTGATTCTACGATCTCCATTTCAACCTTGAGGGCACATCGGACAATTTCCTCATAGCTGTCGAAGTCACAGATCGCTAATGCTTTCTGCAAGCTAGGCTTCAGCCCACCAAAGAAGCGGTCAACCTTGCATTCGGGGGTAACGACAAAGCCGGAAGCGTATCGTGCAAGCCTTGTGAAGTTTGCCTCGTACGCTCCCACAGATTCCTCATCTTTCTGCTTGAGGGAAAGGAAGTCCCTTTCCATCTTAAGACGGAGGGTGCGTGGAAAATATTTATCAAAAAACATCTTCCGGAATACCTTCCATTCCAAAGCCTCGATCTCCTCCTCAGGCTTCATATTTTTGATCAACGTCCACCATTGATCAGCTTCACCCTCCATACGATAAGCCGCCAAGATAACCTTCTCTTTTTCAGAGCATTGGAGGATAGAGAATATCTTTTCAATGGAGTTGATCCATTGTTCAGCAATCGTGGGATCGGATGATCCACTAAAAGTAGGAGGCCTTTGTCTCATGAAGCTTTCAATAGCGAATTGTTCTTTCTTAGGGGGGGTTGAACGTTCCTCTTGACCAGTGTTTCTATTCAAAACTTGAGTTAGCTGAGAGAGAAGCGTGACAAAGTTCGCGATTCCCGCTCCCATTGGATTGGGCATCTCATAAGTACAGTCATCACACTGATCTTCACAACGGTTGTTAGCCTGAGTTCTCCTATTACCGGCCATTGGCTGGAATAAAAGGAAAGTTAGGGGTAACACATAAAGGGTAATCCAAAGACAAAAGTTGATGACTTATAAATAAACTTTAATCTCTTTAACTCATGAGTCTATAGGATTCAATCCAGGCTTTTCATGATCTTCCTTCTAACATATATTCTTAGGGGCATTTTTCCCTTAATAAGGGTTCATACTAAGATTGTGAATTTATCAAAACATATCCCCCGGGAGTGTCGTAACCAAGAGTGCAGCAAGGCCCGTTGTCGTGCACCAGTTCCCATTCGAGTCTAGCTCAAAGCGGTGTTTTCGGGTTTTACCCCTAGGATACATCTGTGCCAGAGCCGCCTCTACCTGCTCGTATCCAGACAGGGATGTATTTGTTTGATAAAACACTTACTTAGTATTTACCAAAACTTAGGGATGTTTTTATTATGCTTAGTCTTGTATCTAAGGCTTTACTAGAGTTTCCTAATCCCAAAAATAACTAAACCTATCCTCTGATACCAACTATGACAACCCTGCTTTTATTACAACTTAAACATGCTTTATTACATAAAACTTCACTTGATACAACAAAGAAGATCGAGAGGTTTAGTGTCTTTGGGGCTTAGGATCATTACATAAAAACTTTAAACTTTAAATACAACATCCTTATTGAAAACTTCCTTTACATGACCACTACATTCCTTCGTACTTAGTATTGCATGGGATAACCTGAGGACATGCATAAGAAATGGGTGAGCTATAAAGCCCAGTAAGGGAGTACATAATGAATAACATGAGGAGTATAATACATGTTAGGAAATAGGCATATCAATAGAGCATAATAGAGACATTAACATAAAGGCATGATAAAGCATGATAATCATAACATGGAAATGTGGCAACAACACTTAACATTGAATTAGCATGAGCCAAGGCTCATTGCACATGGAGCATGAGTAAACCCTCATTGCACTTGAAGCACGAGTAAACCCTCATTGCACTTGAATTTGCATGAGTCAACACTCATTGCACATGACGTATCATGATACTTTACTTTACCCAATGCATTGGAGCGCTATAAAGGGCGCACCCTTCTTAAATATTTCATTTCATGCATAAGTGTGCCACATGGATCATAAAACATGGATTCATAAAACATAGTCATTTCTTCCACGATAAAGGAATGTGGAATTCATACATGAAACTTTACAATCAATATGTAAATGTGCATAAAGGTGAATACCCTTGATGGAGAAATGGGCATGGTATTCACTACACAATGATATTGGCTTAGAAAATCGGTGTGATTTCGGCAGCGTAACGGCGTGACATAAGAATTCATAAAAAGGGCTGATGAGAGAGAAAGGGGTTCCTCATCATATTTACATGTAATGGACAGTAAGAAGGTCATATATATATACATGTCCCAACAATTGAAAAGGAATTTAGATTCATGATACAAAAGTACTGCTTGAATATAAAAGAGGAGAAAAAGGTTCCTTTCAGAATTTCGGCATAGTAACGGGTGTACATGGGAGGAATTTAATGAGAGAGAAATGGGTCTCCCATCATTGAAAGAATAAGAGGGCAGTATGGGAGAGGTGAGAAACCATACCCCAACATTCATAAATGAAATTAAAAGGGCAATACAACTTAAAGAAAATTGACAAAAATGAGAAAGGAAGAAAAACCCTTACTTGGAAGTGTGCTTCCAAAGGCTAGAGAGAGGCTTGTGAGAGGCTTCTTGGGAGCTTGGGGCACCTTGAGAGGATTCTAGAGAGAGTAGGGCAGAGTTTTGACGAACTTCAAGGGCTTTGGGTGAGGAGGAAGTGGGAGCTTGGGTGGGTTTATATAGGAAAGGTGAGAGAATTCTTTATTATTTAGGTTTGGGACCCCTTATATTAAAATAATCCAAACCACAAACCATCCCATAGTATTTTCCCATGGTTTCTGGAAAAGGGAAGAGGAAAACAATATTTTACAAGTCCAAGGTCCGAACTTATTAAAAAATTAGGGTTGCTTATGTGTAGGTGAGTCACACTCCCATGGAAATTAATTTAAAAAGGCAAAGTGTTGAATAAGTCTTGAGGGCTCCATTAATGCTTTGAAAAGTGAGTCAAAAAAACCCAAAACCTCATTATTTTAATGATAAAATACATATTGGCCGAACATAAGGATTATGGTATTTTATTACATCACCATTGGGTCATTATGATGTCATAAAACACATTATATATTTAAATGGTATTTAATTTTTACCCAAAAATTTGACTGTCTCAGAAAATTATGAAAAATTCACCGTTGGATAATTTCGACGTCCTGATTCCAAAAATAATATTTATTTTATCTAAATAATTTTCTAAATATGTGAATTTTCACTTTTAAAATAAAAACCGACATTTATAAAAAATTCACGGGTTTTGACAGAAATGGCTTTCAAACCTTAATAAAAATTTTAATTGCATTCATAAAATTATAAGATCATTTATATTTAATAAAAATTAATTTAATATTAATAATAATATTTTATTAAAATATTATTTAATTTAAAAATCCTTTAATTTAATAAAATATAATTCTTAATTAAATAATAACTAAAAACATCATTTGTACTTTAAAAACTAATTACAATGCATCAAAAATGACTAGAAATTATATTCATTATTATATACAAAAATAATGTACATGAACATGGTGCTACTTATTTGTTACATAACCCCTTAAAATAGCCGCATAAGACCTAAGGGTAAGGTGTGCGATGGTGACAGACTCTTGGGGTTGCTCGGATAACATTGCTCGAGTGGTAATCTCTATCAACTTCCATTTTTTCCGTAGACGATCACGTTCGAGCTTGACTTGATGAAGCTCAGCTTGGGCTTGGTCAAGGGCAAAGCCCAAAGACGCCACCTCCTTTCCGAGCTCCGACAAATGGGCTTCGTAAGGGGCAATTCTACTGGATGAGGCCATCGCTTCCTTTGTCTGAGTAAAAATGGTTTCGTTAAATCCTTATATTTAAACTACCCAGATGATCACTGTTCAACGGCTATAAAATTAACGGTCACAAATCTTAACATTAAACTAAAGAAGTTGACATCATATAAAAACATAAAGAAACATTTAACTGGATCAAGAGGGATTTTCCATTAATGAAATTTTGGGTCGTTACAGTGTGTGTGTGTACAGGTACTTAGGAGAAGTCCTCCTCGAGATCGTTAAGCCTTAGGTGCTTGTCGTCAACCTTTGACCTATGGAGGCGGGCTTGGGGTAATTACAGCTCGAGACTGGTAGGGTCGGGTTGTGACAACCATGACGTGGAGACGGTAAATCGTACGTACGCACACATGGTGATATTGTTATTTTTAGGATGGATAAAAGGAGGTATAATGTTTTCCCATAATTATAATAATATCTCATAATGTATAATATACTGTATTTATTACTTTATTATGGGAAAAATATAAGAATAAGAAGTAGAAGAAGAAAAGAATTTTGAAATAGGTGATAAACAATTACCACTATTTGAGTATCTCCTTTTGATTTGCACAAAAGGTCTCCCTAGTATGGATTTTTTCCCAAACTGTGGACTCTATGGTGAATTAAGGGAATTTTTTAGAATAAATGGCTAGGTTGTGTCTGAGAAAAATGGATTTATAGGTGTGATTAAAAGATAAGGAGAAGTTCCCTTTTATAGGAGTGGTGAGGGGCACTTTAGGAAAGTCTTTAAATATTAATTTATTATAAATTGGTTTTCGGTTTCTAATGGTCCCAAAATCATTTATTTAAAATATAAGATGATTATGGGTCTAAATACTCTCAAAAAAATAGGTTTTTTACATGTTTAGTTCACAAAATTAACCCTATCTTTTAGCTTTAACCCTCAGTTAAAAACATTGACTCTTAACATGTCTTCTTGTATTTTCATAATATATGGTTACTATAATTACTATAAAATGCCAATAAAACCTCAAGTGGATCATTAATGACATGTGTAACATTATCTAAGTCAGTTTTTTGAATATTATAATTTTATTACTATTATATCATTTAATAAAATAGTATTTTTTTTAACACATTTATGTCAATTTTGACACTATTTAGTAATTGATTTTTTTTAAGTCATAAAAACTTGATTTCTTCAAAAAAAAAGCATTAAAGTATCCCTCACATGTCAATTTCATCCAAAAACTCCATGTATGGCATCAAAATGTTCAAATTATGTTTATTTTAATATTTATAATATCATTTATTTGAATATTTCATTAATAAGGTAATCATTCCATCATTATTGTGTCATAAATAAATTTATTTATTTAATGTCTAAAAATTATAAATATAATACCATGGTGTAGTAAATATTTTTATCTTTCTAATTACTATTTATAGTCTAAGATACCATTTATATAAACCAAAATAAAATTATTTTAGTAAAAAGATACATGTTTATGTTATATTTCCCTTTACTTTAAATTAATTATTATAACATGTCATTTTCACACCCAAGTGGTTATCAAATGCCAAAATTTAGGCCTAAAGATTTTTTTGGTTGACCATGACTCATCCAATAGGATTAAGACATGTGTTAGGGTAGTTTTATATTATTATAATATTATTTTTTTACCCTTATTTACCTGATTTACCCTTTAATCATGGTAAATAAAAATTATTACTGAAGTTACTATTCATAATAAAAGGTAACTATTTACACAATTTGGACCTTATAATTCCAAATATGGAATCCATATTTCTAAATTCAAAACACATAATTGGTAGAAATTAATTTAAAATTAATTCTCATTGTCAAAACCAAAAAAGAAGGTTTTTAAGAAGTAAAAACTATCAAAAGAGCACATGAGCCTCAACTCAGTTGGTGAGGACTCCTTAAGTGCATCCAGGAGACCCGGGATCAAATCCAGGCAGAGGCTAATTTCTGGGGGTACTGTAGCAGGTACTGTAGAAGCATTGTAGTAGTGTATTATAGTAGTTCTGTAGAAGTATCGTAGCAGTACTGTAGCAGGAACTGTAGTAGGGACTATAACAGGAACTGTGCAGAACTGTAGCAGGTACTGTAGTGGGAACTGTAGCAAGCATTGTTTGGCACTGTAGCAGTCAGGAATATTCCCCCGTTTCAACCTTTGGGCCACCGATTTGGTTCCCGAGTCCTTTAAGGCCTTTGGGCCACCTAGGCCTTCGGGTCAGTAAGGCCTTCAGGCCATCTCAAGGCCTTAGAGCCACCTTAAGTGCAGATGCAATCCAGACAACCTACAAGGAACAAACTTCAGAAGGAGGAGGTGCAAAGGAAATTTCACCATAGCAGAAGAAAAACAGATTGTAAGAATGAGAGGGTATGGAACCTGTCATCGGGACAAGCCTGTGCATACACGGGAAAGCCTAGCCAAATAGTCATGAGAAGGTGGAGAGCTGATTTCACGATGACATGCTGGGGAGGAGCAGTTCCAAGTAGTTAGTCTGGGTTGTATGTAATGTTTGAAGCCTACGGGCAATGAATTCCTCTAAGTACTATGGTACATGTAATACTTATGCCTACGTGCCTTGTAAGGGTTTCCCCTCACCCCTTGAAAGGTGAATTATCAAAATCAATAAAAAATGAAGGTCTTCGGGCCATTGGAGGAAAAACTATCAAAAGACACTAATGGAAAAATTACCTATACCAACGGTTTGGAACCATTGGTATAGGTCCCCAAACCATTGGTATAGCCTATATCAATGGTTTGGGGAGCCGTTGGGTGATTTGGTGTGGGGAATAACATTCACAACGGTTTGGAGAAAACCGTTGGGATAGGTCTTTCCCAACGGTTTGGAGAAAACCGTTGGGATAGGTCTTTCCCAACGGTTTGAGGAAACTGTTGGGATAGGTAAATATATAAAAAAAGAGTTCCAACGGAGGTTTGAACCCACAATCTCCACGTTATATATAAATGACTTTACCACTATCTTAAATTATCCTTTGTGAATATATTTGTATAAATATATATATATATATATACGTAATTTATATATTGATTTATTTGACGATATTCGATAAATGTACTCATAAAAGATAAGGGCACCTATCCCAATGGTTCTCAAAACCGTTAAGATAGGTGCCCACCTTTTCCCAACAGTTTGGAAAAACTGTTGGTAAAAGTGGCGTCAAAGTGTACTTTTCCCAACGGTTTGGCCAAACTGTTGGGAAAGTTATACCCTTTCCCAACGGTTTGGCCAAACCATTGGGAAAAGTGGCCTGAAGGTGGACTTTTCCCAATGGTTTGGCCAAACTGTTGGGAAAGCCATACCCTTTCCCAACGGTTTGGCCAAACCATTGGGAAAAGTGGCCTCAAAGTGTACTTTTCCCAATGGTTTGGCCAAACCTTTGGAAAAGGGGACCTATACCAACGGTTTGTAAAAACCGTTGGTATAGAAGCGTTGGTATAGGTTAGATTTCCAGTAGTGAGATTGACATGTGTTTATGTCCGATTTAAATGTAAAATTACTTCCAATGAGCAAAATTATATTAAATGATAAAAACATAATACAATTACACTTTAAAACCAATTAAAATGACAATATAACTATATAAATAAATTAGACAAAAAGGAAGTTTTGAATTAAAATGCAGTATTTTTCATTATTCATTAAAATGTGAATTTTATCAGAAAAATATCAAAAATTCAACCAAAGTAAACTTTTATGTCCTACTTTTAAATAAGAAATTTATTTTTTCAAATATAATATATAAAATTGTTAAAAACTATATTTAAAATGGGTGTGCCATCAAAAGGCGACAAAACTGTATTTTTTGAAAAATGATTATTTTATCTGAAAAATTGAATTTGTTCTTATATAATGTCTAGAAAATACATAATATGAATTTTAATGTTATATAAAATTCAAAATTTGTTTAATACTATTCATAATTATTAGTTTATATCCCATTAAAAATAATATTTTAATAATATATCATTATTTAGTGAAACTCGGTATTGCGTACAATGCATGTTATCGAGGAAGGTTGCTCTTGCATGTAATGCAAGACAAGTCAGTGTTGCGTGTAGTGAAATATTACATTGGTGTTGCGTATAACATAATCCAAACATAGTTCTTTATTATACATTGAACAAAATCTATACTCAATTTTGCGTATATCGTACACCAACTCGGTGTTGCGTGTAATATACGACAAGTCGGTTTAGTGTGAAATGAATGTTTAACTTAGTGAATTGTAATATATAAATGAAAATTTTAATTTATTCGAAAAAAATGGTCCATAAAAAACTTAGGGTGTTACATTATACCCCCCTTAAAATGAATTTCTCCCTCGAAATTTTTTAGGGTTATAAAAGGTTTACTACTTGAAAGTTTCTTTCATGGAAACCCACATCGTAAAAAGAAATACTAAAACTTCATTTTAAAAAGGAAAGTTAGAAACATAACAGTTACCCAAAGTAACTCATCACTCATTTTCCACATAGTAGAACATAGGTGGGAAGTGAAAACATGTATGTGGAAGAAAAATATAACCATCAAGTTCTAATGGATAGTGATAGAGAAAAAGGTTTGGAGAATGTTAACAACCATAAATCCATAAATCTGTGATGATTTAAGAGACCATATGATTCATCAGATAAGAATTCACTACGATAAAATTTTTAGTTTTCAAGATCCTTTCCTTAAAGTTGAAGAATTTTGCATGAGAATAAATATTTACTTGATTTTGGTAAAATCTCACCGTTGTTCGTGCCTTGAATAATTTCCACTTCATCTCTTATTTAAATAAATGAAGTTGAATTTTTCATTCTTGATGCATTAGCAAATCATGCGATAGAATGATAGGTCATTCCATTTGTCTCAAAAAAAAATTAGAACAGGTTATCAAATATGCATAAGTCCACCTATAGTGAGATAATACATTAATTTAACAAACTTTAATGAGAATATAACTTATACTATCTATAAATGTATAACATTACAATCCTTCCAAAAACTAAAAGTATACAACTTTAGAAATAGGTGAACTAAATCGACTTAACATTTGTCTCCCATATCTCATTAGACAGTTTTTGGTTGTCACATTCCAAACATGTGAATACCTTAATCATGTATTATCTTAAAACATGATAATAACATGAATTTCCATAGAACCTTAGTGAAAACATGCATTATGTCAAAATTAACTCTTTCCACACACCAAAAATACAAAAAATTCTATATACTCAAACCATGATATCAATTTGTCCTTATATCATTCATGAGGTTATTAATACTATCAAACATCTCATTATCTCCTTATCCCTTAATTATGTGCATATCATGTGATTTACAAAAATATTTCAATCAATTTTCATGTTTATCGATACCATATACTTATGGAAAACAAGATGGACCAATACATAGATATTCCAATATTTCATAGTACTATAAAACAGATTATACAACACTATTTTGGAATCTCATTACATAAACACTTAATCATTCCACCACTTAGTTGTCATACTCAACATCGTCAATAGTGATCGCATGTAATTTTCCTTTGTATTTAGCCATAATAGGTTGTTGACGTTGATAATAATCCATAACCCCTCGATTAGGGAATTGTTTATCATAATACCCCATCCACTTTCACTTGTAGCATTAATGTTTGGGTGTTGCATTCTCTGCAGTCTTTTCTCTATTAAAATAATTAGAAACCTTTTTCCCATTACTTCAGCACTCAACTGCTCGATGAACTTATTTTCCACACTTAAAACATTTTATAGTCCCTTTAATACAATCTCCACCATGATTCTTTCCACACTTTGAGCATAAGGAAGCATGCATCTTCTTTTCACCATTGCTTTGAGATTTTCCCTTGAACTCCATCTTTCATTTCTTTTCAAAACCATGAGATTGATATGTAACACCAACTTATATTTCTACCTTGATAGCACAAATCATGATCTCTTCATAGATACTAAAGTTTATTATAGCTAATGCCCTTCAAAACTTGGTTTTAAGCCACTGAAGAATCGATCAACTTTACTTTTAGGTTGAATGATAAAGCCAGAATCATACCTTACAAGTCTTGAAAATTTTTCCTCATATGTACCAACAGATTCATAATCCTTTTTCTTAAGATAAAGGAACAATTTTTCCATATTTTTTTGAATAATTTGAGTAAATTACTTATTGAAAAATAAGTTCTTGAACTCATCCCATTCCATGGATTCAATTTCATCTTGATGAGTCTGCTTCGCTTTCTAAATGATAAACTGTCAAAATGAAATTTTCATGATCCAAATAGTGAAGGATTTAAAATATATTTTCAATGGTATTGATCCATTGTTCATTAACAAGTGTATTATAATGCCCACATAAAGAAGGTGTATATTTCCTCATAAAGGAATCAATAGAATGTTGTTCTTTTCTCTGCTCATTTGGAAGTCTGGAATGATACATAGCTTGTGTAAGTATAGCAATAAGATTTTTCATTCCATCTCCCATAACATTTGGTTATTAAAGAGGACAATAATTGCATTTCCCAATGCATTGATCATTAACACAGTTCCTTCAGGTTCTATCCATTGTCTAAAACCCAAAAATAATAGTGTGAGAGGCAAAAATCATACTAGGAAAACAACATAATCAAGGGGGAGTACTTTCAATCTCTAACATATTAGGTTTAATCCTAGTTTATTCATGATCATTACCATAATTCTAGGAATGTAACATATAGTTATACTTAACCTTAGGGACAGCCCTAGACATAGCTTAGAAATATCTCTAGGGATCTCACTGAAGTATTCACATCCTAGTTTCCAATAGTTAACTAAACCTTCGCTCGGATACCAACTCTAATGATCCAAGATTGACGTACATGAACGTTAAATTTCTTTTGAGTAATAATTAATACATTACATAAATATATTCCCAAATACCTTATTAGTTTAGTGTCTTTGGAAACTTGGAACATAATATTTTAACTTGGTGAAAGATCTTCAACATCTCCCATAAAGATCTTCTCCTTTTGTTTTCCTACCTAAAACCTTTCTTTATATCCAGGAGAAAATAAAACATAAAAAGGGTGTGCTCAAATGCTCATTAAGGGTAAAAAATGAGAACATAAAACAAACCATATACATAATAATGTAAAAACATGAACATAAAGTTTAAATATCAAAATCTTGAGTCATGAAATAAATATTGGTAGTACGTAAGGCATAGATCATAAAAGAACATTAACCATGATAAAATAACATTGGCATAAAACATGGAAATGTGGGGAAAAAAATTATATAATATTATTTATATATTATCCAAGTCATTGCTTCCAAGACCATCATAGTTGACAAAGTCCATTACTGAACTGGGTTTACTTGTCATTCCAGCCATGTATTACTGAACCAGATTTACTTGTCGTTCCAACCCTGTATTACTGAACTAGATTTACTTTTTGTTCCAGTCATGTCTATCTCATGAGATATAAATATTTAAAAAATTAATTTTAGGGAGATATATTTCCCACTCGTCTCATAATGAAATCATTCTTACATGTTCCACAAAAACATAAATCATTCATCATAGCATAACCCAAGAAATAAAATGGGTTTCATAAACATCATTCCATCATAACATAATCCTTATAAAATATCATTCCATAATTAACAAAATAAAATAATAGTAATAATAGGGATATAAACATAACCCTATTTAAAGATAATCATCTTATACGGAAAATAATTTTGATAAAACACTTAAACTTAATTCTTGAGGAAAATGTCCTTTTTATTCAAAAATGTTTTCTTTTCTCAAAATGTAGTGCAATTTTAAAAGAAAATAATTTAGTTAAAAATAAACTTGAAATCATGTAGAATAAACTTCATGGAAATAATGTGTTAATAAGACATAAAAATCTGTTCATGTTGTATAAGTTAAAAAAAACATTCTCCTCGTACTTTTTTTGGAAAAGTCAAAAAGTAACTCATATGGTAAATGAAAGAAATATTGCTTCCAAACTATGTAGTAAAAGTAAAAAATGGGTAAAAATGACTTTAAATATACATATAAGAATATTAAACATTTTATGAAAACATTTTTAGAAAACATGGACATGGATGATAAATATATCCCTAGTAAATACTTATGTATAAATAATCTCAGATAAAAATGAGATTATAAAACTATCCCTTACCTTAGGTCCAATTTCATCCGTATGTGTCTGAAAATCAAGTATAGTGGGTTTAAACATATTATTACCTTTTAAAATAACCATAATAATATCTATGATATCATATATGATTCACTTATTACTTTATATTACCCGTTTATTTTTCAATTCCATGTTAAAGCAACGTTTTTGGTAATAATCATTTTATTTATCATACATGTTTTGACTTGTTATTATTGATATTATTACTTATATTATGATTTACTTAAAGAATGTAAAAAATGATTTATATATCATAAATATTCAGTATATATATATATATATAATATATAGTTAAATGAAATAGAATACATTGTTCATAGAGGCGGTAGGTCGTATGTACGCATGAACGATGTTTCTGTTTCCTTATTGAATTGAATAGAAGAAAGTAAATTAAATATATATATATATATATTAGAATTATTATTTCATATAACTCGTGATTATTTATTATATATACTTTATAATCATTATTGAATGATTAACGTGGAGAATGAATCTCATCGAGTCGTGAAGAAGGTAGATCATACGTACGCACGAGTGACGATATCATTTACTTAATGGTTAAATGGTATGGAATTGGATGGTATATTAATTATAAATAATAATTATAATTTTATATTAATTATTTACATCCATTATACTCATCATTATAATCATCCAAATTAAGTATCGTTGAATAACAAATTACACCACGGTGTGGAGACCGTAAGTCGTACGTACGCACGCATGGTGATATTGTTATTTGTAGGATGGATAAAAGGAGATATAAGGTTGTACCATATTTATAATAACATATCAATATGTAGAATATACTGTATTTATAAATTTATTATGGAAAAAACATAAGAATATAAAGTATAATAAGAAAATAATTTTGAAAGAGGTGATAAAACAATTACCTTTTTTCAAGTATCTCTTTTTGATTTGCACAAAAGGTATCCCTAGGATGGATTTATGCCCAAATTGTGGACTCTATGATGAATTAATGGAAGATGGGGGAGGATATGGTCAGGTTTTGTCTGATAAAAAAGTCTTTATATGTGTTATTAAAAGAGAAGTATAAGTTTCCTTTTATAGGAGAGGTGAGGGACACTTAGGAAAGTCTTTAAATATTAATTTATTATAAATTTATTTTAGGTTGTTAATGGTACCAAAATAATTTATTTATAATATAATATTATTTTTTATCTAAATACTATCAACCAAAAGGTTTTATATAATTTTAGGCCACAAAATTAACCATATCTTTTAGCTTTAACCCTTAGTTAAAAACATTAACTCTTACCATGTCTTCTTATATTTTCATAATATATGGTTACTATAGTTACTATAAAATGAAAATAGAACCTCAAGTGGATAATTAATGATATTTTTAGAATTATATAATTCATTTGGACTAATATTATATTTTTAGTACTATTATATCATTTAATAAAATAGTATTTTTTTAAACTCATTTATGTTAATTTTGAAACTATTTAGTAATTGATTTTTTTTAAAGTCATAAAAACTTGATTCCTTCGAACCAAAGGAATTAAATCATCCCTAACATTTAAATTTAATCCAAAAAAATCTTTTATGGCATCAAAATGTTCAACTTACATTTATTTTAATATTTATAATATTATTTATTTGAATATTTCATTAATAAGGTAATTACTGCATCATCATTGTGTCATAAATAAATTTATTTATTTAATGTCTAAAATTTATAAATAAAATACCATGGTGTATGAAATATTTTTATCTTTATAATTACTATTTATAGTCTAAGATATCATTTATATAAACAAAGTAAAATTGTTTTAGTAAAAAGATACATGTTTATGTTATATTTCCCTTTACTTTAAATTAATTATTATAACATGTCATTTTCACACCCAAGTGGTTATAAAATGCCAAAATTTTGGCCTAAGGATTTTTTCGGTCACCCATGACTCTCCCAGTAGTATTAGGATGCATGTTAGGGTAGTTTTATATTATTATAATATTATTTTTTTACCCTTATTTACCTGATTTACCCTTTAATCGTGGTAAATAAAAATAATTACTGAAATTACTATTAATAATAAAAGGTACGTATTTAAAAAAATTATACCTTATGATTAAAAATATATAATCCATTTTTCTAAATTCAAAACACATAATTAGAAGAAATTAATTTAAAATTATTTCTCATTGTCAAAACTAGAAAGTGGGTTTTTTAAGAAGTAAAAACTATCAAAAGATTGACAGGTGTTTATATCCAATTTAAATGTGAAATTACTTATAATGAAAAAAATTATATTAAATGATAAAAAATAATCCAATTACACTTTAAAACCAATTAAAAATAGAATCTAACTATGTAAATAAATTATATGAAAAGGCAGTTTTGAATTAAAATGCAATATTTTTCACTATTCATTAAAATATGAATTTTATCAGAAAAATGACAAAAATTAAAACAAATTAAATTTTGATATCCTACTTCCAAATAATAAGTTTATTTTTTCAAATATAATATATAAAAGTGTTAAAAACTAGATTTAAAATGGGTGCGGCATCAAAAGGCGGCAAAACTGTATTTTTTGAAAAATACTTCTTTTATCTGAAAAATTGAATTTGTTCTTATATCATGTCTAGAAAATACATAAGATGAATGTTAATGTTATATAAAATTCAAAATGTGGTTAATATTATTCATAATTTCTAGTTTATATCCCATTAAATAATTGTATTTTAATAATATATAGTTGTTTAGTGAAACTCGGTATTGCATACAACGCAAGCTATCTAGGAAGGTCGTTCTTGCGTGTAATGTAAGACAAGTTAGTGTTTCATGTAGCACAAGCTTCTTTTGGTGTTGTGTATAACATAATCCAAACATAGTTCTTTTTTATACATTAAACAAAATCTATACTCAGTGTTGCATATATTGTATGCCAACTCGGTGTTGCGTGTAACATACGACAAGTCGGTTTAGTGTGAAAGGAATGTTTGACTCAGTGTATTACAAGATATAAATGAAAATTTTAATTTATTCAAAAAAATGGTCCATAAAAACTCGGGGTGTTACAATTAATCCTCCCTTTCATGGTTAAACAAACCGTGTTCCATCACTATTAGGGTGCATAGTTGAGTCACACGGTTACTACTAACTCTGTTCCAACCGTGTGTCTCAGACTGTTCCTCTAAAAATAAGAAATCCAAGCCCCAAACCGAGTCCAAATTCTCTCAAATCCTTCCTTAACCCCTTAAGTATTTTTATTAGAGTGAAATAAAATATTTATATTGAAATTAAAAAGGATTCTTACCTATACACAAAATTAGGATCTTACATTGTTCATAGTTGTTTGTATGGTGTTTTTTTCAAATTTATTTGAACTTGAATGATTATCTTCCTAGTTTAAATATAATTATAGTTTTTAAGGAATTATTTGATTCTAAATTATATAATGTGAATGATTTTTGAGTGAATATAATCTTTTTTTAGAAATTCTATTTGAGAACTAGGAAAGGGAGTGTGGGTGAAAAGATTTTTGTGGAATTAGAATTATAACATGAGGTCACTATAATTTTGAACTTAATTAAATGTAACATGAAATCTATGAAAAATAAAACCTTAGGTGTCCAACTCAAAATAAATTCATATAAGTCCTTTGAATCTAGATTAAAATGGCCAATTGGGATCTCACAAGGAATCTCTGAGACAATGGCACTGAGTGTGTGAGTTTAAACCCTCTATACATATTCAAATAAGTGATTTTCACAATTCCTCCTAGATAAATGGCTGGGAAAAGTTTAAAAAAATCAAAAACAATGAATAATTTCATAATAATAAAAAATGAATTCATTTAGGTGAGGATAATATAGAATCCAATTGAAGAAGGGATAATTGACTTATAACCAATTCATTTGAGTTATATCAATGAAGTGTAAAATCAAAAATTGGTTTAAGAAACCTAAGAGAGAGGGATAAATGGAATTGTTTCTTATTAAAACTTTGATTCTATTTAAATCTAATTTGATTTACTCCTAGACTTGGAACTCTCTCTAGAATGGAAATGGGATAGTGGGATAGATTCACATATAAGGATTGATAATTCAAACATTAGATGAATCATAGTTTTCTTTAAATTTCTCCCTCTATATTTAGATATAGGTAGGATGAATATTTTATTTATTTTTTATTTTTAATAAATGGAATTCAGTGATAAAATTTACTAAGAGTGAAATAGTTCAAATGTCGGGGAGTTATGTGAGTTGAAAAAATTAAAATTTGTTATCTATATTTCAATGATAATTACCCCACTATTAATCCAATTCCCAGGTAATTTTTTTATTTTTTTGATCTTTGGAAAATCTATAACTTAATTTTTAATTATCTCAAATAATTTATTTTACATTTTTATTCATTTCAGAAATTATTGTGAATCCATACTTTGAATCTTTGAATTAAATTCTTTTATGGATTTTAGATTTGATTTTTTCATTATTTAAATTCATTCTTTACTTAATGTAATAAAACCAACATTTTAATTTGATAATTTTAAATAATAAAAATTTAGTTTAGAATTTTATAATGTGATTCTCATAGCTGATTTGGAAATTTTATTTTAATTGAAAATAAATTTTTGTGAAATTATTTGAAATTGGTTTTTCAAAGGCTAAAATTTTGATTCAATTATTTTATCATTTAATTGGATTTTTTTGGAAAAAATATGCACCAAAATTATGTTTGTGATTTGAAGGTTGGAAATGCAGTGAATTCATAAAGTGATCATGCTATTGTGTCCCCATGATCACTTAACTGACCATGGAAATCTGACCATAAGTGATTGCAAGTGATTTCACCCTGGAAAAGATAACTGGTTGTAAGAAGTAGAATTGACTTACCTCAAGCTATATCACGGTCACTTTTAAAGTGACTATGCCCTTATCTCCCAAGTTATCACATCTACCCCATCTAACTGATTGTGATCCTTCACTACACTCAACTAGTTGTGATCACTCACTTATCTCAACCTACCACAACTAATCTACCGCACTTGAAAGCTACCAAAAATCAAAACCCAGGTGATCACACCTTATACTAACTTCAACCTAAAACAAATAAAACTAGCATCAAGTCTGATTTCAAAGAAGAATAAATTGAACCAAATCCATCATCATGTTACTTATAGATGTTGAAGAAGAGCCACTCCATTTGAACGGAGCTCACGAAGAGATGATCGATCTCAACCGTGATTACCGTAGAAGATGAAACCCAAAATAAATCCAAATTGAAACTCAAAATCCAAAAAATATCACTGAAAGGATGAAGATTTCAAGGTTGGAGGAATTCTACACTAAAACAATTTTTTTAAGATGCATTGAATCTCAATTGTATGAAGTTTGGGCTGTGAGTTGAAGAAGATCCATCTAAGTTTGAACAATTTTCATGCTACTATTTGTGTTCCCTATACAAATGAAGACCAGTGGGGGCTCAATTATTCCCATATCACCTACTATATCATTTGGAAATGAATAACATAATGTGCTTGAAGAATTGTTGTAATGAGTCTACATCATCCTAGCACCCGTCTGAAGCCCTTGCAAAACTTCTATAAGATGATTTCACAATGGACAACCATGGATCTTCCAATAACAAACCACTTTAAAATAGTTCAAGCTATATTCAAATACATAGTGATTTTGATCCTCTCTACCAGGCCCCAGCCCATGCTCTAGTTCATGGCAGCTCTAATCAACTAGCTTGAAGTACAGATGATTGCAGAACAGGTGTTGAAGTTATGGAATGGGCATTGTATTTTTTCAAATTTCCAGCTGGATTCCTAAAAGAAAATTGTTCTTCTCAATTCCATATTCAATTACCAAAACAATCCCAATCTTATTTACTATTATAGATGACATTTTAACTCCATCATTTTTAGTGCTCATAATTTCATAAGTGACTAGGAAACAAACAAACTTCCACTGCACCGTAAATAAGTCACATATCACATGGGGAATTTTCATGAAGATATACTAGAATTCTATAGTGATAACTATAAAGACTATAATTTTTTTCATTTATTAATTTATAATATTATATATATTATTTTTGGACCCATGCATAGAGATGAAGTGAGATTCTGAGGCCTAGTGAGCCTAGAATTGATATTTGAAAAATATTAAAAATATTAATATCATGTGCGACCATTTTTTCTAAAAAAGTGTAATAACTCTAAAATAGAGGCTTGAATCAGAAATATGAGTTCACCATTCAGTTCAAAGATTGGGATTTAACTTAAGCACAACATAACCTTTTCAGCATCAAGTGTTTTCGTAAAGCGCAGTCACGAACAAAATTAATAAAATAAATAAATTTATTTATTTATTTTATTAGATTGACGTAGTGACCCATTTCCTCTATAAATACATAGATATGCTTGAATCCCTAAGGTTAGCTTCATATCATAGAGATTGAGTAGAACCATTGGAGAGTATCCATTGGAGTATCATTGGAAGACGACATTGGATCGAGATCAGATTGAGGATCATGTGCCAACAAAGTTCATGGATCTCACTAATGATGGAAATGTGGGACCGTTCTTCATTAGTGATTAATCTAAACTCCAGGTAGGATTTTTTATTTATATGATTTCATATCGTTCTTTATCTCAGTCAAATGTTGATCAATTCCACTAACAAGAATTGATATGTGCATCAATGGTAAATTTATTTATAATGGATTTATTTATTCATTATTTATTTCCCTCTTCATTCATTTATTTCTTTGATAATGGATTGAGTTCTAACGAAAAAAGGACAATATTCATTCATAAAATTTTATGGTTTATGGTTTTATCCTTCATTTCTTATATCGATCATCATTGGTATTTTATTTGTCCAATGGTTTAATGGATACCCAATATTCAATCATTGTGTGACCATTCTTCAGTGTAGCAGATTGTTGCCATGGGTATATCTTGTGATTGAAGATATGATTTGAGGATCGACGATGGTAGCGAGTGATTCATGGAAGAAAAAGACTGTACTAGAGGTATTTCATTTTCTTGAGTGGCGCACAACAATACAGACGATGGAGGTGGGTTCCTGATCCATTTTGGTGGTCAGAATTTGGTGAGCGGGTTATGGTGAGGTCGGTCTGTAACTGAAGTTTTTAGGAATGATTGAATTCATAGGTGGTGGATTTGGTCGACGCATGTACCAAATATGGGTTTCTAAAAAATCTCATATTACACAGTGAGTAACCTGGGACTACACATTATGTGGGACCCTATGTGCAATGTTAGGGTTTTTGTAGAGAAGAAAAAGAGTGCACACCATGTGACATCTGTCACACATCATGTGACCCATGCCAGAGGCTCGATGTGTATCTCAAAGTATGCAAGGGTAGGTTGGGATACACGGGCACAGCCAGGTGTACATAGGCATGGCCAAAAGTACATGATAATAGACAGACGACACTAGAAAGGTGTTGGAAGACCCCTACACGTTGTGTATATATACTTATATGTCATGCATATGTATTTATACATGTCATGTGATATAATGCCACACAGAAAAACTAGGGGTTATATTGACATGCCATATACCCCTAGTAAACATCGTGTAACCCCTTTAAGGATGATTAGAGCCATTCGTTTCTTCATTATTGGACCAGTATCAGTTGAGTGTGTTCCCTTAGTCTATCCCTATGAGGGTATGGTGTGTAATTATGTCCACATATCTAGATTATGATCCCCATTGGATGATGAGTATCAAGTATAGTTTGTGGTGTCCCTTCATGAGATCAGAGTGTGATCCTCTATCATTTCTTCTTATACCCTAGGTGGGGTTCATGGAATCGATATGACCTTTATGCATAGGGTGTTGATCCTCCATCTAATAGTTCATTTCAATAGGGTTTGTGGTATCATTGGTATACGATCCCCTACAGAGTGGGTTGATCCAGATTGGGTTTGTGGTGTCCCAAGCGGTCCTAGGTGTGATCCCATGTCTGAGTATCAAGGTCTTCAGAGACCAATGATTTTTCATCAGTGGATCCCAATTATTAGACCTCTTGGATGAGTTTCTCTAATGATACCATGGCTCTTGGAGTGGGTTCTCCTAGAATGAGAACTTCCTAGAAGATTTAAACAAAATCCTATGGCTGGAAATTTGGTTAAGATTGCTTGGAGGTGTGGTGTCCTTCCTTAGTATATCTGGGTTTTTATTTGATTTTCATATCCTTGTTATGAGATGATTATTCTTGATGTTGTGTGTTTAGTGTTTTTAGATTTTTATACTGGGTATTTTTATACTCACCCTTGCATGGGCTCTACCCATGCATGTCGTGTCTTATATAGATAAAGGCCCATTAAATGGTGTCCAAGGAGGACAAGGAGTTGGTAGAGCATATCTTGAGATAGATAGACTAAGGTGTTTTCTAGGTGGTTTCATTTGATAGTAGTCCCCACCTTTCTGAGTATGTTTGACTCTATAAATTTTTTAGTTGGGATTATATTTGTCCCCTTTATCACTTTCAATACTTTATTGTTGTACTTTGATTGTGGGATTATAAATGTATGCATGTGTTAGTTTTAGTTGTTTTACATTTTAGCTTTGTATGGGCTTGTAGATGTGTGTGTGTGTGTGTGTACAAGTACATTATGTTAATGCCTCCCATGTGTGTGATATGCCTACTCAGCATTGGTCACCAGCCTCTGGCTTAATGGAGGTAGGATTGGGGTAGTCATGGTTCAGTCCCCGTCAGGACAGGTTGTGATAGATTGGTATTAGAGGAGTCAGTTCTACCTTAGTACTAGAGTCTATGATATTGGTTTGGGTTTTATAGAAATAGTGTTAAGAGTTTTGAGTTCGGATTTCAGTTCCGAGACTCTAGTGTTAGTACGGCAGCTGATGTATCCATACACAAGGACTCTAATCACCTGCATTTCAAATCGATACATATAGGAATTGGTTATAGGAAAAACATTGGTACACGTTTCATATATGAATGGGTTTTAGTTTCCATGTCCTTCTTGATTCAGATCCCCATATTTACTCTTTAACCATGGTGTGTCTTGTTTATTTTAGGATGCCTCTATGAATATAGCCAATTGGGATTCCACTGCGTGATCACAAGGATTATCTACCGAGTGATGAGGCTTTGGTACATGATCCTATACCAAAGATAGTGCCTTCATCTGGTTTACTATATATACCACCACTTATTCAGTAACAGTTAGTGTTGACGGTGCTAGCTAAGAATGCATGCAGGCTGAGTGAGCTACATGAGTTCTAGAGGTAGTGAACTCCTAGGTTTCAGGTCGAGATAGACCCCTAGGTGGATGAGGACTTTCTAGAGGTAGTCAATAAAGTTTTCTTCCTTATAAGGATGCCTAAAGATCATATGAAAATCCTCACGATGAGTCTTCTTCAGAGATCTGTTGGGTGATTGTGGAGTCTAGTGATTCAGTTACATGAAGAGACAACTCTCTCTTGGGCATACTTCGAGTGTCTCTTATGGGAGGAGTTTTATCTGACCATATTATGGTCGGTGCAAATTCAAGATATTTTCTATCTACAGTAGTGAAGTATGAACATAGAGGGGTGTTCAGTGAGGTTTACTTATCTCTTGTGGTACTCCATAGATATGGTGCAGGGTTTGTTCTTCATGGAATGTACCTTTGAGAAGGGATTACGCTAATATATCGAGGCTTTAGTGACACCTCTATGCATTCCCACATATGTTGGGGTGCTTGAGTGGGCCTTAGTGGTGGAGAGATACCTAGTATAGAAGGTGTCGATGGTGGGTGATGGTAGTGGGAACCTAGGATCTGAGACATTGGCGGCAAGTTGATGATGGAAGTCATAGGGATATGGGTGTGTCATATGCTTCAAGATATGATCCCATGATAGAGGATCAGTAGTGAAAGGATCTCAGGATGGCTTGAGTCAGCCGAGGGAGAGGTGGTGTTTCTCCTGTGATGGTTAGGGACTTCTTGTACAAGATTCTCTGACCCATCATACTACTGATTGGGAGATGATCATGGGAACATCAATGTTGAGGTAGAGGTAGAATTAGGGAGGTTCGTAGGGAGGAGAACGTGGAATAGGGACTGGTAAAACAGAAGGAGGTAGTTAGAGGTTTTACTTATTTCCACCACTACCCCCAGGTGGTCTATACCAGGCTTAGGGAGCTGGTAGTAAGGGATGAGGACAATTGTAGACTATGAAGTCTTGTGACCCTAAGGCTCAAGGGATTATATGAGGTATGATCTATGTATTTTATACCTTATTTTCAGTTCTAATAGGAACAGGTGTGAGTCATTCCTTTCTTTCCACTTCTCTGGTTTGGGACTTTGAGATTCAAGTTGAGCCTTTGGATCGACCCTTACGCTTGGAGACTCTGATGGGAAGTGATTTAGTGATTTCACACTTTTTCTAACAGTGTGATCTAACATTGGAAGGTGAGAGATTCATATAAGATCTATTTTTAGCAGTGATAAGGCCTTATGAAACCATCTTGGGTATGGACTAGCTATTCATAGTGCATGCCCAGATTGACTATTTTAGGTAGAGGATGAGGTGTGTCCGTAGTAATGGGATGAGGTTTTCCTTTGTGGGTGAAAAGAAAACCCTAGAGGAGTAGCATGATCTCAAGAATAGGAGAGTGTGATCAATTACTCACCATTTGGCTAGAAGACTCTTGGAGCAATGGATGTTAAGGGTTACCAGTTCCCTACAGTGATGGCAGGGTCTGAGAATGTCTTTCCTGAGGACATGTCAGGATTACCTCCATATTGAGAGCTATACTTTTTCATTGACTTGAACTCTGTTATGTCCCTGGTATATTCACCGGCATATCAAATGTATCTTATGAAGATTCTTGAGCTATGGGTGCGGTTGGAGGACTTATAAAGGAAGGGCTTTATGAGACCTAGTGTTTCCCTCTCGTTAACCCCGGTGTTGTTTGCTAAGAATGAGGAAGGGATTTTAAGGTTATTTGTGGATTACTATCACTTAAACCATGTATTTAAGAATAAGTATACACTACCAAGGATTTATTATCTCTTCAATCAATTTATGTGGGTGTGATGGTTCTCAAAGATTGACCTTAGATCAAGCTATTTCTAGCTGTGAGTAAAAGATGAGGATATACTAAAGATGACATTAAAATGTCTCTATAGTCACTATGATTAGTTGGTGATGCCTTTTAAAATTAATAATCCACTAGAAGTGTTCATGGGACTCATGAACTATATCTTTCAACCTTTCTTATACTGGTTTGTGGTGGTCTTCATCGATGATATCCTAGTTTACTCAACATCTGAGAAGGACCGTGTGATACACTTGATTATGGTCCTAGACACACTCTGAGAGCACTAAATTTATGGGAAGTTATCAAAGTTTCAATTTTTTATTCTATGGGTCAACTTCCTAGGACATGACATCTCATATGTAGGAGTGGAAGTGGACCCAACGAAGTTTGATATAGTGCAAGCTTGGGAGCCACCCAAGAGTGTTACTGAGGTTTAGAGTTTCCTTGGGTTAACAGGCTAATATCATAGGTTTGTACCTAATTTATCCATAGTGGAAGCACCCTTGACAACTTTGACCCTAAATGGGTAGCCATTCATGTGGAAGGAAAGGTGTCATCAGTGTTTTCAAGAGTTTAGGAAGATATTAATGAGCAACCCCATCTTAAGATTGTCGAGGGACGGTGTTGAGTGTGTAGTGTTTTATGATTCCTCGGGGACTGTACTTGGTTGTATTCTGATGCAGAGGTAGGCGATGACTATCTATGGGTCCAAAAAGTTGAGACTACATGAGCATAACTATGTGACCCATTATCTTGAGCTAACGGTGGTAGTCTTTTCCCTAAATATGTGGTGACACTATGTTATGGGAGAGAGGTTTATCTTCTACTCTAACCATAAGAGTATCAAGTATATCTTCTCTCAAAAGGAACTTAACTTGAGATAAAATCAATGTCTAGAGTTCCTTTGGGACTATGAGTTCAAGATTTTATATACTCCTAGGAAGGGGAACATAGTGGCAGACACTCTCAGCAGGAGATCTTGTTCTCAGTTGTTGTTCGATGCATCAGAGCAGTTAGCCTCATTGAATTTGTACTTAGTAGACAAGGATGGTGTTTCATATCTTCATTTTATGGTTATTATCCCACCACTTTTACAATGTGTTAGGGAATATCATCATGGAGATACTAACTATGAGACCTTGGGCACTCAGATGTCCATTGTATGTGCTCCTGATGGATATTTTTAAGGTGGGTAGTGCATTATCCTTTTTAGAGGATGGATGATGGTACTAGTGACGTTGTAGGAGGAGGTGGGGAAGGAGTTGCATACATCCCCTTTGGCGGGACATCTTGGTGTGTAAAAGATGTACCAGTACCTATAATGTCAGTTTAGGTGGCCAGGCATGAAGGTATGTGTTGCAGAGTTTGTCTCTCGATGCCTCACTTGTCAACAAGTAAAGGTTGGGCACCAGGTTCCAACGGGTTTAGCACAACCCCTTGAGGTGCCAAAGTATAAGTGGGATATGATATCCATGGACTTCATGATGGAGTTACCATATATTTCTAGGGGACATGATTCCATCTAGGTGATCATAGACTGACTCACCAAGTCAACTCACTTCCTAGGCATTTGAGAGAAGAGTTCAATAGAAAGCATGGGATGCTTGTATGTACAAGAGATAGTCCAGCTCCATGGATTTCCCTTGATGACTATTTTATACCATAATTCTTGCTTCACACCACAATTATGAAGAGGATTATAGGATGCCTTTGAGAATAAATTGTGTTTGAGAACGGTGTTCCACCCCCAAACTGATGGACAGAATGAGCAGACCATTTAGGTCTTGGAGGATGAGGAATTCATAAATCCATCATAAGTCCTATGTGGACCAATAACAGAGGCCTATGGAGTTCAAGGATGGATACCATGTGTTTATGAGGGTCTCACCTCAATGTGGATTATGGATATTTGTCATGGTTGGTAAGCTATATCTGAGATTCATTGGACCTTTCTATATGTTGTGTAGAGTTAGTGAGGTGGCTACCACTTAGCTCTACCGACGCAGTTATACTGGGTACATGAAATCTTTTACCTGTCACAACTGAGGAGGTATGTGTGTGATCTATTGCATGTTATTGACTGGGGAGAACTAGACATCAAGGATGGGGATAAATTTTCTGAGTACATGGTGGATATCAAGGATTGGTGGGAGAGGATCCTTTATGAGTGATCGATTCTCCTAGTATGTGCCTGGTGGAAACACGAGAGTCTTCAGGAGAGCACTTGGGAGTAGAAGACCCAAATGTGAACTTAGAAACCTCATATTTTTGAGTAAGTTTTTTGATTTTTTGGATGAAAATCCCTAAAGTGGGTATAATTCAACAAGTTTTATCTTTTCCATTATTACTTTAGAAATTTTATGGATTATTTTTTGAGAAAGGCGTAGAGACAACATGAGATTCTGCGGCCTAGTGAGCTTGAAATTGATATTTAAAAAGTATTAAAAATATTAATATCACGCACACATAGTTTTCCTGCAAAAGTAGAATAACTCTAAAATGGATGCTCATATCAAAAATTTGAGTCCTCTAATGAGTTTAGAGCATGGACTTTACCCTAGTCACAACATAATCTTTGTTAGCATTGGGTGTTTCGGTAAAGTGCAGTCACAGGAAAAATTAATAAAATAAATTTATTTATTTACTTACTTATTTATTTTATTAGATTGATGAACTTACCCATTTACTCTATAAATAAACAGATATTCATCAATTCCTAGGATTATCTGCATAACCTAGATATTGAGAGGATCCAATGGATAAGAGCTATTGGAGGACCGTTGGCAGATGACATCGGATCGAGATCAGATCGAGGATCGTGTTCCAACAGAGTTCGTGGATCTCACCAATGATAGAAGTTTAAGATCTTTCTTTGTTAGTGATCAATCCAAACTCCTAGTAGGATGTTTAATTTATGTGATTCCACATCATTATTTATCCTAGTCGAATGGAGATCAATTCCATGAACAAGAATTGATTCGTGTATCGATGGTAGATTTATTTATGGTGGATTTTTTTATTCATTGGTTATTTCTCTCTTCATTCATCTACTTCTTTTATAATTAATTGAGGATGAATGAATAAAGTTTAAGGTTTGTTCCTAACATTTTATGGTTTATAGTTTTATCTCCAATTTCTTTTCTTAGTCATCATTGATATTTTCTTTGTCCAATGGTTAGAATAATACCTAGTATTCGATCATTACGTGATCATTATTCAGCACAATGGATTGCTACTATGGGTACGACTTGTGATTGAGGTTTTGATTTGAGGATCGATAATGAAGATGGGTGATTCATGGAGGAACGATCCATCTCAGAAGTATTTTGTTTTCCTGGGTGGCGTATAGAGACATAGACGATGGAGGTCAATTCTCGGTCTATTTTGGTGGTCAGAATCGAGAGAGCGAGCGATAATGAGACAGGTCAACCCCATATTTGATTTTTTTGGGTGCGATTGATGGAATAGGCAGTGGATTTAGGTGACACATGAACTAGGTTTGGGTTTCTGGAAAATTCCACATTACACGACATGTAATCTAGGCATACATGTCATGTGGTACCCTATGTGTGGAACTAGGGTTTCCTTAGAGAATAAAAAGATTACATGTATGTGACATCTGTCACATGTCGTGCATTGTGACCCATACTGGTAGCTTAGAGGGTATCTTAGAGGATACATGGGCACAGGTAGTCTGGGATACACGTACATGAAAAGGTGTAAATGGGCATATCCAACAGTACATGGCATGGATAGATAGCACAAGTAGGGTTCCAACAATCCTCTACACGTTGTGTACATATACTTTCATGCCATGTATACGGAGTTATACATGTCGTGTGATGCAGTAGCACACGGTCAAACCAATGGTTGATTGGACACATTGTGTACTTACAAACTTTGTACCCCCTTTGAGTGTGTTTAGAGCCCTTCATTTCTTCAATATTGGACCAATATCGGTTTAGTGTGTTCCCTTGGTCCATCCTCTCGAAGGTGCAGTGTTGCATTATGTCCAATTCTTTGGATTATGATCCCCTCTAGAGGATGAGTCTTAGATAGAGTTTGTGGTGTCCCTCTATGAGACCAGAGTGTGATCCTCTATCATTTTTTCTTATACGGGTGAGGTTCATGGAATTGGTATGACCTATATGCACGGGGCATCAATCCTCCATTTGTAAGGCCATTTCAGTAGGGTTTGTGGTATCATTAGTATACATTTCCCTACATAGCAGGTTGATCCATATGGGTTTATAGTGTCCCCTAAAGGTCCTGGGTGTGATCATCTATCTGAGTATCAAGGCCTTTAGATACCAGTGAATTTTCTTGGGTAGGTTCCAAAGAGCATGACCGCTTAGATAAGTGTCTTTAATGATAGTGTGGCTCGTGGATTGGGTTCTCTCATAATGATAATTTCCTATAATCTTTGTGCAGAATCTTGTGGACGACAGTTTGGTTGAGACCACCTAGAGTCACAATGTCCTTCTTAAGTATATTTGGGTTTTTCATTGATTTTTATATCCTTGTTATAAAATGACTATTCTTGATGTTATGTTTTTAGTGTTTTTGGGGTGTCCTATTAGGTATTGTTATAATCACCCTTTCATGGGATCTACCCACATGTGTCATGTCTTATGTAGGAGACGGACCATTTGATAGTGTCCTAGG
This sequence comes from Viscum album, assembly GCA_963277665.1. NCBI lineage: Eukaryota > Viridiplantae > Streptophyta > Magnoliopsida > Santalales > Viscaceae > Viscum > Viscum album. Next base: position 1,429,173,156 of record OY728156.1, on the reverse strand, counting down.
GGATAGGGGGTTGGTGGAGCATATCTTGAACTAGAAAGAATGAAGTGTTTTTTATGTGGTTAAATTTGATAGTAGTCCCTACCTTTCTGAGAAGGTTTTACTCTCTGTAGTTTTTGGTTGGGATTATATTTTTCCCCTTTATCATTTTCAGTACTTTATTATCATACTCTAATTGTGGTATTATAGATGTATTCATGTGTTAGTTTTAGTTGTTTTACATTCAGTGTTGTGTGGGCTTGTAGATGTGTGTGTGTGTGTGTGTACAGGTACATTAGGTTAATGCCTCCCATTTGTGTGATATGCACACTTGATGCTGGTCACCAGCTCCTGGACTATTAGATGTGGGATTCAGGTAGTCGTGGTTCAAGTGATGCGGATCATGACCCTCAAATATGTAAATGTGGAAACCATCCAAAGAAAGAGGAGCTCATCTTGACACTGAAAGAGAGGATTTGAATGGAGAAGATGATCAGTTTTCTATAAAAATTCTCCTCTCCCTCGCTTTATAAATATCCATCTCCTACTAATTTCAACTTAGGATCTTCCATAATTAATTTTTTTAATTAATTTCTATATTTATTAATTTAAATACATTTTCATTTTTTAGTTGTGTTGTTATTTCTCTCACCCTGTTCTTCATGTTTATCACCCACTGTGAAGTCCTATGATCTCTCATAATCTCATCGATGATGAGAGGATAACCTAAGGATCACTTTTTAGATGAAAACTAGTGATGTAGAGTCTACACACCCAGCTTGATTCCTTATAATTTTTTCTGAGGGTCTCTGGATAGTGAGAGGATGAGGAGATGATTGTACCTCATGTCTCTCACCTTCCAATTTCCTTTATTATGGTTGAACACTCTTTCCTCTCCCACTGTTTGTATCAGTTTTGTGCGATGGGTGTAGTGATATGAATGGAGGATGGGATCATGATTGTGAACCATTTGATAGAGTGATGATTTGATCACTTGGGATATTCTCCTTGAGTGTAATGTTCATTCACTCTATTTAAGTAATAAGTTTGTGCATAGACAATTGTAACACATAGAGAATATAATCAAAGTTTCATGGTTATGATACAAGTAAATATCACAAAGTTGAATCCATGGGTGTTTCCCTTTATTACATCCATCATGTCTTATAATTTCATTTTGTTCCATGTTTTCATTCATTAAAAACCAAACACCATATTTTTTCTACTCTAAAAATTAATAAAACAAAATAAATATTAATAATTGATTTGGATATTAAATAATAGACCCACACATGCTCCTTGGGAATGTTCTTTGTCATCCCTATATTTCATTCCAAGTTTTAATAAAATAAAAAAAAATCTTGACTGTAGCCTGCAAAAAATGTGTGATTAACTTGGTGTCATTTCCAGGGAGTAAGGTCAAGGATTCATGTTTCTTTTTCACTTGGTAAATAATTTTATTCTTTTAAAATTTAAAACAAAAAAATAGTGTATCATTACTCACTATCAAAAAGGGTGGAAGGACTTACTGTTGTGCTCAAATGAACAAAAATTAATTTCACATGTGAAAATCTTGATGAAGTGATGGGTCTGTATGAGGAAATATTATTTGATTTTCATAGATCTAATACTGAAGAGAGATTACCAGTAGATCATGTACCAAAACTTAAAACATATTAAGAAGACATCCTAGAGGTAAAATTGTTGAAATATACCACTCTCCCATGCAATTTTGAGATGATTCTTAAGGCATTCCAAGAGTGACACAAGATAATAACTGGACAACTTGAACGGGATACCTAAACTCTTAACTCTATTACATTTAATTCTTCACAAACTCAATTAGAATCTACCACCCCCCCTTTCCCCTTCTCCTATTTTTATGATACAGATTTAGCATTGTTGGAGTATGATTTAGAGAGAGATAAATTTGATTCTGACTTTTTTATCTTAATCTCATGCAAGATGAACTCTCTTTTTGGGTTAATGTGTCTTAATCTTGTAGATTCAATTTTATTACTAGAGTCCCTCATTGAAGAAGAAGGAGTTACCCCTAAAAAAATACCATGAAATTCAACTGGAGGGAGGCACAATAGTACAAGAAGAATTAACAGTGGACTCTCATGAAGAAATAGAAAAACGACCTAATATATATGAGGGTGGATTTTGATTTGAACTAAATTTACTTTGATTTTATTCAATTTTAGCTATTTACAAACTATCCTTTGGTTATTTATGAATAAACATTAATAGAGGAGACACCTTATGAAGAAGAGGCCACATAAGTTGTGGTAGAGGCTGGGGAGACCCCATATATCATCAATTTATCAACCCCACTTAACATAACACACCACATTGATCAGGAGGTGGACATAGAGTACTCTATCAAAGGGGGGCTCTAAGAAGTAAAGATGAGTAGTTTCAAAAGGAAACAAATGTGGTGTTTCTCATCATATAAACCAAATCCTCTAACATGTTGGGTATGACCACCAGACTATCCAGTTGTGTACAGTCTCAATACATCCCCTATTGGGAGGGATGCCCTAAGAATTTCCTCCCTTATATTTCTTTTTCCATTTTCTTAAATTTCATTTTAATAAAAAAATTATGTGTTTATTCTATTTTTCTACAAGTTTTCCCTAAATGGATAATTCCTAGAATGTGAGATCAAGGCTATCCACACCACACTGGGGGACAACTTAACTCAAACCTACAAGAAAAGTAACACCAGGTTAAACCTATCCTTTTATGCTGGTTATTCACTGTAATTTTTTTATATAATTTCTGAAACTTAAATGTATAGTATTGAAAAAGTGTGTGGGAAGGGATTCAATCATGTTTAGTATAATTCTTTAATTATTTTTAGGAACTATTTTTGAACCAATAAATAAAAATATGCTTGTTGTTTTTAGTAAGTTTTCAGTAAATCAATTTTTAAAATTAAAAAAATCCAATAAAATAAAAAAACAAAAAAATTGTTCTATTTGTAAACATTATTCATATGAATTTGTATAGTATTTGTTTTATTCAAAATTTATTTGAAATTAATTATTTCCCTACCTAGTTTAAATACTATGTTAGTTTTTAAGGAATTCATTGATTCTGGATTACTAAATGTGAATGATTATTGAGTGAACATATCCTCTATGTTTATGGAAATTTAGTTTGAGAACTGGGAAATGGAGTGTGAGTGAAATGGTTTTTTTGGAATCAGAATTATAACATGAGGTCGCTATATTTTTTAACTTAATTAGACATAACTTGATCTCTATGAAAATAAACATCTTAGGGAGACAACTTAAAATAAATTCATATGAATCCTTTAAACCTGGTGTAAAATGGGAAATTGGGATCCCATAATGAATTTCTGAGACAATGACACTATGTGTATGAGTTTAAGATCTCTACACATATTAAAATAAGTGTTTTTCATAGTGATTCACACATACATGGTTGGGAAAAGTTCAAAAAATAAATAAATAAATGAATAAGAGCCTAATATTTAAAAAAAACTATTCAGGTGAGGGAAATATTGAACCCGAATAAAGAAGGGTACAATTGACTTATAACCAATTCATTTGAGTTGTATAGATAAAGTAGAAAATCAAACTCTAGTTTAAGAAACTTATGATATAGGGATAAATGGAAGTTATTCTTATTAAAACTTTAATTCTAGCCAAATCTAATTTGATCTACTCCAGGACTTGGAACTCTCGCTGAAATGTAAATGAGACGGTGATACATATTTACATATGAGGCATGATAATTCAAAATTTATATGAATCCTTATTTTCTTTCAATTATGTATTGTATATTTAAATCTAGTTAGCATGAATCTTTTCTTTTTGTTTTTATTTTTAATAAATGAAATTCAATGATAAATTTTTCCAAGAGTGAAATAGTTCAAGTGTGGGGGATTGATGTGAGCTAAAAATTTTAATTTTTTATCTATATTTTAATGACAATTACACCATTATTAATCTAATTCCTGAGTAAATTTGTGATTTTTATGACTTTTGGAAAATCTAGAATTAATTTTTAATTATCTCAAAAAAAAATTCTAATATTTTTTATTCATTTCAGAAATTATTATGAAGTATTACTTTGAACCTTTGAATTAAATTGTTTAAAGTATTTCAATTTTGATTTTATCATTGTTTAAATTCATTATGTACTTAATATAACATATCCAACATCTTAATTTGTGAATTTTAAATAATAAAAAAATAGTTGAGAGTTTTATAATGCATTTCTCATAGATTATTTGGATATTTGATTTTAATTGGAAATAATTTTTAATAAAATTATTTGGAATTGGTTTTTTAGAGGTTGAAATTCCGATTCAATTATTTTATCATTTAATTGAAATATGTTGGGAAAATATATTCACTAAAATTATGTTTGTGATTTGAAAGTTGGAAATGTGGTGAAGTCCTGAAGTGACCACGGTATTTCATCTCCATGGTCACTTAACTGAATGTAAACAACTAACCACAAGTGTGGCAAGTGATCGAACCATGAAAAAAATAACTAACTGCAAGAATAAAAATCGACTTACCATAAATTTTCTCACGGTCACATCTTAAGTGAATGCACCCTTCTCTCCCAAGATACCACATATCCCCTTATAAACTAATAAAAACCCTTCACTTCTCTTAACCAACAACGAGCTCTCACTTACCTTAAGCTATCACAACCAACCTATTGCACCTGAAAGCTGCCGCAAATGGAAAACCAAGTGACTTTTCCTTTCACTACCTTCAACCTTTCATAAATGAAACTAGTGTCAAGGATGATTTCCAAGAAGAATAAATTAAACCATATCCATTGATTCCTTGCCTTTAGATACCGAAGAAGAGCCACCGTGTTCGAACAAATCTCATAAGGATATGACCTAGCTCAACTGTGATTATCACGTAAGACAAAACCTGATCCCAAGCCCCATTGAAACTTGAAATCCAACTAAGATCATAGAAAGGATGAAGATGTCGAGTTCGGAGTAATTTCATACTAAATCCAAGCTTTTAAGTCATGTTGGATCTCAACTGCATGAAGTATGATCTGGGATTTAAAGAATATTCACCTGAGTTCAAACAATTTTTAAGCTATTATGCATGTTCCCTGTACAAATTAAGAATATTGGGACCTCACTCATTCCCATCGCACCGACAACAGTATTAGATGAAGATGCACACAAGGTACTTAAATAATTTCCCCAATGATTCTACACCATCCTAGAACTCATTTCAAGCCCTTATAACACTTATACAAGTCAAGTACACATCACTCGACCACTACTCTTCCAGTAATAGAGCACTTCGAAATAGTTCCAGCTACATTCAAAGGCATGTTGATATTTATCCTCTCTACCAAGACTTGTGATCTCTTAATTTGTTATCGATGATGAGAGGCTAACCCAAGGATCACCCATCGGATGAAAACTAGTGATTCATATTCCACACACCTAGCCTATTTCCTTCTAATTTATTCTAAGGATCGTAAGATAATGAGAGGTTGAAGAGATGATCATACCTCATATCTCTCAAATTTTGATTTCCTTTCATACTGTTAAACACTTTTTCATATCCTGTTGTTCATATCAATGTTTTATGATGGGAATAGTGATTCTAATGGAGTATGGGATCACAATTGTGACCCATTTGAGCGAGTGATAAGTTGATCACTTAAGAGGTTCTCCTTTAGTGTGATGTTTATTCATAAAATTTAAGTATTAAGGTTGTGTGTATCTAATTGAAACACATAGAGAATAGAATCAAAGTGTTAAGTTTGTGAGATAAGGAAGGATAATAAAGTTGAATCTAAGGTGTCTCCCCTTATTGCATCCATCATGTCCTGCATTATTGTTTTGTTTTCTATTTTCATTCATCAAAAACCAAACACCATCTATATTATACTCTAAAAATTAAGAAAAAAATAAATATTAATAAGTGATTGAGATAGTGAAGAACCAAAACACACATGCTCCTTGGAAAATGACCTTGGTAAACCCTATGTTGCATCTAATTTTTTAATAAAATAAAAATCTTGTTTGAACAAAGTCTATGAAAATTAAATGATCAACTTGGAAATGTTGTTGGGGAGTAAGTTCAGAGATTCAAGTTTTTTTCACTTTGTAAATAAATTTATACTTTTAAAATTTAAAACAAAAAAAATGGTTCATCAGTCGCTATAAAAAAGGGTGGAAGGACTTCTTGTTGTGATCAAACAAACAAATAATAATTTTGTATGCGAACATCTTGATGAAGTGATGGATCTGTATGAGGAAATCTTATTGGATTTTCATAGAACTAATACTCAAGGGGGAGTACCAGTGTATCATGGAACAAAACTTAAAACATATGAATAGTACATCCTAGAGGTGAAATTTCTGAAATATCCTACTCTCCCACACAGTTAGGATATGATGTCAGAGGCACTCCAAGAGGAACATGAGATACTAGTTGAAAAACTTGAGGGGGATAACCAAACTCTTAACTCTTTTGATTCTTCACAAAATTAATTGTAATTTATCCCACCCTTGTTTTTATGATACATATTTATCAATTTTGGAGTATGCTTCAAAGAGAGATAAATTTTATTATGACTTTTTTATCTTAATATCATGAAATTTTAACTCTATTGTGAGTTAATGTGTATTAATATTTCAGATTCAACTGTATTACTAGAGTCCCTCATTACAAAAGAAGAAGATCCCCCTCAAAAATACCATGAACATCAACTGGAGGGAGGCGCAGTAATAGAAGAATAATTACCAGTGGGCTCTCATGAAGAAATAAAAGAACAACCTGTTATGTTTGAGGAGGAGAATTTTTTATTTGAACTTAAGTTGCTTTGATTTTATTCAATTTGAACTATTCATTGACTCTCATTTGGTCGTTTACAAAGCAACATTAACGGATAATCCACTGGATAAATAAGAGCCACAAAAGTTGTAGAAGAGGCTAAAGAAACCCTATATATAATCAATCTACCACCCCCGCTTAACAGAACACACCATATTGATCTAGGGGTGGACATGCAGTACTCTATCAAAGAGGGCCTCCAAGAAGTAAAGCTGGGTAGTTTTAGAGGGAACTGAATGTGGTGATTCACATCACATAAACCCCATTCTCCGGTATATTGGGGATAAAAACCAGACTTTCTAGCTGTGGAAGGTTTAAATACAACCCATATTGGGAGGGATAACCTAAGAATCTCCCTCCTTATCTCTCTTTTTCCATTTTCTTACTTTTCATTTTAATAAAAAAATTATGTGTTTATTATGTTTTTCTACAGGTTTTCCCTAAGTGGATAGCACCTAAGAGGCTAGATCAAGGTTTTCCACAACACACTGGGGGAGATCTTAACTCAAACCTTCTAATCAAATAAAACCAGGTTATAACTCTCATTTTTCATTGTTTATCCACTATAATTTTTGTGCATATTTTCTAAAATTTAAATAGACAGCGTTGAAAAAGTGTGGGGAGAGGATTAAATCCTATTTGGTATAATTTTTAATTCTTTTTAAGAATTATTTTAGAACCTATAAATAAAAAATTACTTTTTGTTTTTAGTAATTTTTTAGTAAATCAATTTTTAAAATTTAATAAAAAATAAAATACAATAAAAATAAAAAAATTTAATGTTTGTAAATATTGAGTATAGTTATTTATGTAGTTTTTTTTTAAACTTTATTTCAACTTCAATGTTTCCCTTCCCAGTTTAAATACCATTATAGTTTCTGAGGAATTCAATGATTCTGAATTTGAATGATTGTTGAGTGAACATGACCTCTGTTTTTATGGAAATTTTGTTTGAGAACTAGGAAAGGGAGAGTGAATGAATTTTTTTTGTGGAAATAGAATTATAAAATGAGGTCACTATACTTTTGAACTTAATCTGAGGTAACTTGAGCTTTGTGAAAAAGAGAATCTTAAGGATCCAACTCAAAAGAAATCCATATAAATCCTTTAAACCTAGAGTAAAATGGGTAATTAAGATCTCACAATGAATCTATGATATAATGACACAATGCGTGTGAGTTTAAGCTCTCTATACATATTCAAATAAGTTATTTTCATAGTTCCTCACTCATACATGGTTGGTAAAAGTTCAAAAAAAAATAAAAAAAAAGAATAAGTGTCTAATAGTTAAAAATAAATTTATTTGGGTGAGGGGAATATTGAACCCATGTGAAGAAGGGGATAATTGACTTATAACCAATTCATTTAAGTTCTATCAATGAATTTGAAAATCAAACTCTACTTTAAGAAATTTATGAGATAGGGATAAATGGAAGTGATTCTTGTTAAAACTTTAATTCTACTTAAATATAATTTGATCCACTATAAGACTTGGAACTCTCCCTGGAATGGAAATTAGACAACAAGGCATATTCAAATATGAGGCATGATAATTAAAAAATTGGATGAATTTTTATTTTATTTCAATTCTGGATTATATAATTAGATCTAAGTGGGATGAATCTTTACTTTTTGTTTTTCTTTTTTAATAAATGAAATTTAGTAATAAAATTGTCTGGAAGTGAAATAGTTTAAGTTGGGGGAATTGACGTGGGATGAAAATTTCAAAAAAAATATCTATATTTCAATGATAATTATCCCAATATTAATCCAATTCCTGGGTAAATTTGTGATTTTTTGAAAATCTAAAACTTAAATGTTAATTGTATTAAATCATTATTTTTACATGTTTTATTAATTTTGGATATTATTGTGAATCCATACTTTGAATTTTTGAATTAAATTGTTTAAAGTCTTTCAATTTTGATTTTTTCATATTTTAAATTCATTATGTACTTGATTTAACAAAACAAACATTTTAATTTGAAAATTTTAAATAATAAAAGTTTAGTTTAGAATTTTATAATTTGCTTCTCAAAGATGGTTTGGATATTTAATTTTAATTGGAAATATTTTTTTTACAATATTTTGAATTTGTTTTTTGAAAGATAAAATTATGATTAATTTTTTTATCATTTAATTGAAATTTGTTTGGAAAAATCTACACTAAAATTATGTTTTTGTTTTGCAAGTTGGAAATGCAGTGATGTAGAACCCCTGTTTTGAGGTAAGTTGCCTTTTTTATGCATTTTTATGTATTTAAAGTGCATGGAATGAGTTGGGAAGAGATTGGGAGAGTTTGGAATGGTTTTGGATGAGTTTGGAGGCTTTTAAAGGGGTGCACGGTTTGAGCACGGTTAGTGTAAACCGTGTGAATGCTCCAGGAAACCGTGCAAGGGGAGACAGTGGGCTCCGCATGGCCTGCACACGGTTTTCCAAACCGTGCAAGGAAACCGTGCAGACTCTAGCTCTAGAGGCAGTGGCATGCGCACGGTTAGCACACGGTTTTCCAAACCGTGTGGGCTAATTGTGCGACCACTTAAAGTTAGGGTTTTAAAACCCATGCTCACTCGGGATTGCCTCATTTCACTCCTCTCTTCCTCCCACTCGATCCTCACTCGGTATTTTCGGTTCTCAAGTGTTGGAGGAGCTCTCCCACACATTTTGGAAGCGATTCGAAGTGGTTTGAAGGTGGATTCAAGGTGATTTCTCCTGGTAAGTATCTCCTCTTGTTTCTCTTGTGTTTTCCTCTAGATCTACATCCCTCTCTTTTTTTGGTTTTCTAGATCTACACTTTTTGTGTGTATATCTAGGGTTGTAATTGCCTTGGATGTTAATTTTAAGGCTTGTGAATGTTAGGGAAAGGGATCTAGAGAGATTTTGGTGGTGCGTTTGCCGGTTTTGAGGTGCGGTGGCTTGTGGGTCGTTTTCTCGGGAACCCTAAAGGTAGGTGGCTTCTCTCTTGACTCCACTTGGTTATAACTTGTGGTTCCTTGTTACAATTAATTTTTTTCCTGAAAATTAATTGTGTTTTGATGTGCGAATGTGGTTGGAAATCCCTTGGGTGATGTTTTGGGGATTTTTTTGAAAAGGGGGTTTTGTGGTGAAATGCTCTTGTTGTGGATTTTAAAATGGAGATTTTAAATGGGTTGTTGAGTTTGATTTTTGAAAATGGTTGATGGAAATGGTTTTCAATAAAAAGGGTTGTTTTATTGAAATGTTGTTTGGCATGGAAAATGGTTTTCAATAAATAGGTGATTTATTAAAGTGAATTGATATGCAATGAAAATTGGTTGATTGCATGTGGTTGTGACCTTGGTGAATTATATGCTTGGAATTGGCTTGATTGAAATGTTGTGTGGAAGTGGGTGGGAAGTCTCATTATAAAAAGGGGATGGATAGTGGTCAGAAGAACCACCATATGATCAGTGGTCAGGAAGTACCTCTAGTTGCGAATGGGTGAACGGGTTGGGTGGAAGTCCCACCGTTTTGATTGTTTTGGTATGAGTGGGTGAATAGGTTGGGCAGAAGTCCCACCATTTTGGTTGTTTGTTGTGCATTTCCTTGCAAGATGGAAATTGTTATGTTAACGTGTAAATGATGAGATGGTTTGTAGAATGTTTGCTTTGGCTTCCCCTTGGTTGCTTGGGTTGGGTGTGATGGCTTGGTAAGAGCATGGTTGGCTTATGGATTATCTGGTTGTCGTTGGTAATGTATGAGGTTGGTTTTGTTGACATGCATCATTTAGTTGTGGTTGTTGGTTGGTTTTATCTCAAGGGAAAATCGTTCCCCAATTTTTCTTAGAGCCCTCAGCATTTATTTCCAGCCTTTAGCACCTTGGGAACGTTGTTTAAGGCCAAGTAACCCTCACCGCCTCCTCAAGCCAATGAGGTAGGGGCGGGGCGTTACAAGTGGTATCAGTTTTTTCGGTCCTTTGGAGTTGATCCTCGGATTTTGTGTTGACATTCGTTGTGGTACATTCCTTGAGTTGGGATGGTAGTAAGGCATAGGAATTTCGGAACTTGGAATGTATAGTATAAAAGGACGTAGCTAACCCTTTTATGCTGAAATTCAAGTTACTAGGGAGTTGGGTACATAAGTGTTTTGGAGACACTTATAGGCATTGGATATCTCATTGTCGTGGGTGTAGCCAATGAGATGAGCATGACATGCATGGTAGAAATGACTTCCCTCTAGGATGCATATTTCATTGGGGTATAATGATTTATGATGTGATATGAATATGTGAAATTGTAATGTGAATAAATTGGTATTTTGAAAATGGTTTGATTTTCAAAATGGTGAAACATGGCACATGTTGAAAAATGTGAACTAGTGGAAATCCTTGTTGTGATAGTGTTGTGTAATGTGATTTGAAATGGGATTTCATGATGTCTACAGAAGTGAGACTCATGGTTTTTTGTTTTATGTTGATAGAAATGGCACTGGGTAGGTGTCGTAGAGACCAACCGGAGGAGGCTGCTGAGAATGTGGTAGCACCTGAGCCTCAGGTGAACCAGCAGCTAGTGCAAAGCATAGTGCAAGCTTTCCAAGCTGTGGAAAGTGGAAACAAAGTGGATGAACCAAGACATGTGGATCATGTGGTTCAGTTTCAAAAGTATAATCCACCCATCTTCAGGGGTGATTCAGAGCTGGAGAGGGCAGAATCATGGTTGAATAGAATGAACAAGATCTTCGAGTTCTTGGGAACACCGGTAGAGTTAAAAGTGAAGTTGGCCACGTATATGTTGGAAGATTTTTCCCTTCAGTGGTGGGAGTTGGTAGTCCAAGCAGGGATGGACCAGGGTATGATATGGGAAGTCTTTGAGGAATTGTTTAATAAAAAATTCTACCCACATACGTTCATAATTAAGCATATGACTGATTTATTCAGTTTGAAGCAAGAGATTATGTCTGTGACGGAGTATGCAGCTAATTTTATGAACTTAGTGTGGTTTGCACTCGAGGTGGTGGGTAGCACGTCGTTGAAGGAAAGGATCTTTGAAGTAGGGTTAAGGTAAGAAATCCGTTCAAAGATAGCGGTGTTGTGTATAGATGATTACACAGAAATGGTGAATAGAGCCTCAGTGGATGAGCGGGATCTGTTGGGAGCTCCAGGTGGGGGAAGCATGGCGGTACCCATGGGGAATAGTGGGAACTCTAACATTGGGTTTAAGCAGAACAGGGACACTTATTCCCAGGGTGGGAATATGGCATATAATCTGACGTCAGGATCGGTAAATCTTCCTCCGAATCCCCAGAGAAAGCTGGGATGTTTTCAGTGTGGTTCTACGAGCCACATCAAGCGGGATTGTACGACACAACCTCGAGCATGTCATAATTATAAGTAGATGGGGCATATGCAGCGTTATTGTTGGAATGCTCCAAGGTCGGGTGTGCGTGACACTCCTCAGGTATCGTAGACGTTGTATGCTTCAATGGGACGGGGGCAGCAGCATACCCCTCGACAGCAGAGTAAAGTGGGTCATGGTGATTCTTTGAATACCACGATGCCTCATCAGAACAATAAAGAGCAGAGTGTGGCAAGCAAACATGTGTTTGGAGCTGAACAGGCTGTGGTGGATGATCATTCGGGGCCATCCACAGTGTGAGGTACTATTCTTTTAAATTCTACCTTGATGCAAGTGTTGTTTGATACAGGTGCTTCACACTCTTTTATTGTTGCACGTGTGGTTGATTTATTGGGTTTAAGGGTAGAAATGATGCCCTCAGTTTTGAAACTTCAAACTCCTCTGGGTCAAAGAGAGTGTCGAGCTTTCTTGTGTAGAGAATGTTGTATCGTTGTGGGCGAGGTTGAGATAGTGTGGAACTTATCAATGCTTGAGATGAATGGTTATGATGTAATCCTAGGAATGGATTAGCTGGTGCCTTTTAAGGCCCATATCGACTATGATGTGCGGACAATGGATTTTACAACACACGATGGCGTTAGACATCTCTTTAGAGGAGAGAAGCATGAAAGGCAGGGTGCAACGGGTATGTTGGCACTAGCAGTGGATACGTTATCGTATCAGTTGGCGGTGTTGTCGTTGGAATCAGTAGAGGGTGTTGAGCAGAGTGTTCCTCCGACAGTGGTGGATCGGTTCATGGATATTTTTCCTGATGAATTCTCTGGGTTACCTCCCGTAAGAGAAGTGGAGTTTACGATTGATCTCCTTCCGAGGACCAGTCCTATCTCACTTCCGTCTTATCGGATGGCACCAGCTGAATTGCGGGAATTAAAAATCCAGTTGGAAGAGTTAGAAAACAAAGGGTTTATCTAGACTATCACGTCTCTGTGGGCAGCGCCAGTGTTTTTTGTGAAAAAGGTGGATGCAACCTTGAGGCTATGTGTTGATTATCGTAGACTTAACCAAGTTACGATAAATAATAGATATCCACTTCCACGAATTGATGATTTGTTCGACCAGTTGAGGGGAGCCCAATGGTTCTCCAAGATCGACCTAAGGTCAGGATATCATCAATTGTGGGTGAGGAAGGAGGATATTTCTAAAACAACTTTCAGAAGTAGATATGGCCATTATGAATATGTGGTTATGCCCTTTGGTCTAACGAATGCACCAGCGGTGTTTATGGCATTGATGAATCGAATATTTCAGAGATATCTGGATTCATTTGTGGTGGTGTTTATCGATGATATTCTGGTGTATTCAAAGACAAGGGTGGAGCATGAGAAGCACTTGGAGATAGTGTTGTGAATCTTGAGGGATCATCGGTTGTATGCCAAATTGTCAAAGTGTGACTTTTGGATATAGGAAGTTCGTTTTCTTGGCCATGTGATTTCTGAAAGGGGTGTTTCAGTGGATCCAAAAAAGATAGAGGTTGTTGCCTCATGGAAACCGCCAATGAATGTGTTTGAGATAAGGAGTTTCCTTGGTCTAGCTGAGTATTATCGGCGTTTTGTTCGTGATTTTTCACGTTTGGCTTCGCCAATGATAGCTTTGACAAGAAAGAATGTTCCATTCCGGTGGAATGAACAGTGTCAGTAGTGTTTCTAAGAGCTAAAGGGTCGTCTTACATTAGCACCAATCTTGGTTTTTCTATAATCAAGAAAAGGGTACGTGGTGTATTGTGATGCATCGGGATCAGGGTTGGGGTGCGTTCTCATGCAAGGGAATCATGTGGTTGCATATGGCTCACGACAGTTGAGAGTGCATGAGAAGAACTACCCAACTCATGATTTGGAGTTGGCAGCAGTGGTCCATGCTTTGAAAGTGTGGCATCATTATCTCTTCGGTGAGAAATTCACGGTATATACAGATCATAAGAGCTTGAAACACATTTTCTCACAAAGGGATTTGAACTTGAGGCAAAGGAGATGGATGGAATATCTCCAGATGTTTGATTTTGACTTGATGTACACACCAGGTAAGGGAAATTTGGTGGCGAATGCATTAAGTAGAAAATCATATGCTCAGATGGTGAAACAGGCATCGGACCGGTGGCAGTTGATGTCGGTTATAGCTGATATGCGGTTGGAATGTGAGGAACAGGATGATAGAGCGGTCTTCTTTCCAGTTTCGTTGGTTCCTGACTTGGTTGGTCTGGTTAGAGAGGCGCAGATATCCGATTCTGAGTGTGTGATCGTGGGGTCGAGACTCAATGGTGGGGAGACCATTGAGGGTTGGAAACTGAATGGAGATTCAGTTTTGTGTTTTCAGAATCGGATGGTTGTACCATTTACTTGTTAGGAGGATCTTCTTAGGGCGTATCATCATTCCAGGTGGGCTTTTCATCTTAGAATTCAGAAAATGTATAAAGCGTTGAAAGCGCAGTTCTGGTGGGCTGGTATGAAAAGAAGTGTGGCTGAGTTTGTTTTGAGATGTTTGACTTGTCAGCAGGTCAAGGTAGAGCATCAGAGGCCAACAAGAATGTTGCAGTCTTTATCAATCCCTGTTTGGAAGTGGGAACAGATAGCGATGGATTTTGTCACAGGTCTCCCAAGAACGGTCAAAAAGCATGATGCAATTTGGGTGATAGTGGATCGGCTAACGAAGTCAGCCCATTTCATCCCGATTCGTGAATCTCATACGGTGGAGGATCTGTCCAAAAACTATATCCGGGAGGTGGTAAATAGGTATGGTGTTCCAGTTTCGATTTTATCATATAGAGATCTGAGGTTTACATCTCATTTCTGTAAATACTTACAGCAAGCCCTTGGAATGTAGTTGACGATGAGTACGACGTATCACCCTCAGACGGATGGTCAATATGAGAGGACGATACAAACTCTGGAGGATATGTTGTGGGCTTGTGTCATGGATTTTGGTGGCTCATGGGAGGAGCACTTCTTGTTGGTTGAGTTCTTGTACAATAATAGTTATCAGACATCCATACAGATGGCTTTGTTTGAAGCATTGTATGGGCGGTCGTGTCGTTCTCCACTATGTTGGGTGGAAACGGGTGAGTCTTCAATGGTTGGACCGAGCCTTATCCATGAGACTACGGAGAAGATCAAGTTGATCAGAAAAAGAATGGAGACGGCTCAGAGTCGTCAGAAATCGTATGCGGATCATCGTCGACAACCATTGTCATTTAAGGTGAGTGATCATGTTTTCTTGAGAATCTCTCCTAGGTTGGGACATCGTCGGTTCGGGAAGCAGGGAAAGTTATCTCCGAGGTATATTGGGCCTTTTGAGATTCTTGAGCAGATTGGTGAGGTGTCTTATCATTTGGCTTTGCCACCATGGTTTAGTTCGATTCACAATGTGTTTCATGTGTCGCAGTTGAAAAATTATCAGCCAAATAGTGACCATTTGATTCGTTGGGATCATGTTGAGCTAGAACCGGATGCTTCGTTGGTGCACATGCCTGTGCGGGTTGTGGATAGGCAAGAGAAAGTCTTGTGTGGTAAAAGCATCAGTTTAGTTTGTGTTTTGTGGCAACATGGTCAGATTCAAGAGGAGACTTGGGAGCGGGAGAAAGAAATGGTCAAGCAGTGGCCCAAGCTCTTTCGCCAAAGGGCGGGTTCACTACTTTTCGAGGACGGAAAGTCCAATGGTGGGGAGAATGTAGCACCCCCGATTTGAGGTAGGTGGCCTTTGTTTATGCATTTTTATGTATTTAAAGTTCATGGAATGAGTTGGGAAGAGTTTGGGAGAGTTTGGAATGGTTTTGGATGAGTTTGGAGGATTTTAAAGGGGTGCACGGTTTGAGCACAATTAGTGTAAACTGTGCGTATGCCCCAGGAAAGCGTGCAGGGGGAGACAGTAGGCTCCGCACGGCATGCATACGGTTTTCCAAACCGTGCGAGGAAACCGTACGGACTCTAGCTCTAGAGGCAGTGGCATGCGCACGGTTAGCGCACGGTTTTCCAAACCGTGCGGTCTAACCGTGTGACCACTTAAAGTTAGGGTTTTAAAACCCAGGCTCACTCGGGATTGCCTCATTTCACTCCTCTCTTCCTCCCACTCGAGCCTCACTCGGGATTTTCGGTTCTCAAGGGTTGGAGGAGCTCTCCCGCATGTTTTGGAAGCGATTCGAAGGGGTTTGAAGGTGGATTCAAGGTGATTTCTCCCGGGTAAGTCTCTCCTCTTGTTTCTCTTGTGTTTTCCTCTAGATCTACATCCCTCTCTTTCTTGGTTTTCTAGATCTACACTTGTTGTGTGTAGATCTAGGGTTGGGGTTGCCTTGGATGTTAATTTTAAGGCTTGTGAATGTTAGGTAAAGGGATCTAGAGAGGTTTCGGTGGTGCATTCGCTGGTTTTGAGGTGCGGTGGCTTGTGGGTCGTTTTCTCAGGAACCCTAAAGGTAGGTGGCTTCTCTCTTGACTCCACTTGGTTAGAACTTGTGGTTCCTTGTTACAATTAATTGTTGTGCTGAAAATTAATTGTGTTTTGATGTGCGAATGTGGTTGGAAATCCTTTGGGTGATGTTTTGGGGATTTTTGTGAAAAGGGGGTTTTGTGGTGAAATGCTCTTGTTGTGGATTTTAAAATGGAGATTTTAAATGGGTTGCTGAGTTTGATTTGTGAAAATGGTTGATGGAAATGGTTTTCAATAAAAAGGGTTGTTTTATTGAAATGTTGTTTGGCATGGAAAATGGTTTTCAATAAATAGTTGATTTATTGAAGTGAATTGATATGCAATGGAAATTGGTTGATTGCATGTGGTTGTGACCTTGGTGAATTATATGCTTGGCATTGGCTTGATTGAAATGTTGTGTGGAAGTGGGTGGGAAGTCTCACTATAAAAAGGGGATGGATAGTGGTCGGAAGAACCACCATATGAGCAGTGGTCGGGAAGTACCGCTAGTTGCGAATGGGTGAACGGGTTGGGCGGAAGTCCCACTGTTTTGATTATTTTGGTATGGGTGGGTGAACGGGTTGGGCGGAAGTCCCACCGTTTTGGTTGTTTGTTGTGCATTGCCTGGCAAGATGGAAATTGTTGTGTTAACGTGTAAATGATGAGATGGTTTGTAGAATGTTTGCTTTGGCTTTCCCTTGGTTGCTTGGGTTGGGTGTGATGGCTTGGTAAGAGCATGGTTGGCTTATGGATTATCTGGTTGTCGTTGGTAATGTATGAGGTTGGTTTTGTTGACATGCATCATTTAGTTGTGGTTGTTGGTTGGTTTTATCTCAAGGGAAAATCATTCCCCAATTGTTCTCAAAGCCCTCGACATTTATTGCCAGCTATTAGCGCCTTATGAACGTCGCTTAAGGCCAAGTAACCCTCACCGCCTCCTCAAGACAATGAGGTAGGGGCGGAGCGTTACAAGTGAAGTCCTAAATTGACTTTGTTAGTGCATCTCCATGGTCACTTTACTGGTCATGGACAACTAACCGCAAGTGTTGGGAAGTGATTGCACCCTAAAAAAATAATTAACCACAAGAAGTAGAATTGACTTACCATAAGTTATCTCATGGTTGCTTCTCAAGTGACCATGCCCTTCTCTCCCAAGCTATCGCATCTCCCCCTTCTAAAATGATCACAAGGCTTCACTTCTCTCAACCAACCTCGAGTTCTCACTTATCTCATCCCGTCACAACCAACCCATCTCACATAAAAGCTACCACAAATGGGAACCCAAGTGACCATGCCTTCCACTACCTTCAACCTACCACAAATGAAACGGATACTAAGGATGAATGTCAAGAAGAAGAAATAGAACTAGATCCATCATTTCATCTCATGTAGATGGCGGAGAAGATCCACCGTGTTCGAACGAAACTCATGAGGAGATGACTGAGCTCGAGCGTGATTGTTGCAGATGAAGAACCTTGATCCCAAGCCCCATTGAAACTCAAAAGCCCACTGTGCTCTCCAGAAGGATGAATATGTTGAGGCTGAAGAACTGTCGCAGTGAAGCTGATCTTTGAAGTCGTACTGAATTTCAATAGCATTAAGTATGATCCATGAGTTGAAGAAGATCCACCTGAGTTTGAAGAATTTTTATACTACTACGTGTATTCCCTATGCAGACGAAGATTGGTAAAACCTCATTCATTCCCATCATATCGACTATAACATCAGACGAATATGCACATGAGGTGTTTGAAGAATTTACCCAATGAGTTTGAACCATACTAGCACGCATCTCAAACCCTTGCAAAACTTTTATAAGTTGAGTGCACAACGGCCGACCACTACTCGTCCAGTAACAAACCACTTAAAAATATCTCTAACTGCATTCAAAGACACACCGATGTTGATCCTCTCTACCAGGCCCCAAATCACCGCTCCAATTCATGGAATCTCCAATCAACTACCTTGAAGTAAAAATGACCGAAGAACAGACGTTGAAGTTCAAGGACCGAGCATCACATTTTTTCAACTTCTCGGCTATAGTCCTAAAAGAACATTGCTCTGCCCAAACCCATCTTCGAAGCCCAAAATAAGCCCAAACAAGTTCACTAGCTCATATAATATTTTAACTTCAACACACACAGTTCTCATAATTCCTCACATGATTTTGGGCTACACTTGAACGTCCACCACACCGTGAAGAAGCATCATATCACGTGGGGAATTTTCTTGAAGATGTACTAGAACGCAATCGTGAGAAAAAAAATGTTTTAACAAGAATATTCGAGAGATGTGAATCATGACCCTCAAAGTTGAAAATGTGGTAACCATCCAAAGAAAGTGAATCTCACCTTGACATTGAAAGTGGGGGGAGGAATGAAGAAGATGTTCGGTTGTCTATAAATATTCTCCTCTCCCCTTCTTTAAAAATATCCAACTCCTATCGATCCCAACTTAGGCTATTCTGTAGTTAATTTCTACATTTATTCATTTTAATACATTTCCATTTTTTCAATTATGTTGCTCTTTCTATCCCTTGTTCTTCATGTTTCTCACCCACTATGAAGTCTTGTGATCTCTTAATCTCTCATCAATGATGAGAGGCTAACCCAAGGATCGTCTGTTTGATGAAAACCAGTGATGCAGAGTCCACGCACTTGACCTAATTCCTTCTAATTTGTTCTAAGGATCTCTAGATAGTGAGAGGTTGAGGAGAAAATTGTACCTCATGTCTCTCACCTTTCGATTTACTTTCATACTGTTAAACACTCTTTCCTCTCCCACTGTTTAAATCAATGTTGTATGATGGGAGCAGTGATCTGAATGGAGGATAAGATCATGATTGTGACCCATTTGAGGGAGTGATGAACTGATCACTTAGGAGCTTCTCCTTGAGTGTGATGTTCATTCACATAATTCAAGTAGTAAGATTGTGCTAGATGATTGACACACATAGATAATATAATCGAAGGGTCAAGGTTGTGAGGTAATGAAGGATCACAGAGTTGAATCCAGGGGTGTCTTCCTTTCTCGCACCCATCTTGTCCTGCATTTCCATTTTGTTTCATGTTTTCATTCATAAAAAACCAAACACCATCTTTGTGTTTCTCTAAAAATTAAGAAAATAAAATAAATATTAATAAGTGATTGAGATAGTGAAGAACTGACCCACACAGTCAATTTAGGATATAGGGGTTGGCGAAGGAACATTTTAGAAATAGTACATGTTTTTTTAAATGAAATCAATATACTTGAGTGGGAAGTAAAAGACTGAGGAGGTTTGAAAAGGGGAAAATTAAAAAAATGACGAGGTTTAAAGGGAGAAAAACATATGGAGAAGATACACAATGGAAAAATATATTGTTCTTTTCTTTGAAAAAATTTCAATTTGTGAAGAGATTAATCATTGAGGCATGCTGGATTTTTTTAGAAGACTGTTCATGGGGCTAGGAAAATACGGACTACTACATTTATAATAACCATCAACTTGTGTTTATTTGTCCTTTGTCTCAATGTTTTCTTATGTAAATTATTGTAATCATGCCACCATGAGTTTTTTGGGATAAATGTAAACCCAACTTCATAGTTTTTTTAATGATCCCCAAATCCTCGGTTATTGACTCATACTCTTCTCCTGCTTCATGAAAATTATAATGTCACCATGAGATGTGAAATAAAACTATAAGGTTAAACCATTGAAAAAAAATTATGTAATTTCTTGCTTTGATTTTTTGAAGTCTTAAAGTTTGTTTTTAATTCAAAATGCTCTATTATAATTACATATAAAGTTTGACATTGCCATGTTGTGGATCTTTTGTGCTGAATTTTATGACACCTTTGTTTAAAATATGATTTTTTTTCCATGCTCAATTAAGCGTGAAATTTTTAACATTTTGTATAATTGAATTATATAATTCATATTTTACAAATGAGTTTTCGTATTAAATTCCTTTGTTTCCTAGTCTGTATTCATATTTAACATTTTATTCCTTTCTTATTAAATTTATGCTCATGTTAAGTTTTTTGTTTTTTTAAAAGAAATGGTTTCATAGAAAATCAATTCCCACCCATGTTATCGTTTCCGCTCCCCATATCTGCCCTGCCAAAAGACCCCTAAAAACGTGTCCGTCTTCAATGGCGGCGAGCAGTTCTCACAGGGGCGGTTCTTCCTCCGTCGCTGCCCCTTACAGATCCATAAATGGTCTTAGCACGAGACCGGCTGCTGGTTCTGATGAAATTCAGGTGCGAATCGATCCAGCACATGCGGATCTGGATGAAGAGGTCACGGGTCTTAGGAAACAAATCAAGCAACTCAGAAATGTAGCCCAGGAGATAGAGTCGGAAGCAAAGTTTCAAAACGAATTCATGAATCAACTGCAAATGACAGTCATAAAGGCACAGGCTGGGGTGAAGAACAACATGAGGGCATTGAACAAGAGCATCACCCGGCACGGCTCCAACCACCTCGTCCATGTCGTTCTCTTCGCGCTTTTCTGCTTCGGTTTGGTTCTGCTGTGGTCCAAACTTTCCCGGAGATGAGGATCCGAGTGCGACCTGCATACCCTGTATCGCCCTTCATCTGGAATCCCTATTTACCTTTATGTGTGCCATGCTGTATAGTTTATCCTGCATCGTGGTTTTAAAAAAAACGAAGAAAAATGTTAATTTTCCTAAGAAATCAGATGGATACATCTTTCAATGTTTATTTTTAGAACCGTCTTAACATGGAAGTAGATAGGTTTTATATGGAAAACTTTAATTGAGAATATGATTTTGGGTCATTGTGAATAAAAATGGGGCTTTTCTTAGTGTAGAAAGAGTTATAGGGTTCCATAACTTCCTGTGCATGGTTAGGGCTTCTCAAATTGAGTGTCAAAATATGTTTTCCAAAAGGTACATAGTGTCATTATGTTGTCCTTAAGGGATAAAGTATGAAGGGAGGATGTTAGTGAAGAAACAACAACTGGAGTAAGCCAAAAGACGCGCACTTATATATGACTAAGTTTCTTGCAAACAGGGTTCCTAAAAATTTAGTATTATGAATTTAAATTGACACAAGAAACACCACTAAGAGAACATTTGAGTGAGTTAACAAAACTATCCTTGTTATAGCTAATATTGAAATAAAAATCGAAGACAAGGATCAAGAAAACTTGATTTTATCCTTATTATACTCTTATAACAATTTTAAGGCGAATGATGTATAGGAAACCCTCCATAACATTAGATGATGTTTAATACTTTACTCAAAAGAACTGCATCACATGTTTAATAATATTAAAATGGACAAGGATTACTGGCTAATATTTGAAAAAAAAGGTTTTTATAAAAATAAAGAATATTTTAGGAGAGATTCTATAATTAAAAATAAACCCTTTAAATATTTTCATTTTCACCAGTTTGGGCATGTCAAAAGGGGCTGCCCTGAGTTAAAAGAAATAAAACCAGAAACAAAGTTACATCTCATGGGTCATCCTTGGCAATGATTGATGACTATAAGAGTGTTGTGGTTCTCATAGTGTGTGGGGTAACAGAAAAACCTGACTGGATTTAAGATTCTGGTTCTCCTTTCATGTCTGTTCAATTAAAGAATAATTTGAAACATTTAAGATGTTACATAGAGGTCATAAAAGTTAAGTAATTGTCAATCAGACATAGTATTAGGAATTGGTTCAATTTGACTGAATTTACATGATGGATAAAAAATCTAATCTCCCTTGGAATGTTAGATGAAACGGTATTCAAGCTTAAAACTAAAGGTGTTAAATTGAAAGTTTTAAGAGGATCCATTATTATTTTAAAGGAGATAATTAAAGGTGTTCTATATTCACTTCTTGACAACATTATGGTGGGTGGAAATGAAACTAATACAACCCTAGGAAATAGAATGCTTGGATCTGTAAACCAAACTTAAAAATTAAATTATCTTATAATCATTACTGGTGTTGAGGTGGAGTGGTTAGGCACCCAACTGCAAAAGGCAGTGGTGTCAAAAAGGTCTACTATGGAAAAAGGCTCAATGGTTATGGCCTAAGGTAGTGAGAAAATTTGAAACATTGGAAAATGAAACGATAAGAGGGCTCTTGGTCCACCATTGGAGTTTGGGATAACTAGTACCCCTGTTGGTTTGTTAAAATTAGATCATTGGAAATTAAGAAAGGGTTTGTGTAGCAAGGTGGAATACTATAGGAGTTCTGATATGAAGAAGTGGGAATATTTTAATAAAATAAAAAAATTGGTTGTTTTCCCCAGGGCTAAAATGATATAATAGCGAGTTCAAGATGGATCTTTACGAAAGGTATCTTTCCAGGGTTGAATGCCAAATAGTTTGTGGAAAAAAGGGTATATTCTATGTATTAAAAACACATATATTCAAGTTTAAACTTGTTTGTAACGTAGTTGTGTTAACATAAATGTTTTTTGATTCTCTGTTTGAGAACTGCTGGGAATGATTGAAAAAAAATGCTACTTTTTCTCATGGCATGATTTGGTTTCATTTTGTTTAAATTTTAACGCAGAGGTGGTGAATATTATTTCAACATTTCATTAGTGGAATTTAAATTCCTTTGGTTTTAATTTTAATTGAACAATCTTCTCTTCCTTAATTATTTTAATTAAATTTATTGAGTTTTTTTTTGCTGACTTCACTAATGGTTAATGTATTTTCACTTTGTGTTTACTAGCATCTAACAATCTTTTATATTATTTCCACACGAGGACATGAGTAGATACTACTATTTGTTTTACCTGATTCATGATTCTTCAATGAGATGATTAACTAGCACTAGTGGCTCAATACTTGTAGCCCTCTCCTCCAATTAACTCGTGGAATGTGGCTCATTTCATTCTTTATTTTCTTTAACTTCATTTTTTTACTCAAATTGAGCTATTGAGAGCCTGCATAAAGCCTGGTGTGGTTCATTATTGATTTTTTTCAGTTCATTTTTGAATTAGTTGTCTCTATTCTCTTTTATATTTGTTCAGATTCTGAATTGTTTTGGGTTCACTTCTATGCAACACATTTGCTATCCTATGAAATTGAACTCTATGGTTCTTATTATACAAAATAATTTTTCTAAGTTGTAGAATTATTTTACTCATGCATTTTCTTATCAACATTAATGTTTGTTCAATGATATAAAAAACGATAAAGCTTGGTTGAAATCCATGAAGGAGACCGATGCAAGGTTATCTAGGGAAAACCCAATCTTCACAATGTAGAACAAAAACAAGGTTAAAGTTTGAGCCTTAGTGGAGCCAAGTAATCAGCCAACACATTATGAAAGTGCAATCTGTTACACAGAACATCACACCCAATGATACAGGATAAAAAATACACAAAAAACACACACACACCCGGATCAAAGAATAAATCGAGGCCTCTTTGATTACGAATATGTTAAATATATGATAATGGAAGGATTCAAAAAGTGCTTGAGAATGATAAATATTCCTTGCACAACAACGAGAAGGATAAACAAATATGTTAGAGTATTTAGGTATTTAGGGTATTTAGATATTTAAGATACGAGTCAACAATCAAAGGTTTGACTGAGTCAATGGTTTAACTTGTATTTATGATTTAGCTTGTATGTTTATTTTCTTCATCTATAAATAATAAAAACCCTACCTCACTTAAAGGTACGGATTGTGAGTATTCTCTTTCTACACGATAAAAATCTCTCAATTTTATTCTTGAACTAGGAACTCGGACAATGGGTAGTCAATGGGGATTCATTAAAGTCACAGTTCCTTCAAAAGACTAAGTTTACTTGTCTTTTATATCAACACAAAAAATGCGACATTGAGGAAATTTAACACATTGATTCTGACTTTCAGGAGGCACAACACATGGCGTTAACAAACAAATACTAGATTTTTTGGCTTAATCATTGAATTTGACCTTTTACCTCTATCATTGAATTTGGAGATTTAGCACATGGTTTATTACTTTGTGGTCTAACCGATCAAATTTTACTTTATCATCTTCATCTTTGATTTTAGAGGGCATTCCATTCCAATCAAGTTTCAAAATATTCTCTCATTTTGTCTGGAACATTTTAGATCACATTTAATCCTAGTTGGATAAATTACAGGTCTATTTGTCCCATATATGAAAGAAGAAATCTATTGAACTTTTAATGCATTGAGATAAGCTCTCATTGCATCCTGTAACTTCTTGTTAGTTCTCATGTCATTGAGTCCTGCAAATATATGCCCTCCACTCTAGTAGAGCGTTGAACCTATTATGAGAAAACTTCATACTTGGTAGAGACCAATTCTTTGGATTCTTCTTCATGATCATTTGTAGAATTGATGATAGTTTCATATTTAGCACGGATATTTTCCCATTAGTTTGGATATTACATGTGATGATATAAAATAATAACTTGAGCACAAGCTTGTTCCACATTGGGTTTTAAAAGTAGTCAAGAGATTTCACATTTTGATGAAAAAAACAGCTGTTTTTAGTAGTAAAGCTTAAAAAATTCATAAAATAACGAGGGGAAAATTTTAAAAGTATCATAAACTTATGATATGGAATAAAATATGTTATCTTTGAAAAACTTCTCACCATGGATTTTCTCAGTCTCTTTGCAGGATATAACCCCCAAAAAAGGTGCATAATTATTGTCCCATGGGGTATCAAGGATAGGAATAGGAAGATATATTATGTTGGGGTTCAATTTAGGTTTTTTCTTTATGGCACACAATTCATTCTTCCATGATCTTTTCTACATCCTAAAGTAATAGAAGTGTTCACGTAGGAACAATTTTTGTGATGCGAGAATGTGTCATTAAATCATTAGAATATGCCTATTTCAATAATAGTAGGGGAAAAGTAATTGGAAATACAAAGTTCATCAATATGAAAAAAGAATCCATTATGTAAATAAGACTCATCAATTAGTTCTAGATTTACAATGACCACATATTTCATTAAATTCACTGTTCCTAGCATATAATTCATCAATGAACTCAAACCCGATAACTTTTAGGATCTAAGGTGCAATGAATGGAATGTCTTAGTGCATTGATGACAAGGAAACTCTACTCATTTAAAATGTATTCTATTAAACCTATATTGGTCCCTAACATGTCCAAGAGTCTCAACATTAGAATGTATAAAAAAACATTTGGGCCAAAATGTAGTGTATTCATGTTTACAATACTCTAAATCATGGGTACAACTCTTTGGAATATGTTCCATAGTTTACGCTTGAGTCATTTATCTTTTCGCTTAAATAAGAAATATTTTTATCTTCTTCCATTATTACTCTACCACTGTTGAAGTCCAAGTCAAACTTGGGGATTGAAATGTATATGCTAGGAAGGACAAAAGGGTCTTAACAGAGGCTCACAGTTAGTGGGCCACGTGCGAGAAGGATTTTCGGAAATAAGTGGGAGCATGGGGGGAGAGGGAAGGGGGAGAATCTTTTATGACTTGCGAAACGGCTTGGGCGAGAGAGCAGCGGCTCCTTCGAGTTTTCCTCTTACCTTTTTCTCCTTCCCTGTTCAATTCTTGTTGTTAGCCTAGATTCAGACCAATTAATACAAACTCCTCGATTTTCTCCACTGGAAGTCTAACAATTTGTCCGACCCGCTGGATGAAACACACCGTCGACCTTGTTTCTCTTCACGATCAAATGCGTCGTTGAAGTACCTCACAACGATCTCCTGTATGCTACCAGTTACCTCGTCAGACATGGAGACTCGACATCAAGTTCGATTCAACAACAAGGAGCAACAATTAGGCCGTTTTGAGGCGACGATTACTGAGCTGGTGTCGCTACTCTTACACAGTATCAACAAAGCACTGAACAAGACCGACAACGATCTCACCAGGATCAGAAACGATGGGAAACGGTGATCACCGATCAGGCTGAGTTTCGCCGTTATATGGTGCTCAATTTGGAGAAGCAACCTCTACGTGAGGACACATCGCCATCGGGGGGTTGACGCTCTCTGCATTGCATTTATGCGCGAGCTCCGCAGGGGAGCAGTTGGACGACTCAACATGTCCGACGATGGAGGTTCCCACAACAGTGGTGAATAAGATGCAGATCGGGAGACGAGTTGAGCTTCCTACTTTCGATGGAAGGGATTGCTATACATTGGTTTACGGTGCTTGATGAGGTGCATCCAAACGTTTCCTAGGCGGTATTCATGGAGGAGCTTATAGAGAGATTTAGTGGCCTTGAAATACAAAATCTTTATGAGGAATGGGCAGTCTTAAACCAGTCAACAACAGTTTCAGAGTACACTGTGAGCAGTTTTAGTATCTTGCTTCTTTCGTTCCTCGACAACCAAAACAACAATATGACTGCTATTTTTTACATGGTTTATTCATGGAGGAGATGCACAACTGGTGTGCATACATAATCCTGACACTTGGCTCTAGGCTATGTGGTGTACAAGGCATGTTGAACTGTCTGTTTCTAGGGGCGTGACTACTTTGTATCGCGGGGGAGTTCCTCGCGTTATCAACGGTGCTTGATGAGGTGCATCCAAACGTTTCCTGGGCGGTATTCATGGAGGAGCTTATAGAGAGATTTAGTGGCCTTGAAATACAAAATCCTTATGAGGATTGGGCAGTCTTAAACCAGTCAACAACAGTTTCAGAGTACACTGTGAGCAGTTTTAGTATCTTGCTTCTTTCGTTCCTTGGCAACCAAAACAACAATATAACTGCTATTTTTTACATGGTTTATTCATGGAGGAGATGCACAACTGGTGTGCATACATAATCCAGACACTTGGCTCTAGGCTATGTGGTGTACAAGGCATGTTGAACTGTCTGTTTCTAGGGGCGTGACTACTTTGTATCGCGGGGGAGTTCCTCGCGTTATCAGCTCTTTTACGTGAAGGGAACCCTAAATAGCCTCCCAACCGGCTGGGTCCTCCTTCACAAGGTGCACCCATTGAGATGAGGTCACCGTGGGCGGTTTGCGGTTCGAATTACATAAACAACCGAACTCGGTAGGACGAGGTACTCATTACTTAACGACTCAAGAATCGGAGGACCGACGAAAACGCGATTGATGTTTTCGGTGTGGACTTTCTTACACCCCACTACATAAGTGCGCTAATTAAAAAATACACGTCCTATTTTTGGGTGAGGATGATTCTGAGTCGAAGGATGGCGACACAGGGTGCCTCGTTGCTTTGCCACAAAATACTCTAATTACCCAAGATAGTGCGGAATGTTTGGTGGTAACTTACCATGATTTGACACCTTTTTATTATGCTCGTTGTATACAAACCGAGCAGTTGCGTCTATGAAGGTGGAGGGACGACTTGGGGAACTTTCGATATTGGTTTTTGTAACGTCCTGGATCCGGGTGCCACACAACGGGTGCCTCGAACCCGGTTGGTCACATGACCTCAAGCGCATTTCCCCAAACGCCAGAGGCTGCCGACTAGCAGCGAGGGCCTAGGACTGATAGTGGGGAAACTATGCCTTCATTTGTCAAAGTGTAGCGCAGCAGAACAAAATATAAACATACAAAAGCGGAAACAGTAAGCAATATAGACCTGAAATGAATAACGGAACTGAAGTAAAAGATAACCAACGGTCATATATATGATGATGCAACATGTCTCTAATTCTAAGAAAGCAGCCAAACAGGATACACTGCAACCTGATTCAATACAGCACAAGGTACAAAGTACAACAAAACTAAACCAAAGCAGTGCAACAGGAACACAGCAGCATCGCAAGCCTAAGCTCGGTCCCATGCTCTCCTACTCCTCTGCAACAATCATGTACCTGTGTAGGGACCCTTGCCCTTATCAACACCTGCAGCAATATAATCTGTTTGGACCCAAGACATGACCCAAATAGGGTGTAAGAAATAAATCCCAGTAGACAACCACCGAAGGCCCGTGCCCAACTGTCAGTGAAAATGTGCAACAACAGTGTGCAATAATAAAATGCAGTAAACTAGGAAGTACTCAAAAGTAACCATCCCTATTAATTACATTGCCATTTTAATAATTATTGAACAATTCATATAATTAAATTATGAGTTTTTTGAGACTCGGCCTCGACCGACAATCTCCTATACCAGTGCCACAACAGAAACCACAACAGACTATCTAACAAGTAAATGATATTAATAATACCAAGCCTGTGCTTTAGCTTGACAGATACACCATAAGAAATCATCACAGTGAATATTCAAGTAAACATTGTCCTCAGGCATGTAAGTCCTTGCCCTCAGGCAAACAGAACCTTGCCCTTAGGCTAAACAAAACCTTGCCCTCAGACATTTCATAAGCAAGCAATTTATATATGTTTCCTCTCAAGAAAACTCAAAACATGCTATAATCACGGCATACCCACGGGTATCTTGGCCAAACGACTAAACAAGGAAAATGCACCTTCGGGGTGGCCTTGGATCAAAGCAACGATCTCAAACAGTGGTTTATACTTATTTATTAGATTACCTATGCAATTCTAGGTATCTCAATAGTCAAAGTCTCAGCCATACGACACCCTGGACATGGGCGCGTGACACAACGGTACACAAAAATAACTCGACAGTTGGAATTAAACACTAGACCACCTACCTCGATCTTTTCTGATCGATATACGTGAAAGGCGCCTCCCGAAACAACCAAGAACGACGTAGATCTGAGATAAACGATTACCCGTTCAAACCTAAATAACTTCATTTAGGGAAAGAATTGGAAGGAAAGGTTCAAGAAGAGGGAAGACCTTACCCGCGCGGTTCAAACGAGACCGACGACGGAAGAATCGGAGTCCCGGTGAGCGATCGGGAGCTCCTCCAAGTCTCGACCTCCTCTCCCGCTGCTCCTGGTGATCTCTTTGCCTCCTCTGCCGAATGAGGAGACTACTGCCTGTTTTTAATGAAAAAACATAACTACACGGCGTGTGCTCTCAAGTATACGGTGTGTACTATTTTTTTAATTGTTCCTCTGGCGGCTACTTTGCACTGCCTCACTGTTTATCTGCCGACTGATTACACGACGTGTATTACTAAGTACACGGCATGTAGTTAGTTTTTACACCCTTAATCGCCGACAAGCCTACACGCCCTGTATTCTCATCCCACACGGCCAAAGTACACGGCGTGTAGTTAGTTTTTACACCCAAGCCTACACGTCCTGTATTCTCATCCCACACGGCCAAAATACACGGCGTGTGTACAAAAGTACACGGCGTGTGTACAAAAGTACACGGCGTGTACTCATAAATTTGAGATTTTTCCCACATTTCCCTTGTTTTCTCAAAAACACTGAAGGAAAAGGAAAAGAAGAAACTCGTACCTCAAGAATAAGAACCGGGTTCTTACAGTTTTGTTGGATAGTGGAGGTACCCATAATAATAGAAACCAAACACTGGCTACTTAAGGGTGTAAAAATACAGTAGATAGGAGGAAATTACAACACCAACAGGAGAAGAACAGAGAAAGGAGGAGGAAGAGAACCTCAGGAAGGGGACTCGCCCTCAACCTGCCCAAGCCAATGGTCGATCTTCACTAAGCAGCCCACTAAACTGATAAACTCTAGGATGCCCTCACTTTAACCCTCCACCCTTATTTATAATCTCCTTCCCTAACCAACTAAGAATATTCTCTTGGGGCCCACGACATATTCTGTATAATATTCCTCAGAATATTCCCTCTAACTACTTCAGGTGGCATACATGGTCTCTATCACTGCTACCGTCCCGAAAAACCACCTTGTCCTCAAGGTGGTGGATATGCCAGGCGATCTGCCATATCATCCGTGCTGCAGGGAACGAAGGACAAAGGGTGCTAGGCAAGCAATGATGCCAAGCAATCTTCCATATCCTCTGCTGCAGTCCTGTATAAAGTGTTTGTGCCGTAGGTGTTCGCCACGCAATCTCCTAAATACGTCGGCTGCTGTCATGGATCAGGGATGGAGAGACGAAGGTGAGAGTGTCGATCACTGTAATGCCTGACCTCAATCCAGTGGGAAGGTCATGTCGTGAGTTGGGTCGCAAGTACAGCTGGTACCACCCGGGTGTGGGGGTGAAAAAATGGAAGAACCTCCTTCATGAACTTGGAGACCTCATTCTGACACCGCGGGTGAGACCTGTACAACTGGTGGTAAAATAACAAGAGCCCATGTATGAGCCGACTAAATCTGCTGCGGCTCAGGCGATAACATTACGAACTTCAAAGTGTCCGGCTCCTCAATATGCGGGAAATCTCTCACAAATTGGCTGGAGATAGTGTCGTCAGGAT
The DNA here is from genome assembly GCA_963277665.1 of Viscum album. Classification (NCBI taxonomy): domain Eukaryota; kingdom Viridiplantae; phylum Streptophyta; class Magnoliopsida; order Santalales; family Viscaceae; genus Viscum; species Viscum album. The sequence goes on along the minus strand of OY728156.1, from coordinate 1,429,142,316 downwards.
TTTCGGTCAGCCCTTTGTTCCAGTTGTGCGTCCTATGTTCGATAGACCCCTCAGAGTGCAACGCGGGCAGCTGCGCTACCAGCGGCGGGAACTCGGATGTAGTTTCAGGGGGTTCGCTGACGGAGCTTCCAAAATTCTCAAGGATTGCTTCTTTAAGATGCTCCCAAGTGAACGTAGTTGCAGGTCCTTAAGCCACTAAAACCAAAGTGCAGACATATCTGAAATGCAGAGGCGTGCCATTGACACCTTCATCTGATCTGGTGTTTGATTGCGCGAGAAATATTCCCTAGCTTACGAGATCTAAGACTTCGAATGTGTGATAGAAAATTCCAGTAAAAACTCTTTCTGTAAGTATTTTTCATGATTTCTAGTCACGCGGGCCAATGAAGCCTAGATTTCTGGTATTCGAGTCGCTATAGGTTGCGGCACCCGAACAGTGGGGCGCTCCCAAGTATGCGAGTATCCTCCCGTAGGAGTAGGCAGCGTGTGTCCTGGTGTTTCCCTGTAGGGCAGTCCCTCTGTAGGTTAGTTGCTGGCTCTCTGTTTTTTTCCACCCGCGTTTCTCTTCCTGGACAGAAAAAGTGGTCCACCCCCTTTTTTTTTTCGAAAACAAATCGGGCAGCCTGGTGCGTGCCCCTTCTGTGCGTCGTGCCGTGCTCGTACATGAGTCGGGCACGGTTCGCCCATTAGCCAGTTGCGCTCTGTGGAGCGGTTCTAGCTTGATGTTGTCACATGGGACTGGAGTTGATCGAGGAAGACAGTAGTGTGCTGCAGACCAAGTGGTGAAGCACAACGGCAGTCTGTGCGGCCGCTCGAGAGAGAAGGGGAGCTGATGGGAGTCGAGTGTGGCCTCCTGCGTTGCCCATCCCTCAGATGAGAACGAGACAAAGAGTCGCAGCAGAGTCGGCAGGAGTAAATCCGAAGCCATCAGTAGTCGTCTGGTACGCACGCCTTTGTTGAACAGTGGCTGACGGTGCGATTTGGCAGGTGGAGGTGACCGTTGTTGAACGGAAGCTGGTGGGGCACGTCGCTGCTGAACAGGGAGATGGAATGGAAGCGCACGTCTGAGCGAGGCAGGGCGTCGCGTCGCACTGGCTGACTGTCGCACTAGCCAGCTGTATCCGCTGATGTAAAACTGGACATAATGCGCGAATGAGAAGCAGAACATCAATCTTGTGTGCGCCCCAATGTGAGCAGACGGTGTGCGCCGGTAGGACCGTCAGAGGTGGAAGACCAGCAGCAGCATGTCACGCCTCTGAGGGAGTGGAAGCTGTGCTGGGCGTGGGAGACTACCAGGCGAGATGGAAAATTTGCAGCACCTGGCGCGACTCCTAAAAAACGAACAACAGAGGCGTGCGTTTTTTGTGCGTGGCTCCGATTCGGTACTATACGAGGCCCTGATCCAGTACCTTGTTGCGGAACTGCTCGTGCGACCAGCACCAGAGGAGCGCAAGTCCATGGGAGTAACGGCAGTGGCTCCAACAGCAAGGAGCAACGACAGGCTGGATCAATTAATAGAAACCAAACATTGGCTACTTTGTATTCACATAATAAGGGAGCAAAAATACAACAAATAGGAGAAAATTACAGTACCAACAGGAGAAGAACAGAGAAAGGAGGAGGAAGAGAACCTCAGGAAGGGGACTCACCCTCAACCTGCCCAACCCAATGACCGATCTGCACTAAGCAACCCACTTAACTGATAAACTTCAGGATGCCCTCACCTTAACCCTCCACCCTTATTTATAATCTCCCTCCCTAACCAACTAAGAATATTTCCCAGAATATTCCTTTGAGGCCCACGACATATTCCATATAATATTCCTCAGAATATTCCCTCTAACTACTCCAGGAGGCATACATGGTCTCTATCACATAATTTCATATCACCTCGGTTGGTTCAAATGTTTGATTTGACTGTGCAACCAACTTTTGTTATGGGTGTTAAATTGAATGACGGGCACCGGATAACAACTGAAGGGCTGTGCCAATAGTTACCGTTGGTCCTAGGAGAATTTTCTTGTAATATCGATGTTCATGTTCTTGGGCCGGGAGGACTCGACCTCATTTTGGGTATTGCCTAGTTTCGGACTCTCGTAGAGGTAACGATCAATTGGGCGGCACTAACTATGCGTTTTACCATTGAGGGTCAAAATTTTTTCCTCCAAGGAGCTGGTTCTTCTTCCCACACAGCTTTGGGTAGCCAACCCTCTAAGCCCTTTCCTGGCTGCCAACAGAGGTTGATATTAGGTGGTTGTGATTCCAAAGAGCAAACGAACCTGTCTGACCAGTAACATTCTGCCCTATAGGACCTGTTGTTGGAATTTAGGGAAGTTTTCGCTGGACCAAGGGGTTTGCCTCCGGCTCGACAACGGGTACATATGGTCAGGTTTGAACAAGGGCAGGGTCCCGTGGCCATGCGGCCCTATCGTTATCCTCAATTCCAAAAAACGGAAATTGAAAAGCAGATGGATAATATGTTGCAGGCGGGGATTATATGTCCTAGTTCAAGTGCTTATTCTAGTCCGGTTTTGTTGGTTAAAAAAGAAAGACGACTTGTGGCGACTGTGTGTTATCGAGCCCTCAACCACGTGGCCATTCCGGATAAATTTCTCATCCTAATTGTGGATGAGTTACTCGATGAAGTAGGAGGTGCAGCTTATTTCTCAAAGATTGACTTGAAATCTGGTTACCATCAGATTCGTATGCTGGTGGAGGACATTGAAAAGACGGTGTTCCGTAGGACATTATGAATTTTTGGTCATGTCATTTGGATTGACCTAACGCTCCTTCAACGTTCCAAGCCACTATGAATGATTTGTTCCGCCCCTTCCTCCGGAAGTTTGTATTGATATTTTTTTATGACATTTTGATCTACAGTTGTGATTGACAGGTTCATCTCATACGCCTCCGAGCTGTTTTACAATTGCTCTGTGATCATCATTTTGTCGATAACCGTAAGAAATGTCTTTTTGCTCAGCGGGAGGTGGAATATCTAGGGCACGTGATATCTTCGGTGGGAGTTTCTATGGATCCTTTTAAAGTCCGAGCAGTTTTGGACTAGCCTGAACCTTACTCGGCCAAGGGCATATGGGGTTTCCTTGGCCTTATGAGATATTACAGAAAATTTATCATGGGTTATGGAAAAATTGCTCGCCCGCTTATTGTTTTGATAGGAAAGGCTGCGTTTTGTTGGTCAGCGGCTGCCCAACAAGCTTTCGATCACTTGAAACAGTCCATCACCATAGCCCCAGTGTCTGCTCTTCCTGATTTTTCAGCAAACTTTGAAATTGAACCTGATGCTTCAGGTTGAGGTGTAGGCGCTGTCCTCATGCAGAATAGGCGTCCATTGCTTTAGTAAAGCTTTGGCGGACACAACTCTCACCAAGTCAACATACAAGAAAGAAATTATGGCCCTGGTGGTGTTGGCCATTTCTCATTGGAGGCCTTATCTCTTGGGCCTTCTTTTTACAGTTTTCTCTGACCATCGCAGCCTCAAGTTTTTGTTACATCCACGTATCGCCTCTACTGACCAACAATGTTGGATTGCTAAACAATTGGGATACCAGTTTGAAGTTAAATTTAAACCCCAGTTCTGAAAATATAGTTGCTGATTCATTATCTTGCCGGGATGATGTTGCAGTCTAGCATCCGTGTCAATCTTTTCCGGTGTGGGAGGATGGTGGCAGCCTCACAGTTGGCCTCCAAACAGATCCCTATCTCCAGCGGTATCATCCAGAATCTTCAGGCTGGGAAGCTATCACATCCTGGTTTTATTTTTTCCCAGGGGACTCACATACCATGACCGTTTGGTAATTCCTGCTGCCTCTCTATGGGTACCCAAGTTGTTGGCTGAGTTTCATGCGACTCCTCAGGGGGATCACTCCAGAATTTACAGAACTTATCGCCGGTTAGCTGCAAATTTGTATCGGGTTGGAATGAAACGTCGCGTTCTAGAATTTGTCCGCCGGTGTGACATCTGCTAGCGTTCAAAGTATTCTACTCTTGCTTCGGCTTGACTCCTCCAACCTTTAGAGATATTCTCTGAGGTATGGGCGGATCTTCTATGGATTTCATTTCCGGATTACCAAAGTCCTGCGATTATGATATCATCTTGTTAGTGGTGGATAAGTTGTCAAAATATGCTCATTTCCTTGCTTTGAAGCATCCCTATACCGCCAAGAGAGTAGTTGTTGTTTTCATGTGAGAAGTTGTCCATCTACATGAGATTCCTACCTCTATTGTGAACGATTGTGATCCTATCTCCGTCAGTAATTTTTGGACAGAATTATTTCAACTTATTGGAACCACCCTCAAACTCAGTTTGGCTTATTACCCACAGATAGATGAGAAAACAGAGGTTGTGAACCGTTGCCTTGAAACTTATCTTTGATGTTTCAGTGGTGAGCAATCCCAGAGTTGAGCTTTTTGGTTGTTGTGGGCCGAGTTCAGTTATAACACTCTGACATTCATCCATCAAGACCACCCCATTGGAGGTTGTTTATGGTTGCCCAACATCAACACTTGTTAGTTACCTACCTTCTGAAATTCGGGTGGAGGCTGTGGGTGCTGCTTAACAAGATCGCAATGAAGCTCTTCGACAACTCCGCCACCATTTGGCCCGCTCTAAATGTTATATGAAGAAGCAGACTGACTAGCATAGGCGAGCGGTGGATTTTCAGATCGGAGATAGGCTGTACTTGAAGCTTCACCCACATAAACAACAGTCCCTCGCCCAACGGATTAGTCAAAAATCATATCCTCGATTTTATGGGCCTTTTACGGTCCTGAAGCGTATTGGCCAAGTGGCTTATCACTTGGAGTTGCCTCTAACTGCCCGTCTACATCCCGTTTTTCATATTTCCCAACTCAAGAAGGTAGTTGGTCCTCACCTAGTCTATGCTACCCTCCCAACAGACTTGGCCAGTGATCTCACAACCTGGCCAAAATCGGAGGCAGTGTTGGCACACAGGTTCAATCAATCAGATCAGCTCAACATTCCTTAGAGTTCTGTTTAGTGGTAGGGATGTCTGCTTGAAGATGCAACCTGGGAGGATGATTGCACCCTCCACAATCAATTTCCGTCCTTAGGAGGGGCAAAGTGTTAATGTCCGAGACAAACTAGGGGATTGGAAGGTATATGCTAGGAAGGACAAAAGGGTCTTAACAGAGGCTGACAGTTAGTGGGCCACGTGCGAGAAGGTTTTTTGTAAATAAGTGGGAGTGCGGGGGGGGGGGGATTTTTTCTGTAAGACTGGTGAAACAACTTGGGCGAGAGAGTAGCAGCTCCTCCGAGTTTTCCTCTCACCTTCTCTTTCCCCATCCAATTCTTGTTGTTAGCTTAGATCCATACAAATTAATACAAACTCCCCAATTTTCTGTATTGGAAGTCTAACAACCACTACCTCTTGAATCAATTTCAATATCAAAATTATTATCAAAATCATGAAGTGATAGTAGAGGGGATTGTTTGAACATGGCCTTATAGGTTAGAAAGCATTATACTAAGCAACCCCTTAATTGAATTTTATATTTTTTTGTTATATTTATTTCATCAACTATTATTTGTCCCTTCAATTATAATAAAATTGATATATAAAATTAAATTTATATCAATATATATATATATATATAAATCAAATTTTGTACATGAAATTTATGTAAATGAAAATTTTAATTTAACATATCAACTTTGTTATTGTTAGAATAAAGGAGACTGGACCCAATACCCAATATGCCTCTCTATGAGAGGTATTGGTGTTTATTTATGATAAATAATAAAGATCATAATACCTCAAAATCTGATGTGGGACAACTTAACTTCTAACACTCCTTCAAGCTAGGTGTACCTAACTTGGATACATAAGAAAACAAAAATAATCATCTTTGACACTTCCCATCAAGCTAGACATGCCCGGCTTGGAATAAAAATTCATAAAACTAATGACAAAAAAATGCATCAAAACACAACATTAAAGAAGCCCGATGGTGGTCTGGGTGGTCTGGGTAGCCTGACGAAGATCCAGGCAGTGGTGAAGGGGCCCGACGAAGATTCAGGTAGCCTGATGGCGATCCACACAGTGAAGAATAAGTTCGGCGGTGATCCAGACAACTCGACGGTGATCCAGACAGCTTGATGGTGATCCGAGCGTTGATGAAGTTGCCTGATGGAGATCCGGGTAGTGAAAAAGAAGTATGTCCTAGGTTTGGAATGCTCGACGGAAATCTGAGTAGTAGCAAAGTGGCCCGACGAATATCCGGACAACCTGACTTTTTTTCCACCACGCCGCAACAAGACAGTGAGGCCCTTGCCTGAGTGCATGTGTGCCGAAGAGGTGGCGGTTTGTACAACAGGAGGAGCGATGCCTGGTCGCATGCACCTGGGAGACGTTTGGGTCTTTAGGATCAGGACCACGCCTGGAGGAGGGGGTCGCACGCGGAAGCGATTGGGCTGGAACTGATTTGGGTGGAGGGGCAGTGCACCGTCGAGGGTTGTCACGGAAGGAGAGGAGACACACGCCGGTTTTGCTCTATGCGATTCCTGCACACCCTCCTTTGAAGACTTGTCCTTCCGCGCGCTGCTTGAGGTTCACACGCATGGTGGTGGGGTTGTCGCACAGGGCAGGGGCGACACGAAAGGGTGGGTGGCTAAGGGTGTAATTTTGGCATGACGGCCCGAAAGCCCGACAGGCCCGGCCCGGAAGCCTGAGCCGCCCGGCCCGACAAAGCCCACATCGGGCCAGGTCGGGCTCGGGCCGTAGGTTCATCGGGTCGGGCTTGGGCCTATCCAAGAAGGTCCGCGGGCCAGGCCAGCCCGACCCGTGCGAAGCTTGCTGGCCCATGCGAAGCCCAGCTGCTGTAAAAAAATTTAACGGGAAACAGCTGGTAGGGAGATTCGATCCCCCTACCTCAAGCTTTCAAGGCTGCGCCTGGACCAACTGGTCCTGGCGGTGTGCCTGTTATATTATATATATATATATATATATATATATATATATATATATATATATATATATAATAACTTGTTGTATATTAATAAAAAAATAACACTCACCTAATGATGTTCGTGCACGTTCCGCAACCCCATTAATTTTTTTAAGTATGTTGCAACTTGTATATATTATATATACTATACATTTATAAATTTATTGAGAAAAAAAATTAACCACCCACTATAGTGCACCTCCAACCCCTAATTATTATTTTTACAATTTTCTCATATTATATATATATATATATATATATATATATATCAATAATTTAACATTATATGTATATATAATAACTTATTATATATTAAAAAAAATAACACTCACCCATGATGTTCGCGCACCCCCCAACCTCATTATTATTTTTAAATATGATGAAACTTGCATATTATATATATATATAAACAAATCCATTAATAATATATATATCAATGATATGATAATATATATATATATATGTGTGTGTATGTGTGTATTAATGATTTAATATTATATATATAATAACTTATTTTATATTAACAAAAAAATAACACTCAATGATGTTCGTGCACGTCCTCCCAACCTCATTAATTTTTTTTAATTATGTTGCATTTTCATATATTATATATAAATCTATTTTGAAAAAAAAAAATAATCCACCCACTGCGGCGCACCCCCCAACCCCTAATTGTTTTTTCACAGTTTTCTCATATTATATATATATAAAATAACTTATTATATATTAACAAAAAAATAACTACTCACTCAATGATGGTCGTACACCCCAACCTCATTAATTTTTTTTAAATATGATGAAACTTGCATATATTATATATACTATATATACATATATAAATTTATTTAGAAAAAAATTAACTCACTCATTGCTGCGCACCCCTTAAGGCTATAATTTCGACCCGACCCGGGCCTACCTTGCAAAAAAAATTAAAAATCGTTTAAAAAAATGTTTTAAATTAAACAAATGCTTAAAAATAATTTTCAAAAATAAGTTAAAAAAAATAAATGTAAAAAAACGTTTTAAATAAATGATAAAAAACGTTTAAATAACAACGCTTTAAACCCACTACTCACTATTGCGTACCTCCCAATCTCTAATTATTTTTTTCTTCAATTTGCACATAATATATATAAATTCATAGACATATATAAATCTATTTAGAAAAAAATAACAAATCCACTTACTGTAAAATGTTAATAAAAAAAATGTTTTTACATTAAACATGTTAAATGTTTAAAAAAATACATGTAAAAAACATGCGTTCAAAAAAACGTTTTAAATTAAACGTTTAAAAATAAATGTAAAAACATTTTAAACAAGTGTTAAAAAATAGTTTAAAAAAAGGTTTAAATAAAAATGTTTAAAAAAAGTTTTTAAAACAAACACTTGAATTATTTTTTTTAAAACAAACACTTAAAAAATTATAAATAAGTTAAAAAAATTAAATGTAAAAAAATGTTTTAAAAAAATGTTAAAAATACATTTAAATAACAAGGCTTTAAACTCACTGTTGTGCGCCCCTTCAAACCCCTCATTAATTTTTTTTACAATTTGCAAATAATATATATAGATTCACAATATATAAATCAATTTAGACAAAAAAAAAAACAAACCCACCCAATGTAAAATGTTAATAAAAAATAAAACAAACATTTTTACAAAAAACATCTGTTTAAAAATAAATGTAATTTTTTTAAATAAATGTTACAAAAATGTTTAAATAAAAACGTTTAAAACAAGTTTTAAAATGATTCGGCTGAGAACCGCTGCCCCCCATAGGGGGGAAATCCCTGAGAAAAACCTAGGCAGAGAGGATAAACACGAGAGTGGTTAAACCTGACCCAAGACGCCTCACTAAGGGAGACCTTGGTGTTTATTTATAATGAATAATAAAGATGACATAATACCTCAAATCCGATGTGGGACTTGACTCACCTTAACCTCTAACCATTATCGTATGAACAATTTTAGTTATTTGCTTATTTATTTCATTTTTTATTTATTCTATCTTTTACACCTCATATTTAATTTTATGGTGACAAATCTGTGCATGTAGAAGCATGGTAAAATTTATATAAAGTTGATTGACGATGCAAAATATATATAAAACTGTTTGTGAAAAATAATATAATTAAAACTTATAAATTTATTTATTATTATTGCAACGTGAGAGATAGCATTAATTATTTTTCTCATTTTTTACACATCCAAAATTGTCAATATAACTTAATTTTTATTGAGGTAAGAAACGTTTATTTGTAATAAATATCATTAAAAAAATAAAAACTATTTTTTATATTTTTTAAGCCAATAAAAAATTTAATGTTACATTTTATTTGTAATAATTTTATTCAAAGTGATTATAAGAACTATAATATATTTTTATTTTTTCTGTACGAGATAGGACAAATCCAATACACATTTTCAGAAAAAAAAAACTTATTTATAAAATGAGATAAATTTCGACCACAATGATGCATTGTCACGACCACTCATTAGAAACTCCTCCCAGGTCAACAATGAAGATGAGGTTGATCCTCAACGCCTGTCTCCAATAGGACATAGGATGATGACTAGCATCAATGGTATAACAACATACAAATGAGACATTACTTTCATAAATGCTTGAAACATATGATAAAAACCATCAATCCACTTTATCACATAAATAAATAAGAAATCATAATCCTAACAATGCATGTAAATGTCATACATAAATAAAGGTATTTAAGATTGAATATCAAAATGCAACTCATATGTAACAACTCATGAACATCTGCCATAAACTCCACGAGTTAGTGATGTTCAACCCGATTACTGATTCCCTCCTATAAATCTAAAAAAAAAATATACAAAGGGGTGAGCATACACATATACTTGGTAGGATACTTCCCAAAACCTCCCATGCAAATGTAAAAAAAACATACTAATGTTTCAATGAACAAACAACGAAACCAACTTGTTACCTATATCATGTCAACTATCACCCAACCTCACGAAGACTCACCCACTAAATCCGCATGCATGGTATAATAACATAATATCAAAATTATGTATGTGAAAAGTACCCCAAACCACTTCCTCATTGATTTGGTTATTCTCACGCCCCAACAACATACTTCCTGTGCTCCAATCCTTTCCATATCCACATATCTGCATAACCTCATACCACATCATAGTCATAGCCACATATCGCATCACAACCACACATCACATTTTCATCATAGCAGAGTGACATGAACATGAACATTAACCTCGTGCTCTCTTTCTATCATGCACGCCCCCACCTTTTATCGACATCACAACCACAAAACCATGTTAGCCAACATTTATATATTATAACTTCAAGCCACTACAACCTGTATATATATACGTAAAGCCTCGAGCCATCACAACTCATACTATCTTAGGAGAGAGTGGGGAAAAGGGAGCAGTCAGTCATCCGTTCCTTTTACAACCCGGATGTTGGGGAAGACACCCATAACTCATGTCCTCATATGATTGTTGGTAAGATTACCGTACTCGGGTGGTGGTGTGTATGAAATAACATGAAAATATAAATGATATAATAAGCCACAAAAGTCAAACCCAATGGTAAACTCATAATCAAATTAACATTCATTACTATGACTTGTTTTAACCACATCATCTCGACTACAAACAACCGCTGCCAGACTATTGAACATTCACACCAGACCACACCAAACAACCTCACAACATATAAATAACTTCCCATTTAATCACAACATTATCAAATTCCAGATTTATCATTTTACGTGCTATATTACAATCATTTGACCATATTTAATGTCAAACCATTCATTAATATTTAGCCACATTTATTTCAGCCTTTTAGCCTTTCATCCCAACCATCATATTTCATTACATGACTTGTCATTCATTTATTTCCAGCCCATTACCCATTACCGATTTCATTATTTCCAACTATATTCCATGTCACCGGGTAACTATAACACAAGCCACAACAACCAAGCTTTGAACCATAATAACCGTCACACATCCCATGTCAACAACCACTATAAACATACCAACGCTACCACAACAACTGCAACACTACCCCCTTTCCACACAAACCAGCCATGCCACTGCCAACAACCACACATTAGCCCATCCTCCACCATTGCAACAACCACACCTCATCATCCCAACGAGCCACAATATCACGGGATCAGCTCGATCCATCCACCCATCAAATGCCCAAGTCGACTTGTGACATACCTGGGGCACGTTCCTGATCGCCCCGGTCTAACTAGTGCCGGAGCGTCAAAGTATATCTACTGTGAACGATTTCGCCCATAAATTAAATTAAACTAGCAGTAGAAGAATGGGCATGACCGCTCTGTACGTTGGAGGTCCATGCGCTAGCAGAAAAGAAACAATACAAAAACAATTTAAACAATTTAAATAAAGCAATCCTTTAGCTCAACTCCAATTCTCGCCACAGAAACAACCCCTGAGATCCATCACTCAGTCTCCACGTATATAATGCGCCATCAATTAAAGAAGAGGAAAGATCTACTTGGTCGATGCGATGAAGAAATGGTTATATCTTGTCTTATCCCTAGCTTTCCATCCTATTTTCAACATTGGGGTTTCTTTTGATCACACTCTATTCTAAACAATCGTGGGGATATGGTTTTTGGGTAGAAAGGGAGAAAAGAGAGATGCATGGGGTTTAACAAGAGAGCAAGAGAAGAGAGGGTAGGGGTTATAGCACCTGAGCAAAGGGTGGGAGAAGGGATACAACTCACTGAGGTCCTTCTACTTGGTTTAGGATAGAGGTGTTTATGAAGGAACATTTTATAAATAGTACATGTTTTTTTAAAATGAAATCAATATAATTAAGTGGGAAATAAAAAAACTGAGGAGGTTTGAAGAGGGGGAAAATGATGGGATTTCAAGGGAGAAAAACATATGGAGAAGATACAGTGGAAAAGAGATCTTATTCTTTTCTTTGCAAGTTTTCAATTTGTGAAGAAATTAATCATCGAGGCATGAGGAATTTTTTTAGAAGATTGTTTATGGGGCCAGGAAAATATGGACTACTAGATTTATATTAAGTATTCAATTGTGTTTATTTTTCCTTTACCCCAATGTTTCCTTATGTAAATTCTTGTAATCATGCCAGATTGAGTTTTTAGGGATAAATGTCAACTTCATAGTTTTTTAATGATCCCAAGATCCTTGGTCATTGACTTGTACTCTTGTTTCTCCTACCTCATGAAAAATATACTGTCACCATGAGATGTAAAGTAAAACTATAAGGTTAAACCATGATTTTTTTATTTCATTTATTGCTTTGATTTTCTTTAAGTATTAAATTTTGTTTTTTATTCAAAATGCTCTACTATAATTATATATAAAGCCTGACATTGCTATGTTGTGGATCTTTTGTGCTTAATTTATGGCACCTTTGTTTAAAATATGATTTTTCCATGCTTAATTAAGCGTAACATATTTAAAATTTTGTATAATTGAATTATACAATCCATGTTGTACAAATGAGTTTTCGTATTATATTCTTTTGTTCTCTAGTTTGTATTTAAATATATAATTAAATTTTAAAGTTTGAATCAGTCTTACAATATGATTATGAGAAATTACGACCAAGTTATGTTGTCTATCCACAACATGTTAATTCTCAATTGGTTTCATTGTCATTGGATATACACATGACAATACATATATACATTTTTGAATCTGTAATTTGTTATGTTTGGATAAATAATTAAGTGAAAGAAAAGAAATTATTATAATTAAATTTATGCTCATGTTAAGTTTTTTTTATAGAAGATCAATTCCCACCTATCCATTCATCCAATGGCCTGAAGACTTTCATTTTTTATTGATTTTTGATAATCCACCTTTCAAGGGGTGAGGTGGAACCCTTACAAGGTCCGTAGGCGTAAGTATTACATGGCTCGTAGGCCTTAGAGAAATTCATTGTCCGTAGGCTTCCAACATTACATATAACCCATACTAACTACTTGGAACTACTCCTCCCCAACATCTTCATCATGAAATCAGCTCTCCACCTTCGCATGACTGTTCGACTAGGCTATCCCATGCATGCACAGGCTTATCTCGATGGCAGGTGTCATACCCTCTCATTCTTGCAATCAGTGTAGCTTCTACTGTGGTGAAAGCTCATTGCTCATTCTCCTTATAGAGCTTGTTCTTTGAAGGTTGTATGGTTTGCATCTGCACTTAAGGTGACCCGAATGCCTTAAGGTGGACCGAAGGCCTTACTGGCCCGAAGGCTTGGGTGGCCCGAAGGCCTTAAAAGGACTCGGGGACCAAATTGGTGGCCCGAAGGCCCAAATGGGGGCAAATTCCCGACTGCTATAGTGTCAAACAGTGCCTGCTACAGTTCTCGCTACAGTACTGCACAGTTCCCGCTACAGTACCTGCTACAGTACTATTACAATATTGCTACAGTACCCCCTGGAAAAATTGTGCCTCCGCTTGGATTTGATCCTGGGTTGCCTGAATGCACTTAAGAGTCCTCACCAACCGGGCTGAGGCTCATGTGCGATCAATTCCCACCTATGTTCTCATTTCTTTCTCCCCAAATCTGCTATGCCAAGAGACCCCTAAAAGTTGGTTTGTCATCAATGGTGACAAGCAGTTCTCACAGGGGCGGTTCTTCCTACATCACTGCTCCTTACTGATCCATAGACAGTCTTAGCATGAGACCGACTGTTGGTTCTGATGAAATTCAGGTGCGAATTGATCCACCACATGCAGACCTGGATGAAGAGGTCACGAGTCTTAGGAAACAAATCAAGCAACTCAGAAATGAAGCCCAAGAGATAGTCTAAAGCAAAGTTTCAAAACGAATTCACGAATCAACTGCAAATGACAGGCATAAAGGCACAGGCTGGGGTGAAGAACAACATGAGGGCATTGAATAAAAGCATCACTTGACACGACTCCAAGCATCTCAATGCACATATGTTATCTCTAACAATGCAGGTTTGAGAGGGAAGACTGAACAAGTTAGGACCAATGAAATAAATGAGAAAACATTTTCCATAAATGAAAAGTGGATAATTCATCTAGGAGGTTTCCTCTTTAAGCAGAAACACCCGCAATCTGTGAAAAGATAACAACAACAATCTTCAGAGCAAAACTACTATCAATCCAGGAGATCAATGTTCAAAGGTTACTGCTGGTGTTGTGGAGTGTTTGGTCATAAAGCTTATTCATGCTAGTATAGCATGTCACTATCAGGAAAGAGGCATGAATCAACGAGGAGCTATGCCAAACAGATGAGATCAGATTATCAGAAAGAGAAGCCTGTGACGAAGGCATCATCTAAACTGTCAATACAGAACAAATATGAGTGTTTGAATGAAGTTTGTGGCAGATGTGGTCAAGAAGGTCACAAAGCTGAGAAATGCAGAGTTAGCTTATTGAGTGAGATTCCTCGCAATGTAAATGTGAAGGGAAGTCATAAAGTGAAGAATGCTACAATCACCAATAAATTATATGAGAATCTTAAGCAAACTGAGAACATTAAGAAAGAATGTTTAGTTATTTGGACCGACCAACTAGCCAAGGCTAAACAAATAGAGAAAGATCAGAAGCTTGCCGAGACAAAAGGAAAGTGGTGACAGTTGAATAAGTTAAAATTGAGGAGAAATCATCTATAAATGATGACTTGAAAATTCTTAAGTGTGAATGGTGTGAACAAACTAGGCATGACACAAAACATTGCATGACAATACTACCAACCCAAGAAGAGAACATAAAGAGGATGTGGCAAGCACAAAGTAATGCTTCTGGTATTGAAGAGGAAAAACATCCACATCAGAAGTGTTAACAGATGAGGAGAAATTAATCACACATTCTGAGAGAACTAAGAAAGAAGGCTCATCCAAAGACGAGCCTAAGAAGAAAAAGATGAAGGGTTGAGAGGAAATTCTCAGCCTTAATATGTCCTCTAAAACATTTGAGGTCCCTCCTTATTCCCTTATTCTTGTTTATCTAAATTAACTTACAGAGAATTGAAGGAGAAAAAATTGTCATCCTGGCAAACATCAATTTCCATGACGATGTATGGAGTGCATTCCCTCCAGGGGGCGACATTGAAGGTGATGATATCTCTTGAAAAACTTGCTCATATAACCCTTGAAATGAAGAAGTTGGAATGAGAATGAGAATGATATCACATTACTAAATATTTTTTGGATAGCTTTGATGCTTTGGTGACATCACTCTTGTTTTCTACACCAGGTTGACCCACATAGACATAAAGTTGATTAAATAAAAGTTCATTTCTTTTTGAAAAAATGTGATTCCATTCCTTGAGGTGATAAAAATTAGAAAATGGAGTTTTTGAATTTGATTGAGGTTGAAGTTGAAGTGAGTGCCCCTAAATACACCTTCGTATTTATTGTCAATAAGGGGGAGAAGAAA
Source organism: Viscum album (assembly GCA_963277665.1). Lineage (NCBI taxonomy): Eukaryota > Viridiplantae > Streptophyta > Magnoliopsida > Santalales > Viscaceae > Viscum > Viscum album. The sequence goes on along the minus strand of OY728156.1, from coordinate 1,429,126,887 downwards.
AGGAAGAGAATTCACATATCGACTTGGTGAAATTTTTAAGGGTATTGACAACAAATCCAAAAGAGGAGATTGCTGAACCAATGAACTTGAATTGTATTTGTTGTCAATAAAGAGTCAATATGTATTGGAGATTATAAGAAGAGATGAAGTGAAAAAGCATGGAGAATGACTATTCTCCATATCAATTGTGACGATTGTTAAACCGTTCTTAATGTCAAAGACGTGCCAATTGCACTAAGAGGTGCACATTGTTTACTACATTTAAAGAAGTGAATAAATATTTTGAAAAAGGCCATGAAATATTATTTTATTGCATGAAATTTCACTTAGATATTTTCTAAGTGTTGAGCAAAAATATGTCAACCACCTAGCCAACCAAAGGGACCCGTGTAACCACTACTTAGGTGGGAAAACATGTCATGTAACAACCCAAAGTTTCATTAATGGAAATCCCTCTTGATCTAATTAAATGTCTCTTTATGTTTATATAAAGTGTCAACTTCATTGGTTTTATGTTAAGAATTTTGACCGTTGCTAATATAGCCGTTGAACAGTGATCACATGATTAATATAAATATAGGACTTTAACAAATCCAATTTACTCAGACAAAAGAAGCGATGACCTCTTCCAGTAGAATTGCTCCATACAAAGCCCATTTGTCGGAGCTCGGAAAAGAGGTGATATCCTTGGGCTTCGCTCTTGACCAAGCCCAAGCTGAGCTTCATCATGTCAAGCTCGAACGTGACCGTCTACGGGAAAAGTGGAAGTTGATTGAAATTACCACTCGAGCGATGTTATCTGAGCCACCCCAAGAGTCTGTCACCATCGCACACCTTACCCTTAGGTCTTATGCGACTGTTTTAAGGGGTTATGTAACAAATAAGTAGTACTATGTTCATGCACATTATTTTTTGTATATAATAATGAATATAATTTTTAGTCATTTTTGATACATTGTAAATAGTTTTTAAAGTACAAATGGTGTTTTTAGTTATTATTTAATTAAGAAATATATTTTATTAAATTAAGGGATTTTTGAATTAAATAATATTTTTTTAATAAAATAATAATAATATTATTAAATTAATTTTTATTAAATATAAATGATCTTATAATTTTATGAATGCAATTAAAATTTTTATTAAGGTTTGAAAGCCATTTCTGTCAAAACCTGTGAATTTTTTATAAATGTCGGTTTTTTATTTTAAAAGTGAAAATTAACATATTTAGAAAATTATTTAGATAAAATAGATGTTATTTCTGGAATTAGGACGTTGAAATTATCCAACGGTGAATTTTTCATAATTTTCTGAGACAATCAAATTTTTGGGTAAAAATTAAATACCGTTTAAATATATAATGTGTTTTATGACATCATAATGACCCAATAGTGATGTAATAAAATACTACAATCTTTATGTTCGGTCAATATATGTTTTACCATTAAAATAATGTGATTTTGGGTTTGTTTGACTTACTTTTCAAAGCATTAATGGATCCCTCAAGACTTATTCAACACCTTGCCTTTTTAAATTAATTTTCATGGGAGTGTGACTCACCTCCACATAAGAAACCCTAATATTTTAAGAATTTCAGACTTTGCCCTTATAAAATATTGTTTTCCTTTTCCCTTTGCCAAAAACCATGGGCAAAAACCATGGGATGATTTGTGGTTTGGATTAATTTAATGTAAGGGGACCCAAATCTAAATAATAAAGAATTCACTCACCTTTCCTATATAAACCCACCCAAGCTCCCACATCCTCCTCACTCAAAGACTTTGGAGTTCATCCAACCTCTGCCCTACTCTCTCTAAAATCCTCCCAAGGTGCCACAAGCTCCCAAGAAGCCTCTCACAAGCTTCTCTCTAGCCTTTGGAAGCACACTTCCAAGTAAGGGTTTTTTTCTTCCTTTATCATTTTTGTCCAATTTTATTTATGTTGTTTTGCCCTTTTAATTTCAATTATGAATGTTGGGGTATGGTTTCACACCTCCCTCATACTGCCCTCTTTGTGTTTGATTGATGGGAGACCCCTTTATCTCTCATTAAATGCCTCCCATGTACACCCGTTACTATACCGAAATTCCGAAAGGAACTTCTCTCTATTCTTTTACATTCAAGCAATAATTTTGTATCATGAATCTAAATTCCATTACAATTGTTGGTACATGTATCTACATGACCTCTTTACTGTCCATTACATGTAAATATGATGAGGAACCCCTTTCTCTCTCATCAACCATTTTTATGAATTCTTATGTCACGTCGTTACGCTGCCGAAATCGCACCGATTTTCTAATCCAATTTCATTGTGTAGTGAATACCATGCCCATTTCTCCATCAAGGGTATTCACCTTTATGCACATTTACTTATTGATTATAAAGTTTCATGTATGAATTCCACATTCTTTTATCGTGGAATAAATGATTATGTTTTATGAATCCATGTTTTATGATCCATGTGGCACACTTATGCATAAAATGAAATGTTTAAAAGGGTGCGCCCTTATAACGCTCCAATGCATTGGGTAAAGTATAGTATCATGATACGTCATGTGCAATGAGTGTTGACTCATGCTAATTCAAGTGCAATGAGGGTTTACTCGTGCTTTATGTGCAATGAGGATTTACTCATGCTCCATGTGCAATGAGTCTTGGCTCATGCTAATTCCATGTTAAGTGTTGTTGCCACATTTCAATGTTATTATTATCATGCTTTATCATGCCTTTATGTTCATGTTTCTTTTATGCTCTATTGATATTCCTATTGTCTAACATGTATTGTACTCCTCATGTTATTCCATATGTACTCCTTTACTGGGATTTATAGCTCACCCTTTTCTTATGCATGTTCTCAGGTTATCCCATGCAATGCTAAGTACGAGGGAATGTAGTGGTCATGTAAAAGAAGTTTTCAATAAAGATGTTGTATTTCATATTTTAAGTTTTTATGTAATGATCCTAAGCCCCAAAGACACTAAACCTCTCGATCTTCTTTGTTGTATCAAGTGATGTTTTATGTAATAAATCATGTTTAAGTTTGCAATAAAAGCAGAGTTGTCATAGTTGGTATCAGATGATAGGTTTAGTTATTTTTGGGATTAGGAAACCTTAGTAAAGCCTTAGATACAAGACTAAGTATAATAAAAACATCCCTAAGTTTTGGTAAGTACTGAGTAAGTGGTTTATCAAACAAATACATCCTTGTCTGGATACGAGCAGGTAGAGGCGACTCTGGCACAGATGTATTCTAGGGGTAAAACCCAAAAACACCGCTTTGAGCTAGACTCGAATGAGAACTGGTGCACGACAACGGGCCTTGCTGCACTCTTGGTTACGAGACTCCCGGGGGATATGTTTTGATAAATTCAAAAGCTTTGTATAAACCCTTATTAAGGGAATTAAAAAAATGCCCCTACAAATATATGTTAGAAAGTAAATCATGAAAATCCTAGATTGAAGCCTATAGACTCATGAGTTAAGGAAATAAAAGTTTATTTATAAGTCATCAACTTTTGTCTTTGGATTACCCTTTATGTGTTACCCCTAACTTTCCTTTTATTCCAGCCAATGATCGGTAATAGGAGGACTCGGGCTAACAACCGTTGTGAAGATCAGTGTGATGACTGTACTAATGAGATGCCCAATCCAATGGGAGCGGGAATCGCGAACTTTGTCATGCTTCTCTCTCAGCTAACTCAAGTTTTGAATAGAAACATGGGTCAAGAGGAACGTCCAAACCCTCCTAAGAAGGAACAAGTCACTATCGAGAGCTTCATGAGGAAAATGCCTCCTACTTTTAGTGGATCATCTGATCCCACAATCACTGAACAATGAATCAACTCCATTGAAAAGATCTTCTTCATCATTCAATGTTATGAACAAGAGAAGGTTCTCCTGGCTGCTTATCGTATGGAGGGTGAAACTGATCAATGGTGGACGTTGATAAAAAATACGAAGTCTGAGGAGGAGATCGAGGCGTTGGAATGGAAGGATTTCCGGAAGATGTTTTTCGATAAATATTTTCCGCACACCCTCCGACTTAAGATGGAAAGGGACTTCCTTTCCCTCAAGCAAAAAGATGAAGAATCTGTTGGAGCGTACGAGGCAAACTTCACAAGGCTTGCACGATACGCGTTCGGCTTTGTCGTTACCCCTGAATGCAAAGTTGACCGCTTCTTTGGTGGGATGAAGCCTAGCTTGCGGAAAGCATTAACGATCCGTGACTTCGACAGCTATGAGGAAATTGTCCGATGTGCCCTCAAGGTTGAAATGGAGATCGGGGAATCACATGGGTATCATGGGGACAAGAAGCGTAAGGTGTACTTCAATGCTGGCGGTCCGATGGATAAATCCAACGGTGCTAAGAAGATCCAGCACCCCACTTTCCAAAAGTGCGGGAAGAAGCACCCTGGAAATTGCCTTAAGGGGATGAGGAAATGCTTCAGGTGTGGAAGAGAAGGGCACCTAGCTGTTAATTGTCGATAAGAAAGACCCGCGACTGCAACAGAGGATAGGAACGCTCCGTTCGAACCTCAACGCGTTGTTCAATGCTACAAATGCAAAGAACTGAGTCATTTTGCAAATCAGTGCCCTAATCCAAGGGTTTTTGGAGACAACCAACAACCTCCAAGGCTGCAAGGAAGAGCTTTTGCCATCACTTCTGTCGAAGTGAACCCCGACAACGAAGTGGTGACAAGTACGCTAGTTATTCATTCAAGAATAGCGAACGTACTTTTTGATTCAGGTTCTACGCATTCTTTTATATCTCGAAAGTTTAGTAGAACAATCCCAGCACCACCACAAATCATGGAAGTAAAGATGTCGGTGAGTATGGAAAATGAGGCAATCATTGCATCCCATGAATATAAGCCCTCCCTTGTTATAATCTGTGGATTGAATTTCCCGGCAAACCTCGTCATACTCCCTCTGGTGGAATTTGATGCAATTCTTGGCATGGATTGACTTTCCTTATATAGAGCCAACATAAATTGTCGGGAGAGGGAAATCACACTCCATATGGAGAATCGACCCCCGATTCTTTACAAGTGTCAGGAGGAAGATGAATCTCCTTTAACTCCATCATCTCAAGCATGGATATTACTGCCCTATGAGCACGCGTATCTGGATCAGATGATTGAGTCCAAAAAAGAAACCATCCTTGAAGAAATGCCTATTGTGGGGGAATTCGCGGAAGTGTTTCTCGAGGAACTGCCTGGTCTTCCTCTTAGAAGAGATGTTGAGTTCTCAATTGAACTTATACCCGGGGTATTAACAATATCCAAGAATCCATATAGAATGGCTGTTGTTGAGCTTGAAGAGTTGAAGAAACAACTACAGGAGAATCTGGATAAAGGGTTTATACGCCCAAGTGCTTCACCATGGGGTGCACCAGTCCTCTTTGTCAAGAAGAAGGATGGGTCAATGCGGCTTTGCATCGATTATCATGAACTTAACAAAATCACGATAAAGAACAAGTATCCTATCCCACGAATTGATGACTTGTTCGATCAGCTGCGTGGAGCACAATACTTCTCCAAGGTGGACTTGCGGTCGGGATATTATCAAGTAAGGGTGAAGAAGGAAGATGTCCCCAAGACTGCTTTTCGTACAAGATACGGGCACTATGAATTCATAGTAATGCCTTTCAGACTCACCAATGCTCCAATAATATTCATGGACTTGATGAATAGAGTCTTTAGAGATTACCTAGACAAATTTGTGGTAGTCTTTATAGATGATATTCTAATATACTCCAAAACCAAGGAGGATCATGAGGAGCATTTAAGAACTGTACTAGAGACTTTGCGCAAGGAGAAGCTCTATGAAAAGTACAACAAGTGTGAGTTCTGGTTGAATGAGGTCTCATTCTTGGGCCATATCATCACAAACAATGGGATATCTGTGAATCCCTCCAAAACAGATGCAATTGAGGGATGACTGAGGCCAATATCGGTAACAGATATCCGTAGCTTCTTGGGGTTAGCTGGATATTATCGACGATTTCTGAGAAATTTCTCACGATTGTCCAACCCTCTTACCAAGCTAACTCGAAAGGGAGTAAAATTTTCTTGGAGTGATGAATGCGAAGAAAGCTTCAAGGAGTTGAAAAGGAGGCTTATCACTGCGCCCGTGCTCACTTTACCCACAAGTGGGGAACTTTTTGTGGTATTCAGTGATGCTTCAAAGAAGGGCTTAGGCTGTGTGCTGATGCAGAATGATAAAGTTATATCCTACGCCTCAAGGCAGTTGAAAATCCATGAGCGAAACTATCCAACACATGATCTGGAGTTGGCGGCGGTGATCTTTGCCTTGAAAATCTGGCGGCATTATCTCTATGGAGAGAAATGTGAGATATATACTGACCACAAGAGTCTTAAATATATATTCACACAGAAAGAGCTTAATATGCGCCAGAGAATATGGATAGAGCTCATCAAGTATTATGACTGTTCAATACATTACCACCATGGGAAAGCGAACAAGGTGGCAGATGCCCTAAGTAGAAAGGACCCAGCAATTCTATCAATGATGAGAATTGAGAAGGATCCAATTTCTTAGACTTTATTAAGATGGACGTGAGAATCATAAAGAAGGGAACATCATCAATCCTTTCACAAATGATTGCTCAACCATCTCTTTTGGAAAGGTTAAAGGATGCTCAAAAGTATGATGTGGGAATTCAAGAAAAAGTGGAAGCTATCAAAAAGGGGAAATCCTCAGAGTTTAATGTTAATGAAGAATGAATTGTGTGGTTTGGGAAAAGACTATGTGTTCCATCAAATCCGGAGATGAAGAAGGAACTTTTGGATGATGCACATAGTTCAAATTTCTCTATTCACCCAGGGAGCACAAAGATGTATCGAGATCTCTGAGAAAACTTTTGGTGGGATAATATGAAGAAGGAGATCGTTGAATATACATCAAAGTGCCTGGTGTGTCAGCAAGTGAAGGCAGAGAGGCAGAAGTCTAAGGGGATGATGCAACCATTGCCCATACTGGAATGGAAATGGGAGAACATCACCATGGACTTTGTCACAGGACTTCCAAGGACATCCAAAGGCAACAATGCAATCTGGGTTGTTGTGGATCGTCTTACAAAGACTGCACACTTCATTGCTATTTGGGAGGATTTCTCTTTGGATCAACTGGCACAAATATATATCAGGGAAGTGGTAAGGTTGCATGGAGTACCACTATCTATTGTGTCTGACCGAGATCCAAGATTCACCTCTAAGTTTTGGAAGAGTCTTCAACATGCTCTGAATACTGAACTGAACTTCAGTACGACCTATCATCCTCAAACTGATGGCCAATCAGAGTGGACTATCCAAACACTTGAGGATATGTTGAGAGTGTGCTCAATGGACTTTAAAGGAGGATGAGATCAACATCTTCCTCTGGTTGAGTTATCTTATAACAATAGTTTCCACTCAAGCATCCAAATGACACCATATGAAGCCCTGTATGGGAAAAGGTCCAGAACACTGGAATGTTGGGATGAGGTCGGTGAACCTAAGCTGCTTGGACCAGAAATGGTCGAGGAAATGGTGGAGAAGGTAAAAACCATTCAGCAGCATATCAAGGCAGCTCAGAGTCGACAGAAGAGTTATGCAGATAATCGTTGATGAGACCTTGAGTTTAAAGTTGGAGACATGGTGTTTCTGTGCATATCTCCATGGAAGAAGGTCATGAGGTTTGGAAGGAAAGGTAAGTTAAGTCCAAGGTACATCGGCCCCTTCGAGATTATTGATCGTGTTGGGGCTGTGACCTATCGACTAGCACTTCCATCTACTATGGCCAAAGTACATGATGTATTTAATGTATCCCTCTTAAGGAAGTACATACCGGACCCTTCACATGTACTCTCTTCCGAGGTGGTACAATTGGAAGATGATCTTTCTTATGAGGAGCAACCAGTGAAGATCTTAGATCGTAGAGAAAAAGTTCTATGAAATAAGACAATGCCCCTCGTCAAGGTGTTGTGGAGAAACCACAAGTTTGAAGAAGCGGCTTGAGAATCAGAGGATATGATGAAGCTGAGTTACCCACAATTGTTTTAGTGTGGGAAAAGGAAAATTTCGAGGGCGAAATTTCTTAAGGGGGGAATATTGTAACGACCCAAAGTTTTATTAATGGAAATCCCTCTTGATCTAATTAAATGTCTCTTTATTTTTATATAAAGTGTCAAGTTCATTGGTTTTATGTTAAGAATTTTGACTGTTGTTAATATAGCCGTTGAACAGTGATCACATGATTAGTATAAATATAGGACTTTAACAAATCCAATTTACTCAGACAAAAGAAGCGATGACCTCATCCAGTAGAATTGCTCCATACGAAGCCCATTTGTCGGAGCTCGGAAAAGAGGTGGCATCCTTGGGCTTCGCTCTTGACCAAGCCCAAGCTGAGCTTCATCATGTCAAGCTCGAACGTGACCGTCTACGGGAAAAGTGGAAGTTGATTGAAATTACCACTCGAGCGATGTTATCCGAGCCACCCCAAGAGTCTGTCACCATCGCACACCTTACCCTTAGATCTTATGCGGCTGTTTTAAGGGGCCATGTAACAAATAATTAGTACTATGTTCATGTACATTATTTTTTGTATATAATAATGAATATAATTTCTAGTCATTTTTGATACATTGTAAATAGTTTTTAAAGTACAAATGGTGTTTTTAGTTATTATTTGCAGAAAGGTTAGGGCAAAGCCCTTTATATTAAGGAAAAGAAAAGACAAAGAGAGATGGACGGGGTCATACAAGCAGTCATGCCCTCGTGCCAATCATAACTAGAGGAAACTCAAATGTCAAAGTCACATTCATAATCACCATTCCAATCCGAATCATAATCTAGAGGACCATGAGACCTGGTAATCATAGTTGGCTTCAGATATGAGTAATCTTTCTGACGTCCTGCTTTCTTAGGAGGAACAGGTTGAAAATCTTCAGCATCCACAACAATGTTTTTTCCTTTGGAAAAAACCTGACTATAGGTTGGTTTTTTTGGAGAGTCATCTTCTACATCATCCCACCTTCCTTGGATGCCATGCGTCTCCTTTAGTTTAATAATTTCCTCTTAAGTTTGTGAAAGATTTGCACCATCACTCGGAGATTGTTTCTCCTCGATCACAAGACCAACACCTTCCTGTGTCTTCCCCCAAATCACTCCTGATTCCATGTTACCCTCAGTTCGGGCATTCACACCAAGCTCAGGCGCCAAAGTCAGGGCCACCCTTGTCCCAGATCCAGTCTCAGGCCTACATTCCTCTGTGTGCACCAACAAACCTTGTTCGGTATCCTTCGCCACTTGAGGCTCTTGTGAAAGATATTGGGAGGCATCATCCACTACTTTAGTACTCATGTACTCATTACCTCTATCAGTAGGGGATTGTCTTCCGCCAGCAGACTTATGCTGCGTTGTTTGCCTCCTTATCTTCCTCCTACAGGAAGTCTCAAAATTCCCTTTTGCTGAACAAAAAGCACATACAACATTTTTACAACACTTCTCTTTATCATGGCCAATAACTTGATAGTTACTACAAAAGTTAGGTAATCTCTCATATTCCACCTTTAGGGAGATATCATCATCCAATGCCGACAAAACTATATTATGAATCAGGAAAGAACTTAGATCAACTTCCACCAGAACCCTAGCATAATGACCAAATTTCACAGCCTTAGTGGTCCTATCCATTTTAATTGGAATACCCACAGCAGAAGCAATGTCAAAAAGGATCTTAGGATGCCATAGGATCCAGTGAAGACCAACAATTTTGACCCAGACTTGAGCCCGAGTATTTTTTAAAGAGAAAGGATTGAAACGGAAATCCCATTCCTGAAAGCAAATCATACCTGGATTAAGAGTAATTGATCCGATCCCCCAAGCTCTTCGCTTCAGATCCTCCGATGAAAAAATAATGTGAAAAAATCCTCGTCCCATAGGTATACATCTCCAATCACAAAACCCCCATATAGAAGTTAACTTTCAAATCAAATCATCTATCTTCCAAACTTTTCCTCCAATAGGAAGAACAAGTCTCGCGATTATTGAATGCTCACAGAGCTTAAATCTGCTAAGAATAACATCCCTGCTGGCAACAACACGGGCAATGTCACCCTTTCTCACGACTCGCTCGGTAGCACCATCATGCACAGAATTGAAATGTCGTCTATTGGAAACCCCAATCCTTTCAATTCCTTTACTAGAGTTCCCTGCATCTGTCAAATTACCAGATGGAGGTCTCATCTCCACCTTATCCAAAGGGAGATTGCCCATCCTCCCCACTGTAGGTCGAGGCATATCCGACTCATCCAAAGGGCAAACCGCGGTCGCCTTGCCCAAAAGCGCATACAACATTTTGGGTTTGTTTGACTTACTTTTCAAAGCATTAATGGACCCCTCAAGACTTATTCAACACCTTACCTTTTTAAATTAATTTCCATGGGAGTGTGACTCACCTCCACATAAGCAACCTTAATATTTTAAGACGTTCGGACTTTGGCCTTATAAAATATTGTTTTCCTCTTCCCTTTGCCAAAAACCATGGGCGAAAACCATGGGATGGTTTGTGGTTTGGATTAATTTAATGTAAGGGGACCCAAACCTAAATAATAAAGAATTCTCTCACCTTTCCTATATAAACCCACCCAAGCTCCCACATCCTCCTCACTCAAAGCCCTTGAATTTCGTCCAACCTCTTCCATACTCTCTCTAAAATCCTCCCAAGGTGCCCCAAGCTCCCAAGAAGTCTCTCACAAGCCCCTCTCTAGCCTTTGGAAGCATACTTCCAAGTAAAAGTTTTTTTCTTCCTTTCTCATTTTTGTCCAATTTTCTTTATGTTGTTTTGCCCTTTTAATTTCAATTATGAATGTTGGGGTATGGTTTCACACCTCCCTCATACTGCCCTCTTTGTGTTTGATTGATGGGAGACCCCTTTATCTCTCATTAAATGCCTCCCATGTACACCCGTTACTATACCGAAATTCTGAAAGGAACTTCTCTCTCTTCTTTTACATTCAAGCAATAATTTTGTATCATGAATCTAAATTCCATTACAATTGTTGGTAAATGTATCTATATGACCTCCTTACTTTCCATTACATGTAAATATGACGAGGAACCACTTTCTCTCTCATCAACCATTTTTATGAATTCTTATGTCACGTCGTTACGCTGCCGAAATCGCACCGATTTTCTAAGTCAATTTCATTGTGTAGTGAATACCATGCCCATTTCTCCATCAAGGGTATTCACCTTTATGCACATTTACTTATTGATTATAAAGTTTCATGTATGAATTCCACATTCTTTTATCGTGGAATAAATGATTATGTTTTATGAATCTATGTTTTATGATCCATGTGGCACACTTATGCATGAAATGAAATGTTTAAGAAGGATGCACCCTTATAACGCTCCAATGCATTGGGTAAAGTATAGTATCATGATACGTCATGTGCAATGAGTGTTGAATCATGCTAATTCAAGTGCAACGAGGGTTTACTCTTACTTTATGTGCAATGAGGATTTACTCATGCTCCATATGCAATGAGCCTTGACTCATACTAATTCCATGTTAAGTGTTGTTTCCACATTTCAACGTTATTATTATCATGCTTTATCATGCCTTTATGTTCATGTTTCTTTTATGCTCTATTGATATGCCTATTGTCTAACATGTATTGTACTCCTCATGTTATTCCATGTGTACTCCCTTACTGGGCTTTATAACTCACCCTTTTCTTATGAATGACCTCAGGTTATCCCATGCAATGCTAAGTATGAGAGAATGTAGTGGTCATGTAAAGGAAGTTTTCAATAAAGATGTTGTATTTCATGTTTTAAGTTTTTATGTAATGATCCTAAGCCCCAAAGACACTAAACCTCTCGATCTTCTTTGTTGTATCAAGTGATGTTTTATGTAATAAATCATGTTTAAGTTTGTAATAAAAGCATGGTTGTCATATGTCAACCTCTAGCCAACCATGGTGGTGGGCGAGTATAGTGATGGCCAAGCCTGCGCGGAGGCATGGGTGCGCATGGCACCCATAGGAATGTGCACGGGTGAGTGCACATGGAGGTGGGCCAGTGAGCCTGCACAGGGTGGCGTGGCCCATGAATCCCATGTGTGATAGTGTGTCCGTGTGTCGACCCCGATGTCGACTTGGGCACTTGCTAAAGCGGAGTATATTATTAAGCAGCGCTCGACTGCGAAAGAAACCAATGCGAGACAAGCGATGCGTGGGCATTTTTCATGCGTTTTAAAATGTTACAGATATAATGCGACCGTTTGATTAGAAAGCGTTGGGCCATCCGATTTCCACCGCGTCGTCGTCTTCTTCCTTCGAGTTACTAAGGGCTTCAACATGCTATTCTTTATACCGCGATGAGCTTGATTGAACCCAAGGTTGCTATGATAATTTTGATCTTGAGATTTTGAGATGAGATGACCATACACTAGATCATCTTGCATGTGTACTACGATGTGCATGCATGTGTTTACATGATGATATAGCTTCTTTCAAGGAGGAACCAAAACTGCTGATTGATATTCATGCATGAGATGATGCATGTGATATGCTCGCATGCACGTGAGTTCTTAACCACGAAGAGAAATCTCAATCTCGTATAAGTAGAAACGTCATGATTTTTGTTGTCAGAATATTTGAGAAACATTGAGATATTTGAGTGATTTAAAATATGCTTGACACTACATATTTTGCAGGATCTAAAATCTAGACTTGGCTCGACTTATTTCTGAGAGTTTTTTTAAGTCGGTGGAAGAGTAGAAGGAGAGGTGGTGGAGCTCGCCTATAAAAGGAGAAGCATCGAGATCGAGATAGTAGCCGTCAATCAAGATTTGGAGGCTCTTGTTTTCCAGAGTGAAACAAAGCTCCGCAAAACTCTTGTTTTGTGAAGAGGAGATCCGCGCTTGACACAATCGCGTGAAGAATAAGACCCCATGTACACTACATGTGATCTTCACATCCAGTCTTACATGAAGTTTCTGAGACATTCTGCGAAGCACACCGACTTTCGCGAAGAAGAATAACCTGCGTGCTTGTACACTTACACGAATATTGAGAGACCTCGTGTACTCACTGGTATGCGAAGGAGACGAAGGAACCACAAAGAATATTGCTTTCACGAAGTGGGTGGAAGAGACTTCGTGTGCACACACTATTACACGAATAAGCAAGTGCCTGATAGAGCCCGAGACCACCCTGGTGACTGGATAGTTTATTCCAGGTGTGGGTGTGGGAAAACTGCAGCAGCAGGCGAGGCAATGGGTTGTCCACGTGAGGATGAGGTGGAACAATTAGATGGAGAGGTGCCTAAGGGTAAAAGTGGAAATGCACAGCTAGGGGAGGCGGTTAGAGCAAGGGAGCCGAAGTGGTTATAAGGAAGTGAGGCATGCCTGAGGAGAGAAATCTTTCTCTTTATGTTTTGTACGTCCTGGGGCTTGGGTGGGTAATTCCTAGGTGAAAGGATTCTTATATGTACTTTTCCTCTGTTTTGCTAGTCCTTCTCCCTGTAATTCCAGTTGTTTCCAGTGGAAGTTAATTGAATGAAGCCTTTTCTTCTCTTTTATGTGAGAGATCTCTATCAGCTTGGTCCAACATACCTTTGTTTTTCCCTTCTGGACCACCCTCTCGTTTCTTCCTCTATCATTTTCCCCACCTCATCCATTAATGTTCTTCATCCATGGAGACTCGACAACAATCATGATTGGATCTTGTCGAACAACGACTTGATACTTTAACTGAGCAATTCTATTTTCTATCTTCTTTAGTTACCAATTTATCATCGGGTCAAGACGAATGGCGTTCTTATCTTACAAATATTCTGCGACGCCTCGACAAACAACAAGTTTTCGACGCACCTCCTTCTGCTCAACTCACGATAGATTCGGCTACGCCTTCTATTCCAGCATTTGATCCTGCTCCTTCCAAGGCGCCTCTTCATCCTTCTATTTGTGATCATCCTATGCACAATACTCCGTTGGCTGCTCCTAGACAACTCAATCTCCCTCTTTTTGATGGTGTCGATCCACAAGGGTGCATAATACACCCAAACCAATGAAAGTCCAGCTCGCTCAAATTAGTATGGAAGGAAGAGCAATTCATTGGTTTTCCATTTTGATTGAAGTGCATATGCAATTATCTTGGACGCTTTTTAAGGAGGAACTCATGGAGCGTTTTAGTGGTCTTACAATTCAAAATCCTTACGAAGAGCTCGCTACTCTTCAACAGTTAGGATCAGTTACTGATTATATGGAACCATTTGAGTATTTGGTTTCACTTCTTCCTCGAAAACCAGAGCAACAATATGTGGGTTATTTTCTCAACGGTCTCCAGGAAGATATTCATGATTGGGTAAAAATACATAATCCTTTGAGTCACATACAAGCCATGCGTTTTTCTTGCCACATTGAGTTTTTTTTTTCATAAAGGTTTTGTTGCTCCTCTATGATGCATTGCTTTTCCATCACCTGGAAATGTTTGTCCACCTCCTGTATACCAGCCTTCCCCCCGCCTTTCCCCCTCTGCACACTGCCATTCCTCCTTCTCGTCCTTGGCGCCCTTCTCCCTTTCCCTTCACTTCACCATCTCCCACATCACCACCATCCAATGATCGCAGTGTTAAACATTTAACACCTCAAGAATGGGAGGATCACCGCAAGAAGGGCATCTGTTTTCGCTGCGGCCTTCCCTATTCACCCATGCACAAATGGTTTGATCCTAAAATGTGTGTTCTTCTTTTAGGGGAGGATGAAGAATCCCCTACCGATTTCTCTATTACCGGACACTAATTGCCTACCAGATCCACTTCTTGAGGCTGAATGTATAGTGGCAACATATCATAGTTTGGCTTCCTCCTGCTCAAAGCCAATCCCTCACCCTGCTGACTGTACCTCTATGAAAGTGGCGGTTACCATTACTGGAAAACAAATTCTGGTTTTAGTTGACAGCGAAGCTTCTCATAACTACATTTCTTCAAAATTGGCCAAATTTTTGAATCTTCCCATCAATACTTCTACAAAGTTGCATATCAAATTGGGTGACGACCACAAGTTATAGTCTCAGGGAGTTTCCCACAACCTTCCTTTAACAATGGGAACCTACACTTCTCTTCTTGATGTTGGCATCCTTGATCTCATACTTGGCATTGCTTGACTACACACTTTGGGTGACATGCATCTCATAAAAATCTCAGGATGTTACATTCTACTCTCCTTAAAATGAATTTCACCCTCGAAATTTTTTGGGGTTATAAAAAGTTTAATACTTGAAAGTTTCTCTCATAGAAACCCATATTGTAAAAACAAATACTAAAACTTTATTTTAAAAAGGAATAGTTGGAAAATTACAATTACCCAAAGTAAATCATAGCTAGGTCTCTACGTAGGAGAACATGGGTGAAGATTTGGGCATGGAGGAAAAACATAAATAATCATAGAGATTGATAAAAATTATTGATCACAAGAAAGTGAGTGATCCAAAGAAACATAACAGTCACAAAACCATAAACTAAGGAGACATTAAAGAGGTCATTGATATCATTAAAAATGTTGATAATAAGACACCATTTTACATCATGATCCCTTTTTCCTAATGTTGAAGAATTTTCCTAAGAAGATATACTTACTTGATTTTGGTACAATCTCACTGTTGGTCGTGTCTTGAATAATTTCCATTTCATCTCTTATTCAAAGAAATAAAGTTGAATTTGTCTTATTAGTAGATCATGTGATCCATAAATAAAATTATAGGTCATTACATCTATCTTTATCACAAAAAAAGGTTAGCACAAGTAATCAAATATGCATAAGTCCACCTATAGTTAGATAATACTTTATTCTAATTAACATTATCTGATGTTTAAATTAAACTTTCCATAAATTGATAGCCTTACAATCCTTCTAAAAGCTGAAAATATGAAACTTTAGAAAAAGGTTCACTAACTTATCTTAACATTTCCCCCCATATATCATAAGGTATCTCTTGTTGGTCACATTCCAAACATGTGAACACCTTCGTCATGTATTATTTTCAGTCATGGTAATAACCTGAATTACCATATATCCTTATTGAAAACATTCATGTTTACATATTCCAAAGCTTATTGGATATATTCCTTAAGTCCCAAAAAATTGTACACTTTATCCATGATATTATAACCCTCTTGAAAAAAAATCCATAATTAGTTCCCAAGAAACTTGTATCATCCAGTTTACTTATTTCTATCTAGCATATCTTTATCCAAACATTATTGTCTTAACATAAGGGACATATTAAGGGTTATCTTTCCCTTAATCATGTGTTCTCCAAATATATAATCTTACCCTTAAGTAATTTTTCTAGGTATTAAGAACTATTCAACATATCCTTTCCAATCCTTAATGAAAAACTTATACTGAAAACCCTTATATGTATCATGATTCATATAATCATTGAATTCTAAAACATATACACCACAATCATCCAACTTTATTCTTATTACTCAATATCCATCATCTTAGTCTTCCATAAAATATGAATCATGTCTTAAGGTTCCTCAACCATAATCTAACCAAGATTCTTAGGTTTGATATAAATAATAATGCTAGAATATCTTATACCTTTCACATGTCATTTACAATCTATTTATCATCAGTAGTATAACCAATATTATACCGCCTTAATGATTATATTCAAGATATTTCCACCTAGGAAATCGATTTTCATAATTTCCATACTTTCCACATCTGAAAAAATTCAATGTTAACCATGTTCTATCTAGTTATGAAAATTGGATAATACCAAAAATCAAAGTGTGAGAAATACATATCGAAGATTAAAAACACATAAGTTAGGTAAATTACCTATAATATTTCAATCTATGATATCATAGGTTTAATCCTATGTTATTTATGATTATCATAAAAATTATATGATTGTAACATATACTTAGACTTATCCTTATCACATCCCAATAAATATCCTTAGAAATATCTCTAGGTATACTAATAAAGATTTCTCATCCTAGTTTCCAAAGGTTAACTAAACCTTCGCTACCAACTGTAAAGACCCAAGCTTGATGTACATGAACATTACATTACTTTTTCAGAATACTTAATATATGACACAAATAGACGTCCAAAGAATATATTAGTTTACTGTCTTTAGAAACTAGGAAAACATAAACAACTGGTTTATAAAACATCTACATCGTCTCTTTCTTTTTCATTCATAACTATAACCCCATTTTGATACATTTTACTTAATGCCCTTCTTCATATCCTGAGGAAATGAAACATAAAAAGGGTGAGATCAGATTCTCAGTAAGGGTAAACAAGGGATATATCAATCATATCGTAATCATAATGCATAAGAACATAACAATTGAAAATCGTATCCTACATATCATAGATCATGATATCATTTCATGGAATAAATCATAAAATATCATCAAGAATCAATAAACATATTCCCAAAAGTCATAACATAAGACGTGAAATTTATGGCATAAACATAAACATAGAAAAACATTTCATATTAGTCAATGGTCATTTCCAAGACCATCATAGCAAAAAAAATCCATTACTGAACCAAGTTCACTCCTCATTCCATCCCTGTATTACTAAATCTAGTTTACTTATCTTTCCAGCCATGTATTATTGAACTAGGTTTACTTGTCGTTCCAGCCCTGTATTACTGAACCGAAATCATTTCCCATTTGAGTCCTATCTATCTCATGAGATATAAATCTTTACCAAATTAATTGAAGGGAGATATAGGTCCCATTCATCTCATAATGAAATCGTTATTACATGTTCCACATAAACATAAAACATTCATCATATCACAACCCAATGAATAAAATGGGTTTTTTAAACATCATTTCATCATAAAATAATCCATGTACAACAAATGGATTTCATAAATAGAATTCCATCATAAACACAATCACACCATATGAATAATATTGATAGTATACTTGAAACATAACTATATTATATAATTCCATCTTAGATGGAATATAATTTTGAAAGAACACTTGAAATTAATTCTTGAAGAAAATATCATTTCTTCTACAAAAACGTTTTATTTTCTTAAAATGCTGTGAAATTTTAAAAGAAAATAATTTATTTGAAAATAACCTTGAAAACATGTAAGGTAAGATTCATGGAAATAAGGTGTTATGAAAATGTAAAAATTTGTTCCTACCATATAAGTTAAAAAAACATTTTTCTCGTACTTTTGTTAGAAAAGTCAAAAAGTACCACTTTTGGAAAATGAAAGATTATTTTCAAACCATTTATTAAAAAGTAAAAAATGGGTAAAAATGAATTTTAAAATCTATAGGATAATATTAAATCATTTTATGAAATAATTTTTAGAAAATATGGACATGGATAATAAATAAACCTCAGTAAATACTTACGTGTAAACAATCTCAGATAATAATGAGATTGAAAAATTATCCCTTACCCATTTATAATCAGTCAAATAATATGCCTCATAAAATAAAGAAAATTATATGAATATTTAAATATTATAACCTTTATAATAATAATCATAAAAACATTCATGTGTAGCATAAGAACCACACAAAAGAAATAGGTGGTGTATAAGGCATATGTCCCGCAAAAATAAAAGTGAGTCAAAATAATCCCTTGCCTTAGGTCTGGGTTCCTTAGTACATGTCCAAAATTTTTATATAAGGGTTTAAATAATGTAATTAACTTATTATATAATAATATTCATTTTTATAATATCATAATTGATCATATTATTACCCGTTTGTTAATAACATTATTACTCATCCATCGGGTATTAACTGCTTTATTTTCTTACTCAAGTTTTGTCAGATAAGTTCTTGTTCATCTTCTTAGGTTATAGTTATATCATTTCCAGAATGATATTAGTATAATATATATCATATTTATTCATTTTATTCAATTATATAATCATGATTTAATTAATATCACATAGAATGAGTTGCATCGCATTGTGGAGATGGTAGGTCGTATATACGCTTGAGTGACGATGTCATTCCCATAATTGTGGAATAGTATTGAAGTATATGGTGTATATAATTTTTAAGAATCAATATCATGTCATAATAATCATATATAGTTATTATTTATATCATTATACACATCCAAGTAAGGTGTTGGTGAAACACAGATTACACTACGACGTGGAGACGGTAAGCTATACGTACGCACGTGTAGTGATTTCGTTTTTCATAGGATGGATAGAGGGTGGAATAAGGTTGTTTCATAACCATAATAAAATCTCATTATATAGGTGATTATTTGGTTATTACTTTATAATGTAAACAACAAAGTAAGAGGAAGTAGAAGAAGAAATGATCTTGAGATAGTCAATAAAAGAGATTACATCTTCTTTGGTGATCTCTCTCTAGATCTCCTCTTAAAGGCACTAGAGTTGGTATTTTGAGAAGAAACGAACCTCTAGAACGTGACTAGGGAAGTTTATAATGGAAATGGTCAGGGTATAGCCTATATTTAAGGCTCAAAGTGAAGTTAAAAAATGATGGAGGTGGCGCCCTTTTATAATTGAGGTTGGGGGGCACCTTTGGAATTTCTAAAAATATTAATTTAAAATAAAATAAAAACCCATCCAAAAAACCTCTAAAATGTATTAGTTTAGAATATTTGATAAGATAAGGTTGTAATATAATCAACCAATAAATTTTAGACAAGTTTTTCTATCTATTTAAACCTTATCATCTTAATTTTACACTCAGTTATTCTATTTTATTTTAACTAGGGTAACAAATATTTTAATATTAAAAGGGTGAAATATTTAGTTATTTGATGTCAATTAGATAATAAATAAATAATTTATAACAATTTGTATCATATAATAATTATTATATATTTTTAAAAATGTTTTTTTATTTTTAAGTAATTTAATAAAACATTATTTTGACAAAATATCAATTGTGTCAATTTTAACACTATTAATTTATTGGATTTTTAAAAATATCAAGGTAAGATGTTATCCTCGAACAAAATATTTTATAATATATTTATGGGGTCAAGGTAATATATAAAATTCATTGGATATATTAATTATCCCAAATTAATATTTTAATAACATTAATTTGATATTTTCATTAATAAAATAATTACTACATTAGTTTCATGTAATTATTTAATATACTTGTATTTTGAATAAAAATTAAAAATAAAATACTATGAAGAATACAAATCCTATATATTTCATAATAATACTTATATTCAAATATATATCCTGTAAAATCCTACATTAAAAATGTTATATTTATTAAAACATGAATGTGACAACTTTAACATCACTTTAAATAAAATATTATAAGTGTCATAATATTTTCCATATGGATCCAAATGGTCAATAACTAGACACTTGGATGATTATGGTCTATATATAATCAATCAATAATATTTAGTCAATTTTTTGGGTCTTTTAATGGTTATTATCATTTTAATAGTAATTATTTTATTGATTTCTCATTAATTAAATAATTTTTGCATCATTAAAGTATAAGTCTTTAAGGTAATTATTTATTTCCTAAAAATTAAAAATAAATTACCATGATAAATAAAAACATTTTATATTTAAAATTACTATTTATAGTCAAATTTATCTTTTGTATAACCTTATATTAAAAATGATATAGTTATTAAAATTTGAGTAAGATATATTTAACTTTTCTTTAAATAAAATAAATTAAAAGTCCTAATCCCGTATAAGTGTCTTCAAAAGGGTATCATTTCAACCCAAGTATATTTTAGGTCTAAAATAACTCATCCAATCATATTAATACAAGTGTTAAGGTAATTTTATAATATTATATTTACCCATAGTTACCTGATTTAGCATTTTACCTTATTAATAAAAAGTATTGAAGTTACTATTCATGATGCTCACAAATAAAAGAATGCTATTTAAATAATTATTACCTACTAATTCCAATTATGGAATCTATTTTTAAAAATTAAAAACACATAAGTTTCAGTAATTAATTAAAAATTAATCCCATTATCAGAATGAAAAATGGGTTTTAAAAGTTAAAATATTGCAAAATATTGAAATGTTTTTACATCAAAATTCATGGTAAAATTAATGTCAATGACCAACATTATATTAAATGATAAAAATATATTATATTTATACTTCAAAACTATTCAATAATATAATTTATCCACCTAAATTATTTCGATGAAAAAAGTTGTTTTCAATTAAAATTTAATATATTTTTACTATTCATCAAAACTTAAAACTTATCAGAAAAATATCAAAAATTCATCCAAAGTAAATTTTTATATCCCGCTTCCAAATAAAAAGTTTATTTTGTTAAATTGAATATATAAAAGTGGCAAAAACTAGATTTAAAATGGGTGTGTCATCCAATGGCGGCAAAAATGCATTGTTTTTTAAAAAAACTTCTTTTATCTAAAAAATTTAATTTATTCTTATATCATATCTAGAAAACATATAAGATGAATTTTAAACATTTGATTCATTATATTATGTATATATTACATTAATAAAATCCATAAATATTGATTTTATTATTTCATAAACTCACTTATTTGCATTTAAATAGTTTTTCAGATGAAAGTTAATATTGTTCATACCCACCATTATAATGACTAGGTTATAAGGTAACATAATAATATTTAGTTTTTCACTTAAAATAGGTATTATGTGAAATAAATTCTATCAAAATAACTTGAAATTTTGTGTAACACAAGCCAAGAATAGAGATGTGTATACCGTAAGGTAAGCCGGTGTTGCGTATAGTGAAAACTTATCTTGGTGTAGCGTATAACAAAAGATATCAAAGAAATTAAAAAAATACATCTCATAAAAATCTAGGGATTTTAAAATTACCCTGGTTATCCTCTATGATTCATTAGGAAAATAAATTTTTATTTTACACACCCTACAACAGGAGTGCATTCAAAACCAATTCCATTTTCAGGGAGCTAATCAGTGTTTTCTTTACTTTTTCAATTTTCACATTATATATAGATTTTCATTATTTCCCAAAAAAATAATAAAAATCATTCTCCATAATTTTTTCAAACAATTTTTTTTAAATACATGTAATAGTTACTTAGGGGTACAAGATCAAAATAAGGTGTTACACATTGCTAAGAAGGATCTCCTACAAAGGTTGGATGAAATCACTGACCTGGAAAAGCATATGATGAATGGTAATGACACTATAATTTCATTTCAAGATCTAGGAATACATGATTGATGAAGTAAAAGTTGATTATCAAAGACTGATAGACAATGAGGAAATGCAACTCAAGCTACCCAATTTTACTAAACACATCCAAGAAGTTGAGACTCAACTCAAATCCCACAAACAACCCAACCATTTGAAGATCCAAATTCATGCTGAGCATGATGATCTAGAGTGGATTCATGATGATAAATATTTTTATGATGAGATACATGTGGGGGAACAATAATATTTGGATAATTTCTGGAATGAGTATGAAGCACAACATGACCCCCCCATTCCTTACAAAGTATAATAACTAGAACCACTTTACATGTCTTTATCCATGGAAGAGGAGAAAGCCACATAAGTGATGTAAATTAAACAAAAGATGTAGGATCCCAAATACCAACCTCTTCTTAACACCATCAAACTCTAAGAGGCACTTTCCACTGAAGAAGAAATTTAAGATGAACCAATTCATGGAGTTGATCTTATCTCAAACTATATTTAATTTGATTTTTTTCATTATGAATTGATTATTAATTCCTACTTATTTGAATTTTCATCTTCATAAAATATTTATTATACCTTAAAGGTATATGAAGAAACTATACATGTACCTACTGAGGAACACATGGAGCTCCTTGATTTTCATGTATATTCATTTGAGGAAGCATGTAGAGATATCCAAGTAGCTGTGCTTGAGGAAATCAAGACAGAGTTTTTCTCATGTTGAAAGGGAGAAATTTCTTATTAATAATTTAAATTTAAATTTTATTCAATCAAAAATACCTATTTACTTTCCCTTTAATCATTCAATTCATATGAACCATTTTAAGCTAGCACTAGAAAAGAAGGATGACATTTTACAAAAAGTAACCAAAAATGAGGATGATTCAAACTTCATCCTACCTCAGCAATGAAAACTATACTTAATTGTGAAGGGGATGGATGTGGTATTCTCTATCCATGGACCATTCCTCACTAAGAAGGAATAAGTGTGATATGGGAAAATCCACATGTGGTGGTTCAAGTATAAGAAGCTCCATCCACCATCAATATTTGGATAACAGTTGATACTTTCCTCAGAAGGCAGTAAAAATTCAGGGCCCACTTGGGGGATCTTATCAAGACTTATCCTTTTACCTATTTTTTAGGAATTTTGATCTAAATTTAATTCTTAGGACCATTCCAGCATGCAACCCCACTCCCTAAATCTTTTTAAACTTAAATGACGCGATCTTTGTGCTTATTTGAGTAATTTTCTTTTATAGGTTCATGATGGAAGAATTCAACCCCAAAATAGTGGAATGAAATGACTAGGATTCCTGGGAAAGGGAATTTACTTTTATTTTTATGTTAAAAATCTCTATATTTTTTCCAACAATATGTTTTGATCTTTAAAATGGAAATTTCATTCGCATACTTGAATTCATTATTTACTTAACTTATCTAGAAGACATGAGTTTATTAGGAATCCTATGATACCATTTTTTAGATTCTAATATTAATGATATTGAATGAGTAAAATGGATAATTGAATTATTAAAGTAAATCATGGATATTCAAACGAGGACTCATGATTTGATGGAATTAGTTGATTCATGTAAATGAAATTTCCCTATCATTTCTCATGCTTTAAAATTTTGAAATTCGTGTGAATTGATTTTTTATTATTAGTAATGCCTTGAATGATTTTCTAAAATCAAATGTCCCATTCCTAAAAGTATTTATAGACCAATTACTTCCTATTTATTCTTGAGCATATTTTTTTAGTGATCTTGGGACATGCCACCTACCAGAACTTGCATTGAAACTTTTCAAATCTACTAACTGTGAAAAAACATATTTAAAATGATTGAGGCATCTTTTGAAAAGCCATTATCCTTAAAATACCACATTTACATTAATCCTTGTTTATACCATAGATACTATGAATTACCTTTTCAATAATGATATATGTTTCAATACATTTTTATCTATTCCTACCCTACTTTTAGTAATTGCATGATATTTTAAAGTTGAAGTGTGGGGGTGAAGGGAGTAATGAAAAATGGGATGATTTACATTGTAAAGAAGAATTTTGGCGGTGATACATATGGTTATTTATAAAATTTCATATTCATTGTACTCTTTATTGTTTTTTACCTCTTAAAAAAAATAAGAAAATGAAAAAAAATAACAAAAAAATGAAAATAATGGGTTGCGACTTAGAAGAATAAAAAATCACCATAATTAGACCAATTATTTTTAACATATGTGTTTAGGTGGTGGATGTGAGATTTATTCTAATCATAACCTTTGAAAAAGGGAAAATGAAAAAGTACTTTGAAAAGGAAAAAAAGTAGGGTATAAATGTAAAGAAAAAATCAAGAGGATGAAAAATCATTCATTGTGATTTACTTTGATCATGAACTTTCTTTGAGTTTGGGGAAAGTGGGAGTTGTTACAATTTTAAGGGAATAATTTCATTACACTATTACTTATAATATCATGATTTATACTTTAAGAGAGAAACCACATCTTTGAACCTTAATTTTCAAAACATAAATTCCTACCAACCTTAACCCTCATAGTCATTTGAACCTTAATTGTAAGTCTTTATGATTTTATGTGTCTTTTATGTATAAAACGTAGAGAAAATATTTCCTTTACAAGTCTATGGATAAGAAGAATGTTCTAATTATATGAGTATAACTCTACTTGAATCGTATCATGGGTGATAAGAGAAAATATTCAAAAGATAAGAAAATCATGATTTGACATGTTTAATAATAATAAATTGAGGGACTTGAATTAATTAAAGGATAAGATCCATCATTTTCAAAAGGGAGAAATTAAAATTCTTGAATTTATTTTTTCTTTAAAAAATGTGAAATTGAATTGATATTTTATGTAGATTTTTGAAAATTTGGTTTGTCATTGAAAATCATTTAATTTAATTATTTTGAGATTAGAATAATGATAAAATTGTTTCCCATTGAATTTCAATGTTTAGATTTTATACTTGAGGATAATCATAGTTTAAGTGTGGAGGTATTTGACAGACTCATTTTATATGTAAATTTTAAACATATTTTAGTGATTTTTAAAGGATTTAAATGTGTATTTTTATAAAATTCAATGATTTATTCAAAAGTGGTAATTTTCTAACAATGAATTAAAATTTATTAAAATTGATAAAAAATGATGTATTTGAATTTAGAATTTTATTTGGACTTGAATGATTTTTTTGAATATTTAGTTTTACTTCTTATATTTTTCATGTTTACTTTACCAAAAAAAGGTCAAACCCAATAAAGCTTTCAACAAGATGGACCACATGGAACTTATCCGACCCACCAGTGTCAGCTAGTCATGCATCCCACTAGGAGTGCCTATAGATCCGGTCGTGTCATGGGGGAATCAAGCCCGTGCAGAGGTGACCTGTGGGGGATCAATCCTGTGTGGAGTATAATATGGGTCGAAGCCTGCATGAGCCACATGTGGTGTGGCCTGTATTTCTCATGTGTACAATGTCTCATGGGATATTGTCCACACTATAGTCATTTTTGATGGTTCCCCAACACCTTCATTTTAAAAACTCATGGCTTTATAGCTTTGTTCCAATGTGGGAAAAGGAATTCACTACTATTATTCATTTTTTAGAAATACAATGCCACTTCGCGCTACCTCACATGCTCTATCCCTTGGACAGACTCTGTCTCCACTCTCCATTGTCCACTACTGATCGAAGTCATTGTCTATCCACTATATCAATAGAGTTCTTCATCTCTGACCACTAATCAATCTTGGTTTCGAGCTAAAGTCTACTATCAAGGCCTACTGCCACCACCGATTACCTCTACACCCCCGAACAATCTGTATTAAGCATATTTCTAGGCCTCATCCAACCATGTAAAGGCTAGATGGAGGAGTATCTCCCACTTCTCTTTATTTCCAGTGTCTCCATTCACCTTCACTACTACCATGTTGCATGTCCAAGTGACTATACACAGATTCATTCACTGAGCTCGTGCGGTGCTATTTTGAAGAATTCCCTAATGTAACTAGTCTACACTTCATTTAAAACACCTCATATGCTTGGGTGTATCTTTGAAGATACATTGATCATATCATGGGTATCTTTTGAAGAGGATATCACACTATTATTTGAGGTTAGGGAATCCATTCTCACTTTCCTATAAAAAAATGAGGTGATGCCAAGCCCAAGGAGTTCAATTTTGACCCACACAGGAGGAGATTCCATCGAAGTCCGAAGCTACTGCTACCATTTTTTTATTTAAATATTCTTTAGATTCATGTTTCTATAATTTTTATTTAAATTTCTTAAATATTAATTCATTCATAATTTTTGTTTAAGTGTTTTCCCACACCCCTTCTTCTTATTCTTCTTCATTCTACATACTTTTTTTTATTTTTATTTCTTCTTATTTTCTTCTTTCATCATTATCTCTATATTATATATATATATATATTTCATTTTTTTCTATTTTATTTTATTTTACTTTCTCTCTTTATCTCTCTCTCACTTTTATTATTATTTTTATTTTATTATCTTCTTTTTTTCTTCTCTTCTTTCTTTTTGTAGTGACCTCTTACCCTAAAAATGAGGGGCTAACCCAAGGCTTGGCACAAGGAGGGGGGGGTGAGTGGTGTTTCCATTCATTATGCATGTAAATTAATATGTTTTATTTATTCTTTTGGTGAGTAAGAGTGCATTTCATGTGTGTGTCGGTTGTATACTATGGAACTAAACTCAAAATCATTTATATTATTTGTTTAAATATTTTTCATCCCTTCCACTAAACATAATCTCTTCATGTGATGAAGTTGATATGATTAGTGGATGAAACAACACGCAATGGAGTTGGGTGCTGGAAGGTGTCATGTTCTCTATTGAGGTGTGTCATCAACCTTGATTATAGGAGGAGGTATAATTAAGATTGCTAAAGGTATTCAAGATTTCACACCACTAAATAAAATAATAGTAATTCATACATAAGATCTGATAATTTAATTATAAAACTAAATTTAAACACCAAAAAGAATAATGATGGAACTTGTAAACTAAATCACAAAGGATAAGTTGTTTCTTTACTAATCACATTCTATCATTTCATGTTAGTTTAATTTTTAGTATTTTATATATTTTATAAAATTCCATTTCGTTAATAGAATAAATAAAAACAAACAAAAATAAGTAGTTTAGGTGAATTAGACTAAGTAGGTGAACAACTATGAATCTACTCAAGTGGGATGTACCTGGTCGGCCTATGTGCTGAATTAGAAAAATAAATTTGATTTTTCCACAGCCTATGATAGGTGTAAATTTACTTCACTAAAGGGGGGATTTCTTACATTGGTGTACACTCTCTGAATGTATACCCAAAGGGGCATCAAACATCATCATGCCACAAAAGTACTTAATATCAAGCCCAATGATTTTTATAATATCCATAGAGATGAAGTAATATGAAGTGTCAATATCAAATAAAATAGATACGATAAAAGAGGCTACTATAATAATACCTAGAATAGTAGATGGATCAACACATTGATCCCATGGTATAGGCTACACTGAATAAATTTGGCTTGATCCACGACCTTGTGCTACAACATGACTACCCCGAGCAGGTCCGAGCTACTAGCACTATGTATCTGAAGCCTGGTTACCTCATTCACAACCACCTCCTCTTCCTATATGGTTGGTATTACTCCAACTACCTACCTAGTGAGGTGCTTCTTATCTTATTCCTAAAGGAATAGTTGATATAGATCCTCTCACATTAGACATATATGGGAAGGTCCTGCAAAAATGTTGTAGATACCTCAACATATCGTATCCTCGACACTCAAATGGGTCTCTAGGAAACTTAGTATTCTTATGCTCGGGATTCCCACACAAGTGAAAAACCATGTGACTATTAGTGGGTGTCACCTAGATTCCACTACTCCTGCATTCAGTCTCAAAGCATTGCTTCCGAACACTAGCTGAACCACTTCCCTGTCTTGGTTCTGAACTATCCAGGCCCACACCATCAGTTTCCCTATGGTTATTCTCAGTGATGATAGCCTAGTTTACTATATCAAACATGGTATCCACCAGAAACCATTCACCCGAGAATGAATAGAATGAGTAATTTCATCCTCAAATTATCTCACTTTCACTGGATCATCAGCAATATCAATAGTCACAAAGCACTAAAGCTCTGTAAAATGAGTTGAGTAGTTCATAATAGACATAGAACCACGTTACATGTTTATAAACTCCCTAGAAATATCACCCTTAGGGTCTTAGGAATGAAATAGTCATAGAATCTAGATTGTAAAACCCTCTAAATAAATTCTCAATACTGACTTACCTTGTAACGACCCAAAGTTTCATTAATAGAAAATCCCTCTTGATCCAGTTAAATGTTTCTTTATGAAAAATGTTTTTATAAGATGTCAAATTCTTTAGTTTTACGTTAATATTTGTGACCGTTACTTTTATAGCCATTGAACAGTGATCATCTGATTAGTATAAATATAAGGCTTTAACGAACCCATTTCTACTTAGACAAAGGAAGCGATGGCCTCATCCAGTAGAATTTCCCCTTACGAAGCCCATTTATCAGAGCTCGGAAAAGAGGTGGCGTCTTTGGGCATTTCCCTTGACCAATCCCAAGCTGAGCTTCATCAAGTCAAGCTCGAACGTGATCGTCTACGGGAAAAGTGGAAGTTGATTGAAATTACCACTCGAGCGATGTTATCCGAGCCGCCCCAAGAGTCTGTCACCATCGCACACCTTACCCTTAGGTCTTATGCGGATATTTTAAGGGGTTATGTAACAAATAAGTAGCACCATGTTCATTTACATTATTTTTTGTATATAATAATGAATATAATTTCTAGTCATTTTTGATACATTGTAATTAGTTTTTAAAGTACAAATGGTGTTTTTAGTTATTATTTAATTAAGAATTATATTTTATTAAATTAAAGGATTTTTGAATTAAATAATATTTTAATAAAATATTATTATTAATATTAAATTAATTTTTTATTAAGTATAAATGATCTTATAATTTTATGAATGTAATTAAAATTTTTATTAAGGTTTGAAATCCATTTCTGTCAAAACCCGTGAATTTTTTTATAAATGTCGGTTTTTATTTTAAAAGTGAAAATTCACATATTTATAAAATTATTTAGATAAAATAAATATTATTTTTGGAATCAGGACGTCAAAATTATCCAACGGTGAATTTTTCATAATTTTCTGAGACAGTCAAATTTTTGGGTAAAAATTAAATACCATTTAAATATATAATGTGTTTTATGACATCATAATGACCCAATGGTGATGTAATAAAATAACATAATCCTTATGTTCGGCCAATATGTGTTTTATCATTAAAATAATGAGGTTTTGGGTTTGTTTGACTTACTTTTCAAAGCATTAATGGAGCCCTCAAGACTTATTCAACACTTTGCCTTTTTAAATTAATTTCCATGGGAGTGTGACTCACCTCCACATAAGTAAACCTAATTTTTTAATAAGTTCGGACCTTGGGCTTGTAAAATATTGTTTTCCTCTTTCCTTTTCCAGAAACCATGGGCAAATACCATGGGATGGTTTGTGGTTTGGATTATTTTAATATAAGGGGTCCCAAACCTAAATAATAAAGAATTCTCTCACCTTTCCTAAATAAACCCACCCAAGATCCCACTTCCTCCTCACTAAAATCACTTGAAGTTCGTCCAAACTCTGCCCTACTCTCTATAGAATCCTCCCAAGGTTCCCCAAGCTCCTAATAAGCCTCTCACAAGCCTCTCTCTAGCCTTTGGAAGCACACTTCCAAGTAAGGGTTTTTCTTCCTTTCTCATTTTTGTCAATTTTCTTTAAGTTGTATTTCCCTTTTAATTTCAATTATGAATATTGGGGTATGGTTTCTCACCTCTCCCATACTTCCCTCTTATTGTTTTAATGATGGGAGACCCCTTTCTCTCTCATTAAATGCCTCCCATGTACACCCGTTACTATGACGAAATTCCGAAAGAAACCTTTTTCTCCTCTTTTATATTCAATTAATACTTTTGTATCATGAATCTAAATTCCTTTTCAATTGTTGGGACATGTATCTATATGACCTCCTTACTGTCTATTACATGTAAATATGATGAGGAACCCCTTTCTCTCTCATCAACTTTTTTTATGAATTTTTATGTCACACCGTTACGCTGCCAAAATCACACCGATTTTCTAAGCCAATATCATTGTGTAGTGAATACCATGCCCATTTCTCCATCAAGGGTATTCACCTTTATGCACATTTACTTATTGATTATAAAGTTCATGTATGAATTCCACATCCCTTTATCGTGGAATAAATGATTATGTTTTATGAATCCATATTTTATGATCCATGTGGCACACTTATGCATGAAATGAAATGTTTAAGAAGAGTGCGCCCTTTACAGCGCTCCAATGCATTGGGTAAAGTATAGTATCATGATACGTCATGTGCAATGAGTGTTGACTCATGCTAATTCAAGTGCAACGAGGGTTTACTCGTGCTTCAAGTGCAGTGAGGGTTTACTCATGCTCCATGTGCAATGAGCCTTGGCTCATGCTAATTCAATGTTAAGTGTTGTTGCCACATTTCCATGTTATGGTTATCATGCTTTATCATGCCTTTATGTTCATGTTACTCTAATGCTCTATTGATGTTCCTATTTCCTAACATGTATTTTACTCCTCATGTTATTCATTGTGTACTCCCTTACTGGGCTTTATAGCTCACCCTTTTCTTATGCATGTCCTCAGGTTATCCCATGCAATGCTAAGTACGAAGGAATGTAGTGGTCATGTAAAGGAAGTTTTCAATAAAGATATTGTATTTCAAGTTTAAAGTTTTTATGTAATGATCCTAATCCCCAAAGACACTAAACCTCTCGATCTTCTTTATTGTATCAAGTGAAGTTTTATGTAATAAAGCATGCTTAAGTTGTAAGAAAAAGCAGGGTTGTCATAGTTGGTATCAGAGGATAGGTTTAGTTATTTTTGGGATTAGGAAACCCTAGTAAAGCCTTAGATACAAGACTAAGCATAATAAAAACATCCCTAAGTTTTGGTAAATACCAAGTAAGTGGTTTATCAAACAAATACATCCCTGTCTGGATATGATCAAGTAGAGGCGGCTCTGGCACAGATGTATCCTAGGGGTAAAACCCGAAAACACCGCTTTGAGCTAGACTCGAACGGGAACTGGTGCACGACAACGAGCCTTGCTGCACTCTTGGTTACGACACTCCCGGGGGATATGTTTTGATAAATTCACAATCTTAGTATGAACCCTTATTAAGGGAAAAATGCCCTTAAGAATATATGTTAGAAGGAAGATCATGAAAAGCCTGGATTGAATCCTATAGACTCGTGAGTTAAAGCGATTAAAGTTTATTTATAAGTCATCAACTTTTGTCTTTGGATTACCCTTTATGTGTTACCCCTAACTTTCCTTTTATTCCAGCCAATGGCCGGTAATAGGAGAACTCGGGCTAACAACCATTGTGAAGATCAGTGTGATGATTGTACTAATGAGATGCCGAATCCAATGGGAGCGGGAATCGTGAACTTTGTCACGCTTCTCTCTGAGCTAACTCAAGTTTTGAATAGAAACACGGGTCAAGAGGAACGTTCAACCCCCCCTAAGAAAGAACAAGTCGCTGTCGAGATCTTCATGAGACAAAGGCCTCCTACTTTTAGTGGATCATCTGATCCCACGATCGCTGAGCAATGGATCAACTCCATTGAAAAGATCTTCTCTATCCTTCAATGTTCTGAACAAGAGAAGGTTCTCCTGGCGGCTTATCGTATGGAGGGTGAAGCTGATCAATGGTGGACGTTGATCAAAAATACGAAGCCTGAGGAGGAGATCGAGGCTTTGGAATGGAAGGAATTCTGAAATATGTTTTTCGATAAATATTTTCCGCGCACCCTCCATCTTAAGATGGAAAGGGACTTCCTTTCCCTCAAGAAGAAAGATGAAGAATCCGTGGGAGCGTACGAGGCAAACTTCACAAGGGTTGCACGATACGCTTCCAGCTTTGTCGTTACCCCCGAATGCAAGGTTGACCGCTTCTTTGGTGGGCTGAAGCCTAGCTTGCGGAAAGCATTAATGATCCGTGACTTCGACAGCTATGAGGAAATTGTCCGATGTGCCCTCAAGGTCGAAATGGAGATCAGAGAATCACAGGGGTATCATGGGGACAAGAAGCGTAAGGTGGACTTCAATGCTGGTGGTCCGATGGATAAATCCAACGGTGCTAAGAAGTTCCAGCACCCCACTTGCCAAAAGTGCGGAAAGAAGCACCCTGGAAATTGCCTTAGGGGGACGAGAAAATGCTTTAGGTGTGGAAGAGAAGGGAACCTAGCTATTAACTGTCAGCAAGAAGGACCCGCGGCTGCGACAGAGGAGAGGAACGCTCCGTTCGAAACTCAACGTGTTGTTCAATGCTACAAATGCAAAGAACCGGGTCATTTTGCGAATCAGTGCCCTAATCCAAGGGTTATCGGAGGCAACCAACAACCTCCAAGACAGCAAGGAAGAGATTTTGCCATCACTTCTGCCGAAGTGAACCCCGACAACAAAGTGGTGACAGGTACGCTAGTTATTCATTCAAGAATAGCGAACGTACTTTTTGATTCAGGTTCTACTCATTATTTTATATCTCGGATGTTTAGTAGAACAATCGCAGCACTACCACAAATCCTGGAAGTAAAGATGTCGGTGAGTACAGCAAATGGGGCAATCATTGCATCCCATGAATATAAGTCCTCCCCTGTTATAATCTGTGGATTGAATTTCCCGGCGAACCTCGTCATACTCCCTTTGGTGGAATTTGATGCAATTCTTGGCATGGATTGACTTTCCTTATATAGAGCCAACATAAATTGTCGGGAGATGGAAATCACACTCCATATGGAGAATCGACCCCCGATTCTTTACAAGTGTCAGGAGGAAGATGAATCTCCTTTAGCTCCATCATCTCAAGAATGGATATTACTGCCTTATGAGCACGCATATCTGGCTCATATGATTGAGTCCAAGGAAGAAACCACCCTTGAAGAAATGCCTATTGTGAGGGAATTCGCTGAAGTATTTCCTGAGGAACTTCCTGGTCTTCCTCCAAGAAGTGATGTTGAGTTCTCAATTGAACTTATACCTGGGGCGCTACCAATATCCAAGACTCCATATAGAATGGCTGCTGTTGAGCTTGAAGAGCTGAAGAAACAACTACAGGAGAATCTGGATAAAGGGTTTATACGCCCAAGTGCATCACCATGGGGTGCACCAGTCCTCTTTGTCAAGAAGAAGGATGGGTCAATGCGGCTTTGCATCGATTATCATGAACTTAACAAAATAAGGATAAAGAGCAAGTATCCTCTCCCAAGAATCGATGACTTGTTTGATCAGCTGCGTGGAGCACAATACTTCTCCAAGGTGGACTTGCGGTCGGGATATTATCAAGTAAGGGTGAAGAAGGAACATATCCCCAAGACTGCTTTTCGTACAAGGTACGAGCACTATGAATTCATAGTAATGCCTTTTGGACTCACCAATGCTCCAACAATATTCATGGAATTGATGAATAGAGTCTTTAGAGATTATCTTAACAAATTTGTGGTAGTCTTTATAGATGATATTCTAATATACTCCAAAACCAAGGAGGACCATGAGGAGCATTTAAAAACTGTACTAGAGACTTTGCGCAAGGAGAAGCTCTATGAAAAGTACAGCAAGTGTGAGTTTTGGTTGAAGGAAGTATCATTCTTAGGTCATATCATCACAAGCAATGGGATATCTGTGGACCCCTCCAAAACAGATGCAATTGAGGGATGGCCGAGGCCAACATCGGTAACTGATATCCTTAGCTTCTTGGGGTCAGCTGGATATTATCGACGATTTGTGAGAAATTTCTCACGATTGTCCAAACCTCTTACCAAGCTAACTCGAAAGGGAGTAAAGTTTTCTTGGAGTGATGAATGCGAAGAAAGCTTCAAGGAGTTGAAAAGGAGGCTTATCACTGCACCCGTGCTCACTTTACCCACAAGTGGGGAGCTTTTTGTGGTATTCAGTGATGCTTCGAAGAAGGGCTTAGGATGTGTGCTGATGCAGAATGATAAAGTGATATCCTATGCATCAAGGCAGTTGAAAATCCATGAGAGAAACTATCCAACGCATGATCTGGAGTTGGCAGTGGTGATCTTTGCCTTGAAAATCTAGCGGCATTATCTCTATGGAGAGAAATGTGAGATATATACTGACCACAAGAGTCTTAAATATATATTCACACAGAAAGAGCTTAATATGTGCCAGAGAAGATGGATAGAGCTCATCAAGGATTATGACTGTTCAATACATTACCACCCTGGGAAAGCGAACAAGGTGGCAGATGCCCTAAGTAGAAAGGATCCAACGATTTTATCAATGATGATAATTGAGAAGGATCCAATCTTCTTAGACTTAATGAAGATGGATGTGGGAATCATAAAGAAGGGAACATCATCAATCATTTCACAAATGATTGCTCAACCATCTCTTTTGGAAAGGTTAAAGGATGCTCAAAAGGATGATGCGGGAATCCAAGAAAAAGTGGAAGCTATCAAAAACGGAAAATCCTCAGAGTTTAATGTTAATGAAGAAGGAATTGTGCGGTTTGGGAAAAGACTATGTGTTCCATCAAGTTCGGAGCTGAAGAAGGAACTTTTGGATGATGCACATAGTTCAAATTTCTCTATTCACCCAGGGAGCACAAAGATGTATCGAGATCTGCAAGAAAACTTTTGGTGGGATAATATGAAGAAAGAGATCGTTGAATGTACATCAAAGTGCCTGGTGTTTCAGCAAGTGAAGGCAGAGAGGCAGAAGTCTAAGGGGATGATGCAACCATTGCCCATATCAGAATGGAAATGGGAGAACATCACCATGGACTTTGTCACTGGACTTCCAAGGACATCCAAAGGCAACAATGCAATCTGGGTTGTTGTGGATCGTCTTACAAAGACTGCACACTTCATTGCCATTCGAGAGGATTTCTCTTTGGATCAACTAGCAGGGATATATATCAGGGATGTGGTACGGTTTCATGGAGTACCACTATCTATTGTTTCTGACCGAGATCCAAGATTTACCTCTAAGTTTTGGAAGAGTCTTCAACATGCTCTGAATATTGAACTGAACTTCAGTACGAACTATCATCCTCAAACTGATGGCCAATCCGAGCAGACTATCCAAACACTTGAGGATATGTTGAGAGCGTGCTCAATGGACTTTAAAGGAGGATGGGATCAACATCTTCCTCTAGTTGAGTTCTCTTATAATAATAGTTTCAACTCGAGCATACAAATAGAACCATATGAAGCCCTGTATGGGAAAAGGTGTAGAACACTAGCATGTTGGGACGAGGTCGGTGAACATAAGCTGCTTGGACCAGAAATGGTCGAAGAAATGGTGGAGAAGGTGAAAACCATTCAGCAGCATATCAAGGCAGCCCAAAGTCGACAGAAGAGTTATGCAGATAATCGTCGACGAGACCTTGAGTTTAATGTCAGAGACATGGTGTTTTTACGCATATCTCCGTGGAAGAAGGTCATGAGGTTTGGAAAGAAAGGTAAGTTAAGTCCAAGGTACATCGGCCCCTTCGAGATTCTTGATCGTATTGGGGCGTGGCCTATCGACTAGCACTTCCACCTACTATGTCCAAGGTGCATGATGTCTTCCATGTATCCCTCTTAAGGAAGTACATACCAGACCCTTCACATGTACTCTCTTCCGAGGTGGTACAATTAGAAGACGATATTTCTTATGAGGAGAAACCAGTGAAGATCTTAGATCGTAGAGAAAAAGTTCTATGAAATAAGACAATGCCCCTCGTCAAGGTGTTGTGGAGAAACCACAAGTTTGAAGAAGCAACTTGGGAGTCGGAGGATATGATGAAGCTAAGTTACCCACATTTGTTTTAGTGTGGGAAAAGGAAAATTTTGAGGGCGAAATTTCTTAAGGGGGGAATATTGTAACGACCCAAAGTTTCATTAATAGAAAATCTCTCTTGATCCAGTTAAATGTTTCTTTATGAATTTTGTTTTATATGATGTCAACTTCTTTAGTTTTACGTTAAGATTTGTGACCGTTACTTTTATAGCTGTTGAACAGTGATCATCTGATTAGTATAAATATAAGGCTTTAACGAACCCATTTCTACTCAGACAAAGGAAGCGATGGCCTCATCCAGTAGAATTTCCCCTTACGAAGCCCATTTGTCAGAGCTCGGAAAAGAGGTGGCGTCTTTGGGCTTTGCCCTTGACCAAGCCCAAGCTGAGCTTCATCAAGTCAAGCTCGAACGTGATCATCTACGGGAAAAGTGGAAGTTGATTGAAATTACCACTCGAGCGATGTTATCCGAGCCGCCCCAAGAGTCTGTCACCATCGCACACCTTACCCTTAGGTCTTATGCGGCTATTTTAAGGGGTTATGTAACAAAGAAGTAGCACCATGTTCATGTACACTATTTTTTGTATATAATAATGAATATAATTTCTAGTCATTTTTGATACATTGTAATTAGTTTTTAAAGTACAAATGGTGTTTTTAGTTATTATTTAATTAAGAATTATATTTTATTAAATTAAAGGATTTTTGAATTAAATAATATTTTAATAAAATATTATTATTAATATTAAATTATTTTTTTATTAAGTATAAATGATCTTATAATTTTATGAATGCAATTAAAATTTTTATTAAGGTTTGAAATCCATTTCTGTCAAAACCCGTGAATTTTTTTATAAATGTCGGTTTTTATTTGAAAAGTGAAAATTAACATATTTATAAAATTATTTAGATAAAATAAATATTATTTTTGGAATCAGGAGGTCGAAATTATCCAACGGTGAATTTTTCATAATTTTCTGAGACAGTCAAATTTTTGTGTAAAAATTAAATACCATTTAAATATATAATGTGTTTTATGACATCATAATGACCCAATGGTGATGTAATAAAATAACATAATCCTTATGTTCGGCCAATATGTGTTTTATCATTAAAATAATGAGGTTTTGGGTTTGTTTGACTTACTTTTCAAAGCATTAATGGAGCCCTCAAGACTTATTCAACACTTTTCCTTTTTAAATTAATTTCCATGGGAGTGTGACTCACCTCCACATAAGCAACCCTAATTTTTTAATAAGTTAGGAACTTGGACTTGTAAAATATTGTTTTCCTCTTTCCTTTTCCATAAACCATGGGCAAATACCATGGGATGGTTTGTGGTTTGGATTATTTTAATATAAGGGGTCCCAAACCTAAATAATAAAGAATTCTCTCACCTTTCCTATATAAACCCACCCAAGCTCCCACTTCCTCCTCACTAAAATCACTTGGAGTTCGTCCAACCTCTGCCCTACTCTCTCTATAATCCTCCCAAGGTGCCCCAAGCTCCCAAGAAGCCTCTCACAAGCCTCTCTCTAGCCTTTGGAAGCACACTTCCAAGTAAGGGTTTTTCTTCCTTTCTCATTTTTGTCAATTTTCTTTAAGTTGTATTGCCCTTTTAATTTCAATTATGAATGTTGGGGTATGGTTTCGCACCTCTCCCATACTGCCCTATTATTGTTTTAATGATGGGAGACCCCTTTCTCTCTCATTAAATGCCTCCCATGTACACCCGTTACTATGCCGAAATTCCGAAAGAAACCTTTTTCTCCTCTTTTATATTCAAGCAATACTTTTGTATCATGAATATAAATTCCTTTTCAATTGTTGGGACATGTATCTATATGACCTCCTTACTATCCATTACATTTAAATATGATGAGGAACCCCTTTCTCTCTCATCAACCTTTTTTATGAATTCTTATGTCACGCCGTTACGTTGCCGAAATCACACCGATTTTCTAAGCCAATATCATTGTGTAGTGAATACCATGCCCATTTCTCCATCAAGGGTATTCACCTTTATGCACATTTACTTATTGATTATAAATTTCATGTATGAATTCCACATCCCTTTATCGTGGAATAAATGATTATGTTTTATGAATCCATGTTTTATGATCCATGTGGCACACTTATGCATGAAATGAAATGTTTAAGAAGGGTGCGCCCTTTATAGCGCTCCAATGCATTGGGTAAAGTATAGTATCATGATATGTCATGTGCAATGAGTGTTTACTCATGCTAATTCAAGTGCAACAAGGCTTTACTCGTGCTTCAAGTGCAATGAGGGTTTACTCATGCTCCATGTGCAATGAGCCTTGGCTCATGCTAATTTTATGTTAAGTGTTGTTGCCACATTTCCATGTTATGGTTATCATGATTTATCATGCCTTTATGTTAATGTTACTCTAATGATCTATTGATGTTCCTATTGCATAACATGTATTGTACTCCTCATGTTATTCATTGTGTACTCCCTTACTGGGCTTTATAGCTCACCCTTTTCTTATGCATGTCCTCAGGTTATCCCATGCAATGCTAAGTACGAAGGAATGTAGTGGTCATGTAAAGGAAGTTTTCAATAAAGATGTTGTATTTCAAGTTTAAAGTTTTTATGTAATGATCCTAAGCCCCAAAGACACTAAACCTCTCGATCTTATTTGTTGTATCAAGTGAAGTTTTATGTAATAAAGCATGCTTAAGTTGTAATAAAAAGCAGGGTTGTCATGGTTGGTATTAGAGGATAGGTTTAGTTATTTTTGGGATTAGGAAACCCTAGTAAAGCCTTAGATACAAGACTAAGCATAATAAAAACATCCCTAAGTTTTGGTAAATACTGAGTAAGTGGTTTATCAAAAAAATACATCCCTGTCTGGATACGAGCAGGTAGAGGCGGCTCTGGCACAGATGTATCCTAGGGGTAAAACCCGAAAACACCGCTTTGAGCTAGACTCGAACGAGAACTGGTGCACGACAATGGGCCTTGCTGCACTCTTGGTTACGACACTCCCGGGGGATATGTTTTGATAAATTCACAATCTTAGTATGAACCCTTATTAAGGGAAAAATGCCCTTAAGAATATATGTTAGAAGGAAGATCATGAAAAGCCTGGATTGAATCCTATAGACTCATGAGTTAAAGAGATTAAAGTTTATTTATAAGTCATCAACTTTTGTCTTTGGATTACCCTTTATGTGTTACCCCTAACTTTCCTTTTATTCCAGCCAATGGCCGGTAATAGGAGAACTCGGGCTAACAACCATTGTGAAGATCAGTGTGATGATTGTTCTAATGAGATGCCCAATCCAATGGGAGCGGGAATCGCGAACTTTGTCACACTTCTCTCTCAGCTAACTCAAGTTTTGAATAGAAACACGGGTCAAGAGGAACGTTCAACCCCCCCTAAAAAAGAACAAGTCGCTATCGAGATCTTCATGAGACAAAGGCCTCCTACTTTTAGTGGATCATCTGATCCCACGATCGCTGAGAAATGGATCAACTCCATTGAAAAGATCTTCTCTATCCTTCAATGTTCTGAACAAGAGAAGGTTCTCCTGGCGGCTTATCGTATGGAGGGTGAAGCTGATCAATGGTGGACGTTGATCAAAAATATGAAGCCTGAGGAGGAGATCGAGGCTTTGAAATGGAAGGAATTCCGGAATATGTTTTTCGATAAATATTTTCCATGCACCCTCCGTCTTAAGATGGAAAGGGACTTCCTTTCCCTCAAGAAGAAAGATGAAGAATCTGTGGGAGAGTACGAGGCAAACTTCACAAGGCTTTCACGATACGCTTCCGGCTTTGTTGTTACCCCCGAATGCAAGGTTGACCGCTTCTTTGGTGGGCTAAAGCCTAGCTTGCGGAAAGCATTAACGATCCGTTACTTCGACAGCTATGAGGAAATTGTCCGATGTGCCCTCAAGGTCGAAATGGAGATCAGAGAATCACAAGGGTATCATGGGGACAAGAAGCGTAAGGTGGACTTCAATGCTGGTGGTCCGATGAATAAATCCAACGGTGCTAAGAAGTTCCAGCACACCACTTGCCAAAAGTGCGGAAAGAAGCACCCTGTAAATTGCCTTAGGTGGACGAGAAAATGCCTTAGGTGTGGAAGAGAAGGGCACCTAGCTATTAACTGTCGGAAAGAAGGACCCGCAGCTACGACAGAGGAGAGGAACGCTCCGTTCAAACCTCAACGCGTTGTTCAATGCTACAAATGCAAAGAACCGGGTCATTTTGCGAATCAGTGCCCTAATCCAAGGGTTATCGGAGGCAACCAACAACCTCTAAGACAACAAGGAAGAGATTTTGCCATCACTTCTGCCGAAGTGAACCCCGACAACGAAGTGGTGACAGGTACGCTAGTTATTCATTCAAGAATAGCGAACTTACTTTTTGATTCAGGTTCTACTCATTCTTTTATATCTCGAATGTTTAGTAGAACAATCCCAGCACCACCACAAATCCTGGAAGTAAAGATGTCGGTGAGTACGGAAAATGGGGCAATAATTGCATCCCATGAATATAAGTCCTCCCCTGTTATAATCTGTGGATTGAATTTCCCGGCGAACCTCGTCATACTCCCTTTGGTGGAATTTGATGCAATTCTTGGCATGGATTGGCTTTCCCTATATAGAGCCAACATAAATTATCGGGAGAGGGAAATCACACTCCATATGGAGAATCGACCCCCGATTCTTTACAAGTGTCAGGAGGAAGATGAATCTCCTTTAGCTCCATCATCTCAAGCATGGATATTACTGCCTTATGAGCACGTATATCTGGCTCAGATGATTGAGTCCAAGGAAGAAACCACCCTTGAAGAAATTCCTATTGTGAGGGAATTCGCTGAAGTATTTCCCGAGGAACTTCCTGGTCTTCCTCCAAGAAGAGATGTTGAGTTCTCAATTGAACTTATACCTGGGGCGCTACCAATATCCAAGACTCCATATAGAATGGCTGTTGTTGAGCTTGAAGAGCTGAAGAAACAACCACAGGAGAATCTGGATAAAGGGTTTATACGCCCAAGTGCATCACCATGGGGTGCACCAGTCCTCTTTGTCAAGAAGAAGGACGGGTCAATGCGGCTTTGCATCGATTATCGTGAACTTAACAAAATAACGATAAAGAACAAGTATCCTCTCCCAAGAATCGATGACTTGTTTGATCAGCTGCGTGGAGCACAATACTTCTCCAAGGTGGACTTGCGGTCGGGATATTATCAAGTAAGGGTGAAGAAGGAAGATATCCCCAAGACTGCTTTTCGTACAAGGCACGGGCACTATGAATTCATAGTAATGCCTTTTGGACTCACCAATTCTCCAGCAATAATCATGGACTTGATGAATAGAGTCTTTAGAGATTACCTTGACAAATTTGTGGTAGTCTTTATAGATGATATTCTAATATACTCCAAAACCAAGGAGGACCATGAGGATCATTTAAAAACTGTACTAGAGACTTTGCGCAAGGAGAAGCTCTATGAAAAGTATAGAAAGTGTGAGTTTTGGTTGAAGGAAGTCTCATTCTTGGGCCATATCATCACAAGCAATGGGATATCTGTGGACCCCTCCAAAACAGATGCAATTGAGGGATGGCCGAGGCCAACATCGGTAACTGATATCCGTAGCTTCTTGGGGTTAGCTGGATATTATCGACGATTTGTGAGAAATTTCTCACGATTGTCCAACCCTCTTACCAAGCTAACTCGAAAGGGAGTAAAGTTTTCTTGGAGTGATGAATGCGAAGAAAGCTTCAAGGAGTTGAAAAGGAGGCTTATCACTGCACCCGTGCTCACTTTACCCACAAGTGGGGAGCTTTTTGTGGTATTCAGTGATGCTTCGAACAAGGGCTTAGGATGTGTGCTGATGCAGAATGATAAACTGATATCCTATGCCTCAAGGCAGTTGAAAATCCATGAGCGAAACTATCCAACGCATGATCTGGAGTTGGCAGCGGTGATCTTTGCCTTGAAAATCTGGCGGCATTATCTCTATGGAGAGAAATGTGAGATATATACTGACCACAAGAGTCTTAAATATATATTCACACAGAAAGAGCTTAATATGCGCCAGAGAATATGGATAGAGCTCATCAAGGATTATGCCTGTTCAATACATTACCACCCTGGGAAAGCGAACAAGGTGGCAGATGCCCTAAGTAGAAAGGATCCAACGATTCTATCAATGATGAGAATTGAGAAGGATCCAATATTCTTAGACTTAATGAAGATGGATGTGGGAATCATAAAGAAGGGAACATCATCAATCCTTTCACAAATGATTGCTCAACCATCTCTTTTGGAAAGGTTAAAGGATGCTCAAAAGGATGATGCGAGAATCCAAGAAAAAGTGGAAGCTATCAAAAAGGGAAAATCCTCCGAGTTTAATGTTAATGAAGAAGGAATTGTTCGGTTTGGGAAAAGACTATGTGTTCCATCAAGTTCGGAGCTGAAGAAGGAACTTTTGGATGATGCACATAGTTCAAATTTATCTATTCACCGAGGGAGCACAAACATGTATCGAGATTTCCAAGAAAACTTTTGATGGGATAATATGAAGAAGGAGATCGCTGAATATACATCAAAGTGCCTGGTGTGTCAGCAAGTGAAGGAAGAGAGGCAGAAGTCTAAGGGGATGATGCAACCATTGCCCATACCAGAATGGAAATAGGAGAACATCACCATGGACTTTGTCACTGGACTTCCAAGGACATCCAAAGGCAAAAATGCAATCTGGGTTGTTGTGGATCGTCTTACAAAGACTGCACACTTCATTTCTATTCGAGAGGATTTCTCTTTGGATCAACTGGCACGGATATATATCAGGGATGTGGTACGGTTGCATGGAGTACCACTATCTATTGTTTCTGACCGAGATCCAAGATTTACCTCTAAGTTTTGGAAGAGTCTTCAACATGCTATGAATATTGAACTGAACTTCAGTATGGCCTATCATCCTCAAACTGATGGCCAATCTGAGCGGACTATCCAAACACTTGAGGATATGTTGAGAGCGTGCTCAATGGACTTTAAAGGAGGATGGGATCAACATCTTCCTCTAGTTGAGTTCTCTTATAATAATAGTTTCCACTCGAGCATCCAAATGGAACCATATGAAGCCCTGTATGGGAAAAGGTGTAGAACACTAGCATGTTGGGATGAGGTCGGTGAACGTAAGCTGCTTGGACCAGAAATGGTCGAAGAAATGGTGGAGAAGGTGAAAACCATTCAGTACCATATCAAGGCAGCCCAAAATCGACAGAAGAGTTATACAGATAATCGTCAACGAGACCTTGAGTTTAATGTCAGAGACATGGTGTTTTTACGCATATCTCTGTGGAAGAAGGTCATGAGGTTTGGAAAGAAAGGGAAGTTAAGTCCAAGGTACATCGGCCCCTTCGAGATTCTTGATCTTGTTGGGGCGTGGCCTATCGACTAGCACTTCCACCTACTATGTCCAAGGTGCATGATGTCTTCCATGTATCCCTCTTAAGGAAGTACATACCAGACCCTTCACATGTACTCTTTTCCGAGGTGGTACAAT
Organism: Viscum album; assembly: GCA_963277665.1. Classification (NCBI taxonomy): domain Eukaryota; kingdom Viridiplantae; phylum Streptophyta; class Magnoliopsida; order Santalales; family Viscaceae; genus Viscum; species Viscum album. The sequence continues at coordinate 1,429,083,120 of OY728156.1, read as the reverse complement.
TAGAAGACGATCTTTCTTATGAGGAGCAACCAGTGAAGATCTTATATCGTAGAGAAAAAGTTCTACGGAATAAGACAATGCCCCTCGTCAAGGTGTTGTGGAGAAACCACAAGTTTGAAGAAGCAACTTGGGGGCCAGAGGATATGATGAAGCTAAGTTACCCACATTTGTTTTAGTGTGGGAAAAGGAAAATTTCGAGGGAGAAATTTCTTAAGGGGGGAATATTGTAACGACCCAAAGTTTCATTAATATAAAATCCCTCTTGATCCAGTTAAATGTTTCTTTATGAAAAATGTTTTTATAAGATGTCAACTTCTTTAGTTTTACGTTAATATTTGTGACCGTTACTTTTATAGCTATTGAACAGTGATCATCTGATTAGTATAAATATAAGGCTTTAACGAACCCATTTCTACTCAGACAAAGGAAGCGATGGACTCATCCAGTAGAATTACCCCTTACGAAGCCCATTTGTCAGAGCTCGGAAAAGAGGTGGCATCTTTGGGCTTTTCCCTTGACCAAGCCCAAGCTGAGCTTCATCAAGTCAAGCTCGAACGTGATCGTCTACGGGAAAAGTGGAAGTTGATTGAAATTACCACTCGAGCGATGTTATCCGAGCCGCCCCAAGAGTCTGTCACCATCGCACACCTTACCCTTAGGTCTTATGAGGCTATTTTAAGGGGTTATGTAACAAATAAGTAGAACCATGTTCATGTACATTATTTTTTGTATATAATAATGAATATAATTTCTAGTCATTTTTGATACATTGTAATTAGTTTTTAAAGTACAAATGGTGTTTTTAGTTATTATTTAATTAAGAATTATATTTTATTAAATTAAAGGATTTTTGAATTAAATAATATTTTAATAAAATATTATTATTAATATTAAATTAATTTTTTATTAAGTATAAATGATCTTATAATTTTATGAATGCAATTAAAATTTTTATTAAGGTTTGAAAGCCATTTCTGTCAAAACCCGTGAATTTTTTTATAAATGTAGGTTTTTATTTTAAAAGTGAAAATTCACATATTTATCAAATTATTTAGATAAAATAAATATTATTTTTGGAATCAGGACGTCGAAATTATCCAACGGTGAATTTTTCATAATTTTCTGAGACAGTCAAATTTTTGGGTAAAAATTAAATACCATTTAAATATATAATGTGTTTTATGACATCATAATGACCCAATGGTGATGTAATAAAATAACATAATCCTTATGTTCGGCCAATATGTGTTTTATCATTAAAATAATGAGGTTTTGGGTTTGTTTGACTTACTTTTCAAAGCATTAATGGAGCCCTCAAGACTTATTCAACACTTTGCCTTTTTAAATTAATTTCCATGGGAGTGTGACTCACCTCCACATAATCAACCCTAATTTTTTAATAAGTTAGGACCTTGGACTTGTAAAATATTGTTTTCCTCTTTCCTTTTCCATAAACCATGGTCAAATACCATGGGATGGTTTGTGGTTTGTATTATTTTAATATAAGGGGTCCCAAACATAAATAATAAAGAATTCTCTCACCTTTCCTATATAAACCCACCCAAGATCCCACTTCCTCCTCACTAAAATCACTTGGAGTTCGTCCAACCTCTTCCCTACTCTCTCTATAATCCTCCCAAGGTGCCCCAAGCTCCCAAGAAGCCTCTCACAAACCTCTCTCTAGCCTTTGGAAGCACACTTCCAAGTAAGGGTTTTTCTTCCTTTCTCATTTTTGTCAATTTTCTTTAAGTTGTATTGCCCTTTAAATTTCAATTTTGAATGTTGGGGTATGGTTTCTAACCTCTCTAATACTTCCCTCTTATTGTTTTAATTATGGGAGACCCCTTTCTCTCTCATTAAATGCCTCCCATGTACACCCGTTACTATGCCGAAATTCCGAAAGAAACCTTTTTCTCCTCTTTTATATTCAAGCAATACTTTTGTATCATGAATATAAATTCCTTTTCAATTGTTGGGACATGTATCTATATGACCTCCTTACTGTACATTACATTTAAATATGATGAGTAACCCCTTTCTCTCTCATCAACCTTTTTTATGAATTCTTATGTCACGCCGTTACGTTGCCGAAATCACACCGATTTTCTAAGCCAATATCATTGTGTAGTGAATACCATGCCCATTTCTCCATCAAGGGTATTCACCTTTATACACATTTACTTATTGATTATAAAGTTCATGTATGAATTCCACATCCCTTTATCGTGGAATAAATGATTATGTTTTTATGAATCCATGTTTTATGATCCATGTGGCACACTTATGCATGAAATGAAATGTTTAAGAAGGGTGCGCCCTTTATAGCGCTCCAATTCATTGGGTAAAGTATAGTATCATGATACGTCATGTGCAATGAGTGTTTACTCATGCTAATTCAAGTGCAACAAGGCTTTACTCGTGCTTCAAGTGCAATGAGGGTTTACTCATGGTCCATGTGCAATGAGCCTTGGCTCATGCTAATTTAATGTTAAGTGTTGTTGCCACATTTCCATGTTATGGTTATCATGCTTTATCATGCCTTTATGTTCATGTTACTCTAATGCTCTATTGATGTTCCTATTTCCTAACATGTATTGTACTCCTCATGTTATTCATCGTGTACTCCCTTACTGGGCTTTATAGCTCACCCTTTTCTTATGCATGTCCTCAGGTTATCCCATGCAATGCTAAGTACGAAGGAATGTAGTGGTCATGTAAAGGAAGTTTTCAATAAAGATGTTGTATTTAAAGTTTAAAGTTTTTATGTAATGATCCTAAGCCCCAAAGGCACTAAACCTCTCGATCTTCTTTGTTGTATCAAGTGAAGTTTTATGTAATAAAACATGCTTAAGTTGTAATAAAAAGCAGGGTTGTCATGGTTGGTATCAGAGGATAGGTTTAGTTATTTTTGGGATTATGAAACCCTAGTCAAGCCTTAGATACAAGACTAAGCATAATAAAAACATCCCTAAGTTTTGCTAAATACTAATTAAGTGGTTTATAAAACAAATACATCCCTGTCTGGATATGAGCAGGTAGAGGCGGCTCTGGCACAGATGTATCCTAGGGGTAAAACCTGAAAACACCGCTTTGAGCTAGACTCGAACGGGAACTGGTGCACGACAACGGGCCTTGCTTCACTCTTGGTTACGACACTCCCGGGGGATATGTTTTGATAAATTCACAATCTTAGTATGAACCCTTATTAAGGGAAAAATGCCCTTAAGAATATATGTTAGAAGGAAGATCATGAAAAGCCTGGATTGAATCCTATAGACTCATGAGTTAAAGTGATTAAAGTTTATTTATAAGTCATCAACTTTTGTCTTTGGATTACCCTTTATGTGTTACCCCTAACTTTCCTTTTATTCCAGCCAATGGCCGGTAATAGGAGAACTCGGGCTAACAACCATTGTGAAGATCAGTGTGATGATTGTTCTAATGAGATGCCCAATCCAATGGGAGCGGGAATCGCGAACTTTGTCACACTTCTCTCTCAGCTAACTCAAGTTTTGAATAGAAACACGGGTCAAGAGGAACGTTCAACCCCCCCTAAGAAAGAACAAGTCGCTATCGATATCTTCATGAGACAAAGGCCTCCTACTTTTAGTGGATCATCTGATCCCACGATCATTGAGCAATGGATCAACTCCATTGAAAAGATCTTCTCTATCCTTAGATGTTCTAAACAAGAGAAGGTTCTCCTGGCGGCTTATCGTATGGAGGGTGAAGCTGATCAATGGTGGACGTTGATCAAAAATACGAAGCCTGAGGAGGAGATCGAGGCTTTGAAATGGACGGAATTCCGGAATATGTTTTTCGATAAATATTTTCCGCGCACCCTCCGTCTTAAGATGGAAAGGGACTTCCTTTCCCTCAAGAAGAAAGATGAAGAATCTATGGGAGCGTACGAGGCAAACATCACAAGGCTTGCACGATACGCTTCCGGCTTTTTCGTTACCCCCGAATGCAAGGTTGACCGCTTCTTTGGTGGGCTGAAGCCTAGCTTGCGGAAAGCATTAACGATCCGTTACTTCGACAGCTATGAGGAAATTGTCCGACGTGCCCTCAAGGTCGAAATGGAGATCAGAGAATCACAAGGGTATCATGGGGACAAGAAGCGTAAGGTGGACTTCAATGTTGGTGGTCCGATGGATAAATCCAACGGTGCTAAGAAGTTCCAGCACCCCACTTGCCAAAAGTGCGGAAAGAAGCACCGTGGAAATTGCCTTAGGGGGACGAGAAAATGCTTTAGGTGTGGAAGAGAAGGGCACCTAACTATTAACTATCGGCAAGAAGGACCCGCAGCTGCGACAGAGGAGAGGAACGCTCCGTTAGAACCTCAACGCGTTGTTCAATGCTACAAATGCAAAGAACCGGGTCATTTTGCGAATCAGTGCCCTAATCCAAGGGTTATCGGAGGCAACCAACAACCTCTAAGACAACAAGGAAGAGCTTTTGCCATCACTTCTGCCGAAGTGAACCCCGACAACGAAGTGGTGATAGGTACGCTAGTTATTCGTTCAAGAATAGCGAACGTACTTTTTGATTCAGGTTCTACTCATTCTTTTATATCTTGAATGTTTAGTAGAACAATCCCAGCACCACCACAAATCCTGGAAGTAAAGATGTCGGTGAGTACGGAAAATGGGGCAATCATTGCTTCCCATGAATATAAGTCCTCCCCTGTTATAATCTGTGGATTGAATTTCCCGGCGAACCTCGTCATACTCCCTTTGGTGGAATTTGATGCAATTCTTGGCATGGATTGACTTTCCTTATATAGAGCCAACATAAATTGTCGGGAGAGGGAAATCACACTCCATATGGAGAATCGACCCCCGATTCTTTACAAGTGTCAGGAGGAAGATGAATCTCCTTTAGCTCCATCATCTCAAGCATGGATATTACTGCCTTATGAGCACGTATATCTAGCTCAGATGATTGAGTCCAAGGAAGAAACCACCCTTGAAGAAATGCCTATTGTGAGGGAATTCGCTGAAGTATTTCCCAAGGAACTTCCTGGTCTTCCTCCCAGAAGAGATGTTGAGTTATCAATTGAACTTATACCTGGGGCGCTACCAATATCCAAGACTCCATATAGAATGGCTGTTGTTGAGCTTGAAGAGATAAAGAAACAACTACAGGAGAATCTGGATAAAGGGTTTATACGCCCAAGTGCATCACCATGGGGTGCACCAGTCCTCTTTGTCAAGAAGAAGGACGGGTCAATTCGGCTTTGCATCGATTATCGTGAACTTAACAAAATAACGATAAAGAACAAGTATCCTCTCCCAAGAATCGATGACTTGTTTGATCAGCTGCGTGGAGCACAATACTTCTCCAAGGTGGACTTGCGGTCGGGATATTATCAAGTAAGGGTGAAGAAGGAAGATATCCCCAAGACTGCTTTTCGTACAAGGCACGGGCACTATGAATTCATAGTAATGCCTTTTGGACTCACCAATGCTCCAAAAATATTCATGGACTTGATGAATAGAGTCTTTAGAGATTACCTTGACAAATTTGTGGTAGTCTTTATAGATGATATTCTAATATACTCCAAAACCAAGGAGGACCATGAGGAGCATTTAAAAACTGTACTAGAGACTTTGCGCAAGGAGAAGCTCTATTCAAAGTACAGCAAGTGTGAGTTTTGGTTGAAGGAAGTCTCATTCTTGGGCCATATCATCACAAGCAATGTGATATCTGTGGACCCCTCCAAAACAGATGCAATTGAGGGATGGCCGAGGCCAACATCGGTAACTGATATCCGTAGCTTCTTGGGGTTAGCTGGATATTATCGACGATTTGTGAGAAATTTCTCACGATTGTCCAACCCTCTTACCAAGCTAACTCGAAAGGGAGTAAAGTTTTCTTGGAGTGATGAATGCGAAGAAAGCTTCAAGGAGTTGAAAAGGAGGCTTATCACTGCACCCGTGCTCACTTTACCCACAAGTGGGGAGCTTTTGTGGTATTCAGTGATGCTTCGAAGAAGAGATTAGGATGTGTGCTGATGCAGAATGATAAACTGATATCCTATGCCTCAAGGCAGTTGAAAATCCATGAGCGAAACTATCCAACGCATGATCTGGAGTTGGCAGCGGTGATCTTTGCCTTGAAAATCTGGCAGCATTATCTCTATGGAGAGAGATGTGAAATATATACTGACCACAAGAGTCTTAAATATATATTCACACAGAAAGAGCTTAATATGCACCAGAGAAGATGGATAGAGCTCATCAAGGATTATGCCTGTTCAATACATTACCACCCTGGGAAAGCGAACAAGGTGGCAGATGCCCTAAGTAGAAAGGATCCAACGATTCTATCAATGATGAGAATTGAGAAGGATCCAATCTTCTTAGACTTAATGAAGATGGATGTGGGAATCATAAAGAAGGGAACATCATCAATCCTTTCACAAATGATTGCTCAACCATCTCTTTTGGAAAGGTTAAAGGATGCTCAAAAGGATGATGCGAGAATCCAAGAAAAAGTGGAAGCTATCAAAAAGGGAAAATCCTCAGAGTTTAATGTTAATGAAGAAGGAATTGTTCGGTTTGGGAAAATACTATGTGTTCCATCAAGTTCGGAGCTGAAGAAGGAACTTTTGGATGATGAACATAGTTCAAATTTCTCTATTCACCTAGGGAGCACAAAGATGTATCGAGATCTCCGAGAAAAGTTTTTGTGGGATAATATGAAGAAGGAGATCGCTGAATATACATCAAACTGCCTGGTGTGTCAGCAAGTGAAGGCAGAGAGGCAGAAGTCTAAGGGGATGATGCAACCATTGCCCATACCAGAATGGAAATAAGAGAACATCACCATGGACTTTGTCACTAGACTTCCAAGGACATCCAAAGGCAACAATGCAATCTGGGTTGTTGTGGATCGTCTTACAAAGACTGCACACTTCATTGCTATTCGAGAGGATTTCTCTTTGGATCAACTGGCACAGATATATATCAGGGATGTGGTACGGTTGCATGGAGTACCACTATATATTGTTTCTGACCGAGATCCAAGATTTACCTCTAAGTTTTGGAAGAGTCTTCAACATGCTATGAATATTGAACTGAACTTCAGTATGGCCTATCATCCTCAAACTGATGGCCAATCCGAGCGGACTATCCAAACACTTGAGGATATGTTGAGAGCGTGCTCAATGGACTTTAAAGGAGGATGGGATCAACATCTTCCTCTAGTTGAGTTCTCTTATAATAATAGTTTCCACTCGAGCATCCAAATGGAACCATATGAAGCCCTGTATGGGAAAAGGTGTAGAACACTAGCATGTTGGGATGAGGTCGGTGAACGTAAGCTGCTTGGACCAGAAATGGTCGAAGAAATGGTGGAGAAGGTGAAAACCATTCAGCATCATATCAAGGCAGCCCAAAGTCGACAGAAGAGTTATACAGATAATCGTCGACGAGACCTTGAGTTTAATGTCGGAGGCATGGTTTTTTACGCATATCTCCGTGGAAGAAGGTCATGAGGTTTGGAAAGAAAGGGAAGTTAAGTCCAAGGTACATCGGCCCCTTCGAGATTCTTGATCGTGTTGGGGCGTGGCCTATCGACTAGCACTTCTACCTACTATGGCCAAGGTGCATGATGTCTTCCATGTATCCCTCTTAAGTAAGTACATACCAGACCCTTCACATGTACTCTCTTCTGAGGTGGTACAATTAGAAGACGATCTTTCTTATGAGGAGCAACCAGTGAAGATCTTAGATCGTAGAGAAAAAGTTCTACGGAATAAGACAATGCCCCTCGTCAAGGTGTTGTGTAGAAATCACAAGTTTGAAGAAGCAACTTGGGAGTCGGAGGATATGATGAAGCTAAGTTACCCACATTTGTTTTAGTGTGGGAAAAGGAAAATTTTGAGGGCGAAATTTCTTAAGGGGGGAATATTGTAACGACCCAAAGTTTCATTAATAGAAAATCCCTCTTGATCCAGTTAAATGTTTATTTATGAAAAATGTTTTTATAAGATGTCAACTTCTTTAGTTTTACGTTAAGATTTGTGACCGTTACTTTTATAGCTGTTGAACAGTGATCATCTGATTAGTATAAATATAAGGCTTTAACGAACCCATTTCTACTCAAACAAAGGAAGCGATGGCCTCATCCAGTAGAATTGCCCCTTACGAAGCCCATTTGTCAGAGCTCGGAAAAGAGGTGGCGTCTTTGGGCTTTTCCCTTGACTAAGCCCAAGCTGAGCTTCATCAAGTCAAGCTCGAACGTGATCGTCTACGGGAAAAGTGGAAGTTGATTGAAATTACCACTCGAGCGATGTTATCCGAGCCGCCCCAAGAGTCTGTCACCATCGCACACCTTACCCTTAGGTCTTATGCGGCTATTTTAAGGGGTTATGTAACAAATAAGTAGCACCATGTTCATGTATATTATTTTTTGTATATAATAATGAATATAATTTCTAGTCATTTTTGATACATTGTAATTAGTTTTTAAAGTACAAATGGTGTTTTTAGTTATTATTTAATTAAGAATTATATTTTATTAAATTAAAGGATTTTTGAATTAAATAATATTTTAATAAAATATTATTATTAATATTAAATTAATTTTTTATTAAGTATAAATGATCTTATAATTTTATGAATGCAATTAAAATTTTTATTAAGGTTTGAAAGCCATTTCTGTCAAAACCCGTGAATTTTTTTATAAATGTCGGTTTTTATTTTAAAAGTGAAAATTTGCATATTTATAAAATTATTTAGATAAAATAAATATTATTTTTGGAATCAGGACGTCGAAATTATCCAACGGTGAATTTTTCATAATATTCTGAGACAGTCAAATTTTTGGGTAAAAATTAAATACCATTTAAATATATAATGTGTTTTATGACATCATAATGACCCAATGGTGATGTAATAAAATAACATAATCCTTATGTTCGGCCAATATGTGTTTTATCATTACAATAATGAGGTTTTGGGTTTGTTTGACTTACTTTTCAAAGCATTAATGGAGCCCTCAAGACTTATTCAACACTTTGCCTTTTTAAATTAATTTCCATGGGAGTGTGACTCACCTCCACATAAGCAAACCTAATTTTTTAATAATTTCGGACCTTGGACTTGTAAAATATTGTTTTCCTCTTTCCTTTTCCATAAACCATGGGAAAATACCATGGGATGGTTTGTGGTTTGGATTATTTTAATATAAGGGGTCCCAAACCTAAATAATAAAGAATTCTCTCACCTTTCCTATATAAACCCACCCAAGATCCCACTTCCTCCTCACTAAAATCACTTGGAGTTCGTCCAACCTCTGCCCTACTCTCTCTATAATCCTCCCAAGGTGCCCCAAGCTCCCAAGAAGCCTCTCACAAGCCTCTCTCTAGCCTTTGGAAGCACACTTCCAAGTAAGGGTTTTTCTTCCTTTCTCATTTTTGTCAATTTTATTTAAGTTGTATTGCCCTTTTAATTTCAATTATGAATGTTGGGGTATGGTTTCACACCTCTCCCATACTGCCCTCTTATTTTTTGAATGATGGGAGACCCCTTTCTCTCTCATTAAATGCCTCCCATGTACACCCGTTACTATGCCGAAATTCCGAAAGAAACCTTTTTCTCCTCTTTTATATTCAAGCAATACTTTTGTATCATGAATCTAAATTCCTTTTCAATTGTTGGGACATGTATCTATATGACCTCCTTACTGCCCATTACATTTAAATATGATGAGGAACCCCTTTCTCTCTCATCAACCTTTTTTATGAATTCTTATGTCACGCCGTTACGTTGCCGAAATCACACCGATTTTCTAAGCCAATATCATTGTGTAGTGAATACCATGCCCATTTCTCCATAAAGGGTATTCACCTTTATGCAAATTTACTTATTGATTATAAAGTTCATGTATGAATTCCACATCCCTTTATCGTGGAATAAATGATTATGTTTTATGAATCCATGTTTTATGATCCATGTGGCACACTTATGTATGAAATGAAATGTTTAAGAAGGGTGCGCCCTTTATAGCGCTCCAATGCATTGGGTAAAGTATAGTATCATGATACGTCATGTGCAATGAGTGTTTACTCATGCTAATTCAAGTGCAACAAGGGTTTACTCGTGCTTCAAGTGCAATGAGGGTTTACTCATGCTCCATGTGCATTGAGCCTTGGCTCATGCTAATTTAATGTTAAGTGTTGTTGCCACATTTCCATGTTATGGTTATCATGCTTTATCATGCCTTTATGTTCATGTTACTCTAATGCTCTATTGATGTTCCTATTGCCTAACATGTATTTTACTCCTCATGTTATTCATTGTGTACTCCCTTACTGGGCTTTATAGCTCACCCTTTTCTTATGCATGTCCTCAGGTTATCCCATGCAATGCTAAGTACGAAGGAATGTAGTGGTCATGTAAAGGAAGTTTTCAATAAAGATGTTGTATTTCAAGTTTAAAGTTTTTATGTAATGATCCTAAGCCCCAAAGGCACTAAACCTCTCGATCTTCTTTGTTGTATCAAGTGAAGTTTTTTGTAATAAAGCATGCTTAAGTTGTAATAAAAAGCAGGGTTGTCATATACCTGGTTCAAAAATATCCCACCAACATTTGGTGGATCCATGAATCATATACATAACGAGCTTCGCCATCATCATAGGAGGAATCTATAGATGATCAAACATATATAATATTGTCTTTATCTATAACTCTATATCCTGGGGGCCACCATCTCCTAAAAAAGTATGTGGATGTTGCTTCTGAAACACCCATGTCAGCTCTCCCATAGAAGGGGTAGGTCGTAGAGCTCCATGTACAATCTTTATAAGCCACAAAACTCCCCTTGAAACCAAACATCATCACTCGCATCAAGGATAATAGGAGGTTTCATAGGTGGCACTACTGGAGGTATTAGTGGTGGCTCATAGCCCACCACCTCCAGAGCATGGTCATCTCTACCCTCCTGGCGCATGACTAGAGGATGTCATGGTGGAATAGTCTAAAAATTTCAAAAACACACATCATATACGTTACAATAATGGTAAATATATCAGATACATGAATAGGATAGGTATCGACCTTCATATATAAAATTCACACCCCTCAATCTGCTCCTAAATCCAGGTCTGGGTGATAGAAAAAATTATATAGAACACAAGAGATGATACCTATGGGACACTACTAAGGTCGTTTTTAGGTTAAGATATATGTTTCACAATATGGGTCCCATTATAGAGAGTTTCAATTGAAATTTATAGAGTAAAAACCATTTAAATTGTAGTTAGTATCCCTATTTAATGGTAACCATTTAATTTTAGAATTAAAATTAATTTAATTTCATTCATGTTTATATAGAATTTCTCTTCAAAAGTTTGAACTATATGGATCACAACTTCTAATTTGTAATGGCCCACACACATTATAAATTTAAATGTGGTATCCATTAAATATAAACCACTCACTTATCAATTCCCTTCATGATATGTTATCATAATTCATGGAAATAACAATAAGCACCAATACATCTTGCAAGCAATGCACATAGTGAGTAAATATTTCATGGAATAATACATGAAATATTAGTCCTATAAGGTGACAAAAATTATGTATGATCATGATTCATTTCCATATCAGTCCAAGGATAAAATATAATCATAATAATAAACATCACACATTATGAGAATCACCCAACGGTGAAATAAAATCAACTATAACAGGAACAAACCAAAACATAAAGTCCCAATCCTAGGTAATTTTTTTCCATGTACATGGGTTAGATACTCCCAGGAACAACTAATCACCAAATTTTGACACATTTCTAAACTCCTATATAATATTTCAAAATAGTAACTCAAAAGAAAAGAAAATTGTTCTGATACAACTTTGTTACATTCTGTCCTAGATGCCACTAAATGGTGCTCTGATCTAGTGGGACACATGGCCTCAAGCATACCTCCCCATATGCCATAGGATTCTGACTAGCAGTGAGGATCCAAGTTGGTATAGTGGGGAGACTATAACCTTATGATCAGAGTAACATAGTAGTAAAATGAATGGATAAATAGCATAAGAATAATAAATAACGGATAGTGGAAGGCAAAGAATATAAAAATAATAAATAACCAACAACAACAATATCCAACATTATATACAAAATGATGTAATTTTATATACATAGAAAAAGGTGATTAGTGGGCATGGAAGATGGAATGAAATATATTACATTTATCAAAATAACAAAATGACCAAAAAGACTATCTCCAATAGAATCACAAGCCATAGCTTGGTCCTATGCTTCCCCGATCCTATATTGTAATCAAATCAAGTATCAATCACTAGGTGCTTTCCCATATCCCTAAATGTATCCACATAATATGCCCATTTACCATCGGTGGATCAGATAGGGTGTGAGATAAACTCAATAATCTACAACCAACAGTGTTTATAATTACACATTCAATACATATAATATGAGAAGTGTTCATGTATAATAAATGATAAACGGTAATATAAATTATAAATGGGTTACTCTGGTTCATGAAAGATAAGAGGCTAACACTACTTTCTTTGACCCGTGCTGGATAATATATGAAAAAGTAACCATATGTATACATATATATGGTCTATATACATATTTATGTCTACATACATATATATGGATACTACTACTAGTCAATACTGTTGGGCGGAGAAAGAAAGGAGTGATGGCAAGAGGGGGGGTGAATTGCCTTTTTAAAAAAATGATTAACAATTTAAAAACAATTTATAAATGCAGCGGAAATAAAAGAGGCAAGACACGCAATTGATAACGGAGTTCGGCCTAAAACCCAGCCTACGTCTCCGCTCCCAACTCAACCGTTGAGAGATTCACTACCGCTTGCTTTTCAATGGTTGTAGCAAGAAACCCACTAGCCTTTTTACAGGTGAAGGCTAGCTCACCTATTACAGCTTGCTTTTTATGGTTGAGCAAGAACCCACTTACTTTTAATGGTTGAGTAAGAACCCACTAGCCTTCTTACAGGTGAAGGCTAGCTCACCTTTGATTCAAGCCTTTTGAAAGGTAAGGCTTGACTAACATCTTCACACCTTGAAGGTGGTGTGAGAACCCAAATGAAAGGGAGATGAGAGAAAGAGGGGTTTGTAGGCACAAACCCAAAATGATGCTCAAAAAGAATAAAACAATAAAAATCGTATTTGGAGAAGCCTTGGGCGCCAATGGATGATTGGAGTTGAAGACGTGCACTCCCAAGATTCTTTGGTGATGCTCCTTGGATGTGGAATTGAGTTGGAGCGATTGGGGTTCCTTGGAGGAAGTCTGCCGGAGGTTCGCCAAATGATGAGAAATGTGTACGTTGGCTTCAGTATGGCTTACTTAAGTTTCCGGGGCTTCCTAGTCCTTTATTTATAGAGGGGGAACCCTCAAATGGCCTTAGGGAGTCTTCGGAGCCGTTGGAGAGGTCTTCGGAGCCGTTGAAGGCCAAGTGGACAGGCTGGTCAAAAGCCCAACGGCTAGTTTGACTGGCTCCACCGGCTGACCGGTACTGAGCCACCGGTTGGCCGGTGTGAGCAAAATGGAGGAGGGCTCAGGATCAGGCTCCACCGGCTGGCCGGTGAGGAAGCCACCGGTTGGCCGGTGCTGAGGCAGTGGCTCACACTGTTCTGGCTGGGTGCCACCGGCTGGCCGGTGCTGAGGCCACCGGTTGGCCGGTGAGGAGGCAGTAGCTACCCCTTCTGTCTGGGTGCCACCGGCTGGCCGGTGCTAAGGCCACCGGTTGGCCGGTGCTCTAGACAGTGAGGAGACTCTCTGCCCAGGCACTACCGGCTGGCCGGTGATGAGTCACCGGTTGGCCGGTGCACATGAAAACAGTGCACTTTGCTCCTTTATTGGCTTCAGCTTGCTTGGCCCAATTCCTTGGTAACCTGAAATGATTCCTATCATCCAAAAACACTTGAAAGAGGATTAGATAAATAAGTGAGTGATTGTGATCATGAAAATCAAACCACGAGGGGTACGAGAGGTACAACAATCTCCCCCTATTTTGATGATCACAATCACCAAAACAAACAATGTAGAAAAATGAAATGAAAAACATGCTTTAAAGAATTTTTCCCCCAATCAACCAAGAATTTCTCCCCCTTTGTGATTATCAAAATAGCACGGGGCATAAAACTTGATTGAGGGAAATGTTTGAAAAACAAGAAAGAGATTTTAAACCAATTGAAATTTTTGAAATTTGAATTGAAAGTTTTGAATCAAAAATTTTGAAATGAAGAATTGAATAACAGTTTGAATTGAAAGTTTTGAAAAGAAAATTGAATAACACTTTGAATTGAATATTTTGAAATGAAAATTTTGATACCAAGTGTTGAAATTGAAAGTTTGAATCGAAAATTTTGAAATTGAAATCAAAAGGGCTTAAACGATCCTAACTCCCCCTAAATAAAAACAACAAATCACCGGGGAGAGGTTTTTGAAACCGAGACAAATTTTGGCCCGGAGAGACTCGCTAAAAGGGATTTTTCAATACACACTTGTCTAGTGGCGGGTCTTCTCCTATAAAATTCATCATTGAAAGAAATGGTTTTGGGCCTACCATACCGGGCGTTTTTGCAATTGCACTCATATATTAAGTGCCCGGGTTTTTTACAATAATTACAAAATTTAAATTGGGAGCTCCCCCTTACAAAAATAGTAGGTGCATGGGAAGAGGAAGCTTGCTTGGAATAGCCAAGCCCTTGGGTGGTTCTAGATACACGTTGAGAACCTAGTAGTTTGGTCAGATTTTGTTCCCCTTGGGTGAACTTGGCTAGAGATTCCCTTAGATCTTTGATAGTTGATTCCATGGAATCAACATCGGGAAGATTTTGGATTTTGAGGGTCAACTCTTCCTTCTCTTTGAGAAGTTGTTCTTTTTCGGAAGAGAGTTTTTTGAAATTCTTTTTTAAAGCAACGAATTTGGAAGAAAGTTCGTGAAAACCTTCCTCCAATTGATCTCGCACATGTTGGAGATCCTCATAAGATAAATTATTTAAAGAATTGGAATTTGAATAACTAGAGGAAGAGGAGTCGGAAGATGTTACCTCATGGAATGCCATTAGGCATTTGTTACCGTTGTCAATTGAGGAGGAGGAGGATGTGGAGCTATCACTCCAAGTGGCCTTGAATGCCTTCTTCTTCTTTTGCTTGGCCTTTTGCTTTTTGAGAGGGCAATCAGGATTGTCATCGCCTTTAGTACCTTCATGGGTTACTTCTAAAAGATTCTAGATATCATGAGAAGATGAGAAAGTAGAAATACGATAAAATTCATTACGGTCTAGCCCACAATGAAGAGCATTCATGGCTTTGCCATCAAGCTCAAAATTTGCAATGTCTTCGGGGGTCCATTTGGACTCATCGGGAGAGGAAAGAGAATAACCATGCATGACAATTTTAAAAATAGGATAACCAATGCTTTTAAGAAAAGTAGTCATGCGGGTTTTCCAATAATTATAGTCGGTTCCGTCAAAAAATGGAGCACGACCCAATGAATAGCCTTCGGGGGCGAAAGAGGTTGAAGCCATCAAAAAAGATCTTGAATTTAAAACCGGTTAGGGTATTACTCAAATTTTCCTCTGATACCAATTGTTGGGTGGAGAAAGAAAGGAGTGATGGCAAGAGGGGGGGTGAATTGCCTTTTTAAAAAAATGATTAACAATTTAAAAACAATTTATAAATGCAGCGGAAATAAAAGAGGCAAGACACGCAATTGATAACGGAGTTCGGCCTAAAACCCAGCCTACGTCTCCGCTCCCAACTCAACCGTTGAGAGATTCACTACCGCTTGCTTTTCAATGGTTGTAGCAAGAAACCCACTAGCCTTTTTACAGGTAAAGGCTAGCTCACCTATTACAGCTTGCTTTTTATGGTTGAGAAAGAACCCACTTACTTTTAATGGTTGAGTAAGAACCCACTAGCCTTCTTACAGGTGAAGGCTAGCTCACCTTTGATTCAAGCCTTTTGAAAGGTAAGTCTTGACTAACCTCTTCACACCTTGAAGGTGGTGTGAGAACCCAAATGAAAGGGAGATGAGAGAAAGAGGGGTTTGTAGGCACAAACCCAAAATGATGCTCAAAAAGAATAAAACAATAAAAACCATATTTGGAGAAGCCTTGGGCGCCAATGGATGATTGGAGTTGAAGACGTGCACTCCCAAGCTTCTTTAGTGATGCTCCTTGGATGTGGAATTGAGTTGGAGCGATTGGGGTTCCTTGGAGGAAGTCCGCCGGAGGTTCGCCAAATGATGAGAAATGTGTACGTTGGCTTCCGTATGGCTTACTTAAGTTTCCGGGGCTTCCTAGTCCTTTATTTATAGAGGGGGAACCCTCAAATGGACTTAGGGAGTCTTCGGAGCCGTTGGAGAGGTCTTCGGAGCCGTTGGAGGCCAAGTGGACAGGCTGGTCAAAAGCCCAACGGCTAGTTTGACTGGCTCCACCGGCTGACCGGTACTGAGCCATCGGTTGGCCGGTGTGAGCAAAATGGAGGAGGGCTCGGGCTCAGGCTCCACCGGCTGGCCGATGAGGAAGCCACCGGTTGGCCGGTGCTGAGGCCACCGGTTGGCCGGTGAGGAGGCAGTAGCTACCCCTTCTATCTGGGTGCCACCGGCTGGCCGGTGCTAAGGCCACCGGTTGGCCGGTGCTCTAGACAGTGAGGAGACTCTCTGCCCAGGCACTACCGGCTGGCCGATGATGAGTCACCGGTTGGCCGGTGCACATGAAAACAGTGCACTTTGCTCCTTTCTTGGCTTCAGCTTGCTTGGCCCAATTCCTTGGTAACCTGAAATGATTCCTATCATCCAAAAACACTTGAAAGAGGATTAGATAAATAAGTGAGTGATTGTGATCATGAAAATCAAACCACGAGGGGTACGAGAGGTACAACAAATACCCAAGTTGTAACACTGGAATCCAAGAGTAGTAGCATGAGTCTCACTAGTGTCAAGCGACACCATGCCTAAATCATAACAATAAGGGACTCCATACCCGATATCACAAGAATAAGGGAAATTGTTCTTGTATCATAACATTAGGGTATCCATGCCTGAATCATAACACTAGAGTCACCATACCTGAATCATAACAATAGGTTCTCCATGCCCAAATCATATCTGTAAGGGTCTCTATGCCCATCCATCATAACTCATAAGGGATACCATGAACATTCATCATAATTCATAAGGGTATCTATGTCGATTCATCATAATTCATAAGTTTCACCATGCCCATATCACGACATTAAAAGGGACACCATGCCCTTATATCATAAAAGTGTAAGGGATGTCATGACCATATATAACAATAGTGTAAGGGACGCCATTCCCATATATCATAACAATAATAAGAATCCAAAGGCTTTACCAAGTGCCTATGGATAGTTCATGGTTTATTATTATTCTTATTTAACAAAGTCATAACCCTTGTTCTATTAATATAGGTGACGTGTTCATACCACTTACTTTCATTACAATTCATTTTAATTCTCTCACTTAGGAGAAATTTTAAAACCATATAAAATATAGTTTGGTAATTAAAGCATTTATACCATTAAGTCAATTTCATGGGTACATATCAAAGGGTGGAAACATGTTAAGGGGGTATGTTTCAATATGAATAAAGTAATTCTAGGTTATATCTATCATGGATATTGAATTAAACATGGGTTATGTGTATTTTAAGGAAATCTCGGAGAATCTGGTGTGTGGCACACAATGTGTAATATGAAGCATCACGACCATGAGTGATAAATACTAGACCACATAACTTATTCTTGTTTAGTAGAACTCATCCAATACGATCCTCTATTTTGGTCTAGATCAAAAGAAAATGGTAACATAGATGAACGCCCTGAAAATAGGGCATAAAATCATGTACCAAAATAACTCTTTCTAGAGGAAGAAAAATTATGGAAGGAGAAAGATGACTAGATAAATCATCAGTGGATATCCAATGAGATAATAAAAATTCAAATCGGATTCTGGGCGGAAGATTTATCAATAAACCTAGGTGGAGATGAGGAGCTCTTCACAGGTGAAAATGAGATTTGTTGTTCACTAGAATGAATAAAATTAGGAGGGGTTTAAAATTATAAACCCTTAATTACAAAAAGGTAAAATCACCCAAAAAAGGGGCCATGTAGTTTTTCCACACGGTTGACCAAACCATACACCAACTATGTTCCATGCACTGTTCAAAGAGGGTACCAGCATGATTCATGAACACAGTTTGGGAAACTGTGTGCACACCCCGTTGTTTGGATCTATTAAAAACTAAAAATCCTTTACAAGGGCATATATCCTAGGTCACACGATTATGGAAAACCATGTAAACCCTACTACTCATTGAAATTCCATACATGATTAGGAGAAACTATGTGAACTGGGCTACATAGTTTCTACTAACTATTTGGCTCAGTTGTTTCTTCAACTAGCTGGTGTTCTGGGCTCCGAACAATCCCTAGACGCCCTCATTTCCTCCATATCCTAACTAGACATTCACATTAGGTCAAAACTAAGGAATTAAACCAAAAAGTAACAGAACTTCATCTCATATAAAAACCAGGTTCTTAAATAAACTTTACAGAGAAAATGGGTTTTTCCTAGCTCTTGGTAACCCAAAGTGATGATGATACAATAATTGAAAAACATGAAGCAAATATCAGTTGAGTAACTCGTCAGTTATCTAATAACCTATAAGATCACAATTAAGAGGAAATATGAAAAAGAAGACAAATTAGTTAAGGATAAAAATATTATTTTCTTCAAAGTAATTAATGAATATTCTTACGATTGGGATGAAATGGATAATATATTCAAGAAGATGAAAAAATTATTCAAGAGAAATATATCTTAATAACATGCTAAAATGGAAGATAAGAGAAGTGAAAAAATAATTGATGTGATTTGAATGAAAAAAGAATGGGCACATAAGGCCAAAATCCCCCTTGATCAAAAGAAGAACAATGATAATAATAATAAAAATAATAAAGACTTCAAGGTTTCAACCGGAATTGAAAGTGATGATTCTCCCTCCTAAAGTGAGTCAATTGATGAAAGTTCCAAGTGTATCATGGTCGATGCCAAGGTTAGTAATGAATTAAACTCAAAATCCTATTATTCTTCCTCCTCAAATTTCTTTTCTTTATCTTCTTTTTTCAATCACCTAAGTTATGAAGATCTAAAATATATTTTTCATTAGCTTGAATAAGGTTTTTGAAAACTAACTTCAATCTACAAAGTGATTAAAAATAAGTATAATCAAGTGCTTAATGAAGAGGATCAACTTGCTCTAAAAAAAGATGAATTGCTGAAAAAATTGAATGATCAACTGAATGTTCATAAATTAAAATAGACTATCGATAATCTAAAAACTATATCATGAAAATAAATCAAGGAAAAGAAACCCTAAATAAAATTTTTGTGTTCTCAACAATACATAAAAAATGTTATGGTTTTTGTATTTTGAAAAATTCTAGTACTTCAAATAAAATCACTTTTATAAAAGGAATTTTCCAAAAAAAATTATTTATTATCATAAAACCATGAATTTAATTCATGAATGTAATTTAAAAAATACTCAATATGGTAGACCAAAAGGTATCCACGTTTAATCTCATGCCTCTTCTCAATTTTTTTTTTCAAAAAAATTGTGTACCAAAATCCCTCCTAGATAACATATGTGGACACAAAATATGGGCACCAAAAAGAATAATTTTTTAATTTTATAAGAAATATATCTAAAGAGTAAACCCCAAAAAGAAACATGCTACATGGATAGTGGATGTTATCAACACATGTGTAGTAACCCCTATGAATTTAATCAACTATAAAAAATCAATGGAGTATTGGTGAAAATTCATGAAGTAAAATCATTAGTATAGGTACAATTGGTTTTATTAATTAGATTATTATAAAAAAAATTATTCATTTATGGTTTAAAAAATCTAAGCATTAGATAATTGTTCAATAAGGTTTTTAAATTATCTTTATAAATTTATTTTTGAAAAGTTTTAAATCTCAAAGGAAAACTTTTATTTATTGGTTTTCATTTTTAAAATGTTTATATTATCGATTTAAAATTTATTTATTCTTAAAATGGTAAATTTTTTAGCATTCAAGATAGTTATTCTTGGATTTAGCATATATTCCTTGGTTATTGTAGCATAATCACACTCATTAATATCAATTGATATCCACCAGTATAATATTTATCAAAATTTCATTTCAAAGATAATGTTCTTTGTGAAAAATTACAACTTGGTAAGAAAAAAAACTTCTTTAAAACCTGAAAAATAAGAATCACCCTCTAAATCCCTTGAACTTGTTCACCTTGATCGTTTTTTACTAACTCAAGTCAAAAGTATGAGAG
Organism: Viscum album; assembly: GCA_963277665.1. Taxonomy (NCBI): domain Eukaryota; kingdom Viridiplantae; phylum Streptophyta; class Magnoliopsida; order Santalales; family Viscaceae; genus Viscum; species Viscum album. The sequence continues at coordinate 1,429,062,733 of OY728156.1, read as the reverse complement.
GTAAATCATACTCTTTTGTGATTTTTAATGATTATACAATATTCAATTGGGTCATTTTCATAGAACAAAAAAATTAGTATTGTAAATTCTTCATAATATTCACCAAGAATATTGAAAATGAATATGGGAATAAAACCATTTTGATTCAAAGTGATCATGGGGGTTGTTTTATAACAAAGATTTTTGATAAACTTTTTTACTTAACATGGTTATAATTATAATTTTTTCACTCTTATAACACCTAAAAAAATGGGTTAGCCAAAATAAAGAATAAAAATCTTCAAGAAAACTCAAGATCACTCTTGTATTATTTAAATTAACTCATTACTTTTGGGCTAAGGTGATAAATACCGCTTGTTTTGTCATACACCATGTTCTCATAAAACCCCACCACAAAAATTCCCCTTATAAAAATTGGAAAAATAAAATTATAAAAGTTGTATTTTTAAAAGTTTTTAGATTTAAATGTTATATTATTAACACTAAATAAAACCTAGGAACACTACGGGAAAAAGGGCTTTTTGCGACGGGTTATTTGCGACGGGAATAAATCCCGTCGCAAATAGTCCTGTTAAAAACTTATTTGCGACGGGAGGATTTTCCCGTCGCAAATAACTACTTATTTGCGACGGGGAAATCCCACCCGTCGCAAAAAGGTTGGCGCGCATTGCGCGCCAAAACGCGGGAAAATTATTTGCGACGGGTGGTTAGAACCCGTCGCAAATAACCAGCGGTGGTAAAAAGTATTTGCGACGGGAATATACCCCCGTCGCAAATAACCGGCGGCGGTAGAAACTATTTGCGACGGGAATATACCCCCGTCGCAAACAGTATGTCGGCAGGTTATTATTTGCGACGGGTCCCGTCGCAAATAACTATTTAACCGTTGACCGTAATAAATGCGAGATAAAGTATTTGCGACGGGTCCCGTTGCAAATAGTATTATTTGCGACGGGTTTCCCGTCGCAAATAGTCCCGTCGCAAATAATCTAACTTATAAATACACCCAGCCGTTTTTTTTCCATTCACTCTCAACTTCTCTAATTTTAGAGTTCACAGTTTCTTAAGTTTAATTTTTTTTGCAGATTTGATATTGAAGTCTTCAACAATTATCGGAGATCAACCTCAGATCAATTTTGAAGGTATTTATGTTATTTTTAATTTAATATTTATTTTTAATTTTTTATTAGTTTTAATTTTTTTTAATTAGTTGTAATTTAATTATGTTTAGATTGTTTTGTTATTTAATAAATTTAAATTATTAGTATTCATTGTTCATAGTTAATGGTAATTAGGAGTAATTAATAATAATTAGAAATAATTAATAATAAATAGGAATAATTAATAATAATTAGTCATAATTAGGAATAATTATAGTTATATATATATAGTTATATTTAGCCATATATTAATATATATTGATATTAATATAAATATATTTGGTTATATGAATGAATAAATATATATATATATATAGATATATTTATTCGTATATTAATATATATATTTATTCGTATATTAATATATATTTATTCGTATATTAATATATATTTATTCGTATATTAATATAAATTTATTCGTATATTAATATATATTTATTCGTATATTAATATATATTTATTCTATTTGTATATATATATACATATAGATATATATATATATGTAGTTAATTATAAGTTTTTATTCGTATATTTATTTGTATATTAATTAATATATATTTATATGCTTAGTTTTAAATAAATTTATAAAATATGTGTTTTTATGTGTATTTATAAATAAATAAATAAATACATATATACAATACACACACACACATATATATATATATTTGTATAGTTATGAATGAATACATAGAAATGAGGGGGTGAAAATCCTCTGAGAATGTTAAAATGATGATAACTTTTAATCCGTAAGTCCGTTTCAACTCCACAACCAGTCAAATCGAAGAACATGAAACGATCTTCGATATGATATGCGGTACAGGCCAAACGGACATCCGGATCGGAAGTTATAGCCATTTGAATGTTAAAAGGACCATAACTTCTAATCCAGGAGTCCGTTTCAGCTCCACAATCAATCAAATCGAAGAACATTAAAAGATATTCGACATGATATATGGTAGAGGTTTATCAGACATCGGGGTCAGAAGTTATAGCTGTTTGAACGGTGAAAAACCGGGGTGTCCCGACTAAAAACTCAGTTTTGGAGGCCTTCGGGGCCTTTTTGGGCCTTGAAAATTTTTTGGACGGGTTCCACCAATCTATAGGGCTGTAGAGCTCGTCGCAAGCTTCGATTTGATATGCTGTAGAGCTCAAACGGAGTCCCGGATCAAAAGTTATGGCCGTTTGAAGTTTGGGTTTCATTTTCTTCTTATTTTCCATCTTTCATTAAATTTTTTATTTTTTTTATATTCAAAGAGTTATTAAATGACTATTAATTGATAAAAATTATGTAATTATTAATTAAAAATATTTTGTAAAATATTTTATAACCCACATTTACTGAACATCTTATACAATCATATTTGATTTTTATTCATCCTTTCTAAAACATATTTTAAAAATAAATATTATATTTATATGAATATAAATAGGTTTATTGATTTATATATTAATAAATAATTTTTAATTTTTTTTTAATTTTTTTATTATTATTTGCGACGGGCCCGTCGCAAATAGTTGCTTCGAAGGAACTATTTGCGACGGGCCCGTCACAAATAAGTTTTTAAAAAAAACCACAAATCTATTTGCGACGGGTCCTTTTCCCATCGCAAATAAGTGTTTTTGCGACGGGCCCGTCGCAAGAAAATTTTGTTGCGACGGCGTTTTCCGCAACGGGCGATTTGCGATGGATCCCCGTCGCAAAAAGGCATTTGCGACGGATCCCCGTCGCAAAAAGGCATTTGCGACGGGATCCCATCGCAAATGACCCGTCGCAAATGCCTATATTTCCTGTAGTGGAAAATTTAATCCAAAATCCAATGAAGTAATCTTTCTTGGGAATTCAAACTCAAAAAAATCATGTTGAGTCTTAATAAAAAACCAAAATTTTTAAAGAATCCATTCATATAAAATTTGATAAAAACCCTCTTAAACTTTTATCCCATTTTAAGGATATATATTACATTGAACCATTTACTTTTAATGAACAACCTTCTCCTAGAAATACTATTGAATTTTAATATCATTCTTGTCTTTTACCTCAAGCTTTGAAAAAATTCAAACACTAACCCTTATAAAATAATATAAAAAATTTTAAAGTGGGTACTCGTACCAGGAGTTATGTGTTAAATAAAGTTTAGTGTCATTATTTTATTTATTTTCTAGAATATAAAAACCCTAATAATTCTATTAACAATGAAAATTGGTTTTTTATATGTAATAAGAGATAAACCAATTCCCATGTAATAATGTTTCAACTCTTGTTGAAATAACTAAAAATCATCCCATTATTTGTAAAAATGAGTTTTTAGAAATAAATTATATGATAAATTTAATACCAAATGTAAAAAATCTAGACTCATATACAAATTATATAATATATAAGAAGGAATTGATTATGGAGAAACATTTACCCTAGTTTCTTGGATTGAATCCATAAGATTCTTGTTGTCATTCTCCACCCATCTTAATTTTAGACATTTTAAAATGGATATTAAAAGTTATTTTCTATATGGTTTTATTTTTAAAAATATTTTTTTATGAACAACCACTTGGTTTTGAAAATAAAAAATTTCCAAATTCTATTTATAATTTAACCAAATTTTTATATAGTTCAAAAAAGGACCATTAGGATTGGTATGAAAGGTTTTCCAGTTTTCTTTTGTCAGATGATTTCAAAATGGGAAAATAGAATTTGACATTATTCCTAAAATATGTTTCAAATAATTTATTAATAATTCAAATCCATGTTGATAATGTTATTTTTATTTATCAATAAATTAATCTCTTTCTAATGAATTTTAAAATATTATGAGAAAATAATTTAAAATGAGTTTTATGGGTGAGTTAAAATTATTTCTTTCCTCTAAATTATCTTAAAACGAGGATGGATATTTTCTTAGTAAAAAATACACTAATAAAATTATAAATTTTTTTGGTATGGATCATGATAAGGAAATTAGTTTACCTATGAGTATTTTTTGTAAGTTAACATTGGATAAAGATGGTGAATCAGTTGAAAACAAGCATTATAGAAGTATGATTGACTGTATTCTTTACCTTATTATTACCTAACTAGACATTATATTCATTTTTTTATTTATATTAATTTTCATGTTAATATTAATGAATATAATTTTAAATATATTAAAATGATTTTTTGTTTTTAAAAGGTTCTAAAATTCATTGTTTATTCTATCCTAAAAGAACCTCTTTTAATATTTATAGTTTTTATGCTGATTTTGGAAGATGTAAACTTGATAGAAAATGTATAAGTGGGAATTTTCACCTTCTTGGAAATTACTTAATCTTTTGGAGTAGTAAAAAGAAAAATCCAGTTTTTCTTTCTACAACCAAAGAAGAATATATACCTACATGGAGTTGTTATGCCCAAATTATATGGATGAAACAAACTCTCTTAGATTTTAGGCTAATGTTTTCTATTTTTCTTATTAAATTTAATAGTTCTAGTGGAATAATAATATCAAGAAATTATTTTCATCATGAACACACTAATCGAATTGATATTTATCATCATTATTTCAGATTCCACTTTCAAAAAGAATATATTGTGTTAGAATTCATTAGCATGAATCTTCAATTATCTGATATCTTCCCAAAACCCATTTATTTAGATCATTTTAATTTTATTAAAGGGGGTTAGGAATTTAATTCTTTTATTTATTAATCTTAATTATATTCATTTTTATGTTTTATTTTATCAAATATTAATTATTTAGGGAAATCATTTATTTTAATGTTTTTAAAACATATTGTTCCAATTTTAAAAATTATATTCTTATGATCACCATTATTATATTACGCATGTTTTATCTTATATATAAAAACCATTTTATTTTTAAGACTTTCTTATAATCAGAAAGTTGGATAATGGTTTAATTTTAGGGGATGAAAAAATTTAATGTTTATGGGGGAGACATATGATCGGTAAAATTCTAATGTTTTCAAAGGATAAGGATCTTATTTAAAGGGGGAGACATATGATCATGTAATTATAAATCTTTTATCCACTCCCTATTTTTCTTTACTTTATTTTATTTACCTCATTATTATCATCTATTATATTATTTTAATATTAAATTAGTTTTTTTATCATTAAAAATGGAGATATTTTTGAACCTATAATGTGTTTTTATGATCAAAATCTCTTGTGGTGTTTAAAACCCTTGTTTTAAGTGTTTCATATTTATAGTGTTTATTGGTGAAGAAACTAATAACCATGGATTATACTGTGTCTTGGTTAATTCATTCATTCCATGTTGAAGATGATTAATTTTGGATATGGTGATCATGCCTGTACCAATGAGTTTTTTTACCTAGGAAGTCACTTATGTGAAATGGCCAAGACCTCTATGAGCGTGTTGTTGGGAATGGTTTCTCAAGAGTATTAATGTAAAAAAATGAACTCCATAATAAGACTATGGGCATGTTTCTTAATGTTTTGAGACTAAAAAGGGAAATAATTTCTCACCACTCTGTGTAGAAATCTATTTTGGTTATCTAATATGAAAATCTAGAAAGTAATTGGATGATTCAAAGAGGCATTAAATGCTTGTATTAAAGTCCTTAAATCAGATCTAAATTACCTTATCTCAGCCCAATATACCCCAAAATCATATTAAGTATATAAATAGAGATCAAGTAAGTATTTAATATTTACAATGATCCTCTGTGACAACTAATGGATTCTAAATCAATACACAATGTTCTTTTTCAAGGATTCTACTAGCTCTTTCAATTATCAAAAGGAAAACTGGGATTTAACAACTATAATCCCATTTCCTTTACCTATTTCTATTTGAGATAATTGATCCTTTTTTTAATTTCTTAAATGATATTCCTCTTATACCTCTTTCTATATCTATCACTATATTCTTCATATTATTTTAGAGAGAGTTGAGTACTTTATAAAAGGTTTTTAAAAACAAACCTTTGTCTTCTCATATTCTTCTTTAGGTGGTCACCACCATTAAAGTGATGGATTTTGGTTCTTGGTTTATGTTAAAATCAAGAGGATTTTTTTGGTGTTTGGTTTCCATTAAAACCTAGGTATTATTTCTTTTCTTCTTTGGTTATTGGTTTTTATTAAAACCAAAGGATAAATATAAACCTCTAAGGAATTATTGAGGGGAGGCGACGTAGGGGCTCATTATTGAGTTATTGAAAAACTTCATTATCAATGTGTTCCTTTTTAATTTCTATCATTTATTTTCCTTTATAGTTAAATTTTCGATTTCTAATATACATATGATTTACTTTTATTATTATATTCTTAAATCGAATACTTACATGATAAATGCCTTTATTTGTATAACATTGTTTTAAAAATTATTTTTAAAGGAAATTCATCTCCCCCCCACATCTTACTATTTTATATATAACATACATAGGCCAGTGAGAAGTTTGGACCAAATTCCTTCAATTCAAAGTTCTTTTCCTAATAGATACCTCAATTTTAGTAAAAATTTAATTCATAATATGCATAAACTGTATCCAACCTCTAAATTCAAGTTTATAACTTCCTAAAAAAACCAAAGTCAAGCTAGATGAAAAATAAATCTTATATTTTTATACTTAAAATGTAATGCATGGAATTTTAAGAATAATTTTATTATATAAATTTAAGCATGAATAATATTCACATTATATAAATATTTTATACACATTAATATTAAAAAGAAATAAACAAATATATAAATAAACATTTTACTTATTTACCAAACATTAGAAAATTATATAAACATTTCATATTCTATTTAGGAATAAAAATATTCAATTTATAATTCCCAATACTTATATTTTATAAAAAATGTATGAACTATAATTATTTTTCACATTTTAAGCCCATATCATATTTTATGAAAGGTAGTGGAGTTATCTATCATAATTTTTTATTCAATAACAACATACAAAAGGAACTATCATGGGAGGCTTATCATATATTATGATATTATCTATCTCATAGTGTGATGAATGGGATTATATTCAGTGATATCACTTATATCATCATTGTTGGGCCTACAACTACCTTCTAATAAAACCAATGGACGATACACCAATATAACTTAAATGATTAGAAGAAAAATCTCCAGATAAACCCCATGAAAAAATAACTGGAACTTGGAATTAAATCACACACTTAAGTTACCTCACAACAACATAAACTCATTGAATGATACAAAAAATAATAATTAATTGTAATGATCAGGAAGTAAACACAACATAAGAACAACATGAGAGATTATGTGGTTTATACATGCATCCAAATCCATATGGGAATGATGATTTACTTTATTTATAGTAAACAAGGATGATTATAATTATTTATCTGTATATCAAAATTTGATCACATCATACTTAAGTAGTAGTTCCCATCCAGTGCTTTAGGTCTCTATCACCAACTTATCTTCTCGAGTTACAATCCACCTAAGCTGGTCTTCATGGACCATACTCCATTTGTTCAAAGGCACTCATTACCTTAATTGGATTTTCTAGTGTACTTTACTCACATTTTGAATATTTCACTAAATATACAACTTGGTATATCATCTAATGGATGATCTTATTATGAACCTCTCTATTATACCTTTCAGTAGAATTATACCTTAAGATTCTCATGATCTAATCCTCAGTCGTTGTCACTTCCATCATTCCCTTCAGGGAATTGGAAATTAGGCCTCCATAACTTCTCCTTCCAATAGTCCTATGAAATTATATATATATCCACACACAAATATATATCTTCATGTTCATATATATATTTAAATATTCATAGTATGTGTTAAGGAAAAAAATAATAAGACATGTATCAATGAAATATTCATAACCAAGGGATTTATTTTTTAATTTTGAAATACCTATTTAATATCCATTCAGTTGATTTTATAAACCATTGGCGTGTGAGGTTAAAAAATAGATTTGAAAAAAAAATATATAATGGAAACACTCTTTTGTTTCTCTGAAATCCAAGTTGAAATATAATTTTACCCTTATAAATTCCATAAACATCCATAACAATATCATTAGGTCCCAATAACATTAATTTAAAACCAATCAATTGATGGTTCTAAAATTAAAGATTCAATCATGAAGTAAACCTACCTAGAACTCATTTATTTCAAAAACCAGCTTCTAAAACCATTTCAAGAAGGTCCAAAAAACTCCAAGAGGAAAAGAATAACCCTAAACCAAAAGAAACCCCATGAAAAATCTATCCACATGAAAAATAAAACTAAAACACTACCTAGGTTTGGCTTACCATGAGATGAAATAAGAGAGAAAGGGAGAGGGGGAAACAGGGAGAATATATAGATGGAGTAGTATGAACTCAATCCTAGATAAAACCCTTGAGATTTCAATATGATAAAAAAAGGAATGAGGTATCCCATGGAATCACGGTCGTGCATCGAAAGAGTGATAGGTGTAAGTGGGAGGGGGATTGTCTGATAGGGGAAATGGGGATCCAAAAACAATACATTTAATTTAGTAGGGGTGGAATTTAAAATTTAAAATTTTAATTCTTTTTTAAGTCACATAGTTTGGCCGCACGGTTGGCCAAACCATGTGCTAACTATGTGCCCCCAACTTGACACTACCTGGACACCCACATGAGTTGACCGCATGGTCTAAAAAACCATGTAACACCCATGAAAAATGAACATGTTACAATTTCAGACATTTTTTTTATGGTAACAACATAGTTTTCTAAAACATCTAGGCTAACAATCTGGTCAGCCAAATCCTTTAAATTTTCCAAATTTTAAAAACTATGTTTTTGAAACTAGAATATTATTCTAAAATTAAATAAATTAATGAAATAATTAAAAAATAGGGGTTGGGTGTGATATAACTCTCCAATATAAAACTTTTTACCCCCATAATGTCATCAAATTCAAAATAGACACACATAATAAGGATTATCTCTAGGAAAGAACGAAGTTACAAAACAATAAAATCTAAACCAATTTGAGGATAATAAAAACTACCAAACATGACATGAATCATCACCCCATAATTCATACCCAACCAACTAATGAAGAATAAATAAGTAGAGACCCATAGTGTGTAGTGACTCTGGTTTTGTTGGATTTTTTTCCTTCTAATATTTATATGTATATATTTTTATTTATCCTTAGAGCCGGCACATTGTTTGGGTGTCTTGGGACCCAAAAATTAATATATTAAAAATATTAATGTATTTTATCACACACACACACACTCTTAATTTCTATTTAAATGGTTTTCCTATTATTTATAGACCTCATATGATAAATTTGAGACCACAATTGAACCCAAAACATGGAGTTTACCATGGGCCTGACCTAAAGTTGTTCGATGTCAAATGTTTGGTTGAAGAGTCCATTAGAGATTACACTAATTGGATTAATTTATTTATTTAATTCATTCATTCATTTAATACCTATAACCTAATTACCTATTTAAATACCATTTTTTGGAAAATCACTAGGGTTAGCTGTATAACCCTAGAGGGATTTGAGAGGAGGAGCATCGTTCTTAATTGGTGGATTGGGATTAGAGAACGATGAGCGATTGGATCAAGGTGGATCAAGAGGAAGTGAATGAAGAAGGTATTGTAAATCACTAGAAAACACATTATTCACCAATGATCAATCCTAAATAAAGTTAGGTCATGTTATATATCAGATCTCCTCCATAATAAATTTGTCTAGAATAAATTTAATATCTTCTTTACTTTGATATGTGGTTTATTGATCTTAACATGAGCCTTGATGCCTTTTTATATTATTAATCCAATTATATTCTTTTGTTTCACTTGGTATCACCCTTAGATACCCTGATTTTGTTATCGTTGTCCAAGAACACTTGTCGAACAATAGTTTCACCTTGTTTATGTGCATTTCTCCCCATCATTATTCCTATTCTTCACCATTGGACCAAAAGGTCATGGTTAAACATTTTTTGTGTGGGTTTGAGAACAATTTAACCCTTGTATTAATAGTGGTTGTGAAAATGATGAATGGGATTGTGATTTTAGGTTGGGTCTGGATGGGTTGTTGGTTATGGGAGATGGCAACATGGATAACAGGACAGGTTATTCATCCTTCATCCATGGCAGTAGTGTGGCGTGATGGGATAGAACATGTAAGGTTTAGGTGGATGTAATTCATCTAGCGGTGATGGATTAGGCATGAACAACTCTAGATATAATACCCTCAGTGTAAATCACGGTCAAACCAATGATAGCGGTGGAACGAGAGAAATGCATAGAGATTTTATGAGTTTCTATGAAAAAACTGACTACATAGCATGTACTATGAAGAAAATTCATCATGTATTACCCTAAATATGGGGGTTATGGTTTCAAGAAGAGATAAATATCACACACCATGTGGACCCACCCCATATCGTGTGACCTTGTGTTGGAAGCTTGGAATATACTCTAGGAGTACATGGGAATAGACAAAGCTAGGCATATGGGCACATCCAAAGTACACAGGAACGATCATGTACTCAGGCATGGATAAGATACCCAGACATGGCCATGTACATGGACACAAATCGATGTACAGGGGTATGGGCTGGAAGAGCATGGATACGCTCTGGGTGGCTGAGACATGTCATATACCACCAGTATACACAATGTATAGTGACATGGCTTCCCAATACATGTTCAAAGGAGAAAATGACTAGGAGATGAGGTGAGTTCACACACCTTGTGACCCTAGGTACATGTCATATACTTCTCTTAGGAACTGATACCTTTTGTATCTATTTCTTAAGAACATAGATGTTGACCCGAGAGTAGCCTATCCTGAGTAGTTTCCCACATATAATTTTATGGTATCTTTAATAGTGGAATTTGAGATATGATGTGACATGCTACAAGTGTGATGAATCTTCAAGATATTCTTGAACAATAGTGGTGATCAGACAGGATCATCTAAGAGATGTTGGGTTTGGAAAACCCCGTATCACATCAGGGTATAGTTCCCCTATATTCCTCTATAAACTAAGCAGCACCCCCCTGATGTACTAGGGAGCGGGTCCTCTACCTACTGAGTGGAACCCCCAGATGCACTAGGGAACGGGTCCTATACCTACTCAGTGGAACTCCCATAACACACTATGAAGTGAGTCCTCTACCTATCGAATAGCACCCCCTGATGCACTTGTACATGGGTCCTATACCTACTAAGTGACACCCCCTGACACACTAGGGAATTGGACCTCTAACTACCGAGTAGAACCCCTCTAATTCACTAGAGTAGGGGTCATCTATTCACTGAGTGAAACCCCCCCCCATCATACTAGGACACAATTCTTCTATTGAAGATTGTTATCCCTTGGGTTGTGGAGAAGTGGAGAGGCATAGTTCCTCCACATGGCCTTCTCAGACAGACATGCGAGATGTTGGTAATCGAAGATAGACCTTTAGAGATACAGGTAGACTCATCATCCTGGGATGGGTTGTGGAGATAGATATTACCTTTCTCTCTCAACAAGGTTTATTTATGAGCATATATCTTGGGTTACGTTTTCCTAATTTTTATGGGTTAAGATAACTTCTATAGTATCTCACTATTTCTCCCTTTGTGTTTTTCAAGGCATCCTAGTGGGTATGTATATACTCACCCCTGTATGGGATTTTCCTGCACGTGTCATATCTTGTGCAGATAACAGGCAGATAAATAGATACATCGATGTAGATTAGTGATACTATGGTGTATAGAATGCATTTGGTGGTTGGATTTGGAGTTTAGGAGCTAGTCCCTCTCAGTTTTCCTCTTTTCTAGTTATTTTCTTTTGGTACATCTTTTCTGGTTGGGTGTGTATTTTTTCCTTTTTTCACTTTGGCTTTATACTATAATAATATAATTTATTTATTATAGGTTTATGGAATTCATGGTTATACTCAATATATTACAATATTTTATTATTTCTTTACACTTTTTTATGGAGGTGGTTGGGTGTGTGCATATAGGTACATTAGGAAAAGGCCTCTCATTTCAGTTATGCATTCTAAATACTTGTCAAAACCTTAGCCTATTGGAGGTGGGCTTGGGGTTGTCATACTTAGCCTTCCACTGACCAAGTGATCTCTGATGGGTTGATTCATAACATAATGGGTATCCCTTCCAATTAATAGTTTCCCATTCATAGTGGATCAATGAGACAAGGGCATCACCAAGGATCCCCATTAGGGATGACCCAAATATCCAATGGAAAGAAACATAAGAAAATCCCAAAACCCAAAATATATCAACCTTAAAAAACTCCAAAAGGAAAATCCCAAGACAAATAGGATCAAGATACTTACTGACATCCTTCTAACCAAGAAAAAAGGGTAGGAGGTACCAACCAAGAGTATTCCCCATCAAACCACATGGCCTCAAAGATTGGGTCAAAAAACAAGGGTATCCTAGGACCACATACCTAGGACACCATTCATGGTGATCATAATAAATTCAAACCAACCCCATCCAATGCATAATCTCAAATAGTTCAACATCCATCATAGTCACATGAGAAACAAAATCAAGGTCATCCCATGCTCAACAAACCGAGAAAAATCTCATCATAACTATAGCCACATAAAAACCCAAAAAACCCAACCACGTCAACAAAACACAAAAAAAACCTCAAAGAGACATAAAACAAAAGAATTAATCAGTAAGAGACCTAAGGAATTACACCCAACTCGAATCACACTAAGACCCAGTCTACTTTAAATCCACAAATACGGTCTCCTATACTTGACAATGCTCAAGACCTTTCTGGGGGAATACTTTAAATAATGGGGAAGCATGAGACCCAATCAATCACACTCAAATAAAAATCACCTTTATCTAAAACAAACTCACATAAAAACAACAACTCAGAGGAGTGGATCATAATCACCACTCAAGAAAAACAAAACACTAAAAAAGTTAAAAATATTGGCCTTAACCAATTTGAAATCACAACCTTAAATTTGAAATCTTAAAGCTGCACTTAAAAACCCATTTTAAACCTCATATTCTCTTTATTGAAATAATTTTTAATTTTAAAAGCACTAATTTAATTTTAATTCTTTTAAAAAGGTTATTTAATAGTTCAAAAACCAATTTCCGTCATTTAAAACCGAGTCCTTCAAAACAAAAGACCAATAAAAATGCATTCCTAAAGCAATCAACGGTTACAAAACCCCAAAAATAAATTTCAAAATGTATATTACCATTTTAGAATCTTTTGATATTTCTTGAAAATAATTTTAAAATTCCATAACTTTCTTTAATAAAATAATTTAGTCACTTTTAAAAATAAAATCCACTTTTATTCATTTTAGAAAATCCCTTCCCAAATGTCAAGTTTCACTTTTAAAGCAACTTTCTTTGTAAAATGACTTTAAACCTTCTTGAAATCCCCACATTTAAATTTCAAATCTGAAACCTCATTTTAAAATAAAATAATAAATCCACTTTCATAAACCCAAAGACCCTTTTTAAATTTTAAAACCCCACTTTTCCTTTAAAACCATATTTTCATCATAAAATCCCCCTTTATAAATTTTTAAATTAAAACCCCTTCCTTTTGAAACCAACCTCCCCATTTCAAACACATCCCGAAGAAACAATAAATAACATAAAATAAAACTAAATTTTTTTGGGAGGGACAAGTGGTTGTGCGTGGCTTTACCACATGGTTTATCAAACCATGTTTCAATTGTTAAATTATCACTAAAAGTCATACGAAACCATGAACTCAAGCTCCACATGATTTTCTAGGTTATGAAACTTTACTGAGTGAAATAATTTCAACTCCCCTTATTAACCTTAAAATCACATAAATCCATTAAACAATCCAAAAAACCACCAACATGAACCATAATCCATTGGAAAAAATAAAAATAAAACTTAAAATCCAAATACAAATCATGAAATTTCATGGTAACTCGAGTTTCATCATGAGCGGTGGTGATAAGTGAGCCACCCATAACCTATGTTCAAATCACAAATGATTATAACTCTAGTATACCAATATCTCCTAAATAACAAATGGAACTTTAAAACCTAAGAAATCTTAATAATCTAGGCTTTAATTCCATTTTTTCATGAACCAACCCAATTTTTTCATTTATTGGACATCTGATCCATCTTATGATAACACTCAAGACACATTCTCAGTCACCCTAGAATGGTTATAAGAACCAAATGAATCAAATAAGATCTCATGGGAAAGATTTTTCCCAATAAGTAATATTAAAATACAAGTGTAATTGTACCAAAATATTGGTATGAATCATCAATACGTTGGACACCCATTCTAAAATAAAATATATAAATAAAATCTAAAAAATGGAAGAAGAATAAAATAGATATAAAAAAACTAATTCCCTTAAATCACCTCCAACAACCTCACACACAATAGCCTATGTCTAATCCTCAAAAACTCTACATATATAATTCACCATTCTTGAATTAAAGAAAGTAAGAAAGGTTGATTTGGATACTACAGTAAGAAAAATAATTAAAACAAAATAATGAACTAACCTCAAGGTGACTCCATGAGTCACCATCAAAACCCAAAATACTAAATATTCCAAGAGAGATCATAAGTCATTCCAAAACCTAAAACTGAAACATAAATATAGGTGTGAGCATAAAAATTCCTAGTAGGCCACCACTCAACTTTCCACATGATTACTATTTAATTAAAGATTCATTTTAAATCTAGTTTTAAAATAGATAAAAAATAGGGTTTTCATTCATAATTTCATAAAAAACCAAAATCACAATAATTACCATTTAAGAAACCTCCCTTTATTTTATTTAAATGAAAATAGTCACTTAAAAATCTCAACCTAATCTTCCTTTTCCAAATCATCCATTTAAAATCACCTCTTAAAACTACCTTTTAAAAATGATTACAAAACAATTGTAAGTACACACTTTGAAATCTGTTTAGAAAAAATTTAGTAAAGCAATCCAAATGAAATAATGATGAAACAAACAAAATTCTTTAAAATTTAAAATAATACAGATTTCATAAAATTAATCATTCTATAAATATGAACCACAACAGAGACCTGGGTCATCTAAGGTTAGTGGGAACCCTAGGTCCTCATATCAACTTGTAATATAATGTTCAATACAAGAGTGCACACAAACCCCTAATGAGGATATACCTTGTCCTAGTAGTATAGTGTCACCCATTCTATGACACCGCATCGAATCACCCACTGAGGAGTGAATTAATTTTCCTAGTGGTGTGGTGTCACCCCTCCATATCCCCATGACATTTATATAAGTTTATTTTATTTATAAAATTGTCATCAACCAATTATATACTTAAAAATAGTTTTAACCCTTATATACCTAGGTTCTTATGTATTTTAACCATTTCAAGATATCATATTTCACTAAAAATGGGACATTTCATCAACCCACTATAAGAAATTCAATTTAACAAAAACCACATGGACCTTTAAAACCATTCATTTATCAAATCAAGATATAGTATTTAACACACCCAATATATATATAGTAAATCATAAAAACTTCCATAACATGGCCTTAATTTATTAAAACGTCTATTATAAATCATAGAAATAAAAGTAAATCATGTCAACTTTCCTTTACAATTCCTTTTAAAGAACCAAATTTGAGGTCCAATTAAAATTTAAATACATTTTTAAACTCAATTTAAAGTGAAAATGGACCTAATAATTCTATTTAGAATGTTTCATTTGGAAATCCATTTCAAAATCCACTTAGAAAGGAAAATAAAATTTTAGAACCCAAGTTTAAAAGAGAGGCATCCTAAGAAATTACATATATATATCCATACACCTATATATGTATGCTTATATATATATATATACACTTCAATATGAATAGGATTAACTAAGGAAAACCAAAAGAAGTATGCATCAAGCCACTTATCATGACCAAGGGATTAATTTTTTAATTTTTTAATGCCTCTTTAAGATCCATTCAGGAAATTTTATAAACAATTGGTGTTTGTTGTTAAATAAAAACATATTTGAACAAATATCTAAAATTTAAAGACTCTTCTATTTTAATGAAAACCTAATTGAAATATGATTTTACCCTTATAAATTCTACAAAAATCTATAACACTATCATTAGGAACCAAGAACATTAATTTTAAAGTAAATAATTTGATGGTTATAAAATTAAGGAGTTAAGGATGGGTAAGGCCTTCCTAGAACTCATTTTATTCAATAATCAGTGTTTAAAACCACTACAATAAGGTTTAAACAACTCCAATGGGGAAAGAGTAAACAAAAAAAATAACCCCTATAAAAACCATGACATAAGAAAAATCAAACCAAAATCCCACCTAGGGTTTTATCTATTGTGATCCATAACGAGCGAGAAAGGGAGAGGGGAAGAAACAAGGAGAAGAGGGATAAATAGGAGGAGAAACTCTAACATGGATGAAACCCTTGAGAACATAAGAGGAGAAATGAAGTAAGGATTACACCCATGGATCCTCAGTCATACATCACCAAAGGGATAGGTGTAAGAGGATGGGGGTTATATGAAAATGGAAAGGGGATCTCAAAATAGTGCTTTTAATTTAGTAAGGGTATAATTGGAAATTTTAATTTTAATTGCATGGTTTGGTCGTATGGTTGGCCAAATTTTGCACCAACTATGTGTCCCCTACTGGACACCCCCTGGACACTTGCATGGGTTAGCCACATGGTTTGAAAACCCATTCACCAACCATGAAAAATAGGATAATTGTAATTACAAAAACTATCACATAGTCACTTCATGGTTTCCCCAACTGTGCGAGTTAATTGTACGGTAGACCAAATCCTTATAATTAAAAAAAAAGCAAAAAATTTGGGTCTGAAATGAACAAATGATGTTAAAATAAAATAAATAATTAAAATAATTAAAATAAAAACGGTTTAATATGTGATATATCACCTCCAATAAAACTGAGGTTGTTGATTATTTCCAATAATAAATAACACTCACATGGGAGACCTTATCCTAATAAACCATCACACAACCTCATATCTCCAGAACAACAAAATAAATAATGCATGATAGATATAATATAAAGTTAAATATTAACATGCATGTGAAAAATTTGGATACCCATAATATTATGACAAATGAAAAATCTAAAAATAAGGGAAAATACACTAGTCAAATATCATAAATTAAAGATATACCAAAAACAACCAAAAGTGGAAACTTTACATCACACTAGCTCCCAACATGAATATCATCAATATAAATACCCAAGCATAACATATATATATATATATATATATTAAATCTTATTGATTAATATTTAATATATATCCCAAATAAACATTCTAGATAACCTTAAAGGTTTAGAGTACTTAGAGACCATAAACATCCTATTTAATTACAATCTTAATCATCTTTAATATCTTTCTTTACATAATGTACCATTATAGAATTGTCAGAATTAAATCCTTCCATCAAAACTTGGGTAAGGGAAGCCAAAAAAAGGGTGATATCAGAAGCTCATTAAGGGTATACATGTTAGATATCAATCGTAATAAATCATAAGATGATCGTGAGGGTATGATAACATAACCAAGTGCATATTCTCAACATAAAAGATTCATACCCAAAAAAACATAGATTGGAAACTATAAAATCAATTCATATCCAAAATCATGATCAATATGGGTGTCAAAATAGTAATAAGCATTTAATATTCATATCATAGGTATGTGGAATCATAATAATAGGAAATCATAATCTTGTAAACAAAGATAGTCGTAATAATTTCCATGCATAATATGGTGAGAATAACTAGAAATAAATCATACTCGTGCATCAAAACATGAACATATTAATTATCAATCATTTCCATGCATAATCTTATTTTAATATCTAGAAGAAATCATACCCACACATTAAAATTTGAACAAATCTATTAGAAATCATGCTTTCCCTTATCATTGTCATACTATGAGATATCAATATCACAATACCCAATTTTCACATAATCACAATCCATTCATATTCATTTCGTAATTTCATGAAATCAATTATCATTTTGTCATAGGTTAAACCACAGAAAAGAAAATAGGTTTCATAAATATTTCATCATCATAATCAATAACCATCTAGAGAAAAAATAAGTATGGTATCACTGGATCATGTCCCTATTGAATCATAAGGAAAATCAATAGAAGTTATCATATATGAAAATACCTTTAAAATATAACTAGAATTTTTCTTGAGTAAAATACCATTTTCATTTTGAAATCATATATTTAAAATATAAAAAATTCCAAAATATTAGGGAAAATATTTTCTTTTAAAAGTACCATGTAATATTATAAAGGAAGATTCAATGAATTTAGTGTTAATGATAGAAGGTTAAAAAAATTAAAGGTGTTTATTATATAATAATCATATAATTTTCTCAATATAAATTCAAGCACAAAAAATACCAATTAAAATCAGATTAAAATATAAATCCCTTATCCCATGTCTTGTCTTTCTTCGTAGATGTTCAAACCTCTTGTATAATAAATATATATTTATTATAAATTTATTATATAACTATACTCTTATATATAATACAATTTATTATTTAATTATAGCATATTTTCACCCATTTATTGATAATTCTTTATTAAAACACTATTTTGTGTGATAACTGCTTCATTTTTCATGCATGTTTCTATTCGATAATTCCGGTAATTTCACTTTGGATATGGTTTCATCATATCTAAAATATTAATCATAATATAATTTTCATATTAATTAATTATATACACTTTTATAACCATTCATAATAAGTGGTGGTGAAAAATGAATTACCTCACTTCATGGGATGATAGTTCGTACATACGCACGAGTGATGTTTCCACTTTTTGATGTTTGGAATGAAAGAATGGTAAATAATAATACAAATTTATGTAATAATTATTATATAATATATAATATATATTAATTATATCTATCCTTAATACCATCCATGTAAATTGAAAATGAAAAATGAATCACATCGCTTGGTGGAAGTGGTTGTCCACACATATGCACGAGCGACATTATCATTTCCAACGAATGGGGTGGTAAGAAGGTTGATTAGATATTATAATTATAGAATAATAATTATGTAATAAATATTATATATAAATATTAAATAAATAATAATAATCAACCATGAATTACGATGATGGAAAATGAATTATATCACTACGTGGAGGCGATAGTCCACAAGTAAACAAGAGCAATACTTTTCATTTCTCATTTGATGGAAAAGAGGTGTAAAATGGTTAATCCATCATCATAATAAAAATTTATTATTTTTAAGATAATTAATTAATTATTTTATAATTTATTCCATATATTTATAATAGGTATAAGAATAAATAAAATTTAAAGTACTCAGTTAAGAGTTATACCTCTTTATTGAGAAACCACATTCAGCTTACACCTTAAGCCTTTAAAGGAAGGTATTTTGATGAAACCAATACCACCAAGACATGGGGAGAGATTTTAAGAAGTTATTAGGGAATTTATTATCTGGTATATAAGGTTCATGAGGTATGGATAAGATAGGATATGTTGTATCCTTTTATAAGGAGAGAGTGGACATGCTTGTATTTTTTGAAAAATTAAAATATATTAATGTTGTACTTAAGGAAAATGATTCAAAATGACTCATATTCAAATTTTATGTCAGATAAGGTATAAATATGACCATAAAATATTATTTATATAAGTTAAAGTGGTAATATTACCCTTATATCTTGGTTTAACCCCCCTAGTAAACCTGCTTTAACATTAACTTTGGTAACAAATTTTTACTATTTTTACTATTTATTAAGACAAAAAATGAAAGTAACCAAATTAACAAATTTAAAAATGTTTATTAAAATATTTAATCAATTTTATAAAATTAAATTTCTATAATTTTTAGAATTTAATTTTAAATAAGTGTACAAAACATAATGAAAATTTGTTTTAGAAAAATGCATTTTAACCATAAAACTGAATTTTCATACATTCCTTTCCAAGTAAAATATATAAAATGTGTGTTAAAATATTTTATTGAATATATAATATATAAAGTTCATTAAAACCATTAATCAATCATTATTTATTTAATTTTTTAAGATAAAAACACCTTAAGCGCATAAAGATAGTTTTTTGAAAAAATGTGTTTTGAGCCCAAAAAAAATTATACCAAAATAAAGTATTATGATAATTATTATGAAATTAATAATAATTTTTCAAATTAAAGTATAATTATGATACTTTAATATAAAATTCAAAACATAACATGAATTTTTACTTGAAAATAATTTATATTTTTACAAAAATCGAAATTTTTCACTATTCACTATAAAATTAATCTTTTTAGAAAAATTAAAAAAATCACCTTAAGATAATTTTTATATTATAATTTCAAAATTTATATTAACTAACTCAAATTAAAATTATAAAAATGTTATAAATTAATTATAATGTTTGATTACATAATGCAATAAAAATAATTTTTTGAAGAAAACATGTTTTTGAAGCATAAAATAACTTTATTGAAAATTGTGTACTTATTAATTATGAATCAATAAATTCATTTTGATTATATAAAAAATTTATATATATTTTAATAATATATTAATTACTATTCATTCCATATATTTAATATCTAGGTTATAACAGTATATTATATCAAGGTTCATTTAGACTCAGGGTTGCATGTATAGAAAGCTATCGAAGAAATTAAATTTACTCAAAATAAATATATCATAAAATCATGGGGTGTTATATTATAACCCCATTATAATAATTTATTCCTAAAAATTCCATCACTATGATACAAACAACTGAGCATACTCCTGCCTCACCACACCTTCTGGTTCCCACATTACTTCCTTAAATTTATGGTTCACCATAAAACTTTGACCAGGTGAGTAGTCTTTTTCACAACATTTTGTCTATTTGAACTAGAATCTCCACCAGTTATGACTTATAATAGAGATAATTCTCTAGTAGTAAGACTTATGAGTTCAGTAAATGTGAAGGATCAACTATGTACTTCATTAAGAGAGATACATCTAACACATCATGAACTTTAGAGAGATTCGGTGGAAGCTCTAAGCGGTAAGAAAAAATCATGATACAATCAATAATTTTTAAGGGAAAGATATATCTAGGGATCAAATTTATCTTATTCTTGAATCCCATAATGTTATTCTCTATAGAAATTCATAAGAATACCATCTCCCTAACATTTAATTCTAGATCTCTCTGATGATTGTTAGCATAATTTTTCTTTTAAATTTGAGTTTCCCTGATGTGATGCTAAATGACTCTAACCTTATCTTCCATTTACTTAGATATCTCAGATCCTAATAGATTTATTTATCTAAATTAATCTAAGAATGTTTTATTTCTGAACTTTTATATATATAGGGATTCATAAAGATCTATATTAATTTTGGAGTGAAAGATATTATTGTAGGAAAATTCCACTGAAGAAAGGTATTGATCCAAACCGCCTTTGAAATCCATGGAGAAATATATTAACATGTTTTATATAGTTTTAATGGTCCTATAGGACTTATCATCTATATAAGGGTGATATGAAGTACTAAAACTCAACTCTATATGTAGGTCCTACTAAATACTTCTATAGAACTTTGAGGTAAACCTAAAATACAAATCTGATATAAAATAATGTGGTACTCCATGAAACTTTACCACTTCCTTAATGTATATCCTGTAAATTTGATCAAGAGATAAATCTTCTCTAATGTAAATGAAATGTGTTTACTTCATAAGGTAATTGAATACAACCCAAATAGAATTATTCCTTTTAGATGTCTTGGGGAGTCTGGTGATGAAATCTATAGGAATGTTTTCTCATTTATATTCTGATTTGGGTAATGGTTATAACATCCAATTAGATTTATATCTCTTAGAATTAACTTCCTGACATACCATTCATTGAGATATGTGCTCTTCAATATCCCTTTTCATGTTATCCTGCTAGAAATACTCTTTCATATCTCTATACATATTTTTTACTTCTATGATTAATAGAGAATTATAAACTATTAGATTTATAAGAAAACTTATTCTTAAAATATGGTATTTATGGTACACATACTTTGTTTCTAAACCTTATCATTCCATAACAATCATGGTTGACTTCAGGAATATTTTTCACCTTCTTCTACAGTTCCATATCCTTCTTATGTGCCTATTTAATCCTTACAAGGATGGATGGTTGAACATTAATCTGAGAAAGATATTATCTTTCCCATTTTATTATTATTTCAAGATCCATATTCTACAAATCCATAAATATTGGATCTCTTCCAATCCTTATCATAGAAAAACTAGCATGGTATTTTTGACTTAGAGTATCAACTACCTTGTTCACCTTCCCAGGGTGGTAGTGTATTGAGTAGTCATAATATTTAATCAAATACAACCATATTATTTAGAAAATATTAAAGTATTTATGTGTTAATATATACATAATGATTTTATGATCAATATATATATCATAACTTTGACCATATAGATAATGCCTCCACATTTTCATTGAAAATTTTACTACTTCCAACTCCAAATCATGAATTGGATAATTTTGATCATGAATTTTCAATTGGTGTAAGGTATAATCTATCACTATATAATTATTCATGAGGTCTCTTCATAGTACCTTCTTTGATACATCACTAAATATCACAAACCCTTCTCCACTGTAGGGTACTGTAAGCATAGGTTCACTAACCAACCTTCTTTTTAGCTCCTTGAGATTTTCCTCACATTCATTTGTCTATAGGAACTTGTAACACTTATATGAAAACTTGGTTAGTATATTAGATATCCATGATAAATCCCTAAAAAATCTTCAATAGTATCTATCCATCCTAATAAAACTACATATATTGGTAACCATGGTTAGTCTTGTCCATTAGTTAATAACTTATAAATTTGAAGGATCTATCGATATACCCTCGCTTGAGATTATATGAACCAATAATGAAAATTCTTGTAACCAGAACTCAAACTTGTTGAATTTATCATACAAGTTATCTTTCCTTAGGATATTAAAATTATCTTCATTATCTTCCTTACCCTTATAATATATAATAATATCATATTTAAGGACTATTAAATATTGATTAAGGTAATCTCTAAAGACACTATTCACTAAATCCATGAATATAGTGGGGGTATTGGTAATTAAAAATGGCATAGTTATAAATTCATAATGACCATACCATATATATAAGGATTTATTGTGTATATACTTATTCTTGAACCCAAATTTATGATATCTAAAATGAAGGTCAATCTTGGAAAAGTACTGAGCTCTGCATAGTTGATCAAACAAATCATCAATATAGATTCAAGGATACTTGTTCTTGATAGTGATCTCATTAAGTTCTCATTAATAAATGAAAAAAATAATTGAACCATATTTTTTTAACAAAAATAATAGGTTCACCCCATGGTGAATAACTAGGATGAATGAATCCCTTATCTATATTATCCTAGAGTTTCTTATTCAATTCTTGCAACTCAATTAGGGCCATTCTATAAAGATTATTTAAAATAGGTGTAGCATTAAGTATGAGTTTTTTCAAATACACCTCCTAATTTAGGGTAAATCTAGTAAATTCCTCAATAAATTCATCAGCATAATACTGAATGATAGACATATCTTCAATATTTAGTTTCTCCTCAACCATTTGAGATAAATAACCCTTATGAATAGGTAGTAAAACCCATATACTGGAATTAATTACCATTATAATTCCATGTTCATCCTCACACCAATTGAAAATCATACGTTGATTTAGAATATCATACATTGATTTCCCTTCCTTGGAAATTGATATGATATCTATATTAAGATATCCAATCTATGCTCAAAATTACATAAAATTTAACTAGAGGTAGAATCACAACATTTTCAAGAAGAAAATTACCTCAAAATTCTTTTGGAGATGATTTATATACTTGATATGTGATCATTGTACCATTAGGGATTTTTAAATCTAACTAAACTTATAGTCATTGAGTTGGTGATGTAATACCCTTAATGAATTATTTAGATATAAAAGAGTTGGTAGATCTATAATCAAATAAAAAAATCCAGTTCTATAGTGTATGATAAGTGTACCTTTCACCATGTCATTCTACTAACCCACTTAAGTTGTGATTAAAAAGTCCTTCCCTTTATAATTTTTCTAAGGGGTTTATTTAGACCTACTATCATCGTTATCTCTTAGATTAAGTCATTGATTCACATGATTCCCAACCTCCCTACATTTGAAACATTAAACTTCATTGTTTGAATCATTAATTTTCTCTATTGTATTTTCTAACCTTTTCAACCCTCGTTGAAAATATATAGCTCTATGGATAGACTTTCCATAATTTAATCATTTTATAGTTCCTTTCAGACAATTTCCTAAGTGATTTATGTTGCATTTTTTGAATGTAGGTTGTTGGAATTTCTTTTCTACTTGGGATTTACCATTAGAGCTTCTATTAAACTCTATTTTTCTATTATTTTCATTAAAAATAGAATAATAATTGAAGTTATAACTCCCAATTTATACCTTTAGAGTACATTGAATAATTTATTCATAGTAACCAAAGTATCTTATGGAAAACACCTTTTGAAGACTTGGTTTCATGTTACTAAAGAATCGATCACTTTTTTCTCATGGGGTAGATTATAAATATAGAAGTTTACCTTTAAATCCTTTTAAATTTTTATTCATATATACTAATGGATTCATCATATTTCTATTCCATATCTAGAAATTCCCTTTTCTTCTTATTATGAAGAGTTTGAGGAAATTATTTATTAAAAAATACCCTCTTAAACTCCTCTCATTCCATGGATTTTATTTCTTCCTCTTGCCTCGTGTTCTTGATAAGAGTCTCTATTGATCATATTCACCTTCTAAGTTATATAATATTAAGAAAACTTTTTAATGGTATGAGAACTAAAGAACAAAAAATATCATTTCCACCGCATTGATCCATTTCTTGGAAACTATTGGATAAGAAGAACTACAAAAGGAGGTTGGGCATTGTCACATGAAAGACTCAATTCCATGTTACACCCTCCTTGGTGAATTCAGAATCTCAACATGATTCACTTTATTGCTCATAAATTGGGAGTTGAGTGATTATAATGACAAGATATTTCATCCCAAATACAAATCCATTTGGTTACTCATGAGTATGGTCATTTCATTTCCCATCACATTAATTATCAGCATGACTCCTTCTAGTTCAATCCATTAACTAAAACCAAAAATATCTAACATAAGTATTGAGAAACAAAAAAAAGTAAGAAATTGTAATAAAACAATTCTTGATATTTCTTAATTTATGAAACCTTCTTTTCAACCTATGACACTTTAGGTTCATCCCAAATAAATTTTGGAACACCATATGTTTTCTTAGGTTCTATCATCATAATTATTATAAACTAATCTATAAAAATAACTAAATTGTGCTATGATACCAAATATAAAATACAACCATAACATAATTATATATTTCATATTTTTGATAAATATTCAATATATCTTATGTAGTTATTATATATTTTTTATGAATATTCAATATATCTCCAAAATAAAAATGATTGAGAACTATAAATGTTCAATGTAATTAGATATTAGATATGTAAATATAATATTTAGGTGTAGTCTTCATAATATAAAAAATCTTTATTAACATAAGGTACCCTTATAGACTCATCATAATTAAATACTTCCATCAAAACCTGGGAGAAAATATAAGGAAGGGTGAGCTCAGAATCTTAGTAAGGTTAAACGTGGGAGATATCGATCATAAGAAAGAATAAGATGATCATTAGGGTATGATAACATAATAAAGTTCATGTTCTTAACATAAAATATTCATACACAGAATAACTTAGATCCTAAACTCCAAAATTAAGTCATATCCAAATGTATGATCAATATGGGTGTCAAAAAAGTAATCATTATTCAAGAGTTATATCATAGGCATGTGGCATCATAAGTATAGGATATCATAATATTGTGAACATATTTATTATCATTCATGTTTATGCAAGAACTTGTGATCATATCTAAAAGTAATAATACTCAAATTTGAACAAAGTTATTCATAATAATGTCCACACATAATCTTGTAAGAATAGATAGAAGTAATCATACTCACGCATAAAGATGTGAACAAAGATTTTTAAAAATCATGTCCACACTTATCATCACCATCTAATGAGATATAAATATCACATTACTAAATTCATTAGAGGTATATAACTAACCCAACCATCACATAATTTTAATTCATTCATATATATTCCATAAGGTCATAAAAATAGTTATTGTTTTATCATAGCTTAAAATGTTGAAAAGGAAATAGTTTTCATCAAGATTTTATTATCATAATAAATAACCATCTAAAGAAATAATAAGGATGGTCAAATTGAATCATGTCCCTAGTTAAGTATAAGTAACATAAAAGGATATTTTCATAGATAAAAATTCATTTAAAAAATCACTATAACATTTCTTGAGAAAAATACCCTTTTCATTTTGAAATAAAATATTTAAAATCGAAAAATTATAGAATATTAAGAAAAAAATCATTGAAAAGAACTATGGAATATTATAAAGGAAGCTTAAAATCATTGAGTGGTAATGATTATGACAAATTTAATTCATATAGTAATTGTTAGAATACATATTTTGTTCACACATTTAGTAAAAAAACCATGTTCAGTAAATGAAAATAATATTCTTTTTAAACCATTTTATAAAAAAACAAATATGGATAAAAATGAATTTAAATAATAATTTAATAATAATCAAAAAAATTCTTGAAAAAAATTAGAAAACTTGGATATGGAAGAAAATGGATTTATAATTTAAAGAGGAGAAATAAGGTTAAATTTTCTTATAAACATTTTCTAAACCATTTTGAGTACCAAAGAGAGAAAAATGGTACTAAAAATTAAAAATTGAAGAAATAAACATAGGATAATAAAATTTTAATTGGTTTATTAAATAAGGTTAACATAATTTCTTTAATGGAAATTCAAGCATAAATAGTCCCAATTAAAATGGGATTGAAACATAAATCCTATAAATTCCATCACTCTGATACAAACAACTAAGCATACTTCTATCTCATCACATCCTTGGGTTTCCATATAACTTGCTAAAATTTATGGTTTTTTCACAAAACTTTTTCTAGGTGATTGATCATGTTTCACACACTTTCTCTCTTTGATCTAGAATCTCCACTAATTATTCCTCATAAGATAGGTCATACTCTACTAGTGTGACCTCTGAGTAGGTGTGTCTATAGGTTGAGTCGGGTCTGGTTTGGGGGGATTTCAGACCCAACCTAAGAAAAAGTAGTCGTGTCGGGTCAGGTTAGGTCACAATTTTTTTTTCAATAACCCAACCTAACCATATCCATAATGGGTTGGGTTTTTTCATGTCAAGTTAGTCAGGGCAGTTAAAAAATAGTAAACAATAACAAAAAAACTATAAAATTATTGATTAAATTAAAACTAAAATATTAACTAAAAATTAATATTGATTGATAAGTATTACAAAAATGTAATTTTTTATAACATTTTATAACATAAATACAATTTAATATAATTTAAACATAATATTATATTTTTTTATATAATATTATTTTATAAATAAAATGTTATATAATGTAAATATAACATTATATAATGTGAATATAATATTATATAATGTTATATGACATAAATATAAAGTTATATAATGTAAATATAATATAAATATAATGCTAATATAATGTAAATACAATGTTATATTTATGTTATGTTTGTATTATATAACCTTACTATTTATTGTTAATTATTATTAATTATTGGTAGTTAAAATTTATTGTTTAGTATAAATTACTATTGATTATTATAAATTATTAGTAATTATTACTAATTAATTATCAGTTATTGGTTATTTTTTATTAATTATTTATCAATCAAAATTAATTTTTAGGTATTATTTATTATATATATATATATATGGTTGGGTTGGTCGGGTGGGGTTAGGTAAAAAAATTTCCAAACCGACCTCGACTCAATCCAAACTAACTTAACCTGACCATACCCCACATGTAACATAACCAAACCCAAACCAACTTGGTTGGTTCAAGTTGGTTCAATCGGGTAGGGTTAGGTTTGAAAACTCCTACCTATGATTTTAGTACATGTGAAGGATCAAGTATGTAGATCCCTAAAAGAGATACATGACACACATCATGAACTTGAGAGAGATTCAGTGGAAGCACCATGTGATAAGAAACCATCCTGATAAGATAAATAATTTTGAATGGACATATATATCTAAGGCTCAACTTTCTCTTCTTTATAAATCTCAAAAACTTCTTCTAAGGAGGTATTCATAGGAATACCTTATCACCAACTTCTAACTCTAGATTTCATCGATGATTTTCAATATTAATTTTTGGTCAACCTTGAGCTTCCCTGATGTGTTTTTAAATTAGTATACCCTTATATGAAATTTCCTTAGTTATTTGAAGTCCGAATACCTTTTTTTCTATAAATGAATCCTAGTATGT
Organism: Viscum album; assembly: GCA_963277665.1. Lineage (NCBI taxonomy): Eukaryota > Viridiplantae > Streptophyta > Magnoliopsida > Santalales > Viscaceae > Viscum > Viscum album. The sequence continues at coordinate 1,429,033,950 of OY728156.1, read as the reverse complement.
TAGAGTTATACACTTATTTACATAGAGGTCTTAATAAGGATCTATACGAATGCTCAAGTGAAATCTATTGATGTAAGAAAATTCTACCAAAGGAAGATGTTGATCCCATCCACATTTGAAATCCATAGAGAAATATCTCAATATATCTTCTAGAGTTTTAATGGTTCTCTTAGACTGACCATCGTCTAAAATTTGTATATAGTACTAAAATTAAACTCTATATCCAGATCCTAAAGAATAATTCTATAGAACTTTGAGGTAAACCTAATATCCTGATCAAATATAATAGAACATGGTACTCCATGAAACCATACCACTTCCTTAATTTGTATCATGGAAAGATAATAAAGAAATAAATCTTCTATAATTGTAATGAAATGTGCTGATTTTATAAGGCAATTGACTAAAACACAAATAGAATTGTTCCCTTTAGATGTTTTAGGGAATACAGTGATGAAATCCATGGTAATTTTTACTATTTCCATTTTGGTATGTGTAATGGTTGTAACAACCTCCTAGACTTCTATCTCTTAGTCTTAACTTTCTGATATACTAGGAATTAAGATACATACTTTTCAATATCACTTTTCATGTTTCCCCACCAAAAATACTCTTTCGGATATAAATACATCTTTGTACTTCCCAGATGAATAGAGAATGATGAACTATGATCTTTATCCAATAGCTCATTCTTCAAATTTATATTTATGGGACACATGCTCTTTTCTTGAACTTTATCATTCCATCACAACCATGGTTGAACTCAGAATCATTTTTTACCTCCTTTTACAGCTCCACATCCTCTTATGCCTCTTTAATCTTGACTTGGATGGATGGTTGACATTATTATGAGAAATAGGTGATATATAACCTTTAATCATGATTTTAAGATCCATATTTTTAAAATCCATACATATTTGATCACTTTAAATACTCATCATGGAAAAATTAGTATAGTATTTCCAACTCAGAGCATTATTCACCTTTTTCACCTTCCCTAGGTGGTAGAGTATTGAGCAATTATAATATTTAATCAAATACAGCCATAACTTTCGGTGCATATTCAACTCTTTCTAATTGAATATATACTTCAAGGTTTTATTATCAGTATATATATTAAATATTTCACTATAAATATAATGAATCTATATCTTTAACACAAAATTTACTATTTATAGTTCCAAATCATGATTTAGGTAACTTTTCACATGTATTTTCAATTGGTGAGAGGTATATGTTATCACCATTTCATTCTATATGAGGAAAAATCTCAGTCCCTTCTTCAATACATCACTATATATCACAAACTCTTATCTAATATAGGGTGGTGTAATCACATATTCTCTTTCCAACATTCTTTTTAACTCTTTAAATTTCCCCTCATATTCATATATCCATAGAAATTTTTCTCCCTTCCATGTAAAATCCGTTAATAGATTAGATTGCCATGAGAAATACCTCCTAATAATATCATCTATAAGACTACCAAAAACTAAGCAAGCTAATTTATAAATACCCTATTCATTAAATCCATGGAGTTATAGGGGTATTGGAATGTCCAAATGGAATCACTATAAATTCATAATGATCATACCACATATGGAAGGTTGTATTGGATATATTCTCCTTCTTTACCCTTAATTGATGATATCCATAATAAAGGTAAATCTTGAAAAAGTATTGAGCTCCACACAGTTGATCAAATAAGTCATCAATACAGGTTATAGGATACTTATTCTTGATAATGATCTTGTTATGTTTTTAATAATCAATACAAATATGAATAGGTCCATATTTATTTTTGACAAAAAAAATAGGTGGACCCTATGGAGAAGCACTTGGATGAATGAATCCCTTATCTAGATTCTCTTAGAATATATTCTTCAATTCCTACAACTCAATAAGGTCCATTCTATATAGATTTTTTGAAATATGTGTATCACTAGGTATGATTTCTATTAAAAACTCAACTTCATGATTCAATGGAAGACTAGGAAAGTCTTCAATAAATACATCAACATATTCTTAAACAATAGAAATATCATCAATGTTGAGTTTCTCCCCAACCATTTGAGATAAATATACCTTGTGAATATGTAATAATAGTCATACTATGGAAGTAATTTCCATTAGAAGTTCTTGTTCATCCTCACATTGATATATAAACATAAGTTGATTTAGAATATAAAACATGACTACCCTTCCTTGAAAATTGATTCTGGATTTAAATAGATAAATTCAATCCTTGACTAAAATCACATAAAATTAAACCATAGGTAAAATCACAGTATTTTTAGAAAGAACATTCCCAAAAAATATATATTGGAGAATATTTATAGACTTGATATGTGATCATCATGCCATTAGGGTTTTTTAGTACCAACTCAACATCTAATTTTTGAGGTGGTGATGTTATATTGTTATTAAATTCTTTAGATATAAAAGAGTGGGTAGATAAAAAATCAAATAATACATTTGAAATTATAGAGTGAATGTTAAGTGTACCTTTCACCACATAATTCTTTTTACCCACTTTGGTTGTGATAGCAAAGACATTACCTTTATCCTTTTGATTATGGGATTTTTGAGGCCTACCATCCTCATTATCTCTTGGATTAGGGAATTGATTCTCATAATATCAAATCTCATTATATCTAAAACATTTAACTTCGCTGATTGAAATCTTATTATCTATTTAATTTTCTAACCTTTTCATCCCTCGTCGATAATCACTAGCTCGATGACCTTTCTTTCCATAATTGAAGCATTTACTAGTTCCTTTCAGATAATTTCCTGAGTGCTTTCCCCCATATTTTTTGCATGTAGGTGGTTTTAATTTCTTTAATTCGTGTGATTTACCATTTTAGTTTCCATGAATCTCCTTTTTTCACTTATTGACACTAAAACCAAAAAACAAATTGGAGTTCCCACTATCTATTTCTACCATTATAGAAAATTGAATGATTTAATCATAGTTACCAAAGTCTCATATGTATAAAAAAAATTAAGACTTGGTTCCAGGATACTAAATAATTAATCATATGTTTGATTATAAATCTATAATCATACCTTGAAATATTGTAAGGTTTTTATCTTAGGTACAAATAGATTCATCATCTTTCTATTTTAGCTCCAGAAAGTCCCTTTCCATATTATTATGAATAGTTTGAGGAAATTATTTATTGATAAATAGACTCTTAAAATCATCTCATTCTGGGGATTTTATTTCTTCCTATTTCCTCATTTTCTTGATAAGATTATTCCATTGATCAGGTTCACCTTCAAAGTGATAGACTACTAAGATAACGTTTTTAAATTCTAGGCACTGAAGAACATAAAATATACTTTCCATCACATTTATCCAATAATAAAAAACTATTGGATCCTAATATCAATAGAAGGAGGGTGGATGTTGTCACATGGAATAATCAATGGAATTTTTATCCGTCCTTGTTTAATTCATAATCTCAACGTGATTCATGTTATTGCTCATATATTGAGAGAGTTGATTGAGTATAGTCACAAGATATTACATACCAACTCCAGATCTATTTGGTTTCTCATGAGTAAGGCCCTTATATTTTCCATCACATCCATTATTAGTATGATTCCTTCTGGATCCATCCATTGAAAAAAATAGCTAACATAAGTATTGAGAAACAAAAAAAAAAGAGTACGCAATCATAAAAAACTATTCCTAAGATTTCCTAATTTATGAAACATTCTTATCTACCTATGAAAATTTAGGTTCATCCTATATCACATTTGGTTCACCATAGGTTTTATTATGTTTTATCCTAATATTTCCCATTACCTAATCTATAAAAATAATGAAACCTTTCTCATATACCAACTATAAATACCCAAGAATAAAATATGTAGATATTGCATCTTTTTTGTGAATATTTAATATATATCCCAAATAAACATTCTTGAGAACCATAAAGGTTTAGTGTACATAAAGACTAGAAACATAAACATCATATTTAAGTATAATCTTTATAATATCAAACACATTTATTTAAATAAGGTACCCTTCTATACTCATCACACTTAAATCCTTACATCAAAACATGGGGAAGAAAAACATAATAAAGGGTGATCTCATATGCTCAGTAAGGGTACACATGATATATATCAATCAAAAGAAATCATGAGATGATAATAAGGGTAAGAAAACATAATAAATTTCATTTTCTCAATATAAAAGATTCATACCTATAAAACCTTAGATCATAAACTCCAAAATATAGTGATATTAGAGGAATGATCAATAAGGGTGTCAAAATAGTAATCATAATTCAAGAGTCATATCATAGGAATGTGGAATCATAAGCACAGTAAATCATAATCTTGTGAAAATAGATATTAATTGTCATTTACACACATAATATTATGATAATATCTAGAAGTAGTCATACTAATGCATAAAAATGTAAACAAAGTGATTCATTATCATGTCCACACATAATCTTGTGAGCATACCCAGAATCAATCATAATCATGAATCAAGATATGAACAAATATTTTTGAAAATCATGTTCAAGATTATCATCATCATCACATGAGATATCAATATCACATTACCCAATGTATAGTAGGTCTATAACTAAACCAACAATCACATAATCATAATTCATTCATATGAATGCCACAAGGTCCTGAAAATAGTTGTCATTTTATCATAGATTAACCCATGGAAAAGAAAATATATTTTATAAATATTTAATCATCATAATAAATAAAAATATTGAGAAATAATAAGGATGGTATCATTTTCTCTTTTCCCTAATGAATCATAAGTAATATCAAAGGATGTTTTTATAGATTAAAATACCATTAAAATATCACCAGAAAACTTCTTGAGGAAAATACACTTTTCATTTTAAAATCAAATATTTAAAATCTAAAAAAGCACACAATATTATGAAAAATATTTTTTTGGAAAAATAATCATATAATATTGTAAATTAATCCTAAAATAATTTAATTTTTATGATGGTGTGAAATTTCAATGATGTTGTAATTATTAGAACAAATATTTTGTTCACACCTTCAAAAAAAAGCAACATATTCAAAAAAATGATAAGAATATTATTTTTAAACGTTTTTTTAAATTAAAAAATGGGTAAAATGACTTTAAAAAATTATTTAGGAATAGTTAAAAACATTATTTAAAACTTTTTAGAAAATATGGATATGTAAAAAAATATATTTCCAACCAAAAGAGGAGAAATAAGGTCAGATTTTCTTAAAATCATTTTACAGGCCATTTTAATTACTGAAGAGGGAAAAATTGTACTAAATATTCAAAATTACATAAATCAACAGGGAATAATTAAAAATAAATGGGTTTATTTTATAAGGATCATATAATTTTATAAATGTAAATTAAAGCATAAATAATCCCGATTAAAATGGGATTAAAACATAAATACCATACCTCAAGTCTCATCTTACTTCGTATGTATTCAAACCTCCTGTATAATAAATAAATATTTATTATAAATATATTATATAAAAATATTCATGCATAAATTACTATGTAACATTCATTAATAATTTTCAATTATCCTTTTGTTAACAATTCTTCCTTTAAATTGACATTCAGGTGAAAATCGGTTTGTTTTCTATGCATGTTTCAATTTGATGGTTATGGTCCTTGCCCCTTGGTCATGGTTTCATCATATAAATAATATTAATAATTAAATATGTATCATATTTATTCATTATATAAAATTTTATAATCATTCATATAAATCTCTGATAAAAAATGAATTACATTACTTCATGGAGATGGTAGTCCATACGTACGCAAGAGTAGTGTTTCCACTTTTTGATGGTTGGAACTAATGAAAGTTAAATAATAATTCACCTTTAAATAATTTTTATTATATCATAAATATAATATAAATTCATTTAATCTATCATAATTACCATTTATGTAAAATGAAAATGAAAAAAAATCACATCGCTTTGTAGAGGTGGTAGTCCACACGTGCGCATCAGCGATGTTATCGTTTTCCAACGTATGGAAAGGTAAAAAATGTAGATAAGATTTTATAATTATAGAAGAATAATTATATCATAAATATTATATATAAACATTAAATTCATTATAATAACCATCTATTAATTATGGTTATGTAAAATGAATCACATCACTATGTGGAGACTGTGGTCCACATGTACACACAAGTGATACTTTCATTTACCAATTGATGGAAAGGAGGTGAAGAATGATTGATCAATCATCATAATAACAATTAATTATATTGAAGATAATAAATTTATTATTTTTCAATTAATTCCATATATTTTTAGGTGGTGTAAGGATAAATAAATTTCAAAGAACTCGGTAAAGAGTTATACCTCTTCATATAGAAACCCCCTTTGGCTTACACCTTAAACCTTAAAAGGATGGTATTGTGACTAAACAAGGACCCATAAGACATGGGTGGGGATTTTATAAATTTATTAGTTCATGTATTATCCAATATAATTTTCTCTTTAATTATATAGAAGAGAGGATAGGTGGTGTCCTTTTATAAGTGTGGGAGAAGACATACTAGGAATTTTTCAAAAGATTAAAATATATTAATGTCACACTCATGCTAAATGATTCCAAATTGATCATATTCAAATATACGATGATATAGGGTCTAAATATGACCATAAAATAGTATTTATACATTTTAAGTGTCAATATTACCCTTATATCTTATTTAAACCCCCCCCTGAGTAAACCTACTTTAACTTTAATCATAATAAAAAAAATACTATTTTTACTATTCATTATGGTCAAACATTAAGTTAAACCTATTAAATTATATTAATTATGATGATTAAAAATATGGAATCCATTTTACCATATTAAATTTATATAATTTTTAGGATTTAATTTAAATAAATGTGAAAAACGTGATGAAAACCTATTTTAGAAAAATATATTTTAAGTATAAAACTGAATTTACATACATTAATTTCCTTGTAAAAACAATAAAATAAGTGTTAAAATATTTTATTGAATATATAATATATAAATTTAATTAAAACCATTAATTAATAATGATTATTTTAATTTATTAAGATAAATACACCTTGCACACATAAAATATTTTTTAGAAAAAAAGTGTTTTTAAGCCCAAAAATGAACTTATATAAAAATCAAGTATAATGTTGATTCCTATTTAATTAATTAAATTATTTGTAAATAAAGGAGACTTATGTTAATTTAATATCAAATTCAAAACATAATGGTACTTTTAACTTGAAAATAAATGACAATTTTACAAAAAATGGAACTTTTAACTATTTACTGAAAAATTAATCTTTTCAAAAAAATTCATGATTTCACCTTAAGATGATTTTGATATGATGATTTAAAAAATGATATTTATTACCTATAATAAAAATTATAAAAAAATGGTAGAAATTAATTATAATTTTAGAGCATTAAATGTAATAAAAACCATTTTTTGAAGAAAACGTATTTTTAAAGAAGAAAATGACTTCAATGAAAATTGAGTAATTTTTTATTATAAGTTAATAAATAAATTTAAATTATATAAAAACTTTATAAATATTTTTTTATAAATTGGTTATTTATATTCATACCACTAATTTAATGGCTATGTTATTAAGATATACTATATCACGGTTCATTTAGGCCCATGGCTGCATGTAAAACAAGTCATCAAATACTTCAAATATAATTCAAAGGAAATATATATATATATGTATTAAGTTATGGGAAATATGAGGATAGAACCTAATAAAACCTATAGTAAACCAAAAGTTATATATGATTCACCTAAAGTGTCATAGGTTGATAAGAAGGAATCATAAATTAAGACATATAAAGAATGAATTTATTATGGTTGCTTAATATATTTTATTTGTTTCTAAAAAACTTTGTTATATGTTTTTGTTTTAGTCAATGGATAGAAACCAAAGTAATCATGCTAACAATTAATTTTATTATAAATGAAATGGATATCCTAATGAGAAACCAAATATATTTAGAGATGGGGTGTAATATCTTCTAACTATGCTTACTCAACTCTCTCAATCTATGAGTAATAACATGAATCATGTTGAAATTCATAATAAACTAAAGAAGGATCAACATGCCATTGATTCTTTCCTGTGAAAATTTCTACTCTCCTTCTATGGATCTTCTGGTCCATGAGTTTTTAAGCAATGGATCGATGTTATGGAAAATATATTTTATATTATTTAGTGCTTGGACCATAAAAAAGTTGTCTTAGGGGTTTATCACTTTGAAGGTAAAGCTAATAAATGGTTGAATCTTATCAAGAACAAGAGGAAAGAGGAAGAAATAAACTCCTAGAATAGAGTAAGTTTAAGTGGGTATTTCTTAATAAATACTTTCCTTGAACTATTCATACTAATATGGAAAGGAACTTTCTAGAGATGAAATAGAAATTTGATAAATCCATTGGTACCTATGAATAAAACCTTACAAGAATTTCAAGGTTTTATTATGAATTTATAATCGAACCTATGAGAAGAAATAATCAATTATTTAGTGGAATGAAACCAAGTCTTTGAAAGTCATTATCCATAATCGAATTTTGTAACTATAAAGAAATAATTCAATGTGATCTTGTTGAGAATAGTGTTGCATTTTTTGTCAATATGTGTCGATATGTTTATGGAAAGGTAATGATTGAAGTGGTGATAATGATTGAAGTGGTGATGCTTAAAGTAATGTTATTAACTCAGTGAAAATCCCACCTTGATTATTAATTGTATTAGTTGACAAGTATTGTCAATAATTGTTGGTTGGAAATGGTGATCAATGAGATGAGAATATCTCATTGCTATCAATCTGATGAATTTGTTACAAAGTTAATAATTTCTGGAGAATTGGTATGGATTCGTAGAATTAGATTTCATGCTTGGTAAATTCTCCATTTTGTGAAATCAGATGATTGTTGAATTGGTACTAAGTTCTAAGACATGTGTCAATGAATGAAACTTGGTTACAACATTTTAATAAGTCCATGTAAGTTTGAGAAGATTGTGGTGATATTTAATACTTAATAGGTGTGCCAAAAATAGTAGAAGAAGTAGAGGGTTGATAGTTGAGAATGAAGATGATTGGAATTCCAAGTGTGGTGCATGATGAGTTGAATTCCATTATATGAATACTTTGTTTTTTACAAAGTATTTTATATGAGGTTTATTAAAAAATTAGGGCTATCCACTAACCATTCGATAGCCTCAACCCTAGGAACATGTGGGACAGGATCAACTGCACCTATGGAAGGTCATCAAGGCCAGCCGGGAAGCAGCAGGAGAGCACGAGGCAAGGCCCGTGCACATAGGAGCGCGCCCACAGGGGCGCATGGGAGAATCGGCGACATCTCCACCATGCAGGGTGGCATGGTGGCAGAGCATGGGTTGGGTGTAGAGCGCACCTGTAGAACAATATAGGGTGGTACTGTGAAGAGGAAGATACTTAATTGATTAAGGGATGTCGTGACTTGATACTTAAACCACGAGAAACATGTGTGTTGGTTTTGATGTGTGGTAGTTTTTTAAAAACATGGATTCAATCACGGTCGTTTATCTGATATTTCATGAGATCTCAGACGCACATCGCATCCTGAATCCCACAATCAAATCTGTGCCATCTATCCATCCCACACCACATTTTTTTGAACCTGGACCATCCGATGAACCCTCAGTCGCGTCGTCTTTAACCTCCATTCATCCCAACACTACAACTCACTGTAGATGAAGCCTCTCCTCCTTGGTCAAAATCTGGCCATCATTGATGATCAAATTCAATGTATTATAATCATCTGGATGTCAGATACTCATGCATGAAATTACATTTTCATGCATGTGAATGAAATTAAGAACTCGCAATTGGCCGAGGAAAATGAAGTTTCCAGAGGCCATGTCATGTCAAGCGTTTGTGATGGAGATTTTCAGGTGACTCGTAGTGCATGCATGTGAGGATTACACCATGATATGATGAGCCCAATTTTAACAAAAAAAAAACCAATAGATTTTGTGTATCTATTATCCCACATTTGAAAATATTTGAAGCTGAAGATCTCGAGCATTCATAGATTTGAACCCCACGGCATATCATGAGGGATTTGAATGTGTAGTAAGGATCTCATCCTCACCTATAAATAGAGAGCCTTCGACTGAGGGTTTTGTTGTTAAAGATATTGAGAAAGATCCCATTTCTCTAAAGAAACGGAGCACTAATTAGAGGATCCATGTAGATTTTATAAGTGAAGGAATAGAGAACCCATAGGCCTTCAACAAGTGCTACACACTCTCAAAATTTCTCACAAATAAGAGGTCCCATGCATCCCTTGCATAAAGAAGATCCGCATACCATTATCGGTTCACAAAGAGGAAAACAGTGAAACATCCTAGTTTGCGAAGGTGGTATGCACACCTAGTGCGAAGGAGGTATGCACTCTCTGTGCATAGGATAACCGCGCAACCCTTGCATGAGGAGAAGCCAAGAACCATCCTTAGTTCAGTGTAGAATATTCATGTGTACCCTCTACATGAAGAATAAAAATAACTCACACATAAACTCGAGGTAGTGTGTGTGTGTGTGTGTGAAAAGAATAGTGGAGAATACATTCATTGTGAACATGAATTCATGTGCATGAGTTGAGACCATTTGCATGTAAAGAAAAAAAGAGACAGGTTGTGTGAATATGTGAATAAGTAGGAGGAAGAAAGAAGAATAACACACATAAAAGACTACACCCATTCTGGTTTAAAGTAACACACATATATTGAACCTAAACTAAACAATAAGTGTGTGTTTGTAAAGAACCAAAGAAGAAGAAATTATGTGTGTTCATATTGAGTGAAGAATCCAAGTGGACAATGCATGTGTATTTGCATGACCCACATACATTGAAACTAAAATATTGATACAAGATAATAGTGTGTGCTCAGGTTGACAAGCTACATGCATGAAAACATGCATAATCACATGCATGTGTGAAAAGTATTTGAGATACCCAAGAAAATAAGTATTGAATGCCATGAAACCCATGCATGAAGTGAATGAGTATTGAGACTGAAGCTGGGAATATTTACAAAATATCTTATATCCAAGTTGATAGTGTTTGAGAATCCAAGAAGACAGACAGTGCTAATGTTGTGCAAGATCACTCTTGCATATTAATATTCTTGAAGAAGTTTTGTGCACCAATTGAACACATATAAAGGAGTTTGGGTCTTCATCATAAGAATAAATAATTTCCAAAGCATTTTGGCACTAAGGACTAATTACAAGGGTGATCAGAAATATTGATCAAGGCCAACAGACCTTACCAAAGGTTATTGAAGATTATTAAAGAGATACATGAGAAAGTGTGATTCAGCAAGCCCATGGGGAAAAATCATTATATCATCTACAGTGAATCAAATATCACTCATAAAAGGAAGCTTCTCATGTGACTTGAGAGATAGAAGAACCCTATGTGATTTAGGGAGGAGAAGAAGTCTTCAGTGGGACTCTGGAGCAGACCAGTGGACTCTGGTAACACTATGGGATGCAGTATAAAGACCCTCTTGTGGTACTCAGGATAGATACAGTGGGACTTGGTATCGACCATTTTAATTGATAATAATATTATAATGGAGAATCTATGTGGGGGATAATAACCAACACAGCAAGTAGTAAGTCTTTGAACCAAACCTTGTAAATACTTGTGTTCAGTGCCTTTACATTTACAGCATCATTCGAGGTAAGTCTGAGAGACACAAGAAGAGTGTATCAAGGGTTTAACCATCCATATAGGTTTGATTAAAAATAATCTATTTGTAAAAAGTTTAAAGTGATCACTGATTCACCCCCTCCCCCTCTGAGTGACTCACATTGATCTGTGCACTTCAGATATAAATATAGAAATGAAGAGTAGGAACTCTAATTATTCTTATGGTTTTAGTGATAAGAAGAGAAAAATAGAGCTTCATGGAAACTCAAATGGTAAATACCAAAGAGTAAATAAATTTGAACCACATACATGCTAAAAATATGGGGTAAAGTGGTCAGTAAATTATCTGAAAGGAACTGGAAAATGTTACAATTATAGAAAGGCTGACCATCGGGCTAGTGATTACCGATAGGGGATGAAAAGGTCAGTAAATGTAATAGAGGAGAAAAAAATATATAACCAATGAATTTCAATGTTTTAGATGTAGGGAGGTTTTTAATTATGTGAATCAATGACCTAATCCAAGAGATAATGAGGATGGTATTCCTTAATAACCCCTAATAAAAATGATAAAGGAAAGGCCTTTGCTATCACAATTGAAGTGGGTCGGGAGAATGATGTGGTGAAAAGTATACTTATCATCCACTCTAGAAATTAAAATGTTTTATTTGATTATATATATAAATACTATTTTAGATATGAAGAATTATCTTAAGCTATCACATCACCAACTCAACAATCAGATGTTGAGTTGGCAGTAAAAACTCCTAACAACATGATGATCGCACCTAAAGTCAATTACTCCTCTTTGGTAGAATTTTGTGGCAATTTGTTTCCTAAAAAACTTGTGATTATTCATATAGTTGAATTTTATGTGATTTTTTAATGGATTAAATCTATCTATATAGATCCTATATCAATTTATAAGAAAGAAAATTCTTAATTTATATTCTGAATCAACTAATGATTCTCTATCAGTGTGAGGATGAACATGAATTTATGATGGGAATTACTTCCATTGTATGGGTTTTAATACCTATTAATAATGGTTTTTTTATCTAAAATGGTTGGGGATAAACTCAAAATTGAATATATTCCTATCATTCTATATTATACTGATGTATTTCATGAGGACTTTCCTAGTCTTCTCCCAAATCGTGAAGTGTATTTTTCAATAGAACTTGTATATAGTGATACGCCTATTTCAAGGACTCCATATAGAATAGATCCAATTTAGTTTTAGAAATTAATGAAGAATCTCTAATATAATATAGATAAGGATTCATGCATCCTAGTTTTTACCTATGGTGTTCACCTGTTCTTTTTATTAGGAAAAAATATAGGTCAATGCATATTTTTATTGATTACTAGGAACTTAATAAGATCAAAATCAATAAAAAGTATCCTATACCCCATATTTAAGGCTTGTTTAATCAAATTTTCAGAGATAAATACTTTTCCAAGATTGACCTCCATTTTAAATATCATCAATTGAGGTTCAAGAAGGAGTATATTTTGAAGACAGCCTTCCGTATGAGATATTGTCATTATGAATTTATAGTGATTTCATTTAGACTTACCAATACCCTAACTATATTTATGGATTTAATGAATGGAGTTTTTATAGATTAACTTGATTGGTTTTTGGTAGCATTTATATATGACATTATTATATATTCTATGATCAAGTAAGAGAATGAATATCATTTGATGATTGTGATGAAGACTCTGAGGAAATATAGGATTTATTCCAAATTTAGAAAGTGTGAGTTTTGGTTATAGAAAGTTTCATTATTTGTTCATATAATCTCAAGTGAGGGTATATTGTTAGATCCTTAAAATATGGAATTTATTAACCAATGGACCATACCAAACTCAGTAATTGAGATCCATAGTTTTCTTTGGTTGGATAGAAACTATTGATGATTTGTGAGGAATTTATCATGAATATATAATTCACTAACCAAGTTGACATGGAAGGGATCCAAATTCCTATTGATAGATAAATATGAAGAAAATTTCAAAGAGTTGAAAATAAGGTTGTTCAACACACATGTGCTTAAATTACCCTATAATAGAGATGGTTTTGTGATCTATAGTGCATAAAATAATGGATTGGGATTCTTCCTTATTCATAATGATATGGTAATAGCTTATGACTCAAGCTATTTTAAAATTCATGAGAAAAACTATCCAACTCATGATTTGGAATTTGAAGTGGTACTTTTTACATTGAAAATATGGATGCATTATCTATATGGTGAAATATGTGATATATATACTAATCATAAAATCACGAAGTATATATTCACACAGAAATACTTGAATATGCACTGGAAAAAATGGATGGAGTTGATCAAATATTATGACTAATCAATACACTACCACCCTAAGAAGGTGTAAAAGGTGGTTGATTCTATATAAATACAATGATAGTTTTTCCATTATGAGAATTTAAAGAGATCCAATATTTATATATTTGTATAATATGTATCTTGAAATAATAAGGAAAGGGGAAAATAATATCTTTATTAGATGAATGTCCAATCATCCATCCATGTGGGGAATAAAGAGATGCACAAGGAGGATGTGGAACTGAAGAAGAAGGTGAGAAATGATCATGAATTCAACTATGATTATTATAAAATGACAAGGTTCATGAATAGAGTATGCTTTTTCAATACTAGATCTAAAGGAGCTATTGGATGAAGCTCGTAGTTTATCATTCTTTATTGATCCTCAAAGTGTGAAGATGAACAGAGATCTGAAAGGGTATTTTTGGTGTCACAACCTGAAAAGGGATATTATAGAGAACATATCTCAATTTCTGGTATATCAACAAGTTAAATTTGAGAGACAAAAATATAAGGGGGTATTACAACCATTACCCAAACCAGAATGGAAATTGAAAAACATTACCAAGGATTTCATCATCAGAATCCCCAGGATATCTAAATGGAATAATGATATTTGGATTGTAGTTAATTGCCTTATAAATTCAGTAAATGCCATTTATATCAGAGAAGATTTATCTCTTGATCATATTTCCTGAATATAAATAAAGTTTTTGTTAAGGTTTCATAGAGTACCACATTATATTGTATCTAATCAGGATCTAAGGTTTACCTTGACGTTTTAGAGAAGTCTTCAATAGGATCTAGATACAGAGTTGAGTTTTAATACTACATATCACCCTCATATATATGTTTAATCTAAGAGGAACTTTAAAACTCTAGAATAAAAGTTTTTATATTGTGTTTTGGATTTAAAAGGTGGTTTGATTAACACATTCCTTTGGTGGAATTTTCCTACAAAAATATCTTTCACTTGAGCATTCTGATAAATCCTTATAAAGACATATATGAAAATAATTTCATAAATCCAATGTGTTGGGATGAATTTGTATAAATAAATATATTTGAACCTAATATAGATAAGTAAATAGCATATAATTTTAAATCCATTCAGCATCACATCAGGTCAACTCAAAGTTGACAAAAAAGTTATATTGAGAATCATCAGTGAGATCTAAAATTTGATGTTGGTGGGAATATATTCCTATGAATTTATCTACAGAAGAAGGTTACAAGATTAAGGAAGAATATAAAGTTGATACCTAGATATATCAGTCACTTTTAAATTCTTGATCATATCAGGATGGTTTTTTATCACTTGGTGCTTCCACTGGATCTCTCTCAAGTTCACAATGTGTTATATGTATCTCTCCTGAAGAAGTGCATATATGATCCTTCATATCTACTAAAATCAAAGGTTACACCACTAGATAATGATATCACTTATAAAGAATGACCACTGGAGATTTTTTGTTGAATATCGAAAGTGTTTCAAAATAAGACCACTCACTTGGTCAAAGTTTTGTGGCGAAACCATAAATTTGAGGATGCTACGTGGGAACTAGAAGGTGTGATGAGGTAGAATTATTCTCAATTATTTGTATCAATATGATGTAATTTAAAGGGTAAAATTATTATAAAGGGGTATAATTTAACACCTAGATATTTTATGACATTTTTTCATTTAAATAAATTTAATTTCTTCAATAGCTTATTATACATGCAACTTTGAGTCTAAATAAATTGTGATATAGTATATCGTTATAAACTATCCACTAAATTTGAAGTGTAAATAGGAATAAATTAATTATGAAAAATATGTATAAATATTTTATATAATGAAAATTTATTCATTAATTCATAAAAAATAAGTACTCATTTTTCAGTAAAGTCGTTTTTTTCTTCAAAAATATGTTTTCTTCAAAAAATGGTTTCTATTGCATTTTATACTCAAAAATTATAATTAATTTATAAAATTTTTAGAATTTTTATATAATTTAATGAATATATTTTTTTAAATCAACATATAAAAATTATCTAAAGGTGAAATTCTTTAATTTTTCTTAAAAGATTATTTTTTCAACGAATAATGAAAATACCGATTTTTGTAAAACTATTATTTCTTTCTAAGTAAAAAGTACCATTATGTTTTTAATTTGATATTAAAGTAACATAATTATCCTTTAATTATAAATAATATAATTAATTTCATAGGAATTATCATTATACTTTATTTTGGTATAAGTTCATTTTTGGGCTTAAAAGCACATTTTTTTTTTCAAAAAAACTATTTTTTTGCGCTCAATGCTATTTTAACTTAATAAATTAAATAAATCATTATTTATTAATTTATTTAATTAAATATATATATTATATATTCAATATTTTAAAATTCATTTTATAGTTTTTACTAGGCAATGAATGTATGTAAATTCAATTTTATGCTTAAAAATATATTTTTCTAAAATGGGTTTTTGTTGATTTTTGCACGCTTATTTAAAATTAAATTGTGAAAATTATAGAAATTTAATTTGATAAAATGTATTATATATTTTGAATCAATTTTTTTTAATTTTTTAATAGGTTCATTTTCATTTTTTTCATAATGAATAATATAAGCAGTAAAAAAATTGTTAATATGGTTAAGGTTAAAACAAATTTATCGGGGGTAAAACCAAGAGATAAGGATAATATTTACACTTAAAATTTAAAAATAATAATTTATGGTAATATTTAAACCTTATATCATATACAATTATAATATGATTTATTTTGAAGTATTTTGATTGATTATGACATTAATATATTTTAATCTTTTGAAAAAAATCATGTGTGTCCTCTCCCTCCCTTATAAATGGACACCACCTATCCTCTCTTCTCCACACCTCATGAAACTTATATATCATCCAATAACTGATATAATTTATTCCTAAAATACCTTACCTTGTCCTATAATTACTTTTTATATCACAATATCATCCTTCTATGGCTTAAGGTGTAATCTAAAGGAGGTTTCTCAATGAAGAGGCATAACTCTTAATTAAGTACTTTCAATTTTATTTCTTATTTTACCTCCTATAAATATATAGTATATATTATAAAATAATAAATTAAGTATTTATTATCCAATAAAAACACATGTGTTAATTACATTTTAATGTTATTAAATGTTCATTTTTGATCTTATGGGACTGAGTTAGTGGATTTTGATTTTGAACATCCATTCTCATCATTTATGCAATTCATACCTAATGTACACCAATTTAGGCCCAATGAGTCATCTGATTATAAGAAAAGTAATTATTCATATTTTAATTTGATATTTTTTGAAATTTATTTTCACTTCAATTTAAACATTTTTCATTCAGGGATTAATGGATGATTCATAAAGGATGATGGAGATATTTGGTGATGAAAAGAAACAGTTCTGGAGAAGGCAGATTGAACACCATCCCACTGATGAGAATGTGGGGCCCACAATACAGTACCAATGAATCCCAAATTTCGTATTATACTATAAGACATATATAGGAACAAATAATTATTCAGGAGACAGTGCTAATTATTCCTCCATTATGGTTATTTAAGCGGCCCAAGTTAGAGATAAAATTCTGGGCCAGATTCTGTGGCCCAGAAAAACAGACCACTATTATGATCATATCTCTGAATAAAAAACTCAAAATGGGTCCATATTTTACATGAGGTTATAATACATCCTAGGATCCATTTTCTTCTTCTATTTCCCACTCTGATTCGGACATCTAGAAGGCTTTCCAATCGATTTTGTTCTGTGAAGGAAAGCTGACTGCCACCTCGGGTCAAGGGTGGAAAAATCAACTCTCCCTTACTTTCCACCCACCTATGGCCTACCAAAATTAATTGAGGAGACTTGGAATGTTTGAGGATCGACCCAAGAGATCAAAAATTCCTATTTAAGGTAGTTATGTTAGAGTATTTAGGAATATTTGGTGCTTGGTTTCATTGTAGTGTTATGATGCCGCTTTGTGTTTGTAATCGCATTTCTTTCTCATGTAAGTTGTTTAATTAACCTTAGTTTCTTAATAAAAGTTCTTCCTTTACTCTTATTCTGTTCTTATACTTATCAATTTTATACCATTGTATCAAGGTGTGAATTTATTCACACCAAACCTTGTGAAATTTTCACATAACAGTGGAGTGATCGTTATTTTGTTGTGTTTTTTTTACTTCTCCATTTCTTCCCTCATGAGTCTACTTTCCGCTTCCATTGAAACCAAAGAATCAATGGAGGGCTAACCCACTTATGGGTTGATACAAGGGAGTATCAAGGGGATGTATTGGATGTTATTTATCACCCCATTAATGTCTAATCACCTCTTTAATTGAGATTTTTATTTGAGGATTTTTAAACTCCATCGTCCTTGTTGAATTTAAGGCCACACACTTCATGTGATAATACGAACCTTTACCTTGAAGTGCTCAAAACTTTGATCCTTAAAGTGTATAGGTGATTAGTATTAAAAGTTGTAGGTATTAAACCAGTAAGTGATGATTTTGTTTTATCTTCTTAAATGAATCCATCTCAATTATAAGAATTTGAAATCATTAAAAAAGGAATTCATCCAATCCACCCCGAGCGATAACCTAGGATCAACTCATTACCTTAAATTGAATTCACTTAAATCTGTTAGTTATCCTTTAAACCCATATAAAATAAACCCAATTTGTCCACTTCATAGACAAAAACAGTCCATATAATGTACGTGTCTATATGTTTCTTCTTAGGTCTCTGAGGATTCGATAACCCAAGCTAAACTACAAGGACCATTCTACCTTCATCTCTTGGGTAAATTTGAGCGAGAATCAAATTTTGGAGCCGTTTCCGGGGACCCAAGTAAGCCACATAAACACCCATTCTATTTACCCCCATTTCTTCTTTTCTCATCCAAATTCTCTTATCTTTTCCCTTTCTTGTTTTTTTTTCTTTTGGCGCATGTCCGCCTACACCCGCGATCAATCAAACCGTCTAGTTAGGGTGGATAGTCCTGGGGTTGGGGAGTCAAGTACACCAAGGTAACTCTTTCCATTATATCATAATATTCCTAATACTCTAGATTCCAAAATTGAGCCTATTTCAAAGGAAGGTCTTCAAAGAAACCAACTCATAAACCCGGGTGGGAACCAAAATGGAAACCCAAATGAGGCAGCTCCAAACATGGGGAATGCAATTGATCAAACCATGAACGACTACCTCACACCTTCCTAGACCAATTCCCCCTCATTCATTAGACACAATTCCCTAGGAGATGCCAACTACATCTTTAAACCCCATTTCCTAAACCACCTTCCCACATTCCATGGAATGGAGTCCGAGATGCCCTACCTTCACATTAAGGAGTTCAATGACATTGTAGAAACCATGTGTCCCCCACATCAACTAGAATCAGTAAGATGAGGATATTTCCTTTTTCTTTAAAGGATCGAGCTAAAAATTGGCTAAACAATTTGAGACTATCATCCATAAAATCTTGGGACCAACTACAAAGAGAATTCTACAAAAAATACTTTCCCCACCACAAAACAATTGCACTTAAAAAGAGTATCTAAAACTTTTTTGAAAAAGAGGGAGAGTCATTCTATGAAACATGGGAGAGGTTCAAAGACACTCTAAACATGGTTCCACACCATGGTTTTTCTATTCTTGAACAAGTGAGAATTTTCTATTAAGGGTTGGGACTGGGGAACAAACAATTAATTGACATGATGTGTAATGGAACCTTTAAAAACAAAGCCCGAAATGATGCTTACAAGTATCTAGAAATCCTTTTTGAACAAAACCAAATATGGGGAACTTCACATTATTCTGAAAAGACACAAAGAACTACTATAATTCATACACTTAGAGAAGAATAAAGCCTTAGGGATAAACTCACAGCACTCTCTAGGAAGGTTGAAGAAATAGACCTTAGGAAAGTCCATAAAATCCAAACTGTAGAACTTGTTTGCACAATTTGTGACAAACATGACCATAAGACAGACAACTGCCCAACCATTCCATCCATCAAGGATGTTCTTTTATGAGGACCCCCAGTGGAAGTAAATGCCTTCAACTTTCAAAAGCCTCAATACCAAAACAACTTCAACCCAAGGTATAATGACCACCCAGGCTTCCACTGGAAAGATAACCAACAACCTAGCCAACCACAGGGACAAAATCCTTACCCCCATCAGAATTACCAATCCCATAACCAGTTCTAAACCCAACCTATCCAATACCAATAGCCACCAGTCCATTTTCAACAAACCATCCCACCTCCAAAATATCCCCCTGGGATAAACCAATCTTCTCAAGCACCAACCAAAACTATTCCACAAAGCCTACTAGAACAACTGTGCAAACAAATGGAAAGTATGAACTTGGAAGTCTATTCCCTTAAACAAGAACTTCAAACCATCAAAACTAGAAAGGCGCCCATGCCTACTCAGGCAGTTCCATCCTCAACTTCAAGGGGAGAGTCAAGTTGCACTCAAACAACTCATGAACAACTAAAGGTTGTGACTATTTTAAGAAGTGGGAAATCAATTGAGAAACCTGAACAACTAATTCAGAACCCACCTAAAGATTCAAAATTGGATGAAAATTCAAATGAACTAAATGGTCAAATTGAAAAACATGATAACATTGTCAAAGAAACAACTCTTCAACAAACAACCCCACAACATGCACCATTTCATCAACGCATGAGGGGGGAAACCAAGCCTGAATTAAGTGAAACATTAAGAGAAATATTCTCACAAGTCAAGTTGAACATTCCCCTTCTCGATGCCATCCAAACCATACCTGCCTACTCAAAGTACCTTAAGGACTTGTTCACTTTTAAAAGAAAATTTTCACATAAAAACCAAGTCCTTTTGGCTGATAATGTGAGTACCACCATTCAAGGGACCATTCCTCCTAAGTTGAAAGACACGGGTTTCCCTTACATCAATGTTGAACTAGGAGAGAGCAAAGTTGTCAAGGCCTTGTGTGACCTGGGTGCTAGTGTCAATCTCATCCCTTATGTTGTGTACTGCCAGTTAGGACTAGAAGAACTCCAACCCACATCTGTCACACTTCAACTTGTTGATCATAGCATTAGGGTTCCAAAGGGTATTTTAAAGGATGTTCTGGTAAAGGTTGAAAACTTCATCTACCCTTCTGACTTCATTGTCCTTAACAACCATCCAAACTTAGGAAATAAGGAACAAACCCCAATAATCCTTGGTTGTCCCTTCCTTGCAACAATAAACTTTGTTATTCGAGTCCGAAATGGGAACATGACCATCACCTTTGGGAACATGAGTCTAGACTTGATCATCTATAATACAAGCTCACAAATAGGGGATGATGAGGACATTCATGAAGTAAACATGATAGGAAGAATTGATAATGAATCCATGGAACATCAAGGAATATTTGATGAATGTTTAAGTCAGGATGAGATTTATTTCCTTTGTTCATATGAAAGAAGTTTATATCCTTGGCTTGAATCATTTTCAAATTGCTCTTATGATGAAGTCTTAGGTCCAACAATTAGTGAAACCTTCCAAGAAACCACCTTTATGGAGACCACTCCAAATTCCTTCCCTAAATCTAAGCAAGCCAATATAGTAGCTGAAACTTCTATATGTGGGTAATCAATCCTATCTGAAACTCTAAAAAAAGAAATTTATATTGATCTAATGTCCTAATATTCTGCTGAAATTCTGAACCAACCTGATCTTGAATTGAAGGAACTTCCCACTACACTCAAGTATGCTTTCCTAGGGTACAATCAAACACATCCTATTGTCATTTATTCTTCTCTTGAATCCAATCATGATAGGATGCTTCTATATGTCCTTAGGAAACATAAGAAAGCCATTGGTTGGACCCTATATAATATTCTTGGGATTAGCCCACTTATTGGGACTCATAGGATTGTTCTGGAATCTGATTCAAAGTCATGTCGTCAACCTCAACGGCGACTCAATCCTAATCTCATGGAGGTAGTAAGGAAAGAACTTATGAAATTGTTAAAAGCTGGTATCATATATCCCATAGCTGAGAGTGAATGGGTGAGCCCAATCCAAGTGGTTCCAAAAAAGGTTGGAATCACAGTGATAACCAATGAGGATGGAGAGATTCTTCCAAAAAGGGTGAGTAGTGGATGGAGGGTCTGCATTGACTATAGGAAGCTAAACTCATTCAACAAGAAGGACCATTTCCCCTTACCATTCATTGACCAAGTCCTTGAGAGAGTGGAAGGTCATGCCTTCTACTGTTTCTTAGAGGGGTACTCAGGGTATAATCAAATTGAGGTCTCCCTAGAGGATCAAGGGAAGAATAAATTCACATGCCCATTCGGTACCTTTGCTTTCAAACGCATGCCCTTCGGGTTATGCGATGCCCCTGGAACCTTCCAGTGGTGCATGATGGGAATCTTCTCAGACATGGTAGGGTATTTTCTTGAGGTCTTCATGGATGACTTCTCTATGTTTGGGGATACATTTGAGGGATGTCTTCATAATGTGGAGAGAGTCTTGTCAAGATGTGAAGAAAAGAATCTGGTCCTAAACTGGGAAAAATTTCATTTCATGGTTAAAGAGGGACTAGTTCCAGGCCATCTAGTCTCAGGTAGGGGGATTGAAGTTGATAAAGCCAAGGTTGAAATCATTCGTCACCTTCCATCACCCAAAACTGTCAAGTAAGTGAGGTCTTTCTTAGGACATGCTAGTTTCTATATAAGATTCATCAAGGACTTTAGTTCAATCTCTCGTCCCCTTTGTGCTCTCCTAGTAAAGGATGCTCCATTTGTTTGGATAGAAAGCTGTGAGGGTTCATTCTCAACCCTCAAATACTCTCTCACCTCTCCTCCAATTATGAAATCTCCAAATTGGAACCTTCCTTTCAAACTTATGTGTGATGCCAGTGACTTTGCTGTAGGAGCTGTGTTAGGACAACGTTGTGATAAACTCCTTATGCCATTGCTTATGCAAGAAAATACTTAAATGATGCCCAAATCAACTACACCACCACTGAAAAGGATTTACTTGATACTATATTTTCCTTAGATAAGTTTAGGTCCTACCTCTTAGGATCCCCCATCACTGTGTTCACTGACCATTCTGCACTAAAATACCTCTTCCAAAAACAAAATGCTAAGGCTAGACCAATTAGGTGGGTCCTTCTCTTACAATAATTTGACCTCAAAATCAAGGATAAAAAGGGTGTTGAAAATGTTGTAGCTGATCACCTCTCTAGGATGGAATTCAAAGACAACTAAAATCACCTTTCTGTGTCTGATTCATTTCCTGATGAACACCTATACTCTGTGAGTAACTGCCCTTGGTATGATGACATAGCCAACTTCTTAGTTACGGGAGTAATTCCAAAATTCTTAGGGACTCAAGCTTGAAGGAAATTCCTTTCTGATGTTAGGCACTATGTGTTTGATGATCCATACCTCTATAAGTTCTTCCCTGACCAAGTCATTAGGAGGTGTGTCCCAGAATATGAACAAGATTCCATCCTTAAATTATGTCATAGTGAGGCATGTGGAGGTCACTTTTCCTCTAAGAAAACATCTACTAAGATTCTTCAATGTGGTCTCTTCTGGCCCACCCTCTCAAGGGACTCTTACACATTTTTTCAAAGTTGTCCTAGGTGTCAACAAGTAGGTTCCATCACAAAAAGGAATCAAATGTCACTCACCCCCATCTTAGTGGTTGAAATGTTTGACTGTTGAGGAATTGATTTCATGGGTCCCTTCCCAAACTCTAGGGGATACCTATACATACTCTTATCTGTTGATTATGTCTCAAAATGGGTTGAGGCCATTCCCACTAAGTCCAATGATCATCAAGTTGTGATTTGATTTCTGAAAGAGAACATATTTTCTCGATTTGGAATTCCTAGGGCTATAATCAGTGATCGAGGAACCCATTTCTACAGCCTCCCATTCTCTTCACTCATGTCTAAGTATGGTATTTCTCATACAGTTTCCACTGCATACCATCCTCAAACCAATGGTCAAGCTGAGTTAGAGAATAGAGAGATTAAGCAAATTCTTGAAAAAACTGTCAATCCCTCTAGGAAAGATTGGTCTGAGAAACTCTTAGATGATCTTTGGGGATATCATACAGCATTCAAAACCATCCTAGGAATGTCACCATATAGGTTGGTTTATGGAAAATCATGCCATTTACCTATCGAAATTGAGCATAAGGCATTTTGGGCAATCAAAAAAATGAATTTCGACATTTCTTTAGCCGAAGAAAAGAGGGAATTAGATCTTAATGAACTTTAGGAACTTAGGATGGAGGATTATAAAAATTCAAGGATAAATAAAGCTAGAGTTCAAGCCTACCAATCTAGGAATATCAAAGTTAAACATTTTGAACCAGGAAAATTTGTGCTCTTGTATAGTTCAAAACTTCATTTACACCCAGGAAAGTTAAGGTCTAGATGGTCAGGTCCATACATAGTGAATAAGGTGTACCCCCATGGGGTATTAGAGATTCAAGATCCCACAAGTGGTTACATTTTCAAGGTCAATGGTCAAAGGTTAAAACCATTCATCGAATCATTCAATAAACAGGAAATAGAGGTGGAGTTAACTGAGCCAACCTATAAACCAGAAAAAAAAATTGATAGATTTAGGATCCATGTTGGGCTAACGACGTTAAACAAAGCACTGCATGGGAGGAAACCCATGGTTTTAATGTTTTCAATATTTTTGGAATAATTTTTTTTATTAATCATTTTGATATTTAAAAACAATAGACTGTTGATCTGTTCTTCTATTATGAGTATGGATGGGTACGAAAGGGGAGAACCATATTCATCCGTGTCACGTGGTGTGATCCCTGAGTACTACCTTACCCAAAAATTAAAAAGAAGACAATGTATCATCAATTGATTTAAAAAAAAGGAAAACCATAAAAATGATGAGACTTGGTATTAAATAAATTGTTGTGTTGTTTGTTTTGTTTGGTTTGTTCTTGTTTGTATGGTTTAGGGACTATTTTTTTGGTGATACATATTTAATCAAGGAGGTGCCTACATATCTCATGAGACCAAAGAGTGATTTGGGAGCACCACAATCATCATTATGAATCCACCAGGTGAACTTGTTCCATGCCCTTTCCAACTCATTCCCCCCCCCACCCACTTCTCCTCTATTTTCTTTTTATGAAACTAGGGATAGTTTTATTCTAAGTTGGGGGGTGTGGAAACAAAATGTTTGTTAAAAAAACAATGATAAAAAAAAGTAAAGTAAAATTCCTTTATCATTCATATAATAACATCTTTTCTCACATTAAAACTACAAAGAAAATAATTTTTATTTCCTTGACTCTTAATTTAATTCATGATTAAGTTTAAAAGCATTGATTTTGGAAGTTTGGTTGTCCAATGAAATTTTTCATCATTTTTATTTTTATCCATTAAATCAAAATTCCATAATACACGTCCACTAGACTGTGGGGTACTAATTTTAATTTTTGAGGTCCCATAATAAATAGAATAGGCTAGTTTTATTTTTATGAATAATATGAGTATTCAAAAAATAATAATAAAATAAAATAAAAATTTGGGTGTAGAGCAATGGATTGATAAAATGCGAGGCTTTCGGCACTTGGGGATCGTGACTCCAGAGTTGTCTAGACCTGAGTTTTTTACTCTATCTCTATTTATGGTAATATGACTTTGTTTTTGATTAAGTTAACTCGAGATGATTCCTGAGTATGTGGGTTTCACTTGGTTCCCTAAGGCCTTTGAGTCTGGGAGTCATCAGCAAAGTCTTGCTACATGGGTTAATTTGATTAACTAAAATCTCAGTTACTATGGAAATATTTCAAAAAAAAATCCAAAAAAAAGGAATGAAGAATACTCATATTAGGATTAAATGTGATTCCACCTAGCGCTTCCATGATTTCCCCCTTGAATGAAAATGAACCCCCATATCTATTGTGATTCACAACACATCATTACACCTAATTGAGTTGGATGAAGTATGATGATGGATTTGATCAAAGGAATGGTCTTGGGATTGGGATTTTTTTTTAAATTTATCTTGTTTTAAATTATTTTGATAGGTTATAAAGATATATTTGTGTGCAGTTTACATTGTGAGCATTGTTTGTTATAATGTGTTTGAAGAAAGGAATTCAAATAAAATCATTGAATTATTTGCTCGGGACTAGAAAATATCAAGTTGGGGGTGTGATTATCCAATAAAAACACATATTTTAATTACATTTTAATGGTATTAAATGTTCATTTTTGATCTTATGGTCCTGAGTTAGTGGATTTTTATTTTGAACATACATTCTCATCATTTGTGCAATTCATGCCTAATGTACACCAATTTAGGCCCAATGAGTCATATGATTATAAGGAATGTAATTATCCATATTTTAATTTGATATTTTCTGAAATGGATATTCACTTAAATTTAAATATTTTTCATTCAGGGATCAATGGATGATTCATAAATTATGATGGAGCTATTTTGTGGTGAAAAGAAACAATTCTGGAGAAGGCAGATTGGACACCATCTCACTGATGAGAATGTGGGGCCCACAATACAGGCCAAATGAAGCCCAAATTTCGTATGATACTAGAATAAATATAGGGGAACAAATAATTATTCAGGATAAAGTGATAATTCGGCCTCCATTATGGTTATTTAAGCGGCCCAATTAGAGATAAAATTCTAGGCCAGATTCTGCGGCCTAGAAAAACATCCCACTATTATGATCATATCTCGGAATCCAAAACTTAAAATGGGGCAAAATTTTACAGGAAGTTATAAGACATCCGAGACTCCATTTTCTTCTTATATGGACCACTCTTATTTGGCCATATAGAAGTTCTTCCAAGTTCTTCTGTTCGGTGAAGAAAAGCTGACTGCCACCTCGGGTCAAGGGTGGAAAAATCAACTCTCCCTTACTTTCCACCCACCTATGGCCTACCACAATTAATTGAGGAGACTTGGACTGTTTGAGGCTCGACCCAAGGGCTAAAAAATTCCTATTTAAGGTAGTTGTTTTAGAGGATTTATGAATCTTTGGTGCTTGGTTTCATTGTAGTGTTATGCTGCCGCTTTGTGTTTGTAATCACATTTCTTTCTCATGTAAGTTGTTTAATTAACCTTAGTTTCTTAATAAAAGTTCTTCCTTTACTCTTATTATGTTCTTATACTTATCACTTTGATACCGTTGGATCAAGGTGTAAATTTATTCACACCAAACCTTGTGAAATTTTCACACAACGGTGGAGTGATCGTTATTTTGTTGTGTTTTTTTTACTTCTCCATTTCTTCCCTCATGAGTCTACTTTCCGCTTCCATTAAAACCATAGAATCAATGGAGGGCTAACCCAATTATGGGATGATCCAAGGTAGTAGAAATGGGCTGTACTGGATGTTATTTATCACCCCATTAATGTCTAATCACTTTTTTAATTGATATTTTTATTTGATGATTTTTAAACTCCATCGTCCTTGTTGAATTTAAGGCCACACACTTCATGTTCTAATACAAACCTTTACCTTGAAGTGCTCAAAACTTTGATACTTAAAGTGTATAGGTGATTAGTATTAAATTTTTTAGGTATTAAACCATTAAGTGATGATGTTGTTTTATCTTCTTAAATGAATCCATCTCAATTATAAGAATTTGAAATCATTAAAAAAGGAATTCATCCAATCCACCCCGAGCGATAACCTAGGATCAAATCATTACCTTAAATTGAATTCACTTAAATCTGTTAGTTATCCTTTAAAACCATATAAAATCAACCCAAGTTGTCCATTTCATAGCCAAAAACAGTCCATAGAATGTACGTGTCTATAGGTTTCTTCTTAGGTCTCTGAGGATTCGATAACCCAAGCTAAACTACAAGGATCGTTCTACCTTCATCTCTTGGGTAAATTTGAGTGAGAATAAAGTATCTTAAATATACTAAATTTATCTTATGAATATTTATTAATCATTTTCCACATCTTTTCCATACAATTGAAAATGAAAGGTATCGCTCGTGCGTACGTGTGAACTATTGCCTCCACGCACTGATATAATTTATTTTTCATCATTCTAATTCATGGTCAGTTATTATTATAGATTTATTTATTATTTATGATATTTATGATATAATTATTATTATAGATCTATAATATATTATATGCCTTTTTACCATCTCATCCATTGTAAAATGATATCATCGCTCGTGTGTACGCGTGGACTACAACCTCCACAAAGTAACTTGATTCATTTTTCATTTAAAATTTTAAAGGATGGTAATAAAGATAAATTTAATGAATATATATGATATAATAATTATTCTTTAAATTTTAATTATTTTTTACCTTTATTTTCTTCCAACCATCAAAATGTGGTTATGTCACTCGAGCGCACATATGGACTACTATCTCCACAAAGTGATGTAATTCATTTTTCACCACCACTTATTATAAAATCTTATAAAATTTTATATAATGAAAAAACATGAAAACTATATCATTATTAATATTATTTATATGATGAAATCATGACAAAGGTGCAATCACTGAAACCATCAAACTGAAACATGCATGAAAAATGAAGTAGTTATCACCCAAAACAATGTTTTTAATAAAGAATTTTCAATATATGGGTGATAATATATTATAAATAAATAATATATGTTAAGATATATATTATTATGGTTATTTAATACATATATAATAAATCTATATTTATTATATAGGATTTTTTAATGTGTATGAATCAAGAAAATACTTGAGGAAAGGGATTTATGTTTCAATCCCATTTTATTCGAGGTTGTTTATACTTAAATTTCCTTTAAGAAAATTATATCATAATTATATGATAAACCCATTTAATTTTTATTCTTCTATGGTTATTTATTACATTTTTAAGTTTTAGTATCATTCCCCTCTTTTTGGTACTCAAAATGGTTCATAAAATATTTTTAAGAAAATCCATCCTTATTTGGTGAGAAATAATTTTTCTTTCATATCCATATTTTCTAAAAAAATAAATAATGTTTTTGAATTTTATTTAATAATTTTTAAATTAATTTCAACCCATGTTTTAATTTTTATAAGAATGTTTAAAAAGGATATTCTTGTCACTTTCTAAATAAGGTACTTCTTACTGAAGGTGTGAACAAAATATTTGTTCTAACAATTATGGCATGAATGGAATATCCTACTATCATAAAAAATCATTGATTTGAAGTTTAATTTACAATATTACATGTTTATTTTTAAAGAATTTTTTTCTGATATTTTTTGAAATAATTATATTTTAAATATATGATTTTAAAATGAAAAGGGTGTTTTCTTTGAGAAATATTTTAATGATCTTTTAAAGGTATTTTCATTTATAAAAACATATTTTGATGTTACTTATGCTTCAATAGGTGCATGATCCTATGATTTAATCCTTATTATTTCTCTTTATGGTTATTTATTATGATAATGAAATATTAATTAAACCAATTTTCAATTCCATGGGAAAAGCTATGAAAAAATGATAATTGTTTTCATGACCAAGTGGCATACATAAAAATAGATTATGATTATGTAACAGTTGGATCTGCTATAGCCCTCCAATTCATTGGGTAATGAGATATTGATATCTCATGAGATTATAATGATAATAATGGGAATGATTAAAAATAACTTTTTTTCACATTTTTATGTGTGGTTATGATTTCTTATAGATATGATAACAAGACTATGAGTGGACATGATTACAAATGGATATGTTCACATTTTGATATTTGAGTATGATCACTTTATAGTTATTCTCAAAAAAATATGTGTGTAAATTATTTTAATTATCTATGTTCACAATATTATAATTTACTAAGTTTATGATGCCACATGCCTATGATATGAATCTTGAATGATGATTATTGCTTTGATGCCCTTATTGATCATGCTTCTGGATATGACTTGATTTTGGAGTTTATGATTTAAACTTTTATGGGTATGGATATTTTATATTGATAACATCCACTTTATTATTTTAGCATAACCTCATGATCATCATATTATTTATTATTAAAGATATCTCCCATGTTTACCCTTATTGAGCATCTGAGATCACCATTTATTATGTTTTCCTTCCCTAGGTTTTGATGGAAGTAATTATTTTTGATGAGTTATGAGGGTATATTATTTAAATAAATATGTTTGATATGATAAATATTGTACCTAAATATGATTTTTATGTATCTATTCTCCAAGTAAACTAAACCTTTGTGGTTATTATACATGTTTATTTGGGAGATATATTGAATATTCATAAAAAATATGTAATATATATGTATATTATGCTTGGGTATTTATAGTTGTAATATATATCCAAAATATACATTCTCGAGAATTGTAAAATTTTAGTTTTATTTGAGACTATATATATGAACATCATATTTAAGTATAATATTCATCATATCAAACATTTTTCTTTACATAGGGTGCCTTTATAGACTCATTACAATTAAATCCTTTTATTAGAACCTGGGGAAGGAAAACATAAGAAAGGGTGAGATCATATGCTTAGTAAGGGTAAACATATGATATATAAATCATAAGAAAGAATAATATGATTATCAAACTATGATAACATAATAAAGTGAATGTTCTCAGGATAAAAGATTCATACCTATAAAATCTTAGATTACAAACAAAAAAATTAAGTCATATCCAAAATCATGGTCAATATGGGTGTTAAAACAGTTATCATCATTCAAGATTCATATAATAGGCATGTGGAATCATAAGTATAATAAATAATAATATTTTGAGTATAGATAATATCAATCATGTCCACACATAATCATGTGAGCATAGCAATAAAGTGATCATAGTCATGCATCAAAATGTGAACACATCCATTCATAATCATGTCCAAGAAAAACTTTTTGAGCATAGATGGAAGAAATCATACTCATGCATCAAAATTTGAACAACGTATTATTAATCTTGTCCACTTTTATCATCATCATCTCATGAGATATTAATATTAAATTACTCAATACATTGGAGGGATATAACGAACTCAGTCATCACATAATCACAATCTATTCATATATATTCCACAAGATCATGAAAAAAATTATCATTTTTTCATTGATTAACCCATATAAAGGAAAAAATGTTTCATTAATATTTTATCATTATAATAAATAACCATATAGATAAATAACAAGGAATATTTTATTGGGTCATGTCTCTAGTGAATCATAAGTAACATCAGAGGATGTTTTCATAAATGAAAATAACTTTAAAATATCACTAGAACATTTATTGAGGAAAATAACTTTCTCATTTTGAAATCACGTATTTAAAATATAAAAAATTTCAGAATATTATGAAAAACATTTTATTTGAAAAGATACATGTAATATTGTAATGCAATATTCAAATCATTTAGTGGTCATGATGGCAAGAAAATTTTGTTCATGTTTTAATGGTTAGAATAATGATTTTGTTCAGACCTTCAGTAAAAAGTACCTTGTTAAGAAAATGATAAGAAAATAAATTTTAAACATTTTTTATAAAAAATAAAACATGGTAAAAAATTAATTTATAAAATCATTTAATAATATTCAATAAAAAAATCTTGAAAATATTTTTAGAAAACATGGATATGGAAGAAAATTTATTTTTGGTTAAAATAGAATAAATACGGTTGAATTTTATTAAAAATATTTTTTAAACCATTTTGAGTAACAAAGAGATTGAAATGGTAATAAAACTTCAAAATTAAATAAATAACCATAGGGGAATAAATTAAAGGGTTTTACTATATAAGTATGATATAATTTAATCAATGTAAATTCAATCATAAATAATACCGATTAAAATGGGATTGAAACATAAATCCATTACCTCAAGTCTTGTATTGATTTTTACATGTTCAAACTTCATATATAATAAATATATATTTATTATAAATTTATTATGGAAAAAAATAATATATATCATACCATATATTTTTTAATTATAACATCTTATCACCCGTTTGTTGACAATTCTTTATTAAAAACACTATTTTGGGTGATAACTGCTTCATTTTTCATGCATGTTTTAGTTCGATAGTTCCGATAATTAAACCTTGGTCATGGTTTCATCATATGAAAAATATTAATCTTAATATAAGTTTCATAATTATTCATTATATAAACTTTTTTAACCATTCATAAAAAATTGATGGTGAGAAAATAATTACCTCACTTCATGGAGATGGTAGTTCATACATACAAATGAGTGATGTTTCCACTTTTTGATGGTTGGAACAAAATAAAGGTAAATAGAATTTCACCTTTATAGAATAATTATTATATAATAGATATTATATATATATATATATATTAAATTATCCTTATTACCATCCATGTAAAGTGGAAATAAAAAATGAATCACATCACTACATGGATATAGTAGTCCACACGTATACACGATCAATGTTATCATTTTCCAACGAATGGGATGGTAAGAAGTTAGAAAATATTTTATAATTAAAAAAGAATAATTATGTCATAAATATCATAAATAAAAAATAAATCTATCATAATAACCAACCATGAGTTATAGTTATGTAAACTGAATCATATTGCTACGTGGAGGTGATAGTCAACACATATGCACGAGCGATACTTTTCATTTCCCATTTGATGGAAAATAGGGGTAAAATGGTTAACCCATTATCATAATAACAATTAAGTATATCAAATATAATTAATTTTTTATTTTTTAATAGATAAAAAATATTTATAGGATTTATAAGAAGAAATAAAATTGAAAGTACTCGGTTAAGAGTTATACCTCTCCGTTGAGAAACCTCCTTTGGATTACACCTTAAGCCTTGAAAGGATAGAATTATGATAAAATCAAGACCTCCAAGACATGGGAAGGTATGTTAGGAAGGTATTAGATCATGTATTGGCTAATATATAATGTTCATGAGGTTTTTAGAAGAGTGGTATGTGGTTTTCTTTTATAAGGGTGGGAGAGGACACACTTGGAATTTTTCAAATGATTAAAATATATTATTGTCATACTCAATCCAAATGATTAAAAATGACTCATATTATAATTTTAGATGAAATAGTCTCTAAATATTACAATTAAATATAATTTATAAAATTATAAGTTGTAATATTACCCTTATCTCTTAGTTTAACCCCCCTCCCCCCACCCACCCCCTGTAAACCCATTTTAAACTTAATCATGGTAACAAATTGTTAGTATTTTTACTATTGGATATGACCAAAAATGAAAGTGGAATAATTAAAAAAATATTATTAAAAACATTTAATACATTTTTTAAAATTAAATTTCTATAATTTTCAGAATTTAATTTTAAAGTGTGCAAAATGCAATGAAAACCCATTTTAGAAAAAAATGCATTTTTAAGCATAAAACTGAATTTACATTCATTTCATGACTACTAAAAACTATAAAATGAATTTTAAAATATTTTATTGAATATATAATATATAAATTTAATTAAAACCATTAGTCAATAACTATTTATTTAATTTATTAAGATAAAAGCACATTGAGCGCATAAAAATAGTTTTTTGAATAAATGTGTTTTTAAGCCCAAAAATGAACTTATACCAAAATAAAGTAAAATGATGATTATTATGAAATTAATTATATTATTTATAATTTAATGAGACTTATATTATTTTAATATCAAATTCAAAACATAATGGGACTTTTTACTTGAAAATAAATTATAGTATTACAAAAAATCTCTATTTTTCACTATTCACTAAAAAATTAATATTTTTATAAAAATTAAAAAAATTCACCTTAATATAATTTTGATATGATGATTTCAAAAATTATTTTCATTAACACAAATAAAATTTACAAAAATTATAGAAATTAATTATAATTTCTTATCACAAAATTCAATAAAAACCTTTTTTAAGAAAACATATTTTTTGAAGCATAAAATGAATTTACTGAAAATTGAGTGCTTATTTATTATAAATTAATCAATAAATTTTAATTATATAAAAAATTAGACATATTTTTCATAATGTAGTTTTTCCTATTCATACCTCCAATTTAATAGCTATATTATAATGATATATTATATCATAGTTCATTTAGACTTGGGGTTTCGCGTATTATAAGCTATTGAACAAATTAAATTTATTTAAAGAGAAATGTATCATAAAATATCAAGGTGTTATAGTCAATGACCATCACCATTGAGCACCACTAATCTCCAATTCTATAAAATTTGTTTCCTTTAGTATCACTATTAAACTATCCTTCGTCTACATAGAACAAAACATGTATGGTTGAAATGCCCATACAGGGGTGAGTATAAACATACCCAGTAGGATACCCTAAAAATAAGGGAAAATTAAGTAAAAAGTTAGCTCAAATCCAATGATAGAGTTAAAAGTACATAAAGGACCCATATATGCTTTAATTATTAAGATAACCAAATAAGTAGTGAATCCTCTATGATACAACTTATACCAACGAAGATCATACACCAAATATATCTAAAGATTCCTAGAATATCATAAGAATATTAGTATATGAACTACATGATTCCCATAACATCCATGTCACCTATCTGAATCCATATATAGGTAATCATGACTAATCAAGGGAAACATATACCGATCAAGGGAGTATTGACACTAATGGAGGATCCATAATTCACCAGGAGAAAGGTATGATGATCATGGGGGTATTGATTTCATAGATGAATTACCCTCACCCCAACATGCAGGGGAGTACCTGATCTCTATCTATCATATGTGGAACTAGTTCCATATCATGAGTATGATTAAAACTGAGGGAGTATAGACTCTATAATTCATGTAGGGGACCTACAATCCAAATTAAGTATGCTTCTAGAGGATTATTGACTGCTTGTGTACTCCAAACACCTCACTGGAACCCTATCAACACCTCTACAGAGTTAAGATATTCAATAATTCCCAAAATATTTCATATATGGCCTCTAATGGATAATATAATCACATTATCATGATATATTCATAAAAAATATATAATAGACTATTTTATTGTCTTATTTCGACACCCATGTGACAAGATGTAAAATACACTTGAAGTTGGAAAGTATATGACATGTACTTTGTCTAACATGGAATTTTCCAATGGGATACACACTGTGTGTCTCCTTGGATTCCTTGACTAATCAAAATTTGACCTCCAAACACAACTAATGATTATGTCTTAGAGTCTACCTGAGATTAAATCCCATTATCATAACCATATGTGCACGCCCTCTAAACTATTCCATAAGTATCACATATAGATAATTTAATACTATAGGAATACATAAGGGTTCATGAACCTATGAAATATTTGGAATTACCCCCATATTGATGTGACATGTCCTTATAAAATTATATATCACCCTATATAAATTAATACCTTAAGTATTCCATCTCAAAAATGCGGCACAACCCTATAACAAATTGGTATGACCCATGTACCCTTTTCCACTTTTTCCCCCAATCCCTCATCATCACTTCAATACTCCATTATAGTAATTATAATATCCCTCATGCCTAATTGACATGGGCTATGTGAAAAGTTTTAATTTACATCTATTAAACTCCAAAAAAATCTATGGGTTTTGGTTATTTCAAACTCTAAATTTAAAATTGGGGGATTTACCAAATATCACCAAATCACCAAATTTCAATACCAACAATAATTTATATCATAAATATCATATTTATGAATTAATATATGAATCATAAACCACTATTTAATAAAAAAATTACATTTATGGTTTTATAATCATAATTAAAAAAATATAAACTTAGAATTTACCATTATTAAATTAAAACCCATATTCCACCATTTTCATTCTTAAAACCCCCAAAATAATGAATTTTAAAAATATAACCATAGAAAACCTTATCATTCCCAATTATTATTTCTATTTGTTATTATATTTATTACATCATATTCAAATAAAAAAAATATTGTTAACTCCATATCAAATCCAAGAAGGAAGTGAGAGTCTAGAGTCACCTACCTCAATTATATGATGAATGAAAGTCTTGATTTCCTCTTATGATCACCACTAATTATTCTTTAAAATCTGCTCTATGTTTCTCTATAATTCACCACAACATTCCAATTCCAAATAAGTTATCTTTCTTAATATAATGAATATAAGGAATAATAGAGATAATATGGGGAAAATTTTTTGGTGGAGAAGTTAATTACAAATAATAAAACAACTATTTTCCTCCTCATAATTTCATTCCATAATATCCTCTCATCAATTATCATATCAATAATTCCCTACCTCCTCTATAAATTACTTATTTAACTCCTTGTTAAACCCTAATTTTCAAATCCCCCATCTTGACATTACATACATAATTATATGGTTCCAAATATTTTATCATTTCTACATCATCAACACCCTTAAAATATCTCTCATGTCACATAAATAATTTATAAAAAAATAATCCATAATTTAAATTAAATACCTAAATAAACACTAATAATTAAATTCCACCGTCATCTTATATCTACAAGAAAAACCAACCATCTCTAAAAATTAAGAAATCACTTCCCAATGGTAAATAACACATCATAAATCCAATAACACGTTCAAAATTTCATTATAATAACTATGAAATCATCATTTTACCCTTCTCCTTCGACCACACGAACATTTAATAAAAATATTTTAAAATACATTTTTGGGACCAAGTTGACCTGAAGCACCACGGGAGTGGGTGAATTAGTTTGTACACCAATTAAAAAAATTCTCTACTTTTTAGTCTATCGGTCATATGGATCTTGTTTCTACATTAGAAATATCACATCCAACATCTTTTTCTATCATTCCAATCACACCAAATAATAAATATGAATGCATAAAGTAAATTATGCACAAAACACAAAGATTTTACTTGGTTCCCCACTAAGGGATAATCTAAATAGAATACACATGTAAATGTGTTAGTGTACTAGAATCCACTATACTCACTTCTAGTGGGTGTGGTTTTAGTTCATAGTCACTTTTTACTAAGGTGAACTTCCCTTACAAGGTTATATAAAGTCTTATTTCCAATTCAAGGATTACTCCAACTTCTTCTTCTCCATACACTACTTTAATGAAGGAAGCAATTAGTTTATAGAGGTCATAATCTATCTATGTTCAATGTGTGGGTCTGCCTACATCGTAGCTCCAGATTTGATTATCCTTTAAAATATAGGTTTATCACTCTTATATTACTCCAATGCATAATGAAACTAACACCTAAATTCTAGGTTTGAGTCTTTTTCCCAAAATTCACATCAACATAACTTATTCTCTAGATGAAATTAATTCCAAACCATAATTAATTTGTTTCACTCTTCTTATTCAAAAAACATATATGAAAGTGTAATAACTTATTCTTACTTCAAGCCTTCCACATTCAATAAAAATATATATGATCAATGGAACTCCTTAGTGTATCTCCTCTCTTCCCCTTATCATATTTGAATACAGCAATATTCCCCAAGATCTCTATTTCCTAAAATTACTATAAGAAAATTTTATAATATTTACATACAAAAAACCTCATTATCTGAAGGTTGGTATCAATCCTCCTCCTCTAACATATCTATGATCATTCTAGGTGTACCACACATTTTAGTGTGATAAAAAATGAATTAAAATTTGAGTTAATACTCCTTAAATCTTGATCCATCACCTAATATTAAATTTCCAATAAATTTACTAGATGTTCTGACAACCACCAGTTCATGGAGTGGCTTCCTCCCTCATGGAATGATATACCTCGAATCCATATTCTTAATCACATGATCAACTTCTCCACAGTGTGATTCTTAGTCAAAAAAAGGTTCCATAAAATCCACCAAATATATTAATTTTAATTATTTTGAATATCTTGATGTGATTCTTCAAACTCTTCTTGAATCATAAACCTTTCATGTCATGATAGTATTCTTCATGATGTGAACCACTAACTCGGTGCTAAGTAGCACTGGTCTTAGATTTTATGTTCTACCTTACTTATTCATAGCCTAACCATCATGTCATGATCCCTTTAATCATGGTATACTCTTATTATCAAGATGAGGTTCAATATCTAGGTATTATTTAACTCCATATCCATTGTGGAATGAAACTCCTTATAACAACCTAACTACCTACTCCTCATAAAATTCATCCCATAATTATTTTTCCCCACACACTCCTCACATAGAATAACCACCATGTCACCACATTTATCTTTTCTATTGATATATCATAATGTGATCACCCTTTATGGAGTAGGAATCTCTAAAGTGGAGTTACCACTAAAACTTTCATGTGTATTCATCATTACATGGATACCCTCTCCACAAAATGATTGAATCTTACACATGATATAAAAACATTATATTTCATTATAATCTACAATTCAAAACATGGATGATATGTTACAGCATGGATGACTCTTAAAAAACATATTCTCTTAAATTTACATTCATGTAAACATCGTGGATATTTCCCTTTTTCATTTTTCAATGCTTTCAAAAAATATTACATAGCATTAGACTTTTCCATTTTTCCTAAACTAAAACTTTACTCATGGTGTGGTTTTATACACCACAGTGTAACATGATATTCCTAAAAATATATTCTACCAAAATTTTACAAATTCTCTTATGAAATCTATAACTTCTTACACAACCATATGAAAAAAATAATCATATTATACACATTATAACTTCCATTGATTCCAAATTCAATAATCTTCATGCTCCTCATTCTAATTCCATGTTTGTGATATATAGTGATATCAATGTGTCTTCCTACACTGTCCTAAATTCAATGATACCTTTACAAATATATTAGGATCATCCTTAAAATCTATTAACCATGTATTTAATTATCAAAATACATTCTTATTATTGATAAATTCAACACACAACATCTTGGTTGAAAAATTCTCCCCATTTGGATTTTATTAACAATACTACTATAATTTATTCTCCACATTATAACTTAAAGTTATCTTCTTATAAATACAATATACATATTTATGGTATATTTATATCACTCCCCTTTTTCAAAAAAAACAAAGGTTCTTCTTATCTAGATTTTATTATTCATACACACCCCCTTTATCACTAAGATTAATAGGGATATCCTCTCAAATTTAGTCCCTCTTTTTCAAAACAAATATTGATCCACAATTTATATATTTTCTCCACAAAGGTCTTTTTGGGAAAATTAGAGTCTCTTAAACTTATAAAATCTAGATTGGAGAGATTTTTCACCCCTTTTTTCATGCACTCCTTCTCAACCCATTTGATACCACTAGTTGACATCCAAAAACTCTTGGCTCTATCAACTATTTTAACATTACCTTCACACGTACTGGGTTGCTTTAGCCACTTCCTAGACTACTTTATGTCTTTAATATTTAGCTCCATTTACCAACTTCAAGCCTTTAAGTTTTTTATCAAACACTTGTTGATTGAACCTTTGGAACTTTTAACCGCCAGTGGAGCTCAAGGTTTGTCCTTTCATCCTCTCATCACTTTTTAGATAAAAACAATTCTAGATTTTCATTTCCATTAATCTAAAAACCATTTCCTATTTCAAGATATATTTCACACAATGATTTTTAATGAGTGAATTTTCTACCTGACAATGATCCATTGAAAATTTTCTTAATAATTCTAATTCAAAACTTGATATATAAAATAAGAGATTAAGTTAAAAATATCAAAGTTATTTGTGTCACCCACTTACTTCAATAAACACTAGTAGCTTGAATTTTACTCCTCCCAACAACACACCTTGTTAACTCAATCACACTTACATAATAATGTTATAAAATAAACAAGAAACTATCAATTTTTTGATTCATAACACAAATTGAACCAATTTACACCACCTGTTTATGAGAAACTTGTGATACTACTTGATATCCATTATCATTCTTTTCTTGATAGGGATCCTATTTTTCAAGATAAGGCCAAACTATCTTTGAGTTAATATCACCAACTCCCCATGAATGGATTAAATTCTTAACACCAAGAATGTCATTATTTTCATCATGGGGAACCACTTATTGATTATACCACTTTCTTCTTAGCATTTTTGGTATCCTAAAAAATAATCAACTGATACCATATTTTTTAGTACATGAAAAAATAAATAATAAATCCTTAAATTTTTTTACTTATTTATTTGAGATATATTCTCATACTTTTAGTGGTATTACACCACTTGAGATATGGCCTGATATCAACTATTGATCACAAAAATTAAATTGATACCACTAGAAATACCAAAAATGTATTTGAAACAACTTTTATTCCAGATCAATCTCTATAACATTTATATTTATTTATAATTTTAGGAAACTATAGATTATTTCTTGATTTCCAAAGGGTTACTAAACACCAATTATAGAGTCAGATCAAGTCCTTGATACTATTTTATATTTTTTCTTACTTGATACTAATTGGAAAATACAATAATTTTGACTCCACTTGTTGAATTTATCTTCTTTAAGTACTATCACTCATTCTTACAACTCCTAAACATGTCATATTTCAGCTCCAGTACACCCCATGTATAGTATATCCCCCTTAAATTTTCCTAACATCAACAAAAATTTATAAACATTTAATCACATGGGTGAGGGGTACCTCTAAAAATCCTCAAGTTGAGGAATTTTGTTGGTCATGGTGAACTAAATCCTTGCTACCATCACTCTTACAAGACTTTCTATCAATTATTCTTAAAATATAACTTATAAAAACTTCACTATAGATGATTTCTCTAGGTTTATTAACCTTACTTAGATTGGGATCTATCTATTTTGTGAGAATAATCCCACTCATGTATGATTTTTATTTTAATGAAACATCGGCTCATTTTTCTTTATGCTTCCCCTCTCATATAAGATCTCTTCCTCGAAACTTCACCACTTTACTTATGCTATGATTTTTGAAACCACTAAGGAATGTGTATATCATATTTAATTGACAATAGAATCACTTCGTAATTATTTTTATATATTTAATATTTCTTGATACATCTATCTACATTTCTTATAGCTCGATCAGCTTACTCATTTTCCTAGATTTATTTTCATTCTTTCCAAGAGGGATCCTGCGAGTATAACATAATTGGTGATTATTGAACCCTCCATTATGGTCCATTATTATCCTTTAATGTAGTAAATATGTTTTCTAGCTTAACAGATTTCCTTTTAGTGAAATTTCGCTTCACATTTGTCATAAGAATAAAGGATTTCTTTATAAAGCATTTAGAACCATTAATGTTTCATTGTCTTTTAATATAACTATATTTATCACAAGTATATCATATCATAATAAATTCATACATTGTATAATCATGTCCTATTTGAGATGTTGATATAGCATTTTTTCTTCTACCTTTGATCCATTGGGCTTATATACACACACTTTGGTGCAACCCAATCCTCCATTATAATATCATGTCATATATACCTTTATTTGAGAGCCTTATCTTCCAAGTTTAGCAAGTACCTTTATTTTATTTACTAATTATATATTTTGAACTTTTGATAATCTAATTATTTAGTATTTTATGAATGGAATATCTTGATTCTATTTTTCTATTTGAAGATCTAATCTTTGATTCAAGATTCTTGGTATTCTCATTTTTCTCTTTCAAATGGTCTATCATCTTCACTAACCTTGATCCAAATTTTCATACAGATTTTCTCATATCTTTATGTTATTTCTTGAGAGGGATAATGGTCACTTTCAACTCTTTATATGTGGCCATTTATTTTTTTATTTCTTATTAAATCTCTTTAAGTAGATAACTTTGACCCTTTATTTTTACACCCACATTCATTATGTTTATATTTAAGTAAACATATACTATATTCAGTTTCATGTTTTTAGAAACCAAATCTACCATGAATGTAAAATTCACTCTATTCCTAATCTCTAGTTGATCCACCTTCTAGTACATATATTAGATCTCATCTTGGTTATTATAATAGAATCCTATGGATTGATAACTTGTTTTCATTTCCTTTTCTTCCATGAAATAATCATCCATTAAAAATTCGATGAGGGAATCTAAAATTAATTATTTTCATGTGTCTGACAAAATAATATTAGAATCAGATTTAATAATAAGAATATAATTTTTTACCTTAAGTGGAGTGTTCATATTCTCAGGAGCCTACTTATTATTTTTTACTTTTCTTATTTTAATTTAACATAAGGAATTATTTACTAGATTTTGAGGATGATGCCTCCTTCTCCTTTACTTATACTATCTTCCCATAAACAATTTCTAGAGTCTTAAATATCTCAAATGTAGTATCATAATAAGAGGTTTTCTTGAGTACTTCACTAGAAATTAATATTATTGAGATATTCTTGGTCCTTGAATCACCCATTCTTTCACTGTTATTTTTTAAATCAACATATTAAATAATTTTTCCATAACCTCCTAGGTGAAATTTTATAGGAACATAAGTATTTCATTTTCATAATCATAAAATTTAGTTCCTATGAAAAATAGAGGCTTTATCATTAACTCCATGTGTTCAAAAAAACCAAAACAGATATATATATTGAACTTCAAGTCAAAAAATTTTGGATCTAATACCAATTTTTTGGTCCAAACTAACCTAAAGTATCATAAGAATGGGTTGAATTAGGATGCACACTAATTAAAACTTTTTCCCCCTTTTTTCTCCTATAGGTTGTACAAAACTTGTTCTAATGTTAGAAAGAACACATTCAGCCTCTTGTTCTCTCACACTAATCATACCAAATAATAAATACAATTATTGAAAGTATGTTATGAATAGAACATATGGATTTTATTCAGTTCAACGCTAAGTTCTAATCCAAGTAGTATACACATGGTGATGTGCTGGTGTACCAGAATCCACTATGCTCACATTTGGTGGATGTGTGTTTTTAGGTCATGGTCACTTCATGCTAAGGAATATTACCCTTAAAAGGTTCTATAAAGTCTCATTGCAGAACCAAGGTCCAATCCCTATTCTTTTTCTTCATGCACTACTTTGGTGAAGGAAATGGTTAGTTTATAGACATATAGGTCTATCCACATTCAGCATTGGGTTTACATGCATCATAGCTCCTAATTTGATGATCCTTTGAAGTCCATATCTATTGATATTATATTTCTATAATGATCGATGAGATCAAAACCTCAATTTAAGGATTGATTATTTGTCTTCCATAATGCACAGTAATAAGACTTCTTCTCTAGATGAAAATAATTCCAAACTGGAATTGCCTTATTACACTCTTCTTTTTCAGTAGCTAGATATGATAGTGTAACACATTCTTCTTCCTTAGATCCTTCAAACTTTAATCAAATAAGATATGATCAATGTAACTCTTTATTTTCTCTCCTCTCTTCCTCTTCTCAAATTCGGATATATAAATATTCTCTAGATTCTATATTTTCTAGAACTACTATCAATGGTTTTTATAATATTTCCATAAAACCGATCTTATGATCTAAATTTCAGCATTGATCCTCCTCCTCTAACATCTCCATGATCATTCCAAGTGTACCACAAATTCTATTTTGGCCAAAATGTGTATTGAAATTCGAGTTAATCCTCTTTAAATCTCAATTCATCACCTAATATTAAATTTCAAATAAATCTAATAGATATTTTGGAAAGAAACTATTCATGATGTGTCTTTCTCCCTCATAGTGTGACTTACCTCGACTCTATATTCTTCACATAATGATCACCTTCACCATAGTGTGATGCTCAATCAAATAAAAGATCTATAAAATGCACAAAATATATTCCTTTTAATTATTCTGACTATCATGGTGTGATTCTTAAAACTCTTCAAGTTTTGTCTTGATAGGGATAATTAACACCTTCAAAGAATGTATTACATTACCTTATTATCATAATCCTAAAGGAATATAAGCATTTACTTTCTCAAACTATTAAATTTAGTTCCTCTAAAAATTGAGGCTTTATCATTGATTCCATGTTCACAACAAATCCAAAACATATTTATATATTAAACTTCAAGTCAAAACATTTTAGCTCTGATACCACTTTTTGGGACCAAGTTAACCTAAAGTACCTCGATATGGGGGTAAATCATGGTGCACATCAATTAAAACTTTTGATCCTCTTGTTAGTCCTATAGTTCATATGAATCTTGTTCCTGTGTAAGAAATAACACGATCAATATCTCATTCTCTCACACCAATCAATATAAATAATAAATAAGGATTCAAAAAATAAAGTATGCATAAAACACATAGATTTTACTTGGTTCACTGTTAAGGGATAATCCTAGGAGCATATATGTGGTGATGTTTTGGAATACTGAAATCTATTATTCTCACTTTGGGTGGATGTGTGGTTTTAGGTTATAGTTACTATGTTCCAAGGAATGCTTCCTTTATAAGGTCCTAGAAAGGATCAATATCTATCCAAGGGTTTATCCCTGTTCTTATAATATGAACACTTCTTTGGAGAAGGAAACAAAAAATTTGTAGATTTTAGGGTCTATATGAAATCATCTTATAGGTATGCCTATATCATAGCTCTAGATTTGATTCTCCTTTGAATCCCATATATGATACTCTTTTATTTCTATAAATCCTAATGAGATCAAAACCTCAATTTTAAGGATGAGACTTTGTCTTATACAGTGAATAGTAGAAAAAAATATTCTCTATATAAAAATATTTTCAAACTAGAATTACCTCGT
Source organism: Viscum album (assembly GCA_963277665.1). Lineage (NCBI taxonomy): Eukaryota > Viridiplantae > Streptophyta > Magnoliopsida > Santalales > Viscaceae > Viscum > Viscum album. Next base: position 1,428,989,073 of record OY728156.1, on the reverse strand, counting down.
TTCACTCTTCTTCTTCAATATCTAGACATGATAGTGTAACACATTTTTATTCATTTGATCCTTCCAACTTCAGTTAAACCAGATATGATCAATGGAACTCCTCAGTGGCTATCCTATATTTATATTCTCATATTTTGATATAAAAATATTCTTTGGACTCTATATTTTCCAAAACTAATACCAATAGTTTTTATAATATTCCTATAAAACCAACCTTATAATTTGAAGGTTGGTATTAATCCTCCTCCTCCAACCTCTCCATGATCATGTCAGGTGTACCACATGCTTTAGTGTGGTCAGATAATGCATTAAAATTCAATTTAATCCTCCTAAAATCTTAATCTATCACCATATATTATATTCCAAATAAATATTCTATATATTATGGAAACCACTTATTCATGGCATGGATTCCTCCCTCAAGACATGACATTCCTTGACTCCAGATTCTTCATGGAATTATAACCTTCACTACAATGTGATAATAGGTCAAAACAATCTATAAAATTCAAAAAATTTATTCCTTTTAATTATTATTAATATCATGGTTTTATTTTTAAAAATCTTTAATAACCATAAATTTGCATAGTGTGCTAATATGATTCACAACACAAACCATTGACATAGTGCTAAGCAATATGAGGCTTAGTTTTCATGGTCTACCTTCTTTATTCACAGCTTAACCATCACACCATGATCCATTTAATCATGTAATTCTCTTAGTATCATAATGTGGTGTAATATCCTAATATTCTAAAACTCCAAATCTGTTGTGGCGTGAAACTCCTTATAGTTATGTGACTACTTTTCCTCAAAAAATGCATCCTCTCATCATTCTTACTAGTACACTTCTCACACTATGTGGCCACAATTTCACTGCATGATTCACCATTTCTATTGAAAGTTTTTTGTGTGATAATCCTCTATATTTTGGGAATCTATTAAATGAAAGTACCACTAAAAATTACTTGTGAATTCATCATAGAGTGACCATATTCATGAGTATACCTTATAAAAGAGATAAAAACCTTACATTTAATTTTGGTCTGAGATTCATAGTGAAATTGATATGTCACAACATAGATAACTCTTATATAACATCTTCTATTGAATTTAATTTCATGTAAACAGGGTGGATCTTTCCCTTTATAATTTTTCTGTTCTTTCAAAAAATATTATGAAACTATAGAATTTTCAATTTTTTCAAACTGTAACTTCATTCATGGCATGAATTTATACCTTACAGTGTGACATGATCATCCTATACAGATCTTCCACCAGCCTTTTCCAAATTACCTTGTGCAATCTCTCACTTATTTTATAACTAAATGAAAATAGAATAATCATATTATGAACATTCTAACTTCCATTTATGCTAGATTAAGCAATATTCATGCTCCTCATTCAAAAGACATGTCCTTGGTATATAGTGATATCAAGGTTTATTAATCCACTATACCTTTTCAGATATATAAGGCACACCCTTAAACTTTATTTTCTAGGTATTTCATTTTTAATATCTAACTCTTGTTGTTAACAAATCCAATAAACAACCTCCTAGTTACAACATTCTCTCCCATTATATTTTTTTCAAAATACTAACATAAATCCTTCTCCACTTTATAACTCTAAATTATTTTATTCCAAAAACAATATACATATATAGGGATCATTCACCTCACTCTCCCTTTTTTAATAAAATTAAAAAAGGAATTCTTATCTAGATTCTTATTTTCATGCACTCCCCCTTTCTCGCTAAGATGAATAGGGATATCCTCTCAACTCTACTCCACCATTGTTAGTACAAATATTAATCAGTATTTTCTATAATTTATCCAAAAAAAATCTTATTGGGGAAATTTTTGTGTATTCAACTTATGAAATCTAGATTATAGATATTATTCTCCCCATTTTTCATGCACTACTTCTCATCCCATTTTATATCACTAGTTGACATCCAAAAAACTCTTGGCTCTGACAACCATTTAAATGTTTACTTAACACACATTGGAATTTTTTAACCACTTCCTAGTATATTTTATTTATTTGGCATTTGGATCTATTTAACACCTTAAAACATTTAGGTGCTTTATCAATAAATTTTAGATTAAACCTTAGGCACTTTTAATCATTGGCAGAACTCCATATTTTTCCTTTCAACCATCACACCACTTGTTGGATAAAAACAATGTCATATTTTTATTTTCATCCAAGATCTAAACTATTTCCTCTTTCCAACTAAATTTCACTCAATGATTTTCAAAATTTGAATTAACCACTTGGAAATGATTCATTGATAAATTATCTAAGCCTACCGAGTTGGAACATGATATAGCAAACAAGAGTTTTAGTCAAAAACATCAAAGTTTTCCATGTCACTCACTTACTTCCATAAACAACAATAGCTTAATCTTTTACTCCTTCCAATAACACACCACATGAAATTAATCACACTGATATAAAACCATATACGAATAAAAAATAAATTATCTAGTTTGTTATTCATTCCACAAATTAAACCAATTGATACCACTTGTTTTTAAGAAACTTGTGATGCCACTTAATATCCATTATCCTTTATTCATAGGGATCCTATTTATTCAGATGAAGTTAAACTACCTTTGATTGTATATCAAAAAATCCCCTTGAATGACTTCAATTATTGACACCAAGAATGATATAATTTTCAATATGGGGAAACACTTGTTGGTTATGACACTTTATTCCCAGTAACTTTTTTTATCCTGAAAAAATCAGTTGATACCATATTTGTTAGTACATTAAAAATAAATAATAAATCCATAAATATTGTTTCTTGTTTATTTGAGTTATCTATTCCTATTTTTAGTGGTCTGACAACACTTGAGATACAACTTGATATCACTTATTGATCACCAAAGCTGACTTAATACCACCAAAAATTTCATATATGGTTTCGACGCCACTTTTATTCTAGGTCATTCTCTACAATGTTTGTGCTTATTCATCATAGAATTAAATTTTAGATTAAATTTTGAAATCCAAATTGGTTTCTTGTCACCACTTATTGAGTCAAATCAGGGCCTTGATACTATTTTAGATTTTTTTAGGCCTGATACCAATTGGAAACTATAATAATTCTTACTCCACTTATTGAATTTATCTACTTTCAGTATAATCATACTTTCTTTAGTCTCTTACACATGTCATATTTCATCTCTTATACACTCCATGGATCATTTAAATCCCTTAAATATTTATACCTTTAACAAATAATTATAAAATTTTAAACACATGGGGAGAAGGGTACCTCCAAACATCCTCAAATTGAGGAATGTGGTTGTTCATGGTGAACCAACCGTTTGCTTCCAACCCTATTACAAGACTCAAAAGTGATTATTATTACAATATAACTTGTAAAAACTTCACTCTATATGATTTCTACAGGATTATTCATTGTCTTTGTCTTGGGATCCATCTCTTTTTTCAGACTAATCCCACTTTTTCATGTTTCTTATTTTGATGAAACATTGGTTTATCTTTCTTCATGCTTCCCCTGACATAAGGGGGATCTTCCACAAACCTTCACTTATGGACTTGTGGAATGATTTGTGAAACCAATAAATAATGACTTGTGTTTATCTTCTTCAATGTCCATTAGAATCACTTCAGACTTATTTTTCTATGGTAAATATTTATTTATATTTTCATCTATATTTCTCAAAGTTGGAGAAGTTTACTCTATTTTCCATATTTATTTTCATTCCTTCCAAGAGGATTTTTTTTAGTATAACATCATTAGTTCTTGGTTCACCCTATGTTGTGCTCCATAATTATACTCCAATGTATTAAATCTATTTTCAATCTTAAAAAAATTCCTTTAAATGCAATTTCACTTTTCATTTGTCATAAAAAATAGTATTTACTTATGAAACTTTTAGTTTCTTTCCTGTTTCATTATATTTCCATATATCCATAGTTGGTACAAGTAAATAATATATAGATAAAATCATACCCTATATAATCATGTCTCTATTTAGATGTTAATGCAATGGTTTTTATTATACATTTGAGCCATTGGGCTTCTAAACACACATCATTGTTCCCTAATCATCCATAATGGTATCATATCATAGCTACATTCATTTGAGGGCCTTATCTCACAGGTTTAGTATGTAACTTTCTTTTATTCACTAATTAAATATTTGAAACTTATTTATCTACTTATTGAGGTTATCATAGAGGGAATCTCCTACTTCTATTTTCCCTTTAAGGATCTAAGATTTAATTCATGCTTCTTGATATTCTCATATTTATCCTACAATTGGGTAACCATATTCTCTAAACTTGATCCAAATTATCTTCTAAAATTTCTCCTCTCTTGAATTTGTGTCTTGAAAGGGATAATGCTCCCTTCTAACTCTATTTATGGACATCTATTTTTCTATTTATTATGAAATCTATTTAAGTTGATCACTTTGACCTTTTATTTGTTCACCCATATTCATTATGTCTATATTTATGGACACCTATACTCTCTTCAATAACTTATTTTTGGAAACCAAATATTTCATTAATGCATAATTCACTTCATGACTAATATCCTATTGATCCACATTCTCATACAGATATTAGATCTGATCTTGGTTGTTTTAAGATAATTCTCTAAATTGACTACTTATTATCATTTTCTTTTTATCCATGAAATAATTAACTATTACAGCCTCCATCAGTGATTCTAAAATTATTGATTTTAATGTGTCTTAAAAAAATATTAGAATCAAATTTTATAATAAACTCAAGATTTTTTATCTCAGTCGGGGTGTCCATCTTTTCAGGATTTTATTACTTATTTTTTATTTACTCTTTCCCTTTTGACATAAAGCATTCTTAACCAAATTTTGAGGATGATACCTCCTTCTACTTTAATTAAAATATCTTCTCATAAACAATTTCCAGAGACTTCTTCATCTAGAATATAGTATCACAATGAGAGGTTTTATTAACATTTATATTATCAATATCTTCTCAGTACTTGTATCACTCATTATTTCATTATGATTTATCAAAACAGAATATTAAATAATTAATTACATTACCTCATTTCCAAAATCCTATAAGAACATAATCATTTCCTTTTTCCAACCATCAAAGTTAGATTCTATGGAAAATGTATGCTTTGTCACTGACTCCATGTGTGAGAAAATCCAAAAACATATTTAGATATTGAAATTTAAGTTTGAAACTTTTGAATCTGGTACCACTTGTTGGGGATAGGTTGACTTGAAGCATCCTAAGAGAGGGGTGAATCTAGTGCACACTAATTAAAACTTTTTCTCCTCTTTTTATCCTATAATTCATACAAATCTTATTCTCATGTTATCAAGAACACGTTAAACCTCTCTTTATATAACATTGATTTCATTAAATAATAAAAATGAATGTATAAAGTAAAGTGTGCACAGAAAATAGGGATTTTACTTGGTTTGATACCAAGGGTTAATCTAAGGAGTATACGCGTAGATATGTGTTGGTGTACCCGAATTTTCTATACTAACTTTTAATGGATGTGTATTTTTATTTCATGATCACTCCATGATAATCTATATTTCCCTTGTGTGGTTTTATAAAGAATCACTGCCAATCCAAGGGAAACTCCCTCTTCTTATCCTTCATGCACTACTTTAGTGAATAAAATGGTCAGTTTATAGACATGTGTATCTTTCCATGTTTAACATGTGGGTCTACCTGCATCATAACTCTAGATTTGATTCTTATTTGAATACCACATATATTTTTCTTATATTATTATAATGATCAATGATATCGACACCTAGATTTGAGGTTTTATTGTAATGAACCATACTTTATAAATGAAATTTTTTTCCTAAATAAATTTTTGTTGTATTGTATAGTATTATACACATACAGCACATAAAGAAACTAAAAACACTTTATTTAATTTATATATATCCTTACATTAGTCAAAAACTAAACCCATGAAAATAATAAACTTTACAACAGGAAAAAAATAATAAATGTAGACTAAGAAAATTTGGATCCTTCCAATATTTTAGAATCATCACCCCCACAAACAATACTATAGAAAAGAAACAAAATATCAGTAAGTTAATTGAAATCTTAGAAATGTAAAATATAGAAACTTCAGAGTAATTGTAGTGAGTATTGAAATAATGAATGAATCGGTATTTATAGGAGGTAATATGATAATTATAATAGTAATGTGACTATTAGAATAGTAACATGACCATTTGGAATAGTAATCTGGATGTTGGGAATAGTAAACTGACCATTAGAATTGTAATTTAACATAAAAATAATTAAATGTAAAATAAATAGTATTTATAAGGAGTAATTTAAGAAAAAATAATTATTATAATGCCAAAAAATAAATATAAATATTAAAAACTCAAAGAAAATATAAGCACATTTTTAATAAACTTTATTTTAATGTATTTCATAAAACTAATAATTTTTTATATTAAAATTTAAAATTACCTATGTTGGAAAATTATTTTGATAAAATGTATTTCATTTTTAGAATCATCATGTTAAAATTTTATAAGGGTAATTTTTTTTAATTTTATAAAATACTTCAATATTTTGGTGAATAGTAAAAATACGGTTTTTTCATAACTGGTGTATTTTAAATTAAATCATTCATGATGTAATAATAACCTAATTAATTATATAAATTCTTTCTCTGAAAAAAAACATATTCAATTAGATAAATGGGCTATTTAAATATAATAAACATATTTTCCAAATAGAAAAATTACTTTCCAAAGTCTAAAGTCCAAACTATTCCATTAAAATAATATTTTTAAAATTTTTCCACCTTTCCTTTTGATTAAACTAATAAATTAGAATTATAAAGTGTTTTAAAGACTTATAACCATGTTATTTAATTAAAACATATTTCATAATTTAAAAAAAAACTATTTAAAGGTTCAACTTAAATAAAATATTTTATTCAATATTATAACTCAAAAATATCCCTCTCCTCAAGTATAAATAACCTCTCACCCATCCCTTGGAAAATCAATTCACTTTCACTTACCAAAGTAAAATTTCTATCCAAATACCCTTTCTTAATCCCATTATCATCCTTAGGGACATTATGGAGTAAACCAAATCCAAGCATTAAAGGAGTTTAGTTCCATATAAAATAAGCAACACTGAGAAAAGAGTAAGTTTTCATCAACTTTTCTTCTCACTTTCTTATTCTCTTCCTTTTTTATCTATTCCTTTCAAACAAAAAACTTATAATATTAAGTGAGTAGTATTATAACATTATATTAATTATTTTAACCTATTTCAATAATTATATTTATGATGTATTTATATTTCATACTTCTCTTTCTTCTTCATTTCACAATTTCCTGTTAATGGTCGGTCAACCACCATCGATGATGTTTCCAACTCCATTATATTAACCACCCTTATGGATGGTTATAATAAATTATTTATGATATATAAAATTATAGATATATTTATTTTAAGATTTTGGAACTAATTCTACTTATGTATAAATTACCTTGAACCAAAATAGCACAATCAAAACAAAACAGGGTATTTTTAAGGAAAATATGATATCAAAAAGTTTCACCATTAACAAATGGAATTAAGGAATAGAATCCAGTGATTATGATTGATCAAGAGTGAAAAAATTAACATAATTATATTCTAGTTCCATGTTTTAATAAACCTAATCTTATTATTCAGGGGGTGAAAAATGATGAAATAAAGCTAGATTTAAGTTAAGGGGATTCTTCAACCCAACTCCTTCTTTTTGGGTTATCTTTTATTTCAAATTATTCTTAGTATGGATGTTTCTCTATTAAACTTAAAGTTTCCTTTCACATTTATTTCCCTTTTATTTATAGGGATATACATGTTTTTACCTTTTCAAAAGGGCTTCTGATCCAATTATAATGATTTTTCTAAAAGTATTTTATTTTTGAAAACATCTCTTTGATTCGTATTAAGTTGTTTATTATTCGAAGAAAATGATCTTTTATGAAAAAATATGATCTCCCTTATTAATTTGGGAAACACAAAGGTTATTCCTTAACTTATGATTTATTACATCCTTATGAAACATATTCCTTTATATGGGTTTATTTAATGACTACGATCTATATATGTTCTCCTTTCATGCGGCATGACTAATTATAAGCATTTTATGATGTGATGGGTGGGTATAGAATTATATATACCTCCAATGAATTGGTTAATGTGATGTTTCTCATGAGACTGTATATATTATGTGTGCACATTATGTTATCTTTGTTCATAATTATGATGTTATGATTTATACACATATGTTATGTGTGAGCATAATGTTACCTTTGTTCACAACTATGTGTGGTATTTGGACACTTTTTTATGATGCTTCATTATTATGAATATGCCACATTCCATGACTTTATCAAATGTTTTCATCATTATTATGATGATGAACCTATGTTTATAATATAATGGTGTTGATTATTCCCACCCATGTACTATTGATTCATGTACCTTATTTCTCCCATGATATTCCTCCCCTTAATAGACTTTTATATCACCCCTTTATTTGATGTATATCCTCATTTTATTACATTTACTAAGAAGAATGTGAGATCATTTAAAAGAATAAATAAGAAAATTTTAAATAATATTTAAGTTTTATTATGTATAAGTGATATATGATCCTAGTTTCCTAATATACTTAACCTTTTGATCCTATATTGTATCATTGTTATGTTTTTTATCTAAAAAATGATCTAATAGTCATGTAAGAAAAAGTTGGAACACAATAGTTGGTTTTAAAACATGGTTTAGTTAATTTGGGAATTATGATTATAAAATTTTATTGAAAATAATAAGGATAACTCTAATTATAGATAAACATCCTAAGTTTTAGTAAATATAAGAGTGTGTGGTTTCCAAGAAATGAAATCTATGTCTAGATACAACAAGTGGATTTGGCTTTGGAATAGTTTTAACTAGCAGTAATAACCCTGAAAAGGAAAGACTTATTATTAACTTAATAATAACATTGTGCATGATAAAGAGTATTTATTGCACACCTAGTTTGAAACTCCCAGGGGATATTCTCTAGTTAATCAAAAACTCTATACAAACCATTTTGAATGGTAAATAACTAAATTAATTATTCCTCTTAAATTTAGAAAAATATTAAAGTACATGATCCTAGATGCATACTTTTATAAAATGGATAAAGGGATCCCATAATATGTGACTTTATAATTCTCACATAAGAATGAATTATTTATTCATGATTTTTTGACTTATATTTTGTTCAAACCTTTTCTATTTTAAAAAATGGTGGGATCCAGGAGAAACCATACCAAAAAAACATGTGAGGGATAATGCAAAGATTATCTGAACAACATTTCCAATAAAATGGTATATAGAGTTCAAAAAATCATGGTGATTATTACCCAGCTATCTTATGCTATGATCAATAACCTTAACCATGTGAAATGTTTACCTTCACCTAATAAGAAGAAACTAACCATCGAGTCCTTTATAAGACAATGACCACCGATGTTTAGTGGATATTTTGAATCACTTGTCATGGAATAGTTGGTATACTCAATAGAGAAGGTATTTTCTATGATCCACTATTATGATAAGGATAAATTCGACTTGGTTTTCTATCATTTATATAAATAGGCTGGTCAATGGTGGACTTTGATAAATAAATCCAAGATGAAAGATGAAATGGAAGAAATTGAGTGGAAAGACTTTAGGAAGTTATTTATTTATAATTATTTCCATAAAACTCTTCAAAAAATATGGATATATAATTCCTAGAGCTTAAGAAAAAGGAGGGTGAATCTTTCACAACTTATGAGGAAAATTTCACAAGGGTTTCAAGATATGCCTCGAGTTTTTTATCAACAATGATAGTAAAATAGATAGGTTCTTTAGTGGTTTAAAACCACACCTCCAAAAAGATCTATCCATCCAAGACATTGGGTGTTTTGAAGAAGTGGTTTGATGTGATATCAAATTAGATATAGATTTCATAGAATGGTCCCATGGTTATAGAGATAAGAAATAAAAGATGGAGTTTCAAGCTGGTGGATCGAATGATAAAGGAGGAAAAAAGATCCAACCAAACACATGTCAAAATGTGGAAAGAAACATCATAATAATTTCCTCAAAGGGATAATGAAATGATTCAAGTGTAGAAAATATGGACACCAAGCTCATGAATGTTGAAGATACATGAATAATATGGACAATGTGATAGAGGAAAGGAATAAACCTCCTAATAAACCACCCATAGTTCAATGCTTCAACTGTAGGAAGCAAGAGAACTATATAATCCAATGCACTAAACCGTGGGTCTTTAAGGGTAATCATAATCATCAGAAACCAAAGTTTAAAGAGAACTGGAAGTATTATATCGTATCCACTTCTGAAGTGGTATAGGAAAATAAATTCATACAAGGTACACTTCCCATTCACTCAATAATAGAAAAAATTTATTTAATTCTAGTTCTACGCATTCCTTTATATCCTACATGTTTTCTAGAACCATTGAATCACAACTCTGATACCTCGAAGTATAGATATCCATAAAACACATAGAGATGTGATCGATGAAACCCAAGTATTGATTTATTCTCCTCTTAGTGTATGTGGTAATATTCTTCCATAGAATCTCATAATTTTTTCCTTGGTGGAATTTGATGTTATATTGGGCATGGATTGGATCTATTTACATAGATATCATGTTAACTAACAAGAAAAGGAAACCTATTTATATATTTTGAACCATCCCATGATCTTGTACAAATTCAAGGAAGATCATGAATATCCTTTTGAAAAATCCCCCAATGGTGTGGGTGTTGATACATGGAAAAGAATCATACCTTACACAAACAGTTGAGTCAAAGAAAAGTATCAAACTTGAATAAAATCTCATTATAAGGGAATATACTAATGTGTTTCATAAATAGTTACTTGTAATTTCCCCATATTATGCAGTATATTTCTCAATATATCTTATACCTGAATCCAATCCTATCTCAAAATTCCCCTATAGGATGGCCCCGATCGAACTGGAGGATTTAAAGAAGAAGTTGTAAGAGATTTTGGAAAAAGGGTTCATACATCCTAGTGTAACACCTTGAGGTTCTCCAATAATCTTTGTTAAGAAAAATGATAGATTAATGTGACTCTTTATTGATTATTAGGAGCTCAAAAAGATCACCATAAAGAACAAGTATCTTCTTCCAAGGATTCATGACTTGTTTGATCAACTACGAGTAGCTCAATACTTCTCAAAGGTTTATCTTTATTTTATATATAATTAATTGAAGGTAAATAAGGAATATATTCATAATACAGCCCTCTGTATAAGGTATCGACACTATGAGTTCATAGTGATTCCCTTCAGACTTACTAATGCCCCAATAATCATCATGGACTTGATGAATATAGTCTTTAGAGGCTTCCTTGAAAAATTTCTAGTAGTATTTATTAAATATATTCTCTTTTACTTAAAGAGAAAGAAGGAATATTAAGAGCATCTAAGGATTGTGTTGGAGACATTAAGAAAGGATAAAATGTGTGCTAAGTTCATCAAATGTGAGTTTTAGACATAAAAAATTTCTTTATTGGGTCATGTGATCAAAAGTGAGGGAATTTTTGTGGAACCTTCCAATAAAAAGAAAATTAAGGAATGGATTAGACTCACTAGTGTCACTAAAATCCATAGTTTTCTTAGAATAGTTGGGTACTACTAATGTTTTGTGAGAAATTTCTCATGATATTCTAGCATTCTAACTATGTTAACATAGAATAGGGTAAAGTATTTTTGGATAAAATAATGTGAGTAAAACTATAAGGAGCTCAAGAATAGGCTAATAACTACGTCTGTACTCACATTACTATCATGTGGAGAATGATTTGTGACATGAAGTGATACTTGAAAGGAAGTCTTGGGTTGTGTACTCATGTAAAATGATAAAGTGATAGCATATACAGTTGAATATCCATGATAAGAACTACCCAACACAAGATCTGGAGTTAGAAACTATAATATTGACCTTGAATATTTGGAATCACTACCTATATAGTGATAAGTGACATATATATATATATATATATATAAAGAGTCTAAAGTATATATTCACACTAAAATAACTAAATATTAATCAATTAAGATGGTTAGATCTTATAAAGGACTATAATTTCTCTTTTCACTGTTATCCTGGAAAGGTGAAAAGGGTAGCTGATTCTCTTAGTAGAAAAGAACATGCTACTCTATCCAGGATGCAGATTGAGAAATACTCTATATTTATTCATATGTAAATTATGGATCTAAAAATCATAATGTCATGGAATACATCCTACCTTTCCCAAATGATTTCCTAACTATCTATCTAAAATAAGAATAAGGAGGTGCAAAGGGGTGATCTGGAGATTCAAAAAAATGTGGATGTAGTAAAGGATGGGAAACTTCATGAATTATATATTGATGAAGATGGTTTTAGTAGGTTTATAAATATGATTTGTGTGCCTTCATCACAAAAGATAAAGAAAGAGTTGTTGGATAATGATCATAGATCTTCTTTCTTCCACTATAAGAAAATCACCACATAGCGGTGGTTTTTTTTGCTATGGCGGCGGTTTCAAAAAACCACCACTAAATTGGGTGTTAGCGTACAATACATGTTGGTTTCTTCAATTTAGCGATAGTGTCTGGTAACCATCATAGTAAATTCATTTAGAGGTGGTTATTGTAGTTTTAGAAACAGTTTTCCCCAGGGAAAACGTCATGAAAACCACACAAACCACCGCCAAATGATAAAGGAAAATGAGGAACGTTTAGTGGTGGTTCAAACTGCAGCCAAAAAAACATTTTTTCACAATAACCACCGATAAAGCAAAAAAACTGCCACTAAATTATACCATTAATGTATTTAGTGGTGGTTTTAACTTCCACCAATAGTAAGATATCAAATTATAGCAGTGGTTTAAATCGTCACTACATATAGTCCATTTACATAGCAGCGGTTTAAACCACCACTAAAGGTAGATTTAAAAATAAAAAATTGTTACTGATTCTATATCCCCAGTACCAGTACCCTGAAAAAAACCATTCCAATTTCATTATTAACAAAATATTTTACCACTACCAAGAAAGTATCACCACATCGCACAACCACAACAACAACCCAAATTTCCCATGCTAACAAGCCCCTTTGAACGAAATATGTGGGTTTTTATTCCCTTTATGATGTATTTCATTTCTCATGCCACATAAACCACATCCTTCACATGCACATACATCCTACATCCAAAAGAATATAGGGAAACCAACATTTTTATAATAAAAAGCACTTTCAAATCCACACACACACTTATTCAATTTGGAAACACATTTTTCATCACTTATACAATTTATAGAAAACATTTATGAAGCGCCAAATGGAATCACACATGAAACATATCCAATTTAATTTTGAAATCCATATTTTAGCACATACACACCTCAAAACCTTTGGACATCAAAATTTAAACATTTCATAGAATCCATAGAACACATTCAAGGAGAAAAAAAGTATACTAAAATCATTTAATAATGATAAATCATGTAATCACCTACCTCAGTCTTGGAAACTTTCGAAATCTTCTAAAAACCCAAAACTGCATAAAAATGGGAACCTATAAAGGAAAGATCAAACCATAGTCACAAATATTATACCCACGAAACCATGATTCAACCCATTTTAGGGAAACTAACCTACTGGATAAAATAGAACACAAGAAAGAGGAATGAATAAGTGTAGTAGAAGGAAGAATTCCAAAGAAGATAGGATTACATAATGATTATTGAAGATCCAAAAGATAATAATAGAATAAACCCTCCTATGTGAAACAATTAAAAGATATACAATGGATCCCCTACCTCAATCAAAGATTTTTTATCTCCTACAAAATGTTATAACGGGAGGGAGACAACCATCAAGTACCTTGATGAAGGAGAACACCTTGATCACCCTAAACACGACACCCCACAACATATTCTTACCAAAACATCATTAAAACAATAAGGTCCCCTTGACAATAACCTCTTATGGAAAAATAATAGGGAGAAAAATGGAGAAGAAAAGTGGGGGGCTCACCTAAAACCACTAAAGATCGATCTCCCAAGGATGGGGTTGAAATCCACTGAAAGGGGGATGAAATACCATCCTGGGGTGAAATTGGTTTGCCCAAGAACTAAGAAGAAATCTAGGATAATTAGGGGATTTTAGGGGGGTTTTGGATTTATAGGTGGTCTATAAAACATAAGAACACAACATAGCCCCCTTAACCATGCCACAGAACTACTCAAAAAGTGATGAATATGATGTAAAGGGGAGGTAACATGATAAAACTTGGATGGTCAAAGTTGTGTCTGAGAAACACAATTATATTCACATCTCAGATCTGATAAAATAGGAGAAGGGGCCACAATTCAATGGGAAGGTCACCACAAAAACCATTCACCAAGAAGAGGCTAGGCCACATCCCTTCTCTATGGTGAAAATATTCCTAAAAAGGTAGAACCACTAAAAACTCCACCATTAGCCACCATGTTGAATTCATTATCTCTATGAAAAACCTATGATGATTTGAGAAATAGCACCAAAAACCTCCTCCTGATCCTCTACACCATAAATATAAAAACCTAGAAATTTTTACACATTATTATATGATTCATAAATATAAATATCCATTAATACAACATAAGTATTGTAAATTCCTAGTGTCTTTGGAATACTGGGTTCATAATACATAAAAGGAAACATGATAAATCAAGAAAATGTTATGTCATGAAAATGTCTGGTGACAACTCTGTGCCACACATGATACATATACAAACTGACTATTACCATATTTTTCCAATAGATCAAAAATACCACTAATCACTATCTGATGATGAACATAGCTCATCACCCTCTCCACCTCCATCTCTACTTCCTACTATCAGCACCTGTAAGAACATTATATTGAAAATTAAATATTGTTGAATATTTATATTTAAACTTAAAACCAATAAATTTTTTCAAACTAAATGTTTTTGAATTTTTGTGATTTACCAGCTCACCACTAGTCAATGCAATACCACCGAGGGAAGATCTGGTCATCTTTTGATATAAATCAATCAATGTTTTCTATAAAGTGGATATCTGAGTCCCCTATTCCTGAACTGTGTTTTGTAAAAAAAAAATCTCTCTCTGAGTATCTCAGGGTATAGACTGACTACAACCAGGAGTAAATGTAGCTGCAATCCCTAGTGGCATGCCAAAGACCGCAGATGGTACGAGGCCCAAACCCATCCTATGCACTCGACCAAAATGCTCCTTCCCAAGGACTTTAGCAACTGGGTCATCCTAGGAGACTGGGTAGGACTGCATGGAATTGGCATCTCATAGTTCTTTAATTATTACCTATAAATCAAATATCATTCATATTAAAAGCAATATATATTAACATAGTGACAATTGATAATAAATTATTATAATTAAAAATGATTTCATACCCCAAATTCTTTGACAGGCTCATTAACAAAACTTCTATCAGATTTTTTGTGAATATCTAACCACACTTATGTTCAGGATGCTTAGTGACCTAAAATTTGTGACTGTATTAAACAAATATAAATAAAAATTTTAATATATTAAAAATAAAATATTGTCTTATAAATATTTAAACTAATGAAAATATTACCACATTTGATCGGCTTCTAGAGAAACTCTTTGACCTTGTAGTGTGAGGGGTGACTTACTTATACTGAATTGGAGCATTATTCCTTGAAAGATCCTAAAATAAATAAAATGTAATTTAATATTAATGTATTCAATTTCATCTCCTTTTCATATACATGTATAAATGTAAAATGAGATTAATATAATAATATATATTTAAATACCATCTACTTCTCATCATGATGTCTGTCAACAAAAACTTTCCATTGCTCTTTGGGTACCACATTGGGTAGCTTGTCATACATCTGTTGTGTGGTCAACAAAGTATCATTGGCATCGCTCTAAAATCTTCATTTAAAGTATTTCCATTTCTTTCCCATATTTTTCAATGTCCACTTTCATGCTAGCACATCAACAACCGTAAAGTAGAAAAACATCTATACAGAGAAATTAATTTTGAAAATATTATAATTTAATAACATAATGACATTCAATTAAACCATAATGAATTAAAATTACCTTTATTTGGGAATAAAAAACTTTATTTTTCCAAGTTGAAGTCATATGCCTCCAATCATCATACGTAATAGGAAGGGAAACCGGATCCACAGCTAGCTGGCCTAGAATCTAGATAAGTAATCCTGTGGCGTCATCCATAGGGACCCCATAGGAATTAAATGGGAAAACTATCTTATCTTTGATCAGATTCCATACATCTAAACTTTTCATATTTTTCTCCATACTTTCATTGTTTCCATCTTTTATAAACAAACAGTTAGTATAAAAAAAGTACAATAAATTTATTCATATTAAAATTTGTACCTATAAAAGTCACCCTCTGGTATCCCCATGAAGAACTAGAAGTGGCACCCCACTCTCTCACTACTGAGGGTCCTGAAAGGGAAGACGACGACTGAGCTGCTGAAGGTATGCTCACAAAGGGTGTGAGAGATGGTGTAGGTGGAGATGGTGCAGGGGGAAAGCGGATGGTGTCTCAGATCCTGTATAAAGGGAGACAGATGAATCTTCACCTGTCGTTGTGGTCGATAAAATAGTGTAACGCTTCCTCCTTGGCATTCCTATCATTTAATCAAATAAAATTAAGTTCAGAACCTATATTTTAAAAAAAAATATGTAGAAAAAAAATTAAAAATGATAGCAAATTCACAGTACTAACAAATAAAATATATATATATAACAAATCCTATAAAAATTGAAGTTATATTGAAGTTATAAGTGGAATTGAGTTTTTGGGTATAACAATTCATTTGTTCAATATTGATGTTATAGGTGGAATTTCATGGTTTATAAGAAATACTATCAAAATTGTTTTAGCTACAAAGATGTTAAACAGGCCTTCAGTTGCAAGGGAATGCATTTAAGTAAATGAGTTCTTGGATCTACTTTAGTACATTTTGATTTAGAACAACTAGTTTACATTTCTTTAATAAGATACTTATGAGCACATTCCTATGTTTTATACTAAATTCATGAAGTCATAACATGTATATTCATTCTATAGTGTGAAAAAAAAAATTAGATCACCTATATGAAATGAGGTGAATTTGTTTACATTCAAATCTTTGATAGGAAGGGGTGTTCTATAGATTCATGGAAATGGGGAACTATGAGAATATTGATTATTAAGTGGTTAAAAACAATAGTTATGCCAAGAACAAGGAAAAATCTTCCGGTTATCAAACCCATAGAATAGCCAAACCCATAGCCTAATCCTCCTAT
The DNA here is from genome assembly GCA_963277665.1 of Viscum album. NCBI lineage: Eukaryota > Viridiplantae > Streptophyta > Magnoliopsida > Santalales > Viscaceae > Viscum > Viscum album. Next base: position 1,428,971,611 of record OY728156.1, on the reverse strand, counting down.
TATTGAACTCACGAAAAATCTCAATATAGTATATCATAAGGCGTAACATGCATCATAACCAAAATCATGGTTAAATCATATCCTAACTTGAGGCTTTCCCCTACAAAAGTAAGTCAAGAAATATACATTGAAAAACAACATGAACACATCACATTACCATACAATCACCGCTTTAATTTCAACACAATACTCATTGCAACATCAAAAAATTCATCATCATACTATGCTAACACAAGAATTCATCCATCGCTCAATACACCTTTAATTCCATTATAATTCAAAAAAATTAGTTTATTCATACATGTTCATTTTCCCTTATTTCCATGCATTTCCAGAATTGACATTTTAATTAAATCCCCCTTTATCATAAGCTAGTATTATGGTTTGTATTTAAATTTTCCCATGTATCATGCCCATGTGATTTACTACTACATTGATATGTATTTTTCAAATTCCAAAATAATATATGTTTAATGGGAAATATTTGAGACACATAAAACAAGGATATTCCCTTATAATCGCCACTACCCTTTACTATTTATATCTTATTTCAAACCTTGTTTTGGGATATTTATCCTCAGTAGTTGTTGGATAAGCAGGTTTATTTTTTTTCTTAGATGAGAAACATAAAATAAAACATACTAAAAAAACCTAGTAAATCCTATCCAAATAGACCCAACTAATCTAATCAATACTAGATAAAATATAAATAAAACAAAACAAAGAGAATATATCATAACTAATTCAACCTAACTCAAATCTAACTGAACCAAAAGCAAAACAAACTGAACTAAACTAAACTAAAAAACTAAAAAATAACATGAACTAAACCAAATCACACCAATATGAACTAAACATAAAATAACCAATCTGAATCTACCAAATATGATATGTCCTTAATAAAATAAAATAAAATAGAATAATACATGCCCAATTCAAACTTAAGTAAATTGAAAAAAAACCAACAAGACTAGGAAAAAACTGATATGAATATATTCGAATTGAAATAAACAAAACAGAACCAAAATTTTCCATCAAGAAAATATCTTACTCAAAATCATATTAATATCAAATATTAAAATACAACATGAATTGAATAATCTGAACCTTCCTAAACCAAATTATCCAAACTATACCTAATCAAAAAATACATGATACAAACAAAATAGATCCATATTGAACTAAACTTAAGTAAACATGACATAAATGAACGAGACCTAACCAATCCAATCCCAAAAAAAATAGACATATAAAAAATAAAATGAATTGAAAAAAATAATATCAAACCTAAAAAAACAAAATGTAATTATAAAAAATAGAACCAAATAAAATAAAACAAAACTGAATCGATTCAAACCTATTTAAACTTAACAAAACTATACTGATCTAAAAAAACTAGAAACAGTCATAAAAGTATGGAATGGATCTTAGCCAACTACATCCAAATAAAATCGATTGGATCAATTTAACTCAAACTTATATATCCTAACATGAATTGAATAAAACCAAATAGAATAAACCCAAATTTCACTTATCTAAATTGAGTTGAATTAACCTTACCTAACCCAACTAAAGTAAATTGAACCTTTCTCAATCAAACTGACCTAAAGTAACCAAAAATAAATTGAACCAAACTAACTTGAAATAAATTGAACTAAATCAAAACAATACAAACATAACCGAACATAACTAAATTGAATAAATCTTACTGAAAAGGTAGGGTTTTGCGGTGAGGTTCGGGACTGGTGTCGAGGAGCGGCAAGGGTAGTGACCGGCGGTGAGGGGCAGCAAGGCGCGGTGATGGGAGAAAAGGGTTGGGATCGGCGGCAAGGGTGGAAAGTATCAGGAATGCTAGGGATTTGGGGGGTCACGGGGTTGCGGGGGTTGGGGGTGTGGGGGGTAGTGACCGGCAGTGAGGGGCGGCAAGACGCAACGAGGGGTGGTGAGGTGCGACAAGGGGCATAAAGGGTCGGGACCGGTGGTGGCGAGCACCGCGAAAGGTAGAGCTTCGGGGTTTCGGGGTCACGAAGGTTGGGGTGTGGGGGGGTTTGGGTGCGAAGTGTTGGGGCTATGTAAAAAAATAGATTTAGCAGTAGTTTTTAATAAATCGCCACTAAATTCTTTAAAAAAAATTATCGGCGGTTTCTTAAACCGCCACTAAAGCCTAATTATGTTGTAGTTTTCATCCATCCTAGAAGCACCAAGATGTACCATGATCTTTGAGATCACATATTATGGGACAACATGAATAAGGAGAGTGCTAAGTACACCTAAAAGTGATTAATATGTTAGTAAGTTAAACTAGAGTAATAGGATTCCAAGGGTATGATGAAATCATTTACCATACCCACATGTAAATAGAAGAACATCACCATGGACTTTGTTAATGGTCTATTGAAGACATCTAAAAGAAACAATGTGATATGGGTTATGGTGGATTGACTCACTAAGACTGCCCATTTCATCACTATTCAGGAAGATTTCTAGATCGAATAAATTTATAAGATGTATGTAAAGGAAGTGGTGAGGCTACACGGGGAACCACTTTTGATCATATCTTATCATGATCCAAGGTTCACTTCTAAATTCTAGAGAAGTATTCAACATGCTATGAATACTGAATTGAATTTTAGTATAGTCTATCACCCTAAACTGATGGAAAATCTAAAAGGACCCTTTAGGCACTTGAGGATATGTTGAGATCCTACTCAATAGAATTTAAATGTTGATAGAATCAACATCTCCCATTAGTTGAGCTCTCAAACAATAATAGCTTCCACTCAAGTATTCATATTTCCCCATATAAAGTTCTGTATGGGAAATGATATAGAACTTCTAATTGTTTGGATGAAGTTGGTGAATGAAATCTACTTGGACTGGTCTTGTTTAAGAGATGAAAAAAAAGGTTAAATCCATCCAGAAGTATATAAAATCTTCTTTGAGTTGGTATAAGAGTTATGCTGACAACTGTTGAAGGTACTTAGAGTTTGATGTTGGAGAAAAAGTTTTCCTTAGAATATCAACATGGAAGAGAGTCATGCGGTTTTGAAATAAAGGGAATATTATCCCTAGGTACATTGGTCACTTTTATATACTTGGTCACATAGGAGTAGTGGCCTATTGGATAGAACTTTCAGAAAACATGACTCAAGATAATGATGTGTTCCATGTATCTCTCCTAAGGAAGTAAACACTTGATCCCTCAAATGTACTAAATCTGGTGGCAGTAGAACTGGAGCATGACCTATCTTATGAGGAGAATCTGGTGAAGATCTTAGACCTTAGAGACAAATCTCTATTCAATAAGACAAGTCACCTTGTCAAATTACTCTGGTAGAACCATAAATATAAAGTGGCGATGTAGGAATTGGAAGAAACCATGAAATAAAAGTACCCTCATCCATTCTCAATCGAGATTATGAGTTAAAATTTTAGGGATGAAATTTCTAAAGGGGGTAAGAATGTAATGACATGGACTTTATAAATGATATTTTTTTCCTGAATAAATTTTTTTATATTATACACATGAAATACATAAAGAAACCAAAAACACTTTATTTCATTTATAAGGGTAATTACATTAGTCAAAAACTAAACCCATGAAAATGGAAAATTTTATAATGGGAAAAAAAATAGAAAATAATAAAATTATAATGGGAAAATTTAGATCCTTATAATCTTCTTGATTCATCACCCTCGTAAACAACACTATAGAAAAGAAATAAAATATTAGTAAACCAATTGACATCATAGAAAATGAAAATAAAGAAACTTGGGAGGAATTGTAGTTAATGTTGGATAAATTAATGAATTGGTCTTTATAATAGGTAATATGACCATTGGAATAGTAATGTGACTATTGGAATAGTAACCTAGCCATTGGGAATAGTAACCTAACTATTGGGAATAGAAACATGGACATTAGAATTGTAATTTAACCTCAAAATAATAAAATGTCATATAAATAATATTTATCATGAGTAATTTAAGAAAATATAATTATTATAATGCCATAAAATAAATATCAATATTCAAAACTCAAAGAAAATATAAGCACATTTTTAATAAACTATATTTTAATGTATTTCATAAAAACCATAATTTTTTTATATTAAAAATTAAATTACCTATGTTATAAAATTATTTTGATAAAATGAATTTCATTTTTAGAATCATCACATTGAAATTTTATAAGGGTGGTTTTTTGTTAATTTTCTAAAATACTTTAATTTTTAGGTGAATAGTAAAATACAGTTTTATTATAACTAATATATTTTAAATTACATCATTCATGATGTAATAATGACATAATAAATTATATAAATTTTTTATCAACAAAAAAAATATTTAATTTGATAAATGAGTCATTTAAATATAAGAAACATGTTTTCTAAACCTAAAAAGTACTTTCTAAAGTCTAAAGTCTAAAGTATTTCATTAAAATAATATTTTTTTCATTTTTCCACCTTTTCTTTTGATTAAACTAATAAATTCAAAATATAAAGTGTTTTAAAGTCTTAAAATAATTTTATTTAATTCAAATACATTTTATAATATCAAAAATATTACTATTTTAAGGTTTACCTTGGATATAATATTTTATTCAATATTATAACTTAAAAATATCCCTCACCTCAAGTATAAATAACCCCTCACCCATCCCTTGGAGAACCAATTCACAAACACTTGAAAAATACAAAGTTCTGACCATATCCCCTCTCTTAATACTTTTATAATCCTTAGATACATTCTTTTGAAAACCAACTCCAAGCATCAAAGGATTTTAGTGTCATGGAAAAGAAGCAACACTGTGAAAAGAGTAAGTTTTCATCAACTTCTCTTCTCACTTTCCTCTTCTCTTGATTTTTTTATCTATTCCTTTCAATACCAAATCTTATAACATTAATTTATTAATATTTTAAAATACTATAATAAATATATTTAAAAATTATTTATATTTCATATTTCTCTTTCTTCTTCATTGGAAAGTATCCTGTTAACGGTCGGTTAACAGCCAATGATGACACTTCCAACTCATTTATTATAAAAAAACTTATGGATGGTTGTAATAAATTATTTATGATATATAAATGTATAAATATATTTATTTTAATTTTAATTCTACTTATAATGACCTTGAAAAAAATAGAAAAATCAAAACCAAACGGGATATTTTTATGGAAAATATGATATCAAAACATTTCACCTTTAAAAAAGGGAATTAAGGAATAGAATCCAATGATTATAATTGATCAAGATTAAAAAAATTAAAATAATTAAATTCTAGATAAATGTTTTAATAAACCTATGTTTATTATTTGGTAGGTGAAAAAATGATGAAATAAAGCGGAATTTAACGTACGGGGATTCTCAAACTCAATTCCTTATTTTTGGGTTATCTTCTCTTTCACATTATTATCAGTATGGATGTTTCTATATTATGCTTAAATTTTAATTTCACATTTATTTACATTTTATTTTCAGTTATATACATGTTTTTACCTTTTTGAAAGGACATCTAAGACAATTAAAAATATTTTCAAAAAGGGGTTTATTTTTTAAAACATCTCTTTGACTCCTATTTAGTAGTTTCTTATTCAAATAAAAATGATATTCTATACCAAAATAAAATATCACTTATTAATTTATAACCCTAAAGTTTATTCCTTAAATTATTATTTATGTCAGCCTTTTGAAGCACATTCTTTCCCATGGGTTTATTTCATTACAATGATTGATATGTGTTTTCTTTCTATGTGGTGGGCATGATTATGAGCATTTTATAATGTGATGGGTGGGATTGAAATTATATAGCCCTAAAATTCATTAGTTAATGTGATATATCTCATGAGATTATATGTATTGTGTGTGAACATGATGATATCTTTATTCATAATTATGATGTTATGATTTATGCACATATGTTATGTGTGAACATGATGTTATATTTGTTCAAAACTATGTGTGGTATTTTACCACTATGTTATGATGTTTCATTATGTTTCATATTTCAAATTCCATGAATTTATTAAATGTTTCCCTCATTATTATGATGATTACCCTATGCTTATTATATGATGATGTTGATTATGCTCACCCATGTACTATTGATTCATGTCCCTTATTCCTCCCATGATATTCCTCCCCTTACTGGGATTTTAAATCACCCATTTCTTTGATAGATATCCTAAGGTGATTTAATTTACTAAGGATAATGTGAGAGATTTTAATTTAATAAATAATAAATATTTAAATAATTTTTATGTTTTATTATGTACAAGTTATGTATGAGCCTAATTTTCCCAAGATACTAAACCTTTGGATCTTATAATGTATCAATATTATGTTTTTTATCTTAAAAATGATGTAATAGTCATGTAATAAAAATTTGGGTCACTATATTGAGTCTTTTTCTTACACAATGTATGACAATAACACTTTTTCTCCAAATGAAAATAATTCCAAACTAGAATTACTTTTTTGCACTCATCTTCTTCAACATCCAGATATGATAGTGTAACACCTTATTTTTTCTTCAAAATTTATAGATTCAATAAAAATAGATGTGATAAATGGAAATCCTTAATATATCTACTCCCTTCATATTCTCAGATTTAGATATAGAAATATTCTCTAGACTCTATATTTTCCAAAACTACCACCTTAAGTTTTTATAATCTTTCTATACAACTAACCTTATGATATAAAGGTTTATATTAGTCCTTCATTTATAACATCTCCATAATCATTCTAAGTGTACCACATATTTTAGTGTGGTCAAAACATGCATTAAATTAAATTTAATCCTCTTGAAATCTCTAGTCATCACTTAATATTAAATTCCAAATAAATTTGCCGAATATTTTGGAAACCACGTGTTCATGGTGTGGCTTCCTCCATAATGGTATGACATAACTTGACTCTAAATTCTTCATGGAGTGATCATATTCACCACGGCATGATACTTGTTCAAACAATAAATCCATAGAATCCACCAAATATATTCCCTTTAATTCTTATGAATATCATGGTGTAATTCTTCAAACTCTTTTCAAACCATAAACCTGTCATTTCATGATAGTATAATTCATAGAATAAACCACTGACTCGGTTCTAAGTATCCCAAGGCTTATATCTCATGTTCTAACTTCCTTTTTCATGACCTAACTATCATGTAAAAGTACCTTTAATCATGTTGTGATCTTATTATCACAACATTGTTCAATATATAAGTATTCTAAAATACTAGATCCATTATGGTGTGAAACTCCTTATAGCAGTTTAACTGTCTAGTCCTTTAAAAATACATCTTCTCGTCATTATTCCTAGCACATTCCTCACATGTTGTGAACACTATGTCACTATATTATTTACCTTATCTCTTGACATGTTTGAGTGTGATCATCCACAATAGTGTGGGAATATCTGAAATGAAAGTACCACTAAAACTTACATGTGTCTTCTTTGTGGCATGGACATCCACCAACAACATGAGTAAATATTATTCATGAGATAACAATCGTACATTTATTTCTAGTCTGAGATTCATAGTATAGTTGATATGTTATGAAGTTTATGATGATTATGTAACATCTTCTCCTAAATTTAATTTCATGTATTCAGAGTGGGTCTTTCCCTTTGTCAATTTTTATGATTTCAAAAAATATTACACAATTTTGGACTTCGTTTTTTTTTTCAAATTACAACACCATTAACACTGTGACTTTATACTTCCATGGTGTGATGGTATCTTCCTAAACGTATCTTATACCAACCTTTTATAAATGTCCTCATATAATCTCCCACTTCCTCCACAGTGATATGAAAACAAAATAATCATATTATGAACATTATAACTTCCAAAGATTCTAGAATCAATAATTTCCATGCACCTCATTCTAAAGTTATGTCCTTGATATATAGTGATATCAATGTGTCTTCCTACACTATCTTTAATTTGATGATACCTTACTATATATAATGGGCTCATCCTCAAAATCCATTTTCAAGGTATTTCATTATTAACATCCAACTCTTTTTGTCAACAAATCCAAATCACAACCTCCCAGTTGTAACAAACCTAATGCAAAAAAAACTATGTCACTGTAATATAGACTATTCAAGATGTGACCAAGGATCATTCATTAACCATATGAATAAAATGAACCATCACATAAAACCCATGACAAATTCAAAGTCAAATTTAACTAATTATCCATTAATGTGTGTAATAGATATATCAATTCATTAATATATATAACTAAAACATTAATTTATTTAATTTATAAATTGAATATTAAATGTTTTTAAACAAAAATAATAATTTATTAGAGTAAATACATTAAATTAAAAAATAATAATTTAACACACACGCATATTATTTCTATTAATAGTAAGATAAATTTATAAAAAACATATATATATATATATAATATATTATAATTATAGTGATATATATACACACAATTAAGTATAATTTATATTATTTGAAAAATGGTATTATTTCTAATCCCTTAATTTATAAATAAGAATGATAACCATTTCCCATAGTTAAATTTATCGCATATAAATAATTACATTTATCAGTGTTGTATTATTAGTGCTAAAAAGGGAGAGTTTTCTCAGTGTTAAAAGAAACATTAAGAAATATATCCACTCAATTTTTTTCATTTTTATACCAGTGTTGGTTTGAATAATTTTAATAATAGATGAATGTTATAATTAATATTATGGCTATTGAACAAAAAAATTATTATTATACTACATTCATAAAAAAAATAACATTATAGATCAAACAATTTATAAATTATTGGTTCATATGATATCTCCAACCCACACCACTTTAGTGTGAAACTTTCAAAATGACATAGATAAGAATCTTTAAACTAGTGTTAAAATGGGTGCTATTTTTAGACTAGAATGTAGTGAAACACCAAATATTGAATTATATATATTCCATAAATCCTTATATATGTATATATATAATATTAGGGCTTGCATGAAAATTACGATTTGCATGAATAATGAGGTATGTTATTATATAATACCTAAATTAGCAGTATTGTCTAGATACCCAAGCCTTATTCCACCTAAAATACTACTTATTTAGAAATAGTTTCATAAGATGAAATATATAGGAGGTTATTCATTCATGTAAGGAATTTATATATTGTCCATATAATTTATTCATACATTGTAATGTATGAATAAATGAGATAGTAATTAAGGTGCGCCCTTTATTGCCTATATAAACTACTTCTATGCGATGGTAGTGGATGTGAAAAATTGTTGTTTGGTCATCCAAAACTCCTTATAACCAAAGATCTCTTTTTATACCTCTTTTATGCATGATATTCTAGCATGTCATGGAGGGTGGAGAATCTCGTACATGCGATGTGAGATTCTGCTTGACCCATGGATACCTTAGAAGAGAGGATGTCTTTTGGATGCTCTTAGTGATCTCTCTCAAACCCATGTTATGGTGATCAAGATGATGCAGATTCTCTTCGATGTATGGCACGCCATATTTATATTATTTCTTCATTTCTAGTTTTATCATGTTTTCATTTATCTTGCATGGGATATCCTCAGACGGGTTTAAATCACTTCCGCATGTTTTTATAATTGTTATTTGATTCATTTAAAACCCTTAAGTGGTATCATAGTTTTTCCATGTTTTAGATCTATGAATACTTGCATTTAAATGAAGAATAAATGAAAATAGGGCATCATTTTTCAGGTTTTTCAAAAATTTGGAAAAAATGGTTTGCCCTTACATATTAAGACTTCATAAAGGTAACTGAGGCATTACCTTTCCATAAATGGGTTGCTTAAATGTAACCAATTTGTTAGCTATACATGAGAGTTTATGTAAAATTAATTGAGGTTTTCTTAAGGTTTCATAAAGGTAACCAAGAACTTACCTTTATGTGAAGAAGTTCGTGTAAAGGTAATGTTGTGTTTTAAAGGCTCATGTTAAAGTAAATAAGGCATTCTGTAAATGTATTTAATATTTACCTTTGCACAATATAAGGAATCTTAAGGTTAGTCTTACATAGAATAGTTCTATTTAAGGGTTACCCAATCTACCTTTATACAGTAGGTTTCATCTAAATTGCGTAAAGGAAGTATCAAGTTTGTAAGACTTGCGTAAAGGTAACTAATGCATTGCTTTGATGCAATTGGAGGTCTATCATTACACAACATTAACAAAACTAGTTCTACCCAGATGTGAGGGTTCCAAAAGGCCTAATTAAATGTAGAAATAAAATTACCTTTAAATAGAGTTTCTATGTAAGGGTAGAAGGATTTTACCCTTATATGGAATAGGGATTTTGTGTAAGGGTAAACAAAATTGTTTTAAAAATTGTTAAAGAATATTTTTAACATATAAAATGTTTTAATAGTTTATAAAATGTATATAAATAATATTAAAAGGTATTTTGGGAATATTTAATTTAAAGTAATTTATAAAATAATTATTTATTTATAAATGGTTTATAATTAATTAAATAAATTCATATAAAACATTTTATTCTCAAATATTAAATATTGATATTTAAATACCCTTTAAACAAATTATATGGAATAAATTACGATATATAAATAAAACTATTTATTTATAAATCATAAGTGATAATTTATAAAGGTTTATAAATTATAAAATAAGTCCAAAATATAAAATTTTTATATTTAAAATATTAATTATTCATAATTAAATATTTTGAATTGTTCAAAATAAAAGAGGACCTTATTTGGATATTATTTAATCCACCATAAAAAAAATTTATGAATGATATGGTTAAGTTTTAAATAATGATAAAGCATATAATAATTAAATTATGTAAAATGTTTACATAATAGAAAATTAGATTATAAATAGTTTGTAGTTTATATAATATCATATATTTAAAATAGAAATTTCATATAATAATAAATATGAAAGAGTTTATATTGGAATTAATATAAAATTTTTATATTCAAAATTATAGAATTTCCATAATGTTAAATTTGAAATTATAAAAGGGTTTATAGTTATATTTTATTTAGAAATTATTCATAATTTTTTATCTCATGTTTAAATATTTGAAATTTTCAACAATTTTTGGTTTATTCCTTGATATATTCATGTTTATTAATTTTTTTAAGAAATGTGGATATTGTGTATGCTTTAATTTAATTATTAAACTACTTCTAGATAGATCTTTTCATTACATGCTATTTATGATATAAATTTATTTTTTATCTACCTTGACATTGGTTTTTAATTGATGTTATGAACTTGAATTTGTTTTTGAATATAGTTTATACATATTAGGTTTTAGATTTATGATGAATTTAATTCACTCTTGAGTAAAGAATCCCCGAGTAGAGGGACTTAGGGTCGGACTACCTACCTACCTAGAGGCATATACCTTTTCTAGGATGGTGAATGGGGTTGGAAATTTTTCAATCCATGCTTACTCATGTGATGCATTTATATATGTATGAATATACTTGACTTCTATTTTTTGGTTGACTAACACAAACATGTGGGTTGTGTAAAGAGTTACACATCAATATGGTTTGAACATATTGGTTTGGTAGAGGAAATAGGATTAAAAACTAAATTACTAGAATCATACATACATAAAATGGAATAACATGAGATAAGATGGTGATATTAAAATCTCCTTCAAATACTAAGTGTTAGATTCATTCCAAAGTGGCACTTGTCAAAACCTCAATCATCCAACCTAGTAGGTCATGCCAAAATTGGGTGCACCTAGATTATCTTTTGTATGGAAATAAAGGATAGGTGACACTAAAACATCCTTGGGTAATTCATACCAAAGTTTTGTGCCCCAAGATTTCCCATTTTTAGCCTATTTTTGGTGTTTTATTTGAGTTACACTAGTCAGGTGAGCATAATAGGATTAGGTTATCAGAGGAATAGTGTTGATTTTATCCATGTGATGGATTAGACAAAGATTTTCATGATCAACTATCCAAGAGTCATATATGATATGATTAGGATTATTCCATACCTAAATAGCTAAGTGGTGAGAGTAACTCTAAAGTGTACTCATTGCTTAGTGAGATATGGATCTTGGCCTACTAATTTGTATGATGAATTTCAAAAGGGGTCATCATTTTAGTGGGATCCCATTTAATAAAATTCCTTATTAAATGGTGAATAAAACATGATACTCATATTATAAAATCTTATGTTATAAATTAATAAAATCATCATCATCAAACTAAACTTTCAAATAAATCCTTGAAAGGAGAAGGTTAATGTAATATACTCATAAGATGGGTAACTTAAGTAAAGTTCTTGAGAAATATTAATGATTTTAGAAAAAATATTAAGGAAGATTTTATGTGTCAGAACAATTCTTTCCTCAGTAACCATGTATTGAAATTATTCCATAAGTAGATTTAGGTGATTATAGAATCATGAAGTGATTCATTTAAGGTTTCAAAATCATTAGATAAAAAATGGACAAAGGAATATTATTCTTCACTCATGTACCCAATATGATTGGATACATTTATGTTTTATGTAATTTTAATCTCATATTCTCAATATGGCTGGGTATTCCAAATTATATTCAATATGATTGAATATGTTCAGTGAGACTATAGGTTTTCTTAAATCTTTATTGGTTTTAGAAATCAATTATATTATTATGCTATATATATGATGTCAACTGTATATTTTATAAAAGTTTTAAATATACATAAAGGTCATAATATGATAAAGAATTAAATTTTAGAGTTTTAAGGTTGTATTTCAAGTAATAAAGAAAAAGAGTTGTTTCATTAATGACTTAGATACTTCAAGTTTGGATAAAATTATCATAGGATGTGTATTTTTATCTCATTTTTCTCTTAAAAGGATCATGTAAACAATATTTGTTTGAATGAAATGAGATGAGTTTTTTTAATACACATGTTTCATGATTTGGTTAATTCTATAACATTTTATAAGGAGAGACTAAAAATAGAGTGTTTTATTTAGGGAATTTATCCTATTTTCATCTATGGAAATGTTCTAAAAATATGATTTAATTAAAATAAAATTTGTGTGTGTGTGTGTGTGAATTGGGTATATAATGTTCAGGTTCTTAAGTATTGTATATATAGTACAAGTAGGTGATAGTTTAAAAAGGAAGAAAGAAATTGGTTTAAAAGTTCCATAATGATTCTTTAAGAAGCTAATCAAGATCATTGAAACCTAGTTCTATCAGTAATGAAGAGTAATAATTCAATATGATTAGATTATCCAAGATATACCTTATGGGGTTTATGAAACTCCATGGAATGTACATTTCAAGTATGAATGTTATATAAATTAATTTTTTTATTTTTAAAGTTATTTGATACCAAATGTATATTTTAAAAGGTGTTGTAAATATATAGGAGTTCAAAATAAAAGGAATATTTGATTGATCTTGTAGTTTATATTCATGAAATAAAGTAAACAGTCACTACATTGAGGATTTGAGTGTAAAGGATTTTATCAAGATTAAATGAATCTTTGTAAAAGATGTGTATCTTCATCTCATTTATCATATATAATAAGTGAAGATGTTCGATAACAAATAGTTATTATGAGCAACATGGGATGATTAATTGTATACACATGGTTTATGATTCTTTAAATTTTATAATATCTTTTTCAGAGAATATATGGATAAAAGTGTTTTTTCTGGATAAATTGTTTATCTATATATTTATTAAAATATGATGGAATTTTACTCCCACCCATCAGTGGTGTATTTTAATGAATCAAATATTCCTTTCAAGAAATCACTCCAAATGCATAGAATACTATATATGATATGGATAAAATAATTTATTTTCTAAGTATTCATACTAAAAGAAAATAAATGTTATTTTCTAAACACAAAGTAGTTTTTGTATCTTAGAAAGATATTATGAAAGTAATACAATTTGTAAGAAGCTAGTGGGTGTATATTTCGACTTAGAGAAGTTCAAAGTTATCAAATTAATGATTACACCAATTTTTAATTAAAGTAATTTAACTTTATATCCTAAAAGAGTTTTATAATATGATGGTAAAGAGGAATGTAAAGAGTTACTTTAGTTACCATAAAAAAATTCATATCACATTATCCTAAAAAGTTTGTAGGATGTATTAGTAAACAATAATATAAGTAGTTACATTATTTAAAGGAAAAAATTAATGGAATAGAGTTCCAAAGATGAAGATGATGAACATAAAAGGTTCTAATTAGATAAAAGAAGTTGACATCATAACATTTTATGTCATAAAGTTAAGAGGATTGAATATGATCTAGAATTTGAATTATTAGGAATTTGATTTCTAAGTCTCACCATTATTCAAACCAACTTATTTTATATATGTGTCTCACTAAATATTTTAGTGGGAGGATTTTATCATATGGTCATATAGATATGTGATAGGGATTGCATATTATGTAATGTGTTAACAAAACCTATAAAGTGTATAAAACATAAGGCTGATCATAAATTTTATTATATATGATATGATAAACTAGTGCTTATATTGGTTTTGTTAAATAGTCTTAAAGAGTTTAAGATTATTAAAATATATCATATTAGAGGAAATATACACTTTATCATTCTTTCGTGTTGGTTGCATACATGTATATATAGATATACATTTTGCAAAGAGTAATGATAATAGACCTCTCAAAGTATGACTTTGATTTTATTCCTAATTGATGTTCATTAGGGGGTATTATGTATTATGATGAAATTTTAAGGTTATCATGAGTAGGATTCTCATATAGAGATACAGAGTATTCTCATGAGGCATAAAAGAAAGAATAAGGTTCTTAATATATGTTGGGTGACCTATTAAGTATACCAAATAGAGTGTTATACAGATGTATTTAGCATACTTAGGGGTGCATGTATCATATTTGAGTCCCCACTAACAGAGGTTAGAAAGATACCTATCATGAGAATCTTCATACTTTGACACCCTACTTACGAAATTCTATATATTAACTTAGCTAATACGGGGGTGATTGGATGCGTTGTTGATCATGTTGTCACTTGGAGCTTAACCAAGATGGGATTTTTCTTCTTGTATGATGAGTATGACATATAATCCCTCAATTGAGATAGATTTTGGGAGTGTGTGGCCACACCTAGATATTGTATTTCTATCCAAATAAGGGACATGAGATGTTCTTATCTATATGGATGAATCAAATATGATATATTCATCAATCAGATCATTATACACTCTAAGAATTGAGAGAAGATGATTTTTCTATATGGGATTAATATGCATCATGTCCCATGGACCCTCAATGCCTTGGACAAAGGGAAAATATGAGGATACACATTTTCATATGATGTATATTGGTGGACATGGGTATAGAGTTACATATGCTCGATGGAGATCACACTAGATCCATTTATAGTTTGAGTAGTATTGAGGCTTTTCTAGAGGCCACTCTTTTCTTGCATATATGGATTTAGAGATTCATATTTGTTATCAACGCTATAAAGTCCCATGGGGTCACACTTTTTGGTTGACTGAATGGGGATTGATTTCAACTCATAGAGCTACTATAAAAGTTTTTTAGAGTTAATACAAAAGAGTTTTAGAAGGGTATTCACAAGGTATGACATATGATGTGATAGAAGGTAAAGTTAATGATAGATTTTCAAAAGTGGTTTTAAAGACATCCAAAAAGAAGTTTTAGATATGGTTTCACAAGTTATTATATATGATACAATAAAATGTGAAATGGAACTTAGTCATTTAATCTTTAGTGAAAGTGGGTTATTGAAAGAGACATATTCCCTAAAGCCTTATATATGTATATATATGATATTGGTTCTTGCATGAAAATTGTGATTTGCATGCATAATGAGGTATATTATTATATATTTCCTATATTGGAATTATTGGCATTATTGGGTGGATATCCAAGCCTTCTTCCATCTAAGCTACCATTTATTCAAAAAAATCATAAGATGAAACATATAGTAGGTTATGCATTTATACAGTGAATGAATATATTATAGATTGCATTTATTATATGTTGTAACGTATGGATAAATGACATCGTAATTAATAATCAACCTTGATTGAATATATAAACCACTTCTGTGTGATGGTATTAGTTGTGCACAATTTTTGTTTTCTTGTAAAAAACTCCTTTTACCCAAAGATCTCTTCTTTTACCTTCTTTATGCATGAGATATTATCACATCATGGAGGATGGGGAATCTTGCATATGCAATGTGATATTAGGCTTGACCCATGGATACCTTTAGAGAGAGGATGTATTTTTACTGCTCTTAGTGATCTCTCTCAAACCCATGAAATAATGATTGAGATGGTGAAGATTCTCTTCAGTTTATGGTACACCACATTCACAACAGTTCTTCATTTTAGGTTTTATCATATTTTCATTTATCTTTCATGGTAGATCCTTAGAAAAGGGTTTAAATCAATTACGTATGTTCAGATAATTGTTATTATATATGTTTAAAATCCTTCAAATATTACATTTCATTACAAAACCCCCAACATGATGGGTTTTAGGGGATCATCTAATGATCATTTTTAGTGGAAGAAGCCCATGTAAATGCTTGTTCTATCTTCAAAAGTTCAAAATTCTATAAAATGAAGAACTAAATCTCATACTTGTACTAATGAATAATATAATTTTTACTCTTCATCGAAGCATGTTTCATGGATATCACCTAATAATAAAATAAAAGCTTCCTGCCTTTGAGGGGATTACACTGGCCAGTAGATCCATGTTCATAATGTGGGGATCTCAATTCTTTAAAGGGGTGTCAGTTCCTTTTTCAAATAAAATGAATGAAGAATCAAGGAATGGAATAGAGTATCAGATTATGGAATATAATGAGGTTACAACAACAGGATGGATCACATCCCCTTTTATATCCACTTTTAAGGGTATTGAATCTTTATATAATCGACTACCATTTCATGGAAGTTAAGTGTTTTTCTCATTAGAGTATTATTCATTGAACTCTTCAATGAATATGTGTAAATCCATTAGTAACCCAATCACATTAAATTATAAACAATTAAACTGTGTGGGAGAATGTGGTAGTGATACTTTCATGTTCATCCCATACAACATATATCGTATTGCTTATCATATGATAAAATATAGGAAAACAAAATCTCCCTTATTCCATTTATGATATAATCATATCATAAGATGCGATATTTATATCATGTGTATCATATCTTATGAATCAATGGATATCATAAATAATTATATCCCTTATTTTTTATATATCTAACAATATCCCACTCACACAAAATACTTAATGTAAACATTCATAAATCTTTATGAATCCATTCAAAAAACATTTAGATATTGTATATTAAACTCTCTTCATTTTTGGAATAGACACTTTATCCAAAAATTAATACTTATCCAAAATCCTAAATGTGTGACCCTACAGACCTTAGTAAGACTAAAAAAATATGAAATATTGATTTTATACATGTAAGCAAATAGAAACCTCTAGAAAAGCATCAGTGCTACTAAACCTACTAAGGGGTTTGGTGTGATCTTGATCAAATATACTCATATATTCGTATAAACATATCCATTGTAAGATTTATTATATACATTATATGTATACTTATATGATCTCTTTTTCCATGATATCGAGTGACCATTAGACGTGTAATGTTCTAATATAATATAGGTCATCTCATTCTTTCTTTATTCTCTAAAAAAAGAGTAAAAAAGTCAATAAATACAACACATGTCATTCATCTAACTAATTATCATATCACATGTCCCTCATCCAAGTATTCAAACACATCATATGTGAATCAACTAAGTATAGTCATTAATTTCCTTAGTCTAATTAAATAAAGGGTCTGAATGTAATTTATCATCATATGAGTGGAAAATTCTTATATTGGTTGAGCTCCAACTGATCACATGATCAGTGACATACCCAATCGCCACTTGATTATTAAAGCCTTAAGGCTTGTGAAAGAAAGGTATCAAAGTATGAAGGTTATCATGCCAATTATATCACCAATATCAGGTAAGAAGGATTGATAATAAGCATACACCCCTAAGTATCAATAACTGTATAACATTTCATGAGATATATTTTGGAAGGTTAGTCTAATAAATAAGTCTCAATTTATTACTTTATGAGCCTATTTTTCATATCTCAAATACAATTTTTGTATTGGGTATAAGATTCTACTCAAGACAATCATAACATATTGTCACATCCCATAATACTTTGTGATGATCAATGATTAGGGACAACTCAAAGTCATAGTTTAAGGGGATTTTATTATTCCACTATTCATGTATAATAAATTACAACACACATGAATGAATTATAAACAAAGATAACCTTTATTTATAAAATTGTGATACATTTACAACCATTTCAATCAATCTATTAATTATCATATACCAAGAGACATAACAAGACCCTCGTGTTATTTCAATAGTAATGTATTCATCAATGGATCTTCTATATTTTCCTATATAGGCACCCAACAGATCTTAATATCACCCTCTCAATGATCTGTCATTTGAGATGGTATTTTTGAAGGATGTGTTTGGACCTTTGGTGAGATTGATGCTCCTTTAATTGAGAAATGTATTTATTATTATCGTATTAAAGATCAATTTCTCCTTCGATGTTAGGAACCACCCCAAGTTTGGTGATGAACTTCCCTCTCCAAATAGATTCATTCACAACACCCGGCACATCAATGTACTCTAACTCTATTGTAAAATCTATTATAGTGGATTATTTGTAATTATACTAAGTGATATCTCCACCATTCAAGAAAAAAATGAAACTAAATTAAGATCTCATATCATTTCTATCATATTTGAAAATAACATTAGTGTAACCCTTTGCACAGATCTCCTTCTCTCCTCTAAAGACCAAAAACATGGCCTTAGTCCTTGTTAAGTACTTCAAGATGTTATTCACATTAATCTAGTGACTCTCGCCAAGATTTGACTAGTATCTATAGGTTATTCTAAGATAATAGGTGACATTGGGTTGAGTAAAAATCATGACATACATGATAGATCCTATGTCAGATGCATAGGGAATTATATCCATCCTTTATAACTCCTTAGAAGGATCATGAATCTTCTTAGTATTCATGCCATATAATACTAGTAAATTCCACTTCTTAGAGTTCTCCATGTTAAACCACTTTATCACTTTACCAATGTATGTGTTCTGACTGAGTCTAAGTATACTCTTAGATTTATCACTATAGATATTCATACCTGGCATGTAAGATACTTTTCCCATATCTTTCATAGAGAAACATTTTCCTAAACACATCTTTATAGAGAGTAGTGTTGGGATTTCAACCCAATAAGTAGTAAGTTATTGACATACAATATCAAAAACACTACTACAATCTCACTAATATTCTTATATACACAATAATCATTTACGATCTTAATGAAACCAAACTCTTTGATTTTATTATATAATTTAATATTCCAACTCTAAGAAGCTTACCTCAATCCATAAATGCTCTATTGCATCTTGCATACCTTAATAGACTCATTTGGAACTTCAAAAATTTTGAGTTATAACATATACACATCCTCAACTAAATTATTGTTAAGGAAAATAGTTTTTACATTCATTTTATATATATCATAATCATACTAATTTTTTATGGTGAGAAAAATCCAAATATACTTTATCATTGAAACATTTGAAAAGGTTTATTCATAGTTAATACCATGAATTTTCTTGAAACCCTTTTCCGCTAGGTGAGACTTATAGGTAGAAACTCAAACATCCATGTTAGTTTTCTTATGAAAAACCCACTTGAACCCTATGGGTATCACCCCTTCAGGTGCATACACTAAGTTCCAAACATGGTTAGTGTATATGGGGACCATCTTAGATTCCATTTATTTTAACCATTTCTCAAAATCATAACTCTCAATGGAATCCTAATAGGTTTCAGGTTTCTCACAAAAAAATGTTACTTAATCATCATTCACGATGAGAAATCCATATATATTAAGCTCCTAGAAAATATTACCAGGACTTTGAGTTTCTTGTGTAACTTGAGTCAATCATTCTTTCTACTAGTGTAAAAAACACCTTTAATATCATTTTTTTGCATTTCAACTTCTGTTAAAATGTGGGATTAATATATATGATGTAAAAAGTGGGACTTTCAATGTTAGTTTTTATAAACCGACATTGAAATCCATTCTAAAAGATGATATATGGAAATATTCAAACATCATTTTTATAAAAACCTAACATTTAAAGCCTTTATAATCATCCTTTAACATCATATTTTAGAAAAAGTTTATGTCAAAAGCCTTGATACAAAGTCTTTCAATGTCAGTTTTTCCTAAAACCGATGTTGAAATTTAATAATTTTTTAAAAAATATATTATAAAATACATAATTATAGACCTGTAAAAAGAAATTATAGCACCAAACAGTAAAAAAATAGGATAAAAAACAAAAACAAAACTCATTGAAAACTTTAACAACATTTTTTACAAATATACATCTAAATGAAACTACAATTAAAAATTATTCAAACTTAGAATATAGTCTGTAAATAAATTTTGAAGGTATTTCAAGTCATTTTTCATAAATTTTTAAACATCATAAAAAACCTACAACGTGTTGTTATGAATTTAAAACTACAAAATATTTGGTTAAATTATAAGTGTTATAATAAAACTAATATTTTTAAAATCTTTTGTTATTTTGGTCATGATTATCTCATAAATGAATTATAAAAAATAATACCTACATTTAACATTCCCTCATTAATGATGATACTAAATTTATGAAATAGTATTTTTAAAATAAAAATCACTAGATATTTAAAAAAACAAGTATTCACTAATATAAAAGTTATCTACCTAAAGTTTCATGTATTCAGTTTTTTCTAGTTCTGCTATTGAAAAGTGATCCATGTTGAACTCAATCCATGACCTATTGTAATTTAAAATATTAATTATCAAAACTTATTTAGAATTAAAATATAAATATTAAATAACTAAAATAATAAAATAAGGCTTTCTTTAACAATTTTATAAATCTTCTTCAAACTCCACCCAATAAAGAGCATAACCAATATGTTTTACATTCATTTGGTAAAAATATTCATAACATCCAATGTATACTAAAATATAAAAATTTCATCATTAATAATAGTATAATGAATAGTGGTTCATAATTATTTATGTGTTCTTACTAGTGAAGGAATGGAAAAAACCAACATTAAATTTGTATATTTTTTAATCTTTCAGATATATATTCAATCATGGAATTTTGGTTTAAGTATTTCATATCTATTGAAATGTATTATGGATCCATAAAACTATAAACAAAAGTGAAATCATATTGTAAGAAAATAGTTTGTAGATACCTAATTATAAATGTAATTAATTAATTCAATATAACATATGTTTACTTAAATAAATTAAATTTATAATTGAAATTTACTTACATGGAAAACAACTGCAACATGGATACAGTGAGATCCTCACCCTTTACAACATCCATGATGTCAATTTTAAATATATTTAACATATAATTTCTTCTACATATATCAAAACTCATCAAAAAATTATATTAATTATCTAATATGGCAAAAGATTATGCTAAATGTGTTACCCCATCAACATATTGAAGAGTATCTAAAGGTGCTAGTTTCTAAAAATTTTCTTTCCTTTACACTGATTCCTTTGACTTCAGATACTTATATATAAGGTAAATGTAAGAAAAAATTATAAGTAATTCTGAATTTAATGATAAATAAAAAATGAAAAATAACACATTCCTCATATGTTAGTTGATGACAAATTTTAGCTGACCAAAGTAAAAAAATGACCAATACTCTATCCAACAGAGACACATCCTCAGTAGGAAGTGACACTTGAGAAGTTGGATCAATAGTATCATTTACCATTACTCTTACTTGACCTAACTATATAGGTTGATGATGTATATAATCCCCCATATGATGTACAATTTTGTATTCTATAATATGTACATGGGGATCCCTAACATGTAGTTGATGGTACACGGTCAGGTCTGAATGAATAGGTGGAGGATCTAAGTAGGCAAGATGAATTTATATCATCGTTTTTGTAAGAATATCCACTATGTATTATTTAATTCTATCATCTATCGACTTATTAAACTGTCATAACTCAGACTTCAAAGAATCTATTTCTCCCTTGTATTCTTCCTGAATCGATGTTTCACTAGGTTCATGACTAAAAAACTTTTTAAAATTTGATGCCCTCTTTATACCCTCTGGTATGGCTAGTGTGTATAGGATTTCCTAGAATAGTTATAAGAATATCCATCCTACCCTCATGGATAATGGTAATCTATGTCATTTTCTTCTGAAGGGAATCCTGAAATAATATTTTCAAATGTTGTATTAGTGAGATAAATTTACAAAAATAGTCTAATTAAATAAAATTAATAATTAATTACTTAAATTATTATAAGTTACTTTCTTTATTGGATCAATAATATACTTTCCATTTTTTTCATTCTTGCGACAGGGATGTTGTACAGACTAAATGAAGGGTTGCCTGGTGTGGTATTTGGGATCCCAGTGGTAGAAAGGCAACCAGTGATGTGGGGCAGGAAGAGGGATCATGCCTCAAGCGAGGATCATCGACTTGATGACAGCTAGAGACGGTAGAGCTATAGAGGCTTGCACTGATGAGTTGTAGCACTAAATAGTGAGATGAGGTGGTTGGATGGCGATGACCATGGCTATCGAATGAATATAAGAATGTTGAAAATGATGATGAAATTGGTCAACAACCTCGGGGGTTGTGATGACTATAGGGGAGCAAGCTATTGAGACCTCGGGTGGAGAGACTACCTCAGCAAGAGAGATAACCTCAGGAGGCACTTTCGGTATGAAAGTTGTCTGCAACTTTGATGAAATTCCTTATGTTGGGACCTCGGGATTGGGGCTTTGTCTAATGGGATTTTGGGCCAAGCTTTTGGGTTTGAAGCTATTGGCTGGTAGAATAGTCGTGTCAGTTTTTGTAGGTGTTTATAGGACTTTGGGTCATTATAAAGTGTCCCTTTGGGTCTAAATAATGGGTCTATGTGCCATGATGTGGGGGTTTTGGGGCCTTTAATGTTGTGTTTTTTGGTGGTATTATTTTTCCTTTTTTGGTTTCTAGTTCTCTATGTTCCACGCGTTTGGTGGCTACTATTCTTACTCTTTTATTTTCATTAATAAATTTTTAGGTTCAAGTACACTTGGTACCTAAATCTTCTTGATAAAATTAATTTAAAAAATATATTTTACAAATAACCAAAACATATAATAAAGGCTTCCTCCCACTAACTAGAGACAAAAAAAATTCATGTCTCTTTATCTATAAACTCATACTTAAGGCATGGATCTTGATTCTATTGGCTCCCAAAATTATAAAATGAATTCAACATTGACTTAAAATATCTTTATCTGGTTACCACAAAGGATAAACACTTTTTCTTAATTTCTTCAATATCTTGAAAGTTAAATTTTATCTATAATTGAATCTATTAAATATTAGTCTTATGAAATGTATAATATTTAAACCATTGGAAAACTAAATATTTAATTTTATAAATTTTATCATTATAAACTCCCATAAAATATCTTTCACTGACTTGTTTATCTTCCTCCAATTAGGGAATAAAATGTTTATTCTATAATGAATTTGTATGGACAGTTGAGTCATAAACTGAGTGGAATATGGTCTAGTTGGGTGGTCATTATCATCAAATTTAATTTTCCACTTCGTCTCTCCACATGGGAGTGAATGTTTTTATAAACATGTAATTCCACTCCTACCATCTTTAGGTACTATCCCCTCTAGATAAAAATATTCTCAAATAATTTTCAGAAATAAAAGTTTAATTTCATTAAACAATTTAATAACTACATGTATATTTATATAATGAAACGTGCATATCACGGTTCCCCTGCCTTTGTGTATCATTTAGAAAGATGTATGCTACTTCAAAAAAATTTTGTGCACCAATATTTTATTAAAATTAAATAATTTTAATAAATAAAAAATTTAATGTTCATAATAGAAAACAAAGCATTGAATGTTAGATTTTTCAACCACAGAAATGTGTAACTAAAATTGATGAATATAAAGATTAACAATAAAAAAATGACAGAAATGATTATCATCTAAAAATGTGTAATTTTGTGTACCTATATTTGATTATAAATAAATAAATATTATAAGTAAAAAATGTGATTGTTCATAATAAAAATAAAATTATAAATATTTTATTAAAGAAAATCATATATTTAAAATTGAGAATATAAATAAAATAGTTACATAAAAATGATGAAGGAAAAATTTTCAACCAAAAAATGGATATCTAAATCAAATGAATATAAAAAATATTACAAAAATGATATGAATGTTGAAAATATATATATTTAAATATAAAATTTAAAAAATAAAGTTTTTAACAATGTTGATTTCACAAAAAAATACCTGATTAATTAGGAGAGTGATGGAGTGTTTTCGCATATTCCTTCTATGTGTTTTTTCATATTCCCATGAAAAAAAATGAACCACTGATCATTTGATTAGTCAACAACATAAAATATTTGTTTTTCATGCATCTCCATGATAAACGATTCCTCTTTATAACTAAATCTTTTCAAATCGATAATTGTAAATTCATACTCATCATGTTTTAAACCATTGTTACTTTCAACCTAGTTACACTTAAATACTATTACATGAAATTTAGTATAATTAATCTTCCATATATCCTCAACAACTCTAAAATATGTTGTTGGGGTAGATATTAGTTTTTTATATTTGGAACTTGAAAATACGGTGCTTTGGTGATGACCATTACTCCACTATTTTGAGTGGTTCTTTTTTCATCCAGGTTTTGTGTGTAAAATATGTAACCATTAATATCAAAACCAAAACACATGATCACATTAACACATGGTCCCCCTGATAGCCTTTTTAATTTTTCTGATGCTAATAAACCATTGTTGTCTTTCTCCTCAAACCCTGAAACAAATGTTTTTTTATGTTCATTCATCAACCACTTTTCATTTCTTCTCATATATCATACCTTCAATCTAGAAATATGTGATGATATATATGGTTGAACTTCATCTATTTTGTTCAAAATGTATAAATTTCCATGCATCAATTCATTACATGGGATTAATTTTACCTTTAAAACACAAATCCCTTTTCCCTCACCATCAATTGTCAAATTTCAAGATATAAGAAGACCAATGTGCTCCACTTTAGATAAATAATTAGTAAAAAATTCAATAACCTCTTCTGATATATATTTTTGAACAATATAGGCCTCTGGACGATGTGAATTCTTAACATATCCCTTCAAAAATTTCATATATATTTTAAAATAATACATCTAAAGTAAATAAACAGGCCCACATATTCTTATCTCTCACACCAAATGAATCAACATATGAACCATTATATCACAAAACAATGGTAGAAAATACATTTCTAGTTGAAAATGTATAGGGAAGGATTCATTCTTCCACACATCTAACAAATTTTTATCTATGAATTTTATTTAAATGGAATTTAAAAAGTAACACAACCTAATGATAGAATTACTAATAGGCATCTGCAATATGTCACACAATGATGCAAGTAGAAACTATTACATCAATACATGATAGTCATAAGATTTCATACCTATTAACTTTACATCCTTAAATTATAATAAATTTTTCACATTTGATGAAAAACTACTGGCTACTTTAATACCATGAAAACATTAACAAAAATTTATCTTCTCACTCTTTATTAATGTGTGAAAATCTAGAGGAAAATATGTTCTGTTTCCTTTCATTCAAGGAGCTAACTCCAAACTTATTCTCATGGTTATTAAGTCATGTCTTGCATGCAATCCATATTTTTTATTTCCTTTTATAATTAACAACGTTCCAATTAGACTATCAAAAATATTTTTCTCAACATGCATAGCATCAATGTTATGTTTTACCTCTAAAAATATCCAATAAGGTAGCTCGAGTAAAATGGGTTATTTCTTCTATGTATTTGTTTGATGACCAGAAAATCCTTTCCTTCTAAATGTTACATCAATTTTTTTCATTGTGTCATAATATTCGTTGTCCTAAAATGGTTGTAGGGAAAATCATTATCTTGTAAACTATTAAAAATCATTTTTAATTTTTGATAAGGATGATCGATTCAAAAAAAAATGTATGATGTTTAGTATACACTATTTTTTTCCATTAATAAATTGATGATATGAAGTGACCTCTTTGAAAATTGGTCAAGCTTTATATCCTTTAACATTGTATCCAGATAAGTTTTCATAAGAAGAAAAGTTTTTTATATTGAACATTATCATAGCACACAAAATAAAATACTCTTTCTTGTATACATCAAACACTGTAACACTTTTCTCCCATGGAAATTTCAAATCATAAATAAATGTAAATAGATAAACATCAATATCATTTTCAAACTACTTTGGCCTATAAATTATCAAGATCATCATCAAATATTGCCTCCTAATATATATTTATGGGGACAAGTTGTATACAACCTACATAATATACCACAAACTATATTGGCTAATGAGGATTTCATATGGATTAATTCTATATGTGCCCAGTCCCATTCTGATATTTCTAACTTCATTTCCAAAATTAGAGGAGTTGTGATCAAATATTTTCCATTATGTTGATTGGGTAGGGTGGTGTAGGTTTCCATCAAAGATGTGATAATTTGTATGTTATCTTATTCTATTTGTATTATTTTAATTTGAAAAGAGACACTTTAAATGATGAATTATTATAAGATACCAAATTGCTTTAGTGGGAGGTTCAGTGTCTATTATTGAGAACAAACCATGGTTGGATTTGACATCCATTTTATCTAATGATATCCTACATTTAGGAAATTTTGATAAATTTTCATATTCCTTACAATACAATGCACAGTCGTTGGGGAAAGTAGTATCTTTTTATACCCCAATGTCATTGGACATAATATTTTTTCCTCATAATTGAAATCTATTAGCATGTTTCCTTCTGTAAGTAACCCTTTTAAAAGTTTAAGCAATTTAGTGAAACTTTTATCACTCCATCCATGTCTTGATTTCAAGTTAAATAATCTCATCATTTTCGATGACATTGTAAATTTAGTCCAAGCTTAGAATAGTTTTTTCTCAGCATATCCATATAGTCATTCTACACTTGTTGTTTTTTCAATGGTTTCAACACCTACAACATGAATTAATTATTCAAGATGATCCTTTGTCTTATACTGAACATATTCGTCATCATTATATCTTTAATTGTTTGTTACTTCAACATGCCTGATCTAGCATGTATAAATATGACTAAAACCATAGAAAATTAAATGGTCTTTGATTTATCTATACCATAATTTACTCATATTAAAACACTTCATGCATGGATAGAAAACCACATCTTTGTTTTCAACATTTCATTTAGAGAAATCCAAGAAATTTCCAACCCCTTTCTCATATTCATCACTAGTTCTTAATACATTTATCCAATTATGATCCATTAACTACCTAAAGTCATAGTATATTATATTAGGTGTTTGGGGGTACAATTACATTAAACACACACACACCACACACATAGGCCGAAAAGGAAGGCTAAATCCCCCCAAGGGATATCCCACCTATCAAGCCTTTATTATTCAGTACATGGCCTGAAGGACCAATGGGAATAAAGCCCATAACATGGCCCAATGGCTCATAAATTGACCAGAAGTCCCAGTGCACCGTCATGCCTGCATCATATTGTCTGCATCATTAGGCCTGCATCATGTCTGCATCACCACCTGCCTGCATCATGTTTGCATCACTGCCTGCCTGTGGAAATTCATTTCCACCAAAATTTAAACCCATGTTTGATGCAGGATTACAGGGAGCATTTACCACTTAGGAAATCCCACAACTACCTAAAGTCACACTATAATAGGTGAATATATTAATATATATAAAAATTTAAAAATATATATAAACATATAAAATTAAAACATATAAGAATATAAATATATAAACATGCATGAATTTTAATAAATAATTTATACCTAAAAATGATTTAAAACTAAAAAGCAATTTACAACCAAAAAACAATTTATAACCAAAAGTAATTATAATGACAAAAAAATTATAACAACAAAAATTTTATAAATGAAAACAATTATAAATACAAATAGTTACAACCAAAAACAAATTACAATAAAAAAAAATTATAATCACAAAAAATTATAACCTTAAACAAATATTAATAACAAAAATTTATAATTTCCAATAATATACATAAAAAATGAATCGATGAATATGATTTATAAATAAAAAATAATTAATTAATCTTCAAAATATTTAAAAAATAAATTACAAAATATGAAGTTCAAAAATGGAAAATAGTTATTAAATTCTGACGAATTCACTTGAGGGCAATGGAAATAGGGTGAACGATGCAAGATTGAGGATAATTTTTTTTCAAAAATAAAGTATAAAATTGATCGAACAAAAACCTTCGAGTGTGGTTTCAAGTCGAGTGGATTTGGATTTTCAGGGACTAAATGATTTCAAGGATCATGGAATAATAATTAACGATGGAATATATATGAGAAACAATGCAAGAAGAAGTATTAAAATAAAATTAAAGTAGAAGATCAAGCATGGGTTAGGTGTCGTCATGATTCAAGAGAATGAGGGTTTCAGAAAGATCGCATTGAAAGAAATGAGGATAAGTTCATGAGAATTAGTTTTTTTAAATTAATGTCTATTTTTTATAAAACTAATATTAAAATCTTCTTCTGTCACTTTTAACATTGGTTATTAAAAAATTGGTGTTAAAACTCCGATGTTAAATCGTCTTTTTCTACCAGTGTTCACATCTCTTTATGAAACCATCTCAACTTCCATCTCAGTAACATGTCCTGCTTATTATTCTTAAATTTCTCCAAGTTTAACTTTTCTCTCACTAAAACCTTGACTTATATATCCCTTATCAATAAAAATATCAGTTTGATCCACAAACACTTTGTGTTTTGTAGTATTATAAAAATAATAACTTATGTTTTCCTTGGGATAACCAATAAATAAAAATTTCTTTGATATAGGGCTAATATTATCATATTCCAATCTTTATGAAAGTTTTTCACAACCCCAAATATTTATACAATAAATTTTGGGATATTTCCTAGTCTATATCTCATATAGTGTCTTTATGACTTCCTTAGATAGAATTTGGTTAAGTATGAATGCATCAGTCTCCAAAGCATAACCTCATAATGTAATAGGAAGGTCACACGCACTCATCATTGATTGAACCATGACCAAAAAATACAATTCCTCCTCTCATAAAAACCATTTCATTGTGGTGTTCTAGGATTTTGTTGTGGAAAAATTCCACAATCTCTAGAATGATTAGTAAATTCCTAGATCAAGTATTCATAATCCTAATTTGATCAGAGAATCATAATACTTTTTCCCAGTTGATTCTATACTTTGTTCTAAAACTCTTTGAACTTTTCAAAAGTTTCACACTTATATCTCATCATAAACACATAACCATACCGACTTAAGTCATCAGTAAAAGCAACAAATTACCTAAAGTCGCCACTTGTTTGTGTACTCATTGGTTTGCATACATCACTATGTATGATATCCAACAAACCACCAGACCTCTCAACTTTTCCACTAATGGGGGCCTTTTTCATATTTCTTAATAAACAAGATTCATGTGTATCAAACAATTCATTATTTAACAAGTCCAAAAATCCATCTTTATAAAGTATTTGGATGTGTTTAACATTTATATGTCCAAGTAAACAATGCCAAATGTGGGTGGGATTAGAATCAATCTTGACCCTATTATTCTAAATGTTATAAAAAGGATTATCCATATCTAGAATGTATAAACCATTAACCATAAAAAAATTATTCTTATATATAGAACAACTCTTTTTCTTTATAGTGAATGAAAATATCACCTTATTCATACAAGATACATAAATCAAATTTCTATTTATGATAGAAACATAATAATAGTTCTCTAAGTATAGAACTAATCCACTAGGTAGACTTTGTTCATAAGTTTTAAATTATAATGCAGCAACTCTTGATGTATTACCATCATGAATATATAATTATTCCTTAATTAGTTCCCTTATATCTCTAAGACTATGTTTATGAACACAAATGTGTGATGCACACATGGTATCTAATAACCATGAGTTATAGTTTGTGGGATTGATCTCTATAATATTCACATTCAGATTATAAATTTTTTTCCCTTTTATAACACTTATCAACCTTAGATACTAATTTTTAACTGTTCTATAGGTCATAGATATCAAATTCCTTGGTATGATTATCATGAAGTGTGTTATAATCTAAAACAAATACATGTTTATGGGTGAGTATCATGTTTTATATATTTTCATTGAGGTTGTTTAATGAAAGTGATACCACTAAAAATGATGACCTCATATGTCATATATATTTAGTGAGACAAGATATATATTTCACTAAGCAATGAGTCTACTTTGGTGTTTATCTCACCACTTAGTTATTTAGGTAAATAATCTCAATCACAACATTTTTTATTCTTAGATAGTTAATTGGACATCACTTTGTCCATATCCATCACATAGATAATACTCAAATCTATTCATCTGATAACCCAATCCTATTAGGGTCTCCCATCTAGTGTAACCCAAAGAAAGCACTAAAAATGATCACCTAATTCTATTAGGGAAACCCATTACTTTGTTACCTTATACAAGATAATCCAGAGGCACCCATCTTTGGCATGACCTACCCAGTTTAATGATCGAGGTCTTAACAAGTGCAGCTTTGGAAGGAATCTCACACTTAGTATTTTAGGGGTTTTCTTTTAAAAGTCTCACTAACTAAATATATATGTCACAAACCAACTTGGGTTGAACCTGAACCGGTTTCCTGAGTCGATTTTTGGAAAGGCCTGAAGGGCGTTCTCGATCCCCACAGGTTGGAAACTAGTGTTGGGAATCAACATAATAACAAAATGGGAACAATTTCTCCCAATATAAATAAATAAACTAAATAGAAGAAAATAAAATTAGAATCCCAATAAATATATAAATAAAAAAACTAATCATCTTTATACATGAATCTTAGAATACAAAAAACTACTCAACAAAACTATACAATAACTAAACAACAAAACCCAAACTGCACCCAACAACCACAACATCTTCATATGACCCCAAGGGTCACTCTTCGATACCAAACCAACCATCGCCCATGGATATCTAAACCAAGAGGAAACCTACACCACAAGATAAAAACAAGAATAAACTATAGATATGAGTATTAAAACTCGGTAGGCTTTCCCTAACAATCTATTCTCAATACACTTCCTTTAAAATAAAAGAATCATCAACCTCAAGTTTGAAATACAATATATAAAAGTAACCTTTTCCACACTTTTTGCTTTGAAACCAAACATGGTCCATTTAACTTTTTCATTCGAAATCCAAGTTATTTTTCAAGAAAGAAATGTTAACATTTTCAAGGGGAAATTGATTCTTTCATTTCAAAATAGGCACAAGAAAGTATAAAACATTTCCACTTTAAAACATTTTTCTATAAACATTTGAAAGCCAACTCATCGCTTTCCAAATAAATACACCACACATGAGAGCACCAACAATAATCACATAATAAGGGTAATAAAAATAAGTACATAGCAGTAACCAACCAACAAGTATATCAATCATCCGTTGTAGACAACTAAGTGCCAAGAGACATGAGAGAGATCCTAGGAGCTCGTGAATAATCCAGAACATACTAATACATATTGACTCATCCCAAAAAGTATTCCTCGCTCTATGACATCAGTAATTCCCACATCATTTTCCATTTTATAATCATTTTACAAAATCTCTTTTAAATACTTGTACCACATGTGCAAAATGAAATAACTTTCAACAAAATGCCAAACGGGCCACATATCATCATCACATGCCCTTTTCATTTTTAAAGAACCAAACACAGACCATTTTCAAATCCAAACGCTTTATAAATCCATTTTTAGGATCCCAAAACCACCATAAAGATGTCATAATAATATTTAAAAATCCAAACCATGCTTAAAAAACCAAAAATCACATGTGAAAGCCAACCGAACATTTTATCAAACACGTGGTGTGAAAAAATTTACAAAACAATGGAATATACTTCAAAATAATCATGAAAACCACCTAGTTTCACATAAAACAAATATTCCAAGGATCACACATCAATATTTAACATATAAAAAAGTTTTGAAAATCATGAAATCAATGAATCTTAAATTAAAAAGGAAAGTTCAAAGGGAAACTAACCTCAATCTCATGGCGCTTCAACAACGCACACCCAAAATCACTCCAAGAAGGTTCCAAGAACCAAGATCTAGCAATAGGAACCTTAAACAAGAAAAACTCCCCAACATAAAAAAAGTGAAACATGAATCCTAGGTCCAAGAGACCATAAGAGAGGAAGAACTCAAAAAAAATGGAAGAAAGAGGAAGAGGGAGGATAAGAGAGGAGATTACCTTGAGAAATCACACTTAAAACTTAAAGAAATCTATAGATATACACCAAGGGATGAAGGAGGAGGATTGAACAACCAAGTAGAGCCTCCACTAGGGTTTTAAAAACCATATAGGGTGATAAATGGGTGGATTTGGGGTTAAAATCTTGTAAGGTTGGTTTAAGAATTTCAACTTTTTTAATGACCTGGGCGTCGTGCACGGTTTGGACACACGGTTTACCAAATTGTGTGTCAATTGTGCACCCCTAACTGGACACACCTAGTCACTCACACAGGCTGGCCACATGATTCAAAAACCATGTGCCAACTGTGTGGAATGGTTCTTTCCTGAGACAGAGGCTTCGTGCACACTATAAGCATGGTTTGACTAACTATGTGTAGGTTGTGCGCCCTCAACCAGAAGCACGCCAAAGCTCGCACGATTATCTAGAGCATGCCACATGGTTTTCCCAAACCGTTCTCTGACTGTGTGATAAGAGAAAAACACCCCTAAACTCCAAATTCAAAACCGTCACACCCGGAACTTGATCCAAAAACCCAAGGATAAAAGATAAACCAGATCAGAGGTCAAAAATAAAAATCTGGGTGTGACAATTCTCTCCACCATTAACACTTTTTATCCCTAGAAATCTAAAACATCTTCCATTTGATAAATCAATGACTAAGGATTTCCACATTAGAATGATCCAACCTCTTAAATCATAAACATTTCAACCACTTCCAAATGAAACTTACACCTCTTGCCTGAAACAAAACATCAAACCAAAAACACTCCCTGAGAAACAATGGGGAATTCAAGCCATAACCTTTTCATCCATGCCTCGAATGAGATCATTGGGAACACTATAAAGAATACCAACATCCACTCAAGCTAAAAATAACTCAAAATCAAACAAATTAAAAAGAATTCACTTCCTACCAAACTGCATCCGAAACCAAACCAAATTCTCAACATGGGAGGTCGGAATAGGCTCCCCACCATTAGAAAATAACTAGCACTAATTCATCCCAGGAGGAATTTCAATGAGACCTGTAGTGGGTATCTCTGCCATTAAGAACTAATTGTCTTAAAACCAGCCCAAAAACATCCCCACACGGACCAAAAATCCTCACTGTGAGGGGAGGGGAGGGGAGAGGCCCCAATGAAAGGAGCACCAAACCAAATGGAAAACCAACTCACAATTTATAATTTCCATAATATGAAACCATTTTAATACAATATCAAACCAAAAACACAATAGAAACATATAAATTTCCTCACTCCAATGTTGGAGACAATAAGTGAGTTAAAACTCCCCATACCCCCAGTGGTTTCTGACAGTGCGAAAAGCTTCACTCTGAGACCTACAACTAGAGATCGGATGTTTAAAACATCTGTTTCACCGAAGTCAGGAGCTAATGATCCTCGATTGTAAATCCTTCTTTTGGTGTCACAAGAATCCACACAGCACCCCAGATAGAACCAATAGAACATGACACACCACCACTTA
Organism: Viscum album; assembly: GCA_963277665.1. Taxonomy (NCBI): domain Eukaryota; kingdom Viridiplantae; phylum Streptophyta; class Magnoliopsida; order Santalales; family Viscaceae; genus Viscum; species Viscum album. The sequence goes on along the minus strand of OY728156.1, from coordinate 1,428,937,480 downwards.
AAACAAAAAGATTCAAAATTTCCAAAAGAAAGGACACACTTTCATTAAAGCAGGAGTTCTCAGGAGATCCATAACATCCCCTCACATCGCAAACAAAAGATAACACCACCAGGCATAATTTCCACAACATAAGGAAATGCTAAAATAGAAAGGGACTTTAAACCAAGCCCAAATGGCACTCTACTACTAGGAATTGGATCCATATCGCTTCCTAGAAACACCACGACAGAACCATTGCAAGTGGCATAGGTGCCCAAAAGCATGATAGGTTCTTGGTGTGCTTGGACACAATGACTTATTAAGATCTTTATTGCCACATTGATGATACACCATGATTCAATACCCATAATAAGCTAATGAAAGATCTCGAGGCCTTTTAATTCCACGACCAGCTCTAACAGCTTTCATCTGCTTCCCCACTTCTTTATTAGAATTCCCTTCACTACTTCTAGGGGATTAAGGAGGTATGACTACCTCAATCACCCCTTCCATCACAACTTCAACAAAAATAGATTGTCTCACCACATCGATAAAAGAAGTTAGATTGAACTCTGACACCTTCGATTGCAGATCAGGACGAAGCCCAAACTCAAAACGTTGAGCCTTAGAGGAATCATTTGTGGCCCACTTTGGAGTTTAAGGAACAAGATCCACAAAAATTTGAAATTACTCTAACACTGATCCAACACCCTGCTGTAAATAGCACATCTTCATTCCCTTCCTCACCTTTGCTACCTCAGAGAAATATTGACAGATGAACGAAGCCTTGAAGAACTCCCAAGTAATATCTTCCTGAGGATTGTTTTGAGAGACTGACCTCCACCAATTCTAATTCATTACTTCAATCATAAAGGTAGAAAGATTAACCTTTAAAGACTCAAGAAACTCAATGAGGCTGAAGTTCCTTTCGATTTTGAACATCCACTCTTCTACTTCAAGGGGATTCATTTGACCATAAAAGAGAGGTGGATTTAATTTCCAAAACTCAAGAATGAAATTCTTAGGTTGATCAATTGGGGAGCCTACTAATGTGGAATCACCCATAGCTACACCCTGAATATCCATCGAATCTCTATGGGAGAAAACACTGATAAATAAGAAAACCAAGAGCTCTATTAAAACTAGCCCATCAACAAGAGTTCTCAAACTTAAAACACCGCATAAACAACACTTCCCAAATCATGGGAAAATAAAACCACACAACTAATGGTGATAAAATCATTAAAAAATTTCTATTTAAAACATTTACAAAAAGGACACAAACTCGGTGGTTGCACACTCGCCAATGGTATTCCTTAGAGTCTTACTCACATGCACATCTTGTACCACCCCGGACAACCATCAAATCATACCATATCGAGAACTCATCCACCCACATCACCATACAACCACTTTCCACACATATCCATGCATGTGAACACCCAAGAAAATACCAAAAGTCAAAACAAAACATTTACACTTTCCAAAGAAAAACATTCAACCCACACTTTCATACTTTCAATCCACTTCCATTTCAAAACTCATAAAACTGTTTAAAATCTCACTAACCACCAAGTCAAAAATAATTTTCAAACTTCACACATCAATCCATTTCATCTTGCTCAAAATAAAATCTCATGGATTCCATTCAAAATTGTTTGGTTAAAAAACCATTTATTATTATTTAAAACAAGTTTCCAAAACCTATTTTAAAAAAAATCAGTTTTCTAAGCAACCAACTTCAAAAAACCACAGGTTTTGATTATAGAATTCCAATATTGATAAACTCATCCCCATTTACTCAAAAACCAGATTAAAAAAATCCATTTTCTAATGCCTTATTCAAAATGATTCTAAAAATTCATTTCCCAACTTCCCAAAACCAAACCATTTCCACTTAAAGATCCAATTTTCACAATTCAAATACAAGGGTTCTCAAAATTATTTTTAGGATCGAAGAAGACCGAAAACAATTCACAAGGGGAACTAGTGTCGATGGGTGACTTGGACATATAGTTAGCGATCATACGCCAATCACACCACCTACATAGAGAGAATTTTAGGACCATATCCTCAGCTTCACATGGATTTCCAGGCCCTTCGATCTCATAAAAACCACTATACCAACTCCCATTTTGTATCCTAACCACAAAAAAACCACAAGAACCAAATAAAACAACAAAAACCAACGTCCCATGGAAACTCAAGGTTTGGTCTATAAAGTGTTATCCATACACTCCCCTAGACTTTCACCCCAAACTCTGATAGTCCTACTCCATCTACCTCAACATCCCCAAGTAACAAAGGGCACTCTGAAAGCAAGGTCCTCCAAGGTAACCTTCTCTGATACCATTTTATCATGAACCAACTTGGGTTTACCCTAAACTAGTCACCCAAGTCAATCTGTGGCAAGGCCTGAAGGGCGTTCTCAATCCTCACGGGCTGAAAACTAGTGTTGGGCATCAATAGAGTAACAAAAAGGGAACATTTTGCCTAATATAAATAAATAAACCAAACAACGTAAAAAAAATGAGCATCCCAATAAATATATAAATAACCAAACTGAGCATCTTTATACAAGAATCTGAGAATACAACAAACTACTCAACAAAACTATACAACAACTGAACAATAAAACCCAAACTACACCTGATGACCACAACATCTCCATGTGACCCTGAGGGTCACTCTTCAATACCAAACCAACCATTGACCACATTGATCTAAACCAAGAGGAAACCTACACCACAAGAAAAAAACAAGAATAAATTATAGGCGTGAGTAATAAAACTCAGTAGGCATGCTCGAACAATCTATTCACAATGCACTTTAAAAATGAAAGAAACACCAACCTCAAGTTTGAAATACAATATATAAAAGTAATTTTTTCCAAAAAAAATTACTTAGAAACCAAACACGGTCCATTTACCTTTTTCATTTCAAATCCAGGTTCTTTTTCAAGAAATCAATGTTAACATTTTCAATGGGAAAGTGATGCTTTCATTTCAAAACAGACACAAGAAAGTATAAAAAATACACTTTAAAACATTTTTCATAAACCTTTTAAATCCAACTCATCACTTTACAAAGAAATAAACCACACATGAGAGCACTAACAATGATCACATAATAAGGGAAATGGAAATAAGCACACGGGATTAATCAACCAACAAGTATATCAATCATCCGCAACAAACAATTAAGTGCCAAGAGACATGAGAGAAATCTTAGGAGCTTGTGAATAATCTAGAACATACTAATACATGTTGACTTATCCTGGAAAGAATGCCTCACTCGATGGCATCAATAATGCCCACATGATCGGCCATCCCATACATGGTACAGACCGAGGGGCACAATCCCATAGTAATAAAACTCAATATATCCCCATGCTATGGGCCACTAGCTAATGTGTAACCTAACTAGTACAACAATCGTTCTCAGAAAATTCAATAGTTATGCCAGGTTCTCCATGTCAAGAGTATAGAAGAAGGGTGATCAAACCGATTCCAACCGAGCATCCAATCACATTCACACATATCACATATAATAATTTATACAAAAGGCATCACCCTGAGCCACCCCAAGGATCAATCTCTTTCCTTAAAACTCATAGATCTCAATGGAGTCCACACCGTGGATCTCCCATTTCCACACTAAGGAAATGGATCACGACGATTCCACATTGAGGAAATCTCATCCATTAAATATATACAAGGTAATAAGATTATCCAAGGAGGGTTTTCATGATAAACATTTTCACTATTTTTACAAATTGTCGAACAGACCTCAAAGACCCTTCACAAAACCATCATTTCTCAAAGAACCAAATCCACCTTTCAAAAAGGGTGTGAACAAACCATTTTCCATTTCATAATAATTTTAAAAAATATATTTTAAATACTTTCACCACATGTTCAAAACAAAATCACTTTCAACAAAATTCCAAATAGGCCACATATCATCATCACATGCCCTTTTCATTTTTAAAGAACCAAACACACACCATTTTCAAATCCAAACCTTTTATAAATCCATTTTAGGAACCCAAAACCACCATAAAGATGTTACAAAAACATTTTAAAATCCAATCCATGCTTAAAAATCCATAAATCACATGCGAAAGCCAACCATACATTTTATCAAACACTTGGTGTGCAACATTTAACAAAACAATGGCATATACTTCAAAACAATCATGAAAACCACCTCGTTTCACATAAAAAATATATTCCAAGGATCGAACATAAATATTTAACATATAAGAAAGGTGAAAGAATCATGAAATCAATGAATCTTAAATTAAAAAGGAAAGTGCAAAGGGAAACCTAGCTCAATCTCACAGTGCTTCAACAACACACACCCAAAACCACTCCACAAAGGTTCCAAGAACCAAGATCTACCAAGAGGAACCTTAAACAAGAAAAAAACCCCAACATAAACCAAGGAGAAACATGAACCCTGGGTCCAAGAGACCATAAGAGAGGAAGAACTCAACGGAAAATGGAAGAAAGAGGAAGAGGTAGGAGAAGGGAGGAGATTACCTTAAGAAATCACCCTTAAAACTTAAAGAAACCCATAGATCTACACAAAGGGAGGAAAGAGGAGGCTTATAGAACTAAAGAGAGCCTCCCTTAGGGATGTATGAACCATGTAAGGGGAGAAATGGGTGGATTTGGGGTTAAAATACCATAAGGGTAGTTTAGGAATTTCAACTTTTTAATGACCTGGGTGCCACACACGTTTTGGCCGCATGGTTTACCAAACCATGTGCCCCTCACTAGACACACTTGGGCATTCGCACGGGTTGGTCGCACGGTTCAAAAACCATGTGTCAACTATGTGGAATGGTTCTATCCCAAGACAGATGCTTCCTGCATGCTTTAAGCATGGTTTGACTCACCGTGCGTAGGTCATGCACCCTTAACCAGAAGCACACCAAAGCTCGCATGGTTACCTGGAGCATGCCGCATGGTTTTCCCAAACTGTGTGTTGACCAAGAGCTAAGAGAAAAACACCCCTAAACTCCAAATTCAAAACTGTCACACTCGAAACTTGAGCCAAAAACCCAAGGCCAAAAGATAAACCAGATCAGAGGTCAAAAATAAAAATTTGGGTGTGACATATATGCATATTAAATTCATATCACATCACATGAAATCTTTATTTCTCATGTTTTATTTCTTTGTGTATGCATTCTTCTAATAGTTTGGTTTTGGGAATCTCTATTTCATCCACCATATTGAGGTGTTCACACCACATTAATGTGTAACTCTTTACACAACCCATAGTTTGTGTTACTCACCTAAATATAGAAGTCAAGCATACTCATACATATCCAAATGCATCTTATGCATAAGGTATATGAACTCTTCATGTAAAAAATTAGAACTATATGAGATTAATAATCTTTACTTGAGTAAGTCTCAAGCCACGGATAACCAACCCCCGCCTTTCTAGAACAATGGATAAGCCTCTAAGCCAATGGAAAGTTTAACCCAAAGTCTCTTCACCCGAGGATACTTTACTCAAGGAAGAATCCAATTCATAATAATTTTAAAACCTAATATGTACAAACTATGTGTAACAACTAAATTCAAGTTATTAACTTCAATTGCAAATCGAGGTCAATGTAAATGAAAACTAAATCTTATGATGTCGCACCTAGCATGTAATGCAGGGTATAACAATATACTAGAAGCTATTTATCACATAAAGTCAGCATACACGACATTCATATTTCATAAACATTTTATGAATATTTTAGAGGAATAAATGAATAAATAAACCCTTTATTTATTTTCTAAACCATGAGATGAAAATATGAACTTTTAATATTCAATTTAGTCATGAAAATATCCTATTTTAAATCGATAATACTTATCATTCATAAAAAAATTATAAACTATGAGAAATAATAGCCAAAATATTAATTTTTTAACATTTTTGACTTTATTATATTTTATGATCGATAATAAGGGATTATTAGTTGTAAAATACAAATAATACATAAGTGAATCTGCGTGTATTAATCATAGTTTATGATATAAAACCAATCATACGCTAGAATTGTTATCGCCGCATACGATGAGCTATATCGTAAGGCTTTAATCATATTTTATGATATAGTCAATATCGTAATTACACTATGATACTCTGTCTTCAAGAAACTCAGGACCGAGTTGTATTTTATGATATCCTATATCGTATCCTACACTATAGTTTAAATTTGTGAGTTTCCACTATATCATACCTTATGATATAAGGCTATCGCATGTTGTGATATTGCAAACATAATTTCTTCATATCGTATTTTACATTATGGATGAAATGCCTTATGATAGATAAGTTCTTAAAAAAAACATATTTTAACACATTTATCCGTTAAAGAAAAAGACTCTGAAACCACTTATGGGTTTTAGGGGATCATCGAATGATCATTTGTCACGGAAAAAACCCATGGAAATGCATGATCTATCTCCAATAGTTCAACATGCTATAAAACAAAGAACAAAAGCTTGTACCTGTGCTGGTGAATAATCAATCTTCTACTCTTCACTGGAACACATTTGATGGAGTTCACCTAATCAACAAACAAAAGATTCCTAGCTTCAATGGGATTACACCGGCCAGTGGACCCACATTTGTAATCACATAAGCAGCAAACAAAAGATTCATGCCTCCGAGGGGATTACATCGGCCAATGGATCCACGTTCATAACATGAGGATCCCGATTCTTTAAAGGGGTGTTAGCACCTTCATTGAAGAAGATGAATGAAAAATCAAGGAACATAAGAGATTATCGGCTTATGGTGTGAAATGAGGGTACAACGGTGGGAGGGATTGTATCCCCCTTTTATAGTCACTTCAAAGGGTATCAAAGTGTTGGAGCGTCAGGTGTCATCTCATGGCGGCTGAGCGTTTTTTCCCGTTGAAGCGTTATCCATTAAACTCTCCAAAAAATATGTGCAAAGCCATTAATAACTCAATCACATTGAGTTATAGCTGATGAAACCATAGAGGATAATGTGACGATGATGCATGTATGTGCATCTTACGCAACTTATACCCTATTGCATATTGTATGATATGACATTGGCAAACAAAAGTATCCCCATGTCTTTTACAACATAAGCATGTCATAAGCTACGATATGCATCTCATGCATGTCATATCTTATGACTAATGGATATATCATAGAGAACGATATCCCTTGTTTTGTGCATATCCAACACAACATTATTTTCCTTGTTTTTTATTTCAGTTTACTTTGGTAATAAAATATGGTTTTTTTAAATAAAAAATCATTTTCTAATTATAACATGTGTTTAGTAAAAAAATGAGTGATAGTTTGGAGAATGTTTCACCATAGATACTCTATTTTGGAGTAAGCTTATTCTATTTTAGGGTTTTTGGTTATGGTTCATTGTGTAAAAACGGCTCGGTCTGGCCTGACTTGAGCCCGACCTGGTCGTGCCAGGTCGAGTTGACACAAACAGTGTCATAGCTCGACCTAGGCCTTGCTCGATTCTTTAGGTTGGGTCAGATTTGTCAGGCGAGGCCAATCAGACCTTTAATATCAAAAGCAAATAAATAATCTTTTTATTTTTTTATCATTATAATATATTTTTAAATATTTACAAAATGAAAATATGTTTATAGATATAATACAAATATAACAAGCACAACACCTAGATTGATCTAGGTGTAGCCTTTGAAGACAAGAGTGGGGGTTCAAGTTTCCCCCACCGTAAGTTTTATGGTAATTTTTTGGTTTTTCTCGGGCTTGCAGGGCAGGTTTTTGGGTTAACTCTGCAAGTTGGGCTTATGGACCTGTCCATGGATCGGGCTTTTGGATCGACCTAGGTCAAAATATAGTGGCCCGACCTGTCCAACCCCTAGGCCCAAGCCCGACCCAACTTGGGCCGGACTTTTCCAAGTCGGGCCGGGTCGGGCAGGCTTTCAGGGCGCTGGGCTGAATTTACACCCACGTTATGGTTTGATGGAAGTTTTTAATTATTCCAAACAAAAAAAAATCTAAAACTAAAAAATTACATGTGACACCTTTTATTTTATTTTGATAAATTTAATGAATACCATCTTTTATAAATAATGACAGTGTGACACATTTTCATCAATATCACTATCAAAATTGAGTGGCAAAAGTTTGAATTGGATGACACGCTCACATAAAACTAGAGGTGGGAAACCGAGTGGTTAATCGAATAGTTATCCGAAAACCGAATTAAAAAAACCCGAACAAGTATACCAAATGAGTTTTTTTTAAAGGGGGTAACAACTGTCAAATGGCAGCTCACGCACACTACAAATAGCACACCGCAAATAAACCAGTATGAGGACTTGATCCCGTGATTGTCGCACCAAACCCCACCCACTTGTGCCGCCCCAACCGCCTGCAGGGGCGTATACTAAAAAAATTGTTTGTTTTTGTTATCAATCTTAATAACCGAAAATCAAAGAAATAACCGAATTTGTAATTTATGATTTATAATTTTTTATTAATTTAATATTTTATCATAAAAAACAATACATTTTTTGTTTATAATTTTACTTTAGTTTTAAAATAATTTGTTTTTTTTACTTTAGTTTTTAAAATATATAATTTTTTTTAAAACAATTTGTTTTATAATTTTTTTTATATAATGGTTAACCGAAATACTAAATAAAAATAATATAATATTTAGAGAAAATTAATAACAAATACGATTATTGAATTTTGTTATTAAAATGATAAATAAATTTTACTATTTCGAAATTGAAACCCAAATTTGCCCATGCAGCTGAAGTCAATGTGCCCACCCAGCTGAAAACAACGGACGCCAACGTTGAACGCCCCACCGAACCCGCCACCGTTCCGTGATGACGTAGTACGGCAGCTGGTCATACCATGGGAAATCTTGCGCATGGGGAGGGGAGTAGGTGGGAAGATGAGTAATTAAGTCTTTGACTCTCCACCGGAGATTGCGCGACAAACGGAACCTCTGTTTCTGTTTCCTTCCCGTTTTTATTCTCCTCGACTAGCATCTCCGCTGCGTCTCTTTGTTCATCGGAATTTGTGTTCAAATTTTACAGGTCTGGTTTCCTTTTTCGCATCCAGCATCCCTCGATTTGCATCATCCATGTTATCCGATTTTCTTTAGAGCGAGACTTTTATCTGTGTTCCAGTTTTTACCTTCTGAGAGCTACTGTAAGTCTATAAACATGGTACTTCATAATCACAATACTGTAATTGTAATATGTGATTCTTCAGGTCGTTTAATTTGGTGATATGAAGCTTTCATCGCCTCCGAATTTTCAGTAGCAGCTGTGTTTAAAATAAAATATTTATTCCTTTTGTATTAGCCAGGACGATTTCTACAAATATAGTCAATCGTCAGCATTTTACTAATCTGTTCTCCGTGCAGATTAGAGGCTGGCTCTGTGGTTATAAAATGGGATCAGGTGCATGGACTATTGAGAAGAGAGATAGTTTTAGAACTGAGAGGGAATTGGAGTCTAAACCTGAAACCGGGTGTCTCTCCATAATCGTGCTTGGTGCCTCAGGTGACCTCGCGAAGAAGAAGACTTTTCCAGCACTGTTTAACCTTTATCGACAGGTTTTATAAAGATCACTTACTGGCTGAGGCAGTCTTATTCATGTTTTTTTTTTACTTGCGATTTATTTGATGCTGTTGTACTGTATAATTCATTATTACTATCGATCCAGTCTTCAAATTGTTTTGTTTCTGGTTGAGAAGTACAAGCTAATATGACTACCAAAATCTCCAGTGACCAGTTGCCTATAACGTGTTCTGTGTATGCCGCTCTGTTCATGGATTCATTTGCGAGAAGGATACAAAATGAGATATTCATATGAGAAACTGGAAATTTCATTGTCTCCTGCTTCATTTCAAAATAAAACAGCATCTCCCTTGTTACATTCTCAATACTATTCATCTAGTTTTGCAGTTTTGCATGTTCTATTTCATTTTCTAGTTTCCGGTTGCTTTGATCTAACATCACCGTTCCAGTATACTAATTGTGGGGATGGTGTGCAAGCAGGGATTCCTCAACCCAGATGAAGTTCACATTTTTGGCTATGCCAGGACGAAGATTTCTGATGATGAGTTGAGAAACCGTATACGAGGGTGAGTTTTTTTTTTTTTTTTTTTTTTTTTAAATTTTTTTTTTAATTTTTATTTCAAACCACTTCACAGTTGAAATTCATATGACAAAGATCTCAAAATTTTGACATGAAATTTCTTTTCCTTTTTGTTGTCGTTGAAAAGGTTCTTTTTAGGCTACCACTTCTTCCATTTATTGTTTTTTCTTTATGTAATGAGTTTATTTACTTGATTTCATTTTTTCTGATAACTGTAGGTATCTTGACCATGCTGGCGCTTCACCAGAGCACTCAGAAGTTGTGTCTAGGTTTTTGCAACTGGTTAGTACCGTTATTATTAATTGAAATTCTGTTTATTCTATTTGTTGTGTTGGAAAGTTACATTGGTGAGTAATCTGTAGATCAAATACATAAGTGGTTCTTATGATTCTGAAGAGGGATTCCAAGCATTGGATAGGAACATATTTGAGCATGAAGATGCCAAAAATAGTGTTGAAGGCTCCTCTCGAAGACTGTTTTATCTCGCGCTTCCCCCATCTGTATATCCATCTGTGTGCAGGATGATCCAGAAATATTGCATGAACAAATGTAAGTTTTAGGCTTTCTCCTTTGCCATTTTATTCCTAGCCTTGATTGAGCTTTTAGAATAACAAAATAAGCTACCCTTATCCCAAAATGTTGTCAGTTAGCATTCTAGCCCGCAATTGATGTTTTATGACATTGCACAAAACAAATAATGGTAGTTGTGTATTTTATTTTAATTTTTATCAATTCTCCTTATCCATTTCAGCTGATCTTGGTGGATGGACTAGAATTGTTGTTGAAAAGCCTTTCGGAAGGGATTTGAATACTGCAGAGCAACTTAGTTCCCAAATTGGAGAATTATTCGATGAATCACAGGTTTATCGGATTGATCACTATTTGGGGAAGGAATTGGTTCAAAATTTGGTGAGATTCATGTCAATGATTTCCAAGCCTTGAATTATATAATTTTTTATTTCTTGGATCTCAAGATTTTATTCTAATGGCATCTGAATTTGCAGCTGGTTCTTCGGTTTGCTAATCGCTTCTTTTTGCCTCTTTGGAATCGTGATAACATTGATAATGTACAGGTGTGGATTCTTTACTGTGGAATTCTTTACTAATCTTGAGATTGGATCTCCTGAGCTTATTTGTGCAACAATCATGGTTCACTATACCATTATATTTTCTCCTTTGTTTCTTGGGTAGATTGTGTTCAGGGAGGACTTTGGAACTGATGGCCGTGGTGGGTATTTTGATGAATACGGGTAAGCTTTGGTGGAAGCTTAATTGGTTATATGCTTCGGGACTGTTTGAAAATATTTATAGAAAACTGCTTACAGCACTTATCACTTATGATAAGTGCTTCTATATAAGTGTTTCCTGATTGCTTATTGAAAAAATGTTTTTCTGCCACCTATTTAAGTGATTTTCTTTTGTAATTTAAGTACTAAGTGTTTTTTTTTTCTGGAAACAGAATAAATGCCACTTATTTTTTTGAACTGCTTGTCATAAGTGATAAGTTCTGTAAGCCGTGTTCAACAAGTGTTGTCAAACAGACCCTTATTGCATGGTATACATGTGGGTATCCTTTATTAAATTTGAATAATTTTAATGTTAGTATTAATTTAATTTTGTTGATTTTTCTTTTCACTAACAAATCATTATTTTTAATGTAGTTGGTTTTCATAGAATATCATGGAGAACTCTTGCTTTTCAATGCGCCCTATGTTTGGCATTCTGATTACTTGGCTAGAATGTTTTGCTAATTCTTTTGCAATTATTTCTGCAGAATTATCCGTGATATTATCCAAAATCATTTGCTTCAGGTAAGTGCAGTTTTTCTGTTTGCCTCAATCCAATATCTGGTGCAGGGCTCAGTCATATTTATTGTTTTCACTCTTAGTTATTAGTTATTGTCTCTTCCGCTCCTTCCTTTTTTTTCCTTGTTCAGTAATATTTTCTTTTTCTGCATTATTTGTCCACCAACCTCAGGTTCTTTGCCTGGTTGCAATGGAAAAACCCATCGCACTTACACCTGAGCACATTCGTGATGAGAAGGTTAAGGTGTGTCTATTGGTTTACATATAGTACTTTTTTCTGATTTAGTTTAGATGATTATCCTATTTTTGTCAACAAAAATTTTCTGCATTCTTAACATGTGCTAGATTATTTTTTTCAAAGGACAGGTTCTTCAATCAGTTCTTCCAATCGAAGATGAAGAGGTAGTGCTTGGGCAGTATGAGGGCTATACAGATGACCCAACAGTTCCCGATCACTCAAACACGCCTACCTTTGCAACTGTCATTCTAAGAATACACAATGAAAGATGGGAAGGTGTGTTGTAGATCTGTTCCCATTCCTTGTAAATTTGTTTTCTCTTTATAGAAATTTTGTATGGTTACTCAATATCAAATGTCCCATTTGACAGCTCTTATTGAAAATTGTTTACAACACTTGTTACTTAAAATAAACAGTTTGAAAAATAAGTGGTGTTTGTTCTGTTTCTGAAAAAACACTTGAATTCTTGAAGAAAATCACTTAAATAAGTGGCAAAGAACACTTTCTTCAAGCAATCTGGAAACACTTGTTCATGAGCACTTAGAATAAAAAGGGTTTAATGCTGCTGTGATTGCATCCTGTACCTGAAGTGATAATTGATATAAGTAGTTTTCAATAAATGTGATCAAGCACAGCCTAATTGAGATGCAAACTTATACGAGGTGGTTTACATTGAACTAAATGATTGTTGATTTGGCCACAGAGCTGCTCAGATTCTTGTCATCTTCATCATTGATACTACCAATTTTTTGGCAGGGGTTCCATTTATCCTGAAGGCTGGAAAAGCATTAAATTCAAGAAAGGCTGAAATTCGTGTTCAATTTAAAGAGGTTCCGGGAGATATATTTAAATGTAATATTTCCTTGCGATTTACTATCAAAACAATTTGTGTTCGGTACTTTTCTTAGTTATTTCTTATTATTTTTGAATGTTTTGAGGGAATGTTTACTTTTAGTTCTTCGGTCGGTCCAATTTAGTGTGCAACCTAAACAACCATTATTAGGCTTCTATAATGAAAAAGAGTAAACAAAAAAAATTCCTGTTTGGTGGTAAAAAGAACTCATTTTTTACTAGTAAACAACCATCATTTTTGCACCTTTCTAATTTCTCTTGGAGCAGAAAAACAGTCACACAAAACTCGGCAGTGGGACACCACTCACTAAACACTTTTGTCTGCAAACTGGGAACTTCGATTATACACCACAATTGCAGCACATTTGCTGCTACATAACACATAGCATGTTTGCTGGCACACAACAGACACATCACGTTTGCTGGTACACAACGGACACAGCACGTTTGCTGGTACCCAATAACTATTACGCTGCATGGTGTTTAAATAGGCAACAAAAAGGCAAAACAATAAAAAAACCTACAGCATGATAGGGACGTGCGCAGTTTTGTGGTGGGGATGTGGGCAGCGGTTTCGGAGAGGGATTGGGTCGTGGGCGCAACCCCACATTTACAGCCATGATTAACTCCAATCACCCCCCTACCCATGGCACCTTTAGTTCACCTCAAGTTATGTCACGGCTGCCTCCTGGCACCGCAATGTCATTTCCGTCACGGATTTTGTTATTGCACTCACGTCCGTGTCGCTTGCCACTGCAATGCTAGTCACCGGCATCGCTGCAGAATTTCTCGCCATCGGAGTGGTTCTTGCCGTGTCCCCTCCCCTTCTTGCCAGGCGTGCGATCCACTCCTTGGTTAGGAGTAGGAGACTAACCATGTTGCTATGATCGCCGTTGTGTTCGTAGCGCATGGTCTTCATAACTCGGCCATGTTCTTGGCATTGAACATTGCCAACATCTCAAACAGCATCACCCAGAGAATGACCTACAATGCCATTCTATCATCATGGTAATTGGCGTATCCGAGGTCGATCGCATCCCAAAGTGCCTGTGTTGTGCCTTCCGACCCCTTCATCATCCGCTGCACCACAACGTTGCAACCGCTGTATTGGAGAGGGAGTGGTTCGTGGGTGCAACCCCACTTTTATGGTCATGATTAACTCCAACAATCACCCCCTAATCATGATGCCCTTAGTTCCCATCGTTTTGTCCTTGTGTTGTCGTATTGCTGTGTGTCCGCTTCATTTCTGCTCCAATATTTGGTATTAGAGCCAACAGCAATTCTGTTGTGATGTCGGGCAGATCAATATCTCCTACAAAATCCTCACCCCCAACAAAAATCCGCAACGATGGTAGTAGCGGAAGCGACAATGATGGATTTTGTGGTTGGGATGTGGGCACTGGTTTTGGTGGGGAGGGGGTTGTTGGTGCAACCCCACGTTTACAGCCATGATTAACTCCAACAATTTCCACCCAAACTTGTAAAGTTCTTTTCTCTTAAAAGCACAAAAAGAAAGTGCCCTTGTTTGTTTTATCTAACTCTTCCCTTTAAATGTTAATCTATCAATCTGTTAATAGGATGGATTATAACGCTGTAGATTGTTTTCTTCCACAGGCCAGAAGCAAGGGAGAAATGAATTTGTGATACGCTTGCAACCTTCAGAGGCCATTTACATGAAATTGACAGTAAGCATTGAATCATAATGTGATTAAAATGTGAGTTTTCAATGCACTATACTAACCTTGAAGCAGGTCAAGCAACCTGGGCTGGAAATGTTGACTGCACAGAGTGAACTGGACCTGTCATACAGGCAGCGTTATCAGGGGTTTGCAATTCCAGAGGCTTATGAGCGTCTAATTCTTGACACGTATGTATGAAAATTTTATATATATTTAGAAGCGCCGAGTACATTTTATATAGTGTTGGTGGTATGGGGAAGGAAGGACTTGAATTGTGGTAGGTGAAACTATCGCGACACATTACAGCATCACTGTTCTTGAGAGTTAATCCACCTTCACCAAATGACAGTACTTTGGGTTGGTAGTGAAATTTTTTTAGGATTCAATGGTAATTTTTGGTTATCTTACAAGGCGGATAAACTTTGATGCGGCGGTCCTCGGGTGCCCTGCACCGTTGTGACCTGGCCCAACTGCTGGATCCGCGCTTGTTCTCCAGGCCATCCAGGTGGCCCCTTTTAATTCCCTTCATGTTTTTGGTTGGGTTGTTTTTTATGTGTAAGGTGGCTTGGAGTTCGCTGGTGGTTTGATCTTGGTTCACACTAATCCATAAAGTGGATTAAAAAAAAGGATTAGATAGAGAGTGAGAAGTTTTTGATGCTTTGGATATGCTGATCCAATCCAGTGGACCAGATCATACCAATTTTGATAGACGGCTTGAATCACCTATTCTTGATCCCGTAGGTTGATCCCACCCAATGTGGATACTGATCTCTGTTTGGTGCACCACATGTCGTTCGATTGTCCCGAGATTGAACCCGCATACCTACCCAATGAAATTTTAAACTTCCCAATGCATCATTGCACACAATATTCTTATACTTTTATCCATTATTTAAATGTTTCAGTCACTTTTTCTTTACCAACCACTCAATGCATCATGCACACTTTTTTCACTCGAGTAAATTCATTTTTTGTACTTTCTAAAAAATCCAAAAAATATTTTAAAATTATTTTTAGAGTTCTTTTTGAAATAATTTTCTACATATAGGCCTTAGCAGGTGCTTCCCTTTAGCAGCACGACCCGGACTGTTGATCCGATCATGCACGATCTGACGACCATGATTCACCTGAATAAGATGCAACTATTGGAAGCCTTATCTAAAAGGGCAACTTAGCCCTATAAATAGGGAAATCTAGGGGCCATTCCATTCAAGAGCTCCTCATTATAAAAGCTCTTTTCATCCTCTCTTGTTTTCTCCTTTCTCAAAGGATTTTTCTCCAAGAAGCATTCTTGTAGGATAACAAAAGGACGCCATTGTATTACCGATTTGGTGTGGATGGATCAACCAACACAAGATTATTAGCATAAATATCATTATTTATGTTGTGTGGTGATGACAAAATTCTTTATTTATTTGTTTTTTTTTCAGGATAAAAGGTGATCAGCAGCACTTTGTTCGCCGAGATGAGCTGAAGAGGGCTTGGGAGATCTTTACGCCGCTTCTTCATAGGATCGATGAAGGGGAAGTTGAGGCGATCAGATACAGGCCGGGGAGTCGAGGCCCCGATGAAGCAGATGAGCTGCTGGCAAAAGCTGGGTATGTTCAAACCCATGGCTACATATGGATCCCTCCTACCCTGTAGCGATCCTCTTTTTAAGCCAACACCATGTGAGCTGAGGTTTTGTATGATGCTATAATCTGACTGTTATAGCTCTCCGGCTTGTACTGATCACAGCCCCTCCCAGGCTGAGCCTTCTGTTGTGGAGTGAGCAGAGTACCAGATAAGTGTGTGCCATGTAATACAATAAAGCTGACCCTTCTGTTGTAAAGTGAGCAGTTTACAAAGGTTACCAAAGTGCAAAACATTTGCTGGTACAGAAAACATATGGTTAAACATAGAACATTTGATAGTACTGAGTGCAGTTGTTTGAAATCTCACATTGAAAGATTTACTCAACTTTCTAAAACCACTCCCTTACAAAAAGGGGTTTTGAGAAGTGTCTTGATAAAAAAAATGTATATTTATATAAAAATTCAACTTTGTGATTAGTGCTCTTCATGCCTCACATAAAAATTCAACTTTGAGAACGAGGAAGATTGGACCATCAGAGGAACTGGTTATCGTTATTGTTGAAATGGTGTTGATTTCTCTTGGAACTCAGGATGATGTATGTGAAGTTCAGTTGAAGATCCATATGGCAGTGCTAGTGAGGGGATTCCACCCCTCAATTCTGTTACTTTGATCACAAGAGTCTTCGAAGATCTTTTCAATGGAATCTTATCACCTAAAGTTTGGGACACCAACTCCAGAGGGTGCTTCTATCTTTTCAGTTGTCATTCAGGGGGATCATGCTCAGTCCAAAGGTTGGCTATGCCTTGTATCTTGTCTTCGGGTGATGATTGCCAAACTCATTTTTTTGAACTAACTTCCGATGAGCTAGTAGTCACTAGAGACGGTCAGGGGGATCATGCTCAGTCCAAAGGTGGCAATGCCTTGTATCTTGTCTTAGGGTGATGACCGCCAAACTCATTTTTTTGAACCAGCTTCCGATGAGCTAGTAGTCACTAGAGACGGACTTGGCACCTGTTTATTTTGGATCAAAAGATGATGAGAAAGAGTCTTTAAAAAATGAGCAAGAATTTTCAGAGCTTCTAACAGCTCCCGCTTAAGCGTATGAGAAACGATTATATGTTGATCGGGCTTCTGAACCCACTCTAATTTTTGCGATGAATATATCTTCTTATGTTGAGACTATTGCAGGCAATTCAAAGGAATTTGCCACTGACACTGCCTATGTCACGAGTCAATCCGAGTCGACCCTGAACCGGTCACCCGAGTCTGCCTGTGGCATGGCCCGAGGGGGGTTCCCGATCCCCACAGGCTGACAATGTGAGAACCCGGTTTTTGCTATAAAAGACTTTGGAATATTCTTGATGTTATTGCAGAGCAGCGCCTTCAGACGGCGTGCGATTCCGAGCCCCGGTGTGGTCGGAATTAAATTTTCAGTGCGTTCACACTGGGTACGCCAAATAAATGGAATAACTCCTAAACGGTGATCCGGATCAAAAATCTGAGTGTACGGATGAGTCTGAAATGAGGTGTTTACCCTAGGAACGACATAAAACAAGTCGGCGCGGGACGTTGGGACCCCTCGCCCGTTAGCGGAATGTTAAACGGATAATTAAATTAATTAATTTATTCGTTTAATGACTAAACTCAAGTATCTCTTAAACGGTTGCTCGGATTGGAAAACCAAGGGCACCGTTGAGTTCGAAGTGTGTCGTTTACTCTAGGAGGGGTATAAGTTTCGCGGGCGCGGACCGTCAGTGAAAAATGGCCCCGGGGGCGTTCTCGTAATTTGGCGGTCTCGGGCGTTGAGTTTAATAACTTTTGAACGGGGCATCAGATTAAAATTTCGAGACAACCATTGTGCTCGGGAGGAGGTGTTCACCCTAGGGGAGGCTTAACCTCGACCCTGCTGAGGGTTTGGGTACAAGACCTACAGGCGGGGGTTTAAGTGTTTTCTATTTAAACACCCCCCTTTGTTTTGTTTCCCCCCCGGGGCAAACCCTCCCAACGGAGGAGCTCTATCCTCTCCTCCACCTCTCCGGCAAGGCGCAACAGTCCAGCGGATCGTCACGAAGCGTCGGGCGAAGCCCAACAAGGTAGGATCGTGCGTTTCGTTTTTAATTTCCTGCACCTACTTTGAGCTCGATTATTTTCGTCGAATTTCTGTTTGATCTTCGAGAAAATCCCATAGTTGCGTAGATTATTTTCTGAGCTATCCACCGCACTTTTCAGATTGAAAATCCGAGTTGCGAGTTGATCGCAAACGTTCGCCGAATATTGCGGGTTTTGGAGGTCGTTTGGGTTCTCCAGCGAGCGGACGGCGGCGGCGTGGGTCTTCCAGGCGGCAGCGCGGCGCTGCGGGCGAGCTCGGTTGGCGGCTGGATGAGGCGGAGCGGCTCCAGGCAGGACGAGGGCACCGGCGCGAGGCGGCACTGGCCGACCGAGGCGGCGGCTCCAGGCGGCGAGGCCGAGCTGCCGGGGCGCGCGACCGCGGGGTCGCGGCGGGGGACAAAGACCCGCGTCCCGCGGGTCTTCACGCGACAGGGGAGACCGGCCACAAGGCCGGTCTGCGCGTGGACCGCAGGTCCACGGCCGGGCGGACCGGCCGGTCCAGGCCGGTCCAGCCCAAGGGGATTCGTTCCCCCTCTTCGGACGCCCGTAATTTTCATTACGGGAGTCCGTTTTGTGCGCCGTCTGCGGCAGTGCCTTCCTGGCGTCGAGACGAGCATTTTGAGATGGCCTTGGGAATTTTTAATTTCCGAAATGACGGGCCACGGAGGCGCGACACGCCTTTAAGTGAATTTACGTTTTTCTGGGGGGTTCGTGTTTGGAGCGGCGCGGACACATCCGACGTCCGATTTGAGCGCCGTCAGCAGCGTTGGGACCCTGGTGCCGAGGCGGAGTTTTCCAGTGTGGTTTCGGGCGTCGAAACCTGAGTTGAGGCGTGGGCCCCATGAGCCGTCTTTCGAGCTGCACACAGCTTTTTGTAACTTTTTCATCGGACGTTCGTTCGGGGCGTGCGAGCAGTCGATTCTGAGTGTTTTTCCGAGGGCATTGCAATGGTGCAATCCACCCACTTTAATTCTACACGAGGGTGCGGGTCCCACGAGGGCCGTTTTGGGAGTTTGCGGTGATTTCCAGCTTTATCACCAGGTGTCCATTTTGGACAAGTGAATAGTCAATCTTGTGCATTTTTCTGAGAGGATCGCAACTGTGTGATCCGTTGGCAGCACTTTGGGATCAGGATGCGGGTCCCATGAAGCACCGCTCGTGTGCGGTGCGGCGGGATGCATCTTTTTCTCCGGATATCCGTTCCACTCAAGCGAGCAGTCCTTTTGACGTGTTTTCCTGAGGGGATCGCAATGGTGTGATGCGCCCAACTACTTTCGGGGCCGAGGCTCGGGATCACGGGATGTCATTCGGGCGTAAAACGGCGTTGGACGACTTTTACGTCGGATATCCGTTGGAGGCGAGTAAGTAGTCTATCTCACATGTTTTTCCGCGAGGGTTACAATGGTGTAATCTGTTCAGGCGAGTGGAGCCTCTTAGGTGATCATATTAAATGTGGAAATATGAAGGGTGCTCCGGTGGCAGTTCTTGTTGTGTTTGGAAGCGAACCCTTGGCGTGAGATCGCGTTCACTCCCGTGTGAGTGAAGTAATGCTTGAAGAGATGTAGTTGGCTGTGCCTGGGCCGATGAGGTGGCAAGTTGGAGTTCTTACGTTTACACCCTTCGCGTTGACGTTGGGTGTCGTGTGCATGATAGCCTTTGGGCTAGAAACGTGGTATATTCTGGGAGTATACGAGAACGCTTGGAGGTACGTGTGGTTGTTTGTACCTGAGAACGTTTGTGAGCTTGGTTGGAGTTGACTTGGGGTCACACGTCCTGTGGGCCCCATGTGCGTGTCGTGTTCTGTTTTGTGTACCCTTGACGTCTCGCGACGTAGATGGTCTCTCTGTTCTCGTTTGTTTGACCAGTCAGGTTGAGTGGTTTCCCCTGGTTCTGTTCTCGATGGTTTGACCGACAGAGTTGCTTCGTGTTCTCTAGTAGAGTTCTTGTGGATTCGGTGTGACCATCACATTACGCGGGCACCGATCCTCTACTCAGGAGGTTGTTTCCAGTAGGGATGACCAGAGCAGTTTTGAGTTTACCCTCCAGTAGAGACTGGGTAGTGGGTTGCTCATTGTCTTCTTCTAGGTCTACCCTCTAGTAGAGACTGCGCAGTGGGTCGCCTGTCGACGTCTTCCAGGTCTACCCTCCAGTAGAGACTGGGCAGTGGGTCGCCTGTTGACTTCTTCCAGGTCTACCCTCCAGTAAAGACTGGGCAGTGGGTCGCCTGTTGACTTCTTCTAGGTCTACCCTCCAGCATAGACTGAGCAGTGGGCCTCCTGTCGACGTATTCTAGGTCTACCCTCCAGCAGGGCTGGGCAGTGGGTCGCCTGTCGACTTCTTCTAGGTCTACCCTCCAGCAGAGACTGGGTAGTGGGTCGCCTGTCGACGTATTTCAGGTCTACCCTCCAGCAGGGCTAGGTAGTGGGTCGCCTGTCGACCTCTTAGAGTCTACCCTCCAGCAAAGACTGGGCAGTGGGTCACCCGATGACCTCTTAGGGTCTACCCTCCAGCAGCGACTGGGAAGTGAGTCACTCGACGACCTCTTAGGGTCTACCCTCCAGTAGAGACTGAGCAGTGGGTCGCCCGACGACTTCTTTCAGAATTAGACCTTTTTACTAGGCTAGTTTGCAGCTTTTCTCCGTGATTACTAGAGCGGGACCCTTGGTTGTAAGGGTTAGGGATGTGATGACTTTGACCTTGAGAAGACCTCTCGACTGCAGGGTAGTGACGAGGTGTGGTTTGGATTTCCCCAGAACTCTCAAGTACGAGGGGTACTTTCCCCACCGAGACGCGTCCTTGTGACGTGACCTAAAACCGTGCGGACGAGTCAGTGCCGCCCAAAGCGAATAGTGTCAAGGTGCGGTGATTTGAGCCCCTTGACTTGCATTTCAGGGCAGACGTGCGGGATGCTGGGCATTGATGGTGTTTATTTTTGGGACTGTTGCCTACTCACTTTCTTAGGCTGAGCTACGGGATGGAGATCCCCTTACGATCTTGTTCGGGCTTCTTGATTGATCATATGAATATGTATATACCTTGTTCCAGTACCCACTTCTTGGGCTTGGTTACTCTCCCTCCAGGAGAGGCAAAGACGCGCGGGGTATGCCACATGCTTTCCGTGTCTAGTTTCTCGTGGTTGGACGAGTCTACTCTCCTGCTATAGGTAGAGAAGACTCGACGAGAAGTTCATCTTCTCACCGTTTTCAGCTCCTTGTGTCTGGATGAGTCTCCCTCCTTTCTCTTGTTGGGTTGAGCTGGACTCTCTTCTGTTACTCTACTGCACTGTCGGTTGTACTCCTTTACTTTTCCCTGTTCGATCTACTACTCACCCTTTGGTACCTCCTTTGTTG
Organism: Viscum album; assembly: GCA_963277665.1. NCBI lineage: Eukaryota > Viridiplantae > Streptophyta > Magnoliopsida > Santalales > Viscaceae > Viscum > Viscum album. Next base: position 1,428,915,730 of record OY728156.1, on the reverse strand, counting down.
CTCCCTCGAGCCTTCGGGGTATCCTACTAAGTATTTTTATACTCACTCCTGCTTGGGTTTTGCCCGCACTTGGTGTGCCCTTGCAGACGACAGACAAGTTGGTCGTGACTTCAGCAGAGCTTAGGAGTTCGGGAGTTTGGACCGCGTGCGGTGGTCGTAGTTGGGTTCCAGGTGTGGGACTCTCCCAGGTGTTTGCTTTTGTTTACCTGTTGCCGGGTTGTGACACTTTTCTGGTTGGGCACGTGTTTTGCCCCTTTACTTTTTAGTTTACCTTCAACACTTGCTTTGTACTGTTAGAGGTCGATGCACATTTGTGATTTATTTATAACAGTTGGTACTTTTCTTTTTTACTCTTCACTTCTGCATTGAGTGGGCTGCCTGTGTGTGTACAGGTACTTAGGTAGAGGCCTCCCCAAGTTGTTGTGCCTTCGGCGCTGGTCGCCAGCCCCTGGCCTATGGAGGCGGGCTTGGGGTAGTCGCGACTCGAGCCCGTGTAGGGTCGGGTCGTGACAAAGTGGTATCAGAGGTGGTTCGTTCCTTGGGACGTTGTTCGGACGTCCCTAAAAAGGAATTGGTTGGGATTTAGGGCAACAGTGCTAACGTGTCTCGAGAGCGGCTCTCAAGCCAGGGAGTCCAGTGATGGTGCGGCGGCCAACGTATCCATTCACCAGGACCCTGATAACCCGCTTGTTGACTCGGCATGCTGAGGCACTCGTTGCAGGGAAATTGGTTTTTGCATCACATAGGATTGAGTCTTTGACTGTCCTTCTTGAGTCAGCTCGCCATGGTTGTTACGGTTATATACATATATGCTCATCTGACTGCAACACTTCTTGATAACATTCAGGATGTCTCCGTGAAGATAGCCAGCCAGGATACCAGCTTTGGTACGTGACGATGACCCTGTGAGCTACGAGGCCTCAGTCCAGGACCCATCATGTGAGCCCCTTTCTCCGAGTGGGCTGGTAGTAGCACCCCCACCTGTTGAGCAACTGATAGCTTTAGCAGAGCAGACCGAGCTTGAGCGCAGGTTGAGCGCGCTTCGCGAGTTCCAGTGGCAGAGACCGCTGAGGTTCAGTGGTGAGCTAGACCCTCAGGCAGCAGAGGTTTGGCTCGAGATGGTGGTTCGCCTTTTCAGGCTTGTGCAGACGCCGACAGATCTTATGGAGGCATTGGCCGCCAACCTTTTCCGCGAAGCAGCTTGGCGTTGGTGGAGTCTGGTGACTCAGTTTCTTGACGAGTCGTCGCTTTCGTGGGGTGACTTCCAGTTGTTGTTTCATGAGGAGTTTTCCCCCTCCTACTTACGTTCCGTTCGGATTCAGGATCTCCTGCAGTTTCAGCAGGGAGGGATGACGGTGGCCGAGTACGCATCTAGTTTCGCAGACCGTGCACGCTTTTACCCGGACTTGGTCCATGACGGCAACTTCCAAGCGCGGAAGTTCGAGCAAGGTCTCCGCAGAGAGATTCATGCTGTCATAGTACCATTGTGCTTTTTCCACATATGTTGGGGTGCTAGAGCAGGCTCGACAGAGCCGAGATGTCTGCTGCAGCTAGCGGGCGTCGGCAAGCAGAACCTCGACGCAGGTGGATTTCTGATAACTGGACTCAGGGGCGTGGTCGTACACCACAGTCGCGTCGGAGGGCACCAGTGCAACCCAGAGAGAGTCGATGTTATGCTTGCGATGGCTGAGGTCACTTGGCATGAGACTGCCCGACCAGGCACGCTGAGAATATCGGGCAGGCAGCAGGTGCACCACCGCAGCAGAGGCAACGCCGTGATTGGAGTAGCGCCCAGAGAGGTGGTGCTAGCAGAGGAGCGGGAGGAGCTGGTAGTGGGGAATGACTTTACGAGATCTTCCCATCACCACTAGGCGGTCCACGTCAGGCTCCGGGAGCTGACAGTTGGGACCACAGACAGCCACGGGCTTTGGATGTCTACGATCCTGCAGAGCATGAGGTGATAAGAGGTACGCTCTACAACTCTTCTACTTTTTTGAAGTAGAATTGTTAGACTCTGTGTGTGAAATGCTTTTCTCCCTGCTCCTTGCTTGAGGTGTTACCAGGGTGGCGCGGGGCGTCGGTGTAACCCTGTGTTGGTAAGGTAAAAGGCATAGAACCTTTTTCTTTAGTCGATGGTGTCGACTCCTTTGCTCTCTGAGTGTGTAAGAGAGTCTGGGTCGTGGTACATTGACTGTGAAATCTTGCGTGACCAGATATCCTTGGGTGTTTCACCATATGGATATTCTGAAGGAGGGAATCACCGGGCCTTGTTCCAGGTGTAGGCGGTGATTCCAGTCGCGGCATGCGACGTAGAGGTTCGGTCAGGGAGGTGAGCTACCCCCGAGAGCCTTCGGGACGTTTGAGACCGTGCGAAGGGATGACGAGGTTCCCTACCACCTTTCCCTAACCCCAAGGTCGGGAGTAGGTTCATGACGTATCCCATGTGACTTACCCGAGAAGATGTGTGCGTGCTCCTATTCATGTCATCGGCAAGGGCAGACCTCGCGTGAACAGATCAAACCCTTTGGTCTGGGTGCGATGACGCGGGGCTATGCAAGAGTTCTTCTGGGTACGGGAGAGCCAGGTGCGGGCTTAGTACCCCAAGTTGTTCCATGGTTTTTCTTTTTCAGGGACAAAAATATTGAAGGAGGGAATTATGTAAGAACCCGGTTTTTGCTATAAAAGACTTTGGAATATTCTTGATGTTATTCCAGAGCAGCGCCTTCAGACGGCGTGTGATTCCGAGCCCCGGTGTGACCGAAATTAAATTTTCAGTGCATTCACACTAGGCACGCCAAATAAATGGGATAACTTTTAAACGGTGATCCGGATCAGAAATCTGAGTGTAGTGATGGGTCTGAAATAGGGTGTTTACACTACCACAAAACAGGGCAAGGGAAATGCTTCCCTTTACCAGCGCTAAATAGAAAGTGCTGATAAAGGGCTATGCCTTTATCAGCACTAGTTAAAAGCGCTAATAAAATTTATTATTCTTAATTTATATAAAATTATAATATTTATCAGCGCTAAAATAAAAGTGCTGATAAAACATACCTTTATCAGTGCTTTTAACGAGCACTGATAAAGGTTCCAACGGTTTCTATTTAATAACCCTAACAGTCCCTCCTCTCTCGCACACGGTAAAGCTTTCGCGGAAGCTGAACCAGGACCCTCTTCCACCACGACTTCTCCTCCTCGTCTGCGCTGCGTCCTCGTCTTCCTCCTCCTCCTCCTCCTCCTCCTCCTCCTCCTCCTCCTCTTCATCCTCCTACGCTGCCGCCGCCGTTGGGTTTTGCTCCTCCGCGCCATTGGTTTTGCTCCTCCACCGCGGCCGCCGCTGTCTCCGCTGCCGCGACCGCCGCCGCGACCGCCACTGCCTTCGCCACTCCCTCCGCCGCCGCCGCCTTTGCCGCCGCCGCCGCCGGTCAGTATAGGAGTATATATAATCATTAATTATAGATAATATTTATTCAATTTGAGGATTATACTATTACAAACATAAGATTGTTTTCTATAGTTGGATTTTGATGATGAACCTCTTAGGGATGAGGATTCGGTGTAGGGAATTGGTCTTGAGGTGGTACCTCTCAATAAAATGGTGGTCTTAACGATAATTCTTTTTCTGGTATTAGCTAGTCGATGGTTAATTCTGGTGATGAATAACCATAATGAGATGATACTCACTTGGATGAATATTAAGTTATTTTTTTGGGTAAAGTCTTATCTAGACATGTAGTGCTCAGTCTGTATCTAAGAGATTCTGCACCTTCGGAAGAATATCATGACCTTCATAGAGATTTCTTTGAGGTTAAAAAATCTTTCATAGTATACAATGGATATAGTTTGATAGCGAAGGAATGGTCATGCCTTGGATTTGTATAAGGGAAGCACTCTCTATTCTTGAGTTTTGGTGTTATGAATGGGTTGAGGGACATGGTCATTTGGATTCCTAACCTTATTGATTTATAGAATGGTTTTAATGTGACCATCACTATTGAACCTAGATGGATGGGTTTAGGGTAATGAAGCATGGGTATATTCCTTTGGTTTTGGAATAATGTTGGGTAACTGGTGATCATGTGGTGAGTTTTGGCATGGTGTGATGTTAAATTGGAAAAGAGTACCAGGGGTGTCCCATTGGAAATATGTGCATTCCCCCTAATTTTTGTCAAGATGTACGGGGTAGGCTCATTGAGTTTGATAGGGATATGATCCTACTCACTAGATACCACGTGTTGTGTTGAAAAGATTGTACCATGAAGTTTAAAGCCATGCATTTAGGATGTATGTGTCGTGAAAGGTGTGATAACAGAGGATTGATCAGGGCTTACTCATTTGGGATATGCTATCTAGAATAAACTTGGGGATTATACCTAGTAAGGAGGACCTATTGGCCAGGGCTTACCCATTGTATGTTCATCTTTTATATTTTAAAAAGTCTATTGAACTCGTTCTATCGAAGGTGGGTTCTATAATTTCTTGTTATCTTAAGGTGTGTTTAACCATGGTGTGGGTTGATTTCAGTTTTAGTGGGTTCTTGGGGTTTGTGGGATGTGGTAAATGATGTACTCGGTTTTAGATTATTTTATTCTCATGAGTTTCCCCTATTTTATGTTTTCTTTTCAGTTGGAAATCTCCTCTATTGTACGCCTCTCCTCTGCTACGAATGCATCTCTACCGTGTGCTTAACGACACCTTCGTGGTGAGTTTTCTCCTGTTACTCATTGATTTCCTCTTGTTCTCATGTTATTATTGTTTGATACTGATGGTTATAATGTGAAATGTACGGGCTAAACGCCCCGCTGAAAATCGTGGCCGTTGGTGGTCCTTGTTTGCGCACTAAATGAATTGCATGTTGGTTGGTTCTTATTGAACATTTGTATATAAAAATTGGTAATTTATGTATACTTGACTTATGAATGAACGCCCAAGGATGATAAAACTTCTGTGATAACCCCTGAATTAACAAATAAAATTGAATAAGGGATGCTTTGTAAAATCTAAAATTGTGATTGTTTGGTTTGTATCTAAAGTACACACCTTTAGTTCATGTTGTTCTATATGTCATGTATTTTCAAAGGCATCATGCGGTCTTTTTAAGACTAACTTGGAATTAATTTGATATATGTCAAATTAAATCAGGTATCTTATCTATAGACGATGTTCACCCTCCTAGACACACCATGTATATGGATTTCACATGAGTTTAGAAATGGTAGTATACAACCAACCTTGACTGAGAACCCTACACATTGTGTATCCATTGAAAAAATTGTGTACTATGTTAATTTCATTATTATTATTTATTTTTCACTTATATGATAATATTTCATGTATGAGTAGCCCATTATAAATATCTTCTCATGTAGATCACAATATTATGATTCCCTCATTCATTGGAAATTGCACATGATGTGGTTTGGATATTTTAATTATCTTCACTCTGCTTGAGAGTTGACAAGTGACAAGTGAGTTGTTTGGAGAAAATATGGAGTATGGTACTCCCCCATGTTTCGGTGAAGAGTCCTCCATGTATAGGTTTTAGGTACTCCATGGAGATATACAAAAGACAAGGCACAATCCCCCGTATATAGATAGAGTTCAAGTACTTTCACATGTTTTGGGGTAGGTTTTTCTATTTCATTGTAGAGGCATTTGTACCATGATTTTTTTATAAAACCCAAACAATGCTACTTGATTAATTAAAACATAATATTAGGCAAGTTTGAGATCGAACCCATAAAGACGATGAATATGAATAAAGAATGGATGAATGCCAATCGGTTGACAAAAGAGTATGAAGATGGCGTGAAAGAGTTTATCAAGTTTGCAGTAGATCATGCATGTGACCCTTCTCAAATCCTCTGTCCGTGTTTACGCTATTGTTATTCAAGACAAATTAGTCCAGAGGAGTTGGAAGAACACCTGATTTGTCACGGAATAGATCGAAGTTATACATGTTGGAATAAACATGGGGAAAAACGAATGTAGGTAGTGGCTCGGATAACACGACATTTTATGGAAGATCTGATATGATTACAAGCATGAACAGTGAAGACGATCGTATGGAGGATGTGATTACAGATGTGAATGATGATGAAGATCGTATTAAGGAAATGACAAGGACAGTTGAAGATGAACTTCGTGATTGCCCAAAATTGTTTGAGAAGTTAAAGAGTTGTGCAAAAACGCCATTGTATACTGGTTGCACTAAATATATAGCATTGTCATCCGTACTGAAGCTGTATAATTTAAAAGCAGGCAACGGGTGGAGTGACGCCAGTTTTACGGAACTACTTGCTCTCCTGAATGACATGCTCCCAGAAGATAATGAACTCCCAAGCCGAACATACGATGCCAAACGAATGCTACGATCGATGGGTATGATCTCTGAAAGAATACACGCCTGCCTAAATGACTGTATATTGTTTCGTAAGGACTACAAATCACTTAAAGAATGCCCAAAGAGTGGTGCTTCTCAATACAAGAAAGATGATTCTAGTCCTAGGAAAGTTGTTTGGTACTTTCCAATCATTCCAAGGTTTAGGCACCTATATGGAAGTGAGGAGACTGCATGACAATTAACATGGCATACAGATACAAGAATTAAAGATGAGAAACTACGTCACCCGACAGACTCTCCTCAGTGGAAGAGAATTGATCACGAGTATCCTGAATTTGGAAACGAGCCGAGAAACCTTCGTCTGATGTTATCTACAGATGGGGTGAATCCTTTTGGTTTTCAAAGCAGCAGTCATAGTACATGGCCGATTATGTTGGTAAATTATAACTTACCACTGTGGTTATGCATGAAACAAAAATACATCATGTTATCTATGCTTATATCAGGACCAAAACAACCGGGTAATGATATTGATGTTTATTTGGCTCCATTGATCGAGGATTTAAAAATATTGTGGGATTCAGGTGTTACGTTGTATGATGCTTACAAAAAAGAAGATTTCACTTTGAAATCCATGTTGTACGGGATGATAAATGACTTTCCTGCTTATGGAAATTTGTCAGGATATAGCATTAAAGAAACTCAAGGGTGTCCCATTTGCGAACAAGGTACACAGTCAATTAGGTTGAAACATTCATCGAAAACCATTTTTTTAGGACATCGCAGATTTCTACCCCGATGACATAAGTACCAATCTTGGATGACATCATTCGACAGAAGTTCAGAAGAACGTACAACACCGTCTCCACTAACAAGTGATCAATTGTTTGAGAAGGTAAAAGATTTGAACACTACTTTTGGTAAACCGTTTTTGAAAAACCTTACGAAAACTAGTTGGAAAAAGAGATCAGTTTTTTTGAATTACCATACTGGAATTATCTGTATGTCAGACATTTTCTCGATGTTATGCATATTGAAAAAAATGTATGTGATAGTGTCATCGACACGTTGCTGAATGCACCCGGCAAAACAAAGGATGGAATTAAGGCTAGATTGGACATGGTTGAGATGGGAATACGAGAAGAGTTGGCACCAGTGAAGGGTGAAAAATGAACATTTCTTCCTCCTGCTGCTTACACTCTTTCCAGGCAGGAGAGATATCAGTTTTGCAACTTCTTGAATGACGTAAAGGTTCCAGAGGGGTATTCATCAAATATCAAGAACATCATATCAATGAACGATTTAAAATTAAAGGGGCTGAAATCACATGACTGCTATGTTTTGATGCAAGATCTAATTCCTATAGCTTTACGTTGCATTTTGCCCAAGAATGTCCGCCATACATTAACGAAACTATGTTTCTTCTTCAAAGCTATATGCAGCAAAGTTATAGACCCGGCAAAATTGCCAACTATGGAAAGCGAAATTGCCGTCATATTATGTGAATTGGAAATGTTCTTCCCACCGACATTTTTTGATATGATGGTTCATTTGATGGTTCATTTGGTGAGAGATATTCGACTACGTGGTCCTATACATTATAGATGGATGTACCCCATTGAACGGTATATGAAGATTTTGAAAGGGTATGTCAAAAATCGAAGTCGACCAGAGAGTTGTATTGTGGAGAAATATATTGTTGAGGAAGTTGTTGAATTTTGTACTGAATACCTGTCTGGTGTGGAAAATGTTGGCCTACCGAAATTTCGTCACATTGAGCGACTTGAGGGTGAAGGAATTTCTAGAAGAGAGGTTTTCACAATCAATATTACAGATCGGGAGCAGACTCACCTTTACGTTTTGCATAACAGTTTTGACGTTGACCCATATGTTCAAACCCACAAAGAAATTCTTAGGCATTTGAATCCATCTAGGGATGAAAAATGGATATCAGATACACATAACGACAGTTTATAGGATGGTTTCAGAACCATATTTTGAAGTAGTTAGATGAAAATCTAGAATCAATTTCAGAACGACTTTGATGGCTAGCCGGAGGAGCAAGTGTGTATGTATTATCTTACAATGCTTATGCAGTTAATGATTATACATTCTATACTAATGAACATGATGAAGATAGTACCATGCAGAATAGTGGGGTTACACTTGTGGCTGAGGCGATGCATGTTTCTGGTGCTAAGGACAAAAATACAATTTATGCGAATATGTCATACTTTGGCATCATTAAACGAATATGGGAGTTGAATTATATGAAATTCAAAGTGCCGATTTTTCAATGCAAGTGGGTTGATAACAGGAGTGCTGTTAAAATAGATGAATTAGGATTCGTGAAATTTGATTTCAGTAAGGGGAGAAAGACGAACCATTTATAATGGCATCACAAGCAGTACAAGTATTTTATGTTCTAGACCCCGAAAACCGAAATTGGTCAATTGTTCTGTTATCGACCAAAACAACTGAAGGGTCAGATGAAAGTTCAACGTAGGTTGACCCTTTTATAGGGACTTCACAATCATTTCGCAGCGGTTCAAATGTAGACGACATTTTTTATGTCAGAGGACACCACAATTAAGGGATTTACATAGTCGATAGAGGAGTCAAATCTCTTCAGCCTTTAAAGAAAAAAAAGAGAGTACAATAATTAGGTTATTTGTTTATTGTAATATACATTGTGTTACGTTATGTTATTATCTGTCCGCTGCTGCTTTTATGTAATCTAAATTAAATGTTAAACTACTTATGCAGATAATGGATTCTGCACCTGCTGATGCGCCTAATCCCGAGGCACAAAAGGTCTGTCAACCACTTACTGGTGGTCCCAGTGCAGAGTAGGGGTGTCCAGACCCATCCCAACCCGACCAACCCGACTCGACCCGATAGAGTTGGGTCGGGTTAAAAAATTTATACCACGGGTTGGGTCGGGTTGGGTTATATCATGGTCGGGTTGGGTCGGGTCACGGGTTGGGAAAAAATTGACCCAACCCGACCCAACCAACCCGACTAATGTAAGTCGCCTCTTCAGACTTCTCCATATCCCCCTGCCTCTCGACCCAATGCCCCCTCACCCTCGCCCCACGCCGCTGTCTTTCTCCTTTCCTACACCATCCATTGATTCCATGCCATTGCCCACTATTACATGAATACTCTATTAATCGCATAGATGATTGAATATTCCATGACATTTCTAAGACAAACATAAAATAAATTCAAAGGAATCGAGACATGTGAAATTCGTGAAAAAACAATGCCCAATCAACAAACAAAAACATGAAGATAACTGGATTTCATTGAATTTTGCTACGAAAATTAAAGAACAAGAAAAAAACCAAAGGAAGATAGAACGATTTTAATTATTCAAAGATCTGATGGTGGAGGATCAACTCAGAAAACGATCATTGAACATCTCCCTCGCCCTCACCAATCCATTGTATCCACCGCGTCACACCTGCATGTACCCCCTGCCTCTGCCACCACCTCCATCTCCACTGTGACTGTGTACGATGCCAAATCTTTCAGTGTCAGGAAGTACCCCATTCTCATCACCCTCCTGGCCTCACGTTGAACCTCCTCAAACCTTGATAAATACATGAAGGCAAGCTAATCACATCCCACCATCGAGTCATAGACTGATGTTTTTTTGGGTCAATTTATTATAGGGCGGAGGATGTGGGCATTCCCTAGTGTGGTGAAGAAGATGAAGCAGAGGAATACATAACCCAATCGACCAACGAGGCGATAGATAAAAAAAGAACCGAACAATTTTTTTTGTCATAACTTGGTCAACCTGCAGGTTGGGATCATAAAAAATACCAAACGATTTTTTTCCTTAACCCGATCAACCCGACCCGACCCAACCCGATTTGAGACGGGTTGGGTCGGGTCGGGTCTAAATCCAAAAACATCTCTGACCCGAACCAACCTGACCCGACCTATTTTGCTTGGGTCGGGTCCAAAATAGCCCTCAACCCGACCCAACCCAACCCATGGACACCCCTAGTGCAGAGCAACAATAGGTTTCTCAACCAGTTGCTGTTGGTCCCAGTGCAGAGCAGCAACAGGTTTCTCAACCTATTGCTTCTGGTCCCAGTGCTGATGCTAGTGCTCCAAAGAAAGATATTGATGATACTTCTGAGGAAATGGTAGGAAATGAATCCCTGAAAGCGCAAAAAAAAACAAGAGCGCCCTAGTTTGACAATGTTAGCCAAAATCCTTAAGGCAAAAGAAAAAGGTACTAAATTTGAGGTGGGATGGATTAAGCGAGGCCAACATGTTAACCCCAATAAAGCCATCTTTAGTAGCTATATTGGAATCGTCACTCAGCAATGTATGCCGATTGATGTACAGTCGTGGCACCATGTTGTCACCAGTATTAAGACACTAATGTGGGAAGAGATTACGGTAACATTATGACATCGTTTTTTTAATTTATTAAAATAAAATACCAAAACATTGACTTACTCTTCATCATCCATTGCATATTGCATTTAAAGTAGATGCCTCGCACAAGGATTATGTATTAAGAGTTTCAGGAAGGATTCATAGAGATTTCCGCACAATTTTAACGAAATATCATCTTAAAGATGCTGAAGGGAAAATCAAGCCGCACTCACCTCCTCTTTATGCACACTTGATATCCCAAGGAGTGTGGGATGCATTTATCAACCGTCGTGGGGAGCATACTTTTTAGGTACATTGTGTGGGGTAATATGTTGTTTGACGTTGCTTGTATTCATCACTTTGATTGACAGTTTTTTATTTATGAAACAACAACTGAGTGCTGAAAATAAAAAATGCACAGCAGAACCAGTGTACCCTTACCGTAAAGCAAGGTTGGGGTACGCTTCACTTGAGAAAAAATTGGTATGTCTTTTAAATCTACCATAATACTTATATGTGACATAAAACAACACCATAACCATATTTCTCTGTTTATATGCAGATTGATGAATCAAAATCGAAATCCAAATCCATCCCACACCATGTGCTATGGAAGGAGGCTCATGTAAATAAAGAGGGGATACTGATAGATGAAAACACACAAAAAGTGTGGGAAACATGTGTAAGTATGACATAATATAAATTTGATTTGTTTTAAATCGCTATTACATTACAATGACTACTTATTTTTCTATATTTTCTATCTGACATAGTCACAAGAATCAACAACACCCACACTAGATGAAGACATACTTTCAGCAGCCTTGAAGCGGCTAGACCAGTATGGCCGCGTCAGAGGTGCGGGTTTTGGGGTGACACCCCGAACATATTTTCAAAAACAAAAACAAGCGGACGATGAAAATGAAAAAATGGAAAAGCTGCAAGAAAAATTAGCTATTTTTCAAGAAGAATTACAATACCAAAGAGAGATGATATCAACATTGATGGGGGAGAGGCAAAGAGAAGAAACAACTCAACAATAACCCGTGCGTGATGATCTCGCCCCACCCCCACCAACTTTGAGGCAAGCCATTCCCCTAAAAAATCTGACTTAGCTGAGGTAATCAATGTTTTAATAATTGTTTCTGTGAAATTTGATTCACATAGACACTGATACCTTTCCTGTACTAATATTCTACAGGGTAAAAATGACTGTGATTTATATCTAGCAACTCCCACATAATGCCTTGTAGTAAGGGCTACAGTGTTCGATACGCAGAATGACATGCTACACAACAGACAACTTCCAACAGATCATTTCAGAGTGTCAATTATCATAGATAAAGAGCCGAGTGCCGAGATACCTATTTCAAATGACGATGAAAACATTCATACGGTTGAACAAGCTATTAGAACATTCACCGCATGGCCGTCGGTTCTTGTAAAAAAACATGTCAACAAGGAGGTATCCATTTCCAAGTTATTTTTCAAGATGGACCTTTAACATTTAATGAAAAAATGTCCGAACTGATGAATGTTATTACAGAACAACAAAGAGGATGGGGTGAAATGAAATATCATCTCAAAACTATCTCAAGGATCAACCAATCGATTGAAACGGTCTATTGAGAGCACATTCACCCCACCCGTTCTATATCTATAGTTAATATCATTACAGGATCATGTGGATACAAAGATGATAGACAACAATGCTCACACAATTGTTTTTGAAAAAAATATGTACGGAGAGGAAACATCAGATTTCATTAGTGCTGAAAATGTAAATTAAATCCTCAAGTATGAATGGCTAGGCACCTCAGTTGTAAATGTATACATGAGGTATGTTTTCATGATTTGATTTTATAAAAGCTGATATACTCTGATAATAATGACTAAATACATTTTATATTTTTTGCAGGCGTATATATGAAAAAAAATTGAAGGGATTTCCCCATGAACAAAAATTTGGACTCGTTAGTCCTCACACCACCTCTTCAAAAGAAGAAATAGATTCTGATAAAGAGGCTGCAATAATGTCATCCCTGCTCAAATCATTTGAAAAAAAAATTACGGATGATAGACTTTTTAATACCAATGATGCAGGGGTAAAACTCTACAATTTAATCATATCAACTATATTTTCATTTCTTTCTTTACTTATTCCTTTTTGTATTTTTAGGGAGAATTGGATGCTGATTGCAGTCAATTTGGATACTCCAAAGATTTATTTTCTGGATTCAATGCATGGATATCCAACAAGCTGACCACGCATGATGGCATTTGTTAATTTGTAATATAATATATATATCATTTTAAAACTAAAAATCTAGTTATATAATTTATGTTATCTTTTAATGAGGATTCTGTTATGATAGGGAGGTGCATCAATATCGTCTAATGCATGGAATGAATCCAGGGCATAAGGATGAGAAAACCTACAAGATCTACAACTGGAAAAGTATCCAGGTATATATGATGACATTGCACTATCCAAACACATATCAAAACAAATTACTTATTGTTGTCGATGTTTTTGCAGTGTCCAAAACAAACAAACTTAAAGGACTGTGGTTATTATGTTTTTAAATTTATGAAAGAGATCATATTTCATCAACAAACTAGCATCCCTGATGAGGTATTTTCGAAAATAATTATGAGTTCATTTAAAATATTTATTAATCCTTTGTGTATTTATATTTTTTCAGTACTACCATGATTGTCTCAAAAACTCATATTCAGAAGATGATATAGATGTGTTTAGAAACGAATGGGCAACATACCTAATGGAAGATTGTACACAAATAGGATGAAGGTGAATTCCTACTAATGTCATCCATATATGATCATTGATATCTCCCTTTTTTACACTTACTGAGCATATATGATCACCCTTTATTATGTTTTATATCCTTAGGTTATGAAGAATAGTTTTAGATATGATTTTTCTTTATAGTAAAGCATAACTCATTGGCTAAAAGTGTCTAATACCAGTTTCAAATTGAGATTAACTTTAGAAAACAACACCACTGACATACGGAAAACCGAGCAAACATGTTCGGATTGTTTTGATACTTTAGGACAACAATCCATGAGTCATTTTTGAGGTGTACGAATTGACCGCACCTCAATCCGATGCACGGTGTGACTGGCATGGCTAAAAGTGTCTGATACCAGTTTCAAATTGACATTAACCTTAGAAAAAAACACTACTAACATACGTAAAACTGAGCAAACACATTTAGACTGTTTTGATACTTTAGGAAAACGATCCATGATTCATTTGTGATGTGTACAAATTGACCGCACCTCAATCCGATGCACGGTGTGATCAACATGGCTAAAAGTTTCTAATACCAGTTTCAAATTGACATTGACTTTAGAAAACAACACTACTGACATACGTAAAAATGAGTAAACGCATTCAGATTATTTTGATACTTTAGGACAGTAATCCATGAGTCATTTGTAAGGTGTACGAATCGACCGCACCTCAATCCGACGCACGGTGTGACCGGTATGGCTAAAAGTGTCTGATAATAGTTTCAAATTGACATTAGCTTTAGAAAACAACACTACTGACATACAGAAAACTGAGAAAATGCATTCGGATTGTTTTGATACTTTAGGACAACGATAAATGAGTCATTTGTGACGTGTATGAATCGATTGCACCTCAATCCGACACACGGTGTGACCGTTATGGCTAAAAGTGTCTGATAAAAGTTTCAAATTGACACTAACCTTAGAAAACAACACTACTGACATACGAAAAACTGAGAAAACGTGTTCGGATTGTTTTGATACTTTAGGAAAACAATCCATGATTCATTTTTGACGTGTAAAAATCAACCGTACCTCAATCCGACGTACGGTGTGACTGGCATGGCTAAAAGTGTCTGATACCAGTTTCAAATTGACATTAACTTTAGAAAACAACACTACTGACATACAGAAAACCAAGAAAATGCATTCAGATTGTTTTGATACTTTAGGACAATGATCTATGAGTCATTTTTGAGGTGTACGAATCGACCAAACCTCAATCCGACGCACGGTGTGACAGGTATGGATGAAAGTGTCTGATAAAAGTTTCAAATTGACATTAATTTTAAAAAACAACACTACTGACATACGGAATACCAAGAAAACACGTTCGGATTGTTTTGATACTTTAGTACAACGATCCATGATTCATTTGTGACATGTACGAATCAACCGCACCTCAATCCGACGTACGGTGTGACCGGTATGGATAAAAGTGTCTGATAATAGTTTCAAATTGACATTAATTTTAGAAAACAACACTACTAACATACGGAATACTGAGAAAACACGTTCGGATTGTTTTGATACTTTAGGAAAATGATCCATGATTCATTTGTGACGTGTACGAATCGACCGCACC
The DNA here is from genome assembly GCA_963277665.1 of Viscum album. NCBI lineage: Eukaryota > Viridiplantae > Streptophyta > Magnoliopsida > Santalales > Viscaceae > Viscum > Viscum album. The sequence continues at coordinate 1,428,900,584 of OY728156.1, read as the reverse complement.
TCAATCCGACGCATGATGTGACCGGTAAATCTTTTCATTAGATAAAGAATCTGTATTTATTAAATGAGATAAATCATCCAAAAATATATTGATTTTACATTATTCCCTTTCATTATTATCAGAATGAAAACATTTGAGTTTATCATTTCTATATTTTAGTTTCACATTTCCATATTAATGTATTCTTTCATATTAATGTTTTAATTTATTTCATTATTGTATTACTAACATAATATTTGTTTTCTTATATAGGTGAATTCTTTTTCTTGAGTTTGGATGCTTTGTTCGGCAAAAAATACCATGGATGAAATTTTTTGAGAGGATCACAGATATCAAAGGTTGAAACATTAATTTTTATAACTGTTGTTGGATAATTGTAATTGTAACCATGTAAAACATTGTTTGAAATGTATATAGCAGTGTGTTTTTTTGTATTCATGATGTTAAGTAAATTTATATAGGATTGTTTGTCAAAATATTGTGTGCAGGTGATGGCTTGTACAGGTGCGGGTGCGGGTTTGTACAGGTGTAGGTGCTGGTTTGTGCAAGTGCTGGTTCTGCAGGTGCAGCTGAAGGAGCCTTTATCAGCGCTATCCTGAGCACTGATAATATGGCCCTTTATCAGCACTATCCTGAGCATTGATAATATGGCCCTTTATCAGCACTATCCTGAGCACTGATAATATGGCCCTTTATCATCACTAGAAAAGTGTTGTAAATGTCGGCGAAGATAAGGGGGGAGGGGGTCCCCTTTATCTTCACCGGCATTTACAACACTTTTCTAGCGCTGATAAAGGGCCAATTTGTAGTAGTGTTACCCTAGGAACGACATAAAACAAGTCGGCGCGGAACGTTGGGACCCCTCACCCGTTAGCAAAACGTTAAACGGATAATTAAATTAATTAATTTATTCATTTAATGGCTAAACTCAAGTATCTCTTAAACGGTTGCTCAGATTGGAAAACCGAGGGCACCGTTGAGTCCTAAGCATTCCGTTTACCCTATGAGGGGTGTAAGTTTCGCAGGCACGAACCGTCAGTGAAAAATGGCCCCGGGGGCGTTCTCGTAATTTGGCGGCCTCAGGCGTTGAGTTTAATAACTTTTGAATGAGGCCTCAGATTAAAATTCCGAGACCTCCATTGTGCTCAGGAGGAGGTGTTCACCCTAGGGGCGGATTAACCTCGACCCTGTTGAGGGTTCGGGTATGGGACCTACGGGCGGGGGTTTAAGTGTTTTCTATTTAAACACTCCCCCTTTGTTTTGTTTCCCCCTGGCGCAAACCCTCCCAATGAAGGAGGAGCTCCATCCTCTCCTCCACCTTTCCAACGAGGCGCAGCAGTCCGATGGATCGTCGCGAAGCATCGGGCGAAGCCCAACAAGGTAGGATCGTGCGTTTCATTTTTAATTTCCCGCACCTACTTTGAGCTTGATTATTTTCATCGAATTTCTATTTGATCTTCGAGAAAATCTCATAGTTGCGTAGATTATCTTCTGAGCTATCCACCGCACTTTTCGGATTGAAAATCCGAGTTGCGAGTCGATCGCAAACGTTCGCCGAATATTGCGCGTTTTGGAGGTCGTTTGGGTTCTCCGGTGAGCAGACGATGGCGGCGTGGGTCTTCCAGGCGGCGGCGCGGCGCTGCGGGTGAGCTCGGTCGACGACTGGGTGTGGCGGAGTAGCTCCAGGCGGGACGAGGGCGTCGACGCGAGGCGGCGCTGGCCGGCCGAGGCGGTGGCTCCAGGCGGCGAGGCCGAGCCACCGGGGCGCGCGATCGTGGGGTCGCGGTGGGGGACAAAGACCCGCGTCCCGCGGGTCTTCGCGCGGGCCGGCCCAGGCCGGGCAGACTGGCCAGTCCAGGCTGGTCCAGCCCAAGGGGATTCGTTCCCCCTCTTCGGACGCCCATAATTTTCATTACGGGAGTCCGTTTTGTGTGCCGTCTGCGGAAGTGCCTTCCTGGCGTCGAGACAAGCATTTTAAAATGGCGTTGGGAATTTTTAATTCCCAAAACAAGGGGCCTCGGAGGCGCGACATTCCTTTAAGTGAATTGACGTTTTTCCAGGGGGTTCGTGTTTGGAGCGGCGCGAACACATCCGATGTCCGATTTGATCGCCGTCAGTGGCGTTGGGACCCTGGTGCTGAGGCGGAGTTTTCCAGTGTGGTTTCGGGCGTCGAAACCGGAGTTGAGGCGTGGACCCCACGGGCTGTCTTTCGAGCTGCACACATCTTTTTGTAACTTTTTCATCGGACGTCCATTCGGGGTGTGCGAGCAGTCAATTCTAAGTGTTTTTATGAGGGCATTGAAATGGTGCAATCCGCCCGCTTTAATTCTGCACGAGGGTGCGGGCCCCATGAGGGCCATTTTGGGAGTCGGCGGTGATTTCCAGCTTTATCACCGGGTGTTCATTTTGGACAAGTGAATAGTCCATCTTTTGCACTTTTATGAGAGGATCGCAATGGTGCGATCCGTTGGCAGCACTTCGGGACCGGGATGTGGGTCCCATGAAGCACCGCTCATGTGCGGTGCGGCGGAATGCATCTTTTTCTCCAGATATCCATTCCACTCAAGTGAGCAGTCCTTTTGAGGTGTTTTCCTGAGGGGATCACAATGGTGCGATGCGCCTGGCTGTTTTCGGGGCCGAGGCTCGGGATCACGGGACGTCGTTCGAGCGTAAAGCGGTGTTGGACGACTTTTACGTCGGATATCCGTTGGAGGCGAGTAAGTAGTCTATCTCACATGTTTTTCCATGAGGATTACAACGGTGTAATCTGTTCAGGTGAGCAGAGCCTCTTACATGATCTTATTAAATGTGGAAATATGAAGGGTGCTCCAGTGGTAGTTCTTCTTGTTGTGTTCGGAAGCGAACCCTTGGCGTGGGATCACGTTCACTCCCGTGTGAGTGAATTAATGATTGAAGAGATGTAGTTGGCCGTGCCTGGGCCAATGAGGTGGCAAGTTGGAGTTGTTACATTTACACCCTTCGCGTTGACGTTGGGTGTCGTGTGCATGATAGCCTTTGGGTTGGAAACATGGTATACTATGGGAGTATACAGGAATGCTTGGAGGTACGTGTGGTTGTTTGTACCTGAGAACGTTTGTGAGCTTCGTTGGAGTTGACTTGGGGTGACACGTCCTGTGGGCCCCATGTGCGTGTCGTGTTCTACTTTGTGTACCCTTGACCTCTCGCAACGTAGAGGGTCCCTCTGTTCTCGTTTGTTTGACCAGTCGGGTTGAGTGGTTTTCCCTGGTTCTATTCTCGATGGTTTGGCCGACAGAGTTGCTTCGTGTTCCCTGGTAGAGTTCTTGTGGATTCGGTGTGACCATCACATTACGCGAGCACCGATCCTCTACTCAGGAGGTTGTTTCCAGTAGGGATGGCCAGAGCAGTTCCGAGTTTACCCTCCAGCAGAGACTGGGTAGTGGGTTGCTCATTGTCTTCTTCTAGGTCTACCCTCCAGCAGAGACTGGGTAGTGGGTCACCTGTCGACGTCTTCCAAGTCTACCCTCCAGTAGAGACTGGGCAGTGGGTCGCCTGTCGACTTCTTCCAGGTCTAACCTCCAGTAGAGACTGGGCAGTGGGTTGGCTGTCGACTTCTTCTAGGTCTACCCTCTAGTAGAGACTGGGTAGTGGGTCACCTGTCGACGTATTCCAGGTCTACCCTTTAGCAGGGCTGGGTAGTGGGTCACCTGTTGAATTCTTCTAGGTCTACCCTCCAGTAGAGACTGGGCAGTGGGTCACCTGTTGACGTATTCTAGGTCTACCCTCCAGCAGGGATGGGCAGTGGGTCGCCTGTCAGCCTCTTAGGGTCTACCCTCCAGCAGAGACTAGGCAGTGGGTCCCCTGATGACCTCTTAGGGTCTACCCTCTAGCAGAGACTGAGAAGTGGGTCACCCGACGACCTCTTAGGGTCTACCCTCTAGTAGAGACTGGGCAGTGGGTCACCCAATGACTTCTTTCAAAATTAGACCTTTCTACTAGGCTAGTCTGTGGCTTTTCTCTGTGATTAACGGAGCGGGACCCTTGGTTATACGGGTCAGGTATGTAACGACATTGACCTTGAGAAGACCTCTCAACTGCGGGGCAGTGACGAGGTGTGGTTTGGATTTCCCTAGAACTGTCAAGTACAAGGGGCACTTTCCCCACCGAGACGCGTCCTTGTGACGCGACCTAAAACTGTGCGGGCGATTCAGTGCCGCCCAAAGTGGATAGTGTCGAGGTGCGGTGATTTGAGCCCCTTGACTTGCAGTTCAGGGCATACGTGTGAGATGCTGGGCATTGATGGTGTTTACTTCTGGGAATGTTGGCTACTCACTTTCTTAGGATGATATATGGGATGGAGATCCCCTTACGATCTTTTTCGGGATTCTTGATTGAGCATATGAATATGTATATACCTTGTTCCAGTACCCAATTCTTGATCTTGGTTACTCTCCCTCCAGGAGAGGCAAAGACGCGCGAGGTATGTCACATGATTTCCGTGTCTAGATTCTCATGGTTGGATGAGTCTACTCTCCTACTATAGGTAGCGAAGACTCGATGAGATGTTCATATTCTCACCGTTTCCAGCTCCTTGTGTCTGGACGAGTCTACCTCCTTTCTCTTGTTGGGTTGATCTGGACTCTCTACTGTTACTCTATTGCACTGTCAGTTGTACTCCTTTTCTTTTCCCTGTTCAATCTACTGCTCACCCTTAGGTAACTCCTTTGTTTCTCTCTCGATCCTTTGGGGTATCCTACCGAGTATTTTTATACTCACCCGTGCTTGGGCTTTGCCCGCACATGGTGTGCCCTTGTAGACGACAGACTGGTTGGTCGTGGCTTCAGCAGAGCTTAGGAGTTCGGGAGCTTGGACCGCATGTAGTGTTCGTAGTGGGGTTCTAGGTGTGGGACTCTCCCAGGTGTTTGCTTTTGTTTACCTATTTCTGGGTTGTGGAACTTTTCTGGTTGGGCACGTGTTTTTCCTCTTTACTTTTTAGTTTGCCTTCAGCACTTACTTTGTACTGTTAAAGGTCAATGCACATTTGTGGTTTATTTATAGCAGTTGGTACTTTGCTTTTTCTTTTTACTCTGCACTTTTGCATTGAGTGGGATGAATGTGTGTGTACAGGTACTTAGGCAAATGCCTCCCTGAGTTGTTGTGCCTTCAGCACTGGTCGCCAGCCCCTGGCCTATGGAGACGGGCTTGGGGTAGTCGCGGCTCGAGCCTGTGTAGGGTTGGGTCGTGACAGACAACCAGTACCGGGTATCAAAATTTAACCGTTGGGAACAATTTGGCCCATGAACAAAAGATAACTAACTAAATAAAGGTTGACATAATAAAAATAAAAAAAACTAGCAGTGAAAAGAAAATAAAACTGTACATACCTCTATGTGACCTTCCAGGTCACCACCCAACCAAAGACCAACCTTGATCCAATAATGAGCAACTCAGTCAGGAGAACCTGAGCAAAGAGAACTTGCAACTGAAATGATAAAATAGGCATGAGCATTAAAATGCTCAGTAGGGTTGTCAAGATAAACCACAGAATCCAAAAATCTCCTTTCCCAAAACAATTTGATGACACAAGTTTGAAATACAAATAGAAAGTAGGGTTTTCACATTTTGAAATAAGCAACATGTCTTTCTCATTTAAAAATCCAACACAAAGATAAATCATTTCCAAAACTCACTGCCATTTGTAAACAAAAACCAAAACAAGTGATACCAAAGCTGCGCTAAAATAAAATTGGTAAAGAGTGAGAACATGAAATAGACTAGTACAATGGAAAGTAAATTAGCAGTGTAAATAATTAACCATGTGTGATCCTAAACATCACTAGAAAACTTCTGGACATACTCGGTTCGGAACCACCTGCCAGCGTATGGTAAAACTCTTGAGTCTATAACCAACTGGCGCCCTAAAATTAACCAAAACTAGTGGCAAACCCCACCTGACCTAACAAAAAAATTAGGGGGTACCAACCCGTTTAATCAAGGTTGATCCACAATCGTCACTCGATCATCTAAAAGATGCTCAGAAACCCATGGTAGCAATAGTAATGTTGTATAGGTAGGAGGCCCTCGCACGCGTGACTCACCTTACCATGGCGTCACCGTACTTTCCTACCCTAGAAACAAACACTCAATACGATAACCCATAAAGGGATATACCCCTATAGAGGTGCCCTAAAAATATACATACATACATACACATATCACATCATCAAAGGTGCCAATCGGGCCATCATTCTATAAAATCATTAAAACCATTTGATACTTTTTTACAAAATATTAAAGTTGTTAAATGGGCACACAATAAACAAAACACCATCTTTTCAAAGGATCAACACAAACATTACACTAAATCTGAAAGTGTCAAATGAGCCTTTACCTTGACGTAACTATAAATGTTACCAAAACATCACACAAACACCGTTTTGTATTTACAAATCCAAAAGGTCCCTTAAGTTACAAAACGCACACCAAATCACTTTCCAAATACCAAACAAGCCTTTATCATTTTCAAACTCATGTCAAAACACATTTCAAAGGAAAATAACCATGCTTTAAAGAACACATATAAAGACTTCCTTAGAAATCACCTAAGGGAAACCAACTTTATTTGAAAACCAAAAACCATTTAAGCCACCGAGGTTTAAAGAGAAAACCATTTTTCAATTGACATCTTCATTTGATAACATATCCAATGGTACATCAAACACCCAAAAGAACATTTGAAAACCATTTCCACAAAGCCATCACTTGATTTAGAAACCAAACCCAACCATCCACAACATTTGGAAAATACAAAACAACCCCAATGAGACCATAAAATCCCATTTCCAAGCATTTTAACACACACACAAGCTATAATATTATCCAAACCAAATTATCCTACCAACAAATACCATCACAACAATCACAAAAAGAAAAATATTTCATAAAAGACCTCTTTCTAATTTAAAATAGCAAACATATTTTCAATAGGTATCCTAGGTACCTCAAACCTAGAAAATTCCCACAAATCACAAAAGAAATCCATTTTTAATAAATTTAACCAACACGAAACTACCCTTCGCATCAAACTATAGATATATCAGAGGTCAGAATCATATTTTAAAAATTTTCAAAACAAGATTTGAAACCTAAATAAAAAAATTCAGCATGGCCACATATATACATTTAAATCAAACACACTAAATACAGCAATACAAAGGAATAACTGAAGAGTCACATCAAAATCCATTTTTAAACAAATTCTAAAAACTTATAAATGTCGTACATGTCTAATTAGGGATATGGTGATGTTGCAAATCAAATAATAATAATTAAAAGAACCAAGTGCCACATAAATGCATTAGAAAGGAAAAATCATGGATTCACCTACCTCAAACTTGTGCGAAAGTGACAAAACCCTCAACGTATGGGTTAACAACGTCCCACGGATCAATTGCACACTCAAGACAACTAGAAAAATACACCAAACAACACCCGAGATGTTATGGTTTGACCAACTCTAAGAAACACACCTAAAAGGAATGGAAAACGAACAAACCTATGTCGAGGGTCACGAGCAGGGGGAATGCACTGAAAAGGGAGGGTGCCAAAGTCGAATCGCACCGAGAAGGGAAGATCGCTAGGTCGGGTCGCGCTGGCTGGAGCGTGCTCAGTAGGGGAGCTCGTTGGAGCGGGCTAGCCAGAGGCGTGCTGTGCCTGGTGCGAGTCACAAGAGGGAGCATGGGCAGAGTGGCAAGGGGAGGGCTGCCGGTGCAAGGTGGAGCATCAAGGGGGTGGGCTGGCCTGGTGCACAACGTGAAGGAGGGGGTAAACTGGTTGGGTGCGCCTCACACAAAAGCAGGGGAGGGGGGGATGGGTAGAATTAGGTTTTTTTTCATTTTATAATAATAATAATAATAATAATAATAATAATAATAAAACCAATAATAATAATAATAAAAATAACAATAACAATAACAATAATAATATTAAAAATTAATAATAATAATAATAACAAAGATAATAATAATAATAAATAATAATAATAATAATAATAATAATAAAACCAATAATAATAATAATAATAATAATAATAATATTCTTAATAATAACAACAACAACAACATATTATTATTATTATTATTATTATTATCAGACATTCTTTTTAAATTTTTATTTCATTTTATTTATCTTATTCTCATTTTATTTCATTTCATTTTATATTTCATTTTATTTTCTATGCAATCGTATTACTTATTTTAAAAATTGGGTAATCGCATGCTCGTCGCATGGCTTAATAAACCACGTGTAAGTTTCATGCCTCAACCCATACCATTTGGGCCCGCACAAGCACCTAGGGCGACCACATGATTACCGCTAACTATGCAGTGCCCGTGCACCGGTCCGAAACCCACTAAAGTCATTAAACGCCAAGAAAATTTAAATTAGGACCCAACCTGAACCTTGACGTGAGTAACCAAAGCCAAGAAATAATAAAATAAAAATAAATTTAAAATTCAGGGTGTGACAACCTATTTGGAATTTGCATTACATGAGAGTGATATGGATGCCATTATAACAGCTTGGATGGGGGATCATCAAGTTTTACCTCATCCCTCAATTTTGGTCCCTAATAGTGCGGTCCATTTGTAATTGGTTGAATATCAGAATCATTTCTAAGCATCAGCATCAATGTAAATTTTGACTCAACACCAAATTGATAAAGGAAAACAAGTCAATATTGACGGTGAGGGCTTTTAAGTTTGTTAAGGATATGAAATATCATCCTCAAAGGGACTATTCTAATACTCAAACTATTATTATGAGGTCTGCAATTAATTCTCAAAACTTGGTAGTGGTGATCCATGAAAATAAAAAAATGAGCTTCTCTTGGTTGGATTGACTATTAATGAAGATTCTCTTAAAGCTTGGAAACAATCCTCCCCAATTTTGAAAAAAATCCCCAAAGCTAATATCAATATATGAAACTCAATGGAAGTGGAAAGACAGATTCATCAATGAAAAGAAGAATTAAATTTAAGACATGTCTTTCATATGAAGAAATTATTGCTAATATGCCTTTGGAGAGACCTCTTTTTTGATAGCATCATTTTAGACAATGTACTTCTCTTTTATTTTCAAGTTTTTCTCTATCATGGACTTTTGTAATATGGTTTACCTCTACCATAAGTGAGGGTTTATGAACATTATTTTTCATGAAAAAAAATATTGATGGGTTTATTAGGATTGGATTAAAATTATTCAAGTAGCAGATGGTATAAGAAACCACAAACTAAGATTATCCATGCTTTGAAACTGAAACCATGCATAATAAAAAATGAAGAATGTACCGTACACCGAATATGGGCAGACCTTTTTTTTCCAATTATAACACCCCAAGATTTTAGAATGCATTTTCTTTAAATAATAATATATTAAATTGTGTGTGGTATACGCAACCCCGAGTTTAAATGAACCATGATATATTATAGAAATATTATTATTTAAATTACTGTTATAACATAGTCATTGGTTTGATAGGTATGAATATGAGTAACCACATTATGAAATATATATTGAAAAGTTTTTCCAGTACAAATTTATTGATTAATGAATATAAAATAAGTACTCAATGATAAGAATGAAATCATATAAGGTTAAAAATAGTTAAAGTTTAAAAGGGACATTTTCTATAAAAGTGGGGTTTCATTATATTTTTTGTATTTTTATTTAAAAGTTAAATATTAAAATTTTATAAACTGAAATTGGTAAAATGGAATTCATTTTTGAAATCATCATATCAAAATAAATTTTAATATGATTTTTTGTGATTTTTCAGAAATAGTTGATTTTTGGGTGAATAGTGAAAATACCGATTTTACAAATAATGACACTTTTATAACATAATCATGATATAAGAACAAATTGAAATTTTATGAAATATTTTTTCTAGATAAAATATATATTTAAGAAGTAATATAATTCATTTAAAAATAAAATGTTGAATTTAGAAATCTATGTTTAACATTATGGAAATCTAATTAATGTTTTTATTCAAATAAAAATTATTTTCGGTATTTCTCTTTTAATCAAGTTTTCACAAGGTAAATTTTGGTTTTGAATTGGTTTCAAAGTTAAATAAATATAATTTGATTAAAAACAATCCACTTAATTAAATAGGAATCATAATTATACACAATTTTGATATAAAATCATTTTTATGCTTAAAACAAGTATTTTTATAAAAACAGTTTTTTCGTTGTGTTTTTTGAACTTATATTAAAAGTAATTTCTACCAATTATGAAAATAGAATCTGTAAAAATGGATTTCATGTTTGGAATTAGTAGTTTTAAATTTATTAATGATTTCAATTTCATTTTTGGTCATAATTAATAGTCACCACGGTAAAAAGTTGTCACCACAATAAAGGGTAAAATAAGTTAATTAAGGTTAAAACTAAGTGATAAGGTCAAAAAATCTTTTCTTAAATCTTATTGGATAGGTGTATTTCAACCATTATCAAATTAGATTCAAAATTTAATTATTTTAGTTCCTCTTTCCCATGATTATGACTTTATATTATTTTAAAACTTTGAATAATTATAAGAGTGCCACTCTCCTCACTTATAAAAGGACACATCCCCTCCTCTCTTACTCACACTTCTTGATCCATTTAGATTGATCAAGACCTGACCAAATCCATTTTAAAACTTACTCCCTATGACTTAAAGGCTCTAATATCCCCAAAAAACCAACTTAGAAGGCTTAAGGTGTAAACCAAAGGAGGTTTTCCAAAGAAGAGGTATAACTCTGAACATAGTTCTTTCATTCTATTTATTTTTATACCTCCTTAAAACCTATCATAACCACAGTGATGTGATAATATCAATATATAAAAAATACTAAAATGTTATTATGTTTATGGAATAACCCCTTTTCATCTTATTTTACATCCTATAGGAAATGAAAACATCGCTCGTGCATACGTGTGGACTACCACCTCCATGAGGTGATGTATTTTGTTTTCCATCACTAATTCACATGGATAGTTATAAAGATGTAATTAATGAATATATAATATTTTTATAACATAATTATTATTATGGAAATATAATATATTACTTACCTTATTTCCTTTCTGTTGAAAATGATAATGTCCCTCGTGCGTACGTGTGTACTACCACCTCCACAAAGCAATGCGATTCATTTTCCATTTATGATTTTCATGGATGGTTCTAAAATTATATTTAATTTATAAAAATTATAATTATTTCATGATTAATATTTTGGATATGATGGAATAATTACCCATTTTGACCATGATCAACCTACCAAAGTTGTTTTTGGGATTATGAACTGAATGCCCTCAAAACGTCTAACATGAACTTAACCAATTTAGTAAATAAATAAAACATGGTAATTAATGAAATATAATGAATAATAATAAGGTAAATAAATTGAAAAATGTTATTAAGTAATTATAAAATTAATATAATTTTATTATTCAGGAAATTAAAAGACGTACGCGGCATGTCAGGATACAAGGTAAGGAATTTTTCATCTCAGTTTCCTTTATGTGAAACTTATGCCATCTTCACCACATGTTTTCTTTTGAGTGGTGTATAAATTTACATATGGGTGTATTCTAGAATTAATTTACTGAAATTTAAGAGGTTTAAAAATTATTTTCAAGTTCTATGCTTCAATGTTCTTTTGATTCAAAAGTTACTAAAGTCATAAGAGATTTTTATTTAAAACGTTGTTTTAAATATTTTAAACTCTTTCTCTCCCATACCTATGTTTAAAATATTTAAATAATATTCTTTACTATAATAATTTTTTTTAAATTCATTTTCAACCATCCTTGACTTTTTTACAATGGTTTTAAAAAGGAATCTTTTAAATGTTTTCTGCATAGGTCACTTTTGTCTCTTTTTACCAAAGCGAAAAGAATGTTTTTTAAATATTTACCACATTGATGTATTTTACTACCATAATGGACATTATTCATTATAAATATTTATCTATAAGTTTATATGATTTTTGAAGAATATTCTATTTCTCACTCTTCTTGAAAATTTTCATTTTAAGACTTTTCAAAGGAAAAAGTATTTTTATCCTTATTTTTACATGAATCCCAAAAGTGTTTCTATATATATATATTAAAAAAAATATTTTATGATATTTTATGATGGAAATGAAATATTTTATGTTTTTTCTTCATTATATGGTTATTTTGCATTTTATATAATAACGAGTGAGCCTAATATAACTCTAATGACGGGTAATTGAGCCTGATATAGTTCTCCAATGCATTGAGTAAAGTGATAGAGTTCCTGGTAATTATGTTACTCATAAGGGATATGTTGGAATTAACCATAAAGGTTATTCCTTTGTAAGGTTTATTGTAAGGGTGATTAGAAGGATAATTCCCCAAGATACTTACATTGTTTTTCAATGATTTATATGGGATTTAAAGGAAATATTTTGATTCCATAAGGTAAGAAAATGAACTTATGATTTAAGGAAAGTTTATGATCTTATAAAGGTTAAGGATTTGTTTTCATGTTTTCTCATGTTTTCCTAAGTAACTTTCATGATTATGATTTTTCATTTATGCTCACTTATAAAATGTTTTATAAAAACTTTGGGCTTTAAAGTTGATTTCATGAGCAAGTAATGATTATTTTGAGCTCAATTTTTATTGTGTAAAAAGGAAAATTTCCTTATGGATTTTCATGATTTTTTAAAAGGACTAATGAGTTTCATTTATATTTATATCTATCACTGATATTTTTTTTCTTATCCCACATTTTTATTTTTTTTCACAAGACTTAATGATGTGTTGATATTATAGAAAGGTAAATGGTAACATGTCTTTAATAAAGAAAAAATTTCATAAATGAAACAAGAGTGTAAATATAGGAACTGTTTTTTTTTTGAGAAAATGTACATTTTGTGTAAATTTCCACTATGTTATGTAATGGTTTCCCTAATTATCTAAAACTCTAAAACTAAAAGATAAAGAAAACATAAAAAAGTGAAACCCTTATTATAAATCATATATTCATGGGATGATTAAGTAATTAGGTGTTATAGTTGGCACCAAAGGAAAGGTTTAGATAATATTATAGGTTAGGATATTGTTAGATGAGCATAATTTAAAATATTTATAAATATTTAAAGGTTAGTATGATGGTTTGGGATCATAAGTTAAAAGCCTTATATAACCTTAAGGGTTAATGTGTTATGAAGATTTATGGTTGAATCAAAAGAGTGGAATAGAATATGATTTATTGTGATTTATTATGATTTTATATGATATACTCACTAATGATTTTTTGTTTTAGTAAATGAATCAAACTATAATGAACCAAGTTAATAATTGATGTGAAGGGAAATGTAGTAGTTTTACAAACAAGAAACTGAACGAGATATGAGTTAGAGTGAAAAATATTATAGTTATGACTAAACAACTATATCAGTTTATGATTGAGAATCAGAACCTAGGTGAGATTCCTAACTCTCCAAATAAGAGAAAAATGGAGTTTCATGGAAGTTCAAGTTATTGGTCAGAGTGAGTATCATAGGGGGGGGGGGGTGAATTGAGTTCCCAATAAAAATTTCTTTCTAAAACAGGTTTAAGTAAAATCCCCTAGTTCAATTAAAAGAACCCAAGTTAACCAAAATAGCATATCGATATACTTTATTATCTTTTAAAAGATTTATCAAAGATTGATTAGGTCGATTAGGTCTCAATTAAAATAGTTATGAAAACTAATTTAACTTTTGAAATAAATTTACTTAACCAAAAATGTATATAGACACTAATTAAGATTAACTATCAAAGTAGTGGTTTTGTTTATAGTTTAAAATAGATTCAATTTTAAATCTTAGAAATAAAACAAACAAAACACACAATGTAAATAAATACAAGAGGTTCAATATCAAGTTGAGACCTAATCCTCTCCACTTGTAAATACCCACTTCCAAGGATATTATATAAAATAATCTATGATCCACAACCTGGATCAGGTGTACAACAAAAAATATGTCCAGGCCATGCAAAGACCTCTTCTACAAAACCCATGGGAATAAAAAAATACAGGCCACACAAGACCTCTTCCACAACACCATGGGAAAATAGGAACAAGGATTTTTTGAAAAGATATCTTGTATATTCCAGTTAAATTGCAAGAGTTGATGTGTGAGTTTAAAATATCCATCCAATGGACCGAAGGCCTTCATTTTTTATTGATTTTTTGATAATCCATCTTTTAAGGGGTGAGGTGGAACCCTTACAAGGCTCGTAGGTGTAAGTATTACATGACCTGTAGGCCTTAGAGGAATTCATTGCCCGTAGGATTCAAACATTACATACAACCCAGACTAGCTACTTGGAACTGATCCTCCCCAACATCTTCATCGTGAAATCAGCTCTCCACCTTCTCATGGCTATTCAGCTAGGCTATCCTGTGCATGCATAGGCTTGTCCCGATGGTAGGTGCCATACCTTCTCATTCTTTCAATCCATGTAGCTTCTGTTATGGTGAAATCTCCTTGCTCATCCTCCTTATAGAGCTTGTTCCTTATAGGTTGTCTGGTTTGATTCTATACTTAAGGTGGCCCGAAGGCCTTAAGATGACCCAAAGGCCTTACTGGCCCAAAGGCTTGGGTGGCCTAAAGGCCTTAAAGGACTCAGGGACCAAATCGGTGGCACGAAGGCCCAAATGGGGGCAAATTCCCAGCTGCTATAGTGCCAAACCGTGCCTGATATAGTTCCCGCTATAGTACCTACTATAGTACTGCACAATTCTTGCTACAGTATTGCTACAATACCTACTACAAATACTGCTATAGTACCCCCTGGAAATTGTGCCTCTGCCTGGATTTGATCCCGGGTTTCCTGGATTCACTTAAGAGTCCCCACCAACCGGGCTGAGGCTCATGTGCTTAAAATATAGTATCCATGTACTTCTTGTAATGTAAATAAAATAAACATTATGAGCCAATAAAATATGTTAAGAAGGAATGTTACTTGGTTTGATAATATATGAAGCTTGTGACTCCTTGAGTGTAGCTTGAGTGGCAGCTCGAGTCAAGTTTTTGAAATTTTTCAGTAGAATAGAGTGTCATAAAATCCTTTTTTTCTAACTGTAGAAAGTAGTTTGGGTGTTCACTATGGTTCAACTCTACTACAATTTACCACTAGTAAAGATGCTTCGTGTAAGGATCAACACTATTCTTTTGATATTGCAATGTTAATCTCTAGCTCTCTATGTTTATCTCATTTCATTTAGTGATCCTCTATGTTATATCACATGAGGGAGTCTGATCCTTATTTTTAGCAGCATGCAAGGGGTGTCCATGTGGAGAACAACCATCCAGATATCCTACATCCTCATACTCAGTACTGACACATTATTTAATGAACATCTTCGAAACAATTAAGAAAAATCATTAAAATAAGTTTTGGCATTTAATTTGATAATATACACATTAGACATATTTAATTCAAAATAAAAAGAATAGAGAAAGTGAGTATTTTTGAATGGTGAGTCAATCTTTAGTTATGACTCAGGATGGCGGTGACTCAGGCTGGTGATGAGTCAAGTTCAATGGTGAATCTGGTCTGGAAGTAGGTATTTCTGACACTTATCCAAATTTTGGGTTCAACGAAAAGTCATCCTCTGTTGGTAGGTGTTTCCCATACTTTACCAAAATTCTATTTTGTAAGTGACTCATAGCTGACGATAGGTGATTTCAATACTTCTCCAAATTTCAATCCTGAAGGTGACACATTATTGGTGGTGACTCAAACTCAACGGTGAGTCATCCTTGGCGGTGAATAAACTTCAATGACAAGTCATCCTTGGTAGTGGATAATCTTCAATGGTGAGTCATCCTTGGTGATGACTAATCTTTAACAGTGAGTCATCCTTGGCAGTGACTCAACCTCAACGGTGAGTCTTTCCCAGACTTAAAAACAAATTTTCACCAATCTACCACATAGTGTAAAATGATACCATAAAACATAAAATTCATTAATATCATAATAAACATGATTTTGTGATAATTAAAACAAGGGTTCCAACAATATCCTCTTTTTATGATCATAAATCATGGAATTTTATATATATGGAATCAAAGGTAAATCATGACATTTTATATACCATGGAATCAAATGTAATGAACAAAGTTAAAGAAAGAACACATGGTATTAAAATAAATTAGATTATAAATAGTTTCAAAGAAAATATGGCATCAAAGGAAGGTGTTTAAATACATATGGAAAGAAATATCAGTATGGTATCAAAGGAATACTAATATATAAATAAAAATGCCATAAACTTATCCCTTTTTGGGATTATAAAAAATTTAATAGAAAATAAGAAATTCATAGAAGAAGAATATGAACAAAAAGAATAAGAATAATCATAGAATTTTCATTTAAGAAAAATTACTGAAGGTACATCCAAAATGTTTTAACAAAAAGTTACAAAAAAACATCCCCATCAAAGACAAAAAGTCTAAACATCAATGCTTCTCAGGCTGTGTGGAAGGATTAGGATGTGGTTTTCCATTACCTTTTTCTAAAGTATAAGGATCAACATAAGAACCTAAAGGATCTCTAATAATGAATATAGGAACACTAGTTAGAGATAGAGTCTCTCTAAAAAACTCTAGAGAAGAAACTGAAGGTGTCAAATGAGCTATAATGTTAGGTCCACAAGGCTGAATACCCTGAGAGGGGGGGGGGTGAATCAGGGTATGACTAATTTAAAATAAACGCCCGTTTTGATCTTGTTTCGCTGTTAATCAAAACACTCTTCTCTCTCTTTCCTGTTGCACAAAGTAGACAGAAATTAAAGCATGAACAGGACACACCAATTTTAGTTGGTTCACCGCAAAGGGCTACATCCAAGGAGCATACGCCGACAAGTTGCCGGTCGTACCAATTCCACTAAACTTCACTAGCTGTGGATTACAATGTTCAGGCTAGATCACTTCTATGCCCAGGCTCACTGCCTTTACAAAGTTTAGGGTCAGCTCACTGCTTTCCCAAGGGTCACTCCCTGTTTCTCTCTCTCTGGCTCACTGCCAGTGGAGAGGATCACCTTCTTCCTCTGCCTAAGCTCACTGCTCTGTGAAGGGATTCACTCACAGTTTATAGACCTGTAGGTATCTTCATTTACATTAAGGAATGCATCTTTATCTGTATGTAGATGCTCTGTTGAAGTTCAACTTTCATCCATTGATGAATAGCACTTTTCCTCTGACCACTGGGCAACTACCTTTGGAAAGTACCTTCGCAAAGCACCCTACTTCGCGAAGCTCCCAATTTCGCGAAGCTTAAACAAGCCTTCGTGAAGCTCCTTCCTTTTCGTGAAGCTCTCTCGTGAAGCTCTCTCGCGAAGAACTCCCGTGAAGCTCAACTCGTTGCAAAGCAACTTCTCTCGCAAAGCTCACTGAGCCAGCGCGGAGTACACAACTTTCACGGAGCAACAATAGCCGCCGCGAAGCTCCTCTTTCGCGAAGCACACTGGATCCGCGAACTACCTTCGCAAAACGAGAGAAAATGATCTTCTCTGAAAAATATCTCTACTTCTCTCAAGGGGGTCGGCCTCTATTTATAGGCGATTCCACCGACCCTCATCCCTTCTGCACGAAGTCAACGCCACGTCATCTCAAATCGCGAATCTCCAAAGTTTCCACCGGAATTCTGTCCAAATCGCGAAGCACCATGGAAATTTTCTGTTCACGGAGATTGATGTAGTCGCGAAGAATCACCGTCAACATACCTTCACGCCTTTGCTGCGAAGCTCCCTTGCAAAGCCCTGCACCGCCGCGATGCACTTCAGTCTCTGTTGTTTGCGAAGCTTGACGTAATCGCGAAGACTCACCGCCTCCATTCTTCTGGTCTTCACGATTTCCAAACCATGAATCCTATCTTTGCGAAATTCATGCCTTTTCCATATTAAATTATGATCTTCATGGAAATCCTATTTTCGCGATGCTCACCAAATTCCAAATTTTGGACCCCAAAAATTTGGCAAACACTGTGAAACGGAACCACCTTGTACTACTCTTTTGTACCACCTCCAAATCGTCCTTTCCTTTGTCATCGTTCTTTGTCAACAAGGATTGTCAACAACTTCTCAGGAACTCGAAAAATATCCATGAAAACCTGCTTTGTCAACAAAAAAAATCATCCCAAAAATACTGCAATGTTACCTTGAGGGATTTTTTCCCAACAATCTCCCCCTTTGGGTTTGTTGACAACCCTTCACAACTCTGCTCATGATGATTTTCTACACGTTGATACCTTACTGAGTCTTCTTCCAGCCGCTACCACCATTCGCCTCTTGCAATTATGATAGCATTCAAGGATTCACTTAACACGTACTCTAAGCCCACATGAGCAATGATCGGCATGAGAAACAAGAGTAGTATGAAAATTTCATCAATGAATCACTTCATGTCAAACCCCAATTTTCGATTCCAACCTGATACCAATTCTTAAATTGATACTAATTGTTGAACCACACTGATACCAATTGGTTAATTCTTAAGTTGATACCAATTGTTGATAGCTGGACACCATCTCACACCATTCCAACACCACTATTCTGCTTTTATCACGATCCTCAGTTGTCGTGATATCTATGCTTTGATCGATCACTTCTAGCATCATCAGATTTACAAATATCCCCCTTTCTCATTTCTCCCCCTATATGGCTACTCCACTGGTCAGCTTCTCCCTGTATCATTAATGATTTATCAAATCTCCACACTATCTTCCCCTTGGACAATCACTATGATCTCCCCCTTTGTCAACGAACCCAAAGGTCACTCCTTTGTAGTCTGTAACATAGTAGAGAACACATATCAGCACATTAGGGAAAAACACATCATACCTCGGGGAGAGGGGGGGGGGGGTGTTCCACATCCACACTATTTAAAGTGAGGGGAGTCGAATGAACTCCCAGAGCCAGTTGATGTCTCTCAAATGCTGCCTTGGGTAAGGCCTTTGTCAGGATGTCTGCAACCTGTAGTTCTGTAGGCACATACTCCAACTTCACGATCCCCTGCTCAACTTTCTCCTTGATAAAATGATACTTTATCTCAATGTGCTTTTTCCTAGAGTGATGGATGAGATTTTTTCTGAGATTTATAACACTTGAGTTATCGCACTGGATTCCGATCGGAGACTTCACTTCAACTCCCATATCTTCAAGCTGCTGCTTCATCCACAATAACTGTGTGCATGCTTGAGTGGCCGCAATATACTCAGCTTCTGCGGTGCTCAATGAAATGCAATCTTTCTTCTTGCTAAGCCAAGAAATACACAATCCAAAAAGATAGAAAGCACCACCTGATGTTGATTTCCTATCATCTGCTGATCCGGCCCAGTCTACATCAGTATATCCCAATAACTTTGTCTGATATTTGGTGCTATACGTCAAGCCGAAGTCCACAGTGCCCTTGATATACCGAAGTATTCTTTTTACTACAAGCATGTGGCTCTCCTTGGGATTACTCTGATATCTCGCTTCTTGGCATGTGGCGAAAACAATATCAGGCCTTGTTGCAGTCAAGTACAACAAACTTCCAATAATTTGCCTGTATTCTGTGATATTAACTGCCTTCCCATCTGCATCTTTCGATAATTTCATCCGGGTGGCAACCAGAGTCTTCATCTCCTTGGAATTATCCATTCCAAACCTTCTTAAAACCTCCTTGGCATATTTGGATTGAGAAATAAAAGTTCCATTCCTTCCTTGTGTCACCTGTAGACCAAGGAAAAATGTTAGCTCTCCAATCATTGACATTTCAAACTCATTTTTCATGAATTCGGAAAACTGTCTGCACTGAGCTTCATCTGATCCGCCAAAGATTATGTCATCGACATACACTAGCACCATCATCCTTTGATTACTGTCATTGCTGAAATAAATATTGCAATCAACTCCTCCACACTGGAAACCAAGCTTCATCAAGTACCGATCAAGCCTTGAGTACCATGCCCTTGGTGCTTGTTTCAGCCCATACAACGCCTTCTTCAGCCTGCAAACTTTGTTCTCATCCTCATGAATGAGAAAACCATCTGGCTGCTCAATATGCACCTCCTCTTCTAGAACACCATTCAAGAATGCAGATTTGACATCCATCTGGAACACTTTGAACTTCCTTTGCACTGCGATGGCTAGGAATAATCTTATTGTCTCCAGCCTTGCAACCGGTGCAAATGTCTCATCAACATCTATTCCCTCGATCTGGGAGTACCCCTTGCACACTAGATGTGCTTTGTTCCGAATCACTGTGTCATCTTCATTCATCTTGTTGCGATAGACCCATTTGGTCCCAATGACATTCTTGTCTGCTGGCCTCGAAACAATCTCCCATGTCTGGTTCTTCTCAATCTGATCAAGCTCTTCGTTCATAGCCTGAACCCAGTTTTCATCTTCAGCTGCATCAGAAAAACATTTCAGCTCCACTTGAGATAAAAACGATGTTTTCTGTGATGATTTCATTCTTCGAGTCTGAACTAGAGCTGTTTGATCACCAATGATATTCTGCCTATCGATTTCAGCTCGACTCTTTGGCTTTCTTGCAGATACAGACTTGACACTTTCTTGTTCATCATCAGTATCTTCTTCTGAGTCAGCCTCTACCACTTCTAATCCCTCTGTGTTGCTTACCTCATCATCACTTTCATCCAGAAACTGTTCACTGGGTCATTGAGCAGTCTGTTCATTTTCGACTATAGTGACATCGTTGCTCTCAACAATTTTTCCCAGCCTCTTGTTGAAGCATTTATATGCTTTGCTTTTCCCTGAATATCCAAGGAATATCCCTTCATCTCCTCGTGCCTCAAACTTCCTATGATATTCTTTGTTGAGAATGAAACACTTACTTACAAAGATTCGAAAGTATTTCAACGTTGGATTCTTTTCGTACCACAGTTCATACGGAGTCTTCCCTTGCTTCGGACATAACAGGGACCTGTTTGAAACATAGACCGATGTTAAAACTGCTTCCTTCCAAAATTTCTCTAGTAGGTCCTTATCAATAAGCATTATTTTGTCCATGTTGTTGATGATCCAATTTCTCCTTTCAACCACTCCATTCTGTTGGGGAGTTCTTACTGATGAAACTTGATGACTTATCCCATGTTTCTCGAGATAGTTTTCAACCCGACTATTTGTAAATTCCGTACCATTATCAGTACGAAACTTCAGAATTTTCTGCCCAAGCATGTTTTCCGATTCCCTCCTGTACTGCTTTATGCAACTAAAAACCTCTGTCTTATGGGTAATGATGAATACCCAGACCATTTTGCTATAGTCATCAATGAAAAGAACATAGTACCTTTTCCCATCTATAGCTCGTGGTGAGATAGGTCCACATACATCAGCATGCACCAATTCGAGCACTCCAATTGCTTTTTGTTCCTTTGGACTGTATGTCTTCCTGATGATCTTCCCTTGTTGACAAGCATCACACGTATGAGTGCGATCACGTGACAGTTTGGGAAGGTCTCTAGCAGCATCACACTTGATGAGATCCTCCATAGATGGTTGGCATAGATGACCAAGTCGCTTATGCCACAGCTGATTTTCTTCCTCTCTGGATAAAAGACATGTATCTTCTTCCCCACCTACAAGGTAGAGATTTCCCTTTGACCTTTTTCCCTGTAGAACAGTTGCTCCATCTTTTCCTTTCACAACACACATCTTCTCGGTAAATCGGATAGAGTGCCCAGAGTCACATAGTTGACTGACACTGAGTAAGTTATGACTGATACCCTCTACTACCAAGACATCAGCACGTCTCATCTCTTTGCCCCTAAACTTGGCTTTCCCTGAGCCAACAATCTTCCGACCTTCATCATTTCCAAATTTGACAACTCCTTCTTTGTCATATTTGATGCCTGTAACAAGATCCTTATTACCTGTCATGTGGGATGTGCAACCACTATCAAGGATCCAAACACCAGATCGATCTGATGTTTTAAGGGCAATCTCTGCCACCACGGCCTTCTCATTTTTCTTCTTTTTGGTCAATAATTTTTCTTTCACACTTGTCATGGATTGGGACTTCTGTTCTTTCTCAGAGTATGATGGACCAACCTCATCTTGCAAAGCCGCAAATCTATTCTGCATTTTTAACTCACTTGTCAGTTTATTGACCTGCTGCTTGCGAACATTTTGATTTTGCTTTGGAACATTTCTCTGAATAGTCGAAGTACAATACCTAGCCATGTGCCCAAATCCTCCGCACAAAAAACAGTGTCCTTCAAAACATGTTCTGGAAAACCGTTCTCTGTTTGGCTGCCATCTCTGTTCTTGTTCCCTTCTATATCTCTTGGCTATGGAACACACATACTGTGAATGTCCCATTTTCCCACAGAAATAACACCTGATATAGGATACATTCCTTCGTGATACATCAGCACTACGATTTTCCCTTTGAGATCTATGAATATTCTGATTTTGTTTTGTGCCCAAATCAACCTTCAATTTCGGGACGAGTGCTTGTGGTCTGATATTAACTGCCACTAATTTTTGTTTCTTATCCAGCCCTAAATCAACCTTATCATTTGAGCTTTCTTTCTGCTTCACTCCTGCTGAACTACGAGTCTCCTCTTTCATCTTCTCTGTCTTCTGAATGGCCTGCTTTTCTGATATCACATTGGGGGTCAAGAGTTTTTCTTGATCCTTCATTTTTCATCGCAGACTGACCACTTCTTCTTCAAGCTCTTTGATACGTCTGACCTGCTCCTTTCCTGTGTTATTCAAACAATCAATTTCCTTCTTTTGTTCCTCAATTCTAAGATTATGCTCAACAATATTTTCTGAGCTCTCTGGTGTTGAGGATTTTAGTCTTTCAATATCTTCTAACAGTTCTGACTTTTCTTCATCCTGTTGTTACATATAGAGTTTGGCATCATGAACCACTTTATTGGCTTTCTTCGTTTTGGATCTCCAAACATCTATCTCTTCAAGAGCTGCTTCCAATTCGGCTTCCATATCAACTCTTCCTTCAACTTCTTCTTCCTCTTTTCCAGTGCCAGTTTCTTCCTTTTCCTAAGAACTACCAACGACTGCTACCATAGCATTTTGTCTGTGATCTTTACAATTTTCAAACTCCTCAACCTCTTCATCCTCAGACTCATCTGAACTGTCTATTTCTTGTGAAAGAAGATTCTTCTTCTTGAAGAAATTTCTCTTGAACTGCTTCTTCCCTTTCACATAGGCTGAAGATTTATTCTTGGGAATTTCAACTTCATCATCATCATCATCATTATCTTGAAATTTCTTGGGGCATCTTACCGCAAGATGACCAACCTTTCCACATCGAAAGCATGCTAGTGGAATTTTACCTTTAAAATTTCCTCTTCCTATTTGCAGATTTGATGAAAGGAATGACATCAACTCATCTGTCTCTTCTTCTTCATTAGAATCTTCAATGGTAAGTTTCTTCATGGACTTGAATGCCACCTCTTTGGATTTCCCCTTTTCCACAGTCTCATTATCATCGTTTCTCATTTCATATGCAACAAGAGTACTGTGTAGGTTATCCAATGTCAGTTCTTTTGGGTCTTTATCTTCCAAAACAGAAACTTTCGGATTGAACCGTGGTGGAAGTTTTCTCAATATGCGCTTCACAATTTTTATATCTTCGATAATTTCTCCAAGACCCCACATGTCTTCTACCACAGCATTTAACCTGTCAAAGAATGCATCAACAGACTCATTCAGGTTCATTCTCAGATCTTCATACTTGTTCCACAACACTTGCAGCTTTGCCTCTCTGACTTTTGTATCCCCTTCATAAATATTCAAAAGCTTTTCCCACATGGCATGTGATGTTTTTCATGACATCACCTTTGTATATATGGGATTAGAAAGGGCTCCCCCTAAGGCATTGATTGCTTTGGAATCAGCATCCAAATCTTTATGCTCTGCTTCTGATAATTAACCACTAGTAATATCAGCTGTGATACCATGCATAGCTGTTGAAAAAACATCTATTCCCAAAGATTGGAAATAGTGTTGCATTCGATTCTTCCATATCTGAAAATTGCATCCGTCGAAGATCGGAATCCCTCTATGATTAGTGACCTCCATTTGAGAGAAGAACAACTGTCAACCTTCCCTTTGATACCAATTGTTAGGTCCACAAGGCTGAATACCCTGAGAGGGGGGGTGAATCAGGGTATGACTAATTTAAAATAAACGCCCGTTCTGATCTTGTTTCGCTGTTAAGAAAAACACTCTTCTATCTCTTTCCTGTTGCACAAAGTAGACAGAAAGTAAAGCATGCACAGGACACACCAATTTTACTTGGTTCACCGCAAAGGGCTACGTCCAAGGAGCATACGCCGACAAGTTGCCGGTCGTACCAATTCCACTAAACTTCACTAGCTGTGGATTACAATGTTCGGGCTAGATCACTTCTATGCCCAGGCTCACTGCCTTTACAAAGTTTAGGGTCAGCTCACTGCTTTACCAAGGGTCACTCCCTGTTTCTCTCTCTCTGGCTCACTGCCGGTGGAGAGGATCACCTTCTTCCTCTTCCTAAGTTCACTACTCTGTGAAGGGATTCACTCACAGTTTATAGACCTGTAGGTCTCTTCATTTCCATTAAGGAATGAATCTTTCTCTGTATGTAGATACTCTGTTGAAGTTTAACTTTCATCCACTGATGAATAACACTTTGCCACTACTGGAAATAATAGATTTACCAACGGTTGAGAAATGTTGGGAAAGGCTGGACAACCGTTGGTATAACATATACCAACGGTTCTGCCAACCGTAGGTAAGTAAGCCGTTGGGAAAAACATTTCCCAATGGTTTACAGTAAACCGTTGGGATAGGGTGGAGAAAGGTTACTCTATCCCAACGGTTCATTAAAACCGTTGGGAAAAAGATTTTCCAATGGTTTAAAACCGTTGGCACAAGGGCTTAAAATTATCATGTTTTTCCCAACGGTTTGGAAAACCGTTGCCGTTGGGAAAAGTGTTTTACCAACGGTTTGTTGAACCGTTGGTAAAACTAATCCACAATTTCTATGCCAACGGTTTTGAACCGTTGGCATAGCCTCTACTGGGCAAATCACCCAGCAGCTCCCCAATTTGCCCAGCAGCTCCCAACCAGGTCTCCAATTTGACCAGCACCACATCTGGTTTTGTGGGTTCCCTCTCATCTTTCAATCCAATTATTGTACCTGCAATAAACTAACACATACATATATAATTATTGTACCTGCAGTAACCAACTAACACTTACATATAGAGAACAAATTCATACACGTTTAACATATAATGGTAGAACTATACACATCCATAATTAAATTATAAACATACATAATTCATTTAGATTTCAATTTAAAATGTAGATGACAATTATATGTGGAATCTGGAAGTCAATTCATAATTTGATCTGTTTTTTGTATACCATATATTTTTACCTAAAGTAATGTCCGTTTTAAACATAATACATACACCTGGAGTGCTACCGTCCACAACGTGCCTCATATTGAGGCGGGGTTGACTCATACACGTCACATATGACCCATGGATCATTGTGCTAATGTATCGACACAATCCGAATGCGTTTGGTCGGTTTTCTGTATGTCAGTTGATGTTTTTCAATTAAAATGACATACTTTTGAAACAAAATGCAGACACTTTGAGTGGTTCCGGCCACACCGCGCCTCAGATTGAGGCGGTGTTGACTCATACACGTCACATATGACCTATGGATCGTTCTCATAAAGTTTCAATGGAAACCGAATGCGTTTGGTCGGTTTTCCGTATGTACTTAAATTGTTGTCCATTTTAAGCAAAAGAGACACAGTTAGAGCGGTGTCGGCCACACCGCTCCTCAGATTGAGGCGGGATTGACTCGTACACGTCACATACGACCCGTGGATCCTTTTCCTAAAGTATGGACACAATCCGAATGCATTTTCTCCGTTTTCCGTATGTCACTTGATGCTTTTCACTTAAAATGATGTCCCTTTGAAACAAAAGATAGACACTTTGAGTGCTGTCGGCCACACCGCGTCTCCAATTGAGGCGGGGTTGATTCGTACACGTCACATATGACCCATGGATCGTTCTCCTAAAGTTTCAATGGAAACCGAATCAGTTTCGTCGGTTTTCCGTATATACTTAAAATGATGTCCGTTTTAAACAAAAGAGAGCCACTTAGACTGATCTCGGCCACACCATGACTTGGATTCATCCCGGGTCAGCTCGTACATGTCACATATGACCCATGGATCGTTGGGATAAATTATCAACAAATTTGGAATGCATTTGGTCGGTTTTCCGTATGCCAGTTGTTCTTTTCACTTATAATCCTGTCCATTTTAAACAAAAGAGACACAGTTAGAACGGTGTCGGCCACACCGCTCCTCGGATTGAGGCGGGATTGACTCGTACACGTCACATACGACCCATGGATCCTTGTGATAAAGTATCGACACAGTCCGAATGCCTTTGGTTGGTTTTTCGTATGTCACTTGATGCTTTTCACTTAAAATGACGTCTTTTTGAAACAAAAGACCGACACTTTGAGTGGTGTCGGCCACACCGTGTCTCCGATTGTGGCGGGGTTGATTCGTACACGTCAGATATGACCCATGGATCATTCTCCTAAAGTTTCAACGGAAACCGAATCCGTTTGGTCATTTTTCCGTATGTACTTAAAATGGTGTCCATTTTAAACAAAAGAGAGCCACTTAGACTTATCCCGGCCACACCGTGACTCGGATTCATCCCGGGTTGGCTCGTACACGTCACATATGACCCATGGATTGTTGAGATAAATTATCAACAGATTCGGAATGTGTTTGGTCGGTTTTCCGTATGCCAGTTGATGCTTTTCACTTAAAATGACGTCCTTTTGACCTGAAACCACCGTGCAACATTCTAATTATTATTCGTGACGTGTACGCGTAGACGACACGTCAATCGGACGTGCGGTTTGCGCGGTACGGCTCAATATTCGTGTTTTAAGTGATGCGCGCGCTTCGTAAACGCGCGTGAGGGGGGTCCAAACGGGCCAAACGATGTCGGAATGTCCTGAAATCAGACGACAAATACGGGTGACTGATTTCTGAAGTGGTCGAGCAGACGGCACGTCAATCGGACGTGTCCTGTGCCCGCGGTGACCGAGAACGCAGTTCGGGTGTCATAAACGGCCAGAACGGGCATCCAACGGTCAAATTCATAGCGGACTACCTCGGATTGAGCTGAAACCACCATGGAACATTCTAATTATTATTTGTGACGTGTACGCGCAGACGGCACGTCAATCGGACGTGCGGTTTGCGCGGTACGACTCAATATTCGTGTTTTAAGTGATGCGCGCGCTTCGTAAACGCGCGTGAGGGGGATCCAAACGGGCCGAACGATGTCGGAATGGCCTGAAATCAGACGAAAAATACGGGTGACTGATTTCTGAAGTGGTCGAGTAGACGGAACATCAATCGGACGTGCCGTGTTCCCGCGGTGACTGACAACGCAGTTCTGGTGTCATAAACGGCCAGAACGGGCGTCCAACGGTCAAATTCATAGCGGACAACCTCGGATTGAGCTGAAACCACCGTGGAACATTCTAATTATTATTTTTGATGTGTACGCGCAGACGGCACGTCAATCGGACGTGCGGTTTGCGCGGTACGGCTCAATATTCGTGTTTTAAGTGATGCGCGCGCTTCGTAAACGCGCGTGAGGGGGGTCCAAACGGGCCAAACGATGTCGGAATGGCCTGAAATCAGACGACAAATAAGGGTGACTGATTTCTGAAGTGGTCGAGTAGACGGCACGTCAATCGGACGTGCCGTGTGCCCGCGGTGACCGACAACGCAGTTCTGGTGTCATAAACGGCCAGAACGGGCGTCCAACGGTCAAATTCATAGCGGACGGCCTCGGATTGAGCTGAAACCACCGTGGAAAATTATAATTATTATTCGTGACATGTAGGCGTAGACGTCACGTCAATCGGACGTGCGGTTTGCGCGGTACGGCTCAATATTCGTGTTTTAAGGGATGCGCGCGCTTCGTAAACGCGCGTGAGGGGGGTCCAAATGGGCCGAACGATGTCGGAATGGCCTGAAATCAGACGACAAATACGGGTGACTGATTTCTGAAGTGGTCGAGCAGACGGCACGTCAATCGGACATGCCGTGTGCCCGCGGTGACCGACAACGCAGCTCTGGTGTCATAAACGGCCAGAACGGGCGTCCAACGGTCAAATTCATAGCGGACGGCCTCGAATTGAGCTGAAACCACCGTGGAACATTCTAATTATTATTCGTGACGTGTACGCGCAGACGGAACCTCAATAGGACGTGCGGTTTGCGCGGTACGGCTCAATATTCGTGTTTTAAGTGATGCACGCGCTTCGTAAACACGCGTGAGGGGGGTCCAAACGGGCCGAACGATGTCGGAATGGCCTGAAATCAGACGAAAAATACGGGTGAGTGATTTATGAAGTGTTCGAGTAGACGGCACGTCAATCGGACGTGCCGTGTGCCCGCAGTGACCGACAACGCAGTTCTGGTGTCATAAACGGCCAGAACGGGGGTCCAACGGTCAAATTCATAGCGGACGACCTCGGATTGAGCTGAAACCACCGTGGAACATTCTAATTATTATTCGTGACGTGTACGTGCAGACGGAACGTCAATCGGACGTTCGGTTTGCGCGGTACGGCTCAATATTCGTGTTTTAAGTGATGCGCGCGCTTCGTAAACGCGCGTGAGGGGGGTCCAAACGGGCCGAACGATGTCGGAATGGCCTGAAATTAGACGAAAAATACGGATGACTGATTTCTAAAGTGTTCGAGCAGACGGCACGTCAATCGGACGTGCCGTGTGCCCGCGGTGACCGACAACGCAGTTCTGGTGTCATAAACGGCCAGAACGGGCGTCCAACGGTCAAATTCATAGCGGACGGCCTCAGATTGAGCTGAAACCACCGTGGAACATTCTAATTATTATTCGTGACGTGTAGGCGCAGACGGCACGTTAATCGGACGTGCGGTTTGCACGGTACGGCTCAATATTCGTGTTTTAAGTGATGCGCGCGCTTCGTAAACGCACGTGAGGGGGGTCCAAACGGGCCGAACGATGTCGGAATGGCCTGAAATCAGACAACAAATACGGGTGATTGATTTCTGAAGTGGTCGAGCAGACGGAACATCAATCGGACGTGCCGTGTGCCCGCGGTGACCGACAACGCAGTTCTGGTGTCATAAACGGCCAGAACGGGTGTCCAACGGTCAAATTCATAGCGGACGGCCTCAGATTGAGCTGAAACCACCGTGAAACATTCTAATTATTATTCGTGACGTGTACGCGCAGACAACACGTCAATCGGACGTGCGGTTTGTGCGGTACGGCTCAATATTCGTGTTTTAAGTGATGCGCGCGCTTCGTAAACGCGCGTGAGGGGAGTCCAAACGGGCCGAACGATGTCGGAATGGCCTGAAATCAGACGAAAAATACGGGTGACTGATTTCTGAAGTGGTCGAGTAGACGGCACGTCAATCGGACGTGCCGTGTGCCCGCGGTGACCGACAACGCAGTTCTGGTGTCATAAACGGCCAGAACGGGCGTCCAACGGTCAAATTCATAGCGGACGGCCTCAGATTGAGCTGAAACCACCGTGGAACATTCTAATTATTATTCGTGACATGTAGGCGTAGACGTCACGTCAATTGGACGTGCGGTTTGCGCGGTACGGCTCAATATTCGTGTTTTAAGTGATGCGCGCGCTTCGTAAACGCGCGTGAGGGGGGTCCAAACGGGCCGAATGATGTCGGAATGACCTGAAATCAGACGAAAAATACGGGTGACTGATTTCTGAAGTGGTCTAGCAGACGGCACGTCAATCGGACGTGCCGTGTGCCCGCGGTGACCGACAACGCAGTTCTGGTGTCATAAACGGCTAGAATGGGCGTCCAACGGTCAAATTCATAGCGGACGACCTCGGATTGAGCTGAAACCACCGTGGAACATTCTAATTATTATTCGTGACGTGTACGCGCCGACGGCACCTCAATCGGACGTGCGGTTTGCGCGGTACGGCTCAATATTCGTGTTTTAAGTGATGCGCGCGCTTCGTAAACGCGCGTGAGGGGGGTCCAAACGGGCCGAACGATGTCAGAATGGCCTGAAATCAGACGACAAATACGGGTAAGTGATTTATAAAGTGTTCGAGCAGACGACACGTCAATCGGACGTGCCGTGTGCCCGCGGTGACCGACAACGCAGTTCTGGTGTCATAAACGGCCAGAACGGGCGTCCAACGGTCAAATTCATAGCGGACGGCCTCGGATTGAGCTGAAACCACCGTGGAACATTCTAATTATTATTCGTGACGTGTAGGCGCAGACGGCACGTCAATCGGACGTGCGGTGTGCGCGGTACGGCTCAATATTCGTGTTTTAAGTGATGCGCGCGCTTCGTAAACGCGCGTGAGGGGGGTCCAAACGGGCCGAACGATGTCGGAATGGCCTGAAATCAGACGAAAAATACGGGTGACTGATTTCTGAAGTGGTCGAGCAGACGGCACGTCAATCGGACGTGCCGTGTGCCCGCGGTGACCGACAACGCAGTTCTGGTGTCATAAACAGCCAGAACGGGCGTCCAACGGTCAAATTCATAGAGGACGGCCTCGGATTGAGCTGAAACCACCGTGGAACATTCTAATTATTATTCTTGACGTGTACGCGTAGACGGCACCTCAATCGGACGTGCGGTTTGCGCGGTACGGCTCAATATTCGTGTTTTAAGTGATGCGCGCGCTTCGTAAACGCGCGTGAGGGGGGTCCAAACGGGCCGAACGATGTCGGAATGGCCTGAAATCAGACGACAAATACGGGTGAGTGATTTCTGAAGTGTTCGAGCAGACGGCACGTCAATCGGACGTGCCGTGTGCCCGCGGTGACCGACAACGCAGTTCTGGTGTCATAAACGGCCAGAACGGGCGTCCAACGGTCAAATTCATAGCGGACGACCTCAGATTGAGCTGAAACCACCGTGGAACATTCTAATTATTATTCGTGACGTGTACGCGCAGACGGAACGTCAATCGGATGTGCGGTTTGCGCGGTACGGCTCAATATTCGTGTTTTAAGTGATGCGCGCGCTTCGTAAACGCGCGTGAGGGGGGTCCAAATGGGAAGAACGATGTCGGAATGGCCTGAAATCAGATGACAAATACGAATGACTGATTTCTAAAGTGTTCGAGCAGACGGCATGTCAATCGGACGTGCCGTGTGCCCGCGGTGACCGACAACGCAGTTCTGGTGTCATAAACGGCCAGAACGGGCGTCCAACAGTCAAATTCATAGCGGACGGCCTCGGATTGAGCTGAAACCACCGTGGAACATTCTAATTATTATTCGTGACATGTAGGCGCAGACGGCACGTCAATCGGACGTGCGGTTTGCGCGGTACGGCTCAATATTCGTGTTTTAAGTGATGCGCGCGCTTCGTAAACGCGCGTGAGGGGTGTCCAAACGGGCCGAACGATGTCGGAATGGCCTGAAATCAGACGACAAATACGGGTGACTGATTTCTGAAGTGGTCGAGCAGACGGCACGTCAATCGGACATGCCGTGTGCCCGCGGTGACCGACAACGCAGTTCTGGTGTCATAAACGGCCAGAACGGGCGTCCAACGGTCAAATTCATAGCGGACGGCCTCAAATTGAGCTGAAACCACCGTGAAACATTCTAATTATTATTCGTGATGTGTATGCGCAGACGACACGTCAATCGGACGTGCGGTTTGCGCGGTACGGCTCAATATTCGTGTTTTAAGTGATGCGCGCGCTTCGTAAACGCGCGTGAGGGGGGTCCAAACGGGCCGAACGATGTCGGAATGGCCTGAAATCAGACGACAAATACGGGTGACTGATTTCTGAAGTGGTCGAGCAGACGGCACGTCAATCGGACATGCCGTGTGCCCGCGGTGACCGACAACGCAGTTCTGGAGTCATAAACGGCCAGAACGGGCGTCCAACGGTCAAATTCATAGCGGACGGCCTCGGATTGAGCTGAAACCACCTTGGAACATTCTAATTATTATTCGTGACGTGTACGCGCAGACGGCACCTCAATCGGACGTGCGGTTTGCGCGGTACGACTCAATATTCGTGTTTTAAGTGATGCGCGCGCTTCGTAAACGCGCGTGAGGGGGGTCCAAATGGGCCGAACGATGTCGGAATGGCCTGAAATCAGACGAAAAATACGGGTGAGTGATTTCTGAAGTGTTCGAGCAGACGTCACGTCAATCGGACGTGCCGTGTGCCCGCGGTGACCGACAGCGCAGTTCTGGTGTCATAAACGGCCAGAACGGGCGTCCAACGGTCAAATTCATAGCGGACGACCTCGGATTGAGCTGAAACCACCGTGGAACATTCTAATTATTATTCGTGACGTGTACGCATAGACGGAACGTCAATCGGACGTGCGGTTTGCGCGGTACGACTCAATATTCGTGTTTTAAGTGATGCGCGCGCTTCGTAAACGCGCGTGAGGGGGGTCCAAACGGGCCGAACGATGTCGGAATGGCCTGAAATCAGACGACAAATACGGATGACTGATTTCTAAAGTGTTCGAGCAGACGGCACGTCAATCGGACATGCCGTGTGCCCGCGGTGACCGACAACGCAGTTCTGGTGTCATAAACGGCCAGAACGGGCGTCCAACGGTCAAATTCATAGCGGACGACCTCGGATTGAGATGAAACCACCGTGGAACATTATAATTATTATTCGTGACGTGTAGGCGCAGACGGCACGTCAATCGGACGTGCAGTTTGCGCGGTACGGCTCAATATTCATGTTTTAAGTGATGCGCGCGCTTCGTAAACGCGCGTGAGGGGGGTCCAAATGGGCCGAACGATGTCGGAATGGCATGAAATCAGACGACAAATACGGGACAGTGATTTCTGAAGTGTTCGAGCAGACGGCGCATCAATCGGACGTGCCGTGTGCCCGCGGTGACCGACAACGCAGTTCTGGTGTCATAAACGGCCAAAACGGGCGTCCAACGGTCAAATTCATAGCGGACGACCTCGGATTGAGCTGAAACCACCGAGAAACATTCTAATTATTATTCGTGACGTGTACGCGCATACGACACGTCAATCGGACGTGCGGTTTGCGCGGTACGGCTCAATATTCGTGTTTTAAGTGATGCTCGCGCTTCGTAAACGCGCGTGAGGGGGGTCCAAACGGGCCGAACGATTTCAGAATGACCTGAAATCAGACGACAAATACGGGTGACTGATTTATGAAGTGGTCGAGCAGACAGAACGTCAATCGGACGTGCCGTGTGCCCGCAGTGACCGACAACGCAGTTCTGGTGTCATAAACGGCCAAAACGGGCGTCCAACGGTCAAATTCATAGCGGACGACCTCGGATTGAGCTGAAACCACCGATAAAAATTCTAATTATTATTCGTGACGTGTAGGCGTAGACGGAACGTCAATCAGACGTGCGGTTTGCGCGGTACGGCTCAATATTCGTGTTTTAATTGATGCGCGCGCTTCGTAAATGCGCGTGAGGGTGGTCCAAACGGGCCGAACGAAGTCGGAATGGCCTGAAATCAGACGACAAATATGGGACAGTGATTTCTGAAGTGTTCGAGCAGACGGCGCATCAATCGGACGTGCCGTGTGCCCGCGGTGACCGACAACGCAGTTCTGGTGTCATAAACGGCCAAAACGGGCGTCCAACGGTCAAATTCATAGCGGACGACCTCGGATTGAGGCGGGGTTGACTCGTACACGTCTAAAATGACTCATGTATTGTTTCCTTAAAGTATCAACACAATCCGAATGCGTTTGGCCGGTTTTCCGTATGCCAGTTGATGTTTTTCACTTAAAATGATGTCCTTTTGAAACAAAAGACATACACTTTGAGTTGTTCCGACCACACCGCGCCTCGGATTGAGGCGGGGATGACTCGTACACGTCACATATGACCCATGGATCGTTGTCCTAAAGCATCAACACATTTCGAATGCGTTTGGTCAGTTTTTCGTATGTCACTTTTTGTTTTCACTTAAAATCTTATGGAAATTCATATAGAATATTTTTATATCATATTTAGTATGGATTAGATTTTAGTTGATCGTGCTATGAAACATTTCAGAGCTAATGAAATTAAGGAAGGTGGAGGGGATGTCCGGGGGGCTGTCCGGGGGGGCTGTCCGGTGGGTGTCCGGGGGGCTGTCTGGGGACCAAGGAGGAGGGTGGGGGGGCTGTGCGGGGTCTGTCCGGGGGGTTTTTGGGGGTTGTTCAGGGGGTTGTCTGGGGTTGTTCAGGGGGCTGTCCGGGGGTTGTTCAGGGGGTTGTTCAGGGGGTTGTCCGGGGGTGTTCAGGGGGCTGTCCGGGGGGTGTTTGGGGGGTTGTCCGGGGTCCAAGGGGGGGTGGGGGGGTTGTCCGGGGTCCAAGGGGGGGGGTTGTCCGGGGGGCTGTCCGGGGGGCTATCCGGGGTCCAGGGTGGAGGGTTGGGGGCTGTACGGGGGGCTGTCCAGGGGGCTGTCCGTGGGGGCTGTCCGGGGGGGCTGTCCAGTGGGTGTCCGGGGGGCTGTCCGGGGACCAAGGATGAGGGTGGGGGGGCTGTGCGGGGTCTGTCCGGAGGGTGTTTGAGGGTTCTTCAGGGGGTTGTCCGGGGTTGTTTAGGGGGTTTTCCGGTGGTTGTTCAGGGGGTTGTCCGGGGTTGTTCAGGGGGTTGTCCGGGGGGTGTTTGGGGGGTTGTCCGGGGTCCAAGGGGGAGGGTGGGGGGGTTGTCTGGGGGGCTGTCCGGGGGGCTATCCGGGGTCCAGGGTGGAGGGTTGGGGGCTGTACGGGGGGCTGTCCAGGGGGCTGTCCAGGGGGCTGTCCGCGGGGCTGTCCGGGGGGTGTTTGGTGGGTGTTCGGGGTCCAAGGGGGAGGGGGGGTTGTCCAGGGTCCAAGAATGAGGGGGGTTGTCCAGGGAGTTCTCAAACAC
The DNA here is from genome assembly GCA_963277665.1 of Viscum album. NCBI lineage: Eukaryota > Viridiplantae > Streptophyta > Magnoliopsida > Santalales > Viscaceae > Viscum > Viscum album. Next base: position 1,428,865,580 of record OY728156.1, on the reverse strand, counting down.
ACAACCACTAAAAGACAACAACATCCATAAAAACAGACAATATATAAAAATAACTCAACTCCAATACTATACTACGAGTCTAGATATAACCAACAACTAGAATAGATTAAACATCAAATCTCAAGTCAAAAATGTAACGGATCAATATGTCCCACATCAGCATCACCATCTCCATCATCATCATCATCATCGCCCTCGTCATCGTCCTCCTCATCGTCCTCACCCTCCACAACGCCTTCCTCCTCGCCTTCGCCCTCCTCCTCGCCCTCCTCATCTCCCTCCTCTTCCGCATCAGACTGCTCGCCATCATCATCTTCAAGCTCGACATCGGCCTGACCACCACTAGAACTGCCACCTGGTGCACCATATATAGAATGTATCGATGACATGTATTCATCAATCGCTGGGCTGGCCTCTGCTGGAAGTGTTGGACGTAGAACTTCAATAAATTTCATAAATGCACTGTTTGCCCTTGCAGACTGTTCTGCCATCTCTGTGGCCCTTTTCTCATCCTGTTCTGCCTGTGCCCTAACTTGCTGCAGCTCGGTGGCACTACAACTCGTACCTGAGGCAGGCCAATACCTCGTCGGGGCTATCCTAGGTCGGCAGCGTACTCTGCCAGAATGATCCTCTCCCAACACCTGATGTAAGTGATCAGATGGCCCAAAATTGTCTGCTTCTTGGGCATCGAGGGCCTCTAAAGCATCCTGTTACAAATATAAATATATTATTAAGTTACGAAATAGATATTAAAATATAAAATCAACAGATTAAAACTTACAATCTGCTGCTGAGTCGCTTCGTTGACAGCACGTCCATCCTTTTTTCGTCTACTCGAGCAAAACAGTTTTGCTCAAGGCACACGTCCTTCAATATTTTGTACTTGCCTCTACAATGACATTGAAAACAAAATTTATATAAAGACTTCAGCAAATAATTAAATAATTGAGGAAACAAAAGAAAATGTAAGTCGTAAAGAAAACTTATAAACAATTGTCATACCTGCTGCCTCTCATGATCCGGCATCGTCGTGCGTCCTAGTGTATGGAGGTATTTTTTTGCATCAATGTTTTTTTTATTTTTTCCAGATGATTCCTAAATAAAATTCGATAATGAAAAGGATAATATTAATGCAAAACTTGAAAGTTATTATTTAAATACCTCAAATGTAATTCATACCTTAAACTGGGTACTCGTCCAATGAGTAATCATCTGACGATACTGCTCTATAGGACAATCATCCACGACTGGTACCGCCTCTAACTCAGTGCCAACTCTAGCACGCCAGCCAATATACAGCTCATGCTTGTAGGCTCTCCAAAGCTCGCCTAAATCCTTTAGACGTTCCAGTCGTGCACCCTCACCACCAGGAAAATTAAATCGAAGCTGAAATGAAAATATTAATTTATATAAATACAAAAAAAATTCATGGCATTAAATACAACAGATTTTTTTACCCATATCTCTGCCCAAGCTCTATCTTTGACCTCATGTGGCAAATGTCTCCATGACAGCGGGCTGACGGGAATGATGTCGGAGTATTTGGCAAGCGTCGCCATAAAACTCCGACATTGCCGCCCTGTTTTCTCAACCATCTGATTGTCTTCATTATATTCCACCATAACCTGTGTGCGACGGTTCCACACCGAACGCATGCGTGTACGGCCCCGCCCCCGCCTCCTGTCAGTAGATGTATCTGTCATGAAAGAAAAACAAATATTTTATCAAAACATGTTATAATGAAAATAAATATTGCTATAAAAATTTGATAGGGTTTTATAAATATACCTATGCTAGTCTGATCAATGAGTGGCGCCGGATCCACAGAACCTGATGGAACACCCTCTGGTGGAACAAGAGTCGAAGACGATGGAATATAAAAGCTCGGAGAGACAGAAGTAGAAGGAAAAGAAGATGGAACAACTGTATGACCTGATGCTGACTGGGGAGTGGGAATCATCATGGGATGTGAAAATGATGGGGCAGAAGATGCAGAAGGTAGCGAAAACATGGGAGGTCTAAATATCCCGTGTGTCCCTAACGACACACCGGGATCAGAATGTGGGAAGGCTGAAATGTCAGTGGGAGGGGCAGGGTCTAGTCGGGCACGCGCATCTCTATGTCCACCTCTGGTACGAACCCTCCTCGTACCACCGGCCTGAGTACTAGGACCAGTACTAGGCTCCTCGTCGAATAACTGTCGACGTAATGGTGGATCCTACAAAAAAGTTTACAAAAAAAATTAATCACATGACATTATATATTCTGTAAATATATATATATATATTTGAAATAAAGTACTCACTGTAGGCACTAATGGTGGAATGCCCATCTCCTCCATCCGACGATTGTTCTCCGCCATTTTTTTCTTCGTCTCTCTTCAATTGGCTTCATTTCCTGCATTGGAAAACAAATATTTAATTAATTAGAAAAAGAAAATTAATGTGTAAACCAAAAAACTAAATATATGAGGGAATGAGGGGATTCATTGGTAATTTAGCTATCAATTGTTTTAGAAGAGCTTGAATGAATTTAATAAAACATACAAGTTGTAATGTTCACCAAGTTAGAAATATTGTTTGATTTGGTTTGAATACAGTTCAATTCCAAATTAGAAAATGCAATTCAAATAAAACAGCAACCAATAAACATTGAAAATTCACATAACGGTCAAGTCAGCTAAAACATATTTGTGATCAATACTAAATAAATATGAATATTACCAACCTTAACAACCCAACTCGAGGTAAACCAAAAGAATTGAGAACATGGATGAATGATTCTATATATTTCCAACCACAACTTCAGGTTCACAATCAACTCTGACAATTGAGCTATTGGAGTCATCAAAAGAAATAAATGGATTGGTTCCAATGGCAATAGGGACAGTGTCAATTCCATCATCAGCATCATCAAAAATATGTCTTGGAATTACTTCAACTACGACACCAAATTCAGGTTGAAGTTGATCTTTGACATAAAAAACTTGTTTAGCCATTGATGCCAACACATATGGTTCTTCGGTTGCAAGAGTGCGGGTCATATTAATTACTCGAAATCCACAATCATCAATAAATGTGCCATGTCTCGTCATCGAATCAAACCAATGGCATTTCATCATTGTGACTCGTCCATGAGAGTAATAATCCAATATTATTATTTTCTCAACGACTCCATAATAACCCACATTTTCAAGTCGCGGTCTACTATCTGATGCGCTGGCATAACAATCTGTTGTGGCAGTAACCATAATACCATCATGTTGTGTTCTCATGTTTTTGGCTCGTTCAGTGACAATAAATCTGTACCCATTGATAACAATTGATTTACAGTCACGAACCACGGTATTAGGACCAAAATCCAAAGCTCTTATTTCCTCAGAGACAGAGTCAGCAGACAAACTCAATACCTGCAATATAAATGACAGTTAAACTTAAGTAAATATTGAAATAATTAATTTAAACAGTAATATTTTTACCTTCAATTTTAACCAAGCAGAAAACTCTTTGCTATGCAAAGTCTCTCTCCTTCTCAAAGATAAAGAACGATGCTTCCTATTTATCATTGTTTTATGTTCCCTGTAGATAAAAAAATATGAATATTTTAACAGATATATATGTAAGATATACATATTCAATTTTGTTACCTGATATAGTCATCGAACAAATCACAGTTGACCAAAACTGTGCGATGTGCCATCTCCCACTCTTCATGGTTAATGTATTCAATGTATATGATCCAGGAATTCCTCCTGTTTGAGGAAGTGATGGAAAACTGGGTTCAATTTGCTCATATTGTTCTTCTTCATTTCTCATTGGTCTGTTCATTCTTGTAGTAAGATCAGACAAATACATTGAACAGAAATCCATACATTCTTGAGCTAAGTAACCGTTCACGATAGAACCTTCGGGATGATTCTTGTTTCGAACATAAGACTTTAATGTGAACATATTTCTTTCAGTTGGATACATCCAACGAAAAGAAACAGGTCCTCCGAGAAGTATTTCAGTTGGAATATGGACAGTCAGATGCAGCATGCATGTGAAAAATGATGGGGGAAATATTTTCTCCAACTCACAAAAAATTAATGGGGCATCTGTCAACATTTTTTGCAAGAAAGACTTGGAAAACTTCTTAGCACAAAGATCTCTAAACAAATGGAACAACCGAATAACACCCACCCTTACATTATTGGACAAAAGATGACGGATTGCTATTGGAAGCAACTCATGCAGTAGAACGTGATAATCATGAGTCTTCAAAGATTTTAGCTTCAACTCTCTTCTGTTGACCCGTTTAGATATGTTGCTTGAATAGCCATCAGGAACTCTAATAGTCTCTAATACTTCCAAAAATTATTTTTTTTCAGTAGGTGTCATCACATAAGAAGCACATGGAAGTTGCCATTTATTTTCACTGATACGCACAGGATGCAATTCTGGTCTGATGCCCCAATCCACCAAGTCACGTCGAGATCGTAAATCATCTTTTGTCTTCCCCTTGACATTTAGAAGAACTGAAAGCAACATTTCACATATATTCTTTTCAATATGCATTACATCTAAGCAATGACGTAGCAAATTGGTTGACCAATAAGGCAGATCAAAAAAGATACTCCTCTTCCTCCAATTGTAACAAGTTTCTGTGGAAACATTCTTTCTCTTTCCAGATTTCATTTGACCCTTCCCGAACGAAAAACTGAAATCTTTCAATTCATTAAGCACATCAGTTCCAGACATACGCTGAGGTGGATCATCGGTCTCTATAGTATTATCAAATCTTCGACGATTCATTCTATATGGATGATCCTTTGGCAAAAATCGTCGATGTCCCATAAAACTGAAACTACAACGATGTTTCAGTCTTCTGGATCGTGTATTCTTCATACAAACTGGACATGACAGTTTCCCCTTCGTGCTCCATCCAGACATCATTGCATAAGCCGGAAAATCATTGATTGTCCACATAAGCGCAGCGCGCATCTGAAATATGTCTTTCGAACATGCATCGTATGTGCGCACACCCACATCCCAAAGAAGCTTCAACTATTTTATTAAAGGTTGCATGTATACATCAATATCAATGCCGGGATCAGAAGGACCAGATATGAGTATACTCATGAAAGTGAAAGATTTTTTCATACACAACCATGGGGGAAGATTATAAATGTGCATAAAAACGGGCCATGTGCTGTGCGAAGTAAGCATCTGCCCAAACAGATTAAAACCGTCGCATGAAAGACCCAGCCTCACATTACGCACGTCAGCTGCAAAATCAGGATGTCGAGCATCAAATCTCTTCCATGCAAATCCATCTGCAGGATGAACCAACTCATCATCAGTCTTCTTTCTCTCGGTATCATGCCATCTCATTTTTATTGATATGTCATCAGACATAAAAATATTATGGAGTCTGGGGATCAATGGAAAGTGCCACATTACTTTCTGTGGAACGCGGGATGGTGTTCCATCAGATTTTGACTTCCAGCGGGATGTGCCACATTTTATACATTCATTTCGTTCAGCGGTTTCCTCCCAGAATAAACTGCAATCTTTCGGGCAAGCATGAATTTTGTTTCTTGAAAATCCAAGTTCCTCAACTAACTTCCATGCCATATAGTGGTTTGAGGGAATATCTGCATCATCTGGAAGTAAATCCTTCAAGAGGGTAAGAATGTAATCGATTGCTGTATTAGAAATCCCATACATAGTTTTCCCATGAAATAATCGGATTAAAAATTCCAGCTTTTTCATTTTATTGCATTGTCGATATACTGGAGTCGTGGCAGCATCATTCAATTTTTTCACCCTATTAATATCATTATTTTCACTAGATGCATCAGCTGTCCTCATATCGAAGTCTTCTTGAGTCGAAATCCTTTCTTTTTCATGATGACGAATAAATGGAAACCGATCATCTAACAAATTCTCCATTCCAGTCTTTTCATTTCGATCATCACCAATTTGAGATTTCGTTTTCTCCCCATTGTGATACCACAAAAAGTAGTTTGCTTGAAACCCATTTTTGGTTATGTGGTAGCTGACTTCTTCACGGCTCAACCAAGGTCTACCAACACAATTGGAACATGGGCAGTGTATGCGACCACTATCTGAAGCATTGTGAAATGCAAAATCTATAAAGCTCTCCAAATTGTTTTGAAAATCGTCTGAGATCCGATCGGTTTCATACATCCAACTTCTGTCCATTCTGTAAAAAGAATTTATATAAGTCATTTTGTCATAAACAATTCAATAGGCATTAACTATAATAGAAAATACATTTAAGTAAACGATAAAGGAAGAAAATAATCAAGGTATCAACTACACATGTCAAAAAAACATACAAATGTGTTATTGAAAAAATGTAAAACCAACAAGAACTTAATGTGTTATATCACATAACAGCATGACTCATCCCATAACCATATTAGTAGGGTATCATGAACATGAATAACATCAACCTTGTGCCATCCTCCTACCCTACATGACCCCAACCACATGCCACATCTTATTATAGCCTTATCACATCACACCTCACTGAAAAACACTAGGGAAATCATAGTACATCTCACCTGAAGACACATGGACAATCACATCGCATCTTGCCTAAAAACACATGGTCAATCACTTTTAAAGGAAGAGTAGGGAAGACATGGTAGCTATCCAAACATATAACCACCATCCTAGATATTAGAAAAAATACTCATAACTCAAAACCTCTGATCGTTGGTAAGTTTATCCAACTCTGGTTGGGAATGTGTAGAAATAACATAAAAATACATAATATATAGATAGCACAAAATACTCAACCTATGGGTTCACATTAACTACATAATCACACACTTCACTACTACCATAAAACACATAAACCACACCACCACCACACAAGACGCATAGCATTGGAATATAATTCTACATTCAATAAGTCTATCTATGGAATTATCATAAGAATCCATGTATCAATTGGAATATAATTCTACATTCAATAAGTCTATCTATGGAATTATCATAAGAATCCATGTATCAATTGGAATATAATTCTACATTCAATAAGTCTATCTATGGAATCCCTCCCTTGGATCCATGTATCACCCATGGCTTAATCAATATTCAAAGAAATGAGTCTATCCGTGGAATTCCACTGTGAATCCATTTATCACATAAAGCGTATAAGTTAATAGAAACAAGATTATATACCTGGCATCCTAATAGAATCCATGTATCACTATTTACTATTAATCATTTAATGAATTCCATTTCATTTAAACAATTCATTAAACATACCAAGGTCAAAAACAAAGGTATTTAATACAACTCACCTCAAAATGGAGACTCAATCAAATAATAACCTGAAAAGAATGAAGCTTCATTTACTCATGTTGTAATGACAAGATAATGAGATTCCCTTGCTTAATCAATCAATTCCATATCATGGTCTCAACATAACTCATAATGGCTAGAAATTCAATGAAAATTCAAGCACTCACATGGGAATTTTTAATAGAACACTCCTAACAAGACTATAAAGATATCACATGCATTAGTTATAATATATCTAACATGGTAACATAAAATATAAGATAAATTCAATCCAATTTCATAGATTCATAGCATAGTCTCTACTTTACTCACATTGGCAAGGCAATACAATTAAAACATGTGTTAAAAAATAATTGGAATTCATGTGTTAAAAGGGGAATGCAAACCATAAAATACCCTTAATTAATTTAATTTACAATTCAATTCAGAAATCGAACAATCAATTCGATTTATATAACCTTTCACAAATGACATACCATGTTCAAGGGGTAAAATCCAAAAAGGAATTTTCAAGAAAACTCACCCTTAGGCTGGTCCGGCGGGCAGTAGCTCCAAAATCACCTAAACTGATGGGAAAAATGAAAATAGGTTTAAATACTATCCAAACATTTGAATACGTTTTCAGATAAAGAAGAAGAATAACCTGAAGAAGAACTAGAAGATTCAAGGCCGGCAGTACCTCCAAAATCGCCTAAATCGGCTGCTGCTCCCGTTTTAGGGTTGTGTATCGCGAATGGGGGAGAGAACAGACGGCTGGAATTTGGGGAGAACCTTTGCCAACGGTTCTTAAAAACCGTTGGCATATGTATATCTATCCCAACGGTTCTCTAGAACCGTTGGGAAAAACCTCCCAAAGCATATCTATACCAACGGTTCATAAGAACCGTTGGCAAAAACCTATATCTATACCAACGGTTCTCATGAACCGTTGGCAAAAACCTCCCCAAATCCATCTTTCCCAACGGTTCATGAGAACCGTTGGGAAAAAACCTCCCAGCCACATCTATGCCAACGGTTCTAATGAACCGTTGGGAAAAACCTCCTTCACCAACGGTTCTATCAAACCGTTGGTATGTAACTGTTGGGAAAGACCACCATTCCAGTAGTGTGCCTCTGACCACTGGGCAACTACCTTTGGAAAGTACCTTCGCAAAGCACCCTACTTCGCGAAGCTCCCAATTTTGCGAAGCTCAAACAAGCCTTCGTGAAGCTCCTACCTTTTCGCGAAGCTCTCTCACGAAGAACTCCCGCAAAGTTCAACTCATTGCAAAGCAACTTCTCTCATGAAGCTCACTGAGCCAGCGCAGAGCACACAACTTTCACGGAGCAACAATAGCTGCCACGAAGCTCCTCTTTCGCGAAGCACACTGGCTCCGCGAACTACCTTCTCAAAACGAGAGCAAATGATCTTCTCTGAAAAATCTCTCTACTTCTCTCGAGGGGGTCGGCCTCTATTTATAGGCGATTCCACTGACCCTCGTCCCTTCTGCGCGAAGTCAACGCCACGTCATCTCAAATCGCGAAGCTCCAAAGTTTCCGCCAGAATTCTGTCCAAATCGCGAAGCACCACGACAATTTTCCATTCGCAGAGCTTGACGTAGTCGTGAAGAATCACCGTCAACATACCTTCGCGCCTTCGCTGCGAAGCTCCCTCGCAAAGCCCTGCACCACTGCGATGCACTTCAGTCTCTGCCGTTCGCAAAGCTTGACGTAATCGCGAAGACTCACTGCCTCCATTCTTCTGGTCTTCACGATTTCCAAACCATGAATCCTATCTTCATGAAATTCATGCATTTTCCATATTAAATTATGATCTTCATGGAAATACTATTTTCGCGATGCTCACCAAATTCCAAATTTTGGACCCCAAAAATTTGGCAAACACTGGGAAACGACGCTACCTTGTACTTCTCTTTTGTACCACCTCCAGATCTTCCTTTCCTTTGTCATCGTTCTTTGTCAACAAGGATTGTCAACAACTTCTCGGGAACTCGACAAATATCCATGAAAACCTACTTTGTCAACAAACACAATCATCCCAAAAATACTGCAATGTTACCTTGAGGGATTTTTTCCCAACATATAACTAGTATGGAATCCCAAGCCACTATAATAGTTCCAGACACATTTATAAACAACTTCATCAAATTGATAAAGTCCATAATTATGTTCCCACATCTCTCTGTAGCATTGAATAAATATTTATTCTCTTTTATAAAAATCTTTAACATAGGAGTCATTACCTTCAACTAATTTACTTTCTCTTTAATGGCTTGATTGATCAGAGGCATTCTCAGATTCTCTTATAGATACTTAAATGATTAGTGTATATCATTGAAAGATAATACTTTATGGATTTGGTGATAGTTTCTCTATCATCTTTCATGTATTTCTCATACTCTTTAACCAACATGAGTACATGATCACAATTAAATCAAATTTTTCTTAAAGTATCTTAAGTCTGGTCAAGAACTTCACTAGAAGAAGCTCAGATCTATTCTCTCACAATATATATGATCAGCTCAATATCAAGAGAGGGAGGGGGAGATATATAATTAGAAGGTGCTGAAGGCATATTCTCCATCCTATCAAGTAAAGACTCCATAGAAGCAGTAAAGGCTATCTCTACTCTTTCTAACATAGATCTTACAGACTCCAGCTCACTAGATTGTCTCCTATTTTCAATATCTACTTCCTGAATATGGTGAATCATTTTTGGTTGAATATGATGTATCACCAGATCAAATAAATACCTTGTATCATTTTCACTTAACTTAGTGACATACGATGCCTGATTCTCCAAAATCACACCAAAACCAGAAATCAAATTTTCTCTAAAAGATTTCAAGTCACCTCTAGTGACAACATCCACTAAAACAATATGAACAACTAGTGAAACAACTCTCTTAGAATAAAACATTTCTAACTACACTTTAATATCAATTTGATTCACCAATGATCCTTTAGGATCCCTTTCTTCTCAAAGATTAGGTCCACCATTATTTGGTGGAATCCCAGAAAAATTATCCCATTCTTTAAACATTTGGTCCTTCCAACTTCTAGAATACTTAATAAGAGTCTCAACCATTATAGACTTTGTAGGTGAAGACAAAACCACAACTAGTACAACAACATGAGCCTCAAAAAATCTATGTACTTTACTTGGTTTCTCAATAAAAATAGGGTTAACTCCCATATCCTCAGTAACTAACAACTCAACAATAATATCAACCTTCATCTACTCACCCATTGACTGCTCAACAATAGTTTGTTCAAATTCTATCTAAACACCATTTATAGGAACACTAAGATTACTACCAAAAATAGAATCAACTGAATGAATTTACAAACTTGTGGATTTCTCCCCCAAAACTGATGCTTTATTTTATTCTTTTGCTGTTCTATCTACATCACCAACAAATCTAGGTCTTTCTTCATATCTAGAACCTAACACTCATATTGAAGAAGAAAGTACATGCAGAATTTTCACACCCTCAACTCTAATTATTCCATTGGGACCATCAGGGTTAGAATCTCCATCACAATAACTTCCATTTCCATCACCATTTTCATCTCTATCCTCATCACCATTTTCATCACCTTATTATTCATCATCATATCCATTTTTCATTTTTCTCAATAGATTTAGAAGAACTCTTGAACTGATATTCACCTGAAAATTTTGTCTCTTCCTCATCACTACCTTCTTTTAGGAGTTTCTCACTAATAAGAAGTGACCTAGGAGGACTATGAGCACTGCAAGTAATAGAAAGATAGATATGAGGTAGATCTGAGTCACTTCCTTCATCCACAAAGAATTCCTTATCCTCTTCATCTCTAAAGGTAGCAACCTATTCTTTCTCATCACTATTAGAATCTTCAAAAATCTCATATGGCTCTAATATAGGGTCCAAAAGAACTTTCAGTCTCAAAGGATGGTCAACTGGGTTGAACTCACCATACAACCTTTCACTATCATTAAAACACTACTTCTTCCTAGGGTTTCTGCTAATTTTTATCTTTACAAAAATCACACCAGTGATGCATAATCCTCCACAGTCCAATAATGATTATCCACCTTCATCAACTAGGAATTTGGCCTCTATTATAATTGATATAAAATTAGGTTAGATTAAGGAATTGGACCTTGAAGATGGCTTGGTTATTTCCAACATGTGAATAATTATATATCTATAGAGATTAATCTTTTTATACCCTTTTCATCAAACACAACAGGTACACATATTGGTACCTCATGGTAGTAAAATAACAACATATGCTCACATGTTGGATGAAATTGGAAACAACATATGCTCGATGAAATTGGAAAGCAACCTGTATTTACCATCAAGTTCAGAGGAAACTGTTCTTCTCAAAACTCCATATCATGTTAACTCAGCCAAAGAATCTTCATAAAAAAAGTCCCACTAGAATCTAGAATAGTCCCTTGATAATCATTCTCAAATAATTTATGAAGAACCTTTAAAAAACTATCCTAATGACTTTAGGAGGACACTAATTTTATTCCATTGATCCTAGTACTTATCTAGTCTTAATTTTCTTCAAAAAAAACTTGAAAAACTGGTAAAACTAGTAAACCAACATAGGATAAAAATGTATCTCATTAGAAGAGAACCATTTAATCCATCCTTAGTCCTGAAGAACTTTGTGCACTAACAACTTGCTTAACATTAGCCTTTTATCTTGAACTTCTTTCTTGGGAACAACCAATCTCTTTGAAATCTTGGGATTCATAGGTTCTAAACCAGCAGAATGACTTGAATCCCATTTCTTCTTCTTTGTGGGATACGAATCATCCAGAGAAGACTCTGAATATCACTTCATTCTGACCATGGAGATCGACGCAACACATTCAGGTGAAGGAAAGGGAAGGTCAACAGTTAGGAGAGAAAGGCCACACAGGGCTTGAGAGAAAAGGTGTGAGGGGTTGTGTGTTGAAATTAAACAAAGAGTCTCATTTATATCATTTGGAATTTTAGGGATTCATAAAATCAAAATAAAAACACAAGATAAAATTTGAATTGAATAATGAATTAAATAAATAAATAATTAATCTATAAATTGAAAATTTTAAAATAAAAATGATGACTTAAAATGTTAACAGTGAAAAATTGACAAAGACATAAGATTTCCAATGGTAGGTAAAAATAACAATGAGTAAAAAAATAGAAATTAAAATGCAATGGTGAGAAAAACATATTGGTGAGAAAAACACAATGGTGAGTAAACTCAATGATGGGTAAAACTCTACGGTGGGTAAAACTCAACGGTGGGTAAAACTTAATGATGGGTAAAAATCAACAGTAAGTAAAAGTCAAAGATGATTCCCATAAAATTAAACTTAACCAAATTTAATCATGCCTAATTCATGTTTGATGTAGTTTATTCTCTTTGAATTAAAAGGTTGAGTGAATATATCAGCAAGCTGATGTTATGTAGCAATGTATTCAAGAGTGATATCACCCTTTTGAAAGTTCTCTCTCAAAAAGTGATCTATTATATTAATATTTTTTTTATTGAGTGAGATACATGGTTCTTAGAAATATTTATATCCCTTGTATTATCACAATTTATAGGGACATGTCATAATTGATATCTATATTCTAGTAATGTGTGTTTCATCCACAAAATTTGTGGACAACAGCTACTTGTAGCTATATATTCATCTTTATCAGTAAACAGTGCAATATAATTTTGTTTCCTACTACACCAAGAAACTAGAGACTTTCCCAAAATATGACATGTTCCATAGGTTCTTTTTCTATCTAACTTACAACCACTAAAATTAGCATTTGAATAACTAACTAAGTCAAATTCATGTCCTCTAGGGTAAAACAGTCCTAAATTGGTAGTATATTTTAGGTATTTGAAAATTATTTTTATAGAAACTAAGTGTGAATCTTTTTTATTTTCTTGAAAATGATCATACATACACACACTGAACATAATATCATGCCTACTATGTAACGCCCTGACCCCAGCTACCCAGAGTCGGTGCATTACTTCGTAACATTGGCATGATCACAAAAGATCAAGTCTCGAAAGACCGATTAGTTTAGTAGCCTTGGAAACACTAGATACATTCGTAAACGTTACATTACATCATAAAGTGAAAAACTACAATAACAAAGTCTCCATAGTCCACACTCATATCCTCTTCTGACTATCCCTGCAGGTCATTCATAAAATACTTCTTCACATCCAGGAAAATATTAAAACATTGAAAGGGGTGAGCTCAGATGCTCAGTAAGGATAACAATATTGCGGAAGCTTTCGTAAATAAACATAAACATTTAAGGCAATGTATAACTAAAACAAAAGCCTTTTAAACTTGAACATCAACATAATATGACAAAAGTAAAATGAGATAATGCCATTTACTTCTTCACATGGATATTCTACTGGTCGAATAATCACATGCAATATCAATAACCACTTTCATAATGATGGAATGCATAATGCCAGACTATCATAACCACGTAGTCAAGGCCTCGTGCCAAGACCACAAATAAGATTTTGTCAAGGCCTCGTGCCAAGACACTAGTTTTTCTCATGAGACCTGCCGATGCATCGAGGAGCTATAGCGGGCTCCACCCGTCACTTATTAAGTCCAATTCATTCCTCATATGAATAGGTTTAAACATATCATAAACCATAACATAATCGTATCACATAAAACATGCATAAAGGAAACATAACATTTCCACATTTCAATCACAAGATATAAATACAACACATTGATATAATAAAAACGCTTTCAAAACCATTTTCAATACCAAAATAAAAGAAAGTTAAAACTTTGTATTTATTTTTCATTAAAAAAAAATGATGGCTTGTAGAGGAAGCCGAAACTCAAATAATGGTCACGGCGGCGGAGAAGTCGTTGTCGCCACATAAGTACGGAAAGAAAAACATTCCCTTTTTGTCGTTTAGTAAAACGCTTCGTATAAAAAAGATTCCTTTTGAATAAACGTAAAAGTCAAAGGGGTTTATACACCGTATAAAATAAAGTTGTGTATAAAACGAAATATGCCTCAATGAAAGGAGATTGAGGCGAAGTCCTTAAAAAGATCATTTTTAAATAAAATATATCTATTATGTGTATTCACTATAGGTACACATAAAGAATGTAAAAATACAAGATAGGACATAATAATATCATGACATAATTTGAAAGTAGGAGATTAACCCAAAGAATGGAAATTGGGTTAAGAAGTTCCCTTACCTCGTGTCTGACTTGACTCAACCGTTCTTTAACCCCCTGAATAATAAACTAGAGTTAATATATACCTTATTAAGAACCATTTTCAATTTCATTATCCTTATTATATCACTTATTACAATGATATGAACATTATGTAATTATTTAAGTTAATAACGGTCGTTTTGTCGATCTTTGGTACTTGAGTCAACAATAAGCTTCTTATAATTACAAGTTGTTTATGTGGTGAAATATCCATTATATCCAGAATTATATTCATGATTTATATGTCATATATATCTTATATATCCAGTATATACATTCATTTATAATATTACGTAACATTTAGAGGTAAGAAATGAAACGCACCGTTCATGGAGACGGTAAGCCGTACGTACGCATGAACGCTACTTTCATTTCAATTTCATATTTAATGGAACTAAATCATAATGATATAAATGTATAATATAATTCCAGTATAATATAGTGTATAATACCATTTACTCCATCCTTTATACATCCCACATATGGCATTAACGATTCAAATCACTTTGAGGGGGCGGTAGTCCGCACTTCCTAAAATGAAATTATCGCGTTTTACCCATAATGGAAATCATAAAGTAAGCCATAAATGAGAAATACAGAAGCATAAGTAAAACATAAACACATTATATATCATATATAAAAATAGTGACATCTTAATGGCCACCTTTGAAGGTGTTATATGAGTGTTGAACAATCATCGTTTCGTGAGGCAGAAATTCTCCATCCACAGAAACCGTATGTTCTTTAACCATTAGATGTATGTGTGTGTAAGTGTAGCTCGAATACTTCTTATAACAACATCCTAGTATATTGAGGATACTGGTGTTGTTACAAAAGAAATGAATAAAAAGAGTTTATGGGGTTGGAGAAGAAAAATAAAACAAAACAACATTAGAAAAGACATTACCTCAAAATCGGGTAACTCTTTTTGATTTGAGCCAAAGGCTTCCTTGGGAAGAGTTCTGCCCAAAGTGAGGCTTCTATGAGTAAGGGAGGAATGTTGGGAGAGTATTTGGGCAGAGGTTGGCCGAGCCAAATGGCTTGAAAGTGTAAATGAGGTGGGAGAGGTGGGGGCCTTTTATAAGTGGAGAGGAGGGGCACTTTTGGAAAGATTGAAATGTTACATTATTTCACAATGCTTTTCGGATTCTAAAGGTCCCACACTTATATAATTAGAGGCTAAGGTGATAAGGTTTCGAAATATCTTCATCCAATAGGCTTTGGACAAGTGTAAGCCTTGGATTTTGCATTATCTTCTCATTTTATTTAAATCGTTAAATAATGAGGTCATCACTGCATCATCATGATGTCATAAATAATTTAATTTATTTAATGTCTAAAAATTATAAAAAAAATACTATGATGTAGGAAATATTTTTAGATTTCTAATGAATATTTATAATCAAAATTTGGACTTGTGTAACCCCACTTAAAAACAGTTTTAGTAAAACAACTCATGTTTGTGTCATTTTTTTACTTTAACATTAAATAAAAGGTATTTATGTCATTTTCCAACTAAAGTGGCTCCATGGGGTCCCCAAGTTGACCCATGGGTTGTCTTGGTCGGCCATGACTCATCCAATAGGAGTAGGACAAGTGTCAAGCTCATATCATATTATTAAAACATTGTTTTTACCTTAAACTACACTAATTACCTCTAATCGCGATTAAGAACTTAAAAGTTACTATTCACCAAAAAATTATTTTAATCTCATTGAAACACATTTTACTTCTTAATGACAACCATGTATGTCGGATTTTTTAAAATCAAATCACAGAAGTGGTAATATTTCATTTAAACGAAAAATCAGTTATTTAACTACCACTTAGTGGTTTCACTATTCATCAAAAATTGAAGTTTTTCAGAACAATGCCAAAATTTCACCCTAAGCTATAGTTGATATTCCGAATTAAAAAATGATGTATATTTTACAAAATTCCAAACATATAAGTTGCATTAATTAATTTTATAATTAATTCCCGCTGTCACAACAAATAGCGTGTTTTTAAGAAACAATTTATATCAAAAGATTGGCAATTGTTTATGTCCAATTTCAATGTTAAATTAATTCTAATGACCACCATTGGATAAAATGGTAAAAATATTTTCTAATTATAACTTAAAACCACTAAATAGTATAATTTATCAGTATAAATTATTTTGATTAAAAAAGTTGTTTTTAAGTATTTTTCACTATTCATAAAAAATTAGAAGTTCTCAGAAAAATACCAAAAATTCAACATAGGCTAATTTCGATATTACGAATACAAAAATGAAGTCCATTTTGAAATATAAAATTTCTATAATTTTAAAAAGTGGTTATTACTATTCATAACGGCTACTTTGATTAGTCGCGGTGTTTTAGAACTCGAAGTTGCGTTTAATGCAAGCTATTTCATTATTGAATGAGAAGCGTATCGTGGAAGCTCGGGGTGTTACATTCTCCCCTCCTTCAATAAATTGCGTCCTCGCAATTTGAAATTTTTCTTTGAAAATAAAAGGTTGAAAAGAGACAATACCTTTAAGGAAAACCCACATCGGAAATAAGGTTAATAAATATATAACATTAAAAGAAAGTAGGATAAGTACAAAGGTCACCCGATATAGCCCATTCTAGGATTCTATGAAAATATGGATATGGAAGAAAAACAAACCATCAAGGTCTGATGGAGAGTTATAGAAAACAGGATTAGGAGAAAGTTTAACCATAAGAAAATCACAAACTTGTGATTGGTTAAACGGTCATTGAATCCCCAGTTGGAAAAGTTAACCGACAACATTTTTGTTTTAAGTTACCTTTTATAATGTTGAGGAATTTATTTATGAGATTTACTAAGAACGTAAGGGAATATACATACTTGTTATGTATACTTTCATTCATTAATAAATTTTTACCACAAACCCAACTTTTACTCCAAATGGTAACAGAACTCAAAAATATTCTATTTATCCTAATTGTATAAGGTTCAAAATGTTAACACATACCATTTAGATTAGTAAAACTATTTTGTAATAACCAGGGACTTCCTGTAGGCTAGTGGTAGGAAATAAAGGCTTGTCGCACTATGGTTGTGGGTTCGATTCCTGCAGCTGTGTCCGACGCGACGGGTTATTCCCCACCCTGCAGGTTGTCCTTTTCCTAAAAATATAGTACTATACTATTCCAAAAATAATCTTCATAAATGTTTTAACCTTAAACAATACTATCCAAAGTTCAACTTAATCCACTCCAACCTTTATAGTTATCCAAAATACCTTCATCCAGACTTTCTCTAAAAGGTCTCTAAATTCCAAAATCAATTGTAACATCAGATTACCCAAACAAATAAAAGTTTCTCTTATTGTCACATACTAAAAATATGATTACCTTAATCATATTAAAACCTTACTGAAATCAAAAAGTACTGCAGTACAATCCATATATATATATTACATTATTCTTATAACCAGAATATAATCCTTGAGTCCAAAAGCACCAATACATTAGTTATTCTGCTTCAACTGTAGTAACAGCATAAGATTGTCCTTGATCCCTTGGCCTTTTCTGAGGTAAGTTTCCCTGACGCTTAGGGCATTCATTTGCATAATGACCCATTTCTCTACAATTGTAGCATTCAACTTTGACAGCCTCTTTCTTTCCCTTGCAATCACGAGCCTGGTGACCCTTTTCTCCACATTTATAACAAACTCCCATTCCTTTTAGGCAAGTACCAGGGTGATTCTTCCCACAATTATCACATAATGGAAAATCATTCTTTCCCTTTTTCCCTTTATCTGTCTCTTGTTCCACCGTTCTCTTCTTCTCTTGCTTTACTTTGTTGTCATAAGACTTAGAGAATTCCTTTTCTGTCTTGATAGCACACGAGACAATATCTTCGTATGATGAGAAGGATTGTGATACCAAAGCTCGACGGAGAAATGGTTTTAACCCATCAAAGAAACGATCAATCTTACTCCTTGGGTTACGTATGTAATCTGCAGCATACCTTGCTAACCTTGTAAAGTTAGCCTCATACTTTGCGACATTCTCATCCTCCTTCTGCCTCAGACTCAGAAATTGCCTTTCCATATCTGCTCGATGGTCACGAGGAAAGTATTTTTCTAAGAAAAGCTCTTTGAACTCCCTCCATTCTATATTCGATACGTCATCATCTTCCTTTGTGTTTTGAATCAGCAACCACCACTGATCGGCATCTCTAGTGAGGCGGTAAACTGCCATGACAACCTTCTCCCTTTCACTACTCCCCAAGGCATGGAATATTTTCTCTAAGGAATTTATCCATTGCTCAGCTACTATAGGATTTGTACTCCCATTGAAGGTTGGTGGTTTTTGCCTCATGAAGCGGTCTAACATTGATCCTCCACGTTGCGGATCAGGGTGCTCCATATGAGTAAGGTTATTATTCATAACCTGAGTGAGTTGTCCCAGTATGGTAATAAGTTGATCAGCACCAGTTGTATCTCCAGATCCACAATAATTATCTTGATCAGGAGGGCAATCCCTACACGGAGTTCGTGCATTGATACGGTTTCCATTCCTTCCACTAGGCGCCATTTCTAAACAATGGCATAAACTAGATTAGTTTATGAATCAAAATACATAATTCCATACTTGTAAAACACTTTACATAAATTGAACTATTTATGGATATAATCCATAATCATAAAAAGAAATGTTTTCTTTGAGAAAGTATATACTCATAACCCTTCATAGTGGTTTGTAAATAAAATGAGAATTATCCTAAGCATATCCCCCGGGAGTGTCGTAACCAAGAGTACAACAAGGCCCGTTGTCGTGCACCAGTTCCCGTTTGAGTCTAGCTCAAAGCGGTGTTTTCGGGTTTTACCCCTAGGTACATCTGTGCCAGAGCCGCCTCTACCTGCTCGTATCCATACAGGGATGTATTGCTCGGAAAACTCATAACATCTCTATAATACCAAAATTCTAGGAAGTTCTTCTATACTAATCCTCAAAGTCTATCTTTGGGCTATGTGCTCTAATCAGAGTTTATCTAAATCTAGCTTCCAAGGTTAGTACTAAACCTCCCTCTGATACCAACTGTAACGCCCCAACCCCAGCTACCCAGAGTCGGTGCATTACTTCGTAACATTGGCATGATCACAAAAGATCAAGTCTCGAAAGACCGATTAGTTTAGTAGCCTTGGAAACACTAGATACATTCGTAAACGTTACATTACATCATAAAGTGAAAAACTACAATAACAAAGTCTCCATAGTCCACACTCATATCCTCTTCTGACTATCCCTGCAGGTCATTCATAAAATACTTCTTCACATCCTGGAAAATATTAAAACATTGAAAGGGGTGAGCTCAGATGCTCAGTAAGGATAACAATATTGCGGAAGCTTTCGTAAATAAACATAAACATTTAAGGCAATGTATAACTAAAACAAAAGCCTTTTAAACTTGAACATCAACATAATATGGCAAAAGTAAAATGAGATAATGCCATTTACTTATTCACATGGATATTCTACTGGTCGAATAATCACATGCAATATCAATAACCACTTTCATAATGATGGAATGCATAATGCCAGACTATCATAACCACGTAGTCAAGGCCTCGTGCCAAGATCACAAATACGATTTTGTCAAGGCCTCGTGCCAAGACACTAGTTTGTCTCATGAGACCTGCCGATGCATCGAGGATCTATAGCGGGCTCCACCCGTCACTTATTAAGTCCAATGCATTCCTCATATGAATAGGTTTAAACATATCATAAACCATAACATAATCGTATCACATAAAACACGCATAAAGGAAACATAACATTTCCACATTTCAATCACAAGATATAAATACAACACATTGATATAATAAAAACGCTTTCAAAACCATTTTCAATACCAAAATAAAAGAAAGTTAAAACTTTTTATTTATTTTTCATTAAAAAAAATGATGGCTTGTAGAGGAAGCCGAAACTCAAATAATGGTCACGGCGGCGGAGAAGTCGTTGTCGCCGCATAAGTACGGAAAGAAAAACATTCCCTTTTTGTCGTTTAGTAAAACGCTTCGTATAAAAAAGATTCCTTTTGAATAAACGTAAAAGTCAAAGGGGTTTATACACCGTATAAAATAAAGTTGTGTATAAAATGAAATATGCCTCAATGAAAGGAGATTGAGACGAAGTCCTTAAAAAGATCATTTTTAAATAAAATATATCTATTATGTGTATTCACTATAGGTACACATAAAGAATGTAAAAATACAAGATAGGACATAATAATATCATGACATAATTTGAAAGTAGGAGATTAACCCAAAGAATGGAAATTGGGTTAAGAAGTTCCCTTACCTCGTGTCTGACTTGACTCAACCGTTCTTTAACCCCCTGAATAATAAACTAGAGTTAATATATACCTTATTAAGAACCATTTTCAATTTCATTATCCTTATTATATCACTTATTACAATGATATGAACATTATGTAATTATTTAAGTTAATAACGGTCGTTTTGTCGATCTTTGGTACTTGAGTCAACAATAAGCTTCTTATAATTACAAGTTGTTTATGTGGTGAAATATCCATTATATACAGAATTATATTCATGATTTAGATGTCATATATATCTTATATATCCAGTATATACATTCATTTATAATATTACGTAACATTTAGAGGTAAGAAATGAAACGCACCGTTCATGGAGACGGTAAGCCGTACGTACGCATGAACGCTACTTTCATTTCAATTTCATATTTAATGGAACTAAATCATAATGATATAAATGTATAATATAATTCCAGTATAATATAGTGTATAATACCATTTACTCCATCCTTTATACATCCCACATATGGCATTAACGATTCAAATCACTTTGAGGGGGCGGTAGTCCGCACTTCCTAAAATGAAATTATCGCGTTTTACCCATAATGGAAATCATAAAGTAAGCCATAAATGAGAAATACAGAAGCATAAGTAAAACATAAACACATTATATATCATATATAAAAATAGTGACATCTTAATGGCCACCTTTGAAGGTGTTATATGAGTGTTGAACAATCATCGTTTCGTGAGGCATAAATTCGCCATCCACAAAAACCGTATGTTCTTTAACCATTAGATGTAGGTGTGTGTAAGTGTAGCTCGAATACTTCTTATAACAAAATCCTAGTATATTTAGGATACTTGTGTTGTTACAAAATAAATGAATAAAAAGAGTTTACGGGGTTGGAGAAGAAAAATAAAACAAAACAACATTAGAAAAGACATTACCTCAAAATCGGGTAACTCTTTTTGATTTGAGCCAAAGGCTTCCTTGGGAAGAGTTCTGCCCAAAGTGAGGCTTATATGAGTAAGGGAGGAATGTTGGGAGAGTATTTGGGCAGAGTTTGGCCGAGCCAAATGGCTTTAAAGTGTAAATGAGGTGGGAGAGGTGGGGGCCTTTTATAAGTGGAGAGGAGGGTCACTTTTGGAAAGATTGAAATGTTACATTATTTCACAATGCTTTTCGGATTCTAAAGGTCCCACACTTATATAATTAGAGGCTAAGGTGATAAGGTTTCGAAATATCTTCATCCAATAGGCTTTGGACAAGTGTAAGCCTTGGATTTTGCATTATCTTCTCATTTTATTTAAATCGTTAAATAATGAGGTCATCACTGCATCATCATGATGTCATAAATAATTTAATTTATTTAATGTCTAAAAATTATAAAAAAAATACTATGATGTATGAAATCTTTTTATCTTTCTAATGAATATTTATAATCAAAATTTGGACTTGTGTAACCCCACTTAAAAACAGTTTTAGTAAAACAACTCATGTTTGTGTCATTTTTTTACTTTAACATTAAATAAAAGGTATTTATGTCATTTTCCAACTAAAGTGGCTCCATGGGGTCCCCAAGTTGACCCATGGGTTGTCTTGGTCGGCCATGACTCATCCAATAGGAGTAGGACAAGTTTCAAGCTCATATCATATTATTAAAACATTGTTTTTACCTTAAACTACACTAATTACCTCTAATCGCGATTAAGAACTTAAAAGTTACTATTCACCAAAAAATTATTTTAATCTCATTGAACCACATTTTACTTCTTAATGAAAACCATGTATGTCGGATTTTTGAAAATCAAATCACAGAAGTGGTAATATTTCATTTAAACGAAAAATCAGTTATTTAACTACCACTTAGTGGTTTCACTATTCATCAAAAATTGAAGTTTTTCAGAACAATGCCAAAATTTCACCCTAAGATATAATTGATATTCCGAATTCAAAAATGATGTCTATTTTACAAAATTCCAAACATATAAGTTGCATTAATTAATTTTATAATTAATTCCCGCTGTCACAACAAATAGCGTGTTTTTAAGAAACAATTTATATCAAAAGATTGGCAATTGTTTATGTCCAATTTCAATGTTAAATTAATTCTAATGACCACCATTGGATAAAATGGTAAAAATATTTTCTAATTATAACTTAAAACCACTAAATATTATAATTTATCAGTATAAATTATTTTGATTAAAAAAGTTGTTTTTAAGTATTTTTCACTATTCATAAAAAATTAGAAGTTCTCAGAAAAATACCAAAAATTCAACATAGGCTAATTTCGATATTACGAATACAAAAATGAAGTCCATTTTGAAATATAAAATTTCTATAATTTTAAAAAGTGGTTATTACTATTCATAACGGCTACTTTGATTAGTCGCGGTGTTTTAGAACTCGAAGTTGCGTTTAATGCAAGCTATTTCATTATTGAATGAGAAGCGTATCGTGGAAGCTCGGGGTGTTACATACTAATAGTTAAGTAGAGAAGACTTCCAATCATACATCTGTAATTGGTTTAATATACTGATTTTCCAGCTTCATTAAGATCCTACTTACATGTGGTACTCATAGGAGTATCACTACTCTTAGTGCTATCCAAATTAAAACGTTTTAAAATATCTTTAGTATATTTACTTTGATTTAAAATAATTCCTTCTTTATTTTAAAAAATCTGAAAACCAAGAAAGAATTTGAGTTCACCCATTAAACTCATTTAAAATTCATTTTTCATCATTTTTGAAAAATCAGTACATAAATAATTTTCAAAAGATCTAAAAATAATATCATCTACATAAATTTAAACGAATAAAATATCTTTTGAATTTTTTTATAAATAGGGTAGGATCATCTATAACTTTTTAAAAACTTTTTGAGATAAGAAAAGAGAAAATCCTATCATACCAATATCTAGGATATTGTTTTAAACCATATAAATATTTTTTTAATTTAAAAACATGATTTAGAAAATGAGTATTTTGAAATCTAGGGGGTTGTTCAATAAAAAAAATCCTAAACTATATACCCATTTAAGAATGCACTTTTAACATCCATTTTATATAGTTTTAAATATATATGCGCTTCATAGACTAGAAATATTATAATGACTTCAAGTTTAGATACAAGGGAAAAGGTCTCCTTATAGTCTATTCCTTCTTCTTGACTATACCCTTGCACAACTAGTCTAGCCTTATTCCTTACTACAGTACCAAATTTATTAAGCATGTTTTTAAACACCCATTTAGTGCCTATAGTCAAGGTGTATTTGGGTATATCAAAAATTTACCATAATTTATTTATTTCAAATCTATTGATATCTTATTGCATAGAAATTACCAATAATTCATCATTAATTACATCATTGATGATCTTAGGTTCAATATGCGATAAGAAATCTTGATGTTCAACCCGGTTTCTTAGAGAAGATATAGTTTTTATACCTCTATATAGTATCCAACTAAAACATATAAAGGATGGTATTTAAGAGTCCTGAAATCTCTAGAAAAAGAAGGGCTGGTTATCTCAGAGTTCTCTATAGGTTCAGGTTAAATTCTGGAAGTTCTTTAGAACTAGATGATTTTTTCTACTTGCTTTCCAGCTGAGTGGATAAATCATCCTCAATGTTTTCTAAAGAAGTCTTAGGATCATGTGGATATGTCTCATAAAATTTTAGATGAATATACTCTTCTATAGTCTTGGTACTTTTGTTAAAGAATCTATAAGATTTACTAGAGGTTGAATTTCCCAGGAAAATTTCTTCATTTCTTTTGGAGGAGAAATTGTCAAGATTATCATTAGTGTTAAGAATAAAGAATTTCTAACCAAAAACTATAAAGTAATTAACCTTAATATTTATATTATTCTAAATCTCATAAGGGTTCTTCTTTAATATAGGTCTAATTAAAACTCTATTGATTATATAACATGTTGTATTCACATCCTCTTCCCAAAATTAGATAGGTAAGTCATATTCATTAAGCATAGTATAGTATATCTATTGAAGTGTTATATTTATTCTTTCCATATCTCCATTCTGCTGAGGGGTCTTAGGAGCAGAGAAGTTATGACTATATCCATTTTGTGAGAAAATGATTCAAAGTATTGATTTTCAAACTCACAACCATGGTCACTTCTTAAGTTATTAATTCTAAGTACACTTAAGTTTTCTATAGATTTAGCATACTTAGTAAATTAATAACAAGCTTCACTATTTTGGGATAAAAATAATACCCAAGTATACCTAGAAAAGTCATATAATAGTACATAAACATAGTTATTTCCATTTAAAATAGAAACTCTAGATGGTCCAAACAAGTCCATGTGAACCAAATCAAGAGGTTGAGAAGTTGAAACTTCATTCTTTAATTTAAAATAAATCTTATGTTGTTTCCCTTTTTGATAGGGGTTACAAACTTTTTCAGTTAGGAACTCAAGTCTGGGTATATCCCTAAATAAATATTTCATAGTAAGCTTCCTAAGTGAGTGAATATTACAATGACCTAGTCTTATATTCCAAATAAAATATTCTTTATGAAAGAAACTAAAAAAAACAATTTAAAAAATCATAGAATAAAGATTAACAACATAAAAATTATGATTTATTAAAGCAATAAACACTAAATAATTTTTAGAATTAAAAATATTATAAGCATTGTTCTCAAATTTTACATGAAAACAATCATCACATAATTTTGAGATGCTAAGAAAGTTATACTTAAAACCATCAAAAAACAATACTTTAGAAATTAAAACGGAATTGGTGTTACTAATTTGGACAAGGACAATGATATTCCCTTTAACATTATCACACAAGGTGACATAACCACCATCAACCTTTATGAGGATCTTAAAGCTCAAAAGTATCCTGTCATATTCCTAGAACATCCACTATCCAAGAACCATATACTTCTATAGGATCTCTTTAATTAGATTTCCTACAAAAAAAGTTTATACCAACAATGACTTTGGTACCCAGATTTTATTGGGTCCAGATGTGTTAAAAATTAAAGCTTTAGGAACCCATATTTTCTTAATGGGTTTCCTGTAAGCCGATTTTAAGATTATTGAGATAAAAACTTTGTTAGGTTCTCTAGAATAATAATTAGCAGTAGATATTCCAGATTTAGATTTAGGTAAAAATATACTCTTAACAATTTTTCTCTGGCTAGGTTGATAACCTATAACAGTAATGTACATTGGAGTAATTTGTTTCCCTAGAATTTGAGTAAGTGTTTACCTAAATTTTTTGGATATTTCTAAATATTTTTTAAGTTTCTCATTTTATATTTTTGGTTCAGTATTTTTCTTTAATAATTGATCATTATTTTTTTTACAATAAGATCAGATTTAATATTTGCAGATAGAACATGATTTCAGAACTTTTTATTTTTCTTTAAGCTCATTAAAGGTATCCTCAAACATGTTGCAGTATTAAAACATTTATTACTTAGAAATATCTTTATCATTTTCATTTTTAGAGTGATCATAATTTAGTACATATGATATAGTAGGTACCTCAAAAACATTTATTAGGAAGAACATGTTGGCTTTGACATGTTTTTATTCACGAGTTTATTTAGAGTCACAAGAGTTATCCTTAGAGGCAATCCAAGTTTATTTCATGTATTTCTTAAATTTTATATATTTTCCCTCATATTTATTTTTTGTATTTAAATTTTGGTAAGTCTTTTTTAACATGTCCTTTTCACTTTCACTCATAGCCGATAATCTCATTTGAGTTGTCATTTTTCTTCCAATCCCTATCATACTTTCCTTTGTAGCTTGGTTTCCTAAATAATTTATTCTTATTGTAGAATTTATTAAATCTTATGGCCTGATGGGAAATATCCTCATCACTTTCTAGTGGTGATTCTTCATCACTGGAACTTTCAACTTGTACTTTTTCTTTCTCTTTTTGTTTGAATGCAATATATTTTAAAGATACTGATTTTCTATTGGGTTCATTATCTTCTTCATGGTTGAATTTAAGTTTTTCATCATACATTTTCAAATTACCAATCAATTTATTGATAAGTAGTTTGCTGATGTCGTAGGATTCTCTAATTGACATAGATATACCTATTCATCTTTCTAGAAGGCATCTTAACAGTCTCATGATTTGGTCTTTATCAAACACTGGATTTCCTAAGGAGATCATAGCATTGACTATCTCATTGAACCTGAGATACATAAAAAAATTAACTCATAATGTTTCATCTTAAATGAATTATATTTTATTGTATAAGTATTCAATCTTGTTTCTTTAATATTTCCAGTTCCTTCATGTGAAATAGATAAAGTATCCCAAATTTCATAGGCATTTTTAGAGGTATATATTCTAATGAATTATTTATCACCTAAATAAAAGTAAATGTAATTCATGGATTTTGAATTATTATTATAATCAAGTTTAGTTGCATCATTCTATTCTTTTATAATAATCCTAGGTAACTCATAAATTTCTTTTATAGCATACCAAATTTCAAAACCCATACTTTATATATGAATTTTCATCTTGATTTTACATTGAGAATAATTATTTCCATTAAATAAAGGAGGTATGTTGGTAGAATAACCTTATTTTCTATTATCCATTTAAATAACTAAATTTAGAAATGAAAGAAATTTAAAATCTTTAAAACAACTAAAATCATAGTTGAAAATATTTTGAAAACACCTCTGATACCAAATACTGGTCAGAGTGAGTATCTTAAGAGGGGGGGGGGGGGTGAATTGAGTACCCAATAAAAATTTCTATCTAAAACATGTTTTATTAAAATCCCCCAGTTCCATTAAAACAACCCAAGTTTACCAAAATAGTAGACCAATATACTTTCTGATATTTTAAAATATTTATCAAAGATTGATTAGGTTTTTTTTTGAAAAATACTTTAACCTTTGAAATCAATTTACTTAACCAAAAAATATATAAACACTAATTAATATTAAATATCAAAGTAGTGGTTTTTTATAGTTTAAAATAGATTTAGTTTTAAATCTTAGAATTAAAACAAACAAAACACACAGTGGAAATAAATACCAGAGGTTCAGTCTCAAACCGAGACATAATCCTCTCCACTTGGAAATCACCCACTACCAAGCCAATTATATAAAATAATCTATGATCCAAAACCTAGATCAGGTGTATAACAACAAAGCTATCTAGGACACATAATGACGTATTCCACTAAATCCATGGGAATAAAAAAATATAGTCCATGAAATACCTCTTCAACAACACCATAGGAAAATAGGAATAAAGAGAGTTTGAGAAGATATCTTGTATCTTTCAATTAAATAAAAAGTGTCAGTGTGTGAGTTTAAAATAGAGTATACACACACTAATCATAATGTAAATAAAATAAATATAATGAGTAAATAAAAGATGTTAAGAAGGAATGTTTCTTGGTCTGATAAGCTCTTAAGCTTATGAATCCTTGAGTGTAGCGTGAGTGGTAGCTCAAGTCAAGTTTTTGAAATTTTCAGTGGAACAAAGTGTCATAAACTCTTTTTTATGACTGGAAGAAGTAGTCTGGGTGTTCATTGTGCTTTAATTCTACTATAGTTGATCACTAGTAAATATACTTCATGTAAGGCACACAAAACTTCTTTTGATCTTACAATGTTCAGCTCTAGCTCTCTATATGCATCTCACTACATTCAGTGATCCTCTATGTTATATCACACGAGGGAGTATGATACTTATTTTTATTAGAAACATATAGGAGTGTCCATATATAGAAAAATCATATGTATATCCTGTATCCTTGTACTCAGAGCTAACACATTATTTAATGCATCTCTATAAAACAATTAAGAACAATCATTAAAATAAGTTTTGGAATTAAATTTGATAATATACCCATTAGAAATATTTAATTCAAAATAAACAGAATAGTGGTGGTGATTCTTTTTTAATGGTGAGATAATCTCTGGCGGTGAGTTAGGTTGGTGGTGAGTCAGGCTGGTGGTGAGTCAAGTTCAATAGTGAATCAAGACTAGCAGTAAGTCTTTATGACACTTAGAGAAATTTTAAGTTCAATGAAAATTCATCCTTTGGAAGTAGGTGTTTTCCATACTTTACCAAAATTCCATTCTGGTGGTGACTCATAACTAATGGTAGGTGATTTCAGTACTTTACCAAATTTCAGTCCTAGCGGTGAGACATTACTGGTGGTGACTCAACCTCAATGGCGAGTCATCCTTGGTAGTGACTAAACTTCAATGGTGAGTCATCCTTGGCAATGGCTAATCTTAAATGGTGAGTCATCCTTGGTGGTGACTGATATTCAATGGTGAATCATCCTTATTGGTGACTAATCTTCAATGGTGAGTCATCCTTAGTGGTGACTCAACTTCAACAATGAGTCTTTTCCAGACTTAAACAAATTTTCTCCAATATGACTCATAGTGTAAAATTATACCATAAAACATAATACACATTAATATCATAATAAACATGATTTGGTGATCATTAAAATAAGGGTTCTAAAATAGGTGATGAAGATCATGAAGGTAAAAAAACTTACCTTCCTACATGTCAAGAATGTGGGAAGAAACACCTAGGGAAATGTCTTAAAGGAACAAGAATATGTTTCATGTGGTAAAGTAGGGCATAGAGGAATAAACTACAGAAAAAAGGAATAGTTTAGATAATGAAATGAAGGGAAATGAAGTTCTTCCTAATGTAACAATTTAATTTTTAAAATGTGTTGAGTATGAGTATTATGAAAATTGATTCCATAGAATGAAATCTTGAGAAGGGGATTAATAAGATCATATGAATAAGGGTTTAACATGGTTGTATGTTGAAGATAAAGAAACATAAAATGAAATATAAAAGGTATGAAATATATTTTGGATTATGTTTTGAGATTTATGAATCTTAAGACATGTTTCATATTTTTCTTTATAGGAATGGATTACTAATAAATAAGATGATAAAGTATAATGATTTAAGTGTTTATATATAGGGTTCCAAGAGTTATTATGTGGTGGTATTTTATTTAAGGGTTGATAAATTTAAGGATTCTCATAAGGAATTGATACCCTTTTAAAGGTTTATATGATGATAATTTAATATGATTAATGATACTTTGGAAGAAATTTATTTAATTTTAATAGACGATTGAGGTATATAAAATCTTTAAATTTAATATGTATTTTAGTGAAAAGGTTATTTGAGGAAGAATGATATCATATTTTTTAAATGTAAATTGAAAGGTATTGACAACCTTTAGGGTTAATATGATATTTTATGTTGAGTTAATTATGGTTAATTGGAAAAATGTTATTATATTTTTGGAACATATGTTTTACCATATAGATAACCATGAGATTGAAAATTAATTTGGTGATATTTTTGAATAATTTCACTATATTGGGAACATTATATGATTAAGGTAAACAAAATATTATTGGACAAGATTAGATTTTATTTGAGGAATATAGGTTGACTTAACTTTTGGAAGCATACATTATTTTATTACGGCTTTATGGTAATTTAAGTTATTTATGGAAAATATTAGAATATTTTCAAGAATATATGATTAGGGAATATACATTTTTTGTATGCAGCTTTATGAGTGATTAATGTTGCTTAGAGATAAATGTTAGGTTGATCTTGAAAAAATATGTTATCAAATATTTTTGATTTTTGGGTTTAGAATATGGTTAAATATATTTTGAATAGTTTTAATGTTAGTTATTTATGGAATGATTTAAGTTAAACTTTAGGTGTTATTGATGAGGTTTTGAAGATCTATATATAAAGGTTTATTCATATTAAGTATTATATTAACTTGTGATAACAATTTTGATTTTGGTAAATGTATAGAGATAGAAGGAATAAGATGTTATACTTTTGTGGATCTTACAATCTATTGAAAGTTAATTTTATTGCTTGAGGCATGAAAAATTCATCATTTAGAATTTGAGATGAAACAAAGAAGAAAAACTACTCAAAACATAACTAAAGGATGAAATTGTGCTTATGGAATGACAAGAAATAAAGTAAGTATATTATATCTTATTCTCCATATTTATGTTAAAATAATTCCTCAACTCAATAAATAGAAAGATAAATCTACTAACTATCAGATACCCTTTTAGAAACTCATTCACAAGTACGAGTCTCACAATGGTAAATTCATGGTTTAAGAAATATTTAAGAAATGAAAAATTTCCTTGTCTAAAACTAGAATTTAAAGTTATTTTCAAAAGGAAATTTTATTGATATGTATTAAAATTTATATATTTCCACTTATGTATATTTATCTTTCACTCATTGGATTTTATTTTGAAAATGTTGTAAAAATTTTCTATTGAATACGATATTAAATTGTAAGGACATAATTTATTTTAAGGGGGTATACCGTAACAACCTAATATTTTAGAATGTATTTTTTAAATAATAATATATTTTATATAATGTGGTATATGAAACACCAAGCTTAAAAAAACCATAATAAATTATAAAAATTTATTATTTAAATATGGAAGTTATATCCTAGCCATTGGTTTGAAAAGTATGAATATGAGTAACCACATTATGAAATATATGTTGAGAAGTTTTCCTAATAAAAATTTATTAATTAATTTCTAGGAAATAAGTACTCAATGATAAGAATAAAATTATATAATGTTAAGAATAGTTAAAGTTTAAAAAGGGGCATTTTTATAAAATCGAGTTTTCATTATATTTTGTTTTTTTAATTAAAAGTAATTTTCATAATTTTAGAAATTTAAATTGGTAAATTTGAATTAATATTTTTCATAATCATGTTAAAATTAACTTAAGATTAATTTTTAGGATTTTTCATACATAGTTTATTTTTGGGTGAATATTGAAAAATACCGATTTTACAAATAATGTCACTTTTATGACATTATCATGATATAAGAATGACTTGAAAGTTTATGAAACCTATTTTATAGAACAAATATATAATTAATAAGTAATATAATACATTTAAAAATATAATTTTTAACTTATAAATCTATGTTTAACATTATGAAAATCTAAGTAATGTTTTTATTCAAATAAAAACTATTTTTGGCACATCCCTTTTTATCAAGTTTTCATAAGGTACATTTAAGTTTTGAATTGGTTTTAAAGTTAAATGAGCCTAATTTTATTAAAAATAACACAATTAATTCAATCTAAATCATAACTATACATGATTTTTTTATAGAATCATTTTTATGCTTAAACGAGTATTCTTGTAAATACAACTTTTCGTTGTGTTTTGTGGACTTATATTAAAAGTAATTTTATCCAATTCAGGAAATTGAATCTATAAAAATGGATTTAATATTTAGAATAATGATTTTAAAATTTATTAATGATTTTAATTTCATTTTTGGTCATAATGAATAGTAACCATGGTAAAAAGTTTCCACCACGATAAAGGGTAAAATGGGTTAATTAAGGTTAAAATTAAGTGATAAGGTCACAAAATCTTATAATAAATATTATTGGATAATATAACTTATAAAATAATTGAATTATATCATAAATTGAATTTTTTTAGTGCCACTTTCCCCTAATTAAGACTTTATATTATTTTAAAACTTTGAATAATTACAAGAATGCCACTCTCCACACTTATAAAAGGGAACCTCATATTCTCTCTTCCTCACACTTATTGAGACATTTAGATCCTAAAATCCCCAATTAAATACCTTACCAAACTTTACCCATTACATAGAGGCTCCAATATCACTAAAATACTAACTTTTAAGGCTTAAGGTGTAAGCCAAAGGAGGTTTTCCAAAGAAGAGGTATAACTCTTAATCGAGTTATTTTATTTTATTTCTTCTTATAAATCCTTCAAACCTATAATAATCATGATGATATAAAAATATAATTATATCCAAAATATTTTAATATTATTATGTTTATATTAGAACCCCCTTTCATCTCCTTTTCCATCTTGTGGGAAATGAAAACATTGCCTGTGTGCATGTGTGAACTACCACCTCCACGAAGCGATGCATTTTTTTTCATCACTGCTTCACACAAAAAGTTATAAATATGGAATTAATGAATATATAATATTTTTATAACATAATAATGATTATGTAAATATAATATATTACTTACAATATTACCCTTCCATCCATTTGAAAATGATAATGCCACTCGTGCGTACATGTGGACTACCACCTCCATGAAGAAATCAGATTCGTTTTTCATTTATGATTTTCATGGATGGTTATAAAATTGTATTTAATGTATAAAAATAATAATTAATTCATGATTAATATTCTGTATATGACAAAATAATGACCTATTTTTACCATGATAAACCTACCAAAGTTGTTTTGGGATTATGAACTGAACATCCCTAAAACGATCGATATAAACTTAACCAATTTATTATCCATGAATGTAAAAGATGTGCATGGTGAGCCAAGAGATGAGATAAGGGATTTCATGACTAAATTTCATTTCTTTGAAACTTAATCCATCTCCAGCACATGTTTTATTTTGTGTTATGTATAAATTTTCATATAGATTACTTTTATCATTAATTTGATAAAATTAAAGTGGTTTACAGATTCTTTTCATGTTCTATCTTTAAAATTTCTTTTGATCCAAAAGTTACTAAATTCATAATATTTTTTAAAATTTTGTTTTAAATGTTTGAAACTCTTTCTCTTATATATTCATTATCTTCAAAACGTTTCAATAATCTTCTTCATTGTACTCTAATGTTTTGTTTAAAGTCATTTTCAAACATCATTGACTTTTTACAAAGATTTTAAAAAGGAATGTTTAAAAATTAACATTTGATGAACCTTATCAATCATATGATATGATTGATATATCACAATACTTGAGATATGGATATATCATTCTTTATAATATAAGTAAGGAAGAGTGAAGTAATTTCACTATACTGTATCCAACAATATACCCATCCATGGCACACAATATACCTTTGTGTCATGAATGTCCTAACACACGACATACCTATATCTATCATATTATATTTCCATAATACATCATATGGTTAAGGATTTAGGACAATTCTCTATCAATCTCCCAATTTCTCTAAAGCCTCATAAACTTTATGTCATTTCACTCTATATTGCTTTATATACAATAACTTGTGAAACCATATCTTAAGATCCTATTTTATATCTTCAAAACACTTTTGGAATGCTATCATCAATATCACCATGCATTAAATCAAATGTTATACTTTGTGAATATCTATATAAAAATCCCTTTAAATAAACTCTAAAACACTTTTAGAGTATCTCTCTAGGTTTCATAAAACTTAATTTCCATAAATTCAACCAAAAAGTGTGACCCCAACATCCCTTATAGCATTGAAAATAATTATGAATTATAAAATTCATAACTGTAAGAAAATAATGTCCTATAAAAAAGCATAAATTCTAATCAAGATACAAAGGGATCGTACACGATCTCTACCAATCACATGTATCTTTATACCTGTGTCCACCAGTTTTATCATATACAGGTATGTATAATCATATGATCCCTTTATCCAAGACATTGAGTAACCATGAGACACAGAGTATATAAATACCATATATCCACTCATACATTCTCAATTATCTAAGTATAAACTAATAAAATAAATGAACACATTATATTTCATTCACGTAGATGGATGATCACAACACAGTCCCCTCACCCAATTGATAACTGCATCACATGTCAATTATCTAGGTATGATTGTGCACTCTAGTCTATCTCAATCAAGGGACTTTATATCATACTCATCATATAAGAATACAAATCACTTCTTGATTAAAATCAATCAATGAAATGATCATCAACATACCCAACACCATCCTAATTAGTTCACCCTCAAGGATAGAATAAGTAAAGTATAAAAGTATGAAGGTTCTCATGCTAAGTATCTTATCTAACCTCAGGTGAAAGTATTCAATATGAAACATACACCCATAGTATACCAAATACATAGTGTTTGAAACTTAATGTGGTATATTTTGTGGGTCATCCAACACACAAAAATCAATTTGTGTATCATTAGTATATCTTGTATATCTATATTAAATCCTACCCATGCTAACCTTAAAATTTCATCATAAACAATAATACTCTATGATGAACACTGGTTAGGGATAACTCAAAGTCATACTTTGAGAGGTCAATTATCATTAAATTTAATAATTATATGAATAAAATATGAAATAATGATAAAATGGAGACTAACTTTGTATAAAATGATACATTATATATTATTAAAATCCTTTAATAATATTAAAAAAACCATACATAAGCACCCATATGATAGACAACCCGAGAGGCCTTAGTTTGCTAAAATTTTAGGTTTTTGTTAATATTATTACATATATTTATAATTTTTGTTATATATCCATGTAAAAATTTGATCAAACCTCCCAATAAACTCTTTTAGTGAGTAATATCTATGAAGAAATATTTTTTGAATAATAGTGAGACCAAGAATCATATTCCTAATGTTAAACTCTTTAAACAAGTATTCAAACTTTTTTTCTTCAAAACATCCAATGTTATAATTATAATAACATTATGTTATCTTATTAAAACTCTTTATAAGTTAATAATAATTATATTTCATGTAAATTTTACATTAAAAATTTATCTGAGATCATTTAGATAACAAAATGGAATTATTTATATCATCTTTATTTACCAATATACCATAAACTATTTTATGATATAATGTGACTCACTTTTAATTTTACCAGTATAATATTTTATTTATTATAATTTGAACTTATATAAGTCTAAAAATTCTCCCAATAGTCTCTTATAAACTATATTTTCTCAAAATATCAAGCTAAGACACCTAAATTCTATGTTTAGAAATAAAATTTATTTCATTAAGAAATAAACTATTATAAACCATATCTTATATGGTATTCTATATGTTTCAATTAGTATTTTAAAAGGAAGATTTTATTCTTTAAAATATTCCACTAAAAAGTGACACAAACTCTTTCCCTCATATATTAAAAAATAACTTTGATAAAATTTTTTTATCCTAGGTAAAAATAATTTTATCCTTATATTATTTTCAAATATGATATATAACTAGATCAAATATAACCATATACATTAAAATAATCACCTCATTTAATTTGAACAATGATTGTTTACAAAAATAATCTTATAACATAAGAGGGAATAAGATGAAAAATACATTATATTTATTTAGATCCATTTATGCTTAAAATATTATTTTTTCATTATAAATATTCATAATAGAAACCTAGAACAGACCACCATGTGTTAACTTGGGAGTGTAGTAAGTCGTTGAGTTGGAGGTATTAGGTGGGGGGGGGGGTAAAATTCATATATCCACCTTTAATATAGATGAAAAAAAGAATAGTAGCTTTTGAAACTATATTTAAATAAAAAATACAAGTTATATTGATTCTTACCTTGATTTTTAAATCCTATATATCTAAAACATTTTTAAAATATACATTTGATATCATATACCCTTAAAAATTAAATAATTTATTTATATAACAT
Source organism: Viscum album (assembly GCA_963277665.1). Taxonomy (NCBI): domain Eukaryota; kingdom Viridiplantae; phylum Streptophyta; class Magnoliopsida; order Santalales; family Viscaceae; genus Viscum; species Viscum album. The sequence continues at coordinate 1,428,829,155 of OY728156.1, read as the reverse complement.
CAATACCTAGTTTGGAATATCTATGGAATCTCTCAAACCCCTTTAGATATTCTAGATAATTCCATCCAATGGAAACACTTACCCTCATTCATAACACCTCTTTTAGGTTTCAATTACCAAGGTTGACAATAAGACCATCCAATATTATTTTCTTGACTTAAAATTTTACCCTTTTGTACCAATAAAACATAATGAGATCTTGGATATAACATGTAAATCTCATCTATCCTTCACAATTAAATGCGATATGGTAAACATTTATTAGATTCATTAATATTATCATATAATTTCTAATAATAATTCTAGAATTAATTCCATAAAAATTTTAATACTTAAAGAAAATATCTAGCCTCTCTAAGTTATTAACATACTCAATGAAATTGAGTACATGAGTGGAGAATGAAATTACTTTCTTCACATTGCATCTAAACAGTTTTTTTAAATCTTAAGTGAATCATTCCATGCTTATCATAAGAATCTAGATTTATTTTATTAAATAACATCAATAGTTGGATGCTTAGGAAGGGGTTGATCTAAAACATAAAAATTTCCTTTTTAAAATTGATATTAAAATCATTTTTGATGAAAATGATTCCATTTATCTATAATAAATTCTTTTATAAAATGATTAACATGTTTTAAATTCATTTAATAAGGACTTTTATTAAACTTTATCCCATTAAAATGATGACCCCTTTTAAATTCCATAATATAAATTAGTGGGAAAATATCCATATTTTATTAAGTAATGAGTATAATTTGAAATTCATGTCACTATTTAGATATATAGGTATATAATCATGTAAATAATATTAGATATGAATCATGGATAGTTGATAGGATAACTCCTTATCCCAATCCATCACACAAATTAACTCAACATTATTCCTATGGTATCTTAACTCTTAGGGGTTTTGAGCTAAGTATAACCTAAATATTACAAGAGGATTTAGCTACCCAACTCTTAGGGTTAACTATTTTCCCCATTATTTACACATGGAAATCTATTGGAACTCTAATTTGGTATAACTTACTTGGTTAGATGATCGAGGTATTAACATGTGTTCACTTTAGAAGAAAACTAACTCTTTGTATTTTAAAGGGGTTTTTATCATCACACCATATTATCTCATGTATCCCCTTTACATATATGTATGCATCTAATTATATAGTTTTGAACCATTATCCCCTTCACCAATTAAATATATTTAAACCATATTGATGTGAAAATCTTTACACAATTCATAACTTGTGCTTCTAACCTAAATTTAAATCCAAATATATTTACACATATCCAAATTAATCACATGAATAAGGTACATGAAACCCTTTAATGAAAATTATCAAAATCATATGAAATCAGTCATCCCTAAAGAGTAAACATGGTGTGATAGGTATCGAACCTTACTTTTCTAAAAAGAGCCTATGTTCCTAGGAAAATGGAAAGTTTAACCCAAAGTTACACTACCCATGATACAATTAAGAAATAATTTAATTCAATTATAATTCTAACACCTCATATGTATAAACTATAATTAATCTTTAAATTCAAGCCCACAACTCATGAACAAGCTAAAGTCAAGGTAAAAGAATACTAATTCAATTATCACACATAAAATGCAACTCTTTAAATTCATTTGCGATAATTTAAAGTAGGTTAACACTTTAAACTAAATCATACAACTATTAATAATATAAAAAATTATATTTATGAATAAAGTAGGGAATAACAGTAAATAAATGATCATTTCATAAATTTAGACATGAGATAAAATTTATGAACAAATCATAAATAAGAAATCATAAACACTTGATAATTTAACCATGTGTTATTAAAATTCCATAAATAAATAAATAAACATAAACACTTTATATTTATTTATAATATAAACTCCTTCATATTATCATTACATATGGCATTAATTTAAATACATAATATTTAATTTAAATATAAATATTTTATATTTTATATGAACAATTTATATATTATGAAAACATTTTTTATAATAAAAATATCATATATTTAATATTATTTGAACCTTGATCATATTAATTATCAAAGTTCTTTTTGATACGATTCAAATAATTTCTCAAATAAGGCCTTAAATTTGAAAATTTCAAATTAAAAATTATGAATAACTCATAATTTAAATATAAACTCTTATATTTAGCCATATTTTGTAATTTATAAACACTTTATAAATCACCTTATAATTTCTATATAAAAATTTTAAATCAAAATCATATTGTATTAAATACATATTAACAATATTTTATATTAACACTTAATATTAAATATATTTATTTATTAAATGTTTCAAGAACATTTAATAATTAATTATAAATATTTAATAAGTAATTATAAAAAATTAATAATTAATTAATTTATAATTTTTTTAAATTAAATAAATATAGCAAAAATATTTTTTTCTATAACTTATAAATAATTTATAAATGATCTAAATTAATTTATAATTTAAAAATGAAAAAATAAAAAAATTCCCTCTATATAGTATTCTATGATATGCAATATATCATAATCCATGATTCAATTCAAATCATAATCAACAGTGGCTATCACGAATTATGATATACCTTATACCAGACTAATGATATGACACTCTGTTTTAGATACCATAAAGAGTGTAAATAGGTGTTATCACCTATTATAACCCCTCAATCATATATTATGATAGAAAAAAATTCTACACTACAGTCCATAACAACACATATCATATGTTATCATGTGTTGAAATTGATGTATTTACACCATGTTGTAAGATACAATATCTTATATCTTAATGTGTGGTCATATCACAACTTACAATATCACATATCATAAAATAATCCAGAAATAAAAATCTATATCATATTTAATGATTCCAAATATGTTATTAATTATTTATTTATGTTAAAAATAATTTCATGAATCAAATCAAGAATGAAATATATCTGATACCTGCTAGGTTTCTTAGGATCGAATAATAATTATTTAAGTAGTGGGAGACATGAGAAACTAAAAAACAAGATTATATATTCTTTGAAACTGAAACCATGCATAATATAAAATGAAGAATGTACCATGAACCAAAGATGTATAAGACTCTAGTATTTAACCACACACTTGATTAAGAACACTTAGAAGTATCCAAATGACACTTTCCTCTTAGGGTGTCCAAAGTTTGACGAATAAACTAATACTTGGGAATGATCCTCCTTTCGATCATGGTATGCTAATACCATTTGAGGTGAAGGAAGAAGGAAAAGAGAGCTTCAGTAAGAGAGAACCATTAAGAAGTGCCCAAATATTCAGATACCATTTTTTTGTCTTGGCCTCCTTTATATAAGCCTCAGGGATTCTATCCAAACCTTCAATAAATTTACTTGAATATTACATAATGTTTAACTAATACATGTAGTTATAAATACTTTTTAACCTTCATCCATATGCATGAATTTAATATTTAAATTCATTCAATTGATTCTCCCAAATGTTTAATGATAGCCTTATGTGAAAGTGAAATGAACGTTAACACTTAAGGTTTCATTTAACTTATCAATCATACCATATGATTGATATATCAAAAAATTAACAACATAACCATATCATTATTTTTTTATATATGAGGAAAAGATATCACTATATCATATCCAATTATATACCCAAACAAGTCATACGATATGCCTCTATACCATGAATGTTTTACTATATGATATATCTATATTATCTCATACGATAAGGCCATAATAAAACATATGTATAAAGATTTAGAGAATATCTCCATCATATATATATATACACTCTTATCTCAGTTTGAATGGGGATTAAAATTAATGAGGTTCAAGGGTCAAATCCTAACTACTACAATCTTTGATGGAGCACTGCAGTAGGAATTTTATCAAAACATTGTAGTAAGAATTGTAGTAGCACTGTTGTGGGAATGAACTTTTAAGGTCCTCTCTATATCTACTTTAAATATAGACCCCCCAATTTGATCTTTGAGTCACTATATAGTGGGTCTCTGTGTCATCCTTAAAAAGTGACCCCTTATGAAAATTCATGGGTCAATCTCAAGCAGAAATCAAAACCATTCCTTAAATTTAAGGCCTTCATCCCACCCATCAAAAATAATACCTTCAATTAGTTCCTCAAATAAAATATTTTCAAAACAACCTTTAAATATAATTTCATTATTCCACCACTCAAATTTCATGTATTTGAAATTATTTCATTAAATATATATTAAAATATATATCATTTATTAAAATAACACATCAATATATAAAACATAGAGCAAAAACATGTGTACGAGAGCATACATACACTTATAAAAAAATATGTATGTTTTGTTTTGTGTTATGAAATGTTATGTTCTATTATGTTATATATTTAAATGTATTATCCCTTTATTTTTTTCAATATATTTTTATGATTTTTTTGTTATGTGTTAAAAAATATATATGTTTATGATATATATATATATAATACAAATTAAAAGTTGATGTGAGAATCATAAGGTGACCTAATATTAATGATGTATGATAATAGATGAGAGATAAAGTTTGTGGTTTAGCGAAAGGAAGTATAAAAAAAAAACTATAAGATGACCTTGACCTACTATATTTCCAACACACCCAAGAGTAAATGTGATAATAAATTTACACAACAACGCACTTAGGTTGAGACATGGGTCTGGGGCTCAGTGATCTTGGATAAAAAATTTAACTTATAGATTGACAAGGAAAGAATACACAAAAGAAAGGGAAGTGACAAAGGTATTCCTCATAATAGAGATAAAAATTAATTAGTAATTTTTTTTACTAATGCAATATTTAATGAATTATAAGTTCCATGATAATGACTACTATAGAAAAGTGATGATACAATGATCAAATATCAAATATTATAAATTCATAAAGCTAAAACCTACTTGTCTTCTTAATGTTAATAACTCTAACATGAATGAAGGATTTCTAGAAAATTATCACATGAATATTGATGTTAAGGATGGATCCAAAAGCTTATTATTTATATTTGATTATCCTATATTACTGGATTAAATTTTAATCCTCCAACCATCACTTTGAAAATTATACAAATGGATTGGATTATAAACTCATGAAACCCCTTTTCTTAGGATTAATGTATTATATTTGGGTTTGAATAAGTTTGATAATAGTCCCATTTTCTTATTTTATTAACGCACCTTGTTTTTGGGCCTTTAATGAAACAATACGGGCTACCATAATATCATAAAACTTCTTTAATATCCCTCACATAATTAAGCCCCACAAATCTAACTTCTTATCATGAGAAATTGTCTCTGTTCCTCTAAGTAAGTTCTCATTATCTTACATCTTGAAAATGGTTCATCATTGACTCTTTATCCTATTCACCTGAATAAATAGAAGGATAAGAAATATTGAATATATCACTGACACCATACTCACTTGTTAATACAATTTTATAGGCATTGTTATTAATTCTCTTAAGAAATTGGAAAGATCCATCTCTTTAGGGTATGATCTTTGACTTCCATTTTTAGGAAACCTTTACTTTTAAAAGTGATCCCCTAATAAGTTACCAGGATCAAATATAAATTAATTTCAACCCTTGTTGGTATAATCAATATTTTTATGGTTCATTATATTAATGTATTTTATTTCCTCTTCATAATGATTCTTGATGAATTTAACACCACTATTTCCATCTATATTAGTTGATCGCTACAAATTTAAAAGAATCACACTTAGATTTTAAGGAATATCCCAGAGTTAGTTTTAGAGGATAAAGAGGAAATTTAAAATGATTTTTTAGATGGAACTAGATCCCACAACCTGGTGCATATCTTACATTTTTGAGGGTATGGTTGCGATGTGGTTGGTAAAATTCAGTGTGGTAGTTAGTTTTGATGGTTCTAGTTATTTTGGTATATCCATATCATAGAGAATTGGCTAAAATGTTAAGTATTAGAAGGTTATTTTTGGGTAGTTCTACCAAATTTGTCATCATTGTATTGTGGAGGGTGGTCATGACATAGTGTTCTTGTTAGGGTTTAGAGTTCATAGCATAGTGATGAACATTTAACTATGTTAAATTGACTTGTTTTATAGGATCTTATCATTGAACACGATGTGGATTCTAGAATTTTTTTGACTAGGCACCATTACATCATAACCATATCCCTTGCACCATATTTCTTTTCCAATTTGGAACCCATTATGGAAAGGCCCAAGGTACTATGCTGTGACACCTATTTTTCTATTTTACCTATAAATTACTAAGGTCTCTTAAAACCTACCTTTTACTAGACTTTCCTATTGAAACTTAAGTGACTATAGGTCATCTTCAAGAGAAATTCTAGCCTCCAAACTCTTGGATTTATCCCCGAATTTAGAGGATAAAATCTTGAAAATTCTAGGTGAGTTTCTCTCTTGTTCTATTTGTCTCTACTCCCTTATTATTAGGTTTTAACTCCATCGTTCACTTGGAAAGGGGATATGGTCTTGGAATATAGATGAACCATGCATTTTATAGTGAGAAACCAATTAAGGATGCGTTCAAGGCTAATGAGATCTACTTGGTGTAATTCTGACCCGCCAAACACCTTTTCTTCTAGATTCTTCACCAACTTGAGAATTTTTCATTATAATGATTCTAATTAGGGGAATTAAAATGTAAGGATAATTATGAGTGGAAATTCTTGAATTTTTGGTTTCATCACTCTTGCGATAGAAAGTTATTTACCATGTAGATCCCTTGTATAAAGTTGTTTCCTTGATATTGATCACATGTGACTGTATGTAGCCCATGAGACCCATGTTTCATAATGATCACATGTGTGTGTGTGTAGCCCATGATAACCATGTTTTATATTCATCACATGTGTGTGTGTGTGTATGGATTCTGAGACTCATGACTGATATTATATGCTTGTGCTTATATATGCTATGCCCTATTCTATGTGAATGCATGGCCTGTGGAGGTTTTGATTCTAGTGGTAAGTGATAGGTGGACTATCATAGATTAGTTAGTACTTAAATGGAGACCATTTATGACATGTGATAATGGTGATGGTGGATCGATAAATAGGCTATAGGAGTAGATAACTTGTTACTTGACCCATATTAGTGGAAGGATATGACAACCTTGTGGATTGAATTGAGATAGTGGAGGGATATGATAGCATTATGGCCCAAACCATGGTAGAGATGGGGTACTATATCCTTGTTCCCTAAACCATGAAATATATGGGACACATCGAACTTTTAGCCCAACCCAAGTCTCATTGGACATGTGGTTGTTTAGATATTTATGGTGTCCTTGTGATTGACTTATGATCATGACTTCCATTATGACCTTCCTTCTGATATAGAGCTAAAGTAGGTACAATTAGGGATTATGGAGGCTTGGTTAGCATATGATCACTCAGTACATGATTGATAGTTACTTTCTTGTGCATTTATTTATTATCACATAATACACCTATTATTCATGTGCACTTATTTTAAGGATGCATTGGTGGTTCCATATTGGGTTTATACTCACACCCTACATAGGAATCTCGATGAGATTAAAAACTTCATGATCATGGATCCAGGAAAAGGGAAAGATCCCAATGATAGGGAGCTAAGGATATGGATCTTGGTGTTCAGAGGAAATACTAGGATGGACTCTAGAGTGATGATGGAAAGTCTTTATTTATTTTTCAGTTTATTAATTATACTCTGGTTTGACCTACCACATTGGGAGTCCTCATTTTATTACCTTATATGACTCGAGATACCTTCCATGTCATTTATGATAAATTTTTATTATTCACTTATCCTATTCCCTCTTATTTTATTATTCTATTATTGATATGGTTATATTTTATGAATTTTGATACTAAGGGTATAGTCTCCCCACTAACAATTTTTGGACCCTTGTTACTAGTCAACAACCTCTTGCATATGAGGAGGCCTGTATGAGGTTAGGTGTCACTCCGGCCCATATTGAGTGATTTGGTTTGGGGTGATAAAAGTGGTATTAAAGGATGTTTTACTTTTTCTTTTCTTCTTGAATATTTTTGGGGTATTTTAGTAAAGAGATCCTCTATGTGGAACTTGGGTAGGGGATTCATGTAAGTACCTGCCCAACTCTTATGTGATAGAACTCTAATTTATTGGTAACGAGACTACTATTATAGTTATGGATTTATGGTTTTATGATAATACTGAGTATGTTGTGTTGTTATAATTTATGGTATTTGGGTTTGTTCATGCATCATGATTAGGCATGCAAGATCACATTTTATATATCCCTGTTACTTTCTATGCATGATAATTCTTTTAATTAAATTTCTTAATCTATTCTTATGTGGTATGTTGTGTTGAAATTTAGATTGGTTGAACTTAAGCATGATTTTTTGGTTATTTTAATTATATTACTATGACTAATGTGTAGGTATGGATAACTAGGCTTGATCCTTTGGTAGTGTCAGGAGGGAAATACTTTATCATCATAGGTATCATCTCAGGATATTTTTTCCTATATAATTTAATTGTGTGTGCCTATAAATTTATTGATTTTATATCTTGAGTAAGCTACTATAGGAATTATACATGTTTATTTTATATTTTAGATAATTCTTCCTAGAATAAATATGAGGGGACTATTAATTAAAGAAGGTCAAAAGTCTCCCACATGGAAGAACAACCCTATTCTGCTACAACATATATAGAAGGATGTAACTGGGAATGATCCTATACCTACTTTAATGGTTCAAATAATGGAACTAATACAACCAATATTCTTCCACATCATTCTTATTAAAGTAGGAGGAGTTTCTAGGATGATGATTGATTATTCTTGATACTTACAGCTTTGGAATCCCCCAGATTTACAAGGCACTGGAGGCCCACATGATGCTGGATACTAGGCAGATTCCATTTAGGGGATCTTTGATCTAGTGTATATCATAGTGGATCAATGGGTAAAGATTGGTGCCTTCATGCTTCAGGGACCCATCAATAAGTGTAAGGGTTTCATGAACCAAGTAGGAATAAATTAGAGTCATACTTGGGATAACTTAAATAATTTCCTCTTTGAGGAGTTCTTCCTATACATGTTGAAGCTAGATTATTCATATGAGTTTATTGAGCCTCAGTAGGGGATGATGTCAGTGTATACTTACTCTAATTGATTCAAATAATTTCTTCAATTCACTCCTCTTTTGGATTAGAAAGTGTCATATAAGGCCTAAAAAATTTGAAATCATCCTTTGTCTAGAGTTGAGGCACTAGTTCCAGAGTTTTGACCTGACGATATATCCTAATATGTTATGTAATTCCCTAATGAATAAGAAGGATATGGAGGAGGAAAAATTAATATGAATTATTTATTCCCTTAGTACACTAATGGGTGGGACTCATAGTGATTTAGTGGGTTCCTTTTCCAGTGGTAGGTTAAGGAAGGATGAGGAGGTGAGGCAGAGAGGTAGTAGACAGTCAGAGTGGAGCAAGTTTTCTTCAACACATTTTGGAGAAGGAGGTGTCACCTTATGTTTCAATTGTGTTTAGATCATACACTACCCCAAGTTTTTTCCTTAAATTCCAAAATAGGTTTCACCAATGTGGTAAGATGGGGCATCTTTAGAAAATCTATTTGAGGGTGCTACAAGCAAGTTTCCACAAAGGTGTTAGGTAGGCATAGAATATGAGTAATAATATTGATAATGGATCTATACAATGGGCCTAAATTATATAGGGTTCATGAATTCAGTCATAATAAGGACCTTGGGGACAGAGTCATGGAAATTATGCAGGTAGGGTGTATACCATGGACCATGTTCCAACTAATGGTGCAGAGGGACCTTCTATGGTTAGAGGTATGGTTTTTATTACCTCTATGCTTTCTACTACATTATTTGATACAAGAGATTCCCATTTACTTATATATGATCAATTTTTTGTTGGGATCAATTTAAATGTTATTATATCTTTTGAGTTATTATCTCTTGAAAGACCCTTTGGGAAGAAGGTGGGCCATCTTTAGAGATGTACCGAATGTACCATGGTAGTTACTAGCTATAGACATATATGGGATTTCATAATTATTTATTTGACTAGTTTTGATATGATTTTTAGTATGGAATGGTTTACTAGTTAATATAAATACAATGATTACTACTGGAGATGAGTATCCTTTACTATGCCTAAAGGAGAGAAATTCATTTTTAACTGGTGAATGAAATGTTAGAGTAGGAAGAATTTGTCTAGATCTGGGTCAGTTTAGAGCTATTACATCATAGGTAGCGAGCATGGTTCTTATGGAATACCAGTCAGTAGTGCCCTTCTCCTTTCCTCCTATAGTGGAACTATACCAAGATGTATTTATAATCCATTTCTCAGGACTTTCTCCTGAAAGAGGAATTTATTGTTAGATAAAACTAACACTAGGAGAATAAATTATATTGATTACTCTATATCATATGGTGCCAACTGAGTTAAATGAACTTAAGGTACAACTTAAGGATTTATAGAAAAATGTATTTATCAGATCAAGAACATCTCCCTAGGGTGATCTAGTGTTGTTCACGAAGAAGGAAGATATTAGTCTTAAATTTTGTATAGGATACATGAAGCTGAATTAGGTGACCATGAAGAATAGATATTCACTACTGAGGATTTATGACTATTTTTATTAGTGAGACTGATTGTTCTATAAGATTAACCTATGGTTAGGCTACCACTAACTTCAAGTCAGAGAGGATTATATTACTGATACAATGTTAAAGAGTAGATTTAGACTATATGGGTATCTTTCCATGCATTTTGGGTTAAAAAATTCATTAACAACATTCATGGACCTCATAAACAAGATCTTCCATCCATATCTTGACTCCTTCATTTAGGTTTTTTTAATGATATCCTCATATAATAATAGACCTTAGAGATTAATGGTAGACACATGGAGGTCATGTTGAGTACAATTTGATAATATTAGGTCTATGATAGCATCTTAAAGTTTCATTTATGGATCCTGTGGGTATATTTTTTTGGGAATTTAATCTATGAGGTAAGAATTTCTATAGACCTGGAGAAGTTTGAGGGTGTGATTTCTTGGGAATGCCTTATAAATATGTTTGAAATCAAAATATTTATTGGTTTATCTGGGTATTATAGATAGTTCACATAGGACTTCTCATCTTTTGAATAACCTATAACAGGGCTTAAGAAAGGGGGTGAAGTCAGAGTAGACTAAACAATGCAAAATGACCTTCTTTGGAGATGAATAGGAGATTGAAGATTGCTCTGATCTTGAAATTTCTAGAGCGAGTGATTAGTTATGTGGTTTAATGAAATACCTTAGGTGTTAATTTTGGAGTTTTACTAATGTATAGGGATCAATTAGTAGATTATGGGTCTTACAAGCTATGAGACCATGAGTGGAACCACCCTACATATAAATTAGATTTAGCAGCTATGGTCCATGCTTTGAAGTGCTAGTTTCATTATGTATTTAGTGAGATATTTTTCATATATAAAGACCAAAATGTATTGTGTTACATATTCTCTTAGTGGGTATTGAATATTCTACAGAGGCATTGGATAAATTATATATAGAAATTTTATTTTGAGATGGATTATTATTTAGGAAAATGTAAATTTGTTTCATATACTCTCAGAGGGAAAACACAAGAGCTTGGAGAGATACCTTTAGAGGAGGAATGGTAGTTTATGAAATTGTTGGATGAATGGTTGGGGGATGAATCTAAGGACCTAAGGGTGATAAAATGTACTCCCTGGATTATCATGTCAATGCCAGTGAATCATATAAAATATAGAGAGGATTCAGATCCTGAATGATTAGTGATGTAGGAATGGTTGGAAAAAAGTGACCCAGTTCCAGGATTGTTGATGGATAGCGACTATGTGATCTATGTTAATGGGAGTGTTTTGGTTACTTCCTCCATAAGGTAAGAGTTTATGAGGGACTCCCATTCCTCTTAGTGGGTAGTTCACCTAGGTTCAACAAAGACGTATTGGGATATCAACTAATGCTTATGGTGGTTGGGAATGAATAGAGATGCTATAGGATTTGTTTCACATTTCTTGACCTATTAGAAGATCAAGGTGGAACATTATTGACCAGAATGTTTGATTCAACCAATTATAATTCCCATGTGTACATGGTAGGAAGTGATGATGGAATTTTTGATGAGGTTACATAGGTTCTTGAGAAGTCGAGATGCTATTTGGGTGATAGTTGATTAGCTGATGAAAGTGGCACATTTCTCACCAATATGAAAAAATCACTCCATAGAAGAGTTAGGAAAGATTTATGTTGGGGGATATTGTATGATTTCATATATTTCCTTCCAATATAATATCATATAGGGATGCATGTTTTATGTCACAATTCTTTCAAGGATTGTAAAAATATTTGGGGACTTAATTAGAACTGAGTACAGTGTATCATCTGTATACTGATGGATAGTCAGAGAGGATGATCTAGATCTTAGAGGATATACTTTGGGAATGCATCTTAGACTTTTTTGGAGCATTATATTATCATGTTTCCTTATTTGAGTTTTCATACAATAACTATTTATAGGATTTAATTTATACGGTTTTGTTTGAGGCTCTTTATGGCCAAATATACTAATCACTACTGTGTTGTCCCAAGGAAAGTGAGGAAACTATTTTTGGACTAATTATGGTACAAGAGACCTCTGAGAGGGTTTAATTGAGCAGAAATTGGTTGGTTAATACTTATATTAGAAAAAAAATTGTATGTCGATCAAAGGAGATGACCTTTGAAGTTTTTTATGGGTGATTAAGTTTTCTTACATATGCCACATTAGTTGGGGATTCATCATTGTGAATTCAAAGGAAAATTACACCATAGTTTATGGGACTATTTATGATCATAAAGTGTATCAATGCATTGGATTATCGACTAGACCTTCCTCCATGATATTAAGGTATTCATAATGTGTTCAACACCTCTCAATTTTAGAGGTATGATCCTAATCCTTCGTATGTGATCATTTGTGAGGATGTTGAGTTGTAATTGGATGCATTGTTTGTGGATCAAAATATGTAAATTATAGACTGAAAAAACAAGGTGTTGAGGAGAAATATTTTACCAATTTTTTGAGTCTTGTGTTAGTATGGGTGGATCCAAGAGGAGATGTTGGAGTAGAAATATAATGTTTGGGATTAATGGCTCGAGTTGTTCTAGAATGAACACTAGAGGAATTTATTGATTATGATAATTAATTAGAGGGGGATATTTTGGATACCCTCATATTTTAAATAATATACTATGGTTGGTTTTAGAGGAGAAATATGGAAGTTTAACTTATTTTTTAAATGGAATTAGATTCCATGGTATGGTGTATATCCTACATCATGGGGGGTGTGGTTGTGGTGTGGTTGGGTCATTGAGGCATGGTTGATAGTTTTGATGGTTTTGGTTGTTTTGGAATTTCTATGTCATAGATAATTGGATATGTCATGAAGTATTTTAATGTGGAGTTCAGGATGTTCATCCAAATATGGTATTGTTGTTCCATGGAGGGTGGTTGCGATATAGTGTTTTTGTGAGGGCTTGGAGGCTAGGGCATAGTGAAGGCCATTGTACTGTGGTACCTTTAATTGGTTTATAATATCTCTTAATTAAACATGAAATTTATTTAAAACATTTTTTTGACCATAAACCATTTCAGTGTAGCCACATCCTTTGCACCGTAGTTCTTTTTGATTTAGAACCAATCACAGCGTGGCCCAATGTATTGTGCTATGAGACCTATTTTTACAGTTTTATTATAAATTAATGAGGCTACTTAAACCCTACCTTTTCCTATCCTTTCCTATTGAACCTTGGGTGGATCTATGGCATCTTCAAGAGAAATTAAAACCACTAAAATCTTGGCCTCATCCATGACTTTGGAGGATTAACTCTTGGATATTATAGTTGACTTCCTCTCCTATTCTATTTAGTTCTTTTCCCTTATTCTTGGGTTTTATCTCTATCATTTACCTAATCATGGGATATGGTCATGAAATATAGATGAACCATGTGGTCTATGGTGAGTGACTAATAAAGGGAAATTTTTTCTAGGTTTATGAAATATACATGGTGCAATATTGACCCACTAAACACCTTTTCTTATAAATTATTCATAAACTCTTGAACCATTCCTTCTAGTGATTATTTTTGAGGAATTGGAATGTGAGGCTTGTTCTGGGTGGTGATTGATGGATTTTAGGTTTCATAAATCTTGAGTTAGGATTTACTAACCATGTAGATCCCTTGTATAAAGTTGTTTCCTTGATATTGATCACATTCATGTGCATGTGTAGCCTGTAATACCCATGTTTTATATTGATCATCCATTTGTGTATGGATATTGAGACTTATTCTTGATATGATATTTTTGTTCCTATACACGTTATGCCTTATTATGTGTAAATGTATAGAATATGGAGGTTTTGATTCTAGTAGAAAGTGATAGGTGGACCATTATAGATTGGTTAGACCTTAAATATGAAGAATGTGTGACATGCGATGATGAAAATGATGGACTGATACATAGGGTAGGGGTATGATGGATTTATGGTATAACCTATGGTAGTGGCAGGATACAAAGACCTTGTGGCTTAACCTAAGCTAGTGGAAGTAGACGAAAACATTGTGGTCCGACTCAAGGTAGATATGGGTTATGAAGAATTGTGGGCTGAACCATGATTGAGACAATACACAACGACCTTGTGGCCCAAAACGAGGCTCACTAGTCGTGTGTATGTTTAGATATTTTTGGTGGCATTTTATTCAAATTACAATTCCTACTTTCCTTATGAAATTCTTTCCAATGTGGAGCTAAATCGGGTATTTCTAGGGCTCATCGTAGCTTTGTTAGCACACGATTGCTCAATATATGATTGATATTTACTTGTGCATTTATTTATTATCATGGAATACACCTCTTATGAATGTTAAATTATGTTAAGGATGAATTGGTGGTGTATTACCAGGTTTATAATCACACCTCACATGTGTATCCTAATGCACATGCAGACTTCATGATCAAGGATCTGGGAATAGGTAGGGTCCAATGATAGGGAGATGAGGATATGGTGCTTAGCATTTAGAGGTGGTACTAGGACAAACTTCAGAGTGATTCCATGAAGTCTTTATTTATTTTTCTATTACTTTCTTATACATTGGTTTAACCTACCACATTATGGGTCCTTAGTTTATTACCATGTATAACTTGAGATACCTTCCATGTAATTTGTTATAGCATTGTTATTATTCACTTATTTTATGTCCTTTTATGTTATTATTCTTTTCTTGATATGATTATTATGTATGAATTTTGATACAAAGGGTATAGTCTCTCCACTAATGAATTTTGGACTCTCACTACTATTCAAAAACCTCTTGTGAATGGGGAAGCATGCATGAGGTCATGTGGCACTCTGGCCTGGATCAAGTGATTTGGGTTAGAGAATTACAAGGGTAAAGTGGGTTAAATAAATAAAAAATTTCAAAAGGGTAAAATTGATAAGTATAGTTCTTATAACTATTATATTAAAACTCTACTTTTGGGAAACACTCTTACTAATTATTAAGTTTTTTTGTGATAAAATTTTATAGGAGCGATGACAACATATGATTAACCACCTTAGTTTATCCACCATTATAGGGGTAAAAAGTGGTGGAAAATATAGCTCAATTACCAAATTTCTCTATAATGTCAGTGGTATTGTTAGTTTTATGAAAATTAATAAAATGAACCATTTTTTAAAATTTATCCACTAAAACAAAAATGGATCCTATCTCCCTATTGATCTTTGGTGACCAAATAATAAAGTTTATAGATATGTATTCCCAAGGGGTATTATGGATTAGAAGTGGAAGATACAATACTCAAGGATTCAATTTAGATTTAGTTTTATAGAAGATAACATAATTTACCATAAAATTATCAATATCCTGAAACATATTTTTCCAATTAAAGTGATCAATTAAGACACTTAAATTTTTAAAAATTCCAAAGTGTCTCATTAGACCACTATAATGTGCCCCATTTAACAAAAGAACATGAAAGTTGGGAATAAAATTTCTACCAACATGAAATAAAAAACAATCATTCAAATAAAACTTTTTTAAATTAGTTTTATGTTTACAATGATTAAAAACATTAATACAACCATTGACAGTGGTATATAATTTCTTAATTAATTCAAAACCAAGGAGTTTAGAATCCAAAAAATGATAACATAGTATATTTATGTGAAAGAGAATAAAAAAAGTTTTCTTTAACATTTTTTACGATTGATCCTATATAGTAATAAATAAATGAATTATTATTATCTAGAATGTATCAAATTCAATTTATGTTGGATTCACATATGATTAAGAAGCTCATGATTAGAATGGATAATTAATTATTTTGGAAAAAGGTAGTTTATCCAAGTTTTTAATACTTTAAATAATGAGTATAACTATTTTTTATATGAATCATTATTTCAAGTCGGGTCATTTAATTTTTTACTAAAATAATATGCAACCTTAACTTTTGAATTAATACTCCTATTCCAATTCCACTTCAATTACATTAAATTTCAAAATTATTTCCAAAATCTAGGAGTGAAAGCAGAGGATCGTGGGTGAGTCTCTATTTGAGAGAATAGTGGTGTGAAATGTCACAAATACAAACTATAGGTTTAAAAATTTATCCACCTAGCTTTTGAATAATTGGTTGTATCAAGGGATTTTTATATTAAATAATATAGAATAATGTTAGGGAGAATTTTTTTGAGCAGAAACCTAGTCAAAATTAATGACATCATGAATGGTTGATTTTTTTAAAAAGATTTTTAGTTAGGGAGTTTAATAAAATTATATAAGGGGATAGATATAGAGGCTTCAAAATCCATACAATTTTAAAACTCCCCATATAAAGACTAATTGGGATGATTCCAACTTCACCTAAGAATCCAAATAACCTAAAATCAGTTTTGTAGTATTATTAGTCATCAATGTTTAAAATTTTTTATTATAGAGTTTACTTAGGAAAAACCATTTTAATCCTCCAATTGAACTAATTTTCATAATATTTATCAACAAGATGAGGATAAATAACTCATTTAATTTTTTTTTATAAAATTTAACCATATTTATTTCTTTATCTAATATTGAAAAAATGGATTTAATAATTAAAGTATATAATCTATAAACCCTGGAGAATTATTCAAAATGGTTTCATCCTATCATCAATATCAAATAGATTATACTTTAATTGATATGGGTATGAGAAACTAAATAAAATATTAAAATAAAAACACTCCTTAATGTTTAAGTTTTGATCATCTATTGTTGTTTTTACTCATTATCCTTTGAAATTCTCATTTTTCATAGTTAAATTCTCCCTTATCGAGTAAAACTCCATTAATTTATGATTATCCTCCCATAATGATAAAAATAAGTTCAATTTAAATATTTATTATGTTGGTGTTCCAAAGTGGCACAAACCCCATGCCAAGTTTCATAACACTGGTCAAAATGTATCTTATCATTAATTTATAACTATCTTATAATTGGTGAAAATGGCATGATCCCTATGATAATCATTATTAAAATCTTAAAAATTTCTTATTTTAAAAGGTTAGGGTTATAAAATGACACACTGACCCTATAACTTTCTTTTTTTATTTTTTTTAATTTTTTCTCCTTTAAAGGATCCTTGATGAAAAAATTAATAAAATAAGATAAAAATATATAATATAGTTCTAAAATAAGTGAAATAAACTAAAAAACTACCTTAAAATAGTGAAAAAATCATTTGTATAAAATTTACCTATGATTAAAACCTTGAAGTCCTAGGAAAATATGATCGAAAACAAAAAAACCTTATATAATCCAACAACTAAAACTACAAGTTTGAAAATCATTGATCATTTTAACCCATATAATATAATACATTATATAAAATATAATATTATAAAATATAATATTATAAAATATAATATTATAAAATATAATATCCTAAGTTTAAATTATTTATAAAAGAAAATTTATTTATTTATGCATCGTTGTGTTCTACATCACCATCAATATTATCTCTCAAAATGTTTTTTTAAAAAGTTATGATCAATTTTATGAAATAAGGATGCTTACTATATGATTTCAATGAATTTAAAATATTTAATTCTATAAATTATAAGGCTTCATTATTCTTGAGGTCTAATCAATAATCTCATAAATATATAAAGTTGTGGTATGGTAGGTAAAATTGTAAAACTTTGGAAAAAAATGAGGGTTAATACTTCAAATAAAATTACAAAAAATCAATAATTTCCTCGAACATTACTCTCCCAAAATCAAATATTTACTTTTCCCCAAGAAAAAAATGTACTCATTCTCAAAATAAATAATATTATAAAATAAGAATAAAATAGATAAAATTCATTATGAAAAATTCACATAAACTTTTTCTATTTCTTAAGTATTAAGTTACTACTTATATATATATATATCCCTAAATTCAATGGTTTTTTTAAATAAGCACCAAATTTACTTATTTTTTGAACCAAAAATATTTTTTATTTCTTTAAAGAAATATATGAATTTTAAATAAGATATTTTTTAAATTAAATAATTGGATTTATCAACTTAATTTCCCTCAAATAACCTTTTTTCATGAAACACTCACCCCCACACTTAAAATGAAATATATGGGTGGAATCATAAAAGGATATTGAAAATTTTTCAATGAGAATATGAGGTAGAATTGGTTCATAAAGGTTTTAATCAAATTCCTTAGTAATTATAATATAGTTATTAAAATTCAAATGATTTTGATAGAAAAATAAAGGAAGTTTTGAAAACATAAATTTTCTTGATATTATCTTAGGGAGATAAAATTAAACTCATAAGAAGGGGTAAAATTCCTATTAGGTTTGAATTTCAAATGCTTTATATCACTGATAAGCATATATATTAATAAAAGTTTTAAAAATAAATACATTTTAGAGAAAAATTTTCAAATACACTAAATATTATCAATAATCCTTTAAAACTGGGTATTATAGATTAAATAATTTTAAACAAGTAACTAAGTGATAGATATTAGAAAATATATGAGTTCAAGTTATGAGTACTTAACTATACATGTGAGTCTAGTTTTCAGGGTATAGTAAAAATTCCTAGATATGTAACTTTTGTGGAATATTACTTTGAAAAATTTATAATAATTATTTATTTAATGTTATTTCCTATAATTATTCATGTTTAATTGTTAATTAAAATAGTTTCTTTGAAAAATTTAGCATATGTTGGCATGGTCTCCAAATATTCAGTAAGTGGAATGTTTATATTTATTTTCTTAAGAACATCCAAAAAATTTAATAATTATAGATCCTTTTTTTATTGATTCAACCTTTTCAGAAATGGTAACGGTGTAGAATAATAGTTTAATCATATATTATTTTGTTTACATTCCTTCTTATATGATTTTTTCATGATTTTTATTTTTATTTGGATTCTTCTCTTGAGTCACTCCTTTATCATTTTATTCCAAAAATTTTTCATTTTTATTCTTAATTGATTTTTTCTCAATCTCCTTACCACTTTTTAAGACAATAGTATTCAATTACTCCTTTGGATTCCATTTGGAATTATATGTAAATGTACCTTTTTCTCTATCCATAATTTAACTCACAAGTATTTCTATTTTAAATTAAAATTTCAGACGTATTCTTATTTATTAGTATTAATTAATATAAAATCATTGCTTTACGATTGTTACACATTTAATAAATTTTAAATAAAGTCATTAGCTAACACTTTAACTTTATGATATTGTAGACTATTTTTAAACTATTCTTGATTTTGATTTTAAAAATTTTTATTCCAAGTTTATTGAAAATATACTAGCATTTTTTCTCTTCCTTATGATGATCTATATCCTCTCAATATAAAATTTTATTAAAATATGAATGGTTGATTGAATTCATTTTTATAAGGAATAATTTGTTTTTATTATTTTTTATTTCTATAGAACACATAGTTTACTTCTTTAATCTTTGGTATAAATGGATATTGACTCTATAAGAAATTACCCCAAATGTGTAATCTTCTATATCCTTGAAAACTAGATTAAACCACATTCAAATTTTCTTTTGATTTCATCTTCAAGTCATTAATTTGATTTTGAATCACATCTAAATTAACATTATACATAGTGGTTTTAACCACTTTATTTAATCCCATCTTCTTAGATATCAACACTATATTCCTTTTAAAACTACTCTTGACCATCTCATAAAGAAAATCAATAAGGGTATGGATATTCCTGAATACTTACTCATAATTTTCTTTTTTCCTTGAGTGTGTTTAGAGTCTATTCATAATTATTTATAAGTTTATGAAATTGTTTTTTTTTAAATTATTTTTTTTCCCTTATGCTGGCCCCCTCCTCGGATTAGGGTATAGATTCATAAAGTTCCTTCTTCCAATGCTGTGTGAGGGTAAACTAGAAGTAACCTTACATAGGGTTTGATTTTTATGCTATATAAAGGTAAATACAAATCTATGTAAAGGTATATCTCGCAACAGGTTCATTTCAAACTCAAATAAGGGTCACCTGATTCTCACATTAGGGTATTTATCCTTCGTTTTAGGGTTATATCAATCTTTTTTCAGGGTAAACCAAACCACCATTACACTTACCTCCCTATTCCAAGGTGATTTTGATCTCATGTCTGGGTAAACCAAACTACCCTCACTTAGAACCTATTTTTCATATGGGTTATCCTTACCTCATGAAAAGGTAACCAATCTCCCATTAAGGTGTTCCATATGTAAAGTTGGTTCCCTGGTTCCTACTAAGGTATCCTATTCTGTATAAGGGTATACACAATAAGGTCCTTTTAGTCTCATGTTTAGTTAAAGATTCTGATCTTGTTTAAGGGTAACTTGGACTTACCTTCATGCGGATCCCCCCTTTTGAATCAAGGTAACTATTTTTATATAGAAAATTTATATTTCCCACCAAATCAACTTATAAATCATTTTAATAGAAATAAATATAAAATTTAAGTAAAATAATGGGATTTAATTCTTGTTAAAATTAAGATAAATATAATCTTTTACTTGATAAAATTTAAGAGATTAAAATATGCAGTGTGAGGGAAATTTAATAACAACTGAATTTAATATCAATAAAAAGAGAAATATTTATAGAAATATTCATAGAGGTTATCATATACTATTTTAAAATTAGTGAGTTCTTCCCTTTGTTCAAACTTGTTTTATAAACTTGATCAATATGAGATTTTCCTATCAAGTCTAATGAGACCCTAGAATAATCTCAATCCCTCTCATATATTTTTACTAGGCATCAATAATCTCTTCTCTTCCCCTATTTTGTACAATATGATTTAAATCTTCCATGATATAGGGGATTCAAGACTCAATATTTTTGTGTGTGAAAATTGTGTGCTTATCATTCTTCTTCTTCCATTAATAATTGGTATAAATTAACTTAAGTAGATATAATAATCAGAATGATGGAAGATAAAAAGTGGATATGCTACACATGTATTTTCCTGCATGTTTTTATTTTATTTTCAATATTTTTTCTACTATGTTTTAATAGGAATAAATTAGAATGAATCATCAAAGAGAAATATGATAGTAATCAGGACGAAAAATTTATGGAAATAATGTGACATATAAATCTTTATATTTTTGTGATATATAAGACTTATTAATACAAATAGTTTTTCCTATACATTTTATTTGTTTATAGGATTACATTAAATACTATGAATATTTTTTCATAAATAATATGAATTACTACTATGTTTGAATGCAAGAATAACTTCATAGAACTGGGTGATAAATTATAGTTTTTAAATATAAAAGGTTGTTTAGAATATATGAAACTATTTCCCCTGAGAATTTTAGTTGTTGCTATGTTTGTTCACTAGAATCATTTTGCATGAATAAATAATAATTAAAGCTGGTAATTAAATGAAATATTTGAATAATTGAGACTTGAATGATGTTTATGATGTCCGATGTATTTTATATTCTTATAAATATGATGTATACTTGCTACTATGTGTCTATGATTTTGATTTGTGATGTTCTTGTGGCTAGGTATTGTGATGGTACTACCATGGTTAGTTTTTAGAGGAAGGATTGGTTGTGGGGTAGTGGTTGGCATGATATATAGGATGAGGAATGTGAGGTGAATGGTAATTGATGTGGGATGGTTATAATGGGATGGATATATAATGGGGATATGTGTGTGGTGATGATTGGATGGTTTATAAATTTGTTAGTGATTCTTAGTGGTATGGTATGAAATGAAACTAATAAATCTAAAATTTTAATATGGATAAAATAAGGTAATGGTGGGATATTAATTAAATCTATTAAAGTTGCATGGGATATAATTCAATATGTGGTAATTGTTTAATGAATTGAATATTGATACATGGGAAGATAAAGGCTATAAAAAATGGTGGGTATTGGCCTATGAGTGGATCATCATTATATATGGGTAACAAATGGAATAATGAAACTAATATTTTTTTTTATGAATGGAAATATGGAATTTTCTAAATTAATGAATAAAATGGGAACTAGATGGTCTTTGTGGATGATTTGTGTGGATAGTGGAATAGTTGTGTTAAAGTGGAAACATTGGTTGTTGATGGGTAGTGGCGACCTAGTGGTGAAGAATTATGAGTTGATTTAGGGATATTAGTGTGCTCCCATTGGCCGGGTATTGTGAATGAATACCTATTAATGTATTTTATTATGATTTCTAAATACACTGCACATGAGTCAAGTATTTAATACTGATGCCAAATGTTTTGGTTCTAGGTGTTTTCCACAACCTCTAGGTTAATTAGGTAACAGATTTCTAACTTCCCCTTCTTCCCTGACCCCCTTATTCATTGGAACATAGAACATTAGGGGTGATTCCTAGTGGTGAATACATAGATGAGGGAAATTCCTAGTGATGGTATGGTTTAGTGAGGGCTGTGAATGGTAAAGGAGTGCCCAAGTTTAATGTTATTCATTTTCATGATAACCTTCTAATATGGTCTTATGATGCGATGGATGTGAATGTGGATGTGATGAGGTTTTGATGTGATGATGTGATGATTGACATGGGTTAAGAGATAGTCATTCCCATTGTTATGGGGTGATGATATATTAGGGACGAGGGAACAAGATATTTGATGTTAGGGTTTGAGAGTGATAAACCAGTGGGGAAGTGGTTGCAGGGACCTATGATTATATTCTTAATATATTATTGTACTTCTTGGATTCGATTTTTAGTGAGTGAGCCTTGGTGTGGTTGGGGATAGGTAGTTGACCTGTTAGGTGCATATTGGTTCAACTCTTTACTCATTAGGGAATTGGTATTCTTTTCTAAAATCTTCACGAGAGGTTATAAGGAGGATATTATTGATTATACATGTTATGCTTACCCCAATATATATTTTATGTGATCAAAATAGATTTGGTAACCGAGTATGATTATACTAGCTTTGGAGTGGGGATTTTCTATTGCTACTGATGCCTAGGATCCTCTTGGTGCTTCATTTTGGAGTCTTATATGTATTTTCATATCTTTCATTATGGGATATTATTATCATGAAATTATAGTTTATTTTTACATACAATGGTTTTGATTAGTGGATACATATTAACTTTTGTTCTTACCTTCATGTATTGGGGTAATGCTTCCCATTGTGTGTTTTATACCCTCAGTGCTACTTTCCAAGCCATGGACTATTGGAAGTGGGCTTTGAGGATCACACATTTTATTCATTGTTTCTCTAGGAGGGGTACTAGTTTGGGGGGGGGGGGTTGTGACTAAGTGATTTCAAAGTTTATTATTGAGATATATGATGGTTATTGGAGTTAGGCATTGAGAGGATTCCATGGGTTAGTATAAAAATTATATCAGTTGAGCTTGCTGCATAACATAAGCCTAGGAAATAATATTTATTACCCTCCCATGATCTAATTCAAGGAATCTAAGCATACCAAATGACCAAGTGAAGTGGTACTTCTTACAGGGTAGAGACCTAGGAAAGGTACATACATCATGATTGATTGTTATTTTGTTTTAATTGAGAATTATTTTTTGAAATTAATTGAATTTAAATTAATTCCATGCTACTAGGATTTGGGACTTGTATTGTGCTGGTAAAGTATGATAGGGATTCAAGCATATGAAGAGGGAGGGGGGGACTTCCCCCATCAAGAAACACTATTTTCATGATGTGATTTAAATTAGTGAGGGTGAGTTAGGTCTACCCAAAGCTGAAAATATCATGGTTTAGTGGATGGGTTCCCTTTATTTGTATTCTTGTGACAAATATATTTATACTGATGTTGGTTCTTATATTGTTTGAGGAATATAATATGGTTTTTGAATTAAAAATTATAAGAAGTAATGTATTTCACATGAAGTATATAGAAATAATAACATTAATACTGTTAAAACAACCTTTTGATTTTGAATTTTAAGTGCTTACTTGGAATATTAATGGAAACTTCTCATATGTTAATCACCTAGAGGATTTTCAACATGAGAAATTAAATTGTTTCAAACTTATGTTTTATGAATCCTGTTATGTTTAGATTTGGATTGTATAGATCTAAAGTTATGTAAATTGATATTAACTTGAAAAATAGAATGAAGGGGTTGCGATAATTGAATGAGAAAAGTATGTATGCTAACAACATGATTAAAGTTTTGATGCAGTGATGGATGGACTGTTAATCCACTGAATTACATGACAAGTTAATATGGTTAAAATATTTAGTAATTCATGCTTGAATTGTCTTAAAACTATGATGTGTTTAATTTCCCAATAAGAGATAATATTATTTTAATAATGAAATAATTATTTTAAGGGTGATCTTGTTACTAGTTTTGAGTGTTTTATAAATTTTTTTAGTCACATGATTCAAAGAAAATACAATATTTTCTATTCAAATTATTTTTAAGTATGATTGAAAAGTTACATGTCTTAATGATTTTAGTCACTTATAAGTTTTTAATGCATGATATTCAACAAATAATTTTCTTATTTTAAAACCAATTTTTTATTTTAAGGTATTTTCAAGTATTCTTAAAGTGATTAAAATTCTGTAGGTGTATTTTTGTTCCATTTACAGGTTCCCAAATCATTATCATAGTTTCATTTATTTTTTTTGAATTATTAATATAATTAAAGTGATTATTTATTATGAAGTATATCAATATGATATAGTCTTTATAATTGATGTAAAGAACTAGAATTTTCCATGTAATTTTTTTATTATATGGAAATATTACGAGTCTGTGAAAATTGATGGCACATGATTTTGAGGCCCGAAGTGGTTGGAATGAATTATTGAACTTTATTTAAGCACGTTTAGTTAAAATGAAAGTGTTAATTTTTAACTTTTTAAACGGTGCTCGAAATTGAAATATGAGGACATCGTTGAACTCGCAACATTGATAATTGCTTAAGGAGACCTTCACTTCAACCATAGTAGGTCGATGGTGGAAGTTGAATTTTCAGGTTTTGTAGAGGAATAAAATAAAACAATTGTTTTATTTTTATTCAAAATCTCTCCACTGCCTTTTGAATTTGGTGGTGGGGACCACTTGACCTTGAAACCCCTATTTTAATGTGGTGACATTAATGGTTAAGTTAAATTTAATAACTTAAATTAAATGAGAGATTCTCCTCACCTCTTGTGGTGGGGGAATTTTTGGCAAACTGGTTTTGCTGGAGAACTCTTGGTGGAAGAACATCCTATAAAGACCCGAATTTTTCAATGTATTTTTTTTAATTATATAGAAATATTACGAGTCCGTGAAAATTGATGGCGCATGATTCTGAGGCCTGGTGTACCTGGAATGAATTTTTGATTTTTTTTAAGGTACGTTTAGTAAACGCGCGAGAAGAGTTTTCTAAACTTTTGAATAGGTGATCGGAATTGAAATCCAAAGGCACCGTTGAACTCACAGCGCCGATATAATCTTAAGGATACCTTCACCTCAACCGCAGTAGGTTGAGGGTAGAAGTTATATTTTCAGTTTTTCATGGAAGAAGAAAAATAAAATAATTAACATTTTATTTTTCTTTTTGAAACCTCTCTTTTTGAATTATAGAGGTGGGGACCACCCGAGATAGAAATCCTCCCAATTTGAATTTTGTGTTGGGGATCACCCGATCCCCTCTTAATGTGGGAAAACCTTTCAAATCTCCTTGGTTAATTGTGCCAACTTAAATTAATTAATTGTGCCAACTTTAATTAATTTATAGACTTATTTTTATTATGTTGGATATTCATTTCCTTGGGGAAAATCATTAGAAAAGGAGGTTTGGGAGAACCGTGGAGAATCAGGAAGAAATTACTCCAATGAAGAGCTCTTCTCCTTAAACGAACTTTTCTCCAATGAATAACTCCTTCAAAGGATCTCCAACAAGGAATGTATTCAACGATGACAAACCGATGACCATCTCTCCCACTCATCACTAACGTCAACGAATCTTTGAGGTAGGGATTGTGGTTTCGAATACCCCTTACCCCGTTATTTTGGTTCTTCTTGAATAAAGAACAACTATGTCTCTTGCTACCATTATAACGCGGAGGGTACGGGCCAAACGAACACGGCCTGACCCCTTCGCAACCTTTGTGGATTTTGGTGGTCTTGAATAGATAGAGACATCCCGAGATGAGTGCGGGAGTCTACAGAATGAATAACGGGCCACCAGGGCATGCCCGGTGCCCTGAGGAACATCACCAACAACCGTGTCGGTGACCGGCACCGGTGGGACTTGGATGTGGTGGCCGGAACTTCAGACTACCGTGAAAATGGTGGAAGTGCAACCACACCACCGGATAAGGGTCACGACCCATCGGCCGCAGCAGAGCAAGGGCGGTGGCCGGTGCATGGCTGACCATGCGAAGGGGGCGACAACGCATGTCTGTGTTGCCGGGTATGTAGGAGCCACGACATGAGGCCGTGGTGGAAAAGGGAGTGAATTCGGCTCGCTACCGGCTGCCGGTGGTGGTACAGCTGGTGACAAAACCACAGAGGAGGGCTGGCCGTCCGACCAGCCAGGGAGCTGAGCGGGACCCCGGGTCCTGTGTGCCAGCTGCCGGCGCCATGTGGCACCGGCCGGTCAGCCACCCAACCCGAACAACTGGGCATTTGGGGTACCTAGGGGGTGCCTCCCCCTTGGATGGCAGCTATGAAAGACCCCACCATAGGGCCACTTAGTTGTGGTCCATCATGAGCCTGTAGGCCGGGCCGGACCCAGCGGGCCGGGTCGGTCCGACCGGGTCAGAATGGACCCGAACCAACTTCGACCCCTTTGCACTCTTTCGACCATAACTTGAGCTACGAGCGTCCATTTGACGAACCGTCTATGGTGACAAAAACATTGGATCGAGACGTTCCTTTTGGTAAAACCCACTTGATTTTTGGATAAATTTGGGGTATTTCTAGGTTGGATCGAACATGAATCCAACCGGGCCCTCAGAACTAAAAGGCCAATAACTTACAGACTTGGCGTCCGATTGACACACCATCTGTTGCGTTGAGACCCCTATTATGTGGAGGTACTTTGGGATAATTCTTCATGGGAATTCATGTCATTTGGATTATCGACCTATGGCTTGAGGAGCGAACCCTCCTGGAATCAAGCGAGCTTAGGTCGGGAACCCTATAGCTGGCTGTAACATGAGAAAGGGATCCTATGTGGGTCCATGACTTGGGATCCTACGTGGGTCTATGTTCGAGTATCCCACTTGTATCTACTCTAGGAATCCACATGGGACTACTCTAGGATCCTACGTGGGTCTTCTGTACTAGGATACTACGTGGATATGATGATTTAGGATCCTACGTGGGTCTGATGATGTAGGATCCTACGTGGGTCTGCCTCTCAATAGAGTAAGATGATTCAGTAGTTACATTTAATCATATTTTCTACCGTACCTAAGTTATACCTAGTGTGAGATGAGTCTTACCTTTGTGGTATTCTTCTGTGTGGCATTACCTTTTTGGTACATACATTTGTGGTGATACCTTTGTGGTAAACTTTTGTGTGTATTTTCCTTTGTGGTACTTACCTTTGGGGTGTTACCTTCGTGGTAATCTTTCCTCTTTGGAACAGTTAAGCTTTTGGATAAAAGAGTTGGGCCTTGTGTTTCCTCATGAATGAGATGGTTATACTTGATAACTTAGGTATTTGTATGGGTATATAACTAAGTAGGGTTGTCAGTTGTTTTCATGCTTTGTGGTTTATCCTTTGTGGATTTTGTGAGACCTTTTCGGGTCTCGAGGTCCCTACTGAGTATCGTTATACTCACCCCTGCATGGGATATGCCTGCACCTTATTGTGTTTAGTGCAGATGACAGAAAAAGCTGATGGAGGAAGAGGGTGCCAGGACTGGAGGTAGCTCATAGGTGGACATTAGACGAGGCGTACCACAGGGAAGACTGTTCAAGAGCTATACCTACCCTTCAGGTAGGATCCTTGGTGGGTGTTCACTGGATCTGTTTTCAGTTTTACTTGTACTTCTCAGTTTACTTGTACTTTATAGTTGGGCTTGTATTCTAGCCCCTTTTTCTTTCTATACACACCCTGTTTACTATATTGTTTCACTTTGTGCTTATATCCTGCTTTGTGCTTAGTTGTGTGAGTTTATAGGTTATAAAGGAAATGCCTTCCCAATTTTAGGGAATACACCTTTAGGTGCTAGTCGCCAGCCCATGGACTATGGAAGACAGGCTTGGGGTAGTCATGGCATGGTCCCTGGGGGACAGGTCATGACAAATTGGTATCATAGGAGTCGGTTCTACCATAGAACATCCAACTCTGATCTTTTAACGACAATAGTGTTAAGTGTTATGAGTATGGTAATCAGTTTAGGGAATCTAGTGTTGGTGTGGCAGCCAACATATCCATACACCAGGACCCTGACTTCTGATTTCTTACTCAGTGCATGAAAACACAGATTGCATGTGTGTTATGAAAATTTTTCTTTGTGATCTCTTTGAGTTATCTCACCAGGTATAACTTATTGACTATGGCGCACCTATTTCTTTTCAGGATGCCTCCATGTAGATATCAAGCCAGGGTTCCAGGTATAATACGTGATGATAGCCCACCGAGCAACGAGGCCTCAATGCAGGTACCTCTTTCAGTAGAGGCACTAGTGGAGGCACCAGTGGTACCATTACCTGTTGGGAAACCGATGCCACCAGCCCTAGAAACATAGAGTGCACGCTTCTTGAGACTGTTGAATGAGTTCCAACACCCTAGGCCACCCAGGTTCAGGGGTGAGACGGACCCACGGGCGGCTAAGAATTGAATGGAGGCCATGGTGGGAGTTTTCTAACTGGTAGGGACACCAAATGATCTCATGGTGATCCTTGCCGCTAGTCTTCTCCAGGCAGGTGAGTCCTATGACCATGATGCTCCAAAGATGATACGAGGTACAATTTGTGTCTACTCCACCATAGTTGTAGTACTTATAGACACATGTTCCAGTCATTCTTTTATTTCCACTTCCCTCATTCAGAGCTCGGATATTCCGACGGAGCCTTTGTCTCGATACTTACAGCTAGAGACTCCTACGGGAGAAGATTTGATGATTACGCACTGGTACTGGTAGTGTGAGATTACTCTAGGAGGCGAGAGCTTCAATTGGGATCTCCTAGTAGTGGCATCGAGGCCTTACGACATCATCTTGGGTATGGACTGGTTATCTATAGTCCATGCTCATATTGACTGTATTAGGCACAAAGTGTGGTGTGTCCGTGCTGATGGGACTAGGTTTACCTTCACCAACGAGAAGGGAGCATTTGAAGCACATGATGGACTTACCTGGAGGAGAGTGCAGCCGATCACTTATCAATTGGCTATCCTTACCCTCAGATCTATTGATGTGGAGAGTCCGAGATATCCTGTAGTGGTGGAACAGTATGCATATGTCTTCCCTGATGATGTTCTGGGTCTAACTCCTCACAGAGAGGTGGAATTTTACATTGACTTGTACCCTGGGATGACACCGATATCTAAACCAGTGTATCAGATGGCTCCTGCAGAGAATCCTGAGCTGTGGGTACAGCTGGAGGACTTATAGGGGAAGGGGTTCATCTAGACCCGTGTTTCTCCTTGGGCAGCCCCAATTTTGTTTGCCAAGAAGGCAGATGGGAACCTGAGACTTTTTGTTGACTATTGGTGCCTGAACCAGGTGACCGTGAAGAACAAGTACCCAATCCCGAGGATTGATGACCTCTTTGATCAGCTGAAGGGAGTATGGTGGTTCTCGAAGATAGACCTCAGATCAGGCTATCACCAGCTCAGAGTACGAGACAAGGATATGAAGAAGATGAACTTCAGGTGTCTTTATAACCATTAAAAGTTCTTGGTTATGCCATTCGGCATGACCAATGATCCATTAGTGTTCATGGGAATCATGAACATGATCTTTCAGCCATACCTTGATCGCTTTGTAGTGGTCTTCATCGACGACATTCTGATATACTCGACTACTGAGGAGGAGCATGCCTATTATTTGTAGGTAGTACTGGACACACTCTGAGAGCACTATCTTTATGATAAGTTCTTGAAGTGCCAGTTCTAGATCCAAGAGGTTCACTTTCTAGGACATGTTATATCAGAGGCTGGAGTTACAGTAGATCCAGTGAAGATTGAGGTAGTACTTGCTTGGGAGCCACCCAGGAGTGTGATGGAGGTATGGAGTTTCCTGGGTTTGGTTGGATATTACCGGAGGTTTGTGAGAGATTTCTCCAAAATTGCCGCACCACTATCAACCTTGACAAAGAAGGGGAAAACCTTTGTTTGGTCGGAGAGATGCCAGTAGAGTTTTCAGGAGTTGAGGCAGAGGCTGACAAGTACCCCCATCTTGAGGCTACCAGAGGAGGGCATAGGGTACATAGTCTACTGCGTCACAGCAGGGACTGGGCTCAGATGTGTCCTGATGCAGAAGCGAGAAGTTATCGCTTATGGTTCTCGACATCTGAGACAACATGAGCAGAACTACGCTACCCATGACCTTAAGTTAGCAGTAGTGGTCTTCGATTTAAAGATGTGGTGACACTATCTGATGAGATAACATTTTATGATCTACTCTGATCACCGGAGTCTCAGGTATATCTTCTCCCAGAAGGACCTGAACCTGAGACAATGGCATTGTCTTGAGTTCCTCCAGGACTATGACTTCAAGATAGTCTATACTCTTGGGAAGGGGAACATTGTAGTAGATGCACTCAGTAGGAGATCTGGTATTCAGCTGCTAAGTGAGGTGACATAGCAATTGGACGCTTTGCAGATATCCTTTGTGGATCGAGATGAATCAGCTTTTCTTCAGTCTCTTATAGTCACTCCCCCACTTCTTCAGTGAGTTAGGGAGGTGCAGCATGGAGACACTGACTGCGAGGCTCGATGTGTTCAGATATCCACAGGGCAGGCACCTGATGGATTTTCTAAAGGTGGGGAGCACATCATCCTCTTCAAAGGACGTACCATGGTACCAGTGCCGCTTTAGAAGGAAGTGTTGATGGAGTTCCATACATCCCCTCTAGCGGTACATCTAGAAGTGTAAAATATGTACTAGGACCTATGACGATAGCACTGGTGGCCGGGAATAAAGAAAGAAGTAGCAGAGTTTGTCTCTCAGTGCCTCACTTGTCAGCAAGTGAAGGCGGAGCGTCAGATACCAGCATGCTTAGATCATCCTTTAGAGGTCCCAGAGTGGAAGTGGTATGGGATATCCATGGACTTCATGAGAGGACTTCCACATATATATAGGGGTCATGATTATATCTGGGTGGTCATCGACCGACTCACCAAGTCGGCCCACTTCCTACCAATCAGAGTGTAGGGTTCAGTAGAGTGCTTGGGATGCCTCTACGTGCAGGAGATTGTGCGGCTACATGGATTACCCTTGACGATTGTCTCCAATCATGATGTACATTTCACTTCCTGACTATGGAAGGGGTTGCAGGAGGCTTTTGGGATGCAGTTTCATTTGAGCACCGACTTCCATCCTCATATGGATGACCAAATTGAGTGGACCATTCAGAGCCTCGAGGACATGATGTGTGCTTGTGTCCTCGACTTCAGTCGTAGTTGGGAGGATCACTTACCCTTGGTGAAGTTTGCATAAAACAACAACTATCACTCCACCATTGGGATGACACCATTCGAGGCTCTGTACGATTGACCTTGCAAATCGCCTTTGTGCTGGACTGACCCAGATGAGTTAGTACTCATGGGACTAGATGTGGTACGGGCTACCAAGAAGAAGGTGAAAATTATCCAGGAGTAGATTAAGACTGCACAAAGCAGACAAAAGTCTTATTCCAAAAGGAGATGGAGACCTCTGAAAATCAAGGATGGCGACCATGTCTTTCTACGGGTCTCACCTCGATGAGGTTTACAGAGATTTGGTTGGGGTGGAAAGTTATCTACAAGGTTCATTGGAACCTTTTAGGTTCTCAGTAGAGTTGGCGAGGTGGTTTACCATCTAGCAATACCCCCTAAGTTGCATCGAGTGCATGACGTTTTCCACGTATCCTAGATGAAGAGATACATGCACGACCCATCTCACGTCATCTACCACGGCGAGCTGGGCATCGACGATGGGGAGATGTTTTGGAGGTTCCAGTGGATATTGATGATCAAAAGGAGAGAGTCCTTCATCGGAAATCGATACCTTTAGTGTGCATTCGCTAGCAGCACAGGAACCTCTAGGAGAGCACATGGGAGGAAGAGGCTCAGATACATGCTCAGTACCCCCACTTGTTGCCTTAGTTTGAGTTGTGGCTTACAGGGACTCAAATCCCTGAGGTGAGGAGAATGTAAAGACCCATATTTTTCCATGTATTTTTTTTAATTATATGGGAATATTATGAGTTCGAAAAAATTAAAGATGCATGATTATGAGGCCCGATGTGTCTGGAATGAATTTTTGAATTTTTTTAAGGTACGTTCAATAAATGCATGAGCGGTGTTTTCTATACTTTTGAACCAGTGATCAGAATTGAAATATGAGGGCACCGTTGAACCCGCATCGCCGATATTTTCTTAAGGATACCTTTACCTCGATCGCAGTAGGTCGAGGGTGGAAGTTAGTTTTTCAGTTTTTCATGGAAGAAGAAAAATAAAATAATTAACATTTTATTTTTCTTTTTGAAACCGCTATTTTTGAATTATGGAGGTGGGGACCACCCGAGCTATAAATCCTACGAATTTGAATTTTTTGGTGGGGATCACCTGAACCCCTCTTAATGTGGGAAAACCTTTCAACTCTCCATGGTTAATTATGCCAAATTTAATTAATTAATTATGCCAACTTCAATTAATTAATTCTACAAACTTTAATTAATTGATAGACTTATTTTTATTATATTGGATCTTCATTTACTTGGGGAAAATCATTGGGAAAGGAGGGTTGGGAGAATAGTGGATAACTGGGAAGAACTTGCTCCAACGAAGAACTCTTCTCCTTCGATGAACTTTTCTCCAGTGAAGAACTCTGTCGAAGGATCTCCAACAAGGAATGTATTCAACGATGATGAACTGATGATCGTCTCTCCCACTCATCACTGACATCAATTAATCTTTGAGGTAGGGATTGCTGTTTCGAATACCCCTTACCCCATTCTTGTCGTTCTTCTTGAATCAAGAACAACTATGCCACTTGTTACCATTCTAACGCGGAGGGTGAGGGCCAAACGAACTTGGCCCAACCACTCCATAAACTTTGTGTATTTTGGTGGTCTTGAATCGATGGCGATGTCCCGAGATGAGTGCAGGAGTCTACAAAATGAATAATGGGCCACAGGGGCGTGCCCGGTGACCCGATGAACGTCACTGGCGACCATGTCGGTGACCGGAACTAGTGGGAATTGGGAGTGGCGGCAGTGCAACCACATCGCTGGAGAAGGTCTGCGGCCCGTCAGCCATAGTGGAGCAAGGGAGGTGGCTAGCACACGACCAGCTACGTAAAGGGGGTGGCGGCGCGCTCTGCGTTGCCGGGCATGTAGGAGCTACGTCATGAGGTCGCGACGACGAAGGGAGGGTGACCGGATCGCTGCCGGCCACCGGTGGTGGCACGGCGTGCGACCACACCGCAGAGGAGGGATGACCGTCTGGATAGCTGGGGAGCCAAGTAGAACCCCAAGTCCCACGTTCCAACTGCCGGCGCCACGTGGTGCCTGCCGGTCGGCCACCCAACCTGAA
Source organism: Viscum album (assembly GCA_963277665.1). Taxonomy (NCBI): domain Eukaryota; kingdom Viridiplantae; phylum Streptophyta; class Magnoliopsida; order Santalales; family Viscaceae; genus Viscum; species Viscum album. Next base: position 1,428,794,844 of record OY728156.1, on the reverse strand, counting down.
CGGTTGGGTCGTTTGGGGTACCCAAGGGGCACCTCCCCCTTGGGTGGATACTAGGGAAGACCCCACTGTGGGGCCACCCAACCGAGGGCTAGAACAAACCTCCCATTGCATACCGGCCATCGTGGACTGTGCTGGCGTGCCGGGTCGGACCTAGAGGGCCGGGCCGGACCTAGCAGGCCGAGTCAAGCCGGGTTGGTCTGACCGGGTCGGACCGAACCCAGACCAGCTTCAACCCCTTTCCACTCTTTTGACAATAACTTGAGCTAAGAACATCCGTTTGAAGAACCTTCTATGATGATGGAAACCTTGGATCGAGAAGGTCCTTTTGGTATACCCCACTTGAGAGTTTTGGATAAAGTTGGGGTATAGCCGGGTTGGATCGAACACGAATCCTACCCGGCCCTCGGGACTAAAAGGCCACTAACTTACAGACCAAGCATCCGATTGATGCTCTGTATGTTGTGTTAAGACCCCTATTACATGGTGGTCCTTTGGGATACTTCTTTTTGGGACTTTGTGGTAGTTGGAGTATCGACCTGTGGCTTGAGGAGTGGACCCTCTCAGAATCAAGCGAGCATAGTGCGGGAACCCTGTAGCTGTCTATAACATGGGAAAAGGATCCTATGTGGGTTTGTGCCCTGGGATCCTATATGGGTCTGTATTCAAGTATCCCACTTGGATCCACTCTAGGAATCCACATGGGACTACTCTAGGATCCTACATGAGTTAGATGATTTAGGATCCTACGTGGGTTTGATGATGTAGGATCCTATGTGGGTCTGCCTCTCAACAGAGTAAGATGATTTAGTAGTTACATCTAATCATCTTTACTATCGTACCTAAGTTATACTTGGTGTGACATGAGTCTTACCTTTGTGGTATTATTCCATGTGGCATTACCTTTGTGGTACATACATTTGTGGTGATACCTTTTTGGTAAACTTCTGTGTGGCTTTTCCTTTGCGGTACTTACCTTTGATGTGTTACCTTCATGGAAATCTTTCCTCTGTGGAATAGTTAAACTTTTGGCTAAAAGAGTTGGTGCTTGTGTTTCGTCATGAATGAGATGGGTATACTTGATAGCTTAGGTATATGTATGGGCATATACCTAAGTAGGGTTGCTATTTGTTTTCATGATTTGTGGTTTATTCTTTGTGGATTTTGTGAGACCTTTGAGGGTCTTAGGGTCCCTACTAAGTATCGTTATACTCACCCCTGCACGGGATACGCCCGTACCTTGTTGTGTCTCGTGTAGACGACAGAAATCAATGATAGAGGATGAGGGTACCAGGATTGGAGGTAGCTCGGAGGTGGACATTAGACGAGGCATACCATAGGGACGACCATTCGATAGCTGTACCTATCTTTCAGGTAGGATCCTTGGAGGGTGTTCACTGGAGCTGCTTTCATTTTTACTTATACTTCTCAGTTTACTTGTACTTTATAGTTGGGCTTGTATTATGGTCCCTTTTTCTTTATGTACACACCCTGTTTACTATATATTTTCACTTTGTGCTTGTATCCTTCTTTGTGCTTAGTTGTGTGAGTTTACAGGTTATAAAGGTAATGCCTTCCCAGTTTTAGGGAATATGCCTTTCGGTGCTAGTCTCTAGCCCCTAGCCTATGGAAGGCGGGCTTGGAATAGTCATGACACGGGCCCTGGGGGACAAGTTGTGACACATCCTCCAATGAAGAATGAATCCCTAGATCAAGAACATTGAACCAACATTGGATCATGAATCAGAAGCGTATTGCGGGAGCGATGAATGCTGATGTCTCCTTAATCATCTTCATCTTCTTCCTCATGCCATCTCCAACGAATGGTCGAGGTAGGGTTTGTTCGTGATTTTTCTTTGTTAATTTACGTCGATTCAATCTTCTTGAGCCACATGCTATTAGTCTAATGAAGAGGGTGTGAGCCAAACGAACGTGGACTGATCCCTCCGCTACTTAGTTGTTTGATGTGTTCTTCACAGGAGAAACTTCGGATTGAGCAAAACTCAACCTTGATGGTCTTGATGTGAAAATGATGTCCCAAGATGAACATTGATGCCTTAGAAATGAAGAACGGGCCATTGGATCTCACCTGGTGACCCGCAGAAGCCCACCGGCGCGACGAAACTGGTGACTGGTGCCGGCAGTGTACAAGGCAGCGAATAACACACCGGCCAACCATGATGGTGGTGGCGACGCAACCACTCCGCTGAAGCACGTCACGACCTGTCGGTCACGACAGAGGAGGGTGGCGGCCGACACACCAGCCCATTGCGTGGAAGCTGGGGCAGTGTTCTTCCACGCTACTGGAGTTGGAGGCCACTGCTGATGAGCCGCGGCGGCGCACCCGGCCGACCGTGGTTGGAGCAGCGGTGCTGTTGCGCCACTGGAAGGGGAGCCGGCTGGAACCCCGACCGGCCGTGTCACGACGAGTAGGACCGGCTCCGGTGGGTCTCATGTGCCAGTAGGTGGCGCCAAGTGGCGCCGCCAGGTTGGCCAGAACCGAACAGCTCTCGGGCCGTTCAGGAATCCTGGGGGGAACCTCCCCCGAGTGGCGGCTAGGGTGGGACCCACCATAGCGGGCCACCCCGGCCGCGGGCCACCCAGTGGGCCACCCAGCGGGCCGCACCATTAGGCCGCACCCATCACGAGCCACTATCTTTGCGGGATGGGCTGAACCGTGGCCCAGTATGCTGGGCTTGCTGTGGTCCAGCCCGTTCGGGCCAGACCCGGACCCGGGCGGATCAGACCAGACCCAGGCCCATATGGACCCAGATATGCCTTTTTGGCCATATCTTGAGAACCAGACCTCTATTTGACGAACCGTCTATGGCACCAGAATCCTTGGATCAATATGGTCTTTTTAGTGTACTTCAATTGAGTTTTAGATAAAGTTTGAGTATATCTAGGTTGTATTGAACCCGAATCCAACTAGTCCCTCGAAATAGAAATGCTAATAACTTATTGATTGGGCATCTGAATGACACGCTGTCTGTCGCATTGGGTCCCTTATGACGTGACAGACCTTAGTGATACTTCTTAGTGGGAATTCATGGAAGTTGAAGTATCGACCTATGGAATGAAGAGCAGATCCTCCCGGAATCAAGTGTGCTTAGTGCGGGAACCCTGTGGCTGTTTGTACTTAAAGAATCTTTAGATCTTGTGTGGGTAATATTTGGATCCTGTGTGGGTCAGCATCTACCGATCCTATATGGGTCATCTACATATCTTGTGTGAGTAATCTTTAGATCATGTGTGGGTCATCTTCAGATCCTGTGTGGGTCATCTTCAGATCCTGTGTGGGTCATCTTCGATCCTGTGTGGGTTAACATCAGAGCTTCTCGATGATGCAAGATGATCTAGCAATACAGCTAATCATCTATACTTCCATACTTAAGTTATACCTAGTGTGATTTGAGTATTTACCTTTTTGGTACACTTCTGTGTGGTGATACCTTCGTGGTATTCTTATATGTAGCATTACCTTTGTGGTACTTACCTTCATGGTGTTACCTTCATGGTATTCTCTTATTCGTGGAACAATTGTGCTTTTGGATAAAGAGTTAGGAATAGTGTTTCCTCGTGAAAGAAATGGGTATAATTGATAACTTATTTATATGTATGGGTATATACCTAAGTAGGGTTGACATTTTTTTTCATGCTATGTGATTATGGTATCGCTTTGTGGTTTATCCTTTGTGGATTCTGAGAGACCTTCGGGGGTCTCGAGGTCCCTACCGAGTATTGTTATACACACCCCTACATGGGATATGCCCACACCTTACTGTGTCTTATGAATATGATGGACAAAATTGATCGAGGATGAGGGTGCCATGACTGGAGGCTGCTTGGAGACAGACCATTAGACGAGATGTACCACATAGACGACCATTCGAGAGCTGTACCTACCCTTCAGGTAGGATCCTTGGCGGGTGTTCAGAGGAGCTATTTTCAGTTTTACTTGTACTTTCTAGTTGGGCTTGTATTCTGTCCCATTTACTTAATTTACTCACCCTATTTACTATATAGTTTACTTTGTGCTTGTATCTTACTGTGTGATTGGATTGTGTGAGTTTACAGGTTAAAAGGAAATGCCTTACTGGTTTTAGGGATATGCCTTTCCGGTGCTAGTCGCCCGCCCCTATCCTATGGAAGGCGGGCTTGGGGTAGTCATAGAACAGGCCCCAGGGGGACGGGTCGTGACAAATTGGTATCAAAGGAGTCAGTTATACTGGATAACTTGGACTCTAATATTTTGTTTCGGAAATAGTGTTAAGTGTAATGAGTGTGGTTTTTAGTTTGGGGAATCCAGTGTTGGTGTGGCGACTGGCGTATCCATACACCAGGATCCTGACTTCTAATTTCCGACTTAGTGCACAAAAATACTGATTGTGTGTGTGTTTTTGAAAAGTTTTCTTTGTGGTCTATTTGAGTTAGCTCACTAGGTATAACTTATTGACCGTGGTGCACCTGTTTCTTTTCAGGATGCCTCCACACAGACATCCATCCAGGATTCTAGGTATAGTATGCAATGATAGCCCACCGAGTGATGAGGATTCGGTGCAGAGCCCCCTTTCAGCAGTTGTACCATCGGTTGGTGTACCAGTAGCACCACTACCCATTGGATAGCTGATGCCACCAGCCCTAGCAGCAGAGGGTGCACATCGATTGAGCATGTTTCACGAGTTCCAGCACCAGAGGCCACTGAGGTTCTAGGGCGAGATGGATCCACAGGTGGATGAGGATTGGCTGGAGGCCGTGGTTAGAGTTTTCCAACTGGTAGGGACACCAGCTGATCTTATTGTCATCCCTGCAGCCAGTCTTCTTCAGGCAGCAGTGGGGATATGGTAGAGCTTGATGCTCCAGGTTCATAATGAGGTGACTCTCATCTAGGTGGACTTCGAGAGCCTTTTCAGGGTAGAGTTTTTCCCATCGACCTTATGCTCAGTGCACATATAAGAGCTTCTCTACTTGTAGTATGGAAGCATGACTGTGGCAGAGTATTCAGAGAGGTTCATTAACCTCTCATGCTACTCCACTGGCATGGTTTGTGACCCTTTCTTCAGGGCCTAGACCTTCGAGCATGGGATCATATGGGAGATCAGAGCTTCAATGGTATCTCTCAGTATCCTGACATAGGCTGGGGTGTTATAGAGAGCACTCTTGGCGGAGAGTTTCCTTGCTGAGTAGTCACCGGTAGTGAGACCCACCACCGGACGTCACATAGTAGAGTCATCTGTAGCTAGCAGCAGACAGATGATGCAGAGTTCCAAGAGAACTAGAACTACATGTAGATGAATGTAGGATACATGATCGGTTGTGTGGGGCTCTCGAGATAGAGTAGGACAAGCGAGGAGCAGGTAGTGTTACTCATGCGGTGGGCAGGGTCACATGGCTCATGACTGCCCAACCTGCCATACAGACAACCAGTAGATAGTCGAAGGACTGCCTGGGTAGAGGTGAAGATTCAATCAAGGAGGTGCATAGGCAGTAGGTGGACATGGAAGAGGAGCTATCCATATAGTAGGTGGTGGGAAGTGATTTGAGGTTCTACCACCACCACCTCCAGGTGGTCTACCCCGACCATAGGGAGCAAGTGGATAGGGATGGGCTCAGCTCCATGCAGCTGAGGCCTACAAGCACCACGCCCTGGAGATAATTCGAGGTACAATCCGTGTCTACTCCACCTTAGCTAAAATACTTATAGAAATAGGTTCCAGTCACTCTTTTATTGCCACAACCCTTTTTTGGAGCTTAGAGATTCTGGTGGAGCCATTGGCTCGATCCTTATGGCTAGAGAATCCTACGGGAGAGGATTCGACAATTACACACTGGTGCTGGCAGTGTGAGGTTACTATAGGATTTGAGAGCATCAGTTGGGATCTTCTAGTAGTGGTTTCAAGGCCTTACTACATCATCTTGGGTATGGATTGGTTATCTACAGTCCATGCTCATATCAACTACATTAGGTGCAAAGTGCAGTGTGTCCATGAGGATGGGATCAGGTTTTCCTTCACTGGTGAGAAGGGAACCTTTGCAGCACAGGATGAACTTACCTGGAGGGTGCAGCTGATCACACATTAGTTGGATAACCTTACCCTCGGAGTGGTTGATGTTGAGAGTCTGAGCTATTCTATAGTGGTGGACCTATATGCTGATGTTTTTCCTGATGATGTTCCAGGTCTACCTCCTCAAAGAGAGGTGGAATTTTATATTGACTTGTACCCCGGGATGACACTGAAATCTACACCAGCATATCATATGGCTCCCACGAAGCTTCAAGAGCTACGAGTATAACTGGAGAACTTGCAGAGGAAGGGGTTAATTAGGCCCGGTGTTTCTCCTTGGACAACCCCGACTTTGTTTGAGAAGAAGGCAGATGAGAGTTTGAGACTCTGTGTGGACTATCGGTGCCTGAACCAGGTGACCGTGAAAAACAAGTACCCACTACCGAGGATTGAAAATATTTTTGACTAGCTAAAGGGAGCACGGTGGTTTTCAAAGATAGACCTCAGATCAGGCTATCACCAACTCAGGGTACGAGATGAGGATGTGCAGAAGACAACCTTCAGATGTCGGTATGGCCACTATGAGTTCTTGGTTATGACATTAGGTGTGAACAACAACCCAGCAGTGTTCATGAGACTCATGAATAGGATCTTCTAGCCATACCTCGATCACTTTGTGGTAGTCTTCATCGATGACATCCTGGTTTACTCAGCTACATAGGAGGATCATTCCTATCATCTGCAGATAGTTCTAGACACACTCTAAGATCACCAGATTTATGATAAGCTCTTGAAGTGCCAGTTCTGGATCCGAGAGGTCCACTTCCTGGGACATGTCATCACAGAGGTTGGAGTTGCGATGGATCCAGAAAATATTGAGGATGTGCTTTCTTGGGAGCCACCCAGGAGTGTGATAGAGGTGCAGAGTTTTCTGGGTCTAGTCAGTTACTACTAGAGGTTTGTGCCTAACTTTTCTAGAGTTGTGACACCCCTATCAGTATTGATGAAGAAGGGGGAACCCTTCGTGTGGTTGGAGATATGCCAGTGGAGTTTCTAGGAGCCGAGGTAGAGACTTATGAGTGCCCCCATCTTGAGGCTATCGAAGGAGGGCGTTGGGTACGTAGTCTACTGAGACGCATCAGGGTCCAGGCTTGGATGTGTCTTGATGCAGGAGTGAGTAGTGATCGCTTATAGTTATCGACAGCTGAGACAATATGAGAAGAACTATGCTACCCATGACCTGGAGTTAGCAACAGTCTCTTCACCTTAAAGATGTGGCATGTAGAGACCCGAAGCTTGACGTACATTGACATTACATTACATTTGCGGAATTCTTAGTACATAACAAAAACACACACACAAGGATCGTAATAGTTTAGTGTCTTTGGAAACTTGGAATAAAATCTTCTAATCCTGGTGAAAGATCTTCAATATCTCCCATAAAGATTTTTATACCTAAAACCTTTCTTTATATCCTGGGGAAAATAAAACATAAAAGGGTGAGCTCAAATGCTCAGTAAGGGTAAACAAAATAAATATCAATCACATCATATTCATAAGAACATAACATTTTGGAATTCTTAACCTGCAAAAGAGAGCATAATCTCATAACATGGGATAAATCATGGCAGTGAAATGTAATAACTTAAAACATGAAACATTGTGGCATACACACATAATCATAGAGAATCATTTCTTGTTAATCAAGACTCATTGCCAAGACTATCTTAGTGGACAAAGTCCCTTTCTGAACTGAGTCACCCTCGTTTCAGTCCTGTTTCACTGAACCGGTATAACCTACCGTTCCAGCCATGTCTATCTCATGAGATATAAAATCTTTACCCAATGCATTGGAGGGAGATATAGGTCCCACCCATCTTATAATGAATCCTTTCTTATGTGTGCCACATAATCATAAAACATACATCATCGCATAACACATGTAACAAAAATGGGATTCTTGAAACATCATGACATCATAAATCAATTCATATAAGGTAAATGACTTCATAAAAATAATTCCCTCACAACATAATCAAATCAATGTAATAATAGGGATAAAAATAGAACCCTATATTATCTTATATGGAAAATAATTTTGATAAAACATTTGAACTCCATTCTTGAGGAAAATATCCTTTCTACTTCAAAAACACTTTTCCTTTCTTAAAATGTCATAAAATTCTAAACTAAAAGAAGTTGATTAAAAATAAACTTGAAAACTTGTAAAGGAAGCTTCTTGGAAATAATGTTTTAAAAATACATTCATGCCATATAAGTTAAAAGAAAACATTCTTCTCGTACTTTTGTTGGAAAAGTCAAAAATTACCTCGTACGAAAAAAACGACAAAAGATTCCTTTCATATTCTTTACTAAAAACTCACCGAAGGGTAAAATTGGATTTAAATTATTGTAAGTGGATGGAAACAATATTACATATTGTGGGAACATGGATGTGGATGATAAAATACACCCCAGTAAATACTTACGAATAAACAATCACGGATAAAAATGAGATTGTGATATTTCCCTTACCTTAGGTCCGATTTGCTTTGTATGTGTCCGAAGCTCCTGTATAATGGTTTAAATAATGTTATTGACTTATTCCAGAATCATACATATTGATATGATATCATATATGGTCATATTCTCAGCTTCTTGTTAGTAATATTTCATTGTTACTTGTTACTCGGGTCTTTATTGCCTTTTGTTCTTATGCGTGTTTTGCCGAATACATTCTTATTATTCTTTTAAGGTTATAGATACCTTATATCCAGAATGGTATTAGTGTAACATATATCATATTTATTCATTCAATTCATTTATATAATTACTATGTAATGATGATCATGTAGAACGAGTCGCATCACATCGTGGAGACGGTATTCCGTACGTACGCACGAGTGATGATATCGTTCCTATGATCGTGGAACTGTATTGGAGTATATATATATTATTTCAGTATCAATATTACTTTATAATAATCATAAATAGTTTCTCATTACACCATTATACCCATCCTTTTAAGGTGATGGTGGAAAATAGATTACACCACGGCGTGGAGACGGTATTCCGTACGTACGCACGCGTGGTGATTTCATTTTTCCGTAAGATAGATAGAAGGTGAATTAGGGTTGTTTCATATTTATAATAACATATCAGTATGTAAGTAATACTGATGTTATTACTTTGTCATGAAACAACTAAAGAAGAAGAAGTTGAAGAAGAAAGAAATTGAAAGGATCGGTAATGGATATTACCTCTTCTTTGGAACGCCTCTTTGAATCCTCCACTTAGGGAACTAAGATTGGTCTTTGAAGAAGACCAGGACCTCTAGGATTATTCTAGGGAAGTGGAGAGGAGAAAATGTCAGGGGTTGGCCGAGCTTGAGTGCTCAAATTGGTGTGAGGAGGAGGGGGAGGAGGTGCCCTTTTATAAGGGAGGAGAGGGGCACCTTAGGAATATCTCAAAATATTATTTTATATTAAAGTCAAAATCGGTTTATAATGGCTTCAAAGAGTCTTATTTCGAAGCTAAAGTGGGGATGGGTCGACATCCTATCAACCAATAGGATTTAGACAAGTTTAGGGTATTATTTTAACCTTATCAATTAGATTTAACTATAAGTTAAATAATTTAACTTTTACCGTGTCTTTTTGTTTTCTTTCACTATATGGTTAATACACTTACTATAACATGACAAAAGAACCCCAAATTGTTTATTATTAATATATATATCCTTATCTAAGTCATTTGGCCGAACCTTAGATTTTTAGGAATAAAATAACAATTAATAATATAATATTTGATTTAAAAACTATTTTGTGTCAATTTTGACACTATTTGATATATGATTTTTGTGAAAGTCATAACAGAATTATATGTTCTAACCAAGTTTATTAAATCAACATTAATATATCATAGTAACCTAGAAAATTAGTGGAATTCATAAAAATTCTCAAATTACATTTATTTTGGTGTTTATAACATCAATTATGTCAATATTTCATTAATAAGATAATTACTGCATCATCATTGTGTCATAAATAAATTAAATTATTTAATGTCTAAAAATTAAAAATAAAATACAATTATGTAGGAAATCTTTTTAGCTTTCTAATGAATATTTATAGTCGAATTTATCTTATGTATAACCCCATATTAAAAATGATTTACTTATTAAACATTGATTTTAACTATTTTAACCCTTCTTTAAATAAATTAATAATAAATGTCCTAATCTAATCCAAGTGGGCCTAAATGGTCATATTTTATTCCTAAGTTTGTTTTTGGTCGAATTAAGCTTAGCCAATAGAATTAGGACATGTGTTAGGGTAATAGTAATATCATATTTACCCTTAGTTACCCTATTTACTATTAACCACGGTAAAAAAAGTAAAAAGTTACTATTCACCAAAAAATTATTTTTATCTCATTTAACCACATTTTACTTACTGATATCAACCGTGTCTGTCGGATTTTCGAAATTCCATTCACAGAAGCGGTAAAATTAAGTTTTATGCAAAATTCAGTTTTTAACCTACCACTTAGTGGTTTCACTATTCATCAAAAATTGAAAGTTTTCAGAAAAATACCAAAATTTCACCCTAGGTTAATTTCGATATTCCGAATCCAAAAATGAAGTCCATTTTGAAAAATAAAATTTATAAAATTTCAAAAAGTGGTTATTACTATTCATAACGGCTAGTTTTAATAATATTTTAATAGCATATCGTTGTTTAGTGAAACTCTGTATTGCGTACTACACACGCTGTCGTGGAAGGTTGCGATTGCGTGTAATGCAAGGCAAGTCAAGGATGCATGTTGTGCAAGCTCCTTTGGGTGTAGCGTACAACACAAGACATTAATAAAATTAAAAAGAATAGTTTTCATAAAATCTCGGGCTGTTACATTCTACCCCCCTTAAAATGAATTTCTCCCTCGAAATTCGTCAGGGTTATAAATAGTATACTATTCGAAAGTTTCTTTAATAGAAACCCACATCGTAAAAAGGAATACCAAAACTTGTCTTTAAAAACTAAAGTATGAAATGTAATGATTACCCAAATAAACTAATAACTGGGTTTCCACATAGGTGAAAATATGGATATGGAAGAGAAATCTAACCATCATGTTCTGATGGAGAGTGGTAGAGAACATGGCTATGGAAAGGCCTGTAATCACAAATCCATAGATTTGTGATGATATAAGGTACCATCTGATTCATCAGGTATAAGATCACTAGGACAACATTTTTGGTTTTCAAGATCATTTCCCTAAAGTTGAAAATTTGCTTAGAATAAATACTTACTTTATTTTGGTACAATCTCACTATTGTTCGTGCCTTGAACAATTTCCACTTCATCTCTTAAATAAATGAAGTTGAATTTGTTATTCGTGAAGTGTTAGCAGATCATGTGATAGAATGAAGGGTCATTAAATCTGTCTCAAACAAAAGGTTAGCAAAAATTATATACATAAGTCAATCTATAGTGAGATTAATCATATATGGTTCCTAAAATGGACTTATACTTCATATATCGTACTGCTTAATAAAATAAAACTAGTTTATACTAAAGAGGGACTTCCTGTAGGCCAGTGGTAGGCGATAAAGGCCAGTCGAACTTCGGTTGTGGGTTCGATTCCCATAGCCTTGTCCGAAGCGATGGGTTGTCACCCGTCCTACAGGTTGTCCTTTTTCTAAAACTACATTACTATAACATCCCATCAATAATATCGAAAAAACTTCTATCCTTAAACAATACCAACTTATGTCTAACATAATCCATTCCAATCTTTAGGCTTATCCATAATACTGTAGTCCACTCTCATAACATAGTGAAAAAGATTACCAGAGATTTAATACTGTCGTTAATCCCCATATATCATAAGATATGTCTTGTTGGTCACATTCCAAACATTCAAAGGCCTTAATCATGTATTCTCTTGAATACCCATTGAACCTTAGTGAAAACTTGAATGCAGTTAAAAGTTAACACTTTCCACATACCAAAATCCTCAAAATTATTTATACTCAAACCATGATATCACTTAGTCCTTATATCAATCATGAGCTCATGAATACAATCAAACATCTCATTATCTTCTTATCCTTTCATTATGCACTTATCATCTACTTTCCAAAAGTATTTGAATAACCTTTCATGTTTATTGGTACCATTCATCATACACTTTCAAAACTTAAGGAAAGACAACAGTGTAACAATCCTTAGATGTCTCCTTATTCCATGAGATTACTTATACAACATTACACATGATAAACATGTAATCATTCCACTACATTCTTAGACCATTGACCGAACTTCAACATTTCTTTCATCTCACATATCATTTGTAGTTTCTTCATCATCATCAACATAAATACTTCCCATACGACCATACTGATTCTCTTCATGAGACTTTCCCTTAGGGCATTGGTTTGCATAATGCCCGTACATTCCACATTTAAAGCATTTAACCATTGTTGATGTCGTAGCAATACCATTATCCTCATCCATGGTGTTAACTGAACCTTTTCCTTTGCACTTACTTGATTTGTGTCCTTCTTTTCCACACCCAAAGCATCTTCCAGTTCCTTTGAAACATTCTCCTTGATGCCTCTTCCCACATGATTTACATAGGGGAAATTGAACTTTCTTTCCTCTATGATCATCATGAAACTCCATCTTTCTCTTATTAGCCGAGTCAGGAAACTTACCAAATTTTACTTTATTGGTCATATTATGAGATTGCTGATTTGGCATAATAATGATGTTTGGACTTCCAAATCTTATTTCATCATGAAGAATATCATTACATTGTCCATCATATCCTCCATTATTGTGAATCATCTTGTTTCCAGAAATTTCCTAAAACCCAAAAAGAATAGTGTGAGAGGCAAAAATCATGCTAGGGAAAACAACATAATAAAGGGGGAGTACCTTAAATATCTAAAATCTTAGGTTTAATTCTATGATCGTTAGCGTAATCCTAGTACTATAACCTATACGTATACTTAACCTTAGGGACATCCCTAGACATACCTTAGAAATAACTCTAGGGATCTCACTAACGTTTTCACATCCTAGTTTCCAAAGGTTGACTAAAACTTTCCTCTGATACCAACTGTAGAGACCCGAAGCTTGACGTAAATTGACATTACATTACATTTGTGGAATTCTTAGTACATAACAAAAACACACACACAAGGATCGTAATATTTTAGTGTCTTTGGAAACTCGGAATAAAATCTTCTAATCCTGGTGAAAGATCTTCAATATCTCCCATAAAGATTTTTATACCTAAAACCTTTCTTTATATCCTGGGGAAAAGAAAACATAAAAGGGTGAGCTCAAATGCTCAATAAGGGTAAAAAAATAAATATCAATCACATCACATTCATAAGAACATAACATTTTGGAATTCTTAACCTGCAAAAGAGACCATAATCTCATAACATGGGATAAATCATGGCAGTGAAATGTAATAACTTAAAACATGAAACATTTTGGCATACACACATAATCATAGAGAATCATTTCTTGTTAGTCAAGAATCATTGCCAAGACTATCTTAGTGGACAAAGTCCCTTTCTGAACCGAGTCACCCTCGTTTCAGTCCTGTTTCACTGAACCGGTATAACCTACCGTTCCAGCCATGTCTATCTCATGAGATATAAAATCTTTACCCAATGAATTGGAGGGAGATATAGGTCCCACCCATCTTATAATGAATCCTTTCTTATGTGTGCCACATAATCATAAAACATACATCATCGCATAACACATGTAACAAAAATGGGATTCTTGAAACATCATGACATCATAAATCAATTCATATAAGGTAAATGACTTCATAAAAATAATTCCCTCACAACATAATCAAATCAATGTAATAATAGGGATAAAAATAGAACCCTATATTATCTTATATGGAAAATAATTTTGATAAAACATTTGAACTCCATTCTTGAGGAAAATATCCTTTCTACTTCAAAAACACTTTTCCTTTCTTAAAATGTCATAAAATTCTAAACTAAAAGAAGTTGATTAAAAATAAACTTGCAAACTTGTAAAGTAAGCTTCTTGGAAATAATGTTTTAAAAATACATTCATGCCATATAAGTTAAAAGAAAACATTCTTCTCGTACTTTTGTTGGAAAAGTCAAAAATTACCTCGTACGAAAAAAACGACAAAAGATTCCTTTCATATTCTTTACTAAAAACTCACCGAAGGGTAAAATTGGATTTAAATTATATTAAGTGGATGGAAAAAATATTACATATTGTGGGAACATGGATGTGGATGATAAAATACACCCCAGTAAATACTTACGAATAAACAATCTCGGATAAAAATGAGATTGTGATATTTCCCTTACCTTAGGTCCGATTTGCTTTGTACGTGTCCGAAACTCCTGTATAATGGTTTAAATATTGTTATTGACTTATTCCATAATCATACATATTGATATGATATCATATATGCTCATATTCTCATCTTCTTGTTAGTAATATTTCATTGTTACTTGTTACTCGGGTCTTTATTGCCTTTTGTTCTTATGCGTGTTTTGCCGAATACATTCTTATTCTTCTTTTAAGGTTATAGATACCTTATATCCAGAATGGTATTAGTGTAACATATATCATATTTATTCATTCAATTCATTTATATAATTACTATGTAATGATGATCATGTAGAACGAGTCGCATCACATCGTGGAGACGGTATTCCGTACGTACGCACGAGTGATGATATCGTTCCTATGATCGTGGAACTGTATTGGAGTATATATATATTATTTCAGTATCAATATTACTTTATAATAATCATAAATAGTTTCTCATTACACCATTATACCCATCCTTGTAAGGTGATGGTGGAAAATAGATTACACCACGGCGTGGAGACAGTATTCCGTACGTACGCACGCGTGGTGATTTCATTTTTCCGTAGGATGGATAGAAGGTGAATTAGGGTTGTTTCATATTTATAATAACATATCAGTATGTAATTAATACTGATGTTATTACTTTGTCATGAAACAACTAAAGAAGAAGAAGTTGAAGAAGAAAGAAATTGAAAAGATTGGTAATGGATATTACCTCTTCTTTGGAACGCCTCTTTGAATCCTCCACTTAGGGAACTAAGATTGGTCTTTGAAGAAGACCAGAAACTATAGGATTATTCTAGGGAAGTGGAGAGGAGAAAATGGCAGGGGTTGTCCGAGCTTGAGTGCTCAAATTGGTGTGAGGAGTAGGGGGAGGAGGTGCCCTTTTATAAGGGAGGAGAGGGGCACCTTAGGAATATCTCAAAATATTATTTTATATTAAAGTCAAAATCGGTTTATAATGGCTCCAAATGGTCTTATTTCGAAGCTAAAGTGGGGATGGGTCGAAATCCTATCTACCAATAGGATTTAGACAAGTTTAGGGTATTATTTTAACCTTATCAATTAGATTTAACTATAAGTTAAATAATTTAACTTTTACCGTGTCTTTTTGTTTTCTTTCACTATATGGTTAATAAACTTACTATAACATGACAAAAGAACCCCAAATTGTTTATTATTAATATATATATCCTTATCTAAGTCATTTGGCCGAACCTTAGATTTTTAGGAATAAAATATCAATTAATAATATAATATTTTATTTAAAAACTATTTTGTGTCAATTTTGACACTATTTGATATATGATTTTTGTGAAAGTCATAACAGAATTATATGTTCAAACCAAGTTTATTAAATCAACATTAATATATCATAGTAACCTAGAAAATTAGTGGAATTCATAAAAATTCTCAAATTACATTTATTTTGGTGTTTATAACATCAATTATGTCAATATTTCATTAATAAGATAATTACTGCATCATCATTGTGTCATAAATAAATTAAATTATTTAATGTCTAAAAATTACAAATAAAATACCATTATGTAGGAAATCTTTTTATCTTTATAATTAATATTTATAGTCGAATTTATCTTATGTATAACCCCATATTAAAAATGATTTACTTATTAAACATTGATTTTAACTATTTTAACCCTTCTTTAAATAAATTAATAATAAATGTCCTAATCTAATCCAAGTGGGCCTAAATGGTCATATTTTATTCCTAAGTTTGTTTTTGGTCGAATTAAGCTTAGACAATAGAATTAGGACATGTGTTAGGATAATAGTAATATCATATTTACCCTTAGTAACCCTATTTACTATTAAC
This sequence comes from Viscum album, assembly GCA_963277665.1. Taxonomy (NCBI): domain Eukaryota; kingdom Viridiplantae; phylum Streptophyta; class Magnoliopsida; order Santalales; family Viscaceae; genus Viscum; species Viscum album. Next base: position 1,428,778,615 of record OY728156.1, on the reverse strand, counting down.
CACGGTAAAAAAAGTAAAAAGTTACTATTCACCAAAAAATTATTTTTATCTCATTGAACCACATTTTACTTACTGATATCAACCGTATCTGTCGGATTTTCGAAATTCCATTCACAGAAGCGGTAAAATTAAGTTTTATGCAAAATTCAGTTTTTAACCTACCACTTAGTGGTTTCACTATTCATCAAAAATTGAAAGTTTTCAGAAAAATACCAAAATTTTACCCTAGGCTAATTTCGATATTCCGAATCCAAAAATGAAGTCCATTTTGAAAAATAAAATTTATAAAATTTTAAAAAGTGGTTATTACTATTCATAACAGCTAGTTTTAATAGTATTTTAATAGCATATCGTTGTTTAGTGAAACTCGGTATTGCGTACTACACACGCTATCGTGGAAGGTTGCGATTGCGTGTAATGCAAGGCAAGTCAAGGATGCGTGTTGTGAAAGCTCCTTTTGGTGTAGAGTACAACACAAGACATTAATAAAATTAAAAAGAATAGTTTTCATAAAATCTCGGGCTGTTACATTGCAACATTACTTGATGGGCGAATGTTTTACTGTCTACTCTAATCAAAAGAGTCTTAGGTATATCTTCTCTTGGAAGGACCTGAACATGAGACAGAGGCATTGTATTGAGTTCCTCCAGGACTATGACTTTGAGATAGTCTATACTCTTGGGAAGGGGAATGTAGTAGCAGATTCACTCAACAGGAGATCTGGTATACAGTTGCTGAGTGAGGCGACAAAACAGCAAGCCGCTTTGCAGATATCCTATGTGGATCAAGATGGAGTAGATTATCTTCAGTCTCTAACAATCACTCCCCCACTCCTTCAGCAAGCCAGGGAGGTTCAACTTGGGGACACTGACTGCGAGGCTCGACATGCTTATATATCCATAGGACATGCACCTGATGAATTTTCTGAAGGTGGGGATCATGCCATCCTCTTCATAGGATGTACTATGGTACTAGTGGCGCTACGGGAGGAAGTGTTGAGTGAGTTCCATAAGTCCCCTCTAGCGGTACATCCAGAAGTGGTGAAGATGTACCAGGACCTCTAATGTCCGCACTAGTGGTTGGAAATGAAGAAAGTAGTGGTAGGTTTTGTCTCATGGTTCCTCACTTTTCAGCAAGTAAAGGCAGAGCATCAGGTTCCAGCAGGTTTATCTTAGCCACTTGAGGTGACAGAGTGGAAGTGTGATGGAATTTCCATGGACTTCATGACAAGAATTCCATACACGTCCAAGGGACATGACTACATCTGGGTGATCATTGACAGACTCACCAAGTCAGCCCACTTCCTACCTATCAGAGAGCAGAGAGCAGTAGAGATCTTGGGATGCATCTACATACATGAGATTGTACAACTTCATGGAGTGCCCTTGATGATTGTTTCCGACCATGATGCAAGTTTTACTTCCTAGATATGGAAGGGGTTATAGGATGAATTCAGGACTCAGATTTGATTGAGCACCACCTTTCATCCTCAGACAGATGGTTAGACAGAGCGGACCATTCAGACCCTCGAGGACATGTTGCGTGCTTGCATCCTTGATTTCAACCTTAGCTGAGAGGATCACTTGACCTTAGCGGAGTTCGTGTACAACAACAGATATCACTCCACCATTGTTATGGCCCCATTTGAGTAATTTTACGGTTGAAATTATAGATCACCTCTGTACTGGACTGACCTAGGGGAGTCAGCACTCATGGGATCGGAGATGGTACAGGCTACCACGGAGAAGGTGTAGATCATTCAGGAGTGGATGAAGACTGCACATAGCAGAAAAAAGTCTTATGATGATATGAGTTGGAGACCTTTGGAGTTTGAGGATGGTGACCATGTCTTTCTACGAGTCTTTTCTCAACAAGGTTTTCGGTGATTTGGCCGGGGCGACAAGTTATCCCCAAGGTTCATCGGACCCTTTTAGGTCCACAACAAAGTTATCAAGGTGGAATACTGCTTATCCCTTCCCCCTTAGTTGCACCAGGTGCATGGCATTTTCCACGTATCCCACCTGAGGAGGTAAATGCATGATCCTTCACACATAATTGACTGGGGAGAGATGGACATCGATGATGGGGTGATGTTTTCAGACGTTCCAGTAGAGATTGAGGATCGACTGGAGAGAGTCCTTCGTGGGCGATCGATTCCTCTGGTGTGTGTATGTTGGCAGTACAGGAACCTCCAAGAGAGAACATGGGAGCGAGAGGCTCAGATTTATGATCAGTACCCCCACTTTTTTCTCTAGTTTGTGTTGTGGCTTTTAGGGATGCAAATCCTTGAGGTGGGGAGAATTTCAAGACCCGGAATTTTCTATGTAATTTTTTTATTATATAGAAATATTATGAGTCTGCGAAAATTGACAGCATGTGATTCTGAGGCCCGGAGTGGCCGGAATTAATTTACAAACTTTCTTTAAGTACGTTCGGTTAACATGTGAGTGGTAATTTGTAAATTTTGAACCGGTGCTTGAAATTGAAATCTGAGGACACCGTTGAACTTGCAGTGCCTATAATCACTTAAGGAGACCTTCACTTCAACCACAGTAGGTCGATGGTGGAAGTTGAATTTTTGGGTTTTGCGGAGGAATAAAATAAAAAAATTATTTTATTTTTATTCAAAATATCTTCACCACTTTTTTAAATTTGGTGGTGAGGAACACCCGAACTTGAAACCCCTATTTTAATGTGGTGACATTAATGGTTAAGTTAAATCTAATAACACAACTTAAATGAGAGGGACACCACACCTCTCGTGGTGGGAGAATTATTGGAAAAATGGTTTTTCTAGAGAAATCTTAGTGGAATAACATCCTCCAATAAAGAATGAATCTCCAAATCAAGAATGTTAAATCAACATTGGAGCATGGATCAGAAGCATATTGTGGGAGCGACGAATGCTGACATCACCTTCATCACCTTCATCTTCTTCCTAACGCCATATCCAACAAACGGTCGAGGTATGGTTTGTTCATGATTGTTATTCATTAATTTATGTTGATTTAATTTTCTTGAGCCACATGCTATCAGTATAACGCAGAGGGTGCAGGCCAAAAAACATGCCCGATCCCTTTGTTACTTCGTTGTTTGACGTGTTCTCCACAAGAAAAACTTCGAGTTGAGCGAAACTCGACCCTGATGGACTTGATGCGGTGAAGACATCCCGGGACAAACATTGATGCCTTTGAAATGAAGAATAGGCCATCAGATCTCACCTGGTGACCTGCGAAAGCCCGCCAGCGCACCAACACCGGTGACTGGCATCGGTAGGGTAAAAGGTGGCAACCACACTGGCTTGCTGCGACAGTGGCGGCGGTGCAACCACACTGCCGAAGGAGGCCGCGATGGAGGAGGGTGGTGGCCGGCACGCCGACTGACCACATGGAATCCAGGACGGTGCACGTCCGCACCGCTGGAGTTGGAGGCCACGACTACTGAGCCGTGGCGGCGCACCCGGAGGGAGGCCAACACCCGGCCGACCATGGTTGGAGTAGCGGCACTGTCATGCCGCTGAAAAGGGATCCAACTAGAACCTCGGCTGGCCATGTCACATCGAGCAGGACCCGCTCTAGCAGGTCCCGCGTGCTAGCATGCGACGCCACGTGGTGCCACCGGGTTGGCTAGAACCAAACAACCCTTAGGCAGTTTGGGAATCCCAAGGGGTGCCTCCCTCGGGTGGCGGCTCAGGCGACCCCCACCACAGCGGGCCACCTTGGCCACGGGCCGCCCCAGTGGGCCGCACCACGGGATGCCTAGCGGGCCACCAATGAGCCGCCCCCTCTGTAGGCCGGGCCAGACCATGGCCCAGCGGACTGGGCCTGCTGCAGTCTAGCCCATCTAGGCTAGACCCGGACCCGAGCGGGTCGACCTGAACTGAGTTGGGTTAGCCCAGGCCGGGTCGGGGTGGGTCGGTCCAACCGGGTCAGACTGGACCCAGGACCAACTGGACCCAGATACATATTTTTAGCCATATCTTGAGAACCAGAAATACGTTCGATGAACCATCTATGACACCAGAATAATTGGATCAAGATACTCCTTTTGGTATACTCCACTTGAGTTTTGGATAAAGTTGGAGTATGGCTAGGTTGGATCGAACCCGAATCCAACTAGTCCCTCAAAATAGAAATGCTAATAACTTATAGACCGGGCATCCAAATGGCATGTTGTCTATCACGTTGGAGCCCTTATGATGTGACAGACCTTTGTTATACTTCTTCATGGGACTTTGTGGAAGTTGAAGTATCGACCTATGGCTTGAGGACGAGATCCTCCCAGAATCAAGCGTGCATAGTGCGGGAACCCTATGGCTGGTTGTACTTGAAGAATCTTCAGATCCTTTGTGGGACATCTTTGGATCATGTGTGGGTCAACATCTACCAATCTTGTGTAGTTAATCTACAGATCCTATGTGGGTCATATTCAAATCCTGTGTGGGTCATCTTTAGATCCTATGTGGGTCATCTTCAGATCCTGTGTGGGTCATCTTCGATCATTTATGGGTCAACAACAGAGTTTCTCGACGAAGTAAGATGATCTAGCAATACAACTAATCATCTATACTTCTGTACTTAATTTATAACTAGTGTGAGATGAGTCTTTACCTTTTCGGTACACTTTAGTGTGGTGATACCTTCATGGTATTCTTTTGTGTGGCATTACCTATGTGGTACTTACCTTCGTGGTGTTACCTTCATGGTATTCTCTCCTTCATGGAACAATTGTTCTTTTGGATAAAGAGTTGGGCCTAGTGTTTTCTCATGAATGAAATGGGTATACTTGATAACTTAGGTATATCCATGGGCATATACCTAAGTAGGGTTGACTGTTGTTTTCGTGCTATGTGATTATGGTATTTCTTTGTGGTTTATCCTTTGTGGATTCCGAGAGACCTTCGGGGGTCTCAGGGTCCCTACCGAGTATTGATATACTCACCCCTGCATGGGCTATGCCCACATCTTGATATGTATTGTCTAGACTACAGACAACATTGATTGAGGATGAGGGTTCTAGGACTAGAGGCTACTCGGAGGCAGACCATTAGATGAGGCATACCACAGAGATGATTGTTCAAGAGCTGTACCTACCCTTTAGGTAGGATCCTTGGTGGGTGTTCACAGGTTCTATTTTCAGTTTTACTTGTACTTTCCAATTGGGCTTGTATTTCTGCTTGTTTACTTTCTATACTCACCCTATTTACTATATAGTTTACTTTTTTCTTGTATCTTACTGTGTTCTTGGATTGTGTGAGTTATCAGGTTAAAAGGCAATGCCTTCCCAGTTTTAGGGATATGCCTTTCCGATGCTAATCGCCAGCCCTTGGCCTATGGATGGTGGGCTTGGGGTAGTCACGACACGGGCCCCAAGGGGATGGGTCATGAAAATTGAGATAAATTCATTTTAAATTGGTTCATACTAGTTAAAACATGATTTCTTACAAACCATGAAATGATGAGATACTTATTTTTTTAATAATATGCCATGCTATTTTTAAAATATGATAATTAAAGAATGATAGTTAAAAAACATGTAATATCATGTTATAAATTATAAATATTGTTTAAAACTAATAAAGCTAGTATGTTAATTTGTTTCCATTAATGGAGTGGCATATCTAACACATCATAGTTTCCATGAAATTTATTTTGAAAGATTTTTCTTAATTAAATATGCCTTGATGATACATTTTTGATTTTGAAAGTAATGGTTAAAAAAATGATTTAGATTTTGAAATTCTTTATTATGAAATGTTATTCTATGTGATAAGGAATATTTATTAGAATCTACTTCAAGTTGTAATAATGATTCATTTAATTAATATCATGTTAAGAGTTGTGAATTCTTATTGATCAAATCACGTGACTTTTAGAAGTATAGTAATGTACACCAAAGGCATATCATATTTAAAAATAAATTAATGACACTTGATTTAAATTGAGAAATTATGCACTTAATGTTATTTATGAACACTATAAACAAATTTATAGGAAAAAATGCTAACTTATGAGACATCTTGTTCATTCCAAGTCAAGCTTGATACATTCTGAATATTATGAATTATTTTTTTGCAGGATTTATTATGTTTTTTTGATTAAGTATAAATCATGTAAGGAGATGATGTATAAATTAAGTGATAAATTAAGATCTTAATAAGATATTAATAAAAAATTAATATGGTACACATATTTTGACATGAGAATTATAATCAAGATATAATTATTCAATCACTAGACATAAAACAGGCTAGGATAAACCCTAGAGATGTGGTTATAATATTTTATACCAGTCATTGATATTATTCTTTTGTAACATGTTTCCTCTTAAATTGAATTCCCATATTACTATTAAAATTCATAACCATTTGAACTGTGTAACGAAACAGCCTAGGTCGACCCAACACATCACTCAATTTGGATCACCATAAGGCCTCAAGAATGCCTCCCCAAACTCTAGAGGATAATAACCAAGAGAGAGGGTCTAACAGATACTATGGGGAGACTATAACCTCTCTCCAAAGTGTAATAATAGTGTAAAGTAACCAAACTCATAAAAAAGGATAAACAACATAGTATCCGTAATAAATAACTAAAACAGAAGCATGCTATAGTAAATGGAATTTAGAATACAGTCATACAAACTTGAATCATGAAAAACATAAAATATTTGATCTAATATGACCACATATAAAAAATAAATAACTTAAAAATAAATACAAAAGGATCTACTTCAAACTCCGAGATAAACCATATACTTGGTCTCCATGATGAATGATTTATACCAGTATGATCCTAATACTCCACAAAAGTGGATTCAATCGATCAAGAAACACTGGGCCTCAAACCTTTCTATTGTACAAACTATGATCTAACCTGAAAGTAGACATACGATCTGGATGCACACTGAGATTCATGTACAAGAGGTGATAGATAAATCTCAGTAGTCCACCTCTAATGGTGAACCTATAATCTACTATCATAACAAATGAATGAACATGTGATATTCCTATCTTAGCCTTAAATAAAAAATAGATGGAATAGAAATAATAACTTCATAAAAAATGGGGGAAAAAAACAAGGAAAAAAACCAACCATGGGTTCTAGATGGACACTCCAGGTAAGTCTACCCCTGCTTTGGACCTCACTAGAGGATTTACAACACATGGATTACCCATCCACATGATAGCCGGTGTTTCCTCCAGATCTATAATGGATCTCCAAGACATCTAGATAGAATGTCCTGAATGTTGTAACCCAGAGCATAAACATAGGCATACACATGAAAAAGCACATCAACCAAGATTTAGGAATCTAATATCATGATCTAAAATGGAGATATGGACATCTAGATCGACACAACTAGAGAATATGTTAATCCTGAAATTCTTGAAAAATAAATTAGGCACCTTTCATGGATCCAACAATAGGTGGCCTCTATAAATAACCTAGGAGTATACAAAATACATAGCCCCAGGAGAACTCTACATCCAAAGTACACAAAATCTACTCCATGAGTGCCTCGACACCTCCCAAAATACTTGTCCCCTATGCACAGTATGTACCCCCACATGGTTACCTACCCGTGTACCTTATCCCTCATTCAGTATGTATGCCTACCAAGTACATGGAGTGTTCCCCTAGTACATGAAGTATAATCCCACATGGGGTGCCTAGCCATGTAACACACATGGAATGATCATGTGTTACTCTTTTCCATGTATACCTACATAAAGTGAACCCCACGTAAGGTCTGGCCGTGTACCCTACACCAGGTGTCTGGGCAAGAACTTGACCACACCCCTAGAAGAACACTACATGAAATGTAATCCCAAGTAAACTGTGCATAGTCCCAAAAACTCATCTTCCATGAATAGTAAGAATATAAAACATGTGTTCTCTAAATCACATGCTGTGTACACAGATTTTCCCAAATGGAAAACCCCCAAACGACATAAAATTCCAGATTTTTCCCCAAAAACCACAGATAAACCTAAATGGGGTCCCCAATAACCCAAAAAAGGATTTAAAAATAAAAAAAACTAATCTACATGGATTTATGGTGAAAAAAATAAAAGGTAATAACTCTAGGTGGAAACCACCGAAGCTTCACATTAGAACCACACCATGCACCCGCTGAGCCATGATCTACCTCCGGACAAGCTCCTAGGGTGGAACCTCCTCCTCCCTCTCACTATTCTCTCCATATCCCTCTCTTGAATGAAGACCAAAAAGGGAGAGAACCAAAAGTGCACATGTCAAGACAAAGGTAAAAATAAATAATAAAAAAAGAAAATGGAAAAAAAGAAAAAGAAAAGAAAAGGGGGACCGGGCCCAGCCTCGGCGCCCAATGCATGGTTATACCTCACCTAGAAAAAAAACCCTATTCCAGACTTAACCATAGAGACAAATTCTCAATATTATGCTCCATTTAAAATATATCACCGAATAAAAATGAATGAATAAATTAATTAAATATTAATTAAATATTAATTATTACATGAAAATTAAAATGGCTTGAATTTCAACCAAACTCCTATCCTAGGGTAAACACTATATCCTGGGACCACCAGTGTGGTCAAAAAAATTATCTAAGATCATCTTATAGAATAATTTACCATTTTCCATCTAAAAACTCATAGTAACAAAAAGTTAAAATTCTCATTGATTTTCAAAACCCGTGATGATGTAAGACATCACAAAATCCCTACCACAAATGCTTATTTCCCCCTAAGAAGCTTTGATAGACAACAAAAATTCATGATCTCTCTAAGTATTGGCATAAATAATGCTATCTCAACTACCCAAAGACTAGTATAATAACATCCAAAACTCTCTCCTAACATGAGAGGTATTCAACAGTGACTGATATGATTCTCCCCACCATATAAGTATCCTTATAATCTCTCTACTTCCCAAACAATAAACCACCTAGACCATGATATGTCCATCACTAAACATAATGGATATAAATGGCCAAGATTCTCACACATGAGTTCTATAAAAAACCTACAACTTTTGTGCTTAAAAAATCAATTAAAATGAGGTTCAAGGCCTAAAATAGCCTATGGTGAACTCCCAACAAAAAATATTTCTTTAAACCACTCAAAAAAAGCACAATAAGACTCACACTCACATGGGATAAGTCCTAATAAAAATAGGCTAATGAGCCTAAAATATAAATACCTTGACTATAGTAGCCCATAGTTGGTGGTTACTTTATTACATTGGCACTAGATCTAAGTAATCGCATCCCAAAGGACCAACTAGTTTATTAGTCTTGGTAAAATAGATACATACTTGAAATTAACATTACATTTTAAAATATAGAATACATAAAGTGTTTTATTTAAGAACACCATTATTCCTCATAGTGTATCCCTACATATCAATCACAAAACACTTTCTCACATCCTAGGGAAAATAAAAATAAGAAAGGGGTAAGCCTAAATGATCATTAAGGGTAAGAGTAAAATAGAATATATCACTAATAAATAATAATAATCAATATGAAAAGGTACATAACTAAAACACATGCCATTTAATCAATAAACGGAGCATAATATGGTAGAAATAAATGGTGATCAAATAAATCCATATAAATAATCACATAATCTTGAAACTTATCCATGGATATTTTAACTAATTGAATAATTACATGGACATAAATAACTGATCTCACAATGAGGGAATTAATAATTATAGACATCTAAAATATACTATCAATACCTTTCAAAAGATAGTTTAAATCAATGGGTAGAAACCTGTCTAATTTGGCCAACTAATTTGTATCATGGGACCTATCGATGACTCAAGTGGATATCTATAACTGGTCCCCACCCATAAATTAATAAGTCTAATTCATTCCTCATATGAAATGGTTGAAACATAATCAATATAAAAATTCATATTGAAAAACTAACATACGAAATGTTAATACTTACCCCAATCAAATAAACATAATCATAAACTATCCAAAGTAATATGGTGAATGGTAATAAAATTGTATATAATTATTCAAAATGATCATAAACCATATAAATAAATAATAAATATGATATCAATACAACATATATCCAATGGATCAAAATTACAATAAAGGTCTGACGTCGTTGATGAATATAAACACTATAAAAATGTCATTAAAAACATTTTTTTTATAAAAAAAACTTTTCAATTTGAAAATATTAAAAAAAATGTCCAAAAAATATTTTCAAAGTAATTTTATTTGAAATTAAACTTTTAAAACTTTTAAAATAAGCTTTAAAACATTGATTGGTCATGACTACATAAAATTTTGTTCATATCGTATACATTAAAACAAATATTCCTTTCATATTTTTGGTAAAATCCAAACATGAATTATTTAGAAAATGACATAAAGATTCCTTTAAATTTTTTTTATAAAGTAAAAAATGGGTAAAAATTTCTTTAATAATTTTTTTATAATGTTAAAAACATTTTTTAAAACATTTTTAGAAAACATGGTTTTGGAAGAAAAAGAAATTTTGGCCAAAGAGAGAAATGTAGTCTGATTTTCTTAAAAAATTTCCTCAATAATTTTAAGTATAAAAGAGAGGAAAAATGATAATATTAGTTGAAAAAGTTAATGAATAACCATAAGAAAAAAATATATTGGTTTTATGATATAAATATCAAATAATTTTTCTAAGAGAGACTTAGACATAAACAATTTTGAATAATGAAGAGATTGTGAAATAAACTCTTACCACATTGGTAACTTTTGAATCATAAGCCCCATGAAAGAAATAAAAATAAAAATAAAAATAATATTAATATAAATATATTCATGATATAAACTATAAAAATGGGAATTATATACACCACACAAAATAATAAGTGGTGAATATGGAATTTGTCTCATAGAAATAAAATTGAGACGAGGGAACCCTTACCCCATGTTTGACTTCCTTCATATGTGTCCAGACCTTCTGTATTATAAATATATTTTTATTATTGATATATTATAGAAATATAATCATATAAATTATACCATATATTATTTACTTATATTATTTCATCACCCATTTATTATCAATTCTTTGTTAAAATTACTGTTTTGGGTGATAATTTCTTTGTTTTCTTGTATGTTTTAGTTTAGTAATTTTGGTCCGTTTAATTTTATCATGGTTAAATAATATAAATAATATTAACCATGATATAAATATCATATATATTGATTATATATGTATTTATATTAATTGTTTAAAGTTAGAGATAGAAAATGGATTACACCATTTATAGAGACGGTAGACTGTAAGTACGCATGGACACTATTTCCATTTTTTTAGACGAATGGAACAAAAGGAAAATAAATATTAATTAATATTTAAAAAATAATTATAATGTCATATATATCATTTATATTAATCAAATGCATCCTTATTACCATGAATTTAAAAATAAAATGAAAAATATTTTACATCGCTACGTGGAGGTGATAGTCTACATGTACGCATGAGAGATGTTATTAATTTATAAAGGATTGGAAGGTAAGAATTTATATGTGATATTATATTTAAATACATATGGTTAGATCATAAATATAATATATATTCATTAACTTTAACCTTACCACATTTTATGTAAAGCGTAAGTAAAAAACAAATCACATTGCTTCATGAGGTGGTAGGCCTCTGTACGCACATCGACGATTTTGTTTCCCATTTCATGGAAGTGGAGATTAATATGGTTTATGAAATTAAAATAATAAAATATAAGTATATAGGATATATTTTTGTTATATAATATCATAGTTTAATAAGTTTTTAATTAGTTTGAATAATAAATAAAATAAATACACACGTTTAAGAATTTTACCTCTTATTTGGAAAGCCTCTTTAGGTTTATACCTAAAGACTTCTTATGAAGGATTAATAATCAAAATAAGTAATCTAGTATATAGGTAAGGAAGTAATAAATATATTTTTGTAGGTAATTTACTAAAAAGGTTTTTGGTATTGTGAATAGGGGAGGGGAGGGTGTGGATTTTTATAAATGGGGGAGAGAATACAAATGAATTATTTGAAAAGATAAAGTGATACCCATGTTTTATTATACCAAAAGCCTAAAAAATATGTAATTATAAAAAATTATATGAGATAAGGTGTAAATATTTCTATAAAATGATTTTTTACAAGTTTTTAGGTTATTTTAACCCTTATCTTTTTAGTTTCCCCCCACGGTAAACTCGTTTTAACCTCAACCGTGGTAATTAATTTTTATTATTTTTACTATTCATTAAGAGAAAAAATTAATTTTACCTTATTATATAATATTAATTATTATTATTATTATAAATATGGATTCCATTTTATCAAATTTAATACATATAATTGGCAATATTTAATTTAAAATTATACATGTAGATACAATAAAAAATGATTTTCGAAAGAGAATATTCTCATAAATATAGAAACTTTTAATATCAAAATTCAATATGAAATTGATTAAATTGAAAAAAATTGTATTTATTATAATATTATTGAACTTATTTTACTTTAAAATCAATTTTAAATAAAAAATGAAATATTTAAATGATTTAAAGGAAAAGGAGGTTTTCAATAAAAACCAGTATTTTTCACTATTCATCAAAAAATGAAATTTTTTAGAAATATCCCAAAAATTTACCCTAAGATAATTTTAATATTATAATTTTAAAAATTAATTTCATTTTTTCAAATAAAATTTCTAAAATTTGAAAAAATTATTATTAAATTATTTTCTTAAAGTGCAACTAAACCACCTTTTGGAAAAATACATTTTTTTAGAAAATAGTTATTTTTCAATCAAATGATTATTATTTTATTTATAATAAATAAATATCCATTTAATTTATTTTATAAATTTTGAAAAAAATATAATTTTTATAATTTATTTATTACTATTCATACCCTCCAAATTAATGGTTAGGTTATTATGGGCATGTTTAAATAATAATATTTTTAATAGAGTATCGCGTTTCGTTCAAACCCGATGTTGCGTTCATTGAAAGCTATCAAAGAGATTGAATTTATTTTAAAAAAAATACATCATGAAGTCTTGAGCTGTTACATTCTCTAATAATCTTGGTGTTTTGTGTCGTATACGCTATCAGACATGATGTTCATCTTTTAAAATCTTAGGGTGTTTCATAAAACCACTGACCATGCTCCTCACAAAGGTTTGTTCCAACAGAATGGATCACCCTTGGAACTCATATTAAACATAACGAAATTTTCCTCATGCCAAGATCAACCACATAACCACCCTCCACTCTAGCATCATTCGAAATCCATAAGCATCCAACCACGCTTCCACTGCACCACCCAAAGCACAACCAAAATGAGCATGGCTAGGGGTCCAATCAAACCTTCCCTCTAAATCCACTTATAATATTGGGATAACTCCCAATACTAAAATTATCAAAAAATAGGAATTATCATTCCTAACCACATCTTGGTGATAATATACCTTATCATCCCCACCCAGGAAGAACAACTATGCCCAACCAAACCATCAATGATACTAGGTAAACATGCCCCACTACAAGACATAATAGACAACACATGGAAAGAATTGTTACCTACCAAGAAACATAAACCTAGGACTTCAAGGGAACCTCCACCTTAGGGAAACTCAATCCTGACCCAAATATATATTAGGTATCCTTTCCCTCATCAACCCACCAATAAGGAATTTAGAACCCATTACCGACCAACAAGGGTCTCTATGCATCCCTCGATAAAGGGACTACATCTCCATCATTGGAGAGCATATCGCTAGAATATCCGCATGATCTTACATCAGAAGAACACACACACACACACATAGTTCATTTGAGTATAATTCCACTAAGTACTTATACAAGAAAACACACAATGAGCAATTTATGACAGTTTAAACAACTAAACCTCCATCGTCAGTAAAAGCACCATAGATAGACATATGTCATAAAAATCCTATGAACCTAGAATGATGTATGAAAACTATCCCATTGTCTAAGTTATAAGATCCAAAAACCAAAATAAACAATAAATCCACAAACTCAAGTGCACTACACTAGGTGAAATCACACAACCATAAAAACAGAAACCAAGAACAACAATACCATTCCATGAAAAATTAGACTCCATATCATAAAGGTGTTTATAAAACACTAGTATAATATCTATCACATGTTATGACACATTACTAGAACACTAATCTAAAAAATCCTCAAATAATATAAAAATAATCTCTAATACCATTTTGTAATGAACCACCATTGGTCGACTTGACATGTCACCATATCTGGCTCGCTATAAGGCCCCAAGTACGCCTCCCCAAACTCTAGAGGTTACTGAATAGACCAAAAGTTCTGACACATTCCTAGACCACCTATCTACCAAATCCTCAAATCATCAAAAAAATATCTAATATCATTTTTTAATGAACCGAAATAGGTTGACCTGACATGTTACTAGATCTAGTTTTCCAAAAGGCCTCAAGTGCGCCTCCCCAAATGCTAGAGTCCACTGACTAGTGGAGAGGGTATAAAAGATACCATAGAGAGACTATACCCTCTGTCTAGAGAGTAATAACAATGGAAAATAACCAAAATATAATCATGGTATAATAAATGGAATGCAACATACAATCATACAAACTAAAATCATAAAAACATACAATATCTAGTCACCCACTAGGACGACCACATATACAAAATTAAAAAACTAAAAATAAATACAATAGGCTCTACCGCCAACTCTGAGATGAACCATATACCCAATCTCTACAACACTCGAGCTATTCCAGCCCGATCCTTAGACTCCACATGAGTGGCTATATTCAATAAAGTAATAATGGGCCTTAAAACCATCCATCATGAAACATATGATCCAAATTGAAATTAGACATCATTTCTACAAGAACATCGAGGTGCACATATATGGGGTGATAAGTAAATCTCAGTAGGCCACCCTTAATGGTGAACCTATAATATTCATTCATAATAAGTTCATGCACATATGATATTCTCATCCTATCCAAAAATAACAAAAATTGGAATAATAAGAAAAACTATATAAAAAAGTGGGTCAAAATAAAACCATGTAAAATAGCCAACCACAAGTTCTAGCTTGAAACCCACAGTAAGTCTACCCCCAGTCTGGCCCCTGCCAGAGGATTTACAACATGTGGCTCACCCATCCACATGAATACCAGTGCATATACTAGATCTACATAGGATCTCTAAGATATATTGATGGAAATTCATTAATGCTGTGTCTGAGGATGTAACCATAGGAATCCATATGAAAAAGTGAATCTACTAGTATCTAAGACTCTCATAACATGATCTAAAATGGTGATAGGTTCATCTAGATTGATACAAATAGAGAACCTATCAGTATTTAAATTTATATAGAAAAAATTGAGAACCTTATTTGGACAAAAAAATATGTGGTATCATATAACCCAAGATAATACAACATTCATGGCCTTATGAGCACTCAGAATCCATAGTACACAAAACCCACTCTATGAGTTCCTCAAAACCTTATGTTCATGAAGCCACTCTATCCAGGGTGAAAACTCAACTAGAGAGGGGTTTAACTCATACATATCTTACATTAGGTCCCAAATCTCATCTAACCATATCCATACAATATAGGATATAACTAGGTCAAACTTAGTTCTAATGCCCGATTCAATATATCCCAAGGTTATTCTCCTCAAACCAAATTCACGAGCAAGAAATGCCTCAAAAATCATGACCAAAGGCCAACTAAACATGGGAAGATCCATGATTAACCCCACCATCTAAAAATATTAACTATAAGTGCTGATACACTCTCATACAACAAGTTATGGGGCCTCTCTTAGCACCCTGGACCTCAACACCTAGAAAATCATCCACTATGGGCTCTTAACAACCCACCTCATTGTGAAACCAAAACATAGGGATCCCATATTCCCGAGGTTCACAAAATAACAATGAAATTATATTCGGTAATACCCTACTGCACCCAAGATCTTGGTCCACAACCATCCAAAATATCATCAAATATACCAAAGGACAAAACATGAGTAAGACACCCTACAAGGGGTTCCTTTAGCTCATCCAAATCACAAGACACACCTAGTGTAGAAATATCCCAAATGAACCTCAGTGGCATCTAAATGATCCTTGATCAACAATACACCCAAAGGGAATACAAACTTGAAGAAAACCAATTAGGGAGTTCATAATGATCCTTGTGACCACCTCAAAAGAAGGACTCTACAAGGGGTACTCAACATAATCCAAATAATGCCACAAAGTAATTATCAACCTACGATTATGGTAACCACTGATCAATTGATCAGAAACTATCCCACAAGAGCATCCACAAGAGTACCTCAAACTCATCTAAAAATATCAATGAAACCCATCCATAAATACCATCTCGTAACATCAACCCATCTCGAAGGATCCAAGAAATTCGATCCTCAATCACATGATCTAAACTTAAATATCTCTAACCTCGAGCAACTAAACCCGACACATAAGAAAAAACCAAGGTCTCCTTATAGATCCTACTCAATCCCAAATTTTGTGATATTTTTTAAATAAAATCAAAAAAAAAATCCTAGAATCCACAATTTATTCCAACTAATTAGCTCACAACCCTCACTTGGGCCTCGCAGCTCAAAACCTAACTCACTAAAGGATTCTAAAACCAAACCTCAAAGGAATCATCTTAAAAATTATTGCCCATCCAAAACACCATCTAGATGACCTCTAAACACCAAAATAATTCCACCATCATGATTTAAATGAAAAAATATTAGAATTAACTACTCATAATTCCAATTCTGACTCTAGGGTGAAAAAATAGGAAAAATCGTCCAGGGTAGGAAAAGTACACGATGTGTACTTGGGGAACACAAAATGTAACCCTAAAGGACCTCCCTAGATGTGAGCCTCAATAAAAATCATTGTGTAATTTTCCTAAGTACATTATGTTTATTCCCTGTACACAATATGAATCCCCACATGGGTACCTACCCATGTACCTCATCACTCATTCAGTGTGCACCCCTCCTGAATACATGACACGTTCCCCTGGTGTATGATGTATACTCCAACATGGGGTACTTAGTAGTATACCACACATGGAATGAACATGTGTTCTTATAGGCCATGTATTCCTACATGACGTGTATCCCACACAGGGTCTGACTGCATATCCTACATGGTGTGTTTAACTGAGAACTTGGACACACCCCTAGAAGAACACTATAAAGAGTGTACTCCCAAGTTCATAGAGTGTAATCCAAAAAACCCATATTACCTAAATAATAAGAAAAAACATCATGTTTTCTCTAAACCATATTCCACATACATGTATTTTCTTGAATGGAAAACCCCAAAATGACTTGAAACACCTGATTTCTCCCCAAAAGCCACAGATCGACCCACATGGGGTCTCCAATAATCCAAAAAAGGACTTTAATATCTAAAAAAACTAATATATGGATATTTATGCTGAAAACATAAAAAATACCTACCTATGGGTGGAAACTACTGAAGCTTCTCATGGGAACTTCACCACACACTTGCTGAGCCCCAATCTACCTCCAAACGAGCTCCCCAAGCATCGCCTCCTCCTCCCACTCCCTCTTATCTCACTATCCCTATCTCTACCTAATACCCCAAAGGGGTAGAAACATGGGTGTATGTATAAATAAAAAGGGAGAAAGTAAATAAGAAAATAAACAAGAAAAATGAAAAAGGAAAAAAAAGAAAAAAAACAAAAGGGGCTCAGCCCAAGCCCCAACATTTGATGCAAGGTTATAACTTTACTAGGTAAAACCCCCCATTATGAACTCAACTAAGAATACAAAATCTCAATTCTATGATCCGTTTAGAAGATATCACCAAATAAATATGTGTGAATAAATTAATATTTAATTAATTAAATATTAAATATTCTTTGAAAATTTGAACAACTTAGATTTCTACTAAATTCATGTACTAGGTTAAACACCCTATTTTAGGACCAAAAAGAGTGGCCATAAAAATTATCTGACATCATCTTATAGGATAATTTACTATCTCCACTGAATACTCCTGGGAATAAAAAGTTAAAATTTCCCTTGATTTTCACAAACCATGACAACACGATACATCATAAATTTATTCTTTGATTGTAAAGTATGACTAAGGTGTCTATGTTATGTTATTTTGAAAGAATTCATAAAAAAACATTCTTTAATATATTCCATGCTGTTAGAATAAAATAATTTTTATAGATACATGCTTAGATTCATATTTATTCTTGTATAAGTTTTTATTCCATGTGTTACCTTCCACTCATGATGTATAATATGCATGTATCAAGTATTTATCATGAGGATAGGTTTTGATTAATTATTATTTTTAATTCTAAAAAGAAGACAATCATTCTTAGTGTTAACCCATCATTTTTTTGAAGGCTTTCACATAAATGGACCCGATTTTTATTTTTAAGCATGGAAATTTCTTTATGATGACAAAATATTTATCTGATACATATCAAATTATGAATTCAATGACATAGGTAATTTTTTTCAAATCAATAAAAATGTTTAAGTGTAGGGAATATATTGTTCATTGTGGAAATAAATCCTAAATCTAAAGAATATTTATGTGATTTGTTTTGAGGATACTAGTATAATTTGTTTTCAAGAATTTTTTGTGCTAAGTATTTTATACCAAGATATGGAAATAAGAGAATGTTCCTTTAAATGTAACATGGAATAATATTTTGTTAATAGTATGATTTTTAATGAATGCCTAATTTAATCATGTCCAACATGATACATGAGGCTAAAAAATGTATAGATTTTTATTTGAGAGCATACCTAAGTAAAATTGTTCAAGTGAAAAATATAATGAATTATTCTAAATTAATTGGAAATTAAGAATAAACCATGATGTAATATTTGGTTAATGATTTCCTTAAAGTTTTGATGTATTTTTTTTGAAAATCTATTTTCTGAAGCCTGAATGGTCATATTAAAGGCCAGATAAAATAAAGAATTTCCCTAATAAAATTTACACATTATAGTTATATTTCATATTTTTAAAATTAGTGTTGAGTGATTTTTCCTAAAAGGTGTTCCCTGTTCTAGTGTTTATATTAAAGTTATGATTGGATTGATGAAATCACCTTATATAAAAGGGATAATCATTTAAATTTAGCATTGAAAATATTTTTTTATAAACCTAAAACTGAGTGATGATATTATTTCTGTACACACTTAATTCATGTGAAAATAATGATAAAAATACTGAATGACTAACATGCATTGTTGGTTGGGTTTTCTATGGTTGTATTTTTGTCTTTTTTTTTTGTGATTGTGTGACTTTAATAGGAAAATTATTATGGATGTTTGGGTTCTAAGATAGGTTGGGTTGTGGGGTTGTGACTGATTTCCCATGTGATTATAAAATGTTTGACCTTATGTTAATTTATAAAAATATTGATTATCACGATGTAGAATCCTTGAGTTGACGAACTCCTATTATTCATAGTGTCTTAATTGTGTTTAAATCTTATTTGAGAGGTATCTCTGTAGGGGATTATTAGTCAGGGTTGCTATATATTCCTTCCCAAGTTTGATCTTTATTCTTGAGTATAAGAATTTTTTGAGAGTTATATAATGTAAGGGCCTGAATTTTCCTGAACCCTTATTTGTATTTGTCATGTTTTCTGAGGATATTTGAAGTATATTCTTAATTATTTATAATTTTTATTTATTTATTTTATTTATTTTTTACCCTTACACAAGACCCCCTTCTCATTTTAGGGTCTCACGTTAGGGTAGAGTTGCATAGGGGTCCATCCACTAACACTGTGTGTGGGAAAACTGGAAGTACCCTTACATAAGCTTTATTTCCTATGCCACAATATGGTAAATACCGATCTACGTTAAGGTAGATCTCACATAAGGTTCATTTGAACCTCATGTCAAGGTGACCCAATTCTCAAGTTAGGGAAGTTCACCTTCACATTAGGGTTATCTCGATCTCATATCAGGGTAAACCAAACTACCCTCACACAGACCTCCCTACATAAAGGTAATCTCAATCTAATGTTAGGGTAAACTAATTTACCCTCATATAAAACTAGATTAGAAAATGAGTAATCCTTACCTTAATTAAAGGTGATCGATCTCACAGTATGTTAATTTGCTTTATGAAGGTATTTATATAGCTCAAGGTAGCCTATCTTGTGCATAGTTCCTCATGTAAGGGTCATTTGAGTATCACATCAGGTAAAGGGTTCTAATCTCATGTAAAGGTAGCTTGGACTTACCATCACACCATTCCCCATTTTTGAATCAAGGTAACAATTTTTATTTGGGGAATTTATATTTACCTCTATAATGATGTTTCTGATGCTTTCTCTGGGGCGTACATCCATCCTTTAGAGGAAGCGCTGGTCTGTTTCCCCACATTCCCACTTTCCAAAGGTGGGAAACATCCATAGCTTATTCAGGGACATTTTATCCTTGATCGAAATGGGATGATGGGATGTCGGTTCCTCCTTCCATGGATTCCTCCTTGGAACTCGTTACCTAGTCTGGGTCTCCATTAAAGATTAAGATGTTGTTTGTGAATATCATTCTCAGTGCCATATCTTTGTGGATGTCGGTTAATTATGCTACATCTGTCTGAACATTCCAATAGGTCAAGTCAGGTAAGCAACCATTGATCCGAGGAGTAGTCATGTTGGACATCGCTGGCATGTCTAGACACTGAATCACTGATGTGTCTAGGTTTCTTTCCCTTATTATAGGGCTTCTCGAGGGTGCGAAAGCCCGAGGATTCCCATGTTGAGTGTAGATAATTATATTCCATGGTCATGTATCTGAGGTTTTCCTTAGCTTCCCATGTTTAATATAGGGTATGCCGTGAGTTTAACGTCTTGTGGAGGTGGATCAGACTGATCGGAACACTGATTAGAGTGGATCAGATGGGTACAGCCCTAGGAGGGAGAACCTAAAAGTCCTATTAGATAAGCGGATCAATACATCCAATGATGATAGATATAAGGATTCTTGGGTCCCTAAAGTTGTAATTCCAGAGTTTACCATTGGTTGGGGTTGAACTTCATGGAGAATTCCTACGTATCCTGTTCGAGAGATAGGGATAAAAAACCACATAGTTTGGATGGGTGAGGCTTGAAATCAGTTTGTGCATAGGGGAAAATGACCCAAAGACACGCTGGGGATTACGCATGGTTATCAGCCCAGATATTTCTAGGAGCACTAAGGAGATGGATGACATGATCTCATCGGGATGTTTTGGCCCGAGTAAAACCATGATGGATGATGAATGATGGAGCATATGGAGAATGTGATGGAACTGACATGAGGAGGATGGTGATGTTGTGATTGAGCCTCGAAGATACCTCATACATATCCCCTGGCATGGAATCAAAGTCCACATAGTTTGGTGGGGTGATGGGACACCTGGGAAAGAGGCCTGTGAGAATGGATGTGTGGATGAGATCCGGGGGAATTAGAACTTTTAGTGTGAGGCATGACCTTACCAAAACACATAGGCTTAAGGGAGAGACCGTGATGGGACATGAGTGATGGGATTGAACCTCAGGGAGGCTTCCTACGTATCCCCGTGGTAGGGAATAAAATCCATGTAGTTTAGGATGGGGCATGGAATTGGGGTGTGTGCAGAGGATAGCAACCCGATGACATACTGAGGATTATGCATGGTTAGCGGCCCGAGAGTTGGTCTGATGCCTGAGGGGAGGACAAGAGATGTGGGTCCCAACAAATGGGACTACAAATTCTTTCCATCGATTGAAAATTACAATGGATTACCAATGGTTTGGAATTAAAACAGCTTACTGATAGTTGGGGGTTACAACGGCTTACCGTTGGTTGAGGTTACAATGGCTTACCGCTGGTTGGGGTTACAACAGTTTACCACTGGTTGGGGTTACAAAGACTTACCACTGGTTGGGGTGATAATGGATTATCATTGGTTGAGGTAACAATGGCAAGGATGCTTCCTACATACTTAGTCTAGGAGACAGGGATCAAAACCCACGTAGTTCAAAGGTATACAGTTTATCTTCTTGCGGGATGAAAAGGGGTATATAGTTTAACATCATGCAGGATGAGGGTGAACTGATGTGAAGTGGTTGGGATTTATGGATGATGGGCTTGAACCTTAGGGAGGCTTCCTACACACCTTTCTTGGAAAGGGGAAAGGATCAAAGTCCATGTACTTTGGGATGTGGGGATATAGATTAATGTCATGCGGGATGAAGGTGAACCGACATAAAGGGATAGGGACAAGTAGGTGTTGGGATTGAACCTCAGGGAGGCTTCCTACATACCTTACATGGAAAGGTGAATGGATCAAAGTCCACATAGTTCAGTGTGGAGGGGGGGATTGGAACTTACACACTAAGGCATCCCAAGAGGATGTCATGGTCAGTGATTACTCTAAGACCACGTGAGTCATGATCGATGTGAGAAACAAGAGGTAGCAGAGACCCGACAATCACATCATGAATGGTGAATCTGTGAAGGATAGAGTAGGTATTACACGTGGTTAGCGGCCCAGAGAGGAAACATGGGCTTATGTACGGTTAACGGCCTATGGAGATGGAGATTGGGACATACTACAAGATGGAGGCCCAGTGGTGACAAATCCCATAGGGAGAGGGATGGGGTAACAAAGGTCCCTATACCCATCTATCCTCTAGTATTTGGGCACCTAAGAAGAAAGGAGGATCAAGGATGCTACCTCCTGCAAGAAAGGATATAGGCTTACACTAAGATGGTTTCCCTTCCCCACAGATGGATGCCACTCCAACAAAGAGGATATCATTCCATGTGAGAAATATCTCACTCCTGTGGAGACGAACGGGTATGGAGAATGTCTAAGGTGGGGGCACTCCATGTATATTACATGGGGAGAGACTATAGTTTAACGTCATGTGCTAAGGAATATGGTTCTTGGTAGTTTAATATTCTGCATCTCAGACGATGGGATTCACTCTGCACCCCTAGGACTTACATAACTGATACCCACCCACCCTTAGAGAAGAGAAGGTGTCAATAATTCTGTGGCATTGTGGTGTTATGGAGTGATATATTGAGGGGCTCATGTTAGCATGGATATGTGAAGAAGCAATATCCATTAGTGTGCCTATGTGAAGAAGCATGGGGATAAGCAATGCAACATGAAGCACCACCCAAGGGACCTTGAAATCACTTCGTAAAAACCTAAAGGGTCGTATGAGAGAAGGATTTGTGAAGCAAATGGGTTTCTAGGAAAGAACCTTACAAAGATCTGGTGCTCTACATAGTGGAGGGACTTCTCAAAGGGGTATGATTTGTGAAGTGGAGTGGCCTAGCCTAGGAATAGGGTATACATGCATATGAAGGGTTATTCACAAATTACAATGGCTTTCATGAAGTAGGAATTCACGGAGCATGGGTGCCTTAAAAAGATTGGAATTGTGAAGAAATGTACTTCACAAAGCACAGTGATCCTGCCTTAGCATGTGGTTCAGATGTGTATGGAAGGTAATTCGTGAAGCATGAGTGATTTGAGAAGACCCTAGTCCCCTTAGGGATATCCTTCCTTTGCGATGGCCTGTGGGCTTCGTGAAGGGAATCCCTGATTGAAGAGGGGTTGTATTTGAGCTAAGGTAAATACACTTCTCAATGACCAAGTACCTTAAAGATCTCATTTTTCTCAAGGTTTCACAGAGCAGAAGGTGCTTCATGATTTGAGAGCTGAGAAGGTGAAAGGTCAGGGTATCCATCCTTTGGGTTCAAGGGAAGCCTGGAATTTATAGGCGAGGGGTGGTGCAGAGCTCTGACATCTTGGTGTGAATCCACATGGCGCTATATGATTAGTCACAGATTGTGTAAAGTTTTTTGTAACCGTGGAATTGACCATCATCCCCCTTAGTGCAGATATCTCCTAAATTCCCTCTGTGGCACTCGCAGAGGATTCTATTAAGTTTCAAGAGATCGTAGGGATAATCTGGTTCCCTCCGCGACACATAGATTCTAGTCAATTGCATCTTAATCGCAGAGCCTCCTACCACTTTTACTCTGCGGCGGTCAGAGAGGGGGATTCAACATCGCACTGACCGTGGTGTAGAGGGGCTCCACAAAGGCTACGGTGCTAAAGGGCTCTGTGAATGGGCTTTGCGAGGTATCCCCTTTGGCATTGGTTTCCTCTTTGCGTATTTTCCCTTAGAATGCATTTTGGCACTAAAAAATTACCCCCTCAGACTTGGAGCTAAGGAAAAATGAGGGTCGAAGTCTAAGGCTAGATCACCAAAATTCATCGGTTAATCACAAAGAAAGACCGCAAAGTAGGGTTGCGATGCAGAGAGGCGACGCGCGGGTTGAGAATGTTGCGAAACTCACCGTAGCTAGACATGCCGCAAATATAAGGGGGTCACCACCTATAAATAGGGGAGGTTGACCTATATTTTGTCCTTTATCATATTCTCATTATTGTGCTTGAGCCCTCAATTCACAAATCTCCACACGTTCTGTGACTGTTCTTTGCGAATTGGGTCCTCTATGCTCTGCTGCACACAATGAGTCTTCTGACTCTATGAGTGTGTGCTCTGTGGCTTACATCTACGAGGTCTATAGTAGGGCTCTGTGAACTATCTATGCAAATGAGCTCTGCGAATGGGATTTGTGACCAAGCTCCGTGATCTAGAAATTCTTTTTCAAAAACATTGATACAGAATGGATCACCAGGAAGCTTCCATAGGGGTCCTTGCAGATGTTGCTCGAAGGGTAGAGATGGCTGATAACCTGGGCATCAGGGAGTGTGTATGGAGCCACTTGAACCATGAATCTCCGATGGAGATATTTTTAGACAGTCAAAAGAAATACCCTTTGTTCAAGAGGATTCCCCAGTATGGATTTGGCATGAGGGATGACGTTCTCATTCTTGAAGTGAGCAGGGATGAGCCGACCTACTAGTTCAGGAGTACATCGTGCCAGCACTAGTGGTTCAGGGTGGCTGACGTCCATACTTGGGAGGATCACACACCTGTCAATGTCTAATTCCTATATAACCATATGAAAAATATTGATGGTAATGCATTTAATCCATAGGTATCTCCCCCACTATATCACACCATTCTGAAGGTGGCCTTAGGGAACCCAGAGAAGGGGTGGACCGATGAGTGGGATCTATGCCAGGGTAGCAACTTCACAGATGATTGGGCATGAAATTTCTAGGTATGTGCCTCGTGAGAGGAGTTTGGGGTGGAGCTGAGGTGAGTGGGTCTATATAAGGTGGAATGGGATTCCCAATTCCACATATACCAGCTGAAGAAGATGATGTCGGAGTTATTGAGCAGGTGGTCATTGAGGACCAACACTTTCCATTTACACCATGGGGAGGTTGGTATCAGCCTCTGGGACCTGCACCAAATATCAGGGGTTCCGATATTGGGGGTAAGGTATGATGAGTTCCTCCCCACTGTGAATACTTGGGAGGACCCAGAGAAAATGATGCTGGTAGCAAAGGCATTGATGGACTTGGTGCCAGGGGAGGACAAACAGTAAGTGAGGGATGCCCATTTTAAATAGCGGTTCATTCAGTTCCTAAATTTCCTTACAGATGAAAAGTTTTCAGTGAGGTATCCAACTTTCCTAAAGGAGGTTCATCACAAAAAGGAGCACTCATATTGGATAATCTTAGAGGACATCTAGTGGAAGACATGGGGATTCAGTATCAGTACCGAGAAACAACCGATAGTTAGGTTGGATGCATTCATCTCAATTCTTATCGGTGGATGGATTCTACTATTAAGGGACACAAAAATGGGCATGCGGCTAAGCATGTTCATCATCGCATATGCATTGGAAATAGGGGAGTGGGTCAACCTAGGGATCCTAATGCTCACCAATCTATATAAGGTATTGTGGCATATCAGTGAAGGAAAGAATCCACACAGGGTATGTGGGCCATTCCATCTTCTATATGGGTGGATAGCTGCACATATTAGGGGAGTCTATGAATACCCGAACCCCATTTCTCCTCTAGGGTCATACTTTCGACTAGCTATCCTGAACGTGGTGGGGAGTTTTCCGACCAAGCTGACCCTGCCGTTAGTGCTGAACTGGTTCTGGAAGGCAGATGAGTTCAACTTCCACCTATTCCCATTGCCAATAGGTGTGTTCACTGACGATGATTAGGGAACGGAGGAGTATCAGTCCTACCTCATGGCCTTTCAAGGTGGAGTTCTTGTGGTGCAGGTTGACCATGAGCCTCTGTGATTCGTACACCCTGCACCATTTCGTGAGGCAGTTTCGGTGCATGCAGAGGCTCACCCCATAGGTCTACTTGGGAGTGCGCCACGAGGATCACCTATGTGTGATGAGGAATATGTGTCTCATGTTCACACAGGAGGATGGGAAGATGTGGAATGAGCTACCTCCTCCCATAACTATCTATGGGATTATGAAGGATTATTCCAAGAGTTGGGAGGTAGCCTACCTGGGGGAGATGCTAAAGTATCAGACCATCCATGACAATGATGGCCCCCCCCCTCAACCTCGTGGTTAGGGCCGGAAGGCGGTGAGGACATCCCGTGGTGGTGGGGCTACAGTGGCGGTAAGACCCACACCAACTGAGAGGAAGGTGGTAGCGGCGAACCTGACGGTATCATAGGAGAAAAGTTATCCAAAGGGGAGGCCACCCAGGGGGTTCTGCAGGATACCCACCTAGTCTCTAGGGAAGCAGATATTCCATATAGACATTCATGAAAATGCTATCTTCCTGGAGGCTTGGGACATCTAGGATGTCAACAGACAATTCCTCAACCCTTCCCAGATGTGGCACATCTAAACCATCTCAGGATGGATTTTATAGTGATTGGTCCTGTCAGGGCCAGATTTTTGGTATCCTAGGTGGAGGGGGAGCAGTAAATTACTGAGATGGATGACATTGTGCACTCTCATGGTGCTCTGTGTCCAATGAAAGATCAAATGAAGGTGATGCTTGATCGAATGGCCCTCAATAGTTGTCAGCTGCCGAATTGAGGGAGCGCTTCACTCTACCGGAAGAATCAGAAGGGTCCTCTTGGGGGAAATAGGCTAGTGGAGGGATCCCTCTGGAGGAGGGTGAGGTTGCAGACTTAGAACTTGAGGAATTTTCAGAGGACTTTGAGGTAAAACCTAAACCACTTTAATGTAGTCCTTATCCAGTTTATTTAGGACTTATCTAATAACATTTGACCCATTTAATAGGTCTTCAAACACAAGAATTACTCCCACACAATGGTAGATGCAACTGCGGGAACTTTGGGATTTGCACCCACGACAATGGTAATTGTCGTGCCTAGTATGGCTGAGATACCTAGGGTGGCTCTCTCGTAGTCTTTGGATTTCCAAACCATATACAGAGGGCTACGTCTCTGGGTCCCGATGACAACAACTTAGGGGGGAGACCAATTTTTTGATCTCTTTAAGTATTCTTCACAAAATTCATAACTGTCATCCATTGATCAGGTTAACTAATTTCCATGCACTTTTTGTATGCACAATTCTTCAAATGGCATGGGCCACCTTGGAGAGGATGTCTAGAGCTCCTGGTGCTGCCTTTCCCAGAGGAATGCCGATGGTCGTGGAAGAGGATGCCCATACTTTTCAAGCTGTAGCACTCCCAACCATGGGTGGGACCATCAACAGGACAGAGCCTAAAGTCATTGAGGTGGAATTTGATAATAAGGATCAATTAGATGACATGGGTCCTGACCTACCTGACCAGACACTAGATGAAGACCCTTCAGATGAGTTCCTATAGGTGTTCCCTGTATATGAACTCATCGACCCCACGGACTGGGACAAGATGGATTATGATGAAGAGGATAGAAAGATCGCCTGTCGCTAGTCATAGAAGCCAATCAAGCGCTTTATCAGAGAGAATCCTCAAGAATAATGGATAGACCAGATGGGGAGGCTTCATTCCCAGATGCACGAACTATGCACTGGGGGAGTGGATGCCTAACATCCTCATATGCTCATCTGAGACTTCATGGTGGAGAATATTTGGGATCATGATTGTGGCCTTGGTGTAAGTTGGTAGAGAAGGAAATAAGTGAACAAAAAGAGTCTCCAGAAGGCTGAAAATGAGATCCAATGGTTGAGGGCGTGGGCAGACGAGTACTCTGTTTTTCTCAACACACAATCAGGGCTCGTCTCATAGATAAAGGTCCAGCTGGCAGAGGCTGAAGAACAAATGAATCAAGCCTCCAAGGAGATGGAAATTATCCAAGATTATGAGGATTGGGATCAGATCGAGGATGATGAATTACACCCCATTTCCCTTGAGGAGGAGTGGGAGATAAACCAGTGACAATAGATTATAGAGGCCATAAGCCAAAGAGTGGCGGAGCTGAGATGCTCCATCGAAGAAGTCAACCCATCCATGGGAGGGGACAATACTTGGGTGATGTGATGTGTGTAAACTCATAAATGTACTTTCATGCTTTGATTTTTTATGTTGGTTGCGTGCATGAGTTCCGTTATTTATTTTTCTCTACTTCATTTCCATCACATTCGTGAAATCTCCAGTGATCACTCCCTAAGCTCACATGGGTCCTGCCTGATGTGAGAAACAAGGAATTACCACATCATTATTCCATCTGAGTATGAGAGTACCAACCAAGATTTAGACATCTGGGGTCTGAAAAACCAACCCATATTTCTTGAAATAAAGATAGAGGTCTGACTGTAGAATGAAGTTCTCAGAATAGTAGGATTGTCGTTTTCCCAACGTGCTCTAGTGCACGAGTGGGGTAACGCCAGGGGAGTTAGAATCAATACAAACATAGGGAAGTGGAAAGTGTGAATCATGATACCCAAAATTTGGAATACTATAGGGATGGAATGAAAATGAAGGATAAATGTTTACCGTGTTCGAAACATAGTATCCCTATTGCGTTAGCCTGAAATGAGGATAACAAATGAGGGCCAACCAATGACCATGTTTGAAACATGGGGCCTAACTCAAGATGTCAGCCATTAGTATTCCAAAACATTAGCCCATTACAACAGGCGAGCCATAGGTCAAGCATCTATACTATTAGGGGGTTTCTTTAGGCATGAAAGAGGTTGAGGATCCAAATAAAGGGCATGAAAAGTGTGGAAGGTGTAGTGATGGGTTATTCGAATAGAGTCCAACACTCTTGAAATTATGCCACTGTGGTGGACACATATTAGGTGGGTGCATCGGTCTGATCAGGGATCATACCTACTTCCAGACATGACCTCTCTAGTGATGACTTGGAATGCCTTATAGTTATACGTCATACCAATGAGAACAATAGGCACGTATTTTAATGTTGTACGGTGAGAATAGTGCACATAGTTTAAGTTCATACTGCATGGACCAAGGCTAACAGTTTAAAGTCATGTTACACAAATTGTAGGCTCCTAGTTTAAGGTCATAGATTTTGGACCATAATCGAGACCGAGGGACTGAAATGGTTAATGGCCCTAGGGCTGGGCCGAAGATAAAATTCCCATATGTCGCTATGTATACCATAAGGATTGGAATCAAGACAAACGTAGTTCTTAAGCACAACATGGTCAGATACCAATGCTGGTAGGGAAAATCCTCTCTACCAAGGAAGCTGACACATCCCATAGTTATCATGGGGAATCCTAAACTTGTTTAGAGTATAACCATAGTTTAAAGTCATTCATTGAGGACCTGGTTACCCAGAAAAGAAACACATGGTGCGGTACATATCCTAATGTGAATGAGGACATAAAAGTTCCACACCACACCATGTGTTCCTGATGGGATTCTTTAGTCCATAGACTATAGGTATCCTGACTTAGGGCTCGACCCAAAGAAAAATGTTCGGGCATTCCTACGTACCCCATTAGGATGAGAATTAATCCATATGCAATTCTAGGATTACAATTTAACATCACGTAGGATGAAAAAGGCATGTGTGGAATGACTACACCAGTACACGTTCCACCAAAACCACTAAGCCCACATGAGTCGTGCTTAGTGTGGGAAACAAGGTGAAATGACGGTATTTTCCAAGTACAAGGAGGCACACATCAGGAGAAATGGAACGATAGGTGAATGAAATCCCAATATTACTGATCTAGCTACTTAATGCACATAAATATTTGAAGGGGTAAAACCGAGTGTGTTGGAATTCCACTTAAACATATGGGAATGGAACGATGTGAATCATGACGCCCAAGATTTGGATCATAATGATAGCGGTGTGACGATAGAGGATAACTAATGACCATGTTCGAAACACAATATCCATTTCACATTAGCATGGAATGGGGATAAAAAATTAGGGTCGACTGCTGACCATGTTTGAAACACAGGACCTGTTACAAATGTCATCTGGGGTCTTTAGGGGCATTGGACCAAGACGGTGGGTGAGCCAATGTGTCCTGCAGCTAGAACGTAAAGGGGGTCCCTTTAGATGTGGATGAGTATGGGAATCCAAATAAAGGGATCATGAAGTGTGGACATGAAACAAGTGGATTTTTATGTAAAAATTCCACACTTTGGGCTCTTTTCTGTGATGCATTTGAGTACACCAATGAGACGTGTCATACAAAAGAAGTCAAATCCATTTCCAAGGACAAGGGTCCTGGGGTCGCATGCTCTTATGTTAAGGCCATCTAGTGGACCATTAAGAGGGGACTTGGTTTAATAGAATGTGCACAGGGTGGAGAAGTATCCAACCCAATGCGTAGTTCCCATAGGGATATCTTAGTTTAGGGTCGTGGAACTCAAAACAGATTAGGAAGAGACAAGGGAGACACATAGTGCGATTATTGCAAAACCTAACGTGAACGAGAACCCAATAGGTACTCGCCACACCACATGCTCCCAAAAGAGTTCAGGCCAAGGGACTGAAAAAGGGGGTAGGATTTAAGATTCCTGGGTTTGGAACCATAGACAGAATGTCTGGGAGTTCCTACGTATCCCATGAGTATGGGAATCAAGCCACACATAGTTTTGGAAAATTTCATGTAGTTTAGTGTCCTATGACAATAACAGTTGGATCTTAGTTTTAAGGTATTAGATCTTGGACCATATATGGAAAGGAGGGAGGGAGACACATGGTGTGGTAATTGCAAAACCTAACATGAATGAGAATAGTAGGAGTCCATATCACACCATGTGCCCCCTGGGGAGGTTTTTGGTCGAGGGATCGAAAATGAAAGTTGGGATGGGGCTAAGGCAAAGTGTGTAGGAATTCTTACATACCCCATGATGATAGGGATCAAGCCGTACATAGTTCAATAAGTGGCATGGTAGGGTACCAATGCCAGGGACAATACTGTCATCCAGATTTGGCCCACGCAACAAAAGAAATGACATTTGATAGATCTTGTTTGTTCTTTTGGATGGATGTGTGTGTTGTTGTTTTTTTGTGAATTAAAAAACCTAGGATGGAGAATCTAAGAATCTATACAAGAAGAAAGCCATATGTTGGTCTTGAAAAATGGAACGATGGATAACCTACACCAAACATGATGTCCCCTCAAGTGAGGACACCACAATGCAGTGCTGTTTTTTATCATGTGGACATGAGGATAATGTCATAGTTTAGGGTCATATGATAGGACCAACCCATGCATTTTACCGTCATGTAGTAAAGATTAAAAAGTTTAAAGTCATGTGGGACCGTGAAACATAGTTTAAAGTCATATTTCTTGGACGCATATAGAAGAAATGAGGTTTTATTGGGGAATGCACATGGCGTAATAAAGTATACCCGACATGAATGAGGACAAGGTCCACACCACACCACGTGCAATTATAGGGAAGAAACCTCAGACCAAGGGGCTAGAATAGGTTAGAGAATATGGGGCTGAACCCTAGGATAAAATGTCTAGGTGTTCCTACGTATCCCATGAGGATGGAAATCAATCCATATGTAGTTCTGAGAGTGCATTTTAACGTCATGTGGGAAAAGAGGGAAGAGGGACTAGATCCTAAAAGGGGAATACGTGGTGATACTATTTCACACCCGATGGGAATGAGGACATAATCCCACATATGCCACACCATGTGATCCTATGAAAGTCAGGGCCAAACGGATGAACAAAAGATATAATTAGTGGAACCTGCACTGGACCTGAAGATGAGATGCCTGAGCGTTCCTACGTATCCCATAAGGATGAGAATCAATCTGTACTTAGTTCTTAAGAATGTCATATAGTTTAACATCTTGTGGAAAGGAAATAGAGATATCTTAGTTTAAGGTCTTAGATCTTAGAACATGAGAAGTTATACTCTTCCAAGCGGGCATAAACCTTGACCAAATCCCTAATACCACATGATCCATGCTCGATGTAGAAAACAAGGGTGGATAAGATCTTTACAACACATGGAATAGAGAGAAAGGGGAAATGGCACAGAGTCTCTAATGAAACCATACTATAGATTAGTCCTCTTAACACACACACACACACTGAGGAATAGCACCAAGGGTGTCGAAATTCCACTTGGACATGATGGAGTGGAAGAGGTGAATCATGCACCCAATATTTAGGGCTTAATGGGTGGTGGCGTAACGATGGAGGATAACTGTTGACCGTGTTCAAAATAAAACATATATATCGTGTGACCTGAAATGGGAAAAAACAATTGAGCATCGACCACTGACCATATTTGTAATGTGGGACTAGTATCAAATTTTCATTCAAAAATTCTTAGGGATGTTGGCCCAAGATGGTAGGAGAGCCTTGAGGCCTAGCATATGTGACGTTCGAGGGTCCTTTCGAATGTGAAAGATGAAAAAAACCCAAATAAAGGGAAACATGAAGAATGGAACTAGGTGAAAACATGTCTATGTAGAACTTGGAACTCTAGGTACTAAACTAGAGTTCTCCTGATCAAATTGGTGAAATACCAAATAGGGTAGAGGGGGATAATTTGGGAGCGGACAACTCGAGGAGGTGAGTGGAGGAAAGGGGAGGAAGAGCTCTCAAGAGGGAGAGGCATGTGGCGTGGCTATTACAAAACTGACATGAATGATTACCTAATCCCACATACACCACACCATTCCTAATTCTCAGAGAGAACTCGGGCCAATAGGCCAAGATAAAGAATAAATGAACCTAGGTTGGACCCAAAGAAAAAATGTTTGGGTTTTCCTATGTATCGGATGAGGATGGGAATCAAGACAAATGTAGTTCTAGGATATTGTGCAGTTTAACATCATACGGTGGGTACATAGTAGATCTTATTTTATGGTCATAGAGCTCGAACCATAGGTGCCCAGTTTAATGTCATATGCATGGAACAAATGGGTGTAAAGGGTGAATCATTGTGCCTATCATTTTGGAGATCTTAGAATAGAAACAATGATTAGGGATAACTACTGACCATGTTTGAAAAAAATTATTTGTGTAGTTACCTAGAATGGAGACAAAAAATGAGTGTCGACCACTAACCATATTCTCAATGTGGGACTCGTATCAAATTTTCATCCAGAATCTTCGCAGATGTTGGCCCGAGATGGTAGGAGAGCCATGGGGCCTAACATCCATTCCATTCAGGGGTCCCTTCGGATTTGAAAGATGATGGAAACCCAAATGGTGGGACACATAAAGCGTGGAGGGACATGTATAGTTTAACATCTTGCAGTAAGGATGATGGAGGGATGTATCAAGGGGATACATGTGGCATGGTAAATAATAGCCTAACATGAACGAGGACAGAGTCCACACCACACCACACAATCCTAAGTGAGAACTTGGGCTAGGGTCCGGAAAGGTCGAGAGACCTGAGGCTGAGCCAAAAATGAAAATTACCTACCAGTTTGCAGTTTATCATCATGTAGGATGAGTGCTGAGTGGTTTTACATCCCTTAGTGATGGACATATTATGCAATTTAACATCGTGCGATGAGGATGATGGTGATCTTAGTTTAAGTTCATAGATCTTGGACTGTGATCATGTAAACATTTATGGGGGTATGGCCTTACCAAAGCTCCTAATCCCAATTGAGTAATGATTGGCATGAGAAACAAGGAATGGGATCAAGTTCTACCCAACATATAAGGGAATGATAATAAAGGAAAGAGATCGGGTGGGGTCGATCCCACCCAGAACAATATCCCTGCTCAAGGCACGCTGACATTCAAAGGGGTAGTAGTACAAAACAGATCACTACACCCAATATTTAGGACATATAGGGGTGGTGATAATGATGGAGGATGGTCGTTTATCATGTTCGAAATATAGCATCCATATCATATGACCTGGAATGGGAACAACAAATGAGCGTTAACCACTGACCATATTTTCAATGAGGGACTTGTATCAATTGTCATCCAGATTCCTTGGGGATGTTGGTCCGAGATGGTAGGAGAGCCCTGGGGCCTAGAATCCATGCCTGTCAGGGGTCCTTTCGGGTGTGAATGTTGATGGAGACCCAAATAAAGGGGATGTGTAAAGTGTGAACATGTATGTGGTCTAAGTTCATAGTGACAAGGGCAAAATAAGTGGAGATCTACAAGGAGGGGGATACATGGTGTGGTCATGATAAACTTGAAGTGAATGAAAGAAATCAAATCCTAAACCATAGTATGTATTTTGAGAAGAATCTAGGTCATGGGGTCAGACCCAAGGGGAGATCTTGATGTTTGGGTCTAGGCCTATAGATAAAATGTCTAGGAATTCTTACATATCCCATGAGGATGGGAATCAAGACATACATAGTTCTGAAAGGGGCCATGAAGTTTAACATCATGCGGTAAGGATATGGGAGGATATAAGAATGGGAGGGACACATTGCAAACCCAAAATAGATGAGACCAAGGAATTCTACAATACACTGTGTGTGATCCATCATGGGAAGTACACCTAGGGGGGACAGTCAAAGAGAAGGATTTGGGAGATGGACTCTAGGATGAAGCATCTGAGTATTCCTACATATCTCATGAGGATGGGAATCAACCCACAGGTAGTTCTCAAAAATGCTGTGTAGTTTAACGTCATGTAAAAAATATGGGACAATTTAAGGTCATACGAGACCAAATATAGTTTAACATCATGCGAGACAATATACAGTTTAATGTTAAGTGGGACAAGTGCCGAGTAGTTTTACGTCCTTCAGCTCAAACGAATCATTCATTTTAACGTCATGTGGTAAATACATCATAGTTTATGGCCATGTAGGACCAGTTTACTCAGGAAAAGTATTACTTGATGAATTTGGAATTGGTGGGAGGAGTTATACACTCACTATCCATTGTAACTAGAAAGTATGTGCTATTGGGGTAAAACTTTTGAATGATGTAAGGTACTTCCCATTTGGGCTCTAGTTTGGGTGGTTTCCTACCAGGTATCATTGGTGTTCTCAGTTCCAACACCGTGTCACCTTGTAGGAAAGATCAAAGGTAAATTTTATTATCGAATGCTCTGGATATCTTTTTCTGATGCCTCTCCAGACTATGCAAGGCACAAATCCTATTCTTGTCAAGCACTTCCAGTTTGTCCAGATGGATTTCGGCTACCTTATCAGGTGTTTTTTGATCGTAGAAAACTGTGCGCAATGAATTCAACTGAATCTTGATGGGAAAGACTATGTATGCTCCACACATAAGGTAATATGGAGTCACCTGAGTGGAATTGTGAGTCATTGTCTGGTAGGCCCATAGTGCATTGGGGATCTTGTCCATCAAAATTTTCTTGTTCTGAACAACCATATTCTACAGAATGTTAGAGAGGGTTTTGTTGAATTCTTCGATCTTCCCATTTTCTTGCGTGTGATAGTAGGAGGTATAGTTATAATGGATGTTGTACTTTTCATACAACTTCTTCAGTTCAGCTACCTAAAAGTTGGTTCCGTTATCAGTGAGAATGATGTGAGGGACTCCGAATCGATAGATGATATTAGAGATCAAAAACTCAATGATAGAACGGGCCTTGACCTCCTTGAGTGGAACTGCCTCTTCCCACTTGAAAAGAAATCCGTAGCGGTCAGGATGAATTTTCACTGGCGATCTGTCACTGGTGGATATGGTCCCATGACATCAAGCCCCCAAACCTCAAAGGTCCAAGAGTACTTGGTAGTATGGAGAGGCTCTAGTAGTCGGTGCACACAATTATCATGGATTTGGAATGCATGGAGCCTCTTGGAAAACTTGATATAGTCACAGATCATGGAGGGCCAAATATACCCCAATATCTGGATCTAGTGAGATAGTTTTGTCCTGGTATGATGAGTCCCACAGGAACCAGGATGAACTTTATACATGATTGAGAAATATAACCTACTTGAATGCAATTGAGGAGAACCCCATCAAACCTAATTCTGTAGAGGATCTTATCAGGATTGGGACCACTTTGGAGGGTAAACTACAATGCGCAATGTCAGATTCACTCACGCTCAACTCGATCTGCTGGGAGATTTCTGTGCTGAAGATACTCGATAAAGGGGGTCCTCTAGCTAGGAGTCACTTCCAAAACTGCTTTAGGGAGACCTAGGGGTCCTAATATGGAGGCACCAGTGATAAGGTGGTTCACTTACAGGCTATCATCGTCGTCCGGAGTGACGGGACCGATGAATCTCCGGTGCACCACATGAATAATCAAATCATCCTGATCAGGCTCTGCAAGAGATGTAGCTAGACTGGACAAGGCATTGGATTGACCATTCTAGGACTGAGGGACATGAGTAACTTCTAGCCAAGAGGGGAACTGGTCCATCATCTAGAGGTTACATTCTAACAATGGCACGAGCTTCGACTTCCTGATGATGTAGTCACCATCGATTTATTTGATGACTAGTTCAGAGTACCCTTTCACATGTAAGTGGGGAACATCAATATCTAGGGCTATCTCAAGGCTAGTAATGAGGGCCTAATAATCTGCCTCATTATTGGTACAACCTTTCTGACAACAAGAATGAATATGAAGAATAGCTTGTGTAGGTGTGATAAAGACAATACCCAGGCCCACTCTATTGAGTCTGGGGTTGTTGAGTCTTCTGCCAGTAGGGCTTTGTAAAGCACTATCAAAATGCATCTTCCAACATGGAATGGATTGATCTACTAAGAGGATGGACTCATCTGGGAAATAAAGATCTAGAGACTGGTCCATGAGAGCTGGATGGGTGGCAAGGAAGTCTACCAATGCTTGTCCTTTAATGGCCTTCTGGGGAAAAAACTTGATGTCGAATTGTTGGAGGATCACTACCCACTGAGAAAGAAGAACTGTCAACATGGGGAGATTTAGGATGTATTTCAGTGGATTCACTCAGGATACTAGCTGTATCTCATGATGCTACAAGTAATGTCGCAATTTCTGCACTGCGAATACTAGTGAAAGACATCTTTTCTCGATAGAGGAGTATCTGGTCTTTGTATCAAGGAGAATGTGGTTGAGATAATATAGGTTGTTCTCTATTCCATTATTGTTCTTTTGGGTGAGAAGGGTTCCAAGAGATCATTCTAGAGTGGTCATGTAAAGGACTAACAACCTTCCAGAAATGGGTTGCATCAGGACCCGAGACTGTAATAGGTACTGCTTGATTTCCTCAAAAGAAGTCCAATACTCTTCATCCCACTAATAAGAAGAACCTTTATTCATGATCCGGGAAAAGGGATTTCACTTTCCAACTAGTTTTGTGATAAATCGACGTATATAGGCTAAGTGGCCTTGAAAGACTCGAAGCTCCCAAATGTTGCTCAAAGGAGACATCTGACTAATGGACTTAATCTTATTTGGACCAATCTCGATGCCTATATACCTGAAAATAATATTGAGAAACTTTATAGAGGTGACCCCAAAGGTACACTTCAACGGTTTCATCATTATATGACAAGACTAGAGGAAGCCGAAAAATATATTAAGATCTTTGAGATGGTCCTGGCACTGAAAATATTTTACCACTAGATTGTCCACATAGAATTCCACCAATGTTCTTAGAATCAGATTAAATATATGATGCATGGAACACTGATAGGTGTAACCTACATTCTTTAGACCAAAAG
Source organism: Viscum album (assembly GCA_963277665.1). Taxonomy (NCBI): domain Eukaryota; kingdom Viridiplantae; phylum Streptophyta; class Magnoliopsida; order Santalales; family Viscaceae; genus Viscum; species Viscum album. The sequence continues at coordinate 1,428,740,585 of OY728156.1, read as the reverse complement.
GCATCACCTAATAACAAAAAGTACCTTGTGGTGCCCTGAAATCTGTAGAATCTTCATCCTTGGGGGCCATTTGAATTTAGTTATACCTAGAATACCCATCCATGAAGAAGAGATCCTGGATCCCAGAGATGGATTCAATCAACAGTTCTGTCATAGGAAGGGGAAAATCATCCTTTGTACAGTGGAGGTTGAGATCCCAGAAGTTGATGCAGACTCTAATATGTTCGTTCCTTTTTCTGATATGCATAATGTTAGCTAACCATTTGGGGTACTAGACCTCCTTGAAAAATTTGGATCTAATTAACCTATCAACCTTGACCTTGACCATGGCACCATGAGAAGGGTACATATTTATTGGAGGCTTTTTGAACCCGTGATGATTTGTTGGAAGACCAAGGCGGTGGATGGCGACCTGAGAATCTAGTCCTGTCATCTCGTCATAACTCTAGGAAAATACATTGTGGTGATGCTTCAAGAAGTCCACTTATCTCTATTTCTCTTCGACATGTATAGTAGTGTTGATCAATGTTGGTTTCAGATCCGTCTCTTTACCAAGGTTCACCTATACCAACTCATCGATCATGGTGGAGATACCCTCTTCAAATTCAGGAGGTGCATCTTCCAAATCTTCTTATTCATTCATAGAGGAGAGATCCTCAGTGGGAAGTGATTCCTCTGAGTTAATAGATCCTGATGGGACACTAGTGCCAGCCTGAGCAGCGATGGAAACTGCATTGAGGGACTCCTGTGCTGCCAAAACCATAGCAATGAAAGATGTCAATCAAATACCATCTATTCTTTGGCCCAAGGGGCTATGTTTGATGATATTAAAGAAATAGTGTCACATTAGATTGAGTAGGTTTATCCCATCCCGGTGAAACAATCAAGTATTCTATATTGTCGTTTCCATGGGGCGGACATCCCAATACCTTATGGGGGTAGGAGGATCTGGGATCACCAAATCCTAATTTATGTAGGAATATGAGGTGATCTTTCGGTGTCCCTTATACTTGGGAATTTGCTTACCCCTTGTTCTAGAAACAATGAAGCATTGCCCCAGGTCTGGGGTCATAGCCTCTAATCAATGGATCAAAAAATATAGGCATCATCCAGGTCTTCCCACAGGTTGGTTAGAGTCGTAGCCTGTTCAACCTCATTAGCCTAGATCTTATTATCCTTATTCTTATAATAGTCATCATTCGGGTAGCGGGCTTCACAAGAGGTGAAGGGGGACACATCACCTTGGAGTATGCCTACTCAACCATTAAGGGAGTACTTAAGGCATTGGTGATATGAAGAGGGGACCACCACATGCAGGTGAAACCATGGCCTTCCCATCAACGCGTTGTAGGCAGTGTCCTGTAAGACAACCATGAACTCAATGCTGGCTACCAGACCACCAAACTGGGTCTTTAGGTGGGTCTTTCTAACCGGTGTCTATTCCATCATGTCATAACCTTGAATTTTCAGGTCAAAGGAGATCAGAGAATCCTCAGACAAACCCATATTTTGGAGTATCTGGGCCAGGATAAGGTAGATCCCAGAACCCGTGTCGATAAGACAACGATAGAACTCCACACCATTGAAGTGTCCAGTTATGTAAAATGGGTAGATTTTCCCTTATATGGGAGAGCCTTCGTCTTCTCCAGAGAAAGAGATGATGGATTGACATTTTGAGTATTCGGCTGCCTCAGCATGGAAGGCTTCTGTAGTTGCCACCTCCATCTCAAACTGGAGGGGGATTCTTAAAGGCCTGGAAAGGGATTTGTGCATATCTGCTGATAGACTAAGAGCCTTGAGTATAGAGAGACTCTTAAGGATGCTGGAAATATTTTTAAGAACATCATATTTCCTTCCCAAGCATGAACTTTTGCTGATAGGAGGTCACTCTATGGCAGGAGGTATGAAGGGCCCTTCTGGCTGAACTGGTGGCTGACTGGTACTGGGAATGTCCCACAATTCACTAGTCAAACCTCATGGAGAAACTACCAGATGAGTGTTAGATGACTGAGGCTGGTCCATAATAGAATGTGGCTGATCACGGTGTAGTCGTGTTGGCTCCTCCTGGTCAAGTAGCATAAATGGCAACGAATGAAAACCTGATGATACCAAATGAGAAGGCTGCACATGCTGAGCTTAGCGCTTGTCCTGTTGTATGGTTTCAGTGGCATGCATAGCTTGGATATATGTATTGACTAAGGCATTCCAATGACCCATATTTCCATGGCTCCATCAACATTGGCGACGACTAGGAACATTAGGAGGATCCGTCTGGCACTCCTCATAATCAGGAACCATATAGGGGTTTACCAACTCTATGGTGTTAACCAAAGTGTACCATTGATCGCCAATTTAAGAATCCTCCACCATAGGATGGATTCTAGGGGTAATTTACATCTTCAGGGGCATGAAGTCACTGAGATTATGATATGAAGATGACATTAGTGGGGGAATTTGTTCTTCCTTGCATCGTCGACGCTGGATCTTCTAGGAGGAGGAAGGCTGGGACGTTGACACAAAAGTAGTAGATATGACTGACACATCGACTTATGAAGGCTCGTGTCAATTCAAACATGTATGGATAATGCCATGGGAATGGGAGACTGCCTTATGAGCCACCCAATCATCATATTTTTGATATTCGTGGTTAGAAACCTGCTGCCACTCACCTTCTCTGCCGATGTTTCTGTCGGGATGTATGAATACACACGCCACCTGTGTCGGTGTTGGGCCCAACCTGAATATGTTGTTATCAACCTGGTCTTTAAGATAATATTTAAACACATAGCACTTATTTAGGGTGTTCCCCAAGATTCGGTGATAGGGGAAGTAATTAGGGAAATCAGTGAGATCAGCTTATTTGGACCTCCTAAATTTCAACAATCATATAATTCCCTATTCCAAAGCACTTCAGAAATATCTGGGGACTTGAGCCCCATTGAATGAGTAGGTCTAGTTTATACTATCTAGGAAGGGGGATCTGGTATCTTGGACTTAATGAGGGGCTAGAGGATCCTGTTGGGGGGGTGGATCTTGATTATCTCGAATAGGTGGTGGTAGCACATTATGTGGGGGCGCCTTCTGATTCTGAGGTGGGCACCACTAGACTGTAGGCTACACCTGAGGTGGAGAGCCTCTACGAGGCTATGGAGGTGGATCCACTGGTAAAAAATACACCTATCTGGGGCCCTCTATCTATGATACTGCGGCGGGCTCAACCTTATCGAATCTTCTCATGGGAACCACATGAGGCAATAGGCGTGCCTGTCTGGCCTACTACAAGGATTCCTCTAGATCCCAGGCCTTATCATAGAAATCCCGAAATCCCCCAGGGTAATCTTGAGTGATTAGAGAGGGGACCAATTTAGTTTTTACATTCCACAGACACATTGTCAGCATTTGTTCCTAAGTTAGCAACATATCAAGGGAGTAGGTGAGTCCATTCCACCAGGAGACAAAGTCTGCGAATCACTTGTTAGGCCTCTTCTTGCACTTGAAGAGGTATGCAATAACCATCTTCTAGGTGGTAGAGATGAAATGGTAAATAAATTTCCTACGAAGATCTTCCAAGCTGTCTACTGACCTAATGGGTAGCTGGCTGTACCAGACAAATGCATGCCCTTCCAATGTTTGTACGAAACACCTGAGTTTAGTGGCATCTTGCTATGCTGGAGTCCCCAACATGGGTCCACACCTTGAGATTAAGTGGAACAGATGCTACAGTGGGTCACCCTTCCCATTAAAGGGGGAGAAGGTGGGGTTTAAGAAACCCGAGGGTGCTGGCATATCATCCACCCATGTCAGATATGGCTTACCATCAAGAGGAATTACCACATGTCGAGTTTCTAAAGCCTCGAGATGGGAAATGAGTGCTTCCATTGGATAATCTGGGTGGGGGTTCCTATCTTGACCATGATCCTTGACCACCAGTGCATTGGTAGGTTCTTACACATGATAAGCTGGCCTGACGGCTTGTGGAGCAGCTGGGGGATGACTTGCAGGACTACTGAGGGAATAACCTATGGAGCAGCCAGGGGTACCTGGGTTGGGTCCCGAAGATTATCATACCATTTAGGTATATTTTATGATACATATCATTCCCTATTTCCATAATCTATGTTCTCAATCTTGTCTATGTGGGTAGGACGGTCAGGGTTACCTGGAGGCAACTCGCCAGGGGGAAGTTTTACTTGCCCCTACTGCCCCGGCCGAGGATCACCGTAGTCTATTCACCTATTTGCATCACATTCAGTAAGGAATTCATCAACCATATTATTATTCTACATTATATTTTGATGTAGCACGACCTTTTCAGGATCATCTTCCGTCTTCTGCACTGAGCAAGATGAGTCAGAGGGTTTGAAGGCCCCAAGATTCTTTTTGCCCTTATTGGGATTCTGGCTGAGGACTAATGACTCAGTGAGAACAGGAAGACCTAGTATATTTATCTACTGGAAAGTAACCCTTCCTAGTGGTCCCAATAGATGTGGCACATCCTAGGGGGTAAGTTCTTGTCAAAGAGTTCTGTCTCATTCTCTTCCTCTGATAGGTCGGCCATGTTAACCGTGACTCTACCTGGAGGCATATCCTCAATATTGCCTGGAAATTTGGGCCGGTTCCAGATATAACTGAAATATTAGGCAATATACTACCCCCAAACATGGACCTAAACATGAGGGGAATCCTCCATTATAATTATGCAGAGCACTTCAAAGATCTGAACACATCGTTGCTGGAGGTTCTAGTGGTGACCGGGCGACTCAGGGCACTGGGCCACAGGGAGTGTAGCTAAGTCAACCATATGGAATTGCTGGCCAATATCTTTAAAGTGTACTTGACTCTTGGGGTAATATACTTACTGATAATGGATACAGGAGTGTATCACCCAGAGGTTTTGGAGAAAACACATGACTTCCTCCTAGGTAAGAGATTTCAGTGTAGTGAAGTTCACGGTTGCAACTGGCCAAAACATCTTTGGTAAATGGTTTGCTGTAAGTATGTCCCACAATCTCCTTACCTTAGACTCAGTATTTGGACCTTGGTTTCCCACTCATCAACTAGGGGTGGATGTGGGATCGACAATGACACTAAAGCAGACCGTTGAGATGGTAGACTGGCCGGTGGAGAATATGAAAAATGGTCTAACAAGCCGCCACATCTTGGGATATCCTACAACAAATAAAACAAATGAGCTACCACATACTGGTAAGATGGATTGGTGACTACAGTTTCTGGTGTAGGGGCTATGGCTACTAATGGTGGGTTAGGTTGTTGTTCTTCCTATATAGATCCCCATAATGACTCTCTATGATCTCTTGTTGAGGTATAGAATAACTCTTTTGTCAATAGAGAGGATTGCACATCCAGGCCCTGAAAAGTGGCCAAATACTTCTACTTTTGGATATATCTTTGGAGGGATGTGGGAATCCAATGGACCTCACATTCCGGAAGGATGAGGCTAATATGCCTCGTTCCTTCCACAACCCTTGACATAGAGGATCGAGGTGAGGGTTCCATTGTAAAATCGCATTCCCCCTCGGAATCTGAGAATCATAAAGGATTAATAGAAATATGAAACATCTCTTTATTCTTCTTATGGAATAGGTGACCCACCCTCCTTCTCTAGGATGGCTCTTTAGGGTAGGGTAAGTTTTTGACTCGAGGAGGACATTCAACCAAACTAATACTGGGGCAGAGAAGACTTCTTCTTGGGTGAGAAGGGGTGTGAGGAGCACTTGGAAAAATGTAAAAGTGAACACAGGGAGGATCTCCATGTCCACTAGATGACACACAAAGGGAATCTCTGCGAGAAGTGCTGGAGCGGGTAGGACCTTCACTGAAGCTAGTGGGAGCATGGGCAGTGCCTCCATGATTTTTTCCCTTAGTAGTGATGATATGAGGAGGGCCTTCATATTGGTCAATATGAACAGGGGTGGGACCTCCATGCTAGCTACCAATGAAGTGAGGCAGACCTCCACTTCTCTGATTTTCAGGATGAGGAGGAAATTATTTGGTTGTTGTAAGATCACGGGGAATACCCCGACACTGACGGTTGACCAGACGAGGATAATCTTCACATCGGTGACCTGTGACAGGAGGAAAGACTCCATACCCAAGGTCAGAAGTGCAGATGAGGCTTCCATATTGGGTGTCAATGTGGCAGGGAGAACCTTCGCTCGGATTGATAATGGCATGGGGAGGACCTCCATGCTGAGCTTAGAAGTGTGGAGGACCTGTGCTCTCATTGGCGGTGGAACGTGAAGGACCTCTGTATTGGATTTCATTATCGTGGGTCGGCCCATGATAGACTCCACCCATGTTAGCGACCAGGATTGTCATCCTAACCTGCCCGTGGGGTGGTTGGGGACTTGATCCAAGATAGGCAGATGAAGGCCCCTATCTGGTAAAGACGGTGCCTCACTGGTACACATCGGAAGTGGAATAAGCCATGGTAGCCATTAATAATGATTCCCCTTGGCGGGAGTCCTCCTCAACTTGCACCCGATGTTGGTGTCTGGTTAACCGAACTGGGGTCAGTGGTGTAGGTGCATAACTCACTTGCTCCTCAGCCCATGGGGCCGAGTAGTGGTGCTGATGTGTCTTATTGGGAGCTCTCCTTGGTGACCTCTATAAAGGGATTATAGCTGGGTTGACCTAGAAATCTCTCACCTAATTTACATAGGGGAGGGAGTTGTCAAAGCATCCTAGGGAGAGTCTCTCAAAATGGTTATAGGTCAGAGTGGGTAGCAGTGACTCCCTGCATGGCTCTTGGGAATGGCGGCGATGACAAGGCATAAAAGCCCCTAAGTCCTGTCAGGTCATATCCTAGGTTGGGATAATCCCTTCTTCCTCGTATTGTCAAACTAGGTCACTAATCAACCTCCTCTGAATGATTTCAAATGTGTAGATGGGGCTTGGGCACCCAACGACCCTGGATGTAGAGGTCATCATAGAGGCGATGAGGTTGTGCGGGATTGCCACGTTGATGTTGCCCTGACCCTCACGTCAGTGGTTTGGTAGTGATTGGTTTCCTGTCTTGATAGCTTGGGTCCTACAAAGTAGGGAGATTCAACCATTAGATCTAAAAGAAGGAAAGATACATCCAGTGCCCCAATGCCATTATGTCTTCTATGATTGGTAAGAAGGATCCATGTTGACAACATTTCAGATCAGGATGTCCAACATTCACTGCCCTAATATCTGGTGAGTTTCACTCCAAACCAACTATTGTTTTGGTGATACCTAGAGCTAGATAACTGGATATAGTTACACACTAATCCATTGATGTCTTTAATGATATTAATCTCCACATTGAGGACAAGAGATTCATGCTGGGTTCACCATTTCTATTTCTGATGCTTTCGCCGGGGCGAGCATCCTTCTTTTTGAGGACAGGCTAGTCTGTTGTCCCAAATTCTCACTTTCTAAAGGTGGGTGGCATCTGTCACTTATTCAAGGATTTTTTCTCATTAATCAAAAAGGGATGATGGGATGTCAATTCCTCCTTCCGTAGATTCCTCCTCGAAACTTGTTACCTAGTCCAGGTCTCCCTTAAAGATTAATATGTTGTTCGTGAATCTCATTCGTGGTGCCATATCTTTGTGGACACCGGTTAATTACACTGCTTTTTTCTGGACATTCCAACAAGTCAAGTTAGGGAAAAAAACTTTGATCGGGGGAGTAGTCACGTTGGACATCTCTGGCATGTATTGACACTGAAAAATTGATGCATTTGGGTTTCTTCCCCTTATTATAGGGCTTCTCAAGGGTGAGGAAGCCCGAGGTGTCCCACATCAAGTGCGGGGAATTATATTCCATGGGAATGTCTCTGAGGTTTTCCTCAGCTTCCCAACTTTAACATAGGGTATTCCATGAGTTTAACATCTTACAGAGACATATTGGACTAATCAGAACATTGATAATAGTGGATCAGATGGGTGTATCCCCATGAGGAAGCACTTGAAAGTCCTATTAGATAACTGGATCAATACGTCCAATGAAGATAGATTTGAGGATACTTGGGTCCCCATAGAGGGAACACTAGAGTTTACTATTGGTTGGGGTTGAACCTTGTGGAGGTTTCCTACGTACCCTATTCGAGAGATAGGGATCACGACCCATGTAGTTCAGATGGGTGAGGCTTGAAATTGGGGTGTGCATAGGGGACATCAACCTGAAGAAAGTTTGGGGCTTACGCATGGTTAGAATCTTGAATACTCTTAGGATTAGTGAGGAGATAGATGACATGATCTCACTGGGATGTGGTGGCCCAGGTAAAACCAAGATGGATGATGAATGGTGGAGTGGATGGAGAATGATATGGAACCGACATGAGGATGACATTGATTTGGGGATTGAGCCTTGAAGAGACCTCCTACATATCCCCATGGTAGGGAATCAAAGTCCACATAGTTTAGTGGGGTGATGGGACACCTGGGAAGGCGGCCCATGAGAATGGACGTATGGATGGGATCTGGAGAAAGTAGAACCTTTAATATGGGGCATGACCTTCCCGAAACACATAGGATCTGGGGAGAGACTGTGAAGGGACATGAGTGATGAACTTGAACCTTAGGGAGGATTTCTACATATCCCCGTGGTAGGGAATCAAAGTCCACGTAGTTTAGGATGGGGCATGGAATCAGGGTGTGCACATAGGACAATGACCTGATGGCACGCTGAGGCTTATCCATGGTTAGAGGCTTAAGAGTTGGTCTAAAACTTAAGGGATATACTAGAGATGTGGTTAGAAACAAAGGGAACTACACCTACTAACCATCTATTGTGAATTATAATGGCTTACCACTGGTTTGGAATTACAATGGATTACTACTGGTTAGGGGTTACAATGACTTACTGCTGGTTTGGATTATAATGGATTTCTTTTGGTTGGGGATACAATGGATTACCATTGGTTGGGATTACAACGGATTACCATTGGTTGGGGTGACAATGACTTACCACTAGTTTAGGTGACAACGACTTACTACTGGTTGGGGTTGAACCTCAGGGAGGCCTCATATGTACTCGATCTAGGAGACAGGGACCAAAATTCACATATTTTAAAGGTATACAGTTTAGCATCATGAGGGATAAAAAAGGGAATATAGTTTAACATCATATAGGATGAGGGTGAAACAACATGAAGTGGTTAGGACTGATGGATGATTGGATTGAACCTCAAAGAGGCTTCCTATGTACCTTGCTTGGAAAGGGGTAAGGATCAAAGTTCACATAGTTTGGGATGGGAAAATACAATTTAACATCATTAGATATGAAGGTGAACCGACATGAAGGGATCAGGACAAGCAGGCGTTGGGTTTGAACCTCAGGGATACTTCTAGCATACCTTTCTTGGAAAGGAGAAAGGATCAAAGTCTATGTAGTTTGGTGTGGAGGGGGGTTTGGGACTTACACGCTAAGGAAACCCAAGAGGATTTCATGGTCAGTGATTACTCTAATCCCAAATGAGTCATGCTTGGTGTAAGAAACAAGAGGCATGAGAGACTTGACAATTACGTCATGAAAGGTGCGTCCGTGAGGAATAGAGCAGGGCTTGCACATGGTTAGTGGCCCAGAGAGGAAACATATGATTATTCATGGTTAGCAGCCCATGGAGATGGATATTGGGACTTACTCCAGGATGGATGCCTGATGGTGACAAATCCCAGAGGGAGAGGGATGGGGTAATGAAGGTCCATGTACCCATCTCTCCTCTATTATTTTGGCACCACAGAAGAAAGGAAGAGAGAGGATGCTACCTCCTACAAGAAAGGCCATGGGATTACACCAAGATGGTTGCCCTCCCATGCAGACAAATTCCACTCCAACAAAGAGGATATCATTCCATGTGAGGAAGATATCACTCCTGTGGAGATGAGTGGGCATGGAGAATGTCCAAGGTGGGGCACCCCATGTATATTTCCTGGGGAAAGACTACAGTTTAACGTCATGTGCTGAGGACAATGGTTCTTGGAAGTTTAACATCCTACAACTCAGTTGGGGGGATTCACTCCACACCCCTAGGACTTACATAACTAATACCCACCCACCATTGGGGAAGGGAAGGCATCAAAAATTCCATGGTGAGGTGGTGTTATGGAGTGATCCATTGAGGGGATCATGTTAGTGTGGCTATGCAAAGAAGAAATAGTCGTTAGCGTGCCTATGTGAAGAAGCGTGAGGCTAAGAAACACAACATGAAGCACCACCCAAGGGACCATGAAATCAATTCATACAAAGCTGGAGGGCCATATGAGAGAAGAATTTTTGAAGTAGAAGGGTTTATAGGAAAGGAACTTGCGAAGCTATGGTGCTCCACATAGTGGAGGAACTTCTCGAAGGGGTATGATTCACAAAGTAGAGTGGCCTAGCCTAGGCATAGGGTATACATGAATATAAAGTGTGCTTCACGAAGTAAAAAGGATTTAGTGGAGTAGGACTTCACGGAGCAAGGGTTCCTTGAAAATCTTGGCATTGCGAAGCAATGTACTTTGCAAAGCACAGTGATCCTATCTTACCATGTGGTTCACATGTGCATGGAAGGTACTTTGCGAAGCATGAGTGATTTTCAAAGACCTGTGTACCCTTAGGGATCTAATTCCTTTGAGATGGAATGTGGGCTCCGCGAAGGGCATCCCTTCTTTAATAGGGGTTGTATTTGAGCTAATAGAAAGGCACTTCGCAATGCTTAAGTACCTTAAAGAGCTCATTTTTATCAAGGTTTCACAGAGAAGAACGTGCTTCACGATTTAAGAGATGAGAAGGAAAAAGGTCGGGGTGTTCATCCTTTGAGTTTTAGGGAAGCCTGGTATTTATAGGCGAGAGGTGGTGCAGATCTCTAATAACTCAGTGTGAAGCCACATGGTGCTCTGCGATCAGTCTCAGATTTAGTCAAAATTTTCGTAACTGTGGAGTCAACCATCATCCCCTCCTTGGCTCAGAGCTCTCCTAAATTCCCTCTAAGATGCTCGTGGAGGATTCCATCAAGTTCAAAGGGATCATACAGAGGATTTGGTTCCCTCCATGGTGTGAAAACTTCATTCAATTACATTGTAACCGTGGAGCATCCCGCCTCTTTTACTCTACTGCGGCCGCAGAGGAGGATTCGGCATCGCACTAGACGTGGTGCAGAGGAGATCCACGAAGGCCGCGGTGCTAAAGGGCTCCACAAATGGGCTTCGCGAGGCATCCCCTTTGGAATTGGTTTCCTCTTTGCATATTGTCCCTTGGCACACATTTTGGTGCCAAAAAATGACTTATAATTTATTTTTATAGAAATAAATTGAAATTTTAAGTAAAATTAAGGTATTTAATTCTAGTTACAATGAAAATAAATATAATATTTGATTTTCTAAAATTTAAGAGATATAAATGATCCATGTGAGGGAAATTTAATCATAACTAAATTTAATATGAATAAAAAGGGAAAGATTTATAAAAATATCCAACGAGGTCATATATTCTATTTTAAAATAGGTATATTATTCCCTTAATTAAAACTTGTTTCTTGAACCTAAGTAATTAGATCTTTGCTTGTTGAGTCTAGTGAGTCCCAAAAATCAGATCAAGTCCTCTCCTAAGTTTTTCTTATGTCACAATCATCTCTTCACTTATCCTATTTTTTATAGTGAGATTTGAAGCTTCCATGAGGTAAATGATTCAAGACTCTATCTTTTTTTTTGTGAAAACTATGATTTTATCCTGATTATAATTACATTTTTAATTAGTATGAATTAACTTAAGGATATATATTAATTAAAATGATGGAATATAAAAAGATTTTATGTTGCACAATTATTTTCTTGTAGATTTTTATGTTATTTTATATATTATTTTTTCTGTGTTTTATCAAGAACACATTAAAATGAATCACTAGAGAGAAATATGAAAGTAAATGTCATGGAAAATTTATGGAAATAACATGACATATAAATATATATATTTCTATGATATGTAATCCTTCTTAATATGAAGAGTGTTTATTATATGTTATATTTTTTATTAGGATCCCCTTAAATTTTGTAAACTATTTATCACTAAAAAATATGAATTTATACTGTGTTTTAATTTAGAAGCACTTCATATAGCTAGATGATAAATTATAGTTGGTAAATGGAAAATTTTATTTAAAATATATGAAACTATTTCCACTATGAATATTAGTTTTCTTATTTTTTTTTCTGGTATCACTTCACATAATGAATAATAATTAAAGATAGTAATGAAATGGGTAGTTTAAATATTTTATATTTTAATGATGTTGATGTTAACCAATGAATTGTATATTACTGGAAATATGATGGATTCTTCCTACCGTGTGGCTATAGTTATGACATGTGATGTGGTTGTGCCTGGATATTATAATGGTACTACTATTATTAGTTTTTGGAGGAAAGGTTGATTTTGGTGAAGTGGTTGGAACTATGTATGGGATGAAGAATGAAAGGTTAATAGTAAATGATGTGGTCTAGTTCTAAGGTGATGTTTATATTGTGGTGATGTTTTAGTGGTTATGACTAGATAATGTAGGGCTTTGTTAGTGATTCTTAGTGGTACATGATAGAATTAAACTAATAAATCTGAAACTGGAATTTGGATGGAATAAAGTAATGGTGTTATATTAATTAAATCTAGTAAACTAGCATGGGATGTAATTCAATATATGGTAACTGATTAATGAATTGAATGTTGATAAATGGGAAGATAAGTACTGGAAAGAATGGTGTGTGTTGTAATGTGAGTGGATTGTCATTAAATATGGGTAATAATTGGAATAATGAATCTAATATTTATTTGTGAACATAAATATGTAATTCACTAGATAAATAAATAAAATAGGAACTATTATGGTTACTATGGATGGTTTGTGTGAATAATGGGATGGTTGTGCTATAAAGACAACACTGGTTATTGATAATTAGTGGTAACCTTGTGGTGGAGAATAATGAGTTGATTTTGGGATGTTAGTGTACACCCATGGGTTGGGTATCATGTGTGATTACCTATTCATGTATTTTCTTGTGATGTATAAATTCACACCACCTAAGTTGTGTATTTTATGAAACAAAATATTTTTATTTTAGGTGTTTTACATAACATCTAATTTAGTGAGGGAACATATGGATGACTTCACCCTCATTCTAACTCTCCATTTAGAAGTGACACATAGAACAATTAGGGGGTGGTTCCTAGTTATAATGACATGGATGGGGGTGGTTCCTAGTTATAATGACATGGATGGGGGTGGTTCCTAGTGGTGTTATGGTTTAGTGGGGGTTATTCATGGTGGGAAGAAGGTATAAGGTTAACTTCATTCATATTCATGATACCCTACTGTTATGGTATTATGATGTGATGGATGTGGATGTGATGAGGCTGAGATGTGATGGTTGGCATGGGTTGAAGTTGGGATTTCCCATTGTGATGATGTGATAAGATGGAAGGTATGAGAGAATAAGATGTTTGATGTTGGTTTTTGAGAGTAGAAAACCAGTGGGCAAGTGGCTTTGGGGCACCTATGATTATATTTTTCTAATATTATTTTACTACTTGGATGTAATATTTTGTGAGTGAGACTTTGTGAGTTAGAGGGTAGGTAGTTGACCTGTTAGGTGAATACTTGTTATATTTGATACTCACTGGGATATTGGTATGATTTTATCAAATTTCCATGAGAGGTATTGAGGAGGATCATACTAAGTATAAATGTCATGCTCACCCTTATATATATTTTAGGTGATCAAGAGAGATTTGATGACCGAGCTAGACCATACTAGATTGGAGTTGGGAGTTTCTATTGGTAATGGTACCTAAAATAATTTTTATGATTCATTTTGGATACTCATATATATTTTCATATCATGTATTATATGACCTTATTGCCATGAAATTATGGTTTATTTTTATATATAATGGTGTTTATTAGTGGATACAACTTATCTCTTGTCCTTAACTTCATATATTGAGGGTAATACCTCCCATTATGCGTTTTATACCCTAAATGCTAGTAAAAAACCCATGGACTATTGGATACATAATTCAAGGCCCCCACTCTCTATTAATTTCTTTCCCAAGAGGGGTAATAGTGGAGGGTGGTGTAGGGGGTTATGATAAAATAAAACATCTCACATGGTGACTTTTTTTTATTATTCCTCTAGAAAATTCATCAAACATATTTATTGTTACAAGATTAAAACTTATATAAAATGTTTTTACTTGAATTAATAATTGAAATGAATTATGTGGATAATTTTTAAGAATATATTGAAATCTCTCCCAAGCTTCAAATAAATATTCATCCTCTTATTATTGAAGGTTTTGAATTTCATTTCTCATTTTCATAGTCTCTGAGGGAGGGAAATATTTGGTAAGAAATTTTTATATGAGATCATCCCATGATGTGATTGATTGATAAGGTTGGTGATTCAAATAATCTATCACCTTATCCATCAAAGAAGAGGGAAAAAACATATCCTTATAATTTCATATATAACTCCATTGATTTTTAGTTGGTTACATATTTCAAAAAATATTAGAATTATGTGTGGTAGGATATTATATAAAAAATAATGAAAACAAAGAATTGTTTTGTGCCATTTATATAATAGTTGTATTAATTTTGAAATTATTCACTTGAATATCAGGTCACACAATACTCATGTACATTCCTCCTATAAATAGACCAACACATTCCATTAACAATATTCTTGGATCTTGGTTTAACTCTAGATCATACAAAGGATTTAACCTTTGTTTGTTTTCATTTTGCACTATTTATATGAATTATTATCAATTTCCCTTCAATATATTAGTTTATGTTAACTAGGCTCTCATATCCTTGATATCAAGTTTATCTTTTGGAAATTAACCGATGTTTAAAAAGAAATTCAACCTAAAATACCAAAAAAAATGCAAAAATAAATTAGAAAAGAAAATTATTCTCTAACTTTGAGTAAGAGATACCTATACTCAAGTTTGTGAATTTTTAAATCCCAGAAATGATGCTATAAATTTACTTCATGACTCCATGAATACACAATATTGGTTTATAAATTAATTTCCCTAGATATTTAAAACTAGTAGTATTGCGGGAGTTTGAAATTGAACCATATAGAATGGTTTCATAGAGAGAAAGTATGTGTGGAATCCACTCACATGAAATGATATCATTGATGATTAAAATTTTATATAAATAAATTGATACTTATAGAGTTTAATAAAATCAAAAAGCATGAGTGATATAGAAGATTCTAAATCTACCCAATTTCATAATTCTATAGGTTCCAAACCAATGTTTTAGTTTTATTAATAAATTATCAATTATCAATATATATAAATATTGATGGGATAATTACCACATTAATAAAGACTCTTTATTAGTTAAAATTAATTTTATATAATTTATTAGGAACTAGTATTTATAATTATAAAATATAAAATTTAATTAGGGAAAACTCTTTTAATCTTCAAATTGAAGTCAGTTTCACAGTATTACTCAAATGGAGGAGAATCATGAATTCATTCAATAATATTTTTAATAAAATTTAGGTATAATAATTCATTTATCTAAATTTTAGAAAATATATTTAATAATATAAATATATTTTTCATTAATTATAGATAATTATTATAATGGGATTCATCCTAGTATCAACATCAAATGGATTAATCAGAAAATGATACAACCATGTGAAAAGAAATACTATAAGAAAAGAAAAACATTTCTCAATATCTAAGTTTTGATTATCCATTTTAATTTTCCCTTATTTTTCATGGAATTTATCCTCCTTATACAAGGAATTTATTCTTATTTATGTCTGAATTTCCCCTTGTCTAAGTGAACCTCCCTTTACAATTTCCCCCCATAGTGATCAAAATAAGTGCAGTTTAAATATTTTAACATGACAGTGCACCAAAGGGGAATATATCCATACCAATTTCTATATCTATGTATAGAACACATATTCTCATTAATTATTAATCATCCACTGGTTTAAATGGCATGGGCCACATTAAATGGAATGAACCTTGTATAAATCTTTGTGAAATTTTGGAAAACTAATCCTTTTAAGGGATAAGTTGTAAAATGAAACTCTAACCCTATAATTGACTACCTTTTTTATTAATTATTTATTTTTTTGATCATTTTAAGGATCCTTGAGAAAAATATAAAAAAAATAAGTGAAAAATATGCAAGTTAGTAATTAGAAAAATTAAAATAAACAACAAAACTACAGAAAAATTATGACATAGTCATCCACATCACATGGAAGGCCTTCTCTTGAATTGTTATCCATTTGAAAGGAACAATATTTTATATCAACTCATTCAATTTTTCTTCCAATGTGATTAATTTCTTTTCAAACCCCCTGCATAAACTAAAAATACCTTTAAAAATCAATACCCAACCAACGAAAGTAGGAGTTAACCACTTTATGATGGCTTTGATCTTCTTATTATCCACTTAAATTCTATAAACACTCTTGAAAAATCCATGGATGAAAATTTTATACATGAAATATTTACACTTTTTAATATTTCAAAATAACTTTTAAATTCTCAAAACATTTAGGAATTATCTTAAGTGAACCATACATTCTTGAAAATTCTCACTATACAAAAAATTTCATCAAAATATACCACTAATTTTTTTATTATATATGAGTGCAAGGAATAATTAATTAATATTATGAATATGTAAGGTTCATTGGTGATATAAAATATCATAATTATATATTTATAAATTCCATGGTTTATTTTAAAAGTATCTTCCTACCCATATACCTCTTTCATTTTTATATAGTGATATGAAATTCTTAAATCAATTTTGGATAAAAAAACTTAACCATTTAACTCATCAATCATGTCATATAACCTAGGTATAATACAACAATACATGATAGTGATGTTACTGACATATATATAATCTACACAAATTTTCTATGACCTATCCTTATTTGGATCTAGTAGAATTAGTAACATACATGGGCCAATGCTCTATTTGACATATACTATGTCAAAAAAATCTTGAAATTTCCTATCAATTTATTTTATATCCTATTGGTTGGTGTGATATATATGATGATTCATAATGGATTCCCTAGGTATGATATCAATTTTATTTTCAATACATTGTATGTGTGATAAACCCGATGGAACCTCTTCTAGAAATAAATCATCATACTTATGAGACAAATATTCAATAACAATTGACAAAAAGAGATGTTAAGTGGTTAGATCATAAAATCACATCTTCATATATAAGTACTAGGATTTTTTCTATGACATAAAGTTGAACTTAAACTTAATAAATTTTTCAATCATGGAACTTTTCACCTCCCTAAATACTTTTTTCATATTTATTTTTATTAACTCACCATTTCTATCTCTGTCCCTCTATTATTTTATACTCTTCCATTATATTCAACATTTTCTTTTTATCTCATTTTTCTTACTCAATTTTATTTTCCCTTTTCTCTAACAATTTGGTCATATAATTTTTTTATAGGGTATATGGGGATGAGGGTTATAGGATCCTCTTAGACTATAATATGATGATCATTTAGAAAACCACAATGAGTAACACATTATTTGTGCTGCCTCTACCAATCTAGTAACAAGTGACATTCTTTAATTTGTTAAACATTTAAATACACACCATCTTTATAATTTATAATAGTAAAAAATTAATTTACTTATTTAGTGACCTTAAATTTTCTATATCCATTAAATTATTAATTTATATATAGAATTTTGTGATTTAAGGTTGGTAGTCCTAACTTCTCCACCAACTCAGTGCACTCCACATTTGAACAACTTACTTTATTAATAATCATATTACATACCTTCACATGGATTTGAAATTGGGTATAAAAAATATTATATCATTGATCATTTTTGAAGCCCATCATTTTTTCAGTAAATAGTCTTCTAGTAATATGGATCTCACCTTCTTCTACAAATTATCCATTATTGTTTTTTAAGAAATGTGCTTATTCCTCTTTAAAGGGATTTCCACCAGTCACCAATTCTCTATTTTTTTAATTATCATCATTACTTGTTTTTTGAACTCACTAAGGACATGTAATTTTCTAGATATTTAAAACAAAAACTATTCCAATTTCTTATCAATTTGGAATTAATGATAGAATTATTATGAAAAATAAATTACATTTTAACCCTTGTGATCAATTTGATCCTTTGGCTTTGATGGTTTTACAATATCCTTCCTTGAATTTATCCATTGGAAGAATGGAATAATTGGTTTTATCACATTTCCCCTCCAATTTTTTTTAATAATTTTCAATCCCTGGGTGATCATATCTTTTATTTTTACATGGTAGTGTATCTTCAAAAGACCAACTATATCCCTATTCAGGCCATGTAAATGGTTTCCTTGGGGTCCACCTATATAATTTATTGAATTTTTTTAATTTAAATATAATTTTATTAATGTTAAATAGTATTAATCCCTTGGTTAAGGTGTAAATGTTTTTTGCGAATGTCCCTATAACATTCTGGGTTTTTGGAGCGGGGAAAAATATTCAACCCATTTGAATTTTTTAAGTTTAGTGGGTAAAATAACTATTTTATTGATCTTCAAAACCCAATTTTGTGAGTTCTTTTGATCAAAGACCATGTTTATAGATGTATTTTAACCCCTGGAAAGTGATTTAGGGTTTTGGTTTGGTTTTGGGAGTGTCAGAGGATGAACACCCAAATTTACAGGGTACACAGACTTGGGCGCATGGTTTTGACAAACTGTGTGGCCTCCTAAGAGAAATCATGCAACCCTCTATGTCTAATATGCATGGTTTTCAAAACCATACAGGAGGGGGAACATGACTATAAAACACCTCTATAGTTTTTTCTCAAATGTGAATCATATGGTTTGGAAAACCGTGCGAGGCAACAGTGTAGGGTGGAGCCTTTGGTAGGGGATACTGCACGGGCTGCGCACAATTACCCAAAATATACGAGATAATTGTGAGGCCCACTTAAAAGTGATACATTACCATTTTACCCTATTCATTTTTTTATTCCTTATCCTTTCTTTCTTCCCTCATGTAGGCTTCCTCTCTAGTTTTCATGGCTCTCCCTTTCCCCCCCTTAGGATTTGATCTTGATTCTTCATATAATCTCTGTTCTTAAAGTCTTTAGGTACTTTGGAAGCATTTTAGTTAGTAATTTATTTATCTTTATTATCATTTTTTTCTCTTACCATGAATTGTGCTAAATCCATTTGATCTGTTTTAACCTATTTTCATGGAGTTCATCTAAAATGTTGATCTCTTATGAATCTACTTGAGTTATAGGATATAGGATTTATTGAGCGAGTGTCAATCAACATGAGGTAGGTGGTGATCATATTTATCAATGATTTTATGGTTGTTTTGGGGGTGAAGATTTGAGTGATCCATTGGGTAGTCTGAGTGATATTTTATAAATTAAATGGTTGTATTTTAATAAATTGAATTTACCTTGTGATATGTCGATGGGCATTCTCACTCAAGGATAAAAATGGTTTAAGCTTATAGTGAGGATTTGAACCTTGGAAGTATTAGGCCTGAGTGTTGATTTATTTAAATTAATTTTTATATTAAATACGATTCTTATGATGGTTATGTGGTAATGTGATAGAAATATCCCGAGTTTTGAGATGGTGATGACCATATGAGTTGAGGTTATATGATCTTAAAGTTAGGATTATTTTGGATACCATGGGTGATATTAATCATTGGTTGGGAAACATGGTTGTCAGATTAAGGTGATGAGGTCATCATGTTGTGGGTATGGCTCGAGTGATATTAGATGGTGATGACCATTAGATTGAGGGACATGGTCCTTGGGGAACGAGGTGATGGATAATGTGTCTTAGGGACTATTTGGTTATTTCCTCTCACCTATGTTATCCAATTCACCATTTGTAGTCATGTTCACATAGAAGTAATTATATGATGAGGTGATATTGATTTCTCATGTGGGTAAAAGCCTTCGTTAGAAGTGGATTAGGATGATTATTAGAGGTTATTTCCATATAAATACATGAGGATGGCAAGGATCCATCAGTTGACAATGTTGAGACTTTCAGTTGGGGGATAAGGCTATCCATACTTGAGGTCGATAGGACAAGACTATTTAAAAGGATGGAAATCACTATTCCTCTAGACATTGAATGTTGAGCTGACGATGTTAGTATTTGGAGGACTAGTATCACTATGCCTCAGATGTCATGTTTTGAGTCGATGAGGTTTCTTATAATATGAGGTCCATGGGACTGGGTAATTATTATTGAGGAATTCCTTCAAAATGTCAGATATTGATTTGTACATGAGGTGTCAGGTGGTACAAGGTTCTATGTGATTTTATTAGAGGTGTAACCTGAGGGTTCACCTAGAATGATTATCATCATGGTATTCCTTGGGATTATACTAAGGATCCTCTCCACTACTATTATACCGACAATGGCTGAAGTAGGTGATTTATTCCTTGTGGATGTTGAGCATAAGGGAAGAAAGTTTATTTATATAATGCACATGTTCTACTTTATTTATTTCAGTACACCTAATTTATCATAGATGTAAGATAGAAACACTTTGGTGGTGGCCTACTGATATTATATCTCACACCCTACATGAGACCTTTAGGATGCATGTAGAATTTATGGATTTTCATTCAGGTAAAGGTTCAGGCATAATATTTTGATATTAATGATTTAATTAGCATGGGATCGATGGCATGGGAACATGGGTTCTTACCTCAATTGGAGTTTCATTTTTTTGTTTCCTTTTTATGTCATCATGTTAATATATGTATATACTGAGGTAATCCACATGAAAACCTCTTTTATTTATTTCCTTTTAATGATTTTATTAAATACATGTTTCTAAAAATAATATCTTGTGATGTTTTATTTTTCAAATGGTATTTGAGATTGTTTATTATTAATGCTTATGCAGCTATTGTTGTACTTCCACCATGGGAGGGTTACTGGTCTTGAGTTGACTATTTATTTTCTACTACTTTATATATATTGGACCATTATTATATCATCAATAGATGGTATAGTCTCCCCACTACCACCCATTTACACCCTCTCCACTATTTGGTAGCCTTTGGTGTATGAGGAGGCATGCCTAAGGCTAGTGGAACACGGCCCGAAGCACTATTCGGGTGGAAAATCGGGTCAGGGCGCTACAAATGGCATCAAAAAAATTTCTTTTACTTGTTTTTGGGTATTAATATTTGTGATATGGTAGAATAGATATTTGGATGTTTTCAAAACTTTTTTTAGAACTCATGTTTGGTTTCCCACATCCCCATGCATGGAAAATGGACCAAGTTTTTAGGGGTGGGAAATTGTTGTTATGATTTGATAATTTGATAATTGATATGATTTCTACCTAGAGTGGTTCACATAGATGTGACTATTTTATATTATGGCATGTAACCCTTGAAATTGTATAGTAAAGGAGTATCCTTATACCCTTGGACTGGTATGTAAAGGGGGTTTGGTTATGTCTTTCTTGTTAGGAACAGAGGATGTTTTATTTATATTCATGTGTTTGTGATAAAATTGCTTTGTGATATGTGATACTTAGATTTGATATGGGTGGGTAAGGGTCTAAGTGGATAGATTTTGTGAGACATGGATGTGATGGGGGAGAGTAAGGGTAATGAGATTGTTCTTCCTATTACTACTTTCCCTATCTAAATTATATATATTATTATGGTTGTCTGATAATTATATCGCTATTTAGAAGGATTCCACCTAGACAGTCTCCAATGGAGCTTTAATTTTGTGCCTCTCTAGAGAGCACAATTTGAGACCCCTTAGGGTTAGAATGAGGCCCTATAGGGTCATACAGATCATAAACTATAAGTACAGGCTTTGTAATAGGCTCTAGTGCAGGCAGGTCAATAACCAGATTTGATATATTTTGCATCATGGATTTATGAGAAGCTCAAATAAATCCTGGTACATGTCATCCAGGGGATTTTACAGGGTAGCTTAGGGAGAAGATACTTCTATGGAGTACTTGAATTAGGAGTTCTAGTTATAGAACCTATTAATATTATAGGGTAAGGGAAGACCATATGAGGATGATAACTAGATTGAGTCGATGTAGATGATATTCAAGTATCTTGAGACACCCCCATGCTGGAGGGTAAAGTTTTCTATGTACATGCTCAGAGGACCGACTAAGAACTAGTGGGATGTGCAGGTTTATGTGGGAAGACATGAGGGACTGTCCTAGAAGGATTTTGAGGATAGGTTCTTCGAGCACTTATTTCCAGAGATTCTGAGGGAAGAGAGATTTTGAGAGTTCTTGAGCTGAAAGTAGGGAGACATTTCTATCATATAATATGAAACTAATTTCACTAAGTTGAATCTCTTTACACTCAGTATGGTGGGAAATGATAGCTCGAGGGTGAGGAGTTTTAAGGATGGTTTATGGAATGTCATTCAGGTGTAGGTAAATATATTAAGGTTGGATTCATTCTTAGAGTCAGAGAATTAGGTGCTCATAGAAGAGGGAAATTTGATGGAACAGTCATATTCAAATTGGGTGACAACTTTAGGTGATGTTAGTTGATATTCTTCTGATAGTAGGAAGTGAGGACGAGATGAGTCTTAGTAGGGGAGTCAGGCTAGGTACTTGAGAAGACAACCTTAGAGTGGGTCTTCGATGGTGTTCTTCCAGTGTGGGTAGCTGAGACATGTGTGGACGTAGTGTGATCGGGCACCAAAGGAGTACCAAGCATGTGGGTAGGTTGGGAATTTTGAGAGGTTCTATAGGAATCCTTCTTGGAAAGTTATGAGTCAGGGACCAGGGTAGAGGGGTACATGGCTATTGGATGGTACAATACCATAGGAAGGCTAGACCTTAGGAATTCGGGGTTTAGGATAGGTTCATGCTATTGAGATACTGGGGTCAGAGTAGGATCATGAGATGATGATGGTTAGAGGTATGTTGTGGGTGTGATCATGATGTTTTTTTTTGTTTTGGAATAGAACCTGTGTAGGCATATCTGTTTGGGTACATGAGGTGAAAAAGACGTATCTATGGACTAACCAAATAATGGTTAGTAGTTTGGAATTGGTTTAGATACATTATATACACATATGAGGTGCATGGTACTAGGATTTGTTTATGGGAATCGATGTGATTTGGGATTATTTGAGGTGTGTTGGCATCTAGGCATCAGTGTGATGTGGGATCTATGTGAGGTGTGAGGTACCGGGACTTCTTTGAGAATTTATTGAGATGTTGGACCTCATAGGTGCCATGTGTGACATGGGAATGAGGTAGTCATCTAAGGATATGTGGTAGTTAATGGGTATATGATGAGGCATGAGCATGATGTGATCACATGATGAGGTAAAGGAGTGAATTTGTGTCATGGGAGTACTTTGAGTCTAGGGATGGTCAGTGGACCATTAGTTTTATTTGAGTTTTGGGTTGAGAAGCAACTGGGTTAGGTAAATCCTAAGGTGGGCAGCGCATTAAGAGAGTTTACATGTGACTTTAAGACTAGGATAGAATAGGTTGGTTTTAGAGAGATAGTTATGTTTGGTACCATCTTGGATTTGTGATTTATATATCATGAATGATCAATGTTAAGGTGGGGAGATGGTAATATCCTGGGTTTTTGGAGTAGGTTTAAATCTTCAACCTATTTTAATTTTATTAGTTTTGTGGGTAGAAAAACTATTTTATTGATATTTAGAACCTAATTATGAGATTTAATTTTACCCAAGACCTTGTTTTTAGATGTTTTTTTAAACCATAGAAAGTTCCTAGGGGGTTTGGTTGGGTTTTGGGTGTGTCAGAGGATGAACAAAAAACATTCCAAGGTGCAAAGATTGGGGTTCATGGTTTGGAGAAACTGTGTAGCCTCCCAGGAGAAACTGTGTTTCCTTACAGGTCTACTATTCATCATTTTCCAAACTATGCCGGAGGGGGTTCATGGATATGTGACAACTATGTAGTTTTTAGAATAGGTGTATCACATGGTTTTCACACAGTTTGGAAAACGGTGTGGGAAAACTATGCAAGGTGGATCCTTGAGAAAGGGCTAATGCACGGGCTAAACATGATTTTCCCAATCGTGTGAGCTAACCGTACAAGCCACTTAAAAGTAGGAAATTACCATTTTGACCCACCTCTATTTTTGAATCCTTCTCCATTATTTGTTTCCTCGCACATGCTTCCTATCTAGTGGCTATAGCTCTCCCTTCCTCCTCCCTTAGGCTTTGAGCTCAATTCTTTATCCAAGATCTATTCTTCTAGCCGTTGGGTGTGTTGGAACCAAATTGGTGAGGTATTCAGTCCTATTTATTCTCTCTTCCCTTTCTCTCACCTTACAATGTTCTAAATTTGTGTGATCCATTTTAACCTATTTCCATGGCATTCATCTAAAATGCCAATTTATTCTAAATCGGATTGAGTTAAAGGCTATGATTGGATGATAGAGTGTCTACCATTATGAGATAAGTGGTTATCATCTTTATCTATGATTTTTTAGTTTTTGGGGGCTTCATCTTTGAAAATTCTATTGGGTAGTCCAAGAGAGACCCCATAAATTAAATGGTCATCTTCTCCTAAATTGAATC
Organism: Viscum album; assembly: GCA_963277665.1. Classification (NCBI taxonomy): domain Eukaryota; kingdom Viridiplantae; phylum Streptophyta; class Magnoliopsida; order Santalales; family Viscaceae; genus Viscum; species Viscum album. The sequence continues at coordinate 1,428,715,966 of OY728156.1, read as the reverse complement.
AACCTTATGAGATACCAATGGGCATGATAAATCAAGGATACAAATGGTTTAAACCTAGTGAGAGGCTTCAAAACTTGTTAAGATTAGGTTGGGGTGTTACTTTATTTAAATTAAATTGTTTTTATTAAATGTCATTCTTATGATGGTTCCATGAGAATGTGACGTGAACTACATGAGGTTTGAGATGGTGATGACCATTTGATTTGAGGTGGTGTGATTGTCTGGTTGGGCTTAGATTGGATACCATGGGTGATGTTTATCACTAGTTGGGTGACATGGTTATAGGATTAAGGTGATGAGGTCGTCCGGTTGTGGGCATGGACCAAGTGATATTGGATGGTGATGACCATCAGATTGAGAGACATGGTCCCATGGTTACAAGGTGATGAATGACATGTCTTAAGGAATATTTTGTGATTTCCACTCACTCATGCTTCCCAATGCACCATTCGGAGTCATGCACACATAAAAGGACTTAGATGATGATGTGGTATAAAATTCTCATGTGGGAAGAGGCTTTTATTAGATATATCTTAGAATGATGGTTGAAGGTGGTTCCTTTAGAAAGCCATGAGGATGGTGAGGATACATCGACTGATATTGTTGAGACTATCAGTTGGGGGATGAGGGTCACCATACTTGTGGTTGATGGGACATGACTATTTGGGAGGATGAGCATCGCCATTCCTCAGGACATCAGATGTTGATCCAACAATGTTATTATTTTGAATATAGGTATCATTGTGCCTTAGATGTCATGGTTTGATCTGATAGGGTTTCTTATGATCCAAGGTCTGTGGGACCAAGTAATGATTATTTGGGTGTTCCTTCAGGATTTTGGATATTTATTTTGATATGAGGTGTTGGTTGGCATGAGGTTCCAGGTGATTATTTTAGAGGTGAAACCCAAGGGTTCACCTGGACTAATTGTCATCAGGGGATGCCTTGATATTAGGATAAGGATCCTCTCCACTACAATTATACCAAAAATGTCCAAAGCAGGTGATTTATTCCTTATGGTTGTTTACCACAAGGTAATAAAGTATATTTATATGATGTACATGTGCGTATTTATTTATTTTAGTACACTTGATTTATCACAGATGTAAGACAATCACATGATGGTAGTGCCCTACTGAGATTCTTTCTCACACCCCACATGGGCCCTTCAGGATGTGTGTAGACTTTATGGATTTTCATTCAGATAAAGGTTTAGGTATAGAAGCTAGATCTTAGTGATTAAGTTAGAATGGGATGGATGGCATGGGATCATGGATTCTTTCCTCATCTAGAGTTTCCTTTTTTGTTTCATTTCTGTGTCAGCATGCTAATATATGTATGTACTGAGGTCGAACATGGGTGATCCTCTTTTATTTATTGCCTTGTATGGACTATCTTGGATGTATGTTTCTACAAATGGTATCTTGTGATGTTTTATCTTTCAAATGGTGTCTGATCTTGTTTATTATTATTGCTTCTATTTTTATTATTGTGCTTCTTCCATGGGTGGGTTATTAGTCTTGACTTTGCTCCTTTTTCAGTTCTTAATATATATTATACCATTATTATATCATCACTAGATCATATAGTCACTCCACTATCACTCTTTTATACCATTGCTGCTAGTTGGTAGCCTTTGGCGTATGGGGATGTGTGCCTAAGGCCCAATGACACTCGACCTGATGCACTGTTCAAGTGGAAAATTGGGTTGGGGCACTACAATCCCTATGATAGTGTGAGGTTATAAACTTATTCCTTATTTATAAATTCATTTCATACCATATTTTAATGGGGTTCCCTTGTATCAAGTCCTCTATTTTTTTGCAACTTTTCCCTCCAAATTAGAGAATAAAAAAATCACGGGAAGCAAGTTTCACTATTTTCTACCTAGTATATTCATGGTAAGAGAATACTTGTTAGATACAGCTATCCCACTCCAAATATGATTAAAATTAAGTTTTTTATTGAAATAAAATGACCTTTACCTTGATTACACCAAGAATGTCATCCTCTCTTGGTATCCTTTGTCCTACTCTAGTTCATTTGAAAATAATTCTTCATCATGGGACATCCTCAAAGTCATCATCTCATGATTTACAATGCATGTTATTGGATCATATAATGGGTCACCATAGATTACCCATGGGATAGGTTGGTTGTCTATTTGATTGATCTACTCATGAAGTTCCTCCAAATTTTTGTTAAGGAACTTCTCCAAATAGATCACCAATGATGGAATTTAGATTTCTGCAGATCTAATTTAAGATATCTATTTTTGGATTTTTATATCACTTTCATGATCAAATATATTCCCATGATTTTCTACCATATTAAGTGAAAAGAACAAAAATTCACACACATATTGAAATTGAAACCAAGATACACACACCTACAAGCATGCACATGATATCACACACACACAAACACAAGGATATGCACGCACACACACACACACTGACACACACACACACACACACTAAATGACACATACACACAACATGAAAGGATACACAAACACTCACTAATACACACATTAAATGAAACATAGTTAGACTATTTCTCTCTCATTTATATGTAGTCTTAACACTCAAATCAATTATAAATATTGTATGAAGTATTTACCGTGTTTATGGAGATCATGTGATGTTAATACTTACCCAACTAGGATAGTGTTGGGGAATATATCAACATATCTCATTAGGGTGGGAAAGGATTACTAGATAGGTAAATGGTAAAAATTAATGGATGGTTATGATATGTAGGATTTTCCAAATAATCATGAAAGGTAAAAATTTTATAACAATATGATACAAATATAGATGATTATTTTAGAGAATTTTATTTATTTATTTTTCTTTTTATAGTATATAATTCATATATAAAACTCAATGTGAAGGTCTATAAATAATTATATTTATGTAAAATATTTAAATATTACACAATAATAGACAATTCTAGAAGTTTTCATAGAAAATAGTTTTTTGAGGGGTGGATAACATGGGAAGATTAAAAGGATAATGGTTAAAAGAAATTAAGTAAATGGATATATTCCTATCAAATCAACCTATCTACAATACCAACTGATGTGAGATACATGGGGTGACCCGATCATCACAATGTAATATAGTAGTTGAGGGATAACATTTGGCATTTGGTAGAAGAAAGTATCCAACCAACACTATAATATAATCATGACCTACCACTTAGAAAATGAACATAAGTGTAAAAGTGATAATCAATATAGAAAAAAATACACTTGGTCCGATACAAAAATTTGGGTATTTGTGATCTTGAAAAAAATATAACTTATAGATTAGAATGGAAATAATTCATAAGTGCAAGGTAAGTGATAAAAAGGTTCCTCATAATAAAGAGAAAAAAACTTGAATGTTTTCACTAATAAAATCATGAATGAATTACATTAACCATAAAAATCACTATTTATAGCCAAAGGGTAGTAAATGGCCAAAAATTTAATCCAAAATAGTTATAAAGTTTAAAACGAATTATCTCTTTAATGTAAATAAATATTTCCCCAATTTAGACTTTTAAGACAATTAGAACACAAATATTTTATTTAAGGAAGACTAAAAAATTTTTAAGTCTTGAATTTGATTATCCCATCCCTTTAGAATTGAATTTATAGCTTCAAACTATGACTGTGAAGTTTCTTCAAATGGATTGGATTATAAACTCAAGAAACCATTTGTCTTAGGTTTAATGCAAAACATTTGGGCTTGAATAAGAGTGATAATAAGTCCATTTTCACTTACATTAATGCACTTTGAGTTTGTTCCTTTAATGAAATGTGATGGGATCATATTTTACTATAAAACTATTTAATATTCCTTGAATCATATAACCCTATAAATCCAAATCATCTTCACTGGAAATCAAATCAACGCCTTTGACTTAGTTCTCATAAAAACCTATAAAATTTATATTTCATTTTAAACATATAATCAACCTCAATATATTTATGTTCTATAAATAATAATATGTATATTTTTTGTAGTCCCTTTATTTTCAATGTATCCCCTTTCCCCTACATCGATGTAATAATATGTATATGTTTTAGAATATGTGATTATATATATATTCTTCATAAATAATATAACATGTTCTGTGAATATATATTTTGTGCCTCTATGTTACGTATAAATATATATATATATATATATAGTTATAAAATTTATATTTAATTACTTTATGAGTTTTGGGGGTGATGAATGACCTTGTAACAAGGTTCAATAAAATAATATATTATGATATATTAGGTATGAAGTATTTTTAAAACCCCATGTTACCTCTCAAGAAGTCTGTTAATTAATTAGTATCCTAAATTATCACTCATTATATTTTTATAAATAAAAGGAAGTAAGGGGTATGTTTTTAGTTTTTTAAAATAATGGTAGAAAGGAGGGTAAATGACGATTAAAAACTCAAGTAAGTGATAACTTTGTTTTGACACTTGGGTGATACCCTAGGTTTAATCCTTCATTTTTATTTTAATTATTATTCAAGTTAAATCTCAACTTAATTACTCAACTCAATATAAGTATTTTAATTACCCATCACTACTTCTCTTATAATAAATCAAGAAATATATAATTGAGTGCATATACCATTTTATTATTTTATCTATAATGGTTTTTAACACTCAATAATCATTGTGTGATCCAGTGACACTTTGGATCCCATTTCTTGAAATATCCTCAACCGAGAGATACATCTATCTAGTAGTGGAGTCTAAGTATCATGTCCTAAAATACATATAAATAATGAATCACACACCCTCTATAACCATCTAGGTACATTATATGTTATATAATCATGGAAGGGGAATATTTATGGTAGAAGTGATAAATATAGATACATTTTTTAGAAGGAGTTATAAAGTAAAAATTTCCACCTCCTTACTCAAGTTTCATACTATAATTACTTAGTGTAAAAAAATTAAAAAATTAATAAAATTATTTTTAATAATAAATAAGAAAATACAGGACTGATTTCCCCCTTATATCAACACCGATAGACAACCCTCCATTGAAGGGGGTTAAAAAGGGAGAAAAACATAGAGAAATACACATAAATAAAATTTTGAAAATATTTTTAACAATGTAAAACTAAGATAAGTCTAATATTAAGAGTCCCAAAATTTATGAATTGTATTCCACATGGATTATTATTTATTTTATAGTCATTAACACATTCCTTGGGGTATTAGGATGATGCCACATAAAATTTCAGTAGCTTCGATTCTTATATGTGTATGGGAGAAGATCCCAAACCTCCTTTTATTTTTGGGATACATCATATTTACCTCCTTATATCTGTATCACCATCCACCCATGATTAGATATTCTTATCTTTCCTTAATTGTTTTTCATGTGTCTCTATTTCTTGAACATTTCATTATTTAACTAGAAATATCATATAGGAAATCTCTTACCTTTTTCAATTTTGTTCATGTCCTCCACATAGACAATGTATATCATCAAAAAATTAATTTTAATAATCTTAAATGAATATTCATGAAAATATAAACTCCCTCATAGTCATTTGATAATAGATCCATGTTCAGTTACCCCTTCCTAATTGATATGTTAAACTTACCATGGATAGTGGTTCACAATTAGTTTCTTAGGAACTCATGTTAGGTAGATCTCCCTTGGTAACTCATATTCATGTTCATTTGGGTTTTACTTCATAATATGTTAGATAAAAAAATTCATGATCAGTTCAACAAAATATGAACATGGTTCATTATAGGTTCATCACATATTAATGGTAGGTTCAACCTACCATGAATATAACCTCCAATACTCACATGGCCTTATTCTTACATAAGGTTCATCCTATAATGAGTGAATTTTTCATGGAAAACTACATAAAATACAAAAGGTCCAAGGTTTTTCCATCACATTTTATTACAGTAATAATAATAAATCAATAATATTATTTCTTTATATAATTTTAATATTAAATCTAAAATTCAAAAAATTACAAAAAATGTGGGAAATTACCTCTCATTGAAAATTTTGTCTATCTTATATACAATGAATAATAAATTGGAAATAGGTATAAAACCATGTTATATCTATTGACATCCACCTTGATGCTTTATTTATGTTTTGATAATACACCCTCTCACTTTATTTTATATGATTTGATTATTATTTTTTATTATTTGTTCATATGATCCATGATTTATTATTATTTATTGACTATTATGTTTAATATTATTTATTAATCACATTTTATATTGGATAAATAATTCTTAAAATAAGTTAATTTTAATGGAAAATGAATCTATAATTTAGAAACTAATTATTTTAGAAGTTTAATTTTTTTTACTAAGTCATGAATCTTATTCCTAGAGAAGTTACCCTTATGTTTTGGATTATTAATATTATGTTTGATAATGTTTAGAAAATTGGATAAGTGATTAAATAATAGGGAATAATTAATTTACTCTTATATAATTTGCAAGTAACTTTTATGATTAAAGGAATTAAATATTATGCTTTATAGTGTGGATCATAATTTACTCATAAATTTTGAAGAAAAGAGTTGAGAAATTAATATTTATTTAAGTATTAGAAGGATATTATATTTTTTAGTTAGACCCTTAAGTTTTATAAAAAAATGATGAAGTGATTAACACTTATGAAATCTATGGCATGAATCTTATAAAGTGTAGATTAGATCTTATGATCTTATCTTACTCCTATAATATAAGGTTTACTCTTATTATTTTATATTTTACTCTTATACATATAAAAATGAGAAAAAGTTCACTCTTATGATTTTTAAGAAACATGGATATTATAGAGGATTTATTACCTTAATGTGTTCAATGATAAAAGTTTTATAAAATACATGATTTAGAGAACACAAAAATAGCACATAGAACATGTAGAAAGCATGTTATGATTCTAAATATCAATTCTATTAATCAAGAATATTTTTATTTAGAGGAATATTTTCCTCAAAATATATTTTTAGTTTTCTAAAATTGAGGATTCATAAGTTATTTACATATAGTAAATGAAGATTATAGATAAAAAATACTCGGGATTCCTCAGAATACCCAATATTAAGTTTACAAATCTGTTACACAACATTCATAACTTTATAAGTTACTACATATAGTAAGAGTTATATAAGAAGAATAATTTATGATTATGAGAAGTTGGAGGATACAATATCTATTTCAAAGTTACGACTTAGGTAAATTAGAATATATGGCATGAAAAAATACACAAATTTAATTATCATAGCCTAAAATTGTCTAGTATAGTTTTATGATAATGTTAAAAATATTATAAAAAATAAACACTCTGTTTATTCAAATTCAAATGTGATAAATTTATGGATATTATCTCAGGAAATAGATTATGAAAATTTGAAGGCCAATTTTTATGGGTGATATTGGATAAATATTTAAACTCATTTGACTTAGATGATTTAAATATTCCCAATGAATGTTTTTATATTTTATATTTTTAAATTGTTTTGACCAATATTATTTTAAGGAAAATATATAATGTATATAATTAAATCATATATAAGATTATGGTATGTGTTGAATCTTTCATTTTTTTAAATTATTAAAGAGATAGGAAGTATTCAATGACTAAAGTTAATATTTATATTATATATATGTTTCTCTGGTCAGATTGGATGAGACTACATGATACAAAATATCAACGATACATTCTATTATTCTCTTATACTGAAAAATTATATTTTATGATTGGGAAGAAATAAGGAGAAGAAGGAATATTGTGTGAATTTTAAGAACACTTGTTTATGATACTATGTTTTTTGAAGATAATTTATAATAAAGTATTTTCTAAGAGTTGTATCTTTAATTTTATCTATTATCGGGGAAAACACTATACTTTTAGTTGATGAAGGATGGAAGAAAATGTGTGATAAAACTATTTTTATTTATACATATAATATATTTATACCTATGTGTCAAATACTTGTACTCAATTATAGATGAAGTGTCAGCTACTTGTACTTAGTTGTGGTTAAGTGTCTACTACTTTTACTTAGTTTTTAGGTCCCTAGTATAAGGATCATAAATTATGAAAAAATACTTGCTATACTAAGTGACAACCACTTGCACTCATTTGGGAGATCCCTAAGAAAAGGATATGAATAAAATCATTAAGACTGTATTGTGTATTGGTGGAGTGGACTATGATATGTTTATTATTGTCCCCAAACCACTAAAAAAACCTTATGTGCCTTGATCCCTTTACTTTAATTATTTCAACTACATTAAATGATTAAAATTAAATGATATATTAAATAAAATTTAAGATGGAAGCTTTAAATTAGTGAAATTATTTAAAATAATCAATTCATCCCCTCTTGAGTCTTTTTCTTCAACCTAGCTTGGACATCAATACCATTCCCCCACACATAGATTTTTCTCTCCTTGGGAAATAATATCATTAATTTCAAATAAAATTATACATATAAATCATTTCTAAATAATAATTCTAGATAAAAGGAAAACATATGATATTTCTTCCCATTTATTATCATTTTATTCATTTACTTAACTCCCTTTATCACCCATGTACATTTATACCAACTTCTAGTTTATATAGATATCCTATTTTCAACATACCTTCTTAGAGAATTATTTCTCTCACTTAAGTGTAATTGATTTTCATGGTTTTACTAATTATAAAATTTATGCATGATTCTATAGGATTTTTTAAATTCTAATTTATTCACCATTGTGTCAAGAGTATGTATCAATCATGGGGGATTTGACATGGGTTGTTTTAAGGGTAAGGGGTAGGTGGGTAATTGTGAAAAAACATAAGGTTCAAAGTGGAGGTTTGATCTTAAAACATAATACAAGATATATAATTCATAAAATAATGGAAAATACCCTTAATCATTCCAATATAATAATATAAATCATCAAACTCTCATTTTCCATTTATATCATGGATTATAAGTCAATATAATGGATAATGTAAATGATATATCCTCTTTATTTTTTATATAAATATTTTTTTAGAATAAGAGGGAAACAATATTATAATGATATTTTAACTTTTGAAACTCACCCAAACTCAACAAATGAACACACCCTAACCCACTTACCATATAATTTACTTCATCCCAATAGATCCCATGAAACAACCCCCCTACCACACTTAGTATTAATTATATTCATACAAAAGTACCTAAAATATGAAAAAACCTCACATTATACTAATAAAAAGTACCTATTAGGTGATTCATGTTTTCTAAGGACTAAAAGGAAGATTAAAATGCTAAGGTAGTCTTAAATAGATAGTAGGTTCTTAAAATAAGCACCTTAATCATGTCTATATAGCTAATAGATTCTAAAAGTTTTGAAAAACAAGTATAACATGTTTGATACGACATGAAACAATTTAATATTTATCTCAAAAAAGAAGAGTATTTAAAATAATATTTTAATAGGTTTATAATACCTCAAGGGTTGGTGTTAATTGAAATTGGATAGTTTCTAAGGGTATGTACTTTTACGATCAGTCAAAACCCATGATGATATTTTAAAATCAAAATCATGGAATAAAAGAATATTAAAAATAATTTAACTTTATATTTCCAAATAAAAAATTCTTTACATGGGGTTTGTTGTCTAAAAAATGGTATTAAATATTATTCTAATATCATTTGTATTTAAGGTTTTAGAAAAAAAATAAATTTATAACTAATAGATTATCACCACCCCCATACTTAGATGTTATTTTTCTCCATTATAGATCATAAATACATCAAGGAAGTATTAAATAAATAATTCATAGGATAGTAATCAACAAATATAAAGGAAAGATATAGCTTTATGTTATAATAAAATGAACAAGTTGTAAAAGATATTTCCCAAATAGTAATATGATGATCTAAAAAAAGAATTATATTATAAATTTATTAAAAATAAAACTAAAATAATTTAAAGGATAAAATGTAAAATTAAAAGAATTCATGGGTAAAACCTTCAAAAGGTATTATATTTTAAATATATATATCTAGATAGTCTATTAGTGATACAAAATATTAAGGGAGGGTATGGTCTTTGTGATAGGAACCACCAAATCCTTATATATCCTGTGCTCAATATACACTATTTTTTTTAAGTGTCCCCTTTTCTAGTGAATTATGCGTTTACCACCCTTATAGTAATGTGATTTTAGTTTAGTGGGGGTGTAAGGATGCAAGTATCCTTATCCTTAACTTTAACTCAAGGAAATTTGGTTTTTACAAAGTTTATACCATCTATTGAGGGGGAATATTCTATAATTATTTCTAAGTGCATTTTTGTTCATGTTATTCAATATTAGCCCCATATCCCTCACCTTCCTTAGTGAATATCACAATAGGATTCTCCATCCTATATTTAAAACTAAAAACATATTATATGGATTCTTCTTTATCTTCTTATCCTAGGTAATGTAACAATTTAAACAAACATTTAGTGTTAGAATAAGAGAGATTAGTTTTCAATTCAATTTATAAAAAAGTAATCCAATATGTATTCAAATTTATGTCATCCACCTTAATATATTTAGCTTGTATCTCTTCCACTGAATGAAATGAATATAGGAAGTAGGATTTATAAAGTAGGTAGTAGGTACTATTCTTTCAACTTATCTTAAAAACAAGACATATGTAGTGTGGTATCTTCTTATTTAAAATTAAATGTATTAAATAAATGTACCATGTATTCATTTCCAAAGTAGAGATATTTTTTATGAATTCTTATTGTATAAAGTATAACAAATATTCATCCAAATCCAATTAACCTCCACCAAATACCCCAAATGTTGGTCTCTCATTTATATGAACATTATCTTATAGATCAATTGTTATTTTAGATAAATACCATCTTCCTTTAATTTATACTCCAACTATATAATATAAAAGTTGAGATGGATAAATTATTATTATTACACTTTTTATTACTCTAAAATATACCTTATAAGTTCTTTTATAGTAGAGGTAATCAATTCTATCAAATCCCTTAAATTTCCCATCCTATTATATAAAAGTCTAGATTTATGTTCTTTTAGAATAACTTGAAATAATTCATCAGTGATTATAATTAATTATTACTATAGTGGGGGAGTTTAGTATTCTTGTTAATGTATTTTCAATTATTATCATTAACCAACATCTCAGATTAATATTGGGTATCCTTATTACTCAGGATCGTACACTGGTTGTTTTGGGACTACTCCTATTTCTATTATCTAGTATAATACTCTTTAATTTGTATTTGCAGAATTTTTTTTGGGTTAGAATATTGGTTCATTGATAATTATTTGGATTTTAAGGACCCTTAGTGAAATATACCCTAAAAGTTAGTGGTGGGTGGGTGAATAAATATATGAAAACTCATTTTCAAATAAATTAATAAATCCTCTAAACACCCACAACCCTAAAAGATCTTGACCTCATGTTTAGTATGGTCAATTTTAGTCTCTTATTAGTATGATTATCCAATTGATATTATATTTATATTTTCATTTATATAAAGTATTTAATGATTACTTAACCCACACAAGAATTTATACCCCGTTGATAATTTGTAATGCATACACATATGAAAAAATAATTTTAACTGGTTTAATTGCATTGGAATATATCCAAGGATCATACAAAAATAGTGTGTGAATGTACCAAAATCATCTAAATCACTTTTAGTGGTGAGTTGAGGCAAGGTCACTCCAGGCCAAGGGTTACTCACTTTAAAAATATTTAGGGATAGTGAACTACCTCCCAAGGGTAAGTCTCTCACTCCTCTCTCTATACATGTTACTCAAGAAAGATTTTTTTGGCATATAATCTAATTTAATAATAATATCACAATTATTGTTGATGTAACAAGTGTAGATAGGTAGAAATTATCTCTTTATACTGATGTTCATTCATAAACAAAGTATGAACGTCACTATTATAATAACTCCACCTTCCAAGTGTTGATCTTAAATGTATCACCATAGAGTAAATCCTTATTCTCATTTAGAAAGATATATAATGAGTTCCAATACTCACTTCTCTATTTTATTACTTATTTGTATGTCATGAAAACACCCTATATTTTTCCTTGTATTTTTTATAGAATAAAAAATACTCTATTTATAGAGATTGATATCTCTATATCTCTAGGATTTCCTCTTTCTAGAATTTACATTCTCTAATTCAAGAAAATTTCTCTATGATCATTATTATTTATGAATTTAAGTCACATAAAATATCTTGAGAAAATATATCTATAAAAAATTAAAAATCAGAGTCAAAATCATTGAATTCAAATCATTTAAAACTCTATAAAGATAGAAAATTTGAAAACTAGGTAATCTTTCTGACTCAAAACCTTCACGACATGATTGTTACCATCATGATTCAGTTTCCTTTTCTTAGAAAGTCATGACTCAAACTCTAAATTTCATATGGTTTTGAAAATATAATTTATTAACATATCACAGAGAAATCCATGCTTTACAGTGCAACACCCACCTTCCAGTATAACAATAAAATTTTATGGATTCTACATCATGGTTCTGGTACTTTCTTTATGGGATGAATCCTCGAGTTGTGGCATGAAATCTAACCATGATCCATTCCTAATATAATTTTTAATCTTACATACATCCATTATGATGTTGATTTCTTACTTTATAGTGCAATACTTCATATATCCTCATATATATTTATTAATACATAACATCCATTACAGTATAAAAAAAACTATGAAACATGATTTATTCATAATTATTATTACATAGAAATGTTTTATTCCAACACAAGACCTATATGGTATAATATTACTATTTTTAGAACAATTATTCTTCTACCTTAAAATATCCCTACACTAAACATTCATGGATTTATCCTTTTGACATGAGATTATACTTCATGGTGCAGTCAATAACATTGAGGACAAATTTCCATCCTTTGGTCTAAAATATCTCCAGGATTCCTCTAGAATTATCTAAATTTTACCACATCATATAAAGCTACACATGATGTAATAACTGATATCTTAGATAAAATTAATTTCATAAAATTATTCCCTAGGATATGCTAACAAATTTCTATACGAAATTTACACCACTATGAAAAAATGACTTCCTCTATGCCGTAATCATCTCCTTATACCCATTTCACATATTCAGAAATTTATAGTTAATATTACGTATATTCCTTAAGATTAATCTTATATATCTATATTAAATTTCTAATTATTATTTCCTAAATTTTTACTCTTATGTTTCCAATTTATTTCATGAGTTACTCTTACATATCCTTTCAGAATTCCAATTTAATCATACATATTACCATACTTTATCAAAATTCCTTCAACACCCTCCTGAAATTTTTTAACACCATATAAAAACAACCCTACTTTTATTTCAATACTATTCCATTTTTGAAACCTTCACAAATGAGATTCTTTTCTAACCTTATAATTATAATTCACTTTCACAAGCAACCACTCTGCATGTGGAAACTCCAAACTTACTATAATGATTTTTTACAATTTCAGTGACATGAAAATGATAAAATCAAATATTTTTTCCATATTTAGCGTAATAAAACAAAATACAAAAACCTGTATACTATCATAAATGGTTTATGACTATAAATATAGTTGAAAACAAATCCAACACTATATAACATCAATTTCTTATTAGATTCTAATAATCCTCTGTTTTTATTTTTTAGAAACACCTATCATGAATCAAAAAACTTGATGCTTAAATTATAAATAAAACTTCTAATGACATATTCAAATTCTTGATAATTCCTTGTTCCATATATAAATCAAATCCAACAAAATTATTCCTTTAAAATAATAAATATCATTCTGGAAAAAAAAGAAATTTACCTTGGAAGACAAGGGATTCACCACCCAGCTCATATATACCACCCCATATCTTCTTGATGCCACACACCAATATTTATTAAATTCTTTGAAAACAATGAATAATATATAAGATAAAATTGGTATACACTATTTCTATGAATTTTTACCCCTTCATTTCTAAAATTAATAGAGTTATTTCCAATATATTTTATCCCCATTTGTTAATATAGCCCCATACCTAGTTTTGGATAGACCAAGATCCCCCTTTTCACTATAATTCATTTAAAAATTTTCAACATTGTAGATCAATTTTTGGATATATATTTAACCTTTTAATTAGATTATAATATATTTTTACCACTTATAAATCTTTATCCATTACTCCTCATCTCTCTTTACGATTGATACCACAAATTGTATTACCAAGAACTATAAAAAAACTACTTTATATTTTTTTAACATTACTTGGTCAAAATAAATCTTTTTTTTTATTTTATGATAAAAAAACTCATCCAACAATATTTTTACTCAAAAATATTTTTATATAGTGAAATTCCTACTTAGAAAAGGGTCATAAATAGATCCAATAAGTCTACTAAGTTGTAACTTAGTGTAATAAACAAGATTATAAGATATAAACTTTAATTTTATTCATTGTACTCACTTACTTCCATAGATGAATGTAACTTTAGAATTATATTATTTAAATTATATCCTTGTTATTTCAGTCACACTTACATAATAAGATCATTTAATAATAAATAAGACACAAATTATGTGAGTTATTCCACATGTTGAACCAATTGATACCAACTTTTTTGAGAAACTTGTGATATCACTTGTAGTCCAAGATCTTCCTTCCTTCAAAGAGAAATTATTCTTTTCCAAATAAGTAAATTAGCCTTTAAGTCATCAATATAAACTCATTCTCAATTTATCATCTCATTATCACCTATAAGATCTAATATTCATCACATGAGTCTCCTTTCAACAAATTTTGATATACTAAAAAAAATCAAATGATATCACATGTTAGATTAAAACAAAAAAAATCCTAGTGTTACTTCAAGTTTTTACCTCCCTATCAAGGTTTCTTATTCCTTATTCATGGTATAATGCCAATTGATATAATTTATGATCTTTAAACCAATTACCAAATCACACATTGATGATAATTATGACTAATTTTAGATTACTTATTACATTTATATACTAAAAATTTAAAATCCATCACATCTTCCTTTAAAATTTCTCCATGGATCATATATCCCCTTGAAACCCAAACCACTTCAAGAAATATTATATAATTTAAACACATTTATGAGAGGGGATACTATAATTTCCTCAAGTTGAGGAAGATAGTGAGTCACTATTTACCCCCAATTTTCATTTATAATTTATTTTAAAATCCATATTGATATTTGAAATTATTTTTATAGAGTCTGATGCTTCATCATGGACTAATTCATAAGTGTTTCCTCCTAGGTTTTTCTTAACATCATAAATTTTATTACTTGAAACTGTTTTTTATTTACTTTTATAAATAAATCTACTTCTTTATTTATCCCTACAAGATTTTTTATATTTTTCAATCCATACCTTTCTTTATAATACTTAATTTACACAAGGTTCATTTACTTTAATAGCATGTGAACTTATTTAATTTTTTTTAAAATCCTATTATTATCCTTCTAGGATACCTTTTGTTCAATTATAAATTTGGAACTCTTTTTAAAATATATTTCTACATTAGAATCTTCTTTAACCAGACCATGAAATCTATTTCTCAAATATATATATTTTCCCTTAAATGTATGATGATTATATTTGTTTATTATAGCTGAATTTCTCTTATGATCTCCTATATAGATATGATTATATTAGTAAAAATTATTTGAATAAAAACCATAACAATCATGTTGTAGTTGATGAATATATTTTTCAATATTTTCCTTAAATTTACAATAGGAAATAAATTCCAATGCTTTATAATAAAATATTTTAATATTATCTCATATTACATAATAAAATCGCATGTCTCTATATGTTAAATTTATAAAATTCAATCTTTTATCCTTACATATTATTGGGAACTTACTGTATGTGTTTTCATTATATCCATTTTTTTCCTATTGCGTCATTGGTTATATTTTCTCCCTCTTCTTGGGGACACCAAATATAATCTATATCTCAGGATTTTTGAGGCTCCATAATAACCAATTCTAGGTTTACCCATAGAATATGGAATTTTCCATCACACATTTATTATTACACCTATCTAATTTAGAGTAATAATACTTCATTTAATTATTACTTGTTGAAGTATAATCAAACAAAAAATGAAAGGATTATTTTAATATTATATTACCCATGGATTTTGGTTATTCCACCTTATTTTTTACCAAAAAAAATCCTCTTCAAGATACTAGATCATTCTGTCCCTTAGACCATGTTGATCATTCAAGTATGCTTTAAGAATATTTTACACATAGATTTGATTCTATAAATAATGTGATTTATCATCTAGGATTTCATTTTATTCCATTATCTTAGTGTTCATAAAATAAAAAGAATACTTCATTATTATATTATCTTATTTTAGCTTTTAATATTCCTCAACTAATTTTTCTATGTGTATAAAAAATTATTTTATCCCAACCTTAAATTTTTGAAATTATTTTGTGATAAGGACCTTTTTTATAGAATTATATTTTAGTTTTTAAGTCTATGAAGAAATATCCACCAATTAATTGGATTGAATATCATTTTACTTCTTTATATCAGTAGTAACATCTACTAATATTTTGTTTAAGATTTCCAAATTTTACATCTCAAAATTTTTCCATAATACTTGATATCAACATCACTCATTCTCCTTTATCAAATTTATGATTTCTTTTTATAGAACCAGATATAGATTCTTTGATAAGTGTAAAGCTTCCACCTTTGGATTTATTGATATCTCATCTTAATAAAGAGACCAAACATAATCTAGGAAATTAGGCTTCTCACACAATCTTATAGAATAATTAAATGCATCAAAATGTTTAGAATAATTTTTTTCATACTTTCCTCTTGAGCGACATTGAAATATTTTACCTGAATCTCAATATGGATATATTTTTTACAACATATGGAATATAATTTTGGTTTTTATTTTTTTTAATATTCTTTACCTTCACCATGTTACCAAAAGGTTATAATGGAAAATAAATAAAAAATAACTCTAATAATCAATTATATTAGTTTATAATAAATCCAAAAATATATACATATTTTATGATATCTTTTGTTAAGTCTATAGGGGTATTTTGTGAGAGATACCCTGGGGGGAGGGTTGTGGTAAATTAATGTATGAAAGATCTTTTAAAATCAAACAACATAATCCTCTAAACTTTTAAAGCCTTAAAATATCTTGAACACATGATTAGTAGGGTCACTTTTAAGATCTTCTTAATACAATGATCTGATTGATATTCTATTTACCTTTACCTTGATTTAATTCATTCAATGATTACTTAACCCACATATGAATTTATTCCCTACTAAGAATATGTAAATTACACACACAAGGTATAAAATTTTACTTGGTTTATCCACAATTTGCTATATACAAGTAGTATATAATGGTTGTGTGATGATATACCAAAATTCACTAAATCAATTTTAGTGGTGTGTTTAAAAAATCTCACACTAGGCCAATGGTAACTCCCTTAAGAATGAAAATGATTTAGGGATGGTTCACTATCAGCAAAGGGATACTCCCTCACCCCTCTACCTAAACTTGATTCTTAATAATGGAAAAAAGAATAGTATACAAACCAATACATGAAAAATATCACCATTTTTGTTGATACACCAAGTGGAGATTGGTGATCCTTGATCTCTTTGTATTTCTCCTCCTTTAGAAAAATAGTTCGAACATCAACATCATAGTTACTTCACATTTGATAAGTTTACCTTCAATGCATCCCCATGAATCAACTCATTCTTTTCCTTTAGAAGGATCTCTAATGAGTTACAATTATCCCTTCTATATTTTATTGTTTATCTCTATATTTTGAAATACACCTCACATTTCCTCATATTTTTCAAAAATTCAAAATTCCTTTATTTATAGAGATGGATATTTATATATGTGTATGATTAACTCTTTTAAAAAAACCCCTTCTCTAATTCAAGGGAATATCTCCATGTTTCCCATCATTTAAGACTTCATGTTGATTAAAATATAGATAGAAAATCCATTCATAAACACCTTCAAAATTTGAGCCAAGCTCATTGAATTTATCTAAATTAAAACTCCTTGAAGGATAAAAACTTTGAAAACTAGGTAATCAATTTGACTCAACACCTTTATGGATGGATTTTCAACATCAAAAAATGATGTTATTCACCTACATAAATCATGTATCAGACTATGCATTTCATGTTTTATTTAATATAACTTTGATTTAAATGTCATGGTATAACCCATGATTCATTGATAAATGTTCACCTTCCAACAGAACATCATAAATTTACAGAATCCACATCATGTTATAGGTACTTTCATTATAGTATGGCTTCCAAATTTATGGTGTAACCTCTAATAATAATCCATCCTTAAAAGAATTTTTAATATTATGTTTTTTATAGTGTATATTTATTTCTTTATGGATAAATAATTCATAAAAAATTAGATAGATTTATTCATATGTAACATCCATTTATGTGTAGTGAAACAACCTTATAGAGTAATTCCTTTATAATTATTATTATGCATAAATTTTTTAGTTCTATGTAAAACCTATGCAATGTGATATTCTCATTCATGGTGAAAATTTTCTTCTAACTCTAGATAGCATTTCAATAATAATTTATAGGTAATTCCGTGTAGTGTGAGCTTTGATTTCATGGAATAGTCGATAACATTATGACATGATTTCTATTCTTGAGGCCAAACCATATCAAGGGTTCCTCTAAACTTATCTAAATTTCACTATATCATAGAAAGATCCAGAACAAGTAATAAATGATATTTTAGATAAAATTCCTTTCATAAAGGTATAATATATTCCATAATACACTTTTATAATACAAACTATAAATATCAATAGTTAAAAATGACTTAAATTGTGATACAATCATCTCTAGTTTCCCATTTCCCATCTTTAGAAATTCATGGTTACTATTATGTATCTTTATTCAAATTAATCCTATGTTTCCAAATGAAACATCAAATTAATCTCTCACAACTCCTTTCCAATATTTTAATCTTACATTTACAGTTGATATATTAGGTTACTGTTATATATTATTTTATAATTCCAATTAATTCATACGTATCAATATCATTTATAAAAATTCATTCAAATTATACCTGAAAATTTTCAAGACATTATAAAATCAATCCTATTTTTTATAATAATCTTTAATTATAAAAACCACTATAAATTTGATGGTTTAGAAACCTTCTAATCATAAATCACTTTCACATGAATCCACTCTGTATTTTAGAAAATCCAAAATTAATCCAATTCTTTTCCATACTTTCAATGTTATGACGATGATAACCTCATATATAATTCACTCCATCATCAACAACATGACACCAAATCCAATATCATATAGACTACCATCAAGGGGTTTTTTCTATCAATATGGTTTGAAATAAATCCAATACCATATGGAATCACTTTATTATTAGATAATAACGAAAAATATAAATCATTGAACAGAGTTCATCCAGTTTAGTTTGTAGTGATAGATTCATAATGAATTATATATAAGACAATAGTTTGAAAATAAAAATAAATGAATGAAATAAATAAAAAGGTGAGAAATAAAAAATACAAAGAAATTGTTTACATAAAACTAAGTACAATGAGTGAAAAAATTTCCCTCCTTGACAACGAAGCTAAATTTTATGAAGGACCTCATTGTAACATCCCACCCCTCCTCATTGGCTTGAT
Organism: Viscum album; assembly: GCA_963277665.1. Classification (NCBI taxonomy): domain Eukaryota; kingdom Viridiplantae; phylum Streptophyta; class Magnoliopsida; order Santalales; family Viscaceae; genus Viscum; species Viscum album. The sequence continues at coordinate 1,428,696,118 of OY728156.1, read as the reverse complement.
CTGAGGAAGAATTGCTACTTGGCCTTAAGCAACACCCCCAAGGTGCCAAAGGCCAGAAATAATTACCAAGGGATTAAATTCAAGTGGGGGTGATTTTAACTTTTAGAAATAATACAACCCAACTGCACATACCATAAAAAAATAAACCACTACATGATATATGATAATAATGTAAACAACTCAAAGTAATACCATTGATATCAAAACCAAACTACTAAAAAGTACCACAGTGGAAGACGACTAACATCAAAGTACACAATTAATGACAAAACAAACAAAACTCAACAAAAACACATGTAACTCCAAATCTAAAACATGCTCCATGCTTCAATTCTACAAAGAATCCCAAGAATCATGATTCTCTACTAAAGAAGTGTGATACTTTACCTTTTATTCTGTCCTAATAAACTATATCTGCAAATCACCAAAGTTCCAATGAAAGGGTGAGTAATGAAAATTAGTTGAATTTCCCTAAATGAATTATCTACTCACATATTTTGGATAGAACAAGTTATCACATTTATATAAAAAAATTTATATAAAAAATTTATATAAAAAATATATATAAAAAATTTATATAAAACAATTTAAAACCATTTATCATAAAGCCAAAACTATTTCTAAGAAAAATAGTTTTCTAAACTAAAACTATTTTCCATGGGAAGAAAACAATCAATTATTTAAACCATTTCACAATACTTTTTGGCATAACCAATCCATGATTCACCCACCCACCCACACACACATGCTTCTATGAAAATTCCATACTCATGAGTGGTTTCTCATTCATCCACTAAGTTATCAATAACTATATAATCTCTTTATTCCCCAATGAAATATTCCCCTTATTTCGGGTCACATCCCTTTATACCCCAATGTAAAATTCTCCTTATTCAGGGTCACGTTGAAATAATGAACTCACACAACTCATGTATGCCCAAACCATTTCAAATCAACCATTCTAATCTATTTCAATAAAACTATTCTTTTATTGAAAATATTTCCAACAAACGATTTCAATAAAGAAAAATTTTATTGAAAAAACTTTCCCATGAATCAAAACCAAAAAACCATTTTAAAATCAACATTTTAAAATCATTTATCAAAGCACCTTGTATATCAATTCAATAATTTCACAAAAAAACAAAAAACCATCACTAAAGTGGGTTTATACCATGATTTTCACAATTTCATAACCAATTTCAAACAATGCAATCAATTTGAAATAAATATTTCAATTTATAAGAATAAGAGTTGATAGTGAATCCACCTACCTCAGGAATTATATTGAAAACAAAGAACAAAATTAAAACTCCAACAAAACCAGGTTGAATCTCCAAATTGTTTTCTTATATCTCTTCCCATAACATCAATAAGGATAAAACTGAACATTATTAGCATCAAACACCTTATATCTATCCACTTTGGAATATATTTATGAAAAATAGAGAGGGAATACAACATATCTAAGAAAAACCAAGAAAAACTACCACAAAATGAGACTTACCAAGATAATTGAGCTTCAACGCACCAAGAAACACCTATGAATCACTTCCAATTTTACATTTAAAGGCTCCAAAACCTTTGGGAGGACTAATTTTCAAGTTAGGATCATATTGGGGAAATTTTTTGGTTAAAACTTAATCTAAAACTAGATCCATTTTTTAGGATCTTGTTTTTAAACTGTGCATGGTTAGTTGCACAGTTTGGAAAACTGTGCACTAATCATGTGACACCCTCTATCTCAAGGGGACCCTCACATGGTTGGCCCATGTAGTTATAAAAACCATGCACCAACCATGAAAAATCCCACTATCCCACTTTCCATGGTTTCTCCTGGATGGTTGCACGGTTTGAAAAAACTGTGCGCCTAAATGTGTGCCTTCCCCTTAGCCCCTGTATCACTATGCATGGTTTCCTATAGGAATTTCATAGTTTCCAAATACCATTCACCAACTTTTCACATTTAGAAAAGGACAAAAAACATTCCAAAAGCCTTATAAACCCTCTCATAATTAAACCAAAAACTTTACATACTTAAAAAACATAAATAATGGGTTACTAACTTGAAACTGGGGGTGCTAAATTTTCCCCACCATTAGTATTTACATCCATGTAAAGTAGAAACCCATCATTTATCTAAAATATTTCTATCCATTTATATTTTATTTCCTTCTCCCATTCCCAAGTATCTTTTAGAATTTGACCATGTTGCCACAAAACTCATACTAGACTGACGCTTTTCCCATGTAAGACTATATTTCCTATCCATAATCCTCATTGGCACATGATCCAATGAAGCATCTGACTCTAGGACAAAGTGATCCCATCAAATCACATAGTCAAGATCTGGATAATTCTTTTTTAAGTGAGAAACATGAAACACATTATGAACCGCACTGAACTATGGTGGTAATTCCAATGATATGCCACCTCACCAACCTATTCAAGTATCTCAAAACAACTATGTATAAAGGATATAACTTACCATGATTCCTAAACCTATGATACCCAAGCCTTGGAGAGATCCTTAATAACACATGATCAGTCACCTTTAATGAAAAAAACCATCAATGATGATCTGCATACTATTTCTGATGACTATGAGTAGACTCAATCCATTTCCTGATTAACTGAATCTTCTCTATTATCTCTTGGACAAGCCTCAACCCAAATAGTTAAGTCTCACCAATTTACATCCAACAAAGTGGAGAATGATAAGGATGCCCATACAATGATTAAAAAGAATCCATATATATCACAACTTGATAAATTTTGTTATATAATAACTTCTCTAATGGTATTTTCTCCTCCCATGAGCCACCCAAACCTATTACACAAGATAGAAACATGTCTTGAAACACTTGTATCATACTTTTGGATTTTCCATCCATCTGAGTATGATACGCCATACTCATGGTCAATTGCATTCTAATGGATTATTGTAAGGATTTCTAAAAATGAGATGTAAAACTTGGGTCTCTATCTGACACTATCAAAACTAGTACACCATACCTCTACCATTTCTCATATATATATTTTAGACAATTCCTCCATAGTATGGGATTCAAAAATAGGGTTGAAATGGCCTGACTTTGTGAGATGATCCACTATCACCCACATGGAATCATGTTTCCGAACCATTCTTGGGAGACCTATCACAAAATCTATTTCTATCTGCTCCCATTTCCAAACTAGGATAGGTAAAGACTACAATATACATGCTGGTCACTGATATTATTCCTTAACCTGCTGACACATTAAGAATCTCTAAATGAACTCAGCCACTTTTTTTTCATACTGACCCACCAAAACTATGATTTCATTGCCTTATATATATTCTATATTATAGGATTAATAACCCATCTTGAATGGTGAAAATCATGAATAAGTTGTTCCTGACAAGTCATAGGTATGACCATATGATTTATGAACCACAACACTAAACTCCCATCTAGCCTCCATATCAAATAAATATTTCATAATGGTATAATTCAAAATAATAGTACCTATCATAGTTTATGGTCTAGACTGATAATCCAAAATCACCTACTCAGCTCCATATAACTACTTACTCGCTGCACTTTGATCCTTATTTCCTTGTTGAGATTTACCTTTCGGAGGAGTAATGGTATTACTAGAATCACCATGGATATATCTATTATTTTAATGAGAGGTTTTATAATTATTTATTCTTATTGAATCATAAAGTGTCTACAACACATGATAAGTGTCCCGAACAACTAACCTTGGAGCACTGCGATAATAGCACTAAATATTCCTCATCTGGTTTCAATTTTGACATTCTCTAGATGGTGTCGTACACTATTGCTTCATGTGGTTAAAAAACCACATTAGAAACATCCAATCTTGCTGTTGGATCTTGGAGGAAGATTCACTGGCCCAAATGTCCAATTTTGAGGCCTCCCCATACCTTGAAAATAGGTGTCCCTCTTCCTCTTTCTCCTAGAATTAGAGTCCCCACTATTTCCCATAAGTATCAACATACTCCCTATAACCGTATCTCTTGATATATCCATTTTTGTAACTGTTTCTCTATTGACCATCTCTATGTAATCCGTTATACACAGTATGAAAATCTTCAAGTTAATCTCCTACCACAACCCTGATTCAAAGATTCATGCCTTTAAGGACACACTAATAGAAAATTCAAATTCAAAGCAGACTAAATTCATAAATTTATCCATATAATCTATAACTATGAGGATATAATGCTTCAATATTAATAAATCTATCATTCTTGCAATCCTGAACATATGAGGATATAATTTTTTGTTTATTTTTTTTAAAATCCTCCCATGAAATGACTTGGTCTAATTTAGCCTGAATAGATAAATCCCACCATTGTCATGAAAGATCCTCCAAAATATACTTTACCAGCTTTATTTTCAACTCTACTGGTGTACCAAGGAAATCTAAGTTTTTATTCATTCTATTTAGCCACACCTCCTCCATTTCTAGTACTGAATCACCCCTAAAGATGTCTGGATTATTCTTTGGTAATGAATGGAATGATCCACTTGCCTTGGTTCATCCCTCATATCCCCTCTATCCACAACCTAAAAGGCTTAGACTATACTCTAAACCATCTATTGGTTCACCTATGGCTCAAGTGAAACCAAGATTTCAATAGGTTCCTCCAATTGGTTTCTATGAAACCTACTAGGTTCCATTTTCTATACAGACAACAATGCCATAAGTATCACTCTCTAGAAACTAAAGGATTAAAAATTTAAAATTTTACCACATCACAACTATCACAACACTGCTTTCCAAAATTCAACATTTTCCACATTCAACCATTTTTTAAAATTCCACCATGCTTTTGAAAATCAAACCATTTTAAAAATAACCATTTAATGCCTTTTCAAAATATCACATTTGAAAACAACTTTAAATTTTTTAAAAAATCAACACTTTTACTCCAAATCATAAATACTTAGTCAAAGTGAGATATTAACTCCTGGTGGGAAGTCATTTCTAAAATTCATGTCATGCTTGTCTCATTGGCTAAACCCATGACAATGAGTTCCAATTCCTATAAGTGTCTGCAAAAAACTTATGCACACAACTCCCTAGTAACTTGAGGTTGAACATAAAAAGGTTAGCTACATATTTTTATTATCTATATTTAAAGTCTCAACAATACTACTCTTTTATACCATCCCATCATAAGGAATAAACTAGAATGAAATTCAACTCCCAGACTGAGAAAAGATAACCGAGTAAAAGACTAACCAAGATTAATACCACTTACAAGTAAATGATTGAACAAGATGATACCACTTGTAACATCCCACCCCTCCTCATTGGCTTGAGTTGAGACAGAATTGCTAATTGTACTTAAGTAAAATCCCCAAGGCCCTAAAGGCTGGTAATAAATTCAAATGGCTTCAATACAAGTGGGGGGATGATTTTCCTTTTTAGAAATAAAACAACCTAAAAACACATACCATAAAAAAATAAACCACTATGTGATGTATGATAATAATGTAAACAACTCAAAGTAATACCATTGATATGAAAACCAAAATACTACAAAGTTCTGTAGTAGAAGATGACTAACATCAAAGTACATAATAGAATAAAAAACCAAAAAAACTTAATGACAACCCACATAACTCTAAATCTCCAACATGATCCATTATCCAACTCCACAAAACAGCCCAAGTATCATGATGAACCACTAAAGAAGTATGACACTTTACCTTTTCTTATGTCCTGATAAATGATATTAGCAAAAGAAACAAAGTTCAAAAGAAGGGGTGAGTAATGAAACTCATTAGGATTTCCCCAAATTACTTCCCTACTCATTCCACTAAGATAGAACAACTTAGAACATTTATATAAAACAATTTAAAACAATTTATCATAAATCCAAAAATATTTCTAATAAAAATAGTTTTACAAACCAAAACTATTTTACATGGAAAGAAAATAATCAATTCTTTAAACTATTTTACATTAATTTTTGGAATACCCAATCCATGATTCACACACCCATACACCCACACATGCATTCTTCTCTAACAATTCTATACTCATGAGTGGTTTCTCATCCACCCACTAGGTCATCACAAAGTGGCCAATATACTTATGCCTCAATGAAAGATACCCCTTATTCATAGTCACATACCTTTGTACCCCAATGGTACATCTCCCTTATTCAAGGTCATGTCAAAATCATAAACTCACACAACCCATGTATGTCAAAACCATTTCAAATTGACCATTCCAAGATATTTCAATAAAACCATTCTTTTATTGAAAATATTTCTAAAAAATAATTTCAATAAAAACAACTTTTATTGAAAACACTTTTCCATGCATCAAAACCAAACAACAATTTTAAAATTATTTATCAAAGCACCTTGCACAATAATTCCAAAATTTGAAAAAAAAATACAAACCATCACCAAATAGGATTTCTACCATGATTTTCACAAAAATTTCACAAAAAATTTCAAACAAAACAATAAATTTTAAATAAATCTATCAAGTTATTAGAACAGGAGTCAAGAGTGTATCCACCTACCTCATGAATTATGGAGAAAACGAATAACGACACGAAAAATCCAACAAAATCAGGTTGAATCTAAAAAAAACCCACCTTAGATATCTTCCCCTAACATTAACAAGGCCAAAAATAACCATTATTGTAATAAATACCTTATGTCTATCAACAATGGACTATATCTAAGAAACTAAGAGAGGGAAGAAAGTAGATCTAAGAAACACCATGAAAAACTACCACAAAAGGAGACTTACCAAGTGAATTAGGCTTCAACGCACTAAGAAACACCTCTGGATCACTTACAATTCGATGGGGGAAAGGTTCCAAAAACTTTAAAAGGATTAATTTTTGAGTTAGGGACTAATTGGAAGAAGGGGTTAAAACTTAATTCCGAACTCGATCCACTTTTTTAGGATCTTGTTTTTAAATCGTGCATGGTTAGTCGCACGGTTAGAAAAATTGTGTGTTAACCATGCTCCAGCCTATGTCTCAAGGGGAATCTCATATAGTTGGACCTTAAGGTTAAAAAACCATGCTCCAACCATGAAAAATACCACTATCCCATGTTTCACAGTTTCTCCTAGGTGGCCACACGTTTTAGATAGTCCTACACCTAACTGCGAGCCTTCTCATTAGTCCTTATCTCACTGTGAAAGGTTTCTTGTAGGAGTTGCACAGTTTCCACAAACCGTGAACAAACTTTGAACCATTAGAAAAGGCCCAAAATCATTCCAAAATTCTTCCAAACCCTCACAAAATTCACCCAAACACTTTACATACATAAAAATCATAAATTAATGGTTACTTACTGGAAATTGGGGGTTCTACAATCATTGCAGGGTCTCATAAAATAATATTTGAATTTTCCTAAGGAATGAATTATTTGTGATAACACTAGGGTTTATCTAAAAGAGTATTCCAATCCCGAATTATTTTCAATTTTTAATTATTATATTTTTAGAAATGTTATATAAGTAAATGAAGTAAGGAAAATGTTTTTTTCAAAAATAAAGTAAGGAGGGTAAATGAAAAGTAAAAATAGAGGTCAGTGAAAAATTAGTATTGATACTTTGTTGATTCTAAAGGTGTGATAATTTATTTATATTTTAATTAATATATAAGTTAAATATCTAATCAATAACACTAATTAATACTATTCATTGAGTTACCACTCATTATTTCTATCTTGTAAGATTATAGAAACTATAATTATTGAGTGTAAAGCCACTTGTATCCTCTTGTTTATACCAGTCTAGATCACTCAATGATGAATGAGTGATCCAGTGACACCTTAGATCATACTTATTGAAAAATCCTCAATTAAGAGACATTTTTATCAAATAATAGAGTATAACAGTTTTTTTCCTAAGATACAATTCCAAAATCATGCTCTACTTATTCCATAACTATCTGAATCTACCTTATGATGGATAATCATGGAAGGGGAATATTTATGATATAAAAAATATAAGTAGATACAATTTTTAATATGATTTATAGAGTGAAAAACTATACCTACTTTATCTATACTCATACTATAAATACTCATGATAAAAATAAAAACAAAAATAAAAATGTATTAAAGACAAACTCAAGAAATAAAAGATCATTTTTTCCTCTCAGATCAAAACTAATGGTCAAACCTAAATATAAGAAAATGAAATCAAGGGAAGAACATAAAGAAATAAATTTAATGAACATTTGAGAAAGGTTTATAGAACTTAAAAATAATATAATTCTAGGATCTAGATTTCTTAAATTTTATAATATTACCCCATGTCCACTTATTCATTTTATTGGCACTAGAATGTGCCTCAAGGTCATTGGATTATCCCATATATATTTTCATTAGCTTTTATTATTCCTTATATATTAGTAAATCTTACATAATTCTTTTATTTTTAAGAAATGTCTTTTTTATCTCCCCTTAATAGTATCATCATCCACTCGTTATCAAATATTATTTTCCTTACTTAATCATATGTCATTTGTCTCTTCTGTTGGGATATTTAACAATTTAGTTATATAGGTTATACATGACATCTTTTTTTCTTTTCTTAGGTTTGTTCATATATTTAATGTTGATTATGGATCTCATTAATGATATAGGTTTAACATTATTCAATTAAAATCTTTGTAACTTTAAAACCCCTTATAGTTGGTTGATATCAGATTCATGGTTAATTCTCCCATGATTCATGGAAGATTGAACTTACCATGTATAATGGATTATGGTCAGTTTATTAGGAAATTATTATAGGTTAAACTAGCGTTGAAGATTATATTCTTGATTAGTTGGGCTTTACTTCATGGTAGATTAAATATTAAAGTCATGGTTAGTTTAACTGACCTTAAAAGTGGTTCATAGCAGATTCACTTCATACCCATGGTAGGTTCAAATTACTTTGAATAACCCATCATGGTCATTTAGACCAGTGATCATAGTAAGTTTAACCCACTATGAAGTGTTTTTTCACATCCACCTATAGAAAATAAAAAATATTTAATATTTTAAATCATATTTTAATACCAAAAGAATAACAAAAGAATAATTTATTTATTTATTTTATTTTTCTATTAATTAATAAATTAACTAATTTATTAAAAATATTATAAATTTTATTACATTTTTTATTTTTTTGGTTTATATGTAATGAATAATAAATATAAAATAGGAAAAACTATGTTATATTAATGGGTATTAAAGAATAAATGAGAATAAAAAAAGTTATGTTTTTAGAGAAATTCAACTTGATATAAAAACCATGTTGTGTTGAGTAGGTAACATGTCATGGTTAGTTTCATGGTAGGATATTTTGAGAAAAAATTGTGGTTTATAGGATTTAAAGACTAATGGTGAAGATGAAAATCATGATTTTGTGAACACTTCATGGTTTATGTAAACATATCTTGGAAAAGGTGAAGAGTTCATGGTTCAAGAGTGTGGGTTGGAAAACAATTTATTACAGCTATTAGAATACTATATAGAAGAAGCACAAAGAATTTTACTTAAAAAATTTCATGGTTATTTATATTGAAATGTTTGTTTTTTTTGTTTTGAAAAATTGGGAAATTAACATGACATGATTTTATGTCATGGTTTTGAGAGAGGTAATTGAAAATAATGTGGTTTATTTCAACACATTGTAGTGGAGATCAGATATATGACACTTTAATATGAAAAGTGGTTTTTTTTAGAAAGAAATATGAAATAAAACATTAATTTAAAATTTGGTATTTATCATTGAAAAAATTATATGTTGGGTGTGGGAATTCCATGGTTTTTGGGAAATTAAGTTATAAATATTAGAAACTACTTGAACCATCATATTTAAACTTGTAACTGCTTCATAACTCTTGGGAAAAATTGTAGTGAGTTGGGAGATATTTATAAAGCTATTCAACATCAATTTATAAATTTTTTCTTGGGTTTTAATGATTTTAACCTTATATAAATGTGAATTGAGGATTCAAATTGTGATATCAATGAATGTTAAATTATGAATTTAGAATTTTATGAGGTAGTTTATAATTATTTTCACTAATATGTGTTGGTAGATTCAGAGAAATTTTGGGTTCCTATGAAAGTGGAAATATTACTATTTTTATTTTTAAAATTTTAGATGATAATTGGAGTTTTTGGATGTTTTTAAATGAATAAAAGGAAGTTAATGATGTGGGAGTTTAGATTTAAAATAATTTAATGTAATTTCATGGTGTTTAGTAAATTTTAAAATTGAAAGGATGCGGTTTCATCAATCCAATAGGTACTTAGTCTGATGTCACTAAGTACTTGGTGGAGCAACCATGAGAGTATTCCCCTAGTATGGACCTTGGGTGGCTAGTACAAGTGCATCGAGTACCGAGTAGTCCTTGTACCTATTTTTTAGTAGATTTATTTTTTCATTTTTGGTTTTAAAATAAAAAAATCCCTTCAAGTACCTCATTTCTTAGATTCCATCCATAGTGGGAGGCCATTATTATCTCCCACTTATTCCTCATTGGTGTTCCCACTTTATATAGGTTTATCAGGGCTAGTTCTTCAAGTTTGATCAAGGTAATCCATCCTCCTATCCTCTAATTTCATTCACCCTTTTATTTTCCTATAATTTTGATGAAATGGAATTACACATTTCTTAATAATTCCACTAAATCATGATATAATCATGTTTATTGAAAGGTATGTTCATAAATAAGTTCTAGAGGAGACCTATGGAGGAAAAATTCACATGGTTTCATGGGATTTCATTAAAGGAAAACCAATATTTTGGTTTTTCATGGTTTTATACGAAATTGGGTTGGAATTAACATTTTATTCACTATAAAAATTTGGGGATTTTACTCATTATAGGTTTATATGTGTATTAGGAGTGATCTTCACCCATTTGCATGAGATTTCAGCCATGAGGTTTCATCTGATTTGTTTTACTTAATTATTCCTAAGTCAATAATTATAGGTTAATTATGTAAATTAAATATAAATGTTTTATAATTAATTAAAGTGGGTTATTGGATGAGATAGGGACTTTTTAGCTTGGATAGTGGTTGATGTGATATGGAAGATCTTGGATAATGTGAAGCATATATCATGATAATGGGGATAACTTTTATATAAAGTAATTAGAACCTAATATCACCTACTATATATTTTGATGTAATTATTACTTGATTAGTAAGTATGATTTAGTGGGATCATTTTACCTAATATTTATCCAAGGGGGATAACATGGATATGGGAGACTAGGTTAAACCTATTTAGAATGTGACAGTGATATCAAACACATTTACTTAGATATTTTGGTTACTTTATGAAACTTTTAGGTGATTAACATGGGTTTCAGGGTGAGTTGAACTTTGAGGGGTTTTGTAATGATTCCAGTGTACTAAATTTGTACTATATGTGGTAAAGTGTTGAACCTTCAAAAGTAAAAGGATATTGGTAATCCATATAACATGGTTTATTGAAAGAACTCATGATAATTGAGTAATTTGACTGGGATAACCATTAATATGAGTCATAGTGATTCATTGGGATAAATCAACCAAAGAGGGGTGACTTGAGATATGGGAATGGGTTAAATGGTCAAAATTAGCAGCAATCAATCTTGTCCGAGTGGTGTTGACCTATCAAAGGGGAAGTGTGTCAAGTGGGTGGTAAAGTAGGGCCCTTGTAATACCCCAAGATTTTAAAATAACAACAATGTTTTTGATAGTGTGTATGTACCGAAACACCAAATGTATAAAGGGATATAAAATCATGATAATTTAAGATATATATTTTTTTAAAATAAATTTAATCTCTTTGATAGCTTATGGAACATGCAACCCCGAGTCTAAATGAACTGTAACATAGTATACCCTTATAACTTATCCATTAAATTAGAGGGTATAAATAGTACTAAATAAATTATAAAAATTATTATTATATATTGATTATAAATAAAATAATAATCATTTGGAATAAAAAGAATTTTTTTTGAAAAATTGTATTTTTTTTTCTAAAAGACAGTTCAGTTTCACTTTGCACCCATGATTTAATTTTTTTTTACCAATTTTAGAAGATTTATTTTAAAAAATAAACTTTATTTTTGAAATCATAATACCAAAATTATCTTAGGGTGAATTTTTGGCATTTTTATGAAATGTTTCATTTTTTGATAAATAATGAAAAATATGGAATTTTAGTCGAAAACAGTCTTTTCATTTAAATTATTTACAAAGTAAAATAATATTTTAATTGATTAAAAAGTAAAATTAGTTCAATTTTATATCAATATGTAACATTATGTGTTTTAAACTGAATGAAAAATAGAAGTAAATTAAATTTTTTTCCATTAGCTGGGCAGACCGATTTTAAAACCGAGCATCAAAACTTTTTATTTCTGATAGTTGACACTGCAATTTGTCTTTTAAATAAATTTTATTAAATTAATTAGTTTAAAATTAAAATGGATATAAATTAAATGTAGGGTAAAAGCCTTATTAAAACTTTGGAATATTTTATATATTATTTTTAGAGTTAAATAATGAGTCAGTGTGGGGTTCCGAGACCCGTAAACCCTCGATGTTGACAAAATAAAAATATTAAATTTAGTTTATTTATACATGTGTGTTTCTTCTAGAAATGTGGATGACCTTGTTTGTTTAAGGTTCAAGCATTCCAATTGGTTTCTAATGGGTTTATTCGTAGAACTGGAAACATCCAATGATTCTATATCCATTTGGACCTACTTTCCAAAGGTAGGTGCTCATTAGTTGTGGACTGATGAGGCTTAAGAATTTGCATTGGTCGAGAGGATGGGAGGTCGGACTCATCACACCTTTTTGGGGGAATTATTATCTACTCCGAGACTCTCTTACATATTTCAGTTATGTTCGTGAATTTTTATTAATTTACCAAGTATGACAATGCATTTTCCTTTAGATCTAACAATCAATGATTGATATGTATGAGATTTATAGAATCTTATGTATTTGAGCTTCTTCATCGATAGAGAATCATCCGTATTTATTATAGATTCTTAGTCAATGGTATCCTTCAACACATTATATATAAATCTCTTGGTCATTATGATAACCATAATGGTTTTAAAGACACTCAGTGGGGGCACTTGAAGTTTACTGTCGTTCAGAAGGACATGGATTATTTAAGAGTTGGGATCGTACCCATAGATGGGATAACTACGTATCCTTGTTTAGAAAAGGAATCAGAACCCATGTAGTTCGAGTGAATAAGTATGGAGTTTATGCATGATTGATGGCCCAAAGAAATATGTCATAATTACTTTTATGCTCTAAGCTCATGTGAGTCATGCTCGGTGTGAGAAACAAGAGGTATCAGTAAAACTTGAAGATTGTGCCATGAAAGATGCAATCATAAGAAATTATGTGAGGCTTACGTATGTATGACTTCCCAAGATAGATGAGGATTGGGATTCACTTCAGAGAATAAACACGAGAATAAGGTCTATAAATGTATATGTGCTTTATGGATATTTGGATAATTAACTTAGGACTCAATCCTGAGAAGGATTCCCAAATTAGAGGGGACTTATGATTGGGTTTTATTCCTGAAAAGGAATCCCAAATAAAAAGAAATTAATATTGGGGCTTACTCCTGAGAAGGAGGTCCAGGTTAAGGAACTTGGGGCTTACTCCTAAGGAGGATGCCCAGGTTAAAAGAAATTATGACTGGGGCTTATTCCTGAGAAGGAGGCCCAGGTTAAGGAACTTGGGGCTTAATCCTAAGGAGGATGCCCAGGTTAAAAGAAATTTTGACTGGGGATTATTCCTGAGAAGGAGTCCCATGTTAAGGGGACTTGAGAACTGGGGCTTACTACTAAGAAGGAGGCCCAAGTTAAGGAAAATTATGATTGGGGCTTACTCCAAAGGAGGATTCCCATGAACAGGGAACTTAGGGATTACTCCTAAGGAGGATGCCCAGATTAGGGAACTTGGGGCTTACTCCTAAGGAGGATTCCTAGATTAAAGATCTTCTCATCTTAAAGGATGAGGTTGAATGAATGAAATCTCTAACCTTAGTGACATAAAGATATGTAAATCACAAGGTTTTGAGAAATGTTCCACATAATTCCTTTCAGATAAGGAAGTCAACAAAGGAACCATGCCATAAATGGATTTGAAGAAGGTTTTGAAGGCTTTCCTTGAAGAGGAAAGGTGGATTTGAGGAAAAGAAGTGAATTAGAAGGAGGCGCACAAGTATTGGTCTGGAACACAAGTCCTGGTCGTGAAAGTATACTTGCGCGACATGAGTTCACTTGGGAAATTGTAGACGCCGGAAAAATACGTTGCTCCCAAACGAAGCTCTGGATGAGGAAAGTGAGGTCATATTTGGAGTCAGAAGCACGTTTCAGAAGGCCCGAAGACCTGGCGCGAAATTTCGGAGGCCCGCGCGCAATATTGGCTATGCGCGCGCAATCCTTCCGGGATTCGCACAATGGGCCGAGTCGGCGCGTAATTTTCTGCGCCCGACGCCCGTGCGCGGCCCTGAAGCGCGTCGGGCCCCTATTTCGCGCTTGCGCCGCGTTGCGCGCCCGCCCGCCGAATTGCGCTCCCGCGAGCCGAATTGCGCGCCCGGGGTTGCCTATAAATACAAGGCGACCCCCAACGTTTTAAGGGTTGCCGGAATTCGAAGGGTCGCTCGTGCGCGCAATCCCGCCCCTCCACACGCAATGCCGATCTTCAGGTAACCTCCTTTATTTCACGCAAGCAAGCCCCGGGGTTCACCTTCACGCGCAACCCCTCTGGCTCCTTTCCTTTGACCAACTCCTCACCCGAAGGCCTTCGAGCGCAAAAGAAGCCTCTTGCGCGCAATTGCCCCCCGGATGCGCGCAATCCAGCTCGATTGCGCGCACCCCCCTTTACTAAGTGGCCATTCGTTAAAGGATGGGCCGTTGCCCCCGCGCACTATCAGAGGCCGGGTGCGCGCAATCCAGCCCGATTGCGCGCACCCCCCTTTACTAAGTGGCCATTCGTTAA
Source organism: Viscum album (assembly GCA_963277665.1). Classification (NCBI taxonomy): domain Eukaryota; kingdom Viridiplantae; phylum Streptophyta; class Magnoliopsida; order Santalales; family Viscaceae; genus Viscum; species Viscum album. The sequence goes on along the minus strand of OY728156.1, from coordinate 1,428,681,084 downwards.
AGGATGGGCCGTTGCCCCCGCGCGCTATCAGAGGCCCAGTGCGCGTAATCTCTATCTTCCGCGCGCAAAGCGCTGGTCCAATTGCACGCCAGCCCGCCCAATTGCGCGCCGACCCGCGGTATTGCGCGCCAAGCTCCTCTTTTGCGCGCAAACCGCCAGGGTCGCCCCCTTTGACCCCCTGAGGGTACCGGACTGCGTGGCGCCCGATGATCTTCATCCCGGGTGCCCGCACCGTGCGTTGTCTTCCCGTCCGGCCCTCCAGGCTCGCGCTAAGTGACAGGGACCCATTGGCAGCACCACCTCGTCCGCGCTGTAGGACGTTAAACTGCCAAGCATCCATCGTCCTGCATGACGCTAAACTGCACCTCGTCTAAGCTGCACGACGTTAAACTTCCTAGCATATGGGCCTCCACCCTGGAGTAAGTCCCGACACTGTGGGCCGCCTCAGAGCGTAGGCCCCATCCATTCGTCCTGCATGACGCTAAACTGCACCTCGTCCAAGCTATACGACGTTAAACTGCCTAGCATATGGGCCTCCTCAAGGTGTAAGCCCCAAACCCCATCGTCCAACACGACGTTAAACTGTACTTCGTCCGGCAAGACGTTAAACCGTCCGCTTCGTCCCCAACACACGACGTTAAACTGTACTTCATCCGGCAAGACGTTAAACCATCCGCTTCATCCGATCCCGTGCCTCGCACACAGGGTCCCCCCCAGTTTGGATGTGGCCCCCACCCGCTCGTCTCTGCAGGGATGTCGGGATTTCCCCTCTTTAGGGACGATTTATTGGAGTGGCCTTCGCCCATGGGGATAGGGTATTACAAACCCCTAGTTTCTTGTGGGGGACTGCACATGTGTATCTCCATTGTGCTTCCCCACTGCCGAAGCCTGTAGAGGGCATGACAGGGATCGAGGTGTCTCTCACCTTCGGCCCAAGTCCCTCTTCAACTGAGCTTTGCCGCACTCAGGTTGCCTCAGTGCGTAAGTCCTGACAAAATTAACTACGTGGACTTTGATCCCTATCTCCTAAACAGGGTACGTAGGAAGCCTCCCTGAGGTTCAAGCCCACCACCTGGTCGTCCCGGTCCTATTCACGTCGGTTCGTCCATCAGTGGACCCCTCCCGGGTTCACATTCGCGTCGATTCACCTATGAATCCGCCCTTGTGGGGGACTGCACATGTGTATCTCCATTGTGCTTCCCCACTGCCGAAGCCAGTAGAGGGCGTGACAGGGATCGAGGTGTCTATCATCTTCGGCCCAAGTCCCTCTCCAACTGAGCTTTGCCGCACTCAGGTTGCCTCAGTGCGTAAGTCCTGACAGAATGAACTACGTGGAATTTGATCCCTATCTCCTAAACAGGGTACGTAGGAAGCCTCCCTGAGGTTCAAGCCCACCACCTGGTCGTCCCGGTCGTATTCATGTCGGTTCGTCCATCAGTGGACCCCTCCCGGGTTCACATTCGCGTCGATTCACCTATGAATCCGCCCTTGTGGGGGACTGCACGTGTGTATCTCCATTGTGCTTCCCCACTGCCGAAGCCAGTAGAGGGCGTGACAGGGATCGAGGTGTCTATCATCTTCGGCCCAAGTCCCTCTCCAACTGAGCTTTGCCGCATATGGGCCTCCTTAGAGTGTAAGCCCCAAACACCATCGTCCAGCAAGACGTTAAACTGTGATCCACCCACTTCGTGCGTGCTGGTCTGCTCCGCCCCACTTCGTGCGTGCCAGCAGCTTAGACCTCCTTGTGAGTCAGCTTGCCATCGTCCAGCATGACGTTAAAATGTATATCCGAACTACGCTGACTTTGATCCGCGCTAATGCGCGGTACGTAGGAAGCCTCTACGAGGTCCAAGCTCTTCACTCCATCATCCATCCTGATCCTTACCTGGGCCGCCACATCCCGGTGGAGTCATGCCATTTTATTCCATTCCACTTCACTTGGGAAGCCACCCATGTGCTGGCCCCAGCATCGGAGGTTCCCTGCAAGGGGTTCTGTCATCTAATCCACTCCTAGTGTTGATCAGTCTGATGCCGTCCCCGCTGGATGTTAAACTCGCGGCATACCCCGTGTTAAACATGGGAAGCTGAGGAAAACCTCAGGTAACGCAGTTCTCCGCACCCAGTGCGGGATGCCTCAGGCCATCACGCCTTCGAGAAGCCCTATTAGGGACGGAAGGCAGACATACAGAGCCACAGTGTTAAGACACGCCCCCAACACCCAGAGCTACCCGGTCTCCTCACCGCGGGTTGCTGCCCCGACCAGACTCCTTGGAGCGTCCGGGGGGAAGCATCGTAATTAACCGGTGTCCATGAAGATATGGCGCCGGGAACGAGATTCACGAACATTCTTAAATCTATGAGGGAGACCCAGATTAGGCGACGAGTTCCGAGGAGACGTCCACGGAAGGAGGAGCCGACATCCCATCATCCCGGTTTCGATCAAGGAGCAGACGTCCCTGAATAAGGGACGGATGTCGCCCGCCTTTGGAAAGCGGGACTGCGGGGCCACAAGTCGCGCTCCCATCCCCTCGGGTCGACGGGCGCACGCGCGAACGCGTCCTGGCGGAACAGCGTCGGAACAGAAACCCGACGCACATCCGCACCGAAACAGAAAATGGTGAACCCGACGTGAATCTCTTCTCCTCAATACGAAGACCGATAGCTTTCAGAGGTGTTGGAATACTAGCATGTTGCCCGGCCGAGCATTCAGCGCCGGGGCACGGAACCCGCCAGGGGCTGGGGAAGGAAAATCGGGCACTCCATCTCACGACGTCGATGGCCTGGGTTCCCCCCACGGAAGGCATCGTGGCACTGGATGATTGGTTATCGATTCCTTTTCCTATCAGTATTAATGGGTTCTTCTCCCTGCTTTCAGGAATCAGGTCACCCAATCCAGTGCCCGATCGCCGCCCGCCCACTGGCGCAGGAGTAGGGGAAATACCGACGTGGCTACTCCGCACGGTCCCGCCCGTTCCACAGCCGTCCCAGCAGCCGCAACTGCGGGACAACCACGCCCTCTCTCCCCCTCGGAGGTCATCCAGAGAAGGGAGATCAACAACTTGGTGCAGAGATATGAGGAAGAGGGAGTCATCTCCACCAGGGACATGGCTCGCCTAGACCTCGAGGAAGCTGCACCTCGCCACCAACGCCGCCCCCGAGGGCCGCGCAGGGAGGCACCGCTGCCTACCTCGACGTCCAACTGCTTCGGGAGTTTATCCCCGGAGCGCTCCGACAACTCCCTCCCCTATGCGGATGTGGTGGAGGATTTCCGGGACCACCCTATCCGAGATTCGCTCCAGGGATCCGCGATAAGGGCTCCTGCCAGGCCACGTCGACACCGCCGCCAGGCTTCTCAAGTCGAAGAACGGGCTTTCCACCTGCCTGCGCCGATGATCCCGACCCTTCTGCCCCGACGCCAATGTCGGGCACGAGTGGAAGAGGATACCCACCTTGGGGCCCTAGCATCAGCGGCCGCGTTGGCCCAAGCCACTGCTGGCCCCAGTCACCAGGCCCCTGCGCATGCTGAGCAGGGGCACTTCTATGCCCGACCTGGATCGAGGCCCCGACCGCCCCAAAGGCAGGTTGGGTTGACTCTCCCGGTTGCTGGCACAAGCAATAGCCACCGCGGACCACCTCGCGGTAGCGCTATTCACCAGCAGGGTCTACTCCGTGTGGCCGATCCAAGAGGCATGGGTTATCCCACCTTCCGATCTCGGCCCGGAGGCCTGCCCGGAATCATCTCTCCCCGCGTCCCCTTTGATATCTGTCCCGGTGCTCCTCGCACCTTGGTTTCCAGTCCTCTTAGCCCCAGCACCGGTGCGGCCAGAGGACGCCAGGACAGAGATCAGCCATGCCCTGAAGAACCACCCAGGGGCAGGAAGGCGAGGCGTCGACGTCGAGGGAGGAATGTTAGGGAATTCTGGACAGAGATCTGACCGGTTCGTTTCTCTGATACAGAGGCGGAGTATGATTCGGCGACGAAGCCCTCCCCCCGATCCCGCCAGTTAGGGGCAGGGGTAGGAATGCGGCACGTCAGCCTCGTACTCCCCGAGAGCGAGATCGATGTGATCCCCGCTTCTCTCTGAAGGTAAATCCAGAGTAGCGAGGGCCTGGTAGACCCCCACGGATCAATCTTGCGGCTGGTACCGGCCCCTCCGGAAGCGCCTTTTGCCTCGATTGGAGAAGCCGGAGACCTTTTCTGGGGACCGACGGTCGAGCCACGATCTAGTGTACCCTCGGCGAGCACCGAAGCTACGGCAGGATGTTCGCTCGCCGGCCCGTCCTATCGTGATGTGGTAGCTGGGGCACCACAACCCTCAGAGGGCGGCCCAGGATATGGAGGCCAATCGGCCTGCTTGCCGTATTCACCGCCGGCCAGCCCGCTGGCCCAGCGGCCTGCCTCGGCACCACTGTCGGTTCCCTGTCCATTGCCAGTCGCTGAAGGGGACCAACAAGACCTGGGTCCCGAGTTTGAGTCGTGGAGCTTCTGGACCGTCCTTGCAGAGGGCCACTTCCCTGAGAAGTTTTGGCCAGTCGCAGGACCGGACTTTGATGCACCAGAATCGCTCACCCCGGATGAGTTCGAATGCTTCCGCCGAACTCTCTGGGAGACTCACTCCCATCTTCACCGCCTACAAATGCCATATCCCGGGAGTCAAGCACACCTGGAGAATATTGGTGAGCAGTTCCATCAGATTGACCTGGCCACTCTCCCCGCAGTTCGGCACCCCGGGTCATTTGGGCACCACAGGGCCCTCCAACAACGATGCGTTGAGTGTTTTCAAGTACTCCTCAAGGTTATCGAGGAAGCCACCCCCCACGTGTACATCTGTGGATGGGGGCAGTACGCTGCCCTACGCTTCAGTGCGATTCGCCAACAGCCTGACTCGCTGGGCGGCCCTGAGGGTACATCCCCAGGGACAGAAACGGTCAATATGGCTGACCTGTCGGGAGAGGGGAACGACTTGGAACTTCTCGATGGGGGATCTCCCCCCGAAGACAAGCTGTCGTTGGATCCATCGGTGAGAGTTACTCGTCACCAGAGGAACCTCCTGGGTCTCCCCACACCCACTGAAGCACTGACGTTGAGCCGAAACGTCAGCAAAGGTAAAGAGCACGGCGAGGCTGTAAGGCTCGCCGACCCATCTGCCTCCATGCAGAGGGCAGATGAGGATCCTGAGAAGGCCACGCTACTTCAACAGCTCGCCGAGCAGAAGAAGCTAGTTGACCAGCTCCTTGCCGAGCGCGCTGCAGAGCGGCAGCCTGACTACGGTGATCCTAGGCCAGGACAGCAGGGACAGGAACAACCACTCCTCGACGAGACTCTCCCGGGCAACCGTGATTATGCCGTGTTTTTCGACAGGGGAGAGGCCGTTGCTTATGGCAAGAGGGCGCGGTATGTTTCACCACACCCTCCCAAACGACGTGACTACCTGAGAGACCCCGCTCGGATTCCTCCCACTACCCCAAGGGCCGCTCCACCCGCCATCCCACGAGCTGCCGAGTTTGACGACCCGGTCGACGACCCGATTGAAGAGCCACGCAATGCGCTCATGGTTAGAGATCCTCGCCAGGACTGGAACCCATGTCCGGACGATCTAATGGCAGCACTCATTGCCCGCTTGGAAGCCTTGGAGACTCGGCAAGTGGCGATCCCACCGGACGGCAAGCCATACCCAGCATGGGTGGATGACATGCCGGCACCTCCGGGATTCAGGAACCCCGCTTTCGCCCCCTTCAACGGGACTGGAGATCCGCCACAACATTTGGCTCACTTCAACTCGAGGTGCGAGCCTATGTTGGGAACTCCGGCGCAGCAGGAGGCCGCTAAGATTCTCTGCTTTGTCCAGACACTGGAAGGGCCAGCGTTTGTCTGGTACAACCAGCTCCTCGTCGGGTCGATAACTAGCTGGGAGGACCTTTGTAGACAGTTCCTCTACCAGTTCAGTTCCACGACCTGGAAGACGAGTATCGCAGACCTCTTCAAGTGCAAGCAAAGTCCTGATGAGCGAGTTGTGGATTTCGTCGCCCGATGGAAGGGTCTCACGTATTCCCTTGACATGCCATTGACTTAGGAGCAGTTTGTGACAATGTGCGTCGGGAACGTCAAGACCGAGCTGGTCCCTTCCTTGATCACTCAGAATTACCCCAGAGGGTTCAGGGACTTCTCAGACAAAGCTCAACGTCTTGAGGAAGCCCTGCAACAGGCCAGTCAGGCACGCCCGCTGCCTCCTATGATCCCTGCAAGGAGAGTCAGCAGGGCTGAGCCCGCTGCTGTTGCCCAGATAGAGGCCCCTAGGTAGTTGGAGCTACTGCCGGTGAGGCCAGCTCCACAGCCTCACAGGAATCCGCCTCCATGGGCTCAGTTCTCGGCCCAGCAGCGGCAGCCCCAGAACCGGCCGGCCCGTCAGCGTAATGTACCACTACAACCCAGGCGAGATAATCGGGGTCCACCTCCTCGGCAGGCCCCTCCAGCCCCTCGTCAAGACCACTCTCCTAGGGCCCCGTGATACCTGACTTACTCATTTCACGAGGATCAGGTCCCCGGTTATTTCCGGAGCACCCTGGAGCAGAGGATTGTGCGACTGCCTGAGTGTTGGAGGCCAGAGGAGGCACATCTCACGGATAACCCCCGCTACTGCCCTTACCATCGGGCCCTGGGGCACACCATCCGGTGGTGCTACGTGTTTAAGGACTGGCTCCAAGACCAGACTAACAACAATGTAATCAGGTTGGGCCCAGCTCCAGTACAAGTGGTGGGTATGTTCGTGAGATCAGATGACGATAGTGGCGACGAGGACGAATGGCAGCTGGTCTCCGACCGCGGATCCCAGAAGTATAATGACTGGATAACCCGCAAGACGATCATTCGCGCCCATGGAATCATTCGTGCACGCTTGAATCAGCCTGAGCCCCCAGAATCTGCGGGTGCTGCTTTGGCATCGTCGTCCCAGCCTACCTCTTCTGAGAAGAACAAACGGCGGCGGCACAAGAAGGAAGAGCGCACCCCGCCAGTTCCGCCACTATCCCGCACTCTCGGCGATTTCATGCCCCCGGAGATGGGGGTCCCTCCCCGGATCTGCCCGGTGATGAATGATTCGTCCGGTGATAGTGTTGGGTACGCTTCAGTTAATACCGTCGAGCTGGTAAATCCCTTTTCGGTTCCCGACGTTGAAGAACACCAGGTGGACCTCCCTAGTGTCCCTGGTCGTCGCCACCGTCGGGGGAACCGCAACAACAGGAGTCGCTGGGGCACGGCAGTTGGTACCTCCAGCCAGGCCATGCACGCCACTGAGACTAGGAAGCGGGCTCAAAACCGAGATCAGTGCGCGCAGCCCCCCCATCCGGGGATGACGGATTCGCCTCCGCCACCGTTTGTGGTGTGGGACCAGGCAGAACTGCCTCAGCCGCGCCGCAACCAGCTCCGTCCTACCACGAGTCCATCCCGGCCTCCTGGCCTCAGTACGGTGACCACTTCCCGGGCTTCAACCAGTGAACAGCGAGATGCGCCAAGCACCAGTCGGCCGCCGGTCCAACCGGCAAGGCCCGTCATGCCTCCAACCGCAGAGCAACCTCCTACAACCAGGGGCTCGCGCTTGGCAAGAAAGTATGATGTCTTGAAGCACTTGGCCGACATCCCAGCAAGGCTCTCCATCCTTGAGGCTCTGCGCCTGTCACCTGAGATGCGCGAGGCGCTCGTTGAAGCCCTGAAGAGCCCCCTCTAGTTTGAGACGGAGGTTGCGGCTATAGAGGCCTTTCACGCCGAAGTGATTGAGAACGCCGAATGTCAGGCAGTTATCTCGTTCTCTGGTAAGGATGAAGACCCTCCTGTATAGGGGCACATTCGTTCGCTGTATGTTACTGGCCAGTTCAATGGCCTTGAAGTCCGGCACAGTCTTGTCGACACAGGGTTCGGGATTAACCTGATTCCAACTCGGATGCTCTGGAGATTGGGGTTGTCTGAGGATGACTTGATTCCCTCCGACCTCAGGATCCAGGGGTACGACCGCACCGAGCAAACTCCGGTTGGCAAGATACGTTTGAAGACCCAATTCGGTGGCCTTGTTGCCAACAACGAATTCATGGTAGTCTCTCAGGACACTGCGTATAACGCATTGATGGGCAGGCCGTGGCTCCACCTTCATGCGACAGTTCCCTCATCATACCACCAATGCCTTAAATACTCCCTTAATGATCGAGTAGGCGTGCTTCAGGGAGATGCCTCTCCTTTTGCCTCATGTAAAGCCCGCTATCTGGACGCGGACTATTACAAGAGCAAGGATAAGCAGATCCTGACAGGTGAGGTTGATCCTGTCGCTGTTGCAAGTGATCCCTGGGCAATTTTGGATGACGCTTACGTCCTCCCGATCCATCGGTTGGACGTAGCCATGGTCTCGACGGCCTGTGAGTCTCCTGATGAGATGACCGCGACCGCCCATGCCAGCACCAATGGCCCAGCAGGATCTGGTAGCCCCAATGAAGTTTCCAACGCAGTCTCTCCCATGGACGATCCCTCCCCGAGTGGAGAGGACATGGAAGATGCACCCCCAACCTTTGAGGAGGGCGTCTCCGCCACGGTCGATGGGTTAGTACTGGTGAACCTTGGAACCGAGGCAAATCCAAGACCCACATTGGTCAGTGCCGCCATGCCCTCTGAGGAGCGGCACCAGTACGTGGAATTCCTCAGACAGCACCGTGATGTGTTCGCTTGGGGCTATGACGAGATGCCGGGGCTAGATCCTCAGGTAGCCGTCCACCGCCTTGGTCTCCCAGCGAACCATCGCGGGTTCAAGCAGCCTCCCAGGAAGATGCACCCATTCCACAGTGCCATGGTTGAGGCCGAAGTTGACAAGCTTATCAAAGCCAACTTCGTGAGGGAAGTTCAGTACCCCAGATGGCTGGCCAACATTGTGCTGGTCATAAAGAAGAACGGGCAGATCAGAGTCTGTATCGACTTCCGCAATCTCAACCGCCACTGTCCGAAGGATGATTTTCCCCTTCCGGTGACAGAGCTTTTGATTGATGCCACGGTAGGGTTCCAAGCCCTCTCCTTCATGGATGGATACTCCGAATACAACCAAATCCGGATGGCCCCTGAGGATGAGGAGTTCACTGCCTTCAGGGCCCCCCAAGGTACCTTTTGTTACCAGGTCATGACCTTCGGCCTGAAGAATGCAGGTGCCACCTATCAACGGGCGATGCACCGCATATTCAAGCCAATCCTCGGCACACTGGTGGAATGCTACATTGACGACTTGGTGGCCAAATCACGCCAGCGTCAAGACCATCTCAAAGATCTTGAGAAAGTGTTCGGCTTCCTCCGGTCTCGCCGCCTGAAGATGAACCCGTTGAAGTGTGCCTTCGGGGTCACCTCCGGGAAGTTTCTTGGCTTTGTGTTAAGATACCGGGGTATTGACATCGACCCAGAGAAGATCAGGGCAATTATCCAGATGCCTCCCCTAGGTAACATTCGGGAACTACAAGGGTTCCAAGGCCACTTAGCCTATATACGCCGATTCATCGCGAATCTGGCCGGAAAGTGTAAGCCCTTTTCTAGGCTCATGAAGAAAGGTGCCACCTATGTATGGGATAAGGAGTGTCAGACCGCTTTCGAGGAAATCAAGCAGTACCTGCTTCAACCTCCGGTTCTGATGCCGCCTGTATCTGGGAAGCCACTGGTCCTTTATGTGACTGCCCTGGAACGGTCCCTTGGTGCCCTTCTCGCCCAGAAGAACAACGAGGGAACATAGAATAGCCTCTATTACCTCAGTCGCATGCTCCTCGATGCGGAAGTTAGGTATTCCCCCATCGAGAAGAGCTGCCTGGCGCTCGTATTTGCCGTACAGAAATTACGGCACTACTTGCAGCACCACGAGGTACAGTTGGTATCTCGGGTAGACCCGTTGAAATATATCCTGAGCCGGCCTATGTTGACTGGCCGTCTAGCGCGGTGGGCTGTGATTCTCCAGCAGTTCGACATCAGGTATGTGTCTCAGAAGGCCATCAAAGGGCAATCATTGGCGGACTTTCTGGCTGCTCACCCAACCTCTGCGGATCAGCCGCTGGATCTAGGCTTTCCTGATGAGGCCATTCTCTCGGTCGATCGTGCCGATCCATGCTGGCAGATGCACTTTGACGGTGCCTCCCTGAGCCCCACCGGTAGAAGACTCAATAATCCTAAGCTCAACAGAGTGGGCTTGGGTATCATCTTCATTACCCCGGAGCAAGACGTGCTGCCATACTCTTTCCTATTGTCAGAGGGCTGTACCAACAATGAGGCGGAATACCATGCCCTCATCACTGGCCTCGAGTTAGCTCTCGAGATAGATGTGCCCCATCTGTGTGTGAAAGGGGACTCCGAGCTGGCCGTTAAGCAGATCAATGGCGACTATGTTGTCAGGAAGCCAGAACTTGTGCCATTGCTGGAGTGCACCCTCCTCCTGATGGCCCAGTTCCCTTCTCAGCCAGAAATTGTCCATATTCCCCAGTCGTAGAACGGTCGAGCAGATGCTTTGGCCAGCCTTGCTGCGTCACTCGCAGAGCCTGAATAGAACAACCTGATCATCCGCGTGACGCACCGCAGGCTCATCGCTCCCGTTATCCCGAAGGGAGATCGCGGCCCATCAGTAAGTAATCTCACCACGGTTGCCCCTGTTCCTGGAGCCCCGAGTACCACAGATATGGCAGTCGAACCAGCCCATGATTGGAGGACGCCCTTGGTTGAGTACCTCCAACATGGCATTCTCCCGTCAGATCGGGCCGAGCGCGAGCGAGTTCGACGCCGCGCATCGCAGTTTGTCCTCCAGAGCAGTCCCGACCTGGAGCAGATCCTCTATAGATGCGGATTTGATGGTGTTATCCTCCGTTTCCTTCAAGGAGTTGAGATCCCACGATTCATGCAAGAGGTTCATGCTGGTTCATGTGGTGCCCACCAGACTGGGCCGAAGCTGTCCCACCAGATTCGGAGGTTGGGATACTTCTGGCCCTCCATGATCCATGACTGCATCGAGTATTCCAGGAAGTTCCATGCATGCCAGGTTCATGCGAACTTTGTGCATCGGCCACCAGAGCCTCTCCATACCACCAGGTATTCTTGGCCCTTTGCAGTCTGGGGGATGGACGTTGTGGGACCTTACCCGCCGGCGACGGCTCGCCAGTGCCGGTTCATTCTGACCGCCACGGACTTCTTCTCCAAGTGGGCAGAGGCGATTTCGCTCCGAGAGGTTAAGGCTTGTTCTATCACTGACTTTGTGACCTCCAACATCGTCTATCGATTTGGAGTGCCTCACGCTATCCTCACGGATAACAGAACTAATTTCCGAGCAGCCGAGTTGAAGAAGTTGTACGCCAAGTACAACATTCACTCGAACCATACATATCGCTATCATGCGCAGGCGAATGGATAGATTGAGGCGTTTAACAAAACCCTCTCTAACATTCTGCAAAAGATGGTTGGTCAGAACAGGAAGAGTTGGCCGGACAAGCTCCCCAACGCCCTCTGGGCTTATTGAATGACGACTCGCAATTCCACCCAGATGACCCCTTATTCCCTGGTGTATGGAGATGAGGTCGTCCTGCCCATCGAGATCCAGTTACTGTCCTTGCGCACTGCGGTATATGACCAGCAAGTGCCGGACAGAGCTGCTGAAGCCCGTCTAGTCGAGTTGGAAGCACTGGATGAGAATAGGCTTCACGCTTTGCACAACTTGGAGAGGCATCAAAGCAGAATGGCTCGAGATTTCAATAAGAAGGTTCGCCTCCGCTCCTTCCTGTAGGGTGACCTAGTACTATCCCTAAGAGCACCAATGATCCCCGGCAGGAAGCCGCCCAAGTTGGAGCCCAAGTGGGAGGGACCTTTTGTCGTCCACAAGGTCTATCCCAATGGCGGGTACTCCCTAGCGACTATGGATGGTGAGCGTGTCACTCCTCCCACCAACGCTAGGTTCCTCAAGCAGTACTTTGCCTGAGTGTCCATTGTCCCGCATGACGTTAAACTGCACTTCGTCCTGCATGACGCTAAACTGCACCACGTCTGAGCTACAAGACGTTAAACTGTTCAGCATTCGTCCCGCATGACATTAAACTGCCTCTCAAGAACTACGTATGGCTTGATTCCCATCCTTATGGGATACGTAGGACCGCCTGGAAGTTTGTGTTCCAGGTCCAGCCCCGTCTCTTGGTTGATCACGGGGATCTGCCGTCCTTTGGTTGCTCTCAAGGTGAGTCCTCCTACCCTTTCCGGTGATCTGTTAGCATGTTTTGGGGTACTCCGGTCTATGACCTGTAGTGTCAGATTCAATCCCGACAAGTCCTGTGTTACTTGTCAGGCCTCGCGCTTCCTCTTGTTCGGGCCTTCACTCAAAGGGATCCTCATTAGCGGTTTGAATGCGATGCCTTAGTGCTCTCCTACCGCTCCCGGTCGATTTACCGGCGGGTCCTGGGTAGCAAATCGATATGAATCCTGCGCTTGAGCGGTTGATGCTCGTTTGCTTGCCTCATCCTAGGCTGACGCGATCGGATGTTGTGTTGCGAATATGGTCAGCGACATCCTTGATTTCCATGTCAACTCTTTCAGGCTCTAAACATTGGTTGCGCAGTCCTTATCACACTCCACCTCAGTGCGTTGTAGTGGAAACTCGACACTATCTCTTCATACTGACCCTCAGTACACCTCTACACGTTAGGCAGGCCAACCAGGGTAATGGTGCCTTTCGAGGATCCCACGATATGAGCACCAATGATATATGCTAATGTCCTCTCTAAGGGCCATTTGCAGCTTGACCCTAGTCCCCATGAGGAGGAAGGAGTCGCCCGAACAATCGCGTTCTGGGCCCAGTATAGCTGGAGGCTAGCATCTCTGCCCCTCGGTTGATAGACATATGCAGGCCCCTATCCCAGGATCCTTCTCCTGGAATTTTGCGTGACCGTAGGGCTGGGATGTGTCCCTACCTTCGCCGGGTTCACCGTATCGCAATAAGCGGATTCCTCTATGGTCCGAGCCACACGACCTTAAACTGTGTTGCCTGGTCTTACCACACGACTGTAAACTGTGATCGTCTTGGCCGCCCGACGAGAAACGGCACTGCATCGTGATGTTATTCTCAGGGGACACTCACGTTGGGCACTGGTTAATAACCACACCATTTATCAATGCCTTTCATGGCTTGATTATTATGGCGACGCCAGGGATTTCTTAATCACAGGCAGGTCGCTGCACAAAGAAAAACCATCCACCTTTAAGGATAAACAAGAAATATCAAATACAGCTTCTTCTGGGTGCAAGGGCTAGACCCGCACCCCTCCCCGCGCTGGTGCCCGATTGTGTTGCGCCGTGCTTCAAGAACTACGTGTGGCTTGATTCCCATCCTTATGGGATACGTAGGAACGCCCGGATGTTTGAAACTTCGGGTCCAGCCCCCACCTCTTAAAGATTCCCCCTTCTCTTGGGAATCCGCCGCCTTCGGGTCACCCTCAAGGCGTGTCCCTCGACCCCTTGCAGTGGTCCACCGGTGTCAAGAGTACTCTGGTCTATTTCCAGGAGGGTCAGTTTCAGCTTGGTCAGGTTCCTTCCACTTTTCAGGCTTCATGCTCCCCTTCATTCGGACCCATCACCTACGCCCTGGGTGGAACCCCCCGTGAGCGGTCTGGATACAATGCCTCAGTGCTCTCCCACTGATCCGGGCTGGTTCCCCCAAGGGCCTTGGGCAGCAAATCGATATGAATCCTGATCTTGAGCGGTTGATGCTCGTTTGCTGCCTCATTCCATCAACGGTCAGTGTGATATTGATGTTGCTTTTCCGCCACGGTCGGCAGTACTCCCATATCGTTACGCCGGTGCCCCCAGTCCTTGAGTGAATGGCCGCATGATTCACATTACGTTTTCCACCTCCCATTCTGACCAGGCAAAATATTGGCACTCTTGACACTATCCCTCAGTGCATCTTCGCATATCTAGGGGATAGGACCACGATGTGGCGTACTTTGAGGTTCTTATGGTCCGAGCTCTAAGACCTTAAACTAAGATCTGACCCTATGGTCCGATCTCTACGACCTTAAACTATGATCTCCATAATCGGGGTTCTACGTCCCGCATGACGTTAAAACTGCACTTCCAGAACTACGTGTGGCTTGATCTACAGCCTGATGGAGTACATAGGAACGCCCGGGCATCTCGACTCGGGTCCAGCCTCAGGGATCGCTAAGTCCCGCCCCTCCTCGTCGCCAGTCGTCTGGCCTGACTTCTGGTAGAGTGGTGCGGTTGTGATATTCTCCCCGATTCAGCTCGGGATGCCCCATTGCAATGATGGGAAGTGATAGTTTCCTCGTCAAAGAGGTTCTGTCTGAGAATTGGGGTGATTCACGGCCAGATTAGTGCATCCGCCTAATACGCTTTCCCCACGGTGGCGCAATTTTGGGAGTGTTAGATTCTGTCCGAACAAATCATCACTTCGCCCCACGCTTCGCATGCGCTTTTGATCCAGATTTCCACCCTTGTGTCTGAAGGAACCCCCAAAGCGGTATTGATGATGACATGTGATCCGCCTCCTGCAATATGAATGATGACCTTCGGTCCGTCTATTGCAGTAGTATGGTCGATTGATCCATTGTCTGCTTGCCGTCTTGGGCATTTCCTGGAAGACTGACCGTCGTGGATTTCTGAATTCGGGACACGCGATTCACCCTTTTTCATCTCCCTATGTTCGGATAAAATCTCAAAGCCCCTAGCGTTGTCCTGCTCGTGTGTCGGAACAAGTTGGGGGGATGGTACATTGATTAGGTCTGAGGTCTCCTTTCCTAGGAATGACCTCCCTCTTTTCCTTAGAGATCCAGGCCCAATTGTGGATGCCTGAAGCTTGGTTAATACTCCCTCAAGACAATGAATTGTGGTTGAGCACGTTAAGCCAAAAGATGCAGATAAATATGTTGATTCATACAAATGGATCGAAGTATTGAGTAGCGGGAGAAAAATGTTCTGGGAATGGCAAAAACAAAGCCCCTAGGGATTAGCGTGCTGAATGGATCTTTCCAATGCCGCTACCCTTTGGCTGGCGGCCTCCAGAGCTGCTTCTCGCTCTCTGCATGCCCTCTCTTCGTCGGCGGCCGCAGCGCGCAGCTCGCCGATCCTGGCTTGTGCATGCTCCTGCTCGACTTGAAGTGTGACCATCTGGTGGCCCGCCTCCGTCAGCTGTGCCTGGGCGTCATCCAGCTGGGCCGTCAATTGCTCCACAAGCTCAGTGCACGTTGCGACGAAGGGCTCCTTCTCTGCCGCCTGCCCTTCGAGGGGCCGGACTTCCTGCTCCGCCACGAGGAGCGCCCGCGTGTTCTTCGACATGTCCCGACATTGCGCGATGTCGGCACGCCGGCGGCTCTCGCGCATCTTTCCGGCCATGAAATCACGGACCGTCAGATGGAGGCGTCGAGCATCAGCTCCCCCGGCGCACAGGAAGCGCAGCCAGGTTTGAAGTGATCCCATGCGCCCTAGCCACTCCGATGGGGGTCTCTTGAGGAAGCGTTGGATGCACTTCCACCCCCTGCGGCGCGTTATCCGGCTCTCCTCGACCGCCTCCGAGTCCGAGTCATCCATCTCCTCGGGGTCGGCAGGCCGGTAGGCAGGGAAGGCAGCCAGCAGGTCTGCTGCAGGGTCCGCCCCTGGGATGTCCTCACATGGGATAGGTTCCCCAACATCTGGGTGACCTTCTTCTCTCGCCCCAGCGGCGTTGACACCCTCGTCAGCCCCCAACCTCTCTCCGATGGCAGCACCGCCGGCGTCCGTTGCCCCCTGATCAGCAGTTGGTGGGGCCGACTCGGTGTGAGAAGTCTGTTCCGGAGAAGGCGGTATGTCTGCCACTGGTCCACTCGTGGATGGCCCGGGTTCGACAGCCCAACGAGCCTCCAGTATTGAGATCACTGCGCAAGGCATGCCGCGGTTAGTCACGGATCGTCAACGGCAAGCACCAGCAGTAAAGTAAGGAGACTTACGGGAGTCCAAAGCGTCATCTTCCGCTGTCCCGGCTGCCGCATGAGCAATTGCAGCAGGGGACCCCTCAGCGCTTGTCAATTCAATGATAGGTGTCTGGCCCCCGCCCTGTCCTGTTGGCGCCTCTCCTACTCTTGCTGAGGATGCCTGACCAGCATCCGTGCACTCTTGAGGAAGATGAAGAAATGGGTTAGAAGCTGCATAAGAGAATGGACGAAGCAGGTTGAGTAGGGATAGAAGCGGACTTCGAGGAGCTCAGTGATATCGATATTGTCAGAGCCGGCCACCTCGCCGCTCTCCCGCGGGCTCCCCGGATGGGACCTTCCCTCAGAGCCTTCGTCCTCCCCCGTCTCCTCCTCTTCCTCGGAGTCATCATTACTATCACCTTCCTCCGGCGGCATTTGTTCTGGAGCAGGCTCTCGACCGAGCATCACCTTCACCAGAAGGGACGGCTCCGCACGCTGACCACGTTGGCGCGCGTACTCGTCCATGGCCGTCAGATACACATACCGCCGGTGGAAGTTCACCCTGTCGGCGACCTGAAGGCACCCGACCTCTGGCAGATGGATTCCTTCTCTGATTATCTTCTGCCAGATGGTTTCGGTCCCCAGTGAATGTCGCAGGGTCATCCAGGCTGACCACAGCGCTGGGAAGACTGCATCGTGGGAGGGTTCGAGCAGACGCCTTATCTGCTTCCCGGGCCGCTCCCCGACCGCCGCATGTGCCCCCTCTCTGGGCGCTGAAGCCGTGGCGGCAGTCTGCGATGTGCCCGCCGCCGAAGTCCCTGCCCGCGCCGGCTCCGCTTCTTGGCGCGCCTCCATTCTCCCCCGCGTAACGGCGCCTTGCCTCCTTCCTTGACGCCCAGTCTCCGCACGGGTGACCTCGAGCCGCCGAACTGGTTTCCGTAGAAGCCCCTTGGGGTACGCGATGGCCCAGTGTTCGGCGTACTCGGTTTCCAAGCCTGCGTCGACCCCGGTAGGAGGGAGAGTGATGACATCGCCAGAGCTGAAAGCGGCGAACATTAACCACATCTAGCGAAGGACGCAAGGGTTCGTCTCCTCCCGGACAGCAGCGAATACCCTCTTCGGCATCCGTTGAAGGCACCCGAACTGCCTGGCGAACCGGGTTGGCACGTAGGGCTCGCAGATCACCTTCCCGTCGATCCGAGCCACGAGCACCCCTCCCCACATGCTCAGGAAGTATTCCTGCTGCTCCAGCAGACCCTGCCCATTGTCGATCATCTGGCCAACGGGAGTGGGGAACGGGCTGAAGTTGAAATTGGTGTGATTGCCAATCCGAATCCTCACGCCCTCCTCATTTAGGGTCATCAGAGCGACCCCCGCGATGTTCAGCAGGGAGGGTCGCAGGTCGTTGCCCGGAGGAATGACGGCGTTTGGAAACGTGTACCCACCGAGGTGAGCAGCCACCCAGCCGTGGAAGAATTGAAAGGGCCCACAGACCCTTCTTGGCGACCCCCCTCGCGAGATGCGTCCCAGGATGGCGTACAGCTTAGCCAGCACTGGGACCCCGAGGTTGAATCTTTTGTTGGCGGCCATGGCGCCCGCCATCACCAGTGTCGCCGGGCGGACGCCCATCCTCGCGTCCCACACTGGCAGGAGCCACCCACTCAGAAAGGTGTCCAGGAATGCCGCGTACCGGACATTTGTGTCCCGGGCCTCGATGACGCGGTACCCCCATGAGCGGTAGTCTCCCGTCTCCAGGACCCGCCAGTACGACCTGTTCCGGCTCATCTGAGCCGCGGTCGGGCACCGCTTCCCCCTGCCTGGAATCTTGACCGCTGGGTCATGCTCCAAGAACTGGCCGAACCACTCCTTGCAGGCTATGTCCTTGTGGAAGTCCTTGACCCCGAGCCGCTCCGTAGCCAGGTCCAGTAGATGCCATGTCAGGATGGGAGTCCGTGACCTGTCGCCCCAGGTGTTCCTCGGAGGCAGGAACTCATCGTATTGGTAACCCTCCAGTGGGATAACTCCGATGCAGTGGATGTCTCAGAGACCGATGCTGACCTCCCCATGATGAAGATGGAAGGTGTTGGTATCCGGGGACCAGCGGGTGAACAGCTCCGGCCCGAGCCCGGGCTGCTAGTAGAAGTGGAACTGCGACGTCCACACCGCCTCAAACAGGCCGATGTACCGCAGTTCCTCTGCGAAGTGATCACAGGTGTGGCGTACCCAGAACGTCCAGGCCCACTCACTGGTGAAATTGCCCCCAAACCGCAAGTCCCAGTCCTTCAGCCAGCCCCTGGTGTCGTCGGTGACACTCTGGCGATACGTGCTCGAGTAGAGGGCTGGAGAGTTCTCCGCAGTAGGCTGACTCCCGGTAATGGTTCGCGTCCTCGGGTTCAGGACATAAACATTTAAGTTCCTGGTCTCCCTGGTAGGATGCCCGTTGTTGGTGATGTTGTAGCGGGGAAGCTCGTCCTCCCGAGTCACCCAGGTCCGCGGCGCATCAACCTCAAACCCCGACACCGGAACCTCTTCCAGGATGCCGTAGTTCCAGAGTGGCAGGTTGTCCGACAGCGGATACGTCTTCTGGGCTGGCGTCAGCAAATCGAACAAGGATTGATTGTTGGAAACAATCTCCTTGGCTCCATAGACCTCCTCGTTCGCCGCCATCTCAGCTCTGCGAATGGCGGCATCCCCCTCATTCACTTGATTCGCGGCCATCTCAGAAGCTCCGGGAGTCGTGTGGGTTATGGGATGAGGTGTGCGGAATCAGAGGAGGCTGGTGGAGAAATTTGGGAGTTGGCGCGCAATCCTAGTGGACGGCGCGCAATTGGGAAGTCTGTCGCGTAAAACCCCAGGTGTTCGTGCAAAACAAGCCGAAATCCGGATGGGTTTGCGCGCCGAACGGGCGAATTTCACGCCGTCAATGGCAATTTCACGCCCGAGAGCTTGGAAGCTTATCGCGCGGAAAGCCTATGTACGGCACGCGGGACCCAGGGCCCCTATTTATAGGCGAGGCCGGGATTCCGCGCCGCACGGAAAGCGCTTTGCGCGACCAAGGCAGCGAATTTCGCGCCCGACGCTCTTTTTGCGCGCCAAAGTCCCGCCCCCCCCCAGGACTTCGGCATTCCGGCATCTCCCTCGGAACCCGATCGTTGCGACCTCTCGCCGATCAGATTCTGAGGGGGGGCTTTTTTAGATGCCGGAAAAATCCATTGCTCCCAAACGAAGCTCCGGATGAGGAAAGCAAGGTCATATTTGGAGTCAGAAGCATGTTTCAGAAGGCCCAAAGACCTGGCGCGAAATTTCGGAGGCCCGCGCGCAATATTGGCTATGCGCGCGCAACCCTTCCGGGATTTGCGCAATGGGCCGAGTCGGCACGTAATTTTCCGCACCTGACGCCCGTGCGCGGCCCTGAAGCGCGCCGGGCCCCTATTTCGCGCCCGCGCCGCGTTGCGCGCCCGCGCGCCGAATTGCGCGCCCGCGAGCCGAATTGCGCGCCCGGGGCTGCCTAAAAATACAAGGCGACTCCCAACGTTTTAAGGGTTGCTGGAATTCGAAGGGTCGCTCGTGCGCACAATCCCGCCCCTCCGCGCGCAATGCCGATCTTCAGGTAACCTCCTTTATTTCGCGCAAGCAAGCCCCGGGGTTCGCCTTCGCGCGCAACCCCTCTGGCTCCTTTCCTTTGACCAACTCCTCACCCGAAGGCCTTCGTGCGCAAAAGAAGCTTCTTGCGCGCAATTGCCCCCCGGGTGCACGGAATCCAGCCCGATTGCGCGCACCCCCCTTTACTAAGTGGCCATTCGTTAAAGGATGGGCCATTTCCCCCGCGCGCTATCAGAGGCCGGGTGCGCGCAATCTAGCCCGATTGCGCGCACCCCCCTTTACTAAGTGGTCATTCGTTAAAGGATGGGCCGTTTCCCCCGCGCGCTATCAGAGGCCTGGTGCGCGCAATCTCTATCTTTCGCACGCAAAGCGCTGGCCCAATTGCCCGCCAGCCCGCCCAGTTGCACGCCGACCCGCGTTATTGCGCTCCAAGCTCCTCTTTTACGCGCAAACCGCCAGGGTCGCCCCCTTTGACCCCCTGAGGGTACCCGCCTGCGTGGCGCCTGATGATCTTCATCCCGGGTGCCCGAACCATGCGTTGTCTTCCCGTGCGGCCCTCCATGCTCGCGCGAAGTGACACGGACCCATTGGCGGCACCACCTCGTCCGCGCTGTAGGACGTTAAACTGCCAAGCATCCATCGTCCTGCATGACGCTAAACAACACCTCATCTAAGTTGCACGACGTTAAACTGCCTAGCATATGGGCCTCCACCCTGGAGTAAGTCCCGACATTGTGGGCCGCCTCAGAGCGTAAGCCCCATCCATTCGCCCTGCATGACCCTAAACTGCACCTCATCCAAGCTGCACGACGTTAAACTGCCTAGCATATGTACCTCCTCAAGGTGTAAGCCCCAAACCCCATCGTCCAACATGACGTTAAACTGTACTTCGTCCGGTAGGACGTTAAACTGTCCGCTTCGTCCCCAACACACGACGTTAAACAGTACTTCGTCCGGCAAGACGTTAAACCGTCCGCTTCATCCGATCCCGTGCCTCGCACGCAGGGTCCTCCCCCGGTTTGGATGTGGCCCCCACCCACTCATCTCTGCAGGGATGTCGGGATTGCCCCTCTTTAGGGACGATTTATTGGAGTGGCCTTCACCCACGGGGATAGGGTATTACAAACCCCTAGTTTCTTGTGGGGGACTGCACATGTGTATCTCCATTGTGCTTCCCCACTGCCGAAGCCAGTAGAGGGCATGACAGGGATCGAGGTGTCTCTCACCTTCGGTCCAAGTCCCTCTTCAACTGAGCTTTGCCGCACTCAGGTTGCCTCAGTGCGTAAGTCCTGACAGAATGAACTACGTGGAATTTGATCCCTATCTCCTAAACAGGGTACGTAGGAAGCCTCCCTGAGGTTCAAGCCCACCACCTGGTCGTCCCGGTCGTATTCACGTCGGTTCGTCCATCAGTGGACCCCTCCCAGGTTCACATTCACGTCGATTCACCTATGAATCCTCCCTTGTCGGGGATTGCACGTGTGTATCTCCATTGTGCTTCCCCACTGCCGAAGCCAGTAGAGGGCGTGACAGGGATCGAGGTGTCTATCATCTTCGGCCCAAGTCCCTCTCCAACTGAGCTTTGCCGCACTCAGGTTGCCTCAGTGCGTAAGTCCTGACAGAATGAACTACGTGGACTTTGATCCCTATCTCCTAAACAGGGTACGTTGGAAGCCTCCCTGAGGTTCAAGCCCACCACCTGGTCGTCCCGGTCGTATTCACGTCGGTTCGTCCATCAGTGGACCCCTCCCGGGTTCACATTCGCGTCGATTCACCTATGAATCCACCCTTGTGGAAGACTGCACGTGTGTATCTCCATTGTGCTTCCCCACTGCAGAAGCCAGTAGAGGGCGTGACAGGGATCGATGTGTCTATCATCTTCGGCCCAAGTCCCTCTCCAACTGAGCTTTGCCGCATATGGGCCTCCTTAGAGTGTAAGCCCCAAAAACCATCGTCCAGCAAGACGTTAAACTGTGATCCACCCACTTTGTGCGTGCTGGTCCGCTCCGCCCCACTTCGTGCGTGCCAGCAGCCTAGACCTCCTTGTGAGTCGGCTTGCCATCGTCCAGCATGACGTTAAAATGTATATCCGAACTATACTGGCTTTTATCCGCGCTAACGTGCGGTACGTAGGAAGCCTCTACGAGGTCCAAGCTCTTCACTCCATCATCCATCCTGATCCTTACCCGGGCCGCCACATCCCGGTGGAGTCATGCCATTTTATTCCATTCCACTTCACTCGGGAAGCCACCCATGTGCTGGCCCCAGCGTCGGAGGTTCCCCGCAAGGGGTTCTGTCATCTGATCCACTCCTAGTGTTGATCAGTCCGATGCCGTCCCCGCTGGACGTTAAACTCGCGGCATACCCCATGTTAAACATGGGAAGCTGAGGAAAACCTCAGGTAACACAGTTCCCCGCACCCAGCACGGGATGCCTTAGGCCATCACGCCTTTGAGAAGCCCTATTAGGGACGGAAGGCAGACATGCAGAGCCACAGTGTTAAGACACGCCTCCAACACCCAGAGCTACCCGGTCTCCTCACCGCGGGTTGCTGCCCCTACCAGACTCCTTGGAGCATCCGGGCGGAAGCAGCATAATTAACTGGTGTCCATGAAGATATGGCACCGGGAACGAGATTCACGAACATTCTTAAATCTATGAGGGAGACCCGGATTAGGCGACGAGTTCCGAGGAGAAGTCCACGGAAGGAGGAGCCGACATCCCATCATCCCGGTTTCGATCAAGGAGCAGACGTCCCTGAATAAGGGATGGATGCCGCCTGCCTTTGGAAAGCAGGACTACGGGGCCACAAGCCGCGCTCCCATCCCCTCGGGTCGACGGGCGCACGCGCGAACGCGTCCTGGCGGAACAGCGTTGGAACAGAAACCCGACGCACATCCGTACCGAAACAGCGATGAAGAACCTGTGAAGTGATACTTGGGCGACTTTGAATTGGATCCCTTAGTATCATCCCTAGAGGCTCTCAGATTGGCGGCGTGCAAGTTTCCTTGAGAGGGAAAGGCGACACACAAGAGTCTTCATTTCCCTTAAGGGTTAGACACTTAGGCATGCAATTATTGATTAGTTTCCACACTTAGGCCTTATTCTTCCTCTTTAGAACTTCCATTCTAGGTAAATAATTACCTTATATGTGTTTAGAAGACTTCAGATGAAGACTTGGGCGACCGGAGCTTGAATCTGAGTTTCTAATGTTCTTGTCCCCGAAATGGGGGGCCCACAAGGGGTATTTATAGGCCATTGAGGACCTTGGGTGAAAAATGAATATTGCATGCAAGTGACTTGCATGACCCATATGTGGCGCACAAGTATACTTGCACGACCATAAAAAATCTTGTGTGACCTATGATTAAAGAGTTTCTTGTTCACACCTTTGTCAATATTTGATGTTTCTTCAAAGGATGAATCTCTTTGTGCTTAAGGTATTCACCTTTTTCATTCGTTAGTCTCTGTGATGGAAAGGATCGTCAAAAAAATCCCCCCCCCTCAGAGTTGGATCCGAAAAAGGAAAGAGGATTTGACTCTGTGGTAAAGGAGAAAACCAAGGAATTTAGGGTACACAAGTTTTGAGCACATAAGTAACGGCGTACAGGTGTGAGCCGCGCAGGGTACGACGCTCAGGGGTATGGACTTGCCTATAAATATGTAGCACCACTTCGCACAAAGCACTTGGTTTCAAATGCTCCTGAGCTCTCGGCGCGCAAGTAGCTCTCGTCGCACAGGTGCTGCTGTCCGTGATTTATTGCTTCTTCTAAATTGTGTCGCACTTCTGCAGAGGTATCTGGACTTGCACGGTGATATCTGTGCACCCATACTTGTGTGACTGGATTAGACTTTCGAGCCAACATGGGACTTGCATGCCTTAATTCCTTATCCATTTTTTCGAATTTCTTCACAAATTTTATGAAAAATAAACTTACTTAAAAGTTAATTATCTAATGTTTGTGAAGATTAAATGGCTCCCAAAAGAATTGGAACGACTGATGAGCTGGCCAACAAGAGGATTGATGACATGATGAACGTCGTTGTCCATGATTACTATAATATCTACGACAATACTCTCCCAGATTTGGCCAAGTACTTGAAGAAGTATCATCTTAATTTCCCACAGAGCATCTACCTGCCTCTGTATGGCCATGGTCATCTGCAAGGAGTCAACATTCGTGAGCCAAAGAACTATCTCTCGTATCCTTGGTTTTAGACTTACACCAATTTTTCTTCAGCAAATGTCTTAGTTGGAGGATCATTTGTAAATGCTGGAATAGTGGATAAGGTGTTTATAATGCATCATAGACTATGTGCCTCAAATCTGAAACCTCCGAAGCCCGAGCTACAACCACATTGTTATCCCTCAATCTACTGAAACTCTCATACGGATCAATCCAAAGGCTGGAAGAAGAGTTGGGACTTCTATCCTGGAGGAGGTGTGAAGCCGACTTGGATGTGGGCATATTGGGTGTGAAAAACCTGTGCAGATTTTGTCGAGGATCTGAAAGGAGATGCAATATATGAAGCCTTCTGGGCTAGGAAAACATATATCTACAAGAATGATGACTTTGTGCTGGAGGTAATCTACCGCTGGAGCCCAGAAACCAATTCTTTCTATCTGAATCATGGAGAAGTAGGCATCAGTTTTTGGGATGTCTACAAGATCTCAGGGGCTTCAATTTTAGGTGATATGTATGATGAATTCATCCCTCCCAAGGCGACTTGGAATGATTCGGAGAAGACTCTGGCTTTGGTTCAGGAATTATTGAAAATTTTCAACAAGATCAAGAATTCAAAGACCTCCAAAACTCATTCTAGAAAGGATATTCATCCATAGGATTGGATGGATATGTTTCTTACTAAGAAGAAGGATAAGGGGCCCACCTATACTCGCCCTACTACCAACCCTAGAACATTGAAGAGGGGTGCTCTTGGCACATTCTGGCTGACCCTATAAGTAGAAGAATTTGAAAAGTGGGGGTACAAAGTGGATCATAGAATCCCAGAAAAGACCCTTCTGACAGGCTTCTTATCATTGTGTCTTAGTGTTTATCTTCTGCCAGTTAGGGATTCGAAGGGAGGTGTCCGGCCAGGGACCTTCATTTTTGTAGCTAAATTGGATGAGAGGAAAATGGTTGGGTTGTCCACCCTTATTTTGGAAAAGATTCATAGGAGCTTACTCCATGTTTATATGGGTAAGTCTTCTTTGAGAATAATGGGACAATTCCAAGTTTTTTGGGGATGAATTGCCACTCATTTCAGGACATATGCTGTACAGAGCGGAGTACAGGTTCCTGGAAGTTCTTTCAGGCCATCAGTGCAGGAATTTTCTGGTATTTTTTTGTTATCCCTCAACTCCTATGATATGAAGGTGAGGATGAGCATGTTCAAGGAATTCCATTTCTTTCCTTATGGAAACCCGCCAACCGGGCGGTTTGTTGATGATGGAACAACCAGCCTGGAATTGAGGTCATACAAGCTGGTTTGCAGAGATGGTGTATTGGCCACCAGGATTGATAGAGAGATTATATGCGAGGCCTATGATCCATACAGATTTGGACACCAATTCAAATGTCTGCAGCATATTGTTTTATCCTCTCCTATGCATGTCAGGTCAGAGCAGCATCCGATGGTTGCCCGACAACTATGGTTGCTGACAGCTATGGAGAAGACCAGGGCAGTGTTTGATCTACCAGTTGCTAGAGTGGCGAGTCACTTGACTACATGGTATGCTGAGAACTGGGTAGCATCATACCCTGAAGGGGTACTAAATCATCCAATTCCTTAGGTGGGGAAAAATAAGAGAACTATCGAGAAAGAAACCCTTCATCTAGAAGGTGACTCTTCCACACCCGGAGCTGATTCACCAAGTTCCTCACCCAGGGCTGACTCGCCAGATTCTCAGGATGGGTATGCTGAGGCATGACATGTGTCAAAACGGCCTTGTGCCAGATATAATCCTCCCGCCAGAATTAAGAGACCTACTCCATCGACTCCTGGTTAGTTATATCATTGAGGAAATTTAATTTCCATTACTTTATAGAGAAACAAGTTTTACTTTCTTATCCTTTATCTATGATTGTAGGAGCTAGGAAGAAGTTGAAGTCCAAGATTGTAGGACCCTCCTCACAGTTTTCTGGTATACATGCTGAATATATATGACCAAAGGCTATCCAGATATGGAGGAGTTTATATTGCGATGCTAAAACTGCTTGGCTGGACCTATGCGAAGGGCTACACATCCCTAGAGTAGGGAATCTTCGGGCTTCTACTGATATCTGTTTCAAGGATAACCCCAATGAAGTGCGGTCTTACATCAGAGAGATAGAGATGATCATATATTCCACTGATTATTCCATTCCTATCACCAAGCGGGTGAATGAAATGATGGATCGTGGCACTACTGAGGGGACTAGTGCTTCCGGAGATGAGGAGTGGCATGATTATGTGGCTTCTGAAGATGTAAGTCTTTTTCCTTATTTTCTTGGAAACCTGATTTCAGTTAAATCTTTGTTACTCAAGGAAATTAATTTCTTCATCCTGTAGCTTGTAAAGAAAGGAATTTCTGAGGTTCCTTTACCACAATATATCCCTGGTGGCATCGCTATCATAGTTACTGAATCCCCTCATGAGCCGGGTGAGGTATCTCCAGTCCGGAAAGCCATGGATGAGGATTTAGACAGGGATTTTCATTATCCAATTCTTGTATTTGGAGATGATGATGTCAACACTCCCAAAAATCCAAAAAAGCAAAGACATTGAAGGAAGAAGTCCACAACTAAATGCTTCATCAGTAGTGGTAAGTCCATCAGATAGTAATGAACCTTAACTCATGAAAAGATTTCTCATACTTCTTGGGATTGTAGGGGCTTATTCAATTTCCCCTTTGACGGAGAGGACTGACCCTCCTCTGAGGACGATAGAGGGTGCTGGTGAACAGTCACAAATTCATGCTGACTTGACTGCTCCTACTGCTGTTGCACCAGAAAATTTGGCGGCCACTACAACTGATTCTGAAATTTTATCGGAAGAAGCTATTCGGGGTCAGAGGCCGCAGGATAAGGGTCGCCAAGAAGACACATCGAATGCACCCATTGGTGATACTAACCAGGAATCTGAGATATCACTGGATGAAATGATGAAATTTGGCACATCTTTTGAAGACATTTTAGATCATGTTAAATTACCATGCAATTTAGAAGATTTTAGACATGAGTGTTATCCTTCATCCTATTAACAAAATTCTTATTACATCTCTGACCATGATTGGTTGAAATGTGGAGTTCCATCTGAGAAAGCTACTAAACTGCCAATGCCTGAAGGGGGTATAGACAACCCTATTATTGCAGAGACACTAGCTCAAGTGGATCTTAACCCAGTAGAGCTTCCTGAAACCCATCCTGAAAATCCTGTTGAAGCTAGGAAAGATGGGGAGGAGCCTTCTCATACTGTTGATCTGCCGTTGTGTAAGATATAATAATATTTGTGGCTGCACTTAATTTTCAAGACAATTTAATCAACTTTTTTTATCCTTTGAAACTAACAAAAACTTTCAATTGACTATGCAGGGCCATCAATTTCAGTGGCTAGATCTGGAGTTGAATCCTCATCCTCTTCCCCAACGGGAATAGAAAGTGAAGTAACAAGGGTCAAGGGGGAAGGAGAAGAACAAGGCACTTCTCTAAGTGCATTAATCCCAGACTATATTCCCCCCTATTATAGTGATGCTGAATTAGACCCGGAGGTACAAAAGGCACTCTAATTTTCACGTCGCAAGGCATGGAAGAACATATGGAAGATCATATCTGAAGTGCATCTTGAAGAGCTATCTTCAAAGATCCCACGGCTGTCATCCCTATTCTTCATGTTGGAACTTTGAGGTTTTGGATATCAAGAGATCCATGCTATGGTGAAACAAGTCATTTTAAGGAGGGAGTAGGAACAAAGGTACCATCAAGACTTGACCAGGGTGAGGCTGTTGACCAATATCAGTGAATTTGAGGTTGCGGTGTCCTGAGCTGAGGCTGATCATGCTGCCAAGTTGAAGGAGCTGAAGAATAAGATCAAGGAGAAAGTTGTCCAGCAGACGCACCTTCAGCAATAGTTAGATACTATTACTGGGGAACTTGACCAGCTTAACAATTCACTGGAAGGAGTTCAATCAAATGGTATGAAATCCATCGTAGATGCCAAGAAAGTACTCCATCAAGCTGAAAAGGGTGAAGTTGGTCGAGTGCATGAACTTCAAGTGGTTGTTGATGAAGCCTGGGATGTCGTAAATCAAACGAAGAGTTATATTGAAATCCTCTTGTAATTCTTGGAAAAGAGAAGAGAATGAAATCTGTGGATGTCCTTCTAACTCTTTGTGCATCAATGAATAACACTTTCATCTTCAATCATTTGTGCATGAATTCTCTTGCTACCTACTTTAAATTCTTACCTAAGCCAATTGGCCTAGTAAGCATAGTTTGATTTTTTTCTAGGATTATAAAAATAACCCTATAAACTTTGAATCGGTTTATTTCTCAATATTACCTAAATCATACAAAATGTATGTTTAGTGAGCTAGGACTTTACTTTTGTTCATAGTTCCCTTGTCTTTTGTGGGCAGTTTAAAGTCATGCACGTCAGACATAAAAAGGATAATGTTTAAGGTATAATAGCTTTGACCGAATGGATTAAAATTGACTCAATTCCTTGATAATTTATCTAAAAACATATTACCATATTCATGTATTGGGGAAAACATGTAAACTATGACTTAAGAAATTTTGAATCTGAGGAATGATATGAAAAAAGGGATAAAAGGCATTAAAGGAAGTATTTCCTAAGAGTGAAGTTACCATTATTTAACAAACCCATTAGGGGGTTGAATTATGCAGAGCCACTTAAGGGCATTGGCTGCATAGTCATCTTTTGGATGACAGGTCCATTATATAGACTACTTATGCAAGGCCACCTAGGGGAATGTGCTGCATAGTTAGACAAAAGAACTCTAAATTTTTTTACTTTTCTACTGCTAAAAAGATAGTGGAAGTTTATAGAGATTAAAATTTTCCAAATGATAGAGTTTTCTATATGGATAGAAGTAATTGAATATTGAGAAGATATTCACAATCAAGATTGTCAAAGAATTGGATGAATGTCACTCTTACGAAGGTATGAACCAAACGTAGGGAAGGGAAATATAAACCATAGACTTAAATACTTTCAGATCATGAAAAATAGTACGGGACAAATATGTTAAGGATGGATATTTTTTTTGGATCCCTACATATTTTCCTTAAGACCAATAAGGACAAAAGAGGTTTTCCTCCCAATATTGAAATTACCACTATTTGACAAACCCGTTAGGGGGTTGAATTATGTAGGGACACTTAAGGGAATTGGTTGCGTATTCAAATAATAGAAACTTTTGGCTGATAGGTCTGTTATGTAGACTACCTATGCAAGGCCGCCTAAGGGAACGTGCTACATAGTCAGGCAAAAGAACTCTCAGGTATTAGAAATTTTGTGACCAAAAGTCAAGAAAAGGGTTATGAAGATCTCGAAGTATTTAAGGTTAGGAGTATGACACATGAAAATGAGTATTGTCCAATGCATGAAGAAGATACATAGACCAATTCTAACCATAATCATGTTGTGGCTGGGTCCTGAATTGAGGTACTGGACTTCACTACATATCCCATAAGGATGGGAATCAAGCCATATGTAGTTCTTGAAATACAGTTTAACGTCATGTGGGATGAGAGTGTAGGAGATCTTAGTTTAGGGTCATAGAGCGTGGACCATAATGAGGAATACACATTGTGTGTTTTATAAACCTGATGTGAATGAAGACCAGAGTTTTCATACCACCTTCATGTTTTTAGAGGGGGAATTTTCAGCCAAGGGACTGAAAGTGGAATTTGGGGTTAGGCCCAAAGACTTGGGGCTAGATTCGAGGGACGCTTGAACGTTCATACGTATCCCATAAGGATGGGAATCAATCCATACGTAGTTCTTGAAATACCCTCTGTACATATTTGGTTCATACAAGTGAAGGGTGAAAGGGGACTTTAGTGCAATGATAGTTTGACCCAAGATTAAAGGTTCGGGCATTGCCATGTATGCACGTAGTCTTTGGAATATAACATGATTAGAGATCAATGTAAATAATGATTCCCTCTCAGGTGAAGGTGTCAAAGAATGTTGTAGTTTATTGTCGTATAGGACAAAAGTGCAAATAGTTTAACATCATATAACAAGGATGATGGTGAACCAATGTAAAAATATTGGCTCTGGGGGAAGCTTCACGAATCAACATCATATGAGATGGAGGTGAACTGATGTGAAGATATTGGTTTTGGGCTTGAACCTCAGGAGGTTGCCTACGTACCCAGCCTAGAAGAAAAGGATCAAATTCCATGTAGTTCGATTGAAGAATGAATTGGTGATCAAGTTGTTCTTGAGGACAACGATCGAAAAAATGGTGTTGGGACTTACACATGGTTATCGGTCCAGAGAGGGTGTTATGGTTGAAGTTTACTCTAAGCTCATGTGAGTCATACTCGGTGTGAAAAACAAGAGGTAGAAACAACCCTAACGATGCACAGTTTAACGTCATGTTGGACATATAAGGGGCTGTGAAGTTTAATGTCTTGTAGTAAGGACTAAAGAGGGGACTATGCAGTTTAATGTCATGCAGTAAGGAAAAAAGAGGGAATGCATAGTTTAACATCATATAGCAAGGAAGAAAATAGTTTAAGGTCATATGCATGGACCAGTGCTGCACAGTTTAGAGTCATGTAGCTACTGCAACACAATTTAATGTCATGTTAGACGAAAGAGTATTTGTGTTACACAAAATACTTCTTCAATAATTTTGAATTGGTTGAAGTCGTGATGAGTTCTCCATCCATTGAGATTAAAGAATAAGCTTTATTGGAGTAAACCTTATGTATTGAGTAAGGTCCTTCCCACTTTGGCTCAAGCTTGGGAGGTTTCTTTCCTGGTATCATTGGAGTTCTGAGAACCAATAACAATTCTCCCTGAACAAATGAATGGAGATGAACTTTTTTGTTGAAATCTCGTGCTATTCAATTCTGATAGACTTCCAAGTGGTGAAGGGTGCATAATCTTTTTTCATATAATCATTCTAATTCATCCATTCGCTTTTGAGATTGTTCATATGTAGATGACTGATCACAAATGGATACTCTGAGTGAGGGTAATTGAACCTCAATAGGCAAGACTACTTCTATTCTATATACCAATGAATATGGAGTTGACCGCGTAGCAGTGCAGGTGGTGGTCCGATAAGCCCATAAAGCATGAAATTTTTTATAAGGCCATGATTTCTTATCTTTATCCACCATCTTTTGAAGTATGTTTGAAAGAGTCTTATTTAAGGATTCTATTTTTCCATTGGCCGTTGCATGATACTGAGATGAATGGTTGGATTTGATTTTGTATTCTTGATACAACTTCTTTACCTCGGATGAACAGAAGTCGGTTCCATTTTCCGTCAATATGGTACGAGGGACACCAAATCTGGTAATAATGTTAGACTTGATGAAGCTAACAATGATTTTAGAACTAACTTCTTTGAGAGGTATTGCCTCTGCCCATTTGGAAAAGAAGACAGTAGCAGTAAGAATATACTTAAACTGCTTGGATGTAGCTGAAGGGTAAGGTCCTACTACATCCATTCCCCATGTGGAAAATGGCCATGAGTATTTAGTTTTATTAATCAACTCTGGGGGTTGATGAATGAAGTTGGAATATACTTGGAAAGGATGACACTTCTTAGTGAAATCAACACAATCCTGTATCATTGAAGGCCAAAAGTATCCAATCCTTTAAATATGATCAGATATTCTATGTCCAGACTGGTGGGCACCACAGACTCCTGCATGTACTTCTTTCATGACATCCATTGTCTCTTCACCATCAATACATCTGAAGAGAATTCCATCAAAACCTCTTTTGTAGAGAATTTTCTCTAGGTGATCAGGGCTATCATAAAGAGTAAAATTGATCACACGTCACCAGAATTGTTATTTCCCGACTCTATCAGGTCGGAGTGTTCCAGTTTGAAGGTATTCCCTGATAGGTGTCATCCATCTTGTAGTATGACCATATGGTTTAGAAATGGGACTAATTTCATTGATTTCCTATGTTCTGATTTGAACATAAGGTGAAACTGTATAACAGTGGGCAATACTGATGATTGTCTCATCTCGATTTGGATCTGCCAGAGCTGTGGCTACATTAGCCAGTGCATCAGCTTGAGTATTTTGTGATCGTGGGACATAAGAAAATGTCGGTTTCGAAAGAAATTCTGCCATTAATTCTCTAACGTAATCATACAAAGGGATTAAATCTTCTTTTCTGATGGCATAGTCCCAATTGACTTGTTTGATTACCAATTCTGAATCACCATTAACCTATAAGTGATTCACCTGTGCCTGAAGCGCCAACTCCTATACTGCGATGAAAGCTTGATATTCTGCTTCATTGTTTGTACCGCCTTCCAACAATAAGAAGGAATAGGGTAGTACTGCCTTTTCTGGGGAAATAAGCACAATTCCTATCCCAATTTTGTTGAATTTAGGATCTTCTATTTTCTTCCCAATTGGACTTCTGGAAGCACAATCAAAGTACATTTCCCATGTTTAAATATTATCTTGAATAGATAAGACTTCATCCTTAGGGAGTTCAATATCTAAAGATTTATCTTCTACTGAAGGGTGTTCAACAAGGAAATCAGCCAGAGCTTGGCCCTTTATTTCCTTTTGAGACACATACTGGATATCAAATTGCTGTAAAATAATCACCCACCTTGCCAAACATCCTGTAAGCATTGGACGCCTAAGGATGAATTTGATTGGGTTATTGAGAGATACCAATTGGACCTCATGATGTTGCAGGTAGTGTCTCAATTTATGAAATGAAAAGATTTATTCTTGGCAGCACTTTTCAATACTTGAATATCGAGTTTCTGCTTCAAGAATAGTCTGACTGAGATAGTAAAGGCTATTTTCATTCCCAAAATAATTATTTTGGGAAAGGAAGACACCCAATGATCGCTCTAAAGATGTCACATAAAGAATAAGTGGAATTCCTTCAAAAAGTGGAATTAATACCAGTGGACTCAAGAGATATTTCTTGATAATATTGAATACTTCTTGACATTCTTCAGTCCACTAGTAAGTGACTCCCTTCTTCATCAATTTGGTGAAGGGTAAACATTTGCCTGCCAGATTGGCGGTGAAATTATGAATATAGGCCAAGTGTCCTTGAAGTCCTCTCAATTATTTCAAATTTTCAGGAGGTGACATACCAAGGATTGATTTTGTCTTCTCCAAATTGACTTCGATACCACGATGTCGTAAAACAAAGCCGAGAAATTTTCCTGAGGTTACCCCAAAGGAAAATTTCAAGGGGTTCATCTTCAAATTGTGTTGTCGAAGTTTGTGGAATATTATTTCCAAATCAGCCAAGTGATTAGAACGTTGTCTGAATTTAACCACAAAATCTTCCACATAATATTCAACAAGTTTCGCTAAAAAGTGTTTGAAGATATGGTGCATGGTACGTTGATATGTTGCACCTGCATTTTTCAGGCCAAAGGGCATTAGCTGATAGAAAAACACACCTTGAGGGGCTATGAAGGCTGTAGATTATTCATCTTCTAGATCCATTTGAATTTGATTATACCCAAAATATCCATCCATGAAGGAAAGTGCTTCATAGCCAGCTGTTTCATCAATTAAGAGTTCTGTGATCGGAACTGGAAAATCATCCTTGGGACAATACCGATTAAAATCTCTGAAATAAATGCAAACTCTAATTTTTCCATTCTTCTTTTTCACAGGGAAAATCTTAGTCAACCATTTGGGATATTGAACTTCTCTGATGAAGTTATCTTTGATAAGATTATCCACATCAGCTTCAATTTTGGAATCATAAGTTGGGTGTGTTCTTCTGGCGGCTTGCTTAAATCCTCGATGTTCTTCTGGAAAACCCAAATGATGAGTAGCAAAATCAGGATCAAGACCTGGCATTTCTGTATAATTACAAGAAAATATATCTCGATTTTTCTTTAAAAATGAAATATACATTTCTTGCTCTTTAGGAGTCATGGCTGCACTAATTAAAGTGGGGCATGGATCTTCTTTTGTACCCAGATTTATTTTTCTGAGTTCATCCATAGTGGTAGAGATACCCTCTTCAAATGTTGGAGGAGAATCTATGAGATCTTTCTCTTCTTTTTTAACATGTGTTATATATTCTATTCCTAATTGCATAGTAGATGATGAAGTAGAATTTCCATGATCAAGAGAGATGTTAAAATTTGAACATCTTGAAGAAGATTCTACCATTTCTGACCCTATTAATGATGAAGGGTCTTCCTTGGGTAATAAAGAGGAGATGATGGATTGATAATCGACATCATCATTTATCTCTTACATTGCTATAAATTCTTTTTTCCTGGTTGATAAAGTATAGAATTTCAGGATTTCAGCGGATGAAATGAAGACATATCCATTTGAGCTTTCATCATTTCTTGGTGAATCACCAATTTCTCCCATGCTGTCTAGCTTTATTGCCGTAATTGACATTATTGAAGTTTCCATAAGAGTATTTGAATTTGGGTCTATCCTATCAATTTGACTAATAGGAAACACATAATCTATACTCACATGTATGAATGGGTTTAATAGAATCTTTTTCAAACCATATGGAGAATTAATTTTGGTAACCTCCTTTGTCATAGATACCTCATTTCCCTCCATGTGATAGAATTCTACCTTAATGTATTGAAATTCACATATTTTGAATGGGGCTTTATCACCATACAATGTCCCAATTTGACCATTGAAATAATATTTGAGACATTGATGGTATGATTAAGGTATAGCCACATGTTGATGTAACCAAGGTCTTCCAAGAAAAATATTGAAGGCTGTGTCATGACGAAAAACCATGAAATCTGAATTGGATACACGGTCTCCAAACTGAGTTTTGAGTGTAATCTCACCCAGAGGTTCTTGTTCATTTTTATCATATCCTTGCAACATCAATGTAGAAGAAGATAAATCAGATCTGGTGAGGCCCAATCGACGAAGTGTATGAATAGGGATGAGGTTGACTCCTGAACCATTATCAATGAAATCTCGTCAGATGTCTACATCATTGACCTTTACAGATAAATACAAAGGTCTAATATGTCTATGCACAACATCATGTTAATCTTCATCTGTAAAAGATATCACTGCATGTAATTCTTCACGATCATTCTCTATATGATAGACTTCAGCTGCAACAATTTCTGTTTCGAATTCTTGAGGACTTGATAAAGCCTTAATGAGTGCCTCCCGAAGATCTTTTGATAGAATCAAGGCATATAGAATTGATAACTTGGTTGGAACTTGGGCCAAATGTTTCAAGACATCATACTTTTGTTCCAAAGGTCTGCGTTTCCCAATAGGAACATGTGGTTTCATAGGTGCCTTAGAAGTTGATTCTTTGGAAGTAGATTCATCTTGTATTGGGGTAGGAGTTGGAAATACTCCTGGATTTGGAAAATTAGACCGATTAGGACTATTTATTTGATGAGAGGAAGAAGGTGTAACCTCTAACTGATTATCCAGAATAATTGTTCCATGACTAAACCTTCCATATGTGGAAAAACTTTCTTGTTCTTGTTGATCCCGTTAAAGGGCTCTGCCATGAGTTTCTACTGCATAGACAGTTCTAACGGGGGTAGGATTGAAATAGTGGATTTTGGAATATCCACATCTTCCTCTGTATCCTAGACCTCTAAAACTCCCTCTAATTCCTCTGTTTGATACAGGGAACTCAAGCTCATCAAGATCGAAACTGTGATTGGCAGAAGGATATGTTAAGTGAATCATGTTAATAGAACCAAATATCAACTCTTCATCTGATAAAGATTCTGCCTGATTAGCCAGTTTAGGCTGTTCTGTTTGGTGGGGCGGTGCTCGTGCTTTTGAAGTAGATGGCATAAAATATTCCAGAGTCAAAGACAACTTGGGATTTGACATGAGCTCATCTTATTTTGACTGCTCTTCTTTCTTTGAATTATACCCCTTCTTTGAGGATTTTCCCTCTGATGAAGAGGGTTTTTTTGTGGCATTCATAACAGAAGACGCAATTGGTTTCTTTAATTGCGTTCGTAAAATGGCATGAGTTTGGTTGATCATTTTCCTAACCATCCAATCATCATTTTCTACACATTTTTTCTTTTGAATTTAAGCCGCTCGACTTCTTCCTCTGAATATGTAGCAGTAACACATGCTACCTAGGCTGAAGAACCTTTCATTTTGACTTTTCTTGAGTCCACCATTTTTTTGAAGGAGGTCTTTGAAGAAAAAACACTCCTGAATGGGATGAACCAACATCTGATGAAATGGGAAATAGTTGGGAATGTCTTGATCTCCTTCCGTGTTCTGACTTTTAGGCCTTGGCAACTGAACCAAATTAGTTTACAAAGCCGAAATAAAGTAACCAGGATCTTGTTCATTTCAGAAAGAATAAACTTTGTTCTTAAACACCTAAAATTGTTTTCGTCTTTGATATATTTGATCATCTTGACAAAACGACCTTTTTTGTTGATGCTCAGGATGTGGAGCCCTTTGGTAAGATGAAGGTTTTGAAGTAGAAGAAGGTACAGGTGCTTGTTTATGTGTAACTATAGCTATCTATGCTCTACCCATTCTTCTTCTTGGAATTGATGGAATTACATGAGTTTTATCCTTAGTTTTTTTAAGAGAGTATTCAATCTGTTGAGCGATTGAAGTAAGGTCTCGAAACCCTCCTATGTATTTCACAAGGAGCAACGGTGTGTGTAATTCATCACACAAATTTGCCACATAGATTGGAAACAATTCTTCTTGAGGGAGTGCAAAGCTTAAGGAATATATTAATCCCTTCCAATAAGCAATGAAATCTGAAAATCTTTCATTCTCCATTTTCTTACAATTTTTAAGATAAAAAACTATTGTATTTGGAAATGTTAAGATAAATTGAAGAAGTAATCGTTGACGGAGATCCTCCCACCCGATAATTGACCGGGATTGCTAGCTTGTATACCAGACAAAAGCAGGCCCTTGTAATGACTGTACAAAACACCTGAGTTTAACTTCTTCTGTTTGTTGAGGAGTTCCCATCATAGGATCACAATGAGAAAAAAATGTGTTAAGTATTGTTCTGGATCTCCCGAACCATTAAAAATTGGGAATGTGGTACTTGCAAAATTTGATGGGGGAGGAATTGCATCAACCCATTCAGGGTAACCTCTCTTTTCAGGTTGAAATTATGCACGCTTTCCTTCCATGGATTCCAACTAATATATTAATGACTCAATGGTAGTTATTAACTTTTGAGAAACATCTGGTTGAACCTGGACCTGAGCAGGTGCAATAACTGGAGCTTGGACAGGCGTGGTGATTGGTACTGCAAATGATGGTAGTACTTTCGATTGTTGTTGCGCATGACCCATAGGATTAGACCTGTGAGGGTGTACTAGTAAAGGAGGATATTCTTGATCCATCTCAGTAGCTACAAAAAATTCCCTTGACTAACTGACTCCATCACGCTTAGGAGGAAGACTATCTTGAATCCTTCATTTCTTCCTCTTGTTGGGCAAACCTTTTCTCTAGTGAGAGTGATTGGACTTCTCCAGATGAAGGGTGGAATGTAACCTGAATTTTTTCCTTTCCCCTTGTTGGACACCTTTTAGAGAGGGGGAAGTTGGTTATTTGAAGGAATACCTAGATTCTGGGTAAGCCTTTGATTTCATGTACGCACACCTTCTTCATTTGCCTCTATGTGTACAACTTCTTGAACAGGTACTTCCTCATCTGATTCCTCTGAGTGAACCTCATGTTCTGGGGGATCAATAACAAGGGAATTGATTACATTTATCGATGCATAACGCATTTCATCCCTTATATCGGCATTTCTACGATACTGTCTTCTCCCATGTCCTTGATGAGACATTGCCTTTTGTTGAGTTGATCCCTCAGGAAATTCTTGATGAACCGTAATTTGGAGGGAGTCTCCTGATAATTTGGCTCTTCATTCCTCTTGTGGCTTCTTCCCTAATCGAGAGAAGACCTAATTTCACTGAGGAAAATATTGAGGATTTGAAAAAGTCCCCAGTCTGGTGGACTGGGGCTGTTCCTGCTCAACTCCTCAAATCCTATTTGTTGATTCCAAGGGTTGAGCTAAAAGTGTCACCAATCTGGAAAGCTAAGGTGGCTCTTGAGATGCAACAACTGAGTCTTTCTTAAAATCTCTCCTCATCTTGCAGACTTTAGTCCAAAAATTGGCTGGATGCATTAACCTACATCCACTAAAATCACCTAGTTCAAATGACTGTTGGATGATTTCTGACACTTCTATCACCTGATGATGTGCACGCTCTAAATGATACGCCTATTCGATATTCTCATTTGCTTGATGAAAGAGTAATTTGACAACTTGTTCTTTATATGCCTAACTTTGAGAAGAACTAGTTGAGGCCTGTTCTTGGGAAAGCCTTTAATTATGCACAAACCCAGCTAGATGTGGGAAGCCCTGGGAAATAACATTGCATGAGACCAACTTTGGTGGGCTTTGTTGACTAGAGAGTACAGTGAAATGCAGTGCTCCATGAACACCCCATCCCCAGATATGAATACCATATGAGGCATTGACAATTAACTGGCACAATCTTTTTAGTGCGCCAAGGCATGAACATTGAAGAGATCTCTGCTACTTTTTAACCTTTGGATATTGGGAAACTGAGAGAGATTCCAAATCAATTTGGCATTGTAACCCTTCTATTATCTTAACATGATTTTCATATTAATTATAAGATAATATTTTCTTTTTCAAGTGACAAAGAGTTTTCCACATGTTGAGAAAAATATCATGAATAAAATCTTCCATCAACATTTCTGGAATATCATACTGAGAGTTAGCCAAAGGCTAAAATATGACTGGTACTTCGCCTTTCGCCAGTTGTTTTCTCATATTCAGCACTTCCTCCTTATCATTTGATGGATATTCTTCTACCTGATTAGACCAAAGCTGGTGCTTCTTTTTTGTTTCATCGGATTCAACAAGATTGGTAGAGAATTCATTTATCAAACTAGAATATGAATGACCTAGGGGTGGTTTGGAGAATGACCTACACCCTGGGCTATCTTCTGGTTGAGAATGTATTTCACCTGCTAGTGGTAAAGCATCAGACATGACTGGATTCACATTTTCAAGTGCCTCAAGATAAGAGGGATTTCTCATCACTGCATTGTCCTTTGAAGAATTTTCCAGGCAATGCGAATTATTACTGCGGAGAGGACTTTCACAGCAAATTCATCATCATGGGGAGGACCACCATGGTGGGTTACAACAAAATATGAAACCTTTTTCTCCTTGATCTTCTGACCATGCAGAGGGTTATCGTGGCTCTCATATGAAGATGATACTTCGAGATCGACCAAATTGTCATGAATCAAGTCTTCATGAGGAAGTGTCTGATGAAGACTTTCAGAATTATTGTTCCCACTGTTGGGAAATGAGAGATTAGAATCTTGAGTTGCAATAGATAATTGTCTGAGTTTATCAAGAACTCCAACATCAAGCAAGGCCTTATTACATATAAGCTCTTGATTTCATAACTGTGCTAGATGGGTCTCTTTTTTAGATGCCTTTTTAATCACTTTTGGAACCAATTTTTGACAAAATTGGTTATTATGGGTAGGTGTATATGCTTTCTCAGGAGAAATAGTCAGGTTAGGATGATTATCTCCATTCAAATCATGTGTATGTGCCTGACTTGATTGTCCATATGACATGGGGGAGTACGCCCCACAAACCTCCCGGACTGGAAAAAAGGTATGTATATGTTCCAAAGTGATATGTTGATGAGTCACTCCACTGATAGGGATAGATTTATGATTCCTTCCCTGTGATGCTGCTGAAGCTATTATAATATTTTTGATAGGCATCCAAAATATGAGCAGAGATTTGCTTCTACTCTTTCACCATTGTCAGAATGTGCTTAGTGACTTCAGCTACCAGAACGGGAATATATGTCCATTATGTGCTTGGAGTAGATATGTATTCCTGCTTCTGTCCTCCTTTTCCTGTCAGTGAATTCCAACAGTACTCATGTGTGGGGGCAGAGAGTTGAGTCTACTCCAGATTTGTAGTCAGAGCTTTCCGACTGACTTCTCCGGGTGCTACCAAATGAGACTGTTGGTAGGATTGATGAACATTGGTAGGTGTATGTGCATGCTATGTATTCTGCATCAAGTATGGTTGAATAATTTCATTCAATACTGGCAGACGAGACTGCTGACAGAATTGTTGATTGTAAATAGGTGTATGTCCCTGTTTATTAGTTGCAACCATATTAGATTGGTGAGCTTCTTTGGTTGTAGTCAAATGAGATTTCTGACTAGATGATGAGTTATAAATAGGTGTATATGCCTGCCTATAATACTTCGCTAGAATTGTCTGGTGGGATTGGCGTGTTACTTCCAGAAGAGTCTGCTGGGCAGTAACATCAGGACGGACGGGTGTATATGCCCGTTCTTTATTTGATATCAAGTTGGATTGGTGGACTTCTCCAGAGGGGGAAGAAGTAAGAAGCTACTACTTTTTTACCATATTTCACCTCTGTTGGTTTGTCTTGCATGCTCGGGTCTGAGGAACCTGAGCCGAACCCCTAAAGGCGGTACCCTCATCATGTTGAGGGCGCACTGCCGCACGAGTCTTACGACGATTGTTGATGGGAGCCCTCAGGAAGGACTCCTGTCTCCTTGAATTAAGGCCTTGAGTGACCTTATAATTCACCTCCCCATAATATGGTAGGGACTAGTGATTGCGTTCTAGGGATAATGACCTGAAACAGTTGGATACAGTGGTTGGCACCACCTGCTTCTTGATCACTAGTCGTCGCTGTCCGGACAACCGGGGTGAATTATTGACTTGGAGGGCTTGTCAAGTGGCCTCCAGAGTCGGAATGGTACCGTGTTGACGATATTCCTTAACCATTGCATTTGAGACCTAGTGTTGAAGACGCTGAGTTGGTGATGTCTTCCTCAGAGCGGACGAGGATCCAGTAGGAGTAGCAGCAGATGCATCCACAAGTGTGAACTTTAGAGAAGCCATTTCTGTAATACAGAGAGATCTTGGAAATGAGTGCCTGTTTGATATAACAGACATAATCAAGATAATTTTGGCCACTACATCTTTTGGATGAGCACATATGTTATTGATTTCTTTGTTGACCCTCACATTGAATTAAATAGGGGGCTAACAAATATATAAAACATCATTTAACTTGGTTAAGGATTCACGTTGGGTTCACCGTTTTTGTTTCTTCTGGAAGAGCTTGGATAAATTGAATCATATATCATGATAAAGAGGATAACTTTGATGTTAAGTAATTAGAACCTAATATCACCTAATATATATTTTGATGTAATTATTGCTTGATTAGTAAGTATGAGTTAGTGGGTGCATTTTACCTAATCTTTATCCAAGGGAGATAACATGGATATGAGAGACTAGGTTAAACCTATTTAGAATGTGACAGTGATATTAAACAAATTTACTTGGATATTTTGTTACTTTATGAAACTTTTAGGTGATTAACATGGGTTTCAGGGTGAGTGGAACTTTGAGGGGTTTTGTAATGATTCCAGTGTACTAAATGTGTACTATATGTGGTAAAGTGTTGAACCTTCAAAAGTAAAAGGATATTGGTGATCCATATAACATGGTTTCTTGAAAAAACTCATGATAATTGAGTAATTTGATTGGGATAAACATTAATATGAGTCATAGTGATTCATTGGGATAAATAAACCAATGAGGGGTGACTTGAGATATGGGAATGAGCTAAATGGTCAAAATTAGCAGCAGTCTATCTTGTCAGAGTGGTATTGACCTATCAAAGGGGAAGTGTGTCAGGTGGGTGGTAAATTAGGGCCCATGTAATACCCCAAGATTTTGAAATAACAACATTGTTTTTTATAGTGTGTATGTCACAAAACACCAAATGTATAAAGGGATATAAAATCATGATAATTTAATATATATTTAGTTTTTAATAAATTTAATCTCTTCGATAGCTTACAGAACATGCAACCCCAAGTCAAAATGAATTGTAACATAGTATACCCTTATAACTTAGCAATTAAATTAGAGGGTATTAATTGTACTAAATAAATTATAAAAATTATTATTATATATTGATTATAAATAAAATAAGAATCATTTGGAATAAAAAGAGATGCTTTTTTGAAAAATTGTATTTTTTTCTAAAAGACGGTTTAGTTTCACTTTGCACCCATGATTTAATTTTTTTTAACAATTTTAGAAGATTTATTTTAAAAAAATGAACTGAATTTTTGAAATCAAAATACCAAAATTATATTAGGGTGAATTTTTGGCATTTTTATGAAATGTTTCATGTTTTGGTAAATAGTGAAAAATACTGAATTTTAGTTGAAAAAGTCTTTTAATTTAAATTATTTACAAAGTAAAATAATATTTTAATTGATTTGAAAGTAAAATTAGTTCAATTTTATATCAATATGTAATATCATGTGTTTTAAACCGAATGAAAAAGAGAAGGAAATTAAATTTTTTTCCATTAGCTGGGCAGACCAGTTTTAAAACCGAGCGTGAGAACTTTTTATTTTTGATAGTTGACACTGCAAAGTGTCTTTTAAATAAATTTTATTAAATTAATTAGTTTAAATTTAAAATATATATAAATTAAATTTAGGGTAAAAGCCTTATTAAAACTTTGGAATATTCTATAAAATATTTTTAGAGTTAAATAATGAGTCAGTGTGGGGTTCCGAGACCCGTAAACCCTCGATGTTGACAAAATAAAAATATTAAATTTATTTTATTTATACACATGTGTTTCTTTAGGAAATGGGGATGACCTTGTTTGTTTAAGGTTCAAACATTCCAATCAGTTTATAACGGGTTTATTAGTAGAACCGGAAACATCCAATGATTCTATATCCATTTAGACCTACTTTCCAAAGGTAGGTGCTCATTAGTTGTGGACTGATGAGGCTTAAGAATTTTCATTGGTCAAGAGGATGGGAGGTCGGACTCATCACACCTTTTTGGGGGGAGTTATTGTCTATTCTAAGACTCTCTTATAGATTTGAGTTATGTTTGTGAGTCCTTATTAATTTTCCAAGTATGAAAATGAGCTTTCCTTTAGATCTAACAATCAATGATTGATATGTATAGGATTTAGATAATATTTTATATGTATTTGAGGTTATTCACAAATATAGAATCATCCGTATTTATTAGATATTCTTAGTCAATGGTATCCTTCAACACATTATTTAGAAATCTCTTGGTCATTATGATAACCATACTGGTTTTAAAGCCGCTCAGTGGGGCACTTGAAGTTTATTGTCATTCAGAAGGATGGATTATATTAGAGTTGTGATTGTACCCACAGATGGGCTAAATACGAATCCTTGTTTAGAAAAGGAATCAGAACCCATGTAGTTTGAGTGAAGAAATATGGAGTTTATGCATGATTGATGGTCCAAAGAAAGATGTCATAATTACTTTTACGCTCTAAGCTCACGTGAGTCATGCTCGATGTGAGAAACAAGAGGTATTAGTAAAACCTGACGATTGTGCCTTGAAAGATTCAATCATAAGAAATGATGTGGGGATTACGTATGTATGACTACCCAAGATAAATGAGGATTGGGATTTACTTCAGAGAAGAAACCCAGGAATAAGGTCCATAAAGGTATATGTGCTTTATGGAGATTTGGATACTTAACTTAGGACTCAATCCTAAGAAGGATGCCCAAATTAGAGGGGACTTATGATTGGGTTTTATTCCTAAAAAGGAATCCCAAATAAAAATAAATTAAGATTGGGGCTTACTCCTGAGAAGGAGTCCTAGGTTAAGAAACTTGGTGCTTACTCCTAATGAGGATGCCTAGGTTAAAAGAAATTATGACTAGGGATTATTCCTGAGAAGGAGACCCAGGTTAAGGAACTTAGGGCTTACTCATAAAGAGGATGCCCAGGTTAAAAGAAATTATGACTGGGGCATATTCCTGAGAAAGAGGCCTAGGTTAAGGGGACTTGAGAATTGGGTCTTACTCCTAAGAAGGAGGCCCAAGTTAAGGAAAATTATGATTGGGGATTACTCCAAAGGAGGATGCCCATGAACAGGGAACTTGGGGCTTACTCCTAAGGATGATGCCCAGATTAGGGAACTTGGGTCTTACTCCTAATAAGGATGCCCAGATTAATGGTCTTCTCATCTTAAAGGATGGG
The DNA here is from genome assembly GCA_963277665.1 of Viscum album. Taxonomy (NCBI): domain Eukaryota; kingdom Viridiplantae; phylum Streptophyta; class Magnoliopsida; order Santalales; family Viscaceae; genus Viscum; species Viscum album. The sequence continues at coordinate 1,428,637,191 of OY728156.1, read as the reverse complement.
TTTGAATGAATTAAATCTCTAACCTTAGTGACATAAAGATATGTAAATCACGAGGTTTTGAGAGATGTTCCACAGAATTACTTTCAGATAAGGAATTCAAAAATGGAACCATGCCATAAATGGATTTGAAGAAGGTTTTGAAGGTTGTCCTTGAAGAGGAAAGGTGTATTTGAGGAAAAGAAGTGAATTAGAAGGAGGCATGAAAGTATTGGTCTGGTGCGCAAGTCTTGGTCACGCAAGTATACTTACGCGACATGAGTTCACTTGGGCAACAAAGAACCTGTGAAGTGATACTTGGGAGACTATGAGTTGGAACCCTTAGTATCATTCCTAGAGGCTCTCAAATAGGTGTCATGCAAGTTTCCTTGAGAGGGAAAGGCAGCGCACAAGTGTCTTCATTTCCATTAAGGGTTAGACACTTAGGCGCACAAGTATTGATGAGTTTCAACACTTAGGACTTATTCTTACTCTTTATAACTTCCATTCTAGGTAAATAATTACCTTATAAGTGTTCGAAAGACTTCAGACAGAGACTTGGGTGACCCAAGCTTGAATCTGAGTTTCTTATTTTTTTCGTCCCCGAAATGGGGGGCCCATAGGGGGTATTTATAGGCCATTGAGGACCTTGGGAAAAAAATGAATAGGGCGTGAAAGTGACTTGCACGACCCATATGTGGTGCGCAAGTATACTTGTGTGACCATAATAAAACTTGCACGACCTATGCTTAAAGAGTTTCTTATTCATGCCTTTGTCAATTTTTTATGTTTCTTCAAAGGATGAATCTTTTGTGCTTAAGGTATTCCTCTTTTTCATTCGTTAGTCTCTATGATGGAAAGGAGTGTCAACAATGTGTTTATTTCCTTTCAAAAAATTGAAATAACTCTCAAATGATGTGACGTGTGAGAAATTGGAGACCACCGTTAGGTCCAGAATGTCAGGTTTACCCTAGTAAGGCAGCCTGACATACAAGTCCTCAACTGAACCCTCTCTTAAGTCTCATGTACAAGACGATGGCCTAGTAAGGCTGCCTCTCCCACCTCTATACATCAAAAGGGTGAATGAAACATCCTACCAAACAAGTCCTCAAAATTAGGAATCTTAATTTTCACCTAAACTATGTTATTATAAGTGAAGTCGATGAGAGGGATATGATTCTCCCAAGAACCTTCTATGTAAAGGATGCATACTCGGAGAATTTACTATAAAACCTGTATCATCTACTCCCAGTTTCCATCAATATATGGGTGAAAATATGTGGTCAGAAACACCTATGTACCCATAGATTTTGGTAACCCCTTCCATAATTGTGATTTGAAATGATCATCCCTATCTAAGATGATAGTATGAGGGTCCCCATGTATTCAAATGATATCACAAATATACAATATTCCTAGTTGAGAAACTAATAAAGTATTTTGGAAAGTAATTAATTGGACTACTTTCATCATTATTTCAATGACAACCCATACATTTTTGCTACCTATAGGCTACCTTTGTAAAATAACTTCAAAGTCCAAGGAAAAATCTTCCCATTTTCATTCTGGGACTGGAAGTGGTTGTAACAAGCCTATATGACTCTAGTGCTATTCCTTCACCTGCTGATAGGTGGAACACCTAGTGATAAAGTTCTCTATCTGACATTTCATCCTAGGCCACCAATACTTGCATCACTTATCTTGATACATTTTTGATATTCTTGGATGAACTGCCCACTCTAAAGCATGAGACTCTCACATAAAATCATCTATTATATGTAAAGACCTAGAAATTCCATGGATTTTTTTTCTTAAATTCATGGTAATTTTACAAGTCTGTAGTTTCTGACAGCACTTGATTCTGAGGCCCGATGTGCCCGGAATCAATTTCTGAAGTTTTGTTCGGGTACGTTCAGTAAACGTACGAGCGAGATTTTATATCTTTTGAACCGGTGCTTGGAATTGAAATATGAGGGCGCTGTTGAACTCGTAGTGCTAGTATTTTCTTAAGGATACCTTCACCGCAGTTGCATTTTATCGGGAATGGGAGTTAGTTTTTGGGGTTTTAAATTAGTTTAAATAAAAATAAAGTGTTAACTTTATTTTTATTTGGGGTGGTTTAAACCTACAAGAGGAGGTTAGTGGTGGGGTCCACCACACCATAACCTCCCATGAGAGGTTATGGTGGTGGGGACCACCCTCACATAACCTCCCTTGGGAGGATATTTTAGTTGGCCCCACACGATCTTCTTACCCCCATTAACTCCCCGTTATTAATTGGACAACTCTCTTCATTAATTGGAACTCCTCACCTTCTTTAATTATTGAATTTGAACCATTCCATACCATTAATTAAATGATTTGCCTCATTTAATTAAACACAACTTTGTGTTGTTGTGCCAAAGAATTAATAAAGAACTTACTTTATTATTTTCTATGGTTGGCATAATCTTTTGGGAAGCTTGAGAGAGGAGAGATTCATTCTTCCAACGAAGAACCACCAAAGAACGAAAAACATCTCCTTTGATTTTCGACCGAGACAAAAGAAAAGGAGCCAACCACAAAGAATTCCAATGATGATTCTTCCTCATTCTCCTACCCCGAACGCTTCTCAACATCAATGGAATGAATTCCGCCTTACCGCAGCTCCATCAACGATCACCAAACTCAAGGTAGGGGGATTTGAGTTTTTTTTAAATATGAGATTAAAACTCCGTTCTTCTTCATTCAAATTTCTAGACTGGTATGTTAAATGTTATCACCATGAAGATGAGGGTTCAGACCACACGAACACGGTCAAACCCTCCCCCTTTTGGTTTTTCTTTTGTTGATGATGGAGGTGGACCGCGGAAGAAGCCGGCGGCGCAAGGGCCGCCGGACCGCCGGAAGGGTGCAGTGCCATCACACCACGTCGGAGAGGAACCGTGGACAGGAGGGCCACAACGGATGGAAGAGGCGTGGCACTGTCATGCCGCGCGGAGGAGTTGGGGGCCGTGGCCAGGCTGGGCCGTGAAAAAGGTGGCGCAGCGTAGTCGCACCGCGCGGAACCCAGCATAACCACGATGTCGTCACGTCGCAGTGGAGGAACCAGGGCGGTCGGCTGAGCTGGATGCCATAGCGCGCTACAAGTGGGACCCTACGGGTCCCACGGTTACCAGGACAGCGCACCATGCGTCGACCGTTTCGGAAGGCAGGGGGTGTAACCCCCCCTTCCCCCCAGGCGTGGCCAGCTGGCCATGCGGGCTAGTGACCAGCCACGTGGGCCAGCCAGCTAGCTGGGCCGCCCTTGGTCGAGCTGCCCATGGTCGGGCGGCCCTCAGCTAGGCCGCCCTTAGGCCGATCCGCCTTCAGCTGCGCCGCCTTCAGCATGGCCGCCTTCGGCCGGGCCGCCTTGGGTCGAGTCGTCCGTCAGGCCGAGCCATCCCCTCATCTCTAGTTGTTTTCTTGAACTGGGTCGGATCCGTAGACCGGGCTAGACCCCTGTATAGACCAGGTCAGTCTGACTGGGTCGGACCGAAGCCGGAACCGTTTGGCCATTTTACACATTTTTGACCTTCCTTGGGCTATAGGTGTCCGATTGATGAACCACCTATGGCGATGGAAGTCTTGGAGTGAGGCGGTTCTTTTGGCATACCCCACTTGTGGTTTGGATGTAGTTGGTGTATGGCCGAGTTGGATTGAACCTAAAAACCAACCGGGCCCCTTGAATGGAAATGCCTATAACTCACAGACCGAGTGTCCGATTGACGCGTCGTCTATCGCATTGGGTTCCTTATGATGAGAAGAAACTACAGGATACAAAAACTCAAGACTACGTGGTAGTTTATGTATCGCAAATTGGTTCAAGGAGTGGACCCTCCTGGAATCGAGCGTGCTATGATGAGACTGGGCCTGGATCCTTCGTGGGTTCGACAATGATGAGAATAGACCTGGATCCTCCATGGGTTCAATAGTGATGAGATTGGACCTGGATCCTCCGTGGGTTCCACAGTGATGAGACTGAACCTGGATCCTCTGTGGGTTCGATAGTGACGAGACTTGACCTGGATCCTCCATGGGTTCGATAGTGACGAGACTGGACTTGGATCCGCCGTAGGTTCGACAATGATGAGACTGGACCTGGATCCTCCATGGGTTCGACAGTGACATATTTTATACTATGATCCCATGACGGATCGACAGCTTCGATAGACTGTTGTTTTAGGTTTCTACGGATATTTTTCATTCGACAGTGAAAGATGATTCAGTGGCTACAACTAATCACCTCTTACTCTATTTTAAGTTGTGTATACCTGGTGTCAGCTGAGTCTTTTCCTTCATGTTTACCTCATGTATGATATGTGTACTTTTGATGACATAGGTATATGTATGGGCATATACCTAAGTAAGGGTGGATGTTTCTTCGTGGTTGAGTTGTGGTGAAGCACACATAGATTTCTTCTATGATCTATACCTATGGGATTCAAATTGTGTTGTACTTTCTTTGTCGAGTGTTTCTATAATTATGGAATGGATTGTAGTTGGGATCAAGAGTTGAAGCCGGATTGTGATTGGTAACTTAGGTATATGTATGGTCATATACCTAAGTAAGGATGGTTGATACTTTATGATTGTATCTTACTACTGTGGTTTATCCTTAGTGGATTCTGGGAGACCTTCAGGGGTCTTGGGGTCCCCTTCTGAGTATCGTTATACTCACCCCTGCACGGGCTATTCCTACACCTCATTGTATTGGATGAATACGACGAACAACACTGACCGAGGCAGAGTGTATGAGGACCGGATGGTACCTAGAGGTGGAACTCTCAACAAGACGGTACCTGGAGGAGATGGATGGACGTGGAGTACTAAGGAGGCTATCTATAACTACCCTTCAGGTAGGATCCATGGTGGACGATCCAGGAGCTTCTAGACACCTTCCAGCTGTTTGTATTTTAGTTGTACTTGTTTTGTCTTTTCCTTGTACTTTACCATTGGGATTGTATTTCCAGCCCCCTTTACTTTTAGAACTACCTTTTTATTCAGTTTTACTTAGTGTTTTTCTTCCAGTTGTGTACTCTTATTGTGTGTGTTTACTTTTTTATAAAGTTAATGCCTTTCTAGCTTAGGTATTTATGCCTTTGGTGCTAGTTGCCAGCCCCTGGCCTATGGAAGGCAGGCTTGGGGTAGTCATGACAAGGGCCCTGAAAACGGGTCGTGAAAAATTGGTATAAGAGGAGTCGGTTCTACCATAGAACTTGGACTATGATTCTTTTAAAAGCAATAGTGTTAAGTGTTTTGGGTGTGGTTATCAGTTTAGGGAAACCGATGTTGGTGCGGCGACTAACATATCCATATACTAGGACTCTGACTTCTGATTTCTGACTCAGTGCATGAAAACACTGATTGCGTGTGTGTTTCCTTTGAAATTTTTTCTTTGTAATTACTTTGTGTCAGCTCACCAGGTATATTGTTTTGACCATGGCGCACCTGTTTCTTTTCAGGATGTCTTTACTTAGTCAGCCAGCGTGGGTTCTGAGTGGAGAGCGCGATGGTAGCCCCCCGAGCGACGAGCCCTCGGTGCAGGGCCCCATCATAGTGGAGGCACCCGCGGTACCACTAACCACTGAGATACTATTTCTACTAGCCCCGGTAGTAGAGGGTGAGCACCGCTTGAGAGCATTGCATGGGTTCCTGTGACAGAGGCCTCTGAGGTTTCAAGGCAAGGCAAATTTTCAGATGGCTGGGTAATGGCAGGAGTTTGTAGCACGAGTTTTCCACACAGTTGGGACACCCAATAACTTGATAGTGCTGAGAGGTGGTAGAGCCTGATGCTCCAGTTTTACGATGATATGACCCTCACCTGGGGGAACTTCAAGGGTCTTTTTAGGGCGGAGTTTTTACCAGAAACTTTACGCTTTGTGCGTGCTCAAGAGATGCTGCACTTGCCGCAGGGCATACTGAAAGTAGCTGAGTCATCTGTAGTAGGTAGTAGGTAGATGAAACAGGGGAACAAGGAGGTTGGATCTTCTGTTAGACAACCCAAAGATGTGGCATCGGGGGTGCGGGGCACCCGAGGCTGAGGGAGATTTGAACAGAGAATGGTATGTTATTCCTGTAGGAAATGGGGTCACAGAGCATGTGACTTTCCAACTCCCCGCACAGTTGATCAGCAGGCGTTAGAGGAGCCACTGATACAAAGGCAGCGGCAGGAGCTTGATCATCAGCTAAGCGAAGGATGAGGCTGTGGAGTAGGTCCTTTAGCGGATGGTGGTCAGAGTCATCGAACACTACTACCACCACCCCTAGACGGTTCACCTCAAGCTCCGGGAGTAGGTGGATAGAAGTGGGACTAGCTCCAGACATAGAGACCTTTGTTCATGATGTTTCTATCTTCGTTGTGGTCGTTGTTTGTGGTTTTTTGTGTCTTTGTACTTTGAGCTGCAGTAATAAAAGACACTTGTCCTTGTGGCCTTTTTCTTTCCTACCTTTTTGTGTGGTTGATACTAAGAGGTTTCGGTTAAAACCGTAGAAATGACCCTCACATTCGAGATTCCTATTGGAGGAGACCCAGTGACCACAAACTGATGTCAATAGTGTGACTCAACCCTTGGAGGCGAGAGTAATAGTTGGATCTCTTGGTAGTAGCGTCGAGGTCTTACGATGTCATCCATGGCATGAATTAGTACCATTCATGTTAGGACTGACTGTATTAGGAAAAGGACATGGTTCATCCAGGGGATGAGACCAGATTTCTCTTTTTGGTAAAGGAGAAATCTTAGCAGCTCTTTTAGGACGTAGGTGAAGAAGGGTGTAGTTGAGTTCTTTACAATTGGCTAGTCTCACCAATAGTTCGTTGAGCGGATAGTTTATAGTTTAATCTAATCTCAATAGTCTCAGGTGTGTCTTATCATAAAAGGACATGGACCTGAGAAATCGACATTGGATTGAGTTTCTCTAGGACTATGACATTGAGATAGTATATATTCCTAGGAAGGGGAACATTGTAGCAGATGATCTCAGTAGTAGATCTGGCATTCAGCTGCTAGGAGAGGCGACATAGCAGCTGGCCACATTGCAGATATCTTTTGTGGATAGAGATGGAGCAGCCTTCCTATAGTCTCTTACAGTCACTACTCCACTTCTTTTGTGAGCTAGGGAGGCAGAACATGGAGACGCTGATTGTGAGATGCAACATGCTCAGATATCCACAGGGCAGGCACCCAATGGATTTTCTGAAGGTGGGGAGCACACCATTCTCTTCAGAGGACGTACCTTGGTACTAGTTTCACTTCATGAGGAAGTGTTGAGGGAGTTACACACTTCCCCTCTTACGGTACATTTAGGAGTGGCAAAGATGTATCAAGACCTTCGACGATAGCACTGGTGGCCAGGTATGAAGATGGAAGTAGCAGAGTTTGTCTCACGATGCCTCACTTGTCAGCAAGTGAAGGCAGAGAACCAGGTACCAGAAGGCTTGGTACAACCCTTAGAGGTCCCAGAGTGGAAGTGGGATGAGATATCCATGGACTTCATGACGAGTCTTCCATGTACATCCAAGAGTCATGATTCTATATGGGTGATCGTAGACTGACTCACCAAGTCGGCCCACTTCCTACCGATCAGAGAGCAGGGCTCAGTAGAGAGATTGGGAAGCCTCTATGTGCAGGAGGTTGTGTGTTTACTTGGAGTACCTTCTTCTATTGTCTCTGACTGGGATGCACAGTTTACTTCCTGGCTATGGAAGGGGTTGTAGGAGGGTTTCGGGACACAGCTTCACTTGAGAACCGCCTTTCATCCTCAGTCATATGGTCAGACCAAGAGGACCATTCAGACCCTCAAGGACATGCTCCGTGCATGTGTTCTCGACTTTGGTCACAGTTGGTAGGACCACTTACCTTTGGTGGAGTTTTCTTATAACAACAGTTATCACTCCATCATCGGTATGGCACCTTTTGAGGCCTTGTATGATCGACCTTGTAGATCACCACTATGCTGGACAGACCAAGGGGAGTCAGCACTAGTGGGACCAGAGATGGTGCAGGCTACCACGAAGAAGGTGCAGATCATCAAGGAGTGGATGAAGACTGCACAGAACATGCATAAGTCATATGATGACAGGAGACAGAGACCTATGGAGATCGAGGATGGAGACCATGTCTTTCTACGGGTCTCACCTCAACGAGGTCTACGAAGATTTGGCCGAGGTGGCATGTTATCTCCGTGATTCATCGGACCTTTCCAGGTCCTCAGCAGGGTAGGCAAGGTGGCTTACTGCATGGGTCTTCCACCTCAGTAGCACCGAGTGCACTACGTCTTCCACGTATCTCAGCTGAGGAGATACGTGCACGACCCGTCCCACATCATCGACCACGGGGAGATGGATATCGATGACGGGGTGACTTTCACGGAGGTTCTAGTGGAGATTGAGGATCAAAATGAGCAGGTCCTTCCTGGACGGTCGATTCCTCTAGTGTGCGTTCATTGGCAGCACGTGAACCTCCAGGAGAGCACATGGGAGCGAGAGGCTCAGATTCGTGCTCAGTACCCCCATTTGTTTCCTTAGTGTGAGTTGTAGCTTATGAGGATGTAAATCCCGGAGGTGGGGAGAATGTAAAGACCCGAAAATTCCATGGAATTTTTTTTCTTAAATTCATGGGAATTTTATGAGTCTGCAGTTTCTGATGGCACTTGATTCCAAGGCCCGGTGTGCTTGAAATCAATTTCTAAAGTTTTGTTCGGGTACGTTCAGTAAACATACGAGAATGATTTTATATCTTTTGAATCGGTGCTCAGAATTGAAATCTGAGGGCACCATTGAACTCGCAGTGCTGATATTCACTTAAGGAGACCTTCACCGCAGTTGCTTTCTGTCGAGAATGGGAGTTAGTTTTTGGGGATTTAAATTAGTTTAAGTAAAAATAAAGTGTTAAATTTATTTTTCTTTGGGGTGGTTTAAACATCCAAGAGGAGGTTAGTGGTGGGGGCCAACACACCATAACCTCCCATGAGAGGTTATGGTGGTGGGGACCACCCGCACATAACCTCCCTTGGGAGGATATTTTAGTGGGGGCCACAAGAGCTTCTTACCCCCATTAAATCACCATTATTAATTGGATAACTTGCTTAATTAATTGGAACTCCTCACCTTCTCTAATTTTTGAATTTGAACCATTACCTACCATTAATTAAATGGGTTACCTCATTAAATTAAACAAAACTTTGTGTTGTTATGCCATATAATTAATAGAGAACTTCCCTTATTATTTTTTGTGGTTGGCATAATCTTTTGGGAATCTTGAGAGAGGAGAGATTCATTCTTCCAATGAAGAACCACTGAAGAACAAAGAACTTATCCTTTGATTTTAGATCGATAAAAAAGAAAAGGAGCTAACCGTGAAGAATGCCAATGATGCTTCTTCCTCAGTCTCCTTCCCCAAATGCTTCTCGATGTCAATGGAACGACGTCCACCTTACTGTGGCTCCGTCAATGATCACTGAACTCAAGGTAGGGGGATTTGAGTTTTTTTTAAATATGATATTAAACCTCCATTCTTCATCATTCAAATTTTTGGAATGGTATTCCCAATGTTATCACCATGAAGAGGAGGGTTCAGACCGCATGAACATGGCCCGACCCTCCCCATTTTGGTTGTTCTTTTGATGATGATGGAGGCAGACCACAGAAGAAGCCGGTGGCGCAAGGGCTGCCAGACTGTCGGAAGGGCGCGACCCCGTCGTGCCGTGCAAAGAACTGAGCCACGGATAGGTGGGCTGTGGCAGATTCAGAAAGGCCCAGTGCCGTCGCACCACTTCAAAGAGGAACTACGGTGAGGAGGGCCACAACAGATGGAAGAGGCGCGGTGCCATCGCGCCGCATAGAGGAGATGGAGGCCGCAGCCAGCCCCAACCATAGCAGAGGTGGCACGATGCCATCGCGCAGCGCAGAGCCTAGTGGAAACGTGGTGTCGTTGCGCCACGGTGGAGGAACTAGGGTGGTCGGCTGAGCCAGCCGCCAGAGCATGCTACAAGCGGGACCCTTTGGGTCCCGCGGTTACCAGGATAATGCGCCATGTGCTGGCCGTTTTTGAAGGCAGGGGGTGTAATACCCCCCCCCCCCCAGGCATGGCAAGCCAGCTACGTGGGCCAGCCGCCAACCACATGGTTCAGCTGCCAGCCACGCAGGCCAGCCAGCCAGCCAGGCTGCCCTCGACAGGGTTGCCTTCGGCCGAGCCCCCTTAGGCTGGGACGCCTTCGGTCGGTCCCCCTTAGTCCAGGCCACCCTCGGCCTGGCCGACCTCGGCTGGGACGGGCTGTTCCCTCGGCTCAGGCTGTTTTCTAGGACCGGGTCAGATCTGCAGACCGGGTCGGACCGGACCCGGACCCGTTTGGCTAGTTTACACCTTTTTGCCCCTTTCTTTGGATACGAGTATCCGATTGACGAACTGCCTATGGCGATGAAAGGCTTGTAGCGAGACGGTTCTTTTCAAATAACTCACTTGAGGTTTGTATGTAGTTGGGGTATGGCCGGGTTGGATTGAACTTAAAAATCAACTGGGCCCCTGGAACGGAAATGCCTATAACTCACAGACCAGGCGTCTGATTGACGCGTCGTCTATCGCGTTGGGTTCCTTATGATGATATGAAACTATAGGATACATCAACTAAATACTATATGGTATTTGATGTATCACCACTTGGTTCGAGAAGCAGACCCTCCCAGAATCGAGAGTGCTGTGATGAGACTGGACCTGGATCCTCCATGGGTTCGATAGCGATGAGACTGGACCTAGATCCTCTGTGGGTTCGACAGTGATGAGACTGGACCTGGATCGTCTATGGGTTAGAAAGTGATGATATTGGACCTAGATCCTCCATGGGTTTGACAATGATGAGACTGAACCTGGACCATCCGTGGGTTCGATAGTGACGAGACTGGACCTGGATCCTCTGTGGGTTTGACAACGATGAGACTGGACCTGAATCCTCTGTGGGTTCGACAGCGATGACTTTTGTACCGAGATCCCATGAAGGATCGACAACTTCGATAGACTGTTGTTTTAGGTTTCTACGGATATCTTCTGTTTGACAGTGAAAGATGATTCAGTGGCTACAATTAATCATATGTTACTCTCTTTTAAGTTGTGTATACCTAGTGTGAGCTGAGTCTTTTCCTTCATGTTTAACTCATGTATGAGTTGTGTACTCTTGATGACTTAGGTATATGTATGGTCATATACCTAAGTAAGGGTGGATGTTTCTTCGTGGATGTTTCTTCATGGTTGAGTTGTGGTGAAGCCCATGTAGATTTCTTCTATGAGCTATACCTATGGGATTCACCTTGTGTTGTACTTTCTTTATGGAGTGTTTCTATAATTGTGGAATGGATTGTGGTTGGGCTCAAGAGTTGGAGTCAGATTGTGATTGGTAACTTAGGTATATGTAATGGAATATACCTAAGTAAGGATGGTTGATACTTTTTGTTTGTATCTTACTAATGTGGGTTATCCTTAGTGGATTATAGGAGACCTTCGGGGGTCTCGGGGTCCCCTACTAAGTATCATTATACTCACCCCTGCATGGGCTATCCCCGCACCTCGTTGTGTTGGATAGAAACGACGAACAACGCTGACCGAGGCGGAGTGTACGAGGACTGGACGGTACCCAGAGGTGGACCTCTCGACGAGATGGTACCCAGAGGAGACAGAAGAATGTGGTGCGCTGAGGAGGCTATCTATACCTACCCTTCAGGTAGGATCCGTGTGGGATGATCCAGGATTTGCTAGACACCTTCTAGCTATTTGTCTTTTAGTTGTACCTATTTTTTATTTTCCATGTACTTTACTGTTGGGATTTTATTTCAATACCCCTTTACTTTTAGCACTACCTTTGTATTCAGTTTTACTTAGTGTTTTGCTTCCAGTTTTGTACTCTGATTGTGTGTGTTTTTGTTTTTATAAAGTAAATTCCTTCCCAGCTTAGGGATTTATGCCTTTGGTGCTAGTTTCCAGCCCCTGGCCTATGGAAGGCGGGCTTGGGGTAGTCACGGCATGGGCTCTGAGTACGGGTTGTGACATCATATCTGTAGGAACATTAACACATCCATCTATACGTAGTATATTGTATCTTTCCATAGACTAATTTGGAGGTGGGTCATCTCCTTCAATATTCTCATGGAGAACCAATCCATTGGGATCTAAAATTTTCTTTCTCTTAACCTTATCAAGGAGGGAAGAGGTAACTCTCAAGGATGAGAGGTAAGAATGATCATGACTATCATGAAACTTCAGGTCCAACTCATAGAATAAGGCCATTAATTTCCAATCATCACTATCTTCCCGTACATCTTGTGCCTGAGTTTTCCAACCCAGAACATTAGTAACTACATTACCCTTTCCAGGCATTTAGGAAAACTCAAAATCAAAGGACTAAAGATATTCGAACCATCCTTACTATATGAGATTCAATTCACATTTTTTTAAAGTTATATTTGAGAATATTATGGTCTGTATACACTAAAATGTGCTCACCTAACAGATAATTTCTCCAATAATGCAAGGCATGGAAAACTGATGCTAACTCAAGGCTGTGTATCATGTAATTTTCTCTCACGAGGCTTCAACTTCTGAGATTCTTATATAAAAAATCTATCCTCATTCATTAATACTTCTCCTAGGATGATTCCTGATGAATTATAGAACACTATATAGCCTATTCTAGGCTCTAGAAGAATCTGAATAGGTGTCGAGTCAAGCCTCTCTTTTAGCTCCTGAAAGGATTCCTCACACTCTTCTAACCACATGAACTTGACAACCTTCTTTGTAATTATAGTAATAGGTGATTAAATGCATGATAATTCTTGTATGAAACACTAATAACAACCAGAAATCCCCAAGAAACACTACATATCAAACACATTCTTAGGATTCTCTTAGAAAAATAAAACACCAATCTTCTCTAGGTGAATAGAGACACATGATTTTGAGTTAATATAACCCATGAAGTGAACTTTGTTAATTCATAAGTGAAAGTTATCATGCTTGGCATAAATATGATTCTATCTCTTAGTGTAATCAAAATGTTCTTAAGGAATTTAGAATGGTTTCTATAAGTGTGAGAATATACCAAGATTTCATCCACAAATACCATGACAAAATAATTTAGATAGGGATAGAAATCCCTATTCATTAGATCCAAGAAAATGGTAGGAGTGTTTGTAATACCAAAAAACATAATGAGATACTCATACAGAACATACCTACTATGGAAAGCTGTATGAGGTATACATGATATCCTAACTCACACATGATGATAGCCCGATCTCCAATATATCTTAGAGAAGACCCTATATCTTTATATTTGGTCAAAGAGATCATCTATTTGAGGTAGTGGATTTTAGTTCTTGACTGTAAGCTATTTTAACCATATATAATCCATGCATAAAGAAGAGTCCTATCTGCCTTCTTAGAGAATAACATAGGTTAACCCCAAGAGGATGTGTTGGGCTGTATAAAACTCTAGGCCTCTATATCCTCTAACTACCTTTTAATCTCTTGGAGATTAGCACGTGCCATATTGTACGGAGGAATGAACACCATAGATGCTCCTGGAATAAGCTTGATCATAAACTCTACCTATCTCTTAGGAGGTAAGATAAAAAAACCATCACAAAATATTTCCCTAAAATGATGTACTACTAGAGGGAATTCAGCCTAAAGTAAACCCTGATCCTCCATAAAAAGATTGGAAATATAGGCAATCACTCCACCTAGACCAAGATTCTTTGATCCAACTTTACTAGCCTGGACATATTACTCACCCTTGTGTAGATAACTGATGACCTATGGTGATGTAAATGATACCCTTCGATTATGGTAGTCTACAAAGGCATGATATATAACCAAACAATCCATCCCAAGAGTGACATCAAATCCTGTCATCTTGAGAAAAAATAGGTCCTATAAAAAAATAACTGCCTACCTCAAGGGTAAGTCCCCTTGTTTGTGTATGCCCTCTAAAAATACTCCAAATGGTGTATCTAAGGTCATTAAACCATAAAAATACTATATTTATAGACCAAGGATTTCCATGATAGATAAGTAGATGAAAGAGTATGAATCACCTATATCAAATAAAGAAGATACTATAGTGGAGGCCACTAGAATTTTACCTCATACTCTAGACAGTCCTACAACATTATCCTTGGGTATCGACTGTAATGTATGTATCTAACTTGATCCACAACCATATGCTACATATGAACTACCATGATCAAAACTACTCTACGGGTGATCAGGAGTCTGGATACCTTAGCCATGACCTCTTCCTCAACCAATCATTCCAGTGCTACTCCAACTCCCCACCTGACACAATGTAAAAGAACTTGATTATGAAGGAAGAGTTGGTGTGAATCCTCTTTCACTAGAAAATGATTGAAAGACTAGAATAATATCTGCATATTCCCCATGTGGTTGCAATCTCAACACTCCATAGGGTTTCTATCACACTAAGTCTTTATATATCCCTATCATCCACACTAGTGAAACACTATAGAGATACTAATATGGGTACTATGGATTCCACTACCCTAATGAGAAACCTCATGGGAATAATTCCTACTATCGGAGAAACTACTATCCTACCTCAGAACTAACCCCCTATGCCTGGTAATATCAGCATCCCTTAGGTTGAACTCAGCGATAAAATACTGATTGACTATATTATAGAAGGTAGGTAGGTGAAAGACATTCACTTGAGTATGAATGACATACATGAGCCCATCCTTGAAGCATCTAGCACACAAAATATCATCACCAACTAGAAGTGGTGTGAAGAACTATAACTAAGTGAAACACACTGAATATTCCAGAACTAAAATAAAACCCTACTCAAGATGCATGAACTCTATGACCCTATCATCTCTCAACATATAAGGAAAGAACTGATCATAGAAAGTAGTCAGAAAATCAACCCATACCATTCCCTAATGGAGACCATCACAGGTAACTATATTCCACCAGTACTTAGCCAAATCAAACAACATGTTTGTAGAAATATTGACCCTATACTTTGGAAGAATCTTCAGATGCTCAAAGATAGACAAGGTGGCCTCTATCCAAGACTCAACAGCCTGTGGACTACCATCCCCTAAGAAGGTAGGATGCTACTGCTGCTAGAACTCACAAGTCAGATCAGCCATCATAAGTGTAAGATGTAGAGAACCATTCATGGACTATATTAGACATATGAAACTATCTCAAAATTGAGTGTTAGTTACCAAATTAGGTAAAATAGGTGGTGCCTCAAGTGGAACTTTTTGAGGTAATATTGGAAGCTGATGTCCCACCATGTATAAAGCATGGTCATTTCTCCCCTTCTAGCACATGAAATGAGGATTTCATGGTGTCATTGGTCTAAAAATTCCAATAACATGCCTTAGAACAAGATAGAAGTAGATATAGAGAAATAATATCAAAATATAAATGTAAGAAAGGGCTCACTACCCATGGTATACTACCCTAACTACCCACTTAGAAGGCCAGGTATTAGTATGTTCTCAAGTATTAGTTATAGGGGTTTCAGTAGATGAAGGTCCAATAGCACCTTACCTAATCATTTATTAGAAACCATTTCATTCATTTAATATTTAATTTTTAGGTTCACTCCTTTTGTAACACCCCAAGCTTCCACGGTACGTTTCCCTTCGAATAATGCGATAGCATGTGTTGTACGCAACCTCGAGTTCTAACACACACCACAACTAATTAAACTAGCCGTTGTGGATAGTAATACCTACTTTTTGAAATCATATATATTTTATATTTCAAAATGGACTTCATTTTTGTATTCGGAATATTGAAATTAGCCTAGGCTGAAATTTTGGTACTTTTCGGATAACTTTTATATTTTGATGAATAGTGAAAATTACTAAATTTTAATTAAAAACAACTTTTTTAATCAAAATAATTAATAGTGATAAATTGTGAATTTGAGTGGTTTTAAAGTATATTTAGAATATATTTTTACCATTTAATATAATGTTGATCATTGGGAATAATTTTACAATTAAACCGAACATAAACAAGTGTCAATCTTTTGATAGTTATTACCTCTTAAAAACACGCTTTTTGTTTTGACAACGGGAATTAATTTTAAATTAATTTCTGCCACTTCTGTGTTTTGAATTTAGAAAAAGGGATTCCATATTTGGAATCAGGATGTCCAAATTGTGTAAATAGGTAACTTTTATTTTTAGACATTTTGAATAATTACTGTGGTAAATATTTTATTTACCATGGTTAAGGGTAAATCCGGTAAATAAGGGTTAAAAAATAATATTATAATAATACTAAATTACCCTAAAACGTGTCTTAACCCTATTGGTTGATACATGGTCGACCATGGGCATCTTTGGGTCAATTTTGGGACCCCATTGATCCACTTGTAAGTGATAATGACACTTTATTTTAATTAAGTTAAAATGAATACAAAAATGGCATAAGCTTACATCTTTTAAAAGAACAATTTTTACATAGGGTTATACATGTTGGATTTTCGATTATAAATATTCATTAGAAAGATAAAAAGATTTCCTACATAATGATATTTTATTTATAATTTTTAGACATCAAATAATTTAAATTATTAATGACACAATAATGATGCAATGTTTACCTCATTAATAAATCATTTAAATAAATAAGATTATAATGATTAAAATATTAACTAAAACCTGTCCAATTATTATTGGTTGATGTTATTTAGAATATGAGTCATCTTATCTTCGACCTCAATGATTTTTGGACCATTATAAACCGAATATAATTATATTATAAAGTAATACTTTCACTCTTTCCTAAAGAGCCCCTCCTCTCCCTTATAAAAGGAGACCACTTCTACTCATTCCTCACACCTCTCAAGCCACTTGGCTCGTCCAAACTCTGCCAAAATAAGCTCCCCACATCCCTCTACTCCTCCTTGAAGCTTCCCCTTAGGCAGAAAGCATTTCAAGAAGTCCTTTGGTTCCAACCAAAGTGAGTTACCTAAATTAAAGGTAACATTTTCTCTTAAATTATTTTCAATTATTTTGCTTCTCCAACCCCCAAACTCTTTTTAGTTACTTTCTTTTGTAACAACACCAGTATCCACAATATACTAGGATGTTTTTATAAGAAGGATTCAAACTACACATACACACAACTCCATCTAATGGATGATGAACATAATGTTTCTGTGGATGGCAAACTAACGCCTCACGAAACGATGATTGTTCAAATACATCTTACCGCCTCTCATGGTGGCGATTATGATGGAACTGTAATTAAATATGATATTAATGATATATATTTTATATATAAGCTTCTGTAATTCCATTTTATTTCATATCCTTATTCGTTTCATGTTGTATATACATACGATAATTTCATTTGAGGAAGTGCGGACTACCGCCCCCTTAAAATGATATGACTCGTTCATACCACACATGGAACGTATAAAGGATGGTGTTAATGAACTTAAGTAACATATATAAAATATTATATTATACTGCAATAATAATATACCTATGTATCATTTGGATTAAATTCTTTTAAAATGAAAAATTAAATGGAAGTAGCGTTCGTGCGTACGTGCGGACTACCGTCTCCACGAACGCGATGAGATTCATTGTCCATCATATCCATTCAAGTATAATTATAATTTTATGATTTAAAAATAGTATATAAGGACTTTATATCATTCTGGATATGAATAATATACATCCCATTAATAACGAATATGGCTCACATAACAAAGAATATAAAGTAAAATGAACCCGTTAACACCCGAAATGACGATAATTCTAAGATATTATTAACAAATCAATGTTAAAAGATCATATATGATATCATATTAAAGTAAATGATTCTTGTATTATTCAATAACAATTATTTCACCATTATACAGGAGGTAAACCTACCATCGACCAAGGAAAAATTACAAAGTAAGGGATTTTCTTATCTCACTTTCAATTCCGTGAGATTTCCATTGTTCACCACTTAATTATTGCATGTGGTGTACTGCCCATGATTGTATTCATTGTGTAATATAATTTAATTTATGGGTATTTACATCATCATGTTATGATACTTCTTTCATGGGTGTATGTTTCGTAAGTTACCTAATCGATAAGGGAATTTGAAATTTCAATTTCCACTCATTTGGCTTTACACATATTTCATTGATTATATTACCCCAAGATTATGTGTGGAATCACTATTCATTTGATTATGTCATAATTTCCACTCCCCTTCCTGTGGATATAAGTTTGATACACATAATCACTCCATTGAAAATTCTCAAGTCATTGATATGAATTTGATAAGAGTAGTTTTAACTCTTTCACCATTTGTTGAGTTAAACATCCAATTCGTTGGTGTTGTTTTTACAAGAATATGTGTGAATATCCTTTGATGGTTTTACACTGAATATCCAATCATATTTAGTGTATTTATATTTTTCACACATAATTATGTTGTTGATTTATCCTTAACCTAAGGATATGGTCTTTATGAGAGATTTCATCTCAACATACATTCCATTGAGACTTCTTTGTTGATATACACCAAATCACTTTTATGTGGTGTATATAATGTAATTTGACATAGTATATAATGAATTCCCTTTATTCTCATGATATTACAAAGTTCTGATTACCTCAATTATTTGTATTCATGTGTCTCTCTTTTGGTTAGAATCTCTAACTAAAATACCATTTTTAAATGTTTTAAAGACTTATTCATCTAAATCTTTCTCATTAATGTCCATGTTTTAAAAATGGTTTTAAGGATTTATTTATATGGACATTAAAGTTTTAAGATTAAAACTCATTTTAAAAGTTTCAAAGTGGTATGGGACACTTTGATTCAAAAATCTATTTTTAAATGGCTTCTTGACAAATAGTGTGACTTTTAAATGTTTTCAAGAAAAGGGGGATATTTCTCTCAAATAGTTTTGATGATTATTTTCATCTATGTAAACATCCTTCATTATTCATGATTGAGGTTAATGTGATACAATACAATCTTCCATATTGTATCAAATGAGTTATATTTGACTGTGGATGTTCTATTTTTATACCATTCATGGTTTGTGGTTAAAGTATTGACATTTCGTATGCTAGTTTTAATACGAATGTTTATTTTATGCTTAAACCTATTCATATGAGGAATGCATTGGACTTAATAAGTGACGGGTGGAGCCCGCTATAGCTCCTCGATGCATCGGTAGGTCTCATGAGACAAACTAGTGTCTTGGCACAAGGCCTTGGCAAAATCTTATTTGTAGTCTTGGCACGAGGCCTTGGCTATGTGGTTATGATAGTCTGGCATTATGCATTACATCATTATGAAAGTGGTTATTGATATTGCATGTGATCATTCGACTAGTAGAATATCCATGTGAGTAAGTAAATGGCATTATTTCATTTTACCTTTTCCATTTTATGCTGAAGTTCAAGTTTCAAAGGCTTTTGTTTTAGTTATAAATTTCCTTAAGTGTTTATGCTTATTTATGAAATCTTATGCTATAATGTTATCCTTACTGAGCATCTGAGCTCACCCCTTTCAATGTTTTATTTTTCCCAGGATTATGAAGAAGTAATTTATGAATGACCTGCAGGGATAATATGAGGGGATATGAAGACAAGATGTTTTTTTTATGATGTAATGTAAAAAAATTAAGGATGTATCTAGTTATTACAAGGCTATTAAACTAATCGATCTTTCGAGACTTGATCTTTCTCGTGATCATGCCAATGTAATGTAATAATGCACCGACTCTAGGTAACTAGGGTCGGGGCGTTACACCTTTACCTTTCATAAACATGACAAGGTAGGATAAGGACATGAAACCATTACATTTTATAATCCACTTTTCACTTTTTCAGTTTACATTTTCTTATAACTTTTTTCAAAGTTCATTTAAAACATATCTCCATTCTGAGTGAATGAGGGCCCATGCACGTTATCACTAAAAATAACACTCATTTTATTTTAATATAATGTCTTGAATCAGTAAATTACCAATTCCAACCCACGATGGCCCATAAAACCTCATGAATTGAAACTAGAAATCACTCAATCACATCCAAAGAAAAGTGTATCTATAATATAACTACCAAAAAATCATTTAATAATCATAGGCATATCAAGTAACAAAAGTAAGAAAATGAACCTATATGTCATGACAATATGAATGACATTCAAATTCTAAGTGCTTATGAAAAATCATGTAATAATGATCCTTGTCCTCATATCATCAGGACATGGATAAAATAATACCCTCAATCAGAATGATAACCAACCACACCACATATATGTGAGTCACCCAATGGTGAAATGATATCAACTGTAATAGGAAAAATCATAACAACAATTGTAATTCATGCAACTCAGCCTTTACCCCGACCATGGGTTCACAATGCCCAAGAATAAATCATAACAAATTTCCATGCATTACTAATCTCTTGACTATTTTATCCAAATTGTAAATCAAGAAAATAAATCCTCTGATACCACTTTGTGACACCCCTGACCCGGAGGCCACTCAGAGGTGCCCCGAGCCTGGTTGGCCACACAGACTCAAGCACATCTCCTCAAACACCATAAGCTTTAGACTAGTAGTGATGGCCTGGGGTGTGTCAATGGAGAGAATATTCCCTAATTACTAGAGTGTAGGAAAAATATCAATAAGAAACATAGGTAAATAGTAAAAGCAGTAAAAGTAAATTGATAGCATGTCATAAGAAAGAATGAATAATAATACAACATGTGCAACTGATATAAATATACAAAAGATGATGTTGATATATCATGTATCTATAAATATTTAAAACATTTATACAAAGAAGCATACAATCATACTATTCAAAATTAGAAAAAAAGGAATCCAAAAACTATCCCAAGCATTCTGAGATCCATCTCGGTCATCTGCTACCAGCTCCATCATAAGCAATCAAGTAATAAAGTGTCTGAAGTGACACACTTACCTTTATCAACACCTATATAAATGTGATCTACCCGAGTTCCAATGGTGGCCCAGATAGTGTCTTAGATAAATTTCCATAGGCCACCACCAATGGTTTCTATAACATCTTTTTTGTGTAATATACAATGAACTAGTGTGAAAGCATGTATATATAAAAGTTAAGAAGTATAATAATGTAAATATCCAAGTACCTGATTCATTCCTTGGCTGGTGTCTGAACATGTAACTAGTTCATTAATTAATTAATTTAGTTAATATATTTTAGTCATGTGAGGCATATTGAGCACTGACATCACCTCATGATAGTAATAGTGAAGGTTCTATGATGTAACTAGAAAACATGTTTAACATTTAAAATGGAAGGGTTCCAAGGTAATATCCAAGACAACAAAGACCTCAAGCATCACAAAATCAATAGTAACTATATCCTAGATATAGGGGGAAGATTTAAATATAAGTATCTTCATCCAAGTAATTCTATAATAGTATGATCTAACCAAGTTTAAGGAATAAATCCAAGGTAAAACAGGATAAGCTATGGCTAGAACCAACGATATAACCATGGAACCTCATGTCCATAGAATCCATGTTGGATCCAAGGAGTGTATCCAAGGCATATTTTAATATTAATGTATGGATTATATGGTGTCATACTAGGAATCCATTGAAATAATAGGATCAGGTTCCAAGGTGGGTCTCAACCAAGGAAACCGACATCCTTGAATCAGAATAGCTTCCATGAGTGCTCAAGGAATTCCCTTAGGAATCCAAAAGATAACTCGAGTCTGACCACTACTATAATAATGATTTCAATGTTCATATGTAATTATATACCTTATATTTAATTCATTTAATTAATTAATCTATATAATATTCATACCATTAAATATGTCATGGTTAAATCCATTTCCTTTCATTAGTCTGATAAGAATAATAGGTAATGCAACCATTTAATACATCTAATTCATAATCATTTAACTTGGTTAATTATGATACCTTCCATAATAAGTGGAAAGAGTTTCTATGACATGAAACCAAACATTCATTTCTATACAATTAGGCCATGTCATATATATAAAATATACTTTCCATTTCCATTTTAGATTGATTTATCAAATTAAAGAACTTACCTTAGGTGGGTCAAGTGATTATAATACATGGTACTCACCATGATAAATTTACAATTATATAGTCATTTAATGAGGGAGGCTTACCATTAGTAAGTTCAAGTTATGGAATACCTGAACGATGGTGCAAACACACAAGTTAAACGACTAAAAAATCAATTATAAATAACAACATACTTGGGGTGATCAGAGTTGTAAAAGTAACCACCAAAAATTAATTACATATATGGAATGGGTCTTAGAACATGATTCTAAAGACTACAAGAAAATCATATAATTTTAACAAACAACACCTGATGAAATCAGTGCATCCACATGAAAATTTATAAAATGACAAATCTTGAGGAGTGAGTTATAGACCACCTGCCTCATACTTGTATGAATCTCCTCATCCATTATCTGCCTCTAATTCAGATCATATTGGTAGAGATTTGAAGAATGGATCAATTCCCTAAAAATAGGGAATATGAGCCTTCATATAAATAGCATCATTGATAGGAATAAGAATGATGAAAGATTAAAAGGAATTGAGAATGTACTAATGCAGATCCAATAAGACGGATGATGCTTCAATGAAACTCTGAACAGATTCTCAAGCTTGATTCCTATAATAGAGTTATTTAGGCTTCAAAAAGAGATATTTTGGGGGCTATTATCTGCTAGAAAAAATAAGAGTAGGGGACAATGTAAAACATAATTTAAGGGAAAAATTGCAATTTTCTTCCAAAAATAGTCATCACACGGTTTGGCCAACCCGTGCAAAAACTGTGCATGGGAAGCTGTAGAAAGGGGCATACCACATGGTTAGACCGCACAGTTAGGAAACTATACACCAACCATATGAAATGCCTCTACAATTTTTTTGTAGCATTTTGCAGAGAAGTTCATCCCAAATCGTACACTTTGAGAAAATAATGCACCCCATATCACCCCACTGTCCAGCCTCACATGGTTAAAACTAACCATGCAACCTACCTCACATGGTTTATTCAAACTGTGAAACATGCCATTTTATCCCATTGGTTGGGTTTCCAAGCTCTGAAAAAGCACCAAAAACCCATAAAACCCTCACTAACTCATAAGGTACCCACATTACGCCCAAAATAAATAATTAAACCTAAATTTAATGAATCTATACCTAAGTGAAAAACTAGGTTCTTACTCTCTAGGCTACTGGGGTCAGGGTCACTATATCCCATAATGTAGATCCATGCATTTTTTGGGAGATACAACCTAATTGACTTGTTATTTGGAATCCCTAGGTGTGAGACACCTCATGTATTATGGTTCTTAGTTAAAATCTAAGATGTAGGTAAGGAAATCATAATTATGGTGTGATGATTATTTTTTAGTGTTTTTATTAATGTGTTGACATATTGTCTTAGGGAATTGAAAAGTATTCTTGGTCTGTTAAGATATTTTTAGGATGGGATATGCTACCTCTCATGAACATGTGAAGATACTTCTAAGATGGTATGATTATAACCTTTGGTGTGGGGATATAGAATTTTTTGGCTTAAATGCTATTACATCCTATGATAATATATATAGATTATTAGAATAACCATGATTATATCCATGGATATGTTATTGAATTTTCTACACTGGATGTGTTTCTAGTTATTTTCATATAGATAATGTTTCTTGGTTAGGATAATTTCAATCCAAAGGTGTGATGTGGTGTTAAATGGATTGAGCATGGTCCCAATTTATATGAAAAGTTCTTATATATGGTCTTGGTTCTATTCCACGTAAGAAACAAAACTTGTATATGAGTTAGACACTATACCAAAAATGATGTTGTCTTGGGTATATAATTGGATTCTATATCAATTCATGAATGTATGTTGGTAAGATCATGGAATGAAATTCCACTCTACATTTGAATTAGAAGTATTATGGGATGCTATGTCGACCCATTTGTTTTAAAGGTCATAGAATTAGACACTATACTGATTAATTCTTAAATATTGGTAAGAAATTGATTGGAAGTGGGGTGGGATGCTATGCCGAATCATTCCATGTCAGGTTCACATGACTAGGAACTATGCTAATCTACTCAGACTTTAAATCTAGGAGGGATAATATGCCTATCCATTCCTTAGTATGTCCAAGGGATTAAAAACTATTCCTATCTATTATTGAATTTTTTTAATAGGTTAGATGCTACACCAACCAATTTAAGAGAACCTGTGATTATGTGAATTTAGACACAATGAAAACTAAATATTGAGTTTATTGGTTATAGAAATTATTGTGTGTTATGTTAAAGTATCTATTTATATTGTTTGATTATGGGATTATGGTTGAACACTATACCAAACCACTATACATTGGATTTTATGTTTAAACTTAATACTGGATATGGATGAAGTAGGTATGAGTCAATCGTTATAGTGTCTTGTTGAGAATCCAATGATTCAACTAGTTTTTTCCATGTGATTATTATATAAATAACTTTTTATTAAATACATGAATGTGTGTATATTTATATTTTTATATTTACTATTGGTGGTGGTCAATTAAGATTTATGCACACACTGAGCATGTTAACTTCAGTGAATGTGTGTATATTATGGTTGAAATGCATGTTTTAGTGATGTCCCAAGAATAGGTGGATGAGATAGAGGAGTTAAATGGGGGATATAAAGATGGGTCTAAGGTGAGGCTAAGGATAGTGGATGGGTCACCTTGCCATTTATTTTTTACTTTCATTTTATTATACTATATATGATTGACCTATTTGGTTATCACTATGTGACATGTATGGGTTTTATATGATATAGCATGATGATGTGATTTATTTATCGTATGTTTTTTTCAAAAATTTAATATGTGTACAATGATATGATTTATTAGTTATGGATGTTTTAGTTATTTACTTATTTTTTATATGATTATACTGTGGGTGTAGTCTCTCTATATGTTTTTATAAGACCCTCATCATTAGTTGATATCCTATACTATATATAGAGGTGTACTTAAGGTCATATGGAGTCTTGGGGTCAGTTACTATTCTGGTAGATTAGTTTAGTGTATTTTGAAGTGGAATTTCAGCCTTTTTTTATACTTTTTTTTACCATTTGAGATATGATAAATAGAGATATGATTGGTCAGGGTTTAGGATAGATGATGCATTTATGCCTTTCTAGAATAATCACGGGTGGGAGTACAAGTTCCCACAGAGTTGGGATTGTTTTTATTTATTTTTACTATCAAGGTTGTGTATATTTTAACAGGTATGATTTTCTGGGTTATTTATTTATGGTTTTAATCTTTAAACATGGTGGAAATAGGTGTATGTACATGTATCATCTTTGGTTCATAGGTTTACATGAAATTTGCATGCTTTTATATGATCATGAGATAGGTTTTGAAGAATAAAAAGAGGCTTAATTATTTGAAGCATTAATAATAACTTATTTCATGTGTTCCTAAATAATATATTTATGGAATTATATTTAATTGATCTAACATTTTGATGATTTATTGGATGTGAGTTGATGCATAGTGATATAGTGTTATGCACATGTGTGATACTATGGTTACCATAGAGTGGATTGTATGGGTATCTAGATATATAATATAGTTAAAACCCTAAGGTGGGTGTGTTGGAAAGTTTGGGATAAAAGAAGGTGTGACTACATCATGTAATATACCCTTTGTTGTATATGGTATCTAGGATAGGTGAGAGAGGCTAATTATGATATGATATAACTAAGGATATTGGTGTATCATGTATGTTAGTAGAGTGATGGTATACCTTTCCTATTTCCACTTAGGATGAGTAATGTGATATGAGGTTTTCTTATGAGAGAGGGGTTTTCCCAGGAACATGAATGACTTATAAATGAATATCATGGATATATTCTTCATGTGATGGTAATGACACACATATGAGGTGTGATCATGTATTGGTTTATGCATTAAGGGTACCACATGGGTATTTATTTATTGGTAAGTGTAGTTGGTTATTCATGCTAGTGTTAGTTTAAATGCTTAGAGGTATGAATAAATTTTTGGTGGGTGAGCCTAGGATAATTTAGATAAAACTTTTTATGGTATGATTTAAGCATTATAGATGGGTAGCACTAGGGTGTATGCCTTCTTGATTATGGGATTTGATAAAAAAAACAGACACTATGAACCATTATAGGAATGATTTTTGATATCACTCTTTCCAACAGGCTAAGAGAGTGGTAAATTCACCCTCCATGGGTGGATAATGTTATGCTTTAAATTGATCTTATCCATGGTATAGTGGAATTATCAATTTTATTGGGAGAGATAAGCCTTAGATAATATGTGAGATATGATTATCAGAGGTGATGGATAATCTCATGGGATGTGAGATCATTCTAAAGTTAATGAATCTTTATTTATCCCACTTCTAAAAGCTAAGTTATGGGATTCTAGTGATTCCTAGTGGATGATTACGCTTTTTGTGTGATTGGGTATGCAAAGACCAGTGTATAGGTGGGAGACACCTTGTTTTTATTTAAAAATGACAAAATGTGTTAGATATGTCATCACTTTATCATGCATGAGTGAGAGTAGGTTCTACTCTAGGAATGGTCATACATGGTTTGTCTAAGAGGAATGATATATAAATAGTGAGGGAGATGGTATCTACATGGTGTAAACATATAATGACCAAGGGTTCATGAGGATCATGACTTGATTAGAGTGGTTAAATAATGTGGGCAATAAGATATAAAATTTGAATGAAAGTGAATGTCTGCAAGGTGACCATTGGGTTCTATGGAAAATTGATGGGATTAGGTGCTCAAAATGATTATTAAGTAATCTAGAGAGTACCTCAATAGTGGGTATTTTGGAACTAATGAAAAGATGAAATAAATATTAGGATGATGTGGAGTCCTTAGTTGGTGGGGATGTGAGAGTCATGTGGTAGGAAGTGAGGTCAATAACCTATAAATAAATCCATAAAGACTAGAAATCATGCTAAATAATCATTGATTAAATTCGAATGCGATGGTCTAGATCACTATGATGACATAGACCCTAAAGAGAGTCTCATGGTAGAGGTCTACCAGGTTTTGATGAGGGGGCTTGTGAGTGTTTGTGTGTGACTGGTAATGGAGTATGATAAGGTCAATGTTATTGGATTTGGAATAAGTAAAATTATATAGTGTGTAGCACACCATGGGGTATTGAGTGTGTGAAACATGTTTTGAGAGAATTTTGATGAACATCCATGGTGGCATGTTTAGAAAATCCTATGACAACGCTTTTCTTTATTACACACTAGTTGACGATTTATTAAATAAAGATACACATAATACACCCCAAAATATCTAGAATTATAGTTTATTTCGGTAATTAGGTACATTAAATAAAAACTTAAAATAGGGGTTACATCACCAATATTGAAAACTTCCTTAACATGCTTATAATATTCCATCGTACTTAAAACTGCATGGGATAAACTGGGGACATACATAAGAAAGTGGTGAGATATAGAGCCTAGTAAGGGAATAAAAAAATAATAACAAGAAGAAAGTATTACATGTTAGAAAATAGGAATTTAAATGGGACATAAAAAGTGTGATAATCATAATCATGAAAAAAGAGGCATGATATAGAATGATAACATAAAGGCAACATGGGAAAGTGAAAAAAACTTTAAACATGAAATCATAAACATAGGTCAAGGATGAACACCATGAAATCATAAAATGGTGGAAAAATTCATGTGATAGATTAGGTTTACTCCCTAATCCATTTCATTATTTCTCATGAGACTAAAACATTACCCAATGAATTGAAGTTCCATATAATTTCGAGTGCACCCATCACTTTCATATCATGTACCTCCATAAGGGTTCCACATAGATCATTCAAAATAGGATCATATTTCCTAAAATTTAATTCCATGATCAATGAGTGTGGAATAAAAAAATGTAATTACCAAATAAAATGAGTATAGGTATGTCTTGGTGAATACCCTTTAGTGGAAATACCAATGGGACTCGCAATACAAAGGTTTGGCATTGAAAAACTATAGTGAAATTTCAAAAGCATAACGACAGTAATTAAAGATTCATAAAATGGTTTAATGGGAGAAAAATGGGTCTATAATCATTTTTAAATAAAATTGATAGTAATATGGATGTGGAAAAAATATCTCAACATTAGGAATTGGAAATAAAAGGAATAAAATGAGGAAGATGCTTTAAATAAGAGGAGAAAGAGAGGATCCCTTACCTTGAGAGGGTAATTCCAAAAGCTTGGAAGGAGATTATTGAGATATTGGGAGGAAAATTAGAGGAATATATAGAATAGAGGGAAGATTAAGGAAATTATTAAAGCTTTTTTAGTGAAGAGGAAGGGAAGTTTGGGTGGGTTTATATATGAGAATAGATTGGAGTTCTTTATTATTTCTCAAACTTAGGTTTTGTACTCTATATAATAAAGCAATAAAAAAACTTTCCATGATTTTTCTCATGGTTTCTACCAAATAGAATATTTGTTCATTATTTTATAATTAAAAGGGCCTAACTCATTAAAATATTACCCTTGGTGATGTGGAAGTGTGTCATGTTCTTACAGAAATTATTTTGAAACCTTATAATAAAATATATGTTTTTTAGGATTCATAAAGGATTTATAAAATTAATAAAATAATATAAAAAAAAATTATTTTAAAGGGGAAAAATATTTGGTCATTGATAACCTTTATATCATTTACATCATTTTTGGTTCATTATGATGTCATAATTCACACCATATATTTATACCAAATTTAATTTCTAACCAAAAGTTTGACAATCTCAGAAAATTATGAAAATTTAAATATTGGATAATTTTGACATGATGATTCCAAAAAATATATTTATTTTATCAAAACAATTCTCTAAATATTTTAATTTTTACTTTTAAAACGAAATTCCACATTTATTGAGAAATGTTGGGTTTTTTGACAATAACCATTTTCAAACCCTTATAAAAATTATTTTTTGACTTCATAAAATTATATTATAAAATATAATTAATAAATATTATTTAATAATAATATTTTATTAAAATATCATTAATTTAAGAAATTCATTAATTCATCAAAGGCAATTTCTTAATTAAAATTACATATTACCCATAAATAAAATTTGTGTTTTATCAAATACAAATAAAAAATATCTAAAAAGTAATGACAATAAGAAGTAAATATATTAATTATTCTATAAAATGTACATATTCATATTATTAGGGTCTTGATACATATCCCTTTATTACACTAGAAAATTCCCTAAGGTAAGGTACATGATGGTTAGATTTTTATGGGGTGGTTTGGAATGTATGGTTCGGGCCATGATCTTGATGATCTTGAACTTCTTCTATAAATGATTTATCTCATGATTTAGTTTTTGGATATCATCTTGGGATTGGTCAAGGGAAATTTCTAGTGATTATATCTACCTTGGAAGCTCAGATATATGGTCTTCATAGGGTACAATCCTACTGGTCGTGTTCATCACTTCCTTTGTTCGTTTAAATTGTATTGATCAAAATCCTATATCTATACTAATCATATGATCACTATTAACTGAATATATTATCAATTTTTATAATTATTAATGGTATTTTAAATTTTATAGGATATAAGAAAACTAAATAAGTGCATGTGTTTTCTATCACCATAATACACAATAAGGCAATTAATTCAATCACAAGGGGATTTTATTTATAAAAGTTGGGGTAGTTATAATATTCCTACCTTTATAAATTTCTCTATCAAAATTTTCATTTCACACACTAAAATATATGAGGTTACTTCTATTTCATTACCTTATCTATTTACCATATTGCTTCATCAAACTTGTGGTTTCTCTAGATCACTTTGACCAAATGCATTGTCTTATTTCGTAGGAATTTGTCTTTGCGATCTAAGATCTTCAGTGGATGCTCTTCATATGAAATATCATTCTCCAATGGTACCAAATCTAGGTTAAAAACATGTAAGGGTTTTGGTATTTACTTCTTCAAGAGGGATACATGGAACAAATCATGTACTTGAGATAGGTTAGATGGGAATGCTAGTCTATATGCCACCACACTAATGCGATCCAAGATCTCAAAGGGACCGATGTATCTTAAAGTAAGATTTCTATTCTTCCCAAATCTTATGACTATATTCCATGGATATATATGGAGGAATTACTTTTCTCCAACCTCAAATTCTTGGTCTCATCAATGATTATGATCAAAACTCTTCTATTGTCTTTGAGAAACCCTGATGTATTATGGAATAGTCTTGGAGTTTTCCACCATTTCCACAACCATTTCAGGACCTAGTAGTTTGCATTCACCAACTTATTCCAAACATGTAGGTGTTCTACACATATTCCCATAAAGGGATTCACATGAAACAATTTGGATTCTTTAGTGGAAACTATTATTGTTTACGAACTTAACTAGAGAAAGATGTTTATACCATCATTTTTTGATGTCTATTGAGTATTCCCTCAACATTCCCTAAAGTGTCCGAATATTTTTCTTAGATTGTCCCTCATTTTGAGGGTGATAATAAATTATAAAGTTCAACTCATTATTTAGAGCATACTAGATACTCTTCTAGAACATGGAGGTAAATCTTGGATCTCGATGAGATACAATCAATAGTTGTGTTCCATGTAGCCTCACCACTTCTCTAATGTATATCATTGAAAGTTGATTGAGTGAAAAGTCTTCTTGTATTAAAATTAATTGATAATTATTTGTAAGACGATCCACCACAACCCATATAGAATTATTTCCTATTGATGTATTTATAAGTCCAGTGAAAAATTTTATGGTTATGTTTTCCCATTTCCATTTAGGTATGGGAAATGGTTGCATCATCCCCTTTTATTTTTCTTTTCAACTTTCACCTCTTGACATACAAGACACCTTGATGTATATTTTGTGATCTTCTTCTTCATATTGTCCCTACCAATAGTGTTTTCATATATCTCGATATAACTTTATGCTCCCTAGATGGATGAAGAAGGTCGAGGTATGTGAATTATCCAATAAATCCTTATTTAACTTTGGATTTTATGGTACACATAGTCATGGACCAAATGTTAAAAATCCTTATTCATTAATTTTAAACTATGAGGATTTATCTTTTTTTATAGCTTCTACCTTATTCTGAATTTCACCATTATCTTTTTTAGCATTCTTTATATTCTCTAGAAGGGATGGTTGAGAAATAATTTGTAAAAGTAATGATGATGTTCCTTCTTTTATGATTCTAATGTACATTATTTTCAATTATAATAATATCATATCCTTCTCAATTATCATAAATGATAAAATTGTTGTATTCTTTATACTTAAAGAATATACCAATTTATTTTCTTTCTTGTGATATTAGTGGATTGAGCAGTCATAGTCTTTAATATGCTCTAACCATATTCACTGGTGAATATTTAGATCTTTCTATGTGAATATATACTTGGTGATCTTATGATTCGTATATATTTCATAATTCTACCCAAAGAGATAATGTCACTATATTTTAATCATGAAGATTACAAAAGCCAACTCCAAATTATGCATTGGGTAGTTTTGTTCATGAAATTTTAATTGACTTGAGGATTAGGCTATCACTTTATCATTTTGAATTAGTAAAAATCCAAATATCTTATTCAAAGCATCTATGTATACCATATTAAGGTCCCCACTTGTGGGTAGAGTAAGTACATGTACAATGATAAGCCTCTTTTTCAACTCATTTAAGTTCTCTTAACATTCATTATTCCAAAACAAAACTTGAATCCCTTCTGAGTTATCTTGGTTAGATGGTTTGAAAATCATGATAAATTTCTCACAAATTGGTGATAATACCAATAGAGTCTATGTAAACTATATATATATATCATATATGTTGGAATTTTCCATCCTTCAAGTTTTTCTATCTTTGAAGGGTCCACAGATATCACATTTCTTGTGATAACATACCCCAAGAATGATACTTTTTTAAACAAAACTCACAGTTTCTATAATTTTCATATAGATTCTCCTTTCGTAAGGTCCATAACACATTTCTTAGATTATGTTTATGCTCCTCCTTGATTTTGGAGTATATTATAATACCACCTATAAAGACTACCATTTTTTTGGGGAAATATCTAAAGACTCTATTCATTAATTCTATAAATATTTCTAGAGAACCATCGAGTCTGAATGAAATTACTATGAACTCATAATGTTCGTAACTTGTACGAAAATTAGTCTTGGGTATTTCCTCATTATTTACCCTTACCTGATAATATCCCAAATGAAGATCCACCTTGGAGAAGTATTGGTTTCCACATAGCTTATTAAAAAACCCATAAATCAATGGGAGTGGATAGTTGTTCTTTATTGTGATCTTGTTGAGCTCACGATAATCAATTCAAAGGTACATTGACCCATAATTATTTTTGATGAAGCGGATTGGTGTACCCCACAGTGAAGCACTTGGGTGTACAAACACTTTATCTAGATTCTCCTGTAGTAGTTTCTTAATCTCTTCAAGTTCCATAATACCCATTCTATATGGATTCTTAGATATTTTCAAATCCGCAGGTATAAGATTGATTGAAAATTCAACCTAATAATGGGAATGTTTTCAAGGATGATCTTTTCCTTAGACCCAATTATTTGATCTATATACAATTTCTCATAGGAAAATAATATGCATTATTGAGATGTTGGCGCTAAAGAAGATGCATAATCCTCTTTATAATTGTACAGAATCAGAGGATGATTCATGAGATGGAGATTTATCTTCTTCTCATGAAAATTTATGTTTGATCTATGTAAGGAAAGATAATTAGTTCAAATAATTAAATCAAATTCCACTAAAGG
Organism: Viscum album; assembly: GCA_963277665.1. Lineage (NCBI taxonomy): Eukaryota > Viridiplantae > Streptophyta > Magnoliopsida > Santalales > Viscaceae > Viscum > Viscum album. The sequence continues at coordinate 1,428,604,231 of OY728156.1, read as the reverse complement.
GAGTATCACAAGGTTCATTGGGAAGTTCAGACCAAAAATTTGATAGGGGAGGTGCTATATACTTGAGATGACATAACCTATAGCTTTAATTCTATGTTATGTGGTGGTGTTTTATTAGTTTTACTAAACTTATGTGATATGGAGGAATGCGTAGAAATAGAATAAAAGAGTATATTTTCTATTATTTAATGAATAAATATCATACCTATCACCACTTACTTGTTGGGATCTACCTTAGTGGTTGTGATGGAATAAGCCCTCCCTTGCTTCCTTTGAGGTTATTGACATCGATTATCTCCGACCACCCTTGTCTTAGTGCATTGGTTTGAAAAGTTCCCTTGTTACTTTCAGTCGAAACATTAGACAATAGGATGAGGTTTAAATAGAGCATTCCTATCTTTCATTACATTGGTGGGTTTCTCCCTTCATAAATTTTTAGCTAGGTTACCTTTTTTTCACACCTAAAAAATTTATTTTTCCCCTTTATAAAATTTCTAGGTGCTTCTTTCCACACTTTTGACAAGTGGGATGTTGAAATTTCTTACCACTATTAGATTTCTATATCACACTGCTAGAATTAACCTCCACTTTTAGATTCTTATCCCCATGATATCATCAATATTCTACAATATACATTTTTACTTTGAGGTAACATAGGATAATTTCATTATAGTTATCAAAGTCCTAGATCGCTAGGGATTTTTTAGACTCAGTTTTATCCCACCAAAGAAGCGGTCAACTTTTCATTCGAGGGTAATGAAAAAGTGAGGGGAATATTGTGAAAGTCTTATGAAGTTTTCCTCATAATAATTGATGGATTCATTATATTTTTACTTGAGGGTAAGGAAATAAATATCCATTTTAAGTTGGATAGTTTGAGGAATTTTTTGTTTGAAAAACATTTTCCATAATTCCTTCCACCCCATTGCTTCGATATCTTCCTCATGCTTCGTATTCTTGATCAATGTACACCACCGACCAGCTTCTCCCTCAATATGATAAATATATATTTTTACACCATCTTAATCATAATATTATAGTATGGAGAAGATCTTCTCAATGGTGTTGATCCATTGTTCTATGATTAAGGGATCAGATGACCCATTGAAAATTGGCGGCCTTTATCTCATAAAGGTATAAATTGAAACTTGTTATTTCTTAAGGATACTTTGAAGTTCCTAATGATCCAAGTTTCTTTTTAACACCTAATTCAACTAAGAGATAATCATCAAAAATTTCATTATTCTTTCTCCCATCGAGTTGGACATCTCATTTGGGTAGTCATCACATTTCCCTTCACATTGATTGTTTACTCGGTTCTTTATATTTCTGACAATTTGATAAAATAAAAGGAAAATTAAGGATGATTACTTTTAAACTATTAAAAAATTAATTAGGAATTCAATAAAATTAATGGGATAATTTATAAATGACATTTATTCAATAACTTATGAATTTCTAGGCTTCAATATAAGTTATCTATTATTTATTTCCTAACATAGACTCTTATGGAAATTTTTGTTTCCATAATAATGGTTTGTAATGAGATTTTTATTTTACCTAAACTATATCCCCTAGGAGTGTCAAAATAGGTTTGCATAAATTCCCATTCTTATGAACCAGTTCTCGATTAAGTATAGATTAATATGGTGTTTTTGGGTGTTACCCCTGTGTACATCTATGCAAGAGCCACATCTACTTATAGTATCCAAACAATGATGTATTTTATTGAAAACCAATTATAATATACTTTACAAAAATTTTGATATTTATTATTATGTTTAGTCTTATCCCTAATTCTTTTACTATAGATTTCTAAGTCTAATCCCTAAAATAACTAAGCTTCCCTTTGATACTAACTATGAAAACCCTTGTCTTTCTTACACATTAATTTATGATTTATTTTATAAAGATACACATAATAAAACCTATAATAATGATAAGTATAGTGTATTTATGTAATTAGTTACATTACATAACAACTTAAAATAGGGGGTATATCTCCATTATTGAAAACTTCTTTAACATGATCATAATATTCCGTTGTACTTAAAACTGCATGAGATAACCTGTTGACATACATAAGAAAGGGGTGAGATATAAAGACTAGTAAGGGAATAATAAAATAATAGCATGAAAAAGGTATTACATGTACAAAAAGCAATTTAAATGGGACATAAAATAGCTGATAATTATAATCATGAACAAAGACACAATATATAGCATGATAACATAAAGGAAACATGAGAAAGTGACAACAACTTTAAAGATGACATCATAAACATAGGTTAAGGTTGACCACCAAGACATTATAACTTGATGTAAAAAGTACCATAATGTATTATTTTAACTCCCTAATCCATTTCATGATGTATCACGATACTAAAAAAGTACCCAATTCATTGGACTACTATATAATTCTGGGCATACTCATCACTTTCATATTAAGTACATGCATAAGTGTGCAACATAGATCATTCAAAATATGATCATATTGATTCACATTTAATTATAAGATCAAGGAGTGCAGAATAAATAAATGTAATTCCACAATTAAAGAAGTATAGGTACGTCTATGTGAATAACCTTGAGTGGAAATAGAGATGGTACTCGTAATACAAAGGTTTGACATGGAAAAATTGTAGTGAAATTCAGCACCATAACGATAGTACTTAAAGATTCATAAAATGGTTTAATGAGAGATAAATGAGTCTATAATAATTTTTAAATAAAATTTTATGTAATAGGTATGTTTAAAAACATATCCCTACATTATTAATTAGAAATAAAAGGCATAAAATGAAGAAGATTCTTGAAATAAGAGGAGAAGGAGAGGATCCCTTACCATGAGAGGGTGATTCCAAAAGCTTGTGGGGAGCTTATTTAGAGCTTGAGGGAAATTTTTTAGGAATATATAGAGGTTAGGGTAGATTAAGAACAAGTTCCAAGTTCTTTTAGTGAATAGGAATGGGATCTTGGGTGTGTTTATATAGGAAAAGAGAGGGGAGTTCTTTATTATTTCTCAAACTTAGGTTTTGGACACTATATAATATAGTAATTAAAACCAAAAAACTTACCATAGGTTATGAAAATGTTTTATACCAAATAGGAGTGTTTTTAATTATTTTATAAGTATAAGGGCCAAAATCATTAAAATATTAAACTTGGTGATGTGGAAGTGAGTCATGTTCTTAAAGAAATGATTTTAAAGCCTTAAAATATAATATCAATTTTGTAAGATTAATAAAGGATTTATATGATTAATAAAATAACCTAAAAATAAAATTATTTTAAAGTTAAAATATATATTTGGTCATTTATACTCTTTATATCATTCACTATATCATTTTGGTTCATTATGATGTCATAATACACACCATATATTTATACCATATTTAATTTTTACTTAAAAATTTGGTTAGCTAAACAAATTATAAAAAATTAATTATTGAATGATTTAGACATGATGATTCTAAAAATAATATTTATTTTATAAAATTAATTTTTTAAATATGTGAATTTTTACTTTTAAAACAAAAATTGACATTTATTGAGAAATTTTGGGTTTTTTGACAATAACAGTTTTTAAACCCTTTTAAAAATTATTTGTTGACTTTGTAAAATTATATTATCAACAATAATTGATAAATATTATTTAATAATAACATTTTATTAAAATATTATTTATTTCATAAATTCATTAATTCATAAAAAGGAATTTCTAAATTGAAATTACATTTTACCCAAAAATACAATTTCTGTTTTATCGAATAAAAATAAAAATCATTTTCAATTTAACAAAAATAAGAAGTAAATATATTAATTATTATATAAAATACAAATATTTATATTATTAGGGTCTTGATACATGACCATTTATTGAACCTGCAAATTCACTAAAGGTAAGGTGTATGATGGTGATATTTTCATGGGGTGGTTAGGCGTACATGGTTTGGTCCATGATCTCAATGAGCTTGAACTTCTTACATAAATGGGTTCATTCATGATTTAACTGTTGGGTCTCATATTAGGATTGGTTAAGGGAAAATATTAGTGGTTATATATCCATCATAATATCTAATAAATGGTCTTTATATGGTACTATTCTAATGGTTAGGTCCATCACTTTGTCTATGTCAATTGGATTTATCAAAACCCTATATTTATACTAATCATATGATCATTTCTCAATGACTATATTATTAATGGTTATGATGATTAATGGTATTCTAAGTACAATATGATAAAATAAAACATAATAAGTGCATGTGTTTTCTATAACCATAATACATAATATGGAATTTAATTCAATTACAAGAGAATCTTATTTATAAAAGTTTGGTTCGTTACAAATCCAAACCATAGGTGGTTGTATTTATTTTCAATGATTGGATACAATCCATCGGAGATTTCATACAAGGTGAATATAAGTAGATTTTGGTATTTATCCATGATAATCATGAAGAGTTATAATGTTACATAACTAATGGATATGATTTATGGAATAACATCCTGGTGGGATGATTAGGTGTGAGTTTGGGAAATACACCAGTGTGTTGATCGAGTATATGAAATTTCAATACTTCATGAAAGTAAAATTATCTATGAAATTAATCAAGTATTTTTTATTTGGATTACGTCTTGAGTGCAGGATAGTAAATATGAGGATCAAGTGTTTGGAGATAATCAGATGCAGTGTTGAGTGACTTATGGTCTAGTAGAGAACAATGAAATAAACTAGGGGAGTTTTACATCAGTGGTTTGGTGTTACAAAAATGTTTATGAGATTAGGACATCATTGAGATGATGGAATTATTCTGTGCCATAGTACGTGATCTAATAGGTTCTTAGTGGTAGTCAGTGTAAGGGGATTCTTTTTGGTGCTTTATTTTTATATTTGAGTATGAAAACTTTGTGATTGTTCAAAACATGTCATTTGAAGAAAAAATGAAATTTTTAGTGGACCAAAATAGGTGGGATCAAGATTTTTAACAAATTAAATAGTTTGGGTGCATTGATAGCATGAATATAACCAATGAAATATCAATAATTAAAGTATACATAAAATTACCATGACCAACACAGTTTATGAAAGAGTCATGAGGAGGATTATTTGGGAGGATAAGTATTATAGTGGGAAGTTTGTAATGACACAAAATTGAATGTGATGATAAATTAAACGAGAATATAAGTTCTAAAGAAATTAGAATCATGGTTATTTTGATTTTTTGAACTCAAGATGAGAATTATAGCTTCAGGATGTGTTTAAATGATTTAAATAGGTTTATTATGTGAGTGTTTAAATAGAAAATACCTAGAGTGAATTTCATTTCTTTTTTAAAAAATCTAAAGTGAAGGAGATGGATACCACAAGGCACCAAGTATGTGGTGGAGAAACCAGGAGGGGGTGTGTAGTACCCCAGGTTTGAGGTATGTGGCCTTTTTTTATGCATTGTTATGTGTTTAAAGTGAATGGGATGAGTTGGGAAGAGGTTGGGAGAGTTTGGAATGGTTTTGGATGAGTTTGGAGGCCTTAAAAGGGGTGCACAGTTTGAGCACGATTAGTGGAAACCATGTGGGTTCTCCAAGAAACCGTACAAGGGAGACAGTAGGCTTCGTACGGCCTATGCATGGTTTGCCAAACCATGCGAGGAAACCATGCAGACCCTTGCTCTCGAGGTAGTAGCGTGCACACGGTTAGTGCACGATTTTCCAAACCGTGCAGGCTAACCGTGTGGCCACATAAAAATAGGGTTATAAGTTCCGGCCTCCCTCAGGATTAACCTATTTCACTCCAATATTTCTCCCACTCGAGCCTCACTTGGGATTTTGGGTTCTTTGGGGTTAAGGGTGCTCTCCCACTTGATTTGGAAGCGTTTTGAAGAGTTTTCTTGGCGGATTGAAGGTGGTTTCTCCCGGGTAAGTCTCTCCTCTTGTTTCTCTTGTGCTTTCCTCAAGATCTACATCCCTCTATTTCGTGGTTTTCTAGATCTACACTTGTTGTGTATAGATCTAGGGTTGTATTTTCCTTGAATGTTAACATTAAGGCTTGTGGATGTTAGGGAAAGGGGATCTAGAGAGGTTTCAGTGGTGTATTCGCCGAATTTGAGGTGGGGTGGCTTGTGGGTCGATTTCTCGGGAACTCTAAAGGTAGGTGGCTTCTCTCTCAACTCCACTTGGTTAGAGCTAATGGTTTTGGTTACAATTATTTTTTTTTCTTGAAATTAATTGTGTTTTGATGTGTGGAGTTTATTAGAAATCCCTTGGGTGATGTTTTGGGGATTTTAGGGAAAAGGAGGGTTTTGTGGTGAAATGCTATTGTTGTGGATTTTAAAATAGAGATCTTAAAATGGGATTCTATGGTTGATTGTGAAAATTATTGATGGAAATGGTATTCAATAAAATATTTGTTTTATTTAAATGTTGTTTGGCATGGAAAATGGTTTTCAATAAGTGGATAATTTATTGAAATGAATTAATATGCAATGGAATTGGTTGATTGAGTGTGGTTGTGACCTTGGTGTGTTATATGCTTGGCTTGGCTTGTTTGGAATGTTACGTGGAAGTGGCGGGAAGTACCACTATAAAAAGGATATGGATAGTGGACGGAAGGGCCCCCATCAATGGTAGGTGGACAGGAAGTGCCACTAAAGTGTGAATGGGTGAACGGGTTGGACGGAAGCTCCACCGTTTGGTTGTTTGGTTGTTTGTTGTGCATTGATTTGCAAGATGGAAGTTGTTGTGATAACGTGTAAATGATGACATGTTTTGTGGCATGGATACTTGGGCTTTCCCTTGGTTTCTTGGGTTGGATGTGTTGGGTTGGTAAGGGCATGTTTGGCTTATGAAAATGGCTGCACTTGTGATTTAGTTTATATAAACAGTTTTATATAAATGTGCTGATGGTTTTATCTTAGTGGCATGTGTAGGGCAGTCATTTGGGAAAATCCTACTGAGTTTTAGTACTCACCCCCTACTTTGGCATGTTGGTGTCTTTGCAGATGTCGTGTACTGTGACGTGGGCAAAGGTAAGGCATCAACCACCTTTAGTGGTGCATTGTGATGTCTTGGTGGATCTTGGAGCTTGAAGCTGGGTGTGGAGCTATGGAGGTGTCATGGATCGTGGTGCTTTGGTTTTTTAGTTTCCTCTTGTACTCTGATGTTGGTGGATATGTCTAGTTGTATTGGTTTGAGGTTGTATTGTGGAACAACTTGGTTGTTTTTGAGAATACATGTTTGGGTGTTTTCTTGATATGCATCATATAGTGGCTATTAGTGGATGGTTTGGTTGGTTCTGTCTTAAGGGAAAATCATTCCCCAACTTGATCTTGAAGCCCTCGGCATTAATTGACAGCCTTTGGTGTCTTTGGAATGTCGCTTAAGGCCAAGTATCCCTCACCGCCTCCTCAATCCAATGAGGTAGGGGTGGGGTGTTACAAGTGGTATCAGTTTGTTCGGTCCTTTGGAGTTGGTTCTCAGATTTGGTGTTGACATTTGTTGTGTTACATTCCTTGAGTCAGGATGGTAGCAAGGCGTAGGAATGTCGGAACTTGGAATTTATAGAATAAAAGGATATAGCTAACCCTTTTATATTGAAATTCAAGTTACCCAGGATTTGGGTACATAAGTGTTTTAGAGACACTTATAGGCATTGGATATCTCATTTTCGTGGGTGTAGCCAATGAGATGAGCATGGAATGCATGGTAGAAATGACTTCCCACTAGGATGAATATTTCATTGGGGTATAATGATTTATGATGTGATATGAATGTGTGAAATTGTAATGTGAATAAATTGGTATTTTGAATATGGTTTGGTTTTCAAAATGGTGAAACATGGAACTTGTGGAAAATGTGGAAAGCCTTGTTGTGATAGTGTTGTGTAATGTGATTTGAAATGGGATTTCATGATGTCTACGGAAGTGAGAATCATGGTTTTTAGTTTTCTGTTTATAGAAATGGCACTGGGTAGGCATCGTAGAGACCAACTAGAGGAGGCTGCTGAGAATGTGGTAGCACCTAAGCCTCAGGTGAACCAGCAGCTAGTGCAAAGCATAGTGAAATCTTTCCAAGCTGTGGAAAGTGAAAATAAAATGGATGAACCAAGGCATGTGGATCATGTGGTTCAGTTTCAAAAGCAGAATCCACCCATATTCAGGGGTGATTCAGAGTCGGAGAGGGCAGAAGCATGGTTGAATAGAATGAACAAGATCTTCAATTTCTTGGGAATTCCGGTAGAGTTAAAGGTGAAGTTTGATACGTATATGTTGGAAGATCTTGCCCTTCAGTGGTGGGAGTTAGTAGTCCAAGCTGGGATGGACTAGGGTATGATGTGGTAACACTTTGAGGAATTGTTTAATAAACAATTCTACCCACATACGTTTAGAATTCAGCATACGACTGATTTCTTTAGTTTGAAGCAAGAGCTTATGTCTGTGACAGAGTATGCAGCTAAGTTTATGAACTTAGTGCAGTTTGCACCCAAGGTGGAGGGTAGCACGTAGTTGAAGGAAAGGATCTTTGAAGAGGGTTTAAGGTAAGAAATCCGTTCAAAGATAGTGGTGCTATGTATAAATGATTACACAGAAATAGTGAATAGAGCCTCGGTGGCTGAGCGGGATCTGTTGGGAGCTCCGAGCGGGGGAAGCATGGTGGTACCCATGGGGAATAGTGGGAACTCTAACGCTGGGTTTAAGCAGAAGAGGGACACTTATTCCCAAGGTGGGAATATGGCATATAATCTGACGGCAAGATTAGTAAATATTCCTCTGAAGCCCCAGAGCAAGATGAGATGTTTTCAGTGTGGTTCTACGAGCCACATCAAGCAGGATTGTATGACACAACCTCGAGCTTGTCATAATTGTAAAAAGATGGAGCATCTGCAGCGTTATTTTCGGAATGATCCAAGGTCAGGTGCGCGTGACACTCCTCAAGGATCACAGACGTCGTATGCTTCAACGAGACGAGGACAACATCATACCCCTCAACAGCAGAGTAAAGTGGGTCATGGTGATTCTCGTAATACCACGACGCCTCAGCAGGGAAATAAAGAGCAGAGTGTGGCAAGAAAACATGTGTTCAGAACTGAGTAGGTTGTGGTGGATGATTAGTCGGGACCATCTACGGTGTGAGGTACTATTCATTTAAATTCTACCTTGATGCAAGTGCTGTTTGATACAGGTTCTTCACACTCTTTTATTGTTTCACGTGTGGTTGATTTGCTGGGTTTAAGGGTAGAAATGATGCCCTCAGTTTTCAAAACTTCAAACTCCTCTGGGTCGAAGAGAGTGTCGAGCCTTCTTGTGTAAATAATGTTGTATCGTTGTGGGCAAGGTTGAGCTAATGTGGAATTTCTCAATGCTTGAGATGGATGGGAAAGATGTAATCCTGGGAATGGATTGGATGGTGGATTTTAAGGCCCACATTGACTATAATGTGAGGAAAATGGATTTTACGACACATGATGGCGTTATACATTTATTTAGAGGAGAGAAGTGTGAAAGGAAGGGTGCAATGGGTTTGTTGTCACCAGAAATGGGTACATTATCGTATCAGTTAGCGGTTTTTTTGTTGGAATCGGTAGAGGAAGTTCAAAAAACTATTCTTCCAGTAGTGGTAGATCAGTTCATGGATGTTTTTCCTGAAGAAATTTTTGGGTTACCTCCCATAAGAGAAGTGGAGTTTACGATTGATCTCCTTCTAGGGACCAGTCCTATCTCACTTCTGTCTTATCGGATAGAACCTACTGAATTGCGGGAATTGAAAATCTAGTTCTAAGAGTGTAACGACTTGAATCCGGATCCCCTCCACCAGTGCCCCATACCCGGTTCACCACATGACCTCAAGTGCATTTTCCCAAATGCCAGAGGATGCCGACTAGTAGTGAGGGCCTTGGTAAGTTATTGGGAAAACTATGCCCTCATTTGGTAAGGTATACAAGGTAAGGAAAACAATAGTCAAAAGTAGAAGTAGTAACAACATACATATCTGTAACCAAATAGTGGAAGAATAAATATATAGCAATGATGATGATGATGCAGCAGGTACAAGTATCTAAGGAAAGCAGCAAACACAAAAACTTGAAGAAATACAACTAAACACAAAGTACTAAAGAAATAGCAACTCTAGCAGCATCGCAAGCCTAAGATTGGTCCCTTTCTCTCCAGCTCCAAACAATCAAGTACCGGAAGTCGTAGGGTGCTTTCCCTTATTTATACCTGAAACAACAAAGTTTTCTTGGGCCCAAAAGCATGGACCAAACAGTGTGTGAGATACAATCCGCGTAGGCAATCACCCAAAGATCGGTGCATAACAGTCAATGAATACAAGGAAAGTAAAAGTGCGGGAAGCAGTAAACAGAAAAGCACACAACATATACAATCCACAATTATAGCATATAAAGTACACAAGTAAACAACCAACAACAAGTAGAAAACAGGAAACCCTCTGGGTAGCTCTCACAGCCTAACCCCTATGGTTCAAACTACGACTACTATAAACCCTCTAGGAGGCACACACAGTCTCACCCCTCCAGTTCATCTAATAGTAGAATTTCTAAGGAAGCACTCACCATCAATTCCCCCTATAGTCTTGTATCGTACTAAAGGCTCTATGGGGAAGCACTCAACATCTCATTCCCCCTGTGGCCCGCGTCGAGGAACTACATACTCTTTGAGGAAGCACTCATCGTCAATTCCCCCAATGGTCTCGCATCGTATTAAAAGACACTCTAGAGAATCCCTTACATCCATTCTTCAATGGTCTATTACACTAGGTTCTCACAGTCCTATGTGAAAATAACATGCTCAGCGCACGTGTATCACCCAAGTAAACCTCAAGAACTACTTGGCTATCATTATACAGCACAACAGCATAATAGTACAACCGTTCCACTATCCTACAACTAGGCATGGAAACTGGCATAACGCCTAACAGTCAAAGAAAGTACGACAAACATCCAGAGTACAGCAAAAACTACTCTATTTACAAAGGTAAACCTCTACTATAGCAATCAAGCAAATAGGAAATCAATCAAGGTCAAAACAAGAAAATGCACAATTCCCGTTCAAGGGAATTGGAGAAATTGCAAGAAAATATTCAAATAATTTCTACAGAAAGGCACAAACCACCTACCTCGATCCTAAGAGATTGATATACTTGAAACACTACGACTGATTCTCCCCCAAATGTCATAGATTTGAGAAAACAACCAAAACTTTCAACCCATGATATCTTAATAAGGAGGAATTGGAAAACAAGGCTCAAGCAGAAGGAATAACTCACCGTTTTGATTCCAATGCAATCGACCATGCTCGAATCGGAGAACGAACGGAGAGGCGGGATCTCGTCAAAGATTTGTGGATCTTCAGTGCTCTCGGACTAATGAAACCTAGAAGAAGACGTTTTTGTGTGTCAGACATGACCCCGGTCCATTTAATGAAAAAAATAAAGTACAGAGCGTGTACTAGGTATTTCCTCACTCCGCTAAAATTAGCCTCCATGTCACCCTTACACACCATGTGTGTGGCCCGGACACGACCAATACATAGCTTAGAGTGGGAAATGAGTACTTGGCATGTAATCAGAAAGTACACGACATGTACTTCAAAAATTTCCATAAACTTTATTTTTCTCAAAAACTCCAGAAAAAGGAAAGGCGTACCTGAAACAAAGATTCAGGTTCTTACAAACTTCCCCCCTTAAAGAAATTTATCCCTGAATTTCCCTAGAGAGGCATAGAAGAAAAAACCCCGAACAGCTCCGACCACTGCGATCGTACATCGGCCTCCCTCTCCTAGGTCTCATCCTGTACTCGCCCATGTTGCCATAGCACCCGTACAGGAGGGACATACCGCCCATAGAGAACCTTCTTACTGCGATCGACAATCCGGATGGGATGCTCCTCAAACGATGCATCCGCTTCAAGCTCAACCTCCTTGGGATGAAAGACATGAGACGGGTCTGAAGAGTAATGTCAGAGCTGAGAGATGTGGAAGACGTCGTGCATGACCCGATACCTCTAGGGTAGCTGCAACCGATAGGCGACCGGCCCAAATCTCTCCAAAACCTCAAACAGCCCGACGTACCATGGTGAAAGCTTACCCTGCCTCCAAATCCTCTTATGTCCCAACCTTGGTGTGACACATAGGAAAACCTGATCCCCAACCACGAACTCCAGAGGTCGTCTCCAATGATCAGCATAAGACTTCTGCCAAGACTATGTTGTTGCCATCCTCTTCCAAATCAGCTCTATCTGCTCTGAAGTCTCCTGAACAAGACAAGGTCCCAGCAAGGATGTCTCTCCTGCCTCCAACTAGAATAAGGGTGATCGGCATGGCCTACCTTACAAATCCTCGTATGGTGCCATATGAATGGTCACCTAAAAGCTGTTTTTGTAGGCGAACTCCACAAGAGGTATATGATTCTCCTAGGAACTGCCGAATTCTATAATGCAAGCTCGGAGCATATCCTCAAGCACCTGGATCGTGCGCTCGGACTGGCCATCTGTTTGGGGATGGTATGCTGTACTCAAAAGTACTTGTGTACCCAAGGCCTTCTAAAGTCCCTGCCAGAACTGAGAGGTAAAGCGCGCATCCCAGTCTGAAAAAATAGAGTGTGGAACTCCATGCAGACGAACGATCTCTCTGATGTAAAGTCATCCTAGATCATCGACACTGAAGGTCTCCTTGATCGGAAAGAAGTGAGAAACCTTCGTGAGCCCGCCGACGACAACCCAAACAACATCGTTCCCTCGAGGCGACCTTAGAAACCCGATCACAAAGTCCATTGAAATATCATTCCACTTTCACTTCGAAATGGGTAACTGCTGTAAAAGGCCTGCTGGTCGCTGATGCTCCACCTTCACCTGCTGACAAGTAGAGCATCTCATGAAAAAACTAGCAACATATTTCTTTATACCTGGCCACCAGTACTACCGATGAAGATCCCGATACATCTTTGTGATGCCAGGATGAACTTACCAAACTGAGGAATGAAAATCCCACATCATCTCCTCGTGTGTGTCTGCTAGAACCCATACACGTCCTTGGAAACACAAGATCTCATCCCCGCCCACTGTCCATCCAGGAAGAGGGTCCTCTCCTGACACGCTCCCCCGCAAGACTAAGCCTTCTGATTCTGATAGCTGCCTCATCTGTACCCGATCAAGAAGCGTGGAGGTAACAGCTACAGAAGATAGGTAAGTCTATCCCTATCTATCGTGAACCTCCAAATGAATTTCAGAGAATAGAGCCATCATCTTCCACTCACTGTTGGCCTCCTGAACTGCCTGAACCTAAGTTCTCCTGCTCAACGCATCTGCCACTGCATTGCCCCATCCCGACGTATAGGCAAGCTCGAAATCAAAAGGCTGAAGATACTCGACCCACCTACACTTCCTCAGATTCAGATCACGCTGAGTGGAGATGTACTTGAGACTCTTGTGGTCAGTGAAAACTACAAAGTTCTCTCCCAGAAGGTAATGTCTCCAACAACGTAAGGAATAAACAACAAATACCAACTCTAGATCATGCGTCGGGTAGTTCCTCTCATGTGGCCTCAACTGCCAAGACACGTACGCAATGACTCCATCTCCCTGCATAAGTACAACACCCAGCCCGATACCTCAAGCATCACAATAGATAGTATAACGTTTTCCTGGCTCTTGAAAGACTAGTATCGGTGCCGACGTCAATCTTCCCTTCAGCTTCTGAAAGGCTGACTCACAAAAATATGACCATAAGAACTTCGCCCCCTTCTTGGTCAGACCTGTCAATGGTGTTGCTAGGCATGAGAAGTCCCGAATGAAGCGTCTGTAGTATCCATCCAGCCCTAGAAAACTCTGTACCTCAAAAACGTTCTTCGGTTGCTCCTAGGAGACTATAACTCTCACTTTCTCTGGGTCCACAGATACTCCTGCCTCTAAGATGACATGACCCAAGAAGTGAATCTTTTCCATCCAAAAGTGGAACTTTGAGAGTTTAGCATAAAGCCGATGCTCTCTCAGTGTACTCAAAATGATCTCAAGATGGGTAGCATGGTCGTGTTGAGTGTGAGAGTACACTAAGATATCATCCACGAAGACCATGATGAAGGAATCCAAGTAAGGATGGAACACTCGGTTCATCAGTGCCCTGAAAACTACAGGTGCGTTCGTGAGACCGAACGACATGACTGTATACTCGTATAGACCATACCTGCTCTTGAAGGCTGTCAGAGGTATATCCGATGGTCTAACACACAACTGATGATAACCAGACCTCAAGTCGATCTTCGAGAAACCTCGGATCCTCAAATCTGATCAAAGAGGTCATAGATCCTCGTAAAGGGATATCAGTTCTTGACCATCAACTAGTTCAACTTCCGATAATCCACACAAAGTCGAAGGGTACCATCTGCCTTCTTCTCAAACAGGACAGGCGAACCCCAAGGAAAAGTAATGGGTTGGATGAAACCCTTTTCCTGAAACTCCTCCAACTGCTTCTTGAGCTCCTGTAACTCAAGTATATCCATCCTATAAGGAGGAATGGACACTGGTGATACTCCTGGAACAAGCTCAATAGAAAATTCTACCTCATGCTCCGGAGGAAAACCCGAAAATTCTTCTTGAAAGATGTCCCTGAAAAAATCCACCACTGGAGGAAAGTCTAACTGCAAAGTCCCCTGATCATCCAGATAAAGACTAGAAATCTGGGTTTTCACCCTTCCTAGCCCATAATGCTCGAGTCCTGCTCGACTCACCTGTACATCCCATTCACCTATATGAAGAAAATATTCACCCCCTGGTGAAACGAAACTCACTCTGTGGCGATAATAGTCTATGACTGCCTAGAAGGGAACCAACCAGTCCATCCTAAGAATGACATCATAGCCTGTCATCTCTATGACACAGAGATCCCATAATAAATGATACCCTGCAACCTCTAGAGGGCACTCTCTACACTGACGTACACTAGATGTCCTCATCCCTAAAGGTGTGTCAAGTTTCAACGAGTCGGTAGAAGAAAAGATGCAGAGCCCAAGGCTCTCCATGATAGAAATGGAGATAAATCTATGCATAGAACCAGTATCGAAAAGAGTTGAAGATAAAATTGAGGCTTCTAAAATCATACCTCGAACTATAGAAGGGTCGGGATCCTACTTCTGATAGGTCTACTCCATGGCGAAAGACTGGCCTACACCGTGGCCCTGTGCCCCTGGCTGACCACTCTGAGCTGATCCACCTTGCTGGTGCTGAGGGACTGGTGGCTGACCACCATGGCCTTGACCTCCACCTCGGCCCGAATGGTCAGAAGAACTCCAGTTCCCTGACTGGTGAGAAACTGGTGGTGCTGCTCCTAAATGAGGAGTCATGGAAGAACCCTGGTCACCAGCTGCTGGTGAGAAAACTTGGTAGAAACGCTAAAGGTGACCCATCTTGCCGTAATATCGGCACTCCACGAGGTCTCTCTGGCATTGCGGCCTCATGTTCCCTGACCGACCACACTGGTAGCATATCACCTGGCTGCCTGAAGATGCATATCACTTCCTCGGATCATCGCGCGTAGACTCCCTACGGTGCTTCTTACTGTCATCTGGAGGAAAACTAGCTCTAGAAGAAGAACCGCCCTGGATCGCAGCTCCAGAGTCTCTCAGATTGCACTCCTCAATCAGTTCCTGGTTGATGATGGAAGTGATGGAGGTCAACTAGAAGAGATTCACCTGCGATCAGATCTCCCACCTAATACCATCCTCAAACTTCCTTGCCAAGAACACCCCACTCCCATCCAGGAGGGGTGTGAAATGCTGCAGATCGGTGAAATAAGAGGAATACTCCATGATAGAAAGAGTAACCTACTCTAAGCTCATGAACTCCTAGGTTCGGTCGGCCCTCAGGGTCTCCAGGTAGAAGGAGTCATAGAACACACACTGGAACTCCTCCCAAGCCATAACCTGCTGATGACCTACCTGTGAGATCACATCCCACCACCTCTTGGTGGCGTCTCAGATCATGTAGGTAGCAAGATTTACCCGCCTCTCTGGAGGTGTCTCCAGATGATCGAAGATAGTCAGCATGGATTCCAGCCATGACTCTACAACCTAAGGTCCTCCTTCCCCTGAGAATGTGGGAGGATGCTGTTGCGGAAAAACCCGCGTCAAGTCTGCCATAGTCAAGGCAGGAGGTGGTGCTCCCTAAAAGGTCTGCATGATCCTCATAAAACCTTCCCTGAACTACGCATCAGCACCTGCAACTGGTTTCACAGTCGGTGCCAAGGCTGGCCCGACTGGAGGATCAGCAGGAAGTCCCTGATCAGCCATATCTGGCGTCTGATCACTGCTTGATGATAGATGTACAACCAGAGGACGTCTCAGAGGCATATCTCTAAAAGATCAAAAGAACACCTTAGATCAGAATTAACGAAGACAGAGAACACAAGAGTAAAAAATGGTATCATGGGAAGGAAAACACACAAGTTTAAAAAAACACGACTACACGGTGTGTATAAAAACTACACAGCATGTATTCTTAAGCCACTGACATGGGAACGTACCCCTTCCCTACAGGTCGTGTAACACCTCAAACTACACGGTGTGTTAACTCAACACACGGTGTGTACTTGAAAACTATTCCCCTGCCTGATTCCTTTTACACAGCTAACCCACACGGTCCAACTTAACCCAAGACCACACGGCGTGTTTGGAGTAAACACGACATGTACTAGACAAGGATTCGGCGGCTCGTGTTTGTTAAATACACGGACGTCTACACGGCTTAACCTTATATGGCATGTTCTGAACAAACACGGCGTGTATAGGTGAAGGTGACATCGTCCCGTATTGTTCGTGACACGGACGGGTACCTGAAAAAGACTACACGGCATGTTCCGAAAACAACACGGTGTGTCTAAGAGAAGGAAACGCCGGCCCGTGTTGTTCGTGACACGGCCGAGTACCTGGACAGGACTATACGGCGTGTTCCTTTACAACACGACATGTTCTACTCGGGCTTCCATGACCCGTGTTGTTAGTGACACGGCCGGGTACACGACTCCGAACTACACAGTGTGTACCAACCGTACATGGCGTGTTTCCTGAAGTTAGTTCCATAACAGCGTGTGCCTGCTCACATGGTCTAAAAACTACATGACGTGTAGTCAAAAGTACACGCCGTGTATTCTGGGTTTTTCTGGGTAGAAGCTTAGAAACTGCACAAAAGCCTAGAAAACACAGAAATCATGTCAAAGAGGTGCCAAATTCCGATTCTTGAGGGCCCAAACTCCCCTTGAATCAAACCTTGGCATTCATTTAAGCAAGGTAGAATACAAATAATCCTCTAACAAGCTAGGAGAGATTCTATCAAGCATCTATCAAAATAGCATGCATAATCTACACAAGGTCTATCACAACAGTATGAAATATCTAATGCACCCTAGATGGCATGGAAAGAATGCATGGCATTTGATTTCTACAAGTTCCTATATGATGCATGAAATGTCATACCCTTATCTCATTGGGTTGTGACAGAAATAGAACTGCAATAATCAAGAAAATAATAACACAAATCATGTGAATCACCCTAGGTGAAATCTTATCAACCATAAATCTCAAAACCAAAAAACTACAATAAACGAGGTAGTATGGCTTTTCCATGTACATGAGTTAGCTAATCTCGAGAACAGCTTAATAACAAGTACCGAATCCATCCTACCCCTGGCTAAAGGCTCCAAATAGTAAATCAAGAGAAAAGAAACAGCCTTTGATACCACTTTGTAACGACCCGAATTTGAAGCCCCTCTACTAGTTCCCCATACCCGGTTCGTCACATGACCTCAAGCACATTTCCCCAAACGCCAGAGGCTTCCAACTAGCAGCGAGGGCCTTGGTAAGTTATTGGGGAAACTACACCCTCATTCAGTAAGGTATACAAGGTAAGGAAAACAACAGTCAAAAGTGTAAGTAGTAACAACAAGCATATATGTAACCAAACAGTGGAAGAATAAATATATAGCAATGATGATGATTATGCAGTAGGTAAAAGTATCTAAGGAAAGCAGCAAACACAACAATGTGCAGAAATACAACTGAACACAAAGTACTAAAGCAACATCAACTCCAGAAGCATCGCAAGCCTAAGCTTGGGCCCTTGCTCTCCAACTCCAAACAATCAAGTACCAGAAGTCGAAGGGAGCTTGCCCTTATCTATACCTGTAACAACAAAGTCTGCTTGGGCCCAAAATCATGGCCCAAACAGGGTGTGAGATAAAATCCCAGTAGGAAATCACCCAAAGATCTATGCCTAACAGTCAATGAATACAAGGCAAGTAAAAGTGCGGGAAGCAGTAAACAGAAAAGCACACAACATCTACAATCCACAATTCTAGCATATAAAGTACACAAGTAAACTACCAACAACAAGTATAAAATAGGTAACCCTCTGGGTAGCTCTCACAGCCTAACCCCTATGGTTCAACCTACAAGTACTAGCAACCCTCTAGGAGGTACACATAGTCTCACCCCTCTGGTTCAGCTAAGAGTAGACTTTCTAAGGAAGCACTCACCTTCAATTCCCCCTATAGTCTCGTATCATACTAAAGTCACTTTGGGGAAGCACTCAATGTCTCATTACCCCTGTGGCCCATGTCGAGGAACTACATACTCTCTAAGGAAGCACTCATCGTCAATTCCCCCTGTGGTCTCACATCGTATTAAAAGACACTCTAGAGAAGCCCTTACATCCATTCTTCCTATGGTCTACTACACTAGGTTCTCACATTCTTGTGTGAAAATAACATTCTCAGTGCATGTGTATCACCAAAGTAAACCTCAAGAACTACTTGGATATCACTCTAAGGCACAAAAACATAACAATACAACTGTTCCACTATCCTACAACTAGGCATGGAAACTGGCATAACACCTAACATGCAAAGCAAGTATGACAAACATCCAGAGTACAAAAAAAACTACTCTATTCACAAAGGTAAACCTCTACTATAAAAATCAATCCAACATGAAATCAATCACGGGGAAAACAGGAAAACACACAATTTCTGTTCAAGGGAATTGGAGAAATTTCATGAAAATATTCAAAGACTTTCTACAGAAAGGCACAAACCACCTACCTCAATCCTAAGAGATCGATATACTTGAACCATGATGACTGATTCTCCCCTGAATGTTGTAGATCTGAGAAAATGCCCAAAACTTTCAACCCACGATATCTTGAGAAGGAGGAGGAATTAGAAAACAAGGCTCAAGAAGAAGGAAGAACTCACTACTGCGATTCCAACGCAATTGACTGTGCTTGAATCGGAGAACAGACAGAGAGGCGGGAGCTTGTTGAAGATTCGAGGATCCTTGACGCTCTTGGACAAAAAAAAACCTAGAAGAAGATGTTTCTGTGCATTAGGTGCAACCCCAACCCATTTAATGAAAAAAAGTACACAGTGTGTACTTTTAGAGTACATGGCGTGTACTAGGTCTTTCCGTGCTCTGCCAAAATCGGCCTCCACATCACCCTTACACACCGTGTGTGTGGCTCGGACATGGCCAGTACACGACTTTGAGTGGGAAAAGAGTACACGGCATGTACTCTGAAAGTACACGGTGTGCACTTCAAAAATTTTCAGAAACTTTATTTTTCTCAAAAACTCAAGAAAAAGGAAAGCTGTACCTGAAACGAAGATCCGGGTTCTTACAAAGAGTTAGAAAACAAAGGGTTTATCTGGCCTAGCACGTCTCCATGGGCAATGCTGTTGTTGTTTGTGAAAAAAGCGGATAGAACTTTGAGGCTATGTGTTGATTATCGTAGACTTAACCAAGTTATGATAAAGAATAGATATCCACTCCCATGAATTGATGATTTGTTCTACCAGTTGAGGGGATCCCAGTGGTTCTCCAAGATCGACATAAGGTTGGGATATCATCAATTGCGGGTGAGGTAGGAGGATATTCCTAAAACAGCTTTCAAGCGTAGATATGGCCATTATGAATATGTGGTTATGCCCTTTGGTCTAATGAATTCACCAATGATGTTTATTGAATTTATGAATCAGATATTTAAAATATATTTAGATTCATTTGTGGTGGTGTTTTTAGTTGATATTCTGGTGTATTCAAAGATAAGGGCGGAGCATGAGCAACACTTGGCGACAGTTCTGGGGATATTGAGGGATCAACGGTTGTATACCAAATTGTCAAAGTGGGACTTTTGGATACAGGAAGTTCATTTTCTTGGCCATGTTATTTCTAAAAGAGGTGTTTCAGTGGATCCGAAAATGATAGAGGTCGTTATCTCATGGAAACCGCCAAAGAATGTGTTTGAGATACAGAGTTTTCTTGGTCTAACTGGGTATTATCGGCGTTTTGTTCGTGATTTTTCACGTTTGGCTTCACCGATGACAACTTTGACAAGAAAGAATGTCCCATTCCAGTGGAATGAACAGTGTCAGCAGTGTTTCAAAGAGCTAAAGTATCATCTTACATTAGCACCAATCTTGGTTTTTCCTGAACCAGGAAAGGGTACGTGGTGTATTGCAATTCATCGGGATCAGGGTTGGGGTGAATCCTCATGAAAGGGAATCATGTGGTTGCATATGGCTCACGGTAGTTGAGAGTGCATGAGAATAACTACCCAACTCATGATTTGGAGTTGGCAACAGTGGTCCATTCTTTGAAAGTATGGAATCATTATCTCTTCGATAATAAATGCACGGTATATACAGATCATAAGAGCTTGAAGAACATTTTCTCATAAAGGGATTTGAACTTGAGTCAAAGGAGATAGATGGAATATCTTTAGATGTTTAATTTTGACTTTATGTGCACACTAGGTAAGGAGAATTCGGTGGAGGATGCATTAAGTAGAAAATCATATGCTCAGGTGGTGAAACAGGCATCAGACCAGTGGCAGTTGATGTCGGTTATAGCTGATATGTGGTTGGAATGTGAGGACCAAGGCGAGAGAGTGGTATTCTTTCCAATTTTGTTGATTCCTGACTTGGGTAGCCTGGTTAGAGAGGCAGAGATATCTAATTCTGAGTGTGTGACCATGGGGTCGAGACTCAATGGTGGGGAGACCATTGAGGGTTGGCAACTAAATAGAGATTCAGTTTTGTGTTTTCAGAATCGGATTGTTGTACCGGTTTCTTGTTAGGAGGATCTTCTCAGGGAATATCATCATTCCAGGTGGGTTGTTCATCCTGGAATTCAGAAAATGTATAAAGCGTTGAAAGCACACTTCTGGTGGGCTGGTATGAAAAGAAGTGTGGCTGAGTTTGTTTTGAGATGCTTGACTTGTCAGCAGGTCAAGGCGGAGCATCAGAGGCCAGCAGGAATGTTGCATTCTTTACCAATCCCTGATTGGAAGTGGGAGCAGATAACGATGGATTTTTTCACAGGTCCCCCAAGAACGGTCAGAAAGAACGATGCCATCTGGGTGATAGTAGATCGGCTAACGAAGTCGGCCCATTTCATCCCAATTCGTGAATCTCATATGGTAAAGGATCTATCCAAAATCTATATCCGGGAGGTGGTAAAGAGGCATGGTGTTCCATTTTATATTGTATCAGATAGAGATTTGAGGTTTACATCTCATTTCTGGTAATCTCTACAGCAAGCCCTTGGAACGCAGTTGACGATGAGTACGCTGTATCACCCTCAGATGGATGGTCAATCCGAGAGGACGATGAAAATTCTGGAGGATATGTTACAGGATTGTGTCATGGATTTTGGTGGCTCGTGGGAGGAGCACTTGTCGTTGGTTGAGTTATCATACAATAACAGTTATCAGGCATCCAGACAGATGGCTCCGTTTGAAGCATTGAATGGGATTCCATGTCGTTCTCCACTATGTTGGGTGGAAACGGGTGAGTCCTCGATAGTTGGACCGAGCCATGTCCAGGAGACGAAGAAGAATATCAAGTTGATCAGGAAGATAATGGAGATGGCTCAGAGTCATCAGAAATTGTATGTGGATCATCGTCGATAGCCGTTGTCGTTTGAGGTGAGTGATCATGTGTTCTTGAGGATCTCTCCTAGGTTGGGATATCGTTGGTTTGGGAAGTAGGGAAAGTTATCTCTGAGGTATATTAGGCCTTTTGAAATTATTGAGAGGTTGGTGAGGTGGCTTATAGTTTAGATTTTCCACCTAGGTTAAGTGCGATGCACAATGTGCTTCAAGTATCACATTTGAAAAAGTATCAGCCAGATCGTGACCATGTGATTCGATAGGATCATGTTGATCTAGAACAAGATGATTTTTTGGTGCACCTGCCAGTGCAGGTTGGGGATAGGAAAGAGAAAATCTTGTGTGGTAAAAGAATCAGTTTAGTTCATGTTTTGTGGCAACATGGTTAGATTCAAGAGGAGACTTGGGAGTGGGAGAAAGAAGTGTTCGAGAAGTGGCCCGAGCTCTTTCGGCAAAGGGCGGGTTCACTACTTTCTGAGGACGGAAAGTCCAATGGTGGGGAGAATTTAGTACCCCCGGTTTGAGGTATGTGGCTTTTGTTTATGTATTTTTATGTGGTTAAAGTGCATGGGATGAGTTGGGAAGAGGTTGGGAGCGTTTGGAATGGTTTTTGATGAGTTTGGAGGCCTTTAAAGGGGTGCACGGTTTGAGCACGGTTAGTGGAAACCATGCGGGTTCTCCAAGAAACTGTTCAAGGGAGACAGTAGGCTTCGCATGGCCTATGCATGGTTTGCCAAAACGTGCAAGGAAACTGCACCGACCCTTGCTCTTGAGGCAGTATCATGCACACAGTTAGTGCATGGTTTTCCAAACCATGTGGGCTAACCGTGCGACCACTTAAAAATAGTGTTATAAGTTCCAGGCTCCCTCAGGCTTAACCTATTTCACTCCAATCTTTCTCCCACTCGAGCCTCACTCAGGATTTTGGATTCTCAGGGGTTAAGGGTGCTCTCCCACTCAATTTGGAAGCATTTTGAAGAGGTTTCTTGGTGGATTGAAGGTGGTTTCTCCCGGGAAAGTATCTCCTCTTGTTTCCCTTGTGCTTTCCTCTAGATCTACATCCCTCTCCTTCATTGTTTTCTTGATCTAAACTTGTTGTGTGTAGATCTAGGGTTGTGGTTTCCTTGTATGTTAACATTAAGTCTTGTGGATGTTAGGGAAAGGAGATCTAGAGAGGTTTCAGTGGTGTATTCGCCGGATTTGAGGTGCGGTGGCTTGTGGGTCGATTTCTCAGGAACCCTAAAGGTAGGTGGATTCTCTCTCGAATCCACTTAGTTAGATCTAATATTTTTTGTTACAATTAATTTTTTGTGCTTGAAATTAATTGTGTTTTGATTTACGGAATTTATTATAAATCCCTTGGGTGATGTTTTGGGGATTTTTGGGAAAAGGAGTGTTTTTTGGTGAAATGCTATTGTTGTGGATTTTAAAATGGAGATCTTAAAATTGGATGCTATGGTTGATTGTGAAAATGATTGATGGAAATGGTTTTCAATAAAAGATTTGTTTTATTGAAATGTTTTTTGGCATGGAAAATGGTTTTCAATAAGTGGATAATTTATTGAAATGAATTGATATGCAATGGAATTGGTTGAATGCGAGTGTTTTTGACCTTGGTGGGTTATATTCTTGGCTTGGATTGTTTGGAATGTTGTGTGGAAGTGGAGGGAATTACCACTATAAAAAGGGGATGGATAGTGGATGGAAGGGCCACCATCAATGGTAAGTGGACATGAAGTGCCACTAAAGTGTGAATGAGTGAACGAGTTGGACGGAAGCTGCACTGTTTGGTTGTTCGGTTGTTTTGGTTGTTTGTTGTGAATTGCTTTGCAAGATGGAAGTTTTTGTGTTAACATGTAAATGATGAAATGGTTTGTGGCATGGTTGCTTGGGATTTCCCTTGGTTTCTTTAGTTGGATGTTTTAGCTTGGTAAGGTCATGTTTGGCTTATGAAAATGGTTGCACTTGTGATTTAATTTATATAAACTGTTTTATATAAATGTGCTAACAGTTTTATCCTAGTGGGATGTGTAGGGAAGTCATTTGGGTAAATCTTAATGAGTTTTAGTACTCACCCCATGCTTTGTCATGTTGGTGTATTTAAAGATGTCGTGTACCGTGACGTGGGAAAAGGTAAGGCATCAACCTCCTTTAGTGGTGTGTTGTGATGTCTTGGTGGAGCTTGGAGCTTGGAGTTGGGTGTGGAGCTATGGTGGTATCATGGCTCATGGTGATTTGGTTGTTTAGTTTCTGTTTGTACTCTGATGTTGGTGGACATGTCTCGTTGTATTGGTTTGAGGTTGTATTGTGGAACAACTTGGTTATTTTTGGGAATACATGTTTTGGTGTTTTCTTGACATGCATCATATAGTGGCTGTTAGTGGATGGTTTGGTTGGTTCTGTCTTAAGGGAAAATCGTTCCCCAACTTCATCTTGAAACCCTCGGCATTAATTTCCAGCCTTTGGTGTCTTGCGAACGTCACTTAAGGCCAAGTATCCCTCACTGCCTCCTCAAGACAATGAGGTAGGGGTGAGGTCTTACAGGGTGCCCCTAGTTTGGCCTCTGGGTGGCCGGTGAAAGTGTAACATGTACTCAGTTGACCTCATGAATTTTTAGTGTGGGGAAATGCCATTTTGGGTTTTAAAATTAAAACCCCACTTTGATGTTCTCATTTCTCACACTATAACATTGGGAGAAGCTGATCTTCTCTTCCCTTCCTCCTCTTTGGTTTCCCTTAAAGCCTTGGTTTCTTGGGGATCAAGGTAATCCATCCTCATAAACCCCTATTTCATTCCAATTCTCTTTTTTTCTAATTTTAATGGAATTAAATTTGGTATTTCAAAACAATTATCATGGTGGAATCATGTTGATAGTAAGGGGATTTCATCTTTGGGTGCTAAATAAGGTCAAGGGAAGATGAATACACATGGTTTAACATAATTTAATCAGAGGGAAGCTACCTATTTTTGTTTTTTATGATTTTAAACAAAATATGGATGTGATTGGAATTTTATTTAATGCTAAATTTTGGTATTTTTCTTTTCATAGGTCCAAATACTTGTTTAATATAAACTACACCCCTTTGAAAGATATTTTAGCAATGAGAGGCTACCTAATGAGTTTTCCTTAACTATGACTAAGTGAATAATTATTAGTTAATTATTTAATTGATTATATTTGTTTTAAAATTAGTTAAAGTTAGTAATTGTTAAAGATAAGGACTCATGAGTTTATATGGTCGGTAATTCAAGTTTTCAAATCTTGGATAAAGTGAAGTAGATATCATGATAAAAGGTATAACTCCAATACAAGGTATGTGGTATCTAGTATTACCTCACAATTTAATGGATGCAAATATTATTTTATCTGTAAACACATGTAAGAGGGTGTGTTTAACTTGATCATTATCCAAGGGGGGATAACATGGATATGAGAAAATAGGATGGACCTAGTAAGAATGTGGAGGGGATCCCACCCATATTTCTGGGGATCTTTGGGTTTCTTTAGGACAATGTCAGGGGATGAGAATAGGATTAAGGGTGAGTGACACTTTGAGGGGTTTTAAACCTTAGGTAATGATTTTAGTAGCATAAATAAGTCTCATATAAGGTAACATGATGCAACATTGAATGTATTGTCTTATGGATGAGTCATATGAATTAGAAACTTATGAAAATTTCTTGGAATTGAGTTATCTAAGTGAGATAACCAATGGGATAATCCATAAAAATCCATTGGGATAAGTCAACCAAAGAGAGATGGATTGAGATATGGTAATAGGTTTAATAGACTATAATATTAGTGTTATGTATTGCACAATCTATGTTTACCTACCCAAGGGTTAGTCTATTGAGTGGGTGGAAAGTAGGGGTTGACTCTATTCATTGTTTTTTGGGAGTTGTGACCTAAGATCCTAGTTATTAAGCATTATAAGGTGCGAGGCACCCATATTATGAGGGTTCTTAGCTGAGGGATAATATATTGGTAGGGATTCTAAAATTATTGTGTGATGATTTTTTTATGTTTTTATTAATGTGTTGATGAATTGACCTGGGGGGTGGATGAGTTTGCCAATATTTTTATTTAAATATTCCCTGGATGGAACACACTACCATCTAAAACCCTGTGATGCAACTTCTAGGATGAGATGGTTTCTTTTTAGGGTATAGGGATATGGAATTGTCTCACCTAGATGATATTATTGTGATTTATATTCTATATAGTTCCTTGGACTAACCTTGATACCCACCATGGATATGTTATAGAGTTTTATGGATTGAATGTGTTTCTAACCAGCTTTATATAGTTAATGTTTCCATGTCTAGACACTTTCCAACTAGAGGTTTTATGTTGTATTATAAGTATTGATCATGATCCCAATTTATCTTATAGGTTCATGAATATGGTTTTAATGTTATAAAAACCATGATATAGAACATGGAAATGTTTTGGATGCTCTACTTACCATGATATTGTCTTGGGTATAGAATTAGATGCTATGAAAATTCATGCTTGGATATTGGTAATAGAGTAAAATTATATTCCACTACAACCAAGACTTAAAAGTAGGGTGGGATGATATATCAAACCATTCCATGTTAGGGTTATAAAATTGGATGCTATGATAGTTCATAATTAAATATTTATAAGAGATTGTGATTCTATACCGCTCCACCTTGTACTTGGAAGTGGGGTGGGATACTATATTGACCCACATGTTAAGGTCATGGAGTTAGATATAATGCCAATCTACTTGTACTTGGAAGTTAGGTGGAACACCATTCCCAATGACTTCTTATCATGACTATAGTATGGGATGGTATGCCTATATATTATTTACTTTGGTAATGGGTTGCATGTTTTTATGTCCAAATAATAAGAACATTTTTTATGAGAAGTTGGATGTGATGTAAACTAAATATTGTGATTGTTGGTTATGGAAATTATTTAGTGTTATGTTAAACTATATCTTTATTTTTTATGATGGGATTATGGGTGGATGCTATGAAGACTAACTAGACATGAGATACTATGTTTATACTTGATACCATCATTATCTAAAAAGGATCGAGTCATTCATTAGGGTGGATTCTTGAGCATTTAACAAATTGAATGGTGTTATGCATATGTTTATTGTATAAATTACTTTTACTTTAGTACATGAATATATATGTTTATTATTAGGTGAATTATTAATGGTGGATTATTGAGTTCTATTATTATACCCCACTCTTGTATTCTGATGGATGTACATACATTATGAATAAAATACTTGTTTGGGTGATGGACTTTACATATTTGGATGGGCTGGAGGGTCTTAGAAGGTATATGAAGACATGTCCAAGGAAATACCAAGGTCAGTGTATAGGTATCCCTATTTTTTAGTTTCAATTTCCTATGATGTATATGATGACCATATTAGGCATTCTTTATTAGGATATGTGACTATATAATGTATGAGTTTCATATAATCTAACATGGTGATGTTATTTATTTATGATATTCTTTTTTGGTATAAAACAATATTTTTAACCTAATGTAATTTATTGGTTTTATATTATTTATTTATTTACTTTTTGATTTATATAATGATACTAAGAGTATAATATCTCCTCAAGATTTTACCATTTTAATTATTTTTCAACCTTAGACATACAAGGAGGTTCACAAGAGGTCATGCATAATCTCTTGATTGATTATTGTTTGGGTAGACTAATCTATATTATCACATAGATAATTCAAACACTCTCTTTATATTTATGTATTCTTTGGTATTTATCACTATTTAGTGTTTATGGGTGGATAGATTAATTTTTAAATAATAATAATAATAATAATAATTATTTGATCACTATGAATTGGATTAGGAGATTTATTGAATGGTGGGGACTAGATGTTGTATTCAAAATTTATTTAATCAGATATTTTATTTTATAGAAGTAAAAAATATAGTATTTTTTATTAATTGAGAGAAGTTATAAATTAAAAAGATATTCAGATACTATATTTTGAGTGATATTAATGATTTAGTATTACAAAGAGGTTTATTTGATATGGAATTAAGAATAGGTAATCAAATGATGTATTTTAAATAAATTGGTTGGAAAAATAATTATCATGAATTGAGAATTTAATATTTAATGGATTGATGGGATTATGGTATTTGGAGAAGGTAATGCATATGTAGAGAGAATTAAATGATATAAAAGCTATTTTTACTTGATTATTCTAAATACCTAGATATGTATACTATTTAGTATAATTAGTAGATTACCTTTCAAGTGTGAGATCAATGAAATGTGATGATTGAAATGAATAAAATCATAGTGTATATGAAAATGTTATTGGGAAATTTGTGGATGTAAATAGGTTTGACTTGGTTAGCGATTTTTGTGAGTATAACACTTTATATTTTCTTATTTTTATAATGGTTGATGTTGTATTCTACATTAACTGAATAATTGGAACTTGTGTTGGATTTTTTGAGATCCAACATCTATTTTTAATTAAATTCTTGGTAAACCCCAACATATATGTTTTATTAGGTAATTTATTATCAACCTCTCATGTTAATTATATATAATGTTCTATTCCCCTCATAAATGTTACATTATGTCAAAATATTTATTCACTGGGTGAACCAATCCTTATATTACAGGATAATGAATTAGGTATAAGGTTCAAGGAATCATGGAAGAAAGTATCCAAATAACACTATAGATGAGTATATCCTATTACTTAGAACAATACACTTGGTGAAAAATAAGATACCTAATAAATTCAATTGATTTGTGGAATGAATTGGGGTATTTTTGATCTTGGATCACTAATCTAACTTGTATATTGAAAAGTCAATAATAAAAAGTGGTAAGGTGATGATAATAGTGATCTTTAAAAAATATATAAAACAAACTAGTAGAGTTTCACTAGTATAAATTTGAATGAAATAAAAGTGACATGGGAGTGGATATTTTTATCTAAGTAGTAATAAAAATTTCAGTATATAATCTCTAAAAGTCATAAAATATAAACCTAATTTGTCCCCTTAATATCATAAAGATAATGTATAATGAAGAATTTTTGGAAAATTTACACACAAATTTGGACCTCAAAAAATGAAGCATAACTTTCAACCTATAAGTACTTAATTTGTTTCTCTAGTCCACTATAATTTACTTTCATAACTCTAGCATTATATTTTGAGATTATCTAATGTTTTTGGGGTTAAAAATTCATAGAATCATGTGTCATGGGATTTATAATCCACATATGGTCTCGAATAAGTGATATTATGTGACTATTTTCTTAATTAATGAAAGATGGGATGTATTACATTTTTATTATAATTACATGGGATCCACTTGTGAATTGTAACCTATTAATTATTTCATGCATCATTGGGCCTCATAATCCCAACACCTCATCATTAACAATTGGCTTATATCCTTTGTCACTTTTCTCATTATTCCCCCTCTTGAAATGGACTTTCCTTGAATCCTGATCCTTTACAACCAAATTATGATAAATATTAGAAAATTAAATATATAACAAACACTATAATCACTTGGAAATTAAATATTATAAGTATTTAATTTAATTATCTCAAGAATGTGGAATGGTCAATGTCCTTATGAGATGAGTTTTGACTTTTATTTTTCAAGAAAACTTTCCTTTCATGGGTGAAACCATATTAATCCACTAAGATCCAATATCACCTTATTGAAACCCTTGTTTTATAATTTATATATATCTATAATATTATCTTAATATTTTTATTTTATATTTCATGAATATGCTTGATGAATCCCAAAAAGTTATTTCTATCTATTTTTATCTTTTTTGGTGAGATAAAATAACTAAATCAATAGAGTTAATTGGGTTAAATACATAAATAACTTGAAAATGATAAAATTGATAAAGAAAGTGTTTGGTCACATTATATGAAAAAATAACATATGGTAGAAAATTCTTCCAATTCATTAACTTCTTCTTAATTATTATTTATACGAATGATGATAATGTCCTATTAATCACCTTTATTTTCCCATTATTATTAGGATGAAAAGTGGTGGATAGTAATATATATTTTTTAGTTTGATCTATAATTCTCTCTATATGTAATAGATATTTTTTATGTATTTATATAAAATAATTTCCCTTTTAGTCTCATTAATATTGACAATTTTATAAAATAATATAGTAGAAATTTTATTAAAATCATCAGTTTTGTAAAAAAGTATAATATATTTCATTTCTAAAAAACATATTCATTATAAAAAATGAAAAATTTCTTTCTTTATTGGTCCTTTTTAACACTAAAATAAAGTCTATGGATATGTTCTCCAAAGAGATATTTGGTATTGGAAGAAGAAGATACAATCCACGAGGGTTCAATTTTGATTTTTATTTATGGAAAACAATTCATTTTTCTACATATTGTTTTCATACCTTTACATCATTAGATAATAAAAGTGTTCACTAAGACAAATTAATGTTTAAGACATAACAAAATGTCCCATTATCCCAACATAATGTGACTATTTTATTAAAAGTAAAAAATAAATAAATTGGGAATACAAATCTTATAAATCCAAACAAAATAATTTAGAAATTAAATAAAACTTTTTTAAAACTAGTTCTATGTTTACATTGACTAAAATTCTAACAAAAAAACTATCAGAAAAATACAATTCTTTAATCATTTAAAATTACATGAGTTTAGAATCCAAAATGGATTGAAGAAAATATATTTATTAAATAGAATATTCAATAATGTTATGTTTACCCTTTATATTCTTGATAACACATGGAAATGATTCAATAGATATTAGAAACCTAACTTGAATTTTATTAAAATTATGTTGGCATATAATGTGTTTAAGAGCCTCATGGTTAAAATAGATCACAAATTATTTTGTATGAAGAATATGATACCATGTTTCTAATAATTTAAATAATATATAAAACTCCTTATCATATATATAATATATTAGAGTTGGGACACTAAATTATTCACTAAGATTAGTGATAGGATTACCTTATTGCATGGGTAATCCCCCAATGCCCAATTTTCTTGAATCAATTTAAATTTAAAATTTATTTAAAAAATCTTAGATTATAATTAGAAAAGTATTGGTGGATTTCACCTTAATACCATGAAAATATTTCTCTTAACTTATTACTCAATTTAAAGGAACATCATCCTTTATCAATTCATTCAATGGTGTTACTAATATGATTAATTATTTCAAAAGTAAAATATAAAAACTATATGGATCCTAAAAACTTATTAATCACCCCATATAAGAAGGGTTATACCAATCCAAGTTGGATTTGACATTTTCACTATCCTCTTAAACACTATCTGTTCTCATAGTTAATATAATAAAGAAATTATCCATGAAAAATTAAATTTATTTAATATTTAAAGAAATTTTTTAATTTTTCAAAACATCTAATACATTTTTAAATTTCTATATATCTATTCATGAAGTTTTATAATATACACTAGAATATTATCATTAGTATATATTATATAAATTTTTCTAATGTGTGATTTTAACACTTGATTCATCAATATCATGAATGTAATTGGTGCATTGGTGAGAAAAAAGGCATAAATATCCATTTATAAAGATCATGGTTCATTTTTAAACCATTTTACCACTCATATACCTCTTTAATTATTATCTAGTGATAGAAATATTTTAAATCAATTTTTTAGAAAATAGTTGAACCATTTAATTCATCAATCATGTCATCTAACCTAGAGATACGATGATAATACCTTATAATAATTTTAGTGATCGACCTTAAATCCACACACATTAACCATGTTCTATCATTCTTTAGAACTTGTAGAATTGGCACTCTATATAGGATAAGACTTTCCTTGACATACCCTTTGTCTAATAGTTCTTGGACTTGAATTTAAATTTCCTTTATCTCCTCCAGATTGGTATGGTATGCAGGATGATTTGTTATGGATTCTCTAGTAATAAGAAAAAATTAATACTCTATACCTATAATGGGTATTAAATTAGGTGGAACCCCTTCTAGAAACACATCATCATACACTTACATTTTTTTAAAACACTCGAAGAAAGATATGTTAAATGTTTAGTATTTAACATAACCTATTTATATATAATTACTATGATATTTTTCCATAAAATAAAAACTTATTTAACATACATCATTTTTCGATCATGAATATTTTTCTCCTAACTATATTATTTTATTCCTATTGAAGTTTTTTTACCCTCAATTTCTTTTTTTCTCCAATTTTCTCCTATTCCATCATTCTCTCATTTTCTATCTCATATTTTCTTTATTACTCAATATTTTATTTTATCTCAAAATTTTATCTTATATTTTTTTAGGGTAAGTATGAATAAGGTTTATGGTTTCCCCTTTGAATATAAAAGTGTGATGATTTATAAAATCATCACGAGTGACATGATAATCATATCACTACGGTTAACCTAGCCATAAATGACACACATTCATCCATAAAACATTTCAAAAAGAGTTATATTTATATTTCTAGATATTGAATAATTCCTTTACTAGTTTTTTGAGATTAATATCTCTATATTAATTCAAGAATTAAAGGTAGTATAAATATTGGTGCTCTAATGTTTATAGTTCCAACTTCTCTACAAACCAAACGCTTTCCACATTTCTATGAATTCCTCTATCGATAATCACACTACATAATTTATTATGGATTTATTACCATTTATAAAAAATATTATTCCACTAATCATTCTCATTGGAAATCATTTGTGAACTTATAACATTATGATAAGGAAATCATATTCTTTTACAAATCCACTGGTACTCTTCTTCTTTATTTCTCCATCAGTCTCACTTTCTCTAACTTTTTGATGGTTATGATTTATTCACTTTGGAAACTAGACAATTATTTATTGTATCCTTTTGGAATTCGATTAACTGAATATCCCTATTTATTATTGTGTTAGCATCCTTAATATTTTCTAGGCGGTAGAATTACCATTTCTACCTTATGATAAAAAACATTAGTTTTTATGGTTCTCCAATATGATTCCAAAAATCTATCTATGGGGTTAAAGGTATAATATTTTTCTTATTATTTACCCTCTTTTTTATTTGTTACTCAATATTCATATATTTATGGACTATATATTATATTTTTTACATAGTGATACATTGTAACTTGATTGGAAATATCTCAAATGAAACATTTCAGGAACCATTTATTTGTTTCCTAAAGTTCCTCCTCCTTATTTACTTGAGTTATTTCTATTTAAAAATCCTTGTAATACTCTTTAACACCTTTTTTCCTTTTTGTATAGTATTAGATATTTTTGTAAAGATAAAAATGAATATATAAGGTAGAAAAACACTTTATTATAGCTAACTTTATCTCTTCCCATTTATGGATTAGTAATGTTTCATATCGAGCTCTTTATTTTTTAACCTGATCCCATCAAATAAGCATATAATTAAAAAACTCAAGGGAATCAAGTTTCACATTTTTCTCTTCAGAATATTCACTAAAGTATAAATCCCATTCGATGAAAATATCTAACTCCAAGTATGATATAAGGTTCAGTTTCCCTTGAAATAGTGGGGGTAATTACCTTGATCTCATTAAGAATGTCTTCCTCTCTTGGTTTAAATTTTCCACATCTAGTTTATTGGAATAACTATCTTTATTAAGGGTAATCCTCAAAATCATTAGTAAAATTTTATATTTATTCCTCCATAATGTGGGGATTATGTAATGAAAAAGTGTGTCTTTGGTTACCACAAATTATTGATTAACTCTTTATGTGATTGATCTTCTCATAAAGTTATTCCAAATTCTTACTAAGGATTTTCTCAAAGTGTCTTATGAAATATTTTATTTAGAGTTTCTTAACACCCAGTGTAAGATATTTACACTGGATTCCTTCATCTCTATCATGATCAATTCAGTTTCCTTGATCTTATTCCATGGTGATAAAACAAACACATGAATTTATAGAAACACACACAAAGATACATACAAAAACACACACACAAACAAACACATGCATACACACACACATAAAAACCCAATCACACACACACACACAAACACACACACACACACACACACACTCTCTCTCTCTCTCTCTCAAACACACACACACACACACATTCAGATACACAAAAACACACAAAATTTTAAGTACACACACTCCATATTTCACGCACTAAAAAACACACAAACATGATCAAGGATTCACATTCACCCATACACTCAAATACACACACACTTGAAAAAAAATGAAATCACACTTTTTTAAATGTTTTTATCTATCAATAGTACTAAAATTAATTCTAAAACTCTTATATAGTCTTTATCTTTTTTATGGAGATCACATGCCTCTTGTCCTTACCCAGTCAAGATGGTTTTGGATAATGGATTAATACAACTCACTAATAGGAAACATGTTTATCAGATAAGAAAAAATATTAAAGAAGCATATGAGAATGATATAATAGATCATCCTAATATTTATGTAAGATAAAAATTTATGAGAATATAAACTCAATATAGATGATATGAAGATTAAGAAAAATGAGGGAAAATAATGACGTAATAAAATAAATAATTTAATTATTTTAATGATGTAAATTAAAAACCAATGAAGTAGAAAATGAATCATATATTTTTATGAATATCTCAAAAAGATAAATACTCTTAGTATTATAAAGTATTAGATTATGTGTAGAGATAAATTTATTTCCTTATTTATTTTTTTCTTTTTTATAGGATACAAATTCACTTAAAGAACCCAAATAAAACATGGATGAATAATTAGATCTATGAAGAGTATTTTAATCTTTCACAATAAGAGTTAATTACGGATATTTTCAGAGAAAAGTTTTTTAAATGGTGTATAATGTGGAAAGTTAATAAGGATACTAGACAAGAGTTTTAATAAAGAAAAGGAAAGATCACCTATTATGTTAAACAGACCTCTGATAGTAACTAATGTGAGATGTGGGGTGGATTGATCTTCATAGTGTTGGATAGAGGATGGGGATAATGTTTGGGAATTTTTGGTATCAAGTAGCTAACCAATGTTATATATGATCATGATATAATACTTAGAATATCCCACCTAATGATGAATGAGTTACCAATCCACATAATGATGCACTTAGGTCAAGGTATAGCATAGTGGATTTGTAATCTTTGATAAGAAATCTAAATTTTAAATTTATAAGGAAAGAATATATAATATCAATGGAAAATATAACAATGATCCTCCTAATTAAGAGAGAAAAACCTTATATATTTTCACTAATAATAACATAAATGAAATACAATTGCTAGTGTAGTTTCTATTTATATCTAAGAGATGATACAAAGGTTAAATATATACTCCCAAAAAGAACTAAAAACTTAGCCAACCTTTTCCCATTATGTAGAAAATAAAAAATCTAATGAAGAGTTTTAGGAAGTAGCACACATAATTGGACCTTGAAAATTTCAGAACAACTTTCCACCCATAGGTGTTTAATTAGTTTCTTTATCCAAATGAAATTTACTTTAATGACTTTAACCATTAATTGGAGATTCTATAATGTGTTTGGGAATAAAAATTCATGAAATCATATTTAATAAACTTTAGATTTCACAAGTGGGATTGAATAAGTAATATTATGGAAAAATTTTCTATATCCATGAAAGGTGAGATGTATTAGGTCTTTATTGAAATGATATGGGATCCCATAATATCTTATAATCTCTTAATTATCATATAAGTCATTATGTCTCAAAAATCCAAATCCTCCTCACCAATAGCTTATTTAACCCCTTTGACCCAGTTCTTATCAGATATAAACATAGGAGTCTTGGTAGGGTTAGGTTATGATAACATGGTATTAAAGTAAGGTTTGGGATATAGTTTAGAATTAATATTGATTAGTATTTAATTAGTTTAGTAATGAAGTGGTGTTATT
Organism: Viscum album; assembly: GCA_963277665.1. Classification (NCBI taxonomy): domain Eukaryota; kingdom Viridiplantae; phylum Streptophyta; class Magnoliopsida; order Santalales; family Viscaceae; genus Viscum; species Viscum album. The sequence goes on along the minus strand of OY728156.1, from coordinate 1,428,568,301 downwards.
TGAACCTGGTTGGTGAATTAGGATATGGATTCCTTTCAGGGATGTAGACGCCCCCTATTATTCTTACATAGTACCTTGATTTCATATTAATATTAATATTTAAATGTGTATTAACCATAATATATATTTATATGATAGGATATATGCATCATATAATACTAGTACAAGGTAATTGTTCATTCTAATTTGACCTTTTTGATGAAAAATGGGATTTAGTAGTAAATTTTATTCATTCCCATATCCATGTGATTATAGATTATTATTCTTTGATTTTGTTATATCCTTTTCACAACATCATCATATATATTAGTTGAAGTGGACCAAAAGGTTTCTAGGATAGTTCATCAGTGAATTGATCTAGGAATTGGTGATACTTTGGTGAAAATTTGTAGGATTTACATTAGTAAAACCAACCAAGGCATGAGGGTTCAGTTACTAATTGAGAAGTAAATAATTGGATAGAAGTAGAGATTTATTTTCAATTTATTTAGGTAGAGGATGATTATTTTATTCAATTTTTTGTTATTTTATTTCATATATTATCTATATAATATTGGGCTATTTATCTTTGTGATCAAGATATGTTTGTGGTATCATGGGATTAACTCTAGGGATAGTTGAGAGAGAATTTATTTCATCAACTCTTGTGGTGGGGTAGTAGTAGAAGTTATTGACTATTAGACATTGATGATATATCATACAAGAATTTAAATTTTTAATCATTATCTTTCTATTACATTCAATGAATTTTTTGGTCGATGAAGAGATAAGTGAGTGACATTTTTAGGGGGATTTACACCTAGAGATATATTTTTTGTTATCCATTTTCCTAATAAATTTTTATATATGTAATATTGAAATGTAATGTGATTTAGAATAACCCAAATTTTATAGGTGTAACTATCATGTGAATTCATTAGATTATTCAATGAATTAGGAGTATTGAAATAATATCTCATTTTTAGGACATTTTTACTTAGTACATGATCTTGGATTCCAACATATATCTATATCCTATTTTTATTGAGTTTAAAATTATCGAACTTCTACTATAAGTATAGATGTGATAATTTTCCTTGATAGTAGTCATGGTAATCATGAATTCTTTTATAATTCATATCATAGAGTCCAACATGGTTCTGGTGGTGTGTCATTTTATGGACTTCACCTGTTTCAAGTCCAACCATAATGACAATTTCCTCCTAAAATATATATATAGTTGCATACCTAATAATAAATTTCACAAAATATACAATATATTTGAGGGAAAATATAGTTGATATATGTTTCTATTCCTTAGGGTCCTTGAGCAGATTAAGAGAGAGGTGATGGTAGACATCAATGGTATATAGGTGGAGGACTTGGGTATATGAAACTATATATAACAGTGGTACCTACCACAAAGATATTAATGGTTTTCTAAGGTAACCTATAAAATTATTAAATATTTCATTATATATTGATATATATTGGTAATTATGATTATTTTATTAATACTTCATTAGTTTTATGATTTCGACTCAAGATAGAGTGACTTCATAGACCCTTAGTTTTATCTACCCTCATGAGAAGTCAAATTGGGTTGATGAAAGTTTTTCATAGGTGTGAGATAGTGATTGGGAGATATTGTTCAAATTTTTAGTTGATATTATTATTATTAAAAATCATACAATGTCATACTTAATATGGATAATTTGTAATCTATGAAGGTCAACATATATTACAATCTTTGTTTGGTTATTTTAACTAATAAGTAATGTGGTTGTGTGAAATTCTTTAGTGAGTGGGATTATTATATGGATAATCAATGTGTAGATCCTATATATTTATAGTGGGATATATTGATGTTGTTTATAATATTGGAATAAACATATGAGTTTACAAGGTTTTTGGTAGGCTTTGTAGATATTTTTCTTGAGGAGGTTATGACCCTACATCTTTTTGAGATTGAGTATGGAATATAATTTCATCCTCATGTATCTTATATATTTATTCCACCTTATAAAATTGAACCTATATAGACTGATTATTTTCTTCAAAAGGGTTTTATTTATCCCATCATTTCTCCATGTAGAGATATATTTCTTTTTTCTAATAAGTCCAATGATATATTGAGATTATTTATTGATTTTTGTCATTTGAATCTAGTGAAAATGAAGAATCGATACCTTTTACCAAGGATAGAGGAATTATACAATCAGTTTAAGGGAGTAAGTTTGTTTTTTATTGTGTATTTGTTACATATCTACTGTCAAATTTGAGTGAAGTAGGTGGATGTTTTGAATATAACATTTAAATATTGATATAAGAATTCAAGTTCATAGTGTCACCCTTTGGTGTTACAAATTCATTCGCGGTATTTATGGGGTTGATGCATTGGGTGTTTTATCCATAATATTATTATTATTTTTTAGTATTCCTTAAATACATATTGATATATTAGAGATCAAAGGGATAATATAAAAATATTTTTAGGATGATTTTGGTAATTCTTCCACAACATCAGTTGTACAGTAAGATATAAAAGTGAGATTTTTTGACATGATAAGTTCATTTTCATGGAAATTTTATTTCTCAACATAGCATATCTATAGAACCATAAAAGATTTAAATATTTTTTATAATATTTATTTAAGAATGTGTCAAATTTTAATGGTTTTTTTGGTTTAGAAAGTTATTATAAGATTCTTGTATGTGAATTTTACTAATCTATAAATCCTTTTTACACTATAAAATAAGTATTATGATTTTGTATGGATTGAGAAATTTCATACCACTTTTGATTATCTAAAGTACAATTTTATCAGTGCCCCTATTCTTAGTTACTTAAGGAGAAAATTATGTTTGAGGTTAACTATAATGTCTGTCATCTTAGCATAGGTTGTGTGTTGATATAAGAGGGAGAAATATTCTCATATGAGTCTTGATAGTTATGATGTCGTAAATGTGACTACACTACCTGTCACGAACCGAATCTGGTCACCGCCAAAACCGGCACCAAACCCAGCCCATGACATGACCCAAAGGGCATTCCCTATCCCCACGGGCTGGAACAAGTGCCCGGGTATCATTAATTTAGGTTTGGGAACGATTTACCCGAGTATGAAAGCATAAAACATTAAAAACAATCCATAATATAAATCTGAAATTTTTGAGCCAAACAAGACTTAAGTAAAAAAAACCAGAACTGAGTACATTGGTTTAAAGACAATACAAGTGGTCCAAATAAAAATAATTATAGCATTAATACAGCCCCAAGGAATCCACACGACTAGGGGTCATTGCCCCCAAGCTATCTCCACAACTCCGCACCAAGAATGGGAACTAACACCATGAACCGCCATCACCCTTAGCCTTTCCTTTACCTGAATCAAACATAACCAAGTCTACTTACACCCAAGGGGTGTAAGTAGGGTGTGAGCCTAAGCCCAGTATGATACCACCCAATGATTCCAAAGAGTAAGAAATACAATGTGAAAAAGCAAGCAGTTTTCAAACGCAAGGAAAAGTAGTGTTCAAATTTCAAGAAATGAAACCTCTAATTGAAAATAGTTTTCAATCCAAAATTTTTAGAATACTAACACATTAAAATAGAAATGTTAGATACTGTAATTTACTTCCAAACACACCCTGAGACATGGGTGGATACTACAAATCCAATGAGCAACAACATTGGGAACACCCCTAGGCACTAGGTTGTCTTGGGCCCTATGTACCTCGTACCTCGGTGTAGAGTAACCATAGAAAAATCCTTTCTCATGCACGAGCCACTAGTAAGGAAGACACTCATAACCTAGTGGTCCCCAATAATCATCCACATAGTTTAGTTAGAGTTTCCGTTATCCAAATGCTAAGTGAAACAGGGACAAAACCCATCCGGTCCACTAGCCGTACTAGTACAAATCCGCCCCAACTAGGTACCCGAGATTACCCTTTTGTGCTCAATAAATTTCAGCATGCAACATAAATAAATTTTCATATAAAACACCATTACTGGTCAATCACAGCCAATACAGTAGCTATCACATTTTATACCACTTAAAACACGCAACAAAACACTTAGATTTTTCATAAAACAATTCCTCAAAATCTCATAGTGTTTCAGACACAAAACACCTTATAAACCTCACTTGCATACTATGTGCACATATTTAAGTTTCCAAAACATAAAGGAGATCCCACTACATTTCAGTGAAAACACAAAATCATTTTTAGGGCAACCCTATATGGTTCAAGAAACGACATCATTGCAAAGTCTCCATTTTTACAAAACACAACTCTTAGAATTTCATGTGGTTCACAAACACCATTAAAACCAGATTTTTCAGCAACAAACACAAGGTACTATCATTAAAAACAGTATTCTTATCCATATTATACTTCAATAAAATCAACTAGTTACTTATAGGGTAGCCCCAATTAAACTAATAATACATTTCTATGAAAAACCCCCAATTTCACATGAAATTGGCCTTTAGGATTCATTTTAAATACAAACACCACTAAAACTATATTTTTCAGAAATAATAAAATTTAATAAGCATGAAAATACCATAAAAACAGTAGCCAATTCCCAAAGATTTCATACACAATGGAATCACCTACCAAAACCAAGGAAACCATTGAATCCTTTGTGCGAAAACTCAAACGCACCACCGCCGCACCTCAAGAAAGCTAAACCAGACCTAAAACCAGAATTTAAGACCATAAAACACAATATAAAACCTTAAATTTTAAACCCTACTTCTTGGACATTAGGAACCGCAATTATAATGCAAGAAACCCTAACTAAATTGGATGTAACCCTAAACAAATTGAAAGAAGAAAGGAGGAGAACAACTTACTTAAAATATCTTCTAGAAATCTCCCCCCAAAATACCAGTAGCTGATTTCACAAATACTCAAAACTTCAAGGTCGGTTTGAACAAGAATAGGTAGATCATTTAGGAATTTGAATGGGGGAAAAAGAGTAAGAATCGAAGGAGTTATGAAGGAAACAAATTACCTTTATAAATCTGCCCGAAATTTGAGTTCTCCAGAAATTTCGACCTAAACCGCGATGCAAATGAGATGAAAAGAGGGTGGGAGGATAAGGGAAGCGCGGCTGGGTTCAAGGGGCGTGTTTGGGGCTTGGAATCACCGAAAACGCCTTAAAAATGATTAAGTTATTAGTTAATCAAATTTTATTTTTAAAACTGGAATTGGGCTTTCGGGCAGGCCCAATCAATTAAATAAAAACCCATATACAACTTGGTTATGGATTTCCAAAGACTCCAAATTTTAATTGTGGTGTTAATATATCAGGGGAGGACATTTAGGAGTTGGAATGAGTAAAAAATATTAAAAAATTAATAAGTTATAAAAGAAACAAAATTTATTTTTAAATATGGAATTGGGCTCACGGTTTGGCCCAATTCATGAAAACTCACCTATTCTGTATAAAAACTTTGGAAACCCCCCAAAACAAAGAATTAATGGAAAGTAAAATAAAAATACATTTAAAATAAGCTATTTATGTGACAATTCTCCCCACCATGAAAACTTTCCGCCCCGGAAAGTCACAGTAAGGCCAAAGCAACAACCAAACTCAACTGAGAAACCAAGAGGTACTCTCTTGCCAGGTTTCTCCCCCAAAGGCCATAACACCTCCAGTGATCAATGAAGGAAGGAATACTCTAAAAAACATGACTTACACCACATTCCAGAAAGAATCAAGCACAATCAGGCTTTATCCCAAATGAAAACTCCTCAAACACAATCTGAACAATACTCAATAAATTTACCCAAATAAACAACAACATCGAACAAGGTTACACTTGCCCTTCTATAACTGAACCATTTGTCACTCTCCAATATCAATGTTTACCAAAGTAAGATGTAGGTAGTTAGATATCTCCAAATGATAATACCTACTTCCCATACAAAACCAAGGAAAAATATGAGTTACTCGTATGAAGAGACACAAATGGGCTCCCCACCATAAGAGACAACTTAATTTTTTTTTCCCGAGACAGAATCAAGACACTAATAGGGGGAGGCCCAAACAGACTCCCTAGTACAAGGGGTATACATAAATTAGAAATATACAAAATAATATACATGATACCCACAGTGGGTCTTTCCACCACAAGAACCAACCATCTTAACTGACCAGCATGGGCCGACACAAAAAGACTCAAATTTTTTTAAGATTTGGGAAGGGTGCAGGGTCAGTCCGCACGGTTTGGGAAACCATGCACTAACTATGCTGGTCATTATTTGAACATGGCTTCCTAGCACACTGACACTACTAATCATGCACAAAATGTGTGCTCAAACTTTCTAGCCAAATTTCCAACCATCCTCCAATGACTCAATGGAAACCAACGTGGGAGGGAAAGACATTAGGCGATGACATGGGTACAAGGCCCTCTACCTATTTCCACCGAACGAGATTAACAGAAGGAATATGATGAAACCATAGTTTTAAACTATTCCTATCTTTCATACTGAGGATAGGACTTTGTATAAGTGTTTAAACGACACTGGTGTTTCCCCTGACTACGCGCCAGCTTCTCTCCGGGACCTATGGCTGGAGCTCCAAATATTGAAGCATCTTCGACCACGCAGTTAGTCTGTTGAAACCCCTATGTGGAACTTCTTCCTTCAGTGCCACAAACAACTACACTGCATACCCTGTGACAACCGGGTCCCAGTGACAGCACAACCACCCCGCCATTACATGGCCGTCGAGTCCTGGCCCACCAGGTACCACCACCAGTTGCCCCCGCAGACATGTGGGGCCCACCCTAGGGTCCACCCACATGCCCGAACGGGTCATCTAACTAATGACAGTCCCCACAGGCCAACACTTTTCCTTTCCAGTGTGTTTTTTCCTCACTCACACACATCCTGGGTAACTTTCCAGAAGGTCACCCATCCCGATCACTACTCCAGGCCAAGCACGCTTAACTGTGGAGTTCTAATCAGACAGGCTCCCGAAAAGGAAGGTGCACCTTGTTTCTTTGGGTGAGAAACAACAGAAGGGAAAGACACATATAAACACCTTCCTCTAAGATATCGGATTTGATGTTTTTCCCAAGGGAGACATAATCCCAACATAACATAGAACCTTAGGGGATTGTGTGACCTTCACCTTTATGGTCAAAAGAACACACAACATCACAATGCGTCACCGAACATGACCCTGACGATTGATAGAAACAATACATGGAACGGGACCATATTCAAAGTCCCTAAACAACAGATAAGTCCAAAAAGTGGACACAATATCATATCATGACCTAAATCTCAAAATTGGTTGTTTAATAATAACTCTTTCTTCAAAGAAACTATAAAGAACCCAGAGGCCCTCTTAGACACCATCAAGACACTCATCCCTACTAACAACGAAAGAACACTCCCACCTTTGATGAATCAGGAAACTTAAGAAACTAAGGTCCCTTTCAACCTTCCACAAGCACTATCCCACTACAAGAGGATCCAAAAATCAGCAAAATGAATGGGTGTAGACTCAATAAAAGAAATGTTCGATAAAATATTCTTTATATTGATCAACTGGAGGATTTTCCAATGGAGAAACAAAACGGGTTGCACTTCAGTTATGCATTAACCCTTAATGGGGGCGTACCTTATCCAATGAGAGAACCCAAGGACCCAACCAAGCTTGTCTATTGGTAAAAACATGCCACAAACCAGATCCAAACACATGAAGGGAACCACCGTAAAGACATCCCAATTTTTTTTTCAAAGAGACCACTAACTGTCCCTACAACACAGCTTACCGACCAAACACAAACCCAAAACACAGTTCAAACAGAAGGGGTTCTTGAACTCAAAACCTCCCATGACATTAACATTTTCAAAAACCCATAATACAAACCATACCAAACTATTCATCAAGACATCATGTTTTTCTTTAAAACCAATTCATTGAAAACAAACGGTTTAGCAGTAAGCGTATCCACCAATGATAACCCATGGGCCTCACACATGCATGTTTTTGTTCCACACCGGGCACCCTCCTCATATCCATCCCAGCACTCATCCAGTCGTACCATCAACCATCCATCATCCCATATAACCCCATGCATGTGTTCACTCATGGAAATACCAAAGGGTACAACAAAACTTCCTTCCACTTTTCAAAAACAAAATGGTCAACCAACCCAACCTTTTTCTCAAAACTGCTAACAATGAGATCAAAATCCCAATTCACATCTTACAAAACATTTTATAAGGACACAACCATTTAGAAAAGAACTGACTTTCATGTTATTCACATCAATTTCGAAACATATCATCCCATTAAAACACACTCTAATTGTTTAGAAAACTCTATTGGAAACGCTTTTCAAAACCAAATTCAATATAGTTCCTACTTTCAAAGAGGTGTAAGCACACCATTTTACATTTCAAAACAATTCTGAAAATTCAGTTCCGCCATTTCATAAACCAAACCATTCCCTCTTTATTTGAAAATCATTTCATAAAAACTTTACGCTTCTTAAAACCAAGTCACCTTAAAACCAAAGTGCTAAGATTTCAAAACTAAAGCACAAAACAATGCAAGAGGAAACTAGTTTCGGTGGGTGACTTGGACATATGGTTGGCAGCCATATTCCAATCACTTCGCAGTCATAGAGAGTATTCTAGGAAAATATCCATGGCTCCACATGGCTTGCCAGGCTCTGCGAGCTCACTGAGATTATTCTCCCAACTCTCTTTTCATTTCCCATAGTCATAATTAAACCAAGAAAACCAAAGCACTCAGATAAATCCATACTTACCATGGTGACTTGAATCCCTTCATGAGGTGTGCTGGCCAGGCACACTACCCATGACTAAAATTTCAAGTCCAAAAAATCATAGCTCCAGACTATGCTGACTCTTCTCCAAATAACATGACCCATGGAGCGAACCTCCCTCTGATACCATTTTGTCACGAACCGAATCTGGTCACCGCCAAAACAGGCACCAAACCCAGCCCATGACATGACCCGAAGGGAATTCCCTATCCCCACGGGCTGGCACAAGTGCCCGGGTATCATTAATTTAGGTTTGGGAACGATTTACCCGAGTATGAAAGCATAAAACATTAAAAACAATCCATAATATAAATCTGAAATTTTTGAGCCAAACAAGACTTAAGTAAAAAAAACCAGAACTGAGTACATTGGTTTAAAGACAATACAAGTGGTCCAAATAAAAATAATTATAGCATTAAGACAGCCCCAAGGACTCCACACGACTAGGGGTCATTACCCCCAAGCTATCTCCACAACTCCGCACCAAGAATGGGAACTAACACCATGAACCGTCATCACCCTTAGCCTTTCCTTTACCTGAATCAAACATAACCAAGTCTAATTATACCCAAGGGGTGTAAGTAGGGTGTGAGCCTAAGCCCAGTAGGATACCACCCAATGATTCCAAAGAGTAAGAAATACAATGTGAAAAAGCAAAAAGTTTTCAAACGCAAGGAAAAGTAGTGTTCAAATTTCAAGAAATGAAACCTCTAATTGAAAATAGTTTTCAATCCAAAATTTTTAGAATACTAACACATTAAAATAGAAATGTTAGATACTGTAATTTACTTCCAAACACACCCTGAGACATGGGTGGATACTACAAATCCAATGAGCAATAACATTGGGAACACCCCTAGGCACTAGGTTGTCTTGGGCCCTATGTACCTCGTACCTCGGTGTAGAGTAACCATAGAAAAATCATTTCTCGTGCACGAGCCACTAGTAGGGAACACACCCATAACCTAGTGGTCCCCAATAATCATCCACATAGTTTAGTTAGAGTTGTCGTTATCTAAATGCTAAGTGAAACAGGGACAAAACCCATCCGGTCCACTAGCCGTACTAGTACAAATCCGCCCCAACTAGGTACCCGGGATTCCCCTTTTGTGCTCAATCAATTTCAGCATGCAACATAAATAAATTTTCATATAAAACACCATTACTGGTCAATCACAACCAATACAGTAGCTATCACATTTTATACCACTTAAAACACGCAACAAAACACTTAGATTTTTCATAAAACAATTCCTCAAAATCTCGTAGTGTTTCAGACACAAAACACCTTATAAACCTCACTTGCATACTATGTGCACATATTTAAGTTTCCAAAACATAAAGGAGGCCCCACTACATTTCAGTGAAAACACAAAATCATTTTTAGGGCAACCCTATATGGTTCAAGAAACGACATCATTGCAAAGTCTCCATTTTTACACAACACAACTCTTAGAATTTCATGTGGTTCACAAACACCATTAAAACCAGATTTTTCAGCAACAAACACAAGGTACTATAATTAAAAACAGTATTCTTATCCATATTATACTTAAATAAAATCAACTAGTTACTTATAGGGTAGCCCCAATTAAACTAATAATACATTTCTATGAAAAACCCCCAATTTCAAATGAAATTGGCCTTTAGGATTCATTTTAAATACAAACACCACTAAAACTATATTTTTCAGAAATAATAAAATTTAATAAGCATGAAAATACCATAAAAACAGTAGCCAATTCACAAAGATTTCATACACAATGGAATCACCTACCAAAACCAAGGAAACCATTGAATCCTTTGTGCGAAAACTCAAACGCACCACCGCCGCACCTCAAGAAAGCTAAACCAGACCTAAAACCAGAATTTAAGACCATAAAACACAATATAAAACCTTAAATTTTAAACCCTACTTCCTGGACATTAGGAACCGCAATTATAATGCAAGAAACCCTAACTAAATTGGATGTAACCCTAAACAAATTGAAAGAAGAAAGGAGGAGAACAACTTACTTAAAATATCTTCTAGAAATCGCCCCCCAAAATACCAGTAGCTGATTTCACAAATACTCAAACCTTCAAGGTAGGTTTTAACAAGAATAGGTAGATCATTTAGGAATTTGAATGGGGGAAAAAGAGTAAGAATCGAAGGAGTTATGAAGGAAACAAATTACCTTTATAAATATGCCCGAAATTTGAGTTCTCCAGAAATTTAGACCTAAACCGCGATGCAAAGGAGATGAAAAGAGGGTGGGAGGATAAGGGAAGCGCGGCTGGGTTCCAGGGGCGTGTTTGGGGCTTGGAATCACCGAAAAAGCCTTAAAAATGATTAAGTTATTAGTTAATCAAATTTTATTTTTAAAACTGGAATTGGGCTTTCGGGCAGGCCCAATCAATTAAATAAAAACCCATATACACCTTGGTTATGGATTTCCAAAGACTCCAAATTTTAATTGTGGTGTTAATATATCAGGGGAGGACATTTAGGAGTTGGAATGAGTAAAAAATATTAAAAAATGAATAAGTTATAAAAGAAACAAAATTTATTTTTAAATCTGGAATTGGGCTCACGGTTTGGCCCAATTCATGAAAACTCACCTATTCTGTATAAAAACTTTGGAAACCCCCCAAAACAAAGCATTAATGGAAAGTAAAATAAAAATACATTTAAAATAAGCTATGTATGTGACACTACCCAATAAATTGAGATTGAAACTTTTATATTTGTATTGAAGTTATTGATAAATTACTTACATAGAGACAAATTATTAGTCTGACCATACAATAAGAGTATACACTATATATTCTTCTAATTATATTTTAACCTAAACTAGTAAATATGGGTGGAATTGCTTTAGGATTATTATTTTGAGATTTTATATACTTTAGGGAAATGTAATGTGATAGATAATTAATTGATAATAATGACTTATAGTGATATTTATTAGGAAGAAAATGATTAATAGAAGATAAGGAAACAATCAAAAATATTATATTTGGGAAGGATAATGTATGTGGTGAAGGATACTTATATCATATTACAATGCATTATCCCTTATTTTTATAGGTAAAAGAATCATAGATGGGTACCCTAAAGTAGATGTTTTGAGATTCTGAATAGTAAATAAATATGATATTAATAGTTTCATGGAGGAATAATAATATCAATTATTATTCTATAGAAAAATATATATATTTATTAGAATATATGAGAAGTAATTTTGTGTGAGTTTTGTAGCTTGACTTTAGCAGTATATCCAAGCATTTAGAATATGTATCATGCCCCAAAACAACTAGTTTTTTTGTCTATGTTGAATAAATTAGTGGATAAGTTTATATCCAAGTGTCTTATATGCCAGTAGGTGAAAACAAACATCAATATTTAGAAGTTTTGTTACTATATTTGAATATTCAATGGTGGAAATGGAAATATTTATCGATGGAATTTGAAAATTAATTACCTCATACAATGAAAGGGTATGATGTTATGTGGGTCATTATTTATCAAAAATAAAATTATATTTTTTATTTCTTATTATTAATTCAAAATCAGTTGATGATTTTAAGTGACTTTACATGATAATTGTAGTGAATATTCATGGAGTTCAAAGGATGATTATTTTTTACTGTGATCCTTGGTTTACCACATGTATATGGATGGGATTATAACATTTTTTGGGTACTTAGTTGTTCCTTAGTACAACATTTCATCCTCATACTGATGGAAAGATAGAGTAGATGATTCATACATTGGATGATATTTTAATAGATTGAATTCTAGATTTTGTAGGATATTGTGTTGATAATATACCTTTGGTTGGGTTTTCCTATAATAATTATTATCAATCATCAATTAGTGGGGTACCATTAAATGAATAATATAGGTATATTCTTCATTAACCTATATATTATATCAATATTGGAAAGGTAGTGATTATTGAACTATATTTGGTGTTAGATATGATAGAACGAGTGAAAATAATTTAGGATCAAATGAAGAATGTGGAGGATTAATGGAATTCATATATTGAAATGAGGAGGAGACCATTGGAGCTTTATTTTGGTGATCATGCGATTTTAAATATTTCACCACTTTCAAGGACAACTTTTAATTGGTTGAGGTAATATAATTACTTTAAGGTTAATTTAGATTTTTTAGGTATTGGAATATGTTGGTAATGTGGTATATCATTTTTCACTTACACCTAGGATAAAATGAGTTCATAATGTTTTCAATACATAAAATCTTTATAAATACATTCATGATGATTCTCGTGTGATTTATTAGAGAGTTCTCAATATTGAGGAGGATATGAAATTTCCTAAGAGACCAGTAAAAATACATGATCATTGGGAGAACATTTTATATGGATAAGTTATTATATAGTGTGAGTTTTATGTAATCATTGTATTTTAGAGAAAAGTAATTGTGAATGATGTTTATAGATGAAATCTTGGTATTTATTAATTTTTTGAGACTTATTTCATGAACTGAGTAAATAAAGTTTTAATTTTAATATAATTATTTTTTAATTTTCTATTGAGATGGTATAATTAATATTTTAAATGATGAAAAATATTTTAGAGGAATATAATATGATGGATTGGGTTTTTGTATGATTTATTTATGAATTTTTAAATAATATGTTTTGGATTTTCATGGATGAAAATATTTTGAGGGGTATCAAATATAGAGGTCCAAAAATTTTATTTAATTACTTTGTGAGTTTTGTGGTTGATGGAGAATAAATGAGAAGTTTAAAATTTAAGTTTTGAGTTAAATTCAACATAACTCAAAAAAAAAACAACGTGTTGAGTAGAAAACACATAATTGGTAGCTTCAAGAGAGGATAATGGTATAATTTTTCTAGTTTATGGGAGATGTAGATTGATTTAGGGATTGAAAAAAGGATAACATATAGTGGTTCATGTGAATATGTTATGGTGAAGGTAAGAACATCATATATCTTGAGTGTGGTTTGGAGGAAAATTTGATGAAACTTTTTGAATTCTATGTATAAGAAACACAATGTGTTTTATTTAAAACAAGTTATGGTTATTTATGTTTAAATTTTGGGATTTTTTTCAGGGAAACATTAAGAAGGTGACAGAACATGGTTTTGAGAGAAGTAATTGAACATTAAATGGTTTATTTTAACATGTCATATCTAAAATCAGGAATTTAAAACATTAATATATAAAGAGGTAGTAGATTTTGATAAATTAGTTTGAAATAAAAAATGAATTTTATTTATAAAATTTATTGGTAAAAACGCATCATGTCAGGCATGGAGATGCCTTTATTTTTTGGAAAATTAGGTTAAAAATATTTTAAACCTACTAATAACTTATATTTTAGTCTTATAACTAATCCATGACCCTTGGTATGGACATTAGGGTGTTGGGAGATATTTTTTATGTTCTTAAACATCTAATGCTGGATTTATGTATGGTATTGAACAAATAAAATCTTACATTAATTGTAATTTAGGATTAAAAGTTCTATATCAATGTATTTTCAATTAATAATTCAAACTTTTATAAGGTAGGTTATTCAAAAATTCATTTTATATTTATGACTTATTTTGGATTTATAATGATTTAGTGTTTATGGGTGGATAAATAAATTCTATCATCAGGTTAAGGTCATGCGATATGTGATTTGGGGGGGGGTGAATTTTTTTTTCTTATATCATTTAAATTATATATATTGTATTTTATCACTTAAAATCAAATGTGAAATTTAATTTAATAGTGTGGGTTTAATGTTACATTCAATATTTATTTAATTAGATATTGTTTTCTAAAAAGTTTAAAAAATTTGATATTCTATATAAGGTTAGAATTGGTTGAAATTAAAAATAAATTTGGTTATATCCCTTATGATATGATCAAATTTGGTATTATGACAATAGAGGAAACCTATTTGATATATGTAATGTTATTATTTGATTTATATTTAATTTTGGGTAGTTAGGAAGTGAAATTGGATGTTTTATAAAAGGTTTTTGGGGGATTCATGTGTGGTGGAATTCTTGACCAACCATTATACTTCCCCTAGACACCATAAGTGGTGAAAATGGAGGTTTAGTGGAGTTATAATGGTTAGGACCATGGTCTAATTGGATCGTATAGAAAACAATGCAGCGTTGGAGATGGTACAATATAAGAAGAATGGTCCAATACAAGGCTAGGCCAACCATGTGGCTGATCCATACATTCTTTTAAAATAGATCATATAAATTATATTTTATACTTATTTTTAAGATTTATGGATTATTTTTCTTCCTCCACACATTGGATCTTAGTATTGGGTCATTTTAGGAACTTTTGGGTGAATTATTTCTCTAGATCTCCTCTTCTCTTGGATCTTTGGGTGTTAGTGTATAAGATATAAGGGGTTTTAGATAGGATATCCCCTCTATGGTTTTATGTTAATTTAATTATTAATGTAATCTTCATGGAGAGTATTTAAAAAAATTAGGGTTTAGGATAAATAAATTTTGGTTATTTTGTTTCTAAGTGTTAGAGTAGGTTAAAGAGATAACATATATTAGTTATAAAGGAGTGGTTTTCTTTAATGTTGTTCTATTATAGGTGTCTTTAATTATAAATTCTTTATGCCATGATGTATAGACTTAAGTTTTATTAGATTTAATTAAATCAATTTTTATGGATTTAAAATATTTAAATATGTTTAGAAAATAGATTTAAAAAAGTAAACTTGTCTGAGTTATTTTTGATAGAAATGAATTTTGTGATTTTTTGGGTGCTTGTGTGTTTTTTAGAAAATAATGAAAATGTAAATGGGTGAATTTTATGATAATTCAATTACCAAATTATTACAGATATTTTTATTGAAATAAAATTATTACTGAGTGAGATTATTGAATGTTTTGGTTAAGGGATTAAGTTTTATTATACAAATATCACTCAGGTGTGGGGCCACATCAGGTGTGATGAGGATGGTTGTGTAATCCCACTTGAGTGTGGGGGAATTATTAGTAAGATAATTGGTTATTTAATCCACTCATGAATAAGTTATACCCAATGATTTACAATCAGGGTATTAGGGTCCCTTGTGGTTTTTAATGGAATAAAAAGGGTATTTGGGTTGATGAAATTAGAAAGGATATAAACTCTAGTTTGTTTGATTAATTATTTTATATAAAATCAAACTGAATTTTCTTGAGAGAATTTTAATCTTTATATAAAACTAATTCAAGAAATTAAACCTAATATCATTTCATGACTAAGAGATTAGTTGTGTCATAAATGATATTTTTTCCTTAAAAAGAATGGTATTGAGATAATTATTTCATCTAAAAAACCCTCCTTCCTTCTCCTTATGCTTCTTGATATCATATAGATCAATAGTTATATTTAATGATTCATTACTATTTTAATGATTTATAATATTTTTAATGTATTCCATGATATAGAATATTACAAAACACTATTTATCTGTATCTTATTCTTCATCATCATTTTTACCATTTCCATCTCCAATAAATGATTCATTATAATTTTTAGATTGAGATATAAAATCATGATCATATTCATCCTTTAAATTTTTTTCTTATGATTCCCATTCTTTATTTTAATAGGACTGTTCCATTTTTAATAGGTTTTTAGCCTTTTTGATAATGTATAAAACTTCCCATTTCTTTAGAGAAACTTTCTAACTCTAATAAATAGTAACCCAATTGTTTCTCATATTTGATGATCTTTTGGGCTAACCATTCTCAACCTCCTCATGAGAATTTTCCAATATTTTTTTTAAAAATTTCCAATCTTCCTATAATTAAAATATTTAAATAAAAACTTAACCTTTTATTTAACTTTTCCTTTTGAGAAACCTTTTATTACAAGTGACATAAACTCATTGCAATTAAAATCAACCCCGTTATTCATATATTATTTATTTATATATTTCTATTCCATATTTTTCCTCAAGTATTTGAAATCTATAAAAGTAATATCATTCTATGTTTATACTTTATTTTATAATGTTGGGCCTCACCTCATCTCATATTTATTCAAGATGTTTTTTAAAATTTAAATCATTAATTCATCTAAATATTGGCCATAAAGTGCTCAAATATTCACATTAATGAGAATAATTCATGTTAATTCCTTCATGGTAGTATAATATTTCAAAAATTTTCTAATTCTATATAAAGTGATAACAATATCATTCACCCATATAATGTGTATTTCTTATCTCTTTACTTTTCCATTCGGATTTCTAAAAATTGATCATGGAAGAATTTTATTTTGGACTATTTCACCTTCTTATCACCTAATGGATACCATGAATTTTTCCCATATGACTTTAGTGGTTTTCAAACCCATCACAATTGTCAAATACTTATTCCTGAGTGAAGAAAGTAGCACCTTGTGAGATCTTCCATGAACTTAATGTTTTTTTGAATTCATCAAAAATTAATACACACTTTTTTAGGTTGAATAAATACATTTATTGTAACATCTAGAACATAAAATCCCAATAATAGCGAGCAAAGAGTTATCCTATCCTTCCATAGAATAAATTCCCTTCCATCAAACATAGAAATTCCCTTGTTATTTATAAAATTAAATTTATCTATGAAAAAGACTTTAATTGAATGATATATAAAAAATAATGAACAAACGAAATATACTTAAGAGTTAACCAAGTATTTTTTACTAATTGATATATTTAGGTTGACATGAGGATAACTGAGAGCAAGGTGAATTAGTGGCCACACAAAATCTTATTACAAGAATTATTTTCTCTCATTTTCAATCAATGTGTAGGATGAACCTCTTTGAAAAGGCCAAACTAGGATCAATGTAGTCAATGATATGGGGAGGGGGTGAATCATTGATATATTTTCCTTTTATGTTATCATCCTTATAAAAAAACCTTTGCCTCCTGTTAAATATTTATCAATTTTTTGAAATCCAAACATTCACACATCCATAGGAACCCAGGTATTTACAAGGCTCATTATGTAATAAGAGTATCTAGTCCTTTCAATGGTTTGTAAATAATAAAATACCACACAATCTAGTATAAAACAATCCTTTTGTGTGAATATAGAAAGTAGGAAATAACCTTACACCTTTACAGCACTATCATCAATACAACAATGCATGTTCTTCTTCTAGCACTAAATATTTAAATAATATATTCTAAGTAGTTTAGAATCTTTAAACAATATTTTTAGAACATGTCACTATGATTATTCAATAACTTCCACTTTTTTAATTATTCAAAAAATAAATCTTTACTTTCTTACCCATCAGCAAGTAGGAACAACTCTCTAGACTTCATATAAAAACTTGGTTTGATCACTCACTCTGATTCCCCCATATGAGTATTTAGTCTGGAAACAAGTATGGATCATGAATCTGAAAACAAGTCTAATTTGTTAGTATAGAAAAAATTTTGATTCATCATTATGATTATTTAGTCTCATCTAGTTAATCCTGACCACAACTCTTTTGATCAAAAATTATATGCCCACAAATTCTCTGACCACTCCTTTAGTCCAAAAAACTTCCACTGTCAATTCTATATCGAAACAAAACTCTAGAACTCTACCTTTTGTGAACATGAACATCATCAGAGTATATTATACTGATACCCCTTTATATAGGTGTCCTAGAAAAATAAAATTTGGGAGCCTAAAATTGTTTTCTTGCTCAACGAAATTCAGAATTTGAATTAATTTGGAAATTCAAACTTCATTTGAATATTTATCAATGATTCTCAAGTCTTATGTATTATTCATGAATCGTATTTCATTTTCTAGAAAATTTTAATTATGAAACTCATTTGAAAAATAAATTCTCAATTGCTTAGTACCGAAACTAATAGTCTAGAACTTATCAATCTGAAACATGTTTGTCATTTTGGTACTCTTTTCCTGATTAAAAACAAGTAAAAAAATATTTATCACTCTGATTCTCCAAAACAAATGAAAATGTTTTGTCATAAAAATATTTTCAAATTATTAAGAATTTAAAACCGTATAGAAATAGTTTATTAGACACTTTAATATGTTTTAATCCTTTATCTGCTTTCTTTATTTGCTCAACTACTCCTCAGAATGATGAAACAACTTTTGATGACTCATCAGTGTTAAAGAATGTCTGATGGATCTTGACCCAATTGAAATAATTCCAAACGTTTTATCTTAAAAAATTTAAATTATCACTCTAATTATGTGATCAAAATGAAAATAATTTACTACATTATTTCATTTCATCTGATGGATATGTATGTGATGCCTATTTGATGGATCGGTCTATGAAGCCCATTTGATTTATCAGTGTCAATAACTCAACTGATTGAATGAAATAAAAAACTTCTCTACTCAGTCGCACTCAACAACTGTGGTCTATACAATACAATTTGGGTTTTCCTTTCTTCTTTCTATGAGGGAAATCTACATTTAATGCCTTATTGGTTCCAACCACTTGTCTAATGGATCAGTCTCAATAGAGACTTACTTCATTCCAAAACTCGGCAATTGATATTTCATTTAATGGATTGGTTTGTTTGATGGATTGGACCATCTGATGGATTGGTTGATCATAAATTTTGAAAAACCTCTGACTTCTAGAATTTCAAACTCATATTCTATAAACAACTTATTATTCTGGTACATCTCAAGCTAATGATCTACATCTAAAAAACTTAAACTTTGTAGAAACACCATAGAATCATATTTATTTTTTCTTCCATATATTCCTACATGTATCATGACTTTTTCATGATTTTTAAAACATTAAATGATAAAAAACAATCAGAATATTTTTTAGGTAGAACATATCTTATGAAATTATAAATCCGATATATCTTCCCACTCAATTATGAAAGAATCTATTCCAAAAAATGAGTCTAAAACAAGTTCACCCAAAAAAAATATTCAAAAAAGAAAACTGTAATCAGTGAACTCTCCTGAGAATTTTTTTTACCATCTTCTGAGTATGATACTCCTTCCGATCACCAAAACTTACAAAGTAAGGTGATTTATCATAATGATAACAAAATAAATAAAAATTTAGCAAACCACTTCTTCCAATATCTGAAAAACCATCTCTAACCAACTTTGTCCCAAAAATATCCCCCTTTAGATATTTTTGTTAAACAAGATTCATAAATCAATGAAACTTTGTAAATCAAGCTATGGATCACTAATAAACAATTATAAGCCTACATGAGTGAACTCATTGTATTAAATAATAGTCATTAAACAACAAAACCATTCTTTCCATAAGTAGTGAATTAAGAACTTATCTTGAACTTCTAACTTTCCATCACTTTAAAACTTCTTCCACATTCCTGTAATAGAAAGTTTCCTAAAATCACTTCAATAAACTATTAAAATAGTTCACACATTCACACACTGAAATAAATGTTTACCCCTTTTAAAAACTGCCCCTAAATACATGCTTACTTATAAAGTTTAGCACATAAAAATGGATAGATTTATGAAACATAATTTTTCTTCCCCTTGATAACACTATCCAAATACAATATGGGAGTAGGAAAAAAAAACCTCAAAGTTGGAGAGAGAGAGAGGTTGAACACCCATGTTCAACATCAGTTTTTAAAAATATTTCTTCAGTAAAGGTCACTAGTGAAAAACAGGATTTAACATCATTTTTTTTAATTTTTTATGTTGGTTTTTAACTGACATTTATAAAGGAGATGTAAAAAAATATCATTTTAGGCATTGGTTTTTGGAAAACTAATGCTAAAAATTATCTTGGTTGAGGGTTTCAGTATCATTTTTTAAAAAACTGATGCTAAAAATCCCCTCTGCCTGGATTTTGATGTCAATTTATTAATTAACCAATGAAGAAATATGGCTTTTGACATCAATTTTTTAAAAACAACACTGGAAACCCCATATTAATGGTTTTTAGCGTTTGTTATTTAAAAAACGGACACCAAAAACCAGATTTTTTAAAAAAAGTTTCAACGCCGGTTTTTAAAAAACCGACGTTGAAAGTTATTTTTTTTAGAAAATTTGAAACATTACATATCCAAAATAATCAAACCCCCTATAATAAAAACACAACATACAAAAAATAAAACATTATTTTTCAATGACTAAAAGTCTATAACTTATATGTTTTTATTTAATTAATCAAAAAACTAGCTACACATTTTTATTATAAAGTAGAATTAAAATATACATACCTAAAATTTACAACAAGTTCATTGCTGGTTATTGTTGAAGTATTCATTTGATTATTATAATGTTAAAACACCTATTATATCAAAAGAGTGAGTTTTTTGAACCCATATGTAATATTATTCATAAATATTAGAATATACATACCTTAAAACCTAATCAAATTTAACAAATAGTTCAAAAAAAAGAGATTTTTTATGGGTAAGATCATATTGAGAATAATACAGGAAATCATTGAATGCCTACAATAACATTGAATGATTTAGATAAAAAATATAATAATATGGTAGACAATATAAAAAAAATTAACACAACTAACCTTATCAAATTCAGTAGTTTCCCCAGTTGTGATTATCTCATACATGAATTGTAGAATATAATAACCATATTAAACATGTCCTTTTTGACGATGAAACTACAGTTATAAAACATTAAACTGATAATAAAAATCAATATATTATAAAAAATCAGAGTAAAATCTAATATAAAAATTAATTACCTGTACTTACACATATTTGATTTTATTTGGTGTCTTTATCGACATGTATTATTGTTAAATTTTTTCCATGAATTTCATTTTCATATATATGAACTAATAATACATGTCTAAACAATGATAATTAAACTTAATGAGATTATAAAAAACAAAAAAATCTTACCTGTCTAATAAGGTGGAAAATCTTTTACAAACATTCACTAATAAAGAGAAAAACCAATATAAAGTGCATTAACTTGGGCACAATATTCCTAACATCCAATACCCCCTACAGTACAAAAAGTTCAAAATTAATGACATTATAATGATCATTAGTTCATAATTATATTTCTGTTCTTACTTATCAATAAATGGTAGAAACCAACACTCAATCTTTGTATGTGATAATCTCTCACATATATATGCAACTCTATCAAGATTCTTCACATGTTACACTTCCATGGAATTAAATTCTAGATCTATAAAATTATAAATTCCTATACTTTAATTTTGTAGAATAAGTGTGTGTAGATACCTAATTTTAAAAGAAAATATAGTTAGTCAATTTAAAACCATCATTTATTGATGAAATAAAAATTCGAATGTCAATTTACTCACATTGGAAAAAAATGCACCACATTTAGGTTGAGCTCTTAAAAATCAACTAGATGCATGATAAATTCTTTGATTAATCTCAATAGATATTCTCTTCTTCATATATCATTCATAATCTAAAACTCATAGATTTAATTCAATGAAAAAGAAGCCTGAGATAATTTTTGTATCCCATAAGAAATATTTGAAGTATCTATAGTCGATTGTTCCTGAACATTTTGTTTCTTTTGTGCAGCTTCTTTATCTTTCAGATAATCCTATATAACTTAAATGTTAGAAAACATTATAAGTAATTTTGAATCATTTTTAATTAATATTTAAAAAACACATACCTCATATGAAATATAACAAAGAAAACCAATTGGTCAAAGTAAAAAACGACCTATATAATCCCCAACTCTGGTGATCTCCTTAGTAGGAAATGGTAGTAGAGCATTAAGATCTATAATATCGAGTATTGATACTCTAACCATACCCATATTCATAGGCTAGTGATGTACATAATCCCCCAAAAAATGAACGATTCCTAATGCAACAATATGTATATGAGGATCTCCAACAAGCAACTCATAGTATACGCTTTGGTTCAAGCGAGGTGGTGTAGGATCAATGTAAGAAGATGGGGCAGCGTAGTCTGGGTGAGAAGGTTGGGAAGGCTGAAAAATGAAAAAATTATATTAGTGTTTATAATTTATAAAATAGAAAAATTGATGAAAATTAAATAATATACCTGGGAAGGCTACTCATACAGGATAGTGTATGTAGATGGGGAAGGGTAGTCCGGGTGAGCAGGCTGGGAAGGATGAAATATAAAAAAGTCATATTAGTGTTTATAATTTATAAAATACCAAAATTAATGATAAATAAATAATATACCTAAGAAGGTTGCTTATATGGGGTAGGGTTGGAAGATGGGATAGGGTAGTCTGGGTGAGTAGGCTCGGAAGGCTGAAAAACGAAAAAGTTATATTAGTGTTTATAATTTATAAAATAGAAAAATTGACGACAAATAAATAATATAACTGGGAGGGATACTCATATGAGGCAGGGTAGGCAGATGGGGTAGGGAAGTCTAGGTGATCAGGCTTGGTAGGCTGAAAAATGAAAAAGTTATATTAGTGTTTATAATTAATAAAATAGAAAAAAATGATGAAAAATACATAATATACCTGGGAAGGCTGTGCATACTGTGACTATCTTGCCATGTGCTCTAACACATCCTTTAGTGCTACTTCTTGAATTTTATCACCCATATATTGTTTCATATTTCTTAGAACAACTTTTAATGATTCTATTTATGGGTCACTTAATTGATTACTCTAACCAAAAATCTTCCGAATACTAACACCTACCTGATATCCTCTAACATGTTTGGGGTGTTCTATCTTTCCCAAATCAGTGGATATGATATCCATCCTACCCTAGGGGATAAAATATACTTATGTCTCTTTATCATGAAGTTAATCCTGAAATGAAAATGAAAAGTTATATTAGTTTTTAAAATTTATAAAATTTAAAAATTGATGACAAATAAATAAAATTTACTTACAATTTTATCAGCTACTTTATTAGCTTCCTCTGTAAGATACTATTCATTTTTCATTCTTTTTACTCGTTTCCATTTTTCATGGAGAGTGGGAGGAAATGGAGGACAATGCTGAACCACTACTAGATCGAGCTCTTAATGCCTCAAATTTTTCTTCAATTATTTTCTTCTCTAAATATAGATACCCTCCACTTGATAAAGTATGAGGGTATACATTTCTCAATGGAATCTATTGATGAAATCTCCTAGAGGCCTATTATATAAAAACAAAATACTAATCAATTAGAAAAATATATAATAAATTTTATAATATAAAATAATTATCATACCTGAAATTTTGCTTCATGATGACTATCAAAAAATCACTTCATTGTATCTTTATCTATAAACTGATACTTGGGGCATTGGTTTTCAAAAATTCTCTTTCCAAAAACATAATTTTTTGTCAATTTTTTTCTAAAATCTCTCCATTGAACCACCACTAAAGGAGATGTCTTTTATTAATTTCTATGGTTTACTCAAAATTCAATGTCATCTATAATTTAATAAATTTAATATGTCAATTAAAATATTTAATATTAAAAAAATGAGATAAAAGAAATCAATTAAGATATTTTACCATCACAGCCTCCCAAAGATATTGTTTCACCATCCTGTCCACTGACTTCTAATTAGGATATAAAATACTAATCCTGCAACAGTCCTGCAGTACTATATAACTGATAAACTCAACAATATTTTGGCCAGTTACATTATTATTATCATCAAAACAGATGTGTAATATGTCATTGTCGTGAGGAAGTGATAGTTTTGGTAAACGTTTAATACCACATTTACCAACTTGAGAACTTGATTTTTTTAGTATTAATAGGAGCAGTCTCCTCTACTGAGGATGCATCAGTAGTCCTGCAATTTTTTTAAAATTAATAGTTTTCTTTCATTAAATAAGTATATTACTGAATATTTAATAATATGAAAAAATAGATATACATCGGTAAGTGATCCTCTTTATTTGTATCTGACATTGATACAAAAAAGTGTAATGAAATTTTTTGTACATTCATATCATTAAAAAACTAAATATTTAGAAACAAGAAAGAAAAAAATAAGTAAGTAAAAAAGAGGCATGCATTTGTAAGTTTCAAAAAAAAAACAAAATATAAATATTTACTAGAAAAATTAGGA
This sequence comes from Viscum album, assembly GCA_963277665.1. NCBI lineage: Eukaryota > Viridiplantae > Streptophyta > Magnoliopsida > Santalales > Viscaceae > Viscum > Viscum album. Next base: position 1,428,543,476 of record OY728156.1, on the reverse strand, counting down.
GACTAATTTATTGTTTTCCCGCATGCCTTCATTATGATCATTATGTATTTCATGCACTATATCTATCTTATACTCATTGTAATTATCCAGAAATTGCGTAGTAGATGAACAAGGCTCATGTAAATCAATAAAATCATCAGCATCATCTTCATTACCCAAATGGTATTTTTTCCTTGCAAAATTATGGAACACTGATTATTTGATGGATCAATGACATAAAATACTTGTTTTTCATGTGTCTCCATGATAAATGGTTCCACATTGTAATTAAATATTTTCAAATCAATCAGTTTTAACCCATATTCATCATGTTTTACACCACTCTTAATATAATCCCAATTACACTTAAAAATGGTGACTCAAAATTTAATATAATCAATTTACCATATGTATTCAAGAACTCCAGAATATGGTGTTGATGCAAAAATTGGGTTTTTATCTTTGGCACTTGAAAAATACACTGCTTCAATGAAAACCATCACACCACTATTTTTAACGGTACTCTTATCTTACAATTTTTTTGTGTAAAATGTGTAACCATTAATATCAAAAATAGACCATGTGATCACATTAAGATATGGTCCCCCTTCTGACCACCTAAATGTTTCTGATTCAGATATATCTGTAGTGACTTTATTTTTAAACCATGAAACAAATGTCTTCTTATGCTCAATCATCAACCGCTTTTCATTTTTTTTTAAGATATCATAACTTTAATTCAGAAATATGTGAGTATATATATGATTGAACCTCATCTATGTTGTTCAAAATATATAAATGTTCCTACATCACTTCATCACATGGAATTAACTTTACCTTTAAGCCTTGATGCCCTCTACCTTCACTATTAACTATCATATGTTGAGATACAGGGAGACCAATATGCTCTACCTCATACAAATAATCAGTACATAACTCAATCACCTCTTCCAATACATATTTTTGAATAATAGAGGCCTCTGATCGATAAGGATCTTTAACATATCCCTTCAAAATTTTCATATATCTTTCAAAAGGATACATCCATCGTAAATAAACAGGCCCACATATTCTTATCTCACACACTAAATGAATCATCAAATAAACCATTATATCAAAAAATGTAGGTGGGAAATATATTTCTAGTTGACAAAGAATAAGAGTTACTTCATTAACAACACATCTAAAAAATTTGGATCAAAGAATTTTCTACAAATGGATTTGAAAAAAATATATAACCTGATGATAGTCTTTTTGACAGCTGTCAACAATATACCACGCACTGCTACTGGTAGAAGTTATTGCATAAATACAAGGTGATCATGATATTTCATACCTATTAATTTACAATCCTTCAATGAAACCAAATTATTCACATTTGAAGAAAACTCACTGGGTACTTTAATACCATGAATACACTGACAAAAATTGATCTTTTCAATATTTCTTAATGTGTGACAAGCTGGAGGTAAATATATTCTTTTTTCTTTTCATAGTAGAAGATAACTCAAAAAATATTCTCATTAATATCAAGTCCAATATAGCATGAAATCCATCTTTTGTCTTTCCTTTTATGTCTAAAAAAGTTCCAATCATACCGTCACATATGTTTTTTTCAACATGCATAACATTGATGTTATGTTTTATCTCTAAAAATATTCAATAAGGTAGTTCAAAAAAAAGACTGCTTCTTCCAGATATTTCTTTGAAGACTAAAACTTATTTTCTTTCCAAATGTCGAATCAATATTTTTCACCATTTCGTAATATTCTTCAGCTGACAATGGCCAAGGGGGGAGGTTGTATTCTTTAAAACCATTAATTTTTTTTTCAATCTATGATAAGGATGATCAATTTGAAAAAATATTCGATGTCCCATGTACACTATCTTTCTTCCATTCTGGAATTGATAATATGAAGTCCGTTATTCATAATATTGACATGCTTTATGTCCTTAAACACTATATCTAGATAAGTTTCCATATACAGGAAAGTCATTTATAGTGAACATTATCATAACATGAAAAAGAAAATATTCTTTCTTGTATGCATCTAAAACATTAACACCATCCTCCCATAGAAGTTTCAAATCATCAATAAATGATGAAAGATACAGATCAATATCATTTCCAAGTTGTTTTGGTCCAGAAATCATCAAGCTCATCATAAAATATTTTTTATTTATACATAGATGCGTGGAAAATTCATAAATTACTAGAAAAACATTCCATGAACTATGTTGGCTACTAAGGATCTGATATGGATTCATTCCATCAGTACACAATCCCATTCTGATATTTCTAACTTCACTTCAAAAATCATGAATTTTTTTATCAAAACTCTTCCACTATGGTGAATCAGCAGGGTGATGTAAGTTACCATCAGATATGTGCTCATATGAATGCCATATTAACCTTTTTTAGTCAATATAATTTTTAAATAGACTCTTCAAACGGGAAAAAGGTACCAAATTTATTTTGTAGGAGTTTTGATTTCAGTACCTAAGAATGAATCACAATTGAATTTTCGGAATTGTATGAAAAAATATTGGATGATATCATTAGAAAGTAAAAAATTGATTTTTCATGATGTTAGATGAAAATACTTGAGAATGAATCTAAGTTGACTTTCCCATATATCTTATAGCATGATGTCCCAAATGTAGGAAAAAAGTATTCATATTCATTCCTATAAATTACACAATCACTAGGGAAAGCATGTATCCTTTTATACCCCAATCCCATTGGGAATAATATTTTCTTTTCCTCATAATTGGAATATGGAAGTATCTCTTTTAAAAGATCAAGTAAGCTGGAGAAAATTTTATCACTCCACCCATTTTTTTATTTTAAGTTAACTAATCTCAAAACTGCTGATAACACTATATATTTACTACAACCTGGGAAGAATGTTTTCTCAGAATCCCTATATAATAATTCAACAGATTCTTTTTTTTTATGGTTTCAACACCTAAATCATGAATTAATTATTCAATACGATCCTATACCTCATTTTGAATATTTTCATCAACATTGGATGTTGAATTTTTAGTTCCTTCACCATGCTATATCCAACATGTATAATTAAGGATAAAACCATAAAAAATGAGATAATCATTGATTTCTATGGAATTTAACTTTCTCATATTCAAACAATTTACACATGGAAAAAAATCAAATCAATGTTTTGAAGATGCCATTTAGAAAATTCCAAGAATTCATCAACTCTTTTTTCATATTCACTAGTGGTTCTTTGTAAATGTATCCAATTACGATCCATTCAATACCTGATATCACATTATAATTGGTGAATATATTAAAATATATAAACATTTATATATATATATATATAGATAAATTGTAAATAGAAACACATTTAATAAAAACTATTGATAATTTGATAGAAAACATCAAATATGAAACACATTTACAAATAGTAAACTTTTTTATTTTCATATTATATAAATGTGTTATATTGATATTATAATTTAATTATAATATCAATATTCTAAAATTTATTAGTTCATTTTACATAGTTGCTTCATTATTTCGATGTTGCATGTGTCAAAGGTTTTGAAAATTGCATTAATTTAATGGGTAAAATATTACTTATTATTAGCAGTATGAAATAATAATTAGAGTAAATGTTCATATTAAAAGTGAAATCAATAATAATACTCATAAAATTATGACAGATGAAATTAAATACATAACTAAATTGGTATATATGATATCATGTTCATTTTTTGGTACTGTGAGGTTGAGAGATTTGAATTTTTTGTAATGTTGAGTCTTCATGATCTTCTCTGGATCGTAAAAGGCAGTGTTCTATTCAACTTTGTTGGCGTGAAGGAGTAGAAACTATCACGAGAAAAATATGTGTTTATAAAACTAGTTTATCTTAATGATGAACTGAGTTGTGTGAAGAAATTCATAAATTCAATATTCTTATGAATAATCACTGGTTTATGCGATGATTTTTTTAGAAACCATAAATCAATGAAAATGTTCCTTGTGTATTACGATGAGAATTAAAAACAGAGAACCAAATATCTGTGAAATGGTTTTAACAGTGAGTATATTCTTGTGTAAATAATGGTGACTATCTTCTTGTGCATAGATATTGTTTTAAGTATGTGCACATACTGTGATTCCAAGAGGTAGTGTGAGATTCTATCACACAAAGGAAGAACACATAGTGGAATTGTGTCTTGCATGATAGAATAATGCGTTCAAGGGTCTGTATGAAGTAATAAGTAGATAATTTCATACATAAATAAATGAATAATCATTACATATTATATTCATAATCTCATGCAAGTAAAATCGTGTGAAATCCCATGTCAAATATGTAGAAAATCATGATGTATACAATATGCATTCATAAAGATTATGTGAATATTTCACGTGAGTGAGCATTGAACAAAAGATATTATGTGTGATTGGGTTTTCATGAGAGAATCATGGATAGTGAGTATGTGCTTTCAAAAGTGTATGTGATGTTGAGAAACTATTATGTGTTTGTAGGCATCATACAACAATAGAGAGATAATATTGTGGGAAGTGAGCATCTTTTGTATTTAATGAAGTAGAATAGTGTGAATTCATCCAATTGAGTGAGTACACTATTAATAATTTCAAAAGTGTTAAAATACACAAAAGAACAATGAAGAGACAGTATGTGATATACACGCATGAAGGAAGTACAATAAAAAAATATGATCTGTATTTATACACATGAAATATTGCTTAAAAATAAAAAGTCCATACATTTGATTTTACATGCATGAGGTACATGAAATATAAATTTAATGACAAGTGTGAATTAATTATTTGGGAGTTAAGAAAAAACATTATATTAGAAGTCAATTTGTAGATCATTGATATATCATGCTATGAATGAGTCACATGAACTTTCTTATGAGTCATTATAGACACAATTTTTTTATGATTTTTAAATATTAAAAATATGAAGCATAAATAGTAGTAGTCCCACGAGTTATTTCATGTTGTGAGAAAGAGCATAAACAATATTTAGACTAAACTAAATTAAAAAAAAATAAGGTAAGTTTATATGGAATTATCACTCTTATGGATAACAATTAACCTTGTTCAAAAAATTTATAATAAATTATAAACTAATAATTGAAGAAAATCAAAAACATAATTAAATGATAACTAATTTATCTTAAAAAAAAAATAAACTTAAAAAATCCAAAGTTTAACAAGAATATAGATCTAAATTCAATCTTTTCTCTTTAAAATTCTTTAAAAGACTAAACACTGCAAGATCTATACAAAAAAATATTACAAAAATGAAAAATAAAGATGAAAAAAAAACTAAAATCAAACAGCAGTTGAATGTCGCCAGAAATAAGCTTCGGAAGAAAACAAAACCCGTAGATGATGAAAAACAGAGAGATAATTAAGAAATCATACTGTAGATCGTGAAAATAAAAGAAAATTAGCAAAAACGATGGTTTGAGATCACAAATACACCTTCAAAGTCATCACGAGTCAGAGAAGTCACCGTAGTTTAGCTCTTAAAGATCAAAAAATAGAAGGGTCTCCTGATCCTGACTAATTTGAAAAGACTTTCGGGGTCAGTTTTACTAAAATTGATGTTGAAGAGTCCGAAAAATATTTTCGGCACTGGTTTTCCTAAAAACTGATGCTTATTTTTTTAATTTATATCATCGTTGTTTTTTTGAAAAACTGATTCCATAAATATATATTTTTAATATATTGTGCTGGTTTTTATAATAATTGATTCCAAAAGATCCCTCATGTTAGATTAATGGTGTTATTTTTTCTAAAAACCGACACCAAAACTTTTTTTTAATTTTCATTGTTGGTTTTCTGAAAAATCAACACCATATATCATATCTTTCGTGGTTTTTGGCATTAGTTCTATTAAAAACCGACACCAAAAAGCCACTTTTAAAACTTTTTGGCATCAGTTTTGAGTTAAACTAATGACAAAAATTTCTCCTACAAAATATTGGCATCGGTTCAGAAAAAACATACATCATTACTTCGATGTTAAATCCACTATTTCCACTAGTGGGTGTGGTGAATATGTTAGTAACTTGTTCTGTTATAGTAACACATTCTAATTTGAGTTCATTATTCTCCACATTCTCTTTGATGAAGTGATATTTGATATAAATATGATTTGAACCTAAAATTTTCACTTTCTTTATAGTTATATTTATATCACTTTGATTATTAAATCCCATGATAAGGGGTAAATTTACTTCCACAATAAAATCTTATAACTGAGACTTTATCCACATAAGTTGTGTTATAGCTTGAGCGGTGGTAACATATTCAGATTCATCCATGCTAAGAGTTAAATAATTCTAATTTTTAGTATTCCAAATCACACAACTTTCTCCTAGAAGGAAAACTCCATGAGATTTAGATCTTATATTACCCACACTTCTTACCCAATCAGCATCTATATACACAAAAACATCAATGCTTCCTGAGCTATCATATTTGATACTAAAATCTATTGTGCCTTTGATATATTTGAGAAACCTTTTTCCTTCCAAGATATTGGATTCATTTAGGTCAATTTTGAATCTTTCACATAAGGTAAGAATATACACAATATTTGGTCTTGAAGGAGTCATATATGACAAAATTCTAATCATCTTTCTGAATTATTTTAAATCCACTTCATTTACTTCTACAAATTTGGACAGCTTGGCTCCCACTAAAATTGCTCTGGAAATTGTTTTTTAATTTTCCATTCCAAATTTATTAAGATTTTACTTAACATACTTATCTTAATATATAAAGATACATTTCTTCTTTTGTTAGATTTGTAAGACAAGAAAATATTTCATTTCATCAATCAGGGAAATTTCAAACAATTTCTTCATCTCTCTGTAAAGCTTCTCAATAGTTATTTCATCATTCCTAGAAAAGATAATATCATTAAAATAAACAATTACAATTAGATATATCTCTTGATTTTCTTTGATGAATATATTACTACTGTAATATCCTGGTTTCAGAAGTCACCCAGAGACGCCCCGTACCCGGTTGGTCACATGGCCTCAAGCACATTTCCCCAAATGCCAGAGGATACTGACTAGCAGGGAGGGCCTTGGGTGTGATAGTGGGGAAACTATACCCTCATTGGCAGAGTAACATAGTGGAAGTAAACAAATGGAAGTAACAGAAGCAGTAATAATCATGAAAAAGTGAACAACGGAAGATTGACAGTAATAATCTGGAGCACACACACATATATAAGGATGACGCATGATACATATGTCTAGGAAACTAGACAAACACATAACAATGCTAGAATAAAAATAGTACTAAACCAAAGTATAAAAGAAAGACAGATAATAGCTCCTCAGCATCGCAAGCCTCAGCTTGGTCCCATGCTCTCCAGCTCCAAATAAGTCAAGTACCTGAAGTAGAAGTGTGTTTTCCCTTATCTATACCTGCAGCAATATAATCTGTTTGAGCCCAAAATCATGGCCCAAACAGGGTGTGAGACTAAATCCCAATATGTAACCACCATAAGATTTGTTCCTAACAGTCAGTGAATATATGGCAGGTAAAAGGTAAAAGGAACTAGTGGACAAGAAAGTACTCATCAGTAAACAATTTATAGTTTTAATGCATTCAATTTCATATACCAGGAAGCAGCTAATCAAAGTAGGTAAAAACAAATAGGAAACCCTCTAGGAAGTACTCACAGCCTACCCTCTCTAGTTCAAATTATAAGGATATAACAAAGACTCTATGAGGAAGCAATCACAGTCAATTCCCCTTATAGTTTAATATAAATAAAGAATCATTGAGGAAGCACTCACAGTCAATTCCCCTCATAGAAAAAAGTGATTAATGACTCTATAAGGAAGCTCTCATAGTAAATTACCCTTATAGTCAAAAGTGATTAATGACTCTCTAAGGAAGCACTCACAGTCATTCCCATTACCGTCAACTACACCAGGTTCTCATGGACCTGTGTAAATCAATCGAGCATAGTAATGCAATACAGACAAGGTATCCCTTAAGAACTACTTAGATAAACAGTCTACAACATAACATCATGTCAAAATACAATTTACACCATCCTATAAGACTAGGCATGGGGAAAACAACAAGGCATCCTAATAGGATAAAGAGGACTAAACAATCATAAACAGAACATGCATGGACAACCACTTCCAAAGCATAAAAATCAACCCTATTCACATTCAATTAACCTCTACATAATCACACAAGCATGGCAGGCAATTAATAGGGCTAAAATAGTAAACATGCAATACCCTGTTTAAGGGTATTGGACAATTTGCACATATAACTCAAAGAATTTCAACAGAAAGGCACAAACCACCTACCTCAGTGTTGGGAGATCTCTATATGTGAACCTCAAGCCTTGAATCTCCCATGAACACAGTAGATCTACAAAAAATCTCAAAATATTCAACCCATGATAACTTTACAAAGAGAAGGAATCATGAAATGAAGCTCTAGAAGAAGGAAGATCTTACCGAGGTGATCCCAACGCAATTGACGGTGGATGAATCAGAGATCACATGCTCAGTCAGGGGCTCGGATGAAGATCACAGTCGTACGGGTTCTCTTGGATGAACTAGGTCAAGAAGAAGGCATTTCTGGCGATTAGATGTGAACCTAGTACGTTTAATGAAAAAAATAAAATACACTTTGTGTACTTTGGAAGTACACGGTGTGTAATTTCCATTTCTGTACTCAACTTTAGGCAGTCTCTAGGTCACCACCACACAACCATATGTGCAGCCAACACACGGCCAATGCATGGCTTCATGCGGCAACCGAGTACATGGCGTGTACTCAAATCGTACATGACATGTACTTCAAAAAAAATCCATAAAATCCTCTTTTTATAAAAAATGACCAGAAAAGGAAAAACATACCCAAAAAGAAGATCTGAGTTTTTACAAACTTCCCCCCTTAAATAAATTCATCCCCGAATTTCCCTATAAAGGCGGTATAGAAGAAGAAAACCCAAACAACTCCGGCCACTGCGATTGTATATCCGCCTCCCTCTCCCAAGTCTCATCATGTAATCTCCCGTGTTTCCATAGCACACATACCAGAGGAACATATTGGTCACGGAGAACCTTCATACTTCGATCGACAATCCAGATAGGATGCTCCTCAAAAGATTCATCCACTTCCAACTCAACCTCCTCGGGTTAGAAGACATGAGATGAGTTTGAGAAGTAACTTTGAAGCTGAGAAACGTGGAAGACGTCATGCATAGCCCAGTACCTCTGAGGTAACTATGACCGATAGGCAACCAGCCCAACTCCCTCCAACACCTCAAATGTCCCGACATACCTTGGAAAAATCTTACCCTATCTCCTAATCCCTGTGTACCTCAACCTCGGTGTGTCACGAAGGAAAAACTGATCCCCGACCTCGAACTCCAGATGTCGTCTCCGCTGATCAACATAAGATTTCTTCTGTCGAGACTGTGCGATAGCCATCCTCTCCTGAATCAACTCTATCTGCTCTGTGGTCTCCTGAACAAGACGAGGTCCTAGCATAGTTGTCTCTCTTGCCTCCATCCAACATAAGGGTGATCTGCATGACCTACTGTACAAATCCTCATAAGGTGCCATCTGAATAGTTTCTTGAAAACTATTATTGTAGGTAAACTCCACAAGAGGCATGTGCTTCTCCCAAGAACCTCCAAAATTCAGAATGCATGCTCGTAGCATGTCCTCAAGAACCTGAATTGTACGCTCGGACATTCCATCTATCTGGGGACGGTAAGTTGTACTCAAAAGTACCTGTGTACCCAAAGCCTTCTAAAGCCCCTGCCAGATTCAAGAAGTAAAATGTGCATCTCTGTTTGAAACAATGGAGTGTAGAACTCCATGTAAGTGCACAATATACTAAATGTACAACCGTCCCAACTAATCAACATTGAAGGTCTCCTTGATTGAAAAGAAGTGAGAAACCTTCGTGAATCTATCAATGACAACCCATACTGCATCATTCCCTCGAGGAAACCTCAGAAACCCTGTCACAAAATCCATCGTGACATCATTCCACTTCCACTTGAGAATGAGTAACTGCTACAAAAGCCCTACTGGTCGTTGATGCTCTACCTTCACCTATTGATAGGTGGAACACTTCATGAAGAAACCAACTACATCTCCTTTCATACCAGGACACCAATACTAACAGTGTAGATCATGATACATCGTGGTGACACCAGGATGAACTGCCTAAACTGAGGAATGGAAGTCCCGCATCAGTTTCTCATGTATGTCTGCTGGAACCCATACATACCCCTGTAAATGAAAGATCTCCTACTCGCCTATGGTCCATCCATGAATAGGTTCCTCTACTGACACTGTTTCCAGTAGGACTAGGCCTTTAGAATCTAATAGTTTCCTCATTCGCACTCGATCAAGTAGAGTAGAGGTAACAACTACAGAAGAAAGAAACATATGCCCCTGTCTGTCATGCACCTCCAAATGCATCTAAGAGAACATAGACATAAGATTCCACTCACTGCCGGCCTCCTGAACTACCTGTATCTGAGTCCTCCTGCTTAGCGCGTCAGCTACTACATTGCCTTTCCCTGGTGTATAGGCAAGCTCAAAGTCAAAAGACAGAAGGTACTCGACCCACCTGCGTTGTCTCATATTCAAGTCATGCTGAGTGAAGATGTAATTGAGGATTTTTTGGTTGTTTAAAACCACAAAATGCTCTCCCAGAAGATAATGTCTCCAAAAATGTAAGGCATGAACAACTGCCACAAACTCGAGATCATGTGATGGGTAATTTCTCTCGTGTGGACTCAACTTCTGAGACCCGTATGCGATGACTCCTTCCCCCCTACATAAGCACATCTCCCATCCTGATACCTAAAGCATCAAAGTAAACAGTATAGCTCTTGCCCAGCACTGGAAAGACTAGTATCGGTTCTAAATTCAATCTCCCTTTTAGACACTAAAAGGCTGACTCACAAGAATCTGACCATGAGAACCTTGTACCTGTCTTAGTCAAACCTATCAGTAGTACTGATAATCATGAAAATTCATGTATGAAATGTCTATAGTAACCATGCATCCCTAGAAAAATCCATACCTTAAATACGTTCTTCGTATACTCCTAGGAAACTACTGCTCTCAACTTCTCTGGGTTAACTGATACTCTTAGCTCTGAGATGAAATGAACCAAGAAGTGAATCTCGTCCATCTAAAAGTGGTATTTTGAGATCTTAGTATATAACTGATGCTCTATCAGTGTACTCAAAACGATATCAATATGGGTAGCATGGTCATGTTGATTGTGAGAGTATACCAAGATATCATCCATGAATACCACCACGAAAGAATCCAAGTATGGATGGAACACTCGGTTCATCGGTTCCATAAAGACTGCAGGTGTATTCGTGAAAATGAACAACAAAACCACATACTTGTATAGACCATACCTACTCCAAAAAGCTATAAGAGGTATATCAGATGGTATAACGCACAACTGATGATAACTGGATCTCAATTCAATCTTCGAGAACACCTGGGCTCCTCGAAGATGATCAAAGAAATCATTAATCCTCATCAAGGGATATCGGTTCTTGACTGTCAACTAGTTTAGCTTCCAATAATCCACACAAAGCCTGAGGGTACCATTTTCCTTCTTCGCAAACAGGACAGGCGAACCCCATAGAGAAGTATTGGGTCAGATAAAAACCTTTTCCTTCAACTCCTCCAACTACTTCTTAAGCTCATGTAACTCTGTTGTAGCCATCCTATGAGGTGGAATGGACACCAATTCTACTCCTGGCACGAGCTCAAAATAAAATTCCACATCTCTCTCTGGAGGCAAACCTGAAAATTCCTCTAGAAAGATGTCCCTGAAATGATCCACCACTGGAGGAAAGTCTAACTGTGAAGTCCCCTAGTCATCCATATATAAACTCACAATCTGGGTTGTAACTCCTCCCAACTCATGATGCTCAGGTCCCACTCTTCTTGCCTAGACATCCCATTCACCCTTATGATGAAAAGATATGCCTTCTGGTGATGTGAATATCACTCTATGATGATAACAGTCGACGACTGCCTAGAAGGGAACTAACTAGTCTTTTCTGAGAATGACATCATAGCCCGTCATCTCTAGAAAATAGAGGTCCCATAAAAAGTGACACCCACAAACCTCTAGAGGGCACTCCATACACTGACGCACACTAGTCGTTCTAGTCCCCAATGGATTGTCTAGCATCAAGATATCAGTAGAAGAAAAGATGCAGAGCCCAAGTCTCTCCATAATAGAAACAGATATAAAGCTATGGAAATCCCCTGTATCAAAAAGAGTAGAAGCTAAAACTAAGGCAACTAAGATCATACCTCAAACTGTAGAAGGTTTGGGATCCTTCTCCTACTGGGTCTACTCCACTGTAAAAGTCTGGACAATACCACGACCCTGTGACCCTACCTGACCACTCTGAGCTGATCCGCCCTGATGTCGCTGAAAGCCAGGCGACTGACTACCACAACCACGACCTCCACCTTGGCCTGAATGGCCAGAAAAACTACAGTTCCTAGACTGGTGAGGAACTGGTGGTGCTTCTCCTAAATGAGGAGTCATATAAGAACCCCTGTCACCAGCTACTGATGAAAAGAGCTGACAGAAAAGCTGAATATGACCCATCTTGCCGCAATATTGGCACTCCACTAAGTCCTTCAGGCAATGTGGCCTCGTATGCCCACTCTTCCTGCACTGGTAGCACACCACCTAGCTACCATAAGATGCATCCTGCCTACTCAGATCTCCATGTGCAGTCTCCGTACGTCGCTTCCTGCTACCAACTGGCGGAGTACTAACTATGGATGCAAAACCGCCCTAGATCACTGCTTCAGAATCCCTCATATTGTGCTCGGTGATCAACGCCTGGTTGACTATAGAAGATATCAAAGTCAACCAGAAGATGTTTACATGAGATCAGATATCCTGCCTGAGGCCATCCTCAAACTTCCATGCAAGGAATAACTTATCTCTCCCTAGAAAGGGTGTAAAGCGCTGCAGCTCGGTGAAGCGAGAGGAATACTCCAAAATAGAAAGTGTACCCTGCTCCAAACTCATAAACTCTCAGGCTCGATTGGACCTCAACGTCTCTGGGTAGAAGTAGTTATAGAAGATTCTCTGAAACTCATCACAAGCCATGACTTGCTGGCGTCCCGCCTTTGAGATCAAATCCCACCACCTCTTGGCGGAGTCTTGAGGCATGTAAGTAGTGAGATTCACCCTCCTCTCTGGAGGTATCTCTAAATGCTCAAATATCGCCAGCATAGATTCTATCCATGACTCTAAAGCCTGAGATCCTCCTTCCCCTATGAAGGTGGGAGGATGCTTCTGCTGGAAAACCCGCGTCAACTCTGCCATCGATGGGGAAGGAGGCGGTGCTCCCTAAAAGCTCTGCATCATCCTCATAAATCCATCTTTGAACTGTGCATTAGCACCTACGTTAGGTATAACAACCGGTGCCAAGAATGGCATGAACGGAAGATCTGATAGAAGTCCCTGATCAGCCATGTCTGGTGTTTGATCACTGCCTGGCAACTGGCATACGACCAGAGGACGTCTCGGTGGCATGAATCTGCAAGTTCAAACACACACCTTAGAACAAAATTATCAAGGACTGAAAACTGGAAGGGTAAGAAGGGAACAAAAGAAATAAAGCATTCAAGTTTTACAAAACATGGATACACAATGTGTATACTTAACTACACAATGTGTTCACTTAAGCCTTTCACATGGGTGTGTACTTCTACCAAAATTGGTCATGTAACACCCCAAACACACGGCGTGTTGTCCTAACACATGACCTGTACTTCAATCCTCTTCCCCTGCCCGAGTCCTTCTACATGACTAAGCTCTATGGTTCTCCTAGAACAAGACTACATGACATTTTTGTGCCAGACACAACATGTACTAGATGAGATTCACTGACCCGTATTGTTAGTGACACGACCGGATACATAGCTCACACTACACGACGTGTTCCAGACAGACACGACATGTACTAAAGGATTTCCGCTGACCCATGTTGTTAGTTACACGGTTAAATTCCAGGTATTACACTCCATGGTGTGTTCAAGACTGACACAACATGTATTTCTTAAGTTTTTATCATTCTGTGTCGTTAGTCACACGGGCAGACACATGATCTAAACACACGGCGTGTCCCACAAAAAATTCACCTAACCCCGTGTCTATGCCCACATGCCTAGTGACACAGTTAGAGACTACATGGCATGTACATAGAGTACACAATGTGTACTTAAGAAGAAGAGTTTCTTCCTGAACAGAAGAACACATGGTGTGTATTCAAAGCTACACGACGTGTATTCTGGGTTTTTTCTGAATAGTGAGCTTCAAAAACTACTTCAGAAGCCCATAAAACACTGAAACGAACATTAAAGTGCCAAATTCCAATCAGTGAGGGCCTATACTCCCTGCGAATCAAAGCTTGACATCTCTTACAGGTCATATACAAGAAAAAACAAGGCAATGATCCAACAAATTCTGATCCATGAGGGCCCATAACACCTCAAGAACCAAATTTTGGTGGTCATTCAAACAAAACCTTACACAAATCAATACCCTATAAAACAAAATGTACTTTATCAAGGAATATATCACAACACCATGCATATCTAGCATAGCATCTATAACAACAACATGCAATCACTAATGCATCCTAAATGGAATGCTCAGAATGTATGACATGTGATTTCTAGCAAGTTCCTATATGATGCATGAGATGTCATAACCTCATCTCATTGGGTTGTAACAGAAATAGAACCTCAATGATATCAATTATAATAGAAAAAAGCATTTAAATCACCCAATGGTGAAATCAAATCAACCGTAAAATTGAAAAACCAGAAAATTGCAATAAACATGGTAAATTTGTTTTTCCCTGTACACGGGTTAGCTACTTCTAGGCACAAATTATTAACAAGTACCTATTTCCATCCTATCCCTAAATATAGGCTCCAAAAAATAAGTCAAGAAGAAAATATTTTCTCTAATACCACTTTGTAACGTCCTAGTTCCGGAAGCCGCCCAGAGCCACCTCGTACCCGGTTGGTCACATGGCCTCAAGCGCATTTCCCCAAAAGCTAGAGGCTACCGACTAGCAGCAAGGGCCTTGGGTGTGATAGTGAAGAAACTATGCCCTCATTGGCAGAGTAACATAGTGGAAGTAAAAAAATGACAGTAATGGAAGTAGTAATAATCATGTAAAAGTGAACAGCGGAAGACTGACAATAATAAACTGGAGCACACACATATATATAATGATGATGCATGATAAACATGTCTAGGAATATATCCAAACACATCACAATGCTAGAATATAAACAGTATTAAACCAAAGGACAAAAGAAAGACTGATAAAAACTCATCAACATCGCAACCCTCAACTTGGTCCCATGCTCTCCAGCAACAAAGTAGTCAAGCACCTAATGTAGAAGGGTGTTTTCCCTTATCTATAACTGCAATAATATAATCTGTTTGGGCCCAAAAGCATGGACCAAATAGGGCATGAAACTAAATCCCAATAGGCAACCAACATAAGATTTGTGACCAACAGTCAGTGAATATATGGCAGGTAATAAGTAAAAGAAAGCAGTGAACAAGAGAGTACTCAGTAGTAAACAATCCACAGTTTCAATGCATTCAATTTCATATACCAGGTAACAGCTAATCAAAGTAGGTAAACACAAATAGGTAACCCCTTGGGAAGTACTCACAGCCTATCCCCTCTGGTTCAAATTACAAGGATATAACAAAGACTCTCTGAGGAAGCACTCACAGTCAATTCCCTTTATAGTCTAATATAAATAAACAATCTCTGAGGAAGCACTCACAGTCAATTCCCACCATAGCCAAAAGTGATTAATGACTCTCTGAGGAAGCTCTCATAGTCAATTCTACTTATAGTCAAAAGTGATTAATGACTCTCTAAGGAAGCACTCACAGTCAATTCCCCTTATAGTCAACTACACCAGGTTCTCACAACCCTGTGTAAATCAATTGATCATAGTAATGCAATATGGACAAGGTAACCCTCAAGAACTACTTGGCTAAACAGTATACAACATAACAACATGTTAGAATACAATTTACACCATGTTACAAGACTAGGCATGGGAAAAACAACAAGGCAACCTAACAGGATAAACAAGACCAAACGGTCATAAACAGAACATGCATGGGCAACCACTTACAAAGAATAACAATCTACCCTATTCTCATTCAATTAACCTTTACACAAGTACACAAGCATTGAAGATAATTAATAGGGCTAAAACAATTAACACGCAATACCCCGTTCATGGGTATTGGACAATTTGCACATATAACTCAAAGAAATTCAACAGAAAGGAACAAACCACCTACCTTGGTGTTGGGAGATCGCTATACGTGAACCTAATGCCTTGAATCACCCAAGAACATGGTAGATCTACAGAAATGATCAAAACAATCAACTGAGGATAACTTGAGAAAGAGGAGGAATCATGAAACAAAGCTTTAGAAGAAGGAAGAGCTTACTGAGGCGATCCCAACGCAATCGATGATGGTCGAATCGAAGATCGGATGCTTAGTCGGGGGCTCGAAGTAAGATCATGGTCATAAGAGTTCTCTCAGATGAACTAGGTCAAGAAGAAGGCCTTTGGGGTGATTAGACATGACCCTGATACATTTAATGAAAGAAATACAAGGTGTATACTTTGGAAGTACATAGTGTGTACTTTGGAAGTACACGGCGTGTACTTTCCATTTTCGTAATCCGCTTTAGGCGGTCTCTAGGTCACCCCCACACGGCCGTGTGTGTGTCCATTACACAGCCAGCACATGGATTCATGTGGCAACCGAGTACACGATGTGTACTCATAAAGTACATGAAATGTAAAACAAAAAAATCCAGAAATTCCTATTTTTCTAAAAAATGACTAGAAAAGGAAAAACATACCTGAAAAGAAGATCCAGGTTCTTACAACTACAAACTCTTACTTTCTTAAAGTTCAACTTCTTTAATAAGACATCCAATTTGGAATACCAATATCTTGGATCTTTCTTCAAATTTCACACACAACATCCATCTTTTCCAATTAAAAAGCCACACATTTTTTCAATATAAAATTCTGCATCAATTTCTCCATTGAGAAAATATGATTTAATATCTATATGAAATTTTTTATAATTTCTTTGTGTAGTTATTGGAAGAGATATTTTAATTGTTTCTAACTATGATACAGGAGAAAAAATTTCATCAAAATCAATTCCTTAAATTTGTGAGTAACCTTCACAAACTAGTTGTTCTTTGTTTCTTATCACTTCACCATCCTCATTCAAATTATTTTGGAACACCCACTTTGTAGTAATAACATTTTTATTATTTGGTTTGGGTAAAATTTCCCAAGTATCATTCTTCTCAATCTGATCTAACTGTTCATTTATTGTATGAATCAAAACTTGATACTCGAAATCTTTATTAACATATTTTGGATCAACTTTTTATTACAAATAAGTATGTGCAACAAAACATGATTCCTTTCTTGTTTGAACTTTTTTTTTGATCACCAATGATGTTTTATACTTCCACCTATTTCCTCATCTTATGACGAGATATTCAAAATTATTACACATCACTAGAAATAGCTAAGACCAATTATTTTATTTGTGTGGAATCACTGTTGTTGATATTCTTCTCATGTTTCTCAACAACAAATATTTCATCTTCTCCATATTCCTTTTTCTTCATATGTTTGTGAGAAATTTTTTTTCATCTTTTTTGAGAACTTTTACATCCACAGAATCAACTATCTTTCTTATTTATTTGTTGAAACATCTATACCCTCTACCATTTGGATCATAGAATAAAATTTAAATCTTCACCTCTTTGATCAAATTTTCCAAGATTTCCACCTTTTTTATTTATGATGCAGGGACTTACAAAAAAACATACATGTTTTAAACTTATAATTTCATTATAGAACATTTCATAAGGAGTCATATCATAACTTGGCCTATAAAAACACTGATTTTGAATATAAAATTTTATATTCCCTGCCTACCTCCATAAATAGTGTGAAAGACCATGTTCGATTAACTTTGTATACCCCATCTCCATAAAACCTATATTATTTATTTCAACAATACCATTATACTATGGTGTGTATGATGTAATAAAATCATGATGAATTCTATGTTTTTTAAGATAAATTCAAAATTATTCATTATTGTATTCACCACCCTTATCACAGTTCAAAAATTCTTCAAAAAATATCCAAATTGATTTTCTGCACTTATCCTCAAACACTTAAACATTTTTAGAGCTTATAATTTATGTTTTAAATATAAAATACAAGTAATGCAAGTAAAATCATCAATGAAATAAATGAAGTAGTTATCTATGAAATTTTATTGCTTTCTCATTGGCCCACAAATATCAGAATGAATTAGTTCTAGGGGATGTATTGAATGATTTTCAACTTTCTTGTGCACAGAGTTTTTAATTTTTCCTTTATAACAAATTGAACGACACCAATGTCTTATTCTTGTCATATTAAGAATTTTATGAATAATATCCCACTTTTATGACTTGCACATGTTCCTTTGACACATTTTCCCCCATCCTTTTAATCTACAATTGATTTTCTTCCATCATGCTTAGATAATGGCCACTGTGCATTGTTGGACATGAGTGATACAAATTAAAATTTATAAAACCTTCTTACCACCTTGTACAGTGTTAAGATAGGGTTGAACCATAGGGAGGACTAAAGTTGTGCCTAGTGATCAACTAAAACAAAACAAAATGAAAAAACAATGAAAAAAACATACAAAAGATCAAACAATAGAGGTGATGATGGAATTGTGAAGTGAATGAGGGCTTGAGTGTGAATGTGAATGTGTGTGAATGAGTTATAATAGAAAAACGGGAAAAAAACAGTTGAGGAGAGTGAAAAAATCTATGGATGATAAAGGGGAAGTCAACTGGATGACTTCAATATTGTTTCCCTTATTCATGAACTTAAATCAAAGTGTATATATCTGATTAAAAGTAGTTGGTAAGATTTGTTGTCTGGTTAACGTATAATGACTAAATAATCTCTATATTTATTTCAATTGTAAAAATAATTCGACCAACCAATGATTAAAAATAAGAATCCAATGGGTTTAAATTGTCATTTGAACTCGGTGAATCTCTCTCTCTCTCTCTCTTGAGATTGATTAACTTTTCAGTTGAATCCTCATATTGAAAATATTTTTAAATTAGTTACAATCAAGTTTAGTTTTTACTTCTACTTGATGTTTTGAAAATATGATTGTCTAGACGATGTTATAAAGTGAGATAGAGATATCCAGCATAAGATAAATACATAAAAAATAGAACAACAAATCCAGCTGGGCGACCTATTCCCCCAAGGAAGATTATTCTAACATCATGATCAAATTAAATAATTTAAAATAGTTAAACACAATGATGTTTATAATGAGTGAAAATTCACAAAACAGTGCAATCAGAAAAGTAACTTGTCTCCTTGTTTGATCTCCATAAACCTCCAACTCTTTGATTGAACAGTTTTTCTCTCCTCCTATCTGATGGTGATGAAGAAGTGAGGTATGTCTCCTAATCTCCAGCCTTGGGAGTCTAGAATGGAAAATGGCGATCTACTGGTTGATGGGTGGATTTGATCTACTAAGTGAACTCTAGAAGTTTGGATGGATCAAACTGAGTGTGCAGTTGATCAGATGGATGATTCTGGATTAATGGAAGTGGTAGATAGTTCTGGATGGATGTCAAAAGTATTGTTCTCCCTGTATGATCTCCTACTACTGAAGTCATGGATGGAAGTGAATGATCTGCTCGTCACCACTACTCCACAAATGGAAGTCTCTAGAATACTGTAGAAGTATTTTCGGGCCTCCATCTAGTGCCTTCATGCTATCATTTCCTCCTCAACCATCACTGAATTAGGTTCTTGTAAAAAAATTGAAAACATGTGTGCCATGAACCCCCCTAAAACAGAAAACAAATAGAATTAAAAAAAGAATTAGAGAGGGCTATGTGTTATTATTACTACATATTATATTATAAAATAGATAATTAGAATAAATGAACAGATAAATGAAAATTTATAATAAGTACAAATAAATAAATAATGAAAATATTTTTTTACAAGTATTATATTTAATTCTTAAATTATGTGAAAATATAAAAATTAAAGTTAAATCAATGAAATAATAAATGTAATATTTATAAATAAAAGAAAAATAATTGTTTATAGACAACAAATGAATTTTTAAAATCATTAACAAATTATTATTGAACTATTATAAATTATTATATGATATATACAAGTGTTATTAATTACATATATTTTATAATAGTAATTATAAAAATAATAGTTATAATATATATAATACATATAATAATTATGAGTAAATATTAGTATATTTAGTATTATTAATAATATATGTATTATTAATATTATATAGTATATGATATATCATGTTATATGATATATATATATTATGTTATAATAAAATAAAAACTTAAACTAAAAAGAAAAAAGAAAAAACAAATGAAGGGGGGTGTTGCAGATCAGGAGAAGGAAGGGAGAGGGGGGTGGTTCAACGACGATGTAGGATGGTAGTTCAGAGAGGGGGTCGATGGTGAGGTGCAGGGCAGGTGCAAAGGGTGTGTGGGTGCGGCGGTCAGAGCAGTGCGTGGTCTGGTCGGCGCGGATCACGGTAGATAGGCGGAGCTGTAAAGCAGGGAAGGAGGTTGGAGAAGGGAAGGGACAACGAGAGGCAGTGGGTGTGAAAAGTGAAAGAGGGGAGCATGATCATGGTAAGGCAGAGGGGAAGGGCAGACGACGACGCGTGCTGGTTGGGTGTACATATAATTTTATAATTAAATTTAATGATATACAATTATATATACACACACGTGTGTGTTTCTAATAGTAAATATAAATCTAATAGTAAACATAAATATGCATTTATCTACATAGCATAATCACACATGGATAAATATAATTAAATCTAGTTTGGTGAGTTAATTAACAAATTAATTAAAGAATTAATGAAATTAAATAATTAAATTAAAAGCAGGTATTAAAATAATTAAATAATTGAATTAAATTGTTAAATTTAATTTAATTATTTAAAGAATCAAATGTAAATTATTAATTTATTTTTTTTAAAAATAATTAATGAAATTAATGAATCGATAAACTAATTATTTTTAAAATTAAAATAAATGAAAAAAATGAAAGAATAAAAAGAATGCAAAATTATAATTTCATTAAATACAAAAGAATAAAAAATAAAAGTTAAAAATAAAAAGAATTATTTAATTTGATAATTATTTAAAATGACAAAAATGATCACTCAATTACATGATTTTTACTAAAAATTATTATCCTAAACAACAATGTGCAAAAACACAACAATTGTCAATTATTTAACAAAAAAATTATTTTAATATTAAAATGTCAATAAAATATAAAAAATGATGTCGAAAAATACATTAAAAAGCATCCACATCAAACTCTCATACACTTAAAACTTTGTCTATCCTCAAACAAATGTATGTATTTTACTTTAAAATAGAAAAATGATTTGTGAGACTAAGTTCAAAAAGTGAATGACTAAACTTTAACAAGTAGAGGAATAAGACCAGGTAGTGGGTCAGGTTTTTCAACGGTGTGTTTAAAAGTGGTCTTGCCTAGTTTAAAAAACTCATTGGAAATCAAAGGTCTCACAAACTTATCCACTTTCAAGTATGTCATGCCTCCTATATAAACTCATTAACTATCCTACTTCAATTTCAAATTCAAGTTCTGATTCAAGGAGTGGTGTCATGTTAAATTAATTGGAATTAAAAACTTAACAAAAGGCACATTCAATTCTCACATTCTCCTAGGTTCAAAAAAAATATAAAGTCCATTTATTTCATCACTTTATTGATTCAACACAAATGAATTTTAACCAAGTAAATTGTTCCCTTCTTCATTTGGGTTCAAAATTCACCTCACCTTAATGAGTTCATTTTTGAAAAGAGAAATTTATTTTACTTTTTCCTAGTTGTATTATATGTGCAGAGCACTATACATAACACTTATTCAAATTAAAATTGGATTTATTTATTCATAGAAATGAACCCAGTGCACCTTTTCTCAGATACTAATTATAGGATCCCATTTTCCCATTTTACCCCATTTGCAGAAGACTTTACAAATAATCATTTGAGTTGACTTCCTAAACTGATTGAATATTTTTTATAAGATGGTGATCCCCCTAGTTTCCAGTGAAAATTTATAGTTACCCTAGGTATTGATCCTACTTCCATAACAACTATCATGTCACACTCCCATCCTTAGTTCATAAAAAGAAGGTCCATAGAGACAGTGAACAATTTCACTCAGCTATCACTTATGCCCAACAGTTTCAGTCTATGCGTAACTCTCAATATCCAACAGGTATTCATCCACTAAACAGGACATAATTAGAGTACCAACTGATCCCCAAATGACCCTCATGTAATGAAATAATTAGAAAATTTTGAAAGATTTTGAATTTTTTTTGAAAAAATTTTACATTTTTTTAAACTTCAAGGGAGAATTTTAAATGACCAGAATGACCCCTCTCTGCCACACTTAAAACTCAACATTTTCCCCAATGTTTAATTATAAGGGAGAGATAATATTCAAACTTATAAAACAGTTTTTGAAAGGTGAAATGAAGGTTAAAAAATAATTATTTACCACACCAAAGCAAACACCCAATCATAATTTCAACTCCAAAAGGATTCAAAGGAAACTCTCCCACACTTAGAATCATGCAACAATTAATAATAATTGAGAAGCAAATAAAACTATTAAAACGTAAAAATAATTCCTTAAAAAGTAGAGATTTAACATTAAATTCCATAAAAAGTTCCTATTCTACAGCACTAGGGGAATGGTCCTTTTCATTTCATGAAAGTTTAAAAAGTGAAGAATAAGAATCTAGAACTTTAAGCATAAGAAAAATAAACCAAGGATTGAGTGAAATAAATGTTATTCATATGATGTAGTGGACTTCTCCATTGGTTTTCCTTTGCTGAGGTTCTACCAGCATCATTTTATTATGCAGCATCAGAACATCATAACATCAAACTGGAGATTCAAGCAATAAGAGTTAAATTTATTAGATAATGGAAATAAGTAGAAAACAACTAAAAAACCATGGGTTAGTTCCCATGAAACATTGAGTTTATAATCCTCAGATAGAGTTGAGAAAGATTATTCTTCCAACATAGATATGAAATCTAATCCCTTTGGCTACCCATCAAAGAAATGTTTTATTCTATGAACATTGACCAAGAAAAATCTATTCTCCTCTCCAACAATATCCACAGTTCCATTCACCAAAACTCTCACAATGGTAAATTGTCCTCACCACTTGGTCTTTATTTTCCTGGAAAAGTTTCATCCTAGAATTAAAAAGAAGGATCCTCTCACCGACCTTGAAATTCCTGTTTTGAATGATTGATTCATGAAAATCCTTTATTATTTCTTTGTAAATTTCAGCATTCTCATAAGACTCTATTACAATTTACTTCATTTCACTTAGCTCTAACAACCTTCTCTCACCAGCAGAGTTGAAATTAAAGTTCAGGGCCTTCACTGCCCAATAATATTTTTACTATAATTCCACAAGCAGATGACATGTTTTTTCAAATAGAATCCTATAAGGTGACATACCTGTAGAAGTCTTATAAGATGTTCTGTAGTCCCAAACATCCTCATCCAGCTTAATTGACCAATACTTCCTAGATCTAGACACTGTCTTCTCTAAAATCTATTTGAGCTCTCTATTTGAAACTTCTGGTTGTCCACTAGATTGTGGGTGATAGGTGGTACCTATCCTATGTGAGCATCCATACTTCTCCATAAAACTCTTAAACTTGTAATTATTGAAATGGGTACCACTGTTAGCAATAAATTCTCTAGGTACACCAAACCTAGAAAATATATTTTTCTTGATAAATTTCACTACACTAGCAGTAGATTTGTTGGGAAGGGCCACTGGCTCAACCCATTGAGGCACGTAGTCCACACCAAATAAAATATACTCATTCCCATAAGATCATGGGAAAGGTCCCATGAGGTCCAAGCCCCAGACATCAAAAAATTCTACCTCCAGAATTCCTTTTTGAGGCAGCTTCTGCTTCTTATAACATTACCTAGAATCTTACATTTTTCACATCCTATGACCATACTCCTAGAATCCTTGAACAAAGTTGTCCAGTAGAAACCAGCCTATAGGACATTCTAATCGGTCCTTTCTCCTCCATGTTGACCTCTCCAAGGTGATGAATGACATCTCTCAAGCATAGGTAACATCTCTTCCTCAGCAACACATATTATAAAAATACCATTAGAACACATTCTAAAGAGAATTGGGTCATCCCAAAAATAATATTTCAACTATGAGATGAACCTATTTCTTTGGTTATGTGAGAGTTCCTTAGGCATGAAACCTACTACCAAAAAAGTTGGCATAATCTGCAAACCAAGAAGACTATTGCACAGAAGCAGCAAACAATTGTTCATTAGGTAATGAAGTATTGATCTCTCTTGGATCCTCACTTTAGGTGTTAGGAAATCTAGACAAGTGATCTTCCACTACATTCTCATCTCCTTTCTTATCCTTGATAACAAGATCAAACTATTGAAGCTTTAGGGTCCATCTCATCAATTGAGGTTTTGAATCCTTCTTAGCCATCAAGTACTTGAGGGCAGCATGGTCTATGAAAATGATAACTCCAAACCCTATCAAGTACTATATAAACTTTTTCAAAGAAAACATCATAATAGGCATTTCATTCTCAATTGTGGAATAATTCTTCTGGGCATCATCCAATAGTTTAATGGAATAATAAATGACATGTAACTTCCTATCATTCCTCTTCTTCAAAATAGACCCTACAACTAAATCACTTGCATCACACATCACCTCAAATGGAAACTTCTAGTTAGGGACAGTGATCACAGGTGAAGTTGTCATATTCTTATTAATCAGGTTAAAGGATTCCATGCACTTATCATAAAAAAATGGTGTATACTTAACTAGTAGGGATCATAGGGGTCTAGTAATCTTTAAAACGTCCTTAATGAACCTCTTGTAAAACCCAACATGAACCAAAACACTCTTAATTAATTTGACATTTTCAGGTGGGGGAAAATTGTCGATAACCTCAACCTTATCATTATCGACCTCCAACCTCCTATTAGATACCATATGACCTAAGAAAATACCTTCAGTGGCCATGAATTGCACTTTTCCCAATTTAAGACCAGATTGGTCTCTTGGCACATTTCCAGCACGAGTTCTATATTTCCCAGACTGTTCTCAAAATCACTTCCCACAATAAAAAAATCATCCATAAAAACCTCAATTATCCTTTCAATCATGTATGAGAAAATAGACATCATGCATATTTGAAAAGTGGTAGGAGCATCACACAAGAAAAAGGGTATCCTCCAATAGGTGAATATCCCAAATGGAAAAGTGAAGGTGGTTTTCTCTTAATACTTAGGTGAAATGACCATCTGGTTGTAACCAAAATAATCATAAAGAAAGTAGAAAAATTCATTGCCAGCCAACCTCTCCAACATTTGGTCCAAAAATGTCATGGGAAAGTGATATTTTCTTGTGGAAGCATTAAAACTTCTATAGTCTATACAGACTCTCCATTTGTTTACTTCCCTTGTTTTGATTTTCTAATTCTTCTCATTAGTGACCACAATCACTCTGCCTTTCTTAGAGACCACCTGGATATGACTTACATAGGGTCTATCAGAAATGAGAAAAAAATTTATTGCATCAAGTAGCTTGATCACCTCTTCTCAAACATCTTCCTTCATGTTTGTGTTTAGTCTCCTTGAGGCTTCCACTCTAGGTTTACACCCAGGTTCCATCAGAATTTTATGCATTTAGATGGATGGACTAATCCACTTTATATAAGATATTTTTCAACCCATGAAAGAATTATATTTCCTCAAAACAATCAGAAAGTTCTCCTCTTGGCATTTATATAGATTAGATGCGATGGTCACATGAAGGGTGTAGTTCTCTCCTAAAAAGGAATATTTGAGATGGGTAGGGAGGGGTTTGAGTTCAATAATGGGTACTGATTCACTTGAGGGAAGAAACTTGGGCCTATGTGTCCCGAAGTCTTCATGCTACCTCTTGAAGAAGGCAGTAAAAAAGGTCCCCTTCTCATCACTAGAACTTCCAAAAAAATTCTCCTCAAACTTAGACTCTTATTTTGGGGTAATCATGTGTTCCATAGAAAACTCATCTAGGTTCTCCAAAAACTCTCCCACATACTCATCAATATATTATCTCTCCTTACTTGAGATGATCCCCATTCAAGTTGTAACATAGATCTCAGGTTCACCATTGATTTACTCTATCATCCTTAGAAACTCATCTTCCTCATCATCAGCAGTACCCTTAGTAATTAGTAGCTCGTATTTGGAAAAAATTGGGTGGGTGAGTTTTTTGGTTTTCTTAAAAACATTAAATTCCTATTTTTTTCACCCAAATTGAAAATTAACCTACCTTTAGATACATTTATCACAGTTCCCCCTATGGTTAGGAAGGGACTACCAAGAATGATAGGAACCTCCTGGTCATACTCTATATCAAGAATGAGAAATTCTACAGGCAATAAGAGTTTTCATACTCCCACTAGAATATCATCAACTCTACCCACTAGATGAGTAATAGATCTATCATCAAGCTATAGCACAACAGTGGTGGGATGGGGGACTCCAAATCTCAAGTGCTGGAAAAGTGACAGAGGAATAAGATTAATGATAGCACCAAGGTCACACAAATAGTTTAACTTACCACCTCTATACCCAAATGTGAATGGGGTTACAAAGATCCCTGGATCCTGAAAATTAGGGGGTATCCTATTCTGCAACACAACACTACACTCCTCTATCAATCTATAAGTGGAAAAATCTTCCATAGTTTTTTTTGTTTGAGAATATTTTCTTGAGTGATTTAAATTATGATGGTATTTGAATGAGAGATTAATGGAATGGGATATCAATGTTCATCTTCTTAACAACCTCGATAAATTTAAGAAATTTAGAGTCATGAGTTGTTTTTTTGTTCTTTCAGAGAAAGGGTTGATATGGGAAAATTTTCTCATAATTGGGGGTATCCCTATTGCTTCCTATTCAAAAAATTTCTTCCCTTTTGTTATCTTTGTTTTTCAAGATATTTTCTATTTGTTTTTCAGCTAAAATAGTAGGAACCTATGGGTTCCTAGTTTTACTATCCAGTTTTCTAGATTCAATATTTTCCAGATTTAAATTTCCATCTTCATCTAGGTTTTCATTTTCAGTAGGTTGGGGTTCTTTGAAATACTCTTTGTGGGTTTGGAGACAACTTCTGGTGGTCACAACCATGAAATTATCTCTTGGGTTGGATTCAGTGGTACCAAGAAGCCTACCTTTATCTATATTTTCCATATCCCTAGCCAAATTCCCCATTTGAATTTACATATTTTCATTCTTAAATCCATTTGAATTTTATAAAAACCATTTTTGGTCTTTTTTCATCAAATCTCCAAATAAAATGATGAAATATATCCTTCACCTCATCTTTGAAATTGGATGACTCAGCCTTGGGTTAGGGTTGGGGTTGGAATTGCTGCTTAGGAGGATTATGGAATCTAGGAGGGGAGGTAGGTTGAAGGAATCCCTAATACCTCCAAGATAAGTTTTGATGGTTCCTATACCCCAGATTATAGGTGTTGGAAAATGGATCTTCTCTAGGCTACATTATAGAACCATATCCTATCACTAATGTTCCCTCTAGAAGACTTATCTAACAATTTTTGGTGGTAAGGGGTAAGGATATTGTAGAATGTATCCATGAGAAGTTGGGGTGTGCACTAGTGGTTTGGACACTGCCTAAGAAGTCCCCAGAACATGCCTCAAGCTTCATGAAACAACTCTTCCTCATCTTGAAGGAAGCCAATGATCTTATGCCTAATCTCATATGTCATGATACTAGGATAGAATTTCATGGTAAATGAATTGTATACTTAATCCCATGGTACAAAAATATCCTCCTATAATTTTTGAAACCAAGATCTAGTATTTCCCTTAAGGCATAAGGGGAAAACTCTCAATTACATCTCTTCCTCACTAAGGGCTCTTAGTGGATTCTGCTGAAAACTATAATATAAATCCCCAATGAAGTTAAGGGAGTATTCAATAGAAATTCCATTGAAGGTAGATAGCTGACTCAACATGGATTTATTGATTTCATAATTCCTTGACCTAGGTGAGAACCTAATACAGGATGGGTTGCTAGAGACAGAAGGTAAAAGGAATTATCTCAAACTGTTCTTCTCAACCAACTCATGACCAGGTGGGATGACATTTTCAGGTTGGTTCATATTTACAGCTGGTGGGTTTTTTAGGTTTTCATTTTCAAACTCTATATTGACTTCCATTTTAATTCCCGGATTTTTCTTTTCAATTTTTTAAATTTCTTTTCAATTTTAGGGTTCACAACTTCTAATTTTTCAGATTTAGACCAAGTGAACATACAACAAGAGGTTTGGAATGCTTTTTTTAAAAATTTCATGGGATTTTGTTTAGTTTTTTTTTGAATTTCTGATTTTTTTAATATTTTTTTGTGTTTTATGTTTTTTTAATTATTATTTTTTGTTTTTATGTGATTTTTTGTTTTGTTTTTTTAGATCGTACGAGACCTCCCCAATAGTGACACCAAAATTTGGCCACCACATGTTGTTGGGAACGAGCGACAGAAATTAAAATTTATAAAACCTAATTACTACCTTGTATAGTTGTAAGATAGGGTCGAACCATAGGGAGGACTAAAGTTGTGATTAGTTATCAACTAAAACGAAAAAAAAACACATAAAAGATAGAAAAATGGAGGTGATGATGGAATTGTGAAGTGAATGGGGGATTGAGTGTGAATGTGAATGTGTGTTAGTGAGTTACAACAAACAAATAGGAAGACAAACAACTTAGGAGAGTGAAAAAAAATCTATGGATGAGAAAGGGGAATTTAATTGGATGGATTCAATATTTTTTTCCATTATTCTTGCACTTAAACTAAAGTGTCTGGATCTGATTGAAAGTAGTTGGCCAAATTTTTTATTTGGTCAATGTATGACTAAATAAAATCTACAGTTTTTTAAAATGTAAAAACCATTCAATCAATAAATGATTAAAAGTCAGAATTCACCGGGTTCAAATTGTCATTTAAAATCAGTGAATATCTCTATATATTGAGCTTGATTAACTTTTCAGTTGAATCCTCATATTGAAAAAAGTTTTAAATTAGTTCCAATCAAGTTTAGTTTTCATTAATACTTGACATTTTGAAAATATGACTATCCGGATGATGTGAGAAAGAGACAGATATCCAACATAATATGAATGCATAAATAATATAACAACAAATCTAGTCGGTCAACCTATTCCACCAAAGAATATTATCCTAGAATCATGATCAAATTAAACAATTTAAAAGAGTTAAAAACAAATATGTTCATAAAAAAGGAAAATTCACAAAACAGATTAACCAGAAAAGTACATCATCTCCCGGATTGATCTCTAGAAATCTCCAGATATTTGCTCGAATAGATGTTCTCTGCTCTAGTCTGATGGTGATGAAGAAGTGATGTATGTCTCCTGATCTCCCAACCTAGGAGTTTGGAATGGAAAATTGGGATCTGTTTCTCCGATATACTAGTTTTTGTGTGGATCTACTCTCCGAAGAGAACTCTAGAAGTCTAGATAGATCGAAGTGAGTGTGTGGTAGATCAGATGGATGATTTTGGATGAATGGAAGTGGTAAATTATTCTGGATGGATGTCGTAAGTCTTTATCTCCCTTTATGATCTCTTATTACTGAAGTCATGGATGGAAGTGAATGATATTCTCGTCACCAATACTCAATGAATGAAAGTCTCTAGAATACTACAAAAGTCTTCCTAGGCCTCCACCTGGCGCCTTCACACTGTCATTTCCTCCTCAACCATCACTAAATTAGGTCCTCGTAATAATGTTGATAAAATGCATGCCACGCCCCCCCTAAAATAAAAAACAAAAAAATAAAAAAATAGAATTAGAGAGGACTACGTGTTATTATTACTGCATATTATATTATAATATATATATTTACAATAACTAAAAAGAGAAAAGAAATTAACTTATAACAGGTATAAATAAATAAATAATGAATATATTTTTTACAAGTATTATATTTATTACTTAAAATATGTAAAAATATAAAAATTAAAAATTAAAGTTAAATCAATGAAATAATTAATGTATTATTTATAAATAAAAGAAAAATAATTGTTTATAGACAAAAAATTAATTGTTAAAAGAATTAAAAAATTATTACTGAACTATTAAAAATTGTTATATGATATATAGAAGTGTTATTAATTACTTATATTTTATAATAGTAATTATAAAAATAATAGTTATAATATATATAACAATTATTATATATAATAAATATAATAATTACAAGTAAATAAAAGTATATTTAGTATTATTAATAATATATGTATTATTAATATTATATAGTATATGATATATCATGTTATATAATATATATATTATATTATATGTTATAATAAAATAAAATAAAAACTTAAAATAAAAAGAAAAAATAAAAATCAAATGAAGAGGGGGGAGGGGGGTTGTAGCGCAGGAGAAGGCAAGGGAAAGGGGGGTTGTTCAGGGGAGAGGTAGGAGGGTGGATTGGAGAGGGGGTTGACGGTGAGGTGCAGGGTATATGCGGAGGGTGTGTGGGTGTAGTGGTCAGAGCAGGGCATGGTCTGGTCGGTGCGGCTTGTTGGGAAAGCTTGACAAAGCAACGAACGCGCAAACAATAAAAAATAAAATACACAACGGAAAGAAATTCATTCCCTACAAATGAAAATAGATGCGCATAGACCTGAAATTAAATGTGTAGAAAATAATGTTGACAATGGAAATTTTTATGTGGAAAACCCAAAAAGGGAAAAACCACAGGACCTAGTCCAGAAAGTGGGATCCACTAAAATCAAGAGGTACACGGTACAGACTCACCAAAAATGGAAGGGATATGAAAAGTAATACTCAAGAATAAAAAGTAGTGAATCAAATAAGGATATAAATAAAGATGATCATCGAAGAATGGTGATCACCAAATGGGATTTTCCCTCAGTGTTGTTGGTGCCTATGTGTTGAAATCCCTTTCTACTGCCTCCTTATATAGGAAAAAGAATCCGCATCAAATAATGTCTCTGCATCAAAATTGTGTCACTGGATAAATTAATTCACACAGTCTTGGACCACATTAAAAACACCTCATTAAAATAGAAACTACATGGTGCTCCAATTGAGGAGGTGTTATGTGGTGCGCCAACCAGAAAGGTTCCCAAACAACTCCCCCTTAATTTTAAGTGGGGATCACCACCAACCCTATAATCAGTCAGCAAGTCTTGAATTTTCCTCTAGGTAAACTCTTGGTCAACATGTCTAACCCATTTTCATCAGTGTTGATCTTCTAAATCTCTAACTGTCTCAAATCAAGGACGTTTCATATCCAATGATATCGAACATCGATATGTTTCAACCTTCCATGACAAGTGGAATTCTTTCCCTAAGAAATATCACTCTAAATATCACAAAATAAAACATACCTATCCTAATTTAAACTGAGATCTCGAATAAAATTTTTCATCCAAAACAATTATTTTCATGCCTTAGTAGTGTAATAAACTTTGAATTTTTGGTAGATAAAGCAACAAATCTCTACAATCTAGACTACCAAGATACAACTCTCCCTACAAAAGTGATCAAATAGCCTGAAGTAGACTTCCTTAAATCAATATCTCCTGCTATATCTAATTCTGTAAAGCCACAAAGAATAGGTCCCCCTTTTCCAAAACACAATATCAGATCAGAAGTACCACGAAGATAAAAAAATGTAATTCACTTCTCTCCAATTCTCTTTACCTAGATTTGATAGAAAATTAATTACCACACCAACTGTATGAGCTATATCAGGTCTATTACATACCATAACACACATCAAACAGCCAATGGAAGATGAATAAGGTATGTGTTTCATCTCCCCTCTCTCTTCATCAGTAAAAGGAGACCGACTCATACTGATCTTAATATGTAAAGAAAGAAAAGTACTAACCACTTTCTCTCTATCCATAGAATTTTTTTGAAGAACCATATCAATTTATCTCTCTTAAGATAACTAAAATTTCTTGGAATTCATGTCATGGGGGATTGTCATGCCAAGAATCTATCGTGCTGGCCCCAAATATTTCATCACAAAATTATGATAAAGATTCTTCTTCAATATGTTAATTCAAGAAGTATCATGGACAAGAATGAGCATATTATCAACATAAATCAACAATATAATAAAATCATCATCAGTAAATCTCTGAAAAAAAAACAAAATGATCAGAAGATGTCTTCCTGAAACCCTGATGAGAAATGATAGATTCAAACTTCTTATACTACTTCCTCAGAGCTTGATTCAAACCATACAAACTCTTCTTCAACCTGAAGACATGATTTTATTTTCCTGTTTCAACAAAACCCTCTAGCTGCTTCATATAAATCTTCTCCTCTAAATCTACATGGAGGAAAGATGTCTTCACATCCATCTGCTAAATCTGAAGATCCAAACTGACATCCAAAGCAGGAACAACCTGAATGGAAGGAATTTTGACAACATGTGAAAAAATATCATCAAAATAAATACCTTTCTTCTAACAGAATCATTTAATAACTAACCTTGACTTGTATCATGGAACAGAACTAGATTCTTCATTCTTAATTCTATAAATCCACCGATTTTGCAAATATCTCTTACCTGTTGGTAACTTTACCAGCTCAAAAGTGTGGTTTTCATACAATTATTTCATTTCATCATCCATTGCTGCAATCCATCTGTCCTTCTGTTCACTCTCCAATGACACATCAAAAGATATTGGTTCTCCCCCTTCATTGAGGAACACATACTCATCCGGTGAATACCAAGTAGAAATGGTGCGATGCCGAGATGACCTCTGGAGTGGAAATGTAGGTTTATTAATAACCCAGGAACTAAATCAACAGAAACAAAAGGTGCATTGGAAACATCAACTCAAACATTTTCTCCTTGAGCATCATTATTTACATCAACGTGATCATAATAATCAATAATATATGGTAAATGTGAATCAGAACGTGGATCAAGACTGAAAAAACCATTAGAAGTTGGAGAAGTAGATTTTTCTCCCTTATCAATTTATATAATAGTCTGACCCTCCTCAAACACTGCATTGCGGCTTCTAACAAGTTTCATCAATATATGATCATATAACCTTTACCCAAACTCATCGTGTCCATAAATAATAAAAATAAAAAGGTGTTTATTACCAACCAGCTTGGATCTCTCATCTCTAGGCACATGAACAAAATCCTTGAAACCAAAAACATACAAGTGATCATACCTGATATCTTTTCCATACCAATTATTTTCAAGAGTGTCTATCTACAAAGAAACTTTCGGTGATAAATTGATAATATAAGTAGCAGTAAGTAAAGACTCACCCCAAAAATGTCTAGGAAACTTTTCTTTTGAAAGCAAACAGTGAACTCTTTTCAACAAAGTCATGTTCATCTGCTCATCTACACCATTCAGCTGAGGTGTTTAGGGAGACATCTTCTGATTTCAAATACCTTCCTTCCTTCAATATTGATCAAATGGAGCACAATTCTCCCCCCATTGTTAGTGCGAATACATTTCAATTTCTTGCCTGATTCCCTCTCAGTAAAAACATGAAATTTCTTAAAAACACTGAACACCATAATTTTGGCATTAAAAACATAGTCCCAGATATTTCATGTGTAGTAATCAATAAATGTCACAAAATAAAGACCACCACTAAAGGTATTAGATTTCAAAAAACCAAAAATGTCAGAATGTACTAATTCAAGTACCTGTAACTTCCTGTGTGGAGGATGACTGCTGAAACTCACTCTGCTCTGTTTTCCAGCCATGAAATGATCACATGTGTCCAATTTGACACACTTAAAATCTAGAAGAAGATTTATCTTGGCCAAACAACCAAGACCTTTATCATTGATGTGACTGAGCCTCTTATGCCACAACTTGGACGAAACACTTACTCAACAACACAAGAAGTATCATAAGAAATAGAAGCTCTAGTCCTATACAAACCTGATTGCTACTTCCCTCGAGCCACAATCAAAGAGCCCTCAGAAAGATTCCATTAGCAATCAACAAAAGTACTGATAAACCATTCATCATCAAGAACACTAGTATAAATAAGATTTAACCGAACCTCCAGCGCATGTCGAACATTCTTCAAAATCAGCTTACTTCCTATACCGGTCTCTAAAAAAACTGTCCCAATGCCTACAATGTCAACATGAATATCATTGCACATATTCAAAACCCCAAAATTACCTGGACTGTAAGATGTAAAGAACTCCTTCTTTTATGTCACATGAAAACACGTACCACTTTCAAAAACCCAGCAAGAATCATCAGAAGCAATGTTAATGGAGTCATAAATAATAACAAGATCACCCCCTATAGCGGCAGCGACATGATCATCTCCATCACCATTTTTCTTCTGTGGATTTTTCTTAAATCTATTTTCTCTTATCAGCTTATAAAAAAACTTCTTAACATTCCCCTTCTTACCACAATGATGACATTCAAAATTTCTCTACTTCGGTCTGGATTTGCTTCTACCTTTTCTCTTACCTTGACTACTCTGCCCATGGTCCTATCATCTCCCCCTGTTCTTTGTGACTAAAATCTTGGAAGAATATTTCTACAGAGTGCATCTCATAACTTCTTCATTTAAAATAGTAGAGTTGACAAAACTAAATGCCACATCAACATTAGGAGTATAACTGGTTAGAGTAACATGCAAATTCTCCCATGAATTGGGTAAAGTGTTAATCCACAAAAGAGCTAAAACATCATCTTCAAAATTGAAACCCATGTCAGAAAACTGATCAAAACATCCCTGATATTCCCTTAAGTAGTCATAAATAGATTTACCTTATTTTTACCTCAAATTCATCATTTTTCAAAGAATAAAAAATTTATTGTTTCCCGTCTTGGAAGCGTAGGTCATCTCAAGATTATCCCACAAAGTTATGGTGTTAGAGATGTTGAAAATGCAGTTCATCACATTATCTTAGACCCATTAGAGAATGAATCCACAAACCATCTCATGCTCGAATGCCCATTCTTCATATGAAATCATTTCTGTCTTCTGGGTAATAAACACTGGAAGATGCATTCACTTGATAAAAATCTCATCCTTCATTCTAAGTTTCCACATATGGTAGTTTTTACTATTCAACAAAATCATCCGACTGTAATTGGCCACTATAATAAAGATGAAATAAAAAACAAAACCCTCTGATACCAGATGTTTTAAAAGATTGAAAATGAAACGAACTTGCAAACAATAAAAAAAGTAATGGGCAATGAAAATAAAATCTTTCCATCCATATAAAAACGGATGCGCGGTGACCCAAAATTAAATGTGCAGAAAATAAAGTTGACATCAAAAATTTTTACGTGGAAAAACCAACAAGGGAAAAACCATGGGACCTAGTCCAGAAAGAGGGATACACTAAAATCAAGATGTACACGGTAGAGAATCCATAAAAATAGAAGGTATATCAAAATTAATACTCAATAATAGAAAGTAGTGAATGAAATAAGGAGAGTAAGAAAGATGATTGTCGAAGAAAGGCGATCACCAAATGGGATTTTCTCTCAGTGTTGTTGGTTTCAGTGTGTTGAAATGCCTTGAGGCTGCCTCCTTATATAGAAAAAATAATCTGTGTCAAATAATGTCTCCACATCAAAATTGTGTTACCACGTTAATTAATTCACATGGTCTTGACCAACATTAAAAAAACCTCATCAAAATAGAAACCACTTAGTGCTCCAGTTGAGGAGGTGTTACGTGATGTGCGAACCAGGAAGGCGCCCAACATGACTCATGAAAGAGAGGCAGAGCTGTGAAGTAGGGAAGGTGACTAAATAAGGGAAGAGACAATGGGAGACGGTGGGTGTGAAATGCAGCAGAGGGGTAGAGGGCTCGTAGTGAGGAATAGGGGTGGGTCGAAAGAGAGGGGTCTAGTTCTGACAGATTTAGTGGTAGAGGGAAAGGTCACCGGCGGCTCGTGTAGAATAGGGAGGTGGTTGCGGATGGTAGTGTGCGAGGGTTGGGTTCAAATGGGCCTTGTCTTCGAGCAGTGCCGTGGTAAGGAACAAATCAGGTGAGGTTTTTTTTTTCTAATTTCAAATCTATGTGAGATTGGATTTCCTATGTGATTTGTTTCGCTACTGTTAATTATTGTTTCGATTTTTTGTTATACTTCTAAATGTTATTTCAATTTAAATCTAATTTTTTTGTTGAGATTTTTTGGCACGTTTACTGGCTATGAATGACGTGATGAGAGTGGGGTGGAATGGTAGTGCAACAGAGAGACATGTGAGAGGTCGGTGAGATAAGGCTGGGGTGTATCGGTGTTAGTAGCAAGATGATAGGGGATGCATAGGTGTCGGTAGTAGGATGACTCACTAACATAGAGGGAGTGAGCCTGTCGGTAGGTTGTGGGCATCGGTGGTAGGGTGTCAGTAAGATGTGCAGGAAGAGGAAATGGGTGGCAGTATGAGTTTATCGGTGACTCATTTGAGTCACCGATAAGAGTGTCGATGGGTGGTGAATTAGTGACTTAGGCATCGATGACTCAAGGTGTTGGTGGTTCATGACGTCGGTGACTCATATGAGTCACTGACATGAGCTGTCAGTGAGAACTGCATAACAAATAAATTAATTTAATATTACAAATTGAAACAACAGATAACTTAAACTAAAAATAAATTAAACAAAATAAAAAAACTTTTAATAACCACAAATGTTATAATAATAGAAATTATAATACTTAATAATATATAGTATAACCATAAATATATTAAAAATATTAATTATTTATATATGCTTATTAACACTTATATTTATGTACATACAATTTTATAATTAAATTTAATGATATACATTTATATATATATACACATGCGTGTTTCAAATAGTAAATATAAATCTAATAATAAACATATATATGCATTTATATACATAGAATAACCATACATGGATAAATATAATTAAATTCAGTTTGGTGAGTTAATTAATAACTTAATTAATTAAATAATTAACAAAATTAAAGAATCAAATTAAAATCAGGTATTAAAATTATTAAATAATTAAATTAAACTGTTAAATTAAATTTAATTATTTAAAGAATCAAAAGTAAATTTTTTATTTAAAAATTTTAAAAAAGAATTAATTAATTTAATGAATCGATAAATTAATTATTTTGAAAAATAAAATAAATGATAAAAAATGAAAGAATAAAAAAATGAAAAATTATAATTTAATTAAAAACAAAAGAATAAAAAATGAACGTTAAAAATAAAAGGAATTATTTAAAATGAAAAAATGATCAATCAATTACATGATTTATACTAAAAATGATTATTCTACACAACAATGTGAAAAAAACAATGATTGTTAATTATTAAAAAACATTATTTTAATATTAAAATGTCAATAAAATATAAAAAATGATGTGGAAAAATATATTAAAAAGAAGCCACCTCAAATAACATGAATTTTGGAAATCACCAACTCAAAATAGGTTCCCCTTTATATGTTGGCCTCTCATAACAACTTTTCCATCTCTAAATCAATTCACAACAAACCCATCTTTTTTGAAAACAACTTTATTATCTTCATCACAGAGTTGTGAAACACTTAAAAATTTATGTTTTAACCCATAAAAAACAAGGCCTTTTTAGATTTCAGTTTTTCTTCCCCTATAATGGAAGATCCCACACCTTTGATTATGAGAGATTAATCATTTCCAAACGTCACAAATTCTTCTTTAAAATGTTTCACATTATTCAAAATATTCAGATCTCTTATCATATATGAATAGAGCCCACTAAGAAAGATCTATGGTCGTTATCCTTTTATAGCTTTGAGATCAGTTTCTATAATAAGATCTTTTTATCTGCCTTTATATTCCTTCACATATAGATTTTAAGAGTTATAAAAATATTTTTATGCCAATAGAAAAACAAGAAATCTATTATCAAGATATCCTGGTTTTTCCCATATTTCAAAAATAATTTCTAAAGGTTGTAATCAATTTTCAAAATTTAAAAAAATTCTCACTGTTACTTATTTGAGGGGATGCACCCCCTTAAACTTTGATTCCTATTACTCATCGGATAATTGTTCTATTTTTGATTGAACCAACACATGTTTTCTATATGGACACCACAATACCAACAATATCCATAGAAAGAATACTTTCCTCTATAACTTCCATATTTTCTAGATTTGTAATCTCATTTTTATATAACTTTATTAATTTCCCAGTTGGGAATTTATTGAACCTTAGAAGTTATGATATCTTTTATAATATTCTTATTCAACTTATATTTCTTCCCATATTCAACAAAATCACCATTAGTAGTAATATTTTATTTAGGCTATGAAATTTTAGAAACTTATTAATTTTAAACTTTTTTGGTTTTAGCGACATACATTATTTTCTTATCTTTCTTAAACCTCTGAACATATTAGTTAATATTTTCAACCATTGAATAAAATTTTTATTAATTTTTTAAAAGTACACATTTCTCATAACTTTCCCCAATTTTAGAAATAGAGTTTTTTAAACATATCACTCCTTAATTAGTACTAGAGAAATTTTGTGGAACAATTTCTAAATCTACCTCCTTCACTTTTATCTTCACTTTAAGATGTTCATTTTTATTCTTTTTTATTTTAAATATATTTATCCAAATCATCAATATATTCTAGAAACTTATATTTCTCTTCATGAAAAGGTTCTTGATTATTTTTTGTAGAACTTTCATTTTTAAACTTCTTGATTTCTCTTTCAAGTCTCACAATTTTTCTAATACATTATTTCAACTCTATTTTCATAGAAATTTCTAACAGAGTCTCTTCTTATTCTTCGGAACTACTGATTTCATCAGTAGAAAACTCTTCATCATTTACTTTTATAATAATTTTTTTCTAAAAAATATTTAATGAGTTTTTAGCTTTAACTTCATTATCATCATCTTCATCATCATTAGAAAAAAGAATTCTCCTTTTGTATTTGGAGAACATTTTATCTTTTAACTTAGAATAAGATTTTGATTTGTTAAAATGTCTCTTCCAGGATCTTATTAAATTTATTTCATCTATATCAATTTCTTACTTATCCTTTATTTGAGGGAAAATTGGATAAAAATGTCCATAAACTCCATATTAAATTAATTTCTATGGTAACTTCCCTTTGTACTTTCCTGTGCCTCCTTTCAAATTTTTAGAAAACAAAGACAAAAGATTATCAAAATTATTACTAACCTCATATTCAGTTTCGGAGTCACCAAATTATTCATCTTTGATAATCTTCTTAGATTTTCTTTACTTGGAAGATTTGAAGTAGATTTATTGATCAGATTTTCTTTACTTTTCATAGATTTTTATTTTTTCATTTCATATGTAATTATATTGCTAAAAAGTTCATAAAAATATAGATTTTTAGGATATATATCCTCCAAGGATGAAACCTTTCCATCAAAATTGTTAGGAATAATTTGTAAGATCTTTTCAATAATAGTTTAATCTTATAGCTTCTCACCAAGACATCTTATGGTGCCAACAATATCATTCACCCTTATAAAAAATTCACTAACAGATTCATTTTCACCCATTTTTATATCTTTATAATTCATCCTCCAAATTTTTAAATTTTCATTATTCACCTTCATATTGACTTCATATATATTCTTCAGCTTTTCTAAGATACCTTTAGTAGTTCCAACTCCCTTCACTCTAAGAAATTACCTTTTAGAGAGTGATGAAAGTAAACCATTTTTATCCCTTTCACCATTCTTCATATTTTTCTTATTAATAGATGTAAGAGGAAAATTTTCAACCAGATGAGGAAATCCATTGGTAGCAGATTCCAAAACATCATAACCAAGAGAGCCAATAGCGGCCCCTCTAAGCCTCGGGTAAATTATACATCCCCGATGGGTGGTCCATCCACTACTCAGGATGATTTTGATAAGGAGACTACTCTCAAGGAGAGTCGTGTGGTTAATCCCACTGGATTAGTTGGGACTGGAAAAAATGATAACAGTCCTGGTGCAGGCTTGCTACATGATGTGACTGATGAGATGACTCCTAACATCATGTCTCCTCTAGATTATCATCAGAAGATCCAGAATCTCTTGAGTTCCTCTAGGATATCTGGTAAGTGGGGTGACGTCTCGGAGGCGGAAGGTGGCAGCCCTACTTCTTTCAAAGAGGTGCTCATTTCTGGAACAAGGAAGGTTGACTCCACTCCTGCTTCATTGAAGCGAAGGCCAAGGAAGGAATATTCTAATACGCCTCGTATGGTGTGTACTCGATCTTCTATGTTATCTGGCAAGTTTAACTCTAATATTCTTCATATCCTCAATCAGGGTAAGTCCCAATCTGAATGGGAAACTACTGATAACTCAGATTATGCGAATGATATGTCTTATTATGATCTGTAACACTGTGCTTTGACGGATGAGGGCAATCCCCTTTGTTTAACCCCGCCCGTCTCCTCTGTACCTTTTTTCTTTTATTTAATAAATAGTCAGAAGCATTCCTTCTAGATGGACTTGCTGGTAAAAAAAACTTATCTTAAAAAACATTAGAAAAGTTGTAAATGAAGGGATCCTTCAATTTTATACCAAATTAAAAGGCCTAACCAGGATCAATGTCATAACTAAGAGGGGGAGGGGTGAATCTGTGATACCTTTTTATTTTATTTTATTTTATATTTATTGTAAAACAACCTTCACTTTCTATTAAAGATTTATCACTTTTTTGAAAACAAAAAATTCACACATCCAAGTATTTACAAGTTTCACTACTAAATAAGAGTATCTAGTCCTTGCAATGGTATCGAAATAATTTAATACCACAAAATCCATTAGAAATCAATAATTTTGTATGGATATAACAAGTAGGAAATTCCCTTACACTTGTGTAGCACTATGATCAGTACAAAAATGCATGCTATTATTCTAGAATGAAAGATATAAATAAGATATTGTAACAAGTTTAGATAACTTCACCAATACTTTCAAAACATTTCACTGTACTTCTTCAATAACTTCAAAATTTTTTATTCTTTAGAAAATAATTATTTACTTTCTTACCTAGTACAAGGTAGGAACAAATTCTCTATACTTTGTATAAAAACTCATTCCTATGACCCACTTAGATTCATTTGTCTAATTCTTTAGTCTAGAAAAATTCTAACTTGTTAGTCTATAAACAAGTCTGATTTGTTAGTCCATAAACAATTCTATGTTGTTAGTATGATTGTTCAGTATGATTTGGTGAATTTTGACCACTAATTTTCTGATCATAACATCTCTTATCGTAAATTCTCTGACCACTTATTTAGTCCAGAAAACATAATCTATAAATTCTATCTAAAAAAATCCAATACTCATCCTTTTTCACATGTGAACAATGTTAGATTACATTGTACTCACACCCCTTTATATAGGTGCACTAGAAATAGAAAAGGACGGAACTCAAAATTGTTTTCCTTCTCAATGAAATTAAAAATTTGAATTAATTTTGAAATTCAAACTTCATTTGACCATTTCTAAATAATTCTAAAATATTCTGGATTCTTCTCTAATCTTCTTGAAATCTCTATAACTTCTTAATTATGAACCTCATTTGAATAAGAAATTCTTAAGTGCTTGGTCCAAAAACTGATAGTCTAGAACATCTCAATCCAAAACATTTTTGTCATTATGATTCTCTTATCCTGATTAAAAAAAGTAAAAAAATATTTCTCACTATGATGCTCTAAACAAAATGAAACTATTTTTCATAATCATCATTGCAACTTCTAAAGATTTAACCCCCAAAAAAAGTTCATTAGAAACTTCATATAATTTCTTCATTTGTTCAACTACTCCTCAGACTAATAAAACTACATCTAATGACTAATCAGTGTTAAAAAATGTTTGATGAATCTTGAACCAATTAAAATAATTCAAAACTTTTTCTATTAACAAAAAAATTTGAATTATCACTATGATGCTTTGAGAAAAATGAAAATGGTCCACTACATTATTTTGTTTAGCCTGATTGATTGGTCTTTGATGCCCATCTTATAGATTAGTCTATAAAGATCATATGATTAATTAGGGTCAAAAAGTCAACTGATTGAATGGAATCAAAAACTTATTTTATCAATCACATTCGAAAACTTTGGTTCATATGATACAATTTTGGTAGTCCGATGTTCTATCTCTGATGGAAATATGCATCTAATACCTTATCAGCTCCAACCACTTATCTGATGGATTGGTCCCAAAGAGACTTATTTCTTTCAAAAACTCAACAACTGATAGTTCATTCAATAGATCTATTCATCTGATGGATCATACCATTTAATGGATCAGTTGATCAACACTTTTTTAAAACTTCTGATTTTAGAAAATTCAAACTCCCAGTCTCCAAAAAACTTATGCATTTGGTACATCTCAAGATGATGATTTGCGTCTAAAAAACTTCAAATTTATAGAATCACCATAGAATCACATTGCTTTTTTCTTCCACATATTCCAGTTTTATCATGAATTTTTTATGATGTTTAAAACATTAAACGATCATAAAAGAATCATTATATTTTTTATGTCAAACATCTCTTCTAACATTTTGAATTTAGTAAATCTTCCCACCCCATTCTAAAATAATCCATTTTAGAAAATTGATTTTGAAACAATTTCATCTAAAAAAATATTCAAAATAGAAAACTATAATTTATTTACTTTCTTAAGAAAGCAATGTCCAATATTCTGAGGCCGATACTCCTTCATCTGATCACTAAAACTAAAAAATTAAGGCGATTTCTTGTAATGATAACAAAATACAAAAAAACTCACAAAACCACTTTTTCTAGTATAGGAAAAACCAACTCCAACCTACTTATTCCCATCACTTGTAACCTATTTAAATGTGATAATTGATAAAGAAAAATGGAAATCACACAAACAATAAATTTTTTACATGGTTCACTTACTCTTTATGGGTGGCTAGTCCTTAGTGATTGGAGGTTGTTATCCCATATCACATAGTATTTATCTTGTTACCATTGAGGATAATTAAGGGAAATGGGATGGCCTAAATAATTTAAAATGATGCCTATTAACAATTACAACATTCCAATCACACATAATATAATAATAATTGTAAAAAAATGTGGAAAATAATCAATGATTAATAATGAATTAATTAGAATGATATTATTCCTTCCTCCACATGTTTTTTTGATTCATCATTGAGATGTGATGTTATTATTCACTAAAACATCATCCCTTTACCCAGTATAAATATCAATCTAAAAGTTAGGTGGATATATTTTACCTATATTTCACTTGAATATCCTTATTTAAATAAAGAACCC
The DNA here is from genome assembly GCA_963277665.1 of Viscum album. NCBI lineage: Eukaryota > Viridiplantae > Streptophyta > Magnoliopsida > Santalales > Viscaceae > Viscum > Viscum album. The sequence goes on along the minus strand of OY728156.1, from coordinate 1,428,499,772 downwards.
AAAACCATGACATAATATCCTTTCCCTCACATGTTTTGGTTTGATCAAATGTAAATTCAAATCATGGTTTGTTTCTTAAGACTACATAAAATTTTGAATACATTTCCATATTTAATATCCTATATTTTATTGGAATCATGACATGTTTTCTATTTTACCACAATTTTATTTTTCCTCTAAAACTCTAATAGATTCTTATAGAACAATTTTCACAAGAACATGAGCATTTTATATATGAATCAATATATAGTTTAGATATCCATAACATTTTTTGAATGTAATTTGATTCCAATAGATTTTAAAATATTTTATTCATCCCATGTAAAAATATTATAATGTTTCTATTAAATTATGATATCATTTAATAATCCATGTTTTTTTATTCCTCATGGAATTTATTGAAATTTTCATTTTTATACTGTAATGATGATCAAAACCATGGTTGTTTTCTCTATCTTATTCACAAGTTATTTTTCCTCTATTTAAACTATGAAATGATTGGTCCTACACCATGGAATGATTTATATTTCCTTAAATTTATTTATTTTATTTATAACCATGAAACTTAAAAAAATTAACATAATTATGAACATGTTTATAATAAATATATTATGAAAACAAATTCAAAACTTATGAATCATAAACTCAAGAAAATAGTCTATAGTATGCTCCCAATTTGAGAGTTATATAAACACTACATTACTAGATAGAGTAATTATTGTGATATAACTCCATATCTAGAAGTATCAAACGATACTACATTGAACATATCCCATTACCACATCAATATCTCTTAATAACTTTAATATTAACCGAGGGATCTTTAACTATATTTAAGATTTTTGGGTGTTGAGTATTTTCTATGGGGAGTTAATTTTTTGGAAGAAAACTTTACATGTAACAAATCAGTCTAGATATATGACTATCATACATGAATCATAATTATGAAGACCTACGATATATTCCCAGTCTCCCTAGGCTAGAATTAGTGCTAAGCGTATCACATGAAAAAATGGGAATTATTTAAACCTAATCATTAATAAAGAATAAATAAAACCAAATAATAAATAAAAACATAATTAAACTGACATGTACTAATCCATTATATACTCTATGAATGTTTGAATTTGGGGACAAGGTATACATGACCGATATAAAGGACTATAAATAAAAATAAAATAAAATAAAATACTCTATTATCTTTATATGGAACATGATCACCTTTATGTAAAATTTCCTCCATTTCTCTATAACCAAGAAAATGGCCCACTTAAAAGAAATAATGACATCAATCATACATGAAATACAATCAAGAGATGAAAATCTATATGAAAACCAGTGGTTTATATTTAGGTATTGAGCTAGAATCCCAATAGGATACCTATAAGTATCTATCAATTTCCTTTTATTTGAGAAAACATTAATTATTTTTTTGAAATATATAAAGACAATATAATATTTTTATTTTAGGATAAAAAATAACATGGTATATTCACATGTACATGTATCCATCCAATGGACCGAAGGCCATCAATTTTTATTGATTTATTGATAATCCACCTTTGAAGGGGTGAGGTGGAACCCTTACAAGGCCCATAGGCATAAGTATTACATGGCCCATAGGCCTTAGAGAAATTCACTGACCATAGGCTTCAACCATTACATACAACCCATACTAACTAATTAGAACTGCTCCTCCCCAACATCTTCATCGTGAATTAGCGCTCCACCTTCACATGACTATTCGACTAGGATATACCATGCATGCACAGGCTTGTCCTGATGGCAGGTGTCATACCCTCTCATTCTTGCAATCAGTGTAGCTTCTGATGTGGTGAATGCTCCTTGCTCATCCTCCTATAGAGCTTGTTCCTTGTAGGTTGTCTAGTTTTCATCTGCACTTAAGGTGGCCCGAAGGAATTGAGGTGGCCTGAAGGCCTTACTGGCGTGAAGGATTAGGTGGCCCGAAGGACTTAAAGGACTTGGGGATCAAATCGGTGGCCTGAAGGCCCAAATGAGGGAAAATTCCCAGCTACTACAGTGCCAAACAGTTCCTACTATAGTTCCCACTATAGTGCCTACTACAATACTGCACAGTTCCTGCTACAGTACTGAATAGTCCTTGCTATAGTATTGCACAGTTCCTGCTACATTACTGCTACATAAAGGCTTTCACAATTTTACATGTACTAATGAAATTTATTCTCTTATAATTTCAAATAATTCTTTATCAACAAACTAAAATCACTTTTGATACAAAATTATTTTTCAAATATATAGGAAATAAATTTTGTTACCAAGTAAGTTTAGGATATCAAAAAATAATTTTCAAAGAATAAATAAATTTCTATAAATATAGGTTTCAATAAATTCAAAATCATCATTGGATCATCACATAGGTCCTAAGGATATATTTTTGAACTTGGATTATGTAGAGCCATTTATTGAATATATGGCGATGCAATCCTTACTGCACCTACACCTGGTTTGATGTAACATAACCTACCGAGGTGAGATACCCCATATATAAAGATAAATCATCTACTAGGGTTCACTAGATATAGTGTAATAATTAACTAGTGAAACACTCATTAATCATTTTTTTACAAAGTATCCAAGGTTCCCCATAAAGTTTACTAAAGGGGGTGAGAAAATAATTAAATATAAAAATATAATATTACATTTCATAAGTTCACTCCTCAACTTTGAACACCCTTAAAATAAAAAATACCATTTAATAATAACATATAAAAATCATCCATTTATATCATATAATATAATTTTACATTCCAAATAGATACATAAAGGGGGATCACTTTTTTTTAAAAGGTTGGGGCCGAAACCACATTTTTATTAATAAAGCAAAGGAAAGACCTCTTTTAACTGGGTAGAGAGAGACCCAATACATAGCCCGAAGGCCCAGTGGGCTTGTATCCCCCCATTACATAACCCGTAGGCCCAATTACCATTCTGTAAATAGTAACCCGGCTGCTACAGTATCCGCAAAGTGCCCTGCCGCCGCTACAGTGCCCTACCGCCGCTACAGTTCCCGCCGATCAACAGTATCGTCACTGCTACAGTGCCTCTACAGTACTTCTATAGTAACCTGTGCCCAATGGGTTTTGAACCCCCATTTTTCATTTTTTATGTTGGATTTCATTTATAATTCAACCAAAACATTACATAAAACTATTTAGGTGAATAAAACACCACTTTATAATTTGAAAACATTATAAAAAATATAATTTTTATCTTTTATAAATCCTAAGAAATAATTCCATAAATACTCCTTTAGATATTTTGTAAAAATAAATATGAGACATATTATAAAAAACCTATAATATATAGAAATTCATAAGAATAATTTTAAATAAAAATTCAATAAACACTTGTATAACCTAACATGAAATTGGCATGTAAACCATGAATTTTTTTAAAACCCATCATAAATAATTCATAAATACATTTTAGAATTATAATTTTTTTTTAAATTTTGAATCACCCATTACTTTGTTAAATAAACTAAAATAGATTTAACCATATACTTGGAATCTATAAAACCATGAAATATTTATCAAATGAAGGTAGATTGGTTCTAAGAAATTATATTTCATCATCAAGAAACTAAAATCCCCATGAAAGTTTAGTTTTTATCCTTTAAATGGGAAAAAACCTAACTCCCATAAACATAAGATGGGAATAAACCATAAGATTGGAATTAGAGGAGAAAAATAGGGAAATAGAAGAAAGAAGGGATTGAAAAGTGTTATACCTTGCTTCTGAAGAGACCTTGGTGATTAGGTTGATGAGATTTAGAGATTGAGTGGTCCTTATTAAGTGAATTGAAAAATGGGGAGATGTAATTTGATCTAAATTGATACATTGTTAATATATCATTGATATTAACACCGAGAAATATAGGATTTTAAAGAATACATCATTCCATATCATGATATGGTGTTTATAAAACATCTATATTTAGATCATTCTATGAATTTTTTTTTGATAATTTGTTAATGAGTATTTAAGGTTGTTTAATGTTTTATTTATTGAAAAAATCCTTATACATGAGTTGGAATACAATTAGATTTGAGTGGGATGAAAATTAATGAAGTTATATTAAGTTGGAGTAAATCACAGTGTGAAGATGGTCTCATTATATATTGAATGGTTTCATTAGAGAAGTATTACAATTTTATGAAAAAAATCATGCCATAACTTGTATGAGTTTCATCATGATAAAATTATAAATAATTCTAAGATTTTGGATAATAATATGATTATTAGGATATGATTTTTCTATATGGGGTTATCTAAGGGATTTGAAGACCATCACATTGTAAAATGGAAGTCATACCACAACTAAATGGATCATATTATAATGAGGCTAGGCTATGAAATATTTCTATGCAACTGTTACTAAGGAGATAAGAAGTTCATTCCATAATGTATCTTTTCATTCTATGGAGGTGATATAATGTTTAAAAAAATATATAAATAATTTAGAAAGAAATATAGACTAAGAATTTTGGATCTCAAGATCATGAAAAAACATGGGGTGTCATATCATGAAGATTCCATTCTATTTAAATATGAGGAAATATATATAGATAAAATTATAATAAAAATATAATATATATGACTATACATTCTAAATTGGATTATAATAAGTATTTACCTAGGCTATAGGATACGAACAAGGGTGCACACTTGATCTAAATTTTAGATATACCTAGGGAGGGTGCGTGAGATTGATTAACTTATTAATCATCACCTAGATATTTATTAAACTTTTAGTTTAAGACCATATTATAGTTATTATTCTTTAATAATAATAATAATATAATAATAATATGAAAAGTATTATCACAACCATTTTACACTAGAAATAACACTCGATAACAATAGTGAGCAAACCTTGAAAAAACTCTTATATCATATGTGTTCTATCTATTTATCTCTCACCATAAACTTATTTCATTCATGATCCTATGCAGTAATCAATGATGGGAAAATTACTTAAGATTTTTTTTCTTTTCTAACTATTTTTTCACTCACTCTTAGTGGTTCTATACTCTCACTAAAGACCTCACAAGTGGTATCAAAGCATGGTTTTTAGTGAATATTGACTTTATATATTTATCAATTGGTATTAGGTAGATGTAACACCCCAATCTTCCACGGTACGTTTCCCTTCGAATAATGCGATAGCGTGTGTTGTACGCAACCTCGAGTTCTAACACACACCACAACTAATTAAACTAGCCGTTGTGGATAGTAATACCTACTTTTTGAAATCGTATATATTTTATATTTCAAAATGGACTTCATTTTTGTATTCGGAATATTGAAATTAGCCTAGGCTGAAATTTTGGTACTTTTCGGATAACTTTTATATTTTGATGAATAGTGAAAATTACTAAATTTTAATTAAAAACAACTTTTTTAATCAAAATAATTAATAGTGATAAATTGTGAATTTGAGTGGTTTTAAAGTATATTTAGAATATATTTTTACCATTTAATATAATGTTGATCATTGGGCATAATTTTACAATTAAACCGAACATAAACAAGTGTCAATCTTTTGATAGTTATTACCTCTTAAAAACACGCTTTTTGTTTTGACAACGGGAATTAATTTTAAATTAATTTCTACCACTTCTGTGTTTTGAATTTAGAAAAATGGATTCCATATTTGGAATCAGGATGTCCAAATTGTGTAAATAGGTAACTTTTATTTTTAGACATTTTCAATAATTACTGTGGTAAATATTTTATTTACCATGGTTAAGGGTAAATCCGGTAAATAAGGGTTACAAAATAATATTATAATAATACTAAATTACCCTAAAACGTGTCTTAACCCTATTGGTTGATACATGGTCGACCATGGGAATCTTTGGGTCAATTTTGGGACCCCATTGATCCACTTGTAAGTGATAATGACACTTTATTTTAATTAAGTTAAAATGAATACAAAAATGGCATAAGCTTACATCTTTTAAAAGAATAATTTTTATATAGGGTTATACATGTTAGATTTTCGATTATAAATATTCCTTAGAAAGATAAAAAGATTTCCTACATAATGATATTTTATTTATAATTTTTAGACATCAAATAATTTAAATTATTAATGACACAATAATGATGCAATGTTTACCTCATTAATAAATCATTTAAATAAATAAGATTATAATGATTAAAATATTAACTAAAACCTGTCAAATTCTTATTGGTTGATGTTATTTAGAATATGAGTCATCTTATCTTCGACCTAAATGATTTTTGGACCATTATAAACCGAATATAATTATATTATAAAGTAATACTTTCACTCTTTCCTAAAGAGCCCCTCCTCTCCCTTATAAAAGGAGACCACTTCTACTCATTCCTCACACCTCTCAAGCCACTTGGCTCGTCCAAACTCTGCCCAACTAAGCTCCCCACATCCCTCTACTCCTCCTTGAAGCTTCCCCTTAGGTAGAAAGCATTTCAAGAAGTCCTTTGGTTCCAACCAAAGTGAGTTACCTAAATTAAAGGTAACATTTTCTCTTAAATTATTTTCAATTATTTTGCTTCTCCAACCCCCAAACTCTTTTTAGTTCCTTTCTTTTGTAACAACACCAGTATCCACAATATACTAGGATGTTTTTATAAGAAGGATTCAAACTACACATACACACAACTCCATATAATGGATGATGAACATAATGTTTCTGTGGATGGCAAACTAACGCCTCACGAAACGATGATTGTTCAAATACATCTTACCGCCTCTCATGGTGGCCATTATGATGGCACTGTAATTAAATATGATATTAATGATATATATTTTATATATAAGCTTCTGTAATTCCATTTTATTTCATATCCTTATTCATTTCATGTTGTATATACATACGATAATTTCATTTGAGGAAGTGCGGACTACCGCCCCCTTAAAATGATATGACTCGTTCATACCACACATGGAACGTATAAAGGATGATGTTAATGAACTTAAGTAACATATATAAAATATTATATTATACTGGAATAATAATATACCTATGTATCATTTGGATTAAATTCTTTTAAAATGAAAAATTAAATGGAAGTAGCGTTCGTGCGTACGTGCGGACTACCGTCTCCACGAACGCGATGAGATTCATTGTCCATCATATCCATTCAAGTATAATTATAATTTTATGATTTAAAAATAGTATATAAGGACTTTATATCATTCTGGATATGAATAATATACATCCCATTAATAACGAATATGGCTCACATAACAAAGAATATAAAGTAAAATGAACCCGTTAACACCCGAAATGACGATAATTCTAAGATATTATTAACAAATCAATGTTAAAAGATCATATATGATATCATATTAAAGTAAATGATTCTTGTATTATTCAATAACAATTATTTCACCATTATACAGGAGGTAAACCTACCATCGACCAAGGAAAAATTACAAAGTAAGGGATTTTCTTATCTCACTTTCAATTCCGTGAGATTTCCATTGTTCACCACTTAATTATTGCATGTGGTGTACTGCCCATGATTGTATTCATTGTGTAATATAATTTAATTTATGGGTATTTACATCATCATGTTATGATACTTCTTTCATGGGTGTATGTTTCGTAAGTTATCTAATCGATAAGGGAATTTGAAATTTCAATTTCCACTCATTTGGCTTTACACATATTTCATTGATTATATTACCCCAAGATTATGTGTGGAATCACTATTCATTTGATTATGTCATAATTTCCACTCCCCTTCCTGTGGATATAAGTTTGATACACATAATCACTCCATTGAAAATTCTCAAGTCATTGATATGAATTTGATAAGAGTAGTTTTAACTCTTTCACCATTTGTTGAGTTAAACATCCAATTCGTTGGTGTTGTTTTTACAAGAATATGTGTGAATATCCTTTGATTGTTTTACACTGAATATCCAATCATATTTAGTGTATTTATATTTTTCACACATAATTATGTTGTTGATTTATCCTTAACCTAAGGATATGGTCTTTATGAGAGATTTCATCTCAACATACATTCCATTGAGACTTCTTTGTTGATATACACCAAATCACTTTTATGTGGTGTATATAATGTAATTTGACATAGTATATAATGAATTCCCTTTATTCTCATGATATTACAAAGTTCTGATTACCTCAATTATTTTTATTCATGTGTCTCTCTTTTGGTTATAATCTCTAACTAAAATACCATTTTTAAATGTTTTAAAGACTTATTCATCTAAATCTTTCTCATTAATGTCCATGTTTTAAAAATGGTTTTAAGGATTTATTTATATGGACATTAAAGTTTTAAGATTAAAACTCATTTTAAAAGTTTCAAAGTGGTATGGGACACTTTGATTCAAAAATCTATTTTTAAATGGCTTCTTGACAAATAGTGTGACTTTTAAATGTTTTCAAGAAAAGGGGGATATTTCTCTCAAATAGTTTTGATGATTATTTTAATCTATGTAAACATCCTTCATTATTCATGATTGAGGTTAATGTGATACAATACAATCTTCCATATTGTATCAAATGAGTTATATTTGACTGTGGATGTTCTATTTTTATACCATTCATGGTTTGTGGTTAAAGTATTGACATTTCGTATGCTAGTTTTAATACGAATGTTTATTTTATGCTTAAACCTATTCATATGAGGAATGCATTGGACTTAATAAGTGACGGGTGGAGCCCGCTATAGCTCCTCGATGCATCGGTAGGTCTCATGAGACAAACTAGTGTCTTGGCACAAGGCCTTGGCAAAATCTTATTTGTAGTCTTGGCACGAGGCCTTGGCTATGTGGTTATGATAGTCTGGCATTATGCATTCCATCATTATGAAAGTGGTTATTGATATTGCATGTGATCATTCGACTAGTAGAATATCCATGTGAGTAAGTAAATGGAATTATTTCATTTTACCTTTTCCATTTTATGCTGAAGTTCAAGTTTCAAAGGCTTTTGTTTTAGTTATAAATTTCCTTAAGTGTTTATGCTTATTTATGAAATCTTATGCTATAATGTTATCCTTACTGAGCATCTGAGCTCACCCCTTTCAATGTTTTATTTTTCCCAGGATTATGAAGAAGTAATTTATGAATGACCTGCAGGGATAGTATGAGGGGATATGAAGACAAGATGTTTTTTTATGATGTAATGTAAAAAAATTAAGGATGTATCTAGTTATTCCAAGGCTACTAAACTAATCGATCTTTCGAGACTTGATCTTTCTCGTGATCATGCCAATGTAATGTAATAATGCATCGACTCTAGGTAACTTGGGTCGGGGCGTTACAGTTGGTATCAGAGGAAGTTTAGTACAAACCTTGGAAGCTAGATTTAGATAAACTCTAATTAGAGCACGTAAACCTAAGATGAACTTTGAGGATTAGTATAGAAGAACTTCCTAGAATTTTGGTATTGTAGATATTTTGTGAGTTTTCCAAGCAATACATCCCTGTCTGGATACGAGCAGGTAGAGGCGGCTCTGGCACAGATGTACCTAGGGGTAAAACCCGAAAACACCGCTTTGAGCTAGACTCGAACGGGAACTGGTGCACGACAACGGGCCTTGCTGCACTCTTGGTTACGACACTCCCGGGGGATATGCTTTGGTAAATTCACAAGATTAGTATAAACCATTATTAAGGGAATACAAAAAAAATGCCCCTAAGAATATATGTCGGCAAATAGATAGTGGATAACCTAGATTTTAACATAGGGTACCCCAAGTTAGGATATATTGTTCAATTACAAGATTATCCTATTATGTATATTTTTTTTACATTGTTATTAGATAAGTATTCAAAAAAACCCTAATTGTATTTTCTTTTGTTAGTTGAAACATGGAGGGAGCAAGATCACGAACAACTCTTCTCTCTCTTCCTGAAGAACTACTTACAATTATTATCCAGAAGTCATGCGCAGACGATGTTGAAACTTTTTCAAATGTCCAAGTTACATGCAAACAACTTTATGAGACATCCAATACCTCTAGCATTGCACGATTCTTTCAAGGATCAAGTACCGACTATGGGATAATATTGCGCTCTCAACTTTCTTACCACGCTAAGCGTGGGATGTACCATCAGGGTCTTTTCAAATTATTCACTTTATCTCAAAATTACGATGCACTAAATGATTTTCTAGATGCTGCAGAAGATGGAGACCTTCGAGCAGCCTATATGTATCAAATTATATATTTATGTCTTTTGGGATATACGAAAACTGATTTACCAAAACCTTATTTTGAAATATTTGAAGATGAATCAGTGAGAATTTTTCTAAAAAAACATGTTAAAGACGATGTCTCAAAATTATATATAAGAAATACCTATTTTTTTATGATGCATCGATGCTTCCATAGATATAATCCAAAATGGATGAGGAGTTTTTGGGTAAAGGAAGTAGATGATTTTGAAAAATTCCTGAGGTACCATTGTGACACATGAACGCATTCTACCAAAAGTCAAATCCGCCTAGTCTCTCCAGAGTTCATGTTGTGATCCACATACCTCTAGTGACAAAATACATGCCTGACCCAATGCATGTACTCACCAATGAAGAATTATAACTGGAACTCGATCTATCTTATTGTGAAGAGCCTATCAGAATTCTTCATACCAAAGATCAAGTGTTGAGAAACCGGATGACTTGTCTGGTAAAAGATCTATGGAGAAATCATAAGATGGAAGAGGCAATGTGGGAACCCGAGGAACATATGATGAAGAACCTATGTGGAAATAAATGGATGGTGAAATGTTTAAAAGTGTTAGTGCTCTTTATTGATGGGATTACTTTGGAATAATTTTCTCTTGTATGTGTAAACCTGCAATTTATCATGTGAAAATGATATCTGAGGAAGAATTATCTTTTCTGTTGCGGATATAGTTATAAATAACCATTTGGTCTTATATGATCATTGGGTTTGAGGAAATTATAAGTTATTATAATTTGGGATGAAAATGCAAGGTATGATATAATATTTGTGGTTAAATTATGTTATTTTGAGGAATTTATCTCATTTTGGTAATATTATAAAATATATTTTTTTGAAAAAGGACAACACGTAGACCGTGTGACAACCCGTCGCGTCGGACAAAGCTGTGGGAATCGAACCCACAACCAAAGTGCGATTGGGATTTATCGCCTACCACTGGACTACGTGAAGTCCCTGGTTAGTATGACTATTTTTTTTGTTAAATGATTTTATTGATCAATAATAAGATGATTTGGGTTCTTATGTCTTATCAAATGAATACCCTTGGTATAGGAAAATGATTTGGTGATTAAGTGATAAATGTTATTTTGGAAGATGTTCATTTTGTTAGGAACACTATATGCCCAAGGAAAATAGAATACAATGAGGTTTCATTTGTAGAGTAATGGTGGATTTTTATCTACATTTTTATTGTTGATTTATAGTGATTTGGGTTATTTATGGAAATGATTAACCTATAACAGAGAATATGTGATGATGTTAATTACTTTTAAGTATGTGACTTTAAGAGTATTTGATGTTATTTGGAGATACAATGTAACATGGGAGACTACATAATCAAATTCTTCTATGTTTTGGGTTTCAATATTAGTTTGGATTATATTAAAGGATTTTAAGGACAATTGGTTATTGAATGGTATCTATTTAACTTTGGGGTACTTGACATGGCTTATAATTTGCACATTTTTTTAATGCATTTATATTGTTTTAAACATCCCAAGATAACATTTTGAGCTTATATGTAACAATTTTGGATTTAAGAAGTATTTTAAGTTTAAATGCAAAAATGACCAAATTCTGCATTTTGGACAGATTTTCACTACAAGGGTATTTTGGTCATTTACAAAAAAATATAAATCCAAATTTTATGATTATAATTTCTTTAGAATCCTAATTTAATTTCCTTCAACTTTGTCTTCTGGACCAGGATCTGATTCTACCATCTTGAGGTCCAAACAATTCAATGAAGTTGAAGATTATTGAGGAACACCAAGGAAGCTTCCAGGAAATTTCTTCCAGAAAAACGAAGGTTCAGTGAAATATCCATAACTCGCTCAAAACGACTTTAATGGAGCTGAAATGTTGTGGATAGACGGTTAAGAAGATTTTGAACAAGTTTCATTAAGGAGGCCACGCCTGAAATGTCCGTGTTCAGGGACATTAATTCAGTAAGAAACGGTGTTTTTCGGTTTGATGATTCTGACTGGACAGAATAAATTGTCAGAGGAAATTAGCCATAACTCTCGGAATACCTATCCAAATCCGCTGAGATTTTGAGGGGACACGTCCAAGACAATTATGAACAACATTTAAGAAGGCCTCAACGCGTGAAGAGGTCATTTATGGGGTCCAAAACGCGACAACTTTCGGGGGTCGAATTCTGCCTATAAAAGGAGGAGAGCTCCTCCTCCTCAAGACATTCCAATTCCTTCCCAACAACATCCGGGGCACCAAGGAGATGAGGCCAAAGGGCCATTTAGGATTTATATTTCTTTATTTCCATTTTTATTTTAGTTTTAATTTCTTATGTAATTCATTCATAATCATTTTGTTAAAGTGTTTCCCATTTCTTCTTCCACCCATTTTCACTTATAACTTTAATTTTTCTTATCTCTCTTCCATCTTTCCATTGTGATATCTTTGCACTTTGCCATGGCAAGTGTCTAACTTGAGGCTTGGGAATAGGGGAGGATTCATGACGTTATTCATTATTTCACTTCAAATTAAAAAAATGTTTTAAATCTATTTGTGGTGGAGGTGAGAATATTGCACGGGTGTGGCGGTCGTCCACTACGACATTATTTTCAATTCCATTTCTTTTCATTGATTAATCATTTTCCCTCCCTTCTCTTAGGCAATCCTTTCATACGGTGGAGTTGGGGTTTCCATAAGGGATGAAACGACATACGGTGGAGTAGGGTCTTGTAGGAATATCATTCTCGGTTGAGGTGTTATCCTATTTGACTATTGGAGGAGGTGTGGTTTGGTGTGCCGGACGCATACTGAAATCACACACTAAATAAATCAATGGGATGTAATTCATTAATGAGGTTTCACTAAATGAATTATCAGATAGAATTTAAATAAACAACAAATAATGAATGGACTCGTGTTATCCAAACCTAGGACCAAGACCTTTCTTTTATAATTTCATTCTGTAATAATTTGCATTTAGATTTTAATATTGCATTGCTTAATTTAAATTTCAAATTTTCTAAAACTATAAAAATATATATATTCATAAATAATATAAAAAAAAGAAATAAAAATTAGATTAAGTGAATTAGTATAAGTGATTGAACCGACTATAACGCTCCTCAAGTGAGACGACCCTGGTCAGCCATTGTGCTGCATTAGGAAATTTAAATACGCTTTTGCCACGCCCCACGACAGGCGTGCGTCAAAACTGGCGCCGTTGCCGGGGAGCTAAGTAGTTAATTCAATCATTTATTTCTAAATTCACAGATTTTTTTATATTTTTCATTTTTTTTAAAAAAAAAAATCATAAAAAAACTATTTCCCATAATGTATTCATTATCAAATTCAAATTCATGGAACAATTACTCACAGGTGCCAGAAGAAGAAACCGACTACACTGAGGAATCCCTCCAACGAAGGGCTGATGCTCTAATGATAAGGCTCAAACAAAAGGAAAAAGGATTAGCAACATGGATCTCACTGGAAGATTTGATGGTCTTGGCCGATGAACTCCAAAAAGACATTCAAAGATTCAAGGCCAACAAGGATGTTCCACTGGTCTTCCCAAATTTCATTGAAGACATCCATGATGTTGAAGACAAACTCAAGGTGGAGGAGTCTGACTATCAATCTTCATCTATCAAAGATCAACTCCAAGTAGAATTTTCTATTGAAGAAGATATTCAATCCAAACCGAATCAGGGAGATGATACAATCTTGAACTCAAACTCTTTTAAATTTATTGAATCTGATTTGAGTATAACTCCCAACTTTTTTGAATTTTCAGAATTGTGTGACTCATATAATGCCTTGGAGGATGATGTGGAAAAAGAAGATGCACCTGTTGAGGAACACCTAGAGCTCCCTGAAGTCATCGAACATCTACTGGAGGAGCCCCATCATGAAGAGATTCTAGTGGCTTTTCCTGATGAACCAGAGACACATGCTGCTTCACATCCGAAGCAACCACTGGAAATAGAAGAAGATGTTGCACAAGAAGAAACGAAGAAGGATGAGGATCCATACTTCATCCTACCTCCGCCATGCAAGCTATACCTCATTGCGAAGGGGGTGGATTTGTTGTACTCTATACACGGAATCCTCCTCAATAAGGACAATGAAGCACAAGCTGGGAAAAGCCACATGTGGTGGTTCAAATCAAAGAAGCTACATCCACCATCAGACTTTGGATAACAGCTGGTACTGCCCACTGGAGGCAGTAAAAATTCAGGGCCCACTTGGGGGATCGTACCAAGACTTATCCCTTACTTTATACGAATTTAGATTTCAATTTCATTTCTTAGAAGTAGTTTAGCATTCATCCCTTTCCTCCTTATCATTTTGAGCTTTAATGACATGATACTTGTTCTTAATTTTGAAATTTTCTTTTGTAGGATCATGATGGAAGAAGGAAGCCCCAAAAATTTGTCAAAGGGGACTGAATCTTTATTTCAAAAGGGAGTTCATTTTTAAATATTAAATTTTAAACTCCTTAAATTTTTTGTCCAAAACATGTTTTAAGCTTTAATGATAAGAATTGCATACCCTCACTTGAATTAATGTTTTACTCAACTTATCTAGGAGACATGAGTTTCTTAGTAATATTGTGATGCCATGTTTTAGATTTCAATGTTAATGAGATTGAATGATTAAAATGGATAATTGGATGATTAAAGTGAAGCAAGGATATTGAAATAAGGACTCACGATTTGAGGGAATTAATTGTTTCATGTAAATGAAATTTCCCTTCCATTTTTCTTTCTTTGAATTTCTGAAATTCATGTGAATTAATTTGTTATTATTAATCATGCCATGAGTGATTGTCCAATATCATATTCTCATTCCTGAGAGGATTTCTAGACCAAATATTTCCTATTTTATCTTGAGCATATTTCTTGAGTGATCTTGGGACGTGCCACCTACTAGAACTTGTATTGAAACTTGTCAAAGCTATGACTGTACAAAACCACATTTAAAATGATTGAGGCATCTCTTTGGCTAGCCACATTTTATCCTAAGACCCACCTTGACATTTATCCTTCGTAAGCCCTTAGATGCCATGAATTTCTTTATAGGTTTAAGCCACATTACAATCCAATTTTTCCTTACCTACCCACACTTTTAGTATTTTTGCATGGTTATTTCAAGTTTGAGTGTGGGGGAAGGGCCTTTCGTGTGCGTTCCTTGGGATATGTATCACTTTTGGGTGGTGTAATGTGTGTGTCATCATTTTGGGCAATGTATTATTAGAAAATTGGGCATGAGTCATCATTTCATTATGCTTCTTTCATTTCATCCGGTTCTCCAAAAAAGAAAAAAGAAAAATAAAGCTGTGCCTTTCTGGAGCTTTACAAAAAAAAAAAGAAAATAAAGCTGTGCCTTTCTGGAGCTTTACAAAAAAAACAGGGAGAACTTGGATGATATCATTCTTTGTAATCATTTATTGACTCATGACCCATGTCATTGAAAGGGGAGTGGTGTTGTGATTCACATTTCACGGGGATTTGAGTGAGGTTCATCTTGTGTTTTCACTTGATTAATCATGCATTGTACATAAGAGTAAAACCTCCTACTTCTGGCCTTAAATTATTTCAATCATTTACCCACCAACCCTAAGCCACAGAGTCATTTGAACCTTTATTGCAAGTCCTCGTGATTTTATGTGTGTTTTGTCTTTACAAAGTGGAGAAAGTAGTTACTTTACAAGCCTATGGGTAAGGAGCATGTTCTCATGATATGAGCATAACTCCACTATTAATTGTATCATGAGTGATGAGAGAAAAGATTCATAAGTGAGGTAGATCATGATTTGGCATGTTTAATAATAATAAATTGAGAAGCTTGAATGAATGAAAGGAGAAGCTTCATTATTTTTCAAAGGGGAAAAGTAAAATGCATGAATTGATTGTTTCTTTGAAAAATGGGAAGTTAAATTGGTATTTTTGTGGAACTAGAAAATTTGATTGGACATTGATAATCATTTTATTTTATTCCATTTGAAATTTAAATATTGGTGACATTGGTGTCCTTTGAATTCCATGTTGAGATTTTATGCTTGAGGACAAGCATAGTTTAAGTGTGGGGGAATTGACATGGCTTATAATTTGCACATTTTTTTAATGCATTTCTATTGTTTTAAACATCCCAAGATAACATTTTGAGCTTATATGTAACAATTTTGGATTTAAGAAGTATTTTAAGTTTAAATGCAAAAATGACCAAATTCTGCATTTTGGACAGATTTTCACTACAAGGGTATTTTGGTCATTTACAAAAAAATATAAATCCAAATTTTATGATTATAATTTCTTTAGAATCCTAATTTAATTTCCTTCAACTTTGTCTTCTGGACCAGGATCTGATTCTACCATCTTGAGGTCCAAACAATTCAATGAAGTTGAAGATTATTGAGGAACACCAAGGAAGCTTCCAGGAAATTTCTTCCAGAAAAACGAAGGTTCAGTGAAATATCCATAACTCGCTCAAAACGACTTTAATGGAGCTGAAATTTTGTGGATAGACGGTTAAGAAGATTTTGAACAAGTTTCATTAAGGAGGCCACGCCTGAAATGGCCGTGTTCAGGGACATTAATTCAGTAAGAAACGGTGTTTTTCGGTTTGATGATTCTGACTGGACAGAATAAATTGTCCGAGGAAATTAGCCATAACTCTCGGAATACCTATCCAAATCCGCTGAGATTTTGAGGGGACACGTCCAAGACAATTATGAACAACATTTAAGAAGGCCTCAACGCGTGAAGAGGTCATTTATGGGGTCCAAAACGCGACAACTTTCGGGGGTCGAATTCTGCCTATAAAAGGAGGAGAGCTCCTCCTCCTCAAGACATTCCAATTCCTTCCCAACAACATCCGGGGCACCAAGGAGATGAGGCCAAAGGGCCATTTAGGATTTATATTTCTTTATTTCCATTTTTATTTTAGTTTTAATTTCTTATGTAATTCATTCATAATCATTTTGTTAAAGTGTTTCCCATTTCTTCTTCCACCCATTTTCACTTATAACTTTAATTTTTCTTATCTCTCTTCCATCTTTCCATTGTGATATCTTTGCACTTTGCCATGGCAAGTGTCTAACTTGAGGCTTGGGAATAGGGGAGGATTCATGACGTTATTCATTATTTCACTTCAAATTAAAAAAATGTTTTAAATCTATTTGTGGTGGAGGTGAGAATATTGCACGGGTGTGGCGGTCGTCCACTACGACATTATTTTCAATTCCATTTCTTTTCATTGATTAATCATTTTCCCTCCCTTCTCTTAGGCAATCCTTTCATACGGTGGAGTTGGGGTTTCCATAAGGGATGAAACGACATACGGTGGAGTAGGGTCTTGTAGGAATATCATTCTCGGTTGAGGTGTTATCCTATTTGACTATTGGAGGAGGTGTGGTTTGGTGTGCCGGACGCATACTGAAATCACACACTAAATAAATCAATGGGATGTAATTCATTAATGAGGTTTCACTAAATGAATTATCAGATAGAATTTAAATAAACAACAAATAATGAATGGACTCGTGTTATCCAAACCTAGGACCAAGACCTTTCTTTTATAATTTCATTCTGTAATAATTTGCATTTAGATTTTAATATTGCATTGCTTAATTTAAATTTCAAATTTTCTAAAACTATAAAAATATATATATTCATAAATAATATAAAAAAAAAGAAATAAAAATTAGATTAAGTGAATTAGTATAAGTGATTGAACCGACTATAACGCTCCTCAAGTGAGACGACCCTGGTCAGCCATTGTGCTGCATTAGGAAATTTAAATACGCTTTTGCCACGCCCCACGACAGGCGTGCGTCAAAACTGGCGCCGTTGCCGGGGAGCTAAGTAGTTAATTCAATCATTTATTTCTAAATTCACAGATTTTTTTATATTTTTCATTTTTTTTAAAAAAAAAATCATAAAAAAACTATTTCCCATAATGTATTCATTATCAAATTCAAATTCATGGAACAATTACTCACAGGTGCCAGAAGAAGAAACCGACTACACTGAGGAATCCCTCCAACGAAGGGCTGATGCTCTAATGATAAGGCTCAAACAAAAGGAAAAAGGATTAGCAACATGGATCTCACTGGAAGATTTGATGGTCTTGGCCGATGAACTCCAAAAAGACATTCAAAGATTCAAGGCCAACAAGGATGTTCCACTGGTCTTCCCAAATTTCATTGAAGACATCCATGATGTTGAAGACAAACTCAAGGTGGAGGAGTCTGACTATCAATCTTCATCTATCAAAGATCAACTCCAAGTAGAATTTTCTATTGAAGAAGATATTCAATCCAAACCGAATCAGGGAGATGATACAATCTTGAACTCAAACTCTTTTAAATTTATTGAATCTGATTTGAGTATAACTCCCAACTTTTTTGAATTTTCAGAATTGTGTGACTCATATAATGCCTTGGAGGATGATGTGGAAAAAGAAGATGCACCTGTTGAGGAACACCTAGAGCTCCCTGAAGTCATCGAACATCTACTGGAGGAGCCCCATCATGAAGAGATTCTAGTGGCTTTTCCTGATGAACCAGAGACACATGCTGCTTCACATCCGAAGCAACCACTGGAAATAGAAGAAGATGTTGCACAAGAAGAAACGAAGAAGGATGAGGATCCATACTTCATCCTACCTCCTCCATGCAAGCTATACCTCATTGCGAAGGGGGTGGATTTGTTGTACTCTATACACGGAATCCTCCTCAATAAGGACAATGAAGCACAAGCTGGGAAAAGCCACATGTGGTGGTTCAAATCAAAGAAGCTACATCCACCATCAGACTTTGGATAACAGCTGGTACTGCCCACTGGAGGCAGTAAAAATTCAGGGCCCACTTGGGGGATCGTACCAAGACTTATCCCTTACTTTATACGAATTTAGATTTCAATTTCATTTCTTAGAAGTAGTTTAGCATTCATCCCTTTCCTCCTTATCATTTTGAGCTTTAATGACATGATACTTGTTCTTAATTTTGAAATTTTCTTTTGTAGAATCATGATGGAAGAAGGAAGCCCCAAAAATTTGTCAAAGGGGACTGAATCTTTATTTCAAAAGGGAGTTCATTTTTAAATTTTAAATTTTAAACTCCTTAAATTTTTTGTCCAAAACATGTTTTAAGCTTTAATGATAAGAATTGCATACCCTCACTTGAATTAATGTTTTACTCAACTTATCTAGGAGACATGAGTTTCTTAGTAATATTGTGATGCCATGTTTTAGATTTCAATGTTAATGAGATTGAATGATTAAAATGGATAATTGGATGATTAAAGTGAAGCAAGGATATTGAAATAAGGACTCACGATTTGAGGGAATTAATTGTTTCATGTAAATGAAATTTCCCTTCCATTTTTCTTTCTTTGAATTTCTGAAATTCATGTGAATTAATTTGTTATTATTAATCATGCCATGAGTGATTGTCCAATATCATATTCTCATTCCTGAGAGGATTTCTAGACCAAATATTTCCTATTTTATCTTGAGCATATTTCTTGAGTGATCTTGGGACGTGCCACCTACTAGAACTTGTATTGAAACTTGTCAAAGCTATGACTGTACAAAACCACATTTAAAATGATTGAGGCATCTCTTTGGCTAGCCACGTTTTATCCTAAGACCCACCTTGACATTTATCCTTCGTAAGCCCTTAGATGCCATGAATTTCTTTATAGGTTTAAGCCACATTACAATCCAATTTTTCCTTACCTACCCACACTTTTAGTATTTTTGCATGGTTATTTCAAGTTTGAGTGTGGGGGAAGGGCCTTTCGTGTGCGTTCCTTGGGATATGTATCACTTTTGGGTGGTGTAATGTGTGTGTCATCATTTTGGGCAATGTATTATTAGAAAATTGGGCATGAGTCATCATTTCATTATGCTTCTTTCATTTCATCCGGTTCTCCAAAAAAGAAAAAAGAAAAATAAAGCTGTGCCTTTCTGGAGCTTTACAAAAAAAAAAGAAAATAAAGCTGTGCCTTTCTGGAGCTTTACAAAAAAAACAGGGAGAACTTGGATGATATCATTCTTTGTAATCATTTATTGACTCATGACCCATGTCATTGAAAGGGGAGTGGTGTTGTGATTCACATTTCACGGGGATTTGAGTGAGGTTCATCTTGTGTTTTCACTTGATTAATCATGCATTGTACATAAGAGTAAAACCTCCTACTTCTGGCCTTAAATTATTTCAATCATTTACCCACCAACCCTAAGCCACAGAGTCATTTGAACCTTTATTGCAAGTCCTCGTGATTTTATGTGTGTTTTGTCTTTACAAAGTGGAGAAAGTAGTTACTTTACAAGCCTATGGGTAAGGAGCATGTTCTCATGATATGAGCATAACTCCACTATTAATTGTATCATGAGTGATGAGAGAAAAGATTCATAAGTGAGGTAGATCATGATTTGGCATGTTTAATAATAATAAATTGAGAAGCTTGAATGAATGAAAGGAGAAGCTTCATTATTTTTCAAAGGGGAAAAGTAAAATGCATGAATTGATTGTTTCTTTGAAAAATGGGAAGTTAAATTGGTATTTTTTTGGAACTAGAAAATTTGATTGGACATTGATAATCATTTTATTTTATTCCATTTGAAATTTAAATATTGGTGACATTGGTGTCCTTTGAATTCCATGTTGAGATTTTATGCTTGAGGACAAGCATAGTTTAAGTGTGGGGGAATTGACATGGCTTATAATTTGCACATTTTTTTAATGCATTTCTATTGTTTTAAACATCCCAAGATAACATTTTGAGCTTATATGTAACAATTTTGGATTTAAGAAGTATTTTAAGTTTAAATGCAAAAATGACCAAATTCTGCATTTTGGACAGATTTTCACTACAAGGGTATTTTGGTCATTTACAAAAACATATAAATCCAAATTTTATGATTATAATTTCTTTAGAATCCTAATTTAATTTCCTTCAACTTTGTCTTCTGGACCAGGATCTGATTCTACCATCTTGAGGTCCAAACAATTCAATGAAGTTGAAGATTATTGAGGAACACCAAGGAAGCTTCCAGGAAATTTCTTCCAGAAAAACGAAGGTTCAGTGAAATATCCATAACTCGCTCAAAACGACTTTAATGGAGCTGAAATTTTGTGGATAGACGGTTAAGAAGATTTTGAACAAGTTTCATTAAGGAGGCCACGCCTGAAATGGCCGTGTTCAGGGACATTAATTCAGTAAGAAACGGTGTTTTTCGGTTTGATGATTCTGACTGGACAGAATAAATTGTCCGAGGAAATTAGCCATAACTCTCGGAATACCTATCCAAATCCGCTGAGATTTTGAGGGGACACGTCCAAGACAATTATGAACAACATTTAAGAAGGCCTCAACGCGTGAAGAGGTCATTTATGGGGTCCAAAACGCGACAACTTTCGGGGGTCGAATTCTGCCTATAAAAGGAGGAGAGCTCCTCCTCCTCAAGACATTCCAATTCCTTCCCAACAACATCCGGGGCACCAAGGAGATGAGGCCAAAGGGCCATTTAGGATTTATATTTCTTTATTTCCATTTTTATTTTAGTTTTAATTTCTTATGTAATTCATTCATAATCATTTTGTTAAAGTGTTTCCCATTTCTTCTTCCACCCATTTTCACTTATAACTTTAATTTTTCTTATCTCTCTTCCATCTTTCCATTGTGATATCTTTGCACTTTGCCATGGCAAGTGTCTAACTTGAGGCTTGGGAATAGGGGAGGATTCATGACGTTATTCATTATTTCACTTCAAATTAAAAAAATGTTTTAAATCTATTTGTGGTGGAGGTGAGAATATTGCACGGGTGTGGCGGTCGTCCACTACGACATTATTTTCAATTCCATTTCTTTTCATTGATTAATCATTTTCCCTCCCTTCTCTTAGGCAATCCTTTCATACGGTGGAGTTGGGGTTTCCATAAGGGATGAAACGACATACGGTGGAGTAGGGTCTTGTAGGAATATCATTCTCGGTTGAGGTGTTATCCTATTTGACTATTGGAGGAGGTGTGGTTTGGTGTGCCGGACGCATACTGAAATCACACACTAAATAAATCAATGGGATGTAATTCATTAATGAGGTTTCACTAAATGAATTATCAGATAGAATTTAAATAAACAACAAATAATGAATGGACTCGTGTTATCCAAACCTAGGACCAAGACCTTTCTTTTATAATTTCATTCTGTAATAATTTGCATTTAGATTTTAATATTGCATTGCTTAATTTAAATTTCAAATTTTCTAAAACTATAAAAATATATATATTCATAAATAATATAAAAAAAAAGAAATAAAAATTAGATTAAGTGAATTAGTATAAGTGATTGAACCGACTATAACGCTCCTCAAGTGAGACGACCCTGGTCAGCCATTGTGCTGCATTAGGAAATTTAAATACGCTTTTGCCACGCCCCACGACAGGCGTGCGTCAAAACTGGCGCCGTTGCCGGGGAGCTAAGTAGTTAATTCAATCATTTATTTCTAAATTCACAGATTTTTTTATATTTTTCATTTTTTTTAAAAAAAAAATCATAAAAAAACTATTTCCCATAATGTATTCATTATCAAATTCAAATTCATGGAACAATTACTCACAGGTGCCAGAAGAAGAAACCGACTACACTGAGGAATCCCTCCAACGAAGGGCTGATGCTCTAATGATAAGGCTCAAACAAAAGGAAAAAGGATTAGCAACATGGATCTCACTGGAAGATTTGATGGTCTTGGCCGATGAACTCCAAAAAGACATTCAAAGATTCAAGGCCAACAAGGATGTTCCACTGGTCTTCCCAAATTTCATTGAAGACATCCATGATGTTGAAGACAAACTCAAGGTGGAGGAGTCTGACTATCAATCTTCATCTATCAAAGATCAACTCCAAGTAGAATTTTCTATTGAAGAAGATATTCAATCCAAACCGAATCAGGGAGATGATACAATCTTGAACTCAAACTCTTTTAAATTTATTGAATCTGATTTGAGTATAACTCCCAACTTTTTTGAATTTTCAGAATTGTGTGACTCATATAATGCCTTGGAGGATGATGTGGAAAAAGAAGATGCACCTGTTGAGGAACACCTAGAGCTCCCTGAAGTCATCGAACATCTACTGGAGGAGCCCCATCATGAAGAGATTCTAGTGGCTTTTCCTGATGAACCAGAGACACATGCTGCTTCACATCCGAAGCAACCACTGGAAATAGAAGAAGATGTTGCACAAGAAGAAACGAAGAAGGATGAGGATCCATACTTCATCCTACCTCCTCCATGCAAGCTATACCTCATTGCGAAGGGGGTGGATTTGTTGTACTCTATACACGGAATCCTCCTCAATAAGGACAATGAAGCACAAGCTGGGAAAAGCCACATGTGGTGGTTCAAATCAAAGAAGCTACATCCACCATCAGACTTTGGATAACAGCTGGTACTGCCCACTGGAGGCAGTAAAAATTCAGGGCCCACTTGGGGGATCGTACCAAGACTTATCCCTTACTTTATACGAATTTAGATTTCAATTTCATTTCTTAGAAGTAGTTTAGCATTCATCCCTTTCCTCCTTATCATTTTGAGCTTTAATGACATGATACTTGTTCTTAATTTTGAAATTTTCTTTTGTAGAATCATGATGGAAGAAGGAAGCCCCAAAAATTTGTCAAAGGGGACTGAATCTTTATTTCAAAAGGGAGTTCATTTTTAAATTTTAAATTTTAAACTCCTTAAATTTTTTGTCCAAAACATGTTTTAAGCTTTAATGATAAGAATTGCATACCCTCACTTGAATTAATGTTTTACTCAACTTATCTAGGAGACATGAGTTTCTTAGTAATATTGTGATGCCATGTTTTAGATTTCAATGTTAATGAGATTGAATGATTAAAATGGATAATTGGATGATTAAAGTGAAGCAAGGATATTGAAATAAGGACTCACGATTTGAGGGAATTAATTGTTTCATGTAAATGAAATTTCCCTTCCATTTTTCTTTCTTTGAATTTCTGAAATTCATGTGAATTAATTTGTTATTATTAATCATGCCATGAGTGATTGTCCAATATCATATTCTCATTCCTGAGAGGATTTCTAGACCAAATATTTCCTATTTTATCTTGAGCATATTTCTTGAGTGATCTTGGGACGTGCCACCTACTAGAACTTGTATTGAAACTTGTCAAAGCTATGACTGTACAAAACCACATTTAAAATGATTGAGGCATCTCTTTGGCTAGCCACGTTTTATCCTAAGACCCACCTTGACATTTATCCTTCGTAAGCCCTTAGATGCCATGAATTTCTTTATAGGTTTAAGCCACATTACAATCCAATTTTTCCTTACCTACCCACACTTTTAGTATTTTTGCATGGTTATTTCAAGTTTGAGTGTGGGGGAAGGGCCTTTCGTGTGCGTTCCTTGGGATATGTATCACTTTTGGGTGGTGTAATGTGTGTGTCATCATTTTGGGCAATGTATTATTAGAAAATTGGGCATGAGTCATCATTTCATTATGCTTCTTTCATTTCATCCGGTTCTCCAAAAAAGAAAAAAGAAAAATAAAGCTGTGCCTTTCTGGAGCTTTACAAAAAAAAAAGAAAATAAAGCTGTGCCTTTCTGGAGCTTTACAAAAAAAACAGGGAGAACTTGGATGATATCATTCTTTGTAATCATTTATTGACTCATGACCCATGTCATTGAAAGGGGAGTGGTGTTGTGATTCACATTTCACGGGGATTTGAGTGAGGTTCATCTTGTGTTTTCACTTGATTAATCATGCATTGTACATAAGAGTAAAACCTCCTACTTCTGGCCTTAAATTATTTCAATCATTTACCCACCAACCCTAAGCCACAGAGTCATTTGAACCTTTATTGCAAGTCCTCGTGATTTTATGTGTGTTTTGTCTTTACAAAGTGGAGAAAGTAGTTACTTTACAAGCCTATGGGTAAGGAGCATGTTCTCATGATATGAGCATAACTCCACTATTAATTGTATCATGAGTGATGAGAGAAAAGATTCATAAGTGAGGTAGATCATGATTTGGCATGTTTAATAATAATAAATTGAGAAGCTTGAATGAATGAAAGGAGAAGCTTCATTATTTTTCAAAGGGGAAAAGTAAAATGCATGAATTGATTGTTTCTTTGAAAAATGGGAAGTTAAATTGGTATTTTTGTGGAACTAGAAAATTTGATTGGACATTGATAATCATTTTATTTTATTCCATTTGAAATTTAAATATTGGTGACATTGGTGTCCTTTGAATTCCATGTTGAGATTTTATGCTTGAGGACAAGCATAGTTTAAGTGTGGGGGAATTGACATGGCTTATAATTTGCACATTTTTTTAATGCATTTCTATTGTTTTAAACATCCCAAGATAACATTTTGAGCTTATATGTAACAATTTTGGATTTAAGAAGTATTTTAAGTTTAAATGCAAAAATGACCAAATTCTGCATTTTGGACAGATTTTCACTACAAGGGTATTTTGGTCATTTACAAAAACATATAAATCCAAATTTTATGATTATAATTTCTTTAGAATCCTAATTTAATTTCCTTCAACTTTGTCTTCTGGACCAGGATCTGATTCTACCATCTTGAGGTCCAAACAATTCAATGAAGTTGAAGATTATTGAGGAACACCAAGGAAGCTTCCAGGAAATTTCTTCCAGAAAAACGAAGGTTCAGTGAAATATCCATAACTCGCTCAAAACGACTTTAATGGAGCTGAAATTTTGTGGATAGACGGTTAAGAAGATTTTGAACAAGTTTCATTAAGGAGGCCACGCCTGAAATGGCCGTGTTCAGGGACATTAATTCAGTAAGAAACGGTGTTTTTCGGTTTGATGATTCTGACTGGACAGAATAAATTGTCCGAGGAAATTAGCCATAACTCTCGGAATACCTATCCAAATCCGCTGAGATTTTGAGGGGACACGGCCAAGACAATTATGAACAACATTTAAGAAGGCCTCAACGCGTGAAGAGGTCATTTATGGGGTCCAAAACGCGACAACTTTCGGGGGTCGAATTCTGCCTATAAAAGGAGGAGAGCTCCTCCTCCTCAAGACATTCCAATTCCTTCCCAACAACATCCGGGGCACCAAGGAGATGAGGCCAAAGGGCCATTTAGGATTTATATTTCTTTATTTCCATTTTTATTTTAGTTTTAATTTCTTATGTAATTCATTCATAATCATTTTGTTAAAGTGTTTCCCATTTCTTCTTCCACCCATTTTCACTTATAACTTTAATTTTTCTTATCTCTCTTCCATCTTTCCATTGTGATATCTTTGCACTTTGCCATGGCAAGTGTCTAACTTGAGGCTTGGGAATAGGGGAGGATTCATGACGTTATTCATTATTTCACTTCAAATTAAAAAAATGTTTTAAATCTATTTGTGGTGGAGGTGAGAATATTGCACGGGTGTGGCGGTCGTCCACTACGACATTATTTTCAATTCCATTTCTTTTCATTGATTAATCATTTTCCCTCCCTTCTCTTAGGCAATCCTTTCATACGGTGGAGTTGGGGTTTCCATAAGGGATGAAACGACATACGGTGGAGTAGGGTCTTGTAGGAATATCATTCTCGGTTGAGGTGTTATCCTATTTGACTATTGGAGGAGGTGTGGTTTGGTGTGCCGGACGCATACTGAAATCACACACTAAATAAATCAATGGGATGTAATTCATTAATGAGGTTTCACTAAATGAATTATCAGATAGAATTTAAATAAACAACAAATAATGAATGGACTCGTGTTATCCAAACCTAGGACCAAGACCTTTCTTTTATAATTTCATTCTGTAATAATTTGCATTTAGATTTTAATATTGCATTGCTTAATTTAAATTTCAAATTTTCTAAAACTATAAAAATATATATATTCATAAATAATATAAAAAAAAGAAATAAAATTTAGATTAAGTGAATTAGTATAAGTGATTGAACCGACTATAACGCTCCTCAAGTGAGACGACCCTGGTCAGCCATTGTGCTGCATTAGGAAATTTAAATACGCTTTTGCCACGCCCCACGACAGGCGTGCGTCAAAACTGGCGCCGTTGCCAGGGAGCTAAGTAGTTAATTCAATCATTTATTTCTAAATTCACAGATTTTTTTATATTTTTCATTTTTTTTTAAAAAAAAAATCATAAAAAAACTATTTCCCATAATGTATTCATTATCAAATTCAAATTCATGGAACAATTACTCACAGGTGCCAGAAGAAGAAACCGACTACACTGAGGAATCCCTCCAACGAAGGGCTGATGCTCTAATGATAAGGCTCAAACAAAAGGAAAAAGGATTAGCAACATGGATCTCACTGGAAGATTTGATGGTCTTGGCCGATGAACTCCAAAAAGACATTCAAAGATTCAAGGCCAACAAGGATGTTCCACTGGTCTTCCCAAATTTCATTGAAGACATCCATGATGTTGAAGACAAACTCAAGGTGGAGGAGTCTGACTATCAATCTTCATCTATCAAAGATCAACTCCAAGTAGAATTTTCTATTGAAGAAGATATTCAATCCAAACCGAATCAGGGAGATGATACAATCTTGAACTCAAACTCTTTTAAATTTATTGAATCTGATTTGAGTATAACTCCCAACTTTTTTGAATTTTCAGAATTGTGTGACTCATATAATGCCTTGGAGGATGATGTGGAAAAAGAAGATGCACCTGTTGAGGAACACCTAGAGCTCCCTGAAGTCATCGAACATCTACTGGAGGAGCCCCATCATGAAGAGATTCTAGTGGCTTTTCCTGATGAACCAGAGACACATGCTGCTTCACATCCGAAGCAACCACTGGAAATAGAAGAAGATGTTGCACAAGAAGAAACGAAGAAGGATGAGGATCCATACTTCATCCTACCTCCGCCATGCAAGCTATACCTCATTGCGAAGGGGGTGGATTTGTTGTACTCTATACACGGAATCCTCCTCAATAAGGACAATGAAGCACAAGCTGGGAAAAGCCACATGTGGTGGTTCAAATCAAAGAAGCTACATCCACCATCAGACTTTGGATAACAGCTGGTACTGCCCACTGGAGGCAGTAAAAATTCAGGGCCCACTTGGGGGATCGTACCAAGACTTATCCCTTACTTTATACGAATTTAGATTTCAATTTCATTTCTTAGAAGTAGTTTAGCATTCATCCCTTTCCTCCTTATCATTTTGAGCTTTAATGACATGATACTTGTTCTTAATTTTGAAATTTTCTTTTGTAGGATCATGATGGAAGAAGGAAGCCCCAAAAATTTTTCAAAGGGGACTGAATCTTTATTTCAAAAGGGAGTTCATTTTTAAATTTTAAATTTTAAACTCCTTAAATTTTTTGTCCAAAACATGTTTTAAGCTTTAATGATAAGAATTGCATACCCTCACTTGAATTAATGTTTTACTCAACTTATCTAGGAGACATGAGTTTCTTAGTAATATTGTGATGCCATGTTTTAGATTTCAATGTTAATGAGATTGAATGATTAAAATGGATAATTGGATGATTAAAGTGAAGCAAGGATATTGAAATAAGGACTCACGATTTGAGGGAATTAATTGTTTCATGTAAATGAAATTTCCCTTCCATTTTTCTTTCTTTGAATTTCTGAAATTCATGTGAATTAATTTGTTATTATTAATCATGCCATGAGTGATTGTCCAATATCATATTCTCATTCCTGAGAGGATTTCTAGACCAAATATTTCCTATTTTATCTTGAGCATATTTCTTGAGTGATCTTGGGACGTGCCACCTACTAGAACTTGTATTGAAACTTGTCAAAGCTATGACTGTACAAAACCACATTTAAAATGATTGAGGCATCTCTTTGGCTAGCCACATTTTATCCTAAGACCCACCTTGACATTTATCCTTCGTAAGCCCTTAGATGCCATGAATTTCTTTATAGGTTTAAGCCACATTACAATCCAATTTTTCCTTACCTACCCACACTTTTAGTATTTTTGCATGGTTATTTCAAGTTTGAGTGTGGGGGAAGGGCCTTTCGTGTGCGTTCCTTGGGATATGTATCACTTTTGGGTGGTGTAATGTGTGTGTCATCATTTTGGGCAATGTATTATTAGAAAATTGGGCATGAGTCATCATTTCATTATGCTTCTTTCATTTCATCCGGTTCTCCAAAAAAGAAAAAAGAAAAATAAAGCTGTGCCTTTCTGGAGCTTTACAAAAAAAAAAGAAAATAAAGCTGTGCCTTTCTGGAGCTTTACAAAAAAAACAGGGAGAACTTGGATGATATCATTCTTTGTAATCATTTATTGACTCATGACCCATGTCATTGAAAGGGGAGTGGTGTTGTGATTCACATTTCACGGGGATTTGAGTGAGGTTCATCTTGTGTTTTCACTTGATTAATCATGCATTGTACATAAGAGTAAAACCTCCTACTTCTGGCCTTAAATTATTTCAATCATTTACCCACCAACCCTAAGCCACAGAGTCATTTGAACCTTTATTGCAAGTCCTCGTGATTTTATGTGTGTTTTGTCTTTACAAAGTGGAGAAAGTAGTTACTTTACAAGCCTATGGGTAAGGAGCATGTTCTCATGATATGAGCATAACTCCACTATTAATTGTATCATGAGTGATGAGAGAAAAGATTCATAAGTGAGGTAGATCATGATTTGGCATGTTTAATAATAATAAATTGAGAAGCTTGAATGAATGAAAGGAGAAGCTTCATTATTTTTCAAAGGGGAAAAGTAAAATGCATGAATTGATTGTTTCTTTGAAAAATGGGAAGTTAAATTGGTATTTTTGTGGAACTGGAAAATTTGATTGGACATTGATAATCATTTTATTTTATTCCATTTGAAATTTAAATATTGGTGACATTGGTGTCCTTTGAATTCCATGTTGAGATTTTATGCTTGAGGACAAGCATAGTTTAAGTGTGGGGGAATTGACATGGCTTATAATTTGCACATTTTTTAATGCATTTCTATTGTTTTAAACATCCCAAGATAACATTTTGAGCTTATATGTAACAATTTTGGATTTAAGAAGTATTTTAAGTTTAAATGCAAAAATGACCAAATTCTGCATTTTGGACAGATTTTCACTACAAGGGTATTTTGGTCATTTACAAAAAAATATAAATCCAAATTTTATGATTATAATTTCTTTAGAATCCTAATTTAATTTCCTTCAACTTTGTCTTCTGGACCAGGATCTGATTCTACCATCTTGAGGTCCAAACAATTCAATGAAGTTGAAGATTATTGAGGAACACCAAGGAAGCTTCCAGGAAATTTCTTCCAGAAAAACGAAGGTTCAGTGAAATATCCATAACTCGCTCAAAACGACTTTAATGGAGCTGAAATTTTGTGGATAGACGGTTAAGAAGATTTTGAACAAGTTTCATTAAGGAGGCCACGCCTGAAATGGCCGTGTTCAGGGACATTAATTCAGTAAGAAACGGTGTTTTTCGGTTTGATGATTCTGACTGGACAGAATAAATTGTCCGAGGAAATTAGCCATAACTCTCGGAATACCTATCCAAATCCGCTGAGATTTTGAGGGGACACGGCCAAGACAATTATGAACAACATTTAAGAAGGCCTCAACGCGTGAAGAGGTCATTTATGGGGTCCAAAACGCGACAACTTTCGGGGGTCGAATTCTGCCTATAAAAGGAGGAGAGCTCCTCCTCCTCAAGACATTCCAATTCCTTCCCAACAACATCCGGGGCACCAAGGAGATGAGGCCAAAGGGCCATTTAGGATTTATATTTCTTTATTTCCATTTTTATTTTAGTTTTAATTTCTTATGTAATTCATTCATAATCATTTTGTTAAAGTGTTTCCCATTTCTTCTTCCACCCATTTTCACTTATAACTTTAATTTTTCTTATCTCTCTTCCATCTTTCCATTGTGATATCTTTGCACTTTGCCATGGCAAGTGTCTAACTTGAGGCTTGGGAATAGGGGAGGATTCATGACGTTATTCATTATTTCACTTCAAATTAAAAAAATGTTTTAAATCTATTTGTGGTGGAGGTGAGAATATTGCACGGGTGTGGCGGTCGTCCACTACGACATTATTTTCAATTCCATTTCTTTTCATTGATTAATCATTTTCCCTCCCTTCTCTTAGGCAATCCTTTCATACGGTGGAGTTGGGGTTTCCATAAGGGATGAAACGACATACGGTGGAGTAGGGTCTTGTAGGAATATCATTCTCGGTTGAGGTGTTATCCTATTTGACTATTGGAGGAGGTGTGGTTTGGTGTGCCGGACGCATACTGAAATCACACACTAAATAAATCAATGGGATGTAATTCATTAATGAGGTTTCACTAAATGAATTATCAGATAGAATTTAAATAAACAACAAATAATGAATGGACTCGTGTTATCCAAACCTAGGACCAAGACCTTTCTTTTATAATTTCATTCTGTAATAATTTGCATTTAGATTTTAATATTGCATTGCTTAATTTAAATTTCAAATTTTCTAAAACTATAAAAATATATATATTCATAAATAATATAAAAAAAAAGAAATAAAAATTAGATTAAGTGAATTAGTATAAGTGATTGAACCGACTATAACGCTCCTCAAGTGAGACGACCCTGGTCAGCCATTGTGCTGCATTAGGAAATTTAAATACGCTTTTGCCACGCCCCACGACAGGCGTGCGTCAAAACTGGCGCCGTTGCCGGGGAGCTAAGTAGTTAATTCAATCATTTATTTCTAAATTCACAGATTTTTTTATATTTTTCATTTTTTTTAAAAAAAAAAATCATAAAAAAACTATTTCCCATAATGTATTCATTATCAAATTCAAATTCATGGAACAATTACTCACAGGTGCCAGAAGAAGAAACCGACTACACTGAGGAATCCCTCCAACGAAGGGCTGATGCTCTAATGATAAGGCTCAAACAAAAGGAAAAAGGATTAGCAACATGGATCTCACTGGAAGATTTGATGGTCTTGGCCGATGAACTCCAAAAAGACATTCAAAGATTCAAGGCCAACAAGGATGTTCCACTGGTCTTCCCAAATTTCATTGAAGACATCCATGATGTTGAAGACAAACTCAAGGTGGAGGAGTCTGACTATCAATCTTCATCTATCAAAGATCAACTCCAAGTAGAATTTTCTATTGAAGAAGATATTCAATCCAAACCGAATCAGGGAGATGATACAATCTTGAACTCAAACTCTTTTAAATTTATTGAATCTGATTTGAGTATAACTCCCAACTTTTTTGAATTTTCAGAATTGTGTGACTCATATAATGCCTTGGAGGATGATGTGGAAAAAGAAGATGCACCTGTTGAGGAACACCTAGAGCTCCCTGAAGTCATCGAACATCTACTGGAGGAGCCCCATCATGAAGAGATTCTAGTGGCTTTTCCTGATGAACCAGAGACACATGCTGCTTCACATCCGAAGCAACCACTGGAAATAGAAGAAGATGTTGCACAAGAAGAAACGAAGAAGGATGAGGATCCATACTTCATCCTACCTCCGCCATGCAAGCTATACCTCATTGCGAAGGGGGTGGATTTGTTGTACTCTATACACGGAATCCTCCTCAATAAGGACAATGAAGCACAAGCTGGGAAAAGCCACATGTGGTGGTTCAAATCAAAGAAGCTACATCCACCATCAGACTTTGGATAACAGCTGGTACTGCCCACTGGAGGCAGTAAAAATTCAGGGCCCACTTGGGGGATCGTACCAAGACTTATCCCTTACTTTATACGAATTTAGATTTCAATTTCATTTCTTAGAAGTAGTTTAGCATTCATCCCTTTCCTCCTTATCATTTTGAGCTTTAATGACATGATACTTGTTCTTAATTTTGAAATTTTCTTTTGTAGGATCATGATGGAAGAAGGAAGCCCCAAAAATTTGTCAAAGGGGACTGAATCTTTATTTCAAAAGGGAGTTCATTTTTAAATTTTAAATTTTAAACTCCTTAAATTTTTTGTCCAAAACATGTTTTAAGCTTTAATGATAAGAATTGCATACCCTCACTTGAATTAATGTTTTACTCAACTTATCTAGGAGACATGAGTTTCTTAGTAATATTGTGATGCCATGTTTTAGATTTCAATGTTAATGAGATTGAATGATTAAAATGGATAATTGGATGATTAAAGTGAAGCAAGGATATTGAAATAAGGACTCACGATTTGAGGGAATTAATTGTTTCATGTAAATGAAATTTCCCTTCCATTTTTCTTTCTTTGAATTTCTGAAATTCATGTGAATTAATTTGTTATTATTAATCATGCCATGAGTGATTGTCCAATATCATATTCTCATTCCTGAGAGGATTTCTAGACCAAATATTTCCTATTTTATCTTGAGCATATTTCTTGAGTGATCTTGGGACGTGCCACCTACTAGAACTTGTATTGAAACTTGTCAAAGCTATGACTGTACAAAACCACATTTAAAATGATTGAGGCATCTCTTTGGCTAGCCACTTTTTATCCTAAGACCCACCTTGACATTTATCCTTCGTAAGCCCTTAGATGCCATGAATTTCTTTATAGGTTTAAGCCACATTACAATCCAATTTTTCCTTACCTACCCACACTTTTAGTATTTTTGCATGGTTATTTCAAGTTTGAGTGTGGGGGAAGGGCCTTTCGTGTGCGTTCCTTGGGATATGTATCACTTTTGGGTGGTGTAATGTGTGTGTCATCATTTTGGGCAATGTATTATTAGAAAATTGGGCATGAGTCATCATTTCATTATGCTTCTTTCATTTCATCCGGTTCTCCAAAAAAGAAAAAAGAAAAATAAAGCTGTGCCTTTCTGGAGCTTTACAAAAAAAAAAGAAAATAAAGCTGTGCCTTTCTAGAGCTTTACAAAAAAAACAGGGAGAACTTGGATGATATCATTCTTTGTAATCATTTATTGACTCATGACCCATGTCATTGAAAGGGGAGTGGTGTTGTGATTCACATTTCACGGGGATTTGAGTGAGGTTCATCTTGTGTTTTCACTTGATTAATCATGCATTGTACATAAGAGTAAAACCTCCTACTTCTGGCCTTAAATTATTTCAATCATTTACCCACCAACCCTAAGCCACAGAGTCATTTGAACCTTTATTGCAAGTCCTCGTGATTTTATGTGTGTTTTGTCTTTACAAAGTGGAGAAAGTAGTTACTTTACAAGCCTATGGGTAAGGAGCATGTTCTCATGATATGAGCATAACTCCACTATTAATTGTATCATGAGTGATGAGAGAAAAGATTCATAAGTGAGGTAGATCATGATTTGGCATGTTTAATAATAATAAATTGAGAAGCTTGAATGAATGAAAGGAGAAGCTTCATTATTTTTCAAAGGGGAAAAGTAAAATGCATGAATTGATTGTTTCTTTGAAAAATGGGAAGTTAAATTGGTATTTTTGTGGAACTGGAAAATTTGATTGGACATTGATAATCATTTTATTTTATTCCATTTGAAATTTAAATATTGGTGACATTGGTGTCCTTTGAATTCCATGTTGAGATTTTATGCTTGAGGACAAGCATAGTTTAAGTGTGGGGGAATTGACATGGCTTATAATTTGCACATTTTTTAATGCATTTCTATTGTTTTAAACATCCCAAGATAACATTTTGAGCTTATATGTAACAATTTTGGATTTAAGAAGTATTTTAAGTTTAAATGCAAAAATGACCAAATTCTGCATTTTGGACAGATTTTCACTACAAGGGTATTTTGGTCATTTACAAAAAAATATAAATCCAAATTTTATGATTATAATTTCTTTAGAATCCTAATTTAATTTCCTTCAACTTTGTCTTCTGGACCAGGATCTGATTCTACCATCTTGAGGTCCAAACAATTCAATGAAGTTGAAGATTATTGAGGAACACCAAGGAAGCTTCCAGGAAATTTCTTCCAGAAAAACGAAGGTTCAGTGAAATATCCATAACTCGCTCAAAACGACTTTAATGGAGCTGAAATTTTGTGGATAGACGGTTAAGAAGATTTTGAACAAGTTTCATTAAGGAGGCCACGCCTGAAATGGCCGTGTTCAGGGACATTAATTCAGTAAGAAACGGTGTTTTTCGGTTTGATGATTCTGACTGGACAGAATAAATTGTCAGAGGAAAGTGGCCATAACTCTCGGAATACCTATCCAAATCCGCTGATATTTTGAGGGGACACGGCCAAGACAATTATTAACAACATTTAAGAAGGCCTCAACGCGTGAAGAGGTCATTTATGGGGTCCAAAACGCGACAACTTTCGGGGGTCGAATTCTGCCTATAAAAGGAGGAGAGCTCCTCCTCCTCAAGACATTCCAATTCCTTCCCAACAACATCCGGGGCACCAAGGAGAGGAGGCCAAAGGGCCATTTAGGATTTATATTTCTTTATTTCCATTTTTATTTTAGTTTTAATTTCTTATGTAATTCATTCATAATCATTTTGTTAAAGTGTTTCCCATTTCTTCTTCCACCCATTTTCACTTATAACTTTAATTTTTCTTATCTCTCTTCCATCTTTCCATTGTGATATCTTTGCACTTTGCCATGGCAAGTGTCTAACTTGAGGCTTGGGAATAGGGGAGGATTCATGACGTTATTCATTATTTCACTTCAAATTAAAAAAATGTTTTAAATCTATTTGTGGTGGAGGTGAGAATATTGCACGGGTGTGGCGGTCGTCCACTACGACATTATTTTCAATTCCATTTCTTTTCATTGATTAATCATTTTCCCTCCCTTCTCTTAGGCAATCCTTTCATACGGTGGAGTTGGGGTTTCCATAAGGGATGAAACGACATACGGTGGAGTAGGGTCTTGTAGGAATATCATTCTCGGTTGAGGTGTTATCCTATTTGACTATTGGAGGAGGTGTGGTTTGGTGTGCCGGACGCATACTGAAATCACACACTAAATAAATCAATGGGATGTAATTCATTAATGAGGTTTCACTAAATGAATTATCAGATAGAATTTAAATAAACAACAAATAATGAATGGACTCGTGTTATCCAAACCTAGGACCAAGACCTTTCTTTTATAATTTCATTCTGTAATAATTTGCATTTAGATTTTAATATTGCATTGCTTAATTTAAATTTCAAATTTTCTAAAACTATAAAAATATATATATTCATAAATAATATAAAAAAAAAGAAATAAAAATTAGATTAAGTGAATTAGTATAAGTGATTGAACCGACTATAACGCTCCTCAAGTGAGACGACCCTGGTCAGCCATTGTGCTGCATTAGGAAATTTAAATACGCTTTTGCCACGCCCCACGACAGGCGTGCGTCAGTACTGTTGGTTTAATTTTAGAAATTAAGATTAGTGCATATTTATCTCAATGAATATCCTTTTGGGGGATCATTAGATCATTCACTTACCATTTTGTTTTTGATTAATCTTCAAAGACAATGTAAATATATGGTTTATCCTGCATGGATCATGTGATTCTAAAGAAGTTTATTCTAGCTCTTCCAGTGTGACCAAGTCTTCTTGAATACTCATCGTTTAAAAAAAAATTGAGTTAGTGGTGGAAATTTATTAAAGAGTGAAAATTTACTTAAAATGTAAGTATATCTCATAATGTTCTTAGTCAATATCATAAATGAATTCCTCTTCCTTATGTAATGTAACTTTAAAAAAAAAATGTTGTCCGTTTACTTTCCTACTAGGAGACTAATGGTCGTTTGTCCCAACACAAGTTTGTGGTTTTCTCATTGTTAACTTTCTCCTGATCATGATTTCTATCCCTCTCC
The DNA here is from genome assembly GCA_963277665.1 of Viscum album. Lineage (NCBI taxonomy): Eukaryota > Viridiplantae > Streptophyta > Magnoliopsida > Santalales > Viscaceae > Viscum > Viscum album. The sequence goes on along the minus strand of OY728156.1, from coordinate 1,428,462,741 downwards.
ATCAGAACTTGACACTTAGTTTATCATCCATATCTATGTTTTCTTACATGGAATCCTAGTATGGGTTATCTTGGATGACCCTTATACCTCTCTTTCTTTCTTTTAAAGTGATAGTTTTATTGACTCTTTTTCCGATGTGGGACTTTCCATTATATTCCCAAGCAAAATTTTAAAAATTGCGAGGACGCAATTTATTGAAGGAGGGGAGAATGTAACACCCCAAGCTTCCACGGTACGTTTCCCTTCGAATAATGCGATATCGTGTGTTGTACGCAACCTCGAGTTCTAACACACACCACAACTAATTAAACTAGCCGTTGTGGATAGTAATACCTACTTTTTGAAATCATATATATTTTATATTTCAAAATGGACTTCATTTTTGTATTCGGAATATTGAAATTAGCCTAGGCTGAAATTTTGGTACTTTTCGGATAACTTTTATATTTTGATGAATAGTGAAAATTACTAAATTTTAATTAAAAACAACTTTTTTAATCAAAATAATTAATAGTGATAAATTGTGAATTTGAGTGGTTTTAAAGTATATTTAGAATATATTTTTACCATTTAATATAATGTTGATCATTGGGCATAATTTTACAATTAAACCGAACATAAACAAGTGTCAATCTTTTGATAGTTATTACCTCTTAAAAACACACTTTTTGTTTTGACAACGGGAATTAATTTTAAATTAATTTCTGCCACTTCTGTGTTTTGAATTTAGAAAAATGGATTCCATATTTGGAATCAGGATGTCCAAATTGTGTAAATAGGTAACTTTTATTTTTAGACATTTTGAATAATTACTGTGGTAAATATTTTATTTACCATGGTTAAGGGTAAATCCGGTAAATAAGGGTTAAAAAATAATATTATAATAATACTAAATTACCCTAAAACGTGTCTTAACCCTATTGGTTGATACATGGTCGACCATGGGCATCTTTGGGTCAATTTTGGGACCCCATTGATCCACTTGTAAGTGATAATGACACTTTATTTTAATTAAGTTAAAATGAATACAAAAATGGCATAAGCTTAAATCTTTTAAAAGAACAATTTTTACATAGGGTTATACATGTTGGATTTTCGATTATAAATATTCATTATAAAGCTAAAAAGATTTCCTACATAATGATATTTTATTTATAATTTTTAGACATCAAATAATTTAAATTATTAATGACACAATAATGATGCAATGTTTACCTCATTAATAAATCATTTAAATAAATAAGATTATAATGATTAAAATATTAACTAAAACCTGTCCAATTATTATTGGTTGATGTTATTTAGAATATGAGTCATCTTATCTTCGACCTCAATGATTTTTGGACCATTATAAACCGAATATAATTATATTATAAAGTAATACTTTCACTCTTTCCTAAAGAGCCCCTCCTCTCCCTTATAAAAGGAGACCACTTCTACTCATTCCTCACACCTCTCAAGCCACTTGGCTCGTCCAAACTCTGCCCAACTAAGCTCCCCACATCCCTCTACTCCTCCTTGAAGCTTACCCTTAGGCATAATGCATTTCAAGAAGTCCTTTGGTTCCAACCAAAGTGAGTTACCTAAATTAAAGGTAACATTTTCTCTTAAATTATTTTCAATTATTTTGCTTCTCCAACCCCCAAACTCTTTTTAGTTCCTTTCTTTTGTAACAACACCAGTATCCACAATATACTAGGATGTTGTTATAAGAAGGATTCAAACTACACATACACACAACTCCATCTAATGGATGATGAACATAATGTTTCTGTGGATGGCAAACTAACGCCTCACGAAACGATGATTGTTCAAATACATCTTACCGCCTCTCATGGTGGCCATTATGATGGCACTGTAATTAAATATGATATTAATGATATATATTTTATATATAAGCTTCTGTAATTCCATTTTATTTCATATCCTTATTCGTTTCATGTTGTATATACATACGATAATTTCATTTGAGGAAGTGCGGACTACCGCCCCCTTAAAATGATATGACTCGTTCATACCACACATGGAACGTATAAAGGATGGTGTTAATGAACTTAAGTAACATATATAAAATATTATATTATACTGGAATAATAATATACCTATGTATCATTTGGATTAAATTCTTTTAAAATGAAAAATTAAATGGAAGTAGCGTTCGTGCGTACGTGCGGACTACCGTCTCCACGAACGCGATGAGATTCATTGTCCATCATATCCATTCAAGTATAATTATAATTTGATGATTTAAAAATAGTATATAAGGACTTTATATCATTCTGGATATGAATAATATACATCCCATTAATAATGAATGTGGATCACATAACAAAGAATATAAAGTAAAATGAACTCGTTAACACCCGAAATGACGATAATTCTAAGATATTATTAACAAATAAATGTTAAAAGATAATATATGATATCATATTAAAGTAAATGATTCTTGTATTATTCAATAACAATTATTTCACCATTATACAGGAGGTAAACCTACCATCGACCAAGGAAAAATTACAAAGTAAGGGATTTTCTTATCTCACTTTCAATTCCGTGAGATTTCCATTGTTCACCACTTAATTATTGCATGTGGTGTACTGCCCATGATTGTATTCATTGTGTAATATAATTTAATTTATGTGTATTTACATCATCATGTTATGATACTTCTTTCATGGGTGTATGTTTCGTAAGTTACCTAATCGATAACGGAATTTGAAATTTCAATTTCCACTCATTTGGCTTTACACATATTTCATTGATTATATTACCCCAAGATTATGTGTGGAATCACTATTCATTTGATTATGTCATAATTTCCACTCCCCTTCCTGTGGATATAAGTTTGATACACATAATCACTCCATTGAAAATTCTCAAGTCATTGATATGAATTTGATAAGAGTAGTTTTAACTCTTTCACCATTTGTTGAGTTAAACATCCAATTCGTTGGTGTTGTTTTTACAAGAATATGTGTGAATATCCTTTGATTGTTTTACACTGAATATCCAATCATATTTAGTGTATTTATATTTTTCACACATAATTATGTTGTTGATTTATCCTTAACCTAAGGATATGGTCTTTATGAGAGATTTCATCTCAACATACATTCCATTGAGACTTCTTTGTTGATATACACCAAATCACTTTTATGTGGTGTATATAATGTAATTTGACATGGTATATAATGAATTCCCTTTATTCTCATGATATTACAAAGTTCTGATTACCTCAATTATTTGTATTCATGTGTCTCTCTTTTGGTTAGAATCTCTAACTAAAATACCATTTTTAAATGTTTTAAAGACTTATTCATCTAAATCTTTCTCATTAATGTCCATGTTTTAAAAATGGTTTTAAGGATTTATTTATATGGACATTAAAGTTTTAAGATTAAAACTCATTTTAAAAGTTTCAAAGTGGTATGGGACACTTTGATTCAAAAATCTATTTTTAAATGGCTTCTTGACAAATAGTGTGACTTTTAAATGTTTTCAAGAAAAGGGGGATATTTCTCTCAAATAGTTTTGATGATTATTTTCATCTATGTAAACATCCTTCATTATTCATGATTGAGGTTAATGTGATACAATACAATCTTCCATATTGTATCAAATGAGTTATATTTGACTGTGGATGTTCTATTTTTATACCATTCATGGTTTGTGGTTAAAGTATTGACATTTCGTATGCTAGTTTTAATACGAATGTTTATTTTATGCTTAAACCTATTCATATGAGGAATGCATTGGACTTAATAAGTGACGGGTGGAGCCCGCTATAGCTCCTCGATGCATCGGTAGGTCTCATGAGACAAACTAGTGTCTTGGCACAAGGCCTTGGCAAAATCTTATTTGTAGTCTTGGCACGAGGCCTTGGCTATGTGGTTATGATAGTCTGGCATTATGCATTCCATCATTATGAAAGTGGTTATTGATATTGCATGTGATCATTCGACTAGTAGAATATCCATGTGAGTAAGTAAATGGCATTATTTCATTTTACCTTTTCCATTTTATGCTGAAGTTCAAGTTTCAAAGGCTTTTGTTTTAGTTATAAATTTCCTTAAGTGTTTATGCTTATTTATGAAATCTTATGCTATAATGTTATCCTTACTGAGCATCTGAGCTCACCCCTTTCAATGTTTTATTTTTCCCAGGATTATGAAGAAGTAATTTATGAATGACCTGCAGGGATAGTATGAGGGGATATGAAGACAAGATGTTTTTTTTATGATGTAATGTAAAAAAATTAAGGATGTATCTAGTTATTCCAAGGCTACTAAACTAATCGATCTTTCGAGACTTGATCTTTCTCGTGATCATGCCAATGTAATGTAATAATGCACCGACTCTAGGTAACTAGGGTCGGGGCGTTACAGTAGATGTTTTTATCAAGAGTATAAATTTCAAGTATTCCTAGGTATCTAAGTTTTTTTATGTTTTTTTAATATATTTTTATTGATTATATCTAAGAAAATAATGAATATTATTAACAATAAAGAATTTACCATGCTCTATGGGAAGGTATTCCATTTATATAAGGAGTAGATGGTTCTATATCTTCTTTAAATTGTATTTTTTTGTTCATTATATCTCCAAAAATGGTGTTAAATACTTAAATTTAGGATGGACTAAAATTTTATTTTTAGTTTTAATATTTAAGTTGATTGGATAATGCACAATGCATTACTCTCATCTCTCTTAGGTAAGGAGTTGACATGATTAGTGTGTAAAAAATAGTGAATATAATTTAGGTGAAACTATATGAAATTCATGGGGATAAAATAAGGTAAAATAGCCATGATTACAAATTGATCATAATCAATTTGAGGATTTCAAATTAACAAAGATGAATCGATGGATGCATTCTTAGTTCGAGTACAAAAATTATAATCTAAATTTGAAGTTATAGAGATATTATAAAAGATTCTATTATGGATAATAAATTAATGAGTATTATACCAAAGCAAATTATTGGAATATTTATTCCCTTGAATATAAAAACTTGAATAATTGGATAATAGATAAGATCAATAATTCTTTAATAGTCTATGAGATGAGGAAAGGGAAAAACATAAGGAGGAAATAAAAATTTGAAAATATTACTGTATTTAATGCTTCCAAAGGTTCAAAATATTTTGAATATAGAAATTCTCATGAAAAGAAACCAATTTCAAGGATGATTATACAAATTTTAATTAGTTTATTTAATTCGTTTCAAATGAAATGTAATAAGGGGATATAAATTACAAGGGTAAACTTTTATTAGGTGTTACAATTATTCCAATATTGTAAACCTTTCAATTGGTATCCATAAGGGGAATAATAGAGGATAAATTGATGATAAATACCAGATATCATTAAAGAGATGAAAGGTTTTAAGTGGTCAAAGTAGAAGAAAATTCTCTAATGGAAAGGGAAAGGCCAATTAAAAAAAATGAATTTTCTCTCAAAACATAATGAAACATATGGTGATGAGGAATTTGAAATTTAGGAAGAATATTTCAAGGATAAAGGATTGAAAACATTCATGTTTAAACCAAAATATTTCAAAGAGCCCTCTAGTGAAGAAGAAGGGAGTTGTGATATGATAATACAGGTCTTTCAAATAATATATCAGTTTTATTCTTATTATGAAATTATATTTATTCAAGAAATATTTATTTTAATAAATAAGTAAATATTTATTTAATTTTAAAAAATATATTATAAATTTAATTAAATATTAATTATCAATTTAAAATTATTATGTTTACTTCATGACATATGTTTTTTATTTAAAGATATAATATATTTCATTAACATGATTTATTATTTTTATCAATTTAAATAATTTTTTAATCATTATATATTAAATAAATGGTGAGTTATATTCATTTTACGTATTTATATTTAAATTTATCATGACTACTATTTTAGAAATTATTCTCAATGATATGAAATCACAATATAGTTTTCAATTCAAAACAAAATTTCTATTATTATAAAAGAATATATATTTTTTAATATAAAAGTTTTATTTAAATTTTTTTTACCATTTATAATTTTTTTTTGATTTTATTTAAATGAATACCATATTTTTAATCATCATTTAAAAAATAGATGAAAATTATTTTTTTAGAAATTTATAAAAATAAAATTATGATAGTAAGTAGTAAATGTGATGTATATTCACACTTTATATTAAAAAGTGATGGTAAAATATTATAAATATTATTTTTTTTATTTATATTTTTTAAAGATTTAAAGTATTTATCTTGAAAGTAAATATTCTAATTCATTTTGTTTATATTTTTAGTGAAATTTTTTAATTTTAATTCCTTATATATATATATAAGTGTTCTAATTCAAATTTAATTTTAATAATCATTATGTTATAAGTATCTAGAATTTTTTAGAAAGATTGAAAAATTAATTGAATATATTAGTGTATTTGGGATATAATTCATTTTTTTAAAAGTTAAATTTCCAAATTCACTTTTATTAGAGGTTTAGTAATGGATTTGGATACCTTTTAAAAAAAATAAGAGTTTATGTTTGAATTAAACTTTACAACCTATTATTAAATGTTTTCAAGAAAGTTACAGATGGCTTAAGAAATTATGAAAAATGCTAAAATACTTAATATAAATATAAAATTAATTTTAAAAATTAAAATGTGGATTTCAATTGGTTAGTGACTAAGTAAAACATTTGATTTTTTTTAAATAAGAGTTTGAGTTCAAGTGGAACTCTTCTTCATATTTTTATATTTTTATCTTAAATGATATAGAATATTATATAAACCTTAGTAATTTGTATCAAATGACAATATACTTAAAATTTTATATAAATATTATCCAATTTCTATAACTTATTTTTTTTGTTGAGATAAATATGAAAATACTTATGCAATACTAACATAGTGCTTGCACAACATTGAAAAAGGAAAAAATGGTGACATAGAGATAGGATTTAAGATGGTTTATGGTTATTATAAACTTAAGGATATAAAAATGAGGATTAATTAAATATTTTAATGTAAATTAATTAATTTTAAAATTACATAACATGATAGTTATCCATATTATTATTCTATAATAGAACAAAGTAAGAAAAGTTACAAAATATTATGTTTAATATGTCATCACGATAAGAAAGAGAATAAATAATGTTTTTAATAGTTTTATATGATAATAATGATGATTAATATTTTTAGGTTAATAATTTATTTTCAAAATTAAGCTATGGTATAATTATCCTATGTTCTTAAGAGACGTCAACATAGTGACATTGAAAACAGGATAAATGTCAAAATTGGAAGTTTTAAAATATATCAAGTGATAAGGTTTAGAGAAATGTGATATTTTCCTTATTTTTTAGGATAAAAATGATATGTGATAAATGATTTAAACATTAAATCACTAATTTAATAATTGAATAGATATTTGGAATCTCAAATTACAAGAATAAATCTAAAAACTTATTTCATATATTCTTCTATATGTATCAAATACAAGAGATTGAAATGAATATATTACTATTAAACATTAATTTATGATGAATTAATGATCACTTTACTTACCTTATGGACTTAAAGTTTATATAATAAGTTATTTTTAAGGGTTTTTCCTGACTCAATGTCTTTTCCTTGATTCATAATATTTCTTCTTTGACCATGTTATTTTATGATTGATATATTATATCATTCTCTTTCTAAAATTGTATTTCCTATTTATATCAAAGGAAATTAAACTTTCATGTCACATTAATCCTTTTTGATGATTTTTTTTATAAAATATAATTTTATTAAAAATATTTACCATCCTATTTGTTAAAAAATTTCTCCTCAATGTCCATGTTCTTTCTTACCGAAAAAATTTTATTTTCTTAATTTTAATGATATATATTTATTATTTTATAAAATATTCATTTTTCACATTATATATATAAAAAGGATATGTTATATTTACTTTATCAAAGTGGATTTCCTTAGACCTGTTTAAAAATTCTAAATGGTATTTATTTCCACTTGTATATTTTATCTTCAACTCTACATTCATTCTCTTTAACTTTATTTATTTTCAATGTTCCATTATGATGACTTATTTTGGAATTATATTTTTCAAAGTCCTCTTTCACCCTTAGAAATGGATTTTAAAAATGTTTTAATTTATTTCTGTACTTCATAAGCCCTCACCCATCAGGGACTATACAATAATGGAGATAGAGGGTTTTTTCCAAATTATTAAATAATAGTTAGCATATATTGAGATTATGTAACTATTATCAGATAAAATTTGATATAATATTATTCTTATTTTTAGGAAATACATCTTATGTAATAATAAACCTAAATCTAGTTCAAATTTTATATAATTGAGTAATATTAAGTAATAGTCTTTTTAAATATTTTTAAGGAGTTAAAATTACAAATGCACAATTTATTTAGGGGTAGAATGTAACAAACCATGTTTTAACATTTATTATCTTCACAAATAAATAAAATTTATGTTTCATTAGTATTTATGTTTTGAATTTATATTTATAAATTTATTTTAAATGTGTATATGTTTATTTCATCACCAAAAAGATTTAAAATAGTCAATTATATACCAGTTATACATTTAAAATTTTTATGTCTGCTGTATGAAAACAAAAACATTTTTATTTAAGGTCAACAAGATTTATAATTTTAATCTATTTGAAGAGTTATTTTATATTATGATATATTATATTTTCATATTTATATTTATTGTCATTTTATTTGGTTTTTTATAGGGAAACAAAATATATCTTGATAGGGATTTTTTTAATTTAAGAGTAATTTTTATATTCTATAAAATAAATTTTATTTCAAATGTACATGTTTATTAATTTATTCAATGGAATTATCTTTCATTTGAAGGGATTTTATTACATATCCAACAAATTAATAATGTTTTTTATTTAGAATCAGATTTATTCATATATAGAAAGTTATTTTTAAATATAATTCTTACATGAGATAGTTTCTTTTGAAGATTTTTCAAACATAAGAATGGATTTAATCCTACATGAGTGTTGAAAAGTTATTCACAAGTAAGTTTGGAATTAATCTCATGTAAAATATATATAAATTTGATATATAACATTTCCTTGAAGTTTACTCTCATGTGAATTATTTTCTAATTTGACACAATCACAAATTTAATAGGATGTAACATTAGTTTTATTCTGACATAGCCCAATTAATCTAACTTGAGCAAGAATTTAATATCATGAAACTTCACCTGACACAAACACATGAGCACAAAATTAATATGCCGTGACTTAATTTTAATCAAGTATAGAACCAAATCAGTCATATGTGATCTAGATTACGTCTTCTTATTTTTATAGAGGTCTTCTTCTAGTTTTTTTATTCTTAAGAATGTATTTGAGATTCTTTATTTTATCCTTATATGACTGCCAACCATTTATGTTTTTACTATGTGAGCATATATTATTTTGATATATGAAATCCCATGATTCCTTTTAATATATCATGATACAGTTTAATTCCTATGTGACCCTCCTATTATGTGATTTTTTTATATACAATTCAGTTATGACCTAATGATTATAACATGAATCCCTAATTTATCATATGCGATAGTTGTATTTTCCGAAACCATTCTTATATAGTGATGGTTCAAATAGTTTTTATTCTTACATAGAAATATATCTTCTTGAATTTAATCATTCATATATAGCTTATAATATGATCAATTTATTCCAATAAAAGATAGATATTTTTTTCTTTGTTCATACATAAACAATCTAACATTCTTATATGGTTTTAATATCATGTAATATATTCCATTTTTGTTTTATTCCAACATAGGGTTTAAAAACAATGTTTTCTCCTTATGAGTTCTATACCATTGTTAATTATTGATTAATATTTACTCCTATACATTCTTCCTTAGCAACCCTTACGTAATATCTATTTACTCTTATACATCACATAAGGTTATTACCATTTTCAATAACAACACACAACTCTCAGTTTCTGATCTCTAACAATTTTTAACAATATTTGATTATATAGCTCTCCTACTTCACCTTGGGTTTCTAATCTTCTATACTAAATTTTTTTCCATTAAAGATTGTATAAATATCTTCATGTTATGTTCTTACATAACTTTTAATGGTTTATCTTATATAGTTATTACAATTAATTTTCTTATAGATGACAAATTATGAATTAATTTTACATATTCTCTAGAGTGCTAAGCATTTTATAATTTTTCTACTCTGATAAATATTATGTTTATAGAGAGAAACCCTTTATGATATAATAATATCATATCCTTTGATTTATAGTCATTTCATATTTTCTTAGATGATGAAATTAATGCATTAATCAATTTACCTTTACACATTGATGTACTATCAATTTTCTAATTCATATTGATCAATATAATTCTTACATATATGAAATATGGTGATTACACATCACAGTTCCTAATCCATTTATTGCTATTTAGTTTTTTCTTGGTTTTGCAATGGCTAGAGTTTTTCTGTTCTTTCATATAAGGTTTTATTTGATATTTCATTTTATAAATAAAGTAAATTTTACTATTTAATAATTAATATATAGGGTAAGCAGACTTTTATTTCTTTTCTTAAGTGATGAAGACTAGTCTGGATAAATCCATGCTTATAAAACCTACTGAAAAATCCAATAATATTATAAGATAAGTGGAGACATGGATAGTTTTAAATATTATGATCATATAGTCAAATTAAAATTAATTTTAAAATGGTTAAGATTAGAAATGTAGGGGTTTTCATATTATTATTAATGTTATAAAAAATTTATATTAATCTATCTAAATGAAGTTATTTATTGTTAGTTGATTCTAAATATATGGAATAAGTGTATAAGAGGTTCAAAAACCTATTCCTACATGTTATTTATGATAAAATTGACAATTCTAAAATATCATGAAATATTTTTTAAGAAAAATATGAAATTCATAGTTTAACAGGGTATCAAGATTTCCATGAAATGGGGTTAATTAGGGATTATGTGAATTAAGGTTAAACATGATATAATAATGGAACATTTTATATAAAAAATATGATAATCAAATTTAAAGGGATTCTATTTTGTGATAATTATTTAATTAAGTGATGAGAAGCTTAAAATAATGTATGAACCTTCACCACACACAACTTTATAACATTAAAATCCCATATAATATTTAATTATAGAAATTATACTGTGGTATTTCAATAAAAAGGGAACTTCTGTCATTTAGTTACAAACATCTATGTTTGGGTTTCCATTTATACCCTCCCATATCCATTATCCGATAATCTAATACTCATACACAAATTTTTGGTTTTAAGGAAGAATATTTAAGGTTTCATTACCAATATAAAACCTTAAGGAAGATTCAAATTATTCTATGGAACTCAAGGTAAGGGGGTTTCTCCCTTCAAAATTACTATTTTAATTTTTAAAATATTTATTTTAATTTTTCCTCAAGAATCTTCCAAAACCATTCTTTCTCCTTGGTTTCATTGAAATACATTTACTTTTTTATTGATTTATTTAAAAGTTAGTGTTTATGGATTGAAAAGAAAGTTTTAATGAGATTTATATTGAAAAATAAAAATTTTTATTTATTTTTCATGTTATGGTATTTTGGGAATTATAGATAAAGAAGGTTTACCCTAGGATATATCTCCCCAATTCATTGGGTAATGATTTATTATATAGAGAAACGATATTGGAATTAACTAATAAAGTTAATCTGTTGTAATGGTGATTTGTACAAGTGATGAATATAATGTCCCATGATTCCTTCCAGGGTTTTATATGATTTATTATGAGATTTAAAATAAAATCTTTAATTTCATGAAATGAGAAGTTGATTTATATAAGAGAATAATTTTATGATTTTTTCAAAGGTAAAGGTTTACATTTTGAAGTAAATTTTATGATATTTTAAAGATTTAAAAGTTTGTGTTTCAAGAAATAAAATTTCATGAGTTTTCATGTTTTATTAAGGAATTTTAAAGAACATTAATTTTAATTATTCTGTTATATGAATTATTTTATAAAAAAATTCGTAAAAGAAATTACTTTTAGATTTTATAGTGTATGTTTTATAGAAACTCAAAGTTCACAGTTTATAGAAAACATTTTACAATGTTTTTCAATGTTTCTAAGGGTTTTAATTTTATTTATACCCATCATTGAGTTTTTTGTACTCATCAAATGTTTTCAAATGTTTTTTCATAGTAATTAAGGTTTATTAAGAGAAATTTTTAAGTGAAAGTTCTGATTATGTGGTTTATCTTTTAAAAAAGTATGTTTATAGATTTAGGATTTTGGTTTAGAAGAAAATAATTTCCCTTTAGTTAGAAAATATTTTTTTTATATAAGGTATATTCAAAAAATTTATATAACTATAAACCTAGAATATATTGGAAATGTAAGTGTTGAAATATTTTCTATAAATCATGCAATTATAGATTTATTTTGATCGAGCTATTACATGGGGTCCACATATGAATTTCATACTCATTGGTTATTAGGTAAGGACTACCCTAGCTATCATATATTACTATATAATTATATTTTAGAATATTTAGCTCATTATCATCTAGTATTGATATAATTTGGTAATAAAATTATGATATTTTTAGGATATTATCATTTTCACCTATGTTTTATTATATTTGAATGAAAATTATTTAATCCTTTTTTAGGTTGGGTCACATTATACCCATTCATAGATATTGGTACATGCATGTTACATTTATTTATATATAAGGTAATCCATTTATTTATATATAAGGGAATCATGGAACATGTGAAAATGAAACTAAGTATCATGTTCTCATACCCTTAAAGTAAACTTTGACACATTTACAAATATTTTTACTTTCAGGTTTAACAGGAATAATTCCATGTAGGATTATATGGAGAGATAGTCTAAGGATTTATCAATAATAGTAGACAGAATCATTTTAAAATTATTGAAATTATTTCATTTTCTTAATCCCCCCCTTATATTATCTTTCAGTATTTGTATAGAATTCAATCAATGTTTCATGTATATGTTTTTTTATATGAATTTAATATGAAATTATTTTATTTAATATAAAATGTGTAATTATATCTAATTATTTAAATATTATATTAATATATGTGTCAAGGACATTTTTTCATCCCATAATTTTATTTTTTTATACTCATTATATAGACCTTAGTTATTGGATATATTTTTTTTATTCATATGTTGGATGTGATCACTGTATAAAGACCTCATATAAGATTTTATATAGAATCCAAGGCATGGAGGTGTGGTTGATCTAGATGAGAAATATTCTCCCATGGTTTAATATTTAACCATATATATATTAGTTTTTTCCTTTAATAATGAATTAGAATTCATATGGGTCCTTAAAGAGACCCAAAAAAAGGATCAAGGTATCTAATTCACTGGGGAATTAAAAGTTTAGCTTTTTATTTCCCCCCATTATCACTATGGGGTTTTATAAAAAAATCATGATTATTTTTTTCTAACAATTAATCAAATTTAATTACTTTTAAATTTATTTATCACCTCATCAATTTCATTAAAACTTCTATAAAGCCATGTATTCTAAAAAATTAATATAATAAATCATGATTTTATATTCCTTATAGTTTATTTTTCATTCCATGCTTACTATATATACCATACCATTATTTTTTCATGATAAACACACAATTCCATGCTTACTATATATACCATACCATTATATTTTTCATTAACTAATTTACTAATCCTTCAAACGTAGAATACATCTTATATAAATGTTTTGTTATTTTGGTAATTAAGATATAAAAAATTAATAAAATACCTTAAATCTTAGAGATCCAATTTATAAAAAGGTTTAAAGTTTATCTTAAACATGTAGTCTTAAAATTAATTAATATACAACAATGATTGGATTGATTTTATAAATTATGATATGAAATGAGTTAATAAAATTATTATAATGATCTTATATTTAATTATAATTATGTTTATAAGAATAATATGCACTAATAGAAATCAAATCTAGTGTAGAGAAAATGGTTAATGAAATAATTATCAAAATGTCAAGCTAAAAACCCTGAATGTTAGAGCTAAAAATGATATAAATATTAACCATATTATCTAGGTTATATCTAATAATCATAATTAGATAAAGTTGACTAATTTATTATTTCACATCCCTCATATAATTGAGAAAATTCTGAGGCAGTAACCTATAATATTTAGTGGGTCTATAGATACACTTATGGCTAAAATGGGATATCTTATTTAGAGAAGATATTCACTATAGAAAAATACTGAAGAAAATATTATAATAGTGGTTTATTTCATAGATGTATAATCATATAAAATGGTGTACACTAATAAAAAACTTGAAGGATGGAAAATAGGAGGAATGAATATTGTGTAGAGATTTTTAAAAATATTTCTTGTGATATATTCCTTGATATAATACATTTTAAAATAAAGTGACAATTCTTGGAGGTAAATAAAAAGGATAATTATGACATATAAATTTTATTATTTAGAAAGGTATATTACATTAATTTTCATTTATCAAGAGATTAAAATTGATAAATATTATAATTGACTAAAAATAAATATTCTTAGGGGTTTATTGATTATAAATTTTCAGTTGTATAATAAATTGTTCAATGTGATGAGAATTTAGTGATATTGTTTTCAAATTCCAAATGATCCCATTCAATCTTTGAAAATAATGGGATTTTGGAACATAATTTTAGAATCTCATATGATAGTTAGTGAGAGTCTAATAAGGGAAAATATCCCACGTGCTTGAAATATAGATGGTAAAACATTAAAAATTTTATTCATTGATATATTATATAGATCAAATATGGAAAAAAGTAAGAATTATGTCAATGAAGAAAGACACTAATCATGGTTAACTAATTGACCATGTTGGGACCTATGAATATTAAAATAAGGATTTAAAAAATGATCATCCCGTAATTAAATTCATAAATTATAATGATATCAAATTATGTGTGAATTATTATCCCATATAAATTCCATAAGATGTCTATGAGGACCCTTAACCACAAAATTATCAGGGAAAATCACATGTGTATTCCAACATGATAAAAAAATTTACCAAATAACGATGTTATAATATATATTTTAATCATATTATCAATAAATACATATTTATTATTTAGTTGTTGATGTATAAATACACTAATATCATGAAAATATGTGGTACAAATGAATTTTCCACCATAATTTATAGATATAGATTTATTAATATACACTAAATAGTGATAAAATTTCCATATAAATATCCCAATAATTTCTTTTCAATATTTACAAAAAAACATTAAATACAAATTTATTTGGTATATCCTTATTAGAATTTCATGTTATTGGTGACATGGATAAAATCTATTATTACCGGGACAAGATATATTATTGGGAGAAATTAGATACTTGTAACCTCTTAAATAACACCATATTAATATAAAAATTTAATTAAAAGAATAAAGTTACTTTAGTAATTTTTTTGTGATATAGAAAGATTTTTAAAAAAATATGGATATAAATGCCTAATATAAATAATTAAATTTAGGTAGAGTTTAAATGTAAAGAAAATACCCACTATAAAAACTTAAATATAGGTACTTTTAATTTAGTGTCATATACCTTTAGTAGAGAAATAATTATATTTTTTCACTGTAATGCATCTCTAAATCCAAAACAATATCAATGGAATACATAAAATTTATCCATTCAAACTTGAAGATATGGAAAAACTATAGGTTCTCATATATAATTGACCCATTTTTCCAAGTATATTACATTGAATTGACCATTAATGTTTTATTAAATATAAGAATGTTTCAATGGAACAGTATATTGAATCTAGAGATGTTAATAATATTACAATTAAGAATACATTTCCTTTTATCAAGTATTAATGATTTATGTGACTAGTTTTAAGTTCCTTAGTAATTATATAATAATGATCTTAGGTCAGGATATCATTAATTAAGTATAATAAACAAGGATATTCAAAATAAAAATATTCTATAAAAGGTCTAGGATCTAGGATTTGTTTGAGATTAACCTTGTTCTAAAAAATTCATCTACAATTTTAAGGGATATAATGAATAGATTTATCAAAAATTTCTAAATTAAATTTTCAAGTAATAACTATATATAGTATTTTCATTTATTTTATAAGTTTTTAGGATCATGAAGAATGTGAAATTTTTATTCTATAGACATTAAGGATAAAAAAGTTATATGAAAAGTTCACTAGGGTTGACTTGTGGTTGCAACAATATCATTTTTTCCCTACGGTCACCTATAATAACTGTGACTTAAAAACCCAAATTGTATTGGACCAAGTCACCACAACACCTCAGGTGTACCTCTTGATCAACAAAGGCTTGTGTAAACATTGATGATTGAATATTACTAATATGGGATATGTTATAACCAATTTGAAAAAAATAAATAATAATAGTCATTTTTTAATTTTAGAATGACCTTTAGAGATATAAGAAATATAAACCAAAATGAGGCTAAACACCAATGTGGTTCCTATTATTTAGGTTACTTGAATAATAATAAATTTTACCAACTATATGTGCATGATATTCCACATAACTAGGGACTGAGAAAAATATATAAAGTTTACAACATAAGTGAAACTAGAAAAAAAACCAAATACACATATTACATGTAAAAAAAATGACCTGAAGAGAAAAAATAGAAATCCCATTTGTGATAACTCCAATAGTGATATCCTAGGAAATTCTTTATGAAATCTCTTAGACTATTTATAAAAATCTCAAAAGGAGACCACTTGAACTCTATACTCCATGTGTGACTTGATCCCATGCTATAGGGAATTTCCTTTACCTGTATCATATATGGTAGGGTCTACACACACCCTCTATTAGGATATATGTAGGGTGTGATATTAACATACTTAGTATGAAATCACCATATGACCCCTAAAGTCCAAATGTAAAATAAAGTATATACAATAAAAATGAAAATCCAAATGAATAATAAACATTATTTATTAGAGATATTCAACTTAGACATAAATGATAAAAAATAACACACAATATAGGGAGATTCTAGACCTTTTTACCTACATCAATCCTAATATTGTAATCTAAGATGAACTAATTATACAAATTATAATTGAAACATCCATTCTAGGTGAAAATGAATCATGTATAAAAAATAGGGTTATCATGTAGTCCATATCTTAAGGATAGAGGAAAGGGTAAACTAAGTTTGAGATTTTTAAGCCCATCCTAAACCATAAACCTATTTATCAAAAGAAGGATTGCATGCTCAATGATTTAAATAACACAATATACTCTTTATATCATGTTCATAAACTATAAATCAATTATTTAAATAAATAAACAATAAAAAATAGAATAGAGTAAATTACCATTATTTAACTTATATTAATAAGGAATTTATTAATAATTAAACTTAATTAAAAATATAGTGGAAAATAGTAAGATATAAATATTTGTCCCATTTTCTATACCAATAAACATGAATAATACATATGCAATTATAAGAAAACAACAAGACAAAAGATATTAATATATATTATAATTTAATCATTTTGGGATAATAAACATAGGTCATATTAACAAAATCAATTTACAATCCTCATGTAATAATTTATGAAACACATTACTAATTGAAAACATTTCATTTTAATTGAATTCAATCATCCACATACCAATACTAATTAAAAAAATTATGAATATGAGAGAAAGAATGGGCCACTTACCAAAAATAGTGAAAAAATATTTTATGGTCTAGAGGGAGAGCGTATAACATCTCTAGAATAATGAAACCAACCTAACATAAGAAATTTTAGGGATTTAATCATTACTAACATGGTAGAGTTGTAAAGACCCAGAAATTCCATGTATTTTTTTAATTATATGGGAATTTTATGAGTCTTCAAAAATTGACGGCGTGTGATACTGAGACCCGGTGTGTCTGGAATGATTTTCTGAACTTTTTTTCAGGTACGTTCAGTAAATGTGCCAGTGGGTTTTTGTAAATTTCGAACTGATTCTCAGAATTGAAAACCAGGGACACCTTAGAACTTGTAGCGCTGATATTCACTTAAGGAGACCTTTACCTCGACTACAATAGGTCGAGGGTGAAAGATAGTTTTTCACTTTTTCGTGTAAATAAAAATAAAATAAAATAAACATATATTTTATTTTTGTTGAAACCTCCCATGTGAATGTTATGGAGGTGGGGACCACCAAGCTTAATACCCCTAATTTTTAATTCAAATGGTGGGGACCACCCAAACTAAAAACTCCCTCTGTAATGTGGAGAATTATCTTGAACTTCCTCTACCTTAATTGTGCCACCCTCCTTTAATTAACGATGTCAATTAATTATGCCATCAAAAATTAAATTGATAGATTTAATTTAATTTGGTATTGGATCCACACTTGTTTTTGTTGGGAGAAACTGTTGGCAAAGGTGGAGGCTTGAGAGAACTTGGAGAAACTCATCTCTAAAGAAAAACATGCTATCTCCAAAGAAGAACACCCCATCTCCAATGAGGAACAAGAACGGAGGATCTTCAAACAAGAGGTATCATTGGAGGAGGCTTTCTTCGGGATCGGAAAACGCCAATCCATATTCAACCGCGGGGAATATTCAAAGGAACCTTCAAGGTAGGGATTTTGTTATTCTTTATGTTTCTGTTGAATTAATCCTCTTTATCCGCCTACTACCGAACTAATGTGGAGGGAGCGGGCCAAACGAACACGACCCGATCCCTCCGCTGTTCTTCATGGTTGGTGTGTTCTTCATGATGGAGGGGGCCAGCCACATGATGGAGACGGTGGCGCGTGTCCATGACATTCGGTGAGGAAGGGCTGCAGGTTGTGCCGCGTCAATGAAGGGAGGACGACCGATCCCTGGTGAAGGCGTGGCGCGCGACTGTGCCGCCTGGAGAGGACGGCTGGCCATCTGGCCAGCCGTGGCAGACTGCCGCACCATGGGCCACCCAGACTGAGCCAGACCCAATGGGTCGGGCTGGGTCAACCCAAATTAGGTTGGCCCAGTGGTTTGACCTAGGTCAGTCTGACTGGGTTGGACCGAACTCAGACCAGTTTCGACCCTTTCCATACTTTTGGCCATAACTTTGGCACCAGGCGTCTGTTTGATGAACCGTCTACGGCGTTGGAAACCATGGAGTGAGACGGTCCCTTTGGTATAACCCAATGAAGTTTTGGATAAAGTTAGTGTATGGTCGGGTTGTATCGAACACGAATCTAACCGGGCCTTTGTGACTAAAAGGCTAATAACTTACAGACCAGGCGTTCAATTGACGCACCATCTATTGCATTGATACCCCTATGATGTGGTGGTCCTTTGGGATAATTCTTCATGGGAAATCATGGAAGTTGGAGTATCGACCAGTAGCTTGAGGAGAAGACTCTCTCTGACACGAGCAAGATTAGTACGGGTACCCTGTAGCTAACTTTGATGATGTACTAGGATCCTACGTGGGTCTGACGATGTACCAACGATGTACTAGGATCCTGTGTAGGTCTGAAGATGCACTGGAGATGTACTAGGATCCTGTGTGGGTCTGACGACGTACTAACAATGTACTAGGATCCTGTGTGGGTCAGAGATGTAATAACGGTGTACAAGGATCTTGTGTGGGTCTGACGATGTACTGACGATGTACTAGGATCCTGTATAGGTATGACGATACACTGACGATGTACTAGGATCTTGTGTGGGTCTGATGACGTACTGACGGTGTACTAGGATCCTGTGTGGGTCTGATGATGTAATAACGGTGTACTAGGATCTTGTGTGGGTCTGACGATGTAATTACGATGTACTAGGATCATGTGTGGGTCTGACGATGTAATGACGATGTACTAGGATCCTGTGTGGGTCTGAAGATGTACTGACGATGTACTAGGATCCTGTGTGGGTCTGACAATGTACTGATGTTGTATTAGGATCATGACTGGGTCTCACAATGTACTGAAGATATACTAGGTTCCTGTGTGGGTCTGATGATGTACTGATGATGTACTAGGATCCTGTGTGCGTCTGACGATGTAGTAGGATCCTTTGTGGGTCTGACGAGGTACTAGGATCTTGTATGGGTCTAATGATGTACTATGATCCTGTGTGGGTCTGATGATGATTTGGGATCTTTCATGGGTCTACCTCTTAACAGAGTAAGATTATTTAGTAATTACATCTAATCATCTCTACTATTGTACCTAAGTTATACCTAGTGTGAGCTGAGTTCGTACCTATGTGTTACTTTTGTTCATGGTAATACCTTGGTGGTATTCTTATGTGTGGAATACCTATGTGGTACTTACTTTTGTGGTATTCCTTCCTATGTGGAACAATTGAGCTTTCGGCTTTTGGGTTGGACCCTGTGTTTCCTCATGATTGAGATGGGTATACTTGATAACTTAGGTATATGTATGGTCAAATACTTAAGTAGGTTTGTCAGTTGATTTCATGCTCTGTGGTTTATCCTTTGTAGATTTTGTGAGACCTGAGGGTCTTGGGGACCCTACTGAGTATCGTTATACTCACCCCTACACAGGATATGCTCGCACCTTGTTGTGTTTGGTGCAGAAGACAGACATCACTGATTGAGGCTGAGGGTACCAGGATTGGACGATGCCTGGAGGTGGACCATATGGCATGTCGGTACGTAGAGAAGACATGAGGATGTAGAGTGTTGAGGAGGTGATCTGTACCTACCCTCTAGGTAGGAACCTCGGAGGAAGACCCAGTAGCTGTATTTCTCTTTATTCAGTTGTATTGTATTTCAGTTGTACTTGTACCTTTACTATTGGGCTTGTATTCTGGCCCCTCTTACTTTCAACACTCTTTTTGCTATACATTTTACTTGTGTTCATATCTTTATGTGTGCTTGGTTGAGTGTGTTTATAAGATATAAAGGCAATGCCTTCCCGTTTTAGGGAATACGCCTTTCCGTTCTAGTCGCCAGCCCCTAGCCTATGGAAGGCGGGCTTGGGGTAGTAACGGCATGGGCCCTAGGGGAAAGGTCATGAAAAATTGGTATCAAAGTGTTGGACTCACCTGTTTTGATAATATCAATTATGATTAATTGTGTTTTGATAATCCCAAATGATGTTTATTGATTAAAATTTTCATTACTTTAGTTACTGTTCAAGTGATTAATGTCAAAATATAAAAAATGATGAAATATGTTCAAATGATATATCTTTCATTAAAGAACATTTGGTTAATCATTGTGATGTTTTATCCTAACTTAATCTGTGGATAGTTTTCATAAACAGACTAACAGCTACCGATATAGAAAGTTCATTGGTATGCATATGAGCTACTGATACAGGAAGGTCACCAGTATGCAGATAGTTATTGTTACACCTGAGCTACCGATACAGTAAGTCTACTGGTTTTCAAAAGTCAACCGATACAGAGTAACAACTACTCTTATGAAGTCTATTGTTACAAGCTCACCGATATGGGTCACTGGTACATAAGTCTACCGCTACCAAGAGCTACCGTTAAAGGAAGTCACCGCTACTTGTAGTCACTGATACCAGGAGCTACCACCTCACAAACAGCTATCCATACAAGCAAGATACCATTACAGAGAGTAACAGCTGTTGATGCAAGATCAGCCATTGAAAAGTCCACCGCTACAAGTTCAATGATATAAAGAGCTACCGATGGAAACCAGTCACTGTTTCTCTAAACTCTATCTCGGTTTGGTTATTAGAAATGGTCATATTTTCTGATTTTAATGCAACCTATATTAATTAATTATGTTTGTTAGATGTCAGGAAACCATACCTTGTACAAATCATTCTTATTGTCAGAACCCAAGGAACATATAAAATGGAACCTCATGTTACTGAAAAATATACAAAAAACTTCTTCAACACATATACAAAACAAGTTTCTCGATATACATGAGGAGATACATTAATAGAAGAAGAAGGAAGAACACATGATAAATCTATAGAACCTGAACATTCAAAGAGTGAAAAGCATCAACGACTACACCGACACTCAAGATAATCAAGATAATCAAGCTGAACCTATAAGTTAAAGAACAAAAATGATACTATGTTTTTCAAAAAATTTCTAGAGAAGGATTCAAGCTTCATCTTCTTCAGTCCAAGGAGTCCAGAGCTTCACTAAAAACATATAGATCATTCTAAAATCATCTATACTTGTTTAGATCTATTGTGTTTCATTTATTTACATTTTGAGTAGTGTGTGTGCTCTGTATTTTTAAGAACAGACTGTCTCCTGTGCTGAACTGGAGGATTTCTAAATCCTTACTCAATCTTCCTTACTCTCTTGTATCCCACTGTGGATTGTGGTAGAGGTAAAGTGTGACCTAGACAGCCTATGTTCTGTTGATTATCATTCCCATGAAAAACTGTGGTAGAGGTCAAGTGTGACCTGGAAAGTCAATACACTATTGTAAAACCCCGATCAAGGGTGTGGATCATAGTTTATATAAAACAGTTTGAGAGGAATAAGTCTCTTCTTGAGTCTGAACCTCTTGTTTAAATCTGTTGTGCATTTTTATCTTGAATATTCTACTGCTAAGTAATTTAAATATAAATCTATTTTAAAAATGGTAACTCTGATAGTTAAAGTAACAAGTGTTTGTATTTATTGTAAACCAGTAGGTCAATTTCAAAAATTAATCTAATCTTCAGATTAAATTAACTGAGAAATAATCAATCTCTTGAGAACCTAACTGAACCTTTACTGTATTACAAATTCACTATAGTTTATCCTATTATTTTAATTTAGGGACTCTAATATAAATATTTTAAACAAATTTTTTTAATAGGAACTCAATTCACCCCCCTCTTGAGTATCCACTCTAACCAACATTTGGTATTAGAGGGTTAGATAAATTTTTTTCAAAATACTATGTTTTTAATTGTGATTTTAGTTGTATCATAAAGATATCAAAATTTCTGTTAATTATAAATTTTTATATCATTATTTAACTTAGGTATTATGGATAACATATTAGAAGGTGTAGCTACCAATAAGACACCATTCTTTAATGGTGCAAATTATGCCCAATGGAAAATAAAAATGAAAATTCATTTAGAAAGTATGGGATTTGACATCTAGACTGCTATGAAGATTCAGTATAAGATTCTAGAAAGTGTTAGAACTACTTGGGATGATCCTACTAAAGCTTCTTACAATGATAATTGTAAAGAAATAAATGCCCTTTATTGTGCCTTAGGAGATGAAGAATTTAATCGAATATCTTCTTGTAAGACTGATTATGAAATATGGGATACCTTGGATATTTATCATGAGGGAAAAACTAATGTTAAGTAAATGAGATTGAATACCTAAACTATTAAGTATTATAATTTTAAAATGAAGCCTGATTAACCTATTTCTGATATGTATCTCTTGTTTAAGGAGATAGTCAATACAATGAACTCACTGGGAAAGGCTGTTCCAGCTAAGGAGAAAATCATGAGGATACTAAGATGTCTGCCAGAAAGATGGAGAGGCACATCAGTTTCAATAACAGAATCGTGTGACATAAGTTCACTACCTGTTAAAGAACTGATCAGTAAGTTGATGATGTATGAAGAAGAGATGAAGGTAAACAAAGAAGAAGATGATGAACCAAGAAAGAAATCAGTAGCCTTCAAGACTTATACTTCAAAAATTAAGGACAAAGAGAAAATTCAAGCTGCAAGTGACAGTTCAAGTTGTGAAAAGAGTGCATCTCACAGTGATGCTAAAATGGCTCACATAGCCGGACAATTTAAGAAATTTTATTGGAAAAAGAAGTTTTTCAGAAAATCCAATTACAAGGGAAATTATGACAATAAAGGTCATTGGAAGAAGGATTGGAAAAGGACTGATAAAAGTGATGACATAGTCTGCTTTGAATGCAATAGGAAATGACATGTGAAATCTAACTGTTCAAAGTTAAAATACAAGAAGAAATATGAGTACAAGGACAAAAAATATAAGAAAGCTATGAAAGCAACCTGAAGTGCTTCGGAAGACACTTCAAGTGATTCTGATTCCACTTAGGATAAAAAATATCAAAAAGATAATATGTGTTTCATGACAAACACATCTGAGGTAACATTGGAAACTCCTACTTTAAACCCTTATTACACTGGAGATGATTCTGATTATGATTATGAAAAAATTTCTAGTAAATAATTATTTGAATACTATAATATTCTAGAGGATACCTGCAATTAGCTTAAAGGAAAGTATAAATCCTTAAAGAAACAACATGTTTAAACTAGCAATGTGAAATCTGCACTAAAAGTAGAAAAGGAAAAGAATTCTCAACTACTAAAAGAGAATACTGAACTGAAATTTTCTAATGAGAAACTCAGAAAAGATTTAGAAAAATTTACTAATGGAATGAACACTCTTACAAAAATTCTAGGAAAACAAGTAGAACCAAAGTATACTAATGGTTTAGGCTATCAGACTGGATAGAGGCAGATTACAAAAAATAGATTTATTCCTAAATCTAGATAGTATGTTTATAGTTCTAGAAATTCTTATGTCTCAACTATATACTCACTTGGTTATAGATCAAATAAATTTTATATATCAATTTTTTTAAATATATTGATTATGTAAAACCCATTAGACAAATATGAGTACCGGAAGTTTTTCTTGCTAACCTCTCTGGACCCAAGAAAATCTGGGTACCAAAATCATTTTCTATCTAATTTTTTTTGTAATAAACTTTCTTGAAAATTTCTTGTAGGAATACATGGTATTTGGACAGTGGATGTTAAAGACACATGACATGATACTTTTCATGCTTCAAAAACTTAATCAAGGTTGATGGAGGATATGTCACCTTTGGTGATAACTCTAAAGAGAAAATATTCAGCCTAGGCCAAATTGGTAACACTAATTCAATTTTAATTTCTAAAGTTTTATTTGTATATGAATTGAAATATAACTTGTTATGTATTTCTCAGTTATGTGATGATGGTTTTAATGTAAAATTTGAAAATGATTCTTGAAATGTTTTTAATTCTATAAATGTTTTAGTATTTTCTACCTTAAGAAATGAAAATGTATATGCTGTAGATTTAAATTATTTAGCTAATCAGAATATTACCTATTTAAATACTTTTCATAAATAATCTTGGATTTGGAACAAAAAATTAGGACACTGCAATATACATTCACTTAGAAAACTAACTAGGAAGAAATTACTTACAGAGCTACCTAAACTTGAATTCCCAGCTGATAAAGTTTGTAATCCCTATCAAAAGGGAAAGCAACATAAAGTTTTTTTTAAATCAAAGAAATAAGTTTCAACTTCTCTACATATCGAGTTGGTTCACATGGACTTGTTTAGACCTTATAGAGTTTCTAGTTTAAATGAGAAGCATTAAGTTTATGTTCTAGTAGATGACTTTTCTAGATATACTTGGGTATACTTTTTAGCTCACAAAAGTGAATCTTTCTCTTACTTTATTAAATAATCCAAGATTTTAGAAAACCTTAGTGGACTTAAGATTAAAACCTTGAGAAGTGATCATGGTCTTGAGTATGAAAATAATGAATTTGAATCATACTGCTCACACAATGGCTACAATCACAACTTCTCTGCCCCTAGGACACCTCAACAGAATGGTATAGTAGAAAGAAGAAATAGAACCCTTCAGAAAATTGAAAGAACTATTCTAAATTAATATGATTTACCTATTTATTTTTGGGATGAAGCTATCAATACATCTTTTTATATTATAAATAGAGTCTTGATTATACCCATTCTTGAGAAGACCCCTTATGAACTATGGAATAATAGAAAACCTAAAGTTAATTATTTTAATGTTTTTGGTTTAAAGTTTTTATTCTGAATACTAAAGATAATCCAGATAAATTTTCATCTAAGAGTGATGAAGGAATTTTTCTTGGTTATTCTTTAACTAGAAAAGCCTATAGAGTTTTCAATAAAAAACCAAATGTGTGGAAGAATCTGTTCACATCAAATTTGATGAAACTGATCCACATGAACCGAAACCTTCTCTTGAAAATATAGAATAATATTTGTCTATTCTTAACCTTAATAATAAATTTAGTGAACCTGTTGTAAAGACAACCAGTTCTGGAAATATTTCAGAATATGCTGCTGGTGAACCCGAACCTAGAGAATAACCTGGAATTTCTAGTCCTACGTTTACTAGATCAACTAGGATTATAAAGAATCATTTGTTAGATTCTATTGTAGGTAATCTTGATATAGGGACACAAACTAGAGCTTCTCTAAGAAACTAGGTTGAACATCAAGCCTTTCTTTCACAATCAGAGCCTAAAAATATCAATGATGCTATCAATGATGAATTTTGGGTAATGGCTATGCAAGAAGAGTTAAATCAATTTAAAAGAAACAAAGTCTGGAAATTAGTAGAAAGAACCAAGGACACTTTGACCATAGGATGGGTGTTTAGAAATAAGGTTGATGAATCTGGATATATCATAAGAAAAAAATCTAGATTAGTTGCACAAGGTTACACTCAAGAAGAAAAAATTGATTATGAAGAAACCTTTGCACCCATAGCTAGATTAGAAGTCATTAGGATCTTACTTGCTTATGCAGCTCATCTGAAATTCAAGTTATATCAAATGGATGTCAAAAGTGTATTTCTAAATGGTTTTATAATTGAAGATGTTTTTGTTGAACTACCACCTGGATTTACAAATTTCCATTTCCAAAATCATGTTTTTAAACTTTCTAAAGCTTTATATGGTTTAAAACAAGCTCCAAGAGCTTGGTATAATAGACTTAAAAATTTTCTTATTTCAAAAGGTTTTACTAAAGGAATTGTTGATCCCACTCTTTTTATCAAAAATATTTCCAATGATGTTTTGACAGTACAAATATATGTTGATTATATTATTTTTGGATCTTATAAAAATTCTTTATGCACTGATTTTTCAAAGATTATGCAAAATGAATTTGAAATGAGCTTAATGGGAGAAATCAAATATTTTCTTGGATTTAAAAATTTTCAAAATAGGGATGGTATTATTCTAAATCAAAGTAAATACACAAGGTATTTGTTAAAACATTTTGGGTTGGATAGTAATAAGATAAGTGATACACCTATGAGTACCACTTGTAAGTTGGATATTGATGAATCTGGGAAACTAGTAGATCAAACCAATTATAGAGGTATGATTGGAAGCTTACTTTACCTAACTGCTAGTCGACCTAATATTATGTTTAGTGTATGTATGTGTGCACATTTTCAAGATAATCTAAAAGATTCACACTTACTTGCTGTAAAAAGGATTTTCAAATATCTTAAATATACTACTGATTTAGGTTTATTTTACCCAAAAGGGCAATATTTTGATTTAGTAAGTTATTTAGATGCTGACTTTTCTGGTTGAAAGTTTGATATAAAAAGCACATCTGGAACATGCCATTTATTAGAAAAATCCTTAGTATCTTGGTTTAGTAAGAAGCAGAATTTAGTTGCATTGTCTACTGCTGAAGCAGAATATATATCTGCTGGTAGTTGTTGTGCATAGATTCTGTGGATCAAACACACTTTGTTGGACTATGGATATGTTTTTAGAGACGTTTCTATTAATTATGATAACAATAGTGAAATCAATATCTCTAAGAACCCTGTATCTCACTCTATAACTAAGCACATTGATGTAAGACACCACTTTCTAAGAGATGACTATCAAACGGGTGATACAACTCTTGAATTTATAGGCACTGAACATCAACTAGCTAATATATTTACAAAGCCTTTAAGTTCAGAAAGATTAAGTTATAGTAGACATGAATTAGGAATGATCAACTCACCATTAGACAAACCTCACTGTTAGACAAACCTCACCATTAGACAAACCTCACCGTTAGACAAACCTCACTGTTAGACAAACCTCACCATTAGACAAACCTCACCGTTAGACAAACCTCACCGTTAAGAAAACCTCACTAGTAGTACTTACCATTATAATCCTTACTGGTATAATAGTTACCGATATATCGCGTTGTTTTAAATTTGTTTGTTTTAAGTCGATACGATTTATCATTTAAATATTTTATAATAATTATTATGTTTCAATTCCTAAATGATATAAGTCGAGTCTAAGTCACATTCAATCCACCGTGAACTCCACCCTTCCAAGTCCTCACCTAACCAAGACTCTAAAATCTTGCAAAACCTAAGTTTTTTGATTTGGAAATGGCCCGAGTTAAGCGACCGACAATTTATGAAGGTAATGATCAGAGTTTGAAGCGACAAAAAGTTGGTTCTTGAGCCACTGGAAGTAGTAGTGGTACTAGTAAAGATAAGAGAAAGTCTGAGAACCCATATTTATCAAAGAGGGAAATAGTAATTGAGAAGGAGTTGTGTGTTGAGTGGTTGATGTCAAGAAAGTCTCTAATTTTGATAGTTTTAGAAGGGCAGGGATGACAAGATTGTTTTGAAAATAACAATGGGCCTTATTACCCAAAATTGATTAAGGAATTTTATGTGTTTGTTAGATTTGAAATGAATGAAGATGAGAACAGAATGATTTCTATGGTGAATGATAAAGAGATATCATTTTCATCTGCTGAATGGGCTGAGTGATTGAAAGTTCCACATGAAGGTGAATTTGGATATTTTTCTAAATCAGTACCTGTAGCTAGTGACCATTTTGAGTATGAGGCTGCTTTTCTAGAGTTAACTGGGAATGGATCACCTAGAAAAGTGATTGTTTCTGAAATGTAAGGAGAAAATAGATTGTTGTTTAAGTTCATTCAACATGTGATTAGTCCTAGGAGAAGAGATTTTGAAACCCTAAAGTTTCAGGATATATATTTGATGTACTTATTTAGGCAAGGAGTGAAGGTAATTATATGCAGATTATGGATGATTCAAATAAAGGATATGACCAGACCTAAATCAAAGACAAATACTTTGTTCTTTGCTAAGATGATTTCCATTATGTTAAAGGTCAAAGGTATTTCTGAATCTAGGTACGAAACTGTTATTGTTAAAGACAATTTCTGCATTACTAAGACTATCTGCAAGTATATGAAAGTAATCTAGAATCCTTGGAAGAAACAATGGGTGAATGATGATGGTAAATTATATGATAAATTTAGTCCTGTGGACCATCCTTCTAGGCCTAAGGATGAGAGGGATCCAGGTCTAGGTCCTGATAAAGATGAACCTGATTATAGTGATGCTGTTGATGATGAGGATGAAGAGACTTCAGTCGAAGGAGGAGATCCTGACCTGCCTCCTAGCCCTACCCCTAAAAATATTTCTTATGGAGAGGCTAGTCCTCTAGCTACTTTACCCAGAAGAGAATCTGATTCTAATAGCTCAGATGAGGGTACTTTGATTTTGAGTCCAGTAATTGGGAGTTTTTCTATGCCTGTAGAGGATGGTTTGGTTGAGATGACAACACCTGCACCTATCCCTGATGAGCCTCATGTTGTTGAAATGGAGATGGTTGTGGCTGATTCTTCTGAGTAAGACCTGCCTACTGAGGCTTCTATTGATGTCCATGTCCAGGAGAATGCACAAATTGAAGGGGAGCATCCCACCAGACATGGTACTGTATCAGTAGCTCATGAGATTGATGATTGGGAAGAAGACCCAAGTTTTGTAGTTTTTGGGTTGGAATATATTGATTCTGAAGATGAGATACCCATCAGAAGACCACATGTCAGTTATGATATCCTTTCTAAGACTTTACCTGAGAATTTAGTAAGAAAAGATGACCTAGACCAGTTGAATTTTGATCTCAAGACCTGTTTTGTGGAAGAAATGAGAAGAATGGAAACCTCTTTAATTTCATCCATTCAATCTATTATGAATGAATCGATATCTAGTATTTTGAATTAAGTTAAAACCTACCAGAGTCAAGTTTCAATCTTGGTAGAGGATGTTGAATCTCTAAAGAAATCAATTGTCTCTATGGAGCCTTATATGAGTTCTAAATCTCAAGCACACAAGGATTTGACTTTTGTGAAAAGTGTAGTTGGCCAGATGGTACCAGTTTTTGAGGAATTTTAATAATTACATGAAACAGCATGTCATCACCCATGACCTTGTTGTCAAAAATGTCATTAGTTGGCTGACTAAATCTTTTAAGTAAACAATAGCTTTTACTGTTGCACCTCTGAGTGCTCCCAAGCCTTCTTTAGATATTGATCAGATTAGAGCTATGATGAGAGAAGAGCTTGGACAGTCTTCCACCAGTGGCTCTGTAGACTCTACTGCCTTGACCCAAGTGGAGACTACCACTAGGGATATAGGAAAAATTGTTCAAGATTTTCTGAGGGATGAACTGCTTCTCAGAAAGAAGTAAAGGACACAGTGGATTACTATTTCCAAAGGGTCTACACTAAACATCAATTGAACAATCACTTCAAACTTTTGTTAGAAAATTTGAAATTACCTCCTGTGACTCAAGCCTTCAGTGACCAAGTGAGTAAGATCAGGGAGTTGACTCCAGCTTTGGAAAAATTCTTGGAAAATAAGGATGAATTCATTTCTACTATGGAGAGAGGAGGAGGGATTATCATGGATTTCAGAAATCTCTTAATGCCCTTCTTTCATGTTGATGCTCAGTTAGTGATTGTACCTCCATCTTTACCTACATCTGGCTCTACTGCTTCTACTATTTAGATGACCCCATCTCAATCTATCAGAAGCTTGATCCCAATGATTAATCCGAGGAATACCCACAACAGTCCCGAAATAGTTTCAGTTGCTCAACCTCCAGTGGTCATTTATGGAGTTCCCAAGCCTTCAACTGCAGCTATCCAGCCCGAGTCTACCTCATATCCTAAAGGAAAATCCAAAGTGGACATTCAGGAAGTGGATTGAGTGGGTCTAGATGAATTTGATAGGGATTATTTTTACCTTGTGTAAAGTTTTTGTAATCCTTATGTACTTTTGTCTCCGAAATATATAACTCTTTTTCAATCTATTTGTCTCATTGTTTTCCCTATGCTGCTTACATAATTTATTATTTACTTTTCCTCTGATCCGCAACTTTATCTCTTATCCTTTAACTCTAATTCCCCATCTTTTATGTTCTGTAATACATTCTTTGCATCCTTATCTTATTCCTCCCTTATTTTTGATAATTACAAAGGGGGATAAATGATAAAGGGGGAGAAATGATAAAGGGGGAGAAATGATAAATGGGGACATATGCAAGACATGGATATTAATATTTTATCAATCTTATATGATACATTTTCCTTTGAGATTTTTTATTTATCTTTGAAATATATTTCATCTATGTTGGAACACACTGAGAAATAAGAACAATTGTATTTTAGTCTGATACATTTGAATTAACTGCCATAATTTGTGATTATAAAAAGGGGGAGATTATTGGACTCACCTATTTTGATAATCTCAATTATGATTAATTGTGTTTTGATAATCTCAAATGATGTTTATTTATTAAACTTTTCATTACTTTAGTTACTGTTCAAGTGATT
This sequence comes from Viscum album, assembly GCA_963277665.1. Taxonomy (NCBI): domain Eukaryota; kingdom Viridiplantae; phylum Streptophyta; class Magnoliopsida; order Santalales; family Viscaceae; genus Viscum; species Viscum album. Next base: position 1,428,431,157 of record OY728156.1, on the reverse strand, counting down.
AATGTAAAAATATAAAAACTGATGAAATATGTTCAAATGATATATCTTTCATTCAAGAACATTTGGTTAATCCTTGTAATGTTTTATCCTAACTTAATCTGTGGATAGTTTGCATAAACAGACTAACAAATACCGATACAGAAAGGTCACCGGTATGCAGATGAGCTACTAATACAGAAAGGTCACTGGTATGCAGACAGTTACCATTACACCTGAGCTACCGATAGAGTAAGTCTATCGGTATGCACAAGTCGACCAATACAGAGTAACAACTAATTTTATGAAGTCTATCGTTACAAGCTCATCGGTATGGGTCATTGGTACATAAGTCTACCGCTACCAAGAGCTACCGTTAAAGGAAGTCACCGCTACTTATATTCACCGATACAATAAGCTACCACCACACCAACAGATATCGATACAAGCAAGCTAACATTAAAAAGAGTAACAGCTACCAATGCAAGATCAACTATTACAAAGTCCCCCACTACAAGTTCAATGATACAAATATCTACCTATGGAAACTAGTCACGGTTTCTCTAAACTCTATCTCTATTTGGTTATTAGCAAGGGTAATATTTTGTTCTTTTAATGAAACCTATATTAATTAATGATGTTTTTTGGATGTCAGGAAACCATAACTCATACAAATCATTCCTATTGCCAGAACTCAAAGAACATATAAAAGAGAACCTCGATTTACTGAAAAATATAAAGAAAACTTCTTCAACACATATACAAAAAAGTTTCTGGATATACATGAGGAGATACATTCATAGAAGAAGAAGGAAGAACACATGATGAATATGTAGAACTTGAACATTCAAAGAGTAAAAAGCTTCAATGACTACACCAAAAATCAAGCTAATCAAGCTGATCAAGATGAACCTTGAAGTAAAAGAACAAAAACGATACTCTGTTTTTCAAACAATTTCCAGAGAAGGATTCAAGATTCATCTGCTTCAATCCAAGGAGTCCAGAGCTTCACTAAAAACACATAGAGCATTATAAACTCATATATACTTGTTTAGATGTATTGTGTTTCATTTATTTACATTTTGAGAAGTGTGTGTGATCTTTATTTTTAGTCACAAACTGTCTACTGTGCTGAACTGGAGGATTTCTAAATCCTTACTCAATCTTCCTAACTCTCTTGTATCCTACTGTGGATAGCGGTAGAGGTCAAGTGTGACCTGGACAGTCTGTGCACTATTTTAAAACCCCGATCCAGGGTTTGGATCATAGTTTATATAAAACTATTTGAGAGGACTAAGTCTCAGCTTGAGATAGAACCTCTTGTTTAAATCTGTTGTGCATTTTTATCTTTAATATTCTGCTGCTAATTACTTTAAATTTAAATCTATTTTAAAATGGGTAACTCAAATAGTTAAACTATCAAGTGTTTGTATTTATTATAAACCAGTAGGTTAGTTTCAAAAGTTAATCTACTCTTCAGATTAGATTCACTGAGAACTAATCGATATCTTAAGAACCTAACTGAACCTTTACTGTATTAGAAATTCACTACAGTTTAGATTGTTATTTTAATTGGGGGATTCTAATAGAAATTTTTAATAGGAACTCAATTCACCCCCCACTTGAGTATCCACTCCAACCAAGACAAAGGAGTCAGTTCTACCATAGAACATTGGACTCTGATCTTATTTTTAATGGCCATAGTGTTGAGTGTAGTGAGTGTGGTTGTCAGTTTAGGGAATCCAGTGTTGGTGCGGTGGATTACGTATCTATACACTAGGACCCTAACTTCTGATTTCCGTCTCAGTGCACGAAAACATTGATTGCGTGTGTGTTTTCAAGAGTTTTCTTTGTGATCTATTTGAGTCAGCTCACCAGGTATAACTTATTGACTGTGACACACCTGTTTCTTTTTAGGATGCCTCCATGCAGACAACCAGCTAGGGTATCTGAGAGTAGTATGCACTGATAGCCCACCGAGCGACGAGGCCTCAGTGCATGGCCCTCTTCTAGTAGAGGCACTAGTGGAGGCACCAGAGGTACCATTACCCATTGGAACACCAATTCCACCATCTCCAGTAACAGAGAGTGGACGCCGCTTGAGTGTGTTGCATGAGTTCCAGCACCAGAGGCCACCCAGGTTCAGGGGAGAGATGGACCCACAGGTGGATGAGGATTGGTTGGAGTCCATGGTGAGAGTTCTTTTACTGGCAGGGACACCGGCTGATCTCATGGTGATCCTTGTCGCCAGTCTTCTACAGGAAGCAACAAGAAGATGGTGGAGATTGATGCTTCAGGTTCACGACAAGGTGAAGATTCCTCGGGCAGACTTAGAGAGCTTGTTTCGGGCAGAGTTTTTCCCAGTGACTCTTCACGCAGTGCGCATACATGAGTTTCTTCATCTGAAGTAGGGCAACATGATTGTGGCTCAGTACTCAGTCAGGTTCACTGACCTCTCATGCTACTCCACTGATATGGTGCAAGACCCATTCTTTAGGGCTCAGACCCTCGAGCAAGGAATCAGGCGGGAGATCAGGGCTTTGATGTTTTTTCTCAGCATCCCGACGCATGCAGGGGTGTTAGAGAGATCCCTCTTAGTGGAGAATTTACTTGTTGAGTAGTCACCAGTAGTGAGACCCACCACCGAATGTCACATAGCGGAGTCTTCTACAACTGGCAGTAGACACATGTCACTGAGGTCAAAGAGGCTAGACCTACAGGTGGATGACTGCATGATCCAGGGTCAGTTGTGCAGAGCATAGAAGACGGAGTCAGTCATGTGAGGAACATGCAGTGTTTCACATGCGGTGGGCAGGGTAACATGGCTTGTGACTGCTTGACCCACCATACGGATGATCAAAAGACGTTCGAGGGACCGCTCAGGTAGAGATAAAGGTTTGACCAAGGAGGTCTGAAGGGAGCAGGCGGACGTGGAAGTGGAGATGACCGTTCAGATAGCGGTGGGTGGCAATTTGAGGTGTTACTGCCACCACCACCAGGTGGTCCACCTCGACCCTAGGGAGCAGGTGGACAGGGGTGAGCTTAGGTCTAGGCAGCTGAGGCCTATGACCATGACCCTCTGGAGATGATATGAGGTACGATCTGTGTCTACTCCACCTTAGCTGCAGTACTTATAGACACAGTTTCCAATCATTCTTTTATTTCCACTGCACTCATTTGGAGCTTGAAGATTCCAATAGAGCCATTGGCTCAATCCTTGTGGCTAGAGATTCCTACAAGAGCGGATTCGATGATTACGCACCGGTGCCGGCCATGTGAGCTTACTCTAGAAGGCGAGTGCTTCGACTGGGATCACCTAGTAGCAGATTTGAGGCCTTACGATGTCATCTTGGGTATGGACTAGTTATCTGTACTCCATGGTCAGATTGAATATATTAGGTGAAAAGTGTGGTGTGTCTACATGGATGGGACCAGGTTTACCTTCACTAGAAAGAAGGGAGCCTTTACAGCACATGATGGACTTACCCGGAAGAGAGTGCAGCCGATCACTCATCAGTTGGCTAGCCTTACCCTCAGAGTAGTTGATGTGGAGAGTCCGAGTTATCCTGTAGTGGTGGACCAGTAGGCAGATGTCTTCCCTGATGATGTTCTGGGTCTACCTCCTCATAGAGAGGTGGACTTTTACATTGACTTGTACCTCGGGATGACACTGATATCTACACCAGCATATCGGATGGCTCTCGTGGAGCTTCGTGAGCTACGGGTATAGCTAGAGGACTTACATGGTAAAGGGTTCATTCGGCCCAGTGTTTCTCCTTGGGAAGCCCCGATTGTTTTCCCGAAGAATATGGATGAGAGTTTGAGACTTTGTGTTGACTGTCGATGATTGAACTAGGTAACCGTGAAGAACAAGTACCCACTCCTGAAGATTGAAAACCTCTTTGATCAGATGAAGGGATAACAATTGTTCTCGAAGATAGACCTCAGATCAAACTATCACTAGCTCAGAGTGCGAGATGAGGATGTGAAAAAGATAGATTTCAGATGTAACTATGGCTATTATGAGTTCTTAGTTATATTGTTCAGCATAACCAATGCCCCAATAGTGTTCATGGGACTCAAGAACAGGATCTTTCAGCCATACCTTGATCGCTTTGTGGTGGTCTTCATCGAAAACATTTTGATCTACTTGACTACTAAGGAGGATCATGGCTATCATTTGCAGATAGTTCTGGACACACTCCGAGAGCACCAGCTCTATGGAAAGCTCTTGAAGTGTCAGTTCTAAATCCGAGAGGTTCACTTTCTAGGACATGTCATCTCAGAGGTTGGAGTTTTGGTGACGGAGGTACAAAGTTTCTTGGGTTTGGATGGATACTACCAGAGGTTTTTGCCAGATTTCTCTAGAGTTTCAGCACCTCTATCAGCTTTGACGAAGAAGGGGAAACCCTTCATTTGGTTAGAGAGATGCCAGTGGAGTTTTCAAGAGATGAGGTAGAGGCTGACTAGTGCCCCCATATTAAGGCTTCTGGAAAAGGGTGTAGGGTACGTAGTCTACTATGAAACATCAGGGGCCGGTCTCAGATGTGTCCTAATGTAGGAGCGAGCAGTGATCACATATGGTTATCAATAGCTGAGACAACATGAGAAGAACTACGCTACCCATGACCTGGAGTTAGCAGCAGTGGCCTTCTCCTTGAATATGCGGTGACATTACTTTACGGGAGAGTGCTTTACAGTCTTCTCCGATCACAAGAGTCTCAGGTATATCTTCTCGCAGAAGTACCTGAACCTGAGACAGTGGCATTGGCTTGAGTTCCTCCAGGACTATGACTTCGAGATAGTCTATACTCTTGGGAAGGGGAACGTTGTAGGAGATGAACTCAATAGGAGATCTGGTATACAGCTTCTAGGTGAGGTGATGGAGCAGCTAGCTGCTTTGCAGATATCCTTTGTGGATCAGGATAGAGTATCTTTTCTTTAGTCTCTTATAGTCACTCCACCACTTATTTAGCGAGTCGGGGAGGCACAATGTGGGGATGCTGACTGCGAGACTTGACGTGCTCAGATATCCATAGGACAAGAACCTGATGGATTTTCTGAAGGTGGGGAGCACACCATTCTCTTCAGATTATGTACCATGGTACGAGTGTCACTTCGGGAGGAAGTGTTTAGGGAGTTCCACAAATCCCCTCTAGCGGTACATACATGAGTGGCGAAGATGTATCAAGATCTCCGACGACAACACTGGTGGTCAGAAATGAAGAAAGCAGTAGCAGAGTTTGTCTCATGGTGCCTCACTTTTCAGCAAGTGAAGTCATAGCATTAAGTAGTAGAAAGCTTAGTTAAGCCTTTAGAGGTCCCAGAGTGGAAGTGGGATGGGATATCCATGGACTTTGTGACAGTACTTCCACATACATAAAAAGTTCGTGATTCTATCTGGGTGGTCGTCGACCGACTCACCAAGTCGGCCCACTTCCTACTGATCAAAGAGTAGGGTTCTGTAGAAATCTCGGGATGTCTCTATGCGTAGGAGATTTTGCAGCAACATGGAGTACCCTCGATGATTGTCTCTGATCGTGATACACATTTCACTTCCTGGATATTGAAGGGGTTGCAGTAGGCTTTCAGGACACAACTTCGTTTGAGCACTATCTTCCATCCTCAGAAGGATGGCCAGACTGAGTGGACTATTAAGACCCTCGAGGACATGCTATGTGCTTGCGTCCTCGACTTCGGTCATAGCTGTGAGGATCACTTTACTTTGGTGGAGTTTTCACACAAGAACAACTATCACTCCACCATTAGGATGGCACCTTTTGAGGTGTTGTACGGGAGACCTTGCAGATCACCTTTATGCTGGACTGACCCAGGAGAGTTAGCACTTGTGGGACCAGAGATGGTACATGATACCACAAAGAAAGTGCTGATCATCCACGAGCAGATGAAGACTGCGCAGAATAGGCAGAAGTCTTATGCCGATAGGATATGAAGACCTCTAGAGTTTGTGCATGGCGACTACGTCTTTCTACGGGTCTCACCTAGAAAAGGTTTATGGAGATTTGGCTGGGGTGACAAGTTATCTCCGAGGTTCATTGGAACCTTCCAGGTCCTCAACAGATTTGGTGAGGTGGATTACTTCTTAGAACTTCCTCCTCAGTTGCACCGGGTGCACGACGTCTTCCACGTATCCTAGCTGAGGAGATACGTGCACGAACCATATCACATAGTCGACCACGGTGAGATGGACATTGACGATGGGGTGATGTTTTGAGAGGTTTTAGTGGAGAATGAGGATCGAAAGGAACATGTCCTTCATGGGCGGTCAATACCTGTGATGCACATTTGGTGGAAGCATGAGAACCTCCAGGAGAGCACATGGGAGTGGGAGGTATAGATTCGTGCTCAGTATCCCCACTTGTTTTCATAGTTTTGAGTTGTGGATTATGGGGATGTAAAGCCCTGAGGTGGGTAGAATGTAAAGACCCAAAAATTCCATGTATTTTTTTTAATTATAGGGAAATTTTATGAGTCTGCAAAAATTGACAGCACCTGATTCTGAGGCCCGGTGTGCCCGGAATGATTTTATGAACTTTTTTTTGGGTACGTTCAGTAAATGTGCGAGTGGGTTTTTGTATCTTTTGAACCGGTGCTCGGAATTGAAATATGAAGACACCATTGAACTCGCAACGCTGATATTTTCTTATGAAGACCTTTACCTTGACCGCAGTAGGTCGAGAGTGAAAGATAGTTTTTCACTTTTTTGTGGAAAGAAAAATAAAATAAAATAAACTTCTATTTTATTTTTGTTGAAACCTCCCATGTGAATGTTATGGAGGTGGGGACCACTGATCCTAAAACCCCCCATTTTGAATTCAAATGGTGGGGACCACCCGAACTAAAAACTATCTCTTTAATGTGGAGGAGTCTCTTGAACTTCCTCCACCTTAATTGTGCCACCCTCCTTTAATTAATGATACCAATTAATTGTGCCAAAAAAAATTAAATCGATAGATTTAATTTAATTTGGTGTCAGATCCACACTTGTTTTTTTTGGGAGAAACCATTGGCAAAAGTGGAATCTTGGGAGAACTTAGAGAAACTCGTATCCAACAAACAACACGCTATCTCCAATGAAGAACATGCCATCTCCAACGAGGAACAAGAATGGAGGATTTTCAAACTAGCAGTGTCATTGGTGGAGGCTTACTTCGGGATCCAAAAATGCCAGTCCATATTCAACTGCAGGTGATCTCCAATGGAAACTTCGAGGTAGGGATTTTGTTATTCTTCATGTTTTACATTGAATTAATTCTCTTGATCTACCTGCTGCTGAACTAATGCAGAGGGAGCAGGCCAAACGAACATGGCATGATCCCTCCGCTGTTCTTCAGGGTTAGTGTGTTATTCATTATGGAGGAGGCCAGCCGCATGACAGGGATGGAGGTGCGCGTCCATGCCACCCGGTGAGGAAGGGTCATGGATTGTGTCGTGACGACGAAGGGAGGAAAACCGACCATGCTGGCCGCCGGCGAAGGCGCGGTGCATGACCGCACCATGCAGAGAGGACAGCTGGCCATCAGGCCAGCCATGGCAAACTACCACACCGCAGCTTCCCAGTCGCACCGCAACACCCCGCCACACCGCGTCCGCCCCACCACACCACCACGCCGCGGCGCCCCACTGCACCGCGACAGCCCCGCCGCACCGCGACGCCCTGCCACACTGCCACACCGTGGCCGCCCTGCCGCACCGTGGCACACCTCTGCACCATGGGCCGCCCAGTGCAGGTCGGTCTGACCAGGTCAGACCGGACCAAGACCAGTTTCGACCCATTCCATACTTTTGGCCATAACTTTGGCACCAGGAGTCCATTTGAAGAACCGTCTGTGGCACTGGAAACCTTGGAGTTAGATGGTCCCTTTAGTATACCCCAATGTATTTTTGGATAATGTTGGGCGTATGGTCGGGTCAGATCGGGCACGAATCTAACTGGGACCTCGAGAATAAAAGGCCAATAACTTACAGACCGGACGTCCGATTGACGCACTGTCTGTTGCATTGAGACCCCTATGACATGATGGTACTTTGGGATACTTCTTCATGGGACTTCATGGTAGTTGAAGTATCAACCAGTAGCTTGAGGAGCAGACTCTCCCATAGATGAGAAAGCTTAGTGAGGGTACCCTGTAGCTGGCAGTGACAATATACTAGGATCCTGTGTGGGTCTGAAGATGTACTGACGGTGTACTAAGGTCCTGTGTGGTTCTGAAGATGTAATGATGATGTGATAGGATCCTGTGTGGGTCTGACGACGTACTGACGATGTACTAGGATCCTGTGTGGGTCTGAGGATGTACTAACAATGTACTAGGATCCTGTGTGGGTCTGATGATATACAGACGATGTACTAGGGTCCTGTGTGGGTCTAATGACATACTGACGATATACTAGGATCCTGTGTGGGTCTGAAGACATTCTGACAATGTACTAGGATCCTGTGTGGGTCTGATGATGTAATGATGATATACTAGGATTCTATGTAGGTCTGACGATGTACTAATGATGTACTAGGATCATGTGTGGGTCTAACGATGTACTGACGATGTACTAGGATCTTGTGTGTGTCTGACGATGTACTAGGATCCTGTGTGGGTCTGACGAGGTACTAGGATCCTATGTGGATCTGATGATGTACTACAATTTTCTATGGGTCTGATGATGATTTTGGATCCTTCGTGGGTCTGCCTCTTAACAGAGTAAGATGAATTAGTAGTTACATCTAATCATCTATACTACTGTACCTAAGTTATACCTGGTGTGAGCTAAGTTCGTACCTGTGTGGTACTTCTCTTCGTGGTAATACCTTGGTGGTATTATTCTGTGTGGCGTACCTGTGTGGTACTTACCTTTGTGGTATTCCTTCCTTTGTGGAATAGCTGAGCTTTGGGAATTTGGGTTGGACCCTGTGTTTCCTCATGATTGAGATGGGTATACTTAATAACTTAGGTATATGTATGGGAATATACCTAAGTAATATTGTCAGTTGATTTCATGCTTCGTGGTTTATCCTTTGTGGATTTTTAGAGACCTTTAGGGTCTTGGGGAGCCTACTGAGTATCGTTATAATCACCCCTGCTAGAGCTATGCCCGCACCTTGTTGTGTTTGGTGTAGACAAAGGACATCGCTGATTGAGGCTGAGGGTACCAAGACTGGACAGTGCCCAGAGGTGGACCATACAACATGTCGGTACACAGAGGAGACAGGCATATGTGGAGTGCTGAGGAGGCGATCTGTACCTACCCTTCAGTTAGGAACCTTGGAGGATGACCCAGTTGTTGTCTTTCTCTTTCTTTAGTTGTATTGTATATCAATTGTACTTGTAATTTTACTGTTGGGCTTGTATTCTGACCCCTCTTACTTTCAACACTCTTTTTGTTATACAGTTACTTCTGTTTGTATCTTGATGTCTGCTTGGTTGCGTGTGTTTATAGGATATAAAGGCAATGCCTTCCCAGTTTTATGGAATACGCATTTCAGCGCTTGTCTCCAGCCGCTGGCCTATAGAAGGCGGGATTGGGGTAGTCACGGCATGGGCCCCTGGGGACGGGTCGTGACAAGAGTAATTATAGAAAATGGAACCAATCAAATACCTTTGTTTTATCATGGTTTAAATCATGAAACAACTAGATAGGTAATAATCCAAAGGAATTAATGAGTTCTGTAAGACCTAGTTTAGTATAATGGGGTATTAAAGTCACTCTAAATAACATAAAATAAAAGTAAAATAAAGGGATTATTTATCAATACCTCACCAAATATGAGTTCTCATGACCACTTAGAAGAAAATCGGAACATGGTTTGAAGGTAGGTTAGATTAAGATGAGATGAAGGAGAAAGATAGATTTATGGGGGTCTCACATAGATAAAAATGGGGTGAAATCTTGAGTTTAAGTTATTTTAGAGATTTTACTTTTGAAGTGAAATGAAAAATTTACCAAAACATTAAAAATAAAAGTTTCCAGTCTCTTAGATACCCGGTATAAACCATTGACTACCTGGTGAAGTTAATGAAAGTGTGTTAGCCCACCAGACACAACATGGTACCTGACATAAGTCTATAGGGTACTCAATGCTATCCCAACACCTTGATCCCTTTACTCACCATTTATTTATCATCTCCACCATTATCCTTATCATCCTTAAGAATATCTGGATTTATTCTTGAGAGAACTAGTTTTTCTATTGAATTTTCATTTCAGTTTTCAGTTCCCATGTTTCATATTACAGCATTCCACACTACCATATAACTCAAATAAGATTAATCACCTTAACTCAATACCTTTTAAACTCCAATTGATGATATAAATAGGTTACTACATATGGGGTTTATCTTCTTCAATATTAATATCATCCTTTTATATCACATGTTTAAGATTAGGAATATATTTTCTCAATTGAGGAACAAAGTAGGTATTATGCATAGCACTAAACTTCAAAGGAAACTAAAGATGATATGTATTATATTTGATTCTTCTTAATATTTTAAAAGGAACATAAAACCTAGGAGTAAATTTTCCCTGATTACCCATCAATTAGTGACATAGTTTTGTTGAAACCTTAAGAAAGATATAGTAACTAACTTTGAATTCCAAGGGCTGCCTATGATGATTAGTATATGACTTTTGGAAACTATTGGTATCCAACATTAAATTAAAAATTAATATCACAAATTTTGGTCTATCTTAAATTATATTAAGTACAATAATAGATGATTCACCTATTTTTATCAAATAGAAATAATAATGATATATTCTTCCATAAATAGTATTAAACATAACTATTTCGATATATGAATGAAATTTTTTATTATAGGAAAATTAAATCAATGAGAGACAATCCTACCATTAGGAACTAAAATTAGGAATACAATATCATAGCATATATTACCGAATATGAATGGTTTGATTCAAATATTTGTAAGTTTTTGGGTGAAAATTAGTTCATAGCTTTACCTGATAACTAAAATCTAGTTTAAATCCTTCTCAAAAAAATGTGAACCTTGAGTCCCTCTTGTAGATAATTATAGTTGGAACATTATAATTTCTTACAATTTCTATAACATATCATTTACCCAAATAATTAATTGAAGTGACTTTTTAATAGGTATAAAATGATATATCTTAGTGAGATGATCAACAATCATCCACACCATATCTCTAACTCTATAAGATCTTGGTAGGATGGTCACAAAGTCCATATTAATCTCTTCCAATTTATATACTAGTATAAGAAGTGTGTAAAGTTCTCATATATGTCTTTTATATTCTTCTTTTACTTGTTGATTGTCGAATCATCTAGTGATGAACCTTATGGTATCATTTTTTATTCTATACCATAAAAATTAGTTATGAAAATCTTGATACTTCTATATGATTATTAGATGTATAGACCATCTAGAAGCATGAAATTATCTTGTTACTTTTTTCACTCATATATTTAGCATATATAAGTCTTTCATTGACATATATAAAATATGAGGAATCTTAAAACCAACATTAAAGGATATCCCCACCATAGAGTATCTATCAAACAATGATACAATTATGGTATTCTCTTTGGGAGTCCTCTATGTGGAAAATAATAGATGATGGAATATAAATATGATATAAATGTATTCCACCTTCCTCCTAAATCACATCCAAGTGGATTTTATACCTTACAAACATTAATATCCATTCTTTATTTTATTATTACACTCATTTATGATGAATTATCTTACCAAGAGTAATGATAAACATGTTACCTTATCAAGTGTATACTATATATCAAAATGAAATGATTTTAGATATTCCACCTAGAATAATTTCCTTATAATCAAGTATCATTCTGAATATATGTATTTAAGAATGTTGTGGTCAATGAATTCCATAAAACACTCACCAAATATAGACTATATCCAATACATTAATGTGTGAAAAAATGTTTTTAACTCCAAATCAAGGGTAGGGAAATTATGTTCTTGTGGTCACAATTTTCTAGAACCATAAAAAACTACTTATGATCTTGCATAAGAACAACATTAATAATAATTGAAGATACATCATAAAAAACCTCAAACCCTTCACCCAAATTAGGTAATATTAGAATAAAAGCTATATTCAACCTTTTATTTAGATTTAGGGAATATAATTCACACATTTTAGATTATAAAAACTTATTTCCATTCTTTGGAAAGGTTGTTATTGTTAATTTTTTTTTAAAAACATTATATAATTGGAAATAGTATCTTGATAGCTAGATATTTTTTTTAAAAAAAAAATTGATTAAAAATTTCTATGACATCACTAATTTCACCTTTTCAAGATCTACATAGATATAAGAATCATAAACCACATGCCTAAAGAACTTGAATTATTAAATCCATAATAATTATGTAGATAGATTTCCATAAATATAGTGTTCCCATAAATTCTATAAGAAAAATAAAAGATATCAACCATTCCCATCTTGAGACTTTGACTAGACCAATCTATCATCTACATGGGCTACAATGAAAATTACTAGGAATTAATGGAAGATAATATTAATTAATTCTATGAATATTAATATAAAACTAGTAAGAAAAAAAGGATTTACTATATATTAAAAATGAATATACAAACTTTGAAAATTTGTATTGGGAATGTATTATAGAATTAATATATATTAATGATAACCTGACTGTATGTATATAATTGAAAACCAATTCCACCTATAACTAATAATAGATTACCAATTACAGGAAAAGGTTAATGATTTATGATCATTACTTTTTTAGATTTTTATTTTCTATAAATATATATATACTTCTATTAGTATTCTTTATGAAATGAACTAGGGCACCCCAAGGATAAGTGCTCTGTATAATACAACCTTTTCTTGTCAATAATCTATATATAAATTTTTAGTACCCTAAATCTATTTGTTTTCATGTAATATAGAGTAATTGAGATAGGTTTAGTTCAACATAATAAATTAATATTAAAAAAAACTTCTTGTTTAGGATATAATTTGAAGCATTATGAAAAATATCTATAATTGGTGGTAAACAATATCTCAATTTATCTTCAATTACTCTGACATTTAGAAAAACCATTTTAGCTATAACCTACCCCACTATCCCTTGATCATTACCCACTTAAATATCTTGAAACTCCCTCTTTCCATGGAGATTATACTGAGTATCAGTCAAAGATGATAAGGACACCATCAAATTTTAGCAATCGATACAAGCTCAAAACTGGGTTAACTAGCCTATTCCAAGAATAAAATCAAAATATTTCATATTAAGAACCATTATATCCTATATATGTCTATAAGAATCCACTATCAAATTAAATAATGAATATTTATTGGTATATACTATCCTTTTTCCTAAGGTGGTATCAAACTCATAAATGCAGGCGATGCTTCTATTTTGAGTTCAAGAAGAGATGAAAATCATTCATAGATAGAATAATGAGAATATTCTAAACCATATAAGGAAAATATATTCCCTATATTCATAATAATGGTCCTGATTTTCTCATATATTCTTCATTTAACTTCTAATCATTGGATGATACATCACCTCTGTTCAACAAAGTATTGTGCTACCAATATATGGGCCTCTCTCGGATAATTTATCAGCAAGGATGAACTTCTTCAAGAATTTTGAGAAGGTAATCATATTAAAATGTACATTTGAGTCTATAGTGTCTTATTTAGACCCATTTAAAAATGTATTACCTTGTAATCCCCATATCCACTCATGTATAGATAGAATCTAAGTAAGTTAGTAAATTTACCTGCATATACAATAAAATGAATTGAACCTTGCTTTGGGTCCATAATATTTTGAGACTTTAATTGATGTGAATTTTTAGGATAAAATTTCTTGAAAAAAAGTTCTTGAAACTTCTTCCCAAAAAGTATCTATTTTTTTTTCTTCAGGGATGACATCTTACTACTGACAAGCTACCCATTTAAGAAAGAAAGTTGAAAACTAGACCCAATGTTTCTCCTAAGTCTATATTATTTCTAATATATTTTAGTGATGGTTAATATAATCCTTAACCTATAGAATAGATACATCACCTAGTAAGGTTGGAAGATAATGTAATTGGGAATGCATCATATTATCAACTATCATTTATCCCTATAATTGAATAAAATTAGTAAAATCACTAATATGTGGGGCGAATCAGTGTTTTTTTTCAATTTTAAGTTTATCCCCTTGAAAAACAATTCATTACTTGATAAAGTAAATTCATTTTATATCAAACCATACACAATAAAGCACATAAAATAATCACATAATTTACACGGTTTATTGCTCAATGTGAGTAACTAGTCTTTAGTATGATTCTGTAAAACCCATGTCACACGATCCATTGGTAAAATTATATGAACCAATGTGTGTATAGAAAATCATTAAAACTCACTTAAAAGTATCCTATTTTTTATGTGAATATACCACAATTATTTCATCCCAATTTTTTATAATAATATAAATGGATAAATAACTATAGACTCTTACATGAATAACTCCTTATAAAGTTGTTCATGTGCCAAGATCTTATTTCTCTTATATTATTTCATAAGATCAAGAATTTTCATCAAATTACATCCAAAAAAACTGCATGAAAAAACTCCAATAGAAGGATACATCATTATTTTGAAAAATATATTGAGAAAATATAAGAAATATAACCAATTATTTTCTCTTATTCTCTTTCTATTGTGAACCTCATGACCAACTTGACCAGTTAGTTTCTTCAAAAAATTTCAATATATTTTCTATATTCTATAAAAATAATATATATTTATGAGATATCTCTTGAATAATATCCCAAAAAATCCCAGTTCTTTTCTAATATCACACCTATAAAAAATATAGGTATATATATTTTACTTTTAAATTATTCTTAAGACTTAGATCTCAGATTAAAAAAATCACATTTCATCTCTTTATTACTAATGTAATAAATTCATGAAGTAATTGACTCATAATATTTAATTATTTCTCATTAAAAAAATTAAACCTTTATTTTATTTATAATTCAAGAATTTAATTTAATATATGAATGTGTGATGTTCACAGTTTCCTATAAATACATGGATTCACCATTTTTAGCAAAAAACTCATGAATTTTTCTTCATTTTCAATATTGGCATTCTTACTCTTATATATAATTAAACTACATCCCCCTATTTCTAATATATTTCATGAATTTAAGATCACTAAATATGCATGAAATAATTCATATTATTATCATGGTATTAATATTCCCTCTCCATTATAATTCACATGCACCAATAACTGAAAGTGCATGAATGCGCATGATGTGATCATGGAATCCTTTATTTATATTATAGAGAATCCCCATAATATTTTATTCTTATTCCTTTATAAATTATACTATATGCATGATAATAATAGTTAATATATTATTTCATTAAATAAATCCTCACCTAGAATCATCTAGATTAGAATTATACTAAATTTGTGATGTTTTAATCACTATAATATGACCCAAACATCATCTCATCAAATTTACCTTTAGATATTATAATATTGAAAAATTATATTTTTTAACTATAATTTCATTAAAAAATCTCTAAGTGTGATACTAATCATATGGATAAACTATATAGGGATCAAATAAAAGAATAAAATGAATAGACCATGACTCTTTGACTGATCATGAGGATTGACCATAGGAAAAAAATTGGATTGACTGTAACCAATTTGACCATAAGTCAATTGAACACATGGAAAAATCTGAATCGACCCTATCAGTCAACCATATGAAGATGTGGTCAGTGGACTGAGGAAACATAAAAATCCAAAAAACCTTGTAAATCCATGGCGTATGGATCAACTACATGGAAAAAAATCATATTGACTATACCTATCCCAATCTAAAAATTAAATAATTTATTCTATTAAAACCAAATCCTCTCATGACCATCTCCATCCTCCCCAAACATCTCAAAAACTAATATAACATGTTATATACAATGTATATACACCCACCAACACCTATCCATAATTTCATTT
The DNA here is from genome assembly GCA_963277665.1 of Viscum album. Lineage (NCBI taxonomy): Eukaryota > Viridiplantae > Streptophyta > Magnoliopsida > Santalales > Viscaceae > Viscum > Viscum album. Next base: position 1,428,415,135 of record OY728156.1, on the reverse strand, counting down.
AATAATAAGTTCAAAATAATAAAATTTAAATATTTTTTTTCAACAACAGAAAACAATCCAATCATATCCACTCCATTTTTGAAAACTAATTCTTTATGATCAGAATCAACTCCCCTTGTATTTTATTTAAAACCACGGAATAAAAATCACATTCATCCTTATCACCCTTATAAATGAATTATTATTCAATAATTATAATCCCAGATGAGTGAACTCAGTGTAGGAAACATGAACATTGAATAATAAAATCATGATTCTATAAGAAAATAGTGAATTATATTCATACGTCTTCAAACTTAAACCCCTTTAAACTACTCATAGAATCTGTAATACAAAAATCCTACACACTTCATAAAATTATGCATGAACTTCAATGAACTGTTAAAATATTTTTCACAATACAAAAATATTGAGATAAAAACTTACCCATTTTAAAAGATCTATAAAAGTATATTACCCCTTTAGAGAAACATATATCAATGGATACTTCACCTTTAAATATACCCCATTTCACAAAATTTAAAGGAGATATATATAATGAAAAATTTATGTTGTCAGTTTTTTTTCTTCCCCTTCGATAATAATATATAAAGATTAAAAGAGAGAGGGAACTAACACCATACCATAACCTTGAGATAGGTGTTATTGAAAACCATACATCAACCTTAGTTTTTGAAAATATTATTTTGACAATGTAATGTAGAAACCATAAACTATTGTCTCCTTTATTGAAATATACTCCAAATTCAATTACTTTCTCTATATAAGATCATTAATTAAGTGATATTTACAATAAATGTTATTGCTTCTTGAATATTGAAAAGTCTTCTTAAAAAAATTCGTAGCACTTTGATTTTCCAATCCATGAAGAAATAGTAGATTCATGTTAACCTTTAAATATTATAACTATGTCTTCATACAAATTAATTGAGTTGTGTCATGAGTTATATCCACATATTCTACCTTATTAGTGCTTAAAGCAAAAAAACTCTAATTTATTGTGTTCTAATGGTATATCATCAAGGAATAAAACTCAACCAAATGTGGATATTCATTCAACAATAAAACCTTCCCCTTCTATATCTACATACCCAAACAAATCCAACTTCCCTTTGATGTCATATTCAACCCAAAATCTATAGTACAATTTAAATAAACGAGAATTTGTTTTCCTACTATAAAATGGTATTATTTAGGTTTAATTTGATACCTGGTACAAAGAGTGACGTCATATATTAAATGTTTCCTTGAAGCTGTGAGATATAATATAATTCCAATTAACATTTTTAAATCAATTGGATTAATATATTTTCCCTGTTCATCTTCGAACAAAATTTTTCTTACCAAAATTGGCATGGAGGTGGGATTTGAATCTTCTATTCCAATTCTTTTCAGAAGTCCATTAAAATAAATATCTTGAGATAGAAAAATGCGATATTTTTCTTGAGAGAATTGTAATCCATGAAAGTACCTCATTTCTATAAGAATGGATATTTAAAATAATTTCTTTATATGTTTAGAATTTTTTCAAACATTTCATTCTCATTTATTTAAAATATGTGATAATCAATATAAATAATAATAATAAAGGATACTTATTTTCCATATTTTATGCTGATATTGTTGTCCACTCTTTATTTTCTGAAATTAATCCCCTTTAAGTAGTCTTACATCTTATAATTCTAAGATCTTAGGGCTTGTTTCAATCCATATAAAGCCTTCTTTAACCTATAAAAAAAATTCATCTTACTTAAGAAAGAAACAACATGTTTTCTCAATTTAAACCTTTTATTCTCATTATTGAGGAAATAATACTTGACATGCATTTAGAATATCTTGTATTAACTTTTTTCTATAATAAGAAGAAACATTATAATGGTTTCAAGCCTTGAAAATAGTGTAAAGGTCTCATCAGAGTCTACTCCTTCAACCTATGAATTTCTTTTATACATGAATAAATCTATATTTCTAACTAATTCTCCATTTTCATTTAAATTATTTTAAAAAACCAACTTTGTTCCAATAATATTCTTATAATCTAATCTGAGAACTAACTTCAAAGTATTATTCATCTATATTTGATATATTTCTTCATTCATATAATCAACCCACTCTTAATTCACCAAATTATCTTTAATATGTTTGGGTTCAACTTGAGATAACAATGAATTATGAGATTCTATATTTAGAGTTATCTTAGTTTACATGAATTTATTTTCATATACAATAATATTTTAGACCTATAACTTCCTTTTAAACCTTTTATGGTATGAAATAGGTTGTTTATTATCACTTGAAATTGTTGAATCATCTTATCCAACTTATACATATTAAACATTTTTATTTATATTTAAAATTTCTTTAGGTTTTTAATAGAATCAACACAACTTATTTCTTTATCATATATAAATTACATATTTTTATATTCTATAATACTCACATAATCAATATATATATTTATTTTAGTATCCTTGTTATAATAGTGACACCCCATTTTATTTTGAGGATATAAAAGAAAAATTACAGGCACTCTTCTTGGTTCAAATTTACCTAGATTTCTCTTTAAATTTGATGATATAAGGGATTCCAAACACTCTAATATATTTTAAACTTTGATAATTATTATATATATCTCATATAGAGTCTTAGCATAATTTTTTCTATGAAATAAATGATTTTGAATATGAACTAGAACTCCAATACCTTTCTTATAAAAATAGTAAGAGGTATCATTTTTTATCCACATCATTCAATCCATTTCTACCAAGATTCAATTATTTAATTTAGCTACACAATTTGTTTTGGTGTGTATGGTGAACCGAGTTTATAAAAAATTTTATGATTTTAAAGATAAGCTTTAAAAGTTTTATTAGTTTACTCAACACCATTATCTATTCAAGATTTATTTAGAGGGAAACAACATTCATTTTAAACACTTCTCCTAAAACTCTTGAACATATTTAGATCCTATTAATTATGTTTAATATTATAATGAATGTAATATTATTAAATTCATCAATTATGTAAATGAAATAATTATCTTTATTCATTTAATACTTTCTCATGATCCCATAGATATCATAATGGAACAAATATAACGTTTTAAATGCGTGAATATCAACCTTTTTTGTGTAAAAAATTAATAATAACCCTTTTCTCACATGTATAGAGAATACAATCAATCTATATATATATCTTAAGAATATCACATGAACTTTATCTTTGGGTATGTTTTAAAATATTTCATTAACCAAGATGACCAAGCCCTTTGTGCTAAAGTTTATTGTCTAATTTCATACTCAAATAACATGTATTCCATTCATCTCCGTCCTAAAATAATGTAACCTCTTTTCACTATCCTATTTTACTAACATTTATTTCTTTAATACTTTTCACCAAAAATCCATCATTTTTGAAAACCGTCTCATCTCTTCATCACCGAGATAAGAATCACTCAAAAATTCGTGTTTCATCCCATCAATAGAAAAGTTATTCTTGGTTTTTTATTTTTATTTTAAAATTATATTAAAAAATCTCTTTTATCTTAAGTGACCCCCAATTTCCAAATGTAACAAATTATTCTTTACAATTTTCAATATCTTTAAGTATCCTTCCATATATGAAGATCACCCAATGTAAAATTTTCATGGACACCACTTCTTTGACTCTAAAAGTTTAAATTCTACAATAAGATTTTTTATTTATTATTCAACTTTCTCTCCTGAGAATTTTCATGCTAGGATAGTAACATATTAAAACATCCTTTAGTATGGTGACCAATTCTATCATACATCTCACAAACTTATTTCAATAGTTGAAATATTTTTTTTCAAATTTTAATCTAATTTTTTGTGATTTATATGGGTAATTGAACCAAAAAATCATAACCATATGACTAAATCCACTGTAGTTACAATAATGTCCATCTAAAATCATATTTTCTTTTGAAATATTCATGATGTCCATAATCATTTCTCTGACCTTAATCATTATTTTGACCATCAATATTGGGCCCTCTTGAAAAATTATTTTTTTTTGAAATTATATAATATTACTATTTGTAATAGAAAATTTTTATATAATTTTAGAGTCACTATTTTTAGAAGATTTTGAACTAAATTACCATAATTTCTAGGTTTTTGGAGACTATTTATATTTATCCATAAACATGGTTCTTTTGAATTAATTTTTCTTCTCAAACTTTCTACTAAAATTTTTAACATTAACATAATCATTAGAAGATGATTTTTTATCTTATTGAACTTAATTTAAATTTTAAAATTCTAAAGATTCTTGAATATAGTTTGAATAATAAGTCTAGGTAGGTTCAATTCTTCTTCTACTTTGACTAATTTCTATTGAATAGGATCCTATGCCTTCTACAACTATTTAACCTTTTCTTTTATCTTGATATTAAATGTATTATCATCATTAGGAAATTTTTTCAATTAATTAATATCCTTAAATAGATTATATTTTTATATGGACTTATTCTATACTATTAATAGTTTAATAATATTTATTCAAATTCTTTTTCTCATTTTCAAGATTTGAAATTTTTGAGAGATCTTATCTCAATTATCTCTTCATTATGAAATCCATTTGAGTTTATGCATCCTCAATTTTAAATTTTTTACTTCCATCACTAGTGAATTATTTATTATTAACTTCAATAATGAGAATATTTTCACCAACACCATTATAAGTATCAAACTCTTATACGTTATCACCACTTTAAATCTCCTCATATTTAAAAAAAATCCACTTTTTTCTTTAAAAAAATTCTTACACTTTCTTCTAGAAAATAATTTTGACCTAGATTCATTATTCTTTAAGGATCTTATATGTAACTTCTTGAAAATTACTTCTATGATTAATAAAATAAAACATTTTTCATAATGACTATTTTATATTATGTAATGAGAGTACAAGGAAATACAATTAAAAAAATATATACATGTCATGTAGTAACATTGATTACTATAGTTAAGACTAGTATAATGATATAAAAACAAGAAAATAATGACCACACAATGGTGTAATCCATAGGATCAAAATCTACCAATAATATTACACATGTCAAAAAAATAAAATAAAATGAAATACTAGCAATATATTAGACATTATCAAAGTAATTCTAAAAACCTTTGGGAATGAAGTAGTAAATATTGATTTTTGGTGGCATATATATTGGATGAAATCAGAAATGGTACTTTTGGGATATGTCTATTATTAAATATAACTGTTGAGTGATATGATTCTAGGTAAAAATAATACCATTATAATTAGTGTTTATATAGGTTAGTTACAATTGATAGTTTAAGCATAAAGGATAAATGATTACCTAAGATAGAAGAGTCATGCATTTTGAATCTCATTTGTAAGAACCTGGATGGGATATCACATCACTAGGTTTCACAATTGACCAATCCTAAAAAGAGATTCAAAAAGTAAGGATTGATTAGAATTGACCATGGGATAAGTTCAGGTCAATAAAGATCACCATGAGGTCAATGTTAGCTGATCCACTCCATTAAACTACCACTGTCCCACACCATACCCTTAGAGAATATGTTGGTAAAATAAGGGGGTATGTATATACAGTTTAGTATCATTAAGCTATAATTTATTTTGTATAAATGAGTTAGTTATTTCTTCAATTCCATTTTCATTATTATTTGATTTAATAAAATACACCTGAATGTAAGATAAATTACACAAATAGATTTTTGAATATAAATAAGACCTAATTGTATTTTAAGAAAAATATATACACTTTCACAATTTAATTACTTTAAATAAAATTTATTTTCTTGAAATAGTATTATAAAATAATATTTATTTAAATAATAATGATAATATAATTTTGTAATTTCATAGGTAATTTTTATAAGTGTTAACATGTTGATTATGTCATAGAAATTATTATTTTTCAATAAATAAGGATATTTAATTTAAAATTTAAGATTATAATTTTTATAAAATTATTTTGATAAAATAAAAATTATATTTATTATGAACACAATGAAATTTTTTTAGGGTTGAATTTTGATAATTTAATAAAATAATTTATTTTTTAGTGAATAGTTAAAATACAATTTTATGTTTTCAATATATTTTATGACTTCACTATATGTAATAATAATGTAATAATTAACTATATAGAATAAATGAATAAAAATATACTATTTTTTTAATATTATGTATTTTAATAGGTTTAAATCAATTTCGAAACCTATAAATGACTTTTAAAGTATAAAATAAAAAATATGGTTTTAAAAACAATATTTTTTGGAAAATTTAACTATCCATGTCCAAAGTAATATTAAAAAATAGATTTTGATTTTAATGGATTAAAATATTATAAAAAATTACTTAAATTCTTAAAACAATGGGAAAACACCTTAGGTAAGCCATTAGTTTTTATTTGACACAACCTAGAACTCAAAGACCTGTATTTAGAAATTATTAAACAATTCATCATATTTTACTATAAATAACCATCAATACCACAATTACTATCCACTATAAATCCATTATCAATGAATTTTTGGTCACTTCACCTCCCAAGGAGTCTCTCTAAGATTTCCCTAAGGTCTCGAGGTTTCACCATCCACTTATAGGAAGCAACTCTTCAAGGTAAGGGAATTATGTACTTACACTTTTCTATTCAAGTACATATTTTTTGGAATGTTTTAAAAGTTTTGAATTACATTATTTTAATATCATTTTTTATAATACCATTACTTAAAAAATAGCGACTTATTAATGGGAGACCTTTATTCCTCCCATTATACCCTTTCCCTAATCGACTTTGTATTTTGTCATGCTGTCTAATTAATTTATTTAATTTATCCCTTTTACATGAAATATTTTTATATTGTGAATACCCAAATTCCTTTGTTATAAACATATATTCACCTATATTTAAATATAATTTATTGATTAGGTATTTACATGTATGAAACCTTCATTCCATTTTCATGGATTAAAAATGATGTAATGTTCTTGTCTTTAATCACTTATGTACTAAATGATTTTATATAAAGCCTGTTCTTTATTCTCATCGGGTTATTGATGAAATGATTTATTATAATCAACATGGATCACATGAATTAAGATATATTAAGAGTGTACCCAAATAGAGTTCCAATACATTAGGTAAAATATATATCTCTAGATATGAAATGTTTTATGATCCCTTGGTGAATAACCTTAGAAATTATGTTTTACGACACTTTTGTGATAAACCATGGTTATACGATTATAAATATCTCATTTCTATGTGGTAGTTTTGTTTACATGTTATATATCAAGTAATTATGATTATTATCTCATGTTATACCTAATGTTTTATCTATGATTAACTTTCATGTTCTATTTTCTTTGTTTATCCCCTACTGGTATTTATTCCCACCCTTTTCTAATGATGTATGTCCCAAGGAAATTAATTGTTGTGAGGTGACCTAGGATGGAATAAAAAAGGAGACTTTAAAAAGGATTAAATAAAGTTTATTATTATTTTTCCCTTATATAGCTCATGTATTATATACCTAGTTTCCAAGACGGCAGACCTCAAAATATCCTTCAAAGTAATTAATGTAATATTTTATTAAGTAATTATGTTAATTGTCACGTATTAAAAAGGTGGTATGCCAAATTTTGTATCAAATAAAAGGGTCAGTTATTTGTGGAAATTAAGACTATAAAAATATTATAAATAACCAAAGGTATAAGTCTAAATATAGGGAAAATTCCTTAAATTTTTATAAAGTATAAAGAGAATGGTTTCCAAGAAATGAAATCCTTGTTTGGATACTATAAGTGGAAGTGGTTTTGTCACAGATGAATCTAAGTATTATTACCTAAAAAGAGTTGGTTGGGCACATCTTGATAATTATTCTAGTTCATGGTTATTGGTCCCTTACTGTGCACCTAGTTTAATACTGTGGAGGGATATGTTTTGATTAATCACATTCTTTTTATAAAACATTATTAAGGATACATATATATAATGTAAATAATTTTTTAATATTGATGAATATCATCCTATAAGTATGATATTAGAAAATTTTATAATTAATATTTCCTTTATAATTGTTATTATAATATTCCCAATAGTAATAAATTTCTCAATTAGGTTTTCTTATTCTAGAAAAATGGAAAAAAATAAATGGAACTGTGTAAACAATGGATGAAATGGACAACATGATGAAGACATTCCCAACATGGAGGAATATGGAGTTGAAAACATCATGATGATGATGAATCAGTTAACTCAGGTCATAAATAACAACCTAAACCATGTGGAGTGTTTTAATTAACCAAGGTAGGAACAAATAGAATTTTAATCCACCATGCATCAATATCCACATATTTTTAGTAGAACCTATGATCCATTGGTTTCTAAACAATGAATAGATAATATAGAAATGATATTTTTTATACTCCATTATTTTTACTAATAGAAACTTAAGTAGGTAGCATATCTCTTAGAGGGAGAATATGATCTGTGGTGAACACTAGTGAAGAATATGAATCCAAGGGATGAGATGGAAGCTGTGGAATGGGAAGGATTTAAATAATTATTTTTCAACAAGTATTTTCCTTTTACCCTTTGAACCAATATGGAGAGGGAATTACTTAATTATAAAAAAATATATTTGATAGGGAATTATTATATGAACATTAAAAGGATTGTATGATATAATTAAAGCTTTGTGATCTATTATAATGGTAATATCAATCACCTATTTGGTATATTGAGACCCCATCTATATAAATAATTGGCAATTTGATACATTGGGAATCATAAAGAGATATTACAATGTACTTTAAAAGTTGAAATGGAGTGGAGATTCCCATTGGGCTCATGAATATAATGATAAGAAGATGAGGTTTCTAAAAAATTTCGGAAATAATCAAGGTGGGAAGAAATTACAAGATCCCACGTGCAACAAATGTCAAAAGAATCATTTTGGGAATTGTATGTAAAGAAGTGTAAAGTGATACAAGTGAAGAAGAGATGGTCATATATCTCCAAACTATTAGGAAAATGATAAACCTAAAAATATAAATGTTAATTAAAAACGGAAGATGCTGTAGGACCAACCTTCCATGAAATGATTCAAGTGTGGGTAGAATGAGAATATAAATGTCTAATAATAAGATAATGGAGGGTAACCACCATCAAACTCATTGTAGGATAAGGGATAAAGGACCCAATATTAAAATAATTATAGTTGAATTAAATTATCCAAATGATGTTGTGGCAGGTTCTCTCATCCTATAATCAAAGTTATAAAGTACAATTTTTTATTCTGGTTCTATGAATTATTTTATTTTATTCATGTTTGTAAAGAATATTATATTAATCCATGAACATATAGTGGTAGAGTTTTTGATTAGAAATCTTGGAGGAAAAATTCAATCATCAAAGGTATAGAGGGATTACCCTATAAAAATTGTTTAGTGAAATCTCTCTATAAACTTGGTTGTCATTCTTATAGTAGAATTTGAAAAAAATACTTGGGATAGATTGGTTGTAAAGGTATAATGCCCATATCAACTATAAAATCAAAAATATTTCTATTATCTTGAAGGGATAACCAATAATTATCTTTAAAAGAGAGATATCCCAGATCAAGTTTCAGCAAAAACCACCCTTTATTAAATTCTTTATGAAAATTGTTGGTGAAATAGTAGAATAAAGAGAAATTATAATGATGAGAGATGTACCCATTGTTTGGAAATATGTTTTATTTCCTAAAGAGTTACTTATACCTCCCCTAGAAAGAGAGTTAGAGTTATAAATTCAACTAATACCTAGATCCAATCCAATATTGAAGACCCTATATAAAATTGAATATGTGTTGGTAGAGGAATTAAAGAATCGACTTGAAGATCTTTTAGAGATGGGTTTTATTCAACCATGTCTCCTTGGGGAGAACTGATTCTCTTTGTGAAAAATAAAATGGATTGATACAACTATGAATTTACTATATATATATATTAATGGAAGCATAATATATAACAAATACACTCTTACAAGGATTGATTATTTGTTTGACTAGATTCATGGGGCTCACTTTTTCTCCAAGATTATCCTCTAATCAGGGTATCATTTGTTGAAGGTGGATAAAGAAGATATCTCAAAGATTATCTTCTAAAAAATATATGATCATTATGATTTTGTTGTTACTCATTATGGATTAACTAATACTTCTTCCAAATTTTTGGATTTGATGAATATAGTCTTTAAAGACTACCTTGATAAATTTTTGGTTATATTTATTGATGATATTCTGATAAATTCTAAAATACACGAGAAGCAAGAAAATCATATAAGGGTAATATTAAAAACATTAATTTAGGATAATATGCTTGATAAATTTAGTAAATGTAAGCTATAGTTACAAAAAAGTTACATTTTTAGGGATTATTATAACTAGTGAAGGAATCCAAGCAGATTCTTCCAATAAAAAGGCTATAAAAGAGTGGACTCATCCTAAAATAGTAACTAAGATTCATATTTTTCTTGCTTTTTTTGGGATATTATAGAAGGTTTTTAAAACAATTTCATGGTTTTTTAATCCACCAACCAAGTTTACATGAAATGGAGTTAAGTTTATCTAGAAAAAGGAGTGTAAAAAAAGTTTCCAAGAATTAAAGAAGAGGTTGGTTAGCGCACCTATGATAACTCTACCCTTTAATAGAGAAGAATTTTTTATCTATAGTGATTCATCTATGAAATATATTATATGATTTCTCATGAAAAATTATAAGGTGATCGCTTATGTATCTCAATAGTTAAAGCATCATGAGAATAATTATCATACTCATGAATTGGAGTTAGCTATAGTCATCTTTGCACTGAAGATATAGAGATATTGTCTTTATTGGGGAAAAGTGTGATATATACATAGATCAATAAAGTTTAAGTATATATTCACAAAAAATGAATTAAACTTGAGACAAATAAGATGGTAGGAGCTTCTTCAAGACTATTATTGTTTAATTCATTATCACCCTGGAAGAGTAAATAATGTTACAGATGAATTAAGTATGAAATATCATGTTGTTATTGAATTGATGAGGATTAAAGGAGATCCATTGGTCAAGGAAATAGTAAGTTGGGTCATGGGAATCATAAGTTAAGGTATATCATCAATTATATTGAAAATGATTTTCAACTATCATTACTAGAGAAGATAAATAAATATCAAAGATATAAGTATTTAATGAAAAATATGATATAGGATGTGAAAAATGGGAAGTTCTCTCAATTCAATATTGATCAATAATGTGTATGGAGATTTGGTAAAAGGCTATGTATTCAATCTATTCTGGAGAAAAAGATGAATCTAATGGATGAATCTAAAATCTCTATATTTTTTATATATTCAGTAAGCACTAATATGTATAGGGACCTTTGTGATCATTATTGGTGGGATAATATAAAAATGGATATTGATGATTATAATATAAGGTTCTTGGTGTGTCAATAAGTTAAGGCATGGTGACAACTTCCTAATGGGGTATTATAACCACTACCCATACCTATATAGAAGGGGGATAAAATCACTATTGATTTTTGTCACTGGACTTTGGAAAAATTACAATGTAAAAATGTTATATGGGTAATCATTAGTAGATTGATAACATATGCACATTTCATTTCTATAAAATAGGATTCCCCCATAGAACACCTAACTCACTGATATATTCAAGAAGTAGTGATACTCCATAGAGTACCATTGTTTATTGTTTTTGATTGAGATCCAAGAAACACTTATAAGTTCAGGGATATCCTTCAAAAGTATATGAATAAAAAATTAAACCTAAAAATAGTATACTATCCTCAAACCGATATACTTTATGAGAGGAATATTAAAACTTTAGAATACATGTTATAGGTTAATATACTTTATTTTCAAGGAGTTGGGATTAATATATTACACTTAGTGAATCCTCCTATAATAATAGTTTCCACTTGATCATTCAAATGAAAGCTTTTGAAGATCTCTACGGAAATAGGTGTAGAGCTCTATTATGTTGGGATGAAGTTGGATAAGGGAAAATGTTGGGACTAGATATAATAAAGGAGACTATTGAAAATATACAATTTATTTAGAAATACATAAAGGCTTATCAGAGTTAACACCAAAGCTATATTGAAAAATTAAAGTAGAACTTAGAGTTCCATGTTGGGGATCATGTATTTATCAAGATATTACTATGAAAATGGGTCATGAGGTTTAGAAATAATATTAAAATGAGTCCGAGGTACATTGGACCATTTCAAATTCTAGATCATGTTGGAGTAGTGGATTATCTATTAGAACTCCATTAAATCTTTCCAATATCCATGATGTCTTCTACATGTCTCTATTGATAAAGTATATACCTGACTCGACACATTTAATTTATATTAATGGTGTGAAACTGGAACATGACTTATCTTATGAAGAGGAACCAATCCATATTCTTGAAAAAATGGAACAAGTGTTGAGGAATAAGAAAATAAGACTTTTGAAAGTCCAATGGAGAAACCAAAAGTTTGAAGAAGCCACTTGGGAACTTGAGGAAACAACTAAGGGGAAGTACCCACATTTGTTTTGGAGGAAAGAGTTAAATTTCAAGGATAAAATTTATTAATATAGGATAATGTAATGAATTGAAAATTCATTACATGATTAATAAAATAATACTTTTTCATAATTACTATTTTATAATGCATAATGGAAGTACAAAGAATTACTATAATAAAAAAAATATACATGTCATATAATAATTCCATTTAGTATAACTAAGACTATTATAAGAATATAAAAACCAAAAAATAGTTACCACACTATGGTGTAATATATAGGATCTAACTCTTCTAAGAAGATTAAACCTTCCATTAAAATTCTTAAAAGAAAAAGAAATGACAGGAATATAATATGCATTATTAAAGGAATTATAAAAACCTTTTGGAATGAAGTAGTAAATAATGATTTTGGATGACATATACATAGGATGATTTCAAAAATGTGATAATTAGGATATTGATATTTTTCTATATGAACATTGAGATCTATTACCATTAGTAATAATATCACCATTAGAATTAGTGTTTATATAGGGTAATGAAAATTTATAGTTGATGAAGAAAGAATAAATGATGAAATCATCCAGTAGATTCCTTCCATTTGAAGCCAATTTATCAAAACATGGGAGAGGGGTATCGTTAATAGGGTTATCCCATAACCAAGACCAATTATGTCTTCAACAAGTAAGGCTCAGGTGGAATTTACTATAGAAAAAGTTCAAGTTATTAGATATTACCACTAGGTCAAGGTTAGCTGATCCACCCCATGAAACTACCACCATCACACACCATACCCTTAGAGAATTTGTTGGTGTAAAAATGGTTATATATCTATACATTATTATCATTAATGCGTAATATCTTTTTATATATGAAATATTTATTTCTTTAATTCTATTTTCTGTATTTTTTAATAGGTAGGGGGTAAGTTCCCCTTTTTTATTGAAACTAAGGCACCCTCTTGATAAATATAGTTTTGAATAAAAATGATTTATAATTTTATTTTTAGACAAATATATACCCTTTTATAATTTAGGTATTATAAATAATATTTTTTCTTAATATTGTATTATAAAATAATATTTACTTTAATAATAATGATAATATAATTTTATAATGTCATATGAAATTTTTATAAGTGTCTGAAAGTTGACCATGTCATAAAAACTATTTTTTCAATAAATAATGTTTTTTCATTTAAAAGTTAAATTTATCATATTTAAGAAAATATTTTGATAAAATAAAAATTATATTTATAACTAAAATGTAAAAATTAAGTTAGGGTGTAATTTTGAGACTTTTATAAAAAACATTTTTTAGTGATATTAAAAATACAATTTTGTGTATTTGGTATGTTTTATGACTTTATATATATGTAATAATAATTTAATAATTAATTATAATTAATAAATGACCACAAATATTTTATTTTATTAATATTATGTATTTTAATGGTTTTAAAATAATTTCCAAAACTATAAATTAATTTACAAAGTCCAAAATAGAAATTATGGTTTTGAAAATAATATTTTGTGAAAAATTTAATTTTCCATTTCCAAATTAATATTAAAAAATGTATTTATGTTCAAATGGATTAAAACATTATAAAACATGACTTATTTTCCCAGAACCACAAGTAAAAACCATGTGTAAGCCATTGATTTTTTATTTTCCACACCCTTGAATTCCAAGATATATATTTAGAAATGGTTAAATAATTCCTCCTCTTTTACTATAAATAACAACCAATATCGTGATTCCTATCCACTCCAAATCCATTATCCATTAATTTATAGTAATTTATCTACCACGTATTCCCTTTATGGTTTCCCTAAGGTCTTAAGTTTCCATCATCAAGTTCTAGAATGAAACTCTTCATGGTAAGTGAATTATTCGCTTCCTTGTTTCTATTCAAGCACCCATTTTATGGTATGTTTTCTAAGTGTTGAATTACTTCCTTCTCATACCCTTTTTATAATTCCATTATTACCAAAATAGTTATTTTTCAATGGGATACCTTCTTTCTATCCCATTATTATAAGGCCCTAGCCTTAAACGTTACATAATCTTGAGATAAGTCAACAAATTGACTTTACTTCATTTTGTGGATCTTTTTAGGTTTAGAGCTATATAGAATTAGGTCATAACTCATAAATAACAAATTAAATATTACAAGTATACACTTATACTCACTATCCAATTTTTTTCATAAAATAAAAACTATTTAGAAAGAAACATGGTTTGATTTATGTTTAAACGACATGAATTTTCTTTGATTCCATCCTTGACTCTATTCTTCTTTAAGTCATGTGATTTTTTTTTTCAAAATTTGAGATGAGCATAAAAAACTCATTAAGGGATAAATAAAAAATGAAAACTATTAGCCTTGTAAAAACATGTAAACCATGAATACTTTATCATAAAGTAACACTTTTCACCTTTAAGAAGTAGTAGATATACTTCCCTAAATATAAGCTCATTTCTTACCATTTTTGTAACCAAAAGATTACCATAAATCCCAAAGAAAGAAACATATAACATATAAAGGTAACCTGGGACATAAACATACTTAAATTTAATATCCATACATTTTACTTCCAAATACATCGTTAAATAAAATAGCCATACACCCGACTTCCTTACCGAATGCATTGGAGGTTATAACGTAACCACCTATCCATAGTTTATCACAAAACCACCCGTCTTTGGTTAATAACATAACCACCAATCTTTGTTATATCATGTATCCAACTGTAAAATGTAAAAGTACCATTATATAATCATAACACATAAAATATTTCAATTTTTAACATTTTACTCTAAAAATTTCACTTCTAATCATAAGAAATCATTTCAAGATATTGAAATATTCAATCCATTTCCAAAACCATTTAAAACATTTAATAAATAAAATTTTGAATCAAAGTGTACTATAAAACTTTGAAACCTTTGAAAGAAATTAACATTTTAAAACATTCATGTACATATAAATAAATTCCGAAAAACTATTTTTAAAACATGGACATAAAATAGAAGGTTTTATAAGAATAAATCTTTAAAAGATTTAAAACGATGTTTTAGTTAAAGATTCCCTTACCACATTAGAAACACTTGAATAAAAATCATTAAGTAATAACATTAAAAAAACATTAAATATCATGAGAATATACTAATGCATTATATAATTAGTCAAAATTGTTGTATATACACATTATAGGATAACAAACGTACATTACATCAATATAAGCCTTAATGAAAGGAGATTGAGACGAAATCCCTTAAAAAGATCGTATCATTAGATTAAGGATAAATAAATGACATAAATATGTGTAAAAAATATAAATAAACCCAATATAAGTGGTTATTTAGTGTAAAAAAATCTTATTTCAGTCACACATATTCTTGGAAAAACAAAACCAATGACATGGATATTTAACTCAATGAATGTAAATCAAGTTAAGATTTACCTTACCTTGAGTCTGACTCATCACGTATAATAATTATGTTCCTGAATAATAAAATTAGGTTAATTTATACATTATTTATAACCTTTTTCAAGTTTATTATTTCTTTTATATCACTTATTACCATGCTATAAAAATTATATAATTATTTAAGTTCATATCAGACGTTTTATCGATATTCAGTACTTGAGTCAAAAATGAACTTGTTTTGATGTAAATTTTACTTGTAGTAAAAATTACATAATCTATAGAATATTATTAATGATTTAAATATCATATATATCTAGTATATATGTATTTATAATATCCATAATATTTTGAAATAGTAAATGAAATGCATCGTTCATGGAGACGGTAGGCCGTATGTATGCATAAATGCTACTTTTATTTCTTTGTCATATAGAAATAATAATAATAAAATGATATAAATGTATATTATAATACCAGTATTATATTAATTTCATTTATGTATCAATTTTTTAATAAAACCATCTTTTATACATTCCACGTATAGCGGGAACAAGTCACATCACTTTGAGGGGGCGGTAGTCCACAGTTCTTCAAATGAAATTATCGTATTTAAAAAATATAGAAAGCACAAAGGTACATTCAAAATAAAAATTAAAAAATAATAGAGAAAAAATAAATATAATATATATCATATTTAAAATTGTTTCCATTATAATGGCCACCATGAGAGGTGGTATGGAAAAATTGAACAATCATCGTTTCATGAGGCAGTAGTTCGCTGTACATAGAAACATTTTGTTCATTACCCATTAAATAGAGATGTGTGTAAGTGTAAATAGAAAACCTATAATAAATAATATTAGTATATTTAGGATAATAATTTAGTTATTTAATTATATAATAAGGAAATATTATGGAGTGGATAATGGAAATGAAACTAAAAATCATGAGAGAAGGTGTTAGATCTTAATCAGGTAACTTCTTTTGATTTATAGAAAAAGGATTCCTTGTGAGGATTTATTCCCAATGGGAGGATTAAAGTATTAGGTTAGGGGTTCTAGGAAGAGTTTTGGGTAGGTAATTCTTGAACCAAAAGTATTTGAGAGTGTAAGGAAAGGAGAGGAATGTGTGTCTTTTTATAGGGGAGGGGAGAGGCATCTTTGGAAAGGATTAAAATATTAAATTAATATAAATTAATTTTTTTATAAAAATGTCTCTAACATGAGATATGTATAATATAAGATGATTATAGGCCGAAATATTCTCATCAAATAATTTTTAGACGTGTATTGATTTTATTTTGAACTTTATATTTTTGGTTTACCCTTAATTGTTCTCTTTTAATTTTAATTGTGGTAACAACATTTTAATTATTAAGAGACTTTAAATTTTACATATATTGGGTTAATTTCATATAATTGGACACTTAATGAACTTTTAGACCTTATCCTAGTCACTTTATTATTTAAAAATATATTTATTATTTTAAAATCATTTAATGAATTATTATTTTTATAAAACATTATTTATGTCAATTTTTACACAATTCATTTTGTTGAATTTAAAGAAAATAAAAACAAAGAGATAACATAGAAAAAAATAATTAAGTAGTATTAAAACATTTCATATTCAAATAATTTTTTTTAATGATATAAATTATGTCAAATAATATTTATTTTAATATTTATAATTTCATTTATTTGATTCCTTCATTAATAAGGCAATCACTGCATCATCATTATGTTATAATTAAATTTAATTATTTAATGTCTAAAAATTATAAATTAAATACAATGATTTAAGAATTATTTTTATATTTATAATTAATATTTATATTCTAATATATCACTTATATAAACACATATTAAAGTTTTTTATTAAGAAGATATATGTTTAAAAAATATTTTCCATTACTTTAAATTAAAAGTTATAAGTGTCAAAATCATACCCAAGTGGCTTCCAAAGGCCAAATTTTCATCCAAAGGGATTTATTGGTCGACCATATGTCATAAAATAGGATTAGGACATGTGTTAGGGTAGTGTTATATTATTATAATATTATTTTTACCCTTATTTACCTGATTTACCCTTTTACCATGGTAAATAACAATAATTACTAAAGTTACTATTCATTATGTACAAAAATAAAATGTACCTAATTACATAATTTGGACCTTATAATTCCAAATATGGAATATATTTTTCCTAATTCAAAACAAGGAAGTTGAAGTAATTAATTTAAAATTAATTCTCATTGTCAAAATTAGAAAACATGTTTTTTAAAAGTAAAAACCATCAAATGATTGACCTGTGTTTATATCAAATTTCAATGTGAAATTACTTCCAATGACTAAAATTGGATTAAATGATATAAAATTAATAAAAATAAACTTTAAATCCAATTAGAATGATAATATAACTATATAAATAAATTATAAAAAAGGACAGTTTTGAATTAAAATGCAGTACTTTTCACTATTCCTTAAAATATGAATTTTATCAAAAAAATACCAAAATTTCAGCCAAAGTAAATTTTTATGTCATGATTCAAAATAAGAAGTTAATTTTTACAAATATAACTTATCAAATTGTTAAAAAGTATATTTAAAAATGGTTCTCCATCAAAAGGCAGTAAAACTACCTTTAAAAAAGTTATTTGAATATTTTACGATTAAAATTGGATTCATTCTCATTTTAAGCTTCTAAAATTTATTGGATAAATGTAAGAACATTTAAAAAACATGTGAAATAATATTTTAGTTATTTCTATTCATTCTCACTAATACAAAGACCAGTCATTAACTTATATTTAAAACAATAATAATATTAATGTATGATTTTTTTCAGTATAACTCAGTATTATGTGCAATGTAAAGTTTCAGAGAAACATGTTTTTGTGTGTCAAGTATGCTATCAGACAAAGCATCCACATTAATGTAAAATTAATATATTATTTATAAATATTAATAGATATGAAAATTTATTATTCTATAATTAACTAGGATGTTACAATTATACCATTTTCTTAATCCACAATGTATAATGTCATGTTGCCAAATTTATTTCTCAAATTTATCTCTTTTACATGAAATATTATTATGTCATGAATACAAAAAATCCTTTCTTATTAATGTAAATTCACCTATATGTAAAGATAATTTATTTACTAGGGATTCATATTTATAAAACCCACATTCCCTTTTCATGGAAAAAATAACGTAATATTGAAGTCCTTAAGCACTTTTTTACTCAATTATTTTATATAAAACTCGATCTTTATTCTCTTTAGATTACTGATGAGATGATTTATTATGATTAATGTAGATAACATTATTTAATACATATGTATATTTCACCCTAATAGTTATCAAATGAAATGGGTAAGGAATTTATCTCTATATATGACATGTTTTACGATACCTCAGTGAATAACCTTTGTAATTAAGATTTATGACACCTTCATGATAAACCTTGGTGACATGCTTACGAATGTCTCATTTTTTTGGTGTAACCACATTTCCATGTTATGTATCAATTACTTATGATTATTCTCTCATGTTATGCCTCATGTTTTTTCTATGATTAATGTTCATGTTACATTTACTTTGTTTATTCCTTACAGGGTTTTATGCCCACTTTTTTAATTAATGTATGTCCCCAAGAAATTATTTATACTGAGGTGGCCTAGGATGGAATAACAAATGAGTCTTTCAAAATGATTAAATAATGTCTATGATTATGTTTACCTTATGTAATACATGTATTATGTACCTAGTTTCTAAGATAATAGACCTAAAAACATCATTTGATGTTATTAATTTTGTTATGTAATTATGTCAATAGTTATATGTTAAAAAGGAGGGATGCCGTATTCTAGATTTCTTTTCTTCTTGATAACTGGATTCATATTATTTGATTTTGGACAATTTTTTGTGAAATATCCATAAGCCTGAAAATTAAATAAATTAAATGGTAGCTTCCCTTTTTTACTTTCTATTTCCTCTCTATACATTTCTAGAGATTAGAGAAATAATTTTAGCAAACTTCACATTCACATCTGAATCAAAATTTGGAGATCTAGTTTCATAATCCTCCTAAAAAACCTTGTTATCTTTCTCAAATTTTGAGAATTAAAAATAAATCTCATTATAAGCCTTTCCCATTTTCTTAAAAAAATATCTTTTCTTATTTCATAAGATATTATAATACTATAAAAATCATAAATTAGAATATCACATGCATCACTTTCTTCAAATGATGATACTTAAGCATTAAAATTATCTAGTAAGATATGTAAAATCATTTCAATAATATCAAAATCTACCAAAACCTCTCCATATCATCTAATTTCACTCAAAAATTCATTAAACCATTTAATGAAAATATCAATAGTCTTATCATCATGAATCTGGATATCATCGTACTCAATTCTCTAAAACTTCAACTAATCCTACTTCACTTTAGTCTTTTCCTTTATTGATATTCTATATTTTATCTAAGATATCTTTTTCTATCTTTAATCCTTTAACTCTTAGAAATTAATTTACTTAAAGATAAGATAAAATAACATTTTTAACCTGAATATTATTTTCCAAATTCTTATAATCTTATATTATCATGGAAAAACCTTTAGAGAAAGGAAAACATCCATATACTATTACTTACAAGACATCATAACTAATAAAATGGGGACAAGACAAAATTAGGTCCTTCCAAATATGAAAACCCTTCCCATGAAACATGGTAATCCCCTTATTATTCTCTAAATGTAAATTAACTATTGAGGATAATTGAAATCATCTAATCCTTCTATTTGATAGATATTTCAAAAAATATATCTTAAAACAACCAAACAGAAATATTGGTAGCCCACCTTTGATACTAATTGTAAAGGCACATGGTTAGTGAAATCACTATGTGGGGAGGGGGTCAATCAATGATTTATTAGTTTTAAATTTATTACCTTAAAAAACCTTTATCACTTATTATTGTGGATTGTTTTCATTTCAAACCATACATAAGAACACTAAGATATGGAACACATGATTTACAATGTTCACTACTTAGTGTGGGTAACTTTTTATTGGCATGATCTAGTAAAAACCATGATCACATGATCCACTAGTAAAATCCTATGAACCATTATGAGTAGGGAAAATCCTTATTACTCACTTTACAAGTCTACTAAATGTTTTTGTATATACCTCTTAGTTATTTCACCTTGAACTATTACAATAATATCAAATGGATAAACAACATAGGATTTTTGCACGAATGGCTGTTATCAAGTTGTGCATGTAATAAGATATTCCATATCTTTTATTCTCGAATAGTAGAAAGTACTGTCCTAAAATTGAACACTCAAAAAATACTAAAAAAATGCACTTTCTGACTATATCTTTATCATGGAAAATATCTTAAAAAATATAATAAATATTAGTAGCAATTTAATCTTCATATTTCTCTACTGCAGACTTTAAGACCAACATGCCCTATTGGTTTCTTTAATAATTACCCATTATATTTTATTAATTATTTAAAAATAATATATATCCATGTGATATTTCATGAATAATATTATAAAAAATAACACTTATTTTATGGTCTCACACCTATAAAAAAATATAGTTACAAATATTCAAATTTAAAAATTCTCCTGAAGAATCAGATCTAAGATAAAAAAATCTCCCTGATTCTCTTCATAACTAATGTAATAACTGCATGAAGTAACCAATACATAATCTTGGAATTATTCCTCATTATAAAATTGAGACTATATTTCCTTCATAATTTATACATTTAAATTAATTCATGAATTCATGATATTTATAGTTTCTTGTAAATATATGGCATTACCATTCATGGAATAAGCCTTAAAAAAATTTCCTTTTTTAATATTGTAATTTTTCTTCTTCTATAAAATGAATACAAAAATATTTATTTTTATGATTTTATAGGAATTTAAGATCACTGTGTATGCATGAAATAATTTATATTATTATTATGGTATTCTTATTCTCTCTCTATGATAATTCACAAACATTCATAACTACAAATGCACAAATTCAATTATTGTGATCATGAAATACTTTATTTACAATATAAGGACTCCCTATATCACGACCCGTCCTCAGGGCCCATGCCGTGACTACCCCAAGCCCACCTTCTATAGGCCAGGTATGGTGACTAGCACCAAAGGCGTAAATCCTGAAAAAAAGGGAAGGCATTACCTTTATGAAATGTTAACACACACAACCAGAGTACAAATGGAAGTAAACACTAAGTAAAACTGAAAACAAAAGTAGTGCTGAAAGTAAGGGGCCGAAAATACAAGCCCAACTGTAAAGTACAAGTAAAAGACAAAATAACTAGAAGGTGACAAGAAGCTCTTGGATCATCCACCACGAATCCTACCTGAAAGGTAGGTACAGATAACGCAACTCCTAGATCTTCCCCCACGGATCCTACTTGAAAGGTAGGTACAGATAACCTCCTCAGCACCCTCATCCGTCAACCACCTACGGGTAACGACTCATCGTGAGGTCCACCTCCAGGTACCGACTCGTCATGAGGTCCACCTCTAGGTTCCGTCCATTCCTCGTACACTCGGCCTCCATCAGCGCTGTCCACCATCTTCATCCAACACAATGAGGTGCGGGCATAGCCCGTGTAGGGGTGAGTATAACGATACTTAGTAGGGACCCCAAGACCCTCATGGTCTCACTAAAATCCAACAAAGAGAAACCCCAAAGAAAGATCTCAACAGATAACCTTTACTTAGGTATATACCCATACATATACATAAGTTATCAAGTAACCCATCTCAATCATGAGGAAAACACAACGGTCATTGACTAAACTCAAACCAGGATTTTCATTAATGATATCGAAACCACAACTGATGAAGAGATCCTCCTATGATGAGTACAGTGATCCTGTCATGACTTTGAGGCACTGCTCACTAACCTTAGACTGCTGAGGTACTCCTCCTATCGAGTACCGCGGGTCTGCCACCCCAACACAGTAGTGCTCCCCACCATGGGTCTGCCACCCCAACACAGTAGTGCTCCCCCTAATAGAATACAGAGGTACTCCTTGTGTCGAGTACCACGGGTCTGCCACCCAAACACAGTAGTGCTCCCCACCATGGGTCTGCCACTCCAACACAGTAGTGCTCCCCACTGGGCTATACAAGTCATTCCGAATCGAATCGGATAAGCAGTCATCAGGTCGCAGCCAACTACAAGGTCTTCGTACTCCGTATGATCGTCTCTAGGAGGATCAGCTCCATGAGCCACTGGTCGACACTCCAATTGTCACGAAGTCCCACGAAGAAGAATCACAAAGATCCTTCACATCATAGGGATCTCAACGCAACAGATGGCGTGTCAATCGGACACCCGGTCTGTGAGTTATTAGATTTTTTGTCCCAGGGGCCCAGTTGGTTTCGTGTATGAACCAACCCAGCTGTATATCAACAGTAACCCGAAATCCCATGGGTTATAAAAAAAGGAACCATTTCTTAACGAGATTACCAACGCCCATGATGATCCGTCAAACAGACGTCCGGTCTGAGAGTTATTGGCTTTTCCATTCTTGGGGCCCGATTGTTTTTTATGCTAAAACCAACTCAGCTATACTCCAACTGCATACAAAACTCAAGTTGAGTATTCCAAAAGAACCATCTCATCAACAAGAATCCAACATAGTCGACAGCGCGTCAATCGGACGTTCGATCCTTAAGTTATAAGCGTTTCCGCTCCTAGGACCCGGTTGGTTTTGGGTTCGAACCAACCCGGACATACCCAAAAATTTCTGAAACCTTGATTGTAATATACTGAGTCAACCATCTCGATCCAAGGAATCCTATGCAACTGACGGTGCATCGATCAGAGATCTGTAACTCAAGATATGTCTGTTTAACCGAAAACGGTCCGAAAATAGGGGGTGCGGGCCAGATCTGACCCGGACCAACAACCCCTTGGTCGGCCCAAACTGGTTTGACCCGACTCGGGTTCAGGTCTGGCTCGGTAGGGCACGGCCCAACCTGGCTGGCATGGCCCAACCCGCATGGCCCGCCCCAGCCCGGCCGGGGGAGGCTGGCTCGGCCAGTCGGTCGAGCGTGTTGCACCGAGAGGGGGCGCAGCCCCCGCTGATTGATACCAGCGGCGCCTGTTGGCTCCACCCCACCTCTCAGATCCCGCGTGGACGTGGGATATGTCACACCGTCACCACGGCTATTGCCGTGACGGGTTTCCTCCGGCGGCGCACCGCCGCCTCCGCACGCCGACATCGGCTTCCACGGACCACCGGACACGCTCTGGTGGTCCGATTCGCCCACCGCTTGCGCCTTCATCTCTAACGAGGCCCGTTCTTCACTACAACAGCTTCCAAACGCCGTGCAGTCATGTTTCAACGTCGCCCGTCACTCTGTGAACTAACAAAAAAACTGCGGAGGGTCATCGGGCCGTGTTTGTTCAGCCCGCGCCCTCCGCGTTAGTCGGTCGCAATAGGTCGGACAACAATGATGTTCAATGACAAACAAGGCACAATTTTAATCTATTAAATTTGAACTTAATTCCCTATAATTCCCCTGCAAATAAAATCATTCACGGATCATCTTGATAATGAGTTGATCCAAGTTCTTTGTTTTAGAAGAAAAGAATCATGGGAATATAACATACTCAAATTAAACCCCTACCTCAATAATTGACGTCGTACGTCGGGCGTTGCAGAAGACGGCGTCATGGGGTGAGATTTTATAGATGACATTGGTGTGCATTGTCGTTCTTCGTGGAAGTGGCTTTCTTCGTTGAAGAGGTGTCATTCTTCGTCGGAGGGAAGTTCTCTTCTTATTCTTCACACAAGATTTCTCTCAAAAGAATTCAAGAACTTCACCAAAGTTTCTCCACACACCAAAATCTCCAACTCAAAATAATATCTCATGATATTATTCTTTATTCACATCCCAAAGATTTTAAAATTAAAAAAAACCACTTAATTAATTAAATGAGGTGACTCATCTCATTAATTAGGGCATTTTGGCAAGAATTTAAGAGGGAGAGAGGAGGAGGTGAGAGGTCTCATAAATGGGAGAGTTGTCAACATTAACATGGGAGTTTAATGGGGGAGTTTAAAGAGGGTTAAGGAGTTTAGGGGGAGGTTGAAGGTTGTGGCTTGTGTGGGCCCCACATCTCATAAACCACACATGGGAAGTTGGGTGGTTGTGGGACCCACCAATAACTTCCCTTGGGAGGGTTTAACTTCCAAGTTTACAAAAATACAATTGATCAACAATTTTCTTTATTTTAAAATAATTCCACAAATAAAAATTCTCAACCTGCTTAAAACGCAACTGCGGTAAAGGTCCCCTTAAGCAATTATCGGCGCTGCGAGTTCATCGGTGCCATCAGATTTTAATTCCGAGCACCGGTTCAAAAGATAAAAAACCCACTCATCCGTTCACTGAACATACTCGAGCTAAAATTCATAAATTTATTCCAGGCACATCGGGCTTCGGAATCAAGTGCCGTCAGAAGCTACAGACTCGTAAAATTCCAAATAAATTAAGAAAAAAATTTCCTTGAAATTTCTGGGTCTTTACATTACTCCCACCTCAGGGATTTATGTCCCCGTAAAGTTATAACACAAACTAGGGAAACTAATGGAGGTACTGAGCACACAATTGAGCCTCCCTCTCCCATGTGCTCTCTTAGAGATTCTCGTGCTGCCAGAGAATGCGCAAAAGAGGAATTGACCATCCCTGTAGGACCCGCTCTTGTCGATCCTCAAACTTTACTGGAACCCTGTGAAATTCACCCCTGTCATCAATATCCAGCTCTCTGTGGTCAATGATGATAGGTAGGTCATGCACAAATCTCCTCAGTTGAGATACATGGATGATGTCGTGCACCCAGTGCATTTGTGGTGGAAAGGACAGGCGGTAAACCATCTCGCCTACCCTACTGAGGACCTAGAAGGGTCCGATGAACCTTGGCGATAACTTGCTGCTTCGGACACATCTCCGTAGACCTTGTCGAGGTGAGACCCGTATAAATACGTGGTCTCTATCCTCAAACTCTAGAGACCTCCATTCCCTGTTTGGAACTGAAAACTAAAAAATCCTGCTTCCACGAGGGTAAGGTTGGCCGACTCAAGAGTGATCGTCCGCACCCTCCTATGCATGAGTTTATCCTGTGCTGCCTGGGGTTTCCTTTTCATCAACCAAGGAAAACCCATCCCATCGTTGTAGGTAAACCACAACCTTTTTGCCTAATACAATCAATCTGTGTATGAACTGTGGTTGCCTAGTCTATACCCAAACTAACGTCGTAAGGCCTCGACACTACCACCAAGAGGTTCCAACCGAAACTATCACCTCAAGGGTCAGATCACACCATCGGCATAAGCGTGATTATAAAGTCTCCACCCAAAGGTATCTCCAGACGTGGGGGTCAAGTAAATGGCTTTAACCATAAATTCTAGGTCTGGGACAAGATTCGTGGAAGGAAGAAATGATTCGTATCAATTTCTGTTGGTACGATAGCCAGTAGTAGACACAGATCATACTTCAAATCATTTCTAGAGCCCTTGGGTCACACTCCTTGACCGCATGAAGCTACTCTCTTCCCCTACCCTCATGCTCCTTGAGCCAGGTGGGGAATAAAAAGGCGAGTGGTTGTAACATGTCGAATTGTACACCACCTCATGCTGCTCTCCCAGCTCTACTTCCACGTCTGCTGCTCTGCAGATTCATCTGTCCTCAACACGTCCTCTTGTTGAAACATTTTACACGCCCAAGTCTCTGAGACTGGTGCCAATTTCCTGTTTTCCCACTGCTAGCATTCACTGGATTTATCAATTCCACCAAAGAACATTCAACCACAAAGGTTCTCTATAGCACCCTAGCATAAGTAGGAAGGCATAGAGGAAAAGTTCTTGCTCAGATGTCCTTTAAACACACCTCGCTCTGAAGTACGAGCTCAAAAGCACTGATCATATCGTAGTCATCAAGTACCAAGAATGATCGGTATGCCTCGATGACTACTCATCTACCGATATGTCGTCCTGCCAAAGCTATATAAGCTCTAGAAAACTCTCAGCCACCTCCTCGAGCTAGTCCTCAGCCGCCTGTGAGTCAGGCTCGCCTCGAAACCTGAGGGGTATCTGATGCTGAAACACATGTAAGGCACTAAGTCTACATGTGTCACCTACCAGTGCCGCTGGTTGAAACTACTGACAAACAGGTAGTGATATAGCTGGAACACTACCCGAAGGTACTATCTCAGGAATCGGTCCACATAACAAAGCCTCAACACTATGCGGACCAACCTCATGGTCACTCACTAGAAAACACTAGTAGATAAGATCGCCATCTTCTCTACTAGTGTCTAAACTAGGTGTAGAACTCTAGAAATCACCTCCATCCAGTCCACTACTACCTGGGAATCTGTCTCGCCTCGTAACCTCGGAGGCCTCTACTACTGGAACTCGTGCAATGCACTCTGTCAGTGTGCACCATCTGCTAGTATGGCTAGTGGAATTTGCTACCTAACGGGTGATGGTGCTGCTGGTACACCACCCGAAGGTGCCAACATAGAAAGGGGGCCCCACACCAGAGCCTTGTTGCTCTGTGGGCCCTCATTATGTACTCTATCGGAACTCCAACTGACTGTCTGCATGGAGGCATCCTGAACATATGCGACATGGTCAAATAATTTAAACCTGGTGAGCTGACCTAGTTGAGATGACTTAATGAAAACTTTTGGAAACAGACACGCAATCAGTGTTTTCATGCACTGAGTCAGAAATCAGTAATCAGGGTCCGGGTGTATGGATACGTCAGCCGCCACACCAACACTGGACTCCCTGAACTGAAAACCACACTCAGTACCCTTAACATTATTTCTTTATAGAAAGGAAATATCAGAGTCCTATGTTCTACGGTAGAACCGACTACCCTGATACTAATTTGTCACAACCCGTCCATGGGGCCCATTCCATGACTACCACAAGCCTGCCTTCCATAGGCCAGGGGATGGCGACTTGCAGCAAAGGCGTAAATCCCAAAAAAAAGGGAAGGCATTGCCTTTATGAAATGTAAACACACATAACCAGAGTACAAATAGAAGTAAACACTAAGTAAAACTGAAAACAAAAGTAGTGCTGAAAGTAAGGTTCTGAAAATAGAAGCCCAACTGTAAAGTACATGTAAAAGACAAAACATCTAGAAGGTTACAAGTAGCTCCGAGATTGTCCACAATAGATCCTACCAGAAGGGTAGGTACAGATAGCGCAGCTCCTAGATCGTCCACCACAAATCCTACCTGAAAGGTAGGTATAGATAACTTCCTCATCGCCCTCATCCGTCAACCTCCTCTGGGTATTGAATAGTCATGAGGTCTACCTCCGGGTACCGACTTTTCATGAGGTCCACCTCCAGGTGCTGTCCAGTCCTTGTACACTCGGCCTTTGTCAGCGCTGTCCGTCGTTTGCATCCAACCCAATGAGGTGCAGACATAGCCCGTGCAGGGGTGAGTATAACGATACTTAGTAGGGACCCCGATACCCTCATGGTCTCACTTAAATCCAACAAGGATAAACCACAATGAAAGATATCAACAGATAACCTTTACTTAGGTATATTCCCATACATATACCTAAGTTATCAAGTAACTCATCTCAATCATGAGGAAAACACAAAGGTCATTGACATAGCTCAAACTAGGATTTTCATTAATGATATCAGAACCACAACCACTGAAGAGATCCTACTCTGACGAGTACAATGATCCTTTCACGACTCCGAGGCGCTGCTCACTAACCTTAGACTGATGAGGTACTCCTTCTGTCGAGTATTGTGGGTCTACCACCCCAGCACAGTAGTGCTCCCCGCCATGGGTCTACCACCCCAACACTGTAGTGCTCCCCCTAATAGCCTACAAAGGTACTCATTCTGTCGAGTATCGTGGGTTTTCCACCCAAACACAGTAGTGATTCCCACCATGGGCCTTCCACCCCAACACAGTACTACTCGCCACTGGGCTATAAAAGTCACTCCGAATCGAATCGGACAAGCAGTCATCAGGTCTCAGCCAGCTACAAGGTCTTCGTACTCCGTATGCTCGTATCCGGGAGGATCCGCTCCACAAGACACTGGTCAACACTCCAAGTGTCATGAAGTCCCATGAAGAAGAATCACAAAGATCCATCACATCATAGGGATCTCAACGCAACAGATGGTGCGTCAATCAGATGCCCGATTTGTGAGTTATTAGCCTTTTTATCCCAGGGGCCCGGTTGGTTTCATTTACGATCCAACCCGGCCGTATCTTAAATGTACCCCGAATTCCCATGGGGTATACTAAAAGGAACCGTTTCTCAACTAAATTACCAATGCCACTGACGATCCGTCAAACAGACGTCCGGTCTGAGAGTTATTGGCTTTTCCGTTCTAGGGGCCCGGTTGATTTTTAAGCTAAAACCAACTAAGCCATAATCCAAATACGTCCAAACCTCAAGTGTAGTATGAAAACATAACCGTCTCATCAACAGGAATCCAACATAGTCGACGACACATCAATTGGACGTCCGGTCCTTAAGTTATAAGCGTTTCCGCTCCGAGGGCCCGGTTGGTTTTGGGTTCGAACCAACCTGGACATACCCTAACTTCGCCAAAACCTTGAGTTTAATATACTTAATCAATCGTATCGATCCAAGAAATCCTACACAACTGATGATGAATTGATCAGAGATATGTAGCTCAAGATATTTCTGTTTAACCGAAAATGGTCGGAAAATAGGGGTTCTGGGCCCGGTCCGACCCAGCCCAACACCCCCTGGGTCGGCCCGAACCGGGTTGACCCGACTCGGGTCCGGGTCCAGCCTGGTAGGGTGTGGCCCAGCTTGGCTAGCGCGCCCCGACCCGCATGGCCCGCCTCAGCCCGGCCGGGGGAGGCTGGCTTGACAAGTCGGTCGAGCATGTTGTGCCGAGCGGGGGGCGTGACCCCCGCTGATTGATACCGACAGCGCCCGCTGGTTCCGCCCCGCCTCTCAGATCCCGCGCAGCCACAAGATCCATCGCACCGCCACCACAACTATTTCTGCGGCGGGTTTCCTTCGGCGACGCGCCGCCGCTGCCGCATGCCTGTGCCGCCGTGCCGGCGTGGCGCACTGGCGGCGACTTCCGCAGACCACCAGACGCGCTCCGGTGGTCCAATTCACCCACCGCTTGCGCCTGCAGCTCTCCTGAGGCTCGTTCTTCACTAAAATGACTTTTAAAAGCTATTGCTTTCCCGTTTCAATGTCGCCCGTCACTACACGCACCAACAAACAAACTGCGGAGGGTCGTCGGGCCGTGTTTGTTCCGCTCGTGCCCTCCGCATTAGTCGATAGCAATAAGTGGGACAACAATGATGTTCAACGACAAATAATGAACAATTTTTATCAATTAAAATTGAACTTAATTCCCTAAAATTTACCCGAAAATAAAATCATTCGCAGATTAACTTGATAATGAGTTGATCCACGTTCGTTGTTTTAGAAGAAAAGTATCATGGGAATATGACATACTCAAATTAAACCCCTACCTCAATAATTGACGTCGTACGTCGGGCGTCACGAAAGACGGCGTCACGGGGTGAGGTTTCATAGACGACATTGGTGTGCATCGTCGTTCTTCGTGGAAGTGGCGTTCTTCATTGAAGAGGCATTGTTCTTCATCGGAGGGAAGTTCTCTTCTTCTTCACACAAGATTTCTCTCAAAAGAATTCAAGAACTTCACCAAAGTTTCTCCACACACCAAAATCTCCAACTCAAAAAAATATCTCATGATATTATTTTTTATTCACATCCCAAAGATTTTAAAGTTCAAAAAAAAACCACTTAATTAATTAAATGAAGTGACTCATCTCATTAATTAGGGCATGTTGGCAAGAATTTAAGAGGGAGAGAGGAGGAGGTGAGAGATCTCATAAATGGGAGAGTTGTCAATATTAACATGGGAGTTTAATGGGGAAGTTTAAAGAGGGTTAAGGAGTTTAGGGGGAGGTGGAAGGTTAGGGCTCATGTGGGCCCTACCTCTCATAAACCACACATGGGAAGATGGGTGGTTGTGGGCCCCACCAACAACTTCCCTTTGGAGGGTTTAACTTCCAAGGTTACAAAAATAAAATTGATCAACAATTTTATTTATTTTAAACTAATTTCACAAATAAAAATTCTCAACCCGCTTAAAACGCAACTACGGTAAAGGTACCCTTAAGCAATTACCGGTGCTACAAGTTTATCAGTGCCCTCAGATTTCAATTATGAGTGCTGGTTCAAAAGATAGAAAAACCCGCTCGTTCGTTCACTGAACGTACTCGAGCTAATCTTCGGAAAACGATTCCGGGCACACCGGGCCTCATAATCAAGTACCGTCAGAAGCTACAGACTCGTAAAATTCCAAAGAAATTAAGAAATAAATTTCCTTGAAATTTCCTGGTCTTTACACCCTACAAGATGTTATTATTCTGCATTCATAAATTCTACCATAATCATGGTAATAATAATCATGATATATGTTTTCATTAAAAAAATCCTAACTTGACATCATCTAGATTATAATCATTCTAAATTTATGATATTTTAATAATTGGAATATGTCCCAAACATTACCTTATTGAATTTCACTGTAGATATTCAAATTTGGAAAAATTATTTTCTTCTCCCAGAATTTCATAAAAAATTATCTAAGTATGGGAATGATTTTATGATGAAATGACAAAGTGATCAATAACAAGAAAAAATATTAACGACTATTCCTATTTGTTTGAACAAAAGGATTAACCATATGTATAAACTTCAATTCACTATAAAAAATTAAATGATAAGGAAATTGACCACATTTTTAAATCAGGTTCAACTATAGAAATCAACTGTGAAAAGATTTAATCAATAGACCTACTACACATATAAATCCAACTGACCATGTGAATACATGGTTAGTTGATCAACTACATGAACATACATCAGATTAACTGTGCCTGTCTCTATCTAAAAATTTTATAAAGTTGATTCTTATAAAACTAAATCCTCCACAAACTATCTCCATCCTTCCTTGACCATCTTAAAAAAATTATAACATTTTATAAACAATTTCTCTACATCCACAAACACATTTCTTTAATTTCATTTAAAAAAAATTCACAATCATTACATTTAAATAAAATTTATGCATTGTCAACAAAAGACAACATACCAAGAACATCCACTCCATATTATCAATATTTCTTATTCAATTGTAGAATCAATTTTCCCTTAGAATATCTCTTTAACTAATAGCTTAAAGAAGTTGAGCAAGCCATTAAATAATGTAAGGGTAAAATTATGGTTGAGTTGGTGGTGGATGAAATTTTTTTCTTGAATGGTTGGAGGTGGTTATCTAGGTGGAATAATCTACAATGTAATAGAGAATGACATTAGAATCTTCTACTGAGAATAGACAAATCAAGATTCAAATCTTCAATTCAAACGTCAAATCTACTCCATCCCCCACACTCTTTTACATATATTTAAGAAATCATTTTACATCTAAAATATTGTATATAATACTTTTGAACCATTTTAAAATATAAAAATGATTAGTCTAACTAGTAAAAATCATAACCAAATTTAACACCTTTAAAACATGTTTTAGAGTATCATTTTAAAACATTTAAAAGAATATTATAAATAGAATCATAAAATAAGAACTATCAAAAAAGATAAAATAATATTTACGTATTCAAAGAAATCAATTGATAGTTCATATTAACCTAGTCCCCACTAATCAAAAATAGGAAAACACTATTTATTTATTTTTGAAGTTTTAGTTAATATGAACCATTGATTGATTCCAATAATAAAAAAATCAAACACAAGAAATTGTGAAATATGACATGATAAATTACTTTTTTCTACCTATAAATTATTATTTATGATTCAAATGAGTTGAAAATATTTGACCAAATTCAATAAAAAATAAAAATATTTCTTAGAATATCCTCGGTAATTCAAAGCTCCACTACAATTACATTAGGTAGGCATAATAATGGTTACTTACAAGCCCTAATCATAATATTTCCTAGATACTCTCATACCACATACCCTAGAGCCCTATGTGGGATATAATACCATTTTATAAATACCGTTCTCTCAATAATAAAATGATATCAGACTGGGTTTCTACAACACCTCTGGCATACCTCCTGATCACCAAAGTTTGGTGTAAATGATGATGGTTGAATATTAATAATATGGTAATTTGTTTTACCTCATTGAATCCAAAATAAATAATAAAAATTTTATCTTAATTTTTTTATAACCTTTAGAGATATAATTTATATGAATCAAAACATAGTTAAACAATAACATGGTAACTATTTTTCGGGTTTAATAAATAACAATAATTGAAACTAATAATATGTACATTCTATTCCATATAACCCATGTTTAAAAACATTCATATAGTCTAAAACATAATTAAAATATATAAAAAATACCATATAC
Source organism: Viscum album (assembly GCA_963277665.1). Taxonomy (NCBI): domain Eukaryota; kingdom Viridiplantae; phylum Streptophyta; class Magnoliopsida; order Santalales; family Viscaceae; genus Viscum; species Viscum album. The sequence goes on along the minus strand of OY728156.1, from coordinate 1,428,381,580 downwards.
ACATATTACAATTGAAAAAAAATTCCCTAAATTGAAAAATGGAAATCTCATGTTTGAGAACTCCAATAGTGACATTCTAAGAAATCCCATGAAACATCGCAAAACATGTCCATTAAAATCTCAAAAGGAGACCACCAAACTACATACTCAACATGTGATTTCCCACATGCTCGGAGGCCTTATCTTTACTTGCATTACATAGAAAAAATCCTATATGTATCCCATATTGGGATATATGCAGGGTTTGAGCATAACATACTCAGTTGGTGATCACTACCCCACCCCTAACTCCCTATCATAAACTGATTTTTTGTAATAATAATTAAATTTAATAGAAATAATAAGAATAATAATAAATATTATTTATTCAAGATATTCAAACTGAAGATAGCTAATAAAAAATAACCCCTTATACAAGGAGGATCCTTACTAGTTTACCAGCTTTAAGCCTAATATAGAAACCTAAGATGAACTAATTATACCAAGTTAGGTTGAAACACCCATCCTAAGGGAAATGTAATCCTATATAACAAGTATATAAATCTTGTAGCCCATTTCTTAGGGAAATGGGAAAGGGGAAAAGGTATAATATGTCAAGGAATTGTGAGCCCATTCCAAACCACCAACATATTAATAAACACGAGGAGTACTTCCTCAAGGATTTAAATAACACAATATACCCTTTATATCATGTATATAAGACAAAATCAATAGTTAAAATAAAAAAATACCAAAAAATAATCAATTAAATCATTATTATATAACATACATTTATAGGGAATTTATCAAGTTGAAAACTTAATTCAAAATATAGAGAGAAACATCAAGAAACAATGATTCTACCAATTTCATATACCACTAAAATTGAATAATACATATTTCGTGATAAGAAAACCTAAATAATGAAATTTAATTATTTAATTGTTCAAGTATGATGGGATAATAAACATAATTTATATTAACCAAAATAGTTTACAATATTCATAAAAAACTTTAATAGTAAAAACATTTCATTTTAATTAAATTCACCCAGTTCCATACCACTATTAATCCAAACCTTTAAGAATATGAGTGGAAGAAGGGGTCAATAAGAAAAACTAGTACAAAGCACTATTTTGTGGTATAGTGGGAGAGGTTATGCCACCACCAAAATAATTAGACCAACCTAACGTAAGAGGTTCTAGGGATTTAATCACAACCAATAATAAAGAGGAAATCTTTAAAGCAGAGCCAAAGTAATACCCTTGTTTCGCGAAGGTTTAACTCCCACAACAGGTAGACAAGAAATAATATAAAGGAATCAATGGGTTTCATAATACATATATTAATAGAATAGGGGATTAAAGTTACTTCCATAAAGAAAAAAATAAAGTAAAATAAGATTCCTTACGAACACCATGTCAAAGACAGGCTCCTGTGATTAATTTTAAAACACATAAAGAATATTAAATTTAAAAATAAAAAATAATAAAAAATATTATTTTCAAAATTAATATTTTTTTTATTTTTAGCCACAAAAATATTATTATATTGAAATTTTAAAAAAATATTATTTATTTTATAAGGGTTAAGTAAGTTAAAAGAATATAAAATCTTATTTTTTTAAATAATAAGAATATGTTATTTTTTAAAAAATAACAAATTTTTTTCAATTTTATAAAAAATGAAATTTTATTTTGATTAGATAAAATAGTTTTAAAAAAATAATAAAAAAATATTTTTTTGAAACATGATTTTTTTTTAATTTATAAATAATAATATTTTAAAAAAAACATTAACAAATGATTTATTTTTTTATAAAAATAAAATTATTTTAAAGACAGAAAAAAATATATTATACTATTTGAAGGAATATTTTTTATTATTTCAATTTTAAAATATAGTTTTTTGAAGTGGTTTTTTTTTTCTAAAAGAAAAATATATCATTCCCTTTATGAACATGATTTTTATGAAAGGGGTAATTTATTTAAATTTATAAAGAATTATTTCTAAATATTTTAAAATCTACAAAAATGGTATAATTAAATTCCTTTTTTTTGAAAATCATAATAAGTTTTTTAAAGTTAAAATATATTAATTTTTAATGGATCATAATATTTATTTGTTGGTTTTATAAAACAATAATTATTTTTATACTTTTTAAAAGGTATAATTTTTTTTATAAAAGATAGTATAAAAATGATAATTTTTCTAAAATTCAAATACTTTTTTTTAAATAGTGTCAAAACTAATTATTTTATCTAGAGGGAATACAAAATTAAATTTTTAAAGGAACAAGAAATTAAAAAAATATGTTATAAAAAATTATTATTTTTTAAAGGCATAATAAGTTCTAACTATAAACAATATATAATATATATAAATTTATGAGTTAATAAAAATATTATTTTACTAATAGAATGAAAAAAATATTATTTTATTTTTAATGGTATTTGAAAGTTTTAAATTATTTTGAGTGGTATAAGATATAGAGACCTAGGATTATCATAAATAGATATTATATTATTTTTTATTAATATTCATTACATTTCATAAACACATGCCAGAGAACCATAATAGTTTAGTGTCTTTGGAAACTTGGAAACACATAAAATTGGTCTATAGGTAAACTACATCATCTCCCACTATAATCTTCATAAATAGCACCCTTCTTAGACATATCATATATAATACATTTCTTCATAACCTGTGGAAAGGAAACATAATAAAGGGTGAGCTTAGGTTCTCAGTAAGGGTAAACAAGGGAGATATATAAGCATAATATGAACATAAGGGTATAAGAACATGAGAATAATATTTGAAAACCATAACCTACATATCAAAGATTGTAGTCTTGAGTCATGGAATAAATATTCATAGTTAATAAGACATTAATCATAATGGAATCAATGAACATGAGCCATGAGAGCATAATATTGACATAATATATATATTTTTGGCATAGAGATAAACAAAGGAAATCTTTTACCTAGTAGTCAAGGATCATTTTCAAGACTTATCAGGGAAATCCATGAGTAGCTACACCTCCTAGGTAAGAGACACCACCATCCCTAGTGGCCTCCCTTTCCTTATAGTGGAATGAGTTCACTCCCCAAAACATCATAGTATTCAAGGTTTATTCCTAAGATCATTATAGAGGAAAAATTCCCTCAATCAATATGGTTCACTCCTCATTCATGTCTTGTATATATCATGAGATATAAATCTTCATCAAATTCATTGGAGGGATATATAGGCCTCACCCTTCTTTGGTTATAACATGACCACCATACTTGGTTATAACGTAACCACCATCATTGGTTATAATTTAACCACCATCAAATAATAAAAGTTATACATATGTGTTCTATAAGATTATAAAACATTCATCATATCATAACCCATGGAATAAAATGGGTTTTATAAAAATTTTATCATAACATAACCAATGTAAAAGAAACAGGTTTCAAAATCATTTCATCATTTCACCTAAGCAATACCCATGGGAAAAGAATTGGGTTTCATAAGAATTTTATCATGGTATAATATGTGGAATAAAAATAGATTTTTTAAACATATTGTCATCATAAACCATTTAGAGAAAGAATAAGAATGGTATCCCTGGTTCATAACTCTAGAAAGTCATAATTTACATCAAGGGATTTTATTTTATATGGAGAATGATTCTAAAAGATATATCACTTGGAACATTTCTTGAGGAAGATGATTTTTATTTTAAAATAAAATTTTAAAACTAAAAATTTTCAAATTTTTTTGGAAATAATTTTCTATGAAAATAACCTAAAAATTAAAAATTAAAAAAAATATAAAATGTTTCTTGAAAAAAAAATTCTTTCTACTTTGAAAAACACTTTATAAAATATTTTCAAAAAGACTTTTTTACTTTAAAATCATTATTTTTAAAATCTAATTATTTCTAAAATATCAAGGAAAAAATTTTCATTGAAAATAACTATGAAAACTTGTAAGGTAGTCTTGAAATCATTGAAAAACCATGACAATGAGAAATACTATTCATTCTATGAATGTTAAAACCAAATATTCATTTCACATTTTCATTAAAATCCAATGGTGAATTTTTTGGAAAAAGACATGAAGATTCCTATCATTTTTTTTATAAAAAGTAAAACATGGGTGAAAATGAATTTAACAAAACATTTGAAAAATGTTAAAAATATTTTTGAAATCATTTTTAGAAATAATTTTTTTGGAAGAAAAAGGATTTTAGACAGAATAGATAAGTAAATATGATTTTTCTTAAAATAATTATTTTAAAATCTTGTGTACATAAAAAGATGAAAATGAAAGGAAAACATGTATTATAAAAAATAACCAAATTTTAATGAAATTAATTATTCTTTTGCTGTATATATCATAATATTTCATCATTGGAAGCAGAAACATAAACAATCCTGATAAACGACGAGATCGTAACATAACACTCTTACAATATTGGTAATATTGAATCATAATCACCATAAAATAATAAAATTAAATGAAAATTATAATATAATGAAAAGAATAATATTAAATATATAACAGGTCAAAGGGTTAGTATATACACCTATTAAATTTAGATAGATTCATAACAATACATAACATATGTCTTAAGGAAAGAAAATTGAGACAAATCATTTACTGATTTTGAACCATAAACCCCATTAAATAGAGATCATAAAATAGATGTGTAAATAAAAATAATTTTAAGTATAAGAATCATAACATATATTCATGATAAGTATATACACCACATAAAATAAACATTTAGTGTATATGGTATTTGTCTCATAGAATGTAAAAGTGTGTCGGAAATCCTTTACCTTAAGTCTCGACTTCCTTCTTAAATGTTAAAAACTCATGTATAATACTATAAGTTTTTTATTAATATATTAAAGAACCATAAATATATACATAATACTATATATTATTTACTTATGACCTTTTATTTCGTATTTATCAACAATTACATGATAAAGTCATGTTTTGGGAAATAAATGATTTGCTCTTCGTGTATATTTTGATTGCTTATTTTTTGTCCTCTTACTTTTCTCACAGATTCAACATCTAAATAATTTTTACTATGATATAAATATAATATATATTCAGTATATATATATTTATTGTAATCTATAAAATATATAGATAGAAAATGAAATTCATCATTCATAGAGACAATAAACCATATATATTCATGAATGATATTTTCATTTTCTCAATGTATTGAAATAAAGAAAGGTAAATGATATTTTATAATTAAATAATAATTTTAATTTAATATATATGATATATTTTTATTAAAATAATCCTTATTACTATACATGTAAATCGTTAACAAATGACATCGCTTCACGAGATGGTAGTCTGTCGTACACCCGAGCAACATTATCATATTCCCAAAAAAAGGAAAGAATGAATGTATATATGATATAATAATTCCATAAGAATAATAATATCATAAATATCATATATATAATTAATAAATCCATTATAATTTCCAACCATGAGAGGTGGTAATGGAAAAATGAATGACATCGGTTCATGAGGCTGTAGTCCACCATACACACAAACGATGATTTCGTAACCCATTTGATGGAAGTATAGATTATTTTAGTTAACGAACTTAAAATAAAAATATATCAGTATATTTAATATACCAAGGATATTATATAAACATGGTATAATAATTAATGAAGGATTTGGAGGAATAAATAATATAAAAATGCTCTCTCAAGAATGTTACCTTTTCTTCGGGTATCCTCCATAGGTTTGCACCAAAAGCCTTTTTAGGTTGGATTCCTTCACAAAATAAGGATTATTATATGAGATGAGGGAAGTTTATAAGGAATATGGATCATTATTATTTGAACCAAAATGTTTTTAAGGTTTTAAGAGGAGAGAAAATGGGAATCCTTTTATAAGTTTGGTGAGTGACTCACTTTCAATTTTTTTAGAAAAATAATTACACCCATGGTTTTTCATGTAAAAAGGCTCAAAAATATTTTATTTTAGATGAAATAAGGTATAAAGTTTAAATAAATATATATAATTTTTTTGGACATTTTTTGGATAATTTTTGACCCTTATCATTTTAGTTTTACCCCCTAGTAAAACTATTTGTACCTTCACCGCAATAAATACTTTTTACTGCATTTACTATTTATTTCTGTAAAAACAAGTTGAAACTATTAGATAATATATATTATTATGATTATGAATATTGTATAATTTTTTAAAAATTTTATTCACATTTGCAGAAAATTTTAATTTAAAATTAATCTCATAGACGTGACAAGAATGTGGATTTTATAGAGAAAATGTTCAAAAGTTGACAAAGATCTCATATAAAAATACAATATGAAATTGATTCCAATGACATAAATTGGATTAATGGATTTAGAATTGAACTAATTTTATTTTAAAAATAATTTAGTATATAATTTAAATTTAAACATAATTTTAATGAAAAAATAGTTTTCAATTAAAATTCAGTATTTTTCACTATTCATAAAAAAATGAAACTTTTCCGAAAAAATTGAAAAATTAACCTAAGTTACGTTTGTTATTATGAATAAAAAATGATTTTATTTTGTAAAATAAGTTTTATAAAAGTGATAAAAATTATTTTTAAAATAAATGCACCAAAGGTGACAAAAGCATTTTTTAGAAAATATAGTTTTAAGTGTAAAATTAGATTTATTCTTATCTATTGTCTAGAAAATAAATAAGTTGAATGTTAAATTTTTTATTGAATATATAATTTATAAAGTTCACTAAAATAATTCTCCAAAATTGATTCATTTTATTTATAGGGATACAACATGTTTATGTTCATAAAAATAGTTTTTTAGAAAATGATTTCCTTTATTTTCAAAAGGTTTTTATTTTCATTTATAATAATTTAGTAACCAAATAATACATTGTATATACATGTGCAAACCACATATATTTTCATAATTTAGTTAATCCTATTCATACCTTCTATTCCTACATCTATATGATAACTATTATATAAAATAATAATATTTTTTGTAGTATGTCACCTTTCATTTAAACATGGTGTTCAATATAATGCAAGTTAAACATAGTATTATGTATAACACATGCCAAACTTAGTGTTTCATGTAACACAATCTAAACTGAATGTTATGTGTAACTCAATCCAAACTCAGTGTTATGTGTAATGAAATCTAAACCCAGTGTTGCGTGTAATGAAAAATATAAAAAAGAATAAAGTCAATTGAAAAAAATATTCAACAAAATCCCAGGGTGTTACACTATACCCCCTTAAAATGAATTTAACCCTTGGAAATATATCTCAGTCATCAAAGGTATAACATTTGAAAATTCCTTTATAGAAACCCACATTATAAAAAAGGTTAATAAAACAGCCTCTTGAAAAAGAGAAAGGTCTATGTGAAAGTCATCTGGAATAAAACATACTAGGTTTCCAAATAGGAGGACAAAGGCGGGAAGTGAAATCATGGATATAGAAGAGAAAAATAACACCCAAATACTTGTGGAGAGTGATAAAGAACATGGTCAAGATAAAGTTAATGACCACAAACCTATAAACCAAAGAGGTATTAAAAAGGTCATGTGTATCACAAAAAATGATGATAACATGACAATATTTTATTTCAATATCCTTTCACTAATATTGGAGAATTTAATTTTTATCTAGAATGAGAACATATAAAAATTTACTTACTTGACATATTTTTATTTCATAGGCACAATTTCATCCTTTAGTTTTGCCTTGATAAATTTACACTCCATCTCTTACACTAAGAGAAGTTTTTTATGTATGAAGCACTAAATAAGGTCTATAATAGAATGATAATACATTCCATATATCTATAGCTAAAAAAGGTTAGAACTAGTTATCCATTACGGATAAATCTTCATATGGTGAATTAACATGTTAATCTCTAAAACTTTACAAAATTTCCCAAAATCAACTTAAAATTAATCCCCCATATATCATAAAGTACCTATTGATTTTCACACACCAAACATGTGAATATATTCATCATGTATTATCATGAAACATGGTAATAAACTAAATTACCATAAAACCTTATTTAAAACATACCTGATTACTCATTTATTATACAAAATATATATTATTGTATATATTATTTAAATCCAGAAAATGATGTAAACTCAATCAATGATAACATAAACTACTTTGTTTCCAATTTACTTTATCCATATCAATCATTTCATTATCCAAACTAAAGACCATTTTCTCAACATAAGAAACATATTGAGGGTTATCTTACCTTAATAAAAATATCACCTTTACACTAAATAATTTTCTTATTCCATTAATACCATTTAAAATATTTTTGAATATCCTTAATGATAAACTTATACTGAAATATCATTATATATCTAATTATTCATATAACATAATCCTAGAATTCTAGAACATAAATAATTAAATCATCACACATCATTCTCAAAAAATTAACTAGGCTTCTTCATCTTATTAATTAACACTTATTTCCTTTCATATGTCATTTTTAGTCTCTTCATCATCATTAATATAACCATTACTCATAAAACCTTGTTGATTCTATTCACGAGCCTTCCCTTTAAGATATTTATTTTTATAATACCCAAAATTTCCACATTTAAAACATTCTTCCATTGATAATAACTTAGGGAGTTGAATATTTCCATCCATTTAATTAACTGAACTTTTCATTTTCCCTCAAAAATTGCTCACACTATTACATTATTCTTTATACATAAAATATATTATTTTCCTTTGAGACGTTACCTTGAGTGATTCTTCCTACATTCACAACATATAGAAAACTGAATCTTCTTTCCTCTATGGTATTCACTACTAAAACTCTTAGTAAACTCAATCCTTCTCATCTTTAGTGAGTCGAGAGATGGTTAAGGTTCACATTTTTAATCATGTTATGTACGTAGTGACTAATTAGGCATAATTACAATAACCTTCACTCAAGTTATCATCCCATTTAGCTTCTCATTAAACAATTGTTAATCACATTCAATGTTAACCCAATTATTTATGGTTCCTTCCATTGACTAAAACCAAAAATCATAGTGTGAGAAACACTAATAATAGTAGAAAACTGCATAATCATAAACTATCACTTATATGATGTATAAATCATGACACCTTATTTTAAATCTATAAAACCTTAGGCTTAAACTATATTATCCATGAATATCTTCAAGTTATATCCTTTATGATGGTTCATAATGAGTTTATGGATTTCCAATGAATATCCCCTAGGCATATCAAACCAGGTGTGAAGCAATGGTCATTATCGTGCACTGGGTGGAAATCAAGTCTATCTCAATGCACCCTTTTCAGAGTTATTAATCATAGGTACCTTTGTTCTAGATCCAAATCCACTTGTAGTATCCAAAAAATTATGTAATTTCTTAAAAACCACTTGCACTATCCTTTACCAAAATTCTAATAATTTTTCCTATACATTGACTCATCCTTAGACTCATCCTTAGGGACTTCCCTATAAATATCCTTAGAAATATCCCTAGGTATGTCACTAAATATTTATCATCCTAGTTTTCAAAGGTTAAAAAAACCTTTCCTCTGATACCATCTATAGAGACCCATGATTATCATATATAGATATTACATCATTTATGATGAATATTAATTACATTACACAAATACATGCCTGAGGACTATAATAGTTTAGTGTTTTGGAGATTTAGAAACACAAAAAACTGGTCCATAGGTAAACTAAATAATCCCCCACTATGATCTTCATAACTACCACCCTTTTTGGAAATATAATACGTAATACATTTATTTATAACCTAGGGGAAGGAAATATAAGAAAGGGTGATATCATATGATTATTAAGGGTAAACAAGGGAGATACACAAGCATAACATGAATATAATGGTATAAGAACATGATAATAGAATTTGAAAACCATACACTATATATCAAAGGTCAAAATCTTGAGTCATGAAATAAATATTGGGAATTCATAAGAAATGAATCATAATAGGATCAAAGAACATGATTCATGAGATCATAATATTGGCACACAATATATATATTTGGAATAAAAAGAATCATATAAAATCCTTTGCCTTGTAGTTAAGGATCATTTCCAAGACTTATCAGGGAATTTCGTTGGAGGATAAACCCCCTGGATGGGATACACCAGCATCCCCATTGGAATCCCTTTCTTTATAGTGGAATGAGTTTACTCTCCAAAACATCATAGCTGTCAAGGTTTACTCACAAGATCATCATAGTAGAAAAATTCCTTTACTAAACCAAGTTTACCTCCCATTAAATTTGTATCTATCTCATGAGATATAAATCATTACCAAATTAATTTGTGGGAGATATAGATCCCACCCACATTTGGTTATAAAATAACCATGATCCTTGGTTATAATGTAACCACCACCATTAGTTATAACTTAACCACTATCCCATAATAAAAATTCTGTGTATGTGTTTTATAAGATCATAAAACATTAATAATATTAGGACCCATGCAATGAAATTGGTTTAATAAAAAATTTATCATAACATAACCCATAGAAAATAAAAAGGCTTCATAATCATTTTATCATTTCATTAAAGCATAATTCATGGAAAAATAAGAGGGTTTCATAAGAATTTTATTATAGTGTAACCTATGGAAGAGAAATGGGTTTCATAAACATATTTTTATAATAAAAAATTTCAAGAAAGAATAATAATAGTATCATTGGTTCATATCCCTATAAAAGCATAATTTACATAAAGGGATATCATCTTATATGGAGGATGATTTTAAAATATATATCACTTGGAACGTTTCTTGAGAAAGATATATTTTTATTAAAAAATAAAATTTTAAAACTAAAAATTCATAACATATTTTCTAAATCCTTTCCCTTAAAAATAACCATAAAAAGAAAGATTTTAAAATCATTTAAAACATTTCTTAAGGAAAATAGCCTTTCCAATTTGGAAACACTTTTGAAAACATTTTCAAAATCCTTTTTTTACATTGAGATCATTTATTTAAAATCTAAAAATTTACAAAAAAATAAGGAAAATATTTTATTTGAAAACAAATTTGAAAAATTTTAAGTGAATATTGAAATATTTTATAATCCATGATAGTGAGAAATACTATTCTTTTTGTGAATGTTAAAAACAAAGATTAATTACACATTTTTGGTAAAATCCAAATGGGAATTGTTTGAAAAATGAAATGAAGATTAATTTCAAAACATTTTTTAACAAGTAAACTATTGGTAGAAATTAATTTAATAAACCTTTTAAAAATGTCATTTTTATTTTTATTTTTTAGAAAATGTTGTTTTGGAAGAAAAAATGTTTTCGACCGAAGAAAGAAATAAGACAATTTTTTTTTGAAAAATATTTTTTCAGTTTTGGTGTGTTAAGTTCATGATGGACTTGGTGGTCCTTGATGGGAGGCGATGGGATTCTCGATGATAGTGGGTCGGCAAAGGTGGGTCGGTGAATTTGGGCGATGATGATGTGTCTGGCCTGAGGCAAATCTGTGTGATCTGCGGGATCTAATGCGATGGACGACCTAAGGATGCCCAAGGTGAAAAGAATGTCAATGGTTTCAGTGTGTGTTTAATTGGAGGTTTGGTCCTAGATAGGGTTTATAACTTTCCATTTTCTGATTTTTGTTTTGGGTGCTTTTGTTTTTGGGCGGGTCTAGTCCTGGACTGGGTTCCTTGGCCGACCTGCTTATGGTTCTTTGTAGGTTGGTTAACACATTTACATAAAGTGATCTTATTTATAAAATCAAAAAAATGTTATGGTATATAGAAATAACCATATGAGAATAAAATACATGATTTTATTGAGAGATATATTATAATATTTCATCACTGGAAGCATGATCATTAATAATCATGATAAATAATGATATTGTAATATAACTCTTACCACTTTGGTAACATTGAATCATAATCCAAATGAAATAATTACATTAAATTAAACATATAATATCATAAAAATAAGTATATTAATGATTTTATATGTCAAAGGGGTATTATATACATCTCACAAAGTAAGATATGTTCATAACATAACATAAAATTTGTCTCAAGGAAGGCGAATTGAGACAAAAATCCCTTACTGATTTGGTAACTTTTGAATCATAAAACCCATGAAAGAGATATTATAAAATGGATATTTAAATAAAAATAATTTCAAGTATAATAATAATAAAATACATTCATGGTTAGTTTATACACCACATAAAATAAACATGTGGTGAATATGACATTTGTCACACATAAAGTATAAGTGAGGCGGAAATCCACTACCTTAAGTCTCAAATTCTCTCAAACACATTCAAACATCCTATATAATCAATATAAGTTTTTTATTTATATATAAAGGACCCAAAAATATATAAATAATACCATATATAATTTACTTATGACCTTTTATTACCTATTTATTAACAATTCCATATTAAAGTCATGTTTTGGGGGATAACTACTTTGTTCTTGATGTATATTTTGATTGGTTATTTTTGATCCTATTCATTTGATCATGGTTCAATAATATATAAAATTTTAACCATGATATATATATATATATAATATATTCAATATATATGTATTTATTATAATCTATAAAATATAGATATGGAAAATAAAATACACTATTCATGGTAATGGTTGGTCGTACGTATGCATAAACGTTGTTTCCATTTTCCCGATGCATTGAAATAAAGAAAGGTAAATGATATAATATAATTATATTTTTTTCTCACATATATCACATATGTTCATTAAAACTATCCTTTTTGACATATATGTAAATCATGAACGAATTACATTGCTTCGTGAGGCGGTAGTCCACCGTACACATGAGTGACATTACTACATTCCCAAAAAATAAAAAACATGAAGGAATGTGTGATATAAAAACTTAATAATAATAATATAATAAATATCATATATGAGAAATAAAACCATCATTATGTATAACTGTGAGAGGTGGTTATAGAAAAATAAATGACATCAGTTTGTGAGGTGGTAGTCCGCTGTATACACAAATTATGATTTTGTAACCAATTTGATAGAAGTAGAGATAATTTTAGGTAATTAACTTAACATAAAAAAATATAATTATATATTATACACTTATTGTATTATATAATCATTTTTTAATAATAATTTAAGTAGGCAGAGGAAGAAATAAAATAAAAACACTCATTTAAGAACGATACCTCTTTTTCGAGTATCCTCCTTAGCATTGCACCAAAAGCCTTCCAAAGTTGGATTTATACCCAAAAACTGATTAAATTATGAAAGGAGGGAAGTTGGGAATATATTGGGGTAGGTATTAGTTGAACCCAAAGGGTTTTAATGTTTTAAGAGAAGAAGAAAAGGGGTGACCTTTTATAAGTGAGGTGAGCGACACACTTATAATATTCTGAAAGAAATAATTCCACCCATGTTTTTTCATGTCACAATGCTCCAAAATAAATTATTATCAATTATATAGGGGATAATATCAAAATATGTCCATAAAATATTTTTTTGGACAAGTTTTATATCATTATTGTCATTTAACTTCTTAGTTTAACCCCCTGAAAACACCATTTTTACCATAGGTGTGGTAAATAATTTTTTACTTTATTTACTATTCATTTTGGAAAATATTAATCTGAATTTATTAAATAATATAAATTATTCTTATTAAAAATATGAAATATATTATTTCAAATTCCATTCATATAATTGGAAAATTTTATTTTAAAATTAACCCCGCAGAAGTGATGAGAATACAAGTTTTTAAAGTGAAAAAGTTCAAAAGTTCAAAACATTTTTATATTAAAATTCCTTATAAAATTGATTTAAATGACCTAAATTGAATTAATGGATGTAAAATTTAACTAATTTTATTTTAAAATCAGTTAAAATCATTTTTTAACTTTATAAATAATTTAAAAGAAAATGCAGTTGATTTGAAATTCATTTTTTTCACTATTCACCGAAAAATGAAACTTTTTAGAAAAAAATAAAAAAGTTCATCCTAAGATAATTTTGATATTACGATTAAAATAATAAGTTTTACTTTGTAAAATAAATATTTAAAATGTGGTAAAAATTTATTTTAAAATAAATTCACCAAATGCAACAAAATTGCTTTTTAGAAAGTATAGTTTTAAGCATGAAATTAGATTTATTATTATATCTTGTCTAGAAAAAACTTTAGATGAATGTTAAAAAATTGATAGAATATAAAATATATAAATTTTAATAAAATAAATCACTAAAATTTTTACTTTTAATTTATTGAGGTAAAACGTGTTTATGTGCATAAAAATGGTGATTAGTCCTTGAAACTGGATAATATTCATTGTTAGAATCTTAATATTAATGTGTTTCAAAGTATATAAACATCAATTTTAGTCCAATTTAGAAATTGAACTTCATTTCCCATTATTGTTCAATTCATGCTTAAAGTGTCAATTTGGGCCCGCTCAATAAATTTCTTGTGAAAAATACATTTTTCATTATTTTAATTTTATATTTCAGTATATTATTAATAAATTTATTTGGAACATTATATCTTTTAGGTCCTATGGATGAATCTCCTGGGAAGATGAAGATTGTTGCGCCTGAATGCAGATTTTTGCTGGAAAAAGCATAATGGGCCTAAGGCCCATCAAACAAATGTGGGGCCCACAAACCAAGCCCAATGAAGCTCAATTTATTACAGTAGAAAGATAAAAATATGATGGTCATTTTATTCAACTGTGGACAGAGCTAATTCTGATGATTTCATGAAGATAAATGGATATGAATTTGATATTTAAATGGTGAGTCTGACATGAATGAACATAAAGTCGTCCCCCCATTTCGATCATAACGTCCAAAAAGATGTGCCAAATTTCATGAAATATTTATAGTGCATATAGGAAATATCGAAGAGCATATTTCTCTTCTACGAACTCTACGGATTCGGCCTTCTTCAATTACAAATTCATACGTCAAAATGGTGGATGAATCTGGCTGGTTTTGTGGTCAACTTTGTAACGTCAATTTTCTTTTAATTCTTCACCCTCTTTTTGAGTCTCTTAATTGTTGGGGGGTAAATTTATTATTGGGGGGTGGACCTAAGTATCATAATATTCCTATATAAGGAGCTGTTGGTGAAGGGAATAAGGATCTCATATTTTTCTTATCATCTTTGGTGCTTTGTTACATTGTATTATTGTGTTGTCAATTTGGTGTTGTAATCATTCTTCATTCTCATGCAAGTCTTTTGAATCACATTAATTCTTAATAAAAGTTATTCTTCATCTTTTATTCTATTATTATTCATATCACCTTAATATCATTTCCCCAACGTGTGATCTTATTCACACCAGCACTTGTGAATTTATTCACACAACGGTGTAGTGATCGTTTCATTGTTTTATTTTTCTTCTTCAATCCCGCCCCTATGGGTCTACTTTCTGCTTCCTTTGAGATCATAGAATCAATGGAGGGATAAAACCTTATGGGTTGGTTCTAGATAGTTTCATGGAGAAGATTTGATGTTATTTTATGATCTTAAATTCTGTAATCATTTCATTATTTTAAGATTTCTATTTGATGATTTATTTTCTTCTTCATCTTCGCCAACTTTAACATTGACACATATTGAGTGCTAGTACGATCCAATTCCTTGGAGTGATCATTAAATTTATTATTTAAGTGCATTGGTGATTAGATTTGGAATTTTTTAGGGATTAAATTGGTGAATGATGTTGGGTAATTATATCATTTTGTGGATACATCTTGAATTAGTGAAACGAACATTATAAGAAAATAAATACATTCAATCTTACCCTAGTAACAACTTAGGATCAAATCATCTCCATTAATTCTTTTAGACTAAGTAATTGTATGTTTAAATTTATTTTCTTTATATTAAATAAATATTTATTCAAATCAAATCAATCCAAATAGTTGGCCACTCCATAGCCAAATCATTCCAAAATCAAAGTGTCTCTATGTTTCTTCTTTGGTCCCTGTGGATTCGATTGCTACCTGTACTACAACAACCGCATACCTTTGGGGTAAATTTTGGTGCAACAAAATTTTGCCGCCATTTTTGGATACCCAAGTAAGTACCTTAGATTCATCTTCTTTTATCACCCCAATTTCTCTATTCTCACCCTAATTTCTTTTCTCTATTCCCCTTTCTATTTTTGTGTGTCAAATGAATCCCAAAACCAATTTTCAATCAACTCCAATGGATTATCTTTAAAAATACCCATTGATAGACCAATTATATAATCAACTAGAAAATAAATATTTTTAATCACCTCACATAGGGAATTTCATCAACCAATCCTTGATTGAATACACCACACCAGATGAGATGTACAATCAATGGGATGCTGATTGTTTAAAAGATAAATTTCCATACCTCTCTAGGATGATTGAAGAGATCAAAAATAATGAATTTCATGATATCCAAACATCTAACAATAATAATTCTGAAAAAAATATTGAAATTTTTTGTAAAAAAATGGTTAAAATGAATTCAGAAGTTTCATCAATGAGATTTGAAATACAAGGCATTAAGACTTATGAGGAACCCATTCCCACTCAGGTTGTCTCTTCCTCATCACTAATACAAGAATTTTGTCTCCCACAAACCTCACATGAATTTATTGAAAACCAACCATTGGATTTGGGATAGTTAAATATAATCAAGGAATTTTTGATGGGTTCTTAAATTAAGAGGAAACATATTTTTTGTATTCACTAGAGGGAAATTTGACATTGTGGATGGAGAGTCCTGAATATTTCTCTACTGATGATTTTTCAAAAACACCAATCACTAAACAATTGGGAGAAATATCAAACATTGAGCCCATAAACACTCTTTAAATTCAACTAGACACATTTGGGGATGAATCATATTTTCAAACAGAACCAATTCTTTCTAAATTTTTTGGAGAAGAAACTGACTTTCATTCAAATTGCCTATCTTGATTAGAAAATTGCAATCGACCAGAACTCAAAATAATTATCCTTACTTCCACACACAAGAATTCCATTATAGTTGATACCCATAACCATACTTTAGTTATTAATTCTTCTCATGAAAGAAATAATTTTATATTGAACCTTGATGTCTTAGGCAAGACAAAAAATGCAACTAGATCAACCATTTCTGACATTCCTTGTATCTTCAGATTTATTTTAGAACATGGATTTATACAAGGAAAAGATTCTAAAAAACAATCAATCTCAATAAAGTTGAAGTGGAGAAATATGGGTTCATTAAAATTTTGAAAGTTTTAATTGGATAAGTTGGGGGTTCAAGTTGATCTAACGATGTTAAACAAAAGCGCTGCATGGGAGGGAACCCATGGTTTTCATGTTTTCAATCATTTTGAATCATTTTCTTTTTCATATAATAAATTACCATAGACTGTTGACATGTTATTATTTTATGAGTAAGGATGGGTATGAAAGGGGAGTGTCGTATTCATCCGCATCACGCAGCGTGATCCTTGAGTAATACCTTACCCAGAAAATATAAAGAAGACAATGTATCATCAGTTTGATTTTTAAAATTTTAAAAAAATAAAAAACAAGGAAAACCATAAAAATGTTGATACTTGGTTTTAAATAAATTGGTGTGTTGTTTGTTTTGTCTGTTTTGTTCTTCTTTGTATGTTTTAGGGACTATTTTGGGTGATACATATTCGATCAAGGAGGTGCCTACATCTCCCAGGAGATCAAAGGAGTAATCTGGAGCAACATGAACTTCAACATTAAAAACCAGATGATTTTTTTCCATGTTTATTGTTTCAAATTACTTTTAGAACCCCTCTTATCTTCCTCTACAATCTTCTAAGTTTTATTTAAACACTAGGGACAATGTTATTCTATGTTGGGAGAGATGAAATAAAGATGATTTTTTTAATAAGAACATGCATGAAAAGAAAAATTCCATTGACATTGAACATAATAACACACATTACAAACTTTGAAATTGGATATCAAATTATTTTTCATTCCTTGATTCTGATTTTAATGCAAGTTTAAGTTCTTGAGCATAGTTTTTGGAAAGTGCGGTTGTCCAATGTGATTTTTCAAAGTTTACATTTTCATTATCTTAATAAAAATGCCACAATGCACGTCTACTGGATCGTGGGTGTAAATTTGAGTTCTTGGGTCCTTTTCATTATAGCATAGGGTTCTGGGGTCACTTTTAGTTTAATTTGAGTATAAAAAAAACAAAAAACAAAAACAAAAAAAAAATATAAAAATATAATGACCACATAGAGAAATGTTTTGTCCAAATGTGTGGCATCCGACACTTGGGGATCATGACTCCATAGTTATCTTTCCCTGAGTTAGGCTTTATATCTCTATTGTAGAGCATGGAATTGACAATATGTGTGGCGTCTGACACTTGGGGATCATGACTCCATGGTTGTCTTTCCTAGAGTTAGTCTTTTCATATCTATTGTGGTTAAAAAAAATTAAAAAAAAACAAAAAACAAAATAAAAAAAGGATACTCATCTTAAGGTCTAATTTGATTCCCACCTAACGCTTTCATTTTTTCCCCTTAAACAATAAAATGGGCCCCATGTCTTTTGGGATGCACAACACTTTATCATGCTTAATTGAAATTGGATGAAATATGGTGATGAATTTGAAAAAAGGAATGAGATTGGGCTTGGGATATGCTTATGGACCTAGCTTGTTTTAAATTATTTTGATGGGTTTCATAATTTTTTTGGTATGAGGTCTTTGGTTGAGCAATGTGTATTAAAATGTTTTTGGAAAAGGGGATTCAAATTTCATATTTGTAATATATTTTGCTTGGGACTAGAAAAACTCAAGTTGGGGGGTGTGATTAGTCACTAAAATTGGCTAATATTCATTTCTAACATCTTAAAATTAATTTTTTTGAAAGTACATAAACATCAATTTTTGTCCAATTCAGAAATTGTACTTCATTTCCCATCATTGTTCAATTCATGCTTAAAGTGTCAATTTGGGACCACTCAATAAATTTAATGTGAAAAATACATTGTTCATCATTTTAATTTTATATTTTTGTATATTATTTAAAAATTTATTTGGAACATTGTTTCTTTTAGGTCTGATGGATGAATCCCAATGGAAGATGGATATTTTTGCGGCTGAATGCAGAAATTTTCTAGAAAAAGCATAATGGGCCTAAGGCCCATCAATCAAATGTGGGGCCCACAAAACAATCCCAATAAAGCTAAAATTTTTATAGTATAAATATAAAAATATTAGGATCATTTTATTAAACTGTGGCTGGAGCTAATTCTGAAGATTTAATGATGATAAAGGGATATGAAGTTGATATTTAAATGGCAGGCTCGACATGAATGCACATAAAGTCATCCCACCATTTAGATCATAACTTCCAAACGTCTATGCCAAATTTCCTGAAATATTTACATCGCATATAGGACAGATGGAAGAACATATTTCACTTCTACAACCCCTCCATATTCGGCCTTCTTCAATTACAAATTCATATGTCAAAACAGTGGATGAATCTGGCTGGTTTTGTGGTCAACTTTGTAACGTCAATTTCCTTTTAATTCTTCACCCTCCTTTTGACTATCTTAATTATCGGGGGGGGGGGGGTAAATTTATTTTTGGGGGGTGTAACTAAGGCTACTAATATGACTATATAAGGATCTAGCGGTGAAGGGAATAAGGATCTCATATTTTTCTTATCATCTTTGGTGCTTTGTTACATTGTATTGTTGTGTTGTCAATTTGTTTTTGTAATCATTCTTCATTCTCATGTAAGTCTTTTGAATCACACTAGTTCTTAATAAAAGTTATTTTTCATCTTTTATTATTTTCTTTGTCATATCACGTTGATATCTTTTCCCCAAGGTGTGATCTTATTCACACCAGCACTTGTGAATTTATTCCCACAACAGTGTAGTGATCGTTTCATTGTTTTATTTTTCTTCTTCAATCCTGCCCCTATGAGTCTGCTTTTGGCATCCTTTGAGATCATAGAATCAATGGAGGGCTAAAACCTTATGGGTTGGTCCTAGGAAGTTTCATGGGGAAGATTTGATGTTATTTTATGATCTTAAATTCTCTAATCATTTCATTATTTTAATATTTCCATTTGATGATTTATTTTCTTCTTCATCTTCGCCAACTTTAACAATGACACATTTAGAGTGCTAGTATGATTCAATTCCTTAGAGTAATCATTAAATTGATCCTCTAAGTGAATTGGTGATTAGCCTTGGAATTGTGTAGGGATTAAATTGGTGAATGATGTTGAGGAATTATATCATTTTGTGGATACATCTTGAATTAGTGAAACGAACGTTATAAGAAAATAAATACATTCAATCTAACCCTAAGAATAACTTAGGATCAACTCATCTCCATTAATTGTTTTAGACTAAGTAATTGTATGTTTTAATTTATTGTATTTATATTAAATCAATAGTTATTCAAATTAAATCAATCCAAATAGTTAGCCACTCCATAGCCAAATCTTTCCTAAATCAGAGTGTCTCTTGGTTTCTTCTTTGGTCCCTGTGGATTCGATCCCTACCTGTACTACAACAACCACATACCTGTAAGGTAAATTTTGGCGCAACCAAATGGTTTTTCATAAAATGATATCTTTTTTTTTCAAAAGATTTTTATTTTCATTACTAATTAATTTTTCACTAAAGAGTTCATTATATATATATGTGTGTGTAAACCATATATTTTTACAATCTTGTTAATTTATTCATACCCTCTATTCCAACAATAAGGTGATAACTATCATATTAAATAACTACATTTTAATAGTATTTCACCTATCATTTAAACTTGGTGTTGCATGTAACAAAATCTAAACTCAATATACTGTGTAACGTAAT
This sequence comes from Viscum album, assembly GCA_963277665.1. Classification (NCBI taxonomy): domain Eukaryota; kingdom Viridiplantae; phylum Streptophyta; class Magnoliopsida; order Santalales; family Viscaceae; genus Viscum; species Viscum album. The sequence goes on along the minus strand of OY728156.1, from coordinate 1,428,360,661 downwards.
CTAAAATTAGTGTTGTATATACCATAATCTAAACACAGTGTTAGGTGTAATGCAATCCAAACTCATTGCTGCATGTAGGGAGAACTAAACCCAGTGTTGTATGTAATGAAAAATATTGAAAATATTAAATTCATTTGAAAAAAATTATTTCACAAAATATATGTGTTTTTCTTTAGAAATATATTAATATCATTGTTCATGTTAAAAAGTATTAATTTTTTATTTTTTTTGAAAATAATAAAAAATGAAAATAAAAAATAAATAGAAAAAATGTAGAAGAAAATTTTAAAAAAAAATCTGAAAAGTATCAGTTTATAAAAGGAATATAAAATTACTTATTTTAAGGATCATAATTTTATTTCAATAATCTCAAAAAAACTTATTTTTAAATGGAAGAAAATAAAATTACAAATTTTTAATTGAAAAGAATAAAAATTTATTATTTTACTTAAAATAATCATTTATATGGATGAAATAATAATAATAATAATAATAATGTTTGAAGTTATAAAAAATTGTTTTTAATTAGAAACAAAAATTTATTATTCAATTAAAAGCAAAAAGAATTATATTTAAAAAATAATATTTCATTAAATGACATAAGTTTTATTTAAAAGTTACAAAAAAATATTTTTATAAATGATACAAAAAAATTTAAGAAAAAAATTAAAATTTTAAAAATACATTTTATGAGATATAAAAATATTAAATTTATTTGGAAATAATTATTTTTTTGAAATGAATAATTAACTTTATTTTTATTTAAAACGAAGAATAATTATTTTTTAGTAGGTATACTTCTTTTCAAGGAATAAAAAATAAAAAATATTATTTTTTCAAAAGAAATATAAAATTTTAATTGATATGATAAGAGAAAAAATAAATTTTCTTAATTTTCTTAAAGGTATATAAGAATATTTTTTTCAATGAAAATTATTTTATTTTGAAAAAAATATTTTTGTTGAAATTTTTAAAAGAATAATAATTTTTTTTGCGGCATAATCAATATATTACATTTATTTAAAGTAGTAAAAAATATATTATTATATTAATATATATAATATAATTTATTTAAGAAAAGTTATAGAAAGTTATTAATTAGTTTTTAATGAATAAAAAATTATTATTTATTCTATTTATTTTTTTATAAAAAAAATTAATCTTTTGAGAAGAAAACATTTTGATTAATTAAATTTTATAAATCTTATGAATTTTAGAGAATAATATTTTCTAAAAGGCTATAAAAATAAATTTTTTCTATTTTAAATGCATAATAAAATTAAATATTTATTTACTTATAAGAACTTATTTTTTATAAAAGAATAAAAAATTTTATTTTTAAATAATCTATAATTTTTATTCATTCATAAATTTTAATTATTTTTTCAATGTTATAATTTTTTTGTGTATTTTTTAATTTGAGAAATATTTAGTATTTAAGGGCTTAACTAGTGTTATTTTGAAGGAATAAATTTTTGATAGTGATACTGAAATAGATATTTTTATAAAATAAATAAAATAGGTGTATTTATTCAACAAATAAATAAATATATATAAATATTATTTAAAAGTCATAAATGTACATAATTATGTCTTTTGAATTTTCCACTGAGTTTATTATTTTGAAATATTTATGAAGTTATAATTTTTTTAAGTCGTTTTAATATTTTTTTTTAATTTTGGAAGTAATATATATTTTTTAAAATTTTATGTTTAAAAATAAACCATCTTATCAAATGAAAAATTATAAATTACTTTATATTTTAAAGGAATAATAAAATTCATTATTTCACTAAATTCATAAATATTATTACTTAATTTGAAAGTACAGTATTAAAAATTAAATTTGTAAGATATAACAAAATTAATATTATTTTTAAAACTCCATAATAATTTATTTATATATTTTGAATGTTGTGAAAAGATGTAGTTTATTTAGTTGAGAGAACATATTATTTTTTATAACTTATAAAATTTAATTTTTTAAATAAAAAATGTTTTAAAGTCATAATATATATATATATATTAAATGAATAATTAATATTATATATTTTTAAAATAAAAAGACAATTATATATTAAGAGACATAATTTTTTAAAATAAATAAATTCATTATTTATTTTTGAAAAGAATAAAATTAATTTTTAAGAAATAAAAAAATTACATTAATTTAAAAGTGAAAAAAATTATTTTTCTATAGGTGTAAAAAATATTTATTTATTTATTATAAAAATGTATAATAATATATCTTTTTTAATTTTTTAAAAAAATATTTAAAAAAATTATGTTTTTGTTTGAAAGATATAAAAAACAATGTATTATTTTATTAAAATTGTTAAAAATAGTTATTTTTTAATGGCATAAAAATTATAATTATAATTATTTAAAATCAAAAAATAAAATACTTTTTATACGACATACATATTTTTTAAAAGTTTAAAAAAAATCTCTAAAAGAAATAAAAAGTTGTTTATGTTATATTTTTAATTGAAAAAAATATATTTTTTTAAATGAGGTAAATAAGTTATTTCTTAAAATCCATAATTAATTTATTACTTTTTTGAAAGGAAAAAAAATTATTTTTTCATAAAATTAAAAAAACACGATTACTTTATAAAATAAAAAGTAGAAATTTTAAAAAGTAAAGAAATTAATATCTTTTGTAAACTATATAAAGACCATTCCCATGATTGTAAGAAATTATAATTTTTCATAGATTTTAAAAAATATTAACATTTTTATTATTTTAATAATTTAATATTTTTTCAGATTAAAAAAATTATTCTTTTAAAAAAATAATATTTTCAAAAAATGTATTTGTTTAATTTTCAATAAATTGATTTTTTAATAATAAAAAAGTTTATATGACTTTAAAAATAATTTTATATCATTCAAAAAAATAGTATATTTTATTCATTTAAAAAGTAATAAATATTTTATTCATTCAAAATATAATTTTTATATATATCTAAAAATATATTATAATTTTAATTTCATTAAAATATTAGGAATTTAAAAATATACATTTTTATGCTGTCTAAAAATTAATTCATTTCAAAATTATTTAAAAAAAATAGTTTTTTATATATTTTTTTGAAAAGAAAAATAAATTTTTTATATCTTTCATATAAATTAATAATTATTTTTTATTTTGGAGAATAAATTTATTGAATTAATTAAATTTATTTTCCTGGTTATGGAAAAATATATTAATTTTATATAATTTTAAGTAATATCATTTTATTCCTTTTAAGAGAAATTATTCTTTTATAAAATTTTTATCCCCTTCAAAAAATTATTCTTTCCCACTTAAATTATCAATTTTTTTAATAATTTTTTTATAAAAAAATTCCTTTAACAAATCAATAAGAAATTTTTTATGAATTTCATAAAAATAATATTTTATTTAAAACCATTATAAATAATATTTTTTATATATTGAAAAAAAATAAAAACCTATATAATCTTTTCAAAAAGTAAAATTTTATAGGCTAGAGACGGAGAGCCACTCTCTCAATAATAGATAGCTTTACTCCCTATATTTAAATGGGGATTTCTTTGAAAATCTAAGAAAGATCATTGATGATGAGATTGTTGGCCATTATGAGATGTTTATAGCTTGCGGCGGTAATCATCATTAGGCTAAATCTGGCACTGAGAGTCATGGTGGAGAAATAAGAGGTGACCTCTAAGTAATTAGAACAGTTTTATAATACCAAAGTCTTCTAGTTGTAGCGATCATCAACAAGACTTGTGCGGTTGGATCAGTGAGTTCTATCATTGGTGGCGATGTAGACGAGACGACTCTAGAGGCCATTGATGATGTCGTGATGTGTGGCCGATGATGCACTATTCTATGATGATTTCTTTGTTGATGAAAAATCGAGGAGCGATATAGACTTTCCCCATTAATTGACAAGGATAGAGGTTAGGTGCTCCTAACAATGAAATTCGAGCACAAGACGATGAAATTTTTGGAATGGGATGACTAAAACCTCGATACTTAGGGATGAACTAAGTTATGAATCAATGATATTTCATGATGTCTATAAGTGTCTAAGTGTTTAGAACCGTGGAGGATATGCTGGGAATATGGAATGTAACAACTCAAACTTTCATTAATGGAAATCCATCTAGATCTAATTAAATGTCTCTTTATTTAAAATGTTTATATAAAATGTCTAATTATTTGGTTTAATGTTTTTGGATTTTAAAATACTATTATGAATTGTGACCATTGCTAATATATTCATTAAATAGTGATCACATGATTAGTATAAATATAGGGCTTTAACAAATCCAATTTACTCAAACAAAGGAAGCGATGGCCTCATCCAGTAGATGTGCCCCATACGAAGCCCATTTGTGATAGCTTGTAAAGGAGGTTCCGTCTTCAAGCTTCGCTATTGACGAAGCCCAAGCCAAGATTGAATACGTTAAGCTTGAGCGGGACCGCCTATGAGAGAAGTGGAAGTTGATAGAGATTACCACTCAAACAATGTTATCTGAGCCACCCCAAGATTCGGTCACCATCACACACCTTACTCTTTGATCTTATGTGGGTGTTATAAGAGGTTATGTAACAAGACCCCAGTACTATGGTTATGTACACAATTTTTGTATATAATAATGAATATACTTTCACTTTATTATTGTTACCTTTTAAATAGTTTTTAAAGGACAAATAGTATTTTTAATTAATGTTGAAATAAGAAATCAATTTTTTTGAATTAATGGATTTTTTAATTAAATAATATTTTAATAAAATATTATTATTATTAATAAATTAATTTTTATTAAATATAAATAATCGTATAATTTTATGAATGCAATTGTAATTTTTATTAAGGTTTGAAAGCCCTTTTTGTCAAAACCCATGAATTTGTGATAAATGTCAGTTTTTATTTCAAAAGTGAAAATTAACATATTTAGAAAATTATTTATATAAAATTCATATTATTTATGGAATCAGGATATCAAAATTTTCCAACGTTGAATTTTTCATACTTTTCTGAGAGTCAAATATTTGGGTAAAAATTAAATACCGTTTAAACATATAATGTGTTTTATGACATCATAATGACTCAATAGTGATGTAATAAAATAATATAAACTTTATTTTTGACCAATTTATGTTTTACCATTAAAATAACGTGATTTTGGGTTTGTTTTATTTATTTTACAAAGTTTTAGTGGACGCTTCAAGACATATTAAACATTTTTTCTTTTTAAATTGTTTTCCTTGGGAGTGTGACTCACCTCCATATAAGAAACCACATTATTTTAAGAAGTTCGGACTTTGGACTTTTAAAATATTTTTTTACACTCCCCTTTGGCAAAAAACATGGGAAAAAACCATGGACTGGTTTGTGGTTTTGATTAGTTTAATGTGAGGTGTCCCAAACATAAATAATAAACAATTCTCTCTCCTCTCCAATATAAACCTACCCAAGCCCCCACTTCATCCTCACTCAAATCCTTTGGAGTTCATCCAAACTCTACCCTCCTATTTCTAGAATCCTAGCAAGGAACCCCAAGCTCCCAAGAATCCTCTCTCAATCCTCTCTCAAGCATTTGTAAGCACACTTCCAAGTAAGGGTTTTTTCTTCCTTTCTCATTTTTGTCCAATATTATTTAAATTGTTATACCCTTTTAATTTCAATTTTAAATGTTGAGGTATGGTTTCTCACCTCCCCCATACTAACCTATTTATGTTTTAATGATGGTAAACCCCTTTCTCTCTCATTAAATGCCTCCCATGTACACCCGTTACTATGTCGAAATTCCGAAAGGATTTTCTCTCTCCACATTCACATTCAAGCAATTATTTGGTATTATGAATCTAGATTCCATTACATTTGTTGGGACAAGTATCTATATGACCCTATTACTGTACATGTCATGTAAATATGATGATACACCCCTTTATCTCTCATCAACCATTTTTATGAGTTCTTATGTCACACCGTTATGCTGCCAAAATTGCGCCACACTTTTCCAAGTCCTAGTCACTGTGTAGTAAATACCATGCCCATTTATCTATCAGGTGTATTCACCTTTATGAACATTAATTTATTGTTTAAATAGTTTCATGTATGTAGTCCACATTCGTTTATCATGGAAAAATGATTATGTTGACTGATTCAATGTTTTATGATCCATGTGGCACACTTATGCATGAAATAAAATGTTTAAGAAGGGTGCGCCCTAATAGCGCTCCAATGCATTGGGTAAAGTATAGTATCACAATACGTCATGTGAAATTGGACTTGAATCATTCTAATTCTAGTGCAACGAGGGTTTACTCATGCATCAAGTGCATTTAGGGTTTACTCATGCTCCATGTTCCATGTGCCTTGGCTCATGCTAATTCCATGTTAAGTATTATTGCCACATTTCCATGTTATGATTATCAAGATTTATCATGACTTTATGTTGATGATTCTCTTGTGCTCTATTGATATTCTTATTTTCTATCATGTACTGTATTCCTCATGTTATTCCATGATTAATCCCTTATTGGGCTTTATAGCTCACACTTTTTTTATGCATATCCTCAGGCTATCCCATGCAATGCTAAGTACGAGGGAATGTAGTGGTCATGTAAAGGAAGTATTGAATAAAGATGTTGTTTCTCATGTTTTAAGTTGTTATGTAATGATACTAAGCCTTAAATACACTATAACTATCGATCTTCTATGTTGTATCAAATGATGTTTATGTAATAAATTATGTTTAATTGTGTAATAAAAGACCAGGGTTGTCATAGTTGGTATCAGAGGATAAGTTTAGTTATTTTTGTGATTAGGGTTAGAAAACCCTAGTAAAGCCTTAGATAAAAGACTAAGTATAATAAAAACATCCCTAAGTTTTGGTGAGTATCGAGTAAGTGGTTTATCAAGCAAATACATTCCTGTCTAGATACGAGCAGGTAGAGGCGGCTCTGGCACAGATGTATCCTAGGGGTAAAACCCGAAAACACCGCTTTGATCTTGACTCGAACGGGAACTGGTGCACGACATTGGGCCTTGATGCACTCTTGGTTATGAAACTCCTGGGGGATATTCTTTGGTAAATTCACAAGCTTAGTATGAACCATTATTAAAGGACTAAAAAAAATTTCCAAAGAATATATGTTATAAAGTAGATCATGGATTACATAGAATGAATCCAATAGATTCATAAGTTAAGGAAATAAAAGTTTTTTATACATCATCAGTTTTTTCCTTGTATTACCCTTTTTGTGTTACCCATAACTTTCCTTTTATTCCAACCAATGGCCCTTAATAGGAGGACTCAGGATAAAAACCGATGTGAAGATCAATGTGATGACTGTACTAATGAGATTCCCAATCTAATGGGAGCGGGAACGGTGAACTTTGTCATGATTATCTCTCAGATAACTCAAGATTTGAATAGAAACAAGGTTCAAGAGGAATGTTCAACACCCCTAATAAAGAAAAATTTTCTATTGAGAGCTTCATGAGACAAAGGCCTCCTACGTTTAATGGATCATCCGATCCCTCAATCGCTGAACAATGGATCAACTCTATTGAAAATATCTTCTCCATCCTTCAATGTTTCGAACAAGATAAGGTTCTCCTAGATTCTTATCATATGGAGGGTCAATCTAATAAATGGTGGACATTGATAAAAAATATGAAGCCTGAGGAGGATATTGAGGTTTTGGAATGGAAGGATTTCCAGAAGATGATTTTTGATAAATATTTTCCGCGCACCCTCCAGCTTAAGATGGAAAGGGACTTCCTTGACCTCAAGAAAAAAGATGAAGAATATATTGGAGATTATGAGGAAAACTTAACAAGGATTTCACAATATGCCTCTGACTTTTTCGTTACCCCAGAATGCAAGGTTTACCACTTTTATGGTGGGCTGAAACCTAGCCTGCGGAAAGCGCTGGTGATCTGTGACTTTAACATCTATGAGGAAATTGTCTGATGTGACCTCAAGGACGAAATGGAGATCAAAGAATCTCAGGGGTATCATGGGGATAGGAAGCATAAGGTGTAATTCAATGTTGGTGGTCTGATCGATAAATCCAATGATGCTAAGAAGATCCGGTACCCCACTTACCAAAAGTGCGGAAAGAAGAACCCCAAAAATTGCCTGAAGGGGATGATGAAATGCTTTAGGTGTGGAAGATAAGGGAACCTGGCTATTAACCATGGACAAGAAAGACCCATGGATATGAAAGAGGATATGAATTCTCCATTCAAACCTCAACTCATGGTTCATTTCTACAACTGCAAAGAAACAGGGCATCTTGAAAATCAGTTCCCTAAGCCAAAGGTTTTTAGAGGCAACCAAAAACCTCCAAGGCAGTAAGGGTGAGATTTTTCCAACACTACTACTAAATTAAACCTCGAAAAAGAAGTGGTGAAAGGTATACTAGTTATTCATTCAATAATAGTGAGCATACTTTTTGATTCAGGTTCATACACATTCTTTTATATCTCAAACGTTTAGTAGAACAATCCCAACACCACCAAAAATCATGGAAGTGAAGATGTCGGTGAGTACAGAAAATGGGTTAATCATTGCATCGCATGAATATAATTAATCCCCAGTCATAATTTGTGGATTAAACTTCCCAGCGAACCTCATCATACTCCCTCTGGTGGAATTTGATGTGATTCTTGGCATTGATTGACTTTCAATATATAGAGCCAACATAAATTGTCGGGAGAGGGAAATCACTCTCCATGTGGATAATCAACCCCCGATTCTATACAAGTGCAAGGAGAAAGATGAATCTTCTTTAGATCTACCATCTCAAGTGTAGATATTACTTCCCTATGATCACACATATATGTTTCAGATGATTGAGTCCAATTAAGAAACCATCTTTGAAGACATGCCTATTGTGAGGGAATTCGCTGAAGTGTTTCCTGAGGAATTGCCTGGTCTTCCCCCTAGAAGATATGTTGAATTCTCAATTGATCGTATACCTGAGGAATTTTCAATATACAAGAATCTGTATAGAATGGCTGTTGTGGAGCATGAGGAGCTGAAGAAACAACTACAAGAGAATTGGGATAAAGGGTTTATACTCCCAAGTGCTTTACCATGGGGTGCACCATTCCTCTTCATCAAGAAAAAGGACGGGTCAATGCACCTTTGCATCGATTATCACGAGCTTACAAAAATCATGATAAAGAACAAGTATCCCCTCCCATTAATTGATGAATTTTTCGATCAACTGCGTGGAGCACAATACTTCTCCAAGGTGGATTTGCGATCGGGATATTATCAAGTAAGGGTGAAGAAGGAAGATATCCCCAAGACTGATTTTTGTACAAGATACGAGCACTATGAATTCATAGTAATGCCATTATGACTCACTAATTCTCCAGAAATCTTCATGGACTTGATGAATAGAGATTTTTGAAATTACCTCGACAAATTTGAGGTAGTCTTCATAGATGATATTCTGATATACTCCAAAACCAAGGAGGATCATGAAGACCATCTAAGAACTATACTAGAGACCTAGAAGCTCTATGAAAAGTACATCAAGTATGATCTTTGGTTGAAGAGGCATCATTCTTGGGCTATATCATCACAAACAATGGGATATCTATGGATCCATCCAAAACAGATGTAATTGAGGGATGAATGAGGCCAACATCGGTAACAAATATCTGTAGCTTCTTGGGGTTAGCTGGATATTATCGACGATTTGTGAGAAATTTCCCACAATTTTCCAACAATATTACCAAGCTAACTTGGAAGGGAGTAAAGTTTTCTTGGAGTGATGAATGGGAATAAAGCTTCAAGGAGTTGAAAAGGAGGCTTATCATTATGCTCGTGATCACTTTACCCTCAAATGAAGAACTTTTTGTGGTTTTTATTGATTCTTCAAAGAAGGGCCTGGGATGTGTGTTGATGCAAAATGACAAATTCATTGCCTATGCTTCAAGGCAATTGAAAGTTCATGAACAAAACTATCCAAAACATAACCTTGAGTTGGCTGCAGTGATCTTTGCTTTGAAAATTTGGTGAAATTATCTCTTTGGGGAGAACTGTGAAATATATACGGACCATAAAAGCCTCAGGTATATATTCACATAGAAATAGTTGAACAGGTGCCAACGAAGATGGTTAGAGCTGATCAAAGACTATGACTGCTCAATCCATTACCACCCTAGGAAAGCGAACAAGGTGGCAGATTCCCTAAGTAGAGAGGACCCAGTGATTCTATCCCTGATGAGAATTGAAAAGGACCTAATCTTCTTAGATTTGATAAAGATGGACATGAGAATCATAAATAATGGAACATCATCAATCCTTTCACAAATTATTACCCAACTATCACTTTTGGAATGATTAAAGGATGCTCAAAAGGATGATGTGAGAATTTAGGAAAAATTGGAAGCTATCAGAAAAGAGAAATCCTCAGAGATTAATGTTAATGAAGAAGGAATTTTGAGATTTGGGAAAAGAATATGTGTTCAATCAAGTTTGGAGCTGAAGAAGGAACTTTTGTATGTTGCACATAGTTAAAATTTCTCTATTCACCCAGGAAACAAAAAGATGTATCGAGATCTCTGAGCGCATTATTGGTGGGATAATATGAAGAAAGATATCACTGAATATACATCAAAGTTCCTGGTGTGTCAGAAAGTGAAGGTAGAGAGGTAGAAGTCTAAAGGGATGATGCAACCATTGCCCATACTAGAATGGAAATGGGAGAACATCACCATGGACTTTGTCACTGGAATTATGAAGACTTCCAAAATCAATAATGAAATATGGGTTGTTGTGGATCATCTTACAAAGGCTACACACTTCATTTCTATTTGGGAGGATTTCACATTAGATCAACTGGCATAGATATATATCAGGGAAGTGGTAAGGCTCTATTGAGTACTAATATATATTGTGTATGATCGAGATCCAAGATTCACCTCTAAGTTTTGGAAGAGTCTTCAACATGCTCCGAATACTGAACTAAAATTCAGTATGTCTTATCATCCTCAAACTGATGGCCAATTTGAGCGGACTATCCAAACACTTGAGGACATGTTGAGAGCATTCTCAATGGACTTTAAAGGAGGATGGGATAAACATCTTCCTCTGGTTGAGTTCTCTTATAACAATAGTTCCCACTCGAGCATTCAAATGGCACCATATGAATCCCTTTATGGGTAAAGGTTCAGAACACTGACGTGTTGGGATGAGGTCAGTGAGCATAAGTTGTTTGGACCAGAAATGGTCGAAGAAACAGTGGAGAAGGTGAAAACCATTCGGCAGCATATCAAGGTAGCCCAGAGTCGACAGAAGAGTTATGTAGATAACTGTCGACAAGACCTTTAGTTTAAAGTTGGAGATATGGTATTTCTATGAATATCTCCATGGAAGAAGGTCATGAGGTTTGGAAAGAAATTGAAGTTAAGTCCAAGGTACATCGGCCCCTTCAAGATTCTTGATCGTGTCAGGGATGTGGCTTATTGACTAACACTTACACCTACAATGGCCAAAGTACATGATGTCTTTCATGTATCCCTTTTAAGGAAGTACATCCCGAAACCTTCACATGTAATCTCTTTCGAGGTGGTACAGTTAGAGGATGATATTTCTTATGAAGAGAAACTAGTGAAGATCTTAGATCATAGAGAAAAAGTTATACGAAATAAGATAATGCCCCTCGTCAAGGTTTTGTGGAGAAACCACAAGTTTGAAGAAGTGACGTGGGAATCAGAGGAAATGATAAAGCAAAGTTACCGAAATCTGTTTTAGTGTGGGAAAAAGAAAATTTGAGGGAAAAATTTCTTAAGGGGGAAGATTTTAACGCCCCAAAATTTCATTAATGGAAATCCCTCTTGATCTAATTAAATAACCCATTATGTAAAATGTTTATATAAAATGTATACGTATTTGGTTTTATGTTATTGGATTTTAATATACTATTAAGAATTGTGACCATTTCTAATATAGTCATTGAACAGTTATCACATGATTAGTATAAATATAGGGCTTTAACAAATCCAATTTACTCAGAAAAAGGAAGCGATGACCTCATCCAATAGACGTGCCCCATATGAAGCCCATTTGTTAGAGCCTGGAAAAAAGGTTGCATCTTTTGGTTTCCCTTTTTACCAAGACCAAGAAGAGCTTGAATATGTTAAGCTCGAGCGGGACTTCCTTCGAGAGAAATGAATGTTGATAGAGATTACCACCCGAGCAATGTTATCCAAGCCACCCCAGGAGTCTGTCACCATCGCACACCTTACTCTTCGGTCTTATGTGGGTGTTATAAGGGGTTATGTAACAAGGCCATAGTACTATGGTTATGTACATTATTTTTGTATATATTAATGAATATACTTTCATTTTATTATTGTTACCTTGTAAATAATTTTTAAAGCACAAATAGTATTTTTAGTTAATGTTCAACTAAGAAATATATTTTGATGAATTAATGGATTTTTGAATTAAATAATATTTTAATAAAATAATAATAATATTATTAAATTATTTTTATTAAATATAAATTATTGTATAATTTTATGAATGCAATTTTAATTTTTATTAATGTTTGAAAGCCATTTTTGTCAAAAACCATGAATTTGTGATAAATGTAGGTTTTTATTTTAATAGTAAAAATTAACATATTTAGAAAATTATTTAGATAAAATGAATATCATTTCTGGAATCAGGACATCGAAATTATCCAATGGTGAATTTTTCATAATTTTTTGAGACAGCCAAATTTTTGGGTAAAAATTAAATACCTTTTAAATATATAATGTGTTTTATGACAACATAATTTCCCAATAATGAAGTAATAAAATACAATAAACATTATGTTCGGACAATATATGTTTTACCATTAAAATAATGTGATTTTTTGTTTGTTTTATTTATTTTACAAAGCTTTAGTGGATCCTTCAAGACTTATTAAACATTTTGCCTTTTTAAATTGTTTTCCTTGGGAGTGTGACTCACCTCCACATAAGAAACCCAATTATTTTAAGAAGTTAGGACTTTTTCCTTATAAAATATTTTTTTTCACTCCCCTTTGGAAAAAACCATGGAAAAAAACCATGGCCTGGTTTGTGGTTTTGATTAGTTTAATGTGAGGTGTCGCAAACCTAAATAATAAACAATTCCCTCTCATTTACTATATAAACCTACCCAAACTCCCACTTCCTCCAAACTCAAAGAATTTGGAGTTCATCCAAAATCTTCCCTCCTCTCTCTAGGATCCTACCAATTCACCCCAAGCGACCAAGAATCCTCTCTCAAGCCCCTCTCAAGCCTTTGGAACCACACTTCCAAGTAAGGGTTTTCTCTTCCTTTCTCATTTTTTTTCAAATATTCTTTAAATTGTTATGCCCTTTTAATTTCAATTATAAATGTTTAGGTATGGTTTCTCACCTCCCCCATACTGTCCTCTTTATTTTTGAATGATGGTATTCCCCTTTCTCTCTCATTAAATGCCTCCCATGTACACCCGTTACTATGCCGAAATTTCGAAAGGAATTTCTCTCTCCTCATTTACATTCAAGAAATTATTTTGTATCAGGAATCTAAATTCCATTAAATTTGTTGGGACATGTATATATATGACCCCCTTACTTTAAATGTCATGTAAATATGATGATACACCCCTTTCTATCTTATCAACCATTCTTATGTGTTTTTATGTCACGTCATTATGTTGCCGAAATTGCACTGTGCTTTTCCAAGCCAAAGTCATTGTGCAGTGAATACCATGCCCATTTCTCTATCAAGGGTATTCAAATTTATGCCCATTTAATTATTGTTTAAATATTTTTATGTATGTATTCCACATTCTTTTATATTGGAATAAATGATTATGTTGAATGATTCAATGTTTTATTATCCATGTGGCACACTTATGCATGAAATAAAATGTTTAAGAAGTGTGCGCCCTAATAGCACTCCAATGCATTGGGTAAATTATAGTATCATGATACATAATGTGCAATGGGTGTTGAATTATTCTAATTAAAGTGCAACAAGGGTTTACTCATGCTTCATGTGCGATGAGGGTTTACTAATGCTCCATGTGAAATGAGCCTTGGCTCATGTTAATTCCATGTTAAGTGTTGTTTCCACATTTCCATGTTATGATTATCATGATTTAAAATGCCTTTATGTTTATGATTCTCTTGTTCTCTATTGATATGACTATTTTCTAACATTTATTGTATTCCTCATGTTATTCTATGATTAATCCCTTATTGGGCTTTATATATCACCCTTTTTTATGCATGTCCTCAGGTTATCCCATGCAATACTAAGTACGAGGGAATGTAGTGGTCATGTAAAGTATCTTTTCAATAAAGTTGTTGTTTTTCATGTTTTAAGTTGTTATGTAATAATCCTAATCCCCAAAGACACTAGATCTCTCGATCTTCTATGTTGTATAAAATGATGTTTATGTAATAAATTATGTTTAATTGTGTAATAAAAGATCAGGGTTGTCATATGGAAAGCGATGGCTTTTCTAAAGGTCATCAACATCAAGCACCATGGTAGGTGTGGGATCCTAGCAGTGACGTTTTGGGGATGTTTATGGAGGTTCTTAGAGCCGTCACTGGAGACCCACGATAGTAGGGGGACTACCCGATGGTGAGGTTGGAGTTTGGTTGCAGGATACAATGAGGGTCATGGGGTGATGCTAGCTCTGAAAAGTACCTTAGTATGGAGAGATATACTAATATGACCATGTGAACAAGAGCGATGACCTCAGGATGTGGGCGGGGAGCAGACCTCAAAACATAGTGTGGAAATTAGTGAAAAACTCGGTAGTGACATGAGGGGAAGGATAGTAACATGTTGCCAATGAATACAACACACACGATGGAAATAACATGAGATAGTGATGATTATGGATTTTAATGGTGGGATGGGTGGTGGGATCTCAGGTAAAGCCTTTAAAAAATGGGCTTTTGGTGAAATATTTTTTTAGACCATGGGTTTGGATTTTAGCATATGGGCCTTTGGGGAAATATTTTACTGACGTACGAGTGTTGTTTAAGGTAGCTAGCATAGAGTTCCGACCTCAATGACATAAATATTTTGGTGAGATTTTCTGGTGTGATGATGGAGACGCTGATGACTGGAGGATGACCAACGATGGTATGAGAGGCCTATAAGTGCAACATTTTCATGTAGCACAGACTGTCAATGGTATTGGACACTAATGGTGAGAAAATATCATTGATTATGTACACACTATAACCTCTGGTGATGGGCATCAAGGATAACCTTGATCACATGAATGATGACACTGAATGGAATGACGACTTCCTCAGGTGAACATTTTGTCAACAATCATCAGTTGTTAGTTCTTCATCCAAGATGATGACCTCTGGGAGAGTGTTTTCATCAAGCCTCATTGACATGGGCATGTGTGTAAGGTATTAGGGGTTAGTGGTTGTCAATAGATATTATAGCCACATTAGCCGGTGATGGTGTTTCTAGGCCTCTGGGACATTAGGATGTGGATTTCAGGCCTAAAAATAGGTCTATTGGCCATGACGAGTGGGTCTTCGGTCAACAAATATTGTACTTTTGGGTTGCATTGTTTTTACATTTTCCTGGTTTGACAATTCTTTATGTGACACACAATTGTAAGACACTTTTATTTCATTTTATTTTCATTAATAAATTTTAGGGTTGTGTATGTTTGTTACCTAAACCTTCTTGGTAAATTTTTATGGATTAAATTTTTTTCTTTTATCTCTTTAATTATTTTTATATTTTCAACATTTATAAAAATTAGTAATTTTTTTCCTTTATTTTTAAATTATTTCTTAAAATTATATGTAATAATCATTTATTACATTAAAAAAATTACTTTTTTACTTCTTATTTATTCAAAAAAATATATCCTTAATTTTTTTTATGACTGCTAAAATTAAAAATATTTTATGAATTGTGAAATATTATATTAAATATTTTATTTAAAAAAGATTATAAGAATATAAAATTAATAGTTTTTATTACATTACAATGCTCTTAATGTTTTCTACATCTTAAAAAATGATTATCTTTCATACCTTTACAAAAAATTATTCCTTCTAAAGAAATATTTATTCATTAATAAAGTATGTTTTATTTTCACAACTCTATTTTTTTATTTTTTGGATAAATTTTTTAATTGGGTTGAGGGAGAACACTTACATGAATTAAAATTTCGAAAATACATAACTTTAAGGCTTAAGGGCTGAAAGGCCTTAAGATGTGGCCGAAAGTCCATAAACCGCAATAGCAGCTCCCACTTTTCTGCAATCCTCCCACATCAACCCTTGCGACCCCAAAGTATTTTCCACAACCTGTCATCACCACCACATATAGAAGTGTGAAAGGAATTCATCCGAAAGCGTACTTTGATAATTTTTCAATACTTCCAATGACAATTTTCTACACTGATGACCATCCTACACCCAACCAACATCACTGGTGACCACCGTCATACCATATCACACTCCACTAGTTAAAATATTCTCTACTATATATACCAATGGCCTAACATTTGATGGACTAGAGGCCCTCTAACTCGAAGGCCCAATTTCATGGTCTAAAATCCCATTTATGATGAATAATACCATTTATAAAGTACCACACTATATTACCCATTGATGGGTTTCATAAAATAATCTAATGATCATTGGCAGTGGAAAAAAACTAAAAAACAATTTGATATATCTTCAAGAAATTAATGTGTAAATAATCTAAAAAAAGAGTACCTTCTATTTTACCATTGTAACAACTTCGATTTTATCTTCATGAAGAGAATTCTTGATAAAGATCACTAAAGTTAAAAAAAACTGCCTACCTCTAAGGGATTACACCAGCCAATCAAATCCTTTATCATATCAATAGGATACCAAAAAGATGAAAGGGGTGCTATCATATTTATTGAGAAAGATGAATAACATTTTGATAAGATGATATATTTGGTAGTGGCTCACAAGTATCGCACACATGATTGGAGAGAATCTCATCCTATTATCTTTCTTTCATCAATGCTCTTAATGAAATGAAGAGAATTGACTATATCACAATGGCTCAGGTTCCATCGAATGAAACCCACGTGTTTCATCATATTATTTTTTATTCATTGATCAACTTCAGTGAATGTTCATCTTCCAAACAGTATGATCCATCTTATGGATAATAAATGATGCAAAACCATTCAGAAGTGGTGATGGTAGGAGCATGAATCACATGATTTTATTCACCATGAAACACATGAATGAGATTTTACATTCACTTATAACAATATCCCACCTTCACTAAAACCTTGAAAAGAATTTATTAAAAACTTCATAACTCTTTTGAATCCATTCAAACTCTTTTGGATATAAATTTTCATCAAAATCTATTTATTTTTAACACACACTTTGTACAAAATTTATTTTTATATAGGTTCCCAACTATGTGACCCTACGAGACATAGTAGCATTGAAAACATCTATGAAATCTCTATTCCATATATATAAGTAAAGACTGGCCTATAACAAAGCATCAATGCTACTCAAGCTACTAAGGGTTCTAGTGTGTTATTTAGCAAACAAACTCATACCTCCATAAAAACATTTCAACCACAAGATGTATCATATACATCATATGTATCCCTATATAAGATATTTTTACATTACGTTGAATGAAAACTATCCATGGAACATGCCAATCAAGTATAACTGTCTCATCATTTCTTGATTCTTTGAAAAATATTGGCCAAGTTGATGAATACATCCCATGTCATTCATCTATATAAAAAGTACATCACAAGTCACTTATACAGGTAGTTAAAAAGATTATATGTGAAACAAATAATCACAAAAATGAATTTCCTCATCCTAATTTAATCAAGTGATAGATTTATTTAACTTTTCATACAAGTGAAAAAATCCCATCCCAGTTACTCTCCAACTGATGACATGATAAAAAACATACCCAAACACTCACATATTCACTAATTCATCATATAGACTTTCAAAAGTAGGGTATAAAAGTATAAAGGTTCTCATTCTAGGTGTCTTTACAACCTCTGGTAATAAGGATTGATAATATGTATATACCCTTAAGTATATCGATGACGATATGAAATTCCATGGAAATACTTTAGCAGATCAATCTAAGTAATAAGTATTTACTTATTACCTCATGAATCCATTATTCATTACTCAAATAAAAATCTTTATAATGGGTCCAATAATCTATTAAAGATATCATTATCATATCATTACAACCCAAAATATTCTATAATGATCATCGATTAGGGATTACTAAAAATCATACATTAAGGGGATATTACCATTCTACCATTCATGTAAAATTATGTTTATGACACAAAAATGAATGATATGTGGATATTTCATTTATTATAATAACATGATACTTTTGAAATAATTACAACCAATATATCATGTTTATTACCCCTAGAGATTCTACAAGACCCTCATATTGTTTCTACAGTAATGGTTTCATCAACAGATTTACAAAATTCTCCTTTATAACCACCTAAATGATCAATATATTTTCCATATCAATGATTTCCTATATGAGATGGCATTTATGAAGGATTATTTTAATCCATTATTGAGACTAGGGTTACTAAGCCTGACCAGCAACCCCATTATTGTCACAATATATATCAGTTGCTACCTTGATGCTAGGAACCACTCTATATTTAAAAAATAACTTTTTGATCTAAATTAATTCTTTCACAACATCTAATGAAGTGACGTATTTTTTCTATATTGTCAATTCTACTACGGTGGATTATTTGGAACTCTTCAAAAAAATCCATTATTTAGGAAACACGGGAGTCTAGATTGATATTTTATATCATATTTTTTGGATTAGAAACTAGCATCTATATAACCCCTTATACATAACTCACCCTCTCATATAAAGAACATGAATATATCCTTATTACTTCTTAAGTACTTAAGGATGTTCTTTATAGAAATATAGTGAATCCAATTAGGATTCAATTGGTAACTATTTGTTATGATCAAAGTATAGGAGTCATTAGATATATTGAAAACATAACTTATATAATGTATCCTATGGATGATTCACAATAAATCCTATACATCCTTTCTAACTTCTTATAAGGATACTAAATCTTCCTAATATTCATTCCATGAAACACTAGTAATGATACTTTATTAATGTTTCCCATGCTAAACCTATTTATCACTTTACTAGTATACATGTTATGACTTAGTCCGATCAACCTCTTTGATCTATCTCTATAGTTCCACATACGGATTATGTAAGCTGCTTCACCATGTATTTCATTGAGAAACATTTACCCAACCATATATTCACATCATGATGTGTTAGAATTTCATTTACAATAAGCAGTATATCATCTACATACAGCATCAAAAAACACTTTTATACTCCCACTAAGATTATTTTATAGATAACAATTATCCATTCTCATAATGAAACCAACCTCTTTGATTTCATCATCAAACTGGATATTCCAACTCTGAGAAGATTTCTTTAGTTCATAAATTGACTATTGTAAGTTACAAGCCTTATCAACCTTATATAAAACTTCAAAAATATCAAGTTTTATTATATAAACCCACTTATCTAAATTCTCATTAAATAATGTGGTTTTGACATCCATTTGATATATCTCATAATCATAATGAGCTTCTATGACTAGAAAAATCCATATAGAATTTATCATCATAACAAGTAAAAAGGTATCTTCATAGTCAATTCTATAAACTTATTTTTAACCCTATTCCACTAGATTTTATTTGTAAAGACCCAAAATTATCATACATAGATACTATATAATAACATATTAATATTAATTTCATCTTACAAAAATATGTATGAGAGTCATAAAGGTTTAGTGTCTTTGGAAGCAAGGATACATAAACAACTAGTTCATAATGAACTACATCATATCCCATGAAGTTATTAATAACGATAACCCTTCTTAGACATATCATACGTAAATCCTTTATTCATACCATGGGGAAAATAAACCTAATAAATGGTGATCTTGGATGGTCATTAAGGGTAAACACATAAGATATAAATGATAAAATTGGCATAACATGAGAACTAGAGTATGAGAAAAAGATCTTAACTTTTTAAAACCATACCCTTTATATAAAAGTTCATAATATTTAGTCATTGAATAAATATTTCCATTTCACAGTGCATGAATCATAAATGAATCAAATAATATAATCCATGAGAACATAAAATTAGCACAAGACATAAATTTATTACATACACAAAAGTATATAAAATAATTTTTAGAATCCAAGGCTCACTTATAAGGCTATCATAGTGTAATGAGTATCATAATAGTTAAGGTTCAATCCCAATATTATCATAGTGGAAGAATCCCCTTACTGAACTAGGTTAAATATCAATTCTAGTGCTTTTTATCTTATGAGATATAAATCTTTATGCAATTAATTGGAGAGCTATATAATTTTGGTCCCATCCATCACATAATGAAAACCACATATTTTTTTAAAGAATGATCATAAAAATTCATCATATCATAACTCATTAAAATTAAATGGGTTTTATATTCATTTAATCATAGTATAACCCATGGAAAAGAGATAGGTTTCATAAACATTTCATCATTTTATCATAACATTACCCATGAAAAAAAAGTGTGTTTCATAAAAATATTGTTAACATAATCATAATATATTCATATAAATAATAAGGATGATATAATTGGATCATTTTCTTAATAATGGTTAGAAAACATCAAAGGATGTCATCTTAGGTAGAAAATGATTTTAAATATCACATGAAACTTTTATTGAGGAAAATATCCTTTAGATTTTGAAATTAATTATTTAAAATTTGAAAATTTCACAAATATTAAAGAAAATTATTTATTTTAAAATAAATTTAGAAGTATGTAAGGTATGCTTTAAATCAATGAGTGGTTATGATGTCAGAAAATACCATTCATTCCACGTACGGTAAAATAAAGACTCCTTTAACATTTTTAGTAAAAATTTAAAATTAACTTGTTTGGAAAACAAAAATAATATTACATTTAAATTTTTTAAAAGTAAAAATTGAGTAAAAAATTCTTTAAATAATAATTGGATAATATAAAAAACATTCTTTAAAACATTTTTAGAAAACATGGATATGGAAGAAAAATGAGTTTCGACCAAAGAAATAATTAAAGTCTTCTTTCTTGGAAAACTTATTTTGGTATAATTAGTGCATAAATATATAAAATTTAAAGGAAACAATTTATTATATAGAAATAAATAAAGTATAAGAATAGTCATGCATTTCTTGAGAGATAGATTATAAAATTTCATTATCATAATCATAATCATAAGAAATCTCAATAAACAATGAGATTTTATAATAAAAATCTTATCAATTTGGTAAATTTTGAATAAAAATCCACATGAAAGATAGGAAATTATATTTATATGTATATAAACTAATTTTCATGTTAATAATCATAAAATAAATTCATTTTTAGTATATAAATCACACAAAATAAACAAGTGGTGAAAAAATAAATAACATGATTTGGTAAATTTTGTATCATAATACCCATGAAAAATAACATTAAATATCATTATAATAAATAAATTAATGATATAAAATGTAAAATGGGTTTCATATACCTCTCAAAAAATAAGATAGGTGCATAACATAACATATGTCTCAAAGAGGACAATTTGAGACAAAAATCTCAAACATTAAGTCTTGAATCTCTTCGTACATGTTGAAAACATTTATATAATAAATATAGGTTTATCATAAATATATTTAATAACCATAATAATATATATATAATACCATATAAGATTTACTTATGAACTTTTATTACCTGTTTATTAAAAACTCCTTGTGAAAATCACGTTATGGGTAATAAATTCCTAATTTTTCATGTGTATTTTGGTTTGGTAGTGTTAGTCCTTTTAATTTGATCATGGTTCCATAATATAAAGAATATTAAAAATGATATAAATATCATATATTTTCACAATATATGTATATTTATTAATCTATTAAAGTTAGATATTGAAAATGAATTACATTGTTCATAGAGACGGTAGGCCATACATACGCATGAACGATGTTTCCATTTTCTCAACAGATGGAATGAAAGAAAGGTAAATAATATATAAAATTTATTGAATAATTTTTATTTTATATATATATCATATATATTCATTTAATCTATAATTATTACTATCCATGTAAAAATTAAATGAAATACGCATCACATCGTTTCATGGAGGCGGTAGTCCACACGTACGCAAGAACAACCTTATTGTTATTAAATAGATTGTAAGGTAAGAATGTAGATGTGATATTATAATTAAATATGTATAATTATTTCATAAATATCATATATATACTTTAAATACATCATTATATCCATCTGTGAGAGGTGGTGATGGAAAATGAATTACATCGTTTCACGAGGCGGTAGTCCGCCGTACACACAATTGACGATTTCATTTCCCATTTAACGGAATAAAAGATGGATATAGTTTATTTTATTAATATAATAAAAAACAAGTATATGGGATATCCTTATGTTATTATATAATCCTAGTTTAATAATAATTTATGTCACGACCCGCCCTCGGGGCCCGTGCGGTCACTACCCCAAGCCCGTCTTCCATAGGCTAGGGGCTGGTGACTAGCACCAAGGCGTAAATTCCAAGAAAAAGGGAAGGCATTTCCTTTGAACAGTAAACAACCACCACAGAGTAAGCAAGCAGAAAAGTAACACTAAGTAAAAACAGAGTACAACTGAAGTGCGGAAAAGTAAATGGGCTAGTATACAAACCCAAACTGAAAGTAAAGTACAACTCGAAAGGGAAAACAACAACTGTAAAGTAAAAGCCGCTACACCGAGCTGTCCACTTGAAATCCCACCTGAAGGGTGGGTACAGATAGCTCCACTGCTCCTTGGGTCCCGCCGTCCGCTCCGAGCACGTCCCGCCCAGTGGTCCACCTCCAGGTACCGTCCTGCTCTGCAAGCCTCAGCCAAGATCAACGCTGTCTGTCGTCTGCAACCAACACAACGTAGTGAGGGCATAGCCCGTGTAGGGGTGAGTATAAGCTCCTCAGTAGGGACCCCGAGACCCTTGAAGGTCTCTCAAAATCCACAAAGGATAAACCACAATGAAAGGTACAATCACGAAGTAACAACCGACACTGCTTAGGTATATGCCCATACATATACCTAAGTCATCAATTTCAATTACGCTCCAACCTCCGAGCCCAAGTACAACTCAGTCCACACAGGAAAGTAAACGTATTCCACACAGGAAAGAAAAACGTAATCCACACAGGATAACACAACACAATCCACACAGGAAAGCAACAGGATTCAGCTCACACAAGTATACTTCTTCAAGGGACGATAAAGATGATCTCTGATCCATCTAAGTCGTCAGACCCACGAAGGATCGAGAGGTAACTAACCCCTGCAAAAGACCCACACAGGATCGGGCCCACATAGGACCTATAGGCACTGGTTCACACAGGACCGCTGAGCGCAAAGACCCACACAGGATCGGACCCACACAGGATCGGGCCCACACAGGACCTGTAGCACTGATCCACGTAGGATCGCTGAGTGCTGTAGTCGTCGTCGTCGAATCCACACACGATCTCTTTACTGTCGTCGTCGCAGTCACAGTAGCAGTAGCAGTAGCAGTAGCAGTCACAGACGCGGCCAGCACTAGGGTTCCTACACACAACAAGCTCGTTCGGAGGGTCCGCTCCACGAGCCGAGAGGCTGATACATCAACTATCACAAAGTCCAGAGTTGATGTATCCAAAAGTTCCGTATCGTCAACAGGAACTCAACGCAACAGACGGCGCGTCGATCGGACGCCCGGTCTGAGAGTTATTGGCGTTTTCGTCCTAGGGGCCCGGTTGGTTTCTAAGGAAAAACCAACCCGACCGTACTCCACATGCGTCCAAACCTCGTGTGGAGTATTCCAAAAGATCCGTCTCATTAAAAGGAACACAACAAAGCTGACGACATGTCAATCGGACGTCCGTAGCTCAAGATATGAGCGTTTCCGCTCCGAGGGCCTGGTTGGTTTCGTGTACGAACCAACCCGGCTGAACTCAAAGTATTCCGAAACTTTGAGTGCAATATACCGAATCGACCGCCTCGATCCAAGGATCGCATCGCCGCTGACGGTTCATTGATCGGAGGTCCGTAGCTCATGTTATGGCCAAAAGACCGAAATCGATTCGGAAACGGGGGGTCCGGGTCCGGGCCGACCCGACCCGGGTCCGACCCGGCCCGGCCGGTGGCACGGCCCAGCGCGGTGGGGCGGCCAGCCCGACGGCGGTGCGGCCTGGCGCCACACGGGTGCTGCACGCGGCGGGCAAGGCCCCCGCCTCCCCTCTGGCGGTGCGGCTGAAGCCGCGCCTTTTGTGAAAACCGGCCCCCCTCGTGGGGGCCTGCTTTGTGGGAAACGGGGGGCCGCCTGCCCCCCCTTTAAGAAACTGGCCCCCCCTCTTTAATGGGGGGGCATTCTTGCTAGCCGGGGGAATTAAATTCCCCCGGTTTCTTCCCCTTCCGGCCGGCCCACCTGGCCAGCCAATTTTTCTTCAACGGTTCCGGCAAAAAGCCGGTCCCCTTCCGGCTTCCGACACCGGCAGCCCGGCCGCCGGTCTTCTCGTCCCGCCGCGGCCCGGAACCGGCCGCGGTGTTCGTCGTCCGGCGCGGTGCGACGGCACCACGCCCCTCCGCTGCGGCCCCGCTCCGGCCGCGGCGCCTTCGGTTCCCTTCGACGCGGCGCGACGGCGTCGCGTTCATGATAATCCTTCCACGAAGCGGCGCGACGGCGTCGCGCAAATAAACCGGGAAATTCTTGCGTGGTGCGACGGCACCACGCCTTCTCGTTCATCCACAAGAATATAATAATCAAGAACAAAGGAGGAGGGTTCGGCCGTGTTCGTGCGGTCTGGCCCCCCCTCACGTTAAACGATATTAATTATTCGTTATCCTCAAAGTTTGACATTCAATATCAAGAACGAGAATAAATAAATAATCAACAACAACCCCAACCTTGGTTTCAAGATCGATGATCGTCAACGACCCGCGGAAGAAAACGTCGTGGAGGTCGGGCGTTGCGGTAATCGTTCGTCAAATCCGATGACGAAGAGGTATGTCCGAAGAGGTACGTCGCTGGCGAATCTTCGTATGCCGATGAAGGAAGTCCGAGGAGGAAGCGACGTTCCCTTTCGTTGACACGGAAGGCGTTGTCGATCTTCAGAAACAACCGGCTATGAAGAAGAGAGGAGCGGCGTTCTTCGTCGGAGCTCGAAGGTTCTTCGCGTTCTTCGTCAAGCTTGAAGAAGAAGAAGAAGAAGAAGGAGAAGGCTTCAAATATCTCAAGAGGCTAGAGAATTCTAACCAAATAAAATAAGCTAAGAGCTTATTTTATTCACACACTTAACAAAAATGAATTTCAAAGGTTTGAAATTCAAATAAAATAACTCCAAATTAAATAACAAGTTGTCATGTCATTTAAAAAGGGGTTAAGGGAGTTTTGAGAGGAGATGAAAAGTTGGGGTTCGTGTGGGCACCACCACACTTAATCCTCTCAAGGGAGGTTAAGTGGATGTGGGTCCCACCCCTAACTTCCTTTGAGAGGAGTTAACCAACAAGTAAGAAAAATAAAAAGTGTTCCACATTTTTATTTAACTTCTTATAATTCTCCCAAAAACTAACTTTCGTCCCGCAATAAACGCAACTTTGGAAAAGGTCTCCTTAAGCGAATATCGGCGTTGTGAGTTCATCGGTGTCCTCGGATTTCAATTCCGAGCACCGAATCAAAAGTTAGAAATTCCCGCTCGTTCGTTCACTGAACGTACCCGAGCTGAACTTCGAAAATTAATTCCGGGCACTCCTGGCCTCGAAATAAGGTACCGTCAGAAACCGCGCTTTTGTAAAATTCCAAAGAAAATTAAGAAAAAATTTTCCTTGAATTTTACGGGTCTTTACATTACTCCCACCTTAGGGATTTACGTCCCCGTAAAGATACATCAAAACTAGGGAAACAAATGAGGGTACTGAGCACGCATCTGAGCCTCCCGCTCCCATGTGCTCTCCTGGAGGTTCCCGTGCTGCCATCTGATGCGCACAATAGGAATCGATCGCCCACGTAGGACCCGCTCCTGTCGATCCTCTATCTCCACCGGGACCTCCGTAAAAGTCACCCCATCGTCAACGTCAAGCTCCCCATGGTCAATGATGTGCGTCGGGTTGTGCACGTACTTCCTCAGCTGAGATACGTGGAAGACGTCGTGCACCCGGTGCAACTGAGGTGGCAGATCCAGGCGATAAGCCACCTCGCCAACCCTGCTGAGGACCTGGAAGGGTCCGATGAAGCGTGGAGACAACTTGCCGCCTCGGCCAAATCTCCATATACCACGTCGAGGTGAGACACGCAAGAAGACATGGTCGTCATCCCTGAACTCTAGTGGCCTCCGCATCCTGTCAGCGTATGACTTCTGCCGGCTCTATGCTGTCCTCATCCGCTCCTGGATGACCTGGACCTTCTCTGTCGTGGCCTGGACCATCTCCGGTCCCACTAGTGCTGACTCCCCAGGGTCTGTCTAGCACAAAGGAGATCTACAAGGTCGGCCGTACAACGCCTCGTACGGTGCCATCCCGATGGTGGAGTGGTAGCTGTTGTTGTACGCAAACTCCACCAAGGGTAGGTGGTCCTCCCAGCTACGACCAAAGTCGAGGACACAAGCGCGGAGCATGTCCTTGAGAGTCTGAATGGTCCTCTCCGTCTGACCATCCGTTTGAGGGTGAAAGGCTGTGCTCAGACGTAGCTGCGTCCCGAACGCCTCCTGTAACCCCTTCCAAAGCCGGGAAGTAAAGTGAGCATCTCGATTGGAGACGATAGATGATGGCACACCGTGGAGCCGCACAATCTACTGAACGTAGAGAAGTCCCAAGCTCTCCACTGAGCCCTGCTCTCTGATGGGTAAGAAGTGTGCCGACTTGGTGAGTCGGTCAACAATCACCCAGATGGAGTCGTGACCTCTGGAAGTGCGTGGAAGTCCAGTCACGAAGTCCATAGATATGCCATCCCACTTCCACTCCAGGACCTCCAAGGGCTGTACCAAGCCTGCTGGTACCTGATGCTCTGCCTTCACCTGCTGGCAGGTGAGGCATAGAGAAACGAACTCTGCTACTGCCTTCTTCATGCCCGGCCACCAGTGCTGTCTTCTGAGGTCCTGGTACATCTTTTCCACTCCAGGATGTACCGCCAAAGGAGAAGTGTGAAACTCTCTCAGCACCTCCTCTCGCAAAGCGACTGGTACCATGGTACGTCCTCTGAAAAGGATGTCATGCTCTGCTCCAAAGGAGAAACCATCAGATGCCTGTCCCGAGGATATCTGTGCACGACGTGTCTCACAGTCAGCGTCCTCACGCTGTGCCTCTCTGACCCGCTGCAGTAGTAGAGGGGTGACTGTGAGAAACTGAAGGAAGGATGCACCATCTCTATCCACGAAGGATATCTGCAAAGAGGCTAGCTGCTCCGTTGCCTCCTCAAGTAGCTGAATTCCCGTCCTCCTGCTGAGGGCATTGGATACTACGTTCCCCTTCCCAGGAGTATAGACTATTTCAAAGTCATAGTCCTGGAGGAACTCGAGCCATCGCCGCTGTCTCAGGTTCAGGTCCTTCTGCGAGAAGATATACCTGAGACTCTGATGATCGGAAAAGACTGTAAAGCGCTCGCCCATCAGATAGTGTCGCCATGTCTTCAGAGCGAAGACCACTGCTACTAACTCCAGGTCATGGGTAGCGTAGTTATGCTCATGCGGCCTCAACTGAAGTGATCCATAGGCTATCACTTCCCGCTCCTACATCAGAACACATACGAGTCCAGTCCCTGATGCATCGTAGTAGACTACATACCCTACTCCCTCCTCAGGCAAACTCAAGATAGGTGCGCTGGTCAACCTCTGTCTCAGCTCCTGGAAGCTCTGCTGACATCTGTCTGACCACACGAAGGGTTTCCCCTTCCTCCTTAATGTACGACAAAGCTGCAAAGATTTCTCCTTTGCCGAAAAGTGAAATCCGGTTTCATGCTCTGGATGAACCACATTCCTTGAATAATACAGTCAATCCCGTCATGATTAGTTAATTCATGGCATGGATGACGTCGTAAGGCCTCGACGCTGCTACCAAGAGATCCAACCGTTACTCTCGCCTCCAAGGGTTGAGTCACACTGTCGGCATCAATGTGTGGTCACTGGGTTTCCTCCAGTAAGAATCTCGCAAGTGAGGGTCAAGTCAACGGTTTTTAACCAACACCTCTTAGTAAAAACAAACAAAAGACAAGAAAACAAAAGTCACCAAAGCAAGTATCTTTTATTACTTTAACTTAAAGTATAAGGACACAAAGCAACACAAACTACGAAGCTAGAGGCATTATGGGCAAGGCCTCTATGCCTAGAGCTAGTCCCGCACTAGTCCACCCGCTTCTGGAGCTCCATGATCGTAAGCTTTAGCTGCTTGAAGCTGTGCTCTCCCCTGAGGTCAGGGTGGACCTCCTGGTGGTGGTGGTGGTAGAGCCTCAAAGCGTCGCCCACCACTTGCTGCTCGGCCAGCTCCTCTGCCTCGTCCGCCTCCTCCCTGCAGACCATCATGGTCGAACCTCTGCCTCTTCCTAGGTGGTTCCTCAACCGTCTGCTGATCCTATGCATAGCGGGTCGGGCAGTCACGAGCCATGTGGCCCTGCCCGCCGCAAGAGTAGCACTGTCTGCCTCTCGAAAGACTGGCTCCGCACTGTGTGCCCCGCACTGCTGAGCCAGTGTCCTGAGGTTGTCTGCCTGAAGGTCTGGTCTGCCTGGACCCTTGAGTCATCCGTCGACTGCCTACTGCAGATGACTCTACCACGTGCCGCCCTGCGGTGGGTCGCTGCACTGGTGTAGACTCAGCAAGGAAGCTCTCGATCAGAAGGGCCCGCTCCAGTACTCCTGTCTGAGTCGGTATGCTGAGGGAGATCAGCGATGCCCTGATCTCGTGTCTCAAAGCCTGCTCGAAGGTCCGGGCCCGGAAGAATGGGTCCCGTACCATATTGGTCGAGTAGAGCTAGAGATCAGTAAATCTCGCCGAGTACTGAGCGACCGTCATGCTGCCCTGCCGCAGCTGAAGAAGCTCTTGAATACGCACCGCATGAAGGGTGGCTAGGATGAACTCCGAGTGGAAGAGGCTCTCAAAGTCCGTCCATAGTAGAGATGCCTCATCGTGCACCTGGAGCATCAAGCTCCACCATCGGCTCGCTGCTGCGTTTAGTAGGCTCGCAGCAAGAATCGCCATGAGGTCTGCTGGTGTCCTCACTAGCCTAAACACACGTACCACTGCCTCCAGCCAGTCCTCAGCTGCCTAGGGATCCGTCTCCCCGTGAAACCTGGGTGGTCGCTGGTGCTGAAACTCATGCAGTGCGCTGAGGCGACGTGCATCGTCAGCGGCTGGCGCTGGAAGCATCGGGGCTCGGTGGGTAGTGCTACCGCCGGTGCCACTGCTGACAAAGGGCCCTGCACCGAGGCCTCGTCGCTCGGTGGGCTGTCGTCACACTCAACTCTCGGAACCCTATCCGGCTGCCGTCGTGGGGCCATCCTGAAAAGGAAACAGGTGCGCCACGGTCAGAACAATATACCTGGTGAGCTGATATAAGTAATCACAAAGAAAACTTTGAAACACACACGCAATCAATGTTTTCGTGCATTAAGTCGGAAATCAGAAGTCAGGGTCCTGGTGTACGGATACGTCGGCCGCCGCACCAACACTGGACTCCCTAGACTGATAACCACACTCAATATGCTAAACATTATTGCTTCACATAGAAAAGATCAGAGTTCGCGGTAGAACTGAACTCCTCTGATACCAATTTGTCACGACCCGCCCTCAGGGCCCGTTCCATGACTACCCCAAGCCCGCCTTCCATAGGCCAGGGGCTGGTGACTAGCACCAAGGCGTAAATTCCAACAAAAAGGGAAGGAATTTCCTTTGAAAAGTAAACAACCACCACAGAGTAAGCAAGCGGAAAAGTAACACTAAGTAAAAACATAGTACAACTGAAGTGCGGAAAAGTAAATGGGCCAGTATACAAACCCAAACTAAAAGTAAAGTACATCTTGAAACGGAAAACAACAACTGTAAAGTAAAAGCCGCTACACCGAGCTGTCCACTGGAAATCCCACCTGAAGGGTGGGTACAGATAGCTCCACTGCTCCTCGGGTCCCGTCGTCCGCTCCGAGCACGTCCCACCCAGTGGTCCACCTCCAGGTACCGTCCTGCTCTGCAAGCCTCAGCCAAGATCAACGCTGTCCGTCGTCTGCAACCAAGACAACGTAGTGTGGGCATAGCCCGTGCAGGGGTGAGTATAAGCTACTCAGTAGGGACCCCGAGACCCTTGAATGTCTCTCAAAATCCACAAAGGATAAACCACAAAGAAAGGTACAATCACGAAGTAACAACCGACACTGCTTAGGTATATGCCCATACATATACCTAAGTCATCAATTTCAATTACGCTCCAACCTCCGAGCCCAAGTACAACTCAGTCCACACAGGAAAGTAAACGTATTCCACACAGGAAAGCAAAACGTAATCCACACAGGATATCACAACACAATCCACACAGGAAAGCAACAGGATTTAGCTCACACAGGTATACTTCTTCAAGGGACGATAAAGATGATCTCTGATCCATCTAAGTCGTCGGACCCAAGAAGGATCGATAGGTAACTAACCCCCGAAAAAGACCCACACAGGATCGGGCCCACATAGGACCTGTAGGCGCTGGTTCACACAGGACCGCTGAGCGCAAAGACCCACACAGGATCAGACCCACACAGGATCGGGCCCACACAGGACCTGTAGCACTGATCCACCAAGGATCGCTGAGTGCTGTAGTCATCGTCGTCGAATCCACACAGGATCTCTATACTGTCGTCGTCGCAGTCACAGTAGCAGTAGCAGTAGCAGTAGCAGTAGCAGTCACAGACGCATCCAACACTAGGGTTCCCGCACACAGCAAGCTCGTTCGGAAGGTCCGCTCCACGAGCCGAGAGGCTGATACATCAACTGTCACAAAGTCCAGAGTTGATGTATCCAAAAGTTTCGTATCGTCAACAGGAACTCAACGCAACAGACGGCGCGTCGATCGGACGCCCGGTCTGAGAGTTATTGGCTTTTTCGTCCCAGGGGCCCGGTTGGTTTCTAAGGAAAAACCAACCCGAACGTACTCCACCTACGTCCAAACCTCAGGAAGAGTATGCCAAAAGATCCGTCTCACTAAAAGGAACACAACAAAACTGACGGCACGTCAATCGGACGTCCGTAGCTCAAGATATGAGTGTTTCCCCTCCGAGGGCCCGGTTGGTTTCGTGTACGAACCAACCCGGCCAAACTCAAAGTATTCCAAAACTTTGAGTGCGATATACCGAATCGACCGTCTCGATCCAAGGATCGCATCACCACTGACGGTTCGTCAATCGGAGGTCCGTAGCTCATGTTATGGTCAAAAGACCGAAATCGATTCGGAAACGGGGGGTTCGGGTCCGGGCCGACCCGGCCCGGCGCGGCGGCGCGGCCCGGCCGGCGGCGGTGCGGCCTGGCGCCGCATGGGTGTTGCACGCGGGAGGCAAGGCCCCCGCCTCCCCTCTGGCGGCGCGGCTGAAGCCGCGCCTTTTGTGAAAACCGGCCCCCCTCGTGGGGGCCTGCTTTGTGGGAAACGGGGGGCCGCCTGCCCCCCTTTAAGAAACCGGCCCCCCCTCTTAAATGGGGGGGGGCATTCTTGCTGGCCGGGGGAATGAAATTCCCCCGGTTTCTTCCCCTTCCGGCCGGCCCACCTGGCCGGCCGATTTTTCTTCAACGGTTCCGGCAAAAAGCTGGTCCCCTTCCGGCTTCCGACACCGGCAGCCCGGCCGCCGGTCTTCTCGTCCCGCCGCGGCCCGAAACCAGCCGCGGTGTTCGTCGTCCGGCGCAGTGCGATGGCACCGCGCCCCTCCGCCGCAGCCCCGCTCCAGCCGCAGCGCCTTCGGTTCCCTTCGATGCGGCGTGACGGCGTCGCGCAAATAAACCGGGCGATTCTCACGTGGTGCGACGACACCACGCCTTCTCGTTCATCCACAAGAATATAATAATCAAGAACAAAGGAGGAGGGTTCGGCCGTGTTCGTGCGGTCCGACCCCCCTCACGTTAAACGATATTAATTATTCGTTATCCTCAAAGTTTGACATTCAATATCAAGAACGAGAATAAATAAATAATCAACAACAACCCCTACCTTGGTTTCAAAATCGATGATCGTCAACTACCCGCGGAAGACAACGTCGCGGAGGTCGGGCGTTGCGGTAATCGTTCGTCAAATCCGATGACGAAGAGGTACGTCCGAAGAGGTACGTCGCTGGCGAATCTTCATAAGACGACGAAGGAAGTCCGAGGAGGAAGCAGCGTTCCCTTTCGTTGACACGAAAGGCATCGTCGATCTTCGGAAACAACTGGCTACGAAGAAGAGAGGAGCGGTGTTCTTCGTCGGAGCTCGAAGGTTCTTCGCGTTCTTCGTCAAGCTTGAAGAAGAAGAAGAAGAAGAAGGAGAAGGATTCAAATATCTCAAGAGGCTAGAGAATTCTAACCAAATAAAATAAGCTAAGAGTTTATTTTATTCACACACTTAACAAAAATGAATTTCAAAGGTTTGAAATTCAAATAAAATAACTCCAAATTAAATAACAAGTTGTCATGTCATTTAAAGAGGGGTTAAGGGAGTTTTGAGAGGAGATGAAAAGTTGGGGTTCTTGTGGGCCCCACCACACTTAATCCTCTCAAGGGAGGTTAAGTGGTTGTGGGTCCCACCCCTAACTTCCTTTGAGAGGAGTTAACCAACAAGTAAGAAAAATAAAAAGTGTTCCACATTTTTATTTAACATCTTATAATTCTCCAAAAAACTAACTTTCGTCCCACAATAAACGCAACTTCGGAAAAGGTCTCCTTAAGCGAATATCGGCGCTGCGAGTTCATCAATGTCCTCGGATTTCAATTCCGAGCACCGGATCAAAAGTTAGAAATTCCCGCTCGTTCGTTCATTGAACGTACCCGAGTCGAACTTCGGAAATTAATTCCGGGCACTCCGGGCCTCGGAATCAGGTACCGTCAGAAACCGCGCTCTTGTAAAATTCCAAAGAAAATTAAGAAAAAAATTCCCTTGAATTTTACTGGTCTTTACAATTTAAATATTTGGAAGAAGAAATAAAACAAAAACTCTCAGTTAAGGACTATACCACTTCTTAAAAGAACCTATTTAGGTTTACACCTAAAGCCTTATTAGAAGGGTTTAATAATAAAAATAAGTACTTGAAGACATATATAGTAAAATAAGAGGTGATTTGGGTAGAGAATATTTTAACCTAAAGTCTTTTTTATTATTAATAGGAGAGGAGAGGGGGTTCCCTTTTATAAGTGGGTAAGTGGACACACATAGAATTTGTGAAAATTAAAAGTTATACCCATGTTTTAAACATGAAATAAGGATCCAAAATGGATAATTATAGAACCATAGATGATATAAGGTAAACCTATGGTCATAAAGTATGAATTGGACATGTTTTTAGGTCATTTAACCGTTATATTTTTAGTTTTAGCCCTTGGTAAACCCATTTTAACCTCAACTGCAATAATTAATTTATAATGTTTATACTATTCATTATGAAAAAAATTAAGTAGAACTTATTATATAATATCAATTATTTTGATTGAAAATATGGAATTAATTTTTCAAAATTCAACTCACTTAATTTTTATAATTTAAATTAATATTAAACCCAAAAACGTGATGAAAAAGCGGTTTTACAAAGAATTCTTTTTATAAGTATAAAAAAGTTTAACATCAAAATTAAATATTAAATTGATTATAATTAACTAAATTAGATTAATTATAACATAATTTGACTAATTATAATTACAATTTTTTTAAATTAAAATAAAACTGTGTAAATTATTTAAATGAAAATATACTTTTCAATAAAAAAATAGTATTTTCACTATTCATTAAAAAAATTTAACTTTTCAAAAAAATCCTAACAATTCACCCCAAGATAATTGTGATATGTCGATTAATAAAATTATGTAAATTTCTTAAAATATATTTTTTAAAATTGGAAAAAATTAATTTTATTATTTGTTCACAAAAAGTAATAAAAATTTGTTTTTTGAGAAAAATGTATTTTCGATGAAAATAAAAACTTTACAAAAAATTAAGTAATTATTTATTCAAATATTTTTTTCATCTAAAACCATTATATTCAATTTTAAAAATTTATTTATTCCTATTCATACCTCCAAGTTTAATGTCCAGGCTATAATAATAATGTTTAAATAATAATAATAATAATAATAATAATAATAATAATAGTATATCATGTTTCATTAAAACTCAGTATTTCTTTTAATGCAAGATATCTAATAAATTAAATATTTTTGAAAAATATATTATGTTCAATCTAAGGGTGTTACATTATACAAACCATAAAATGAATTTCACACTCAAAATTTCTTTACTTTATAAAAATAATTGAGGTTACTTCTACCTCATCATATCCTCATATCCCATATAGCTTCCTCAAGTTGGAGGTTTCACTATAAAACCTTAACCAGGTGAGTGGTATTGTTTAATAGAACTGTCTATCAATGATACAAAATATATAAAGGTTTTTTCTCATAGGAAATATCATGATTTAGTGGTATGAATTATGAGTTCAGTACATGTGAAGGATCAAGTGTATACTTCCCTAAGAGAGATACATGAAACACATTGTGGAAATGAGAGTGGTTTAGTGGAAGTTCTAAGAAATAATCCACTTTCCCTACTCGATCAAGAATATCAAATGGGGAAAATATACCTAGGGATAAAATTTATTTTCTTCCCAAATATCATAACTTCATTCCATGGATAAATTCATAAGGAAACCTTCTCACCAACTTCAAATCTCAGATCACGCCAACGATTGTCAGTATGAATTTTCTATGGAATCTGAGTTGCCTTGATGGATTGTTTAATGGATCTGAATTTATTTGAAATTTTATCAATGAGCTTAGGCACCAATAGATTTATTTCTTCAACTTCATCCTAGGAAATTTCAGTTTTACACTTCCTTCAATAGAGGGATTCACAAGGATCCATTTGAATTATCGATTGAAGGTTGTTTTTGAAAAAAACTAAACCAGAGGATGGTGTTGATCCTAACCACCTTTGAAATACATAGAATAATATCTTAGACTATCCTCTATAGTTTAAATTTTTCTCTTAGGCTGACAATCTATCTAAGGATGATATAAAATTATTAAACTTATCTTCTTATCCAAATCCCATTGAAGACTTCATCGGAACATTGAGGTTTTCTGTGGATATTGACCAGATATAATAGATTGTGGTACTCAATGTGATCTTTCCACATTATTAATTTATATCCTGGAAGTAGGATACAAAGAGAAATATCCATTGATAACAATGAAGTGTGATGACTTTTAAGATGACCGATGATAACCCATATAACATTATTCCCTTTAGATATTATGGGGAGTACAATGAAAAAATCAATGGTAATGTTTTCCCATTTCCATTTTGGTATGGGTAATGGATGTAACATCTCCTTTGAATTATATATCTCAGCCTTGACATGTTGACATACCAAATCATCAAGATACAAAATATATGATATTTCTATTCATGCAATCCCACAAGAAGTACTCTTTTATATCTCTATACATCTTTGTAATTTTTGGATGAATAGATAATGAAGAACTATGAGCTTCCTATAACAACTCCATCATCAAATATGGTATGGAAGGAACACATACATAGTTCATAAACCTTATCATTACATCGTTATCAAGGTTAAACTTAGGAACATTTATAACCTTATTTTTATTAATGTAAATCTTATGTCTTCACCTATTTAATCTTCACTTGGATAAATGGCTGAACATTCAATTAATCAAGATAACATTTTCCCCCTTCCTTCATGATTTCTAGATCCATCCATAAAAAATATAGGATTATTGAATATTTTTTTTATCATCATTATTGATATTCTTGAATGATCCTTTAAACTCAAATCATTGACCACCTTGTTCGATTTCCGAGGGTGGTAATTTATTGAGCAGTCATAATCTCTAATCACCTCCAACCATTGTATCTGGTTCATATTCAACTCTTTCTATGTGAAAATATAATTTAAAATATTATGATCAATATATATATCACACCTTTCCACATCAATATATTTTTCTATATCATTAATGTAAAAATTTCCATAGAGAACTCAAAATAATGAGTTGGGAAATTTTGCTCGTGAACCTACAATTGTCATGAGGCATTAGCTATCACCATATCATTCTGTATGGGGATGCATCCAAAACCCTTTTTCAATGCATCACTATTAATTACAATCCCTTCTCCAATATAGGGTAATGTAATCACATGTTCACTACCTAACATTATCTTCAATTCCTTGAAATTTTCTTCATATTTATCCATACAAAGGAACTTGGTTCGCTTCCAAGATAACTTGGTGAGTGAATTAGACATCCATGAGAAATTTTCCATAAAGCATAGATAATATTCCACAAAAATAAGAAAAATATTGATCTCAATCACCATGGTTAGTCTAGGAAAATATTCAATAGCCTCTGTCTTTGATGGATCCACCAATATATACTTACATGAGATTACATGACCCCAAAATTCAATTTTTTGTAGCCAAAATTTACAATTTTAAAAATTTTCATATAGTTTCTCCATACATAGGGTCTTCTGCCCAATTATTAACTGATATTCATATTCATTATTTATATTTGAATAGATAAGAATATCATCTATAAAGACTTCCACAAAATGATTAAGGTAATCTCTAAAGGCTCTATTCATTAAATCCATGATGATATGGGGGGAATTAGTAAGACAAAATGGTGTCACTATATACTCAAAATGTCCATTATTTGTATATAATGTTATCTTGGATATATTCTTCTTATTTAAACTCAATTTATGATATCTAGAATGAAGGTAAATCAGGGAAAAGTATTGGGTTCCATGGATATGATCAAACAAGTTCTCAATATGGGGTAGAAGATACATTTTATTAACTGTGATATTTTTCAATTCCTGATAATAAATGTTGAGTCACATAGATCCATATTTATTCTTAACAAGAAGGATAGGTGCACCCCAAGGTGAAAAACTTGGCCAAATGAATACCCAATCAAGATTCACCAGGAGTTTCTTCTTCAATTCATGGAACCCAATCAGGGCTATTCTATATAGAGTCTTTGAAATAGGTATAGAAACAGGGATGAGTTTTATTGATAACCCAACTTCTAGAATTGGTAGAATACTGGTTAAATATTCTAGAATTAAATAAAAAAACTCCCACGTAGTAGACATATCATCGACATTGAGTTTCTCACCAACCATATGAGAAAAACACCCATTTTGAATAGGAAACAAACCCATAAAATGGATGTGATATCCATTGGAAGATCATATTTATTATCTCACTAATATATGATCATAGGTTGGTTTGAAATATCAAATGTGACTTTTTCTATTGACGATTGATGTGAGATTTATGTTGGGAAAGATAATTCATGCCTAAGAAAACATAAAATTTAACTAGAGGGATAATAATGAGATTACCATGAATCACATTCCCAAAAACTTTAATCGTAGAATATTATTAGACTTGAGATGAGATCATTATACCATTATGAGTTATCACTACTAATTCAACATCAAATCATTGGGGTGTACTTTTGAAACCCTTAGAAAATTCTTCATATATAAAAGAGTGGGTAGATCCAGAATCATGGAAGATATTAATAGTTCTAGATTGTATGGTAAGTGTATCTTTCAACATGATATTATTATAACCATCATCAGAAATATTGATCCCATGAGATTTCACTTTGTCTCTTAGCATAAAAGTTTGATAATGTTGATCATCATCATTAACCTTAAAATTTGTGATTTTGTTAGTATAATTCCCATAATCCATACATTTTAAACACTAGAGTTTGGGTGGTGTGTTTTGTGGATTTTTCTCTATATTAACTTAATTTTATAACTTTTTCACACCACTTCGATAATCAATTACCCAATGAACAACCTTTATAGACTTAAAATATATACCAGTCCCATTAAAAAAATTTAATCCATGTATCCTTCCACACTTAGTGAACAAAGGAAACCTCATTTTTTTTCTCTCCATAGTTTTTAGAGTTTCCATGGAATTCCATCTTTCTTTTATTATAAAAACCATGAGATTGATGGGTAAATCCTATATCCATTTACACCTTGGTAGAAGATTGAATGATTTATTCAAACCTTTTGAAGTCCCTTATGGATAGATCTCTTTAGAGACTTGGTTTTAATCCACTAAAGAATAGATCAACTTTACATTTAGGTTGAATGATAATACCGGAAACATACGTTGAAAGTATTGAAATTTTTTCCTTATAGGTAGAAATTGATTCACCATACTTATTTTTTCTCTTAAGTAATTACTTCCCCATATTCATATGAAGAATAAATGGGAATTACTTTTTGAAAAATACTCTCTTAAAATCATTCCAATCCATGCATTCAATTTCTTCCCACTGTCACGTATTCTTTATAATTTTTTACAATTGATATGATTAAATTCCAAATGATGAATAGCCAAAATGAATTTTTCATGATCTGAACACTGGAAAACAAAAAATATATTTTCAATGGTACTTATCCATTTCTCGAAAACTAGTGTATTAGTGGAACCACTAAAATAAGTTTTATGTTACCTCTTGAAGGGATCAAAAAAATATTGTTCTATCTTTTTTTTATTTGGAAGTTTAGTATGATTCATATCTTGATAAATTTTTGTGACCATAGAAATGAGATTTTACATACCATCTCCAATGAATTTTGGTTGATCAGGGGGAAAATAATTACATTATCCATCACATTAAATATTAACACAGTTCCTTCAATATCCAACAAATGACTAAAATAAAAAAATAATAGTGTAAGAAACAATATTCATAATAGAGAACCACATAATAATGAAAAATCACTAATAAGATGTCTAAATCATGACACCTTCTTTTTAATATTTTAAACCATAGGCTTAACCTAGGTCATTCATGGAAATTATTAAATTCTATCATAACCGTTCATAAATATTATGTGAATTTATAAAACATATCCATCATGAGTGTCAAACCAGGTGTGCAGAAAGGCCCATTGTCATGTACCGAGCGAGGATCGAGTCAAAGTCTAATGCAACCTTTTTATAGTTATTAACCCTATATATAACTATTCCAAAGACACATACACCTTTATTTTCATGTCAAGGATGTAATTTATTATAAACCACTCACTCTATCCTTCACCAAAATTACAGGATATTTTCCTATACTTAGACTTATCCTTATCATTATCACTGAAGTTTTCTCATATGAGTTACCAAAGGTTAACAAAATACATCCTCTTATACCAACTTTAATGAACTAAACCTCTCATACATATATATTACATATTAATAATTTCATTTTATAGAAACAAGTATGAGGATCGTAAAGGTTTAGTGTCTTTAGAAACATAGATACATAAATAGCTAGTTCATAAGTGAACTACATCATATCCCACTATGTTCATCATAAATAAAACCATTCTTAGAAATATCATACAAAAAAATTTCTTCATAACATGGGGAATGGAAACAAAAGAAAGGGTGAGCTTATATTCTCAATAAGGGTAAATAAGGGAGATATCAATGATCACAAACGCATAACATGAGCATAACCATATGAGAACGTGATATTAAAATTTGAAAACCATAATCTATATATCAAAGATCATAATATTGTGTCATGGAATAAATAATGAAAGTTCATATGACATGAATCATAAAAGAATCAAATATCATGATCCATGATAACATAATTGACATAATACATAGATTTATGGCCAACACATAAATATAGAAAATAATTTACCTTGTAGTTAAGTGTAACATCTCAGGTAAATATTGAATATAAAATTTTCATATTTATTAAAATTTGTGAATTAAATATTAATTTTACTTTAAAGGGGATGATATGTTCGATGGTGTACCCGATACACAACAATAGGTTTCTTTGAAATCTTATGCTACACACAATGGTGAGTCATACTGAAGAATAATAATATAATATTATTTTAAATGGTAGTTCAATCCTAGCCGTTATATTGGCAAGAATGGACAAACATAACTACAATATGAATACACATGTTTGTTAAATGTTTTTACGTTTACTCAATAAATTTTAGAGGCTTAAAATAAGAATGAATCTGATTTTAAGCATAATATACTTTAAAAGGTTGATTTACCGCCTTTTGATTGTGAACCCTCTTTAAATCTAATTTTGGTCACTTTTATATGTTATTTTTGACCAAATAAAATTCTTCTTTAGAATCAGGACATCAAAATTTACTTTGGGTAAATTTTTGGTATTTTTCTGATAAAATTCAATTTTTAATGAAAAGTGAAAAATACTGTATTTTAATTCAAAACTGCCTTTTAATCTAATTTATTTATATGGTAATATTATCTTTTTAATTGGGTTTAAAGTGTAATTATATTATGTTTTTAAATTTTAATCCAATGTTGGTCATTGGAAGTAATTTCACTTTTATATTGGACATAAACAAGTGTCAATCTTTTGATAGTTATTATTTCTTAAAAACACGCTTTTTGTTTTGACAGCGAGAATTACTTTTAAATTAATTTCTGGAACTTAAATGTTTTGAATTCGGAAAAATGGATTCCATATTTGGAATTAGGAGGTCCAGAATGTGTAAATAGGTATCTTTTTTTAGACATTATGAATATTTACTTTAGTAAATATTTTATTTACCAAGGTTAAAGGGTAAATATGGTAAATAAGGGTAAACGAATATTATTATAATAATATAAAATTACCCAAAAATGTGTCATAATCATATTGGTTGATACATATCCGACCATGTGAATCCTTGGGTCAATTTTGGGACCCCATGGAGCCACATGGGAGTGATAATGACACTTTATATTAATTAATTTAAAGTAAAGACAAAAATGACATAAACCAATATCTTTTAGTAAAATAATTTTTACATAGGGTTATATAAGTTATATTTTCGACTATAAATATTATTTGGAAAGATAAAATGATTTCATACATCATGTTATTTGTTTTATAATTTTTAGACATCAAATTAATAAATTTTTATATGACACAATAAAGATGCAGTGTTTACCTCATTAATAAATGATTTAAATAAATAAGATTATAAAAACTAAAACAATATACAAAACCTGTCCAATTCCTATAGGATGACTTTATTTCGACCATTATTCTTCTTATCTTTTACTTTAATTAGTTTTGGATTTTTAGTAACGAAAAATATTTATATAATAAAATAATATTTTCACACTTTCCTAAAGAGCCCCTCCTCCCCCTTATAAAAATCCCTCACTTATAACTGATTCCTCACACCTCTCAAGCCCCTTGAATCATCTAAAAACTACCCAAATATGATATCAATATCCCTATAGTCCTCCAAAAATCCTTATCTTAGACATAAGGCACTTGAAGTAAACCTTTTGGTTCAAATCAAAAGGAGATACCCAATTTAAAGGTAACGTCTTCTCTTAAGTCCTTTTGTATTATTTTATATCTAAAACCCATTAAACTATTTTTATTACTTTATTTTATAAAAAACCAGTATCCTAAATATACTAATTTGTTTTTATGAGATTTATTATAACTACACTTACACATATCTCTATCTAATGGGTAAAGAACATACTATTTCTATGGATGGAAAACTAACACCTCACGAAACGATGATTGTTCAATTATCTCTTACAACCTCTTATGGTGGCCATTATGATAAAACTGTATTTATATTTGATATATATTATGTTTATGTTTTATTTATTCTTCTGTATTTTTAATTTATATCATACCTTTATGGTTTCCATTATGAGTAAACACGATAATTTCATTTGAGGAAGTGCGAACTACTACCCCTCAAAGTGATATGACTCATTCATACCATATGTGGGATGTATAAAAAATGGAGTTATTGAAATAATATATGATATTATATGGGAATTATAATATAACTATGTATCATTAAGTGTTCATTCAATTAAAATATGAAATATAAATTAAAGTTGCGTTCATGCGTATGTACGGCTTACCGTCTCCATGAACGATGCATTTCATTTCTTATCTACAAATGTTATGTGCTATTATAAATACACATATATACTAGATATATATATGATATATATGATTTCTAAATCATAAATATCATTCTAGAGATAATATAATCTTGACCACATGGACAACTTGTAATTATAAGGTGTTCATTTTTGACTCAAGTACCAAATATCGAAAAACGACCATTATTAAATTAAATGATTACATAGTGTTTATAACATGGTAATAAGTGATATAAAAGGAATAATAAACTAGAAAAAGGGTTCTTGATCATGTAAAAATTGACTTAAGTTTATTATTCAGGAAAAACTAGGAATAAACAAGTCAATTCAGACATGAGGTAAGGGGTTTCTTATCTTACTTTTAATTACGTGAGATTTCCATTGTTTGCTACTTATTTATTGCATGTGGTGTGTTGTATACTACCATTATATATATATTATCCTGATTCTATTTATATTCATGGTATTCTGTGATTCATTTGGTGGTTATTAACTTTTGGTCATACGACTCGATTGATTACAATGTGGTAAGAGGTTTCTTATGTTACTTTTAATTCCGTGAGATTTCCAATGTTCGCCACTTATTTATTGCATGTGGTGTATTTTATACTAAAATTTGATATATATAATAATTATTCTCTTTATATTCATGGTATTTTATGATTTATATGGTGGTTATTAACTTTTCGTCATACGACTCGATTGATTACAACGAGGTTAAGGGTTTCTTATCTCACATTTAATTCCATGAGATTTCCATTATCTGCCACTTATTTATTGCATGTGGTGTATTGTGTAATGACATTTGATATATATTATCATTATTCTATTTATATTCATGATATTTGGTGATTAATTTAGTGGTTTTTAACTTTTGGTAATACGACACGATTGATTACAATGCGGTAAGGGGTTTTCATCTCACTTCTTTATTCCCATGAAATTCATGTTATATTTTCCACTATTTCCTTCTGTGTGGTGTATGTATTTCCCATGATTGAATTAATTGTGTAGTATACTTAAATTTTTGTGTATTTAAATCTTTATTATATTATCCTTATTTTATGGGGTGTGTGTTTTGTATGTTACCAAATCGATAAGGGGACCTTTCACCTTCCACTTTTAGTCAAAGACTTATATTTGTTATGTATTTTAATTTACATATTCTAATGTTGGGATATGTTCTTATATATCCTTATTGCTGTAAATTTTATGTCCAAGTGATGAGATACCCTTTTTTCTC
The DNA here is from genome assembly GCA_963277665.1 of Viscum album. NCBI lineage: Eukaryota > Viridiplantae > Streptophyta > Magnoliopsida > Santalales > Viscaceae > Viscum > Viscum album. The sequence continues at coordinate 1,428,317,082 of OY728156.1, read as the reverse complement.
TCATCAAATCATTTTCTGAATTTTAATGTGATGACGTTAGGCTGTCGAATTTTTATAAGGGAACTTCTTTACCCAATTTCAATTCTTTGGGTTAAACTTATACTTCTTGATTATGTCATGATATGAATATGTGTGAATGAAATCTGATTGTTTTATACTTAATATCCAATTATATTAGGTGTATTATTATTTTAACAAATAATTATGTCACTAATTTGTCCTTAATCTAAGGATATGATCTTTGCAAGAGACTTTCTATCAATTTACATTCTGTTGAAACTTATTTATTGTTATACACCAATTAAATTTTATATGGTGTATATACTAGAATTTGATGTATTATATCATGAAACTCTCTATTCTCATGATATTATAAGCTTTTATTGATGTTATTCCTTAATTATTTGTATTAAATCTCTCTCATTTGGTTAGAAACACTATAACTAAAATATCATTTTAAATGTTTTAAAGATTTATTCTTCTAAATATTTCTATTTAATGTCAATGTTTTAAAAATGGTTTAAAGGATTTATTTATACAGAAATTAATTTTTTAAATGTTAATTCTTTTGAAAGCTTCAAAGTGGTATGGAACACTTTGATTCAAAAATATCTTTATTAATTATTTTAAATGGTTTTTAAAATATTTTGATAAAGAGTTGTTTATTTCAATATCTTCATATGATATATTATGATTGGAATGTGGAAATATTATCTTTCATTTATGCTTGTGTTATGTGTTATGATTTTGTTATGTTATTGGGAATTGTTTATGTATATGGGTGGTTCCATGATAAACCTAGGGCGGGTGTGCCCGAGATAGCTCTCCAATGCATTGGGTAATGTGATGGAGGTAAACGTTAATGTTTATACTAAGAGAGTTAGGGAATATACTGTGATGGGTATTCCAAATTTGACTCCCTATGTAGATGTGATAGATAAAATGTATGTTTTTTATGAATGCCATAAGTTACCTTTATGATTTTTGTGTGTTATTCATGAATCTTATGATTTCGTAAGGTATGTTATGATTGAAAAGTATGGTTGCATTGATTTGTATTTATTGATGGAATAATGTTTTATTTACTTATTTTATAACCCTTAATAAGCTTTTTATGCTCATCCAATGTTTTTGAAATGATTTTCATAGGAATTAAAGATGAATATGGTCAAGGATTGGATCAAGGAAAAGTCATGCTGTCTAAAACATGAAACTAGACATGTTTCTTTTTAAGAGTTTTTATTTTATGAAAAAATGGATACTGAGTAGTAGTGTCTATATGTAATATTCAAGTTGTTATGTAATAGTTATGGCCTAATTCTCTAAAACTCTAATCCTGAAAAGATCATCAATGTGAATTCATGACATAATTAAATATTATGTAATGTTTAAGGTCAAGTCCATATAGTTGGTATCATAGGTTGGTTTAGATAACTTTAGATGATAGGGTGTTATTTAAGAATAAGTGATATAACCATAATGGTTATGATTTTATAAGGATTAATAGTTATTTTAGATAAAGTGAATGTGTTTAAGATAACATGAATAAGTATATCTTAGTATTTACCCTCCTCATAAGATATTATATGATGATTTTACTGATACAATCACACTGACCTTTTTGGTTTTAGTAAATGGCTGGATCTAGTAGGCACCAAAATAATAGTGGATGTGAAGAAAAATATGACAGTTTTTTGAATGAGAAACTGAATGAAATAGGAGATTAAATGAGAAATCTTGTGGTTATTCTCAAACAATTACTTGGATTCATGACTGACCACCTGAACAATGGTGATTTTTATAAGTCATCATTTATGCAAGAAACAAATCCCTACAAAATTTCAGGTAATAATCATAAAGGTAAGTATGTTCAAAAACCTATGTGTTGAGGATGTGGAAAGAAACACATAGAAAATGTTTCAAAGGGATGGGAAGATTTTATAAATGTGGAAATGAAGGTCATAAAGAAAGAACCTTACATTGAAAAAGGAAGCATACAGTTGACTCTAGGAAAGGAAAAGAAGTTATTTCTGAGGGATAAATTGAATGTTTTAAATGTGGTGTGCATGGTCATTATACAAACAGATGCCCTACGAAGAAGTTTCAGTAATGGGATCACCAGGATCATACAAAGATATGTTTACCAATTCCTAATTCCATTCCGATTGAGGATGAAGAAACTAAAAATGAACAATTAAAGGTATGGATTATTTCTTAACATATGTTTTGATGTTATTTAATTTTAGGATATGACTCATGATTTTGTATATAGGAAAGAAGTATTTAAGAATAAGTTGGTAAAGAATGGTTAATGGATCATGAATAATGTTAAATGAGTAAGACGTCATCATATAAGGGATTCAAGAGTTATGATAGATTTTAAGATGACGAAATGCTTAATGGTATTAAGGCTATTTTGAGGATGGGATTACTTTGGAAGACTTTTTATAATATGTGTAACCCTGAAGTTTGATATATGGAAATGTTACTCAAGGAATAGTTTTTTTGACGAGTAATAGTGGAATTTTATTTTGTAAGAATCTATGTTCATATTTTGGATATATGGTGATTTAGGTTATTTATGGAAATGATTAAACTATTATAGAGAATATGTAATTTTGTTAATTAAAGTTCAGTACGAGAATTTGAGAGTAGTCAATTTTATTTGGAGATTGTAGGACCCCGGGACACCTTGAGAGGGGAGGGGTGAATCAGGGTATCAACTTTTTCTTTTAAAAACAAGGATCTTGTTCCGACATTGGTAGGAACTGGTTAAACTTGTATAATGAATATTATCAGCAATGAAACATTCACATGCAAAGAGATGACAAAACAATTTTTACTTGGTTCACCGCTAAGGGCTACGTCCAAGGAGAATACGGTGAAAAGTTATCAGCCGTACCAAATTCCACTAATCTTAACTAGTTGTGGATTACAATGGTTTAGGAATAGTCACTCTGTCCTAGGCTCACTAACTTTACAATGGTTTAGGGATAACTCACTGCTTCTCTTGGGTCACTCCCATTGACTTCCCCTGGCTCACTGCCCTTGGAGAAGTCACAATCAGTTTATAGACGTGAATGTCTCTTCAATAGATTTTCATTGAAGTCTTTGTCTCTGATTATCACGAGACTCTACTTGCATCTAAGTCTGGAATTGATGCACTATAACGCACAAAGCCACTGAACTGAAAAACCAAAACGTGCAGACAAACTTCACTAAAAATTGCGCGCAACACCAAATCTTTACACGCAAAACCTTCCTATTGTGCGTAAAATTTAATTATTCGCATGGGAAAATATTTCGCTCCACAACAACCTTTTTCTCACAACTTAATCTTTTACACGCAACCCAAATTTTTACGTGTAGATCTGCCTTTTTTGCACATCTTGGAATTTTCCGTGCAATCCATAATATTTCGCGCAAGCCCCTTTATGTGATCCTTTTTCGTGCATCAGACCTCATATCTTATCAATGTCATCAACCGTACGGAATGTGGGGGGCCACCTCTTATTTATAGGCGTCTAAGACCCCCGCACACAAAACCACCTTTGGCGCCAAAACTTCTCATCTGGCACATAATATTTCACGTAGGAATTGTTTTTCATGCACACCATCATATTTTTCGTGCAGCCCATGCCTTTGTCGTTTTTCAACATTCTAATTCTGAAACACTGTTTGTGTGAAAAACCTCGATCCTCTATTTCGCGCATCCCACTATTTTTTGTGCCTAACTCACATATTTCGCACACAACCTTTATTTTTCACACACCACTTCCTCTTTTCACCTGCCTTCTTTTACCAACAATCCATGTATTCATTTTTCGATTTTGAGGCCCAAAAATTTGGCAAACACTGGGAAACGGTGCCACCTTCAATACTGTTGTCTGCTGGAACTGTACGATCACTTTTTTGGCACACATTATGAACATCCACTGAGGATTTTCAACAAACACAAATCATACTCAAATTCATGCCTAGAACAGCCATGGTTCCATTAGAGATAAATTTTATGATTTATATTGGAAGATTATGTGAATAAATCCTTCTGAGATTTGGGTTTCAATCTTAGTTTGGATTACTTTGAAGAATTTTATGGACTGTTTTTTATTGAATGGTAATTTTTGAACTTTGGGTATTGTTTGAAATTTTTTCAAGATTAAGAGTAGTTTTTCTTTTTGTAAAAGATTATCATTTTTGGGGATTATCTGATCTTGTACTGACCATTTTGGTTTTGGTTAATGTCTAGAGACATGGAAAAAATATAGTTCATATTTTGTGGATTATGTGATTTTTTAGAATCTGATTATAGTGCTTTCAATGTGAACAAGTCATCTTGAGTACTCATTGTTTGGAGAAAAGATGAGTTTGTGGTATAAATCTAGTAAAGGATGAAAGTTTACAAGAAAAGTAAGTATGTTTTCTTATGTTCTTATTCAAAATCTTAAATAAATTCCTCAAATTTTTGAAAAGTAACTTAAAACAAAAACATTGTCTGTTAACTTTTCTTACTGAGGAATTAAAGACCGTTTAACCCATCACAAGTTTGTGATTTTCTGGTGTTTAACTTTTTCTAATCATGTTTTCTATCACTCTCCATCAAAACATGATGGTTTTTTTCTCCTACATATCCATGTTTTCATAGAATCCCAGTATCTGTTGTCTTGGGTGACCTTTTTGCTTAACTTTTTTTCTTTTAAAGTGATAGTTTTATTTACTCTTTTTGCAATGTAGGAATTTCAATGAAGTTTCCAATCCCATTTTTAAAATTGCGAGGACACAACTCCCAAAAGGGGGGAAAGATGTAACATCTTAGGTAAATAAAGAATATAACATTTTCATATTTATTAATAAAATTTAATTAAAAATTAATTTTACTTTAAAGGGGATGATATGTTCGATGGAATACCTGATACACAACAACGAGTTTCTTTTAAATCTTATGTTACACACAATGGTGAGTCATACTGAAAAAAATAATATAATATTATTTTAAATGGTAGTTAATTCCTAGATGTAGTATTGGAGGTAATGGAAATAACTAACTACAATATTAATATACATGTTTGTTTAATGTTTTTACATTTACTCAATAAATTTTAGAGGCTTAAAATAAGAAAGAATCTGATTTTAAGCATAATATACTTTAAAAGGTTGATTTACAGCCTTTTGATGACAGACCCTCCTTAAATATTGTTTTGGTCAATTTTATATGTTTTATTTGACTAAATAAAATCATTCTTTTGAATCGGGACATCAAAATTTACTTTGGGTAAACTTTTGGTATTTTTCTAATAAAATTTAATTTTTAATGAAAAGTGAAAAATATTGTATTTTAATTCAAAACTACCTTTTAGTATAATTTATTTATATGGTTAGATTATATTTTTAGTTTGTTGTAAAGTTTAATTATATTATGTTTTTACCATTTATTCCAATTTTGTTCATTGGAAGTAATTTCACTTTTAAATTTGACATAAACAAGTGTCAATCTTTTGATAGTTATTATTTCATAAAAACACGGTTTTGGTTTTGACAACGGGAATTAATTTTAAATTAATTTCTTCCACTTAAATGTTTTGATTTTGAAAAAATGGATTCCATATTTGGAATCACGATTTCCAAGTTGTGTAAATAGGTAACTTTTAGTTTTAGACATTATGAATATTTACTTCAGTAAATATTTTATTTATCATGGTTAAATGGTAAATCTAGTAAATAAGGGTAAACAAATATTACTATAATAATATAAAATTACCCTAACATGTGTCTTAATCCTATTGGTTAATACATATCTGACCATGGAAATCCTTGTGTCGATTTTGGGATCTCATAGAGCCACTTGAAAGTGATAATGACACTTTATATTAATTAATTTAAATTAAAAACAAAAATGACATTAACAAATATATTTTAGTAAATTATTTTTTACATAGGGTTATATAAGTTATCATTTATTCTATAAATATTATTTGTAAATATAGAAATATATCCTACATCATGGTATTTTTTTGTATAAATTTTAGACATAAATAAATAAAATTATTCACGACACAATAAAGATGCAGTGTTTACCTCATTAATAAATGATTTAAATAAATAAGATTATAAAAACTAATAAAATATCCAAAATATATCCAATTCTTATTGGATGATTTTATTTCGACCATGAGTCATATTATCTTATATTTTAACTAGTTTTGGACCTTTAAAAACTGAAAATAACTATATAATAAAATAATATTTTCACACTTTCCTAAAGAGCTCCTCCTCCCCCTTATAAAAAGACCTAACTTCTAACCCATTATTCAAACCTCTAAAGCCCCTTTGATCATCCAAAACCTACCCAAATAAGCTATAAATAACCATATATTCCGCTTAGAAGCATTACCTTAGTCATAAGGCACTTCAAGTAAACCTTTTGGTTCAAACCAAAGGGATATTCCCAATTTAGAGGCAACGTCTTCTCTTAAGTCCTTATGTTTTATTTTAAATCTCCAACCCTCTAAAATCTTTTTATTATTTTCTTTTATAACAACACTGGTGTTATAAATAGACTAGGTTGTTTTTATGAGAAGTATTCTTACTACACTTACACACACCTCAATCTAATGGGTAAAGAACATACTGTTTATGTGGATGACAAACTAACGCCTCATGAAATGATGATTGTTCAATTATCTCACACCACCTCTTATGGCATAAATTATGATGGAAATATATTTATATATGATATATTTTATGTTTATGTTTTATTTATTATTATATATTTTTAATTTATATCATACCTTTATGGTTTCCATTATGAGTAAACGTGATAGTTTCATTTGAGGAAGTGCGGACTACCGCCCCCTCAAAGTGATATGACTTGTTCATACAATACATCGGACACATAAAGGATGGATTTATTGAAATTATATATGATATTATACTGGAATTATAATATAACTATGTATCATGAAGTTGTCATTCAATTAAGATATGAAATAGAAATGAAAGTAGCGTTCATGCGTACATACGACTTACCGTCTCCAGGAAAGGTGAATTTCACTTCTTATCTCCAAATGCTATGTACTATTATAAATACATATATATACTAGATATATAAGATATCTAAATCATTAATATATTTCTGGATATAATGGACTCTTGACCACATGGACAACCTGTAATTACAAGGTGTTCATTTTTGACTTAAGTACCAAATATCGACAAAATGACCAATATTAACTTAAATGATTAAAAAAATGTTTATAACAAGGTAGTAAGTGATATAAAAGGAATAATAAACATGAAAAAGGGTTATTAATCAATTATATATTAACTTAAGTTTATTATTCAAGAATAATAAGGAACAAACAATTCAAGTCAGACACAAGGTAAGGGGTTTCTTATCTCACTTTTAATTCTGTGATATTTCCATTGTTCGACACTTATTTATTGCATGTGGTGTCCTGTGTACTTCCATTTGATATATATTATCATGATTCTATTTATATTCATGGTATTATATGACTCATTTTGTGGTTATTAACTTTTGGTCATATGACTCGATTGATTACAACATGGTAAGGGGTTTCTTATCTCACTTTTAATTCTGTGGGATTTCCATTATTCGCCCTTTATTTATTCCATGTGGTGTATTGTGTACTTCCATTTGATATATATTATAATGATTCTATTTATATTCATGGTATTTTTTGATTCCTTTGGTGGTTATTAACTTTTGGTCATACAACTTGATTGATTACAACATGGTAAGGGGTTTCTTATCTCATTTTTAATTCCATGAGATTTCCATTGTTCGCCACTTTTTTATTGCATGTGGTGTAATGGGTACTACCATTTGATATATATTATCACGATTCTCATTATATTAATGTTATTATGTGATTAATTTGTCAGTTATTAAATTTTGTTCATACGACCTGATTGATTACTACGTGGTAAGGGGTTTTCATCTCACTTTTTTATTCCCGTGAGATTCATGCTATATTTGCCACTATTTCCTTTTGTGTGGTGTATGTACTGCCCATGATTGAATTAATTGTGTAATATACTTTAATTTATGGGTATTTACATCTTCATTTTATGAATCTTCTTTCATGGGGTGTATGTTTTTTATGTTACCAAATCGGTAAGGGAACCTTTCCCCTTCCTCTTTTAGTCAAAGACATATTTTTGTTATGTCTTTTAATTTACATCTTCTTATGTTGGGATATATTCCTGTATATCCTTATTACTGTAAATTTTATGTCCAAGTGATGAGATAACATTTTTTATCTCATCAAATCATTTTCTGAATTTTAAAGTGACGTCGTTAGGCTGTAGAATTTTTGTAAGGTAACTTCTTTACCCAATTTCAATTCTTTGGGTTAAAATTATACTTATTGATTATGTCATGATATGAATATGTGTGAATAAACTCTGATTGTTTCAAACTTAATATAAAATTATATTGGGTGTATTATTATTTGTCACACATAATTATGTCATTGGTTTTTCTTTAATCTAATGATATGATCTTTGCAAGGGACTTCGTCTCAATTTACATTCCATTGAAAATTATTTATTGTTATACACCAATTCAATTTTATATGGTATATATACAACCCTTTGACGTATTATATCATGAATATCTGTATTCTGATGATATTATAAGCTTTTATTGATGTTATTACTCAATTATTTCTATTCAGTCTCTCTTATTTGGTCAGGAACTCTTTAACTAAAATTTCATTTTAAATGTTTTAAATATTTATTCTTCTAAACCATTATCTTTAATGTACATGTTTTAAAAATGGTTTTATGTATTTTTCTATATGGACATTAATGTTTTAAAATGTTAATTCTTTTAAAAGCTTTAATGTGGATGGGACACTTTGATTCAAAAATATCTTTATTAAAATTTTTAAATGGTTTTGAAAATGGTTATGAAAATGGTTTGATAAAGCATTGTTAATTTCAATATCTTGATATGATATATTGTGATTGGAATGTGGAAATGTTATATTTACTTTATTCTTATGTTATGTGTTATGATTTTGTTATGTTACTGGGAATTTTTTTACCTATATGGGTGGTTTCGTGATAAGCCTTGGGCGGGTGAGCCCGAGATAGCTCTCCAATGCATTGGGTAATGTGATAGAGGTAAACATTAATATTTCTCCTAAGAGATTTAGGGAATATACTATGATGGGTATTCCAAATGTGACTCCCTATGTAGCTTTTATAACTACAATGTAAGTATGTTATGAATTCTATAAGTTACCTTTATGATTTATGATTTGTGTGTCTTATTCATAAATATTATGATTTCATAAGGTATTTTATGACTGAAAAGTATGGTTTCATTGATTTGTATTTATTGATTTTATAATGTTTTCCTTCTTTATTTTATAACCCTTACTGATATTTTTATGATCATACCATGTTTTTGAAATGTTTTCCACAGGAATCAAAGATGAATAGGGTCAAGGATGGGATCAAGGAAAAGTCATGCTGTCTAAAATGGAGAACTAAATATGTTTCTTTTTAAGTATATTTATTTTATAAACAAATGGATACTGAGTAGTAGTGTCTACATGTAATATTCATTTTTCAAGTAATAGTTATGGAATAATTCTCTAAAACTCTAAACCTGAAAAGATCCTCATTGCGAATTTTTGACATAATTCAAGATTATGTAATTTTTATGGCCGAGTCCTTATATTAAGGCTAACTGCCAAGAATATCATAGTGGAATGGGCTCAATCCCTAAACTATCATAGTAGTCATGGTTCACTCATAATACTATCATAGTGGTCAAAGTACATTACTGAATTTGATTCACTCCATATTCTAGTCCTATTTATATCATGAGATATCAATATTTACCTAATGTATTGGAGGGATATGTAATTATGGGATCTGCCGTCACATAATGAAAATCAAAATTATGTGTTCCACAAGATCATAAAAAAATCATCATATCATAATACATGAAAATGAAATGCGTTTTATAATAATTTCATCATATAAAAACTCATGGAAAATAGATAGGTTTCATAAACCTTTCATCTTTTCATCAGAGCATTACCCATGGAAATGAAGAGGGTTTTATAAATACCCTGTTGACATAAAAACAAAAAATTTAGTGAATTAATATGGATGGTATCAATGGATCATATCCCTAGTAAAGTTTATGAAACATCAAAGTATGCCGTCTTAGATGGAAAATCTTTTAATAATCACATGGAACATTTCATGAGGAACATATCTATTCCATTTTGAAACCAGTTATTTATTGTAATGTATCAGAATTTTTTTTATTTTTTTAATTATATGGAATTATTTTGAGACCACATGCTTTGAAGACACATGATTTTGATGCCCGGAGAGCCCAGAGTGGAATTTTGACCTTTTTTTAAGGTATGTTCAGTAAACATGCGATTGGGTTTTTATAGATTTTGAACTGGTGCATGGATCGAAAATATGAGGGAACCATTGAACTCAGAAATGTGGGATTCACCTAAAAATGACTTAACTTCGGATGATAAGGGATGAGTGAAAAAGTTATTTTTCAGGATTTTTCTAGAAAAATAAAAAAAATAATTTAAATGAATTATTTTATTTCTTTTCCAACTATTAAGTGGAGGGCGGTGACGATGTGGTCTAGTGACAAGGCTGCGACGAGGCACATTAATGGGGATCAGTAATGCCCCATATCATGTAGTGTAATGATTAAATAAAGGAATTGTAATAGCAATGTTGTTTCATAAATTAAACAACATAATGATGTGACATTGCAATGTAAATGAAACGCTGCGACATGTTTTCCTTTTAATTATTTGGTACATTGGTGGTATGAGGATTAATCAGAGAGGATCCTTAACTAAAATCCAACAAAATTCCTCTCCAAATAAGAACAACAAACGCTGATGAGACTTCATCATCTTTGACATGCCTCGAAGAATAGAGCCGAAAGTGACGTCAACATCTTGAAACCTCGAAGAAAAGAACTTCGGCATCGAATGTCAATGAGGTAGGTGTTTATGCAATCTATGTATTTGATGATTTCTTCATCGTTCTTGAAAATTAATGGTTAATGTAGATCAACCGAATAACGGGTTGATATGCGAATTGCTTGTTCTTTCGATTGGATGTTGTGTAGGGTTTTGATTTTGGGTTTTCAAGTTGTGTGGTTATCATCATGTTTATCCCCATGATTAAAATCTAGTGTAGAGGGCACAGGCCAACCCAAACAAGGCTTTTCCCCTCCTCCATAGTTGTTCTTGGTGTGTTATTTTCAGTTGACTGGTAATCTTGTCTTCAAGGAAAATTCAAAGTCTTCGTGGTGATGGTGTCACCCTATGGAGACCGTAGGTGCATACGACTCAAAAAATGGACCAGCAGAGAGACTCCGGTGGCCCGTCGAAGGCACAAACAATGAACCGAGGAAGCATCACTTAAATGGAAGGACCACTTCCAAGCCATCTAGTGGATGGAGATCCACAGTCCTTCATCCATGACTGGAGGAGGTCCCATGTCCATGGGGCCAACGAGGCCTGGTCGTGGCGTGGCTACTGCATCCCGGCTGGTCGTCACACCAACGGACACCCCTGTGGTTGGGCCTTGGACCACACCCCTAGAAAATGGCCCAAACCCACACACAGTGGGCTAGACCCATGCAGGCAGGCCAGACCTGTACCCTTTGGGCTGGGTCGGATGAAACCAGGTCGCCGGGCGAACCGGTGGGTTGGACCCTCAGCCCAAACCGAGTCAGGTCCAACGAAGACCATCGACCATACTAGACTAGAACGACCCTGAAACGAACCAGGTAAGGTCAATTACATCTAATTAAATTGGGGAATTTGGGACCCCTGGTTCAGGATGGTCGGGTCAGTCCGACCAGGTCAGATCGGGCCCAAACACAAATGGTCCCCTATTTACTAAAACACTTGTATCATGCAAACCATGCGTCCGATTGATGCGTCGTCATTATCGTTGAGACCCTTACGACATGGTGGTACTTATGATATACACCACTTGATTTTTAGAAGACATTGGAGTATGGACGAATTGGGATTGTACTTGAATCAAACCAGAACCTTTTTACTAAAAAACCTATAACTTACCGACCGGGCGTCTAATCGACGTGCCATCTATTGCATTGGAACCCTTATGATAAGACAGTCCTTTGGGTTACCTCTTAGTGAGACTTCATGGTGGTTGAAATAAGACTACTGTCTTGAGTAGTATAACCTTTTGAACTCATACATACAAGGAGTGGGAATCAAATGGCTAGCTGTCAAGTAAAGAGAGAGACCCTCCGTGGATCGGAAATGGCGTGACCCTACGTGTATCGGAAAGAGAGAGACCCTCCATGGATCAAAAATGGTGTGACCCTCCATGGATCGGCAATAGAGAGAATCTATATAGATCATCAATAGTGTGACCCATCATGGATCAATATGAGAGTGACCGTTTGTGGATCAGCAGTAGTGTGACCCATTGTGGACCATCTGTAGAGTGACCCATCGTTGATCAGCGGTAGAGCGATCCTTCGTTGATCGGAAGCAGAGAAACACTTCTTGGAATAGCAGTTGAGACACTCAATAGAATATAATGATATATATTATGACTAAATATATTTATTCGATTTCATTAAGTTGTATACCTGGTGTGAGCTATCTTTTACTTTGTGTTTTGTGATTGAGATCTTAATTTGTGGTTTTTCTTTTTGGATTTCTGAGAGACCTTAGAAGGTCTCGAGGTACCTACTATTTAAAGTTATACTCACCCCTACACGGGCTTCACATGAACCTATTGTGTCTTGTGGAGACGATAGATAGCTTGACTAAGACTTGGGGAGCCAGGGATAGAGGGTGCTCAGAAGTGATCAATAGACGTGGTGAGCTGTAATGATGTCAGACAGTGAGTTGTACCTACCCTTAAGGTAGGATCCTCAACGGACGATCTCTAGAGCTCGGATTTATTTCCTTTTGTTGTACATTTCTTTCAGTTAGAGATTGTATGCTGGCCTCTTTACTTTTAGTACTTAGTTTTACTCTCAATAGTGGTTCCTGGTGTTCTTCTTTGTGTGTACTCTATCTCTGTGCGTACAAGTTTAGAGGAAACGCCTCCCCTTCTTGGATTATTTCTTTTCGATGATAGTCACCAACCCATGGCCTATGGAAGGTGGTCTTGGAGAAGTCACAGCATGGGCCCTAGGGGATGGGTCATGAAAAAGTGGTATCAGGGGGCGGTCGGTTCCAACAGAGGAACTAAGAGTCTGATTTTTTTCAATGGAGCAATGGTGTTCAGTGTATTGTGTTTGGATTTTAGTTTAGGGAGTCTAGTTTTGGTGCAGTGGCCAACATATCCATACACCAGGACCCTAACTTCTGTTTTCTGACATGGTATTTGAAAACACTAGTTTCATGTTTTTTAGAAATTTTTTTCTCTTGGTCTATTTTGGGTCATCTTACCAGGTATAAATTATTGACCTTGGTACATCTGTTTCCTTATAGGAGTCCTCCAAGAAGATATAAAGCCATGATTCTAGTGAGAGATCACGATGATAGCCCATTGAGTAATGAGACATTGGTATAGGGACCACTTACGACGGTATCACCTATGGGTGGTGTACCGATAGCACCACCACTTGTAGAGCAGAAGATACTACCATCCCCACTAGCAGATATTTCATGTCGACTGGGCGCAATGCATGAGTTTTATAGACATAGGCCTATGAGGTTTTGAGGCGAGACATATCCTCAAGTAGCTGAGGACTGGGTGTAGGCTGTGGCATGAGTTTTTTTTTCTTAGTAGAGACACCAACAGATCAAATGGTGGTCCTAGCCACTAAATGTTTTAAGGGAACAATAAGGAGATTGTGGATCTTGATGATCTAAACACATGAGGAGGAAACCCTTTCCTATTTGGACTTCGAGAGCCACTTTATGGAGGAGTTTGTACCAGTGACATTGTGCTCTGTGTGTATTCAGGATCTACTGCACCTATATCAGGGCAATTTGAATGTGGCCTAGTGCTTTTCAAGGTTTACAGACCTCTCCCACTACTACACCAACATGGTGCATGATCCTTTGTTTAGGGCCTAGACCTTTGAGCAGAGACTCTGACGGGAGATTTGGGCTTTGATGATTTCACTCAACATCCTGACGTAGGATGGAGTGCTAGAGAAAGCACTACTGGTGGAGAGATTCCTTGATGAGCAGGAACCAATAGTGAGATCCTCCACTGGCTGATAGGTAACTGAGTCATCTAAAGCAGGTAGTAGGCAGATGACATAGAGGCCTAAACTAGCCAGACCTTCCATAGGATGACCCCAGGACATAGGGTTGGTGGTGCGGAGCTCGCAAGGAAAAGGAGGTCAGCAAAGGAGCAGACTGTTCTATTCATGTGGCGGACATGGTCACATGGCTTGTGACTTCCCGACCTGCCATACTGATGATCAGTATATGGTTGAGGTACCGTTAATGTAGAGGTAGCGGTTCGAGTGAGGAGGTATGTAAGGTAGTAGACGTGGAAGGGGAGCCAGCCGAGCAGTAGGCGGTGGGCGATGGTTTGAGGTGTTACCGCCACCACCCACAGGAGGTCCACCCCAACCTCAGGGAGGAGGAGGAAATGGGAGAGCATAACTTCAGTCAGTAGAGGCTTATGATTATGACACTCAATTGATGATCCGATGTACGATCTGTGTCTTCTCCTCTATAGATATAGTTCTTATAGACATAGGTTCTAGTCACTCCTTTCTTTCCACAACTCTCATTCAGAACATGGAGATTTTGGTGGAGCTGTTGGATCAATCCTTAAGGATAGAGACTCTTATGGTAGGGGATTCAACGATTAAATAGTGGTTCTGGTAGGTTGAGATTACTCTAGGTGGCGAGAGCTTTGGTTGGGATCTCTTAGTAGCAATATCGAGGCCTTATGATGTCATCTTGTGTATGGACTGGTTATCCATGGTCCATGATTAGATCAACTATTTTAGGTGTACATCGCGGTGTTTCTATGGAGGTGGGACCATGTTTTCCTTCATCAGTGAGAAGGAAACCCTGGAAGCACATGAAATACTTTCTCGGAGGAGGGTAAAACCAATCACTCACCAGTTGGCTAGCCCCACCCTCAGTGCAATGAATGAGAGGAGTCCAAGATTTCTTGTAGTGGTGGATGAGTACATGGATGCTTTTATTAATGATTTTTCAAGACTACCTCATCAAAGGGAGGTTGCCTTTTATATCGACCTGTACCCCAGGCCAACACTGATATCTACACCGGCATATCGGATGTCTCCCACAGAGCTTCACAAGATGATGGTACATATAGAGGAATTGTATTAGAAGGGGTTTGTAAGGACTAGTGTTTCACCATGGGCATCCGTAGTTCTTTTTTTCCAAGAAGGAAGATGGGATTCTGAGGTTTTGCATGGACTTCTAGTGCCTGAACTAAGTGATCATAAAGAACAAGTATCCACTACCAAGGATCGATGAACTCTTAGACTAGTTGAATGGAGCGATGTGGTTCTATAAGATAGACCTTAGATGGGGATATCACTAGATTTGGGTAAGGGATGAGGATGTGCCGAAGATATCCATCTTGTTCCAAAATGTCCACTATAAGTTACTGGTGATGCCTTTCAGAGTGACCAACACCCCAGTAGAGTTTATAGAACTCATGAATATAATCTCCTAGCCTTACCTTGACCTGGTTTTGTGGTCTTCATTGATGACATATTTGTTTACTCAATGTCAAAGGAGGATAAAACTACACACCCGTGGATAGTCATGGATACACTCTGAGAGCATCAACATTATGGAAATATCCCAAATTACCAGTTTTGGAATCAGTAAGTCCACTTTTTGGGACATGTCATCTCGGAGGTTGGAGTTTTAGTGGATTTGGAGAAGATAGATGAGTGCATGATTGGGAGCCACCTTAAAGCGTGACTGAGGTGTAGAGTTTCTTGGGGTTGGCCGGATACTACAAGAGGTTCGTTACCAACTTCCTCAGAGTAGAATCACCCTTATTGGCTTTGACATGGAAAAGAAAACCCTTTATGTGGAAAGAGAAATTTCAGCAGGGTTTCCAGGAGCTGAGGAAAAGACTGAATAGTACTCCCATATTAAGACTACCAGAGGAGGGTGTTGGGCATATAGTTTACTACGATGTATCAGGGACAAGACTGGGTTGTGTCTTGATGCATAAGTGAGAAGTGATCACATATGGCTCATGCCAGTTGATTCATCATGAGAAAAAATATGAAACCCATGACCTAGATTTAGAAGTAGTGGTATTTTCCTTGAAGATGTGGAAGAACTACTTGATAGGTGAAGAATTTATGTTGTACTCTTCCCACAAGAGTCTCAGGTATATCTTCTCCCAGAAGGACCTGAACATGAGACATCGACAATGGATAGAGTTCCTCTAGGACTATGAATTTGAGATAGTCTATACTCCTAGAAATGGGAACGTGGTGGTAGACATGCTCAGCAGGAGGAATGGTTTGCAGCTGCTGAGTGAGGTGAAAAATTAGTTGGCTACGATTCATATATCCTCTGTGGATGATGGTGGAGCTTATTACCTTCAGTTGATGACTGTTACTCCCTCACTCTTACAATGAGTCAGGGAGGCACAACTGGTGGATGTTGACTGCGAGGCTCAATGTGCTCAGTTACCCTCAGGATGGGCTCCTAATATATTTTTGATAGGTGGAGAGCACGCCATCCATTTCAAAGGGAGTACCTTAGTTCCAGTGACCTTGCGGGAGGAGGTGTTCAAGGAGTTCCATAAATACCCTTTGGAAGTACATTATGGAGTGTAAAATATGTACCAGGACCTCCAAAGTTAGTACTGGTGGCCAGGGATGAAGAAAATGGTGGTTGAGTTTGTTTCTCGATGCCTCACTTGTTAGCAAGTGTAGGTTGAGCATCAAGTTATAGTTGTCTTGGCGTAGCTACTCAAGGTGCCATAGTGGAAATGAGATGGTATCTCAGTGGAATTTGTGATGGGGTTACCACATACATCTAGGGGCCACAACTCTATCTAGGTGATCATTGACCGTCTCACCAAGTTGGTTTACTTCTTACCCATCCAGGAGTAGGGAACGGTAGAGGGATTGAGACACCACTATGTTAAGAAGATAGTGCTGCTTCATGGGGCGCCTTTGACGATCGTCTCTGATCTTGATTCTCGCTTTACATCCTGGCTATGGAGAGGATTATAGGAGGTGTTCAGGACACTGCTGCGCTTGAGAATAGATTTTCATCCCTAGAATGATGGTTAAACGGAGCAGAAATTACAGACCTTAGAGGACATGCTACGTGCCTGCATCCGGGATTTTGGATGTAGTTGGGAGGACCACCAGCCACTTGTGGATTTTTTATAAAACAAAACCTATCACTAAACCATTGACATGGCACCATTCAAGGATTTGTATGGGAGTCGTTGAAAATCACCCCTATACTGGACAGACACAGGGGAGTCGATAATCATGGGTCCCGAGTTGGTATAGGCTACCAATGAGAAGGTGAAAATCATCCTGTAGTAGATGAGGATTATACAATTAGGTAGAATTATTATGCCGATAAGAGACGGATACCCTTGGAGTTTGAGGATGGAGAACATGTATTCCTTCAAGTCTCATCCTAATAAGGATTACAGAGATTTGGCCAGGGAAAAAAGCTATCTCCAAGGTTCATCAGACCTTTTCAGATCTTGAGTAGAGTTGGAAATGTGGTGTACAACCTAGCTCTTCCCCATAGATGAAATGGGTGCATGATGTATTCCACATGTCGTAGCTGAGAAGGTTTATGAATTATCCATCACACTTCATTGAATGGGGTGAGAAGGACATTGATGATGGGGAGATGTTTGAGAAGTTCCCAGAGGAGATAGAGGATCAAAAGGATTGGGTCCTATGGGGATGATCGATTCCTCTAGTGTGAGTTTGGTGGCATCACAAGAATCTTCAGGAGGGAACATGGGAGGGGGAGGCTCAGATTCGTGCTTAGTACCCACATCTGTTGGATTAGTTTTGTTTTGGATTTCAGCAGTGTAAATCCCTAAGGTGCGTAGAATTTAATGTCTCTAAAATTCTGTGTAATTTTTTAATTATATGGAATTATTTTGAGACCACATGCTCTGATAACAACTAATTCTGAGGCCTGGAGACCCCAAAATAGAATTTTGACCTTTTTTAAGGTATGTTCAGTAGACTTGTGGGTGGGATTTTATAACTTTTGAACTGGTGCTTCGATAAAAATTCTTAGGGTACTGTTGAACTCTGAACTCTAGGATTCATCTAAAAATGACTTAAATTTGGTAGGTAAGGGTAGAGAGAAAAAGTTATTTTTCAGGATTAAAAAAATAATAATAATTTAAAGAAATTATTTTATTTACTTTCTCACCATTGATCGGAGGACGGTGACGTTATGGTGCAGATTTGAGGTGGCGATGAGGGGTATTAATGGGTCTCATTAATGGCCTATATCACATAATGTAGCAATAAATAAAGGAAGTGTAATAGCAACGTTGTTTCATAAATGAAACAGCATAACGACGCAACCTTGAAACGTAACTGAAATGCTGGAGCATGTTTTACTTTTAATTTTTTGGTGCATTTGTGGGGCGAGGATTAATCAGCGAGGTTACTCTGAAGAACATATAATGAACTCCCTCCCTTAAAAAGAAAGAATAACTCTAGTGAGACTTTATCATATTTGATGTGCCTTAAAGAACGAAGCCAAAAGTGATGTCAACATTTTGAAACCTTGAGGATGAACACATTGACATTGAACATAAATGAAGTAGGGTTTTATGCGTTCTAATTATTTGATGATTTCTTCCTTGTTCTTGAAAATTAATGATGAATTCGGATCAACTGACTAACTGGTTGATCTGCGAATCACTCGTTCTTATGGATGGATGTTGTGTGGGATTTTGATTTGGGGGTTTTCAAGATATGTGGTTATCATTGTGTTTATCTCCATGATTAAAATCTAACACGAAGGGTGCGTGATGACCCAGAAAGGCCCGGTCCCTCCTCCATAGTTGTTCTTGGTGCGTTCTTCGAAGTCGACCAGTTAACTTGTAATCAATGAGAATTCGAAGGCTTCGTGGTGATAGTGGAGCCCTAATGAGACCATAGGCATAGAGGGATCCAAAAACGAATGACCAAAGAAACTATTGTGGCCCATCGCTGACACCATGAGTGGCGGCCCACGGTAGCGGCCACAGGCAGAGGGTGGTGGCGCACCCGTCAGCATCTCGCGATATCAGGAATCCATGACTAGATGACCGTGGTGGTGAAGAGGTGCAACATTCTTCGGGACCACATGGAGGGATGACCCATGTCTAGGACATTCGATTGTAAGAGAGCCATGTTCTGTCGAAAACAGTTAGAGGAGGCACTGCATTTTCTAGGACAGTGGGGGCCGGACGTGGCGTGACTGCCACGTCTCAATTAGTCGGCACACCGTCAGCCACCCTTGCGGACGTGCCTCAGGCCGGCCGTCCGGACTTGTACCCAGTGGGCTGAACCAATGCTGACAAGCCATACTCGTGCCCTTCATGTCGGACCAGATGAGACTGGGTCATCGGGCGACCCGGCAGGTTGGAACCACGACCAAACCGGGCCATGTCCAACGAGTCCCATTAGGCCTGGCCCATTTTCAAGACCAGACCAGACCAAACCCAACCTAAAATGGGTCAGGTCAATTCTGTCTAATTGAACTAGGGTATTTCGGACCCCTGGGCTGGGATGGTTGGGTCGGTTCAACTGGGTGGGACCGGGTCGAGACAAAACTGGCCCCGTGTTTTCCAAAATGCCTATATCTTACAAACTGCGCGTCCAATTAACACACTGTTAGTGGCGTTGGTCCCTTTGAGATGGTGTGACCCTTTTGATATAATCTACTTAAATTTTTGTATAAGTTGGAGTACAACCAGGTTGGATCATACTCAAATCCAACCAGACCCTTTTTACTAAAAAGTCTATAACCTACAGAATGGGCGTCTGATCGATGTGACATCTATTGCATTAGAACCCATACAAAAAGATGGTGGTTTGGGTTACCTCAAAGTGATACTTCATGGAAATTGAAATAAAACCGATGGCTTGAGGATCATAACCATCAGAACTCATATGTACAAGGTGTGAGAATCCAATGGATGGATGTCAAGTGAAGGGAGAACCTCTATGGATCGACAAGAGAGCGACCCTTTGTGGATTGGAAATAGCACAAACCTTCATGGATAGGCAAGAGAGAGACCCTACGTGGATCATAAATGGAACAACCCTTCATTGATCAGCAAGAGAGTGACCCTATGTGGATAGTAAATAGCGCGACCCTCTATGGATCGACATGAGAGTGAACCTCTGTGGATCAACAGTAGCACGACCCATCATAGACTGGCCATAGAGCGACCCATTGTGGATCAATGGAAGAGTGACCCTTTGTGGATCAGCATTGAAGCGAAAATTCTAAGATTAGAAACCAAGACTCTCAATAGAATATGATGATCTAGTTTATGAATAATGATCTGTATTCCCATTATTTAAGTTGTATACCTGACATGAGATCTCTTTTACTTTGTGTTTTGTGACTGAGATCTTGCTTTGTGGTTTTCCTTTGTGGAGTTTTGAGAGGCATTAGGGGGTCTCAGGGTACCTAATGAGTATTGTTTTACTCAGCCCTGCACGGGGTTTCCCACACATGTTGTGTCTTGTGCAGACGATAGACAGGTTGACTGATACTTGGGGATCTAGGGTTAGACAGTGCTCGGAAGTGATCAATAGACGTGGTGAGCTGCAATGATGTCATACAGTGAGCTGTACCTACCCTTCATGTAGTATTCTCATTGGAATATCTCTAGAGATTTTTTTTCTTTCCTTTTGTTGTAGGTTTCTTTCAATTAGGGCTTGTATAATTGCCCCTTTACTTTCACTACTTACTTTTACTCTTAGTAGTGGTGCCTGGTGTTATTCTTTGTGAGTGTACTTTGTCTGTGTACATAAAAGTTTAAAGTAAATGCATTCCCTTTTTGGGTTATGCCTTTTCGGTGATAGTCACTAACCCCTGGCTAATGGAAAGAAGGCTTGAGGTAGTCACGACACAGGCCCCAGAGGATAGGTCGTGACATTTATAATCTAAAAATTGTCTAAATATTAAAGATAACATTTTCATTCAATATAAAATTGTAAAAATATAATGTAATTTTTAAACC
Organism: Viscum album; assembly: GCA_963277665.1. Lineage (NCBI taxonomy): Eukaryota > Viridiplantae > Streptophyta > Magnoliopsida > Santalales > Viscaceae > Viscum > Viscum album. The sequence continues at coordinate 1,428,295,854 of OY728156.1, read as the reverse complement.
ATTGATTATTAACGATAATGGAAAACTAGATTGACACAATGTATAACAAAACAGACATTCCTTTCAAATTATCATTAAAAAGGAAAAAGTATCATGTTTGGAAAATGAGAAAAATATTCCTTTGAAACTATTTTAAAAAATTAAAACATGGGGAAAAATGTTTTTAAAAATAATGGTATAATAGTAAAAACTATAGTGATGTAGAATTATCATACATAGATATTACATATTTTTAGATAAATATTTTTTACATTATACAAACACATTCTTGGGGACTGTAATTGTTTAGTTCATTTGGAAACTTGGTACACAATATTCTTAATTCCCAAAAGATCTTCAATGTAACCCATAAATATATTCCCATTAAGAAATCTCTATATACATACTCTACATAAAAATCATTCTTCATAACAAAGGGAAATTAAACATAATAAATGGTGATATCATATGATTAGTAAGAGTAAACAAGTGATATACATAAGAATAACTTAATAATATGGGTATGAGAAAATGATCATAACATTTCAAGACCATACCTTGCATATAAAATATCATAATATTGAGTCATTACATAAATATTGGAAGTTCATAATACATTAATCATAATGGTATTAAATAACATGATCCATGAGTGCATAAAATTGCAAAAAGAAAAAGATTTGTGGATACACATAATCATAGAAAATATAATTTCAGGATTACCCACAAGAAATTTGTAACATGTTATGCTTGATCTAACCACCCATGTACCTACTTCAGGCTTTGGCTAACCACATGTGTACCCTATTTTTTAGACTTATGATAACAACATGTGTACCCTCATTTTCGAGCTTGAGATAACCACCCGTGTACCCACTGATATCATACAACATTTATCATTACCCAATTCATTGGAGAGAGATATAGGTCCCACCAACAACTTAATGAAAATCATATATATGTGTACCCAAATATCATAGAAATTTCATCTTATTAAACCCTATGAAATGAAATGGGTTTCACAATAATTTCATCATTTCAAAACCTGTGGAAAAGGTATAGGTTTCATAATCATTTTATCATATCATCATTGAATAACCCATGAAAAAATAACAAGGTTTCATAAAAATTTTATTATGGTATAACCCATAGAATAGAGATGGGTTTTATAAGCATATCATCATAATAAACCATTCAAAGAAAAAATAAGAATAATATTCTTGGTTTATATCCTCAGAAAATTATAAGTTATATCAAAGGAGGTCCTCTTAGATGGATAATTATTTTTCAAAATCACTTGTAACATTTATTGAGGAAAATAAATTTTAATTTAAAATCACTTTTTAAAACTGAACATTATTAAATATTTTGGAAATACTTTTCATTGAAAATAAAATTTTAAAACTTATAAAGGAAGCTTTAAAAATAAATAAAATATTTCTTGGGGAAAATATCATTTCCACATTGATAAAAAATTTAAAAGATAAAACATTGTGAAAAGAATTTCCTTAAAAAAGAAATTTCAAAAATTATTAAGGAATATTAAAATAAAATAATGTTCCTAATGATAGGAAATTTCATTATTGTTTTTCCCAAAGATTCCTTTAACATTTTTGGTAAAATTTAAAAGGACATTATTTTTGAAAATGACATGAATATTCCTTTTAATTTTTATTAAAAAGAAAAAATGGGTAAAAATGTATTTAATAAAAAAAATTAAAAAAAATTTGAATTGTTTTTGAAATAATTGTTTTGGAAGAAAAAAGGGTTTTGATTGAAAATATTTTTTTTCTTAAAAACATTTTTTTTAACTCTTGAGTACATAAGGAGAGGAAAATGAAGAAAAAAATGTATTCTAAAGAAATAAATATCATATAATAAAACTAACGAGTTTCTTGAGAAATGGATTCTAAGATTCTATCATAATAAACATAATCATAAACAATCCCAATAAATGATGACACTGTAATATAAAAACATAACTGGTTTGGTAAATTTAAAACATAATCCCCATGAAGTGATATCATTAAATAAAGCTTAAAATATAATTATTATAAATAAATTCATGATATTACAAGTAAACGGGTATGAAAATACACATAGTACAATAATATTGATGCATAACATAATCATATATCTTAAAGAAGGAAAACTAAGATAAAAATCAATTACCGATTTGGTAAATTTTGAAAAGTAAAGCCCATGAAATAGAGATCCCAAAATGGAAATGTAAATAACAATAATTTTAAGAAATTTATTCATAAAATATATTTATGAAAATTATATACACCACATAAAAGAAACACATGGTGAATATGACATGTGTCCCACAGAAAAATAAAAGTGATATAAAAATCCCTTAACGCTTCAATAATATTTTGAATCATAAGCCCCAATAAATCATGAAATGAAATGAAAGTTTAAATATCATTAATATAATGAAATTATTGATATAAAATATCAATGTTATACCATATACACCACAAAAAATAAATGAGTGGTGAATTTTCATATGTCTCCCAAAAATAAAAGAGATACTAGAAATCCCTTAACTTAAGTCTTGACTTCCTTTATATAAATTTGAAACTCCTATATAATAAATATAATTTTATTATAAATATATTACAGAATCATATATATATATATATATCATATCATATATTATTTACATATGACATTTTATTACCTGTTTATTAACAATTTCATGTTAAATTCACGTTTTTGGCAATAATTACATTATATTTTATGTAGGATTTGATTGGTTATTTTTCATCCTATTATTTTTATCATGGTTCCCTAATCTTAATAATGTTAAAAATGATATAAATATAATATATATTTGGTATATATATATATATATTTATATTAATCTCTAAAAGATAGAGATAGAAAATGAAACACACTATTCATGGACACGATATGTTGTTCATACGCACAAATGATATTTCCATTTTCTATACATATTTAAAGAAAGAAAGGTAAAAGATATATTATCATTAAATAAATATTTTAATTTCATATATAATAATTATTTTAATCAAAAACCTTCTTATTACCATCCATTTAAAGCGTGATTGAATCACATTACTTCGTGAGGTGATAGTCTTTCGTACACACGAGTGACATTATCATATTCCAAAAAACTGGAAAGCATAATGGTATGTGTGATATAATAATTTCATAAGCATAATAATATTATAAATATCATATATTAAAAATAAATACATCATCATGTACAAACTTGAGAGGTTTTAATGGGAAAACAACTAATAATGGTTTGTGAGGCGGTAGTCCGCCAAACACACGAATGATTAATTAAGAACCCATCTTATAGAAGTGGAGATTGTTGTAGGTCATGATTTTAACATTAAAAGTCTCATTATATTTAATTTACTTATTTTATTATATATTCACATTATAATAAGAATTCAAATAGGTTGTGTAATAAATAATAAAAAAATTATTGTTGATGAATGCTACATCTTCTTCGGGTAGCCTCCTTAGGGTTGCACCAAAATCCTTCTTAGGTTAGATTTTTTTCCAAAATAAGGATTATAAAATGATATGAGGTAATTCAGTAAGTTCTTTTGGTAGGTATTGGTTAACAAAAGGGTTTCAAGGTGTGAAGAGTATAGGAGAAGGGGTGGCCTTTTATAACTACAGTGAGTGGCACACTCATAATGTTTTGAAATAAAAAGGCATACCCATGTTTATATCATGAAAAATGGATCCCAAATGAATTTTCATAAAACATAAAAGGTATAAGGTCTAAATATGTTCATAAAATGTGTTTTAATAGGTTTTGGGTCCTTTTCGACCCATATCTTCTTAGTTCAACCCATGGTAAACCCATTTTTACCTTTATTGCGATAAATAATTTTGATTATTTTTACAATTTACTTTCATAAAAAATTAAGATAAATTATTCAATAATATAAATTATAATGATTAAAAATATAGAATAATTTTTTTCTAAATTATATTCACAGAAGTGGAAAAATTTAACTAAAAAATTTACCCCGCAGATGCGATGAGAAATCAAGATTTTAATGATAAAATGTTAAAAAGTTTATAAAGTTATTATATGAAATTTCAATATCAGATTGACTAAAATGACCTAAATTTGATTAATATAAATAAAATTTAAATAATTTTAATTTAAAACCAATTTAAAATTTAATATAACATTATAAATAATTTAAACAAAAAAAAGTTTTCAATTAAAATTTAGTATTTTTTACTTTTTATAAAAAAATTAGACATTTTAGAAAAATACCAAAAAAGTACACTAAGATAATTTTGATATATTTATTTAAAAATGGAACCTTATTTTTACAAATAAATTTATAAAATTGGTAAAAATTAATTTTAAAATAATTTTTCTTAAAGTGGAAAAACTGCTTTTTTAGAAAATACGACTTTAATCATAAAATTATATTTTTTAATATATCTTATATATAAAAGACCTAATGTGAATTTTTAACATTGTATTGAGTAAATAAAATATTTATTTCATTAAAATAATTAAAAAAAAGTGATTCATTTAATTTATTGAGGAAAATGAGATTTTATGCATAAAAATAGTTTTCAAAAAATGATTTTCTTTTATTTTCAAAAGGTTTTTTATTTTCACTTATAATTAATTAGTAACCAAATAATTAATTTTATATAAATGTTTAAAACATATATTTTCATAATTGAGTTAATCCTATTCATAACTACCATTCTATTGGATAGTTTATAACTATCAGAATAAATAATAATATTTTTATAGTATGTCACGTTTCATTTAGACTTGGTGTTTCCTATAACAAAAACTAAACATGGTTTTATGTGTAAAAAAAGGCAAGATAAGTGTTGAGTGTAACCCATGATAATCATAGGGTTACTTGAAACTCAATACAAACTCAGTGTTTTGTCTAACACAAACTAAACTCAGTGTGACATGTAATACAAAATAACGAAGATATTAATTCATTTGAAAAAATATATTTCACCAAATCTCAAGGTGTTTCATTATACCCCATTTAAATGAATTTAAAAATTTAAATTCATATTTTTCATAATCTTTTTATATAAAAACCCATGATTTTATGGTATATGTCTTCTTAAATACTTGATTTTTAGGTGAATAGTGAAATACAGTAATTTATGGTATTTAACATTTTAAGCCAAATGCATGAAATTTTGAGTCTTAGATAAAGAAAGAAACAATTAGTTCAAACTCAAATGAACTAGTTACTATATTTCTTCAAAATAATTAACACTATTTATAGTCTTGATCCAAAATAATATACAAATTATTAAAATAATAAAAAACACCCCTCTTATCCCAAATAAATACCACCCCTCACAAACCCTTCTCCTCATACCTTATCTGCCTTGGTAATTGATATTATTATACTAAATTCCCCTCTAAATACTCTTCCCCATGCCCTAGCCTTTCTAATCTCACCAAAAGGTGATTTCCAAGTGCCTTAAGAAGGTTCTCAAGGAGACGATGAAGAGGTAAAACTCTCATTCTTCTCTTTTAATTTCTCTTCTTTTCCTATCCTATCCTCAACTCCCATATACAATGTGGCATGGTAAAAATTATATTATATATAAAATTTAATGTTATTTTCTGATGGAATATCCATAATCAAATCTCATCTTGTATCCTTTTAATTCTCAAAATGAAAACATCGTTCCTGAGGTGTCGATTCACCACCTTCTTGAACGATGAGTTTTCATTTTTTATTACCGCCTCCACGACTGGTCATAATACCATTTTATGATTAAAAAATATTATAATATTTTTATTAAATCTTATTTAATTTTATATTACCAGTATATAACCATAATATTAAATAAAATGATACTATTTTTTAATGGTCGTAAAAACTGCCAAAACAAACTAATCATTTTTTCATTAATATTTTATCTAATGAATCATCCGCTTGTAAAAAAAATAAAATGATATATGGGAAAATTTAAATTTATAGAAGTTAATTAACACCGTATAATTTCAATTTTGGATAATTATTCCAATTTTACAAGAAATTTCATAAATATACACAAGGGAACCGATCACGAAACTATGAAACGAATGCTCCCAGAACAGTGAAATTAAAAATTTTAACTCATCAAAATGTCCATAAATGAACTTAATAAAAATATAATAAATAAAATATATCTCTAATAGGTAATTAATTAATTAATTAATTAATTAATTAATATAAATTGATTATATAGAACATTAATTACAAGTTTAGAACACTTTCAGACATAAGGTAAGGGGTTTCTCATATCACTTTTATTCATGTGAGGTACACCTTATTCAACACTTATTTATTATGTGTGGTGTATGTATATCACCCTTGATATATGATATCATTAATATCAGTATATTCATAGTATTAATTTTTTTTAATTTTATAAATATTACTCTTATGGCGCATACAATTTGACTAATTTCAAAGTGGTAAGGTTCTCTCATCCCACTTATACTTATGTGTGATATATGACTTATTTACCACTAATTTATTGTGCATGGTATACATACCTCCCTTTTAGATATCATATCAAGAATTTCATTAACTTCATGGTATTAAGTGATTCATTTTAAAATTATTACATTCATGGGGCATACGGTTCGACTGATTACAATGTGGTAAGAGATTTCCTTACTCAATTTTTATTCATTGAGTTTAACTTCTATTTAATTGATTATGTCATGTTATGATTTTGTGTAAAGTGAATTTTTATTATCTTATATTATATTTTCACTTTTTATGTGTATTTATTATGAATACACATAATCTATTAATTTTATTAATGATATGATTTTAGTAAGGGACTATGTCTCAATTTTATTTCATTGACGCATATGTTGGATTTTATGCACATATTTTATTTTCTATGGTGTATATAATGACCCTTTTATTTATGATCATTATTAAATAAATATTTCATTAAATAAAAATATTTATTTTATCATGGATGTTATTGTTTTTTAATCTGTATACTAATTTTTCATAGGGTGTTTATTTTAAAATTTATTTAATTAACTAGGGAAATAATGTTAAATTCATATATTTTTCTCAATATGGACATATTTTGATAAGGAATATTAATTCATGAATTAAATTGATCATTTATATATTTTAGGAATGATTTGGACATGTAGATATGGGGGGTCCCTATTATAGATATCCCCTCCATGCATCAGCAGTCTCACGAGACAACAAAGTTGGCCAAATGAAATGCGATTTTACCAAAAATGATTAAACTTTCTCATGAAAGGTATCAATATTATAGGTACCATAATGCCTGATATCATGGAATCCAAATTATTAAGCATTTCCTTCATTAATATATATGTGATTTTCACAATTATATTATCCATGAATTCATATTATTCTAAAGTTATTGATTAAATGGAATTTCATTCAATATTTTACACTGTTATAATAATTATTCCTTATCCTATCTTGATTAAAAATTTGTTGATTAAATGGAATGTATTTTAGGTATATATATATCTTTCCATATTTATTATGTTTCATTTATTATTCATTCAGGAAATCTTCTGTTGTATTTAACCCTTACTGAACATTTGATCTCACCCTTTTATTTTTTCTCTTTTTTCTAGGATATAAAGATGAAATTACTTTCCATTTTTATGTTTTTTATTTGATTACAAATTTAATTAGGGTACCATGTATATATATAGTTATTTAAGACTAATAAACTGATTGGTACTTTTGGATTTGAATATTGTATATATGAAAATATAATAAAGTAAGGAACTGACTTCGAGCTATTGGGGTCTAGGTATTTAATGTTTTCATTGGAGGAAGTTTAGTAGAAACCATGAGAACTATATTTTAAAATAAAAATAACCAATGTGAGAACTATGATAATTAATTATAGTACTTTAAAACTATTTCACATTAGAATAATTTTTTTCCATGGTTCATTCTCATGATTATTATGGGATAACGTAGTGTGTGCCATTATTTAGTGATGAATTGTAATGGAAGGAAATGAATAAATAACCACATAAAATATAGGGATTCCCCATTGATAAATTCAACACAGTTATTATTAGAGCTAATAGGATGATGAACATAATAAGAAATGTTACTTGGGTTGTTAATGTAACACCCCAGGTAAATAAAAAATATGACGTTTTCACATTTATCCATATTTGTGAATAAAATATTAATATAACTTTAAAGGGGATTCTATGCTCCATGGCGTACCCAATACGCAACAATGAGTTTCTTGGGAATCTTACGTTGCACTCTAATAATAAAATAATATTATTTTAAATTGTAGTTAACGCCTAGCCGTTGTAATGGCGAGAATGAAAAGAACTAACTACAAAGTGATTATATATGTTTTTCAAATATTTTTACTTTTTACAATAAATGTTAGAGGATTAAAAATGTGAATGAATCCAATTTTAAGCATAAACATTCTAATATTCTTTAAAAGGTCGATTAACTGCCTTTTGATGACGAACCTCTTTTAAATAAACTTTTTGACAATTTTATGTGTTATATTTGACAAAATAAATTTCTTCTTTAGAAACGGGACATCAAAATTTACTTTGTTTAATCTTTTGGAATTTTTATGATAAAGTTCATTTTTTATTGAATAGTGAAAAATATTGTATTTTAATTCAAAACCTCTTTTTAATCTAATTTATTTATATGATTAGATTATCTTTTGAATTGGTTTTAATGTAAAATTATATTATATTTTTACCATTTAATCTAATCATGGTCGTTGGAATTAATTTCATCTTGAAATTGGACTTAAACTAGGGTCAATCTTTTTATACTTATTATTTCATAAAAACATGTTATATGCTCTGATAGCGGGAATTAATTATTAAATTAATTAATGTAACTTATATGTTTTCAATTTTGAAAAATAGACATAATTTTTGAATTCGGAATATCAAATATAGCCTAGGGTGAATTTTTGGTAATTTTCTGAAAAACTTCAATTTTTGATGAATAGTGAAACCATTAAGTGGTAGTTAAAGAAACTGATTTTTCGTTTAAATGAAACTTTACCACTTCTGTGATTTGAATTTCAAAAATATAACATACATGGTTGTCATTAAGAAGTAAAATGTGGTTTAATGGGATTAAAATAATTTTTTGATGAATCGTAACTTTTAAGTTTATTAATCAAGATTAGAGGTAATTAGTGTAATTTAAGGTAAAAATAATGTTTTAATAATATGAAATGACCTAGAAACATGTCCTACCCTCATTGGATGTGTCATGGACAACCAATAAAATCCATGGGTCAACTAAGGGACCCCATGGAGCCACTTTGGTTGGAAAATGACATTAATAACTTTTTATTTAAAGTTAAAATTAAAATGTCACAAACATGTGTTGTTTTACTAAAAAACTTTTTTATGGGGTTATACAAGTCATATTTTTGACTATAAATATTCATTAGAATTCTATAAATATTTACTAAATTATTATATTTTATTTTATAATTTTTAGACATAAAATAAATTAAATTATTTATGACACCATGATGATGCAACAATTACATCATTATTTAACGATTTAAATAAAATGAAAAGATAATGAAACATCTAAGACCTAAACTTGTCACAAACCTATTGGATGGGTGGATTTCGAAACCTTATCACCTTATCCTCGAAATATATCCTTTTGGGACCTTGAAAATCCGAAAATCGTTTTATAATAAAGTAATATTTTATAACTTTTCAAGAGTGCCCCTCCTTTTCTTTTATAAAAAGCCCCCACCTCAACCACCATTCACACACCTCTAAAGCATTTGTCTCCACCAAAACCTGCCCATTTCATCTCTACAAATCCCTATCTTCATCATTGAAGCCTCGCCTTTGGGCAGAATCCTTCCCAAGGAAGCCTTTGAGCTGAATTCAAGAAGAGTTACCCGATTTTAAGGTAATGTCTTCACTTGTGTTCCTTTGTTTTATTTTGCTTCTCCAACCCTCTAAACTCTTTTTATTACTTTATTTTGTAAAAAACCAGTATCTTAAATATACTAGGATATTTTTATGTTAAGGATTCGAGCTACAATTACACACACCTTCATTTAATGGTTAAATAACATACTGTTTCTGTGGTTGGTGAATTTCTGCCTCACGAAATGATGATTGTTCAATATTCGTTTAACACATTTAATGGTGTCCATTATGATGTCACTATATTTTATATATGATATATATGGTATTTATGTTTTCTATATTCTTCTTAATTTTATATTTAAAACATGCCTTTATGCTTTTCGTGTTGTGTAAATGCGATAATTTCATACGAGGAAGTGTGGACTACCGCCCCTCAAGTGATGTGACTCGTTCATGTAACACATGGAATGTATAAAGAATGAAATTAATGAAAATATGTGACCTATATAACATATATATTATATTTTAATTATAATATATATATATATCTCAATTATTTTTAATTCCATTAATATGACAAAGAAATGAAAGTACCGTTCATGCGTACGTACGGCCTACCGTCTCCATGAATGGTGCATTTCATTTATTTTTATCTCCAAATGTTATGGAGTAGTATAAAATAAAAATGTACTAGATATATATTATATTTAAATCATTAATACTATTCTGGAAATTATTTACGTATAACTACATGGGCAATCATTTTCAAACAAGTTCATTTTTGACTCATGTACCAAACATCGACAAAAACGTCTGATATGAACTCACATTATTAAAAAATTATTATAACATTATAATATGTGATATAAACTGAATAATAATATTTAAAATAGGTCCTTAAGCAATTATAAATTGACCAAATTTTATTATTCAAGAATATAAAGAAACAAACAAGACAAGTCAGACTTGAGGTAAGGGATCCTACTCCTCTCTTCCTTTTTAAGTACACTCTTTTATGTCATTCCTTTTAAGCTCATATTTATTATGATTGGGATGTTATTTTATATTAATCATTCTGTAATTTTTTTGTTCATATGATTAGAGACCCTATTTTCTCTCATAAATCCATTTTGGATGTTTTGAGTGGTGCCGTTAGGCTGCCGAATTTTCGTAAGAGATCTAACCTCTCTCTTTTTTTAAGTACTCTCCTTTATGTCACTTCTTTTAAGATAATCTTTGTTATGATGGGGGATGTTATTTTATATTACTCTTTCTGTAAATTGTATTGTAATATGATGAGAGACTCTATTTGATCTCATAAATCCATTTTTGAATGTTTTATGTGGCGCCGTTAGGCTGCCGAGTTTTCGTAAGGGATTGTTCATCTCACTTTTAGTCCCATGAGATTTATGTGACATTTTCCACCATTTACTTTTATTGTTGTATGTACTTACCATTATTACAATCTTTTTGTAGTATAATTTCATTTATGGGTATTTACATATTCATTGTATGACCCTTCTTCAATGGGGTGTACGTTTCGAAAGTTATCCAAGTCTGTAAGGGAACCTTTCACCCTCCTCTTTTTAAAAGACTTCTTTTGTTATGTATTTTAATTCACATACTATTTTGTTGGGATATGTTCTTATATATCCTTATTGATGTAAATTTTATGTCCAAGTGATGAGATACCCCTTTTTATCTCTCATCAACTCTTTTTCTGAATTTTGAAGGGATGCTGTTAGGCTGTCGAATTTTTGCAAGGGAACTTCTTAACCCAATTTTGATTCTTTGGGATGAACTTGTACTCATTGAATATGTCGTTATATGAATATGTGAGAATGTCCTCTGATTGTTTTACACTTAATATCCACTTATATTTGGTGTATTCTTTTGTCACACATAATTATGTAATTGATTTATCCTTAATCCAAGGATAGCGTCTTTGTAGGTGACTTCGTCTCAATATCCTTTCATTGAGGCATATTTCGTTTTATAAACAACTTTCTTTTATACGGTGTATAAACCCATTTGTCTTTTACTTTTATACAAAAGGAATATTTTTCTATGAAGCGTTTTACTAAATGACAAAAAGGAATGTTTCTTTTAAACGTACGTGGTGACAACGACCCTTCTCCGCCGCCGCAAGTATTATTTTGTCTTTGGCTTCCTCAATAAGCCATAATGTTTTTAAAATGAAATAAATACTATATACTCTTTTATGTATTTTGGTATTTAAAATGGTTTTTATAATGGATTTTTTATGTCAATATATTTAAGTGTTATATTGTGATCAATGTGTGGAAATGTTTTCTTTCCATTGTATTTGTTTTATGTATTATGATTTTATAATGGTACTTGGACATTTGACGGGTGGTTACCTGATAAACCATATGATGGGTGGTGTCGTGAATACCAGGATGGGTGGTTACGTTATAACCTCCAATGCATTGGGTATGGAAGTCGACCGTATGGTTATTCCATTAAGTATGTGTGGAAGTCGACCGTATGGTTATTCCATTTAAGTATGTTTATATCCCAAGTTACCTTTATATGTTATGTGATATTTATATGGGTTTTATGGTAATCTTTTGGTTACAGAAGGGTAAGTAATGAACTTTTATTCTGTGAAGATTTTTTACTACTTCATAAAGGTGAAAAGTACTACTTTGATAAAGTATACATGGTTTACTTGTTGTTTTGAAAAACTAACAGTTTTCATTCTTTGTGTATCCCTTACTGAGCTTTTTATGCTCATCCCAAGTTTTTGAAATGTTTTTCACAGGACTTAATGTGGAATAGGGTCAAGGATGGGATCAAGGTAAAGTCATGCTACTAAAAACATGGAACTAGACATGTTTATTTTTAAGAGTTTTGATTTTATGGAAATTTAGTAGAAGTGACTACTTTGAAATCTTTTGAGATGTAATAGTTATGTCCTAATTCTCTAAAACTCTAAACCTGAAAAGATCCTCAATGGGAATTATTCTTTTAATTCAATGTTAAGTAAGGTTTAAGGTCGGGGTCTTATAGTTGGTATTAGAGGTCGGTTTAGATAACTTTAGAGGTTAGGGTATTCTTTAAGCATAAGTGACATTACTATAATGGTTAGGATTTTAGAAAGAGTCCTAGTTTTAGATAAAGTGAATGAGTAAGTATATCTTAGTGTTTATCTTCCTCATTATTACATGATGGTTTTGTTGATATACTCACACTGACATTTCTGTTTTTAGTGAATGGATGGATCTAGCAGGCACCAAAGTGACAATAGGTTTGAAGGAAACTTTGGTGTTTCTCTGATTAAGAGACTGAATGAAATGGAGGATTCAATGAGGAAACTCATGGTTGTTCTAAACCAACTGTCAAGGAGTCATGATCAACCACTTGTACCTTGGTATGTTCTGTAATGCATCATGTATGAGATGACCAATCGATGTGGAAGTTCAGGTAATAATTATAAAGGTAACCATTAGGGTTTATTTGATCCTTACTTTTGAGGTAATTATGGGTTATTATATATTATGATGGGAAATGAAAGGCATGGGATAAAATTGAGGTGAAAATATGTTATGATTATATTTGAAGATATTATCTCATTTTGGGGAATGATTTAAAAATTATCTTGTTCTCTAAAAAGGACAACACGCAGACCGTGTGAGAACCCGTCGCGTCGGAAAAATCTGCGGGAATCGAACCCACAACCAAAGTGTGACTGGTATTTATCACCTACCACTGGACTACATGAAGTCCCTAGTTAGTTTACCTAATTATTTTTAGTTAGATGATTTTAGGAATCAAGAGTAAGTTTATTTTGGGTTATCTATGGAAATGATTAACCTACCATGGAGGATATGTGATTAGGTTAATTACTTTTCAATATGGGAATTTAAGAGCAACTGATGTTATTTGGAGATAAAAGTTAATTTTTACCTTGGAGGACTATGTGATTAAATCCTTCAAATATTTGGGTTTCAATCTTAGTTTGGTTTACTTTGATGAATTTTATGGACAATTGTTTATCAAATGGTCTTCGTTGAACTTCGGGTTTTTTTGGACAAATTTTGGAGATTAAGAATGGATTTTCTTTTTATAAAGGATTATACTTTTGTGGATTATCTGATCTCATGCTAACAATTTTGGTTTTGGTTTTTTTCTAAAGACATGGGAAATATATAGTTCTCTTTTGGGGATTAGGTGATTCTCAAGAAGTTGATTATAGTACTCTTAATGCGAACAAGTCTTCCTAAATACTTGTCTTTTAGAGAAAATATGAGTTTGATTAAGGAATATAGTAAAAGTTGAAAGTTTACGTGACAAGTAAGTATGTTTCATTAAGATTTAGTTAAGCTCAAAAATAAATTTCTCAATGAAGTGTAACTTAAAACAAAAATGTTGTCTGTTATCTTTTCCTACTGGGGAATCAAATACCGTTTAACCCATCACAAGTTTGTGATTTTCTTATGGTTAACTTTCTTCAAGACATGTTTACTATCACTCTCTCTCAGAACATGACCCTTTGTTTTTTCCTCCATGTCCATATTTTCATAATTGGAATCCTAGTATGGGTTAACTTAGGTGACATTTGTACTTCCCTTTCTTTATTTTAAAGTGATTGTTTTACTGACTCTTGTTCCGATGTGGGATTTTCAATGAAGTTTCCAAGCCCAATTTTAAAATTGCGAGGATGCAATTCCCAAAAGGGGGGAAGGATGTAACACCCCAGGTAAATAAAGAATATGAAATTTTCACATTTATCCATATTTGTGAATAAAATATTAATATAAATTTAAAGGGGATGCTATGCTCGATGACGTACCCAATACGCAACAACGAGTTTTTTGGGAATCTTACGTTGCACTCTAATAATAAAATAATATTACTTTAAATTGTAGTTAATGCCTAGCCATTGTAATGGCAGGAATGAACAGAACTAACTACAAAATAATTATATATGTTTGTCAAATATTTTTACTTTTTACAATAAATGTTAGAGGATTAAAAATGCGAATGAATCCAATTTCAAGCGTAAACATTCTAATATTCTTTAAAAGGTCGATTAACTGCCTTTTGATGACGAACCTCTTTTAAATCCACTTTTTGACAATTTTATGTGTTATATTTGACAAAATAAATTTCTTCTTTAGAAATGGGACATCAAAATTTACTTTGTGTAAATTTTTGGTATTTTTCTGATAAAGTTCATTTTTTAATGAATAGTGAAAAATGTTGTATTTTAATTCAAAACCACTTTTTAATCTAATTTATTTATATGATTAGATTATATTTTGAATTGGTTTTAAAGTGAAATTAGAATATATTTTTACCATTTAATCCAATAGTTGTTGTCTGTATTAATTTCATCTTGAAATTGGACTTAAAGTAGTGTCAATCTTTTGATACTTATTGTTTCATAAAAACACAATATTTGCTCTGACAGCGGGAATTAATTATTAAATTGATTAATGTAACTTATATGTTTTTAATTTCTTAAAATAGACATCATTTTTTGAATTCGGAATATCAAATATAGCATAGGGTGAATTTTTGGTAATTTTCTGAAAAACTTCAATTTTTGATGAATAGTGAAACCACTAAGTGGTAGTTAAAGAAACTGATTTTTTGTTTAAATGAAACTTTACCAATTCTGTGATTTGAATTTCGAAAATCTGACATACATGGTTGTCATTAAGAATTAAAATGTGGTTCAATGGGATTAAAATAATTTTCTGGTGAATAGTAACTTTTAAGTTTATTAATCGCGATTAGAGGTAATTAGTGTAATTTAAGGTAAAAATAATGTTTTCATAATATGAAATGACCTAGACACATGTCCTACCCTCATTTGATGTGTCATGGAAGACCAAGAAAATACATGGGTCAACTTGGGGACCCCATGGAGCCACTTTGATAGGAAAATGACATTAATACCTTTTTATTTAAAGTTAAAATTAAAATGTCACAAACATGTGTTGTTTTACTAAAACAATTTTTAGATGGGGTTATAAAAGTCATATTTTTGACTATAAATATTAATTAGAAAGATAAAAATATTCCCTACATCATGATATTTTTTTATATTTTTTAGACATTAAATAAATTAAATTATTTATAACACCATGATGATGCAGCGATTACCACATTATTTAACGATTTAAATAAAATGAAAAGATAATGTAAAATATAAGACCTAAACTTGTAAAAAACCTATTTTATGGGTGGATTTCGAAACCTTATCACCTTATACAAGAAATATATCCTTTTGGGACCTTTAAAATCCGAAAATATGTTTATAATAAAGTAATATGTTATAACTTTCCAATAGTGCCCCTCCTTTTCCCTTATAAAAGGCCCCCACCTCTACCACCTTTCACACACCTCTCAAGCCTTTGTCTCGGCCAAACCCTGCCCATTTCATCTCTCCACATCCCTCTATTCATCATTGAATCCTCACCTTTGGGAATAATCCTTCCCAAGGAAGCCTTTGAGCTCAAATCAAGAAGAGTTACCCGATTTTAAGGTAATGTCTTCACTTGTGTTCCTTTGTTTTATTTTGCTTCTCCAACACTCTAAACTCTTTTTATTCCTTTATTTTGTAACAAAAAAAGTATATTAAATATACTAGTATGTTTTTATATTAATTATTTGAGCTGCACTTACACACACCTTCTTCTAATGGTTAAAGAACATACTGTTTCTGTGGTTGGTGAATTTCTGCCTCACGAAATGATGATTGTTCAATCTTCTTTTAACACCTTTAATGGTGTCCATTATGATGTAAATATATTTTATATAGGATATATATGGTATTTATGTTTTCTATATTCTTCTTAATTTTATATTTAAAACATACCTTTATGCTTTTCATGTTTTGTAAATGCGATAATTTCATACAAGGAAGTGTGGACTACCGCCCCCTCAAGTGACATGACACGTTCATGCAATACATGGAATGTATAAAGAATGAAATTAATGTACATATGTGACCTATATAACATATATATTATATTTTAATTATAATATATATATATATATCTCAATTATTTTTAATTCCATTAATATGACAAAGAAATGAAAGTAACGTTCATGTGTACGTACATCCTACCGTCTCCATGAACGGTGCATTTCGTTTCTTTTTATCTCCAAATGTTATGGAGTAGTATAAAATGAAAATTTAGTTGATATATATTATATTTAAATTATTAATACTATTCTGTAAATTATTTACGTATAACTACATGGGCAATCATTTTCAAACAAGTTCATTTTTGACTCATGTACCAAACATCGACAAAAACGTCTGATATGAACTCAAATTATTAACAAATTATTATAACATTATAATATGTGATATAAACTGAATAATAATCTTTGAAATAGGTCCTTAAGAAATTATAAATTGACCAAAGTTTATTATTTAGGAATATAAAGAAACGAACCAGACAAGTCAGGCTTGAGGTAAGGGATCCTACTCCTCTCTTTCTTTTTAAGTACACTCTTTTATGTCATTCCTTTTAAGCTCATATTTATTAATATTGGGATGTTATTTGATATTAATCATACTGTAATTTTTAAGTTCATATGATTAGAGACCCTATTTTCTCTCATAAATCCATTTTGGAAGTTTTGAGTGGCGCCGTTAGGCTGCCGATTTTTCGTAAGAGATTTAACCTCTCTCTTTCTTTTTTAAGTACTCTCCTTTATGTCACTTATTTTAATATCCTCTTTGTTATGATGGGGGATGTTCTTTTATATTCTTCTTTCTGTAAATTGTATTTTAATATGATGAGAGACTCTATTTGATCTCATCAATCCATTTTTGAAAGTTTATGTGGCGTCGTTAGGCTACCGAGTTTTCGTAAGGGATTGTTCATCTCACTTTTAGTGCCGTGAGATTTATGCTACATTTGAAACCATTTCCTTTGATTGGTGTATGAAATTCCAATTATTACACTCTCTGTGTAGTATAATTTCATTTATTGGTATTTACAAATTCATTGTATGACCCTTCTTCATTGGAGTATACGTTTCGAAAGTTATCCAAGTCGATAAGGGAACCTTTCACCCTCATCTTTTTAAAAGACTTCTTTTGTTATGTCTTTTAATTCACATACTATTATATTGGGATATGTTCTTATATATCCTTATTGATGTAAATTTTATGTCCAAGTGATGAGATACCCCTTTTTATCTCTCATCAACTCTTTTTCTGAATTTTGAAGTGACGCTGTTAGGCTGTTGAATTTTTGCAAGGGAACTTCTTAACCCAATTTTGATTATTTGGGATAAACTTGTACTCCATGAATATGTCGTTCTATGAATATGTGTGAATGTCCTCTGATTGTTTTACACTTAATATCCACTTATATTTGGTGTATTCATTTGTCACACATAATTATGTAATTGATTTATCCTTAATCCAAGGATACCGTCTTTGTAAGGGACTTCGTCTCAATATCCTTTCATTGAGGGATATTTCGTTTTATAAACAACTTTATTTTATACGGTGTATAAACCTATTTGGATTTTACTTTTATAAAAAATGAATCTTTTTCTACAAAGCGTTTTACTAAATGACAAAAAGGAATGTTTCTTTTAAACGTACGCGGTGACAACGACCCTTCTCTGCCGCCGCAAGTATTATTTGGTCTTTGGCTTCCTCAATAAGCCGTAATGTTTTTAAAATTAAATAAATACCATATACTCTTTTATGTATTTTGGTATTGAAAATGGTTTTTATAATGGATTTTTTATGTCAATATATTTAAGTGATATATTGTGATCAAAGTGTGGAAATGTTTTCTTTCCATTATACTTGTTTTATGTCTTATGATTTTATAATGGTACATGGAAATTTGATGGGTGGTTACGTGATAAAGCATATGATGGGTGGTGCCGTGAATACCAAGATGGGTGGTTATGTTGTAACCTCTAATGCATTGGGTATGGAAGTCGGCTGTATGGCTATTCCATTAAGTATGTGTGGAAGTCGACCATATGGTTATTCCATTTAAGTATGTTTATGTCCCAAGTTACCTTTATATGTTATGTGATCTTTGTATGGGTTTTATGGTAATCTTTTGGTTACAGAAGGGTAATAAATGAAATTTTATTCAGTGAAGAGTTTTTACTACTTCATAAAGGTTAAAAGTATTACTTTGATAAAGTATACATGGTTTACTTGTAGTTTTGAAAAACTAACATTTTTCATTCATTGTTTATCCCTTACTGAGCTTTTTATGCTCATCCCAAGTTTTTGAAATGTTTTTCATAGGAATTAATGTGGAATAGGGTCATGAATGGGATCAAGGGAAAGTCATGCTACCTAAAACATGGAACTAGACATGTTTCTTTTTAAGAGTTTTGATTTTATGGAAATTTAGTAGAAGTGACTACTTTGTAATCGTTTGAGATGTAATAGTTATGTCCTAATTCTCTAAAACTCAAAACCTGAAAAGATTCTCAATGTGAACTATTCATTTAATTCAATGTTAAGTAAGGTTTAAGGCTGAGGTCTTATAGTTGGTATCATAGGTTGGTTTAGATAACTTTAGAGGTTAGGTTATTCTTTAAGCATAAGTGACATTGCCATAAAGGTTAGGATTTCAGAAAGAGTCCTAGTTTTAGATAAAGTGAATGAGTAAGTATATCTTAGTGTTTATCTTCCTCATTAGTACATGATGGTTTTGTTGATATACTCACACTGACATTTTTGTTTTTAGTGAATGGATGGATCTAGCAGGCACCAAAGTGACAATAGGTTTGAAAGAAATTGTGGTGTTTCTCTGATTAAGAGACTGGATGAAATGGGGGATTCAATGAGGAAACTCATTGTTGTTCTAAACCAACTATCAAGGAGTCATGATCAACCAATTGTACCTTGGTATGTTCTGTAATGCATCATGTATGAGATGACCAATCAATGTGAAAGTTTAGGTAATAATTATAAAGGTAACCATTAGGGTTTATATGATCCTTACTTTTGAG
The DNA here is from genome assembly GCA_963277665.1 of Viscum album. Lineage (NCBI taxonomy): Eukaryota > Viridiplantae > Streptophyta > Magnoliopsida > Santalales > Viscaceae > Viscum > Viscum album. Next base: position 1,428,275,981 of record OY728156.1, on the reverse strand, counting down.
GTAATTATGGGTTATTATATATTATGATGGGAAATGAAAGGCATGAGATAAAATTGAGGTGAAAATATGTTATGATTATTTTTGAAGATTTTATCTCATTTTGGGGAATGGTTTAAGAATTATATATTTCTGAAAAAATGACAACATGTAGACCGTGTGACAACCCGTCGCGTCGGACAAAGCTGTGGGAATCAAACTCACAACCAAAGTGCGACTGGTATTTATCACCTCCCACTGGACTACGTGAAGTCCCTGGTTAGTTTGACTAATTCTTTTTAGTTATATGATTTTTGAAATCAAGAGTAAGTTTATTTTGGGTTATCTATGGAAATGATTAACCTATCATGGAGGATATGTGATTAGGTTAATTAATTTTCAATATGAGAATTTAAGAGCAACTGATGTTATTTGGAGATAAAAGTTAATTTGTACCTTGGAAGACTATGTGATTAAATCCTTCAAATATTTGGGTTTCAATATTATTTTGGTTTACTTTGATGGATTTTATGGACAATTGTTTATCGAATGGTCTTCGTTGAAGTTTGGGTTTTTTTGGACAAATTTTGGAGATTAAGAATGGATTTCGTTTTTATAAAGAATTATACTTTTGTGGATTATCTGATCTCATACTAAAAATTTTGGTTTTGGTTTTGGTCTAAAGACATGGGAAATATATAGTTCTCTTTTTTGGATTAGGAGATTCTCAAGAAGTTGATTATAGTACTCTTAATGCGAACAAGTCTTCCTAAATACTCGTCTTTTGGAGAAAATATGAGTTTGATTAAGGAATCTAGTAAAAGTTGAATGTTTATGTGACAAGTAAGTATGTTTCATTATGATTTAGTTAAGCTCAAAAATAAATTTCTCAATGAAGAGTAACTTAAACAAAAAATGTTGTCTGTTATCTTTTCCTACTGGGGAATCAAATACCGTTTAACCCATCACAAGTTTGTGATTTTCTTATGGTTAACTTTCTCCTAGACATGTTTACTATCACTCTCCCTCAGAACATGACCCTTTGTTTTTTCCTCCATGTCCATATTTTCATACATGGAATCCTAGTATGGGTTAACTCGGGTGGCCTTTGTACTTCTCTTGCTTTATTTTAAAGTGATTGTTTTACTGACTCTTGTTCCGATGTGAGATTTTCAATGAAGTTTCCAAGCCCAATTTTAAAATTGCGAGGACGCAATTCCCAAAAGGGGGGAAGGATGTAACACCCCAGGTAAATAAAGAATATGAAATTTTTACATTTATCCATATTTGTGAATAAAATATTAATATAACTTTAAAGGGGATGCTATGCTCAATTGCGTACCCAATACGTAACAACAAGTTTCTTGGGAATCTTACGTTGCACTCTAATAATAAAATAATATTATTTTAAATTGTAGTTATCTCCTAGCCGTTGTAATGGCGGGAATGAACAGAACTAACTAAAAACTTATTATATATGTTTGTCAAATATTTTTACTTTTTACAATAAATGTTAGAGGATTAAAAATGCGAATGAATCAAATTTTAAGCATAAACATTATAATATTCTTTAAAAGGTCTATTAACCACCTTTTGATGACGAACCTATTTTAAATCCAATTTTTGACAATTTTATGTGTTATATTTGACAAAATAAATTTCTTCTTTAGAAACGGGACATCAAAATTTACTTTGTGTAAATTTTTGGTATTTTGCTGATAAAGTTCATTTTTTAATGAATAGTGAAAAATGTTGTATTTTAATTCAAAACCTCTTTTTAATCTAATTTATTTATATGACTATATTATCTTTTGAATTGGTTTTAAAGTGAAATTAGAATATATTTTAACCATTTAATCCAATATTGGTCGTTGGAATTAATTTCATCTTGAAATTGGACTTAAACTAGTGTCAATCTTTTGATACTTATTGTTTCATAAAAACACGCTATTTGCTCTGACAGCGGGAATTAATTATTAAATTAATTAATGTAACTTATATGTTTTTAATTTTTTAAAATAGACATCATTTTTGAATTCAGAATATAAAATATAGCCTAGGGTGAATTTTTGTTAATTTTCTAAAAGACTTCAATTTTTGATGAATATTGAAACCACTAAGTGGTAGTTAAAGAAACTGATTTTTCGTTTAAATGAAAATTTACCACTTCTGTGATTTGAATTTAAAAAATCCGACATATATGGTTTTCATTAAGAATTAAAATGTGGTTCAATGGGATTAAAATAATTTTTTTGTGAATATTAACTTTTAAGTTTATTAATCACGATTAGAGGTAATTAGTGTAATTTAAGGTAAAAATAATATTTTAACAATATGAAATGACCTAGAAACATGTCCTACCATCATTGGATGTGTCATGGCCTACAAATAAAATCCATGGGTCAACTTGGGGACCCCATGGATCCAATTAGGTAGGAAAATGACATTAATACCTTTTTATTTAAAGTTAAAATTAAAATGTCACAAACATGTGTTGTTTTACTAAAACAATTTTTAGATGGGGTTATACATGTCATATTTTTTACTATAAATATTCTTTATAAATCTAAAAATATTTCCTACATCATGATATTTTTTTTATAATTTTTAGACATTAAATAAATTAAATTATTTATGACACCATGATGATGCAGCGATTACCTCATTATTTAAAGATTTAAATCAAATGAAAAGATAATGTAACATATAAGACCTAAACTTGTCACAAACCTATTGTATGGGTTTATTTCGAAACCTTATCACCTTATCCTGGAAATATATTCTTTTGGGACCTTTAAAATCCGAAAATCTTTTTATAATAAAGTAATATTTTATAACTTTCCAAGAGTGCCCCTCCTTTTCTCTTATATAAGGCCCCCACCTCTACCACCTTTCACACACCTCTCATTTCTTTCTCTCGGCCAAAACCTGCCCATTTAATCTATCCACATACATCTATTCATCATTGATGCCTCACCTTTGGGCATAATCCTTCTGAAGGAATCCTTTGAGCTCAAATCAAGAAGAGTTACTCGATTTTAAGGTAATGTCTTCACTTGTGTTCCTTTGTTTTCTTTTGCTTCTCCAACAATCTAAACTCTTTTTATTCCTTTATTTTGTAACGACACCAGTATATTAAATATACTAGGATGTTTTTATGTTAAGGATTCGAGCTACACTTACATACACCTTCGTTTAATGGTTAAAGAATATACTGTTTCTCTGGTTGGTGAATTTATGCCTCACGAAACGATGATTGTTCAATATTCTTTTAACACCTTTAATGGTGTCCATTATGAAGTCACTATATTTTATATATGATATATATGGTATTTATGTTTTCTATATGCTTCTTAATTTTATATTTAAAACATGCCTTTATGCTTTTCATGTTGTGCAAATGCGATAATTTCATACGAGGAAGTGTGGACTACCTCCCCCTCAAGTGATGTGACTCGTTCATGCAACACATGGAATGTATAAAGAATGAAATTAATGAACATATGTGACCTTTATAACATATATATTATATTTTAATTATAATATATATATATATCTCAATTATTTTTAATTCCATTAATATGACAAAGAAATGAAAGTAGCGTTCATGGGTATGTACGGCCTACCATCTCAATGAACGGTGCATTTCATTTATTTTTATCTCCAAATGTTATGGAGTAGTATAAAATTAAAATTTTCTGGATATATATTATATTTAAATCCTTAATACCATTCTGGAGATGATTTACGTATAACTACATGGGAAATCATTTTCAATCAAGTTTATTTTTGACTCATGTACCAAACATCAACAAAAACGTCTGATATGAACTCACATTATTACCAAATTTTTATAACATTATAATATGTGATATAAAATGAATAATAATATTTAAAATATTTCCTTAAGCAATTATAAATTGACCAAAGTTTATTATTCAAGAATATAAAGAAACGAACAAGACAAGTCAGACTTGAGGTAAGGGATCCTACTCCTCTCTTTCTTTTTAAGTACACTCTTTTGTGTCATTCCTTTTAAGATCATCTTTTTTATTATTGGGATGTTATTTTATATTACTACTACTGTAATTTTTATGTTCACATCATGAGAGACCATATTTTCTCTCATAAATCCATTTTGGATGTTTTGAGGGGCGCCGTTAGGCTGCTGAATTTTTGTAAGAGTTCTAACCTCTCTCTTTCTTTTTTAATTACTCTCCTTTATGTCACTTATTTTAAGACCATCTTTTTTATTATGGGGGATGTTATTTTATATTACTCTTTATTTACATTTTATTGTAATATTATTAGAGACTCTATTTGATCTCATCAATCCATTTTTGAAAGTTTTATGTGGCGCCGTTAGGCTGCTGAGTTTTCGTAAGGGATTGTTCATCTCACTTTTAGTCCCGTGAGATTTATGCTACATTTTCCAGAATTTCCTTTGAGTGGTGTATGTACTTACCATTATTATACTCTTTGTGTAGTATAATTTCATTTATGTGCATTTACATATTCATTGTATGACCCTTCTTCAATGGGGTGTACGTTTCGAAAGTTATCCAAGTAGGTAAGGGAACCTTTCACACTCCTCTTTTTAAAAGACTTCTTTTGTTATGTCTTTTAATACACATACTATTATGTTGGGATATATTCTTCTATATCATTATTGATGTAAATTTTATGTCCAAGTGATGAGATACCCCTTTCTATCTCTCATAAACTTTTTTTCTGAATTTTGAAGTGACGCTGTTAGGCTGTCGAATTTTTGCAAGAGAACTTCTTAACCCAATTTTGATTCTTTAGGAGAAACTTGTACTCCTTGAATATGTCATTATATGAATATGTGTGAATGTCCTCTGATTGTTTTACACTTAATATCCACTTATATTTGGTGTATTCATTTTTCACACATAATTATGTAATTGATTTATCCTTGATCCAAGGATACCATCTTTGTAAGGGACTTCGTCTCAAAATCCTTTCATTGAGGCATATTTTGTTTTATAAACAACTTTCTTTTATACAGTGTATAAAACCCTTTCTCTTTTACTTTATAACAAAATGAATCTTTTTCTATGCAGCGTTTTACTAAATGACAAAAAGGAATGTTTCTTTTAAACGTACGCGGTGACAACGACCCTTCTCCACCATCGCGAGTATTATTTGGTCTTTCGCTTCCTCAATAAGCCATAATGTTTTTAAAATGAAATAAATAGCATATACTCTTTTATGTATTTTGGTATTGAAAATTGTTTTTATAATGGATTTGTTATGTCAATATATTTAAGTGATATATTGTGATCAAAGTGTGGAAATGTTTTCTTTCCATTATATTTGTTTTATATCTTATGATTTATAATGGTACTTGGACATTTGACGGGTGGTTACCTGATAAACCATATGACGGGTGGTGCCGTGAATACCAGGATGGGTGGTAAGGTTATAACCTCCAATGCATTGGGTATGGAAGTCGGCCATATGGCTATTCCATTAAGTATGTGTGGAAATCGACCGTATGGTTATTCCATTTAAGTATGTTTATGTCCCAAGTTACCTTTATATGTTAAGTGATCTTGTTATGGGTTTTATGGTAATATTTTGGTTACAGAAGGGTAAGTAATGAACTTTTATTTAGTGAATAGTTTTTACTACTTCATAAAGGTGAAAAGTATTACTTTGATAAAGTATACATGGTTTACTTGTTGTTTTGAAAAACTAACAGTTTTCATTCTTTGTGTATCCCTTAATTAGTGATTTATGCTCATCCCAAGTTTTTGAAAGTTTTTCAGAGGACTTAATATGGAATAGGGTCACGGATGGGATCAAGGGAAAGTCATGCTACCTAAGACATGGAACTAGACATATTTCTTTTTAAGAGTTTTGATTTTATGGAAATTTAGTAGAAGTGACTACTTTGTAATCTTTTGAGATGTAATAGTTATGTCCTAATTCTCTAAAACTCTAAACCTGAAAAGACCATCAATGTGAATTATTAATTTAATTCAATGTTAAGTAAGGTTTAAGGTTGGGTTATTATAATTAATAATAACCATAGTACACAATTTTTGGATCATTTCATACAATATAAGCCCCCATATTTTAGTAGGACTACTAATCTAGTGGTAGATGAGAAATAGATCATGTCCCTTGAATATATATTTCTATCAACGGGATGCAATGAAAATGAAAAGATAGTACTAGTAGTATATTATCTCAAGGGATATGCTGATCAATGGTGGTCATTAATTTAGAATACTAGGAGGGAATATGAAATAGAACACCTAGAATGGATAGATTTTAAAGAAATTTTGTTCAAAAAATATTTCCCTCATGATCAATGAATTGAAATGAATAGAAAATTCATTAGATTAAAGAAAAAGGAAGAAGAGAGTGTTGTAGAGTATGATCATACCTTTATAATACTAGACAGGTATGCAATATATTACATATGTAATTCAAAGAGAAAGATTGATCATTTCATTGAAGTTATTAATACAAGTATCCCAAGGGTACTGGATTCTCAACCATTTTAAACTTATGATGACATAGTACTATATACCATAAAATTAAAAGAAGTAATTTTCTAGATCTTATATATTCAAAGGAAATTGAGAAAAGAATATATCAGTTGAGAACCATGAGAAATGTAAACCACAAAAGATGAACAAGGGAATGCAACTTTTTCAATGTTTTGATAATTATGGGAAGAAACAACCTGTAAAATGTTATAAGGGAAAAAGAGTGTGTAATAAGTTTGGAGACAAGGGTCATTGTCTCATGAGTGATAGGGGAGAAAAAATAATGATATATAGTGATTAATCTAGAAATAAATGGGTAAATATTCAAACCAATGTCCCAAGCGCCATGGGAATCAACCACAAAAGAGGCCAAGGGGATATGGCCAAGCTTATACGATTACTAAAGCTGAGGTAGAAGTAGCCAATGATGTGGTAGTAGGTATATTAATCCCATATTCAAATTTATCCAATTATTTATTTGATTTCAAATCAGGTAAATCTATTATATCTACCTCATTTTTTATGAAAATTAGATATTTCCCTTTTTGTTTAATAAGGGAGTTGTTAGTCAAAACTCATAAGGGAAGTCTCATTATAATAAATATGTGTTTCTCAGTCCCCATTATGGAATATAAACATTCTTTATTTTATGACCTTATCATCATACCTATGGTTGAATTTGATATAATCCTCAGTATAGACTATATTTCAAAATATGATGTGAAAATTTATTACAAGAAGAAGGAAATTACAATTTGTGAGGAAGATGTAGAATTTATTCTCTTTAGAGTAGAGTCTTAATAATATGAATCTTATCTAGATTCAAACCTGGTAGTTATACTAAATAAAATTACTGGGGGAGGAATATCAAAAAACATCTAGGGTTTAACAAGGTAATATTCAAATTGAGGATGTACCTATTGTACAAGAATACGTTGATGTATTTCCTAAGGAATTACCTGGACCACCCCTAGAGTGTAAAGTTGATTTTCTATTGATTTAATTCCTTATGCAAATCCAATATTAATGTCTCATTATAGAATGGACACAATAAAATTAGTGGAGCTATAGAAACAAATAGAGGAGTCAATTAATAAGGGATTTATTCTTCCTAGTGTTTCTCCATGTGGATCTTATCTTCTCTTTGTTAATAATAAAGACAAATCCATGAGGTTTTTCATTGATTATAAAGAAACCAATGCAATTACAATAATGATCAGGTTTCCACTTCTTTTCATTGAGGATTTATTTAATTAACTTTAAGGATCTCAATATTTTTCAAATAATAAACTTCATTATAGATATCCTAAATTGTGAGTAAAGAAGAAAGAAATTCCAAATACTTGTTTTCAGACAATGTATGGACATTATGAGTTTACAGTTATTTAATTTGGATTGACTAATGCACCGTATGTTTTTAAGGATCTGATCAAAAAAAATTCAAGGAATATCTTTCTAATTTTTCTATGGTGTTTATTTATGATATTATGGTATATTCTAAAACATTTTAATACCATGATAATCACTTTAGGATCATTCTTTAAACTCTTATAAGGAAATAGTTATACGTTAAATTTAGAAAGTGTGAATTATAGATTCAAGAAATTTATTTTCTAGTCCATATTGTCTCTAAAAAATAGAATATCAGTTATTATTATGAAGATAAAGGCATTCCAAGAATGACCTACATGAATGAACATAATCGAGTTATGTGTTTTCATTAGTTTAATAGGTTACTATCAACATTTCATTTATAATTTTTCCCAATTGGAAAACCTATTAAGAAAGCTCACATGTAAAAGAGTTAATTTTGTATGGATAGAAGAATGTGTTGAATGTTTTGAATAATTGAAGAGAAGATTAGTCAATGCTCCAATTTTGAATCTACTAGGAGGAAATGACGATTTTATAATATACAGTGATGTATTGTAGAATGGAATGGTTTTTTTCCTTTGAAAAATAATAAGTTATTGAATATGCATACTAGAAGTTGAAGATTCATGAAAAAAATTATCCAACTCATGATCTTGAGTTAGTAGCCATAATGTTTTCTCTGAAGATACATAGAAGTTATCTCTATGGTGAAAGATGTAAGATATATACGAATCACATGAGTTTGAAATACATCATCACATAGAAAAAACTCAGCATAAGGAAACTATGATGGATTGAGTTACCCACAGATTATGATTTTTCAATAGACCACCACTCGTGAAAAGAAATAAGGTAGCATATTCATTAAGAAAGAAAGATCATAGAGTTCTAACCCAAATGAAGATTGAGAGATATCATTATTCTCATGGATTTAGAAAATATGGAGATTTGAATTGTTAAGGAATGGAAAATATCACCCTTTTTTCAAATGATTGCTAAAACATATTTACTAGATAAGATTAAAAGTTCTCAATCTAATGATGAGAATTTTTAGAAGACAATTAAAGCCTCTAAGGATTGAAAATTGGAAGGCTTCTTGTAAGAGGACATAATTATATAATTTTTAAAGAGGTTATGTGTTACATCAATACCTCATCTAAAAATCAAACTATTAGATGCTGCACATAACTCAAATTTATCTATACACCCTTTTAGTAGAAAAATTTATAGAGATATATAAGAACATTTTTGGTGGGATGATATGAACTGAGAAATTATTGACTATTTGTCAAGATGCCTAGTTTTTCAAAATGTGAAAGATAAGAGAAAACACCCATGATGAGAAAGGAAACATCTAAGTATTCCTATATGGAGGTGGGATGAAATTATGATGGACTTTGTCATAGGGATACCATGGAAAACTATAAGGAATGATGTGATATGAGTTATTTTTTATCATCCTACAAAATCAGCACATTTTTATGCTATAAGATAATATTTACCTCTCGATCTAAAAAAATACTCTATATTAATGAATTTTTAAGACTTCATAGTGCACCTCTATCGATTGTTTCTAATCGAGATCCCTATTTTACATCAAACTTATAGAAGATTCCCCCAAATGTTTTGGATACTGAGCTTCAATTGAGTATTTCTTTATCACCCTAAAACCAGTAGAGAGTTTGAAAAGAATATTAAAACATTATATTACTAATTGATATCATGATCCCTTGTTTTTAAGGTATGTGAGATCAGTATTTACCTTTGGTTGAGTCTATATACAATAATAGTTTCCATTAAAGTATTCTAATGACACCATATAAAACATTAAATGGAAAGATATTTCATACTCAAACTTTTTAGGATGAAGTCCATCAGAGGAAACTTATAGGCCAATAAATTATTGAAGAAACAAAGACAAATGTAAATACTATTCATTCTCATATTAAATCATCATAAAGTAGAAAAAATATTTATGATGAAAACTAGAGAAAGGATTTATAATTTGAAGTCGGAGATCATTTCTTTCTAAAAGTATCTCTATGGTAGGGTGTCATAAGGTTCAGTAAGAAAGGGAAATTGAGCCCTAGTTATATCAGACCATTTTGAAATTTTGGAAATAATTGGAGATGTATCTTACTTATTATAAATGGCATCATGTATCTAAAAAGATCATGATGTGTTCCATATATAATTGTTAATATGTATATGCTAAACCCAACACATGTATGCACATATGAAAGAAATAGATATGGAACCCTATTTGTCTTACTGTGAAGAACCTATAATGATTTTTAGAAAAAGATAGAAAGTATTGATAAATCAGATGACTAGATTGGTAATGGATCTTTGTAGAAACCATAAAATAGAAGAAGCAATGTGGTAACCTGAGGATGTTATGAAGAAGAACCAACCTCATCTTCATAGAAGGTAATATTCCTGAAAAAATTTGAGGATGAAATTTTTAAAAGAGGGAAGAATATAACACCCCTAGATTTTATGGTATGTATCTTCTTAAATAAATTTAATTTATTTGATATCTTATATTGAACACAATAATGATCTTAAATGAATCGTGATATACTATTAAATATTAACATGACCATTGGAATAGTAATATAACCATTCAGAATAGTAAAATGGCAATTAAAATAGTAACATCACATATGAATGTATAAATAAAATATAGGTATCTCATAAAATAAAACATGATATATTTATATCATAGAAAAATTAAATAAATCATTTAAAAGATCATAAATTATGTGTTGGTATTTTTGGGAAACATAAATATTTATTTAAAATTTTATAATTAATATAATGATTTAAAAGAAAAAATTATTTTTATAAAATATATTCATAAATTAATAATTTTTTATTATTATAATTATAATATAATTTTATTAGTCCTTAAATATTTTCTCAAAGTGTCATAAAATCAGTTATAATTTTTAAATCGATATTTTTCAAATAAATGATGCTTTTAATTAAAAAATTAAATTTCTAATATTTATAAAATTATTTTCATAAAATTTATTCTATTTTTGAAATATAAACTTTTAGAAATGGTTTTTATGAATTTTTAAGATTTTTCTGAAATAGTTACGTTTTTCGTGAATAATGAATTATGGTAATTTAGAGTATTTAATATTTTAATCCAATACTTAAATTTTTGATTCATGAATGTTGTAATGAATCATTATTTTAAACTCAAATGTACTAGTTATTGTACTTATTCACAAGAATTAGTACTATTTATAGTCTTTAGCTAAAATAATAATCAAATGAATAAAATAATAAAAAACACTCTTCTCATCCCCTATAAATACCGCCCCCAAAAACCGTTCTCCTTACACATTATGAGATTTTTATCTTTCTAATATTTTTTCCAATTCCTCTACTAAGTCTCTTTCCCACATCTTAGTCTTTTTGGTCGTACTAAAAACCATTTCCAAGTTCCTTAAAAAGGTTCTCAGGGAAACGATATTCAAGAGGTAAAACCCTCCTTTCTCTTTTTATTATTTTTCTATAATCTATTCACCTACCCTATAAAAAGAAGAATGGTAACTATAGTATGATATATTTACTGTAATTTTATTTTTTTAATGGAATATCCATCACAAAATCTCATCTCCTATCCTTTTAATTCTAAAAATGAAAACATCGCCGGTGAGGTGTCGATTCACCGCCTTCGTGGACAATGAGTTTTAGTTTTTTATTACTACCTTCAAGGATGGTCATAAAACCATTTTTATGGTTACATAATATTATCATATATTTATTAAAACTTATTTAATTTTCTATAACTTCTATAAAAACATAATATTAAATAAAATAATACTAGTTCCTCATGGTTGTAAAAACCGCCAAAATAAAGTAAACAATTTTTCATTAATGTTTTATCTAATGAATCATCCTCATATTAGAAAAATGATATTTTAAACCATTTAAATTTATTAAATTTAATAAATACCATATAATTTTACTTATTTATAATTATATCAATTTTAAAATAACTTACATAATTATACAAAATCACACCGATCATGAAACCATGAAATGAACTCTCCCAGAACAACGAAAGTAAATATTATAACTCTTTTAAATAGAATAAAATTAACTTAATAATATTATAATAAATAAAATATATACTTAATAGGTTCTTAATTAATTAATTAATATAATTTTATTATCTAGTACATTAAGTAAAAGTTACAAACACCTTCAAATGTAAGGTAAGAAGTTTCTCATCTCACTTTTATTTCTATAAGATATGCCTTATTCATTAATTATTTATTGTGTGTGGTGTGTGTATACTACCATTTATATATTATATCATTAATATAATTATCCTCATGGTATTAAATTTATAATTTTATAATTATTACTCTTATGGGGAATATAATTCGACTGACTAAGTTTCAAGGTTTTCTTGTCTCAATTTTACTTTTGTGAGATATATGACTTATTCACAACTAAATTATAATGTGTGGTGTACATAATATCATTTGATATGTCATATCATGAATTTAATTATTTTCATGGTATTAAATGTTTTATTTTATAGTTATTACATTTATGAGGCACACTTTTTGACTGACTACAAAGCGGTAAGAGATTTCTTAACTCAATTTTTATTTATTGGGTTAAAATTATATTTCATTAATTATGTCATGATAAGGTTATGTGTAAAATGATTTATGATTATATTAGGTTTAATTTTCACTATTTATGTGTATTTACTATGAATACACATAATATATTCATTTTATTAATTATAATATCCTTGTGAGGGATATCATCTCAATTTTCTTTTGATGAGGGCATATTTTTGATTTTATGCAACGATTTTGTTTTCTATGGTGTATATACTACCCATTTTATTTATGATCATTATTAATTGATGATTTCATTTAATATCTATATTTTTTGTATCTTTTATATGATTATTGACTAAACTATATACTAATATTTCATACAATTTTTACTTTGAATGTTATTTGACTAACTGGGGAAATAATGTTATATCTATATCTTTTACTCAATAAGGACATTTTTTAATAAGGAATATTGATTCCAAAATTAAATAGATTTTTTCGATATCTGATGAATGATTTGGAAATGTATACATGGGTGGGGCCCTGCTATAGATAGTCCCATGATACATTGATAGTCTCATGAGATGACAAAGTTGGCCAAATGAAATGGGTTTTCACACACAATGATTAAATCTTCTTGTGAAACGTCTAGACAGTAGAGGTACCATGATGCCTGATATCATGGTGTATAAATTATTAATAATTTACTTCATTAATATCCATGCAATTTTCACTGTGACATTATCCATTAGTTCATATTATTCTCAAGTTATTGATTAAATGACATTTGTTTCCAATATTTTGCATTTCCATAATGATTACGCATTATCCTCTTATGATTGTTTTTTTTATTAAATGGAATTTATTTTAGTTATTTTTATACCTTTATATATTTATTATGTTTTATTTATTATTTATTAATGAAATTTTCAGTGTATTTAACCCTTACTAAGCATTTGAAATCATGATTTTATTTGTTCTCCTTTTCTAGGATATAAAGATTAAATGTTTGAATGAGTTCAAGGATGCAATTAATTTCCTTTATTATGTTTTATATTTGATTAAAAATGTAATAAGGGTACCATGTATATATATAGACATTTCTTAAATACTAATAAAATGACTGGTCCTTTGGGATTTTATTCTTGTATCTATTCTAATGTAATAAAATAAGGCACGCACTATTGGCTACTAGGCTCTGAATCTTTACAGTCTAACTTTTGAGAATTCATTCATAGAAACCCACATCATAAAAATATTTAATAAACATACTAATGAAAAAGATAAATAGATGTGTAAAATTCATATTAAATAACCTATACTTGGTTTCTAAATAAGAGAAAATAGGTGGGAAGTTAAAACATGGATATAGAAGAGAAATATAAGACCCAAATATTGATGGAGAGCGATAAAGAACATGTTCATGTGAAAGTTAATGACCAAAAAACTATAAACCAAAGAGTCGTGAAAAAGAACACTGATATTATAGAAATTGATGATAATAAGACTAAATTTTATTTCAAGATCCTTTTCCTAATGTTGGGGAATTTCTTTTCCATATATACTGAGACCATATGAAAATGTACTTACATAATGTCTTTTTATTTCATAGGTATTATTTAATCCTCTGGTTGTTCCTTGATTAATTTTCAATTAATCTCGTACTATAATAGATTAATTTTTTATATATAAATCACTAAATAAGATCTATAATATAACGATAAGTCATTTCTTTTATCACTATTTTTAAAAATGTTATCAATAGTTATCTAATACGGATATATCTTAATATAGTGTTGTAATATGAAAATCTCTAAAACCTCATATGAAGTTCAACTTTAACCATTACATAAATGGTTAACCATATAACCCTTCCAAAATTCATAATTTATAAATAATGTTACCAAATTTCTCAAAATAAGCATAACATTAATCCCCCATATATTACAAAGTGACTCTTCATTATCACATAAAAAACATGTGAATACCTTTGTCATGTTTTCTCTTGAAACATGATGATAAAATGAATTACCATAAAAACTTATTGGAAACATCAATTATTCTTCATTACTTACAAAAATATATATTATTGGATTTATTCCTTAAATAAATAAATGTTATAAACTCCACCACTTTTTCAAAAAATCCTTTATGAGTTCTGAGGTCCTTAATACTATACGATTTACTTGATACATATGAATCATCTATCCAATGTAAACACTATTTTATAAACCTTAAGAACTTATTAAGGGTTTTATACAATTAATATTGTGTTTTCTATAAAATATTATATTTCCATTAAATCAATTTTCTAGTTCATTAGTACAATTCAACATATTCCTTCAAATCATTAACAAAAAAATTATATTGAATAATAATTATATGTTTCATGATTAATATAATATAATCCTTGAATTCAAATACAATAATAATTCTATCATTCTACCTTATTCTTAAGACCATAACTGTAACAGCCCGAGATTTTATGAAAAATATTCTTTTTAATTTTATTAATGTCTTGTGTTGTACGCTACACCAAAAGGAGCTTGCACAACACACATCCTTGACTTGCCTTGCATTACACGCAATCGCGACCTTCCTCGATAGCGTGTGTAATACGCAATACCGAGTTTCACTAAACAACGATATGCTATTAAAATATTATTAAAACTAGCCGTTATGAATAGTAATAACCACTTTTTAAAATTCTGTAAATCTTATATTTCAAAATGAACTTCATTTTTGGATTCGGAGTATCGAATTTAGCCTAAGGTGAAATTTTGGTATATTTCAGATAACTTTCATATTCTGATGAATAGTGAAAATTACTAAATAATAATTAAAAAACATCTTTTTTAATCGAAATAATTAATAATGATAAATTATTAATTTGAGTAGTTTTAAAGTATATTTAGAATATATTTTTACAATTTAATACAATGTTGGTCATTGGATGTAATTTCACATTTAAACCAGACATAAACAAGTGTCAATCTTTTGATAGATATTGTTTCTTAAAAACACGCTATTTGTTTTAACAACGGGATTTAATTATAAAATTAATTAATGCAACTTCTATGTTATGAATTTGGTAAAATAGATTTCATTTTTGAATTCGGAATATAAAATATAGCTTAGGATGAAATTTTGGCATTGTTCTGAAAAACATCAATTTTTGATGAATAGTGAAACCACTAAGTGGTAGGTTAAAAACTGAATTTTGCATAAAACTTAATTTTACCGCTTCTGTGAATGGAATTTCAAAAATCCGACAGACACGGTTGATATCAGTAAGTAAAATGTGGTTCAATGAGATAAAAATAATTTTTTTGGTGAATAGTAACTTTTTACTATTTTTACCGCGGTTAATAGTAAATAGGCTAACTAAGGGTAAATATGATATTACTATTACCCTAAAACATGTCCTAATTCTATTGGATAAGTGTAATTCGACCAAAAACAACCTTATGAATATAATATGACCATTTAGGCCCACTTGGATTAGATTAGGACATTTATTATTAATTTATTCAAAGAAGAGTTAAAAGAGTTAAAATCAAAGTTTATTTACTAAAACATTTTTAATATGGGGTTATACATAAGATCAATTCGACTATAAATATTCATTAGAAAGCTAAAACGATTTCCTAAATAATAGTATTTTATTTGTAATTTTTAGACCTTAAATAATTTAATTTATTTATGACACAATGATGATGCAGTAATTATCTTATTAATGAAATATTGACATAATTGACGTTATAAACACCAAAATAAATGTAATTTGAGACTTTTTATGAATTCCACTAATTTTCTAGGTTACTATGATATATTAATATTGATCTAATAAACTTGGTTCGAACATATAATTCTTTTATGACTTTCACAAAAATCATATATCAAATAGTGTCAAAATTGACACAAAATAGTTTTTAAATAAAATATTATATTATTAATTGTTATTTTATTCCTAAAAATCTAAGGTTCGGCCAAATGACTTAGATAAGGATATATATATTAATAATAAACAATTTGGGGTTCGTTTGGCATGATATAGTAAGTGTATTAACCATATAGTGAAAGAAAACAAAAAGACACGGTAAAAGTTAAATTATTTAACTTAGAGTTAAATCTAATTGATAAGGTTTAAAATAATATCCAAACATGTCTAAATTTGATTGGTTGATGCGATTACAACCCTATATCATCTAATCTTCGAATATGAGTCATTTTTGGAGGTTTTTAAGTGGGGTTATATTTATTATAAATTAATATTTTTAAGAATTCCTAAGGTGCCCCTCTCCTCCCCTATAAAAGGACACCTCCTCCCCCTCCTCCTCACACCAATTTGAGCACTTAAGCTCGGCCAACCCCTGACAAAATCTCTTCTCCACTTCCCTAGAAACATCCTAGAGATTCTGGTCTTCCTCAAAGACCAATTTTAGTGCCCTAAGAGGAGGTCTCAAAGAGGCGCTTCAAAGAAGAGGTAATTACCGTTACCAATTCTTTCATCTTTATTTCTTCTTCCACTTCTTCTTCTTAGGTTGTTTCATTATGAAGTAATAACATCAGTATCACTCATATACTTATATGTTATTATATGTATGAAACAACCCTATATCACCCTCTATCCATCCTACGGAAAAAGAAATCACCGCGCGTGCGTACGTACGGAATACCGTCTCCACGCCGTGGTGTAATCTATTTTCCACCACCACCTTAAATGGATGGGTATGATGGTGTAAAGAATAACTATACATAGTTATTACAACATCATATTGATTCTGATATATTGTATAATCCACTCCAATTCAATTCAATATTTATGGAAATGATATCATCGCTCGTGCGTACGTACGGACTACCGTCTCCACGACGCGATGAGATTCATTCTCCATGTTAACCATTTAAGAATGATTATAAAGTATATATAAGATATAATAATGAAATATATGACATTATAAAGATACTGGATTTATGTATATATATATTTATATATGTATGTCATCTACTTACTTCCATTCAAGACAATAAGGAAAGGAAAACATCGTTCATGCGTACGTACGGACTACCGTCTCCATGAACGGTGTTTTTCATTTCATTTATCTATCTATTATATATATATATACTGAATATATATGATATATAAATCATATTTTATATTCTGGAAGTAAGTAAATCATGATATAAGTAATAATAATGTCAAGAACAACAATTCAAAACACCTACGATAAATGAAACAATTTTACCCAAAACGCTTCTTTAACATGGAATTTACAAAAGAACGGGTAATATAATGTCATAAGTGAACAATATATGATATCATAACAATGAAAATGATTCTGTAATAAGTCAATAACATTATTTATATCATTATACAGGAGGTTCAGACACATACGAAGCAAATCGGACCTAAGGTAAGGGATAAAATTTCAATCTCATTTTTATCCGAGATTGATTATACTTTAGTATTTACTGGGGTTACATTTAACATCCATGACCATGTTTTCTAAAAATGTTTTTATAAAATGTTTACCATTATCCCATGAATTCTTAAAGTCATTTTTACCCTTTATTGACTTTTTACCACATTGTATGAATGGAATCTTTCATTTGGTTACCATATAAGGTACTTTTTGACTTTTCCAACAAAAGTACGAGGAGAATGTTATTTTTTAACTTATACGGCATGAATGGATTTTTAAAACATTACTTCAAAGAAGCTTCCTTTACAAGTTTTCAAGTTTATTTTTAATCAACTTCTTTTATTTTAAAGTTGTATGACATGTTATGACAGAAAAAATGTTTTTGAAGAAGAAATGATATTTTCCTCTAGAATGGAGTTCAAGTATTTAATCAAAATTATTTTCCATCTAAGATAATAAAGGGTTCTGTTTTTATCCCTATTATTACATTGATTTGATCATGTTGTGATGGAATTATTTTTATGAATTCCTTTATCTTATATGAATTGATTTATGATGTCATGATGTTTCAAGAATCCCATTTTTATTACATGGGTTATGCGATGATGTATGATTTATGATTATGTGGCACACATAAGAAAGGATTCATTATAAGATGGGTGGGACCTATATCTCCCTCCAATGCATTGGGTAAAGATTTTATATCTCATTAGATAGACATGGCTGGAATGGTAGGTTATACCGGTTCAGTGAAACAGGACTGGAACGAGGGTTACTCGATTCAGAAAGGGACTTTGTCCACTAAGATAGTCTTGGCAATGAGTCATGACTAACAAGAAATGATTTTCCATGATTATGTGTGCATGCCACAAAGTTTCAAGTTTTATGTTATGATTATGGGGATCTCATTTTCACTACTATGATTTATCCCATGTTATGAAATTATGCTCTCTTTTGCAGGTTAAGATTTCCAAAAGTTATGTTCTTATGAATATGATGTGATTGATTTTCTTTTGTTTACCCTTACTGAGCATTTGAGCTCACCCTTTTATGTTTTCTTTTCCCCAGGATATAAAGAAAGGTTTTAGGTAAAAAAAGGGGGAAGATCTTTATGGGAGATATTGAAGATCTTTCACCACGATTAGAAGATTACGTTCCGAGTTTCCAAAGACACTAAACTATTATGATCCTTGTGTGTGTGTTTTTGTTATGTACTAAGTATTCCGCAAAAGTAATGTAAAGTCAATGTACGTCAAGCTTCGGGTCTTTACAATAACTATGCTTCATCATCTTATTCCTTAATACCTATTTCCTTTCATATGTAATTTTTAGTCTCTTTATAATCAACAAAAAACCATTGATTATACATAATTAATGAATCTCTTTATGATCTTTCTCCTTAAAACATAAATTTCTATAATGTCTATACTATACACACGTAAAACATTCAACAGTATATGATACATTTGGGAGGCCATTATTCACATCCATTGCGCTAACCAAAATTTTTATCTTGCCTTGTGTCCTTATTTTCCATATTCAAAACTTCTTTTAATTAATATGAGACATTCCCTTGAGTTATTATTCCCATATTCTTGAAATATAGGAAATTGAATCATCATTCTACCATGGTATCCACTACCCAAAAATCTCAGTCAACTTTATCCTTCTCTTCTTTAGTGAGTCTGAGAGTTAGTTTAGGTACACATAATTAACAATGTTCTATGATAAATGATTAGGAATAATCATAATAACTATTACTCCAGTCATCATCCTATTTTTATTCTGATTATAAATTTATTCATCACATTCAATTTTTACCCAGTTCCTTCTGGTTTCCACCATTGACGAAAACCAAAAAGCATAGTGTGAACAATAATAATCATAATGCAAAACCACATAATCATGAAAAATTACTTATGGGATATCTAAATCATGACACTTTATTTCTAATAAATGAAATATTTCTTTTATCTCAGGTCATTCATAGTGATCATATAAATAAATACTTCATGATTTTTTGTAAAGTGTTTGTGAATTTCTAAAGAATATACACTGGGAGTTTCAAACTAGGTGTGTATGAATTCTTATTTTCATGAACTAGGTGATGATTGAGTCCATCTCAATGCATTATTTTTAGTGTTATTACCCCTAGGTACCTATTTTATAGAGACACATTATAGTATCCAAAAATGGATGTAATTTCTTGGAAGAAAAAATCTCTATCCATTAAGAAAATTCCATGAAATTTTCCTATACTTTGACTCATCCTTTGACTTATCATTAGATAACTCCCTATATTATAATTAGAAATATATATAGGAATATCACTAAGGTTTTCTCATCATAGTTTCCAAAGGTTAACTAAACCTTTATTTTGATACCATCTATAGAGACCCATCATTCTCATGCATAGATATCACATCTTTTTAAATGAATATTCCCTAGATTATATAAACACATGATTGAGGACTATAATAGTCCAGTGCCTTTGGAAACATGGAACAAAATCTTCTTAATTCTTGAAACATCTTAAATCTACCACATAAATATATTACCATTAAGTAATATTTATAGATATACCCAAATTAAAACCATTCCTCATAACCTAGAGAGAGGAAACACAATAAAGGGTGACCTCAAATGTTTAATAAGGGTAAAAAAGGGAGATACATAAGCATGACCTGGGAATAAGGCTATGAGAACATAAAATAAACATTTTAAGACCATACCCTAAATATAAAATATGATAATATTGATTCAAGGAATAAATATTGGCTGTTTATAAGACATGAATCATAAGGGAATCAAATAACATGATCCATGAGAGAATAATATTGGCATAAGACATAGATTTGTGGAATATACACAATCATAGAAAATATTATATAATGAATACCAACTGAGACATTTGTAACATGTTAGGCTTGGGATAAAAACCCATATACCTACTTCAATATTGTGTTAACCACTAGTTTACACTATTTGTTAGGCTTATGTTAACCACCTATGTACCATCCTTTTCAGGCTTTGGATTACCACATGTGTACCCTCTAAGCTCAAATAAAATTTATAATCACCCACTGAATTATAGGTAGATATAGCTTCCACCCATAACATAAAAAAATCATACATATGTGTGACACAAGATCATAAAACATTCATCATATTAAAACTCATGAAATGGAATTCATTTGAAAAGAATTTCATCATATCATAACCTAGGAAAAGAGATTATTTTCATAATAATTTTATGATTTCATCATAGAATAAATCATGGAAAAATAATTTGTTTTTATAATAAATTTTTCATGGTAAAACCCTTGGAAGAGAAAAAAGTTTTATAAACATATTTTCGTGATAAAACATTATGATAAAGAATAATAATAGTCTCCTTTGTTCATATCCCTAGGAAAACATAAGTTATAGAAATATATACCTTATTATATGGAAAATGATTTTGAATGATCTATTGGAACATCACATGAGAAAAATAAATTTTCATTGAAAATAACTTTTTAAAACTACATATTAAAAAATATTTTATAAATAATTTTCTTTGAAAATAAAATTTAAAAAATTATAAAGGAAGATTTAAAAATCATTTAAATCATTTATTGAGGAAAATATTCTTTCAAATTTTAAAACAGTTATTAAAACATAAAACATTTTAAAAATGATTTTCTATTAAAATAAACTTGAAAAATTATAAAGGAAGATTTAAATAAAATAATGTTCATGATGGTGTAAAAAAACGTTCATTCTGTACAAGAAGATTCCTTTCGCATTTTAGTAAAATACAAATGAGAATTGTTTTTGAAAAAAAACATGAAGATTCCATTTAATTTTTTTTGTAAAAAGTAAAACATCATTAAAAATTTCATTAATAGATCATTTTAAGAAATAATTCTAAAAAATTTGAGATAATTTTTAGAAAACATGGTTTTCTAAGAAAAAGGGTTTTCGACTAAACAAATGAATTTTATTAAAACATTATTTTTGAAATCTTGAGTACATAAAGAGGGGAAAATAAAGGGAAGAAATGTATTCTCTTGATGCATACCAATCATAATAAAATTCATGAGTTTCTTGAGATATGATCATAATATTATATTATCAGACACATAATCATAAAAAATCCCAATAAACAATGAGATTATGATATAAAATCCGTACCAATTAGGTAAATTTGAAATGTAATACCCATGAAGGAATATAATTAAATGAAACATAAAATATCATTAATATATATAAATTTATGATATTACATATCAAATTGGATGTTTATACACATAGTATAAGAAGATAAGTGTATAACATAATCATATGTCTCAAAGAAGGAAAATTGAGACAAAAAACCCTCACCGAGTTGGTAAGTTTTTAACCATAGACCCCATGAAATAGAGATACTACAATGGATATGTAAATAATAATAATTTTAATTAGTATCATCATAAAATTCATTCATGTTCAGTAAATAAAACACATAAAAGAAACACATTTTGAATATGACATGTGTCTCACAGAAAAAAAAGCGAGAGGAAACTCCCTTATCACTTTAATAATATTTTGAATCATAAACCCCAATAAAGAATGAAATAAAATGAAATTTTAAATATAATTAAAATAAATATATTAATGATATAACATTTAAATGATTAATTAAATACACCACACAAAATAAACGAGTGGTGAATTTGTATATGTCTCCCATAAATAGAATAGAGACTAGAAATCCCTTACCTTAAGTATTGAATTCCATTATACACATTCAAACATCATGTATAATAAATATAATTTTATTATAAATATATTAATGATCCATAAATTTACATATCATACCATATATGATTTACTTATGACCTTTTATTACCAATTTATTAATAATTCCATGTTAAAGTCACATTTTGGGCAATAACTACTTTGTTTTTAGTGTATGTTTTGAATGGTTATTTTTGATTATATTACTTTGATCATGGTTTAATATTATATATAATTTTAAAAATGAGAAAAATATGATATATATATATATATTCTGTATATATGTATTTATATTAATATATAAAAGATAGATATAGACAATGAAATACATCGTTCTTGGAGACTGTAGGCCGTATGTACACATTAATATTGTTTCTATTTTCTTAATGTATTGAAATAAAGGAAGGTAAATTTTATATTATCATTAAATTGTGGTTTCTATGTCTTATATATCATATATTTTCATAAAACCCATCCTTATTTACATCCATGTAAAGCGTGAATAAATCTCATCCCTTTGTGAGATGGTAGTCCTCCGTACACACAAACAACATTATAGTATTCCCACAAAATGTAAAGAATGAAGTTATTTGTCATATAATAATTAAATAATAATAATAATTTAATAAATATAATATATAAAAAATAAATACATCCTTATTTCCAACATTGATAGGTGGTAATTGAAAAATGAATGTCATCAGTTTGAGTGACGGTAGTCCACCGTACACTGGAATGATGATTTCATATCCCATTTTATTGAAGTGGATATGGTTAGAGGTCCTGATTTTAACATAAAACATATAATTATATTAAATATATTTAGTTTACTATATAATAATGTTATAATATTAATTTAAGGAGGTGTAAGAAGAAATAAAACTAAAATGCTCGTTGATTAACGTTACATATTCTTTTGGTATCCTCCATAGGCTTGCACCAAAGCCTTCCTTTGTAAGATTTATGTTAAAAATAATTATTATAGTATGAGATGAGATAAATTTGGAAGTTATTTGGGTAGGTATTTTCCAGAAATAAATGGTTTGAATGTGTGAAGAGGAGAGGAGAAGGTCTGACCTTTTTAAGTGAGGTGAGTGGCACACATGTAATGTTTTGAAAAAAAATCATTTACCCACATTTTTCTCATTAAGCATGGATCCAAATTGAAATATTACGTACAATAAAATTTATAATATTGAAATATGGACATAAAATGAGTTTTATATAGGTTTTGTGTCATTTTTTACCCTTATATTTTTTGTTTAACCCTTGGTAAACTGATTTTTACCTTGACCACATTAAATAATTTTGAATGTTTTTACTATTAATTTTGGTAAAAAATAAATATGAACTAATTAGATAATATAAATTAATATGATTAAAAATATGTGATCCATTTTTTCTAATTCCATTCACAAAATAGAGAAAATTTAATTTAAAATAAATATCGTAGATGCAATGAGAAAGAATGTTTTTAAAGAGAAAATCTTCGAAAGTTTATAAAGTTTTTATATCAAATTTCAATATAAAGTAGATTAAAATGAAAATATTGGATGAATAGATATAAAATTAATTTAAATTTTATTTAAAAAAAATTTAAAATTTAATTTAACATTATAAATAATTTAAACAGAATGGCAGTTTTCAATTAAAATTTAGTATTTTTAACTATTTATCAAAAACTGATACTCTTTCAAAAAATTAAAAAAATACCCTAATATAATATTTACATTATAATTGAAAAAATGAATTTTATTTTTTCAAATAAATTTTCAAATAAATTTATAATTAATTAAATAATAAGTTCCTGAAAGGCGATAATATTTCTTTTTTATAAAATACAATTTAAGCGTAAAATTGGGTTTATTCTTATATATTGTCTATAAAACACATAACATGAATGTTAAGCATTTGATTTAATATTTAATATATTTATTTCATTAAAATAATTCACAAAAACTGATTCATTTAATTTATCGAGGTAAAACTCCTTTAAGAGTATAAAAATAGTTTTATAGAATATAATTTCCTTTATTTTCAAAAGTTTTTCATTTTTATTAATAATTAATTGGTAACTAAATAATCCATTATATAAATGTGTGTAAACCATATATCTTCATAATTTAGTTAATCCTATTCATACTAATTATTCTAGTGGCTAGGTGATAACTATTATAATAAATAATCATATTTTAATAGTATATCACATTCTGTTTAAACTTAGTGTTGCATGTAATGCAATCTAAACTTACTATTTTGTGTAACACAAGATAAAATTAATTTTTAATGTAATGAAATATAATCTTAGTGTTACGTGTAATGAAATCCGAACTCAGTGTTTCATGTTACGCAAGATACACTCCATTTTTCCTGTAATAAAAAATATCGAAAAGATTAATTAAATTTGAAAAATATATATATTTTACAAAAATATTAGGGTTTTACAAAGACATTATTTTATTTTTTTTTATAAAAAATGGTCATGTAATAAAAATGATTTTCTATTGGATATAGAAATTTTAAAATTATTTCTTAAAAAATTCTTTTGGTATCTCTTGTTCATAAGGAGAGGCAAATGAAAGGAAAACATGTATTCTCAAAAAATAAAAATAGGAGAAGAATATTCATGGGTTTATTGAGAGATATATTATAATTATTAATCATATTAATAGTAATAAAAAATACTTGCGATAAACAATGAGATTTTATCATAAAACTCTTACCACTTTGGTATCTTTTAAATCATAAACCTCATGAAAGAAAGAACATTATATGGATATGTATATCCTATAATTTTCATGATAATAATCGTAAAATAAATTAATGGGATGTATATACAAAACTCAAAAGAAATTTGTGGTTTATATGACATGTGTCCCAGAGAAACAAAGTGAGAATAACATCTATTTCACGCTTTGGTAACTTTTTAATTATAAGACCCAAGAAAGATAAAATTTAAATTAAACATTAAATATCCCTAGAATATTTAAAATCATTATATAACATGTAAAAGGGGATGTATATATACCTAGTAAGGGAATATAGGTTCATAATATAACATATGTACCAAAGAAGAGAATTTAAGAAAAAATCTCATACCTTAAGTCTTGAATTTATTCATACACATTAGAAACTACTTTATAGTAAATTCAGGTTTACTATAAATCTATTATATAACCATAATATCATATATAATTCCACATATTATTTAATTAGGAACTTTTATTACCAATTTATTAATAATTCCTTATTAAAATCATGTTTTGTATGATAACTACTTTATTTTTCATGTATGTTTTGGTTCGGTAGCTACAATTATTTTAATTTGATCATGGTTCCATAATCTCCATAGTTTTAAACATGAGAAAAATATAATATATATTCATTATATATGTGTTTTTTATAATCCATTAATGTTATATATAGAAAATTAATTACACCATTCATGGAGGCTGTATGTCATACGTACACATGGACAATGTTTCCATTTTCTCGATGGATGGAACGAAAGAAAGTTAAATAATATATCAAAACTACAAAATATTTTTTATTTAATATATATCATATATATTCATTAAATGTATCTTTATTACCATACTTTTCAAAATAAAGTGAAACACATATCACATCACTTTGTGGATGTGATAGTCCCCACGTACACATGAGAGATGTTATCAATTTTCAATGGAATGAAAGATAAGAAGGTAGATGAAATATTATAATTAAAATGTATAATTATTTAATAAATATCATATATGTACTTTAAATCCATGATTATATTCTTCCTTGAGTTGGGAATTCATTGGGCTTAGTAAGTGACGGGTGGGGCACACTATAGCCCCTCGATGCATCAGTATGTCTTCTGAGACAAACTAGTTTGGGTTTTTACCCATTCTTTTAAGGTCTTGGAACATGACCTTGATGTTATGGTTATGATGTCTGATATTATACATTCACACATTATGAGATTATTTATTGATATTACATGTGATTATTCAACAAGTATAATATTCTTGTGTATGTTTAAATGGTATTATTTGATTTATTCTTGCAAAATAATGCTCAATATTACGGTTAAAAGTCTTGTGATTCAGTTTGATAACTTTCCTTAAAAGTTTATGCTTATTTATGAAAGCTTCTAAAATATTTTTTACCCTTAATGAGCATTTGAGCTCACCCATTTTTTATGTTTTACATTCCCAGGTTTCCAAGATGTGTATTATGACTGATATACAATGTTAATCTAAGAGAATAATGGAATTCTCAAAGTATTATCTACGTTGTATTTTATTTTTTAAATTAAAATTAAAGGTTAGTGTGTATAATCTATTTTCCAAGACTAAAAAACCGACTAGTAATTCAATATTTGATTCCTTATAATCATACCAATGTACTAAAATGATGCACTGGATCTAGACTTCTGTGGCCGAGGTGTTATAATTGGTATCAAAGGAAGTTTAGCTTCAACCTTAGAAACTATATTTAGAAATCAAATATTAGAAAACATAACCCTTTTAATAACTTTGAGTATAATTCTAAGTATAAGATATCATCCTTTAGATTTAGTAATAGATAACCTAGGTTAATCATATGCACTTATGTATTGAGAAGAATATGGAATCATGTAGAGATCCTATACAATATTCTTCATGACTATACATTATGATTATTGTTTCTCACATTGTAATTTGTGTTTTGGTCAATAGTTAAAATCAGAAAGGTTATACAATAATTGGTTATACTACTAATGATGAAGCATAGTTAATGGGTTGAGAAAGAAGAAGAATGATCAAGGTTCATATATATTTGGATTCATAAATTATTTCATCAATAATGATCTGGTCATAAGAATCATGAGAGATATATATAAGGATTGTACTGTAGTAATTTTTCTTTAAGGATTTGGAATCATAAGAGTTTTAATTAAGTATTTAAAGGTGATCAAATATTTGGTATGTGACAATAAGAGATAAATTATGTTGTTTGATGAATTTGATGTTAAGAAATTTAGAGACCTTTTTGAATACTGAATTTGGATGGAAGTATTATGGTTGAGTCTTAAGGTTGAAATGGGATAAGATGAACATTGGATATTATTGTTTGAAGTATAAGTATGATTTATTGGATATTATGTTCTAACATTGTTGGTTTTATTAAAAATATAAATGATGAATAAAATAATTATGGAATGAATGATTCATTAAAAGTGCATTATGCATAAATAATTATCTTGAATATCCATCTCTAGGAGAACAGAACAAAGAGAAGATAGATCAAAGCACAACCAAAGGATAACATTGAGACATGGAATTATATCAAGAATGTTTTATAAAGTACTTATCTAGATAGTAAAATAATCACTTAACTCTAGAAAAAAGTATATAATTTTTTTTATCCTAATACCTTAATTTTTTTTGAACCAATGATATTTTAAATCATCACATATTTATCTCTTAGAGGCCCTAAAATTTCACTTTATCATTTACTTATTTGTGATTGATGACCTCAATCACTCCATATAAATATTTACATTTTCCTTCCACATACATATCTATAATTTAAACTAATGTTCTTATATTTGAAATAATAATTTGATGGTGACCTTCACATTTTCATTTCCCACTTATTAAGAGGACGTTTTATTAACCCTATTTCCAATGTGGGTTTTCGACAAAGGTATTTTCTAGTATCAACATTTTATTTTCTAAGTACAATTTGAAATTTCAAGGATGCAATTTATTGAAGGAGAAGAGAATGTAACCCCCAATATTTCATAGTATGTTATCTTTTTAAATATATTCAATATCTTATACTTCACACAACACTGAATTTAATTGAATTACACGCAAAATTGAGTTTCAAGATAGGCACGTCCTCGGTTCTTGGGAATTTCAAGATAGGGAGACAGTGGGTCTTATGGATAACAGGAACATAATGGTTCATTTTTCATCAGAGGTGGATCTCATCAAGGCCTGGTCACATGCTCCTCACAGCTTTAACAACTTCAGTTTTTACCTATTCCAATGGTCCTTCAATTTGCATATGAAGCATGATACTCCTACAATGGTGACTTGGGTAAGATTTTATAATCTCCCCTACCATTCCAGAATCTTTATATTATGTGTATTATAAGTAATATATTTTGAAGATATATGTTCTTGAATAGTTACACCGATGCTCTCTGTCATCCCGTCAATCCGTGTATTTGCATAGAAATGGATGTGTCCAAAAATATGTTTGAGTTTGTATGGATCACTATGGGTGAGGAGTACCCTTTCAAACTACGGGTGGTTTATGAAACCTTGACAAGTATCAATTCTAGATGCAAGCACCTGGGACACTTGATATACATCTATTTTAGGGGTTCTCTATTATCTACATGGAGGTGGGGTAGTGGTAGCAGCAAGGAATATGAGGTGTTTGCTAAAGAGATATTGGAATAACAGCCTACAGTTCTGGATGTTAATGGAGGCAAGGGTGTAGAGGGGATGTGATCCACCAGTGACACAGGTATTTACAATGCACCAACTGAGGCAGGGTTTGGCTGCAAACCCCGACCTGTGAAGAAGGATTTGGTGCATTAGATAATCCCATCGATTTCTCATGTTTTTAGCAGGTTGAGGCAGGACCTGGCTGGGACTTCCCCTTGCAGTGCATTGCTCCATAATGACTGTGTGAGGGAGAACATATTGACTCATCATGATGCTAGTAGAGTTAAAAATCAGTTGTATGTGAGTAAATATGTGGGGGTACATATGGTGGATAACTTTATTGAAGGACTTATAGAGGTTGTTCCGGGATCAGGGGGTACCAGTGAAATAGTGCCTTCAAGGATCCCTTCTTATGCGTAAATTGCTCGAGAAGGTAAGGGAATTAAGGCAACATAAAACATGGGGCATGACATCCAGATGTAGAAATCACTAGGTGAATTGGGGAAGTGGGTGAAGGGTGGGGGAAAGGAAAATTTTAGTTTGACCCTATCCTCGATAAATATCAGTAATCGTTTTGATGGCCCGAGATCTGACACTCTTGATCCTGTGTATACTAGGATGACATGCCCTTAGGGATGGAGTTTGGGGGTGTGGAGAGTGACGACCGAAACTTAGAGGTAAGTGCAAAAGAAGGATCCAGGAGAGGGCTTCACAGCTCAAGGAAGAAGAAGGGTTAGAATGAAAATAGGGACCCGGGTAGCTACATTGTGTGAAAGAGGAGAAAATAAAAATAATGCACGGACTACTCATACCACCCAAGGCCTATATAGACTTTATCAGCTAAAAAGGGCAGAAAAAAGGTAATATAGGGTGAGACATCTAAAAAATCACATGTGAATGAGGATGTATTGGACCTGGTATGTGAAACTGGAATAAACGATGATATTATTGTTGGAGTTGGTGGCCTAAAACCAATTACTTTGTACTTTATTCATTAATAAATACCTTATCACATCTTGATTGTTCTTCTTCATGATAATTCATGTGATAATTTCCTAAAGATAACTGTTTCATTAAAGGGTCAGAGTGGATCCATACTATGATGAGAACCCCGAAGTGCCATAACACAGTTCTTGAATATATGTTCTATGGACAGATGATGTTATTTGAGGGATACAAATAATAAAGGCCATTAAGGGAGAGGACTCATAAAACTTTGAGGCACCTTATCATAGTGTGTTCCCTTGGTAATATCCAGGAGGATATTATGAGAACAAGACCTTCTAGTAGGAAATCCAAATTTCATAATGTCATTGGATGTTCTTATCTACAGATGTGTTTATTGGTACTTAGACATTAAGATTATTATTAATGGGTATTACAAATCGTACACTTATATGTATTGATGAAAAATGTGATGAAACACTGTTTACAGTGAGTTAGGATACATTGGGTGCGTCACAAGTGATACTGCATTAACAGATAATACAAGAAAGGATTTATCCCTTTAGTTCCATAATGGAAGTAGATGTCTCAGGCCCTTTGATGGAATTGATACAACCTAAATAAATCCATGCCAATAGCAAGGAATGGGAAAGTTAAATTTCAGAAAGTCAAAGAAAGAATAATCTAGAACATGGGTTGATTGCACTATCATGCGACCCGCTTGATTGGAGATATCGAGACAAAGGGATTACATTACACGACAAGTTTTCATAGGAGGTGAGACGTCATTGCTGTGTTAACTTCTTTCTCTATGGGCTCTTTGGCATGTTTCTAGATGCTACCCTTGGATTTTAGGTAGGCTCTTCTTAATGCCACTAAGAAAGAGGCCTAGAGGGTCACACACTAAGTGTGTCCAAGTATCTCAGTGAAATATTAATTTAACTTGTTGAATAAATATTATTCCCAATTGTGGTTTAATAATTATTCAGGGATGTATGATCGCATTTATTTAGAAACTAGTTTTTTAAGAGAATATATTGTGGGTGAAATAATATATTTATTAGAAAGTAATGCAGTGATATTTATTTGAGAAATAAATAGCCATTATTCAAGGTCTAATAAATGTGGTAGAGGAAATAAATAGAATATAAAAAAAATTACACACCGTGTTTATATTAATATACATGCCATGTACTTTAGGAATTTATGATAAATAATATTATTTATTTAATTAAATAATATTAGGTGTAATTCATTGGGTGCATGTCAAGTTATAATAATAGTCAACTGTTATTACTAGACATGGGGTATTACTAAGAATTAAATGTAATGAATAAATGATTTCAGGTAATTAATTCTTTTCATTATTCTATGTAATTAAAATCCCAATTATATAATTATAATTATCCTAGAAATTTTTTTGGTTGTGCACAATGGATTTGGAAAACCTCTCCAGACAAGAGATAATTATTTTTTCACCAAGAACGCTCTCAAGGTACTATAGAGTGATCTTCCTCCATCAGATCAAGGTGATTGAAGGAGGACATTGAAAGCGAAGGATCTTCCAAACTGGAACCCATAGATCCCTTCAACAATGTCTATAAATATGTGGAGAACATGTGGATCACCGCTATATGAATCATACACTTGGATTCTACGACGCAATGACAGATCACATTAGATCATGATCAGAAATATCAATGGAGAGAGAATTAAATAACGGAAATTCTCGTATTTTAATTAAATTAATTATTGCCAACATATGATGATTCTCTATATGGTTCTGGGACTCTCCTATTTTCTTTCATTCTTAATTATATTTCAAAAATACAGTGTTTTATTATCATGATAGATCTCTGATTAAACGTCGTTAACAACAAAAATTAAAGGTGGGTACACCCACGAATGTGTTTCCACTGTGCCTGAAACATATAAGTGGTTTCAGAGGGGTCATATAATTGATTATTGTTATTTAGTTTTCCATTATTAATTTACTCATTTAATAATTTACTTGTTTAAATTCAAGTTAATCATTCTATAAATTTGAATCTTGAGATCTATTCCTCCTCTCTCATTTCTCATTCACCTTAAATAAACAATAATTTATTTTAATTTTGATTAAAATAAAATAGATGATATCATCCAGAGGTGCCAAACTTTCTTTCCCATGCAACACCAGAATACATAGTGTGTTTTCGGTAGTACATACCTTGTAGTATAGGTTCAATGCATCAGATTGGTCCATAAAATCAGGCTGTGTGTTGTAGTATTTCTAAGTCTTAAATGACACCGTGTGTTGACCAGTAACATATGGCACATGGTTGTCGGATTACATGATGTGTGGTCCACTAAACACGACGTGTAGTCCCTTCGGGTTAGGGTTGGACCGTGTACCCCGTACATAGCTTACCTGGTTGGAAACCGTGTAACGTGGATACTACATGGCGTTTTTCCCACTGAACACACCGTGTACTTTGATGATTTTTGAAGTATATATATATGTTGTGTCCCCATGCGTGTACTTCAGATGGACAGTGAACAAAAGTATATGAATTTTAGTCGGAACTACACATCGTGTACTCATTCAAATTATGCAGATTTAATAATATTTATTATTGTATTATACAAACCCTTAAGACTTGTACCATAGTGCAGGTGTGAATTTGAGGCACAACACGTGATAAGTGTTTTATATATTTGTGTTTAATTTAACATCTATTTAATGTTTATTTCTACTCATTGGATATTTATGAATGAGAATTCACCGGGTTGCCTCCAAGGTACAAGTTACATTCAAAGATAATTTTAAATGAATTTATTTGTTTAAAATTATGATGGATGAGAATCTCAAGGAAATTTAGAAAAGGGTTTAAGATTAATAGATTGATTAATTAAAGATAATTAATTGATTTGAGCGTAATATATCTTAAACAATAACGATTAAATAATTGAATGCTATTTTTATTTATGCATAAATACCATTGCATGAATGGATGATCATGAGCTAGACCAAGACCTTTGTATGTGAATGGGTTCTTTTAATTTATTTATTTAAATTAAATTTGTGGGAATGTGAGCCTTCTCCTCATTAATATGTTGGGCCTCTGCACCGAAGGTTTCTTTTATGTAAAACCACATTTTACCCCTCACCTGTGTGTGAGATAAAAGCATATGTAATGGATGGAGCTCCTAAGCTGGTGGAGGCAGCTCAAGTTTGGAGTCAAAGTGAAACCAATCCACGGAGTTACAAAGGTGAACAGGTGGAAAACTGTAAACACGAACCCAAAAGGTTTAAGGTGTTTTTCCCCTAGCTCTTGGGTTAGTTTATCAAGTTTTAGATAAACTAAACATTATAAAAAGCTCATGATCATACCATTTATTTTATTTATTTCAGTTGAATGGTTGATTTATTGTGGGTGTGTTGTCATGATCACACAATTAATGAATTAAACAAGCATGCAAGATGGAACTAAAATAAGACAGGCTTATACGTAAATATTATCTTAGACATGGTTAATCACTTATGTAAATCCCACTTAATATTAAAAAGCATATAATCAATGATAATAAAATGGAAATTTATGTATAAGTATAAAATCCCTCAAAGAAAATATCAAGTCAGTATAGCATTCCATAATATTGGTTAGAATTGAACCATAGTTCCAAGTGCTTGACCAACCCTAGTTGGGGTGCTTTCAATTATCGGGGAATTCTAATTCAAGGTATTGGGTTGACTTGACTTGGTTTGCATCAAGGGTTGACTGCCACCGTAGTACTTGGTGTGACCAAGAGGCAAAGGTTGGGGAAATCAAAAATAAAAAGTATTTTAGCATTGGGGAGTCCACTCATCAGATCAAGGAGATGCAAATTAATGCAGTTGGCATTTGGAATGCCTACCTAAAACCCTTCAAGTTGCTTGACCAAACCTAGTTGGGGTAATGCAAAGGGAAATATGTATCCTTTCCACTAGAATATTCAGGGAATATAATATTCCAAAGTCAATGGTGAGGGATTTTAGATTTTCAAAAAATAGTGGGAGACTAATAAGTATTAATTTATTTATTTGTATCATTTTTATCATGATAAAGTACTAAAATTTTCCTCATTTTAATTTGTATAATTGAAAAGAAAAATAAATTCAAACATATCATTGCAAACCATACTCGAGAATGAAAACCTTATCACCGACACCAATTTCTACGAATGGAAGAGGCATTTATGAGTCATCCTTCGCCATGATAGGAAATTGTATGTACTGGAAGAGCATGTTCCAGTTGTGCCTGGAAAAGAGGCCAGTGATGAGGAACTATCTCTCTATATGAAATAGATGGATGTTGCCAATATGTCCAATGTTTCATGCTATCATCCATGTCTACTAAGCTCTTGAAGCAACATGAAAACATGGACGTGTATAGCATGATGTCTCACCTTAAGGATATCTACCAAGAGAAGGTGAGACATGAGAGATATGATATCTCCAACACTTTGTTTAAAATGAAGCTTGGAGAGTCTATGCTAGTTGGGCCTCATGTAGTAAAGCTTATTAGCTATATTGAATTCCTGGACATCTTAGGGATTGAGTTCCTAGATGAGTTGTATACAAATCTCATCATATCATCACTACCCAAGACCTTCTATAACTTTATTGTCAACTATAACATGAGAAATGATGAGAAGATTCTATCATAACTTATAACCTTGATTCTCCAGGTAGATAAGGACATGGGACATGAAAAACCCACAGTCCTTATGGTGAAAAAGAAAGGGAAGGACAAGGCAAAGGGTCCAAGGATTCATAAATGATCTGAAGCCCCTAAGCACCGTCCCTCCAAGAAGGGGAAGATCCAGAGGCATGTCAAGGAATGGGAGGCAGTATGTTTTACATGTGGAAAGCAAGGCCACTGGAAGATGAACTACACCCAGAAGTATGTGGATGCTAAAGTTTCATTCATTATCGAGTGTAATCCTTCTATTTTTACACATTGGGTATTAGATACAGCTTTTGGGGCTCACATCTGTATTCAAATGCAAGAACCAAGTAGATTTAGAAAGATTTCTAGAGGAGAGGTAGATTATCGAGCTGCCAATGGCATGAGGCTAGCTACATTAGCCATTAGAGATTACCACCTCTCATTTCCAACTGGGATCATTTTGGTTTTACATAATTGTTATTATGTACCTAGTGTTACCAAAAACATAATTTCTATATCATGTTTAGATATGGATGGATTTATTTTCATGTTCTGAAATAAGGGTTTTTTCTTTTATACGAATAATGTTTAATATGGTAAGGTGCATTTAAATAATGGTTTGTATGTATTAAATTACAAAAACCAAGTGTTGCTAGTCGATAACAAACAAAACTCACATGACTCATATATAACCCTATTGTGGCATCACCTTCTCAGTCATGTAAATGAGAAGCCCTTGATGAAGCTCCGCCAGGATGGTTTTTTAAACTCAACTGAGCTAAAACCACTTGATAGATGCCATACTTGTTTAAAAGGTAAAATGACCAAGCCTCCTTTTGTGGACAGGGTGAAAGGGCCACAGAGCTTCTAGGATTAGTCCACATAGATGTGTGTGGACCATTTCCTGTAGAATCTAGAGGTGGATATTCTTACTTAATTACTTTTACTGATTATTTGAGTAGATATGGATATATTAAATTAATGAGGTATAAGTTATAAGCCTTAGACAAATTTAAGGAATTGAAGAATTACGTAGAGAATCAGCTTGGTATGAAGATAATGAAACTTCGATCAAATCGAGGTGGAGAATATTTGAACCAAGAGTTCATCGATCTTCTACGAGAGTCTAGGTTTCTATGTCAACTCACTCCTCCTTATAGACCACAGTTGAATGGTGTTAGTGAAAGGAGAAACCGCACCTTGTTGGACATAGCGAGGTCAATGATGAGTCATGCAGATCTTCTATTATCCTTTTGGGGATATGCATTACAAATTGTAGCATACACATAAAATCGAGTACCAACTAAGGTGGAAAATGGAATTCCCTCTGAGTTATGGAATTTAAAGAAACCCATTTTGTCACACAAACATGTATGGGGATGCGAGGGATTTTTAAGTCCTTCTTAGGAAACAAAATAGCACCCCAGGGCATAGGTTGTATATTTATAAGATATCCCAAGGAAAAAAATAATATTACCTATATAACCCTTCAGATAAGAAAGTGACTATCGCCAGACAAGCTGTCTTTATTGAGAGGGAGTACATCCTCAAAAAGGATAGTGGGGGAAATATTGAATTCGACAAAGTTGATGCTCAAGATAAACAAGAGTTGGTGCAGGAACATGTTCCACAAGTCCTTGCATAAGAGGTTCCAAAAACACAAGTACCGTGTAAGAGCTCAAGAGAGGTAAGATAACTAGAGAGGTTTAGTTTCCTAGTCACTGAGGATGGTGAATCATTATTGTTATACTATGATGAACCTCTCACCAATAAAGAATTAGTATAAATATTAAAAGATGCACGATGCCTAGAATCTATGAATTATGAGATGGATTCCATGTATCAGAACCAAGTCTAGATTCTGGTTGATGAACCAGTTGATGTAAATTATGTTGGATGTAAATGGGTATTCAAGAGAAAACTAGACATGGAAGGTCATGTTAGCACCTATAAAGCAAAGCTAGTGGCTAAAGGATTCAAATAATGTCAAGGAATTGACTATGATTAAACCTTTTCACCAGTTTCCATGTTTAAATTCATAAAGAATAATACTTGACATAAAAGCTTATCATGACTATGAGAATTGGAAAATGGATGTCAAAACAGCATTCCTTAACAAGAACCTTTAGGAAGATGTCTATATGATACAACATGAAGGGTTTGTGACACCAGATGAATCTAAATGGGTTTGAAAGTTATAGAAATACATTTATGGATTAAATAAATAATCCAGGTCACGAAACATTGGATTTTATGAAGCCATAAACGAATTTGATTTCATTAAGAATGAATGTGAGACATGTGTTTATATGTGGTTTAATGGGAATGCAGTCGTTATCCTAGTAGTATATGTTGACAACGTACTGCTTATTGGAAATGATGTACCAGTATTACAGTCAGTTAAGGACTGGTTAAACAAATTATTCTCCATGAAGGACTTGGGTGAAGCAACCTACATTCTAGAGATCAAGATCATTCGTGATAGATCCAAGAGGCTGCTCGGACTAAGTCACGTTACATACATTAACCAGATACTAAAGATATTTAGTATGGAACAATCCAAGAGGGTATTGGTTTCAGTGTCAAATGGCCTACATCTTTCTAAGAAAATGTGCTCTCAGAATCAACCAGAGAAAGATAGAATAAGTAAGATCCCATATGCTTTGCCTATAGGATCCATCATTTATGCCATGTTATGTACTAGGCTCGATTTTTCCTATTCACTGATCATGGTAGGAAGATAACAAGAAGATCCTGGAGAACAATATTGGACTGCTGTTAAGACTATCTTTAAGTATCTGAGAAGAACTAAAGACATGTTCCTAGTGTATGGAGGAGATGAAGAGCTCGTCATTATAGGGTAAGATGATGCTAATTTTCAGACAGATCAGAATGATCTGAAGTCACAATCAGGATATGTTTTCTATCTCAATGGATAATTTGTGAGATGGAAGAGTTCAAAGAAACCATTTTTCATTGATTCTACCACGGAGTCCGAATATATAGCAGCTTCTGATGTAGCCAAGGAAGTTATCTGAATTTGGAAGTTTGTCTAGGAAATTGATGTGGTTCCAAGCAGTAAAGATCATATCACATTGTATTGTGGTAATACTACAACGGTGACTCTAGCAAAGGAACCAAGGTCACATCAATGGAAAAAGCACATACTTTAAAAGTATCACATCTTAAGGGACTTATATCAAAGGGGTGAAGTTGCAGTGAGTAGAGTGTCTATGGAAGAGAATGTGGTGGACCCAATTGTAATGTACCGGTTACAAAAGCCACCCAGAGGCGCCCCGTACCTGGTTGGTCACATGGCCTCAAGCACATTTCCCCAAACTCCAGAGGCTGCCATCTAGCAGCGAGGGCCTTGAGTGTGATATTGGGGAAACTATTCCCTCATTCGCAGAGTAACATAGCGGATGATAAATAATTATACAATAGAAGAAGTAGTAAAAACCCAACATCAGAAAACATCGAAAGACTGATAAATAACCAACATGTGCAAATATATAAATGATGCAAGAAACAAATGCATCTAGGAAAATATCCAAACAATTCACATTACTGAAATACAGTATTAAACCCAAGTACAAAGGAAAGTAGATAAACTCCTCAGCATCGCAAGCCATATCTTGGTCCCATGCTCTCCAGATCCAGTGCAATCATGAACCTGAAGTAGAAGGGTGATTTCCCTTGTCTATACCTGAAAAAATATAATCAGTTTGGGCCCAAAATCATGTCCCAAACGGGGTGTGAGATGAATCCCCGTAGGCAACCACCACAAGATCTGTGCCTAACAGTCAGTGAATATATGGCAGGTAAAAGTGCCGAAAGTAGTAAACAAGGAAGTACTCAACAGTAGAAATCAACAGTTTTAGATCAAGCAACAGTGAAACAAACAGCTAAACCTTAAATAGGCAGCCCTTTGGGAAGTACTCGCAGCCATCCCCTCTGGTCATACCTAAGAAGTACACACAACCCTCTTGGCAACACACTCGGTCTAACCCCTATGGTTCACTGTATGAATATAGTAATACTCTCTGGGGAAGTACTCACATTCAGTCCCCTTATAGTCAAGGGTAGTCAAGGACTCTATGAGGAAGCACACATGGTCAATTCCTCTTATAGCCCCCAGGTCAAGAGACTCTCTGAGGAAGCTCACACAGTCAATTCCTCTTATAGCCCCAGGTCATTCACAAACTCTCTAAGGATGCTCCCATAGTCAATTCCCCATATATCCTGGAATGGTTCAAGGTAAAAATTAAAGTAAACAAAGACTCTCTGATGAATCTCACTCAGTCTATCCCCATAATAGTCTATAACATCCAAAGACACTCTGAGAAATCTAATTAGGTCTATCCCCATATAGTCTATAATGTTCAAATACTCTCTGAGGAAGCTCACAAAATCTATCCCCTTATAGTCTACTACACCAGGTTCTCACGACCCCCTATAAGTCAATTCATAGTAATGCTATATGGACAAGGTAAACCAACAGAACTACTTAGATAAATAGTTTATAGCATTTCAACATGTTAGAATACAACACACCATCCTACAGTCATTAGGAATGGAAAAAACATGCAATATAGGACCAAATGATCGTAACAGAACATGAATGGAAAAACATCCAAGGCATGGTAATCAATTTTATTTACATCCAATTCACCTCTACACGAGCATACAAACATGGTAGAAAAAACACTGGGATAAGATGGTAAACGCACGATACCCCGTTCAAGGGTATTGTCACAATTGCACATAATATTCAAGGACCTTAAACCGAAAGACACAAACTAACTACCTTTAGGGTTCCGGAAAAAACGATCCAAAAGCTATTCCAACTACTCAAAACTGGTGAATGCATCACCAGAAATGGTCTAAACCTCCTTCCCTAACATCCACAAGTCTAGAAATCAACACCCGAGGCAACCAAAACCCTAGATCTACACACAAAAGGTGTAGATCTAGAAAATTGGGGGATAGAAAGATGTAGATCTAGAGGGACACTCGAAGGAACCAGGAGGAGAGACTTACCCAAGAAGAACCGGCTTCGATCCTCCAAGAAACCCCTTCGATTTGCCTCTAAAAAGAGTGTGGGAGAACCTTCAACCTATGAGAACCCAAAAACTCGAGTGAGGCTCGAGTGGGAGAGATTTTGGAGAAGAAATGAGGAATCTAGAGCAGCACAGGGGCTTTAAACCCTAATTTTAAGTGGCCGCACAGTTTCCCTACACCGTTTGGAAAATCATGCGCCAACCGTATGGTTGCCACTATCTCTCCTAGGGACATTGCATAGCCTTGCCGCACTGCTTGAAAAACCGTGCACCGCCCATACGGAGCCCACTACCTCCTCCAGGAACTTCTCACGGTTTCCCCGCATGGTTTGACAAACCATGCACTGCCCGTGCGGAGCCCACTATCAAGGGTGCACGGTTTCCTGGGCTGGCCACATGGTTTGAACAAACTGTGCACCCCTGCACAACCTCTACAACTTTAAATGTTTTCTTCCCAAAATTCCTCTTTTTTCTCAACAACAAACAGAATAGAGAAACATACCTAAAGAAAGGTCCACGTTCTTACAAAATTGCCCCTTAAAGAAATTCATTCCCAAATTTCCTGTAGAGACCCGTATCTTGACGTACATGGACATTACATTACATTTGCGGAATACTTAGTACATAACAAAAACACACACACAAGGATTGTAATAGTTTAGTGTCTTTGGAAACTCGGAACGTAATCTTCTAATCGTGGTGAAAGATCTTCAATATCTCCCATAAAGATCTTCCCTTTTTTTTTACCTAAAAACCTTTCTTTATATCCTGGGGAAAAGAAAACATAAAAGGGTGAGCTCAAATGCTCAGTAAGGGTAAACAAAAGAAATATCAATCACATCATATACATAAGAACATAGCCTTTGGAAATCTTAACCTTCAAAAGAGCTCATAATATCATAACATGGGATAAATCATAGAAGTGAAAATGAGATCCCCATAAAACTTGAAAATTTGTGGCATGCACACATAATCATGGAAAATCATTTCTTGTTAGTTATGACTCATTTCCAAGACTATCTTAGTGGACAAAGTCCCTTTCTGAACCGAGTTCACTCCTCGTTTCAGTCCTGTATCACTGAACCAAAATAACCTTCCGTTCCAGCCATGTCTATCTCATGAGATATAAAATCTTTACCCAATGAATTGGAGGGAGATATAGGTCCCACCCATCTCATAATGAATCCTTTCTTATGTGTGCTACAAAATCATAAATCATACATCATTGCATAACCCATGTAATAAAAATGGGATTCTTAAACAACATGACATCATAAAACCATTCATATAAGATAAAGGAATTCATAAACATAATTCCATCACAACATAGTCAAATCAATGTACAAATATGGATAGAAACAGAACCCTTTATTATCTTAGATGAAAAATAATTTTGATAAAACACTTGAACTGAATTCTTGAGGAAAATATCCTTTTTTCTTCAAAATCAATTTCTTTTCACAAAACATTATGCAATTTTAAAAGAAAAAGATTTTATTGAAAATAGTCATGAAATATTTTGGAGGAAGGTTCATGAAAATAAGGCTTTATAAAACCGTAAAAATCCATTCGTGCCGTATAAGTTAAAAAAAACATTCTTCTCGTACTTTTGTCGGAAAAGTCAAAAAGTACCTTATATGGTAACCAAAGGAAAGATTCCATTCATACAATGTGGTAAAAAGTCAATAAAAGGTAAAAATGGATTTAAAAATTCATGGAAGAATGGTAAACATTTTATAAAAACATTTTTAGAAAACATGGTCATGGATGTTAAACGTAACCCCAGTAAATACTTAAGTATAAGCAATCTCGGATAAAAATGAGATTGAAAATTTATCCCTTACCTTAGGTCCGATTTGCTTTGTTCGTGTCCGAAGCTCCTGTATAATGGTTTAAATAATGTTATTTACTTATTCCAGAATCATACATATTGATATGATATCATATATGGTCATATTATTAGCTTCTTGTTAGTAATATTTCATTGTTACTTGTTACTCGGGTCTTTATAACTTTTTGTTCTTATGCGTGTTTTGTCGAATAAATTCTTATTCTTATCTTTAGGTTATAGATAATTCATTTCCGAAATGGTATTAGTGTATTATATACCATATTCATTCATTCAATTCATTTATATAATCATTATGAAATGAAGATCATGTAGAACGAGTCGCATCACATCGTGGAGACGGTATTCCGTACGTACGCACGAGTGATGATATCGTTCCTATGATCGTGGAATTGTATTGGAGTATATATATATTATCTCAGTATCAATACTACTTCATAATAATCATATATAGTTACACATTACACCATTATACCCATCCTTGTAAGGTGATGGTGGAAAATAGATTACACCACGGCGTGGAGACGGTATTCCGTACGTACGCACGCGCGGTGATTTTATTTTTCCGTAGGATGGATAGAAGGTGAATTAGGGTTGTTTCATATTTATAATAACATATCAGTATGTAAGTAATACTGATGTTATTACTTTATCATAAAACAACTAAAGAAGAAGAAGTTGAAGAAGAAAGAAATTGAAAAGATCAGTAATGGATATTACCTCTTCTTTGGAACGCCTCTTTGAATCCTCCACTTAAGGAAC
Organism: Viscum album; assembly: GCA_963277665.1. Taxonomy (NCBI): domain Eukaryota; kingdom Viridiplantae; phylum Streptophyta; class Magnoliopsida; order Santalales; family Viscaceae; genus Viscum; species Viscum album. Next base: position 1,428,233,587 of record OY728156.1, on the reverse strand, counting down.
TAAGATTGGTCTTTGGAGAAGACCAGGACCTCTTGGATTATTCTAGGGAAGTGGAGAGGAGAAAATGGCAGGGTTTGGCCGAGCTTGAGTGCTCAAATTGGTGTGTGGAGGAGGGGGAGGAGGTGCCCTTTTATAAGGGAGGAGAGGGGCACCTTAGGAATATCTCAAAATATTATTTTATATTAAAGTCAAAATCGGTTTATAATGGTTCCAAAGGGTCTTATTTCGAAGATAAAGTGGGGAAGGGTCGAAATCCTATCAACCAATAAGATTTAGACAAGTTTAGGGTATTATTTTAACCTTTTCAATTAGATTTAACTCTAAGTTAAATAATTTAACTTTTACCATGTCTTTTTGTTTTCTTTCACTATATGGTTAATACACTTACTATAACATGCCAAACGAACCCCAAATTGTTTATTATTAATATATATATCCTTATCTAAGTCATTTGGCTGAACCGTAGATTTTTAGGAATAAAATAACAATTAATAATATATTATTTGATTTAAAAACTATTTTGTGTCAATTTTGACACTATTTGATATATGATTTTTGTAAAAGTCATAACAGAATTATATGTTCGAACCAAGTTGATTATATCAACACTAATATATCATAGTAACCTAGAAAATTAGTTTAATTCATAAAAAGTCTCAAATTATATTTATTTTGGTGTTTATAACATCAATTATGTCAATATTTCATTAATAAGATAATTACTGCATCATCATTGTGTCATAAATAAATTAACTTATTTGATGTCTAAAAATTACAAATAAAATACCATCATGTAGTAAATCATTTTAGATTTCTAATGAATATTTAAAATCGAATTTATCGTATGGATAACCCCATATTAAAAATGATTTACTTATTAAACTTTGATTTTAACTATTTTAACCCTTCTTTAAATAAATTAATAATAAATGTCCTAATCTAATCCAAGTGGGCCTAAATGGTCATATTTTATTCCTAAGTTTGTTTTTGGTCGAATTACACTTGTCCAATAGAATTAGGACATGTGTTAGGGTAATATTAATATCATTTGTACCCTTAGTTACCCTATTTACTATTAACCGCGGTAAAAAAAGTAAAAAGTTACTATTCACCAAAAAATTATTTTTATCTCATTGAACCACATTTTACTTACTGATACCAACCGTGTCTCTCGGATTTTTGAAATTCCATTCACAGAAGCGTTAAAATTACGATTTATGAAGAAATTAATTTTTTTAACTACCACTTAGTAGTTTCACTATTCATAAAAAAATTGATGTTTTTCAGAACAATGCCAAAATTTCATCCTAAGATATATTTCATATTCCGAATTCAAAAATGAAGTCTATTTTACCAAATTCATATCATAGAAGTTGCATTAATTAATTTTATAATTAAATCCCGCTGTTAAAACAAAGAGCGTGTTTTTAAGAAACAATATCTATCAAAAGATTGACACTTGTTTATGTCTAGTTCAAATGTGAAATTACATCCAATGACCAACATTGTATTAAATTGTAAAAATATATTCTAAATATTCTTTAAAACTACTCAAATTAATAATTTATCACTATTAATTATTTCGATTAAAAAAGTTGTTTTTAACTAAAATTTAGTAATTTTCACTATTCATCAAAATATGAAAGTTATCCGAAAATCACCAAAATTTCACCTTAGGCTAAATTCGATACTCCGAATCCAAAAATAAAGTCCATTTTGAGAGCTAAAATTTCTAAAATTTTAAAAGGTTGTTATTACTATTCATAACGGCTAGTTTTAATAATATTTTAATAGCATATCGTTGTTTAGTGAAACTAAGTATTGCGTACTACACACGCTATCGAGGAAGGTCACGATTGCGTGTAATGCAAGGCAAGTCAAGGATGCATGTGGTTCAAGCTCCTTTTGGTGTAGCGTACAACACAAGACATTAGTGAAATAAAAAGAATATTTTTCATAAAATCTCGGGCTGTTACATTCTACCCCCCTTAAAATGAATTTCGCCCTCGAAATTCGTCGGGGTTATAAATGGTTTACTATTCGAAAGTTTCTTTAATAGAAACCCACATCGTAAAAAGGAATACCAAAACCAATCTTTAAAAACAAAAGTAGGAAACGTAACGGTTACCCAAATAAACTAATCACTGGGTTTCCACATAGGTGAAAATATGGATATGGAAGAGAAATCTAACCATCATGTTCTGATGGAGAGTGGTAGAGAACATGGATATAGAAAAGCCAACAATCACAAATCCATAAATTTGTGACGATCTAAGGTACCATCTGATTAATCAGATATAAGAGCACTAGGACAACATTTTTTTGTTTTCAAGATCATTTCCATAAAGTTGATGAATTAAAAGAAATACTTACATGATTTTGTTACAATCTCACTGTTGTTCGTGAATTGAACAATTCCCACTTCATATCATAAAGAAATGAAGTTGAATTTGTTATTTGTGAAGTGTTAGCAGATCATGTGATAGAATGACGGGTCATTCCATCTGTCTCAAAAAAAAGGTTAGAAAAAATTATAAGTCGATCTATAGTGAGATTAATCACATATGGTTCCTAAAATGGGCTTATACTTCATATATCATACTGCTTAATATAATAACACTAGTTTCTAATAAACAGGGACTTCCTGTAGGTCAGTGGTAGGCCATAAAGGCCAGTCGCACTTCGGTTGTGGGTTCGATTCCTACAGCCTTGTCCGAAGCGATGGGCTGTCGCCCGTCCTGAAGGTTGTCCTTTTTCTAAAACTACGTTACTATAACATCCCATCAATAATATCGAAAATCTTCTATCCTTAAACAATACTAACTTATGTCCAACATAATCCATTCCAATCTTTAGGCTTATCCATAATACTGCAGTTGACTCTCATAATATAGTGAAAACGATTACCAGAGATTTAACACCATCGTCGATCCCCATATATCATAAGATATGTTTTGTTGGTCATATTCCAAACATTCAAATTCCTTAATCGTGTATTCTCTTGAATACCTTAGTGAAAACATGAATGCAGTTAAAAGTTAACACTTTTCACATACCAAAATCCTCAAAATTCTATATACTCAAACCATGATATCACTTAGTCCTTATATCAATCATGAGCTCATGAATACTATCAAACATTTAATTTTCTCCTTATCCCTTCATTATGCGCATATCATCTACATTCCAAAAATATCTGAATAACCTTTCATGGATACTGGTAACATTAATCATACACTTTCAAAACACAAGGAAAGACAACAGTGTAACAATCCATAGATGTCTCTTTATTCCAAAATTACACATGATAAACATGTAATCATTCCACTACATTCTCAAACCATTGACCGAGCTTCAAAAATTCTTTCATCTCACATATCATTTGTAGTCTCTTCATCATCATCCACATAAATACTACCCATATGACCATACTGATTCTCTTCATGAGTCTTTCCCTTAGGGCATTTGTTTGCATAATGCCCATACATTCCACATTTAAAACACTTAACCATTTTTGATGTCGTAGCAATACCATTATCCTCATCCATGGTGTTAACCGACCCTTTTCCTTTGCACTTACTTGCTTTGTGTCCTTCTTTTCCACACCCAAAGCATCTTCCAGTTCCCTTGAAACATTCTCCTTGATGCCTCTTCCCACATGATTTACATAGGGGAAATTGAACTTTCTTTCCTCTATGATCATCATGGAATTCCATCTTTCTCTTATTAGTCGAGTCAGGAAACTTACCAAATTTTACTTTATTGATCATATTGTGAGATTGCTGATTCGGAATAATAATGATGTTTGGACATCCAAATCCAATTGCATTTGGTTGCTCATGAAGAATATCATTCCATTGTCCATCATATCCTCCATTATTGTGAATCATCTTGTTTCCAGCCATTTTCTAAAACCCAAACAGAATAGTGTTAGATGAAAAAATCATAATAAAGGGGGAGTAACTTAAATATCTATCATCTTTGGTTTAATCTAATATCGTTACCATAGTTCTAGGACTATATCCTATACGTATACTTATCCTTAGGGGCATCCCTAGACATACCTTAGAAATATCTCTAGGGATCTCACTAACGTTTTCGCATCCTAGTTTCCAAAGGTTGACTAAACCTTTCCTCTGATACCAACTGTAGAGACCCGTATCTTGACGTACATGGACATTACATTACATTTGCGGAATACTTAGTACATAACAAAAACACACACACAAGGATCGTAATAGTTTAGTGTCTTTGGAAACTCGGAACGTAATCTTCTAATCGTGGTGAAAGATCTTCAATATCTCCCATAAAGATCTTCCCTTTTTTTACCTAAAAACCTTTCTTTATATCCTGGGGAAAAGAAAACATAAAAGGGTGAGCTCAAATGCTTAGTAAGGGTAAACAAAAGAAATATCAATCACATCATATACATAAGAACATAGCCTTTAGAAATCTTAACCTGCAAAAGAGCTCATAATATCATAACATGGGATAAATCATAGAAGTGAAAATGAGATCCCCATAAAACTTGAAACTTTGTGGCATGCACACATAATCATGGAAAATCATTTCTTGTTAGTCATGACTCATTTCCAAGACTATCTTAGTGGACAAAGTCCCTTTCTGAACCGAGTTCACTCCTCGTTTCAGTCCTGTATCACTGAACCGAAATAACCTTCCGTTCCAGCCATGTCTATCTCATGAGATATAAAATCTTTACCCAATGCATTGGAGGGAGATATAGGTCCCACCCATCTCATAATGAATCCTTTCTTATGTGTGCCACAAAATCATAAATCATACATCATTGCATAACCCATGCAATAAAAATGGGATTCTTAAACAACATGACATCATAAAACCATTCATATAAGATAAATGAATTCATAAACATAATTCCATCACAACATAGTCAAATCAATGTAAAAATATGGATAGAAACAGAACCCTTTATTATATTAGATGAAAAATAATTTTGATAAAACACTTGAATTGAATTCTTGAGGAAAATATCCTCTTTTCTTCAAAATCAATTTCTTTTCACAAAACATCATGAAATTTTAAAAGAAAAAGATTTTATTGAAAATAGTCATGAAATATTTTGGAGGAAGGTTCATGAAAATAAGGCTTTATAAAACCGTAAAAATCCGTTCGTGCCGTATAAGTTAAAAAAAACATTCTTCTCGTACTTTTGTCGGAAAAGTCAAAAAGTACCTTATATGGTAACCAAAGGAAAGATTCCATTCATAAAAGGTGGTAGAAAGTCAATAAAAGGTAAAAATGGCTTTAAACATTCATGGAAGAATGGTAAACATTTTATAAAAACATTTTTAGAAAACATGGTCATGGATGTTAAACTAACCCCAGTAAATACTTAAGTATAAGCAATCTCGGATAAAAATGAGATTGAAAATTTATCCCTTACCTTAGGTCCGATTTGCTTTGTTCGTGTCCGAAGCTCCTTTATAATGGTTTAAATAATGTTATTTACTTATTCCAGAATCATACATATTGATATGATATCATATATGGTCATATTATTAGCTTCTTGTTAGTAATATTTCATTGTTACTTGTTACTCGGGTCTTTATAACTTTTTGTTCTTATGCGTGTTTTGTCGAATAAATTCTTATTCTTATATTTAGGTTATAGATAATTCATTTCCATAATGGTATTAGTGTAGTATATACCATATTCATTCATTCAATTCATTTATATAATCATTATGAAATGAAGATCATGTAGAACGAGTCGCATCACATCGTGGAGACGGTATTCCGTACGTACGCACGAGTGATGATATCGTTCCTATGATCGTGGAATTGTATTGGAGTATATATATATTATTTAAGTATCAATACTACTTCATAATAATCATATATAGTTACACATTACACCATTATACCCATCCTTGTAAGGTGATGGTGGAAAATAGATTACACCACGGCGTGGAGACGGTATTCCGTACGTACGCACGCGCGGTGATTTCATTTTTCCGTAGGATGGATAGAAGCTGAATTAGGGTTGTTTCATATTTATAATAACATATCAGTATGTAAGTAATACTGATGTTATTACTTTATCATAAAACAACTAAATAAGAAGAAGTTGAAGAAGAAAGAAATTGAAAAGATCGGTAATGGATATTACCTCTTCTTTGGAACGCCTCTTTGAATCCTCCACTTAAGGAACTAAGATTGGTCTTTGGAGAAGACCAGGACCTCTAGGATTATTCTAGGGAAGTGGAGAGGAGAAAATGGCAGGGGTTGGCCGAGCTTGAGTGCTCAAATTGGTGTGTGGAGGAGGGGGAGGAGGTGCCCTTTTATAAGGGAGGAGAGGGGCACCTTAGGAATATCTCAAAATATTATTTTATATTAAAGTCAAAATCGGTTTATAATGGTTCCAAAGGGTCTTATTTCGAAGATAAAGTGGGTAAGGGTCGAAAGCCTATCAACCAATAAGATTTAGACAAGTTTAGGGTATTATTTTAACCTTATCAATTAGATTTAACTCTAAGTTAAATAATTTAACTTTTACCATGTCTTTTTGTTTTCTTTCACTATATGGTTAATACACTTACTATAACATGCCAAACGAACCCCAAATTGTTTATTATTAATATATATATCCTTATCTAAGTCATTTGGCCGAACCTTAGATTTTTAGGAATAAAATAACAATTAATAATATAATATTTGATTTAAAAACTATTTTGTGTCAATTTTGACACTATTTGATATATGATTTTTGTAAAAGTCATAACAGAATTATATGTTCGAACCAAGTTGATTAAATCAACACTAATATATCATAGTAACCTAGAAAATTAGTGGAATTCATAAAAAGTCTCAAATTATATTTATTTTGGTGTTTATAACATCAATTATGTCAATATTTCATTAATAAGATAATTACTGCATCATCATTGTGTCATAAATAAATTAAATTATTTGATGTCTAAAAATTACAAATAAAATACCATCATGTATTAAATCTTTTTATCTTTCTAATGAATATTTACAATCGAATTTATCTTATGTATAACCCCATATTAAAAATGATTTACTTATTAAACTTTGATTTTAACTATTTTAACCCTTCTTTAAATAAATTAATAATAAATGTCCTAATCTAATCCAAGTGAGCCTAAATGGTCATATTTTATTCCTAAGTTTTTTTTTGGTCGAATTAAACTTGTCCAATAGAATTAGGACATGTGTTAGGGTAATATTAATATCATTTTTACCCTTAGTTACCCTATTTACTATTAACCGCGGTAAAAAAGGTAAAAAGTTACTATTCACCAAAAAATTATTTTTATCTCATTGAACCACATTTTACTTACTGATACCAACCGTGTCTCTCGGATTTTTGAAATTCCATTCACAGAAGCGGTAAAATTAAGATTTATGAAGAAATTAATTTTTTTAACTACCACTAAGTAGTTTCACTATTCATAAAAAAATTGATGTTTTTCAGAACAATGCCAAAATTTCATCCTAAGCTATATTTCATATTCCGAATTCAAAAATGATGTCTATTTTACCAAATTCATATCATAGAAGTTGCATTAATTAATTTTATAATTAAATCCCGCTGTTAAAACAAAGAGCGTGTTTTTAAGAAACAATATCTATCAAAAGATTGACACTTGTTTATGTCTAGTTTAAATGTGAAATTACATCCAATGACCAACATTGTATTAAATTGTAAAAATATATTCTAAATATTCTTTAAAAATACTCAAATTAATAATTTATAACTATTAATTATTTCGATTAAAAAAGTTGTTTTTAACTAAAATTTAGTAATTTTCACTATTCATCAAAATATGAAAGTTATCCGAAAATCACCAAAATTTCACCTTAGGCTAAATTCAATACTCCGAATCCAAAAATAAAGTCCATTTTGAGAGCTAAAATTTCTAAAATTTTAAAAGGTGATTATTACTATTCATAACGGCTAGTTTTAATAATATTTTAATAGCATATCGTTGTTTAGTGAAACTCAGTATTGCGTACTACACACGCTATCGAGGAAGGTCGTGATTGCGTGTAATGCAAGGCAAGTCAAGGATGCGTGTTGTGCAAGCTCCTTTTGGTGTAGCGTACAACACAAGACATTAGTGAAATAAAAAGAATATTTTTCATAAAATCTCGGGCTGTTACATTTCCCAAGTGTGGCGCAGAAGAATAAACCCCGAATAGCTCTAGCCACTGAGCTCATACATCGGCCTCCCTCTCCCAAGTCTCATCCTATACTCGCCCATGCTACCATAACACTCGTACCAGAGGAACAAACCAGCCACAAAGAACCTTTGTACTGTGACCGACAATCCAGATAGGATGCTCCTCGAATGACGCATCCCCTTCGAGCTCAACCTCCTCAGGTTGAAAGACATGAGACGAGTCTGAAAAGTAATGTCGAAGCTTTGAAACGTGGAAGACACTGTGTATAACCCGATACCTCTGAGGTAACTACAACCGATAGGCAACCGGTCTGACTCTCTCTAACACCTCAAACGGCCCGACGTACCTTGGCGAAAGCTTACCCTATCTCCTAATCCCTCTTTTCCCCAACCTCAGTGTGACACACATGAAAAACCTGATCCCAAACCTCAAACTCCAGAGGTCATCTCCGCTGATCATCATAAGACTTCTGATGAGACTAAGCAGTAGCCATCCTCTTCTGAATCAACTCAATCTGCTCCGTGGTCTCCTGGATAGGACGAGGTCCTAGCATAGCTGCCTCTCCTGCCTCTAGCCAACACAGGGGTGATCGACATGGCCTACCGTACAAATCCTCATAAGGTGCCATCTGAATAGTTTCTTGAAAATAGTTATTGTAGGAAAACTCCACCAGAGGTATATGTTTCTCCCAAGAACCTCTAAAATCTAGGATGCATGCTTGGAGCATGTCCTCAAGCACTTGAATCGTCTGCTCAGACTGGCCATATGTCTAGGGTTGGTATGATGTACTCAAAAGTACCTGTGTACCCAAAGCCTTCTGAAGGCCCTGCTAGACCCGAGAAGTAAAACAAGCATCCCTATTTGAAACACTGGAGTGTGGAACTCCATGTAGATGTAAAATCTCTCAGATGTACAACCATACCAACTCATCAACGCTGAAGGTCTTCTTGATTGGCATGAAGTGAGAAACCTTCATGAGTCTATCAATGAAAACCTATACTGCATCATTTCTTTAAGGCGATCTCGGCAACCCGGTCACAAAATCCATTGTGACATCATTCCACTTCCACTCAAGAATGGGTAACTGCTATAAACTACCTATAGGTTGCTGATTTTCTGCTTTCACTTGCGGATAAGTGGAACAACTCATGAAGAAACTAGCAAAATCCCTCTTCATACCTGGCCACCAATACTGACAGTGTAGATCATGATACATCTTGGTGACACCAGGATGAACTGACCAAACAGAGTAATGAAAGTCCCACATCAACTCCTTGCGTATGTCTGTTGGCACCCATACACGTCCCTAAAAATGCTGGATCTCATCCTCACCTACTGTCCATCTAGGAATAGGGTCCTCTCCTGACACATTTTTCCGTAGGACTAGGCCTTCTGAATCTGATAGCTACCTTATTCGTATCCAATCAATAAGTGTAGAGGTAACAACTACAGAAGAAAGAAACGTCTTCTCATGACTGTCATGCACCTATAAATTCATCTCAGAGAACAGATTCATAAGTTGACACTCACTACTGGCCTCCTGAACTGCATGTATCTGAGTTCTCCTGCTCAACATATCAGCCACTGCATTGCCCTTCCCAGGGGTATAGGCAAGCTCAATGTCAAAGGACTGAAGATATTCGACCCACCTGCGCTGGATCAGATTCAGATCATGCTGAGTGAAGATTTACTTGAGACTCTTTTGGTCGGTGAAAACCACAACGTTCTCTCCTAGAAGATAATGTCTCCAACATCGTAAGGCATGAACAACAGCTGCCAACTCTAGATCATGAATCGGGTAATTCCACTCATGTGGCCTCAACTATCGAGACCCGTACGCAACGAATCCATCACCCTGCATAAGCACAACTCTCATCCTGATACCTAAAGCATCTCAGTAAACAATATAGCTCTTGCCCGGCTCTGGAAAGACTAGTATCAGTGCTGAAGTTAACCTCCCTTTCAGCTCGTGAAAGGATGACTCACAAGAATCTAACCATAAGAACTTCAGACACTTCTTGGTCAGACTCTTCAGTGGTGCTGCTAAGTGTAAAAAGTCATGTATGGAGTGTCTATAGTACCCAGCCAGCCCTAGAAAACTCCTTCCCTCAAAGAATTTCTTTGGATGCTCCCAGGAATCTACTGCCCTCACTTTCTCTCGGTCTACTGATACTCTTGTCTCTGAGATAACATGACCCAAGAAGTGAATCTGATCCATCCAAAAGTGGAATTTCAAGAGCTTATCATATAACTGATGCTCTCTCATTGTACTCAAAACGATCTCAATATGGGTAGCATGGTCGTGTTGAGTATGATAGTACACCAAGACGTCGTCCATTAAAACCACCACGAAGGAATCCAAGTATGGATGGAACACTCAGTTCATCAGTGCCATGAAAAATACAGGCGTTTTCATGAGACCAAATGGCATAACCATATACTCATATAGACTATACCTTCTCAAAAAAGTTAGAGAGGTATATCATATGGTTTAACATGAAACAGATGGTAACCAGATCTCAAGTCGATCTTAGAGAAGACCCGAGCTCCTTGAAGCTGATCAAAGAAGTCATAAATCATCGGTAAGGGATATCGTTTCTTGACCATCAACTGGTTCAGCTTCCGATAATCCTCACAAAGACTAAGGGTGTAGTCTGCCTTCTTTGCAAACAGGATAGGAGAACCCCAAGGAGAAGTACTGGGTCGGATAAAACCCTTTCACCTGCAACTCCTCCAATTGCTTTTTGAGCTCCTAAAACTCAGGTGTAGCCATCCTATAAGGAGGAATGGACACCGGTTCCTCTCCTAGTACAAGCTCAATCGAAAAGTCTTCCTCACACTCTGAAGGCAAACCTAAAAATTCCTCTGGGAAGACATCCCTAAAACGATCCACTACTAGAGGAAAGTCTAAATTTGATGTCTCTTGGTAATTGAGATAAATACAAGCAATCTAGGCCATAAATGCTCCTAACCCATGATGCTCTGGTCTCGCTCTGCTCTCTTGGACATCCCACTCTCGTTTATGAAGAAAAGATCCAGCTTCTGGTGATATAAAACTCACCCTTCGGTGGTAGTAGTCGACGACTGCCTGGAAGGGAACTAGCCAGTCCATTCTATAAATGACATCATAGCCGATCATCTCCAAAACATAAAGATCCCAAAAGAAGTGACAACCACTGACCTCGAGAGGGAACTCCTTGCACTGATGTACACTAGCTGTTCTATTCCCCAACAGATTTTCTAGCGTCAAGACATCTGCAGAAGAAAGGATACAGATCCCAAGACTATCCACAATAGCAACAGATAAAAAGCTATGCATAGAACCAGTATTGAAAAGAGATGAAGAAAAAAAATAAGGCTACTATGATTGTACCTCAAACCGTAGAGGGGATGAGTTCCTGCTCCTAATGGGTCTACTCCACTAGAAAAGTCTGGCCAGCTCTGCAGCCCTATGACCCTGATTGATTACTCAGAGCGGATCTACCCTGTTGTCTCTAGTGTCTTGGTGACTGACCACCATGGCCGCGACCTCCACCTCGGCTCGAGCAGCCGGAAGAACTCCAGTTCCCAGACTAGTGAGAAACTGGTGGGGCTGCTCCTGTATGAGGAGTCATAGATGAACCCCTGTCACACGCTACTGGTGAGAAAAACTGACAGAAGCACTGTAGATGGACCATATTACCACAAGATCGACACTCCATCGGGTCTCTCTCGCACTACAACCTAGTATGCCCGCTTCTTCTGCACTATTATCACACCACCTGGCTACCAAAAGATGAATCTCTCCTACTCTGGTCTCCTCGAGTAAGCTCCTTACAGTGCTTTCTGCTATCAAAAGATGGAACACTGACTTTGGATGTCGAATCACCATGGCTCACTACTCCAGAATTCCTCAGATTGTGCTCGGTGATTAGCGCCTGGTTGACGATAGAGGATACCAACGTTAACCTAAAGATGTTCACCTCAAAACGAATCTCTTATCTGAGACCGTCTTCAAACATCCTAGCTAGTAACAATTCATCACCGGCTAGGATAGGCGTGAAATGCTGTAGCTCCGTGAAACGAGAGGAATACTCCATCACCGAAAGAGTACCCTGCTCTTAGCTCATGAACTCCCAGGCCTGGTCATCCCTCAGTGTCTCCAGGTAGAAGTAATCATTGAAAACATGCTGAAACTCCTCCCAAGCCATATTATGATGGCGTCCTGCCTGAGCGATGAAATACCAGCACCTCTTGGCAGAGTCTCGGAGCATATAGGTCGCCAGTTTCACCCTCTGCTCTGGTGGTACCTTGAGATGCTCAAATATCATCAACGTGGCTTCGATCCACGACTCTGCAGCCTGAGGACCACCTTCCCTGGAGAAGGTGGGAGGATGCTGCTGCTGGAAAACCCACGTCGAATCAGCCATTGACGGGGCAGGGGCTACGCTCCTTGAAAGGTCTACATCATCCTCAAAAAACCCTCCCTAAACTGTGCATCAGCACCTGGGTCAGGTATAACTACCGGTGCCAAGAATAGCACAACAGGAGGATCTGTTGGGAGTCCCTGATCAGCCGTATTCGGTGTCTGATCACCACCTTGTGGCTGGTTTACAACCGGAGGACATCTTGGTGGCATGACTCTATAAGGTCATACGCACACCTCAAATCAAGATTAACAGGGACTAAAACATAGAAGTACACGGCATGTACTTAAGAAATATTGTTTATTCCCGAATAAAAGAACACATAACGTGTAGTCAAAACTACATGGTGTGCATTCTGGTTTTTTCTAGATAGTAAGCCTCAAAAACTACTCTGGAACCCAGAGAACACTGAAATGAACATTGAAAGTGCCAAATTCCGATATGTGAGGGCCTATACTCCCCATGAATCAAATATTGGAATCATACACAAGTTATAACAAAGAAAACAAGAAATGATCCACCAAATTCCGGTCTATGAGGGCCTATAACACCTAAAAAACAAAAGTTTGGCATCCATCTAAGCAAATCACTATACACACGAATTCCCTATCAAACATCCGGAATTTCATCAAAGCATCTATCACAATAGCATGCAGAATCTACACAATGTCTATCGCAACAACATGGAATCACTAATGCATCCTAGATGGTATGGTAAGAATGCATGGCATGTGATTTCTAACAAGTTCCTATATGATGAATGAGATGGAAGACCCTCATCTCATCGGGTTGTGACAGAAATAGAATCGCAATAACAACATGGTAACAACACAAGCATGTGAATCACCCAACGGTGAAATCAAGTCAACTGTAAAATTGCAAACCAGTAAAATTGCAATAAACGAGGCAGTATGGATTTTCCTTGTACATGAGTTATCTACTCCCAAGAACAAATTATTACCAAGTACCTATTCTATTCATTCCCTAACTATAGGCTACAAATAGTAAAAAAGAGAAAAGAATCCCTCAGATACCACTTTGTAACATCCCGGTTTTGGAAGCCACCTAGAGGCACCCCTTACCCAGTTGGTCACATGGACTCAAGTGCATTTCCCCGAATGCCAGAGGATGCCGACTAGCAGCGGGGGCCTTGGGTGTGATATTGGGGAAACTATTCCCTCATTGTCAGAGTAACACAGTGGAAGATAAACAATTATACAATAACGGAAGCAATAAACATCCAACATCATAAAAAAGAGGAAGACTGATAAATAACCAAATTAAGCAAATATATAAAAGATACACGATATAGATGCGTCTAGGAAAACAACCAAACAAGTCACAATTTTGAAATACAGTACTAAACCCAAGTAAAAAAGAAAGCAGATAAACTCCTCAGCGTCGCAAGCCAGAGCTTGGTCCCATGCTCTCCAGCTCCAGTGCAATCAAGAACCTAAAGTAGAAGGGAGATTTACCTTGTCTATACCTTCAAAAATATAATCTGTTTGGGCCCAAAAGCATGGCCCAAACAGGGTGTGAGATGAATCTCAGCAGGAAACCACCACAAGATCTATTCCTAACAGTAAATGAATATATGGCAGGTAAAAGTGAAGAAAGCAGTAAACGATGAAGTACTCAACAGTATAAATCCACAGTTTTAGATCAAGCAACAATGAAACAAACAGCTAAACCTCAAACAGGTAGCCCTTTGGGAAGTACTCACAGCCATCCCCTCTGGTCCTATCTAAGAATTATAAACAACCCTCTAAGAATAAAACTCGGTCTAACCCCTCTGGTTCTGTGTATGAATATAGTAAGACTCTCTGGAGAAGCGCTCATAGTCAATCCTCTTATAGTCAAGGGTAGTCAAGGACTCTCTGAGGAAGCACACACGGTCAATTCCCCCTATAGCCCCATGGTTAAGAGACTCTCTAAGGAAGCTCACAGAGTCAATTCATCTTATAGCCCCAGGTCATTCATAGACTCTCTGAGGAAGCTCCCACAGTAAATTCACCTTATATCCTAAAATGGTTCAAGGTAAAAATCAAAGTAAACAAAGAATCTCTGAGGAAGCTCACTCGGTCTATCCCCATCATAGTCTATAACGTCCAAAGACTCTCTAAGGAAGCTCACTCGGTCTATCCCCGTATAGTCTATAATGTTCAAAGACTCTCTGAAAAATCTCACACAGTCTATCCCCTTGTAGTCTATTACATCGGGTTCTCACGGCCCCGTGTAAGTCAACACATAGTAATTCTATAAGGAAAAGGTAAACCAACAGAACTACTTGGATAAACAGTCTATAACATCTCTACATGTTAGAATACAACACTCCATCCTACAATCATTAGGCATGGAAAAAACATGTGATACAGGACCAAACGGTCGTAACAAAACATGCATGACAAAACATCCAGGTCATGGTAATCAATTTCATTTACTTCCAATTAACCTCTACATGAGAATACAAGCATGACAGGAAAAACTTCAGGGTAAGATGGTAAATGCACGATACCCTGTTCAAGGTTATTATCGCAATTGCACATAATATTCAAAGACCTTAAACCAAAAGGCACAAACCACATACCTTTAGGGTTCTAGAAAAAAAGATCCAAAAGCTATTCCACCTCCTCAAAACTGGAAAATTCACCACCAGAAATGATCTAAAACTCCTTCCCTAACATCCAGAAGTCTAGAAATCAACACCTGGGGAAACCACAACCCT
The DNA here is from genome assembly GCA_963277665.1 of Viscum album. Lineage (NCBI taxonomy): Eukaryota > Viridiplantae > Streptophyta > Magnoliopsida > Santalales > Viscaceae > Viscum > Viscum album. Next base: position 1,428,218,267 of record OY728156.1, on the reverse strand, counting down.
ATATCTACACACAATGGGTGTAGATATAGAAAACCAAGGGATATCATGAAGTAGATCTAGAGGGAAACTCAAAGGAACCAGGAGGGACTTACCCAAGAAGAACCGGCTTCGGTCCACCAAGAAACCCCTTAGATTTTCTGCCAAAATGAGTGGGGGAGAACCTTTAACCTATGAGAACCAAAAAACCTGAGTGAGGCTCGAGTGGGAGAGAGTTTGGAGAATAATTGAGGAATCCTGAGTAGCCTGGGGGCTTTAAACCCTAATTTTAAGTGGCCGCACAGTTTCCCTGCACGGTTTGGAAAACCATGCGCCAACCATGCAGTTTCCACTGTCTCTCATAGGGACTTTGCACAGATTTCCCGCACGGTTTGACAAACCGTGCACCGCTCGTGCATAGCCCACTATCTCTTATAGGGACTTCGCACGGTTTAAAAAACCGCGCGCCACCCATGCGTAGCCCACTGTCAATGGTGCACAGTTTCATGGGCTAGCCGCACGGTTTGAACAAACCATGCGCCAACCATGCGCCCATACATATCCTCTACAACTTTAAAAGTTTCTTCCCAAAATTCCTCTTTTTTCTCAACAACGAATAGAAAATAGATACATACCTGAAAAGAAGGCCCGAGTTCTTACACCAATGACTAAAGGCCTATATCAACAGAAGCATGAATATCACGTGAGATCTAGGGGGTTAAAATTTGTTAATAGTTGGCTTTAGTCCAAATGGGAGTCTGTTGGATTTGGTGGCCTTGATCCAACTACTTTTTACTTTATTCATTAATAAATACGTCATCACATCTTGCTTGTTCTTCTGCATGACAATGCATGTGATAATGTCATAAAAATTGCTATTTCTTTATAGGGTTATAACAGACCCCTGCTAAGATGAGAACCCAGAAGTGCCATAACATTGTTCTTGAATATATGTTCTATGGCTAGATGATGTTATTGGAAGGCCACAAAAAATGCAGGCCATTAGTGGCGAGGTCTCATAAAAATTTGAGGCACCTTCTCATGGTGTTCCCCCTTGGTAATATCTAGGAGGATATTATGAGAACGAGACCTACCATTAGGAAATACACATTTCATAGTGTCATTGGATGTTTCTATATGCGGACGTGTGTATTAGTCCTTATACATTAAGATTGTTATTAATGGGTATTACAACTCACACACTTAGATGTATTGACAAAAACTGTGACGACACACTGTTCACAATGAGGTAGTATACGTTGGGTGCATCACGAGTGATGCTGCATTAATAGATAATGCGAGAAAGGATGTATCCCTTCAGTTCCATAACAGAAGTTGATATCTTAGGCCCTTTGATGGAATTAATATAGCCTAAATAAATCTATTCCCATTGTGAGGAATGAGAAAGTTAAATTCCAAAAAATAAAATAAAGAATAATTGAGCACATTGGTTGATGGCACTATCCTGAAACCCGCTTGATTGGAGATATCGAGACAAAGGGATTACATTACACTGTAAGTGTTCGTAGGAGGTGAGATGTCATTGCAGTGTTAACTTGTTTCTCTATTGGTTACTTGGCGTGTTTCTAGATGCTAACCTTGGACTTTAGGTAGGCTCCACCTAATGCCACTCAGAAAGAGGCCTAGATGGTCACACACTAAGTGTGTCCATGTATCTCAATTAAATATTAATTTAACAAGTTGAATAAATATTATTTCTTATTGTGGTTTAATAATTATTCTAGGATGTATGATCAAATTTATTTCAACACTAGTTATTAGAGAGAATATATTGTGGGTGAAATAATATTTTTATTAGCGAGTAATGCAGTGATATTTATTTGACAAATAAATAGCCATTATTCAAGGTCTAATAAATGTGGTGGAGGAAATAAAGAGAAAGAAAAAACAAAAGTACACACCATGTATATATTAATATACACACCGTGTATTCTAAGAATTTATGATAAATAATATTATTTATTTAATTAAATAATATTAGGTGTAATTCACCAGGAGCATGTCAATTAATAATAATAGACAACTGTTATTATTAGACATGGGATATTACTATGAATTAAATGAAATGAATAAATTCTTTTAGGTAATTAATTCATTTTATTGTTCTATGGAATTAAAATCCAAATTATATAAATCTCATTAGTCTATACATTTTTTTTGGTTTTGCACAACAAATTTAGAAAAGCTCTCAAGCCAATAGAGAATTATTTTTCCACCAAGAACGCTGTCAAGCAACGAGAGAGATATCATCCTTCACTAGATCAAGGATATCGAAGGAATAAGGCCCTGACATTAAACCTTACTTAATATTTAATTAAATGAATAATTCACATTGAGGATCTTTTCAGGTTTAGAGTTTTAGAGAATTAGTACATAACTATTACATCTCAAAAGATTAAAAAGTAGACACTTCTACTAAGTTTCCATAAAATAAAAACTCTTAAAAAGAAACATGTATATTCTATGTTTTAGATAGCATGACTTTTCCTTGATCCCATCCTTGACCCTATTCCACTTTAAGTCTTGTGAAAAACATTTCAAAAACTTGGGGTGAGCATAAAAAGCTCAGTAAGGGATACACAAAGAAGGAAATATGTTAATTTTTCAAAACCACCAGCAAACCATGATTACTTTATCAAAGTAATACTTTTCACCTTTATGAAGCAGAAAATACTCTTCATTGAATAAAAGATCATTACTTACCCTTTTTGTAATCAAAAGATTACAATAAAAACCATATAAAGAACACATCACATATAAAGGTAACTTGGGACATAAACATACTTAAATGGAATAACCATACGGTCGACTTCCACACATACTTAAATGGAATAGCCATACGGCCGAATTCCATACCCAATGCATTGGATGTTATAACGTAACCACCCGTCATATGGTTTATCACGTAACCGCCCATCAAATGTCCAAGTACCATTATAAAATCATAAGAAATAAAACAAATATAATGGAAAGAAAAAATTTCCACACTTTGATCACAATATATCACTTAAATATATTGACATATCAAATACATTATAAAAACCATTTTCAATACCAATATACATAAAAGCGTATATGGTATTTGTTTCATTTTAAAAACATTACGGCTTGTTGAGGAAGCCAAAGACCAAATAATACTCACGGAGGCGGAAAAGTTCGTTGTCACCGCATACGTTAAAAGAAATATTACTTTTTTTTGTTGTGTAAAACACTTCATGGAAAAAGATTCCTTTTGTATAAAATTAAAATTCAAAGGGGTTTATACACCGTATAAAATAAATCTTTTCATTAGAACAATATATGCCTCAATGAAAGGAGATTGAGACGAAGTCCCTTACCTCATGTCCGACGTGACTCGATTACTCTTTAATCTCCTAAATAATAAACTAGTGTTAATATATACTTGCTTAAGAACCTTTTTCATGTTTATTATTTCTTTTATATAACTTATTTCCCTGTTATAAACGTTATTTAATCATTTAATTTAATAAAGTTTGTTTTTTCAATATTTGGTACTTAAGTCAAAAATGGACTTCTTACAATTACATGTTGTTTATGTGGTCAAAGGTTCATTATATCGATAATGATATTAATGATTTTGATATCATATATATCATATATATCTAGAATATACATGTATTTATAGTAGTACATAACATTTAGGGATAAGAAACGAAATGCACCGTTCATGGAGACGGTAAGCCGTATGTACGCATGAACGCTACTTTCATTTCTATTTTGTATTTAATGGAGTGAAATCATAATGATATAAGGGTATATTATAATTCCAGTATAACATAATATATAATAACATTAATTCCATCCTTTATACATCCCACATATGGCATTGACAAATCAAATCACTTTGAGGGGGCGGTAGTCCACACTTCCTAAAATGAAATTATCTTGTTTACCCACAATGGAAACCATAAAGGTATGACACAAATGAAAAATATAGAAGCATAAGGAATACAAAAAAAATAATATATATCATATATAGATAGAGTGACATCCTAATGGCCACCATGAAAGGTGTTAAAAGAAGATTGAACAATCATCCTTTCGTGAGGCAGAAAATCACCAACCACAGAAACAATATGTTCTTTAACCATTAGACAAAGGTGTGTGTGGGTGTAACTCGAATAATTCTTATAAAAACATCCTAGTATATTTAAGATAGTGTAATGTTTACAAAATAAATGAATAAAAAGAGTTTAGAAGTTTGGTGAAGCAAAATAAAACAAAAGAACACAAGTGAAGACATTACCTTAAAATCGGGTAACTCTCTTTGATTTGAGCTCAAAGGTTTCCTTGGGAAGACTTCTGCCCAAAGTGAGGCTTCTTGGAGTAATAGAGGGATGTGGAGATACAAAATAAGCATAGATTGGCCGAACCGAAGGCTTGAGAGGTGTGGGTAAGGAAGTAGAGGTGGGGGCCTTTTATAAGAGGAGAGGAGGGACACTCTTGGAAAGTTATAAAAGGTTACATTATTATAAAACGATTTTCAGATAATAAAGGTCCCACAATTATAAATTTAGATAATAAGGTAATAAGGGTTCTAAATCCACACAAAAAATAGGTTTTTGACAAGTGTAGGTCTTAGATTTTACATTATCATTTCATTTTATTTAAATCGTTAAATAATGAGGTAATTACGGCATCATCATGGTGTCATAAATAATTTAATATATTTAATGTCTAAAAATTATAAAAAAATATCATGATGTAGGAAATATTTTTAGATTTATAATGAATATTTATAGTCAAAATTATGACTTGTATAACCCCATTTAAAAATTGTTTTAGTAAAACATCTCATGTTTGTGACATTTTTATTTTAACATTAAATAAAAAGTTATTAATGTCATTTTCCTACCAATGTGGCTCCATGGGGTCCCCAAGTTGACCCATGGATTGTCTTGGTCGGCCATGAAACATCAAATAAGGGTAGGACTTGTGTATAGGTCATTTCATATTATTAAAACATTCTTTTTACATTAAACTACACTAATTACCTCTAATCGCGATTAAAAACTTAAAAGTTACTATTCACAAAAAAACTATTTTAATCCCATTGAACCAAATTTTACTTTCTAATGACATCCATTTATGTCGGATTTTTTAAATTAAAAACACAGAGGTGGTAAAATTTCATTTAAACGAAAAATCAGTTTTTTAAAGTACCACTTAGTGGTTTCACTATTCATCAAAAATTGAAGTTTTTCAGAAAAATACCAAAACATCACCCTAAGATATATTTGATATTCCAAATTCAAAAATGATGTATAATTTTCAAAATTCAAAACATATAAGTTTCATTAATTAATTTAATAATTAATTCCCACAGTCAAAACAAATAGCGTGTTTTTATGAAACAAAATGTATCAAATGATTGACACTAGTTTAAGTCCAATTTCAAAGTGAAATTAATTCCAATGTCCACTATTGGATTAAATGGTAAAAATATATTCTAATTTCACTTTAAACCAATTCAAAAGATAATCTAATCATATAAACAAATTATATTAAAAAGAGGTTTTGAATTAAAATACAACATTTTTCACTATTCATTAAAAATTAAACTTTATCGGAAAAATACCGAAAATTTACACAAAGTAAATTTTGATGTCCCGATTCTAATGAAGAGTTTTATTTGGTCCAATAGAATGTATAAGAGTGACCAAAAATATATTTAAAGAGGGTTCTCCATCAAAAGGCGATGGTTCGACTTTTTAGTGAATATTAGAGTATTTATGCCTAAAATTGAACTCTTTTCTTATTTTAAGCCATTATCTTTTATTGAAAAAATGTAAAAACATTTAGAAACATATATAATCATATTATAGTTATTTCTATTGATTCCTGCCAATACAACAGCTACGTGTTAACTACCATTTAAAATAATATTATTATATTACTAGTGTGCAACATAAGTTTTCAAAGAAACTCATTGTTGCGTATCGAGTACGCTATCGAACATAAAAACCCCTTTAAAGTAAAATTAATATTTAATTTGAAAATATTAATAAATATGAAAATGTATTATTCTTTATTTACCTGGGATGTTACATCCTTCCCCCCTTTTGGGAATTGTGCCCTCTCAATTTTATTCACTTATCAAAATAAGTGGCGGTATTTGTCCCTCATAGCATTTCCAGATTTCCATGTTGCCTCTTAAACCATATGGTTTTTCCACAAAACCTTTACCTGGTGAATTACCTTCTTTCGCAACACTTTCTCTCTTCTGTCAAGAATCTGGACTGGTTGTTCTTCAAAAGAGTGATTTTCTTCCAACTGAACTACCTCTGGGATCAAAACATGAGATGGATCTGGCATATACTTTCTCAACATCGAAACATGAAAAACATTGTGTACCTGAGATAAACTCGGATGTAATGCCACTCTGTAAGAAACTGATCTAACGTTTTCTAGAATTTAATATGGTCCAATGAAACATGGACTCAGCTTTCCTTTCTTACCAAATCGCATCACACTTTTCCAGGGTGAAACTTTGAGAAAAACATGATCACCTACCTCGAAAGATAGATCCTTCCTCCGGTTATCCGCATAACTCTTCTGCCTGCTCTGAGATGTTCTCATGTGTTTGTAAATCAACTGATCTTTTTCTGTCATCTCTTCTGCCAACTCTAGTCCCATTAGCTTCCTTTCACCCACTTCATCCCAAAAAGCTGGACTTCAACACCGCTTACCATATAATGCTTTAAACGGAGCCATCTGTATACTGGAATGAAAACTATTATTATATGAAAACTCAACCAAAGAAAGATGTTGGTCCCAAATTCCTTGATAATCCTTAGAACAAGTACGTATCATATCCTCCAAAGTCTGAATTGTTCGTTCTGACTGCCCATCTGATTGAGGATGAAAAGCTGTACTAAAATTTAATTCAGTACCCAACGACTTATGAAGGCCCTTCCAAAAGTTAGAAGTAAACCTGGGATCACGATCAGATACAATGGATAGGGGAACTCCATGCAACCTGACTATATCTTTAAGATAAAAACGAGAAAGTTGATCTAGAGAGAAAGTATCTTGAATAGGAAGGAAATGAGCAGATTTAGTCAATTGATCAATAATAACCCAGATTGCATTATTACCTCGACATGTCCTCGGTAATCCCTCAACAAAGTCCGTGGATATATTTTCCCATTTTCACTCTGGCACTGGTAAAGGATGAAGCATCCCTTTCGTTAACTTCCACTCTTATTTAACTAGATGACAAGTCAAACAATTTACAGTAAAATCAACAATATCTCTTTTCATTCCATCCCACCAGTAATACTCTCGCAGATCTCTTTACATCTTAGTACTGCCAGGATGAACTGAAAATGGGGAACTATGAGCCTCACATAACAACTCATTCTTCAAAAGTGAATCACTAGGCAGACATAATCTCTTCCCAAACCTCAAAACACAATCATTATCAATGTTGAATTCAGGCAACTTACCCTTCCAAACCAGCTCTACCTTTTTCTGCAACTCACTGTCTTTCTTCTGTGCTTTCTTGATTCTGTCTGATAGAGAATATTTCAGTGATACCTGAAACAAAACAGAAGGACTTCCTGCACAAACAACTTCCATGCCAAAGTTCATCAAATAAAAAACCAAAGGATCTCGTTCCAAACTTATCATGGTTAATGAAGTATTACTTTTTCGACTCAAAGCATCAGCCACTTTATTTGATTTTCCTGGATGGTAATTAATTGTACAATCATAATCGTTGATTAATTCCAGCCATATCCTCTGTCTCATGTTCAATTTTTTCTGAGTGAATATATACTTTAAAATTTTGTGATCAGTATATATTTAACAATTTACTCCAAAAAATGATGCCTCCAAATTTCTAGAGAAAAAACAATAACAGCTAATTCCAAGTCATGTGTAGGGTAATTTACCTCATGAGTTTTCAACTGACGTGAAGCATATGAAATTACCTGATCATTCTGCATAAGGACACAAACAAATCCTTTCAATGAAGCATCACTGTAGATAACAAACTCACCATTCCTGGAAGGAAGTGCCAAAACTAAAGAATTCACCAATCTTCTTTTCAACTCCGGAAAACAATCATCACATTCTTTTGTCCAGATAAACATAACACCCTTCCGAGTTAGCTTAGTCATTGGACTAGATAACCATGAAAAATATTCAACAAACCATCGGTAGTAACCTGCCAAACCAAGGAAACTACGGATCTCGGTTACATTTTTGGGTCTTGGCCATTCTTAAACAACTTTTGTTTTAGCAGGATCAACAGTTATGCCATCTTTTGAAACAATGTGACCAAGGAAAGAGATTTGTTGTAACCAAATCACACTTGCTAAATCTTCCATACAGTTTCTTTTCTTTTAAGGTTTGCAAGATAACCCTTAAATGACTTTCATGCTCCTATTTAATTTTATAAAACACCAAAATATCATTGATGAAAACAACCAAAAAATTATCCAAGAAATCATGGAAAATTCTATTCATAAGGTCTATGAATACAACAGGTGCATTGGTTAACCCAAAAGGAATAACTACAAATTCAAAATGGCTATATCTAGTATGGAATGTAGTCTTCGAAATGTCTGCTTCTTTTAGTTTTAGCTGATGGTACCCCGACCTCAAGTCAATATTTGAAAAATACTAAGCTCTCTAGAGCTGATCAAACAAATCATCAATATGAGGCAAATTATACTTGTTCTTAACAGTAATGTTATTCAAGGCTCTATAATCAATTCAAAGTCTCATTGAACCATTTTTCTTTTTAACAAACAAGATAGGATCACCCCATGGTGATGTTCTAGGTCGAATGGAACCTTTATCTCCTGCAACTGCTTCTTTAACTCTAAAAGTTCAACTTGATCCATTCGATATGGGGGTTTTGAAATTGGATTAGAATCAGGAACTAAGTCCACAGTAAATTCAACTTCCCGATCATGAATAATACCAGGAAACTCATCAAGAAAAACATCAAGATAATCATTTACCACTGGCACATCATTAATCTAAACAGTTCCTTTATTTTCAAAAATATGTGTAAGGTAAAATTCATTTCCATATTTTACTAGTTTCTCAACATCCTGATATGTTATCAAAATCAAGGGTTCATTCTTGTACAAAAACTGAAAATCTTTCCAAAAAGAAACCATTTTAGCTCTGCAGTCAATCTTAGCATGATAAACAGAAATCCAATCCATTCCCAAAATATCATCAAACTCTACTAGAGGCAAAACAATAAGGTTTGATGGTAGATTATATCCGCCCACAAGGATAGGAAGGTTCTTATAATTTCTTTTTGTCTCAACGTTCCCTCCGGGTGTTTTGACCATAAGTTCAGGATTCATATCTTGAGATGGAATTTCCAATTTACTAGAAAACTTCTCAGAAATGAAAGAATGTGTAGAACCTGAATCAAACAACAAATTGGCATAATCTGAACAAACAAACAGTGTACCTGATACTACTTCATTCGATGGCCCAACATCTGCTGAAGTAGTTTCAAAGGATTTCACCTCCCCTTTCTGCTTGTAGTCTGGATACTTTCCCCCAGTTGAGTTCTTAGTTAGACACTCATTTTCATAATGACCCATTTCATTACACTTAAAACATCTTACCGCTGACTTTTCATTGCCTGCTTGATCATATTACTTACAGTTACGAGCAATATGAATAGACTTACCACACTGAAACCACTTTCCAGACCTGGATAAACATTCTCCAGGATGCATTTTACCACACTTCTCACAGGATGGATATTTGGTTTTCTTACCTCCTTGCTTCTTTGATGAAATCTTCCCCTTTTCCTGCCAACTGGACCTCTTATTCTGTTTTTTGTCAAAGAACACCTGATCATCGGCAAACTCCATTTCCACCTTCTCTGCACATCGAACATGTTTTTCATAACTTTTGAACTCACGAGAAGATAAAGCCCTTCGATACCTTGGCTTTAACCCTGAGTAAAAACGGTTGATTTTACTATCAAGATCTCGTATAAAGTTTGGCGCATACCTTGCCAGTCGAGTGAACTTTGCTTTATAAGCATCCATTGAGTCATCCTCCTGCCTCAATTATAGAAATTATTTTTCCATACTAAGACGAACCACCTTAGGAAAATATTTCTCAAGAAATATACCTTTGAATTCTTCATAGTGAAGATCATCAATCTCATCACTATCCCTGATATTTCTCACCATCGACCACCACTGATCATCTTCACCTTCAAAATGGTAAACAACAAGACTAACCTTTTGTTGTTCTGAACACCCCATGACATCAAAAATCTTCTCCAGTGCTTTAATCCACCCTTCAGCTAGTACAAGGTCAGATGATCCTCTGAATGATGGGGAATGTTGCCTCATGAAATGTTCCACCACTGACATGTTCCTCTGTAGTTGATCTAGATGATCTCGTGCATAGATACCACCACCATTTATAGCCTGAGTCAACTGTGCCATCACTGCAACAAACTGTTCAATTCCAATTCCGACCATCTTAGGTTGCTGATTTGGAAGGTTTCCTTCCTCCTGATGTCATCCCAACATAGCTGCCTTGTTTACTCTGCAGAAAACCATTCTGAACACAGAAATATCTTAGGTGAAGCAACATGGTAATCTTTAAATGGTATATCATTTCAATCATACCATATTTAACAATTTTCTAACTCTTAATGTTGTCTAAACTGTCCTCTGATACCAACTATAAGGCCCTGACCTTAAACCTTACTTAATACTGAATTAAATGAATAATTCACATTGAGGATATTTTCTGGTTTAGAGTTTTAGAGAATTAGGAAATAACTATTACATCTCAAAAGATTACAAAGTAGACACTTCTACTAAGTTTCCATAAAATAAAAACCCTTAAAAAGAAACATGTCGAGTTCCATGTTTTAGATAGCACGACTTTTCCTTGATACCATCCTTGACCCTATTCCACTTTACGTCCTGTGAGAAAAATTTCAAAAACTTGGGGGGGAGCTTAAAAAGCTCAATAAGGGAAACACAAAGAAGGAAATCTGTTAGTTTTTAAAAACCACCAGTAAACAATGATTACTTTATCAAAGTAATACTTTTCACCTTTATGAAGCAGAAAATACTATTCATTGAATAAAATATCATTACATTCCCTTTTTGTAATCAAAAGATTACCATAAAACCCATATAAAGAACACATAACATATAAAGGTAACTTGGGACATAAACATACTTAAATGGAATAACCATACGGTCGACTTCCACACATACTTAAGTGAAATAGCCATACAGATGACTTCCATACCCAATGCATTGGATGTTATAATGTAACCACAAGTCTTGGTATTCACAGCACCACCCGTCATATGGTTTATCACATAACCACCCGTCAAATGTCCAAGTACCATTATAAAATCGTAAGACATAAAACAAATATAATGGAAAGAAAACATTTCCACACTTTGATCACAATACATAACTTAAATATATTGACATAGAAAATCCATTATAAAAACCATTTTCAATACCAAAATACATAAAGTGTATATGGTATTTACTTCATTTTAAAAACATTACGGATTGTTGAGGAAGCCAAAGACCAAATAATACTCGCGGCGGCGGAAAAGGTCGTTGTCACCGCATATGTTAAAAGAAACATTCCTTTTTGTTGTTTTGTAAAATGATTCATACAAAAAAGATTCATTTTTTATAAAATTAAAAGTCAAAGGGGTTTATACACCGTATAAAAGAAAGCCTTTCATTAGAACAAAATATGCCTCAATGAAAGGAGATTGAGACGAAGTCCCTTACCTCGTGTCCGACGTGACTCGGTTGCTATTTAATCTCCTGAATAATAAACTAGTGTTAATTTATACTTTATTAAGAACCTTTTTCATATTTATTATTCCTTTTATATAAATTATTGCTCTGTTAAAAACATTATGAAATCATTTAATTTTATAAAGTTCGTTTTGTCGATATTTGGTACTTAAGTCAAAAATGGACTTCTTACAATTACATGTTGTTTATGTGGTCAAAGGTTCATTATATCCAGAATGATATTCATTATTTGGATATCATATATATCATATATATCCAGAATATACATGTATTTATAGTAGTACCTAACATTTAGGGGTAAGAAAAGAAATGCACCATTCATGGAGACGATAAGCCGTACGTATGCATGAACGCTACTTTCATTTCTATTTTTTATTTAATGGAGTGAAATAATAATGATATAAAGGTATATTATAATTCTAGTATAATATCATATGTAATAACATTAACTCCATCCTTTATACGTCCCACATATGGCATTAACGAATCAAATCACTTTGAGGTGGCGGTAGTCTGCACTTCCTAAAATGAAATTATCGTGTTTACCCAAAATGGAAACCATAAAGGCATGACACAAATGAAAAATACAGAGGCATAAGGGAAACAAAATAATAATAAATATAATATATAAATAGAGTGACATCTTAATGGCCACCATGAATGGTGTTAAAATAATATTGAACAATCATCATTTCGTGAGGTAGAAAATCACCAACCACAGAAACAGTATGTTCTTTAACCATTAGACAAAGGTGTGTGTGCGTGTAGCTCGAATAATTATTATACCAACATCCTAGTATATTGAAGATACTGTATTTGTTACAAATTAATTGAATAAAAAGAGTTTAGGGGGTTGGAGAAGCAAAATAACACAAAAGAACACAAGTGAAGACATTACCTTAAAATCGGGTAACTCCCTTTGGTTTGAGCTCAAAGGCTTCCTTGGGAAGACATCTGCCCAAAGTGAGGCTTCAAGGAGTAAGAGAGGGAAGTGGAGAGACAAAATGGGCAGGGGTTGACCAAGCCAAAAGCTTTGGAAGTGTGGTTAAGGAGGTAGAGGTGAGGGCCATATATAAGAGGAGAGGAGGGGCACTCTTGGAAAGTTATAAAATGTTACTTTATTATAAAATGATTTTCGGATAAGAAAGGTCCCAAAATTATAAATTTAGAGGATAAGGTGATAAGGGTCCAAAATCAACCCATCCAATAGGTTTCTGACAAGTTTAGGTCTTATATTTTACATTATCATTTCATTTTATTTAAAATGTTAAATAATGAGGTAATCGCTGCATCATCATGGTGTCATAAATAATTTAATTTATTTAATGTCTAAAAATTTAAAAAAAATCATGATGTAGTAAATATTTTTATCTTTATAATGAATATTTATAGTCAAAATTATGACTTGTATAACCCCATTTAAATTTTTTTAGTAAAACATCTCATGTTTGTGACATTTTTATTTTAACATTAAATTCAAAGTTATTCATGTCATTTTCCTACCAAAGTGGCTCCATGGGGTCCCCAATTCAACCCATGGATATTCTTGGTCTGCCATGACACATCAAATAAGGGTAGGACATGTTTCTAGGTCATTTCATAATATTAAAACATTTTTTTTACCTTAAACTACACTAATTACCTCTAATCGCGATTAAAAACTTAAAAGTTACTATTTACCAAAAAATTATTTTAATCCCATTGAACCACATTTTACTTCCTAATGACATCCATGTATGTCGGATTTTTGAAATTCAAAACATAGAGGTGGTAAAATTTCATTTAAATGAAAAATCAGTTTTTTTAAGTACCACTTAGTGGTTTCACTATTCATCAAAAATTGAAGTTTTTCAGAAAAATACCAAAACTTCACCCTAACCTATATTTGATATTCTGAATTCAAAAATGATGTATATTTTTCAAAATTAAAAACATATATGTTGCATTAATTAATTTAATAATTAATTACCGCTGTCAAAACAAATACCGTGTTTTTATGAAACAAAATGTATCAAAAGATTGACACTAGTTTAAGTCCAATTTCAAAGTAAAATTAATTCCAATGTACACTATTGGATTAAATGGTAAAAATATATTCTAATTTCACTTTAAACCAATTCAAATTCTAATATAATCATATAGACAAATTATATTAAAAATAGGTTTTGAATTAAAATACAACATTTTTCACTATTCATTAAAAATTGAACTTTATCGGAAAAATACCAAAAATTTACAAAAAGTAAATATTGATGTCCCAATTCTAAAGAAGAGTTTTATTTGGTCCAATAGAATGTATTAGAGTGACCAAAACTATATTTAAATAGGGTTCACCATCAAAAGGTGATGGTTCGACTTTTTAGTGAATATTAGAGTATCTATGCCAAAAATTGAACTCTTTTTTTATTTTAAGCATTTATATTTTATTGAAAAAATGTAAAAACATTTAGAAAACATAAATAATCTTATTATAGAACTTTCTATTCATTCCCGCCAATACAAAGGCTACGTGTTAACTACCATTTAAAATAATATTATTATATTACTAGTGTGCAACGTAAGTTTTCAAAGAAACTCATTGTTGCATATCAAGTACGCTATCGAACATAGCAACCCCTTTAAAGTAAAATTAATATTTAATTAGAAAATATTAATAAATATGAAAATGTATTATTATTTATTTACCTGGGATGTTACAAAAGGAGAACATCTCAAGCGAAGGCTCTTTTGTGCTAGCACCCGGAGATCCCTTCAGCGATGTCTAGGGATACATGGAGCACTTTTGGATCACTATTAGAGGAATCCTACACTTGGATTATATGAAGAAATGACAGATCAAATCGTATCGTGATTGGAAACATCAACGAAGAGAGAATTCAATCAAGGTAATTCTTGTATTTTAATTAAATTATTTATAACCAACATATAATGATCCTCTATATGGTTTAGGGAATCAACTCTTCTATTTTGTTCTTAGTTCTATTATGAAGATCCAACATTTTATTATCGTGACTGATCTTGGATTAAACATCATTAATGAAAAAAATTAAAGTTGGGTACACCCACCAATGCGCTTTTGCTATGCCCGGAACCTACACCTAAGCCTAAGGGTCATGGTCTAGAGAAGAAGGTTGATACAGATGGGGAACAAACTCGGAACCAGGATGACTTGGTGGTTTTTTCTACCCTCTAAGTGCGCCTTAGGGGTTGTCGGTTAAGAAGGATGATGAGGGTGAATCAGTGGTTATCATAGATGGACCGCTGTAGGATTCAGACGCTGAGGCCATGGAGAATCCATGTGACCTTCTTATGCACCCTGAGGAAGAGATGCTAGAGAAGACCCTTTTCTTTAATGCTTCAAAAGAGGATTTAGAAAGGTTGAATGGCGAACCAATTGAAGTGGACACTAATAGGGGTTTGAAAGACTGGATCATCATGAAAAATCAAATCATGACTAGAGGCTTCAATTCCTTGAGGATAATGGTGGAGGAGTTTATGCAAATGTGGGCCAAATTGGTATATCAATTTGAAGATAGAATCAGAGATGATCCCGATAAAAAGGTAACCAAAATTTGTTAGAAATTATATAAGGAGGATACATCTAATATGTTGAAGTTGGTATTTAAGGATTCTATCTTCTGCAATAAGGTTTGATGCTCCTGTTTGTAATTGATGGTCCACACTTTTTTCCAGAAAAGTTTACTTTTTAAAAAAAATGTTAATTTGGGGGAGGTGAAAAATACCGCATTGTTGTTAAAAACCAAATTTTTAATTTTAATAATTAGTTTACTCTAAATTAATTTTAATTTCACAGTATATAAATAATATATATATATATTTATAAAATTTTGTTCATTGGAACACATTTTATGATAGAATTAGATATAAAAATTTATTAAACTTTTCAGAGTCTCTTTTACCTGCATTCTCGCAACATTTGATGGAATAATTTTAAATATAATTTTTCTTGTGTCTGTGAATCGAATTTCAAAAAATGGAGTTACTTGTTTGTAATTATTATGAAATTTATAATCTAATATGAAGAACTTAATTTTTGGTGAATAGTAACTTTACTATTTTTTACAACAGTTAAGAGTAAATCAGGTAATTAAGGGTAAAAATAATATTATAAGCATCATAAAATTACCAAAAAACATGTTATAATCTAATTGGATCAATTTGTTTGACCAAAATAATCCTTGTGTTGATTTTGGGACCACATGGATAAATTTGGATGACTTTAATATATTTATAATATTATATTTAAAGAAAATCCAATTTTGTTATACTTTTTTAAAATATTTTTAATATGAGGTTATAAAAGTGATATGTTCAACCGTAAATAGTAATTAGAAATATAAAATGTTTATATACATCATGGTAATTTATTTATAATATTATAAAATAAATAATTAAATTAAATGGTGACACAATGATGATTGAGTAATTGATTTGTCAAAGAAAATATCAAATAAATGATATTAAAAATATTAAAATAAATAAAATTTTAATTATTTAAGGTGATCCACTAATTTTATATGTGAATAATAAATTTCAGGAGTATATTAAATTGTTTGGTTCGATGTTATATTTATGTTTGGATATTAATTAAATTCAAAGTAATGAATAGTGTGAAAACTGATACTATTGATATTTTATAAAAATAAAAATTACTTAAATAATTTAAAAATCATAATAATTATTAAAAAATGAAAAATGATTATTATATTTTCAAAAATATAATAAAATGTTAATTTATAAACAACTAACACCATATAAGTAAAAATTTATAATCTTTTAATATTTAAAATTTTATTACCACATTTATAATCAAGTAGATTAATTAAGAGTAAATAAAAATTATAAGGTTAAAATAAAAAAAACATGCCCAAAAATTTTTTGGATGAATTATATTCGACCATTATCACATTATGATCGATTTTGAGTTTTTAATGGACACTTTTACATAAAAATATATTATATATTATTTAAATCAAAGATAGTTGCAAAATATATCTATCATGTATTTAATAACTTTTATGTGTAAGCATCGGGGAAAAAATAAATATAAGAACAAATATAAATATCTATTTTGATATAAATGAAATTATTTTCATTTTAAAAATTTATTTTTAATTTTTATAAGATATATATACTTTAAAAGTCTCTTCAATTCGAAAAAAATATTAATTTAATTAACATAAAAATAGAATAAATGATTATGATAATATTAATTTTGATATATTTTGGATTAGATAATGTGTATAATTAATTAACTAGATATAGAAGATATATTATAGATGTTTGAGAGTATTATATTCGAATTACCACTTTTTCTTGATGTATTTTAAGTCAAATTAAATGAATAGTAATAACATTGAAAGTAATGATATCTTACTGAATTAATTTATGATTAAATTATTTAAAAATATGAAAAAATGTTAAATAATAACAAGGGTATATTATATAGTCTAAAATGTATTCTAAATTTCATTTATGTTCCATTTTTAAGTATTGTAATCTATAATAGTCTTATTATATTTTAATATTTTGAGAGTTTCCTAGAGTGCCCCTCCCCTCTCTTATAAAAAGAAACCTCCTCCATCACTTCCTCACACCACCTTAAGCCTTCTAGATCAAACAAAAACTTACCATTTCTCCTTAAAACATCCCTAAATTCACCCTACAGGCCATAATTTTGGCATAACTCTAGTCTAAGAAGTCCTTTTGTGCTAATCAAAAGGAGATATTCGAAGAAGAGGTAATTATTTTACCAATTCAATTCAATTTAATTTCCTTTTCTTATACTACCTATTCTTATGTTGTTTCCATAATAAATAAATAAATAAACATAATCTATATTATTAGTGGTTATTATGATTATTTAACAACAATATTACTAATTTTATCCATCCTTCGAATTATAATATCACCATGTGTGCGTACATACGACTTACTGTCTCCACGACACGATGAGATTAATCCTCCACATTAACCATTAATAATGATTTTAAAATATATATAATGAATAAGTATGAAATAAATGACATAATAATTATACTGGAATAATATATATATATATATATATATATATATATATATTTCATTTACTTCCTTTCATTCAATATGATAAGAAGATGAAAACAATGTTAATGTGTACGTACGACCTACCGTGTCCATGAATGATGTATTCCATTCCATATATTTTATATATGTAAATATTTATATACTGAATATATATGATACATAAATGATGTTTTTCATTTTTTAATTAATTAAATCATGATACAAGTAATAAGACCAAGAATAACAAGTCAAAACACGTATGATTAACAAAGTAATTATTACCTGAAATGTTGCTTTAACTTGGAATTGTTAATAAACAAGTAATATAAAGTCATTAATGAATCATATATGAAATAATAAATTTTTTTATTATTCTGGTACAAGTTAATATTTTTTAAAAACCACTATATAGTTTTTTCCTACACGTACGAAGGTAATCGAACATACAGTAAGGGTTAATTTCACAAACTCATTATTATATAAGGTTCTTTGTATAATATCTACTGAATAATATTTATCATCCATGACCATGTTTCGTAGAAATGTATTTAAAAATATTCACATTATTCCTTTAAAATAATTTAAATTATTTTTTACCAATATTTTAATTTTATAAAACATTTTGAAAGGAATATTTCTATCATTTACCAAATGAGGTACATTATGACATTTTCAAAAAATTAAGGAAGGAATGTTTTTTAACTTATGTGGTGCGAGCCACTTTTTCTAATGAAATGAAGCCTTAACTTTGAAGATTAACTTATAATCCTATAAGGTTATTTTGAAAATAATTTTTTCTTTTATAATTGTGCTACTTTTAAATGATTTCAAAGTAAAAATTGTATATTTCTCTCAAAGAGTTTTAATGACTATTTTCATATATTTCAACATAAATTGTTAGATTTTATATTTAATTGTGGTTGTTTTATTATTATAAAATCTACCATTTTGTGTCGATTGTTTCATGATTTTTTTGAATATAGATGTGATATTTTGATATCATTCAGGGTTTATGATTAAAGTATTAACATTTTGTATGCTAGTTTTAATACAAATGTTTTTATTGGTTATATTTCACCCTTTTCATATGAATAATGCATTGGACTTAGTAAGTGATGGGTGGGGCCCTATATATCCCCTAGATGCATCAGTACATCTTGCAGAAAAAACTAGTTTGGGTTTTTACCCATTTATGTATGGTCTTGGCATGAGGCCTTAACAGTATGCTTTTGATGTATGTTATTATGGATTCCCACATTATGAGATTATGTATTAATATGACATGTGATTATTCCACTTGTATATTATCTATGTGTATTCTTAAATGGAATTATTTTATTTATTCTTTCCATATTATGATCAATATTTTGTTAAAATTATATTGATTCAGTTTTATACCTTTACCTAAAAGTTTATGCTTATTTATGATAGCTTCTGCTATATTGTTTACCCTTACTGAGTAGCTGAGCTCCTGCTTTTCTTATGTTTTACATTTTCAGGTTTCCAAGACGTGTATTATGATAGATGTGTAGAGTTAAGCTAAGATAATAATGGTGTTCTAAAATGATTATCTATTTTTTATTTTCTGTTTTGAATTGAAATGAATAGTTTATGTATGTAATTTATTTTCCAAGACTGATAAACTGATTGGTCCATTGAGATATTACTCCTTTTAATTATGCCAATGTATGAAAATAATTCCCTAGCTCTAGGATTATGGGGATGGGGCATTACAATATGAATATGATTAGTGTTATGTATTCTATAATCTATAATAAAGACAAACTCTTAAGTGAGTATCATGTATTATATTTTTTCATTAATCATTTTAAATGAAAAATTTACCTCTAAAAATTATGACCATAGACATCATATCAATTTAATGAGTCAATAAAAATATTTTATAACGATTTAAATTGGTTATTACATAAAATATTCATGATTATTTATGTAAGTAATCATCAAAATGATAATAGTTATGATTCTAAGATGGTTGAATATATATATATGTGAGGCCCTCTGAGTCATAGGTATGTTTAATATTCAGTATAGTTCATCTTTTTGAGGTTATAAAGGGTTTTATAAGTCATGGGATGAAAATTTAGGGATTTTGAGAAAATAATCTAGGTGAATGGTCTGTGCATGGTTAGGGGTAACCGTACGGTAAATATACAATATATATTTATGGGTTACAGTTATGATTTTAGTGGTTTGTGCACTATTTGAATAAATAAGAAAGTTTCCAAGAAAACTATATAAATGAACGAGTTTGGTCTACAGTTCTTCACAAGTATTGGGAATGGTTTGTCTAACTATATGGATATTACCGAGTAACCATACACTTGGGGTTTTAAAGGGATAGAATGTACCACATAGTTAGCACATGGTTTGTCTAACCACGCAACCTAACTGTGTGTCCCATCTTGGATTCTTAAGATTGAAAATTTACCCCAATGCTTTTAGTCATTTTTATTTTTAATATCCTTATAATTTCTCATTATCTCAACCTAACATCTCCTTCACACTCTATATGGTTCTCTCCTTATATCTTTGTAAATTATATTTCATTCTTGGTGGGTCTCTTGAATGTATATTCCGTTTTACATATGGTCTCTTCTCCTATTTCTAGATCACTCCTTGATCTCTTTTCTCCTTGTTTTTTTTGAAAATATATGGGGTTGTGATTTTTATACCTAGAGGGTTTTATGTGGAATTTATGATGATATTATGGATATATTCTTGTGAGGACCAAATATCCTTGATTCCAATCTCCATTTTTTAAGGTGACTAGTTTCTTTCCATTGGAAACGTATGTGTATCTCTATAAAAGATCTATCACATAAATTACTCAAAATTTTTGTAAATTAATTTAGCCCGGTTTATGAAATTGATGGATTTAAAATCTAAGAGGTATATGTTGTATAATTGTATCTTTTTTGGGTACAGTAAATGAGTTTTAAAGTTGTTTTTATTTAAAACCAGTTTTACACACATCATGTGTTCTATGAAATTCCTCAAATATTATTTTTACAGTAAAATGTTTTTTTAATAATAAAAAAGGTGATTATTTTCTTGTGGAATTTTTTTTTTAAATTTTTTATCATGGATTAGTTAAATTTCTTGTTAAACATAGCACACTGGGGACCTTGGGTGTGTCAGGTTTTGTACATATGAAAACCTTAGTGAGTGTAACACCACTAGGGGTATGATTGTGATATCAATAGACTATGGCAAGAATCCATATTAGTATGATTCATGTTATTACTTGCTTAATGTTACTTCACATGTCCTAATAGGTATTCAAATAGGATAAATCCCAACTTGTGCTAGGTTTATCACTTGATGGCATTGTTAAATGTTTGGTTGCTCACATGTTTATCTTTTGAGTTATAGAAAATTTGAATAATTCCCCTTATATTTTCATACATTTTTATATTCCTATTTATATGGTTTGAATATGGATTGTTTTTTAATGGAAATACTAGAGTATTTTATATATAAAATTATTTTCAAAGGAAACAGATTTATGAAACTTGATTTTTTTAAAATCTATAACTAATAGATGTATGGTGAAAAACATTGTAAAGATTCATGGTGGTATCCTATTGAATGTTTTCCTTACACCATGTATGGGATTTCAGGTGTATTTAGAACTAGTTTTTTAGAATATATGTAATATTAAAAGCATCATGTATCTCTTAAACTTCTTTGAGTTGATGTCTTCTTCATAGTTAGTTGGGTTAGTGGCGAGGAATGGACATATGGATACATTGTTTTGTAGTTTCTTAATATTTCTTATATGTTTTTAATTATTTATTTTACTTTTATGTATCTTGGATTTATTAATTTATTCTTCATTATAATATTTCTTTATTGCTTTAATTTTCTCTTGGGAGATGTTTTTCTTTTTTATATTACTCCTCACTATGTGGTGGGTCATTCTGGGTGATGTGTCATGTCTACCCGGTTTGTTTCATTACAAAATTTGATCAGACCCAATACCCAATAATAATTGTGATGAAAGTACTTGGGTTTGGTTTAGAGTTTATATTAGATATGAGTTATTACTATTGCAATCCAGGTAGTAAGTGTATAAGGGTACTTGGCCAGCTCACTTCCATGTCTGATCTTGAGTTACCATAGGTGGCCGTGTATTTTTTTCATCTAGAATAAGCTTTATTATTGGGGGTTATAAATTAAATTTATCTTTTTATTTATTAAATTAACTCCATAATTATTTCTATTGGTTTTTAATGTTTTATCTCTCATTCATTAAATCCATATCTACGAAAAATTATTGTTGTTAAAGAGATTTAATATGGATTCTTGAATTCCATATTTTGATTTAAATATTTTATATTAAGGTAATTGGATGTTTAATTTTATATATATTATAAAATTAATTTTAGAAGATATATTCTAAATCCAAGATAGAAATATATAATTCCAGTTTTGTAGATGAATCCTCTATAAGACCCTTCATTATTAGAAGCAATTATCTGTAAAATCCAGACTCTCGGCCAGGTGGGTATTTGAAACTAGGGAAAAAAGTGAATTATGATTTATAATTTACCTAGTAGAATACCCATATCTTACATGATGATAAGGGAACCCAGTAATTTATACGGTTGATCAAATAGGTTGATAATGTTGGGACCAAGTTAGATGGATAAGGAAGTAAGAAAATTTTTCTGTTACAGAGTGTTGTCTTTTGTTGTCAAAGAAGATAAATCAATTCACTTTGTAAAGGACATGTAAACTATGATGATGCTTTGCGGGTTTTTATTTCACAAATATCATAGATTTGGAGAACTTGTGATGCGAGACTTTGGAAGAGTAGAGACAGTAAAGAAGAGATTTTGGAAAAGGAAAGAAAGTGGCGTGCAAGTATTGGCACACAAGTATTGGCACACAAGTATTGGTGTGCAAGTGTAAGTGGCACGCAAGTCATATTTCAAGATCATCACATCATAATATGACATAGGACATAAAGGGGCATGCATGTTAAAGATTGGAACGCATGTATAAGCGGTGCACAAGTGTGTCGCATAGGTATATGTGGTGTGCAAGTGTATGTTGCACGCATGTCATATTTCAACATCATCATATCAAAATATAACAAAGGAAAGAAAGTGTCATGAAATTGCTGGAGTGGCGTGCAAGTGATGTAGTAGTGAACAAGTGTATGTGGCACGTAAGTCACCAAAATGACTATAAATAGATGACTAGCCTCCTCATTTTTTCAATGCTCAACACTTAAGAGAAAATTAGAGCTCTGACCACGCAAGTAGTGGAGGGAGCTCTGATCACACAAGTTGCAGAGGGCGGCATGCAAGATGAAGTGGCGCACAAGTTGAGGGTTATTTATAAGATGCACAAGTAGGGTGCATGCAAGTTTTTCCATGAAAGTTTTGCTGTTCAAGTTTTGCCGCACAAGTTTTTCCACGCATGTTTTTTCACTCAAGTTTTGCCACACAAGTTTTTCCGTGCAAGTTTTTCCGCGCAAGTTGCCAGAGGTGCGCAAGTAGGGAGGTGCTTTCAGGAAGTGGGTTGTGTATAAGCCAGAGGTGGCGTGCAAGTAGGGAGGCACACAAGTAGGGAGTGGCACACAAGCTGTCTGCACCTGGAGGTTCTTACCAGCTTCTGGGTAAAAAAGTGAAGAATTGTTTTGAAAGATTTCATTTGTGAAAGTTTATTAAGAAGCACATAATCATTACATTACCCTATTTCTGCTAAAAGGGAGCACACAAACTATTGGATTGTTTTCAAAGTGCTACACGAGTGTAAGGGTATATCCTACTCGTTGTATTCCACATCAAAGGATTGTTTTCTAGTGGATTGTGTGGTACTGGATTGTTTCCGTACCATACCAAGGACGTAGCTACTCTTGTTGAGTAGTGAACCTTGTAAATCTTGTATTCCTATGGTTGTGTGTGTTCAGCAGGGAAGAAAATCTTTAATAGGAGGTGAATGATTTTTCAAAAAACAGGAAACAAAAATAGAAAAATATATCACTGATTCACCCCCTCCCCCTCTCAGTGATACCTGGATCCTGACTGTGTACTTCAATTGGTATCAAAGGGAAAGGTTCCCTTCATTTATTCATTGTTGAAGAGGTTGAAGAGAAGTTGTGATGGAGAATCTAACTTTCGTGAATAGTAAGGGGATTCCAATTTTTGATTGAATGAACTATCACATATGGAAGGAAAGAATGATGCCTTATCTTATGTCTCTTGGATATTAAGTTCTTGAAACTACAATAGATGGATTTCCTGCTATTGATGACAAGGTTCCTCTTACTCCTAACGATAAGAAGAACCTTGAGAATTATGGAAGAGCTAAAAATGGATTACTATCATCTCTTTTTGAGAGTTAATTTTTATGAGTGAAAGGTGTTGCTATAACCAAAGAAATATGGGACAAACTAAAGAACAGCTATGAAGGAAATACAAATGTGAAGAAGGCTAAACTACAAATCTGTAGACTGAAGTATGAAGACTTGAAAATGGGAGAATCTGAATCTATTAGAGATTTATTTACTAGGATAAATGATATTGTCCGTACAATCAGATGTCTTGGTAAAATGTTTGAGGATTCTACAGTTGTCAAAAAGATCTTGATAATTATGCATGACAAGTTCAATGCTAAAGTGTATTCATTAGAAGATAGAGACCTTGAAACATTATCTTTGGATGATTTTCATAGCACTGTAATTACTTATGAGATGAGAAGGGAGAAGACTATGAAGGGAAAAACAAAAGATGATAGAGAAATGTCATTCAAGGCTACAAAGAGAGAGAAGTCAAAGAATACTCTTATTGAAGATGATGCTGGTGAATCCGATTCTAAAGATGAGGTATTTCAAATTTTTGATGAAATTTTATCCTTTTTTTCTAAGAATGTGAAAAGAGGTACAAGGAAATACAGGGGTAAAATTCCATTGAAATGTTTTGAGTGTGGAGACATTGGTCACTTTGCGTCTAAATGTCCTCAACAGAATAAAAAAGAAGACAGTGATGATGATAATAGAATGCCAAGAAGGTTGTGGAAGAAACAAGCTGTCAAAGATAAATATTTTTCAAAGTGGAGGGATAAAAAGTTCTTCAAATAAAAAAGAAGAATCTTTTTATCTAAATATGAAGATGAGGAAGACAATAAAGATTAATCCGAGAAATTATTTTCTGATAAAACTAGAGAGAATAACTTTATTGCTGCAGTTAATAATGAAGAGTACGAGAGCAAACATTTAGAAGAATAAGAAACTCAACTTGAATATCATCTGAAAGAAGAGTTGAAAGAATGATTGAGGAATATCGAAAGTCTTGAGAAGGAAAACACCAAGCTGATAAATGAAAATTATGCATTAAAAAATCAAAAAGGTTTTACTGATGAGAAAATAAAGATGGAAAAGGAGATTGATGATCTAAAAAATTATCCTGAGAATAAAAAGAATCATAATGATCATCTTGAAGTAAATTTGAAGGAAAAAAAATAAGAGTTGGGACTTGTCCAACATAAACTTTAAAAACTAAATAAATGAATATCATTTTCAAAAAAATATATCTCAGAACTTGGTGAATGTTTCTATAAGAATGAACCAAACAAGGATCCACAAAAGATACCTTCAAAGGTTGAAATGAAAGACAGAATTGGTTCTGATAAGAACAAGGCATGAAAGACCATGTATGTGGTCAAAGTCACCAATGATGAAAAATCATAAGTGAATAAAAATCATGAGTCAAGAAAGACTTCTAATACTTCTGGTGCTGTTAAATATGAAATGTGAAAGGGAGTTACAAATGGAAACATGAAGGTTGATGGTCAGCATAGTTCTATTAAGAAGTTTGTTGAGAAGCATGTTCAAAAATCTGGTCAATATAGAAGTTTCAGGGGAAAATATTCCTTCTATGGTTATTGCTGGTATTGTGGTGGATTCAGACACATGGAAAATGTGTGTTGGTTCAACCAACAACATTACAACTATTACACATGTTTTGAAAGACAATGATTGAGGGGGAGTCAATCCTTTTAGAATATAAAGTCTCCAAATAAATATCAGAAGGTATCTGAGAATACTGGTGTGAATGTTGATAACAGGTTGCAACCACTGGAAACTATTTTTGAAAGATGTGATCGACCTGGACATCTTGCCAAGGGTTGCCTCAGTGTGTTACCAGAGCAATAAAATATTCTTAATAATTCTCAAAATCTAGAGTTTTTAAAAGCTAAAAGGGATAATTCTGATAATTCTGAAAAGAAAGAGTGCATGGTTTTTTGGCCAGAACACATTGAACTACCTAGGAAATTCGAGGAAGCACAACAGGAAGTGAAGGAAAATTAAGGACAAAAATCTCTTGTTGTAGAAACTACATTGAAAGCCATAAAATGAGAACGTCCATGGATTCTTGATAGTGGATGTTCCTCTCATATGACAGGAGAATTAAAGGTGTTGAAGAATGTGAAAGACTTCAAAGAAAGAACAATGACATTTGGAAATGATGAATCTCTAAGGATCAAAGGTGTTGGATCAACCATCATTGGAAAAGAAAAGATGAAATCCTGGAAAACACTATATGTCGATTGGATGAAACATAACTTACTTCGTCTGTCACAACTCTATGATAAGGGAAAAAAATTTATCTTCAGAAAAGTTGGATTTTTTGTGAAAATTGAAAATGATGGAAATATAGTTACAAGGGTCCAACATACATGAGGGAATTTGTTCCAAGTTGGTGAAGTGAAAAACTCTTTTTACATGGGTGTAGTGGATGAAAATCAGTTATCGTATAAAAGGCTGGGACATATGTGTCAGAGAAATATGTGCAAGTTATCAACATGATACAATGTCCGAGATATGCCATTTTTATCATGAAGAAGATATTGGTGCTGCACTATTTGTGAAAAAGGGAAGATTACAAACTCTTTTAATAAGAGAGTTGAAATTCGTTCAAAACAACCCTTGGAACTTATACATTCTGATATATGTGGAACAATGAGAAACCAATCAAAAAATATAGATAATTACTTCATTACTTTAATTGATGACTTTACTCGCATTACTTGTGTTACGTACATGAGACATAAGTCAAATGCTCTGAAAATTTTTAAGAGTTTCAGGACTAAAGTAGAAAAGGAATGTCAGTATTCAGTGAAAAAGTTGAGAACTGATAATGGTGGTGAGTATAAGAATGAAGAGTTTTAATGTTATCTTGAGAAGCATGGAATTCGGCATGAGTTCAGTTCACTATTCACACCTCAACAAAATGGGGTTGCTTAATGAAAGATTCTAAGTTTGGTGGAAGTTGGGAGAACTATGCTTCTTGAGCATAGTCTTTCTCATTATTATTGGAGGCAAGAAATGAGCATTGATGTGTATATTCAGAACCGATGTTTCTTTAGACCAAAACCAGATATGAATCCCTATGAAATGTTCTATGGAATATCTCCATGTCTAAAACACTTAAGAGTTTTTGGGAGCCCATGCATTATAAAGAAGAAAGGTTGAAACCTTGGAAAGTTTGAGCAAAGAAGAGGTGATGGAATTTTTCTTGGCCATGCTTCAGAAGGAAGAGGATATAGATGTATCAACAAAGAAACAAGAAGAATTATTGATTCTTCAGATGTAAATGTTGTTGAAAATATTGAGAATGAAATGCAATCATATGTTGATATAGAAGTTGAGCAGGATAGATAAGATGTTGTTAACAATTCTGAAAATGCTGTAGACTGTGTTAATCCTACTCAAGAAGACGAACCCGAATCATAAATCTCAAGTGATGAAGATGGAGTTCAAACAAATCATCCTAGGTTGAGGAGGCAAGTGGAGGCTCAAGACATTATTGGAGATAAAAATCAGAGGGTTCAAAAAAGAAGAACAACGAATGTTATATCACATACATATCTTTATTTGAAAGTTGAACCAAATAATGTAAAGGAAGCATTTGAGCATCCAGAATGGGTTCATGAAATGAATGAAGAGCTTGATCAGATAGAGAAGAATTATACTTGGGAACTTGTACCCAAGCCGGACAACAAGAACATCATTGGTATAAAGTGAGTTTTCTGAAACAATCTTAATGAAGAAGGTAAATTAATAAAAAACACAATAATATTGGTTTGTAAAGGGTATTCAAAAATTAAAGGCATTGATTTTGATGAAACCTTTTCTCCAGTGGTAATATTAGAAACAATCAGAATCATTCATTCTATTGATGTACAATGAGGTTATAAAATCTTTCAAATGGATGTAAAATATGCAATTTTGAATGGTGACCTTGATGAGGAAGTCTACATTGATCAACCTTGTGGATTTGTTATTAGAAAGGATGAAGGTTATGTCTGTATATTGAAGAAGGATTTGTATGGGATAAAATAGGCTCTGAGATCATGGTATTCTAAATTAGCTACTTTTTTTAAAGAATTTTAACTTTAAGAAAGGGAGAGTTGACAATAATCTCTACATCAAGGAATGTCATAAGTTTCCACTAATTATTATTGTATATGTCGATGATATTATATTTGCTGGAAGTGATGAAATATCATGTGAAAAATTTTCTGAGGAGATGAAGAAGTTATTTGAGATGTCCATGCTGAGTGAAATGAAGTACATTCTTGTGCTACAAATTTCATAGAAGAAGAATCACATTTTTATATCTCAAGAAAAGTATGCTAAGGAACTTATGAAGTATTTTGGCATGGAAAATTCAAAACTAGTTTCCACACCAATTTCAGTGGGAACAAATTTTTCTAAAGATGGAGGAGACAAGGAAGTTGATCAGAAAGAGTTTCGAAAGCTGATTGGAAGTTTGTTGTATCTGACTGCCTCAAGACCCGACATTGTATATGCTGTCAATTTATGTGCAAGATTTCAGAGTTCTACTAAATAATCACATATGATTTCTGGAAATAGAATTATCAGATATATCAAAGGCACAACAAAATTTTGGAATCACATATGATGGCTCAAGAAATATTGATCTATTCGGGTATTCTGATGCTGATTGGGAAGGAAATGTTGATGATCAAAGATCCACATCTGGTGGAGTTTTCTTTCTGGAGGAAAACTTGTGTTAGTTGGAATACCAGAAAATAGAATTCTATAACTCTTAGCACAGCTGAAGATGAGTATGTTGCTGCTACTCAAGCTGTAACTCAACTAATGTGGATGAAGACTCAGTTAGAAGATCAACTTGTTGAAGTAAAGTTACCATTGCTCTTGGGTTGTGATAATCAGAGTGCAATAAATCTTACAAGAAATCCGGTACAAAATTCTCGTTCAAAAAACATTGATATAAAGTACCACTTTATCAAAGAGAAAGTGGAGAAGAATGAATTAATGCTGGAGTATATTTCTACATCTGAACAAGTTGCTGATATATTAACAAAACTGGTACTGAAGGAACCATTTACAAAATTGGGGTTGAACATGGGTGTCCAACCTCCTTCTCATCAGTGTTAAGGTACGTATTTTTGTCCCCTCTCTCATATTACCTTTGAATAGTGTTGTCAAGGGGGATAATTGTTTCATAAATCTATCCTTATGGAGGCATGCATAAAGGGGGAGTTGTGGGTAAGCTATGAATCCAGCATGTATGTGTGTGAACTATTCGAACTGTTTATTGGAGTGGTTGTAGTAAACAATGTTGTTTTCCAGGAAAGTTGATGAAGTGAAGAATACTAAGGTAGAAGCTTGGAAGATAATCTGAAGAAGGCCGAGGAGGTACGCTCATGAGATTTCATAGTCACTACTTTTGGATAGCATGGCTTGAAAGATAATCCGAAGAAGGATGAGGTGGTACGCTCATGAGATTTCATAGTCAATGATTTTGGAAAGCATAGTTTTGGAAGTTAATAATTATTGTTTCCTACAATGATTTATCTCACATAGGCATATAATTATTGATAATTAATCCATTGCTTAAGGTTACAAAGTTCAGTGATTTATTAATCTTGGTTGACAACAAAATCCAAGTGGGGAGATTTTTGGGACCAATTAGGATGGATAAGGAAGTAAGAAAAATTTGCTATTATAGAGTGTTGTCTTTTGTTGTCCTAGAAGCTAAATCAATTCAGTTTGTAAAGGACTTGTAAACCATGAAGATTCTTTGCTGATTTGTATTTCACAAATATCATAAGTTTTAAGAACTTGTGATGTGAGCCTTATAAAGAGTAGAGAGAGTAAATAAGATATTTTGGAAAAGGAAAGAAAGTGGTGTGCAAGTATTGGCACGCAAGTATTGGCACACAAGTATTGGAAAACAAGTGTAAGTGGAGCACAAGTCATATTTCAAGATCATCACATAAATTATGACAAAGGACATAAAGGGGCGCGCAAGTTAAAGATTGGAGCACAATTCAAAAAGTTGCACGCAAGTATAAGTGGTGCACAAGTGTGTCGCGCAAGTATATGTGGTGTGCAAGTTTATGTTGTGCGCAAGTCATATTTCAACATCATCATATCAAAATATGACAAAGGAAAGAAAGTGTTTGCACAAGTGCTGGAGCGGTGCGCAAGTGTATGTGGTGTGCAAGTCACCAGAATTCCTATAAATAGACGAGTAGCCTCCAAATTTTTTCAATGCTCAACACATAAGAAAGAATTAGAGCTCTAATCGTGAAAGTAGTGGTGGGTGCTCTGATCGCACAAGTAGTAGAGGGTGACACACAAGATGAAGTGGCACACAAGATGAGGGTAATTTATAAGGTGCACAAGTAGGGTGACACACAAGTTTTTCTGTGCATGTTTTGCCACGCAACTTTTTCTGCGCAAGTTTTTCCGTGCAAGTTTTACCATGAAAGTTTTTCCTCGCAAGTTTTTCCGCACAAGTTTCCAGAGGCGTGCAAGAAGGGAGGTGCTTTCAAGAAGTGGGTTGTGTATAAACCAAATGTGGCGTGCAAGTAGGGAGGCGCACAAGCAGGGAGTGGCACAAAAGCTATCTGCACCCGGTGGTTTTTACCACCTTTTCGGTAGGAAAGTGAAGAATTGTTTTGAAAGATTTTATTTGTGAAAGTTTATTAAGAACAAAAGAATCATTACATTACCCTATTTGTGCTAAGAGAGATCACAGGCACTATTGAACTATTTTCAAAGTGCTACACGAGGGTAAGTGTATATCCTACTCGTTGTATTCCACATTAAAGGGTTGTTTTCTAGTGGATTGTGTGGTAATGGATTGTTTCTGTACCATACCAAGGACGTAGCTACTCTTTTTGAGTAGTGAACATTGTAAATCTTGTGTTCCTGTGGTTGTGTGTGTTTCGCAGGGAAGAAACTCTTTAACAAGAGGCAAAAGTTGTTTCAAAAAATAGGAAACATAAAAAGAAAAATATATCACTGATGCACCCTCTCCCCCTCTCAGTGATACTTGGATCCTGACTGGGAACTTCATATAAGATATTCCACATCTTAAAGACTCCAGATGAATCAAAGATGGGTTTACCCACTTATATGCTTGAAGGACAAGGAAAAAATGGTGGGACTCCATCCTAAAAGCTACGTTACATAATTATATTACCTAAACTACTTCAAGAAGGTTTTAAATCAACACTTTTATCCTAAAACATTGTGAGTGATAAAGAATCAGAATTTTTTGACCTTGTAGTAAATAGGGGATTTGGTTATAGAGTATGCTACACATTTCTCCAAGTTGGTTCACCTATCACCTTAGCTTGTTTATAATGAATACATTAAATTTTAAGTGTTCAAGATGGTTTTGAGGGGTGATATTTGGTTGATGATTATTCTCTTATGCCCATTAACCTTTGCTGAGGTGGTTGATAATGTAGTTATGGATGAGGTAGACTTATTCGAGAATAAGGGTTTAGGTGGAGCTTCTATTATAGTGGGAGGTAGCCTAGGTGTGTCATTTTTCTAGAAAAGGATATTAAAAAAGGGTGATAATTTTACATCGATAAAATTTTTATGGGATTATATGGGAAAACATCAAGTGGTTTTCTACCTGTTCAAAAAAGAATCTATATCAAGCCATACTATATAGAATCACCCATGAAATGCCTCATTATGGAAAATCTGGCCACCTTAACCATTTTTTGGAAGATTTTCCCAAGGCAGAAGAGATATATCCACTCTTACCAAATAACCTAAATTTTATTCAGATGAATCAAACAATGTTGTATATATTTCTCATGCCATGGGGATGCTCATATAGTGATTAAAACATAGAAAGGATCTAATTACACACATTTTTTAGTGGAGTATCCACCAGAGGAACCCAATGTTGGCCCAACTACTACAAGATGTGAATTTTTCATTTCGTCCTCTATATCGCTGATTTTTTTTGATATAGGTTTATCACTTTATTTTATATCATCTACCTTTATTGAAATAATGGTATTCCACTCAGATCTTATGCCTTTCATTTTGGATCTTTCCATTCGATTGGGGATAAGGAAGGAATAATGTTTTAAATGTCTTGAGTGCTAGTTCAATATCACAGAGCATAAGTTTATGTGGGATTTTCTATTTTTTGATCTTGATTTCTTTTACCTCATCCCTGGCATGGATTTTATGGTTAATCTCAAATCCAATATCTATTATAAATTTCATTGGGTAAAATTTCTATATTATTATGGGGTTAATTACATCTTTTAGGGTGAGTGAGATCCTATATTTGGAAGAGTAGGGCCTTTAGTTTCTATGTTTGTAATTATCACTTTCCAGTTTTTAGAAATTTTCTTGAAATTTTCAACCAATGTTCTAGTAGTTCATTTTATAATATAGTAAATGTGTACCTTAAGGTATTTCCTATTTATTTTTCTAGATTACACCCCAAAGGGAAGTTTATTTTTCAATTGAATTAATTTCGGGAAATAATACCATCTCAATACCATCTTATCATATGGTTTCAATTGAGTTGAAAGAGATTATATTTAATATCATAGATATTAAGTTTAAAGGATATATTCATCCTTTCATGTCACCTTGGGCTTCACCAGTTCACATTTAAAAGAAGGTGGATGGGATCCTTAAACTTTGTATTGATTATAGAAAACTTAATTAGGTGAATATTTATAAAAATTATCCTTTTCCAAGGATTGAAAAACTATTTGATCAACTCAGGGAAGCCAGAGGGTTTTCTAATATTGAACATAATTTGGGGTACCATTAATTAAGAGTTTTAGAAGAGGATATTACTGAGACATCCTTTATGAGAAGGTATGGAAATTATGATTACTTAGTTATTCCATTTGGTATCTATAATACTCCTATGTTAT
The DNA here is from genome assembly GCA_963277665.1 of Viscum album. NCBI lineage: Eukaryota > Viridiplantae > Streptophyta > Magnoliopsida > Santalales > Viscaceae > Viscum > Viscum album. The sequence goes on along the minus strand of OY728156.1, from coordinate 1,428,185,151 downwards.
TTATAGAATTTATTGACCAAATCTTCTATAAATTCTCAGACTCTTTTTTATCATTCTTGTGGAAGTTATTTTGGTGTACTCTAAGTTAGAGGAGGAACAAAGGGATCATCTAGGTATCATCCTTATAAATATGAAAGAACATAGTATATATGGATATATTTATATGTACAAATTAATGACCCAATAAGTGATGTTTTTGTGCCATTTTATATATAATTGGGGAATCTAAGTTTATCATGATAATATCAAAGTAGTTATATCTTGAGAAAAACCCTGAAATATATTTGAAATATGGATCTTCCTGGGTTTAGCAGGATATTATATAGGTTTTGTTCAATATTTCTTCATGAATGAATCTTATATGATAGAGTTAACCTGTAATGGTATTAAGTTTGAGTGGAATGAAAAATATCATCTATATTTTGAGGAATTGAAGGTGAGATTTACTTCATCCCTAGTTTTTGATTCTCCCTGAACCAATTTTGGGTTGGGATATGTTCATATATTCCTTTGGTATTGGATTGGGGTGTGTCTTGATGATGTAAATATAGGTGGTGGATTATGAATCATCCCACTCACAACCTCATGAGAATAAATATGTTACCCATTACCTTGAGTTAGAATATGGTATTCACACTCTCAAAACATGGCGCTGATATCACTTTGGGGATAAATTTACATTATCTTTAGATCATAATAGCCTGAAGTATATTTTTAATCATCAGTACATGAACTTGGGACAAAGATTTTTGGTTTATTATCCTCAAAATTTTGATTTTTATATTTCATATACACCTAGAAAATGGAATTTGGTCACCAACACATTGATTAGGATGTTACTAACTCAAGAATTGAAAGAATCAATGGAGGAGTGGTCTCTGATGAGCATGTTTACTGAGATTGTCTTGGAAGTGGAGGAGGCTAGTGAGCAGGTGTTATGGGAATTTAAAAAGGATAAATTATTATTAATGATTATATTTATCTTAAATAATAATCAAACACCAATGTTTTTTTATTTTAGTAAGATTTTTAATAGTGGAGAGACCTTAGGTGTTTTGGTCACAGTTGCATGAAGGTTATTTATGTTTCCAAGATATGTTATTCATTGTAATATCTATAAGGTCAGAGTTGATAGATAGTGGAAACTTACCTAGTTGGTCCATAAACCCTTAGATTATCGAAATGTATCAAGATCTGAGAAATTAGTATTAGTGTCCAAGGATGAGGTGTTTAATTGTAGATTTCATGTTAGATTACCTAAATTTCCATAATATTTAGGTGGATTGTGAGAGACCTATTGGAATGATTGAACATTTACCTATTCCATTTTTGAAGCGGTATGAGATATCTACAGAATACATCATTAGTTTTCTAAAAACTTTTAGTAGGAAGGATGTCATTTGAGTGATAATTGATTGAATTATGAAATCATCTCATTGACTTTTTATTAAGAAGATGATAAAGGTACAAGAGAAACACTTATATGTCTGAGATATCATGAAGCTACATGGGGTTCCTACTATATTTTTTTATTAGATACTCTTGATTTATATCCTAGTTTTGGAAAGGTTTGAATGATAAAATGGGTACCTAGTTCAAATTAAGCATAGTGTATCACGCTTATATGGATGGATACACTATGTGATCCATTAAAATTCTTGAGGATAATCTTTCGGTGTGCATGGTTGATTTTTGTGGTTAATGGGAGAATCATTTTACTTTGGTCAAATTTTTCTATAATAGTAGTTACCAATATTTTATTAAAAGATAATTTAAATCACTTTATGAGCAACTAGTTTGATATACTTTATATTGAATGGAGTGGGGAAAACAGTGTTTGGTGGGACCAATCCTTTTTCAAGAGATGAAGGAAAAAGAGTAGTTGATCTTCAGGAAGTTATCAATAGCTTAAAGTCATAAAAAATTATATACATACATTATTAATATCATGTTGAAGTTTAAGGTTAATGATTAGTCTTTCCTCAGAGATTCACCTTGCTTGGAAAAGCATCAGTTAGGTAAGTAGGGTATATTGGCACTGAGGTTTGTTTGACCTTTCAAGATCATTTAACATCTTGGATGTATGGATTATAGGTTGTAATTATCATCTCACTTAAAATAAATTCACAATTTGTTTCATTTTTACCAACTATATATGTATCATCGGAACACATCCCATGTGATTGAATGAGAAGATGTTGATATTAGTCCTAACACCTCTATGGTCGATTAGTCAGTTCAGATTATGGACCTCCATGTTATGACCCAACCCACCGAGGCTCCCCTAGATGGTGAAAATCTGAGTGTCACACCCTGATCCTACCTTCAACTGGTTAGGTTCTTTTGACAAGAACTAATAATGCATAAATTGAAATGGGAGGCCTTATCATAATGTACCTATATGCATGCCCACATCCATCACTAAGAAAAATTATAGAGGAATCATAAGACCATAAAAACTAGAGTATAACCTTGAATGAAATAAAATATTTGGAATACATTAGATTATGATAATAGAAAACCAAATCATAAAGGGGAAAAATATATGCCCAACCAAAAATTATGTCCCAACCAAAAAAAGAAAAAAGGGGAAAGATAAGAGAGCATAATTGCTGATCTCCAAGTCTGGGCACTGAACTTGGTTAATGCACCCAAGTATCACTATGATCCACTAAAGTCACCATAGATTTTCATATCTTACTCAAAATACATGAAACGTATTGGAAAATCCCATGTAGTGGTGAGTATATACATACCCAATATGGTTCCCCAAAAACAACAAAGGTAATAGCATAATGATACAACAAAAGTTAACTCAACCCATAAAAAGAGGGAAAATAACCCAAGATTTATGAAAATAAGGAAACCTAATGATGGATAATGAATATCTCTATATCCATATCCCATTGAAGGAAAATGAGTATGAATTCATCTCTAAAGCTCCATCTCTGATGCTCATCATCTCATGTGTCCATACAAGAAAATGTGGGAGGGACCCACACCACACCACTATGATATAAATACTAGGGGGTATAATATCTAATAATGGATCCAAACCATAGTGTTATAGTAAGGTTCCAATTATTAGATAGAGGACCCATTCCCTAGTGTGATATAGAGGTTCCACTAAGTAGATAGAGTACCCATGACTTGCAGTGATATGAGGGTGACACTTGATAGGTAGAGGACCCACATCCTAATGTGACAGAGGGGTTCCACTCAATAGGTAGAGGACCCACACCCTAGTGTGATAGGGGTAGCACTAAACTTGTGTAGAGTGCATGGGGGACCCACCCCATGGTGCGATTGGGGTTTTGAACCCCATCATCTGTCTAATGATATGTCCTGATCATTATCATCGATCAAGCATTTATTGAAGTAGAAAGAAAATCATAATACCTTATGTTGTATCTAAAAATACAATATGAGGTATACCATAACATTCTATGTAAAAAAATACTCAGGATAGGCTACTTGTGAAAAAAATTTCATCTTCCAAAGAAAGATATATGGAATGTAGGAGTTCCTGGGAAAAGTACACGATGTGTATGTAGGGTCACACAATGTGTGGCCTCGCCTCTTTTCATGTGTATGTTCTCCCTTGGACATGGATTAAGAATTCATATTATAATAAATGGAATATATAGGTGGTACATGGAATGTCATGGCCCCCTGGGTCCTACCTGTGTCCTCTCGTCCTATGTTTGTGAACATTGGTCATGCGCATTCACCCTGGAAATGTCTGATTACACAATCATGCCCATGTACTCTTTTCATGTCTATATGCCTGGCCATGACCATGCTAATGAAATCCTAGAGTACACATTGAGCCACAAGAATGATGTTACGTGAAATTTATATCACCATACATGACTTGTGATATTTATCTCCACCCAAAACCCTAGTTTCTATAGCCAGGGGACTATACGACATGTGTTTTTATGAACTATAGGCCATGTAGTCAAGGTTTTTTATAGGAAAAAAATCTTGGTCTTCGTTTGGTTTCATGATCCACTATTTCTTCTACAATCATTGGTGTTTGACCACTTGAAATTTAATGGTTCATCACCAAACATCTATCTCCAATATCCAGTGACCAGAAATCAGAAATTCAATAACCCTTGTGAAGCCGTAGCATCTCCCGTTATCGATCCATATCCCAAATCCATAGATAAATAAACCACATCCCACATAAGACCTTTATATATCCAAAAGTCATCAATACATACATCATTTGTGAAATCTCCATTAATCCAAAGGTTTCATCATGCTCGAACCCACCCCAACAATGTCAAACCATGAACCTATGGTCTAATGAATAAGAACAAGATGAATGGTGGGGGAGATCTAAAAAACATGGTAAATCTATCATTTTTTAATTAAATCATGGACATTGATCATAATATGGGGATGTTATGGGTGAATCATGTACCAAATAATGAAACTGATAAGCGAGATTCAACAAGATGTAATCAAGTTTGCACAATTCGTTGGGTTGAAGTTAAATTAAAAAGATAATCACAATACATGATCAATAATAAAAAAGGTGTAAACCATAAAAATAAGTGTCCTACCCTGATTATGGATCAATAATTTGTGAAAAATGAATTTTATAGTAATGGAGAAGAAGATCCACTGCATTCTCTATCCATATCAAGGTTCACCTTTATTTGTTTTCCGAATCACATCCTCAGGGTTTCCAACGCCAACAAAGAACAATCCTCCTCCTCCTCTCAAATTCTTCCAATGTTATACAGATAACCCTTGATATTTTCTATAATTATGTATTTATAGAAAGTGGGTTAGTTTTAGGGTTACTAACTAAATAAATAAATAAAATTAATTAATTCACTTAATGCACCTGCTGACAGCTGTATCAACCAAATGTCCAAAACTGAACAACTTTAAGACACACTTAGGGTAACCCCACATTCTAAAATCAAAAATTGTCATGGATTTCCCATCTGAGGTTCATAACAATAGGGAATCAATTTCACCCAAATCTTTGAGTGTGCATGATTTAAAATATATATTAATATTTTTAATATAATAATTAAGGGGTCTCGAGATGCCCAATCACCAGGAAAACTCTGATAAAAAATATATATATATATATATATATATATATATATAAATATTCAATAGACTAATCAAATAATACAAGAGTCATTAAATTCCCCCTTACTTCAAGTATTTTCATCTTGAAAATAAAAATATAAAAAAAGGTGGGGGTATTGAGTTCACATCTAACTCTCACACTCCCAGGAGATCTCCTTCATGCTCCCCTACTTCCAAATAACAAGAACCAAAGGGATGGTACATCCATTTAGGATACTCTCAAACCGATTGTCAATCTCCACCAGCTACTCTCTAAAGGTGGATCTATCCTTGATTTTCAGATTTCCCAAGTCAATAACATGCATAGGTTCATACATATATAACCCCAGCTATGACACATAGAGGACGTCCTGAAATAGATCTAACTATGGGGGAATGTCTGAGTAGTAAACAAACTTTCCAACCCTCCGTAGAATCTCAAAAAACTTGATGAACCTTTGGAACTTCTTTCATTATTGGCCAAATCATTATAATCCTCATCGTGGGGTGATTATCAAGAAAATATGGTCTCCCTTCTCAAAATATAAGGGAATATAATGTTTTTATGAATAATATTTCTATCTCATTAAGGTTTTCCTCATATTATCTATGATCACCTAAACCTTATTCATTGTTTCATGTACCATCTCTTTCCTAAGAAGAGATGTCTCACCATTCTTAGTGCAACATAAGGGTGACCTATAGGGGCTCTTCTAAAGATACTATAAAGGTTCCATGATGACAGAAGAGTGATATATATTATTATTAGAAAACTATACCAATGAAAAGTGATATCCAAGCTATGGGTGAAGTCCAACATGTACAATCACAACATATCCTCTAGTACCAAGATATTGTTCATGATCTGCCCATCTATCCAAGGGTGAAGTGTTGTTATCATCTGCAGCTGGGACCTGAAGTCCTCCTACAAGCCTCTCCATAACTATGACACGAACCAAGCATCACATTCAAATATTATCATCAAGTATACCCCATAAAGCTGGATGATATCCTAGATGCACAACTACCCCATTCTATCAACCAATCTCTAGTATCAGAAGATAAGAAAGAGTGCTGACTTCATAAGTTTATAAAAAATCACCCAGATATATTTATAGAATCCCACTGTCTATAAAATCCCCTTGAAAAATCCCATAGATATGAAATCCCATTCCCACTCTTAGATATCAAAGGGATTAGGAAATCCTTCCAAAACCTAATGTAAAGCCTTTAGTTGCTGACATGTGGGACACCGATAGAAAAACTCAGCAATGGTCAGACTCATTACATCCCCACAAAACTACAACTAAAGGTCTTTATACTTTTGGAAACATTGGGATGTACATCCAAGGAGTAAGTGAGAAACTCCCCCATTATTTCCTATCATAATATGACCAGAACCACCATCTATCCTTGAAAAAGGATGACATGCTCCCCTCATTTTAAAAATTGATCTAGTGCAACTTTTGAGGATAACTGGTCATGTGTAACATCACAGTTGATGTCACCCAACTGAGCCTCTCTCCCACACTGAAGAATTAGAGGAGTCACTATAACAACCTAAGAAAATTTAATTATTAATTAATTATATAATATTTTGTTTAAATTAAAACTAAATTAATAAATGATTTAATAAAAATGTTTTATAATAAATATACATTTTTCTGCAAGGTAATTGTAAAAAAAACATGTATATGAGTATTATTTTTAATAATAAATTCAATTTTTTATTTTTGTATAGAAAATCAATATTTTATAAAATTATTATAAAAACAATTAAGCCTAATATATGTTATAATTATAATATAAGTAATATGATATTATTATACCATTAATAAATTATTTTAGAAAAATCACTTCATACTAATGAAAATATATTTTATGAAATTATAAATTAAAAAAATTATAATTATGAAGATATAGTTAAATTGTTATGAAAATGCATGTAGTATTATTATTAATATTTTGAAACATGAAAATTATTTTGATTATATAAATGACAAATATAAAATTTTTAGTTATTAAAAAATTACAACTATTCATGTTAAAAAATGAATAAATTAAATCATAAAATCTTATATAACATGTATATATATAAATTAATTACTGTTAAATTATATTTATACTAAATTTGATAATAAAAAATTTTATACAAATATAAAGGTATGAAACAAGATGAATAAATAAAATGAAATTTCTAAATGAAATTTAAGTATAATATTAGATGTTATTTTTTACAATAATTTGTTTATATATGTTTTAGTATACATATATAAAATGTTGAAATGAAATTTAAAATTAAAATAAAAATAAGAGGTGAAAATTAAAAATGAAATTAGGAAAGAGTTACAAGAGAGTTTGACACATAGAGGAAACATGAGTCAGGGGATCCTTCAGGAGATGAGAAGTCAAGCATAGGTTATGAGGTCGAGAGGGCGAGCACGACCAGGTGCGGTGGAAATTCAGAGGGTTAATCTTTATCTTTGAGAGTCAAGGTTGATGTAGAAATGGGAAAGGCTATGATATCTAGTTTCATAAAGGCCTAATAATGAGTTGCGGGCTGGTTCTAAGATTTTCAGAGTGTGTGTTGCAACCAGAGAAAGTTCCAACAACCGGATAGCTTTCGATCTATGTTCTATGAAGGTTTCGAATGAGATCCAAGGGAAAACTACATTCGATTTTGAAAAAATCCATCTCACATCATGTCTCTATATAAGTAGGAATATATTATTATCTGAATCTGATTTCTAGATTCGATTTTGATGACTTATTCGTCCACTTTCGTTATTCATCAATCACTGGTTCCATTAGCATAGCTATTTTTTTAACCCCATTTATCATCGATTTGGTTTTTTATTCAAACTTCAATGTTTGAAAAAATAAATATTTCCACGTGTTTTGGTTTCCAAATATTCATTTGGTTTTGTGTGGACGTGTTTTGATCATGACCAGTTGAAAATAATATATTATTTTCATTCATTCTTTCATTTACTTCCATTCATTGTGTAGGATACAATGTTTTCGTTATCTATTAATTTAAATTTATAATTTCGGATCCATATTTGACATCTTATTCCCAGACATGATGATTTAATATTTAAATATACATTTCTTATCTCCACCTACACTGAACTCCAATACATTAATTAATTTCAATCAGTAAGTTGGAAATAAACTATTTATATTAAATAGTTACATTATAACTAGAAATAGAGTGGGAAGAGGTAGTCTGGGAGGAAGTTAGAGTGCCATATTTCTCTTTGTGTTGTGTCGTTCTGTGTTTTTTTCCATTTCTGAGAGTATGAGAAACGAGCAGTGGAAAATTGAAGGAGTAAATTGATTTCCATTTTCAGTAAGGGAGTTTTTTAAATTATGAATTCTGGTTTTGCATAATGGAAAGTTATTTTTGAAAACTTTTGTTCAATAGTTTCTTTAAATCAAAATAAATCATGTTTTATAGTTTTGAAAATTTTGTTAATTTTTTAGTAGGCTACTGATCTAATTTTATTAGACATTCTGTTTAATTATGTTAAAATTTTGATTTCATTTTTGTAATTCGACTTATTTTGGAAGGATCATCTTATATAATTACATGTGTGTTTTAATTTGATTTCATTTTATTAAAGATTTATTTAAAAATGAATTTATTCTATTATTATGTGATATATATATATACTTGTATAATTTTCATGTATATAACCATTTTAAATAAATTATGATAAAAAATATTAATTATTAATTTATAAGTTAATAATATCATAAATTCATCGCGTTATATGCATTTAATGCGCAAATCATGATTATGGCCACATATCAATGATTTTCATGCCACTTCATAGATGAATATTCATATATAGGTATATACATATACTCAGGAGAAGTGAATTAACTTTAAAAAATGAATTATATGGGTTTAAGAATTAAATTTTAAGTACGTGAAAGATAAGTAATCTTCCTTGTAATTATGCAGAGTCTATACATCATGAGATTAGGGTGACCCAAGTCAATCACACAATTTCCAATGATGATTAGTATTTATATATTTATATATGTAATTAAAATTTATCATATATATTTCATGCATAATTATATATATATATATATATATATATATACATATACATCTATATATGTAATAAAAAGGTTTTCATATTTTTTTAAAGTAAGAAATTCCAGTGAAAATTATGTATATACATAAAGAAAGCTTAAAATGATTGTCATAAAGTCTGACACTTGAATGTTGTAAATATGGTTGAGAATTGAGGAGTGAACCCAATACCTCATTAAGAGGGTAGGCCCAAGATAGCCTTCAACGTTACAAGTTTCCCCAATATTTTTTTTAAAAATACCGCACATAGGTTTTCGGAAATAACACTGAATTATTTTCAATGCAAGTTTCTGAGCGTTAGTATTTTTAGAATGTTAAATTTTTTTCTAGAAATAAAATATATTTTTAAACGTATTTTGATGGAACATAAAAATAATTTCAAAGCATATCTTAAAACTTATTTTCACCAAAATATTTCCTAAAAATACATTTCAATTATTTCAAAACCCTTTATTAGGAAATTAAATGATCACCATTTGTATGAATTTTCTTCATAGGTATCTTATAAGTTCTAACTCAGACATCCTCATTTTGGAGTTATTTCCTGCAGAAGTGTAGTATGAATTTGTTTACATTTTTTCAACTTTGATAAATTTAAGTTGTTTTCTAATCCTCTATAACCTAGACCGGTAAAAGGTACTCAGTTTTGTTTTATATTGTGTAATTGATCAATTACTTATTTTAAAACAAATTTAGACAACATTTTTAAGAACTGATTCCGAAAGGGCAGGCTGGGGCTATTATAATTGGTATCAGAGGGATGGTCTAGACAACTTTGGAGATTAGATGTTGTCTCTTGAGGGAAAACAAAATCTATACATTAGAATTTTGGTTAGGTAATTAAGTCCCCTTAGAAATTATAGTTTTTCTTAATTATGAATATAGAAATTCATAATTTTATTAAGTTTGGAAAATGAATTGAGAGGGCTCAATTAATTTATGGTGGGGATAATGTAACACCCTGAAGGAAATTTAAATAGTAATTAATTATATAATAATTTTATTATAAATTAAAACAAAACTATGAAACGATTTAATATTTTTTATAATTCATTTAACTTATTCGGGAGGGTAATTGTAAAAATAATAATTATATGAGTATTATTTTAAATAATAAATTTTATTGATTATTTCTGTATAGACAATTAATATTTTATAAATTATTATAATAACATTTAAGACTAATATATCTTATAATTATAATATAAGCAATATAAGATTATTTTATTATTAACAAATGATTTTAGTAAAATCACTTAATAATAAAGAAAATATATTTTATGAAATTATAAATTAAAAAAAATATAATTAGGAAGATATAATTAAATTATTAAGAAAATGCATGTACTATTGTTATTACTATTTTTTTACATGAAAATTATTCTGATTATATAAATGTTAAAGATAATATTTTTAGTTACTAAAAAATAACAACTATTCATGTTAAAAAAATGAATAAATTAAATCATAATATTTTATATAACATGTATATATATAAAATAATTGTTGTTAAATTATATATATAACATATTTTACAAGAAACAAAGTTATATATATATATATATAAAGTGATGAAATAAAATGAATAAAATAAAATAAAATTTCTAAATGAAATATAAGTATAATATTAGATATTAATTTTTTCAATAATTTGTTTATATATGTTTTATATTATATATATAAAATTGTTAAATGAAATTAAAAAATAAATAAAAATAAGAGGTGAAAATTGAAAATGAAATTGGGATAGGGTTATGGTAGAGTTCAATGTAGAGAGGAAACATGAGTCAGGGGATCCTTAGGGAGAGCAGAAGTCAATCATTTGTCACGAGGTCAGAAGGGCGAGCAAGATCGGGAGACAAGGCGATTGTGAGGGTTCTTCTTTATCTTTGAGAGTTGAGACCAATGTAGATCAAGGAAGGGATGTGAGATCTAGTTTTCTTGGGGCCGAATGATGAGTCCTGGGATGAATCTAATAATTTCTGAGTGTGTATTATTACCAGAGAAAGTTATAAACACCAAAGAGCTTTTGATATATGTTCCATGAAGATTCTAAATGAGATCTAAGGGAAACAGACTTTCAATTTCAGAGAAATATACCTCATTTCATCTCCATATATAAGTATGTGTATATTGTTATCTAAATCTGATTTCTAGATTGTATTTTGTTGTCTTATTCATCCACTTGTGTTTTTCATCAACGACTAGTCCCGTTGGTGTAGCAATTTATTCAACTCCATTTATCATCAATTTGTTTTTTCATCAAACATTGAAGTTTAAAATAGTGTAGAATGTTGTGTGTATTGCTTTTCAACATTTCCTTTCGGTTTTGTGTGCCTATGGTTTGATCTTGACCAATTTCAAATAATATCTACTTTTGGTTTGTTATTTAATTTATTTCAGTTCATTTCATAGGCTACATTAGTTTTATTATCTGTTAATTTAAATATATCATTTTGGATCCAACATTGACGTATTAATCACATACACTATGATTGAATGTTTAAATATACATTTCTTATCTAAACCTGAACTGCAAGACAATACACAAATTAATTTTAATCGTCAAGTTGAAAATAAACTATGTATATAAAATAGTAAGATTATAACTATAAATAGAGTAGGGAGAGGTATTATTTAAGGAAGTCAGGGTGCCATATTTTACTTTGTGTTTTGATGTGATATGTTTTATCAGTTCTGAGAGTATGAGAAACTTATGGAGGAAAATGGAAGGAGTAATGGGATTTCCTTATTTATTAAAGGGTTATTTTTTTTTAAAATTATGATTTATGGGTTTCCATAATTGAAAATTTTTTTTGAATTTTTTTTTATAGTTTATTTAAATTAAAAGAAATCATGTTTTGTAGTTTTGAAAATTTTGTTAAATTTTTAGTAAGTTTCCGCTCTGAATTTTTTAGACAATCTATTTAATTATGTTAGAATTTTGATTTTATTTTTTTAATTCAACTTTTTTCGGAAGTATCATCCTATATAACTACATGTTTTTTTTAATTTGATTTCATTTTATTGAAGTTTTATTTAAACATTAATGTATTATGTTATTATATGATATATATATACTTGTATAATTTTCATGTATATAACCATTTTAAAAAAATTATGATAAACCAAATATGAAGTATGAATTTATAAATTAAGAATATCATAAATTCATTGCTTCGTATTCATGTGTAGTGAAAATCATGATTATGTCCATATATCGATGATTTTTCATGGAACTTCATACATGAATATGCATATATAGGTATATATATATACTCATGAGTAGTGAATGAAATTTAAAAAAATGTGTTTAATGGGATTAAGAATAAAATTTTAAGTACAAGAATGCTAATTTATCTTCCTTGTAATTATATAATGTCTATGTATCATGAGATTTGGAAAAAAAGTCAAATATCTAACTTACAATTAAGATTACAGTTTAAATATTTATATATATAATTAAAATTAAGTATATGTATTTCATATATGAATATATATCTATATCTATATATTTATTAAAAATGTTTTCAATTTTTTATAGTAATAAATTCTAGTGAAAAATATGTTTATATGTAAAGAAAGATTAAAATTGTTTTCAAAAAATCTAGAATTTTAATGTTTTAAATATGGTAGGGAATTTGGGAGTGAACCCAATCCTTCATTGAGTGAGTAAACCCAAGATAACCTTCAACATTACAAGTTTCACCAGTATTTTGTTTTCAGAAATCATGCATACAGTTTTTTAGAAATAACACTAGATTATTTTCAATGCAAGTTTTCGAGCATAAGTATATTCAAAATGTTGAAATATTTTCCAGACATAAGTAATTTCAACATTATTTTGAAAAATATATTTCTTAAAGTATTTTGATGGTATATCAAAAATAATTTCAAAGCATATCTCAAAACATATTTTCAGCAAAATATTTCCTAAAAAGATATTTCAATGATTTCAAAACACTTTACTGGAAAATTAAATGTTCACTCATTGTTTTAAAATGTTTTTCATAAGTATCTTAGAATTTCTAACTCAAACGTCCTCATTTTGGAGTTAGCGTGCGTTGAAGTGTTGTGGGCATTTGTTTACTTTTTTTTCAACTTTGATAAATGTAAGGTGTTTTTTAATCCGTTAGAACCTAGATAGGTAAAAGGTCCCCATTTTTGTTTAGTATAGTGTAATTGTTTATTTACTTTTATAAAAAAAGTTTCACTACATATTTGAGCACTGAGTCTGAAAGCGTGATCTCAGATTGTTGTAATTGGTATCAGAGAAATGATTTAAACAACATTGGAGATTAGATATTGTATCTTGATGGAAAACAAAATCTAAACATTGGAATTTTCATTAGGTAATTAATTCCACTTAGAAATTCAAGTTTTTATTAATTCTAAAGATAGAAATTCAGAATTTTGTTATGTTTGACGAATGAATTTCAATGGTTCAATTCATTTGGGGGGGGGTGGATATAGCATCCTGATAAAATTTAAATATTAATCGATTATATAATTACTTTCTTATAAATAAAAACTAAATTATGAATTGATTTAATAAAAAAGGTTTATAATTCGTATACATTTATCTACAATGATAATTGTAAATGAAATTATGTATATGAGTATTATTCTTAATAATAAATTTAATTTATTATTTTTGTATAGAAAATCATTATTTTGTAAAATTATTATAATAAAATTTAAGCTTAATATATGTTATAATTATAATATAAGTAGTATAAAATTATTTTACCATTGAAAATGATATTAGAAAAATCACTTCATACTAAAGAAAATAAATTTTATGAAATTATAAATTAACAAAATTATAATTATGAAGATATCATTAAATTATTAATAAGATGTATGTATTATTATTATTACTATTTTGAAACCTGAAAATTATTTTGATTATGTAAATGTTAAATATAATATTTTAGTTATTTAAAAATTCAAACTGTTTATGTTAAAAAATGAATAAATTGAATCATAATATTTTATATAACATGTATATATATAAATTAATTATTGTTAAATTATATTTAAACCAAATTTGATAAGAAAAAAAGTTATATACATAAAGGGATGAAGAATAATGAATAAAATAATATAATTTTTTTATAAAATAAAAGTATAATATTAGATGCGATTTTTTCATTATTTTGTTTATATACATTTTAGTTTTTATATATAAAATTCTGGAATTAAATTTAGAAAGAAATAAAAAAAGAGGTGAAAATAGAAAATGAAATCGGGATAGGGTTACGGGAGAGGTTGATGCAGATAGGAAACACGAGTTAGGGGATCTTTTGGGAGAGGAGAATTCTAGCATAGGTTGCGAGGTCAAGAGGGAGAGCATGACTGGGAACCAAGGAGCTTGTGAGGGTTCATCTTTATCTTCGAGGGTTGAGACCTATTAATATCCAAGCAAGGCTATGAGATCTTGTTTCGTCAAGGCCGAATGAAGAGTCACAGGCTAAATCTGAGACTTTCCGAGTGCGTGTTGCTACCAGAGCATGTTCCAACCACTGGTGAGCTTTTTATCTATGTTCCATGAAGGGTTTGAATGAGATATAAGGGAAAATGATGTTTGGTTTTGAAAAATCTACCTCACATAATCTCTTTATATAAGTAGGTTTCTATTATTATCATAATCCTATTTCTAGATTTGATTTTGACGTATTATTCATCCACTTTAAATATTCATCAATGACTGGCCCCATTGGTGTAGTAATTTATTAAACTCCATTTAACATAGATTTTGTTTTTTTTATTCAAAAATTTATTTTTAAAACACTATAGAATTCTATGTATATTAGTTTTCAATATTTTTGTTTGGTTTCGTGTGGATGTGGTTTGATCTCAATCAGTTGAAAATAATATATGCGTTTGATTCATTCTTTCATTTATTTCAGTTCATTTCAGGGGTTTCATTGTTTTCATTATTTTTCAATTTAAATTTATAATCATAGATCCATCTCTGATGTATTATTCTCAAACGTTGTGATTAAATGATTAAATATACATTTCTTATCTCCACCTTCACTATAATCCATTACATGAATTAATTTCAATCAGTAAGTTAGAAATAAACTATTTATATTAAAGTTTAACATTATAAATATAAATAGAGTGCGTAGTGGTAGTTTTGGAGGATGTTAGTGTGCTATATTTCTATGTGTTGTGTTGTGTTGTGTTTTTTCGGTTCTAAGAGTATGAGAAACAAGAAGTGGGTAATGGAAGGAGTAAAGGGATTTCCATACTCAGTAAGGGATTTTTTTTAAATTATGATTTCTGGTTTTGCGTAATGGAATTTTTTTGACAAATTTTTTTATTAGTTTCTTCAAATCAAAATCAATCATGTTTTGTAGTTTTGAAAATTTTGATAATTTTTTTTAAGTTGCTGCTCCAAATTTTTTCGACAGTATGTTTAATTATGTTAAAATTTTTATTTTTTTTAATTCAACTTATTTTGGAAGGACCATCTTATATAACTACATGTATGTTTTAATTTGATTTCATTTTATTGATGTCTTATTTAAACATGAATTTTTTCAGTTATTATGTCGTATATATATATATACTTGTATAATTTTCAAGTATATAAGCATTTTAAGTAAATTATGATCAACCAATTATTAAATATGAATTTATAAATTCAGAATATCATAAATTAATCATGTCATATTCATGTGATGCTCAAATCATGATTAGGGGCATATATTGTTGATTCTTCAAAGCACTTCATTCATATATATGCATATATAGGTATATACATATACTCATGAGTAGTGACTGAACTTTACAAAAATGGATTTGATCGGATTAGGAATGAAATTATAAGTACATGAATACTAATTAATCTTCCTTTTAATTATGCAAAGTCTATGTATCCTGATATTTGGTCAAACTAAGTCAAATATCTAATTTCCAATGAAGATTAGTATCTATATATTTATATATATAAATAAAAGTAAGCATATGTATTTCATTTATATATATATATTAAAAAAATCATGTTTTTTTAAAGTAAGAAATTTTAGTGAAAAATATGTATATACATAAATCAACCATAAAATGATTTTTATAAAATCTGACACTTTAATGTTATAAATATGGTTGGGAATTGGGGAGTGAACCCAATATCTCATTAAGTTTCTAGGCCCAAGATAGCCTTTAACATTACAAGTTTCCCTAATATTTTTTTTCTTCAAAAAGCTTTCTTATAGTTTTTCAGAAATAACACTAGATTATTTTCACTATATGTTTTTGATCATATGTATTTCTAGAATGTTGAAATATTTTCCAAATGTAAATAATTACAAAATAATTTTAAAAATGTATATCTAAATGTATTTTTATTGTATATTAAATGAATTTCAAAGCATATCTCAAAAATTATAACCAGAGAAAGATTTACTAAAAATACATTTCGACGATTTCAAAACCCTTTACTAGGCAATTAAATGATCACCCTTTGTTTTTAAATGTTTATTATAGGTATCTTAGAAGTTCTAACTCAGACATACTCATTTTCGAGTTAGAATGCGTGAAAGCATAGTATACATCTATTTAGTTTTCGTTCAACTCTAATAAATGTAAGGTGTTGTCTAATCCTCTAGAACCTAGATTGGTAAAATGTCCTCATTTGTGTTTAGTATTGTGTAATTGTTTAGTTACTTTTATAAAAAAAGTTACACAACCTTTTTAAGCACTGAGTTCAGAAGCTCAAGCTCAGGTTTTTATAGTCACCACCATCTACTGAAGTAAAAATTCACACCTCTCACCCACTAAGGTCATCTATAATGAATCCAAATACACTATCACCTCACTCAACAAAAGTGAGTAGAAAACATTTCTATAAGAACCCACTACCATGAACACACCTTTGGGTGGACCTCAAGCTTTAAACACGTCATCCATTTTTGGGTCCAATATCGCACACATATATGAGAAGACATATCCCATAGCAGTAGACTTCTTGAATCTATAATGGACTCTATGAGAGATTACCATAGGACTGGTTCTATTATATCAAGTAAATAACTACCCTAAAGTTTCTCACATGGTCCACCACCAATGCTAAGAAAAAAAATGTTCCATCGAAGAATATTACCCTAAACTAATCCCAGAAGATTTTAAAGGACCTGGTTCATATGTCTCACAAGCAATGATATAGAATCCAACACAGCAAATGTTATCACCATTAACATAGAGAAACTATAGTAGTTTTTGTAATCTACCTCCATTTCATAATTCTCTCAAATCAGAAGCCAGTGATAACCTATCATGAGGTTAAACTCTGAAAACAACTTCACCCCAAACAACTAGTCAAATAATTCATCTGTTCTTAGGGGGAAGGGGTTGATATTATCTATTGACAACCCCTTGATTAATGTGATGTTGATCCACACATAACATCAAGCTCTCATCCACCTATTAAGTGAAAAACATTGGGTTTCCTAGATAGACACACTAGGTCTAACAATGCCATACTATGTAGACTACCCAACAACACTTTTAGATCTCATAGAAAAATTGGGTCATCTAATATGCTAGTGATGATATCAAGCCATCCCCGGTGAAGATCCATGCAAAAAACAAACTATCGATGAAGAGGTAAACCTATAACATCCTCAAGGAAAATATTCCCATACTCTAACATCACTATAACTGAATGATAATTGAATATAATACTCTAAGGGTTATACACTCCAACTGTTAAAGAATCCTATATATCCTCTTATACATGATCTTATCCAATTAGTTTTTGGATTATTTCTTACCCAATATAGATAAATTAAATCCCACTAACATGGGTATACAAAAAACCTCACTATTAATAGTTAACTAGGAATTGATAGTTGTAAATCATCCCATATTGAGGGAAACGTCATAGAGACTCACTATCGAATACAAAAAGATTCCACATGAGGATCTCTCTCCCCCTAGAGCCAGAACACAGTTTTAAAATAATTTTGTGATTACCGATCCTTTCTGAAAGATACATGGAATGTATGGGTTGAGAAAAAAGGGCTCCAATGGCATTACTAGGTCTCAAAAAATGGTCTATGAACAGAGAAATGTGGATTATGACTCAATTCTAAAACTATATCTGAAGTAGAAAAGACACATTTTATAACTCAAACAACACTCAAAGATTTTAATCACATGTTCCTGTCATGTGAGGATTTCCCTTCCCTTTTCCAACTATTCACTATAAATAAGGATCACTCTTAGTCCTTAGCATATTAGGATCAATTAAAACATAAAATTCAAAGGAACTCATCCATAATAACACAACACAATCCATTTTCTGCAACATTGACTCACCCATATGGTTTTAAATCACATTATAAGGATGTGTCTTAGTGGGAGAAGTACCCCTGTTCCTTTCATTCCCAATTTCACGTATAATATCTCTAAAATAGGTCTATACTGATTCACCAAATCACCCATGATATGACTCACCACTAGGACCACCATAAAGAGGGGTCATATTCAAGTGGTAATATCACACCATATACTTGAACCAGTCCTCAAAAAAGAGATAATATGGGTCTGGATCACAATAAAACCTAAGAAATCTCTATCTCTAGTACCTGTGATGTGCAACCAATATAAGCTCATCATCTAATGGAACTACCAAAACCAACTACTAATCCCTAAAGAAGACTAGTTATGAGTAAAACCATATGATTAGTTGGGATCAACAAAATCTAGAAAAATTTAACCACTACCTCGATCCTTTTTTTTGTTTCCTAAGGGTATGGATCACCATGAAACCTAATCAGTCCATATCAATGGAACTCACATGACATGATAAACCTATACACACC
Source organism: Viscum album (assembly GCA_963277665.1). Lineage (NCBI taxonomy): Eukaryota > Viridiplantae > Streptophyta > Magnoliopsida > Santalales > Viscaceae > Viscum > Viscum album. The sequence continues at coordinate 1,428,166,110 of OY728156.1, read as the reverse complement.
ATTATACAACCCATTGGAGTTATCAATTGCTAAATACATGGATGCTTATTCACCTAGACCATTGGGGATGGGTCCATTCTTTGATCAGTAAGTAGTAGATTTTCTTTGTGCCTCTATGGAGGAAATACATAATGAATGGGCCCTAGAACTAAGGCCTAATCACTCAATTGGTATTCATCATGAAACTATCACAAAAATCCAAGATGACTATTATAAGAGATAAATATTGAAAGTTATCAAGGCTTTCCATGGTCAAAGATAATATATATGGGGAATAGACTCAATAATGGCACTCGAATGACACAATCATGGATGAAGCATGTTCCAATGGTTCCCTGCAACCAATGTCTTGGTATACTGAACCAACAACTAGGTAGCCATATTTATAGTGAATGAATAAATTAGGCACCAAAATAACACCGAATTTCATAGCATGAAAGCTACACTCGAGACACTATAACATCATATCCTTATGTACCTATCCAATCCTCACTATGGGTCCCACTACAACATCAATTTGAGGATAAACTACTCTGAGACCACTCTATCATGGCCCAACCCACCAAATCCCACCTGGTTAGTGTTAAGCTGACTATGAAACCTCAATACCTCCTTCAATAGGCCAAGGGTTAGAGATAAGTGTTGAGAAGTAATAAACAAAAATGGAAGGCTATGTACCTGTATGCACAAACACAACCATCTCCATAGAAACGTACAGAGAAAAACTAAGACCAGTATATTTAGAGTATAACCATGAATGAAATAACCTCTAGGTAATCTATTAGATTACAAAAATACAAAACTAAATCATAAATGGGAAAGACATTCCCATATTAAAATGTTGTCCCAACCTAACAATAACTAGAGAAAGGGGAACTTGTGAGATCATGGCTCCTAATCTCCATGTTTGACAACCAAACATGGTTAATAAACTTCTGTATCACTATAATTCACTAAATTCAATTACAATATTCCTGTTGTCTTCATAGTGCATGATATGTGTAGGAAACTCCCATGTAGTGGTGAGTATATGAATATCCAGTAGGACACCCTGAAAAAAAATATGTTGAAATAGAATGGTACAATATAAGTCACGTAAAACCACAAAAGAGGAAAAACACAACATACGTGATCATAAAGAAACCCAGATGAGATAGAAATGGGATATACATCTCCACATCCCATCCAAGGGGCATGAGTATACCTGCATCTCCAAAGGTCCATATCTGATTCCCAACATCTTGCATGTCAATACAAGAAACCATGTGGAGAACCTGAACCACCCCACCATGTCTCACAATCAAAGGGGATAAATAAAAAATATAGGACCCATAAACTAGTGTGATATGTGGTTTCCAATTAGTAAATATAATAACCATACCCTGGTTTGATAGGGGCGGTACCTGTGCCCTAGTGCAACAGGGGGGGGGGTTCCACTCGATAGGTAGAGGATCAGAACCCTGCTGTGATAGGGGTAGAACTCGATAGGTAGAAAAAATTTACCTAGAATGATAGGGGTGAAACTCAACCTATGTAGAGAGAATGAAATACCCACACCCTGGTGAGATAGGGGAGTTATCAACCTCGAAATCTCTCAGATGATCTTGCCTGATCGCTACTATCAGCCAAACATTGCCTGAAGAAGTATTACACTCACAATACCTCATGTCAATCTCAAAAGTCACAATGAGGGATACCATAATGTTTTACATAGAAATATAATCCATATAGGCTATTCACTACCCAACATCCATGTTCCAAAGAAAGAGTTACAAAGGTAGATGTATTTAGGAGAAGTACATGACATGTACGTGTGGTACGGCGTGTGTCCGCAAATTGTCACCTGGGCGTGTTCTCTTATAGACATTTCTCAGGAAGCCATACCATACTAAATGATGTTTAAATTTAGTACAAGGTGTTTCTTGGATACTCAGGGCCATCATGTGTCCTCTCTACCAGTGCTCGTGTACATTGGTCTTTCCCATGTTCCCCTCCCATGCCCGAGTACACATATGTGCCCATGTACTATATGCACACCAATTTTCATGGCTATATCCATACTTGTGTACTTCTAGAGTACAAAAAAACCTTCCATCATCAGGTCACATAATGTTTATATCTATATACATGGAGTGTGATATTGATATCTAACAAAAACCCTAGACGATGAAGCCGGGGGACTAAACAACATGTGTTCTTCTATACTACACATCATGTAGTTAGGTTTTTTACATGTAGTAAATCCCAATCCTCACATGTTTTCTATATCCACCATTTTCATAGAAATAAATTGTGTTTGGCCACCCAAAATCAAATGTTCCATCTTCGAAAATCAATCTCCAGCCTCTAGTGGTAAGAAATCAGAAATCCAATCACCCGTGTGAAGTCGTAGTGCATACCGTTACCACTCCAGATCCAAAATCCATGGATCCACCACTTGAATCCAAAATCATAACCCAATATATCTAAAAAACTCCAATCTGTACATCATTTTTGTGTAACCACTAGGAATATGGGGGTTTATTCTCACTCAGACCCACTATGAAAATGTCAAACAATGACCTCATGGTACAATGAAGAAGAATACGATGAATGGTAGGGGAAAACTAAAATAATGAGGTAAATCCATCATTAGTAAATATAATCACGCAAAACGATAATATTATAGAATAAATGGGGGTGAATAATGTCATAATGAATGAAATTGATAATCTATATTCAATAAGATTCAATCCAACTAATAAAATTCACAAGAAGAAAGATAAATTAAGAAGATAATCACACACCAATTCTCAATAATTACAATGGAAGAAACCATAAATATAATGAGTTATACATTGATTATGGATCAGTCTATGGTGAGTAACAAATCCACTAATGATGGAGAACATGATCCACTATATTTACCATCCTTATCATGGTCTACCTCAATCTAATCGTTGGTCTGTATCCTCAGGTTTTCCAACACCAATAAAGAATGTTCCTCCTACTCTAAAATCCTTCCAAGGTTATATGAATAAACCTGGTGATTTTCCATAATTGTTTATTTAAAGGGAGAGGGTTAGGTTTAGGGTTATTAATTAAATAATTTTATTTCATAAATAATTCACTTAACAAAACCATTAATGAATGCCACAAACAAACATCCAATGCTAACCAACTTCAGTAGCACCTAGGGTAAACCCCACATCCTAAAATCAAAAGTGGTCACAAATTTCCCACCCATGGTCCCTAATAATGGGAAAACTATTTAACTTGAATCAATGTTTGTGAATGCCTTAAAATATATAATAATAATTTTAATATTTTAATTCTTGTTTCTTTGGACTCTTAATCACCATTCTGAGTCTAAGGATATATATATATATATATATATATATTCAAAGGACTAATCCCACAAAATAAGTGTCATTATAATCCAGGACATGGTTCTATTGAGTAAATAAATTTCCTTATTATATGTATCATGGTAGTGTAGATGGGATATCAACATGATGTTGGAATGAGAATCATTGATGAGGTAGTAGTTTCATTCTCTTTTTATGAGTCCAAAACCTGAGTGCTTTCTAGGGAACAAATGATTTATATTGCGGGGAATTGTGATGCTCTTTAATTCAGAAGTATGTTTAATTTTGGGTTTACTTTAAATATTTCATGTTTTTAAAGTCTTACAAGATTTGGGGGTAGAAAATATAGAGATTTTGAGAAAATAGTCCAGGAACATTGTTTTTGTATGGTTAGGAGTAACTGTGTGATATGAATCTATTAGTTCCAGTTGTGAATTTCATGGCATGAGCATAGTTTTTATAACTATGTAATCCACTAAGAAAACAATGTAGATTTATTGGTTATGTCCAAAGGATATAAAATTAATTTATAATGGTTTTTATAAACCTGAATCTACTCTTCGGTGACCATGCACTTTGGTTTTCAATGCGTAGAAGCTACCGCAAGGTTTGTGCATGATCTTTCTAACCATGAAACCTATCTGTGTGACTGATGTATGATTATTAAAATTGGAAATTTATCCTAATTAATGTGGTCACTTTTAAGACTAAACTCATTTTAATATCTCATTCTATTTAACTAACCCCTCCTCAACACTGTATATGGTACTCTCCTGGGGTATATATAAATTCCCCTTCGTTTTTGGTGGATATCTTTAATGTATATTCCATTTTTTATTTAATATATTCTCCTCTTTCTAAATATTTCCTTGATATATTTTAAAATTATTTAATTTAAATTTTATGGGGATGTTATTGCAGGATATTGAGTGTTTGATAGAGAATTTATGATGTTCATTATGGATCTAAGCTTACGAGGGATGAATATCCCAAATTCCAATCTCTATTTTTTAAAGACAATTAGTTTTATTCCATTGGAAAGTTAGGAATCTCTATACAATGGTTCTATCACATTAATTACAGAATGTTCTTTTAAATTCAACTGGTTTAGTTTATGAAATTGAATGATTTAAAATCTATGGGGGAATTTTTTTATAATAGTATCTTTTTAGTCATGGGAAATGATTTTAAAAGGGGTTTTTATTAAAATAAATTTTATGAACAATATGTGTTCGATGAAATTCCTTAAAGATTATTTTCACTCCAAAATGTATTTTTAATCATGGTAGTAGTGATTATTTTATTTTGGAAACTAATTATAAAAAAATGATCATGGTTTTCTTAAACATATTAGAAAACGTAGCTTAGTTTGAACCTTGGGTGTGTTGAGATACAAACATATGCAAACCTTAGTGAGTGTGGAACCAATAGGGATATGATTATGATATTGATAGATTATGGAAAGACTTTATATCAGTAGGATAAATGGTATTCCTATTAGAGTGTTATTTTACATGTCCTAATACATTTTCCCATAGGCTATAGCCCAACTTGTGCTTGGTTTATCACATGATGGTATTGTTTCATGTTTGGTTACTCGCATGTTTATCTTTTGAGTTATGAATGTTTTGAATAATGCGATGTGTCTTGTTATACACGTTTATATTCATATTATTTTGGATTAAATATAGATTTTTAAAAAATATAAAATAAAGTTAATTTTATATAAAAATTATTTCTAAGGAAATAGATTTATAAAACATTTTTGGTTTAAAAGATAGAACTAATGGTTTTATTTTGATAAACATTGCATAGATTCATAGTAGTATCCTTCTCGGAATTTTCCTCACACCATACATATGAATTTGGGCATATGAAGATATAGTTTTTTAGGACTTAGGTAAAGATAATGGTGTCATATAGCTCACCATGTTATGTTGGTTGATGACATATTTGAAATGAGTTGGTTTGGTGATGATAGATAGTCACATGGAGACATGGTTTTATTCTTATTTAATCTTGATTCTAGGTTTATCCTTTTGGATTATCCTTGTATGTATGATGGATGTCTTCTTTTATTCTGCATTATAGAATGATTGTTTATCTCCCTTTAGTTTCACTTGAGACAAGTTTTGTTTTTATGTTGATATCCACATTATAGAAACTCATCTGGAGTGACATGTTATGTTGAATTGGTTTGGCTCATTATAGGATAACCTGTATCTAAATCCATATTATGGATCCAATCAACTCAATTACTATGGTATTATAATAGTTAGGGATTCCCAACTAGTGTAACCTAAAGAAAATTCTAAGAACAAGATAACAAAATATAATCATGTGACACTCATGTTGAGATCAATAATAGAGAACATGAAAATACATAGTTACTTATAGAATTCCTACTTTAAATAAGATAATCTAGAGGTAATTTTGTTGATATCAATAATACCTTGTTGCATGATCGAGGTTTTAATAAGTGTTTCTTTGGAAGGAATATCACACTTAATATTTAAGGGTTTTTAGTATCCCCAATTTGATATATATCATATTCATATTAAATTCATAACTATTACATATTTTTTAATTATTATCTTCTCATGTTTTATTAATTTTTTTACATTATGGATTATAATGATTTAGTTTTGGAAACCCCTATTCTAACCACCAAATTAATCTGTTCTAACCACATTAATGTGAAATTCTTTAAATATCCCACAAGTTTGTGTCACTCACCCAAAAATAGAATCGAAACATATTAATATATCTTTAAAAAAACATATTTATAACATACATGAATGCTTCATGTAAAGAAATAAAGTTTTATGACATTGAAAAACTCTACATGAGTAAGCCTAGAGCGACAGATAGACAAAACCATTCACTTTTTTTGCCAATGAATAAGCCTCCATGAAAGTAGGTGGTCTGACCCTAAGATTTTCTATCAGAGGATACCTTACTCAAGAGAGAATTTAATTCATAAAAATTACGACACCTAACATGCATAAACTATGCCCAAAAAATATTCTCAAACACACAACTATAAATATAAATAGAAGTCAAGGTAGATGAAAACTATTTTTTTTGATATCTAAACTATTATAACATGCAAGGAATTATCTTAAATAAAAATTATCATAAAAATGGATAAAATAAATATTCATATATCATAAATGTTTCTTACTAAACATGAATATCGAATAAATGTCACAAATAAATAAATATTTTACTTATTTTTCCAAAACATGAGACATTTATGAAATATTCATAAATAAATTATAATTACAATCATTTTATAAATTAATAAGAATATAAAAAATTTATATTCATTTTAATGTGAAATTTATTATATTTATTTTTATTTTATGGATTTTATATGATATCTCATGAATTATAAACATTTTATAATGGTATTTATATAATATAAAAAATTTATATAACCAAAATATAATTTTTTTTTAATTTATAAATACTTTATAATATAACATGTATGGTTTCTAAATAAATGTTTTATTTCAAGATCATAAAGCAGGCCATATAAATTTTTAATAGGCATTTTTAAATATTAATCTTTATTATTTGGGAAAATATTTCATAAAAATTAATTTAATTAATTATAAACCTTTTAGAATTAATTAATTAATTAATTTATAAGTATATAATAAATTAGAATATCCAAAAATACATTTTTATCATGATATCTAAACTTTTTATAAACCATAAAATCATTTAATATTGTGAAATAATTTTTAAGAAGTTTTCTACATACCTTTAAACATAAGGGAATTTCTGAGTAAGGAGAAAGACTTATACCCATACATAGGTCACCTATAAATCTCTACAATAAAGCTAAGTCACTATTTACCGTCACAACACCTAAAAATAGAATTCTATGTAAAGTTAATACAAATATTACTTTTATACAACTCATTCTATGTAAGAGTATAGAGGTTATTACCTTTAATTAAAAGATCTAAAACTTATTGATAAAGGTAACCTCATTTTTCTTAAACTGTGTAAAGGTAAACATTAAGGACCTTTATGAAGTGTTTCTGGTACATATAAACATATGGGTAATGAGATAGTGACCTTTACAAAAACCCCTTGTGTATAGGAACTATATTTACACAAAACATTTATGTAAAGGTAACAAAAAATTTACCCTCACACAAAAATTATTCCCAAGGGAACAAATTTTACATAGACTCATCTTGTAAGAGTAAATAGTATTTACCTTTATGCTAGTCATGTAAATTTTAGTAATTTACATAATTTTTAATGATACTATTGTTCTTTATTATCAGTTATGATTTTCCTAAAGACTAGTGATTCAGATATGTTTAAATACTGAAGAAACATTCCATTGATACCATTTATGAGGTTTTATGATCATATAACCATCATTTTAAATAGAATAAAATCCAAAAGATCGGAATATTTAACTTTAAGAAATTTATATATAAATAATCCAAAAAACAGAGTACCTGTTATTTAGTCATTCCAGTTGCTTCTATTTTCACTTTATAAAGAGAATGATTTATAAATATCTCAGAAGAAGAAAAAAATTATTCTTTCCTCTAACAGATCAGATCAACCACTCAAATCCTTTATCATATCAATAGGATACCCAAATGTTAAAATGGGTATTAGAACCTTCGTTTAGAGTGATGAACAACCATTCGATAATAATAGAGGTTGAGTAGTTGACCACAAGTATTACACACCTGGAAAGAGAGGATGTCATCCTGTTATACACACACACACACACACACACACACACACACACACACACACTCACACACACACACACACAGATATATATATATATATATATATATCGTTTTTCAATTCTCTTAATGAAATAAATAGTGTCATTTATATCATAATGGATCAAGTGCCACCCCATGGCACTTGAGTTTTTTTATCCAGTTGATGCTCATTCTATGAAAAACTTCAATGAATGTGTATCTACCAACTAGTATAATCCATATTATAGATCCTAAATGAAGTAAAACCTTCAGGAATTAGATGTGATAGCTACACGAATAGGATTTTATGTGGACATTCAACACCTACTATAGCACCCATAGTACTATAGTGCTACATTACTACTATAGTACCCTAAAAATTATCTTCCACCCTGATTTGAACCTAGTTTTTTATGCCTTTATAAAATCATGTGAATTTTGTTTCCTTTAAAATTAATACTCACTACTTTAAAAAAATTAAAAATTTTATAAAATTAAAAAAATTATATTTCAGATAAATTTTAGAAAAATAAATTTTTTTTATACCATAAAAAAATTATAATATTTTTTTTATATTTTTTGAAATATAATATATATATATAAATAAATTTACTTATAAAAATTACTCCTTTAAAAACATTTATTTAAACCTTTTAGAGAAATGTTTTTTTACTATTTATAATAAAATAAACTATTTTTCATTTTAAGGGATAGTGTTTATTCATTAAAAAAATTATATTTTTTTAATTATATTTTTTTAATTTTCGTAGCTTTAATCAAATAATTTTTTCATCATTTCAAAGAAATAATTAATTTAAAAATAAAAATAAAATTTTCTAATTCTACTCTAAAATATAATAATTGTTTTTATATTGAAAATAAATATTCTAATTATTTTATGTGTTAAAAAATTATACATCTCAAAAAAATATTTTTTCAATCATAATATTAAAAAAATCATATTTCTTGAAAAATTATAATTTTTTTAACTTTTTGAGAAATAATAAAATTTTAATTTGTTTGAAAACTAATTTTTATGGATTTTAAAAATAGTTTTTATTGAATTTAAAAAATTATAATATTTAAATAAAAGATATTTTTCATTATTCAATTTAAAATATAATTCTCTAATATCCTAATATACCTAGGTGTAAGAACATGGATTGTATTTTATTCACAATTAAATACTAGGTTTAGAGTTAATTTGGGATCTTCTGGTAGATTTAATACATCTGGTAACAGAAATTTTATAGAATTTGATGAATGATTTCAATGTGACACATATTTGGAGTATATAGGTGATTCAGGCTCATTTTTGGGATGGTTTCCAATGAGGCTTATTCATAGAATCTGAAACACCCAATGGTCCCTGTATCCACAATATGGACCTACTTTCCCAAGGCTAATGATCACTTATAAAATTTCCAATGACTCTTAGGGGCTCACATTTGGTTAAAAGGATGAAAGGTCGAGTTTATCACACTCTTTTGGGGGGGATTGTTTCCTACACTGGGACTCAGAAATAGATATATGTAATATTCAAAGATAGTTTATAAAACCTAATATATGGATAGTCACCCTTTACATCTGTAATCAATCATGTATACTTGTGGTAGAAACCATCAGTATGTATCAAAGGTTCTCTATTAATATAACCAACTGTATGTATCTAAGGTTTTCCATTAATAGATCCATTTTTATGTACTAAATTTTCACCATATTATATTATTATTTACTTATTTATGCTTTCTTTTAAATAATCATAATTCAAAGCCTCATAATTAGTAACTATAGAGTTTATTTATATTTAAAGGGTAGTTAGAGTTCTGATTTTGGGATTTGGACTATGAGAGGGTCTTCCTATTTATCCTTGTGGGAGGAATCAGAACCCATGTTGTTCAATGAAACTTAATGAGACACATCATAACTTTTAGGGCTATATTAAAAGGATTATAGCTTTAGGATTAATTTTATGTCAAAAGGATGTCTAGGTTAATGGTGCTTAAAAAAATTTGAATCGGGAATTACACATGAGAGGAACTTTTCCACTGACCCCATAAGGAATATGGCATGATGTAAATGGATTGGTATTGCAAGGAATATTTCCTTATGAAAAAATTTATCACTGTGAATATAAACCCATGATGATGGTCTTGGAATGAATATGGGCCTCAAGATGGGGATTTGGTCATATTGGGAATATGTTCCACTGATGATGATGGATTGAAGATGTTGGGTTTGAACTTCTAGGAGAATTACTATGCATCTCATGAGTATGGTAATGAAATCCCATGTAGTTTGTGATGTTTAGGTGATTACACCTGAAATGGAGTCACATTTTTCACTTCATTAAGATCATAGACCTACAAAGGTTTATCTCTTGGAAAATTTGGCCCTTTGAGAATATGGAAACAAGATTTGGGAGTTAAAACCAGTAGGATACTCGAATAAATATTCTTGACTATGTTAGTATCATGTTAACTACTGATATCTAATATCATGTGAGTCATGCTTGATGTGAGAAAAAAGAGATAGTAGAGTGTCACCACATCACACAATCGCATCTAGGGTGGAACTTATACCTAAATTATAATCACAAGTGAGACTTTCTTTCTTATTCACTGGTGGATGAGGGCATGGATATGGTAGGTAGGTAATATCATGCATGAGAGGTTAGGGTATTACTCCTATAGGGATTCCCATTTTGGATATTTTCTCCCCATCCATTGGTGGATGAGGGAGTGGGTATGGTGGGATAGTAAAAAAGAAACATTGGATTTACCCATTCTCATATTATTTACTTTTTCTAAACCTCACCCTAGGGATCACACATTCACAGAATGAATGTATACTTCTGATCTAAATCATACTTCAAGAAGATAATGGGAAATGAATTCCATTACCTATACCGCTTCCACTATCCCTAAGGCTAGGATCCTTGTTACCATGAGAATACATGATAGTTAACATTTTGAGGTCCCTAATGTGTAAATTACCCAATCATATATATTTGGTGGTCTGGGAGGAGGCCTTCAAAATGGAATTTCTAGACCAGTAAAGAAGGGTTTAATTCCCTAGGTCAATGTTTGGTGAGCAGAAGGGGGTATGCTCAACTGGGACATTAGAGACTAGAAAGAGCTTCACCTAGGTAATACTTGGGAAGGAAAATTAGACTTTTCCAAAGTTATACCTGGGAAGCTAGTTGGGATCTCACCAATGTGATACTTGGTAAATTAGATGGGAGGTCTCCCAAGTGATACTTGGGTGGTCAGATTGATCACAATGACATGAATTGAGAGATTATTTTACTTAATGGTAAGGGATCCCATAAATTGTTTTTAGAAGGACGGTGAATAAGTTTTTATGATGGGAGGAATCCTTCTCTATAGCATGTTTTAACTTATGGGAAAGTGGTTCCTCAAATATTTAATTTATGACTTAAACCTTTGGGGGACTTTAGTACCTTTCTTATTTTTTTAATTACCTCTTATTTAGTAAGATTACCAAGCTACCTGAGGGTTTAGAGACTTGGGTGAGAGACTTAGGTGAGAATAGATTTGAATTATCACTAGTTCTTCCAAGAATCGAATGAGGAGACCAATTATCCTATTTATAATAACATCTACGACCCTATGAAAAGTAGGAAACTCCATACATGTCACTCATGCTGGTGGTTCATGCATGTTGGACTTTTATGGGGAAAACCATGCAGGATGAACCTAATGGGATGGCTGGATACATAGGTGGATCATGTAGGATCAACATGCACATGTGACTGATGGGGATAGTTTTATATGAAAGGATAACTTGTGTGTGTCCTAATGTAATAATGTGTGCTTATACCTTTCTTTATCCATGTATTTTAAATGTTTTAATTTTGAGAGTAATATCTCACTTAAAAAGGAAATGCCAACAAATTCCCCCCTTAGGATTTGATCCAATTGGAATAATTGGATTTAATCCTATGGTAGAGAAGCAATTTGGTGAAAATATACCCTAGAATCATTGGTAACCATGTGTCCATGCACACCATTCACATTTTAGACTTGGGATAACATTACTATACTTGTCACTCACACAAGTGAATTGTGATGGTGAATCTTGTAGGTGATTTTTGTTGATGTATCACGATGATATGATGTAAAAACTTTCTATCCAGTGCCTATAAATATTTTTTCCCACCAACTGGTCTACCACTTAATTTGGACTATTCTCATCTCTTGGTGTGAAGTTCTATCACCATGAAAGTCTTTCAGTCAATTATTACCCGCTTATTCTGGGTAAGTGTTCACATTCATGAGTACTATCCATGAAGAGACTTTACTGAGGTCACTTCCACAAGGTCATTTTCATGGGGCCACCTAGGCAAGTGACTTGCAAGAGGCCAACTAGAAGAGTGGCTTGTGAGAGGCCACCTAGGTGAGTGACTTGTGTGAGGACATCTGGGTTAGTGACTTACATGAGGCCTTTCCTTTACTAAAGTTCCCCCCAAAATAATCCAAAATTAATATTTTAATTTTAATGAAAACTAGTGTGTTTTTTTTTATATTTCCAATGGTTGAAAAAACTATTCATTTTTATGATTAATAAGTTGTTTCGCACATCCAGAAGATACTATGAATTTTTAGTCCAAACAATTTTCAATTGTATGACCATGTTCTTATGGACCTTGTGGAGTATTTGGATAAGTACTATTTTGAGTGTCCATTGAGGGAACAATTACCATTTTATTACCATGGACTTCTGAACAATATGCTCATCCTGTGGCGGGGAATATATACCCTATACTAATGGTTCACTAACTATAAAAATATTACAATGGACAATGTTTTATCAAAGGGATAATACATTAATGAGGGAACAACATCCTCTGTGTATTTGATACACCATAACAAGAAAGATCAAGACCTAAAGCCTTATGACTTTTAGATGAAGACACACTATTTATCTTCCATTTTTTGTCAATATACTAGTGAAAAATCATGGGGATGAAATGAATATTGAGATTTCTATATTGGGGGAAGATCTAATCTAGAATAGATGTGGGGTTATTGGGTACGTCTGACATGAATCGAGTTTGAGACCGAGATATAGGTTGTTGGAATCAACACAACTATTTGGGTGGTGTAGAATTATGTATACAAGAATTAATATATAATCCCATAGGTTCTAAATAGATGTAGTATGAATACTAACACTTTAAACTTGGTGCATGAGGAAGTTGAAATTAGTTTGTGGGACATCTATAATATCTTGGGAGTGCATATCCTTGGAGCTATGTATGATGAATTCATCCCACTAAAAGTGATATGGGATGATGCTGAAAGAATGCTTATCTTGTATCATGAATTATTTAAAATAACCATAAAGGTCATAGGGAATGGACCTATCCCAAGGGGCGATGTTCATCCTCAAGTATGGATGAATGGTTTCATTGATCCCAATGGATAGGGACCTAGATGTCAGCATCCAAGATGCAGTACCATAGTAGAAAAGTAATTCATTTCAGGTAAATATTGGAATGTATTGGAATAAGAAATATATGATAGGTGGGGGTATATGATCAAGTCTACCATATCTACTAAGACCCTCCTTGATGGATTTCTCATGATGTGGTTGAGTACCTACATGCTGAAAGTTTGTTAATCTAATTGTGGTGTGAGGATAAACACATTCTCCGTGGTTTTCAAGTTATCACAAGGGGAGAACATAGGGTTGGAAGCCCATAATTTAGAAAATATTCACCACTGTTTGATGCAAGTTTTCATAGGGAATGATTCCTTCCATATTTCAGGTCTATTCTAAGTGATATGGGGTTTTATAACAACACATTTTTGTTCATATGTAGTGCTAAGTGAGGTTGGTTTCCTTGGGATCCATTTTTAGCTGTTTTACCAAGCCATCTCTAGAATTAGGCCTCTAAACCTAATGTATGGGTTGGTTGTGAGTAATCTAAGTCCATACATGGATATTAACTTCTTTACATGTGGTTATCCACCCACTTTAACGATTATCGATAATAGAATTAGTGATTATTATTTGATATCATATATGATGGCATTGAGGGATTGTGTACTAGTGATGTAGATAAATGGTGTGATAATTTTTGAATCCTATGATATTATATATTTTTATGCCAATTCAAGTGCAGATAGAAAAAAACCATGTCACATACCATGGATATCTGAGTAGAGAAGCATCTGATGGTGGCCAGAAAAATTTGGGTGATCAGAGACCTTGATGTCTCCAAGGTTGTGATTGAGTTTTTTCCATCAAACACATATATTGGTTTGACAATTGGGTATGAAATCTCTCAACTTCCTCCCATCCTCAAGGGGTAATGTCAAAGAATGTTCCCTAGCTCCTTGATACCACCACCCCTTGATGATTCAAGTGTGGTTAATAGGTTTATTTTGAAATTCATAGTGACACAACTCTGAGATCAACTCCACAACCCTAATCAAGGTCTACTTAATGATTCAGTGTTGAAAATATCATGACTAATAAAGCTAATATGAGTTGATAAAGTTACTATCCAAAAGGAAAGACTAGGACTCTTGCAGTTCAAACTCCCTTCAAGGAAGAGTGGATTAGAAAACCATAAAGTCAAGGGATTTTGGGTCTTCTTCAAACCCTTTATAGAGGCACTAAATTATATATATCATGAGGTAGTTCAATTCTAGAAATACAAGACTTCTAATACTAAATATTTAGGGGAATTTCTTCAAGACGACATGTGTATTCCTCGGTTTAGAGAAATTCAATCACCCTTGATCATTAATTATGATACCAATACAAAATATATCTAGGAATTGGATATTATCCATTATTCCCTTGATAGTTGAATCTTTTCCATGAAATATGTGATTGATATGATGAATTAGGGAATCACCTAATGGATGGCTGATCAACTCATTTATGAATGGAATGATTTTTTTGATTTGATGTATGTAAGCCTCTTTCCATATCTACACCTCATATCCCTTTAATTAGGGATTTATATTGAAAAAATATGTAATCTTAACTTTTAGAGGGAAGAGAAAGAGGAATATAACATATTGAAATTACTGAAATGGCCAAGATATACCCCAGCTAGCACCCCAATCAGGTATGAGGGATCTAATCCTTCTGAGTTTAGGGATTTATCCTTAGGCCATAGGTTTATGGAGGAGAAAATGGAATGATAACATTATATATTTTCTCATTTAGTATCTGTTTTTGAGAAAGTATATTAATGTATTCCACTATCTAAGGTGAAACAACATTGGATGGAATAAAAATTATCCAAACATGTTATTAGTCGGGGTAAGTTTTTTTTTCAAGGTCAAATACCCTTGATCTATATGGAATATATTTCTTACCATAATTGTGGATTAAGGAATCAAATTATCTTTATTCTCTAAAGGTATAAAGAAGTAATCTTCCAGTAATCTAGGATGATGTTCTTGGTGAAGCACATACCCGTATTGGTGGGTCTGTACCTTCATCAGGAGAGGTTTCAAGGGAGAAAACATCGTCTTCTCCTATTATCCAAGGGTGAGAAGAATATCCTAGTAATTGATATTTTTTTAAAAACAATATTAATAATAGATGAATATATTTATCCTTTTCTATATTCCCATACTCATCACACAAATTATAATACCCTACAAAAACCTCTACTAATCTTACCGATATCTCAAAACAAGATGATCAATAGATTATATTTCCTGATACAGGCCATGAGGGTGATTCCAACTCAATGGGGGTTATAAGATTGAAAATAATAAATTATAATGATGAATTTTCCACACCAATAATCTTTTCTTAGGGTTGGACCATTAAGGATGTGTGAAAATATAAGAAATAACTATTTTTGGGAACACACCCTTTAATGGATCTAACAACATCGACCCTTGATCCTCTTAAATTTCTTCTCATAATTTAAAGGGAAACCTTATGGAATTAGGGAGCATAAATCTATTAAAAGAACATATTTAAGCCTTGAACTAGGAATTCTGGATTTCCCTATTGGTGAGGATGACGTGCGACTTGGTGAATTATATAATGAAACAACGACAAACAAATTCATTATCACAAAAATTAACATCCCAAACTCTCTATAAGAGTTGAAGGAATTAAATAAGGGTTTGTATATAAAAGTGTAATTATTTATATAAAAATAACATTATTATGTATTATTTATCAATAAAGACTCTAGACTTGTGCAATTTTTTCAACAGAAAATATTTCCAATGAGATCCAGGTGAAGGTATTAGGACACGTAATGGAAGCTGGTGGGATGGGGACTTGGAAATTTTCATCACCATAGTAACATAAATTTATTGTATCTAGTGATTTGTTCTATAGTTGTGGTCCAAGGATATTAAATAAATGATTAACTTGTTTTATTCAAAGGTATGTTCAATTGCACATCGTCATCGGTAATAATTGTTCAAATGATTTGAAATTGAACCACTCTATTTCATCCATACACACTTCAAGAACCTTCACAAATTTCACTCTTAAAATTATAGGTGCTGTTGTGGATATCTGATGATTCCTTCAACATGATGATGATTAACTTGAATATATTCCTATAATCCATGAAGATGTCCTTAGATCGATTTCTTGGATGGTGTATTTCTCTCTCAGGGATGTGGGAATAGGGGAGAGGACCTCTCAATATTTTAGAATTAATTGAACATAGAAGTGAGATCCTCATGTATTCGTATAGTGGATGTGAAAAATACCTGGTTAGGGTTCCCCGACCCCCATATATTTAATATCCACCAAATAAGTAATAAATAAATAATTATGAAAAACTAATTGTGTCATAAATATTATTTATATTTTATCATATACTTGTAATATATATTAAATATATTATATGATAAAACAGAGTCATTAACATGAATCATAATTCCTAATTTTATTAAATGCACCATGAATATTATAATAATAATCATTCATATAATATTATTGTAAGTATTTACTCAAACACTCACAAATAGTTTTAATAAATAAATTCAACTGAATTATTCTATACTTGAAAAATAATGAATTTTTTTATTTTTCGGTGATCGTTAATACTTGGACAACACATAGACCCCATAGTGGGGCCCACTAGGTATTATATATATATTCAGTAGAATAAGGAATAATATTGAATGCACTATTATGTATGAATCTTTAGACCTTTATCTTTCTATTAGTGAATAACATTCATACACCGAGAGTGGAGTTTACCAACCCATCAAGGCCCTTAAAGAGACAATGAATTGTCATAGCAATGAAGAATATCCTACGAACATGTAATTTTTAATATAATATCTTTATCATATGACATATCATAAAGTAGGATGCCCACTTATGTCATCATCCTTTGTTTTCTTTATTATTTTTTGATCTAACTAGATGGATTTACCTTCAACTGCCATGGCCATTGATTTAATAAAGTTACTAATATCTTCATCGAGCATGGCCGAGATATCAATTCCTCAATATAGAAGTGACAAATGTTATCTTTATCATTCAACCAATTACCTACCACCAATGACACACCCAAAAAAACTACCTCTCCATAAATTCATTATCAATGTTTTCTCCTGCCATCAAAGTAGATGATTAAATGGCACACATTCATAATGATCTCATGTCAGGAGACCAATACACATGTTCATAGATAGAAACAACCAATGACACATAAAACATGTGGTGATCCTATTGGTGGGTATATCCTCATGATCTCAACCACTAGATATTACCATGTGCGAACTTCATGAGAAGAAGTCTCAATAATTATGACCCCAACACCTGATAGTCTTACATCCACTGTATCCAATCAATATAGCGTATCTAGAACATAATACATATATTTAAGATTAATTTCATACTATCTATAGGTTCTCATTATAGCCAGGGAACTACTATAAAATTTTTATATGATAATTAATCAATAGTAATTGAAATTTATATAGTGGGTGAAAAAATATCAACACCATTATGGTAAGTGTACATCATTTATACCTCAATGTATCCATGATATGGTAACAAAAAAGTAATGATCAAGTTGGGTATCAGTCACACACTATTACAACACTCTCACTTGAACTATATCCAACTTTCTAACCAACCTTGTTAGCTATCACATCACCAAATCATGTTTATGCTGAGTTATAGCTTTAGTCAAGGGCCTTCCACTGCGAATTTACCTCCTTGAGTAAAAATTCTCAAGAGATGATATTTATGAGTATATAAATATTTTACACTATCAAAACATAGCATCTTGGATAATACTAGAAGTAGAATTATAATTATTTATATTATGATAATTCTTTACATAATAGGTTTGATTCCAAGAATTGGAACAAATCATTGCAAATTTTTACACTGCTTATTTAGCTACCTATGAAAAAAACATACTTTTTATTTTTAGATATGGATAACTTTTGCTTATATGATCTTTTCTCACTCATATCCTTAGCCTGAAAATGATAAAAGATCTCATAGATCCACGGAATACTAGTTTTTTTACATTAAAACTAATATCCCTTCCACTCAATATACTAGGTATATATCATATTTTTACTTCCTCTTATATAATTGTAAAGTTATGACTACATCCCATGCTATTATCCTGAAGATTTCTTATACTTTTATACCATAAAGTCTATGTTGGAAATATCATTTCTTATACATAGAATAATATATGTGATAAATTAATCATACAACTATATGGAATTCAACTCGCCACATTAATCACCTCATATGTCCTTCACATGTATTCTTGGAGAGATCAATGTCATTTGACAATGTAAATAATTATCTATAGAATTATTTAGACCTGTATTTCCTAGTCCCTTATCATTATATGTACTATTGACTAGGACTAATTGAAAATTAGATCTAACTCAATAGGGTCCTATTCCCAAGAACTTGGGTTTCTAATTTAACTCAACATCTGTAGATATAGTTTCATTCTGATCCTAACTAACTATAGGACCAATAGTTGTTTTCCATATGTTATAAAACATATTTAATTTGGAATAAATGCTGCTCACACTAACCTTATATAGATACACGAAAAAAATCATTCCTAATGATAATTCTATGATATAGTTTCTTACTCCAATCCTAAATTGGATTTCAATAACTTTCATCCCTTATTAGAATTATATGATGTCACCATCGATTTCTGGTTGTATGGTATAGACTCCTTACAATATTGGTGTTATTGACATCTAATTCTCAAATAAATGACCATAGAAAGTATGAATGAAAAGTAAAATTCTAATTAATTTAGGCATAATAACCTGGTATTACCAATCAATCCTTCTTGGTACCTCTCTTTCACCATCCATGTATATAATCACTTGAATACCAAACATGGAATTCAAAATAATAAGCCCCAAATAATTTAATAAATGGAATCCATTATTGATTTTTTTATCTTTCCAATTTTGGTTAATTTACAAAAAACATCATAATTCTTGGATTCATTATTCTCAATGACTAATTTTTCACCATCCACAGTGAATATAAAAACATCACCATGGATTTATCCTTCATGTGAATTATGTGTCTCAAGAAGAATCCCTTTACACATTATCTTGTGTAACTTGTTACTATGTCAACTATATGTGCATCTACAAAATTTACCAGATCCATGTCAATCTTGATCCCACTATATCAAATATAAATTTGAAACCTTTTATTGAAATATAGTCTACAACTTGACTATTTGTTTTTTATTTTATGGATTTCTGTAATATCATAATAAACTTTTAGGATAAGTACTTTAGATTCACATTGTGTTTCTCTTGATGCAATTTTGTTTATAACTTAACAAACTCTTTGCATCTTCACACATGTTTTTATGACATAATAGATTATAATATAACTCATATGATATCCATTTTTCATTATTTTTAGAATATGGTATGGGATAATGTCATTATTTTTTAGGCATTTATTGAAAAATAATGGAAGTATTTACAATTCATATTCGTTCCAACATTGATACTCTTTTTCATGATTTATGAATATGGTTTGTATAAGGAAATATTTGTTCAGTAATAGGTAAATTCTACTTTTTTTATCAATGTCAACATTTAACACTAAAAAACTATCCACCTTAGAAACATCATATATTTTATGTTGATAAGGTAATGTGTGTTTTGTAATTACTCCACACTAAATTATAATGATAATTGAATGCTTGGTCAAGATATTTTTCAGTATACCAATACTAAGCAACTCATATATACTGAACATGAATAAACCATTATTCATTTGTATCATTCCTTAAAGAAACGGAAATGAATCTTATGAAGTATATTTACCACTAGATTACCCTTAGAATAGTTTACGCACTCTAACTAAACTAATTATAAAAGTTTTACGACTTAACATTTTTATAAATGTTTATCTGTCCAAAACTAAGTACATAAGTATATTGATAGTACCTAAGGTATTTGACTCCAAATATTATAAAACCACAATCAATATATCCTTGAAAACAACATAGTTTTTCTAGAAAAACTATTGTCTTACCTCAACTAGGTATATAAGTCTTACATTTTATATTCAGCAGGTATTTCCAATGATTCAAGCATTACTAAACTATTGGTTAAGTATTTATGCTAAAAACATTCATTACTAAACTGGAATAATGTATCCTTAATTCAAAATGGAAGATGAGGTAAATTTTTTATAATAATTAACAAAATTTTAATTATAACCATTTACTTTTAAATTATAAGTAGCATGATTCTCACCACTCAATTAGGAACCACACTTTCTCAGCCGATTGGAGAACGAGCCTTACTTATTTTAACATTTCTATTACTTACTAGGTCTATATATTTAAATAAACATATGTGATAGGTATATTGTATTCAATAACAATGAATTATAATAGAATCATTATATACAGTTAATGAATATAAAGGAATAAGAAAAGAGATTACTTGATTATTCAATTCATCTTATTCCATTTAACCTTTCAAGGATTTATTTCAAGATACGTGAAGCAAATAACATCTTGTATAATAACCAAACTATTTGTATTGAAGGATGTTGCGAAGAAAGTTTATGGGTCACTCATTACATTTTCTTTTTCACCATTTCTTTCAATGTATTCACTATAATAACTAATGATTATACCCTTTTTATGTTTTTGTATACTTATTTAACTTTTTACCTATGGTAAAAAATCATTTCTCTATTTACTATTCATTTTTTAATCTAAAAAAAACTAGATTATATGGGTGAAAAATATGTAAGAATGGGATTTTATTAAAATTGTAATTTTCTTTTAAATTTACATGTAACCACTATATATTATCACACATTCAATGGTAATCTTATTAGAGACAAGACAACTGTGTTATCATCCATGTCCTGATGTACTATCTACAACTCACATCAGACGTTGATGATAAAATTATGATAAAACCATCATATGAGTGATACATGGGTATCCTTTAAGTATATTTTGCACACTAACTTCTTGAGGTGGATTAATAGGTTTTGGGAACTCCAACTCCTTGAATTTCCAATAATGTAGTACTTTGGGCAAGCGCTTGTACTAATCATAGAATTTCATGCAAGATTGGAAATTTTATTTTCTGAATAATTATTGTAGTGTAATTGTGGTACTAGTTACCATTTTCTACAAAAATAAATGATACAATATTATTAGTTTTATCTTGACTACCAATTATAAATTACTATTTAAGTTAAATCATTAACTGTAACCCACTATTTTATTGAAATCTAGAAACCCACTTTACTATAATAAGAATACTCTGTCTCATGAGTATTATTTTATAAAGGATCCTTGGAACAAATCCTTATAGTCTACAATATTTTTATATTCCACTACTCACAGGGTTTGAGTTAGACATTTTAATGGGTGGTGACATTAAATTGCATCTCCTTGATCTGTTGAGTGAAGTGCCATGTTATTTAATGATAAATATGATTTTCTCAATGATTTCCTATAAAGTTTTTACAAGATATCTATGGATACTCTTTTTCCTTGGTATTTATTTAATTCAACCTATCACCCTCATAAGAACTCTTTGGTAATTGGATGAACCCTCAACTATGGCTAATTAAATAGACTTTACACCTAGTTTTGTTCAAATTAAAACGATTAAAGGTGTTGGAAACATAATATTTTTTTAGGGTTTTACATTTTTTGATGAATTTAATAATTTTATATTAAATATGTTTATACTATGGTTTCATTCTCACAACTAAACATGTATTTAATATAATACATTCATTATGTCTTTATGCATGTTTTCTTATTTATTATTTTATGCATTCTCATAATAAAAAAATAAATTGCCTAAAATAATCAACAATAAATAAACGGAGTAATTATTGTATTGTTCTTGAGAATCTAAAAATGGTTGATCCATTTAAACTCAATGGATCAACAATAACCTAGGGGTATCATACAACCAAGTCCTAACTCCTAATGTTTCTCATCGCCATTCAATGTGTCTACTTAATGTCTGGATCATCACCTCCTCTTAGTGGGGTCCACACCTTAGAATTTTCTCATCATAGCACAAATAACCTTCCACATAGGTGAGGGGGTATCAGGAGTGATAAATAAATATAAAACACCTTTATCTGGGTGCGCAAACCCTTATAGATAAAAAATAAGAAAAATGATGATGCACATATTGTCTTATTTAAATAATTAACTACATTCATGATACAAAATTGTGATAAATACTCAAATAATTGAAACATACCAATGGCCGACCAATTTCTCAAGATCATTTGTTGTGAATAGTAAACACATGATAAAATTAAATTGTAAAAAATTTAATGTTGAGTGATTAAATGTAAATTAAATGAATTATAAAATTTAAATAATATCTCTTTTCTGGTCTAGATATTAATTTTAAGTCTATTCCAAAATTAAAGCAATCAATTAATTTAATTTAATACCAAGGGTTGGGAAGACCTCATTTAGGGTAGTTCTGGGTTCGACAGACCCACCCTGACCCATTTTCTGTTGGTAAAAAGAAAATTTATGGACGGAAAATTACTAAAAGGAAAGAAAATAATGTTTTTGTCAATAAGGGAGAGCTGAGATGGTGTTTGGTCAGGTATTGTGGTGGTATTTATTTGGTTAGAGAATGGAGTTGTCTCGTTCATAGGCTTTTGGTAGATAAGTTTTGGGTTCTATACTGGTCTAGGGACATAGATGAGCCGAGTTGGTGGTGCCACACTGATAAAGAGAGTAGTAGATGGAGCCATGGATGATGCAATGGATATGGGGAGGTGAAGCTATTATTGGTCTGGAAATTTCTGAATGGAATCTCGGTTGGTGGTTGACCATGAACTTGGGTGGCCAATGAGGGAATCTTGGGGGAGACAGGGAAGCGAGCTTGTGTGGAGGGAGGAACAGGGCCACAACTGGGTGGGTCATTCCAGGATAGGTGAAATGTGGATCAGATTTTTCCAAGTCTTGATCCATGGAGAATGGGTCTCCAGTGTGGCCTTGAAGGATGAGGGTACCCATGGAGTCTGTGTCTTGTTATGACCCCCTAAAGTGGTGGCAAACACTATTATGGGGATGTGGGTGGTGAGGGTTGTGACTAGGTGGAATCATGCAGACCGAAGGTGGCATGGGTTGGGGGTTTTTCTTGAGAGGAGAGGAGACCTATGGGGTCTCAAGTTGAGGAAGGGAGGAGGGTGTCTGGCAGAAATCTTCAAGTGAGCATTGTGGTTGAGGGATGGGGGATGGGGAACGAGGTCGAGTAGTTGGATTCAACTTCCTAGGAAGCTAGATACCGCCCCTTTTTGAGTTTTTCTTTGAGGTCATGCCATATCTAGGTAACAAGAAAGCACCAAATTTTTTCCTTTTATCTATTTTTGCATATTTTTAAAATCCTAAGTAGTATCGGATATTAATATTTGTTGTTTTCCTTCAAAATTTCATTAGAATAAACTCTAATAAATGTTTATTTGTGTTAAATATTCCAAGGGTAGAAAAATACTTACCGATGGAAAAAATGATCCAAAAGGTGGAATTCCAAACATATTTTGGCTGAAAATGGATCATCCAAAATCAAGAACATGAAAAGATATATTTTAATATTTTTCTTTGATTCTTAAAAGGAAAAATAATATTTTCAATCTATTCCCAAAATTTCAGATGAGCACCAATTGGCCACCCTGAATCGAATTGACGTGTGGTTTGTTCCATTGAGACTCATTTAAAACATTATAATTATTTTTATAAAAATTAACTTTTTTTATTGGATTAGAAAATTAAAAAATCCTATATGATACCATTTTAAGGTACTAGGGCACACATTGAAATCCAATAGAATGGGGATTTGAAAGTTTTCATCATTGGAGTGATGTAACTTTGCCGTCTTTAGTGATTTGAGCCCTGATAGAGGTATGAGGATCTTATATGAATATTAAAAAGCAAAAATTAAATTAATGGTTAACTCGTTTGATTTGGGTGAATGTTCATATGTAGATCATCACCAGTGATCATTGCTAGAAGGATCCAAGGATGATACCCCTATATCATCCACACACGTTGTATGTATCTACGAGAAATTTTATCATTGAATTCTAGGTGCTAGCATGTAGCTTCGAAAATTCTATGGACATCACGATGATCACTTTGACTCTGTTCATATGATCTGTGAAGATGTCCTTGGAATTATTTCTTGGAATACATCTTTATCTCTTAGGGATGTGGTAAGAGGATAGAATAGCTCTCAATCAATTAGAATGAATTGAACATTGAAACGAGCCTCTCATATACTTACATAGTGTATGTGAAAAATACCCTATTAGGGTTCCCTGAACTCCATATATTTAACATTCACTAAATAAGTAATAAACTAAAAATCATGATAAACTAATTACATCAAAAATATTATTTATATTTTATCACATAGTGTAATATATATTAAATATATTCAATGATAAATCCAAGTTATTAACTCGACTCATAATTCCCGCTAATACTAAAAGAACATGGAATATTAAAATAATATTAATTCACATAATATTATTCTATGTATTTAATTAAAAACTTGTAAATAAATTTAATAAACAAATTCAACTCAATTATTATATACTCTAATAATAAAAAATTTATTTATTTTTAAATTATTTTTACTACTTGGAAAACACTCGGACCCTATGGTTGGGCTCGTAATGTCCTATATACATATTTAGTAGAATAAGGAAGAATCTTAAATGTGCTATTGTGTGTGAACCAATAAGACCTTATATTGATAATAGTAAATAACATTCAAAAACCAAGAGAGGATTCTAGAAACCCTTAAAAACCCTTAAAAAGATAAGGAGTAGTCATGACAATGAAAACCATCCCACGAACACCTAATCTGTAATATAATATCTCTGTCATATGTTATCTCATAAAGTAGGATTCACACTTGTGTCATCATCCTTTACTTTCTTTATTATTTTTTGATCTAATTGGACAGATTTACCTTTGATTACCATGACTATGAATTTAACAAAGGTATCATCATCCTGATAAATGAGGCCCAAGATACCACTTCTACAACCCATAAGTGACAAATCCTATATTGATAATTTAACCAATTACATACCACTAAAAACACACCCAACACAAACTACATCTTCATGGATTCATTATCAATGATTTCTCCTTGCATAAATGTACATAATAAAATTGTACACAATTATAATGATCTAAATTTTAGAGACCAATACTCATGTTTATAGATAGGAAGAACCAATGAAAAATGAAATGTGTGGTGATAATTTTGGAATTTATATCCTAATGATATCAACTACTAAATATCACAATATGAGAACTTCCTAAGAAGAAGTATCAATTCTTATTAGAACGCATCACCTAATTATCTGACATCAACTATGTCTAATCAGTATGATGTATCTAGACCATAAGAAATATATTTAAAATCAATTTCAAAGTATCTCGAGGTTCTATTTATATATTGGGAACTAATATAACCTTTTGATAGTATAATTAATATATGTAAATTACCATTTAAATAGTGGATGTAGAAATATCAACAACATTATAGTAAGGGTAAATCATGTATACCTCACTATATCAATGATATGTTAATAAAAAAGTACTAATAAATTTGGGTCAGGGAACCCACTATTATAACACTAGGATCATAGAACTGAAGCTTCTCATTCTCCTGTAATGAGTGAGAATCATCTTATGATCCTAGAATGGGAGGTTCTCATGAGCCTTATGGAATGATCTCAATGAAAACTCAAGAAGGTTCTCCTCCCCTAGAAGTCCCCATTCAAATAGTTGAGGTTGGGAATGCCAGTGGTGGCTTAGACTAAGGGGATGATCCATCGATGGGTAAGTGTTTTCAATTGGTTTAATTTTTTATCTATACACTTTTCTTTATTTTTTTCAAATGTTTATGAAAAATATCATTTGACCTTCAATGCCTTCATATTCAAGAGCCAAACATGGGGATTAAGTATCCACTCAAATTTAAATATAGGTGCATGGAGAGGTTGAATTTACTCTATAAATAGTGACCCAAGATGATTCTCTAAGTGAAACAATTCTAGAATATGAATCCCTACCCAAGAGTGGTTCTGAGGAAAATTTGGTGGCCCAAAATTCATTTTGTGTCTTCCTCCGTTATACTAGGTAAGATATATAAATGATTATTTTAAATATAACCTTGGAAATTTTTTACTTCCAACTCTACTGACTCCAAATCATGTTCTTTATATTTGGGTATAATGGGTTTGACTACCACAAGATCCACTATGCTATAAAGGAGGACATCCCATGATGAGAATAAGAGAAAAGGTCTCAAAATCTTCTAATCAAGGTGATTTTTCTTACTAAATCTGATGAATTTTGAGCCACACTATCTCAAATAGAACATGATCATGATAAAGAGGTGGAAGACTATTATTCAAAAGTTGATGAGAAATCTCTTCAAATAATACATCTCCAGTGAAAATTGGATTCTACCAAGAGATAACTTTTGTAGCTTCATCAATCTTTGGAAGAGGTTAAAGACAAAGGTAAAATGATATTTACACTATAATAGAAAACCTTTGTATTGTTGATGAAGATCAAGAAAGTGAGTCATATTAGTTTTGTAATAATGTTGAGGAATCATGGGTATCAATATAGTGGCTCAAATTGTTTGTTAACAACATACTGTAATGCCTGAATATAAAATATGAAGAATCCAACTTATGAAATCTACTATTTTTTTGATCCATGGATAAAAATAACCACATTTTTCTTTTTTATTTTTCAAATTAATTCTTTTATTTACTATGAATTAATGAGATTATTAAGACATCAGGGGTAGGATGTAGGTACATGGAGATTATGGATGTGTAGGAAGGGTGGTTGGGCTTCAATGATCATGACACTTTCTATAGGGAAAACACTCTAAGTGGGGGGATGAAACCAAACCCACAGGAGGTGTGAAATTAGTTTAAGTTTAGAGTGTTTAGAACATTAAAATGGGGGGAAATATGCAATGAAGAATTACTGTATGGGGACTATTCTAACATATTTGAAAAGAAATGTTGTTAATCACTATATTGAGGTTCTATGATCTGAGGAATGATATAGGAAAAGTACATAAGGAATAACTATGGACCATATTTGAAAGAAAACATCTATTATGATGCTTTTATGGAGTATGAAGCCATATTGGATTTCTCATGGGGATGAAGATTCCTATGGTTTACAGGACACATTGGAAGTACACATTATGAAAATTAATGTTGGGAATAGTATGCATAGTCTAAAAAAGGTGTCCCTCAGAGTTAGATAATCTTATATCTGATAACAAAGGAAAAGTTTTGAGGATATGAGTTTCTCAAAAAAATGAAGTGTGATTTATTTAAATTATATATTCCAAAATCTTGATGGGATTATTTAGAATAGAGTCTATCATAATGGGTTTTCTATACTCTCATTGGGAGCTCGAGACTAAATTTTTCGTGGATCACATAGGGAATTCCATTCATGGATCTAGCTCACATTCTTGGGAAAATGGGAATTTTCATGAAATCGTGTTTGGTATGGGATATGGGATATGGTTGTCTCTATAAATCTCTTTATAATGAGATTAAAGACATATTTAGTTTTAGTAAATCTCCTCACATAGATCAGGATCATATGTAAAGAAGAAAATGTCATGTAAGGGAGCACACTCTAAACAATCTATGTTTATATTGCATAAAATAATCTCATATTGACTAATGTAATTGTTTAATTAAATATATTGGAATAATAGACTAAAATTTATAATCTCACTTGAGTCATTCTTAATGTGATAAACAAGTGGAAATTGGAGGATTAACCAAAATACGCTATAAATTCCAATTGAGGGTTGTTTTAAGCAAACACTAGCTAATTTGTTGTCCCATAGTGGTCCAACCTAGAATGATCCAATATATTATGAATTTGAGGAGATTATATTTTAAACCATGATCACAAGTATCTTAGATTTTAGAAATTAATATGGGAAAAATTTATAAGGTATGGTTACAGACCATGTTTGAAAGGAAACATCCATTATTGTGAGAACCCATGTTTTTCCGGACTATAGTTTTGAGCAAAAATTTAAACTTTTGATTTCAAATGATCAGGAGAGGTAAAATGGAATTATTTTTTGATAATCATATTACCTCAGATAATTTTTATGACCACTCCATTGGTCTCAGAATAGGGTTTTTACCCTATGAAAAAAGTTTGGTGGAAATCTAAGCTGTTCAAATTTTAGAGAAATAATTAATATTTAATGCTATTAAATTAAATATTAATTTATTCATGTAGGTTTGTTCAGTGATAAATTTTAAATGGATAATTTTATTGAGATTATATCTCCAAATTTGAGTCTAGAATAGAGAGATTAGCCTACGTGAGGCATAAAATCGAGTCAAGCGTAGGGGCCGGCCCATGCCACTTTTTCTTTTCTTTATTTTTTTCTTCTTTTCTTCTCCTTCCACTTCCTTCCTCCTATTTATTTTGGAAACCCCCTATATGGATACTACATGTACATCAACAAGATGGAAAAGGGATAGGGAGGTAGAGTGAGAGAGATATGGGAAGAGATGTACTGTTGCGAAGCTCTCGACGCACTGGTGTGACGTGCGGCAACCATAAACAATGTAATCGAGCGATGATTTGACAGTTTCCCCCCAAAAGTGATCCCATTTACATTTTCACAATAGACCCCATTTTTATTGATTTTTTCATTTTTTTATCACCAAATATTTCTTCATTTTTGCCTCTTGAGGCCTGATCTGTTGTTTCGGGGGTGAAAAAGGGGGTTTCAAGTGATTTGAGGGTTTTCCCTTTGGGAAAACTAGGTTACGTGGAACATGTTCCAGGAGATCAAGCCGTGTGTTCTTCTCATTCAGGTAAGATGAAATTTTCTTAAGTATATGCCATATACTTTGAGTACACGCCGTTTGGTGGTATATGGACATGTATCCGACCATTTGAAAAAGAACACAGAATGCTGTTTTTAGACAGTACACACTATGAACTTTAAAGTACAGATCATGTACTTTTATGCAGGTCCACACTATGATTATGTGTTTTTGACCACTTATGTGGGTAGAGTCCCCCGATAGTTTAAATTTAGGTATTTGAGGTCTGGGGGTTCTTGCCGTAGGGAGCCAAGTGAGAAGTGAGGAGCCTTTGGTTGATAGTAATGATGCTACCAGGTTGGGGGATGAGGCTCGCTGTGGTTGAGGCCATGGTCTAAGACTTTTATTTGAGGACAGACATCATTGTTCCTATGGTTTCCATGCCATTGGCTAATGATAGCTTTCAATAAGTGGTCAATGGGAGTAAGATGCTATTTTTTGGGTGTGCCTTTGGGTTGTCGGTACTTGAGACATGTGGTGCTTGGCTATGTGACTAAGTTAGAACATGAGGTTTCACCTAGGATTTGTGACTATTGGAGTACCTTGGACCGTGGGTCAATGACTCTCTTCACTTATGAGATTGCGGAGGTGGCTGAAGTAAGTATATTTCATTGGGACCATGGACCCAGAGATCAACTAATGTTAAATAGCTTGAGTGGTACGACGTCCAACTCAATTCCCTTGAACAAGATGTCCATGCGATCATGATTATAGACCCAAGGATCGACTGTAGATTGGTTTTCATGTTGATTATTTCACATACTCACGAACATTCATATTTATGTATATATGTATTGGTATGGGTCTATACATGTAAACGTATATAGATATGGACATCCCTGGTGAAAATTTCCCAGTTGACAGGGATTATGGACCCTTGGTACGACTATGGGCTCATGTTGGTTTTACATTACTTTTGGTTAGGTTTCAGCTAGGCTGAGCACGTTGCTTTTTCATACACTAATAGAAACATTATTATAGGTTGTTTGCCAGGGTGGCCTACTAAGAATATTTTTCACCCCTATATGTGCACCTCAGTGTACATGTAGACATTATATAAGCTTTTCAGGTTTAACACGAGTTTCATGGTGGATAGGGAAGATGCCCAATGTTTCTTGCTTGAGAAAAGTTTCTCGAGTTTTTATTTTGATCGGGCGGGTGCAGTTAGATAGTGTATGGAGATCAGGTACGTAGGTTGGATTGAAGTTAGTATCATAGCCCTATACTTTTAATTTCATATTCTTTTGTATTACTGTATGTGTGTGATCAAACCAGTTGGTGTCTAGTGTTGTATTGTATTATATAATTTTTCCGAATTTTTACAGACTTTTACTATTGCATGTTTTTCTATTTTAGTATTTTATTGGATTTTCACTTTATTTACTTTTTTATGTGCATGATGCTTAGTTATTTTCGCTATTTTATTACACTAATATGAGGGTATAGTCTCTATACTATCACCTCCTAGTCCATCGCTACTAGTCGATAGCCTCTGGCTCATGGGGAGGCACGCTTGAGGCCTAGTAACCCACTGGGTTGGAGCATCGGTTTAGTGGATTTTGGGTCCGGACGTTACAAAGTGGAATCATATGAGTTATTTTCCTAGTATTTACTATTTTTTATATGGTAGAGAAGAGTATTAGGAATGTGTTGGAACCTATGATTGATATCAGACTGGTGCATTAAGGATACTTGTTCTGGTAAGAAATACTAGTTTCCTGGGTTTGGGATTGCTATTATGTTATGTGATGTTACAATTGTTTATGATTTATTCATTGAGTGACGCACTTGTTGTGTGGATGTTATGATTTACTATGGATCTCAGATTCTTGTCCATTGGTAACATGCTAGAGATGGATTTTGACTCTTGGACAACAAATGAAAGGGGTGTCTCATGCATCATTTTTGGCACATCACATTCACATCATAAAATCCCACTAGTGTGTGATTTTACTAATGACAAAGGCATAATTAGTTGGGAATACTTACATGAATATTTACTTCTGATGTCAGATTATATGGATATACATTGAGGAATTTTTTGTGAGGATGATGAATCAGTCCTCATGTACAACAGGTGTAGTGACCTATTAGTTCAATATGGCATGTGATGCCTTTTTGTTGTTACCCTTGTAGGGTTTTGTTTCTCATATCTGTGGTTATATAGTTAGATCACTAAGTATGATGCCAATGGATACCATGAATTTTTTTCTGTACTGGAACTCTTGAGGGTATTTCTATATATGGATACCCAATGAGTGTCATCTCAGTTCCTCATAGGTGTTGGTTATGACCTCTAAGAAGCAGTTCTTTTTTAGGATGATTAGAGAGGATCAGGGCCTTTATAAGACGTGTTTTCAATTTAAACCCTTGTTTTTCTCTTGAACATGTGTATTTTCTGTGGTCGTTTTGTTTCTTATAGGTTTCTTTGGATATGATGATAAGGGTGTCCCTATGGTGTGGAGTACCAAATCTGTCATAATTAAATGTATTCTATGTAGGAGATAGTTGTTGATGCTATAAGCTTGGTCATTGGACAATCCATAT
The DNA here is from genome assembly GCA_963277665.1 of Viscum album. Lineage (NCBI taxonomy): Eukaryota > Viridiplantae > Streptophyta > Magnoliopsida > Santalales > Viscaceae > Viscum > Viscum album. Next base: position 1,428,134,036 of record OY728156.1, on the reverse strand, counting down.
AAATTGGTTGTGTAGATACTTCAGTTGAGAGCATGGTTGTCGGTCCTTGCACCAGGATTCCCAGAGATGAGAAGGTTTATGGTGGGGAGTTTATAAGAACCCATGTTTTTCCAGACTGTATTTTTTAGCAGAAATTTGAAAATTTTCTTTCAGATGCTTAAGAGGGGGTAAAATGGTCTTTTCCAATGGGCATATGATCTCAGATAATTTTTCTAACCACTCTATTGGTTCCTTAATGGGGTGTATACCTTAGGACATGAGTTTTGTGGAAATATAAGTTGTTTTAATTTTAGCGAAATAATAAATAATTAATATTATTAAATTAAATATTAATTATACACACAAGTTTGTTCTGTGATTATATTTAAATAGAGACTTGTATTGATATTTCATCTCTTCCTTTGAGTCCAAAATATGGAGTTTATCCTAGGTGATACATAAACTCGAGTCGGGCATCAGGGCCGGCCTGTGCCACTTTTTCCTTTCTTACTTTTTTTCTTCTTTTATTTTCTTTCCTCTTATTTCTTCCTCCTTCTTGCGCACACCCCCTATGTGGATCCTAGTTGTCGATTACCTAATATAAAAAATTTATCGGGAGCTTGAGTGAGAGAGGGTAGGGAATAGAGGTACTGTTGTGAAGCTCTCAATTCACCAGTGTGATGTGCGACAACTGTGGACAGTGTAATCAAGCGAAGCTTCGGCGGTTTCCACCCAATTGTAGGCCCATTTACCTTTTCTCTATAGATCCAATTTTAATTGGAGTTTTAATATTTTTATAACCATATATTTCATTCTTGTGGTCTATTGAGGCTCGATCTATTATTTGCGAGGTAGAAATAAGGGTTTTAGAAAATCTGAGGGTTTTCCCATCGAGACACCTTGGTTAAGCGATGTATGTTCCAAGGGAGAACATCATGTGTTATTACAGTTCTAGGAATATAAATAGTTCTTATATATATTTTGTGAACTGTGAGTACACTTCATGTGGTGGTACATGGACCTATGTCTGACCATGTGAAAAAGAACACAACATGTTGGTTTTTAGACAGTACACATCATGTACTTTCAACTACACACCATGTAATTTTATATAGGTTGAATTTGTGATGAGGTGGGTTTGAAAACTCGTGTGGGTAAGGGCCCCTGATAGTTTTAGGTATGGTATTTGAGGTTTGGGGGTTCTTTTTGTATGAATTCACATGGGATTTAAGGATCTTTCAGTTGATAGCTATGAGGCTATCGAGTTAGGGGATGAGGCTCCCTGTGATTGAGGCTTTGGGCCATGACTTTTATTTGATTAAAAGCATCATTGTACCTATAGTTTTCGTGCCATGGGATGATGTGAGAATTCAACCAAGGGTTATTTGGACCAGGATACTATTGTTTGGGATTCTTCTGGGACATCAGTACTTGAGACACGAGGTGTTAGGAGGCATATGGTGTTGGGCTGTGTGATTATGGTCGAACCTGAGGGTTCACCTAGGATTTGTAATGATAGGAGTACCTTGGAGAATGGGTCAGGGATTCTCTTTGCCTATAAGATTCTGGAATTGGACAAATAAGGTATATGTCGATGGGATTACGAAGCTAGATATTGACTTAATGGTACATGACTTGAGTGGTACGATGTCCAGCTCAATTCCCTTGCACATAATGTCCAGGAGATTGGGATTATGGACCCAAGGAATGACTGTAGATTGGATTTCATGCTTATTATTTCACATACTCATGAATATTCATATTTATGTATATATGTATAGGTATGGGACTATACATATATAAATATATAGATATGGACACCAATGGTGGAACCTTCCCAGTTGACATGGATTACGGACCCTAGGTACAACTGCGGGCTCACATTGGATTTACTTTTCTTTTGGTTCTGTTTCATATAGTCTAAGTATATTTCTTTCACATACACTTATATCAGCTCATTTATATGTGGTTTATCAAGGTGTCCTACTAAGACTCTTTCTTACCTCTGAACATGAACCTTAGTGTACATGCAGACCTTATGTCTACATTTTAGGTTTAGAAAGAGTTGCATGGTCGATAGAGATAAGGCCTAGTGTTTCTTGTTCGAGTGGAGCTTCTCGAGTGGTTGTTTTGATTAGGATGGTGTAGTTTTATAGTGTTTAAATATTGGGTACATTAGTTGTCTCAGAGTTAGTAGTATATCCCTTTTACTTTTACTTTCATCTTCTTTTGTTTTACTGTATGTGTGTAGTCGGCCCAGTGGGTATCTAGTTTTATACTATATTGCATAGATGTTTTGGTTTTTTTATAGAATTTTTCTATTATAACTTCTTTTATTTCAGTTTTTTATTGTTTCCACACTATGTTTACTTTCTATTTTTATGATATATAGTTATTTCTGATGTTCTGTTACTCTGATATAAGGGTATAGTTTCCCCATTTTCTCCTCCTAGGCCCTCACTGCTAGCTGGAAGCCGCTGGAATACAGGGAGGCATGTTTGGGGCCTATTAACACACCGGCTTAGAGCACCAGTTTAGGGAATTTTGGGTCGGGATGTTAAAATCCTGATGTTTCCATATCATACAAAGAAAAGTGGACTTTCTAATAAGGATGATTATTCCTCTCATGGACATGATACATTGGGGGTGAACATTACGCATAGCCATATTGGGTGTTTCATTCATATTTATAACAAATTTATCCTTCTGAATTGGATACTTTTATAGGAAATAGTAAGGGGAAGATTATCAAAATTTGAATATCCAAAAACACAGAGTGTGATCTGTGAAAGAGGGGAGTCCATATAGTATGAAGGAAGAATTTATGATGGATTTTTTTATCCATAACATTATTCATATGTAATGAATGGGGAATTATATATAACAATGAGTTTATAAATGAGGGAACTCATGTTGGAATCTCCTATACTGATTAGGGAAATGTCCAGGAGAGTTTTTTTATTTTGTAGTTGGACATTTAATGAGATATCCAGGCATCACTACCTATATCATCAGAGTGAGAATCAAGCCACACATAGTTCTAACATAAATTTCCCTGAACAAATCATGTTCTTGTATGATAAGAGGGAATTGTTTTATCATATAGTGGTTGGGAAAGGATATAGGATCTAGAAATCACTACGTATCCTCTATATATTGGATTCAATATGAATGTAGTTCTCAAAGAGAAAACTGGTGCGGTTGGAGACCGACACTGAGAGTAATAATTCCTTTAATGCAATGAATAAAGTTCCATATATTTTTACATAATATGATATTGGTTTGAAACATGTAGTGTAATATTTTATAGTGAGGATTTTGAAAATATAATTTAACATCGTATGATGAGGAAGAGGTTTCATAGAGTTTAATGTCTTATGATAGATACTTTTTTGTAACGACCCGAAAATTTTTTTAAATAAATTTTGTTTCCCAATTTTATGTGTTATTGTTATACTCAACAAAAACCTTTTATTTGATAAACATGATTATAAATAAAATGAGACCATTGGTTTTTGAGTGTTATATGACCATCGGTCAATATGACCACCGTGAACAAAATGTTTTGATTATTGTCTCTAAATTTAAGTAATCTTGGTTAATTATTATAGAAAGATGATTTGATGGCCTCACCTAGTAGCCTTGGGCCGATCGAAGACCATCTAACAGAGATTGGGAAGGAGGTAGCACCATTGGGCTTTGCTCTGGACCAAATCCAAGACGAAATTCATCATGTGAAGCTAGAACGGAATCGCCTTCGCGAGAAGTTCAAACTGATAGAAATTACTACTCGGGCAATGTTGACTGAGCCGCCCCAAAATTCTATCACCCTAGCACACCTTACTCTTAGGTCCTATGCTGGTATTATAAGGGGTTATGTAACGAGACCGTAATTGCCTTGTGTAATCTTTTTTTTAAATAAAAATTTGGATTTCTTCTTATGATGATGTTTATGAATTTTCAGATGACCGGATAAATATTGTATGCATATTTTTGAAGAATTTTAGAAAAAGGATATTTTAAAAATGGTTGTGTAAACCTTAAATAATTAAAAATGTGTAACGATTTTCGAAAAATGGTCTTCTACAATTATGTTCAGTACGAAATTTAGAGTCTAATAAGATCAACTTGATTTTTGATGAATAGTAAATTATGAATAGTGATTTTATGATTAGGATTAGTAATATGACCAAATGAATTAGTAATCTCACTTAAAGAAAGTTTTAAAATAATTTATGCTCCTTGATTAAGTAATGTGATTCAATAAAATAGTTAAATAACGGTTTCATTAATTATTATTCAAGTATTAGTTTTTTCAGGTGAATAGTGTTTTTTAACTAAAAATTTAATTAAAAATAATTATAAAATTATTTTTATAAAAATGACATTATTTTTGAACTCAGAGCATCGATATTATGTTATGGTAATTTTTGGGGTTTTTTCTGAAAAAATGAATTTTCGATGAATAGTGTTTTTATTTAAGAATTAAATTAAAAATATTTAGAAAATCATTTTTATAAAATGGAGTTCATATTTGTAATTAGAGCGTTGATATTTGGTTAAGGTGAAATTTTGGGATTATTCTGAGAAAGTTGAATTTTTGATGAATAGTGAAAATACAGTTTTTAAGTTACGGGTGTTTAATGACATCATTAAATGATGTATTAAGTTTGTAATCAATATGTTCGAATTATGAATAGTGAGATAAGTTATGAGGTGTCCCAAGTGGCCAATACCATGGGCAAATACCATGGGCAAGCCCATGGTTTTGCCAAAACCACTAAAGAGGTGTCCCTTTGCCATTAATGCCTTGTCCCGTCACTTTCCCTATAAATACCAAGCCATCCTCTCATCCATTCGACTCCCCACTCTTCCCCAACGAAGTTCTGGTCTCATTACCTCCCAAAGAGTCCTCCCAAGGTGCCCCCAAGACCTCAAGGTCCCAACCTTTGAGGTTTAAGAGTTACATTTTAAGGTAAGGGATCCGACCCCTCTCTTTCTTTTCAAGTGATCTCTTTTATGTCATTCCTTTTATGCTCCATGTTCTTATTTTGGAGGTTGTTCTTTTATAATCCTCTTACTGCCCTTTTTATGTTAATATGATTAAAGACCCCCTCTTACTCTCATCATTTCGTTTTAAGAAAGTTTAAGTTGCGCCGTTAGGCTGCCGAATTTTCAAGGGATTCATTCACCTCTCTCTTTTTCAAAGTTCTACTTTCATGTCAAGTCTTTCAAGTTCATTTTTATTATGTTGGGGTATGATCTCTATATTTATCATACTGGTCTTTTATGATCACATGATGAGAGACCCCATTTGATCTCTTCAATTCAGTATTTTGATGTCTTAAGTGGCGCCGTTAGGCTGCCGAATTTTTAAGTGGTTCTTCACCCTTCTCGTTTTGAAGTTCTACTTTCATGTCAATTCTTTCAAGTTCCTTTATATTATGTTGGGGTATGATCTCTATATCTATCATACTGGACTCTTATGTTCATATGATGAGAGACCCTATTTGACCTTTTCAATTCAATTTTGTTGAAGTTTAAGTGATGCCGTCAGGCTGCCGAATTTTCACAAGAGAAATCTTGTTTTGTTTTCTTCCTTTCATGTTCTTCATTTCATATGGTATATTTTCAAATTTCATTACCATGTTCCTAAATCCCTTATATTTTGTCCCTCTACTGTTTGATGGGTCATTTATGAATGTTTGACCCATGTCCCATCTCTTCTCAATGTTTTCTAAAACCTTGTAACATAGCCGTTATGCTGCAGAATTTTCCCCTCAAAATGCCTATCTCTTTTCTCAAAAATTATTTTATGTTATAAAGTGAATACTCAAAGCTCTTATTTCTACAAGGGTATTCACATATATATCAAAATGTTCCATTTTAAATTCTGGGATTTACATACATGAGACCCGCTTCCCTTTCCGTGGGTTTAATGTGCCGTAAAGATCATGTCATTAAAGCAGTTTTTAAAATGTTATGATTATGAAATGAAACCCATTTATTTTATGCTATATGGGTTATTTATGAAATGTTTGATGATGATATATGTGGCTCACATGATAATAAAGGCAAATTTAAGGGTGCTCCCTGATAGCGCTCCAATGCATTGGGTAAAGACTTAATCTCTAGAGATGACCATTTTAACGACGCCTTGGTGAATAACCTTGGTAATTTTTAACGACACCTTGGGGATGGACCTTGGTGAAACGAAACGATTTCCAATATTAAATGTTGCAGCCACATCTTCAAGTTATGAAAAAGTTTTATTTTTATTATGATATGCCTCATGATTTCATTTTCATGCCTTAAAGTTCTTTTCATGACTTTATTGATGTATCCCATGTTCCTATGTAAAATGTTTCACTTGTTTCCCTTGCTGGGCCTTCTGCTCACCCTTTCTTTTGATGTATTTCCCCAGGTTATGAGATTCAGTAATGAGCCTAGGGTGAACATGAGGAGAAGCCTTTCAAGTGTTTAAGAAGAATTCTATTTGTTGTTTTCATGTTTTAAGTTCCTGGTTTCCAAGACACTAAACCTTAAAGATCCTCGGTTTTGTAAAATGTAATTAAAGTTTATGTGATAAAAAGGTGGGATGCTATAGTTGGTATCAAAGGATGGTTTAGTTATTTGTGGAAATTAGGATATGAAAACTCTAGGAGGAACCCTATAGAAAAGTTTAATATAGGAAATCTTCCTGGTATTTTGGTGAGTATTGAGTAAGGGGTTGCCAAGCAAATACATCCCTGTCTGGATACGAGCAGGTAGAGGTGGCTCTGGCACAGATGTACATAGGGGTAAAACCCGAAAACACCGCTTTGAGCTAGACTCGAACGGGAACTGGTACACGACAACGGGCCTTGCTGCACTCTTGGTTACGACACTCCCGGGGGATATTCTTTGGTAAATTCATAAGCTTGGTATGAACCATTATTAAAGGAACAAAGATAAAATAAAATAAAGATTCACATAAGAATATATGATCATGGATAACCTAGATGGGAACCTAGGGGATCACAAGTTAGGGTATACTTTTCTTCTACAAGTTATCCTTATATGCTTTAAGTTCCTTTTCATGATTATTGGTTAAGTATTTAAGCCTCTAATTATACTTTATCTTCTTAGTTAATGGTGGGAAATGGAATAACGTGTCCCAACAACCAATATGATAGGAAATGCGACAATTTCCGTATTAATATGTCAGAGATGATTAGGGGATTAAAAGATGATTATTATTTTGGAAGGCGTTCACTATTTTGCGGACCCTATATGATCGAGGTAAATAGATTACTATAGTATTTTCATTGAGGAGTAAGGTTGACTTATATTTTGAAGAATTGATGAATTTAAGGTGGACTTATAATAATTTAGGTTACTTTTGGGAATGATTAACCTATCTTGGGTAAAATTTGTTTAGGTTAGCTACTTTTGTTATAAGATGTTAGGAGTGGTTGATGTTGTCTGGAGATGAACAATGAAGTTGTTTTGGAAGACTATGTTATCAAATCCTTCTTGTATTTGGGTTTCAATCTTAGTTTGGTTTATTTTGAGGAATTTTAAGGACCGTTATTTATGGAGTGGTCTATGATGAACGTTGGGTAGTACCATGTAACTTTGAAGATTTAAATGTAGGTTCTATTCCTATGGGATTCTTTCTTTTTGAAGAGTTGTTTTACCTTAACCTTTCTGTTTTTGGGATAATGTTTAAAGATAGAAGAAATAGATAGTTAATCTTTTTTAGATTATGTGATTCTATAGAAGATGATTCTTGTGATTTTATGAGACCAAGTGTTTTTGAATTCTCATCATTTGGCGAAAAGATTAGTGTTGGTAGGGACTTGTTAAAGGATGAAACTCTACTTGAAGGTAGGTATATTTTCTTATGTTTTTGTTCTATGTAGTAAATGAAATCCTCAAAATTATGAAAAGAAACGTAAAACAAAAATGTTGTTGGTTTACGTTTCCTACTAGGTAATCAAAGACCGTTTACACACATCATAAGTTTGGGATTTTTTCATGGTTAACTTTCTCCTAATCATTTTCTATATCACTCTCTCTCAGAACTGACCCTTTGTTTTTTCCTCCATCTCCATGTTTTCCTGCATGGAACCCGAGTGTGGGTTAACTCGGGTGGCCTTTGTACTTCCTTTTATTTCTTTTAAAGTAATGGTGTTACTGACTCCTTTTCCGATGTGGGACCTTCAATGAAATTTCAAAACCCAATTTTAAAATTGCGAGGACGCAATTTCTTAAGGGGGGAAGAATGTAACGACCCGAAATTTTTTTTAAATAAATTTTGTTTCCTAATTTTATGTGTTATTGTTATACTCAAAAAAAACGTTTTATTTGATAAACATGATTATTAATAAAATGGGACCATTGGTTTTTGAGTGTTATATGACCATCGGTCAATATGACCACCGTGAACAAAATGTTTTGATTATTGTCTCTAAATTTAAGTAATCCTGGTTAATTATTATAGAAAGAAGATTTGATGGCCTCACCTAGTAGCCTTGGGCCGATCGAAGCCCATCTAACAGAGATTGGGAAGGAGGTATCACCATTGGGCTTTGCTCTGGACCAAATCCAAGCCGAACTTCATCATGTGAAGCTAGAACGGAATCGCCTTCGCGAGAAGTTCAAACTGATAGAAATTACTACTCGGGCAATGTTGACTGAGCCGCCCCAAAATTCTATCACCCTAGCACACCTTACTCTAAGGTCCTATGCTGGTATTATAAGGGGTTATGTAACGAGACCTTAATTGCCTTGTGTAATATTTTTTTTAAATAAAAATTTGGATTTCTTCTTATGATGATGTTTATGAATTTTCAAATGACCGGATAAATATTGTATGCATATTTTTGAAGAATTTTAGAAAAAGGATATTTTAAAAATGGTTGTGTAAACCTTAAATAATTAAAAATGTGTAATGATTTTCGAAAAATGGTCTTCTACAATTATGTTCAGTACGAAATTTAGAGTCTAATAAGATCAACTTGATTTTTGATGAATAGTAAATTATGAATAGTGATTTTATGATTAGGATTAGTAATATGACCAAATGGATTAGTAATCTCACTTAAAGAAAGTTTTAAAATAATCTAGGCACCTTGATTAAGTAATGTGATTCAATAAAATAGTTAAATAACGGTTTCATTAATTATTATTCAAGTATTGGTTTTTTCGGGTGAATAGTGTTTTTAATTAAAAATTTAATTAAAAATAATTAGAAAATTATTTTTATAAAAATGACTTTATTTTTGAACTCAGAGCATCGATATTATGTTATGGTAATTTTTGGGGTTTTTTCTGAAAAAATGAATTATCGATGAATAGTGTTTTTATTTAAAAATTAAATTAAAAATATTTAGAAAATTATTTTTATAAAATGGAGTTCATATTTGTAATTAGAGCGTTGATATTTGGTTAAGGTGAAATTTTGGGATTATTCTGAGAAAGTTGAATTTTTGATGAATAGTGAAAATACAGTTTTTAAGGTACGGGTGTTTAATGACATCATTAAATGATGTATTAAGTTTGTAATCAATATGTTCGAATTATGAATAGTGAGATAAGGTATGAGGTGTCCCAAGTGGCCAATACCATGGGCAAATACCATGGGCAAGCCCATGGTTTTGCCAAAACCACTAATGAGGTGTCCCTTTGCCATTAATGCCTTGTCCCCTCACTTTCCCTATAAATACCAAGCCATCCTCTCATCCATTCGACTCCCCACTCTTCCCCAACGAAGTTCTGGTCTCATTACCTCCCAAGGAGTCCTCCCAAGGTGCCCCAAGCCCTCAAGGTCCCAACCTTTGAGGTTTAAGAGTTACATTTTAAGGTAAGGGATCCGACCCCTCTCTTTCTTTTCAAGTGATCTCTTTTATGTCATTCCTTTTATGCTCCATGTTCTTATTTTGGAGGTTGTTCTTTTATAATCCTCTTACTGCCCTTTTTATGTTCATATGATGAAAGACCCCCTCTAACTCTCATCATTTCGTTTTAAGAATGTTTAAGTTGCGCCGTTAGGCTGCCGAATTTTCAAGGGATTCATTCACCTCTCTCTTTTTCAAAGTTCTACTTTCATGTCAAGTCTTTCATGTTCATTTTTATTATGTTGGGGTATGATCTCTATATTTATCATACTGGTCTTTTATGATCACATGATGAGAGACCCCATTTGATCTCTTCAATTCAGTATTTTGATGTCTTAAGTGGCGCCGTTAGGCTGCCGAATTTTTAAGTGGTTCTTCACCCTTCTCGTTTTGAAGTTCTACTTTCATGTCAATTCTTTCAAGTTCCTTTATATTATGTTGGGGTATGATCTCTATATCTATCATACTGGACTCTTATGTTCATATGATGAGAGACCCTATTTGACCTTGTCAATTCAATTTTGTTGAAGTTTAAGTGATGCCGTTAGGCTGCCGAATTTTCACAAGAGAAATCTTGTTTTGTTTTCTTCCTTTCATGTTCTTCATTTCAAATGGTATATTTTCAAATTTCATTACCATGTTCCTAAATCCCTTATATTTTGTCCCTCTACTGTTTGATGGGTCATTTATGAATGTTTGACCCATGTCCCCTCCCTTCTCAATGTTTTCTAAAACCTTGTAACATAGCCGTTATGCTGCAGAATTTTCCCCTCAAAATGCCTCTCTCTTTTCTCAAAAACTATTTTATGTTATAAAGTGAATACTCAAAGCTCTTATTTCTACAAGGGTATTCACATATATATCAAAATGTTCCATTTTAAATTCTGGGATTTACATACATGAGACCCGCTTCCCTTTCCGTGGGTTTAATGAGCCGTAAAGATCATGTCATTAAAGCAGTTTTTAAAATGTTATGATTATGAAATGAAACCCATTTATTTTATGCTATATGAGTTATTTATGAAATGTTTGATGATGATATATGTGGCTCACATGATAATAAAGGAAAATTTAAGGGTGCGCCCTGATAGCGCTCCAATGCATTGGGTAAAGACTTAATCTCTAGAGATGACCATTTTAACGACGCCTTGGTGAATAACCTTGGTAATTTTTAACGACACCTTGGGGATGGACCTTGGTGAAACGAAACGATTGCCAATATTAAATGTTGCAGCCACATATTCATGTTATGAAAATGTTTTATTTTTATTATGATATTCCTCATGATTTCATTTTCATGCCTTAAAGTTCTTTTCATGACTTTATTGATGTATCCCAAGTTCATATGTAAAATGTTTCACTTGTTTCCCTTGCTGGGCCTTCTGCTCACCCTTTCTTTTGATGTATGTCCCCAGGTTATGAGATTCAGTAATGAGCCTAGGGTGAACATGAGGAGAAGCCTTCCAAGTGTTTAAGAAGAATTCTATATGTTGTTTTCATGTTTTAAGTTTCTGGTTTCCAAGACACTAAACCTTAAAGATCCTCGGTTTTGTAAAATGTAATTAAAGTTTATGTGATAAAAAGGTGGGATGCTATAATTTTACTATAGTTTAACATCATGAATCTAGGATACAAGATCACTAAAATTTAAGGTCGTATTGCTTTGACATAAATTGGTTTTTGAAGTTTTCAATATAGTAAGAGAAATGAAAAAACCCATCATGGATAGAGGAACTAAATACTAGTTTAAAAGATCTCATGGATATGTATATTTAGTTTAATTTTATAGTTCTTGTAAATATGGGTGGATATAGTTTATGTTTTCATATCATTGAACAATCAGTGTTCCATTTAAGGTCTTGCATCTTGGACTAGTCATGCCCTTTAAGGTTGTACGATAAGTCTTGGTGGTCGATTATGGTTGTGTTATGGATTAACCATAAAAATTAGAAGAATCACCCAAAATATAGAATCCCAATTGAGTCATGATGGATGTGAGAATCAAGTGAAGTCATGAAGTAATCCAAATTACACCAAATATTCTAATCGAGGGTCATATCTGATGCGTACCACCTGATTTGTATTTCCATGATCATTAAGTCAATAATGCTCTAACATTTTCTGGATTTAAAGAGGGAATGTTTTAACCCATGACCTTGAGTCTCTCGGGTCTAAAAAAGTGATATGGGAAAATTATATAAGGAGTGACCATGGACCATGCTCAAAAACTAGTTTCTTCTATGATGTTTTCAAGGAATACAGAGGCAAGAGGGCTTTCTATTGAGGATGAAGATTCCTAATTTTGAAAGACCACACCAGGGGTGTATTATGAAGATCTATGGTAGGTGTAGTATGAATATTCAAAATAGAGGTGTACTTCATATTTGGGTACTTTTTTGACTAACAGACAGGGAAAGATTATTGGGATCCTAATATCCCGAGTCACGAATAATGATTTGTGAAAGGAAGGATTACATAGTATGAAGGGAGTGTTTAGATCATAATTTTACCATGAATTGGAAGAATTTTCCTTGAATAGTTTTGGATCATATGAAATGAAGGGAACATTTTGTCCAACCATGAGTTTTTTAATGTTGGAACCTATGTAAGAGTATCTTATATGGATTGATGTCATATACAAGAGGGGGGAATTTTTATCAGGTTGCGAATGGGATAAGATTTGGGATAAAAGTTTCACTACATATCTCAATAGAGTGATAATCAAGCCATATGTAGTTCGGAGAGGGAGGTTTAGTAGAAGACCAAAACAATGAATAGTGGTCAACTCAGAAAATAACCACAAAAATGATCAATTTTACATCATGTGAAAGGAAATCAACCATAACTTTAACATCATGTTGAAAGGATGAGGTGTCTTATAGTTTAATAAATTATTACATGGATGTTTTCCTATAGTTTAATGTCATGCTACTATGTTAATAGTGGGTTTTATAGACCCAAATTAAAAAATACCTTTGATTACCATACCATGTCTATAGTGAGTTATTCATGATGTATACTTTCCATTATAGTGTTGATATTTCTGCATCCACTGTTTAAATTGTAATTTCCATAGATTATTTATCATCTAAAAAGGTTATAACAGTTCTTAAGATATAATGAGAACTTTGAGATACTATGAAATTAATGTTAAAAATATTTCTTATGATCTATATACATCATAATGGCTGAAAATAGATGAAGTAGGACCATCAGGTGCTGGGGGATCATAATCGTGAAGACATATTCTCATGAAGTTCACACTTGGTGATCTTGAGTAGATTATATCATGAGGACAGACCTTCCAATAGATACTGCACATGTTTCAAGTTTTATTCAGTATTCTAATATATGAACAAGTGTATTGGACTCTTAACTTGAGAAAATTTTAAATTTATACGATTTTGTCACATACATTGATGTAAGGAAAAAACCATGACATTGAAATTATGGTGAGGTAGCCTGTTTTGGGTGCATCTTTGATGTAATGGAATCTGTTGAATGACAAAAATATATTTTTTCCGCTTTTGAGTTGATAAAGTGATATCATGAGACTAGTTGATCGGGATGGTAGTACCTTAACTAAATCCATGCCCATGGTCAAATAATTTAAGTCCATCTTGTAAGGTAAAAAAATAATAAAGCAAAAAAAGACAATGACACACAATATGCATCATGCTTTGAGATATATCTCTAGAAAAAGAGATTAATTTTCATGGATTATGTTTTTAGAAGGGTTTTCATTGATATGTATATTCCTTATCACTTTAGGGGCCTTGATGAGTTTCTAGACCCTGCTTCTGGACGGTGAATATTATTTATTCCTATTGATATTAGGGTCTAAATGGTCACACCGAATAACGTATTCAAAAGTCTTCCCTATTAAAAATAATATGTATATAGGATATGGTTGGCCCCACAACAGGGTCCAGGATATGTCTAAATATATACGATCTACAAAGAAGTAAATAAATTCATATTACTCAAATTAGAATAATCAGTATTGAATTCATTTATTAAATGTATTTACAAGTATTAAAGAAAATATAATGGAAAATATTATATGAATGAATGTTATTTTAATATTCAATGTTTGTTTAATATTTTAGAGACTATCGAGTTGAGTTAATGGCTCAGTATTTATCATGTAATAAATTTATTATATTATAAGTAAGTGATAAAATTATAAATGATATTTATGACTCATGAAGGTAGTCATAAGATATTGTTTATAGATTATTTAGTGTGTAATATATATTCTGGGGTTGAGGAGATGTTTTTACATATATATTACTTCACTATATAAGTGGGAGAGGTTATCATTCACATGTACTATTCATAACGCAATTTTGAGAGATTATATCACCCATATACCTCTCAATAGATAGAAGCTCTGGATCTATGAAATAAGAATGATCTCTTGTTCATGAATCTAAGGAATGTCCATACAGTGATAATTAATAGGTTTAATTCATTTTCAGAACTTTGTGATAGCAACCAAAATACAATGATCGATGCTCTTGAAGATTTTTAAAGTGTGTGTGGATGATTTAGAGGGCTTCTACTTTAGATCCTTTGAGCAGTGATTATTAGTGACAACCAGATCTTGAATGAACAAATTCACAATGAATGAGGTATTTTTTTATTTTATTTTTGTGATTAATGATTCACATAAAGATTCTAAGGTAGTAACTAGGTAATTCTTAGCCAGTGATGATGTATTTACTTCAATAATTGGAGAAATTTTTTAAATTACTATATTTTTGGGCTTTTGTTTTGTTCCTAATAAAATAATTGGTATCAAATGGATAAAATGATCTTTTAAGTTGAATAAAAAATAAACTTGCAATAAATACGTTTAGAGGGCATCACTATGGTACCAATTCGAAAAATGGTGTTTCAATATGACATTAGATGGCCATGTTGTTACCAAATGATGTTTTTAATATGGACTGGAATTAAATTAGTGGGTATTAATTTTAAGATAAAATTTTTATGTTATATAATATAGGAAACTAGATGGATGGTGGTGGTTTGTGGAAAATATTATATTTCTATCTATTTTTTTGGAGAGAAAAATAGAATTTTTTGGTTAGCCATTTTTTCATCAATTATGGAATTATCTCAAAGAAAAACCTAATAAAATAAGTGTTCAATTTTTTTTATTAAAAAAATGTAATTTAAAAATTTCAAAATGGGGGCATAACCTTTGAATAGATAAATAAAACAAAAGATAATAAATGTTTGGAGTGGGGTGGTGGAGACCCATGAAAGGAAAGAATTAGATAAAAAAGGGTAGTGATGGGTTGGGGGAGAGACATTTGGAATTAAATCCAACACAAAAATAGAAATTGAAGCTTCCCAAGTAGGATCCTTTGTCACATCCTCCAATGACCACACCAAAGACCAGCCCCTATTTCCATCTATCATCTCGTCTACCCCGCTCAAAAACAATCCGAAAACAACCACTAGCACCACCAATCAACACTAGAGGCCTATGATAGTCTGTCATATTACTTTGGTGAAGAACCCCCTTTCTAAAACCCCACTATCACCAGCACCATCCATCACAACCCCACACCAGATCAACCACTGACCCCATGCACCAACAATATGACCTCATGCACCACCCAAACTTCGACCCCTACTTGTTCCACATACCACAAGGATTTAATCAACCATCACATGTTTTCCCATCCAACCATTCATCCCCCCCTTAATGCTACCATATTAGGTCAAACCCCCTCCTTCATCAGCCTCCCACTGACTTGGTCAAATCCCCCTCCTTCATCGGCCTCCACACACACAATCATTTAAAACTGAACCACAAAATCCCTTCAGGCATACCTTATTTAAATGAGACACCCCATTTCAGGACATTTTTTATTCACACTTCCACTTGAGTCCTTTTTTGGTGGAAGGTGGAAAAAAAAGGTTAGCTTGACCTGGGGAGATTCTGGGTGGGTCTTATCCAACCCACTCACTCATATCCTGTCTATGCGGGGTATGAAAACAATATATATATATATATATATATATATATATATATATATTTCAAAATAAGTTAATATTATTTAAATATATATTTAAAAACTAAATTTTGAACTAGATGATGATTTTATTTGAATTAAAATTTTAGAAAAAAATTATTTAATTAAAATAAGTCCCTTAATCTAAATTTATTGAAAATTTAAAATTTATTGTGAATTTGATTTCACATTGACTAATCATGATTAAATACTTCCAATTTATGTATAAAATTTAATTTATTTAATTATTTAACTGCAATTACATATGATGTTTCTAATAAATTAATTATTTATATGGTTCGTGCAACATCAATATTCATCATTATATATATAAGGGTCTATATCCCTAGATAAAGGATATTTTTATTTATTATTAAATCTCGAGGAACCTTCACCTATAGGTGAGTAAGTTTTATTATGAAAATGTTAAAGTATGGCATGGAAAATGCTAAGATGAGAGGGTGTTCTTAATGAGACAATGATATAATGGACTAGGGTGAAATATGCAATATGTGTCAGGATCCAAATCAGGTATTATATCCCTTAGGTAGTGGTTGATCCATTTAGTATATTTGGATTGACCAATATCAAATTCTAAAGATCAGTCACACCATTTACTTAATTTGTTAATTTTTTATTATTTTATGAATATGTAAAATTACACAATAACAATAAATAATAACCCTAAAAATTCATATATTAATAATTTTATGCCATGTTGAATATTTTTATATTTATTGCATAGTCAGTTTTGAGTGAGATCATATAGAATATGTATATCAGATAAAAAATTATTTCATTAATTATTAAGTAATAAAACCCTCAAAGAAATATTTAGTCACAAATTCTTTCCGTCATTTGAATTTAAACCAAAATACATGTGCGGGGTGATCATCAGCCCTAGTTAAGAGTACCTACTACTATTATGGAGTTATTATGAGAGTGATGGGTTTAATTAACTAAATATGGTAGAAAACATTATCTATAGTAGTCTTGTTGCATATTTAGAGGCCAAGTGATTAGTAAAGGATGTTTATGTTATTTAAAATCTGAGACTTCTCTCAACTGATCAGAGAGTCTTGAGTCAATACAGTTGGACAACTAAGTGCTTACCTTTGGACTCTCTAAGCAGCAACATAGCTATATCTTGTAGATTCTGATTATAGGTTTCAAGGATTCATGCCACTAGAATAATCAAGAGATAGAGTGTTCCGAGTCTAATAGCATGGGATACTGGAGTTCTATAAAATAATATGGGATATTTAATTATTTAATTAATAAGAAAAACATAATTAGCAATCAAGATAAAAATAAAAATATTTTAGATTTTTTTGTATGAAAATTTAAAATAATAACAAATATAAACTATGATAAATTTCCGAAAAAGAGGATATCCAAACCATCATGATTTTCTACAGAGTAGTACATTCACTTGCACAATGTACTACAAAATGGGAAATTCAAGGTGGTAGAGTCCCCAATACCTCTTTTTCCACATCAGGAAGTGAGGGTAAAAAATATGCTTTTAGGAGACTCATGTATAACACATTTTATGTTTACATCAGAATGCTATAATCAACGTCCAATGTTTGTTGGGGATACAACATTAGGACATGGATATTTTTACATGTTGTCTCATCTCTGAGAAGAATGTGAGGAGAAATTGAAGTGAGATATGAATCAGATGATGATTACACTGGATATGTGTAAATGGGAAAGATGGATCATAATCTTTGAATACATTCCATTATTATATATTTATCACCAATTTCATCTAGTTTTTTTTAGATTAAAAAATTATAAATATGAAGAAAAAAACTCATTTCTTTTTCGGTAAAGTTTCACTATGTAAATAAGAACTTAAAGAAATTATAATCTTAGTTATTATGGCGAACAAGTTGAAAGACTAGACAAAATGTACAATAAAATGTGGGAAACCAAATTAAACTTTGAAACATACATCAAAATAGAGGTTGATCATTATGCAAGAAATTATTTTCTTCATATGTCATGATATAAGACTATGGAAGTTTAAATTCCATTATCTGAATTGAATAAACAAGAACTCTATTCTTCTTTAGTGTATATTCATCATTGTTTTTTATGTTTATGATTTACTTCTTGGGTATTGAATGTAGTATTCCAATCGAATATGTGAATTTAAATACAGTAACTGAGTATGAAAAGAAACATTAAATGAGGCATTGTGAAATCTCTAAGTGACTGTGAAAGGGTGATTCCTGAGTTAGTGGAAAGAAATATACAACTTCAAATTACCAAGATTAGTGATTATAATAGAACCCTTATTGATTATTATATAAATATTTACCTAATGTTTCATTTAGACACGAGGGTATATTATTAAAATTTAGGAATGTTTTTGTGGTGTTTTATACTCAACTAATTGTTTAGTAATGCTTTAATTATTGACAAAAAATTATGAATATAAATGTAAGACTCAGTTATACACATTATGGGAAGATAATTATTTATAATGAAAAATAGTAGTTTCTAAGGATATACCTAATATGAGTTTAGAATATTTTTAGTTAAATACCTTGGGTATTGTTGACACATTTAAATATTCAGCCATGTATAAAGAAACCTTTAAAAATAAAGGTAAGTATCAAAGCTTACAGAATTTGTTCAGATAGAGTGAGTAAACAATTACAAGGTTAATCTTGTGGTATATATACTTTATAAGACTCCTTTAAGTGTTCTTTACATAATGTGAAATTGATATATGGTATATTCATGGTTAGAAGATAAGAGTTTCTTCAATCCCATGTGTTAGAGAATATCTTAACAAAGCATTAATCATTCAATATAATGTAGTATGGAGTAATTCCTAAATTCACATTACTTTATACACATAATAGTTATGATATTGGTAAATAGGATTTATGAAAAGGATTACATAAAAACATTTATCACTAAAATGTATCATGGAATAATTCATTAAAACACATTGTTTTATACAAATTAGAGCCATTATGTAATTAAAATATATAATCAATGTAAATACTTATATGAATTGTAGAAACTTACCTTATTTTTTAAAAACTACTTCAAAAATAGAAGAATTATTCCACAAGAATATTCTAAATATAATTAAAAATTAATATAATATGAGTTATAGTATCACATAAATCAATCATTACATAAGAACATGAGTTTAAATGAAAATATTTTTTGGATATAAAAAGACTCACATAAAGAACAACACAATGTGCATCTAAATTAATTATCCTATAGTTTTATAAGGATATTATATAAATCACTAAGATATAAAATTTGTAGTCAAGTGATAGAATATATTTCAATAAAATGGTGTATATATGTATTTGATATAGTGAGATCCATATTGACTTTGATTTAGTCAATTTTATAGATGTACAACTATTTATCATAGGAACAAGTTCCTTAAGATCATTTAGAAAAGGTTTGTTCCAGAGACACATACAAACTCGAAGGATAATACCCTGTTATTGATTATGTATTCCCCATGTATAGTGATACTTTATTTTTCAAGAGTTATGAATCCTATAAGTTAGTAGCATATGAAACCAGGTAATATTGACAATATCAATTAAAATTCAATAATGGAATCCATGTATCAATGTAAATGGGATTATTATTTTCAATAGTACAGTTTATATTCAAATGATATTATACATGGGTGGTATAAGTATGTTACCAATAAAGCTTGATTGGTAGCACTAAGTTATTATTCCTAAAATACATTAGAATTTTACTTGTCATAGCTACTATCTAAGATCATTATTTTAGGAATTAAATGTGAATTACACCAATATTAGAAGGAATTTATATGATGAAATCAAAATGGGTTGGTGTCATCATAGAATTACAATAGAGGCGAAAGTTACTAAAATACAGTTTAAGATTTATATAAGAAACCATATCATAGAATATTAATTTATAATGAATTTTTTCCAATTTTCAACAGGTGGTTAGTGGGAGCGACCCTGTTTTCTAAGGAAAATATGTTTGATAACATATGGAAAAAAATATTGGTATTAAAATTAGTTAAGAATAGAATGTGAGAAACTATCTAGATACTGAATTAAATTAGTAACCTATGTTCTTAAGAAGAAGATCTACTAAGGTCGATATAACCATTTTTTAGACCTAATCAATATTATATATATACTGATAAGGTATTTAAAAATAAAATTTGGAAAAATTTGTGAAATAATTTCAAACCAATATCACATGAAATAAATATCTCCATGAATAAATGTATAAGACATAGGAGGAGATTAATGTGATGAGTTTAATTCCTTAATCTTATGTGATGGATTAATCACATATTATGTATAACAACCCTACTTGTTAGTTCACATTAATACTTGATTTATTATATAAAATTACACTTAATGATACCCAAAAGATCAAGAATTATAATTTCATTAGGAATTAGATACATGGAATAACATCATGAACATGAGATGTAATAACATTATGAAAATATTCCTTAACATGCTTCTAAAATTCTATGGCTTTTAAAACTACATGGGATTAATTGGGAAAAACATAATAAAGGGATGGGCTATAAATACCAATAATGGAATAAACATGTAATAACCCAAGTATGATAATACATGTTAGAAAATAAGAATATCAATGGCTCATAATAAGAGTAGAGAGATTAAAGGGGACAATGAGATATGATATAACTTGATAATCATAACATGGGAAATGTGGAAACAACTTAGAACATTGAATCATAAACATATGTCAAGGCTAGACATGTGAAGACATCATAGTGGAAAAAGTTTCATAAAAGAATCAAGTTAAATAACTATACAAACATGACATATCATGATACAAAACATTATCCAATGCATTGGGGCGCTATCTGGGAATACCCATCATATTCATTTCATTATCATGCTTAAGTGTGCCACCTAGATCAAAAAACCCGTTTTCATTCAAAATCATAATTTATTCCATGATTATGTAGTGTGTAATAAATATTTTTAAGTCCCAAATCAAAATGTATACGTGTATAAATGGGAATTTTTTTATAGGAAATGGGTATGGTATTCACCACACAATTGTTTTGGCATGGAAGATTGTGGTGAAATTTCAACAGCATAATGATTTCACTTAAGGATTTATAAAAATGGGTTGAAGAGAGAGAAAGAGGTATCTGATAACATATAAATAAAATGGGAAGTAACAGGGATATGTAAAATAATATCCCAACATTTCAAATATGGAAATAGAAGTCATATGGTAATGAAGAAACTTGAATATAGAAAATAATCCTAACTATATTTCAACATGGTAATGGGTTTACATAAAGAATCATGGGAGGATTAATGAGAGGGAAATGGGATCTCATTATTTATAAATTAAATTTAAAGTGATGGGAATATGTAAGACCATATTACAATATAATAAAATTGAATTTTCAAGACATAATATAAAATAAGTTATTGAATGGAAATGAGAAGAGAGAACTTCCTTATAAAATTCTGATATAGTAATGGGTGTAAATAATGGATAATTAGAGTAATTATGTGAGTGAAAGTGGTATATAATCATTTAGAAATTAAAATTACAGTATTTGTGATATTAAAGAACATATCCTAACATGAAAAAATACAAATTATAAATCATAACATAAAATAAGTTCTTGAATAAAAAGCAAAGTGAAAGATCCCTTACTTGAGTGTGTGACTCCAAATGATTATGAGGGGATTAATGAGGGATTGGTGGAACATTGGGAGGACTCTATAGAGGGTAGGTAAGAGTATGAACATGCTCTACTTATTTTTAGTTATGATTAATGGGTGCTGGTGTGGGTTTATATAGGAAAAGCGGGAAGTTCTTTATTATTTAGGTTTCAGACCCTACATTATAAAATATCCAAAACCAAAAAACATACCATTTTTTACCCGTGTTTTATAAAAAATGGTAGTGTTTTTTAATATTTTATAATTCCAAGGGATTAAATTATTAAAATAATTCCCTTGATAATGTGGAGGTGAGTAACACTCTTAAAGAAATGATTTTAAAACAATAAAATATATTATATGTTTTGGAAGATTCATAATGGATTTTAAAAATAAATAAAATAAATATAAAATAATATTATTTGAAATATAAAACATTTATTTTGTCATGGATAGCATTTAAGTAATTATTAAAACAATTTTTGGTCATTATGATGTCATAAAACACAAATTATATTTATACGATATTTAATTTTTACCTGAAGATTCGACCATCTCAGAAAATTATGAAAAATTATCCATTAGATAAATTAGATGTTATAACTAAAAATTTAATATTAAATTTATTGAAATAATTTTATAAATATTTTAATATTCCATTTTAAAATAAAATAATCATTTATTAAGAATTGATGGGTTTTTTGACAATAACTTTTTTTGAACCCTTATAAAAATTAAATTTGACTTCAAAAAAATTATATGATCATTTATATTTTGATAAATATTATTTAATAATGTTAAAATGTTACTTATTAAAAAAATTTATTAATTAATAAATTTATTAATTGAATTTTATTGTTATCCAAAAATAAAATCTGTTCTTTATTGTATCAAAATAAAAATAATTTACATATTAAAAATAATAGGATGAAAATATATTCTTTATTCTTAAAAAATACATATTCATATTAATAGGGTCTTGATAAATATACCTTTAATATACCATTAAATTCTTTAAGAGTAAGGTACACGATGGTGGGAAATTCATGGGGTAGTTCTATAACTGTGGTTGGGGCCATGATCTCATTGAGATTGAACTTCTCCCATAAATAGTTTCTCTCATGCCTAAGTTTTTGGATCTCATCTTCGGTTTGTTCAAGGAAAAACCCATAAATTCTACCTACCTTGAAATATATGATAAATGGGATTCATATGATATGATCCTACTGGTTGATGTCATCACATCCTTTGTCTATGTCATTTGGATTTGTTAAAACCTTATATTTATACTAATCTTAAGGTCACTGTTCAATGACTATATTATCAACCGTAAAGACACTTAATGGTATTTTAAATAAAATTTTATATAATAAAATAAAATAAGTGCATGTGTTTTATATAACCATATTATATAATAAGATATTTTATTAAATCCAAATGTAAATTTTTCTTTATAACAATTAGGGTCCTTAAAATCTTTCACCCTTAAGAAATTACATCCTTGAATTTTTTTTTTCAAACACTAAAAATAGATGAGGGTACCTTTTTTCATCACCTCCTCTAGTTCCCATGTTGATTCTTTAACCTTGAGATTTCTCCACAACACTTTAACAAGGTGTATTTTCTTATTTAATAGAACTTTATCTCTATGATCTAAGATCTTCATGGGATACTCTTCATAGGAGAGATAATTATCGAATGGTACCACCTCTCGATTGAGTACATATGAGGGGTATTGTATTTACTTCCTCAAGAGGGATACATGGAATACATTATGTACTTGATATAGGTTCAGTTGAGGTGTTATTCAATAGTCCACCACTTTGATGCGATTAAGGATCTAAAAAATAACAATGTACCTTGGACTTAGATTCCCCTTCTTCCAAAATATCATTACTTTCTTCCATGGAGATATGTGTAGGAATACCATGCCTCCAACATCAAACTCTTGGTATCATTGACCATTGTCAGCATAGCTATTTTGTCAACTCTAAGAAGCCTTGATGTGATTCTAATTATTATAAACCTTTTACACCATTTCCTTGGCCATTTTAGGACCTAAGAGTCTGTGTTCCCCAACTTCATGCCAGCATGTAGGCATTTTACATCTCTTCCCATAAAGAGCATCATAAGAATCCATTTGTATGCTCAAGTGGAAATTGTTGTTGTAAGAGAACTTGACTAGAGGAATATGTTGGTCCCATCCTCCTTTGAAATAAATTGAGCATTCTATCAAAATTTCCTCAGATGTCTAAGTAGTTTGCCCAGATTGGCTATCCGTTAGAGGGTGATAAGCCATTATAAAGTTCAACAGAGTATTCAATGAGTGTTGGAGACTCTTACAGAACATAGAGGTGAATCTTGGATCTAGATCAGATAAAATTGATAGTGGTACCACTTCTATGATTTATATCTTTGAAAGTTCATCCATTGTAAAATCCCTAGAATTGTGATAAAGTGAGCATTATTTGGAAGATGATACACAAGAAACCATATAGCATTATTTCCCCTAAATTTATTCAAAATGTCTGGTGAAAACATCTATGGGAATGTTCTTCCATTTCTAGGTGGTTATGGGTAATGGTTGCATCACCCCACTTGGATTTTTTCCTTTCATCTTTCACTTACTGGAATACACGATAACTTGATGTATACTTTGTGATATCCTTCTTCATATTGTCCACCCAATAGAATTCTAAAATATCTCAATACATATTTGTGTTTCCTAGGTGGATAGAGAAGGTTGAGCTATGTGCACCATCCAACAATTCCATTAAATCAATATTTGATGGTACATATAGCTTTGTACCAGATCTCACAACTCCTTTATTATGAATGAATTATGAGGATTTCACTTTTCTTATAGTTTCCACTTTCTATAAAATTCCCACATTATCCCTTGGAGAATATTTTAACCTCTCCGTAAGGGAAAATTGAGTAATAATT
Organism: Viscum album; assembly: GCA_963277665.1. Lineage (NCBI taxonomy): Eukaryota > Viridiplantae > Streptophyta > Magnoliopsida > Santalales > Viscaceae > Viscum > Viscum album. The sequence continues at coordinate 1,428,109,499 of OY728156.1, read as the reverse complement.
TGTGAAAGAATTGATGGTGTTAATTTCTTTATGATTCCCATGTCCATCCTTTCAAAATCTAAGAAGACTCGATTCCTTTCAATTCTCACTAGTGATAGAATTTCTTGTATTTTTTTTACTTAGAGAATGTTACACTTTATTTTCTTTACCACGATGGTAGTGGATTGAGCAGTCATAGTTCTTGATCATCTCAAACCATATTATTGGGTGCATATTTATCTCTTTCGGTGTGAATATATACTTGGGACTTTTGTGATCCATATATATTTCAAACTTCTCCGCAAAGAGATAATTCTATGATATTTTCAATACAAAGATCACTATAGCTAATTCTAGATCATGAATTGGGTAGTTCTGGTCATGAAAATTCAACTACCTTGATGCTTAGGGTATGAATTTTTCATTACGATTTAACACAAAACCTAATCCCTTCTTCGAAGCATCACTAAATACCATGAAAATTTCTCCACTTGTGGGTAGTGTGAGAACATGGTCAATGATAATCCTTCTTTTCAACTCCTTGAAACTCTCTATACATTCATCATTTGAAGAAAAATTGACTCCCTTTCGAGTTAGCTTGGTAAATGGGTTTGAAAATTATAAGAAATTTTTTCACAAATTGGAGATAATACCCAGCTAAACCGAGGAAACTATGAATATCTATAATATATGTTAGAAATGACCATCCTTCAATTGATTCTATATTTAAATGGTCTATAGATATCCCATTTATTGTGAAGATATGCCCCAAGCATGAGACATTCTTTAACCAGAACTCACATTTTTTGTACTTGACATAGAGATTATCCTTTCATATGGTATTTAGCATAGTGATCATATGCTCCTCACGCTCGTCCTTTCTTTTAAAGTATATCATAATATCATCGATAAATTATAAAAAAAATATTTTGTGGTAATATCTAAAGACTCTATTAATCAAGTCCATTAATATTTTTTGGAGTATTTTTGAGCCCAAAAGGAATCACTATGAACTCATAGTGCATGTACATTGTAAAAAAATTATTCTTGGGGATATATTACTTCTTCACCCAAAATTGGTTATATACGGAATGTAGATCCACCTCGGAGAAGTATTGTGCTCCACATAGATGATTAAGCAGTTCATCAATTTAAGGAAAATTATACATTTTATTTATGATCTTGTTGAGATCCTAATAATTTGGGCAAAGGTGCATTAACCCATCCTTCTTCTTGATAAATAAGACTGGTTCACCCCATGATGAAGCACTTGGGCATATGAAACCTTTATATAGATTCTCCTATAATTTATTCTTTATCTCTTAAAGTTCCACAATATCCATTTTATGTAGACACTTTGATATTGGTAACTCCCCAGGTATAAGATCAATTTAAAATTAAACATCTCTGCTAGGAGGAAGACCATACAATTTCTCCGGAAACACATCAGTATATTCCCTCACGATGGGCATGTCTTTGGGGATGATTATTTCTTTAGATTCAATCATTTGAGATACAAATTCTTTATCATAGGGAAGTAATATCCATACTTGAGATGTTTGTGGTAAAGAATATTCATCTTCCTCTTTGATCTTGTATATAATTGGGGGGGGGGGGTCGATTCAATAAAACAAAAGTGATTTTATTCTCATGGAAATTTATGTTGGCTCTATATAGGGGAATACAATCTATGCCCATAGTTGTGTCAAATTACAATAAAAGGAGCATGATAAGGTTTGATGGGGAGTTTAACCCTCAAATTTTGATAGAGGAGTTTTATAATTGGGATGTAGTAATTTCCACATTTATCATTTTCACCAACATCTCAACTTTCATTCTGGGTGGTGGTGTATGAATAGTTCTACTAAAAATTTGTTATATGAGGGAATGCATATAACTATAGATGTTAACCCTACCTTTCACTTTTTGATTCTGGTTCCTCTCTATTCAATATTGTCTTAGGGATAATTAATTTTAGACTCTTAAACACATAAATGGAAATCCAATTACATTACAGAGATAACATGTAAATTACATTTATTTATTAACATATTAATTTCTTGGAATCAATCTACGTTGTCCATGATCTATTTATTAACATATATTATTATGGTAATTTTTTTGTTCCCTTAATATCTTTTATAATGATATTATGAATTTACCAAATAATATCTCTCGGGAGTGTCAAACCAGATGAAAATTAAGTCCCCTTGATGTGTACCAAGTTATCCAGAGTCAGGCCCATGACACCTGTTTGGAGTTGTTACCCTGGATATATATTTTCTTGAACCACATCTACATGTAAAATTCATAAAGGGATGAATTTTCTTGTCAAAATATTTATTCTATAATTACCAAAATTTAGTGATTATTTGTCATACTTAGTGTTATACATAAGTCATTCATTAGAGTTTTCTAATCCTAGTCCCAAAAATAATTAATCTTTTCCACTAATACCAACTATAATAACCCTGCTCTTTATTTAACATTAATTATTTATTTATTAAATAAAATTACACTTAAACAAACCACAAAGATCAAGAATTATAATATCTTTTGGAATTAGGAATATGGAATAACATATTGAACATGGGATATAGTAACATTATTAAAAACTTCTTTAACATGATTATAAAATTCCATGGCTTTTAAAACTGCACATGATAACTTGGGGAAAACATAATAAAGGGGTGATCTATAAATACCAGTAATATAATAAAAATTAAATAACATGAAGAATATAATACATGTTATAAAATAGGAATATAAATGGGGAATAACAAGAGTAGGAATCATAAATGTGACAATGAGACATGATATTGCATGATAATCAGAACATGGGCAATGTGGGAAAAAATTAAAACACTGAATCATAAACATAGGTCAAGGATAAGCCTTCCAAGAGATCATTGTGGAAAATCATCCATAAAGGAACAAGGTTCACTCCATATCCCAATGTGACGTATGATGATACTAAACATCACCCAATGCATTGGAGCACTATCTAAGCGTGCACATCATTTTCATTTCATTTTCATGCTTAAGTGTTCCACATCGATCATAAAACTTGGATTCATTCATCATCATAATTTATTACTTGATTAAGGAGTTTGGAATAAATATGTGTAACTCCAAAATAAAAAATTATATTTTCATAAATGTGAACACCCATGATAGGAATTGGGTATGTTATTCACTACAAAATTGTTTTGGCTTAGAAGATCATGGTGAAATATTTGTAGTATAACAACCTCAATTAAAGATTCATAAAAATAGGTTGATGAGAGAGATCAGGGTATCTCATCACATAGAAATAAAATGGACTATAATAAACCAACATTATAAATTTATAAATTGAATTCATATGGTAATAAAAAAACATGGATTGATAAAATAATCCAAACTATATTTCGGCATGGTAATGGGTGCACATAAAAAATCATGGAAGGATTAATGAGAGGTAAAGGGGGTATAATCATTTATAAATTAAATGGAGAGTAATTGTAATATGAAAGAAAATATTCTAATATAATCAAATGTAATTTAAGGGACAAAACATAGAAGAAGTTATTGAATAGAAATGCGAAGATAGAAATTCCTTAAAAAAATTTGGCCTTGTAACAGGTGCACATAAATGGGGGCTTGAGTGGATTTATATAATAAAATAAGAGGATTTATTTATTATTTAGTTTTTAAAGTCTACATATTAATATATCTAAAAAACCATTCCATAGTTTTTTCTCAAAGTTTCTAAAAAATATGAGTGTTTTTTTTATTATTTTATAAGTCAAGGGATGAAATTATTAAAATAATTTCCTTGCTTATGTGGAGGTGAGTCACACTCTAAAAGAAAGTATTTTAAAAAGATAAAATATATTATAGGTTTTGAGGATTGATAATGGATTAAAAATATAAATGAAACAAACTTGAAAAAACATTATATTAAATAGAAAAAAATTATTTGGTCTTGTATCCCATTCATATTAATTAGTACATCACTTTTGGGTCATTATGATGTTATAAAACACAAAGTATATTTATACGATATTTAATTTTTACCCAAAAATTTTATTGTCTCAAAAAATTATGAAAAATTCACAATTGGATAATTTAGACATTATTATTCCAAAAATAGTATTTATTTTATCTAAATAATTTTCTAAATATTTGAATTTTCACTTTTTAAATAAAATTTACATTTATTATGAAATGCTGGGGTTTTTGAAAATAACATTTTCCAAACCCTTATAAAAATTAGACATGACTTCATAAAAATTATATGATCATTTATATTTGACAAAAATAATTTAATTATATTAAAATATTATTTATTTCAAAGATTCAAGTATTTATAAATTCATTAATTGAATTTTAATAATGACCAAAACACAATTTTTTCTTTATTGTTTCAAAATAAAAATCAGTTTCAAAGTAAAAATAACAGGATGCAAACATATTCATTATTATATAAAAAATAGTGTACATATTTATATTTCTATGGTAATGATAAATATCCATTTAATACTCTAAAAAAACCCTAAGAGTAAGAGGCACAGTGGTGCGACTTTCATGGGGTGGTTCGACAAACATGGTTTGAGCCATAATATCAATGAGCTTGAAATTATACCATAAATGGTTTATCTCATGCATAATTTATTAGATCTCATCTTGGGTTTGGACAAGAGAAAATCCCATAAATTTAATCTCCCTTAGAATCTCTGATAAATGGGCTTCATAGGGTATGATCCAACTGGTTGAGTCCATCACTTCCTTTTCCTCTGTTAATTTGATTTGTTAAAACCCTATATTTATATAGATCATTTGACCACTATTTGTGGAATATATTATAAATGGTAAAGATACATAATGATATTTTAAATAAAATTGGATGAAATAAAATAAAGTAAGTTAATGTATTTTCAATACCCATATTATATAATAAAACATTTAATTAAATAAAAAGAGAAATTTTTATTTATAACATTTTGGTCCCTTACATGTCGTGATATTTAATTAAAATGATATTGAAAACTTATATTTAATGGTAAGAAAATATCAATGGTATCTAGGATAATTAAACTAGAATAAATAATAACTATCCATTTTTACTTGATAGAGTACAAGTGATTTATACCTAGAACTTGGAGAGGATGGGACACTAGTTTTGAAGGGATACAAACTAGAATTCATTTCAATCCATATTATTTTTTATCGGAGTTTAGCTAAGGAAATGGGAATGTGAAGCTCATTCAAGCCCTGTGGTATTCATATATATAAATATTGAGTATATTGCAGTTTATGATGCAGCTAAAAAAGTAGTATAAAACACAATGATTTTTTCCAGTTCACGGAATCATACCCAGTAAGTAAAGATTTATCATAATATAAATTATGAAAATTATGTTTTTAATACTATCCAAGATGTTAGGTTTTGACCATGTAACAAAGCTAGATAATATGAGATATCACCTCTCAGGGAGCTTTACTCAAGAAGGTGAAGTCCCAAATTGCAGAATAGCCACATAGTGGAGATGTGGTAGGATAATGAATAAATCCATAACTCAATAAATACACGATCTTATAATGTGAGTTATAAAAAGGTTAGTTAGAGAGTTGGATCCAGTATAAGTGGTATTGTTGTAATAGTGGGTTCTCCAGACCCAACTTTAGATGTAATTTTTATTATAATGTCAAATATATAGTGAGTTATTCATGATGTACACTTACCATTATATTGTTTATATTTATGTATCCACTATTTAAATGGTAATTTCCATAGATTAGTTTTCACGTCAAAAGGTTATATAAGCTCACAGGGTATAATGATAACCTTGTGATGTTCTGAAATTAATCATAAAAATATGTCATATGGTCATGATACATCATACTAAATGGAAACATATGATGTCTAACTATCAGGTGTTGGGGGATCATAAGCATGTATAATTCGTCTCATGTTTCTCTCACTTAGTGATCTCAAGTATATGAGTTTATGAGGACTGGCCTTCCAATTGTAATACCACATGTTTCTAGTGTCATTTTTTTGTTCGTATCTACAAAAATGTGTATTGGTCTCTTTAATTGACATCATTATCAATGTGTACCATTTTATCACATTATATGATGAAAGGAAACACCATGACATTAAAGAATTGGTGAGGTAGATTGTTTTGGGTGAATCTTTGCTTGTATGACATTGGTTGAATGATTAACATAAAATTTGTCGCTTCTGAGTTGAGGAAGTGATATCTAGAGCCTTGTTGATCGGGATGATAATACCTTCACTAAATCCATTTCTAGGGTAGAATAAGGTAACTATCTCTATTAAGGTCAAAAAATAACAAATAATTAAAAGATGATGACACTAAGTGTGCATCCTACTTTATGGGATATCAGTAGATAAAAAGATTATATTAAATGATGCATTTTTTGTAGAAAGGTTGGTGTTTCTATGAATACTCTTTATCTCTTTAGGGGTCTTGATGGGTTTCTAAAATCTTCTCTTGGTATGTGAATAGTATTCAATACTACCTTGATAAGGGTCTAGATTGACACACAAAATTGAAAATTCAAAATTCCATCATATTCTTATGAATAAGAATTTAAGACATGGTATGACCCACCATGGGGTCAAGGATATGTATGAGGATATATGATCTTCAAAGAATAAATAATTCATATTTTTAGAGTTTAGAATAATAAATATTAAATTTATATATTAAAGGTATTTAAAAGTATTATAATTAATATATAGAAAAATATTATATAAAAAAATATTATTTTAATATTCATGGTTCATTTAATATTTACAGGAATATTGAGTCGAGGTAATGACTCAGTATTTATCATGGAATATATTTATTATATTATAAGTAAGTGATAAAATTATAAATGGTATTTATGAATCTATAAAGTATCCCTAACATATTGTTAATAGCTTATTTAGTTGGTAATATATATCTGGGGGCTATGGAGAAAGTTTTGGGTATTTATTACTTCACTATATAATTGGGAGATGCTATCATTCATAGGAACTATTCATCCTATGGTTTTGAGATCTTCTCTCTCCTATCTCCCACTACCTTGATATGGAATATATCGATCCAAGAAATCAAATTGAAATATCATCCATGCATCTAAGGAACATTGAAGTGGTTATTTTTAAGAGGTTGAAGGCATCATCGAATCTTTGCACTAGCACACAAAATAAAATTACTGGTGCTCCCATTGATTTCTGAATTCCATTTGGGTGATATATAGGTATTCAAATTTATATTCTTAATGTAGTGATCATTGAATATGGGTATATTTCAACATTTAGTTTTCCTCAGGTGACTGTGTACATATTTTTAGAGGCATGGTAGGTGGCGCATGGTAGGTGCATGGTTTGACCAAACTGTGCGGCCTCCCTTCCCAAACTATACACCCACTAACTGGGGGGGGGGGGGTTTTGATGGTTTGGGAATGATTTTTCAAAACATGAAACACTTAGGATAAAACATGTACCCAATAAGTAGAGGTTCAAGGTTAAGGTGAACGGTTTTCAAAACCATGAAAATATTCCATGGAAACCATGCACGTGAGATTTAATTCCCCTGAAAATTTCAATTTTTTAAACCCCCATTTTTATCCCCATTCACCCCTAATCATCCAAAACCAATTTTATTCAATTTTTGAGGCTCTAAGGAGGATTCCCTATATCCTCAAACTCTTTTATTGATGAATCAAATATTCTATTGAAGGTTTGTCTCCTCTATAGTATGTAATCCCTTCCCCATTTGGTTTCCTCACTCTCCTGTATCTCATTCAAGATGAAAGAAGAATTATTTTTCATATGTTATCAATGGTTTAGATCTACATTTTGATGGATCTTAATACTTTGGAGGTTGATCTTAGGTATTGGTCCTAGATCTTCTATGATTTTGTGCTTTTGATTATTCCACATCAATTTGGGGATTTCAATTTGGTGATTGTTTATCAACAACCTTGAGGTGGTGGTCTAATTGTTGAATCCTATAGTCTTGATTTTAATTGAGTGTATGTAATTGTGTAATTTCAATGTTCACATTGGGAAATTAAATTCTAAATATAATTAACTAATTGTTCGATTAATGGGATTAATAAATTGATTGAATAATAGGTTTATGAAATTGATTGATTATTGGGATTATGGAATTGATAGTGATACATAGGGTATGATGGTATGATTGAAATGATGATGTTTTAATTATAAATCTTGATAAATGAATTTATGAAATGGTTTGAATAATGAATTATGGTAATGGTTGATAAATGATTAAGAATGTTGAACCATGATATGTTATATTTGTCAATGAGTTGTGGAACATGGACTACTGCTCCAAATACCCATGGGGTGATAGACTACCCCACTAGCACCCCAATATATATATATATATATATGTATGTATGTATTTCATGTGATCAATAAGTTTTAGAATAGGGACTAATGCTCCAAATACCCATGGGGTGACAGATTTATGCTATGGCCCCCATTATTTAATGTGAAATTAGAATTGAATGAATAATGGAAACCTCAGATGAAATTAAATGTGATATCCCATGGTGGATGGTTCAGAATCTAGCATGGGACAAAGTAGGTATTGTTGTTTTTCCGTCATCATGAACCTGGTGATTTATGTGGTTAATTAAAGAATAAATTATTGGGAAAAATATTATATTATCTTTGTACTTTATTATTTATATAAATTCTTACAATGTTATAGACTGGATATTGTTTTTGATGTCGTTGGTAGTGGATTACTGAGTTGTACTTAAAACCTATGTTGGATTCTTGATCAATACCTAAATAGACTTCAAGTTTATCGGATTAGATAAGGGAAATATCTCTATGTTAGATGAACGAGTGGGATGGATCAGGGACGAGGGAACCATACATGATGTTGAGAACTGGTTGGGAGTTTTATTGTCTTTATTTTGGATTTCATTTGGAATTTGGAACTTATTATGCAATCAAATATTTACTATTTTGGTTTGGATATTGTTTTCCTATTTTTGGTATATCATGTGTTATTGGTCCTTATTGTTTATGGTATTATTTAAGTTATTATTCATTATCGTTTTCTATTGCTTATTAATTTCCATTGTTGTAATTATTTGATAAAGATTGTATAAACTTCCCACAATATAAATTAGACCATAAATACAAGTCGGAAGCCTCAGGTGTATAAAAAGGTGAACCTAAGGTCATTTATCCAACCATCTCAAGGAAATGGGTATGTGGAACCTGAGGCAGGATGTTACCGAAGGTATTTATTGAATCCAAATTTATAAATATATTTTTATGATTCAATCTATTATAAAGGGTGATGTTGACCACTGATCATTTGATTTTATATTTTATTATTCTATCCAATGGAAGAACCCCAATTTATAGGTAGTCCATTATAGGAATTATCCAACTATTTGAAAGACTATCTGGTTTAGGGATGGGATTTACCGCATTGCACTACCATAGAACAGGGAAAGGGAAGCACTACCTTTTATCGGTGCTATGCATAAAGCATTGATAACGGGGTGGGCCTTTATCAGTGCTAGCTAAAAGTGTTGATAAATGTTACCTTTATTAGTGCTAAAATAAGTGATGATAAAGGTATACCCTTTATCAATTCTATTATTAGAACTCATAAAAGTTTTTATTATAATTTTATATAAAATCATTATATTTATATTAAAAAATAATTTTTATTTGTATACATTAAATAAAAAACAAATTTTTATAATTAATATATATGTTTTTATAATAAAAAAACATATATAATGTTTTAATTGAAAAATGTATTTCTAAGATTATAACGAAAGATATAAATTTATATATAATTAAATAATTATAATATTATAATAAATTAAGATAAATAATAAATATATTTATTATATTTATTAGAGATTTATTAGATTTATTGGATTAATTTATCGTATTTATTGTATTTGATATATTTAATATATTTATTTAATTTATATATATATAATACTTTCAAATTTATATATTTATAATTATAATTATTGAATATATATGTGTTTTCCAATGAATTTGGTCATAAAATATATTGGTAATGTCTATTTGTTATGTATCATATACATGAATGTTCATTTATACCTTACCTATCATTATCCATTGATGTGGTATATTGATTAATTCATAATATTACCCATATGAACGATATTTGTTCTAAAAAACATACTTATAAAATTAGATTAATTATATTTAAATAAAAAATATATTTTATTATAGTTTTAAGGATGCATATATATAATTTTCAAATACATTTGTAATTATAATTTCATTAATATATATATTAACAATCAAATACCAATATTTATAAATATATACTATTTAAAGTTATAATTATTAATAAATAAATATATATTTATCATATATAACATTTTAAATAAATATATAAGAATATAAATTAATTATTCAAAATATACCATTATCAGCACTTTTTTATCACTGATAAAGGCCTATATTTATCAACACTATAATTTTAGCACTGATAAATAGGTATCTTATCAGTGCATTATTAGCACTGGTAAAGGACATATTTATCTGTTCTAATAAAGCGCAGATAAAGGAATGTTTTATCAGTGCTTTTTATTTTACCTTTGATAAAACATACCTTTATCAGTGCTTCTAACTAGCGTTGATAAAGGTTCTAGTGGTTTTTAGACAATAACTCTAATAGGCCACTCCTCCATCACACCCTTTCAAGCCTTCACAAAAGCTGAACCCTATGCCATCGCCCCCTCCTCCATCGTGACCCCTCCTCCTCCTCCTCCTCCTCTTCCACCGCCATTTCCATTTCCTCCACCTCCGCCATGACCATCCTTCTCATCCACCACCCCCACCACCTTCTACTCCTCCTCCACTGCAACCCCTTATCTACTACTGGCCTTCTCCTCCTCCTCCTCCTCCTCCACCTCTACTGCCTCCTCATCCTCCTCCACCTTCTCCTCATCCTCTTCCTAGCGCGGTCCCCTTATCTACGTGTCCTCCTCCGGTGCACCCTCCTCATTTGATGACTGTCCCTTTAGCCTCTTCTATAGTGCACATATTCCCCCCGGTGAGTCTCTTATGTAATTAATTTTTACTATTGTCCATAATAAAGGCAGTTGGTGTGCTGAGATAGTCTTTGGGTCACTGTGAAAGCACTGGATACTAGTTCACAAGTGTTTTTATGAAATCTGGATGCCTTTTGGAATCCCAGAGGTTGTTTCTGTTTGATAATTATTATATTCTAAGAGGATAGTTTTAGATAGAGATAGATGGCATGGTCTAATAAGGATTCAATTGGTTTCACTCGGGTTCTTAGGTGATAGAATAATGTCTAGATTAATTGGGTTAGTGTTTGACTATGGAATCACATCCGGGGTCAGTGTATCTGTGGAGTTTTGAAATTTAGGAATTAAGGAGAAGACCAAAATTGTACATTAATTATCATGTTTGTTTGGGTAAGTTTCACTGTAAGTGACTTTAAGTGCGTCATTAAAAACTTGAAATGGATTTTGGTAAGACATTTTGTAGGTGAGAGGCACCATAGATCGAAATTGTATTTCATGAGTTAAGTATTATGGTGGGGAGTGTCGTAGATCGGGTGATTGACTAAACATTGACATGATATTTTCACAAGATGTGCAAGATTATGTATATACCATATCATCATCTCACTGATGGTTATGATATTTGGCTCAGGATCAGGTCGAATTGTGTCTTCTGTTGGGTGCTATGATTTGAAAGCATGTTAGGAGTTTCGGAATAGAATGTGTTTGTCTGACTCCAAATATATAACTGATAATTGTGATTAAATAGTGTTAACACTAGGACATATCATGTATGATAAACACAATGATGTATAGTTTGTAATTCCTCATCTATATTAGCATTTGAATTTTCTAGAGGAGATGATTTTTTTTCAATTAGTGGACAAAATATTTTAAAAAATGAGGGTTGGATATAGAACTTGGAAGTCTGGACATCTTAATGTATTTTTTTATATATTTGAGGCTTGATATCTATCTTAGGTTCTTAAACAAGTCATAAAAGCTTTAGGAGTTGAAATTATAGTTTTTGGGGTAGCAGCCTAGGGAGCGTGGTTTGCACATGATTTGTGATAACCATGCACCACAATAGTGATGATTGGTTTTCATAGGCACACGTTTTGTTTAAATCATGTAAGGGGCCTTAAAAACCATAAAAAATTAATTAATAAATTTTAAAGGCATTTCTCATGGATTTCACACTGTTTGTTAAACCATGTACATTAACCATGTGAAATGGTGTGTCCTTGACAGTGAAGACTGTATAGTTTGCACATGGTTTTGAAAACCATATGGAAAAACCTCGAACCCCTTTAAAAAGTTATGTTTTACAAAAATTCCCCTCTAAACCTTTTATGTTTTACTGAATTTTCCCTTTTTCTCATCCAGAACCCCTTCGCTCTATGCCACCCTCCCCCTCCTCTCTTCATGGGTGGCTCTCCCTCACCCGACGTATGTTTCATCTTTCATCATTTGTATTGGAGAGACTATGATAATTTTACCTCACTTATTATTTCTATTTTAGTTTTATTTCATTGTCATACAGTGTTCCACTTGGTGAAGATAATATTCCATATTTTTTTACATTTTTATTGTTTCTCATTTTCACCCATTTTAGGATGAATTAGAGGATGATATTTGGTGTGTGAGGGCTTAGAGGTTATGGTGTAGTTATGACATATGAATCATAGCCACTTTACCCAAGATTATATTATCTCATTATTGATCAAGAACTTGTATTATAGATGTTTTTTTAGGAACCATTATGGTGTTTCCATCTACTTTGTGTTATAGTTCTTTCTCATTTGGGACCCATTGTGTCAAGGTCCTATTTGTTGTGTTGTGATGCATGTTTTTCCATATTTTCTATGTGTTGTGTTGTGATTCATGTCTTGTTCTCCCTTATATTTAGGTCCTTTCTGATTAAGTCCATCATCATCTCCACAACATTCAGCGCCCCAAGATTATCATTTAAACATTCCACATCACTTATAACTATATGATGAATGAAAAAAAACCTATTAAGATTCAATGAGTATTGTAAGATATTTCCTATATATTTGTCCATAGGTTATGAATTCATCACATAATTTTTAATCACTTTTTAGTTTTGGATGTCTACTTCACACACTAGGTTCAACAAACATTACTACCATACAAATGGGGAAATCCTTAGTGGTGAATAATCTAATGTCCAATATATAAAATATTTATCAAATATGACATTATTAGGACCCATCCCCATAGGAACTCTAATGGAGTTGGGAATATATTAGTGTGTGACCCCCAATCCAATATGTAAATGGACATGGGTTAGTTACAATTGGAAATGTAATGATACGACCCAGGCCGGTATCATAACCAACAATTGACCTGACTTTCCACTAACCTAAGAGGCATTCATGACCCCTAATAGATATCAACTATCCCTTGGAAAAAGATACAATTAATGTGGAATATTTTACCCCTAAGTTATAGTAAATTAAAAATGATATTTCTCCAGAAAACTAGACATTTACCATTCATAAGTTGAAAATATAGGAAAATATTAGATGTATAATAAATAAATAAATAGGAAGAAGATATCATAGATGAAAAATAAAATCCCACTATTGACCAATAAAATTTTTTAACCAGACATGTCCCATTTCTAAATCTCATTGGACCTATTTTGGATAGGTATAACATATGAGTTCACATTTTATGTTTTCTTTTTAGTTGAAAATATCCTCTATCGTATGCCTCTCCTCTACTGTGAATGCACCTCTTCCACACGCTGAACAACACCTTCACAGTGAGTTTTTTCATTTTACTCATTGGTTTCCTCTTGTTATCATGTTATTACTGTTTTATATTTATGTTTATGTTTTGAAATGTATGGGCTAAACTCTCCACAAAAAACCGTGGTTGTTGGTGGTTCATGTTTGCGCACTAAATGAATTGCATGTTGGTTGGTTCATATTGAACATTTAAATAAAAAAATTGGTAATTTACATATACTTGGATAATTAATGAATGCTCTAGGATGATAAAACATTTGTGATAACCCCTAAATTAACAAATGTAATTGAATAAGGGATTCATTGTAAAATATGAAATTATGTTTGTTTTGTTTGTATGGAGTTGCGATTATGAGCACGATTGTGTGTTTGTATGGTGTTAAGGTGGTTGAAATGATTGGTATTCCATTTTTTATCATGTTGAAGTTCCTCCACCATTGAATATCAATCCAAAAATTTGCCATTTCAATGGCACCACCACTTTGTTACAAGGATAATTCCACTAAATCTTATAGTACAACTTCACTAGAGGACTCTATTGGATACTTTATGGATAGCCTAGTAAAATAATCTTAACAATACATGTAATGAATACTTTTACCCACATGAACTCTATTGAAAATAATATCATCTATTATTTTAGTACCATAATTCTTAACTCAAGACATTATGTTTATAGAGAAACACTAAAAAACCAATTTACAACAATGCATATAGATCACATGTGGGATACTAAAACATTCTAGTGAAAATCTAGTTATGTTGATCTGGTGGTTGGGAAGATGGGTATGATCTACTTTGGTCCTGATTAAATCTTGGAGAGGTAAGGGTATTGTTCACCATAGTTAGTTTCATTAATTATAATTGGTGATGACCCTAGTTGAAAATATTTTGTGTAATTATTTTGTTAAATATTAATATTACTAAATCAAATATGATGAATATTAATAAAGAATGGATAAATTAAAATGTATTAACAAAAGAGTATAGAGATGGAATGGAAGTGTTTATCAAGTTTGAAAAATATCATGCTTATCCCCCTTTTCAAATCCTTTTTCCATATTTACGATGTTGCTATTCAAGATAAATTAGTCTAGAGGAGTTGGAAGAACACCTGATTTGTCATAGAATTGATTGAAGTTATACATGTTGGAATAAACACAAGGAAAAAATAAATGTAGGTAGTGGTTGGGATAACAATATGTTTTATGGATAATATGATATGATTACAAGGGTGACCAATGAAGATGATCGTAGGGAGGATGTGATTATAGATGTAAATAAAGATGAAGATCATATTGAGAAAATGACAAGGATAATTGAAGATAAACTTCATAATTTCCCAAATTTTGTGAGAAGTTAAAGAGTTGTGAAAAGACACCATTGAATGCTAGTTTCACTAAATATACAGCATTGTCAGCCATACTGAAGCTGTATAATTTGAAAGCAGGCAACAGGTGGAGTAACTCCAGTTTTATAGAACTACTTGCTCTCCTATATAACATGATCCTAGAAGATAATGAGCTCCCTAGCTGAACATACGACACTAAATGATTGCTATACTCGATGGTTATGATCTATGAAAGAATACACGCCTTACCAAATGATTTTATACTGTTTCTCAAGGACCAAAACTCACTTAAAGAATGCCTAAAGTGTGGTGCTTCTTGATACAATAAAAATGAATCCAGTCCTACAATAGTTGTATGGTACTTTCCAATAATTCCAAGGTTTAAGTGCCTATATGAAAGTGAACAGACTACAAGATAATTGATGTGGCATGAAGATACAAAAATTAAAGATGGGAAACTATGTCACCCAGAAAACACTCCTTAGTAGAAGAGAATTGATCATGAGAATACTGAATTTTGGAAATAAGCTGAGAAACCTTTGTCTTGGGTTATCTATAGATAGAGTGAATCATTTTGGTTTTCAAAGAAGCAGTCACAGTACATGGCCAGTTATATTGGTAAATTATAACTTACCACTGTTGTTATGCATGAAACAAAAAAATAAAACATGTAATCTATGCTTATATCAGGAACATAATAACTGGGTAATGATATTGATGTTTATTTGGATCGATTGATCAATGATTAAGAATAATTACAGGATTCAGTAGTTACGTTTTATGATGCTTACAAAAATGAAGATTTCACTTTGAGATCCATGTTGTACGGGATGATAAATAACTTTCCTGCTTATGGAAATTTTTCAGGATATAGAATTAAAGGAACTCAAGGGTGTCCCATTTGTGAACAAGGTACACCGTCAATTAAGTTGAAACTTTCATTAAAAATCATGTTTTTAAGACATCACAGATGTCTACCCCGACAATATAAGTACCTATCGTGGATGAAATCATTCAATGGAAGTTCCGAAGTGTTAGGTCCAAAAGAATGAATACCATGGGGGGGTGTGAATCAGGTTATGACGAATTTAAAATTAAAGCTCGTTCTGATCTTGTTCCACTGTTAAGAAAAACACTCTTCTCTCTCTTTCCCATTTCACAATATAAATAGAAAGTAAATCAAGCACAGGATACCACAATTTTACTTGGTTCACCACTAAGGGCTATGTCTAAGAAGCATACGCCGACAGGTTTTCGGTCATTCCAATTCCACTAAACTTCACTAGCTTTGGATTACAAGGTTCAGGATAGATCACTTCTAACCCCAGGCTCAATGCCTTTACAAGTTTAGGGTCAGCTCACTGCTTTCCCAAGGGTTACTCCCTATTTCCCTCTCTCTGGCTCACTGCCGGTGGAGAGGATCACCATTTTTATCTTCCTTTGCTCACTACTCTTGGAAGAAATCCACTCACAGTTTATAGACCTATAGGTCTCTTCATTTTCATGATGGAATGCATATTCTTCTATATGTAGATGCTCTGTTGAAGCTCAACCTTCACCCGTAGATGAATTTCCCTTTGCACCGAAGGTACCGGGCAATCCCCCAGCTTCCATGTAGCCCTAAATCACTGTCGGAAATCAACCTTACTTGGAACCCTTCTCTAAGGCGGTGCGCAAGTCACGGCGTGCAAGTCAACACTGGTGCACAAGTATTTTGTTAACACTTGCACGACTCAAGATTAAGCTTCTCCAAACATGCGCGAGGCACTTCCTTTGCTGCCCAAACCACCTCAGGCACGCAACAAACACTTGGTGCGCAAGTCCCACTTGCACGACACACCACCACTTGCGCGACCGGCACACCTGCACGAAGAGAGCTCTGAATCTTCAAAGTGTTTAACTCTGGTGAAGAATGAGGAGGGGTGGTCCAGTATTTATAGGCAATTTGACCACCCTGTGCGATGGCGCGCAAGTCAACCCTTGGCACGCATGTCTCTTCCACAGCAAGTCACTTGCATGACCTACTTCCAAACTTCCGCGAACCTGTTTCTTTTTCCATATATTGATCTTCTGATCTTGAAAAACCATAGGCGTGCAAGTTTTCAAGATTTCAAGGCATCGTCGCACAAGTCACTTCACAACGCGCTATTCACCTTCGCGACACCACCAATACTTGCATGACACTTATCCCTTCGCCATATTTTGATGATCTGATCTTGAAAAACATATGGAACTCATGTTTCCAAGCCTTCATGTACACGGCGTGCAAGTCATTTTACCAAAAACAACTTTTCTTCATTTGTCGATTTTTAGGCCCAAAAATTTGGCAAACACTGGAAAACGGCGCCACCTTGTATCTGTTCTTTTTATGCCACCTCCAGATCATCCATTCCTTTATTGAAGTTCTTGAATCAAACATGGATCGTCGAACACAGCTCTTGAACTCAACATTCCACCATCAAATCCTCTTTTTCAACAAATTTTTATGTCATCGTTTTTCTTTGTCAACAATCACTACTCAGATGTCCACTTTGTCAATAAACACAATCACCTCAAAAATGCTTCAATGATACCGTGAGGGATTGTTTCCCAAAAAGAAGAATGTACAACATTATCTCCACTAACAGGTGATCAATTGTTTGAGAAAGTACAATATGTAGACACCAATTTTGGTAGACCATTCTGGAAAAACCTTACGAAAACTCGTTGAAAAAAGAGAATATTTTTTGAATTACCATACTGGAATTGTTTGTAAGTCAGAAATTTTCTTGATGTTATGCATGTTGAAAAAAATGTATGTGATAGTGCAATGGACAAGTTGCTAAATGCTCCCAGAAAAACAAAGGATATAATTAATGCTAGGTTGGACATTATTGAGATGAGAATACAAGAAGATTTGGAACTAGGGAAGGGTGAAAAACGAATATTTCTTCCTCCAACTACTTACACTCTTTCCAGGAAGGATAGATATCAATTTTTCAACATATTGAATGATGTAAAGGTTCCAGAGGGGTATCCATCAAATATCAAGAACATCATGTCAATGAACGATTTAAATTTAAAGGGTTTGAATTCACATGATTTCAATGTTTTGATGAATGATCTAATATATATGGCTTTACATTGAATTTTTCCCAACAATGTACACCATACATTAACAAAGATATGTTTATTCTTCAAATCTATATAGAGAAAAGTTAATGAGAAATTACCATCATATTATATGAATTGGAAATGTTTTCCCACTAACATTATTTGATATGATGGTTCATTTGATGGGTCATTTGGTGAGAGAGATTCAATTATGCAGTCCTGTACATTATAGATAGATGAACCCCAATTGAATTGTATATGAAGATTTTGAAAGAGAATGTCAAAAATCAAATTTGGACAGAAGGTTGTATTGTGGAGTGATATATTGTTGAGGAATCTATTGAATTATGTACCAAATACCTATCTGGTGTAGAAAACATTGGCCTATAGAAATATTGTCACACTGGGCGGCTTGAGGGTGAAGGAATTTCAGGAAGATAGGTTATCACAATCAATATTTTAGATTGGGATAAGGCCCACCTTTATGTTTGGAATAATAGTTTTGACATTGACCCATATGTTGAAACCCCCCAAAAAATGATTAGGCATTTTAATCCATCCAGGGATGAAAAATGGATATCTGATACACAAAATAAAAAATTTATAGGATGGTTTCAAGACAATATTTTTAAGAATATAGATGAAAATTCGGACATAATTTCAAAATGACTTCAATGGCTATCAGGAGGACCAAGTGTATTTGTATTATCTTTCAATTCTTATGTACTTAATGGTTATATATTCTATACTAAGGAACATGATGAAGACAGTTCCATGCAGAATAGTGGGGTTACACATGTGGCTGAATCGATGCATGTTTCTGGTGCGAAGGGAAGAAATCCAATTTATGAGAATATATCATACTTTGGCATCATCAAAAAAATATGGGAGTTGGATTATACAAAATTCCAAGTGCCAATTTTTCAATGCAAGTGGGTTCATAAAAGGAGTGCTATTAAAATAGATGAACTGGAATTTTTGAATGTTGATTTCAGTAAGGAAGGATAGAAAGATGATTCGTTTATAATGAAATCACATGAAGTACAATTATTTTGGTTCCAGATCCCACAAACCAAAACTGGTTAATTATACTATTATCGACCAAAAAAACTAAAGGGTCAGATGAAATTTCAACAGAGAATGACCCTTTCATCAGAAATTTGAAATCATTTCTCATTGGTCCCAATGTAGATGGAACCTTGTTTGTCAGAGGATACCTCAATGAAGGGATTTACATAGTCGACAGAGGGGTCAAATATTTATATCCTTTAATAAAAGAGTTCAATAAACAAGTTATTTTTTATTTTAATGTACATCGTGTTATGTTATGTTATTATCTATTCATTGATGCTTTTATGTAATCTAAATTAAAAGTTAAAAAATATATTCAAATAATTACTTCTGCACAAACTGCTTCACCCAATCCTGAGGCACTGCAGGTCTCCCAACCTATTGCTGCTAGTCCCAGTGTAGAGTAACAATAGGTTTCTTAACCTATTACTACTGGTCCAAATGATGAGGTACAACAAGTTTGTCAACCTATTGCGGCTGGTCTCAGGGCCAATGCTAGTGCTCTGGAGGAACATAATAATGATACTGAAACTGAAGAAATGGTAGGCAATTAAACCCTAACGATGCAAAAAAAAAGTGTCGTAGTTTGAAAGTGTTAGCCTAAATACTTAAGAGAAAAGAAAAAGGAATCAAATTTTAGGTGGGATGGAATAAGCGAGGCCATCATGTTAATCCCAACAATGCCATGTTTAGTATCTACACTGAAATCATCACTCGACAATGTGTGCCAATTTATGTACAGTTGTGGCACCATGTTGTCACTGGGTAGAAGAAACTAATGTGGGAAGAGATTATGGTAACATTATAATATCAATTATTTAATTTATTAAAATAAAATAAAATACTAAAATATTGACTTATTCTTCATCATCCCTTACAGAGTGCATTTATAGTAGATGTCTCTCAAAAAGAATATGTTTTAACAGTTGAATTAACGATCCATAGAGGCTTCCGTACAATTTTAACAAAATATCATCTTAAAGATACTGAAGGGAAAATCAAACCACACCCACCTCCTCTTTATTCACACTTGATATCCTAAGGAGCATGGGATTCATTTAGCAGCCATCATGTAGAGAATAATTTTTAGGTATATTGTGTATGGTAATAAATTGTTTGATGTTTCTTATTTTCATCACTTTTATTGATAGTTTTTTATTTATGAAATAGCAACTAAGTGATGAGAATAAAGAACGGGCAGAAAAACCAGTGTACCCCTACCGTAAAGCAAGGATTGGGTACACTTCACTTGAGAAAAAATTGGAACATATTTGAAATATATTGGAATACATTTATTTGACATAAAACAATACCATAACCGTGTTCCTATATATATATATGAAAATTGATGAATCATAATTGAAAGACACTTCCATCCCATGCCATGGTCTATGGAAGGTATATTGTGTAAATAAATATGGTATACTAATAAACTAAAACACACAAAAAGTGTAGGAAACATGTGTAAGTATGACATAATATAAATTCTCGTTTCTTTAATTTGCTATTACATAACAAATGACTACTTATTTTACTATATTTTCTATTTGACATATTCATAGGAATTATCAACAGCCACAATAGATACAAACATCCTTTCAGCAGCCTTGAAGTAACCAGAAAAGTATGGTCGCGTTAGAGGTGCAGGTTTTATGGTGACATTCTAAACATATTTTTAAAAAGAAAAACATGAGGAAGATCAAAATAAGAAAATGAAAATGATCATAGAATCAATAAATATTTTTCAATAATAATTACAACAAGAGAGAGATGATAGAATGTTTTATGGGGGGGGAAGAGAAGAAACAAATCAACAAAAACCTATGCGTGAAGATCCCACCCCACCCCGACCAGCTTTGAGGTGAGACATTCCCATAAAATATTTGACTTAGCTAAGGTAATAAATGTTCTAATAATTGTTTTTGTGAAATGTGAATCACATAGACACTAATAATATTCCTTTACTGATATTCTATATGGTGAAAATGACTGTGATTTATATCTATCAACTCCCACCTATAACCTTATAGTCAGAACTATAGTGTTCAATATGCAGAACGACATGCTACACAACAGACCAATTCTAACAGGTCATGTCAGAGTGTTGATTAAATTAGATAATGAGCTGAGCACTAAGAAACCCATTCCAAATGATGATGAAAACATTCATATGGTCGAAAAATCTATTCGAACATTCATTTCATGGCCATCAATTCTTATAAAAAAACTTGTCGACAAGGAGGTATTCATTTCCAATTTATTTTTTAAGAAAAAACATTCATATTTAATGAAAAAAGGTCTGAACTGATAAATATTATTATAGAACGAAAAAGGTAAGGGGTGAAATGAAATATCGGCTCAAAAATAAATCAAGGATCAACCAACCAATCGAAACGATCTACTGAGAGCACCTTCACCCGACCCATTCAATATCCACATTTTATATCATTGTAGGGTCATGTGGATACAAAGTTGATAAAAAAATACTCACATAGTTGATTTTGAAAAAAATATGTATGTAGGGGAGGAATCAGATTTCATTAGTTCTGACATTGTAGATGAAATTATCATGTACGAATGGCTAGATCCTCCAATTTTAAATGAATATATAAGTTATGTTTTCATTATTTTATTTTAAAAAAAGCTAATATACTATGATAATTATGACTAATTACATTTTATATTTTTTTGCAGGTGTATATATTAAAAACAATTGAAGATATTTCCCCATGACCAAAAATTTGGAATCTTTAGTCCTCACATCACCTCTTCAAAAGAAGAAATAAATGACGATAAAGAGGGTGAAATAATGTCATCCCTGCTCAAATTGATTGAAAAAAAATTAAGAATGACCGAATCTTTTTAATACCAATGATACTGGGTTAAAACTCTACAATTTATTCATATCAACTATATTTTTATTTCTTTAATTACTTATTCCTTTTTGGGT
Organism: Viscum album; assembly: GCA_963277665.1. NCBI lineage: Eukaryota > Viridiplantae > Streptophyta > Magnoliopsida > Santalales > Viscaceae > Viscum > Viscum album. Next base: position 1,428,087,202 of record OY728156.1, on the reverse strand, counting down.
TTTTAAGCAGCATTGGAAGCTCATTTCAGTCAATTTGGATACTCCAAAGATTCATAATATGGATTCAATTCATGGATATCCAACTAAATGACCACACATTCTAGCATTTTTAAATTTTTAATACACTAGATCCAACATTTTAGAACTAAACATCTTGTTATTTAATTTATATTATCTTTTAATGAGGATTTTTTATGATAGCGCGGTGCATCAATATCATCTACTTTTTGGAATGAATCCAAGGCCTAAAGACAAGAATGCCAACAAGATCTATAACTAGACAAGTATCCTGGAATATATAATAATATTTCACTGTCCAAACACTTATCAAAACAAATTACTTATTTTTCTCGGTGTTTCTACAATGTGAAAAACAAACAAACGTAAAGGACTATGGTTATTATGTTTGTAAATTTAGGAAAGAGATCACATTTCATCAACAAACTAGAATCTCTGAAGAGGTATTTTTGAAAATAATTACTAGTTCATTTAAAATATTTATTAATCCTTTGTGTATTTATACAATTTGAGTACTACCATGACTGTCACAAAAACTCATATTCACAAGATGATATAGTTGTGTTTAGAAACGAATGGGAAACATACCTAATGTAAGATTGTACACAAATAAGATGAAGGTGGATTCGTACAACTTATGTTATCCTTATATGATCCTTGATATCTCGCTTGTTTACACTTATTTATCATCCATGATCACCCTTTCTTGTATTTAGTACCATTAGGGTATGAAGAATGGTTTTATAATTGATTTGTCTTTCTAGTAAAGAATAACATAATGAGAGACTCTTATAAACTAGTTCTTTATGTTCCCATGTTTCCAAAAGCACTAGACCTAAACTATTATGGCATGGATCATATATATTCTGTATTTTGGTAGTTTATGCTATTTTTTCTACTAATGTACTGTGTTGGAAAAAAATTGGTTGTGAATCACTCACTAATTTAAAAACAAAACTCAGGATTCTTTGTGAACTTTACTACTATTGGTGAAATACCACTTAGCATTGCATCTGATCTGAAAATCTGATTGGGCATGCCCATGATGTTCTCATCCCACACAATATTTATGATATCATCATTCATCATTGACTTTTCATTCTCTTCCTGGACCCATTTACTAGGTAAATGGGTGCTGAAAGAGAAGGAAAAGTGAATGCTAAATGATGATATCATAGATATGGTGTCTGATAAGAGCATCAAGTGGATACCAGATAGGAATTTCAGATTACATTCTATGATAAGTTCTAGTTACCCAATAGTAGTAAAGTTCCCAAAGAATCATTAGTTTTATTATTAGCTTATATCTGGACCAAATAAACCATATAAGAAGATGTAAAGGTAATGCTTCAATATAATATCTCAATTTTAATGAGAAATTATATAATTAAACATTGATTTGATTTTTATTATTCCTTGCAGGGTTTTTTTATTTTAGAATATTTTTTCCCATGTTACACGACTTTATGGGAAGAGCAACGACGCTGTGTTTTCTCAATCACAGAGGTAATCTTGATGTTTTCAGAGTAAAATCATTATCCATAGAATTAAGTAATTGTTTCATATTTAAGTTTAATTTATTTATTTTATGTAAGGAATATTAATCTATTCATATGTGAATCAATGTATGAAATGTTTAGGTCATTATAGTTTGTATCAGAGTAACTGTCCTATTCAAAATTGAGAAAACACATTCAGTTGTTTTTATCCTTTAGGGAGATGATCAATAAGTCATTTGAAATGTGTAATAATCAGTACCACCTCAATACGAAACACGATGTGACCTATATGACTCAAAGTGTCTCTTTTTATTTAAAATTGACATTATCTTTAGTAAAAAGAATAAGTGACATTCTAAAAAATGAGGAAACTCATTCTGATGGTTTTGATACTTTAAGGAAATGATCCATAAGTCATTGTGACCTGTAGGAATCCACCACACTTCAATTCAATCCACAATGAGACTGTTATGACTCAAATTATATCTTTTTATTTAAAATTGACATTAATTTTGGAAAAAAACACAAGTGACCTACTGATGGTCAACACCATCACTTAACTGCTTAGTCTACCGAGGCCTCCACCCATAATGAGTGGTCAAAACAACCTCAACTAAGTCTTATCTATGTGAACATGACTCCAAAAGAACATCGAACAAAAAATGATGATCAGAAGTCACAAAAAACCTAATCCATGTCATCCAACACCACATGCCCCTATTACCATGTCCCTAAAATCATCATGGTCAACACCATCTCAAGTCTCGAGAGCTATGACCTTGTCCTGATGACTACATCACCTTAAATATTGATGACTAACTCACCTCAACCTGCTGATCATCCTCACTCCAAGTATCTGAGACAATCCTCACCAGATAAACCACATCACCTCAATCCAGACAATCAGCACCCACCTCAATCCTAAGTCCAAGCCCATTACATTCCCATGGAATCAAGTAACAAATATAAAAATTTTATTTCATTCAAATTTACACTCGACCTAATGTTTCTAAGATAGTACATCCTCTTACTCGACTTAACTAATTATAGTGGAGAAATATAATGCCTATAAGAATCTCATATAATCATTAGAAAAATTTAATAATCATGTATTTAATTAATTATGTTCTCACTCGAACAACCCACACAGTGGATATGAACGAACTCCCAAAATACTCACAAACTCAAGGAGAAATCTAGGAATCACCTACCATGTACTATTTTGCGCTCACTAATTTGATATCATCCTCAAAATCGATCTGAATCGGAAGAAAATAGAATTTTAAATGAATTCCCTAAAAATAGGAAAAAAGGTTCACATGGATTTACTGCTCTATATGGAGATATAAATAGAAAAGAGAAGCTAGAAAATTGAAGGTATTATTGAGATTAATCTGTATCCACTAATGGATCAAAGATCAATGCCTAGATGATGGAGTTCCCTCAATGCCGAGGGAGAAGGAAGATGGATGAGCTCCCTTTGTTGTGCATTATAAATGGGAGGAAAGGGAGGATAAAGAAGGAAATAGTGAATGAGGGAAAAAAACTAATTTCGCACTTTTTAATGGTCCACATAGTTTGGATTAATTGTTTGGATAACTGTGTGCTAACTGTATAGTGGACACTATCTAAGAACCACACTATGCCAAATTAGGCACATGATTTTCCAAACTATGAGAATACAATGTGAATCACCTCTATTAAAAACTGGAGAGGTTTCACATGACTGTTCACCCCCACCTACATAGTTTTCCATGACCTTCACGTGTAGCTAAATCCCAACTACCCACTCTTGGTATTTCTCTTAGTCTAACCTCAGCTCACTGAGTCTTCCCTATTCCCTAGCTCCCACCTTTCCAATAAGGCTCCCTACAAAACCTCTCCAAATGGTTTATTTATTTGAATGCACGACACTACTTTAAAAGCTTATCACATTGTGTCTGAACATGCCCTAAATTCCTACACTAAAAGAATATTACTCTTAACCCATTCCTCAAAAGTCTGTTTACCCTTGGTGTCTCTGGAAAAAGTACTCGAAGAATTTGGCCTCAAAATCCTTCCGAGACAGTCCCTTGTGTCTGGACGCCTATACCTATACATCCCATAAGATTTCTGTCTTTCCTATGAGCATGTATGTCACCAGCCTCACCCTCTGACCTAGGGTGTCTCGTGCTGGTCCAAGATTGTTTGTACCAACCCTATTAAATTATTTATTGTTTGCGCTCCACCTTCACTCTGTAATAGTGATGGGTGCTGAGAATAAAACTCTCGATTCAAGTACTCCATAGATAGATCATCTCCCTGGGATCCCGTATCGATGCCCCCTATTAAATAAACCAATATCACCCTACTCTTTTCATTAATACATGGCCCAAACGTTTCTATCTGCATATTTATTTCCTGTACCAAATCCTGTACCTAGATATCATGATCATCTCGAACCTTCAGGGACTCATCCCAAATATCAGGGGCCTCATGCTATGAACACTTAAACAACACAGTATCACCACCCTCCTAACACTCAACCAAATCCCATTTAGGTGGAATCCCACTGAATACAAATAATAATGGTCAAATAACCATATCATTGTCTATATACAAATATCACCAATAGAAAAGGTTGTAATAGCTAACACATCTCACGACCCTTACACTTTCTTTCCACACCATGTCACACAACATCTGGTCTCAAGGCCGCTTACCTACCCATATATTGGTTAGTTATCAAGTATCATCTAGTCTTATAGCCCCCTACCTACCCACATTTGAGTTAGGGAGCACATAAAATCTAGCCTCATTGACCCTTGCCTACCCATGATAAGGCTATACATCAAATCTCATGTATCAATTAGAGCTACCTGAGTGTAATTCCACTGAAGAGGCTATACAACAAAAACAATATTTAGTTTATTTGTTGAAAATTTAAAAAAATCACCCAAAATCATCATCTATTTCTACCCTTATCAAGGTCAGGACCATATATCATATGCATATAAAGTCACATACATATCTCATTGGAACCACAAGTTTGGGTTGGCTGAGTAGAATTCCACCAAAAGAGGCTATGTAAGAAAACACTATTCAGCTTCTTTGTTGACACTTTAAATAGTCCAACCCTCTTAGCTCAATCCATGTTCCCAATGAAAATCATGATAAATCATACATCATATGAGCCTAAGTGCCTATCATGATGCATAATAAAACCTCCCTTTTCTATACTAGGCCAAGAGTCAAAATCCACATAATAACAATATATAACACCCAAGTGTGCCAGCTGAGGTGGAAATTAAATGAAATATAAAAGATCAAAGAAAAAAATCAATTTAATATTGTTGGAATCTTAGTATGTCCCTTGTGAATGGGGATGAATTCACCCAAACATAAGATATGTACCTAGTCTTGACATACTCAAAAGAACAAGTGACATACTCAAAACTGAGGAAACCAATTCAGATTGTTTTTATATTTTAAACAACTATCTATGACTCATTTTTGACATGTATAAATCAACCCCACCTTAATATAACACATGGTGTGATTGATATAACTACAAATGTGTCTTTTTTATTAAAAATTGACATTTTATTAATGGATTTTTTTATATTAATGTTTAATTTATTTCATTATTGTATTACTAACATAATATTTGGTTTCTTATATAGGTGGAATTTTTTTTCTTGAGTTCAGATGATTGTTTACGGAACTAATACCATGGAAAACAATTTTTGAGTGGGTTTCAATGATGAAAAAAAGGATGAAACATTAATGTTATTAATTTTGTGTTGGATAATTGTAATTTTAACCACATAAAACATTGTTTGAAATGTATATAGCAGTGTTTTTTTAGTATTTATGATGTTAAGTCAATGTATATAGCATTGTCTGCGAAACTCTTATGTGCACTGTTTCATTCTTTTATGCATTGTTTTTGGGCATGTGTTTTTTTGTGCAGGTGTTTTGTGAAACTATTTTGTGTCCATGTGATATTTTGTGCTATTTTGTGCATGGGTTGTTTGTGTGTAGGTGTGAAGGTGCAGGTGCTGGGTGTTTTGTTAAATAAACAACACATCAAAGGTAAGTTAGCCTTTATCTGCTCTATTTTGAGCATTGTTAATGGGGGAGGGAACCTTTATCATTGCTTTTTTTAGCGCAGATAAAGGGATCCCTTTATTAGTGCTTTTTAGAAACTTCAAAGGGGACACCACTTTATCTTCTCCATGATTAACAACACTTTTCTAGCGCTATTAAAAGTGATTTCTAGTGCTGATAAATTTTTTATTTTTAGTTGTGTTCATCTATTCCATGATTTCACAAAAATATAATGGTTCCATTATGGGGTGCACAATGTTGATGGCTGTTATTCCTAATATATATCACCACAGTTACAACGACATGTACTAACATATCTTCCTAGTCATTTTGTGAGCATGGGATGTGAGTCAATGTTGTCTCTAAAGGGAATTATTCCATTACCCCTAGACATAGTCAAGAAGGGGAATCAAAACATCCTTTATGATAGCATAATCACCATTTATTTTATTGATAAAAAACTATGAATCACCTTTGAACCTTAGGTTGTATATATAAACTTATAGAGCTAGATTTAGAGATATGATGAGGGCTTGGCACTCTTTTCCGTTATTGGGGCATCCATCTGATAACATGAAGAATTATGGTAGAAAACAATTTGGTGGATATATTAGAATGACTCCAAAACCAACTTTATTGACATTGGAGTATTCCATTCTCTTTCATATTAGGATTTTGGATGCAACATCAAAATACATATCACATTTTTTGGGGTGACCATGAATGGAGAAAATATCTTCTTCAAGAAATTCATTTTTTAATGGTGTTCTTTCTATTAAAGGATTTTCTGCAATGAAATATTCTAACACCTAAAATTTTATTTATTAATATGCTATGAACTGAATTTCAAACTACTATAATATGAACACCAAACATACTAAATTCAGAGTAAACATAAGATGATATCATCCGTATTTTAGTTGGTTATCACAAGAGACTAAACAGATCTCATGATACTGTAGGTAGTTTCTCTATTTTTGAATGTTGAAAATAAATGTTATGAAACTATTATAAATGTTTGAATATCAAGTATCTGGTTGGTTTATGATTTTACTAAAATAATATAGGTTTTTTCTCACTTCCAAAATCATTTTTATTTATAATAAAATATCTTATTTATCACTATAAGGATTTCACATACAGAAAGAGTGTCTCTACTTTGATAGGGTAACTAATATTGGTGGAATCAAAAGATAATTATTGACACTATAAAAGGATTTTTGACAATCATTGTTCCATTGATAAGTTACCAATTTATTTATTGGTTTGGTAAAAGGTAGAATTTTCTTACCATATTTTCTATAAAGCATCAGATGTAGGCTAAACACCCTTGAAACCCTCTCAACTCTTTGCGGTGTCAAGGAGGTAAAATGTTAAGTATAACCTATGTATAATCAGGGTCAAATTTTATGATGTGATGGAATAACAAGGGGCCAAAATTTTTTTCAAGACCAATGAGTTGATTAGACCACTGCCAGTATTTTTCCATAAAATCATTGATGTAGTATTTGAAGGACTTTACTAGGAAGGGTTTTCAAATGTAATTCATGAAGCATTGGTATGTGGAACCATCATTCTTCAAACTGAAAGACATTATTTGATAATAGTATTTAACTTGGGGTTCCATAAACATAGCGGATTCACCATCTTCAGGGGCCATCCATATTTGGATATACAATGAATAACTATCCTTGAATAAGAGGGCTTAGTAGAAAGCAGTTTCATTAATGATAAGTTCTGTGATGGGGAATGGGAAAAAATATTTTGGAAAATTCCTATTATTATCTCTAAAGTCAATAAAATATATGATCTTCACATTTTTCTTCTTTACTAGGATAATATTGAAGAGTAACTTCCGGTATTAGACCTTCTTAATGAATTTTTCATTGAGAATCTTATCATATTAAGCTTCAACATTGGTGGTGTGAGTTGGAACAGTTCTTCTAGAAGCCTACTAGTGACCATGATGGGACTCTGGAAGACCTAGGGGGTTGGTAGCTATATCAAAATCAAGATTGGACATTTCAATGTGGTTATAAGAGAAAAAATCCCGATGTTGTTTTAGAAAATAGGCATAAACTCATTGTTATTTGGAATACATGTTCGTATTAATCAATACTGGCTGAGGGGATTCTTATATAATTAGGTTTATCTATCAAAGTTTATGAAAGGTTTTATGAAAGGTGTTAGAGTCACCATCCTCGAATACTAGAGGGCCATCTTTGTGGTCATCTTCCTCTTTTTCCATACCTGCTCCAATATATATTGTAATGAAGGGGAATCTTCAAATTTATAAGAGAAGTCATCATTATAACGTCTATAAGGTAAATTAGGGACATTCCTACTCTCTATTAGTAATACAAGAGTTCCTTATGATTCATCTCATTATGTTGAGGAATTATAGAGCTCTTGGGATAAAGAAATAGACTTTTTAATTAAAATTTTTCCACTAATGTGAGGATCATATACCCCTTTAAAAATGTCAAGTTTATCTGATATAAATTATATAAGAAAATTCAATAAGTATAGGTATAATTAAGAACTTATTTTCATAATATAATTGATGGGAAATACACATTCACTATTAAGATATTTTAATGGCACATTATGAGTCATTTTCATACCATTTGGTGTAGTAACCCAAGAAACACCATTAATCATGAGTTTTTTCCCATACCTCTATTAAAATCATGCTTCGATATATTGAGACTGAAAAGACTCAAATGGATATCTTCACCATGAAATGCTTCAATCTATGCATATGAACAATATTTTATACATTTGTTTTATAATAAAGGAACTATTTCATGTTAATGAAACTAAGGCCTTCTGAATAGGTTTTTGAAAGCTGTATCTTGATAGACTAAATAGAAATAGTAGTTAGATACAAAGTCCTCGAATTGATTTCCGAGATTCACCCGATTGATGGGATTTTTTTTAACTCTTTTCTTAAAGTTGGAGTGTCAGGTCTGAGAGAGGAAATTGTCTTCTCTGTATCTCAATTGATAAATCATTCAAACCCAAATGAGATTGACACTTGATATATTATCAATGAGATGTTAATAGATTTCAATGTCTTATAGCTTTTCTGACTAATATAGGGGTCTGATGTGCCCCTATATAATATCATCCTTGTCATACTCAATGGAATAGATAATGTTGTGAAATTTTATAGGATAAATATATTCACTATAAAATTCTATGTTGGTGGACTTAACTTTTGAAAACATGAGGGCTTAGAAAAGAATCCAAGAGGGATTTATGGAGGTATTTCGATAAATTGAGTACATCTAGGATTGATAGCTTTTCTAGTACTAGGGACAATTTATTCAATATTTCATTATTTTGGGCTAATGATCAATATTTTTTGATCTGAGACTTCTACCTAGAATATTCATTAGGAGTTGAAGTGCTTGTGGTAGGTTGGTCAGACCTTTGGATAGAAGATAAAGTCACTCATTTCATCAATAAATTTTACTGACTTGGTCTACCTACTTGTCTAGGCGGATGGAACTACTAAACCCACTCCAATTGTTCTTCTAAAACAATCCATTCTGGAAGAATCTTTGTGAATATGGGTGATTTTTCATACTCTTGAGATGCTCATTTAAGGTATATTAAATGGATTTACTGGCATAAATCGTTCTAGATAGAATGTTAATGGAAAATTGGGTCGGTTGGGACTGCCTCTTCCACTCCTGCCTAGGCTATTATGGCTTCGGCCTCTGGTTCCCAAATCATACGTAAGGAACATGGGTTAATAAATATACTCATTATCAAAAAAGGATTCCATGAGATGAATTATGTTAAGGGAGATAAATATAAATTCTTTATCTAATGAGGATTCATTTTTATGGGGTGGTTCCCATTCTCTCATGGATATAGGATTAAAGATTGATAATTTCAAGACTAACTTTTTCCTTGGGGTAGATTTTATTTTAATGTACTTGGAATTTTCTTCCCTATTATACAATTTCGTGGATGATTATATCTTAGAGGACTATTATGCTGATGGTTCTAGTTTTACGATGGTAGAGGAGACTAGGGGAATAATTGGATGGTCCAATATTTCCATGAGGATAATATGAGTCCAAATTATTGCATTTCTAGTTATTCAATCAGTAAACATCAACACACCTTATCTTGAGACTTCATTCCACTCACCTTCTTCCTCTTGGATGGTAATGGAAGCACATTCCATTTGTGTAGGTGTCTTGACTAATTTTACTAAACCACAATCAACCATATTTTACATATTGTCTTTATAAATAAATAAATCCTTACGATATGTCCCAAAATTTAGTGAAATTAGAAATAAATTGGATGATAATTGAGGCTATACTGACCATTCCTTTTGGAATCTGTTAATTTTAGAAAGTTATTTCCCATAGATGTTAAAAAGTAATCAGGAACCTATTCATATCAAAAGAAATAATATTTATTCTTATAATACTCAAATTTATTTAACATCTACTATCTTTTATCATCCTGATGGAGATGATTCTATTGTCTCCATTAAACAAGAGGAATAATGTTATATGATGAAGGATTTCAAACTAGAATTGGTATAGGAGCCGGCTTAAGAGTGATAGTCGCAGTTCCCACTTCAGTCATTCTATTTCCATGAGTTTTTGGGACTGGTTGAGACTTGGATTTGGTCCACACAATTGAGACTTCTAAAATTTTAGAAACAATGAAAAGGTCCCAAAACCCACCTATATATTTCACATGAATGATCGGTGTCTACAACTCATTACAGTGGTTCTCTATACAGAGGGAAAACAAATATTCCCAGTGATGTTTCAAGTATAGAGAATAATTTAAACCCTTCCACCTATCAATGAAATCTAATAATCTCTCAATCTATCACTGTTTGAAATTTTAGAGGTTGAGGATCATCATCTTTCATAGCGTTGAGTTGAATTGATAGAGAACCATAAGAATTTTTTTCCCAACCTTTGATCAAATGGGTTCATAAACTAGTATAACATAAATTCCCTTTCTTATAGGGTTTTCACATAGCACCTATGTTTAAATATTTCTTAATAATCCGGATTTCCCATCATAGGATCATAGTGGGACACAAAATTTGTTAGATGCTATTATGGATCCCTTGAAACATTTAATGTTAGAAAAATTGGATTTCTAATGTTAAGTGGAGGAAGAGTCACATATACCCATTTGAAGAAAGTTTTAATCCCCATATATAAAATATTCACCATCTTTCCATCACTTTAAATCGAGATTTCAATAACTCAATAGTGTCAAAGATCTTGGGGGGTGGATGACTGATTGAACATGAGATTGAAAAGGTAAAGGGATGGGTAAGACCTAATGTTATAGAACACCTTGTAATTTTAGTTAGAAACCTATATAGACTAGCCTATAATAATCATCCTAACATGGGTTTGGATGCTTCCTTAATAAAGGAAACTCCTTATATTCCTCCATCACTAGGACTAAAAAAATAAGTTTTATAGTAACTAGGCTGAGTGGATGTTCTAGAACAAATTTCAATGTCATGATGTAGTCTTCTTATTGATCAATGTCAGATGAGAGGGTAAAATGAGGAAATTTTGGAATAATATATATGACATGGATATTTCTTCTGAGTATTTCTATATTAATCCTCTTTAAATCCCCATATAAAATTCTTGTTGAGAAAATATTTCTTAATGTTTAAGTAGTTCGACTTCTTCAAGTAAATCGTGGGGTCTTTCTATGACCTTAATCTTTCCCTTGGTTGAATCACATTATGGGAGTGTTAGCCAATCATTCATGGGAGTGCCTAATTTTTTTTCAATCCTATTACTTTTTATATGAACTCAATCATAATTCATTTCCGTATGGACTGTGTTTTGAATAGAAACATCCCTCTCCTTATTTCTTATATTGGTTTCCCATTCTAAATCATCTTCAGATCCACTGCTAATGATTTTTATAACACAAAATTAATTATGGGTGTTGCATCACTACTAGGAATATATGAGGGTTTATTACCATAGGTATATCCATAGGAGAGGTTGTCATCTTAAAAAGTGATTATTCCCGTGGAATGTTATTTTAGCTTAAGGCCTTTTTAGGGACTCATCCTTTGTCACGAGGATTTTATTAAGGAATTATTGTAAAGGGTGACATGAAGAGAGTCCCTAAAGAAACTTTTTGTATGTATTTTCTTAGAAGAAGTTGGAGAAATAGGTAAATCAAACTATGAGGACCTAGTTTTGGAAATGCCACATAACTTGGAGAAGACTAATCTCCACTGGGGAGGTGGTTGAGATAATATTGTCCCCATCACTATGGGATGTGGTTTCCCCAGATCTACATTTGTATCACTTAAAACAAGATTTAATGATCTTGTAGTAGATTATTTTTGTAAAATACCCCCATAATTGTGGGATGGGGTAGATCCTATATCACCATGGTTAAAGATATCATGGATAGTTTTTGGATTTCATGAAACTTTTTCCAATAATGATCTCGGTGTAATTAATATTTTCATAAGAGATACTTGTTTCCGAAGACATCATTTCTACTAGATGATTGATTTTTATTAATAGAGAGGTATACTCAATATTTTTAGATTCCTCATGAGAAATTATTTCAATGGTCTATTCTTTTCAAGCATGAAGCTTAGGATATTTAGTCATGGTCAAATCCTATTAAGAATTATCTCTATTGTAAGTAGGTATTACTTCTGAGTGTTGGCTCCAAGTAACAAAATTCCATAAAGCCAACTATAGTGGGATTTGTTGACAAGGGATTGAAGTGAAATAAAGAGATCCATGCTGACCCCATCCATTGATATGGACACTGGATGGGGAATCAGTGATCACTTGACATAGATTACACATATCACGAATACATGCGCATTGTTGGATCCCACATTTCTTATCAAAGTTCATAATTCATGAAGTTGAAAGAGAGACTTACATAATCTAATGACAAAGTTTTTCTACTTCCTCAACATGATCACTATATCATTCATAAATATTGGGTTTAAATTTTATTTGATAATTTTATTTTCCATAGATTATGTTGAATATCATATATGAATTACTACAAAAATTTATCTGGAATATAATTTTTAGGAGTGTCCATAAGAAAAAAAAAATTGTCGTATTATCTTTGGATTTTTGTTTCCTCATGAGTGACATATTATCCTTATATTATACAGGAGTTTCCTCCACTTGATCAGAACAAAGTGGGTTATTCCCAACTACCTTATTATAAGTTGAAGTATTTCAAGGAATATCTTTTGTTAAGATGGAATCCATGTTATCCAAGGGTGGTTTAGAGAATGAATATTTACTCGAGCTGTCTTCTGATTGAGAAATAATTCCACCTGTCAATAATGAGGCATCAAAAATGACTAACCTTATATTCCTAAGTGACTCACAATATAAGGGCTTTCTGACAATTGATTCATCAATGGGAGGACCTTATTATCAAAACAAAACTTCACTATGGGGAAGGAAATTACATCAAACACCATCGTGGGGATGACTACCATTACGGACCAATGTTTGACCATGTGGGGGGGGGGTCCTGTTTTGTATACCATGGGGAGGAAATTCAGGGTGGACATTTTTATTGGGAGGAACTTATTTAATTTTTATATTCTGACCACAAGGATGGTTTCTCCGATACTCATCAAGATAAAATATCTCATGATTGATGTTTTTTGGCCACAAAGGAGATATTCATGATGAATATTCTAGGGAGGACCTCAACTGTTGCTAGTAGTGACGTTTTTGAGAGGAACTTAACCACTAAAACTATTGATTCCATGAATTGGTTAGAAGTCAAAAAGATCTTGGAATTCTATTTATTGATGTTTTAAGGCCTCAAGAACACTATAATAAAGCATATCACAGTTATAGGGCTTCATTTAGATTTTTAATCACCATTGGTGATATTTTTTTAGATGTTCTCCCTTAGGAATTCATAGTCACTTGTTATAGACAAATAATTTCATAAATGGGATACCTCTTGTGCCACTATCATGCTGATACTAGAATATTCTGATTTGTTTCTGGGTTTTTGGAAGGAATATGTGTCTTCCCTATAGGGGATACTGAATTGGTATGATAGCCTCCAGTTGGAATTAACATGTGTGTCTAATCCGATTGTCCATTTATCACATAAATGAGCCAACCCTCTTGAATGATAGTGGGAGTATATAAACACTCATATGTAACCTTCAAATTGTTATTATGAGATACCAAAATTACAAGGATGAGGTTGTGTGACCTCCCATTAAACATTTATATTACTATTATTACATCTTGGTAGGTTTTTAGAATATGGAAATGGATAGATTCCCTCCATTCCGTTGCTGCCAAGATATGATGAGTGACATTCATGTTTCAAACATGAATATATTCTAATTATATGGTTTGATAAAGGATATATGAATGTTCATATCCTCTATTTACTAACAAAATATTTTTTTAGGGATCTCGTATGGGGGTGGAAGCATGATCTCCCCCCTATTTGTCACCAGGAGAAGCTGATAATATTATCTAAGTGATTCTAGATCAAATTGGTAGGATTTCTTAATGTGGGAGGGGATATATGACAACTTGTAAATTACCTCCATATATTGGTAGGATTCCGTGGTGAGAATGTTTGTTTTTTAACAATTCATAGTCAATTTGTATCCTCACTTGGTGGGATTCCTTATAGAATATGAGACTAGGTGGTCTGAGTAGGGATCTGCGGGGTGACATCCTCATAATTATGAGGACTTGACCCCACACTAATTTGGAATAGAAAATTGCTAATAAGATCCCATTTTGGGAACTCTTATTTTGATGTGATGAAGTATTTGTTGACCGTATATACCAACACCCTTAGATAAGGGAGGAGTTTGTTACTGTATTCTGGGGAGAGACTCTCGATACTATTTTTACTGGTGACATGAATCACTTATTTATTTGTTTCCAATAATCATTGGTTGGATGGTTGGTAAGGATTTATTTCCTAGATATCTTTACTTATGGCCTCTATGTTTGGGACTTTTCCATTGTGGTGGTATTCTTTGATCAAATAATTTTACACCCATTGTTGGAGATTCAAAGTGAGTAATGATATCCTCTAGAAGGACAATGATCTGATTCACACAACAACAAATGTGAATGTTTTTTCTGAGGGTAATATTTTATTTTGGATTAAACAATTTTATGTTGGATGTGAAAGAGTCAAGTAAAAAATAAAAAACAAAATAAATCATCATAGTAACATCCCATCTAAACAAACACATGTTAATTTATTGCATTAAAAGATCTATGTTGGAATCTCTCTTTTTTTTGTGAATACGTGAGGTGAAATGACCTAAGACATGGGTGAAATAGTTATTTTGGTTAATTAAGGATTCACATCAAGCACACCATTTTTTTGTTCTCATTTTCAGGATGGATTCCAATTAGGTTTATTCATGGAACCGGGAACATAAAATGGTTCCCACATCCGTGATAGAGACCATATTTCTAAAGGCATGTGATCACGTGTAACTTTTAAAATGACTATTAGGGATAACAATTAGTTGAGAAAATTGGAGTTCAGGCTCATTACACCATTTTGGGGGGAAATTTTGCATACTCCAATAATCTCTTATATATTTAATCAATATACATGAATCTCTTATAAAACAATTTAAGGCCCATCACCCTTCATATATGAAATCAATCATGTATACATGTGGGAGTAACCATTTATATGAATCAAAGGTTCTAAATAAATGTAACCATATATATGTATCTCATATTATCCATTGATAGATCCATCTATATGTATAATAGGTTCTCCATCTCATATCGTTATTTTCTTAATTATTATTTATATTAAATAATCATGATTTAAATCTTCATAATTGAGAACTCTAGAATTTATTTACAACAATCATGGTGGTTATTGTTTTTTTGTTTGTATTAGGCAAATGATAGGGGATTCTTATATAGTCTTGTGAAATGAATCATAACCCAATATTTCAATGCTACATAATGGGTGTACATTGTACCTTTTAAGGGCATGTGACAAGGACCAGACCATGAATTTTATCATTATGTAATAAGGATGTGAAGGAGGAAGTTTCCTTGAAAACATTGGTGTGATAATTATGCACAAGAAACAATTTTTAATTTACCTTGAAGTGAATATGTCATGATAGGAATTGATTTGTTTTACAAGGAATATGGCCTTATTAAAACATCTCTCACAAGTAATATAAAATAATGAGGATGGAACCAAAATAAATGTGGCCCTATAGGTGGGGATTTTTTCTTACTAGGAATATTGTATAGTGAGGATTATAGTGGATTGAAGGTTCTGAGTTTGAACTTTAGAAAGGCATACTATTTTTGGGGGTTTCACGTGAAATGGAGGCTCGTTTGTTACTTATTTGGGAAAATGACCCTCTAAAGTGTTTTTTCTTGATTAATATGGCGATTTGAAAAGATTAAAATATTATTTTTGAATTACAACCTATAAGATGCTCAAATCTTTATTCTTGATCGTGCTAGTGTCATGATCACCAATGATATCTAAGACCACATGATTCATGTTTAGTGTGAGAAACAAGAGATAGTAGAAGGTCTCCATATCAAAAAATAGTGTATGGGAAAGGACTTATACCTGAATTAGAAGCCCAAGTGACACTTTATTCCTCATTCACTAGTGTACAAGGGTGGGGATATGGAAATAAGATAATATCTTGCAAGAAATTCTAGGGTCTTACTCTAGGAGGTATTTCCATTCTGGATATTTTCTCCTCACCTATTGGTGGATGGGGAGAGGAAATGATGGGGTAGTTAGGAATAAATATAATATTTACCCATTCATTTCTTCTTAAATTTTTCTAAACCCACCCTGAAGTTGACATATTCAAATAATGTGAAAATACTACCTGACTCACTTCATATTTTAGGAGAAATGTTGGAAATAAATTGTAACATCCTGGGTAAATAAAGAATATAAAATTTTAATATTTATTAAATTTTTTGAATTAAATATTAATTTTAATTTAAATTGGATGATATGTTTAATGGCGTACCCTATACGCAACAATGAGATTTGTTGAAATCTTATGTTGCACACAATGCTGAGTCATACTGAAAAATAAAAATATAATATTATTTAAAATGGAAGTTAACTCCTAGCCATTTCATGGGAAGGAATGGAAAAAACTAACTAAAATATGAATATACATTTTTGTTAAATGTTTTTAAATTTACCCAATAAATTTTAGAGGCTTAAAATAAGAAAGAATCTTATTTTAAGCATAATATACTTTAAAAGGTTGATTTAACACCTTTTGATGGAGAACCCTCTTTAAATCTAGTTTTGGTCATATTAATAAATTCTATTGGACCAAATAAAATTATTCTTTAGAATCGGGACATCAAAATTTAATTTGCGTAAATTTTTGGTATTTTTCTTCTAAAATTCTATTTTTAATGAAAAGTAAAAAACACTGTATTTTGATTCAAAACTACCTTTTAATGTAATCTATTTATATGGTTAGATAATTATTTTAAATTGGTTTTAAATTTTAATTATATTATGTTTTTACCATTTAATCCAATGTTGGTCATCGGAGGTAATTTCACTTTTTAATAGGACATAAACAAGTGTCAATCTTCTGATAGTTATTATTTTATAAAAATACGCTTTTTGTTTTGAGAGCGGGAATTCATTTAAAATTATTTTCTTCCACTTACGTGTTTTGAATTTGGAAAAATGGATTCCATATTTAGAATTAGGAATTCCAAATTGTGTAAATAGGTAACTTTTATTTTTAGACATTATGAATATTACTTCAGTAAATATTTTATTTACCATGGTTAAAGGGTAAATCTGGTAAATAATGGTGAAGAATATTATTATAGTAATATAAAATTGCCCTAAAATGTGTCCTAATCCTATTTGTTGATACATATATGACCATGGAAATCCTTGGGTCGATTTTGGGACCCCATGGAGCCACTTGGTAGTGATAATGATACTTTATATTATTTAATTTAAAGTAAAGACAAAAATGACATAAACAAATATCTTTTAGTAAATTAATTTTTACATAGAGTTATATAAGTTATATTTTTTACTATAAATATTCTGTGAAAATATAAAAAAATTTCCTACATTATGGGATTTGTTTTATAATTTTTAGAAATTAAATAAATAAAATTATTTATGACACAATAAAGATGCAATGTTTACCTCATTAATAAATGATTTAAATAAATAAGATTATAAAAAATAGAAAGATATAAAAAACCTGTACAATATCTATTGGATGATTTTATTTTTACCATGAGTCATATCATCTTAATATTTAATTAGTTTTGGACCATTATAAATCGAAAATCATTATATAATAAAATAATATTTTCACACTTTTCTAAAGAGCCCATCCGCCCCCTTATAAAAAGCCCTTACTTCAAAAACATTCCTCACATCACTCAAGCCCCTTGGCTCATAAAAACCCTACCCAAATAAGCTCTCAAGATCTCTATATTAATACTAGAAGACTTACTTTAGGCATAAGGAACTTCAAGTAAACCTTTTGGTTTAATCCAAAGGGAGATACCCAATTTAAATGTAAATATTCTCATAAGTCCTTTTGTTTTATTTTACATCTCCAACAAAATAAAATATTTTTATTCCATTATTTTATAAAAACAGTAGTATCCTAAATATAATAAGAATTTTTATGAGAATTATTATAAATACACTTACACACACCTACATCTAATGGGTAAAGAACCTACTGTTTCTGTGGATGGAAAACTAACACCTCACAAAATGATGATTGCTGAATTATCTCCTACCACCTATTATGGTGAGAATTATGAAGGAACTGTATTTATATATGATATATATTATGTTTATGTTTTATTTATGCTTATTTATTTTCAATTTATATCATACCTTTATGGTTTCCATTATTAGTAAACACGCTAATTTCATTTGAGGAAGTGCGGACTACCGCCCCCTCAAAGTGATATGACTCGTTCATACCATAAGTGGGATATATATAGAATGGATTTATTGAAATTATATATAATATTATAATATAATTATAATATAACTACGTATAATTATGTTTTCATTCAATTAAAATACGAAATAGAAATGAAAGTAGTATTCAAGCGTCGTCTCCATGAACGATGCATTTCATTTCTTATCTTCAAATGTTATGTACTATTATAAATACATATATATACTATATATATATGATATATATGATATCTTAATCATGAATATCATTATGGAGATAATGGACTCTTGAATACGTGGAAAAATTGTAATTTTAAGGTGTTCATTTTTGACTCAAGTACCAAATATCGACAAAATGACCATTATTAACATAAATTATTAGATAATGTTTATAACATTGTAATAAGTGATATAAAAGGAATAATAAACTTGAAAAAGGGTTCATGATCAAGTATAAATTAACTTATGTTTATTATTCAGGAAGAGCAAAGAAAAAACAAGTCAAGTCAGACACGAGGTAAGGGGTTTCTTATCTCACATTTAATTCCGTGAGCTTTTTGTTGTTCGTCACTTATTTATTGCATGTGGTGTATTGTCTACTAAAATTTGATATATATTATCCTAATTGTATTTATAATCATGGTATTATATGATTCATTTGGTTGTTATTAACTTTTGTTCATATGACACGATTGATTACAACTTGGTAAGGGGTTTTCATCTAATTTCTTATTCCCGTGAGATTCACGATATATTTCCACTATTTTCCTTTGTGTGGTGTATGTACTGCCCATGATTTTATTCATTGTGGAATATAAATTAATTTAAGGGTATTTAAAACTTCATTGTATGATCCTTATTTCATGGGGTGTATTTTTCTTAAGTTACCAAATCAGTAAGGGAATTTCTAATTTCGATTTCCACTCATTGGGTTTCACTTAAACTTTATTGAATATTTTAATCCTTGATTATGGGTGAAATAACTAATTATTTATTTATGTAGTAATTTCCACTCCTATTTGCGTAGATATACCTTTGATACACATAATCAATCCATTGATACATTCTCAAGTCATTGATATGAACTTGATATGAGTAATTTTAACTCAATTTCCATTCATTGAGTTACAAATCCAAGTCATTGATGTTGTTTTTAAAAACATATTTTTGAATGTTCTCTAATTTATTTACACTAAATATCCAATAATATTGAATGTATTTATTTTTTTCACACATTATTTTGTGATTTATTTATCCTTAATATAAGGATAGATTTTTTATAAGGGATTTCATCTGAATTTACATTCCAATGAGGCTTCATTGTTTTTATGCACCAATTCACTCTTATATGGTGTATATAATATCCTTTGGAATATTATATCATGAATCCCTTTATTCTCATGATATTATAACATTCTTATTAAATTTTATTCCTCAATTTTTTGTATTCAAGCTTCTCTTATTTGGTTAAAAACTCCTTAACTAAAATATAGTTTTAATAGTTTTAAAGATTTATTCTTATAAATATTTCTCATTAATGTCCATGTTTTCAAAATAATTTTTAGGATTTATTTATATGGAAATTAATTTTTTAAATGATAATTCTTTTAAATGTTTCAAAGTGGTATGGGAAACTTTGATTCAAAAATCTCTTTATTATATGTTTTAGATGGTCTTTGAAAATGGTTTGATAAAGAATTGATTATGTTAATATCTTGAAATAATATATTGTGATAGCAATGTGGAAATGTTATATTTATTTTATTCTTGTTTTATGTGTTATGAATACATTATGTTTATTCATAATTATTTATGAATACGGGTTGTTATGTGATAAACATAATGCGGTCGAGCTCGAGATAGCTCTCCAAAGAATTGGGTAATGTGACAAAGGTAAATGTTAATATTTATCCTAAGAGATTTAGGGAATATACTATGATGGGTATTATAAAATGTGACTCCCTATGTATCTGCGATAACTATAATGTAGGTATGTTATGAATTCTATAAGTTACCATTATGATTTATGATTTGTGTGTGTTATTCATAAATCTTAAGATTTTGTAAGGTATGATATGATCAAAAAGTATGGTTTCATTGATTTTTATTTATTGATAGGATAATGTTTTCCTTTCTTATTTTATAACTCTTACTGAGATTTTTATTCTCATCCCATGTTTTTGAAATGTTTTCCACAAGAATTGAAGATTAATATGGTCAAGGACGGGATCAAGGAAAAGTCATGTGGTTTAAAACATGAAACTAGACATGTTTATTTTTAAGAGTTTTTATTTTATGAAAAAATGGATACTGAGTAGTATTTTCTACATGTAATATTCAAGTTTGTATGTAATAGTTATGGCTGAATTCTCTAAAATTCTAAACCCAAAAATATTCTCAATGTGAATGATTGACATAATTCATGATTATGTAATGTTTAAGGTTGGGTCCTTATAGTGGGTATCAGAGGTCAGCTTAGATAATTTTAGTGGTTAGGGTGTTCTTTGTGAATAAGTGACAAAACCATAATGGTTTTGATTTTAGAAAGAGTCATAGTTTTTTTAGATAAATTTAACGAGTTTAAGATAACATGAATAAGTCTATCTTCGTATTTACCCAATTCATAAGATTTTATATGATGATTTTACTGATATACTAAAACTGACATTTTTGGTTTTCGTAAATGGTTGGATATAGCAGGAAGCAATGTAACAGTGGATGTGATGAAAATTGTGATGGTTTTCTGAATGAGAAACTGAATGAAATGGCAACTGTAGTGAGAACTCTTGTGGTTATTCTCAACCAACTATCTAGAATCATGATTGACAACCTAAACCATGGTGATTTTTATAAGGCAACATATATGCGAGAAACAAATCTCTAAGGATGTTCAACTAATAATCATAAAGGTAAGTATGTTCAAAAACCTATGTGTCAAGGATGTTGAAAGAAACACATAGGAAAATGTTTCAAAGGGACGAGAAGATTATATAGATGTAGAAATGAAGTTCATAAAGCAAGAACCTTCCATGGAAAAAGGAACAATCTAGTTGAATCTAGGAAAGAAAAAGTTATTTCTAATGGATCAATTGAATGTTTTAAATGTGGTGTGGATGGTAATTATTAAAACATATGTCCTACGAAGAAGTTTTCAGAATGGGATCACCAATATCATAAAAATATATGTTTACCAATACCTAATGCCATTCTGATCATGGATAAAGAAACTAACATTGAACAATGAAATTTATGGATTATTTCCTAACATATGTATTGATATTATTGAATCTTATGATATGAAATATGATTTTTGTATGAAGGAAAGAAGTATTTTAGAATAAGTTGGCAATGAATGGTTAATAAATCATGAAGAATTTTAAATG
Source organism: Viscum album (assembly GCA_963277665.1). Taxonomy (NCBI): domain Eukaryota; kingdom Viridiplantae; phylum Streptophyta; class Magnoliopsida; order Santalales; family Viscaceae; genus Viscum; species Viscum album. Next base: position 1,428,065,214 of record OY728156.1, on the reverse strand, counting down.
AGTAAGCAGTCAATATAAAAGGGATTCAAGTGTTATGGTAGATTTTAAGATGATGGAATGCTTAAAGGTATTAAGGCTCTTTTGAGGATGTGATTACTTTGGAAGACTTTATATAATATGTGTAACCCTGAAGTTTGATATATGAAAATGTTATTCAAGGAATAATTTTTTTTGATGAGTACTGGGGGAATTTTATTAAGGAAGAATCTATGTTTATATTTTGGATATATAGTGATTTGGGTTATTTATGGAAATGATTAACCTACCATAGTGAATATGTGATTTTGTTAATTATAATTCAGTATGAGACTTTAAGAGTAGTTGATTTTATTTGGAGATAAATGTTAAGAATTATCTAGGAAGACTATATGAATAAATTCTTCTGGGATTTTGGTTTTAATATTAGTTTGGATTAATTTGAAGAATTTTATGTATAGTTGTTTATTTAATGGTATTTGTTGAACTTTGGGTATTGTTTGAAAATTTTTAGAGATTAAGAGTAGGGTTTATTTTTTAAAATATTATCCTTTTTGGGGATCATCTGATCTTGTACTAACCATTTTGGTTTTGGTTAATGTTTAAAGTCATGGGAAAAATATAGTTCAACTTTTGTGGATTATGTGATTCTCTATAAGTTGATTATAGTGATTTCAATGTGAACAAGTCATCTTGAGTACTCATCATTTGGAAAAAATATGAGTTTGTGGTATAAATATAGTAAAGTTTGAATATTTACATGAAAAGTAAGTACGTTTCCTTACATTCTTATTCAATATCTTAAATAAATTCCTCAACTTTATGAAAAGTAACCTAAAATAAAAACACTATCTTTTAACTTTTCTTATTGGGGAATCAAAGACCATTTAACCCATCACAATTTTCTGATTTTCTGGTGGTTAACTTTATCCTAATCTTGTTTTCTATCACTATCCATTAGAATGTGATGGTTTGTCTTCTCCTATATATCCATGTTTTTATAGAATCCAAGTATCTGTTGTCTCTAGTGACATTTTTTCTCATCTTTTTTTCTTTTAAAGCAATATTTTTATTTACTCTTTTTTTGACGTAGTAATTTTAATGATGTTTCCAATCCCAATTTTAAAATTGTGAGGATACAATTTCCAAAAGGAGGGAAGGATGTAACATCCTGGGTAAATAAAGAATATAAAATTTTCACATTTAATAAAATTTATGATTTAATTATTAATTTTACTTTAAAGGGGATGATATGTTCGATAGATTACCTGATACGCAACAACATGTTTCTTTGAAATATTATGTTGCACACAATGTTGATTCATACTAAAAAAATAATAATATGATATTATTTTAAATAGTAGTTAATTCCTAGCTATTGTATTGGAGGTAATGGGAATAAATAACTACAATATGAATATACTTGTTTGTTAAAATTTTTACATTTACCCAATAAATTTTAGAAGCTTAAAATAAAAAAGAATCCGATTTTATGCATAATATACTTTAAATGGTTGATTTACCGCCTTTTGATGGAAAACCCTATTTAAATCTAGTTTTTTTCTCTTTTATATGTTATATTTTACCAAATAAAATTATTCTTTATAATCGGGACATCAAAATTTACTTTGGGAAAAATTTTGGTATTTTTTTGATAAAATTCAATTTTTAATTAAAAGTGAAAAATATTGTATTTTAATTCAAAATTTCCTTTTAATATAATTTATTTATATGCTTAGATTATGTTTTTAATTGGTTTTAAAGTGTAATTATATGATTTTTTTACAATTTAATCCAATTATTTTCATTAGAAGTAATTTCACTTTTAAATTGGACATAAACAAGTGTCAATATTTTAATAGTTATTATTTATTAAAAACAGGCTTTATTGTTTTGACAGTGGGAATTACTTTTAAATTAATTGCTTCCACTTCTATGTTTTGAATTTGAAAAAATTGATTCCATATTTGGAATCAGGATGTTGAAATTTTTTAAATAGATAACTTTTATTTTTATACATTATGAATATTTACTTCAGTAAATATTTTATTAACCATGGTTAAAAGGTAAATATGGTAAATAAGGGTAAACAAATTCTATTATAATAATATAAAATTACCATAAAATGTGTCCTAATACTATTCTTTATGAATATCCGACCATGGGCTTCCTTGGGTCAATTTTGGGACCCCATGGAGCCACTTGGGAGTGATAATGACACTTTATATTAATTAATTTAAAGTAAAGACAAAAATTACATAAACAAACATCCTTTAGTAAATTAATTTTTAGATAGTGTTATATAAGTTATATTTTATACTATAAATATTATTTGGAAAGATAATAATATTCCCTACATCATGGTATATTTTTTGTAATTTTTAGACATCAAATAAATAAAATTATATATTACACAATAAAGATGCAATGTTTACCTCATTAATAAATGATTTAAATATATAAGATTATAAAATATAAAACAATATCCAAAACCGGTCCAATTTCTATTGGATGATTTTATTTCGACCATGAGTCATCTTATCTTAGACTTTAATTTGTTTTGGACATTTATAAACGTAAAATCATTATATAATAAAATAATATTTTCACTCTTTCCTAAAGAGCCCCTCCTCCCCCTTACAAAAATCCCTCACTTCTAACCCATTCCTCACACCTCTCAAGCCCTTTTTCTTGTCCGAAAACTACATAAATAAGATCTCACGATCCCTATATTCATCCTAGAAGCCTTACCTTAGGCAGAAGTCACTTCAAGTAAACCTTTTGGTTCAAACCAAAGGGAGATGCCCAATTTAAAGGTAACGTCTTTTCTTAAGTCCTTTTGTTTTATTTTACATCTCCATCCCCATAAACTCTTTTATTACTTTACTTTATAAAAACACCAGTATCCTCAATATACTAGGTTTTATTTATGATAATTATTCTAACTGCACTTACACACACCTCCATCTAATTGGTCAAGAACATACTGTTTTTGTGGATGGCAAACTAACGCCTCATGAAATAATGATTGTTCAATTATCTCCTACCACCTATTATGGTGGCCATTATTATGTCACTGTATTTATATATGATATATATTATTTTTATGTTTTCTTTATTCTTCTGTATTTTTAATTTATATCATACCTTTATGTTTTCAATTATGAGTAAACTTGATAATTTAATTTGAGGAAGTGCGGACAACAGCCCGTCAAAGTGATATGACTCGTTTATACCATACGTGGGATGTATAAAGGATGGAGTTATTGGAATTATATATGATATTATACTATAATTATTATATAAATATTTATAATTATGTTTTCATTCAATTAAATTATGAAATATAATTGAAAGTAGCGTTCATGCATACGTACAACTTACTGTCTTCATGAACGGTGAATATCATTTCTTATCTATAAATGTTATGTACTATTATAAAAAAAAATATACTAGATATATATGATATATATGATATCTAAATCATTAATATCATTCTGATGATAAGGGACTCTTGATCACATGGACAACTTGTAATTATAAGGTGTTCATTTGTGACTCAAGTACCAAATATTGACAAAATGACCATTATTAACTTAAATGATTATAGAATTTTTATAGCATTGTAATAAGAGGTATTAAAGGAATAATAAACATTAAAATTGGTTCCTAATCAAGTATAAATTAACTTCAGTTTATTATTCAGGAAGAAAAAGGAACAAACAAGTCAAGTCGGTCACGATGTAAGGGGTTTCTTATGTCACTTTCAATTCTGTGATATTTCTATTGTTTGTAACTTATTTATTTCATGTGGTGTATTTTTTACTGGAATTTGATATATATTATAATTATTGTCTTTATATTCATGGTATTATATAGTTAATTTGGTGGTTATTAACTTTTTGTCTTACGACTCGATTGATTACAACAAGGTAAGGGGTTTTCATCTCACTTATTATTCCTGTGAGATTCATGCTATATTTCCACTATTTCCTTTTTGTGGTGTATGTACAGCCCATGATTGTATTCCTTGGGTAATATAAATTAATTTATTAGTATTTACAACTTCATTGTATGATCCTTCTTTTATAGGGTGTATGTTTTGTAAGTTACCAAATTAGTATGGGAATTTCTTATTTCGATTTCCACTCATTGGGTTTCACGCAAACATCATTTATTATTTTAATCCTAGATGATGTGTGAACTTAATATTTATTTATTTATGTAGTAATTTAAACTCCCCTTTTTGTGCATATACCTTTTATACACATAATCACTCCACTGATAAATTCTCAAGTCATCGATATGAGGCCGATAAGAGTAATTTTAACTCAATTTCCATTCATCGAGTTAAACATCCAAGTCATTGGTGTTGTTATTACAAAAATATGTGTCAATGTTCTATGATTGATTTACACTGAATATAAAATCATATTGAAGGTATTTATATTTTTCACACATTATTATGTAATTTATTTATCCTTAATCTAAGGATACAGTTTTTATAAGGTATTTCGTCTCAATTTACATTCCATTGAGACTTCATTGTTTTTATGTACTAATTCACTCTTATATGGTGTATATACTATCATTTGGAATATTATATCATGAATCCCATTATTATCAAGATATTATAAATTTCTGATTAAATTTTATGCTATAATTATTTGTATTCAAGCATCTTTCATTTTGTTAAAAACTATTTTACTAAAATACCATTTTAAATGATTTAAAGATTTAATCTTTTATATATTTATCATTAATTTCCATTTATTCAAAATGATTTTATGATGTATTTATATGGACATTAATGTTTTTAAATGATAATTCATTAAATTTTTTAAAGTGGTATGGGACACTTTGATTCAAAAATCACTTTATTATATTATTTAAATGGTTTGATAAAGAATGGATAATTTAAATATCTTGAAATAATATATTGTGATAGTAATGTGGAAAATTTATCTTTCCTTTATGCTTGTTTTATGTGTTATGACTACGTTATGATTATTCAACATTGTTTACGAATATGGGTGGTTCCATGAAAAACCTAGGGCGGTTGAGCCCGAGATAGCTCTCCAATTTATTGGGAAATGTGACAGAGGTAAACATTAATATTTCTCCTAAGATATTTAGGGAATATACTATGATGGGTATTCCAAATGTGACTCCCTATGTCGATGTGATAACTACAATGTAATTATGTTATGAATTCCATAGGTTACCTTTACGATTTATGAATTGTGTGTGTTGTTCATAAATCTTATGATATCTTAAGGTTTGTTATGATTGAAAAGTATGGTTTCATTGATTTGTATTAATTTATGGGATAATGTTTTCCATATTTATTTTATAACCATTACCGAGCTTTTTATGCCCATCCCATGTTTTTGAAATGTTTTCCATTGGAATTAATGAAGAACAGGGTCAAGGATGAGATCAAGGAAAATTCATGCTGTTTAAAGCATGGAACTAGACATGATTCTTTTTAAGAGTTTTTATTTTATAAAAAAAATAGATACTGAGTAGTAGTGTCTACATGTAATATTCAAGTTGTTATGTAATATTTATGGACTAATTCTATAAAAATCTAAACCTAAAAATATCCTCAATGTGAATTCTTGACATAATTCAAGATTATGTAATGTTTAAGGCTGGGTCCTTAGATGAATGTTTCTTTCTGAACCGCAGCCACCATACCTAAAGCTAGGATCCTCATTACTATGGGAATGAATAATTGTTAACGTTATGAGGTCCCTATATATTAGGGAGTTTAAATACGAGGACATATTTTACCATATGAATTCTTGGTCGATAGGACACACTAGTGTGTCCATACCACAACAAAAAATATATTTGGTGGTATGGGAGGAGGCCTTCGAAATGGAATTTCTAAATAGGTAAAAGAGGTTCACATTTTAATGACATAGGTTTTCTATGTATTATTTTTGGATATTATATAGATTATCTTTGAGTCCAGCTGCGGATACATTGTGTGATATTGAAGCCCAATGTTCCTAGAACAAATGTTTGATGTTTTCTAAATATATTAAATAATACACATGACTTTTTTTTAGAAAAAGTGGAATAATTACCAATGAATAACTTGAATCATAAATTTCATGGTACTATTGAATTAAAAATGTGGGTTTTCCCCTAGTAATGACATATCCTCTATCAATGTGAGAAGTTTTTAAAAAATTATTCATCGAGACAAAATTAATAAAATAAATAAATTATAATAATTTAGTTTAATTTATTTGACTCAAAGACAAGATCTCCTTTAAATTTTTGGTTATAATACTTTCCTCAGGGTTTTCCGTTCTAACCCTAGAGATCTAGAAGATCATAGGAGAACATTATTCATTAACAACAACGGATTGGGATCAGATCATGGATCATTGCAGCACTAAATCCTATGGATCTCAAAGATGATTACAAAATAGAACTATTCTTCTAAAATGATTGATCCAAACTCTAAGAAGGATGTTTATTTCTATTTTCTATTCGGTTTATTAATACAATAAGAAAACACATCAATTCCTCAAACATAATTGGCATGTTTTCCATTGGTAGATTTAAATTGATGGAATTTTGTTTTTACATTTTGTTGACATTCCTATTTGTTTTTAGTCTTCAAAAACAATGGATCAAGGATGAATGAAAAAAGGCAGAGTTTAATTCACTACTTTTCATGGATTGTGGATTTCTTCCCCCATTCTTCACATGTTCATCCAGGGAAATTATTTTGGAATGTGGCTCGATGAATACCGGGTAGTCGATCATTGCACAACCATTTCTCAATGACAAGGATCGATACGATGGGAGAAATTTGTGATTGATGGTTTGATTGAGGTTCGATGATAGTAATTGATGATCAAAGGTAGATCAAATGGATTTTTTATTCCCATTCTTATCAGTTTTTGACACATGATGATGGTTGGATCAACATAGTAATTTTCGAGCAGATTTGAGTCTAAAATCCATTTACCGATGCTAGAAAAGACCATTCGAACACTATTCTACAATTTCTAGCAAGGGTGATGACCACAAATACATGATGGATGGTGAAAAAGAGATACCAATGTATTTGTAAAATCTTGATACACACGACGTGTATTTGAGGAGTAAATGCCATGTGGGACCCCCCAAGTTGTGGCACAAGGGTTTCAGATGGAGTTAAATGTCACATACTGTATCATATGGTCACACACCATGTGAAAACTCCATGATGGATCGACATGTACTTAGTAAGGTACACAGACACAACCTTGAATACATAGGCATGGACATACTATGTCTCAGACACGTACATAGGTTGATTCATGGGAATGGCTAAGCAACACGAGTAGGCTCCGGGTGACCTCTACACACCATGAGTTTCGCTCACATGCTATGTATGTTGAGATTTACATGTTGTGTGACAAGTTACCATGCATGATGATCTAGGGATAGATGGACACACCGTGGGCCCTCAGTATATGTCATGTAGCCCCTTCAAGGGTGTCTACTGCCCTTTGTTTCTATAGTCTGGACCAGTCTTAGTTGAGTGTGTTTGCTTGATCCATTCCCTCTTGGGTATAATGAGACATTTCTTCCACATCACAAGATTGTAATACCCTCTAGAGGATGAGTCTCAGATAGAGTTCATGGTGTCCCTCTATGAGATTGAAGTGCGATCCTTGATCATATTTATAGCCTATGTGGGGGTTGTGGAGTCATTGTGAACTCCTTGAGTAGGGAGTTGGTCCCCAATATAGAATTTGGTATCAGTAGGGTTCATGGTATTGCTATAATATGATCCCCTACATAGTGGGTTGATCTAGATTTGATTTGTGGTGTTTCCTAGTGGTCCTGGGTGTGACCCCCTATCTGAAAATTTGATTCTTCTATGACCAGTGATATTTCGTTAGTATGTCCTTAATGATATTGAACTCTAGGACGAGTGTATCCAATGATATCATGTACCATATAATTGATTCTACTAGCATGAGTGTTTCTTCGAGCATAATATTATGGCTTACAGTTGATTGTGACCACAAGGTGGTGTGTTTTACTTCCTAAGTAAAGATGGGTGTTTTCTATTATTCTTTGATTGTTATATCCTTGTATTGAGATGACTATACTTGATACTTCAGTTTCAATTTTTTGGGGAGTCCTATTTGGTATTATTATAATAACCCCTATATGGGATCTTCCCATGTGTGTCGTGACATATGCAGACAGTGAACCTTTAGACCGTCTCCCAGGAGGATGCAGATTAGGTGGAGTGTAGATTGATATAGGTAGACTGAGGTGTTTTCCACGAGTTTTATTTTTATCAAAACCCTCAACCTTAGAGTAGGCAAGACTCTTTACAATTTTTTTAGGATTGTATCTATCCCCTTTCTCACTTTCATTACCTTGCTGTAATACTTTTTTAGTGGGATTATAAACGCATGCATGCATTATTTTTAGTTATTTTACACGTTTATGGGCTTGAAGATGTGTGTGTGTGTGTGTGTGTGTGTTTGTGTGTGTGTGTGTGTGTGTGTGTGTGTGTGTGTGTATAGGTACATTAGAATAATTCCTTCCATTTGTGGGAAATTCATACTTGGAACCGGTTTCCAACCACTGTCTTATTGGAGGTGAGATTGGGGTAGTCATAGGTTGGACCCCTATGGGCCATGTTATGACAGAGTGGTATCATATCATTCAGTTATACCTTAGAACCAGAGTCAGTGATATTGGTTTGGGAAAATAATATTTAGTGTTTCAAGTTAATCATTCAGTTCATGGACTCCATTTTTGGTGTGGTAGCTAACGTATCCATACTCTAAGACTCTGATAACCTTCTTTTTAACTGTGTATATGAATAAATGGGTTGCAGGGACACGTTTTGGTACATGAAACCTATAGGATTTGGTTGTGTTTTCCATTTAGTTATTGATTCATCTCCCCAGATGTACTATTTTACCATGGAACATCTTGTTTATTTCAGGATTCCTTCTCATAGATAGCCACCCTAGATTCCACTGCTTTATCATGAGGAGGATCCATCGAGTGATGAAGCTTCAATATAAGGGACTGTATCAGAGTTAGAACCTTTGAGTATCTTACCAGCTATACCACTAACCATTTTTCAACAACTAGAATTGATAATGTCAGGTTAGTATGCATTTTGATTGAGTGAATTTCATGAGTTTCAGAGGTATAATACTCCCAAGTTTTAGGGTGAGATATATCCCCATGTGGATGATGACTCGCTAGAGGTAGTCACTCATTTTCCACCTTGTGAGGATGCCTGTAGATCAGATAGATGTCATTATAGTGAGTCTTATTTACAGCTCTAATGGGAAATGATGGAGTTTAGTGACTCAGTCATACGATGATACATATATCTCAAAATTCGAATTTGATAATCTATTATGGGAGGAGGTCAATACCGCCACATTGCGATCAATGCACATTCAGAAACTTCTACATCAACACTAGGGTAGTTTGACCATGGTGGAGTAATCAACGAGGTTTACTGATCACTCATGTTATTACATAGATATGGTAGGAGATCCATTATTTAGAGAATATATATTCAAGAAGGGATTTCACTAATGTATCTGGGCTTTAGTGATATCCCTCATCATTCCCAGCTATACTAGAGTGTTGGAGCGTTCTTTGGTGGTGCATAGATTCCTAGTAGAGCAAGCACCGATAGTGGGTGCAGGTTGTGGGCACTTAGCGTCTAAGACCTCGGAAGAAGGTAGTTGATTTTTTAAAGGTTGGGGCCGAAGCCTCAATTTTATTATTTAAAGCAAAGACATCTTTAGACGGGTTAGCGGGAGACCCATTACAATGCTCGAAGGCCCATGGCCATGTGGCCTGAATACAAGGCTTGAAAGCCCATTTCTTGGCCCAAAGGACCCCTCGGGGAATAGTACTGCGGCAGTCCCGAGCTGCTACAGTACCTGCTACAGTACAGCTGCCGCTATAGTACCTACTACAGTCCCTCCACCACTACAGTGCTACCACTGCTACAGTCCCACTACTGCTATAGTACTGCTACAGTGCCATGCTATAGTACTTCTACAGTACCCGAAAATTTGCCCCTACCCGGATTTTATTCTAGGTCTTTCGGATGCCAAGCACGAGCCTGTGCCAGTAGAAGCCGATCTAAGGACACAGGGTTAGTGGTTACTACTACAAAAGAGTCCATTAACAATGCTGACATTTATCAGCACTAGAAAAATTCTTTGATAAAGTCTATATTTGTCAGAGCTAAAATAATCACTAATAAATGGTATCATTTATCAATGCTTAATTTTTAGCACTAATAAAGGGTACCCTTTATCAACGCTCTTTTAACACCGATAAAGGTCGAAAATAAAATGAAATAATTAGACAAATAAAATTTTAACAATACTATTAATTAAATAATTATTGTTAAAAATGAATGAATTGAATGTACATATATATAAATTTTGAAAATTAATAAATTGTATATATTAAATATATAGATATATAAAATTAAAAAAATGAAAAAATTAAACAAATAAATGAATAAATTAAGAAATTTTTAAATATATAATGAATTATATAATTAATTATAAAAATGAATAAATTTAATATAAATACATATATATATATATTAAATAATAATAAATATTATATATTATACATAGATATATAAAATGAATAAATTTTAAGAACTTAAAAAAATTTAAAATTAATTAATTACAAAATTCTTTAAAAATTTATTAATTAAACAATTATTAATAAAATTGAATAATTATAATATATATATATATATATTAATTATAAATAGTAATAAATAATATATATTAAATAGAAATATATATTAAATGAGTAAAATTTTATATTTAACAATATATTAACGTCTTTTTCATTTATAATATTGTTTGATTTTTCAATTGAACATATATAAAACATCTTGTGTTACGTTGATTTCACACACACACACACACACACACACATATATATATATACACTGAAAGAAATTTTATATAAAATGCACAAACAAATATATTTACAAAATTAATGAAATCTTATATAGAAACACATTCACCTAATATTTATGTAATTTATTAAAATTTTAGTATGATTTAGAATTTCATTACAAAATGACACATTTAATATATTTTGTTTTTAATTGGTCAATTTTATTTATTTATTTTTAAGAATATTATATTTAGGTTCTTATTTATTCATTTTTAAAATTTTTTATTTCTGAATTTTATTTTACTCTAAAATTTGATCATTTTCTATTATTTGTTTAAATATTTTTTTACTATGTTTTAGTATTTTCAACAAGTATTCATATTTACTTAAATATATATATATATCCATAGTTTTTGGTAATTTATATTTTATTAATAAATCTTATAATTTTTTTAATATCATTAATGTGTACTCATTTTGAATTATTCAATTTCAGTCATATTTATAATGCATGTATTTTAGATTATATATCCAATAATAATTTTAAAAATAAATTTGCAAATAAATATTTATAAATAAATGTATTTATAAATGTATATTTACTATATTTTATATTTATTATAAATAAATAGTAATTATTATTTTTTAAATAAGTATTTATATAATTATAAATAAATTAATATATATATTTAAATAATTATAAAATTATAATAAATTTATTTAAATAACTGTAATTATAAATCCTTTATCAGTACTTTTCTAGCACTATTAAAAGGGATCTTTATCAAAACTTTTTTGAAAGCGTTGTTAAAAGTATCCCTGAACTATTTAAAAGAACTCTAACCAAGACTCATTCACTCTCCATTATCAATCTCTCACTGAACTCCCTTGCTGCTGACATGACTCCTTTATGTTCCCTTGGATGAATCAAGGCTAAAATACAATGTAGGTAATTTTATACTTTTTATCTATTGTTGTTGAAATTTTTTGGGGTCTACAGTTTTTGTTTTTTTTTTGCACTTTTCTTAACCATGAAGAACCCTAGATCTCATCTCTTTCTATCTCACATACCTATACCTACACAATACCACCCCTACTCTATAAATTCATTTCATCTTCACACGATACCATTGAGAACTCATTTTCATCTCCTTTTGCAATTGATGTGGATTTTTTTAATGTTTCCATTACATTATTTATTGTTACTTTTTAGATAGTGTGGTTTTTCATTATTTTAATCTTTTTCCATAGTATAACATGCACAATAAGATTAATTTTATTTACCATTATATTGGACTAATTTTAGTGGGAAGGTTATTTGATATGAATAATCTAAAGTGGGTTCATATACATTTTCCTTTAGTCTGAATGAGTTAATCAAATTCAGGGAACTAAATTTAAATATTCCATTTTATATTGGTTAACATTATGAATATTCTATATAGATATAATTTATTAAGGGAATAACTATTTAAATTTTCATTGAAATAAAAATAAGAATAATTTTTAAATTTTCTATTTTATCCAAACTCAAAAGTATTAATGTATTGTTAAGAAGAGGTATATTTATAATTGATTTATAGGTTCCAATTATTAATACATTTACTAAAAAATATATTCACTAAAACATTAAATTTATTAGATAAGATGATATCCAATGGGTTAGGGAGATATTTTAAGGAGATATCATTTAATTCTATTATTAATGAATGGTTTCAAATAATTTCCCAGGTCCTTTAAATTTATAATTAGTTAAAATAAACATTGAATTTTTTAAATTAATTGTAAATAGATTTTATGAATTTACATTATGTAACATTTATAAATGAGAACACGTCATAGAACAACACTCAAGGTCATCTTCCAGTGGAAGAGTTTCCATATATGGCCTCATTTATAGAAGATATTATATATGTGTTTACTTTTTGATAAAATTATTTTAAAAATAAATTCCTCTCAATGAATGAAGTAACATGATTTAAGAAAAATTATTTTGGTTATTTGTGTGTGTGTGTGTGTGTGTTATCTTATAAATAAATTTCTATTTTATAAAATCATAACATCACATTATAATCCAAAAATTTATAACCCAACCTGATTGGAATCAAAATCTCACTCATTCCTAAAACCATCAACAAACATCAAAAGGATTGATAATAAATATGTAGAATTTAACATGATCCATGAGAAATGGGTTAAAAAACCAACTCATCTGACAAGTAAATCTATGTAAAATAACACACAATAGAATTCCATGAATATAAATATCTATAGGTATAACAATTATAACAATTTGATAAATAATAGGTAAAAAACACTATATGAATAAACAAACAACCATTTATGAAAAAAACTCCACAAGTCTCCCTAAGATATATTTTGATAGTATATGCCTTTATATAAATAATCAATCCTAGAAACCATTACCCCAAGAAAACATCTTCTACAGTGAACCCTGATGCACATAGAGTGCTTATGTAAAGTAACTAGGTAGGTTTTCTCTGATGGTTTTCCATGCCCCAGATTGACATGAAAAACATGTATCTCATTTTTATTTTATGAAAGTATACATAATTTTTGATCATTGAAACAAACAAATAACTCATAAAATTCATGTGAAATATAAATAAATTTTCATAAAAAAGGGAAATGGGTTTCACCAATAAGGTTTTGTAAATAAGGATTCATTTTGGTAAGATAGATATACAATACAATACACTCCATGCATAGAAGTCCACATTTTCATGAATCTTTCAAGAAAGTTGTCACTATCTTGAGCAGAGATACAAAAATTCAATACTCTTGTACAACTAACCTCCACTACCTTTATTTAATTTGTCCTCAGATACTTTTTTACCTTATATCTCTTGATGATGGATTGGATAACCTCATTCAAACTAGCCATAAAACCATCATTATGGATCCAATGTTCCTTGATGATTCACCACCCACATGGATTGTATCCATTAATCTTCATCAAAGCCACTTCCATGGATTTGAATACCACATCTCAAAACTCATTTTTTAACTCTTTCACCCTTTCATCCTCCTTATTTAATGCTTCTCAAAAAAACAATAAATTACACCTAAAAATTAATCAAAAAATAATCAATTATTATTTCTTGGTTTCTTGATATGCATTTTATTATATAACCCACTCATTTACTTTTGATAACACTTCATCAAAAATTACTTTTAATTTGAGCGAGATCACATTAGATCCTAATATAAATCTATAATTATGTATATATATATATGGGAATACTAATATAATGGTTGAAATATAGAAAATATCAATGTTGCAAATTTTTGTGTGTTAAAAAGAGCATTCCAAATTCATATTTTGGTTCTCTTCCCCTTCAACTATGGAAAGCTTAAAAGGATTCCAATTTGACTCTCAAAGGTATTCCTCCCACAATGAGAAGATCCCTTCAGCCTTGATTTTGACCTCATCTTCAAAATACTTTCTCTTGGATGTTTGGGAAAATTCATAGTTTTGATTTTCTATTATCCACCCCACACCAATACCACCACAATTTTGTATCTCCTTTAAACCCTATAAAAAAAATATAATAAACATTTTAGAGGAAGGGGAAAAAAATAAATGTTTGTGAGTGAAAGTAAATGACTACGAGTTGAATTCAAGTGGATTTGAATGTTAATTCCTTCATTTCTTAAATTTAATATGTTAGAATCCATAATTAAACTTTCATTTAGGTTATTTTTAATCCTCAGTGGATATAAAACTCTTATATTTGAGATACAGGTGAGGGAAAAGGATTGGTAACATAGTTAATAGTTTTTTCAGCTCAGTGGGTATGAGTTGATGTTCTCAATGTAGTTTTTGAGACCCTTTATATCCTAAAAAATTATTATTGCAATTTGTTTCTTGATAATTATCCCCCATGTTTTCTATGTTGTTTGACCTACTATAAGAACAAATCATCCATAATGATAAATAGTTTATGGGATGAATTTTGGTCAGATTTGTTCAAAAAACATTAGTGGATGTCCAAAAATGATGGGGGATGATTATAATGCCAAAAAATGAAAAATTAACTATTTAAGAGGTATGCCATCATGGAAATTTGAAACCATAATGATGGTAAGAGGGTTAGTTTGAAATAGGGATTCTAATACATCATTAAGAGATGAATTGAAATCAATCATATAAGGATGGATTAAATAAAGGTAGTGGAGTTTAGTTGAACTGGAGTATTGAAGCATTATATCTCTATTCAATATAGTAACAATTTTCATGAAAGATACATGAAAAAGTGGAATTTTATACATGGAGTGTATTGTATTGTTTTCATTCAAGAAAAATTAAATATTGACTAATCATGTAGAGAATGTCTTATGCAATTGATAACGTCACCAATTTCGAGGAAGAATAGACCATTGATGATGAAACTATAGAATTTTTTTGGGATGAACAACATATTAATGAAAAAAATGACACAGTATCAAATAGTTGAATAAAATTATCAAGGAAAGTAGTCAGGGTATAAAATTGGAGGTTGGTTAGAATCAACGCGGCCAACCTTTTAACCAAAAAATTATTGTTTATTAGTTATCTTGGTGTCACAATAAGGATGAATGTGCTGATTGATATTGTTTCATGGTGCCACATCCAACCTGTAATGAAAGAAATATTTTAGAACGATATAACATTAATATTATTATATACTTTGTCTATTTTAATGAAAAATTATATAATGATGTGTTGATTTAATATTCATTATTCCTTGTAGAGTTCATTTATTTCAGAATATATTTGTAAGAAATTTGTCTTAATGGCCATTAGAAAATCCAATAGAGGCTTCCAAAATCATCATACAAAGTTAAATATTATGGATTCTGAGGGGAAAGTAAAACCCCACCCACCAATTAGTTATGTGAACATTATAAAGTGGAAAACATGAACTTTGTTCGTTAATTGTCTCAATGAGATATATTTTTAGGTGAAATATATTGGATAATATATTACTTGAAATTATTTATTTAATCTAACTTCATTCAAAAAATTCAATTTATGAAACATAAAAAGGGTGATGAAAATAAAGAATGAGCATCAAAACCAGCATACCCCTATCATAATGTAAGGATGGGGTATGATTCATTAAATAAGAAATTGGTATGTATTTTAAATTAATGATAAAAGTTTAATTATTTGATATGAAGAAACATATGTTTCTTTTTATATGTATATCAATTAATCAAAATCTAAAGCCACTTCCATCCTACATCATGTTCTATGGAAGGAGGCTCATGTTAATAAATAGGGTAAATTAGTAGATGAAAACACAAAAACAGTATAAGAAGCATGTGTAATTATGACATAATTGTAATTCATTATTCTTTATAATAATATTATATAAAAATATCTATTTAGGTTCATATTTTTTATATGGTTTAGACAAAAGAATCAGCAATGACCGTACCACAAGAAAAGATACTTTCAGTATCATTGAAGTGACTTGAATAATATGGTCACATTAATGAATTATATTTTAGAGTCTCCCCTTGAACATATTTTAAGAATAGAAAACAACATGAAGATACATATAATATGGTGAGATTATTTTAGACACAAATAGACTAACTATAAGATAATATTTTGTGGTCTGGTTTGGTAGGCAAAGTGAACCAATAATGGAGAAATGATCCACTCATGAACCAAATTATCCCACTAGATTTGAGGCTAGTCATCCCCCCCATCACTATGTTGCGATTGGTACAATGTATAATATCTCAGGAGATATGATACACCATAATGACCTCATAAAAGATAACATGAGGGTGGGAATTGATGTAACTCCTGATATGACTGCTATATTTCCTATTCCCCTTGACGATCTAGATATTACACCGATCATTGATGTTACTTGAGCTTTCATAACATGCCTCCCTAATATTATAAATATACATGAGGTACATATTAAAAAATCATATTAAAAACCTGTAATGTATTATGATAAAAGATATAATGGTAGGTATGATGTTATAGAGTGATAAACCAACAAAGAAATGGAAGTTCATATTAAGAAAATCTAGTGAATCAATCATGAAAAAAACAACCTTATGGGAGTACCTTCCCCCGCAAATTCCATAAAAACATTTATTATCATTAAAAATTCATGTAGAGACCACATTTAAAGACAAAACTATGTATTACATTGAATATGAAGAAGAAATATATAGAGATACCTTGAAAGATGGAATTGGTCTCGAGCCTCTAAATGATATTTTCAATCATGAATGGCTAGGAGTCTCATTTGTGAATACATACATAAGGTATATTTTTATAATAAATATACTCAAATAGTGAGATAATATGTTTATTAAAGTCAATAACTATTAAAATTTTCTATAGTTGTTTTTATGAAAACTATATAAATCTAATATCGTGCATTTCATGATTTGGATTCATTAATACCTAAAATATTTCTATAGAAGAACTTACTTTGGATAAGAGAACAATCACAAAGAAAAATTATGACTTACTCAAATAATTTAACAAAAATGTATCAAGACACAGACTCATTTTGATGCCTACATTAAAAAGGTAACGCTATACAATCAAATCACATAAAATATATTTTTATTTTTTTCATTACATAATTATTTTTGTTTTCAGGGCATACTGGATGATGATAACTGTCAATTTGGACACCCTAGATATTAATTGTTTTGGATCCAATGCATGGATATTCAACAATACAAGCACACATAATGTGTATTGTGAAAATTTAAAACACTGAAATCAACATTTTATAGATAAACATAGAATTATATATTTAGTCTATGTTTTAACAAGAATTTTGTTATGATAGGGTGGTACCTAAATATAGGCTAGATCATGGAATGAAGTTGGTGTCTGAAGGGATAAAGACAATTAATTACTACAAATGGATGAAAATTAAGGTATATATAGACATATTTTACTATAAAAACATTTAAAAACAATTTATTACCTTACAAATATATTCGGGGTGTGATGAATTATTTTCATAATGCTTATATATTATTTTTGATCCCTTTCTCAAGGTGGAGACTATGATGAAGGATGAGATAAAGCAATGGTTTTCAAATAATAAAATTGTTGGGAAATGAAGTAGAATGAGGATCATACAAGGATTGTGTTTGAGAAAAATTGTTGAAAAGTTCAAACAAAACTTAACACTTAAGATAACATCCATTGATCATGTTTTTTAGGTGGATTATTAAAATAATGTTTTTCATAACTTGTTTAAGTGATTTCATAGATGGTAGTAATCCACCTTTAATATCATTCTATATTGGAAGCTTCAATTTCTACAGTAGTGTTATTAAACATACATATGTACAACTCCCAATCATCAAACTTCTATATAATCCAACGTAAATGTTGTAATAAATACGTTATTAATCAACCACTGAATTTATAAGGTGAAGGGAAAAACTATTGTAGGCAATTAAGGATTTATATATCATGGTAATTGAGGATGGATAGTGTGAAAGTGTCCATTATTAGTTTAAAATGGAAATTTTCATTCAAAAAAGGTCCACTCATTGAAATCCAAGAATACACGCTCAGATTATCTTAATAATTTAGGAAAATAATTCATAATTCATTTTTGACATGTGTGAATCTCTCTCATGTCAAATCCGTGCATGACGTGACATGTATGATTCAAAGTATGTGTTTGAAGCTTAAAACGACATTTTAGTAAAAAGAAAAAGTGGTGTAATCAAAACTAAGGAAATACACAATGATTATTTTGATACTTTAGGAAAATAATTCATAATTCATTTTATATTTTTCATAATCAGCCACACCACAATCCGACATATGGTGTGACTGATATGACTCTAAGTGCATATTTTTATTCAAAATTGGTATTAATTTTAGTCAAAAAACAACTAACAGACTCAAAACTATGAAAATAAATTTATTTATTTTGTGTTAATTTATGAAAACAATCCATACTTAATTTTTGATGTATAGGAATCAACCTCACCTCAATCCAGCTCACAGTGTGACCCGTATGACTCAATGGCTTAGTTATCGGTTTAAAATTGACATTTTAATACAAAAAAGTGTCACTCATAGTAAAAAGAAGAAAACATGCTTATATTTTTTTTATAATTTATGTAAATGATTCATTTGTAATGTGTATGAATTAGTCTCATGTCAAATCCTTACACGATGCGACCTGTCTGAATCAAAGTGCATATTTCTAGTTTAAAATGGAATTTATGTAAAAAAAATATTTTCATACTAAAAAAATGATGAAACACATTCATATAGTTTTATAATTTATTAAAACTATCCATAAGTAATTCTGGATGTGTAGTAATTATCCGCACCTCAATTAGACGAACGATGTGACCTGTATGAATCCAAGTGCATCTTTTTATTCAAAATTAACATTAATTTTAGTGATAAAACCACTAACACACTGAAAACTAAGAAAAGAAATTTGGATTGTTTTTGTACTTTATAAAATGATCCATAAGTCATTTTTTATGTGTAGGTATCAGCCTCATGTCAATTTGACTCACGGTGTGACCTGTATGATTCAAAGTGTCTATTATCAGTTTAGAATTGACATTTTCATTAAAAAAAGTGTCACTCACTGAAAACCTATAAAACACAATTTCATTATCTTAAAAATTTAGGATAATGATTCATAGTTCATTTGTAACATGTATTAATAATTCTCATGTCAAACCCATATATTTTTCCACCTATATGACTCAAAGTTCCCATTTCTTGTTTAAAATGATATATTAGGAGAAAACCCAAGTGGAATACTCAAAACCAAGGAAACACATTCATATTATTTTACATTCAAGGAAAATTATCCATAATTCATTTGATATTTTTAACAATCAGCCGCACCTCAATACAACTCTTGATGTGACCAGTAAGATTCTAAGTGAGTCTTTTTATTCAAAATTGACATTAATTTTAGTGTAAAAAACAACTAATATACTAAAAATTGTGAAAACACATTCAAATTATTTTGGTACTTTAGGAAAATGATTCATAATTCATTTTTTATGTGGAAAAATCAGCAGCATATACATCTAACTCATGATGTGTCCGATATAACTCAAATTGTCTGTTATCCTTTTAAAATTGAAATTTTAACACAAAAAATTTTCATTCACTAAAAATTATAAAAAAACCTTATATATGTCTTGATAATTTAGGAACATGATTTATAATTAATTTTTGACATGTGTAAATCAGCCTCCTGTCAAAACCACACATGATTCCCCCAATATGACTCAAAGTGCTTGTTTCCAATTTAAAATTACATTTTAGTTAAAAACATAAGTGACCTAATCAAAACCATGGAAATTCATTCAAATTTAATTGATACTTTATAAAAACGATACATAAGTCATTTGAGATGTGTAGGAATCAGTCTCACCTCAATCCAATGCACTATGTGACCGGTATGACTCTATGTGTGCCTTTTTATCCAAAATTGACATTAATTTTAGTGAAAAAACAACTAAATAATCAAAAATGAGAAAACATGTTCATATTATTTTAGAAATTTAGGAAAATGATTAAAAAGTCATTTGTGATGTGTAGGAATCAGCCTCATCTCAATCTGACACACGGTGTGAGCAGTATGACTGAAAGGGACTATTATCAGTTTAAAATTGACATTTTAATACAAAAGGTGTCACTTAATGAAAACCAAGAAAACATGATTGGATTTTATTGATAACTTTGGAAAATTATTTAAAATTCAATTTTGATTTTTATTAGTCCTTCTCATGTCAAACACACATATGATTCAACCTATATGAGTCAAAGTTCCTATTTCTAGTTTAAAATGTCATTTTAGTAAATAAAAATACAAGAGGCATACTCAAAACTGAGAAAACTCATTTGTATTATTTTAATACTTTAGTAAAATGATCCATAAGCCATTTGGGACCTGTAGTAATCAAACATACGTCAATCCAATACACAGTGTAACCAGTATGACTCCAAATACATCTTTTTATTCAAAAAATGACATTAATTTTAATAAAAAAACATATGGCATAATCAAAACTAATAAAATGCATTCAGATCATTTTGGTGCTTTAGGAAAATAATACATAATTCATTTGTGATATGTATAAATTAATGTCATGTCAATCCAACTCACGGTGTGACCGGTATGACTCAAAGTATTATTTTTTATTAAAAATTAATATTAATTTTTGTAAAAAAACAACAACAAAAAACTCTACAATAATGTTTTTATTTTATTTGTGTTAGAATTTTTTTTTCATTTAAATTATGTAATTGTGTATATTTTTTTTTAATTTTTTCTTTTTATTTTTGATGATTTAGTGTGTTATTACAACACACTATATGTCCCATTTCTAGTGCTAAAATGTGCTCTATCATCACACTACATTATTATACTTTATCAGCACTACTAAGTGTGATGATAAAGATCCCTTTATTAACACTTTAAAAATCACTAATAAATATTCCCTTTTATCAGCACTTGTATAAATGATGATAAGTGGTTTTTATCATCGCTTTTCTACGCACCGAAAATGGGATTTTTATCAGTGCTTTTAAAATAACTAATAAAATGTCTCTTTATTATCACTAAATAAAAGTTCTGATAAAATTATTATTTACCATCACTTTTTTTATCTAATAAATCTAAGCTTTATCAGTGATTTTCTAGAGCTGATAAAATAATTGGCCTTTTAACCGCACTATGGTAGTCAATGGTTTTTTGGGGCCAATAATGGAATATTCTAACATGGTTAAGTGCCACTTTATTAGTAGTGTGTTAAAGACTCTTAGGATGGGTCTATTTAGTTGAGGGAGAGGTGGTGTTTCCCATATGATAGTTAGGGACATCTAACTTGGGATTATCCAACCTATAGTACAGCTGATCGAGAGATGGTTGAGGGACCTCCAAGGTAGAGATAGAAGTTGTAGGATCATGGCAGTATGTAGTGATTCAGACATGGAAGATGGGTCAAACAAGCAGAAGGAGGGGTTTGGAGATTTTTCCTATTACCACCACAAACCATGGTGGTCCACGCCAGGATCAAAAAGCTAGTGGTAAGAGACATGGCAAGTTGCAGGCTATGGCGGCCTATGACCCTGAGGCTCTAGGGATGATATGAGGTACGATCTATATCTTTTATACTTTACCTTTAGTATTGATATACACAAGTTAAATTTAATGCATCATTTCCACTTCTCTTTCTCAGGCTTAGAGATTCTGATTGATCTGTTGGCTTAACCCTTGTGGTTGGATTTTCCGAAAAGTAGTGAATTAGGGATTTCACACATATGTAGATAGTGCAATATAATTCTTAGAGTTGATATTTTTATTGGATTTATGTGTATCAAATGTGAGACAATATGCCATCATCTTAGTTATCACTGTCCATTCATATTTTCTACATATATTAAGTAGTTTATGTCGAATATATGGTGTGTGTCCACAGTGACGGAACAAGATCTTCCTTTGTGGGTGAAAAGAAAACCATGGAAAATAGGGATGAGATCAAGCATAGGAGAGTGAAACCGATTACTACCCAGCATTAAGTATGGGATAAAGATATACCAAAGACAACAACCAGGTGTTTCTGTAATCACCAATTTTACATGATTATGCTTTTATATATAAATAATTCCCCATAAATTTACATGGGACTACTGATCAAGATATTTCAACCTTTATTTCACTGGTTCTTGGTGGTTTTCATTGATGGAATCCTTGTGTAATTGGTGTCTGAGGAGGAGAATGTGATGCACATGAGAATAGTCCTGGTAATATTCCATGAGAACCATATTTATAGGAATCTCTCAAAGTGTTATTTTTTTATTAAATAAGTCCACCTTTTTGGGACACATCTACTTATAGGTAGGAGTAATAGTGGACTCGATCAAGGTTGAGGTTATGCTTTCATGGGATCCTCCAAAAAGTATTACTATGGTTTGGAATTTACTTGTGTCAGAAGGTTACTATTAGAGGTTTGTACCCAGTTTATCTATAGTGGAATCACCCTTAACATCTTTTAACTAGAAGGGGAATCCATTCATGTAGACATAAATGTTCTAAAAGTGATTTTTGTATCTGAGTCATAGGTTGTTGAGCACCTCTAGAGATTTCCAAAAAAGTGTGTCCAGTATATAGTGTTCTATAATAATTGGGGACTAGGATGGGTTTTGTTGTAATCAAGAGGAAAGTGGTGATTTCATATGGTTCATGTGCCAACAAGCCTGTACCCGAGTGGTAAGGGCTCCTGCTTGGCATCCAAGAGACCCGATTCAAAATCGGGTGGAGGTGAATTTCCGGGGGTACTGTAGAAGTATTTCAGAAGTTTCTGTAGCGGTTACTATTTGGTACTATAGCATCTAGAACTATTCAGCCGATTTGGGATTTCGGGCCACTGGTTTGGGCCTACGGGTATGCAGGGCATTCGGGTCATCAAAGGCCTTCAGGCCTCATGGCCTTTGGGTCACGTAGACCATGGAGGAGACTAGTTCAAATAGAACAAGCACCAACAGAGGATCAAATCAGCAGTAGTAGCAGCCACCAGATGTAGAGCTAACCAGATTGGAAGAATGAGAGGGTATGGTAGCCGCTATCGGGACCAGGCACCATGCATCTTTGTACAGGGAAATGCTAGCTGATCAGCAATGCAAGGTGGGGAGCTAGGTGATCAATGACGCAGAAAGATGAGGAAGGACAGTTCAAGTGGGATGGGCCTACGAGTCATGTATTGGGCATGGTTGGCCTCTGGGCCTTTGGGTCATGTATTGCGGGGTTGTCAGGACTTGTGCCTTGGGCCTACGGGTCATGTACGGGTTCCCCTTAAACCCTTAAAAAGGGGATTATCCATAATAAAAATAAATAAAGAAGGCCTTAGAGATAAAAATATGGTTCATGTTATTTGATACCACATGAGAAAAATAACACAACCCCTGATCTTGAGTTAGCAGTGGTTATCTTCACCCTAAAGATGTGGCGACACTACCTGATGGGCGAGTGATTTATCATATAATTTGACCACAGGAGTCTCATGTACATATTTACTCCAAAGGATATTAACTTTAGACTAATGTTATGGATAGTGTTCCTCCAAGACTATGAATTCAAGATTGAATATAATCCTAGAAATGGGAATGTAGTGAAAGACACTCTCAGAAAGAGATATTGTTCTTAGTTGTTGCAAGAGGCGTCAACAAAAGTTTCCCTCATTAAAGTTTTCCTTAGTGGATGAGGATAATGATTTATATCTTCAGTCAATAGTAATTACCCCACCACTTTTACAATGTTCCAAGGATTCTCATCATGGAGATTCCAACTATGATACCTTACATACTAATATATCCATGAGATGTTCTCTTGATTGATATTATAAATCTGGGAGCACACTATCCGTTTCATAGGGTAGATAATGGTAATTTTGATTTTGTAGGTGGAAGTGATGTAGAAGTTTCATACAAATCCTTTAAAGGTGCATCCATGAATGGAAAAGTTGTAATACGAACTCTGAATCCATTTTTGATGAACATGAATGATGATGGGAGTTGACGAGTTTGTCTCTCGATGTCTCACTTTCCAGCAAGTGAAGGCTGAGCCCCAAGTTCCATCAAGATTATCTGAACCACTTGAGATGCCAGAGTGAATGTGGGATGTGATATACAAAGACTTTGTGATGGGGTTTCAACATATTTCTAGGGGACATGATTCCATCAGTGTGATCATAGACAAACTCACTAGGAGATCCCACTTCTTAGTTATTTGAGAGTAGAGTTCAGTAGAGAGATTAGGAAGAATCTATGTGTCAGAGATAGTTTGACTCCATTTTTTCCCCTAAATGATAGTTTTATAACATGATTCTCACTTCACATCCTTATTATAGAGAGTATTGTAAAACCCCTTCTGGAATCAGTTACTCTTGAGCACATTGTTTTATCCCCAGACTGATGTCCAGACATATCAGACGATTTATGTCTCGTAGGACGTGTTTCCAGATTTCATATTGGACTTTTTTCCATAGTTTGGAGGACCATATACCATTGGTGGAGTTTTCATACAACAATTACTACTATTACACCATTATAATGGAACCATTCAAGGATTTTTATCGGATACACTATAGGTCACCACTTTGTTTGAACGTTGTAGGTGAGTCAACACTCATGGACCAGAAGTTTGTGGCAGGTACTATAGAGAAGGTTCATATCATCTAGGAGTGGATGAGGATAGAGAAAATTTGTTAGAATTATTATGTAGACTAACGAAAGAGACCTATAGAGTTCGGGGAGGGATACCATGTGTTCTTAAGGGTTTCACATCGATGTGTAGTGCATATATTTGATTGTGGTGACAAGTTAGCTCTGAGATTCGTTGGCACTTTCCAGATATTCTATAGAGTTAATGAGGTGGCGTACCACTTAGCACTACATCTACAGTTAGAATGGGTACATGAATTCTTCCATGCGTCACAACTAAGGAGCTACCTTCACGACCCATCACATGATATTTACTTGGGAGAGCTGGTCATCAAGGAAGGACATATCTTTAAAGAGTACCCAGTAGAGATCGAGGATCTAAAGGAGAGGATCATTCAATGGAGATCGATTCCACTAGAACATGTTTGGTGGAACCATAGGAATCTTCGAGAGATCAACTAGGATTGGAAGACCCATATGTGATCCCAATACCATCATCCTTTTTAATAGATTTTTCTTTTTTTGGGATGAAAAGACCTATGTTGGGGATAATTTAATGACTCATAATTTCCTTGTATTATTTTTCAATATCATATATATTATTTTAGAGAATGGTAATCGAGATAGAGTGAGATTCTAAGGCCTGATGTGCCCATAAAAAAAGTTTGAAATATATTAAATATATTAAATAGAATTCATGCATAGTTTTCTTGAAAACATGGAATAACTCATGAATGGGAACCTAAATCAAAACTATTAGGGGACCGATGAAATCATGATGTAGGTTTTACACTAGTCATGACATAACCTTTTTTGGCATGGGGAGTTTGTGAAAAATTCATTGTGGGGAAAAAATTAATAAAATAAATAGATTTATTTTATTTTATTTAATATAGTGACTGAATCGACATTAAATATATAGTTATGAGACTTTGCTTAGGGTTTTCCACTCATACCATAGAGATCTAGATGACCTTTGGAGAGCAGTCTTCATTAATGACAACATATCCAGACCAGATCATGGATCTTTGTGCCAACAAATTTCAGGGATCTCATCAACGATGGAAACAGATAATTGTTCTTCATCAATGATCGATAAAAACTCTAGGTAGGATGTTGTTTTTTTTCCATCCTATTCATCAATCCTGGATGAATGTAGATCAATTCCATGATTAGAATCGGTATGCATATCATCAGTAGATTGAAATTGAATGAATTTTATTAGTTCATTTTCATTATTTTCTGCATTATTTGTCTCCTTCTATGAATATTGATCGAGGAAGAATGAGAAAATATATAAGTTGTTCCTTAATTTTCATATATTTTAGATTTATTCCCCCATTCTTCATGCGTTTATCATGACCATTTATTTTGGACCATGGTTTGAATAATACCTGGTATTCTATCATCATGAAGCCATTATTCAATGAAAAAAATCGATACCATTGGTTTGATTTGTGATCAATGGTGCAATCGAGGTGCGATGATGGTGGTGGATGGTCGTGGGTGGATCATACAGATACGTAGTTCCTTTTCTTTTGGGGTTTTTTATGTACAATGATATATGGATCAATGTGGTGATTTACAAGAGGATTCAAGTCAGGATTCCATTGATTGATGATGGAACGATCTGAACAACCCCCAGTCTATAGGTTATAGTGAGTGAGATGGATCTGGAAATGCTTCGGATGACGCGAAATATATCCCACCATATTTGTAAAATATCAATATACACAACATGCATTTCAGGATTACATGTCATGTGGGACCCCCTATTTGTGGTGATAGGGTTTCAACTGGAGTTAAATATCACACATCATGTGCATGGTCACATGTCATGTGACCCATCTATGTGGTATCATCATGTACTTCATAAGGTACAAAGACACATCCAAGAGTACACAGGCATATACACATCGTGTACTTGAACACAATCATGGGTTCATACATGGGCATGACAAAGTGACATGGACAGGTTCTTGGAGACATCAACATGTTATGTGTTTCCATCACACACCAAGGATTATAAGGTTTACATTTCACATGAGGTGTTACCACACATGAAGACATGGGGATACTAGTACATGTTTTGTATTCTCATTACTCATCATTTACCCACTTTAATGGTGTTTGTAGACACTATTTTATTTAGTATTGACTAATCTTGGTTGAGTGTGTTCCATTGGTCCATTCCCTTGAGGTAATAGTGTGGCACTAAATCCACATAACATGATTTTGTTACCCACTGGAGGATGAGTCTGAGATAGAGTTTTTGGTTTCCCACTGTGAGAATTTAGTGTGATCCTATTTAATCTTTATACCCAAGGTGGGGTTTGTGGAATTAGTCTGACCTCCTTGATTAGGGAGTTGATAATCCCTCAAGAAGTCCGTATTTATAGTGTTCATGGTATCATTGGAATATTATCCCATATGTAGCAGGTTAATTGAGATAGGGTTCATGGTGTCCACCAGTGGTCCTGGGCATGACCCCCTAACAGTGCATCTGGGTCTTTTGAGACAATTGTGATCTTTTATTGTGTGGGGACCCAATGATCTTGAATACTTAATTGAGTGTGTTTGGTGATATAAGGTCTTATGTAGTAAATTCTCCTAGAATTACTATTTCTTCGCATAGAATCCTATGGCTAATAGTTGGTTGGGACTGCCATGTGGTGTAGTGTCCTTCCTGAGTATATCTGGGTGTTTTCTATTATTATTTTAATATTATAACCTTGTATCGATCTAATTATACATGATGATTAATGTTTGTTTATTTCAAGGTATCCTATGAGTATTTTTATAATCAACCCTACTTGGGCTCTTCCCACACATGTCATGTCTTTGGAAGATAATAACCCTTTTGATGGTTTCCCAAGAGGAAACGAAGTAGGTCGAACATAGATTTATCTAGAATGACCAAGGTGTTTTATATGAGTTTCCATTTGATAATAATACCCACCCTTAATCATGTTGGACTCTTTGTAGTTTTTGGTTGGGATGGTATTTGGACCCTTTTTCACTTTCATTACTTTACCATTGTATTCTGTTTGTGGTATTATAGATGTATGCATGGATTATTTTCAGTTTTTTACATTTCAGAACTATATGATATTAGAGATGTGTTCATGTGTATAGGTATATTAGGATAATTCCTTCCATTTTTTGGATATGCCTACTTAGTGCTGGTTTCCATCCCTTGGACCATTGATGGTGGGCTTGGTGTTATCCCACGTAAGACCTTAGTGGTTCAGGTCCAGACATATATAACTTGGGTAAATGTTAGGCATGCTGAAGGGGTTATTATCAAGTGGTAATTGGTTGAAAAAAATGAGCTTCACCCAGGTAATACATCTGTGAAAAAATTAGACTTCGACCAAGTGATACCTGGGTGTCGAGTAAAGACCTTTCCCAAGTGATACTAGGGTGGTTATAAGGTAGTTCACCCATGTGATACTTTGTTATTTAGATTTATCTAGGTGACACAACATGAGAGAGTCTTTTCCTTGATGGTAAGGGTCCCCTCAAATTTTGTTGGAAGGATGGCACACATGTTTTGTTGTAGGGAGGGGTCCTTTTCCATAGTGTATTAAAACTAAGGGGAAATTGGCTCCTGCCATAGGTATTTGGATATTTAAACCTTTGGGGGATTCTAGTGGATTTCTTCTATTGCTAATACCCTCTTATTTAGTGAGAATATAAATCCACCTGATGGTTTGTAGAATTGGAAAAGAGACTCGGGAGAAGAAAACATAGAGATATATTTAGTTCTTCCAAGATACAAATGAGGAGCCCAAGGATCCCATTTATAGAAAAATTTGAGACCCTAGGAAAAGGAAGAAACTCCACAAAATTCATTGACATAGTCTGTTCATGTAGCTATTTTTTACATTTTGGAATTTCATGAGGTGAAATGTGTGGGATAAACCTATGCGGGATTGATGGCTACATAGCTGGATCACATAGACTCGACTTGTGCTTGTGACTGGCGGTTCCACTGATATGTACATATATCACTTTCATGTATCCTAAAGAAACATATTGCACTTATACATTTCTTCCACTGTTTATTATTTTTTTTAACTTTTGGTATTAATATTATTCTTCAATAAGGAATTCCAACAATCAATATTCATAAAAATAATTAAGATGAAGGGAATAATGAATTAAAAATATATTCATTTTATTTTCATGAACCATAATACTCAACTCTAATGGGAGATTAATCATTAACTATGTTAAGGTTGTAATAGTAATCAACATAAATACATTAAATTTTTAACCCTATGTGATCAAACTAGGTTTAATTAACCAATTACTACAGAGTTATTGGTTATATATCTAATTATTTATACCTTATTTTAGTTAATCATAATTACCAAATTAACTAAACTCTACAATTATATAGAATCATATGGCTCAAACCCACACTTCCAGATCTAGTGCAACACACGAATACTTTTCAAACATAACATAAATTGAAATGAACCACAATAATTAAATGTTTAGTTTATTTTGTAATTAGTTACTTAAGACATCATCATAATATAAAAAATTATAAAATTTATTAAAATACTTCATCACAAACCACTTATAAAAATACCATAATCTCTTTAACACCTAAATTTTTCTAGATACATATATAAAAAAAGAATGAGTTAAAAATAATTGTAATGGAATAATCAAAAGGAAACATCATAATCATAATAAGCATGAATATAAATATAAACTTGTGTATAACAAAATATAAAAACAATGGATAAACATAAAAAATAACATATGAACATGTCATAATAATTTTAAGATCATGATATCATTAAATACTTTGATTTCATCAAGAAATCATATAACTAAAGAAACAAGAGATGAATAATAGGAATATGAGAATTAAAACAATTTGATCAAAAAATAAATATTATTATCATAAAAATATTACAAGTATCACTACCAAGCGATCGCAATATAGTGTGATATGTTCACTTCCAATGTACCATGATGTAGTGTTGTTGGATCACTGTCTATGCACCATACATATCATCTCATTAGATATAATATTTACCCAATGCATTATAGGGTAATATAATTATAGTTTAACCCATCACATAATGACATGAACATGTATATGTGTCCTATATTGAATAAAACATACATGATTCATAAAAAATATAACATGTGGAAAAAGTATTATGTTATGAATCATTATCATATTGCGTAATCATATAAAATAAAATTAAAAAATACTGTAAGACCCAAATTAAGAATGAGATAGTAAAAAATAAATTTTAAATTATAGGGTAATATGTGAATAAAATAACATAGAACAAAAGGAATGGTATTCTAGTAAAATAGACTATATACATAATGAAATATTGGAAAGAACATTTTTAATGAGAATTTATGGTAATAAATAGTAAACATGTAATGAATAAAAAGTATATAGACAATTAATTCAAATATAAGAATAGAAAAATATTATTTTTTACATTCATGTAATGAATTATTTCAAATTTATATGAGGTTATATTAGAAAAAGAAATCATGAATCAAAATAAAATAATGTAGGAGAGGGAGTGTTTTCATTTGTGGAATTGAAGGGCATAACAATTAATCAACAGGAGATTAATAAGAACTCGTGTATATATCTAGAGTAAAGAAACATAGAATAAGAAATGTTTAAGTGATGATATAAACACTTTGAAAAGTAATATATACATGCAGAGAATATATATTCAAAATAGGTGTTCATAACAACTTTGATATGAAATCCCCTTAACGATGTTTTATGAAATTATTAACACATATTTTAAAGAATATAGAGTCATAAAATTTCGAAATAACTAGATAAGAACCAATATATTTTTTATAAAAAATAGTTTTTCGATATCGTGAATGAAAATAGTTATGATAAAAGTAGTCCATGAAAATTAAAAACATATAGAAAAGCATTACATAACATAATTTGAATGGTTAGGCTTCCAATAAATGTTTGGAAGGATATTTTATAAGAATTTATTATAAAACATAATGAGAAATAATATTAAAATATATTTTAAATGGATTTATTTTGAAAGAAAAAAATTATATGATAAATAGATTGTATAATCCCAAAAGAAGAGAAAATTTTAAGAATTGAGAGTTAACATTTAAAACATAATAAGGCTTAAATTAATAATCCATAAGAGAGATAAAAATATATTAAATACAAAAAAATGGGAAATTGTATGGTATATGTTAAAATATTTTTTAAATATATAGAAGATAATATCGACAATAAATTTGCAATAAATGTAATGAATAAACATTTAGAGAAGAACCCATTTATCAAAATTTAATGACATGGGTAAAATATACTTACAATGAAATAAATCCATAAGGTTTTATAAAAATCATAAAATAAACATAACATTGGTTTCATAATAGTTAGTTTTATAAAAACATAAAATAAAATAATCATTAAAGGATGGATAGATGAAAAAGAAGAGGAATTGGAAAAGATCCCTATATATACATTGAAAAGGTTCGAATTAAAATGAATAATTTTAAAATATTTCATATCTATTGAATAAAAAAAGGATAAAATGGAATAAATGAACTTAGTAACGTATGTATAAACAATATAAACAAATAATATGTGGACTAGAGAGTGAGCAGGTATAAATATAAATAGAGGGTCAGAAGATGTTTCCCATTACCTTGAGTCCATAATTTCATTGGATTCTCTTATAACCTCCCAAATAGTTTAATTAAATAGATTAAATATATATTATATAAATATATAAATTATTTTTCAATTATTATCACCCATTTATTATCATATATTTTTAATTTATTGGAATCACTTAGTTCACAATGATGGTTTGTGGTTGTTTAGTCTATAGTTAAAAAATTTCTTCAGTATAATGAATTTTTTCTATGATATTTGTTATATGGATAAAGAGTATCCAGGGGTTTCATAGTATTAGTATTTACGTCATTCTAAGGGTATAAAATCTCTATATGCAGTGATATTTGAAAAGTTTTTACATTTCAGATTTGGGTTACAATACACTCGTTTTTCGAAGTTTAAATACCAATTAGTTTTAATTTTAAATATATTTATGATCATGAAATATTATCATTATATACCCATATAAATTATTTAAATTAATTATTAATATCAAAATTATAAATTTAAAACATTTTTAAAAACATTTATGGAATATGATAATTAAAACATCATCGTTAACATAGGTGGTATTAATATACAATAATATGAATAATGTTTTCTTGAAAATTATATAAAAAAATGAGATATAATAAATCTTTTTTATTTAAAAAATTCTAAAAAATATAATTATTATACTTATTTAGTATTATTATAGTTATAAATTAGATATCGATCATGTAAGATAAGGATGAAAAATAAATCATTGGGATGTGATATAATTACCTTCTCTTTGGGATGCCTATTTTCGAACACTGCTAGAGTATTTGAAATTATATTTTATTCATAAAAAATATTCTAAAATTTTTATTAGATGGTATAATAAAAGAATATAGTATATATTTATTGAAGTGTAATATATTTTGTAAGTGAATAAAAATAGGTAGTGGAGGGGTGTCTAGATGAAGGGGATGGGTTTTATTGAATGAAATATTGATTAATTTAATTTTTTTGTTCAAGACTATGAACAATATTGATTATTGTGGAAAATTATAGTAATTGATACATGTGTTTCCAAATTTTTTTATCAGCTCAATCACGCTTAATAGATAATGTTTTTGTCTATTTATTTACCATGTTATAACATACTATATTTTATTATATTTCAATATTCCCCAATGTGGTTCAATATTTTTGAAATTTAAAAAAATTTCACCCTTACATAATTATTACATACTGATTCCAAAAATAAAATCCATTTTACCAACATAGATTTTTAAATTTATTAATTAAAACATTTAAATTTTATATAATAATTATTGTTTTAGTAAATAATGTAAAACATGTTTTATTAAAAAGTTACACCTTATATGATGTTACATGAATTAAGTAATAATTTTATGATTCTTTGATAAATATATTTACTTATTTCATTTATTATAAACATTAATTATATGATTATTTTATTATTTACCCTAATATTAATTTTATTATTCTAGTGGTATTGTTACTATTCTATCAATTATGTTATTGATCTCATTATTAGATCACTATTACAACCATCATATTTTCAATGATTATATAATATTTAAACACCAAAAAATACCATTCATTACCATAATTATTTATTCACTCATTTTTATTTCAAGTTATCTATACTTTTTTACAAAATACTCGTTTTATTGATAATTTTTTATTTTATTTTAACAATATCATTCATAGTAATGATTCTTATTATAGAAAAGGACTATTAGATTTCAAATTGTTATTAATTTTTTTTAATTATCCCATTATTATTTTATTGATCCTATGGAATGAGTTCATACTTTTGTGTAATTTTATGTTGTTAAATAAAATAATATTCATCAATTTATATATTAACATCCATTTATTTAAAACATTCCTTTATACATGAATTAATATTTGTAAATAATCTTATATTTTTGAGTCTTGTATTTATCTTAGTCCTTTAATTTTATAGTTTAGGGGGTTGGATGTGTCATGGATGCATTTTGGGGAGGGTGCTGAAAAAATAGAGTTTCAGATGAAATTTTACTTAGGAACTTAGATCAAATCCGGACTATACATATTGAACCATAAGCTTTTGACTTGAAATGAAGAGTTTGATTGGTGTATTTTGTTGCACTATAACATATGTGGTTGTTTCATGAAGGACCTCATTATGTTGTGATTTGTAAAGAGTGATTTTTAGTATATATTTTATTAGTGGGGATGTTAGATATTGATCCATTATAAGTTTTATAGAGGCAAATAGAGTTATGTTTTATTATTAAAGGATTGATAATGAGTCTTTTATGTTTCTCTATCTGGGCTTGTTGCATCGTAATAGTCTCTTTCACACCATGGTGATGTTTGGGAATTTTCAAGTTTGAATGATAGAGGCCAGATATTATGATATGTTCATTAGTGATTTAATTATTTTGGAATGATGATATGGGTTGTTTCTTGAATTTCCTTGTTTATATCAATTTTAAATGGTTTTAACCACCTGAAATTCAAATAGATCACCCTGTAATTTTTGATGGTTCAGTTGACCAATAACCATTGTGGAATGGCTAGGGATGTCATGTTGTGATCTTATATTTATAAATTTAAATATAAATTAATGTAACCATTTAAATTTTATTCACTTAATATCAGTTTCCTTCATGAGTCATGTGTGTTTTATCACCTTTAAGGTGCTATAAACCCTTTATTTTATGGATTTTAATAATTGGATTCCTATAATTGATTTTTTATAATCAATGGTGTTATTTAATTATCCTATATTTTATTGAGTTACTTCTCTTCTATTACCCCTTGTTCTTATTTCTTGAAAGTTTATAGAAGGATTTGTGTCTTTGGTTATATGCGGTTTTCACCAAGGTCTTGACGATGGATAGTATTTATTAGGTTTTTGAGCATTCATATTGAGATCATGGTGGTGTTTGGTTGTTGTTATCTTCTTTTCCTTCAACTGAATGTGTTGATCCTATGGTTGAGGTAAGGGATTCCAAATAATTTTTCCCATATTATGTGTTGAATTTTGAATTATCTTTCCTATATTTTCAATTACTAACTAGTTGGAACTAACCTATCGAACATAAGGAAATGGATTTAAGCGAAATTAGAAAGAAATAAGTGAATCACATGTTCTTTATTTTTTTAATGGTTATTGTTTGTGTATTTTACCTATATTTATATTATAAGAATTATTTCATGATCCATTTTTGTATTATTATTATTATTACTGATATTCATTATCATACTTATGGTTGTTTATATAACTTTAAGAGAAAAATAGATATAAAATATTGAAATCTAGTATTAATATTGATATTCAATTTTCATAAAGTGTTGAATAAGTATTGAAGCTTGAATAGATATAGTAGATTTACATTATTTAATATGTTTATTATTATTCTTAATATGGTTAGAGTAGTCTTATTTTGGACAGTTACTATTATATAGAGTGGGGTGACTATATGTCTTTTTGTGGAAATATCATGATCAAAGCAGTGTTGAATAAAGTGAATGATATTATAAAAGTAGTGTGATTTATTTTAAAGAAATTATCATGGTTGATGTTATATTAATTTGATAGGTTGTTGTGGTTATGTCACTATTTCCGAGAATTGTGTTGGCAGAAATCAAATTAATAATAATTAATTGGGTTTGGAATGGGTTTTAAGATGTTAATTTCATGTAAAAAGTAATAAACAAATATGTGAGTAATTAGAGTATGGTTTATGAAACAAATAATTGTGTAAGGTGGTAATGGCTATGATAAGTAATACTGTATTAGAATTACTTAGGAAAATAGATATAAATATATCTAAAACTATATTTTTTTGGTAAATGAATAAATTGATTTTAAATATGTGACATTGAATAAGTAGTTGTGTGATTGTTGTATGGTGATGGTGGGGATTTATATATGATGTATTGAGGTGGTAGAAATGTTAATGTGTAGTTGTGATAGTTATTGGTTAATATAGTATTTAGGTACTAAAAACTAGGTTGGAAATGTGTGACACACACACACACATCCTCATTTGAGTTCTTGTTATTTATCATGCACCACCACCAAAGTCAAGTAACATGACTAATTCCCATATATGGTTTTGGGTTCCAGTTTTTTCCCCAACTTCTAATATGGTGTTGATATATAGGGATGAATAACCCCCTTCCCTACTCTCTTATCAATTCATATCATATGATATGATTTCATGATGTTATGTTATGGGATGATTATGATTTGGATTCTTGGTAGGGATGCACATGGGTATATAAGGGAATAAAGTTGATTTCCTTCGTGATTATGTTCATTACCATGATTTTATATGTGTATATGATAGATATGTGTATTTTATTGTGTGGTTATGGTTGCAATTATATGAATGTGATATTAGTTTGAGGTTATGTAGATATAAATGGGTTGGGAGCACTAGGACATAAGCCATTGTAGTGTGAGGGAGACTAGGTCAGTGTTGAAGTGGAAGAGGGACAATTTTTTATAATATTATTACTTTATTTTTGTGTAATACTAGGTTAGTGAACATTGGTGAGGTTTTCATTGAATTTTAATTGTATATTTAACAAGTTGGTTTGTTTTTTCATATACCAGAGAATTAGTATATTTCTTTCAAAATTGTATGAGTTGTTTTGGGGAGTATCCTAAATAATATAATCATATGATCATTCCTATATTTTATATCTATTTTTAATAATTTTAGGAAAATGTTTGATACAAGTATACACATTACTATCTCAGGATGGGTATTTAACTCTTATTTATAGAGTTTCTACCATAAGATCTATCTCACAGTATTTATTTTTTATATTATATTTTAGGAATTACATTACAATCATTATTTCATTGGTTTTATTATATATTTTTTGGAGTTAATTGGTGGTTTTATTTTACGTTACTAGTACATTACAAGGGTAATGCCTCCCATGTGTTTGTTTTATACCCTCGGTGCTAGTATCTAACCAATTAACTATTATAGATGGATTAAGGGGTTATACTAAATTTATATTTCAATCCAAGTCGGTATTTAGTTTGGAAATTCCATGATTGATAGGTATAAAATATATGGGTTATGCAAGAGTTTAGAGTTAGGAACCCGTGAGGACTATTTTGGGTAATAAGGGAAACTACATTTATCAACGTTGTTAAATGATGTATACAAAGGAGACTAGCTAAGACACATATTATTAGGCATCCCTATTATAATATATAAGGACCGAATGATTACTAAACATACCAAGTGAGAATATTCTGATTACAATGTTAAAACATATGTTTGGTATGTACATCATACTTGATACACTTATATTTAAATTGAAAAAATGCTCAGAAAATATAATGGATTTTAATGGATTTAATTAAAATACATATTCCAAATATTAGGAGACTTTATTTCTTTTATAATGGCGGTTGATGGAATTTTTCCTTATGTGGTTCAGCTGGGAGAGGTATATATGGATTCTTCCATTGATCGTATGTGGGTTTTCCTAGATGGGATGATTCTTAAAGAAAGGCACTATGTAAGTTTCACCATAAAATATAACTGAATTATGAGGGGATTGTCGTGAATCAAGAGACATTTTTATAGTTATAGGATTTATAGATTTATTTTATTTTGTTAATTATAAGGAAGAGACATTTTATTTTTTATGGTTTTATATACATTTTAAAAAAAAACTTGTTCGATGAACCTATCCAACTCTAATTATAATAAAAGGTCATTGATATCATTATCTCAGTCACACCAAGAATTGCTTCCACTCTCAGTCTCTTTTATCTTGCTATAGGTCTTTTGAAAAAACCATATTCATAGTGGGGAATCCTTAAAGGCATCATATCATTGTTTATATTTTTTTTATTAATTCATATCAGGGATTACCATAGATTTTTTAAGGACTTAGTTGATTCTCCACGTGATTAATCACCTAGTGAAGTTCCTACAATTTTTTTGTTAAGAATCTTCATGAAATGGAACACCAAAGGTGGAATATGGAGTTTTGTAGATTTATATGTGATATACCTATTTTTGACTTTATATATCACTTTCATAGGTTGTTCTCTTCCCATGATTTTCTTCCCTAATAAGTTATAAGACCACAAAATCACACACATGTGGAAATGAACACCAAGATACACACAAATATTAACCTATACATGATGAAACAAACAAAAAATCACACACAATGATATGTTTGTGAATGGTAAGAAACACAATAAATCACATAGAGCCAAATAAATGCATGAAAGGATACACACTCACCCACCCATGTACACATTAATGGATACACACTTAGAATATTTTTAATTCATTTTCCCTCTTTTGAAATAAAAGTAATTCAAAATATCATATAGAGTTTTACCATTTCTATATAGATCATGAAATTAAAATCCTTACATAACCAAGATGGCGATGTTGAATGGATTAACACAACTTATAAGGTGGAAAAAGTTACAAGATAGGTAAAGGGTGAAATGTAATAGATGAGTATGATATGTAGTAATTTCCCAATAGTAATTCATGATAAATATTTTATAAATACATGAAAAAAATGATATAGAAATAACGAAATATATAGATTAATAATGACGTGATGTTATGAGAAATTTAATTACACTAATTATTCAAATCATAAAATAATTGCTGAAAATATACCCTCTTTGATTTTAAAATCTATAAAAATTGGTTGTGCATATTATTATAAATCATGAGATGATGATTTGAGATAATTGACATTAATTTTATTTCCTTTTTATAGTATATAATTCATATAAAAAACTCAATTTGAATATAGATAAATAATTAAATATATGACAAATATTTAAATATTTCATAATAATGGGAAAATATATATTTTTGCAACGAATAGTTTTAGGGGAGGATAATATAGAAAGATTATAATGATAATGATTAAGAGAAATAAATTAAATAGATATATTCCTACCATAAAAAATGTGTCTCTAATACCAATTGATGTGAGATATACTATGTGGCCCAATTATTATAGTGTGGGACAATAGATTCTGGATAAGGT
The DNA here is from genome assembly GCA_963277665.1 of Viscum album. Taxonomy (NCBI): domain Eukaryota; kingdom Viridiplantae; phylum Streptophyta; class Magnoliopsida; order Santalales; family Viscaceae; genus Viscum; species Viscum album. The sequence goes on along the minus strand of OY728156.1, from coordinate 1,428,026,383 downwards.
TTATGGTTTGATAGAAAACAATATCCATTAAATGCAAAAATATCAGCATGAACTGACACTTAAGAAATTCTACCTAGTGTAAACTTGATAATTGATCCAAACTATTATTCACATGGATTGATACACAAATTTAGATATTTGTGATCCTGGAGCCTAAATATAAATTTTTTATTTAAAAGGAAAATAATGACTAAGTCCAAGGGAAGTGATCAAGTTGTTCCTCATAATAAAGAGATAATAATATTACAAATTTTTAATTAATAAAATCTTGAATGTATTATATTTACCATGAAAATTAATATTTATAAGGAAGGGGTGGTTAAACTATTAAAAATTTAATCCTATAACGGAATAAATGTTAGAACTAATTATCTCTTTAATTTCAAGAGATCTATCACCAATAATGAATATTAAGAAAAGTATTATAAAAATATTGTCTTCAGAGATGACTTAAAATGTCTAAATCTAGAATTTTATCGTCCCATACCCAAATAATTTATTCTGTAGCTTCTAACAAGGACTTCAGAGATTATTTAAACAGATTGGATTTTAAATTCATGAAACCACATGTCATATATTTAGTGAATTACATTTCATGTTGAGTAAGAGAGATAATGAATCTATTTTCCTCTTTTATCAATTAAAATTTTGTTTATTGCATTAATGTAATGGAATGGGAATTTATTCTATACTAAAACTTTTTTAACATCCCTTCAATCATCGAGTTCCCCAAATTCAAATCTTCTTCATAGAAAATCTGTTCAGTGACATTGACTATGTTCTCATAAAAAATATAAAATTTATACATTTTTTGATTAATATTTTAATAAATGTTAATATATATATTAGATTGATAATACTATGTATATATTTTTTAATATGTTCTTAAACAAACAAATTCAATATATAATAGAACATGTTTTGTGAACATATTTTTCATCTCTCGGTGTTATGTATAAATACATATAGATGTAAAAAATTTATATTTAATTATTTTCTAAGTTTTATGTGTTTTGAATGATATTTTTTCATGGTTACATCAAATAATAATTTAATTTCCATAAGGAATTAAGTATTTTTGAAAGAATTGGGTTTTCGATAAAGGTGGCTGCTAATCACTCACTATCCTTAACTATCACTTGTTATATTTTAATATATTTTTTATAAATAAAAAGGAGAAAATAAGATATTTTATTTTTTTTTAAATAATGGTAGAAAATAGGGTAAATGAAAATTAAAATCTCAAGTAAGTTACAAATCAATTTTATTCCTCTGGTAATTCTCTTTGTGGAATATTTAGTTATTCTTTTAATGAATATTAATGTTAAATCCCCAATCAATGACTCAACTCAATACCATTATATGAGTCCCCCCTCACTATTTATCTTATATAAAATGATTAAATCTATAATTGATTTCATATGACCATATATCATTTTATATATAATGGTTTTCATCTCTCAATAATCATATAGTTATCTAGTAACACTTTGGATCCAAATTCATGATATACCCTCAACTGAGAGATATGTCTATCTAGTAGTAGGATCCAAGTATTGTGCCCTAAAATAAATGTTCATAATCTCTCAAACTCCCTTAATATCCACCTAGATCCATTATATTATAGATAATCATGGATAACGAAGCTTTAAGGTATAAGTGTTAAAATAAAATTTATTTTTTAGTAGTAATTGCAGAGTAAGAATTTTTTCCTCCTTACTCAAGGTTCATACTATTAAAAATTACTGTAAAAGAATAAAAACAAGAATAAATTTATATTAAATAATAATTTAGAAAATACAAGAGTAATTTCTCCCTTAGGTCAACACCAATGGTCAACCATCCATGAATGGAGTTGAAAAAAGTGAAAGAAACAAAGATAAATACAAAAAAATAATAAAATAAAAATATTTTAATAATGTAATGTCTATAAAAGTCTTGGACTAAGATTACTAAAATTAAAAACTATTATTACTTATAGGGTTCTATTTCATTTATAGGCATCATCATTTTTTGTGGGGCCTTTGGAACATCCATCATAGATTTAAAATAGATTTAATTATTATATGTGTATTGGTGGGGATCCTATAATTCATTTAATTTTTAGGATACATCATTTTCATCTCCCTCTAAGTATATCACCATCCACCCATGATCATATATTCTTCTCTTTTACATAATCAAGTTTAATGTTTCACTTTTTCTTGGACATTACCAATTTTATTGAGACATGTCATATGGGGACAATTTTTACTTACTCGAATTTTTTCATGTCTTCCATACAAATAATGTATCTCATAAAACATATAATTTTAATAATAATTTGGGAAATTTCATAAAAATATAACCCCCTCATGTCCATTTTATAAATTATTCATATTTAATTTTCCCTTGATTTATGAGTGGTTGAACTTTCCGTGGATAATGTCTCACAATTAGTTTATTGGGAACTGCTGGTAGGTAGAACTCCCTTGGTAGCTTATATTCATTGTAATTTAAATTTAACTTTATATCATATTGGATGAAGAATTAATTTTAAGTTTATCTGACCATGAATTTAGTCCATGATAGTTTCACTACATGCTCACTGTAGGTTCAACCAACTATAAATAAGCTTTAATGGTGACTTGTCCCAATACTCACAAAATGTTAAACCTACCATGAATGATCTTTATGGAAAATTATATAATATAAAAATGATCCAGGTTTGTCCAAAATATTTTATAACCCGAATAATAATAAATCAAAAAATTTATTTATTTACCAATTTTTATAATTAATTCCAACATCCACAAATTTATTAAAAAATTATAAATTCTCTCACATTGATTTTTTTGGGGTTATATAAAATGAATAACAAATAGAAATTAAGAATAAAACTATGTTATATCACTCCCCATGTTTATATTTTTCTCTCTAAGGGGAATATTATTGTTAAATTTAAATTAAATGAAATATATAAGTAAATTAAGAATAATAATTCATGTGAAAATGAAACCATTCGTTCTTTAATACCTTTGATTATAATTATATTTATTTGAGTTAATTTCCTTAACCTTATTTTATCTCCCATGTATATGTTTCCTAAATTTTCATTCCCATACATATCACATTTTCAAAATTCCTTTTTGGAGAATGATCACTCTCACTCAAGAGTATATGATTTACTATATTTTACTGAATCTCAAAGTTCCAAGTGACTCCATAATCCAGTTGTAATTTCAATTTACATACCACTACATCAAGATTTTTTGTAAAACATGATGGCTTTGACATGGGTTGTTTCAAGGGTAAGGGTTCATTGGGTAATTATGAAAAACATAATGTTCAAAGAGGATGTCTGATCTTAAAACACAATGCAAGATATATAATTCAAATCTTAAGGGTAAATATTTAAAACTATTCCCTATACTAACATATATCATCAATATATTATTCAACCTTTGTATCATAATTCAAAAGTAAATAAAGAGAATGTAACTAATGATATATATATGTTTATTTTTCATATAAACATTTTTTTAATTTAAGAATAATAGGGAAACATTATAATGATATTTTATCCTGTAAAAAAATATAACCTATATTAACAAAGACACCCTTACACTATTCAAATAATATTTACATCATCCTAAAATATCCCCTGAAATAATCATAAACCACACATATTTTGAATTTTATTTATAGAAAATTACTTAAAAGATAAATACACTCTCACAATCTTCCCAAACAAAGTACATATCAGGGAGTTCATGGTTTATAAGGACTAAAAGTAGGATTAAAATATAAGGTGGTATTAAATGGACAAAATAGTCTTAAAATACGTGGATCAATCTTGTTTATAAAAATAAAGAACTATAAATGTCTTTAAAATGAGTAATAATATGTTTTATAAGACATTACAAAATTCACGATTTATCCCAAGAAATAATAATATTTAAAACAATATTTTAAATGGATTATACTACCTCACATGATTTTGAAAATAAATATTTGATAAATTATAAGGGAATGAAATTCTATGATCAGTCAAAAATAATGACGATATTTTAAAATCAAAATCAGGGAAAAAAATACATATCAATTATCCTTGAACTATATATTTTTAAATAAAAAAGTTCCTCACATGGGACTCAGTGTTTACAAAAATAATATCAAATATTCTATTAAGATCATTTGTTTTAAATTTTTTATAAAACACACTAAAAAATAAATAAATCCATAACTAATTTTATACTATTTCAAAATAATATTCAATAAGTCATAAATTATTATAATTATTTCTTAATGGATTTGGGGAGGTTAGTAATATTATTAATGCATAAAAAGTTATTATCATTAGAAAAACTCCCAGTAGAATCTTGGGTATCCTTCCCACTCATAAATTTACATTGGATGTTGCAAGTAAAACTCCTATTTTTATTATCCAACATATCTGTATTTAATTTGAATATACGTATAATTTTTTTATAATACGTGTTCAATGATGATTGTTTGGTATACATGGTTATTTAGTGGGAGATAAACTAAGAGGTTGGCCGAGGGGAATTGAGGGATGAAATCATATTTCAAATTAAACCACTCAATCCTCTATACATTCAAAAAATTAAAATATTTTTCACTCATGATTAGTTGGGACACTTTAAGATCTTATAATGATAATGATCCAATAAATATCTTATTTCTATTTTTTATTAAATAATTGATTTAATTAATTTATAACTAACACAAGAATTTATTCCATGTTGAGTATGTTTAAATCATTCAAACATGAAATAATAATTTTACTTGGTTTACTTACACTGCGATATATTTAAAGAGAATATAGTGATAGTGTTCTGATATACTATAATATACTAAATAAATTTTAATGGTGGGTTTTGTAAAGTTCACTCCTATCCAACTAAAACTTATAGAGAACCTCATTTTTCCTACATATATTTTACATCATTTGTATGATAAATAACAAATTACTAATACATTATAGAATCAAAATGTTAGTATCTCAGAGAAATTAGGTTCATATATTACTTATACATAATAATGATTAATAATTATATAAATTATTCTTCATATTCTCCCAAAAATCACTCATGTTATCCATATTACATTTATTCACCTGAGGATATACATCAAGTAAGGGGTGATAAAAAATCCCACCAAGGAGAGAAATAGCATGGAAGGAATAAAAGACATGAATCAATGGTACATTGGTGAGAATAATCATCACCACCATATTATAAGAATAGGATAGCCATATTAATAATGATGTAATCATTTTAAAGAGTAATGAAATGGGTTATTTTAATAATAATGAAACATTATAGAATAGTGGTCAAATACACTACATAGTTGTAAACAAATCTTTAATCATGTTCATGCTTAACATTTGTGCATAAATCATAATATCATAATTGTGAAAACATTAATCATAATGGAAACAAATAATACAAATAATATCATCATATATATCACTTTTACCAATTAATTGGAGGGATATATAATTCTGGACCCACCCATCACATCATAAAATGATCAAAATCATGCATGCAACATGGAAAAGTAAATATATAACAATCATATTCCAGAAATAAACCCATCTAAAGAAAGGGATTTGATCAATATATCAATAATAATACTTTAATTAATAAAATTTTAGATTAAAAAGTTTGAGATATCATATTTTGGCACAAAAGATCACCATTCATGATTGGAGAAGAAACAACTCAAGAGAAGTCAATGAGATGTTTTGGAAAAATAGTATTTTTGAATAATTTATGTAGTTGGATTAGAAATATTTTTGAAAATATAGAAAAATTTATTTTATTGGAAATAACAGGTAAATAATAAATAAAGGACATTATTTATTCATTATATAAGAATCCATAAGATAAATAATGATAAAAAGGAGATAACCCAAAAATAATGAGTTTTTTTAAGAAGCCCCTTACCTTAGATCATGATTTATTTCATCAAGTTTATTATTTATATAAAATAAAATTACATTTATTAAAACATTAATGTAATAGCTAATTATGTTTATTTTTTCACACTTTATCAATAAAAATAAATCTATTTTAATTAATAATTTTATTTATAAAAGGTGATTTTTTTGATAGTACATTATCTTTAAAATATATTATCTTGCTTTGATTTCATGATATTGATTTAATTATCTTTATATATTAATAAAACTGACCGAATAATATTATGAATAAATATATTTATACATTTTTATATTATAGAAAAATTATTAAAATCATCCATAATTTTTGTGATAAGTATAGAGTTGGAAACATTCTCTTTGGCAGTTAACGGATCATTGATGGGGTATTACTAAAAGGGGAGGTAAGAGATATATAATTTATGAATATATTATAAATAAAATTTTAGAGTATATTAAAATTATAAACATCATGCTAACAAAATATTTAATTACTTTAGGAAGGCTTGTATTATAAAGGAATATAATGATAGGGACTTTATAAAAAGGGAAATGAAATAAAAAAAGAAATGACAATACCTCTTTCTTGATGTTGTTATTTTTCTATTTCCCAAAAAATATTCTAGTTATTTGAACCCAAAAATTACCAATGTATTATAAGGTCCTTAAGGGATGTAATTTGTGTAGAGGATTATCTTTTTGATGTTTAAAAGAAGTTGTTTTCCAAGGGGTGGGAGAGGGTGTATTTATACATAAAGAATGGGTGTTTTTAAGATAAAATATTTAATATATTATAATTTTTAAGGTAAAACTATTTATAGTGATATTTTGGAAATTATTATTTATATTTAATTAGAAATATATTTATTTATGACTTTAAAATCCGTTATAAAATGGTTCTAATAGTTTATTAAAGAGGGAAGTGGAAAAATAAAAAACTTGTTTTCTAAGGGAATACATAATAATTTTGACTTTGGATAATATTTTGTAGGTTTTTAATTTAAATATAATGAATTTTTAAACTTATTAAAAATTTTATTGGTCAAAAATAAAATTATATAATCTATTATTTAATTATTAAATATTTAATTATGCAATTTAAAACATACTATTTATGTAAAATGATATCTTTACAATTAACCTAAAAATTGATTTTTTTTCATAAAATTTAAAAAATAACCCTAAAAATTTCAAAAATTCTAATTATAAAAAATGAAATTAATTTCATCAAAATAAATTTCCAACATAGGTAATTTTAATTATTAACATAAAATTTATGAATTTTAATAAATACATTAAAATACATAATATTAAAAATTATTATATAGTTTATTTAAGTTTTTAATATTGATATTTTTACGGAAATATTATATTTATATTTTATTAAATTAATCATGTTAAATATTTTTTATATTACATTTTACAATTTCAATGCTGAGTTACTATTCCAACGACTATGTTACTATTTTTAATGGTCGAGTTACTATATATAATGGCCATATTGCTATTCGAACAATAATATCACTATTACTATGGTCATATTACCTCCTATAAATACCTATTTATTAATTAATTAATAATTATTCTTAATTCATTTTAAGGATCTATATTCTTAATTTCTAAAATGTTGATTAGATTATTATTAGTATTTTCATTTTTATAATATTTTTTTTAGTCTGATAATTATAAGATATCAATGTGGTCTTCATTTTCTATTTCTACAAATTTTATTATTTTGTTTTTATTTTCCCATTTCATTAGTTTCCCATTTAATGGATATTTTTTTTAAATGTAATGTTCCTAAGTAGTGAAACAAATAATTATGTATTTCATGGGTTAAAACAATATTATATGACAATAATAATATATTTAGATAGAAAATTCATTATATATAAAAGTTTGGGATGTTATATTTTTATCGCCTTTAGAAATTTTATCCTTGAAATTTCCACTCATATAATTTTTTGAGAATATATGAGTGTACTTCAATTTCATTTCATCCTTTGGTTCCCATGTTTCTTCTTTAAACTTTGGATTCCTCCAATGAACCTTAATGCGGTGAGACATATTGTTGTATAGAACTTTATCTCTATGGTCCAAGAACTTCATCAACTTCTCCTCATATTGAGGTCATGATCCAGTTGTACCATCTCTAGATTTAATACATTCAAGGGATCATATATGTAATTCCTCAATAGATTTACTTAGAATACATCATGAACTTGATTAATGTTTGATGGAAGTGTTAGTGGATATGCCACAACTCCCACAAGATCCAAGATCTCAAAGGGGATAACGTACCTAGTTCTTATATTTCCCTTATTTACAAATCATATGGCACTATTACAAAGTGATATCGGAAGGACAATTTTTCCCATCCTTAAACACCAAGTTCCATTGATAATTGTCAACAAAAATAATTTTTTAAATCTGAGAAGCTTTAATATTTTCATGAATAGATTAAAACATTGGTATATTTTGTTTTACAAGAACATGTACATGAATATTTCGTTCACCAACTTCAACCCAACATAGAGTATTTCTATATCTTTTCCCATATATATATTTATATGGGGAAATTTGAATACTGAAGTGGAAGTTGTTGTTTTATGAGAACTCAACAAATGGGTTCTGTTGATACCACCAATATTTAAATTTAATTGATAAAGCTATCAATATATCATCAAGTGTTTGAATAGTCCATTCACATTGGCCACCATTTTAAAGGTAATAGCTCATATTAAAATTAAATCTATTATTCATATCATGTTGAATAATTTTAAATTATTTATAATTGAAGGATTAATCAGGATTAAAGATGATCAAAAGTGGTTCCCTGTGTAGCCTAAAAATTTTCTTTACATATATCTTAGTAAGTTGGTCAAGAGTGAAATATTCTCAAATAGTGATGAAGTGGGACGTATTGGTGTGTAGATCCACCCAAAATCATATAATAGTTATTCATTTGGATGTATTTTGGAGACTAGCTACGAAGTCCATCGTGATGTTCTCTCATTTCCATATAGTTAATGGTAATAGTTTCATCATCCCTTTAGACTTTTGTTACACTAATTTAAGTTTCTGACATACCAAACACTTTCAGGTGTACTCAATAATCTATTTATTAATGTTGTCACCCCATACATGATTCCAAATATCACAATACATACTAGTACTTACAAGATGGGTGTATAAAGATAAGATAAGAGCATTATTCTATTAGTATTTATATATCTTAGGTGGCAATGGAACAAGAATTATATTTCCAAACTAAATTGAACCATATTATTATTTTTCAAATTAACGAAACTTACCTTCCTTTACTATTATCACATTATTTTTGAAGCCCCAAATCATCCCATTTTTCATATTTGAACTTCTTTAGTATTGGTGGTTAAAAAATGATTTGGTAAAGGTAGGATGTTTTCCCTTAAATTAAGATTTTAGATCTATAATTTATATATCTACAAATATATGGTCTTTGTCAATCCGCATCATGGATAGAGTAGTATGTTATTTTCTACTATGATCATAAGATACCATATTCAACTTTCCAAGATGGTTTTAAATTGACTAATCATAGTCCTTGATCAGTTTAAATATCTTCATTGATTCATGATCATCACTTTTTTTGCGAATATATAATTTAGAGTATAGGGATTTATATATATGTATCACTTCTCACCATAAAGGTAGTTTAACCAAATATTCAATGCAAAGAATGATATTGAAAATTATAGTTCATGTATTGGTAAGTTTTTCTCATGGATCTTTAATTATCATGAGGTATAAACTATCATGTTATCATTATGTATGAGTACACAACCTGATCATTTCTTTAAGGAATCATTGTATATCAAAAAACCTTCTTTTTTTGATGGTAGTTTGAGTAATGCTTCTAGGATTAAACTCTTATTAAGACCCTAAAATATTTCCTCCCATTCTTCTATAAAAACCTACGTTACCACTTCCATGTTAATTTCGTTACTGAGCCAGATAAACATGATAATTTTCTCATGAACTATTGGTTGTGCCCAACTAATCTAAGAAAAATATAGGTTTCCAGGACACTTGAGGTCTTGGTTCAATCCTCAATTACCCTTTTCATTGAAGGGTCTATATAAATTCTCTCACTAGTGATCACATTCTATAATAATGACACTTTCTATATTCGAAAGACATACTTTATTAACTTAGCATACATATTATATTTTTTTAATGTTAATAAAACAATCATTATATAATATTTTTATTCCTTTTTTCTCTTGAAGTATATGATAATTTCATCCATAAATATTACAAGAAATTTTCCAAGGTATTCTCTAAAGAATCAATTCATCAAATTCATGTTGGTTATAGGTGAATTATTAACTGTAGATGGCATCACTATGAAATCATAGTGTTCATATCTCATATATAAGGTTATCTACTGAATATATTCCCTCATTAACTTTAGATGATTATATAAGTACCTAAACTTAAACATTAGATAATCTCGTTCTTTTAGAATGGAATTAACTTTCTTTAATTCTCAATGATATTTTAGAGGTACATTTTTAGATAATTAGGTCATTACTCTTACATATAAACCCATGTATTATAAATAGTAAAATTATACTTAGTTTCTATTTTTCCTACAATATAAAACTTTTAAAAATAAAAACAATTTCTTTTCATGATAAATATTCATAGATTTTATATTTAATTATTATTAATTTTTACTAATCCTTAAGACATGTGAAAAAAATTTAAAAATGTGGGAAAAATAAAAAAATCTCAGTAAGGGGAATAAAATAAAGAAATCCATTAGTCCATTAAAAAATTTGAAAACTCATAAAAAATATACATTTTTTACAATATTATTTTATTATAATAATTAAATAATATTTTCATTAATTTTTTTATCAAATTAAATATTTAAACTGATGAATGTAAATAGAAATACATTTAGGAAACTTAGTGAATTATATTCATAACCAATTTTAAACTCATGTAAAAAATAATTGGAGCCTAGTTAAATCCATTAAAGAAACCTTGATAGTTAAATCCATCATTCTGTCATTCTAATACATGGAAAATTGGCCAATGCCTTGAAGAGCTACATAAAACTAACCCATTCATATAAGCTTTATCAGGATCACCTAATCATGTAAGCACTGTCAGTCTCAACCATTCGTATATTATGTATCAATATCAATTGTTCATAATCTTTAATACTCATTTATTATATCATGAATATAAAATTTTATTCTTGCACCTTTTTATCATAAAACCCTTTAAAAATTATTTTAAACCAGTATGGAAAACACTTTGGATATTAAAATACCATTTCCTTTTAAAAACCCATTTGAAAATATAAAATTCCATGAAAAATGGAACTAAGGCTTTCCTTTTAAGAAAACATGGAATATGATAAATGAAGATACATAAAATAATGGTTGAAAAAGTTGTAATTTTTTTGATTATATATATGTTAAAATAAAACATTCATTTTTCCTCTTGTAAAGATAGTTAAAAACATTATGTATAAAATATATAAAAATATTCTTTTGAAAACATTTTTAAGAAACTGAGAAGATGTATAAATTTATTTTTAGTTCATTTATGTATATATAAATATGACTTTAAAATAATTTTAATAATATGTATATAGGAGATTATTTTTAGAAAATAAATCATTAAAACATTTATAATGAGATTTCAAGTTAAAGTGTCCCTTAACATAAGCCGGAATCATCACATACGTTATTTATATATATGAATAAGAAACTCTTGTAAATTATTTAATTTATTAAGATCCCTTTTCATATTTATTGTTAATTTTTTTTACCATGTTATATTTAATAACTTGATCAGTTAGTTCATGTCTGGCGTTTTGATGATATTCAGCTTATATATCCAAAACGACTTTAGCATGTTGACTATGGTCAAACAGGTAATTCTTAAATCATCTAAATAATAATAATAATAACATAATAATAATTTTTATATATCAATTATAATTTTAAATCCAAATATGAAGGATGGTTATAAAAAATAAATATTGTTACAATCATAGTGATGGTTGGTCGTATATATACATGAGTAACATTTCCATTTTCAAGAATCATGATATAAATAAGGAAAGTGTTTATTTAAAATTTAACTAATTATTATTATAACATAAATTCCATATTTTATCTTTATATACAATACATATGATATAGTGATGAGAAAAAAATCAAATCTCTTCAAGGTGGTGGTAATCCACACGTATGAATGAACAATGTTATCATTTTTAAATGAATAGAAAGGTAAGAAAAAAGAAGATAAACTAAATTTAGAGAATTATAATTATATCCTTAATATCATATATATATATATATTAAATCAATTATTATAACCAACCATAAGAGGTGGTGATGGAAAATGAAACACACCATTTCGTGGCAGTAGTAGTCCACACATATGCACAAATGAAGTTTTTATTCCCCATTTTATAGAAGATGTGACGAATATTGATTATAAAATTTAATTAATTAAATCTCAATATATGTAATATACTAATATTATTATTTTATCATGATTAAATAATATTGGAAGGAGGTTGAAGAATTAATAAATTTAAAACACTTGGTTAATAGTTGTACTTATTCATCAGAAAAAATCTTTAGGTATACACCAAAATCCTTCCTAGGATGCTTTTATAATAAAAAAAGGATTACATTATGTGTGGAGTGATGTTAGGGATATACTTGGGAAGGTATTGAAAAAACTAGAGTTCTTAAAATGTGTGCGTAAAAGAGGGCAGGAGGTACCCTTTTTATGTAAGGGGAGGAGAACTCTTGGAATTTCGTAAAGTATTAAATTAATATAAATTAATTTTCATGGGAAATGGATATAAAATGATATATTTCAAATATAGTATGAGTATGGGTAAAAATGATTTCATAAAATAAAATATTGACATGTTTAGGAAATGTTTTCACATTTATCTCTTTGTTTGAACCCCCGTCAACCATTTTGACAGTTAATACAGTATAAATGTTTTTTATAAGGGTCAAGAAATTTAACATAAAAGGAAATTTGTCCCATAAATAGAAAATGATTGAAATTAAAAAATATAACACATTAAAATGGATAAATATAGGGTTTTTATAAATTTCAAATCACATAATAAATTTTTTATTATTAAATAGCATTAATGATATTTTTGGAACTATTCATTTAATTTGACTTTAAAAATAACATTACATAAATAGAGTTAGAATATAATAAATTTAAAAATTCACATTATCATATAAATATATATCTATATAATTAAATGGACACTATAAATAACCAAAAAAATATTACTTTTAGTGTTTTAAAAATTAAATACTTTATTTTTCTACTGTTTTGAAGCACTTTATAGGCATTGTGTAAGAATTTAATTTAAATATTTCCTAAAAATAATTAAAAATAAATTTACATGAAAAATAATAATAATTTATAGTCCCAATAACCACTCATAAGTAATCATACTTTATTTTATACCTAATGAAAAATTTATAGACATTAAAATCAAGATAGTGATATTTTTACTTTATAGTTACTCAAAATAATATATGTCATTCTCATAGAAAAATGGTATGAAATTTCCATAATATAAAATATTGAATGAATGTAGTAAAAATAGAATCATTAAATAGATAGAATTCTAGTGGTAGTGTTATATTTATTTCTTATCATATTATTGTTAACCTTAAATACCCGATTCACCCTTATTGAGAACAAAAATATTTACTAAAGTTACTACTCATATTCACAAAAAATAAATAGAATTATATTAAAAATTAGAACCTAATAATTTAAAATATAGAATAATTTTTTCTGAATATAAATTCTAGAAGCGAGAGAAATTATATTTATAATTAAAGCAAAAAAAGCAGAGAAAATAGTTTAAAAAGATGTGTTTTAAGACCAAATGTGTACTTATACAAAAATAAAGTATAAAAATAATTCAAATGAAATTAATTAGACTGTATATAAATAATAAATATGTATATTAATTTTATATCAAATTAAAATAACAATGATACTTTTAAATAACTTTATTTAATGAAAAGGAATTACAATTTTAAAAAATTGGTATTTTCACTATTAAATGAAAAATAAATCATTCCAAACTAAATTCTAAAATTTCACTAAAAGATAATTTTCATATGATAATTTGAAAAATGAATTTTATCTTTTAAAATTGAAATTACAAAATTTATTAATTTAAATTTTAAATAAAATCTTATAATAAAAACAGTTTAATAAGAATAAAACTATATTCTTTTTATTATAGAAACTAATTAATATTATTTTAATGAATATAATTATCCAATTCATGAATACTAATAAGGAATGAAATTTATTATTAATTTTACATGGATTTTTACATTCTCCCCTCCTTTGGGAAATTATGTCATCAATATTTTATTCCTTTCTTAAACAAGTAGATATATCTTTCCCTCATAGCATTTTCAGATTCCCATATTTCTTCTTCAACAATATGACTATTCCACAAAACCATAACTTGATGAATTTAAATATTATGGAACACTTTATCTATATGGTCAAGAAAATATACAAATAGTTTCACATAAGAATGGTTTTCATCCAATTGAACTACTTAAAGGCTCAAAACATGGGATCCATTCATCCTATATTTTTTATTGAAAAAAATTGAAATACATTATGTACATGAGATAAACTCAAAGTCAATACCACTGAGTTGGTAACTAATTAATATTTATATATTTTTTAATACGGTCTAATGAACCAGGTACTTATCTTCCCCTTTTACGAAAATTCATAATACTTTTCTGTAGATATATTTTATGAAAAACTTTATCACCTACCTCAAAAGAAAGATTCTTCCTCCAATTATCCAAATAACTTTTCAACCCACTCCTTGTTTTCCTCAAATATTATTAAATAACAATTTCCTTCTCAACTGTTTATTCAACCAAATTTTTTCCCAAAACATCATTTTTCTTACTTTATCCCAACATGATAGTTCTTGACAACGCTTTACATATAATACATCAAAGACACTATTTGTATACTAGAATAAAAATCGTTATTATAAGAAAACTTAAAAATGAAATATGTTGATCTAAAATTACATTTTAAAACATTTAAAAAGATCAAATCATATCTTAAAAAGTTTATTTGATTAACTCAAACTATCCATTAGATTAAGGATAAAAATATGTGCTGAAATTTAATTTAGTACCCAATGAATTCTGAAGGGATTTCCAAAAAAATAGAAGTGATCCTGGGAACATAATTAAATATAATAGAGAAAGGAAATCCATGTAAATTAAAAATTTCATTGATTTATAATTGAGAGACTTTATATAAATACATAATATGTTGAATTGGAATAAAATGTATAGATTTAGTTAATCGATCAACAATAACACAACTCACATTATTACATTAAAATGTATTTGGTAATATCACCCTGCAATCCCAGGATATATTTTCCCACTTCTAATATGAAATTGTAAAAGGATGAAGAACCCCTTTAGTAATTTTTATTTTCATTAACCTGTTGACAAGTCAAAAATTTCATGGTAAAGTCAGCAATATATCTTTTCATTCCATCCCACTGGTAATACTCTTGAAGGTCTCTGAACATCTTAATGCATCCAAGATGAATGAAAAATAGGGGAAAATGAGATTCAATTGATAATTATCTCTTAAATTGGAAATGAAATGTCAAAAACAATATCATTTAAAATATAATAAAACCTTCTTCATTAATATTAAACACTATAAAATTACATTTTTTAATAGATTCTACCTTTTCCTGAAAAAAATGATCCAATTTTTGAGATTGTTTAACTCTTTAAAATCCATATGATTATACTAAAACCCTAAATAATCAAGAAGAAGTTCTTACATGAACAATATCTAGGCCAAAATTCATTAAATCATTAAGAAAAGGTTTATTTTCCAAATATAACATAGCTTATAGAGAATTATATTTCTGAATCAAATAATCAAACACTTTAGTTTCTTTTCCAAGATGATAATGAATCATTCTTTTATACTCCTTAATCAGTTAAAGTAACATTCTCTACCTAATGTTATAATATTTATGACTACATATATACATAAATATGTTATGAACAATATATATTTCACACTTTAATACATATAAATTATTACCCTAAATCTTAAATAAAATAAATACAAAAATTAATTCCAGATCATGTGTAGGATAATATAGCTCAAGAAGTTTTAGTTGACATGAAAAATAAGAAATTACCAAATCATTCATCATCAAAAAACAACCATGTAACTTCAATGAAGCATCCTTGTAGATGAAAAATTCACCATTTCTAGATAGAAGGGAAAAAACTGAAGCATTCAATAATCTTATTCTCTATTTATAGAAACATTCATCACTCTCTTTTGTCCAAATGAATTTAACTCCTTTTCAATTTAATTATGTATGTGGGGTAGATAACCAAGAGGAGTTTTAAAAATAACATATGGTATTAAATTGGTAGTACAGGAAAACTATAAATATCTCTATCATTTATTGTTCTTTTCCATTCATTAATAACTTATGTTATATCAAGGTAATTAGTGATTCCATATTTAGAAATAATATTCCTAGGGATTGACATCTATTACAACCAAAATTCACACTTACTAAATATTCCATGTAGTTTATTTCTAATGGATTTTAAAATAATACTTTAGTGTATTTCATGATCAAAATTACTTTTATAATATACCCATATATAATTAATAAACACAACAACAAAATTATCTATATAGTCATAGAAAACTATATTTATAAGATCCATCAATACACTTGGTTCATTTGAAAACCCAAAGGTCATAAAAAAAACTTATAATTCTCATATATAGTATAAAACACCATATTTAGAATATCTTCTTCCTTTACCTAAAACTGATGGTACCTTTAACTAAGATCAATCATCAAAAAATACTCTTCTCCTTAAATCTTATCAAATAATCAATTGATATTTGTAAAATGATAATTATTATTATTAGTGATTTCATTTAAGGATATAAAATAAATGAAAAGTATATATAATACCATGATATTTTATGATAATGTTCTCTATAAAAAATTATATTTCTTTGATATCTTTCTTTATACACAACACCTATTTTAAACAAACCATGATATACTATTGAAATATTATTATTTAATGTTACAATTATCTCTTAGACACTATACTGGTGGGTATGAATAGGAAAAAACTAAAATATAAAAATTTTGTGGTTTACACATGTATAAAATTAATTCATTGTTTATAAATTTATTAGAAAGGGAAATAAAATTCATTTTATAGTAAGCGATATATTTTTATTAAAAACTATGTTTATACACACAATGTGTTTTTATCTTAATAAATAAAATTAATCACTAATAGTGAATGATTTTAATTAAATTTAAATGTTATAATTTCAATTAAATAATTTAATACTAATTTAATTTTTTTTCATGGAATGCTATAAGAATAATTCTGGTTTTATGTTTAAAAAATTATTTCCCTAAGAAAAACTTATTGCATTTTGCGTGCTTTTTTTTAAATGAATTTAATGCACTTATTAAAATTAAATCATGAAAAATGAATCATATATTTTGAATTAGGATGTATACTTTTTTTAAAAGTTCCCTTTTATTTTTTTAATTATTTATAGTAACCTTGGTACATTATTGTCACATCTGTATGGGTAAAATAGGTAAAACAGGGTTCAAACTATGTTTTAAGGCTTTAAAATACCTCTAAAATTTTCATTAATCCTCTTAGATGAGAATATTTCAAAAAATCTTATCCATTTTTAAAATATATTCCTAGTTGGTTAAAGTTTTATTTTATTATGAACATTATAATATTTAATGAAAATGATAAATACAAAACATCACTCTCTTAAATTTAATAACTATAGATTTTTATTATAAGTTTAAAAAAGGACAATTTCAGTTATAAATGTTAATTTTAAAGATAATTTTTTTTATAATCATATTTTTTTCTCTAATTTCTAGATACTGAATAATTACCTTAAATTCTTATACAATACCGAAACAATATTTATTGAATTAATATAAAAATAAAAAATGATTTTAGAAATATTAAAAGTAAAAAAATTTGGGTGAATTGTCATATACCAAAATTTTTATCACTGAATATAACGTATTATTAATATTCTAATGGTTTTTATTTTAATTACATTAATATCATTCAATCATTAATGAAAAGTTAAATTAATAGTGTAAAAAATGAAATTAATGATATTTAGTGATAAATAATTTTTTTAATTTTTTTGTATTAATAAAAATATTGAAATAAGAGAATTATGATTATAAATGGTAAAAAATATCATATATTTTCCATTTAAGGTATTATTTTTACCATATGAGTAAAATTATGACCATTTAACATTAAAAAATTAATTACCACAGTTAACATTAAAAATGGTTAATGAAGGGGTTTGTGACATCTTAACCCAGGTGCCACTAAATGGTGCCTCAAGATAGTTAGACACATGCTCTTAAGCATACCTTTCCATACACTAGAGGGTGCCGACTAACAACAAGGGTCTAGTAAGTTAGTCCTAGGGAGACCATACCCTCTTTTATCGGAAAAAAACACCAACATAAGAAACCATCAATAACCAAGTGTGGATGAGTATAGATAACTATGAAAATACCATGACATATAATAGTAAAAACAAAAAAAATACAATACTCAACTAAAAGGTGAAACATGCTATGATAATGCAAGTGTTAAGTGTCTATAGTGTAACTAAAACTAAACACACAACGACTATATAGAGGGTCCTGAACAATGTCTAGTTCCCTCCGCCATTCTACAATCCCAAACATAAACTTATCCCAGGACCTTCCCCTTACCCTTCTAGGAAACAACATAGTCTACTTAGGTTCCGACCAAGAGGCCTAAATTGGGTGTGAGTACAAATCAGTAGGCCCCCACCAATGATGTGTAAAACAAGTCTAGTAAAAAGATAGTTTATACAATTTTATAATGAAATAAATACAATGAATAATTAAATAGTTATCACATTGTCATTTAATATTTAATCATCATATTAGGTCTGGTTTCAATCCATGTTTCCAATTTGAATCATCATTCATTTGGTGTTGAATTTTATGTCAAGCACCCCAAATCTCATTGAGTTTAGATCTCTATGCCTAGCACCCCAAATCTCATTTGGTGAAGTTAATCATGCCTAGAACACCAAAATCTCAGTATTGGATTACAATTGGGGAGGAATAAAATGTACAATCCCAAATTCTAATTGATCTAGAACAACATGTCTAACACCAAAAAAATATCACCCATTTAATCATTATTTAATTTAGATGAATTAGACACATCATTCTATTACTAATCCAATGATTAGTTAAACATTTTAAAGGAAATTATTTAACTCAACAATTATCTAATGACACAACCCATTAACTAATTCATTAATTAATTAGTCCAACAACACAATTCTAATTCCATAATTAATTCTTCACAGTTAGTTATTCACATCAAAAATTAACTTGTCATAATTAATTCTTATAATTAATTATCTTCAATATACCACATATAACATAATTATTTTTCAAAATTCATTATCTTACACAGCTAAACATCATTTCATTATTAATTTACCCTAATTAATTATCTTAACCAAACAAAATTCAATATCTCAAATACAATATATCAACCCACAAAAAATCTTTGGGAAACCACACTTCCTTTTTATGTGATTCAATTATCAATTAATCACCAAGGAAATTAAAAGTCAAATCCACAATTGTAATTACTCGAATTTAGGAAATCAATTATCAAGGTAATCTAGAAAATACATAAACTGACATACGCATATAATATCCACGACTATGGGATTTTGATTTAGACCACCTACCTCGGTTTATTGGCAGATGTTAGCCCAATGGAAATCCCCAAAATCTGAGCAGCACAATGACATTGACCAAGCTCTAGATCTAAATCCCTAATCCCAAAATTAAGATCAAAGGAATCAAGATCATTTTAATATAGATCTAGATCTCGACTCATAGGTTTATATACATGGAAATAGTAAATATCGTCCATGAAAATAGCAAGGGAAGATAGAGGAATTAACTTGATAAGCAACGGGATGAGATCCACTTATTGGGAAGAGATCGGATCTTCAATCTGGGCTTTCGATCTCAATGAACCATGTTTGAATCCCATTATAATCCCTTTATAAGGATATAAGATCACCTAGAATTTCTCAATCCTAGTCCAAGGTTGAAAAATGGAGTCTCGGGGGTTCTAGTGGTTTTAAAAAAAATTAGGATAATTAAACCCACGTGAATGGTTTTTAGGGTAGGGGAACAAGGTTAGGGAAAACCGTGCACCAACCGTGCAGACCTCTCTACCCCAGTTTTCATAGTTGGAATAGTTTAGGCTCACAGTTTTTCAAACCATGCGCAAACCATGCATAGTTTAATGTCCATTAGTTTTTCTTCAAAACTGACCCAAATTCACCCAAGCCAAATATCTAAAACAAAGGTACCTAAAAACCTCAAAAGGTACCTGGAAATGTGCTTTGGATAACTCTAGAAAAGGCCATGATTTTATAATATCCCCACCTTATAACAACTCATCCTTGAGATGTACTCCCGAAATCCTCTATGATTCCTAGAAAGAAAATACTATACCATTGAACCCTCATGGATACTTCTCATTCCCATGTTTCCTCTTGAATACTTCCATGATTCCATAACCACAAACTAACGACATGACCTTTCCCCGCAACACTATCTCACTACGATCAAACATATGTATCAGATGATCCTCAAAGGACACATCTATCTCGAGGTCAAACTCTTCCATATCAATAACATGAGAAGGGATGGGGTGATACTATCATTGTTAGGACACATGGTAAACATCATTCATAGCACTGAATTTATATGGAAGGGATAATTGGTATGCCACCAGCCTGATTCTCTCCAGTAACTCAAAGGTCCTGCAAATTTGGGTGCCAACTTCTCCTACCTCCATACCATAATCATGTAAAAGTTTATTCATGGATAATAAAGACAAAGAAAAAGGGTAGGCCTAACAACCCCAAGATGGAGGCATAAGGTGGCTGAAAGAAATGGAGGCCAAGGGCATCCCCTCTGACCAGGTTGACCACCTATGTATTAATGGAGATAATAATATGAAAACAAATGGGATCCAGACCGGGGACATAAATAAATGATAGATGGTCCGTGACTTTTTTCCCCTCACATCAAGTATTATGCACGCTCATGTTGGTACTAATCATGCCTCTGCACTTCTAGATGATGTAAAGAATAGACCAAGTAATAGATCTAGTTCCCTACATGGTGTTGTAAAGAATTTGGGAATCAGTTTCTACCCCTATTAGGATGATCACCTTTTGACGACATAATAGGAGCCCAAAAAACATCAGCTTTAACTTCTCCAAGTGTGAAGATCCATGCCCCAGTCGAGTGGAGGACTCCATGATGACTGACCCTGAGGAGTTACGAACCACCCCTCCTCCACGAATCAGTCCCATGTTGGACGATCCATTTGTATTGAGTTTAAGCCCACTGTCAGGGAGTGACCAATAGACCCAATTACCCTTATCAATCCTACTGTCTAGAGGAGTGATATTACTACGAACAAGAAGATTTTGAAGGGTGTGGGACTCCTTCTATCTCCCATAGGATCAGACCATGTCTAGAAGTATGAACATAGTTTTATGGATGACTCCTTGGCTAGAGGAAATAATTTTTTCATGTCTGGCCTTATTCCTCACCTGCCATATTGACCAGAAACATATGTGGAGGACTACAAATCATGCCATCTTCTCTGGTCCTCTCTTCCCCACTCCATGGAACCATTGATCACGAAAATGCAGACCCACCGTGTGACTATCCTGGATGCCTGTGAACCCACCAAAATACTTCCACGCCTATCTAGCCCAATCTCATTTTAAGAATAAATTCCCCGTTCTCTTCTCATGGGGGACCGAACAACAATGGAACTGCGAAGCCAAAGGGATGACACATCACTTGATGTTCTCATCGGTGAAAATGGCCTTGTGATGTAGCCTCTGGGTATGAATGTTTCATTTTATAGGGATACCTTTGGACTAGAGGATGTCATCCCATGGAATGATCTATTCATGAGGGGGAAACGTGTGCCCGAAATATCTTGAAGACAATGACCCTGAGGGAGAAGTAGTGAAAGCACATCTGTCCTGTTATGAGTTAAGCTCGATGAGGTTAAACATTTCCTACTAGTCCCTATCCAAGATCGCGTTGATAAATATCAAATGGTAACTATCCTCATTGAAGGTGATTGAAATGGCTGGGCACCCATGGAATCCAAGGACAGTTCTTGCCCAGTTGTGATGTAGAAAGAAATGTCCCCCTCCCTATGAGCAATCTGAAGTAGGTTTTCATGGCAGTAATGAGAGGGGAAATAGCGGACCAGAACGGAGCAACCTGGATTGTGGTTGGAGCCTCGGACCTAGAGTGAGAGTTGTGCATGGGGATCCCCAAAATCACACGTTGATCCATAACTTCCCATGCAATCTTTTCATGCATGTAGAGAAAGGTTTCATCGAGCCGATGTACGTTGATGCGGCCCTATCTAGCTGGTCTTGCCACCCTAAGACAAGAAGCCTAGCGACGCCTTCCTTATGAATGTGGGTCCCAAATGAATCCTATCAAAATCTTATAAATCTTGTCAACTATACTCTTAGGAACTTTGATAGACAAGAGAGCATGGATAGGGGTAGAATAGAGCACATTGTTAACCAGTGTTATCCAACCACCCTCTGGAAATTCTAGGGGTTGTCTCTATCTATCAGCATACAACTTCTTCTTACTATGATCCATATCCTTATATTTCCTTATCAACATCACTTGCTCCGATGTCTCCTAAACGAGACTCAGTCCCAACAGCTCCAACTCACCCTGCCTTTAACCTGTATAGTGGTGATCTATAAGGTCTACCATAAAGTGCCTCATGTAGTTACATCTGTATAGTTTCTTGATAACTGTTGTTATAGGAGAACTTCAATAAATAAAAGTGCATCTGCTAGGAACCACCACATTCATTTCCACCAGTAATGTCATCATCTTCCACTCTACACTCAACTTATGTTCCAATTGAGTATGAGTTTTCCTACTCAAGGCATCAACCACACTATTCCCATTTCATGGTGTATATTCCAGTTCAAAATTAAAGAACTATATATATTATACCCATATTCATTGTTAAAGATTCAAGTCACGATGTGAAAATATATATTTCAAGCTTCTGTGATCTGTAAAAACTATAAATTTTTCACCCAAAAGATAGTGTTGCTAAAAGTTAAGATCATAGACCACTACTGCCAACTTGAGGTTGTGCATAGGGTAACTCCGTTTGTGTGGCCTCAACTGCCAAGATTCATATGAAATGACTCAATCCTCTTGCATCAACAGAACTTCAAGTACAATCCCATAAGCATCAAAATGAACCATTTACTCCTTACCGAACTCAGGTAAGATCAAAATAGGTGCCAATGTTAGGTTCTTCTTCAACTCCTAGAAATAATTCTTGGATACTTATTTCTAATCAAACATTATCCCTTTCTTTGTCAAACCTAAAAGTGGTGATTCCAATAATGAAATGTCTGGGATGAACCTCCTATAATATACAACTAATCCCAAAAATATTTGGATATCAACAACATTTATGGGCTGCTCCCAAGAAACAACTGCCTACACTTTTTCTCGGTCCACTGCCACACCTTCTTACAAGATGATGTGCCCCCAAAAGTGTACCATGCCAATCCAAAAAATGAAATTTAAATAGATTATCCTATAGAAAATTTACTCTCGGTGCACCCATGACGATGTAAAGAGACTGGGCATGATCATCATGATTCTTAGACATCACCAAGATGTCTTCCACAAACACCAACACAAACTAATCTAGGTATAGATGAAATATTGTATTCATCAAGGCCATAAATACTATGGGAATGTTTTTCAACCCAAACAACAATACAACAAACTCATAAATTCCATACCCTATTCTGAAAGTAGTTCCTGGTATATCAGAAGTTCAAACTCTCACATGATGATACCTTGAACCTAGATTGGTCATTGAGAACACACAATCCCCCTTCAGCTACCCAAATAGTTTTTCAATACACAGAAGAGGATATAAATTCTTCACAATCATTTTCTTCAACTTTCACTAATTAATACACAAATGTATACTCCCGTTGTCCTTCCTTGAAAACTAGACAGGTGATCCCCAATGTGACATACTTGGAAGGATAAATGCATTATCCTAAAACTCCACTAATTTTATTTTATTCTCTTGAAGCTTAGTTGGTGCTATTATGTAATGTGGAATAGATACAAGCTCATCCCCCAGCATGAGATCAATAGTGAATTTCTTATCTACTTAGGTGGAAACCCTAAGAAGTACTCAGGAAAGGCATCCTGAAACAATTATACTACTGGTGGAAGGATGATTTGTTGACCACTACCATAAACCAACAAAAGACTAGAAAAATGGGCTATAATCTCTCCAAGTTTCTGAGTAATTAGCTCATCTCAGCCTTAAAAGGTATCCCATTCTCCACAATAAAGATACTAGTAACCCTTATGAGATATAAAAGTAACTCTACTACGGTAACAATCTATGTGGGATCGATATGAGACTAACCAGTCCATACCCATAATTAGGTCAAAGACTGTTATATCATGGTCATAGATATCAAAAATAAAATGATAATCTATAATCTCTAGAAAACATACCTTTCATAAATAGATATCCCTAGACCGAGTTCCCAATGGTGTATCGATATTCATCACCCCGCTTACAGACTCCACCTCCTAGCTCAAACCCCTAAAAATATTTTTAGATATAAAGGGATGAGAGTCATCGATATCAAACAAGGCACTAGATAAGGTAGAAGAAACTATAATAGTACCTCTCACTGTTGTTGGACCAACATCACACTCCACAAGTGTAGGTTGCACTGCATGTAATTGTCCCTCCCCTTTTCACTGTAGCGTCGTCTGACTCCCCTGAGTAGCACCACTCTACTGAAACAGGAACTCATACCTTGAATCACCACACCCATTACCTCTACCACCTATTCTATTGTAAATCTAGCTTCTATACCTATATGATGTAAAAGACCCCCTTCCCATACTCGGACTCTGAGCAACTGCTCTCTCAGCACCAGCTTGCCACTTCTTCTGGAAGCACTTCCAATAGGAGCCCCATCTATCCACAAAATCGTCACTCCATTGTTGGTCAAGGACAATGTGTATGATATTGTCCCTACATGCCGAACTGGTGGAAAATAATTAGAGGAATACCTGGTGCTACTGTTCCTCTTGTCTATCCACCTTGCCTTCCACTATCCTGACTAAGGTTTCCATAATGATGATTTCTGCTCTCAGAAGGAACACTCCCTAATCATGTAGTGACAACTTCCTATTGAGTACTGTAAGCCTCCATCAAGTTCCCCTATAAAATAAGAGCATGATTAACCACTTTTTAGAAGCTCTTTATCCTTAATATATTCTCCTATGACTTAATTTCTCACTTAAGTCCATCCTGAAATCATTTTTCCGAAGAAGCCTCATCTACCATCAAAGCTGGAGAAAAAAATTTAAATATATGAAACGTTCTTTGTAATCCACTATGGACTTGGTTCCTTGGGCCAGATGCGTAAACTTTGAAGCCTTATCTTGTCTCAGTGTCTCTAGATAGAAGTGATCCATGATCTTCTCTAGAATGTCCTTCCATAACGTATCATTAATCTGCCAGATCATCCATGAAAGTCCCACCCACGCTTCACTAACCCCTATAGCATATAAGTATCCAAATTGAACCTCCTCTCAGTTTGAGTCTCCAAATGGCCGAGTACCATCTCTGTAGATTCAATCTAGAATTTAGCTCCCTCAGGTCGACCCTCTCCAGTAAATTTCGGAGGATGCTACAACTAAATCTCCCTTGTCAACTCAGACATGATTTTTATAACCCTCCCTGGGTCTCTATCCATGAATCATAGGAAACGAGGAATGTTATCTTGTAACTTCTCCACTTCCTCCTCAATTTTCACCAATGGTTCGTCATGTTACCTATCTGGAAGATTGTTCGGGGCCCTACCCCTTGGTCTCTATCTCAAAAATCATCATAGAGGCATAAATCTACGAATCCAAACACATGTCTTATGTCTCGTAATGCATTCTTATTACATTTACATAAGAGGAGAAAATAATACAAAAAAGTTTCAACATGTCATTTTCCCATTTTCTCTCCACATGGTCAACACCAAGGCCTTATCACTACTCTTAACCATAATACTCATCAGTCTTTTTTAACAAGGGTATACACATTATCATTAATTAATTGAACCATTAATTAATCACATTATCTGAAATTAATTAATTCAACAATTAATTAATTAATAATATTCATTTCATCGATCAGAGATCTCATTAGAAACCTATTTATTTTCTTTTTTCTTCATTATTTAAATCTCACAATAAGGGAAAAATAGTTCAATGTCGACAACTTACCCATAATCCATTTTGTCATTAGTGCTTAGAATGTTGCATGTCACAACAACCCTCAGTCCCTATAATTATGCATTCTGACTCAACTAGCATGCCTCTTTAGTCCACGAATAAAAATTCAACAATTTTCAAGAAAAATATCACATCACACCACAAGTTTTTCACCCAAGGTGAAATAATATCCAACTGTATGAAAAAAAAGTAATCACAACAATCCCACCTTGAGTACTCAGATTTTCCCCCATAAATGAGTTTGAAACTCCCATGCATGGGATCATTACCAATCTGTAAATCTTCAAAGCCTCCTCTATACCTTTCCCAAAACATTAAGACAAAATAAGAATAAAGAAAGGAAAACTCCCATGATACAACTTTGTGAATTCCCGACCTGGTTACCACTAAATGGTCCCCCGATATGGTTAACCACATGACCTGAAGCGCACCTTCCCGTATGCCAAAGGGTGCTGACTATCTGCGAGGGTATGGTAAGTCAGTCTTGGGGAGACTATACATTATTTTATAAGAATAAAACACCAATGAAAGAAAACAACAATAACCATTTCTAGAAGAATATAAATGACCATAACAATACCATGTTATATGATGGTCAAAATAAGAAAATACAATACTCAAGTGAAGGGTAAAACATGTTATGACAATGAATGTTTCATGTGTCTACAATGAAACTAAAAATAAATACACAATAACTCTAAAGTAGAACCTGAACCAAATCTAGTTCCCCCTCCTATGCTCCAATACCAAATAGTAACCTATCCTAGGGCCTTGCCCTTATACTGTCCTGCAACAAAATTGACTACTCAGGAGCCAATCAAGAAGCCTAAATAGTGTGTGACTACAACTCAGTAGGACACCACTATGGAGGTCTAAAACAAGTCCAGTCAAAAGGTAGTGTATGAAATTTTATGAAGCATTAAATACAATGCATAAATAAATAGTTATCACATTTTCATTTAATCATTAAACATTATATTATCCCCAGTTTCAATCCATGTTTCCCATTTGAATCATCATTCATTATTATCATTCATTTGGTGCTGAACTTCATGTCAACCACCCAAAATCTCATTCAGTGTATGTCACCCAACCTAAGACCCCAAATCTGATTTGGTGTAGGTCGTCATGCCTAGAACTCCAAAATATGAATCATGGATAACTATTGGGTAGTAACACCATATCCACGTCCCAACTTCTAATTGTTCTAGAACACCATTTCTGGCACAAAAAAATATCAACCATTTAATCATTCTTTAATTTACAATAATTAGCCATATCATCCCATTACTAATCCAATGATTAGTAAAACATTTCAAAGTCCATCGGTTAACTTAACAATTAACTAATCACATAACCCATAAATTAATTCATCAATTAATTGGTCAGTCCACAAAATTCTCATTCCATAATTAATTATTCACAATTAATTATCCATATAAAATCTCATCTTCTTGTAAATAATTCTCACAATTAATTATCATTGATCAGAATCATGGAACATAATTAATTCTCACAATTAATTATCTTATGCAGACAATCATCGTTTCATAATTATTTCCCCCCAATTTATTATCTTAACACAACCAAATTCAATATATCAATTACAATATGTAAACCCATAAAAAATCTCTAAAACTAAGATCTATTTGGTAAACACCCATTTGTTTCTTTCATGATTCAATTATAAATTAATCACCAAGGAAATCACAAATCAATTCTATAATCCTAATTACTCAAATTTGGGAAATTAATTATCAGGGGAATCTATAAAATCCATAAACTCACATACACATATCAAATATGTGACTATGTGAGATAAATTTAGACTATATAACTCGGTTTATTGACAGATTCTAGCACAACAAAAATCCCTAAAATATAAGCAGCAAAATGTCATCGATCCAGGTCCAGATCTAAATCCCAAAACCAAAAATTAAGATAAAACATATCAAGATCTTTCAAATCTAGATCTATATCTACAATCATAGATCTCAAATCATAGGTTTAGACCGATGGAAATGATGGAGATATAAAATGAAAAGGTCAATGAAAGATAGGGAAATAAATGGGAGAAGTAATTGGATGAAATCCACCTATCACGAAGAGAGAGGATCTTTATTCTAGGATTTTGATCTCAAAGAATGGTGATCGAATCAAATTATAATCCCTATAGAAAGCTCTATAATGACCTAGAATTTTTCAAGACCAAGTCGTGGTCAAAATAAGAGAGTCTCAGGGGTTTGGGTAGATTTAAAATAAAATTTTAAAAATTAAACACGTACACACGGTTTCCATGGAAGGGGAGAAAGGTTAGGGAAAAATGTGTGCCAACCTTGTGGACCTCTCTGCCCAGGTTTGCATGATTGGCCCAATTTAGGTGCACAGTTTTCCAACTCATGAACACACCACACACAACCCACTGTCCGTTATTTTTTCTTAAAAACTCTCCAAAATGCACCCCAAAACACAAATCCAAACCAATGGTACCTAAAAACATCAAAAGGTACATGAAAAATCACACTAGATAACTCTAGAAAAGGTCAGGATCATTCAGGGTTGAAGAAAAATAAAAGGTTTAAAATCACACAAAAAACTATATAAATTTAATTTCATAATGATATTTTGACATTAGTCTCTTATTTTTTTAAAAATCTAGAAATTTGGAAGCATTTTTTTGAGAATGAATTAATTGTATTTTAATCCTTTGGGTAATTCCAAGTGTTTCCTTTCTCAACATTATAAAAGAAAAACCATTATCTCTTTTATTTACAACACTTTGATCCACATAGATAAAAAACAAAAAAAATTATATTTTAAGCTTCTCTACTATAAAATTAGAGGTATTTATGTTCTTAAAAAACCACTATAAGGGTATTTAAGTAATGATCTAAATGAGGTAATTCAAAGAAGAGGTAATCATCTTACCTAACCTATTTTAATTTATTTATTCTTATACCTCATTTAAATTGATGATATCCTTCATTAAATATAAAATTAAGTATAATGAATATCATAAAATGTTATTATGGTCCTGAAACCACAAATATACATACTATTTTACATCTAATGGGATATAGAACTATCATTCCTGCATATATGTGGACTACCGCCTCCACATTTTGATACAATTTATTTTCCATTACTATATTTTATGGATGGTTAGTATGATGGAATTAATATTTATATACTATATTTATAAAATAACTAGTCTTCTTGAATTATAATATCATTTCAACCATCTTACGATTCTATTCTTTGGAAAATGATAACATCACTTGTTTGTATGTGTGGACTACCTCCTACATAAAGAAATGTTATTTTTTTCATTTATGATTTACATAGATGATAATAAATATGTAAACAACCTTCATGTGTACGTAAAACCTACCGTACAACCTTCATGTGTACGTACAACCTATAATCTCCATGAATGATGTAGTTCATTTTTCAATCTATAAATTTTATGGAAGGTAATAATTATACATATAATGAAAATATATTGTATTTATATCATAAATAAAATTTTGTGGATTATTTAACCATGATTAATGTTTAAGGGCCAAAATTTCAAAACAAAGTGTTTCATGTAAAAAAAAACTAACAACACCCCGAAATGATGATTTTAATATAGAATTATTGATAAATGGATGTTTATGTGTTATAATAGAATAATATATGATATAATATGTTTGTTAATTATTATTATATAAAATTATAAAAAATTTAAATGTATTATATTGGAGCACCTTCAAATAATATTGAACATGAGGTCAGGGATATATGTTTCAATCCTATTTTAATCATGATTATTTAAGCATTAATTTTCATTAAAGGAAATTATATGGTCATTTTATTGATAAAACACTTTAATTTTCTTCTTATTTGGTTATTTATTTATAATACATGTTTTATTTTTCATTTTCCTCTATTTAAGTACTCAAGAGAGAAAAATAAGTCTTTTTAAGGAAAAATTGACTTTATTTATCTCTTTGGTGGAAAATAATTATTATTATATGAACATATTTCAGAAAATGTTTCTAAAAATGTTTTAATATTATACAATGATTTTTATTGTCATTTTACCAATGAATTATTTTTTAAAAAAAATTATTTAAATATAATCTTATAGTCATTTTTTGATCGAGGAATAATTAAATTTTTATAAAAAAATGTGAAAGGAATATTATTTTTAGCATACACAAAAGGAAAAACATTTCTAACCTACATGAGAAATTAATTATTTGGAGATTAATTTATAAGTTTATAATTTTTTTCAGATAAAAATATTTCATTAATATTTGTTAAATCTTTAGACATTAATATGTGATTTAAAAATGAAATGAATATTCTGTCAAGAAATATTTTGGTGGTCTTTTAAAAAGAAATAATCTATGATATAATCCTTAGTTGTTACATAGTATTTACTTGGAATAGGATCTAATGATACTATATTTATTATTTATCGTGATGGTTTTTGGTTACAATGATAAAATATCGATGAGACCCATTTTCTTTTCCATAGGTTAATTTCATATGAATATTTTTATGATATTTGTTTATACATATGAATGAATTTATGATTATGTGATGGTTTGGAGTATAATTAAATATTCCATAAATGAATTTTGTGAAGATTAATGTTTATGATCTCAAAGGGTACATAAGAGGTTATACCAAGATTAAAAAGAGGGTACATGAGAGTTTATTCCAAGTCTATAAAAGAGGGTACATGGAAGATTATCCTAGGAATAAAATATGAACAAGAGAGGTTATATCAGGACTAAAAATAAAAAATGAATTGGTAAGTAACTTTGACATAATATTTCCTTGATTATGATTATACTACATTTTATGCCACTCTTTTATGACAGTATATTGTTCTAATTTTATGTTCTAGGGCTCATGTTCTTTGATAACTTTATGATTCATGTCTTATGAACTTAAAATATTTATGACATGAATCTTGTTCATGATAAAAGAATTTTGGGTTAAATTTTTGATGGCTAACATCATGATATCATACCCTTTATGTCTATATTATGTTTAAATAATCATTGATATATCCCTTTTTTACCCTTACTATACTTTTGGGATCACTCTTTATTTTGTTTTATTCTCCAAAGGAAATGTAGAAAAGTTTTAAGTTTGATTTGTCTAAGAAGGGTGAAATTTTTGAAGAACTTTGTCGAATATGTTGTAGATAATTTTTGAACTAGTTTTGTATGTATCAAAGCTTCCATAGATACTATACCTTTAATGTTCTGACTTGGATCATAATTTTATGTAATGAATATATATCTAAAAATATGTAGTATTTATTTATGAAAAGTATGAGTCACTATTGATGGTATAAGAAAAAGGTTTATTAACCGTGGGAAACAAGGATGAGAAATATTTAGTGATAATCCTAAGGGTAATACTATGTATAGAAGAATAACCTAATTTAGTGTAAATAAATGAGTGTATTTTTTCTAGAAAAACATTACTTTTTGGATACTACTAGTGGTCATGGTTTTGGGATAGATTTATCTCGGTGTAATAACTCTAAAAATGGTTGTTTGAGTATATATTTTCCATTATTCTTTTTGAAGTGAGTGTTCCCTTTCTTTGAAACTAGTTTGATACTCTTTGGGGGGGTATTCTTAGGTTAATTCAAAATTTCTTTATAAACCATCATGAAGGTTTTTAATAGATGATGATCATGGATGGCCTAGATTACAAAAAATGATTCATATATAAATTATTTTGTCATTATTTAGACATCTTATATATGTTTTTTCAGGATTATGTGTATTCCCAATATGAATATTATTTCTCAAACTATGATTTTTCATTCTAGTCAATGGATAAAACCTAAAATCGAAGTGTTAATTCTAAATGTGACAAATGATATAATTATTTCCCTCATAAGTAACCAAATGTTATGGGACCTAAAAGGAAAAATATTATTTCTATGATTATATAAATTTCTCAATCCCTGAATCATTCTGGGTTTAAAATTATAAACGAAGGGAAAACTTTTATAGAGTACTTCATAATGAAACATCCACCTTATTTGGGTGGATCTTCTAATCCAATTTTTTTAGTAATGGACCTATACCACTGGGAAGATATTTTCAATTTTCCAGTGTTCAGAGCATGAATAATTCATTTTTGTTGTCTATTGATTGGAAGGTGAAATAGATCAATAGCGAGCTCTCATCATGAACCTGAGTCAATGGAATGAAATTGACTCAATTGAGTGGGATGAGTTTAGAAGTTTATTTTTATATAAGTAATTTTCTCATATTATTGAAATAAAAATATAGAATATATTTCATAGGATAAGGTAAAATGCTGATTAATGCATTAGTATATATGAGGAAAATTTTTCAATACATGTAAGGTATGATTATAGTATTATCATTTAACCAGAACTTTTGATTAATTAATTATTAATTGGATTAAAACCATGTCTCCAAATGGAATTTACTATATGGGAATTCAGTGGTTATCAGGAAATATTTGGATGTTCTACCAAGGTATAAATGTGTTAGGTCAGATAAGGTCATTGTAGATGGTCTAAAGGGGTGAATAAACCATATTAAATTTTTTTTAAACAAATAAATTGATTAATCAAATTAATTATTAATGTTAATTAATTCAGTTAATTAAAATTGAAAAAATTAATGAATACATGATTTTTTATAATGGTTCAGTAAAAAGTGGACCTAGTCTAATATTATATCCCTATAGTCATTGAGGACATGTGCGTACTGCATGATTTTTAATGGGGAATCATAGCCCATTACAAAGTTGTTTTCTAGTGGATATATAATCATGATACTAATATTTATATGGGGAGTCACAACCCTAACAACACTAAATATATATATAGGGAGTCACAACCCTCATATCCTGACTTTAGAATCCAAGACTCACATCCAAAGGAAGAGAAGAAGAAATGCTTTTGAATGTAAAATCATAAACATAAAAAAATAGTTTGTGTGAGAGATGAGAAATAGTGGTAGATACTCAAGACCAGAAAAGGGTAAAGATAAATAATTAAATCATATGCACTAATTTTTGAGGATCATATTGGCATGTCTCATAAAGGTAGTAAAATTCAAATAAGTAATAATATAGTACATGATAGAATGTCTAGGTGATGAAATAGGGTATCACAATGGGCTTCATTTTTTACAATACTTGAGATGTTCAGAACTCTTTATTGTGGGAAAATAGAGAGTAAAATATGTGAACATGTGTGTTAAAATTCTTTGAAGGATACTTGGAAACGCCTTTAAATAGAAAACTGAAAAGACTAACAAACACCTTCCATGATTAAAACAACTCAAATTCAAATAAAAATTATCCAGAAGAGAGAATAACAACATCCACAATAATAAAAAAAATAACAATTTGAATTTTAAACACGAAGACAAATTAAAACCAATTTAAATAACTCATTAATTGATAATAATAGTAGGTAAATGGTTCTCCCATAAAAACCATAAGTTAATTTGAATATATATAATTAATTATTAGATAAATTTTAAATAAATCCTTCATGTATATTAAAATTTAATTATTCTACTTTAAATAACAAAAAATGTGTTTGTGTAAATTCATTGGCATTAAATAATAATTTATAAAACAATAAATTTAATAAATTAACTCAAAATATTAAAATATAAATATTTCATTAATATGGTGTACGTGAAGACATTAATAATGAGTAATATAAGACGAAATTTGAAACACTTTAAAAATATATATTTAACACAGTTATATTTTCTTAAATATAATATATATTAATTTTATAAATTAATAAAATACTTAAAAAAATTAATATAAGTATGCAATTAATAAAAATAAAAAAATGATGACAAACAGAGTACAGAAAAACTTTCAGAACAATATAATTCTAATTGGCGGCATGAAGCATCTTCAACCATTGAAATAAAAAATTAACACACTATTAATATACAAAATTAATTCACCATTAAAAATAAAAAATCAATTCATGATTATAAATAAAAAAAATTAATAAACCATTATAAACAAAAAATCACCATAAAAAATAAAAAATTAATTATTTTTTAGAAATAAAAAATTAATTCATCATTAAAAAATAAATCACCATTGAAATAAAAAATTAATTCTCTGTTGAAATAAAAAATTAACGCCCCATTAGAAAAATATATTAATTAAGCATTGAAATAAAAAGTTAATTGATCGTTAAAAATAATAATTAACCATTGAAATAAAAAAATAATTCACCATTAGAAATAAAAAATTAATTAAAAATTATAAATAAAAAATTATTTCACTATTTGAAAAAAAGTTACTAACTGTTTAAAAAAATTAATTGATGAATAATGTATCATTTCATATACAATATGAGCACACAAAAATTGGTTAATTTTTAAGCCACCTAAAAACTAAATTATCAGTTGGCAGAGAATAATAAATGGATATAATTTCTCTATATTTCAAATGAATCAAGAATATCTTAATTCTAATAAGTATTGAATGTGATATAATCAAAATACAATGAAACAAAATCATATATAAAGTGTAAAAAAATGCTAAAATTTGGCCATTTTCAAGGTATGCACAATATATTTTCAGAGTTTCATGTAGTTGAATTAAATTAATAAACACATGTTATATTTTTAACTAAATTTTTTTTGAGTGATTCTTATTAGAAATGAATGATATATCAATCAAACCAAAATGATTATCAATTTTGTAAAATTCATAACTTCATATCTGTTGTAAGATCTTCAGAGATATAGATCACCCCTTAAAAAATAAATTAAGACCTTTATTTATTCTCTTTAAATTATTATAAATTAATTTTATTTGAATCTAGACATGTTTAGAAAGAATCTGATTAGTATAGTGTAAGTCAGAAATAAAATTCAAAAGAAAAAAAAGAATTTAATATTAAAAATATTATATGAGAGAAAAAACATGAATTATGTTCGTTCTTAAATGATAAAATGTAATAGAAATAATTAGACAAAAATTTAGTCGAATAAAAATTAGATAAACTTATTATCATTGATATTAAATAAGAATTAAAAAATTAGGATCACTACAACACAATCTATAATTAAAATACAAAGATGATTTAAAAATTATTTTTCACATAAAATTATAAAAGAGTTTTGAGATATCTATAAACATAAAATAACTTGTAATCAAACAAAATAGAAATATATAGATGAACATGATCAAAAAAACATCCCTTTTGGTTTTATTACAAAACTAAATAATTTAAAACCAATTTTCTCACCCTTTTGGTAAATAAAAAAAAGACAAAACAAAAACCCCTAAATAAATTAAATATTAAAATAAATAAATTTCCAATATTAAAAGATCAGATTTATTTATTTATTTAATGAGCATAGCTTAAAGGCTCAGTATGTATGTCTTCTAGATAATTATCTATAGGGATAAATTCTAAAATATTTTCACCCATATTCACATGATCTATAATAAAATGAAATCTAAGATCAATATTATTTGTTCAATAATGTTGTAAGGTGTTTTAGAAATAGAAATTATAGAAGTTTAATCCCAATAAATA
The DNA here is from genome assembly GCA_963277665.1 of Viscum album. Taxonomy (NCBI): domain Eukaryota; kingdom Viridiplantae; phylum Streptophyta; class Magnoliopsida; order Santalales; family Viscaceae; genus Viscum; species Viscum album. The sequence continues at coordinate 1,427,990,233 of OY728156.1, read as the reverse complement.
TGCAATTTATAATTATTGATAAAAACTCATAGAAATTTTTCTTCATATATAAACATTGAGCACAAATGTTTGAAATAGATATATACTCAACATCTAATATGTATTTCTTATTCTTAAGATCATCCTTGTGCAAAAAGTCTGGATTTGTTTTTGAAAATCTTCTTAGATCCATCCAGCTTGATTCAAAATATCCATATGGTTCCAATTACCTTCTTATTCTTAAAAAATTCAACTAATGTAAAAACATTATTTCTAAAAAAATATTAAGATCATATTTCATAACAAAAAAATTATTTAGAATCATTAAATACACAATTAATATTATTATTAACAAAAACATAAATAAAAGTAGAATCAAAATTAAAAGTTAAAATAGAATTTCTAGTTTTAAAACCATAATCATCATTGCCAATAATAGTTTCTATAGGATGATCATTATAAATCTTCCTTGATCTTGGATCAAGGTTATAATATTAATGTTCCCCTCAATTGATTTATTATTATCTTGAGGTTTTTCTTCATCAAAATTAATATATCTAAAATCATCATAAAAAACATTAGAATCAGAATTTAATTTAAAATTATTTTCATCAAATATAACATGATAAAATTATTTATTAATCATAGGAATCTTTTTATAAAATCTATAAGATTTACTATTATTATAATATCCAAGAAAAAAAATTTATAAATTTTATTATCAAATTTATCTAAATTATCCGTTAAATATAATATAAAAACTTTATAACCAAAATCTCTAAAATAACAAAATTTAGATTTTTTCTTTTTAAATAATCTATAAATATTTTTCATTAAAAAAGTAATAATAATAAATATATTTGAAATATAAAAAGAAAAAATATTCTCATCCCAAAATTATGTGGAAAAATTATATTCACTTAAGATAGTTCGAGCCATTTCAATAAGAGTTCTATATTTCCTTTCTACAACACCATTTTTCTGTGGTGTTATAGGAACAAAAAAACTATTAATATGAATATTTAAAAAAATGAAAATATAAACGATTAAATTTACCTCCTTCATCACTAAAAATAAAAAAAAGAATACAACCTTTTTAATTTTTAACTAAATTACAAAACTAGTAAATCTAGATAATGTATAATTTTTATGAGAAAGAAAATACAGCCATATAAATCTACAATAATCATTATTTATAACTAAAGTATATTTATTTCACAAAGATTGTAGATTTGATTTGGAACAAATAAATTAAGATGTAACAACTGAAATGACCTTTTAGTACTTATCTGGTTGATAGGGCTAAAAGAAATTTTACATTTCTTTCCTTTCCTAAAAGCATCACAAATATAGAGTTTTTCTTTCTTCAAGTAGGAAATTGTAACACATTATCATGTTTTGAGAGCTTATGTATCTTTCTAAAATTAACATGACCTACAAGTCAATATCAAAGGATTATGTAATTTTTTACGACATGTAAACAATTAACATGTTGAATAGTTAGTTCAAAAAATTAGTATACATATTTTATTTTCTATTATCACAGAGTAATAAAGACTCATCATTAAAAAGTAAAATTTTATCATTTTTAAATTTAAATTCCATTTCATTATCACATAATTTTTATATACTAATTATATTATGTTTTAATCCTTCATCATATAAAAACATAGAAATCAAGGCAGTATTAGAAATACTAACCATACTAAAACATTTTATTTATCCATTGGAATTATCTTCAAAATCAATAGTGCCACCATCATATGTGTTGTAAGTAGTAAAATTGATGGGTGTGAGGTTATATGCATAGAGCATCCACTTTCTAGGTAACATATGTCATTATTGAGACATCTAATACATTTTTACAAAAAAAATCAAAAACATTACTATTTTGGTTCCCAAACAACTTTAGGTATATTTAGATTGACAATACAATTTTTAGGCAGTCATACAAAATTTAAACAAGTATTTTATGTCACTCTAGATAACAAGGATTTAGAAATATTAGTTTTTGTAAATCTGAATGATTTTTTAAATCAATTTGAACATACATGTTTATAGTCACCATTCATGCCACATTTAAAATAGGAAATTGTTAAATTAAAACCACTTTTATTTTTAACAAAATTGGTTTCAATCATTTTAGGTAATCTTATATCACAACCAAAACCATCGTTATTTTATCATCTTTATTTAAATACAACTTGTTATGATATTTTTTACAAAATTTAATAAATATAGATACACTTTGTTTAAGACTCTCAACTTTATTTTACAATTTCTCATTTAAATATTGAGAAAATTTCAAATTTTCATAAATTCGGGAATGATTAGATGAATCAATGTTTTATAAATATTTTTTTTCATGTAAAATTAATTTAATTTTAATAACAAGTATCTCATAAATTTTATTAAGATTATTATATAAATTAGTATCTTTGAAACTATCTTTTATTAATCTTTCAATTTCATCATTTAATTCAAAAATATTCAAGTTTTTAGAATCATAGTTAGAATCGGAACATTTGGAATAAAAAACTAATCACTAACCTTATTTAGTGATTACATGAAATACAAGTTATAAGATTCGTTTTCACTTCCATATTTTCATTGGAATTATATTGTTAAGTTTTTATTCAACTATTTTACAATGCCTTTTTATCCTTTTTATATGTATTTATTCTTTAGTTTTAGAAAATTAGGTTTGATATGTTCTTTATTACAATACACATAAAGGGTTACATAGGAAGACTTATTATTTGTACCACCTTTCTTATCTCCTGTGTTTTGTTATTTTTGATTATTTTATCAAAATCAGTTTTTAAATCCTTTATTTTTTACTACTTATTGAAATATAGTCATAATATGAGATATATATATTAATTTTCACTATTCAAGAGATTCGAAGGAATATTTATTAGAAAAAATATTCACATATTTAAATGCTACAATATTTATTTTTTTATTTGTCTCCTCTGTAGCTATGTTCTTCAGTTTTAGTTCATACTGAATCCATGAACCAATCAATTCATTCAGGGTGCACTCATTGAAGTTCTTTCTTTCATCAATAGAGACCTTCTTTGCATTCAATTTATTTGGAAAGGATCATTAGACTCATTCAAAAAGTAATAGTTTTTTTTGATCTTCTCAAAGTGAATTCAATAAATTCACAATGTGTTTTAATCTATGAAACATTTGGATTACAGTTTCATCTTCACCCATATTGATGTCTTGGTTGTCAATAAAAAGCATTCCAATCTTGTTTCAGATCAATTTATTAGTAACAAGGTGAGTGACTGATATGAGATTAAAAATTTAATGAGCTATCTTACAAGAAGACACATGACAAAAAACACTTATGTTAATAATGAAATATATAATATTAACAAATTTTTAATTTATAACACATCTAGTAGCATCATTTATTGTAAGTATATCTAGGTTAACATCAAGCTGTGTGTGTTCTTTTCATCATGGACCAGTTCTCATTGTTCAACTATCTGAAGTATAACTCCATTTGAGATATCCAATTTCCATAATCAATCTCATCAAAGAGTGGTGACTTTTAAGGAATCAAAGTATAATTTATGTTCAATCCTTCCATCTTATAAGATCTTTATCATTAGACTGTGAGGTCTAAGAGTATGTTCACACAAATAAAATTAATGTAGAATCTATAGAGGGATTGAATATTTCCAAAGAAAAAACCTTTGATAGCAATTTATTGTATTCATAATGAGAATGAAAGTGTTAAACTATTATTTAATATGGTGATCCTCGAATACCAATTATTTTTTTAGAAAGGGTAATTACAGATGGTATAGTGGGGGTGAAAACATTAATTTTGATTAAAAAAATTTAATCAAATAAAATTTTCAATCAAATAAATTATAAAATTTTATTGTTATGATTAATTAAAATTGAAAATAAAATAAAAAATACATGAATTTTTATATTGATTTAGTAGAAAGTGGGCCTTATCCAATCTTATATCTCTCTACTCGGTGAGAGATACATGTACACTACAAGAGTATTAATGGGGAATTATAACTTGTTAAAAATTCCTTTTCTAGTGGAGAGATAACCAGGATGCTGAGTTTTTTATGGGGATTCAAAACCCATACAACACTAAATTTAGATTCATGGAGTCACAACCCTCAATTCCAGACTTTTGAATCCGGGAGTCACAACACATGGAAGAGATGAAGAAATGCATTTGAATGTAAAGGCATAAAAAAATAGAGTGTATGTGAGAGATGAGAAATAATGTTATAGACTCAAGGTTAGATAATAGAGAAGATAAATAATTAAATCATAGATATTTGTTCTTGAGGATTAGATTGACATTTAAATTAGTAGATATAAAAGAATAAGTTGTCCAACACTTGAGAGAATTTCCAAGTGATGAAATATGGTATTGCAAAAGGCTTCAGTTTGTATAGCACTTAAGACTTTCATATATTTTCCTATGAAGAAATATAGAGTCAAATATGTTAATTGGTGTGTTTGATTTCATTCAAGGCTACTCACCAATCCCTTTGAATAGATATTTGAAATGACTAAAAAAACCTTCCACATGTAAAATAATTAACATTCAAATAACAATTATCTTGGAGAGATAATAATAATGTCCATAATAATTATGACAATAATGATTTGAATTCAAAACCTAAATACCAATTCAAACAGATTTAAATAACCTATTAAATGATAATAATTATTTGTTAATGGAAGTCCCATAAATATGTTAAGTTTATTTGAATGTTCAAATTCAAATATTGAATATTTTTTAATTTAATGTAGCATGTAAATTAAAAATTACTTCACCAAATTTAAATACCATAATATGAATTTCAATAAATTTAATAACATTGAAAAATTATTTAGATAATAATATGTTATATAAATTAACAAAAAATATTTAAATATAAATATTCTAGAAATATGTAGTAGGTGCACGCATGAATAAAGCGTAAATTAAAATAAATTTTAAAACACTTAAAAATAGCATTAACACACATGGATTTTATTAAATATAATATATATTAATTTATTAAAATCAATAAAATATTTAAATTAATTAATATAAGTATGTGGTTTATCAAAATAAAAAATGATTTAGAACTGAGTATTGAAAAGTTTTCAGAACAATAACATTTTAACTAGCGGTAGTAAACATCTACAAATGTTGAAAGAAAAAATGATCTCCCATTAAAATAATGAATTAATACACAATTTGAAATAAAAAAACAATTTACTATTTGAAATAAAAGAAATTAATTCCCCTTTAAAAATAAAAGATTAATTAACCATTATATATAAAAAATTAATTCACCATTAGAAATAAAAAATTAAATAGCCGTTGGAATAAAAAATTAATTCATAATTAGAAAAAAAAGTAATTGGCCATTGAAATAAAAAATTAAATGACTGTTAAAAAATTTAATTGACTATTGAAATAAAATAATTCACTATTAGAAATTAAAAATTAATTCTCCATTAGAAATAAAAAAATTAATTAATGGTTTAAAAAAATTAATTGATGAATAATGCATCATTTCTCGTACAATGAAGACACAAAAACATTGGTAAATTTGTAATCCATCTGAATAACTAAATTATTAGTTGACACATAATAATTAAATGATTATTATTTTGAGATAAATTCAAATGAATGAATAATATTTTAATTCTGATAAGTATTGAATGAGATACGATCAAATTACTATGAAAAACAGGAAATTGAAACAGAAAAAACAAATGCTAACATTAAGAAATTCTTTAAAGGTATATAAATGACATTTTAATAGTTTCATGTATTTAAACAAAATAAAGAAAAACATGTTATATTTATAGTCAATGAACCACCAAGAGATTCTTAATTGAAAGGAATGACATATCAAAAAAACAAAAAGGATTTTTAATTATGGAAAATTAATAATTTCAGATCTCTTGTTAGATCTTCGTACACATGGTGAACCCCTTAAAAAATAAAATCAAGGCTACATTTATTTTATTGAAATTAATATAAATGAATTTAATTTCAAATAATAATTTTTTTTGAAACAATCCAATCAGTATAATGTATGTTATAAATAAAATATCATAGAAAAATATATAGATGTTTAAATGAAAAAGATTATTTGTGTGAAAAAACATGAATCATATTCAGGGTCAAATGTAAAAATTATAGTGAAACAATAAGATAATGATGTAGTTTAATAAAAGTTATATAATATTTTTATTTTTTAAATTAAATAATAATTAAAAAGTTCTAATCCAAATAATAAAATTTGTAATTAAAATAAGAGGTTTTAAAAATGGGGATCCACAAAATATAATAAAAGGGTTCTGAGATAATTAAAAAAATAAAATAACATGTAACTAAATAAAATAGAAATACATAGATGCACATGCACAAAAAAATGGATATTATAGTTACCCATAAATCTCATGGTTTTGATAAGAAAAGATATATGGAATTTAAAGGAAATTCTAATAATAAAAAACCAAGGAGAGAATAAGATGACACATACATTATTATTGAAGTATAAAAGGGGACATGAAAGAAATTATTTTAATAGGAATAGTAAATTATTTAATTTTAAAAAGGAATATCATATGGAAATAGAATTCCTATGTTATGGGAAGAAGTTTTTCCAATGACAGAGGAAACGAAACATTGAATGTAAAACTCACACTCAAGTGTTTAAAATGAATGGAGTTTGATAATTATGATAACTAATGCTCAAATTGTTAGGATAATGATGATGATTGACATTATCAACCACCTAAACCAATTGAAAAAGTCAAATCTCATTGATTAAAACATATATTTTTATTTTATTTTCAAAATCTACTTTTTGGTTGATCTTTAATTGAGCCATACACAAGATTACCAAAATAAAAAACTGAAAAACCACTTTCATGAAAAATTATTTTGATTCAAAATTCAAAATCAACAAAAAACCATCATCACTACACCACCAAGATTCCTCGAGATATAGATCATTGGGAAACAAACCCCCTCTAGTTATCCCCCAACATCGAACCATCTCATCATCTTAATCATCATACAACACTAATGAGAACCCACCCGTCATCACTGCAGCAGCTTCAGACATCGATATAGAAAGAACCTTCATCCTTGCCATCGTCCATACATAATGTCATCATAATACCTATCCAAATACTATCGTCGACTATAAGATCCCTGGTTTTTTATAGAGTCCTATTAGGCATGTTGTAGGTAATTTTTGAATCTTTTATGTACCATTGATTTGGAATAGTGGCTTGGGGTGTGTTTGGGTGAACTTTTAAGGAAAACAATAGGACTATGGGTTATGCATGGTCTGCACACTGTTTGCACATAGGTTGAAAAACCGTGCATCTAAACCATAAAAATCATGTGAAACTAGATAGAGGGATCTACACATTTTGCACATGATCTAAAAAACCATGAAACCAAACTATGCCAATCGTGAAAAACTGGATAGAGAGGTCAACATATTTGGCACATAGTTTCCCAAACTATGAGCCACTACCCAAGAAAACATACGTGCAGAATTTAATATCCTAAAAACCTTTTTAAAACCACCCAAAACCCTTAAGACTCCCATATTTTGACCTTGAATCAGGCTTGAAAAGTTCTAGGTGTTCCCAAAGCATTCCTCAAGGATTTCAAGGTGATCCGGACAATGTTTATCGACATTGAATGCTCGGATTAAAGATCCACTATCTTCCCAGTAACTAGATTTCATCCAGTTGCTTCTCCCATTAATTCCCCTATAATTACATGATATTTTCATGGAATATTTACATCGTTTCCATGGATCTAAACCTATGATTTGAGAACTATATCTAGGATTTTGGATCTAGGTCTATATTTTCAAGATCTTGATGCCTTTGATCATAATTTTGGTTTAGGGATTTTGATCTACATCTTGATCGATGAAGTTCTGTCGCACAGATTCTGTTGATTTATACTGGGAAAACATCAATAAATAAACTAAGGTAGGTGGTCTAAATCAAACTCCCATAGTCGTGAATTTGATACGTGAATACGAGTTTATGATTTTATTGATTCTCTTGATGATTGAATTCCTAAATTATAATACTTATGAATATGGGGTTGACTTGCGATTTATTTAGTGATTAGTTGATAATTGAATCTTGGAAAAAGGGGGTTTCCCAAATAGATATTCTGGAGATTTTTATGGGTCGAGATTTTGTAATTGAGATATTGAATTGATTGTGTTATGATAATTAATTAAGAGGAATTAATTACGTAATGATGTTTGGCTATGTAAGATAATTATTTATGAGAATTAATTATGTTCCACGATGTTGAATAATGATAATTAATTGTGAGAATTAATTATGTGACATGATATTAATGGAAGATAATTAATTTTGAGAATTATTTATTACATGCTGATATTTGATATGGATAATAAATTGTGAAGAATAAATTAGGGAAATGGAATTTTTTGATTGATTAATTAACTGATTAATTAATTAATTGGATATATTAATAGTTAATTGTTGAGTAAACTAATGTAATTTGAAATGTTTAACTAATCATTGGATTATTAATGGAATGATGTGGCTAATTCTTGTGAATTAATGAATGATTAATGGATGAGTTTTTTTGGCTCTAGACCTGGTGTTCTAGTGCAATTCAAAGTTGGGACTTGGACATGGTGTTCCTCCTCAATAGTTATCCAAAATTGAGATTATGGGGTGCTTGGAATGACAACCTACCCTAAATCTGAAAAGTAGTTCTAGGAATGATGACCTAAACTCAATAAAATTTTAGGGTGTTAGGTATAGAGACCTACACCAAATGAATGATAATAATGAATGATGATTAAAATGGGAAACATGAACTAAAACTGGACCTAATGCGATGATTAAATATTAAATAACAACGTGATAACTATTTTATTATTCATTGTATTGATTTATTCATAGAATTTCATGAAATATCTTTTTATTGGACTCTTTTTAGACACTGTTGGTGGTAGGATACTATGTTTTACACACACCCTATTCAGGCTGCCTGATCGGTACCTAAGTAGACTTTTTTAATGTGAGGCAGGATAAGGTCAAGGCCATGGGATATGTTTCTATTTGGGATTTGAGCATAGGAGATGGAACAAGATGGGGTTTTAGACCCTCTTTGGAGTAATTGTGTCTTTACATTTAGTTACATTGAAGTCACTTTACACTTGCATTGTCATAACATGTTTTACCTTTCTTTTGAGTATTGTATTTTTTGGTTTTGACTATCATATTCCATAGTATTGTTCTATTTATTTATACGATTCCACCCTTGGTTATTGTTGTTTGCATGCATTTGTGTTTTCATTATGATAAAAGAGGCTATAGTCTCCCCAAGACTGACTTACCAAACCCTCCCCGCTATTCGGAAACTTATGGTGTGAAGGGAGGCGCACTTGAGGGAATGTGGCCAATTGGCATGGGGCACCGTTTAGTGGCACCTGATCCGAGACGCCACAAAGCTGCATCGGAGGAGTTTTCTTTTTTGAATTCTTATTTTTTCTTAATATTTTTGGAAAGGTAGATAGGAGAATAATAAGAGTCTAGGATTGGTAATGAACTCATGCATTGGAGTTTCAAACCCATGTACAGGGGAATATATAAGAACTTAGGGTGGGATTGGTGCAATTTCTCTTTATTATTATAGTTTCATATTATTTCACCATGGGTGATGAACTTGTGGTGTGACGTGATATTTGTTTTGATAGTTATTGAATTTTGACTCATTGACTAAAGAGGCACAATACTTGAGACTACATGCATCATTCTAGGCACTAAAGGTTGTTGTGACGTGCATCATTCTGGGCTCTCACGAGAACATGGGTTTATGGTATGTTGTTGAACATGAACTAGTTTTCCTTGTTGAGAGATTGAAATAATTAGGAAAATTGACAATAAATGTGTGTCTAATGAGAAACTTGATTGATGAAATGAGTATGATTAATTAATTAATAGTTTATTTAATTAATTTGAGATAATTTGATTTATTAATGGTTGAATTATTTAATAAGAATGAATGTACCCTTGTTAACTAAGACCTAGGAGTAGGATGGTAAAGGGTAGAGATAAGGCCTCGGTATTGACCGTGAGGTGAGAAAAGGGACAAAGTAAATGTTGAAATTTGTTTTGTTAGTTTCTCCCCATACAAAAATGTTATAAGGTTGAATTATAATACCTAAGACTCTTATTTGGATTTGTAGAGATATGCCTCCCTGATACTTTTTGTGGGAGAGAAAGATGTGTATGACCCTGAATGACCTTTTAGGCAGGGAACTTGTGGCACCATTAGTGCAAGCCAAGGAATAAGGGGAGTATTTTTTAGAAAACTTTTTTCATTTTATGCAATTCATGGAGAGAGACCCATAGCGGGTTTAAAAAAGCATGTCTGAGTTGAAAAGGGTGTTTTAGCTGTAGAACCCACCAACTTTTACTGGAGAGTGTTGAACTGAGGGAGAATAATCCTGGATTGAGTCCATAGAGATGATACTTGACCATTTGGAGACTCCAGCTGAGATGAGGGTTATGTTGGATGCCTATATGCTACAGTGTTTAGTACAGTGCTGGTGTGACATTCAAGTCTGATCTGGAAGGAATAATGATATGTTATGGAAGAACATTATGGAGAAGTTCTTGGAGCAATTATATCTGGAGATGCTAAGAAAAGAGAAGGATTCAATGTTTATACATTTTACCCAAGGGAACATGTACATAATGGGATACGCTGAATGTTTCACATATTTACATTGTTTTACTCCAGATTTGGCGGAAAATGAGGATTCTTCGGAAAAATGATTTTTGGATGGACTTAAGTGTGAAATCGAGTCCCAGGTGAATATATTTAGGATGAAAAAATTCTCAGTAGTGGTTAACAAGGCTCTCATTTCAAGGGGGAACCACAAGGAGGATTCTATTATAGGAAAGGTGGTTGTGACTTGACGATCAGAGAGTGTGCCTTCTGAGAGAAGAAAGTGTTGTTCCGTGAACCTTAGTCAAGACAGTGTAAAGCAAGGTGGATATTCAAGAGTAAGAGTTAATGGAGGAAACTAGAAGAAACTAGAGGTAGTGGGTGTGGTGCTTCAGGGTATGAGTGACCGTATCGGTAGATTGGGGCTACTCAGGGGAGTCAGACTACACCATAGGGAAGAGGCGCATGATAGTTACATTCATTGAAACCTACACTTTTGGAGAGTGAGGCTGGTCCATCGACGGTGAGAGGTAATATTCTAGTTTCCTCTACTTTAGCTAGTGCCTTGTTTGATAATGGTTCCTCTCATTCCTTTATATCTGATAATATTGTTAATGGATTGAGCCTGGTGGAGGAGTCTGTAGGCGGGGTGATGCATATTGATACACCATTGTGAACACAGAGTTGGGATATCTATTTATGAAAGGGATGTTCACTAGAGATCAGAGAGTATTTTTTTTCTGGGGGATATCTATTCCCTTTATATAATGGGCTTCAACCTGACTATGGGTATGCACTAGCTTGTCACATACTGAGCCCACATAGATTTTTATGGCAAGAGAGTGACCTTTTTATCTCCCGAGGGTGACCAGTATGTTCATTGTGGAGAATGGGATATCCATGCAGGGAGATTGAGGCCAAATAATTAGAAACTAGGAGAGCTCACAACATATGTTTCTAGTCATTTTATGGATGATGGGAGTGGTAGACCAGATTTCCTTCCACCAATAGTTGAACTATTTTAGTTTGTATTTCCTAAAGACTTTTAAGGGTTTCCACCAGAGAGAGATGTGAAATTCACTATTGATATCTTGCTTCAGGCTGAGCCAATATCAATTCCCCCTTACATAATAGCACTGATTGAGCTTCAAGAACTCAAAACATAGTTGGAAGAGTTAGAGTATAAAGGGTTTATCTTCCCAAGTAGGTCGCCTTTGGGATCACATGTTTTGATTGAAAATAAGGCCGACGAAAGTTTATGCTTGTGTGTCGATTACTAGAAGTTGAATAAAATGACTATGAAGAACCAGTATTGTAACACCACAAGATTTTATGAAAAATATTCCTTTTAATTTCATTAATATCTTGTGTTGTATGCTACACCAAAAGGAGCATTCAAAACACACATCTTTGAATTGCCTTGCATGCAATCACGACCTTCGTCGATAGCGCGTGTAGTACACAATACCGAGTTTCACTAAACAACGATATGCTATTAAAATATTATTAAAACTAGCCGTTATGAATAGTAATAACCACTTTTTAAAATTTTGTAAATTTTATTTTTCAAAATAGACTTCATTTTTGGATTCGGAATATCAAAATTATCTTATGGTGAAATTTTGGTACATTTCGGATAACTTTCATTTTCTGATGAATAGTGAAAATTACTAAATTTTTATTAAAAACAACCTTTTTAGTTGAAATAATTAATAGTGATAAATTATTAAATTGAGTGGTTTTAATGTATATTTAGAATATATTTTTACAATTTAATACAATGTTGGTCATTGGATGTAATTTCACATTTAAACCAGACATAAACAAGTGTCAATCTTTTGATAGTTATTATCTCTTAAGAACACACTATTTGTTTTGACGACGAGAATTAATTTTTAAATTAATTAATGCAACTGATATATTTTGAATTTGGTAAAATAGAAATCATTTTTTAGTTCATAATATCAATTATATCTTAGGCCTAATTTTTGGTATTTTTCTGGAAACTTTCATTTTTTGATGAATAGTGAAACCACTAAGTGGTGATAAAAAAATGTATTTTTCATAAAACATAATTTTACCGCTTCTGTGAGTGGAGTTTGAAAAATCCTAGAGACACGGTTGATGTTAGTAAGTAAAATGTGGTTCAATGAGATGAAAATAATTTTTTGTGAATAGTAACTTTTTACTTTTTTTTACCACGGCTAAAAGTAAATAGGGTAATTAAGGGTAAAAAGGATATTATTATTACCCTAACACATGTCCTAATTCTATTGGATAGGTGTAATTCGACCAAAAACAACCTTAGGAATAAAATATGACCATTTAGGCCCACTTGGATTAGATTAAGACATTTATTATTAATTTATTTAAAGAAGGGTTAAAATAGTTAAAATCAAAGTTTAATAAGAACATAATTTGTAATATAGGGTTATACATAATATAAATTCGACTATAAATATTCATTAGAAATCTAAAAGGATTTCCTACATATTTATATTTTATATGTAATTTTTAGACTTTATATATGTTAATTTATTTATGACACAAAGATGATGTAGTAATTATCTTATTAATTAAATATTGACATAATTGATGTTATAAATACCAAAATAAATGTAATTTGAGACTTTTTATGAATTACACTAATTTTATTGGTTAATATGACATGATAGTATTGATTTAATTAACTTATTTAGAACTAATAATTCTTTTATTATTTTCTCAAAAATCAATTACTAAATAGTGTCAAAATTGACATAAAATAGTTTTTTAAAATAATATTATATTATTAATAGTTATTTTATTCCTAAAAATCTAAGGTTCGGACAAATGAGTTAAATAAGGTTGTATATATTAATAATAAACAACTTGGGTTTTGTTTGGCTTCTTATAGTAAGTTTATTAACCTTATAGTATGAGAACACAAGAAGACACGGTAAAACTAAAATTATTTAACTTAATGTTAAATCTAAATGATAAGGTTACAATAAGAACCTAAACTTGTCTAAATTATATTGGATGAGAATATTTTGACCCATCCCCACCTTAGCTTCGAAATAATTAAATTTTCAGCTATTTAAAACCGAATTTGGCTTTATAATAAAATAATATTTTTAGTTATTCCAAAGGTGCCCCTCTCCTCCCTTATAAAAGGGCACCTCCTCCCTCTCTTCCTCACACCACTTTTAGCCTTCAAGCTTGGCCAAACCCTGCCAAATTATCTTCTACACTTCCCTAGAAACATCTTATAGGTCCTGGTCTTCTTCAAAGACCAATTTCAGTGCCCTAAAAGGAGGTCTCAAAGAGGCGCTTCAAAGAAGAGGTAATGTCCGTTACCGATTCTTTCATCATTATTTCTTCTTCCACTTATTCTTCTTTATTTGTTTCATTATGAAGTAATAACATCAGTATTAATCATATACTAAAATGTTATTATAAGTATGAAACAACCCTATTTCACCATCTATCCATCCTATGGAAAATGAAATCACCACGCGTGCGTACGTACGGAATACTGTCTCCACGCCGTGGTAAAATCTGTTTTTCCACCAACACCTTACATGGATGGGTATAATGGTGTAAAGAATAACTATATATGGTTATTATAAAATCATATGGATTATGATATATTATACCATCCAATCCAATTCTATTCAATAATTATGGGAACGATATCATCGCTTGTGCGTACATACGGACTACCATCTCCACGACGCGATGAGATTAATTCTCCATGTTAACCATACATGAATGATCATAAAGTTTATTTAATGAACAATAAAGAAATATATGAAATAATAATTCTACTGGATTTATGTATATATATATATGTCTGTCATCTATTTAGTTTCATTCAATTCAATAAGGAAACAAAAACAGCGTTCATGCGTACATATGGCCTACCGTCTCCATGAACGGTGTATTTCATTCCTTTTATCGATCTATAATATATATATATGTATATGATGAATATATATTATATGTAAATCATGTTTTATATTCTGGAATTATGTAAATCAGGATATATGTAATAATATCAAGAACAAGAAGTCGAAACACATACGATAAATTAAATGATTTTACCCAAAACGCTGCTTTAACATGGAATTTACAAAAGAACGGGTAATATAAAGTCAGAAGTGAAACATATATGATATCATAACAATGAATATGATTCTGTAATAAGTCAATGACATTATTTAAATCATTATACAGGAGGTTCATATACGTACGAAGCATATCGGACCTAAGGTAAGGGATAATATTTAAAATCATATTTTTATCTGAGATTGCTTATTCGTACATATTTACTGGGGTTATTTCTATCATCCATGTACATGTTTTATAAAAGTGTTTTCATGTATGTTTAATTTCATTTATACCCATTATTGACTTTTACTACATGGTATGTAAGGAATCTTTCTTTTTTTTACATTACGAGGTACTTTTTTGACTTTTCCGGCAAAAGTACGAGAAGAATGTTTTTTTAACTTATACGGCGTGAACGGATTTTTATGGTTTCATAACGCCTCATTTTCAAGAAGATTCCTCTACAATATTGCACGATTATTTTCAACAAAACCCATATCTTTTAAAATTGAATGGAATTTTGTGAAAAGAAAATTATTTTAAAGAAGAAAGGATATTTTCCTGAAGAATTCATTTCAAGTGTTTTGTCAAAACTATTTTCCATGTAAGATGACATTATTTAATATGTGTGTGTTTAAAGTAAAATGCCACTATGATTTAAATGGTTTCAATTTTCTTATGATGAAATGATATCAATTGTTTATGGATTATGTTATGATGGCATGATGTTTAAGAATCCCATTTTATTACATGGGTTATGCTATGAGGTATGATTTATGATTTTGTGGCACATGAAAGAGTGATTTCATTATGAGATGGGTGGGACCTATATCTCCCTCCAATGAAATGGGTAAAGATTTATATCTCATGAGATAGACATGGCTGGAATGGCAATTTAAACCGGTTCAGTAATACAGGACTGGAACGAGGAGTAAACTCGATTCAGAAAGGGACTTTGTCCACTAAGATGGACTTGGCAGCAATGCCTTGGATACATTGGAAATCATATCATGTGCCTAATGGTTTCCAAAATTAAATGTTTTATTCCCATGCTATTTTATCATTCTTAATGTTTCCTTATGATCTATGCCTTACGTACTTCCATGTTTTGTGTCATTGCTCAAGCTTTTGATATTTAAACATTATGTTCATGTTTTTATGTTCAAATGTATACGGTATGTTTTATTTTTTCCATGCTTACCCTTACTGAGCATTTGAGCTCACCCTTTTTATGTTTTCTTTTCCCCAGGATATAAAGAAAGGTTTTTAGGTAAGAAAAAGAAGGGAAGATATTTATGGGAGATGTTGAAGATCTTTCACCACGATTAGAAGATTATGTTTCGAGTTTCCAAAGACACTAAACTATTACGATCCTTGAGTGATGGTTTTTACTATGTATTAAGTATTCCGCTAAAGTAATGTAATGTCCCTGAACATTAAGCTTCGGGTCTCTACAGTTGGAATCAGAGGAAAGGTTTAGTCAACCTTTGGAAACTAGGATGCGAGAAATTTAGTGAGATCCCTAGAGATATTTCTATGGTATTTCTAGGGATGTCCCTAAGGATAAGTATACGTATAGGATATAGTCCTAGAACTACGGTAACGATATTAGAATTTAACCAAGGATGTTAGATATTGAGGGTGCTCCCCATTTACTATGTTGTTTTCCCTAGCGTGATTTTTGCCTCCCACACTATTCTTTTTTGGTTTTAGAAAATGGCTGGAAATAGGAAGATTCATGATAATGGAGGACATGATGGACAATGGAATGATATTCTTCATGAGAAACCAAATGAAATGGGATTTGGAAGTCCAAACATCGTTATTATGCCTAATCAGCAATATCATAATATGATCAATAATTTCAACTTTGGTAGGTTTCCCGACTCAGATAATAAGAGAAAGATGGAGTTTCATGATGATCATAGAGGAAAGAAAGTTCAATTTCCCTCATGTAAATCATGTGGGAAGAGGCATCGAGGAGATTGTTTCAAGGGAACTGGAAGATGCTATGGGTGTGGAAAGGAAGGACACAAATCGAGTAAGTGCCAAGGAAAAGGTTCAGTTAACACCATGTATGAGGATAATGGTATTTCTACGACATCAAAAACTTTTAAATGTTTTAAATGTGGAATGTACGGGCATTACGCAAACCAATTCCCTAAGGGAAAGTCTCATGAAGAGAATCAGTACGGCCGTATGGGTAGTATTTATGTTGATGATGATGAAGAGACTACAAATGATATGTGAGATGAAATAATTGAAGCTCGGTAAATTGTTTAAGAAGGTAGTGGAATGATTACATGTTTATCAAGTGTAATTTTGTATAAGTAATCTCATGGTACAATGGAATAAAGAGACATCTAAGGATTGTTACACTGTTGTCTTTCCTTGAGTTTTGAAAGTGTATGATTAATGGTACCAGTATCCATTAAAGGTTATTCAGATATTTTTGTAATATAGATGATATGCGCATAATGATGGGATAAGGAGAAAATTAAATGTTTGATAGTATTCATGAGCTCATGAATGATATAAGGAGAAGGTTATATCATGGTTTGAGTATATAGAATTTTTGGATTTTTGAATGTGGAAAGAGTTAACTTTTGACAACATTCATGTTTTCACTAAGGTTTAATGGGTATTAATTTTTCAAGAGAATACATGATTAAGGTATTCAAATGACTGGAATGTGACCAATAAGATATATGAGGGATAAATGATGGCATTCACGTGATTGTTATGTGACATTTCAAGTAATCATTTTGGTTATACTATGAGCTTGGACCGACGTATTTTAGATTAGCCTAAAGATTGGAATGGATTATGTTGAAATAAGTTAGTATTATTTATGGATATAAGTTTTTTCGATATTATTGATGGGATGTTATAGTAATATAGATTTAGAAAAAGGACAACCTGCAGGATAGGTGACAGCCCATCGCGTCGAACAAGGCTGTGGGAATCGAACCCACAACCAAAGTGCGACTGGCCTTTATCGCCTACCACTAGCCTACAAGAAGTCCATGTTTAGTAGAAACTATTTTTATTATATTAAGCAGTATGATATATGAAGTATAAGTCCATTTTATGAACCATATATGATTAATCTCACTATAGATGGACTTATGTATTTTTCTTGATAACTTTTATAACCTTTTGTTTGAGACAGATGGAATGAACCATCATTCTATCACATGATCTGCTAACACATCTCAAATGACAAATTCAACTTCATTTATTTAAGAGATTAAGTGGAAATTGTATAAAGAACGACCAACGGTGAGACTATACCAAAATCACGAATGTATTTCTTCTTATTCCAATTTTATCAACTTTAGGGAAATGATCTTGAAAACCAAAAATGTTGTCCTAATGCTCTTATATCTGATGAATCAGATGGTACCTTAGATCATACAAAATTTATGGCATTGTGATTGCTGGATTTTCCATAGCCATGTTCTCTACCACTCTCCATCAGAACATGATGGTTAGATTTCTCTTCCATATCCATATTTTCACCTATGTGGAAACCCAATGATTAGTTTAATTGGGTAACCGTTACGTTTCATAATCTTGTTTTTAAAGATTTCTTTTAGTATTCCTTTTTAAGATGTGGGTTTCTATTAAAGAAACTTTCGAGTAGTAAACCATTTATAACCCCAACGAATTTTGAGAGAAAAATTCATTTTAAGGGGGGTAGAATGTAAAACCCCGAGATTTTATGAAAAATATTCTTTTTAATTTCATTAATGTCTTGTGTTTTATGCTACACCAAAAGGAGTTTTCACAACACGCATCCTTGAATTTCCTTGCATGCAATCGCGACCTTCCTCGATAGCACATGATAGAGCAAATATTTTCAATTAATTTATATTGAATATCATTGTTTATACTCCCAAAAAAGGTGTTATTGGATGGGTAATTGTCATGTTTTTAGGTTTTAGTGTTATTTTGAACCAAAATGTGAAAAATGACTATTTCTGGATTTTTGACAGATTTTTAAGTCAGGGGTATTTCGGTCATTTCTGAAAAAATAAAATTCTATATTTTCTGATTCAAATTTTTTTATAATACTTATTTTATTTACTTCATTTTTGTCTTCTGGACCAGGAGCTGATTCGGCCATCTAAAGGGTCTAAAAATTCATTGAAGTTCAGAATTTTTCCGGGCGGACAGCGTGGACCCACCCAATATAAAGGACATCAAACTCGGCCTACAATTATCTAAATGATGTGTTTGCACCTGGGATATGACGCGGACATATAGTGGCGACCCTAGAAGAAATTTGGGGAAGTTTGGAAGTCATTATGGAGTCCATTAAACGACATACATTTGGAGGAACCATCCTGGAAACTTCATCCAGAAACAGAAATTGAGAATGAAAAATTCATAACTCCTAAATCCAATTTTTAAATGAGCTGAAATTTTGGGCAGAGACGGACAAAATAATTTTGCACAACATTCATGAAGGTTGGAACGTGTGAAGAGGTCATTAATGGGGTCGAAAACGCTCAAACGTACGGGGGTCAAATTCTGCCTATAAAAGGAGGAGAGCTCCTCCCCCTCAATCCATCCCATTCTCCACCCCATTCCTTCTGGGGCACCAAGGAGAAGAACTTCTCAGATTTTTCTTTTATTTATTTTGTTTTAAAATGTCTCTCCTCTCCCGAATTATCTCGCTTACCCCATCCATGGAGGGGTAGTTTCATTTGAGTGATCGGAAAGAGGGGAGGCTGGACCTATGTGTTGTGCTTGAGTTTTGTGCTTGAAATGAATAAAATTTGTTCTTCTTTCTTCTTCCGGTTCCAATTAATAATTCAGTATTAAATTCCGAATGCGGTTGTGTTAAGGTTTTTATTCTGAAATTATAAATTTCTTTGGTCGATGATCACATCTCCCTCCACCCAATTCTAATCTGTATACGGTGGAAGATGATTAGGGTTGGGTTGTCATTGCTCGAAGGTTGTCAAGCACGTGTGTAGGATTGTATGTTGAAATCTTGGTTTATTAGGGAACAACAATTCCAGGTCTGGGATTGCTCTAATTAATCAAGAGACCTTCTACAACCCTAAACACATTGGAAGGAGGATAGACCAATCTAAGGTTTTAGAAAGGGAAATTCTAATCACATCTCTCTTACCAGTTTAAGGAAGAAGAAGAGATAAAATTTGGAAACCATGATGGCACAACACTAAGTCTAGCCGAACCAAATCCGATCACCGTCTTTATAATTTGTTAAAATCAATCAATTTTTGTTGTTTGTTTCTCTCATAGTCATTCAAATTTGTTAAAACCAATCTTTTTAAGAAAACCAACAGAAACTGACAACCTTGTTTTGTGTGCACTCCTCTTCGGGAGACTACCTAGGATCAACTACTATACTATACTTAGGTAAATAAAATATTGTTTTTCCATGCCCCACGACAGGAGTGCGTCAGCACGTGTAGTACGCAATACCGAGTTTCACTAAACAACGACATGCTATTAAAATATTATTAAAACTAGCCGTTATGAATAGTAATAACCACTTTTTGAAATTTTTTAAATTTTATTTCTCAAAATGGACTTCATTTTTGGATTCGGAATATTGAAATTAGCTTAGGGTGAAATTTTGGTACTTTTCGGATAAATTTCATTTTCTGATGAATAGTGAAATTTACTAAATTTTAATTAAAAAAACATTTTAATCGAAATAATTAATAGTGATAAATTATTAACTTGGGTGGTTTTAAAGTATATTTTAAATATATTTTTACAATTTAATACAATGTTGGTCATTAGATGTAATTTCACATTTAAACCAGACATAAAAAAGTGTCAATCTTTTGATAGTTATTATCTCTTAAGAACACGCTATTTGTTTTGACGACGAGAATTAATTTTTAAATTAATTAATGCAACGGATATATTTTTAATTTGGTAAAATAGACATCATTTTTGCGATCATAATATCAAATATATCTTAGGCCTAATTTTTGGTATTTTTCAGGAAACTTTCATTTTTTGATGAATAGTGAAACCACTAAGTTGTAGTAAAAAAATGATTTTTTCATAAAACTTAATTTTACTGCTTATGTGAGTGTAGTTTCAAAACTCCGAGAGACACAGTTGATGACAGTAAGTAAAATGTGGTTCAATGAGATGAAAATAATTTTTGGTGAATAGTAACTTTTTACTTTTTTTACCACGGTTAAAAGTAAATAGGGTAATTAAGGGTAAAAATGATATTATTATTACCCTAACACATGTCCTAATTCTATTGGACAAGTGTAATTCGACAAAAAACAACCTTATAAATAATATATGACCATTTAGGCCCACTTGGATTAGATTAGGAAATTTATTATTAATTTATTTAAAGAAGGGTTAAAATAGTTAAAATCAAAGTTTAATAAGAAAATAATTATTAATATAGGGTTATACATAAGATAAATTTGACAATAAATATTAATTATAAATATAAAAAGATTTCCTACATAATGATATTTTATTTGTAATTTTTAGACATTAAATATGTTAATTTATTTATGACACAATGATGATGCATTAATTATCTTATTAATTAAATATTTACATAATTGATGTTATAAATACCAAAATAAATGTAATTTGAGAGTTTTTATGAATTCCACTAATTTTATAGGTTACTATGACATATTAGTATTGATTTAATTAACTTTTTTTGAACAAATCATTCTATTATGATTTTCTCAATAATCAATTACTAAATAGTGTCAAAATTGACATAAAATAGTTTTTAAAACAAATATTATATTATTAATTGTTATTTTATTCCTAAAAATCTGAGGTTCGGCCAAATGACTTAGATAAGGTTATATATATTAATAATAAAAAACTAGGGGTACGTTTGGCTTCTTATAGTAAGTTTATTAACCTTATAGTATAAGAACACAAGAAGACACAGTAAAACTAAAATTATTTAACATAATTTTAAATCTAAATGATAATGTTAAAATAGGAACCTAAACTTGTCTAAATTATATTGGATGAGAGGATTTAGACCCATACCCACCTTAGCTTCTAAGTAAATCAATTTGGATCTATTTAAAACTGAATTTTTCTTTATAATAAAATAATAATTTTTGTTATTCCAAAGGTGCCCCTCTCCTCCATTATAAAAGGGCACCTCCTCCCTCTCTTCCTCACACCACTTTGAGCCTTCAAGCTCGTCCAACCCCTGAAAAATTCTCTTCTACACTTCCCTAGAAACATCCTAGAGGTCCTGGTATTCTTCAAAGACCAATTTCAGTGCCATAAAAGGAGGTCTCAATGTGGCGCTTCAAAGAAGAGGTAATGTCCATTACCGATTCTTTCATCTTTATTTCTTCTTCCACTTCTTCTTATTTAGTCGTTTCATTATGAAGTAATAAAATCAGTATCACTCATATACTTAAATGTAATTATAATTATTAAACTACCCTATTTCACCATCTATCCATGCTACGGAAAATGAAATCACCACGCGTGCGTACGTACGAAATACCGTCTCCACACCGTGGTGAAATCTGTTTTTCCACCAACACCTTACATGGATGGGTATAATGGTGTAAAGAATAACTATATATGGTTATTATAACATCATACTGATTCTGATACATTATACCATCCACTCCAATTCCATTCAATAATTATGGGAACAATATCATCGCTCGTGCGTACGTACGGACTACCGTCTCCACGACACGATGAGATTCATTCTCCATGTTAACCATACATGAATGATCATAAAGTTTATTTAATGAATAATAATGAAATATATGAAATAATAATTCTACCGTATTTATTTATATATACACATTTATTTCATCTATTTAGTTTCATTCAATTCAATAAGGAAACGAAAACATCGTTCATGCGTACGTACGGCCTCCGGTCTCCATGAACGGTGTATTTCATTCCTTTTATTGATCTATAATATATATATGTATATGATGAATATATATTATATTTAAATCATGTTTTAAATTATGTAATTATGTAAATCAGGATATATGTAACAATATCATGAATGAAAAGTCGAAACACATACGATAAATTAAATGATTTTACCCAAAATGCTGCTTTAACATGGAATTTAAAAAAAATGGGTAATATAAAGTCATAAGTGAAACATATATGATATAATAACAATGAATATGATTCTATAATAAGTCAATGAAATTATATAAATCATTGTACAAGAGGTTCAGATACATACGAAGCATATCGGACCTAAGGTAAGGGATAATTTTGAAAATCTCATTTTTATCCGAGATTGCTTATTCGTACGTATTTACTGCGGTTATTTCTATCATCCATGTACGTGTTTTATAAAAGTGTTTTCATGTATTTTTAATGTCATTTTTTCCCATTTTTGACTATTAATACATGGTATGTAAGGAATCTTTCTTTGTTTACATTATGAGGTACTTTTTTGACTTTTCCGGCAAAAGTACGAGAAGAATGTTTTTTTTAACTTATACGGCGTGAACAGATTTTTACGGTTTCATAACGCCTCATTTTCAAGAAGCTTCCTCTACAATATTGCATGATTACTTTCAACAAAACCATTATCATTTAAAATTACATGGAATTTTGTGAAAAGAAAATGATTTTAAAGAAGAAAGGATATTTTCCTCAAGAATTCATTTCAAGTGTTTTGTCAAAACTATTTTCCATCTAAGATGTCATTATTTCATATGTGTATGTTTCAAGTAAAATGTCTCTATGATTTAAATGGTTTCAATTTTCTTATGATGAAATGATATCAATTGTTTATGGATTATGTTATGATGGCATGATGTTTAAGAATCCCATTTTATTACATGGGTTATGCTATGAGGTATGATTTATGATTTTGTGGCACACAAAAGAATGATTTTATTATGAGATGGGTGGGACCTATATCTCCCTCCAATGAATTGGGTAAAGATTTATATCTCATGAGATAGACATGGCTGGAATGGTAAGTTAAACTGGTTCAGTAATACAGGACTAGAACGAGGAGTGAACTTGATTCAGAAAAGAACTTTTTCTACTAAGATGGTCTTGGAAGCAATGCCTTGGCTACTATGGAAATCATATCATGTGATTAATGGTTTCCACAATTACATGTTTTATTCCCATGCTATTTTATCATTCTTAATGTATATTTATGATCTATGCCTTACGTACATCCATGTTTTGTGTCATTGCTCAAGCTTTTGATGTTTAAACATTATGTTCATGTTTTTATGTTCAAATGTATATGGTATGTTTTATTTTCTCCATGATTACCCTTACTGAGAATTTGAGCTCACCCTTTTTATGTTTTCCTTTCCCCAGGATATAAAGAAAGGTTTTTAGGTAATAAAAATAAGGGAAGATCTTTATGGGAGATGTTGAAGATCTTTCACCACGATTAGAAGATTATGTTCTGAGTTTCCGAAGACACTAAACTATTACAGTCCTTGAGTGTTGGTTTTTACTATGTATTATGTATTCTACTAAAGTAATGTAATTTCCATGTATGTTAAGCTTCGGGTCTCTACAAGTATCCTATTCTTAATATCAATGATCTATTTGACCAGCTGAAGGGTCCTTTTGTGTTCTCATAGATCTATATGAGATCATGGTATCATTAGATGAGATTTCAGACCTATGATATTCCATGAAATTCTTTCAGGAGTAGGTATGTCCTTTATGAGTTTTTTGTAATGTTTTATGGGTTGAAAAATGATCCAACAGTGTTAATGGACTTGATGAATAGGATCTTTCATCCGTACTTAGATAAGTTTGTGGTGTTGCTTGTGGACGACATCTTGTTTTACTCTAAGACTCATGATGACCATCCCCAACATCTGGAAATCATTCTGGGTGCACTGAGAGAGCATCAAATATATGACCATCTATATAAATGTCAGTATTGGATTGACATGATACATTTTTTGGGGAATATCATCTCGGAATAAGGTGTGATAGTGCACCCAGAAAAAGTGCGGGCAGTGGTTTCTTGGGAGCATAACAAGAATGGTTTTATATCCGAAACTTTTTGAGATCAGGTGGCTATTACAGGAGGTTCATCCAAATACTTTTCCCAATTTGAATCACTAATTTTAAGTTTTATAAAGAAAGGGATAAATTTTTATTGGACATAATCATGCGAGAATGCTTTCCAGGAGTCCAAGAAGTGCTTTTCATAGACACCAAATTTGATCATACCTGAGTCTTATGAAGAGTACATGGTGTATTGTAATTCATCTGGGATCAAAATATGAGTTGCTTTAAAGCAAGTGGATTGAGTCCTTGCTTGTGGGTCTAAGCAGCTGAGGCCAAATGATCGGAATTACCCTATGCATGACCTTGAGTTGGCAGTAGTGTCTTATGCTCTTAAGTGTTGGAAACACTATCTTTTGGGTGAAAAGTTTACAGTTTTTACGTATCAAAAAATCTTTAAGTATATCTTTTCACTTTGTGACATGAATCAAAACTAGCAAAGACGGGTAGAGTATATGAAGTCCTTTGATTTTGAACTATCATATATACCCAGAAAGGTGAATACTGTGTCTGATTCCTTGAGTAGGAAAACTTAGACTTAGTTGGTACATGAGTTGAATTCGAAGTGAATGACAGTGACCTTGTTGGCGTAAATTCATGTGGTAGTTTAGAAGAGTCATGAGAGGATAACTATGGTTTCTATAATAGTGTAGTATACACTCTTGAGACGGCTCAGGGATAGGATGTATGAGGATCTAGAGTTTTTATCCAGAATATAAATCCTTGAATGTTGGGAGACACCTTCAAACTAGATAATAGTTTAGGAAGAGATCATCTATGTAAAAAATATGGTTGTTGTGCCTATGAGTATGTGAGAGAAACTCATGCTAGAATTTCATGCCTCAAGGTGAGATGTACATCCTGTGGTGAATAAAATGTATTGTGACCTATTATGATAGTTTTGGTGGCCAGGAATGAAAAAGGATATAGCATGGTTCGTAACAAGACGTTTCACCTATCAGTAGGTGAAGGCATAACATCAATGACCTGGAAGAAAATTGCAACTGTTTCCTATTCTAAAATGGAAGTGGGATGACATGAATATGTATTTCATGGTAGGAATTCATAATACTCTTAGGAAAAATGACTTCATTTGGTTTGTTCTTGATTAACTAACAATGGTATCAAATTTCTTTCCAATCAGGGAAACCTTTACTGTAGAATAGTTGGGAGAACCGTATGTACATGAGATAGTAATATGCATGGGGTGACACATAATATAGTTTCAAATCAGGATTCATGATTTACTTTATGCTTTTGGATGGGATTACAGAAGGTTCTTTGTATATAGGTTTT
The DNA here is from genome assembly GCA_963277665.1 of Viscum album. Taxonomy (NCBI): domain Eukaryota; kingdom Viridiplantae; phylum Streptophyta; class Magnoliopsida; order Santalales; family Viscaceae; genus Viscum; species Viscum album. Next base: position 1,427,964,081 of record OY728156.1, on the reverse strand, counting down.
TTTAATTACATCCTTCCATCCTCAAATAGATGGGGAAGTTGGATCATACCAAATAGGTGTTGGAGGATATGTTGCGAGAATGTGTGCTTGACATTGGTGGTTCTTGGGAGAAGCATTTGGATTTATTGGAGTTTTCCAATAACAATAGTTACCAAGGAACTATAAATATGGAACAATATGAGGAACTTTATGGAAGACATTGTAGATCACTACTATGTTGGTTAGAGGCAGTTGAGTCAGAACTATTGGAACATAGTCTTGTTCAAGAGACATCGAAGTAGGTGAAATTGATTTGGAAACATATGTCCATGGCTCAGAGTAGGAAAAAGTTGTATGTGGATAGATGGAGATGAATCATAGAGTTTACATAGGTTGATAGTGTGTTCCTTTGAGTGTCGCCTAGATTGGGTTAGTATAGGATATGGAGGTAGGTAAAGTTGGCACCCAGGTTCGTAGGACCGTTTTAATTGCTGGAGAGAATGTTGATGGTGGCATACCAATTAGCACATCCATAGAAGTTCAGTGTTGTGCATGATGTTTTACATTTGTTGCAACTACAGAAGTATCACCCCAACCCCTCTCATGTGATTTATGTGGAAGAGGTTGACCTCAAGATAGATGCATCGTTGGAGGAGCACCTGAAACGTGTGCTGGGTCATAGTGAGAATGTGTTACGGGGAAAGACCGTTCTGTTAGTTCATGTGTTTTGGAAACATAGATATATTGAAGAGGAATCTTGTGATTGGTAAGAATGCATGAGGGATCAATGGCCCAATCATTTTAGCTCAGAATATTAGTGAAGTTCGAGAGTGAAACTCGAGGATGATCTATTATAATGTGTGGAGATTTTATGATCCCGAACATTTTTTTGAGTATCCTCAGGTGTGTTTTAAAATAATTTTTGAATCTTTAAAGTACCTTTGATTTGGAGTAGTGTCTTGGGGTGTGTTTGGGTGAACTTTGAAATAAAACAAAAGGACAATGGGCTGCACACGGTTTGAAAAACCATGAATCTATACCTTGAAAAGTGTGTAAAACTGAAAATAGGGGTCCACATAGTTTGGGTATAGTTTATCCAACTATTCCACCAAACCATTCCAACCATGAAAACCAGGACATAGAGGTCTGCACGGTGAGTGCACAGTTTTCCTAACTGTGCGCCTCTTCCTTGGAAACCGTGCACACTGAATTTAATATCTGAAAATATTTTTTAAACCACCCAAACCCCCCAGGACTCCCATATTTCGACCTTGTCTTGATATTGACAAATTATAGGTGTTTATAGAGCCTTCCAGAGGAATTCTAAGGTGAATTGAACATCATTCTTTGATATTGAAAGCCCATATTGAAGATCCACTCTCTTCCTGATAAGTGGATTTCATTCCATTTCTTATCCTGCTCATTCCTCTATCTTTCGTTGATATTTTAAAGGAATATTGAGACTCTTTCCATGAATCTAAAACTTTGAGTTGAGATCTTGATCAAGGATTGTTGATCTAGATCTATATTTGCAAGAAGATGATGCCTTTGATCTTAATTTTGGTTTAGGGATTTATATCCAGATCTTGATCGATGACGTTGTGCCTCTCGGATTTTGAGGATTTCTGATGGGCTAACTTCATCAATAAACTGAGATACATGGTCTAAATCAAACTGTCATAGTTCTGAATTTGATATGTGAATATGAGTTTATTATTTTTTAGGTTCCCTTGATGATTAAATTTCAAAATTGGGGTACTTAGGAATGTGGAGTGGAATTTTGATTGCCTTGGTTATTAGTTGATAATTGAATCACAAAACGAATGAAGTAGAGTTTCCTAAATTGAAATTATAGAGATTTTTTATGGGTTGAGATACTATAATTGATATATTGAATTGGTTGTGTTAAGATAATTAACTAGGGGGAATTATTTATGAAATGATGTTTGGAAATGTAGAATAATTAATTTGTAGAATTAATTATGTGCCATGATGCTGACCAAAGATAATTAATTGTGAGAATTAATTATGTTACATGATGTTGATAAAAGTTATTAATTATGAGAGTTAAGTACAAAAAGTTTATATTTGATATAGATAATTAATTGTGAATAATTAATTATGGAAATATAATTGTGTTGATTGATTAATTAATTGATGAATTAATAAATGGGTTATGTTCTAAGTTAATTTTTGATTTAACTAATGGCCATTGAAATGTTTAACTAATAATTGGATTATTAAGGGAATTATGTGGAAAATTATTATGAAATAAGGAATTATTAAATTCCAGATATTTTTATAGCACGAGACATGGAGTTCTAGACCAATTAGATGTTTGGACTTGACATGGAGTTCCTCCCCAATAGTTATCCAAGCTTGAGATTATGGGGTGTTAGGCATGAATACCTACATTGAATGAGAAAATTAGTGATAGGCATGATGACCTATAATCAATGAGATTTGAGTAAGTTAGGCATGAAGACCTACACTAAATGAATGATAATAGTGAATGTTGATTAAAATGGGAAACATGAACTAAAAATGGACCTAATGTGACGATTAAAGATTAAATGACAATGTGATAACTATTAGATTATTCATTGTATTTATTGCATCATAGAATTTCATGGAATATATATTGAATGGAATCGTTTTCGACACTATTGGTGGTGGCCTATAGTGTTGTACTCATACCCTATTCAGGTTTCTTAATCAGTACCCATGCAGACTTTGTTGTTGCGGGGCAAGATAAGGGAAAGGCCCTTGGATAGGTTTCCATTTGGGATTGGAGCATGGGAGAGGGAACTGAACATGGTTTGGGACACAATTTGGAGTCATTGTTTCTTTATATTTAGTTTCATTAAAGACACCTAACCCTTTCATTGTTATAACAAGTTTTACCTTTCAATTGAGTATTTTATTTTCTGGTTTTGACTATCATATTCCATGGTATTGATTTGTTTATTTATATGCTTCTCCACTTGGTTATTGTTGTTTTCTTCTATTGGTGATTTAATTCTGATAAAAGAAGGTTTAATCTCCCAAATAATTACTTACCAAACCCTGGATTCTAGTCATCATCTTCTGGCATACGATGGGGTGCGCTTGAGGGCATGTGGCCAACCAGCTCGTGGCACCTTTTAGTGGAACATTGGTCAGGATGTCACATCAACCTCATCACTCCTTCGTCCCCCGTATCACCACTCTATGGAACAACCACTAAAAAACCATGCAAATGACAAACGAAAACAATTTCATTGAGGTTGATAAATCAAACACCATACAACTCCATCATTATAGAGGCCAAAAACTAAAAACTATACCAACGCCGGTTGCACCCAAAACATTGATGGACACAAACCCACATCCAAAAAATTATTTGTACCATCACTCCAACTCTAATTGTGATAGGTGAAGAGGAACACAATCCCAGGGTGGGGTTAAAAGTAGCCAAGAAAATACAATAGACCAAGCCTTCAATTGATAAAACAACAGTGAACCATTAACCACAGACCCACGAACCCAAAACCTCATTGTTTCAACTACTCCAGGTCTAATGTGGAGAGAAATAGTGGAACGAGAGGCTATAGAGGGGTATGAGTGGCCAATGAAAAGAAAAATAATGGAACCAACAACAAGAAAACAAATACATATCCACAGAATAGATATTCTTTAACATCAACTAGAAATCACTAAAAAGTTTGAGCAGATAATCAGTAGTCATCTTCCCATTGCAAGTGTTGAAGTGGAGAACTGCCGATAAGGAGAAATAGAGAAATAATCAAAGGATCTGAGTAGGCTAAGGAATGGGGGACGAAATGGATTAGAAAATATTAAAAGGTGGAAATGTGATGGGGAAGGCACCAAAGACTCATCCCAACTCCAAATCGCTGGCGAGATAACCCTAGGGTGAGAGGGAGAGTGAGACATTTGAGAGAGAAAAGATGTAAATCTCATATGATCAATATTTATAATGAGGTGTATGATAATGATTAAGTGAATGAGAAAATTACCATCCACTCCATAACTACTAATTTTATATTTTATTTTGGATCTACCCACTCATTTATATATAATGAATTTATAAGTGTATAATAATAGTAACTCTATGATTAGATGTCGAACTAGTAATGAAGTCCCCTAATGGTATGATGATCATAACTCATGTATATGATTCTTATCTTGTTGATTTTTTTGGGAATTTGTTTCCGATAAATCTATTTATTCTATATCTACTTGAACACTATGAATTTAAATTGATGCCATTTAGTGTTATTAATTCACTTTTTATCATCTTGGATTTAATGAATAGATTCTTTAGATATTAACTTGATCAATTTGGTGTAGTATTTATAGATGAAATTCTAAGATATTAAAAGAGAAAATAAGTGCATAAAGATCATTTGAGGACTATTATGAAGGCCCTGATGAAGGAGAAAATATATGAAAAATTTACCAAGTGTGACTTTTGGCTAGAAAAATCATCATCTTTCTATCATATAATCTCATGAAAGCATATATTTGTGGATTCATCAAATATGGATGTAATTTAACATTGGCCTTAACCAACCACTATAACTGAGATCCATATATTTATTGGTTTGGAAGAATATTTTTAATTATTTATGGATAATTTCTCAAAACTATACAATCTACTCACCACGTTAACTCAAAATGGAGCCAAGTTCCTTTGGATACATGAATGTGAAAAACATTTCAAGGAACTGAAGTGAATGTTAGTAAGTTCTATTGTGATTAGATTACCCTAAAATTAAGAAGGGTTTTATTTCTATAGTGATGTGTTAAAGAAGGAATATGTTACATCTTCATGTAGGATGATATAGTGATATATTATGCCCCATACTAATTAATGTTTTCTGAACAAAATTTCCCAAATCATGATTAGGAGTTAGTTGTAGTAAATTTTTCATTAAAAAATAGTGGAATTATATTTAAGGATAATTATGTGAAATATATACTAATAATAAAATTTTAAGGTATATATTCACTTAAAAAGAGCTGATTATGGGATAATGAAGACGGTTGGAGTTTATTAATGACTATTATTGCTCAATACATTGCCACCATGGGAATGCGGACAAAGTGGATGATTATTTGTGTCAAAAGGATCATTTTAGTTTATATATGAAATGGATCAAAAAAGATTTAATATTTATGTGTTTTCAAATTATGTATTAACAAATATTGAAGGAAAGGGAGAAATTTTATCTTTCTCAAATGAGTGTTCAACCATTTATCCATGTGGGCATTAAAGAGGAATTGAAGGAAGATTTGGAACTATAGAAGAAGGTTAGAAATGTTCTTGAGTTGAAACATGGTTATGATGGATAGATAAATTTCAGGAACTTCATATATTTTCTATCCATACCAGATTTGAATAAGGAGTTGTTGTATGAGGATCAAATTTCATCATTCACTATTTATCGTAGAAATATAAAGATGTATAGAGATCTAAAAGAGTATTTCTGGTGGGAAAACATGAAGAGAGATATTCCATGGAAAATATATCAGTGCTTCGTATGTTATAATGTTATGTCTTAGATATAGGAGTATAATGGGATGTTACAACCATAATCAACACTATAATTTAATTGGAAAACATCACCATGGTTTTTTTTCATTAGGCTTCACAAAAGATTTAAAGTCCATAATTCTATTTAGGGTGTAGTTGATCACCTTATAATTTCAGAACACTTTATTTCCATTAGAGATGATTTATCGCTTGATATTTTTTTATAGAATATAAATTAATGAACTGGTAAGGTTTCATAGGTAATGAAATTATATTGTATCTGATTAGGATCCAAGGTTTACATTTTTTTCTTCCATCATCTTCAGTAGGATCTAATTATAGAGATGATTTTTAGTACTAATTATTATCCTTAAATAGATTATCAGAATGAGAAAGAAAATCAAATACAAGAGGATATTATCAGAGCTTGTTCTAAGGATTTCAAAGGTGTTTTGGATTAACACTTTCTTGTAGTATATTTTTCTTATAATGAAAAATTTCACTCAAGAATTCAGATGGATCTTTATGATTCCCTATATTAAAGTAAGTGTAGAGCTACAATGTTCTAAGATGATGTTGGATAATTAAATCTAATGAAACCATATTTATTATTTCAATATATTGTTTATTTTTATGATGATGAAATATTGATGAGACCAATTTTCTTTTCCACGAGTTTCGTTATGATGAATATTTATATGATCTTGTGGAATACATAAGAATGTATTTATGATTATATTATGTGTGTTCTTAGAATTATATATTCCATAAATGCATTGGGTGAAGATTAATGTTTATGAGATCAAAGGGTACATGAGAGTTTATCCCAATCCTGAAAAAAGGGTATATGTGAGGTTATCCAAAGACTGAAAAGTGGGTGCAAATGAGGTTATTCCTAGCCTAAAGTAGTTACACGAGAGGTTATACCAAGACTAACATGTGATGAATGACTTGGTAGGTAACTTTGACATAATATTTCTTTGATTTTGATTACACTACATTTTATGCCACTTTTTATGATATGGTATTATACCAAAGTTATGCTTTCATGGAACATGTTTTTTGATTACTTTATGAATCATGTATTATAAACATCCATGCATTATGACATGAATCTTGTGTATGATCAAAGATTTTTTGTGTATAATTTTTAAATGAAAATCTCATTATCTTATACCCTTTAAATTCATGTTATGTTTAAATAATCATTGATTTCTCCCTTTTTTACCATCACTGAATATCTAGTATCACTCTTTATTATGTTCTATTTACCCCAGGATATGAAGAAATTTTTACGTATGATGTGTCTAAGAAGTGTTCTAGTTATGAAGAACTAAGTGGGATATGTTTTAGATTTTTATGAACCAGTTTTTTATGTATCCAACTTTTTAAAGATACTAAGACATTATAATTATTATATGGATCATAATGTTATGTAATGAATATTTATCTAACAAGATGTTATAGTATTGTATGAAAAGTATGGCTCACTATAGCTAGTATCAGAGAAAGGTTTGGTTACCGTTAGAAACAGAGATGATAAATATTTATTGAGAACCATTTGGGTAATACTATGTACATTAGAACATCTGAAGTTATGGTAAATAAATGATTGTGGTTTTCGAAGAATTTTTTTCTAGGTACTACAAGTGTACGTGGTTTTGGAACAGATGTATCTGGGGTAATAATCCTAAATAAGATGGTTGAGTAGATTTTATCTATTTTTATAGTTCATGGTGAGTGGGTCCTTGTTGTGAAAATAATTTGACACTCATGGGGGATATGATTGGGTTAATTTATATTTTCTTTATGAACCATCATGAAATATTTTAACAGATTATGATCACAAGTGAATAAGATTAAACATAAGGTGTCGTATACTGAAATTATGGTGTCCTGATTTAGACATACTATATATGTTTTTCATGATTATGTGGTTTTCCCCTATGAATATTATTTCCAAAACTATGATTTTTCATTTTAGTCAATGGATTGAACCTAAAAAAATTGTAAATGCTGAATGTGATGGATTCTAAAATTATATTCCTCTGGAAAGACAAAATATTATGGGTCATAGAATGGAGAATATCATTTCTTTGATTATATACCATTTTCAATGCATGAATCATTCTACTCTTCTAAATGAGAGAATAAGGGAACAACATTCTATTGAGTCCTTCAGGAGGAACCATCCACTTTATTTTATTAGATCTATTAATCCACTAGTTTCGAAGTAATGGATCACTACCACTGAGAAAATATATTCTATTCTAGAGTATTAAGAGAAAGAAAAATTCATGTTGGTCATCTATCATTTGGATGGTGAAATAGATCAATGGTGTAATCTCATTAAGAATAGGGGGAAATTGAATGAAATTGACTCCACTGAGTGGGATAATATTATAAGGTTATTTTCCAAAAAGTAATTTACTGATATTCTTTAAATGAAAATAGAGAAGGAATTACTTGAGTTAAGTTAGAAGGATGATGAATCCATTTGTGTATTTGAGGTAAATATTATAAGACTTGTGAGGGATTCTTATGATATTATCATTGCACCAAAAAAGTAAGATTAATTGATTGTTAAATGGATTAAAACCAAGTTTCAAAAGGGAAATATCCATAAGGGAATTCAATATCTATGAAAAAATAATTAGATTTTCTACCATGGCTTTTCATGACCCGTCCCCCGGGGCCCATGTTGTGACTACCCCTTGCCAGCCTTCATTTGGCTAGCGGCTGGTGAATGGAACCAGAAAAGAATATCCCAAAATGGAAAGGCATTGGCTTTAATCTTGTACCAATACAGACACAACATACTGCACAAATCAAACCACAAAGGAAATAAAAATAGTAAAAACACCAAAAAGTACCACCACTGAGAGTAAAAGGTGTAAACATAATGTAAAGGGGATATAATACAATCCCAAATGAAAGGAAAGTACATAAAAATAAATACAAGATCTAGAGGTCGTTTTCCTAGGATCCTATCTGAAGGGTAGGTACAACTCACCGTCAAATGTCACTACCGTACACCACATCTATCGATCCACCTCTGAGCACTATCTAGAGATGGCTTCCCAAAGTCCTAGTCAAATATGTCCATTTTCTACACAAGAGACAATATGTGTGGGGGAATTCCATGTAGGGGTGAGTATAACAATACTCAGTAGGGACCCGAGACCACCAAAGGTCTCTTAGAAATCCCCAAGGGGAATACCACAAAGCAAGGTATCAATTTAAAACACAAAGCAAAAGAAACAACTCAAACCATGTATAAATTATGTTATTAATTAAAGATGATTAGTCATAAAGATAGATCATCTTATTCTATTGAGAGGCTCTGCTGATGATCCCCACGGGGTATCTAGGTGTAGATCCAAATAGGGTCACTAGGTTTTGATCCACAATGAGTCACTAGTTTCTGATCCACATAGGGTCTCTAGGTGCTGATCCACATAGGGTCGCTGGATGCTGATCCACATAGGGTCTCTAGGTGCTGATCCACGTAGGATCCCTAAGTGCAGATCCACACAGGGTCTCTAGTATGTTGATCCACCCAAGTTCTCTAGGTGCTGATCCACACAGGGTCGCTAGGTTCTGATCCACAAAGGGTTTCTAGGTGATGATCCACAAAGGTTCTCTAGTATGTTGATCCACGAAGTGTCACTATTAATTCTTAATGTCACAATCAGCCACTAGATTCTTGCATTTATCATTCTTGATTATGGGGGATTTTCTAATCAAGACATCAGTTGTACCTAAACCACTACGAGGTCTAACATAGAGTAACCTAAAGGACCTTCTATTCATAAGGGCCCCAACGGAACAGATGCCGTGTCGAATGGACGCTCGATCCGTAAGATAGGGATTTTTTTTAAAAATGGCTCGATTGGATTTTATTGTGATCCAACCTGGAAAAGCAGCAACCTCTTCCAAATCTTACAAAGAGTATCTCAAATGGACCACCTCATAGCAAGGGTCCCAACACCATTTCTGACACTTCAATCAGACACCCGGTTTGAGAGATACACACGTTTTAGTGAAACGGGGGCCAGTGGGGTCTAGGTCCAGTCCAACCCGACCTAACCCATTTTGGGTCAACCTGACTCAGATATGGACCCACTTAGTCCTAGACCACTGGTTTGTGGGTCTGAGCTGCCAATTTTTCCTGGTCTGGCGTAGCGGACCAACTCCATTCTGACACAGCACAACCGTGTTCGGTCTTCAGCACACATGGACCGTGAAACTAGTCGCGTGCTCCACATCACCCATGAACCGAGTTCATGGGATGACCAGGTCAATGCACCAACGATGTGGTGCTGGGGGGGTCTCCATAACTGCGACCTGCGTCACTCGCCCATGTGGCACGAACACAGGCTGCCACCTCCATGTGGTGCCAGTTGGCACCCCACCTCCATGCTACCGCAATGCGCAGATGGGCGCACCAGCTCCATCTTCCTATGGCCACCGCCATGGTCCACCACTAGCTGGCTCTGGTGCTGGTGCTCCAGTGGTTTCTTCTATGGTCCACCAGAGTATCTATGGTGGTCCATTTCTCAATCCGTCTATGCCTATGAGATCATAAGGATTCCACCTTTACTGTGAAGCCCTAAAACTCACCTTGCCACCATTTCGAGAATTCATCCACGAAGAACGCACATGTGGGGGGGGGGGTTGAGCCTTGTTCATGTAATCCTATGCCCTTAGTGTTAGAATTATAAAAACATGAGGAGGTATGGGGATTTTTGTTTAATCAATACAAGTGATAATTTAATCCCGAATATAGGAATCCCAAAAAAAGTCACCCTCCCACAACAAAGCAAAATCTGCAAATCAACATGTTCGTGGGATGATCTATATTTGTTATTTTCAAAAAATCAATTGGGAAACCTTAAATAGTTCAAATCCTTACCTCATTTGATGTTCTTTGTTATAGCAATCCATCCTTGAGGGTTCAAGAGGTTGCCATCGTTCGTCACTTCCCAGCATCGTTCATCAAGGCATGTTGAAGTCCATGACGTTCTCCAACATCCTTCATTCTTCATTGGAGAGGAAACTCATTGGAGATTCATCAATAAATTTCCCATGATTTAATTCCCAACTCTCCAATATGTTAGAAAATTAAAAAGGGAATACATCACAATGTTTCTATTAAGCAGTTTCATTTATGAAACAATGTAGCTATTATGCTGTGACGTTGCGTCATTATCCTATTTCATTTATGAACCAGTGTAGCTATTATGCTGCAACATAAAAATCCATTAAGGGGTTTCCTTTAATTTGCATTATCATCACCTCATTACCGAATAGTAGTGTTTTCTTCCCTTACTCAATGGTACGAAATAAAATAAAATAAATTTTTCTAAGTTATTTCATCATTTTCAAAAAAATACTGAAAAATAAATTTTTCGTTCACCCCTTGCCGGTCAAAGTTAAGTATTTTATAGGAGAATAATAATGTTATCAGTTCATCGGTGGCCTCAAATTATTTATCAGAGAAAGTGTTCAAATGTTATAAAAACCTACTCTCACATTTATATAATGTTCTTTAAAATAAGATCAAAATTATATTCCAGGAACTCCAGCCCTCAGAATCCCGTGACGTCAAAGCGTGCAGTCTCAAAACAATTCAAGGTAATTTAAAAAATGTACATGGAAATTTTTAGATATTACATTCTCCCATACCTAGGGATTTATGTACTTCAAATCCAAAACAAGGTCTAATCAAACAGGGGGGTACTGAGCACTAATATCTGCCTCCCACTCCCATGTAATCTCCTAGATGTTACCGTGCTACCACCAAACACACACCATAGAAATCAAACATCCATGAAGGACCCGCTCATGTCGATCCTCTATCTCTACTAGGAACTCCATAAATGTCTTCCCATCATCAATATCTATCTCTCCCTATCCGATGACATTTGATGGATCATGAGTTTACCTCATCCGCTGTGACATGTGAAAAAAATCATGCACTCGGTGCATCTGTGGGAAACGATCTAGGTGGTATGCCACCTATCTAACTCTATTGAGAACTGGGAAATGTTAGATGAACCTTAGAGATAACTTTCCACCCTAGCCAATTCTCTAAAATCTCCATCAGGGTGAAACCTGATGGAAAACATGGTCTTTCTCCTCAAACTCCAAGGGTCTCTATCTCTGGTTAGAATAATACATATGTATTCTTTATGCATTCCTCATCTTCTCCTGGATTATATAAACCTTCTAAGTAGTATCCCATACCATCTTTGGACGCATGAGTGCTGATTCCCCTGGGTCTGTCTAACATAGAGGTGATCTACGTGGCTGCCTGTACAAGGCCTAAAATGGTTCCATGCCAATGGTGTATGTATATATGTTATTCTATGCCAAATCCACTAGTGGTAGGTGGTCCTACCAACTGCAATCAAAATCAAGGACACAAGCACGAATCATTTCCTCTTGGGTCTGTATGGTCTGCTCTGTCTGACCCTCCATCTGGGGGAGAAATGCTGTGCTCAAGCACAATTGAGTAACAAATGCCTCATGAAACCCCTTCCACAACTAGTATCTAATGCGTGCATCACTGTCTAAGAAAATTGTCAAAGCCACCCCATGAAGCCATACTATCCTATGGATGTAGAGGGACCCTAATCCCTGTACTAATCCTAGCTCTAGGATTGGTAAGAAGTGAGCCAACTTGGTGACCTAGTCAACGATCACCTAGATAGAGTTGTGACCCCTAGACATGCATGGTAACCCAATCATGATGTCCAAGAAGATACCCTCCCACTTCCACTCTAGTACCTCAAGTGGATATGTCAAGCCTGCTAAGACTTGATGCTCGACCTTCATTTTTAGAAAAGTGAGGCATCATTAAATTAATTATGCCAATTCTTTCTTCATCCCTAGCCAATAGTACTAACGTCGGAGGTCCTGGTACATCTTCGACACACTAGGATGTACCAACAAAGGGGAAGTATGGAACTCCATCCTCACCTCCCACAGTAACATCACTGGTACTATGGTATGTCTTCCAAAAAGGATGATGTGCTCCCCAATTATCAAAAATCCATCAGGATAAGGATAAATGAGCAAGCCAGGCCTCACAGTAAACATTCACAATTTGTGCCTCCCTAACTTTCTATAAGAGTGGAGGAGTTAAAGTCATCTTCTAGAAGGTAAACTGCTTTATCACTATCCATAATGAATATCAGCATCGCTTCTAGTTGCACCATCGCCTCACTCAGCAGCTATAAAATAGACCTCCCGCTGAGTGTGTCTGCCACCACATTCCCCTTCCTAGGGGAATAAACAATCTTAGAGTCATAATTCTGGAGAAACTCCAGCCATCACCACTTTCTCATGTCTAGGTCCATCTATGAGAAGATATAATTGATTCTCTTATGGTCGGAGTAGATTGTAAACCGTTCACCCATCACGTAGTGCTACCACATCTTCAAGTAAAAGACCATAGTTGCTAACTCCACATCATGGGTTGCGTAGTTACGCTCATGCTTCCTCAACTACCATGAGCCTTAAGAAATCACTAATCTCTCCTACATCAGAACACAACCTTTTTTGGTTTCTAATACATCACAATATACCACTTAGTTTAATACCTCCTCTGGAAACCTCAAGATGGTAGTGATAGTAAGTCTTTGCCTCAGCTCATTGAAACATTGCTGGAACCTCTCTGTCCACATGAAGGGTTATCCATTCTTTTTTAATGCATACAAGGGTGATGCTACTTTAGAAATTTCAGGCATGAAACTTTAGTAGTATCTGTCCAACCCTAAGAAACTCCACACCTCAGTCACACTTTTGTATGGCTCCCAAGAAAGCATCGTCTCTATCTTTTCTGGATCAACCGCAACTCTAGCCTCCAAGATGACATGTCCGAGGAAGTGGACCTCCCGAATCAAGATCTAGAACATTGAGAGATTACCATAAAGATAGTTCTCTAAGAGAGTATCCAGAACTATCTGTAGGTTTTTAGCATGGTCCTCCTCTGATGCCAAGTACACCAAGAAGTCATCAATGAAGACCACCACGAAAAGATTGAGGTAAGGCTAGAAGATCCTATTCATGAGTCCCATGAACACTACAGGGGAATTAGCGCTGCCGAAAGGATTAACTAAGAAATCATAGGGGGCATACTGGTATCTAAAGGCTATCTTCGGTATGTCTTCATCCCGTAACCAGAGACGATGATAGCATGATCTGAGGTAGATCTTCGAGAACCACCTAGCTACCTTTAACTGATCGAAATGGTCATCAATCCTCAGAAGTGGATACTTTTTTTTCAGAGTCACCTGGTTTAGGCACCAGAACACCACACAAAGCCTCAAGATCCTATTTGTATTCTTGGAAAACAACATTAGGGCTATACATGGTGAAACACAGGGCTTTACGAACCCCTTCTTCTACAACTCCTACAGTTATACACAAAACTCATGAAGCTCTCAGGGAGTCATCTGATATATTGTTGTGGAAATCAGAGTTATCCCTGGGTACAAGTTAGTGAAAAAATCTACCTATTTACAATGAGGCAGTCCTGGTAAATCTTATGGAAAGATATCCTCATACTCATCCACCACTATAAGAAAGCTCAGAATCCTCTCATCCACTACACTAAGGGTGAGGCTATCCAACTGGTGAGTGATCGGCTACACCCTCCTTTGAAAACGTCCGTCCTATGCTGCAAAGGTTCCCTTCCCACCAGTGAAGTAAAACATTGTCCCATCCTCACAGACACACCTCACTTTGCACCAAAAACATTCAACTTGAGCATAGACTATAGATAACCTGTCCATACCCAAGATGACGTCTTAAGGCCTCTACCTTGCTACTAGGAGATCCCAGACAAAGATATTTGCTCTTACAGAAAGATCACACCACTAGAATGAGTGTGTAATCATCAAATACCCCCTATACGAGCCTATAATGGTAAGGATCAAGCCAAAAACTCCACCGAAATATCTGAGCCTCGAATGTGATCCATGGAAGGGAAATATTGACTGGATCATGTGTCTATGAGAACTAAAACAAAGTGGATAAGACATAGATCATATCTCTAATAATCTCTGGAGCTCCGTGGTAATAGGCCCCCATCACCAGAAGCTGGCCTCACCCTATCCGTAGGCTCCCAGAGCCTGTGGTGGACAACCTGGGGGTGGTGGTGGAAGTACCTCGAACTGTCATCCACCACATTCCCCTAAGCCTCCTCCCCTGCCATGTTTGTTTTCCTATAGACATCTTCATTTGAACCTCTATCTCTAACTCAATGGTCTCTTGACTATATTCTGGTCATCCTTGTGGGGAGTTGGACACTCACGAGCCTTGTGCCCCTTTATATTGCATGAGTAACAAACTCTAGCCCTCATATGACCTCCTATGCATCACATACTATGCACCACTGACCCTGCATCTTTGGGTCATCCTACAGAATGTCTGGCCCACTTGGGCCTCCATGTCATCTTCCTACGGCCTGCTGCAGATGACTCAGACACCTATCATCTGGTGGGGGATCTCACCATCAGTGATTACTCGCATGGGAAGCTGCCCACTAGTAGAGATCTCTATAGCACTCTATCTTGAATTTGTATGCTGAGAAAAACCATCAACGCCCTGATCTCCCATTAGAGTCCCTAATCAAAGGTCTGGGACCTATAGAAAGGGTCTCATACCATGCCGATGGAGTATCAAGATAGGTCAGTAAATCAAACCGAGTACTGAGCTATAGCCAGGATTCCCTACTATAGGTGAAATAGCTCATGAATATACACAGAGTATAGTGTTGCTGGTACGAACTATTACATGAAGAGTATCTCAAAGTCTAACCAGACAAGTGTCACCTCCTCGTGTGTTTGGAGCCTCATGCTTCATCATCTCCCTATTGTGCTTTGAAAAAGGCTAGCATCCAGGACCACCATATGGTTTGTAGGTGTATCAACCTAGCAAAAAACTTGTGTAACTCCCACTAGCCAATCCTCTACTGCCTGAGGATCTCTTGTTTCTGATGCTTTCACCAGGTCACGTGTGTCCATCTTGTTCGAGGTCATCGATGCTATTTGTTGCCCCTAATTCCCACTTTCCAAAGGCGGGAAATATATTTTCGTTGTCCAGAAACATTTCCTCCTTGATCGAAACAGGATTATGGGATGTCAGTTCTTCCTTCAGTGGAATCCTCCTCAGAACTCGTCACTTAATCAGGGTCTCCTTTAAAGATTGAAACATTGTTCATGGAACTCTTCCCATTTCCATATCTTTATGGACTTAGTTAATTACACTTATTATTTATGGATATTCCAAGGGGTATGGTTAGGGCAGCATCCTTTGGTCGGGGGAGTAGTCATGTTGGACATCACTGGCGCGTCTCGATGCTGGAACACTGGCACATGTTGATTTCTTCCCCTTATTATAGGGCTTCTCGAGGGAGAGGAAAACCGAGGCATCCCATGTCGAACACGGGGAATTATATGGCATAGGAAGGTATATGAGGTTTTCCTCAGCTTCTTATGCTTAACACAGGGTATACCGTAGGTTTAACGTCTAGCGGAGATGGATCAGACTGATCAGAACACTGGCTAGCGTGGATCAGGTGAGTACAACCCCTGGAGTTAATACCAATAATGAGGCTAACATGTAGTTAGCTACCTGATTGTTGTTCATGTGAATGGGGATTGGGTTGGCATGATCCCACCGGGATGTGGCGGCCCAGGTAAGAACCAAAATGGATGGTGGATGGATAAGTAAAGTGGGTGGAGAATGAGGTGGAGTCGACTCGAGGATGATGGTGATGTTGGGCTTGAGTATCGAAGAGACCTCTTATGTATCCCCGTGGCAGGGAATCAAATCCATCATAGTTCACCTGACAACGGCTTCCCATTGTGTGGGGATTTGAACAGATTACCATTGGATGGGGTCACAACGGCTTACCACTAGATGAGATCACAACAGATTACCGCTGGACGACATCACAACGACTTACCACTGGATGGGATCAAACATCAGGTAGGATTCCTACGTACCTTATCTAGGAGACAAGGATCAAATCCCACATAGTTCAGGATGGTGGATTTAGTTCAGCATCGTACAAGATAAAAGGGGGGCATGCAACTTAATGTCATGTGGGCCAAAGGTTGTCCGACGTGAAGGGGGGGTCAGAACTAATGGTTTTTGGGCTTGAACCTTAGATAGGATTCCTACATAAATTTCCCTGATGAGGATCAATGAACTCTTAGTTCATGTTGTGGGAACCAACATGAAGGTGGTGAGAACCAATGGGGTGTTGGGATTGAACATCAGGGGGGATTCCTACATACCTTACCTTAGAAAGGATCAAAGTCCTCGTAGTTATGATAGTGGGAACCGACATGAAGGGTGTCAAAACCAATGGGTGGTGGGATTAAACCTCAGAGAGGTTTCCAATGTACCTTGCCTTGGAAAGGATCAAATTTCACATAGTTTAGGTGGGGTTTTTGGGGCTTAAACTCTAGATTTTCCAATAAAATTTGGGTTTGATTTTCTAAGAGAACTCTTATGTATCCCTGTGGCAAAGAATCCAAGTCCTCGTAGTTTGGGAGGATTCAGTGCCCCGACATGAAGAGGTCAAGACCCGTAGATGGTGGGCTTGAACCTCATGGAGGATTCCTACATACCTCGCCTTGGCAAGGATCAAATACCACATAGTTTAGGTTGTGGGAACTGAACTAAAGGGGGTTAGAACCAATGGGTTGTGGAATTGAACCTATGAGAGGATTCCAATGTTCCTTTCCTTGGAAAGGATCAAAGTCCACGTAGTTCAGGTGTGGGTCTTGAACCTCATGGAGGCTTCTTACGTACCATTCCTTGGAAAGGATCAAAGTCCATGTAGTTCAGGTGTTGGGTTTGAACCTTAGGGAGGCTTCCTATGTACCTTTCCTTGGCAAGGATCAAATTCCACATAGTTTAGGTGGTGGGAACTGACATGAAGGGGGTCAGAACCAATGGGATGTTGGGATAGAACCATAGGGAGGATTCCTACATACCTTGCCTTGACAAGGATCAAATCCCACAAAGTTCAGGTGGTGGGAACCGACATAATTGTTGTCAGAACCAATGGGGTGTTGGGATTGATCCTTATGGAGGGTCCCTACAAACCTTGACCTGTGAAGGATCAAAGTCCACAAAGTTTATGATGGTGTGGATGAACCAACATGACGATTTTTGGGACCAATGTGTGGTGGGATTGAACCCCATGGATGCTTCTAACATACCTTGCCTTGGAAAGGATCAAAGTCCAAGTAGTTAGGTGTTGGCATTGAACCATAGGGAGGATTTCTATGTACCTTGACTTGGAAAGGATCAAAGTCAACATAGTTCATATGTTGGGTTTGAACCTCAGGGAGGCTTCCTACGTACCTTTCCTTGGAAAAGATCAAAGTCCACGTAGTTCAGGTGGGGTTTTGGGGCTTACACTCTAGGATGCCTATAAAAAGTTGGGATTGAATCTCAAAGAGACCTCCTACATATCCATATGGAAGGTAATCAAAGTCCTCGTAGTTCAGGAGGATTTGGTGCACTGACATGAAGTTGTCGGGACCAGTGGATGGTGGGATTGAACCTCAGGTAGGCTTCCTACATACCTCTCTTTAGAAAGGATCAGAGTCCACATATTTCAGGTTGGGTTTTTGGGGCTTACAATCTAGGCTTCCCAGGGAGGATGTCATGGTCGATGCTTACTCTAATCACATGTGAGTCATTATCGATGTGAGAAAAAAGATCCATTAAAGGCCTGAGGATCACGTTGTGGAAGGTTCATCCGTGGGAAGTGGAATGAGGCTTATACATAGTTGGAAGACCAAAGAGAATATATGGGCTTACATGTGGTTAGAATCACAAAGAGATGGATATTAGGACTTACTCTAGGGTGGAGGTCTGAGTGGTGAAAAATCCTAGCGGGAGAGGGATTTGGCACCGGGAAAAGGAGAGGAGCATGGATGCTACCTCCTTCAAGAAAACGCAGGGGCTTACAGCAGGGTGGTTTCCCTTTCACCATGGATAGATGTATCTCTGATAAAGAGGATTTCATTCCCTGTGAGTAATGATATTGCTCTCATGGAGACCAGTGGGAATAGATAATGTCCAAGACAAAGCACCCCACATGCATGGAATGAGGTGAGGTCATAGTTTAACATCATGTGCAGAGGACAAGGGGGCTTAGCAGTTTAACGTCCTGCAGCTCGGATGAGGTGGGTTTTCTCCACACCCCTAGGACTTACATAACTGATACCCGCCCTCCCTTGAGGGAGGGAAGGCATCGACAATGCCATGGTTGGAGGGTGTCATGAGGTGATCCCATTGGGGGTCCACGTTAGCATGACTATGAGAAGAAGCAATAGTCGTTAGTGTGCCTATGCGAAAAATCTTGAGGAAAAGTAACACAACGGGTTGCACCACCCAGGGGACCTTGAAATTTATTCGTGAAAACCTGAAGGGCCACATGGGAAAATGATTTGTAGAGAAAAGGGGTTCATAGTTAGAAGCCTGGTGAAGCTCTGGTTCTCCGTGGAGTGGAGAGGCTTCATGAAGGGATGTGCTTCACGAAGTGAAGTCGCCTAGCCTAGGTATAGGGCGTAGGTGTATATGGAAGGTGTTTTGCGAAGTAGAAAGGTATTCGCAGAGCAATGCCTCGTGAAGCAAGTGTGCCTTGTGATGCATTACATTGTGAAGCAATGTGCATCGCGAAGCACAATGATCGTGCCTTAGCATACAAATCACATATGTATGAAGGTTGTTTTGTGAAGCATAAATGCTCCACGACGACCCGAGTCCCCTTGGGGATCTCCTTCCTTCATGGAGGCCCATGAGATCCATGAAGGAAATCCCTATTTGGAGAGGGGTGGAATCCATGCATGGGGGAAGGCACTTCGAGATGCAAATGTACATTTGAAATCTCATGGTTCAGAGAGAAAAAATTGCTTCATGATGTGGGAGATGAGAAGAAGAACGGTCGGAGGATCAGTCTTTTAGGCCCAAGGGGAGCCTGATATTTATAGGAAAGAGGTGTCGTGAAGCAAAGATCACTTGACGTGACGTTGGATCTTGCTCCACGGTAGGTTCATGAATGTCAAAAGGGTTCGTGGAGCATCCTACCTCTTTGTTTCGAAGCGGATTCGTGAATGTCAAATCGGATCGCAGAGCATCCTGCCTCCTTGCTCCATGGAGGGTTTGCGAATATCAAATCGGATCATGGGGCATCCCTCCTAATTGCCCCACAGCGGGTTCACGAACATCAAATTAGTTCGCGGAGAATCTCACCTCTTTACTCTGTAGTAGGTTCATGGATATCAAATCGGTTCACGGAGCATCTATCCTCCTTGCTCTGTGGTGGGTTCATGAAGGGAGAAATCTACGTCGGCCACAGGGCTACGGGGCTCCACAATCAGGTTTCACGAGGCATCCCCTTTTTCTCTTATTTTGTTCTTTATCTTCCTTGATTTTGGAATAAAAAATGCCCTTCCTCAGACTAGGAGCCGAGGAGAAAATGAAGCTCAAATTTGGAGGGTCCACCACCAAAATTCCTATATCAATCACAAAGCTGACTCATGAAAGGGGATCGCGAGGTGGAACAACAAGCATGGGATAGCGTGAAAAAAATCTCACCATGGATCAGATGCATTGTGAAGCTCCTAGGGTCATGACCTCTCTTTTGTTCTTTATCTTCCCCTAAATTGTTGGCTTTTAGCGCTCTCAATTCTCCAAGATCCACATACTTCGTGATTTCAGTCCACGAATCGGGCCTTCTGCTTCACGGCGCGCAATGAGTCTTTTACTTCGCATCGGTGTGCTCTGCGAACTTACTTCTGAAGGTTGGGGCAGGCCTCCACGAACATCCTTTGCAACCAATCTCTATAAACATGCTTCTTGAAAGATATTCACAAGACAAACCCAATGAACACCCAATCTACAAGAAGGAATGACTCACAATGAGGCTTCTATGGGGGGTCCTTTCAGACGCTGCCCAAAGTGAGGAGATGGAGAATAGATTGGGCTTAGGGGAGTTGATATAGAGCCACTCCGACCATGGGTCGTTGGTGGAGCTACTATTGGCAAGACAAAAGAACTATCTGATGTACAAGAGGCTGCCTTTGTATGGCTTTGGGCTGTGGGATGGCGTCTTTATCCCTGAAGCCTGTAAGGACGAGCAAAAATATTAGTTCTGAAGGACACCGTGTCAGCGACAGTGGTTCAGGGCGGTTGACGGCCATGCCCTAAGGGACATCACCCCTTTCATTGCTGGTTGTCTGTAAAATCATCTTAAAAATGTTTAGGGTAAGCGATTGAAGTTGGAGACATCCCCCCCTTCTGTACCAAAGGATCTTGAAGGCAGTTATGATGATCCTGGAGAAGGGGTGGTCTAATGAGTGGGACCTACGTCAGGGAGGTGACTTCACAGATGATTGGGCCTTGGCCTACTGGTTAGGTGCCTCATGTGAAGAGTTTGGGAGTGAGTTGAGGAGAGTGGGCCTATATGAGGCAGCTTGGGCCTCCCAATTTAACATCTTCCAAACAAAGTATCTGATGCCGAAGTTGTTGAGCAGGCGGTGATCGAGGACCAATACCTTCCACTTGCACCGGGGGGAGGTCAAAATTTGATTATGGGACATGCACCAGATCTCAGGGGTCCCGAACTGGGGGTGATGTATGATGAATTCCTCCCGGTTATGGGTGTGTGGTAGGATCCATAGAAAATGTCACCGCGGGCGATGGCACTGATGGAGTTGGTGCTGGGAGAGGATAAAGAATTAGTGAGAGACATCCACTTAAAGCGGCAATCCAAACAGTTTCTATACTTCCCAAAAAATAGAATGTTTCTGGTGAGGCCCCATACTTTCTAGAAGGGGGTCAACGGGGTAAGGAGAACTCGTATTGGCGGCTCCTGGAGGACAGCCAATGGAAAACCTGGGGGTTCAGTGTCAGCACTAAGTAATAACTGATAGTCAGGCATGCAACATTCATCACTGCTCTCATCTGTAGTTGGATCCTGCCGGTGATGGATACGAACATGGGCATGCGACCAAGAACATTTATCGTGGTGTCCATGTTGGTGACAAGAGGGCATGTGATCCTCAAAATCTCGATGCTCGCCAAGTTGTATAAGATGCTATAGCATATCAGTGAGGGGAATAGGCCATAGAGGATATGTGGTCTGTTACACCTCTTGTATGGGTGGATATCGGTGTTCATCAGGGGAGTCTATGAATATCTTAACCCCCTCTCCCATCTAGGATCAAACTTCTGTCCATCCATTCTGAATGCCGCAGGGAGCCTTCTGGCCAAACTAATTGTGTTGGCGGTGCTGAACCGTGTCTGGAAAATAGAGGAATTCAACCTTCATCCATTCCCACTCCCAACTAGTACTTCTAATAATTATGGCCAAGGGATATAAGTGAACCAGTCCTATCTCCTGGGCTTTTGAGGCTAAGTTCTGGTGGCAAGAATAGACCATGATCCTCTTTGTGATTCGTACACCCTGCACCAATTTTCTAGGCAATTTCAGTGTATGCAACGGCTGACCCCAAATATCTATTTAGGGGTGCGCTGTAAGGAACATTCATGCGTGATAAGGCATATGTGACTCATGTTATCCTGGGAGGATGGAAGGATGCAGAAAGAATTGCCTCCGCCCAGGGCCATATTTGGATTGGTGAAAGAGTATTCCCAAAGCTGGGAGGCGGCCTACTCAGGGGAGATGATAAAGAAGCCAACCATTCAGGCCAGAGATGGTGTGCCTCCCCAACCTCGAGGTTGGGGCCAGAAGATGGAAATTACACCCCACGGTGGTGGGGATTCCATGATAGCAAGGCTTGTACTTGCTGAGGGAGGGGCAGCGATAGCAGATCCTGCAACAACAGTGGACTTGGTGGGCCCAGGAGAACTGAGTTATCCAGAAGGGAGGCCACTAAGAGGATTCCGTAGAATACCCACCCAAGCTCCAACGAAGCAGTTGTGCCATAGAGATATGTCATAGAATGTCGCCTTCCCATAGGCCTGGGACATCTTGGATTTCAATAAACAATTCCTTGGCCCTTTCGAGATGTGGAAACACTTGAACTACCTCAGAATGGACTAGCAAGGAATTGTACCTATCAGCGCCGGATCTAAAGTATCCCAGGAGGAGGAAGAGTGATATCTGGTAGATTTGGAGGAATATTTTCACTCCTGAGGTGCCCCACTTCTAATAATAGACCGGGTGATGGTGTTGTTGAATCAGACAGCCCCCTCCCCCCCCCCCCACAGTTGTCAGCTACCGAACTAAGGGAGCGCTTTCCATTTCTAGAAGAATCGGATGAGTCCTCCTAGGAGAAGAGGCTTGTAAAAGAAGCCCATTTGGGGAGGGTGAAGTTGGTGATCAAGACTCGAACCATGAATAATTTTCATAGGCCCTTGAGGTAAAATCCAAATCCCCTTAGGGGTTACTTCCACGTCATTCTGGACTCCTTACTAATACTTGATCTTTGCATGAGGGTCTTATAAACAAAACCTATTCCCGCCTCTCAACAGATGTAGATGCGGGACACGTATGATATACACCTGTTGTTACATTGATTACCACATATGGCAGGTCCGAGACACCTAAGTTGGCTCCCTCGGAGCTTTTAGAACTTCTGAAAATATACGGGGGGCCACGGCTCAGGGTCTCGATGGCGTCAACCCAAAAATGAGACCAGGAATTTGATCTATGTAAGTCTCCTCTTCCAAATTCATTACTTTCACCCATTGAATATGTCAACTGATGTCCATTAACCTTTTTGGTGTGCACAATTATTCAAATGGCATGGGCTTCCTTAGCGAGGTTGGTCAGGGCTTCAGGTGGCACCTTTCCTTGAGGAATGTTGGGGATCATGGAGGTGGATATCCAGATTGACCATGCTGTGGTTCTCCTAATCACTGGTGGGACCTTCAGCAGGACTGAGATCGAGATTATTGAGGTGGGGTCCGACGATGAGGATCGATCAGACAGCCCGGGTCCCACCATACCCAATCAAACACTAGATGTGGACCCTACTAACTAGTTCCTGGGAGAGTTCCCCACATATGAGACTGCCAACCGCACTGACTAGTAGAAGAAAACCTCTGATGAAGAGGATAGTAAAATAGTCCATCGCCGATCATGGAAGATGATCAATCCCTTCATCGATGAATCCCCCAAAATGCGATCGCTGGATGAGATGGATAGACTTCGCTCATGGATACTTGAACTATGTGCTGGGGGAGTAGATGCTCGACATCCCACCATGATCGTTCAATATATTATTGCAGAGATGATTCGGGAGTATGACTGTGGCCTTGGTGTGGTCTGGAAGTGGAGGAAAGAAGTGAACATTAAGAGGCTCTGGGAGGATGAAGATGAGATTCAGCGGCTGCAGGTCTGAGTGGAAGAGCACTCAGCCTCCCTTGATGTGAAATCAGAGCTAATATTGTGATTGAGGGCCCAGCTATTAGAGGCAATGGAGCACATAAATCAGACCTCCGAAGAGATGATGGTCCTTCGGACCGACATAGGGTGGTCCCAGATTGCGGTCGATGAATTGCGCCCATTGCTTCTGAGGAGTAGTGGAATCTGAATAGGTGGCATAAAACCCTGAATGCCACAAGACAAAGGGTTCCATATCTACAAATTTATTTTGAAGGGGTTAATCCGTCCATGGGAGGGATCAACCCTCGGGTGCTATAAGGATTACAAACCCTCGAATGTACTTTCATGCTTTGATTGTTTTATGCCAGATGCTTGCATGAGTTCTATTATCTGTATTTGTATTACACACATATGTTATATTCGTGAAATGACCAGTGAACAATCCCTAAGCTCTCATGGGTCGAGCCAAATGTGTGAAACAAGGGATGGTCGCCGTGCAATTTTCTCTGAACGTATGGGTGTCGACCAGGCTTCGGGAATCCGGGGTTCAAACAACCAATCTGGATTTCTAGAATGAAATGGGAGAGGCCCGATTAGAGGACAATAACCTCAAGACAATTGACATGTTTTCCTTTTTAATGTGTTGTAGTTCACTAGTGGGGAAACGCCAAGGGCATCCGACTTATTCCAAACATAGGGGAATGGAAATTGTGAATCACGATACCAAAATTTTAGAACATTGTAAGGGTGGCATGACAATAGAGGATGACTGTTGACCATGTTCAAAACACATTATCCTTATTCCGTTAGCCTGGAATGGTAATAACAAATGAGGGTCGGCCGCCGACCATGTTCAAAACATGGGGCCTAACTCGAAATGTCATCCATTATCCTTCTAGAACACTATCCCAGGACAGGAGGCAAGCCATAGGCCGAGCATCCAAACTGTTAAGGGGTTCTTTCTGATGTGAAGGAGGACGAGGGTCCAAATAGGAGGCATGCAAATCATGGAGTGTATAGTGATGGGTTGTTTGAATGTATTCCAACAATCGAGAAAATATGCCACTGTTGTGAAAACACATTCGGGGGACACATCAGTCTAATCATGGATCATAACTACTCCCAAAAAAGACCTATTTGGCAAGGGATCTAGTTCATCCCATGATATCATGGGGCATCCTAAACTTGTTTAGTGTATAATCATAGTTTAGTGTCATAGAACTTGGACCAGGTGGGGAAAAGACGCGATAGGTACACGGTCCAACCTTTTCAAAACCCGACGTGAATGAGGACCCATAAGGTACTCCCCACACCACACGTTCCCAAGAGAGTTCGGGCCAAGGGGACGAAAGAAAGGGGAAAATATTTTTGGATTCCTGGGGCTGGACCTGGAGACAATGTGTCTAGGAATTCTTATGTATTCCATTAGGATGGAAATCAAGTCGTACGTAGTTCTGGGAGAGACATGGTAGGATTCTAGTGTTAGGGAAAATGCGGTTGTATGGGTCTGGACCTTGCACCGAAAGAAGTAATATTTGATAGATCTTGTTTGTCCTTTAGGGTGAATGTGTGCCCCATTTTTTTTAAAATCGATGGACCTGGGACAGAAAGTCTAGGGATCACCACAGAAATCAATCTGTAGGATGGCATTGAGAAATGGTAAGGTGTGTGACCGATTACAAACAAGATTCCCCCTTGAGTGAGGATATCACGGTGTAGTGCTATTTTTCATCGTGTGGCTAGAACAATGATGTCACAGTTTAGGGTCATGTGATGAGATGAACCATGCATTTTAACATCGTGTAGTATAGACACAACGGTTTAAAGTCATGTGGGACTAGTGATCATAGTTTAATGTCATATGGATCATACATATATAGGAGATATGAGGTTACAAAGGGAATGTGCACGGCGTGATAAGTCATACCGACATGAATGAGGATGAGGTATACACATCATACCGTGTACGATTCTGAGGAGGAAACCTTGGGCCAAGGGTCCAGAAAAGGTTATAGGATAAGGGGTAGGAGAAACTAGCTCTTAATTGAGCTAGACCTAAAGACGAGATGTTCGGGTGTTCCTACATATCCCATGAAGATGGGAATCAAGACACATGTAGTTATTGAAGGTTCCTTTTAATGTCATGCAGGACATCACAAAGTTTAATGTCATGTGGGATAGGAAGTATGAGGCTAACTCCTAAAAATGGGTGTATATGGTGCAGGTAATGAAAACCCGATGTGAATGAGGACATAATCCCATACCACGCCATGCGGTCCCACAAGGGTTATATCCTAGAAGGAAGAATAGAAGATACAAATTAGTGGAACTTGAGCTGGACCCAAATACGAGGCATCTTGGTATTCCTACATATCCCATGGGAATGGGAATCAAGTAGAACGTAGTTCTGAAAGAGATATTAGTTTAAGTTGTAAAATCTTGAACCATGGAGAAGTGGAATCCTCCCATGTAAGTGAAGACCTCAACCCGATACCTAAGCCCACATGAGTCAAACTTGGAGTGGGAAACAAGGGCGGAATAGGTTTTTTGCCATACTTGGAATGCACGCTAAAGGGAAGTCGGTGCAGAGCCCCGAATGGTGCCTTTTCTGTGGCTTTTTTCCTACTAATGTGAAAATGTGCACTGAAGGATAGTGTCGAGAGTGTCAAAACATCATTTGGACCTGATGGGGTGGAAAATAATGTGAATCATGTAACCAACATTCAAGGCTTAAAGGGGCTGGCATGGCGATGGAGGATAACTATTGACCATGTTTGAAACACAACATCCATATCATGTTAGCCTAGAATGGGGACAAACAAATGAGAGTCGACCACTGACCATATTCAAAATGTGGTACTTGTATCGATTTCTTGAATGAAACCATTGAGGATGTTGGCACGTAATGGTAGGAGAGCTCTTAGGCCTAACATCCATGCCTTTTGGGGGTCCCATGGGGTGTGAAATATAATGGAAGCCCAAGTGGAGAGGAACACGAAGCATGAAAAGTGGGCCAAAGTATGTCCATGTAGAGTCTAACACACCAAGTTCTAGACCAGATTACTCATGGGCCAATTAGTGAATCATCGAAGAGGGTAGAGAGACCTGACTTAAGGGAAGCCGATTCAAAGAGATGAAAGCAGGGAAAGGCAGTGAAGGCCGCTCAGGAGAGAGAGGTATGCGGCGTGGTTGTTATAAACCTGAAGTGAATGGGGGAACACACCCATACCACACTGTATACCCCTCTTCTAGAGGAATTCGACAACAGGGGCCAAAATGATAGGGAGGTTTCTAAGATATGGGGACAGAACCAAATACCATATGTTTGGGCGGTCCCACATATCCCATGAGGGTGGGAATCAAGTCACACGTAGTTCTGGGATAGGGATTAGGAAAATATGGACCAGATACCCTAATGTGGGGCGTGTACGACACAATGAGTAACCCAATGTGAATAAGGACGTGAGTCCATACCATACAACCCTATGTGATAACCTGGTCTAGGTTCTCGAAAAGGCCAAGGGGCCTGAGGTTAGGCCTTGGAAATAATGTCATGCCTAGCTTGCAATTTAACGTCACGCAGTGCAGATGAAGGTAGTGGTAAGGTATCTCATATAGGGATGTGTACGACACTACAAGTAACCCGATGTGAATGAGGACATAATCCCACAACACACCGTACAACCCTAAGTGGGAACTTGGGCCAGGGGCCCAAGAAGGACAAGGGGCATGAGGCTGGGCCTCAGATGGAAAGTCCCAGCCAGTTTGCAGTTAAATTTCTTGCAATGATGAAGAAGGTGATCTTAGTTTGGGGTCATAGAACTCGGATCGTATATGCCTAGTTTAATGTCATATGCATGGGACAGAGAGGGCGAATCAATGTGTTTATAGAAGACCACAAAGTTACAATAACGATAGAGATCAACTGTTGACCAGGTTCACAACACAGTATCCACCTTTCTGTGACCAGAATTTGGGGCAAGAAATTGAGCATCAACCATTGACCATATTTTCAACACGAGACTTGTATCAAATTTTTGCTCGAAATCCTCAAGGGCGTTATCCCATAATGGTAGGAGAATCCTTGGGCAGACCATCTATGCCATTTGGGGGCTCTTTTGGATATAGAGGGTGATGGAAGCCCAACTGATGGGACTCCCAAAGCATGGCATGTCCTATTATAACGGGACAGATGATAAATGAAGGGAGGGATGTCTCAAGTGGATATGTGTGGCATGGTGAAATATCTCTACATGAATAAGGATGTGTGTCTGTACCACACCACATGATCCTAAATGAGAACTTGGGATAATGGCCCGAAGGGGTCGAAGGACTTGAGGTTGAGCATCCTAGCCAACTATAGTTATATGACCTCTCATGATGGAATTGCTCTCATAACTCCTATGCCCATGTGATCCATGCTCAGTCTGGGAAACAAGAAGTAGGATTAGGCTCTCCCCATTACATAAGGGTCTGAGAGTGGTAATCACCCTCCCACTCGAAGAAGACTGATATTTTGAGAGACACTGGGGCAGAATGAACCACTACACTCCATGTTTGGGACATATGAAGGTGGTGACAATGACAAAATAAAGCTACTGACCAGATTCGAAACACAACATCTATATCATCTAACCTAAAATGGGAAAGAAAAATGAGCATCGACCGCTGACCATATTCGCAATACAATACTTTTATCAATTTGTTGTATGAAACCCTCGAGGATGCTAGCCCATAATGGCAGGAGAGCCCTTAGGCTGAGAATCCTTTCCATTTGGGGGTCCCTTTGGGTGTGAAAGATAATGGGAACCCAAATGATGGGGTTTGTGGACCATTAATGCAGCTGTGCAATTTGAAATAATGTTGGACAAGAGAAGATATAGAGATCTTCAGGGGAGAGAGATACATGGTACGGTCAAGATGAACATTACGTGAAAGAGGGAAAAAGCATGTGCCACACCATGTGTTTCGTCCCAATGGAAGGTCCCGAGGTTTTGAGGCTGGGCCTACATATGAAATTTCTAGGTGGTCCTATGTATCCCATGAGGATGCGAATCTAGACACACATTGTTCTGAAAGGGACATGCAGTTTAGCATCATGAGGCAAGGATGTGGGAGGATTAGAAGAATGAAGGAGGCCACATGGTGCAATCATTGTAACCCTGACATGGGTGGGGTCAAAGAAGCCTACACGACACCATGTGAGATCCTCTAAAAGAACTATTCCCTGGAGGAGATAGTCAAAGAGGGAGCTGGGGCTGGACTCAATATGAGGCGCTAATCATTCCTATGTATCCCAAGATGATGGGAATCAATCCATATGTAGTTCTTAAGATGCAGTTAAATGTCGTTCGGGATGATGCATAGTTTAAAGTTATGTAGGACTGAACAGTTTATAGTCATGCTGGACAATCATGCAGTTTAGGGTCATGGAGGACCGTACAGTTTAATGTCATGCAGGACCGTAATGCAGTTTAGGTTCATACAGGACCCACTCTTTGTGGTAGTAAAGGACCGTAGAGTTTAAGGTAATGATGGACCATAATGAAGTTTAGGGTCGTACATGACTAACACTTTAAGGTAGTACATGACCGTATAGTTTAAGGTCATACTGGACCATACAATTTAGGTTCATGCGGCACCGGATGGCTCAAGAAAGGTATTTCATGAGGAACTTGGCATTGCTGGGAGGAGTTATACGCTCACCATTCATGGTAACCAGTGATTATGCGCAATTAGAGTAAACCTTGTGAATGATGTAAGGTCCTTCCCATTTGGTCTCCAACTAGGTTGGTTTCCTAATAGGTATCATTGGTTCCCTCAAGGAAAATACCAAGTCACCTTACAAGAAGGAATAAAGGAAAACATTATTGTTGAAGGCTCTGGCTGTCTTTTTCTGATGCCTTTCCAAATTATGAAGGGCACGAAGCCTAGTCTCATTGAGCACTTCCAACTCAGCCAGATAGATTTCTTCTACTTTATCGAGTGCTTTCTAATCATAGACATTTGTTCGCAATGAGGGCTATTGAATCTATATGGGAAAGAAGACCTCCATCTCATACACCAGGGAATATGGAGTCACCTAGGTGAAATTACAAGTCATCGTCCGTTAAGCCCAGAGGCCACTGGGGAGCTTCTCTGGCCAACTCTTCCTATTCTGACTAAACATTTTCTGCAGAATGTTAGGGAGGGTCTTGTTTAACACCTCGATCTTTTTATTTTCTTATGCATGATAGTGAGAGGTATGGTTAGAATGGTTATTGTACTTAGTGTACAATTTCTTTAGCTCAGATGCTCAGAAGTTCATGCCATTATCAGTGAGGATGGCATGAGGGACTCCAAATCGGTAGACGATGTTGGAACTCACAAATTCAACGATGTAATGGGCGTTCAACTCCTTGATTAGAACTACCTCTACCCACATGGAAAAGAAATTTGTAGCCATCAGAATGAATCTGCACTAGCGAGCTATCATGGGTTGATATGGTCCCATGACTTCGACTCCCCACACCGAAAATGGCCAAGAGTACTTGGTGGAGTGGATAGGCTCTGGAGGCCTATGAATAAAGTTATCAAGGATTTGGCATGTATGGAATCTCTTGGAGAACTCAATGTAGTCATGGATAATGGA
Source organism: Viscum album (assembly GCA_963277665.1). NCBI lineage: Eukaryota > Viridiplantae > Streptophyta > Magnoliopsida > Santalales > Viscaceae > Viscum > Viscum album. Next base: position 1,427,933,544 of record OY728156.1, on the reverse strand, counting down.
GGTCCAAAATTACCCCAATCTCTGGATCTGGTGAGACAGCTTCAGCCCGGTTTGATGAGCCATGCAGTTACCAGCGTGAAACTCTTTCATGACCTGAGATATCTCGACTCCATGAATGAAACAAGGGATAACCCCATCAAAACCATGCTTGTAGAGGATTTTATCATGGCTAGGGTTGTCCAGGAGGGTGAACTGCAATGTGCGGCATCAGTTTCGCTCACGATCGGCCTGATTAGCTGGGAGGTAACCATTTTGGAGATACTCTACAAAGGGGGATCTCCAGTTGGGATTCACTTAAATCATAGCATCTGGGGGTCCTGACATGGAGGCTCCAGTGGTAATATGACTCACCTATAGGCTGTCTTCATCATCTGGGTTGACAGGAGCAATGAATCTCTAATGTGCCATGTGAATAATCAGATCATCTTACTCAGGTTCCGCAAGTGATGCAGCAAGGACGGCCAGGGCATTAGCTCGACCGTTCTAAGATCGAGAAACATAAGGGACTTATAGCTGAGATAGGAACTAGGCCATTAGCTGGAGAGTGAATTCTAACAATGGTATGAGCTCTGGCATTCTAACGATGTAGTCACCGTTAATCTGTTTGATGACTAGTTCAGAGTCCCCTTTCACATGAAAATGGGGCACAACAATCTCAAGATCTAGATTGAGGCTAGTGATGAGAGCCCGATACTCTGCCTAATTTTTGGCACAACCTTCTAACAACAGTAATGAGTATGGCAGGATTACTTGTTCTAGGGTAATGAAGATGATACCCAAGCCTACTCTGTTGAGCCTGGGGTCATTGAGCCTTCTACCGATGGGGCTCTGAGAAGCACCATTGAAGTGCATCTTCTAGTATGGCGTGACTTGGTCTACTGAGAGAATCACCTCATTGGGGAAATCGAGATCCAAGGACTGGTCATCAGGAGCTGAATGGGCAGCAAGGAAGTTTGCCAATGCTTTCACCTTAATTTCTTTTTGAGGGAAAAACCTAATGTCGAACTTCTATAAGATTACCACCCACTAAGCTAGATGGCCTATCAACATGGGAAGGTTCTAGATGTACTTTAGGGGATCGACCCGGGACACCAACTGTACCTCGTGGTGTAGCAGGTAATGTCAATATTTCTATACAGGGAATACCAGTGCAAGGCATCTCTTTTCGATGGGAGAGTATCTAATATCTATATTGAAGATCATACGACTGAGGTAGTAAAGGCTGTTCTTCATCCCATAATTTTTCTTCTCGGTGAGAAGGGTGCCGAGAGATCATTCTAGGGTGGTCAAAAAAAGGACCAGTGGATTTCTGGAGACCATTAGAATTAAGATCGTGGGCTGGAAAAGATACTACTTGATGACCATGAATGCATTCTGACATTCTTCATCCCACTCATTGAGTGTGACATTCTTCATGAGCCGAGAAAAGGGCTTATACATGCCAGCCAGATTCGCAATGAATCGACGTATGTATGCTCAGTGGGCTTGGAAACCTCGAAGCTCCCAAATGTTTCTCGGAGGAGACATCTAGATAATGAACTTGATCTTCTCTTGGTTGATCTCAACAACACAATATCTGATGACAAAGCCAAGAAATTTTCCAGAGGTGACCCCAAAGGCACACTTCAATGGGTTCATCATTAGGTGATGGGAATAGAGGAAGCTAAACACTTTATCAAGGTCTTTGATATGTTCATAACACTGGAAAGATTTGACCACCAGATCATCTAAATAGCATTCCACCAAAAATCCGAGTATTGACTTAAATATGCAATGCATAGCCCACTGATAGGTGGCACCGAAATTCTTTAAACTGAAGGGCATGACTCAGCAACAAAAAGTAACTTGTGACACCCTGAAGGATATGAAATTCTCTTCCTTAGGGGCCATTCAGATCTTGTCGTACCCAGAGTACCCATACATGAAAGAGAGGGCTTGGAATCTAGTTGTAGCATCAATCAACAACTCTATCACAAGAAGGGGAAATCATCCTTCTGACAGAGATAGTTGAGATATCAGAAGTCGATGTAGACACTGATCTACCCATTCTTCTTCCTAACAGGAAAAATGTTAGATATCCATTTGGGGTACTAGACCTCCTTAATGAAATTGAATCTGATGATCTTATCAACTTCCCCCAATACCATGGCACCGTGAGAAGTGTGCATCTTTCGGGGAGGCTTCTTGAACTCACAACGATTTGCTGTGAGACCGAGGTGGTGTATGGATACTTAAGGATCTAGTCCTATAATTACATTATAACTCTAGGTGAATACATCATTATGTTGTTTCAGGAAGTCTATGTACTTTTGTTGCTCCTCGAGGGGCATGGAAACACTGATCAATGTGGGTTTCGGGTCTGCCTCACTAATGAGGTTCACCTGAACCAACTCATCAACTATGGCAGAGATTACCTCTTCAAAGGCCAGGGGAGCATCCTACAAATCCTCTTCTCCACTTATAATGATTGGATCCATGGTTTGAGGAATTTCTTCTGAGTTGGAAAATCCCGACGAGAGGCCGGTACTAGACATAGCGGCAGTGGTCACTGCATCGGAGTACTCCTATGCTGCCGAAACCAAAATGATGAAGGTTGTTGATCTGATCCCATCTGGCCTTCAGCCTAAGGGAAAACTCTTGATTATATTGAAGAAATAGTGGTGTGTCGGCTTGACCCGATTAATTACAGCCCAGTGGAACAAGCACACATGATGTATTGTCATTGCCATGGGGTGGAAATCTCTATACCTTATGGGGTAGAAGGCTTTGGGATCACCTGAGCCTGATTTGTATAGGAGTACGAGGTGATCATCTGGCATCACTTAGGCTTGGGAATGTGTCCCCCCATCATCCTAGAAACAACAATGCATTTTAGCATGTACGAGGTAGTAGCCTCCAATCGGTGGATTGGAAAGACGTAGGCGTTATCTAGATCTATCCACGGGTCGGTCACAACTGCAGCATGCTAGACCTCATTAGTCTGAATCTGCTTGTCCTTGATCTTGTAGTAGTCAAAATCCAGATATTGGGCTTCACTTGAAGCAAAGGGAGATGTTTGACCTTAAATAATTCCCACTAGACCATTGAGGGAGTACTTGATTCATTGGTTATATGATGAGGGAACCACTGCATGTGGGTGGAGCCATGGAATTCCCATCAATGTATTTTTGGCGGTGTCCTGGGAGACAACCATAAATTTAGTGCTATCAAATATACCACCAAAATAGATCTTCAAACGGATCTTGTCGACCAGCATCTGTTCTATCCTATCAAACCTTTTATTCCTAGTTTAGAGGGGCTCAGACCATCTTTAGACAATCCTAGTTTTCACAACGTCTGAGTTGGGATGAGGTTGATCCCAGAGCCTGTATCGACGAGACAGCGGAAAATATCTACACCATTGAACCGGTCGGTGATATAGAGTGGGATAATGTGCCCCTGTATGGGTGATCCTTCATCTTTTCTAGAGAACGAGATGATGGCCTGGTAGTCAGCATTCTCGATTGCCTCAACATGGAAGGCTTTTGTGGCTACTACTTTCTTCTCAAACTGGAGGGGGCTTTTTAAGGCCTTAGTGAGAGCCTCACACATATCTGACGATATGCATAGCGACTAAAAGATGTAGATCATTGCTGGAATACTAGAATTATGCTTAAGGATATCATACATCTATGCCATGTGTGAACTTTTGCTTGTAGGAAGTCACTCTATGACATGAGGTATGATGGGCCCTACCGACCAGACCGACATCTGACTACTACTGGGAACATCATGCTGCCCAGTGGTCAAGGACTGTAGAGTGGCAACTAGATGAGGGCCAAATGATGGAGACTGGCCTATAGTAGGGTGTGGCTAGTCACAACATGGTTGGAGTGGCTCTGTCGGATCCAGCAACACGAACGTCGGAGAAGGCGAACCTGATGCCACCAGATGAGAAAGTTTCACATGCTAAGCTCTGTGCTAATCCTATTGCTAGGTTTTGGAAGCATGAATAGCCTGGATAGAAGTGATGACTGAGGCACTCCAACGACTCATATAGACATGGATCCATCAACACTGTCAATGACTGGGGACGTTGGGAGGATCCTCCTGGAACTCCTCATCATCATAAATTGTGTAGGGATTTACCAGCTCTATGGTGTTAACCGAGGCGTACCCCTGACCATCGCTCAAAGAGTCATCCACTACTGGATGGATTCTGAGAGGGATCTTCATCTCTGAGGACATGAAGTTGATGAGATTATGGGAAGAAAATGGCATCAGCGAGGGAATTTTCTTTCCCTTGCATCTCTAGTGTTTGCCCTTTTGGGAAGAGGATGACTGAGATGATAATACAAAAGTGGTGGATGCAACTTCTAAATGCTCTTTCCGATTCAGGTCTGCCCAGATGCTACCATGGGAATAGGCGACTATTTTATGAGCCATACATTCATTATACTTCTGGGATCTATGATTAGAAACCTGATGCCACTCACCCTCGCTATCGCTGCTGCTATCTGGCCTCATGAAGACGCATGACACCTGTGTCGGAGGTGGGCCTAAACAAACTATGTTTTTATCTAGATGGTCTTGAAGCCTGTATTTTAACACATATCACTTCTTAAGAGTGTGCCCTAGGATCCAGTGGTAGGGGAAGTAATTAGGGTGATTATTGAGGTTTTCCTCCTCTGACCTTCTACACTCAGGCAAACGTAGAATCCATTGCTCCATGGAACTGTAGATGTAACCGAGGACCTATGCCTCATTGAATGAGTTATCCCGATTTCTACTATCCAAAAAGGGGTCCCTTGGAGCTGACCCTGATGAGGGGATGGAGTATCCTTCCGAAGAGCTGGAGCTTGGTTATCTCAAATGGGCGGTGGCAGCCAAATGCGTGGGGGCACCTGCCGATTCTGAAGAGGGCACTGCTGGACCGGTGGCTGAACCTGAGGTAGAGGGCCTATGTGAGGCTGTGGAGGTGGCTCCACTAGTAACAACTCTAGTCACCTTGAGACCTCTATTGAGGCCACTATAGCAGGCTCGTCCCTAGAGGATCTTCTCGCCAGGATCGCAAGAGGCAACAGACATGCCTACCAGGCCTGTTGTAAGACATCCTCTAGGTGCTGGGCCTTATCAAAGAAGTCTTGGAATCCCCCGGGACAGTTCTGGGTGATCAGAGAGGGGAATAACTCCTTTTTAATGTTCCCTATACATATTGTCATTAATTTCTCCTGAGTCTGTGGCATGTAAAGGGAATGCATGACTCCTTTCCACCGGGTGACAAAGTCAGTGATGCACTAATCAGGCCTCTTCTTGCACTTGAAGAGGTCCTCAATACTCTTCTTCTGCGTAGTGGAAATAAACTAGTAGAGGAATTGCCTATAGAGGTCCTCCCAGCCAGTTACTGATCTAATGATGAGCTGGCTGTACCAGACAAACAGTGGCTCTTCCAATGTCAGCACAAAACATCGGAGCTTAGTGGTCACCTGCAGTGCTGGAGTTCCCAACTTGGGGCCACACCTTGAGGTAAAGTGGGATAGGTTCTATGGTGGGTCCCATATCCTATTGAAGTTGGAAATGTGGGATTCCCAAAACTTGGGGGTCCTGGCATATCATCCACCCATTCCAGATAAGGATTTCCATCGGGCGAGACTACCACCTGTCATGTCCTTAATGCCTCGAGACGGGAAATGATTTCCACTACTGGATCATCTGGGTAGGGGATCCTATATTGACGGGGATCCTGAACCCCTAGTGAATTGTTGAGTTCTTAAAAATGATAAGGTAGCCTATTGGCTTGTGGGGTGATTAGTGGGATGACCTGCGGGATAGCTGGAGGAACCCGAGTTGGGTCCTAAGGGTTGTCATGCCATTCTGGGGGATTGTGATAGACATACTATGTCCTTTTTCTATAGGTTCTAGCATCAACCATGTCTACATGGGAATGATGGTCAGGGTCAACTGAAGGTAATTCGCCGAGGGGAAGCTTTTCCTGCCTATGTTTCCATAACCTAGGATCATTGTAGTCTGACCATCGCTCAACGACGCATTTTACAAGGAGGTTGTCGACCACCTTCTTCTATTTGGTGAGTTTATAATACAACGCAACTTTCTCAGGGTCATCCTACACCTTCTTCACTGAGAAAGATGGATCAGAGGGCATGGTAGCGCTATGGAGTTCCTTTACCTTGTTGGGATTCCGGCTGAGGACTAGTGCCTCAGTGGGCATGGGGAGACCCAACAGGCTCCTCTGTTGGTGAGTAACCCTCCCCAACAGATCCAAAAGCTCTGGAACATCTTCAGGGGGGAGGTCCAAATCAAGGATCTCTAGATCATTCTCCTCTTCTGATAGGATGGCCATGTTGACTGCGGCTCTACCAGAGGGCATGTCCTCAATATCACTTGGCAGGTCGTGCTACCACCGGATGTGACTGAAGAGGAGGGAAACATATTGCCCCCAGTCACAGATCTGTACATGGGGGGAAGCCTATTTTATAATATTGTGGAGTACCGTGAAACTATGGATGAATCTTTGCTGGAGGGCCTTACGATGGTTGGCCAACTCAGGGTGCTGAGCCACCGGGTGTACAGACAGATCAACCAGACGTCATTGCTCACCAATGTATTCAAAATGTGCTTGGCTCTTTGGATAAGGCAATCACTGGCAACGAAGGCAGAAGTGTGTCACCTGGAGGGTTTGACGAAAACACTCAAGATCCTATGGGGTGAAAGAGTCCATAAGCTCCTTAGATCAGATTCAGTGGTTGGCCCTTCATTTCCCCACTCGTCAATAGGAGGCGGCTGGGGAACAATTAGTGGTGCCGAAGCAGACTACTAGGAAGGTACGCTAGCCGGTGGAGAGTACAGTGAGCGAGCTAAAAAACTGCTGCATCTCAGGTTATCCTTCGAAGAGAGAAGTAACTTAGACACGACGTCATGGTAAGATGGACTAATGACCACAGTTCCCAGTGTGACGGCTACAGCTGCTGGTGGTGGACCACACTACTTCTTGTCCACCATTGGTATCGAGAAGATCTATTTTTGATCTCTTGTCGAGGTAGAGAGTTCCTCTGGTGATGATGGTGGAAATTGCACGACCGTAACCTATGGAGTTGCCAAAATTTTCATCCTCCTGGATATACCTATAGAGGGAGTCAAGAATCTAATGGATCTTGCATTCTAGGAGTACTTGGATGATGCACCTTATTCTTGCCCCGACCCTTGACAAAGAGGACCTGGGTGAGGGGTCCATCATTGAGTTGTATTCGGCTTTGGAATCTGAGAAGAAAAATGGTTTGATCTCAATCTAAATCTCTTCAGTGTTCCTTTTATGGCGGTGATGACCCATCCTCCTGACCTGGGATTGTTCTTTAGGGTAGGGAAGATTTTCGGCATGAGGAGGTCCTTTGGTCGTAATGGTGCTGGGGCGGAGAGGACTTCTACCTGAGTAAGCCATGGTGCGAGGCGAACCATGGCATATATCAAAGGGGATATGGGGAGGACCTTTATGGGAAGTGATGGAGTGGGAAGGACCTCCTCCAAAGCCCGTAGGAGCATTGGTGGGACCCCCATGCTTGTTTCCCCTGGTGACAACAGTGTGAGGATGGTCCTCATACTAGTTGAGCCGAACATGGGTAGGGACACCATGCAGGGTTCTAGAGAAGCGAGGATGGCCTTCACCCCTCTAGTTGTTGAGGTGAGTAAGACCTTCACCAACTGCTGTAGGAACATGGGGAGGCCCCCACACTTTAGTTTTACCAGATGTGCAATGTCCCCACATTGGCAGTCTGTGGTATGTGGGATGAATCCATACCTGATGTAAGGAGCATGATAGAGGCTTCCATGATGGATTTCAACATCTTGGGGAGGTCCCTCCTTCAGACTGAGGGTATCACGAGTCAGACCTCCATGCTGATCTTGGATGCAGGGAAGACCCGCATTCTCTATCGTGGTGGTACGTGGAGGGCCTCCATACTGGCGGCAGCCATTACCTAGACCGACGGCCGAGAGAGTCCACCCACCCTACCCATGGGGTGGTTGGGGCCTCGATCTAGGTTGAGTATACAAGTTCCTCTACATTTCATACATAAGGGTTTGATGATATATGTTGGCGGTTTCATGAGACACAGTAGTAGCTAATGTCGATTTCTCTTGGCGGGCACCATCCTCAGCCTATGCCTGATGCCAGCGTCGGGTCAACCAGACTGGGGCCAACGTTGTTGGTGCATGGCTTAACTACTCTTCGACTTTTAGGACTGGAAAACAGTGCTGGAATGGCCCAGTGGGAGCCCTCCTTGGGGGACCCTAAAATGGGATCCTGACCATGCCAGCCCGCACATCTTCTACCTCATCGGTGAAGGGGAGAGAGTCAACGAGGCGTTCTATGGAGAGACTCTCAAAACGATTGTATGATGGAGTAGGGAGAAGTGTCTCCCTGCGTTGCCCTTGGGGGTGGTGTTGGTGGTGAAGTAATGATGCCTCTAGATCCAGGAAGTCCATATCCTGAGTTGGTATAATCCCCTCCTTATATCAGCGTAGGAGTTCATTGATCACTCTCCACTATAAGAATTCAGATGGTGAAATGGGGCATGGGTGCCTAGAATTTGTAGGTGTGGAGAGTTTTTCCAAAGTGGTGGAGCTGCGCGATACTACTGTGTTGGCATTTACCCTGCCCCTGCGTCCATGGGTGGGTGGTGATCGAATTCTGGCAGTAGTTTGGTTCCTAAAAAGCAAGGATATTAACCCATTAGTACTGAAATGATAGGAATCGATGACCAGTTCCCCAATGCCATTCCTTCTTCCATGGCTGGTAAGATGGATCCAAGCTAACGATGTCACAGACCGGGATGTCCAACATTTTGACTACCCCACTTTCTAGTGAGTTTCACACCAGGCCCGCTATTTTCATGGCAGGACCCAGTGCTAGATAGTTTGATCTGATGACATGCTCATCCACTAATGTCTCAAATGCTACTAATCAATGTATTGAGGAAAAGATCTTCATGTCAGGTTCACCATTTATATTTCTGATGCATTCACCGGGGCACACATGCCCTTCTTGATCGAGGCCACTGATGCTATTTGTTCCCCTGCATTCCGACTTTCCAAAGGCAGGAGACATACGTTCCTTGTTCAGGGATGTTTTCCCCATGATCGAAATGAGATGATAGGATGTCAGTTTTTCCTTCTGTGGACTCCTCCTCAGAACTTGTCACCTAATCCAGGTCTCCCTTACAGATTAATAATTTGTTCATGAAACTCTTCCTAATTCCATATCTTTATGGACACCAGTTAATTACAATATTTTTTTCAAGACATTCCTAGGGGTCTAGTTAGGGAAGCGACCTTTAGTCGGAGGAGTAGTCACATTGGACATCACTGGCATGTCCGGATGCTGGAACAGTAGTGCGTTTGGGTTTCTTACCGTTATTATAGGGCTTCCTAAGGGTACAGAATCCTGAGGCATCCCATGTCGAACGCGGGGAATTATTTTCCATAGGCATGTATTAGAGGTTTTCCTCAGCTTCTTATGTTTAACACAGGGTATGCCACAGGTTTAACGTCTAGCAGAGATGGATCAGACTTATCATAACAGTAACTAGAGAAGATCAGATGAGTGCAGCTCCAGGAGGGAACACTGATGCTGGGGATACCGTGTGGTTAGATACCACATTTTTGTTAAAGTGAATGGGGAATGGGGTGGCATGATCCCACTAGGATGTGGCAGCCCGGTTAAGAACCAAAATGGATGGTGGATGGCTAAGTGATGTGGGTGGAAAATGTGGTGGAGTCGATTGGAGGAAGACGGTGATGTTTGGATTTAGTCTTGAAGAGACCTACTACATATCCCTATGGTAGGGAATGAATGTCCTCATAGTTCACCTGAAAAGGGATTCACGTCAAATGTGGATTTCAACGGCTTAACGCTGGATGGGGTCACAATGGCTTTCCACTAGATGGGCTCACAACGGCTTACTGCTAGATGTGATCACAACGACTTACCATTGAATGGGATTGAAAATTAGGGAGGCTTCCTACATACCTTATCTAGGAGACAAGGATCCAATCCCACACAGTTCGGGATGGTGGATGTAGTTTAGCATCGTGCAAGATGAAAAGGGGGCATGAATCTTAATGTCATGTGAGACAAATGTGGTCTGATACGAAGGGGGGTTGGAACCAAAGGTTATTGGGCTTGAACCTCATGGATGCTTCTTACGTACATCACCATGATGATGATCTAATTCCTCGTAGTTCAAGTGGTGGGAACTGACATAAAGGGGGTCGGACCCAATGGTGTGTTGGGCTTGAACCTCAGGGAGGATTTTTACATTCCTTTCCTTGGTACGGATCAAATTCCTCATAGTTTAGATAGTGGGAACCGACATGAAGGGGGTCAGAACCAATGGGTGGTGGGCTTGACCCTCATGGAGGCATCCTACGTACCTTTACTTGGCAAGGATCAAAGTCTACATAGTTCTAGTTGGGTTTCTAGGGATTACACTCTAGGCCTCCCAAGAAAAGTTAGGATAGAGTCTTTAAGAGACCTCTTACGTATCCCTGTGGTAGGGAAATAATGTCCTCGTAGTTCGAGTGGATTCGGTGCACCGACATGAAGAGGTCGAGACCAGCGGATGGTGGGATGGAACCTCAGGGAGGCTTCCTACGTACCTCACCTTGGGAAGGATCAAAGACCACATATTTTAGGTTGTGGGAACCAATATGAAGGGGGTCAGAACCAAAGGGTGGTGGGATTGAACCTCAGGGAGGATTTCTACATACCTTTCCTTGGAAAGGATCAATGTCCATGTTCTTCAGGTGTTGGGATTGAACCTCAAGGAGGATTCCTACGTACCTTGTCTTGGAAGGGATCAAAGTCCAAATAGTTCAGGTGTTGGGCTTGAACCTCAGGGAGGCTTCCTACATACCTTACCTTGGAGTGGATCAAAGTACATGTAGTTCAGGTGCTGTGAAGTGACATGAAGTTGGTCAGAACCAATTGGGTGTTGGACTTGATCCTCAGGGTGGCTTCCTACGTACCTTACCTTGGTAATGATCAAAGTCCACGTAGTTTAGGTGGTTGGAGCCGACGTTAAATGGGTCGTAATCAATGTGGTGTTGGGATTGAACCTCATGGAGGCGTCCTATGTACCTCACCTTGGCAAGAATCAAAGTCCACTTAGTTCATGTTGGTGTTGATAAACTAACGTCAAGATGGTCAGGACCAATGGGTGGTGGGATTGAACGTCAGAGAGTCTTCCTACATACCTTTCCATGGCTAGGATCAAAGTACACATAGTTCATGTGTTGGTATTGACCCTTAGAGAGGCTTCCTATGTACCTTTCCTTGGTAGGGATCAAACTTCACGTAGTTCAGGTGTGGTTTTTAGGGGATTACATTCTATGATTCCCATGAAATGTTGGGATTGAGTCACGAAGATACCTCCCATGTATCCCTGTGGAAGGGAATCAAAGTCCTTGTAGTTTCGTAGGATTTGGTGCACCAACATGAAGAGGTCGGGAGCAGTGGATGGTGGTCTTGAACCTCTGGAGGATTCCTACATACCTCGCCTTGGAAAGGATCAGAGTCCACATAGTTCAGGTGGGTTTTTTGGGGATTACACTCTAGGCTACCTAGAGAGGATGTTAGGGTCGATGCATACTCTAGTCCCACATGATTCATGATTGGTGTGAGAAACAAGAGTCAGAAAATGCCTGACGATCATGCTGCAGATGGTGCATCTGTGGGAAGCGGGATGGGGTTTACATGTAGATAGCAACCCAAAGAGAAAACATGGGATTACACGTGGTTAGCAGCACAAAGAGATGGATATTGGGACTTAATCTTGGGTGGAGGACTGAGTGGTGACAAAGCCTTATAGGAGAGGGATTTGGCGCCTAGGAAGAGAGGAGGAGCATAGATGCTACCTCATGCATGAAAAGGTAGGGGCTTACACCAGGTTGGTTACCCTTTCCCCATGGAAAGTCTCCGCTCCGATAAAGAGGACTTCATTCCATGAGAGGAATGATCTCAAACTTGTGGAGACCAGTGGGCATAGAGAATGTACAAGATGGTGAACCCTACGTGCATGGCACGGGGTGAGGTCACAGTTTAACGTCATCTGCTGAGGACGAGGGTGCTTGATAGTTTAACGTCCTACAACTTTGACGGGGTGGGTTTTCTCCGCACCCCTAGGACTTACATAACCAATACCCACCCACCCTTGAGGGGAGGAAGGAATTGAAAATTACATGGTTGGGGGGTGTCGTGAGGTGATCCCATTTGGGGTCTATGATCGTACCACAATTCACTGTGTAATTTTCACCTTTACACCACTGCACATAACTTGTTTTATATTGAAAATTATAAAAATAATGACAACTTTAATTCCATTTTTGAATCATTTATTCTGTTTTTATCACTGTTAAAAGGGAAATGTTACTTGTTTTTATGATTCCATCATAGGAGGAGGTGATTTGAGTGTCCCATGATGATGTCCAAGAAAAATGGACCAAACTGCGTAGGATCCAAGAAGACTAGTGGATTAATCCGCACACTCATACTAGAATGTGCATCAAATTAGGCTGATATTTTGCTTTCTGATCCAAAATTCATTAGGATACATTTCATATTAAATAACCCAATACACATTCGTCCATCTAGTGGCCTAGGTGACCTAATATGTCCAGCACACCAAATCTGCGTGAAGTCAAAAGCAGTGTGTTGTGATCTGTTCATATATCATTCTATAGATGTCCAAATTTTTCCAAATTTTTTTTGGAGACAACAAAGAAATGGGGATACAACTATTTTATTTCCTCCAAATTGATATAAGGATTTCTGGAGGTCGTAACACTTGTGAAAAGTGGTTTTAAGAATTATATGTGCTCAAAACCACCTTCCAATTTTCCTATAAAATGGCACCTTGGGTTCCTCATTTGGGGGTTCTACCAAGAAGTGAATATCTAGAATTTTGGAGTCCTATATGAGTCTCTCCCACATCCTAGATGTTCTGAAGGCCCCCATCCTCATAGGGTGATCAAGAATAAAGAAGGATTTCCACTCGAGCATCCTCCTCCTCCCGATGTCATGCTAAATGGTGGGTGTTCATTGTGAGGGCGCTACACACATTTAAAGGGAGATCTAGAACATGTAATACTACTGGTTTGATGTATTTTGCGTTTGAAATCATTTCATTTAGAAGTATCTTACTTTGAGATATCTTTATTTGATTTATCCGAATGAAATTATCTTTACTTTTAACCGATCAGTGCGATGTTTTGAGTGTGTGACTTGTGTTTTTCCGATTAGACAACACAAGAATCCTTTTCTTCCCCAATGATTTGAGATTTAAATTTTTTTGAAGCTTTCATACAATTTATGTACTCTGGACCTTGACTATAAAATTATAATGTCAAGGTTTCTCTCAATATGCTTTAATATAAGGGCATGGAAAGTTATCAGGATTCTGATTGATTTCAACCAAAGAATTACATCAAACCTTAATTAATCTCATAAAACAATGAGCTTTAAATATGTTTAGTTAACTCACAATGAACCCCCTTTATCTCATAATTAATTAACACTGCATTTTCTTTCCAACTATTAAACTCTTTAATTGAGTCATTTCATCCTAAAACTTTTTTCAAAACCACCCCCTATTTAAGTACTTCTTATTAAAAATGCACACTCTAAACCCACCAAATCTCATTGAGAGATGACCTAGGGTCTGGCCTAGACTATAAATCAACCTTAAAATCATAATCAATTTTCCACATCATGACAACGTGGTCAAATTTTGGCTCACTTTCCATGGAGCACTTTGGTTTTTAGTGTGTGTTTTTATAAGGGTTTTTGTAATTTTTGTGAATATTTTTTTTTTCTGTTATACCTTTTCAATACCTATTTGTTATGATCTAATTATTATGTAGGTTTGGTGCATGATGTGTTCTACTCTAAGAGATTTAGAACCTTTCTAACCCAAACCAAAGAGGACCCTACGTCAACGACACCATGACACACAAGACAACACTTTGAAGGAGGACACACCACATACGAAAACTCTTCTTCACCCTTCATCTTCTTCTGAAACAAACATCAAAACTGAAATTAACATGAATAACATGGATGAAAATAATCGAACACTAAAAGAACTAAACTCACCTGATGTTGATATTTATCCCATATACATTCAATTACAAGGCGAGGCACCCAATTTCGAACTAAAATCTAGTTTAATTCATCTATTACCATGAGTCCATGGACATCCTAGAGAAGATCCACACAAGAACTTAAAATAATTTCATATTGTTTGTTCAGCATTAAAACCTTCTAATGTGGATGAGGAACAATTAAATATTAGAGTATTCTAATTTTCTTTAGAAGACACTGTGAAATATTGGTTGTACTATGTTAATTCACCAATAAGAGGTTGGGCAGACATGAAACGCCTTTTTTTTTGTGAAAAATATTTTCTAGCCTCTCGAACTGCAACAATAAGGAACGAAATATGTGGTATAAGAAAATCTCAAGGGGAAACCCTTCATTAATATTGGGAAAGATTTTAAATATTATGTTCAAGTTATCCACACCACCAAATAAGTGACAAACTTTTAATATAATATTTTTATTAAGGTTTAATCCCTATTGATAGAAATATGAATGATGCTATTGTAGGTGGTGCACTGGTAGATAAGAACCCAATTCCTACAAGGAACTAAATTGATAACATGGAACAAAACAATCAACCATTCAGTACAAGGTCTATCATACCCATTCTAGGTGTCCATGTGGTGAAAAGTACTGAATTTGAGAAGAAGGTAGACATGGAGTTTGATGATGTAAGTACCCTTATACGAAAACTTTTTCTTTCCCAAGGGAAATCTAAATCTCCCCCTTTCATCCATTGTGGAATTTGTTCTTCTAACACCCACTATGACAACCCTACTTTTTATTACAACTTAAACATGCTTTATTACATAAAACATCACTTGATACAACAAAGAAGATCGAGAGGTTTAGTGTCTTTGGGGCTTAGGATCATTACATAAAAACTTTAAACTTGAAATACAACATCCTTATTGAAAACTTCCTTTACATGACCACTACATTCCTTCATACTTAGCATTGTATGGGATAACCTGAGGACATGCATAAGAAAAGGGTGAGCTATAAAGCCCAGTAAGGGAGTACATAATGAATAACATGAGGAGTACAATACATGTTAGGCAATAGGCATATCAATAGAGCATAAGAGAGACATGAACATAAAGGCATGATAAAGCATGATAATCATAACATGGAAATGTGGCAACAACACTTAACATTGAATTAGCATGAGCCAAGGCTCATTGCACATGGAGCATGAGTAAACCCTCATTGCACTTGAAGCACGAGTAAACCCTCATTGCACTTGAATTAGCATGAGTCAACACTCATTGCACATGACGTATCATGATACTATACATTACCCAATGCATTGGAGCGCTATAAAGGGCGCACCCTTCTTAAACATTTCATTTCATGCATAAGTGTGCCACATGGATCATAAAACATGGATTCATAAAACATAATCATTTCTTCCACGATAAAGGAATGTGGAATTCATAAATGAAACTTTACAATCAAAATGTATATGTGCATAAAGGTGAATACCCTTGATGGAGAAATGGGCATGGTATTCACTACACAAAAACATTGGCTTAGAAAATCGGTGCGATTTCGGCAGCGTAACGACGTGACATAAGAATTCATAAAAAAGGTTGATGAGAGAGAAAGGGGTTCCTCATCATATTTACATGTAATGGAAAGTAAGTAGATCATATATATACATGTCCCAACAATTGAAATAGAATTTAGATTCATGATACAAAAGTATTGCTTGAATGTAAAAGAAGAGAGAGAAGTTCCTTTCGGAATTTCGGCATAGTAACGGGTGTACATGGGAAGCATTTAATGAGAGAGAAAGGGTTCTACCACCATTCAAACAATAAGAGGGCAGTATGTGGGAGGTGCTAAACCATACCCCAACATTCATAATTGAAATAAAATGGGCAATACAACTTAAAGAAAATTGACAAAATTGAGAAAGGAAGAAAAAACCCTTACTTGGAAGTGTGCTTCCAAAGGCTAGAGAGAGGCTTGTGAGAGGCTTCTTGGGAGCTTGGGGCACCTTGAGAGGATTCTAGAGAGAGTAGGGCAGAGGATGGACGAACTTCAAGGGCTTTGTGTGAGGAGGAAGTGGGAGCTTGGGTGGGTTTATATAGGAAAGGTGAGAGAATTCTTTATTATTTAGGTTTGGGACCCCTTATATTAAAATAATCCAAACCACAAACCATACCATCGTATTTGCCAATGGTTTCTGGAAAAGGAAAGAGGAAAACAATATTTTACAAGGCCAAGGTCCGAACTTATTAAAAAAATTAGGGTTTCTTATGTGGAGGTGAGTCACACTCCCATGGAAATTAATTTAAAAAGGCAAAGTGTTGAATAAGTCTTGAGGGCTCCATTAATGCTTTGAAATGTGAGTCAAACAAACCCAAAACCTCATTATTTTAATGATAAAACATATATTGGCCGAACATAAGGATTATGGTATTTTATTACATCACCATTGGGTCATTATGATGTCATAAAACACATTATATATTTAAATGGTATTTAATTTTTACCCAAAAATTTGACTGTCTCAGAAAATTATGAAAAATTCACCGTTGGATAATTTCGACGTCCTGATTCCAAAAATAATATTTATTTTATCTAAATAATTTTCTAAATATGTGAATTTTCACTTTTAAAAATAAAAACCGACATTTATAAAAAATTCACGGGTTTTGACAGAAATGGCTTTCAAACCTTAATAAAAATTTTAATTGCATTCATAAAATTATAAGATCATTTATATTTAATAAAAATTAATTTATTATTAATAATAATATTTTATTAAAATATTATTTAATTCAAAAATCCTTTAATTTAATAAAATATAATTCTTAATTAAATAATAACTAAAAACACCGTTTGTACTTTAAAAACTAATTATAATGTATCAAAAAATGACTAGAAATTATATTCATTATTATATACAAAAATAATGTACATGAACATGGTGCTACTTATTTGTTACATAACCCCTTAAAATAGCCGCATAAGACCTAAGGGTAAGGTGTGCGATGGTGGCAGACTCTTGGGGTTGCTCGGATAACATTGCTCGAGTGGTAATCTCTATCAACTTCCATTTTTCCCGTAGACGATCACGTTCGAGCTTGACTTGATGAAGCTCAGCTTGGGCTTGGTCAAGGGCAAAGCCCAAAGACGCCACCTCTTTTCCGAGCTCCGACAAATGGGCTTCGTAAGGGACAATTCTACTGGATGAGGCCATCGCTTCCTTGGTCTGAGTAGAAAATTGGTTCGTTAAAGCCTTATATTTAAACTACCCAGATGATCACTGTTCAACGGCTATAAAAGTAACGGTCACAAATCTTAACGTAAAACTTAAAGAAGTTGAAATCTTATAAAAAAAACATTTTTCATAAAGAAACATTTAACTGGATCAAGAGGGATTTTCCATTAATGAAACTTTGGGTCGTTACAACATTCCCCCCTTAAGAAATTTCGCCCTCGAAATTTTCCTTTTCCCACAATAAAAAAATATGGGTAACTTAGCTTCATCATATCCTCCGACTCCCAAGTTGCTTCTTCAAACTTGTGGTTTCTCCACAACACCTTGACGAGGGGCATTGTCTTATTTCGTAGAACTTTTTCTCTACGATCCAAGATCTTCACTGGTTGCTCCTCATAAGAAAGATCGTCTTCCAATTGTACCACCTCGGAAGAGAGTACATGTGAAGGGTCTGGTATGTACTTCCTTAAGAGGGATACATGGAAGACATCATGCACCTTGGCCATAGTAGGTGGAAGTGCTAGTCGATAGGCCACAGCCCCAACACGATCAAGAATCTCGAAGGGGCCGATGTACCTTGGACTTAACTTCCCTTTCTTTCCAAACCTCATGACCTTCTTCCACGGAGATATGCGTAAAAACACCATGTCTCCGACTTTAAACTCAAGGTCTCGTCGACGATTATCTGCATAACTCTTCTGTCGACTTTGGGCTGCCTTGATATGCTGCTGAATGGTTTTCACCTTCTCCACCATTTCTTCGACCATTTCTGGTCCAAGAAGCTTACGTTCACCGACCTCATCCCAACATGCCGGTGTTCTACACCTTTTCCCATACAGGGCTTCATATGGTGCCATTTGGATGCTCGAGTGGAAACTATTATTATAAGAGAACTCAACTAGAGGAAGATGTTGATCCCATCCTCCTTTAAAGTCCATTGAGCACGCTCTCAACATATCCTCAAGTGTTTGGATAGTCCGCTCGGATTGGCCATCAGTTTGAGGATGATAGGGCGTACTGAAGTTCAGTTCAGTATTCAGAGCATGTTGAAGACTCTTCCAAAACTTAGAGGTAAATCTTGGATATCGGTCCGACACAATAGATAGTGGTACTCCATGCAACCGTACCACTTCCCTGATATATATCTGTGCCAGTTGATCCAAAGAGAAATCCTATCGAATAGCAATGAAGTGTGCAGTCTTTGTAAGACGATCCACAATAACCCAGATTGCATTGTTGCTTTTGGATGTCCTTGGAAGTCTAGTGACGAAGTCCATGGTGATGTTCTCCCATTTCCATTCTGGTATGGGCAATGGTTGCATCATCCCCTTAGACTTTTCCCTTTCTGCCTTCACTTGCTGACACACCAGGCACTTTGATGTATATTCAGCGATCTCCTTCTTCATATTATCCCACCAAAAGTTTTCTCGGAGATCTCGATACATCTTTGTGCTCCCTGGGTGAATAGAGAAATTTGATCTATGTGCATCATCCAAAAGTCCCTTCTTCAGCTCCGAACTTGATGGAACACATAGTCTTTTCCCAAACCGCACAATTCCTTCTTCATTAACATTAAACTTTGAGGATTTTCCCTTTTTGATAGCTTCCACTTTTTCTTGGATTCTCACATCACCCTTTTGAGCATCCTTTAACCTTTCCAAAAGAGATGGTTGAGCAATCATTTGTGAAAGGATTGATGATGTTCCCTTCTTTATTATTCCCACATCCATCTTCATCAAGTCTAAGAAGATTGGATCCTTCTCAATTCTCATCATTGATAGAATTGCTGGACCTTTCTACTTAGGTCATCCGCCACCTTGTTCGCCTTCCCAGGGTGGTAATGTATTGAACAGTCATAATCCTTTATGAGCTCTATCCATCTTCTCTGGCGTATATTAAGCTCTTTCTGTGTGAATATATATTTAAGACTCTTGTGGTCAGTATATATCTCACATTTCTCTCCATAGAGATAATGCCGCCAGATTTTCAAGGCAAAGGTCACCGCCGCCAACTCCAGATCATGCGTTGGATAGTTTCGCTCATGGATTTTCAACTGTCTTGAGGTATAGGATATCACTTTATCATTCTGCATCAGCACACATCCTAATCCCTTCTTCGAAGCATCACTGAATATTACAAAAAGCTCCCCACTTGTGGGTAAAGTGAGCACAGGTGCAGTGATAAGCCTCCTTTTCAACTCCTTGAAGCTTTCTTCGCATTCATCACTCCAAGAAAACTTTGCTCCCTTTCGAGTTAGCTTGGTAAGAGGGTTGGACAATCGTGAGAAGTTTCTCACAAATCGTTGATAATATCCAGCTAACCCCAAGAAGCTACGGATATCAGTTACCGATGTTGGCCTCGGCCATCCCTCAATTGCATCTGTTTTGGAGGGGTCCACAGATATCCCATTGCTTGTGATGATATGTCCCAAGAATGAGACCTCCTTCAACCAGAACTCACACTTGTTGTACTTGGCATAGAGATTCTCCTTGCGCAAAGTCTCCAGTACAGTTCTTAAATGCTCCTCATGGTCCTCCTTGGTTTTGGAGTATATTAGAATATCATCTATAAAGACTACCACAAATTTATCTAGGTAATCTCTAAAGACTCTATTCATCAAGTACATGAATATTGCTGGAGCATTGGTGAGTCCAAAAGGCATTACTATGAATTCATAGTGCCCGTACCTTGTACGAAAAGCAGTCTTGGGGATATCTTCCTTCTTCACCCTTACTTGATAATATCCCGACCGCAAGTAGACCTTGGAGAAGTATTGTGCTCCACGCAGCTGATCAAACAAGTCATCGATTCTTGGGAGAGGATACTTGTTCTTTATCGTGATTTTGTTAAGTTCACGATAATCGATGAAAAGCCGCATTGACCCATCCTTCTTCTTGACGAAGAGGACTGGTGCACCCCATGGTGATGCACTTGGGCGTATAAACCCTTTATCCAGATTCTCCTGTAGTTGTTTCTTCAGTTCTTCAAGCTCAACCACAACCATTCTATATGGAGTATTGGATATTGGTAGCGCCCCAGGTATATGTTCAATTGAGAACTCAACATCTCTTCTTGGAGGAAGACCAGGAAGTTCCTCGGGAAATACTTCAGCGAATTCCCTCACAATAGGCATTTCTTCAAGGGTGGTTTCTTCCTTGGAATCAATCATCTGAGCCAGATATGCGTGCTCATAAGGCAGTAATATCCATGCTTGAGATGATGGAGCTAAAGGAGATTCATCTTCCTCCTGACACTTGTAAAGAATCGGGGGTCGATTCTCCATATGGAGTGTGATTTCCCTCTCCCGAAAATTTATGTTGGCTCTATATAAGGAAAGCCAATCCATGCCAAGAATTGCATCAAATTCCACCAAAGGGAGTATGACGAGGTTCGCCGGGAAATTCAATCCACAGATTATAACAGGGGAGGACTTCTACTCATGGGATGCAATGATTGCCCCATTTTCTGTACTCACCGACATCTTTACTTCCAGGATTTGTGGTGGTGTAGGGATTGTTCTACTAATCTTTTGAGATATAAAAGAATGCGTAGAACCTGAATCAAAAAGTACGTTCGCTATTCTTGAATGAATAACTAGCATACCTGTCACCACTTCGTTGTCGGGGTTCACTTCGGCAGAAGTGATGGCAAAAGATCTTCCTTGCTATCTTGGAGGTTGTTGATTTCCTCCGATAACCCTTGTATTAGGGCACTGGTTCGCAAAATGACCCGGTTCTTTGCATTTGAAGCATTGAACAACGCGTTGAGGTTCGAACGGAGCGTTCCTCCCCTCCGTCGCAGCCGCGGGTCCTTCTTGCTGACAGTTAACAGCTAGGTGCCCTTCTCTTCCACACTTGAAGAATTTTCTTGTCCCCCTAAGGCAATTTCCAGGGTGCTTCTTTCCACACTTTTGGAAAGTGGGGTGCTGGAATTTCTTAGCGCCGTTGGATTTATCCATCGGACCACCAGCATTGAAGTCCACCTTCCGCTTCTTGTCCCCATGATACCCCTGTGATTCTCCGATCTCCATTTCAACCTTGAGGGCACATCGGACAATTTCCTCATAGCTGTCGAAGTCACGGATCGCTAATGCTCTCCGCATGCTAGGCTTCAGCCCACCAAAGAAGCAGTCAACCTTGCATTCGGGGGTAACGACAAAGCCGGAAGCGTATCGTGCAAGCCTTGTGATGTTTGCCTCGTACGCTCCCATAGATTCCTCATCTTTCTTCTTGAGGGAAAGGAAGTCCCTTTCCATCTTAAGACGGAGGGTTCGTGGAAAATATTTATCGAAAAACATCTTCCGGAATACCTTCCATTCCAAAGCCTCGATCTCCTCCTCAGGCTTCGTATTTTTGATCAACGTCCACCATTGATCAGATTCACCCTCTATACGATAAGCCGCCAGGAGAACCTTCTCTTTTTCAGAGCATTGGAGGATGGAGAATATCTTTTCAATGGAGTTGATCCATTGTTCATCAATCGTGGGATCGGATGATCCACTAAAAGTAGGAGGCCTTTGTCTCATGAAGCTTTCAATAGAGACTTGTTCTTTCCTAGGGGGGGTTGAACGTTCCTCTTGACCAGTGTTTCTATTCAAAACTTGAGTTAGCTGAGAGAGAAGTGTGACAATGTTCGTGATTCCCGCTCCCATTGGATTGGGCATCTCATAAGTACAATCATCACACTGATCTTCACAACGGTTGTTAGCCCGAGTTCTCCTATTACCGGCCATTGGCTGGAATAAAAGGAAAGTTAGGGGAACACATAAAGGGTAATCCAAAGAAAAAAGTTGATGACTTATAAATAAACTTTAATCTCTTTAACTCATGAGTCTATAGGATTCAATACAGGCTTTTCATGATCTTCCTTATAACATATATTCTTAGGGGCATTTTTCCCTTAATAAGGGTTCATACTAAGATTGTGAATTTATCAAAACATATCCCCTGGGAGTGTCGTAACCAAGAGTGCAGCAAGGCCCGTTGTCGTGCACCAGTTCCCGTTCGAGTCTAGCTCAAAGCGGTGTTTTCGGGTTTTACCCCTAGGATACATCTGTGCCAGAGCCGCCTCTACCTGCTCGTATCCAGACAGGGATGTATTTGCTTGATAAAACACTTACTTAGTATTTACCAAAACTTAGGGATGTTTTTATTATGATTAGTCTTGTATCTAAGGCTTTACTAGGGTTTCCTAATCCCAAAAATAACTAAACCTATCCTCTCATACCAACTATGACAACCCTACTTTTTATTACAACTTAAACATGCTTTATTACATAAAACTTCACTTGATACAACAAAGAAGATCGAGAGGTTTAGTGTCTTTGCGGCTTAGGATCATTACATAAAAACTTTAAACTTGAAATACAACATCCTTATTGAAAACTTCCTTTACATGACCACTACATTCCTTCGTACTTAGCATTGTATGGGATAACCTGAGGACATGCATAAGAAAAGGGTGAGCTATAAAGCCCAGTAAGGGAGTACATAATGAATAACATTAGGAGTACAATAAATGTTAGGCAATAGGCATATCAATAGATCATAAGAGAGACATGAACATAAAGGCATGATAAAGCATGATAATCATATCATGGAAATGTGGCAACAACACTTAACATTGAATTAGCATGAGCCAAGGCTCATTGCACATGGAGCATGAGTAAACCCTCATTGCACTTGAAGCACGAGTAAACCCTCGTTTCACTTGAATTATCATGAGTCAACACTCATTGCACATGACGTATCATGATACTATACATTACCCAATGCATTGGAGCGCTATAAAGGGCGCACCCTTCTTAAACATTTCATTTCATGCATAAGTGTGCCACATGGATCATAAAACATGGATTCATAAAACATAATAATTTCTTCCACGATAAAGGAATGTGGAATTCATACATAAAACTTTACAATAAAAATGTATATGTGCATAAAGGTGAATACCCTTGATGGAGAAATGGGCATGGTATTCACTACACAAAAACATTGGCTTAGAAAATCGGTGCGATTTCGGCAGCGTAACGACGTGACATAAGAATTTATAAAAAAGGTTGATGAGAGAGAAAGGGGTTACTCATCATATTTACATGTAATGGAAAGTAAGGAGATCATATATATACATGTCCCAACAATAGAAATGGAATTTAGATTCATGATACAAAAGTATTGCATGAATGTAAAAGAAGAGAGAGAAGTTCCTTTCGGAATTTCGGCATAGTAACGGGTGTACATGGGAAGCATTTAATGAGAGAGAAAGGTTTCTCCCATCATTCAAACAATAAGAGGGAAGTATGTGGGAGGTGCAAAACCATACCCCAACATTCATAATTGAAATAAAATGGGCAATACAACTTAAAAAAAATTGACAAAATTGAGAAAGGAAGAAAAAACCCTTACTTGGAAGTGTGCTTCCAAAGGCTAGAGAGAGGCTTGTGAGAGGCTTCTTGGGAGCTTGGGGCACCTTGAGAGGATTCTAGAGAGAGTAGGGCAGAGGTTGGACGAACTTAAAGGGCTTTGGGTGAGGAGGAAGTGGGATCCTGGGTGGGTTTATATAGGAAAGGTGAGAGAATTCTTTATTATTTTGGTTTGGGACCCCTTATATTAAAATAATCCAAACCACAAACCATCCCATGGTATTTGCCCATGGTTTCTGGAAAAGGAAAGAGGAAAACAATATTTTACAAGGCCAAGGTCCGAACTTATTAAAAAAATTAGGGTTGCTTATGTGGAGGTGAGTCACACTCCCATGGAAATTAATTTAAAAAGGCAAAGTGTTGAATAAGTCTTGAGGGCTCCATTAATGCTTTGAAAAGCGAGTCAAACAAACCCAAAACCTCATTATTTTAATGATAAAACATATATTGGCCGAACATAAGGATTATGGTATTTTATTACATCACCATTGGGTCATTATGATGTCATAAAACACATTATATATTTAAATGGTATTTAATTTTTACCCAAAAAGTTGACTGTCTCAGAAAATTATGAAAAATTTACCGTTGGATAATTTCGACGTCCTGATTCCAAAAATAATATTTATTTTATCTAAATAATTTTCTAAATATGTGAATTTTCACTTTTAAAAATAAAAACCGACATTTATAAAAAATTCACGGGTTTTGACAGAAATAGCTTTCAAACCTTAATAAAAATTTTAATTGCATTCATAAAATTATAAAATCATTTATATTTAATAAAAATTAATTTAATATTAATAATAATATTTTATTAAAATATTATTTAATTCAAAAATCCTTTAATTTAATAAAATATAATTCTTAATTAAATAATAACTAAAAACACCATTTGTACTTTAAAAACTAATTATAATGTATCAAAAAATGACTAGAAATTATATTCATTATTATATAAAAAAATAATGTACATGAACATGGTGCTACTTATTTGTTACATAACCCCTTAAAATAGCCACATAAGACCAAAGGGTAAGGTGTGCGATGGTGGCAGACTCTTGGGGTTGCTCGGATAACATTGCTCGAGTGGTAATCTCTATCAACTTCCATTTTTCCCGTAGACGATCACGTTCGAGCTTGAATTGATGAAGCTCAGCTTGGGCTTGGTCAAGGGCAAAGCCCAAAGACGCCACCTCTTTTCCGAGCTCTGACAAATGGGCTTCGTAAGGGGCAATTTTACTGGATGAGGCCATCGCTTCCTTGGTCTGAGTAGAAAATTGGTTTGTTAAAGCCTTATATTTAAACTACCCAGATGATCACTGTTCAACGGCTATAAAAGTAATGGTCACAAATCTTAACGTAAAACTTCAAGAAGTTGACATCTTATAAAAAAACATTTTTCATAAAGAAACATTTAACTGGATCAAGAGGGATTTTCCATTAATGAAACTTTGGGTCGTTACACCCACTACTCGGACCAATGCCCCAAATTGAGAGAAAATTCTGAGATTTGTGAGTCAATCTTCCCAGGACGCCCCTATAACAAAGCCTTTAGGAAAGAACCATACTATCCATCCAACTCTGGTTGGAAGGAGAACCAAGCCTATAAGATAGGGTGGTATTCAAACAAACCTCAACAACAATGGAACCATCCAGGGTAGAGTAGTCATCTACCACCACCACCAAGAAATCCTAAACCACCCAAAGGCCTTTCCAACAAACCCCTCTAGAACACGAGCCTAGCCTAGAAGATATGATTAACAAAATGGAGGCCAATAATATTCAATTCCAATAAACCACTCAGGAATCTATACAAGACCTCAAAACCCAATTAGTCGAACTAGCTAACTCAGTGGATGAAATTCAATGTCACGAATCAGGTAAACTTCCCTCTCAACTAGTATTTAACACTAGGGATAAAGGAAATGTTAGTTCTATCACCCTTAGGAGTGGAAAACAACTAGAAAGTAAAATGAATCCTCTATTAGAGTCATATCTTCCCGAGGAAACCTCCATCCCACCCATTAATAATGTTCCAAATGTTGAAGAATCTTGTCTTGAGAGAATCCCTTCCAAAGGAAAGAGTGTGTATATTGATGAGTCACCTAGCCCAAACATCCCTCTTCCTTTTTTTCAAAGGGCCACCCAACCAAGAAAACTCAAGGAAACTGAACTTGATAAGGAAATATTGGAAATTTTCAAGAAAGTTCAGGTTAACATCCCATTGATTGATACTGTGAAGCAAATTCCACGGCATGAAAAGTTTCTAAAGAAGATGTGTACACATCTAAGGTGGCTTCATGGATATGAGAAGGTGATCTTGTGGAGGAATGTATCAGTATTGATAGAGCCATCACTCCCCACCTGGTGAAATGATCCTGTAACATTTTGAATTCCGTGAAACACATGGGAGTATTATATTTCTAATTCCATGCTTAATTTAGGTGCTTCTATAAACGTGATTCCTCACTCTATTTACTCTACATTGCTGGTCGGGGAACTGAAGCCCACTAGAATTATTGTTCAACTGGCTAACTGAAGTACCGCACACCCCTCTGGTGTGATAGATGATGTTCTTGTGAGGGTTTAAAATTTAATTTTTCTTACTGACATTTATCTGATTAAAATGGAAGATGATAGGATGAATGGACATGCCGCAATTATATCAGGGAGAACTTTACTGAAAACTACCAAAACCATAATTAATGTCCATAATGGTACATTATCTAGGAAATTTGATGGTGACATAGTCCATTACAGCATCCTTGATGCCATGAAGCACCCCTCAGAAGAACATTCCTCTCTCTCAGTAAATTCAATTGATGTACTCCATTCCCTGGAAAACACTTCTTATCATTCCCATGATCCCCTTTTTGAGTTTTCTTCATTGATTGAAACTCTAGGTAATTATTCATGCATTTATTGTTGTAGTCAATTAGAAAAATTTCATGCATATTTATTAATTGATGAATTCTTGAACACTAAGGATCCGCTGACCATAGATGCTACTGCTAAGCTTGTAAAAGATCAATCCTCTATTGACGATGATACCATTGAGAAGTTAGATGAGACTAGTGACCTTTCACTTTCAGACACACTCCCATCAATCAAAAATCCACCTGAATTGGAACTGAAAAAATTTCCTCAAGATTTAAAATATTCATATCTTGAAAATGGAAACAAGTTCCTCGTCATCATTGCTAGTTCACTCCATCCTGAGCTTGAGTTTTGACCGCTTAAACATTTAAGGGAGTATAAACAAACATTTGGATGGACACTTTATGACATTCCTGGTATTAGTCCATCAATTTTTGCACATAATATTTTGTTAAATGATGAGGTTAAACCTGTGAGGCGGCCACAACGTCGACTTAACCCAAACCTCATAGATGTTGTGAAAAAATGAAGTAACAAAAATATTGGCTACTGGAATCATATAATCCATATCTGACAGCCAATGGGTCAGTCCCATTCAAGTAGTTCCCAAAAAAACTGTCCTTACAATAATCAAAAATGAAAATAATGAATTGGTTCCAACTCAGGTACATAATAGTTGACATGTCTGCCTAGACTATCGCCGACTAATCCAACACACTAGGAATAATCATTTCCTTTTTCCATTCATTGAACAAATGCTAGAGAGGCTAGAGGGTAAGTCCCACTACTATTTTCTTTATGGGTATTATGGATAGTTTTAGATCCATATTTCCCTTGAGGATCAGGAAAAAACCTTCACTTGCCCCTTTGGCACATTTTCTTATAGAAGGATGCCATTTGGTCTGTAAAATGCTCCAGGTACAATACAACGATGCATGGATAGTATTTTTTTGGATTACCTAGAGAATTGCATGGAAGTATTCATGGATGATTTCACTATTTATGGATCTTCTTTTAATGAATGTTTGAGTAGTCTTGGTTCAGTCCTACGTCACTATATGGAAAATAATCGTGTATTAAATTATATGAAATGCTATTTCATGGTGAGAAATGGTATAGTTTCGGGGCATGTAATTTCTGGGGATGGAATCCAAATAGATATATCAAAAGTGGATGTCATTTCTTCCTTAAAATTCCCCAAAAATGTACGGGATGTGTTGTCTTTCCTAGGTCATGCTGTATTTTACCATTGTTTCATTCGTGACTTTAGTAAAATTGCATCCCCCTCTCCCAATTACTCTATAAAGAAAATGAATTTGTTTTTGATAAATATTGTGAGGAATATTTTAATAAGTTAAAAAGGAGTATCAGGTCACCCCCAGTAATACAACCACCATAGTGGGATTTACCATTTGAGCTCATGTGTGATGCTTATAACTATACAGTTGGGGTAGTCTTGTCACAAAGGATTCATCGAGCTCCACATGACATTGCCTATGCCTCACGTACTTTGGACCCTACCCAAGAAAACTACACCATAACTAAAAAATAATTCCTTTCCATTGTATTTGCCTTGAAAAAATTCAGGTCATACTTTTGGGGGTCCAAAGTCATTGTGTTCTCAGACCATGCAACCCTCCAATATCTCCTTAAGAAACAAAATGCCACGCCACATCCCATTCATTGGATTCTCCTCCTTCATGAATTTTATCTAGAAATTAGAGATATGAAAAGAGTATAGAATGTTGTGGCTGAATATATCAGTATGATTCCTCCATCCATGAAAATTGACTCATCCCCCTATATTCCTATAAATGATATGTTTCCCGATTAGCAATTGTACTGAGTGCAAAGTGATATTACTTGGTGTGTTGAAATTATAAATTATTTGGTAGCATCTTTCATTCCTACTGATTTCAATAAAAACCAAGCAAGTCATCTAAAACATGAGTCTCATTGGTACATTTGTGATGACCCCTACCTTTGGCGCACCTGTAGTGATCAAGTCCTTAGGTGTTGTGTTCCCGATAGTGAGTTTCAGTCTGTCCCTAGATTCTGTCACACTCTTGCTTGTGGAGGCCACTTTAGTCCCCAACAGACTGCTCACAAGGTCCTTGATTCTGGCCTATTTTGGCCAACACTTTTTCTGGATGCCCATGATTTTTGTAAATAGTGTCCTCATTGTCAATGAATGAGGAATTTATCAAAAAGAAATGAAATTCTACAAAAAACATTTCGCTTTCATGATAATTTTGAGGTTTGGGAATTGACTTCGTGGGTCCATTTCAAAATTCCTTTGGCAACTTGTACATTCTTCTGGTAGTTGATTACATGTTAAAATGGGTAGAGGAAAGAGCTACAAGGACGGATGGTTCTATGGTAGTTGTATAATTTTTGAGAACGAAAATCTTCTATATGTTTGGCTTACCAAGGTTCATCATCAGTGACCAGGGTTCTCATTTCTACAACTGAACAATGAAATCACTTTTTCATCGTTATAGGGTCGGTCATAGAGTGTCTACTGCATATCATCCACAGACCAATGGTCAATACAAGGTGTCAAATGGAGAGGTAAAACAAATTCTTTAAAAAACGATTCAACCCAATTGAAAATATTGGAGTCTTCAACTTGATGATTCATTATGGACCTACAGTACTGCTTTCAAAACTTTTATTAGAATGTCCCCATATCTTCTTGTGTTTAGAAAGTGTTTTCCCACACCTGTAGAGATTTAGCACCAGTCCTACTGAGCCATCAAACAATGCAATTCTAATCTTTATGGTGGAGGTTCTCAAAGGAAGTTACAGATTTAGGAGTTGGTGGAAACGAGAAGAGATGCGAGTGAAAACTCCATAATTTATAAGAAGTGAACCAAGGCTGACCACAACCATATTATAAATCAGCGTCAGTTCCAAATTGGGTATAAGGTCCTCCATTATAATGAAAGGTTGAAGATTCATCCAGGTAAGCTTTGTTCCTACTGGTTTGTCCCATACACTGTTATTAATGTATCTCTATTTGGTGTTGTTCAGATTTAAAATGAAGAAACAAAGAAAACCTTTACTGTCAATGGGAAGTGGCTGAAGCACTTTCAAGAAGCCCTTAAAGAGTTCCCAATGGAGGAACTCCATGTTCAAGAAGAAATATACTAGTGAAACACACCATGTTTTATCCTTCCTTCTCACCTTCTCAATTATTACGGTGAGGACACTGCACATTCTAGGTGTGGGGGGATGGGTACATTCCTGGGATAGATAGTAATTTTCATCATTTTTTTCTTTATTCCTTCTATTTTCACCTTCTTTAAGTTATTTTAACTTTTCCCCATTATGTTGAGTTCATTAGGCTTTCCTTTGTCTTTCTTCTTTCTTCTCCTTTTCACCTTCTTTATGGTATTTTCATTTTCCCCATCAAATATTTCAATGTTCCATGATTCAGTGACCATAAAGGGGGGATATTAAAAATACCATAAAGAATTATGAAAAATAATATTTGTATAAAGTTAACATCATGGAGTGATTTTTAGTGAATTGGTTTTCTGTCAATGATATAAATTGTTGTATCAGTGTGAAACATTTGAGATGACTGATGCCCCTTGTGTGAGTAGTTTTTTGGAAAAAATTTGCCACTAATATCTCTATAAATGTTTTCACCAAACCATGAAGTGTGAATATTTATTACTTAATATAATGTATATATATGTTAGGTTAATATTTTTCATCTTTAGATGATATTCTCATACGTTTGTTCCTTATCTGCTCTATTTCATTACTGTACCAGATTGAACTATGTGTGTGTACCTAATGTCCAAATGTTGTACACCCTAAAAAACGTTTTTCC
The DNA here is from genome assembly GCA_963277665.1 of Viscum album. NCBI lineage: Eukaryota > Viridiplantae > Streptophyta > Magnoliopsida > Santalales > Viscaceae > Viscum > Viscum album. The sequence goes on along the minus strand of OY728156.1, from coordinate 1,427,903,021 downwards.
TTGGGTAGGTCGAAAACCACTTCTCCTAAACCTTTGTTATTGTTATAACTATTTGAATTAGTGTAATGAGGAGATCAAATAAGGGTTGAGAGATGAGTGTGAGAATTGTTCCAAATGCAACATCTAAAAAACAAAAATAATAAATGAGGGGAGTGATAAAATGTACAAAATATGGGGATATCTAGTTCAGGAGATTATTGTTTGAATTCTGGGAATGCTTAAGTGAGTGGGTCTTGAAATATTATTGCAATGGGTGTAGGGCAGGTTCGGTGAAAATTCATTTAAAGCTGAATAATTTTATAATAACCTATATTTATTAAATAGAAATTGGAAAGAATTGCATGGAATGGTTTTCACACACACATGTAGAGTTAGTGGAATTGTTGAATTTTTAATTCCTTTCTCATATTGGTGTCATGAATCTCTTTTAATTTCATTGTGATATGATTTATGAGACATGTTTTTCCATTTTCACTAGGAAGAACTCCTTTGTCTGGTTCGTGCGTTGATCACATTACTTTAGTGAATTATGATTTCCCCAAATGTTAAATCTTCATGATTTTGGGAATATATATATTCCTCATTTTATTTGGATATGATACTTTTCCCAAGAGTGCTAATGTTTAGGTGTGGGGGTGTGATCGTATTACGATTCATTGTGTAATTTTCACCTTTACACCACTATGCTAAACATGTTTTATATTGAAAATCATAAAAATAATTACAAGTTGAAGTCCATTTTTGAATCATTTATTTTTAGTTTATCACTGTTAAAAAATGAAATGTTACTTGTTTTTATGATTCCATTGCAGGAGGAGGTGATTTGGAGGGCCCATGATGATTTCCAAGAAAAATGGGCCAATCTGCGCAGGATCCAATAACACCGGTGGATTAATCCACACACTTATTCAATAAAGTGAATCCAATTTGGCTTAAACTTTCTATTCTAGTCCAAAATTCATTGGGATATATTTCATATTAATGAATACAAGACTCATTCGGGCATCTGGCGGCCCAACTGACCTGGTATGTTCAGCACATTAAATCTACACGAAGTCAAAAGTGGTGTGTTGTGATCTGTCCATATCTCGTTCTATAAGTGTCCAAATTATTCCGAAATTTCAGTGGAGACAAAAAAGAGTCGAGGATACAACTTTGTTATTTTCTCAAAATCGAGATAAGTCTATCTAGAGGTCGAAACACCTGTGAAAATTGTTTAGAAGAATTCAGTGTGCTCAAAACCACCTACCCATTTTCCTATAAAATGGATCCTTGGTCGAATCATTTGGGAGTTCGACCAAGACGTGATTATTTTCCATTTTGGAGTCCTAGAGGAGTCTCCTAATCATCCTAGATGTTCTAGAGGCCCTTATCCTCATAGGGGGATCAAAAATGAAGAAGGAGTTCCACCTGAGCTTCCTCCACCTCCCGATGTCGAGCTAAACGGTGGGTGTTCATTGTGAGGGAGATAAAAACATGTAAAGTGAGTTCTAGAACTTTTAATACTACTAGTTTGATGTATTTTGGGTTTGAAAACATTTCATTTAGAGGTATCTTACTTTGATTTATCTTTTTTTTATTTAACTGAATGAAATGTTCTTTACTTTTAACCGATCTGGGCGAAGTTTTAAGTGTGTGACTTGTGTTGTTCTGAATAGAAAACACAAGAATCCTGTTTCCCCACTAATTTCAGATTTAAATTTGTTTTTGAAGCTTTTATACCATTCATGTGATCTAGACCTTGGCTATACAGTTTTTATGTCAAGGTTTGGCTCAACGTTGTTTGATATAAGAGCTTGAAAAGTAATCAGGATTCTGATTGATTTCAACCAATTAATTACATCAAACCTTAATTAATCTCCAAGAACAATGAGCTTGAAATGTGTGTAGTGAACTCACAATGAACCCCTTTTATCGCCAAATTAACTAACACCACCTTTTCCTTCCAACTATTAAACTCTTTAGTTAAGTCTTTTCATCGTAAAACTTTTCCCAAAATCACCCCCAATTTAAGTACATATTATTAAAAATACACAATCTAAAACCACCAAAACTCTTTGAGAGATGACCTAGGGTCTACCCTAGACTATAAATCAACCTTTAATCCTAATAAATTTTCCACGCCATGACAATGCGGTTAGTTCACATTAGTGTGGCTATGAAAAGAAGTAATAGCTGTTAGCGTGCCTATACGAAGAAGCCTGAGGCAAAGCAACACAATAGGTAGCACCTCCAAAGGGACCTTGAAATTTCTTTGTGCATACCTGAAGGTACACATAGGAAAAGGAGTTTTAGTGAAAATGGGGTCATAGGTAGAAGCCTTGTGAAGCTTTGGTGCCCCATGGATTGGAGAGGCTTTGTGAAGGTATATGCTTTGAGAAGTGAAGCCTCCTAGCCTAGGTATATGGAATTTGTACATATGAAAGGTGCTTCGTGAAGTAGAAATAGATTTTCATAGAAAATCCTATTGAAGCGAGGGAGCCTTGTGAAGCATAACATTCTGAAGAAATGTGATTTGCGAAGCAAAGTGACCATGACTTAGCATGCATATCACATCTGTATGAATGGTGTTTCACGAAGCATAAACGCTCCGTGATGACCTGAGTCCTCTTGGGGATCTCCTTCCTTCTTGGAGGCCCATGGGCTCCATGAAGGGAATACCTCTTTGAAGAGTTTCTGAATCCCTGCAAGGGGGGGGGGGGAAATCGCGATGAAAAATCACCTTGAAATCTCATGGTTCACATAGAAAACATTTCTTCATGATGTGGGAGATCAGAAGGTGAATGGTCAGAGGGTATGTTCTTTGGGCTTGAGGGGAGCCTGGTATTTAAAGGCAAGAGGCACCGCGAAGCAGATCTCACTCTGGGCAAAGACGGAGCTTGCTCCGTAGAGGGTTCACAAATGACAAATTGGTTTGCGGAGCATCCCGCCTCCTTGATCCGTGGCTGTTTCACAAACATCAAATTGGTTCGCGGAACATCCTGCCTCTTTACCCCATGGTGGGGTCGCGAACATCAAATTAGTTCATGGAGTATCCCGTCTACTTACCCTGTGGTGGGTTCATGAACGTCAAAATTGTTTGTGGAGCATCCTGCCTCCTTAATCAGTGGAGGTTTCACGAAGGAGGAACTCTACACCGGCCGCAGGGCTTCGGGGCTCTGCCACCAGGCTTTCCGAGGCATCCCATTTTTCTCTCCTTTTATTCTTTCTCTTCCATGATTTTGGTTTGAATAACTATCTTGCCTTGAAACCTAAGAGGACACTATTTTTTAAACTCGTGTAATTCCCTCAGTCAGTGTTCACTATCCACTGGTGGGGCTGGTAGTAATTGTTGCTCTACAGGTGGTGGTGCTACTGGTACACCACCCAAAGTTGCTATCACTGTAAGTGGCCTGTACACCAATGCATCATCTCTCGGTGGGCCATCATCATGATCTATCACTGGAATCCTGGATGGATTTCTACATGGAGGAATCATGTATAGAAATAGATACACCACAATCAATAAGTTATACCTTGTTAGATGACTCAAAAGAGATCAAGAGAAAAAAATTTCCAAAACATATGCAACTAGTGTTTTTGTGTACCGAGTGAGAAGGCATAATTCAGGGTCCTGGTGTATGGATACATCGTCTGCCACACCAAAACTAGACTCACTGGACTGAAATATGAACTCAAGACACTTAACACTATTACCCCCATTGAAAATGCAGACTCTTAGTTCTTTTCGTAGAACCGACCGCCACTGATACCTCTTTTTCACGACCCCTCCCTCGGGGACCGTGTCATGACAACCCCTTGATCTCCTTCAATAGGTTAGGTGTTGGTGAATAGAACTAGAAAGGCATATCCCAAAAAGGTAGAAATTTCTTTCAAACCTGTAGAAATATAGATAGGGAATACTACAAAAAGTAAACCATAAACAAAAGAAAAATAGTACAACCACCACAAAGTACCACCTCTGGGAGTAAAATGTGTAAATTGAAAGTAAAGGGGCCAAAATATAGGCCCAACTGAAAAGAAAGTATAGTGAATGAAATAAAAGATTTGTAGGTCATCCTCTATGGATCCTACCTAATGGGTAGGTACATATCTCTATTGGATGTCACTGCCGCACACCACATCTATTGATCCACCTCTGAGAACCATCTCGCCCTGGCTCCCCAATGACCTAGTCAAGCCTTTCCATTGTCTGCACAAGACACAATAGGTTTGGCCAAAGCCCGTGCATGGGTGAGTATAAAATAATCATTCGGGACCCTGAGACCCCTGAAGGTCTCTCAAAAATACACAATAGAAATTCGAAAATTCAAGATATCAACGTAAAGAACAAAGAAAAAGACACAACTCACACCAAGTATAACCTAAGTACAGAAGAAAATATGATTATTCGTAAATAAATATTATGATATTATATTGAGAGGATCATCTATTGATCCAGAAAGGGTCTCTAGGTGCTGATCCATATAGGGTCTCTAGGTGCTGATCCACACAGGGTCTCTAGGTATTGATCCACACATGGTTTCTAGGTGCTGATCCACATAGGGTGTCTAGGTACTAATCCACACATGGTCTCTAGGTGATGATTCAAATAGGGTTGCTATGTGATTATTGACACAGGGTCGTTAGGTGCTGATCCATGAAGGGTCACTAGTATACTGCTCCACAAAGGGTTACTATTCATTTTCCACATCACAGCCTACCACTAGATTCCTTCACTTAGCATGATTGATTCCAAGAGGATCAGATCCTCATGGCATTGGTTATACAATAAAATCCAAAAATTTCTACATAGATGATCCCAAAAGACTAACTCATAGTAATCATCCCAATGCAACAGATGATGCATCAAATAGATGTCAGGTCTGTATGATTTTGGAATTTTTTAAAAAAGGCCCCAGTTAGGTTTGAGTCTGATCCAACCCATCTGTATGCCATCCTCCACAATACCACATGCAGAGTATATCAGATAGATAATATCTTTGAAAGGGTCCTAATTCCATTAACAACACATCAATCGGACACCCGGTTTGAGTGAAACAAGTGTTTTAATGAAATGGGGGTGGCCCGACCTGGTCTGACCGACCCGACCTAGATATGGACCGGCCCGGTAGGGCGGGTTCGGCTCGTCGATGAGGGTGTGGCCCACTGATGTGGGTTCATCCCACCGATTAGGGTCTGACCTATAGTGGGATGAATCCTCCATCCAGATGTGTCCCAGCTGTGTTCGGTCTTCAGAACATGCAGCAAGTGAAACTGGTCATGCACTCCACATCACATGTGGACAGAGTTTGTGGGTTAACCAGGTCAACGCAATGCCAGCATGGCACCATGGGTCTCCACCACCGCGGACGCAGTGGCCATGGCCTTCCTCACTTTCCAGGGTATCTAGGACAAAGGTTTACCCCTTCATGCTGTGTTGGTTAGTGCCACACCTACAAGCCGCCGCGGCCGATGCTGCGGGCTGTAGCCGCAGGCCATCGTAGGCCGCCTCCATGGCCCACCGTGAGCCATCGTCAGCACTGGGACACCTACAGTTTCTTATTCAAGCCACCATAGGTTTTTGGGTGTTCTGTTTCTCGATCCATCTGCAATTACGAGATCATAAGGCTTCCATCTTCATTGCGACAACATCAAACTCACCTTACCACCATTTCTAGAATTCATCCATGAAGAATGCCCATGGGGGGGGGGGATCTAGCCTTGTTTATGTCATATTGTTTCCCCCATATTAGAATTTTAAAATCATAGTGAAGACTAGGGATTGTAGTTCAATAAACATAAGTGTTAAAATAATTGTAATTTTGTTATTTTTATGTAATCCAAGAATTTTATGAATGATAGGTACATTTTATAATTGTATTAATGAAGTTTCATTAATCAATCAATTTTTTATGAATTTTGTAAAAAGTCATGATATAAATAGTTTCAAAATTGACATAATATATATTTAAAAATATAAAATATTTTATTAAATATTATAAAATTACAAAAAATATAAGATTTGGCCAAATAATTTTCATAAGTCTGTAATTTTATTATTTACTCTTTAATTTTTAATTTTTTATTTTTTTGTAATTATCTTGATTCTCAATGTGTTAAATGCTTGATAAAACGGTAAGAGTGAAAAAGGGTTAAATAAAAAAATATAAGGATTAAAAAATATCCAAAACCAGTATGATTCTTATTGGATGGTTTTATTTAGACTTATATTCATCTTATATACTAACTAGACGAATTTTGACTCAATTACAATGAAAATATAATTTAAAATAAAATAATAGTTCAAGATATTTCTTAATCACCTTTCCTTAATCTTATAAAAGGACACCACCTCTAACCCATTACACATAACTCTCAAGCCCCCTTGGATCATGCAAAATGTCCCCAAATAATCTTCCAATATCCCTATATTCATCTTAAAATCCTTCCACTAGGAATAAGGCAATTAAATAAATTCTTTTATCTTAAATCAAAATAAGTTACATGATTTGAGGTAATTTCTTCTTTCAAGTTCCTTTCCATTATTTTTCCATCTCCACTACCGATGATCGTCTTGTTATTTGTTTATATAATAAATAAAGTTTCCTAATTGAACTTTGTATTTTTATGAGAATTATTTTAGCTACACTTATACACACCTCCATCTAATGTGTATACAACATACTGTTTCTGTGGACGGTGAACTACCACCTCACGAAACAATGATTGTTCAATATTGTCCTACTACTTCTCACAGTGACCATTATGATGGAACTGTAATTATATGTATGATATAATGATATTTATTTTATCTCTATTCTTATTTAATTCTCATTTATAACATATCTTTATTCTTTTCATGTTGTATAAATATGATAATTACATTTGAGGAAGTGCGGACTACTGCCCCCTCAAAGTGATATAACTTGTTCAAGGTATACATAGAATGTATAAAGGGTAAAATTAATGAAATTATGTTACATATATAAAATAGATATTATACTGTAATTATAATATACTTATGTATCATATAGTTTTCATTCCTTTTAATATGAAAATAAAATAAACGAAGTGTTCATGCGTACATACAACTTACTATCTCCATGAACAGTGCATTTCATTTAATATATCCAAATGTTATGGACTATTATAAATACATCTAAACTGGATATATATTCTATATATTATATCTAAATCATGAATATGATTATAGAGTTAATATAATTTTGACCACATGGAAAATTTGTAATTATAAGTTCATTTTTGACTCAAGTTCTGAACATTGAGGAAATGTCCGATATGAAATCAAATAATTAACTAACTATCATAGCAAGGTAATAAGTGATATAAGAGCAATAATAAAATTAAAAATGTTTCTGAATCAAGTAAAAATTAACTTATGTTTATTATTCAGTAATAACATGAAACATATAAGACAAGTCAGACTCAAGGCAAGGGATGTTCTTAACCCAATTTCCATTATTTTGGTTAATTTTCTATTTCTTGATTATATCGTGTTATGACTATATGAGATAAGAAATATGATATCATATATTGTATGTATACTTTCTATATGTTTTATTATAGTGAATAAACATTATTGATCTATGTTATATGCACAATGATCTTTGAAAGGGACTTCATCTCCATCTTCTTTCACTGAGGAATATTTTGATAATATATACATCCTTATTTTATATGGTGTATAGTAAACCCTTTTACTTTTATTTTAATTCAAAGGGAATATTTATTCAAGGAAGAATTTTACAAAATTAAAAAAAGAATGTTTTTAATGTATGCAGTGACAATGACCTTTCCACCACCGCACACATTATTTCAGATATGGCTTCCTTAACAGGACGTAATTTTTTTAAAAGAAAAATAAATACCATATACACCATTTTACATAATTTGGTATTGAAAATGGTTTTTGAAATGGATTTAGTATTTCAATATATTGAAATAATTTCTTCTGATTGCAAATGAAGTGTTATTAGTGAAATTTTGATATTTGAAATATTATATGTGGTACTTTGACATTTGACCGGTGGTTACGTGATAAACCAATGACAGGTGGTTATGTGATAAACAAAGGAAGGATAGTTATGTTATAACCTCCAATGCATTGGGTATAGAAGTCAGCCGTATGGATAATCCTTTTTTAATAATGATTTTTGTAAGTCGACCATATGGCTGTTCCATTTAAGTATGATTATTTCCCAAGATTACCTTTTACAAGTCACGTGTGATTTGTATGGGTTTTATGGTAATGATTTGGTTATAAAAGGGTATGAAATGATCTTTTATTCAGTGAATAGTATTTACTACTTCTTAAATGCTAAAAGAATTAATTATGTCAAAGTATTCATGGTTTACATGATGTTTTGAAAAACTAATAATTTTCTTTCTTTGTGTATCCCTTACTAAGCTTATTATGCTCATCCCAAGATTTTTAAATGTTTTTCACATGAATTAAAATGGAATAGGATCAATTAGGGGAGCATGGAAATGTCATTATATTTAAAACATGGAACTAAAAATGTTTATTTTCATTAAAGAGTTTTTATTTTATAAAAAAATGGATCCTGAGTAGAAGTGTCTACATGTAATATTCAAGTTATTATGTACAAGTTATGCCCTAATTTCCTAAAGATCTAAACCTGAAAAGATCCTCATTTTTAATTAATAAATTAATTCAAGATTATGTAATGTTTAAGGCTGGGGTCTTATAGTTTTTATGAGAGGTTAGTTTAAAAAACTTTAGGGATTAAGAGTTTTTTTAGACACATGGTTCATCTCTATGTCTACTCATTATGTTAAATCCTTATTTTATAAATTTTTTAGATTAAGGAAGTTATATTACAAATGGAAGGAGGTGGATCTCAAACGTCATTCCTATCTCTTCATGATGAATTTGTTGAAATAATTATTGCAAAATCATCTCCAGGAATCTTTGAAACATTTTCTAACATAAAACTCACTTTAAAGCAATTGTTTGAGACATTAAACACCTCTTTTATAACTCGATACCATTATGGATCATTGGTTCTATTTAATTAATTTTTATTTTATCAATATTATCAAATTTTTATGAAAGGAAAATATTATCGTGGAATTTCAAAATATTTTACCTTATTTTGAAGCATATTATGATTTTGAAAAAGGTGATGAAGAAGGAGAACCTTTGACAACCGATTTATATTTTCATTTAAATTATAGTATTTCTGCACATACTTATAGTATCTTAAAAGAACAATTTATTGAAAGTTTCAACTCAAACTCGATCTTACTATTTTTTAAAAATCACATTTTGTCAAATGTTTTGAAATTATATGTCATACATGATTATTTTCTGAAACTATTTTTCTATAAGCACCCATATAACCCAAGTTGTATGAATTATATTTGGATAAAAGAAGATGATTTTGAAGGATCTCTAAATCATTGTTGTAGTGCATGGATCATTTATCAATGTGAAGAAGATGCAAATGAAACTAGGTGGACACCATGATCAAGGTAAAATGTTCTTTTTTTAGGAATAGTGTTTTTTTTCTTACAAATTGAGGTAAAAAATGTCAATATATATAAGACTTCATGAATTAGGATATTGAGGTCATTATGAGTTGGGATGAAAATCAGAGGTAAACTATAACCATTTATGATAAATAATGTTAGGGTTATTTTTGAGTTTTATAAAAAGTAATACACATAGACCATGTGAGAACCTGTCGTGTCCAAGAAAGCTATGGGAATGGAGCCTACACCAAAAGTGAGACTATGATTTATCACCTACCACTAAACTACATGAAGTCCTTGGTTAGTATTAAAAATTATTTTTATTTAAATTATTTTATGGATCAAGAATATATTGATTTTGGGAACATATGATTTATCAAATTGGTATCCTTAGAATAGGAAAATGATTTGTTGATTTAGTGATAAATGTTATTTGGGAATACATTCACTCTTTTTAAAACAGTAGATGACTAAGGATAATAGAATTCTATGGGATTTAATTTGTGGATTAATGGTTGAAATTTTATTTTATAGGAATATATGTTTTATTGTGGACTTATAGTGATTTGTGTTATTTATTGAAATGATTAACCTATCATAGAGAATATGTGATTAGGTTAATTACTTTTCAGTATAATACTTTAAGAGTAGAAAATGTTATTTGGAGATAAATGTTAAATTTTTTTTCGAAGACGTTGTGATCAAGTCCTTCTTAATTTTGGGTTTCAAACATAGTTAGGATTATTTAAAATAATTTTAAGGACAATTGTGTATTGAATTTTCTTTTTTGAGCTTTGGTTATTGTTTGTGAAATTTTTAAGATTAAGTTTTGTATTTTTTTATAAAAGATTATACTTTTGGGGTATTATCTTATATTGTAATAACCATTTTGGTTTTGGATAATGTCTGAATATAGGGAAATATATAGTTCCTATTTTTTGGATTATGTGATTCTATAGTAGTCTATTCTAGTACTTTTGATGTGACCAAGTCACCTTGAATACTCATCGTTTGGAGAAAAGATGAGTTTGTGGTAGAAATTTAGTAAAGGATTAAAGTCTATATTAAAAGTAAGTATGTTTCTTTATGTTATTAGTCCATCTCTTAAATTAATTCCTCAACTTTATTAAAAGGAACTTAAAATCAGAAAAATTTCTGTTTACTTTTCCTACTAGGGAACCAAAGACCGCTTTACCCATCTCATGATTGTGATTTTCTGGTGGTTAACTTTCTCCTAATCATGTTTCCTATCACCCTACATCTAAACTTGGAAATTAGTTCCTCTTCCATATCCATGTTATCCTACATGTAACTCTAGTATGTATTATCTCAGGTGATCTTTAATCTTCTATTTATTTATTTTGAGGTGATAGTTTTAAAGACTCTTTTTTCGGATGTTGGACATTCAATGAAGTTTCCATGCCCAATTTTAAAATTGTGAGGATGCAATTTCAAAAAGGGGGGAAGGAAGTAACGACCCATGTATTTATAGAATAATACTATTTCATATCTCTTAATATTTATGAATAATATATTAATATTTTTTAATATAGTAAAATTTTTTCGATAGTGTACATAGAATGAAACAACGAGTTTCTTTGAAATCTTATGTTGTACACAACATTGAGTTATACTGAAAAATAATATAATAATATTATTATTTTAAATGATAGTTGATTCATAGACATTGTTTTACTGGGAATGAACATAACTCACTAAATTATTACTACACATGTTTGTTAAATTTCATTACATTTATCTATTCAATTTTAGAGGCTCAAAATAAGATTGAATCTGTTTTTAAGCCAGAAATACTGTAATATTCTTCAAAAGGTCGATTTACTAACTTTTGATGGAGAAACCCTATTTAAATATAGTTTTTTCACTTTTACATATTAAATTTGAAAAAAATAAAATTTTTATTTAGAATAAGGACATCAAAATTTACTTTGGTAATTTTTTGGGTATTTTTCTGATAAAGTTCAATTATTAATGAATAGTAAAAAATACAGCATTTTTAGTCAAAACTGTCTTTTTATCTAATTTATTTTTATAAATATATAGTCATTTTAATTATTTTTATAGTATAATTAGTTTATATTTTTATCATTTAATTCAATTTTGTTCATTGGAAGTAAATTTACTTTGAAATTGGACATAAATAGATGTCAATCTTTTGGTAGTTTTCACTTCTTAAAAACATGTTTTTTACATATGACAACAGGAATTAATTTTAAATTAATTTCTGACAATTATGAGTTTTGGGTTTGGAAAAATGGATTCCATATATGAAATCAGGAGATCCAAATTCTGTAAATAGGTACCTTTTATTTTGAGAAATTATTAATAGTAACTTGAGTAAATATTTTATTTACCATGGTTAAAGGGTAAATTCAGCGAATAAAGGTTAAAAAGTAATATTATAATAATATTTTGTTACCCTAACACATGTTTTAACCCTATTGGATAAGATATTCCCAACCACAGTCATTCATGGGACCATTTTTGGACCTCATTGAGCCACTTCTGTGTGAAAATGACTTTTAATTACTTTTAATTTAAACGTAAGGAAAATGTAATCTAAACTTGTATATTTGGGTAAACCAATTATTATATGGGGTTTTATAAGTTTTTAATTAGACTGTGAAAATTTATTATAAATCTAATTAGGTTTCCTAAATCATGGTATTTTATTTATAAATTTTAGAGTTTAGATAAATAAATTTAATTATGACACAATGATGATGCAATGATTGCTTCATTAATAAATGATTCAAATAAATAAAATTATTAATGTTAAAATAAATGTAATTTGTTTATTTTGATGTCATAAACGAATTTTTTACATGATAGTTACATGTGATATTTGTTTTATTGATGATGTTTTTGAATCAATCATGTTGTTATGTATTTTTTAAAAATTCATGATGTTAATAGTTTCAAAATTGACATAATTCATATTTTAAAATGTATAATATTTTATTAAATAATATAAAATTCATAAAAATATAAATAGTTATAAAAAATTTAAAATTTTATTTTCCACTCTTTAATCAGATGTTTTCCATGTTTTGATTACTATTTTGATTCTCAAAGTGTTAAATTCTTGATAAAATAGTAGGAGTAAAAACAGGTTAAATAAAAAAAGATAAGGATAAAAAAATATCCAAAACCAATCTAATTATTATTGGATGATTTTATTTAGAATTATATTCATCATATCTTTGAACTAGCTTAATTTTGACTCATTAATTCTCTAAATAAAATTTATAGTAAAATAATAAATCAAGATACTCTTTATGTTCCCATCCTCCCTCTTATAAAAGGACACCACCTCTAAACCATTACACACACCTCTAAATCCCCATTAGCTTGTCCAAACTCTTCCCAAGTAAGCTACAAAAATCCCTCTCTTCCTCATAGAATCCTTACTTTAGGAAGAATGAAATTCAATAGGGCCTTTTATCTTATATCAAAATGAGTTACCTGATTTGAGATAACATCTTCTCTCAAGTTTCTTTCCATTATTTTTCCTTCCACACTCCCTATGCTCTTCTTATTCTTTGTTTACATAAAAATACCAATATATTCAATATACTAGGCTGTTTTTATAATATGTATTTGAACTAAAATTACACACGCTCTTGTCTAATGGTTATATAACACACTATTTCTTTGGATGAAAAACTACTACCTCACCAAAACGATGATTGTTCAATATTCTTCTTCCACCTATCATGGTGTCCATTATGATAGAACTTTAGTTATATGTATAATATATATAATTTTTTTATATCTCTATGATTTGGTAATTCTCATTTAGAACACAACTTTATGATTTTTTTGTTTGATAATTATGATAATTTCATTCGAGATGTGCGGACTACCACCCCCTCAAAGTGATATGACTCGTTCATGATATACATGAAACGTATAAAGGATAGAATTAATTAACCTATGTAACTATATAACATAGATATTATACTTGAATTATAATATTTCTATGTATCATTTAGTTTTCATTCCTTTAAATATGAAAAATAATTGAAAGTAGCGTTCAGGCGTACGTACGGCTTACCATCTCTATGAATGGTGAATTTCATTTATTATATCCAAATGTTATGGACTACTATAAATAAATATTTACTAGATTTATATGATATATATGATATCAAAATAATTAATATCATTATGAAGATAAGATACTTTTGACCACTTGGATAATTTGTAATTATAAGTTAATTTTTGACTCAAGTTCGAACATCGACAAAATGTACGATATGAAATCAAAAAATTAACTAATTGTTATAGTAAGTAATAAGTGATATAAAAGGAATAATAAAATTGAAAAAGGTTCTGAAGTAATTATAAATTAACTTAAGTGTATTATTCTGTAAGAACAAAGAACAAACAAGACCAGTCAGACTCGAGGTAAGGGAACTTCTTAACCCAATTTATATTATTTGGGTTAATTTTCTATTTCTTGATTATGTCGTGCTATGAATATGTGAGAAATAAATTTTGATATTATATCTTCTATTTTTACTTTCTTTATATGTACTTATATTGAATAAAAATTTTAAATCTATTTTATTTAAAAAATGATCTTTGTATGGGACTTCGTCTCACTCTCCTTTCATTGATGCATATTTTGATAATATACACCTCCTTATTTAATATGTTTTATAATAAACCCCTTTGAATTTTATTTTCATTAAAAGGGAATCTTTTTTCTACAACTAATTTTACAAAAATAAAAAATGAATGTTTTTTTCATATGCAATGATAATAACCTTTCTACTGTAGTGAGTATTATTTAATATATGGATTCTTTAAAAAGATGTAATGTTTTTAAAAGAAAAGTAAATACCATATACATATTTTTATGTAATTTTGTATTGAAAATGGTTTTTGAAATTGATTGATTATTTCAATATACTGAAATAATTTCTTGTTATTTCAAATGAAGTGTTTCTAATGAACTGTTGATATTTGCAATATTTTTTGTGGTTCTTGGACATTAGAAGGGTGGTTACGTGATTAACCAATGAATGATGGTTCCATGATAAACTAAGGATGGGTGGTTACATTATAGCATCTAATTCATTGGGTATGGAAGTCAGCTTCATGGAAATTCCATTTATAATAATGATTTGTGGAAGTCGACTATATGGTTATTTCATTTAAGTATGATTATGTCCAATGGTTACCTTTAATATGTTGTGTGTGATTTATATGGATTTTATGGTAATAGTTTGTTTAAAAAACAGTAAAAAATGATATTTTATTCAGTGAAGAGTATTTAATACTTCTTAAAGGTGAAAATTATTAATTATGAAAAAATATTCACGGTTTACATGTTGTTTTGAATAACTAATAGTTTTTCATTATTTGTGTATTCCTTACTGAGCATTTTTTTGTCCCATGTTTTTGAAATGTTTTTCACAGTACTTAAAGAGGAATAAGGTCAAGGATGGTTACAAGGAAAAGTCATGTTGTTTCAAATATGGAACTAAACAAGTTTATTTTCATTTAAAATTTTTTATTTTATGAAAATATAGATACTAATTAGAAGTGTCTACATGTAATATTCAATTTGTTATGTATAAGTTATGACAAAATGTTCTAAATATCTACACCTGAAAATATCCTCAATGTGAATTATGAACTTAAATCAAGATTATGTAATGTTTACTACCTGGGCCTTATATTTACTAAAACATCAATGTCACCCATTATGCATTGATTTCACCTCTAAAGAAACCACTAGTGCTTCACATTACAAGGAAAATGTTACACTAGGATAACCTCCCTGAAGGATACCCTTAATTTCCCAATATTATAAACACATAACCACAACTTGTGTCTCATATCCAAAACCATTGACTTTTACACTTTGTCTTATTTGAAAAACCATTACTATATTTTAATCTCTGCAATCCACTTTCAAATACAAAACATCCACATGTTCTATAAAAACCTAAATGAACTAGAAACCCTTGATGAACCCTCTCACGGGTCACCCTTGAATGTCAAAAAATATCAAATCCCTAAATTGGTGTTATGTCTAAAAAGGGCCATTGGATCTCACTCCAAGCCATTCACACCAAACCCCCAAAAAATCACTGCTCATGGGATATAAATATACATCCATTCCAAACACCCTAAATCTAATGCACCAAGAAACCTTTTACTCTAGGCCCATAAAAAATAAACCCACCCATATACATCAGCACTACGAGCCAAAAACCCAATCTAAGTCTAAAACACAATCCACGGGGTCATAACCGACATGTTTCACCATATCCATTTTATCAAATCACCTTTTAAAACTATAAGGCCACAAACTAATCAAAGTTACAATAATGAACATCTCTTTAAACACACATAAAAACTCAATGAAGCCTCATGAAAAACAACCAAGGACTCAAACTAGGTAACTCTCACAACCCAAACCACCCATACACAAGTTCTAATCACAATACAACAGATACTCATTCCCAGTGTCCCAAACAGATATATCATTTTATGTTTTACTTCTTAATTAAAAATTACCATATAAAAACATGAGGATTAAAATTTCAAAAACTTACATATTTAATTCCCAATGATTTTTACTTTTGAAAACCTTATTATCTACCCAATATTTTAAAAAAGGCTTCTTTTCTAAAATTCATATTTGAAAACATATTTCATTAACAACAGTTACAAGGAATGATAAATGAGCATAAACTATAGGCATAAAACTAAAATACTAGCATATTAATTCCAAGGAACTATCAATCACAAGCAATATATAGATTACCTACCAATCATATGCACCTAACATGATGCATGAACCCAAAACAATTTATTCCCATACTATGCTAAGAGACAAAACATCATTAATAAATAACATCATATCCAGGGGAACCAATCTAGGTTGAAGTATCAACCACCTATAAAATAAAAAAAATAATGTCAATTAACACCCATAGTATCTTGGGTTTTACCTCGTACATAGAGGTACATGCACCGAGGAATGAGATCATTTCCAATACATAACAAGAAACAAGTCTACTATCTACCATGCCAAGATAATAAGAAAAATAAACCACCTCTAAAACCAATTTTTAACATCCCTGAATTTGTATCCACAATATATAGTTCCTCAAGATGAGTCAGAACATGACCTCAAGCACACCTCCTCATAGAGATCCGGTTTCCGATTATCAACACATGTCAATGATGGTATGATAAGGAAAATATAAGCAATTATTAGATTAAAACCATAATAGAAGTTATATCAATATATAATATAACAATATAGAATTGTAAATGGATAGAATAAGAAAAGATCCCAAAAGTAACCAAGTAACACATGTTATGAAAATATAATAGATAAAATACATTTCATTCATTCATACAATAAATACCCAAAGTTAAAAAACCATTAAATAACCCAAAAAATATCATGAGTCCAAACCTTGTCTTGAAATTCCATGATCTAACCAAATAAATTAGGCATGGAAAATACACCATGTCCTTATCTTGAATTGGTACCTTAAAAAAAGTATTATCTACCCAGGTACCAAAGTTCCATGAAATCCAAAATAGGGTGTTATTCTAAATCAGTAGGCCACTACCAACAGGGTCTATAGAAATATCTAGTACATAAAATTGTTTATAAAGGTAATCAAGGAGAAATAAATATATAAGGAAACATAAGAAACATGTTTCAAATTTAAAAAATTATCAATAAACCCTTTTATCATTTAAATTAGAAGTTTCAACCAATAAACTAAATAGATCTAATAATGATAGGAGCCTAAGACATAACATAACAGGTCACATTATTTCAGTCACAAAGGTGTGTTCACTAATTAAATAATTTATCAATGTACCTCAGTGCCTATGTTTGATAATCAAGCCATATCCATACATTAGGGGTGTAGAGCCTCAGTCCGAAATCCTAACAAAAAAACATCAGTGGGGCCTAGAGTATCAGTCAAACCCAACCCAAACAAGGAACCTAAGTCCCTAAGTTAAGAGAATAGAGACTCATTATAAGATGATAACCAAAAAAATATATCTATGGGGCCTATAACATCAGTCCATACCAACCAATACAAGGAACCTCAGTCCCTAAGTTATGAGAATAAATCCACAATTTGACATCATAACTAAAGAAATACAATGTTGTGGCCTAGAGCCCCAGTCTGTCCCAATCCATGGGAGTAGATCCTTAATGCGATACCCCAAACATAAGACTTATTCACATGGACATTATTCATATACCATTTATTGATTTTTACCACTTTATATTTTCATTTACCAAAGTCCCAATAGACCTTTAAAATCAAATCATGACATAAAACTCCAAAACATATACTCATTTAAAATCAATTTTATGCCACAATTGAAAACAGCAGTCTTAATATTTGAGAAACCAAAATTTTCCCAAAGTCTTTCATTTCTATTCCCACTTATTAAAAATTATTATTTAATCATTTTCACTAAAGGGGACCACTACCTCATTTCAAATGATCATTTAAAATCTATTAAGAAAACCCAATTTTCAATCACATTGAGTCCCATAACTCCTTTTAAAACATTTAACACTTATAAACATTATATTATTCATTTAAAACCGTAACTCGATAAAAATAGAAAAAGAAAAATATAAATTATTTCAAAACCCGCTATGGTATTTCACAAAATCCAACATATAATCAAATGAATTATCACTTTAATCAATCCCGCATATCAATTTTATAATTCATAACCCATTCACTTTTATAACTACCTTGTTTCATCATCTAATGACTCATTTATCCATTTTAAATATTTTATAATACCTAATGGGTAGCGTAAATACTGATCTAGAATATTCAACAATCCAAAAAGGGTCTGTGAAGGGTCTCACACCACAATCTATGGCACATTTTACTTTCCTTAGAGAAATAAATTAAAAATGGAAAGGCATATAATTAACAAAACTATATACACATATCAAACATCAATAATATGGGAAAGATATTTATGAACACCTACCACATGATTATGTATGATTAATTTCCAAACCCAAAACTTTGATTTGAATTAACCTAGCCTAAAAAACTAAATTTAAGAACACTCTGGAAAAACAAGGTTTTAAAGAATCTTAAGGAGAGGAAAAATCCAAAAAATACTCTAACATAGCATGTAATGAAAAGGACTCAAATACTTACTTAGAGATTAAATTATCACTAAAAGATACTACAAAAAACTTATAATCAAAGGACAATCACCCAAGGAAGAGGAAGGGGATATTAATTCATCACTGAAGATAGAGGGGGTTGAATGGGGGAAAATCCACATGAGAATAATTTAATCCTAATAGTAAGAAATGGTAATTTTACCATTTTATGAGGCCCATGGTTTTGGATACTTGGTTGGATAAAATGTGCACCAACTGTACAACTCCCTCTATCTGAGAGGGAATAAGGATGCATGGTCTGGCTGGCCACCAACACATTTTGAAAAATGAGGCGGTGAACATTCACCCACCACTTTCCAAGGGGGACTAAGATGCACAATTTTATAGAGTAATCCATCATTGTTTCATTAACCATACAACCCCTTATGTATGCCTCATGATTAAGGTCCACAGTTTAAACTAACCACGAGCCAACCGTCTTCCCACCATTTATTGGCATATTTTCCTCATTTATTATTCCCGAACCCCCGATAAACCCCCCAAAAGTATCCTACCCACCAAGGATATTACATAAAAATAATATTTAATCTATTAAATACCTTATATCAGGGCCATGATCATACAATAATATCAAATTTCACCAAGTTAAGGATTATGAGATTTTCTAGATGATTTTTTCCATACATGTGAATAGAATATGATTTTAACACTTATGTTAAAATGAAAACACCAATATGTGTTTTTATGGATGTATCCACTTCAAGGTATTGGTGAATTGATTCAATAGTTATAGAAAAATTTTACAATATAAAAGAATCTATATAACTATAATAGAACAAAACCATTTCCATTGTTGAGTGAATATTAAGTATTTTATGTATAACATCATTTTTATGATCCACCCAAGTTGTGGTGATGGAATAATATTTCCCTTAGTCTATATATCTTTTTTTGCTGTTAATATTAATAACTCTCAAGGAACCTTGGTTTAGTACATTGTATTTCATAGTTACCATTCTTATTATAGTTGATGAACTAAACATGGGGCGGTCCTTCCTTTCCTCCCCCCATGTTGGATGGATTATTCATATCTCTTAAATTTTCATGGGATTGGTGGCATTATCTTCTATACATAAATAATTTCATTTTCTCATTGAGAAATTCATATGATACTTATTTCCATATCTTTACGATTTTCGGTGGTTCGATCATCTTTCCTCATTTATGATCTGATCCTCTATCTTGAAATTACAACATTCATTTCATGTATCCATATACATGGGAACATTATCAAAACTCCATCTATACATTGAGATCACAACGCACTACTTATTCATATCTCGCAAAGCCTCAGATATTTAGATCCCTTCAATGACATGGTTTTAAAACACTAAAGAATCTATATATATTATTTTCACTATTGATAACAAAACCTGAGGCGTACATTGAAATTAATGTGAAATCTACACCACATTCCACAAAAGATTCACTCTCATTTTTCATAATCTCTAAAATTTATCTCTCCAACTATTTGAAAATAGATCAATACAAATAGTTGTCAGGAAGTATAATCTTAATGTTTCTATACTCCATGTGGTCAATTTCATTTTTTGACTTAATATTTTTGATCAATTACCAATTTATTCTATATTCTCCAACTAAATGATAGACGTAAAAATAAATTTATTCTTTATATAATAGTGGAGAATAGAAAATATATTTTCCATTGATTTAACCCATTTTACAGTCGTAAATCGATCATAATATCTAATAAATGTGAGTGGACATTAGTTCAAAAAGAATCGATGAATAGTTTCTTCTTCTCATGTGATGGTATATGTTTCACATGGTTTATTTTATTGATTATCGCATGAAAAAAATTGGTAATTACCACCTGGAAGTTATAATCATCACCTCCAATTCAATTACAAATATCAATTAGACAATAATTTCAATTCCCCTAACATGGGTTATTGATCTAGTTTCTCATAGTTCCCACACTTTTATAAAATATAAAAGGTTTAAAAAAATATAAGTTAATAAAGACTGAAAAAATAATTTATTCTCATGTTAAAATAAATTATAAAGTCATATCCCATGGGATCCATATGTTAACCATATCCTGATTTACAAATGATTCTTCAAGGATCATATACCTTAATAATTTTATATATTTTAGAAGAATAATTATTTTTGTTATATATCCTTCATAATTGTTTTTAAATTGAATGTGAATATACTATACCATATCCCCCATGAGTTTCAAAAAAGGTATTCAATAATGCTCAATACTCATAACCAGGGAAGAGAACATGTTAATACCTATCCAACCCTTCTTGGGGCTGTTACCCTATGGGAATCAATTCTAAAACCACAAATACTTGTAGTGTCAGATAGGGATGTCACTACATATAGAACGCATACTCTTTACTTTACCAAAATATATAATGCATTCTTATACATAGATTTATCCTTTTGTGTTTCGCTAAATTTTTGAGCCCTAATTCTCAAATTTAATAAAACATTATCTATTACCAACTATAGGGACTGTCTTGTTTCTTAAAGGATTATTAAATTTTTTAAAAGATAAATAAAAAAATAAAAATACATTCAAAATTTTAAAGTTTATTATCATAAGAAAAGAAGATTCAGACATAAATTGTATATAATAATGATTACACATTATTATATCCTTCTTCATTTTCCCCTTAAAATCTCTCATGTTCTCCTTAGTACATGTATTCACATGAGAATATACATCAATAAAGTGAGGAGCTAAAATCCCAATAAGGGGAGGAATAACATGGAAGGAATAAGATATTTGAATCAAATTTACATGAGTGATAATAATCATTATAATAATATTATATTTCTAGGATAATCATAATAAGAATTAAGGGATCATTTTAATAAGGCAAGGAATTTGGAATATTCATAATAATGAAACATCATAACATAGTGGTCAAATAGAACACATAGTTATGAAAAATTCTAGTATAATGTTCACACATAACATATGTTAATAAATAATAATATCATAATTATGAAAAAAAATTAGAATCATGTCCACACATAATACACGGAATATTCGGATATATATTACATTAAACAATAAATTGACAGGATGTGTAATTCTGGCCCCACCTTCCATGTTATAAAATGATCATAATCATGTATTCCACATGGAAAGGGAAACATATTACAATCATAGTAATGAAATAATACCATGAAATCAAATGGGTTTTATAAAGATTTCATAAATCAAACATTAATGAATAACCCTTATTGTTTACAAATGAACAAGTGATATCATGTTTTGGCATAAAATGTCATCATTTTTTAGTATAGAAGAAATAACTCAGGAGAAGTCAATGAGATGTTTTGGTAAAATATATTTTTGGAAAATCATTTTATTTGTCTTTGAAATCATTTTTACAATTTATAAACAAGTATATCCCTTCATTTATCCATTAAAGAATAGTTAAAATACATTTTTAGGAAATTAGAGAAGAATCCAAATTGAAAATATTGATAAAGAGAAGATAATACAAAATGATAATTTTGTTTGAGAATAACCTCACCTTAGATCTTGATTTATTTCAACACCTTTTCAATTCCTATGTAATAAATTTAAATTTATTAAAACATTAATCCAGTAGTAAATTATATTCATTTTTCCTATTGTTCAAGTATAATCATTGAATCTTACTTTTTTATTTAAATTGTTAAATGTGAAATGTCTTGATATTATATTTTCCTTAAAATATCCCATATTTCATTGATTTCAATATTTTGTTTTAATTATATTTATACATTAATAAAATTTACATGAAAATCCTAGAAATACATATATTTATCAATATATATATTATAAATAATTCATTATAATCATCCATATTGGTTGATACTAGTAGATATTTTGAAACATTATCGTGAGTGGTTAACCGACTATTGACTAAGCATTGACAAAGGATGAGTTAAGAGACATATATTTTAGGATAATATTATATATTTTTTTAAAGGAAATTAAAATTACCAAGATAAATTTAACATACTATTTAATTTTTATGATGTTTTTTTCAAAGGAATACAAGTACATGAAATTTAGAAAAGTAAAAGGAAATATAACAATGAAAGGACATTACCTCATTCTATAAGTTGTTTATTTTTTATGGAACTTAGATTCATCAAATATTAGAGTTCTGTTATTCTATAAAGTCACAAATATTTATATGGGGATTAGGATATGGAATTTTAGTATAGGTTTGTCTTTAAAAAGTGTTAGGGACTTAGATTTGTATGGGGTAGAAGGGGACTATTTACATTTGAGGGGGTGTTTTTAAGATAAAATATTGAATAAAATATAATTTCAATTTAAAATCATGTAATGGGGATATTTTTGACATTATAAATTATATTCTATTAAAATTATATTTTTTTAATACTTTAAAACCCTTTATATGATTAATCCAATAGTCTTTTAGAAATGAAAATGGAAAAATGGAAAAAATGGAAAAATGGTTTTAATGGAATACTTTGTATTTTCTACTTTAGGAAATTTTTTTAGGTTTGGATTTCGAATTTCATGAATTATATAAGTTATTAAATTTTTTTGGTTGAACCTAAAATTATATAATTGATCATGTCATTATTACATATTAGATGATGTAATTAAAAACATACAAATTATATAAAAATTTTATTTGTAATATTCTATTAAGAAATGTGTCATTTTGTAGAAATGTTTTTAAAAATAATCCTCAGAAAATTTCAGAATGAAGATTCTAAAAATTAATTGATTTTATAAAATTATTTTTATAACATAGGTAATTTTAATTATAATTAAAAAAATTCCAATTTTTATAAAACACATTAAAATAAAATTTATTAAAAAATGTGATTAAAATTTATTTACATTATTCATGTATATATTAATTTTATGGAGTTATAATATTTATATTTTTGTAAATTACTCATGATAAATGTTATTTATATTAAATTTTACTATTTTTAGGTAAGATTAACATTTTAACATCAAGGTTACTATTTATAATGTCTATCATACTATTTTTCTTGGCCAAGATACTATTCCCATGACCATATCACTGTTCTAGCAGAATTATTACTACTTAGAAATACCTATTAATTAATTAATCCATTATTGTCCTTAATTCTTCAAAAGATTACTTATTCTTCATTTCTTTTTATGTTTATTGGATTACTAATGTTTTGTCTCTCTCTTATAGTACTGTCTGCGAGTTTTATAATTCCAGGAGATCAATATGATCCCCATTTTCCAATTCTTATTGTTTTATTCATTTACATTTAATGTCCAATTTTACCAGTTCCCATTTTCATCTATATATTTATTTTGTACATGTAGTGTTTCTAATTAATGTAGTAAGCCATAATGTGTTTCATATGTCTAAAATATATTATATTTCAAATTATTATTTATTTAGAAGGAAAATAAAATTTATATAAACGTTTTTGATGTCACATCACTTCATATACAATGATGTAGGTTTTATTAAATACCTCCCAAATGTAATCCCACACCATTCTCTCTATTTTCACTACTCATGAAGGAGAAAATAGTGGCATAAAAGACAACAAAATAACAATATTACCATTAATATTGATATACCAAGTGTAGATATGTGATACTTGATATCCTCACACTAATCCCCCATCATATTTTTTTAAAAGTAACCATAACAACTACTCCACCTTCCATGAGTTGATATCAAATGTCTCCTTATTGAGTAAACCCACATTCTCCATTAGAATGACCTCTAACGAGATCCAATAAACTCTTATATGTTTTACTTCATTATTTTTTAGGAAAACCACCTCTCTGTTTTCATGTTATTATTTATATAATAAAAATTATACCTATTTGTATATATGAATATCTCTATATTAATAGAATTTAATATTTTTATAATTTTAATTCTCTAATTCAATGTAATTTCTCTATGATTACTTTCATTTATTTCTTACATTCGCATAAAATATCATAGGGAAAAATATTAATTAAAAAAATTCCAAATCCAAGTCAAATTCATTTAATTAAAATAACACAAAACTTCTTGAATGATAGGAAATTTTAAAAATGGGTAATTTTTTTGAATCGACACCTTCATGGTGTGATCACCACTCTTAGAGTTCAATTCCATTCTCTTAAGAAATCATTTTTCACACTCAAAATTTCACATTATGAGTAAAATAACTTTTATTAAAATTTCATCATGTAATACATGCTTTATGGTGAAACAACCACCTTTTTGTAGAACACCCTAATTTTTTGTCCTCCACATTATGAGGCCGGCACCTTATTCTTAGGGAGACATCCCAAATTTTAGCGTGACCTCTAACCACATTCCATTACATAATGAATTTTTAATCTTCTTTAGCATTGTAGATATTTTAATTTCATCATTCATCCTGAAATACATCATCCAAACATAGAATAATTTATTCATATGTAACATTCATTACAGCGAGGCAAAAAAGATTTGTGACATGATTCCTTCAAAACTACTGTTACGTAAATTTTATTAATCATATACAAGACCTCTTTAGTGTGATATTCTATTTCATGGAACATTGATTCTTCCAAATCAAAAACTCCAAAAAAACCATTCATAGGTTTCTCCATATGTTATCAGCATAGAAATCATTTTTTTGTCAATACAAGTTTTGTCCAATTTTTTCCACTAGGTTAGAACATATATATGATTTCTCCATAATTCGGTTAATTTAACCACGTCATAAAAATAACTATAGCATAGAATACATGATCAACTATATAAAATGACCAACATAATAGTATTATTTTTGACATGATACCCATTTCCCATTCTAAATAAAAAAATTGAAGGAAAAAATTCCTCCCTTATTCCATAGTCATCCCCTATAACTGATTTTATATCTTAAAAAATTTAAAGATACTCATACATATATTCCTTTAGCTTTATATTTTGTATATCAATAAATATTTTGATTAATATTCCATAACCCAATTCAATTTTTTTACAATAACATTTATATTTTATTCTTTACATTACTGTTACGTATATTTTTATGATTCCACAGTAATCATATGTATCACCAAAATTTACCAAAATTACTTTAGCTTCTTCCCAATGTTTTCTACCACCATGGTGTATAAATCACACTATTCTGACAATACTCTTATATTTCGAAAACTATTGATGAATTTTTAGCCTTCCTGCCATATCTCACTTTTATGAAACACCACCATGTATAAAGAAAATAAAAATTCACTATAATGCTTTACCACACATTCAATTCCATAATAATGATAACTTGGTATAGAATTTACTCCAAAATTAGAATCATAACACAAAATGTATGATTTTTTAGACTATAATCAATGGGTGATGACTATCAATATAGTTAACAACAAATATAACACTCAATAACATCAATTTCTTATTGGGTGATAACAATCACTCCATTTTTTTATTAGAAACAATTATCATGAATCCAATGCCACGAAACTTTAAGATATAAATAAAACATCTAATGAAATCTTCACATTCATGATGAATTTCTCTCCTCCTATGAAATAAAACACAAAGAAATTTCTCCTTTCAAATAATAAATATCCATTAAAAGAATTTACCTTGGCGGATAAGGGCCTTATCATTCTAATCATATGTATTATTCTTCACTATATTTTTGAGGATAGACACAAATATTTATTTAGAACTTATATATCACTTAATGAGATGTTGGAGACAAAAGTTATGCACTATTTCTCTGGATGTCCCCCCTTTAAACCTAAAAGTCCTAGAGGTATCCCCAATAGATATTCTACCCCCTATATAGTTGGTCATTAGATCATAAAATCTGTTTACCCCATGCTATTATCTATCCTTTACTACTTATATTTATCAATTATTTATACCATAAATTTCATTACCAACAACTCTAAAAACACATATTTAGATTTTCAAAACATTATTTGTTCAAATCGATTCCTGATTATCATTCTATGATATAAAATAAATTAAAAATATTAATTAACTCTCAAATATTTTTATCAAGGGAACTTCACACATAGTAATGATTCACAAACATAACCTCTAAACCTACTCAATCATAACATAGTGTAGGAAATAAATGTACAAGCTAACAACTTCAGAACTATCCATTAAAACCACTTACTTCTATAGAAGCATGTATCTGGAGCTTTCTGTTTTTTAATTACATCCATTGGATATTAATCACACTTATATAAAAATTTTATCTAATAAGTAATAAAACGCAATGTATGAAATTTATAGAATATTTTGACCAATTGATATTGTTTTTATGATATAATTGTGATACCACTTGTATTCTAATAACATTCTTATTGATAGAGTATGTTTTCTTTTCCAATTGTAGGAATCATACTTTCAGTCTTCAATAACTCCCCAAAAATTTTCAACATTAAGATCAATTATTGGATATGATATTCCACATCAGAGTCTCCTTTTGGTATCTTTTGATATCTATAAAACACATCACATTATTTTACGTGTTAGATTAAAAATAAATAATTCATGGTGTTCCTTCTTTTTACTACATCCCCACCTCTAAATCCATTTTTCCATTTTCTAAAAAGTTTGTTTAATGATTACTATTACCCATACAAACAATACACCCAAAATTCAAACATATAAGATCCACAATAGATGTACCCATACAATATAGAATTCATTCAAAATTTCATAATTAAAAAATTGAGTGGAATCATGACCAAACTCTGGTCCACGATACACCACACACATGCTTCCGCCTCATACCACACAAGCACATCAAGCAATGAACCCATCATCATGCGTCACCAATAAGAGAAGGTCCCCAAAGATATTATCCACTATATTAGTCATCATCACTGGCCCATCATCATCCTGTTAACATTCACCCCCAACTCTTATTCCAATCGATGCCTAATAACCATTTCGAGATAGCCTTGTACGATGAAACACCACACACTAGGCCTCTAGAACACCAATAAAATATATATAACTTCAATGGTTATTATATAATTTTATATTAATCATGGTTAGGGGACAATAAAATTTCATAAAAACTTGTAGAATATAGTGAGTCACTATGGGAGACTAATTTTAATTTATCATTTATTTTAGAATGTATCTTGATATCTGAAAAATTATGTTGATGGAGTCTAATAATTATTTATGGACTAATTCATAGGTGTTTTATATATGGGTTTTATTTTAACTAGAGATATATCCACTTCAAACTGTATGTTATTTCCTTTTCTAAATAATACCAATTCTTTGTTTATCACTAATTAATTTTTTTTATTTTTATCAATTCATACCTTTATTTGGAATATTCATTTCACATGAGGTTCATTTACTTTAACAACATGTAAAATTATTTTACTTTTAGAAATAATCTTATAGCCCTTCAAAGAAACTACTTAGACAATGATAGAAGTTAACCTTCTATTTAAACCAATTTTATAATTATAATATTTTTTTACTAGTCCATGAAATCTATTCCAAAAATGAATATATTTTTAATGAAATATATAATGATATAATATATTTATTCCAAATGAATTTACCTCATGATATTTAATAGATATATGAATATTGTGGCATAAATTAATGGAATGAAAACCATACCTCCACAAGATTGTTTATGATCCATTTTTCAAAATTTTACCTAACTTTGTATAAGGAAATATATTTAAATGCTTTATAATAAAACCATGTAATAAGATTATGTATTCCATAATAAAATATCATGTATATATACATGTTATCACTAAAATTTAGTCATTTTTACTCACTTATTTTTGAGAACTTACATTATATGTTTTTCTTACAACCATTTTTTTTCATGATACGTCATTGGTAATATTTTTTTACCTCTTATTGGGGAAATAAATGGTTTATAAATCTTGGGATTTTGTGAGGATCTATTAATACCCATTATGGTGTTTGACATAGAATATGGAATTTTATTTATTACACATTTATTATCCCCTCTATGATTTAATATAATTATCATTTATATCAATATTATCTATTTTAAAATAATCAAACAATAAATTTATAAAATTTATTATTATTATCTTAAAATTTCCCATTGGTTAGTCAAATTTATTTTAAAACAACATCAAATCCTCTTCGAGCTAATAAATCACCCTATTCCTTACATTTGGTTGAGAATTCATGTCACCTTTAAGAATCTTTACCTTAAAATTTAAAATATCTAACACATGTAAAATATCATCTAGCATGTTACATTGTTCCTTCATCTTATTGTTAATATGATTAATGGAATCCTACATTCAATACTTATACTGTTTTAGCCTTTTCTTTTTCTCAACAAATTATTCAAGGTGTGTAAAAAAATATAATATCTTCCATAAAATTTTGTACTTATTTTATGATAAGGCCCTTATTTATAGAAATATATTTTAATTTTATCATACTTGAAGAAATATTATATAATTCATTGTATTAAATAAAATTTTTATTCCTCAGGTCAGCAGACACCCTGAAGAATCTTTTTTAATCTTTTGAAATTTCCCATCTCAATATTATGTTCTAAGAGTTTAAATATAAATTAGTCATTCTCTTTCATATACTATAGTATTTACTCTTATAGAACTATTTCTAGCTCATCCTATTAGTTTAAGTCTTATATATTTTAATTTTTTAATATACCATCATTATTAGTTGATAAAAAATCATCCAAGAAATTAGGATCTTCATATAATCCTAAAAAATTATTAAATGTAACAAATGAGTTTGAATGAAATTTTTTCATAACATATTCTTGAGGGCCACAATAATATTTTATCTAAATCTAAATATCACCACAAAATTCGATAATATGTTTAATATTTTTATTTATTTTCTTTATTTTTCATATTATTTCCCATCATCATGTTACCAAAATGTTGTTAGGGAAATACATCAATAGATTAAAAACTAACGCTAACAATAAATTGAATCAGTTCATAATAAATCCAACAAGATAGACCTATTCTATAACACTACATATTATGTCTACTAGGGATTTTATTAAGAGATACTCTTGGGGTTGTGGGGGTAAATTATATTAGGAAAAATCATTTCAAATTAAAGAAGATAATCCTTGAAACTCTCATATAAATATAATATAATTAACATATGATTAGAAGGGATAGATTCACTATCTTCTTAATATATATATTTTATTGATATTCTATTTTTATTAACATTGATATAATTTATTAAAAGATTACTTTACCCACAAAAAAAGTTATGCCCTATTAAAAATATGTACATTATACACAAAAAATATAATAATCGTATTTGGATCCCAACAAATAGACTATATCAAAGGATAATACAATGATAGAATTATGATGTTCCAAGATCCACTACAAATCTTGTAGTGGTGGGTTTAGGAATACTCACTCCAAGATATGGGTAACCCCCTAAGAAAATATTTAGAGATTGTAAACTACCTCCCAAGGGATACTACCTCACCCCTTTCTATTATCACTTCTGATGAAAGGAAAACACTTTCCCATATAAGCCATTACAAGAGAAAGATAACCAATTTTGTTGATACACCAAGTATAGATAGTTGATACATGATCTCTATATATTTATCCTCAGTCTAAAAAAAGTGTGGAAGTCACCATAATAGTTTATGAAACTTCTATTTGGGCTTCAATGTATCCCTATATACCAACTCATTCTTCTTATCAGGAAGGATATCCATTGAGTACCAACACTCTCTTCTCTATTTTTCTTTATATATACATTTTGGAATATTTCTATCTTTTTTCCACTTATTTTTAATAAAAAATATTATTTTGTATATACATATGAATATATATATATAATATTTTATAATTCTATAATATTATTTCTCTAATTCAAGAGAAGTTATCCATGTTTCCCTTCATTTAATTGTTTATGTCACTTTAAATATAACAGGGAAACTTTTTCAAATAATACCTTTAAGTTTGACATCAAATAATTGAATTAAGATTAATTAAAACAACTTGAATGATTGTATATTTGAAACTAGGCAGTCTAATTTAATCAACACCTTATTTCCTAATCATCACTATCATGAAATTATGTCCTTCAACACCATAAATCATTTCTCAGACTCCAAATTTTACATCATGATGAATATAACATTTGTTAACATATTATGACATAATTCATGACTCATGGTGAAATTTCAACCTTCCAGTATAACATCATAATTTAATTCCATCCATATTAGGATGCATGTTCTTTCTTCATTCCTTAACATTTAGATTTATGGTGTGACCATTAATCATAATTCATTATTTTTAAACATTTTTATCTTAGTTTTATTTATTATAGTGTGGATTTATTCCTTTATAGATAAATAATTTTTCTAATATAATAATAATTAATTAATGTATAACATACATTGAGGTGTGGTATAATAACCATGTAATATAATTCATCAATAATTGTTCTCATGTAGGAATGTTTTACTCCTATGATAAACCTACATAGTTTTATAATCTCATTCATTGTGTAATGATTCTTATAACTCCTAAATAAACTGTGATAATATTTTATGGAGTGATCCTAAAATGTTATCATTAATCATCATGATATAGTTGATAAAATTGAAACATTATTTAAATCCCCTAAGACATAATATCTCAAACATTTCTCTAGGCTTCCATATATTCTACCACATAAAAAACACCTTAGAACATTTAATAAATGAATTCTTAGATAATTTTTTTATAATGGTATTATCCATACCATGAAACAAATTTCTATTAAAAACATTTAATATTTATGGGGAAAAATCTTGCTTTTCTATGTATTTATATATAACTTTCTATTTTATATCTCTAGAAATTTGGAGCTCGAATTTTGTATATTCCTTTATCATAATATTATGTTTCTATATGAAACAACATATTAGTAATTCATAACTCCTTTCTAATATTTAAACAAAATATTTCAGGTTAATTTTCAGGTTTCTCATACATATCCATTTACAATTTCAAGTTAATCATGTGAATCACCATAAATTATCAAAATTCCTTCAATATTATCCCAAAATTTTATGAGTATATAAAACATAAATACCCCCATTCTTTTAATAATATTCTGTTATAAAAAACTATAATTATAAGCTTCGAAATAGTATAAATTGTAACTCACTTTAATAAGAAACCACTCTCTATGTGAAACATTAAACTTAACCCAATTATTTTCCATAATTTAAATTCTTTAATAATGATAACTTTACATATCATTAACTCATTATTTAATACGTGACAATAAATGTAAGATTTTATAAACTATCATCAATTATGTATGACTATCAATATGATTAATAAAAAATCCAACACCATATGACATTAATTTATTATTTGATTCTAATAATAACTATTAAACGAGGGAAATGATTCTATCCTGTTTAGTATTTATAGATATAGTTATAATGAATTATATATAAGAATATATTTCAAAAATTAAATTATTATAATTAAAGAAATAAAAATATGAGGATGAAAAAATACTGAAAAATTATATATGACCAATAACAATGAGTTAAACCATTTCCCTCCTTAAAATGATTATAAATTTGATGAAGGACCTTATCTTAAGGCCACATAAATTTTTTATGTTACCAATAGAATTCAATATTAGTGAAAACCCAATGATATGTCTTGATAACCTCAATTTATACACACATTTTAAATCTAATTACATTATTATTTTGAGTTTATGTGAGTATGTTTCCAAATTATTTTAGATTTTATATTATTATAGGGTAATTAAAAGTCTATATGAAAATTTGAAAAAAATAAATATATAATAAATATATTTTTATAAATTTAAGGAATAAAGTTTTTAAAAAATAAAAATTAATGTTTTGGTGATAAAATGATTATTAATTTATTATGTTTTTTGGCTGAAAAAACTGGACAAAAACCTATCCAAAATAAGACCCATGCACAATAATAGATTAATTAGGGAGAAATGATATCCATTCATGGGTTATCACATTGAAAGAGAAAAAAATGGCATGACTGGATGCCTATAACTATAGGGGATGCCCTCTTCCCATGCGTAAATATTATTTAAGGGTTTGGGATAAAGAAACATAATGGTGGGAGAGGAGATATGGATTATACATTAGGGTGACTTACATGAGTGAAAGTGAAGTGAGGCTACGATTTTTGTTTTTTTCTATAATGTAGAGAGTGATGAAATTAAAGGAGCTCAATTTTTTGGTTTCAGAAGGACCATTATACAGTTGGGTTTTATATGTTGTGAGTTATTTAGTGTGGTTTTATCATTTAATATGAATTATTTTCCATTACATAATTGTGAATAATACTTGTGTTGCACATACCAAATTATACTGTCTATGTAAAAGATCCTATATATATACATATTAAAAATTACAATGCTTTCACATCCCAATTACTAACTATATATTATATCATATGAAGGATGGGGGAGCCTTGGATTTAAAAATTACATATCCCACATCCTAATGTTTAAGAGTTTGTGTTTCGTTGTAAGCTAATATCCATATATTAGAAGTTTATCTGCAAAACAAGGTATCTCTACAACATTAATTATTGAAAAGGTATATCTTAAGGGTGATACAAGGATGAAGTCACATGTGTTTAATACCCATATCTATGGATGATCACTCTGAAACTGATTAGATAAAGATAATAAATATATATGGAGAAAATATTAGGTAATAAATATGATTTATCATTAAAAATACATGTTTTGTATGCATTCATTAAATATAAGGATACAGTGTACTACGAAGGGAACTTTTGGAACTTGATTTTAGAGAGGATTGATGGAGGGCTTATGAATATGCCATCGAGAGAATGATTTTTAAATATGCCATTTTTTACATATCCTAATGAATAACATGAGGTGTGGGTTTTTCTAGTGCAAAAAAATGTTTTAAAATGGGATTATATATAGTTAATTAAGATATTTTTGATATATTTGAGTTTGTGTTTTGTATTCATTTCATTCTTATAAATTATATCACTCTTCTCAAAAGCATTAAAAGTATGGTTTGGGGAGTGTATCCTCTTAATTCATTAACTAGATTATTATTATCAATTCATGATTATTTCACGAGTTGGGGTACTTATGTTTCAGTAGGAGGTTTGAATTTTTTATTTTATAACTAACAATAGTAATTAAGAGGGGAACATGGGAGTTCTAGAATAGAGAGCGAAAACCCAAGAAAAGCCTCACAAAAACCCAATTCCAAATACATCTCGATTGAATAAATATAAATTTTAATTCCCTAAGAGTGTGAACCAATATTTACTATTCTTGGTGAACTTCTAGTAGTTGACTATCTTAAAAATAAATTTCTTTATTAATTCTATTTTAATTACTAAAAATTATAAATGTTTTCTAAACTAATTTCTTTGGATCTGACATCGAATTTTACAAACTACACCTTTATTTACATAATAGGTAGTCAGAGTTAGAAATTTTTTAAACTAATTCACTGATGTAATATCAAATTCCAATCAGACCTATAACATATTTAATACCCCCAAACATAATCAACACTTTTCATCAAGAATATATCTAAAATAAAAAAATAAAATGGTAACTATTCTACTAATATATAAAATTAAATGTAAAAAAATTAAATAATTTTCAATAGGGATATAAATTTCAAGATTTTGATAAATTAAATCATTTCCACTCATTAATTTTAAATAAATAAAAATTGGATTTTATTTTTCCCCGTTGAATATGAAGGTTCCTCTACAAACATCCATTCAATCCTATTAATTTATTATTACTAATCATTAAAATCATGATCTACCTCATATTTTGCTATTCCACTGATCACTCAAGTTAACTAAGTATTGGAGTTATAATCATAACTTTAATATTTTCTCCCTACCATAGGATTTAAAAGCATCTCAAATAACCTCACTATAATGAAAACGTTATCAATTAAAAATTAGTTATTCATATATAGGTTCGTATATCTATATGTGTTGGGGTGGGTATGTAATTCTATAAAAACATATAAGCCTCAAAAAATAGGTTATTTATTATGAATCAAGAATGATAAATAACATTTACACTCAATAAAATAATCATATTCCAAGTGAAATCACCCACACTTCTATAAATCTAGAAAAAATCAGATGAATAATGAAGACACAATAAATAATGTACACCCTCTATTTTTTTTAATTTTTTACAGATGTTTACCATGGAAAAAATATCACAACCATCACCCAACCACATATAATCCCCTCACACAAATAATTTCAATAGTAATGAAAATATCATTGTTTAATTAATGATGATTTTTACCCACCAAAAACACAACCCATTTTTTTCATATATTCATTTTTCAGTTTGCTTCATAATAAAATTTTCATTTTCTCTCAAGAATGATAATAACTAAACACAAGGAATGATTACCATTCCATCTTCCCAAATACTAAAGCAATAAGACCCTAATAAATTCTAATCATGTAGAACTTCCCTTTTCAACATGTAAATCTTCTCCCAACACTTGAACCATTGAATTCTATTCAAAATATAAAGTGTAAGGAAATGAAGGA
Source organism: Viscum album (assembly GCA_963277665.1). NCBI lineage: Eukaryota > Viridiplantae > Streptophyta > Magnoliopsida > Santalales > Viscaceae > Viscum > Viscum album. Next base: position 1,427,867,700 of record OY728156.1, on the reverse strand, counting down.
TAAAATAACTATATAATGTGGATCATTATTAATAAGTTAATCCATGGATTCTATAAGTTAAGTATGATTAAATGTAACTATAGGTATCAAGGATAATTTCTCATTAATAAAAATTTCTCAATAATATTATGAGTTACTTTATACAAACATAGCTTTAACAAGATACAAAATCAAGTTCTATAAGGATAATATGACCCATGTTTCATTCAAATAATACACATAGAAATAATAGGAAGTATTTGGTCCATAATCTAATCGGAAATTTAAATAAATGATACTTAGTAAAATCACCCTTTCCCTGAAATATAATAATAAATCCATCAGAATAATTTTCATAAATTTATGTCTGGAAAGGTTTAAGGTAAATTTCATCTACATCAATCAACAAGTACCCATGTATCATGATTCATTAATCTAACATACATATGTTTATATATAATCATTCAATCACCCATTTTTCTTGTTCAATTTCATTAAAATTAAAATATGAAACTTGGAATCATGGTTATACAAGTTTTCATTTATCATAATATAACCAATATATTACATATCAAATTATATGAAATAATATTTCATTAAAAAAGATAAAACAAACTGAAAATTGAAGGGGAGTGAAATTAATAATAAATGTAAATCTTACCCCCCCCCCCTTTCCACTATGAAAACATTTCTTTCATATTTAAATATACTACTTTTTTATTCCTCAATATTGTCTTACAAAATAAAATAAAAAGTAAAATCCTAAGGACATTATTCATTAAAGTTCAAACAATATTATGGTGATTTTACTATAAACTAAACTAGATTTATAAAATAAGTCATAATAATTAATTACAAAGAAGGAAATAAAACACTAGGTTTATTCATATAAGATCTTATATTGTGTTCATTAAGGTAAATCATACATTTATGAAGTCATGAGATAGTGTTAGGAAGGATATTAACCTATTCAGATCAATGAATGACAAATGTTGTGATTCATCTTCTTGAATGGATCATATTATTTTTTCTAGAATTATATTAACTATTCCTTCATGTAATATATTATCCAAATCCATAGAAATTATCCACTCATGATAAGACCATCACGAGAAATCAAGAATTACTTCATGGATCACCGAAACATACTGTTTTTCTTTGAATTTCTCAGTTTCAATGGTTACTCTATTGTCCTCCATCCTTTACAGTAGCTTATTAATATAATTTTTCTTTCCATTATCATTTTCTTTCACTTATATATTTTAAATATCCCTTAATTACTATAATAAAATAGTATATTTATCTTTTGGTTAGTTTTCCTCAACTAATCTATCCTATTAATTATCTAGATTTTTTTATTATTTGTTTGATTTTAAACTTCACATGTTTAAAACCAACCCTTAAACAATTTTTTCAACTTTTTACATCAATCAAGGATCCCCTCATGGAAAATAATGGTTTTCCAAAAATTATAGGGTCATTTAATAATAATTTTTAAACCCAATAAAGAAAACACATAAGTAAAATTTATCAACATTAACTATGGAATCTCTTTGAAACCCTCTTGGACAACTCGCTATTATATCTGAATGATATAGAAAAACAATTTTGGGAATCATCTTCTCTAGAAATAGGATCATCAATATAGAGTAATAAATGATATTCACACTCTCTCAGAGATCAAAAAATTATTTTTAAAACTCATCAAACTCAATGATAATTTGAATTGAAAGTATATATGGTTCTTGTGGAATCTTTTGTTGACTCCTCAACACCAAAGATGATCATTCTCCCATGTGTAGTATTGTACCCAATTAATCGAGATTCCTCATATTTGATACAATCTATTTCATGAAATTATCATAGGTGGGTATGTTATCTATAGGGTTTTCAAAGATAATATTAATATATATCCATTTAATATCTCAATAAATTAACTCTATTATCTGCAAATTTCTATTCGATCATACAATCTAGAAAAGTTAGTGGGGGTATATATGTTGGAGAAGCTTCTTGATAATATTTTCCTCAGATTATTATTTTTTCATTATTTCCTTTTTGCCAAAATTTTGACCAATTTTTATACATATTACCCTAATTGTTTTAACTTTTTAATACATTCGTGGGAGGGTTATCCACTTTTGAAGGTGATGGATTCCAATATACAATTTATAGGGACCCATGTGTCCCTTGAAATTACTACTCTTGTCCTCTACTTGAGTTGATTATTAATCATGAAATCATATTACTCAGTATTTATCTTGTTAATACTTTTTTTAAAATTACACTACAGTTCCATAATGGACCCCCTGACGATTTTCATAAAATTGGACCAGGTCTCCTCAAAAGTACTTAATTGAATTTTATGTGAGGATCCATGATGTTGTGGTAGAAACCTTAGAGTTCTTGGTTGGTACCCTTGGTTTAGTTGTTGTATCCTCCACCTCTATAATTTATTTTCCAATTATAATCAACTAAATTATGATCCTCAATGTACATACCTTGGGGTTAGTGTATTGACATCATTGCATCCATTTTATTTGTCCTGGAATCCATTTGAGTAACCATCATTCCATTATCTCTAATGTTCACTCTTCTATTATAGGATCATTCCAATTACCATTGATTGTTTATTATCCATTTATTTTAGAAAATTATTACCATCTTTTGGTGATTTTCTCATCAATAAACCTCTAACCATGAAATCTATGGTGAACCTATTTCACTAATAAAAACCCTTATAAAATGCTTTAATTAAAAGTCATATTTCAATCCATAGTAGGGGGTTTTATTAATAAAATTTTAAATCCATTCCATGCATTATATAATGATTCATAAACATTTAGATTTAAATTTAAAATATTGATGTGAATATTCCTTGAATTAGAGGGAGGGAAGACTCAGGTTTGAAAGTGACTAGCTAAATCACAAAATATATTAATGGAATAATGTGGAAGAATTTAAAACCATTCCTTATAGTTATATATCAATGGAGATTGAAATATCCTTAACCTTACCATGTTACTCAAAACATTATTAAATTGAAATATATCACATTGTTCAAGAAAACACCCTATATGTGAAATTAGATCTTCATAAAGTTGAGTAATGAATTTTTGGTGAGTTAAATATCATCTAAATTATAGAAGTATTTATTTTAAAATTATGTGCAGTGATTAGAGGTACCACAATTCAAGGTTTCACCCCAATACTTGAGGGTCATCCAAAGTCCATTAGTTTACTAATGTCTAGGGTTTTGTATTTAGTACTTATCTATAATATTATTATCCTTCAAAACTTATCCATATATACTTATATATTCTTATTTGGATTTCTTAGGTACTTTTCTGTCATGGGATCACAATAAAAGTATTATTTTACTTTTTCCTGATTTGATTACACATGCTTCATAGATTGTCCAAATATTTTAGCAATACAAGAAAAATTGTAAAATAGAGAATAAAAATCAAAAAGAATGAGAAACATTAAAAATTATTTTAGGATTCCTAAGAGACCATTACCCCGATAATAGTACTAAAATGTAACAGGCCTGATGAGTTAAATTAATTACACCTGGGAATAATTTTAGATAAATTATAAATCAAACTACCTATTGGATAATTGAAGGTGTATTACATGGATGTTCAGGTCGATCCCATTATGAACAGTTTGCAAAAAAATTATAATGCTTATAAATTAAAGATAAGAAAAATGTATTTTGGATTTATAACAAAAAAATTGAATGTACGTATGCCAAAATAGTAAATATAGTATCATTTACATATTAAGGTAAAATTGATATTTATTCAATTGAGTTTTTTTCAAAATTATGTCTATGTAAAGCCTGGCCCGGGTCATCACTCTATATTATTTAGCACTGCTTTTCTATTCTGAGGTGCACTGGTTAGTAACAGACATGTGACCCAAAACCCTATATAATCATAACAACCCATAGATAATAAATGGTTATAAAATGAGAATTAATAGATAGTTAAATAATTAAGATCCTACCCTCCTTAAAAGAAAATGAGAATATATAAGATAAGAGAGAGATAATATTTTAAAAAATTAAATGAATAAAAATAACCATCTTAAATTGATTAAAAATTTCTTCCTTCACTGAGTATAATCCTGTTTCAATACATAGATTTTCCTTAGAAAATCTAACCCCTCATGTTAATCGTGATAGGTCAAAAATAAAATAAAATAAAATAAAAGACATAGTAAATAATAAAACTCGTTCATTATAAGAGTGTCCCTAGGTCCTCTAAAAAGACCGTCTAAAACGGAGTCCCAAAATTCTCATTTATACTACAAAAAAAACTATATTTAAAGAGTGAGAAAAACACTCATATAATTAAGGATAAATCTAATATCGCCCCATATATATTTTCTCAGTATTTATTTCTTCTATTTTTCTAGTCATATTTTAGACATATTGCCATTAGAGATTGTTAATAAACCCATAAGAATTTATACTTGTATGACCTATAAGATATACCATTTAAATATTTCATAAAGGAGAAATATTTAGTTTTTCATATTTGGGACGTTACAAATTCTAAAACATGGGTCATGTATTATAGTGTAACATATACTCCTCAACCTCAAGCTATAGTAAGGATAAATTCTATAGTGTAAAGCTCCCTCATCCTTCCGAAAAATCTTAAAACATATGTTCTTGGGAAGGGAAAGAATAAGTATTTGAATATATATATATATATATATATATATATATATATGATATATCAAAGAAAAATATACTTTGTGACATCCTACATGTGAACTTATAAAGAATTTATCATGAATACATCACAAAAAATCATCCATGAAAAAAACTCAAACCTAACCCAAGATCTTTGACTGGTTACAGTGCATCAAACCCTAATGAAAACTCCAAAGTAATTTTTTTATTTTGAAACACTTTTATGTTACAAGTGAGAACACGCACAACATATACATAATAGACACCAAAATAAACTGCCGACTTGTTAATAAAAATTTTAAGCCAGTTGGAATCAATATACATAAACAGTTTATAGATATAATAATTTACTTGAGAATCTGGACCATCCTTTAACAATACATCATTATGATAAGAAAAATAGTCTCATGATTTCAAGTATTCCCTTTTTTTTAATCTTCCCCTTGTTGAATCCTCAAATAAATATGCAGTATTTATCATAAATCCACTCACTTTTCACCCTGGTAGTGTCCACTTAGATAAATCATCCCATCATTTCATCAACATCATCCTTTATTACATTAACCCATGGAACTTCTTCCACCATTTCTTCACCCTAGTGCTTGAGAAATTCCAAATTATTGTCAAGAACCATGGATTCTTGGAACTAGGGTCCATTGGGAGACTTTGCCTCTCGTATATGTCCTGGTGGTAGTGAATCCTTATACTTGAGTCACATATCCTCTAACTACAGAAGCATCTCTCCATAATGATCCTCGGTCTTCTCTTCTATATTCCCTTGATTAATCAATAAATCGTCCATGGTATCCTCATCCTGTGTAACCTCTATAGCATTCTATATGGTCCGGATGTATCCTATTTGGTGAGGCTGCCTACCAATTTACAATATCTGGGGCTCCTGTTACTTATATTTACCAACCTTTTTGGATGACAGAGTCTCCATGGGCCTAGGTAGGTATAAGTATTCTTTATGTCCCATTTATTTCTAATTATTGCTGATAATGTAGTTCCCTAGGGCCCTATATTCTTTATTCACCTTCTTCCACCTTGGACTTTGAATACCATTATCATACCCTCCTATTTCATTTTCCAATGTGGGTTGTCTTTCTCTACTGAATCACTTATGAGGGGAAATCAGTATTGCATTTAATCCCCCATCAGAAGAGACTATCAAAGAGATTATAATGGACCCCTTAGTGACATTAAACTGACTTTAGGAACCATGAATGATAACTCTATAATGGCTCGGTGTCCAAACATCATTCAAATAAGCAGTGCCGTTTATCTTAGAAAGGACCCTTCCATCAGCTTGAAGGACACCATCCCTATAATTTTCGAAGTGCGCCGACACCTTCACATTACTCAATATTATATCCATGAATATATCAGTGATGGTAGGGAGTGTCATGGGATTAGACTCACCCTAGACCATGTTGGATTCTTTGGTAATTCCCAAATCATGTTTTAACAATGAAAATATGACTTCAACTCTTGGATAAATAAGCACAAACTTTAGATTAGAAATGTGAGGTTCTAGGATGTGAGAAAACATAAAAGAATCCTTATCTTAAGGGGGAATAATGAGGGATACTTCATCCGACATGGTAGCAGCATTACTAGAGGATAATTGGTCTCCCCCATCTAATTCCACTGGTTTATTATCTTTCAAGACAAGAAGAAACAACCAAGAATCCAACCATAGTGGGAAAACACTACATGCATTAGAGTGATAGTGGAACAAATTTATTTTAGAGACAAACAATGATATGTTCATCAATCAATTTGGAAGTAAACCAAATGATAACACGAAATGAAGAAGTCAATCCAGTTTTCAAAAACCACTGATTGTCAGTAGTATAATTCAACACAAACTTCAATACTAAATATATAAAGAAGATTCTTTGAGATATCCACTACCACAAAAATTCAAGGAGAAATTAGGTGGAATAAATAGTACGAGTACTCATCTAAGGCTAGGAACCTCCCAATGAGGTTACCCAACATCTGTAGATTAGAAGGATTTTGGAAGGGAACAGATAGATTCAGAAAGCTAACACAAATCAATGTAGAGGGGTGGACACACTTACTGTGGAACTCATAACTCCATCTGAGGAGAAGGAAGTAGGAGACATCCAAATAATGAATCCCTTTATACTATGTTGAAGCATGATCATTAGCACAAGAAAATTAGAGAAGAAAGTGGTGAGGGTATAGGTTCCCAACCATGACATGGTTCTTTAGGGGCCATGTGTTGTTGATTAACCTATCGAAGCAATTAAGGGATGGAAGAAGATATCCAAAGTGGGATATGAAGGATGACCCATAGAGTGACGAAGCCTTTGATAACTCCTATAGATAAATAAAAAGCTATGGAGAACCTCTCTGGAGGGTAGTGTCCTTTAGTCTATGATGGATATGAGGGTAATTTGGGAGAGTGGCTGGGTCGTTGAATGTGAAGAATGCCTACAAAGAGTGGGGGGTGGGTGGGAAGACCATCGCCACCGACCAAAGGGTGAACTCCACATCTAGGGTGTCATGTGGAATTGCTGCCCAAAGCGTGATAGCCACGGTATCACGTTTTCCTCTAGTTTTGAAGCACTACTATGATGTGGTTCTTTTGAAAATAAAAAACATGGCTCTTTCCATTTCATAACTCTCTAAAAAATCATACAAACCATATGATGCAACCTCAATTTACTTCCCTATATAAAAACAATCCTTACATATACTCCATATTTATTCTCCATCCTATATAAAACTTCCTCAAAAACCCTTAAATAAACTTTCATTAATATCTGATGTGGTGAATGATTTTAACTACACCACAAATGGTTTTAGTTACCACAATGTAATTAAGAAGACTATGGTATAACTGAACAATTTGAATCATCTTCTATAAGTTCCATGACATATAATATTTACTAAAACATTGGAAACTAATCTAAGGTAGGGAAAATCAATCTACCTATAATGAAAAATGGTGGTTCTATGGTGTAATAGTGACAATGGTGAAACAATATCTCCATAAGGATAAAGATGAAAGTGCTATCTTGAAACACAATAACACAATGAAATTATTTTATGTTTTGAATTTTAACTAGGATAGAAACATCCCACATTAAATTCATGGATATTATACCTAAATATAAATAAATATCAGGCTTTATTTATCATCTTCAAAGTATCTTATCTCCCATAGGGGAGGTGGGTATCTCCCTCATGCTTTCTGGAATCGAACTACGCCATCTTTTATCGATCCATATGTCGACCCATGCATGAATACCATTTATCATGGGTTTATCGTGGATTTTGAGTGTTTCATGCTTTAAAAATTTTTAGACACTAGTATCTGACTAAAAGAAGACATTTTTTTTTGAAAAAATATCTTCAAGAAAACATCAATAATTTTCATTTTAAATGCTTCATTAATATTAGATAAAATATCAAAAAATTTATTCATTTTTTTTCAAAATTACATTAAAAAATTTAATTAACAAAAAATAAAATAAAATGATAAATACTTAGGGAAAATAATCAATTAAACTAAATAAATAATGAAATTATATTTAAAAATATATGTGTCAAATTTGGCAACTATATCTTAAGGAGTATTCTAATAACTTATTATTCTAAATTTCACTTGTTATATTTTAATAAATCATCTATAAATAAGTTAATCGTGGAATTTTTTTATTTTTTATTTTCAAATAATGGAAGATAGTAGGGAAAATTTAAATTAATAACATTTATTATTGATAAAACATTATTGATCTAGGAGTGATTCCTCAAATTTAATTTTCTATTTATATTTTAATAAAAAATCAATTTAAATATATTCTCAATAAGCCAACTCAAGACCATTCATTGAATCAGCACTCATTTTTCTATCTTTTAATAATATTAAAACTATTATTATTTTGTGTAGATCCCATTGTAACCTTATATGTGTACTGTTCAAGATCACTTAATAATTATTGAGTGATTTAGTTGCATCTTAGACACCACTTCTTAAAAATCCACAATTGAGAGATGTGTTTATCCAACAATGGACTCTATGTAGCAATCCAAGAATAAATTGAAAAATTATTTCACTACAGCTTTAATGACCACCAAAATCTATAGTATATTGGATGATCATTGATGGGGAAGCTTTTTGATATAGGATAGGTAAGTTTATATAGAGTTTAACAAGAGTTATAGGGTGAAAACCTAAACCTCCTCACGTAAGAATCATACTGTAAATACTCATGGTAAATATTAAAAATATAAATAGAAATATATTGAACATGAAATTTTAAAATAAAATATCATTTATTACTTCTAAGATCAACCATAATAGTCAAAAATCCATGAAAGGAGGTGAAAATAGGGGAACAAATATAGATAATAACATGAAATTTTTTTAGTAAGGTTTTAAGAATGAAAAACTGTGGTGTACTTAGGATCTGAAATACTCAAATTTTAGAATATTATACCCATGGATTTTTCTTCATTTTATAGCAACAGACACGTGCCTTATGTTCTATGGATCATCCCATATATATTTTTATCAAATTTAATTATTCTTCATATATTAGTGAAGCTTTTATAATTCTTCTATTTTAGAGGAAACATTTTTTATGCTCCCATGAATAGTATCATCATCCATCCATGATTAAATATCCTATTATTTCATTAACTATATGAATTTCTTATCTTATGTTGTGATATTTCCTTTTTTTCTTAGATTATTCATACATAGAATCTTTTTTCTTGTTCAGGTTCGTATATATCCTCCATGATAACATTGGATCACATTGAACACTTATGATTAATTGTATTAAATGAATAGCCATGTAAGGTTAATCCCCCACATGGTTGGTTGATAATAGATTCATGGATACTTATCCCATACTTTATGGAATGATAAAATTAGTATTTAAATTGGTTTATAGTCAATTAATTAGGAACTCATGAATAGTTGAACTCCCTTAGAAGCTCATATTAATGGTCAGATAGTTTTTACCTCACAGTAGATTAGAGAAAACTTTTCATGGTCAGTTCAAATTATTATGAAAGTGGTTCATAATCGGTTTATTTTATACCCATGGAAGTTTTAACTTAGTATGATTAACCCCAAGGTAGCTTAAAAAAGTGATTATAATAAATTCAGTGTAGTACGAATTCTTGTTCATATCCACCTATGTTAAATATAAAAGAGTTACATTTTTTCCATCACATTTTAATATAGAAATAATAATAAATAAACCAAATTTAATATTTAGATAAATTTTCAACTTATTCCAAAATTTAATAATAAACTAAAAATATTATAAATTTCCCAACGCTATAAATTTGTGTGGTTTTATATAAAATGAATAAAAAATAAGAAATACAAAAATTATTCTTCGTTAATAAGAATTTTATATGAAACAAGATGAAAAAAAGTTATTTTCCCAAGATAAATTTAACGTGATGTGAAATCCACACCATGTTGAGTACGTATCATGATTCATTTAATTTCATGACAGGATAGATTGAGAAGTGTGTGTGTTTTATATGATATAGATACTAACGGGATAGCTGAAAACATGATTTGGTAAATGAATCATGGTTTATGAGAACATGTCATGGAGAAGGAGAAAGAATTCTAGTTATTGAGTGTGGTTTAGAAAAATATTATAGTATATACTAGAACAATAAGTTAAAAAATGTTTTATTTAAAACATTTCATTTTTATTTATAATTACATAAAAGGTTTTTTTGGTTTGTAAACATGGGGAATATAACATAAAATGATTTTATATAATGATTTTGAGATAATTAATTGAAAATAATGTGGTATATGTCAACACATTGCATTGGAGATCAGATATGTGTGAATTTAATAAAGAATGTGATTCAAAATATTTATTGGATAATATGAAACACAACTCAAATGTTACATATAGAGTTTATTAGTGAAAAAAATACCATATTCATTGTGACAATGCCATAGTTTTTAGGAAATTAATTTAAAAATAATCTAAATTATTTAGACCATTATGTCTTCTCTTATATGTCATATGTGACCGTTGTAAAAAATATTGATGTTTTGTGTGATATTTCTAAGGTTATTCAACATAAATTAATGTTTTTCTTTAGGGTATTTAATGATATTATACTTAAATCAATGAGTTTCAAGGATCCAATAACAATATTTATTAATGTTGAACTTATACATTAGATAGGTATAACATATTTAATTTTTGGGATATGTGTCTATAATTTTAGTGAAATATTGGGTTCTTATAGAATTGTAACTAGGATCATTTTGAAATTTGAATTTTAATAAAATAATTAGATCTTACGGATGCATTTGAATGATAAAAATAAGGCTTTATGTGGTGTTATTATAAATATAAAATACCTTAAGTAAATTTTATAGTGTTTAGTAAATTTTAAAATTTTAGGGAGGTTGTTGAATAAAGATACTGAGTACCATGTCTGATAGAACTAGGTACTTAGTAGAGAAACCACATAGGGGTTCCTCTGGTTTGTCCCTTGGGAGTCCATTTCTTGTGGAATGGGTACGCAATAGGCCTTGTATGTGTTTTATTAATTTGGGGGTAAAATTTTAATTTTGGATTTTAAATTAAAATTCCCCCTTCAAGGTTATAAATCTTTTGATTCATTACACAAGGTGAGGATGGTCATATCTCCACCTTATTCCTTTTTTTGGGTCCCCCATTGTTCTGAATTTCTCGGTAAACATTATTTATGTTACTTTAATGTAATCTATCCATCACTTACTCTATTGTATTAACATCTTACTTTCCTCTAATTTTTTTATTGAAATTTATATTTCTTCACAATTCCACCATATCATTGTAGAACCATGTTTATTGAAAGAAGAATTATTATGTCAGTTCTAGAGGAGGTTGAAGGAGGACAAATACACATAGTGTCATAAGACTTATTTTATGTTGAACCTATGTTTTATTTGTTCATAATTTTCTTCATAATTTAACTGGAATTTGAATTTGATTTGATGTTAGATTATATTTTTTTACCCATCATAGGTTCAGATGTACATTGGGAGCGATCTTCATTAATTTTCATGTGATTTTGACCATTAGAGATTACTTGATGAGTTTTTCTATATTATGGATACATGAATTATTATATATTAATTATGATAATGATTTGTAAATGTTTAATAATTTATAAAAGTGTGTTTTTGGTTTGGATAATGACTGGTGGGTTGGATGGTGGTAGATGCATGATGGTTAGGCATGGATAGAGTAAAGAATCTAGTATGATAAAAGGGATAAATTTGATATGTGATATTTTACCCCTTTAATTGATTCCCATATATTTGGATGAAATTATTATTTGATTTGTATGTTTGAAAAAGTGGGTGTGTTTGCCCTGATCATTACCCAATAAAGGATGAAAAGGATATGGTTGATTGTGTTATACATAGTTATAATTCATAATAGATCCAATAAATATTTCCTTGGATTGTTGGGTTTATTTAAAAGACGTTTTGGTGATGAACATGGATTTCATGGTGAGTGAAACCATGAGGTGTGTTGTAATGATTTTATTTTACTATACCAGTCCTTTATGAGGTAATGTGATTCAATTTTGAGTGTAATGGGATATGGATGATCCATATAATATTTTTTCATGTAAAAATTCTTTGGAAAATGAGTTATCTAAGTGAGATAAACAATATGATGATCCACAGTGATCCATTGAGATAATCCAATCAATGATGGGTGAGTTAAGCTATGGGAATGGGTTTAATGTTATAGAATAGTAATGGTTTATCTAACATGAGTTTTGTTAACCTACCCAAAGAGATTCATGTTGGGTGGGTGGAAATGAGGGGTCCAATATGTGGATCAATGAATTGTTTTGGGATCTACATTCTAAGGGTAGAGTTATTTGGTATGACTGGGTGTACGACACCTAATGTAAAATAGTTTTTAGTTGATGGATAAGATGTGGGAAGAAATTATATAACTATAGCATAGTAATTAATATTTAATGTTTCTATTGATTTTTTGGAAGATGAAATTTGGATATGTATTATTATGATGTGAAGTTTTTAGAGATTTATTTTATGGGATTTACAACCTCTTTTGACCTTGTGGTCCTACTTCTGGGAAAAGATTCTTCATGCCTATTGTATAGTGATACAGAATTTTGGCTCCTAAATTCCAAGATAAATGATAATAATTTACATATTTCCTTATATAAAATATTATTATATCAATGTATATGATATATAATTTGTTTTGACTATTTATTTCCAGATAGCTGTATATTGGTTGTGTTTCCTAGTTTAGATTCTTTCCTGTCAAGAGGTGCGATGTGGTATTCAAGGGATTGATCATGATCCCAATAAATATTATGAGTTCTTGTAGATAGGTTTAATGATATTACCACTATGATATGTAAGTTTTATATGGGTTGTACACTATACATACCACACTATTTTTATAGGCATGTATTTGATATCAATTCCAATTCATGCTTATATTTTATTTTTAGAGTGGAAGTCTATGACACTCCACCATGAACATGGAAGTGGGTTGGGATGTTATGTTGACCCCTTCACTATTATGGACATATAATTAGATTCTATAGTAGTTCATTATTGTTTATCAAAACACAAAAGGAGATTATAACACTCTACCATAGACATGGAAGTAGGATGGGATATTTATTGTCCTATTATATGTCAGGATCATAGGGTTGAATACTATTCTAATCCAAGTGGTATTAGAATATAAGAGGGACGTTATTCCAATACAGTCCTTATCATGGATATAGGATAAGACACTATTCCTATATATTATTTAATTTTGTAATTTTTTAAAAATTATGATAATGAGTTTATGAAAACCTATGGTTATTTTATTTTAAACACAATTCCAATAAAATATTGATTTTTTTGTTATAGAAATTATTGAGTGTTATGTTAACCTATCTCTTTATGTTCTTTGATGATGAGTTTTTGGCTGAACAATATGCCCACCCACAAGTATTATGAATATATGTTATTACTTAATATTATGACTAGATGAATAAGGGTTGAATTATCTCTTATAATGGATTTTTTTGAGCATCTAATGATTCAACTATTAGTTTTAAATTGATTTTTGTATTATTCTATTTTTATTCAATAAATGCATTTATATATATATATATATATTGTTTATTATTAGGTTAAACATAGGTGATATCCCAAAATTTTTTATTCTCACACACAACTTGTGTACACTACTGAATGCTGGGACATTATAGTTGACATACATGTTAATGGGATGTCCCTATAGTACTAGTGGATGAGTCATATGAGCCCAACATGGATATAGAGAATAATAAAAGGTGAGATCAATGATATTAAATTGGTCTCTTTATTTTTTATTTTTAGTTAAAATTTTAATTATTATATTTGATCAGCAATTTAGGTGATATTAATTTGTATATAGGACTATGCGACTTGTATGAGTTTATTAAATATAGTATGGTGACCTGAATATTTTATGATAGGTTATACACTATAATTCAACATATTTTATTTTCAATTATTTATTATTTTTCAATATTTTAGTTATTTACCTTCATTTTTATTCAATGATACTGAGAGTATAGTCTCCCCAAATGGTTTTATGGTACACTCACCACTAGTTGGTATCCTTTTTTAAATGGGGGGTATACCTTAGGTCTCATGGAATCTTTGTCCCAATTAGTGTTCATATAGATCAGTTTATGGTATTACCAAGTGGTATTGGATCCTTGTTTTAATTATTTTATCAATTATAATATGGTAAATGGAGATTGTATTGGGTAGGAATTGAGATATATGATGTATTTATTTCTATCTTGTATAAGAATGGTTGAGAGTCATAGTTTCCACAATGTTGGGATTGTTGTTCTTTATTTTTTCTATTACGATTATGTTAATTTTACCAAGTATAATGTTTTAGGATATTTATTTGTGATTTTTCTATTGAACTCGGGTGAAAATAGGTGTATATACATGTATCAATTATTCCATATAGGTTTATAATACACATGAATACTTGGATATGGCTATATGGAAAATCCTATGGAATGAAAAAAATGAATGACTATTTGAAGCATAAATAATAACTTATCTCGTGTTATCTTAAATAAAATTTTTATGGAATTATATTAAATAAATCCAATATTATTATGGTTTCATAGATACAAATCATTGTAGACTGATATGGCGGTATACACATATGTGTTATGATTTTTTCCCTAGAGTGAGTTATACAGGTATTTGGATACATAATATAGATAGAACCCTAGGATGGGTGAGTTAGAATGACATACCTTGGGTCATATAAGATAGAATGAATAGGGAATGAATCATGTGATATATCCATTTTGATAAATGGGTATAAAGTTGGGAGAGAGACAATAATGATGATAGGGCATGACTTCAGATATTGGTGTGTCATGTATTCTAGTAGAGTTACATGATGTCTTTCTTATGTTTGATTGAGATGGAAAATGTGATATGAGGGTAGATTAGGAGAGATGAGTTGGCCAATGAACATGGATTACTTAGAAATGGAAATAATGGGTATATTCTTCATGTTTTGGGAACATCACATGGGTATGGTGTGATCCTGTATTATTTTAATAATGATGGATTTCATGGGAGTATTTATTTATTGGGAAGTTATGTTGATTCTTCCTACTTGTGGTAGATTAAATTTTTTAGGGTGTGATTAAAATTTATGTGGGTAAGACTAGGATTGATGGGATTTGACTTATAGTGATCTGAACATTATGGAATGGTATAAATGAGGTATATTACTAGCCGGGTATTGGATTTTACAAATGAAAATGACTACTATACACTATTATGGGATTTTTTTCTTCAATATCCCTCCTGATAATGGGATAAGAGCGTGGGAAATTTATAATCAATAGGATTCTAGTGTGATTTCTTTACTAATATCAGCCTTGTTTTAGTGATATTATCATTTTTTGGATAGGATCAACCATGTATAACATGTGAGAAATGTTTATTAGAGGATGATGGATAATCTCTTGGATGGTGATATCATTCTAGAGCTAATGACTCTATTTCCCCAACATCAGGAAGCTTGATTATAATATTCTAGTGAGAAATATTGGGTGATCACACTTGGGGTGATAAGGTATGTGATGACCTATGTATAGGCACGAGACACATTTTTTGATTTAAAAATGAATTAAGGGGTTTGATATTTCATCAGTATGTCATGAATGAGTGAGACAAGGTGTTTATTTGTGGATGATCAAGAATGGTTTGACCAGTTGAAACCAAAATACTATGATATAACCAAGTTATAAGATGGTATCTCCATGGTGTAATCTCATAATTAAAAAAAGATTATGCGGACCCTGATTAGATTAGAGTGGTCATCTCATGTAGGTAATGATCTATAAAAATTTAATAGAAGTGATCCATTGTGAGGTAACAACTAGTTTCTATTGAATGCTGATGAGATGAGTGGATTGGTATGATTATTATAGAATCTTTAGATTTACTTAATAGGGTGTCATTGAGCTCTAGTAAAAATATGAAACAACTAATGTGATGATATGTAGTCCGTAAAAGGTGGGTATGTGAGAGTTGTATGTTTTGAAGTGAGGTCATCTACATGAAAATGAATTCAAAAATACTGAGTGTCATAGTGAAGGATCATTGATAAAATTTAAATATAGTAGTGTTGAGCACTATGATGACGTGTAACCTAGAGAGAGGATCTGGAATGGGCCTTTAGGGTATAATGATTAGGCTTTGTAATTGTATATGTTTGGTAGATATTGTAGTATGGTAAGGCCAATGATCATGGATTAGTAATATGGGAAATTATTTAGTGGGGAGTAAACCATGGTGGATGGAGTATGGGACACTCATTTTAGGAGAATTTTTATGAACACCCATGGTGTCATATTTGGTAAATCCAATATGGAGGTGGTAGTGTTTCATGTTTTCACTGAGATAAAAGCTATCAAGTATGTCATATGAAGGGAATATACCCAAATTTGTGATAACTATTCAGAGGTATCACATTTAAAACTATTTTTTGTGACTTATAGAATAACATTATTACGGGATGAATGGGTGTGAGTTTTGTAAATAGTATGCTATGGTGATTTTCTATATGAAATTTTGATTCATAAAGAATTTAAAATGATCTATACAAATAATCAAGGAATTGTGGGTTGGATTAAGCATTGACTGTGGGAATGTAGATGTGACTCTCAGGTATTTCATTATACACATATACAATGCCAGGTGACTGATGGTAATGTGTAGACTAATGAAATCGTCTAATTGATTTTAGCATCAATTTCTGGACATTAAAAAATTATTCACAATAAGAGGACAACATTTTTGAGCTGATGAAATTATTTGGTGCCTTAGTGTATAAGATAATAGGTCTTTATAGGCATCCAATGCACATGGATACGAAATGAGGCTTTGTGTTCATGATTGAGTATATAACCTTAGTTATTTATAAAATCATGTTATTCAAGGAGTGATTGGTGTATTCAATGGACCTAAACATGAGGGATTAATATTTTTATATAATTAACTAGTTTGGGTGCAATGAAAGTGTATCTAAAACCAATGAATGATTTTTAATTGAAACATGCACTAGATTTTTGGGACTAATGCGGTTCATAAAAGAGGTAGAAATATAATTATCCAAGCATAAAAGTTTTTTGATAGGAATTATTTAATAACCCACACTTTTATATTTTTATTGAGTTTGAGAAATGTCAAGTTCCAATGAAATTATAACTAGGGATATCTTGATTTGTTTTGAATTTGAGAATAAAATTAGAGTTATGGGAGGTTTTTAAATGATTAAAAATTGTTTTATGACGTGGGAGTAAAGATAAGAAAACCTGATTTTAATATCATGATGATTTTTAAATTTTAAAATAGAAGGGATATGAGTAATGCCATCCACTAAATACCTAGTAAAGAAACTAATAGGGGGTTCCCTTGGCTTGACACTAGGTGACTGGTGCATATGTACTATGTACTCAATAGACCTTATGCCTATTTTTTGTATTATGATAGAAAAATTACATTTTAGGTTTTAAAATAAAAACACCACTTCAAGGTTCTCAATTATTATACTCTATCCATAGGGATATGTATAATTCCTCTCCCCCTTCCTCCACATTGGTGTTTACCTTTGACCCTATTTTCTTAGGGCTTGTTTTTCACATTGTATTAAGGTAATCCATCCTCATCCTCTCCTATTTAATTTAAATTTTCTTTCATTCTAATTTCAATGGAATGGAATCAATGATTTAATATTGATTCAAATGAATCATTTTGGAATCAGGTTAATAGAAAATAGTTTTCATTTTTAGGAGGTAGATTAGATTTAGGGAAGATTACCACACATAGTTTCATTTTTTTTCACTATGTATAGGATACTTTTTTATGATTTTTTTTCATTTCAATGAAATTGGGAAGTTTTTGGTGTTTGATTCAAATTTTGATTCATGGGATTTTACTCATTGTATTTCTAGATACACGTGTAGAGTGATACACAACCATTTTCGTGATATTTCTTCCATAAAAAGATAATATATGAGTTTCCCTTGATTATTACTAAGTGAATAATTTTTTTATCAATTATGGTGATTAATAAAAAAAATATTTTTTAATTAACTAAGGAGTGTACTTGGTTATTAAAGGTGCTTGTGATGTTAGATGGAGGATGATTCATGTTATACATGATTGGATAAAGTGAAATATATTTCATGATATGAAGAATAATTATAACCACGTGTGTTCAAATCAATCATTTTGAAAGGGGGGTTAATGTGGCCATGAGAGACTAGGTCAGAATTATTAAGCTTTTTTAGTGATCCCAGAAATATTTCCTAGGATATTTTGGTTTATTTATGACATTATCATCCGATGAGCATGAGTTTTAAAGTGAGTGTCACTTTCAGGGGTACTTTACCTTAGGTAATGATTCGAGTAGCATAAATATGTTTCGAAAAAGGTAACATGATTACTCTTTGACTATATTAGGCTATGGGTTTGACATAAGACTTAATATATAAGTAATAATTTTGGTTATTGATGAAATTAGTGGGACAACCAACAAGATGATATACTATGATCCATTGGACTAAGTCAACCATTGATAGGGGACTTAAGAGAGGGTAATGGTTAAAACAGACTAAAATATTAGAGGTATATATTGAGAATTATTTGTTTTTAGCATACACAAGAAATAATTTTCTAAGTGGTTTGTAAAAATGGGACTACTCTAGGAATTGTTTTCTAGATCTATAACTCATGTTCCTAGTTATTGGGTATAAACGGGTTTAAGACACTCATGGTATGATGGTTCTTAGTCAAGTGATAATATCTGGGTTGGGATGCCATAATCAAACCATGATGATTATTTTTTGATGTTTTTATATATGTGTTGATGAATTGACCAGGGTTAGATGATTATTACAATATGTTTTATTTAATGATGTTTAGGATGGGACACTAAACCACCTAAGATATTACGACGGTACTTTTAGGATGGGATGATTCTATATGGTGTATATAGTTATTTAATTTTCTATTATAGATTCTATGTTATCAATAAATATTTTAAAATGTTCCATGTAATAGAATTTATGACAACCATAGATATGTTATAGAGATTTCTTGATAATATTAGTTTCTAGTAAGCTATATATAGATAGTGATGTCTATTATTGAAACATTTCATCCCAAGGTTTGATGTGGTATGTTATGGATTGGAAAAAACACCAACTAATCTCAAGGGATCATTTATATGGGTTGAATGTTATTCCAACAATGATATAGAAAATTCATATGAGTTGGATGCTATTATGACTTTGGTATTACATAGGTATGGAATTAGACACTATGCCAATTCATTATTTCATATTGGTAAAAGAGTGGAATGTGATTCCATGCCTTACCAGACTTAAAAGTCAGGAGATATTATATGTCAACCCATTTTTTGTTAGAGTCACAAAATCATATTCATTCTAGTACATGAAAGAATGGTTATATGTTATTGGGATTCTATGCCACTCCAACCTAGACTTGAAAATTTTCACAAAAAAAACCGAACTGATTAGATTGGGTTATTTTTTATATTAGAGGTGGTTATAACCCCCTATAATTATATTAAATGCGATTATGATTAACCACAGTTAATTTGGATGGCTATTCTTATTATAGGAAATTATAATAAACCACTAGTAAGGTAACTTTATTTAAACAATGGGGCTTTAGAGGGGATTAAATACCCTATATTTTTTGTAATAAATTGTTTATAAATGGATATTTAAAGGTGGCTTGAACCACCTATAAAAAATTTATCTATTTAGAGTCTAGTTAAAACTACTTATAAATAGTTTTTTAACAGAAATGTATGGAAAGTTATGGGAAGTTATAACCTCCCCTCAATTTTAAAATTATATCGTTATTTTAAACTACATCTTATACAAGTATGATCCATAGAAAGACCCCCTTACCCCACCTAGATCCACCAAACACTCGATAGACCCTCGCAGACATTCGCAACACCCTACAATCCCCTGCTGACATCCTTGACACCCAACAGAGACTCCCTAACACACCCCCAACATCCGAAGTCCCCCTCATGACATCCCTAACACCCATCATCCACCCACTGACACATCCCCTTGATGCTCGATGACTCCCACTGACATCCCTAACACCCGGTGGCAAAGACCCCCATATTGACATCCCTATGAAACCCCCTGCATACACCCGCTGAAAACCCCTTGAGATACATGATTCCCTTTTACATATGCTCTGCAAAATTCCACAGACACCCCATAAGAAAAATCCACCACCGCATTAAAATCCATGATTGGTGTAGATTCAAACCTAGACCAGGAGCTTACTAACCAGACTCCACTACTACTTTTTCTATTACAACATATATCTATTATATGCCCAAAGTTTTATTTTTATATATTAGTATGTTATCTTAAAAAAAATTATTTTCTCATATATATTGTTTTATACAAATCTATTATATTTATAAGTATACAAATATATATATACAATATTGTATATTTATATATTATATAAATTTTCCATTTAAATAAATCATTTAAAATATTTGTATATATTATATATTTTTTATGTATTATACAAATATACCATTCAAATATATATATGCACACCTATATATGAATTTATATATAATATAATACCAAAAAAATATTAAAATATATATTATATTAAACCGATCAATACAAACATATATATTTTTATGTTATATATTTATGTGTATACAATTCAATATGTATATATATATAATATGTAAATATATTTTTTAATTATATATATATGCTTAGAAATATATATATATATATATATATATATTTTTTGTACGCACAAGAATTTTTTTGAATATATATATATATATATACGTATAATACAATACAATACAATAAAATTTTTATATAAAGAAAAAGTTTAATATATGTATACATATATTTATAAAAGAGATAGTTATATTATGAAGGAAAATATATATTTATATTAATTTAAATACTTATCTGTATATTAATATATACATATATATTATCAAATTTTAAATTTAAAAAATATAAAATATATAGGGGTTAAAACCCCTTCTAAATATATATATAATTTATCCACGGTTAAAACTAAAGATAATTTAATATATGAAAATTTAATTTAGAGGGGGTTAAAATAGCTACTGGTCACTCAGAATATATGGGCTTATAAATTTATCTAAATTAAATTTCTGTATAATAAATTGGTAGCGATATTAATAGCTGCTAAAATATCACATTAGATGGGGTTAAAACCTATTCTAAATTTATCTAAAATTTATTAGTGGTAAAAACCGTTGCTAATTTATTATATAAAAATTTAATTTAGAGGAGGTTGAAACTCCCCTTTAACATGAGAGACTAGTCAATGTTTTAATGAACAAATATTCATTATATTAAAATTTAATTTATAGGGGGTTTTAACCACATATAATCTAAAATAATTGTGGCAGTTAAAAATGGTTCTAAATTAAATTTTCATATAATAAATTTATGGTGGTTTTAACCATTGTAAATTCACTATATGAAAATTTAATTAATTGGTGTTAGAACCCCCTCTAATTTGAAAGAATATTGGTAGTTTTAATTCCCATTAAATTTAATTTTCATATAATAAAGTATATGTTGTTAAAAAAACTGATAAAATACATATAAAATTACGTGGTGGTTAAAATTACATTCAAATAAATTTTCATATAGATTAGTGGTGGTTTTACATAACCACCTAAAAAATATATGAAATTTTTTTGGATGGGGTTTTAACACCCTAAAAATATTTAATCTATATTTTAGAGGGGGTTGTGTATAACTAATCTAAAAAGAATCCTCTAAATAAACTATTTTTTGTTGTGTTGGTGGGATGATCTAATAACCTATTTGTTGTTAGAGTCACTAGGTTTGATTTCTTAAAAATCCAGCTGGACATGAAAACTATGCTGGATACTATACTGATCAATTCTATTCCATGGCTATGTGATATTATTTGATGCCTACATATTATTTACTGTAGTAATGGGTTGGATATTATTATAATTAATTTTTGAGAACCTATAGTTCTGTGATGTTGGGCGTGATGACAATTAACTAATGATCTGGTTAGATATGGAAATTATTAAGGGTTATAACCTATTTATTTAGGTTAGTTGAGAGTGGTATTATGGGTAGACACTATAAAAACCCACTACACATGGGATATTATGTTTATAATTATACAAACACTATCCGAAGTAGGTATGAGTTGTCTGTTATGGTCAATTATTGAAAAATTAATAATTTGAGTGGAGTTATACATGTGATTACTGTATATTTTTCTTTTACATTAGTACATTAAAGTATAAATAAATTGGTATTTATTAAGGGAATAATTAGTGGTGGTTTAGTATGTTTTGGGCTGAAACCATGAACTTATAATCTAGTGGACTTAAAAACATTAATGTTGACATTCATGTTAAGATAATTTCTTTTTTTGAAGATGGATAATTCAGAAGAGTCTATCTGGGATATAGCGACAGGTCTAATGTGAGGCAAAAATAGGGTATGGGCATCCTTATTATTTATTTTTAATTCGATATTTTTATTATTGTATATGATGATGCTATTAGATTATCTTTATAGGGATGTATCACCGTATGACCTGTATGAGTTTCATTTGATATAATAAAGA
This sequence comes from Viscum album, assembly GCA_963277665.1. Taxonomy (NCBI): domain Eukaryota; kingdom Viridiplantae; phylum Streptophyta; class Magnoliopsida; order Santalales; family Viscaceae; genus Viscum; species Viscum album. Next base: position 1,427,844,730 of record OY728156.1, on the reverse strand, counting down.
TATGTAATTTATTTATCGTATGATTTTATCTATAAAAGAATATATGTACTTAGATGTGATTAATTGGTTTTATATGTTTCAGTTATGTACATAATTCTTTATATAATGATATTGAGATTATAGTTTCAAAATGTGGTTTTAACACTTCTTCTATATTGAATCCTAAAAAATATATGGGGAGGTTTACTTGATGCCATGTAACATCATTTCTTAATTATTACCTAGGTATACTGAGATGGATCATCATAGAGATTGTTCAAAAACTCTCTTTATATATAGGTTTTCTTGAAAAATTATAATTCTTCAGGTTTTATAGGTAGATAAACCAATTTATTTTTTGTTTAAGGGGAATGGGTAGGCGATAAATATGGAAATGTTTTTTTCTTATTTATTCAAAATAATAAATAAATATTTGATAACTATGAATTATATAATGAATTTGATGGAATGATGCAGTCTGGATGTTTTATACCAAAATGATTTAATTGTATATTTTATACCATAATAGTAAGAAAATATAGTATTTTTATGAAGTAATATAATTTAAAAATTAGAAAGATATTCATATTCTATATTCTAAGAGATATTATGTTTTTAGTATTTCAATGAGGTTGATATGAGGTTGAACTAAAAAGAGTAAATAAAATAATATATTTTATGTAATTTTATTAGAAAAAATGTTATCATGAATTGAGAAGTTAGGATACAATATAATGATTGGATTTTAATATTCCGAGGAAATAATGGTTGTGTAAGGAGAAAAAATTGATATTGAAGTAATTTTTAGTTGATTATTCAAATTCTCTTGATATGGGAACCATATAGTAAAATTGTTTGAATAAAATTTAGGTGTGAGATAAATAATGTGTGATGAATGAATAGAAATAACTACATAGTGTGGATGAAAATAGTATTGTTATATTTATGGAAGTAAATAATCACAAAACGGTGGTGATTATTATTAATATTATAATTTATATTTAGTTTTTAATGGTTTATGTTTTTTTCACCATCATCTACTTGACTTCCACTTGAGTTGGATTTTTTGAGATTAAACTTCCAGTTTATATTATATTCTCGGTGAACCCCAATATCTATTTTTTATTGGGAAATAATTAATCAAACCTTTATATTACATATAAAATATACGAAATTCCCATGAAAACATTATATTCTATAGATATAATTATTCATAGGATCTTATATTCCCAAGGGATGTCAAATTCCATTAATGGTATATTTAGTGAGAAACATGTTCATATGGATCCTTTATTATTACCATTTTTATGATGAGTATATACTTATTTAAAATATAATATTTTTTGGGAGTGTAGTTCCAGTCAGATGGGATATATTGAACTTACCTTGGGACATGCTGGATTATCTTGTTTTTAGTTTCATTCACATAAGTTTTGGTATTCTTCATCCAAATTGATATGAGGTTTTTTCAATTTAAAACCTACTTAGTATACGGACATAATAAACCCTTATATTATCATTTATATATTTTTATGATATCATTAGGACTTACTAGTTTAGATTATGTGATGTTTTCATAGTTTTATAAGTTAATCCTTTTTGTTTTCTTCATAAATTGAGTTTGTTGAATTTTTTTATTTCGATATTATTTATCTAATATATTATATTATTTAATTTTTTTATTTGATATACCTTGAATATTTTTATCGCATTTATTTATATTGTGATGCTTTAATTTTTTATTGGCGGTGGTTGTGTATTTTTAAAAAATAAAAAGAAAAGGTCACCTATAAAGTTAAATTTACATTCTTTGTATTGATTGGTAAAAAATATCCTATTAGAGGTAGGATAAGGGTTGTTCTCAATCATGAAATTGTTGAAAGATGCATGGGGTGATATGATTTTTATATTATTGAAAAATTAATAAGGTTTAAAATATAGAGAAGTGTGGAAGTAAGTATCCAAATAACCTTATATATGAGTAAAAAATACTTATAGAAATGAAATATGTGTGTGAAAATCTACCCAATAAGAACACATTAGTTAATAAATTAATTAGGGTAATTTTATCTTGGATTACCAATCTAACTTATATATTTAAAAGGCAAGAATAGAGAACGGTAATTGGATGATAAAAATGCTATTTACCATGGAGATAAAATAATCTAATGAAGTTTCACTAAAAACATTAATCAAACACAATTAACATGGAGTGTATATATATATCTAAGAGGAAATAAAATGGTTAAATTTATACTCTGAATAAATCATAAATGATAAGAAAACTTTTCCTATATAATATCATAAAGAATATGTCTAATGAATTCTTTCTAGAAATTTTGTACACATAATTTGATCTTAATAACTGTAGAAAAAATTTTAACCCATAAGTGTTAAATTTATTACTCTATCCCACTATAATGGCCTTTTATATCTCTAACCGTAACACTGTAGACTCGTAAATACTATTGGGTTATGGGAACCCTTATTTTCTAAAATTTATTTTATTTTCAATGAGTATTAACTCTATAATTTATTTAAGACATGGGATATTCATTCATATTTTTATTTTTGATAATATAGAATTTAATTGTTTAATTGGATTAATATATTATTTTATGTTATCTAATTCATTTTTGAATTAAATGAGAAGTCATATATTGATTTTATGATTTTTTTAATATTTACATAATTTTGATCATTATTTTTATTATTCAATTCATTTTTATATTAATTAGGGACACAAAATACACCAAAAAATCATTTTATGGGTTTTAGGACTAAAATTATATAGGGAATTATATTTCTTATGAATTTCAGCATTTTATAAGACATATTCCTTATGTTTTGTATGAGTTACTTTAGGATCATGAGATTATAGTATATGTTTTTTAAAATAAACAATTATTGAATGGACCATTTCATTAATAAAGTAAACAATGATATATATTTTTTCAAGAATTATCTTTCAAAAAATAAATTTTTTTAAAAAATAAACACAATTAATTATAGAAGCTGTTGATTTAAAATAATAAGATTATAAAAATAATATTTTAACTATATTTGTCTTTTTTTTCAAGAAATTATATGTAGATATATTTTCATTCAAAATGAAGTTATTCTTAATATGTTTTCAAATGAAAATCTATATATATTTTTAATCAATATATTTTTTGATTTTAAACTTATGGATAATATGTTATTAATATTAATCACTAGTGATTTGTAATTATTTGATAAATATAAATTACAATAGGAATATAAAATCTTCTAAGAAATCTAAATATTACTGAAAAAAAATATTCATTTAACATAGAAATATTTAATGATTTTTGGTATTAATATTATAATTATTACAAAAATAGATTGACATTATTAAACTGGCATATTTTTAGACTATTTTTAAAGGATTTATATGTTTTTATTATCATGTATAGATAATTTCAATTAACTACACGAAGGTAGAATCCATTCACACATAGAGGTAAATTATAAGATTCTAATTCAAAAAAATGATATTCCAAGTGTACTGATTCATGTAAAGGCCATACCTATCAATTGTGTAAAGGTGAGTTGATGTAAAATCATACAAGAAAGGAAGTTGAATGGGGGATCACATGAAGGACAACCTGTGATCATGTAAGGGTTATAAAATCAACCAAATGACGTATGTGTCAATTTGTTTTCATGTATAGGTAATACAGATTTCACTAAACACATAATTATTGAAAAATGAATTTGAAGGCTACATAAGGGTAAGAAAATGACTTTACCCTCACCTAAATGTAGCTTTTTATTTGCATAAGATTCATCAAAAAATTAAAATTCCAATGTAATGTCCAGTGATTGTATTCTACCTTTTCACACTACAATTATCAATGGAACACACACAAACATAGATTAACACCAAGATTTTCATCGAGGGAACCACTATGTAGATCCGAGTGAGGTATAATGATTGAAAAATGGATGAAGAAAGCAAATATGTTCTTATTTATAGCCTAAGAATTTGTATCCTTCCACCTCTCATGAACTATAGTGAAAATATGTAAATGAAATACATATATACATTCATACGTATATATATAGACAAAAATATGTCATACCAAGAAAATGGAATCTCTATGAAAATTGTGGAACACATGATATAAAATGTTTAAGAACATTATTGAATTTTTAATGAAATTATGGCATTGAATTCAGTGGTACATATATATATATACATGTTTATATCATGGGAACCACTTACTGTAGTTATTTACACCGAAATATGATGATTTTGGATAGATAATAAGTAGGGTAAATTTATTTACTAGTCTTGGTGGACCTTTAGAAGTTGTAGAAAAAACCATTTTTCATTGATGTTTTAAACAATGTCATTTCTTTATCATCAAACAGACTATAAATAATTATTCAACATTATGATATATCAAAAATATATAATCAAGAATTAATATAAAAAACTGATCCCTTTGGGTGTGTATCTAGCAAGCCTATACAATTCTTCCTTCACTAAAAAATAAATTACCCATTTCCCCTAGTTTATATTTACTGATATTTGGAGAGTGAGATCAAAAGTTTCATTTTAGGGGGTGATCTACAAAAAATATTCAATTGACATTAGGTAAGGGGTTTTTTAAATCACGTTTTAAATCCTTATTTTTTTTTCTGTTTACATGTTATGATTTCTAAAAAAAATTCTATTTTCTATGGTATTTTATAAATAAAAATTCTTCATAATGGAATTATGTTAATTATTATTTAAAATTATCCAAGAAATGTCCCCTTTTTCATGAAAAAAACATTATATTTTTATATGGTATTTTGAATATAAAATTTACTTTCAAGGGGAAATGTTACTGAAAATTAATTCAATTTTAAATATTCTAAATAAATACTCTATTTTTATTTTATTAATATCAATTTTGTTTTTAAGAAATACAAAAATAATTTTTTTTGATTAAAAATGTTTATTCAATAAAAATTCACAATAACTTTTTTTGTAAATATTTTTAGCTTATTTTATGGGTATAGTAATTTAAAATGTTTTTCATGGTTGTGAACTATTTTTTTCTAAGTGGGGTTTCATAATTGTTTTGAAAGTCATATCTCTTGAATATTAAGTTTTAAATAATTTTCTATTGCATTATATTAATACCTTTATTTATTTTTTATTTATTTGTTCATTTATCTCACTTTTTCTTGGGTTCTTATTGATTAACCATCAATTTATTAATTTTTCCCTTATTTAAAATTTTACTGCAATGATGTGGAGAATTTTATAGGAATATATTTTGTGGAATTAATGATAATGGAAAGTTACTAATTTTATTATTAAAATTTGGAACTTGGGTATTGTATATGATGATGTGAGATCGAGGAGGAAGGGTAAACCAAAACCTCAAGGTTTACTCTCCACAATGTTATGGGTGGGCCATAGAGTTACCTTTATTTTTGTTGTTGTCCATAATGATATTTATAATATTGTAGATAAGTATTGGATTTCTGAAATAAATATTATTATATTTTTCTAAATTAGATGATTTATTTCTAAAAGAATATTTTTGGATTTAAAAAAATATTTTAATGATTTTACATTTTATGGAATGAAGTTTTTAATATTTTATGTTTTATCAATGAAATTTATAAAACCGTCCATTTTTAGGAAAATTATATTTGAAAACCTAATTCTATACTAAATGGATAATATTAAAATATTTTAACAAGCTCTAAGTAGATTTTTAAAGATAATAATTTTATTGAGTATTGATGTTTTTTTGATAAAATGGGGTTTTATTACTTGTTTTAAAAATACTTAATGATATTTTGTCCTCAAACTATGTTTTAAAATGTTTTTCACATAACTTATTTTTATGTATGAGTTATTATAGAGTCATGTATGAATTTTGATGCTTAGACCGATTGGAGCTGATGTGGTGTTTGAAAATATTTTAATGAGAAATAATATGGGTTTGATTTATAATGGAGTTTATAATTATTTAAATCCTTTTAACTAATATTTTTTGAAAAATTAGTGGCATGGTATTAGTTAATGATATTTTAATGTTAAATGTTGGTCACATAATTGGTTTGAAATCCATTTAAATAAATAAAAGGAAAAATTTATTTTAGGACCTGATGTACAAGATTATGTTTGTATCATCATGATTGGTATTAAATATCTGGTTTAGAAAACATTGTGGAGAAGGATGATGAAAATTTATGATTATTTAGGATAAAAAAATTCCTTTGAGGATTTTTGGATTTGATTTTATGTGATTAAAGCTATTTTAGATAAAAGTCATATTTGAGAGACCTTGTGATCTAAAGTTTGATTTTTTTAAATTTTTAGGGTTAGGTTGTGATGGATTTATGATTTCATAAATTCATTTTATTTAAGTGTTTTAAAATTATGGGATTAAAGAATGTTTACAATTGATAAGAAACTTATGTATATATTTTAATATTAGTGTGTTTATCAATTATTATAAAAACCATTTGGTTTTAGAGTTTGTTTGAGAACAAGATAATGGGAATGAATCTATTATTGGTAGGTTTCTAAAAGCCCATTAATTTTATAAATAAGTATATATAACTAGAAAAAATGGAGGTATACAATTAAAATAGCGATAAATTATAAAAGATGAGTCATACTCATGATAGGTAAGAAAATAACTCATTAAAATTATGTAACTAAAAACACAATTATATGTTTTCAATAGCAAGAAAATTAAAATTATAAAGATGAAATATACTTAAGGGGGTAGAATATAACATCTCAAAACTCTAATATATATATATATATTAATATAAATAATTTTTAAATGTATTATTCTAGTACTAAAATAAAATAATGATTTTTATTTTCACATGATTTGTCTTTAATAAAATAAAACTATTTTTAAAATAAATACGTCAAATTTTGGAATTAGTTAATTTAAAGTATTCATACTATAAACATACTATATTAAATATATATTTTTTCAAATAAATAATATATTGTTCAATGTTTATCGACCATGAAGTTATTCTTAATATGTTTAAATTTTAAAAAAATATATTTTTTAATCTAAATATTTTGATTTAGAACTTATGGGTAATATATTAATAAAATTAATCACTTGTGATTTAGAATTATTTAAAAAAAATTAAATTCAAATAATAATAAAAATTTAAGTTATAAATATAAATAATATTACAAATACATTATTAATTTGAAATTGATATATTTAGTGATACTTAGTATTAATATTATGAAACATAAAACATTGATTTAAATTGAGAAATTAATAATTTTATCATATGTATATTTTTAATGGAATAATATGATTTTTATTCTCAAAATAAAGAAATATCAGTTAAATAAGAAAAAGTAGAATCTATTTGTGTGTATAGGTAATGTATAACCTACTGATTCTAATAAATGTCATTCCTAGTGTACCCAGTACACATAATGGTTATATTTTTCAACTGTGTAATGGTGAGATGAGGAAAGTGTGTATAGGTAAGTAAGTGGGATGTGGAATAGCGTGAATGCAAAATTTTGATCATGTAAGGGTTAATAGATTTGCCTAATTATTCATGGACAAGTTGGTTTTCACAAAAGGGTAATATTTATTTTATTAAAATCATTTGAAGTTCAAAAAATTAATTTAAAAGCTATATAAGGGTAACTGCATGACTTCATCCTCACATAATGGTACCTTCTAGTTTGAGTAAGGGTTATATTAAAATTAAAATTCTCATGTAAAGTCCGACGATTTATTTTTTTGTGTTGAACACTATTATTTTCAACAAAACAGCCATACAAAAAAACAATCACCACCACATGGATATATATATATATAGGGAACCAATCACTACATCTAGATGAGTTATGATGATCAAGAAATGGTTGAACGAAGATTATAGGTTTTTCGTTATAACATAATTCATCATATTCATCCTCCTCTCATCAAATATAGTGAAAATATATGAACATAATATATATATATATTTTTAATTTCAAGGAAATGGTATCCTCATGAAATTTTCTATAACACATGTAATAAAATTATAAAGGGCATCATTATATTCTTCCATGAAACTATTTCATGGTCTTTAGTGATATATATATATCTATACACATTTTACATAATAGGAAAATATTATTATAATTCTATATAAAAGAATACAAAGATGCATGGATAAATAATCAGGTGTGGGTAACTAATTTACAAGACATAGTGGACATGTGACAGTTTTGAATAAAACTATTTGTATTTCAAGGTCTCTATAAGCCCATTTCTTTATTATCGTACACAATGTAAATAATTATTCAATACAATAAAATATCCTGAATATATATTTATGTATGGATATGAAAGGGACTCATCCTTTAATACATTCATTTTGAATCTGTCTTCAAATATTTCTCGAACAAAAAAATAATACCCATCCACCCCGATATTCATTTAGTGAGAGTGAGAGAGTGAGTTTAGATTTTCAATTTGAGGGTGTGATCTGTAAAGAGGGTTCAATTAAAATCAAGTATGGGAAAAAATATTTTTAAACTTAAAATTCATTGATGGAAAACATTTTTCAATTTCACTATTATGATATCATGAAAAAAACTATATTTTCTATAGTATTTTGAAAAAAACTTCTTCATAAATGGAAACTATTTATTTAAAAAAAATTGTTTCAATGATTCCCTAAAATGTATCTTTGTTTTTACAAATAATAAATATATTATATTTTTATAGGATATTAAAAAAATAAAATTTTATTATAATGAAAGTGTTTTTGAAAATTAAATTCTATTTTAAATATTCTAAAAAAAATCTATTTATATTTAGATAATTTCATATTCGGTTTTAATGAGAAAGAAATATCAATTTAAGTTTAAAATGTTCTGTTAAAAAACATTCATAATCATTATTTTTTTAAATCATGTTATCTTTTTTCATGGATGAATTTATGTTCAAAATTTTGAATAGACATGAAGTATTTTTTCTCATTTAAATTCCATGATTGTTTGGACAATCATAGATCTTGAAGATTTAATTTTATGTATTTATTTCCATTATATTAGATAAATAACTTTATTTACTTTTTTTAAGTTCATATTTCTCAGAAAATATTTGTTTAGTTCTTATCTATTTAACATGAGTTTATTTATTTTCCTCTTCTTGAAAATTTTTTGACATTTATGTTGATAATTTTAGAATAAATATTTTAATAAAAATTATCAGAAATTTATTATAGTAAAAATGTTTTATTAAAACTTGTCGCTTGAGCACTATATATAATGAAAATGGATGAGGGTTAAACCCAAACCTCATGGAATATTGTCAATAATGTTCTAGCTTTTTCCAATATAGTCCTTCAAAATTTTAGTTGACTATAGTGATTTTCCTATTGTTGTTTAAACTCAATTTATTTTATAATGAAATGTTTTTATATTTTTCCATAGTGAATGATTTTTTTTAAATTTGTATTTTTGTTTTTAAAATGTGGTATTAATGGATTTATATTTTAATAAAATAAATATTTCATATTTTATATATCCTCAATGAATATTTTAGACAGAATATATTATTAAGAAAATTATTTTTTTGAAACCATATTTATTTTAAAGTGTAATGTTTAAATTTTTTTATTAAGATCTATGTATTTTATTTTAAATAAAACATTTTAAAGAGTTTTCAAGTATTTATTTTTTTAAAAAGTGTTTTATCAATTTTATTAAATCCATACATATATTTTGTTCTCACCCCATGGTTTAAAATTTTTTTACAAGGATTGTTGTTGAGTATGAACTATTATTGAGAATAGTCTAAGTTATGAGGTTTAATCTTAGAGAAATTGGTGTAGTGTTTTAAGAGTATTTTAAAGATATATAGTCTATGTTGGATTTATAATAGAGTATTTAATTTATTAAATCATTATATCTAAAATGATATTGGGAATTTAGTGACAATGTATGATTTAATGATTTTTTCATATTGAATTTTCACAAGTTCTTTGATAGGGAAGAATTTTTAAATAAATAAAATAAAAGAAATAGGTGTTTTAGGACAAGATCTAGGAGAATGGGGTGGGGCATCACCCTTACCTGGACTAATCATATAAAATGATAAATTGGAGAGGATTTATTCAGAATTCATTAATTCCAAAGGGTATCACTGGCAATATCATATACTCTATATGGTTTAGAATCTATGAGAGAACCTGTTCCTAATTTTTTTCTAAAAGATAGAGAAAGTAGAACCACATGGGGGTTTTAAAATGATTAAATAAAAAAACCACACAGATACATATAAATGATAGAATAAAAAAGGTAGGAGTTACAAAGTACCATCTCAAGGATTCATCCTCAATTGGTCGATTGGATAAAGAATTTTCTACCCAGTTGGCTTGCCTATAAGAATGAGTGAAATCCAAGTAAAGATGTTCAATAGGATGAAGTAATTTAGTCCATGATGGGTGTATTCTCTATGAAACATTCTTGGACCTTATCTTGAGATCATGCACCACTAAAGTCAATTTAGATTCCACCCATAAATATATCAATCCATGATGAAAACACACTTTATTTCATTGATCATCACCTAGATTCTAGATTCAATAGCAGACCCAATATCAATAAAGTGATAAAAACATCCTTTAACGAAGCCCTTAAGTGTATGGAGGGCACCACCACATCTTAAGGGAAATAGTGTGCATGAATCATCCCTATCCAAATTTACTTTAAAACCTAGTGATATCAATGGAATCCATAAAATTTATATATGTATTAGAGGTTTTTAGCCAACCATTGACACCAATGGTTCTCAGGATAATCAGATTAGATAAATAATTTTTCATTACAACTCATTGAATAATAGATGCGGAAAAAGCTCCATATAAATAGTATAAATTTCTTCTTTCATATGGGAACTATGGATCTCAAAATAAAATTATTTATTTCCTTTAGTATATAATAAAAATAAGTGGCCACTATTGTAATTAGTAGTTCTTATACTTGGTCACTTTTACCAGAGTTCCATTTTGTTTTCACAAAAATTTAATACTATCCATGTTGAAATTAAACCCAAAAACCACTTGAAGATGATTCCATATCATACATGATAACCTAAAATAATTGAAGATATGTAGAAGAGATTTAATATCTTTTAGAATGATATAGAAGGCCTATGAATGTTGAATTATAGATCAATGTAAGGGACCATTGATAAAAATCCCCCATAACCAAATTCTCAAAAAAAAGGAAATGTGTGGGATTAATGAAGCTATTTTTGAACATATGGAACCAATTTAGGATAATGATATTTTCATAAGAAAGGTACCTATAATATTTTATAGAGGAGAAAAAACCATTGTAACTGTTAGTCTATATCAGCGTATCACAACAAGTGTAGTGGTATATTTGAATATCCTTTCTGATTTGAATTAGAAGATGACATTGTAGATCAATGTTTTGTTGGGATGAATAAATGGATAAATGATTCATGTGAGGGGGAAATTCAATTATTTCACTGATGGGATTGTCCTGCTTAGTTGTGTTCCATAAATATTTATTGGAATCCTTACAAAACAACCACTTGGAACAATGTATGAGCTTCTAGTATGCATGATTAATGGAAGGATAAATATAATAGGCTGCATATTTGAGGTACCCATTCAATATATTTAAGATATATTTGTTAGAAATAAAATTCATTGATATATCATTAGAGGTAACCATATTCCAAGTGAATTTACAGAGAAGAGAATTATTGAATATTCTCAGATCCCTGACTCCCATCCCCCCATGTCAATTGGTTTAATGAAATGTTTCCATAATACAATAATGATCTTCTACTTATGAGTATATCTAGTCCAAATAAAACTTTTGATCACATCTTGATGTTCATTGATGAGATTTCTAGGAAATATATAAATATAGAAACCATTAAAAAACAAATAATTAATAACAAAATTCATAAGGAAAACTATCCCTTCTTGATACATAGACTACTCTTTCCTGGTGTCGATCTAGGTAACAATTCTGGAAAATATGTTTTCCATGAAACATATTTTAACATTACCCATGAACCGAGGAATGTCTGGATAATTAAATGGGTGGACCACATTCTTCATCTCAAGGAGTCTAGAAGTCCTATTTTTCATGGAGAAAAAGATTCCATTTCTAAACAATACATTGATTTTTATAACTTATGACATAGCCAAGGACTTTATCAGAATGATGAAATTTTTTTGGGTGAAATAAATAATACTATTATCAGCTTGACCAAATAAAATTATGTAATCAACATAATAAAAGTGAAGTGGTAAATAAATCTATACCAACATTAATTTTAATATATAAAATATCCTACAAAAAGTCATAAAAACACTCAAATAGTCCTCATACATGGAAAAAAGAGGCCAAAAAGGGGGTCTCCTTGTTTGACCCCCTGGAACATTGAAATTATCCTCTAGGTGACCCATTAATATGAATGGAGAGCCTGACATTGATGAGAAATTAATTTACTAAGTCGATGAAGGAAGCTAAGGAGCCATGCTTTCTCAGTTTTTCAATTATAAATCTATATTTTACTATATCAGAATCCTTAGAGATGTATATTATGAAAGAAATTATCCCATCCTTGGTATTCTTCTTTAGGATTTTGACACATTTTGATGCCGTGAGAATACAATTTTGAATAGTCCTTCCAGGTAAAAAACCAAATTTATTAGAATTAATTACACTTATCGAAATATGTCCCAACCTTGAGGACATATTTGATTGATAATATTGGGTATTTTGTTCCCAATGGAAAAGGACTAAAATAATTTATTTCCATATATTTTTTATTTTTTTGAATCATGTAAATGAAACTAGAATTTATTCCATAGGAATTCGATGAATGATTGATGAACTATCTCAAAAAATTTATAACCTCAAGGAAAAAATAAACCACTTAAACATAAAGTATTTTTTTGTAAACCCTTATTATCCCTCTACACTATCAATATTCAAAAAGAATAGAGAAACCTTAATTTTCCCCTCTATAGGAGCATCAACTAGCATCTTGTTTTGCTAATAATCCATAGATAGTTCAATAATATCAACAATTATATATATGTGATCCTCTTCATTATTTGAATGTAAACTTTCAAATTATTGACTCCATTATTTGATACGTGGAGTTTTGAGGGAAGTAGAGAACTATTAATTTCAATACTATAAAGGCCTATCAATGTTTTCTATCCATGTGAAATCAGTGAAAGAACATTGAAATTAAATATCCATATTGTATCAATATGACATTTTATAGATTCATGGCCAGTCATTCATGAAGAACGAGTTGGTCATCAAGATGACAGAGGGCCTGTCTCTCATCTCTATAAGGGATATATTAATTCTGACTTTCATTTTTGAAATGCAGGAGATGTTGTTCAAAAACATTATTATAAATTTGTATAGTAGATAATAATTCATTCCTCCATTCCCTAAATATTTTTTTTTCACTTTTTTTATTTTGTGGGAAATATTGTAAGAGGGATTATAGTAGAGTCTATATTCCATGAATTTGATATTAATTCATGAAATCCCAAAAAAATATCCATGATTTATTGAACATAAAAGGAAGAAGTGATGAACTTAGCCTACATGTTCTAATGTCCACCAATATAGGGTTATGGTTAGAATGACACATTTGAATGGTAAGGCTAGAGATATTGTCAGCTTCATGTATTTCATCAATATGGACAAGGTATCGGTCTAATTTATTGGAATTCCTTCCATTAAAATTATACCACATCTATGTATAATTTTATCAAACTATTGTTACGTCAACTGAATTTCAATTATGAATGATAGAGGAGAAATAAGAGGCAACAAAACTGTTCAGGTGGACACCAGATTTCTTATCTAGTCTGAGAATGGTATTGAAATCCCAATAATCATCAAACTATGAGAGACCTTATTAAATATCTTTTCCCAATAATTCCAATGGTCTATTATTTTAATATAAATGTTAAATTCATAAATGAGGGACATGGATATAAAAACACGTTAAATTAAAATATCAACTAAGATGGAATTCTGGATCTTTATACAAGAATGATGACAAATTCTTCCATGCTTGAGAACCAATATAAGTTCTTCCCCATTGTCATTTGAGTTTTGTGAAATAAAAGAGTAATAATGAGAATCCCACTTAAAGGAATTCCACTTTCCAAACATAATTTTGTGTTCAAAAAATCACAATCATAAAAGTATTATTAGTCATAATAAAATGGCATAGGGTTGTAACATTTGGATATTTCTTTTTCCCCTAACAATTCTAAAATATGATCTTCATTCATAAACTATTTCCCCTCTAGTCTGAGGCCCTCATTTCCTTGATAATTTTATTTTTTAATCTTGGCCTTCCATTTGCCTCTTCCTTTTCAAATCCTTCCTTAGAAGCATTCAATTTTACCAGGAGGATCAGAGGCGGCCTTAGGGAGACGGGGTGTAGTATCACTATCATCTACCCATAATTTTCCACTAAGAGGGGTGAATTTATAGGGAGATAAATCAATTCCCATTGAATCATCCTGGAGGACATTCCTCATGGTAGTTTTCTTTGGGGAACTTGAGAGAAAGGTTCATCTATATCATTCTATTGGATAATATTCTTAGGTCAAGAATCAATAATTTTATCTGCATGCATTTGAAGAGAACCCTATGCATTATTCAGTGAATCACATATAGAGGGAGATTCCAAAATAAGAGAGACAAAATCCTTATCTATTGATTTTTGGGTATATTTAGAGGCTCCCCAAGAAAAATTGAAGTCTCTTGATTTAGCACTATTTGATTGACATTAATAATATTATTCATCCTATGTTCTCTAGGCCGAGGTTCCCCTATTCATGAGTATGAGTTGGGGTCATCATAGTTACCCTAAATTCAGGTATAACATTTACTGGGTTCGAGTAACAGAGTTCTGGATACTATGCTACTGCTTCCTTTTGTTCATTATTCAGAGTCCTAGAATGAGGTTGAATATGGTAATATATGGAATTATCCATCATCTAGAAATTATCATGTGCAACTTTGATAGAAGCCAAGATAGTAAGAACAAGAAGATTTAATTTTTCAATGTCATGGAAATGCTGAACATCATCCATGATCAGAGAGTCTTGACCTAGATTCTTATAATCCTTATTTATAAATATTTCTTATGAATAAAGATAAAAATCATCCATAGTGATATTTATATGATCAGAAGTCATATTTCTCTCATTTCCATCCCCTTTATCACCCAAATGGGATGTGTTAGAATCCTCATTCATAATGTAGAAGAAATATATGTCAAACATCATCAAAGGTGTACTAAAATAAATAAGGTTAAAAATCTTAGCATAATCCTCTAGATCAAAGATTCCAACTAGATTATCTATTTCATTTTTTCAAACAAGAGCCTCTATAGAAAGATAGGTTTCATTCATGAGCAGAACCCACCAAGATTGTGGAAAAACCCTTTACAATGGGCCATCAATTATGAAAGGAGGTCCCATTACCTACCATATTTTAGTGTATCTTTTATAGGAGATATCATCTTCTCCATTGATATTTCATAAGGTACAAAATTTGGACCTATTTCATTCAAAATCTAGGTGAATGAATAAGAAACAACCTCTACAAAATTTTGGTTTCATTTATTTAGGATTTCTATATTAATACTGTTATCTCTTATTTTCAAGACCACCTCTTCCACCAAATTTTTATCCATATAAACTTCTACAAAGACACTATAGAAGATTCCGAACCTTATATTAACTATTTTCTTAAATACTCAAATTGTATTTTAAACCGACTAAGACATATCCCACAAGACCCGTAGTTTCTAGTAGAGTTAATTAATCCTGTATACGAAAATCCAAACTTGAGTGTGAGTATTTCTCACAATAATAGGATTGAAATTTCTATACCATTTCTTTATTATTAGAAATAAATTTCTCAAACAAATGGATCCAAAGCTCCGTGAAATCCTTTTCAACTCATTATAGGGGAAGACAATATAAAAGTATTCTTTTTTCCATGGGATTCATATGAAAATCTTCAATGACCCATACCTAAGAAATTATATTAATAGGATCATTGAATACCCAAATCCTCTCACCCATTATACTCAAAATGCATGAAATAATAGAGAATTTACAAATATTGATCCATTCCTTGACAACTTTATCATAAGAAGAAAAATGTGTGACACTACCTTGCTTGAAAACTCTTCCTGAAGAAGGAGAATCATAGTCATGATTGGATAAAATCTCTATAGATTTATCATGATATGTGAAGTTATTATTTACTCTAGTTTAATTTAAGGGAAACTAATCAGTATAGGATGAAATATTTTGTGGTTCATAGATATGTAAGAGATATTTGTGCCCAATAATATCCAATTGATCCAAAACAGAATCTGCCCTAATAACTTTTGGATCATTTTTCGATTCAATCTATGCATGTGATCCATTATCATGAGAGTTTCCCCCTTTATCTACCATCATGAATATGTTTTTTCCATATCTTATAACATTATTCAATATGTATGGATTTGATCCTAATTATGTGGGACTTTATTGGATCTCCTTATAACTTTCATTCAACATGAATGAATGAATTTTAGGATTATATAATATAAGACTAAGACACATAGTATGAATTTTCCAATTTCATTGAACATGAAAATGATTACCAAATGAACTTATTATCAAGTACTTGACTTTAAGACTGTAATCTTTTATCAATGTGGTATAAAATCAAGAAATTTTAAAAACAAAATGGGTTTTAACTAAAATACAAATAACCCCACTATTATTGTCAAATCAATAAATAATGCTCCCAAAAATACACATAAAAACCATGTAATAGAAGAAGAAATATATGATCATGGATATCCGTTGAAAAGATTCGAGACAAACTCAGCTATAGAATCATAGTTGTGAAGTTTTACACATGGAAACAACAAAAAATATTTGATCTGGCCATAGAATACCAGTGGGCCTCCAAATGAGCAATAATCATTAGAAAAAGAAAACAGATTTCATGGTACTCAAATGGGGTGTAAATCTATTGAAGCTTTTGAGGAGCCATATATGATTCTATTAAAATGGAAACCAATAACATGATAGAGGGAGAGCTTCCAATAATCGATCAATTTATATAGAGCTTCTGGAGAATTACATTTTTTTCTTTTAATTCTATACACATTCTCTAGTAATGTAACAATAGTCCTATTATGGAAAAGCAAATAATAATATATAAATATTAATATTAATTAATGATACTATTTAATGATTAATTTATATACTTGTTTTATTTGGAATTTATTTTTCACCATATGAAATATGATGTTTCCATTGTTATTTGTATTAAATTTATTTTTCTATCACTCTAATTTTTTCACTTACATATCAAGTGGACCTTCTTCACTACCTGTGATGGATATAATTTGTTTGATTCAAATGTAATTTGAGATATCCAACCATTTGGATAGGAAATGGTAGTGATTTAATTTATTGTTGAATTACTCTATCTGAGATGAAATTTTTAGGTGGGGGTGATTAGTGAGGTTTTTTATTCTTTGAGAGAGATATATTATAAGAGAGAAGATTTGGATAATGATTTAGGAGTTGATTAATGGGATAAAATAAGGTTAGAGAATTAAATTTATGAATATAATTCATAAACAATTATACCCTTAAACACACACACACACACACTAATCACATAATAAAAATTGAAAACATGGTAAAAAACCATACTGTCCGAAGATAAACAAAGTCCCACTATTTATAGCCTTAAACTTGGATTTATAATTTTATTTTATAAGATCCCTATGATAGGTTCTCCATAATTAGGATTTTAAATTCAAAGAACAATATCTAATGGGATTTAAAAGATACATATTGTATTGAATAAGTGATATTATGGACCAATTTTCTCTAATAATGAATGATGATAACTATTAATATTTTATTACAACGATATGAGATATCATTTTTCAATATAAAAACCTATTTATTACACACATTATTGGGGAAGAAAATCAACCACCCCCTCTCTAAAAATTGTCTTGGAGCATTTGAAACTATCCAAATTATACTTCCATCTTGAAATACAGTTTTTCTTAACTCTCTATTCTCTACACACAAACGAGGATAAATATTAGACCTATTAAAAACGAAAAAAATCACAATCACTTGGAAATGAAATATTATAGGTGTTTATTTTATTTCCCCCAAGATGGTGGAAAGGCAAATATACTAACAATATAAACATTGAACACAATTTTTCAAGAAACTATTTCTTTAATAGGTGAGACCATACAAAGTCACTGCATCTAATATCAATTTCCATCAACCCCTGTTTGCACAATTGAGGTAATTTTAGATAATTATCTCCATATTTTTTTTCCATCATATAAATATTCATGATTAACCCCACAAGGATAATTTAATCCAAAATTTTCTATTTTCTATTTTGGTAAAAGAACTAAATCAATACTAGTAACTTTTCTAAATCCATAAATAAAATATAAACAAGAAAATTGGTATGAATAGTGTTTCTACATGTTATATTAGATCTCTATATCTGGTCAAAAGCCCCCAAATTCTTTAAGTTTTTCTTAGTGATTGTTTATAGGATTGATGATATTTTACTTTTAATCACCACTATTTGTGAACTATCAAGATGTTGAAATATTTTAGAGAGTAATATAATTTTTATATTAATCTATATTGTTTTCTAAATGTAATATAAAATTTTTTTGTCTTCATTTGATAAAATATTTCATTTAATCCCATGAACTCCATCAGTTATTTGAAAGAACATAGTAATAATTTTAGTAAAATCATATATTTTGTGGCAAGGAATAAACTATTCCATTTAAAAAAACATATTCATCATAAAAAATACATAATTTCTCCCTTATTGATCTTATGATACCCTACAGTGATGTCCATTGATATATACTCTCAATAGGTATTAGGGATTAGAATAGAAAGATTCAATCCTTGATAGTTCATTTTTAATTTTTATTTATCTAAAATAATACATTTTATAAAAAAAATTCAACCCTTGACATCCTTTGATAATTAAGGTGTTTACCATGGAAATATAATGTTTTAGATATTCTAAAATTTACAATGCCCTAAAAATATAAAGTAAGAACATTTTATTCAAAGGCATGTATGACAAGAAACACCATGTGTGTAAGGCAATATAATATCTCAAGTCATTATAATATATTTACTATTTTAATAAAATTAACCCATGATATGTCATTTAATTCACACAATACAATGACAGTGTGTGTCTCAATAAAAAATGAGTTTCTTCGATGACTTGTGTTACACACAAGACTGAGATGTATTGAATAACAATATATTATGAAAATATTATTATTTACTATAATAAGTAATAAAATAAGAATTAAATTAGTAGTTATGAATATTATTAACTACCTTATAAAAATATATGGTCGTCAAAAGTATAATATGAATTCATTGGTTATAAATTAATGAAAAATGAAAATATAAATATATTGAATATAAAAATAATATTTTTATGCTCCAAAAGGCATTTTGCCTTAATAAATAATATTAATTACAAATTGTGAATTATATTAACGAAATATATATGTTATATATTGAATAAAATAATTTTAATAGTCATCCAATTGGTTTTATAACCATAATATAATAATAAATCCATTTTTATGGATTAAAATTTTATTTTCCTAAAATTGAAATAAGACCGTCTTTTAATGGGAATCCTATTTTAAATAAAATTTTTGGAACTTTTATAAATTATATAATTCAAAAAAATATTTATTTTTGAAATATATACATACAAATTTTGTTACTGTTCATTTTTGGTATTTTTCTGCAGAGTTTCATTTTTGATGAATAGTGAAAATACATAATTTTAATTCAAAATATATTTTAATATAATTTATTTATAAGGATAAATTATATTTTTGATTTATTTTAATGTTATATTAAATAAATTTTATATAAATTAATTATATTTATGTCCTTGGAATCAATTTCCCATTGAAATTGAATATGAAAACCTAGAAAACTTTTGAATGTTTTTACATTATAAAACTGCATAGATGTCTCGTCTACCTGATTAAATTTAAGTTAATTTCTACCACTTATGTGATATAAATATGAGAAAAATAGAATAAATATTTTGAGTAAGAGTAATTTATAATTTATAATAAGTATTATTTATTTTTTTACACAAATATTAATGAGAGTAATTATAAATTAATTTTAACAATTTGGAGAAAACTTACCGTAACAAGGGAATAAACTATAATATTTAGGGTAAAATGACCAATATAATTGTCCAAAATATATTTTATGGCCATATTTATACCATATAATCCCTTGGATCTAATTATCTACATTATATTTTCCACTTTTCATATAAAAGACGTGGGTGAAATTTCCTTTTAAACTTTTTACATGAATGACACTCCTCTGCGACTATAAAAAGGAACTCACACTCCCACTTCTTCACACCTCTAAATCCACTTAATTTTGAATAATATAATTCCAAATAGATCCTAAAATATATCTCCCCTAATCTTTGAACTTTTTCTTGAGGTATGAAGCCATTCTAGGAAACCATTTAGTGAAAACCAAATGTAGTTACCCAAAGAAGAAGTAATATCCTTCCTCAAGCTCTTTTGTTTTATTATCATTCTGCACCCCCTCAAATATTCTTTTTTATATTATTATATATTAACCCCATTATCCTATATATTCTTATATTTTTTTATGTTATGGGTTTTACCTAAAATTTCACACACTTCAATCTAATGGGTAGTGAACTTACCGTTTATGTGTATGTGAACTACCACCTCACAAAATGACATTGTTTGTTTTTAATTTACCACCACTCATGGTTGGGAATTATCATTGAAAATATATTTATATAATTTATATATAATATTTATAATTTATTTATTCTTCAATATTTAATACATAACTCATTAATTCATGCTTTCTATTTTTTGTAAATACGATAACATCATTTTTGGAAGTGTGGACTTCAACATCCTCAAAGTGATGTGATTCATTCACACTATACGTGAAATGTATATAGGTTGTTTTTTTGAATCTATAAAACATATATGACTCAAATATAATAATTAAATTATAATTTAAAAATATATAATTTATCTTTCATTTTTTTAATATGAAAAAGAAATTAAAGTAGTGTTCATGCTTACATACGACCTACTGCCTCCATGAATGATGCATTTTGTTTTCTTATATTAAAACATTATGGATCATTATTAAGACATATATAATGAATATATATGAAAGTTATATAATCTTTTATATTATGGTTATTTTTAAATCATGACCTATATAATAGTAACAACATGTAACATGTCAAAACTTACATAGAAACTAGAAAATTAACATTTGAAATTGAGAATATAATGCATGTTTCTTAAAAAAGAGTGTTGAGATATTATAAGAAGATAATAAATATTAATATTCTTTTGGGATACGTTATTATCATTTTTAAAACCATTATACAAAAATTTATAAGATCTTTACCTGAAAATAAAACACAAGGTAAGGGATTGTTGCCTCACTTTTCATTCGGCGAGGCATACTCCATCACCACCACTTATTTCTTTTATATAATATTTGAATTATTTTTTTCAAGGTTTTTTTAGTTCTAATTTGAATTACTAATTCTATATAGATTTCAGTTAAATCTTACCAAATGAAAAAAAATCATATCCTAATTTATTTTCATTGGGTTATATTAATTACTCATTGTCGTTAATATTAAAATATTTTATGGGTAATAAATTTTTACTATATATATTTTTATTTCAAATAGTTTTATATGTACTTGTATTTGACACACCTAATATTTTTAATCATTTATTCTCACATCAGTATTATGGTATTTTTAAGGGTTTACTTAACAATCTCATTTTATTCGGTAGTTTTATACTTAAATTTCAATGAGAGGAAATTACTTGATCATTGTTCATTAAACCATTTAAATTCTTGTCCTTTGGTTATTCAAGACATTTTTCCAGTAATATTACCATTTTTCTACTCCTTGGAATTCAATTTTTTTAATAAAATGTCTTTATGAAACCTGATATCATTTCTCTTATTAGTCAAATAACAAGTTTTCCTCTAGAAACCTAGTTTTCGAAAAATGTTTTTTTTGAACCTTCAGAAAATGGACTATTAAAGAAATTTTTACTCTTTTTTATTTTTAAATTTTTCCCAAAGTAATCTTCTTATCTCTTTATGAACAAGGCATTTTTATAACATCTTGACCATGTAAAAGGAATGTTGTTTTTACCTTGAACAACATGTACAAATATACCCCACATTATTTCTTCAAAGCTCCATTTTACAATTTAAAAGGATAATATTTAAGGAAAATATTTTTATAAGTTATTTTCAAATTAAAGAATTTTCAAAATGGTTTTTAAATGAAAATGATATTTTCCTCATGAATTTTACTAAAAAATATTTTTATAATATTTCAATTCACCAACAATTTTTTTTTATTTTACTCCAGTTGAGATATTTTGTGTTGAAAACATCCTTATTCTTCATATATATGGTTTGTGATTTATTTTTCTATGGAAATTATTGACATTCACTTCATTGATTCCTCTATTATTCCCCTTGAAGTATTCAATTACCTTCGATCATCGAACATTGAATGTTTCATAATTATCTATACCATTTATCATGGATATATTCATTTCCAAAACTATATACCATTATTCAGATGGTGTCTACTTTAAAAGTTATTTGATTATTTGTGGAAACACTGATAAATATGTATCTTCTAATCCATACATATATTTGATTAAAAACATTGTACACAAATTAAATATATTATTAGATACATGAGAGATGCTTTAGATAGGTAAAACATGGGTGGTCCCTAGTTATAGATAGACCCTCAATGCATCAGTAGTCTAATGGGAAGAATAAGTTGGCTAACCTAAGATAATGGGGTTTTCACCCAATATTTATAAAACATCTTATGAATGGTCATGAAATTAATGGTAAAACGTACCTAGGAAACATGGAGTCCAATGATTGAGAATTTCTTTCATTCGTATTCATTTATTATTTATCATTGTGATTTTTCATCAATATATCTATAGATGTATTTCATTATCAGTTCATTGATTAGATGATACATGTTCGAGTTATTTTACATTTCATTTTTAGTATAACTTATCTAATTATTTGAATGACATTGTTTTTAGTTATTACATTTCCATATTGTTTATCTATTATATTTAATTATTATATGTCATGTATGTTTATATATTACCTTTTTAATTGAATATTATCATTGATTCATTATTTCTTCAGCTATACATGACCCTAGGAGCATTTGAGCTCAACCTTTTTTTTATTTCATTTTCCTAGGAATCCATGAAGTTTACTAGGAAAGATATGTAAGGATATCATAGATGGAATAAAGATATTATCCTTAAAAGAAAAAAATCATGGCGTAATTAGTTTATTAATTTGTAATACAAGACTCATGTATGAATCTGGTTTACCACCTCTAGTAAAATATGATATCCATTGAGATTTGATTAATTATAATCATTCCAATATAATTGTATCATGACACCAACTCTATGATTTTTATGGTCGGGTTGCTAAATTCAGTATGAGAGGAAGTTTAGTAGAAACATTAGGAACTCGATCTAAGGAAAAATAGATTAGAGAACATAACAATAAGTTAGAAATTGAGGATAAGTTAAGAACTTAATATTGTATTGGTGAGGTTAAGATTATCTGGTTCATCTTGAAAAAAAAAATTCATTCTTGGATAATCAAGTGTATGTGGTTCTATAACTTATGTTCTGAGGTGTAAAACCTCTGATAAGGTGTATTGGGATTTAATCAAGTATAACCCATTACAAGATAATGGGCATTACTAGCATCTGGTTTGACACTCCCATGTGATTTTCATAGGATAATTCAAATTTTATTTTCAAAAAATGAAGAAGTATTTTAGTATATAATGACAAAGAATAAACTATTTTAAAAATTATAATAATGAAGTACATATGTGAAAGTAAATTAATGAAGTATTTATGTATTGGGGGTGTACTGAAAACCTTAGTCAAAAGACTATTTAATCAATTAATTTCATGGTTTTGCATTATAATTTTTGGAAACATTATAAGGAATTATAATAAGTTGTTTTTAAAAAAATAAGAAACTGTATGTCATGTGACAAGCCATCAAATTTGTTAATGTCATGAGACTTAAACCCATGACCGAAGGATGATAAGGATTTAATTCCAACTAGTGACCTACAAAATTTCCTTTTTAATATGTCATTGTTTCATATTGAATAATTTAATGACTAAATATTAATGATGAACTATTAGTTTCAATTTTCAGGTTTAGAGATTAATGTATTAACTATTTTGTAATTAGAGAATATTTAGGGACACATAGTTAGAGTTTACACTCTTTAATGGGCATTAAGATTCATTAAAATTATATTTTAATTCTTCTTGAATCAATGTTAATTTTTAAAAGTCTATTTAATGAAGCAATGGATTGATTTTAAATTGATCAAATAACAAAAAATGGTAAAAGATGTGTTTATAGAAATATTTTATGTATGAATATTTCCTTATATCCATTGGGAGAAAAGGAATTACCCAATATTAGTAAAATGATCCATAAATAAAATGTTATCATAATAAGTGTATTTTTTATGAATCGATGGACTTTAGAATCATCATGGAATTTGGGATTTGGGACCCTCAAAATTTCATTGATCATTCATCTTTTTTTTGTTATTGATGACCTCAATAACTATTTTTAAATATTAACACTTTTCTTCCATGTGCATATCACTACTTGAAACTAATGTTCTCCTTCATAGAGACCTATTTATCTTCTAATCTATATAAACTTTGTACTTCCCATTCTCTCTTTTCAAAATGATGTTTTACGAAACCTTTTCAAGAAGGGGGATTTAAACATAGGAAATATAAAACAATTTATTACCGTGGTCGATATTAAATTGTGAGGACGCAATTTAACTAAGGTAGGGATAATGTAACGCCACAAAATTATAAATTAAGAACATTGTATTAAATAACATTTATTACCTGACACAAAATGAACATAAGGGAATATAATATCCTGAAAATTGATAATATATTTACTATTTTAATAAAATTAACCCATGATATATATTTAAATTCATATGATACTGTGTTAGTGTTTTTCAAACATGATAATTATTTTATTTTATTACCTATGTGACAAGAAGAGTGAGTTTTACAGAAAAAATATATTACTAAAATATTGTTATTTAATATAATAAGACAAAAAATAGCCATTAAATTAATGTTTATTAATATTATTAACTAACTTAATAAAATATATGGTCTATAAAAATATAATACTAATTTATTAGTAACTAATTAATAAAAAAGAAAATATAAAAATAATAAATATAAAGGAAATATTTTTACGCTCCCAAAGGCATGTTGTCTTAATTAATTAAATTAATTAAAATTACATAATAATATTAATGAAATATATATGTTATATATTCTATCAAATATTTTTAATATTCAACCAAATTGTTTTATAAGAATATGATAAGAATAAACCTAGTTTAATGCTTAAAAATTTTATTTTCCTAAAAAATGCATTTTATCGCATTTTAACAGAGAACCTATTTTAAATCAAATTTTTAGAACTTATAAAAAACATTATATGTCAAAATATAAATAATTTATGAAACAGTAACATAAAAAATATATTTTGGTGATTTTTTTGGTAGTTTCATTTTTTATGAATTGACAAAAATACCGAATTGTTTTTCAAAAATACATTTCATCTAATTTATTTATAAGAATAAATTATATTTTTTTGGTTTTAATTTTTGATTAGATAAATTTTATATTAATACATAAAATTTAGGTAATTGAAATTAATTTCACCTAGAAATTGAATATAAAAATATAGAATACTTTTGAACGTTTTAAATTTAAAAATCCACCTTATCACCCCATCCTCTGGATTAAATTTTAATTAATTTATTCCACTTATATGAATGGAATTTAGAAAAATAGTTTGCATAACTAGAATGAAAATTATTTTTATGGTCTAATAATTTCAACTTAGTTTTTTACAAAATCAATACTAAATGTAAATTAAAATTAATTATAGCGCTTTAGAGAAAGATTAGCTTAACAAGGAACAAAAAATTAAACATAAGGTCCAAAATGACCAAGAATGTTGTCCAAAATCTATTGTATAGAAATATTTAGAATCTATTATCCCTTTTATATAATTTTTTCCATTATTGGATCCACTTGTAATAGGATAAATGGGGTTGGAATTCCTTTTTAAAAAATTTACAAGAATGCCACTCCTCCTCCACTATAAAATTGCACTCACACCTCCCTCATCGTCACTCCTCTCAACCCACATTGGCTAAATAGTATCTAAAAAAATAAATCATTAACATCCCTAACCTCATTATGTAATACTCCTTTGTCGAAGGATTCCATTCATGTAAGCCCTTAGATGAAAATCAAATGTATTTACCCAAATAAGAGGTAACATCATTCCTCACGCTGTTTTGTTTTATTTTTATCATACACCCACTCAAAAATTTTTATTCAATGATTATATAATAAAAAATTTATAAAAAATATAATGAGATTTTTTATGTTAATGGTTTGACTGAAACATTCACACACATATATCTAATGGGTACCGAACTTACCGTTTATGTGTACGACTAACTATTGCCTCACAAAACGATGTTGTTCATTTTTCCTTTAAAAATAATCATGGTTGTACATTATGATGTAAACTACATTTATATATGATATGTAAAACATTTATAATATCATTGTTCTTATGTAATTCTTTTATATCTCATTCCTCAATGATTTCTATTTTGGGTCAATACGATAACCTCATTTGTGCAAGTGTGTACCACCATATACACACAGTGATGTGATTCATTCACACTATACATGGAACATATAAAGGATGTTTTTATTTAAAATATACAAAATATATGAAATAAATGTAATAATATAATTATAATATATATATATATATATAATTATCATTTAATTTTATATCCATGAAATGAAAGTAGTGTTTATTTGTACGCACGACATACCGTCTTTATGAATGGTGTATTTGATTTGTCATCTCCAAACATAATGGATTATTATAAATACATATATAATTAATATATATATAATAATTATTTCATGGTTTAAATTGGGTAGATGAAGAATTAATGATGTAATTAATATAAACAAAAAATAATAAGTCAAAAAATACATGAAAAACTAGACAATTAACACCCGAAATAGTGAAAATAACGAATGTTCGCTAACAAATAGGTAATAAGATATTGTAAGAAGATCATAAGTATTTATATTGTTCCTGAATAAGTTATTAACATGTTTAAATCATTATAAAGAATTTTAAATGACTTTTACTTGAAATGGAAATACAAGGAATGTGATTCTGGTCTCACATTTCTTTCTATGAGGCATACAACATTATCACAACATATTTATTTTGTGTCTTGTATATACTAATATATTTGGAATATTTTATCTTGAATTATTATATCTTTATTGTATTATGTGTTTCAATATGGATTAATTCTTCTATATGGATTTTATTTAATAGTTTCCAAGTAGAAAATAATTTCATATATTAATTTCTTTTCATTGGGTTATATTAATTCCACGTCATCATTAATATTCTAATATTATGTGTATAATAAATTTTTAATATCAATTATTATATTTAAAATTATTTTATGTGGATTTAATTTTTACACACATAATTATTTATTGATTGATTGACAAAACAACATTATGGTATTTTCAAGAGTTTAATTAACAATCTCATTTTATTCAAGATTGTTTATAGTTTATTTTCAATCAAAAAAATTTATTGGATAATTATTTAGTGAACCCTTTAATTTTCTTCTCCTCTAGTTATTAAAGACCTTTTTTCAGGAAAGAATACCTTCTTTTTACATTGTTTAGTATTCAAAATGTTTTAGGAAATGTTTTTAATAAAACCTTACTTCATTTATAACTTTGGTCAAAGAACCTTATTTCTTCTAAAAACCTAGTTTTATTAAAATGTTATAAAAATGATTTTAAACTTTCCAAAATGATTCATTAATGGATTTTTTTTCAATTTTTTGTATTTTAAAATTGTTTCCAAAGGAATCATATAGTCACTTTTTGATCAAGGAATTTTTATAACCTTTTTTACCATAAAAAAAGAATGTTAGTTTTTACTATGTAAAAACTGTATTTATTTACTCACTAACATTTCTTCAATGATTCCTTTAGATGTTCCAATGGTTAATATTTAATGGAATTATTTTGAGAATTGATTTTCAAATAAAATTATTTTCATTTTTTGTTTTTTTAAAATTAAAAGAATATTTTCCCCAATAATGTATTTAAAAATCTTTTTTTACAAAATTTACATTCATCAATGAAAAAAACCCTTTATTTTACTCAACATAGGAACTTTTGTATCGATACCATCCTTATCATTTAATTTCATGATTTTTAATTATTTTTATAATTATTGAATTGATATTCACTTCTTTGATTACTATTTTCCCATTGAAATATTCAACATTATATGATCATTGAAAAATTATTTCCTATAATTATTTATTTCATTTATCATGGATATGTTCATTGACTAAACCATATATAATTTTTCATATGGATTTTACTTTGAAATTTATTTGATTATTTGGTAAAATATTGATAAATCTAAATCTTATACTCCATAAATATATTTTATGAGACACATTGTACAACAATTAAATTTTTTATTCGATATGTGAGGAATTAATCAGATAGGTATGACACAGGTGTGGTCCTTTTATAAATATCCCCTTAATGCATCTGTAGTATCATGGGATGAATCAGTTGGATAGACTACACTAATAGGGTTTTCACCCTAAATGTTAAAAACTGTCTTATGAAAGGTGTTGATAGTAAATGTACTGGGTACTTAGGAAACATGGAATAAAATAATTAACCATTTAATTCAATCAAATTCATTTATTATTTATCTATGAGATTATCTATCAACATATCTATGAATTAATTTCATTATAAGTTTTTTGATTAAATGGAATACATTTTAGTTATTTTCCGTTCCATACTGATTATTCATTATATAATTATGTGAATTTCATGTTTTTAGTCATTATCTTTTCATAATTTTTGTCCATTCGGATTATTGATTTTTTGGCATGTGTGTTCAGTTATTACATTTCCATAATGAGTATTCTCATTGATTAATTATTTTTTTAGTTTTACTTGACATTACTGAGTGATTGAGATCACCCTTATTTTATTTAATTTACTAAAAAATCATAGATGTTTACTAATAATGAGATGAGTTGATGTTGTAGATGCAATAACATTATTATGCTCAAGAGAAAAAAAATATGTTATCATTACTATATTCATTTTGAGTAAAAGACTCATGTATGTATGTAGTTTACCAAGACTAATAAACTATTTGATCCTTTGGGATTTTATTTCTTATAACCATTCCAATGAAATGGTGGCATTGCATCGATTCCAGTCATTTTGGGGTCAAGTCACTATGAAATGTCACATTATCCCACCAGAATGTAACCTTATTTTATTAAAAATAAACAGAGAATTAAATTGGGAATAAAAACCTTACCAATATAGAATAATAATTCATGATGTCAATAGAATCACTTTAAATCTAGTTCTAGGTTTTACATGACTTAAAGTATCATATAATCCACTATCATTGGTATATAATTCATTAATCATTCCCAATATGATGAGTTTTGGATTTGAACAGGATTATAGAACATATATTAATGAAATATTATCAAAAATAATTTTTTCCTTACGCTTTTTATTATTGATAATATATAAAAATTATTCAATGAATATTATCCACTTAATTTATATTTTACTCAAATTATTTTGGAATGTAATGTGTTTAATAGAATAAAGATCAAAGTAAAAAAAATTCTTTTGGATAAAAATAATGGTTCTTTTTTTATAATAATCTTAATAATATATATCACTATTTTTCATATATATAAATGTTTAGAGTTAGACTCCTGAAATTTTCAAAAAAAAGGGATAAGATTACCCTTTTTATTGGAAATCCATTTATGATAAATTTTCATAGATTTCATTTATATTCATAATCCTTACCAAAATTTGGGTGTGGAAGTAGTGGAGAATTGGTGAGTTTCACATTATGGGCATTGAATAATTTATATTTACTAATTCTCTATTTAAAAGAAACATTATTATTCCTCAATTAATTCAATGGTGTTACTAAGGTTATGAATTAATTGAAATATATACTATAATAAATATAAATCCCCTGAAATTATTTTACCTACCTAATGAATGTAAATTTTGACCACTCTTGGATGAACTTGAATTTTCCACTATCCACAACAACTCTATATTTTCATATAATTAATCCAAGGATACAAATTATCCATAAAAAAGGTATAATTTCTAATATTAAAATTTTCTATCTAACAAAACATCTAAGAAAATTTTAAAATGATATTCATATTCATGATGTATTATACTATAATCTTGATTATCATCATTAATATAAGATATTTTTTTTATAATTTGCAATCTAAATAGATTATTTATCAATTTCATGAATGTTATAGGTTAATTAGTGAGAGAAATTAATACATATCCATTCATAAAAGAAATGAAATTTCATTAAATCAATTTTCAAATAATCCACCTCTTTCATTCTTATAATGTGATAAAACATTTTTTGATTTTTTTAGAATATTTATCAAAACAAATTAATTATTTAATATTTTCATCTAACAAGAGGATATGATGATGCTACCTAATCTGGTTTTATTGATGGATATATAACATGTCTACATTATCCATGTTCAATCATTGTCTAGGACTTATAAAAATGACACTACACATAGGCTAAGACTTTCATTGATATAGCACAAGTTCAATAGTTCTATGAATTGAAATTGAATTTTTATTATGTCCGCTAGGTTTGTGTGGTACATAGGATAAATTTGTAGGGATTCTCTAATAATCATTTTAATTTAATTCTCTATAGATATAATTCATTTTCATGTGAGTGGAACAATTTCTAGAAATATATCATCATAATCATATAATAAAAAGTCCAAATCACTTATAAAGCGATAAGCTAAGTGGTTAGTGTATATAATTACATATTTTTATATATATAATGGTATATTTTTACATGAAATCATATCTTTCATAACCCACTTCATTTTTTCACCATGATTATTTTTTTCATGACCTAAACCACAATGATTTTACCATTGACCATCGCAATCCCACGTCTAATAGGAATGGGGATGATGAACCACACAAAGTAGGAATATACCAAAATGGGGGGCAATAGTCTAAAGGACTCGTACACATGCACACATATCAAGGATAAAAATGTGCTAAAATTTAATACAACCAAAAAAATTCATCCATACATCTAATATACAAAAATAGAGCATGATAGTAGAAGTACTGAAAATGGAAAAGGGTAAAAATAAAATACAAACCAAATACTATAAATGTAAATCATGATCCAAGGGAAAGAATTGAGTTAGAAAATAAGTTGAAGATAAAATAACATGGACTATCATGCTCTAGCTACGATCCGCCCACTCCTTGTCCTCCCTGGGCTTTGTAAGAAAGGATTTTCATATACATAAGACCTGACAAGTGCAAGAAAATCCCAGGCCAGTGAAGGTATATCAATTCTCAGTATGACAAACTAAAAACACTAAAAACAAAGATCAATGTATAGTTACCTCTATAACATATATAACAATCAATGTATAAAATAAACAACTATATATACTTAGTAAATAAACAACACCACAGGGAAGTCATAACCAAATGTCGACCACATGATTTTGATCAAAACAACACTCGTTTTGGGAGAAACCACCCTACAAGCCTTGCTATCATCCAAAGAAATTGAAGAAGATGTCTAGATCATTGGTAACCACACATGAAACATCACTAGTCTAGAAATACCTTTATATATAGATAGGGGTGACACCCAAAACCACTGGGGGACACCACAAAAAATAATATTGACCACCCCACTACATAAGAGATCATGTGTCAATGATTACAGAAACCATATCGATACATCCATCTAGATGAAAGATCAAATTACTACTTAATGAGGTCATTATAATTCCACAAACATCAACTAGGGAACAAATTATGATAAAATATCACACTCTAGTCTCACAGATGATCACCAAAGACTTTATCAGAGACTTGACCCTTAAAGGGGATCCCAATCTAGTGATATTGATGTAATGACAAATTGTACCATAAAGGAATAGG
This sequence comes from Viscum album, assembly GCA_963277665.1. Taxonomy (NCBI): domain Eukaryota; kingdom Viridiplantae; phylum Streptophyta; class Magnoliopsida; order Santalales; family Viscaceae; genus Viscum; species Viscum album. The sequence goes on along the minus strand of OY728156.1, from coordinate 1,427,812,259 downwards.
ACCAAGGGAATTTACTCAACCTATAATGGTCCAAAATAAGAAAATGAAGAACCACAAGAACTCTTATTAGGGGTACATGACATGTAATAGGGGGGTAAACAACATGTCAACCTATCCCCAAGCATTCCCATGTAGAGGAGCCTCACACAGTATGATGTATCAAAGAATATGACACTTATAAGTAGTAAAAGACATGTAGAGACACATGGTACCATAATCATGTCAGTTGGCCATGTTTGTGATGTAGTAAAAAATGTGTGTAATCCCCTGTACTCTACTTATGTAACCCATACATGGGTAAGCCTGTGTACACAAGGCTAGTCTATGTTTGTGTGGAAGTACACAACGTTACATCAGCCAATGTACTCCAACCCATGTTCATATACCCACCTAAGTACATGTTGAGTCAACCATGGAGGGAAACATGCCATGTTTCATGGGTCACATGCCGTGTGATCCTTAATTTCTGCCAAAACCCTAGAATCCATAACCAGGGGGCCTATATAGCAAGTAACGCCAGATTACACGCTGCGTTGCTCACTATTTCATAGATTTTACCTATGTCATCCCACGTATTTCCGAAGCCTCTACCTTTACTAGAACCAATAATACAAGGATCATTCGGATCATAACAACCCGGATATATGTAAATTTGGGCATGAATCTTCTGGGATAATAGATCTACATGCCCTTTTTTTGCACAATAAAGAATGTTAAAGAACAAGAAAGTAGATATCCAAAACCATCCAATTCAACACTTCTTACATCATCACACAACCATCATGTTGTGATGATCCTAGATCCGGGATATCAGATTTTTGTCCCATAAAACCGATGCACCACGATCGATTTATTTAGAAATCTTCAAACCCTGATCCAAGTGTATAACACCTCCAATGAATGAAGAACCATGCAATAGAATCCCAAGAAAAAATTATAGGAACAAACCTTAATCAATGTTCACGTATATTTAGATTCATTTTCATTAGAATAATAAAAAACTAATATATAATCCAAATAAAATCCACCAATATCACCTTATAATAAACCCATCCCATAAATATGCATAATCCAAATATCAATCCATTTTTTGGTTGATCCATGTTTATTTTAGGAATCCAGAGTGGGGAAGGTAAACAATTTAAACAACCAACCTACCCCAATTTGAATCAATCATTGATGAAGAAAAATGTAGTGTTATATTCTTTGGTGAGATCCTTTGATTTCATTCTGTTCTGACCTTTAATTCTCAATTCAATCATTTAATGCCACTGGGATCTCATTCTATGCTCTCCAAAGGGTCTCTAACAAATTTTAAGGCAATTCTGCTAACACTAAATTTTTTTATCATCTCTTTTTAAAATATGGGAAATTAGGTTGTTGTGTCACTGCATCAACAAAACATATAAAATATTTTAATTAATTATTTTAATAATTTTATGCATGTGATGAATTTTCCAAAAGCGAACCATGTTGAGTTAGGTTATGTCTTATATAGGGTAAAACAATATTCAGAACAAATGGTTCCCTCAATTTTTTTATCTAGGAACGCAATTACAAGTTATTCTACTTTTAAGGAAAAAGCACACACATTCTAGTTAATATATTACAAATATTTATTCCAAGCACACCGGGCCTCAGAATCATATGTCGTACCAACTCTTGGACAAAAATATAATTTATACAATATCCAGAAATAATAAAAGGAAAATAAAATATGATTAATTCTCTCCACCATAGTGATTTGTACCCTAAAAACCGAAAAAAGGCTACACAAAGGGATGTTGGTACTGAGTATGAATCAAAGCCTCACACCCCCATGTGGTTTCTTTAAGATTCATATACTACCACTATACATGCACCAAGGGAATCAATTACCCCCAAAGGATCCTATCATGTTGATCTTCAATCTTACCCAAGTACTCTACAAAGTTAGCTATATCCTCAAGGCTCATCACGCCCCGTCGATAATGTGTGATGGGTCATGCACGTACCTACTCAGCTATAACATGTGGAAGATATCATGTAGATGGAAAAAATATGACAGTAGAGCTATGCGATAATACATATATCCAACTCTACATAGTATCCAAAAGGAACTAAGGAATCTTAGAGATAACTTGCTACCACGACCAAATCTCTTCAATCCACATCATGGTGAGACCCTCAAGAATATTCGATGTCCCTCCTCAGACTCTAGATGTCTTCATTGTCAGTATGCATATATTTGAATTATGATGGATCTGTGTAGACTTCATACGCTCCTAGATGTTTTTCAACTTCTCTTTAGTAGATCTAACAAACTCCAGGGCCCTGAGTGCTAACTGACATTGATCTTTCCGAAAATGGGGTGACCTATAGGGTCACACATAAAAATCCACTAATGGTTCCATACCAATGGTTTAATGGTATCTATTTTTGTAAAAAAAAACTACCATGTCTAGGTGATCTTCTCAACTATGGATTAATTCAAATATCAAATCTCACACCATGTCCTCAAAGACCTAGATTGTCTACTTTGTTTGGTGTCATTCTGGGGAGGAAACACCATGCTCAAGTGTAGCTGAGTCCCAAAGGCTCCCTATAGTCATCTCCATAGTAGGGAAGTGAAGTGAGCATCATGGTCAGATACAATCATTGGGGGAACTCCATGGATTTAGACTATCTTCTACTTGTAGAGGCATCCCAATATCTATACTGAACTCTACTCTCAAATATTAAGTAAGTGGTCCATCTTAGCGAGTAGTTCTATGGTCACCTGTATTGAATCACATCCAAGGGAAATACTTGGTAATCCTGTAATGAAGTCTATGTATTGTCCATCCCACTTTCACTTTGTCTCCTTGATGGGTTGAGATAAAATTTCTCAAATTGGTTCTCATCCATCACTTTCTACTCATCCTTCACTTGTTGAATAGTATGGCCTCAAGAGTCATCCTCTACAACTCCCTTGATCATTATTGGACACTATACTGACATCAGAGGTATATGTACATCTTCACCAGACCAAGATGTATCGCAAAAGGTTATGTATGAATCTCTTGCAACACCTCCTCTCACAATTTCAAAGGTACCTTCATCCATCCTATTAAAAGGATAATGTTTTCCCTGCCTTTAGAATATCCATTAGAATCATGTCTAGTGAAGATATGTGTATTTAATGTCTCAATGTCGATATATCCGTAGTGGGAATCCCCGATCTGATATAAAAGAAGTGGGGTAACAACCATCATATGAAGATATGAAGCATTATCTTTCTCCACAAAGGATAACTACAAAGAGGCTACTTGCTCTGATTCCTCAACCAACAATTTAGAACAAGATCAAATTATGATATATTCCACCACTTTCCCTTTCACAAGATTATATAAAATCTCGATGTCATAGTCATAGAGGAACTATTTCTATCACCTCTATACCATGTTAAGATCATTATGAGAGAAGATATACTAGATACTATTGTGGTTAGAGTAAATGATAAATTTTTTACCCATCTTGTAGTGTCACCACATCTTCATGGTGAATACTACCACTACTAACTCGAGATCATGGGGGGCATATTTCTTCTCATGTGGTCTCAACTAGAACGAACCATAGGTAATAAATAATTGCCTTTTCATCAGAAGACGACTATGTTTAGTCCCTAATTCATCATATTAAACAATGTACTCAACACCCTCCTATAGAATTTTAATGATATGAGCACTCTTTAACCTTTGAATTAGCTCTTGAATGCACTGCGGAAACCTTTTTTTCCATATAAAAGGATACCCCTTCCAATTCTATGTCATAAAGGTTGATGAAAATCAAGATAAGTTGAGTACAAACCTTCAATTGTACCCTGCCAATCCAAGGAAACTCCATACCTTGGTGACAATATTGGGTGGCTCCCAGGAATGAAAAGCCTCAACCTTTATGGGATACACTACAACTCCACCATCTAAGATAAAATTCCCCATAAATTGCACCTCTTGAATCCAAAACTAACACTTTGAGATTTTTCATATAGCTAGATCTCCCGACGTGCGTCCAGGACTATCTTCAAGTGTTGCCTATGATACTCCATAGAAACCAAATACCCAAGGATTTCATTGATAAAGACCCCCAAAAATCAGTACAAGAAGGTCTGAAAGATCCAATTCATGAGTCCTAGGAACATTGATGGGAGAATTCATCCCACTAAATGACATCACCCTATACTCATAGTGAACATAATGAAATTTTAATGTTTTCTTAATTATATCCTCATATTATACTTCTATTTGGTGATACTTTGAGCTACAATAAATATTTGAGAACCATAGAACCCCTCTCTGCTGACAAAGTAGGTTGTCGATCCTTGGAAGTGGATACATATTCTTCCTGGTAAATCAGTTCAAGTGATGGTGGTCCATACATAACCTCAATCTCTCATCCTACTTATTAGAAAAATAATAGAGGATTCACAAGGGGAAATGATGGGTATCATGAATCCCTTCTCTTAAAGGTCCTCCAAATACACTCTTAACCCTCAAAACACTATAGGAACCATCTGATATGCTGGTGTAGATATCGATACGATCCTGGGAAGAATGTCAATGAAAATGTCTACATTTCGGTGGGTAGGTAAACCTAGTACTTATTCAGGAAATATGTATGCATACTCCACCACCACTATATGAAATTGATAGCCCAATGTATCCACTGCTCCAAGAGTCACGATATCTAACTAGTGTGTAATTAGATACACTCTCTTATGCATGAGATTTTCCGACTTTGCTATGGTTTTTATTTCAACCATAAAGGAAAACCTCATTCCACCACTATAGACACCTCAAATCATTCACCTAAAACAATCAACTTGTCCATGAACTGTGAAGAGTTATTCCATACCTATGAGGAATTTATAATTCCTCATTATTGCAATCAAGATATCTTATAAAAAACTGTATCCTCCAAGTGTCAGATCGTAATGTCGCCACAAGTTCCCAATTGATGAGTCACCGCATGTCGATGTCTCCAACAATGAGGGATTAGTTAAAATAACCATTGGAATATCTGAGTCGCAAACTAGAGAACTAGAAAGGTTGGAATGGATATGATCTTTGTTTATCAATATTGTAACTAATGTAGGAAAAAACATATTAAACCTCATTTTATCCATGGAGTCTCAGGGTCATAGGCATCCACAACCTGCGGCTGGTGTCATCCAAGCCAACCAGCTCCCTGGGCTAGGCGTGGACAACTAGGGGGTGGTGATGGTAATATGTCAAACCCCCAACCACCTCCTGTTACCCTTCTAAAACATATTACATGTTCACATCTCTTATTACTACCCTAATCATACTTTTTCGTTTCCTCAATGGTCCCTAAATTGTCCCATGATCAGCTGTACGACATGTTAGGAAATCTCAAGCTATATGTCCCTAACTATTATAGGTGATACAACGCCTATCCTTTAAATTATTCAAACCACCATGAGAGCCCTGGTCCACTAGACATAAATCTTGGGATCACCTCTTGATCTGTTTTCCATAGTTGGATCCCTATGACTGCCATCAAAAAAAGCTTCCAATGTCGTAGATAATGGGTTCCCACTGTTATCTCCTACAATCGATGTCTGGCCATCCAAAAAAATCTCCACCAAAAAGGCTTTCTCAAGAACTCAAAAATAGGTGGAAATGAAAAGAGATACCACCAATGCCTTGATGTCTCGGTGCAAGCCTGACTCAAAGGTCTGAGCTCTAAAGAACTATTTTCACCATATCTAAGAGGTAACATGAGATATTAGTAAATCTCAATGAGTACTCGTCCAAATTTATACTTCCCTTCTATAGATGCAGAATCTCCTAGATGCATATCGATCACAATAATGTTGAATAAAAATCCTCTCTGAAGATACACTCAAATTCTATCTAGGAGAGTGATATCTCGTCATGTTATTGAATCATTGTGCTCTACCTCTCCTAGTATATCCCTAAAGAAGACTAATCAAAAAGAGTTCCATCTGGTCGGATGAAATCCTCACTAGGAAGAAAACAAGAGTGACTTCCTCTAGCCAGTCCTCTGCAATATGGGGGTCAAGATCACCTCGAAACATGGGAGGTCCCTTCATCTAAAACTCATAAAAAAACTAAACATGCATGCATACTCAATTAGTACATCCATCTCTAGATACTGGTCAATGGTTGGTGGTATAGCTTAGAAAGAACCCTAAGGTCCTATCTTCGAGGCATTCCCCTTTTCCAATTCCTCTTCACTAGGTGGATAATCATCCTGATCACACATGGGAATATTGACTAGTCAACTACAATGAGGAATCCATAAAATAAAACAAGATATACCATGATCAAAATATAATATTTGGGGAGTTATATCAAGTAGTACATGAAAAACACAACCATTCATATATGATGCAAATAGTAAAAAAATTCTTTATAACCAATGTTTACATGTACAAAGCCAAATGACAGGTTATCAAAATCCTTGCATATGGATACATCATCTGCAACAATAACACTAGAGTCCCTAGCTTGAAAGTTGAACTCAACAAACTAAAAACTTTTTCCCCAAATAAATCTCACTAACTCTGATCCTAAGGTAAAACATTGCTTTGATACCACTATGTTATCACTCGACCCATTGAGGTCCAACCTATGACTACCCCAAGCCCACATCCAATAGTCCAGGGGCTGGAAAACTACACAGAGTAAGAATATCCCACAAATGGGAGGCATTAGACTAAATTAATTATACACATGAACACATATCCATGAAAAAGAAAGTGATGAAATGTAAATCCACTAAAACAATGCATGCATACATCTAAGGTCCCAAAATAGGGAAAGATAGTAAAAGTATTGAAAATTTAAAAAGGGAAAAAATACAAGCCTAAAAAAACTATTAAAGTCGAAAAATCTCCAAGGGTAAGGAATAAGTAAAAAATAGTAATATAGGTAGAAAAACAATGTCTATAAATATTCATCAATGCTTCACCCTCTCCCTGTCCTCCAAAGACACCATAAAAAAGGGTCATCATCTATATAACGCATGACACATGCAGGCTTAGACCATGGATGGGTGAGTATACTAATACTTAGTAGGACTCACTGAAAAAACTAAACACAAAGCACCAAGTAATACTAGATCAATAAAATATTAACAATCAATGTATAATAGAATCAACCATATATACACAGAAAAGACACCACACCACTAGGTGTTCATAATCAACTATCGGTCACTTGATTCTTCTTGAAACAAAACGGGTTCTTGGAGAACCCACTCCACGATCCATTCGGTCATTAAAATCACCCAATAAATAGTTATAGATCATTGTAACACTCCCAATAAATCTCAATGGTTTATGAATACCCTAATACACCGATTAGGGTCATGCCTAGATCTTTTGGGGACACCACAAACCTAATTTGGATCAAAATGCTACGTAGGGTATCATATTTTGACGATTCCAAAAACCCTATTGATGTGACATAAAGGATTGAGGATCAAAATCCTACTAAGGGAGGTCATCATAATTCCAGAAAATCTATCTAGGGAACATAGGATGGTATAAGATCACACTTCAGTCTCATGGCGGGGCACCCCAAACTCTATGTGAGAAATGACCTCTAGAGGAGATCATAATCTAGTGATATGGATTTAATTCCACATTGTATTCTCAAAGAAAAGGACATAGGGAATGTACTGAACCTATACTAGTCCAATATATTAAAATGAAGAGCTAAGAGAAATCTTGAAAGGGATACATGGTGTGTAAAAGTGGGTACATGATGGGTTCAACTATACCCAAGCCTTCCCATGTGGAAGAGCCTGAAACGACATGTAGTCTCCAAGTACCTGACATGTGGAGACACATGGGACCATACTCATGTCACCTGAACTTGTATGTTTCTAGGTAGCCATGTCTATGTAGTTGTAAATGGTGTGAGATTTCCATGTACTCTACCAGGGTACCACTGCCCGGGTAAGCCTGTGTACACTCATCCATGCTATGTCCATGTGGTATACATGATATTTCACTAGGCAGTGTACTCCAACCCATGTTTGTATACCCACTGGGGAACACGCCGAGTTAATAAAGGAGGTCTATATGCTTTGTGATAGAGTTCACACTCCATGTGATCCTTAATTTCAATTGGAACCCTAACGCCACAATTAGGGGGCCCACATGGCATGTAATACTGTATAATGAAACATGTAGCTCGTGGTTTCCTAGATTCAATCCACATCATCCAACACCTCACAAGAGCCTTCATTTATTTTGAAACCTGCAAATAGGGGTTCATATAGACCTTTCCAACATTGAAATATAGAAAACCGGGCCCTAATATACTCTAAACAGGATTTACACATCTTTCTTAGTTGCAAGAAGATGAATGTCAAAGAACGTGAAATCGGGTGTCCAAAACCATCAGATTTTTCACAAATTCCTTCTTCAAATAACTTGCATGTCATTCAATCCTTGATATGTGATATCAGATTGTTGCATGAGGAAATGGGTTCAGAATGATCGACTGATCATGATATTGTCGAACCCCATGTCAAACGAACAATTCTGTCGGCGAATGAAGAAAAGTGGGAGAAACTATAGCATCCTGCCTTTTTATCACATAAACATTCATTATATTTTACAAAACCGAGGATCTTTAAGGTTTAGTGTCTTGGAAACCAGGAACATAATAAATGAAACAAAAAAAAACAGTCTTCTTAAACACTTGAAAGGCTTCTCCTCAAGTTCATCCTAGGTTCATTACTGCATCTCATAACCTGGGAACACACATCAAAAGAAGGGGTGAGCAGAAGGCCCAGTAAGGGAAACAAGAGGAACATTTTACATGTGAAATTGATATACTTTAATAAGGACATGAAAATAACTTTAAGGCATGAGAAAGAAATCATGAGATACATCATAATAAAAATAACATTTTTCATAACTTGAAGATGTGGCTACATCATTTAACATAGACAATCATGAACATATCACCAAGGTCCATCCCCAAGGTGTCATTTGAAAATTACCAAGGTTATTCACCAAGGTATCGTGAAAATTGTAATCTCAAGTGGTTACATCATTACCCAATGCATTGGAGCACTATCAGGGTGCTATAACATCCCGCCTTTTTATCACATAAACTTTCATTACATTTTACAAAACCGAGGATCTTTAAGGTTTAGTGTCTTGGAAAACAGGAACATAATAAATGAAACAAAAAAAAAACATTCTTCTTAAACACTTGAAAGGCTTCTCCTCAAGTTCATCCTATGTTCATTACTGCATCTGATAACCTGGGAACATACATCAAAAGAAAGGATGAGAAAAAAGCCCAGTAAGGGAACAAGAGAAATTTTATATGTGAACATGAGATACTTCAATAAGGTCATGAAAAGAACTTTAAGGCATGAGAATGAAATCACGAGGCATATCATAATAAAAATAAATTTTCATAACTTGAAGATGTGGCTGCAACATTTAATATTGAAAATCGTTTCGTTTCACCAAGGTCCATCCCCAAGGTGTCGTCAAAAATTACCAAGGTTATTCACCAAGGCGTCGTTAAAATTGTCATCTCTAGAGATTAAGTCTTTACCCAATGCATTGGAGCGCTATCAGGGCGCACCCTTAAATTTGCCTTTATTATCATGTGATCCACATATATCATCATCAAACATTTCATAAATAACCCATATAGCATAAAATAAATGGGTTTAATTTCATAATCATAACATTTTAAAAACTGCTTTAATGACATGATCTTTACGGCACTTTAAACCCACGGAAAGGGAAGCGGGTCTCATGTATGTAAATCCCAGAATTTAAAATGGAACATTTTGATATATATGTGAATACCCTTGTAGAAATAAGAGCTTTGAGTATTCACTTTATAACATAAAATAATTTTTGAGAAAAGAGAGAGGCATTTTGAGGGGGAAATTCTGCAGCATAACGGCTATGTTACAAGGTTTTAGAAAACATTGAGAAAAGAGGGGACATGGGTCAAACATTCATAATTGACCCATCATACAATAGAGGGAAAAAATATAAGGGATTTATGAATATGGTAATGAAATTTGAAAATATACCATATGAAATGAAGAACATGAAAGGAAGAAAACAAAACAAGATTTCTCTTGTGAAAATTCGGCAGCCTAACGACATCACTTAAACTTCAACAAAATTGAATTGACAAGGTCAAATAGGGTCTCTCATCATATGAACATAAGAGTCCAGTATGATAGATATAGAGATCATACCCCAACATAATATAAAGTAACTTGAAAGAATTGACATGAAAGTAGAACTTCAAAACGAGAAGGGTGAAGAACCACTTAAAAATTCGGCAGCCTAACGGCGCCACTTAAGACATAAAAATACTGAATTGAAGAGATCAAATGGGGTCTCTCATCATGTGATCATAAAATACCAGTATGATAAATATAGAGATCATACCCCAACATAATAAAAATGAACTTGAAAGACATGACATGAAAGTAGAACTTTGAAAAAGAGAGAGGTGAATGAATCCCTTGAAAATTCGGCAGCCTAACGGCGCCACTTAAACTTCAACAAAATTGAATTGACAAGGTCAAATAGGGTCTCTCATCATATGAACATAAGAGTCCAGTATGATAGATATAGAGATCATACCCCAACATAATAGAAAGGAACTTGAAAGAATTGACATGAAAGTAGAACTTCAAAACGAGAAGGGTGAAAAACCACTTAAAAATTCGGCAGCCTAACGGCGCCACTTAAGACATAAAAATACTGAGTTGAAGAGATCAAATGGGGTCTCTCATCATGTGATCATAAAATACCAGTATGATAAATATAGAGATCATACCCCAACATAATAAAAATGAACTTGAAAGGCTTGACATGAAAGTAGAACTTTGAAAAAGAGAGAGGTGAATGAATCCCTTGAAAATTCGGCAGCCTAACGGCGCCACTTAAACTTTCTTAAAAAGAAATGATGAGAGTAAGAGGGGGTCTTTCATCATATGAACATAAAAAGGGCAGTAAGAGGAGTATAAAAGAACATCCTCCAATATAAGAACATGGAGCATAAAAGGAATGACATAAAAGAGATCACTTGAAAAGAAAGAGAGGGGTCAGATCCCTTACCTTAAAATGTAACTCTTAAACCTCAAAGGTTGGGACCTTGAGGGCTTGGGGGAAACATGGGAGGACTCCTTGGGAGGTAATGAGACCAGAAATTCGTTGGGAATGAGTGGGGAGTAGAATGGATGAGAGGAGGGCTTGGTATTTATAGGGAAAGTGAGGGGACAAGGCATTAATGGCCAAGGGACACCTCACTAGTGGTTTTGGCAAAACCAAGGGCTTGCTCGTGGTATTTGCCCATGGTATTGGCCACTTGGGACACCTCACACCTTATCTTACTATTCATAATTCTAAAATATTGAATATATACTTAATATATCATTTAATGATGTCATTAAAAACCCGTAACTTAAAAACTATACTTTCACTATTCACCGAAAATTCAACTTTCTTAGAATAATCCCAAAATTTCACCTTAACCAAATATCAATGCTATGATTTCAAAAATGAACTCCATTTTATAAAAATAATTTTCTAAATATTTTTAATTTTATTTTTAAATAAATACACTATTCAACGAAAATTCATTTTTTTCAGAAAAATCCCCATAAATTACCATAACATAATATCTATGCTCTGAGTTCAAAAATAGTCATTTTTATAAAAAAAAAATTCTAATTATTTTTAATTAAATTTTTAATTAAAAAACACTATTCATCCGAAAAAACTAATACTTGAATAATAATTTATGAAACCGTTATTTAACCATTTTATTGAATCACATTACTTAATCAAGGTGCCTAGATTATTTTAAAACTTTATTTAAGTGAGATTACTAATCCATTTGGTCATATTACTAATCCTAATCATAAAATCACTATTCATAATTTACTATTCATCAAAAATCATGTTGATCTTATTAGACTCTAAATTTTGTACTGAACATAATTGTAGAAGACCATTTTTTGAGAATCATTACACATTTTAAATTATTTAAGGTTTACACAAACATTTTTTTAAAATATCCTTTTCAAAATTCATCAAAAATATGCATACTATTTTTATCCAGTCATTTGAAAATTCATAAACTTCATCATAAGAAGAAATCCCAATTTTTATTTAAAACAAGGATTACACAAGGAAATTACGGTCTCGTTACATAACCCCTTATAATACCAGCATAGGACCTAAGAGTAAGGTGTGCTAGGGTGATAGAATCTTGGGGCGGCTCGGTCAACATTGCCCGAGTAGTAATTTCTATCAGTTTGAACTTCTCGCGAAGGCGATTCCGTTCTAGCTTCACATTATGAAGTTCGGCTTGGGTTTGGTCCAGAGCAAAGGCCAATGGTGCTACCTCCTTCCCAAGCTCTGTTAGATGGACTTCGATCGGTCCATGACTACTAGGTGAGGCCATCAAAACTTGTTTCTATAATAATTAGCCAAGATTACTTATATTTAGAGACAATAATCAAAACATTTTGTTCACGGTGGTCATATTGACCGATGGTAATATAACACTCAAAAACCAATGGTATTATTTTAATTATAATCATGTTTATCAAATAAAAAATTTTTGTTGAGTATAAAAATAAAATAAAATAACACATGAAATCAGGAAACAAGATTTATTCAAAAATTTCGGGCTGTTACAATCTTCCCCCCTTAATAAATTGCGTCCTCGCAATTTTTTTTTTAAAATTGGGTTTTGAAATTTCATTGAAAGTCCCACATCGGAAAAAGAGTCAGTAACACCATTACTTTAAAAGAAATAAAAGGAAGTACAAAGGCCACCCGAGTTTACTCATACTAGGATTCCATGTAGGAAACATGGACATGGAGGAGAAAACAAAGGGTAACGTTCTAAAGGAGAGTGATAGAAAACATGATTAGGAGGAATTTAACCACCAGAAAATCCCAAAATTATGATGTGTGTAAGCGGTCTTTGATTACCCAGTAGGAAACGTAAACCAACAACGTTTTTGTTTTACGTTCCTTTTTATAACTTTGAGGAATTCATTTACAACATAGATAAAAAACATAAGGAAATATATCTACCTTCATGTAGAGTTTCATACTTTAATAAGTTTCTACCAAAACTAATCTTTTCTCCAAACGATGAGCATTCAAAACTACTTGGTCTCATCAAAGCACAAGAATCACCTTCTAGAGAATCACATAATCCACAAAAGATCAACTATCTATTTCTTCTATCTTTAAACATTATCCCAAAATTAAAAAGGGTAAGGTAAAACAACTCTTCAAAAAGAATCCCATAGGAATGGAAAGTACTTTTAAATCTTCAAAGTTCCATGGTAATACCCAAGGTTCATCATAGACCATTCCATAAATAACAGTCCTTAAAATTCCTCAAAGTAAACCAAACTAAGATTGAAACCCAAATACAAGAAGGACTTGATAAAATAGTCTTCCAAAATAAATTTCATTGTTCATATCCAAACAACATCAACCACTCCTAACATCTTATAACAAAAGTAGCTAACCTTATCATATTTTACCCAAGATAGGTTAATCATTCCCGTAAGTAACCTAAATTACTATAAGTCCACCTTAAATTCATTGATTCTTCAAAATATAAGTCAACCTTACTCCTCAATGAAAATACCGTAGTAATCTATCATATATGGTCCTCAAAATAGTGAACGTCTTCCAAAATAATAATCATCTTTTAATCCCCTAATCATCTTTGTCGTATTAATACGGCAATCGTAGCATTTACTATCACATTGGTTGTTGGGACATGTTCTTCCATTTCCAGCCATTAACTAAGAAAAGAAGCTATAGTTAGGGGCTTAAATAATTAGCCAATAATCATGAAAAGAAACTTAATGCATCTAAGTATAACATGTAGAAGTAAAGTATACCCTAACTTGTGATCCCCTAGGTTCCCTTCTAGGTTATACATGATCATATATTCTTATGTGAACCATTATTTTATTTTATCTTTGTTCCTTTAACAATGGTTCATACTAAGCTTATGAATTTACCAAATCATATCCCCCGGGAGTGTCGTAACCAAGAGTGCAGCATGGCCCGTTGTCGTGTACTAGTTCCCGTTCGAGTCTAGCTCAAAGCGGTGTTTTTGGGTTTTACCCCTATGTACATCTGTGCCAGAGCCACCTCTACCTGCTCGTATCCAGACAGGGATGTATTTTCTTGGAAACCCCTTACTCAATACTCACCAAAATACCAGGAAGACTTCCTATATTTAAACTCTTCTATAGGGTTTTTCCTAAGGTTTTTATATCCTAATTTCCACAAATAACTAAACCATCCTTTGATACCAACTATAGCATCCCGCCTTTTTATCACATAAACTTTCATTACATTTTACAAAACCGAGGATCTTTAAGGTTTAGTGTCTTGGAAACCAGGAACATAATAAATGAAACAAAAAAAACATTCTTCTTAAACACTTGCAAGGCTTCTCCTCAAGTTCATCCTATGTTCATTAATGCATCTCATAACCTGGGAACATACATCAAAAGAAAGGATGAGCAAAAAGCCCAGTAAGGGAACAAGAGAAACATTTTATATGTGAACTTGAGATACTTAAATAAGGTCATGAAAAGAAATTTAAGGCATGAGAATGAAATCACGAGGCATATCATAATAAAAATAAATTTTCATAACTTGAAGATGTGGCTACAACATTTAATATTGACAATCGTTTCGTTTCACCAAGGTCCATCCCCAAGGTGTCGTTAAAAATGACCAAGGTTATTCACCAAGGCGTCGTTAAAATGGTCATCTCTAGAGATTAAGTCTTTACCCAATGCATTGGAGCGCTATCAGGGTGCACCCTTAAATTTGCCTTTATTATCATGTGAGCCACATATATCATCATCAAACATTTCATAAATAACCCATATAGCATAAAATAAATGGGTTTCATTTCATAATCATAACATTTTAAAAACTGCTTTAATGACATGATCTTTACGGCACTTTAAACCCACGGAAAGGGAAGCGGGTCTCATGTTTGTAAATCCCAGAATTTAAAATGGAACATTTTGATATATATGTGAATACCCTTGTAGAAATAAGATCTTTGAGTATTCACTTTATAACATAAAATAATTTTTGAGAAAAGAGAGAGGCATTTTGAGGGGGAAATTCTGCAGCATAACGGCTATGTTACAAGGTTTTAGGAAACATTGAGAAAAGAGGGGACATGGGTCAAACATTCATAATTGACCCATCATACAGTAGAGGGACAAAATATAAGGGATTTATGAATATGGTAATGAAATTTAAAAATATACCATATGAAATGAAGAACATGAAAGGAAGAAAACAAAACAAGATTTCTCTTGTGAAAATTCGGCAGCCTAACGACATCACTTAAACTTCAACAAAATTGAATTGACAAGGTCAAATAGGGTCTCTCATCATATGAACATAAGAGTCCAGTATGATAAATATAGAGATCATACCCCAACATAATATAAAGGAACTTGAAAGAATTGACATGAAAGTAGAACTTCAAAACGAGAAGGGTGAAGAACCACTTAAAAATTCGGCAGCCTAACGACGCCACTTAAGACATCAAAATACTGAATTGAAGAGATCAAATGGGGTCTCTCATCATGTGATCATAAAATACCAGTATGATAAATATAGAGATCATACCCCAACATAATAAAAATGAAATTGAAAGACTTGACATGAAAGTAGAACTTTGAAAAAGAGAGAGGTGAATGAATCCCTTGAAAATTCGGCAGCCTAACGGCGCCACTTAAACTTCAACAAAATTGAATTGAAAAGGTCAAATAGGGTCTCTCAACATATGAACATAAGAGTCCAGTATGATAGATATAGAGATCATACCCCAACATAATATAAAGGAACTTGAAAGAATTGACATGAAAGTAGAACTTCAAAACGAGAAGGGTGAAGAACCACTTAAAAATTCGGCAGCCTAACGGCGCCACTTAAGACATCAAAATACTGAGTTGAAGAGATAAAATGGGGTCTCTCATCATGTGATCATAAAAGACCAGTATGATAAATATAGAGATCATACCCCAACATAATAAAAATGAACTTGAAAGACTTGACATGAAAGTAGAACTTTGAAAAAGAGAGAGGTGAATGAATCCCTTGAAAATTCGGCAGCCTAACGACGCCACTTAAACTTTCTTAAAACGAAATGATGAGAGTAAGAGGGGGCCTTTCATCAAATGAACATAAAAAGGGCAGTAAGAGGAGTATAAAATAACATCCTCCAAAATAAGAACATGGAGCATAAAAGGAATGACATAAAAAAGATCACTTGAAAAGAAAGAGAGGGGTCGGATCCCTTACCTTAAAATTTAACTCTTAAACCTCAAAGGTTGGGACCTTGAGGGCTTGGGGGCACCTTGGGAGGACTCCTTGGGAGGTAATGAGACCAGAAATTCGTTGGGAATGAGTGGGGAGTCGAATGGATGAGAGGAGGGCTTGGTATTTATAGGGAAAGTGAGGGGACAAGGCATTAATGGCCAAGGGACACCTCACTAGTGGTTTTGGCAAAACCATGGGCTTGCCCATGGTATTTTCCCATGGTATTGGCCACTTGGGACACCTCATACCTTATCTTACTATTCATAATTCGACCATATTGAATATATACTTAATATATCATTTAATGATGTCATTAAAAACCCGTAACTTAAAAACTATACTTTCACTATTCACCGAAAATTCAACTTTCTCAGAATAATCCTAAAATTTCACCTTAACCAAATATCAATGCTATGATTTCAAAAATGAACTCCATTTTATAAAAATAATTTTCTAAATATTTTTAATTTTATTTTTAAATAAATACACTATTCATCGAAAATTCATTTTTTTCAGAAAAATCCCCAAAAATTACCATAACATAATATCGATGCTCTGAGTTCAAAAATAGTCATTTTTATAAAAAAAAATTCTAATTATTTTTAATTAAATTTTTAATTAAAAAACACTATTCATCTGAAAAAAACTAATACTTGAATAATAATTTATGAAACCGTTATTTAACCATTTTATTGAATCACATTACTTAATCAAGGTGCCTAGATTATTTTAAAACTTTATTTAAGTGAGATTACTAATCCATTTGGTCATATTACTAATCCTAATCATAAAATCACTATTCATAATTTACTATTCATCAAAAATCATGTTGATCTTATTAGACTCTAAATTTTGTACTGAACATAATTGTAGAAGACCATTTTTTGAGAATCATTACACATTTTAAATTATTTAAGGTTTACACAAACATTTTTTTAAAATATCCTTTTGAAAATTCATCAAAAATATGCATACTATTTTTATCCAGTCATTTGAAAATTCATAAACATCATCATAAGAAGAAATCCCAATTTTTATTTAAAACAAGGATTACACAAGGCAATTACGGTCTCGTTACATAACCCCTTATAATACCAGCATAGGACCTAAGAGTAAGGTGTGCTAGGGTGATAGAATCTTGGGGCGGCTCGGTCAACATTGCCCGAGTAGTAATTTCTACCAGTTTGAACTTCTCGCGAAGGCGATTCCGTTCTAGCTTCACATGATGAAGTTCGGTTTGGGTTTGGTCCAGAGCAAAGGCCAATGGTGCTACCTCCTTCCCAAGCTCTGTTAGATGGACTTTGATCGGTCCATGACTACTAGGTGAGGCCATCAAAACTTCTTTCTATAATAATTAACCAAGATTACTTATATTTAGAGACAATAATCAAAACATTTTGTTCACGGCGGTCATATTGACCGATGGTAATATAACACTCAAAAACCAATGGTATTATTTTAATTATAATCATGTTTATCAAATAAAACATTTTTGTTGAGTATAAAAATAAAATAAAATAACACATGAAATCAGGAAACAAGATTTATTCAAAAATTTCGGGCTGTTACAATCTTCCCCTCTTAAGAAATTGCGTCCTCGCAATTTTTTTTAAAAAAAATTGGGTTTTGAAATTTCATTGAAAGTCCCACATCGGAAAAAGAGTCAGTAACACCATTACTTTAAAAGAAATAAAAGGAAGTACAAAGGCCACCCGAGTTTACTCATACTAGGATTCCATGTAGGAAACATGGACATGGAGGAGAAAACAAAGGGTAACGTTCTAAAGGAGAGTGACAAAAAACATGATTAGGAGGAATTTAACCACTAGAAAATCCCAAAATTATGATGTGTGTAAGAGGTCTTTGATTACCCAGTAGGAAACGTAAACCAACAACGTTTTTGTTTTACGTTCCTTTTTATAACATTGAGGAATTCATTTACAACATAGATAAAAAACATAAGGAAATATATCTACCTTCATGTAGAGTTTCATACTTTAATAAGTTTCTACCAAAACTAATCTTTTCTCCAAATGATGAGAATTCAAAACTACTTGGTCTCATCAAAACACAAGAATCATCTTCTAGAGAATCACATAATCCACAAAAGATCAACTATCTATTTCTTCTATCTTTAAACATTATCCCAAAATTAAAAAGGGTAAGGTAAAACAACTCTTCAAAAAGAATCCCATAGGAATGGAAACTACTTTTAAATCTTCAAAGTTCCATGGTAATACCCAAGGTTCATCATAGACCATTCCATAAATAACAGTCCTTAAAATTCCTCAAAGTAAACCAAACTAAGATTGAAACCCAAATACAAGAAGGACTTGATAAAATAGTCTTCCAAAATAAATTTCATTGTTCATATCCAAACAACATCAACCACTCCTAACATCTTATAACAAAAGTAGCTAACCTAAACATATTTTACCCAAGATAGGTTAATCATTCCCGTAAATAACCTAAATTACTATAAGTCCACCTTAAATTCATTGATTCTTCAAAATATAAGTCAACCTTACTCCTCAATGAAAATACCGTAGTAATCTATCATATATGGTCCTCAAAATAGTGAACGTCTTCCAAAATAATAATCATCTTTTAATCCCCTAATCATCTTTGTCGTATTAATACGGCAATCGTAGCATTTACTATCACATTGGTTGTTGGGACATGTTCTTCCATTTCCAGCCATTAACTAAGAAAAGAAGCTATAGTTAGGGGCTTAAATAATTAGCCAATAATCATGAAAAGAAACTTAATGCATCTATGTATAACATGTAGAAGTAAAGTATACCCTAACTTGTGATCCCCTAGGTTCCCTTCTAGGTTATCCATGATCATATATTCTTATGTGAACCATTATTTTATTTTATCTTTGTTCCTTTAACAATGGTTCATACTAAGCTTATGAATTTACCAAATCATATCCCCCGGGAGTGTCGTAACCAAGAGTGCAGCAAGGCCCGTTGTCGTGTACCAGTTCCCGTTCGAGTCTAGCTCAAAGCGGTGTTTTCGGGTTTTACCCCTATGTACATCTGTGCCAGAGCCACCTCTACCTACTCGTATCCAGACAGGGATGTATTTTCTTGGAAACCCCTTACTCAATACTCACCAAAATACCAGGAAGACTTCCTATATTTAAACTCTTCTATAGGGTTTTTCCTAAAGTTTTTATATCCTAATTTCCCCAAATAACTAAACCATCCTTTGATACCAACTATAGCATCCCGCCTTTTTATCACATAAACTTTCATTAAATTTTACAAAACCGAGGATCTTTAAGGTTTAGTGTCTTGGAAACCAGGAACATAATAAATGAAACAAAAAAACATTCTTCTTAAACACTTGCAAGGCTTCTCCTCAAGTTCATCCTATGTTCATTACTGCATCTCATAACCTGGGAACATACATCAAAAGAAAGGATGAGCAAAAAGCCCAGTAAGGGAACAAGAGAAACATTTTATATGTGAACTTGAGATACTTCAATAAGGTCATGAAAAGAACTTTAAGGCATGAGAATGAAATCACGAGGCATATCATAATAAAAATAAATTTTCATAACTTGAAGATGTGGCTACAACATTTAATATTAACAATCGTTTCGTTTCACCAAGGTCCATCCCCAAGGTGTCGTTAAAAATTACCAAGGTTATTCACCAAGGCGTCGTTAAAATGGTCATCTCTATAGATTAAGTCTTTACCCAATGCATTGGAGCGCTATCAGGGCGCACCCTTAAATTTGCCTTTATTATCATGTGAGCCACATATATCATCATCAAACATTTCATAAATAACCCATATAGCATAAAATAAATGGGTTTCATTTCATAATCATAACATTTTAAAAACTGCTTTAATGACATGATCTTTACGGCACTTTAAACCCACGGAAAGGGAAGCGGGTCTCATGTATGTAAATCCCAGAATTTAAAATGGAAAATTTTGATATATATGTGAATACCCTTGTAGAAATAAGAGCTTTGAGTATTCACTTTATAACATAAAATAATTTTTGAGAAAAGAGAGAGGCATTTTGAGGGGGAAATTCTGCAGCATAACGGCTATGTTACAAGGTTTTAGGAAACATTGAGAAAAGGGGGGACATGGGTCAAACATTCATAATTGACCCATCATACAGTAGAGGGACAACATATAAGGGATTTATGAATATGGTAATGAAATTTGAAAATATACCATATGAAATGAAGAACATGAAAGGAAGAAAACAAAACAAGATTTCTCTTGTGAAAATTCGGCAGCCTAACGGCATCACTTAAACTTCAACAAAATTGAATTGACAAGGTCAAATAGGGTCTCTCATCATATGAACATAAGAGTCCAGTATGATAGATATAGAGATCATACCCCAACATAATATAAAGGAACTTGAAAGAATTGACATGAAAGTAGAACTTCAAAACGAGAAGGGTGAAGAACCACTTAAAAATTCGGCAGCCTAACAGCGCCACTTAAGACATAAAAATACTGAATTGAAGAGATCAAATGGGGTCTCTCATCATGTGATCATAAAATACCAGTATGATAAATATAGAGATCATACCCCAACATAATAAAAATGAACTTGAAAGACTTGACATGAAAGTAGAACTTTGAAAAAGAGAGAGGTGAATGAATCCCTTGAAAATTCGGCAGTCTAACGGCGCCACTTAAACTTCAACAAAATTGAATTGACAAGGTCAAATAGGGTCTCTCATCATATGAACATAAGAGTACAGTATGATAGATATAGAGATCATACCCCAACATAATAGAAAGGAACTTGAAAGAATTGACATGAATGTAGAACTTCAAAACGAGAAGGGTGAAGAACCACTTAAAAATTCGGCAGCCTAACGGCGCCACTTAAGACATCAAAATACTGAGTTGAAGAGATCAAATGGGGTATCTCATCATGTGATCATAAAAGACCAGTATGATAAATATAGATATAATACCCCAACATAATAAAAATGAACTTGAAAGACTTGACATGAAAGTAGAACTTTGAAAAAGAGAGAGGTGAATGAATCCCTTGAAAATTCGGCAGCCTAACGGCGCCACATAAACTTTCTTAAAACGAAATGATGAGATTAAGAGGGGGTCTTTCATCATATGAACATAAAAAGGGCAGTAAGAGGAGTATAAAAGAACATCCTCCAAAATAAGAACATGGAGCATAAAAGGAATGACATAAAAGAGATCACTTGAAAAGAAAGAGAGGGGTCGGATCCCTTACCTTAAAATGTAACTCTTAAACCTCAAAGGTTGGGACCTTGAGGGCTTGGGGGCACCTTGGGAGGACTCCTTGGGAGGTAATGAGACCAGAAATTCGTTGGGAATGAGTGGGGAGTCGAATGGATGAGAGGAGGGCTCGGTATTTATAAGGAAAGTGAGGGGACAAGGCATTAATGGCCAAGGGACACCTCACTAGTGGTTTTGGCAAAACCATGGGCTTGCCCATGGTATTTGCCCATGGTATTGGCCACTTGGGACACCTCACACCTTATCTTACTATTCATAATTCGAACATATTGAATATATACTTAATACATCATTTAATGATGTCATTAAAAACCCGTAACTTAAAAACTATACTTTCACTATTCACCGAAAATTCAACTTTCTCAGAATAATCCCAAAATTTCACCTTAACCAAATATCAATGCTATGATTTCAAAAATTAACTCCATTTTATAAAAATAATTTTATAAATATTTTTAATTTTATTTTTAAATAAATACACTATTCATCGAAAATTCATTTTTTTTCAGAAAAATCCCCAAAAATTACCATAACATAATATCGATGCTTTGAGTTCAAAAATAATCATTTTTATAAAAAAAAAATTTCTAATTATTTTTAATTAAATTTTTAATTAAAAAACACTATTCATCCGAAAAAACTAATACTTGAATAATAATTTATGAAACCGTTATTTAACCATTTTATTGAATCACATTACTTAATCAAGGTGCCTAGATTATTTTAAAACTTTATTTATGTGAGATTACTAATCCATTTGGTCATATTACTAATCCTAATCATAAAATCAGTATTCATAATTTACTATTCATCAAAAATCATGTTGATCTTATTAGACTCTAAATTTTGTACTGAACATAATTGTAGAAGACCATTTTTTGAGAATCATTACACATTTTAAATTATTTAAGGTTTACACAAACATTTTTTTTAAAATATACTTTTGAAAATTCATCAAAAATATGCATACTATTTTTATCCAGTCATTTGAAAATTCATAAACTTCATCATAAGAAGAAATCCCAATTTTTATTTAAAACAAGGATACACAAGGCAATTACGGTCTCGTTACATAACCCCTTATAATACTAGCATAGGACCTAAGAGTAAGGTGTGCTAGGGTGATAGAATCTTGGGGCGGCTCGGTCAACATTGCCCGAGTAGTAATTTCTATCAGTTTGAACTTCTCGCGAAGGAGATTCCGTTCTAGCTTCACATGATGAAGTTCGGCTTGGGTTTGGTCCAGAGCAAAGGCCAATGGTGCTACCTCCTTCCCAAGCTCTGTTAGATGGACTTCGATCGGTCCATGACTACTAGGTGAGGCCATCAAAACTTCTTTCTATAATAATTAACCAAGATTACTTATATTTAGAGACAATAATCAAAACATTTTGTTCACGGCGGTCATATTGACCGATGGTAATATAACACTCAAAAACCAATGGTATTATTTTAATTATAATCATGTTTATCAAATAAAACATTTTTGTTGAGTATAAAAATAAAATAAAATAACACATGAAATCAGGAAACAAGATTTATTCAAAAATTTCGGGCTGTTACAGGCGCACCCTTAAATTTGCCTTTATTATCATGTGAGCCACATATATCATCATCAAAAATTTCATAAATAAGCCATATAGCATAAAATAAATGGGTTTCATATCATAATCATAACGTTTTAAAAAATGCTTTAAAGACATGATCTTTACGTCACTTTAAACCCACGGAAGGGGAGAGCAGGTCTCATGTATGTAAATACCAGAATTTAAAATAGAACATTTTGATATATATGTGTATACCCCTATAGAAATAGAATCTTTGAGTATTCACTTTATAACATAAAATATTTTTGAGAAAAGAGAGGCATTTTGAGACGAAAATTCTGCAGCATAACGACTATATTTCAGGGTTTTAGAAAACATTGAAAAGAGAGGGGACATGGGTCCAACATTCATAAATGACCCATAAAATAGTAGAGGGACAGAATATAAGGGATTTATGAACATGTTAATGAAATTTGAAAATATACCATATAAAATGAATAACATGAAAGGAAGACAAAAATAAGATTTCTCTTATGAAAATTCGGCAGCCTAACAGTGTTACATAAACTTCAACCGAAAATGAATTGATGAGATCAAATAGGGTCTCTCATCATATGAACATAAAAAAAATCAGTATGATAGATATAGATATCATACCCCAACATAATAAAAATGAACCTGCAATACTTGACATGGAATTAGAACTTTGAAAAGGGAGAAATGTGCAAGGACCACTTAAAAATTTAGCAGCCTAACGACGCCACTTAAACTTCAAAATACTGAATTGAAGAGATCAAATGGGGTCTCTCATAATATGGTCATAAAAGATCAGTATGATAGACATAGAGATCATACCCCAACACAACAAAAAGGAACTTCAATGAATTGACATGAAAGTAGAACTTCAAAACGAGAAGGGTGAAGAACCACTTAAAAATTCGGCAGCCTAACGGTGCCACTTAAAACTTCAAAATACTGAATTGAAGAGATAAAATGGGGTCTCTCATCATTAGATCATAAATGATCAGTATGATAAATATAGAGATCATACCCCAACATAAAAAAGAGGATTTTTAATGAATTGACATGAAAGTAGAACTTCCAAAATGAGAAGGGTGAAGAACCACTTAAAAATTCGGCATCCTAACGGCGCTAAAAAAGCGCTGTTAAAGGATACCTTTAATGGCGCTAAAAAAGCGCTGTTATATGTTGTATTTAACAGCGCTTTTTTAGCGCTGTAAAATATCTCCTTTAACAGCGCTTTTTTAGCGCTGTTAAATGTCGCCTTTAACAGCGCTAAAAAAGCGCTGTTAAATCCCTGCCTGCTGCTAATAAAAAACCTGCACTAGTACAGCCAGCCGAGCAGACCTGCACAAAAACCAGTATATCAACCACAGACCTGCACAAAAACCAGTATATCAACCACAAGCATGTCATCAACCGATCACAACCCAACCAAACAATGTTCTTACCATGAGTTAGATACCATCTACCCAGAAAGAAAAACTACCTCATTACATAGTATCACAAAATATTCCTACACAACTCAGAAGATAAATACTAGAACATTCCACTATGCATTGTTTCTCCTTGGATTGCCACTTGGTTTTGACAAATCGTGCAGAGCCTGTGCTCCTTGAATCATTCTGCAATACATAAAAAGGATATACTAACTCTCCCAACCATCACCCTTAGTAATTATGTATATTAATAAAAAAAAGGTAACATATCATAAATTGGGGTACTGTAATGAGACATCAAGATTAACATTCTATATATAGGATCAATGTCTGGTAGGATTGGTTGCGTTGATACATGAATCTACCTGGACCTCAAAAATAGATATATGATCTCACTCCAGGACTTTCAGAGAGACTCCAACTATGTCTAGGACGTCCTGCTGAAGCGATCGTACTACCGTAAGTCGGAAAAGATACCAAAACCATCCTAGGAAGGATCATGGGAGCCAACCCTAATGAAATATGTCCTTGATATAGTGTTCAAAGAGATCAATCATGGTACATAAAATTATGTGTCATTTAAAGGGTCACATGCCTTGTCGCTTTACCCTGGGTAACTCCAATGTTCAGCTGCCTGTGTGAATATACATGTCATATCAATAGGAAATTACATGGCATGTTAAAAAACATATACGTGTTACCCTTTGATCTTGTGTCCTCTTATGCACCCTTTCCCTATGTTAGTACATGACGTCGATCTCGTGTGATTCTTCCTGTGTATCTGTACAAGGGATAAACTGCGTAGCTGGCACATTAAAGACGTGTAGTGGGATATATTCCATGTAGGAAAGCCATGTAATCCACCCCAGGTTTGACTCGTACACATCACATATGACCCATGGATCATTGTACTAAAGTGTTAACACAATCCTAAGGTGTTTGGTCGGTTTCCCGTATGTCATTTGTTGATTTCACTTAAAAATAAATCCATTTTGATCAAAATAGAGGCACTTTGAGTGGTGTCGGCCACACCGGGCCTCGGATTGAGTCGGGGTTGACTCTTACACGTCAAATTTGACCCATGGATCATTGCCCTTAAGTTTCAACAGAATCCAAATGCATTTGGTCGGTTTGCCGCATGTCAGTTGTTGATTTCACTTAAAAATAAGTCCATTTTGAACAAAAGAGAGGCACTGTGAGTGGTGTCGGCCACACCGGGCCTCGGATTGATGCGATGTTATGTCACACGTGAGTCATTGATCATTGTGAAAAAGTATCAACGCAATCAGAAGCCGTTAGATCGATTTGGCGTATGTACGTAAAATATTGTCCATTTTAAACTAAATACATACACTTGGAGTGATACCGGTCACACCGCTCCTCTGATTGAGGCGGGGTTGACTCGTACACGTCACATTTGACCCATGGATCATTGTCCTTAAGTTTCAATAGAATCCCAATGAGTTTGGTCGGTTTGTCGTATGTCAGTTGTTGATTTCACTTAAAATTAAGTCCATTTTTAACAAAACAGTGACACTGTGAGTGGTGTCGGCCACACCGGGCCTCAGATTGATGCGGTGTTGAATCGTACACGTCACACATGAGTCATTGATTGTTGTGAAAAAGTATCAACGCAATCAGAAGCCGTTAGATCGGTTTGGCGTATGTACGTAAAATATTGTCTATTTTAAACTAAATACATACACTTGGAGTGATACCGGTCACACCGCGCCTCTGATTGAGGCGGGGTTGAATCTTACACGTCACATTTGACCCATGGATAGTTTTCCTTTAGTTTCAATAGAATCCCAATGTGTTTGGTCGGTTTGCCGTATGTCAGTTGTTGATTTCACTTAAAATTAAGTCCATTTTTAACAAAACAGTGACACTGTGAGTGGTGTCGGCCACACCGGGCCTCGGATTGATGCGGTGTTGAATCGTACACGTCACACATGAGTCATTGATCATTGTGAAAAAGTATCAATGCAATCAGAAGCCGTTAGATCAGTTTGGCGTATGTACGTAAAATATTGTCCATTTTAAACTAAATACATACACTTGGAGTGATACCAGTCACACCGCGTCTCAGATTGAGGTGGGGTTGAGTCGTACACGTCACATATAACCCATGAATCGTTGTCCTAAAGTGTCAACACAATCCGAAGGCGTTTGGTCGGTTTCCCGTATGTCAGTTGTTGATTTCTCACTTAAAAATAAGTCCATTTTGAACAAAACAGAGGCACTTGGAGTTGTGTCAGCCACAACAGGCCTCAGATTGAGGCGGGGTTGACTCGTACATGTCACATTTGAAGGTGAGTATGCATAAACGATAGTTGACCTTCTTAGAGAAGGGTTTCTGGAAGAATATAAAAGACATGAAGCAATGAAGATCCTTAGAGTGTTGGAGCAAATGTGGTTGCTACAAACAATGTGGAAATCGGCTTGTGCAAAGCGACCTAAGTTACAACTTGCAAGTATTCTACTCTATTTTTTTCTGGAAGGTTTCAGTTTAAATGCATTTTGGAATGATCATTGCTATCCATGGTCTTTTAGGTTTTTTTGACAGCCGAGGGGAAAGGGTGGGGTCTGAAGACATTGTAGGATATGTCGAAGGGTGATTTTGTGTGTGAATATGTTGGAGAAATGTTAAATCCCGCAGTTCTGAAAAGAGTCACTATTTGAAAGAAAGTCACAAGTTTAGATACATCTCAAGATGGTCAGTTTAAAGACATTTTGAGGGACACTACTAAAGAAATGCTCAGATATGCACTCATCCCCCACTTTTAGATCATTGTATACTACAATGATCTTCCAAACAAGATATGCATTAGAACTCTCATGATACATAGAGAAATTCACTGGCCACCTTCGAGAATGATCTGAAGCACAAACCATGACAGCATTATGTTTTTAACTTCAGCACCTCAATTGAGAATGTGACACCTTTCAGGACTTGGCGCCATTGTATGTCGTTTCGTCCACTGAATGGGTCTATCCTTTTATTTAATTTTTTTAACTTCAGTCAAATATTCTAGAAAGATGTCGCGGCAGATCCTTCACCATTTTGTTTTGCTGAACATCTCATTACATTGTTAAAAAAAGCAGGGTGTCTTGCATGGGCAATACGTTCCTGTATTGAAGATGATGCACTCCCATTTTAATGGACTAGGTTTACTCCCTAATCTCATACATAACATCTCATGAGACAATAGATTTAACCAATGAATTGGAGTCCTATCTGGGTACAACCATCATACGATTTTCATGATTATGTGTTCCACAATAATTAAATCAATCATTAGGCTTAAACAAAATAATTAACCATGTGGGTTCGAATAAATGGGAGTGCATAATCTTCAATACAAGAACGTATTGCCCATGCAAGACACCCTGCTTTTTTTTAACAATGTAATGAGATGTTCAGCAAAACAAAATGGTGAAGGATCTGCCGCGACATCTTTCTAGAATATTTGACTGAAGTTAAAAAAATTAAATAAAAGGATAGACCCATTCAGTGGACGAAACGACATACAATGGCGCCAAGTCCTGAAAGGTGTCACATTCTCAATTGAGGTGCTGAAGTTAAAAACATAATGCTGTCATGGTTTGTGCTTCAGATCATTCTCGAAGGTGGCCAGTGAATTTCTCTATGTATCATGAGTCATTGATTGTTGTGAAAAAGTATCAACGCAATCAGAAGCCGTTAGATCGGTTTGGCGTATGTACGTAAAATATTGTCCATTTTAAACTAAATACATACACTTGGAGTGATACCGGTCACACCGCGCCTCTGATTGAGGCGGGGTTGAATCTTACACGTCACATTTGACCCATGGATAGTTGTCCTTAAGTTTCAATAGAATGCCAATGTGTTTGGTCGTTTTGCCGTATGTCAGTTGTTGATTTCACTTAAAATTAAGTCCATTTTTAACAAAACAGTGACACTGTGAGTGGTGTCGGCCACACCGGGCCTCGGATTGATGCGGTGTTGAATCGTACACGTCACACATGAGTCATTGATCATTGTGAAAAAGTATCAATGCAATCAGAAGCCGTTAGATCAGTTTGGCGTATGTACGTAAAATATTGTCCATTTTAAACTAAATACATACACTTGGAGTGATACCGGTCACACACAAAATCACCCTTCGACATATCCTACAATGTCTTCAGACCCCACCCTTTCCCCTCGGCTGTCAAAATCACCCTTCAACTATCTGGTTATGATTTTTGACAGCCGAGGGGAAAGGGTGGGGTCTCAATCCGAGGCGCGGTGTGACCGGTATCACTCAAAGTGTATGTATTTATTTTAAAATGGACAATATTTTACGTACATACGCCAAATCGATCTAACGGCTTCTGATTGCGTTGATACTTTTTCACAATGATCAATGACTCATGTGTGACGTGTACGATTCAACACCGCATCAATCCGAGGCCCGGTGTGGCCGACACCACTCACAGTGTCACTGTTTTGTTAAAAATGGACTTATTATTAAGTGAAATCAACAACTGACCATCTCGAGATGTATCTAAATTTGTGACTTTCTTTTAAATAGTGACTCTTTTCAGAACTACGTGATATGAAGGTATTTTGGAGATTTTACTGGTTCATGCATGATATGAAGGTATTTTGGAGATTTTACTGGTTTTTTTGTCCAAAGGACAAAGAAATGTGGTCCATAATTCTTTCATGTTACTCGTACACGTCACCAAGGACCTGTGGATCCTTCTCCTAAAGGATGAAGGCAATCCGGATGCGTCTGGTCAGATTTACGTAGGTCAGTTGTTGTTTCCAATTAAAGTGGTGTCCATTTTAAACAAGAGAGCGACCCTTTGGGTGGTAGCGGTCACACCGTGCCTCGGATTGAGGCGGGGTTGACTCGTACACGTCACCAAGGACCCGTGGATCCTTCTCCTAAAGGATGAAGGCAATCCGGATGCGTCTGGTCCGATTTACGTAGGTCAGTTGTTGTTTCCAATTAAAGTGGTGTCCATTTTAAACAAGAGAGCGACCCTTTGGGTGGTAGCGGTCACACCGTGCCTCGGATTGAGGCGGAGTTGACTCGTACATGTCACCAAGGACCCGTGGATCGTTCTCCTAAAGGATGAAGGCAATCCAGATGCGTCTGGTCGGATTTCCGAAGGTCAGTTGTTGTTTTCAATTAAAGTGGTGTCCATTTTAAACAAGAGAGCGACCATTTTAGTGGTTCAACATTCTTGCATGTTGCTGGTGCATATCATCTGTTAAAATTGAAAAATGACTCATTGGAGAAAGAATGTTTTATTTAATAACAATTACAATTTTGCTACGAACATTTACATACAACAATATTTCATCTTTTGATCCCCTTAACCCCTCTCAAAAATGACCACCAATTGTACATGTCCCCAAGTCAGATCATCATTGTATTTGTGTACAATCTGTCATCAGGTATGCGGCCCACTCGTTTCTGAACACATCTATATCATCTTGTGAGTATGAGGCTTTTCGGTAGTCATAGTAGTACTGCAAAATAAAAAAATAAAGAATTAATAAATAACTTAAACGAACTAGTAATTGTTTTTGAAAATACCTCTTTAGGGATGCTAGTTTGCTAATGAAAAACGATCTCTTTCATAAATTTACAAACATAATAACCGAAATCATTATCGTTTGTTTGTTTTGGACACTGCAAAAAAATTGATCATTAGGAGAATAAATAACTTGTGTTGAGGTGTGTTTGGATAGTGAAATTTTATTATATATACCCTGATATTTGTCCAGACGTAGTACTTGCTCGGCTCCTTATGCTTAGCCCCTGTCCTCATACCATGATTTAGACGATATTGGTACACCGCCCTATCATAACAGAATCCTCAGTAAAAGATAATATATATTATATAAATTGATGTTTAGACCTAAAACGCAAGATGTAGTGTCTTACAGATTCACAAACTCCATCATGTATGGTCGGTTTGATGGATATCCTAGCTTTGAATCCAGAAAATAAATCTTCGGAGTATCCAAGTTCACCGCAATTAGCAACCAATGTTGCCTAAAAACACAAAAAGGAATAAGTAATAAAAAAAGTGAAAATATAATTGATATGCTTTAATCGTAGAGTATTACCCCTGCATGGTTGGTATTAGGAAAAGTCTGTCATCTGTAATCTTGCGTTCAAATGTTTTCACCAAGTCCTTCACTATTGCATCCCTTTTTGATGACTCTATTTTTGTTTGGTGTGTTGATGTGATATGATGACTAACCAGTCCAAATCTTGGCTCATGGGAAAATCCCTTCAACTGTTTTTCATAAATGCGTCTGTCAACAATATAAAATGCATTTAGTCATAATTTTCACATTAGATCAGCTTTTAGAAAATCAATTCATGGAAACATACCTCATATATACATTTACAACAGTGACGCCTAACCAACCGTTTTCAAGGATTTCATTTACATTTTCAGCAGCAACGAAATATTGAATTTCCTCTCCGTATATATTATCTTCGAAAATCACTATATGACTATTACCATCTTTTAGCTTCGTATCCACATGAGTCTTCAATGCTAGTAAATGTGGAAAGAGAACAGGTGGTGTTATTGTGCTTTCAGTAGCTCCTTGGGATCGATTGGTCGATCCTTTAGATGGTTTCGAGCCGATGTTAGTCACCCCCTTTCCTTTCTCCGTCTATAACAACAATCATTGATTCAGACACTCTTTTCATTAATTGTTAAGGGTTTAGCTTGAAAATAAAAGGAAATAAATACCTCTTTGTCTGCATGTACTCTTACAAGTTCTGCCGGCCATGCAATGAATGTCCCAATAGCCTTTTCAACCGTATGAATATCATCGTCATCAAGTGGAATAGGTAGCATTGCATTTGGCTCATGAGCTACAGTAATCTTCACTTTCAGATGATCTTTTGAAAGTGGTCTATTATGCAGTGTGGCATCTGGGATATTGAACACTGTAGCCCTCGCTACAAGGTGATAGGTGGGTGTTGACAGATATAAATCACAATCATTATCACCCTGTAGAAGATCAGTACAGATAAATTATCAGTGATTGTCTGATTCATATTTAATGGGAACCGTTATTAGAATATTGATTACCACGGCTAAGACATTTTTTTAGGTGAATGGCTCGCCTCAAAGCTGGTGGGGGGTGGGGCAGGATGTTCATGCAGTGGTTGTTCCTGAGTTGTGTCCTCCCTTTGCTTCCCACCCATAAAAGTTGCTAGCAACTCTCCCTGCCATTGCAATTGTTCTTCAAGGGTTGCTATTTTTTCGCTCATTTGTTCCAATTTTTTCTCTGTATCATCTATTTTTTTCTTCTTCTCAAAATATACTCGGGGTGTCACCCCAAACCCTGCACCTCTGACACGACCATATTTTTCTGGCTGCTTCAAAGCCGTCGATAATAGGTCTGTATCAGCTACAGGAGTAGCTGATTCCTGTGACTGTCAGATATAGGAAAAAAACTAATTATTTTTATGTAATAGCAATTTTAAACAAATCTTTTTATCATCGTGTCATACTTACACATATTTCCCACACTTTTTGTGTGTTATCATCTATTAACTTCCCTTCTTTGTTCACACGTGCCTCCTTCCATAGCACATGACGTGGGATAGAAGTGCACTTGGTTTTAGATTCATCAATCTACATATAAACATAGAAAGATAATTATGATGTTGTTTATTGGCACCTAACAATATTACTGTAAATTTACAATACGTACCATTTTCTTTTCTAATGAAGCGTACCCCATCCTTGCTTTACGATAGGGGTATGTTGGATTTGATGCACGTTCCTTATTTTCAGTACAGAGTTTCTGTTTCATAAATGAAATATTGACAATCAAAGTGATGAATACATGTATCCTCAAACAACGTATTATCACTCACAATGTACCTGAAACTTCTCATCCCCACGATGGCCAATAAATGCATCCCATGCTTCTTGGGATATCAGGTGCGCATAGACAATGGGTGGGTGCGTGTTTATTTTACCTTTAGAATCTTTCAGGTGACATCTTGTTAAAATAGTACGAAAACCTCGATGAATCTTTCCTGCAAGCCTTAGTACATAATCCTTGTGTGAGTCGTCTACTATAAATGTACTCTGCAAGAGATTGAGAAGAGTAAGACACTGTTTCATCATTTTATTTGCTAGTTAATTAAAAAAATAAATTCATAATGTTACCGTAATTGCTTCCCAGATCACAGCCTTCAACCCGGACACAACATGGTGCCATGAATCTATGTCAATCGGCACGCGTTGCCGAGTGACAACTCCAATGTAACTGCTAAACATAGCCTTGTTGGGATTCACATGTTGGCCTCGTGTATTCCATCCGACTTCAAATTTGATGCCTTTGCTTTTCGCCTTAAGAATTTTGGCTAACAGTGTCAAACTACGACGCACCTGTGATTTCTGCGACGTCGGTCCTTCATTCCCGACCATTTCATCGATATCAACATCATCTATATGTTCATATACTATGATATCAACGACATGTGCTGATGGTTGTTGGACCTCAACACTAAGAGAAGGAGCCGCAACAGCAAGAGCAGCAGCAGGAGCAGTAGGAGCACCAGGAGCCGCAGCAGTAAGAGCAGCAGCAGGAGCAGTAGGAGCACCAGGAGCCACAGCAGGAGCAGTAGGAGCACCAGGAGCCACAGCAGGAGGAGGAGTAGGAGCACCAGGAGTCGCAGCAGTAAGAGCAGCAGCAGGAGCAGTAGGAGCACCAGGAGCCACAACAGGAGCAGTAGGAGCACCAGGAGCCACAGCAAGAGGAGGAGTAGGAGCCACAGCAGTAGGAGCAGCAGGAGCCGCATCAGGAGCAACAGTAGCAGCAGAATGAGCTGCAGGAGCAGCAGGAGCAGCAGCAGCCGCAGCAGCAGCTGCTTGAGAGACTTGTTCAGTCTCAAGGTTAGGAGCACCAGAATGTGCAGAAGTCATTATCTGCAAAAGTGGTTGAACAGTTCATTCAAATTACATAAATTCTGTAATGATAAGATAATAACATGAGATAACAAGATCTATATTACAAACAAAATATAACCTGTTTACTGAACTCTCTTTCTTTTTTTCAAAGGTTGAAGAGATTTGACACCTCTATCGACAATCCAAATCCCTTCATTGTGGTCTCCTCTAACATACAAAACACCATCTGCATTGGGACCGCTCCGAATTGATTGTGACATACCACTAAAAGGATCGTCCTCAACTGAATTTTCATCGGAACCCTCAATAGTTTTGGACGATAACAGAACAATCGACCACTTTTGGTTTGCGGGATCTGGAACATAAAAAACTTGTACCGCTTGTGATGCCATTATAAACTGTTCGTCTTTGTACCCTTCTTTACTAAAATCAACTTTCACAAATCCCCATTCATCTATTTTAACACCACTATTGTTATCAATCCATTTGCATTGAAAAATCGGCAATTGAAATGTCGTATAATCCAACTCCCATATTAGTTTGATAATGCCAAAGTACGACATATTTGCATAAATTGGATTTCTATCCTTACTACCAGAAACCTGCATCGCTTCAGCCACTAGTGTAACGCCACTATTTTGCATGGTAATCTCTTCATCATGTTCATCCGTATAGAATGTATAACCATTAATTACATACCCACTGTAAGATAATACATACACACTTGGTCCAGCGGCTAGCCATCGAAGTCGTTCTGAAATTGAATTCCGATTTTCATCCAACTGCTTAAAAATATGGTCCTGAAACCATCCTATAAACTGGTGATTATGTGTATCTGCTAACCATTTTTCAGCCCTCGATGGATTCAACTGCCTATGAATTTCTTTGTGAGTTTCAATATATGGAGCAACCTCCCAACTGTTATGAAAAACATAAAGATGAGGCTGCTCCCGATCTGTAATACTGATTGTTACAACTTCTCTTCCAGAAATTCCCTCACCCTCAATGCGTCCAGTGTGACGAGATTTCGGGAGACCAATGCTTTCCACATCAGATAGGTATTCAATACAAAATTCAATGGCTTCCTCAATAATATATCGCTCCACTATACAACCCTCTGGCCGACTTCGATTTTTGACATATCCTTTCAAAATCTTCATATACCGTTCAACAGGATACATCCATCTATAGTGCACAGGACCACAAAGTCGAATCTCTCTCACCAAGTGAATCATCAAATGAACCATCATATCAAAGAATGTTGGAGGGAAGAACATTTCTAATTCACATAATATGATGACAATTTCTTTTTCCATAGCTGGAAATTTCCTCGGGTCTAAAACTTTGCTACATATAGCTTTGAAAAAGAAACAAAGTTTGGTTAACGTATGACGAACATTCTTGGGTAAAATGCAACGTAAAGCTATAGGAATTAGATCTTGCATCAAAACATGGCAATCATTTGATTTAAAACCTTTTAACTTCAAATCATTCATTGACACAATGTTCTTGATATTTGATGAGTACCCCTCTGGAACCTTTACATCATTAAAGAAGTTGCAAAACTGATATCTCTCTGCCCTAGAAAGAGTATAAGCAGCAGGAGGAAGAAACATTCGATTTTCACCTTTCACGGGAGCCAACTCTTCTCGTATTCCCATGTCAACCATGTCCAACCTTGCCTTAATTACATCTTTTGTTTTTCCAGGAGCATTTAGCAACGTTCCAATAACACTATCACATACATTTTTTTCCACATGCATCACATCAAGAAAATGTCTGACGTACAAACAATTTCAGTATGGTAATTCAAAAAAAACTGATCTCTTTTTCCAACTGATTTTCGTAAGGTTTTTCGAAAATGGTTTACCAAAAACAGTGTTCATATCTTTTACTTTCTCAAACAACTGATCACCTGTTAGTGGAGACGGTGTTGTGCGTTTTTCTGAACTTCCATTGAATGATGTCGTCCAAGATCGGTACTTATGCCGACGAGGTAGAAATCTACGATGTCCTAGAAACACAGATTTCGATGAATGTTTCAACCTAATTGATTCTGTATCTTTTTCACACACAGGACACCCTTGAGTTCCTTTAATGCTATAGCCTGAAAAATTTCCATAACCAGGGAAATCATTTATTGTCCCATACAACATCGCTCTCAACGTGAAGTATTCACTTTTATAAGCATCATACAACATTACACCTGAGTCCCACAATAACTTCAAATCCTCGATCAAAGGAGTCAGATAAACATCAATATCGTTACCTGGTTGTTTTGGTCCTGATATAAGCATAGATAACATGATGAATTTTCGCTTCATGCATAACCAGGGTGGAAAGTTATAATTTAGCAACATAACAGGCCATGTACTATGAGTGCTGGTTTGAAAACCAAAAGGATTCACTCCATCTGTAGATAACGCAAGATGAAGGTTTCTCGGCTCTTTTCCAAATTCAGGATACTCATGATCAATTTTCTTCCATTGAGGAGAGTCGGCCGGATGACATAATAACCCATCTTTATTTCTTTTATCTGCATGCCACGACAATTGTCTTGCAGTTTCTTTACTTCCATATAAACGCCTAAACCATGGAATGATTGGAAAGTACCATACAACTTTCGTAGGATTGGATTTATCTTTCTTGTATCGAGAAGCACCACACTTTGGGCATTCTGTAAGTGATTTGTTCTCCTTTCAAAACAATATACAGTCTTTCGGGCAGGCATGTATTCTTTCAGAAATCATTCCCATCGAGCGTAGCATTCGTCTAGCTTCATATGTTTGGCTTGGGAGCTCATTATCTTCCGGGAGCA
This sequence comes from Viscum album, assembly GCA_963277665.1. Lineage (NCBI taxonomy): Eukaryota > Viridiplantae > Streptophyta > Magnoliopsida > Santalales > Viscaceae > Viscum > Viscum album. Next base: position 1,427,775,824 of record OY728156.1, on the reverse strand, counting down.
TGTCATTCAAGAGAGCAAGTAGTTCCGTAAAACTGACATCACTCCATCCATTGCCTGCTTTCAATTTATACAACTTCAGTACAGCTGACAATGTTGTATACTTAGTGCAAGCAGCATACAATGGCGTCTTTGCACAACTCTTTAACTTCTCAAACAATTTTGGGCAATCACGGGGTTCATCTTGAATTGTCTTTGTCATTTCCTAAATACGATCTTCATCATCATTGACATCTGTAATCACATCCTCCATACGGTCTTCTTCATTATCTATATTTGTATTCATATCTGACGATCCATAAAACGCAGTTTTATCCCAGCCAGTAGCTACATTCGCTTTTTCTCCGTGTTTATTCCAACATTTATAACTCCGATCTATTCCGTGACATATCAAATGTTCTTCCAACTCCTCTGGAGTAAGTAGTCTAGAATAACAACAACGTAAACACGGACAAAGGATTTGAGAAGGATCCTTTGTGTGATCCTTTGCAAACTTGATGAACTCTTTCACTCCGTTCTCGTACTCTATTGTTAAACGATTAGAATCCATCCAATCTTTATTCATCTTCATCCTATTTGAATATCAAATATTAGTATTTATGGTTCAAGTACACAAAAGAAGACTTCCAAATACAGTAGAAGGGAACCACTTCTTTGGAAGGAGATCAAGTAGTCTAACCTATAATCAAGATTCATAAAAAAGAATATTAGATTCACTAAAAAGATGATTATCTATCACTCTATAAGGAGGATATAACAGGAGATAGAGGATTTCCAATCGATGAGAGATACCTTTATCAGAGAGAAACCAAACGCATCCACTAGAGCTTCTATCTGATTTGTATAGGCACTCAGGATACAAAAACTATATTTAAAATGCATGTGAGATAAAGAACGAATAATTAAAATAAATAATCCATTATACAATTTAAAATTCATTATCATCTCTATTATGATTTGTATAGGCACTCAGGATTCATTCTAGTAGTGGTACAGGTTCCCCCATTAATCATGAGTGATAGAGGGAATAGTAGTTTTTGGATTACCTTTCTTGTTTTATACAATTTATGAAGAAATGACAAGGGTTGGAAGTGCCGAGTGTGTTTGACTTGAAAATAGAGGTTCAGTTGCAACACCCTCTGATGTTTTCTGGAGAGGGTGGACCCAAGGTAGATAAGTTATAAATTTAGTTCATCTAGAATATTCTAGATAACTTTTCTACTCCATAGTAGAATAGGGTAGAGTTGGTAGCGTATATGTTATGGGGGCCAACAATGATCTACTGTGATATTTAGTCTTGGGATGAGCATATGGAGGGAATGACTTGGAAGAAAATCTAGGATATATTCATGGAGCACTTTTAACCTACGACATTGAGGAAATGAAAATATGAATATTTAATATGTTTGACATAATTATGTTTGATAATGATAGATTATGTTAGATTCTTCACATACCAGTAATGTTTTTATCTAATGTTGACAGGAGATAACGTATCTATGAAAAATAAATTAGGATGGACTTAGATAATGATAGATTATGTTAGATTCTTTGTATTTTTGATCTATTTGACCAGCTGAGGGGTTCCATATTGTTCTCTAAGATTGATCTAAGGTTTGTTTATCATCATTTGAGGTTGAGAAATTCTGATATACTATAAACTAATTTTGAAATCATGTATAGTTTTTATGAATTCTTCATAATAAAATTTGTGTTAACGAATTCCCCATGGCATTTATTCTCTTGATGAGTTGAATATTTCACTTGTACCTAGACCAGATTGTAGTTGTTTTATGGATGACATATTGGTGTAATACCAAAATAATGATGATCATTCCCAACATCTGGACATCATCATGCGTACAATTAGAGAGAATCAGCTATACACAATCTATCTATATGAAAACATATACATCTTCTTCATAGATTGTTACCTTAAGGCGGCGGCCGAGGGCATTGCGGGTTGCGGAAGGCGGCCGCGGAGGGCGACCGAGGGCGGCCGAGTGAGGCGGAGGGCGACGGAGGCGGCGGAGAGCGGCCGAGGGCGGCGGAGGGTGGCCGAGGGCGGCAGAGAACGGCGGCCGAGGGAGGCAGGCGGTGGAGGTCGGCCGAGGGTGTTGCGGGCGGCGGAGGACGGCGACTGTACCGAGGGCGGCAAGCTCCGGCGAAGCGAACACAACAGCGGTATTCGGGAGAAGAGTAGCAGGGTTACGGTTCCGCGAGGGCTTTAGCTGCGATAAAACGAGGGCACTGTGCGACCGACTTTATAAAAAAGTCGACTAAGGTTTTATCAGCGCTACAAATGCGCTGATAAAGGCTACCTTTATCAGCGCTAAAATTATAGCGCTGATAAAATCTAGCTTTATCAGCGCTTTTCTAGTGCTGATAATATTATGATTTATCAGCGCTACAATTATAGCACTGATACTGGGTCTCTTTATCAGCGCTTATTTAGCGCTGATAAAGATAATTTTTATCAGCGCTTTTTGAGCGCTGATAAAGGATACCCTATATCAGCGCTGAAATTTGAGCGCTGATAGAGGTGTTCTGTATCAGCGCTTTTTTATCGCTTATATAGGCGAACCTTTATCAGCGCTTTTTGAGCGCTGATAAAGACCAACTATATCAGCGCTAAAATTTTAGCGCTGATACAGATCATATTTATCAGTGCTTTTCTAGCGCTGATAAATATTACTATTATCAGCGCTAAGAAAGCGCTGATAAACATTAGCTTTTTCAGCGCTGTAATATTAGCGCTGATATAGGGTATCCTTTATCAGCGATTTTGCTTAGCGCTGTTGTAAGGGCACGCTTCCCTTGCCCGTTTTTGTAGTAGTGTTCATCCTATGTTCATTACTGCATCTCATAACCTGGGAACATACATCAAAAGAAAGGATGAGAAAAAATCCCAGTAAGGGAACAAGAGAAACATTTTATATGTGAACTTGAGATACTTCAATAAGGTCATGAAAAGAAATTTAAGGAATGAGAATGAAATCACGAGACATATCATAATAAAAATAAATTTTCATAACTTGAAGATGTGGCTACAACATTTAATATTGACAATCGTTTCGTTTCACCAAGGTCCATCCCCAAGGTGTCGTTAAAAATTACCAAGGTTATTCACCAAGGCGTCGTTAAAATGGTCATCTCTAGAGATTAAGTCTTTACCCAATGCATTGGAGCGCTATCAGGGCGCACCCTTAAATTTGCCTTTATTATCATGTGAGCCACATATATCATCATCAAACATTTCATAAATAACCCATATAGCGTAAAATAAATGGGTTTCATTTCATAATCATAACATTTTAAAAACTGCTTTAATGACATGATCTTTACGGCACTTTAAACCCACGGAAAGGGAAGCGGGTCTCATGTATGTAAATCCCAGAATTTAAAATGGAACATTTTGATATATATGTGAATACCCTTGTAGAAATAAGAGCTTTGAGTATTCACTTTATAACATAAAATAATTTTTGAGAAAAGAGAGAGGCATTTTGAGGGGGAAATTCTGCAGCATAACGGCTATGTTACAAGGTTTTAGGAAACATTGAGAAAAGAGGGGACATGGGTCAAACATTCATAATTGACCCATCATACAGTAGAGGGACAAAATATAAGGGATTTATGAATATGGTAATGAAATTTAAAAATATACCATATGAAATGAAGAACATGAAAGGAAGAAAACAAAACAAGATTTCTCTTGTGAAAATTCGACAGCCTAACGGCATCACTTAAACTTCAACAAAATTGAATTGACAAGGTCAAATAGGGTCTCTCATCATATGAACATAAGAGTCCAGTATGATAAATATAGATATCATACCCCAACATAATATAAAGGAACTTGAACGAATTGACATGAAAGTAGAACTTCAAAACGAGAAGGGTGAAGAACCACTTAAAAATTCGGCAGCCTAACGACGCCACTTAAGACATAAAAATACTGAATTGAAGAGATTAAATGGGGTCTCTCATCATGTGATCATAAAATACCAGTATGATAAATATAGAGATCATACCCCAACATAATAAAAATGAACTTGAAAGACTTGACATGAAAGTAGAACTTTGAAAAAGAGAGAGGTGAATGAATCCCTTGAAAATTCGGCAGCCTAACGGCGCCACTTAAACTTAAACAAAATTGAATTGACAAGGTCAAATAGGGTCTCTCAACAGATGAACATAAGAGTCCAGTATGATAGATATAGAGATCATACCCCAACATAATATAAAGGAACTTGAAAGAATTGACATGAAAGTAGAACTTCAAAACGAGAAGGGTGAAGAACCACTTAAAAATTCGGCAGCCTAACGGCGCCACTTAAGACATCAAAATACTGAGTTGAAGAGATCAAATAGGGTCTCTCATCATGTGATCATAAAATACCAGTATGATAAATATAGATATCATACCCCAACATAATAAAAATGAACTTGAAAGACTTGACATGAAAGTAGAACTTTGAAAAAGAGAGAGGTGAATGAATCCCTTGAAAATTCGGCAGCCTAACGGCGCCACTTAAACTTTCTTAAAACGAAATGATGAGAGTAAGAGGGGGTATTTCATCAAATGAAAATAAAAAGGGCAGTAAGAGGAGTATAAAATAACATCCTCCAAAATAAGAACATGGAGCATAAAAGGAATGACATATAAAAGATCACTTGAAAAGAAAGAGAGGGGTCGGATCCCTTACCTTAAAATGTAACTCTTAAACCTCAAAGGTTGGGACCTTGAGGGCTTGGGGGCACCTTGGGAGGACTCCTTGGGAGGTAATGAGACCCGAAATTCGTTGGGAATGAGTGGGGAGTCGAATGGATGAGAGGAGGGCTTGGTATTTATAGGGAAAGTGAGGGGACAAGGCATTAATGGCCAAGGGACACCTCACTAGTGGTTTTGGCAAAACCATGGGCTTGCCAATGGTATTTTCCCATGGTATTGGCCACTTGGGACACCTCACACCTTATCTTACTATTCATAATTCGACCATATTGAATATATACTTAATATATCATTTAATGATGTCATTAAAAACCCGTAACTTAAAAACTATACTTTCACTATTCACTGAAAATTCAACTTTCTCAGAATAATCCCAAAATTTCACCATAACCAAATATCAATGCTATGATTTCAAAAATGAACTCAATTTTATAAAAATAATTTTCTAAATATTTTCAATTTTATTTTTAAATAAATACACTATTCATCGAAAATTCATTTTTTTCAGAAAAATCCCCAAAAATTACCATAACATAATATCGATGCTCTGAGTTCAAAAATAGTCATTTTTATAAAAAAAAAAATTCTAATTATTTTTAATTAAATTTTTAATTAAAAAACACTATTCATACGAAAAAAACTAATACTTGAATAATAATTTATGAAACCGTTATTTAACCATTTTATTGAATCACATTACTTAATCAAGGTGCCTAGATTATTTTAAAACTTTATTTAAGTGAGATTACTAATCCATTTGGTCATATTACTAATCCTAATCATAAAACCACTATTCATAATTTACTATTCATCAAAAATCATGTTGATCTTATTAGACTCTAATTTTTGTACTGAACATAATTGTAGAAGACCATTTTTTGAGAATCATTACACATTTTAAATTATTTAAGGTTTACACAATTTTTTTTTTAAAATATCCTTTTGAAAATTCATCAAAAATATGCATACTATTTTTATCCAGTCATTTGAAAATTCATAAACATCATCATAAGAAGAAATCCCAATTTTTATTTAAAACAAGGATTACACAAGACAATTACGGTCTCGTTACATAACCCCTTATAATACCAGCATAGGACCTAAGAGTAAGGTGTGCTAGGGTGATAGAATCTTGGGGCGGCTCAGTCAACATTGCCCGAGTAGTAATTTCTACCAGTTTGAACTTCTCGCGAAGGCGATTCCGTTCTAGCTTCACATGATGAAGTTCGGCTTGGGTTTGGTCCAGAGCAAAGGCCAATGGTGCTACCTCCTTCCCAAGCTCTGTTAGATGGACTTCGATCGGTCCATGACTACTAGGTGAGGCCATCAAAACTTCTTTCTATAATAATTAACCAAGATTACTTATATTTAGAGACAATAATCAAAACATTTTGTTCACGGCGGTCATATTGACCGATGGTAATATAACACTCAAAAACCAATGGTATTATTTTAATTATAATCATGTTTATCAAATAAAACATTTTTGTTGAGTATAAAAATAAAATAAAATAACACATGAAATCAGGAAACAAGATTTATTCAAAAATTTCGGGCTGTTACAATCTTCCCCCCTTAAGAAATTGCGTCCTCGCAAATTTTTTTAAAAAAAATTGGGTTTTGAAATTTCATTGAAAGTCCCACATCGGAAAAAGAGTTAGTAACACCATTACTTTAAAAGAAATAAAAGGAAGTACAAAGGCCACCCGAGTTTACTCATACTAGGATTCCATGTAGGAAACATGGACATGGAGGAGAAAACAAAGGGTAACGTTCTAAAGGAGAGTGATAGAAAACATGATTAGGAGGAATTTAACCACTAGAAAATCCCAAAATTATGATGTGTGTAAGCGGTCTTTGATTACCCAGTAGGAAACGTAAACCAACAACGTTTTTGTTTTACGTTCCTTTTTATAACTTTGAGGAATTCATTTACAACATAGATAAAAAACATAAGGAAATATATCTACCTTCATGTAGAGTTTTATACTTTAATAAGTTTCTACCAAAACTAATCTTTTCTCCAAACGATGAGAATTCAAAACTACTTGGTCTCATCAAAACACAAGAATCATCTTCTAGAGAATCACATAATCCACAAAAGATCAACTATCTATTTCTTCTATCTTTAAACATTATCCCAAAATTAAAAAGGTTAAGGTAAAACAACTCTTCAAAAAGAATCCCATAGGAATAGAAACTACTTTTAAATCTTCAAAGTTCCATGGTAATACCCAAGGTTCATCATAGACCATTCCATAAATAACAGTCCTTAAAATTCCTCAAAGTAAACCAAACTAAGATTGAAACCCAAATACAAGAAGGACTTGATAAAATATTCTTCCAAAATAAATTTCATTGTTCATATCCCAACAACATCAACCACTCCTAACATCTTATAACAAAAGTAGCTAACCTAAACACATTTTACCCAAGATAGGTTAATCAATCCCGTAAGTAACCTAAATTACTATAAGTCCACCTTAAATTCATTGATTCTTCAAAATATAAGTCAACCTTACTCCTCAATGAAAATACCGTAGTAATCTATCATATATGGTCCTCAAAATAGTGAACGTCTTCCAAAATAATAATCATCTTTTAATCCCCTAATCATCTTTGTCATATTAATACGGCAATCGTAGAATTTACTATCACATTGGTTGTTGGGACATGTTCTTCCATTTCCAACCATTAACTAAGAAAAGAAGCTATATTTAGGGGCTTAAATAATTAGCCAATAATCATGAAAAGAAACTTAATGCATCTAAGTATAACATGTAGAAGTAAAGTATACCCTAACTTGTGATCCCCTAGGTTCCCTTCTAGGTTATCCATGATCATATATTCTTATGTGAACCATTATTTTATTTTATCTTTGTTCCTTTAACAATGGTTCATACTAAGCTTATGAATTTACCAAATCATATCCCCCGGGAGTGTCGTAACCAAGAGTGCAGCAAGGCCCGTTGTCGTGTACCAGTTCCCGTTCGAGTCTAGCTCAAAGCGGTGTTTTCGGGTTTTACCCCTATGTACATCTGTGCCAGAGCCACCTCTACCTGCTCGTATCCAGACAGGGATGTATTTGCTTGGAAACCCCTTACTCAATACTCACCAAAATACCAGGAAGACTTCCTATATTTAAACTCTTCTATAGGGTTTTTCCTAAAGTTTTTATATCCTAATTTCCACAAATAACTAAACCATCCTTTGATACCAACTATAGCATCCCGCCTTTTTATCACATAAACTTTCATTACATTTTACAAAACCGAGGATCCTTAAGGTTTAGTGTCTTGGAAACCAGGAACATAATAAATGAAACAAAAAAAACATTCTTCTTAAACACTTGCAAGGCTTCTCCTCAAGTTCATCCTATGTTCATTACTGCATCTCATAACCTGGGAACATACATCAAAAGAAAGGATGAGCAAAAATCCCAGTAAGGGAACAAGAGAAACATTTTATATGTGAACTTGAGATACTTCAATAAGGTCATGAAAAGAACTTTAAGGCATGAGAATGAAATCATGAGGCATATCATAATAAAAATAAATTTTCATAACTTGAAGATGTGGCTGCAACATTTAATATTGACAATCGTTTCGTTTCACCAAGGTCCATCCCCAAGGTGTCGTTAAAAATTACCAAGGTTATTCACCAAGGCGTCGTTAAAATGGTCATCTCTAGAGATTAAGTCTTTACCCAATGCATTGGAGCGCTATCAGGGCGCACCCTTAAATTTGCCTTTATTATCATGTGAGCCACATATATCATCATCAAAAATTTCATAAATAACCCATATAGCATAAAATAAATGGGTTTCATTTCATAATCATAACATTTTAAAAACTGCTTTAATGACATGATCTTTACGGCACTTTAAACCCACAGAAAGGGAAGCGGGTCTCATGTATGTAAATCCCAGAATTTAAAATGGAACATTTTGATATATATGTGAATACCCCTGTAGAAATAAGATCTTTGAGTATTCACTTTATAACATAAAATAATTTTTGAGAAAAGAGAGAGGCATTTTGAGGGGGAAATTCTGCAGCATAACGGCTATGTTACAAGGTTTTAGGAAACATTGAGAAAAGAGGGGACATGGGTCAAACATTCATAATTGACCCATCATACAGTAGAGGGACACAATATAAGGGATTTATGAATATGGTAATTAAATTTGAAAATATACCATATGAAATGAAGAACATGAAAGGAAGAAAACAAAACAAGATTTCTCTTGTGAAAATTCGGCAGCCTAACGGCATCACTTAAACTTCAACAAAATTGAATTGACAAGGTCAAATAGGGTCTCTAATCATATGAACATAAGAGTCCAGTATGATAGATATAGAGATCATACCCCAACATAATATAAAGGAACTTTAAAGAATTGACATGAAAGTAGAACTTCAAAACGAGAAGGGTGAAGAACCACTTAAATATTCGGCAGCCTAACGGCGCCACTTAAGACATAAAAATACTGAATTGAAGAGATCAAATGGGGTCTCTCATCATGTGATCATAAAATACCAGTATGATAAATATAGATATCATACCCCAACATAATAAAAATGAACTTGAAAGACTTGACATGAAAGTAGAACTTTGAAAAAGAGAGAGGTGAATGAATCCCTTGAAAATTCGGCAGCCTAACGGCGCCACTTAAACTTCAACAAAATTGAATTGACAATGTCAAATAGGGTCTCTCATCATGTGAACATAAGAGTCCAGTATGATAGATATAGAGATCATACCCCAACATAATAGAAAGAAACTTTAAATAATTGACATGAAAGTAGAACTTCAAAACGAGAAGGGTGAAGAACCACTTAAAAATTCGGCAGCCTAACGGCGCCACTTAAGACATCAAAATACTGAGTTGAAGAGATAAAATGGGGTCTCTCAACATGTGATCATAAAAGACCAGTATTATAAATATAGAGATCATACCCCAACATAATAAAAATGAACTTGAAAGACTTGACATGAAAGTAGAACTTTGAAAAAGAGAGAGGTGAATGAATCCCTTGAAAATTCGGCAGCCTAACGGCGCCACATAAACTTTCTTAAAACGAAATGATGAGATTAAGAGGGGGTCTTTCATCATATGAACATAAAAAGGGCAGTAAGAGGAGTATAAAAGAACATCCTCCAAAATAAGAACATGGAGCATAAAAGGAATGACATAAAAGAGATCACTTGAAAAGAAAGAGAGGGGTCGGATCCCTTACCTTAAAATGTAACTCTTAAACCTCAAAGGTTGGGACCTTGAGGGCTTGGGGGCACCTTGGGAGGACTCCTTGTGAGGTAATGAGACCAGAAATTCGTTGGGAATGAGTGGGGAGTCGAATGGATGAGAGGATGGCTTGGTATTTATAAGGAAAGTGAGGGGACAAGGCATTAATGGCCAAGGGACACCTCACTAGTGGTTTTGGCAAAACCATGGGCTTGCCCATGGTATTTGCCCATGGTATTGGCCACTTGGGACACCTCACACCTTATCTTACTATTCATAATTCGAACATATTGAATATATACATAATACATCATTTAATGATGTCATTAAAAACCCGTAACTTAAAAACTATACTTTCACTATTCACTGAAAATTCAACTTTCTCAGAATAATCCCAAAATTTCACCTTAACCAAATATCAATTCTATGATTTCAAAAATGAACTCCATTTTATAAAAATAATTTTCTAAATATTTTTAATTTTATTTTTAAATAAATACACTATTCATCGAAAATTCATTTTTTTCAGAAAAATCCCCAAAAATTACCATAACATAATATCGATGCTCTGAGTTCAAAAATAGTCATTTTTATAAAAAAAAAATTTCTATTTATTTTTAATTAATTTTTTTATTAAAAAACAGTATTCATCTGAAAAAAACTAATACTTGAATAATAATTTATGAAACCATTATTTAACCATTTTATTGAATCACATTACTTAATCAAGGTGCCTAGATTATTTTAAAACTTTATTTAAGTGAGATTACTAATCCATTTGGTCATATTACTAATCCTAATCATAAAATCACTATTCATAATTTACTATTCATCAAAAATCATGTTGATCTTATTAGACTCTAAATTTTGTACTGAACATAATTGTAGAAGACCATTTTTCGAGAATCATTACACATTTTAAATTATTTAAGGTTTACACAAACATTTTTTTTAAAATATACTTTTGAAAATTCATCAAAAATATGCATACTATTTTTATCCAGTCATTTGAAAATTCATAAACTTCATCATAAGAAGAAATCCCAATTTTTATTTAAAACAAGGATTACACAAGGCAATTACGGTCTCGTTACATAACCCCTTATAATACCAGCATAGGACCTAAGAGTAAGGTGTGCTAGGGTGATAGAATCTTGGGGCGGCTCGGTCAACATTGCCCGAGTAGTAATTTCTATCAGTTTGAACTTCTCGCGAAGGCGATTCCGTTCTAGCTTCACATGATGAAGTTCGGCTTGGGTTTGGTCCAGAGCAAAGGCCAATGGTGCTACCTCCTTCCCTAGCTCTGTTAGATGGACTTCGATCGGTCCATGACTACTAGGTGAGGCCATCAAAACTTCTTTCTATAATAATTAACCAAGATTACTTATATTTAGAGACAATAATCAAAACATTTTTTTCACGGCGGTCATATTGACCGATGGTAATATAACACTCAAAAACCAATGGTATTATTTTAATTATAATCATGTTTATCAAATAAAACATTTTTGTTGAGTATAAAAATAAAATAAAATAACACATGAAATCAGGAAACAAGATTTATTCAAAAATTTCGGGCTGTTACAGGCGCACCCTTAAATTTGCCTTTATTATCATGTGAGCCACATATATCATCATCAAAAATTTCATAAATAACCCATATAGCATAAAATAAATGGGTTTCATATCATAATCATAACGTTTTAAAAAATGCTTTAAAGACATGATCTTTACGTCACTTTAAACCCACGGAAGGGGAGAGCAGGTCTCATGTATGTAAATACCAGAATTTAAAATAGAACATTTTGATATATATGTGTATACCCCTATAGAAATAGGATCTTTGAGTATTCACTTTATAACATAAAATATTTTTGAGAAAAGAGAGAGGCATTTTGAGACGAAAATTCTGCAGCATAACGACTATATTTCAGGGTTTTAGAAAACATTGAAAAGAGAGGGGACATGGGTCCAACATTCATAAATGACCCATAAAATAGTATAGGGACAGAATATAAGGGATTTATGAACATGTTAATGAAATTTGAAAATATACCATATAAAATGAATAACATGAAAGGAAGACAAAAATAAGATTTCTCTTATGAAAATTCGGCAGCCTAACAGTGTTACATAAACTTCAACCGAAAATGAATTGATGAGATCAAATAGGGTCTCTCATCATATGAACAAAACAAAATCAGTATGATAGATATATATATCATACCCCAACATAATAAAAAGGAACCTTCAATACTTGACATGGAATTAGAACTTTGAAAAGGGAGAAAGGTGCAAGGACCACTTAAAAATTTAGCAGCCTAACGACGCCACTTAAACTTCAAAATACTGAATTGAAGAGATCAAATGGGGTCTCTCATAATATGGTCATAAAAGATCAGTATGATAGACATAGAGATCATACCCCAACACAAAAAAAAGGAACTTCAATGAATTGACATGAAAGTAGAACTTCAAAACGAGAAGGGTGAAGAACCACTTAAAAATTCGGCAGCCTAACGGTGCCACTTAAAACTTCAAAATACTGAATTGAAGAGATAAAATGGGGTCTCTCATCATTAGATCATAAATGATCAGTATGATAAATATAGAGATCATACCCCAACATCAAAAAGAGGATTTTTAATGAATTGACATGAAAGTAGAACTCCCAAAATGAGAAGGGTGAAGAACCACTTAAAAATTCGGCATCCTAACGGCGCCACTTAAAACTTCAAAATAATGAATTGAAGAGATAAAATGGGGTCTCTCATCATATGATCATAAAAGATCAGTATGATAAATTTATAGATCATACCAAAACATAATAAAAATGAACTTGAAATACTTTACATGAAAATAGATCATGAAAAATGAGAAGGGAGAAAGAATCCGTTACAAAAATTTCGGCAGCCTAACGGCGCCACTTAAAACTTCATAAAACGAAATAACGAGAGTAAGAGGGGATCCCTCATTATATGAACATGAAAAGGGCAGTAAGAGGAGTATAGAAGAACATCCTCCAACATAAGAACATGGAGCGTAAAAGGAATGACATAAAAGAGGTTACTTGAAATAAAAGAGAGAGGTCGGATCTCTTACCTTAAAATTTAACTCTTAAACCTCAAAGGTTGGGACCTTGAGGGCTTGGGGGCACCTTGGGAGGACTCCTTGGGAGGTAATGAGACCATAACTTCGTTGGGGAGGAGTGGGGAGTCGAATTGATGACAGGAGGGCTTGGTATTTATAGGGAAAGTGAGGGGACAAGGCATTAATGGCCAAGGGACACCTCACATGTGCTTTTCTCAAACCCATGTGCTCTCCCTTGGCATTTATCATGGAGTTAGGCCACATGGGGCCCCAAAAACAATAATTCATCACCCTTGGCTAGCCAACCCTTAAAATATCTCATGACATCATCATGACACAGCTATGATGTCATTAAACATACCGAAACCCTAAAACTGCATTTTTACTATTCACTGAAAAATTTATCTTTCTCAGAAAAATCCCAAAATTTCACCTTAACTAAATATAGATGCTCTAATTACACTTATGAACTCCATTTTATAAAAATAATTTTCTAAATATTTTTAATTTAATTTTTAAATAAAAACACTATTCATCGAGAATTCATTTTTATTTAGAAAAATCCCCAAAAATTACCATAACATAATATCGATGCTCTGAGTTCAAACATAAAGCCCTTTTTATAAAAAAAATTTTCTAATTTTTTTAATTAAATTTTTAATTAAAAAACACTATTCATCCGAAAAAACTAATACTTGAATAATAATTTATGAAACCATTATTTAACCATTTTATTGAACCACATTACTTAATCAAGGTGCCTTGATTATTTTAAAACTTTCTTTAAGTGAGATTACTAATCCATTTGGTCATATTACTAATCCTAATCATAAAATCACTATTCATAATTTACTATTCATCAAAAATCATGTTGATCTTATTAGACTCTAAATTTCGTACTGAACATAATTGTAGAAGACCATTTTTTGAGAATCATTACAAATTTTAAATTATTTAGGGTTTACACAAACATTTTTTTAAAATATCCTTTTGAAAATTCATCAAAAATATGCATACTATTTTTATCCAGTCATTTGAAAATTCATAAACTTCATCATAAGAAGAAATCCCAATTTTTATTTAAAACAAGGATTACACAAGGCAATTACGGTCTCGTTACATAGCCCCTTATAATACCAGCATAGGACCTAAGAGTAAGGTGTGCTAGGGTGATAGAATTTTGGGGCGGCTCAGTCAACATTGCCCAAGTAGTAATTTCTATCAGTTTGAACTTCTCGCGAAGGCGATTCCGTTCTAGCTTCACATGATGAAGTTCGGTTTGGATTTGGTCCAGATCAAAGCCCAATGGTGCTACCTCCTTCCCAAGCTCTGTTAGATGGGCTTCGATGAGTCCAAGACTACTAGGTGAGGCCATCAAATCTTCTTTCTATAATAATTAACCAAGATTACTTAAATTTAGAGACAATAATCAAAACATTTTGTTCACGACGGTCATATTGACCGATGGTCATATAATACTCAAAAACCAAAGGTCTCATTTTAATTATAATCATGTTTATGAAATAAAACATTTTTGTTGAGTATAAAAATAAAATAACACATGAAATCAAGAAACAAGATTTATTCAAAATTTCGGGCCGTTACAATCTTCCCCCCTTAAGAAATTGCGTCCTCGCAATTTTTTTTATAATTGGGTTTTGAAATTTCATTTAATGTCCCACATCGGAAAAAGAGTCAGTAACACCATTACTTTAAAAGAAAGAAAAGGAAGTACAAAGGCCACCCGAGTTTACTCATACTAGGATTCCATGTAGGAAACATGGACATGGAGGAGAAAACAAAGGGTAACGTTCTTAAAGGAGAGTGATGGAAAGCATGATTAGGAGGAAGTTAACCACCAGAAAATCCCAAAATTATGATGTGTGCAAGCGGTCTTTGATTACCTAGTAGGAAACGTAAACCAACCACGTTTTTGTTTTACATTCCTTTTCATAACTTTAAGGAATTCATTTACAACATAGAACAAAAACATAAGGAAATATATCTACCTTCATGTAGAGTTTCATCCTTTAATAAGTTTCTACCCAAAACTAGTCTTTTCTCTAAACTATGAGCATTCAAAACTACTTGGTCTCATCAAAACACAAGAATCATCTTCTAGAGAGTCACATAATCTACAAAAGATTAACTATCTATTTCTTTTATCTTTAAACATTATCCCAAAAATCGGAAGGGTAAGGTAAAACAACTCTTAAAAAAAGAAAGAATCCCATAGGAATGGAACCTAATTTTAAATCTTCAAAGTTCCATGGTACTAACCAAAGTTCATCATAGTCCATTCCATAAATAACGATCCTTAAAATTCCTCAAAATAAACCAAACTAAGATTGAAACCCAAATACAAGAAGGATTTGGTAACATAGTCTTCCAAATTAAACTTCATTGTTCATCTCCAAACAACATCAACCACTCCTAACATCTTATAACAAAAGTATCTAACCTAAACATATTTAACCCAAGATAGGTTAGTAATTCCCATAAGTAACCTAAATTACTATAATTCCACCTTAAATTCATCGATTCTTCAAATATAATTCAACCTTTCCCCTCAAAGAAAATACTGTTGTAATCTATTTACCTCGATCATATAGGGTCCCCAAAATAGTGAACGTCTTCCAAAATTAAAATCATATTTTAATCCCCTAATCATCTCTGTCATATTAGTACGGCAATCGTAGCATTTCCTATCACATTTATTGTTGGGACATGTTCTTCCATTTCCCGCCATTAACTAAGAAAAGAATCTATAGTTAGAGGCTTAAATACTTAGCCAATAATCATGAAAAGAAACTTAAAGCATCTAAGGATAACGTGTAGAACTAAAGTATACACTAACTTGTGATCCCCTAGGTTTCCTTCTAGGTTATCCATGATCATATATTCTTATGCGAACCTTTATTTTATTTTATCTTTGTTCCTTTAACAATGGTTCATACTAAGCTTATGAATTTACCAAAGCATATCCCCCGGGAGTGTCGTCACCAAGAGTGCAGCAAGGCCCATTGTCGTGTACCAGTTCCCGTTCGAGTCTAGATCAAAGCGGTGTTTTCAGGTTTTACCCCTATGTACATCTGTGCCAGAGCCACCTCTACCTGCTCGTATCCAGATAGGGATGTATTTGCTTGGAAACCCCTTACTCAATACTCACCAAAATACCAGGAAGATTTCCTATATTTAAACTCTTCTATAGTGTTTTTCCTAAAGTTTTTATATCCTAATTTCCACAAATAACTAAACCATCCTTGGATACCAACTATTGCATCCTGCCTTTTTATCACATAAACTTTCATTATATTTTACAAAACTGAGGATCTTTAAGGTTTAGTGTCTTGGAAACCAGGAACATAATAAATGAAACAAAAAAAAATTCTTCATAAACACTTGAAAGGATTCTCCTCAAGTTCATCCTAGGTTCATTACTACATCTCATAACTTGGGAACACACATCAAAAGAAGGGGTGAGCAGAAGGCCCAGTAAGGGAAACAAGAGGAACATTTTACATGTGAAATTGATATACTTTAATAAGGACATGAAAATAACTTTAAGGAATGAGAAAGAAATCATGAGATACATCATAATAAAAATAACATTTTTCATAACATGAAGATGTGGCTACATCATTTAACATAGACAATCATGAACATATCACCAAGGTCCATCCCCAAGGTGTCATTTGAATATTACCAAGGTTATTCACCAAGGTATCGTGAAAATTGTAATCTCTAGTTGTTACATCATTACCCAATGCATTGGAGCGCTCTCAGGGCGCACCCTTAAATTTGCCTTTATTATCATGTGAGCCACATATATCATCATCAAACATTTCATAAATAACCCATATAGCATAAAATAAATGGGTTTCATATCATAATCATAACATTTTAAAAACTTCTTTAAAGACATGATCTTTACGTCACTTTAAACCCACGGAAGGAGAGAACGGGTCTCATGTATGTAAATCCCAGAATTTAAATTAGAACATTTTGATATATATGTGAATACCCCTATAGAAATAGGAGCTTTGAGTATTCAATTTATAACATAAAATATTTTTGAGAAAAGAGAGAGGCATTTTGAGACGAAAATTCTGCAGCATAACGACTATATTTCTGGGTTTTAGAAAACATTGAAAAGAGAGGGGATATGGGTCCAACATTCATAAATGACCCATAAAACAGAAGATGGACAGAATATAAGGGATTTAAGAACATGGTAATGAAATTTGAAAATATACCATATGAAATGAATAACATGAAAGGAAGACAAAAATAAGATTTCTCTTATGAAAATTCGGCAGCCTAACGGTGTTACATAAACATCAACCGAAAATGAATTGATGAGATCAAATAGGGTATCTCATCATATGAACATAAACAAAATCAGTATGATAGATATAGATATCATACCCCAACATAATAAAAAGGAACTTGAAATACTTGACATGGAATTAAAACATTGAAAAGGGAGAAAGGTGCAAGGACCACATAAAAATTTAGCAGCCTAACGGCGCCACTTAAACATCAAAATACTGAATTGAAGAGATCAAATGGGGTCTCTCATCATATGGTCATAAAAGATCAGTATTATAGACCTAGAGATCATACCCCAACAAAAAAAAGGATCTTCAATGAATTGACATGAAAGTAGAACTTCAAAACGAGAAGGGTGAAGAACCACTTAAAAATTCGGCTGCCTAACGACGCCACTTAAAACATCAAAATACTGAATTGAAGAGAGAAAATGGGGTCTCTCATCATTAGATCATAAAATATCAGTATGATAAATATAGATATCATACCCCAACATAAAAAATAGGAACTTTAATGAATTGACATGAAAGTAGAACTTCCAAAATGAGAAGGGTGAAGAACCACTTAAAAATTCGGCAGCCTAACGACACCACTTAAAACTTCAAAATACTGAATTGAAGAGATAAAATGGGGTCTCTCATCATATGATCATAAAAGATCAGTATGATAAATTTAGAGATCATACCCCAACATAATAAAAATGAACTTGAAATACTTTACATGAAAATAGATCATGAAAAATGAGATGGGAGAAAGAATCTGTTACAAAAATTTTGGCAGCCTAACGGCGCCACTTAAAACTTCATAAAACGAAATAATGAGAGTAAGAGGGGATCCCTAATTATATGAACATGAAAAGGGCAGTAAGAGGAGTATAGAAGAACATCCTCCAACATAAGAACATGGAGCGTTAAAGGAATCACATAAAATAGGTTACTTGAAATAAAAGAGAGAGGTCAGATCCCTTACCTTAAAATGTAACTCTTAAACCTCAAAGTTTGGGACCTTGAGGGCTTGGGGTCACCTTGGGAGGACTCCTTGGGAGGTAATGAGACCAGAACTTCGTTGGGGAAGAGTGGGGAGTCGAATTGATGAGAGGAGGGCTTGGTATTTATAGGGAAAGTGAGGGGACAAGGCATTAATGGCCAAGGGACACCTCACATGTGCTTTTCTCAAACCCATGTGCTCTCCCTTGCCATTTATCATGGAGTTAGGACACATGGGGCCCCCAAAACAATAATTCATCACCCTTGGCCGGCCAACCCTTAAAATATCTCATGACATCATCCTGACACAGCTATGATGTCATTAAACATTCCGAAACCCTAAAACTGCATTTTTACTATTCACTGAAAAATTCATCTTTCTCAGAAAAATACCAAAATTTCACCTAAACTAAATATATATGCTCTAATTACACTTATGAACTCCATTTTATAAAAATAATTTTCTAAATATTTTTAATTTATTTTTTAAATAAAAACACTATTCATCGAGAATTCATTTTTTTTAGAAAAATCCCCAAAAATTACCATAACATAATATCGATGCTCTGAGTTCAAACATAAAGTCCTTTTTATAAAAATAATTTTCTAATTATTTTTAATTAAATTTTTAATTAAAAAACACTATTCATCTGAAAAAACTAATACTTGAATAAAAATTTATGAACCCGTTATTTAACCATTTTATTGAATCACATTACTTAATCAAGGTGCCTAGATTATCTTAAAACTTTCTTTAAGTGAGATTACTAATCCATTTGGTCATATTACAAATCCTAATCATAAAATCACTATTCATAATTTACTATTCATGAAAAATCATGTTGATCTTATTAGACTCTAAATTTCGTACTGAACATAATTGTAGAAAACCATTTTTTGAGAATAATTACACATTTTAAATTATTTAAGGTTTACACAAACATTTTTTTTAAAATATCCTTTTGAAAATTCATCAAAAATATGCATACTATTTTTATCCAGTCATTTGAAAATTCATAAACTTCATCATAAGAAGAAATCCCAATTTTTATTTAAAACAAGGATTACACAAGGCAATTACGGTCTTGTTACATAGCCCCTTATAATACCATCATAGGACCTAAGAGTAAGGTGTGCTAGGGTGATAGAATTTTGGGGCGGCTCAGTCAACATTGCCCGAGTAGTAATTTCTATCAGTTTGAACTTCTCGCGAAGGCGATTCCGTTCTAGCTTCACATGATGAAGTTCGGCTTGGATTTGGTCCAGAGCAAAGCCCAATGGTGCTACCTCCTTCCCAAGCTCTGTTAGATGGGCTTCGATCGGTCCAAGACTACTAGGTGAGGCCATCAAATCTTCTTTCTATAATAATTAACCAAGATTACTTAAATTTAGAGACAATAATCAAAACATTTTTTCCACGGCGGTCATATTGACCGATGGTCATATAATACTCAAAAACTAAAGGTCTCATTTTAATTATAATCATGTTTATCAAATAAAATTTTTTTGTTGAGTATAAAATTAAAATAACACATGAAATTCGGAAACAAGATTTATTCAAAATTTCGGGCCGTTACAGAAACCTAGAAGAAAAAGTAAGAAGAATGAACCTTTTTTAATGTTCGTTTTGATCTCTATTCATTTCATTTAGAATAACAACAATGAAATATATAATCCCAAGCAGTTATCTCAAAATATACCCATAGTAAACCCATCTTCAGAATACACATGAACCAAAAATTAATTAATTGGTCTATTGATATGTGTTCATCATAGTAAATAAGAACTGATAAAGGAAAAAATTCAAACAACAACCATACCCCGATTTAGAAAAATCAATAAGGATGAAAGATGAATTTTCTTAGTCATTGGAAAGATCCATCGATTCCATTCTATTATTACCTTCAATACTCGATTTGGTCATCATCTGACAACATGACCTTGTTCCATGCTATCCAAAGGCACCCTAGGGATTTTTAGGGTTATACAACTAACCTTACAAATTATCTATAAATTCTTATTTAAATAGGGGAAATTAGTTCTATTTGTCAATGCATCAACAAAACAAATAAAATAGTTTAATTAATTATATTATTCATTTTACACCTATGAAGAAATTTCAACAAATGACCCCTAATTTATTAGGTTAAGTTATTCCTAGGGTAAAACCAACATTATAAACTCAATATTGCCCTCATATTTTTGATCCGAGCACTTTATTAGAAGTCATTCCACTATTTCAGAAAAAATGCATGCATGTTTGATTTAATATATTAAATATATTTCAAATATTTATTCTGAGAACAGTAGTCCGTGAAATCACATGCCATATCATCTCATGGTCTTGAAAATAATATATATAGTATTCAAAAATAATACACAAAAATTCCATGATGTTACAATTTTATCATCCCCCCAATGGTGTTATCTTCTTTTTTTTCATTACCCTTCATTTAATTTCCCCCCATCATTTTATCCTCTTCTCTTATTATATTATTTTCACTCAGTCACATTTTATATACCATTAATAATTTTATTTTATCCTAAATTTTATCTGCTATAATATTTTTAGGGATGTGGGGGATTAGGATAATGGGTTACCCTTAGTATTTAAAAGATTAAAAGTTTATAAAAATCACGAGTCACATGCCAATCATACGACCATTGTTGAACAAGTATTAAATTACACAACTTCTTCAATATAACATTCCATAAATCCTTATATATGAATTTATTAATATTAAATAATAATATATAATTTATTCCCTTTAATATATAAATAATTATTAAAACAATAAAGATAGTATGGATATTAGGGATCTATGGTTCATAGTCTCAACTTACCTATTAGCTTAATTCATTCCATGTTGCTATAAATTTCACCATTAAAAATCACACGACATAACTTCGTATATTTTTGGTTCCATTTATAGAAAATATCCCCCTTTACTTCTACTCATTGGATAAAATTTGTGAACATAACGCATTTTTATAAGGAAGTCCTATACTAATTTTAATCCACTATTACATATTCTCAAAGAATACACTTAATCTTACTCTCACCACTAGTCTCACAATATATAACTTCTTTGAGGTCATGGTATAATTTGGGTGGGAAATATATATGTGTGTTCTATATAATGGTATTTGAAACACTTATTCCCTTGATTTATTGTTGGTTTAGCATCTGTAATATTTTTGATTTGTGAATTAATTACAATTTCAATCTCACTATCAATCAACTTATTCAGTTTTAATGTCTATCTAGTATAATTTGAATCTTTTCTCTAGATAGTAGAAAGTGTATTAGTTTTCATCATATTTCACCCCTTTTTATTTTTAAATCCATGTTTATGGACTTGGGATTATATCATGTAATTATACTTGGTGATACATATTTATCTGAGGTATATTCACATGAATGAATCCTTTCTTGAACCATTAAGTTATTTATTAATGTTCTTCGTACACTATTTGAATCATTTCAATTTTCAACTATTTTTATTAGTTTTCAACACGTTTAATACATTGGGTAATAATATTTCTTTTTTAAATATTCCAATGGAAGTATTATGGGCCAAAACACTTTTTTATATGTAACATCCTATCATACAAGTTATTTATCAAGATTCCTTTATTTCAAGATCTATCTAATTTTACCCAATCCCATAAAATAATTTTATAATAAAAAATTAAATGAAAATATGTTTGAGATTTTTATCCTTAGAAAATCCAATAACGGATAAATATTTTTTAAATAAAATCTATCACTATATGTATTCTTTGAGGTTTATTATTAACTTGAAATAGAGGCATATCAATCATGGTTTCATTAATAATGTATCCCTATCTATGTTTCAATTTTAATTCTATATGTTATTGGAATAATCATATTTATTATGATTCATCCTATAAATCATTTTCAAAATTTATTAAAAGTTACTCTATATTTTGGGGATTTTTTGATTCCTAATAATGTAAATGGTTACTCTAAATCATTCATGGTAACAATTAACTCTATATGTGATTTATATCCACATTAATTTATTTAAAATTGCCATCAAAGAGTTTCTCAAAAAATATTACCAAATATTTAATTTAGAGTTTCATAAAATATAGTGTGATAGATTTACATGATCTTCCTCCAACTATTGATTAAGAGATTTTCTTTCCACAATATATCTCCATAGTGATAGTACAAACACACACTTATATAGAAACAGACACCCCGATATATGAATTCACACAAAAATATACACATTCTATCTCACATAGACACACTCAAAAATAAATTTACATAGTCAATACTATAGACCCACATATACACTCAAAAACACACACACATATGAAACAATAACTACTCATGATTTTTTATTTCTTATCACTCTTAGAATCTAAATCAATTCAAAAGAACATATGGTGTCTTTATTTTTTTTCATAAATATAAATTTCCACAAATACTTACCTAACCATGATTTTTTTGTTATATGGATTTATATTACTCACTAGAGTAGATTAGGGTTATAATAACGGTAAAGGGTGTTTTGATATGGATGGGTGTAATATAATGGGTTTTTCTAATAGATTTTTAAAATAAAAAATTAATGAAAATCTATGCTTAATATAAATGATATGATGATGATGAAAAATGAAATTCGAGAAAAATGAAATAAAAATAGGAAAATAATTATTATAATGATGAAAAACACTAATAAATTATATATAAAATGGGAATTTATCAAAAAATGATATTATTATTATTTTATGTTTGTTTTTATTTGTTGAGATTAACTGTTTTCATTATTTTTTATAGGATAAAATTTTGTTTATAAACTCAAAGTAAATATGGATGAATAATTATAATTATATTAATATATTATTAATTCATAAAAAATATAAATTTGTGAGGTTTTGATTGAAACATATAATTTTTTAAATGTTGTATAATTTGGAAATTTATAAAGGATAATGAATAGAAGATTTAATAAAAAGGATAGTTCAGTTATCATGTTCAAAAGAGATCTGATACCAAATGATGTGAGATATTGGGTGGATTGATCTTCAATGTTTAGAATATAGGATGTGTTACAAGTTTTTAAGTTCTTCAGAATAAAATAGATAGGTGATTCTATAAATGAGCGTGATCTAATACTTTTAGTATCCCACTTGGTGATTAATGAGTTAACTGTTCCCCAAATTTTTTCACTTATGTCAAGGAGTGACATATTGGATTTTTGATATTATATAGAAAATATAATTTGTAAATTTATAAGTTAATAATTCAATATTACAATGTAAATACATCAAATATCCACCAAATGGAGAGATATCAAAATCATAGAGTTTTAGTAGTAAAAACATGAATAAAACACAAATTATAGTGGGGATATTATTTATATTTAAGGGGTGATATAATGTTAAAATATATATTTCTACAATCTAAAAATACCTAAATTTATTTTGTATCCTTATTTTGAAAAATTAAAATTCCAATGAATTATTTCAGGAAAAGTTGTACACACAATTGGGACTTCAAATTGTATAACAATTTTCTTCCGATAGGTGTTGAATTGCTTGATCTATCCCATTAAAATTGAATTAAATTACTCTAAACATTTATTTTGAGACACTATAATGTGATTGGACCTAAAAATTAATGAAATCATCGATAATGAATCTTAATATCAGTGAGAATTCACTAAGATTGGGGGTGAATTAGTGACTTAACTTCCCTTTTTTATGTTGCCTTAAAAAACATCAACACCTATTAAAATGAATATAAAAAATCACTATAATATGTAAAAATAGAAAAATTCTAATAATATTGTATTTTAACATGATTCACAAATAAAAATTAGTATCAAGATCCTATGTATGATCCATTGAAACCCATGATCACATGACCCATTAAAATAATCATTTTAGACCCAACAATAAGGGTTTATCATTGAGCTCATGAAACAATAAAATTTATATCGATTTTTATATTGTTCTCCCATAAAAATATAAATATGGAATATATTTCTCAAAAATAAATGTGTCTTTAATCGAGTTATACTTCAATTGAGTTATCATTTTTATTCTTCTTCTAATTCTTCTACCAAATCTTCGACTTTATATTCTACTTGAAAAAAAAATTACACTTCTCTACATCACCTTATATTATATATCCTATTATTTTTAATACGATTTAAAAATATTTTCACAAAATAATAAAAAATACATTCTCCAATAAAAATAATGACATTTTCTCTTTAAATTTAAATTTCATATTTGAAATCAAGATAAGTAATAACCATTAACATTTCCTCAACATATTATTGTTGAAATTATATATATAAAATCATTCTTGTACCTTTGGTAACATTTTATTTATTTATGATACTATTTAAATTAATTTTGATCCCCTATGACTCATCCATAATGATGTAAAACAGTTTTATTTAGTTTCTCTTAAACTAATTGTTCTTTTCATCGAACTAATTTTTGTAAATGTAAAACTCTTTACATATCAGATAAAGACCATTTTTATTAAAGATAAAATCCTTAATTATAAAAATATCATTCTAAATACTTTATTATGTATCCAATTAGACATAAAAACAATAAATTAAAAAAAAATTATATCAATTCCTCCATAATGTGTAGATGATGTGGGGTTGTAACACCTCATAGGTTACTATAAATTATCTTTGGGTTTGATTGACTCTCAATTTGATTGATATAGTCAAGAAGTTACAATATTATAGAAAATGGATTTTACATTTCAGTTTTAATTTAATTTTTTAGATACCTAGTGTTAAATGGTTTTTAACATTGATTATTTAAATAACTAATAGTAAAAACAACATTGTTGAGTTTTTATTGTCGGTTTTAAGATAACTGATTTGAAAATGTAGTTTTTCATGTTAGTTATTGTAAAATGGATATGAAAATAAATTAACATCAACTTTAAGATAACAGATTTTAAAAATGAGTTTCCCATCAGTAATTATAAAAAATGATGTGAATGTTAAAATTTAATTTCCAAATAATTCAAAATTCATTTTTTTTATTGCACACCATCATAATTTTTGATCTTTGCTTAAAATTTATGATATCTACATTACTTTTTCACTATCATTTATAGTTTTCCACACTTAACATGTATTTATTTCATGATCAATTATTTTTATTTTCATATTTCCTCTAATTCTACTATTTCAATCCTTATCATCATTCCACTAATTCTTCTTTTGACGATCTCATATTGGTATGTGTAATTATTTTTTTAAGATTTTATTTAATTATTTTTCTCAATTGATATACCAGTCAATGATTCATTTTCTATTATATTAAATAATACTTGTTCAGATCATGTTAAAACAACAAAACTTCTTTCAGTGTCCAAAATTCCTCCTATCCTAAAGCATTAGTTTTCTAATGAGATCTTTCGTTGGAAGAAAGTTATATTAACAAAGACTTCACCAAGATTTAAAATTAAGGCAATGATTTAAGTTTTTTTATCCATATTTTATGTAGTTTCTATTAAATTTCAACATTTATCTATCATGTATTATCTTTAGAAGGAATAATCAATTTTTGTTTTATTATTATCATTATATCATTGAATGATCCTTATTTTTTCAACTCTATAATTGTAAAACATTTATTTTATCATGAAGAATCATACTTTTTATTATAGATTCTACCAATAAACTATGTATAATGTTTTATGATCCCAAATAATAGTTTTGTAAAAAAATATTTTTCTAGTCGGTTTAAAAAAAATTAAGGTGAACAATGATCGTTCACATCAGTTAAAAAAATCACATTAAACAGGGTATTACACATTGTTTTTCAGAAAAATGTCTTGAAAAATCATAATTTTTTTAGATCAATACTAATAACAGATATTAATAAATACATATAAAACAACTCTTTCAAATATTTCACCTCAATAGCCTATGTTAAAAATATAAAAAACCGACTTTTGAAACATATTTTAATAATACAAGTAAAAAAACTTCTTTTTATGTGTTTTATAAAAATGTACTACCGAAGCCTATATTTGGAGTATCATAAATTTTAGTTTGAAATATTTAAACTAATTCCATTAATATATATTATAATGGATTATTTTCCACCATCTACTAATATGGATATAGTAGAAACCCACACATTTATATGAAAAAACACAAAAATACAAACAGACAGAAAGACAGACATACACAGACAGACAGACACAAAAACACACACACACACACACTCTATCTCTCTCACTGACTCTCCCCCTCATTAACACACACACACAGATAATTCTACACAAAATCACTCTCACACACACATAAACTAAACACACACACACAAAAATTATAGTAACTCACAAATTTACTCAAAGACACAAAATTGTGAAAAAATATTATGTCAAACTTTTTTTCTTGTTTCTCTCTTATCTTAACAATCAAATTAATTTAAAATATTTTATGAAGTATTTTCCTTGTTTTTAGAGGTCAAAATCCTCTAATACCAATAAAACCAATATAGTTTGGGATAATTGATTAATGTGATTCACTATAATGGAAATTGACTATATGATAGATGAATTTTGTAAATAATTGGATGGAAATAATATAATGAATTTTCATAATAGTCATGTATGATAAAAAAAATTAATGAAAATATAAGATAAATATAAATGATATGAATATAACCAGAAATGAGGGAGGAAAATTATATAATATAATAAGGAATTTAATTTTTTTCATTATACAAAATAGAACTCAGTGAAGTAGTAAATGAATCAGATACTTTTTATGATTCTCTCAAAAAATGGATATTCTCAATGTTGTAAAGTAATATTTTATGTATTCAGATAACTTGGGTTTTAGGATAAAATTTATCTAAAAAACTCAAATTAAATATGGAATAATAATTTGGTCTTTGAATAATTTTTTAATCCTGCACAAAAAAGCAGAAATTATTGATTATTTGTAGAAAATGTTTTTAATTTAAATTGTGTATAATATAAAAGATTAAGAACAACAACTGATTAGAGGTATAACATAGTATGGGATAAATCACCTATCAGGTTAACTGATGCTCTGATAATAATTTATGTGATATATGGGGTGGATTAATCATCATTGTGTAGGATGAAGGATGAAAGATAATGTTTGGGGATTTTTGGAATCATATAGCAAACAAATTCTATATATGAGCATTATATAGTACTTAGAAAACACACTTGTTGATGAATTATTTAATCGATCCACACATTAATGCACTTGGTTTAAGGCATAACATAATGTATTTATAATATTAGATAAAAAGTACATCTTATATTTTTTAAGAAAATAATTAATAATATAAATGGAAATATTACAAAAACCTACATGATAGAGAGAGAAAAAACTCATAGAGATTCACTAATTAAAAATTTAATGATTTACAAAATCTAGTGGAGTAACTATTTATAGATAAGGGATGACACACCAGTCAAAGATATACTCCAAAAAATTCATTAACCCAAAAAAACATTGTGACCTAAAATTGAAAATTTAAAAATCTAATAATTTTTAGGAAAAGTATAACACAAAATTGGACCTTAAAAGGTGTAACAGAAATTTATATACATAAGTGTTGAATTGGCTCCTCTATCCCCCTACACATGAATTTAATTTTTCTAACATTGAGTTTAGAGGGTCTAAAATTTGACTAGGATTCCAAATAAATATATTCACTGAATCCCTCCTAAGATATTTTATAATTCACTAGGGGTGGTGGTTAATCTGGGAATTTTCCATCCTTTTTACGTTTATTTAAAAAATATTCAAAAACTATTATAGTGAATCGTTTGACCATTTAATCACACACTAATATAAAAACATATCTTGAACAACATATATTTAGATAGTTCACCACTAAAATTGAGTAGCTACATCCTTGGTATGACATCTTAAAAACAATGATAACACAATCCAATAAAATAGTAATGTTGGATACAATGATAAGAGTTTAATCTTGAACACATGGTACAAAAAAGGTCCCCAGAATTATGTAATGTTCTCTAGTAAAAATTGAAATATAGAATCTATTTTTAATGAAAAGAGAGTAATAAACTGAGTTGAACTTCCATCATGTAATTCTTATGCTCTTCCATCTCCTCATTCATCTTCTTCCACATACTCTTATAAGTACACAACAAAAAGTACTATTATTAACCACTCATTATTTTATCTATCTTCTTCTTTTTATATCACATTTATAAAATTTTCATAGAAGTAATAATAATATATTCATCAGAATCAACAAATATTTTCCCTTGTCAGATTTGAATTACAATTTTAAAATTTAGATAAGTGTCAACTATTGTCCCTTTCTAGGAAAGTGAATGCATACTTTAAGGAAACTCATCCATAAAAAACCCTACCAATTCAGCTTATAATGTAGGTGATCCTACCTAGAGAATACAACTAACCCTATGGATATGACCCACTAGATAGAGGAGAAATGGCCTGATTATAGAGGTTACATAGATTCCACAAAAAAACTCCACTAGGGGTGATATAGAAATACTCCAGTACTAAAGAGGGATACCATAAATCTATCTGAGAATCGACCTCTAGAGGGTTCTATAGTTTAGTAATGTATATGTAATGTCATAATGAACCATCAGAGAAAGAACCATGCGAACACTCTCATCCAATATTGATATGAACTAAAAATTAACCAAATTATGTCATAAGAATAACATCATTGATAGGTTCTTAATTTCATAGATGAATCATCAAATGGATGAACCATGTGAATGATAATCCAGTTTGATTTTTCAGAAAGGGGAATTCCACTGGGCATGTGGACCAATTGTACTACCGGTCCACTGACTGTGCTGGTTGACCACTCTGGTCAACTGACTGTTTCAGCCGCCCCCATGGTCGAATATTCCATGGAATGTAGAGCTGTCATTGCAGTTTATTGTCCACCAAATACTGCGACTATGCGGTAGCTCGATCGATTGTTTCCCGATCCGGCCACCTGAGTCCGACCCAATTGATTGGTGCCAACCCAACCCAGTCAATCTCTACTATTCCCAACCAAAATTCACTGGACCCAACC
The DNA here is from genome assembly GCA_963277665.1 of Viscum album. Taxonomy (NCBI): domain Eukaryota; kingdom Viridiplantae; phylum Streptophyta; class Magnoliopsida; order Santalales; family Viscaceae; genus Viscum; species Viscum album. Next base: position 1,427,746,342 of record OY728156.1, on the reverse strand, counting down.
CATTTCTCTTGGGCAATACCCAATCTTCTTGGGCCGGCCCACCTCCCCCGACCTGGCCCGCTTATGTGGGGGTTGTCTGGCCTAGTCAACGTGGTTGTCATCTGTGTCCCATGCGATCACCACCGCCACCGCATCTCACATCCCAACTGCGTTCCACATCTTGTACCTCTTCATTTTCATTCCCATAGCATCTGCGGCCCACCATCCCAGCACACAACTTCTTTATGTGTCCTACGTGGTCCGCCATTATCTTCTGCATCCACCGCAATGAACACTACCTCTGATGGATTTGTTTCATTGAACTTCCTCACACCACCTCACACCACTTTTCTATATCCTCATTAAATAACCACACTGGTGGTCCCTACCAGGGATCCCCGAACTACCTCTATATCTAAAATTTATGAAACGATGCCATATCCATGATGCTTGGGATCCGATCTACATAGATCTGACCTCTATTTCAGTTTTACTTCATTTAGGGTGTCCGATTTCATTAAAAGAATTCTGTAAATTCAACTCGCATTCACAAGGGTATAGAGGCGAATAATGAATAGAATGTGGAGAGAAAATCATAAAGAATACCCTAAGGAATAGACATCGTCCATTGTACATGTCAGCCTCAATCTCTTCTCATTAAAAGGAAAAACAAAGAAAAATTTAAAACAATCATCCATTAATAAACCCCACATTTTCAACCATCCTACAATGATTGATCTATTGATAAATATTTTAATGTATTTACCCATGTTCATCATGAAAATAAAGAATGGTGATATCATAAAGAAACAAATTCCCTACCTTGGAATTTGATCATTCGCCGTTGAAGACTAGTTGTCACTGGAAAAATATATCAAGAACAATCCTCAATCCAATCCTATTTCATCCCCATTTTCGAGAGGGTTCCTCACTACATCTTATAGTAATTCCAGTCTTATGGTGATAAAACTGAATTCCTTGAATAAATATTATTAAAAAAAACTTCACTACGTCAAATAATTTTTTTATTCCAGTTACGTGCCATGAATTGTTTTTCAATGTTGACTTGTGTCGGCCAGTGTTATGTCCCACCTAAGTTAGATATATAATTTTTAGTTAAATGGTGACCTTATATTTTTTATATGGAAACACATTTAGGAGTTATTATAATTTTTCAGGAAAACTATTCATGCATGGTATTAAATGTTTAATATTTTTGAAACAATTGTTTTAGGTAGCCTGGGCCTCGAAATCGCATGTTATCTTAGTGAGTAGTCTCAAAATAAAACTATATAATTTATAAAAATAGTATATGGGAACATATGAGATGTTACAATCTCCCCATCTTGAGTCTTTACATCCCCAAAATCCCAAACAAAGGGCTACTGAAACAAATGAGGAAACTAAGAAAGAATATGAGACTCTCGCTTCCTTGTGATCTCCTAATGATTTCTGTTCAACCAATGAACACAAAATAATTAAATATACTTTCCATAAAGAATCATCTCATTCTAATCCTTGATCTCCACTATGTACTATGCAAAGGTCTCCACATCCATGATGTCCAGTTCACCCTAGTCGATAACATGTGATGGGTCATGCATGAACCTTCTTAGCGGTGACACATGGAAGATTTCATGTACCCATTCTATCTATATAGGTATAACCAAGTGGTACAACACCTCAACAACTCTATAAAGTATTCGAAAAGGTCTGATGAACCTCAGAGATAGCTTGTCAACCATGCCAAATATCCATTATTCATGTCAAGGTGAGACCCGATTGAACTTGTGGTCTCCTTTGTCAAACTCAAAAGGCCTCTACCACATATCATCATAATAATTATGTAAACATTGTGTAGTCTTCAAACACTCTTTGATTATCTACACCTTCTCTATAGTATCCTACACCAACTCTATGCCCCTGAGTGTTGACTCTCCTGGAGACCTACATGGTCACCTATACAAGGCCTAAAATGGTGCCATACAAATGGTGGAGTATTATGTGATGTCATACACAACTCCACCAGAGGTAGGTGATACTCCTAACCATATCCAAAAATCAAACATTCAATCATGAAACATGTCCTCCCAAACCTAAATGGTCCGCTTAGTTTGGTCACCCATCTGTGGGTGGAATGTTGTGCTCAAGCGTAACTAAGTCCCAAACACCTCAAGGAGTACCTTACACAACTGAGATGTAAAGAAAGAATCACCATCAGAAACTATCACTAATGGTACTCTATAGAGTTAAACTACCTCCTGCACACTGACACGTCCCAAGCTCTCTACTGAACATTACTCCAGGATAGCTAGGAAGTGGGATGACATGGTGAGTTGGTCAAAAATCACACAGATGGAATTTTGTCCCATGGACATACATGGTAAACCCATCATGAAGTCCATCAATATCTCATACCACTTTTATTGTGTCAGATCAAGGGGTTGGGCTAAACCTATTGAAACCAAGTACATAGCCTTCACTTACTGACAAGTGAGACATCAGGAGATGAACTCCACAACTCTCTTCTTCATCTATAGCCACAAAAATAGATGTCGAAGGTCCTGGTACATCTTCACCACAATAGGATATATCAAAAAAGGGGATGTGTGGAACTCCCTCAAACCCTCCTCCACCAATTCCAACAGCACAACTGTTCTCCCTATGAAAATAATGATGTGCCACTCACCTTTCAAATATCCATCAGAACCGTGCCCTTTGGAAAAATGAGCACGTAGTGTCTCGTAGTTGGTATCCATATGTTGTGCCTCCCTGAGTCTTTTTAAGAGTGGGGGAGTGAAAAATATTGAATGGAGGCATGTTGATCCATCTCCATCCACATGGAATATCTAAAATGAGGCCTACTAATCTGAAACCTCATTCAATAACTGAAAACTAGATCTCTTATTGAGAGAATCTTCCACCACGTTTCCCTTAACATGAGTATATACAATATCAAAGTCATAGTCCTGGACGAACTCTATCCATCACCTCTGTATCATGTTCAGATCCTTCATAGAGAAGATATAACTGAGACACCTGTGATTATAGTAGACAATAAACCACTGACCCATCAGGTAGTGTCACCACATCTTCAATATGAAAACTACCACTTCTAAATCAAAATCATGGGCCACATAGTTCTACTCATGCGGTATTAATTGGTGTAAACCATATGAAATCACTACTTTCCCATGCATTAGGACACAACCCAACCCGGTCCCTAATGCATCACAGAACACTACATACTCGATTCCCTCCTTTGTAAATCCTAATAGGGGAGTGCTCATAAACCTCTTACTCATCTCTTAGAAGCACTGTTATAACTTTTATAAGAGTGAGTCTAGAACCACATTCTAGTGTTCTGCATGCTACTCCTCATATGCTGAGTACACCTGTATGTCATCAATGAAGACCACCACAAACTGGACTATGTAATGTTGTAAGATCCTGTTCATAAGTCACATGAACATAGCTGGGGAGTTTCTCATGCCAAAAGGAATCAAAAACCACTCAAAATGTTTGTAAGGACATAATTGTTATATATTCATCACATACTTATAGCTGGTAATATCCTGATCTTGGGTCAATCTTTGAGAACCACCGCTACCCTTTAAACTAATTGAAAAGGTCATCGATCCTCATTAGTGGATACTTATTCTTCTGGGATACATAGTTTAGGTTTCTTATGTCCACACATATCCTCATACTCTCATATTTATTCTCAGTAAAAAAATCTGGGGCTACCCCGGGTGAGGCACAAGGTCTCATGAATCCCTTCCTCTATAAGTCATCCAACTATACCCTCATCCCATGATGCTCTGTGGGAGAAATCTGATATGGAGGTGTAGATATTAGCGCCATCTCTAGGTATAGATCAATTAATAAGTTTACCTCTATTAATGGAGGTAAGCCTAGAAAATCCTCAGGAATGTTGTCCTCATACACTTCCACCACTTTAGAAAACTAAGGACTCATATCATTCAATACACCTAGGGTCAAAATAGCTAGCAAATGAGTGATAAACTGCATCCTTCTATCTGTGAGTCCATCTTGCACTGCATGTATTTTATTCTTGATAATAAAATAAATAATGTTTCCTTCACTCCATACACACAGCTCTCTACAACTAAAATAGTCAATCTGATAAAGAACTATTGAAAACTAGTCCATACCAAGAAGGAAAACATAAGGAATAGACACCACTACCAAGATATCTTAACCAAAACTCTCACCTCAAATATTCAGGCCATACTGTCTGAACCAGTGTGTGAAAATCAAATATTCTCCCATAGGATTTTCTAAATGTAAGGGTCAAGTTAATGATTCTTATAGAATCTATGAGCCCCGAACAAGGTCTATGGAAATAAATAAATGATTAGCACTTGTGAATATCAAAACTGTAGATAGGGTGGAAAAAAAACTGATCATACATCTAATCATCCATAGAGCCCTGAGGTCATAATCTTTGATCACCTATAGCTGGCCTCACTTCTGTCCATTAGCTCCTTAATGCTGGTGTGAACCACATTGTGTGGACCACCTAGGGGTGTTGGTGGTAATGGGTTGAACCTCTGACTATCTCTTGCTTTCTTGTCTTCTCTTCTATGTCATCTTCCTCTCTACTGATGACTCTAATTTTATCTCTACATCTACCTCAGTGGTCCCTTGACCGTCCCCTGATTATCTATACGATGAGTTGGTAAATCTCATGCCATAATTCCTTGACTACCGGATGTGTAATTCTATCAGTCCATGGGATTATTTGAGCCACCCATGGATCCCTACACCATTGGCCCTGAGTAATGGGGTCATCTCCTAAAGTGTCTGACTTGCTTGGATCCCTGTGACTACCGTCGGCTACTTGCTACCGAGTTCTCAGCTACTTGTTTCCCAATACTATCTGCCACTACTGATGCCTAATCCTCTAGGATTATCTCTAATATTAGAGATAACTCATGTACCCCCACTATAATTAGAAATTCTATGGGATTCCACTAACACCCGATGTCCTTGCGTAATCCATGTTCGAATGTCCAAGCCTGGAAGAACTGGTCTCGCACCATATCCATGGATTAGCGTGAATGATCAGTAATCCTTGATGAGTAATCTACCACTATCTTAATTTCCTACTAAAGATAAAAAAGCACATGTATGTGTACTGATCACAATGTGGCCATATAAAACTCTTATCTGAAGAGACACTTAAAGTCTATCCATGAGAGAGTTCTCTCATCACGAGACTATATCATGAAGCTCCAACATCCCCCCATAGATCCTTGAAGATGAATCACAGTGAGGACTATCATCTGTTCAGAATTCATCCTCAAGATGTAGAAAACATTACAGAACTCTTCTAGCCAATCCTCAGCTAACCGTGGGTCTGGATCAACCTTAACCTAGGAGGTCACTTCCTTTGGAACTTGTGGAATGTACTCGGCCTGCATGAATCCTTGGCTGGTGGTGCTAGTAGTAGCTACCACTTAACAAGTGGATCGAAAACTAGTAAACCACTAGGAGGTGCTATCTCTAGTACATTCCCTTATACCTATGCTTCATTACTAGGAGAATCATCTTTATGATCTCAAAGTGGAGTCTTGGATAGTAGTCTACATGAAGGCATCCTAAAATAAAACAAGATGTACAATAGTCAATAGAGTATATCTAGAGAGCTGACTCAAGAATGAAATGGAAAACACAACCATTCCTATATGATGCATGTGCCATTATTTTCCCCTAAAACTAGTGTTTTCATGTACTGAGTTGAAAAGTAGGTGCAAAGAGACATGGTGTTTGGTTTCGTCGATCACCGCACCAACAATAGAACCCATGGCCTGAAGGAAAAACTATAAACACTTAACACTATTTCCCCAAGATAACATCCCAGACTCCCAGTCCTAAAGTAGATCCAACCTACCTTTTATACCACTATTTCACTAGCCATCCTAGAGTGTCCTATGCTGTGACTACCTCAATCCCGCGTCCAGTAGGCTAGGGGTTGGTGACTAGAATCGAGTAGGCACATCCAATAACTAGGAGGTATTTTCCTAAGTATATGTACACATGTACACATCTACAGGCCCCAAAAATTGAATTCTAAAAAAACAATAAGTAAACAGTGCATGGGAAGCAATATAACCATGAACTAGAGTACATTAGTGAAATTACTAGAAATAAAATAGGTCCAAAACATTCCCACCCTAAAAGAGTATGTAACACAAGTCTATCAAAAATTGGTGATGTGATTCCTAGGTCGTCCATATCTAGAAAAGTGAATGAAAAATTTTATGAAACTCATATGCAGAAAACCCTACCTGATCCAACCAAGAGGCAAGGGTACTGGGACTACTTTCTAAAGCCACATGAGCACACCATATGTCTAGCCTCGCTAAGAACCTCTTAGTCCTGGTCCACCTAGGACTCTGTCATAGGGTCATTCATCTGCACAAGACATGAGACATGCAGATAAATACTATGTAGGGGTGAGTAAAACAATATTATCTAAGAAACCCCAAAAATAGAATGGAAAATAACACAAATAAAACACCAGTAAGCTTCACACAAGTATATGTCAATAGTATATATTCTATGAATATCTAGTTATTTTTATTTCAAGACAAAGAGTCTAAAGGTAACACAAAACCAATTTATAGCCACATGATTTTGCTCACAACATGCCCATTCCATGAGAACTTACTCCTCAATGCATGATATCATAAAAGAAACTCATGAAGAGGTATATCTCATATAGGACCAAACCAAAGAGAACACACTGGTCAAGGAATATTTTTGATGCACAGAGATGGTATTATTCCCAGAGAATACCACTAACCCAATCTAGATAATTCTATAATATTGGAGATCCTTCCCATCAGATACCAAACAATTACCTATATGGCTCATAATATAGGGAATCCTACCCAGAGAGTACCACTAACCCTACCGATATGACCTACTAGATAGAGGACCAACTACCTACTCTCAGAGGTTATGTAGATTACACAAAATAATACCACTAGTGGTGATGAAGGATTTTTATGGTCCCAAGGAAGGATACCATAACTCTATCTAGGACTCAACCTCTAGAGGGGACTATAATTAAGTAAAGTGTATGTAATGTCATATTAAACCCTCAAGGGAAGCACCAGAGGAACTCTATCACCCTATATTGGTTCGAACTAAAATCTCACGACATTATGTGAAAATAACTGTATCATCATGAGGGTCCAAATCCTGTAGATGACTCGTTAAATGGATATAATGTTTGAAAGTTATTCATGTTTAAATTTCACAAAAGGGGAAGGCCACTGGGCATGTGGACCGACCTTATGGCCGGTCCACCGACCGTGGTGGTCGACTGCCATGATTAACCACTCGTTCTGGCCACCCCCACTATCAACAACGCCATGGTATATCATGCTGAAAGAGTATTAAACTATCCACCAGATACCATGGCCATGTGGTAGATCAGTTGATTGTGGGACATAGTTGACTTTCATGGCCTGATAAACTCAGGAATGAATTGACCCTGTCTTTCTCTATTGAGCTCGGAGCAACAATGTTGGGCCCAACCTGTTTTCCCTGGGTCAGGCTTATTCATGCTTGAACAGTCTGGCCCTATCAATGAGGTCATCGGCCGCATCCCACTTAGATACTGCCATATCCTACTACTTAGCCACGTTCCGCTGGCACCGCCTCCATCCACAGGCTACCAACATGTCCATGACCCTTTTCCTCCACACATGACCTCCCGCTATGTTTGATGCAATCCAACATCACCTTCTATAGGCTCTGCTAACTCTGGTCACCACACTGCCTTGTGCTACCTTGAACCACCTTTCCTGACCACCACACCGGACCTGCTTTAGTGGTCACTTCTGCAGACCACTGAGCCACCTCTAATGTCCGAATTTCGGAAAGAAAGGTATATCTTTGATCCTTAGGTCCCTATCTACACTATTGCTACCTATGTTTTAGTTTTCCATAAATCCAAGGCTTTGATTGCATTTGGAATCTCCCATCTTGTCAAGATGCGACCATGAGGGTCCAACAGTGAGGAATGCCAATAAGAAGGGAAATAATAGCCTGAAAAAACCATAAAGAATGGACCTTGGCCTTTGTTCATGTTGGCCAAAATCCATTATCATTAGAATAATTAAGAAAGAATAATTTTAAACATTCTTCCATTAACAAACACTAGAATTATCACCCATATCACAACAATTGATCCATATATCAATATGTTTATGGATTGGCTCATGTTCATCATGAAATTCAATAGTGGGAAAATCACAATGAAACAACTACCCTACCTACGAATTTGAACATTCACTATTGAAGACCGGTTAGTGATGGAAAAATATTTCATGAACAATCCTCAATCCAAGTATCCATCATCATCGTTTGTAGAGGGGGTTCCTCCCCAAGTTATAGAGGAATTATAGGGTTATAGTGATAACCCTAAATTTCGTTAACGAAAGCTTATTATAAAGAAAATATTACTATGTCAAATAAAAATATTTTTATTAAAATATATTTACTCTCATTACGTTCTGTGAATTTTTTTAATAGTTGACCCATGCTGACCAATGTTAAGTCACACCTAGGGTAAAACTAGTATTCTGAGTTCGACGCTACCCTCAGATTTTTTACCCGGGAAATTGTTTAAGAGTTATTACACCTTTTTATGAAAACTATTCATTCGTGATATTATAATTTTAATATTTTTCTAACAATTTCTCTGGGAACCCTAGTCCTTAGAATCACACATTTTCTCAATTCCTCGTCTAAAAAGAGAATATAATTTTATAAAATAATTCATTAGAAAATACGAGATGCTACATCACTAGTTTCAAAAACCACCACAATGATATATTACTCCTCAATTATATACAAAGTGTCAATATTGATGAGTGATTAGACTACCTATAAATGAAGGTTTAGTGTATGAGTAGATTAGAGATATTCTTATACCATAGGAACCATGAGAAGATAAATATCGGGGTGATAATATACATCAAGGGTATAAAGGTAGAGGAGTTGGGAATTGAAAACTATATAAAATATAAGTTCCTACCAGAAAGAGATCATATGATGTCTGATGTACTATCTACCTTTATCATATTTTTAATTCTATATTTATATATATTTGTACTTTATATTCTTTTGTTACCCACTAATTAGTTTAATGATTGATAATTAAGGTAGAGAAACTTTTTAGACCGTTAGTTTTATCTAGAAAAATGTCTAATGAGACTGGAATGCATGATGTTTTTCATTAGAGTGATATTGTGATAGGGATATATTCTTAAAATTGGGAGTTGATATTTTTATTATTAAAAATGTATGATGCTATCCTTGGAATATTGTTTTAGTATGGGAACATTGATATATATTAATATATGTATAATGTTATTATGTATATTTCCTTTCTAAGAGATGCAATAAAATGAATAATTAATGTGTATATCCCATATCTGAATTGTTAGAAAAATCAATGTTATTCCCAATCGTGACATGGATATTATAGTTTCCAATGTTTTTGGAATGAATTTTAGATAATTTTCATGAGGGTTATGTGGCCATAATGCTTTATGAGATCAATTATAGAATAAAATTTCATCCATGTGACTCTCCAATCATTATTTCACCTTATCAAATGGAAAATAAATACATTCAAAATCTACATGTATAAAATTATTATTTTCTAAAAAAAGGTTGTATTTTTTCATGTATGTCTTCATGAAGAAGTCTAGTTCTTTTTTCAAATAAGTTTATTGAAAGATTGAGGTTTTGTGATTATTGTTTGTATTTGAATATAGTGACATTGAATAATCAATCTATTTTTTCAAGGAAAACAGAATTAATAAATATTTGGAAGGGTGTTTGTTTTGTAAGGTGTACTTATAATAAGGATATCATCATAGCATTCATATATCAATATAGGCATTTCATGTTTACATTTATACCCTGTACTATTATAAAAGAACTCAAAGAGTTTATAATTTTTATACATAGGGTATTTCATAAATAAAATGACTATTTCATTGTAGTATTCAATTAAAATATCTTAATATATCCATGGTTAAATGTAGATAATGTAGAGAATTTGAGGACAGTTTTGGTATTTCTTCCTTAGCATCCGTTGTAAGGTAAGATGTCAATGTTATTTTTTTGACTTGGTAAGTCAATTTTCATTGAATATGTTTTCCTTATTGTATATATCTATAGATATATAAAAGGTTAAGGTATTTTTTTCTTTCTAGGTACCTACTATGTTGTCAAATACACGTGATTTTCTTGGTTTATGATCTCAATATGGGATGTTTTCATATAAATGTTCCAAGATTTTAACTCCTTTTACCATTATAAATAATAAGTAACAATCTTTTAAATAGATTGATAAATTCCATAAAACATTTTATTTTTTAAATTCAAAATTGATATGTGCCCATGTTAATTGTTATATTATGGAATGTGTTATATTTTAGTTTACTGTAATGTTTCTAATGCTAGAAAAAAAATAGTATTGTTGAATGATAGTGGAATTATTTTATTTGAGTCTTGAATATTTCCATCTGAAGAATGTAAATACGCTACCTATGAAAACGAGCTTAAAAATGATTTACTTTTTATTGAGAATATGGACACATTACCTAATTAGAGAGAAATTCATAGTCTGTACATACTATAATAGTGTATGATATATATTCTTCCAGATATATTTGAACCTACACTATTAGACATGGTTGGAATTCATTGAGGATTATGTTTTTTTATTTAAAATTATTGAGAAAATGGAATGTTGTAGAAAATATATAAATATGAAATACTTATGGTGATATTTCCTAAGAAGTGAGTATTCAATAGAAGATAATGAAGCAACCAACTATTTTATATTTGGGTATAGATAAGGTAATTGGTAAAGAATACTTATACAATATTATGAATAATTCTTCCTTATTTTGATAAGTAGAATAATATTATATGGGGGACCCTAAGGATGAAGTATGTAGATCTTTAATAATAAAAAATATGATCTTAATGTTTTGATGGAAGAATAAGAATATTTTTTGTTATTATAGAGAAAGCTATATATTTATTAGAGTATGTGATAAATAATTTTATATGACTTATACAACATTTCTTTAGTTTTTTTATCCAATAATTTTGAATATGAATATTGCCTGGAATAACTATTATTGGTGGTCTTATATAATGGAATTAGTGGCTGAATTTATATCTAGGTGTCTTTTATGCTAGCAAGTGAAAGAGAACATTATGATTTTATAGTTTTATTGTATATTTTTAATATTCCATAGTATAACTAGGAATATATCACCACTAAATTTTCGATTAAAATAGATAATAAAATTAAAGAGTATGATTCTATGTGGTTCATTATTGATTGATTTAAGTAATTAGTTTATTTAATTACTTGCATGGAGTAAATATTATTGGATTATGAGACACAACTTTACATGATAGTGGTAGTGAATATTAAATTATTTTATAGGATGACAATTTTAAACAGCGATCCTATGTTTACCACAGAAATATATAGTGGATTCTAATGTTCTTTTGGTCAGATAAATTGCAAGATAAAGTGCATGATTTTGGCCTTGGAGGATATATTGAGAGATTGAATTATAGATTTCAAGAGACCTTTTTTGTGAATATATAAGTGGTTGATTTTTTTATAATAAAATTCATCACTCATCGATTGGTATGGTACAATTTGATGAATTATATATGTATCTTATTTTAACCTGGGGGTTGTATAATTATTGATGATGTGGTGATTATTAGACCATGTTCAGTGTCGGGTTTGATAGGAAGGGTGAAAATAATTTAGGAGAAAGTGATGATTGTGTATACTATTTTTTATTCATATGTAAATAGGTGGAGAATACCATTGTATATTTTTGTTGGAGATCATGTTATTTTAATGTTTTTCCCTTGTCAATGAAACCATATATTTAATAGAGTTGGATAACTTCTTCCAAGTCTTATTGGGATTTTTAAGGTGTTGTAAAGTACCCATGATTTGGAATGTCAGTTATCACTTCCACTATTTTTGGATTGATTTCATGATGTTTTCAATATGTTATGGATTTATAAATACCTTCCTGATGATTCTAATATGATTAATTAAAGTGTAATTGATATTGTGAACGATATGAAATTTTTTGAGTGACAAGTTAAAATACATGATCATAGGGAGAAGTTTCTACAAAGATGAGTAATTCTATAATGTGATTTGTATGGAATCTTAAATATTTGAAAGAATATAATTTAGAATGAGTTTATTATATGAAATATTGATATTCCCTAGTTTTTTAGAGTTATTTTATGTAATGTGTTGAGAAATTTTTAATTTAAATATAAATATTTTTTAATTTTTTATTTTGATAGTATTGTTTGGATTGTCAACGATTAAAAATAATCAATATTTTTCTAATATGATGTATTGGGTATTTTTTAATGATTTCATTATCCATGTTTAAATAATGTATTATTTACATTTGAGGTGGAAAATATTTTGATGGGTATCTAATATTGAGTTCTATTTTTTATTTAATTTGTGATTTTTATGGGTGGTGGAGAATAAATTAAAATATATAAAGTTAATTTTGGAGAGATATTCAACACGGTAAGAAACCAATTCATATTGATTAGAAATCATGTCACTGGTAGTTTTAGAAAATTACGGTTTTAATGTTTTTTGGTTTACAAAATATGTAAACTAATGTATCGGATGAAAAATCGAATTTTGGTAACTTGTAGAGGTTTATTTGAATATTACATAGTGAAGGTGAAAATGTTGTTGTTCTTGAGTGTGGTTTTGATGAGAATTAAATGCATCTGCTAGAATTTTTTGTAGATGAAACATTTTTTTTATTTTGAACTTTTTGTGGTTATTTATGATGAAATTTAGTGTCATTTTGGGGGAAACAAATGGAAGGATAAATACAATGGGTTTGAGAGAATAAATCGAACATGATATGGTTTATTTTGATATTTCATCGTTAAAATATTGTAATTGAAATTGTAATATGTAAAGTTGTTGTATATTTTGATAATTATATATTAAACATATAAATAATTTAAGATATAACCTTGAATGCTAAAAAACATATATTGGATGTAGAGATGAATTGATTTTTGGAAAATTATGTTCAACATATTAGAAACCACAGAAAAACTTATATTATACTTTTGTAACTAATTTTTGATACTTGGGATGGGATTTTTGGAGATGAGATATTTTTTTTATGTTTCTAACATAATTTTACTTATTTGATATGGTATTGCACAAATTAAAACGTGAATCAATGTTAATTGAGATGTTTATGTTCTAGATCAATGAAATTTCTTGAAAATTAAAACAGTTATGTTGTACGTGGATTAAAACCAACTTTATCATTTATATGATATTGTATATTTATAATAGATTAGTTTTTTTTGTGTATAGACCAATGTATTTATCAGGATATGGTTATGGGATATTTTATTGGTTGGTGGGGGTGGAGTGTGGTTTAATAGTTTTTATTTTATCATTTGAATTAAAATTATTTTTAATTGATCACTGAAAATTGGAGTTAAAATTTAATGGAATATTGTGGGATGAATTTTTTATTTAGGTTGATTTAATCAGATATTAAATAGTGATGTGGTAAATTGATGTGATATTTTATATAATTTTATCATAGAAAGATAACATATAGTTATTTAAAGGTTTTAACCCATGTAATATAATTAATTTTGATATTAATAAAATATAGGATCCATATTGTAATGTTAATATTTCATTTATATTGATGTTTGGGTAGTTGGGGAGTGAAATTGGATATACTAGAATATGTTTGAGGGGTATCTTGGTTTGTTGAATATATTTCCAACAGTGAAGCACTACTTACGGACTATACAAGGTGGAAATAAATATCTAGTGGATTTAAAATGTTTAGGAACATGGACTAGCTGGATCATGCAGTAGAAAATGAATTGTAGGATAAGGAATAATACAAGAATCATAGTCCAGTGTAGGTATAGGATGTCATTGAGGTTAATCCATTATTTAGTTTTAAATTAATTCTCTAAATAATATTTTAAACCTATTTTTAATATTAATGGACTACTTTTATTTATCCATATATGGGATCGAAATGTTGAATTATTTTGGTAACTTTTTGAAGAATTATTTCCAGAGATTTCCTCTTCTATAGGATCTCTGGGTACAATGTTATACATTAAAAGGTTTATATGCCTTTATCTACCATTTATGGATTTGTTTTAATTTCATTATTAATAAAACCCTAGTTTTACGTATTTAGAAAAAATAAGGGTTTAGGTTTGATATAATTTGGGTCCTGTGTTTTGAGATGTTTGAGAAGGTAATGAGAGATCGGATATTGGTTTCTAAGGAGTGGATTTTCTTCATTATTCTATTTAGTGAGGTGGATTGAATAATATTTTTTCCCATGATATATAGTATTAAATTTTTTCTGAAATTAAATTAATTTACAGGGCGTTAAAATGATTATTTTTTTTGAGAAGGGTTTTGAAAATTTAAAATTGTGTGGTTGATTTTTTATATAAATGAAATTGTTTCTTCTTTGGGGTTGTGTGTGTTTTTTTGGGAAATTCTGGGAATGGATGATAGTCAATTTTATGATGATTATGTAATAAAATTATTATTGAAATTTTTATTAATATTAATTATGTATTGAGAGAGAATATTGGTTGTTTTTATTAAGGAACTAATTACAAGTAAAAAAAATAACCCATGTATGGGGGGCCACTTTAAGCATGAATATGGTGGATGTTTAGTCCAAATGAATTATGGGTACTTTTTGGAATGAATATGAATGATTAATGTATTTCATTCAATCATGATTTAAAGATAACTAATGTTTTTCACTCCTCACCTTAGGGTCCCTTGGGGTTTGAATGAAATAAAAAATGTTTCTGTGATGGTGATATTAGAAAGGATGGAAACCATGGTTTGTATAATTATTTACTTTATTTAAATTAAAACTAAATTTTCTTTATAGAATTTTCAGCATTATATAGCTTCACTTCAAGAAATCATACATAATATAGTCTCACGACTAAGGAATCATTTTTTATAACTGATATTTTTCATAAACAAATGTAATACAGATCATCAATCTATCAAAAAACTCTCCTTCCATATCCATATCCATCTTAAAATCATGTTAAACCATAATTTTATTTAATACTACATCAACATTTTTATACTTTGTAATCTTTTGAATGTAGATTATGATCTATAATATCAAACATACTCTTCATTAATATCTTTTTCATCATCATTATCTTCAAAATTTTCATATTCTCTTAAATATTCAATAGATTGTCTATATTGAGACATAAAACTATCGTCACATTTATCATTAATATTTTTTTCTTATACTTAACTTTCCACATCATAAGAGGAATATTACCTTTTTAAAGAATGTGTATACTTTTTGATAATTTAGAAAAAAATCCATTTTCCATTAGATAAATTCCTTTCCACGTGAACAATCATCACCAATTTGTTATCATATTTTATGATCTATTGGGTATACCATCCTCATATTCATTATTATTTTCCAAGAAATTGTCTAAAATTGTAAAATATTCAGCTAATTAATACATTCAAATTAAATATCACCCTAATTATTACAATTTAATTTTTATAATCCTTTTAATATATGGGAGCTAAACTTATTGTAGTTTATAGTACCCTCTCCATTATTAGATTCTTAATTATAATACTTTTTTCCCATATTGATCCACATGTCTTTGAAATAATTTAATTTAATATCATTCCCCATTCAACATTTATTTTAAAATTATAGTCCTTACATCATATCATATTTTCTGAAGATAATATTTAATTTTTAAATAATTTAGCTATATAAATATTTATCCTTATGTTCAAAAATATTCAAATGAAATTAACATAGATAGATTCACATAAATTTATTGAAAAATGTTCAATGTTTAAAATTTTATCTAAATCTATATAAAACATTAACAACGTTATTATCTAATACAAAAAATTGTTACTAAAATTATCCCTTAAACATTTTTATATCTTAAAATTGAGTATGTAATTATTTTATTCAGAATTACTTCAAATTATTATCACATTTAAAGAACCATTGAGTTTATCACATAAGAATTTGGTATCTTTGAACCCATAAAATTTGTTAGTTTATTCTTCGAGAGTGATGTAAGAAAACAATTGAGTTCTTACGTAAACTTAATTGTTTTTTTCAATCCATAAAATAATAAGATACACTTTTTAGGTGTAATGAATTTATTTATTATGACATATAGAAAATTCAATCCCAATTATATAAAGTAAATATTTATCCTCTCATTTAATAAATGAACTCCCCTTCCGTTCAACATAGATATTCCCATGTTATTTATAAAATTAATATTCTCTATGAATAAGTATTATAATTTCATGAAATATGGATAATAATAAAGACAATCAATATCGATGAGAGTAAACAAATTATTTGATACTAATTAATGTGCATATGTGGTTATGTGGAGCACTAAATGTGATGTGAATTAATCATCACACAAAAAATTTAACATTGAAATTATTTAATATAATTTTCATTTATTATGTATTATAAACATTGAAACCTATTGATATGTGAGAATAGATAATGAAATACGGAAATCACATAAACACAATTTTTTTACAAGATTCAATAACTCTTTATGAGTGGGGTTTCTATAGCGTCTTGAAGACTTCATACCATTTCACATAGCTTTTTTATTCTAATCTTAAAATATACAGAATGGAAATGGGTTGTAATAAACCATTTATAAAGTTACATCTTGAAAATCACAACATTAATACCACACATTATATAATTAGAATTGTATAAAGAAAATAAAAAATGTCAATTACTAAGCATGAATTTATATTAATAATCATTTTCATTACTCCATAAGTGAATTTGATTCAACACTGAGATGTGAACATATTCATCACTTAAAAATCATATATTTTTCCAATATAAATATCACTTTAAATTATATATATATATATCTGTAACCTATATTTCAATTTATTTGCAATATTAAAATAGAAAAACCAAAATAATTGAATAATAGCCTCAACCATGGAATTTTTTTT
This sequence comes from Viscum album, assembly GCA_963277665.1. Lineage (NCBI taxonomy): Eukaryota > Viridiplantae > Streptophyta > Magnoliopsida > Santalales > Viscaceae > Viscum > Viscum album. The sequence goes on along the minus strand of OY728156.1, from coordinate 1,427,729,193 downwards.
ATTTATAAAACATTTATTCTAAAATCATGGTTGTTATATTAATCCTTCATAAAATTTAGAATTCATTTTTGTATTTTAAATCATGAATTTTATTGTAACCATGACGTGATATCTATTTTACCACAATGTGAGTTTTCCTCTTGAACTATAATAGATTTTTATAAAACTATTCTTAATAGCCAATGTAAATTTTATCTCTAAAATAGGATGTAAATCTAATTTCATAAACATTTTTTAATGTAATATTATTCCAATAGTTTCTCAAATATTTTCTTTAAACCATGATAAATATAATTATACTTCAGATGAATAATGACATGGTTTAATAAACATAGATTTTTTTGATTGTTTATGTCACCCAATGAAATTTATACTGTTTCTATAATTGAGATGATTAAAATTAAATATCTTTTGTATGTCTTCTTCAACAATCATTTTTAATCTATATAAACTAAGATAAGATTGTTCATACACTATATAATTATCCTCTCTTTTCTTTTCACTTGTCATATGATGAACCCCAAAAAAATATAAAAATATTTATGAGAATGTTGATAATAAATAAAACCTGAAAATATATTAAAAGGTAATGAATAATAAACTAAAGAAAATATAACATAATATTCTTCCAATTTGAGAGTTATCAAAGTACTACATTACTTTGTAGAGTAATTATTATAAGATAACTTCATATCTTTATATATAGGAAAGTACTACATTGAACCTATATTATTACCTCATACATATCTGATTAAAATCTATAACCTCCTAAAAGGAATATTAAACTATATTTAGTATTTTTATTGTGGATTTTTTTAAATATTGTATTTCTTTAGAATAATACATACTGTGTAACATGTCATTCCAAATACTTGACTATCATAACCTAACTAGAATGAAAAAAAGCACAAGGTATTTTCTTAATTTCTATAGTCTAGTATTATTTACAAGGGTATCTATTGTAAAAATATTGGAATTAATTTCCCTGTATCAATATTAAAGAGTAATAGAGATTAAAAAGGAAATTAAAACTAAATAAACCAACATGTACTCACCCAATGTATATACTATTAATATTAGAATATAATGACAATGTATACATGGATGATAAAATGGACTACACAAAACCAAAAGGAAATGCATTATTATTATTATATGTCACGTGAATACCTTTAGAAGTCATTTCTTTAATTTCTTCATATCTCATATAATGGACCAATTATTAAAAATAGTAACATCAATCATACATGCAAGATAATCAACAAGGGACTATCTATATATATACTGGTGGTCTATATGTTTGGATTGATCTATAATCCTAATGAGATACCACTATATATATATCAATTTCCTATAATTTCAAAAACCATAAATGAATGATTGAAATATATATAGAATGAGTTCTGTTTTTTATTTTAGGAGGACAAATCACATGGTATAATCACATCTAAATTATTCCAATAAATTAATTAAAAGTAACTAAAGTAAATTAAAACGATTTAAAAATATGAATAAAATTATAAGTGATAATAAATAATAATTTTAAATGGAAATACTTATAAATTTGGAAAAATTAAATATTACTCTGAATTATAATAATTTAATATTTTCTGATGAATGTTATTCATTGATAATTTTTTTAAACATACAAAAACTCTTTTAAAACAAATGTTTTTATAAAATATCTTGGAATATATTTGGTAACTAGGTAATTTTATGATATCATAAGTATCATAAAATAAATAATGTACTATAAATATAAGTGTCAATCAGTTAAAATTCATTATGGGATCATAGCCTAGGGCTTATGGAGACATTTTATAACATGTCTTAGGTGGAACCATTTATTGGATGAATTTTGATGCAATAGTAATTAAATTTACACCCACATTAATGTCACATACCGTACCTTGGTGGGATAACCTATATGAAAAGAATAATCATACAGTCAATATCTCTATAGAGAGTAGAATCATCAACCGACAAAATAATAATTCTTCAAATTTCCTTTAGGCCACCAACGGCTTCATATGAAGTTTACTAAAAAGGATGAGAAAAAAAATCAATATTATATTATAATATTATTTTTTGATATATAAAAAATCACGTTTTAGAAACTTTTATTGAGAATTACCTTTCATATTAATAGATTTACATTATCCATTCATATAATATAATATTATTTCATATGTAATATATATACATCCAAATTTATCACTTTAAGGGTAAAAGAAAAACCCACAATTTTTTTTCTTTTCTATGAAAAATTGATGTTATCATTGTAAAAAAACGAAATAGTAATATTATTTCCATATAAATCATAGTAAACCGTTCAAAAAAATTCATAATGTTTTAAAAATAAGAATCAAATTATATTTCTATTTCAATTCTACAAAAATGTTCCATTAAACCAACTCAAGTTATCTAACATATCTTTATAATATGAAAAAAACCTAAAAATATAATATTTTCATTTTTTATAAATAATAATAAACCACCCAATGAAAAATTATATAGAAATTTTATAAAAATAAACACAATAGATATTATCAAACACATAGAATATATATAAATACATAAATAAAATATTAAATAAAAATTTTATAAAAAACCCATTTGATCTAATATGATATTAGAATGTAAATCATGGATTTTTTTAAAAAAAAATAACAGATAGTTCATAGGAAAATTTTTTAATAATGAAATAAATTTAAAATTTTCTACCAACCATGAATTTGTTAAATAAATTTAACTCAATAGAACCCACTAATTAGAATATATAAAATCATGAAACACTTATCAAAAAAAATTATATTGGTTCAATGAATAGAGAACTCATCCAAAAGACTCTAAAATTATTATGAACATTTTAAAATTTCCCTGGACCAAGAAACAAAATAAACACTCATTAACCCAGGATGAGAAGAAACCATATGGGAGAATTATGAGAAGATATACTTAGGAAGGAAATGATCATAAGAATTTAAAATGGGGATACCTTGCTTCTATAGATATGTTGATAATTGGGTTGATGAGTTTTTGAGATTAAGTAGTCCTCATAATGTGAATTGAAAAAGGTAGTTCTATGAGCTGATCTCAATGGTATCATTGTTAATATAAGATTGATCTTTATAATAAATTTTTTAAGAGTTTAAAAAACATAAACTTATCCCATAACGTGGTATTTAAACAACTTTAATAATTTGATCATGTTGAAAATTCTAATTTGAGACAATTTATTCATTAGCATGAAATGTTATTTTATGTAGTCTTTGTTGAAAAAATGCCTTTTGTGGATTTTAATATAATTATATCTAAGTGGAATATAAAGGAATAAAAATTTATTAAGTTTGAGTAAATGATGATTTAAAGGAGTTCTCTTTACATAATAATTGGTTATATCAATGGTGTATTATACTCTTATAAGAAAACATTCCACAACCTATACTATTATCATTTTTATATACTTATAAATAATCACAAGGTTTCGGATCATGTCCTGATGATGAGGCGCCAATTTTCATATATGGGATTAAACAGGAAATGTAAAGATTATCACACTATAAGATAAAATCAACATCACTACTAGAGGTTTCATTTCATAATGATGATAGGAAATGATATGTATTTGTGTAGATGTTTCTGAGGATATTAGAAGGTCATAGAATAATATTGCAGGTAATTCAATGAAGGTGATATAATTAAAAGCATATTTTTTGAATTTTAAAAATTATATAGTCTGATAATTTTATATATCATGATCAAACAACAAAATGGGTCTTCATATAACATATTTTCAAACTGAATAAATATAATGGGACCCAGCTAGAGAAACATATAATGGAACTTTAAGATAACTAAAAATAATCTTCATAATTCGTTTTATTAATTTTTTGTATTTTATTGAGGATTAGAATAATTTTTCACATTTGATCCAAAATTTATAGGTACTTGAGGAGACTGTGTGAGTTATATTAACTTGTTAATAGTCTCCTAGATATTTATCATACTTGGGGTTTAAGACTATATTATATCTCCTTTGAATTTCTTTTATTGATAATAATATAAGAACAATGCTAGTGGGATCATAATTATTGTACACTATGGAATAACACTCGATAACAGCAATTAGTGAACCGTTCAAAAACTCTTATTTCATATATATTATATCTGTATATAACTCATATAAATAATTAGTTTAATTTATGATCCTATAAAAAAACAAGTGATGTGTAATTTTAAAAAATATTTGGCGGTTTAACCACTAATTCACCCTATAAGTGGTGGAATACTCTCACTCATGGCCTCAAAATTTGTATCAAATGATGGTATTTATAAAAACATTTATTTATATATTTATCAATTTGTATCAAGAAATTTATTTCTTAAATATTTTTAATTTTAGTTATTCCAAAGGATTTGATGTCTTTCATTTATTATTATAATAATTTTATAGAGTAGATTTATGGAAGGAATATATATTTTTTAAAAAATAAAGGCATTACTATGTTTTATGGGAAGAGATCCCATCTATAGAAGAATTTTGTAATTCTATATATTATTTTTATTATATTGTACATTATTGATAACACAAATAATGATGTGCATATTATTTATTTTTTAACAACATACACATTACTTGATAAGAAGAATATTGAAGTTTTTGGGACACTAATTAAAGTGTCACTCTCATCCCACTTATAGAAGGATTTGACATGAGTAATGGGTATAAAAATAGGGTATAGAATTTAAAAGACACTCCATGATATCGACGGTGGAGATAATAAGGTAAAGGATTCATGATTATAAATTTATAATTCTAAATTTGAGGATATTTTAATTAGATTTGAAGTATCTATGGATTAGTTCTTAGTTGGGGTTAAAAAAATTAAATTAAATTTGATGTTATAGAGTGGTTCACTTGGATTCTATGATGGTTAATAAATTAATAAGGATTCCAATGTACAATTTTAATGTGAATATTTATTCCCTCAATGACCAGGAATAGAAAAATTCAAACTAAATATTGATGAATAATTATATCTATGAAGAATATTTTAATATTTCAAAATAAGGGAAAATTATGGATGTTTTCAAAGAAAACTTTTTTTGAAATAGTGTATAATATGGAAAGTCAAGAAGGGAAATAGATAATAGGATTGAAATATAAAGAGATATATAACCTTGAATTAAAACTAGGGATGTGATATTAACTAATATAATATGTATGGTGAATTGATCTTCATATTATAACATAGATAATGCGGGATAAATTTTCTGGCATTGTGTAAGAAAGTAGCTGAACAAATATATGGATACCCATGACATAATACTTAGAATAACCCAGATGGTGATAAATGAATTACCCAATACATATAATGACACACCTAGGGGAGGGAATGATATAGTGGATTTATGATCTTAGATTGAATGTCTAACTTGTAAATTTATAAGGAATGAATGAACAATATAAAAATAATGGTAAAAATGATCCTCATAATAAAGAGAGAAAAAACTAATAGATTTTTTATTAATAAAAACAAGAATGAAATAAAATATTTAGTGATGTAACAATTTATAGCTAAGAGATCATACAAAGTTAAAATAATTACTCCAAAAATGTCCTAAAGAATAAAAAACATTATCCACTAATTTAAGAAAGAAAAATTCTAATGAATATTTTTAGGAAAATAATAACACCAAAAAAGACCTTAAAAATTCCAGAATACATTTCCACCAATAGGTATTAAATTGGTTTTCTATCCCTAAAAACATTACATTAATAACTATGAAATCCAATTTAATGATTTTATAATGTGGATGGGATTCCAAATTAATGGAATCATATTTAATAGACATTAAAGGTCACACATTGACTTTGATAAGTTATATTATGGGATTACTATCTCTATCCAAGCAATATAATATGTATTATTCTTCTATTGAAATCATATGGAATCCCATAAAATCTTATAACCTCTTATTTATTCTACATTTCATTGGGTCTAAAAATCTAAATAATCTTTACTAATAAATAAATAAGAAGAAATGACCAAGTTTTTATCATCATTAAAGTCTACATGAGTCTTAGTAGTATTATATAATGGGTTAATGATATCAAAGTGAGGTTTAATATTTAGTTTAGAATCAATATTGGTGGGAATTTCATTGCATTGGTAAGGAGGTTATATTTTTGACACTTGGTTGGTTAATTAATATAGGTAATAATTACATCTATGAAGAGGTATCGTATGATTCTAAAATAATACCTTGTTATAATATTAATCATTATTAGGGAAAGGCATATTAAAAATATGAAATTATTATAGGCTTGGAGTTATGTATCATATAACATTATTTTAGTTAAAATCTGCACATTAAATTTATTATGGTTGATGCAAATACCGTATTTAGTTGTAAATTTTAAACACCCCCTTTCATTGACCTTATAAATTCTTCTTCTTAACCATATATATATAATTTTCACAATATCCACATATAGCTCAATTAAAGGAGGGGTAGAAGGTTCTTGGGATAGTTTATCAATTGATTGATTTAGGAACTAGTGACACTTAAATAGAATATTTGTAAGATTTATATCTTTAAAAATACCCAAGGTATGATGGTTTAGTTTTTAATTGAGTAATTGATAATTTTCAATAATATGTAGATATTATGTTTCATTTACTTTGGGTAGAGGATGAGAATTTTATATCATTTTTGGGTAGATTATTTCCTAGAAAATCTATATATAAATTGATTATTTATCTTGGTGATCAATTTATGTCTATGTATTCGTGGGATCTACTCTAAGGGTAGTTCATAGGAAACTCATTTCACAAAATCTTAGGTCAGAGGAGTATCGGGAGTTATTAAATATTAGACAATGAAGGTATATCATATAATAATTTATATTTTGAGTCATAAAATTTCAATGACACTCAATAGTTTTATTTTTTGATGAAGAGATGAGGGAGTGACATTTTGAAAGGAATTTATGACTAGATATATAGTTTTTGGTTATCTCTTTCACCTTGGATATTTTTATATAGGTGTTGTTAAAATATAAATTTATTGATAAAAAACCAAATGAGATCAGTGTTGTTAGATATGGGATGTATTATAGTATTCCATGAATTGAGAGTGATAATATGACATATCATTTGGTAATAAATATTTCTTCAGGAAATGTTCATGGATTCCAATAAACATCCCAATACTAATTTTATTGAGTTGAAAATTATCAACCCAACATTAGAAGTCTAAATGTGATAAGACTCATTTATAGTAGTTATGTTCATCAATAAAAAGTTTATAATTCTATCATTTATCCCAATATGAGCTTTTTGGTGTGTCATTTGATGAGACACATCAGTTTAAAGTGGCTTCACAATGATAGATTCCTCCTCATGAATAACTAAAGTAGTATGATTAATGAGCTACTAGAAAACCTATAAATTTTGGTTTAGGGGAAGGAAAACTTAGAGATATTCTACTACTTTAGATACCTAGAGTATAGTGGAGGATAATTTATGGTTGGGATCAAGGGAATATAGGTAGAGGAGTTGGGAATGTGAAACTATAATTGATGGTGGTACCTACCTGAAATAAACTAGAGATTATCAAAGTAATTATATTCCCTCATTTTACTCTATATTCAATATTGATATATATTATAACAATAATATATTTTATTACAAATTCATTTGTGTGAGGATTTAAACTCATGGTTTACTGACTTTATAGATGGTTTTTTTATACACCTCAAGGAGAGACCAAACTAGGTTGATAAATGTTTTTTATTAGGTGTGAATATGTAATATACAGATATTGGTAAAATTTGGAATTTATATTTTTATTATTATAACAAAATTATGTCATCCTTTTTCATATATTAGTTTTAATATATGTAGGCTTATTTATATTGAATATTATGTTAGTTTCACTTCATTAATAATGGATGAATTTGTGGTAATTTCTTTGGTGAGTGGGATTATTTTATGGACCACAAATATGTAGATCACATACATTTATAGTTTTATAGTTTTATTTAATTTATATTAGAGGCATGAAAATAATATTTTCTAAGTATTGTAGAAGACTTTAATGGTATTTTTATTAAAGAGGTTGCAGACTTACCACCTTATTGATATTTTTTATACGTTATGGGTGAGTGCACAATGCATTACTCTAATACCTCTTAGAGAAATAGTTGACATGGTAATGTGTATAAATATTGTTTGTGCAATTTATCATAAACTCTTAGATAACAATGGGGTAGAAAATAAGGTAAAGGAGTGATGATTACAAAATTCTCAAGCTTTATTTTACGATATTTGAGTTAGTTAATATGATTTAGTGGAAGTATTATTATTTTTAGTAAAAATGTTATAATATATATTAGAAGTCATAGAGTGTATCTATATGATTTAATGATGGTTATTAAATTAATGCAGATCATACCAAACAATTTTTATATGAATATTCTGTTACTTGAAGATCATGACTTGAATAAGTGGACCATTGATAATTTTAAAAACGCATTCATAGAGTATGAGATGATGATATAGCCAATAAAAGGCGGGAAGGATAATAATAAAAGTAAATAAAGATTTAATATTTTAATGGATAAATATATCTTGAATCTAAGAGGAATCATAAAAAATAAACCAATTTTTTTAGATGAATCTATGATGTTTTGTGTGATTATATCATTACTTCCAAATGTCAAGAACATTGGTAAATTTAAATACAAGTTTAAACTTATTTTTATGTTTTTAAATGATATAATTATTGGAAACCTTTTATCACATTTCATTGAGATAAATAATGGAAGATAAAGTATTGATTAATCACAGATATCCTCAAGGAGACAAAAAGTGTGAAGTGGTAACATTGGAAGAAAATTCATTAATATTAAGGGAAATAATAAATCTTCCAAGAAAAATAAATTATCTCAAAAAATAATCACACATCTAGTGATGAAAAAATTGAAAAATATGAAGAATATTATAAGAATAATAGAATCAAATATTTCGTTATTAAATAAAAATAGTACAAGGGTCCCTCTTTTAAATAACCAAGGTATTTTAAATAATATATCACTTTTATTCATTTTATTAATCTATATTTATATAATAAGAATTTATTTTAATATATATATATATATATTTACTTGATTTTCATAAAGATAATTATACATTAAAATAATTAATAATTATACATTTAAAATTATTACTTTTACATCCTGGAATAAATGTTTTTTTTATTTTAAGATTAAATATATTTTGTTAATATTATTATCTATTTTTATATATTTAATGAATATTTTATGCATTCGATATTATTTAAATGTACAATAATATTCATTTTATGTATTTATATTGAATATTATAATTAAGACTATTTTATATATTATTATGGAGGATATGAAAAAATATTGTGATTTTTACTTCAAATGAAATTTATTCTTTAAAAAAAATTTAATATATTATAAGCATTATTTAAAAAATATAACCAATAATAAATATATATTTATATTACATAAATAAATTTTATGTTTTAAATCATCATTTCAAAAATTGGGAAAAATTATTTTGCTAGAAATTTACAATAGGAAAGTCTTGACGATAAATATTGAATATATTGTATATTAAATATTTTTGTTAGAAAGAATTGTTAAATAAATATTAATATCTTTATGTTAATTTTTATTTCTGATATATTTAATGGATTTCTATTTAATGTAAATAATAATAATCAATGTGAAGATAATTATATCGATAGGTTTTTATTTTAATTTCTTATATATATATATAAGAGTTATAATTCAAATTGAATTTTACTAACCCTTATGTTATAAGTATATAGAATATTGTTGAGAAATTAAGAAAGATATTGAATATTTTACATTATCTAAAATATAAAATATTATTTCTAGAAATTAAATATCCCAATTTTATATCATTAGAGGTTTATTAATAGAGTTTAATTCCTCTAAAAATATTAAGAACACAAGTTTGAATTGAACATTAAAAACTATTATTAAATGTGTGTCTTGAATATTATGGAATAATTATGAAAGGTACATAACAAGGTAAAATAATTTATACCCTTAAAATATTTGTTTTTAATGTCAAAATGGGAATGAGAATTGTTTAGTGATTTAGTAGAAACTTTGGAGTTATTTTTAGAATAATAATTTGAATTCAAGTGGAATTATACTTCTAATTATTATATTTTTATCTAAAATTATTGTAAACATTATAGAAACATGTATAATTTTTCTTAAATTATATTATTATTAATATATCATATAAATATTATCTAATTAATATAAATTAAATTTTATGGAAATATAAATAAGAATATTCACATGGAATACTAACGCAGTGCTCTAGTAACATAGAAAAATAAAAATCTGGTGACATAAATATAATATTTGAGAATAGGTAAGGTTATTATAAAATTAAAGAGATAAGTATCAGTATTAATCATTTAATTTTTTATATTTATTAATTATAAAGTTATATAAAATTATAATTATTTTAATTCTAAAACAAGTCTTACACACTGTAACAAAATTCCAAACTAGTAACTAAATATTTTTATGAAGATATAAAGAATAAATAATGATTTTAATGGTTTTATAAGAAAATAATTATATTAATAAATTATTGTTTTTTGTGAAAAAATTATTCCTAAAATTAAATGTAAGGTTAATAATTCTAATCCCCTAATAAATATTGATATGATGATTGTGAAAGTAGGAGAAAAGCAAAAGGTTAAAGGATTTAATATAAAAAATTGATAAGGTTCATAAAATTAAAAAATTTAATTAATTTTTTAAATAGAAATGATATTTAAAAAAATTTAAATATAAAATGATGAATTTTATATTTTTTAGATAATTTTTAATATAAACTACAATAATAACCCAGAAAATATATACAAATTGATTTTTTTATTACAAATGATTTATAAATTAACAAAAAAAATTGAAAACCTATTTTGATTAATATGTGTTTGTGTAAGGATATATCGTATCTTCCTTTTTCTATTTATGATCATTTTTTTACATTAAATTCACATTTGTAACCCTTAATTAATGAATGTTTGTAAACATTTCATAGAATATTATCTCTAAAATGGGTCTCATTATATCCTTTCCTAAACAAAATTAAATTTCTATTTTCCCTCCATATTATATTAAAATTAATTATATTTTATTATTTTCTCATATTTTCTTGGCTTTCTTAGTAGAAATAAGTCACACAGTTTTCATTAGGAAAAAGATTATTGAGGAAGGATTCAACAAATTAATGTAACTATCATCTTATTTAATTATTTTCTTAATAATTTTCCCTAATAAATTCTTTAATAAAATTTTACATGTTTTTGGATTTACATTTAAATAAATATATATTTATAATAAGAGTATAATTATAAAATATATATACTATTTGTTAATAATTTTTTCATTGTAGAATGTTCGTGTTTGGGTCTGTTCAACCACCTATATGAATGACACCGCTCTATTTTCATAATTATATTTATTAATGAATTAAAATAATAAAAATAATAATGAATAATATATATTTTAAATATTAATTTAAGTGATTATAATTATTTGGTAAGTTAGCATTCAAATAAATATTCATTATAATGTTACTATTTAATATTGGAAAAGTTACCAAACACAAGTATGATATAGATTTTTTCCTTATGAATCATACTTGTAACTCCAATTGAAATAAAATATGGAATTATAAATTATTATAAAATTATAATTCAAGTAAAACAACTATTAAAGATATTTTAAAATAATTTTAAAGGAATGATGATGAAGAACATTAGACCAAAACTTACATGAAGCTATGAGAACTACTAAAATCTGATGATTGATACAAACAATCTTCATTTAATAATTATGTAAAATATATATATAAATCAATCATAAAAAAGTGAATACATATAAAAATGTTTGTCATATATATTATTAATAATACTATGTTTATTGTTTAGGGTTTTAAATAATGTTCAATAAGTTTGATGTTACGATAAAGGGATTATTGAATGAATTTATTTCAATTCATTTATGCTCTTTATTCTTTGATCATATTTTGATAATATTATTTTTATTCCTCTATTTGAATGTATAACATTTTTTACTCTTTTAAATGGGTATTTATATTTTATCCCTTAATCTATTCACTGTTTGATTCTTAAAATCAGATGTTATGATATTTGTACGGATAGTAATCTCAAATATACCTTTTTATCACGTTATATAATGGGTATTAATATATTTCTAAATTAATTATTTATTACTTATAATTTTGATAATGCAATATTTTAATTTTCATTCTTTATTCTTCTCTCTATGTCTCTTTCTCACATAATTTTCTTAAATTTTCATTAGATGGATTCTTATTAATGTTTTATTTTATCATATCCCTAAAATAATACTTATTTTATTTGTTAATAATTTATAAGATATAAAATAATAATTTATTTAATATAAATAATCAAATCATAAGAGAAATATTTTATTAAACATACACGAAACTTTTTATTAGCCATGATAGGATTTTTCCTCAATGTTAATGTACATTTATTTAAGAATATTTTTATTGAATTAATTTAATTCATCTATATTATATGACTACATTATATTTTTCTCTTAAAATTTTATTTTTAAATCCATTACATTTGATTTATAATGGATATATTTAATTATTATAATGAAGGGTTTAAATTCAGTCTCCCATGAATTCATTCATATAATAGTTCTTTTACACTCTAGATGATAATGAGTGTCTCTAGGGTATATCCCCCAATTCATTGGGTAGATAATTATTCCAAGAGAAAAATATATTGGAATTAATCGAAATGATTATTACAATTATGGCTGATTATTATTGATTACGAGTAATATGAATATGACATTTCAATAAACAGTCATTATTATTATATTATCTTTATGATTGTATATTAGCTTTATTTATGTTCCTCTTTGAATTTAATATATATTTGTAATAATTATCATGTATCTAATTTAATTATAGAATATAGATTATTATATTAGTTTTTTAAAGATCTATATACCCTCTTATGACTATTTTATGTGTCATATATATATTCTTGAGCATTCATGTATTTATTGCCTAACTTGTTTTCTTCTTTTTTTAAAACCTTAATAAACTTTATATGTTCATACGATGTTTTATAATATTTTTTATTGGGCTTAAGGGTTAGTAAAAATGACTTTGATGAATAAATTCGAGTTATGATTATTAGTAATAAATAAAAAATGTGGAAAAAATGTTTTTTTGGAAAACAAATGTACACTATGTTAGAAATAATGGGGTTTTCTCCATAATGAATTTCATAATACTCAAAAAATATAAACTTAAAGGTATTTATAATATGAGTGTTGTAATATTTGTAAAAAATATGTAATTTTTGGATTATTATGTTCTGGATGTTTTAAGTGAATAAAAATGTTAAAAATAAGCGTCATAAAAAGGTATTCAATTAAGGATAGAGGTTTTGGTGACTTTGAGGGAAATAAATTAAATTTTAAATGGAAAATCCTTAATATAGTAGAAAAAATACCTTAATAAATCACTTGAGACGTCAATAGTTAAAAAGTTCAATGATACAAAAGTGGATTTCATAATAAATATGATATATATCAATGAAATCCTTGATGATAAAGAGAATATTCTTGAGATAAATAATGAAAATATTATTTTTAAAAATGAAAATTTTATAGGACTTAAGGTGATGTTTTTTTATGATGAAAATGTCAGAAAACAATATAATCACATGAGTTTCAAAAATATAAAAAATTAGTTAGTGAATTCTCTATGGTGGTATATAAGTCTATTTATGGTGCAAAGAAACTTGAAGATTACCTTATGGTATAATGAAATATTGTTTTCGATAATCATTCTTAAAATATAAATGGTTGAATAAATGATAAGATGGGAATACTCTTTATTTTATCACCTAAGAAGGAGAATACATGAATTATTATTACACGTTTTTGCTAAAAAATTTAAAAAATAATGATTTGAATAAGAATATTACTGTTAAATCTAAGTATAATGATAGAATAACATAAAAAAGTATGTTCTTTTGTATGATAAAACTGGAAAAGTTATTATTCTTCAATGAAAAAGCGATTGAATGATAAAATTGTGAAGAATCTTATTTTGAAATATTTATATTTTACTTCAAAAGAAGATATTGGTTCTATGGAGTATATGAAAAAAATATGTGTGGTTGTATAATGTTTCACTCCCTAAACCAAAGAGGGGGAATAAATTTAGGGGATCCAACATTATGTTCCTAGAGTTCAACCAAGAAAACATCTAAAAGAGATGGTAAAATTGTATAATACATTCGAAATTATTTAGAATGATTATGGGATAGTTGATCAACCTATAGATGAAAAAAGAATTGTATCTTAATTCTAACAATGAAATTTAATATTAATTACAACTTTAAAACTATTATAAGGAAGAGTAATTAAAAATCAATGGGGGTTGAGGGGGCTTATAAATCAATGTATGTAGGAATCCCTAGATTCTTGATAGTATTTTATCACCATACTTTACTAAGATATAATCAATTATTGAAATATATCTAAAGGTTTGATGAAGGATATTTTAAAACTAGAAATTATGGATCACTTAATGTAATTTTTTTTGAAAATTCCATAATCAGTGATAAGAAATTTGAATCCAATTACATTGTCATTATTCAGGGCCCAAGGCCCAATCTATTGAGTCTCCTAAAATTATGATAATGAAAATGCAATGATATTTTTAAGGAATGAATGTTTCATTATAATATCCAAGGATGAATTATCATTTTTAATGGACAATTAACAAAGATAAACTTATTTCCAATATATGATGATTAAAATAGTATATAAAAGAGTGATAAGGTGGCAAGTGGGATTTTCCATATAAGACATATACATTTAGGAAAAAATCATGTAGCTATCATTTTTTAATTATTTTTTATAAAGAAAATATAGAAGATAAATATAGGAATAATAAACACTTTGGAGGCATTTAAAAAATTAAATATGTTGTAAAATAGTCACAATATGATATAGATAAAAATTAAGAACCTTATTAAGCTAATACATTTGGGTTTACATTGTCCAATGACCTTATATTACACTAACAGATATAATTATTTCATTACTTTTTTTACTGATTTGACACATATTACTTATATATATTTTATGTTGATAAAATCCCAAGCTCCTAGTATGTTTAAGAATATTTTCAGTTATACAAAAAATAAAACGGGATATGGTATCAAAATATTTCATTCTGATAATTAATCTAAAAACAAGAATAGATATTTTGAAGCATATGTTGAGAAATATGGATTATGGACATTTTAATTGGAGCATGGTACCTCAAATTAGATTTCGAGTCAAGGAATAATAATAAATTAATAAATTTTTACACTATTTTTATGCTAAGTAGAATGGATTAATATGAATTATGAGATATGGTGTGAGAATAAGTATATCTTAAAAAGGATGAATGTTTTTTACATACCATATTAAATAAATATTAATGGATAATTTTGGAAAATATTGATGATAGATCAAATGTGGGTAGATTTTGTGGAAATACACCTAATATAAGGAGTTATCAGTGTTTAAACAAGAATATAACGAAGATTATTTATAACTATGTTGATATTATTTTGAAAATTAATATTTACTAGAAACATAATTACCCATTGATAATGAAATTTAAGATGTACAAGGAGGAAATTATGGAAATCATGTGAAATATTTTTATTTTTATATAGATTTATAAATTTACCATACTGACTATTAGATTTATGATAATAAAGATGTCTTTTATAAAAGATGATCTATGTTTAAATGGATTAAAAACCTTTTTGAGCCTGAGAAAAAATACATGGATATATAATATATTGTATTAAATATTAGATAATTTAAGAAATTCCAATCATACATACATTCCATTATAATTTGAACTAAAGAGGTTTGGATAGTTATTTTCACAAGCTTGGAATTATAAGGTTAAAATCATCCTAAACAGAATTAAATTCAAGAATTTCATAGTGATTAATAATCATTATACCTGGGGAGAAGAAAAAAAATACACTCATATTAATTTTCTATATCGATGGAATAGTTTTTATCAAAAACAGATAGGACAAAAGTGAAAAGTTTTGTACCCAACTTAGGAACCTCATTGAGATGCCAATTATTGGTGATATGACACAATTGTTTGGGTTTTAATGTCACATACACAAGTATTTTTATCTTTTTATCTTAAAAATTGTATGTTCATGAGTTTTGAATGAATTTTATAATAGAATAATTGAAATATATCTCCCCTCCTATAACACTAGTGACAAAGTATTATATGTATTAAGAAGAAATGGGTGTTGATAAAATGTTGTCCTAATGGATCATTGGTAGCTTACTCTACTTGATAATGTGAATATTGAACATTATGTTTACAAATAACATTTTGGAATGTTTTCAAATATATCAAATGGAGTAAAATTTATAGAAACAAAACAGATCTTGTAATATATCAAAGGGATATATGATTATGGATTAATATATGAAAAACATATATTTTTAAATTTTTATATTTTATGATGTAGACTATGTGGGTAATATTGGTAACTAAATGTAAAATTCAAGATGTTAATTATTTATTGAACAAATATATGTTTACTATCACTCCAAGAAAAAAATTTATATACATTAATAGAAAGTGAAGCTAAATATGTTATAACATGACAAGTAAAGGAGAAAATAATGTTGACAAAGTCACAGATAAAATATTAGTGTCTAAATGTTTCATACACATTTGGGATTATGTTAGACAATTAATGTAGAGAATTTTTTTAAGGAAGTTGGTACATAATTAAAGGATACAAAATATTTATATCAAGTACTACCTAATAAAATAAAATGTGGAACATTGATAGATTTCATTATATTTTTTTAATAAATTATCACGATGTACAAATATTTATAAGGGACCGAATAATGTTATATTAAAAATATTTGTTTATTTTTTGGGGAGTTAAATCTATCTTAAAATAACAATATGTTCACTATATTAATTTTCCTATTTCATTAATTTTTTATTTTTTGAAAAAGGGGGAGAGACTCCTCTTTGTGTTTTGGTGATAATCAAGATGATAAGAGAAGAAGAGTTTTTTTATAAGGTGTAACCCAAAGAGTTACTAATTTAATCTCATATATTAGATCATATTCATTACAAATGTTTGTAAAAAAATAAAATGGTTGGGATAAAATACACCTTGGTGGATGGTTTGATTTGTTTTGTATATTGAATAGTCCTCATGTAGTGAATGGATAATGGGGGCTATGAGTTGATCTGAATTGAGAAATTTCCATCATATCATTTATAATGTAACTAATAGTTGGAATAATTAAAAAACCATTCATCCAAATGATTTAGTGTTTAGAAATATTCCACATCTATAACATGCTATGAATTATTTCTTATGATAAGTCATTTTTCTGTATTGAATATAACATCATGTTTTATTTGTTGATAACATGATAATGGATAACTTGTTTAATGAAAACTCTGAAGAAACATTGAGATAACCATATATACAATCCAAATATCATTCTATAGATGATATAAAAATGATTGAGGAGAAGAAAAATTCTCTCTATAGATAAAAAATGAAGAGTAACATAAAGTGACTTTGTTAGATTAATCAACTTGTTGATTATTTTATAGTTCTTTACTATAATTGTAGTTCAGTCTAATCTTTCAAATCCCATGCCTTATTCATGTTTAAAATAATATAAGAACATGAATAGTTGGATGAGAACCAATAGACACAATGTATTAGCCACACTATAGTAAGAGATAATGAACATTATAATTTTTTTTCTTTTAAGTGTGTTTTATCTCCCTATATCTTGGATAAGTTTTTCATTTAGTTCATAGTAAAATGCATTAACCAATGAAAGGGAAATTATTTGATATTTGAATTTATTAACCACTTATTTTACCCACACACTCTCAGTGGTGGTAAAATATAGTTTACGGACTCACAAATTTTTGATAAATATCATATGGTGAATCAAGAAAAGGATGGAAGGTGAGAGTCTTCCCTTTTGAATCATGGGTGTTGACTGAAATGACTATAATGATTTTATTTCCACTTTTTTACATAGTAAAAAATAATAATGAGAAAAAGGATATAATAATAATAATACCATAAATAATATTTTTTCTAAAAACTTATAAATATAATTATACACACATATATTTCTACATAATTCTAATAATTCTTTCATTCAATATCATTCAATGTAAAAAATTAATTGTCAATATCATAAAATAATAATATAATAATATAATACATAATATTTCATTTACATGTCAACATTACAAAATATAACTAAAATATGGGAAACTCATTCCAAAATCTTTGTAACCAAAATATATAATAAAAAATACCATAATATCATTACATAATTTGACCAAAAAACATCTTAGAAAGAAAACTCATTAATAAAAAAGATTCAAGTCTACTATAAAGAATGCACAATTATGATTTGTGCCATCCCAAACCATCCATTATTCGTGCACTAACCATGAATCACTCATTATATCCAAACTATAATAATGCATTATTACTATTCATGGTTTACCGACCCCTAAATATGCCATTCATCATCCAAAAATTATATTTTTTAAAATAAAAATTATTGTTTAAAAATAACATTATAATAATACGTATTTAAACATTGAAAAGTGGGGCATCACATACTTCACCCTTGGAGGATATATTTTTGATTCTATTAACAAGTATAAAATATCATCTTGTTATTATAAATATATTTTAAAGAGACTTATTAGTATATATTTTGTGTTTTCGTGTTACTATTCATTCTTTTACTAGGATTATTTTTTTGAATTTAATTTGTATTCATTAAACATAATTATATTAAAATTCCTTCTCATATTTTCTATAAAACATTTATTATATTTTTTTTAAATATTGATATGTATGATATAAATCACAATAGATACATATTTTTTCATAATTGGGGATAAAAATATAAATCATGCATGCCTTGTCCTTTTATTTTAATTTCTTATATAATATTGGGTGGGAATATAACAAAATAGTTTGTATTCACAATAACTGGTGAAATAATATATTATATAATTTTTTAGAGGTAGTGAACACTGATTTATCGCTTATAAGTTTTTCATCCATAGCTTTCTTGAGAATTTATAACGATAAGGTAGAACCTCCCATATAAATATTGATATAAAATAAACTATTAGTCAAAATGTATTGAAAAAAATGATATTATTTAAGAATTATTGTAGAGATGAATTGATATTCTATATGGAATAAATTTTCAATCATAAATAAAAAATAAAAATATTATTGAAGTATATTTGTGTAGAGAATAAATATTTTGTTTCATAAATAACTATTTAATATATTATAAAATAAATGTTTTGAATACAATAAAAAATAATATATTACATTTCATTGAGGACCCCAATCAATGTTTTAGCTACAAAAATTTGTCATAGAGAATACATTGGATCTTCAATGGTGTTTCGAATAGAATTAGAGTCTATAAGTAATAAGAAGTGAGATTTATAAGTGAGAAATGTATTGTAAAAAAATAAAAGTATTGTATACATGATACCTATATGGGGTTGATTCTAGATAAAATACGTTATATTGTACACCCCAAAAAATTGTGTTCCATCTAATAGATTGAAAACTCACATAATGTTGGTAATTATATGGGAAGATAAAATCCATAATGTGATATTAATGTAGACTAGGTAAAATGTTTCAATTGATAATGACTAGTTTATCAAAGGATATATTAAGAATATAGTTTGTGTATATAATTTTAATGTAAATTTTCCAATCAATATTTTTTAAAATATATATTATTTAATTTTAATTCATTCATGTCTATTTGTTTTGGAATTAGTTCACCTAGCATAATTATCATCAAAAGCTAGTCATGGAAATCGTTGTAGATTATATGGGATCATTTTTTAGAAAGACAGCGTGATATCTTATGCCCTTAAAACACATATTTTTGATGAATTATAATGATTTTATCATTATTTTTAGAGATCATTGTCTCTATTGTGGGGGTTTTTGTCCTCAAATAGGTGTTTATTTTAATTAAGAAATAATAAAGAAATTTTTTGAGGATATTTACATGAAGAAAATAAAAGAACCATATACTTTATTTAGAACTCAATGATAGAGAATCTTGACTTATCCTTAATAAATTAAAGGATATCATACTCATTGGAAGTGATAAAAATAAATTTTAAAAATGAAGTTGTGATCATTAAATGGAAATTTTGACCAAGTTGTATCCATTGAATTAAATTCGGTGATTTTATATGTCTATTTGATAAAAAATAAAATGATAGGAAGTTTATATTGATGATATTGTACATTTTATGCATATTTAGAAGAGAATAATGAATAAAGAGAATCATGTGATCTATTTTCCATTCATTAGACATTAAGAATATATCAATCACCTCATTAATGAAGAATATCATTAAAATAATTCACATATATTTGATAAGGGTGTGTAATTATTTTTTATACATTTTATTAATAAAATATTATTATAGTGGTGGGTTAAAAGTTTTAGACTAAATTTTCTAGAAACTATTACTTGGTAGTTGTGTTCACCCAAATTCTAGTAATTATACTGAATTTTTTGTTATATATTTATGGGAGCAGTGAACACAAAACACACATTAAACTATATTTAATATATTATATGGATCATTGGAATAAAATTTAATTATGATTTAGTTATTTTATACTCAAACTTAATTTAATTATAAAATAATGTGGTTTCTAAAAATATTTGGAAAAAAATACCATTGTTAAGAGAAGTTAATAAAAAGGAATACAATTTTTAAAAATTTATTATCAAAATTCATCCATACCCACTCAGGGAATCTTATAACAGGTGGGACCTCAGATTCATCAACAACAATGAGGGCATAAGATGTATTGACCAATGGAATCTGTTAATACAATCAAATAATCCCAATTTTATTTATGGTTTATTAAAATGTAGAAAGAGATAAATAAGCCTAATGAAATGAATTTTATATGGATCGAGTTATTTTTCTTTCATGATAAATATTCTCCAAAATAATTCATTTTCCATAGAATCTATTCTTTTTGATTCAATATTATGAATGATAATTTATTTTAGGCGTACATTTAAACACACCATTTAAAATCATTTTAACCCCTTAATCTAGTCTGATATAAAAAGACATGAAATTTGTGCTATATTGATTAATGATTGATAAGTTTTCTAAGGAAAAAAATTTTCCAAAATTTTTACCTAAAGGAATAATCAAAATATATAAATTGATCTATCTAGGATCATATTTGTCTTAGACTAGGATGTAGAAATATTTAGGTGAATTGCATTAGTTATAAGAAATTAAAGATTAAATACCCAATTATAAGGGTAAAATGAACTCAAACATTATTTTATCATAGAAAAAAAAAGGAAAACTGGTAAATGATGTGAAATGAAATGAAAAAGAATAAAATTTCAAAAATAAAGAGTAATATTCTCGAATCAAGGAATTAGAACCTTGTGTGATATTGTAGGGTCATTAAATCTCTAAAGTGGAAAGGGAAATACTTTGAAAATTTGATGAAGGAATAAGATGCGAGATTGATTAAAAATTTGAGAATACGATTTAAAACATAGAATTTGGAAAAGAACCAATGTGGTCCACATACTGATTTACAGGAATTGTATACAGATGGTATTTCTTGTGAACTGAATAGTCTGTAGATAACCCTTGAAACTCTAGCCTATGAGGCGTTGTCCAACAAACTAGGTAGTTTGTGGAATAAATGAATAACCACACTGGTCCCCCGCAAACCACATCGTTGGTGGAATGCAGGAATTGAAATTACACCTGTGAACCATAGCTCTGCAAATCGTGTCATTAGTAATAATGTGATTCAGTGGTATGTCACACATACCATCCTTACAAAATCAGTTTACGTATGAGGAAATACTGGCAGCATCTTGTAAACTTCATGTTCGTGGGATTGAGGAATTTACTTCCACAATCACAAATCACATCCCTGCAAATCTCTGTTGACAGAGTCCTCTACGGGATGGGTGAATTCTTAATGGGATTATACAAATGGTTCCACTGAACCCAAAGATACAACTTCTCTAGTACTCTATAAAAGGGACCCTATGGGGAACTGAAAGAGGAACAATTTATTAATGCGTGGAGATGGAGAGAACACAAAGATTTAATATTTCAAAGAGGAATAATCAATGAAGTACGGAACCACAAATTATTTATAGTGGGTATAAAATCATTTTAAACCATAAAAAGAGGAAGCATAATAATATGAGAAAAATGATAACCTAATTGGTGAACCACTAACCATACTCCCATCATCGATGAACTTTCTATGAACTGTAGGACCAATTCCCCTTCTCCAATCTAGCACAATGCATAACACATCACTTTGTTGACGAAACCTTTCCCCATGTAGCATTCCTCAACACGGATGTGCTCCAGCATCACATACCACTACTATATGCGGAAGGTACCCCATACCGCTTAACAATATAGTATATGAACCACACCCAAGTCTATGTAATACTTTATTATGTGGAAGAACCCTCTACGTGCATCTCAATCTACTATGCGGAGGGATCCCCATCCCTCATGATGAAACAATACACAGAATAGGGTTCCTTCGGGCATTTCACCTTTTAGTTTCAATCATATCCTTCCATACCCATCTCTTCCTCTATGGCTCTTCCACAATCCAGTCCAACATCATCAGCAAAAACACTATTCTAAAGCCACAAAACCCATCTGATATTACCATTGGGAACATGAACGTGCTCTTATGAGTCTACATAACTATTGTAAGTGGATTCATGAAGGGGTAATCCATGTATCAGTATGGGCCCCCAAAATGTTCTTAAGTCAACATTCCCATAGTAACAAAGAGTCAAACCATTGGACACCAATAGGAACCAACCCATTCCTAGTATTAGGGGTAATCACATTCTCTTCCACTCAATTTGGGATAGTGACAAGTTAGGGAATCACAATTACCTTCCCCTTTGATGAGAAATAATGCCGCTCCCCTTTCCCAAAACCCATTTCTGGGTACTCCCACTGAGGTAAGTCCCTACACTTCTTGCAAAGGGGGGGGGGGGTTCTCTTTCTCCTCTTCACCTCATCTCAAGATATTTCCAGATAGTTAACCATACATTACTATCTTTGATATAAACACAGGAGGGAGTCAAGAAGATCAAATCCTCTCTTTATCCCTTTAGGTTAGCAGTCACGTTCTATTCCACCATCATCCTCCTTTTCCATCAACATAAAATGGAAAGTGTGTGGGTGGTTGAATCTATATCTTCTATTTTTTCTAACACTAAGCATGACTCATGTGGGATTAGAGGTTAATGATGATCACAACATAAACACCATCCATAATTATACTATGATAACTGTAATTCTTTCTCTAACAAGGATATATTGGATGCCTACCTATGGCCCCAACTTAAGGGACATTCTACATAAAATTAAGTCCCAATAAAAACCCCCCTGACTCACAAGAATACCATCTTCCCGAATAAGCACCGATGTTACTCATTCAAGAAAGGTCTCCTTTATGGTGGAAGACCCAACAATGTCTTCTCAAATGGGAAGCTCCAATGTGTAAACCCCAATCATGACCCCACCAAAATGTCCTCTTCTATGGTATACACCACAACATACACTGAACTACATGGGTTCTGATTCCTTTAATGAAGATACCTAGTAATCCCATATCATTATTTCGATCTTCATATCAGATCAAATTCTGTCCTCCCTAGATGATGATAAACTCTAGAGTGCCTTCTCATGTGTATTAAACTAGTGTTGTGTCAGCAGTCTCAGATCCATGCATATTCATGATTGATATTGAATCCCAAGAGTAATCTGTGGACACAATAGTGGGAAATAACCAAGGATTCATGAATTTATGAAAATTTCTTAAATCAACAAGATATTACCACTATATAAAATAATTTCCCCCTAGTAGTGTGTTATGAGACCGACATCCCAACCTCTTGACCAAAATATTCCTTCAGTGTCTTTGGTCAAATATTCATCCAACAAGCACTTGTATTTGGATTGTAGGTCGATGAATCATGGATAAAAGGGCTATTTGAGGGTTTCTTGATCTGATGATTAACCCACTAGAGACCATCCTAGGATTTCATACCCAATGTGGGCCAATTAAAAAAACACATAACCCCCAAAATTGCTTGTTGGGACCATTAAATTATGGCACGTCCATTGAAATATGAAACTGATTCACTTCCTGGTCCCCACGTGACCACCTTCTTATAAAAATTATATTTATAAAGAAGGGAACAATGTGAATTGGGTTGCAATAAAATGGTGAACTGAATATTAATCCTTAACAAAGGTGGTGGTATTATCCCACCGTATGCCATTTTGTCCAAAAGGAAGAGGGAAAGCAAGATGTTCAATAATGCATGAGATCATTAGATTCTACATTGATGGTGTTTGTTGTCTTTATATGTCATATATATATTAGGTATTTTTTATAGCTCCCTTTGACCCAAATGTAATCTAAAACAATTGCTCAGACATGTGTATTAGTGTCAGCATAGGTGGTTGGATCCCCAATGAACAAGACTTCATCACATACCCATTATATAAAAAAACGGGATTCAGAAAAATTGATCAATAAGTAACACCAAAATAGTACTATCACCATGGGGGAGGATACAATTCAAACCCTCCAATCAATGAAATCTCTCCAACCGTCTCTTCAGCCATGACCAACATCCCAACATAGGATGACCACATTGGTTGAATCCAACCTCTTTGAAAGCCTTTCCATAGAACACAACAATGAGTACCTCCACCATCTTAGAGATTTATATGATTTCTATGTGGAGTTCTTCATTCCAGATATACAGGAACCCCATTCGGGGGCTCCTGTCAGAGGATGCCTCCACCATTGATGTAAAACGAAATATCCTCACTATGAAGAGGATCTTATATTGAGGTAACATGCTAAATTCCATTGTAAATGGGTCCCTTAGGCTCCCCAACGAGGGAAGAAAACACACAATTTGTACTACGTTATCACCCTAGTTCCTAAGAAGGTGATCTTCCACACGAACACGATGACATATAATGGGCTGACATACAACTCCACCCCCTATTTTCAATCCTGTCATAGAAATATGGTGGAAACCTATGAGATGATGTATATTCCCACTAAATCTTATGAATACCACTAGGAATATATGGTGTCAAATCAAAAGATGGTGAAAATTACCACCAATGCTTTCCTGTCCCGCCATGAAAACAGAGAGACAAATTATAGGTATATGGAAATCCCTACCAATACGCTTGAATCTAGTCATCCAAATAGGATGGTAGCTAGCTATGATAAAATAAAAACCCCTTATTATGTACACTAATCTCACCATCCAAATTGGGCGGAAACCCCTGGGTAGTTATATACAACCACTGATGCATATGCAGACCACTTGTAATATACGGTGGAAATAAAATATCAGCTGACCCAAATTCCTATAGATGCATACAATGTCCACCTACCTAATACATTGTTAATAAGAGAAGAAATTTGGTGGCATACTCATTCCTCTTTCCTAGCATAGGAGAACTACCAGTAAACCCTGGTAACCCATAGAGAACCAGAGTAGGCACAAAATCTTGTTTCAACATCAGAATGTGCATTCATACTCATTCTAAAAAAATGTGCATATTAACAAATCTTGTTAATGATAGAGGATCATAGGTCAATCCCAAACTATATCTTCCATATGTGTCAAGACGTCATTGTGTCGCTGGAAAAAGAGAGGATTGGATCCTACGAGCCAGACTCCTTATGCGCGGTGATTCATCCACAAAATCTTATAGTCACCCCAGAGCAGACCCACATCCCTGATCAAATCCTATAGGGTCGATGACCTTACTCTACAATACAAGGAAAACCAGATCGAGAACAAATATTCATTCCAACTATGGGACACTGGTACAACACAGTGTCTTCTTTAGGACATGCATATATCCCAGCTAGAATTAAATATTTCAATTGGTGTATCCCTGTGGTGTCATGGGAACCAACCCTACAGGGACCCGTATATAATGGTCATTACCAGTAGAAGGAGGCCCTAGTTTCCCATAAGAGAGTGCACACAAATAAAACATACCAAAGGAAACTAGAAAATGAATAACATACTCATGATTCTTCTCTGTTAAAAGTTAGCATTCTCGACACCGTCAACCATCTATAAATAGGTTCTCATGATCTTGTCAGAAGATTAAAAAAGTATGGAAATGATAATAGAAGTTTCGATTGACCACCTTACAATTTCGCTACCAGTAAGTCTGAAGGTCCTCCCTAGAGAACCCATAAGGACATACTATATGTTCTAGAAATAATCGATCAATAGCTCTTATCTCTGAATTCATGTCAGTGTATCCCTCCCCTTGACCAAAAGGCCAAACAAAATGAAGGTAATCCCCTTGCTGTCATCCAACCTGATAGTCCTCCCTAAGGTATATCATGAAGATATGTTTCTCCAAGTAGTCGGATGACAAGTTGTGATGGTATTCGTCATCATGATGAAATTCACCACAAATTGGTATTCCTCATCATGATGAAATTCACCGAAAATTCCTTCCCTGTAGTGACATCAAGCAACGATATAGTCCTCCCCACATTATAGTTCGACCTAAAGGACCTCTCTTTACTATAAATTACAGATACTCTCCATGCATCTAGAGCTATGATGGTAGTCCTTGATATGATAACAATCCAGGTAAAGGCCCTCCCCTTAATGATTCCATGTAGTAATAATTTCCTCCCATTACTATGGTCCCCCCTGAAGGTCCTCTCCAAGGTATACACTATATAATTTATCTCTATATTCAGACACTAAGCTACTATGGAAGTCGTCACCATCACGACACCAACTATTAAGGTTCTCACCATTGAAAAAATACATGCCAGTGAATAGGCCATCCCCTTAGTAGGTCATGTTCCAGAAATCCCTCATATACCAAGGAGCTTGAAACAATAGAGTATGACATGCTAGATACACTCTCAAAGAAATGAAGAGCCCTTTATCAATTAGAGGTGGTCCTGGGGCCACACTCCTCTTCAATACCACCCCCATACCATTTTCATGATAGTAAGACTCCCGCTAACCCTTCTTCTTTGCACAAAATCGTTAAAGATCAATCAAATAGGTATGATAAAGCAAAAGAGTCCCTGGTGGAACAACATCAATATATGTTTCTTGTAAAAAGAAAACTAGACTAAGTTGACAAATCAATGATGTATTGGAACAAAACCACTTATTAGTTCAAAAAACCAAGGAATTTTTCATAATAATGTATGAATAAAATTCACCTCAATATCTAGGTCACTCTTCACTAGTTAAAATCAAAGTTATATCCCTATGATTGGTATAAAGACCAAGTTGCTTTCCTCATATAGATTATTTATCAAATCGATCTATAATCCCCTCTATATATATGAACAACAAAATCAAAAAGGTTAATGAAAGAAATTGAGTTTTCCTACCTTCATGCGATGGACATGTTGCAATACATTATCATCAATGCCCATTCTATTGATCATATCCAGATATGGAGAAAAAATGGAGCTCAACAATTC
This sequence comes from Viscum album, assembly GCA_963277665.1. Taxonomy (NCBI): domain Eukaryota; kingdom Viridiplantae; phylum Streptophyta; class Magnoliopsida; order Santalales; family Viscaceae; genus Viscum; species Viscum album. Next base: position 1,427,701,359 of record OY728156.1, on the reverse strand, counting down.
ACACCACTTACGTTCCAACAGAACCCATTGGATGTGACAACCTATAAATTCATATTCCCTAGATGGTAGTAAAATTAAGTCCCAGCTTAGGAAAGGTGGAATACTTGAAAAGAACTGGCATACAGTAAGTCTCGGAAGCGCCAGGCCTAGTGAGAGAAGGCCATCGAGAATCTCTTGAAACAGTATACTGAAAGCAACTAGTAGGCCTCCCATATAAGGGAATCCAGTAAATGAACACTGATCATGTCCTCATAAGTAGGTAATTAACATGCAGACTCATCACCATATACATCTCACACTATCATGGGAATGCATAACATCAAGAAGGTGGAAATAATAGCAGAAACCACCATAGGTCTAGACCATTTTTTCCCCAAATTCATGCCCAGATGATTTCTATATTCTCTGGTATAGGGATAAAAATGGATAGAGGGGTCACTCATTCCATCCCATCCCATGAACCACATCCCTTGGAATAGAGAAATACTACAATGGAATATCAGGTCACCTTTGAAGTCACTATTGGCCAATAATCCTGAAGAGTGTCACAGAATCATTGGAGAAGATCAAACAAAGTTCGTAAGAAGATCTCCTGTTATTCAATAGCTGAAACACCACCCCTAATGTAGTCTGAATTAGTTATCATCACATATGTCATCCCCATATACCTTAACAAAAATTATACAAATAATTAGGAAACAGGAGAATAGGGTTCCCTCCTAGAGGTGGTCCACATTGATCTTAGAAGTGTGCACACCAAAAACCAAAGAGTTTTCCTAAATTTGGGTTCCCCCTTGGTTAATCTTCATTTACCTCCCATGAGAATATCCAATGAGGATGAGAATAAGAGAAAATTCTATGACCCACCACTTCCTCCCCATTAAAATGACTCCCCCATGCATGATGAGAGATTCACTCGACATGAGGAATAAATAAAATATCTAAGGCAAGTCAATGTTGTGTTTCTATGAAAAATTCATCCAACTCGGTATGTTAATTAGGTGTAGTGTCAAAAAAAACTTCCATCATATGTACTTGTTCTACATTGGGTCATCCTGATGGATGAATCAAGGCAGGAAACTTCAATGAAGGCAGCACCGGGACCTTCAGTCTACCTAAACAAAATCCAAGAAAGATATCAATATTTCCCTCTATTAGGTAAGCAACTGAAACATATTTAACAAAATCCACAAAGGATTCCCCTGGATAGGTATCCTCCTTAGGTCCCAAAAGCATCAACACATCCAATGTTACCCCCTTCTACACCTGATCAGGATCAGGTCCAACATGACATGAATCAAGGGCACCTAAATAACATCGAGTTATTGACAAATCGAATGGATGAAATAGAGGTGCATCATGTTGCAATACATCCAAAATGAAAAACTTATCTTTGATTGGGTGAGAAAATTCCTACCTCCACTAAATTTTAGGAATGACATATTTTGAGTGTTTAAAGGATAAATGGGACCCATATCAACACTTATTTCAATAGTATTCTTAATTTCACCCCATGATGGGAACCCCTAAGAAATAAGAAGTTGTAAAAATTGATACTTCATGCAGACTCTACATGGATCAACCTTTGTGTGGTATGAAATTATACTGGCTAATTCAATCACAGGATGGGAAGACCTAGAATGGCAGTATCTCTTCCAGTTCAGTTCAAAATTTTCAAACACAATAGTTAGTGATCTCATGAACAACAAGCTACTGGAGAATGAGAGAGTTTCGTGCTTCTCTAGAATATGGAAGGGTCTCACTTAACGCTTGAATCAGCCACTCACCCAAGATGAGATGCTTGCCATGTGAGTCGATAATCTTAGAGATTATATACTAATGAAACTCATTATAGTGAAATATACATGCAAGTTTAAATATTTATCCAACATTTCTCAGAGGATAGATAATTCCTCTCCACAAAATAATCTCAAGTCTCGGGTAACCCCATCAGCCATAAGAAAAGAAGTAGGTGGAGCTGAAGTGGCTTCTATTACACTTAAGACAACCACTACTCCAGCCCAAGATCGATGACCCCCACCAAACCATGTAGGGAACTTTGGATTCTAGAAACCACCCCCTCCTCGACAAAAAAAATCAAAGGGGGTGGGGAAAAAATAAATTTCAGGAATGGGGAAATAATTTTTACTCACTCCAAGATTATCAAGTCTGTGGTTACATCTTAGCTTCCATGAATTTTAACATTCTTCAGCTACTAGATCCAATGAAGGCCAATGAAGTAGGTTTCAATGATAGACCAGATTATTTTCCCTATCACTAGATACTGGGATACACCATCCATGAGTGTTTCATCCTCAATGATCTCTTGAAAATAATGATAAATTATGGAAAATTATGATAGGGCCACTACTAGAATAAGTGGAATATGTTTCCACCATAGACCCTAACAATATTGTGGGTGGAAAAGGTCATTAGAAATATGGAATAAATGTTGTTAGTTGGATGACATGAATTATAGTCAATGGAGCGCATGACATACTCCAAGAACTGCTGATGTGAACAAGTGCACTTCCAACAACTCCTGATGCAACATGGCCAACATCCATGGAAATATAATCCTCTAAGGATAGAGAAAGAAAGGAACAAGATAAAGAAGTTGATCCTACACAACAGATAATCTCATATTTGGATATCTTAGATTTCATTCCAATGGATCTTATGTGATGGGAATCGGCCCACAAAATTGCATAATAAGCACCACCCCACCCAACGACACCATCGAATGCTGTCAATCAGGTAGAGTCATTATTAGAAGTGGAATTGATTTTTGGCTCTATCAATGTCATCCATAGAGTTTATCCCTTATTTGATTATGAATATGATTAGGAACTTGAGTTCCCCCACCAAATCTAGGAACTCGAGGAAGAGGCTATAGAAGATGAGGTTATTGAGGAAGATTCATTCGTGATAGAAAACAAACCTCTGGCTATACTCCCACTCAAACCATCAATGTTTAATAGACTCATGGAAGAGCCTTTCAGAGGACTCAATGGGAATAAGAAAGATTATCTAACCCCATCATATAGAAATATGTCCAGATTATCTTGGAGTACCCATCGAAAGAGGAACATATGTCTAACCACCTATGGCATGCCGACATATATTCTCGGCCAAGTCCACAAAGTGAAAAAGCATCACCATCTCATATTTTGGAGGACAAACCATTTTCATCCAAGAATCATGTTCCTAATGTTCCTGTGAAAGAGAACCCCAAACTAGAAAAGAATGGACATTTATACCAAAAATATGATATCTTGAAATAGGTATCCTCAATACCTGCCAAGATGTCAATCATGGATGAAGTGATCCTATCATTGGATCTCAGGGAGGGAGTCATAGAATATTTTCTAAGTCCACAAGAATTTGATGATGAATTAGCCACTACAAAATTATATCAGGCATAGAATGCTCCCAAAGAATTCCATGAGGCCATTTTCATCATGGATCAAGATGAAGATTCCAATATCCAAGGGCACATAAATCCCTTATATGTGTCTTGCTGGAGAAATGGCGTTGATATTTGAAAAATCCTCATCAAAAATTCTTCCAGAGTTAATATCATACCACTACAGACACATCGAAGTTAGATTGCGATGAAGAAATTTTACACCCTACACCACAACCTTGTTGGGGTAAAATAAAAGTGAGTAGAAGTCTTTGGGACAAATCAAGCTCAAAACATGGCTAGGTGACCTCATGGCTGATATAGAATTTATTGTTCCCTAGATAAATATGGCCTTCAATGTCATACTATAGAGTCCCAAGTTGAATCAACAAATGGGGATCCCTACATCATACCACCAATTCATCACATATAGAATCAATGAAAAAATTGTACATTTTACATTGATAAACCGCCATTTTAATCTTTTAAATCAAATTGCATTGATGCAGGATTATATGAGAAGGAAGGGAATGAGTCTTTATCTGACATTGATGATTGAGTCACTCTGCCAAATAGACTAGAAATAACTCATACCAACCATCTTAGGTAGCTCAGAGAAGAATACATACTCCCCATAAATCATGTGGAGTCAATGAATCTAAAATCAAACATAGATTCATCTTTATTCATGATCCTCGTCATAGATATTGAGATTTAGAGTGTTGAAATGTGCAATGACCCTCGGGATGATGGTGAATGCTCCAAAAGAAATTCCCCAAACCCATCCTCAGTTCTACAAAAAATTCCATCCATGCTCACTGAGGAAAAGGAAGTTGTCTAACCACTGAAAAAAATATAGTCACTCCTACACCCCTCACTCCATTCCTTCCAAAAAATTCCCCACAATCATTCAGAACAAAAGAAGTTGTTTCAGCCTCGAAATACTTGAATTGTAATTCTTTTTCGAATTCCAAAGAGCTCATCTTGAGAATTGTCTCCCCATCTAAAGATGAATAAAAGGATGAGGGTGATGTTGAAGATGAATAAGGATAAACAGATCTTAGGGATTATCCTCTTTCTTTCGAGAACGGTGTACCCCCCATCATTTATAAACTCAAAGAAATAGACATGGTTACTGAAGAGGTCCTGCGGCCCAAACTGATTAGTGTGGCCATGTCTTCCAAAGAAAAAGAGATATAAAACTCCTTGGTAAATTATAATTGGGTTATTTTTCATGAAACTATACAGAAATACTAGGGATTGATCTTTATGTGGCCACTCACCACCTGGGCCTGCTAGAGGACCATCATTATTACAAGAAAGCCTCCAGAAGGACTCACCCAATGCATGCTGCCATGATAGAGGCTGGTGTTGGCATGATAATCAAGGCTTAATTTATTTGGGAGGTCCATTATCTCATATGAATGGAAAAAATAGTTCCTATTAAAAAGAAGAATGGAAAGATTAGGGCCTGCATCAATTTTAGGGAACTCAACCAGCACTATATAAAAGACGATTTCCTAGTTCTGATCAATGAAATAATGATTTATACAACTTCTACATATGATTATGTTTACTTAATTAATTTTAAATCAAGGAATCACTAGATTTGAATGGACTGTTAAGATGAAGAATTTTTTTTAAATCCTCACATGTAGTATTTTTCTACCAGGCAATTCCATTTGGTTTGAAAAATGTCTTTTCCATATACCAGCATGCCATGCATCACATATTCAAACCCTTCCAAAGAAAATTTATTGAATTTTATGTGCATGATTTGGTGGTTAATTTAATAAAATTCTTAGACCACCTATTAGATCTTGAAACAAATTTTAGTAAATTATGACAAAATTGTTGGAAAATGTACCCCTTGAAATGTGATTTTGAGGTCACCTTAGGGAAATTCCTTGGCTTTATCATATTCCATCTTTGCATCGATGTCAACATAGAGTGTAAAAAGGAAATCCTTGGCATGTAACCACCTCTCAATATCACTGAGTTGAGAAGACTCTAAGGACATCTGGCCTACATATGACACTTTATATCCTACCTTGCAAGAAAATGTTTTCCCTTCATCTGGTTAATGATGAGAGGGGTTACGTATCAATGGAAAAATGATTGTTAGGAAGCACTTGATAGTCTCAATAAGTATGTCTCATTTCCACCAGTTCTAATGTCGTCTTTTAAAGGAAGACCTCTCATTCTGCACGTAACTGCCTTGGAGTGATCCCTAAGAACGTTACTCGCACATGATGAATGATATTGGAAGAAAGAATAGTCTCTATTATCTCAGATGAACCATGATTGATGTTGAGACTCTGTATTAAAATAATTAGAAGAGATGATTGTCCATGATCTTTGCAGTTTAGTAGCCGAAGAATTATCTGTAGCACCTCGAGGTCCACCTAGTCTCTTAGAGAAATCCTCTCAAGTAAATTCTCAGATTTCCATTGCTGAATTCAAGTATTTCAAGGTGGGAAGTCATCAAACAACATTTCAATATGTTGTTCATATCCTAGACTGCTATCAAAACACAGGAATTGGTAGACATCTTGGAAGAACACCACTAAACAGAAGTGACTCTATTGGATGTTGAATTACGTAATGAAGATGTGATCTCTATATAAGAGGATCCCTAGATATGGGATATACATTTTGACGATGAATCCATATTATTATTAGTAAAAAGGAAGTAAGTCCCCATACTAGTCATGGTGGTGCTAGGAGTCATAGTAATATCCACTGAAAAAGATTTCTTGATATATTTCTTCATATTATCAGAAGGATATACAAACAATGAAGCAGAATACAATAACCCCATTGTAGGCCAATATCTATCAATCCAAGCACATAACAAACAACTGAAAGTAAATAGAGACTCAGAACTGATCATCAATCCATTTAATGGTGACTATGATATCAAGAAAGAGGAGCTGATCCATTTGAAGAACCATGTCCAGAATTAATGGAAGAATTACCATTGGATATAACACTTGCTTATGTCCCTCGTTCATAGAATTTATAGGCCAATGCATTAGAAAATTTAACCACAGATCTCGATGATCTGAATAAAAATGAAACGTTCATCAACATTACCCAAAATTGGATGGTTTTAACATATGTTCAAGTCAATATGTAATAAATCAATGAAATCAGTTCCATCCCTGAGACTTAGGGTCACAGTATTTACTAGATTTCCCCTATTGTAGAATATCTTCAAAAAAGATAACTCTTACTAGATAGGTATAAAATGGAACATATATATTTATGAGAAGTCAATTTCATGTTTTACAATGGTACAAATTGACAAAATGTTCTCTACAAGTGAGGTATCGATGAAGTCCATATAATGTTCATTGATGGAGAAGACACTACTGCTGTCATTAAATAAGTGCATGCTGGAACATATGGGGAACACCAGTAAGCATCTAAATTCACTCATTAAATTTGAAGGCATGGGTACTATTATCCCACCATGATACATGATTGTGCCGATTTCATTAATAATATCCATTTCTATAAAGTCCTGTCCAATTTCATCCATCACCCCCTTGTGTTACTTTACACAACATAGAAATCGTTTCCATTCTTTGTATGGGTAATGTACATTGTGGGACTGTATCCTCCCACCAAATATAGAAAATTCAAGTTTATTCACATAATAGCTAATATATTATCAAAATGGGAAGAACCTGTACCCCATAAAGAATTCGGAGAAAAAGCCATTGTCTACTTTTTGAAAGAAAATACCATCACTAGGTTTGTTGTCCCTCACACAATACTGACAGACAATAGAAACAATTTTATCTATGTTTAATTGAAAAAACTTTACTAGGAGCATGGAATGAAATCCAACCATTCGTCCTGCTACCATGTAGCATCCAAAAGATATATAGAGGATTTCAATAGGACCCTATCCAACATACTCATAAATATGGTAGAAAATGATAAGAAATAATGGCCATACAAGATCCTCAATGCTATTTGGTATTACCAAATCATAACCCGCACCACTACTCAACCTTCCCTATACTCGTTAGTATATGAGATGAAGGCGGTTGTGCCCATTAAAATCCAACTGCCATCGCTCCACATCGATGTTTGTGATCAACTATATGTAGATGAGAAATTCAAAAAAAAACATTTGATGTGATGCAGTGGTTAGATGAGAATATATTTCAATCATTTCACAATTTTGAATTCTACCAAAATTGGACTGCAAGGGCCTCCAATAAAAATTTTCTCCTATGTTCTTTCCATAATGAATAAATGGTGTTTTTCATCCGAACCCTGATGATACTCGGGAATAAATAACACATGTTTGAGATGAAATGGGAATGTACATATTTCATACACAAATTTTACACCAATTAAGAATATACCCAAATTCAATGGATGCAGATCTAACCAAATCTCCCACCAATGAATGGTTTCTGACAAAATATTTCATATAGCCAAAAGTGAAACATGTTATCCAGATCTCATGACATAAAACTAAATGATGATGACTTTCATGATGCACGATGTTAAACTGCTTAGCATCATCATCCATGTTACACAATGTTAAATAGATTAGAATCTTCATCAATGTTTCAGGACATTAAAATTCTTATCATCTTCATCCATGCCACATGATATTAAACAACATGGTCCCAATAATGTTCTCGCCTGATGAGACATTTCCCCCCAGCATCAGTCACATATATACCACTGTACATAACTACGTACTTCTGGATTCCCATCTACCTATGGGATATATAGAGACACATGAATCCATAATCCTAGTCCAACATCCATAAAAAAGACACCCATCCCTATGCACGAGTTAGACCAGTATTCGGAACATATTGTATTAGAAATACGTATGTCCTGATTCCCTTCTGCCGATGGGATATGTAGAGATTCCTTGATCCTAGATCTTAGTCCATCCACCACGTTGTAACAAAATTACTCTATTGTACTCTCAAATTTCTTTATATCATGAAAGGAGACCATGGCTATTCATTATTTCGCACACTGAGCATAACTGATGTGAGATTAGAAATGGGGGTAAAGGTTTCCCCCAGATGAACATAGTGTACATGTACAGTACATGCCCATTAAAAAAATGGTTAAAAATTCCCCTCCCTATGTATGAGAAAAACCTATATATGGAGGAAACTCTAGAACTATGTCTGGCTTGATTCTTACCCATGTAGGATACATAGTAACCCCAAGATCATTCATCCTGGTCTAACCACCACTAAAAATAAATTCCCATTTTCACTATGTGTATGGACTAGACATATGGAGGGGGATTTCATTTATCAATCTACATGTGTCTTGATACATTCCCTTCAGGATTTGCAGCGATGCCTAGATTTTTCATCCTGGTCCAGCCTCCACCAAATTTTTCCCCTCCTTTCGATGCGCAAGGATCAAAACTATGTAGGGGGTTTCTTTGTAGATTCACATATGGGTTGATTATTTACTTGAATGATACATAAATAGCACCTGGATATTCTAACTTATGCATGGATGTAGAAATGTATTGATAGAATATACCCCCATAATTCTTTATGATCCCCATGTCTAGCAGAGTAATTCATTTCTTGCCCTTATTTCTCACACAGAGTGTGTCTCGCATGGGCATAGGAGTCTCGTTAGAGGATTTATTATAGTCTTACCAACTCACTACTCACAAAACTCCTTACCCTTAGAAATAAAACTACAGGGTACCCCAAAAACTATGTGTGACTTTATTGATATCCTTACATGATACATAGTGATGCCCAAATTTTATATCATAGTCCATCTTCCACCTAAAAAATCTCCCCTTCCTTGAATATAGATCAGACATATATAGGTAATTTCCTTCTAAATATTACGCATGGATTGATTCATTCTCTAGCTGGATACATAGTGATGCCCTGTTTCCACATTACTAGGTCCACCTACCCAAAATGGGGAATTAAAAATTCCCATATGTCCCGTGTGTGAGTTATATGATGGGTAATAGATTCCAAAACATATTTCATATAATAAGGGTTTGAAAAATGATCATGATATCCCCTGCGAATAGATCAGATAAGTGTGGGGGGATTTCATGCTTCTAGGACAATCAGTGTTTAAACATTCCCCATGTACCTGAACATATCCATTTCATCCACTAAACTCTAAGACCGATGACGTTTTGGATCCCCATATACATCCACAACCATCATAAAAGGATTTTTAGTGTCCTACAGGCACCTTTTATTGAATATTAACACAATTCCCTGGTAGATCTACATATGTTTCCCACAATAATGGCTTGTAAACAAAGAGATATTTTTTCCTCAGGTGAGGCTTTTCATACTCTTGTACACCTAACAGATTACAATCACTACATCATTCATCTGGATTTGAGGATCCTCAGGATCATGGTTTACACATTCATTCCCCCTCACAACTGGGGAATTCTAAAACATACTGACATGATTATCCCATACATAGCAATGATTCTTATGGTAATTATTCCTCACTACATAACAATAAACTAATCCACCAACATCATTCACACATGACTAAAAACTATATGGACCCACAAAGTCCATCACATTTATGAAAGTTCAATCACATCATTACTGCATGACGTTAAACTACATGACCCAAAAATGTTATAAAATGAGAGTAAACTTCCTCAGGCATCGTCCACCTACTATGTCATGCCTGAAGACTAGGACCGACCTGATTCCTTCTCTCATAGGATACATGGAGATTCTCGTTCCTTCATCCTAGCACAACCACCCCAAATAAAGGAAATTAAAATACCTACCCACCTTTGAATGGGATATATTTTCACATGGGGAATTATATAAAGTATAAGAGGTGGTTTGAATCCTGCCTCAAGGGAGACGTAGTGACACCCATATCCGATGACCCAGACTCCACAACAGAACCCTAGAAGTTCCCCCTTCTCTACATGAGAGCTATGTCTAAGCCAAGGACTCCTAGGTAAGTAATATTTGCAGAACTATGTCAAGAATAACCATGCATTCCTTATTTCAAATATGTCCACCTATATCCTTTACACATGATGTTAAACTGTATGGAAGTCTCCATAGTCACATGATGTTAAACTATACGATGGAGCATCATGTCTGCAAGATGATAAACTGAACAATAAGATGTCCTAGTTTTATAACGATAAACTACACACTATCAGTCCCTAGTATAAAATGCTCCAATATATTGATCATACAATCCTCAGTATTATATGTGAAATCCTTGTAGTCTCTTATTTCTCACACAAATCATAGCTAACTTGGGCTTAGGGACCTCATTAATGAATTCATCATGAGATTATGGTATCTGAATCCATGATTTTGGTCCTAGGAACATGACCATAAAATTCATGTTATGGTTCTTTTCCCCCCACAATGGGGAGACTAAGGTCCTAATTGTATGATGTTAAACTAAAACATATCTGAAATCTCTAATAAATTCTCCTCCCCCTTCCTATAGATCAGATCTTGGCAGGGTGTCTAATCTCTTAGTTACAAGACCTCAAAACCTAGGCCCTGCAACACTAAGGGAATCAAAATTCCTCACCCTATGTATGAGTCAGATTTATGTTGGGGAGTTCCCAAATTTATAGATAAATCATTGCCAAAATGTTTTTAATGTATCCAGGAACACTACTTCTATGTATAAATTTTTTTCTTTGAGTGATCTTGGATCTTCATAATCATCCACGACCATCAGAAATGGATCACCAGTGTCTTGTAGACACATTTTTTTTGGCTGTGAACACAATTCCCCATCATCCTTGCATATGTTGTCCACAAAATGGCCTTTCAACCAATGAAAAATTCATCCATAGTAGAAGATTTTCATACTTATTTATGTCTAAAATATTCTAATCCCCATGTAATTCCTTCTGATCCAAGAAACCTTAGAACCATGTTTTACACTTTCTTCCCTACCCACATTCTGGATATGGTAGAATATCTAGGACAAATTAACCTCCAATTACTCAAGGAATCTATATCAATGTCTTGGTAACATGACATTTATACAACATCATGGCTTCAAAAATAAGTGTTCATTCTAATGCGTCTATAAGCTAGAGAATGTCTTCTACCCTATATCATGTTCACAAAATTAATCTTCATAGGAAGGCCCACCTTGAGTCCCATCTCATTGGAAATATCATCAACAAAAAATAATTCTCCTACCTATATGTGTGAATCTAATCTATTTATTGTAAAATTTTAAAGAAACTATGTACGACATGAGTTATTCATTTAGAGGTCATCTAGTGGCATCCGAATATCATATTTTTGCTCCAATAATGAACTATAATTTTCCCATCAATACCTTTGCATGATCCTGACATACATATGGAAAAACAACCCTTGGATATGACAAAAATGACTCCACTTATTCCCAGATACCCCTTTTATGTTTAGATACCCCCTAATCTAAAACCATACTATTTGTTTTGAAAAGTATAAATCCCCATAATCCTCCATGGCCATCGAAAATGGAAGGACAGTGTCCTGTAAACACATTTTCTTTACTATGATCAAAATTCCCAAACAATTCTACATATGTTGAAACAAATGAGCACATCAACCAAGGGTAAATTCATCCCTAGGAGAAGATTTTCTTATATCCGTACGCCATTATGAAATTTATGTCCCACCTCAATCCCAGGATATTGAAAACCCCGGGATTAATGTTTACATATTTCCTCATTACAGTTATTAATGATAAATGAAATTTATTTTCAAAGTAATGTGAAAAATATAAATCATTTACCTGGTTCTAGTGAGAGTGAAATTAATTAGTATAATAAATTTAAAATGACCAGGTTGAATTCCATTAAACTACACCGTGCACAAACCCTCATTTATATAAGTCAAATTTATGTGGGATATTTTTCTCATCCAAATATAATAAAAATGTACCTATTACATTCAGACATCATTTCCATAACAGTCCACCCACTATGGCCATCAACATCAATCCCAATCCAATATTATATAAAAAAATTTAGCCATCAAGAATAGACGACCAATGTCTTGGAAACACCTTTATTTGACTATGATCTCAATACCCTAGCGGCTCTGCTTATGTTTCCCAAAAAATAGATTTTCAACCAAGGGAAATTATTCCTTGAGATAGGATTTTCTATCATCCAAACACCCTAGGGATTTCATGACTCATATCATGTCCATTATCTAGTAATCACAAAATCATAGTCAAGAGAAATTCCTTATCTATGTCTGAATGTTATTAAAGAATCGTTAGTCCATAGTCCAAAATTTGGGTCCTTACCCTATATGTCAAAGTCAATGTTGTTTTAACTAAAACATCGGTAGTGATATTTTGAATTTCCAGACTATAAACTACTAATACAAAAGATTCATGGGACTCTTCGGGATGAAAACCCGCAAAGGGAATATCAGACAAAAATTTGAGTACCCACTCTCTAATACTATAATACATATGGTTTAGGAAGAAAATTGAGGAATAAAAAAATTAGAATAGACAAAAATCATGTTTGGTTGAAAACTTACAAAGAGCAGCCAAACCCAATGTCAAGTTATACCTGTTAACCCACACAAAATTGGGTTTATAAAAAAATTAGGATAAAAAAAGAGAGACCCAATGTTTTTAGGGAATTTCATATGACCCTAGAAATAATAAAACTACATTTTCTATGACCCTTGAACTTGTAAAATATCTGATCATGATTTTATAATTTCACTCATTGTAGATTATAATTCAAAATGACATAGGTTTGAGGTTATTGTTGAAATTTAGTCAATTATGAATGATTGATATTGTGGGAAAGGAAAAAGAAGAACATTGGAATGAAAAATGTTTCTATTAAATCGGCAGAATCAAGAATAGAAGAACATACACTATCTGGAGTCTCTCTTTGATAGAAGAACAAAAAATGGTGAAGTTATCCCGACAGGTTACAATGAATCCCAACTTTATCACTCTATTATGTTGACAAGGGCCATCAAGTGCGTGATCCAAAGCAGTCCTCTACCAATCTTCAGTCTCTACCATTAGAAATACTTTTTTCATCACAATATTGAGTTATCAACCCTTTATATTTGATGGAATCATAATTGGTACTTTATTTAACATTTTACATTTTTGAAAAGAAACACTAAGTTCAATAGCATTAATGATACACGACTTTAAGCTTAAAAGAACAACTAAATATTATTTTTTAAATGTTACCATTATAACATAGCTATTTGAATAGTGTGAATGAAAATTATTAATTTATTTATAAAATTATTTTCTACACATGTATATGATTTATTCTATTTTGAAAAAAATTTATAAATTATAATAAAACCCTCTTTTAAAAGCAAATGTTTTTCTGAAAAGCCTTTTGATTGAAAATAAGTGAGTTTATAAAATAATAAATTCATTCCTGGTGGATTTCGTTAATTAATTATATATTTAATTTATTCAATTTAATATTTAATATTCATAATATTTTTTTTTCTAGACATGATATAAGAACAAAATAAATTTTATGTACAAAAAAAGTATTTTAAAAAGAATGCATTTTTACAGCATTTCGATGGAAAACCATTTTTAAATATAGGTTTTGTTACATTTATATGATTTATTTTAAAATATAACTTTATTTTTTAAAAGTGGGAAATCCTAATTTATTATGGTTGAATTTTGTTGATTTTCTGATAAAATTCATTTTTTTAATGATATGTGAAAAATATTGCATTTTAATTCAAAACTGCCTTTTCATCTATTTCTTTTTATATTATTAATTTTCTTTTAATTGGTTTTAAAGTGTAATTTATTTTTGTTTTTGTCATTTAATCTAAATTTGGTCATTGTTGGTAATTTCACTTTCAAATTGGATATAAACACATACCAATGTTTTGATGGTTTTTACTTTTAGAAATTCCATTTTCTCATTTTGAAAACAGGAATAAATTCTAAATTAATTAGTACAAATTATGTTACACGAATTTAGAAAAATAGATTCCTTATTTAGAATCAAAACGTTAAAAATAGGTAAATAGGTCCCTTGTAATTTTGGACACAATGAATTGCAATATTTGTAATTTTTTATTTAACATGGTTAAAGGGTTAATCAGGTTAATAAGGGTAAAAAAATTATAAAAAAAATAAAACAACCATAAAAAAATCCTAATACTAATTTATGAGATATGGATGCCTAATAAAACCCTTGGGATTAAAATTTTGTGTTTGGAACCCACATGGGTGTGATTATGACACTTATATCTATTAATTTAAAGTAAAATAAAATATGTTATAAACAAAAATATTAATAATAAAAAAATTAATATGGGTTTATTTTATTGATATATTAAAATATAAATAGTAATTAGAAATATAAAAATATTTTCTATATCTTGTTATTTTATTTTTAATTTTTTTCTTTTATATAATTAAATATAATTATGAAATAATGATGATGTAGTGATTTCTTTATTAATGAAGGAATCAAATATCTAATATTCTAAATAATAAAATAAATATTATTTGACATAATTTATTTCATAAATGATTTTTATAGTATAATTTTACATGTTATAAGACTATTAAATGATTTTTTAAGTTATCTCTCTCTCTTTGTATTTTATTTAAATTTAGTAAAATGAATATTGTAAAAATTGGCATAATTGATGTTTAAAAAAATAGTAACCTTAAAAATTCTTTCAAATCCTAAAAATATTTCAAATTAACAAAGTGACCATGATAGAGTAAAAAGGAACATTATGTTTCAAATTATGTAAAATTCACCCTATTTATGTAAAATTAATATCCTTTTAATAATTAATCTTTTGATACCATAATTAAAATTAAAAGAGAATAATTAAGGTTAAACTGAAAAGACAAGGTTTAAAATAAAATAAAAACATGTATAATATATATTTAATAAGATTATTTAGACTTATCCCCATGTTCTATATATCTCGCATTGTTTATTTTTTAAATGAAAAATTAATTTATATTTATTTAATAATTTAATAGTTTCCAAGGGTACCCCTTCCCTCTCATATAAAAGGTACCATATCTTCTCTAATAATAACACTTCTAGAACCCTTTTTTTCGGAAAATCCCTACCCGAAACTCATCCTAGAATCTCAACCCTAATCCTAGAAACATCACTTTGGGTAGAAAACCTACCAAGAAAGCCTTTTGGTATAAACCAATGGATGTTACCATATTAAGATTAAACACCTTCTCTAATGTTTTTTTAGATTCATTTCCATTCTCCACTACCTAAAATTTTCATGTTATATGATTAAATAAAAAAGCCAATAAAAATATTATAATATGGTGTTTTTATGATATATTTTCAATCTATACTCTCACACACCTCCATTTAACGAGTAATGAACATACTTTTTTTGTGTATGGTGGACTAGTTCCTCACGAAACAATGATTGTAAAATTTTCCCCTACCACCTATCATGGTGGAAAATATAATATAAATAATTTTTAAATATGTTATATATTATATTTATATTCTTTCTATGCCTTTTTAATTTATATTTAGAACATACTTTTATTCATTTCTTTTTGTGTAAATAAGATAATTTCTTTTTAGGGAGTGTGGACTATCGCCCCCTCAAAGCGACATGACTCATTCCCGCTATACATGAAACATATGAAAAATGGTTTTATTAAACTATGAGACATATCTGACATTAATAAAATACTGGTATTATAATATACACTTATATTATTTATTTATTATTCTTTTAATATGAAAAAATGAAAGTGTTTCTAATGCTAATATAAGGCCTACCGTCTCCATGAAGAGTGCATTTCATTTATTCTCTCCAAATATTATGGATTATTATAAATACATATATACTGGATATATATGATATTAAAACAATGAATACTGTTCTGGATTTGATAGAATTTTAACCACATGGACTATTTACATCAAAATAGGTTTATTTTTGACTCATGTACCAAAAATAAACCAAATATTTGATATAAACATAAATATTTATGTAAATTTTATAACATGTTAATATGTTATATAAAAGGAATAGTAAAATTGAAAACGTTTTTCAAAAAAGTATAAAATTTACATAATTTGTTTATTCCAGAAAATAATGAACATACGAGATAATTCGAACTCAAGGTAAAGTGAATCTTAACTCCATTTTCCTTCATTGAGTTAAATATACATGTCATTGGTTTTGTTTTTCTAAAAATATGTGTGAATGACCTATAATTTATTTACACTAAATACCCACTAATAAGGAGTGTATTTATACTTTCCATACACAATTATGTCATTGATTTATCCTCAATGAAATGATATGATCTTTGTAAGTAATTTCTTCACAATCTTCTTTCACTGAGGCATTTCATGATAATATGAACCATTATAATTTTATATGGTGTATATAAAACATATATGAAATTTAATATTCATATTTTATCTATAAAAATTTTATTTAATTTTTTGGTAAATGTATTAATTCAAAGATATTAATATTTAAATGTTTAAAGTGGTATGAGACCCATTTAATGTATAAATATCTAATTATCAAATTTTTTCATCCTGATATTAATTAACTTATATATTTATATGGATATAAAAGGATTATACAGGACATTTTATTTCAATAATTAATTTCATTAAGTGTATTCAAAATGAATATTTTAATATGAAACATTTTACTTTCTATACAAAATGACAGAAGAAATGTTTTTCTTATATATGATGGCAACAACTTCTCTACCACCCTAACTATTATTTGATATTTGGCTTCATCAATAACCGTAAATTTCTTTAAAATGGAAAATAAATTAATTATTCCCTTTTGGGAGTTTTTATATTAAAAATTGTTTTGAATTTGGATTGACTATTTCAATATCGTGAAATTATTTCTTGTGATTGAAAATGAAATTTTTGAGTGAAAGGTTGATAATTGTAATGATTTATGTGTTATGATTATATAATGGTTCTTTGAAATTTGACGTGTAGAGACCCAGAGCTTGATGTACATGGAAATTACATTACTTTTGGGGAATACTTAGTACATAACAAAAACACACACACAAGGACCGTAATAGTTTAGTGTCTTTGGAAGCTCAGAACGTAATCTTCTAATTATAGTGAAAGATCTTCAACATCTCCCATAAAGATATTCCCTTTTTTTTCTTACATAAAACCTTTATTTATATCTTGGGGAAAAGAAAACATAAAAGGGTGAGCTCAAATTCTCAGTAATGGTAAACAAAAGAAATATCAATCACATCATATTCATAAGAACATAACATTTTGGAAATCTTAACCTGCAAAAGAGATCATAATATCATAACATGGGATAAATCATAGTAGTGAAATGTAATCCCAATAATCATAACATAAAACATGAAACTTTGTGGCATACACACATAATCATAGAGAATCATTTCTTATTAGTGAAGACTCATTTCCAAGACTATCTTAGTGGACAAGTCCATTTCTGAACCAAGTTCATTCCTCATTTCAGTCCTGTTTCACTGAACCGGTTTAACCTGCCGTTCCAGCCATGTCTATCTCATGAGATATAAAATCTTTACCCAATTCATTGGAGGGAGATATAGGTCCCACTCATCTCATAATGATATCATTCTTATGTGTGCCACAAAATCATAAACCATACATCATAGCATAACCCATGTAATAAAAATGGGAATCTTAAACATCATGCCATCATAACATAATCCATATAAGATAAAAGGACATCATAAAAATAATTCCATCATAACATAATCAAATCAATTTAAAAATAGGGATAGAAATAGAACCTTATATTATCTTATATGGAAAATATTTTTTATAAAACACTTGATCTCCATTCTTGAGGAAAATATCCTTTCTACTTCAAAAACATTTTTCATTTCTTAACATGTCATACAATTTTAAAATAAAAGAAGTTGATTAAAAATAAACTTGAAAACATGTAAATGATGCTTCTTGGAAATAATGTTTTAAAAATCCATTCATGTCATATAAGTTAAAAAAACATTCTTCTAGTACTTTTGTCGAAAAAGTCAAAAAGTACATCGTACGAAAAATGACAAAAGATTCCTTTCATATCTTTTACTAAAAACTCACCGAAGTGTAAAATTGGATTTAAAAAATTGTTGGTGGATGGAAAAAATATTACATATTTAGGAAACATGGATGTGGATGATAAAATACACCCCAGTAAATACCAAAGTACAAACAATCTCGGATAAAAATGAGATTCTGATATTTTCCCTTACCTTAGGTCCGATTTGCTACGTAAGTGTCTGAACCTCCTGTATAATGATTTAAATAATGTTATTGAATTATTAAAGAATCGTAATTATTTTTATGATATCATATATGGTCATATTCTTATCTTCTTATTAGTAATATTTCATTAATAATTGTTTATTTGGGTGTTTATTACTTTTTGTTCTTATGCGAGTTTTGTCGAATAAATTCTTATACTTATTTTTAGGTTATAGATAACTCATTTACAGAATGGTACTAGTTTAATATATATCATATTTATTCACTCAATTCATTTATATACTCATTATGCAATGAAGATCATTTAGAACGAGTCACATCACATCGTGGAGACGGTATTCCGTACGTACGCACGAGCACTGATATCATTCCCATGATCGTGGAATTGTATTTGAGTGTATGTATACTATTTTAGAATCCATATCACCTTATAATAGTCATATATAGTCATTATTTACACCATTATACCCATCCATGTAAGGTGGTGGTGGAAAATAGATTACACCACGGCGTAGAGATGGTATTCCGTACGTACGCACGCGCGGTGATTTCGTTTTCCGTAGGATGGATAGATGGAGAAATAGGTTAGTTTAATAATTATAATAATATATCAGTATATGAGTGATACTGATGTTATTACTTCATAATGAAACAACTAAAGAAGAAGAAGTGGAAGAATAAATAAAGTTAAAAGAATTGGTAATCGGACATTACCTCTTCTTCAAAGCGCCTCTTTGAGATCTCCATTTAGTGCACTAAAATTGGTCTTTGAAGAAGACCAGGACCTCTAGGATGTCTCTAGGGAAGTGGAGAGGAGAAATTGGCAGGGGTTGGCCGTGCTTGAAGGCTCAAAGCGGTGTGAGGAAGACAGAGAGGAGGTGCCCTTTTATAAGGGAGGAGAGGGGCACCTTTGGAAAAACTAAAAATATTATTTTATTATAAAGCCAAATTCGGTTTTAAATAGATCCAAATTGAGTTAGTCCAAATCTAAGGTTGGGATGGGTCGAAATACTCTCATCCAATAGAATTTAGACAAGTTTAGGTTCCAATTTTAACTTTATCATTTATATTTAACTTTAAGTTATATAATTTTACTTTTACCGTGTCTTTTTGTGTTCTTACACTATAAGGTTAATAAACATACTATAAGAAGCCAAACGAACCCCAAGTTGTTTATTATTAATATATATAACCTATCTAAGTAATTTGGCCAAACCTTAGATTTTTAGGAATAAAATAACAATTAATAATATAATATTTGTTTTCAAAACTATTTTATCTCAATTTTGACACTATTTAGTAATTTATTTTTTAAAAAATCATAACAGAATGATTATTTCGAAAAACATTAACTACATCAATAATAACATGTCATATTAACCTAAAAAATTAGTGTAAATCATAAAAAGTCTCAAATTACATTTATGTTTGTATTTATAACATCAATTATGTCAATATTTCATAAATAAGATAATTACTGCATCATCTTTGTGTCATAAATAAATTATATTATTTAATGTATAAAATTTACAAATAAAATATCATTATGTAGGAAATATTTTTATCTTTCTAATTAATATTTATAGTCGAATTTATCTTAATTATAACCCTATATTAAAAATGATATACTTATTAAACTTTGATTTTAACTATTTTAACCCTTCTTTAAATAAATTAATAATAAATGTCCTAATCTAATCAAAGTGGGCCTAAATGGTCATATTTTATTTCTAAGGTTGTTTCTGCTCAAATTAAACTTTTCAAATAGAATTAGTACATGTGTTAGGGTAATACTAATATCATTTTTACCCTTAATTACCCTATTTACTTTTAACCGTGGTAAAAAAAGTAAAATGTTACTATTCACCAAAAATTATTTTCATCTCATTGAACCAAATTTTACTTACTGATATCAACCGTGTCTCTCATATTTTTGAAATTCCACTCATAGAAGTGGTAACATTAAGTTTTATGAAAAAATCATTTTTTTAACTACCACTTAGTGGTTTCACTATTCATCAAAAAATGAAAGTTTCCAGAAAAATACCAAAAATTAGGCCAAATCTATATTAGATATTATGAACAGAAAAATGATTTCTATTTTACCAAATTCAAAACATATCAGTTGCATTACTTAATTTAAAAATTAATTCCGGTCATCAAAACAAATAGCATGTTCTTAGGAGATAATAACTATCAAAAGATTGACACTTGTTTATGTCTGGTTTAAATGTGAAATTACATCCAATGACCAACATTGTATTAAATTGTAAAAATATATTCTAAATATACTTTAAAACCACTCAAATTAATAATTTATCACTATTAATTATTTTGATTAAAATGGTTTTTTTTAATTAAAATTTAGTAATTTTCCCTATTCATCAGAAAATTAAAGTTATCCGAAAAGTACCAAAATTTCACCCTAAGCTAATTTCGATATTTCGAATCCAAAAATGAAGTCCATTTTAAAAAATAAAATTTACAAAATTTCAAAAAGTGGATATTACTATTCATAACGTCTATTTTTAATAATATTTTAATAGCATATCGTTGTTTACTGAAACTCGGTATTGCGTACTACACACGCTATCGAGGAAGGTCGCGATTGCATGTAATTCAAGGGAAGTCAATGATGCGTGCTGTGAAAGCTCCCTTTGGTGTAGCGTTCAACACAAGACATTAATGAAATTAAAAAGAATACTTTTCATAAAATCTCAGGGTGTTACATTCTACCCCCCTTAAAATGAATTTCGCCTTCGAAATTCGACGGGGTTATAAATGGTTTACTACTCGAAAGTTTCTTTAATAGAAACCCACATCGTAAAAATGAATACCAATACCAATCTTTAAATACAAAAGTATGAAACGTAACGGTTACCCAAATAAACTAATCACTGGTTTTCCACATAGGTGAAAATATGGATATGGAAGAGAAATCTAACCATCATGTTCTGATGGAGAGTGGTAGAGAACATGGCTATGGAAAAGACAGAAATAAAAAATACATAGATTTGTGATGATCTAAGGTACCATCTGATTCATCGGATATAAGGGCACTAGTACAACATTTTTGGTTTTCAAGATCATTTCCCTAATGTTGATGAATTAAAAGAAATACTTACATGATTATGGTACAATCTCACTGTTGTTCGTTAATTGAACAATTTCCACTTCATCCCTTAATGAAATGAAGTTGAATTTTTTATTCGTGATGTGTTAGAAGATCATGTGATAGAATGATGGGTCATTCCATCTGTCTCAAACAAAAGGTTATAAAAGTTATCAAAAATAAATAAGTCCATCTATAGTGAGATTAATAATATATGGTTCTTAAAATGGACTTATACTTCATATATCATACTACTTAATATAATAAAACTAGTTTCTACTAAACAGTGACTTCCTGTAGGCCAATGGTAGGCGATAAAGTCCAGTCGCACTTCGGTTGTGGGTTCGATTCGCACAGCCTTGTCCGACGCGATGGGTTGTCTCCCATCCTGCAGGTTGTCCTTTTTCTAAAACTACATTAATATAACATCCCATAAATAATATCAAAATAAAGTTATATCCGTAAACAATACTAACTTATGTCCAACATAATCCATTCCAATCTTTAGGCTTATCTAAAATAATTCGGTCCAAGCTCATAGTATAAAGAAAATGATTACATGAAATGTCATCAACCAAGCATGTGAATACCATCATTTATCCCCCATATATCTTGTTGGTCACATTCCAATCATGTGAATACCTTAATCATTTATTCTCTTGAAAAATTAATACCCATTAAACCTTAGTGAAATCATGAATGCTGTCAAAATTTAACTCTTTCCACATACCAAAATCCGAAAATTCTATATACTCAAACCATGATATAACCTTCTCTTTAGATCAGTCATGAGCTCATGAATACTATCAAACAATTAATTTTCTCCTTATCCCTTCATTATCTTCATATCATCTATATTCCAAAAATATCTGAATAACCTTTCATGGATACTGGTACCATTAATCATACACTTTGAAAACTCAAGGAAAGACAACAGTGTAACAATCCTTAGATGCCTCTTTATTCCATAGTACCATGAGATTACTTATACTACATTACACATGATAAACATGTAATCATTCCACTACATTCTTAAAACATTGACCGAGCTTTAACAATTATTTCATCTCACATATCATTTGTAGTCTCTTCATCATCATCAACATAAATACTACCCATATGACCAAACTGATTCTCTTCATGAGACATTCCCTTAGGGAATTGGTTTGAATAATGCTTGTACATTCCACATTTAAAACATTTAACCATTGTTGATGTCATAGAAATACCATTATCCTCATCCCTGTTGTTAAATGAACCTTTTCCTTTGCACTTACTGGCTTTGTGTCCTTCTTTTCCACACCCAAAGCATCTTCCAGTTCCCTTGAAACAATCTCCTCGATGCCTCTTCCCACATGATTTACATGAGGGAAATTGAACTTTCTTTCCTCTATGATCATCATGAAACTCCATCTTTCTCTTATTACCTTAGTTGGGAAGCTTACCAAAGTTAAGATTATTGATCATATTATGATATTTCTGATTAGGCATAATAACTATGTTTGGACTTCCAAATCCCGTTTCATTTGGTTTCTCATGAAGAATATCATTCCATTGCCCGTCATATCCTTCATTATCATGAATCTTCTTGTTTCCAGCCATTTTCTAAAACCCAAAAAGAATAGTGTGAGAGGAAAAAATCATTCTAGGGATAACAACATAGTAAAGGGAGAGCAACCTCAATATCTAACATCTTAGGTTAAATTAAAATATCGATACCGTAGTTCTAGGACTATATCCTATAAGTATACTTATCCTTAGGGACATCCCTAGACATACCTAATAAATATCTCTAGGGATCTGACTAACATTTTTGCATCCTAGATTCCAAAGGTTGACTAAACTTTTCCTCTGATACCAACTGTAGAAACCCAATGCTTGATGTACATGGACATTACATTACTTTTTCCGAATACTTAGTACATAACAAAAACACACACACAAGGACCGTAATAGTTTACTGTCTTTGGAAACTCGGAACGTAATATTCTAATCGTGGTGAAAGATCTTCAACATCTCCCATAAAGATCTTCCCTTTTTTTTCTTACCTAAAACCTTTCTTTATATCCTAGGGAAAAGAAAACATAAAAGGGTGAGCTCAAATGCTCAGTAAGGGTAAACAAAAGGAATATCAATCACACCATATTCATAAGAACATAACATTTTGGAAATCATAACCTACAAAAGAGATCATAATATCATATCATGGGATAAATCATAGTAGTGAAATGTAATCCCAATAATCATAACTTAAAACATGAAACTTTGTTGCGTACACACATAATCATAGAGAATCATTTCTTATTAGTCAAGACTCATTTCCAAGACTATCTTAGTGGACAAAGTCCATTTCTGAACCGAGTTCATTCTTCATTTCAGTCTTGTTTCAATTAACCGGTTTAACCTGCCGTTCCAGCCATGTCTATCTCCTGAGATATAAAATCTTTACCCAATGCATTGGAGTGAGATATCGGTCCCACCCATCTCATAATGATACCATTCTTATGTGTTCCATAAAATCATAAACCATACATCATAGCATAACCCATGTAATAAAAAATGGGAATCTTAAACATCATGCCATCCTAATATAATCTATATAAGATAAAAGGACATCATAAAAATACTTCCATCATAACATAATCAAATCAATTTAAAAATAGGGATAGAAACAGAACCTTATATTATCTTCGATGGAAAATAATTTTGATAAAACACTTGAACTCCATTCTTGAGGAAAATATCCTTTCTACTTCAAAAACATTTTTCCTTTCATAATATGTCATACAATTTTAAACTAAAAGAAGTTGATTAAAAATAAACATGAAAACATGTAAAGGATGCTTCTTGGAAATATTTTTTTAAAAATCCATTCTTGCCGTATAAGTTAAAAAAACTTTCTTCTCGTACTTTTGTCGGAAAAGTCAAAAAGTACCTCGTACAAAAAACGACAAACGATTCCTTTCATATATTTTACTAAAAACTCACCAAAGGGTAAAATTGGATTTAAAAAATTGTAGGTGGATGGAAATAATATTACATATTGAGGAAACATGGATGTGGATGATAAAATACACCCCAGTAAATACCAAAGTATAAACAATCTCGAATAAAAATGAGATTGGGATATTTTCCCTTACCTTAGGTCCGATTTGCTTCGTAAGTGTCTGAACCTCTTGTATAATGATTAAAATAATGTTATTTACTTATTCCAGAATCATAATTATTTTTATGATATCATATATGGTCATATTCTTAGCTTCTTATTAGTAATATTTCATTACTACTTGTTTATTCAGGTGTTTATTACTTTTTTGTTCTAATGCATGTTTTGTCGAATAAATTCTTATAATTCTTTTTAGGTTATAGATACCTCATTTCCAGATTGGTAAAAGTGTAATATATATCATATTTATTCACTCAATTCATTTATATAATCATTATGAAATGAAGATCATGTAGAACGAGTCGCATCACATCGTGGAGACGGTATTCCGTACGTACACACGAGTGATGATATCATTCCCATGATCGTAGAATTGTATTGGAGTGTATGTATACTATTTCAGAATCAATATCACCTTATAATAGTCATATATAGTTATTATTTACACCATTATACCCATCCATGTATGGTGGTGGTGGAAAATAGATTACACCATGGCGTGGAGACGGTATTCCGTGCGTACGCATGTGCGGTGATTTCATTTTCCATAGGATGGATAGATGGTGAAATAGGGTTGTTTCATACTTATAATAACATATCAGTATATGATTGATACTGATGTTATTACTTCATAATTATACAACAAAAGAAGAAGTGGAAGAAGAAATAAAGTTGAAAGAATTGGTAATCAGACATTTCCTCTTCTTTGAAGCGCCTCTTTGAGATCTCCTTTTAGGGCACTAAAATTGGTCTTTGAAGAATACCAGGACCTCTAGGATGTCTTTAGGGAAGTGGAGAGGAGAACTTGGCAGGGGTTGGACGATCTTGAAGGATCAAAGTGGTGTGAGGAAGAGAGGGAGGAGGTTCCCTTTTATAAGGGAGGAGAGGGGAACCTTTGGAAAAACAAAAAATATTATTTTATTATAGAGACAAATTCGGTTTTAAATAGCTCCAAATTGAGTTATTTCGAAGCTAAGGTGGGAATGGGTCTCAATTATCTCATCCAATTTAATTTAGACAAGTTTAAGTTCCTATTTTTACCTTATCATTTATATTTAACTTTAAGTTAGATAAATTTAGTTTTACTGTGTATTTTTGTGTTGTTATACTATAAGGTTAATAAAAGTACTATAAAGAAGCCAAAAGAACCCCAAGTTGTTTATTATTAATATATATAACCTTATCTAAGTCATTTGGATGAACCTTAGATTTTTAGGAATAAAATAACAATTAATAATATAATATTTGTTTTAAAAACTATTTTATGTCAATTTTGACACTATTTAGTAATTGATTTTTGTAAAACTCATAACAGAATTATTAGTTCACAAAAAGTTAATTAAATCAATAATAAAATGTCATATTAACCTAGAAAATTACTTCAATTAATCAAAAGTCTCAAATTACATTTATTTTGGTATTTATAACATCAATTATGTCAATATTTCATTAATAAGAGAATTATTGCATCATCTTTGTGTCATATATAAATTAAATTATTTAATGTCTAAATATTACAAATAAAATACCATTATGTAGGAAATCATTTTAGATTTACAGGTAATATTTATAGTTGAATTTAGCTTATGTATAACCCTATATTAAAAATGATACACTTATTAAACTTTGATTTTAACTATTTTAACCCTTCTTTAAATAAATTAATAATAAATGTCCTAATCTAATCCAAGTGGGCCTAAATGGTCATATTGTATTCCTAAGGTTGTTTTTTGTCTAATTACACTTATCCAATAGAATTAGGACATGTGTTTGGGTAATAATAATATCATTTTTACCCTTAATTACACTATTTACTTTTAACCGTGGTAAAAAAGGTAAAAAGTTACTATTCACCAAATATTATTTTCATCTCATTGAACAAAATTTTAATTACTGAAATAAACCATGTCCTTCATATTTTTGAAATTCCACTCACAGAATCAGTAAAATTAAGTTTTATGAAAAATTCATTTTTTTACTACCACTTAGTGGTTTCACTATTCATCAAAAAATGAAAGTTTCCAGAAAAATACCAAAAATTAGGCCTATGATATATTTGATATTATGAACTGAAAAATGATGTCTATTTTACCAAATTAAAAACATATCAGTTGCATTACTTAATTTAAAAATTAATTCCCTTCGTCAAAACAAATAGCGTGTTCTTAAAAGATAATAACTATCAAAAGATTGACACTTGTTTATGTCTGGTTTAAATGTGAAATTAAATCCAATGACTGACATTGTATTAAATTGTAAAAATATATTATAAATATACTTTAAAACCACTAAAATTAATAATTTATAAATATTAATTATTTCGATTAAAAAGGATGTTTTTAATTAAAATTTAGTAATTTTCACTATTCATCAGAAAATGAAAGTTATCCGAAAAGTACCAAAATTTCACCCTAAGCTAATTTTGATATTCCGAATCCAAAAATGAAGTCCATTTTGAGAAATAAAATTTACAAAATTTCAAAAAGTTGTTATTACTATTCATAAAGGCTAGTTTTAATAATATTTTAATAGCATATCGTTGTTTAGTGAAACTCGGTATTGCGTACTACACACGCTATCGAGGAAGGTCGTGATTGCGTGTAATGCAAGGAAAGTCAATGATGCATGCTGTGAAAGCTTCCTTTGGTGTAGCGTATAACACAAGACATTAATAAAAATAAAAAGAATATTTTTTATAAAATCTCAGGGTGTTACATGACGCGTGGTTACATGATAAACCAATGACTTGTGGTTACGTGATAAAACAAATATGGGAGGTTACATGATAAACTAAAGAAATGTGGTTATATTATAACCTCCAATTAATTGGGTATGGAATTCAGCCATATGGCTATTCCATTTAGTGATATGTGTGGAAGTCAACCATATGGTTATTCCATTTATGTATAATTATCTCCAAAGTTACCTTTATAAGTTATAAGTTTCTTTCTATAGATGTTTATGGTAATATTTCGGTGAAAAAATGGGTAAGCAATGAGCTTATATTCAGTGGAGTGTATGTACTACTTATTATAGGGGAAAAGTACTACGATATGATAACGTATTCATGGTTTAAGTGTTTTCACAAGAAAAATAGGTTTCCTTATTTATGTATCCCGTACTAAGATTTTTATGCTCAAACTATGTTTTTGAAATGTTCTCCACGGGTTTTAATGAAGAATAGAGTCATGGATGGGATCAATGAAAAGAAATGGTGTTTAATCTTGAAAAAAAAAATGTTTCTTTTTATAAGATATTATTTTTTGAAAAAATGGATAGTGAGTAGAATTACCCACATGGTAATATTTGAGTTTTTATACTTGAGTTATGACCTAATTCTATAAAGATATAAACTATAAAAATCCTTAATGTGAAATAAATGCAAATTATTAACTTAACTAATGATAATGTAATGTTTAAGGCTAGGGCCTCGTAGTTGGTATCAGAGGTTAGTTTAGATAACATTGCAGATTAGGATATTTTTATATGATTTAGGGATGCCATCACAGGTTTATAATTTTATGTTTGATTTTAATTTCAATGTCTTAGAAACCTCTCTTGAGGATTTAGGTTCTGAAATATTTTAGTGACTAATAGTATTTATAGAGACATTCATTTTCTGTTGTAATTATGGGTTATTACATTTTGGGATGGAAAATGAAATTCAGGAAATAACATTTTAGGTTAAAACATGTTTTGGTTATTTTTTAGGTCATTATAAAATTTTTTGGAATGTTATTTAATTTATATAGTTTTATAAAAATGGAAAACCCACAAGATGGGTGACAACCTATTGTTCCAGACATGGCCGCATGGATCAAACCTAGAACATAAGTGAGATAAGGCTTTATTTCCTATAACTAGCCAACGTGAAGTCATTGATTAGTAAGAATTTTTCATTTCCATAAAACTAGTTTCTAGAATGATATGAAATTGATTTTGGGAACAAAAGTTTTATCAAATGTATATCCATGTTATTATAAAATGATATGTGTATTGAGGGATACATGTTATTTTGTAAGATATCATCAATTTTGGGATTCCAATGTGCCTAAAGAAATAGAATACTATGGAAAATAATTAAAGAGTAATGGTTGAATTTTTATTTGGAAGAATATATTTTTTTATAAAGTATTTATAGCGATTCAGGTTATTCATGGACGTGATTAACCTATCTTGGAAAAAATGTGATTAGGTTAATTAGTTTTTGGTATGATACATTAAGAGTGTTTGGGGTTGTTTGTAGAAAAATGATAAAATTTATCTTGGAAGACCATGTTATCAAATCCTTCTATTTTTTGGGTTTTAATATGAGTTTGGATTATTTTTAGGAATTTTAAGGACAATTATTTATCAAATGTTATTTTTTGAACATTGGATATTACTGTTGAATTTTGGAGATTAAAAGTAGTTTTTATTCATATAATTATTTATTCATTTTGGGGGAATTATATGATTTTATCCTAACATTTTGGGTTTTGGTTAATATTTCATGATAAGATGAATATATAGTCAATTTTTTATAGATTATGTGATTTTCTAGCAGTTTATTCTAGTTATTCAGGTGTGACTAAGTCATATTGAATAGTCATCATTTAGAGAAAACCTAAGTTTTTGTTATAAATTTAAAAAATGATGATATTATACATGAAAATTAATCATGATTCCTTATGTTCTTAGTCATTCTCATAAATAAATTCCTCGTCATTATAAAAAGGATCTAAAAACAAAAAAGTTTTCTATTTACTTTTCAAAATGTGAAAGCATTGACCGTTTAAACCATTATAAGCTTGTGGTTTTCTGATTGTTAATAATATCCTAGTTTTTTTATATAACCTTTAACCAGAACATGAAATATATTTTTTATTCCGTATCCATTTTTTTCCTACATGGAATCCTATTATGTGTTATCTTGGGTAACATCTATACATCACTTTCATTATTTTAATGTGGTTGTTTTATTAACCCTTTTTCCAATGTGGTATTACAATAAAGGTATTTAAAAAATTCATACCCTTGTTACCAATGAAAAATTCAAATTGTGACGATGAAATTTATTAATGAGTTGTGGGGAAGATGTCACATCTCTAGTTCTATGAAATAAATACTATTTTCAATATCATACATGATATGCAAAATCGAGATTAAATGAACAACAAAATATTATTACTTAAATGTTAATATTAAAACATAGTAATTGGAATGGAGGGAATAAAAATCATTAATTGATTTATGAAAACAATTTTTACATGTGAATATAATTAATTCTTTTGTGAACAATTATTTATAAATAAAAAATAAAACCCTTTTTTTAAAAGAAATGTTTTCCTGAAAAATATTTGAATGCATATAAGTGCGTGTTTAAAATAATAAAATCACTTTTGATAGATTTTATTAATGAAATATATATTTAATATATTAAATTTAATATTAAATATTCATATTATATGTTTTCTAGACAATATATTTGATAAAAATCTATTTAAAGCATAAAATAAGTATATTTAGAAAAACAGTTTTACAACCATTTGATGGTTACCCTATTTTAAAACAATTTTTTTCATGTTTATATGTTTTATTTGAAAAAATAAACTTATATACTAGAATAGTGTCATCAAAATTTAATTTTGTAATTTTTCTGATAAAATTAAATTTTTTAATGAATCTTGAAAAATAATTCATTTTAATTCAATTTTTTTGTTCAATTTTTATATAGTTTGTAACACCCCAAGATTTCATAGTGTGTTATTTCTTCAAAATAATTCAATAACCTGCACTACACGCAACACCGAGTTCAATCACACCATGACTTACCAAAAAAAGGCCATTCAAAAGAGGTTATGAATAGTATTAAATAAATTTTAAACTTTATATAATCCTTATAATTTTAGAATCCATATTATGAGTTTCATAGACATAATGCAAGAACAGATTCATTTTCAGTATTGCACTTTTATCAACTTTTAATAGTGAATCATTTTTAAATACAATATCTTAAAGTTTTTGACTAAATGAGGACATCAAAAAATTTAAAATGAAACATCCCAAGCTTCCATGGTACGCTTTCCTTTGAATAATACAGTAGCATGTGTTGTATGCAACTTCGAGTTCTAACACACCACAACCAATCAAACTAGCCGTTATAAATAGTAATACCTACTTTTTGAAATTATATATATTTTATATTTCAAAATGGACTTCATTTTTGGATTCGGAGTATCAAATTTATCCTAAGGTGAAATTTTGGTACTTTTCGGATAACTTTCATATTTTGATGAATAATGAAAATAACTAAATTTTAATTAAAAACAACTTTTTTAATCAAAATAATTAATAGTGATAAATTATGAATTTGAGTGGTTTTAATGTATATTCAGAATATATTTTTACCATTTATTATAATGTAGGTAATTGGACATAATTTTACAATTAATCCGAACATAAACAAGTGTCAATCTTTTGATAGTTATTATCTCTTTAAAACACGCTTTTTGTTTTGACAGCGGGAATTAATTTTAAATTAATTTCTGCCACTTCTGTGTTTTGAATTTAGAAAAATAGATTCCATATTTGGAATCAGGATATTCAAATTGTGTAAATAGGTAACTTTTATTTTTAGACATTTTGAATAATTACTGCGGTAAATATTTTATTTACCATGGTTAAGGGTAAATCCGGTAAATAAGGGTTAACAAATTATATTATAATAATACTAAATTAAGCTAAAACATGTCCTAGCTTTATTGGTTCATACTTGTTCGACCATAGGCATCTTTGGGTCGATTTTGGGACCCCATGGTGCCACTTGTAGGTGACAGGGACACTTTATTTTAATTAAGTTAAAATGAATACAAAAATGACACAAGCATATATATTTTAGAAAAACAATTTGTACATAGGGTTATATATATTGGATTTTAGAT
The DNA here is from genome assembly GCA_963277665.1 of Viscum album. Classification (NCBI taxonomy): domain Eukaryota; kingdom Viridiplantae; phylum Streptophyta; class Magnoliopsida; order Santalales; family Viscaceae; genus Viscum; species Viscum album. The sequence continues at coordinate 1,427,669,469 of OY728156.1, read as the reverse complement.
TATAAATATTCCTTAGAAATATAAAAAGATTTCCTACATAATGATATTTTATTTATAATTTTTAGAAATTAAATAATTTAATTTATAAATGACACAATGATGATGCAGTAATTACTATAATAGTGAAAAATCAAAATAATTGATATTATAAATACACAAATAAATATAATATGAAACTTTTAATTAATTAAACTAATTTTCTAGGATAATATGACATATTAGGATTGATTTAATTAACTGTTTTCGAAGTAATCATTCTGTTGTGAGTTTCACAAAAATCAACTATTGAATAGTGTCAAAATTGACATAAAAGAGTTTTTAAAACAAATATTATATTATTAATTAATATTAAATGCATAAAAATCTAAGGTTCGGCCAAGAGACTTATATTACGATAGGTGTATCATTAATGGATCACATGGGGGTCTCTTGGATGTATATGGTATGTTTTTTAACCGTATAATATAAAAATACAAAGAGACATTGTAAAAGTGAAACTAATTAACTTAGAGTTAATAATTAAAGATAAGGTTAATATAAGTAACAAAACCAGTCTAAATTCTATTGGTTGAGTTTTTTTCGACCTATCCCCACCTTAACCTATGAATAATAAACTTTGGAGCCATTAGAAACCGAATATGAATTTAATATAAACTAATATTTCTAACTTTTCCGAAGGTGCCCCTCACCCCTCTTATAAAAGGGAACTCTTCCTTACCATTTATTCACACCCTAAAAGCCTTTTGGATCGGCCAAACTCTGCCCAAATAGTCTCCCAACATCCCTCACTACATCCTAGAGGCCTTATTTTGATCAGAAAGCCAACCTATGGAGCCCTTTTGATCAAATCAAAAGGAAGAACCCGAAGAAGAGGTAATGATTTCACCACCCCTTTCCATGTTAATTTTTTCTTCCACTTCTTATTCCTTTGTTATTACCATTCTAAAATAATAACTCCAGTATCATATATATACTGTGATGTTATTATAAATATGGTACAACCATATTCAGTATTCTATCCACCCTTTGAATAACATGTCACCATACGTGCGTACGTACGGCTTACCGTCTCCACGTCGTGGTGTAATTGCTATTCAATATATTATTATTTGGATGTGTATAATAATGATGTGTAACTCATGGAAATAATAAATATAACATGTTAATGATTCTGTATATATGATATACCATCCGTTTATATATTATTTTAATATCAAAAGAATGATATTGTCGCTCATGCGTACGTACGGACTACCGTCTCCACGAACGCGATGAGATTAATTCTCCATCATATCTATTAAAGTATAATTATCATTTGATTTTTTAAAAATGATGTTTAAGGAATTTATATAATTCTGGATATGAATAAGAGACAACCTATCGATAACAAACACGGCTTATGTAACAAAACATATAAAAGAAAATGAGTAAGTTAACACCTGAAACTACAATAATTAAAATATATTATTAACAAATCAATGTTAAAAGATCATATATGATATCATATTAATATATATGACTCTTGAATAATTTAATAACAATTATTTCTCAATTATATAGGAGGTTAACCTACCCCAACCAAGGAAAAGTACAAGGTAAGGGATTTTCATCTCACTCCTTATTCCCGTGAGATTCATGCCATATTGCCACCATCACCTTTTATGTGGTGTATGTACTACCCAAAATTATATTCATTGTGTAATACAATATAATTTATGTGTATTTACATATTCATTGTATGATACCTCTTTCATGGGTTGTATGTTTCATAAGTTACAAAATTGGTAAGGGTTATTTCACAATCTCTTCATTATCTGAGGTTGTTTATATGTAATAATCTACTGGGATCTCTTTATCATCCACATCCATGTTTTCTTAAAAATGTATTTCAAAACATTTTTATTATTTACAAGAATACGGGTTAAAGTCATTTATACCCTTGTTTGACTTTTTATAAGAGGAATCTTTCCGTCATTTTCAAAACAAGGTCCTTTTTAACCTTTTCGACAGAATTAAGGTAAGAATGTTTTTTTTAACTTATACGGCGGGTGCGGTTATTTTCCGTCGTTATAAAATCTTCAAAGATTTCCATACAAGCTTATAAGAATATTTTCAACGAAAATGTTTTATTTTATATGGCTCTTAAATGATTTCAAAAATAGAAAGAGATATTTCTCTAAAAAGAGTTTTGATTTCATCTATGTCAACATCCTTTGATGGATTTTATGCTTATTTGAAGTTGATTTATTATGATACAAAACTTCTATATTGTATTGGAGGTTTTGTGATATGTTTGACTGTGGATGTGCTATTTTTATACCATTCATAGTTTATGGTGAAATTATTGACATTTTGTATGCTAGTTTTAATACGAATGTTTATGTTATGTTTAAACCTTTTCATATGAGGAATGCATTGGACTTAATAAGTGACGGGTGGAGCCCGCTATAGCTCCTCGATGCATCGGTAGGTCTCATGAGACAAACTAGTGTCTTGGCAGAAGGCCTTGGAAAAATCTTATTTGTAGTCTTGGCACGAGGCCTTGGCTATGTGGTTATGATAGTCTGGCATTATGCATTCCATCATTATGAAAGTGGTTATTGATATTGCATGTGATTATTCGATTAGTAGAATATCCATGTGAATAATTAAATGGCATTATTTAATTTTACTTTTTCCATACTATGTTGAAGTTCAAGTTTAAAAAGATTTTGTTTTAGTAATGCATTGCCTTAAATGTTTATGCTTATTTTTGAATGTTCCGCTATATTTTTATCTTTACTGGGCATTTGAGCTCACCCCTTTTCTATTTTTTATTTTCCCAGGATATGAAGAAGTAAGTTATGAATGACCTGCAGGGATATTATGTGGGGATAATAGTGTGGACTGTGGAGACATTATGTTGTTGTAGTAGTTTTTCATTTTATGATGTAATGTAAAACTTATGAATATATCTAGTGTTTCTAAGGCTACTAAACCAATTGTTCTTTTGAGATTTGATCTTTCTTGTGATCATGCCAATGTTATGTAATAATGCACCAAATCTGGGTAACTAGGGTCGGGGCGTTACAATTGGTATCAGAGGATGTTTAGTACAAACCTTGGAAGCTAGATTTAGATAAACTCTGATTAGAGCACGTAGACCTAAGATGAACTTTGAGGATTAGTATAGAAGAACTTCCTAGAATTTTGGTATTGTAGAGATTTTGTGAGTTTTCCGAGCAATACATCCCTATCTGGATACGAGCAGGTCGAGGCGGCTCTGGCACAGATGTACCTAGGGGTAAAACCCGAAAACACCGCTTTGAGCTAGACTTGAAGAAGAACTGGTGCATGACAACAGGCCTTACTGCACTCTTGGTTACGACACGCCCGGGGGAAATGCTTAGGATAACTCTCATTTTCTTTACAAATCATAATGATGGGTTTATGAGTATATACTTCCTCAAAGAAAACATTTTTATGATTATGGATTATATCCCTAAATAGTTCAATTTATGTTAAGTGTTTTATAAGTATGGGATTATGTATTTTGATTCATAAACTGATCTAGTCTATGCCATTGTTTAGAAATGGTGCCCAGTAGAAGGAATGAGAATTCTAGCAATGCACATGATACAAAGAGAAAGAAGGATAATATATTTTATAGTCTTAAGCCAGAATATACAAGAGAAATAGTCTCACATATATTATCATCATATGAAGAAATAATATCATGTTTTGATAAGATAAGTAAAGAGTTTACCGAGTCCTATGGCTTTGAAGGGAAGCAAGAGAAGAAAAGGATGGAAGAGAGAAATATGGATAAAGGGAAGAGGGAAAAGAAGAATTTTCCCATATGTGGTAACTGTGGAAAGAAACACCCTGGAACTTGCCTGAAAGGAATGGGAGTTTGTTATAAGTGTGGAGGAAAAGGGCACAAAGTACGTGACTGCATGGGTAAGAAAATGGTTTCAAATGTACAATTCTTCATTTGCAAGGAGCTTGGAAACTACGCGAACCTATGTCCCATTCATCAGACTATGCCGCAAATGATGCTATTGGATAATAATCAAGTTATGATACTACCACAGATGAAGAGGAATTATTAGAGTTCTTATGTTGATTATGTCAATTGAGTGTTGTATCAACAATGTAGTTGTTTTAATAATTATGGAGTATACAAGGATTGTACTGCAGTACTATTTCATTAAGGACTTGAGATTGTGTGGAACAAAGAAAACTGATTCAATAGTAGGTTAAATTTTTGGAAAATATATGGTTGAGAGAAAGATAAACCATAATATGGTTCTGATACCAAGGTAGTGATTTTAGAATAATATATGATTGATTTGCATAAATTATATTGGATATTCTTGACTACCTTGAAACTGATTAATGATTTGTATATTCCATCATTGTTGGGGTTTAAAACATTTTTGGATTGATGAAGTATATCCAGCATTCTCTATGGAATAAGGGAGCATGAATTTAATCAATAAGGAATATGGTAATTCAGGATGTTTCAGTGTATTAAAAGAATACATGATGAAGGTATTCATATGCTATTACGGGGTAAAAAGGATCTAAATTATGTTTACCTTCCTTATAAATGTTGTACTGTGAGTCTTGACAGAAGTATTTTGGATAATTCTAGTTTGGATTATTTTGGATTGCCATAAAAGGACATCCCGGAGGTCGGGCGACAACCCGTCGTGACCGGAAAGTCCGTGAGACTTGAACCTGCAACTGAAGGGCGACAAGGGTGTATCACCTACCACTGGCCCAACATATGTCTTGGATTAAATAATGTACTTTTTTTAAAAAAAGATCTGGTAGATTAATTATAAATTCATTTATTTTGGAACCCTGTACGAATAGTATAAATAGAAAAAAAAATTACGTTATATTATCTTTTAGAGTGAAAGATGAGTTTGTGGTAGAAATTTATTAATGGATAAAACTCTAATTATAAAATAAGTATATCTCCTTATGATATTATCCAATCGCATAAATAAATTCCTCAACATTAATAAAAAGAACTTAGAACAAAAATGTTGTCCTAGATGGTACCTTAAATCATCACTAATTTATGGCTTTGGGATTGTTGGCCTTTTCATAGCCACGTTCTCTACCACTCTCCATCAGATAATTGATGGTTAGATTTCTCTTCCATATCCATATTTTCCTACATGGAACCCTAGTATGTGTTATTTTCGGTAATCTTCATACTTTCCACTCTTTATTTTAAATAGAGGCCTCATTAATTTATTTTTCGATGTGGGATTTCAACTAAGATACTTTGAAACGTCAAAAATGTGTTATCCCAATACCCTATGTTTTGTTGAACCGATGGTATTTCAAATCATCATAGATTGATGAGTTTAAGGACCTTAATTTTATACTTGTTTGTGATTGATGACCTCAATCACTACCTATAAATATTTACGTTTCCCTCCAATTATATGTCTCTAATTTCCACCAATGTTCTCCTAATCGAGATCATAATTTGGTGGTGACCCTTTCATTTCACGTTTCCTCATATTAAAACTAAATTTTAGTAACCCAATTTCCGATGTGGGTTTTCCCACAAATATATTTTTTATTTTCAACCTTTTATTTTCGAAGAACAATTTCAAATTGCGAGGACGCAATTTATTGAAGGAGGGGAGAATGTAACACCCCAAGATTTCATATTGTCTTATTTCTTCAAAATAATTCAATAACATGCACTACACACAACACCGAGTTCAATAACACCATGACTTACCAAAAATAAGGCCATTAAAAAGAGGTTATGAATAGTATTAACTAAATTTTAAACTTTATATAATCCTTATAATTTTAGAATCCATATTATGAGTTTCTTAGACATAATGCAAGAATATATTCATTTTCAGTATTGCACTTTTATCAACTTTTAATAGTGAGACATTTTTAAATACAATATTTTAAACTTTTTGACTAAATGAGGACATCAAAAAATTTAAAATGATACATCCCATGCTTCCACGGTACGCTTTCCTTTGAATAATACAGTAGCGTGTGTTGTACGCAACTTCGAGTTCTAACACACCACAACCAATCAAACTAGCCGTTATGAATAGTAATACCTACTTTTTGAAATTATATATATATTATATTTCAAAATGGACTTCATTTTTGGATTCGGAGTATCGAATTTAGCCTAAGTTGAAATTTTGGTACTTTTCGGATAACATTCATATTTTGATGAATAGTGAAAATTACTAAATTTTAATTAAAAACAACTTTTTTAATCAAAATAATTAATAGTGATAAATTATGAATTTGAGTGGTTTTAAAGTATACTTACAATATATTTTTACCATTTATTATAATGTTGGTCATTGGACATAATTTTACAATTAAACCGAACATAAACAAGTGTCAATCTTTTGATAGTTATTATCTTTTTAAAAACACGCTTTTTGTTTTGACAACGGTAATTAATTTTAAATTAATTTCTGCCACTTCTGTGTTTTGAATTTACAAAAATGGATTCCATATTTGGAATCAGGATGTTCAAATTGTGTAAATAGGTAACTTTTATTTTTAGACATTTTGAATAATTACTGCGGTAAATATTTTATTTACCATGGTTAAGGGTAAATCCGATAAATAAGGGTTAAAAAATAATATTATAATAATACTAAATTAACCTAAAACGTGTCCTAGCCTTATTGATTGATACATGTTCGACCATAGGCATCTTTGGGTCGATTTGGGGACCCCATGGTTCCACTTGTAGGTGATAGGGACACTTTATTTTAATTAAGTTAAAATGAATACAAAAATGACACAAGCATATATATTTTAGAAAAACAATTTTTAAATAGGGTTATATATGTTGTATTTTAGATTATAAATATTCCTTAGAAATATAAAAAAATTTTCTACATAATTATAATTTATTTATAATTTTTAGACATTAAATAATTTAATTTATTTATGACACAATGATGATGTAGTAATTACTATAATAGTGAAAAATCAAAATAATTGATATTCTAAATACCCAAATAAATATAATATGAAACTTTTAATGATTTAAACAAATTTTCTAGGATAATATGACATATTATTATTGATTTAATTAACTTTTTTCGAAGTAATCATTCTGTTGTGAGTTTCACAAAAATCAACTATTGAATAGTGTCAAAATATTCATAAAAGAGTTTTTAAAACAAATATTATATTATTAATTGATATTAAATTCCTAAAAATCTGAGGTTCATCCAAGAGACTTATATCATGATAGGTGTATCATTAATGGACCACTTGGGGGTCTCTTGGATTTATATGGTAAGTTATTAACCATATAATATAAAAATACAAAGAGACATTGTAAAAGTGAAACTAATTAACTTAGAGTTAATACTAAAAGATAAGGTTAATATAAGTACCAAAACCTGTCTAAATTCTATTGGTTGAGTTTTTTTCGACCTATCCCCACCTTAAACTTTGAATAATCAACTTTGGAGACATTAGAAACCGAATATGAATTTAATATAAACTAATATTTCTAGCTTTTCCAATGGTGCCCCTCACCCCTCTTATAAAAGGGCACTCTTCCATACCATTTCTTCACACCTTCAAAGCCTTTTGGTTCGGCCAAACTCTGCCCAAATACTCTCCCAACATCCCTCAATACAACCTAGAGGCCTTATTTTGATCATAAATCCAACCTACGGAGCCCTTTTGATCAAATCAAAAAGAAGAACCTGAAGAAGAGGTAATGATTTCGCCACCCTTTTCCAAGTTCATTTCTTCTTCCACTTCTTCTTCCTTTGTTATTACCATTATAAAATAATAACTCCAGTATCATATATATACTGTGATGTTATTATAAATATGGTACAACCATATGCAGTATTATATCCACCCTTTGAATAACATGTCACCATATGTGCGTACGTACGGCTTACCGTCTCCACGTCGTGGTGTAATTGCTATTCAATATATTATTATTTGGATGGGTATAATAATGATGTGTAACTCATGTAAATAATAAATATAACATGTTAATGATTCTTTATATATGATATACCATCCATTTATATATTATTTTAATATCAAAAGAATGATATTGTCGCTCGAGCGTACGTACGGACTACCGTCTCCACGAACGCGATGAGATTCATTCTCCATCATATCTTTTAAAGTATAATTATCATTTGATTTTTTAAAAATGATATTTAAGAACTTGATATAATTATGGATATGAATAAGATACAACCTATCGATAAAAAACATGTCTTATGTAACAAAACATATAAAATAAAATGAGTAAGTTAACACCCAAAACGACGATAATTAAAAGATATTATTAACAAATCAATGTTAAAAGATCATATATGATATCATATTAATATATATGATTATTGAATAATTTAATAACAATTATTTCACCATTATACAGGAGGTTAACCTACCCCAACCAAGGAAAAGTACAAGGTAAGGGGTTTTCATCTAACTCCTTATTCCCGTGAGATTCATGCCATATTGCAAACATCACCTTTTGTGTGGTGTATGTACTACCCATAATTATATTATTTGTGTAATACACTATAATTTATGTGTATTTACATATTAATTGTATGATACCTCTTTCATGGGTTGTATGTTTCATAAGTTACAAAATTGGTAAGGGTTATCTCACAATCTCTTCATTATCCGAGGTTGTTTATATGCAATAATCTACTGGGATCTCTTTATCATCCACATCCATGTTTTCTTAAAAATGTATTTCAAAACATTTTTATTATTTACAATAATATGGGTTAAAGTCATTTATACACTTGTTTGACTTTTTATAAGAGGAATCTTTCCGTCATTTTCAAAACAAGGTCCTTTTTAACCTTTTCGACAGAATTAAGGTAAGAATGTTTTTTTAACTTATACGGCGGGTGCAGTTATTTTCCGCCATTATAAAATCTTCAAAGCTTTCCATACAAGCTTATAAAAATATTTTCAAAGGAAATGTTTTATTTTATATGGCTCTTAAATTATTTCAAAAATAGAAAGAGATATTTCTCTAAAAAGAGTTTCGATTTCATCTATGTCAACATCCTTTGATGGATTTTATGCTAATTTGAAGTTGATTTATTATGATACAAAACTTCTATATTGTATTGAAGGTTTTGTGATATGTTTGACTGTGGATGTGCTATTTCTATACCATTCATAGTTCATGGTGAAATTATTGACATTTCGTATGCTAGTTTTAATACAAATGTTTATGTTATGTTTAAACCTTTTCATATGAGGAATGCATTGGACATAATAAGTGACAGGAGGAGCCCGCTATAGCTCCTAGATGCATCGGTATGTCTCATTAGACAAACTAGTGTCTTGACACAAGGCCTTGGCAAAATCTTATTTGTAGTCTTGGCACGAGGCCTTGGCTATGTGGTTATGATAGTCTGACATTATGCATTCCATCATTATGAAAGTGGTTATTGATATTGCATGTGTGTAACATTTCCAAATGATAAAGGGTTAAATGACTAAATGATATGACTCATGTCAACAAGGTGCACCTTCCTTTTCGGGAGCCTGTCTGATTAGAACTCCATAGTTAAGCGTGCTTGGCCTGGAGTAGTGATCAGGATGGGTGACCTCCTGGGAAGTTCCCCACGGTGTGTGTGAGTGAGGAAAAAGCACACTAGAAAGGACATGTGTTGGCCTGTGGGGACTATCATTAGTCAGATGACCTGTTCGGGCATGTGGGTGGACCCTGGGGTGGGCCCCACATGTCTGCGGGGGCAACTGGTGGTACCTGGTGGGACAGGACCCGACGACCATGTTAAGGCGGGGTGGCTGTGCTGTCACCGGGACCCGGTTGTCACATTTGGTATCAGAGCAGGAACCCAGCCTTAAGTGCATGGTGCACTGCCTGAGTTGAGATGTAGGGCCCACAACGAGGGCGGTGTGGTCTAAAGGGGGGGTGATTGTAACATCCCCAAATGATAAAGGGTTAAATGACTAAATGATATGACTCATGTCAACATGGTGCACCTTCCTTTTCGAGAGCCTGTCTGATTAGAACTCCATAGTTAAGCGTGCTTGGCCTGGAGTAGTGATCAGGATGGGTGTCCTCCTGGGAAGTTCCCCAGGGTGTGTGTGAGTGAGGACAAAGCACACTGGAAAGGACATGTGTTGGCCTGTGGGGACTATCATTAGTCAGGTGACCCGTTCGGGCATGTGGGTGGACCCTGGGGTGGGCCCCACATGTCTGCGGGGGCAACTGGTGGTACCTGGTGGGACAGGACCCGACGGCCATGTTAAGGCGGGGTGGCTGTGCTGTCACCGGGACCCGGTTGTCACAATGTGATTATTCTATTAGTAGAATATCAATCTGAATAAGTAAATGGCATTATTTCATTTTACTTTTTCCATACTATGTTGAAGTTCAAGTTTAAAAGGCTTTTGTTTTAGTAATGCATTGCCTTAAATGTTTATGCTTATTTTTGAATGTTCCTCTATATTGTTATCCTTACTGGGATTTTGAGCTCATCCCTTTTCTATGTTTTATTTTCCCAGGATGTGAAGAAGTAAGTTATGAATGACCTGCAGGGTTATTATGAGGGGATAATAGTGTGGGCTGTGGAGACATTATGTTTTTGTAGTAGTTTTTCATTTTATGATGTAATGTAAGACTTATGAATATACCTAGTGTTTCCAAGGCTACTAAACCAATCAGTCTTTTGAGATTTGATCTTTCTTGTGATCATGCCAATGTTATGTAATAATGCACCGACTCTGGGTAACTAGGGTCGGGGCATTACATAGTTATATTATTCTTTTAATTGGTTTCAAAGTGGAATTGGATTAATGTTTTATCATTTAATCCAATTTTTATCATTTGGGGTAATTTCTCTTTGATATTCGATATAAAAAAATGTAAATCTTTTGATGATTTTTACTTATAAAAACCATATATTCTCATTTGGACAACATGAATTAATTTAAAATTAAATGCTGCAACTTCTATGTTTTGTATTTGGAAAAATGGAATCCATATTTGGAATCATAATATATAAATTATGTAAATAGGTCCTTTTAGTTTTAGATAAGATGAATAGTAATGTTAGTAACTACTTTAATTTATCATGGTTAAAGATTTAATTGTCAAATATTATTATTCCATATATTAATTTACATATTTATTTATATAGATATAAAAAGATTATATAAGGCTTTATATATCTATATCTAATTTCATTAAAAAATGCCAAAATGAATGTTTTTATATGAAGCGTTTTACATTCTTTACAAAATGATAACAAAATATTATTCTGGTATATAGTGACAAAGACTTCTCCGATGCCGTAACTGTTATTTGATATTTGGCTTCCCCAATAAGGCTTTATGTTTTTAAAATGGAAAATAAATTACTTATTCATTTTTTTGGTGTTTTCTTATTGAAAATGGGTTTGAAAGTGGATGACTATTACAAAAACATGAAATAATTTCTTGTTATTAAAAATGAAATTTTAGTAGTGAAATGTTGATAATTGTAATATTTTATGTGTGACGATAATATAATTGTACTTGGACATTTGATGAGTGGTTATGTGAGAAAAAAAGATGTGTTTTTAAGTGATAAACTAAAGATGGGTGGTTATGTGATAAACTAAGGATGGGAGGTTATGTTATAACATCTGATTCATTAGGTTTGGAAGTTATTCGTATGGATACTCCATTTACTGATATATGTGTTAGTCGATCGTATGATTATTCCATTTAAATATGATTATGTCCCAAATTACCTTTTACATGTCATGTGATTCTTTATATGGGTTTGATACAAATATTTTGGTTACAGAAAGGCTATGAAATTAGCTTATATTTAGTGAAGTGTATATAGTACTTATTTGAGGTGAAAAGTATTAATTTATGATAAAGTATTACTGGTTTTCTTGTTTTTAATAGAATAACAGCTTTACTTCTTCTTGTATCCCTTACTAAGATTTTTATACTCACCCAATTTTTTTGAAATGTTTTTCATAGGTTTTAATGAACAATAGAGTCATGGATGAGATCAAGGAAAAGTTATAATTTTTAAACATGAAACAAAACCATGTTTATTTTTAAATGTTCTTGTTTTATGAAAAAATGGATAATGAGTGGACGTTTCCACATTGTAATATTTCAGTTTTTATGTATGAGTTATGACATAATTATCTAAATCTATAAACCGGAAATGATCCTTAATGTGAAATAATGTCAAATTATTGAATGAACTCATGATTTTTTAATGTTTATGACTGGGGAATTATACTTGAAAATGCTAGTTTCACCTTCATCCTAGCCATGCGAACCTCATAATATTGCTTAACGTCTATCTAGGAGAACACTTGTCCCTGAACCATTTCTTCCTCAGCCTATAAATGATTCAACTCATTAGTAATGTTTTGGAAGGTTTTATTTTGATGATGGGAAGTTTTAAACATGGAAATCATATCTTCACAAGAAGAATGATCCTCATGGGATATGATGATCAAGTATATTTGGAGGTTCATGTCTCAGTAATTAAAGTTTCCTAAACCTATGCTAGTGAATAATATGTAGGAATTATCCTCCTTGTCAAATAACCTTTTCAAGTTAGTTTCTGCAGAAATGGTATAGAGTTGAGGACATGGCCATTTCTGCATATCTTGATGCCTCTTAATAGCATTGAAACACAGATCCTTTCCCTATACCCTAACAGTTATGTAATCAGGAAGAATTTTTACTGTAGATGGATGTTCCATGATTTGAGTCACCCAAACAGGGGGAATTTCTCTCCAAATACATTTTTCTACCTCCATGACTAAATTAGGGGGTTGGAAGAAACATCAAGATCACAGGGTGATGTCCCACTCAGACTAGCTTCAACTGTACCATAGACTTTATCAGTAAATGATATGGAGTTCGAGTCACTTTCCACGTTGAGGGATTGTGTGGGTGAAGCCCCTTAAAAACACATGTGATGACGAGCAGAACACGTTCTCACCATGGGGAGGGGAATAAATAGTGCAACTAGCATGGTTGAGATAAGATCAGGAACAACTAACAGTCTCTTAACCCATCAAACTTTCCTTCCCAACACACTATAAGGGTAGAAACCTACCCACAATTGTGAATACTCTAATGATATGTAATTTTAGGCTATAATGAGAGGAATTTGGAATTAAAATTTAGCATCCTCCCATGTCATGGCTAGCCACAATTGGAAAATAATCATTGGATGAGACTACCTCATAACCCAAATAACAGGGAGAAGTGAGAACTGTTGAAGTCATATAAATTGTCTGGAAAACCTATAAGGAGAGTAGGGATGGAATTTGGTTACTCTGTTTATAAAATAATATAAAACACAATCCCAGAGTGTAATGACATAAGAATTTTGTTCTAAATATCCCCTTCCATTTTCCATCATGAATCTATGGGGTGAAATATAAGTTTTGAAAGAAAAAAGAGAAATGTCACCTAGCAGTTTGATTGCATCATTAATACTCAATTATTGGGGGCGAATGATGATTAAGTTGAGAAGAACTGGGTAAAAGTAATAATGAGAAACCCTCAGAGTATTTTGATACTCATAGTAGAGTAAATTCTCTACCATCCAGGGATACAAAAATTGAAACCGCCTGCTAAGATGATGCATGCTTTTCCTTCCTGTATCTTCCCTAATAGCTCATAGATTGGGGATAGGGTAAAAATGACCATGTTAATGATTTTCCTCTCATCCAATGTGGTTTCCAAAATTAGAGTGCAATCTCTGACACCATTATATACCTCAGGATAGAGAAATATACTCCCACTTGAAAACATAGAAAAGAAACACACTAATCTGATATCAGGAGGTACATAAGACTTAATTCCAAACCCACAGGTGGTATATCAACCTTCCTCGAGGGTGGCATAGTATGAGACTAATATTTGACATGATTTTTCAGTCGTTTGTTTCCAGCTACAGAGAAACATCAGACTAGGAAAATTCACCTACAATAATAACCCATTCTAATAATGTAATTAAGTATGAAAATGAGCATGAAGGGTTTTATTGAGTAATCCCTCTTCTAGGATCAACAACTTCCTTCCAATCATATACATTTGTTCTATATTCCATTAAGAATTTTTTATTAGAGAAAATTCATCATAACAATTCCCTAGAATGGGAATCCCACTAATTTTATGGATGTCCCAAAAAAAAAAATCCCCACCTCCACATGAAATAGGTGGAAAGTATTGGTCCTTTAAAAAAAATGACTAAGAAGTTCATGCAACATCTCACCTGGTGAATAGATTGAAAATTGGGAACCTATTATACCTGATACAAGTTTAAAGCTTCTAATTTGCTAGGTGACTCCAAATAAAATGATTCACCCATAATTACCATTCCCACTAATCAAAGAAGAATCCTCTGTATCACAAGTCCTATTTGGCACTCTAACCTCCATTGGGGTTCTCTCAAGAAAGATTGACTTTGGATGGGTACACTTGGATGACCAAACACTAATAGGTGTTATGATGATAATGATTACTCTGAGTACACATAGTTCCTTTCAATGTGAACATGTTCTATTGAGTAAATGAAATTACAAGTTATACCGTTGAAAAATCATAGAAAAATCACACCCATGGGATACCTCGAGGTGAATAATTGGAGAGATGTGATTGGCCAAAGGTTGGGGAACATCATCTTGGAGTCCCAAGTTGTTAAGTAACAACTAGAAAGATAGAGTATATGATATTATTTCTTGGGAAAGGAGGTATTTGAGAATTAACTCTTGGAAAAATTGTAGTAATGAAGGTTTTCTTCAGAATTATCATCCATAGCATTCCTCCTGATGATTTCATCTATTGCAATAAGTGGAAGATCAATTATCCAACAATAAAAAGACCATAAAAAAGGGTTAGTCCGAAACAATGATGGGAAAAAATACCAAAAAATGAAAAAGGACTACATGAAGTCCACATAGTAAGGATCAATTTATTGAACATTATAAGTGGTTTGGGGAATGTATTCCCCGTGAACCAACGGTTCACGGAACACTCTACAAGACGCTGGCTCGCAAAATGATGGCCAGAAAACCTAATGGCTCGTGGACTAGGCAGGCCGCATACCAAGCCTTATTATGAATTCATCCAAAGTACATAATTAATTTCTTATGTTAAAAAATTATTCTTAAGTTCATGAATTAAAATTTTAATTTCATAGAAAAAGTTGACTGTGTGGAGTTTTCGGTTTGCGGAAGGAAAATCACCAATTCAAGGTCAAAGGAGTCTGCGAAGGATCCAGTACACAGAAGCAAGGAAAGTTAAGATAAAAAATAGATTTCTTTGCACTACGAAATCAGATAAATAAAAATTTACCTAGGCCCCCTATATATAGGCATGTGCTCACATCAGGTCCTCATTTCTACCACAAACTAGTTTAGTTCAGTGCTGCATTCTATATCAGAATAGCCACTTCCTCATCCCGATCATATCCCATTACGATGGGGGTAATTTGTAGTGCTTTTAAACTCTGAAAAGGTAAGGAAAATACTCCCAAAAAATTTATAAAGGTATAGGACACATGTTCATTTCAAAATTTGAGAAGAATATTGAAGGTATCAAATTTGAAAAAGGACCAAATTTGTCTGTGTACTGATTTTTGGGAATGGTAATCAGATGGTATTTACCACAAACAAAAACAATTCATGGATTTCCTGAGAAACAATAGCCTATGAGGTGTTAGAAAATGAACTATATTGTTCATTGAATATATGAAGAACATCCCTGATCCCACGCATACCACATCATTTAAGGAATGGAGGCACAATAATTCCACCCATGAATTGCAGCCCCACAAACCGTGTTTTCGGTGAAAACATGATAAAGAGGTACAACCCACACACCATCCTCATAAATATAGTTATTGGATGAGGTGAGGAAAACATCATCCCGTGAACTACATCATTTGTGGGATCGAGGTGTTGATTTCCACCACTGAAAAATATAGCTCATCAATTATCTATTAACCATATTGTCTATGGGCCGAGGGATTTCTTCATGGGATTCTACAAATGGTGCCACATGACCCACAAATACAGCATCCCCAGTACTCTATAAATGGGACCCCAAAGGAGAATTTAATAAGGAATTTGTTTTTTCCACTTGGGGAGGTAGAGAACATATGGATGAATGATTTCAAAGATTAGTGATCGAAGAATTATGAAGCCACAAACAATTTCTAGTAGGTATAAACCGTCTGCAAACCATAAAATGAAAAAAGCATAACAATATGAAAAAATCCCAATTAGTGAACCCCAAAAAATATAATATATCACAAACAAACATCCCAAAAACTATAGTGCCAATGCCCCTTCCTCAATCCATCTCACCGCACATCACATCACTATGAAAATGTAACCGAGCCCTACAAAGAATTCCACTACACGGATGGACTCCGGCACTGCATACCACCATGGTATGTAGAGGGAACCTCAAGAAGCGTACCTCTAATGTGTGCGGATCACTCCCCAATCAGTGCAACACTTCGATACACCGAAGAACCCTCTTCCCACATCGTAAAATTCTATACAGAGGGATTTACAACCTACAATAAAGAAAACATTTGTAGAACAGGGTTCCTTTGATCGTTTCACTTCGAGTTCTGTTCATGTCCTTACATACAAATCATTCCCTCTATGGATCCTCTATAAGCTAGAACAATGGAATCTTGCCAAAGACTCTCCAAAATACACCAGACCTGTATGATAAGATAATCAGGTGAATCAATGCTTTCTTATGAGTCTATATATCTATGGTAAGAGGAGTCATGAAGGCAATCCTCACATTGTTGTGTGCCCTCAGAATGTTCTTATGTCCACATTCCAATGCTAACCCATATTTCAACCTTGGGATACAAATGTGAACCTCCCCATTCCCAAGATTATAGTTCGTCACTAGATTTCCATTCCATGAGGGGATATGAGAAGCCAGGGGAATCACAATTTCATTCCCTTTAATGAGGAACAATGCTCCTCCCCTTTCTTAATACTGATTTTAGGGAACTCTCATTGAAGTAAGTCCCAAATATTCTTGCAAGAGGGGGTGCTACTGGTCTTATTCCCCTCATACTGGGATGTTTCTGGATATATCACCAGATGTGACTATCCTAGATATCATCACGAGTGAGAGTTGGAAAATTCAAATCCACTATCTCACCATTTGGGCTAGCAGTCAAAGCCTCTTACATTGTCTTCCTCCATTTCCATCAGAGGAGAATAAAAGGTGTATGGTTCTTTGGATCTATAGATTCCTCTTTTTTCTCACATCGAGAATGACCCATGTGGGCTTAGAGGTTAATGTTGATCACAAAATCCACACCATCCAGAGTTGAACGATGATAACTATTGTAACGACCCAATGATTCATTAAAGGAAAATCCCTATTGATCTAATTAAATGTCCCTTTATGTTTATATAAAATGTCAACTTCTTTGGTTTTATGTTAATAATTTTGACTGTTTCTAATATATTCGTTGAACAGTGATCACATGATTAGTATAAATATAGGACTTTAACAAATCCAATTTACTCAGACAAAGGAAGCAATGACCTCATCCAGTAGAATTTCCCCATATGAATCCCATTTGTCGGAGCTCGAAAAAGAGGTGGTGTCTTTGGGCTTCGTATAAGGCCCCAGCCTTAAACCTTACTTAATATTAAATAAAATGATTAATTCACATTGAGGATCTTTTCAGGTTTAGAGTTTTAGAGAATAAGAACATAACTATTACATCTTAAAAGATTACAAAGTATACACTTCTACTAAGTTTCTATAAAATAAAAACTCTTAAAAAGAGAGATGTCTAGATTCCATGTTTTAGATAGCATGACATTCCCTTGATCCCATCCTTGACCTTATTCCACTTTAAGTCCTGTGAAAAACCTTTCGAAAAACATGGGGTGAGCATAAAAAGCTCAGTAAGGGATACACAAGGAATGAAAACTGTTACTTTTCAAACATCAAGTAATACATGTATACTCTATAAAAGTAATACCTTCACCTTCATGAAGTAGTAAAAACTCTTCGCTAAATAAAGTATCATTACTTACCTTTTTGTAACCAAAGGAGTATCATAAAACCCATATAAAAAAACACATAGAATATATAAAAGGTAACTTGTGACATAAACATACTTAAGTGGAATAACCATACGGTCGACTTCCACACATATCACTTAATGGAATAGCCATACGACCAATTTCCATACATACTTAATGGAATAGCCATACGACTGACTTCCATACCCAATGCATTGGAAGTTATAACGTAACCACCCGTCCTGGTATTCACGGCACCACCCGTCATATGGTTTATAACGTAACCACCCATTAAATGTCCAAGTACCAATATAAAATCATAAAACATAAAACCAATATAAAAAAATGATAACATTTTCACATTTCAATCACAATATATTATAATAGAATCCTTTGTCAAAACCATTTTCAATACCAAAATACATAAAAGAGTATATGGTATTTATTTTATTTTATAAACATTATGGCTTGTTGAGGAAGCCAAAGAACAAATAATACTCGCGGCGGCGGAAAAGGTCGTTGTCACCGCGTACGTTAAAAAATATTCCTTTTTGTTGTTTAGTAAAATGCTTCGTAGAAAAAGGTTCCTTTTGTATAAATGTAAAAGTCAAAGGGTTTTATACACCGTATAAAAGAAAGTTGTGTATAAAATAAAATATGCATCAACGAAAAGAGATTGAGACGAAGTCCTTACAAAGATAATTTTTAAATAAAATAGATATATTATGTGTATTCATTATAAGTACACATAAATAAAGTACAAATAAAAGATACGACATAATAATATAATGACATAATTTGAAAGTAGGAGATTAACCCAAAGAATGGAAATTGGGTTAAGAAGTTCCCTTACCTCGGGTCCGACTTGACTCGATCGTTCTTTAACGTCCTGAATAATAAACTTGAGTAAATTTATACTTGATTAGGAACCTTTTTAAAGTTCATTATTCCATTTATATCACTTATTATCATGTTATAAACATTATGTAACCACTTAAGTTAATAATGTTCATTTTGTCGGTATTTGGTTCTTAAGTCAAAAATAGACTTCTTACACTTACATGTTGTTAATTTGGTCAAAGGTTCGTTATATCCAGAATGATATTAATGATTTGGATAACATATATATCATATATATTCATCATGTACATGTATTTATAATATTACATCACATTTAGAGGTAAGAAATGAAATGCACCGTTCATGGAGACGGTAAGTCGTACGTACGCATGAAAGCTACTTTCATTTCATTGTCATATTAATGGAATTAAAACAAAATGAGAGGTATGTATATTTTAATTAAAGAATTATATTCATCATTTAGATATATCATTCATTATATATATCCATTATATACATGTACTTTCAATAGTACATTACATTTGGGGATAAGAAATGAAACGCACCGTTCATGGAGACGGTAAGCCGTACGTACGCATGAACGCTACTTTCATTTCTATCTCATACTTTAATGGAAAGAAATAATAATTATATAGAGGTATATTATATTTCCAGTATAACATCATATATAATAACTTTAAATCCATCCTTTACACGTCCCACATATGGCATTAACGAATCACATCACTTTGAGGGGGCGGTAGTCCGCACTTCCTTAAATGAAGATATCGTTTTTACCCATAATGGAAACCATAAAGGTATGCCAAAAATGAAAAATACAGAATCTTAAAGAAAACATAAACATATTATATATCATATATAAAAATAGTGACATCATAATGTCCACCTTTGAAGGTGTTAAATGAGTATTGAACAATCATCTTTTCGGGAGGCAGAATTTCGCCATCCACGGAAACCGTATGTTCTTTAACCATTTGATGTAGTTGTGTGAGAGTGTAGCTCAAATAAATCTTATAACAACATACTAGTATATTTAAGATACTTTTGTTGTTACAAAAGAAGTAAATAAAAAGAGTTTATGGGGTTGGAGAAGCAAAATAAAACAAATGAACAAGAGAGAATCAATTACCTTTAAAAGTGTAACTCTTTTCGGTTTGAGCCTAAAGGCTTCCTTTGAAAGGATTATTCCCAAAGGAAATTCCCTAGGATGAGTAGAGGGATGTGCAGAGAGTAAATGGGCAGGGGTTGGCCGAGCCAAAGGCTTGAGGAGTGTGTGAATTGAGGTAGAGGTGGGGGCCTTTTATAAGAGGAGAGGAGGGGCACTTTTGGAAAGTAAGAAATATTACCTTATTTGAAAATGTGTATCGGTTTTAAAAGGTCCCACATTGATATAATTCGTGTATAAGGTGATAAGTATTCGAAATACACTCATACAATTGGTTTTTGACATGTGTAGTTCATAGATTTTACATTATCTTTCTATTATATTTAAATCGTCAAATAATGATGTCATCGCTGCATCATTATTATGTCATAAATAATTCAATTTATATAATGTCTAAAAATTATAAAAAAAATTCTATGATATAGGAAATAATTTTAGCTTTCCAATTCCTATTAATAATCAAAATTTGGACTTGTATAACCCCACTTAAAATTTGTTTTCGTAAAACATATTATGTTTGTGTCATATTCACTTTTACATTAAATAAAAAGTAATTTATGTCATTTCCCAACAAAAGTGGATCCATGGGGTCCCCAAGTTGACCCATGGCTTGTCATGGTCGGCCATGACACAACCAATGAGGTTGGGATATGTGTCTAGGTCATTTCATATTATTAAAGTATTATTTATACCTTAAACTACCCTAATTACCACTAATCGCGATTAAGAACTTAATAAGTTACTATTCACCAAAAAATTATTATAATCTCATTGAACCACATTTTACATACTAATGACAACCATGTATTTCTGATTTTCAAAATTCAATACACATTAGTGGTAAACTTTCATTTAACTGAAAAATCAGTTTGCTTGATTACCACTTAGTGGTTTCACTATTCATCAAAAATTTAAGTTTTTCAGAAAATTACCAAAAAATCACCCTAAGCTATATTTGATATTACGAATTAAAAAATGAAGTCTATTTTAAAAAATTCAAAACATATAAGTCAAATTAATTAATTTAATAATTAATTCCCGCTGTCATGACAAATAGCGTGTTTTTGTGAAATAATAAGTATCAAAAGATTGACACTAGTTTTGGTCCAATTTCAAAGTGAAATTAATTCCAACGACCACCATTGGATTTAATGGTAAAAATATTTTCTAATTTCACTTCAAAACAAATTAAAATAATAATCTAATCATATAAATAAATTAGATTAAAAAGAGGTTTTGAATTAAAATACAACATTTTACACTATTCATAAAAAAAATGAACATTATCAGAAAGGTACCAAAAATTTACACAAAGTAAATTTTGATGTCCCGATTCTAAAGAAGACTTATATTTGGTCCAATAGAATTTATAAGATCGATCAAAACTATATTTAATGACGGTTCTCTGTCAAAAGGTGATAAGTGGACCTTTCGTGAAAATTAGGGTATAAATGCCTAAAATTGAACGCTTTCCATATTTTAAGCCTTTATCTTTTATTGGGTAAATATAAAAACATTTAAAAACATATATAATCATATTTTAGTTATTTCTATCCATTCCCGCCAGTACAACGGCTTCGTGTTAACTAGCATTTAAAGTAATATTATTTTATTACTAGTGTGCAACGTATGTTTTCAAAGAAACTCATCGTTGCGTATCGAGTACGCTATCGAACATAGCAACCCCATTAAAATAAAATTAATATTTAATTGGTAAATATTAAGTAATATTAATATTCTTTATTCTTTATTTACCTGGGATGTTACACTTCGCCCTTAACCAAGTCCAAGATGAGCTTCATCATGTCAAGCTCGAATGTGACTGTCTACGGGAAAAATGGAAGTTGATTGAAATTACCACTCAAGCGATGTTATCCGAGCCACCCCAAGAGTCTGTCACCATCACACACCTTACACTTAGTTATTATGCAACTGTTTTAAGGTTTTATGTAATAAATAAGTAGTACTATGTTAATGTACATTATTTTTTTATATAATAATGAATATAATTTCTAGTCATTTTTATACATTTTAAATAGTTTTTAAAGTACAAATGGTGTTTTTGGTTATTATATAATTAAGAAATATATTTCTTTAAATTAAGGGATTTTTAAATTAAATAATATTTTAATAAAATAATAATATTATTATTAAATTAATTCTTATTAAATAGAAATGATCTTATAATTTTATGAATTCAAATAAAATTTTTATTAAGGTTTGAAAGCCATTTCTGTCAAAACCCGTGAATTTTTGATAAATGTTGGTTTTTATTTTAAAAGTGAAAATTAACATATTTAGAAACATAATTAGATAAAATAAATTTTATTTCTGGAATCAAGACGTTGAAATTATACAACGGTGAATTTTTCATAATTTTCTGAGACAATCAATGTTTTGGGTAAAAATTAAATACCGTTTAAATATATAATGTGTTTTATGATGTCATAATGACCCAATAGTGATGTAATAAAATAATATAATCTTTATGTTCGGCCAATATATGTTTTAATAATAAAATAATGTGATTTTGGGTTTGTTTGACGTACTTTTCAGTGCATTAATGGACCCCTTAAGACTTATTCAACACCTTCCCTTTTTAAATTAATTTCCATGGGAGTGTGACTCGCCTCCACATAAGCAACCCTAATTTTTTAAGAAGTTCAGACCTTGGAATTATAAAATATTTTTTTCCTCTTCCCTTTTCCAAAAACCATGGGCAAAAAACATGGGATGGTTTGTGGTTTGGATTAATTTAATGCAAGGGGACCAACACCTAAATAATAAAGAATTCCCTCACCTTTCCTATATAAACCCACCCAAGCTCCCACTTTCTCCTCACTCAATTCCCATGAAGTTCATACAACATATGCCCTACTCTCTTTGGAATCCTACCAAAGTGCCCCAAGCTCCCAAGAAGCCTCTCACAAGCCTCTCTCTGGCCTTTGGAAGCACACTTCCAAGTAAGGGTTTTTTTCTTCTTTTCTCATTTTTGTCCAATTTTCTTTAAGTTGTTTTCCCCTTTTAATTTCAATTATGAATGTTGGTGTATGGTTTCGTACCTCCATCATACTTCCCTCTTTATGTTTTAATGATGGGAGACCCTTTCTCTCTCATTAAATGCCTCCCATGTACACCTGTTACTATGCCGAAATTCCGAAAGGAACTTCTCTCTCCTCTTTTACATTCAAGCAATAATTTTGTATCATGAATCTAAATTCTATTAAAATTTTTTGGTACATGTATCTATATGACCTCATTACTGTACATTACATGTAAATATTATGAGGAACCCCTTTCTCTCTCATCAACCATTTTTTGAATTCTTATGTCACGCCGTTACGCTGCCGAAATCACACCGATTTTCTAAGCCAATGTCATTGTGTAGTGAATACGATTCCCATTTCTCTATCAAGGGTATTCACCTTTATGCACATTCAATTATTGATTGTAAAGTTTCATGTATGAATTCCACATTCCTTTATTCTGGAATAAATGATTATGTTTTATGAATCCATGTTTTATGATATATGTGGCATAGTTATGCATGAAATGAAATGTTTAAGAAGGGTGCACTCTTATAGATCTCCAATGCATTGGGTAAAGTATAGTATCATGATAATTCATGTGCAATGATTGTTGACTCATTCTAATTCAAGTGCAATGAGGGTTTACTCGTTCTTTATGTTCAATGGGGATTTACTTATGCTCCATGTTCAATGAGCCTTGGATCATGCTAATTCCATGTTAAGTATTGTTGCCACCTTTCCATGTTATGATTATCATGATTTTTCATGCCTTTATGTTCATTTTTTTCTTATGATATATTGATATGACTATTGTCTAACATGTATTGTACTCCTCATGTTATTCCACGTGTACTCGCTTACTAGGCTTTATAGCTCACCCTTTTCTTATGCATGTCTTCAGGTTATCCCATGCAATGCTAAGTACGAAGGATTGTAGTGGTCATGTAAAGGAAGTATTCAATAAAGATATTTCATTTCATGTTTCATTTTTTTATGTAATGATCCTAAGCCCCAAATACACTAAACCTCTCAATCTTCTTTGTTGTATCAAGTGAAGTTTTATGTAATAAATCATGTTTACTTTGTAATAAAAAGCAGGGTTATCATAGTTGGTATCAGAGGATAGGTTTAGTTTTTTTTTCGGATTAAAAAACCCTAGTAAAGCCTTAGATACAAGAATAAGTATGATAAAAACATCCCTAAGTTTTGGTAATTACTGCGTAAGTGGTTTATCAAACAAATACATCCCTGTCTGGATACGAGCAGGTAGAGGCAGCTCTGGCACAAATGTATCCTAGGGGTAAAACCCGAAAACACCACTTTGAGCTAGACTTGAACGGGAACTGGTGCACGACAACAGGCCTTGGTGCACTCTTGGTTATGACACTCTCAGGGGATATGTTTTGATAAATTCACAAGCATAGTATGAACCCTTATTAATGGAATTAAAAAAAATTCCCCTACGGATATATGTTAGAAAGTAGATCATGAAAAGCCTAGATTGAAGCCTATATACTCACGAGTTAATTAAATAAAAGTTTATTTACAAGTCATCAAATTTTGTCTTTGGATTACCCTTTATGTGTTAACCCTAACTTTCCATTTCTTCCAGCCAATGGTTGGTAATATAAGGACTTTGGCTAAAAACCGTTTTGAATATCAGTGTGATGACTGTACTAATGAGATGCCAAATCCAATAGGAGCGGGAATCACAAACTTTTTCACTCTTCTCTCTCATATAACTCATGTTTTGAATAGAAAAATGGGTCAATAGGAACGTTCAACCCCCCCTAATAAAGAATAAGTCTCTATTGAGATCTTCATGAGACAAAGGCCTCCTACTTTTAGTGGATCATCTAATCCCACAATCGCAGAACAATGGATCAACTCCATTGAAAATATCTTCTCCATCCTTAAATGTTCTGAAAAAGAGATGGTTCTCATGGCGGATTATCATATAGAGGGTGAATCTGATCAATGGTGGACATTGATAAAAAATACAAAGCCTCGGGAGGAGATCAAGGCGTTGGAATTGAAGGATTTCTATAAGATTTTTTTCAATAAATATTTTCCGTGCACCCTCCGACATAAGATGGAAAGGGACTTCCTTTACCTCAAGAAAAAAGATGAAGAGTTTGTTGGAGCGTACGAGGAAAAATTCACAAGGATTTCACGATACGCTTCCGGCTTTGTCATTACCCCCGAATGCAAGGTTGACCGCTTCTTTGGTGGGCTAAAGCCTAGCTTGCGGAAAGAATTAGTGATCCGTGACTTCGACAGCTATGAGGAAATTGTCTGATGTTCCCTCAAGGTTGAAATGGAGATTGGGGAATCACATGGGTATCATGGGTACAAGAAGCGTAAGGTGGACTTCAATGCTGGTGGTCCGATGGATAAATCCAACGGTGCTAAGAATATCCAGCACCCCACTTGCCAAAAGTTTGGAAAGAAGCTCCCTGGAAATTGCATTAAGGGGGTGAGGAAATGCTTTAGGTGTGGAAGAGAAGGGAACCTAACTGTTAACTGTCCGCAAGAAAGACCCACGACTACGAAAGAAGAGAGGAACGCTCCGTTAGAACCTCAACGTGTTGTTAAATGATACAAATTCAAAGAAAAAGGTTAGTTTTCAAATCGGTTCTCTAATCCAATGGTTTTCGGAGACAACCAACAACCTCCAAGGCAGCAAGGAAGAGCTTTTTCCATCACTTCTGCCGAAGTGAACCCCGACAACGAAGTGGTGATAGGTACATTAGTTATTCATTCAAGAATAGCGAATGTACTTTTTGATTCAGGTACTACCCATTCTTTTATATCTCAAATGTTTAGTAGAACAATCCCAGCACCACCACAAATCATGGAAGTGAAGATGTCGGTGAGTACAACAAATGGGGAAATCATTGCATCCCATGAATATAAGTCTTCCCCTGTTATAATCCGTGGATTTAATTTCCTGGCGAACCACATCATACTCCCTCTGGTGGAATTTGATGCAATTCTTGGCATGAATTGGCTTTCCTTATATAGAACTAACATAAATTTTCAGGGGAGGGAAATCACACTCCATATGGAGAATCGACCCCCGGTTCATTACAAGTGTCAGGAGGAAGATGAATTTTCTTTAGCTCCATCATCTCAAGCATGGATATTACTGCCTTATGAGCATGCGTATCTGGATTAGATGATTGAGTCCAAGGAAGAAACCATCCTTGAAGAAATGCCTATTGTGAGGGAATTCACTGAAGTGTTTCCCGGGAAACTGCCTGGCCTTCCTCCTAGAAGAGATGTTGAGTTATCGATTGAACTCATACCTGGGGCACTACCAATATCCAAGACTCCATATAGAATGGTTGTTTTTGAGCTTGAAGAGCCGAAGAAATCACTATAGGAGAATCTGGATAAAGGGTTTATACGCCCAAGTGCTTCACCATGGGGTGCACTAGTCCTCTTCATCAAGAAGAAGGATGGGTCAATGCGGTTTTGCATCTATTATCATGAACTTAAAAATATCACGATAAAAAACAAGTATCCTCTCCCAAGAATCGATGACTTGTTTGATCAGCTGTGTGGAGCACAATACTTCTCCAAGATGGATTTTTAGTCAGGATATTATCAAGTAAGGGTGAAGAAGGAAGATGTCCCCAAGATGGATTTTCGTACAAGATACGGTCACTATGAATTCATAGTAATGCCTTTCGGACTCACCAATGCTCCAACAATATTCATGGATGTGATGAATAGAGTCTTTAGATATTACCTTGACAAATTTGTGGTAGTCTTTATAGATGATATTCTAATATAATCCAAAACCAAGGAGGATCATGAGGATCATTTAAAAACTGTACTAGAGACTTTGCGCAAGGAGAAGCTATTTGTAAAGTATAGATAGTGTGAGTTCTGGTTGAAGGAGGTCTCATTCTTGGGCCATATCATCACAAGAAATGGGATATTTGTGGACCCCTCTAAAATAGATCCAGTTGAGGGATAGCTGAGGCCAACATCGGTAACGGATATTCATAGATTCTTGGGGTTAGCTGGATATTATCGACGATTTGTGAGAAATTTCTCATGATTGTCCAACCCTCTAAACAAGATAATGCAAAAGAGAGTAAAGTTTTCTTTGAGAGATGAATGCGATGAAAGGTTCAAGGGTTTGAAAAGGAGGCTTATCACTGTGCCCGTGCTCACTTTACCCACAAGTGGGGAACTTTTTGTGGTATTCAGTGATGCTTCAATGAAGGCATTAGGCTATGTGATGATGCAGAATGAAAAAGTTATATCCTATTCCTCAAGGCAGTTGAAAATCCATGAGCGAAACTATCCAATGCATGATCAAGAGATGGCGGCGGTGATCTTTCCTTTGAAAATCTGGGTGCATTATCTCTATGGAGAGGAATGTGAGATATATATTGACCACAAGAGTCTTAAATATTTATTCACACAGAAAGAGCTTAATATGTGCTAGAGAAGATGGATAGAGGTCATCAATGATTATGAATATTCAATACATTACCACCCTGGGAAAATGAACCAGGTGGCAGATGCCCTAAGTAGAAAGGACCCTGAAATTCTATTAATGATGAGAATTGAGAAGGATCCAATCTTCTTAGACATGATGAAGATGGGCATGATAATCATACAGAAGGGAACATCATCAATCCTTTCACAAATGATTGCTCAACCATCCCTTTTGTAAAGGTTAATGGATCCTCAAATGGATGATGTGGGAACTCAAGAAAAAGTGGGAGCTATCAAAAAAAGGAAATCCTCAGAGATTAATGTTAATGAAGAAGGAATTTTGTGGTTTGGGAAAAGACTATGTGTTCCATAATGTCCAGAGCTGAAAAATTAACTTTTGGATGATGCACATAGTTCAAATTTCTCTATTCACCCAGGGAGCACAAAGATGTATCGAGATCTCTGAGAAAACGTTTGGTGGGATAATATGAAGAAGGAGATCGCTAAATATACATCAAAGTGCCTGGTGTGTCAGAAAATGAAGGCAGAGAGGCAAAAGTCTAAGGGGATGATGCAACCATTGCTCATACCATAATGGAAATGGGAGAACATCACCATGGACTTTGTCACTGGACATCCATGGACATCCAAAGGCAACAATGAAATCTGGGTTATTGTGGATCGTCTTACAAAGACTGCACACTTCATTGCTATTCGAGAGGATTTCTCTTTGGATCAACTGGCACAAATATATATCAGGGAAGTGGTAAAGTTGCATGGAGTTCCACTATCTATTCTGTCTGACTGAGATACAAGATTCACCTCTATGTTTTGGAAGAGTCTTCAAAATGCTCTGAATACTGAACTGAACTTCATTACAACCTATCATCCTCAAACTGAGGGCCAATCCGAGCGGACTATCCAAACACTTGAGGATATGTTTAGGGTGTGCTGGTTGAGTTCTCTTATAATAACAGTTTCCACTCGAGCATCCAAATGGCACCATATAAAGCCCTATATGGGAAAAGGTGCATAACACCAGCATGTTGGGATGAGGTCAGTGAACGTAAGCTTCTTGGACCAGAAATGGTCGAAGAAATTGTGGAGAATGTGAAAACCATTCAGCAGCATATCAAGGCATCCCAGAGTCGACAGAAGAGTTATACAGATAATCATTGAAGAGACCTTGAGTTTAAAGTTGGAGACATGGTGTTTCTATACATATCTCTATGGAAGAAGGTCAGGAGGTTTGTAAGGAAAGGGAAGTTAAGTCCAAGGTACTTCGGCCCATTCGAGATTCTTGATTGTGTCAGGGTTGTGGCCTATCGACTAGTACTTCCACCTACCATGGCCAAAGTACATGATGTCTTTTATATATCCCTCTTATGGAAGTACATACTAGAGCCTTCATATGTACTCTCTTTCGAGGTGGTACAATTGGAAGATGATCTTTTTTATGAGGAGAAACTAGTGAAGATCTTAGATCTTAGAGAAAAAGTTCTACAAAATAAGACAATGCCCCTCGTCAAGGTGTTGTGGAGAAACCAAAATTTCAAAGAAGCGACTTGGGAATAAGAGGATATGATGAAACTGAGTTACCCACATTTGTTTTAGTGCGGGAAAAGGAATATTTCAAGGGCAAAATATCTTAAGGGAGGAATATTGTAACGACCCAAAGATTCATTAATGGAAATCCCTCTTGATCTAATTAAATGTCACTTTATGTTTATATAAAATGTCAACTTATTTAGTTTTATGTCATGAATTTTGACCATTGATAATATCACTGTTGAACAGTGATCACATGATTAGTATAAATATAGGACTTTAATAAATCCAATTTACTCTGACAAAGGAAGCGATGGCGTCATCCCGTAGAATTGCCCCATACGAATCCCATTTCTCAGAGCTTGGAAAAGAGGTGGCGTCTTTGGGCTTCTCCCTTGACCAAGAAAAATATGAGATTCATCATGTCAAGCTCGAATGTGACCGTCTACGGGAAAAGTGGAAGTTGATTGAAATTACCATGCGAGCGATTTTATCCGAGCCACCCCAAGAGTCTGTCACCATTGCACACCTTACCCTTAGGTCTTATGCGGCTATTTTAAGGGGTTATGTAACAAATATGTACTACTATGTTCAACTAAATTATTTTTTTATATAATAATGAATATAATTTCTAGTCATTTTTGATACATTTTAAATAGTTTTTAATGTACAAATGGTGTTTTTAGTTATTATATACTTAAGAAATATATTTTGTTAAATTAATGGATTTTTGAATTAAATAATATTTTAATAAAATAATAATATTATTATTAAATTAATTTTTATTAAATATAAACGATCTTATAATTTTATGAATGCAATTAAAATTTTATTAAGGTTTGAAAGCCATTTCTGTCAAAACCCGTGAATTTTCGATAAATGTCAGTATTTATTTTAAAAGTGAAAATTAACATATTTAGAAAATTATTTAGATAAAAAAAATTCTATTTCTGTATTCATGACGTTCAAATTATCCAATGGTGAATTTTTCATAATTTTCCGAGACAGTCAATTTTTTTGGTAAAAATTAAATACCGTTTAAATATATAATGTGTTTTATGACATCATAATGACCCAATAGTGATGTAATAAAATACAATAATCTTTATGTTTGGCCAATATATGTTGTACCATTAAAATAATGTGATTTTGTGTTTATTTGACTTACTTTTCAAAGCATTAATGGACCCCTCAATACTTATTCAACACCTTACCTTTTTAAATTAATTTCCATGGGAGTGTGACTAGCCTCCATATAAGGAACCCTAATATTTTAAGATGTTCGGACCTTGGCCTTATAAAATATTGTTTTAATCTTCCCTTTCAAGAAACCATGGGCAAAAACCATGGGTTGTATTGTGGGTTGGATTAATTTAATGAAATGGGACCCAAACCTAAATAATAAAGAATTCCCTCACCTTTCCTATATGAACCCACCCAATCTCCCACTTCCTCCTCACTCAAAGCCCTTTGAGTTCGTCCAACCTCTACCCTAATGTATCTAAAATCCTCCCAAGGTGCCCCAAGATCCCAAGAAGCCTCTCACAAGCCTCTCTCTAGCCATTGGAAGCACACTTCCATGTAAGGGTTTTTTTCTTCCTTTCTCATTTTTGTCCAATTTTCTTTAAGTTGTTTTGCCCTAATAATTTCAATTATGAATTTTTGGGTATGGTTTATCACCTCCCTCATACTACCCTTTTTCTTTTTGAATTATGGGAGACCCTTTATCTCTCATTAAATTCCTCCCACGTACACCCGTTACTATGCCAAAATTTTAAAAGGAACTTCTCTCTCCTATTTTTCATTCAAGAAATAATTTTGTATCATGAATATAAATTCCATTACAATTGTTGGGACATGTATCTATATGACCTCCTTACTTTCCATTACATGTAAATATGATGAGTAACCCCTTTCTCTCTCATCAACCATTTTTATGAATTCTTATGTCACACCGTTACGCTGCTGAAATCACACCGATTTTCTAAGCCAATGTCATTGTGTAGTGAATACCATGCGCATTTCTCCATAAAGGGTATTCACCTTTATGAATATTTAATTATTGATTGTAAAGTTTCATGTATGAATTCTACATTCCTTTATCGTGTAATAAATTATTATGATTTATGAATCCATGTTTTATGATCCATGTGGCACACATATGCATGAAATGAAACGTTTAAGAAGGGTGTGCCCTTATAGCGCTCCAATGCATTGGGTAAAGAATAGTATCATGACACGTCATGTGCAATGAGTGTTGACTCATGCTAATTCAAGTGCAACGAGAGTTTACTAGTGCTTTATGTGCAATGAGGATTTACTCATTCTCCATGTGCAATGAGCCTTGGCTCATACTAATTCCATGTTAAGTGTTGTTACCACATTTCCATGTTATGATTATCAGGCTTTATCATGCATTTATGTTCATGTTTCTCTTATGCTCTATTGATATGCCTATTGAATAACATGTATTGTACTCCTCATGTAATTCCATGGGTACTCCCTTAATAGAATTTATAGCTCACCCTTTTCTTATGCATGTCCTCAGGTTATCCCATGAAATGCTAAGTACGAAGGAATGTAGTGGTCATGTAAAGGAAGTTTTCAATACAGATGTTGTATTTCATGTTTTAAGTTTTTATGTAATTATCCTAAGCCCCAAAGACACTAAACCTATTGATCTTCATTGTTTTATCAAGTGAAGTTTTATGTAATAAATCATGTTTAAGTTGTAATAAAAAGCAGGGTTTTCATAACTCTAATTCCTACTTTATCTAGTACACATAGAATAAGTACCTATGGCCTGAGATCAAGGGACATTATCCATAAATTTAAGTCCCAATCAGAATTCCCCTAAAATCACTATGGAATACTCTTAAAGAATAATCCCCAATGTGACCCTTTTAATAAAGGCCTCCTCTACAGTTTATGCCCCAACCATGTTATTTCAAATAGGCAGCTCCAATGTCTAAGCCGTAACATGCCCATAGAAAAAGAGACACCTCTACAGTATAAACCAAAAAATAAACCATACTACGTGGTTTTTTATTCCACTTAAGAGGATATGTAGGAATCACATCTCATGGGTTCGATCTAGAAATTGAAGCAACTTCCATCCTCCCAGGATGATGATAATCTCTAGAGTGCCTCGTCATGTGGCTTAAAATAGAATTTTCTATGAAATACCTCATCCATGAATATAGATGACTGATTTTATGACCTGGTGGTAATCCGAAGTCATATTCTTGGGAAATAACCAAAGATTCAAAAATATATGACCATTTCATAAATCTATAATAGAGTCCTAGTATAGGAAATAATTTCCCACCAAAAGGGTGTTATAAGTTTGACTTCTCATCCTCTTGACCAATGTAGTCCTGAAGTGTTATTGGCCAAATCATCATCCAAGGAGCACCTTCCATTGGAATGAATGTCCCTAAATCTTGGATAAGAGGTTCATTGGGTGTTTCTGTCTCCATGAATAAACCAATTGGAGACCATCTATCGACATCGTACCCAATGTGGTATAATTGCATAAACACATAACCCCCTATAATCACCCACTGGGACCATTAAACTATGTGACCTCATTCTAAACATAAAAAGGAAACACTACCCCGTCCTCGTGAGGCCACATTCTCAAACAAAACCCTTATATAAAGATGTTTGCATTGAGAATCAGGTGAAAACCTATATAATATTATTTAATGAGATGAAACTATCATTTCAAAAAAATATTATTTATTCTATGAATTTTTTTGAATTATCAAAATTCACACTTAGGGTGATGTGGCCGTTATAAAAAAAACTAAAAAAAAACAGGATGATTGGAAAATAATGAAAAGAGCATCATATTTGTTGTATTAACCATGATAAAAAATACATTAACACATTTTATAAGTCATCATGAAAGTATAAATTTCCAAGTTAATTCTTATAGTCATACCACTTGAACATATTTTTGATTACTCTTTTTTTTATTTCTACAATTTTGGCCTTCCACATAAGTGGGAAACAATTTACCTTCCTCCCAAGAGGCACACATAACTAATTTTAATTATTATTAATCAATCAAATACATAATCTGATTCCATTGATTATCTTAGACTTTAGAATATATAGATATAACCATTTAATTACAACACCACGATATTTTTATGAAATTAATTATTTTTAAATCGTTTGATTTATTTGATATCTTGTGTTTCATGCAACACTGAGTTTTTTTGAATTGTTTTTGTTATTATAATTATTTAAACATGAAAATTATAACCAAGAATCTACAATTATGGGTATGAACACTATTAAATTTATTATAAAAGTATGGTTTACATTTGTAGAACACTTGTTAAATTTAAGGGAAATCTTCTTTAAAAAACTATTTATGTTCACATAATTGTGTTTTATACCAATATATTAAAAAATTAAAACATGTTCTATTATATTAATGAAATATATATATAATATTAAATATAATTTTCAAAATTTAACTATATTTTTTTCTAGACATGATATAAAAATGTCTTTAGTTTTATTCTTAAAAATATTATTTTTCTAAAAGCTGATTTATCGACTTTTAATGGTTAAATAGTCTTAAAACTAAATTTTTACCATTATATAAATTTTATTTTAAAATTTATATTATTATTTGAAATATTTATTTTAAAATTTACTTCTTTTTTTATTTTTCAGATACGTTTTATGTTTTTATGAATAATTAAAAATACAGAATTCTAATAGAAATCATTTTTTTCATCTAATTAATTTTTGTTGTCAAATTATATTTTTCTTGGGTTTAATGTATAATTAATAAATTTTATATCATTTAATCCAATTTATGTTATTGGAATATATTTAACAAGTATTACAATATAAAAAAATTTCAATCTATTGAACATTTTCAATTTCAAAACCAGTTTTCTCATTCCCTAAAGAAGATTAATTTTAAAATAATTTTATTCAAATATGTGTTATGAATTTTAAAAAATATATTCCATATTTTTAATCATAAGGACTAAATTTAGAAAATAAGATCATTTTTTGGAAAATATTAACACTAACATTAGTAATATTTTTTACCGTGATTACGGGTAATTTCGGTAATTAAGGGTAAAAATAATATTATAAAAATTAGAAAAATTCCCAAACACATGACCAAATATTATTAGACAAAGATAATTATAAAATTATAATGTTAATTTAAAAATTTAATTATTTAATGGAAACGTTTCCATGGAAATGGCTTAGATATTATTAAAATCAAAGAGCGTGAAAAAATGTCATACATTTACTATTAATACGTAATATATTTTTAATATAATGTTAAATAAATTATATTCTTAAATATTTATATTATTATGAAATATAAAATTTTTATCTCCGTAATTGGAATTTATTTTTAAATATTAGTGAATAAATAATTATCACAAATTATTATTCAATGATGATGAAATAATTATCCAATTAATGAAACCATTGTGACACCCTGAGAATTTATGAAAAATATTCTTTTTAATTTCATTAATGTCTTGTGTTGTACGCTACACCAAAAGGATCTTTCACTACATGCATCCCTCACTTGACTTGCATTACAAGCAATCATGACCTTCCACGATAGCGTGTGTTGTACGCAATATCGAGTTTCACTAAACAACGATATGTTATATAAAATAGCCATTATGAATAGTAATACCCACTTTTTGAAATTTTATAATTTTTATATTTCGAAATGGACTTCATTTTTTGATTTGGAATATCAAAATTAGCCGAGAGTGAATTTTTGGTATTTTCTGAAAACATTCAATTTTTGATGAATAATGAAGACGCTGGGTTACTATTTAAAAACCGAATTTTTATTTAAATAATTATTTATTTTATTTAAATTTATTTTAGGTCAAAATTGATACATAATACCTATATAATTTCAATGTAATTAATTGGATTCATTTTATAAATTTTTTAGAAATATATAAATTTTATTGAACTTTTCACCTTATTTTACCCACCTCGTTGGATAAATTGAAAATTTACATAAAACATAATTTTACCACTTCTGTGAGTGGAATTTGAAAAATACAAGAGACACGGTTAATATCAAGGATTAAAAAGCGGTTCAATAAGATGAAAATAATTTTTTGTGAATAGTAACTTTTTACTTTTATTTACTACGGTTAAAAGTAAATAGGGTAATTAAGGGTAAAAATGATATTACTATTACCCTAACACATGTCCTAAATCTATTGAATAAGTTTAATTCAACCAAAAACAACCTTAGGAATAAAATATTACCCTTTAGGTCAACTGGAATTGGATTAGGACATTTATTATTATTTAATTTAAAGAAGAGTTAAAATGGTTAAATCAAAGTTTAATAACTAATTTTTTTTCAATATAGATTTATACATAAGATAAATTCAACTATAAATATTAATTAGAAAGATAAATAGATATCCTACCTAATGTTATTATATTTATAATTTTGGACATTAAATAATTTAATTTATTTATGACACAATGGTGATGCCGTAATTAACTAAATAATGAAATATTAATATTGATAATATAAATACCCAAATAAATGTCATTTGAGACTTTTTATGAATTCAAATAATTTTATAGATTAATATGACATGTTATTATTTATTTAAGTAAGTTTTTTTGAACTAATCATTCTGTTATGATTTTCCCAAAAATCAATTACCAAATAGTGTCAAAATTTACATAAAATAGTTTTTTAAAAATATACTATATTATTAATTGTTATTATATTCCTAAAAATATATGGTTAGTCCAAATGACTTATATAAGGTTATATATATTATTAAAGAAACACTTGGTGTTTTTTCCTTGTTATAGTAAGTTTATTAACCATATAGTCTAAGAAAACATGAAGACATTGTAAAGGTTAAATTATTTAACTTAGAGTTAAATCTAAATGATAAGGTTAAAATAGTAACCTAAACTTTTCTAAAACCTATTTTTTGATAGTATTTCGACCCATCCCCACTTTATCTTCGAAATAAATCAATTTAGAGCTATTATAAACAGAATATGACTTTATTATAAAATAATATTTTATGTTTTTCCTAAAGTTCCCCTCTCATCCCTTATAAAAAGGGCATCGCTTCCCTCATATCTTCACACCCTTTTGAGCCTTGAATCTCAGAAAAACCCTTTAAATTTCCCATATAATATTCCCATGAAACATTATAGAGGTTCTGGTCTCCTCTAAATATGAACCGTAGTGCCTTAAGAGGAGGTTAAGAAGAGGCGCGTCAAAGAAGAGGTAATAACCTTTACCGATTCTTTCCAATTTATTGCTTCTTCCACTTCTTATTATTTATTTTTTTCATCATAAATTAATAAAATAAGTATCACTAATATACTGATATGTTATTTTAAATTTTAAACAACCCAATTTCTTCTTCTATCCATCCTACGGAAACAAAATCACCGTGCGTGCGTACGTACGGAATACAGTCTCCACGTCGTGGGGTAATATGATTTCCACCACCAACATACTTGGATGGGTATAATGGTGTAAATAAATAAATAAATATGATTATTTTAAATTTATATTTATTCTAAAATATTATTCATACACTTAAATACAATTCCACGATCATGGGAATGATATCATCGCTCGTGCGTACGTACAGACTACCCTCTCCACGAACGCGATGAGATTCATTTTCCATGATTAACCATTCAAGTATGATTATAAACTATATATAATAAATAATCATGAAATAAATTACATAATAATTATACTGGATTTATTTACATATATTTTTCATTTACATAATTCCATTTAATTCAATAAGGAAACGAAAATAGCATTCATTCGTACGTACGGCCTACCATCTCCATGAACGGTGTATTTCATTTCATTTATATATCTATTATATATATATATACTGAATATATATATATAATATATAAATCATTATTTACATTATGTAATTAAGTAAATCAAGATATAAGTAATAATAATATCAAGAAAAACAAGTCCAAACACGTACGATAAATAAAACGATTTTTCCCAAAACGCTGCTTTAACATGGAACTTACAAAAGAACGGGTAATATAAAGTCATAAGTGAACCATATATGATATCATAACAATGGATATGATAATGTAATAAGTCAATGACATTATTTAAATCATTATACAGGGGTTTTGGATACATACGAAGCATATCAGACCTAAGGTAAGGGATAACTATTCCAATCTCGTTCTTATCCGAGATTGTTATTCATTAGTATTTACTGGGGTTTTTGATTTCATCCATTCCCATGTTTTCTAAAATTGTTTTCATGTATTTTTAAATTCATTTTTACCAATTTTTGAAATTTACCACATGTTATGAAAGGAATCGTACTTTTGTTTACCACACGAGGATCTTTTTGATTTTTCCGACAAAAGTACGAGAAGAATGTTATTTTTTACTTATACGGAGTGAACATATTTTTACAGTTTAATAACTTCTCATTTTCATGAAGCTTACTCTAAAATATATTATGTCTATTTTCAACAATGTAATTTTCTTTTAAAATATCATTTAATTTTTTGAAAAGAAAATGATTTTGAAGAAGAAAGGATATTTTCCTCAAGAATTCATTTCAAGTGTTTTATCAATACAATTTTCCATCTAAGATGACATTATTTTATATGTGTATGTTTCAAGTATAATGTCTCTATGATTTACATGGTTTCACTTTTCTTATGATGAAATATCCATTTGTTTTATATATATTATGTGGTGATGGGATGATGTTTATAAAACCCATTTTATTCTTTGGGTTATGATGAATGTTTTAAGTTTATTTTATGGAACAAGTAAGAATGATTTCATTATGAGATGGGTGATAACTATATCTCCATCCAATTAATTGGGTAATGATTTATATCTCATGAGATAGACATGGATGAAATGGTAAGTAAATCCTGTTCATTGATACCGGATTGGAATGAGGAGTGAACTCGATTCAGAAAGGGACTTTGTCCACTAACATGGTCATGTCAGCAATGTCTTCGCTACTATGGAAATCATATCATGTGCATAATGTTTTTCCATAATTAAATGTTTTATTCCCATGTTATTTTATCATTATTGAAGTCCCTTTATGATCTATTCCTTACATACTGCCAAGATTTATTTCACAACTAAAGATTTTTGTGTTTATATTTTATGTTCATGTTTTGAAGTTTAAATGTATATGGATTGTTTTATTTTTTCCATGATTACCCTTACCGAGCATTTGAGCTCACCTTTTATATGTTTTAATTTTCCCAGGATATAAATAAAGGTATTAGGTAAGAAAAAAAGGGTATATATTTATAAGAGATGTTGAAGATCTTTCACTAATATTAGACGATTATGTTCCAAGTTTCCGAATACACTAAACTATTACGGTCCTTTGGTGTCTGTTTTTGTTATGTATTAAGTATTCCAAAAAATTAATTCAATTTCCATGTAAGTCAATCTTTGGGTCTCTACAGTTGG
Organism: Viscum album; assembly: GCA_963277665.1. Classification (NCBI taxonomy): domain Eukaryota; kingdom Viridiplantae; phylum Streptophyta; class Magnoliopsida; order Santalales; family Viscaceae; genus Viscum; species Viscum album. Next base: position 1,427,630,823 of record OY728156.1, on the reverse strand, counting down.
TATCAGAGGAATGGTTTATGTAACCTATGGAAACTAGGATGTGGAAACTTTAGTGAGATCCCTAGAGATACTTCTAAGATATGTCTAGGGATGTGCCTAAGGTTAAGTATCAGTATAGTTTATAGTCCTAGAATTATTGTAACAATCATAGAATTAACCCTAAGATGTTATATATTGAAGGTACTCTCCCTTTATTATGTTGTTTTCCCAAGCATTAGTTTTGCCTCTCACACTATTCTTGTTGGGTTTTAGATGATGGATGGAACCTGAAGGAACCGTGTTGATAAATGTAATGGACAATGCAATGATTTTCCTCCTGAGAAACCAAATGTGATGGGAGATGGAGTGCAAACTCCTATTGCTATACTTACACAAGCTATGAATCATTCTCGATTTCCAAATGATCAGAGAAGGGAACAATATTCTATTGAGTCCTTCATGAGGCAACATCCACCTTCTTTCAATTGGTCTTCTGATCCGCTTGTTTTTGAACAATGGATCAGTACCGTTGAAAAAATATTTTCCATACTTCGCAATTTAGAACATGATAAAGCCATTCAAGCTGTTTACCATTTAGAAGGTGAAGCTGACTAGTGGTGGACTCTAATTAAGAATACTGGGCCCCAAGATTAAATTGAATCCATTGAATGAAATGAGTTCAAGAACTTTTTTTTCAATAAGTACTTCCCTTGTATTCTTCAAACAGAGATGGAAAACTAGTTCCTTTAGCTTATGTAGAAGGATGATGAATCTGTTGGTATATACGAAGAAAATTATACAAGGCTTTCAAGGTATGCATATGGTTTTATCATCCGACCTGAATGTAAATCTAATCGATTTCTTAGTGTCTTAAAAGCACATCTTCGAAGGGAATTAGCTATAAGTTACTTCAGTAGCTATAAAGAAATTGTGCATTGTGATATAAAGGTAGAATTAGAAGTTGGTGTCACATATCCATCTCATGGTTTTGACAAGAAACAAAAGATGGAGTTCAAGGAGAAATATAAGAATAATGGTGAAAAGAAGATTAATGTTTATTTATGCTCAATGTGTGGAAAGAAGTATGGTTAAGATTGTCTTAAAGGGACTAAAAAATGTTTTAAGTGTGGAAAAAAAGGTCATCGACCAGCTGAGTGTCAAAGTAATGAAAAAAGGGTTTCTAATGATGTGGATAAAGAAAAGATGGAAGATAACACACCACCAACACTTCAATGCTTCAAGTTCAAGGAAATGGGGCATTATGCTAATCAATTCCCTAATCTAATGGTTAGTGATGATCAACCTGAGCATCCAATTTAGGAAAAGGATAAAGGGAAGTCAGATGGGATCACTATTTTTGATGTTGATTATGACAATGATGTTCTGTAATGATTAAGTTTTTATGTATTGGGATTTCAAAATAGTATCATGGAATCTCATCTATGGAATCGTGGAATTTTGTAATATCTATGTATTGGTTTTCAATAATTATATGGTTCCGATAACAAAGAAAAGTGATTGTAATATTTTTGTAAAGTAGATGATATGCGCATAATGAAGGGATAAGGAGATAATGAGATGTTTGATAGTATTATTGATCTCATGACTGATGTAAGGATAATGTGATATCATGGTTTGATTATATAGAATTTATGGGATTTTAGTATGTGGAAAGAGTTATCTTTTAATAGAATTCATGTTTTCACTAAAGTTCTAGGGTAATTTATGTTTCAAGAGAATAAATTATTAAGGTTTTCACATGTTTGGAATGTGACCAATAAGATATATCGTATGATATATGGGGGATAAATGATGGTATACACATGATCGGTAGATGACATTTCTAGTAATTGATTTCTTTATACTATGAGCATGGAGAGAAGTATTTTAGATAAGACTAAAGATTGGAATGAATTATGTTGGACATAAGTTAGTATTGTTTAAGGCTAGAACTTTTTTCGATATTATTGATGTAATGTTATAATAGTGTAGTTTAAGAAAAGGGACAACATGCAGAAAGGGCAACAACCCATCGCGTCGGCCAAGGCTGTGGGAATCGAACCCACAACCGAAGTGCGACAAGACTTTATCGCCTACCACTGGCCTACAAGAAATCCCTGGTTAGTAGAAGCTAGTTTTATTATATTAAGCTGTATGATATATGAAGTATAAGTCTATTTTAATAACCATATATGATTAATCTCACTATTTATAGACTTATGTATATTTAATAACTTTGACTATCCTTTTGTTTGAGACAGATTGAATGACCTATCATTCTATCGCATGATCTGCTAACACTTCACAGAAGACAAATTCAACTTCCTTTCTTTAAGTGATGAGGTGGAAGTTTTTCAAGGAACAAACAATAGTAATATTGTACCAAAATAAAGTAAGTATTTATTTTAATTCAACAATACATCAACATTAGGGAAATGATCTTGAATACAAGAAAATGTTGTCCTGGTGTCCTTATATCCGATGAATCAGATGGTACCTTAAATCATCACAAATTTATGGCTTTCGGATTATTGGCTTTTTCATAGCTATGTTCTCTACCACTCTCCATCAGAACATGATGGTTAGATTTCTCTTCCATATCCATATTTTCACATATGTTCTCCTATGTTGAAACCCAATGATTAGTGAATTTGGGTAACCGTAGTGTTTCATAAATTAGTTTTTAAAGAAAATTTTTGGTATTCCTTTTTACAATGTGGGTTTCTATTAAAGAAACTTTCGAGTATTAAACCATTTATAACCCCGACGAATTTCGAGGGAAAAATTCATTTTAAGGGGGCTAGAATGTAACACCTAGAGATTTTATGAAAAATATTCTTTTTAATTACATTGATGTCTTGTGTTGTATGCTACACCAAAAGGAGCTTGAAGTACATGCAACCCTGACTTGGTTTGAATTACACGCAATCAGGACCTTCCATGATAGCGTGTGTTGTACGCAATACCGAGTTTCACTAAACAATGATATGTTATATAAACTAGACATTATGAATAGTAATACCCACTTTTTGAAATTTAATAAATTTTATATTTCTAAATGGACTTGTTTTCTGGATTCGGAATATCTGAATTAGCCTAGGGTGGTGTTTTGGTATTTTTCTGAAAACTTTCAATTTTTGATAAATAGTGAAAACACTAGGTTTCTATTTAAAAACCGACATTTTATTTAAAGAATTACTTATTTTATTTAAATTAATTTTAGGTAAAAATTGATACATAATACCTATATAAGTTCAATGTAATTAATTGGAGTCATTTTATAATAATTATATATATATAAAAATTTTATTGAACTTTTCACCGTCTTTTACCCACCTCCTTTGAGAATTTGGAAATTTAAATAAAAATTAATTTTACCACTTATGTTAGTGGAATTTCAAAAATCATAGAGGAACTATTAATATCAAGGAGTAACATGTGGTTCAATAAGATAATTTTTTTGATGAATAGTAACTTTTTGCTTTTATTTACCACTGTTAAAAGTAAATAGGGTAATTAAGGGTAAATAATATATTAATATTACCCTAACACATTTCCTAATTCTATTGGATAAGTTTAATTCGACCAAAAACAACCTTATGAATAAAATATTACACTTTAGGTCCACTTGGATTGGATTAGGAGATTTATTATTATTTTATTTAAAGAAGAGTTAAAATGGTTAAAATCAAAGTTTAATAACTAAACCATTTTTAATATAAGGTTATACATAAGATAAATTAGACTTTAAATATTCATTAAAAATATATACATATTTTCTACCTAATGGTATTTTATTTATAATTTTTAGACATTAAATAATTTAATTTATTTATGACACAATGGTGATGCAGTAATTACCAAAATAATGAAATAATAAAATTGATATTATAAATACCCAAATAAATGTAATTAGAGACTTTTTATTAATTAAACTAATTTTATAGGTTAATATGACATTTTATTATGGATTTAATTAACTTTTTTTGAACTAATCATTCTTTTATAATTTTCACAAAAATCAATTACCAAATAGTGTCAAAATTGAAAAAAAATAGTTTTTGAAACAAATATTATATTATTAATTATTATTATATTCTTAAAAATATAAGGATCTGCCAAATTACATATATAAGGTTTTATATATTAATAATGAACCACTTGGGGTTCTTTTGGCTTGTTATAGTAAAGTTTAGTAACCATATAGTGTAAGAAAACAAGAAGACACGATAAAGGTTAAATTATTTAACTTATAGTTCAATCTAAATCATAAGGTTGAAATAGTAACCTAAACTTGTCTAAAACCCATTGTTTGAGAGAATTTTGACCTATAACCACTTTATCTTCGAAATAAATCAATTTAGAAAAATTATATATAGAATATGACGTTATTATAAAATAATATTTTAAGTTTTTCCTAAAGTGCCCCTCTCCTCCCTTATAAAAAGGGCACCCCTTCCCTCTTATCTTCACACCCTTTTGAGCATTGAAGCTCAGACCACCCCTCCCCATTTCACTTATCATCTTCCTTATAGAAATTATAGTGGTTATGGTCTCCTCAAATGACCAAACCTGGTGCCTTAAGAGGAGGTTATGAAGAGGCGCGTCAAAGAAGAGGTAATATCCTTTACCGATTCTTTTCAATTTATTCCTTCTTCTACTTCATATTATTTATTTGTTTCATTATAAATTAATAATTTCATTACAACTCATATAATGATATGTTATTATAAATATGAAAAAACCCAATTTCATCTTCTATCTATCTTACGGAAATGAAATCACCGTGCATGCGTACGTACGGAATACCGTCTCTACGCCATAGTGTAATCTGTTTTCCACCACCACCTTATTTGGATGGGTAAAATGGTGTAAAAAAATAACTATATTTGATTATTTTAAAGTGATATTTATTCTGAAATATTATACATACACTTCAATACATTTCCCCGATCATGAATATGATATCATCGCTCGTGCGCACTTACTGACTACCGTCTCCAAAAACGCGATGAGATTCATTTTCCATGATTAACCATTCATGTATGATTATAAAGTATATATAATAAATAATCATGAAATATATTACATAATAATGATACTGGATTTATTTACATATATTTTTCATATACTTAATTCCATTTAATTCAATAAGGAAACGAAAAAAACGTTCATGCGTACGTACGACCTACCGTCTCCATGAACGGTGTATTTCATTTCATTTATATATCTATTATATATATATATACTGAATATATATATGATATTTAAATTATGATTTAAATTTGGGAAATAATTAAATCAAGATATAATTAATAATTATATCAAGTACAACAAGTCCAAACACGTATGATAAATAAAATGATTTTACCCAAAACCCTGCTTTAACATGGAACTTACAAAAGAACAGTTAATATAAAGTCATAAGCGAACCATATATGATATAATAACAACAAATATGATTCTGTAATAAGACAATGACATTATTAAAATCATTATATAGGAGGTTCAGATACGTACAAAGAATTTCATACCTAAGGTAAGGGATAACTATTCCAATCTCGTTCTTATCCGAGATTGTTATTCGAAAGTATTTACCGGGGTTATTGTTATCATCCATGCCCATGTTTTCAAAAAATGTTTTCATATATTTTTAAAGTCCTTTTTACCCATTTTTGAAATTTAACACATGTTATTAATGGAATATTTCTTTTGTTTACCACACGGGGTACTTTTTGACTTTTCCGACAAAAGTACGAGAATATTGTTATTTTTAACATATACGGCGTGAACGGATTTTTACGGTTTCATAACGCCTCATTTTCATGAAGCTTACTCTACAAGATTTTATAACTATTTTTAACTAAATACTTTTCATTTAAAATTTCATGGAATTGTGTGAAAAGAAAATGATTTTGAAGAAGAAAGGATATTTTACTCAAGAATTCATTTCAAGTGTTTTATCAAAACCATTTTCCATCTAAGATGACATTATTTCATATGTGTATGTTTCATGTATAATGTCTCTATGATTTACATGGATTCACTTTTCTTATGATGAAATATAAATTTGTTTTATATGGATTATGAGATGATGGGATGATGTTTACGAAACCCATTTTATTCTTTGGGTTATGATGACTGTTTTAAGTTTATTTTGTGGCACAAGTAAGAATGATTTCATTATGAGATGGGTGGGACCTATATCTCTCTCCCATGCATTGGGTAAAGATTTATATCTCATGAGATAGACAGGGATGAAATGGTCTGTTAATCCAGTTCAGTGATACAAGACTAGAACGAGGAGTAAACTCGATTCAGAAAGGGACTTTGTCCACTAAGATTGTCATGGAAGTAATGACTTGGCTACTATAGAAATAATATCATGTGCTTAATGCTTTTCCACAATTAAATGTTTTATTCCCATGTTATTTTATCATGATTGATGTTTCTTTTATGATCTATGCCTTACGTACTGCCAAGATTTGTTTCACAACTCAATATTTTGATGTTTAAACATTATGTTCATGTTTTGAAGTTCAAATGTATATGGTTTGTTTTATTTTTTTTTCATGCTTAACCTTACTGAGAATTTGAGCTCACCCTTTATAATTTTTCCTTTCCCCATGATATAAAGAAAGTTTTTTAGGTAAGAAAAAAAGGGAAGATCTTTATGGGAGATGTTGAAGATCTTTCACCAAGATTAGAATATTATGTTCCATGTTTCCAAAGACACTAAACTATTATGGTCATTTGGTGTCTTTTTTTGTTATGTATTAAGTATTATTCAAAAGTAATGTAATGTCCATGTACGTCATGCTTTGGGTCTCTACAGTTGGTCTAAGAGGAAAGGTTTAGTTAACCGTTTGAAGAAAGGATGTGAAAACATTAGTGAGATCCCTAGAGATATTTCTAAGGTATGTCTAGGGATGTCCCTAAGGTTAAGAATAAGTATATGTTATAGTCCTAGAATTATGGTAACAATCTTATAATTAACCCTAAGATGTTATATATTGAAGATAATCCCCCTTTATTATGTTATCTTCCCTAGAGTTATTTTTGCCTCTCACACTATTCATTTTGGGTTTTAGACGATGGCTGGAACCCGAAGGAACCATGTTGATCAATGTAATGGACAATGCAATGATTGTCCTCCTGAACAACCAAATGTGATGGGAGATGGAGTGAACAATCATATTTCTATACTTACGTGAGATATGAATCATTCTATATTTCCAAATGATCAGAGAAGGGAACAATATTCTATTGAGTCCTTCATGAGGCAATGCCCACCTTATTTCAATGGGTCTTCTAATCCACTTGTTCCTGAACAATGTATCAGTATCATTGAAAATATATTTTATATTCTTTACTATTCAGAACATGATAAAGTCATTCTAGTTGTTTACCACTTAGAAGGTGAAGCCGACCAGTGGTGGACTCTAATTATGAATGTAAGGCCCCAATATTAATCTCTAATATTCAATAGTTCCACAGATCCAATTCTGTTTAAAATCATTATATGTTATTTAGAAAAGATATTGATTCTTTGAAAACCATAATGAAAAAATTAAGTAAGTGGTTTTTTAGAGAGGGAGAATTATGTGAAATATTTTACACGAATAAAAAATATTATAAATTAGTGTAATAAATGTTTTATAGAGATTGTAAAAAAATTGATATATTATCCATTATATAATACATATTAATATTAAATGTAAATTTTTATTAGAAAAGATAAAATAAGAAAATCAATGATGGCATTTAAGTATTAATTTACATAGTTAGAATGGTATATAATAGGACTATTCAATGGTTAAAAGATTAAAATTGATAAATTTTACCACAATTAAATCCAAAACCTCTTTGGGATTTAATGATAATGCAAATTGAATGTTATAAAGAATATTTTCAATGTGATTTGAAATTATACAAAATGTCATGAAATTCCCATTGATCACATTCAATCTTTGACAATAAAGAGATGATGAAACATAATTTTGGAATGTTATCTTATATAATGTGATAAAAGAAGAATGAAAAATTTCCCGCATTCCTTAAATATATATAATAACATGATATAAATTTCCTTTATTAATATATTATATTTATGAAATATAGAAGAGTTATGAATGAAGTCTATAAAGAGCAGAATGAATCCTCGTCAATATATTTAACATGTTTGGAATTATAAATATTAAAATAAGGATTCTCAAAATTCACATACAACTGTTAAAAGATTTAATTATTTTGAAATGAAATTATATGTGAATTATTATCCTATGAAAATTACAAAAGAATGAAATTGGTAGAGTAAATCACTAAATACAGATGGGAAATCACATGTGAATCTCACTATATTAGAAAAACAAGAAGAAATGGTGATTCAAATATAAATATTTTAATAACATTATCAAAATTAATATATTTATTATTTATTTTTTGATATATATACCCCCTAAAATCATGAATGTTTTTGGTGAAAATTAATTCCATACCATTATGTATAGAAATATAATTATCTATAAGGAAACCCATTGGTAATAAAATTTCTATATAATTATTCTAAAAATTCCTCAAAATGTTTTATGAAAAAATATTATATAAAAAAATTACAAGTTATATACTTTTTAAAATATCATGTTATTGGTAACATGGATAAAATATCTTATTATTTATCTAAGTTATAATACTTGGGGAATGTAATTACTTTTAATATATTATATATTAAGGATAAATATAAAAATATAATTAAAATAATAAAATTAAATTTATAACTCATTTTTTATTATGGAAGGATTATTATAGAAATTTGTGTATAAAAGTGTCATCCAAATAATTAAATTTAGGTAGAAAATAAATATGAATAAAATATATATTGTACAAAAACAAAATAATTTTTTTAATAGTTGATTATCATGTGCCTCCACTAGACTAATAATAATATTATTTATATGGAAAACATATATAGATCCTATCCAATATCATATAATTATATAAAATTTTTATTTTCAGACATGAATAAATGAATAATCTAAAGGTGTATATACACAAGTGATCCATTTTTCCTAGTATAGGCCTTTAGTTAATAATTTTTATATTGTTAAAAATAATATTCATTTCATTGGGATAGCATATTGAATTTAGAGATCTCAATAACATTATAATTAATAATAAATATATTTTTATCAAGTAATGATTATTTATTTGATTAGTTTCAAGTTATTTAACCCTTATATAAAAGTGAAAAAAATAATGATATCATAAATTTTGTAAAATAAATAAAGATATGAAAAAACCGTACTAATGATATGTTCTATGATCTATGAATTATTTTATGATGCATGTTGTGTAATAAATTCATAGACTAATTTAACAGATTTAATGAATGGAGTAATCAAATATTCCCTTTAATATTTGATTGTAATATTTGTAGATAATATTTTTATTCTATCCATTAGGGCAGCATCCTGGTCCGGATGCCACTGAAATGGTTCCCCAATTTGGTATTCCACAAGGCCACAACCATGCATCCTCATATGACATAGGTTTCTGACTTGAAGTGGGGGTCTATGGTGGAAAATGAAGAGACGATACCCTCATATCAATGTGCAAAACAAAAAGATATTATCAAAACACCATAAATATCAAATTACTTGGATAGAATAAATAAACAAAAAAAATACATGTTGTAAATAAATGAAATATATTAAAGTTATTATCAAACATGCCATACATATGACATATATTTCCTATTGGGATGATCATATATAAAAAAACAACTGAAATATAAATATAGAACAGTCCACTACCAACTCCAAGAAATTTCACATACTCAGTCTCTAGTACCCTATCTAGTAGCTGTAGACTGATTTTCAGACTCCACATGAGAAACCCATTCCATCAAGCAATATTGGGTCCTTTCCATATCCATTATGCATCTATTTTCAATATAAAAGTTGAATTAAGTTCAACAAATACACTGAGGTTCATGTGTATGGGTGAGAAATAAATCTCAATAGTCCAATCCCAATGGTGAACCGATAACATGCTACCATATGTGAAGTATAATGAAACATGCTCTGCCTAGATGAAACATAATCAATATAGAGATAAAAAACACTATCAATCCATAAGTACAAGACCTCAATAGATCACTCCTAGTTTTACCAAATATGGAGTGTCACTAATAAGGTCTTGATGATCGTGCATCCCATGTAACCAATGGGTTCCACCTCTATGGCTTCCCTAATAGATTCTCTCAATAATGAGAACTCTTTCCATGCACATTCCTACCATTCATGCCCCAGATCTAAGGAATGATCTATCATATCCATATTACTCCATTTTTTATCTCAATTTGGGTACATAGACTTATCATTCACTGGTAATAATACAAAATTAAATTGATACCAATACTCAGAGAATCAGTTAGAAATATCACCCATGTATCATAAAAAATAGTTCACGAATCATTATTTTGACACATGAAAACATACAATACTGATAAAAGAATTAGTCAAGCCCCTAAAACATACAATAAGGACCATATCATATTTATAGAACCCAAAAATTGGATCCATAACATCTATACACCATCTCATTCAACTAGGGATACCATCATTTCCTATATAATCATCATAGCACTTAAACCATATAGTATACTATAAGTGCCATGATCCTTAGTCTGACAACATATACATATAGTATACAACCTATTTTGGTTGAATCAATATAACATCTATTTGTATATTTATAATTCCATGTCATCTTAATTGTACCTTATCTATGGAATCCCATGTCCACCAAACTCGTCTATATCAAAAGGAAAAATGAGTCCAAACCTTGGTCCAACAACCTTCTGTACACAACTACTAGTAAGGATATAGAATGTCATTTCCAACCTCAGATAACAAATGTGTGTATCATCATATCAAATCCAACTTAACTCGGATGTAGAAAATCATGTGATATATTTGGAACTGTATTTGTGAATTAGTATGTTGAAATATCTCATTGATAGTAGTCCATATAATGTTACTATGCTCCAAAATACTGTAGCCCAACCAGAGCACAACAAACCTATCGAGTAAACCAATTATTAAACTCAATAATTAGAGAAACAAAACAAGGGGAAAAATTCCCATTCACATCATTCACATGTCATCCCAACTGGCTCAATCACAAGTTCAAGTCCCAAGGGTCACCCACAACCATTACTACCCAAGAACATGTACCTGCTCAGGGTTGGTCTACCACTCAAGCACCAAATTTGCCCTTTTATTAAATACTTAAGTAGATTAATCCATTTTTGGTTCCTGAAAATTGGTACATAATAGGTAGAATCCCTATGTGGACCCTCATGGTCATATCATAAATGGGGAAATGCCTCTTAAAATTATTATTCACCACTAAACTCTCAGGAAAGAAACCATATCTTAGAGGTAACACATCCCAAAATCATGTCAATAGAATATTAGGGTTTTATAGGCCTCTATGAAATTAAATACGTATAAAGAAGATGACCTCAAGACCAAATAGTTTCCATGTCACTGTAGGTTGGCTTGTACACCCAACCTATTCAATACCTCATATTATAAATTAGTCCCCCTAACCCGGGAAAAACCATTTCCACAATTAAACAAGGTATCTAAAAAATTCATTATATATCCTTTAATCATTCTCATGACCCTAATATAGGTTTCAACTTATGTATTACTCTCAAGAGATATATGAATTCACATTTGGTATAGATTTTTTTTCACAACATACTCACCCTAAACTGCCACTTAGAAGTCCTAAGAATTCACCAAGGGCTCCACCATCATGTTATATGTGGAAAACTAAAAAAAATGGAATACTATTTTATCCAATTTTGAATTTTGGGAAAAAATATCCTAAAAATATAATAAGGGAAAAAGGCGGATGTACACAGTGTGTACTTCGAGTACATGATGTATACTATGAGTACACGATGTGTAATATGAAATCTTCTACTTGGCCATGTACTTCCACACAGCCTATGTACACTGGTGGTTTGGACATGCACTTATAAATGACCCCAACAAACATAGGGTACGATCTTGTACTTCCACATGAACATGTCCACAACACATGGGGTGTATTTACATATACCTGTCCACAAGTTCTTGTCCCACTAAATTTCATGTACTTAGGCTACACATCATGTAGTCCCAAAATTCTATCTTCCCATGAACTCTCCCACATGTCCATACATCACTACAGGATGTGAACTCTATGTTCATAGTGTGTATTTCCAAAAATAAAAATCCACCAATATACTAGCTTCCATGGCCATTTCCCAGTACAAGATGTGTACTTCAAGTACTCAATATATACCTACAAAATAATTATCTTCCCAAAATGGGATTAACACATGGGGTGTTTCTTAAAAACTAGACACTATGTTGTTGGGGTTTCTAAATGGGATACCCTTACCAATATAGAAAAACCTACATTTTCCCCAATTAAGAATATATTGGCCACTAGGGTGATTAAGAGTAATAAAAAGGATCCAAAACATAAAAAACGTATCTATGGGGACTAGGGAATAAAACTCAAAACTAGCATACCTGGAGGAATAAACGCCAAAGTTTTGGGTCTGAATCTACTCCCATAATCCACTACACCTCGATCTTCTCTCCATCTATTCCATGGATGATGTCTGACAACATCTCCTTCCCCCAACCCTCTAAGTTCATACATTGAACAAAAGGAAGAATCTCACTCCCATTTACTTCCATGTGTGGAAGCCCATTCTCATGGGACTCTTTTACCTAATTCAATTAATCAATCAATTAATTAAATTCCCATTGAACACCTGTCTCGAGTCTCAGAACTTGATTTGGGTTTATACCTATCTTAAGTGAGAACACCCCATATAGTATCATCCATGGAGTTAGATTATCTATATGATGATCTGTTCAAAAGATATAAACTTCCAAACACATAAAAATAATTTAATCTTCAATTAATTATTATTAAATATTACCCTAAAACTAGAATGGTTTGGAATTCTACAATACTATTTTCTGAGTGTAAAAAACATATTACAGGACCAATAAAGTAGTAAAAAACTATACGAGTTCATAATATAGGGGAAAATGATCATTCTAACCCCATGATAACATGAAAGAAAAAAATTCAAATTTATTGTCAAATTTAGAATCCACAGAAACACAAGACTTTTTAATATCCTACTATAAAATTTATCTCCCCTGAGAATATATATGTGGTCTAATAACCACAACTCACAACCCACCTAGGTCATCAAATAACTCTGAAATCCCTAAATTATATATTATGATGAAAATTGAGTTCATCTTTATAACTCCAATGATGAAGCATAAAACCCATCAAAGATAAAGCCACTACTTTCCACTTTTAGCCAATACCAGTATAGTTCCTGACCGCATCCATACTCATGAGATTCCATAATGTCATTTACAACTTGACATATTGATCATGGTTTTTGATGCTATAGAACTCAGCCTAAAACAATAGTATCTAATAGATGAAGCTTCCCACCATCATAGTCACATACCAAAACACATCTGTAGAAGTACATTAAACCGCTCAACATGGATCTTCCAATCTCATAAACACATCCCATACAAGGGTCCCATCACCTAGACTAATCTAATACTCCCCACTATAAGTGTATCTTTACTATCACCCCAAAACTAAAAAATTACTCTACAGAAAATGTTTTTATCACCAAGAAACCTCATAACTAGATGTGAACATCTCTGTCTTACTAGAGTGATGAAATGAAACATCAACTATCACCCATTGTCAACATCCAAGAATTATGGCCATGGTATTATATGGCATGTATCCAAACATAATGACCACACTCACAAAACTATGATGGTGAAGTCCAATAACACAACTTCACATGCACTGCTCCATGATTGTAACCTCAGAGGAGTCCCTTTCTCATACCAAAGTGACACGTACAAATAATGTTCTGTAAATAATACTCTCTCAGTGTAGTCTGGATGATATAACCATATTTTTTCATGATTATATCTATACTGATGGGACACTAAGATATAATCAATGAATACCACCACAAATTTATCCATTTATAGAACATAAAAATATTATCTCATGTTCCATTGGTAACCATCCCCCCAATCCTCTCATCATACCCACACCGATTCTCAACCTACAGAAGACTATTTATAAATTCAAGCCTTGTGGGTGTAGACTCTTATAGTTCCAAATCTACAATACAAATGAAATAGAACATCACCATCAGTCATGTCTCTAATATTCCATTAATACATAACCATTAACCTATATTGTGCAACCCAAACAAAAAAACTCTTTCAAATATAGTGAATCACACCCAATGAAAACATGGATCACTATCCCTAACCACATAACCTAGAACACCTCATATACTCTCAATAAAACTCATAATCACCAAGGATTACTTACTTAAATGGCCATTACCTTGGATAGGTATGTAAATGAACCTTTCCCTCTTAGAAGAAACCAAAATTATAAATAACTAGCACATAAGTACTCATTCTCAAAATAAAAAGGCATCCAAAATTTCTAAGTAGGATACAAGGTTTCATCACCATGTATCATTTTAACTTTTATAAAGTATCCATGTGTGAATCACACACCAAAAGACACACATAGCCTAGATGACCATCTCACATGTGACTCTATAAAGCCTCATGGAACGAACTCTCTAAACTAGATTCACTTCGAAGAAGGTCACTAGGCTTCCCCACCAAGCCCCACAAATCCAACATCATGTTTTGTTAGGTCCAGTCATTTATTAAAGAATGTTTTCATTTATGTTCTGTATTGGGACTCTAATTTGAATCTAGATAAGTGTTTACCCAGTTCTGGTGGGGTCTTGAGGGTGCCCCGGGGACTTGGGGCCCGAAGAGAAGAGAAATAAGGCCAAACAATGCAAGGCAGACAATCTGCACAGGGTTAGGTGAAACCATGTGGGTAAATAGTGCGAACCAAACATTTTATAATAATATCCTTTGCATGGTTAGGATAAAAAATGTCAGATCCCTAGGATACCATGTGGGATGGCATCTCTGGGATAGTAGCTATTTCATAGTTTGCACACGGTTTGGAAAACCGTGTGGGTAAACTGTGTGGCTGAGAAAAGATGGAAAAATTACAAAAATTCCAGCCCATTATTTTAGGAAAAACATCGATATTCTCCTAAATTCTACCTCATACATCCATAGTGACTCCCTGAGGTCTTTAGGATCTCTCATGGACCAATCCCCCTTGTTTATTGGTCATTTGGTGCATCGTCGGGTGCAGATTGAAGCTCTAGGTAAGTCTAATCCTCTCATTCATTCTCTTTTACAGATTAGGGTTTTTGGTTTTTCCATCTCCTTTAGAATCTCTAAAACCCTTTATTTTTTGATGAGATCTAGGTTGAGGCTTCAAAGGCGTGTTGTGTAGGGATATAAGACCTTTATTTGGAGGATGTTCATCAATAGATTCTAGGTAGGTGGTCTACATGTTATATCCCTCGAGTTTGATAGACATTTGTGAATGATGTGTTATAATTCATACCCTCTTGTGAAGAGTTTGTTAGGACATTATTATGATTTTATGTTTAGGGTTTCCAAAACATGTAATGGGGAACTCATGATCCCTACGATATACATTGAGGATTATGTGACCTATGTTAGGGCCAACTATGGGGTGTGATCACATTCTCAGACATTGATTTTAAATAAGTAACGTTTTGGTCGTTGTGTGAGAACATAGAGCCTAGGGTGAATATGACATTAATCATGAAGTATGAAAATTAGATTCCATGTCATACACCTTGGTGGGGCGGTGAGCTATGTGGGTGTTGGTAGGATTAATAAAGAGTTAAGTGAGATAAATGGAAATTCTAAGGGATTAGCTCTACACATGATAATTCTTTGGGAGATAAGAATGTGAAATAGAAATTGGGGATAAATTTTTGGAATTGGTTAATACATGATAATTCGGTGATACACTTAAATGATTGAATTTAATGATGGGGTTGTGTTATGTTAGTATGGAATTTTACTAGAAATGAGTATGTGGGTAAATGCTTATGAAATGATGAATGGAGAAATGGGTCAATATGTGGAAATGGTTAAAGAATGAATCAAAATGGATTATGAGAATTGTAATGATGCCTAGTGAGTTAGGCATAATGGAAAAATCATTGTGATATAGGCACAGTGAATGATCTCTTATTGAGATAATCATAATAAAAGGGGAATCAGGCTAAAAGGATATATGATGTGAAATGTGGTAAATGTGTTAATGGTTTGATTCATGGTGTTGACCCTCATGTTTTGTTATGTTTTATGTATTCCTTGGGAAATGGTTGTGATGTTGTGTGAATGGTTGATGGAAATATATATATATATATAGCATGTTCACATAGCATAGTAGTGTGGGGTTTTAACTGAGGTTCGACGCCCATAGGTCGAGTTGGATCGAGGCTCTAAACTCTACCCCTAACACATAGGGTTGGAAAGATGACTAATGATATATTTCCCTATCGGTTTCATCCACCCAGACTGATGCTTTGAGGTGATGATAAAGTGTTGATCAATCCACCAAGACTGATGTTTCAAGCTGAGTTTAATGTGTTGATCATTCCACCTGGGCTGATGCTTTTGGGTGTGTATATTATATTGATGTTATATGTGTATCCATTGTGAGATAGGGACATGATTTATTTTCCCCTATGTGTAGTGATTTATTTCCATAGACCCTTGTGTATGTGATTTTTATACCTAACTAATAGATCTTGGGCTCAAAATGTATTATGTAATGAAATTGGATTATGAAATGGAACTAGAATAAATGATAGTTATAAAACATGTGAACCTTGTTAGTTAATGGCACATGAAATATCCTTTCTTACTTACCATTTATTATTAATAACATGCACTATCTACATACTAGATATTTTATAGACACCATTGGTTGTGGCGAACTATGTGGTACTCACACCCTGCTCAGGCTGTCGTTGGGTACCTGAGCAGACTTCACATTTGTAGGTCAGGACAAGGGAATAAGATATTTCTAGGGAGTTTGGTTGGCATGGGTTTTCATGGAGGAGGACCCAGACATGGTGTTAGGACTATTTATGGGATATTTGTAGTAGTCATCAATTTAGGGTTTCTCCACTTTTTCCCTTGTAGAATGGAATGACATATTTACTATTGGACATGGTTATACCCCATTAGGGGAATGGTTGTTTATGAATACTCTTCTATTATTTGTCATTTATATTGTTTCCACTATTTTATTATGTTTTTCTATGACTAGATCTGATAAATAGTGTATATACTCCCTATATGACTTACTAGACCATCGCCGCTAGTCGGAAACCACTGGAATATGTCGAGGCACACATGAGGTCATGTGACAGCTCAGATCGGAGCACCGGTTTAGTGGATTCTGGATCTGGGACATTATAATGTGGTATCTAAGGAGTTATTTTCTCTTGTTACAATTTGGGGATGGTAGAAATGAGACTAGGATGTAATGGACCATGATAATGAGCTCCTACTTGGGAGTATCTAACCCATGAATGAAGGAAAACCCAAGTCACCCTAGGTGGGAGTTATTTTTCTTGATATGTGTTGTTACAGTTGAATGATATTTCTCCATTGGGTGATGCACATGTTCTGTGATTTGATAGATTTATGATATTTTTCTCATTTCCAGAATGGAATGGGGATGTGTATTTTTGCATCGTTCTAGGCACCTAAGGATATATGTGGCATGCATCAGTATAAGAACACACGCGGGATGGGTGTGCAGGGCATAGATAGTGTAATGCATTTTACATCTTTGATAAATATGAATAAAATGATGCTTAATAATGGTGATGAATGATGGATAATGAAAATAACACAAATGAATAGTTAAAGAATATAATGTATAAAAAAACTTGTGATAGGGTTAACGTTTTGAGGTTTACTAAATTATAAAGGTTTTTAGGGTCTAAAAGAAAATGGGTTCACAATGATGGTAAAATTGTTAATGGATTTTTCCTAATGAAATGCGTAAATGAGTTAAAATGAGGAAATTAACAAGATGTGAAATGGGAAATGTGAATGAGGGGAAGAGAACATGTTTTAATAGAATATTTGGTTGGATATTTGTCGACTAGGGACCTGTGATTATCAAAATTTTTAACCCCATATTGACCTTGACCCATGGGAGGTATGGTGGAGGGTAGTTCTCAATGCGTGATATTGACCGTTAGGGTAGAGTATGAAGAATGGTTTGTATAAGGATAGTAGCATGAGATATTTTCCATATGTGGTTCAATTCTGTTGGTCATTCAACGAAGTTTCAAGTTAATTACATGTTTGGGATGAGAATATTTGGGTTGAAATGTGGGTATCCTTGGTGTTGTCGGTTTGACCCCTGTATGCTTGGGTTGGGGCAGTGAGAGTGCCCTAATTGAGATTGTGGGCTTGGGTTGTGAGGCCATGATGATTATGATATGGGCTAGGTGGTGTGTTTAAGGAAACCTTGGTAGGGTTGCGGCCTTTATGTTTTGAGGTGTTGATCAGTGATGTGAGTGAGGGAACTCTCATAGTCCATGACTATACAGAGTACATGATGGACCATAAGAATGGTGCCTGGGTCTTAGGGACCTTGTGAATAGAGACCTTTTGAGTTCTGTCTTGAATCTCAGAGAGGATGTGTTTCCAGTAGTTCCAATGAATGTGTACACTTTTGGTGTGGAACCTAGAGTAGATTTTTTTGGTACACTAAGCATAGTGTGCATCAGAATGGGAGTGAGAGTTCCATTCGTGAGCATTGCTTTGTATGTGTCATGATGATTACAGTATGAAGAGAGAGAACAAATTGAATCTCTTGGTTCTGACTATTGTCTGGGTAGTTGTTATCATTTAACCTTCAAGGATACATATGAGAGAGGTGGAATAGGGTCTCCATCATTTTTAGCTTTGTGCTACACATGTAGATGTTTGGACAAGATAGTGGGACATAGAGTGTTCTATATTATAGGATTGGACTTGAGGGCTATGTAGGAAGGTTGATGGTATAATTGTGACCAGATCATTCATAAAGGAACCCTAGTGTTTGTGATATGAGGTAACGTTTGTTTTGAAGGGTTGTATGACATGAATTCCTGACTCATTTGTTTGGTGGAGGATTAATGGAGGTCTGGAATTTTTTTTTTAGTAGAAAAGACAATGAAGAATAAAGTGTGGTCATATACATTTGCTTGATGGCGACGCCTTGGTAAGAGTTTTCATGTAGATTAACATGTTAGGAGGAATGGGTTTGTTGTTGGGTGAGATGTAGAGGCCACCTCAGGGCTAATGAGATTGGATAACCTATATACAAGGTTAAAAAAGTAATATAGTGATGGGTTAAATACAAATTAAGGTTGATTTGTGAAATTGTTGAATTGATTAATGTGGCAGACTACTATGATTCAGTTGTTAGCAGTCAAGGACGCATCCAAATAACATGAGTGGTGTGATGGAAATAGTACCACATGAGACATTGGTTTATGGATGTTGATGATTTGGTCATGAAGTGATGGATAAACTTGGTTGGAAATCACACTTGGGTGTAGGGGTTAATTGTTGATTTTATGCATTCCATAGGGAGGTCTGAAATCCTTACAAGGTCATGATGTTCCATATCATGACATCGAAAATGGGTATGTTGGTGGTGGTGTTCTTTGACAACTTCTTAGCATACCGAAACTAGTGACGAGCATGCCCAATATCTTGATATCGTCCCAAGTATGTTGAGAAGGACTGGCTTTATGCTCAGATACATGAATGTGTTTGGTTATATGAGGTACATTATGGAGTTTACGTGCAAGGAAACTGTATCTGTCAAGCTTGATGATGGGATGTAAACACTATAAGGTTTAGGGTGATGTCCTCAGGATGGACCGAATGTCGACAGACATCATGGGTTTTTTTCATAGAATTCGGGGACGAGCACTGGGTTGTGCATGTTTTCTTGTTTTGGGAAAAATATGGATGGCCATGTCTAGGTCGGGGGTTCAGTTTCTGATCGGGTATAATATTTGATGGTTGCGATCCTCTTGAGACCAGTGTTAACAACACTCCTATGGTGGGGAGTTACGAGTTAGTCCTAGATGTGGAAAGAAGAACCTAGAGCTGATATGGTGGGACCAGGATCCCAATGAGGAACTTGTAAGTTTATTTTAAGTCCCTTAGGGAGGCAATGTGGGTCTAGGAGGTGGCTAATGATGGTCCAAGGGTTGGCATGATCTCAGGGTGGTTCCATGTGAGGCATGTGATGTATGTGCTGAGTCGTAGAAGGGTGTTGGTGGATATGACAACATGCTTTGGAAAGATAATATGGGGTTCTATGACTGCAACAAAGATTTGAGTTAGGTTCAGGTATTATTCCTTGTGTTGTTTTGAAACATCATGAATTTGAATGAACTGTGGACATGTGAGGTGGTTTCATACCAAGGGTGAATCCCAATGATGAACTAAAAGATGGAAATTCCATGATGATATAATTTTAAAGAAATTCAGTAAATGGCCTCAGTGGGTGCGTGGAATGACAATGATTGGGTACAAGTCAGTATGAACATTGGGAAGGTGATAAAGGAGTAGCATACCATCAGGGAAAGGTGGGTGTTTTGGGACAACCCAGTCAGGTATGGTCCAACCTGAGATTGTAAAATTGAATGGGTGTGGTGAGAGTGACCCAACTCTGGGTTCATGTTGTCGAGGAAAGTGGATTTTTGAAATGAATTTGTACTGGAGTGAGGTCATGTTGATCAAATTACTTGAATATATAGTGGGGAAATGTCTTTCCAAAAGGTCTCGACGGTGCGATTGGACGTCAATGTGGGGTAATGCCCTATGGATTCTTGGGCGTGGTGATTTAGAACATGTTATGAGATTGGTATGTTGGGTTGAGTTTTAGTGTTACTTCATTGACGAAGGAGGTTCCAAGTAACTGCAAATATTGGAGAGATCCATACCAGAAAAATGTTTGGTTGATGACATGATTAGAATTTTGGGTTGGGAGCACACGAGTTGTCATCGTTCGGATGAGTTGGTCATGGTAGAGATCTTTTGAATAGTTAACTGGATGAGTAGTTTAGAGTCTTCAGTTCCGGATCGATGTATATTTGGGGAATGAATCTTCAGGAAATGTTGTTGGAAGGATCATGTGTTTTCTTTTGGGTGATATCAGGTTTCGGTCACCAGTAGAGTTTGAAAAAGAAATAGAGGAAAATGACGCCAAGCGATTTGGGACATGAGTGGTACCGTGGATCAAGTCGATGAGCTGTCAATTGGTTCCTCCATGATGATGTGATATAGTGTGTTAAGTATCCATTTGTCGTAAGTTTGGTTATATCACCTAGGATTCCCCCATGAATTTCTCATGGTGATAATTGTTAATGTGAATGCATCCTTGAAGATATTTTCTGGTTCTTGTTCTCGGTTTTGGTGAGGAATCCTTGAGGGGAAAGTATGTGACCTTGATATGTGTTCAGTGGAATTTTGGTGTACACCCAGAAATGTGGAAAGTGGGTCGATATTCATGCTTAGTGGAATGAAATTTAGTTATCGAAGCTTTGTGATGCTTGCAAGGGAGGCTTGGGGACAAGTCATTATAAGGTGGGTAGGTTGTAAGGTCTTGAATTTTCTTAATGAATGTTTTGTTTTAAGTGTTGGCATGGGCCTCTCTTGGTAGCCAGATATGTGTTTCAAAAATTCAGGTGGGGGCTCGTGGGTGATCCAGGGACACGGGGTGCTAAGAGAAAAGAAGTCAGGCCAAGAAGTGAAAGGCACACAGTCTACGCATGATTATGTGAAACTGTGTGGGTAAACCATGAATACTAGCCATTCTCGGATAGTAGACTTCACATTCTTAGTGCACGATTTGGAAAAACTATGCAGGATCCCTATGAAATAATGCGAGATGGAATCTCATTGAT
The DNA here is from genome assembly GCA_963277665.1 of Viscum album. NCBI lineage: Eukaryota > Viridiplantae > Streptophyta > Magnoliopsida > Santalales > Viscaceae > Viscum > Viscum album. Next base: position 1,427,608,850 of record OY728156.1, on the reverse strand, counting down.
AGTAGTTGTCACAAGGTTTGTGCACGGTTTGTAAAACCGTGCGGGTAAACCATACGACTGAGAAATGTTGGAAAAAATTTAAAAAATGCCACCATGTGAATTTAAGACCCACTTTGAATTTCTCCTCCATTCCACCTCCTCTATCCCTAGTGATGCCCCAAGGACCTCAAGAGTTCTCATTGACCAATCCCCATCATTTCATGGTCATTTGGTGCGTCGTTGGATTCAAATCAAAGCATATAGTATGTCTAATCCCCTCATTTCTTATCTTTTATGAATTAGGGTTTTTGGTTTCTTCTGTATCCATTAGAAGCACTAAAACACCTTTTTTAGTGAGATTGGATTGGGAAATAAGACCTTGATTGGGAGGAAGTTCATCAACGGATTTGAGGTAGGTGGTCTATAATTTATATCCCTAAAGTTTCATAGAGATTTCTCCATGTAGTGTTTTGATTCATACCCTATTGTGATGAGTTCATCGTGCCATTATTGTGACGTGATGATTAGGGTTTCCAAACCATCAAATGGTGCCCTCATGATCCCCATGGGATGCATGGAGGGTGATGTGACCTATGTTAGGGCCACTCATGGGGTGTTCCCACATTCCCAAACATAGAGTTTATCTAAGTAAATTTCAGGCCATTGTGAGAGAACATAGGTCCTAGGGTGAATATGACATTAATCTTGAAGGATAAAAATGGGAGTCCTAGAAATACACCTTGGTGGGGCTGTGAACTATTTGGGTGTTGGTTGGCTTAATAAGGGGTTAAGTGAGATAAATGGAAATTCTAAGGGATTAGCTTTACACTTGATTATGCTTAGTGATATAAGCATTGGAAATGGAAATTGGGTATGACTTTGTGGAATGGGTTAATACATGAGAATTAAGTGGTACACCTAAATGATTGAATGTATTGAAGGGATTCTGTTTTGTGATATTATAATTGTAATTGAAATGAGTATGTGGGTAAATTCTTATGAAATGATGAATGGCTAAATGGGTCAATTTATGGAAATGATTAAAGACTATAATGGAATGGATTATGAGAATGGTAATAAAGACTTGTGAGTTAAGAATAATGAAAAAACCTAGTGATATAGGAATAATGAATGATTTCCTAGTGAGATAAGCATAATAAAATGGGAATCGGGTTAAAATGGTAAATGATGTGAAATGTGGTGAATGTGTTAATGAGTTGAGGCAAGGTTTTGACTCTCAGGGTTTTTATGTTTTATGTGTGCCTTGGGTAGTGGTTATGATGTTGCGAGAATGGTTGATTGATATATATATATATATATATATCATGTGCACATAGTTTGGTAGTGTGGGGTATTGACTGAGGTTCTACGCTCACATTTCAAGTTGTAATGAGGCTCTAAACTCCACCCCTAATGCATGGGGTCTGGAAGAGGACTGAGGCTCTATTTCCCTATCGGTTGCATCCACCCAAACTGATGCTTGGAGGTGTGGATAACGTGTTTACCAATCCACCCGGACAGATGCTTCGAGGTGAGGATAATGTGTCCATCATTCCACTCAGACAAATGCTTCGGGGTGTGGATAATGTAGTGATGTGATTTTTGTATCCCAAGTGAGATATAAACCTTATTTATTTTCCTCTATGAATAGTGATTTATTTCCATATACTCTTTCTTAGGTGATGTTTATGCCTAAACCACATAACATATGATCAAAATAGCTTATGTAATAAAGATGGATTATGAAGTAGAACTAGAATAAATGCTAGTTATGAAACATATGGACCTTATTAATTAATGGAAACTGACCTGACCTTGATTACATATCATTTATGAGTACTTTCATGCACTATCTATAGACTAGATATATTCTATACATCATTGGTGGTGGCTTGATGAGTTGTACCCACACCCTGCTCGGGCCACCATTGAGTACCCGAACAGACTTCATGTTTGTTGGTCAAGACAAGGGAAATGTATTTTTAGGGAGTTGGGTTGACCAGGGTGTTCGTGGAGGATGATATGGACTTAGTGTTGGTCCCATTTAAAGTATTTTGTAGATGTCTTCATTTTGGGTTTTGTTCACTTTGTCACTTGTAGCATGGCATGACATATTTACTGTTAGACATGTTTATACCCCATTTAGGGAATGGTTGTTTATGCATACTATGGTATTATTGGTTATTTATATTATTTCCTTTATTTTACTGTGTTGTGTTATTGATGGATTCGATAAAGAGGGTATACTCTCCCCACATGACTTACTAGACCCTCACTGCTAGTCTCCAACCTCTAGCATACGAGGAGGCGTGCTTGTGGTCATGTGATGGCTCAGCTCTGAGTGCTGATTTAGTGGCTTCCATGTTAGGGAATTTACCTGTTATGTCACTAGATCCATATTCCAAAGTTTGAACTAACTCATAGAAGAAAATAATTACATGGAATATATCAGACTCTTTTCCCAACATGTCTCGACATTAACCAATCAAAACACCAATCACAAGGATCTCAATTATAATGTACATCATCAACCTAAACAAAATCCCATAACTTAGGAACATATAATGTTTGATAATTTTCACATCATATCATTCCCTAGAGGATCAAGCCACAAAACCAACATCGAAAAAAATCACCCACAAGGGTCCAATGGTCATATACTTATATCATAATGACCCACCCTAGTCATTAGACTACCAATTCTTGAGTACCATAGTAGTGTCATCATCATCGATCCACTTACCATAGATCCACATAACCATAAATCAAAATCACAACCAGATCCGAGTTATCACAACTTAGTAGAATTTCACCATAAATATATAGATAAAATAAATTTACGATAAGTTATTCACACATTAAACCACTAAAACTATATCATCAAAAAGTCATAAACCTACTGGCCTATAACATGTTTATCCTACATACCTATCATGATGCATGATTTTCCTATTTCCTCTATAGGGAAAGAGTCAAAACAAAATAATATGCCTTCTACCAATGGGATAAGAGCTAGAAATCCACTATAAACGAAGACATCCAAACATCATGTTTGTATCACAAGAACAAAATCTTATACAACCATGACATCATAATTAGAATAGAAATCACATCCCTGTTAACTTGGACATCCAATTGCATCCCATTACCCAATTTATGGTATTTTATTATGTATTCGTTATTTTTCTGTTTATTAGGGTGCATTTTTGGACTATGAAGAATATAGATAATTTTTTGGGGGTAATGATCTATTGTTCAAGGATGTATGATTTTTTTGAATTAATTGTGTCCGGGTATAAATTTTTTAAATTATTTTCAATGTTATCTATGAGTTTAGAGAACACTAGTATTGGTATGGGCTTTCTCAAGAGAATTTTGGGTTTTCACTATGTGTAGGAGAAATACATTCTGTGTAAAGTGTTTACACATTGTGTAATGTTTTTCACACAATTGATTCGTCAATAATAATATTTATTGTGTTCGGTTCAGATCATGAAACTATTACATGTCCTGAAATGTTGACGCACAATGAAGAGAGTTCAGATATCTTATAATAGAAGACATGTAGATTTCATGAACTGTTAAAAGGTGTGAATTTTTCATTTTGTGAATATATTATAAACTATTTAATGGTAAAATATAGATTCTTGACCCATGGAGATAGGATTTTTTGTGTATTTGGGTTATGTGGATTAAACAATGTGAAATGGGGTTTCATGATATTTAAATCACATGTCTTGGGATTTTTAGGGCATAAAACAGTTGATATCTATTTCATTTTTCTATATCCTCTTCCCTATTATCATAGGAACTCTCCTAGGTGATTTTCGTGAGCTACAATCTGTCTGGATCACATCACTTGTAATTGATTAATAGGGTCGTTTTGTTGCATCTCATCAAGTACGTTTTTATGTTTCTTTATTTTCATTGATCTTATCAGAACCGTTGAGTTTTTTTATATATTCATTGGTATGTTGTGTTGATTCATATTTAAACTTTCTAGATATATTATGTGGTATTTTTCTGGGGGATAATCATTTTCTGAATGTTGTGCGGTGTGTGAATGTTCTTTGTGGGATATAATGATAAACCATTTTTTCCGACATCCTTATTTGTGGGATGTGATCCTAAGATATAAGAATCAATTTCATGTCCTCCATTGTTATCTTGGCATTTTTTCTTGTTATTGGATTCTGTTACAAGCATCTGCAACCTATGATTGAAGTAGGTGGTTCTCTCTCCGGCCTATATTGGATGAACAATATTCCTCTAGTTTTGATAAATTTTTGTATTAATGAAACAACATGATTTATAGATTTATTTGTTTGTGTGTAAAGGGGTTTTAGTAAAAGATGTTTTAAAATTATTTTGATAAAATAATCGTATTTTCAAAGAATTGGAAAATGGATCTATGAAATGTTTTTTTAAATAATGTTTTTAATGAAATGGTTTGGAAAATATAGCACATGGGAAGCCTTCAAAACCTAGGTTAAAGGTATAGCAGAGGACTATCATCTATATACAATAAGGGGGTTCACTCATGGGGAGTTCCTTTATTTTATATCTATTTTTTATAGTGAATATATATTTACGTAGTTTTGGGGAGGGTGTTTATTCATGGGGTATTTCTTTTATCCTTAGGCCTATATTCAGAGGACCTGATTGTGCACTTGTAATTTATTATGGTACTATTAGTATTATAGCCATTCCAATAGTGATCTTTGATGTGATGTTACATGTTCTTTGGACATATACTATTTTATATTTATTTTCTATGGATTATTATAAGATATGTGATACATTATTTATTTCAATTTAACTACAATGATGTATATGAAATGCTTTGAAACTATTTTACATGGATTATTCTTGACATTTTTAAAATGGGAAAATTAAAATTGTTGTGCATGATTTTGATAAAAAACAATAAAAGTATTTATCATGTCACATTCTATTTATTGTTTATCATTTTATGATTATTTCATAGAATCTTATTATAGAAGACCTAGGTGGTATTCTCCAGATCATATTACTCAATCCTTTCACAACCCTTATGTTGTGCATATAAAATTACGTATATTTCAAAATAGGTAATGGTAAGGTGCCATTGTGAGACTATAAGGATTATTTCATAATTTCTGGGTAGATGGTGGTGATATTGTGGGAGTTTTCAATTGAATCACATGTAATAGGTAGTTTTCATTATACTTTCCCTTTGAACATTAAGATATTCTATCTTCTTTTGACTTGTATCATTTTCTGCTACCTTCATTCAATTATGGAATACTATAATATCTTTCATAGTTTTTCAATGTTGTTTATATATTACATGTTGTTTCTCTTGATTGGAAGATATAATTCCCTATAGTTATTGTTTAATGTTTGGGTGATATTCATTAACTCATGAAAATCATGGGCACCCTCCAGGTATGGGGAAATTTGGTTCTTTTTGGGATGGTAAAATGGTTGGGTTTGCCACAATTCAGTGTTAGATGTGGTCTATACTTAAGAGTATTTATCATGGGAATTTTTTTAGATTAGTGAAAGGAGATTTGGTACTTCACAGGTAGTTTGTGATGAATTACTAGACATCTCATTACATGTAATACTCATGTTTCCATGGGATGTTGGGATGTGTGTCTTCTATTTTTAGTTCTTGATCTAAATCATACCTTATTGTTGTGTGTTTTTTGGGTTTGAACTGAGATAATTCTATTTTATGATCATTTCTACTATTTTAATATGTTTTGGTATGCCTCCGTGAAGTATTGTCTGGGATAATTTAGAGGGTAAAGTTAATTTTACAACTCCTTAATTTTTTTTGAAATACATTTTTTCGAATTACGTTATTATTTTTTCCTTTTCACTCAAAACTGAATATAAATTTTTATATATGAAAGAACTAACATCGTATAGGATTATACACAACAAAAATTAAATCTTACATTACAAGAAACAATTATATTATCTTGAGGAAGAAATACCACTATGTTTGGTGTGTGTTAAACAAAATACTTAGTTCCATCAATAAATTGCATTAGACAAAAGACAAAGTTTTACTAAACAACAATATATTAAGAAAACATTATTATTTAGTATATGGAGATATAACCTATCCATTAAATTAGGGGTTATGAAGTTTATTAACTAAATTATAAAATATATTATCTATAAAATTATTAGATGAATTCATTTAGTTAACAAATATGTAAAAATGAAAATATAATCTAATTGAATATAAAAGATATGTTTTTATCTTAACAAAGGAGAGTTTCTTAATATATTAAATTAATTACAATAATACAGTAATATTAATTTAATATTAATTCTATATATTCCCTAATATATTTTTTAAATTCATCGAATATATTTTATAAGTAAAAGATATGAACGAACCTAATTTTATGCATAAAACCCTATATTTTTCTAAAGATAGTTTTGGAACCTTTTAACTGAAAACAAATTTTATACCCAATTTTTGACACTTTTATAAATTTTATTTTTTTAAAAAAATTATTTATTATATAAAAAATAAAATTTAGTTTTGGATTATTTATTGTTATTTTTCTATGAATTTTTATATTTTTAATGAATTTTGAAAAATAACAAATATTAATTCCAAGCTGTCAATTAATCTAATCTATTTATATAGTTAAATTATATTTTTAAATATTTTAAAAGTTTAATTAGTTCAATTTTATAAATATTCACATATTTTAGTTCATTTTAATACATTTACCTTTGAAATTAAATATAAAATCATAGATTTTTTGGAACATCTTAATTTAAAAACCCGCTTCGTCATCCCATCTTCGGGATTAAGGATTAATTAATTTCTGCCACATTGTTGATTGGATTTTGGAAATATGTATTCCATATTTTTAATCTAAATAAATTATTATTTTAAAAACCTGAACTTATTTTTTTACCATAATATTAGGGATATTGATGAAAAATAATTAAATTGATTAAGAGAAATAGTAAATTAAAAAAGGACTAAATCTTAAAAATAAGGGCCAAAATGACCTAAAAATTGTTCAAAAGATAATTTCCAAAGACATATCGACAATATACTATTTTTTTCATATTGTAACCATAATTGGAGGCTATTGTCATTGTAAAAACGTGGGTGTAATTCCACTTTCCAAAATTTACTAGAATGACACTCCACCTCCATAATAAAAATAAACTCACCCGTCAGACATATTTAAAACTCTCAAGACCTTTGGATCACCTAAAATATACCCAAATAAGATAAACCCAACCCTCCGTTAATAAAATAAGTATAATGATTCAAATAAATCCATCCATGGATGCTCTTTTGTGGAAACCAAAAGGAGTTACCAAAAGAAGAGGTAAAATTATTCCTCAATCTCTTTTGTTTTATTATCATTATCCACCCCCAAAAATATTCATATTTCATTGATGTATCATAGAATATGTGTGATAAATATAAAAATATTTTTTATTATAAGGTTTATAAAAACACTTACACACACTTCCATCCAATGGATAATGAATTTACCGTTCTTGTGTATGGAGAACTATTGTCTAACAAAACGATGTTGTTATTTTTTTCCTTTACCACCTCTCATGGTTGAGAATTATGATGGATTTTTTTAATTATATGAATTATGATTATTATGTATTTATTATTCATAAATTATTATATAACACATACTTTCATTCATTAAATATTACGTAAATACGATAACTTTTATTGGGGAAGTGTGGACTACGACATCCTCAAAGCGATGTGATTCGTTCACACTCAATATGGAATGTATTGAAGATGGGATCATAAAAAAATGTGGTTTCTATGGAAGAATAATTCTACTTTAATTATTATAGATATATATATATTATTTAAATTGTTTCTTTCAATATGTCAATTAAAAGGAAACTACATTCATGTGTACGTACGACCTACCATCTCAATAAACAGTGTATTTCATTTCATATTCTATCATTAATAGATTATAAAAAATAAATATATAACAAATATACATAATATATATATATATATATATATATATCATTTTTTACATTCTTTAAAATCATGATATAATTATGAGGACAAAATATATTCTATATTAAAACACGGAAAAAAGGTGGATATTTACTGAAACATTACCTTAACATGGAAGTGTTATTAAGTGGGTAATATAAATTTATATATTGTATCATATATAAGAATATGGTTTTTTGGTATATTTATAAAAATATTATATTTATTATACATGAGTATTTAATGATTATTATGGTTGTCAAGACTTAATGTTAGGCGATTTCTAGTCTCACTTTTATTACTGTGAGATTTGTGCCTTATTCAACACTCAATTATATTTTGAGGTGTATCTACTACCCCTCCATAGAATATATTTTTATTTTATTTAAATTTATGGATATTTACAAATCTATTTTATGATATATATTTCATGGTGTTTATGGATCAAAACATTCCAAATCTGTAAAATAATTTTGTCTCGTTTTTTCTTCTTCGAGATAAATGCCATGTTATGCACATATATTTTTATATTGGGTGTATATAATTCATAATTCCATGTTATATCATAAAAACAATACTTTAAATTTTATATTATTCTTAATCGACTTTTTTATTTCATGGGGATTATGATTCAATGTTACCAAAGTGTTAAAAACTAATTGCTATAATCCAATTGTTTATTTAGATTATTTATAATCCTGATTCCATTTATAAGATATTATGATCCATCCCATAATAAAACTGATTAATTTTCTTCTCATATGGTTATATATGACATAATAATGTATTAGTACCATTTTCCAACTCTTTGTTTCTTAATAAAATAAAGAAAATGTTTTTCGGATAATACAACTGTATTTCTCATTTCTGTCGAAAATCTATTTTATTTCAAAAAACTGTTTTCAAAAAATGTTTATATATTATCCTGTGATGTTTAGAGGGAAATATTGCCCATTTTTGACTTTTTAAAATATAGATATAAAAAGGAATCTTCTTTTCATTTTTTGATCAAGGTACTTTCTAAACTTTGAGGGTTCATATGTAATGTTCTGCATGTACAGACTTACCCACTAGCATGGTTTTCATATCCTCAAATATTTATTTATAAGTTCAAATTTTTTTTTATTAATTAAAATAATTTACTAATTTTTTTTTCAAATTATTTAATTTAAATTATTTTTCAAATAAAAAGGACTTCAAAAAGGTTTTTTTTGTTTAAAAAGAGTTTTGAATGATTTTCAAGGATTCCTTTATATGATTTTAAAAGATTATTTCAAAAGAAAATGATTTTAATTATTTTAAGATTACATTATATGTTTTCAAATAAATTTTAAAATAAAAAGGGTTTCAATGATAATTATTTTTTAAAAATAAATTTTCCTAGATGAAATGGTATTTTCCTCATGACTTGTTTAAATTGAAATCTTAAATATTTATTTATAACAAAATGAATTTTTAAATGATTTTATGAAAAATTATTTTATTAGAAATGTTATTTTCCATATTAAATGTTCTATGAAATAATTTAAAATCATTCTCTTTCAATGATTACATAATTTATTTGAGATTATGTTTTACTGGGGATATGATCCAAGAATACCATTCCTAGTATTAATTGGTGGGATTATGTTTTGATGGATTGATGTTCATGAATCAATTTTCTCTTTCATGTGTTATATTATTATGAAATGTGAATCTTTTAATAGGTTATTCATTGATTAAATAATTATAAAACCTATATATTTTCCATATGAGATGATATGATAACATTTTGATGATAACAATTTCATTTCATGTGTTATGATATGAATCTTATGAATCCCATTAATTTTTTTTTCTATTATATGATAAAAGATTTATTAGGTTATGAGACATTTATGTACACTATTATTTTTTGATAGGAAGGATCTATATCTCTATTTAATTAATTGGGTAAATATTTAAATCTTCTGAGATAATGATTGGAAAAATTCAACCTAATTGATCCAAAATTGGAAACATGTGCGTACTGATTCAATATGGGAAATAGGTATTTCATAATACACTATGGTAATATGGGTAAACACAATAAATCATGTGAAGATAAAAAACCTGATCCACTATGGGAATATAGGGTAACATGATCTTCTATAATGGAAGGTTTGTGATTGGGGATGGTGGTCTGTCCTGTCTAGTAAGTGTTGTGCCCATGACGTGTCCTAATAAGTATTTGGTAATGATCCTTACCTTATAGGTAATGATGTTACAAGTTTATCTAATTATATGTATTATCCATTTTACATGATCACGTGGTTCATGTTCTTGATTATCTTAGGATTCTTGTGTTATAAACTACTAATATTTATGCCATGTCTCATTATTATGATCTTTTTATGCAGGTTATGATATTCAAATGTTAGATCAAGTTCTCATACACATAAATTCTTGTTATTCTTATATACTGTCCTTATTTACCCGTAATGTGAATTCGAGATCCCCACTTTTTATGTTTCCTTTCCCCTGATAATGAAGAATGGTTTTGAGTAAGATTACTAATGGGGTGTATGTTTTAGTGATTTTTTATGATCATTCACTAAGTTAGAATATTTTTTTCGAACTTTCCAGAGACAAACAAATATTGTGGTCCTATGGAATGCATTTTTTAAATGTGCTGAATATTTATCTAAAATAATATAATATCAATGTACGTTAAGCCTGTATTGCTATAGTTTTTACCAATGGAATGATTTAGTTAAACATTATAAACTAGGATGAGAAAACATTAGTGATATTCGTATGGATATTTTTAAGGAAGTCTATAAGGATGTATTTAAGGATGAGGATATGGATGAGTTAATGTTTAGGAAAATATCATGGAATTTTAGGAAAGGATATAGGGAGTGTCTTCCGAGAAATACATCCATTTCAAGATACTACAAGTGAATTTTGTTTTGTCGCATATGTTCATAAGGGTAACAACCCTAAAAATCGTATTAACATAGACTTGATTGAGAAATAGTGCACGATAATGGGCCTTGTTGCAATCTTTGGTTGACACTCCAAAGGGTTATGATTTAGGAATTCAAAAATTCATTACGAACCATAATGAACGATTTAAATAGAGGATTAATATTAATAAAAAAGTATAATTATAATGTGTTAAAGATTAATAATGTATGTGTCATGATTTGCACATCATATAAGTAATTTATTCTTGATTATGCGGTTTTCTACTGTGATAATTGTTTCCTACACTATGATTTGTATAACTTAAAATAGAAGGAACTCTAAGGATATGGGTTAAAATTTAACATATCTGATGTAGAAATTATGAGAATTATAGAAATAAATTTATTAGGTGGATATCCCATAAATAGAACGAGGAAGGTGGTATGAGTATTGGTTATACTTATGATGATAAAGAGACCGCAAATGACATGTGAAATATATGGGATGTTTTAACAGTATTTTTTATATTAATTTTAATAATATTTATTATATTGAGGTTTAGGAACCTTAAGACATGAATCGTATTTCATATTCTAGGAACATTCGTATTACGAAATATGATGATGAATCTAGAGTAATGGATTTGGAATAAAATTTGATGATTGAAGTGTATATGTTTTGGAATAAAAATATTATGTTATTTGAATCCCGATATATATAAGGATTTTTAGTATAATTTTTTCATTAATTATTTAAATGGATATATTTAATGGTGATAAATACATAGAAATGCGATTTAATTGAATGTTGATATTTTGAATTAAGGGGAGTTACCCTTAATGTGTTCAATATGTTGAGAAAATTGAGTTTATATTGGATAAAGATATGATTGATTTGGATAAAGTAAATTGGATGCTATTCATGTCCTCAGAATAGAAGAATTATGTTTTGAAAAATTGGTATATGTTATCCTGGATGATGTTTAAAACTTCTTTTATTGAAGGAATATATCCAATAAACTTTGGAATAAAGAAAAATTTATGTTTTAAAAAATTATTTAATGTAATTTAGGTTATTACCATGTCTCAAGAGAATGTATGATTATTATATTCACATGTTTGGAATTTGAAAACAAAGAGCTACTTGGTGATATATAGGGTATAAATGTTATGTTGCTTTCATGACATTCATTCAAATGTTTTGTATTTACATATTTCGTAAGGGTAATATGGTTAACCATTTATTGTATGTTTAAGTTAAAATTTAGATCATGTTTGTGAGATTAAAATATTTTCTTCCCCCATGATGGTTTATGTATGTTGGATAACTTCTGAAAATCATTTTTATGTGATAAAAAAATGAAATATGGGATGACTAATTGTTATATTTACGAATTTGATGATCTGTTAGTTCTTCTAGAATGGATAATTCCCCCTCATTCCCTAGAGTATGATATGAAGTGAGAATTGATAAAGGAACAAAAAATTTTGTTATTGTGCATAAGGAGTGGAATGTTATAATGAAAGTTTCTATTCTTGTGAAATTCAATCCAATTTGGTAAAAAGGATCTACGAACAAAAAATGTTATCGTAGTACCTTCATTTTGATTTATCAAATTTCCCCTTAGATCATCATATATTTATGAATTTGTTATCCTTAACATTTCATAACCACATTATCTATCACTATATATCTGAAATTTATATTTATATTTCTCTTCTATGTCAATGTTTTCAATTCCCATCTATGTTCTCATATGTGGGAACCTAGTTATGTGTTTTTTGTGTAATAGTTATTTTTCCAACAATGACTTATTATGGAATGTTTTAATATTCATTTTTATGATGAGAGTTCTTATAAATGAACTATTCATGTAATAAACCATTAATAAACCTGAAAATTGTTGAGGGTTAAATTTATTTTACGAGGGTTATAATGTAACACCATAAAATTAAGTGAAATAATTTTTTCGAATGAATTTAATCATTTCGATATTTTTTATTTCACATAATAATGAATATAGCTTATGTTATATAAAAGAAAAAAATTGTCTAGAGTTATACAAAAAACCAAGTCAATATTGTTATAAACACAGTACTTAGACTATATTTTTTACAAACTACAATATGTTTCTCTTCTATGACACACAATATCGAGTGCCTTAAATAGATTGCATAGAACATAAGACCGAGTTTTAACGAACCACAATATATTTGTAAAACATTAATCTTTAGTATAATAATATATAAACTCGATTTGAAGTTAGAAATTTTGAATATTATGAACTAACTTATGAAAATATATGGTCTATAATAATAAAATATGAATTCATTGGTTACCAATTAAGTTTGAGTTAAAATATATACCGATTGAATATAAAGGAAATATTTTTATGCACCCAATGGAATGTTGTATTTGTATATTAAATAAATTATAATTAGTAAATGATATTAATTAAATAAAAATTTTATATATGAAAGAAGATATTTTATAAATTCATCCAATATATTTTATACGTATAAGATATGAATAAAACCAATTTTTTGCATAAAACACAATATTTTTCTAAAGATCACTTTATCACCTTCTAATGAAGAAACTATTTTAAATACAACTATTTAATTTTTTTAAATTTTATATGTAATAATAAAATAATTTTTTTAATGAAAACATAAAAATTATGTTAGGGTTAATTTCGGGTATTTTTTCTATGAACTTTCATTTTTTGATGAATAGTGAAAATAATAAATTGTAATTTAAAACTATTTTTTCTGTAATATTTTATAGGGATAAATTATATTTTTGATATTTTTTAAAGATTAATTAGATATATTTTATATCATATAATCCAATTTTGTTATTTTTTATGAATTTCATGATAAAAGAGTATTAAAAAGCATACCAAACTTTTCAACATCTTATATTAAAAACCTGCTTTATTTTCTTTTATATGTGATTAAATTTAAATTAAAATTTCCACATCTAGGATTGGAATTTGGAAAAATAGATTCTATATTTTTAATCATTATAATTTATAATATATAATAATTTTAACTAATTTTTTGAACAAAATATTAGTGAAAGTGATTAAAATTAATTAGAATGATTAACAAACAAATTAGCTTAACAAAGCACTAAACCTTAACCATAAGGACTCAAATGAGATTGAAACAAGTAAATATGATATTCTATGGAAATATTTACTCTCTATAATCCCAATATTAGGATTTGAAACATTAGATTATACACTTGTCATAAGAAAATATAGGTTTGAATTCCATTTTATAAAGGTTACAAGAATGCCACTCCACCTCAATTATAAAAAGACACTAAACTCCCACTTATTCACATCTATAAAGACCATTTGATCACAAAATGGTATGTAAAATAGGCTCCAAAAATCCCAAAATTCATCCTATAATCATACCATTATGAATAAATCAATCAAAGGAATTCATTGGTACAGTGTAAAAGTAGTTACCAAAAGAAGAGGTAACATCCTTCCTCCAGATATTTTGTTTTATTTTCATTCCTCACCTAATAAAATATTCATATTACATGATTATATAAAAACATAATTATCCTAAATATATTTAGATGTGTTTATTTTATGGGTACAGTGAAAAATTAAACACACATCAATCTAATGGGTAACAAACTTACCATTCTTGTGTACATCGAACTACCACTTAATGAAATGATGTTGTTTGATTTTACTTTAACATCTATCATGGTTTTGAATTGTGATAGAAAACCCATTTTCATATTATATATATCATTTTTATGATTTATTTATTCTTATTTAATTATTATTTAACACATACCTTCACTATTACTATTTTGTGAAAATACAATTTTTTTATTTGGGGAACTTTGGACTACAACCTCGGCAAAGTAAAGTGATTGATTCATACTCTACATTGAATGTATGAAGGATGGGTCATGTATAAAATATGATATATATTAAATTATAATTATACTAGAATTAATATATATATATATATATACATATATGTCATTTACATACTTTCATTCAATACAATAATTAAATTGAAACAACGTTCTTGAATACGTACGACCTATCATCTTCATGAATAGTGTATTTCATACCATATTTATATATTTCATAGAATATTATAAATAAATATATACTGTATACTATATATTTGATATTTATATCATGGTTTACATTATTTAAATCCTAATATAAGTACGATGTCCAAAAATATATCAAACTAAAACACATATGAAAAACAAAGTGGATACTACCAGAAACGTAACCTAAAAATTGACGTGTTAAGAAGCATGCAATATAAATCCATATAATGTGTTAGATATAATAATATGGTTCATTATTATATTTATAGTAATCTTTTATTTATTATTCCTATGTTTTGTTCAAGTACAATACGATTCAAGACATAAGTTAAGGGGATTCATAGTCTCACTTTTATTTCTGTGAGATTTATGCCTTATTCACCACTCCATTATTTTCTATGGTGTATATATGAACCATGAATATATTATTTTTTTATTATAAAAAAATTTATGGGTATTTAAATATCTATTTTATTATCCCTCTTTTATGGGATTTATGGCTCAAATGTTACCACATCGGTAAACTAATGTTGTATCAATTTTCATTTTTAAGATACATTCCATGTTATGAATCTATATTTTTTATGGGGTGTATATAATACCCACTGAAATGTTATATCATGAATATATTTCTTTTAATGACATTATAATATTCATTTAATTTTATTTTTTTCATAGGTACTATGATTCAATGTAACAAAAGTTGTAACAACTTATTGATACAATCCCATCATTTATTGAGATTGTTTATGATTATGCTTCAATTGATGAACAATTACGATGCTTATCTCAATAAAACTAATGAAATTTATTATGCTATAATTATTCATGATATACTCATGCATTATTTCCATTTACACTTTTGGGTACTTAAGATATTTAATAAAATTATTTTATTAAAATATGACTTTGTTACTATTTTAAGTCCAAAATTTGTGTTCTTTCAAAACCTTGGTTTTTAAAAAAGTATTAAAAAATATATTACTATTATAGTATGATGTTTAAAGGAAATTTATACCCATTTTTTAAATTTTAAAAATAGTTTTTAAAATTAATATTTCTTTATTTTTTTGATCAAGGATATTTTCTAAACATTTAATGTTTAAAGGAATATTCGACATGTATGGATTTACTCGCCATCATGACAATAATTTCCTTGAATATTACATTAAATTTTTATAAAGTTATTTTTTAAAGAAACCATTTTCAAAATATTCTATAATATTTTTAATTTAAATTGTCTTAAATTAAAAAGGTATTAAAAAAATTCGTTTGTTTCAAAATTGTGTAAATGTTTTTCAAATATTCCTTTATATGTTTTTAAAAGGTTATTGTCATAGAATGATTTAAATGATTTCAAGTTTCATTTATACCTTATTAATAAAATTTTAAAAGATTTTTTTTGAAATAATTTGAGATTTTAAATTTTTTTTCATAGATTTAATGATATTTTCCTCCTGAAATGATTTAAATCAAATTATAAAAATTTCTTCATATGAAAACTATTTTTGAAATTATTTGTTGAAAAATATTTTCAAACAATAGAAACCTTCCTCAGCAAATATTCCATGCGATCTTTCCAAGTCCATCTCCATCAATGATGAAATACTTTGTAACATTTTATGCTTTATGGGGGATATAATATAGGAATACCATTCATTGTATTTCATGAATGGTTTATGTTTTTTTGGAATGATGTTTAAAACCACCATTTCTCTATCACTGGTTATATGATTATGAAACCCACTTCATTTCATGGGTTATAAATTGATTAAAGGATTATGAAAACTATATATCAACTACATGATATGATATGATAACTTGTTTACAATACCCAGTTTATTTCATCGGTTATTATATGATGCCTATAAAATCCATCTCCTTTTATTGGTCATGATATTATGAATGTGTTATTATATTGTGGCTCATGCATGTATGATTTAATTATGTGATAGGTGATACCAATATGTCCCTCCAATCCATTGGGTAAAGAGTTATATCTAATGATAAAATGATGGAAAAAAGTTGACGTGCATGATCGAAAATAGGAAATATGAGCATCTTTATCCAGAATGGGAAATAAGTGTGTCTTGATCCACTATAGTAATACGGGGAAACGCAATCCAATATCAGAAGATAGGGAAACCTGATCTACTATTGGAATATAGGGAAAATAAATAAATTTTAAGGAACGTACTAAAACTAGGGTTGGTGGTCTATCCCACCCTGGAGGTGTAGTTCCCATGAAGTGCCATGATATGTTTTTGGAAACGTTCCTTGAATTATATAGAATGATGATACATTTTTTTATCTACCACAAATTCTATATCTTATGAATTCGACATGTTCACATGGTTCATGTTCATTATTATATTATGATTCATATCTTATGAAATTCAAATTATTATCCCACGTCTCATGATTATAATCATTTTATGTAGGTTATAATCATAAAATGTTAATCTCATGTTATAATACAATTATGTTCATGTTATAATTTTATATTTAATTTATTTACCACTATTAATCATTCAAGCTCACCCATTTCTTATGTTTCCATTCCCTAGGTCATGAAGAAAGTTTTTAAGTAGGAGTACAAAAGGGGATTATTTTTAAGTGAGATGTTAAAGATAATTCATTGAGTTAGAAGATTTTGTTCTATGTTTCAAAATAAAATTAACAATTATGCTCGAATGAAATAATTTTTATAATTTTTTTTAATATTAATGAAAAACGATGTAACACCCATGTATGTTAACCTTAAGTTTATATAAATGCACCATAATGCAATATTCCAATAGATCATAATATTATAAAGGATATCATATGGGTATTTAAGACAATAAAAAATAACATAACAAAAGTATAGAACACAGTTTTTGAGGAATTGACAGGAGGTTTAAAATAAAAGGATTTATCACAGAAGTTCTTACATGAGAATCCACCATATATTATGTGTAAAAAGGAACTTCAATAGGGGGAGAACTAACTTGAAATAATTAATAAATTCCTATATTTTCTAGATATACCTTAGAATATCAAGTTTAAGTGTGTGGAATTCAGACTTATGTTCCCCCATTAAGCGATAGAGGAATTCTATGGTATAGGTAGATAGGAACCTAGTATTGGACTGGAAGGGTTGCAATACTCTATTATTCAAAAAAAAATTATATAGACACTAATGATGGAAATGTCTATAGAGTTCCTCTATTCAATAAGGGAGAGAATTTGATGTCATTGTACACCAATCGGCATCCTAAGATGCTTTTTTCCCATAGGTTGTGAAGAATCACTAGATGAAGGCTCTGAAATACCTGCATGGGTTTTCATTTGATATCAGATCACAAGAATTTATGATGAATATTTTGACTTATGCAGAGAAGAAAAACATGGAATTTATGGTAAAATTGAATATTATATGACAATTGGGTGATTATAACCATTTTCTTTAACCTAATGGTAGCATTATTGGCATATAGGGAAAAATTGGAAGTGTAAGGATCATCACATGAGTGGTGGTGGATGTTTTCATTAAAATGCATCTTCAAAACCATTAGTTGTGACTGGTAGAATGTACCTAACTCAATACTAATGATTCAATGTTGGGAACACTCAAAATCATTGTCTTAAATATGTCAATATCCATTATAGCAATGGATGTTTTGGCCATTTATAGTGTTTATATCAGGATATATCTATGCCTCATTATGGTTAGGGATCATTAGATCAAAAGGAATCTATAGTATAGTTAGATGATTCAATGACTATAGGTAACCATCCATATTCCTTAAGAGTGAATAAACTTCATGTAGTAGATGAGATTCCATTTTTGGTAGATATGGGTCTAGTGACAGTGAGAGGTACCATCTTTATTGAATCATTAGTATAAATATATATATTTTATATTGGTTCAATCTAAAAAATTATATCAATCCATTTTTTATATTATTAAACATACAATGGACTTCATTTAATTTTCTATAAATTTAGCGACACCTCTTGGGAAATGGAAAGATTACAGGGTTTCACTATATTTTTTCTCCATCAGTAAATGATACAGATATAGTTTGGGATTTCCACTTTCTCGATATAAATCGGTTTAACATCAAAATAAAGATGGATTGTCTTTTTGACCAAAATGGTATGGTAGATTACTATCATCAGTGTGCCTCACTTTTTTTGTCTGATGGTATATCACAAGTGTTTTATGATGAGTGGGATCCCTGGTATAGACATGTAGGGACTTCTTGACAAGATCTATAGAGTTTTTTTCTGTTGTTGTAGTCGATCTATATAGTGTTTCTTTTGTTGTTAATTTTACCACTTTTGTTCATGATTTTACAGATGTTTTTCTTTGATTATATATCATATCTTCCAATAGAGAGGGAGGTAGAGTATATAATTTAGTAGGTTCTAGGTAAGAAATAGATTTAAATACCTTTTATCATATCGAACCAATAAAACAAAAATATCTTATGATTTATTTGGATGACCTATTCATGAAATATTTTGTTCTCCCAAATATTTCACCATGGGAATCCCCAATTATTTTTACCAATAAAAATGATTGTTTACTATGATTATGACTAGACTATCAAAATTTGAATCGATTAATGATTAATAATAATAATCTATTTCCCCATATAGATGATTTTTTGACCAGTTAAAGGGGAAATGTGGTTTTTAAAGATTGATCTTCAGTTAGGCTATCATCACCTCAGAGTTTAGAAATTTGATATACCTTATATGATTTTCTAGAGAATTTATGGCAGCTTCAAATATATAGTGATTCTATTTAGACTCATTAAAATTCTTAAAATTTTCATGGAATTAATGAATCTGTTATTCCATCAATATCTCAACACTTTTGTGGTATTGTTCATGCTTGATATTTTGGTTTATTCAATATTTGAGTGCATGAAAGATAACCATTAGAGTTTGGTTATGAAAATCTTGAGGAGCCACCATTTTTTAAGAAATATTTCAACATAAAAATTAGGGATTCAATATGTGAGGTTCTTAGGGAATGAGATATATGATCATGGATTATTAGTTGATCATCAGAAGGTGACAGATGTTTTTTCATTAGAAGATCCATGAAATGTCTTTTAGATTCAAAGAATCCCGGGTCCTGTTGGCTATTATTGATGGTTCATCAACAATTTATCAATGTTACAATCATTTTGAATTCATTTACTATTAAAGAGGTGAAATTAATATATAATGAAAAGTGTCAGAATTATTTTTTAGGAGATGAAATGAATTCTAACATTGACTCATATTCAGTTATTACATAATCCTGGTAAGGGGTATAAGGTTTATTATGCTTCTAGTGAAGTTTTTTTTTGCATAATAATGAAATATAATTTTGTTTAGGATTATAAATCATTCCCTATATGACATAATTAGAAGAGTTACCCACTAATGATTTATAGAATTCCATAGGTTTGAATTCTTATATGTGTTCACATAACATTCTTTTTGGGGAGATGTTCATTGAATTTTATGATCATACAAGTCTGATTTGTATCATTTTTTTATAAATACATGACTTTTAGATAGAGTTAGTGTGTGGAATAAAACCAGTTGTATAAATTGAAAATTTCATACACCCTGAAAAAGGGGAAATTTTTATTAATATTCTCTCAACCAGAAAGCACTATCTGAATTTGTTTTAGAATCGAAGTAGGAGTGGAACATTCCCTCAGTTACACCTAGATGCTTAAGAGGATGTTTCATGAATGGCTTTATACCCTGTTAAATTGTCATCATCTCTCCTAGAGTCCATTCATTGGGATCAATAGTAATATGATGAGTCTAGAGAAATTGTAGAAACTCTTCATGGTGGAGAGATCAATTTTGGTTGGTCTCTCTCTTCAGATGGTCCACTCCATTTTGGGGATGATTTTTCCATCCAAACGTATATAAGGATATCAGTTTTTTTACTATCATAGTTATTCACATTCCATTCATTAAGGAACTATGAAGATGTATTGTAGCATTATGTAATAATTTTTGTGGTCGGTTATGAAGAATGACATTGTAGATTATGTGTCCCTCTATTACACCTACAAACTGAGAAAGGTAGATCATGTATAAACTATTGGTTTTCTCCATCCTCATTTTGTGTGATTTTGTAAATGGAACAAAATGTACATAGATATTATTTTTGTATTAAAATAGTCTCCCTATGAGTGGAATTCTATATGTGTAATCATTTATCATTTGAAAAAGTCAGATCAATAGATTATGATCAACGAAACCACTAAAGTAGTTTTTATGGGCAGTATGTATGTATTAAGGTGACATGTTGTTAAATATTTCATTATTTAAAATAGGGATAATAGGTTTAATTATAGTTTCTAGAGGAGTCTACAAGATGTAATGGGTACTTATGTTTGGATGACTACAACTTACCATCTATAGACTGCCAACAAGATGAAGTGAGCTATACATATAATGGAGGATATTCTTCATGCTTACATCTATGATTTTTGTGGATTATGGGATATGCATCTGGGAATGGTTGAATTTTACTATAATAACAATTATCATTAATTAATTTGAATGGACCCCTTATAGTATATGTATGTTTTTCCATGAATATTACCTTTTTTGTGAAAAGGTTGGAAAGGAATATTTAGTTGGTCTATGATTTTTTTAGGAGACATCATCAAGGATTTAGGGTAAACATCAACATCTGGTTATGGCTCATTCTTGAGAGAAATATTATGAAGATAAGTTTCATCATTGTTTGTATTTTTACATTAGTGACATGGTTATCTTGAATGTTTCTTATCAGTTGGGTAATCATCAGATCAATAAATAGAGAAAGTTGGCTCTGAGATATGTTGGACCATTTTATGTCATTGAGTGGCTTCGACAAGTTTTTTTCAATAGGAATTTACTATTCAATGGACAATAATTCAGGATTGTTTCCACATATCATAGCTCAGGAAATTCTATCCTAACCCCTATCACATTTTTAGGTGGGTATATACTGAGTCGGAGCCAAATATTTCTATTAATGACCAGTTAGTGAAGACCACTGAGTATCAAATGAATGTTTTGTGTATTAATCCAATTAAATTGGTCAGAGTGTTATGGAGACATGGATAATATTGTAACGAGACATAAGAATATTATTAATGGATGAGAGATAATTGACCTCACCTATTTTCTGGATAAAATTATCCTTCATGACATCTCATGGATATAAATTCATGTAGTAGGGATTTTCTGACATCCTGTTATCCACTTTTAGGAACTTCCCTTGTCTATTTTAGTTTCCCTCTTTATTTGGGTGCATTTTGGGACCCCAAATATGGAGAGAATTTAATAGGGGAAATAAAATAATGTTTAAGGATGTATGTTTTTTTTAAATTAGTCAAATCTATGTATAAAATTTTTAACTGGTTATGGGGGTCAACATGTGTTTATAGAATGTTGTTGTTGGTTTGAATTTTTAAATAGAATCAATATTTTTTAATTTCTATATGAAAAATTGATACTTTTTAAAGTGTTTAAACACCATGTATTTTTCATCAAGACAATAATGTGAGTTCGATTAAGAGCATGAAACTATTAAACATCATGAGACATTTGTATGTCAGGTATAGTGTTTACACATCATATAATGGGAGACGAGAGAGTTTCATAAATCAGTACAAGGTGTAAATAAATCACTCAGGGAAATGGAAAAAGTGGGATTCTTATCCTAAGTTGATAATGTTTTATCTTATTTGGATTTCATGGATTACAAAACATGAAAATGTATTTGTTGAAGTGTCAATATCATGACATTGGATTTTTTTGGTTTTTTTATAGATGATATTTTTTTTATTTAGACACATCCTCTTCCCTCTCAACCTATGATATCACTCAGAAGATTTTGAGGACATCCTCACATTCTGGTTCACTTCATTTTATGATTGATCATTAGGGTTGTTTTGTTGTGTCTGTCTGGGTAATTTTTTATCCTATTTAATAATTACCATGGATCATGAAAATTCTATTTCATTCATTTAAAGTTCCTTGGGTATTTGTTTTATATTCTTCTATACCCTTTCTAGATCCACGTTGTGGTCTTATTCCTAGGGCTAATCCTTGGTGGTTGTAGTGTAGCATGTATGAATTCATTGTGGGTTTTCATGGTCTAACAATTTTTCTATATTACTTATTATTGTGATGTGATTCTAAAACATTTTAATCAATATCAAGGAGCCCATTTTTTACATTACATTATTTTTATTTGGTTGAGTCTGTTACAAGGATGTGTGACTAGAGATTGCGGTAGGTGGTTCTATCTTTAGAATATGTTTAGATGAACTGTATTGCACTAGTTTTGATAAATTGTTTTTTAAATGAAATGGAATGATTTATTGATGGATTTTTGTGTTTGGTATTAATTTTTTTTGATAATATGTGGTTTCCCATAATTTTTGTAAAATGATAATTCATTTTCGAAGAATTATGAAATTGATTTCGAAAATGGTTATAAAAGAATGCTTTTAATGACCTGTTTTGAAAAATGTATCACATGAGAATCCTTTTATACATAGGTGTAAAATGTATCTTAGTTTTATCATCCTTGTATTACCAGGGAGTGGGGGTGGTAGTGGTGATTCACTGAGGGGTAGTTTCTCAATTTCATAGGACTTTTGTTCAAGGGAATTGATATTAACATTATAGTGGTGTCGGGGGGGGGGGGTCACTAATTGGGTGTTCCTATGATCTTTATGACTATTTTAGAGGGAATTGATTGTTTAATTGTCATTGATTATGGTATTTTTATTCTAGTAGCTATATATATATATATTTATCCTTGGCCTGATGTTACTTATACGCTGTGATTGTATTATATTTTCCAGCACTTCCATGAAATTCGATTATATAAGCGATAAATGACTTGTTTTAATTTTTATGCGTTGATTTATATGAAATTATTTGAGAATATTTTACCATGGATTATTTTTGAAATTTGATAAAATGGGAAATTAAATTTTTTTCCATGAATTTGATTTAAAATCTATTGAATTATCTATAATACCATTTTGTTTTAAGGTTGAGAATATTCATTTTATTATTTAAAGGCTAGTTATGGAAAACCTAGGTGGTATCCTACTAATACTATTATCTCAAACCATATTCACCCCACAATGTTGTGTAAAACATTGTAAGAAATTATATGTAGGGAAAGTAAATGTTCCACAGTGAAGTGATGAGGGTTTTTTATGCATTTTTTGGGTAGTTGGTGGTGATATGGTGGGGGTTTTCTTACACTATCACATTGAGTAGTCAATTTTTGTTTTAGTTTTCATTGATATGGGAGTTCCGATATAGAATTTTTTAATTCTTATTGAGTTGTATCATTTTCCACAATATTTCTTAGTTATGGAATCTAATTTTATCTTCTAGTATTTCTCTATCTTGTTTATATATTCCATTTTGTTTTTATGGTGGGGTGATATCATTCCCTATAATTATTGCATCATTATTTGTTTCAATTTTTTATAATGTTAGGATCAAGCATTTTATTGATTATGTGGAAATTTGGGTTGGGGTTCTATTTAAGAGTGTTTCTGGGTTAGGTTCATTGCACTTCCCACAAGAATAGGTGTTTATGACGTACCGGTCCCATATCCATCATAGGATTCGACTCTTTCCAATTTATCCAGTCTAAAAAATCTCAAGGAGTAAATTAATAATATAATTACCCATATAACACTTTGTAATTTTGTATCCTAGATGCCACTAAACTGGAACCCAAAGATAATTTATCAAGAGACCTCAATCCCACATCATCACATGCATTAGGCTGATGACTAACAACAGAGGTCAAGGAGGTATGTGAGGAGACTATACCCACGTGAAAGAGTGCACAAGTAGATTTAAATAACCAAACATAATATACAAGAATATATATGGAAATAAAAAAACAAAGTAATGCGATAAAAAATGAATAATAATAATGGAAAAAACAACCATTCAATACATACAACATAGATCACCCACTAGAATGATCACAAAAACGGGATAGAAAACTTAAAAAATATAGCAAGCTCTATTTCTAACCTCAATTAATTTCACATACCTAGTATTCAATACACTGTTGAGAATCTATCCATATACTCACAATATGCATTAGCAACTCGTGATATCATTTAATCTAATATGTTCTCCATATCAATCACATATCCATGCTTAACTCAGAAGTAGACATAATGATTTCACACATTCTGAGGTGCATATATGGGGGTGAGAAATAAATCATATATGAACACCTCTAATAGTGAACCTATAACATGCTATAATTGGTATATGCTCCTAGAGTAATCTCATACCAGTCAAAACATAACTAATGTAAAGATAAGAAATCACTATCAATACTTTGTTCCAAGACCATGATCAAAAATTCCTTCTTTGAAAAAATATATGGTGTCTCTTAGAACATATCAATGAATAAGAATCCTAGGTATTTTGTGGGTGAAATTTCCATGGAATCTCAAATAAATGATCTCAACAACTGGATCTAATTCAATAAAAATTACTATCTTTTAGGATCCTATTCTAAGGAATCATCTTTCATGTCCTAATAATTCCAATCTCTATCTCATTATTGGATCAATTATATATATATATCAAAGGTTCTAATATAAAATTTAAGTTTTTTTAGTACTAAAAAAAATTATGAACATAAACCAAAATATAATAAAAAATAGTTCCTAGAGCATCATTCTATATCGTAAATTGTATAATAGTGGTTGTAACATCAGTTTAACACCCATTACTTACAATAGTGGTAAGATAATTAAATCAACACATAAACCATGGTTTTAAATAATAATTCCACCATCCCATCCCAATTAGTATACCATTTTTTCCTAGATTATGAGTCTGTCACTTAAACCTTATAATATAATCTCACTTTCTAAAGCATCAGTCTGACGCCCTATCCGTATAGTATACTACCCATGATGGGAGCGTCAATTTGTCTACGGACTACATATGTAGAATTCCTAGTCCCCTAAACTCCACTATATATTTATAATTAAATGTACAAAAAACTCATCTATATAAAAATGAAAAACATGTCTGGAACCTGAGACCAATACCCAACCATATAAAACTATCAATACTAATACTAATCATCATGTCCAACTTTATATCGAATAGGCATGGAGTGTCATATCCAACCCACCCATCCTCATATGTGGATTGTCATGCTATACATATAGAACCATATATATGGGTAAACAAGTATTACTATCTCAATGATGTTACCCAAAATGACGAAACTAGGTTATAAGACATGGTAGCTCAAATAGATCACAACAGACCTATAATGCATCCTAAGGATGAACCATAAAAAATAGAGAAACATAACAATGATAGGTTGAATTCATATTCCCATTACTATCACCTTAACCCCACTGTAGCATATATCCACATGGGTCCCAAGTGTTTTCCATAACCATTAATACCCAAAACGATGTACCAACTTAGGAACAATATATCACCCAAGAACCCACTTGTCCTTATGAGTCAACATTCATGAAAAAGAATACCTCTTTGGATCCTTATAAATAGTACCCAAGTGTAGTCACCTCTCCAGGGATCCTTGATGTCAAAACATATATAGGGACATCCCTCATCCAATCCTTGATGATAACAAAACTCTTGGGCCTATTCCCATCTCTCGGAGGACACACATCCCACAATCTAGTCTCTATCATCTCACACCCCCATAGGACTCAAAGAATTTAAATCCTCATAAGTAATATAGGCTCATTCCCCACCCCTTTCCATGTTATCCTAGGTAAGACCATAAAAATAACCTATCCACCAACCTGAGATCCAACTCAGTCCTTCTTACAGGAGACATGCCATTTCCAATATCAAAAAAGGACTCTGATGTACACATTTTACAACCAACAATCATTCTATTAAACCTCAATTTAGATTCATCCCATATATCACTCTCATGAGACATCTTAACACACATTTTTGAGGAAATATATATTCCATATCTTACTTTCTCTAAATAGACTCTTGGAATTCCCCAAAATTCTCCATGAGATATACCATCAAGTTTCACATAGACTCATATGGGGTCCAACAATGACTTTGGGGGTGAAACATCATCCTAAAAACATAAAAGGTTAACAAAGGGATACGAAACAACAAGTACCAATATATATGGAGTGTAATTTAAATATTCCAAATGTCCGTGTACATATTCATGGCCTAGGAACACCAAGGGTATGGCCATGTATTACACAAAAACAACACATAGGGGTTATGGTGATGAAATTCCACATGGCCATATCCCCCTTACACAAGGTATCTTTATACATACTTAGTCTCATGTTGTAGTCCCTTTCTACCCCATATACGTAGACTACATTGTCTATTTTCCCAAAATTCAATCTTTTGATGTACCACATGGAAATGAAATACTACAAGGTGTGTACTCCATGTACATGATGTGTATTTATATAATATCCATATACACCAATAATAAGCTACATGGAAATTTCCTTTAACACCGTGTGTACTACCCAATCATCCATCTTCCACAAATTTGAAGAACATATGGTTTGTATTCTAAAAACCATACACTATTTTTTCTGGATTTATGAATAAGAAACTACTTTGTAACACTTAAACCCCCCTATTATCCCATACTTATGTATAGATCAACCCCATGGGGACATTAAAAGTTAGAAAATGTATTTGAAACATAAAAAACTTACCTTTGAGGATCAATGAATATGAATAAAAATTGGTCTATATTATGGTGTAAATTTCAATGATTCAGGACTAAATACTCTCTTAGATGATTTTTTACCTCGATTGGATCTCGTTCTATACCATAGATGATGTATAATTTCTTATATATCCCCTAACCTCTTGGTATGACTACCAAATGTATGGGAGAATCCCTCCACCCCTTATTGTCGAGAATATGATGCCCAATGGGGGGATTGTTTTACCTAAATTAATCATGTAATTAATTAATTAATTAAGAAAACGATCATGTACCTGAGTAGTAAGGGCTCCTGCTTGGCATCCAAGAGACCCAGGTTCAAAACCAGGTGGAGGTGAATTTTTGGGTACTGTAGCATCCACTGTTGCAGGTACTGTTCAGTACTGTAGCAGTTGGAACTCTTCAACCGATTTGGGCCTTCAGGCCACCAGTCTGGGCCTACAAGTCTCAAGGGCCTTTGGGTCATCAAAGGCCTTCAGGACATAAGGCATTCAGGCCCGAAAGACCATGGAGTAGCCCAGTTCACACAGAACAGGCCCCAGAAGAGGATCAGAGCAACAAGAGTAGTAACCAACAGATGCAGAGCTAACCAGATTGGGAGAATGAGAGGGTATGGCAGCCGCCATCGGGACTAGGCACCATGCAGCATTGTATGGAGCAATGCTATAAGTTCAACAATGCATGGTGGGGAGTTAGCTGATCAATGACGTAGAAGCTGGGGAGGGGCAGTTCAATTGGGATGGGCCTACATGTCCTTTATTGGGCATGGTGTGCCTCTGGGCCTTCGAGTCATGTATTGCAATTCTGTCGGGCCTTGTGACTTGGGCCTACGGGTCATGTACGGGTTCCCCTTCAACCCTTAAAAGGGGGATTATCCATAATAAATATAAAAAATATGGCATTCGGGCCATTAGGAGTAATTAATTAATTAATTAATCTCCCATTCAACACATATCACGAGTCTTTTAACTGAAGTGAGTTTATACCTTGAGTTTGGAAAATGACCCATTCTAGAATCTTCCTTGGAGTTATAATATCAATATGATGCTATTTTCAAAATATATAGCCACTCAAACCAACATGAATAATTTTATATTTAATTAAGTACAATTTCTGCATTCTTCAAAAAATAAAATGGTTCAGAATTAAACCAAACTCTTATAATTGGGTAAAAATGTGTTTTTGCTACCAACTAAGAGCTCAAAAAACTATCTGAGATCATATTATAGTGTAAAATGTCCATTTTAACAACTAAAAGAACATAAAAGAAAATTTTAATTGCATAAAAATTTGAAAATATAGGGAATCATGGGAGTTTATAATAATTTTATAGGATCATGAAAAATATAAAATTATAATTATAAAAATATTAAGAAGAAATAAGTTAGATAAAAATTTCACAAGGTGTGAATTTTAATTTATCTTGTATAATTATTTTTTCGTGTGGTTACCTATAATGTCCAGGACCTGGATACCAAATATATGTTGGAATATTCCATCACATCACCAGAGACACCCTTCTCACTCACCATAGACTAGAATAAACATAATGGGTTAAATATTACTAATACAGGATATGGTTTTCCCTATTTTTGTCCAAAATTAATAATAAAAGAGTGATACATAAATATTAGGTCATCATTTAATGATATAATACATAGAAACCAAAAAATAGTTAAACACTGATGTGGTACCCTTTTATCAGGTTAAATAGATAATAATAAATGAAATTTAGTATATTTACATTCTATTATATGAAAACAAGGATTGAAATAAAATATATTTAATGTAAAATAAGTGAAAACTAAAACAAAATTCAATATAAATAGGTTACATTTTCAAAATTCACCCTAAATAGAAACAATGTCAATCTCATGCGAGAGAACTTTTATGCAGACAGCCTAGGATATACCATATGGAATCTTCTATCCTCTCCATCAAAATCTCGAAATGTACCACCAAAATCTGATACTCCCAGTTTGTCTTTTTCTCATGATTTGGGTCTTTAACTTTATCTATATCACATACAAGAGTTTTTATATTCCTAATATATTCGAACATATATTGGGTGTGGGATAAACGTATATAAAAAGTGTTCAACACAACTCACCTAATTGCATATCATAAAATAAACTATTTGTAACAATAATGAAAATTAAATTGAATAATATGAACAAAAATTAATATGATTCATAGAATATAATAAATATAAACATAAATGATAGAAAATAACCCCCAATACTATAGTTTTTAGGTGAATTTGAAGTTCCATTGGTGGGAGTAGTCTTAAAATTTATTTTAAAATTTTGATTCCTAAAATCCCATTAGAGGATATTTTAGGGTAAATTTATAATAAATTTATTTAGATTTTGAGGAAATTATATACTTAGGATTCGAGTCATTTTTGTTGATTGATGATGTTCCAAAAACCCTTTGGGATTACCTTTATTGCACTATATTAATTCAAGTATAGAATCTATCTAGTGGTGAGCCACACATTCTCCATTGATATTTAAGAAACGGTGATTTATTTTTAGGTACTATCAAAAATAATCAATTACCCTACATTATTCATTTTGATAATCTCAATATCCTTGGGACTTTAAAGTGTTCTTTTTGTTCTTGATATGAAGAGGGGAAGAAAATTAGAGAGATAGATTTATATTGTGTGAAGTGATTCTCAATGTCTGATTTTCGATAATGCACTATATAAACATAATCATATACTTCTAGAGATATGGTATATGATAAAAAATTATTTATCTTCATTAAAAACATTAAATAATATTATAATCGTTTTTAAATCCTGTTCCAAATAACAACAATAATATTAATTTTTTGTGATGTGTTCCAACTTGTGAAATGATTAATAATATTTACCTACGTGGAAATAAATACTAATCAATGGATGAGGTCTTGGACTATTTATCCTCTTCATAATTTATTGAATACATGAGTAAATATTTAATTTAAATATTTCATTCATTAGTAAATATATTCAACTGATAAAACATGAATAAAATCATTATTCAGTCTTCGGAAAAATATATATTCTATGACTTAAATGTAAATATAACTTAATATTGATCAATTGAAACACTTATTATGTTACCTTATAGGATTCCTTCATATTGGAATTATCTGGGATCACCTAAAGTCCAATATTACTATTTAGAAATGGGTCCAAGCACCCATGAGAAATAACATAATGTCTCAATGATAACAACCACATATGAACACTCACTATGTAATATAATCTTTTGTCTCAATATCTCATCAAGAAGGTTTCTCATTAGTTTCATCAACCTATTCCCTCGATACATTATTTTTTAAATATCTAAATACACAAGTCTATAAAACATGGGAAGGGAATTTATGGAGATTGTTTTATTGTTGAAAAATGGAAAATATATCAACTTCCATAAATATGGATGAGAGATATCCTTACCAACTTATCCAATAATGAAATCTCAACCATGATGTACCCTAAAAAACATATCTCACTACAAAAAAATGGAATCACAATTTTCATCACAAGATCTAAGTACAGTTGTCTTAACATGCTTTAATGATAATAACAAAATCTAAAGACCCTTCCACACACTCGTAGATTGGAATATACGAAGTCATAAAAACATATAGAACTCAAACTTTAAGGTATTTTCTCATAATATTCGATCATTAAGATTACCAATTATGGAATAATTAAGATGAAGAATCATATTATTATGAGTAATCACACCTGAAATTTATATTCTATGTGTCACATCATATAACTTCATCCTACTGTAGATGTATATTTAAGAATATAATAATAGAACTTCAAGGTTCTCCTTGTAGTGGGGAACTAATTTGACCATACCAATTTGACTTATATCCAATAACATTATTACATTAATGTCATGAGAAAATGAAAAACATTTAGTTAGATGTTTTTAATATTTAAAACATCAAACATAAATGTTATCAATGTACAAAAAGATCGTCATATGAAACCAACACCAACAAAATCCCACTTTGAGTGGTTCTAACTACCTATAACTTTCAGTCTGTTATAACTCGCATTATAATTATGTTTATAGCTAGTCAAGGATTTTTTTCAAGGGGTAAAACATGTTGTCTTCCCTAGAAATAATACTCACTATAACCTCACGTCACTAAAAAACCC
This sequence comes from Viscum album, assembly GCA_963277665.1. NCBI lineage: Eukaryota > Viridiplantae > Streptophyta > Magnoliopsida > Santalales > Viscaceae > Viscum > Viscum album. The sequence goes on along the minus strand of OY728156.1, from coordinate 1,427,576,900 downwards.
CTAAAAAGATGATAATTCTTAAAAATGTGCTTTGTTTGCTGATTTGACCATGGAGACTTTGTATGAGTCTCCACTAAATTATTATCACAATAGATTTTGATAGAATATTTATTTTTATGTACCAAATATTTCCCTTTAATAAATTTTAATTTGAAATCTACAAAGTCAAATACCTCAGAATCTACAATATATTAGACTCTACAATGGAATCTATGACCAATAGATTCTTTGAGATCTTAAAACTCACAAAATATCCATTAAAAATAAAAATAGATCCCATTTTCAGTTTAATATCATCTTAAACTATTTGAAAATTAGAATCTCGATATCCTTTGATGACTAGTTTCTCATATCCTCTAGAGACACAAAAATTATCATTAGTACACCATTGAAAATTATGGATAGTTTTTACTGTCATCTAATGGAAGTCAGCTATGTCATCAGGATATCTTCTTACCAATCTAAATGTGTTTGTGACATCTATGATAATACATAACATTACATACATGAATGGACAAATAATTAATTTGTATTTAATCCTTGTCATTCTATTACCTTTATCATATGTGTGAGGGAACATTTTACTTTAATGATGAATGATATGTGACATTGGAAACTATCCCCTCTATGATTTAACTATACTAAAACTTTTAAGTATCTCATCAATATATGTCCTTGACTTAGTTTGAGAAGCCTATTAAATATATCATGATGGTTCCTGATCTCATGAATATAAACAACCGTGTATAAGCCCTTAACATAAAATAATTTATTCATCTGGAAATTAATATATTGTAATACTAGTATTTCATTTCCAATAATTAATATTTCATTGACATATAATATTGAGAAAATGACAAAATTTTCAATAAACTCATTGTATAAACATGACTTACATTTATTTTGTTATGAAAAAAATTTGATTATGGAATTAAGAAAATTATTGTTCCATGACTTGGATTGTTTCTTTTATCCATAAATATATCTTTTAAAATTTCATATCATTTGGACTCCTTTTGAGTCATAAACTTTTCATAATGTTTCATATAGAAATATTCTTAACGGTTATTTTTAAGGAAATATGTTTTGGAATCCATTTTTAAAATATCATAATCATTGAATACCATTATGTAAAATAGAATTATGAAGGATTTTAGCATAGATACTGGTGAAAAGGTTTCTTCATAGTAAATGCATTATTCTATTTAAACCCATTTTAAACCAGTAATTATTTATAGTTACTCATTTGTCCATCTGGGTCCAATTTCTTTTTGAATACCTATTTACAAACAAAGGTATTTATATTCATTGTATTATCCACTACAATCTATACTTGATTTTGGTACACCTAAATATTTTCATAATTCTTTGATTGTTTTCCCCTAGAAACATATATTCTTCGACAAAATTATTTTGTTAGGTTAGACGATCATTATTATCAACTAATATAATGTCACCATCCCCAATTACTCGAAATCCATAACGTTCTAGTTATCTAACCTCACTTTTACCCCCAAGAAGTTTTTTTTTCTGGAATTTCTTCTTCTTCCATGAGGCATTGAGGTATATGTTTTAGTGCCATATCTTTTGTACCTTAGGCCTAGAATTAATCTAAATACATCTCTCTCCCAATATCTATTTTAGATATGTTCCCCTACTCAATGAATATGGAATGTCTTTCCACTATTACTTTTTATATGAGGGGCTGTATATGTGATAACCACTTCTTTGCTTAGGGTAGACTATAATGGTAAACATGGTGTCTTAAGGAGTATTTTTTTACCAGTAGAGGAATTAATTTTTTTGCAAAACCCTACACATGTATTTATGAAAACAGGAGTTTCATTCCATTCCAAAATTGGCAATTTATACTTTATTCCCCCTTAGTTGTAACTTGGTTTATTTTTTATGCCAATGTTTATAATACATTTCTTCAAGAGTGAAATAGAAGGCTTGCATGACTCATCATTGATCTCATTGTGTCCAAAAATGTGTAGTTAATACATCAACTAAATACATTCTACTAAGGTGTATAATGAATACTGAATTGATATTGAATCGCAAAATCTCATAAATAATAAATGAATACTTGATTATTGTATTTTCTAACATGGCCTGAGAATATTTTTTTAATATTCATACCAATATGGTTATAAACATCAATCCTTTATTCTTTGAATTTATAAAATGAATCCAACTTATAACTCATAAAATATTTATAAACATACATACTAATACCATCTATAAAATTATTGAAGCATGAGTACCCACCCATTACTTTAATAGAATATTTTCCACAAATATATATGAACTAATTCAAGAATCAATTTGGAAGTTTCAGATTTTTCAATAATATGAGTTTTGGTCAATTTTTCTATTAAAATGCATAAAATATAATAGGTGGTTTTAGTACATAAGAATTTAAATATCTATCTTTGTGTAATTTAGTAAAATGTTTTTCATTGACAAGACCTAACTAGTGATGCCAAAACTAGGTGTGCTATGGGTAATGCGAAGTAGTTTCATTATCAATTTCAATTACTTTGTTCATTTAATTTAATGGATAGATACAATTGTTTAAATGTTATCAACTATAAAAAATAATATATTTATCTAATAAGTTACAATTTTTGATACATTTAAAATAAATATATCACTATAGAGTCTAGTTAGAGAAATAATTTTTTGGGTAATATATTGAAAAATATCAATCATTAAAAACCATGGTCATTCTAGTGAAAAACATGAGTTGGTAGTCACCAATAAAATAATTATTATGTATTAATCTATTAGATGCATGTAGATATATCTACCCCTTAGTAAATATTTATTAATAAATTTTTTCCATTATTTGAATACACATGTGATCACTAAAACTATATTTAATACCCAATTTGTATAAACAAATAAAATTCAATCGATAAAAAAATGAATCTAAATATTCCCCTTGATTCTTTGGTTAGGGGAAGTTTTTCTCCCAGTGAAAATTCCTTCCACATGCCAAAAAAACATAATTCTATTATATTCCATTCCCTTTTATCTTCCTATTATTAGAAATGTGTGAAGAATATTTGGGATTATAGATATTCACATTCCACTTATGTTTGGTCACTATAAGTTTGGATGAAATTTTGTGCTTAGTCCATTTATTTACATGAAGAATAAGTGTAATAAGACCTAGGAGATACATGTTTATGTTTTTCATATGAAAATTTACAACAAATATTGATAACCTCTAAGGGAGTATTTCAAGAATGAGATCAGTGCTAAGTTATTTTGGGTGTTTATACCCTAGAACCTCTAGATTCCCATTGTATCCAATGAAATTGACTATGTGAGGAACATATGGGGAATCCTAACCATGATTTCTTTGAAAAAGATCCATGTAGATCATAAACCATTCTTATCTATCCCTCAGCATGTATAGAGAACAGAGATGCTCGAGGATGATATATGAATCCATGTTTTCATGAGACTTTGTGTGTTCATTATAAATAAATGAAAACATAAAACCTGGAACATCAAATTCATCATTAATAAAAAAATTATAAAAAAGGAACTATATATCACTCACCTTAATGGAAGGTGGATCAGTTATTTTGGATTCTAGTTGGAAATATTTCTATTCATGTCCTTGCACAACCAGATGGCGTCTGAACCACTCTTGGAAGTTACCAAAATTGATGAGATGATATTTATCTAATATATATAATAGAGATACTATGGAGTATAAATTTTACACGTTTTGAAATTATAGAAGAGCATAATATATGTAATTTTCTATATTAAACATCATTTGAGAAAATATAATTATTAATTTTATTAAAAATAATATTATTTAATCAAGTCCCAATTGACCTCAGCATTAATCTTGGAATGACTATTTTTATGACATTATAGTGGTATGGATACTTATTCACCTTTTAAAAAATACAATTAGGGTTGGTAAGTCTACTTTCTGATATATATGGAGGCAAGCCTTTTCCAACCATGGTCCTGAATATCCTTGTTATGTTGAGTGGACTTCCCAATCATGAAATTCTAACTTGTATTTCCTCAACACATACCTCCAATTTACATTAACTTCATTGAGGTGTAATTTTCATGATGTAATATGGTTAATCCAACCCATAAACCTCATATGAACTCCACGTTAAATGTATGGGTCCGAATGATGGGTAGTCAAACACTTAGTTTTAAGGCATTCATTCCTAATCAAGCAGTGTAAGTCCGTGTCCGAGTAAATGTATATTTGATGGAATTTAATTTATTATTCATCAATTTTATATAATCTAACTATTTACATAACGTATTAATATTAAGTTGATTTTACATAGTTAATTAACCATTTTAGTTATAGAACTTACTAATAATCTATTTATTTTAATTAAATCTTTTCAGATAAATTAATTAATTTATACAACAATGGTCTTGAATCATTGAATCAATAAAATAAACAATGTATAAGAAAAAATGTAATAAGTAAGGGATGAATAATATGAAATGAAAGATTCATCCATGATTTCACATAAGTAAAAATAATCAATTGAATAATAAAAATATAAAAATTGACCCCTCTGATACAACATGTTGGATCTTGATGTGGCATTACCTCATTTCGTGGGCATAATATTTAAACATAGTCTAATATTTAGTTACCTAAAACACATTTCAAGGATCATTCATGTTAAATTTAAAATAAATAAATATATATTTAGATTAAATTATATAACTAGGACTAGTATATTTCATTATTGATGATATTGATCTACAAAAAACCCATTCGGATTACCTTCATTTCACTATAAGGATTCAATTATTGAATACCGATAACAGTGATCCACACATTATCATTTGATCTTAGAGAAACATAAATTTATTTCAAGGTGATAGCATAGAGAATATATTTTCTTTATTTCCATCTTGATCACTCCATGATCCTTCAGGCATGATAGTGTTATTCAAAATATTGAGTGGAAGAAATGAGGAAAATTCGAGAGAGGGAAGTTCATTGTGTTAAATGATTCTCAATTTTCAATTTTCGATAATTCACTTAGTAAATATAATAATCTATTTATTGATCTAGGTTTCTGTATAAATTATTTATTAAATTTCATTCTTGTCCATAAATAATATAATATTAATTAATAAACCCCATTCCACATAAAAATATTATTATTATTCCATGATGCGCACCAACGTACAAAATGCTAAATAATATATACCAGATTGTAAATAAATATTTATCAACAAACAAAATATTGTTCTATTTATCCTGCTCTGAATTTATTGAGTAATTTTATAAATATTTCTTTTAAAAATTTCATTCATCAGTAAACATTTTCAATTGATAAAACTTTAATATTACTATTCCCTTGTCCTGAGGATTATATTTATTATATTATTTAAATTTGAAAATAATTTAACTAATATCAATGGAAACAATTAATGTCCAACCCTCTTAAATTTTCTCTTACTTGAATTAGGCAAGATCACCTATGTTATTTTAGTAATGTATACCAAAGAATCCTATAACCCAATATAAAGAACTTGTTGGTGTAATGAAAATGACAACGTATGAATGCTCACTATGTAATATGATCACTTTTTTTCAATATCTCAACAAAAGGTTGTACATTCATGTTTTAAACCAATTTTCTTGATACATATTTCTTAAATTATATGAAATAAGCATGTGGATACACCATATCCATATAATTTAGGGAGATGATAATATTCTTGTAAAAGGTCTTATAGATCAACTTCCATAAATTTGTAACAGATAAATAAATCATCGAGTTATCCATTAATTACATGTTAATAATGATCCACCCAATGTACCCTATCTCACCACAAACATAAGGAATACTTTTTGTTTTCATAAAACATATTTTCTTTTGGAATGACCTAATTAATGATAATTTTTATGTTTTTGGACCATTAAACATGTTCCAAGATTAGAATATCTGATAACACCCAAACATGAAGAATCCCAACTTGCAGGGCTATTCTCATAAGATTTAATCCTAGAGATTACCACATGTGAACTTACATAGATGAATACTCACCTGATTGTGAGTACATATAAATGAAATTCATGTTATATGTGTCCCATAATAGAACATTATTTGACCATACAACTATATTTATGAATAGAATAATAGAACTTCACAGTTCTCATCATAGTGGGGAGCTTCGATGAAAATATAAAGGCGAAAAATACCCTAAGACATCATTACATTAATATTTTGAAAAAAATAAAAATAGGAAATATGATTTTATGGATATTTAAATCATTTAATATACACACAATCCATGTATAATAACTTGGTCCAAGGAAACCAACTCCAATAAAATCCCACATGAACTAGGGCCAACCACCAATATTTTTTAGTATTCTAGACCTCACATGATATGTTTTTTTCTAATTTGTCATGATTATTATCAAGGGTTATATTATGTTTTATTTTTTAGAAATACTACTCAATATAACCTCACATCTCTAAAATACTATCAAGATATAATTCTTCCAAATTATTCATTTTATCTGCTAATGTGACATTGGATACTTTATATGAGCCACCACTATAGTATTATAACAATTGATTGCGATAAGATATTTAATCTATTTAAATAATATATCTATTGATCTATGTTTCATATCCAAACTTCTTCTTTAGCTTCCTTAGAAGTTGAAATATGCATGGGTTCTCCAGTAGAATCTGTTCCAAAAGCCTACATTTATCTATTCCCGATAACATAACCTCTATTAAAAGTTAATATTTATCCCATTTATGATTTCATATCATCTTGATCTATTTAGAATCTATAATTAGTATATCATTTTAGGAATAAAAACTCATATCCTCCATATAGTAGAAACATATCCCTTGTACAACAAAAATACCAATGGATAGTTTTGGATGCCATTCAATGATACTCAACTTGGTCACCTTGACATTTTCTTACGACACCTAATTTGTAGTCCACAAATATCACAATACATAGAATAACAAACATGATTGAACCAATCACTGATGAATTTGGAATGATTTTCATTATATTTATTTCCATTTTCTCATAAATATGAATGCCATGTGACATTGGAAACTATCCCTTCACAGATTGTTCTATATTTATCCCATTTAGTATCATTTTAATATTTGTATGTTGACATAGGATAATTTTCCACTTGGATCTATTACTATGGATATTAATACCAATAATATATGATACCTCACTTAAGTCCTTTATGGAGAAGAATTTATTCAACCCGGTATTTAATAGAATATAACAGGGGTATTTGGTTTCCAATAACGAATTTCTTATCGAAATATAATTTTAAAAAAATGACTACACTTCCATTATTAAACTTAATGAAACAAAAATCATATTAATACTTTATGGAACAAAAATTACATTATGGTTTCATCAAAATGATTGTTCCAAGACCTAGATGTTTTCTTTAATCCATGAAATGAACTTTACAACATGTATATCGTGTTAATATCATTTGGAGTCAAAAATACTTCAGGTATTTCTATATAGAGATCGTCATAAAGGTTTCCATTAAGGAAGGATATTTTGACATTCAATTTATAAATCTCATAATCAGGAAAATTTGTAATGAAAAATATAATTTTGAAGATTTTCAACATAGGGATTGGTGAAAAGTTTTCTCTGTGGTCAATTCCATACCATTATCTAAACCATTTTGATACCAGACATTGATTATAGGTATTGACATTCCCATCCATTTTCTGTTAAATTTTAAACACCCATTTATATCCAATGGGATTTACATACACTATAGGATTTACCAAAATGCATACATGGTTTTAATATATGGAATCTATTTCAAAATTCATGGATTCATGGCACATGGAATCATCTGTTCCACTTACAACATTCATATGGATTAAATGATCATTATTATAAACTAATAATTTACCATTCTTGGTGACTTAAGATTTATACCATTCTATTTCTATAACACCTATTTTACTCTTACATGACACTCATGTATTTGTAATAGATTCTTCTTCTATAGGAATTTATATAATATGTTCTTATTCCATCTCTTGTAAACCATGAGCCTCTACTTCATCGAAGTATATCTCTCTCCCACTATCAATTTTATAGTTTTACTCCCTATCAAGTAATATGACATGTTTTACTACTATTACCTTTTTTAACAAAGGGTTTATTGAGGTAATAACCCCATTTTTATTTGGGTTATCCTAAAAAGGTACATTTTGGGTCTCAGGGTGCGTGTTTGTTACCTAAGGTGGAAATAAAAAATAATTTGAAACCACACACATGTATGTATGAAGACAAGATTTTCGTTGCATTTAATAATTAATATGGTATACTACCTGGTTCCTTATTTGGAACTTGGTTTTGTATTAGCACCACAATTTGTAATGTCTATCCCCAATATGATATGGGGATACCCACATGAATCATCATTTTTCTCACCATGTAGAAAAAGATGTAGCTCCTCCTTTAAATTACACTATTCTACATAGGTTTATAATGGAGATTTAGTTGAGATAGATTTAAAAACATTCATAAATAATCGATGAAGTCATGATTAATATATTTTCCACCATGGTATGAGTGTAGTTACTAAATATTCATACAAATCTAGTTCTAAAATTCATTATTGTATTCTTTTAATTTATAAAATGAATCGGACTCATAACATATTTGGTAGACATATCCATATACAGTAAAATAAAAATCAAAAGTTATGATGTATGATTACCCACCCCTTGAATCAATAGGAAATGGTCCACAAAAATTGAGATGAACTAATTAAGGAATATATTTGGCCACTTTACCTTTTAATAAAATGGTACTTTTTTCATTTTCCCTTGTAAACATAAAAGACATACACTATGTGGTTTTAGTTAAAAATAATCTAGATGCCCATTTTTTTTAATTTAGTAAATTATTTTTCTCATCCATGATCATTATAGTGATGTGGAAGTTGTGTGTTTTTTTGATTTTTTGAAGTTGTTTCATTATCAATTTCAATTACATTGTTTTTCAAATAAAACTCATAAAGGAAATTATATTGGTGTTCCTTTTCATAAAAAATGTTATCTTTATAAAAGAGGAATTGTTTTCCCAAAATTTTCAATAAATCCATACTTACATAGTATTGATAAAAAATATTGTCCACAATATCATATGTAACAAAATAAAATTATCTAAAAACCAAGAACATTCCAGTTGGAAATGTGGGGTAGTAGTAACTGATAAAAAAATTAGTATGTTTAAATCTTTTGGATTCACATATATCTACCTACCGAAAGTCAATATTTCTGAATATACATGGTTTTTTAATACAAATTTTTGAAAAATAGGATGTATCTAATACCAAATTTTTAGAAATAGATAAATTTCAATTGATAATATACCCACCTAAAGATTACATTTTCTTCTTTGGATGGGTGCATTTTTTTCTACCATTAGCCTTCTTGCAACATGTGAAACAATCAACATCATGTTTCATTACACATTAATCTTACTCCTCTTGGAAGGGAGTGAACATGACGTTGGATTATATCTCTTCACATTCCATTATCATTTGGACACTAAAAGGATGGATGAAATTTTACACATTTTCTATTCATCTACACAGAGAATAATTATAACCAGATCTGGAATTGAATTCTCTATGTTTTTAATATTAACATTTTAAAAAAATATTGAGAATCATTGAGGGAGTGATACAAGAATTATATTGATTCCTTTTTCATCCGGGATTGTAAACCATAGAACCTCTATAATATCAATGTAGAGAATTTACTCGACTATGTGTGGCCCATCCGGGGAACACTCTCTATGCATGCACTAAAAAGGTTACTTGGAGATATCAAACAATTTCATTCAAGATGTCTCATTGTATAGACAAAATAGATTCATTACCATGATATAAGAATCCATGTTTTTATAAGACATTATGATTTCACTAGAAATAGATTACAATATCAAACGTTGAACTTCAAGTTTATCATTTATATGCTTATCATATATAATATACACTTCATCAATTTATTAATTGGTAGGTCAATCAGGCATTGAAGATTATAGCATGTAATATTTCAATTTATGGTGTATCATAACTCAAATCCATCGAAAATACTCTTAGAAGTTAATACGAGGGAGTATATAGTCTTTCTCTTAAATAGATCTCATGGATAGTGTGGATAAATTTTTTTTCCATTTTATTAAATTATAAAAAACAAGACTATTAATAATTGTTTCTTGTAAAAATTATTTGAGGAATAATAATAATATTTTTATCAAATATCTAATTATTTTATAAAATCCAAATATCCCTAACCATTAAAATCATAATTTCTAGTTTTTCATACATTCTAGTGGAAATGATCCATATCGCAATTCACCTAACCCGAATGAGGGTTGGTCAAGCAACATAATGGAATTTACGTAAGAATGTACTTTAAAACAAGAGACTTGAAAATACCTGCTTTTTGAGTGTATAAGCCAATCCTAAAACACATTCATGGGAATCCACAACACTTGACACCAAGTTTCATCAACTGTAGTAAGTGGTATTTATATTTATGTAAGATGGTTATGTGAACCCATAAAAGTTTTAAGGACTTCACATTAAAATTAAGTGTCCCAATGAGGGTTGGTTGAGCACTTAGATCTATGGGTTTAATTCCCAATGAAGTAGTTGAAGTCCAATTTTGAGTTAATATATATTTTATGGACTTAAATTTATTATGTATAAATTTTATCTTGTCTTATTATTTATGTAACATGTTAATATTAAGTGAATTTTACATAATTAATTAACCATGTTGGGTAAAACACTTACACACAATCCATTTTTTTATATTCTTTTTATAAATATTAATTCATTTATTTATGTCATAATGGTCTTGTATCCATTAAATAGAAAATTAATATGATAAAATAAATAAGTTATAAATGACATGATCCTGAGGTTATCTAATGGTTGATTTATTGAGTAAATAATAATTCCAAATCCGACGTAAGAGAATAACTCCTTGTACTAGTCTTGGCATGAGTTACATCATTCCACCTATCCACTTGTGTATCACATGAGTTGTAATCATTATGGTTTCATCTTGAACAGCACCACATGCATTGGGGTACTCCATTTGTTACATGTGTTTGAAACTCACACACAAGTGAGGGGAACCAAAATATCGGTTAATGAGGATTACATAAGTAACCATGGTCATGTGGTTCCTACATAATAATGGATGGAGGTATGAAACACATGGAATAATATTTATTTTAATATTAAATATTTTAAAATCCATTAAATAAATTCAATTAAAACATCTAAAACATACACAGGATTTGGTCAAGCTCATGAATAGGAATACTTGTAACATATACATAAAATTGAACAAGTTAAAATTCATTTATATTTATTATTTATTATTAATAAAAACATGATTTCATTAATTAATTAACTAACTAATTATTTCAATTTCATATTAACAACTATCTAGATTCATATAGCGATACCAATCATAATGGAATTCAAGGAAAAGAAAATGAAGAATGAATAACCATAAATATATTGTAGTAAATTAATTGATCATTTAAAAATATTTAGAAGACACTGAAAATTTTTATGAACATAAATTTACAAAAAAATATATAAGTATTTATTTTTAAAATATTAAATTTAATATAATATAATTATTTACTTTTATAGGAGACTACCCAACCAGTAATTTCAAGTTAGAAAACTTTTATTTCAATTTTTTTATACTCAGGATACACACCTAAATATTTAACTTGTTCCTTGACTGGAGAACATGGTGTGTATAATCTAGCTATACTCGTGATACACTTCATGGGGATGATGAATAGAACCAAGAAGGAATATCACAAAAAGGGAAGACATTGACTTTAAACTTGTACACAAGCACATGCCATTAACTGCGAAAAGGTAAACACTAAGTAAACCACAACTGTCACTGAGAAAAATACTGAAAGTAGAATATATACTAAAAATTAAAAAGGATGTATAATACAATCCCAAAACCTAAAAAGAATGTATAGTTTCCATGGTCCATCAGATATCCCTTAATTGAAGGGTAGATTGAGGGTAGCTATCTGTATCCATAGAAGTATGTCCTGTCAGTCCCATATCACTAGGCACCAACTTGCCCCAGACCACTGAGGTCTCCATCAATGCATCAATCACCTGCATGAGACGTGAAACACGTGGGTGAAGCCCGTGGAGGGGTGAGTAACACAATAATAAGTTGGGACCCCAAACCAAAAACTCAATAGCACAAATCAAGATAAAAAATAATGGAAAATAGAAAAGAAAACTCAAACCAGTTATATCCCAAAGTATAGAAAGTAATACTTTCATTCATAAAGATGTATCATATTATACTAATAAGGGACTATAAGAACATCCTTGATCAGCACCCTATAACTGTTGATTCATACTGAACCTCTATAGGTTTCCCATCTTGTTAGAAAACTAGGACTCCACTGGTGGTTGAGGACAATGTGTATGATAGTGTCTCTTCCTAATGCACTGGTGGAAAGGGTATGAGTAATATCTAGTGCAACTATTTCTATTGGTTGTCCACCTTTATTTTCACTCTCCTAACTATGGTTCTCGAAATGGTGCTTCTAACTCTTGGAAGACACACTCCATGAACATCCAGTGATATCTATTTGTCCAGTACTAGATTCCTCTTTCTGGTTCCCCTCTGTAATGAGATCCTAATTTATCACATATGATAATTTCATCATCCTAATGATATTTACATGGGACTTAATTTCTCACCTAAGTTCATTCTAAAATATTTTTACAATGAAGCCTCATCTTCCACCAAATTAGGAGAAAAATACTTAAAATCTGTGAAATATTAATCACAATCTATTGCAGTCAAAGTTTCTTGGAAAGAGGCATAATCCCTGAAGCCTTCCCTTGTCTCAGTGTATCTAGATAAACGGGCTCCATGAAATTCTCTAGAATGTCCTTCCATAATGTGTCATCGGTCTCTCAGGATCGTACCTGAATTTCCTACTAGTGCTTCACTGACCCCTATAGCATTTAATTATCCAAAATAACTCTCATCCCATCTAGAGTATCCAAATGGTAATTTATTGTACCATTGGATTCAATCTATAAATTATCTATCTCAGGTCTACCCTCTCTAGTAAAAGTTGGAGGGTGATATAGGTGAAAATCTTTTTTCAACTCACACATGATTTTCAAAACTCACCCTTGGTCTCTATCCATGAATTGAATAAAATAAGAAATGTTCTCTTAGAATTGTTCCCCTTCCTCCCCAATTTTCACTAACAATGCATCAAGTTCCTTGTGTGGAATTTCTTTTCGAGCTAAACCCCATGGTCTCTCCCTCAACAAGTGTCATTGAAGAATATATATACAAATACAAAAAGGTGTCTTAGTTCTCATAACACATCATTATAATATTTAGATTATAGGAGAAACTAATACAAATAGTTTCAACATGTCCTTTCCCCTTTCCTTGCCACACGGTCAACACTGAGGCCTTAACACAACCCAAAACCATCCTACTCATAGTACTTGGTTAACAAGGGTACATACATTATAATTAATTAATACAACCATTCATTAATCACATTACCTAAAATTAATTAATTCATCAATTAATTAATTAATAATACTCATTTCATAAATAAAGGTACCCATTAGGCAACCATTTATTCTAATTTATCATCATTATTTCAATCTCAAAACAGATAAAAATAGTTTGTGTTCAACAATATACCCATACCTCATTTTCCCATGAGTTCCTAGAATGATTCATGATTAGAAAACCCTCAATGCCAAGAATAATGCATGCAGACTCAAGTATCATGCATCATTTGGCTGTGAATCAAAATTCACAACTATCAAAAAAATATCACATCACACCACAAGTGCTTTACCCATCGTGAAATAATATCCAAATGTTACAACAAACAGAAATCACAACACTCCCACCCCAAGTAGACAGATTTTCTACCATACATGGGTTTGAAACTACCATGAACGATCTGATTACCAAGACTCGATTCTTCCTAGTCTGATGTCTACCTTTCCCAAAGAAGTAAGGAAAAATAATAATAATGAAAAGAAAACTCTTTTGGTACCACTTCATGACGTCCTAACCCATGTGATACTAAACGGTGCCGCAAACCAATTTCCCACATTCCCACAAGCGCGCCTCCCCAAATGCTAGAGGGTGTCATCTTTCATCGGGGGTCTGGTAAGTTTGTTTTCGGGATATTATTACCTCTTTTATCCAAATAAAACACCAATAAAAGAAGACACCAATAACCAAATTAAGGAGAGTATAAATAACCATAACAGTACCATGTCATATGATAGTGAAAATAAGAAAACAAAATACTCAATTGAAAGGTATACCATTATATGACAATGTAGATGTCCAGTGTCTATAATATAACTAAAAGTAATGACACAACGACTCCAATATGGGTCCAAAACCACATATGGATCCCTCTCCCATGATTCAATCCCACACAACACCCTATCCCAGGGCTTTTCATTTTTCATGTCCTATAACATCAATATTTATTTGTGTTCCGATCAGGATGCCTGAATAGGATGTGAGTACAACTCAAATGGCTATAACCAATAGATTCTAAAACAATTCTATTCAAGAGATAGTGTATTCATTTTTATGAATAAATAAATACAATTCATAATTAACCATTTATCACATTTTTATTTAAAATTTAATCATCACATTAGGCACAATTTCAATTCATGTTTTCCATTTGAATCAACATTCATTATTATGATTCATTTGGTGTTGAACACCATGTTAAGCACCCCAAATATCATTCACGGTAGGTCACCATCCCTAGAACTCCATATCTCATTCATTGTAGGTCATCATGCCTTAAATATAGTGACTCGAGCCCTTTACATATAACATTTCATGATTTAAGCATAATTAATCATCATAGTACTAGCCATGGATAGTTATGTTTAGTGTCTTGGAAGACTAGGTAGATAAAACATAAAATAATGGGAAAAAAACACATCTTTATTTAATCTTTATAATGAGATCCTAACTTCCTCTAAACCCTTACATCTGCATAGGGTACCTTGGGGAACACATGAATAATGGGATGAGCTAAAAAACCTTGTAAGGTAATGAACATAAGGATACATCTTAAGCACATGAGTTAGGAGGAATGACATACTGATATCCAAATCATGGAACATATGAAATAATATCATATGATCATTGGATAATATAAACATGGAATCATATAAATGTGTCACAATCATAAAACATTACTTTAGTATAGTTCAAGGGTAACTACCAATCTCATTTCCAATTTCAGTACGGGTGAAGGCTAACAACCAATCCCGTTTCACATCGCATCTCATGAGACATAAACTTACCCAATGCATTGGGGTGCATAATGGGTGCAACAATATCAATATTTTCATGAATATTATTTCTACATAAATATTCTTACCACATATAGAATCATACATAATCAACCATGCCTAAACATAAGGGTACCCATGTAAAGAATTGGGTACCACAATCCTGACATAAATCCTAACCAATGGGCGTATCATGAAAGTGTCCATGTAAGGAAAGAATAAGAAAATACATGGATGTTCATTTGGTAAAACAGTCATATAACATGGTAAGTGGTCTCAAACAGAAGTGACAACATATGAGAAATGTATTTAAGAAACATTATCATTAAAACGTTTTTGTGTGGTTTTAAGGAAAAAACAATAGAGCTTTTAAAATAGAAAAGAGGAAAATCATTTATATAAAACCAGAATTTGACCAAGAAGGTTTTCATAATAAAATTAAGATTTTTTAAATTCAATTATCTCTTACAACAGAGTATCTAGTGTATTTAAAATTGTGTAACCATTCGAGAAGTTCCCCTAAAATAGGTTTGTTTATCAGAAATTTCTAAAGAGAGAATCTTTTAAAAACATGTATATTGATAAAAGAAAGTGATGAAAGGGTATTGATATTATAATATTTTATAACTAGCTATAATTCAGATGATTTACATAAATAGATAAGATAACACCATTGTGAAATCAAGATAAGGTAACCTGAAAGAACAAAGAAGGTTCTGGAAGAATTCATTGCAGTTTTATCGACATGGTGCTGTGTGTAACAATGAGAGAGAAAATGGGTTTCTCATCACTTATACATCATGCGGTAATTATGGTGGAGGTGAGAAAATGTACCCCATAATTTGGTATTACACATAAAAGGGAATAGCATAGAGGACAATATTTATTAAGAGTGAAAAGGAGAGGATCTCTTACCTTAAATTCGTTGGTTTTCTCCACATGTTATTAATGAATAGAATAAACAAATTACGATTATTAATTAATAAGTAAAAATACTCTTATATATTTAATTGATTTATTATAACCATTTTTAGTTCATTCAAATCCTTTTTTATTAGTGATGAGGTTCAATTTCTTTGTTCGAGACGCTTTGTTGAATTGGTTTTCAAAAGACCAGTTCACTTATGTTCAAGTAAACATGAAAGATGAAATTGGTCGTCTAGAATTGAAGTTTTATATTATTAATTAAAATCCAAGAGATTAAATAGTTTAAAATTTAATTAGGTTACTTATAGTGAAGTGTAATTATCAATTAAAACCATAGTGACAACCGTTAATGTTAATCGATGGGTTTGATTACAAAGAACATGTTTTGTTTTTATAACCTAATAACTTTTTTACAAAAAGAATAAATAACTAAAAATAGTATATATTAATTATATAATAATCTGGTTCAACCCTTAATCAAATGATTTCACTACCATAATTAAGGATTATAATAGAAATTGATAAATCATTGTCCTTGAATGTGCTAAATTAGCACATCTCAAATGGAGCTATCATTTCTTTCAAAAAAAGTGTGCGGAAAAGAGATAAAATAATGAAATATCCCATTAGAATGAAAAAAATACTGTTTATGTTTGTTAATATATTTATCATACTATTATGGTGAACGGAGGTGAGGAATGAAACAAAAAAAGAGATCACAAAAAATGAATAAATTCGAAAGAAGAATTTACCTCTTGAGACTTCCTTCTTTGAGAACCTTTTAAGCAGAGTGGTTTTGGTATTTTGATGATGCACAGAAATTTTGGACGTGGGTTAGGATATTGGGGAGAGATTTGGGCTGAATAATGGAAAGGCACAAGGCTTGAGAGGAGTGAGGAGAAGAGGGAGTGAGGGGGGGGGGGGGGTAGTGGAGGAGAGGAGGGGATTCAATATATTATAATTGCTAATTTATTATTTATTCATAAGACAAGGATTAGTAAGTATTCCATGACCAAGAATATTAATTTTATCATTTTATCCCAAACCAAGTGGGATATCATTAGCAGAACATCCATGACTCAATAAATCCCTTATTTAGTATTTATTTTAATTATTGTATTTTACTATTCATACAAAATTCAAGTTTCTAGAAAAATACCAAAAATTCACCCTAACCATTTTTCAACGTGTTGAATCCAAAAATGAAGTCCATTTTATAAAAATAATTTTATAAATATGATTTTTTATTATTTTAATAAAATAATAACTTATTATCAAAACCAATTTTAAAACATTCATTATCTTATTATAAAATAAAGGTATATAATACATCCAACTTGAATATTATTTTTATACTATCATATTTGAGGTTATTATTCATTAGGGTATATAATTATTCATAAGTTATATTAAAATTCATTAAGGTAGGTAACTATTCACCAAAAATTATTTTTTCCTTATCGAACTCTAAATAACTCATTGGTTACAACAGTGTATGCCAGATCTTCAAAATTCCAAAAACAGAAGTTTGAAACATATGTTTAATGGTCACTTAGCACATAGTAGTTCATTATGTTGTGTTTTAATGTGATTTTATGACATACTTATGAGAAGGGAATTTCCATTGAAAAACATTGGGTCGTTACATTCTTCCCGCCTTATTAAATTTCACCATCAAAATTTCATTTTACATTCTACACAAAAAACTGGTGTGGGTACTTTTCCTAGTTTTCTTCCTCCAGTTCCAATGTTGCCTTTTCATGCCTATGGTTTCTCCATAGTACCTTGACCAGATGAGTAGTCTTGTTGCGTATAACTTTGTCTCTACGATCCAAGACCTTCAATGGCTACTCCTCGTAAGAGAGATCATCATCCACCAGTAACACCTATGAAGAGAGTACATGTGAAGGTTCTGGTATGTACTTCTATAAGAGGGATACATGAAAGGCATCATGCATGTTCTATATTGTAGGTGGAAGTGCCAATCGATAGGCTACAGCTCCAACTCGATCAAGGATCTTGAAGGGGCCGATGTACCTGGGACTTAAGTTCCCTTTCTTCCCAATCCTTCTGTCCATCTTCCATGGAGATGTGCGTAGAAATACCATTAATCCAACTTTGAACTCAAGGTCTCGTCGATGGTTATCTTCATTACTCTCCTATCAAATTTGGGCTACCTTGATATATTACTGAATTGTTTTCACCTTCTCCACCATTTCTTCGACCATTTCAAGTCCTAGTAGCATACACTCACTGACTTCATCCCAACACACCATTGTTCTGCACCTTTTTCCATAAAGGGATTCATATGGTGCTATTCAGATTCTCGAGTGGAAACTATTGTTGTAGGAGAATTAAACCAGTGGAAGATGTTGGCCCCATCCTACTTTGAATTCCATTGAAAACGCCCTCATCATGTCTTCCAATGTCTGAATAGTTCTCTCAGACTGGCCATAAGTTTGAGGATTATAGGTCAGGCTGACGTTTTGTTCAATTCTTTGAGCATGTCAGAGACTTTTCCAGAACATTGAGGTGAACCCCGAATCATGATTAGATACAATATATAGTGGTACTCCATGCAACCTTACCACTTCATTGATGTAAATATGTGAAAGTTGATCTAATGAAATGTCATATCGAACTGAAATAACATGAGCTGTATTCATAAGATGATCCATAACGGACCATATAGAATTGTTTACTCTAGATGTCTCTGGAAGTACAGTGAAAAAGTCCATGGTAATGTTCTCCCACTTCCATGCGGGTATGGGTAGTGGTTTCATCATCCCCTCAGACTTTTTTCTCTCAGCCATTACTGAATGACATACGAGGCACTTTTATGTATATTTGGAAATCTCCCTCTTCATATTGTCCCACCAAAAGTTTTCTCAAAGATCTAGATACATCTTTGTGCTC
Source organism: Viscum album (assembly GCA_963277665.1). NCBI lineage: Eukaryota > Viridiplantae > Streptophyta > Magnoliopsida > Santalales > Viscaceae > Viscum > Viscum album. Next base: position 1,427,557,612 of record OY728156.1, on the reverse strand, counting down.
CCTGGGTGGATAGAGAAGGTTGAGCTATGTGCATCATTCAAAATCTCCTTCATTATCTTTGGATCAAATAAAACACATAATTTTGTCCCAAATCTTACAACTCCTTCTTCAAAAAATTTTAAATTAGAGGATTTCCCATTTTTAACATCATCTACCCTTTTTATAATTTCCACATTCTTTCTTTGAGCATCCTTTATTTTCTCCAAGATGGATGGTTGAGCAACAATTTGTGAAAGGATTGACTATATTTCTTCCTTAATGATTCCCATGTCCATCTTTTGAAAATCTAATAAGATCAGATCCTATTTAATTCTTATCATTGAAAATGATAAAGGATCTTTTCTACTTAGATAATCTTCCACCTTGTTGGCCTTACCGGGAGGGTAGTGGATTGAGAATTCATAATCCTTGATGAGCTCTATGCATCATCGTAGGAGCATATTATGCTCATTCTATGTGAATGTATATTTGAGACTTTCTTGGTTAGAATATATCTCACATTTTTCCCCATAGAGATAATGCCGCTATATTTTCCACGCAAAGATCACACCTTCCAACTCTAGATTGTACATAAGATAGTTTTTCTCATGGATTTTTAGCTGCCTTCGGGGAAAGAATACCACTTAATCATTTTTCTTTAGCACACAACCTAATACTTTCTTAGAAGAATCATTATACACCACCAACAGTACTCCACTTGAAGGGTGTGTGAGTACTAGTGCAGTGATAAGCCTCTTTTTAAAATCCTTGAAATAGTCTTCATTTTCATGTGTCTAGACAAATTTTACTCCCTTTCTTGTCAGCTTGGTCATTGGGTCTAAAAATCATGAAATTTTCTTCATGAATTGTCGATAATATCCAGCTAGACACTAAAATTTGTGTATCTCTGTTACAGAAGTTTCCCTCAGCCACTCTTCAATTGCCTTCATCTTGAAAGCGTCCATAGATATCCATTTACTGGTGATAACATGGCCCAGGAATGATACTTCCTCCATCTAGAACTCAAATTTACTTTAACTTTCATACATCTTTTCCCTTCACAAAGTATTTAACATAGTTTTTAATTGCTCCTCATGTTCCTCCTTTCTCATGGAGTATATTAGAATATCATCAATAGAGGCCACCAAAAATTTGTCGAGCTAATATCTAATGACCCTATTCATTGAATCCCTGAAAATTGATAGAGTATTAGTGAGCCTGAAGGGCATCACTATGAACTCATATTGTCTATACCTCATTCGAATGGTATTATTTTTCATATCTTTATTCCACACCTTTAGTTTGTGATATCCCGACCAAAGGTGTAACTTAGAGAAATAATTGGCCCCATGAAGCTGATCGAACAAGTAATCTATCTATGGAAGGGTATACATGTTCTTTATTGTGATTTTACTGACCTCAGAATAATCAATTCAGAGGTTCATTTATACATCCTTCTTGTTGATGAGGTGGACATGAGCACCCCATGGTGTAACACTCTGGTATATAAAACCCTTCTCCATATTCTCCTGTAACTTCTTTTTCAGCTCTTCTAGATCTACAGTGGCCATTCTACAAGGTGTCTCTGAGATTTGAAGAGATCCAGGGATATGTTCAATTGAGAACTCAACCTCTCAGTCTGGTGGAATACCAGGCAGCTATTCAAGGAATACATGAGTGTAATCCCTCAGGATGGGCATGTCTTCAAGAAATATTCTATCCATTATCCCAATAATTTTAGCAAGATATTCATTCTCACAAGGAAGCATTATCCAAACTCAACACAAATATTCTAAATAAATACCATCTTCCTCCTTACACTTGTAAATAATAAGAGGATACATTAGGATGTGAGAAGTGATATCCCTTTCCTGAAAATTGATGTTGGTATTTTTCAAAGATATCTAATCCATGACCAAGATAGTGTCGAACTCCACTAAAGGATGTATAAAGATATTTTATGGGAGGATCTATCCACATATGTTAACTAGGGAGGAGTTATAAACAATGGATGCAATAATTTCCCAATTCTCTATTCTCACAGATAATGTTTTCTCCCAATTTTGAGGCGGTGTTTGAATAGTTCTACTAATCTTTCCATATATGAAAGAATTAATACAACTAGAATCAAATGGTACGTTCACTATTCTGGATTTAATAACTAGCGTACCTGTCACCACATCGTTTTGCGGCTCCACCTCAGTAGTAGGGATAGCATAATCCCTTCCTTACTGCCTTGGAGGTTGTTGCTAATTGCCTCTAACAACCCTCGACTTAGGGAAATTCTTTGCATAATGATCAAGCTCCATGTATTTGTAACATTGCACTACATGTTGTGTGTTGATCTGAACCTTCCTTTATTCTTCATCATTAGTTGGATTTTTCACATCTCTTCAGTAGTTCTTAGATAGATGACCTAACTTTCCGCATTTGAATAAATTCTTGGTTTCCTTGATACAGTCACCAAGATGCATCTTCCCACAATTTTATCAAAGGGGAATGTGATGGTTTTTTCCATCATGAGATTTGTTGGATGAACCACCCATGTTGTTCTACATTTTCTGATTCTTGTCACTAAGCCCACGAGACCACTGAGAGTCTCCAATCTTCATTTCAACCTTGAGGGCACAACGGACAATCTCCTCAAAACTATCGAAGTCTCAAATCACTGACGCATTTCGTGGACTCTACTTTATTTTGGTGAAGAAGTGATTCACCTTGCTTTTGGTGTTTATGTAAAAGCGAGAGGCGAAGCTTGAAATACTTGTGATGTTCTCTTCATAAGCCCTGATGGACTCATCTTCCTTCTACATGAGTCTATGGAACCCTCTTTCAATCTTGAGAAGGAGGGTTTGAGGAAAATAATTTTTGAAAACCATCTTATTAAATTATCCCAATCTATGCAATCAGTTTCTTCAAGGGGCTTTGTATTCATGTTCGGTGTCCACCACTGATCAGCTTCCCTATCAAAACGATAGACCGCAAGTAAAACTTTCTCTTCTTCTAAGCACTGGAGGACATAGAATATCTTTTCAATGGAGTTAATCCATTGTTTTGTGTGGACGGGATTTAGAGATCCACTAAACATGGGAGGCCATTGCCACATGAAGGATTCTACAACAACTTGCTCTTTCCTTGGAGGAGGAGGAATTTCCACCTAATTCAAGTTATTATTCATAACTCGATCCAGTTGAGCAGTTACTGCCATTAAGTTTGGAGCACCCACTCCCATCATATGAGGCACATCATTATGGAAATCTTCACATTGCCAATCACATGGGTTGTTGGAACGTGTTATTCTATTTCCCACCATTAACTATGAAAAAGAACAAATAATTAGAGGTCGTGAATAATTATTTATTGATCATGTCAAAAGAAACTTTCTACATAAAATGATAATCTTATAAAGAAGAAGTATATCCTACCTTGTGATTCCTTAGGTTAAAACCTGGGTTATCCTTAATCTATTTCATGACTTAAATTCTTATGGGATTTCATGTCCCTTAATAATGGTTTTTACTAAGCTCATGAATCTACCAAATCATATCCCCTGGGATTTTCGTAACCAAGAGTGTAGCAAGGAATGTTGTTGTGTACCAGGATACCCCGGTTCGAGCTTGAAACTCCTTATCAATGTTTTCACTCCTAGGTACATCTTTGCCAGAGCTTCCTCTACTTGCTCGTATCCAGATAGGGAAGTATTTTCATGATAAACCATTTACTCTATATTTACCAAAATTTAGGTATTTTTTATTACTATTCATCTCATCCTTAAGGTTCTAACTATGGTGCCCTATTCCTAATCTCCAAAAATAACTATAGCATCCTTTGATACCAACTATAGTGACCCAATACTTTTACATATATCATTTCACTATTTTAAGCATAATTAATCATCAGAGTACAAGAAAGGGATTGTTATGTCCAGTTTCTTGGAAGACTGTGTACATAAAACATAATACATAGGGGTGAAAAACACTTCTATATATAATCTCCATAATGAGATACAATCTTCCTTTGAGACCTTACATCTTCATAGGGTACCCTGGGGTGGACATGAACAAATGGATGAGCTGAAAAGCCCAGCAATTGAATAAACATAAGGATACATCTTAAGAACATGAGTTAGGAGGCATGACATATTGATATCCAAAACATGGAACATAAGAAATAATATCATAATATCATGGGATCATATAAACATGGAATCATATAAATTTTGAAGAATCATAAAACATTTCTTTAGTACGGGTCAACTCTGACCTCCAATCCCATTTCCCATTTCAGTACGGGTCAAGGATAACTGCCAATCCTGCTTCACATCATATCTCACAAGACTTAACCTTACCCAATGCATTTGAGTGATATCTGGGTGCTCCCATCTTAACATGTTCATGAATATTCTTTCCACATAAATATTATTACCACATATACAATAATATATAATCAACTATACATAAATGTAAGTGTACCAAGGAAAAGAAATGGGTACCACAATGATGGCATAAATCATAACCAATGGGTGTATCATGAAAGTGTCCACGTAATGAAAGAATTATAAAATACATGGAAATTCATAGGGTAATATAGGAATATAACATGGTATGTGGTATCAAACATCAGTGATAGCATATGAGAAATGTAATTTTGAAACATTTGGATTAAAACATTTTTGTGCGGTTTTAAGGAAAATACTAGAGTTTTTCAAATAGAAAAGAAGAAAATAATTTATATAAAACCAGAATTTTACCAAGAAGGTTATCATAATAAAATAATTATTTTATAAATAAAATAATGTCTTACAATAGAGGATATAGTTCTCTTGAAATTTGGCAACCGTTCGGGAAGTTCCCCTAAAATAGGTTTACTTATCAGAAAGTTCTGAGGATAGAAGCTTTTAAAAACAAGTATATCCCCAAAAGAAAGTGATGAAAGGTTGTTGATAATAAAATCTGATAGAACTAACTATTAGTCAGATGATTCACATAAATAGAAACGATAACCCCATTTTGAAAGCAAGATAAGGCAACACGAATGAACACAGAAGGTTTAGGTAGAATTCGTTACGGTTTTATCAGCACGGTGTCGGGTGTAACTATGAGAGTGAGAAAAGGGGTTTCTCATCACATATAAATCATGACAGAAGTATGGTGGGGGTGATAAAGTATACCCCCTAATTGGGTATTACACATTAAAGGGCATAGCATAGAGGACAATCTTGATTAATATTGAAAATGAGAGGATCCCTTACCTTAAATTCGTTGGGTTCTCCACTTGTTATAAAAGACCCAAATAAAAAAATTAGGCTTATTAATTAATAAATCCAGAACCTCTTCTATATGTAATTGATTTATTATAACCCTTTTTAGATTATTTAAATCCTTCTTGATTAGTTACGAGGTTCAATTTCATTGTTCATACCCGTTTGTTTAATAGGTTTTTAAAAGATCGGTTCACTTATAGTCAAGTAAACATGAAAGATGAAATTGGTTGTCCAGAATTGAAGTTATATTATATTAGTGTATATCCAAGAGATTACATGGTTTTAAGTTTAATTTGGTTACTTATAGTAACATTGAATTATTATTTAAAACCATAGTTACGACCGTTTTTGTTAATCGATGGGTTTGATTACAAAGAACATGTTTTGTTTTTATAAATTAATACCATTTGTACAAAAAGAATAAAGAAAAAAAATGGATATATTACATATATAATAATCTAGTTCAAAATAACTCAAATGGTTTCATTAACAGAATTAAATATTATTATATAAATTGGTAAACTATTATCCTTGAATGTACTAAATTAGCACATCTCAAACAGTGCTTTCATTTCGTTCAAATAAAAGGGTGGGGAAAGAGGAGAAGATAATGAAATATCCAATTTGCATGAAAAAATTCTTGTACATTTATTTTATTGGATTTATCATACTATTATGCTGATGGGAGGAGAGGAAAGAATGAAAAATAAAGGGAACTTAAAAGAAGTGAAGGAATTGTAAAGTAGAATTTACCTCTTGAGACTTATCCTTTGAGAACATTTTAAGGGGAGAGGTTCTGTTATTTCGAAGAGGATAAGAGATTTTGTATGTGGGGGAGGATCTTGGGGAGATACTTGGGTAGAATAATGGAAAGTCACAAGGCTTGAGAGGTGTGAAGAGAAGAGGGAGTGAAGGGGGTTTTATAGTGTAGGAGAGGAGGGATTTTATAATATTATAATCATTAATTTATTATTTATTCACAAGACAAGGAATAGTAAGTATTCCATGACCAAGAATAGTAATATTATCATGTGATTCTGAACCATGTTGGATTACATCAGCAGAACATCACGAATGACTCAATAAATCCCTTATTTAGCATTTATTTTAAAATATATTATTTTATTATTCATCAAAATTTCAAAATTTTTAAAAAAATCCCAATACTTCATCATAATAATTTTTTGATTAGTAGAATTCAAAAATGAAGTCCATTTCTCAAAAACAATTTTCTAAATATGATTATTTTAATATTTAATTAAAATAATAATTTTTTATCAAAACCAATTTTAAAACACTCATTAACTTACTCTAAAATATAGGTATATCATACATCTAACTTGAATATTATTTTAATACTATCATTGGAGAGGTTACTATTAATTAGGGTATAACTCTATTCATAAGGGTATGTTACTATTCATTAGGGTAGGCTACTATTCACCAAAAAAATTTAGTTTTCCTTATCGGTCTCCAAATAACTTACTAATTTCAACCGTGTGTGACAGATTTTAGAAATTCCAAACACATAAGTATAAAAAATATGTTTAAAGGTCACTTATGACATATTAGTTCATTATGATGTGTTTCCATTTGATTTTATGACATAATTATGGAAAGGGAATTTTCATTGAAAAACATTGGGTCATTATAATATTCCCCCCTTATAAAATTTTTCCCTCAATGTTTCATTTTATATTATAATCCAAAAACATTTGTGCTTACCTTTCCTTCATTGCTTCCTCTAGTTCCCATGTTGCCTCTTCATACTTATGGTTTCTCTATAGTACCTTGACCAGATGAGATGTCTTGTTGTATAGAACTTTGTCTCTACGATCTAAGATCTTCACTGGCTGCTCCTCGTAAGAGTGATCATCCCTTAACTGTACCACCTCTGAAGAATGTACATGTGAAGGGTATGGTATGTACTTACATAAGAGGTATACATGAAAGACATCATGTACTTTCGACATGGTAGGTGGAAGTACAAGTCAATAGGCCACAACTCCGAATCGATCAAGGATCTCGAAGTGGCGGATGTACCTGGGACTTAACTTCCATTTCTTCGAAAACCTCATGACCTTCTTCCATGGGGTTATGCGTAGAAAGAACATGTCTCCGAATTTGAACTCCAGGGTTTTTCGACAGTAATCTGCATAACTCTTCTATCGACTATTGGCTGCCTTGATATACTGCTGAATGGTTTTCACCGTCTCCACCATTTCTTCAACCATTTCAGGTCCTAGTAGCTTACCCTTACCGACATCATACCAACACACCAGTGTTCTAAACCTCTTCCCATAAAAGGCTTTATATGGTTCCATTCGGATGCTTGAGTGGAAACTATTGTTTTAGGAGAATTCAATTAGTGGAAGATGTTGGTCCCATCCTCCTTTGAATTATTTAAACACACTCTCAACATATCTTCTAATGTCTGAATAGTTATCTTAGATTGCCCATAAGTTTGAGGACTAAAAGTCATACTAATGTCCAGTTCAGTGCTTAGAGAATGTTGGAGACTTTTCTAGAACATCAAGGTGAACCTCAGATCATGATCAGATACAATAGATAATGGTACTCCATCCAGCCCTACCACTTCTTTGATGTAAATCCATGCAAGTAGATCCAAGGAAGAGTCCTCTCAAACAGCGATAAAGTGAGCTGTCATGGTAAGATGATCCAAAACGACACATATAGCATTGTTTTCTCTAGATTTCATTGTATGTTGAGTGATAAAGTCAATGTTAATTTTCTCCCACTTCCGTACTGGTATGGGTAGTGGTTGCACCATCCCCTTAGACTTTTGTCCCTTAGCATTCACTTGATGACATATAAGGAACTTTGATGTATATTCTGCAATCTCCCTTTTAATTTTTTCCCACAGAAAGTATTCTTAGATATCTCCATATATTTTTTTTTCTCCCTGAGTGGATATAGAAGGTGGAGCTATATGCATCATTCAATAGCTCATTCTTTATATATGGATCAATTGGTACACATAATCGTGTCCCAAATCTTATAACTCCTCCCTCATCAATTTTGAAATCTTTGGATTTCCCATTTTTATCAGCTTCCACCCATTTCCTAATTCCCCATCCTTTCATTGAGTGTCTATTATTTTATCCAATAGGGATTTTTGATCAATAATTTGTGAAAGGATTGATGATGTCCATCCCTTAATGATTTCTATGTCTATCATTTTCAAATTCAAGAAGATCATATCCTTTTCAATTATCATCATTCATAAAGATGCATGATCCTTACTACTTAGAGCATCTGCCGCCTTGTTTTCTTTACCAGGATGGTAGTGGATTGGGTAATCATAATTCTGTGTGAATATATACTTGAGACTTTTGTGGTAAGTATATATCTCACATTTTTTTCAAATAGAGATAATTCCGCTAGATTTTCAATGAAAAGATCACAGCCGCCAACTCCAGATCATGCATAGAATAGTTTTTCTCATGCCTTTTTAGCTGCCTTGATGCTTAGGTTGTCACATTATCATTTTTCATTAGCATACATCCTAAGTCTTTCTTAGAAGAATCACTATACACCACAAATAGTTCTCCACTTTAAGGGGGTGTGAGTACTAGCATAGTAATAAGCCTCTTTTTTAACTCCTTGAAATATTCTCCACATTCCTTTGTCTAGACAGACTTTACTCCCATTCATGTCAGCTTGGTCATTGGGTTTGATAATCATGAAATTTTCTTCATGAATCATTAATAATATCCATCTAGACACAAAAAGCTATGAATCTCTGTTACAGAAGTTGGCCTCGACCGCTCTTCAATTGCCTTCGTCTTGGATGGGTCCACAGATATCCCTTTGCTGGTGATAAAAAGCCCCAAGAATGATATTTCCTCCATCCTAAACTCACATATACTATACTTTTCATATAACTTCTCCCTTCACAATGTATTTTATACAGTTTTTAATTTCTCCTCCTATTCCTACTTGCTCTTGGATTATATCATAAGATCATCAATAAAGACCACCAAGAATTTGTCAAGGTAATCTATAAAGAATATATTCATTAAATCCATGTAAAATTTTTAGATAATTGGTGATTCCGAAGGGCATCAATATGAACTCATAGTGTCCATACATAATTCTAAATATAGTCATTTGAATATCTTCCTTCCTCACCTTTAGTTAGTGATCTTCTGACCAAAGGTCCACCTTAAAGAAATAACTATCCCCACAAAGCTGATCAAACAAGTCATATATCATTGGAAGGGGATACTTTTCTTTATCATTATTTTATTGTTCTCACAATAATCAATGCAGTGGCACATTGATCCATCCTTCTTCTTGATGAAGAGGAATGGAGCACCCTACAGTGAAGCACTCGAGTGTATAAAACCCTTCTCCATATTCTACGGTAACTTCTTCTTCAGCTCTTCCAGGTCTGCGGTGGTCATTCTGTATGGTGACATTGATATTGGAAGAGATATAGGGATAAGTTCAATTTGGAACCCAACCTCTTAGTCAAGTGGAAGACCATGATGCTCTTTATGGAATACATCATTTTAATCCCTCACGATGGACATGTCTTCAAGCATGATTCTATCCCTTTTCCCAATCATTTGAGAAAGATATTATTTCTCACAAGGAAGTAGTATACATATTTTAGATTAATATTCAAAAGGAGAATCATCTTCCTCCATACACTAGTAAAGAATCAGAGGATGCTTTGAGATGTGAAAATTGATCCCCCTTTCCTGACAATTGATGTTGGCCTTATACAAATATTGCCAATCCATGCCCAAGATAGCGTCAAACGCCTCTAAAGGAAGTATTATGAGATTTGATGGGAGGTATAGTCCACACATGTTAATGATGGAGGAGTTATAAACCATGTATGAAATAATTTTTCCATTCACTATTCTCACATATAACTTTTCCTCCAAATTTTGAGGTGGTTTTTTAATAGTTTTACTAAACAAGAAAGACATGAAAGGATGCGTAAAACTAGAATCAAATAGTATATACACTATTCATGAATTAATAACTAGAATACCTATCACCACATTGTTTTCTAGATCTACCTCAACAGTAGTGATAGAATTATCTTTTCATTTTTGCCTTGGAGGTTGTTGCAGATTGCCTCTGACAACTCTCAGCTTAGGGTAACTGTTTGCATAATGCCCAAGCTCCATGAATTTTTAACATTGCACTATAGGTTGAGTTTTGATCTGACCCATTATTTCTTCTTATACATTAGCGCTATTTTTCATATCCCTTCAGCAGTTCTTGGATAGATGACAAAACATTCCACATTTGAAGCAATTCTTGGTTCCCTTGTGACATTCACCAAGATGCTTTTTCCCACAATGTTTTCAGTGGGAAAATTGAGGTATCTTTCCATCATGGGATTTGTTTGATGAACCACCCATGTTGTTCTCTATTTTCCTCTTCTTTTCCCTGGGGCCACGAGACCACTGAGAGTCTCCAATCTCCATTTCAACCTTAAGGGCACAGAGGACAATCTCTTTATAAATTTTGAAGTCTGGAATTTCCATCACATTTTATAGACTAGACTTTAGTCCGCTAAATAAGCATTCCACCATGATGTAGGTGTTAATGATAAAGCCAAAGGTGTTATTTTCATTCCATGTGAAGTTCACTTCATACACTTTAATGGAATCATCTTACTTCTGCTTGAGTATAAGGAACCCTCTTTCCATCTTGAGATGGAGGGTTCGAGGAAATTATTTGTTGAAAAACATCATCTTGAATTCCTCCCAATCTATGTAATCAATTTATTCCTCAGACATTTTATTCTTGTTCAGTGTCCAGCACTGATCAGCTTCCCCATCAAAATGATATACCGCTCGTACAACATTCTCTTCTTCCAATCACCAGAGGATAGATAATTTAATTTCAAAGGAGTTAATCCATTGTTCTGCGAGGAGGGGATCAGAATATCTGCAAAACATGGGAGGCCTTTTCCGCATGAAGTATTCTATGAAAACATTATCTTTACTTGGAGGAAAAGGATGTTCCACCTGAGTCATGTTATTATTCATAACTCGAGATAGTTGAGCATGTAATTCAATGAATATTTGAGCACTTGTTCCCATCATATCGGGCATATAGTTAAGGAAATAATCACATTTCCTATCACATTGGTTGTTGGAACGTGTTCTTCTATTTCCTGCAATTAACTAAGAAAAATAATGCATAATTAAAGTTATGGAAAACTTATTTATTGAGCATGTAAAAAAAGAAACTTTCAATATAAAAGGATAAACTTATAAAGAAGAATTATATCCTAACTTGTGATTCCTTAGGTTAAAACATAGGTTATCCTCGATCTATTTCTTGAATTATATTCTTATGGGGTTTTTTGTCCCTTAATAATGGTTTGTACTACGCTCATGAATCTAAAAAATCATATCCCCCTGGAGTGTCATAACCAAGAGTGCATCAAGGCCCATTGTTGTGTACAAGGATACCCTGGGTCGACCCTGAAACTCATTTTCGGAGTTTTCACTCCAAGGTATATTTATGCGAAAGCCACTGATACCTTCGTGTATCTAGACTGAGATATATTTTCTTAATAAACCACATACTCAATACATACCCAAATTTAGGGATGTTTTATTATACTTCATTCATCCTTAAGGTTCTCACTAAGGTGCTTTATTCCTAATCTCCAAAAACACTAGACCATCCTCTGATACCAACTATTGCAACTCAAGCCTTTTACATATAAAATTTCACGATTTTAAGCATAATTAATCCTCAATGTACAAGACGAGGATCGTTAAGTCTAGTGTATTGGAAGAATAGGTAAATAAAACATAAAACATGTGGCTAAAAAACACTTCTTTATTTAATCTCCATAGTGAGCTCCTAACTTTCTTTGAGCCCTTACATCTGCATAGGGTACCCTGGGGAACACATGAACAAAGGGATGAGCTGAAAAGCCTAGTAATGGAATGAACATAGGGATACATATTAAGCATATGAGTTAGGAGGCATGAAATACTAATATGCAAAACATGTAATGTGTGATACAATATCATATGATCATGGGATCATATAAATGTGGAAGAATCATAAAAAATTTCTTTAGTAAGGGTCAAGGCTAACCACCAATCCCGTTTCACACCGCATCTCATGAGACTTAACCTTACCCAATCCATTATAGCATTATCTGGGTGCACCCATATCATCATTTTTAGGAATATTCTGGCCACATAGATATTCTTAACACATATACAATCATACATAGTCAACAATACATAAACATAAGGGTAACCATGGAATGAATTTTGTACCACAATCATGACGTAAATCATAACAAATAGGGGTATCATGAATGTTTCCAGGTAAGGAAAGAATTTGAAAATACATATACGTTCAAAGGGTAAAATTGGCATATAACCTGGTAAGTGGTGTCAAACGGAAGTTACAACATATGATAAATATATTTTAGAAACATTAGCATTAATACATTTTTGTGTTGTTTTAAGGAAAATACTATAGATCTTTTCCAATAGAAAAGAAAAAAATAATTTATATAAAACCAGAATCTGACCCAGAAGGCTTTCATAAAAAATGACTGATTTTATACATACAGTGATTTCTTATAACAGAGGATATATCTCTCTTGAAATCGGGTAACCATTTGGGAAGTTCCCCTAAAATAGGTTTTCTTATCAGAAAATTCTAAGGAGGGAATATTTTAAAAACATGTATATCCCAGAATGGAAGTGATCGAGGGTATTTATATAATAATATTGTAAAAATAACCAAAATTCAGAAGATTTAGATAAATATATAATCATACACTATTTGAAAGCAAGATAAGGCAACCCAAAAGAACAAAGATAGTTCTGGTAGAATTTGTTACAATTTTAACAGCATGGTGTTGAGTGTAACTATAAGATAGAGAAAGGGGGTCTCACATCACTTATAAATAATGATGGAAGTATGGTGGAGGAGATAAAACATACCCCATCATTTGTTATTACAAATAAAATGGCATATCATATAGGACAATATTGATTAAGGGTGAAAAGGAGGGGATCCATTACGTTGAATTCGTTGGTGTACTCTACTTGTTATTAAAGACTGAATAAAAAAATTAATCTTTTTAATTAATAAGTCAAGAATCTCTTAGATATGTAATTGATTTATTATAACCCTTTTTAGTTCATTTAAATAATTTTTTATTACTTATGAGGTATAATTTCCTAGATCGGGCCCATGTGTTTAATTAGTTTTCAAAAGATCGGTTCACTTATATTCAAGTGAACATGATCGATGAAATTCGTTGTCTAGAATTGAAGTTATATTCAATTAGTGGACATCCAGGAGATTAAATTTTTTTAATTTTAACTATGTTACTTATAGTGAAGTTGAATTAGCATTTAAAACTATAGTGACAACCGTTTTTTTAATCAAGGGGTTTGATTACAAAGAACATGCTATGCGTTTATAAATTAATACCATTTGTACAAAAAGAATACAGAACTAAAAATATGATATATTACATATATAATAATCTGGTTTAACCATAACTCAAATTGTTTCATTATAAGAATTAATGATTGCAATAGTAATTGATAAATTGTTGTCCTTAAATGTGCTAAATTAGAACATCTCAAACAGTTCTTTCATTTCTTTCAAATAAAATGGTGGGGAAAGTAGATAAGATAACAAAATATGCCATTAGCATGTAATCATTTTAAACGGGCCTATGTTGGACTCATGGAAAACTAAAAATGGGTGGATTGTGATCAATCCCAACTGAATTGCTGGACAACCCCTTGGTTTTCCCGACCCTTTTGTGAAGTCTTTGATGTCCCTTCATATCTGGTGAGTCGTGCTATTGCAGATATTTGTGGTAATGTGGCTATTAATGATTTACTTCATGCTCATCTCTGGCTGCAAATCTCCCGGTATATATTCATTGATTATGATACTCTGATCTGGATGGCCAACTTGAATGTGATTTTTTCTATTAAGGAGTGTTACCGTCTTCTTTGTGGACCTTCCCTAAATTTGCCCTCATGGCTTAAGGGTGTCTAAAATGGCATGATTCCTCCTACCTCATCCATTCTTCTATGGAAAATTTGGAAGCAATGCCTCCCTCATCAAAATCTACTGCAGTGCGCTAGACAATAGTTGGCCCATGCTTGCCCCCTTTGCCTAGAATCGGATGAGAGTCACCAACACCTATTAATTTCATGTAGATTTGCATGCAGGTTGTATCATTATCTGCAGAATCTGTTTTTCTTCTATTTTAATATGAAGACTATGGATGAGCTGCTTTAGTCCATTTTTTAAAAAGACCAAAGTGAAAAAATATATTTCTTTCGGCTGGCTGCTTCTGTGAGTGTATTTTCCTCTATTTCATAGACACGAATTGACCTCCTCTTCAACAATATAAATCCCTCCTTCTGCAATGGTGTTCTGTTTTTACACCGTGCGATTCGGACTGCCTCTCTTTTACAAAAAGGATCTATGGATAACAATGTTGATGACCTTGTTCTTTTGAGATCAGTTAGTGTTAATGGCATGTCTAGGAAGCCACTAATGGTGATGTATGTCCGCTGGATACCACCCATATCTAGAGGGATCATAGTCAACATTAATGGAGCAGCCTCGAGTGCTCCAGATCCTGCTGGCTGTGGTGGTGTTTTTCGAACCTCCCAAGGGTTTGTTAAAGGTTATTCTTTAATTTTATTAGAAATGGCCTTGCAATTGATGTTGAGCATTGGGATATGATTAAAGTAATCAAATATGCTCTACATTTTCACTGGCATCAATTATGATTGGAATCCGACTCATTTATTGCTATTCAAATCCTTAGAGAACACTCTCGAAATGTACCATGGAAGATTCAACCGGCGTGGATTGAATGTCTTTGGATGGTGGAGATGATTTCCCTTGACGTCACAAATGTTTATCTTGAATCTAATCGGGTTGCTGATGCTCTTTCTAAGAGAGAAATTTTGGAGGTCAGTTCCAGTTGGTCATGTGTCCTGCCTGCCTTTTGTAGTGCCTATGATTGGGATGATCTTAGTGGTGAGGTATATTCTCACTTTTGTTGAAATGTTATGTGACTCTGTCTTGTTGTATTTTTTGATATTCGTTAATATATTCTCCTTGGATCAGGTTTTTCATGTCTCTTGACTTTTTGGGTATCAGACTATTATGGTGACTTGAGGTGAGGGAAGAAACAAAAAAAAAGAGAACATAAAAGAAATGAAGGAATTGGAAAGAGGAATTTACCTCTTGAGACTTCCTCCTTTGAGAACTTATTATGGGGAGAGTTTTTGGTATTTTGACGAGGATTGGAGCTTATGAATGTGGGGGACGATCTTGGGGAGAGATTTGGGAAGAATAATTGCAATGCACAAGGCATAAGAGGGGTGAAGAGAAAAGGGAGTGAAGGGGGGATTTTACAGTGGAGGGGAGGAGAGATTTCATAATATTATAATCATTAATTAATTATTTCTTCACAAGACAAGGAATAATATGTATTCCATGACCAAGAATAGTATTTTTATCATGTGATCCCTAACCAAGTGGGCTTATATCAGTAGAACATCATCAATGACTCAATAAATCCCTTATTTATCATTTATTGTAAATTATCGTATTTTACTATTCATAAAAGATTCTAGTGTTTTAGAAAATTACCAAAAATTCACCCTAACCATTTTTTGATCATTATAATCCAAAAATGAATTCCATTTTTCTTAAATAATTTTCTAAATCATATTATTTTATCATTTAATTAAAATAATAATGTATTATCAAATCCAGTTTTAAAACATTCATTATCTTATTCTAAAATATAGGTATATCATACATCCAACATGAATATAATTTTTAAACTATCATAGGTGAGGTTAATATTCATTAGGGTATATAACTATTAAAAGGGGTATGTTACTATTCATTTGGGTATGTTACTATTCACCATAAAGTTATGTTTTCTTTATCAGACTCCAAATAACTTACTGATTATAACTGTGTATGCCAGATTTTCAAAATTCAAAACACAGAAGTGTCAAACATATGTTTAGAAGTATCTTATCACTTAGTAGTTCATTATTTTGTGTTTTCATGTGATTTTAATACATACTTATGCAAAGAAAATTTCTATTGAAAAACATTGGGTCGTTACATTCTTCCCCCCATATGAAATTTCTCCCTCAAAATTTCGTTTTACATTCTAAGAAAAAAACATGTGTGGGTAATTTTTCTTTCATTGCTTCCACTAGATCCCATGTTGCCTCTTTGTACTTATGGTTTCTCTAGAGTACCTTGACCAGATGAGTTGTCTTGTTATGTAGAACTTTGTCTTTATGATCTAAGATCTTCACTGGCTGCTCCACATAAGAGAGATCATCCTCCAACCGTACCACCTCTGAAGAGAGTACATGTGATGGGTCTGGTATATACTTCTTTAAGAGTGATAAATTAAAGAAATCATGTACTTTAGACATGGTAGGTGGAAGTGCCAGTGGATAAGCCATAGCTCCAACTTGATCAAGGATCTCAAAGGTGCTGATGTACCTGTGACTTATCTTCCCTTTCATCCCAAACCTCATTACCTTCATCCATGGGGATATGCATAGAAATACCATGTCTCCAACATTTAACTTAAGGTCTTGTCGACGGTAATCTTCAAAACTCTTCTGTCGAATTTGGTCTGCCTTGGTATACTACTGAATAGTTTTCACCATCGCCACTATTTATTTAACCATTTCTGGTCCTAGCATCTTACACTCACTGACTTCATCCCAACACGCCAGTGTATTGCACCTTTTCCCATAAATGGATTCATATGGTGCTATTTGGATTCTTGAGTTCAAACTATTATTGTAGAAGAATTCAACTGGTGGAAGATGTCGGTCCCATTCTTCATTTAATTCCATTGAACATGCTCTTAACATGTCTTCCAATGTCTGAATAGTTCTCTCATACTGGCCATTATTTTGAAGATGATAGGCTGTACTGAAGTTCAATTCAGTGTGTAGAGCATATTGGAGACTTTTCCAGAACATTGAGGTATACCTCAGATCATGATCGGATACAATAGATAGTGGTACTCCATGCAGCCTTACCTCTTACTTGATGTAAATCCATGCAAGATGATCCAATGAAAAGTCCTCTCGAACCGCGATAAAGTGAGCTATCTTTGTAAGACGATCCACAACGACCCATATAAAATTGTTTTCTCTAGATGTCTTTGGATGTCTAGTGAAAAAGTCCATGGTAATGCTCTCCCATGTCCATGCTAGTATGGTTAGTGGTTGCATCATCCACTTAGACTTCTTTTCTCTCAGCCTTCACTTGCTGACCTACGAGGCACTTTGAAGTATATTCGGCAATCTCCCTTTTCATATTGTCCCACCAAAAGTATTCTCAGAGATCTCGATACATATTTGTGCTTCCTGGGTGGATAGAGAAGGTCAATCTATGTGCATTATTCAATATCTCTTTCTTTATCTCTAGATCAGATGGTACACATAATCATGTCCCAAATCTTACAACTCCTTCCTCAACAATTTTTAAATCGTAGGATTTTTCATTTTTAATAGCTTCCACCCTTTTCTGAGTATCCACATCCTTTCGTTGCGTGTCCTTTATTTTCTCCAATAGGTATGGTTGAGAAATAATTTGGGAAAGTATTGATGATGTTCCTCCCATAATTATTCGCTTTTCCATCCATTGCAAATCTATGAAGATGGGATCCTTTTCAATTCTCATCATTGATAAAGATGAATGTTCTTTTCTACTTAGAGCATCAAACACCTTGTTTGCCTTATCAGTATGGTAGTGGATTGAGTAGTCCTAATCCTTGATGAGATATATCTATCTTTGTTGGCACATATTAATCTCTTTCTGTGTGAATATATATTTATGACTTTTGTGGTTAGTATATATCTCACATTTTTTCCCATAGAGATAATGCTGCACGATTTTCAACACAATGTTCACAACCGCCAACTCCAGATCATGAATATGATTGTTTTTCTCTTGTATTTTCAGCTTCCTTGAGGCATAGGATATCTCTTTATCATTTTTAATTATCACACAACCTAATACATTCTTAGAAGCATTACTATACACCACAAAGAGTTATCCACCTGAAGGGAGTGTGAGTACTGGCGCAGTGATAAGACTCTTTTTAAACTCCTTGAAATAGTTTCACATTCTTTTCCCCAGACAAAAATTAGTCCCTTACATGTCAACATGGTCATTGGGTTTTACAATCATGAAAATATCTTCACAAATTGTCAATAATAGCTAGCTAGACACAAAATGATGTGGATCTCTGTTATAGAAGTTGGCCTTGGCCACTCTTCAATTGCCTTTATCTTGAAAGGGTCCACAGATATCCTTTTGCTGGTGATAACATGACCCAAGAATGATACTTCTTCAATCCTGAACTCACATTTACTATAATTTTTATACAATTTCTCCCATCTCAAAGTATTTAACATAGTTGTAACACTCCACTATAGGCTGAGTGTTTATCTGAACCTTCCTTTATACTTTATCATTACTGGCATTTTTCATATCCATTCAGCAGTTCTTGGAAAGATGACCAGTCTTTCCGCATTTGAAGCCATTCTTGGTTCGATTAAGATAGTCACTATGATTCTTATTCCCACATATTTTGCAAATGGTAATGTGCGGCTTCATTCCATCAGGGGATTTGTTTTATGAACCACCCATGTTGTTCTCCGTTTTCCGCTTCTTATCACTGGGCCCATGAGACCACTATGTGACTTCAATCTCCATTTCATCCTTGAGGGCACAATGGAAAATCTCCTCATAAATGTCGAAGTCTTGAATCACCAACTCTTTTTGTAGACTCGTCTTTAGTCTGCTAAAGAAGAGATCCACCTTGATTTTGGTGTTCATGAAAAAGCCAGAGGCGTACCTTGGAAGATCTATGATTTTCACTTCATACACCCCAATGGAATCATCATCCTTCTGCTTGAGTCTGAGGAACTCTCTTTCTATCTTGAGATGGATGGTTCGAGGAAAATATTTTTTGAAAAACATTTTCTTGAATTCCTCCCAATCTATAAGACCAATTTCATCGTGAGACTTTGTATTCCTGTTTAATGTCCAACACTGATCTGCTTCCCCATCAAAATGATAGACCACCATTACAATTTTTTCTTCTTCCATGTACTAGAGGATATAAACTATCTTTTCAACGGAGTTTATCTATTGTTCTATGAGGTTGGGATCAGATGATCCGCTAAACATGGGGGGCCTTTTCCATATGTATGATTCTATAACAAGATTCTCTTTCCTTAGAGGAGGATGACATTTTTCCTAGTTCAAGTTATTATTCATAACTCGAGCCAGTTGAGCAAGTACTACCATGATGTTTTCATCTTTTTCTCCCGTTATATCAATAAAATCATTAGGGAAATCATCACATTGCCTATCATATTGGTTTTTGGAACATTTTCTTATATTTACCACCATTAACTAATTAAAAAAAATGTATAATTAGAGGTATTGAATACTTATTTATTGATAATGTAAAAACAAACTTTCAACAAAAAAGAATAAACATATAACCAAGAAGCATATCCGAACTTGTGATTCCTTATGTTAAAACCTAGGTTATTCTCAATCTATTTCTTGACTTATATTCTTATGGTCATTTTTTGTCCCTTAATGATGGTTTTTACTATTATCATGAATCTACCAAATTATATCCCCCTGGTGTGTCGCAACCAAGAGTACCACAAGGCCCATTTTTGTGTACTAGGATACCTTATGTTGTGCCCAAAACTCTTTGTCATAGTTTTTACTTTTAGGTACATCTATTCCAGATCCGCCTCTACCTACTTGTATCCAGATAGGGATGTATTTTCTTGATAAACCACTTACTATATACTTAACAAAATTTAGGGATGTTTTATTATACTTCATCTCATCCTTAAGGTTCTCACTAAGGTTCTATATTCAGAATCTCCAAAAATGATTAGACTATCCACTAATACCAACTATAGAGACTCGAGACTTTTACATATAAAATTTCATGATTTTATGCATAGTTAATCATTAGAGTTCAATCCAAGAATTGTTATGTATAGTGTCTTGGAAGACTAGGTAAATAAAATATAAAACATGGGGTAAAAAAACTTCTCTATTTAACCTCTATAATTTGGTGTTAAATTCCTTTGATCCCTTACATCTGCATAGGGTACCCTGGGGAACACATGAAAAAATGTATGAGCTGAAAATCCCAATAAGGGAATGAACATAAGGATACATCTTAAGCACTTGAGTTAGGAAGCATGAAATACTAATATCCAAAACATGGAACATATGAAATAATATCACATGATTAGGGGATCATATAAACATGGAATCATATAAATGTGGCAGAATCCTAAAACATTTCTTTAGTACAGGTCAAGGTTAACCTCTAATCCCGTTTCCCATTTCAGAATGGGTCAAGGCTAACCGCCAATCCCGTTTCACATCGCATCTCATGAGACTTAACCTTACCCAATGCATTGGAGTACTATCGGGGAGCACCCATATCAACATTTTCATGAATATTATTTCCACATAAATATTCTTTCCACATATACAATCATACATAATCAAACATACATAAACATAAGTGTACCCATGTAAAGAATTGGGTACCACAATCCTGACATAAATCATAACAAGTGGGTGTATCATGAAAGTTTCTACGTATGAAACGAATAAGAAAATACATGGACTTTCATTGGATAAAATGGGTATATAACATGGTATGTGGTATCAAAAAAAAGTTAACACATATGGGAAATGTATTTTAGAAACATAAGCATTAATACATTTTTGTGCGGTTTTAAGGAAAATACTATAGATATTTTCAAATAGAAAATAGGAAAATCATTTATATAAAACCAGAATTTGATCAAGAAGGTTTTAATAATAAAAGACTACTTTTATAAATACAATTATCTCTTTCAATATAGGATATGGTGCTCTTGAAATTTGGTAACCATTTGGGAAGTTCCCCTAAAATAGGTTTCCTTATCGGAAAGATCTAAGGAGGGAATCATTTAAAAACATGTATATCATCGAAAGAAAGTGACGAAAGGGTATTGATATAAGAATCTTGTAGAACTAACCATAATTCAGAAGATTCAAATTAATTTAAATGATAACACTATTTTGAATGAAATATATGGCAACTCGAATGAACAAAGAAGTTTCAGGTAGAATCTATTACGGTTTTCTCGACATGGTGTCGGGTGTAACAACGAGAGAGAGAAAAGTGGTTTCTAATTACTTATAAATCCCGAGGAAAGTATGGTGGAGGTGATAAAACATACCCCATAATTTTTTATTACACATTAAAGGGAATATCATAGAGGATAATCTTGATTTAGAGTGAAAAGGAGAGGATCCCTTACCTTAAATTCGTTGGTGTTCTGCGCTTGTTATTAATGATATGAACAAACAAATTATGATTGTTAATTAATAATTACATAACCTATTAGTTATTTAATGTGTTTATTATAACCCATTTTAGTTCATTAAATCTTTTTTGATTGGTTATGAGGTTCAATTTCATTGTTCAGGCCAGTTTGTTTAATTGGTTTTCAAAAGTTTAGTTCACTTATATTCAAGTAAACATGAAAGATGAAATTGGTTGTCTAGAATATAAGTTATATTATATTGGTGCATATCCAGGATATTACATGGTTTTAATTTTAATTAGGTAACTTATAGGGAAGTTT
This sequence comes from Viscum album, assembly GCA_963277665.1. NCBI lineage: Eukaryota > Viridiplantae > Streptophyta > Magnoliopsida > Santalales > Viscaceae > Viscum > Viscum album. Next base: position 1,427,535,619 of record OY728156.1, on the reverse strand, counting down.
AATTATTATTTAAAACCATAGTGACAACCGTTTTTGTTAATCGATGGATTTGATTAGAAAGAACATGTTTTGTTTTATAACCTATTACCATTTGTAAAAAAAGAATAAAGAACATAAAATAGGATATATTACATATATAATAATCTTTTTCAACAATAACTCAAATGATTTCATTATCACATTTAATGATTACAATAGAAATTGATAATTCGTTGTCATTGAATGTGCTAAATTAGCACATCTCAAACAGTGCTTTCATTTCTTTCAAATAAATGAGTGGGGAATGGAGAGAAGATATTGAAATATCCCATTAGAATGAAAAAATTATAGTACATGTATGTTACTGGATTTATCATAATATTATGGTGAAGGGTGTAGAGGAAAGAAACAAAAAGTAAGAGAACATAAAAGAAATTAAGGAATTGAAATGAGGAATTTACCTCTTGTGACTTCCACCTTTGAGAACCGATTATGGGGAGAGGTTTTGGTATTTTGAAGAGGCTAGGAGATTTTAGACGTGGGGGAGTATCTGGTGGAGAGATTTTGGAAAAATAATGTCAAGGCACAAGGCTGGAGAGGAGTGAATAGAAGAAGGAGTGAAGGGAGGGGGGGGGGGGGGTTATAGCAGTTGAGAGGAGGGATTTCATAATATTATAACCATTAATTTATTATTTCTTCACAAGAAAATGAGTTGTAAGTATTCCATTACCATGAATAGTGATTTTATCATGTATCCCAGACTATGTGGTCTTAGATCAATTAAACATCATTAATGACTCAATATATCCCTTATTAAGCATTTATTGTAAATTATCCTATTTTACTATTAATGAAAAATTCATGTATTTCAGAAAAATCCAAAAAAATTCTCCCTAACCATTTGATGACGTGTAGAATCCAAAAATGAAGTTCATTTTTCAAATATAATTTTCAAAATATGATTATTTTAATATTTAATTAAAATAATAATTTATTATTAAAACTAGTTTTAAAACATTCAATAACTTTTTTTAAAATATAATTATATCATACATCCAACTTTAATATTATTTTATACTATCGTAGGCAAGGTTACTATTATTTAGGTTATATCTGTAACACCCGAGACTTTTATGTTATATGAATCATCAAAGGAATCTTTTTCTACACAACAGTTGCTTGGCTTTCTTTACACGCAATCACGACCTTCCTCGATAGCTTGCGTCGTACGCAATACCGAGTTTCACTAAACAACAATATGCTATTAAAACTAGCCGTTATGAATAGTAATAACAACTTTTTGAAATTTTATAAATTTTATTTTTCAAAATGGACTTCATTTTTGGACTCAGAATATCGAAATTAGCCTAGGGTGAAATTTTGGTATTTTTCTGAAAACTTTCAATTTTTGATGAATAGTTAAACCACTAAGTGGTAGGTTAAAAACTGAATTTTGCATAAAACTTAATTTTACCGCTTCTGTGAATGGAATTTCAAAAATCCGACAGACACGGTTGATATCAGTAAGTAAAATGTGGTTCAATGAGATAAAAATATTTTTTTGGTGAATAGTAACTTTTTACTATTTTTACCGCGGTTAATAGTAAATAGGGTAACTAAGGGTAAATATGATATTAATATTACCCTAACACATGTCCTAATTCTATTGGACAAGTTTAATTCGACCAAAAACAATCTTAGGAATAAAATATGACCATTTAGGCCCACTTGGATTAGATTAGGACATTTATTATTAATTTATTTAAAGAAGGGTTAAAATAGTTAAAATTAAGGTTTAATAAGTAAATCATTTTTAATATAGGGTTATACATAAGATAAATTCGATTGTAAATATTCATTAGAAATATAAAAAGATTTCCTACATGATGGTATTTTATTTGTATTTTTTAGACATCAAATAATTTAATTTATTTATGACACAAAGATGATGCAGTAATTATCTTATTAATGAAATATTGACATAATTGATAATATAAATACCAAAATAAATGTAATTTAAGACTTTTTATGAATTCCACTAATTTTCTAGGTTACTATGATATATTAGTGTTGATTTAATCAACTTGGTTCGAACATATAATTCTGTTATGACTTTTACAAAAATCATATATCAAATAGTGTCAAAATTGACACAAAATAGTTTTTAAATCAAATATTATATTATTAATTGTTATTTTATTCCTAAAAATCTAAGGTTCGGCCAAATGACTTAGATAAGGATATATATATTAATAATAAACAATTTGGGGTTCGTTTGGCATGTTATAGTAAGTTTATTAACCATATAGTGAAGGAAAACAAAAAGACATGGTAAAAGTTAAATTATTTAACTTAGAGTTAAATCTAATTGATAAGGTTAAAATAATACTCTAAACTTGTCTAAATCCTATTGGTTGATAGGATTTCGACCCTTCCCCACTTTATCTTTGAAATAAGACCCTTTGTAACCATTATAAACCGATTTTGACTTTAATATAAAATAATATTTTGAGATATTCCTAAGGTGCCCCTCTCCTCCCATATAAAAGGGCACCTCCTCCCCCTCCTCCTCACACCAATTTGAGCACTCAAGCTCGGCCAACCCCTGCTATTTTCTCCTCTCCACTTCCCTAGAATAATCCTAGAGGTCCTGGTCTTCTTCAAAGACCAATATTATTTCCCTAAGTGGAGGATTCAAAGAAGCGTTCCAAAGAAGAGGTAATATCAATTACCGATCTTTTCAATTTCTTTCTTCTTCAACTTCTTCTTCTTTAGTTGTTTCATGATAAAGTAATAACATCAGTATTACTTACATACTGATATGTTATTATAAATATAAAACAACCCTATTTCACCATCTATCCATCCTACGGAAAAAGAAATCACCGCGTGTGCGTACGTACGGAATACCGTCTCCACGCCGTGGTGTAATCTATTTTCCACCATCACTTTACAAGGATGGGTATAAAGGTAACTATTTACGATTATTATAAAGTAATATTGATACTGAAATAATATATATATATATATACTACAATACAATTCCATGATCATAGGAACGATATCATCACTCGTGCGTACGTACAGAATACCGTCTCCACGATGTGAAGCGACTCGTTCTACATGATCATCATTACATAGTAATTACATAAATGAATTGAATGAATAAATATGATATATGTTAAACTAATACCATTCTGGATATAAGGTATCTATAACCTTAAAAGAAGAATAAGAATGTATTCGGCAAAACACGCATAAGAACAAAAGGCAATAAAGACCCGAGTAACAGGTAACAATGAAATATTACTAACAAGAAGCTAAGAATATGACCATATATGATATCATATCAATATGTATGATTCTGGAATAAGTCAATAACATTATTTAAACCATTATACAGGAGCTTCGGACACGTACAAAGCAAATCGGACCTAAGGTAAGGGAAATATCACAATCTCATTTTTATCCGAGATTGTTTATTCGTAAGTATTTACTGGGGTGTATTTTATCATCCACATCCATGTTTCATCAATATGTAATATTATTTCCACCCACCTACAATTTTTTAAATCCATTTTTACCCTTCGGTGAGTTTTTAGTAATATCTATGAAAGGAATCTTTTGTCGTACGAGGTACTTTTTGACTTTTCCGACAAAAGTACGAAGAATGTTTTTTTTAACTTATACGGCATGAATGGATTTTTAAAACATTAAATCCAAGAAGCTTCCTTTACAAGTTTTCATGTTTATTTTTAATCAAATTCTTTTATTTTAATGTCGTATGACATGTTATGAAAGGAAAAATGTTTTTGAAAAAGAAAGGATATTTTCCTCAAGAATGGAGTTCAAGTGTTTTATCAAAATTATTTTCCATCTAAGATAATAAAGGGTTATGTTTTTATCCCTATTATTACATTGATTTGATCATGTTGTGATGGAATTATTTTTATGAATTCCTTTATCTTATATGAATTGTTTTATGATGTCATGTTGTTTAAGAATCCCATTTTTATTACATGGGTTACGCTAGGATGTATGGTTTATGATTATGTGGCACACATAAGAAAGGATTCATTATAAGATGGGTGGGACCTATATCTCCCTCCAATGCATTGGGTAAAGATTTTATATCTCATGAGATAGACAGGGCTGGAACGGTAGGTTATACCGGTTCAGTGAAACAGGACTGAAACGAGGGTTACTCGGTTCAGAAAGGGACTTTGTCCACTAAGATAGTCTTGGCAATGAGTCATGACTAACAAGAAATGATTTTCCATGATTATGTGTGCATGCCACAAAGTTTCAAGTTTTATGTTATGATTATGGGGATCTCATTTTCACTTCTATGATTTATTCCATGTTAAGATATTATGATCTGTTTTGCAGGTTTTGATTTTCAAAAAGATATGATATGATTTTTATTTCCTTTATTTGCCCTTTCTGAGCATTTGAGCTCACCCTTTTATGTTTTCTTTTCCCCAGGTCAGGAAGATGGATATTAAGTAGAATATGCTAAAAGGGACCCTAGATATGATGAAATAAATGGGAGACACTGTAGAAGATTTATGAACCAGTTGTTTATGTTTCCCAGTTTCTAAAGACACTATACCTATACGGTCCTTTGTGGTTTTGTCATATGTTGTAATAAGTGTGCTTCAATTTTGAAGTATTAACAATGTATGTAAAGTATGGGTCGTTATAGTTGGTATCAGAGGAAAGGTATAGTCAACCTTTGGAAACTAGGATGTGAAAGCCTTAGTAAGAACCCTAAGGATAAGTCTAAGCATAGAACACAATCTTAGTGTTTTAGAAATGTCCTTGAATAACCTAGGATAAGACCATAAGCATGAAAATTTTATTCTTGAATTATGTGGTTTTCCTATTATAATTAGTGTTGCTCACACTATTCTTCTTGGTTTTAGTCAATGGCTGGAACCCGAAGGAACCGTGTTAATGCGGAATGCGATGGGCAATGCAATGATTGTCCCCCTGAGCAACCAAACGATATGGGAGCTGGAATGCAAAACCTTGTAGCCATGCTCACACAACTTTCTCAAGCTATGAATCATGCAGGACTTCCAAACGAGCAAAGGAAGGAGCAACATTCTGTTGAATCCTTCATGAGGCAGCGTCCACCTTCATTCAGTGGGTCTACTGATCCATTAGTTGCTGAACAATGGATTAGTACTACTGAAAAGATATTTTCAGTTCTTCAATGTTCTGAACATGATAAAGTCATCCTAGCAGTGTATCGTTTGGAAGGAGATGCTGATCAATGGTGGAATCTTATTAAGAATACGAGGCAAAGGGATGAAATTGAGTCTATGGAATGGGACGAGTTCAAGAACTAATTTTTCAATAAGTACTTCCCTCGTATTCTCCGAACAAAGATGGAGAAAGAGTTCCTTGAACTGAAGCAAAGGGATGATGAATCTTTTAGTACCTATGAAGCAAATTTTACAAGACTTGCAAGGTACGCTTCTGGTATTATTATCCAACCTGAGAGTAAGATCGATCGATTCTTTAGTGGCTTAAAACCAAGTCATCGAAGGGAGTTAGCCATAAGGGACTTCAATAGCTACGAGGAAATCGTTCGATGTGCTCTCAAAGTCGAGATGGAGATTGGAGTAACCCATCAGTCGCATGGGTTTGATAAGAAGAGGAAGATGGAATTCAAAGGAAACTCTAAAGAGCACACTGAAAAGAAGATGAACTTTCCCTTATGCTCAAAGTGTGGAAAGAAACATGGAGGGAGTTGTCTTAAAGGGACAAGTAAATGTTTTAAATGTGGAAAAGAAGGTCATCGGGCATTTGAATGCCGTGATAATGGGAAGAAGATGTCTAATGACGCAAACAAAGGAAGGGATAAACAGAATGAACCTACTACACTTCAATGTTTCAAGTGCAAGGAGATGGGGCATTATGCCAATCAATGCCTAAATCCAAGGGTTGATGATGATGGTCGACGTCAACAAAATCTTAAGGCTAAAGACAAAGGAAAGTCACATGCAATTTCTATCAGTGATGTGGAGTACGATAACGAAGTGGTGAAAGGTACACTTACCATCCACTCTAAAGTAGAAAATGTTTTATTTGATTCTGGATCCACCCAGTCTTTTATTTCTAAAGAATTTTCTAAGGGTATCACCGTATTACCTCAACAATTAGATGTTGAGTTAGCTGTGACAACACCTAATGGCACAACAGTCGCATCAGAAGTTTATAATTCTTCTCCGATCGACGTTTGTGGGAAAGTGATTCCTGCAAATCTTGTGATCCTTCCTTTAGAGGAATTTGATGTGATTCTTGGCATGGATTGGCTTTCTCTACATAAATCTCATATCAATTGCCAAAGAAGGGAAGTCACATTTCATATTCCAGATCAATCTACGATCGTATATCAATGCAAGGATGAACATAACCTTCCAGTGGAAATTTCTTCCATCTTATGGGTATTGATTCCACTAAATGAAGGTTATTTATCTCAAATGGTTGGTGAGAAACTCATGATTAAGAATATGCCCATTGTACGGGAGTTTGATGATGTCTTTCCAGAGGAATTACCGGGTCTTCCACCAAATCGTGAAGTTGAGTTTTCAATAGAACTCGTACCAGGTGCTTTGCCTATTTCAAAGACACCTTATAGAATGGCCCCAATTGAGTTGCAGGAATTGAAGAAGAAACTCCAAGAGAATCATGATAAGGGATTCATACGCCCTAGTGCGTCACCTTGGGAGCACCTGTTCTATTTGTTAAGAAGAAAGATGGATCAATGAGACTCTGCATTGATTATCGAGAACTTAACAAGATCACTATCAAGAACAAATATCCTCTCCCATGCATTGATGACTTATTTGACCAACTACGCGGAGATCAATACTTTTCCAAGATTGATCTTCGTTCAGGGTATCATCAATTAAGGGTCAAAAGGGAGGATATACCAAAGACGGCTTTCCGTACAAGGTATGGACACTATGAATTTATAGTGATGCCATTTGGTCTTACTAATGCCCCTGCTATCTTCATGGATCTAATGAATAGAGTCTTTAGAGACTATCTTGATCAATTTGTGGTAGTCTTTATAGACGATATTCTTGTCTATTCAAAGAGCAAGGAAGAGCATGAAGATCACTTGAGAATTATATTGAAGACCCTGAGAAAGGAGAAGCTTTATGACAAATTTACCAAGTGTGAATTTTGGCTTCAAAAAGTTTCATTTTTGGGTCACATAATCTCAAAAGAGGGGATATCTGTGGATCCAGCAAAAACAGAGGTTATCGAAAGACGGTCGAGACCAACAACAGTAACAGAGATCCGAAGTTTTCTTGGTTTGGCTGGATATTATCGACGTTTTGTAAAAGATTTTTCACGACTATCTAATCCACTCACCAAGTTGACTCGGAAAGGAGTTAAGTTTGTCTGGACAGAGGAATGTGAAGAGAATTTCAAGGAGTTGAAAAGAAGGTTATCCAGTGCACCTGTGCTCACACTGCCTTGTAGTGGAGAAAGGTTTGTGATCTACAGTGATGCATCCAAGAAGGTATTGGGGGTGTGTTCTTATGAGAAATGATATGGTGATAGCTTATGCCTCACGACAGTTGAAAATCCATGAGCAAAATTACCCAACACATGATTTGGAGTTGGCTGCGGTAATCTTTGCATTAAAGATTTGGAGGCATTACCTTTATGGTGAAAGGTGTGATATTTATACTGATCATAAAATTTTAAAGTATATTTTCACACAAAAGGAGTTGAATATGCGTCAAAGAAGATGGTTGGAGATTATTAAGGATTATGACTGCTCAATCCATTACCACCCTGGAAAAGCAAACAAGGTGGCAGATGCATTAAGTCGACAAGACCATGCTAGTTTATCCATGATGAGGATCACAAAAGATCCAATATTTATGGATTTACAAAGGATGGATCTTGGAATTATAATGGAAGGGGAAAAATCTTATCTTTCTCAAATGAATGTTCAACCATCTATACATGTGAAGATTAAAGAGGCACAGAAAGAAGATGTCGAGTTACAAAAGAAGGTGAGAAATGTTCCTGAATTCAACCTTGATTGTGATGGGATAATAAAGTTCAGGAATCGGGTTTGTGTTCCTTCCATCCCCGAATTAAAGAAGGAGCTGCTGGATGATGCTCATAGTTCTTCATTCTCTATTCATCCTGGAAGCACGAAGATGTATAGGGACCTGAAAGAGTACTTCTGGTGGGATGGCATGAAAAGAGATGTTGCTGAATATGTCTCTTGATGCTTGGTTTGTCAACAAGTTAAAGCTGAGAGACAGAAGTCTAAGGGGATGTTACAACCATTACCCATACCCGAATGGAAATGGGAAAACATCACTATGGACTTTGTCACAGGACTTCCTAAAACATCCAAAGGCAATAATGCTATCTGGGTCATAGTTGATCGTCTTACAAAGTCTGCACACTTCATTCCTATTAGAGAGGATTTCTCTCTAGATCAGCTTGCCAGGATACATGTAAAGGAAGTGGTAAGATTGCATGGAGTACCACATTCTATTATATTTGACCGGGATCCGAGATTTACCTCGAAGTTCTGGCGAAGTCTTCAGCATACTCTGGATACAGAGTTGAGTTTCAGCACTGCTTATCATCCCCAGACAGACGGTCAGTCTGAGAGAACAATTCAAACCCTAGAAGATATTTTGAGAGCTTGCTCTATGGATTTCAAAGGAGGTTGGGATCAACACCTACCTTTGGTGGAATTTTCTTATAATAATAGCTTTCACTCTAGTATTCAGATGGCTCCTTATGAAGCTCTCTATGGAAAGAAATGCAGGACTCCAACTTGATGGGATGAAGTTGGGGAAAGAAAGCTATTAGGACCTGATCTCGTTGATGAAATGGCAGAAAAGGTCAGATCTATTCAACAACACATAAGAGCAGCTCAGAGTCGACAGAAAAGTTATGCCGACAACCGAAGAAAAGACCTAGAGTTTGAAGTGGGTGATAAATTGTTCTTACGAATATCTCCCTGGAAGAGGGTTATGATATTTGGAAAGAAGGAGAAGTTGAGCCCTAGATATATCGGTCCTTTCGAAATACTGGATCGTGTTGGGAAGGTAGCTTACCGATTGGCGCTTCCACCGAATCTCTCTCAAGTTCACGATGTGTTCCATGTATCTCTCCTGAGAAAGTACATACCAGATCCTTCACATGTACTCAGCTCAAAAGTTGTACCGCTGGAGCAAGATCTTTCTTATGAAGAATAGCCGATAGAGATTCTGGATCGTAGCGAAAAAGTCCTACGAAACAAGACCACTCGATTGGTGAATGTTTTATGGAGGAACCACCAACTTGAAGAAGCTACATGGGAGCTTGAGGATATGATGAGGGAGAAGTATCCTCATTTGTTTGTTACAAAGTGACGAATTTCGAGGGCGAAATTCTTTTCAAGGGGGGTAGAATGTAACACCCGAGACTTTTATGTTATATGAATCATCAAAGGAATATTTTTCTACACAACACTTTCTTGGCTTTCTTTAGACGCAATCACGACCTTCCTCGATAGCTTGCGTCGTACGCAATACCGAGTTTCACTAAACAACAATATGCTATTAAAACTAGCGGTTATGAATAGTAATAACCACTTTTTGAAATTTTATAAATTTTATTTTTCAAAATGGACTTTATTTTTGGACTCAGAATATCGAAATTAGCCTAGGGTGAAATTTTGGTATTTTTCTGAAAACTTTCAATTTTTGATGAATAGTGAAACCACTAAGTGGTAGGTTAAAAACTGAATTTTGCATAAAACTTAATTTTACCGCTTCTGTGAATGGAATTTCAAAAAATCCGACAGACACGGTTGATATCAGTAAGTAAAATGTGGTTCAATGAGATAAAAATATTTTTTTGGTGAATAGTAACTTTTTACTATTTTTACCGCGGTTAATAGTAAATAGGGTAACTAAGGGTAAATATGATATTAATATTACCCTAACACATGTCCTAATTCTATTGGACAAGTTTAATTCGACCAAAAACAAACTTAGGAATAAAATATGACCATTTAGGCCCACTTGGATTAGATTAGGACATTTATTATTAATTTATTTAATGAAGGGTTAAAATAGTTAAAATTAAAGTTTAATAAGTAAATCATTTTTAATATGGGGTTATACATAAGATTAATTCGATTGTAAATATTCATTAGAAAGATAAAACGATTTCCTACATGATGGTATTTTATTTGTAATTTTTAGACATCAAATAATTTAATTTATTTATGACACAATGATGATGCAGTAATTATCTTATTAATGAAATATTGACATAATTGATAATATAAATACCAAAATAAATGTAATTTAAGACTTTTTATGAATTACACTAATTTTTTAGGTTACTATGATATATTAGTGTTTATTTTATCAACTTGGTTTGAACATATAATTCTGTTATGACTTTTACAAAAATCATATATCAAATCGTGTCAAAATTGACACAAAATAGTTTTTAAATCAAATATTATATTATTAATTGTTATTTTATTCCTAAAAATCTAAGGTTCGGCCAAATGACTTAGATAAGGATATATATATTAATAATAAACAATTTGGGGTTCGTTTGGCATGTTATAGTAAGTGTATTAACCATATAGTGAAAGAAAACAAAAAGACATGGTAAAAGTTAAATTATTTAACTTAGAGTTAAATCTAATTGATAAGGTTAAAATAATACTCTAAACTTGTCTACATCCTACTGGTTGATAGGATTTAGACACTTCCCCACTTTATCTTCGAAATAAGACCCTTTGTAACCATTATAAACCGATTTTGACTTTAATATAAAATAATATTTTGAGATATTCCTAAGGTGCCCCTCTCCTCCCTTATAAAAGGGCACCTCCTCCCCCTCCTCCTCACACCAATTTGAGCACTCAAGCTCGGCCAAACCCTGCCATTTTCTCCTCTCCACTTCCCTAGAATAATCCTAGAGGTCCTGGTCTTCTTCAAAGACCAATATTAGTTCCCTAAGTAGAGGATTCAAAGAAGCGTTCCAAAGAAGAGGTAATATCAATTACCGATCTTTTCAATTTCTTTCTTCTTCAACTTCTTCTTCTTTAGTTGTTTCATGATAAAGTAATAACATCAGTATTACTTACATACTGATATGTTATTATAAATATGAAACAACCCTATTTCACCATCTGTCCATCCTACGGAAAAAGAAATCACCGCGTGTGCGTACGTACGGAATACCGTCTCCACGCCGTGGTGTAATCTATTTTCCACCATCACTTTACAAGGATGGGTATAATGGTAACTATTTACGATTATTATAAAGTAATATTGATACTGAAATAATATATATATATACTCCAATACAATTCCATGATCATAGGAACGATATCATCACTCGTGCGTACGTACGGAATACCGTCTCCACGATGTGAAGCGACTCGTTCTACATGATCATCATTACATAGTAATTACATAAATGAATTGAATGAATAAATATGATATATGTTACACTAATACCATTCTGGATATAAGGTATCTATAACCTTAAAAGAAGAATAAGAATGTATTCGGAAAAACACGCATAAGAACAAAAGGCAATAAAGACCCGAGTAACAGGTAACAATGAAATATTACTAACAAGAAGCTAAGAATATGACCATATATGATATCATATCAATATGTATGATTCTAGAATAAGTCAATAAAATTATTTAAACCATTATACAGGAGCTTCGGACACGTACAAAGCAAATCGGACCTAAGGTAAGGGAAATATCACAATCTCATTTTTATCCGAGATTGTTTATTCGTAAGTATTTACTGAGGTGTATTTTATCATCCACATCCATGTTTCATCAATATGTAATATTATTTCCACCCACCTACAATTTTTTAAATCCAATTTTACCCTTCGGTGAGTTTTTAGTAATATCTATGAAAGGAATCTTTTGTCGTACGAGGTACTTTTTGACTTTTCTGACAAAAGTACGATGAATGTTTTTTTTAACTTATACGGCATGAATGGATTTTTAAAACATTAAATCCAAGAAGCTTCCTTTACAAGTTTTCAAGTTTATTTTTAATCAACTTATTTTATTTTAAAGTCATATGACATGTTATGAAAGGAAAACTGTTTTTGAAAAAGAAAGGATATTTTCCTCAAGAATGGAGTTCAAGTGTTTTATCAAAATTATTTTCCATCTAAGATAATAAAGGGTTATGTTTTTATCCCTATTATTACATTGATTTGATCATGTTGTGATGGAATTATTTTTATGAATTCCTTTATCTTATATGAATTGTTTTATGATGTCATGTTGTTTAAGAATCCCATTTTTATTACATGGGTTACGCTATGATGTATGGTTTATGATTATGTGGCACACATAAGAAAGGATTCATTATAAGATGGGTGGGACCTATATCTCCCTCCAATGCATTGGGTAAAGATTTTATATCTCATGAGATAGACAGGGCTGGAACAGTAGGTTATACCTGTTCAGTGAAACAAGACTGAAACGAGGGTTACTCGGTTCAGAAAAGGACTTTGTCCACTAAGATAGTCTTGGCAATGAGTCATGACTAACAAGAAATGATTTTCCATGATTATGTGTGCATGCCACATGGTTTCAAGTTTTATGTTATGATTATGGGGATCTCATTTTCACTTCTATGATTTATTCCATGTTAAGATATTATGATCTCTTTGGCAGGTTTTGATTTTCAAAAAGATATGATATGATTTTTATTTCCTTTATTTGCCCTTGCTGAGCATTTGAGCTCACCCTTTTATGTTTTATTTTCCCCAGGTCAGGAAGATGGATATTAAGTAGAATATGCTAAAAGGGACCCTAGATATGATGAAATAAATGGGAGACACTGTAGAAGATTTATGAACCAGTTGTTTATGTTTCCCAGTTTCTAAAGACACTATACCTATACGGTCCTTTGTGTTTTTGTCATATGTTTTAATAAGTGTGCTTCAATTTTGAAGTATTAACAATGTATGTAAAGTATGGGACGTTATAATATCACTCTTCAAAACGGTATGTTACTATTCAAGAGGGTAGGTTAAAATTCACCAAAAATTATGTTTTCTTTATCAGACTCCAAATAACTTACTGATTACAACCGTGTATGATGGATTTTTTAAATTCCAAACACCAAAGTGTCAAACATATGTTTAAAGGTCACTTAGTACTTAGTAGTTCATTATATTTTGTTTTCATGGGATTTTATGACATAATTATGAGAATTTAATTTCCATTGAAAAAGATTGGGTCATTACATTGCACCCCTAAATCTCAATCTTTGATAACTATTGGGGATGAATTCCATGTCCAAGTCCCTACTTCAAATAGGTCTAGAACACCATTTTTTAGTACCAAAAAAGTCTCATCCATTTAACTATTATTTAATTTGGAAGAATTATCCACATCATTCCATTACTAATTCAATTATTCATTAATCACTTCTAAGGATATTAATTATCTGAACAATTAAATGAACACATAACCCATTAATTAATTAATCAGTTAAATAATAAATATACACAATTCTCAATGAATAATTAATTCTTTAAAATTAATTATCCATATAATATCTCAAATTATCAAAATTAATTTTCATTATTAATTATCTTTGATCAAAATAATGGAACAAAATTAATTCTCACTTTTAGTTATCTTGCATATCCAAACATCATTTGTTAATTAATTTCCCTCAACACTCAATCTCAACCCATAAACAATATCCAAAAAATATCAATTTGGGCAACCCCCCATGATTGTTCCATAATTAATTATCAATTAATCACCAATGTAATCACAAGACAATTCCAAGTTTAGAATTACTCCAATGTAGGATATAAATTATCAAGGGAATTTAGAAAATCCATAAACTTGCATATAATTATCAAAGTAATGAATATGGGAATTTAATTCAGACCATATACCTTGGTTTATTGATGGATTTTATCCAAACTGAAATCCCCAAAATTAGAGTGGAATAATGTCATTGATCAAGCTCTGGATCTAAATCCCTCAACAAAAATTAAGATCAATGGCATAAATATCATGGAAATCTAGATCTAGATCCACAATCCTAGATCTAGATCTCAACTCGATGATTTAGATCCATGGAAATGGTGGAGATATTCCATGAGAAGATAAAGGAATGATAGAGGAATGAAACAGAGAAAAAATTTCATGAAATCGACTTATCAGGATAGATGAGATCTTTAATTCGGGATTTGATCTCAAAGAATGATGTTGTAATCACCATGAAATCCCTCCGGAAGCCTCTGGGATCACCTAGAATTTTTCAATCCCCATCTAAAGTCAAAATATGGGAGTCTAGAGTGTTCAAGTGGTTTTAAAATATATTTTCAGATAATTAATCATGTGTGTACAGTTTCCCAGGAAGGGGAGCACAATTTGGAAAAATTTTGTGCTAACAGTTTGGATCTCCTTGTCCAAGTTTGCATGGTTGGAACAATTTATTTGTATATTATGTCAAACTATGCACAAACCGTGCAGACCTCTCTATCCTAGTTTTCATGGTTGGAACAGTTTCATCGCCTAGGTTTTCAAACCGTGCAAAAACCATGCACAACCCACTATTTGTTACTTTTTCATAAAATTTCACCCAATCTCACCCCAAGACACTACTAAAAAACAAAGGTACATTAAAACCTAAAATATTTCATTAAAACAATCTTGAGATGAATTTAGAAAAGGCCGAGATCTTATAACTTGATACACTACTTCCCAAAGAAGGAAAACAAGGTTGTTGATGCACTGAGAAAGATAGAAGATAGAGTTATAACCATGATAATAATTAAAAAAGATCACATATATATATATATATCAGCTAATTATAGATACATTGATTTTCTTTTAAGAGGATTCATCATTTATTTTTCAAGAAATTTATTAATCATACTTATTAGAAAATATAGAAATGTACTAGTAGGATTATGGTATCTTAAAAAAAATAAGATTAAAATAATAATAGTTGTATATTTATTGACATTATCTATAGAGATAGAGTATTGATTTTTGGGAAAAGGTTATGTTTCCCATTTCAATGAGATTTGAAGATGGATGTTCTAGATAAAATATATAGTTCCAATTTCACCATACAATATTCTTGTTCAAAGATGTATTAGTATTTATGATATCATTTAAAGAGGGGTGTTATCATGTGGGGAATTTAATACACAATAACAAGATGCTTAGTATTATCGTAAGTCAAAGATAAAATACAACATTTATAAGGAAGTCATGAAACATATGCCTATACCTACATGGAAGTGGTAAAATGTTAGAATATAACTTTTTACAAGATTACCAAGAACACTAAAGAATAATAATTTTATATGGGTCATCATTGATTATCTCAATCATTCTACTCATTTCATAATGATAAAAGAGGATCTACCATGTTGGAATATTTCCTAGCTCTATATCAAAGAAATCATAAGGCTTTATGAGGAACCTATGTGGATTGAATCATATTGTAAACCATGATATAATTAAAAATTATAGAAAAATATTCAATGGTTTTTCAACTCTGAGATATATTTAAGAACCATATATAAACATAAAATGATGGGCTGTCTGGAAGGGAAATCTGGACTTTTAGAGATATGATGAGGTCATGTTATCATGACTTCAAAGGTATATAGGATCAATATATACCATTTATGTAATTTTAATACTATAATAGATCCCATTGGATAAAAAATGTGGAACTGTATAATGAATTTTATGGGAATAGGTGTTGTATGCCCACATGATGGGAAGAAGTTAGAGAGAGAAAGTAAGTTGTCCTTGAGCTTGTGGAGGAAAAAATAGTAAAAGTATGCACTATTTATGATTAAATCAATGTATCCTAATATTGAAATATATTTATATATTAATAATCAATGAAATTAAATTGAATTTTATGATGGGGATCATGTATTATTAAAGGTATCACTATAGGAGTCACATGATTGGGCCTTCTAATGTACTAAAAATAATTGAGGTTCTAGATTACCAATTACATATTCTTCCAAAATTTTAAGAAGAACATGAAATATTACATGTTCCATTAATAAGGAAATACACGCTGGATCTAATGAATTTACTTATATAAGATGGAATTGCATTAAAAAATGACTTGTATAGTAAAGAATAACCTTCTAACATTATAGACGTAGGAGAGTATGTATTTTTAGAATTAGACAACTTAGTTGGTGAAAATACTTTGGAGAAATCAAAACCTAGATGAGAAAACCTAGGATCCATAATAATCCATGTAGAAGGGATACCAAAAAAATTAAATATAAGATATATACCAGAATTTCTAGGTCTAAAATATTCAAGGGGATGAATTTAAGTCAAGATAATTTACTGTAAAAGTAAGCAATATATCATGAACTATCACGTAATAGAGACTCTAAAGATCGTCAATTCATAAATGTATTTAAACGCTTAAATTATAAAATTAAAATTTAATAAAAAAAATTAAAATCAATTTTGAATTCATCATATTAATAATACATTAAGACTAGAGTTAAGGGTTTTTTTCTAAAAAATGATTTTAATTTGAATAATGAAATATACTAATTATAATAATACTGTGAATTTTAGTTGATTATTAGTATAAAAGGAATATATTAGAAACCTTTATATAAAAATATTAATTTTATAATTTATATTATAAATTTTAAAATATTAATTTTAGTTTAAAAACCCATCATTGTAATTTTGTAACTCAAGTAATATTTTTCTCAATTTTTTTAATAAATTATACATTTCTCCAATTAAAAATAAATTTTAGCATTTATAAAAATTGAATGAAAAAAATGTAATTAACATTTATAATTAGTATTTTCAAATTATATAATAAATATTGATTTATTTTTTGCCATTATAATTATGTTACCTTAGGTAAAAACAAATTACCAAGATAAAATCTAAAATGGTAAAGGTATTAATTCAAGGGTAAAAGGGATTGAAACATGATAAAAACATAACTGTAATTGATTGGATGAGGTGTGGATAAAATATATTTATTCAAAACTAAATTATTTCATTTTTTTGGATCCACTTATTATTTTTATCATGTTCCCCCTTTAAATTAATTTAAAATATATACAAAAAAATCATAATCTCTTCTTATAAAAGGGGCCTCTCACCACCCCATGAAAGAACTCATAAAAATTATGTTTTCTCTTGAAAACATACCCCATTTAATTAACATATAATAATATTACACTCTTATAAAATTATGGTCATCAGTATTTATCATAATCCTTCACATAAAAGGACACTTTTACGGAAAAATCAAGTCCCCAATGTGAGTATTATCAACTATGTAGTTCCATTCTTAATTATCATATTTATTATTCTTGGAAACACTATTAGAATTTATTATTATAATTAATATACTATAAATTTACTATGTTGATTTAATTATCAATAACTATTCATATACCTCCCATATTATGAAAAAAACTATTGTTCATCTGTTGTACACACTACCACCTCTAGGACACAACATGTTTTGTTTTCCTTCACCACCTTTAAATACTAGTTATAATTATGGTATTAATGGATAAATATTATTTTCTATATGATATCATTGAGTTTTTTATGGAAAATTTCATGTACGATTAATTTTACGGTAAAAAAAGATCATTATTAATTTAATCATTTTAAATAAGATTTCTAAGAAGGTAATATTATATTCTAATCATGTTTGTTTTTAATATCAATTAATTATTATGAATGATACTTCCAATTATGATATACCTCAGTAATAAAAACTCATTAATATCATTATTCCAATGGGATAAGATATTACAACTATACAACATTATAATCATTCCTGAAATCAATTTATGTTAATGATTGGGTCTGTTTGACCACCTACTTGAAAAATACATTGAATTTATACCATGAATGACCATGATAAAATAATTACTCATATAATATGATAACGTTGTGTAAATAGTGTGTTTTTATTAAAATAGTTTATCAATATCCATCATAAATTAAGGAAACTCCCTCTATTCATCTAAAATTACCAAAACATGCTAATTATTAATTTTATCATCAAGAAAGATCTAAAACACTCATAAAGGAAAACACCAAAATTTCAAATAATTACATATAATTTATAAAATTGTATTTAATGGACCTATAATAATGAAAACAAAAATAATAATTATTACAAATACCAATTTTATGAAACTAGTACAATACAAAAAGACTTTAAGAACAAATGCAGAAAATTAGAAGAATTCATATAAAACTGACTATTTATGAAGAGTATAAATGAAAATTGGTATGAGTAAGAAAATAAATAATGTGATTAATATCACAATTTTTATTATATAGGTTGTTAATTTATGTCCATAGAAGTCAGGATAACTCTTATGGGTCTTATGGGTCAAATTCTTCTCTTTGAAACATGTTATATATTATACACCTAATTACAATTATATAGTGAATATAATACGAATTTGAGATTACATATCTTGATATTACTTTATTAATTATATTTTAAGATCAAATGTTTTAACTATATTTAAATATGTTTTTATTAAATTTCTACCCAATACATAATTTGGGGGTTTCTATATTTTTTTCATTCTTTTAATGTCAAGTTATATTCACCTATAATTCTATTTTTTGGGGTGAATAAATTTAAAGGGAAGATTTTTTCTATAATTCACATAATATTTTAGGGATTTAAATTTATTTATTGTTGTCCCCCTCTCATATTATTTTGATTCAAGAGTAACCTTTTTTCCTTCGTAGGAAACCATCATATGTTTTGGCGAATTTAAAATGTGTATAATTTATAAGAATATAATTCCCCTTATGGATAGTAGAAAGTGGATGAGACTGTGGAATAGATGCTTAGAGTGGTAATAATTTTAAAATGGTTTGGTTGATAACTGAATAAATTACCACCTTTATGCGGGATGAATGGGCCTAATACTTCAAACATGGCAAGACACTCTCAGTTTCTATTTTTTGGAATATTCAAACTCTCATTATAAAATATGATGAAGTATTTTCTAAACCATTTATTTTATCTCCAAAAAAATAAAACTATTAAACCATAATACTATATTCAATGGATAACCCAACACAATTAAAGTCACCTTGAACATATATTTATTTGGTAAGGGTACTACCTATTACATTGATAATACCAATTGAAATTCATGTTGATTAAAGGATGATCTTGTAATATCCACAATATTATACTATATTTTGATGTATTTTATGTATTTATTAATAATTATTGAGATAACCAAGTTTTATTCAAATATAGGTTCCATAGGAATTGATATAAAAGGTCTTGATGACTCCTATGCTGAATGTATTGTACTCAATTAGGTGATATGTGGGGACCATTATTATACATCCCACTGATGCATCAACATGTGTCATGCGATGAAAAAGGATGGGTTTTTTTGTGTACATATTCCCATAACCAGATAAGTATCTTAGTACAAGGCCATACCATCATGTTTTAAATTATAATATTATTCATTCCATCAGGATGATATCAATGTTTACTGCTATCCATGTTTTCATTAATTATTATGTATATAACATGGACATGGTTTAAATAGATTATGGATTCATGTTGTTTATTTATTATTTCAATATCACTTATGTAATTTTAATATAATGTAAACTTCTTCTATAGGCTACTCATTACTATGAATTAGATATCACTATTACATTCCTTCCTTTCACTCAGAAATATTGGGGATGATGCTATTTAATTATTAAGGGTATGAAGGAAGAAAAAAAATTGTTTACTCAATGTATCAATGTATTATCTTTTGTTTTAAAGTGTGTTGTATGTATTTATCTAGTATTCTATGACAACTATGTTGTTCGGTTAGACTAGAACTCTTAAATTTATACAAATAATGTTACATAACTAAAAACATTTGGTTTTTGGAGTTTGGGATGTTCAAATATAATTTTTTTTACTTCTATAAGAGAAAATATATATATTCTATAAAAAACCTATTTTTTATCTTTTTGAGAAATAATAAAATTTAAATTATTTTAAAAATTATTTTTCATACAATTAAAAAAATAATTTTTAATCAATTTTAAATATAATATGATTTATAAAAATGGTAATTTTATTTATTCAATTTTAAAAATAAATTTTAAATAAAATATGATACTAAGGAGTAAGAAAATCTATTTCACTTGGTTCATAATTAAATACCTAGTTTTCAATTAATTTGTGACTTTTTATAGAGTTTGTGCATTTGTTAACTGGCATGATGTAGAATTTGATGACTGATTTCAATGTGACTCTTATTTGAATTATATTAGTATTCTTGTAAATTTTTTATGACAATATTATCAGTGAATTAAATATATATTCATTATATCATCATGAACCAAAATAACAACCTTTAATGTTATCTTAAATATTAACTATGGTAAGGTTATAATATGACTCATCACAAATACATTGTAAATACTAACCCTATGTGATCAAACTAGTTATACATAACCTAGTACATTAAGATATTGATTATCTATCTACTGATTTATGCCAAATTTTTATTAATCATAATTTCCAAAATCTCCAAAACACCACTCTGGCACAAAATCAGATACCCTAGATTCATACAAGTTGATATAGTATAATACATGCATACTGTTTATACATAACATGAATTCTATTCAAATCATAGAATCATAGGTTTAGTTAAACTGATAATTATGTATATAATAAATCATCATCCTATACTATACTATTAAATTTTTTAAATAAATCATTATATAATATAACCTATAAATCGATCTGAATCTATTCAAAACCTTTAATAACCTATTATAAAAAAAGTGTGAACTTAAAAAACATATAAGGGAATAATCCAAAAGAAACATGATGATCATAATATATATAAATATCCAAATATACTATTTTTTAACAAATGGTAAAATTAAAAGATAAACAGAAAATATGGAATATAAATTTGTCATATGAATGTTAAGATCATAAGATCATGAAATACATTGGCATCATCATGAAATCTTATCCCCATAAGAAAATGAGTCAAATCCTTGGAATATATGAATTAAAATAATGTGGTGGAAAAATAAAACATGTTTTGATAACTATATGTCAAAGATCATAAGAAACACATCATAGCATAATGTTTTAGGTTCATTGGAAATACACCTCATCATATTGCTCTTTGCTTGATACACATAAACATAACATATAATATCATGATATATAATATTTACCCAATGCATGAGAGGGATAAATAATCATGGTATAAAAAATAAATAATAAAATGTACATATATATGTTTTCTACATGGAATGGAATTGAACATCAATTATGAAAATGATGGCCCATTGAAAATTAATTGTGTTACAAATCATATCATATATCAAATTAAAATAATAAAAAATTAAAGATTCCTAGAATACATTTTTTCAAAGGGGTATTATAGAATATATGTGAATGAATAAGTTAATACTTGAATAAAATAACATTTAAAAAATGTTTGAGATCTATTTAAAATTGAGGGTATAAAGAGTAGAGTCATAAAAAAAACCTTTTTAATGAGAATTTATAGTAATAAATAATAATTAAGTAATTATTAAGGGTTAAGTAGAAAAATGAATACCCTAAAATAATATAAATCTAGATTTTCATGAATCTATGGATTGAAATATGCAATATATAAAATTGAGTTGATTATAATGAGAAATAATGAATCTAAATAGAATAAAGTGAGAGAGAGTGATTCTAATTTCAATATTTCAGTGTATAAGAATGAATCAACGATAGAGTAAGAAGAAATATTGTACATACCCTGAGAAAAAAATTGAATCGTAATTGTTAAGTCATAATATATAAACATTTTAATGTAATATATATATATCAAGAGAACATTTTAAAAAATTAAGTGATTAGAAAGTTGTTCATAAGTATTTAACTATTTTTTTGAAATTAGTAACACATGTTTTAAAGTATGTAAATTCATATGAATTATAAATGACAGGAAATATAGAAATAAAATAGACAAGATATAATTAGTATAATTAAAATAATAAAATATATATTTTTCCGCAATATACTTCATTGGGATTGGCCAAGAATAAATTATATAAGAGAAGGATTTAAATATTTTAATAAAAAATAATGAATGTTAAATGATATTAAATTATATTTTAATGTTTTTATGAAATTAATAAAATGTATGAGATACAATTTTTATAATCCCAAATTTAATGCAAAATTGAGGAAGTGAGAGTTTCTATTTAAAATATAATATGGTTTGATCTATGAATCATTAAAAAAGGTAAGGTTATAAGTAATATAATGAAAATAAATATCGAATATTGAGGTATATTTTCCAGTATTTTGTGATAATATATTGATGATAATATATATAATAAATATATAAAAAATATAAAAAATATTTTGAGAAGAACCCTTTTAAAAAAATTTAAATTTATGGGTAAAATTTTATTGAATCAAATTATATATAAATGTTTTTATGTAAATCTAGAAAACAATTTTAATAAATAATATTTAGATTTATCAAAACATATATGAAAAAAATAAATAGAATAATGATAAATTAAAATTATTGTCATTTATAATTTGAAAAGTTTTTAATTAAATATTTATTATTTGAAAGAAAATTAGAAACGTTTTCATAACTATATAATAAAAAATGAAAAAAATGAATTAAATAAACTAATTAATGGATATAGATAGAATAAAAAAACCAAAAGTGTAATAAAAAATTAGAGTTAGTATAAATATAAATAATATTAAGGGGCATGAGAGAGATAGAGAGTAGAAGGTACCCCATTACACAAAGCCTCAACTTTCTCTAGACACACTTATATCCTCCAAAATTGTTTGACTACATACATTAATTATATATCATAGAAACATTTTATTTTTTATTTATTTTATTACTATATTTTTTAAAAATTTTATAAATAATATATTTTATGTAGATGGTTTTATGTTTTCTAGTATATAGTCCCGAAATTGAATTGAAAAGATTGTATAAATCAATGTTATTACTTTTATTGTTAAAGAATATCTAGGGTTTTTAAGGGATTTAAATTTAAGTCATTATAGTGATATAAAATCTTCATATTATGTAAATATTCCAAAAATGATTCCAAATTATAATTTTGTCATGATACACTAAATTTAGAATATTTTATTTATAATAATAATTTTTTATAATTTTTTATTATCAGAAATTATTATCCTTAAATAATTTTATATTTTATTTAAATTGATCATTAATATCATAATTATTAATTAAATGCATTATTAAAAGCATTTGTGATGGATGGTAATGAAAACATCCTATTTCACATAAGTGGTAAGAACATACCACAATTTGAATTATGTATTTTTTATGATTATGTTAAAAATAAATGAGAAGTGATAACTATTTTTACCTTATAATGTTATTGGAATATTATTATAAAATTCATTTATTTTTATTATATCTATTGCTTAGATATATATAGGTAAGAGGAGAATGAAAAAAAATTACATTGGCGAGATATAGTTACATTCTCATTGGGAAACCTTTTTTTCAACACCACTTATGGTTTTGAAGGATAATATTCTGGTCAGACCAATGATTCTAAAACCTATGAAGTGGTTTTTAAGGATATTGTAGTAGTTTTTAGAGAAGTAAAATGTTTCGGATGTGAAGAGAAATTGGTATTTATTCTTATGAATATGTATAGTATTTGATTATGGTGTTTTTAATCCAATGGTTTCTTACCTCAACCAAACATCACAAATGATATATTTCCATGTATTTACCTTTATTTTAAATTCAATACTTTATCAAATTTCACAATTCACATGTCTATTTAACTATTTATAAAAATTACAAAAACATTTACCATTTCTAATATTTACATTCAAATTCCAAAAAAAATATCTATTTTTCCATCATAAATTCTAAATTTTGTAAATTTAAACATTAAATATATATGAAAATATTATTGTTTTTTAAATAATATAAAAAATTATTTACTAAAAATTTAAGCTTATACATTGATCGTGTTACATGGAATGAATAATTAATTTATGTTTCTTTTATAATTATAATTACTTATTTAAATTGTGGTAAAAATTAATTATATATTTACACCATCAGTTACCCTAAAGTTCAATTTATTATTCCAATGGTTTGGTAATTACTCTATCGACTAGGTTATTATTATTATGATACTCCAAAATTCTAAAAATAGAAAATTTTGTTTTAGAGCATGTATGACACAAAACACTATGAATATAAAAGAATATAAATCAATGATACTTTTTTTATATATTTAATATTTTAGTTAAATAAAAAATATTTTATAATTTTCTATGCACACGGCAATGAGTTTCTTCAATAGCTTTTATTACACTCAAGATCGTATTTTACCGAACAACAACAAACCATTAATATTATTATTTAATATGACAGTAATCACCTAGAAATAAGAATGTAATGAATTAATTGTATGAAATAATTTATGAAAATATATGTTTTTTACATTTTTATTACTTACCAATAGATTAGTAATAAAATAAAAACAATTTAAAATAAAATTAAATGTTTTTTTAAAAAGTATATTGTTTCTAAATGATAGTTTAGTCACACTTTGTGTACATAATTTAAAATTAAGTTGTACTAATATTATAAAATTTATATTAAAAAATAAAATTCAGTTTTTAAATTACTTTAAAAAAATTATCTCTCGATTAAAAATTTAGATTATTATGAGAGGTTTCAATTGTTAATTAATAGTGAAAATACCTAATTTTAATTGGAAATTACCTTTTTTATTAAAAAACTTATAAAGATAAATTACATTTTTGGGGGTATAAATTAAAATTAGTTAAATTATGCACTTGATAATCTAATTTATGTCATTGGAATAATTTTTTACATTGAATTTAAATATAAAAATATTGCAATCTTTTGAACATATTCAATTGAAAAACCCACTCTCTTGTTAAGTCTTTAGGGTTAATTTTATATTATATTTAGAAAATTAAATGAAATGAATTTGAAAAAAAAATTCCATACTTGGAATCATAAATTTTTTTAATTTCAAATAAGGTGAATTTAATTTTTTACAAAAAAGAATAAAGAATGCAGTAAATATTAATTACCGCGGTTAAGGTGAAAGTTGATTTAATAGGGGTTAAACTAAAAATATAAGGATATAAATTACATATATGTTTTTAAAAAACTATTATATAGATATTTCTAGACCATTAAAACGTTATATTTATATAATTGTCCATTTTTGACAATTTTTACACATTAAAGCACTAAATACATTTGAAATATACCAACTGTGTTCTCTCCCCCACATATAAAAGGCCAACCCATATATTATCCACCCACACCTAAAAAATATGTAATAAAAAAATACCTAAAAAATAAAATACCATTCTCTATAGCTTCATCTTTGATGATTTAATTCTGGAATATATCCCTTATAGTAGAGAGTTAGGGAAAACATAAGAGAGATACCCAAATTAGAGGAAATGTTCTTCAACAAGCCTCTTTATTTTACATCTTTCTAAAACCCATTCAATTTTTATTAAAATGTGATAATAAAATAACATCTATATATTAATATTATAGGTACTTTGTACTAATATGGTTCTAACATAAAACATCTCCACTTCCACAAAATCAGTTATGAAACCATCGTTGTTGTATATGACAGACTAACGCATTGGGAACCAATGTCATTCAGTTTTCCATTTCCACCTCTAAAGGTTGGATATGATGACACATATAAATTATTTAAGTGATATTTATAAAACATTTATAAATTTTTTTACTATATCATATATATCCTATTAACTTATATTCTGTATGATATTTGATAATGTCATTAGTGCATGTGACAGACTACCACCTCGCGAAGCGATGTGGTTTGTCTTTCACTACCACTTCACAAGGGAGGCGAGAAGATAATGTTAATAATTATTTATTATATTAATTAAATAATTATTTCATTAATGAAATATATATTATTATAGAAGTATAATATATGTATTTTTTTAATTCCATTTAAAAAATATAAATATGATAAAATCGTTCGTGTTTGTCTAGACAACCACCTTTACAAAGCGATATGACTTTATTTCCATCACCAATTCAAATTGAATATATATATAGATATATAATATTGTTTTTATGAAATTATTATAATTATTAAAAGTTAAAAATCATTCTTACCACTTTTCCAAAATGACTATTCAAAAATGTAAATGTCAGTAATACATTCGTACAACCTATCATCTCTATGATCATAACGTACATCAAATATCATAACCATAAGTCATGATTTTTTTAAAAAAGAAAATTTGACATAAAAATTTGATATTTATTAAGTTATTATTATTCTATAGATGATGGTACTATATAATATATAGAAAGAACTAGATCATTCATAATGAAACATGCATGAGAAAATATGGCAACTAACACCCAAAAACAATCATAATAATGAATGATTATTAACTAACTAGTGACAATATGTTATAAAAGGATAATATTTGATATCCTAAATATTAATATGGTTCATTTATTG
Source organism: Viscum album (assembly GCA_963277665.1). NCBI lineage: Eukaryota > Viridiplantae > Streptophyta > Magnoliopsida > Santalales > Viscaceae > Viscum > Viscum album. The sequence goes on along the minus strand of OY728156.1, from coordinate 1,427,508,981 downwards.
GTTAATAATGAAATTTTAAGGACTGTGAATTACATTCATACAAAATAAATCATATGGTAAGATATATAGTCTAAATTTCATTTCAAGGAGGCATACTGAAATGTTATGCACCTAATTTTATTAATATGCTGTTTATACTGACCCTTTGACATTAAATATAATAAATAAATCATTATTAATGTTATTTAATGTTTCAATGTGAGTTATTTTATCTATGGTGATATTAATTAAATGTCACTATGTGGTAATTAATTTCAAATGTCAATTTACATTCATTGGGTTAAAGATATAATTCGTTGATTATATCACCCAAAGATTATGTGTATAATTAATTTTATATTTTATATTTATTATCTACACTTGTTTTATGTGAATATTCATTTCATACACACAATATATTAATTTTTTTTCTCTTACCTCAATTTCATGAACATTATTTGGGTTTACTTAATTATATCATTTTAACTGAGATCCTTTAATCATAAATTTCAATCGATGGAAATTAACTAATCATTATTTAATAATCAATTTAATTTTATTATCTTATGTTTAATAATTATTTTCAATTATATATTACCATTTTCCACTATTTCATAAATAAATTAATAAAACATATATTTTAAGATAATCTAACTTCATTTCTCTCTTTTGGAAGAAATATGTTTTCCTCCTAGAACATGTTTTTTTAAAAAAAGTGAAAAATATTTTTAAAATTTAAAAATGATTCATCAAAGTAACATATACTATTATATTACTACTTTAAAATTTTTTTTAAAAGGAATCTTATGTTTTTATAAAAAAATTCCCATTTGGAATTTAACAAAAATGTGAATGGAATATTCTTTTTGTTTTATGAATAAGGATTTTTCCGAAAATATTTACAATGGAAAAGAAATGTTCATTACATTAAATATATGGATTTTTTATAATTTCCCACCATCATGAACATCATTTCATTTAATCTTTCTTTTTATTTTTACCAGGGTACTTTTGAATGATTATTTTTGAAAAATTGATTTTTACAGGAAAAGATTTTCAGTTTATTTGAAATGAAAAATATATTTTTCTCAAGATTATTTTAATGATATATTTTAGGGTATTTATATTTTTCATTTAAAAAACACATTATTCTTAATATAATGGGTATATGTTGATAATATCCTTACTCTTTCTCTATATGGGTTATTATTATTCTAACAAAGGATAGTATTGAAATTTACCTAACATTATAATTTTGTAGTCATTAACTTCCACTAGATATCTTCACTTTATTATGATCGTTAGACATTAAATTTCCTATAAATATAAATATTATTTATCATGGATAATATTATTTTTTAAGTAATATTTAATTTCCAAATATAGTGTTTTACTTTTAGTTTTATTTGTTTGGATGGGTATATATTTATAAATCTCTATCGTTTTCCCAATATAAATATTTGATATTAACAAGTATAGATGCATGAATTAAATTTATTATTTAATATATGATGAATTATTTAGAACTATAGTGATGGGTGGGTTATATCATTATATATAACCTTGATTAATTCATAGGTATCATGAGACAATCATGTTATACTAGCATTAAATTGGATTTTACCTATAGATTAAAATGCCTTATAAAAGGTCTTGATGGTAAAGGTATCATGTTCTTGAAACATGACATCCAATAATTAACCAATTCCTTCATTATGTTTGAAGTTATTAAGATCCATGGAATTTTAAATATGATATTATGGATACATTTCATTTTCTTTTTAATGATTACAAGACATGTATTTTTATTTATTTAACTTTCTATATTGATTATGCCTTATCGAGATATTTAAATGAATTTTGTGGTTTGTTATTTACCAATCCTTATTGATTATTATTTATACAATTATTTAAATGGAATGTGTGATCAGTTATTTACCATTCCATATTGATTATTATTTATCAGGTTTTTAAATGGAATTTTTTCCTAGTTAATTACCTTTTAATATTGATCATACCACATCCATTTATTTAAATGGCATGTATGTGTAGTTATTTACTTTTAAATATTGATTATTCTTATTGTTTCATGAATTCTACCATTATACTCAACTATTTTTGAAAATTTGAGCTCAACCTTATTTTTTTCCATTCCCCAAGATTTTAAAATGTTTTATATGATAAATATAAAATAATATGATAGATGGAAAAATTATATTCTAAAAAAACTATTTTGTAATTTGTTTATTTAATATTTGTGCATGACTCATGTATGAATCTATTTATCAACAAATATTAAAATTTTCAGTATTTATGGATTCGATTCCTTGTATCTTATTCCTACGCAATGGTAGAAAGAAATAACTATAGGATACTGGGTTCGAGTTCTATAAAGTTGGTATTAGAGAAGGTTTAGTAGAAACCTTGAGAACTTGATTTAATAAAACATAAACTACATAACATATCCCTATTATAAAAATTGAGATTTGTCTATAAGAATAACATAATGTTTTGATAATGAATATATTATGTCAGTTTTACTTGAAATACATTCCTATCAATTTTCTAGAAGTGTATGCGGTTTAGGAACAAATATACCTAGGGGTCATAACTCTAAAAAGGGAATATTGGGCTTGACCTAATCATTACTTGGTTGAAGAAAATGGGAATGAATATGAGAATAATTTTCCACAACTAGGGTATATGTTTAAAATTTTTTACATTTTCATTATTAACCATTATAATATAACTAAAGAGATAGTGAAAATGAATGAACTAGTTTAAAATTAATGTGCCTTAGACTTAAAATAATTTGTCATCCTTTAAAAATCCTACAAATGATCATATTTTTTAATCTGCTATGATTTTTATTGATTGAAATATTCTTTTGGATTTATTAAATATCTAGAACTCTATGATATCAATATAACATTTTATAAGAATAAATCATTGGTCCCTAAGAGAAACCAAATGAGACCATGCCTATAGTGAATGATATTATGATTATTCTTAATTAGTTTCCTTTAAATATGATTATCAATATTATCCCAAAAAACTCCATGAATCACCATATAAGGGAAGTATTATAGTTTCTAAGAACTTTATTGGTGGATAAAATGGAATAAAAATGATCAATTTCTATGATGTAAGAATTATGGAAGGAGAAACCCAGGATTGTGTCTCAAAGGAGTAGAAAAATTAATTGTGTATGGAATGTTAGGGAATAATGTTTTAATTACCATGGAGGAATTAATTGTATGATGAAGGAAACAAATCTCATCCTAGTGATGCATTTATATTTCATCATTTAAATGTGGAGAACATGTACCCAAATCAATTCCTTCATTTATAAGATAACCCCATGACCATTTAATGGTCTAGGTGGAAATAAAATGGATGAATTATTTATGTATTGGGATTCATGAATTAAATTGTAAAAGTATTTTACTAATTGTATTTTAGTTATAATAATTATTAAACCTCTAAGGATGGTGTTAAATTTTAAAAGTACATGAGTATTCATTATCATTATTGTTGTGGATACCAGGATGTTTTATGATTTTAATATTGATCAGAAGTTAAAAAATTTAGATACCCATTTAAAAAAATATTTTACTGCAGGAATGAAACACTGTCAAGGATATTTTGGATGAAATATATAGAAATAAAACCCAATGGTTTAGTAATTTTTTAGTGAAAATTTTATTTTAGGAATAATGCCTTTATATTTTATAGAAATAAATTAAAATTTGGATAAAATTTATTGTTGATAAGATTAATAATGGTATTGTAATAATTTTAAAACAATATTATTATACTTTGTGTAACAAAATACTTCTCACTGAAAATATTTTTAAAAAGGTTATTTAATGATTTATATTATTTCAAAGATTTCCATAATATTTATTGGGGAAAATTAGAAGATTTTATTAATATTTTTTTTTAAAAGAAAAAACTTTATTCTAAGTGGAGACCCATCTATTTCATAAATTCCACATGTTTTGAAGCAATGACCAAAGGATGATAAGGATTTATCACCTACCACTAGTATAAAGGATGTCATGATTAATATGTCAAAGTTTTTATTTAGAGTATTTGAGAAAAATAAATAAATATTAATGATGAACCATTTATATTAATTTTAGGTTTAGGGATTTACATACCCTAACTTGTGATAACCATATTGGTTTTTGAAAATAGTTAATGACATATAGAAATAAATGCCACACATTAATGGATTTGATGATCGGTTAAAAGTATATTTTAGTGCATTAGGTACAAATAATTTATTTTTGGGCATTCATTTCATAGAGAGAGATATGAATTCGTAATTTATTAATGAATAACTAATAGATGAAATTATAGTTACAAAATGTAAATATTTCATGTAATTATATTTATATATTCTTAAACAACATAATAATTTCTCAACATTAAGAAAATGATCTTGAAATAAAAATGTTACCCTATTAAATTCATATCTTATAAATTTGATGGTCATTTAAATCATCAATGATTAATTGTATCGAGCTAATTAAATTTCTATTGTTCATTTACTTTCTTGTTATCAATGACCTCTATCATTTTCTATAATTATTTAGTCTGTTCTTCAGTGTTCGTATCTTCATTTGCCACTAATTTTTTCCTACATGGAAACCAAGTTATGTATTATTACATATTAAATTGGTACTTCCATTTCACTAATATCAAATAGATATTTTATAAAACATTTTCAAGATGTTTTATGGGAAAATATAATTCTAAAATTTGAAAACTCATATTTCCTAGATAAATTTAAAATATCAAAGACCAAATTTATTTAAGGTGTGAAGAATGTAACATCGAACAATTACAAATGATGCACATTGTGTTTGAAAGAATGTATAACATAAAACACCAATTATTAAAGGGAATATAAAATCTAGATAATTTAAAATATATTTACTATTTTAAATAAATTCATTATATTATATCTCTTCCATTGCACATAACAATGAGTTTCTTTGATATCTTGTTTTATACATGGGAGTATGTTTTATCAGACAACAGTATACTACTAATATTATTATTTAATATGATTGTTATCTCATAACTGTTGGAATGTAAGGAATGAATATGATTAAATACAATACGAAAATATATGGGTTTTACCTATTTATTAGTTATCCATTGATTAGTAATGAAATATGAGTCATTTAAAAGATAAAAAAATATTTTCTAAAAAACAGTATTATTTCTGAAGGATGGTTTAGTGTCTCTTTGTGCATGTAATTTAAATTTATTTATTACAACATTTTAAAACATTATATGTAAAAATAAATATAATTATTTAAAATTTGTGAAAAAAATTATCTTATGATGATTTTTTGGGATTTTACTGAGATGTTTTATTTTATAATGAATAATGAAAAATATTGAATTTTAATTGAAAATTCCCTTTAATTTATGTAATTTAAAATGTAAAATTAAATTTTATTTTTAAAAAAAATTTGTTCCATTATACATATATTAATCCAATTAAGGTCATTGGATTCCTTTTAATACCGAATTTAAATTTATAGCATTGTAAACTTGTTAGCATATTCACATAAAACAAAACTTTCTACTCACATCTATAAGATTAATTTTAAATTATTATTTTTAATTCAGTTAGCTAAATTTAGAAAAATGGATTTCATATATGTAATTGAAATAATTTTTCATTTATAATAATGTAAGCATAAATTTTGAACAAAATAAATAATGAATGTAGTCAAAATTATTTACCACAGTTAAGGTTAAAATTGATTTATTGGGGGTATAAACTAAAAATATAAAGCTAGAAATGGCCAATAAACAAGTATAAAAACTAATTTATAGGATTTTTTATTCAATTTCAACTATTATGGTTTAAAATTTTCTATTTTGGACACTTTTTGAATATAAAAAATGATGGGCCACTCAATTATTTTAAAAAATACCCAATCTGTCCTCTCCCCCACTTATAAAAGTCCACAATTGTCCTCTTTACATAACATCTTCAAACCACTTTTTTTTGTGCATACCTGACCAAGTATCTTCCCAAATTCCACCCACATACAAGAAGATATATTTTGTGAAGAAATATAACATTGGAGCGATTTATTACTAAACTAATTAAAAATACCTGAACAAGAGGTATTGTTGTTCAACAAGAATCTTTATTTTACCTCTTTTTCAACCTAGTTAAAATTTTATTAAACCAAGATTTTATAATATAATAAGTAGAATAAATATACAAGGATATGTTTTTATAAAAATTGAATTTCTAAAAACAATCTCCACTTCCATAAAATGTGATACAAAAATCATTTTTTGTGTGCACGGAGGGCTACCAACTCAAGAACAAATGTCATTATTTTTTTCAATTTTCACCTATCAAGGTAGAGTGTGATGGGGAATATAAATATTATATATGATAATTATAACATATTTATACTTATTTAATATATATATATATATAATTTTATATTTATCTTTTTACCTTTCATTCTGCATGGGATACGATAATGTCACCTCTGTGTACAATGAAGAATCGCTTCATGAATTGATGTGACTCATTTTCCACTAACTCATAACATGGAAGGTGATAAAGATAAATTTAATGATTATATGTGATATTAATGATAAAATTATCATATTAATGAGATAAATATCATTTCTAATGATAAAATATATAAATTTATTTCATTCATCTTCACTCACATATAGATGATAACATCATTCATGTACATTTGGACTACCGTCTCCACGAAGCGAAGTGACTCTATTTTTATCAAAAAACCTCATTGATTATATGTATAAGTATATCATAAGGTATATATGATATTATTATCATTCTATAATGTTAATATTTTAATTTTAATATTTTCATAATGATCATTGAATAAATGAAAACATAACTCAAGTGTATATATGACCTACCATCTCCATGATCATAACATTCTTTATTTTTCATAAACATCATTCATGATTGGTTTTAAAAATTAATATTGATTTGAATATATGATAATTATGTCATTATTATTATTATTATTATTAATAGAGGAATATATAATAAATAAATGAACCAAATCTTCCATGATAAACCATATATGAGAAAACAATGCAATTAAAACACAAAAATAATGAAAATAATGAAATATTATTAAATAATAGGTGAAAAGATCTTATAAAGTGATCCAATATGATATACTATATATTAATATAATTATTTTATAAGTTAATATCATATTTAAAAGAACTATTTTTAAAGAAAAAATTTATAACTAAAAGTAAGTATAATGTTATGGATGCCGTCTCAATTTCTTTTCATTGAAGCATATTATAATTTTATGAACCTAATTTAATTTATATAGTGGATATACTATTATATGATATATAATAGTATGAATAATTTATTATTCATGGTATTTTAAGGTTAAATTTTAAATATTTCATCTATGGATATTTAAAATAAATTGTACCGTGTGGTAAATAATATCTTAACTAAATTTATATTCACTAGATTAGACATATACTTATTCAATTATATCACTATAGGATCAGGTGTATAATGAATATTGTTTATAATATTTCATATTCCAACTATTTTTTTTTCGGATTTATAGTTTATTCACCTAATTTATTAATTGGTTTATTCTCCGCTCATTGTTATGATCTTTTGTTGGGTTCAATTCACAATATATTTTTAATTGAGGGTTTTAATGGATTTTATGTTGATCTAAGTTATTTGATCATTATTTAATAGGCCGATAAATTTTATTCTAAATTTATTTATTCATGGTATTTTCGTTTAATAAAAAAAAATTTACACTCTTTGGTAATGAAATTATTTTAGAAAATGTTTTTATAAAAATCAAATTTAATTTTTCTATTCTTTCAGAAATATGATTTTAGAAAAATCCATTTTATCTAATATTATATTCAAAAGAAATTCCTTGTAAAAATTATTTATCAAATGATTTTTTACTCATTTTTACTATTTAGAAAATATATTCTATAGAATATTATGTATTTTTTCTAAATAATGTTTGTTTCTATTTCAATAATAATGTAAAAGAAATCATCTTATCATTTTCTGAAAATAGAATATTCTTAACATTTTTTCAGTAAAAAATTAATGGTATTTTTAAAATTTTTAGCCTATACATAATTAACAGATATCATGAGTGTCATTTAATTGAATATTTTTTGTAATTTTAGGTGGATATTTTTAAACAATATGTTTTCAAAACAAATTTTGATTGAAAATAAATTTAAAATAATTTTCAAAATGAAAAAAATATTTTTCTTCTAGATTTATCAGAAATATTTCTATAGAATTTATATTAATCAATGAAAAACACAATTTATTTTTACTCAAAAATTTATATGTTGATATTATCATTATTCTTCCTCTGGATAGTTTATGATTATTTTGACCAAGGATAGTTTTTACATTCACTTGTTTTATTTTTTTGTCATTAACATCCCCTTGAAATATCCACTATCCTTGATTGTTAGGAATTAAATTACCCCTAAATATCCATATTATTTTTCATGAATATTATTATTACATAAAGCATATGTCAATTCAAAATATGGTGTTTTACATTGAAAGTTATTTGATTTAATGAGATAATATTGATAAATAATTATCCTCTACTCAATATAGATATTTGATATTAAGGAATATTGATTGATGAATTAAATCAAGTACTCAATATATGATGAATTATATGGTAATGATATGATGGGTGTGACCTAGAGTTACATAGAATCTCAATGCATTGGCAGGTCTCATTGGAAAATCATGTTAAGATAACATTAAATGGGTTTTCCTCTATTTATTAAATTATCTTATAAAAGGTCATGATGGTATATGGATCATGTTCCTAAGATATGAAATCCAATAATTAAGAATTATGTACATTAAGTATTTAGTTATTGTATTCCAATATATTTACACAGTGATATTATCTCTAGATGATTTTCATTCTCTATTTAATTATTAAAAGGAATCAATTTTCAGTTATTTATCATGATAAATTAATTATTCTGTATATATTCATTTAGATAGCATGAGTTGAAAATTATTAACCTTTAGATACTAATAATTCATTATTCACTTATTTAAATAGAATTTGTTCTATGTTATTTACATTTCCATATTGATTATGAATTATCCTATTTTTTAACGGGCTTATATTCTTTGTTATTTACTATCAATATTTATTATACCTTATCGAGTAATTTTAATTGAATGTGTACTTAGTTATTTACTTTTATATATTTATTATTCTGATTGATTCATTAATTCTTCATCTGTACTTAACCCTTACTAGGAATTTGAGCTCACCCTTATTTTGTTTCAATTCTAGAGGATTGAATGAAGTTAACTATTACAAATATGAAAGAAGATGAAAGTGTGAGTAATGATATTTGTGGTGAAAAATTATAGTATATTTTTTTATTCAAATACAATGTTCGAATCATGTATGTATCTTGTTCTCTATGAATACTAATCTATCTGGTTATTTGGGATGTGATTCATTGTTTCTAATTTGAATTTAATGGTAGAAATCATAGGCTACGGGCTTCTGGGCTGGTCACTAAAATTATAATTGTCATGAAACTATTATAATTTTAATATCTTCAATTATTATATAATATTTAAATATTAAATAAATTCATCTTTTCCCCATCATTTTTTATTTATTCAATTTTCATTCATGGTCTTGGTAATTCCGTTAAAAAATTTAAATTTTATTTATAATGATTTATTTTCTTTTTACATTATTTTTCATATATGTGATTCTTATAGGGGACCATGAACCATTTGTTTTGTAAATTTAATTAACTTCATTTTAATGTTTTTATTATCCAATTATTCTTTTTTGATCTCACAAAATATATTCATAATTAATTTATAATGTTCTATTTTGAAATAAAATAGTGATTATTGATTAATATTTTTCCTTTCATTTATTTATATAATTCCTTTATGAATGAATTAATATTTTTAAATAAATATTTATTTTTGAGGAATGTATTTCAATTAGACCATTAATTTTTGGTTTTGAGGATTTAGAGGTGTCAAGGATGTATTTTGGGGCGGATAATAGAATAAAAAAGGAGTTTAAGCTATACTTATAGATCTCATAATGACCATTTGAGTTTTATTATGGGATATTTACAAGGAAATAAAAACTAGCATGATTTGGGGTAATTTTCCATTGAACATTGGGATATAATATAAAGGGATATTTTGTGTTGTGAAGCATCAGGCATAATATTTTTGAATTCTTATGGATATATGGGTGGTTGAATATTTCACCATCGTTAGTTATATTATTAAATTTATCATTGGATTATTTTATAGAGGCTTAGATCCTATGTATTAAGTGTTGCTCAACTTGGGATAGTTTCATTATAGCTGTCTTTGTTTCACTGTGGTGATGTATGGGAGTAATGAGGGGGAGATCAGGTATTGTGGTATATTTATTATGAAATTAAGTGTTGTGTTGTGATGATCAAGGTTATATTATAAAACTATATATATATATATATCTACAATTGGACTATATAAATTTAAATAAATTACTTTGTGATTTTACGAGGGTCGACTAACCAATCACTATTATGGTGTGGCTGAGGATATTATATCATGATATTATATTTGTTAAATTTTTATATTAATTTGAGATACGCTTAAAATTATTTTTAATTCCTTTCAGTTTAATTAATGTCTTATGAAACTTGTGGATCATTTTTTGTGGTTTTTCTATCCTATTATGAATTTCCATCCTTGGATTCAGATAATTGATTTGTTATAATCAAAGTTATTTTTATCTCATCTTCTCTTTTCTCTACATTAGACTCTTCAATTTTTACTCTTACATATTTATAGAAAGGTTATTAAATTGGATGTCTCTTGGGTTACATTCTTATTAGATCATGGTCATGATTAAGGATAATATTTCATATGTAATTTACCTTTCCAATTAATAACATGGTGGTGGTTTCTCATCATTCTCTTTGCGTCCATTGATTACAATTCATGAAGATCTGAATGATATATGGAATTCCAAGTCTCTGTTATCCTTAACATGTATTAAAATTTTAATTATCATTCATATTATTTTAAAGATTATGTTTATGGAATTAACATAATCATGATAACGTAAGGGATTTAATGAAAACATTTAAGTAATAATAGAATCAATTGGTCTTTATCTTAATTATAGGTTATTTCACATATATTTTTTCTATATTGATTTGATAATCATACTACCATGATCCATTTTTTGTTGTTGTTATTTTAATTGTTATTATTTATCATATTCATACTTGGTTATGTAATATAAAGTGGTTAATATAAAAAATATATTGAAATCCGGGATTAATATTGATATTTATTACACATAACGCATTGAGTCAATGTTGAAGAGAGAAAAGATATAGTGGATTGAAGTTTTTTTCCGATTTATTTAATAATATTTTTATGTTATGATTTATCTTAGTATTTTTGTTTTCTATAATATATTATGTGATGATAATATAGATTTTTATGGAGTAAGGTTGATGTGGTTGATGTAGAATATAGTAGGTAATGTTAGTAATGCAGGGGTATTAGTGTTGAGGACATTGTCATTATTTTTATGTGGTGATCTAAGAGGTTAATTTTGTGATGCCATATTTTCCTAGAATAGGATTGAAATAAATGATTGAATGTATAATTAATTATAAGTGGAATTAGTTTTTATCGAATAATGTTTTGAAAGAAATAATAAACAAATAGACAAGTAATAAATGTGTGGTTTATGAAAACATTAATGGTGTGACTTGGTAATTAGTATGAGAAGTCATGGTAGATGAAAATTATTGCCAAAAATGTATATAAATCTTGTTATTAAATTAAAACTAGCGGGTATCTCAGTAATGTGAGTTTTTTATTTAATGTGGAATTTTTTTTAAATCATGTGTTTTTTTACGGTTATATATATGGTGGATAGAGGTGGATGTAATGTTAGAGTGTGTTGGTGATAGTTGTAGCTTTTTGAAAAATTTTTAATAGTAAACAATATATTTGGAATGTGAGATATATATATATATATAAACAATTTAGTTCAAGTTATTGGTTGGACACCTATATTTATTTCATGTATTGTTACTGATGACCATAAGTTGTCTTGGGTTCCATAGGTTTTATCTATCATCCATGATCATAGTGATAAATATTGTTAATAACTCCCCATTCACAGCTCTATCTTATAAATATAATAAATTATGTGATGGTATGCGTTTATGGTTTGATATAAATATGATTTGATATTTTGGTGGAAAAATACATGGGAGGGTGAGGGAATGAGGTTGATGGAATTCATGATTATAGTATTCAATAAGATTTTTTATAAAAATATAGCAGTGTTATACGTGATATTGTATTTTTTATCTATTATTATAGGGATGTTATACGAGGTTGATGTTATGTGGATATGGATGGGATTTGAGCATTAAAATAATATTTATTGTGGTGTATGTCTGAATATTTAAATGGGTAAGTGGATACAAGGTTCCTTATATTATATTTTCATGATATTGTTACTTTTTTGCAGTATATCATGAGTAAACCTTAGTGATTTTTGGGGTTTATATTAAATTCATAGGTAACAAGTTCGTTTCATTATTAATTTGTTATTAGAATTGGTATTCTTCATTCAAAATTTTATGACTGGTTTGGGGAGGGTCATGTTAATTGTACTTGTATCCTAAACTATATTTTTATCTATTTTTTCAAATTTGAAGAAGGGAGATGGTGAATTTTTTAGATATTAGTATCTTTTGATTGGCAGTTAGATGATATTTATGGTGTTTATTTAAAATGAGTTTTCACCAGAAATGTACGTTTATGATTTTTTTATTTAATATAGTTCACACATTGTAGGATTAGTTTTTTTATATTATTTGGATTTTATATGTGGTATTATGTAATGTTCTAATGAAATTATGAGGTTAATTAATCCCATGTGTGTGATTTATACCTCAATGTTAGTCTCCATCATGTGGCCTAATAGTAGTGGGATTCACTGGTCACACACAACTTCACTATTAGTCTGGTTTTGTAGCTAGTAAGAAAATGTTATTATAGGGTGGTATTAGAATATAGTTGAGATTTATGTGGGAGTTTGGTGTTAGGTATTGGTGAGTCCTGTACAATTTTTTTAGGGAAACAACATCAATCATACTTGGTATGTGATGTGTACAATGGATACCATATAGGACTCATTTCAATATGATGTAAGGAAATTAATTTTCTAGACATACAGATCTATATTATACTATTTTTTGGGGAGAAATTGGTTTGGTATATACAAAATGTTTTATTTTTCATATATTTGAATTGTGAAAGTATTGGAAAAATAAAACAAGCATTAAAATATTTAATTAAAATCCATATTCCTAACTGTGAGTGTGCTTATTAATATTATATATGTGGATTGAAGAAGTTATATTTGTTTAGTTTAGGAAGTAAAGGTGTAGTAGGAATATTCACATGATATAAGAGGGCCAACTCTAAGGAGGATGATTCTTGTAGGAAGTACTTTTTTGAGCTTAAACATGTAATATTACCAAAGTATAATGGAACTTTCTTCAGTACAGACACATAGATATGGATAATGGAGTTGAAGCTTTCTTTTAGTATGATATATTTATGGAAGGAATTTTTTTGAGTTTAGTATATTAATGATATATTCTCATCCTCAATGGGTCTTTTTTTTGAAAAATCGTGGTGATTTAGAATTTTTTGGGAGTTTCATCAAAGTTATTATTGTGATGTGTTCTTATAATCAATGTTAAAAGTGGAATTATGAAATGAGTTTCCTTCTCTTTGATAGATTAGGTATAATGTGAGATACATAAAAAATTGGTTTAATTAACTTCGTCTTTATACTTATGATCTACTTCCAAATAAGGGAGAAAAAGAGTAACATTTTGAGAGGGATTTGAATCCACTGATCCATTCCTATTCATCCCATTTACATTTCAAATGTATCTTGAGGTGTTATCAAATGTTAAAGTGATTAATATTATTTGATAATAGAATAATTCCTATTAAGTGAGAAGTTATGAGAACTTCCCAATTAATATGACTATGAATGAAGGTACTCAGCAGTTCATATAGTAAAAGTTCCATCTATCATGGACTTAGTCCCATCACTATTCTTTATATTTTTTTAATGATGGATGTTATTGGTAAATTATTAGGGGATCATAAACTATTTTCTTTTCTCTAATAGGTGACAATAACTAAAATATTTATTATTATAACATCTTTGTTTTTCATCCTAGAGCTAGTAACCCACTTCAGGTGTAGCCTTTATAGTAGTTTATTAGGAGGAATTATATATAGTACCATGGTACGTAGGATTCTGAGAAGGAAATAGAAGATTTGTTATGAAAATTCTATAAAAATTATGCACCATCTATTAAGGTATATAAGGCTAAGCAAAGTAAAAAATGGTGGTTTACATCTAAGGCCATGAGATAGATGTATTGGGTGTTGTCAGATGCATGTTATGTAATTTCGAATGTTATGAAGACCATATATCATTCAAATTACTATATTTTTATCTTTTACCCTTGATTTTTATTTTTTTTGATTCAAGATATTTTTATTCCCTTATTTATAAAACCTTGTTCTGAGCTATATTATTCAAGGTGGAGATATATTCTATGGTCTTGGTGAGGATAATTTCTTATTGGTTAGTATAGCTTTTTTTAGGTTTATTGGGGTTGTGAGTGTGGGATTAGTCTATCATAGTGTTATTCGTGATACATATACAAACATATGATGTCCACATTAACATGGAAAGGTGGTATTACCTTTAAAATATTATTTATTGATTCATGGGGATAGTCTTTTCTTTGATTTGGAAGGAGAACATGAAATGGTCATTGGTGAGAAGGATGATCATACAGATCCAAGTCATTTTGATGTTGTTTCTTCTCAACTAAATTACATGGTCTTAGTATCAATGGAAGTTTAAGAAGTAATTTTTTGGGAGTTGATTATGATCTTTATGACTTTTATTCTCACTAAATTATTTCATTACCCACTTAACATGATATTGAATTGTAGATAGAGTAACAACCAATGGTTTCTCAAATTTCAATCTGACCATATCATATAAACTTTTTTAAATTGTGAATATTAGGGGTATAGAACAATTTTATATTCTATAAGGGTTTCATCTGTCATAGTGAGTAATATTGGGGTGCTTAGGTCATATTTATGATAAATATAAAAGTTATTCTAATAGTTTACATCCATAACCTTCAGTTGAGTAAAGTAATGGCAAAGAACCTTTATCTCCTCCCAAGGATTTATTATTAATTCAATTAGTATTATAGAGGCTATTAGTTTTAAAATAACTATTTATAATCAATGTATCATCATATGATGGTGAAGGATGGCATCCAAAAGAGTACCATTATATATTTTTAAGAATACATTGTGTTTGTAGAAATTTCTTCCAATTTCATGAACACCCAATTTATTTTTATGGGAATAATGAGATTAAAGTTTTATGAATTTATTGGTCAATTTATAATTGAATTTATTGATGATATTAATATGGATTTGAGGATAGAGAAGGACCATTTATTGTATTTGGAGGTATTATTTTAAATTATATGATGAAATTAACTATATGGAAATGTTTCGGATGTGTAAGGTAAAATTCATTGGACAAATTGTGTCTCATTTAGATGTACATGATGATCCATTGAAGATTGAATTAAATTTTCCCTAGGAGGATACAATGAATGTTATAGAGGCCTATAGTTTCCTTGGTCCAACAAGTTATTACCTATGATTTGTGTTTGGTCTATCATGGATTATATTTCATTTTTAATCAATTATTAGGAAGTATTATCTCTTCATATGGATGGATTAGTTTTAGGTGATATTTGATTACTAAATATGGAGCAGGAATAATAGTTGTGGGAGGTTAAAAATAGAGTTTTACTATATTAGATGATAGCTAAAAATTCATTGTTTTAATAGGTGTAGGAGTCAATTAGTGGAATTAAAGATAGATGTTTGGAGAAATCGTGTGTCCAGTTGTGATTATCTGGAGGGTTAATCAAAGGGTGTTCAATGTACCACCCCATAAGTCATAATACTTTAATGTCACACAATACTAACCTATAAAAAACCTTGATACAATTTATTGGAGATTAAATAATAAAAAAATATCACATGAATATGTGTATTTGAAATTATATATTATTACTCAACACAAATGAATACATCCATTAAAAGTTCAAAATCAATAGGGTATTATTAATTGAAAATAATAAAATTCTCATGGAAATGAAATACCTTAGATAATCTTCGAACATGAGGATCTCCAATAGCTATAAAACAATAAAGAAAAAACCAATAAAAGGGAAACATTATGAAAATTTTATATTATTAAATAAGAGACGTGTCGTATGATGTGATAATGGAGTGGATGCATGATTTAGTTGGCCTATATATAGATAGAAATCCAAACCATTATAAATATGGTATTTAGAAGTATTATGATTAGATATACATATATACAATTAGTTTATCAAAGATGCATAATAATAATAACATATTTATAGAAAATATTTCTTAAATTATTAATAGTAATAATAATAAGATATTTAATTATTTTTTTATAATATTTTTGCCCAATGTGTTATAACAAGAAATTGATAAGATAAGAATGAACGAAATATTTCAATATCTATATACAAAAAACATAGAAAGATTAATTTATAAATAATTTTATTAATGATAAATTAATGTTATATAATACTAATAGCATTGAATGTCTAAAATTTTATTTTTAATATAAAATCTAAATTTTTATATATTTTTTATTTTTACTAACATTCCAAATCATTAAATTTTAGGATTTCAGTTTCATAAAATGAACATAATTTTTTCATTAAGCACAAAAATTTTATCATAGTAATAATTATTTGTAATTTTATAAAATAATTTATTTTTGAGGAAAATTAAAATATAAATTTTCTAATATACGAATACATTTTATGAATACATCAAGTAAACATTACAACTTTAATACTTAAAATACATTTTCCATGATATTTTTCAATATAAAAACTATTTTTTATTCAATTATTTTAATGAAACCTTATTATGGTAAATTTAGGGAGAGTATTATTTTAAAAACACTTAAAATTTATGAGTTTTATAATTAACCAATTTATATAATGAAATTTAATATGTTGATAATTTGATCCTAATATGTTTTTGGCATGAAATATACTTTTACAAAAAACTAGTTTTTTTGTTTCATGCACTTATCATAAAGTGAATTCATATTGGACAAATAATTTTTCTTTAAAAAATATAAAATTACATTTTGAATTAATTATATTAGACTGTTTATTAATTCCCATTTAATTTTTTGGAATAAAATTACAAATACATGGATTAAAGTAAATTTCTGTGATAACGATTATACAATAATTTTCTAGGAATTATTCTATTATCATTTCATAATTTTCATCTAATCAAATAAATAAATATATTCTTAAAAAATGACATTAATATAATTTTTAAACATATATATAAATATATTTACAGTCATTCAAATTTTATTCAACAATAAATAAGATTAAAAACATTAATGGAGAAAAAAATATTTATCTACAATACAAATTTTCGATGTAATTAAATTTTGTAATTTAATAGTAAATTTTATATTATTTTTCAAATTGAATTAGATTATATGAATATTAAATTTAGGTTTACAAAATAAAAATTTAGAATGATGTATAACTTATATTTTTAATAAAATATAAATTTATTTGGTAGAAACTATTTTCCATGGTAAAAATAAAAATGGTTAAGTGTAAAAATCTAGTTATAAATGACATGAAACATGTATAAAACATGTGTAAAAATTAATAGTAAATAATTTAACACTATTTTCTCACCCCATACTAAATTATTTTATACTTTTGGATCATTGAACCACTAAATTTCAAGATTCCATATATGAAATGTAAGAGGTAGTCCCAAAATTATCATTCCATTCACTTGTAATTGGGGAAACATTCCACCAAAACATGATACACCTATCATTTAAACTTTTATCATCAATGTCATATATTTTTATCCTATTATAAGAAAATATCAGGTTCATAATAATTTGGTCTTAATTATATATCTTAAGGCCTCAATTTCTATGGCTTTATCAAAAATAAATCCAATGTTCTTAACATTGGGGTTTTTGAATCCTTAATATCTTTTTATTTATATTAATCATCCATATTTTTTATATCCTCAATAATATATTTAAATTAGTATCTATTTTATGTAAACTTGTTTTTTTCTAGGGTAATAAATATTTTTGACATTTCTTTTTCTCCATTAATGAATATCATTCAAATATTATGGTGGACTGCCTCCTTCACAATATAATATATCATCATTTTCAACCATTTTTTTATAATTTATTATATATTCTCAATATATGATTAAAAATATCAATAAAATATAAATAATATCATTATTTTTTTGTAATACTAATATTATTCCAAAAAAAACTTCCATAAACATAATCATCAATTAAATTTGGTATGTTTATGTTTGAGTCGGTATAACCACCTACTTAAGCAATTATATAAAATAATATCATAGTTGAATCTGGGAAATTAATTAATATAACATAACATATACATCAATAAATAATTATTTTATTTTGGTTATGTATGGGAAATAGTAAAATTTAAATCATTAACTAAGAAACTTTCATTCGATTGTTAAATATCACTGGAAAATTCTTACCACAAACTTTATAATTCATGATCCTAATAAAAATTCTTATTAAATGAAATTAAACCATTACATATAATTATAAATAATTAATTACAATTTAATTTATGAACTGGGAATAATGAACTTTGGGATAATAATGTAGAACAACACCATTATTAGAAAACTAATTCGAAACAACCATGATTACTCACAAAAAATATTGGAAATAAATAATAATTAACTATTATAAATAATGATAATAATTATAAATGATGTCTATAAATATTCAAAAATATGAATAAGGTACTATACTAGGTTATTGTAAAATTTGGTTTTGTTTAATAGAAGGTTAGAGCATGTTGTGACTAAGAAATAATTGAGGTAAGGGTATCATATCTCAATTTTCACCCCTTAAGACATATTTCCTTTCATACACCATGTTTTATTTTTTATGGTGTTTCTAATAAAATTTTGTTTATTAGAATCCTCTCATTATTCATGTTATTAAATGTTCTATTTTAAATTATATCTTTGATGTGGTTTTGATTTGAATGCTTCTAAAGCCATATGTGTTATTTCTCTCTCTTTTTCAATTCAAAGAGACATGTTTTATATTAAACACCATATTTTATTTTATATAACATATTCAATTCAATATTTCATTAATGTATACTGAATATTTTTCCTTTTATTTTAATTTCATTGTATCACCCTTGTGTTCCTTTTATTTCTACATTACCACCACCTTAATCATTTTTATATATATATTTTTTAATTATTCAAATAATATTTGTATTCACCACTTGTTTACCTTATATGACATATAAAATGGTCATATATTACCTTCTAAATCCACTCATACTATTTTATTTCTAAGGATTAAATAGTAAAAAATCCATTTATACCAATTTTTTCTATATAATCCTCTTTTTTTTAAATTAAATTTCTTCTATTGTAGCTGATTTGTGAACACTCTATATTTTGTCCCATTTATTGATAAGTGTTCACCAAGATTCCATATGTTTAATGATTCGAGGAATTTGAAAATTAACCATATACCCCTTAGTCCTTAAAGTGTTAGTTTAAGGGGTGATTAATTATAAATTAATTCAATCAATTGATCAGATAAATATTGAAAATAATTATATGTTTTTATTTGATAAAAATATTTATTTATTAGTCATCAATGTTTATTATGTACTAATTAACCAAACACCATAATTCCCTAGATATATTATGTTCATGTGTTGGCTAGAATAGTAATAACATTCCATATGTTTATATCTCAATTCAAATGTTTAATGATTAAAAAGTGAAGTTGATTACAAATAGAACTGATATCCACATCATTCACAAGGTGAATGCGGTAATCCTGAATAAGTGAATGGTGGGTCCCCTTATTACATTGACGCATTGGTTTTTTCTATGAGATAAAAGGGTTTTGTGTTTGGTTTATGTATAACCAATGGAATAATGGTTTATTTCTTTGGACTGGGATAAAAAACCTGACATTTTCACTATGACCATTATGGAATGAATAATTTATTTTACGAGGCCATGATAATAAAAATAAATATTTCTAGAATTTATGATTCCATTACCTTGAATTTAGTAATCTTTATAAATGAAATTGTTTATATTGTCAGGTCATCAATAGATTTATTTCAATATCATGTTATGTATTATATAAAAATATCATAATATAATTTTTTTGTCATATTATTTGTTCCATGATTATTCGTTTATAACATATGATATACATTTTCTCATAATTAGTGTGTTTTGAAAAATTCTTCAAGGTAACATTGTAGTGTTATTGGGTTGGTTGTGTTTATTGATAAAGATGGTTTCAAAAGTATGTTGTGGTGTTCTATTTATATTATTAAAGAGGTATATTGAAAAATATCGAATACAAGTAAATGAAATATCTAGATGTGATACGAAAAAGTTTGTATACATGAAGGCATTGTTTCCATGTGTTTACCAAATTTTGGTGTCTAAATTTTGGTGGATTACTCATGCCTCAAAAAATATTTATTACTAAGTATTACTCATGAAAATATCTAATAGCAATGGAATTCATGAATGTTCCATGAATCAATATGTTTTGGTGATTTCTATTTTTTTAAAGTATTTGAGATTTTCAAATGATGGATAAGTCTCAAAGGAAAGATGTTATGCTTTGCAACTACAAGATGATTCATAAATAGGAAAATTTCTATGATTTTTTATGAATGCATGTTTCTTCCTGAAAAATAATCAATATCTTTGAGGAATTTTTCTGGCATTGTAGAAGGAATCACGAAGGAGATGAAACATCAATAATTTCAAGAATACCCCACTTATTTTAAGAGTGGAAGACTTAAGTATAATCCATAGGCTATAAATTCATGAAGGTGGTTCGTGAGTCTTTTTTATACCTTGGCGGTTTTCTTATGATCATCTATTTATCATTGAAAGGGGTATCGTGAATCCCGTGTAAGTTTCATGAATGTTTTTAGCTTCATAAAATGAGTGAGAATCATGAATTCTATCCAAGATTCAAGAAAGTAGTTATGATTTAAAATATTGAGAGAATTGTGAATAAAATGAGATTCAAAAAATTTGGTATAATATAAATGAAAGGATTTTCTTGTGAAGAACTCAGACATTTCATGAAGGATGGAATGAGAGTTTTCTAAAAATTAATTCTCATTATAACAATAAGGGATTTCTTGTGGAATATGTTGTAAAGTGGTATTAACCATGTAAAATGAAAGTGAAACATAATGATCTACAAAATGAGGTTTCAAGCTTATTGATTGATGTGATAAAATGTAAAATAATTTGATGGACTAGTGAGAAAATTTTAGTTCAGAGAGGACTTAGCCTTCAAATTGTTATTTTTTCTAAACTAGGAGGGATAGTGAGTCCTCTAAAATATTTGTAATATTAGTGGGATTTAGAGGATTGAGTATATAAAAAAATTTCATTTTTTATCCTTTTACACAGCCCAGTGACGAGGAACAAAGTATAATTTTCATATCTCATGCATCCTTTCAGTTATGCTCATAAATTTCTATAGGAAGGGGATAAAAGTGTGTTTTGTCTAACGATGGAAATGAATCCTAATGAGAGATATTCTTAATATGTCATACCCTGATTCACCCCATCTCAAGGAATTTAACCTAGTTGGGATGATAATTTGTTTTAGACCACCATTATTATGTTTCCATTTACCCCAGTAATTAACAAATGCATTACACATGATAATGATCGAGGAATATCATTTCTTGATATTTTTTTGGGCGAAATTGAGGAGATATTATAGATTATCTAGTTTCTTATATAGTATAAAAATATCTATTTGATGAAAAATTATTATTATTTGTTGGTAAACTATTTTTCCTATCTCACTAAAACAATTATATCAAATGGTACTTTGAATTTAACTGAATCAATATTGGTATTTGATACTATAATTATAGATTGTAAAAAATTTATTCTTTCAATTCCTTTCAATGTTTGTGTCTATATAATTTCTTTATTAGCATGGGATCATAGGATCGTGGGTCATAGGAATCATAGTTTGTATCATAGGAGGGTTTTGATAACTTTATATTTTAGGATGTTGATATTTAAAGAAAAGTTAAGAGTTATAAATTTCATCACCAGTTGACAAATTAAGGTTAATCATAATTTAAAATTTATATATAACCCTTTGATATTGGATGATGTAGTATTAGATAATTTATGTGGTTTGAAGAATCAGATGAGAGAAAACAATAGAAAAACCAAGGGATAAGTCTATATACTAAAAAACATATAAATTTTAGAAAATTTTAACATATTTAGTCTATTAGAAATTACATCTCTGTCTTGGCATTTATATGTTGATGTGACATTGTCTAGACATAGCATGAGGTAATAACCCAAAAAAGGTTGGTTGAGAATTGCCTCAATAGTCACTTAGTACATGATGAGTGGGCCTATGAATACGCAACTGGATACACACTCTTAAGGGAAATTATATGGATGATTATCATATGTCCTATAATCCATTGTAAAGGATTTAAATACATTGGTTAGAGATCATTATAAGAAATGATCATGGATAAATTAGACTAAAATTTATAGATGCTTATGATAAGGTATATATTATTTGATATGTAATTTTTTGGAAAAAATGTATTTTAAATTTTGAAAGAATATTTTTCAATTATTTTTGGGTCTAGAATAGTGTAAGAAAGGTTATAATAATTTTTAAATAATTAATTCAGGAAAACCAAACTATATGAAAATGAGATTTAATCGAAACTTTTATTGGTTGAATTGAAGGAATCAAGGGATAATGCATATTACTATTGAGATATTTTATTCATATAACTAATTATTCTGATCTTATTTGATAATATGTTGAAAAAAATTAGTTTTTCAAACAAGATCCTAAAAGTTAAAATGTGAATGGTTTTTCTAAATATATTTTTCAGACTTGTAACTAGCTAAGGAGTAATTTTTGGAATTAATGGTTGAAACTCTCAATATATTTATATTATTAATTAATTAAAAAGTTTCATAAAATTAATTATGATAGTGAGGTTTATATTATATCTAGATCCAACAATCTCTTATATATACCCTTATACATTTTCATTAGTGAGTATTTATTTAAATTGTGATGATTCAATTTATTTAGTGGGGATTAAACACTCCATAATTCCAAATACTTTAATGTTATGTTATCTTTTATTATGAACAAAATCAAAATATAAAAAACTGTGATACATTTTATTATGAGTAATAATTATAAAATATTACAAGGAACTTGGTATTACACATCATGGATTATTATTTACCATGGATGAATACAACCATTAAAGTGCATAAAATTATATGTTATAATAAATCGAAAAGTAAAAAATCATCACAAACAGGAAATCCCCTACATAATTTTCAACCATATGGATCACAAAAGGCCAATAAACATATAATTTGGAATAAAAACTTGAAAGTAGAAAGTAGTAAAAAAATCTGTAATATGAAATTTGAACTATACCCCATGAAGTGGGAATGGAATGAACGAATTATTTAGTATAAAAATATATCTATAATAAAATTTACCATTACATGTATAGTCATTAGAAATATGGTTGTTGGATATAAATGTTTCAAATAGGTATATCTATGTGGTTTATAGATAATAGAATTTTAAATGTTATATATAAAAAAAACAATGAAATATAAATATAATTTTAAATTAAAATTTTTCTATTATGAATTTTTTTTATGCGTTGAATGATATTATTAAAAAATTATATTATAAAAATATTTATATTTTAATATCAATCTATTGAATAAAATTAATGATTACTATTTCAATAAAAATTTATTAATCAGTGATACATTAGAAATAAGATTATGAACTATGAATATTTAAAAGGTTATTTTCTCTATAAAAATGTATTTTTATATATTTTGTATTTTATTTTGAAATTATATTATATAAATTAAATAATTTTAATTTTTTAAAATAAAATTTATTTTTGGATTCATTATTAAAATATTATCTTATGACTAAATTTTGGAATTTATTTAAAATAATTGATTTTTTGATGAATAATGAAAAATACACCTTTTACTCACACAAAATCATTTAGAAGTATATAAAAAAATTTATGACACAAATGATTTATAAAATTACATGATTAAATAAATATTTAAGTAGAAATAAAATAAAATAAAATTAATTATGAAATTATAAAACATGTACATAATATTTTATGAACATAAGATATACCCTCAATTAAATGGAACGATTTTTGGTCATCCATTTTAGTTAAAAACCATTTTAAAAAATTTACTTTTGGTATGATTTTAAAACCAAATTAGATTTATTTTTTATAGTTAAACAATTTTTTTCCTAAATGCAAAAAAATTGTAGTTTTATCATACTCCTAAATTTTGTGATTCGAAATATCCATTTTCTAAAAATTGGTATTTACTCATCATATAAACTTATATTAATATTATTTTTTCTCTCACTAAGAAATTTTATTGGAAAAATGGGTTTTTTATTTTTTATAATTATGTTCAAATTGTAACAAATTTTCATTACAATTTTTTCATCTATATAAGATATATAGGGTTAATGTTAATTACTACAATATTGGTAATACTGTTAGATTCAATGAAATGTTTAATTGACATTTGAATTTTGATCTAAATAAATAAATTAATATCCTATAAAAAATTATAATTATATAATTAATAAACACATATATAAATATATTAACACACATGAAATTGGAAATAAATAGTAAATAATATTATTAACATTATTAGTGAAAACAACTTTTTTCTACAAAAAAAATATTTCTATATATTAAATGTCTTAATTTATAATTTGATTTTATTTTTTTATAAATTGAATTATATTATATGGATCTAATATTTGTGTTCAAAAATATTTATATCTTGTATTTTGGGTTACCATATATTTTTAATAAAACATAAGTTACTCATGTAAAAACTAGTTACGAAGGTAATAACCTAAACTTATAAAGTGAAAATATGATTAAAAATTAATTTAAACATGATTAAAAACTATGTCAATATTAATTTTAGAGGATTTATATACTTTATATCACAATAAATTCCATTATTTACAACATTCATATCCCTTGTCATCCGAATAGTGACATGCCATTATTGAAATGTATAAGATTATTTCAAAATTACCCTTATCTTCACAAAAGAAATAGATACACTTTCAACACTTCATAATAAAACAATACATTATAATTTAATAGTTAAAATATTAAAATTTTATTCACCTATAATTTTCTATCAATTTCATTACCTTTTAGTCACAATTATATATTACAAGGCCTCTATTTCCAAGGATGTTTCCAAGAGAAATAACATGTTATCAATGTGAGTATTTCTTACCCATTAGTATATTATTTTTAACCAGCATCTTCAAGAAAAATTTATATACGACCAAATATAATGAAATATTTTTTTATAATTAATTTCAGTATTAATAGGAAACGATCATTAACCATATTCCCCTCTATTTATTAAGATTAACGAAACATTATTCTATTATTTATGGAGACTACATCTTCTTTGAATTAATATATCTTGTTTTTCATTTATTTTGGTTATTATTTATTAAAATAACTAAAAATGTAATTCAATGCCTTAAAAATATCTAAATAAAATATTTATTCTTATTAATAATCGTATTATTCTAAATTTTTATTTTTATAATCATATTCATCCATTAATAATGGTATGCTTGTGTTTGAGTAGGTCTATCCCACTACTTGAACCATGATATAAAATAGTATAATGTATGTATATTAGAACATAATTTTTGAAAATATTGGTTATAAATAAGAAAAAATTATTTTATTTCTTCAATTTATTCGTAATAATTTTAATAAACCCGTTAATTAAGATACCATTGTTTATTCATTAAAAATAATCGAAACATGCTCATTATTGATTTAATATTAAAATAACATAACCAAAAAATTAGTATAATGAAATTATATAATTACAAAAAATTATAAGAAATAAATTATTGTAGTTTTTATGATATGTGAATGATGTACATTGTGAGACGAATGAGGAACAACAACATTATTATAAAATTAACTCATACATGTAAAGATCACTCATACTTGATCATCAAAATAGAAAATAAATAACTAATATATATGTATATAATAGTTATCAACTAAACATATAAAAGTGTATATATATAGAAATAATGTTCTATTATAGGTGATTGAGATGATTAATTTTTTATATAAGATGTTAGAGTATATTTTTACTAATCATGAATTCATAGAATGGTTTCC
Organism: Viscum album; assembly: GCA_963277665.1. Lineage (NCBI taxonomy): Eukaryota > Viridiplantae > Streptophyta > Magnoliopsida > Santalales > Viscaceae > Viscum > Viscum album. The sequence continues at coordinate 1,427,482,329 of OY728156.1, read as the reverse complement.
TATATCAATTTTCATCCCTTGAAAGATATGTATTCTCCTATACAATGATTTTTTTTATAATGTACCTAATTAACCATCAATTGTTTTTAAATTGATAATATCATTATTCATGTATGTAATGTTTCATTTTAAATTTTTACCATCAAAAGGTTTGAATTATATTGTTTAGTAAGCCATAAGTGATATTTGTCTCTATTTTCAATTATATGAGTAAGGTTTGATATAACACATGATATTTTATTTATAAGATTTCTAAATTTCTGTATTTACTCCATGTATAATGAAAATATTACATTTAATTATATTTTAGTTTCAAATTTTCCTCTCATGTTCTTTTGATTCATGTGTTATTACTACAGTAAGGATTTTTGTATCTCAATTTCTCTTCGTTGAGAAATGATTTATAATCAACACTTCTTTCCATATTGTGGTGTATATATTTGTAATATATTACCATATAAACCCTCTCATACTCCTTTATTTGTGGGTATTGAACTTTTGTATGTCCAAATGTTCTTTTATCTTAAAAATCATCATTTCTCATACGGATATTTTTTCATCCAATTCCTTACCTCTAAGAAAAAACATTCTTTACTTCCTCTTATTAAAAGGAATTCACCTAGATTATATATATAAATTATCTATGTTAATTTTGACTTAAATAAATACCCCTTTATCTATCTAGTCATAGTATGAGAGATTTTTACTAATAAATTTAATCCATCAATTTAGGAATAAATGGGTATACATTCGTAAACCTTTTCTTATGATACATTTTTAATTAGTTAGTCAGGTAATTCCACAAGGTATTGTTTAGCCATCGTCGTTTATTTAATTTCTATCTTATGTTCTTTTTAAAAAAAAGATTTGAAATTTTATACATTTGCATATCAATAGAAATGATTATTAATTTACAAGAATGTTTGATTATTTATTTAATTTGAATTCATATAATTATCATGGTGGATGCATTGTTCTTAACAAAGTGATAAATATGGATCAATACTAAATATCCCCTCGACGCGCCTATTTTTTTATAAGAAAAAATGTAGGGTATTTGGTGTATTCCTACACAATGCAATCCAGATGTCTTGGTTGTGAAATTGAAAACAACAATGATGAATTTTCTACAAACATGAAAAGATGAATAACGTGTAGGATGAAGTATATATAGTAATAATCAAGATATCTAACATTATGCATTCCTTCATAATTATTTCAGTTATTTTTTATCAATGTTAGTATTTATATTATTATGATATACATGGATAATTTTAAGATCATGTGATTATAAATATATAATTAATTGATTATCATTTTTTCCTATCATATTATTCAGGATAATTATATTGATTGATAGCTTATGATATATGTTATCTCTTATAGAGTATAATAGATCACCCTTATTATGTTTCAATTTCCCTAGGTAATGAAGAAAATTATTAGCAATGATATGTATGGAAGGGTTTCATATGTGGATAATTTTTCTGGAGATATTAAAGTGCTATTACTAATTAAGTTGTTTCATTTATAGTGTAAAATGTCCATTTGACGTGAAAGGAATGATATTTGTTAGTTAATGGGTTTCCCAAAATATCTAAAACTATGAAACTAAAATTTCCTTTGAATAGAAGTGAATAAATATCTTTTTAGTGATATTGTAATTATTGATGGTTAAGATTTATTCAATGTGATACATTTCATTACCTATATATAAATGATTTATTTATTCACCACAAATCATAAGAGTGCTAGTCTTGGGCATCATAATCTATATAGGGGTTGTTTCAATATTCAATGTTTATTCCATTGGTTTTGAATCATGTGTGCCTATATCATTTTACTATCTCATCAGTAGTAGTAAATCATAGTATATTCAAAATGTTGCATGATATTAGTTGTTTTTTCCAGCCATTGAGGATGAAGAGGTCTATAGGTGAGTGTGTTTCATGGTGTTTGGTGCGTTAGTAGGTTCTGGATGGGTACTATGTTTTTTAAGATTAATATATCCATTAGGTTTTCCGTGGTATAAGTTATCGGAAATATCCATAGATTTAGTTTCTGTTTCTCCCTCATGTTAATGGAGTATGTGAATAAATTTTGGTGATTATGGTTTAGTTCCAAAAGATATCTCATTTTATAGGAAATAATTATTTGAGTGTTGTATATGCTATATCAAGGATATATATATATATGTGGTATATGACTTCATAGGGTTCTAAGGATGATTAACCTGGACAATGATTATCATTTTACCTCATGTGTTTGGAAGAATCTATTGTGTACTTTTGGATCTCATCTTAAATATAAAATAGTATTTCTTCAATGAATTAATTACGAGGTTGAGAATATGATCTAGGTAATCGGGGACATATTTTATACACATGTTATGAATTTTGGTGTTTCTTACCTGAAATAATTAACATTAGATGATTTTTTAAATAATAATAATTTTTCTTCATCTAATGGTATGGTTTCATTTGAATAATTATAGGTAATACCCATTATATCATATTTCAACTCGAATTAGTATTTAGAGATAATGATTTTTATATATTTTTTTATTGAAAATAATGCTATATATGGTGTAGGTGATTCTTGAAAGGAAGGAGGTATCTCAGTATTTTCAGATGTCTTGTAATGATCTATGAAGGATACTTCTTGAGTTTGAGGTCATGAATCATGTGTTCATGATATTTTATCCTTTTAAATAGAAACATAGATTCAGTTATATGAGAATTATTTATTCTTAGTTTAAAAATATTTTCTAGGTGTTGGAATGTGTTAGTGATGTGGTGCATCAGTCAATTTTTTTTCAATCTATAGAACAGATTTATGATGTTCTACATATGTTTCTGGACCATTTTTGTCATTACAATGACTCTCATGTAGTTAACTGTGGTGAGTTGGATGTTAAATTTAATCAGTTGTTGTTGGAGATTCCTCTTTAGATTTAGTATTTTCAGGAGAACATTATCCATGGAAATGTTATTATTTTGTATAATGTATTATAGAGGTATACTGGTTTGGAAGAGTGATTGTTTTATGATTAATTTAATATTTATTCTCAATATCATTACTCAGCGAAGGATTTATTCATTCTATATTTTTTAATTTGATCTTATGCAGATATGATTGATTTTTTTCTGAAATTGTTATTTTATAATGACTTTAGGGATGGTGAGATTCATATTTTATATTTATGAAATATGGTGCTTATTTAATGATTATTTCTTTTCCTTGCTGTTAAGGGTGTGTTTGAAAGAGAATTGTGATATAATATGGTATTTTTAGTAAATATTTTATGTATAAGGTTAGATCATTATGTAACTATGCAAATTTTTTCATGAGTAGTTGACCAGTGAACCAGAGTTGAAATGATCAGGTCTTCTAAGCTAAAAAATGTTATGTCATGGAACAAAGTTGTTAAATTTTACCCTTAGGCTTAAGCTGTAAGAGATTGGTGTAATTCTACTTGGATGAGATATTAATTTTATGTCATGGAATGTTGGATTTATGTGTTGATCTATAAATGTCACTATAGAGGCCTTGAACATCATCCTTTTGTGTCACTATATCAAGGTTAATGGAAAATTATGGTCTCTATTACACTGTGGTGATTTATGGGAGTTATAGAATTCATGTGAGGGTTGTTGGGAATTTAACTATGACCATCAGTATTTCGAGTGTCAAGATATATATATTTTTAAACTAAGAACATACTTGTTTTTATTGATTTTTTATGTTTTGAATCCATTAAATTCTAGGATTTCATGTTGTTATTTTTGAATCGTTAGCTAACATATCATCATTACATCAAGATTGAATCTGATATGACATGATCATGAGTTTCTTTAATATTATCATAAATTTAATGTTCCTCTTAAATAGTCTTCAATTATATTTTGTTTTATTTACCCTATCCTTCTTATTTCGACATTTTGGTTCTCCTTGGCTATCCTTTCATGGATTTTAGTACTTATATTTCTATAATTGATTTCTTATTATCTGATGTGATTTCATACTCTCATCTCTATTATTTTTTACTTATGTTCTATTATTCTTTGTAATCCATTAATGTAAGGTAATGACCGGGGGTTTGACATCATTTCTTTAAAATTTGGTCAAGAAATATATAATGGATCATGTTTATTGGGTGGATAAATTTTCGTATAGATATCATGATGTTGTTTAGTTTTCATTATATTTTATTCATGTGCTTTAATCATTGATTATCTTTGTAACGTCCCGGTTCTTGGTGCCAGTAAACGGGTACCTCGAACCGGGTCAGTTACATGACCTCAAGTGCATTTCCCCAAATGCCAGAGGCTGCCAGCTAGCAGCGAGGGCCCAGGTCTGATAGTGGGGAAACTATGCCCTCATTTGTCAAAGTACAGCGCAGCGGAATAGAATAAAAAGAATACAACAACAGTGGAAACAATAAACCATACACATTTAAAATAAACCATTGTAGTAAAAGATAACCATCAGTTATATAGATTATGATGCAACATGTCTCAAGTTCTAAGAAAATAGACAGAACATGTTACACAACAATACAGTACAGTACAATACAGAGTACAACAAAACAAAATAAAATAGCTGGTAGCATCGCGAGCCTAAGCCCGGTACCATGCTCTCCTACTCCTCAACAGCAATAATTTACCTGTATAGGGACCCTTTCCCTTATCTACACCTGTAGAAACATAATCTTTTTTGGGCCCAAGACATGACCCAAATAGGGTGTGAGAAATAAATCCCAGTGGGCACCCACCAAAGGCCCGTGCTCAACTGTGTGTAAACATGCAACAACAATGTGGAAAAGTAAATGAAATAAACTAAGAAGTACTCAAAAGTAACTAACTTTACCAATTATATTTCAATTTTAATATTCATTTAATCATTCATTATAAATAAACCACCACAATGAATTTCTATGTAAACATTCAGTGACCTCAAACACACAAACCCGTACCTTAAGTAATCAGAAATTTAACCCCTAGGTACATGCCCTCATGTGTAATAGATATTTTCCTTAGGAGTACAAAGTGTTACCCTCGGGCACATAGCCTATTTTCCCACAGGCATGAAATAAGTTTCCCTTAGGCCGAAATAACCACTACCCTCATGCTAAAAAAACACTTCCCTTAGGCTAAAAAAGTAACTGGTCCATTCCCAACATATAAATAGGAAATTCACATACAACTCCTCTCGAGGAAAAAGTAATGCACAAAATAAGAATGGCATTCCCTCGGGTGTCTTGGCCAAATGGCTAAACCGAGGAACGCATCCCCGGTGTGGTCATGGATCCAAGAAGTGATCCCAAATAGCAGTTTACTATCACATTTAATTACCTATAAAATTATAGGTATTTAAAACAGCTAAGGCCTTAGGCACACGACACCCCAACATGCGTTCATAGCTCAATGATACACAAAAACGCACTGTAGTTGGAATTTAAACACTAAGCCACCTATCTTAAATGCCCCAAAATGGTATACGCGAATGACGATCATAGAATCGTCCTAGAAAGACATAGATATTAGGTGAATGAAATCCCTATTCACACTCAAATAACATTCCTTAGAGGAATAATTGGAATGAACTATGCAAGGATGAGGAAGAAATCACCTGTGCGGTTCTAGGGAGATCGATGGTGCAGAAAATGGATTCCCGACGCTTGATCTGGAGCTTCGTGAAGGTCTGGCCCTCTCTCCCAACTCCTTCATCCGCTTCTAAGCCTTCCTTGTGAACAGTGTAGGATACTACCAATTTTATGCAAAAATAAAAAACTACATGGCGTGTACTATTCATTTTTTTAATTGTTCCTTCGACGGCTTCTTTCCACCACAACACTGTTCATCCATCGATATGAGTACACGACATGTATTCCTGATCACACGACGTGTACTATCATCCGACTGGCTGCTGCTTCCACTACCATACTATTTTCCTGCTGACTGACTACACGAAGTGTAAATATCCTCTACATGGCGTGTAGTCGGTTTTTACACCCTTCATCGCCAACATGGCTTACACACCCTATGTACTCATCCCACACTGCCAAAGTACATGACGTGTGGAATAGTACACAGCGTGTAGTCCCAAAATTTAGGATTTTTTCCATTTTCCTTAGTTTTTCAAAAATACTTATGGAAACAAGAAAATAAGAAACCCGTACCTCAAAAATAAGAACTGAGTTCTTACAAACATCCCCTTTTAAAGCAATTCATCCCTGATTTTCTCTTCCATGAGTGGTGAAGGTAAAGCTCAGAACAACTCTGGACACTGAGTACATATGTCGGTCTCCCACTCCTAGGTTTCATCCAACACTCAGCCATGCGGCCACAACACTCGTACGAGTTGAACTGATTGGCCTTGCATGAACTTCATGCTCCTATCAACGATACGAATCAAATGGGTCTCAAAGGACGCACCTACCTCGAGCTCAACCTCTTCAGGCTGAAAGATGTGAGACAGGTATGAAGGATAACAACGTAACTACGTTACATGGAAGACATCGTGCATGGCTCGGTACCTCTGTGGTAACTGCAACCGATTGGCAACCAGACCGACTTTCTCCAGAATCTAAAATGGCCCCACATACCTCAATGAATGTTTACCCTATCTCCTAATCTGTCTCTGCCCCAACCTCAGAGAAAAACCCTAGAAAACCTAATCCCTGACCATGAACTCCAAGGGTTGTCTACAGTGATCAACATAAGATTTCTGATGAGACTCTGCGGTATCCATATGCTTTTGAATCAACTGAACCTTCTCAGAAGTTTCCAGCAGGAGACGTGGTCCCATTAAAGCTGCCTCACATGCGTCTGACCAGCATAAAGGTGATCGGCATGGCCTACCATATAAATCCATGTATGGTTCCTCCTCAATAAATTCCTGAAAACTATTATTGTAGGAAAACTCAACTTGTGTTATATATGCTTCTCTAAAGAGCTTCCAATGTCTAGGATACATGCACGCAACATGTTCCCAAACACTTGTATCGTATTCTCTGACTGGCCGTCGGTCTGAGGGTGCTAAACTGTGCTCAGAAACACCGGTGTACCCAGTGCCCTCTGAAAATTCTTCCAAAACAAGACATAAAGTGGATTTCCCTATCTGAAATTATAGAACTAGGAACCCCATGAAGACGCATGACCTCTTAGATATACAACATCCATAGATAGTCAACACCAAAGGTCTACTTGATTGGAAAAAAGTGAGCTACCTTTGTGACACTGTCCACAACAACCCATATGACATAATTGCTTCAAGGTGACCTCAGAAACCCAGTCAGGACGTCCATCATGACATCATCCCATTTCCACTCCAGGATGGGTAACTGTTGTAATAGTCTGGCTGGCCTCTGATGCTCCACCTGAACCTACATACAGGTGGAACATCTCGTAACAAAACCAGCTATCTCTCTCTTCATACCCGACCAACAGTACTAAAGTCTCAAGTCACTGAACATCTTGGTAACTCCGGGATGAACTTCCCAAGCTAAAACATGAAACTCCCGCATCATCTCCTCACGTATATCCCATGGAACCTATACTCATCCATGGAAATGCAATACTTCATCATTGTGTATCATGCATCTAGGAGAAGGGTCCTCACTGGTCACAGACTCTCATAGAACTAGGCCTTCTTAATCAGATTGTCATCTCATCCTTACACTATCACGGAGGGTATAAGTCACAGCTAAAGATGAAATATAGGTTTTCCCCTGATTATCGTGCACCTCCAAATGCATCTCAGAGAACAAATTCATCAGCTGCCATTCACCACTGGCCTCATGAACCACCTACGTCTGAGTCTTTCAGTTCAGTGAATCAGCAACTTCATTACCTTTAACAGGTGTATAGGGAAGCTCAAAATCAAAGGACTGAAGTCATTCAACCCACCTTCGCTATCTTAGGTTCATGTCCCGATGAGTAAAGATGTACTTGAGACTTTTGTGGTCAGTGAAAACTATAAAATTCTTTTCCATGAGGTAATGTCTCCAACAGCCCAATGAATGAACAATTGCAGCCAACTCGAGGTCATGTTTTGGGTAATTACTCTCATGCGGCCTCAACTGCAGAGAACCGTACGCAAAAACTAGACCTCCCTACATCAACACTGCTCCCAGTCTAATAACTGATTCAAGACAATAAAATGTATAGCTCTTCCCTTGATTTAGAAGTATCAGGACTGGAGCTGATGTCAACCTTCCTCCAAGGTCATATTCGGCTATCTTGTAAGCTTCCGACCAAATGAACTTCACACCCCTCTTAGTCAAACCCGTCAACGACACTGATAAGCGAGAGAAGTCCTGTATAAAGCACCTGTAGTAACCAGCCAGCCCTAAAAAACTTCATATCTCAAACATGTTCTTAGGATGACCCCAGGAAAGTACTACTCTCACCTTTCCTAGGGCTACAAAAACCCTTGCCTATGAGATTATATGACCTAGGAAGTGAATCTGGTCCATCTAAAAGTGTCACTTTTAGAGCTCAGCATATACCTTATGCTCTCTTAGTATACTCAATACAATATGAAGATGGGTGGCATGGTCGTGTCGAGTGTGAGAGTACACCAAGATTTCATCCACAAATACTACCACAAATGAATCTAGATAAGGATGGAACACATGATTGATCAAATCCATAAAAACTGTTGGTGCGTTCGTGAGTCCGAACTGCATAACCAAGTACTCGTACAGACGATATGTGCTCCTAAAGACTGTAAGCGGTATTTTTGATGGTCTCACGCATAGCTGATGATATCCGGACCTCAAGCCAATCATGGATAACACTCGTTCTCCAAGAAGTTGATAAAAAAGATCATCAATCCTCGGCAAGGGATATTGGTTCTTGACCATCAGCTAGTTCAACATTCGATAATCCACACAGAGTCTAAGGGTACTGTCTGGCTTCTTCCCAAAAAGGACCAGTGAACCCCAAGAAGAAGTACTGGGATAGATAAAACCCAATGACTGTAACTCCTATAACTGCCACTTATACTCCTAAAACTCTAGTGTATCCATCTTATAAGGAGGAATGGACACCGATATTTCTCCTGGAACAAGCTCAATAGAGAAATCCATGTCACGCTCTGGAGGTAGACCTGAAAAGTTGTCCGGGATGACATCCCTGAAATGATCAACCACTAGAGGGAAATCCATCGGACCAGTCCCTAGATCATTCAGATATAAACTCAAAATCTAGGTTGTGACTCTGCCTCACCCATGATGCTCTGGTCTAGTTCAAATCAACTAAACATCCCATTCACCTTTGTTTAGAAACTCTCCACCCTCAGGTGACGTGAAACTCACCATACAACGATAGAAATCTACAATGGCTCGAAATAGAACCAACCAGTCCATCTTGAGAATGACGTCATTTGCTATCATCTCTCAGAAATAGAGGTCCCATAGAAAGTGACACCCTCCAACCTCAAGGGGGCAGTCTATGCTCCGACGCACACCAGCCATTATAGCTCCCAACAGAGTGTCTAGAATCATAACAATAGAAGTAGAAAAAACACAGAGCCCAAGACTCTCCAAAACGGGCACAGATATGAGACTATGTGTAGAACACATATAAAAAAGTACTGAAGATAAGACAGAAGCATATAGAATAATACCTTTAACAGTAAGAAGTTCAGGATCCTGCTCATTCTAGGTATGTTGCACTATATATGCTTGTCCAGTGTCGTGGCCTTGTTACAGAGCCCGGATACCCTGAGCTCTCCCACCCAGCTGCCACTGAGATCCTAGTTTCTGGCTACCATGGCCATGACCACCATTCCTACCTGCACACCCTGACATATTCCAGTTTTCCAACTGGTAAGAAACTACTGGTCCTGCTCCCGCATGCAGAGTTTGTACAGAACCCCTCTCACTAGCCACTGGTGGAAACTCCCTACAAAAGCTTTGCAGATGACCCACTTTGCCGCAAGCTCAGTACTCCACTGGATCACGTGGACACTGCGATTTCTTGTGCTCTTATTTACCACACTCATATCACATGACCTGGCCACTTGAAACATTCTTCTGGTTGGTACTATCACCCTGAGATAATTCCATCTCTCTCTTCCTCTTTTGAGTCGAAATAGTACCAAAAACTACTACTGAACCGCCCTAGCCCACAACACTATCTTCCCATAGGTTCCTCTCTATAATCAGCGCCTATTACATAATAGAATGTTCTGAAAGCAACCTAAAAACATTCACTAGTGCTCATATGTCATATCGAAGACCATCCTCAAAACGTCTTCTCTCAATGTCTCATCACCCATCAGAACGGGTGAAAAATGCTGAAGCTCGGTGAAATGAGCAGAATAATCCATCACCAACATAGCACCCTACTGTAGATTCATGAACTCTCAAACTTTATATAGTCTCAGCATCTCTTGGAAGAAGAAGTTAGAGAAGGATCTCTGATAATCTTCCCACACCATGTCTTTGTGATGCTCTGACTGGGTGGTAGCATCCCACCATCTCTTGGCAGAATAATGTAGCATATACGTCGCAATCATGACCCTCCACCTTGTATGTGTCTCAAGATGCTTGAAAATAGTCTGTATAGACCCCATCCAAGGATCCATAACCTGTGGTCCACCATCCCCTGAGAACGTCGGGGGATACTGCAGCTGGATATATGAGTCAGCTCAAACAAAGATGTGGCAGCCTCCAGTACTCCCTGAATAGTATGCATGAATCACATAAAGCCTTCACAGAACTACTCCTACACGCCTGTGTTCGGTATAACGGATGGAACTGCATCTAGATCTTCTATAGGATCCACTAGTAGCCCATGGATCACTATTTCTGGAGTATACCCACTTCCACTCTCTTGGAGAAAAATGAATGGTCTTCTTAGAGGAATGACTCTACAAGGTTAAACAGACACCTTAGATCAAGATTATCCAAGACTGAAAATGAAGGGACTAAAAGGGGAACATGAGGAGGAAGGCATTCAAGATTTGAAAAACAAGACAACATGGAGTGTATACTGACTACATGATGTGTACAACACCATGTTTCCCATCCACACTACTAAGTCCACGTGATCTATCCTCGAACAAGACTACAGTGCGTGTCCCTCAGGCACACATCGTGTACTGGGTGAGCTCCGCCGACCCGTGTTGTTAGTTACACGGCCAGATACACGACTCACACTACACGGCATGTTCCAGATGGACCCGACGTGTAGACGGAATGATTACACTGACCCATATTATTAGTTACATGGCCGGATCCCATATCAGACTACACAATGTGTTCCCTAGTGGACACACCGTGTATGTCTTAAGGTCGCCTCCATTAGTGTTGTTAGATAGTTGGGTGGACTATGAGTCAAAACTACACGGTGTGTACATCTGGTACACGACATGTTTTTCCCAATCATTTCCTTCCCAATGTCCCCATCCACACGGTCCATGACACGGAAAGAGACTACATGTCATGTACTGAGGGTACATGGCGTGTACTTAAAAAGATCTCTTTTCATCCTGAACAGAAGAACACACAACATGTGTCCGAGGAACTACACGGTCTGTATCATGGGTTTTCCGGACAGTAAGCCTCTGAAACTACTCCGGTGTCCCAGAAAATATGGAAAAACCAACACCAAAGTGCCAAATTCCGATCCTTGAGGGCCCACACTCCCCGTAAATCAATTCTTGACATCTTTTATGGGTTATTACAAAAACAGCCAATGGTCCACCAAATTTCGGTAAATTATGTCCCATACTCCACAAAAACCAAAGTTTTTCATCCAATCTATCAACAAGCTTATACAAAAATACCCTATAACATAGCCAGTATTTTATCAAATTAGCTATCACAACAGCATGTTTTTTCTAGCACAACATCTATCACAACAATATGAAATTTCTAATGCACCTATGTGGCATGGAACTATGCATGGAATGTGATTTCTAGCATATTCCTAAATGTTGCCTGATATGGCATACCCTCATCTCATCGGGTTGCAACTAAATAGAAACCAGGGATAAAATTTAAACAGCACAATCACAAGTGCGTCACCTAATGGTGAAAATCAAGTCAAATGTAAAATTTTCAAAATCAGAAAAATTGCAGAAATACGAGGTAGACTGGCTTTTCCCTATACACGGGTTAGCTACACCCAGGCATAGATTATTACCAATAACCTTTATTGTCCTATACCTAAATAAGGCTCAAAATAGTATGTCAAAGAAAAGAACCCCTTTGATACCACTTTGTAACGTCCCGGTTCCGAGTTCCACTCAACTGGTGCCCCAAATCTGGTTGGTCACATGACCTCAAGCACATTTCTCCAAATTCCAGAGGTAGCCAGCTAGCAGCGAGGGCCTAGGTCGATAGTGGGAAAACTATGCCTTCATTTATTAATGTGTAGTGCAACAGAATAAAATAAAAAGCATACAACAACAGCGGAAGCAATAAACTATACACATTTAAAATAAACAACTGCAGTAAAAGATAACCAACAATTATCTAGATAATGATGCAACATGTCTCAAGTTCTAAGAAAACAACCAGAAGATGTTACACAACAATACAATACAGTACAACAAAGAGTACAACAAAACAAAACAAAATAGCTGGTAGCATCATGAGCCAAAGCCCGATCTAATGCTCCCCTACTCCTTGGCAGCAATCATGTACCTGTATAGGGACCCTTTCCCTTATCTACACCTATAGAAATATAATATGTTTGGGACAAAGACATGACCTCAAACATGGTGTGAGAAATAAATCTCAGTAGGCACCCAACAAAGGCACGAAAGAAGTTTCACTCAGGCCGAAATAACCACTGACCTCAAGATAAAGGAAACACTACCCTCAGGATAAAAAAGTAACCGGTCCATGCCCAATATATAAACCATAAATTCACATAAAATTCCTCTCGAGGAAAAAGTAATGAGAAAAATAAGCCTGGAATACCCTCGGGTATCCTGGCCAAACAGCTAAACAGAGGAACACACCCCTAGGGTGGTCCTGGATCCAAGTAGATATCCCAAACAGTAGTTTATTATCATATTTAATTACCTATACAATTATAGGTATTTAAAACGGCTAAGGCCTCAGCCACATGACACCCCAACATGGGTTCGTAGTGCAACAATACACAAAAACGCACAACAGTTGGAATTTAAACACTAAGCCACCTACCTTAAATGCCCTTAAATGATATACGTGAATGAAGATACTCGAATCATCCTAGAAAGACATATATCTGAGGTGGATGAAATAATTTTTCAAACTCAATGAACATGCCATAGAATAATAATTGGCAAGAACTATGCAAGGAGGAGGATGAACTCACCTGTGCGGTTCCAGGGAGTTCAATGGTGTAGAAAATGGATTTCTGATGCTCGATCTGGAGCTCCTCAAAGGTCTGGCCCTCTCTCTTGACTCCTTCCTCCAGTTCTATGCCTTCTTTGTGAATAGGGGAGGCTAAATTCCATTTTAAATGAAAAAAACTACACGGTGTGTACTTTTCATTTTTTTAACTGTTCCTTTGGCGGCTTCTTTCCACCGCAGCATTGTTCATCCATCAACATGAGTACATGACGTGTATTCCTAATCACATGACGTATACTATCGTCCAGCTAGCAGCTGCTTCTACCATGTTACTATTTTCATTCCAACTAACTACACGTCATGTAAATATCCACTACACTGTGTGTAGTTGGGTTTTACACCCTTTATCACTGACATGGATTACAAACCCTGTGTACTCATCCCACATGGCCAAAGTACACGACGTGTTGAATATTAGACGACATGTAGTTTTGAAGTTTAGGATTTCCCCCATTTTCCTTATTTTCTAAAAAACACATAAGGAAAAGAGAAAATAATAAACCCGTACCTCAAAAATAAGAACCGGGATATTACAATATTATTGAAATATTGGATTAGAAATATCTCTAATCCTAACCATATATTGAATGTACAATAACAAGGCCTATGATTCAATGAATAATTTTTCATAAGTAAACTAAATAATTAAAAAGGAAGGAATTTGAATAATCTTTAAATAGAATATATAAATTGTGTGTGATTTATATAAATTATTTATTCTTCCAAATGTATAATTATTTGTATTGGTATTATAATCATGTTGTTATGATAAATTATTATTATTGTTATTGATATTATCTATGACATTATTATTTTTTATGTAACATAATTAGGTTAATGGAAAGAACATTCATAAAATTTGGGATTAACATTAATATTGATTATTATAAATTAAGTGTTAATTATTTATTGAATCTTGAATCGATATAGTAGATTGATGTGTTTTTCTCCATTGAATATATTTATTATTGATATGGTTACAATAATATTAGTATATTTTTTTACTTGATTGAATTTTGGGTGATGGTATGTATTATTGTGGAGGTAAATTGATGTATAATAGAGTTGATCATGATGCGAAAAAGTAGGGATTGGTATGAGTATCGTGGTATAGTCGATGTTGTAATGAAGGGAGAGTTTGATGTGATTCACTAATAGGATCCCCAAAAAAGTGGAATGATACTAAAATAAAGTAATTAATGAATAATTAATTTAATATTGATTGGTTTTTTATTAGTTAATTGTATGCGTTGAATAATAAATAAAGAGTGGGAAAATTAATTTATAGTTTTGGAAAATAATATTGATGTGGAGTGGTTATGGTAATAGTAAGTCATAAAGGCTAAAAATTAATAATGAAATAAAATAGAAATATATTTTGTGAATGTAAAATGGTTATAAAAATAAATAATGTGAGTTTCATTATGAAATGAGGAATGTGACGTTCAGTAGATGTTGGGTGGATAATGTATAGTGATGATGGGTTCTTTATATAGTGGATAGAGGTAGAAATGAGGTTGATGTTTGGTGGTGATAGTTTGGGATTACTCTAATGTATTTGGTATATGAATTTAGGTTGGGAAAGTGTATTACATATATTTATTGCAGTTTTTGTTATTTATTATACCCATATTCTAAGTAAGATATTGTGACCAATTACCTTATCATGATTTCAATTTTTGTTGTTTTACCTAATATAAAAGATGAAGGTTATATTAATGGATGAATCTTATACCTTAAACACTATCTCCTCGAGCCATGGTATATATTGTAATGGAATGATGTAATATTATGAAATGATTATGATTTAGGTGTATGGTGGAGAAATACATGGGGTATGAGAGAACAAGGATGATTTCATTCATGATTATTTTATCTATTGTTATTTGATATGATGATATGGTCGAGATGTGGATTATATAGATTGGTTTATATATAATTAATGGGATGTGATATGAGTTTCAGGTTATATGGATTTAGAGGGGATAAGATCACAAGGATCTAATCATTTGTGTTGTGAGGGTCACTAATTCATTTGGAAAGTGGATATAGGGCACCTTATCTTATTTTTTAATATTATTAAATGAATTGTCTATTTTTTTATGTGAATGAACCATTTTTATATTGGGTTTACTATTGACCTTTTTGTGAATGATTTGATTATTTATTTATTCACCAAGGTAATAGTATAAATCTTCCAAATTTTAATGAGATAATTTGGGTAGGATCCAATTGAGTATACAATTACACTAAAAAATATATTATATATCTATTTTTTATATTTTTATGAGGGATTTGGTGATTGTATAGGATGTTACTAGCATGTAATGATGAGTTTGGTAGTGGCAAAAATTTATTTTAATGAAATTTATTTTGGTTATTTTTTTATTTATGAAATTTAAAACATTGTGGGATTGGATTTATTCTATATTATATAATGTTTATTTGTTGTTTTATTATAATACATGGAAAATTTAGATGGTAAATCCACCTATTTATGTGTTTTGTACTTCATTTCATGTTTCTAAACCATGAACTATTGAAGATGACATTTGAGGTCCACAGTCAGTATCACTATTGTCCCTAGAGTGGAACAAATTTGGAAAGGTCATTACATGTATTTAATAAAGTAATATACTTAATTGGTAAATCTGAATATATATTTTTTATGTTCATATTAGTAAAAATAAATAGAGAAAATAAATAAAATTTAAAGATGTTTAATTTAAGAGAATAAATTTATAAATAATATATTTAATAATATATGATGATACATTTTTTCCTCTGGAGGAAGAAAGACACAATGATCCCCAATACAAGATGACATCCAACCAACCACATAACCTCAAGTATATAATATCCTTACCATACTATTAACCTTATTCATTCCACTAAGATTCATGTTTCATAATCTAATGTCAATCTCATGCTGATACTGGATAAAATTATGATATTTTTTTTTATTATTTTTCATATATATCATGTTTCTATAATTAAGTAATAATTTTTGTTATGTTTATTAGAAGATGATAGTTCAAATGGGGGAGTACTAAGGAATATAATATATAAAATTCATATCATTAGTAATAATACTACTTTTTTATAATTATGTAGTATATTATTCACAATTATAGAGACATACTAGAGGATGTGAAACAAACACTTGTGGCAATTCATGAAAGATTAACACAAGGGTAATGGATAACAAAAATGAAACTATAAGTGATTTCAAATGTTAGAAGCTATTTGTGTATGGTTTTTAGCCTTTAATCATTAGACTAATAAGGTTTATGGAGTTATTATGTTACAACCTAATTTTTCTTATATTTATTTTTATATAATATTTTTAGAGTTGTTGAGTAACACTTAAAGTTTTTTAAAAAGAGAGAGTTTTTTGGGTAATCATTTAGTTATAAATTTAGGATAAGAATTTAAAATTATTCACTAATATAAAACAAGGAAGACAAAATAAAGAACTAAAAATTTAGAGTGATAAGTTTTCATGTTACACTTGAAATATCTAAGTGAAAATTTACACAATATGAAATGGGAAGAGTGATAAGAATAAGATATAGTTTAAGAATATATTTACAATATGAATGAATAACTCAAACAATTTATGAAATAGAATACTGATACCTAGATTTTATTGCTTTTAGAACTAAAACAAACTGATGTTGTTACTTATTCAGGATCTTTAATGAAAACTAAAACTCATGAAAACAATAATATTATAATTTAAAATATGAAATTACATGAATAGAATAGATAAAGGATCAAAGAATTTAACATAGAATAACCTAGAATACCAAAATATAGTTAAATAGGGTTATTGAAGAATCGTGAACATTACTCTCAAATATCTCATTCTTGGAAAAGAGTAATTGAAAAATGTTTGGTTTTATATGTCTTTGGGTAAAATAAAATATGTGAACATAATCAAATAATTCTATAAATGATATTTCTAAAAAATTTCTCAACATATAACCTTATTAATGCAATTCACATGAGTTGAATAGAGACTAAGTATCCACTCTAACACTAGTGTTGGTATCTTATATAACTTCATTTCCATTATTATAAAGATAATCCTCCAACATTTCAAAATATTAGAGAATAGTATGGGTATTATTTAACATTGTTTTTCAATATTGGAAATAAAATTCATAGGGTATTATCAAATAGTAGGTTCTAATGCTTAAAAAATAAAAAATTTATTGATAATATAGTGAATATAAATCTTAAAAAACACTCGTGGGTCAGTAGAAGAAAATATTCATTTAATACACAATAAATATACATTTTAGAGGCCCCAAAAGATTTAATTTTAATACATTATATATAATGTTATCATAAATTATATGGGATGAAATTCAACAATAAAAAAGTAATCATAGAAGAGAAGTCAAATAATATTATTCCATGTGTGTAATCCTTGGTTAATGAATGAATTTAAAATATTATATATCCATTTTTATCACATTTATAATTCACACATTCTTGGAGCCCAATTAAATACTTTAATTTATGAAATTTATTTTATTTAAAACTAAATAGGACATCTTAGTTGGCTTTTAAGATATTATTACATTCATTACAATCAAAATTCATGATAAATCAGTTTTTTATTCATCATCTAAGATCATGTAATTTTCCAATTATTCTATTAAATTTTCATATTATTTCCTCACCTTGTAAATTATTTCCCCTCAAATCCATTAATTACACATTTTAAATTTCAAAATAAATTTTGAGGTTATTATTATTCTCATAAAAGTATTTGGAACATGTTTAAATATAAATGGAGTTACCATCAATTTATAAAACCAATGTTTTGCTGAGAAAATAATATACCATATATCTGATTATTTAATTATGATTTGAATATTTCAATACTTTAATAAAAATTTTAAAAATAATATTGACCCATATGATTCATCAATATTATTTAAATCTTAATTACATATTAAATATAAAATAATTATTGTAATTAAACGGAATCAATAATTAATTTTTTTAATCCAAAAATAATTATATTAATCATTAAATCCTAGGGATCCTATAAGTCACATATCATCATTTGAATTTTATGATATTTTATATAATCATTGGAACATATATCACTAGGATATAATTTTTAGTTTAATTTAATGATATTTCTTATAATAATATGGAATTTTGTTTCATTGCACGTGTCATTCCAGAAGCTTTTATATTCTTACTTCTCTTCTATTATCTCTTATTTATTATAATTTTTTATCTCCCCCAACAAATTTTTATTATAAAAATATTCATGTAAATTAAACATATAATTTTTCCCTGTAGTCATTATTATATTATAAAATCTTATCCACACACTTAACTGAGTCTAAATTATAGTGAGTTAAAACCATTGAATCAATAAATTTTTATCTCAATATTTTAATTACATTATTAATATTAACCTTATAATTTGTGGAAAATATATAAATAAAATATAGTATATTCACATTTATAAAACCATATAATAAAAATGTCACTATATTATGGGAGACGAGCATTGTACACCAATTATTTAGATGGTTTAAATGATCAAGATGCATCATAATTGCTTCAGGCCATTGAATAATGTCATGAATTTGTTTTCGATCAAATCATATTACTCTTATTAAATTTTCCCTCCATGATTAAGATTTAAATATATTATATTAAATGATATAAAATTAGTAATAGAAAATACATAATAAGAAATACAAACATATGATTTTCACTACACACTTAATACATTTATGTGACTTTCCCCTCACTAAGAATGTGGGAATGTGTGGTGATAATTATAGTGTAACACCCCAAGATTTTGTGATGTATTTTATTCAAATAAATTTTCTTCATTATATATTTTTCATTACACAGAGCATTGATTTCATATTTCATTTCACAGAACACTGAGTTTTTCATGTGTTATAAGCAACACAAAGATTTTCTTATGGTATACAGAACATTGAGTTTAAATGAAACATGACATACTATTAATTTATTATTATTTAATATGATAGTTATCACCTAGCTATTGAAATAGATAATATAAGTAATTATAAATAAATTATTAAAATATATGCTCTAACTTATTATATAAAATGAATAATTTTTTACTGAATAACTTGATATGAAAAATAAAACAATTTGAAAATAATGGAAATATTTTTATTTTTGAAAAAATATATTTATACCCAAAAATGTTTTTTGAGTAAATAAAATAAAAAAAATCATTTTTTGTGAACTAATTTATGTAAATATATATTATATATTCAATTATTGTTTTTAATTTTATCGTATGCATTCTGAAGATAATAAACTTGAATAAAGCCATTTTTTTGAAAAATATTTTCTTAAAAAGAATCTGTATCACATTTTGTGAAAATATAATGAAATTAAATTTTTAGAATTTCATAAAACTAATTTTATAAAAAAAATATTATAATAAATAAAAAATAAAAAATTATTTTTGGGTATTTTAATAAATTTTCTGAAGGCATTTATCATTTGATGAATAGTTAAAAATAATGAATTTTAAATGAAAACCGCCTTTTAATTTTAATTTAATATATAGATAAATTTTATTTTAAATTTTGAAATTATAATTAGTTAAATTATATATAAATTAATATAATTTTTCCATTTTAATGATTCTTATTTTGAATTATTCCTTGTAATGTATGAACATTTTCAATTTGAAAACTATCTTTCCTCATTTGTTTGTGCGATAAATTTTAAATTAAAATTTTCCAATTATGTAAATGTAATTTGGAAAAATGGATTTATTAATATGATTAGGAATAATTTATATTATATAATATGGGAATCCTTATTTTTTTCAAAAATCAATAAAAAAGTAAATTTTATTTTACAATGTTTAAGATAAAAATAGGTTTACCACGGGTTAAACAAAATAAATGACAGTGTAATCAAATTAAAATTTTATATAAAATATATTTCATATAAATATTCATAACTTATAATGTATTAGTATCTATAATACAACATTTTGACACACATTTCTTATGGAAAAATTGGTTACACCATTTTCTTTTCCAAAATTACAATTGTGCCACTATCCTCACTTATAAAAGGCCACATCATCTCCTATCTTTGTCACGCTGTCAACCCATTTTTTTCAAACAGCTACGAAACTAAATTCCCAAATTCCCTCTTTTCATCCTATAATCCTTATAATTTCTAATAAATTCAACGATGTTATGGTTTTTCTGGAATCCAAAAGAGGTTACCCGAAAAATAGGTAGCGTTTTTCAACAGGCATTATTATTATTTTTCTATATAAAAAATCATTCACTTGTAATTAAAACATCATGATATAATAAAATTATTATATTACCTCTACTTATATTTTTTATGTTATTTTCACTACCTATAATCATCTCCACTTTCATTTAATGGGATATAAAATCATCATCTGTGAGTAAGTCAGACTGCTACCCCGCGAACTGATGTCATTCATCATTCCATTATAAACTATGATGAATGGGTTTGATATTGGATATAATGTATATATATTATTTTTATAACATAACTATACCTATGGAGTCACTATATACTATATACCATTTTAGATTCCATTTCATAGGGGATATGATAAGGTCACACGTTTGTCTAAGGAACTACAACCTCATGAAGCGATGTGATTCATTTTTCAGTAACACATTACTTATAATATAATAAGGATAAATTTAAAGAATATATATTTTATAAAATGAATAATTATGATATAAATGTCATATTTATCATTATGAAAATATAATATATAATTCTTTGTATCTTCTTTTCACCCACTAAAAGATGATATTGTTGTTCATGAATTTCTGGACTAACACCTTCCTGATGCGATGTGAATATCTCTTTTCTATTAGAACGAAGGCCGTTCTTTTCTGAAAAAGGTGCATGGTTTGGGTTTGTTTTCAATCCTCTCATGGAGTACATAATATTTTGCAAGGAAAAGAATCATACAGTTCAATTCATAAGTATTTTTGAGGGAGACGTCATTTCCCAGTGTTTTCCAAAATTTTAGGGTCCAAAATTTGAGGAATGGAAACCATTGAAAAATGTTTTTTTCTTGAAGGCCACATTAATATATGGAAAAGGAATGAGCATCGTAGATATGGTCATCCTGATTTTTTTTTTCAAAAAAACAATGAATATTGTGATGGTGTTCTCTGTGACTAAGAGAATTTGATCTCTAAACGTCATGAAAGGTATTATTATAGAATCAACAATTAATTAATATTGAAAATGAAAAGTTTTCAAGAAGACTAGAATGAAGATTTCTAAGGAACGAAGCTATGCAATTTGAGATGGTGTTTTTTTGTGGTTACAATGAGCTCTACGAACCGACATTTTTAACGGAGCTTTGTGAGATGGAGGAAGCACTGTAAAGACATTTTTATCAATCCAGATTGCAAGAATGATGATGTGTACCTCCACATTTGGGAATTCCTATAAAGAAGAGGGTAACCCTCATCATTATGAATGGTTTTATGTGATAAAATCTGTGGTCGATGTGACTTCATGAAGAAAGAGATGCTCCACAATTCAGGCCATTCTATTTGATCTTGATCATCACGAGGAGACTTTTATCATCATTAATGATGCCAATGCTTATATGTAATATGAGATTAGTGAAGATGGTATGCTTTGTTTTGGATCAGTCAGGTTCATGATGGTGGCTGAACTGAGTGACATTGAGCGTCAAGAAGGGTTCTGCTCTACAAGTCATTGAGTTCTCTGAAGGGTTGTGCTCTGCGAGGTGATGGGATATGAGAAGGATTGAGCTTTGAGAAGAGGGTTTTCAAAGGGATATTTTGATTATAAGTGTGAAGTGGGAAGGGATTTCAGTGTGCATCTACTCAGGTATCTGATGTAAGTAGTGTCTCATGCTAAACAGAGACAAAAATTTTAATTCCAATATATTGATGTAACCTTCAAGTCGATAATTTGAGTTAGACTTCTCTCACAGTAGTGAGCTAGGGGGAGTTTATGGATGTTTTCTGAGGGAAGTAGTGATCCATCCTTGAAATTTTGTTAGGGAAGTTTGCCTGGAATAGAGTGAATGTGACCAAACTCTTGTACTCCATAATTGGTGAAGATTAGTTGATTTAGGTACAAATGACGCACTATTGGTGTATATTCCTCAGATGTTTCCCTTTGTGCTGAACCAAGTAAAATTTTGGTGTCATATCATTTCTTTCATTTCACTGAACAAATTAATAGGTTTCTTCCATTGTGGGAACATGATTCACAACTTTAAAAAGAAAAAAGTTCACACCCTAATTCACCCCTTCCCTCTCAAAGTGTTTTGGGGCCCCTCAAGTGGTATCGAAGGGAGGTTGAGGGTGTTAGATCTGTTTTTTGCTATTATAGAGAATTAATACAATGTTAGGGGAGTCCCCATCTTTTGTGGAAGTAATTTTTAGATATAGAATAAAAAATGAGATCTCATATAATATCTCTTACAATGGAAGTTGTTTTTTATATTGTGAAATGAATACTTGTTATTGATCCAAATGGGCTAGCTATGACTTATTATAATGACCCATAATTTACATACTTTGTTATTACTTCAATATTTAACCACACTTATTAAATAATATAAAAAACCATGAAAGGACCATATAGGTTTAATGTCTTTAGAAACTGGGAAACATAAACAACTTGTTCATAAATCATCAACATTGTCTCCCATTTATTTCATCATATCTAGAGTCCCTTTTGGAATATCCTACTTAATACCCTTCTTCTTGACCTGGGGGAAAGAAAACATACAAAAGGGTGAGCTCAAATGCTCATTAAGGGTAAACAAATGAAATATCAATCATAAGAACATAACATTTTGGAAATCTTAACCTGCAAAAGGGATCATAATATCATATCATGGGATAAATTACAGTAGTGAAATGTAATCCCAATAATCATAACATAAAAAATGAAACTTTGTGGAATACACACATTATCATAGAGAATCATTTATTATTAGTCAAGACTCATTGCCATGACTATCTTAGCAGATGAAGTCCATTTCTGAACCGAGTTCACTCCTCGTTTCAGTCATGTTTCACTGAGCCTGATTAACCTGTTGTTCCAGCCATGTCTATCTCATGAGATATAAATATTTACCCAATGAATTGGAGGGAGATATAGGTCCCACCCATATCATAATTAAACCATTCTTATGTGTGCCACAAAATCATTAATCATACATCATAGCATAACCCATGTAATAAAAATGAGATTCTTAATCATCATGCCATCATAACACAATCTATATAAGATAAAAGGACATTATAAAAATAATTCCATAATAACATAATCAAAACAATGTAAAAATAGGGATAGAAACATAACCCTATATTATCTTAGATGGAAAATTATTTTGATAAAATACTTGAACTCCATTCTTGAGGAAAATATCCTTTCTACTTCATAAACATTTTCCTTTCTTAACATGTCATATAATTTTAAACTAAAAGAGGTAGATTAAAAATAAACTTGAAAACTTGTAAAGGAATCTTCATGGAAATAATGTTCTAAAAGTCCACTCATGTCGTATATGTTAGAAAAAACATACTTCTCATACTTTGTCCGGAAAAGTCAAAAAGTACCTCGTCCAAAAATGAAAAAATATTCCTTTCATATCTTTTACTAAAAACTCGCCGATGGGTAAAATTGGATTTACAAAATTTTAGTAGGGTATAAATAATATTACATATTGAGGAAACATGGATGTGGATGATAAATATTCCCCAATAAATTCTTGAAGTATAAAGAATCTCGGATAAAAATTGAGATTGTGAGATTTTCCCTTACCTTAGGTCTGATATTCTTTGTATGTGTCCGAACCTACTGTATAATTATTTAAATAATGTTATTGTCTTAATCCAAAATTTAACTCATTGTTATGATATTCTATATAGTCATATTCTTAGCTTCTTATTAGTAATATTGCATTGTTACTTGTTATTCGAGTGTTTATGTCTTTTTGTTCTTATGTGTGTTTTGTCGAATAAATTCTTATTCTTCTTTTTTAGGTTATAGAGAACTCAATTACTGAATGGTATTAGTGTAATATATATCATATTTATTCATTCAATTCATTTATATAATAATTATGCAATTAAGATCATGTAGAACGAGTAGCATCACATCGTGGACATGATAGGCTGTACGTACGCCCGAGCGATGATACAGTTCCCATGATCGTCGAATTGTATTGAAGTGTATGTATAATATTTCAGAATCATTATCACCTTACAATAATAATATATAGTTATTCTTTACACCATTATACCCATCAATGTAAGGTGGTGGTGGAAAACAGATTACACCACGGCGTGGAGACGGTATTCTGTACGTATGCAGACGCGGTGATTTTGTTTTCTGTAGGAAGGATAGAAGGTGAAATAGGGTTGTTTATTATTTATAATAACATATCAGTATATGAGTTATACTGATGTTATTACTTCATAATAAAACAACTAAAGAATAAAAAGTTGAAGAAGAAATAAATTGGAAAGGATCGATAATGGATATTACCTCTTCTTCGACGCGCCTCTTTTTAAAATCCTCTTAGGGCACTAGGGTTGGTCTTTGAAGAAGCAAAGGTCCTATAGAATATTTCTAGTGATGTGGAGAAGATAATTTTTCAGGTTTTGGCCGATCTTGATGGCTCAAAGTGGTGTGAGAAGGAGAGGGAGGAGGTTCCCTTTTATAAGGGAGGAGAGGGGCACCTTTGGAATAACTAAACATAATGTTTTATTTTAAAGTCATATTAGGTTTTAATAGCTCAAAATTGATTTATTTCAAAGATAAGGTTGGTATGGGTAGAACTACTCTCATCCAATAGAATTTTGACAAGTTTAGGTTAATATTTTAACTTTATCATTTAGATTTAACTTTAAGTTAAAAAATATTACTTTTACCGTGTCTTCTTGTTTTCTTACACAATAAGGTTAATAAACATACTATAACAAGTGAAAAGAACCTCATTTTGTTTATTATTAATATATATAACCTTATCTAAGTCATTTGGCCGATCCTTACATTTTTATGAATAAAAAAACAATTTATAATATAATATTTGTTTTAAAAACTATTTTATGTCAATTTTTACACTATTTGGTAATTGATTTTTTGGAAACTCAAAACGGAATTATTAGTTTAAAAAAAGTTATTTAAATCAATAATAACATGTCAAATTAATCTATAAAATTAGTTTAATTTATAAAAAGTCTCAAATTACATTTATTTGGGTATTTATAACATCAATTATGTTAATATTTCATTAATACGGTAATTACTACATCATCGTTGTGTCATAAATAAATTAAATTATTTAATGTCTAAAAATTATAAATAAAATTCAATTATGTAGGAAATATTTTTATCTTTCTATTTAATATTTATAAGTGAATTTATCTTCTGTATTACCCTATATTAAAAATGTTTTAGTTATTAAACATTAATTTTAACTATTTTAACTATTCTTTAAATAAAATAATAATAAATGTCCTAATCTAATCCCAGTGGACCTAAATGGTCATTTTGTATTCCTAATGTTGTTTTTGGTCGAATTAAACTTACCCAATATAATTAGAACATGTGTTAGGGTAATAATAATACCATTTTTACCCTTAATTACCCTATTTACCTTTAACCGTGGTAAATAAAAGTAAAAAGAAACACTTCACCAAAAATTATTTTTTTCATATTGAACCACATTTTACTCCATGATGTTAACCGTGTGTCTCAGATTTTTGAAATTCCACTAACAAAAGTGGTACAATTAAGTTTTATGTAAATTTTTAAACTCTCCTAGGTGGTGGGTAAAAGTTGGTGAAAAGTTGAACAAAATTTTTTTTTATCTAAAATTATTATAAAATGACTCCAATGAATTACAGTGAACTTATATAGGTATTATGTATCAATTTTGACCTAAAATAAATTTAAATAATATAAATAATTATTTAAATAAAAAGTTGGTTTTTAAATAGTAACCTAGTGTTTTCACTATTCATCAAAAATTGTATGTTTTCAAAAAAATACCAAAATTTCACCCAAGGCTATTTTAGATATTCTGAATCCATAAATTAAGTCCATTTTGAAAAATAAAATTTATAAAATTTTAAAATGTGGTAATTACTATTCATAACAGCTAGTTTTAATAATATTTAAATAGCACATCGTTGTTTAGTGAAATTCGATATTGCGTACAACGCAAGCTATCGAGGAAGGTCTTGATTTAATGTAAATCAAGACAAACTAGTGTTGTTTGTAGTGAAATATTCCTTTGATAATGTATATAACATAGAAACAAAATATTTCTCATAAAAATATCGGGTGTTACAAGCTACCCCCCTTAAAATTAATTTCACCCTCAAAATTCGTCACTTTGTAACAAACAGATGAGGATACTTCTCCCTCATCATATCCTCAGGCTCCCATGTAGCTTCTTCTAATTGGGGGTTCCTCCATAACAACATTCACCAGGAGAGTGGTATTGTTTTGTGGAAATTTTTCACTACGATCCAGAATCTCTATCGGCTCTTCTTCATAAGAAAGATCTTTCTCCAATGGTACAACTTCTGAGCTGAGTACATGTGAAGGATTGGGTATGTAGTTTCTCAGGAGAGATAGATGGAACACATCATGAACATTATAGAGATTCAGTTGACACACCAATCGGTAAGCTACCTTCCCAACATGATCGAGTATTTCGAAAGGACCGATATACCTAGGTTTCAGCATTCCCTTCATTCCAAATCTCATTACACTTTTCCAAGGAGATATTAGTAGGAACAATTTATCACCCACTTCAAACTATAGTTCTTTTCTTATATTGTAGGCATAACTTTTTTGTTGACTCTGATCTCCTCTTATGTGTTGTTGAATAGATCTGACTTTTTCTTCCATCTCATCAACAAGATCAGGTTCTAATAGATTTCTTTCCCCAACATCATCCCAGCAAGTTGGAGTCATGCATTTCTTTCCATAGAGAGCTTCATAAGTTTCCATCTGAATACAAGAGTGAAAGCTATTATTATAAGAAAATCCCACCAAAGGTAGGTATTGATCTCAACCACCTTTGAAATCCATAGAGCAAGCTCTTAACATATCTTCTAGAGTTTGAATTATTCACTAAGACTGACCATCTGTCTGAGGATGATAAGCAGTGCTAAAAATCAACTCTGTATCCAGAGCATGCTAAAAACATCACCAAAACATTGAGGTAAACCTCGGATCCCGATCAGATATAATGGAAAGTGGTAATACATGCAATCCTACCACTTCATTTTATATATATCCTAGCAAGCTGATCAAGAGAGAAATCCTCTCTAATAGCAATGATGTGTGCTGAATTCGTAAGACGATCAACTATGAACCAGACAACATTATTTCCTTTGGATGTTTTAGGAAGTCCAGTTACAAAGTCTATAGTGATGTTTTCCCATTTCCATTAGGGTATGGGTAATGTTTGTAACATCCCTTTAGAATTTTGTCTCTCAACATTAACTTGCTGATAAACCAAGCATCGGGAGACATATTCAGCAACATCTCTTTTAATGCCATCCCACTAGAAGTACTCTTTCAGGTCTTTATACATCTTCGTGCTTCCAGGATGAATAGAGAATTAAGAACTACGAGCCTCATCTAGTAGCTCCTTCTTTAATTCTGGGATGGGAGGAATACAAACCCGATTCCTGAACCTTATTATCCCATCACAATCAAGGTTGAATTAAGGAACAATTTTCACCTTCTTTTGTAACTCTAAATCTTCTTTCTGTACCTCTATAATCTTCACATGTATAGATGGTTAAAAAATTCATTTGAGAAAGAAATGATTCTCCCCTTCCATTATAATTCCATGATCCGCCCTTTGTAAATCCATAAATATTTGATCTTTTGTGATCCTCATCATGGATAACCTAGCATGGTCTTGTCGACTTAATGTTTCTACCACCATGTTTTCTTTCCCTGGGTGGTAATGAATTGAGCAGTCGTAATCCTTAATTAACTCCAACAATCTTCTTTGGTACATATTCATATCCTTTTGTGTGAAAATATAATTTAACCTTTTATGATCAGTATAAATATCACACCTTTCCCCATAAAGATAATGCCTCCAAATCTTTAATGCAACGATTACCGCAGCTAACTCCAAATCACTTGTTGGGTAATTTTGCTCATGGATTTCAACTATCGTGAGGCATAAGCTATCACCATATCATTTTTCATGGGAAAACACCGTAATCCCTTCTTGGTTGCATCACTATAGATCACAAACCTTTCTCCACTATAAGGCAGCATGAGTACAGGTGCACTGGATAACCTTCTTTTTAACTCCTAGAAATTCTCTTCACATTCCTCCACCCACACGATCTTAACTCCTTTTCGAGTCAACTTGGTGAGTGGATTAGATAATTGTGAAAAATCTTTCACAAAATGTCGATATTATCCAGCCAGACCAAGAAAACATCAGATCTCAGTTACCATTGTTGGTCTCAACCATCTTCCAATAACCTCTGTTTTTTCTGGATCCATAGATATCCCTTCTTTTGAGATTATGTGACCCAAAAATGAAACTTTTTGAACCCAAAATTTACACTTGGTAAATTTGGCATAATGCTTCTCCTTTCTTAGGATCTTCAATACAATTCTCAAGTGATCTTCATGTTCTTCCTTGCTCTTTGAATAGACAATAATATCATCTATAAAGACTACCATAAATTGATAAATCTAGTCTCTAAAGACTCTATTCATTAGATCCATGAAGATAGAAGGGGCATTAGTAAGACCAAATGACATCACTATAAATTCATAGTGTCCATACCTTGTACGAAAAGATGTCTTTGGTATATCCTCCATTTTGACTCTTAATTGATGATACCCTGAATTAAGATCAATCTTGGAAAAGTATTGAGCTCCACATAGTTGGTCAAATAAGTCATCAATGCGTGGGAGAGGATATTTTTTCTTGATAGTGATCTTGTTATGTTCTCGATAATCATTGCAGAGTCTCATTGATCCATCTTTATTCTTAACAAATAGAACATGTGCTCTTCAAGGTGATTCTCTAGGGCATTTGAAGCCCTTATCAATATTCTCTTGGAGTTGTTTCTTCAATTCATTCAACTCAATTGGGGTCATTCTATAAGGTGAATTTGAAATAGGTGAAGCTCCCGGTATGAGTTCTATTGAAAACTCAACTTCACGATTTGTTGGAAGACCAGGCAATTCATCTAGAAAGACATCATCGAACTCCCGTACAATGGGAATATTCTTAATCGTGAGTTTCTCACCAACCATTTGAGATAAATAACCTTCATTTAGTGGAATAAATACCCATAATATGGAAGAAATTTCCACTGGAAGGTTATTTTCATCCTTGAATCTATAGACGAACAGAGATTGATCTGGAATAGGAAATGTGACTTCCCTTCTTTGGAAATTGATATGAGCTCCATATAAAGAAAGCCAATCCATGCCAAAAATCACATCAAATTCCACTATAGGAAGGATCACAGGATTTTCAGGAAGCACATTCCCACAAACATCAATCAGAGAAGAATTATAAACTTTTGATGCGACTGTTGTGCAATTAGGGGTTGTCACATCTAACTCAACATCTAATTGTTGAGGTAATACGACGATACCCTTAGAAAATTCTTCAGAAATAAAAGAGTGGGTGGATCCAGAATCAAATAAAACATTTTCTGCTATAGAGTGGATGGTAAGTGTACCTTCCACCACTTTGTTATCATACTCCACATCGCTGATAGAAATTGCTTGTGACTTTCCTTTGTCTTTGGCCTTAAGAGTTTGTTGACATCAATCATCGTCAAAAACCATTGGATTAGGGAATTGAATGGCATAATGCCCCATTTCATTGCACTTGTAACATTGAAGTGTAGGAGGTGCACTCTGTGTATCCTTTTCTTTGTTCGCATCATCAGACATCTTCTTCCCATCATTGCGGCATTCAAATGCCCGATGACCTTCTTTTCCACATTTGAAACATTTACATTTCCCTTTAAGAAAACTCCCTCCATGTTTCTTTCCACACTTTTGGCATAAGGTAAAACTCATATTCTTTTTATTGTGCTCTTTAGATTTTCCTTTGAATTCTATTTTCCTCTTCTTATCAAATGTATCTGACTGATGGGTTACATAAATCTCCATCTCAACCTTGAGAGCACATCGAACGATTTCCTCATAGCTATTGAAGTCCCTTATGGCTAATTCCCTTCAAATACTTGGTTTTAAGCCACTAAAGAATCGATCGATCTTAATCTCAGGTTGGATAATAATCTCGGAATCATACCTTGCATGTCTTGTAAAATTTTCTTCATAGGTACCAACAGATTCATCATCATTTTGCTTCAGTTCTAGAAACTCCTTCTCCATCATTATTTGAAGAATATGAGGGAAGTACATATTGAAAAATAAGTTCTTGAACTCATCCCATTCCATGGATTCAATTTAATCCCTTCGCCTTGTATTCTTGATAATATTACACCATTGATCAGCATCACCTTCCAAACAATACACCACTAAGATGACTTTCTCATGTTTAGAACATTGTAGAACTGAAAATATCTTTTCAGTGGTACTGATCCATTGTTCAGCCACTAATGGGTTAGTAGACCCGTTGAATGAGGGTGGACGCTGCCTCATGAAGAATTCAACAGAATGTTTATCCTTTCTTTGTTCGGTTGGATGTACTACATGATTCATAGCTTGAGAATGTTTTGTGATCATGGCTATAATATTTTTCATTCCAGCTCCCATAACGTCTGGTTTCTTAGGGGGACATTCATTGCATTGCCCATCACATTCTGCATTAACACGGTTCCATCAGGTTCCAGCCATTGACTAAAACCAAGAAGAATAGTGTGATAAATGCTAATTATAATAGAAAAACCACATAATAAATATTAAATTTCACAATTAATGTCTTATCATAGGTTATTCATGGCCATTTCTAACACACTAAGATTGTGTTCTAGGCTTAGACTTATATATAGGGTTCTTACCAAGGCTTTCACATCCTAGTTTCCAAAGGTTGACTATACCGTTCCTCTGATACCAACTATAACAACCCATACATTACATAAATTGTGATTACTTAAAAATTTAATCACACTTATTACAACATATAACAAAACCATGAAAGTACTATATAGGTATAGTTTCTTTAGAAACTGCGAAACATAAAAAACTGGTTCATAAATATTCTACATTGAATCCCATTTATTTCACCATATCTAGAGTCCCTTTTGGAATAACCTACTTAATAACCTTCTTCTTGACATGGGGAAAATAAAACATACAAAAGTTTGAGCTCAAATGCTCAGTAAGGCTAAACAAAAGAAATATCAATCATAAGAACATAACATTTTGGAAATCTTAACCTGCAAAACAGTTCATAATATCATATCATGGGATAAATCATAGTAGTGAAATGAAATTCCAATTATCATAACATAAAACAAGAAACTTTTTGGAATACGCACATACTCATAGAGGATCATTTCTTATTAGTCAAGACTCATTTCCAATACTATCTTAGCGGACAAAGTCCAATTCTGAACAAATTTCACTCCTCGTTCCAGTCCTATTTCACTGAACCGGATTAACCTGCCATTCCAGCCATGTCTATCTCATGAGATATAAATATTTACCCAATGCATTGGAAGGAGATATAGGTCCCACCCATCTCATAATGGAACTATTATTATGTGTGCCACAAAATCATAAATCATAAATCATAGCATAACCCATGTAATAAAAATGAGATTCTTAATCATCATGCCATCATAACACAATACATATAAGATAAAAGGATATCATAAAATTAATTCCATCATAAAATAATCAAAATAATGTAAAAATAGGGATAGAAACATAACCCTATTTTATCTTAGATGAAAATAATTTTGATAAAACACTTGACCTCCATTCTAAAGGAAAATATCTTTTCTACATCAAAAACTTTTTCCTTTCATAACATGTCATATAATTTTAAACTAAAAGAAGTTGATTAAAAATAAACCTGAAAACATGTAAAGTATGCTTCATGGAAATAAAGTTCTAAAAATACCTTCATGCCATATAAGTTAAAAAAACATTCTTCTCATACTTTTGCCAGAAAAGTCAAAAATTACCTCGTACGAAAAACGACAAATGATTCCTTTCATATCTTTTACTAAAAACTCAGCGAAGGGTAAAACTGGATTTAAACAATTGTAGAAGTATATAAATAATATTACATATTGAGGAAACATGTATTTGGATGATAAATATTCCCTAGTAAATTCTGAAGTATAAACAATCTCGGATAAAAATTGAGATTGCGAGATTTTCCCTTACCTTGGTCTGATATGCTTTTTACATGTCCGAACCTCCTTTATAATTATTTAAATAATAGTATTGACTTATTCCCGAATTGTAATCATTGTTATAATATCATATATGGTCATATTCTTAGCTTCTTATTAGTAATATTGCATTGTTACTTGTCATTCAGGTGTTTATTTCTTTTTGTTCTTATGCGTGTTTTGTCGAATAAATTCTTACTCTTCATTTTAGGTTATAGATAAATCATTTCCAGAATGGTATTAGTGTAATATATATCATATTTATTCATTAAATTTATTTATATAATCATTATGAAATGAATATCATGTACAAAAAGTCGCATCACATCGTGGAGATGGTAGGTCGTAAGTACACACGAGCGATGATATCATTCCCATGATCGTGTAATTGTATTCAAGTGTATGTTTACTATTTCAGAATAATTATCACTTTAAAATAATCATATATAGTTATTATTTACACAATTATAACCATCCAAGTAAGGTGGTGGTGGAAAATAGATTACAGCACGGCGTGGAGACGGTATTCCATACGCACACACGTGCGGTGATTTCGTTTTCCGTTGGATGGATAGAAGGTGAAATAGGGTTGTTTCATATTTATAATAACATATCAGTATATGAGTGATACTGATGTTATTAATTCATAATGAAACAACTAATGAAGAAGAAGTTGTAGAAGAAAAAAATTGGAAGGGATCGGTAATGGATATTACCTCTTCTTTGACGTGCCTCTTCATAAACTCCTCTTAGGGCACTAGGGTTGGTCTTTGAAGAAGACCAAGACCTCTAGGATGTTTCTAGGGAAGTGGAGAAGAGAATTTTTTAGGGTTTTGCCGAGCTTGATGGGTCAATGTCATGCGAGGAGGAGAGGGGGGAGGTGCCCTTTTATAAGGGAGGAGAGGGGTACCTTTGGAAAAAAAATATTATTTTATTATATAGTCATATTCGGTTCATAATAGCTCCAAATTGATTTATTTCGAAGATAAGGTGGGTATGTGTCTAAATAATCTCATCCAATAGAATTTGGAAAAGTTTAGGTTACTATTTTAACCTTATCATTTAGATTTATCTTTAAGTTAAATAATTTTACTTTTACCGCGTCTTCTTGTTTTCTTACACTATAAGGTTAATAAACATACTATAACAAGCCAAATGCACCCCAAGTTGTTTTTTATTATTATATATAACCTTATATAATTGATTTTGACGATCCTAAAATTTTTATGAATAAAATAAAAATTTATAATATAATATTTTTTTAAAAATCTATTTTATGTCAATTTCGACACTATTTGGTAATTGATTTTTTTGAAAATCAAAACAGAATTACTACTTCGAAAAAAATTAATTAAATCAATAATAACATGTCATATTAATCTATAAAATTAGTGTAATTCATAAAAAGTCTCAAATTACATTTATTTGGGTATTTATAACATCAATTATGTTAATATTTCATTAATATGGCAATTACTGCATCATCATTGTGTCATAAATAAATTAAATTATTTAATGTCTAAAAATTATAAATAAAACTCAATTATGTAGGAAATAATTTTAGATTTATAATGAATATTTATAGGTGAATGTATCTTATGTATAACCCTATATTATGAATGTTTTAGTTATTAAAGGTTGTTTTTAACTATTTTAACTATTCTTTAAATAAAATAATAATAAATGTCCTAATCTAATAAAAGTGGACCTAAATAGTCATTTGTTATTCCTAATGTTGTTTTTGGTCGAGTTAAACTTATCCAATATAATTAGGGCATGTCTTAGGGTAATATTAATACCATTTTCTCCCTTAATTACCCTATTTACTTTTAACCATGGTAAATAAATGTAAAAAGTTACTATTCACCAAAAATTATTTTTATCTTATTGAACCACATTTTACTCCTTGATGTTAACCGCTTGTCTTGGATTTTTGAAATTCCACTCACAGAAGTGGTAAAATTATGTTTTATGTAAAATTTTAATCTCTCTTAGTAGGTGGGTAAAAGACGGTGAAAAGTTCAATAAAATTTTTATATATCTAAAATTATTATAAAATGACTCCAATGAATTAAATTGAACTTATACAGGTATTATGTATCAATTTTGACCTAAAATATATTTAAATAAAATAAATAATTATTTATATAAAAAATCGGTTTTTAAATAGTAACCCAGTGTTTTCACTATTCATCAAAATTTGAATGTTTTCAGAAAAATACAAAAATTTCACCATAGGCTAATTTCAATATTACGAATCCAAAAATGAATTTCATTTTGAAAAATAAAATTTATAAAAATTTTAAAAGTGGTTATTACTATTCATAACGGTTAGTTTTATTAATAATTTATTAGCATATCGTTGTTTAGTGAAACTTTGTATTGTGTACAACGCAAGCTATCGAGGAAGGTTGTGATTGCATGTAAAGCAAGCCAAGCTAGTGTTGTGTGTAGTGTACGAATCCTTTGATGGTGTATATAACATAAAAACAAAATATTTTGCATAAAAATCTCAGGTGTTACCCTGATGCAAACATGAATATTCTTAATGTCAATTCTATAGAAAAGAATTCTCTCACCGCAAATTTTTCTGATCAAATCTATCTAAATGGGGTGAGTTTCACCTCATCAAATTCCCCATGGGATAAACATGGAAATATTTATGAAGTAGATAGAAAATTGATTTAAAAAAAAACAACATGTCTTGCATAATAGGTTTGACAATCTGATGATGCAGAGTGATGAGAATGTACACTCCTTCAATTGAATTACTAAAGTTGTTGGAGAAATTTGAGGTCTAGGTGAAGAAATAAAATATGATGATATTGTAAATAAAATATTGAGAAGACTTCCACCCCTGTACAATGTAATGGTTCCATCCATTGAGAAAATAGAACCTTCTAAACATTCTATAAATGATTTTTTGAGTAGCCTGGTGGCATATGAAATGAGAGTCAAGAAAAAAGATTCCATGACTCGAGTGAGAAATTAAATGGCTTTCAAATCCATGAAAAAACTAAAAATTTCAAAAGATATTAGTGGAGATAATGATGAGGAAAAATAAATTCTTTCTTTAATTTCCAAGAAGTTCTATAAAGTAAAAGATAAATTTAAATGGATGTAACCTCTAGCTTACTTTCGTTATGGAAAAGCTAGTCATATTGCCTCTCGGTGCTCAAGAATATTTGAATATGAAGAAATATAAGGTGAACACATTGATAAGTCTCAAAAAACGTTTTTCAAAAAGGAAGATGTCAATTCTAGAAACAAAGTACCAAATAAATGTTTTGTTAGTGAATAAGAATATGATGAAAATTAATTCATTGAAGAAGATGAAAAATAATTTAAAATATGAAACCATGCTTCCATTATGGATACCATCGAAAAGTCAGAACCATCAATAGACAAAGATAGAGATAACCAGTTGACAACTACTGCCGATCCCCTGTTATAACTTAAGGAAGTTTTTTGTAAGCTTGAAAATAAGTGTAAGAGATGAAATAAGTGGAATGAAATGGTATTAGAATCATTAGAAAATGTTGATCATCATGAAGATAAAATTGAAAAACTAAAAGAACTAGTGAAAGTACAGTCATCAATACATGAAAGGATAGATGATGTAGTGTAACTAATGTTCAAAATCAATGAACAGAAAAAAGCCATCAATGACCATACCTCGATACTGAAGGGGAAGTCCAAAACTATTGGGGGACTCAATGAATAAGTTGTTACTATATTGATTATGCTCAAAAGAGAATCATGATCAAAAGAAGAAAAGAGAAAAAAAATACAATTTGGTGTGTTCTCAGATGTCAGGCTGCTAGAGAGATAAAAATGAGGGTCTGATGGAGTTGAAAAGATTTTGAGTGACCAAATAATTGCATGGATAGTAAACAATGAAATCCTTTGTGATACTTAAACATCAAATGATGCAAATAAAGTGGACCACAATAAGGGAAGATAATTGTTGATCTTGTTGTTAATCACCATATGTTCTAAAAAATAACATTGATCAAACTGATTGGAGACCAGAAGACTATCCTTGAGCTTCCTGGAATAATAGACAGTCAAAAAAAATTCCCAAGGATTAAGGCATTAGGGAAGTTATAAGTGAGAAGACATTTCCTCTCAAGAAGTGTTAGTTATGTGGTTATCTGGTTCATACTTTTCCATATTGGTAAGAGGAAAAAAGCTATATTAATGCGGGAGAACATAGAGTTTAATAGAGGAGAAAAAATTCATATACTACTACATATGAAAGAAAAAATTTCTGTGGATATTGTTTTTGTTGTTATAACTATGTCCATAAAGACAATTATTTCAGGATGAGGACTGACATGGAAACCTCATACCAAAGTCAGAGATAAGTCAAGGCTAGACCCAAAGATATTTTTTCTCTTTAAAATAGGTTTTCTCTTCTGGTAAACGATTTTTTCTATGAAGAACCAATGTCTATGGAAGAGATAATTGAAAGGCTTTCAGTTTCCAACACTCAATCCAATGTCTCATGGAAAAAAAGAAGAAAATTGAGAAATCCAACCTTGAAGAGGTATCCCACAAAGATAAAAAAAGAAACAACACATGGATTCTTGAGATTTGTCATTCATATCATATGACAGGTAATGAACACCTATTAATGAAAGTCAATAGGAGGGTTAAAGGAACAATTTTATTTTGTAATGATGGAGCTCTGAAAATCAAAGGTAGTGGAAGTAATGAAGATGCTAATGGAGAGATAAATAAAACTAAATACCATTATGTGGATGTACTACGTCATAATCTCATTAGTGTGAGTAAACTCAGTGACTCAAGACTTATAGTTACCTTTAATCAAGAACGTTTCACTATCAAGGGAAGGATAAGAAATTAACTTATGAAATGATGTAGAACAGAAGGCAACCTGGGTAAAGACTCGACCCTAATTGCTCGAAGTCAGTTTCTTATTTTATTGAATTGGCATATAAACATGTAATATGCATTCCTAAGGAGTGAGTATTTTTGTACTATTGGAAACAAGATACATACATAAGTTTACCATTGCAACTAAAAAAACAACATAGAATCTCCTTTGACAACATCTATAACTCTTAGTTTATTTCACCTTGTCATTCACAATAAAATTTTTTATGCCCAAAGAAAATAAAACAAAATAAAGGGGGGATCTCAAACGCTCAGTATGGGTAACCAATACTGTGGGAGATATGATAACAAAAACATTAGGCATAGTGAATAATTGAAAACACATGCCTTTACAAATAATAAACTTGAACACATTGTGGCAGGAATATGAGTTGTGTAATTAATGACAAAACAAAAAATAATCATGGGTAATCTACTAATCAAATAACCACATGATCCATCAATACTATTTTTATAATGAGGGAAGGAATAATGTGGGACATCATCAATATAGTCTTAATTCCTTGTTCCAAGACCATAAATAAAATATTTTTCAAGGCCTCGTTCCATGACCTAGTTTGCCTCATGAGACCTTCCAATGCACTGAGGGGCTATAGCGGGCCACACCAAACACTTAATAATTATAGTGAATTATTAATATGAATGGGGTGAATATAAAAAACATACACATTCCTATTTAAACTAACATATGAAATGTAAATAACATTCCCCAGTCATTAATATTAAACACTAACCATTCAGAGTAAATTGGTGAATGGTTTTAAGAAAGAACATACATAGTCAAACTAATTATAAACCATTAAATTAACTATGGTAGATGATATAATAAGATATAAAACTAAATTAAGTACAATATTCAAAAAAGTATGTTGAAATATATGAATATATTTTTTAATGAGACCATTGACAAATTCTTGAGGAAATAATCATTAAACATTCCAAAGTGTCCCATACCACCTTGAAACATTCAAATAATATTCCCATTGAATATCATGAGAATAATAAGAATATTGATATGATATACCAGAGGGACGTACATATACAACAAGAAAGAAATTACTGGTGATCAAGGAATATATCTCATAAAAGTTAATGAGATATTAGAGAAATCTATTTTACTTTTGAAGGAAGATTCCTTTTGTAAATTCATTTATATTTTCCATGAAATAATATTTTAAACACGAATATTCTATAAAATAAATTACTTTGTCATAAAATTTTAATTTTAGTCATAAATGATGCCATACTATTGTTAAACCATTTAAAAATAGTTCTTATGAATCTTTATTAATGAATCATTTTAGAGCATTTTACAGAAAGTATTAAAGATAATATAAAAGTTGAAAAGCACATTTGTTATCTTAAATCAAGAAATTATCCAAGATAATTTTTCAGGATAAATAGAATTTTTTTATAAAACTAATTGTTGCTTAAACCAGATTTGGGTGAACACTTGAAAATGGGTAAGAATTGGAATATATCCCTTGAATCGGGTTTGTATTTCAGATACCATTTTGAATGTTCCTTTTAAAACATGTAACTATCCTCAAAATAAGGAAGGATTCTTGTTGGTGAATATATATATAACTTTAAAAACTAATTTATGAGGAGTAAATAATAAGAAAAAAGAGTTTAATTAAGGTAATTAGACAATAAAAATACCCGGAATGAAAATAGAGGTTTAGGTGGAAAAACCCTCACCACTTTTTAATCAATTGATTCGAATATACCAAAATTAATAATATTAAAATTATACATTGAATAAAATGACAAAAATATATTAATTATATGTTATACCAATTGTATAGATACATACACCATACACAATTATTAGTAGTGAATATGGAAAATCTCACAAAAATGGAAGTGAGATGAAGAAACCCTTACCATATGTCTGAAATGTGTTCTCCTCTTTAAAATAAAGTCCACGAGTATGAAATTTTACTACTTAATAACATAATTCAGAACCTATTAGACTTATATTTTGTTTATAAAAATTATGTTTAGTTCATTTATTCCCTTATTGATAAGTTATTATATTGAATTTCGTCGTTTTGTTGTTTCAGAGTGTTCATTTTCATTATTTTCATAATCGGTCCACTTGGTCTTAAGTAGTGGACTTCATGTTGAATGTAGGTAAATCTATAAAATTGAAATTACATAATATATATGAACATCCAGAAGTGTTAATGGTAATTTATATCATTTGTTTTACTTGGAATGAGGATGAATCATTAGATGAAATATTAATGATATTCACTTAGATTACAATAGGGGTATTTTGATTATTAAAAACTAGTTTGGTCATATGATTTAATATTATGTACATATACTATTTCATGAATATTAATAAGGTTAAAATACATATATTTTCGTGATTTTAAAGAAAAAAAATTGGTTCATGACTAGCAATTAAGGATAAATTTAAAAACAAATCTTCGTCGCCCACAAAGGAAACAAATTGGAACCTCATAGATGTTGATATCATTTATAAAAATAAATGAGAGGGAGTAAGAATATTGATGATGGATCATCGATTAAAATTATATAATTAAATATATATATATATACGACACTAGAGTTATCATGGTCATTTGTACGGAGTATGTGAGGAGATAAAAAGAGAAGAGATGAACATGAAAATAAAATAAAAGTTAAGAGACCCCTTATGAAAATTCGAGAGCCTAACAACGTCGCTAAAAATTTCATAAAATTATTTGAAGATAGAAACATAGTATCTTATAATTTTGAAATAAAATTAAAATTAATAGGAATACATAATATTGAACCCCATCATATGAGAATGGAAATTCAAGGAGATAACATAGATGAACCGTTGACTAATATAAGAGGGTGAAAGGTACCCTTACCTTGTAGAGAAACTACAAGAACATGAATTTTGGTACTTTGGGGGCATAAGAAGACATTTAGAGGACTCCTAGGGAGGTAAAAACACTAGATATTTTAGGATTAGGTATTTTTAATAAATTAAAATGAATTGATGAGTGGGTATTTATAGTAAAAGATATAATTTTTTTATTAATTTAAAAAGACACCTCATTAGATAGTTTTGTAAAACCATGGGATTTCCAATGGTATATGCCCCTAGTATTTGAAACATGGGATATATAATATCCTTTTGTACTATACAACAGTCTACCAGCCTATTATTTTTGTTATTATGTCATTACGATGTCATTAAACTACCGAAAACTCAAAACTGTATTTTTACTATTAATGAAAAATTCACGTATTTTTGAAAAATCCAGAAAATTTACTCTAACAATTTCTTCATGCGTAGAATTTAAAAATTAACTCCATTTTTTGAAACTAATTTTCTAAATATTTGTAATTTAGCATTTAATTAAATTCATTTATTATACCAAATAACCCACTTTAAAACTATATCTCGTTTTATAAGACCTTGATAGATTAATCAAGGTCCTATAAAATTATCTTATAATAATAAAACATTAAAGTAAAAATTTGTGATCATATTTAATGAAAATAAATTTCCATTTTAAATTATTAAATTTATACAAAAATTGTATCATAAATATTTATGTCATACAAAAATTCAAATAATTATACTGTGATATTTTTTTCACTTTTAAGATGTTTAAATTGTATTATACATCATGGGTGAATCTTATTTTCTTATATGATTTAATATTAGTTAATAATAATTACTATTCATGAAAGTGTTTCAGTATTCATAAGGGTATGTTATTATTCCCCAAAAAAATAAGTATGTTTTATCAGACTCTAAATATCATTCTAACGCAACTATGTATGTCAGTTTTTAAAATTTAAATCATAGAGGTGTAAAAATTATGTTTACTTGACTAGGTTATAAGGAAGTGGTGTTTTGTAAAAACATAGTTTTTCAGGAATTCTAAAATAATTATATTTTTAAATTCATAGGGTGTTACATTATTCCCTCCTTATAAAAATTTCATCCTCAAAATTTGAAATTGAACATTGAATTTTAAGGGTTGATAGTAGACAAATTACAATTTGGAAAAACCACATCAAGAATATATTTAAAATATTCTATTAATAAGAGTAAAGGGAAAGTCATTGGTTACTGCAAAAAAACACATTCTAATTGGAACCCATGGATAAGGATGAATAAACAAACCATCTTATAGCAACATTAAAATCTAAAACCCTTACAAATATCAACTTTAATCATTTCATAAATGGTTTATAATTCCAAAATATAATTATTCAACACATTATAATGAAATCCTATAAATTTCCAATATAAAATTATCATTAACCCTTAATCAATAAGAAGCAGCTCTGAAATTCACATTCCAAACACGTGAATAACATCATCATGTATCCTCTTGAAATATCATACTAACTTGAATTACCATAAAAACCATATCAGAAACATGCATTCCTCTGTATTCATTATGTAAGATAAATGTTATTGGATATATTCCTTAAATCCAAAAGTGTTGTAAATTCCATCGATGATTGCATAGACCACTTATCGACAAGTCAATAATCAGTTCCAAGGTATTCAGTATATATCTGAATCAATCATTTCTTCTTCTTTATCTCAACATGACATATATACATTAAGGGTGGTCCTTACCTCAATCATATGTTTTTAAAAAAAAATTAACATTCTATTGAATCACATTTCGATTGTACCATTCACTATATGACCTGAAATCCTTAATAAAATAGTACTGTAGTACAATCCTTATAAATCTCATAATTCATACAGCCAATACAATACTGAAAAAAATATTTTAATGACATGATTCATGACTTGGAATATTAATCATTCTACTACATCTGTGGTGGCATCATAACATGATCACTATCCAAAATCATTATTTGGGTTATATTCTT
This sequence comes from Viscum album, assembly GCA_963277665.1. Lineage (NCBI taxonomy): Eukaryota > Viridiplantae > Streptophyta > Magnoliopsida > Santalales > Viscaceae > Viscum > Viscum album. Next base: position 1,427,439,759 of record OY728156.1, on the reverse strand, counting down.
TTGACGCTTGGGAAATTGATTCTCATAGTGTCCCATATCATTAATGTTGAAGCATTTAATATGGGGAAATTTATTACTTGTCATTCAATTATGATCATGGTGTCCTATTTCTCAACACTTTAATAAAAATGTTTTTCACCTCAATCATATACCATGGTGTTTCCTTCCATAATCATCACATGTGGGAAAATAAATCATTCTATTATTCCCTTTATCCATGTGTTTCCCTTCCATCCTCTTATTATTATGCTTCCTTTCAAAGCCATAAGACTTAGAAAAGTATTTACATACCTAGTAAAAACATGATACTATTTCCTCATATGATGAGGATACTTGGGAGACAATATTCTTTTGAAATGATGGCTTATGACCATCAGAGATATGATCCTTCTTACTCTTCACATATCGTTCATTGGTGAGGTTCTCATTTCATCTTCGTGGCACAATTTATAATCAATTAGATATTATATATTAGCTGGTATCATTATGATCTCTATATGACTATAAACATGGTATAACACAATGTATAAATTTATGCATCATAAATACTAGAACCACATACTTTGGTATCTTTGGGGGCATAAATCCTTCATAATGTTGGGTAAATAAACTCTGAATTCTCCTAAGAATATCCCCTGCGAGTTTCAATACCAAGAGTGAAGAAATGCATGTTGCTGTGTGCTAGGATCCCCTAGGTCATGCCCAAAACTCCTTGTCAGAGTTTTTACTTCATGGTACATTTGTGCTAGAGCCACATATGCCTTTTTGTACCCAAACATGGATTTATTTAATAGATATATCCACATAATCTATTAATTACAAAAATACTAGGATGTTCATGTATGCTTATCAATAAATACTATCTTAGGGATTTGTTCCTTAATCAACGTTTTCTAAATCTAGTTTCCGTGTTTTCTACTAGACTTCCTCAGATACAAAATGTAAATTCTCGACCCCAGTTGCCCAGTGATGGTGCCTTATTTTATTACATTGTTATATAAAAAAGTAATATGCATCATGAAGGACTGAGTAGTTCGGTAGTATTGGAAACAAGATGCATACATACGTTCTGAATTACCACTTGAAAAGAAAAACAACATAGAATCTCCTATGACAGCATCCATAACTCCATAGTTATTTCATAATGTCATTCATAATACCATTCTTTCATGACATGAGAAAATTAAATAATAAAGGGGTGAGCTCAAATACTCATTAAGGGTAACCAATACAGTGAAAGATATCAAAACACAAACATTATGCATGGTGAATAATTTAAAGCACATTGCTTTACAAATAATAAACATGAACACATTATGGAGGGAATATGATCTTATTAAATAATGACATAATAAAACATAATCATGGGTGTTCTACTAGTTGAATAACCACATTAAGTATTATTAATTTTTTCATAATGAGTGAATTCATAATGCGGGACATCATCACTGTATCGTCAAGGCATCGTTCTAAGACAAAAAATAATCATTTTGTCAAGGCCTCGTGCCATGACCTTGTTTGTCTCATGACACCTACCGATGCACCGAGGGGCTATACCGGGCCCCACCCCACACTTTCTAAGTCCAATGAAATCCTAATACGAATGTGATGAACAAATGAAACATAAAATTTCATATTGAAACTAACATAGGAAATGTAAATAACTTTCCCCAATCATTAAGCATAAACACTAACCATTTAGATTAAATTGGAGAATGGTTTTAATATAGACAACCAATGTCAAACTAATCATAAACCATTAAAATAAATACGGTAGATGATTTAATATGAGATAAACCTAAATTATGTACATGATTCATCAAAAGATTTTGTCATAGATGAATATTTTCTAAAATGATACCATTGACAAATTCTGGAGGAAATGATCCTTAAACATTCCAAGGTGGCCCATACCATCATGAACCATTCAAATCACAATCCCTTATAATTTTATGAGAATAATGAGACTATTTATATGATATTAAAATGGTAATTACATACACCACAAGAAATAAATAAGTGGTGAAAAAGGAATATATATTATAAATGTTAATGAGAGATGCAAAAAATCATTTTAACTTTTTAAAGAAGATTCCTTTTGGAATATAATTTATATTGGCCATGAAATCGTATTTTAAACATGATCATCCCATAAAATAAAATACTAGGACATATAAATTATATTTCAGGAATAAATGATGTCCCAATAATGTTAAACCATGTAAAAATATTTCTTAAGATTCTTTATAAATAAAACATTATAGAGCTTTTAAGGGAAGTATTAAAGATAATTTTAATGTGAAAAAGAACATTTGTTATCTTAAATCCAGAAATTTTCTAATATTGTTTTTCATGATAAATTTTTTTTTTTATTAAACTAATGGTGGCATAAAATAGATTGTAGTGTACACTGTATAACAGGCTAGAATTTAAAAATATCATATGAATGATGTTTTTATTCTGGAAACAATTTTGAAAGTTCCTTTTAAAACACATAACTATCCCTAAATAAAGAAGGATTAGGTTTTATGAACATAAATAGAACACTAAAAGAGAATTTATGTAGAGTAAATAATAATACACAAGAGTTTCATTAAGGTAATTAAACAATATAAGTAACCTAAAAGAAAATGGATGTTCTGGTGGGAAAACCCTTACCACTCTATAATCAGTCGATTTGAATGCCCCAAAAATAATAATATTATAATTATAAATTGAATACCATGAAAATATTTATAATAATTATTTTTTATACCAATGGTATATAATCATAAACTAAACAGAAGTATTAGTAGTGAATAATGAAAATCTCACAAAAATGGAAGTGAGATGAAGAAACACTTACCTTAAGTCAGAATTTGTTCACCTCTTGAAGTTATAGTCCTAGAATATGCAATTATACTCATTAATAAGATAATTAAAAACCTATTAGACATTTATTTAGTTTATCATAATTCTATTTATTTCATTTATTCCCTTGTTGATAAGTTATTATATTGAATTCCTTCATTCCAGAGTGTTCATTTTCATTATTTTCATAATCAGTTCAGTAGCTCTTAAGTAGTGGTGTTCAAGTGAAATGGATGTAAATATCCAGAATCGAAATTAAATAATATTTATGAAAACATAGAAGTTTTAATGGTAATTTATTTCATTTGTTTTACATGAATGAGGATGAATCGTAAGATGAAATTTTAATATCATTCCCATAGATAACTATAGTAGTATTTTTATTACTAAGAAGTAGTTTGGTCATATGATTTAATATTATGTACATATACCAATTACTGAATATTAAATAGGTAATAATAAATATATTATATTATGTTTCTACCATAGAAATGGTTTCATGACTATTAATGAAGGAGAAATTTAAGAATGAAACTATGTCGTCCCTGAAGGTTATAAATGGGAACCTCATGGATGTTAATTTCGTTTTTAAAAATAAAAGGGAGGGAATAAGAATATTTATGATGGTTATTCAATTCAAAAAATATAATTATTTTATATATATGATTATGGAATTATCATAGTCATTTTGAGAGAGTATTTTAGTAGAGAAAAAGAAAATATATGAACTTGAAAATAAAGCAAAAGTGGAGAGATCCCTTATGAAAATTCGGTAGCCTAACAACGTCGCTTAAATATTCATAAAATGAATTGATGAGTGAAAATGGTATATAGTCATATGGAAATAAAAATTACAGTCATATGAATAGATAATACCAATCCCAAAAATATGAGAATGTAAATTCAAGGCGATAACATATAAGAGTCTTGACTAAAAGAAGAGGGTGAATGGTTCCCTTACCTTGTAGCGTAATTAGTAAAACATGAATGTTGGGACCTTGGGGGAATAAAAACACCTTAAGAGGACCCCTATGAAAGTAAAAAAACCATATATGAAAGGATTAGGGATTTGGAATGAATCACACTGAATGGATTAGTGGGTATATATAGTAAAAGAGAGAGAATTGATTATTAATTTAAAAGGAAACTCATTAGTGGTTTTTGTAAAACCATGGGTTTTCCCATGGTTTTTTCCTATGGTATTAGCCAGATGGGACAAAAACGATCATATTGTACTGTAAAAAATTCTAAAAGCCTTTTATTTTAATTATTATGTCATTATGATGTCATTAAACAAAAAAACTCAAAACTTTATTTTTACTATTCACAAAAAATTCAAGAATTTTTGAAAAATCCAAATGAATTACCCTAACCATTTCTTGACATGCAGAATTCAAAAATATACTCCATTTATTAAATATAATTATTTATAAATTTTTTATTTTGTTTTTAATTAAAATCATATTTTATTCCAAAAAACCCCACTTTAAAACTATAAATCGTTTTATAATGCCTTGAAAAATTAATCAATGTACTGTAAAATTATATTAGAATCATAAAAAATAACGTACCAATTTGTGATCAAATTTTATGAAAATACATTTCCATTTTAAATTATTAAATTAATTCGAAAATTGTAACATAAATATTTATATCAAACAAAAACACCAATACCAATACTATGTTCATTTTTCTACTTTTAAGATGTCTAAATTGTATTTATACCATCATGGGTGTGGTTTCTATTTTTTATATGAATTACTATTCATTACTATTCAAAAGGCTATGTCACTATTTATAAGGGTATGTTACTATTCACCAAAGAAATATGTTTGTCTTGTCAGACTCAAAATATCTTACTAAGGCAACCTTGTATGTTAGTTTTTCAAAATTCAAATCATAGAGGTGGAAAAATTATGATTACTTGACTAGGTTATAAAAAGGAGTTATTTTGTAGAGACAGAGTGTTTCAAGCTTTCTATAATAAATCTATTAGTAAATTCATTAGGTGTTACTAACTGTATCACATTTATAGTGAATAAAGCATTTAATACATGAATGTTTAAGAAGAAAATAAGTTGTGGAATTGGATATTGGGACACTTAAATCAAAAATACATGTAAAAGATATCTAATATGATGATATTCATAGATTTCACTAATCTGAAGTGTGAATGAGAAAAGAACTATGATGCATGCCTGTGAGGGAAACTATTCTATAGTTCCTACCATCCAAAGAAAAAAATAGAAACAACTCTACTTTAAATCATCCAAACAGATGTTTGTGGCCCAAAAATGATTCTGAAAAATAGGGAATAATTTAACTTGTTTGTTTCATAGATGATTATAGTTTAATGTCATTTTTTATTGTTATACATAAGAAGAATCATGTTCTTGACTGCATGAAACCCTATCGATGAATCACCGAGAATTATACAAGATGAAAAATCAATGTCATGTGATTTGAAATTAGAGGGTAATAAACATCCATTGAATTTGAAAATCAAATAGTGAAGCACGGGATATAACATGAGGTGGAAGTATAGCTATCTCCAAAGGAAAATGGATTTGTTGAGTGTATGAATTGAAAGGTAAACAATATGGAAATATCTATTCTAATTGAGTGTTTTATTACCTAACATTACAGGAATGATTTTTTTAAGAAGCTGTGTATATTCAAAATAGAAAAAGGATTTATATGGTTGAGAAAAAGACACCATTGAAATTGTGGCATTGAAAGAAGCCATCTTTAAAATACAATATTTTTTTGTAACTAAATGTTTTATTAGAATAAATGAATGAAATTAAGGGAATTATGCTGAAAATTCAAATGAAGGAATTTTCCATAGATACTAAATGAAAAGAAGATAATACAAGTGTTTCAACAAGCACTTGTGATGGATTATGGAATGAAATGATTTTATGATCATTGAAGATAAAACCACAAGTGATTCAGGGAATTCATATACTAAGGTGATAAATGATAAGGATGAAGGTGAATATAGAGAAAATGAAATTATAGAAATAGTGGAAGATATAAAAAATTCATAGGATCCACCACTTGATGTTGATATAGAATAAGAATCCAAAGAGGAAACCATAGAGGGAGGGAATATTGTTGAATCTAAAAGGAGGAATTAAAGAGAAAAATTTGATCAATAAAAAATTATTAGTGATTGGACTACACCCACACAGATGATGAGAATGTGTTATAATTCACAATATAAATTTTTATTGTTAGTGTAACGATCTTCATTTAAAGAAGTTGGAAATGAGGATTCGTGGGTAAAATCCAAGAATGAATAGTTAGATCAGATTGACAGGAATCAAACATGTGACTTAGTCAAGAGACTTGATGGTCACAAAGTTATTGGAACAAAGTGGATCTTCCGAAACAATTTTTATGAGCACTGAAATGTGGTCAGAAACAATGCATGGTTGGTTTTTAAAGGATAGTCACAAATTGAAGGCATTGATGTTGAAGAGACATTTTCTCTAGTAGCATGAATAGAGTCAATCAGGTTATTTCATTCCACTTTAATTCAGAAAGTCTATAATGATTTTCAAATGGACATCAAGACATCATTATTTAATTGTGTTTTAGAATAAAAATTATACATAGAACAAAAAATGGGGTACTTTCAATGGAGTTATGAACTAAAGGTTTTCAAATTAAAGAAATCACCCCATGCCCTGAAATAGGTACCACAAGCATGGTACTCTAGGATGGACTCTTATCTAAGAAATATATAGTTTAAAAGAGGAGTAGATCACAATTTCTATATAATGAATTATCCAAAGGAACAGTTCATGGTGTTGGTATATGTGGATTATATTATTTTGGGTGGAAGCAGGAAAGGATCATTGGATGAATTTCCCAATCATAGGAAATCAAAATTTGAAATGTCCATGATTGGTGAACTCACATACATTTCAGGGTTATAGGTTATTCAAAATAAATGTTACACATTCATTTCTCAATAATATTATTTAACAAAATTTCTAAATAAATTCAATATGCATGATTAAAAACCAATGAAGACTCTTATTGTGGTTGGAAGAAAACTCAGAAATTATGAGGATGAGATGTTTGTAGATTCCACAACGTACAAGATAATCATAGGAATCCTAATATACCTAGAAACAAAACAAATAGATATTATCTTTGAATAATGCCAAATGGCCTTCTATAAGAGTAATATAAAAGAGGAACATATGTCATTGGTGAAAAAAATCATGAGGTACATTCAAGGTACTCAAAGTTATGGGTTGTAAATTTATACTGGAAGAGATATGGAACTATCAACATTTTCTGATGCTGACTGGGTAGGAGATGTTGTGGACCAAAATTCCTGCAGTGGTGGAGCACTCTATATTGGGCTGAAATTTGTGGACTGGTTGAGCAAGAAACAAGAAATTACAACACTTTTTACTACTACAACTAAATATATCAATGTTACTAAGTCGTGCAATTAGTTATTTGGATGAAGTAAAAACTAACTGATATAAATGAATATGTGAAATAACCAATGGTTATTTACTATGATAAAAAGAGAGAAATTGATCATATGAAGAATGTTGTTCATCACTCTCATATGAAATTAATTTAAATCAGATATCACATCATCAAGGAAAAATATGAACAGGTCCTAATCAGAATGAAACATGTGGATACTGATGTGCAAGTGGGTGACATTATGACCAAGCCACTATCAGCATCTGTGTTTGAGAAACATCAGATTAATTTTGGTGTTCAGCCAACTCCTTGTGCATAAAAAGGTTATGAAATTCCCCTCTACCTAATTATTTTATCTGTGTTAATATTTTTGTGAATGTTATATAGGTTTATGGGAGAGATATGATCCAATGGGAATGTTTTTTTTTTCTGAGAACAATAATTTTCAAATAATGAACATTGGGTTTATTTCCAATGGAGGAGAAATTGGAAAACATCAAACTATTTTTATGGTAGCAGTCTAGTAATAGGAATATGGAGAAATGGTGTCATGAGTAAGTAGTTAGAACATTCATTCAAATAGACAAGAGCATGATTAATGTCTTAGATATTGTTTTCTACATCGTGAATTAATCACAAAGACTTATTGTGTTGGTGAGTTGTTTCCTGACCAATATGTATTTCAAGTAGCCAGTGCGCTATTGAATTTAACTTGATATTTCTAACAAACCCAAATTGGGATATTGATGGAACCAAGGCTGTTCTTTTCAAAAATATGATCATGGATTGTGCTTGCTTCCTATCCTCTCACGGATGATCAAGAATATTGAAAGGAATAAGATCATATAGTTTAAGTTGTAAGATGTTTTTAAGGTGAAGTATTTTCCTAGTATGTTACAAAATTTTGGTGTCTAAATTTTGGGGAATGAATGTATTGGCAATAGTAATTTTTCTCAAAGGCCTCAAGAGAATATGAAAAATGCATGAGTTTCATAGAGATCATATTCATGAAGTATGTTTCACAAAGACAATGATGATTGTGATGTGGTACTCTGTAATTATGAGAGTTTGATATATGAGATTCTCCAAAGGTATTATAATAGAATTGACATATCATTAACATGGAAATGGAATGGATTTTGTAGAGACTTTCATAAGGATTTCAAAGAAATGAATCTCGGCGATTTGAGAAGGTGTTTCTTTCAAGTTACGAGGAGCTATATGAACTAGAATTTTCATGGGAGATTTGAGAGATCTAGGAAGCATTGTAGAGACGTTTTGACCAATCATGATTTTGCGCTAGAAGAAGTGGAGCTACAAAATTTGACCATACATATAAATAAGTGGCTACCCCTCATCATTTTGAATGATTTTTAGAGAGAAAATATACGGTCTATATGACTTCAAGAAGCAATGGGTTCTCCGTGATTTATGTTTCTATAAGTGAATATGAGCTTCTTGGAGATAATTTTAAATTACTGAATGATGCTAATGATTCTATGTCATATGAGATTCTAAAAAATTTAGAGTACCGCATTGGCTCTGTGATATTCGCGAAGTACGTTTCTCTGCAAGGCAATGAGCTTTGCGAAGGGTTGTGATCTTCAAGGCTGTGAGTTCCATGAGGGTTTGTGCTCTATGAGGTGGAGTGCTCTATGAATGGTTGACCATTACAAAGGGATATTATGGGTATATGTTTTGAGTTGTTAGAGATTTCAGTGAGCATCTAATTATTTCTCTCATGAAAGTAGTGTCTTTTGCAAGACATATGTAAATACTTCAATTCTAATCTATCTAAGCAACATTCAAGTCGATAAATTGAGTTAGACTTCTCTCATAGTAGTGATCTAGGAAGAGTTTATGGAAGCGTTCTGAGGGAAGCATTGGTAAATACCTAAACTTTTGTAATGTATGTGTGCCTCACATAGAGTGACAATGAAAAAACTCTTGAACTCCACAACTGGTGAATATTAGTGGATTTAGGTATGACCGACACACTGTTGGTGTATTCTCCTTAGACGAAACCCATTGTAGTGAACCAAGTATATGTTTTTTTCATCTCTTTTCTTTCATTTGACTGACATATTTAACAGGTTTTTACCAACATGGGTAGAAGATCCTCAACATTAATGAGAAATAAGTTGTCACCCTGAATCACCCCTTCCCTCTCACTGTGTTTTGGGGTCCTTCATACTCATCACCACACCACATATATGATATATAAAATTATATTTAAATATATTATTTATTATTTATGTTATAATTATAATTTAATAAATATAAAATATTTATTACCTTCTTTGCATAATGTTCTTTCAAAAATGGAAACATTACCCATGTGTATGTTTGACCTACCATCTCCATGTTCATAACGTACTTCATTTAACAAAACCAACATTATTGTTTTATATAAAAAGAACAAATTATCAATAAATATGATAATTATTTCATGAATATTTTCATGACCTATTCTACAAGGTCTCATGCAATGACTCCCCAAGCCCAAATCCAATAGGCCAGGGGTTTCCAATAGGGTCGAGTAGGCATATCAATAACATGAGAGGATTTATCCTACCCACACACATGTACTCATAGACATGCCTATAAACTGATGAAATGTATAAATAAATGAATAAATATACATGCATACATCTATATACCACATCTAGAGTACAATATGAAGTAAAGTAAACATGGCCAAATACAAGCCCACCATAAAGAGTCTATACAAAGTCCATCCTAAATGTATATTGGGGACTACTGTCATGGTAGTTTAGGAACAAAAATTTTTGTAGATGGTATCACTAAACATAGTCTGGCCTTGATCCATCAAAGAATCTATCAAAAGGGTGATCTTTTACCAAATACATGACATGTTCAGGCAATGTTCGTGCATGGTTGAGAAAAAAAATACCCTATAGAAAATCCCGAAACAAAAAATCAAATAATGAAGTAATACAATAAACTCTATGTAAGTATATTTCAATATCACATATAATAAGAATATTGTGATATACTTAATAAATAAACCAAGTTGAAAGGAACTCTACAACCATATTACTAAGCTTGGATTCTTTCTAGAAGGTTCCAAAAAGCAATCATCCCGGGGAACACACTCCATAGGTCTAATATCATTTATTAAGTACATCCCAGATGAAATTCTCCCAAGATATCACCATTAGATGTGCACACAAATGGTTTGAAGAGTTGCGATGCATATATGAGGGTCACACACAAATACATGAGGTATATTACCAACTCAATCTCGAGTAACCCACTTATTAGAGTATTAGGGCCCACCTAGTGTTGGTCATGATGATACTATGAACTCCACCAAGGGAATGAATATGAATAGATGATCTCAATCTAAGCCCAATGGAAGTATTCCAAATACTATATCCATGAATTCTTACTGAAGGGATATCTATCTTATTTGTATGAGGGTAATCCATACTAACCCTCAATGAATGGATATGGGGTAGGTACCCTAATGAAAATCATCAAAGATGTAGGGAAATCATATCTAAGCCATGATTTAAAATGTAAAATTAATGTAGTGGGGTTACACACTATTTAAATTTGAACCCATGTCCCACCTGTGTAAAATACCCGTATGAATGAACATGTGAATGTACATGGAGTGCTTCCCCTCATGTAGATATACTCGTGACCTGGTACATTACTTTTCACATGTATCCCTGGCCTGGCCGTGTCCATGTGGTAGTACATGACATGATCTATCCCATGTACTTCAGTCCATATCTCTGCACCCTCTGATGTATGTGTTGAGATCACCAATGGGGTCCACACGCTCTATGACCAAGTCACATGCTTTGTGATACTTATATCCTTTTCAAAACCCAACCACCATTGAGAGGGGCCCGAACATATTTTGGATCTATATTACATGTCATTTAGTTTAGAAATTTATAGAATCTTAGTTATGGTTCATGCATTTCTATCCACTCTTCTAGGAATTGTTCTTGCCTCTCCCTTCAACGAAACAAAGGGACATCATTTTCAGAACATCATTGTTGTTAAACACCAGGATTCAATGATTGGATCTATTTGAAAAAAGTATTTGTATGTAATTATTCATTTCAAAGTAAATAATTTTAAATCATTAATCTATAACTGTCTGATAAACCATCGAAGTCATCAACGTACCATCGTGATGTCGTTCTAATCCCATATCTAAAATATCGAATCATTATTCCAAGAAACCGGTGTGTAATGATCGATTTCTCAGAAGATGTTGAACCATAGGTCAAAAAAGTATATCTGTTATTAATGAAAAAATATGGTATAAATGAACAACCACAAACATGATGAAATAGCCTATGTCTATGTTCATGTTTTCCAATATCTGTCTTCATTAGAATGATAAGAAAATAATCAGTAACAATCAATCGAAACTCCCAAATTAATCCTGAAAATAAACCCATCCAAAAAGATGGCCGAACTATGAATCAATATATTGGTTGATTGAGTCAGATTATTCTAAAAATTTAATAATAGGTAAATAATAAAAAAATGAATTGATATGGATTGATTGTTGGGGATGAAAATGCCTACGTCGTTTGCAATGGCGATAGTCAAATCCTATTTCACCTGAATCACTAATCTATGATCTTGTTTATGTTTATTTGACATGGGTCCCCCAACACCCTCTCCAAATAAAATCCAATGGATCCGATGTTATGTTTCTAACCTTATATTTCCACAATAAGAGTCTACTCATTGGAACATCAGTCACTACATCAATGAAATAAAAATAAAATAAAATAATTAATTATTTTATTCATTTCACTACTACGATGACGTTTCGAAAAATGCCATTTGGTAAAAAAGTTCAGGTCATTCTTAGGGTAAAACATGTGTTGTAAAATAATGTGTGTACTCATATTTCTAATATTGTCCCCTATTTTATTATTATTCCACTTTATTTTTTATGAAAAACTGCCGACACAATCAATTTAATATATTTAATGTTGTTCAATCATTAATTCCGAGCAAACCATGCCATAAAATCACACTCCATATCATATTCAAATATTAAAAATAATCTATACAATATCCTAAAATAATTAATCTTGAATTAGAGTCAGTACACTCACCCCACCCTGGCAATTTATGTCACTAAAATTGCAAAACAAGGGGTACACAATGAGAAGTGGATACTGAGCATGAATATGAGCCTCGCACTCCCACATGGTCTCCTGAAGTCTTCCTTTCTACCACTAGACACACACTAAATGAATATATCAACCTCCGACGATACTCTCCTACTAATAATCAACCTTTATTAGGTATTCTTCAAAGGTGTATCCATCCTTAATGATCTTCTCATTATAGTAGATTAAGTTCGATGGGTCTTTCATGTACATCCTCATTCACAACATGTGAAAGACGTCCAACAATCAGTCTAACTATGATGATAGAGATAAGTGGTATTACACCTAATTAAATCTATGAAGTATTTGTAATGGGATAATTAATATCATAGATAGATTTCCACACAAGACAAATCACCATAATCCACATCAAATTGAAGCCAATAAAAACACGTGTTATCCTTCCTTACACTGAAAATCCCTTTAACATCAGTCGGAATAATATTTATGATGTATTTGTGATATCCTCATCCACTATTGGATGGTCTGTACTTTCACTCATGTTTATCATAATATCTATAGGCCCATATGTGTGACTATCATGGGATAGTCTTGAAATGTGGTGACTTGATAGATCACGCATACAAAGCCTCAAATGGATCCATACAAATGGTTTAATGGTAGCTATTATAGTATGAAAACATTAGAAGTGGTAGGTGATCCACCCAATTATGATCAAAGTCCAACATGAATGCCCACAAAATTTCCTCCACGACCTGAATGATCATCTCTATTTGTCCATTAGTTTGGGGGTGAAACATTGTGCTGAAGTGTTACTTAGTCACCAAGGCCTCCTATAATACATTCCATAACTGCTATGTGATGTGATTATCATGGTCATAAAAAATAATTGATCTAACCCCTTGGAGTCTAACTATCTCTTATATGTAGAGGCTTCCCATACTAACCACTAAACTTTTATCCCAAATAGATTAGCAGTGAGCTAATGGCGGGGGCTGGTCTATGATCACCCTGATTCTAACACCTAGAGATTTTTTTGAGAAATATTATTTTAATTTCATTGATTTATTGTGTTTTAGGATACACCGAGATTAGATTGTGCTATACAGAACACCATATTATCTTTTAGTATATGCAACACTATTCTTGGCTTGTGTCACACATAAGAGCGACCATCCTCAACTACATGTGTTGTACAGAAGTCCAAGTTTCACTAAACAATGATATATTCTTATAATATTATTATAAAATATCTTTTATGAATATTATTATACAAATTTTAAATTTTATAGAATTTTAATTCATCTTACACATATTATAAAATATGGTATGAGAACAAAATAATTTTTTTTGGGTAAAATATGAATTTTTAAAAAAATATAGTTTTGCCGCCTTTTGATGGCGCACCCACATTATATTTATTTTTTGACAAGTTTATAAGCTCAATTTGACAAAATAAACATATTAATTACAATAATGATATAAGAATTTACTTTGGATAATTTTTAATATTTTTCTGTTAACAATCATATTTTGATGAATAATAAAAATACGCTAAATTTAAATTAAAAACAACTTTGTTCGTCAAGATATTTTATATAGTTAAATTATAATATTTAATGGGTTTAAATTATAATTATAATATATTTTACCATTTAATATAATTTATGAGATTATCATTAATTTTACATTGAATTCATATGAAAAAACATTTCAATCTTTTGTAATATTTAAAATAAAAACACATTTTTTCGACAATGGGATTAATTTTAATTTAATTACTGCATCTTCTGTGTTTTGAACTTTTAAAAATGGATTCAAAATTTGGAATCATGAGGTTCAAATTTTGAAAAAAGATAACTTTTATTCATAGGAATTATGAATAGTAACTACGGTAAATTTTATTTACCGCATTTAAAGGTAAATCCGGTAATTAATGCTAAAATTATTATTACAAAATTACCCTAACATTTTCCTTGATATCATTTGTTGATTATATTTCTCCCTAAAACATACTTGGGTCGAAATTTAATCTACTAAAACCCACTTGGATGAAATTAAGACCATTAGTTTACTTTATTTAAAGGAACGTGAAATATGTCTCACTCAAACATTAATAATTAAATTATTTTGAATAGAATGTTAAAAAGTATATATATTATATTATAAAAAATTATTTTAAATCTAAAATTATTTTTTTTATCATGGTAATTTTTTGTAATTTATAAGAAATATATAATTATCTTAATATATTATACATTAATGATGTAGAAATTATTCGTTTAGTGAAAAATCAATAATATAGATTTTATTAAACTACTAATACCTATAAAAAAGCCCAAATACTTGACCATAACTTATTGGTCGAGTATATCTACACTATAATCATCCAAGAGTATACTTTTGGACCATTTGGAGCCTTATAAAACAGATTATGACATTTTTTTAAAAGATGTCAATGTTGTCACCTTCATAATTTAATAAAGATAATATTTTAAAAGATGGATGTTTTGGATGATAAATTAGACTAAAATTATTATTATGAAATATATTATATTTATCTTCCTCATGTTATTCTATTTTTAATTTTTATGAAGAAAATGAGGATATTAACTTATTATAATAAAATGTTGTAGTAATTATTTTGTTATGAAAAATATCAAATAAATAGTTTTAAAAATATTAAAATAAATATTATATGACTTAATTATTGTAATTTACGAATTTTTTAGATGAATATGACATTTTAGTATTCAATTAAATATTTTGGATCGAATTTAACTTCTGTGTGGATTTTATTTAAATTCAAATAATTGAATAGTGTCAAAAATGGCACTATTGATATTTTATAAAAATAACATATTATTAAATTGATTAAAAATCCCAAAAATATATAAAAATTTAAAATTTAAAATTAAATAGTATAATATTGAATTTTTTATCTAATTATGGATAGTTCACAACACATAAGTAAGTACTTATAACAATTTAAAATAAAGAATATTATTACCTTAAAAAAACTTAAATAGATTAAATAACGACAAATCAAAGTGATAAGGCTTAAAATAAATTACAATCATGTATAAACATTATTGGTTGATGATATTACAACACTATATCGTTAAATATTCGAATTTGAGTCATTTTTGGAGATTTTTAAGTGGGATTGAGTTTATTCAAAATTAATATTTCAGAGGTTTCCAAAAGTGCCCCTCTCCTCTCTTATAAAAGGGAACCTCCTCCCTCTTCTCATAACTCCATTTTGAGGTTTAAAACTCTACCAAACCCTTCCCATTTCTCTTATCAACTTCTTTAGAGACATACTATAGGTTCTTTTCTTCATTAAAGACAAACTTTAGTGCCATAAGAGAAGTTTTAAATGAGGCACGTCGAAAAAGAGGTAATATACATTATTGATTCTGGGAAACTTATTTTTTCTTCAACATGTTCTATATGAGTTGTTTCATTATTAATTTATAGCCCCAGTATCACATGTATAATGATATGTTATTATGAATTTTAAAGAACTATATTCTATCTTATATACATCCTATGAAAAATGAAATCACCACGCATGCGTACGTACGACCTAGTGTCTCCACGTCGTGGTGTAATCTATTTTTCATTACCAACGAACATGGATGGGTATAATAATTGAAGAAATAAATCTATATGATTATTGGGAAATGATATTGATTCTGGAATATTATACACCATACAATTCAATATAATTCCAAAATCATGGGAATGATATCGTCCCTCGTGCGTTCGTACATCTTACCATCTCCACGGCGCGATGAGATTCATTTTCCATGGTAAACATTCTAGAATAATTATAAAGTATATTTAATGAATAATAATGATATATATGTCATAATAATTCTATGGGATTTATGTATATATATGTGTGTGTTATCTACTTACTTCTACTCAAGTCAATAAGAAAAGGAAAAAAAACGTTCATGCGTATGTACGACCTACTGCCTCTATTAACGGTGTATTTCATCCCATTTATCTATATTATAAATATATATATATAATGAATGTATGTATGATATATATAACATTTTTTAAATTCTGTATGTAAGTAAATCATGACATAATAAATAATATCACGAACAACAAGTCCAAACACGTATGATAAATGAAATGATTATCACCCAAAACATTGATTCAACATGGAGTTAACACATGAACACGTAATATAATGTTGTAAGTGAATCATATATGATATCATAAAAATGTCTATGTTTCTTGAATAAGTCAATGAAATTATTTAAATCATTATACATGAGTTTCAGACACGTACATATGAAATTGTACCTAAGGTAAGGGATTATTTCGTCTCACTGTTATTTCTGTGAGAAATATGCCTTAATCACAATCTATTTATTTTGTATGGTGTTTATGCATCCCATTAATGTTTTATTATTTTTTTTATGAAGGATATAATATTTACATATGCATGTAATTTTTTTATTTTATGAAACGTATTATTCCAGTGATTAAAAATGGTAAGGGATAATTATTCCATCCTCGTTCTTGTCCGAGATTATTTATTCATAAGTATTTATTGTGGATATATATTGATCATCCAAGTCCATGTTTTATAAAAAAATGTTTTCATAAATTGTTTACTATTATTCTATGTATGTTTATAGTCATTTCTACCGTTTTTTGAATTTTACCACATTTTATGGAAGGAATCTTTCTTTTGGTTACCATTCGAGGTACTTTTTGACTTTTCCTGCAAAAATAAGAGGAGAATGTTTTTTTAACTTATACAGCATGAATGTATTTTCACAGTTTCAAAACACCATATTTCCATGAATATTCCTCTATAAGATTTCATGATTATTTTTGACGAAATTTTTTTCTTTTAAAATTGCATATCATTTTGAAAAAAGAAAATGATTATAAAGAAGAAAGAATATTTTCCTAAAGAATTCATTTCAAGTGTTTTATCCAAACTATTTTCTATCTAATATGAAATTATATAATATGGATATGTTTCATGTATAAATTACCTATAATTTAGATGGTTTTATTTTTTTTATGATAAAATTATATCCATTATTTTATATGGATTATGTTACAATGGGATGATTTATATGAAAGCCATTTTATTCATTGGGTTTTGATGAATGATTTATGATTATTTTTTGGCACAAGAAAGAATGATTTATTTATGTGATGGGTGGGACCTATATCTCCCTACAATGTATTGGGTAATGATTTATATCTAATTAGATAGACATGGATAGAATGGATAGTAATTTTGGTTCAGTAATACAGGGTATAATGATAAGTAAACCTGGTTCAATAATGGACTTCATTCATTATGATGGTCTTGGAAGAAATGCCTTGGATACTATAGAGGTCATTATATGTGATTATTATTTTTCCACATTTACATGTTCTATTACAATTCCATATTTTCGCGGTTAATGTTCTTTTATGATCCATGCCTTATGTACTGCCAAGTTATTATGTCATTACTCAAGATTTTGATGTTTATATTTTATGTTAATGTTTTTACGTTCAAATGATTATGGATTGTTTTATGTTCTCCATATTTACCCTTACTGAGCATTTGATCTCACCCTTTCTATGTTTTCTTTTTCCTAGTGCTTAAATAAAGGTTTTAAGTAAGAAAACAAAAGGTGAATATCTTTATGGGAGATGTTGAAGGTCTTTCACCATGATTAGAAGATTATGTTCTAAGTTTCCAAAGACACTAAACTATTACTGTCCTTGGGTGTCTGTTTTTGTTGTGTTATGTATTCATCAAGTGTAATGCAATGTCCATGTACATCAATCTTGGGACTCTAAAGATGGTATCAGAGGGAAGGATTAGTTAACCTTTGGAAACTAGGATACAAAAACATTAGTGAGATCCCTAAAATTATTTCTTTGGTATGTCTAGGGATATCCCTAATGTTTAGTATAACTACAGGTTACAGTCCTAGAATTATGTTGATGACCATGAATAACCTATGGTGAACCTATGGATTCATAGATTAAAAAATGTGTGATAAGTTAGACATACCATAAGTTACATTTTATGATTATGTGGTTCCTTGTTATTTTAATTGTTTCTTACATTATGTTTTCTAGTTTTAGTCAATGGAGGGAACGAGAAGGAAATTTGTTAACATTGATTCCAAAGGACAAATTGGTTACTATGACCAACAAAATTGTGTAATTCCTGAATTGAATGATATTGTGATTATGACAAATCATTCATCAAGATATATGATTAACAAGGTGAACTTTAGTTGTATTCCTAAGTCATCAAATAAGATGAAGATGAACTTTTATGATTGTTCAAATGGTGAGGAACATAGAGGAACGAAGACCATGATTTATACATATCAAGAAGAAGGGAAGAATAACCTTGAATAATAACTCAAATAGAGGGAAAGATGTTATCTGTGTGGGAAAAAGGGGTATAGAGTGACAGACTATTACGGAGTTTGATATATTATCTGTGGTGAACATGGGAATTACCCAAATCAATTCACTAACTTAAGAGGTTACTTCTAAATAGAGGAAGGACCAATTCCATGTCAATCCTTGAAGAGGATGGATTGAAGGGATTATGTATTAGAATTCTATAATAATGTTGTTGAGGTACTTTAAGGGTATATTGAAATATCTAGGTGTTGGTGCATTGTGGTTTTCAATATTTATATGGTATTGGTAACCATAAAAAGAGACTGAAATATTATTGGAAAGGAAATGATATGTTCTTAATGAAGGGATAAGAGAAAAATATAAGATGTTGTATTTTATTAATGATCTCAGGATTGATATAAGGACAAAGTGATATCATGGTTTGAGTATATAGAATTATTGGGATTTTGGTATGTGGAAAGAGTTAACTTTTGACAGCATTCATGTTTTCACTAAGATTCTATGGTAATTAATGTTTCAAGAGAAAACATGATTAAGGATTTCACTTTATTGGAATGTGACCAACAAGATATATCTTATGATATAAGGGGGGATAAATGATGGTATTTAATGCTTGGTAGATGATCTTTCTAGTAATCGTTTTGTTTATACTATGAGATTGGACCTAAGTATTTTGGATAAGCCTAATGATTGGAATGGATTAAGTTAGACATCAGATAGTATTGTTTAGCGATTCAACTTTTTTTTGATATTATTTCTATAATTTTATAATGGTGTAGTTTTAGAAAAAGGACAACTCACTGGATGGGCGACAACCCATCGCTTCAGACATGGCTGCCATAATTGAACCCACAAACGAATTGTGACAAGCATTTATCGCCTACCGCTGGCCTATATAAAGTCACTAGTTAGTAGAAATTATTTTTATTTTATGAAGTGGTATGAAAGATGAATTATAAGTACATTTTTGGAATCCTATATGGTTAATTTCAGGATAGATGGACTTATGAATATTTAATAATTTTTGCAAAAAATTTTCTGATAAAGACATATGGAATGACTTATCATTCTTTCGCATGATCTGCTAACACATCAAGAATGATAAATTCAACTTAATTTCATTAAATATGATATGAAAAGGAAATTTTTCATGGAATGACCAATGATTATATTACCATGAAATCATGCATGTATATCTCCTTATGAAACAATTCATCAACTTTAGGAAAATGATCTTGTAAACCAAAAATGATGTCCTAGTACCCACATATCCGATGATTCAGATTGTACCTTAGATCATTATAAATTTATGGTCTTTTGATTATTTGTTTTTTCATAGCCATGTTATTTTCCACTCTCCATCAGAACTTGATGGTTAGATTTATCTTCCATATCCATGTTTTCACCAATGTTCTCCTATGTGGAAACTCAGTGATGAGTTAATTTGGGTAACTGTTATATTTATTACTTTACTTTGTAAAATTATTTTTTACTATTCCTTTAATGATGTGGGTTTCTAAAAGATACTTTCTAGTAGAAAAATAATTTATAACCCCGATGAATTTCAAGGGAGAAATTCAATTTAAGGGGAGTAGAATGTAACACCCCGATATTTTATGAGAAATATTTTTTTAATTTCATTGATGTCTTGTGTTGTATGATACACCAATATTAGATTGCGCTATAAGAAACATTGTATTATCTTTTAGTATATGAAACACTATTCTTGGCTTGTTTTTCACACAAGAGGGACCATCCTGAATAGCGTGTGTTGTATGCAATACAAAGTTTTACTAAACAACGATATATTGTAATAATATTATTATGAACTAGACGTTATGAATATTTGTAATCAAATTTTTTATTTTATAAAATTATCATCCATCTTACACATATTCTAGAACTTTGTATAAGAACAAAATAATTTTTTCAGGTAAAATACATATTTTTAAAAAATACAATTTTACTTCCTTTTGATGGCGCACCCACTTAAAATACAGTTTTTGACTCATTTATATGTTCAATTTTACAAAATATACTTATTAATTGCAATAAGGATATAAAAATTCACTTTGGATAAATTTTTAATATTTTTCTATTAACTAACATAGTTTGATGAATAGAAAAAATGCGCTAAATTTTAAAAAAAAACTTTTTTCATCTAGACAATTTATATGGTTAAATTATAATATTGAATGGTTTTAACATATAAACAAAATATATTTTTACCCTTTAATATAATTTATGTCATTATCATTAATTTTACATTGAATTCACATGTAAAAACATTTCAATCTTTAGCAATGTTTTAATAAAAACTCATTTTTTTTGACAACGGGATTAATTTTAAATTAATTACTGCATCTTCTATGTTTTAAATTTTTAAAAATGTATTCTAAATTTGGAATTCCGAGGTTCAAATTGTGTAAATAGATAACTTTTATTTTTACGCAATATGAGTAGTAACTAAGGTATATTTTATTTAATATAGTAAAAGGTAAATCATGTAATTAAGGGTAAAAATAAAATTACAAAATTACCCTAACACTTGACATTACATCATTGGTTGATCATGTTTATTCCTAAAACATACTTGGGTCGAAATGGAATCTACTGAAACCCACTTTTATGAGATTAAGACCTTTAATGTATTTTATTTCAATGAATGTGAAATATTCCTCACTCAAACATTAATAATTAAATTATTTTTAATATATGGTTAAATGGAATACAAATTGGATTATAAATACTCATTTGAAATCAAAAATGGTTTTCTTTATCATGGAAATTTATTTTTAATTTTTAAGAAATATATAATTACCTTAATAACTTATACATTAAGGATGCAAAAATTAATTATTTAGTGAAAAATAAATAATATAGTTTTTATTAGAGTAATAATACCCATCAAAAAGCCAGAACACATTCCCAGAACTTATTTTTCGAGTATATATAAACCATAATAATACAAGGGTAGTCTTGTGGACCATTTGAAGCCTTATAAATTATATTATGACATTTATACTATTTTAGTTTAAAGGATGTCAAAGTTGTCACCTTCATAATTTAATAAAGATAAAATTTTAAAAGTTAGTTTTTTAGAAGATAAATTCTACTAAATGTATTATTATGAAATATATTAGATTTATATTTCTCATAATAATATATTTTTAATTTTTATGCAACAAATAAGCATATTAAATAACTATAAAAAAATGTTGTAGGGATTATTTTATTAAGAGGAATATCAAATAAATGGATTTAAAAATATTAAAATAAATATTATATGACTTAATTAATGGGATCCACGAAATTGTTTAGATGAATATGACATTTTTAGAATCAATTGATTTTATTTCGAATATAACATATGTGTGGGTTTAATTTAAATTAAAATAATTGAATAGTGTCAAAATTGACACTATTGATTTTTTATAAAAATAACATATTATTAAATTGTTTAAAAATCAAAAATATATTTACAAATTAAAAATTTAAAATTATATGGTCTAAAATGTAATTCTATATATAATAATGGACAATTGATAACACATAATTATGTATTTATAACAATTTAAAATTTAGAATATTATTACCGCAAATAAACTTAAATAAATTAAATAATGGTAAATCAAAGTGATAAGGTTTAAAATATATTAAAATCATGTCTAAATTTTATTTTTTAATGATATTACAACCCTATCTTATCTCATCTTTGAATTAGAATCATTTTTCGAGGTTATTATGTGGGTTTTGTGTTAATTATAAATTAATATTTTGGAGGTTTCCAATTATGCCCCTCACCTCTCTTATAAAAGGGCACCTCCTCCCTCTTCACATAACTCCATTTTGATCTTTAAAACTCAGTCAAAGCCTACCCATTTCTATTATCATCTTTCATAGATACATACATGATATCTTGGTATTCTTTAAAGACCAACTTCAGTGCCCTAAGAGAAGCTTTAGAAGGGGCACGTCGAAAAGGTGGTAATATCCTTTACCAATTTTTTCAATTTTATTTCTTCTTATAATTCCTCTATATGTGTTGTTTCATTATTAAGAAATAACTCCAGTATCAATTATATTCTGATATGTTATTATGAATATGAGACAACCATATTCCATCTTATATCCATCCTATGAAAAATGAAATCACCACACATGCGTACATACTATCTACCATCTCCACGCCATGGTGTAATCTATTTTTCATCACCATCCTACTTGGATGGGTATAATAATTGAAGAAATAACTATATATGATTATTGTAAATTTATAATGATTTTGAAATATTATACACCATACCCTTCAATACAATTCCATAGTCATGGGAATGATATCGTCGCTCGAGTGTACGTACGGCTTTCCATCTCCACGACGCGATGTGATTAATTCTCAATATTAAACAATCCAGAATGATTATAAAGTATAAATAATGAATAAAAATGAGATATATGACATAATAATGCTACTTTATTTATGAATATATACATGTCTGTGTGTGTGCGTGTGTGTGTGCGTGTGTGTGTGGGTCATCTACTTACTTCCTTTCAAGTCAATAAGGAAAGGAAAACAGTGTTCATGCATACGTATGGCCTACCATCTCCATGAAAGGTGTATTTAATTTCATTTATCTATTAATTATATATATATATATGTAATGACCCGGATTTTTTTTATAATTTATGTTTTCTAATTTTGTCTGTTATTTTATTTTATACTCAACAAAACTATTTCATTTAATAAATTTAGTATAAATAAAATGAGACCATTGGGTTTCGACTGTTATATGACCATTGGTCAATATGACCATTCGAAACAGAACTCTTAACATAAAAATTCGTCAATAAAAACAAGTGATATTGGTTAATTAATTTAGAAAGAAGATACGATGGCCTCATCAAATAGTCTCGGGATGATCCAATCTCATCTGACGGAACTAGGGAAGGAGTTAGCACCACTAGGCTTTGCTTTGGACCAAACACAAGCCTAACTTCATCATGTGAAGCTAGAATGGAACTACCTTCGGGAGAATTTCACGCTTTTAGAAATCAATACTCGGGAAATTTTGGCCAAGCTGCCCCCAAGTTCTATAACCTTAGCACACCTTACACTTAAGTCCTTTGCTACTATGATAAGAGGATATGTAACGAGGCCATAGCTTCTCTATATAATCCTTTGAGATAAATAAAATTGTGTTTTCTTATTATTGTAAAGTTTGTGAATTTTCAAATGTCCGGATAAATAGAGGATGTATATTATTAATGAAATTGGAAAAAAATGATATGTTAAAATATTTTTGTAAACTTCAAATAATTAATGATGTGTAATTATTTTCAAAAAATGGTCTTCTACAGTTGTGTTTAGTAAGAAATTTACAGTCTAACAAGATCAACATAATTTTTGGTGAATAGTAAATTATGAATAGTGATTTTAGGATTTTTAATAGTAATGTGACAAAATCAATTAATTAACCTCACTTAAGATATTATTAATATAATTTAGGCACCTTGATTAAGTAATGTGATTCAATAAAATAGGTAAATAACTGGTTTATAAATTATTAGATAAGTATTAGTTTATTCGAGTAAATAGTTTTATTTATTTAAAAATTAAATTAAAAATATTTAGAAAATAATTTTTATTAAATGTTGTTCATTTTTGAATTCAGAGCATCGATATTAGGTTATGGTGAATTTTTGGGATTTTTCTGAAAAAGTTGAATTTTCGGTGAATTGGGAAAATATAATTTCTAGTTTCAGCTGTTTCATGACATCATTAAGATTATAATAATTATTTAATAATTATGTTAGAATTATGAATAGTAAGATATGCTATGAGCTGTCCCAAGTGGCCAATACCAAGGGATAATACCATGGGCAAGCCAATGGTTTTGCCAATACCACCGATGAGGTGTCCCTTGGCCATTAATGATTTGTTCCGTCACTTCCACTATGAATACCCAGACATTCCCCCATTATTTCAAACCCAAATCCTCCTCAATGATGTTATAGTCTCTTTACCTCCCAATTAGTCCTCCCAAGGTGATTTAATGCCTCCCAAGGTCCGTAACTTCAATATTTTGAAGTTACTCTTCAAGGTAAGGGATCCTTTCACCCACCTCTTTTAAGTCGTGACTTTATGTTGTGTCATCTAGTTTCCATCTTTTTTTGTATAGGGAATAAGTATATATGTTCCCATTACTGTCTATTTCAGTTCTAATTGTTGAGATACCCTTTCTTCTCCCATCAATTTTCTTTCTGAATTTTTATGAGAAGTCGTTAGGCAGCATAATTTCTCATAAGAGAAATTATATCTTCTCTTTTCATTCATGTTTTTTCTTGTGGTATGTCATTAAAATATCCATACCAATATATTGTTCTATACCCATTCTGTATTATGAATTATTTATCTGTGGGTGACCCTTGTCCCCTCTCCCTTCCATGTTTTCCAAAACCATGTTATATAGCAGTTATGCTGCAGAAATTTCGTCTCAAAATTTCTAACTCTTTCTCTCAAGAAATTCTCTTGTTTATTTATATGAATACCCAGACATATTTAATTTATATGGGGGTTAATAAATATATAAAAATGATATATTTTATTCTGTAATTGACATACATATGACCCCCACAGCCTTTCCATGGGTTATAAATGATATAATGATCCTATTTGTAAGGACTTTTAAAACGTCACGATTTTGAAATGACACCCATTTATTTTATTCTATATGAGTTATTTATGAAATGTTTGATTATGATATATGTGGATCACATGAAAATAAATACATATTAATGGTGTTCCATGATATTACCTAAATGCATTCGGAAAATAATTAATCTCTTGAGATGATAAGTTTCACGATACCATGGCAAATAACCTTGCTAATTTATATGACACCTTGGGGATGGACCTTGGTGATATGTTCATGAATTTATAAATGAAATGTTGAAGCCACATATTCAAGATATTTTCCATGTTCTTTTCATTATGATATTCCTATAATTCCATTTTTCATGTCTTTATGTTGTCATTCATGTTCTTATTATTAACACAAGTAAACTGATTCCCTTGTTTACCCTTACTAGGCCTTCTACTCACCCTTTCCTTTGATATATGTCTCCAGGATATGAGATGTAGTAGATGTACGTAGTATGAACCTATGATGAAGCCCTACATGTGGTTTATAAAAAAAATTTATGTTGTATTCATGTTTTATTGTTCATTATTTCCAAGACACTAGACTTTAAAGATCCTATAAATGTAAAATGTAATGAAAAGTTATGTATTAGAAAAGCGGGATGCCATAATTGGTATCCAAGGATAGTTTATTAATTTATATAAATTAGGATATGAAATCTTTAGGAAGAACCCTATTTAAAAGTTTAAATATAGATAAACATCTTGGTATTTTGGTGAGTTTTGAGAAAGTGGATTATCAACCAAATACATCGATGTATGGATATGAGCAGGTAGAGGTGGCTCTGGCACAGATGTACATAGGGGTAAAACCCGAAAACACCAATTTGATCTCGACTCAAATGGGAATTGGTACACAACAATGGGCCTCGCTACACTCTTGGTTACGACACTCTCATGGGATATGTTTGGATAATCACAATCTTTTTATGAATCTTTATGAAGGAATTATCGAGAAATGTAATTGTTTAAGCATGAAGTTTTAGTACATTAAATCCTTTAGAGTTAAAAGATTCATAAATGAAATATGATTCCCACTAAGGATTTATTTTTTAGAAAATGGTGGGCAATAGTAGGAACCTTGAAAATGGTGACCACAATGTACCATGCGCTGACGACCCTCCGATGGAAGCCGGAATGGAAACATTCATGTGAATGATGAACCAACTAACTCAAATTATGGGAAATGACGTGAATCAATCTGATAAGATGATCTCACCGAGAAAGGAACAACATTCTGTTGAGTCCATTATGATTTAACGACCACCAAACATCAGTGGATCGATTGACCCATTGATTGCGGAGCAGTGGATCAGCTCTAGAGAGAAGATCTTTTATATTATCTGTTGTTCAGAGCATGAGAAGGTCACCCTTGCTCTCTATTTCTTAGAAGGGGAAGCTGATCAGTGGTGGGAACTGATCAAAAACATGATGTAAAGGGTGTAAGATGAAGATATAAAGTGGGAAGAGTTCAGAGGGATCTTTTTCTGTATGTATTTCCATCGTTCTATGAGATAAAAATGGAGAAGGAGTTTCTAAAGTTAAAGCAGAAGGAGAATGAATCTGTCTGAAGCTATGAGATGAACATCACATGACTTTCACGATATACCTATAGATTTTTCACAGATCCAAATGGTAAGTTTGATATATTAAGTGGAAGAAGACCTCATCTGCGGAAGAATCTAGACAAGTGAGACTATGATAGCTATGAGGAGATCATGTAGAGTGCGATGAAAGTTGAGCCAGAGTTTGGTGAGACGTAGTGGTCATATAAGTCCAATGACATGAAGAGATAGATATATCCCATCTTACGGAGGAATTTTGATCAGGGAAAAGAAGGAAAATAGGTTCAACTTCCCACATGTAATAAATGTGGGAAGAAGAATTCAGGGAACTGCCTGCTCAGGAATGGGAGATGCTACAAGTGTT
Source organism: Viscum album (assembly GCA_963277665.1). Lineage (NCBI taxonomy): Eukaryota > Viridiplantae > Streptophyta > Magnoliopsida > Santalales > Viscaceae > Viscum > Viscum album. The sequence goes on along the minus strand of OY728156.1, from coordinate 1,427,412,273 downwards.
GAAGAGATGGCCATATTGCGAGGAATTGTCTTTGTGAGGTCAAACCCCAACTTCCAAACACTAAAGACATGGGGAAGATGGTTCAGGCCCTACCTAATGTCCCTTTCAACATGTGTGGACAATGTGGGAACTTTTCCAATCACTGTCCAAATCCAAGGGTAGTGGAAGGGAACCACCATCAGCCTCAGCAAAGGCCAAGTGAGCAAGTTCATGCTTTTTCTATCACGACAGATAAAGCCGATGCTCCGAATGATTTGGTAGTAGGTACTATTATTGTCCTTTCAAAGCTAGAAATTACATTGTTTGATTATGGTTCTATTCATTCTTTTATTTCCTACATGTTTACAGGGAATTTATAATCAGCCTCTGATTTTCTAAAAGTAGATTTATCATTGAAGACTCTTGGTGGGACTATCCAAGCATCATTGGTGTTTAGAAACTCTATTATTTAAAATAGTGAGCACAATATTATCGCAAATCAAGTAGTCATTCCCATGGTAGAATTTGACATTATACTAGGGATGGATTGGATCTCAAAGAATACTTCTAAAATCCAATGCAAAAGCAAGGAAATCTCAGTAGTCAAAAATGGAAGACCTACAGTTATCTTCCAAGGAGAGATATATCAACCAGATCATTGTCTAGAAGAACCTCATATATCCTTCTTTATGGAGTTTATCAGTGAAGAAGAAGATAGAGATGAGAATTTAAGGATAGAAACTGTCCCCATCGTCCTGGAATACGTTGACGTATTTTTGGAGGAGTTTCCCAGACCTCCCCCAAAAAGAGAGGTAGAGTTCTTTATTTAACTCATACCATGATCTCATCTGATATCACAGACCCCATATAGGATGGAAAATGTAGAGCTACAGGAAATAAAGAAACATATCCAAGATCTTTTGGATAATGGGTTTATCCAACAGAGTGTGTCTCCTTGGGGAGCACCTGTTCTCTTTTTAAAGAAGAAGGATAGATCGATATGGCTATGCATTGATTATAGAGAAATGTACAGAATCATAGTAAAGAACAAATACCCTCTTCCAAGAATTGATGAATTATTTGACCAACTTTTTGGGGCTCAATTATTGTCTAAGATTCATCTTCGATCTGGTTATCATTAACTAAGGGTGAAGAAAGAAGATATTCCAAAAATTTCCTTCAGATCATGATATGGGCATTATGAGTTTTTTTGTTATGCCCTTCAGACTGACTAATGTACCTGCTATGTTCATGGATATGTTGAATATAGACTTTAAGGACTACCTTGATATCTTTTTGGTAGTTTCTATTGATGATATTCTGATATATTCCAAAAGTCGTGAGGAGCATGAGGATCATCTAAGGGATATTTTTCAAACTCAGTGGAAGGAGAGGATTTTTGGGATGTTCAGAAAATGTGAATTTTGGTTACAATAAGTTTCTTTCTTTGGGCACATTGTGACCAATGTGGGAATAATAGTTGACCATGCAACGACACAAGTTGTAGAGAAGTGGCATCAACCTTCAACAATAACATTGATTCATAGTTTTATTGGATTAACAGGATACTATAAGTTGTTTGTGAAAAAAATTCCATGAAATTATAATACATTAACCAAGTTAACTCGAAAATGGTTCAATTTCATCTGGACAATGGTGTGTGAGGAATGTTTCCAAGAGCCAAAGAAGAGTTTTGTTACTGCACCCATGTTAACTATTCACTCAAGTAGAGAAGGATTCGTTATTTTTAGTGATTTATCTCAAAAAATGGCTTGGGTGCGTCCTCATAAAAAATGAAAAGGTCATTTCTTATGCATCTCGATAGTTGAATACTCATGATTAGAATTATCCTATGCATGATCTAGAGATGGTCGCGGTTGTTTTTTCTATGAAGATACGGGGGCACTGTCATTATGGGGAAAAATGTGATATATACATATCCCATCAAAGTTTGAATTATATTTTCACAAAAAAGGAATTGAACATGAGACAAAGGATATGGTTGTAACTTCTTAAAGACTATGATTATTCAAATCATTATCATTTTGGAAGAGCAAACAAAGTTGCTAATGTATTAAGCAGGAAAGACCCAGTTGTTATTTTAATGATGCGGATTCAACGAGTTCCATTGATCAATGACCTTGTAACGTTGGACATTGGAATTATAAGGGAAGCAACGTCATCAACCCTAAACCAAATGATTTCTCAACCATCATTACTAGATAAGATCAAGAGATCATAGAAAGAAGATCCTTTGTTGCGTAAAAGTATGAGGCTACAATGGATTGGTAGTTTCCTTAGATCAATATTTATCAAGAAGGTGTACTGAAATTTCATACAAGACTATGTGTTCCATCTATTCCAAAAATAAATAAGGAGTTGATGGATGATGCTTATAGATCTACTTTCCATATACATCCTGGAAGGACAAAAATGTATAGGGACCTTCGGGATCATTATTGGTGGGATAATATGAAAAGGGAGATTGCTGACTACACTTCAAGGAGCGCAGTATGTCAACAAGTGAAGGAAGAATGACATCATTTTAAAGGGGTATTGCAACCACAACCCATTACAACTTGAAAGTAAGACAATATCACCATGGACTTTGTCACTGGTATCCTAAGAACTTCCAAAGGTAATAATGTGATATGTGTTTTTGTGGACCGTCTCACCAGGACTGCCCATTTTATCTATATCCAAGAAGATTTCTCTCTTGATAAACTTGCTAGTTTTTACGTGATGGATGTGGTAAGGATGAATGGAGTTCCAATTTCTATCATATCTGATCATGATCCAAGGTTCACATCAAAATTCTGGAGAAGTATTCAACATGCTCTGAGCACTGAATTGAATTTCAGTATGACCTATCACCCCCAAAATGATGGCCAATCTGAAAGGACTTTTCAAACACTCGAGGTCATGCAAAGAACATGCTCAATGGAATTTAAAGGAGGATGGGATCGACATATCCCTTTAGTTGAGTTCACATACAAAAACGGATTCCACTCGAGCATTGAAATTGAACCTTATGAAGCTCTATATGTGAAGCGATGTAGAACTCCTACTTTTTGGGATGAAGCTGGTGAGAGAAAGATTCTTGGACCTGATCTTGTCCAAGAGATGACTGAAAAAAGTCCATACCATCAAACAACACATTAAAGCTACTCCGAGTAGGCAAATGAGCTATGAAAACAACTGTCGAATGGATTTGGATTATGATGTCAGTAAGAAGGTCTTTCTTACAATATCACCTTGGAAGAGAGTCATGAGGTTTGGGATGAAAGGGAAGCTCACCCCTAGGTACATTGTCCTCCATGATATCCTTGATTGCATGGGAGTAGTGGCCTATCGGCTTGCACTTCTTCAAAATAAAGCACAAGTCATGATGTCTCCAATGTACCCCTCTTGAGGAAGTATATACTAGACCCATAACAAGTACTAAACCCAGAGGTGGTACAAATGGAACATGACCTCTCTTATGAGGAACAGTCGGTGGATATCTTGGAATGTAGAGACAAGAATGTATGAAACAAGACTACCCACCATGTTAAGGTGTTGTGGAGGAACCACAAATATGAAGAATCCATGTGGGAACCAATGGAGTCTATGAAGTAGAATTTCCCACACCTTTTCTCTTCTAGGGGTACGGGATGAAAATTTTGGGGTTGAAATTTCCTAAGGGGGGATGAATGGAACGACCAGAACATTTTAATAATTTTTATTTCCTAATTTTGTTTGTTAATTTATATTATACTCAACAAAACTATTTCATTTAATCAAATGAGTATAAATAAAATGTGACTGTCCAGTTTCGACTATTATATGACTGTTGGTCAATATGACTGTTGGTCAATATGACCGTTGGAAACTAAACTATTAAAATTAAAATTTGTCGATAAAAACATGTGATATTTGTTAATTAATATAGAAAAAAGATAACATGGCCTCATCTGGTAGTCTCGTGCCGATCAAAGCCCAACTGACAGCACTGGGGAAGGAGGTAGCACCAGTGGGCATTGCTCTGGACCAATCCCAAGCTGAAATTCATCGTGGGAAGCTAAAACAAAATATCTTTCGGGGGAACATCATGCTTATTGAAATCACTACTCGAGAAATGTTGGCCAAGCCACCCCCAGATTCTATCACCTTAACACACCATACACATAGGTTCTATGCTGGTGTGACAAAGGGATATGTAATAATTTCGTAGCTTCTTTGTGTAATCATTTGGGATAAATAAAACTGTGTTTTCTTCTTATGGTGAAGTTTGTGAATTTTAAAATTTCAGGATAAATATAGGATGTATATTATTGATGAATCCTGAAAAAAAGGATATTTGAAAATATTTATGTAAGCATTAAATAATTAATGATGTGTAATGAATTTCAAAAAATGGTCTTCTATAGTTGTGTTCACTAGAAAATTTATAGTCTAATATAATCAATTGAATTGTTGGTGAATAGTAAATTATGAATATTGATTTTATGCTTATGAGTATTAATGTGACCATATGGATTAAGTAACCTCACATAATAAAGTATTAATATAATTTAGGCACCTTGATTAAGTAATACGATTCAATAAAATATGTAAATAACTAATTCAAGAATTATTTTTTAAGTATTAGTTTTTTATAGTGAATAGTGTTTTTTATTTAAAAATTAAATTTAAAATATTTAGAAAATTATTTTTATAAATTGGAGAGAATTTTTTAATTTAGAGCATTGATATTAGGTTAAGGTGATTTTTTTGGATTTTTCCGAAAATGATGAATTTTCTGTGAATAGTGAAAACACAATTTTTAGTTTTGGGTATTTAATGACATTATTAAGGATGTAATAACTATTTAATCATTAATTTAGACTTATGAATTATAGGATAAGGTAAGAGATGTCCCATGTGGGCAATACCATTGGAAAGCCCATGGTTTTTCCAATACCATCGATGAGGTGTCCCTTGGCCATTTATGATTTGTTACCATGCTTCTCCTATAAATACCAAGCCTTTACCTCATACTTTTCACTCCAAAATACTCCGCAATGATGTTATGGTCTCTTTACATCCCATGTATTCCTCCAAAGGTTCTCTAAATCCTCCAAAGGTCCTGAACTTCAAGCTTTTGAAGTTACTCTTCAAGGTAAGGGATCCTTTCACCATCCTCTTTTAAGTCATGACTTCCTTTATGATGTGTCTTCTAGTTTACAACTATTTATGTTGAGGTTATGTTCTTATATGTTCTCATTACTTTCCATTTCATGTATAATTTGTTAGATACCCTTTCTGCTCTCATCAATTTGTTTTCTTAATTTTTAAGTGACGTCATTAGGCTGTCGAATTTCTCGTAAAAGGAATATTATCTTCTCTTTTTTTTCATGTTCACTTTTCATGTGGTATGTCATTAAAATATCCATAACATGATATTTTTCCTTACCCATACTATATTTTGAATTATTTATGATAGAGTGACCCTTTTCCCCTCTCTTTTCAATGTTTTCTAAAACCATTTTATATAGTTGTTACAGTGCAGAAATTTCATCTCAAAATTTATATATCTTTCTCTCAAGAAATTATCTTGTTTATTTATGTGAATACCCATACCTATTACATTTCAATGGGTGTTCATAAATATATAAAAATTATATATTTTATTCTGGAATTGATATATATATAACCCTCACTCTCTTTTCATGGGTTATAAATGATATAATGATCTTATTTGTAAGGACATTTAAAATGTCACGCTTTTGAAATGAAAACCATTTAATTTATTATATATGGGTTATTTATTAAATTTTTATAATGATATTTGTGGATCACATGAAAATAAATATATATTAAGGTTGCTCCCTGATAGAGCTCCAATGCATTGGGTAAAGAATTAACCTCTAGAGATGACAGGTTTCACGATACCTTGGTGAATAACCTTGGTAATTTTTATGACACCTTGGGGACGGACCTTGGTGATATGTTCATGAATGTCTAAATGAAATTTTGAATATACATATTGAATTTATGTCCCATGTTCTTTTCCTTATGATATGCCTATACTATCATTGCTCATGTCTTTATGTTTTCATTGAAGTTCTTATTGTTACCACGAGTAAACTGATTCCCTTGTTTACCATTACTGGGCCTTCTGGTCACCCATTCCTTTGATGTATGTCACCAAGATATGAGATTCAGTAGTTGTACACAGGATGAACATATGATTAAGCCCTAAAAGTGGTTTAGAATAATGTTTTATGTGGTATTCATGTTTAATTATTCATGATTTCCAAAACACTAGACTTTAATGAACCACTATATGAAAAATGTAAAGAAAAGTTATATATTAAAAAGTCGGGATTAAATAATATATATAAAATTAATGTATGTATGAAATATAAATAATGTTTTAAATTATGAAAGAATTTAAATCATGATATATGTAATAATATCATGAACCCCAAGTCCAAACACGTACGATAAATGAAACGATTATTACCCAAAACGTTGCTTCAACATGGAATTGACAAATGAACTGGTAATATAAAGTTGTAAGTGAATCATATAGGATATCATAGAAAAGAATATAATTATTTAATAAGTCCATGAAATTATTTATATCATTATACAAGAGTTTCGGAAATGTACAAATGAAATTGGACCTAAGGTAATGGATTATTTCATCTCACTTTTATTTCTATGAGACATATGCCTTAATCACCAACTATTAATTTTGTATGGTGTTTATACTTCCCATGAATGTTTTTTGATTTTTATTATAAAGGATATGATTTTTACAAATGCATTTCATTTTATTTATTTTATGACATGTATGATTCCACCAATCATAAATGGTAAGGGATACTTATTCTAATCTCATTTTTATCAGAGATTGTTTATTCGTAAGTATTTACTGGGGTTATATTTGTCATTCATGTCCATGTTTTATAAAAAATGTTCTCATTAATTTTTTACTATTCTTCCATGTATCATTAAAGTCATTTTTACCCTTTATTGAATTTTACAACATGGTATAGAATGAATCTTTCTTTTGTTTACCATACAAGACACTTTTTGAGTTTTCTGTAAAAAGTACGAGGAGAACATTTTTTAACTTATACGGCATTAAAGGATTTTTATAGTTTCATAACACCTTATTTCCATGATTATCACTATAAAAAAATTCATTATTATTTTCAAAGAAATTTTTTTCTTTTAATATTACACAACATTTTGAGAAAAGAAAATGATTTTGAAGATGAAAGGATATTTTCCTCAAGATTTCATTTCAAGTGCTTTATGAAAACTATTTTCCATAAAAGATGAAATTCATTAACATGGATATGTTTCATGTGTATTGTCTCTATTATTTACATTTTTTTATTTTTTTATGATGAAATTATATCCATTTTTTATATGGACTATGTTATAATGGGATGATGTATATGAAACCCATTTTATTCATTGGGTTATGATGAATAATTTATGATTATTTTATAGCACATGAAAGAATTATTACTTTATGAGATGGTTGAGTCCAATATCTCCCTCCAATGCATTGGGTAATGATTTATATCTTATGAGATAGACATGGTTGGAAAGGGAAGTAAATCTGATTCAGAAATACAGGGTTGGAATGACAAGTATACCCAGTTCAGTAATGGACTTCATCCACTATGATGGTCCAGACATAAATTCCTTGGATACTATGGAAATCATAATATGTGCTTATTAGTTTTCCACAATAACATGTTTTATTCCGATGCTATTCTTTCATGGTTAATGATACTTTTTTATCCATGCCTTATGTACTTCCATGTTTTCTGTCATTGCTCATGAATTTGATGTTTAAATTTTATGTTCAGGTTTTTACGTTCAAATGTTTATGGATTGTTTTATGTTCTCCATGATTACCCTTAATGATCATTTGAGCTCACCCTTTCTATCTTTTCTTTTCCCGAGGACATAAATAATGGTTTTAGGTAAGAAAACTAAAGGGGAAGATCTTTATGGGAGATGTTGAAGATCTTTCACCATGATTAGAAGGTTATGATTCGAGTTTCCAAAGACACTAAACAACTATGGTCCTTGGGTGTCTGTTATTGTTATGTATTATGTATTCCGAAAAAGTAATGTAATGTCCATGTATGTCAAGCATGGGTATCTATACTGATGGAATCATTTACCCTAGAAATATGTGGTAATCCCATCACAAAACCAATGGATATCCCATACCACATTCATTATGGAAACTCTTAGGGGTTGAGTTGAACCCACTATAACATGGTACTCAACCTTCACTTGCTGACAAATAAGCCATCGAGAGAAAGGCTTTGTAACTCCCATATTTATCCTTGGTCAGCCAAATGAATTTCTAATATTAGGGTACATATTTTCCACAATAGGATATAGCACCAAATTATATGTATGAAAAACTCTTAGAACCTCGTCCCATAACATAATCAGTACCGTCATGCATCCTTTGAAAATAATGACAAGCTACTACTCTTCATAAAATCCATTCTAGAGCATGTTCAATGGATATATGAGTATGTCGGTTCTCCCAGTCAACATCCCCATGTTGTTCCCCCAGAATACATATAAAATAGGACTAAAATCTATTGAATGGAGGTATGATTCATTATATCCATCCAAAAAGGTCAAAAATTATAAGGCCATCTACAATGACACCTTGTTTATAAAACAAAATCAGAATTTCTTGCTAAGAAAATCTTCTACCATGATTCACTTATCAAGAGTATATACAATATAGAAGACATAATTATAGAGGGACACTACATATTTCCTCTGTATGAATATAATATTCTTATGATAGAATTTATACGTGATAATCATGTGCTCATAATAGATAATTAACTGATCACCCATCAAGTAGGGATTTGACATATTTAGTGTCAAGACTACCACTATAGACTCAATATCATGAGTTACATATTTCTCTTCATGTGGTATCAACTAACATGAACCATTGCTAATCAGTATATGCCTCTACACCAGAATACATCCAATCCCGATTGCTAACACATTATAGAAAACTACATACTCGACACCTTCGTCTAGAAATCTATAAATGAGAGGGCTCATCACTTTCTTCCTCAATTTCTAAAAATCCTTCTGGAACAACCCATTCAACATAGAAGGATTCCCCTTTTAGGTCAAATTTTTAATGGATGATGATATCCTGAAGAAATTATGTATGAATCTACTGTAATTTTCATCCAACCAAATTAATATGTGCACATCCTTCAAACTATTGGATGGATCCAAAATTAACATTACCTTAATAATGCCTCCGTCCACTACCACGCCATCTCTTTAGAATCATTTTACAAATAGTGGACCTTTTAAATATAGAACTAGTACTTCGAGGGATTCCCCTAAATCTAGTTCTCTCATAGTTCATACATAACCATCCTCAAATTTCTATTGTGGCCATCATCAGATGACGAGTACACTAGGATATCATTAATTAAGAGTAACAAAAAACATTCTAATAAAGGTTGAAATATAATGATCATGAGTCCATTGAACGAATCTGGTGCATTCGTCACTCCAAAGGGAATCACCAAGTTCACATAGTCACTATAGATACATATGAATATTTTACTCGGTATATACTCATCCAATACTCACAACTAGTGATAGACTGATATAAGTTGAAACTTCAAGAAAAATCATTCCCCTATCAAGAGATCAAATGTTTCATGGATTCTTGGTAGTATATACTTTTACTTAATGGTCACATGTTTCATGGGCTAGTGGTAAAAACATAACCTCAATCTATCATCCACCTTCTGGATAAAAAAACCTTGGTTGTTAAGGGTGAAACCCTCATGTAAACAAACCAATTCCTCCATAATGCCTTTAACCACACCCTCTTCTCATGAATCTCTACGATAGCATTACAATATACTAGTATAGATATTGTTTCCATACCAGGGTGTAGATCAATGTAGATGTATATATCTTGGCGAGGATACAGTCCCATAACATCCTTAGGGAGGACTTCATCATACTCTTCCACCACTATAAAAATATTAAAACTCATAACATTGGTTGCACCAATGGATAGACTACCCACCTAATATGTAATCATATACACCCTCAAATGCACAAGTCTTTCATGAACTACTTAGGTTTCCTTTTTATTGACAATGGAAAACCTAGTCACTACAATATTGACACACCGCAACCTCTACATGAAAATATAAATATTTTTCTGAAATCTAGATAACGATTAAAAATGTAAATAAACATAGAAAGGCCTCATCAATGCAACAAATAGATCCAAAAAGAAACTCATACCTCCACAAGTCATGAAACATTATGGAAACAAGTGTGTGGTTATTTTTTTATCTCCTTTAGGTGTCTACAAGCAACAGGGTTGAGCTAAGAGATCAAGTGAAATATCTATGTCACGGTCATGATATGTGGAATGAAAAGAATGGCTATAAACTATGTATATCAATACTACATCTAAAGTATAAAATAAATAGATCATACGTCGAATTATTACCAAAAACTCTGGTTTAAAATCTTTGATTTCCTACAGCTATCCCCACCCATGTCTTCTATCTCCCTAATCCTGGCATGGACCACTTGGGGGTGGTATTATAAACAAGTCAATGAATATACAACCTCTAAATTATATTCTAGATACTATTACATGATTTTCATTCTGTGTAACTACCTTATCCTTCCTATACCTCTTCCTTAGGGGCCCATCCCTGGTCTCCTTACCATCCTTATAGAGGGGAGGAAAAAATGAGGCAAGATGTCCCATACTATAGTCATAGTAGAAAACCCTATCTATGTGATGAATGGTCCCTACCTATGAGTCCAAAACCAATGAACCTCTATAATGGGTCCTCCTATTGATATTTAACAGACTTATAGGTCCCTAGGACAGATTTTGGATCCCTTCTTCAGAGGGCTATACTCATGTGGACCCACACTCAGTAACCTATTCCTATGTCTTCACATAAAAGATACTCCAAACCAAAAAAATATTTCCCGAGCACCCCACAATAGGTTTTAATACCAAGAGGGATAAATTGGATCCAATGCCGTTGTTTATTCATCGTTCTATGGTATGAGCCCTAAATAAATAGTAACTAACCATATCCATCGTGTTCCAAGAGTGGTTGGTAAAACTCAATGAATACTCAACTACTGTCAAGATTCCCTACTGAAGTGGTAGATGTTCCTAGACATGTAGAGAACTCAGCATAGTTGAATATAACTCAACTATGAAAAGACACTCAAACTCTGACCATGCTAGAGCCACCACATTGTATGTCTGGGACCCTAAATTCAACAATAGTCTTTATAATCCATGGATATCACTCACCACCAGGACATCCATATGATTTTGAAGGGTCCTGACTAGACAAAAAAGAATTATCTGCCTCTATCCAGTCCTTAGTTACTTGTCAGTATAGATCTCCCTGGACCCTGAATGGTCTCTTGTACTAAAAGTTGTGAAGTCCACTCACCCATCACACAACACTTTCTGGTACTGGAGGTACCATCTACTACTGAAAATTCAGTGGTACACCTAGTGCACCACCTAGAGGTAACATCTCTGGAACTAGTCCCTATATAGATGCCTCATCACTAATAGGATCCTCCTCATGATCCTAGTGGTGAATTCTAACTGGGATACATCATGGGGGAATTATAAAAGTAAACCATATGTAACACGGTTAATGAGTATATCTAGAAAGGAAACCTAATAAATACATGGAAATGACAACCCATTACTATATGATGCATGTACCATTTTTTCGATGCAACCAATATTCTTAGGTAACTAGTCAAAAGGAAGGTGATCAGTGTCATGGTGTAAGAACACATCATCCTCAACACCCTCACTAGGGACCCTGACCTTAAATATGAACTCATAATAATGAATAATATTTATGTAAACTAATATCACAGACTCTAGTCTTATGGTAGAACCAACTCCTTTTATATTAATCCATCACAACCCACCAATGTTGGGCCTATTCAATGACTCCCTAAGCCCGTATCCTATAAAAGAGGGTATGAAGACTAGTACTGACTATACATATCACTAGCATGGGATTCAATAGCCTATGTTCATGTATGATAAAACAAATCTCCAAGATAATACGATACTGAAATGTAAAAACAACAGAAAAAACATGCATGGATACAACTAAATCCCAAAACCAGAGTACAATAGGAGGTAAAGGAATGAAAATAGTGATAAATAAATTCTCACTACAAACATTCAATATACTAAAAATACATGATTGAAATATGGGGTCTATTGTCAATGTACCACAAGAACACACCATAGTTTTTTTGTCTCACTAAGCACTATATGGTCATGATCCCTCAAGGACCCTATCAAAAATTTTGATCATATACATAAGAAACAACACATGAATCCAAATCCCTTGTGGGGGTGAGTATAACAATACCCAGTAGGAAACCATGAAATAAAAAATAATTCCAAAATATGAATAGCTTTATCTATATATATGTTTTTTTTCTTGTAGAACATATGACAATAATATCTATATATACTAAAAAACACAAAATCTAAAGGTAAATAACAATTGTAGCACCAACCTAGGATTCCAGCTCAAAGTTTCCAACAAGAACTTGTTGGGAAGAAACACTCCATGATTTTGATAAAATTAATGGTTTCTACCAGAGTGGTAATCCTCATCGGTTCTGACCAATTTAAGTACACACTGATAGTCTGAAGAGATAAGATACAAATATGCAGATCCGATCGAAGGACATAGGGTATACCAACAAATCAATCTATATTAACACTATATGTAGACAATTATAGTCTACATATTTCTTTTTATGATGATACTATGAACTTATAATAGGTAATGAATATAAATAAATGATATCACTACAGACCTTGCGGAAGGATTCCTACCACTCAATCCATGATGTCCTGCGAAAGGGATCATTGTCCTATGTGTAGGAGGTGATTCCATATTTACCCTTAGAGAATAGATTAAGGTAATTCACCCAGACTAAACATGTCCATGATATTGAGGAAAAGGTCTCTATGGAATGATTTGAGGAGAACATGATGTTTATTTGGGTTACACACCAGTTTCATTTGACACAGGTTCCTACCTGAGAAAACAGCCTGAGTATATTTTTGTGTAGAAGTACATGACATGCTTCTACTTGTGTAATTCCACTAGTGTCCCAATACATGTAATATCCTGTGTATTCCCTACATTGGACAAGAATGTGTGGTAGTATAAAACGTTTCAAAGACCATGTACTCCATCATGTGTTTTTGTACCATCCGAGGTACAAGCCAAGATCCCCAAATGGGTCCACAATCTGTTTGAAAAGGTCAAACACCATGTGATATTTATGTTCATCCAAAAAACCTATAAATTAGTGGGTGGTGGACACATAATATGTGGATATACATTACACACCATGTAGTGAAGAAATTTTTAGATTCTCAGATCCGGTTGGCTTGTTTCTGGATACTTCTCTAGCCACCGATCTGGTCCCTCCATTCGTTGGAACGATGAAAACTCATCATCTAAACCATTTCTCCATTGAATAATATGACTCAATGATTGAATCCATTTGAAGAATGTATTTTTTTACTTCATTATTCATTATGATATAAAGAAAAATAATATGGGTATTCAAAACCATCCAATCCATCACTAATTCCCTCATCACACCCCCATCACATCATACTGATCCAATATCTAGAAAATCAAATTAATATGCCACAAAACATGTGAGAAATGATCTATATTTTAGTATATGTCAAAATATGGGTAAATGATTGAAATTTGTGATGAATGATTAAATAAGGGATAAATTTGAAACTACAAAAATTTGGAAGGAATCTCATCCAATGTTCATATTGGCCTTGAACCATCATCATCATTATGATAAGTGAGGAATCATTAATAATTGTTTGAAATTCCAAAATTAATAACGAAAATAAACCCAACATTCAAGACGACCTAACTATGGATCAATCTATTTTTTGATTTATTCATGTTTTTATAGGAATTAAAAATGAGGAAAGACTCCAAGAAAAATGAACATCCTACCTCAAGATGGATTGATCAATTATGAATAATGAATATGTATCATTATCATTGTTGATATCCCAAATCATGTTGCACACTTATTATTGATCTACAATCTTGTTTTTGTTCATCTAATATAGATCATCCAATGATCTATTAAATGGATCTCAAACATCTCTATAGTTAGGCAGAAAACCATAAATTCTAACATATAAGTATACCTTATGATATTTCAGTCACTACATCAATGAAATAAAAATATAATAATTATAATAATTATTTTATTCAATTCACGCCCCTGATGAATTTTCTACAAAAGACCTGCAAAAACAAAGGTTATGTCACACAGAAGATAAAGATCATGTTCCAAACATTATAGTGCCCTCAGTGTTTTGATAGGGACCCTATTTTGGATGTTATACCACCTTTTATGAAAATTACGTTTTTATGCTATTTAATATATTAAATATATTTCAAACATTTATTCTAGGAACATCAGGCCTTATAATTGCACATTGTCTCAACGATTAGTCTGAGAAATAATCCCTAGAATATAAAAAAAATTATACATGAAAAATAATGTTCTCTAGAATTAATATTCTAGAGATTATAAAACCATTATCAAAGTATTAGTACTAAATATAGCATATATAAACATTTAAAAAATTCATTTTTGACCGGGAAACTGATTTTAAATTGAAATTTTTAATAAGAACGTAATAAATTGTCATACATATATAATATAGGGTATAATATATATAATTATAGTTCTATTTTAATTTTATAATAAAACTATCATTATTATATAGGAGATTCAAATGTGTGTGAAGATATTCAAGACTTAATGTAATAGATTTATGTTCCCTATATTATTTCTTGGAGACATATGGAAATGCATCAATCCATTCTCTTATGAAGTGTATATTATTATCCTATGACATGAAATATCATTAATATCCATTTTTCACGATAATTAATATTTCATTTTATGTAATTATTTATTGAGGGTTATTATTCTTATTATTACTAAATCTTTAATAGATTTCAATATATCTTTTATTTTCGTTGAGAGATATACCATATTAACCACTAATTTCTCTTATGTGTTGTATATAATATAGATTAATTTATTTTTTATTATTCTACTAAAAATTATTTTTATTAGAACCTCATTTGTGTATGTATAGTTATTGGGGCTTAAAATTAAATTGTTACCATAGTAGTAGTGGTTTTATGGTAAAATCTCATTATTTTTTGGGTCTGTTTATGATTAAGCCTCAAATGATGAAATATTATGATCAAAATCATTCTAAGACTCATTAATTAAATTATCCATTGGTTATTAATGATATTTTCATATAATATTACCATTTATTCAACGTTTTTACAAAAAATAATTGATAATTGTTTAAAAAACATCACTTTATATCTACCTTCGATCGAAAATCTAATTTATTCTAATTCTATGATTTCTAAAAATGTTTAAAAATATTAATTAATATTATAATACTATTTTTAAAAGGCATTTTTAACAACTATTTACATTTTCAAAACATTTAAATATGAATCTTCATATATTAATTCGATCAATGCCCATTTGGATTTTGACCGAAAATGTGAAAGGAATATTTGTTTTAATCATTCAAGAAAAAAATAGTATTTCAGGATTTTTTGACCACTCAATGATTTCAATATTCTCTTAGATTTTTTCAAGTATATTTCAATGTTAAATTTTTATTTAATATTTGGGGAATTTTTATATTTTAATTTTATGATTTTGATTTGAAATGGATTTTTGAAAATGCGATCTGTATTAAAAAGTAGTTTTCTTATTGGAAAGGCTATTTACATCATGAAATGTTCCAAGTGTTTTTTTCAAAATAAATTTCTATATAAGTTGATATTATATGATGTTTATTATTATTTATTGTTGATTTGAATTAATTATTCCATCATTATTATTTCACTCAATGGATAATGTCTATATTGACGAAATATTAATGCCACCTATTTATTTACACTGGTTCATATGTGATGACATGATGAATTTTTTATGAAATTTTGGTGTATATATGTATTTTTTTAATTATTTGATTGGTGGGACATATACCTCCATAAAATTAATTATATTAATATCAATAAATCATGAGTAATTATCTTAAGCTTGAACCTAATTTCATGTTCAAATTATTATGTGTGAACTTTATTAAATGTTCATAATTCCTTGAATGAAAATAATTACACGTTCAATATGTTATTAATGAATTTAATTAGATTATATAATTTTTTTTCATAGACCTATAATTCATCCCATAATGTTATGTGTGGACCTAGTTGCAGGTCCATAAATTTATTAGTGGGCCAGATTGAATGTCCATAACCTTATGAGTGAACATGTAGCAATTTTTGCTTATTTAAAATGTTATATTATGATGAATATGAAAAAAATGTATGTCTTATTATAATGTTATGCTCTCATAAGTAATGTTATTTTATTAAATTATGATTTATGTATTATGAACTTCCAATATTTATTTTATTTTGATATTTGATATGAAGGGTATGGTTTTCAAATATTTTGCCCATGTTCTCATACCCTTATTTTAGTGTTATGATTATGTATCTCCCTTGTTTAACCTTACATGGAATATGAGATCAAACATTATTTTGTATACATAATATAGGTAATTAAAAAAAAGTTTAAATATGGTATATATGTAAATATTGATAAAGGGAAACATATTTATGTAATATAAGGAAGATATTTGAAAAAATTAGAAGGTTTCCGTCTAAGTATCGATAGATAATAAACTATTACAGTATTACGGAATTTGTTATTGTGATGTATTGAATATTCATCTAAAAATATGTAATATATTTGAATAAGAATCCTATGTAGCTATAGCAGGTATCAAAGTAATGCTTTAGTTATCATTTGGAAATGAGGATGAGAAAACATTAGTGAGATCCCTAGGTATATTTCTTAGGATATTTGTATGGAGGATTCCAAGAATAAAGATAAGGATGGGTCAAATTATAGGAATATATCTTATAATTTTTGTTGGATAGATAATGTTTGTTTCTAAAAAATTGTTTCCCTATCAAGATACTATAGGTGGTTCTGCCTCTCATAAAAAGAAATCTAGGGGTAACAACTATGAAAAGGTAATATTGATCATGGAATGAATGTCACCAAGTGCATGAAAATAGTATTTTCTATACACACTGTTTGAATTTTCTGGTGGACATTCTTTAAAAATTAAAAAACTCTTTACAAATCATATTTAAGGATTTAATTATATAATGAATATGATTGAAATAGTATAAACCCATGGTGTTATATAATATGTAATTATTTGTAATTAATAGAAGTAATTTTAATTGATTAAGAGGTTCCCAAATATGATTATTTTTACTGACATTATGATTTTATGTTTTAGTCAATTGTATGAACCAGATGGATATGGATGAAAATTTAATGTGATAGATAACATGGTGATGAGAAATAAAATTTGATAACAAATACAGTTAAGGATATTCTGATTATTTCCAAGAGGTTATCAGAGTATATGATTAATAACATTCACTATAATCGACTTTCAGGATCACCAATGAATTGAAGGATTATGATTACGGAGGTTTTAGTTAGTGGAGAGAATAAATGAAAACATATTTTGTTTCCTATATTTTATAAATTTTGGAAGAAGTGCTTAATAGATTTTATTAATGGAGTGAAAAAATATTTTGAATGAAGAATGTAAATATAAAAAGAATTTAATTTTTGAATGAAAAGGAAAAGGTTCACTTAGAATAGTGGATGAAAACATTATTCATCCAAGATTATATTTAATAGATGAATATTTTAAATCTGGAATGAATGGGAGTTATTAAAACAATGTAATAAGGGGGAATATCATAAAAAGAATAATCAAGTTAGTTTGAGTAATGGTTATACTACTGATGATGTAGAGACCATGAATGACATATTAATGTTATGGGTTGTTCTAAAAATATTGTTTGTGTTAAACCTAAGAAACATGATTAAATTGAGTTTAAAAAATGTCTAAACAATCTACATATTTTATATTTTATTAAATTGGAATTATGGAATGAGATATTAAAGCCTAGTTAATGGTTTGAAAATGAATTGGAATTATTATGGTATTTATATATTGGAATTTAATAATTATGTTAATTGAATCATGATACATATAAATATTATTTAGTATATGTTTTTTTAATGTATAGCCAGTAATATTTTTAATGGTACTCATGATCTATAATTGTGATATAATATATATGTGATATTTTTTAGAAGGCAAGATAACCATTATTATGATCTTAATGTTTTGAAAATAGTGTCTAGTTTAGATAAAGAGATTATTTATATTAATAAAGTAAATTTTATAGAGATTGTTACCATGGAATTGATTAATAATTTATTGAAAAAGTGGTTTATGCTATAACTGATTAATTTTGATGATTTTTTTGAATCATGTAATATATCTAAAAATCTATTCTTTCTATAAGGAATGATGTCGCGGGTAATATTCCAATAATTTTATGGTAATTAAAGTTATTAACATGTTTTATGAGAAGAAAAACTGAAGTTATTCACATTATTATCACATGACAATTAAGATCAATTTCATGTTGTTTGGGGGGATTAATGAAATGTTTATTTTTGGAAAATTAGTGACCTTATTTTGAATGATTTGGATTTTAATCAATTTTGAGGTGTCAAATTGTTAACTATTTATGAAGTGCTTTATGTTAAACTTTTGATGATTTTTAAGTGATTAATCTTGTAACTTTACCATATTATGATTTATCCCTATTTGATGATAATTACTAACCATTTTTTATAGCTAGATATAAAAATAACGACTTATCCTTATATTAAGGATGTTGTAATTCATTACTAATACAAGAATAAACAAATTCACCTTTGTTTCATGGATTAACTGATAATGTTTATGTTGATCTAATCAGAATCAAAGGATTAAATTGTTCTTATGATATAAAGGAAATCTAATACCTAGGTATATCTGATAATTGAAATTATTGATCGTATCCAGATGGCAGCCTATTGATGGAATCTTCCACCAAACCAATCCCATGCTTACAATGTGTTACATGTATCTCTCTTGAGGGAGTAAATACTAGATCATTTACATGTATTGATATCAATGGGAAAACAACTGGAGCATACTCTTTTTATTGACAAACAATAGGTAAACATTCTAGATCTAACATAGAATGTTATATGAAAAAAATCACATACCAAGTCTATTTTTCGGAAAAACCACCAAATTTTGAATGGTACACTAGAACCTAAGGATGTAATGATGAATAAGGATCCTTAGTTTTTTTGTTGAAAAAAAGTGATAATTTCAAGCGATAAATTAATTTTAAGGGGGCATAATGAAACACCCATATATTTTTTGAAATATACTTTTAAATAAATTTTAATATTTTTGATATTTTCAATTACATTTGACAAGGATTTCAACTTGTGTTACAAAAAACATCTATTGAAGATATATTTACATTCATCATCGAGTTTAACATATGTTACATGCAAAATGATGACTAAATGAAACATTAAGTAATATTAAAACAATATTATTTAAATGATAAGTTCCACCTAAAAGTACCAATATTGGGTATGAGAAGGAATAAAAAAAATTATAGTGTATAAATTTATAAAAAATAAATTACTTGGTGACCAATTAATTAAAACTTTATAATAAATCAATTTAAAATTAAAGGAAATATTATTCTGAAAAACTATTTTTATGCACAGAAAATTATTTTACATCAATAAATCAACAAAATTAATTTTTATGAATTTATTTAATGATATTTTTATATTTTATATTTTATATAATTTTTAACATCCATATTATATTTTTTTCTTGACAATATATAATAATTTTACATATTCTTTGCTAAAAATAAATTTTTTATAAAATGTTGTTTTATCGCATTTTACACACTTAAAAAAAATCTTTGAATCCTAAAAAAATATAATTTATAAAAGAATTTTCATTTAAAAAATCATCATTTCAAAATTATCTTATAGTTAACTTTTTGTAACATTCAGAATAGATTAATTTTTTGATAAATAGTGAAAAATAATTAATTTTAATTGAAAACTAGATTTTCATTTAAATTATTTATAATTTAAAAATATATATTGAATTAGTTTTATTGTATTTTTTTTCAAAAATATTTTTATTAGTACCATTGAATTCATTTTTATCAATTTTAAATTTAATTTTTATTTAAAAGCTTTGTAAACATTTAATCATTTCCTCTTTGAAAACGTGCTTTCTCATCGAGTGTGTTATATTAATTTTAAATTATATTATATTAATTCTATGAAATAAATTTGAAATAATGGATTTAATATTTGTAATTAAAATAATTTTTATTGTATATTAAGGTAAAATTATTTATAATCATAATTAATATTAAAACATGTAAAAGAAATTTGTCACAGTTAATATAAAAATGTGTTTACTAGAGATCAAACAAAAAGGAAAATGCCTAAAATAAACTATTTTTTTATAAATTAATTTTAATGGAAATATTTAAACCATTTAATAAATTATTATTTATAATACTTTTTTTCGGACCCTTTGATCATGTGAAAAATTTGTCTAATCCTTCTCCTTTTTGAAATTTATAAGTGCACGACTCATCTCACTTATAAATTGCCACCACTACTCTTATCCTATTCACACCTTAAAAATATTTTGGTTTGGCATGTTCCTTTATATATGAGTTCCAAATTAACCCTTTTCATCCATGAAGTATTATTTTGGAAATAATTTCAACCAATGATTTATTTCGTGCAAGCCTAAGGAGGATACCTGAAAAAGAGGTAATGTTCTTCATTGAGTATTTTTATATTATTTATTCCTCAACCTCCATAAAATATTATTAAAACATTATGATATAAAAATTTATTATAATACATATATTGAAATTTCCTCTTGTTAAGTTTATTACCTTGCAATCATCTCCACTTCCATTGAATGGGTTATAAAATCAATGTTCTTGCGTACGGTAGACTCATTCATTTTTCCATTACCACATCTCATAGTGGGGTACAATTATATATATAAATTGTATATATATGATATTTATAATTTTTTTATATGTCTATATTTATTATATAATATATATATTAATTTATTTCCATTCCACATGGGAAATTATGTTGTCGCTAATGAGTATGGCGGACTACCTCCTCGGCATGTGATGTGATTCATTTCTAACTAACTCATTAAATAAAAGATAATATAGATAAATTTATTTAATATATATCAAATAAATGACATAATTAAGATATTTATGATATATTTATGTTTCATAAAAGTTATTAGAATATTTTCTTACACATATTTTCACTCACTAATAGATGATAAGGTCATTTGGGTAAGTGTAGACTATCGGCTTTATGAAGCGATGTGACTCTCTATTTTCACTACCATCCACATGGATGACATTTATATGCATATTTAAGGAAATAATACCTTATTTATGATATTAGTATTATTATTTATACTTAAAAATTTATAACCTCCTTTCTATAATGATCATTGAATACATGGAACTATTACTCATGTGTACGTACATCCTACGACCTCGATAATCGTAACGTACTTCATTTCTCAAATCCAATATTAATCATTGGAATTAAAATTATAATTTATAAATAAATATAATAATTATGAAATTATTATTTTTCTGGAGTTGATGGAACCATTATCAAATTAGTAGTACCCCAAATTAAAAATCACAAGCTATATAAAAAATAGTGTTATTAATACCCGAAATATGATTTTAACATGGACTGTGTAAGAAATGGGTAACAAATAGTCATAAGTAAAACATATATGGTATAATATAAATATTAATGGTTATATAATATATTTATAATAAAATTATATATATTATACAAGAGTGTGAATGTGTATGAATGTAGTCGAAACATAAGGCAAGGGATTTGTAGTCTATCTTTTAGTTCGGGGAGACAATTTAAAATTCACCAATATTTCATTTTTTGTGGTTTATATACTGAAACTCTTCCATGAATTATCATGACTCTAATTAAATTCATGATTTTCAAGTTAAATTTTATTTTAATATTTATTGGGTCTAACAATTCATAAGATTATTAAAGTGGTAAGTAATTTCCATCAAACTAATATTTTATGTGAGAAACATCCCATATTCAAAACCTATTTATTTTATATGGTGTTTATAAATTAAATTAATGTATTTTATAATTATTATCATAATAATTAAGGGGACTAAATATCCATTTTAGTATATATCATTAATACCACTTATGATTCATATGTTTCTAAATGATTAATGATTTTATTTTATAATCTCATTTTTTATCGATATTACTTATGATTTAGTCTCAAATATTGAAATATTATTACCTAGTTGTCAAGAATTATCATGAGTTTTTTTAATATTTATATTTAGAATATTTTCATATAATATTTCATATTGAATCTATTTTTTACTAAAAATACATGATATTTCTGTTAAAAAACCAGACATTATTTATCTCTTCAGCTAGAACTCCCTTTCTTCCTGTACTATAGTTTATAAAAATGTTTTGAAAAATGTTTTAATATTATCCTTTGAGTTAAAAAAAATAATGAGATTTATTATTTTTTTTAAAAGGATAGTTTATTTACCTTTTGAAACACGTCCCATTATTCTTTTGCCTAAATATTTATAAGGTATATTTAGTTTAAACATACACGACACAAATAGAATTTACCACTACCATCACCAATCAATGATTTCAATATTCAAATAAATGTTTTCCAATAATTATTCCTAAAAAAAATTTATATCTTATTTGGGAATTTTTTTATTTTAATTAAATAATTTCGAATTCAAAATGATTTCGAAAATGCATTATGTTTTAAAAAGGGTTTTCATAGAGGAAAGACTATTTTCCTTTATAAATGTTCCTAGTGATCATTAAAAATCACATTCCACCTAATATGACACCCTATTAGTTAATTTTGATTTCTAGAGTATAAAAATTAATTATACAATCCATATTCCTTCTCTATATAATTAATGTTTATATTAATGAAATTTTTATTAAAATAATTTTATTTGAATGGGTTATGATTTGAGAACATGAGGAATGTTTTTGATATTTTTTCACAAATAAGTATGGTTTTCATTTTGATATGGTTGATACCAAAATATCCCTTAATCTAATTGGGTAAATATTGATAAATATTGTGTAAATATATTAAGAGTTAACATGATTACATGTTCATAATGTTATGCATAAACCCGATAACATGTTCACCATGTTATATATATTCTGGATTACATGTTCACATTGTTATGTGTGAACCTAATTATATTTTATAAGTATTAGTCATATACCTATTTTCATTATTTCATGGATAACGTATGAACAACTGATTACATTACCAATATGTCTTTATGTGATAACTATCCAGATGAAAAGGATTCAACATATTCTGATGAATAATATTTCTCATCCAGTGATGGCAATTCATTAACCACTTATGATTAAGTTAAATGTTTTGAAAAACATTTTGAAAATGAAAATGTATGTTTTTAATAAAATTTGATAATTATTTGGAAAAATATTCTATTGATTATTGATGAATAAACGTTTTAAAAAATAAAATAGTTTAAAAAATCAAATGATCTTATTAAGACTATTTTTGAAAAAAATAAAATTATAATGTTTTAAAAAATATAAGTTTCTCCAAAAAATTTATTAAAAACTAGTTTTGATAATCAAAATTAATTTATTATTACTATTGAGGATAAGGATTTGGTTATAAAACAAATATAATAACTTTCATAAGTGAAGGTACATTATTAAAAAATTACTACAAGAAAATAATATATTAATAAAATGTATAATCAAAATTTGCCTCATTGGAATAGTTCCGGAAAGGGGTTTTATTATAAAGATCCTTCTTAGTAACAATTTCTTTATTCCAAGAAGTAAACCCTTTTTACACTAAGTGTTAATGTTGTGGCCATTGGAAAATATTTTTTGCTTAAAAAAATTTTAATCCCTAGGATTTCACAAAGAATATTTCTCTAAAAAATTAGGATTTGGATTGTTTTTTTCTTACATTACCAGAACCAAGATGATTTCGATACCAAAAGTCAACAATTTATATTTTTAGGAAAAAAATACAGTACAAATAACACTAATACATAGTATATGGATAGTGTCTATTCTAGTCACACGGATATTAAGAAATAGTTTTTCAAAACTATTATGAAGATAAAAGGTGGAAAAGTTAATTTCAAAGATAATTCTCATTGAGAGATTACGAGAATAGTTAACATTGTTCTTCTTGTTAATGATTTAATTTATGATTAAATTTTGTTAATTATAGTAATCAAAAACTAGTAAGGATACGTCAGTTATGTAATGAAGGTTACCTTGTGAACAATAGTAATGATAAATGATTGGTTCATAATTATTAGGATGAATTTATTCTTTTTTCCAATCATCATGAGAATGTTTTCGCAATTAACTAAGATGACTATAAGAGCCAAGAAATAACTTTCCTTAGAGTAATGGAAGATCAATATTGGTTATATCGCAAGAGGATATGACATAATAACCTTTGAAAATTTTCTATGTTAACTAAGAATGAACTTTTTAAGCATCTACGATATCTTATGTTTCATTCTTCAATTTTTATAACCCTTGTCAATAAGATAAGAAACATAACTAATTTTTAAAATCTATTAGTGAAGTCTCAACATATAATAAAATGTAGTTAGTTTTTGTCGAATTATTATTCCGTTAGAAAATATAATTATTTTTCGAAAATTGTATATATATGTTATAGTTTATGAATACACTATATATACATGAGATTAATTTCTCAAAAAGAAAAATGATGGATTTTTTATTTTCGGAATTTTGTATCAAAAGTTATAACTGAGAAAATCATTCCCTAAATAACTATTCATATTGATATTGGTAATGAATTTGAAAAATCTTATTTTGAAACCATTTGTTTTAATAATATCATTGAAAATAACTTTTCATATCATAGAACCCATTAGAAAAGTGGTGTAGTTGAATGAATAAATATAATTATTCAGGAAATAGCTAGAACCATGTTACATGAATACTCAATTGCTAAATTTTTTTAGGATGAAGTGGTTATCACTTCCTACTATATTATAAATCTTGGTTTGATTAGACAATTTTTTAAATAGAATACTTATGAATTGTGGAATAGAATAAATCCAATATTTTCTCACATCAACATTTTTGGATTCAATGAATTCATCTGGAATATGAAATACAAGTTACATAAATTTTCACACAGATCTAATGAAGGGTTATTTTTACATTATTCCATTAATTTTAAGGTATATGGTGTTTTAATATAAATTATCTCACTATTTATGATAATTTACATGTTATTTTTTATAAGACTGAATTCTATTTTAAAAAATATCAACCTATATCCTCCTCGGATTATATTTCTAAAACTAGTTATAACTGTTGAAAAACATTATTCCAATAGGCATATAACTCACAAAATTATTTCAAATGGTATTCATTAAGAATATTTTCAACCATTTGTTGAAGAAAACCCAATTCAAAATTCATGAAGTTAGTTGTTTATTAGTAATCATCTTGGTGGTATTTTCATTAGCGATGTCGATAAACTAGTCCGGACTAGCGGTTCCTTAAGGAAAAAAATTGAACATATTTCATTCCATTCACAATCATAACCTAAGAATCCTAATGAATTTTTAGGTGATGTGGATTGGATTAAGTCTAAACAAGATGGGATAAATGATTTTGAATGGAAAAAAGTTTAAAATTTAGTTGAACGACCTAAGGAATCTTCTATAATTTGAGGGAAATTGTATTTTACTAACAAATTTTAAAAAATGGATTTATTGTTAGAAATAATGATAGAAATTTTTAAAAGGGTTATGATCAAAATGAAAGCATTGACTATGAAAAAGCATATTCACTAGAATTAATATTAAACTTATTTAATTTATACTAACCTTTCGAATATGTTTTTAATTTCAAAATTTTCAAATAGATTTGTTGTGTGATTTTCATAATTGATATGTTAAGGTTTATGTTTATGTCAAAAAAACCCATATTTTTTAAAATAAAAACATTATGAATAAATTTCTAAACAAAACAATGATTTTTACAGACAAAAAACAAACCCTTAGATCCTTTTATGATAGGTTAACCTGTTTTTTGTTACAAAACAACATTCTTAAGGGGGATACATATCCAAAAAAACTATATATGAAGTTAAAAAAATACATTGATAGTTAAATAATATTTTTATGAAATTTAATTTTTATCAAATCAACAATATATAATATATTTTTTTGAAGATCTTAAGAAGAATACATTTGAGATGAGTATTATTGGTAAGCTATTATATTTTTAGGGTTCCTAAACCCCACAAAAATGAGATTTAGATTATATATATAAAATTATATGAAAGATATTCTTAATAAACGTGATACAAAAATAATAAAATTATATGTATTCCAATAGTTATATCAAATACTTTAGAAATTCATGAGGCTTAGAAACTTGTTAATCAATACTCTTTTAGAGGTATGTTAAGAAGATTACCTTACATAAATACTAGTCATCCAGAATTACTATTTTCTATATTAATATGAAAAATATTTCAAGAAAAAATTGAATCCTATTTAAAATATGTAAAAATATATTTTCGTTATCTTATGGGAACAATAGATTTTGTAATTGTTTTATTCTTCTGGATGTTTTTTCAATTGAAATGAAATTTGGATGATACCTATAGTGGTTGTAGAATAGTAGGAAAATTATATATGGAACATTTCATTTTGTAAGAGACTATTTATTATTTGGTCTTGTAACAAACCACACTCAGTAGCACATTCCACTGATTAAGATGAATATGTGGAATATGGAATTTTTTGTTTTCAACCATGGTTGATGCTAAACACGCCCACTTACAATGCCATATGTTTTACTATATATTAAATACTAATTAAGAATATTAGTTCCATTAAATAAATAAAAAACCTATAAAATAACTCACATTCTAAGAACATAGATATAAGACACCATTTCTTTAGGGATCACCCACATAAATGAGAAATCAATTTATATTTCATCAGTGTACTGGATCAAGTTGCTATCATTTTTAAAGAACCTCTTCCTTAAAATAGATTTTAATACATTAATCATTATGTATGAGTGATCTATGTAAATTAATCATTCATATATACTTCTTATTTACATATATCATTATGTTATGTTACTCATTTTCCTAATGGGAGTACATATGTTTCTGTTTTTCATTTATTTATTAAATTTAATATTTTATTAATAATTAATTTATAATGATTTATACATACTCATATTTCATTATATTATTTTTGGATTCATAATATCATAAAAATATCATTAGTATCGAAAATATTAATTAAAATCAATGCACTCATGATTTGTTACAATGTTTTTGGATTAAAAAAAATACTATAATAATTGATTTCTAATAAAACAATTACAATTATATTCCTTAAAGGAATGCATCATAACTGGTTTTCTAAAAAAAATTAAATTTTTTATCTTTTGTAAACTATAGAATTTTATTATTAAAAATATTATATTTATTTTGTTTACAAAAATCAAGAAGAACAGGTTATCATACTAATGAATCTTACTACTAATAAATGCGCCCCTCTATTATTTTAAGAATTTACACTATGCCATTATATTACTTTTATTAATTATTTTTGTTGTTAATATTTTTGTTTTATAAAAATTATGTTATTTTTCAATATTTTTTCTTATATCCTATTGTTTCTTAATACGATAAAACTTTTCAATCCGTTAGATTTTAAAATTTTTGATGAAATTTATCAAATAATTATTTCCTATTAGATCAGAATGGTTAAAATCTAAACCATTCAATTCATTATAGACTATGAATTGAGAAAAAGATGTCATATATAACGGGGACCCACCTATGACAAACATTAGTTACATAATTTATATTCACCAATTTTTGGACTTTTTTAATTTTCCCATTCCAAAAGAAAATCTCAACATCTAATTCACAGATAATAGTCTTATTCTAATATAAATAGGTATATATTTAATGAAATGCTTCTTATTTATGGAGAGGTTAGTATAAATATTTTTTATGAGAATAATGATTCTACATTATAGAATATTATATAAATACAAGTTTGGGAGTCCTTATTTGTGAAAAAATCTGGCAAGGAATTTTCGTTATTTTATATAGTTATTATTCATTATTTTTAAGATTATTTATGTCTTTTAATGATTATGGGAAACAAAATTATTGTTTTTGAATATATATAAAGGGTTATAATATGTATTATAAAAAATTCTTGAGCATTGATAGAATATCATCAGATGAGTTTTCTTATTTCCAGTCACATAAACATCCAGTTGATCTTGCAACATTCAATAGGATGAAGGAATAATATTATTTATTTGATAATAATGAAAAATTCAAGAAAGTTTTAACCATGACTAAAAATATTAGAGTTTTTTCTATACGGATTCAAGTGGTTCTCATTCCAGGGAAGGGAAAATAAGATTCCCGAATTCTTTATGTTGTTTTTGTGTTAGATTGTCTAGTAAAAATGAGAATGGGATAGTTAGTAGGATTCATTTTCATTAATATAGAGAATAAAAAATTAATAACAACCATTTATCAGATCATATTGTTTCTATATTTCATAAATAATCTAGATGAAAAATGAAAGGTGTTTTTAAAAAATCACCAAAATACCCTCTGATTCATGAAAAGTAATATTTTATTAGTGGTTATTTTATTAATCCCATGAGGATTTTCTTTTATATAAAATCAAAAAAAATATGATGAGGAAGTTGGTTGTTCTACATCTGAAGAAGAACCATCAAAGAAAATGAAAAGGTAAAATAAGAGAAAATGAGGATGGTTGATACCTCCAAATAAAAAAAAGAATTAAAAAAAGAAATTTCATGATGAAGTTTATAGTTAGTGTGTGATGATGAAAGAAGAATTAAAACCCTAAGATATACATATTGTACATCACCTAACCGAGGACAAGGTTTCTAGAAATCATGATACTGATACATTATAAAAAAGAAGAAACGAAAAAGAAAAAATTATATATTATTTGATTCTCAATTATTTGAAAGTATTTTATGGGTGGTGAAAAACATTTATGGAATGTAGGAATACCTACTTCCAAAACTGATCATGTTAACCTGGATCTGAGGTTTTTTTAGAGTATTCGTCTATAGTTCATACTATCATTCATTACATAACTGATAACATAAAAGAAAACTTAGTTGATGTGGAATCAACACCAGTTGTACAAGATAAAGAATCAACAGTAGAACCTAATGTAAAAGGTGATTTAAGAGTATCTAAGAATATCAATGAGGGGATTGATAAATAAAATAATTAATAAGTTGAAGATAAAGATATAGGTGAAATAAAGAAACCACGGAGAGGAAGAAAATGGAAGTGAATTAGGTGAATATAAGGTAGTATTTCAAGAATAAATCACAAATAATTAGGCTCTATAAGAATAATAAGTACAGGAGAATTAATATGACAATGAAGAGGGAGATGAAAATGAAAAAATTCAATTTGACAAGATGTCATCAGATTCTTCATCAGGTTCATCATTATTATAATTTTCCTCAATGAATAATAAGGTTAGTAAAAATGGAATTTATAATGAAAAATTGTCATCATCATCATAGAAATGTAGGTCATCAAAAAATAAATAATATGATTATAATTAAAAACAAAATCTAATGAGAAAGTTAAAGCTGATAAGGATGTGGAGATCAAACAACTATCTAATGATAATAATGTTTAAAAAATGATATTTGTAAAATCATTTTAAATAAAAAGAAGAAATTCAAGGAAATGGAAACCAGAACATGTAAAGTAAAAACTCCAAAGATTCATCGAGATAAATCAGATTCACCCGGAATAACTACATGTAATGTATTTTATTATATTATTAAAGACATAGAAATGATACAATAAACAATTTTATATTTCCAGAAACATGAATATCACTTTAAATTTATTCTGAAATGTATCAATGAAAAATAAAAATGAATCAAGATGTCAAGTGAAAAAGTTCATTAGCAGGAAGATCCACTGAATGTTTATCAAAAAATTTCTCAAACTCATATGAAGTCCTGTAATAAAATATTGAAGTGGTCTCCCAATAATAAGACTTTTATTAATCTCTATAGTGATAAATTTCCTGATGTAATGATGACTCTAAATGAATCTGCTGAATCATTTAGTCATTTTACTAAAAACATGTAAGAAAGTGTGTTGTCTGTTGATGATTTTAGAGATTAAACTGATTATCATACTAAGGGGGTGAATGATATTAATGGAAGGATCCAATATATTAAATTAGAGATAACTATACTCAAATAATATAAATATGAAATTAAGTTATTCCATAATGGGAATGGATAATTGTTTGGGATAATCTGGACTCAAGGAGAATGACCAGTGAAGCTGGAGTAGGAGAAGAAAGTGTTCAAGATGATGAATAATTTTATGAGAAATCTCAGGTAGAATGATTAATTTTTTTAACTGGTTTTTCAATTACTTTATTAAACATTTGAATAGCTATTTTTCAATGATTTAATTCTTCAAGAAATTATTAGTTTTCTGAATGTTTTGAAATTATGATTTGTTGAATGTTTATACATATTTTTATGGATGATAACTTAGTTCATTAAAAACTTTCTTAGGTATATATTTTTATCATTGTATTTTGGAAAAATAAAATTTTTCCTCATTCCATATGTTAATTACCTTAGGGTAGAATTTTATAGTAATGGAGAGGAATCATAAAAGGGGGGTATTCTCCCTAATGAAAGGAATTTCATATTATAGAGGATATATTTAATTTAAAAGAAGAATATGATTATTTTGGGAGATATTATCCTAAGGGGGTATTAAACCTATTCCACATCATAATAATAATCATATTTAGACCAGTTATCAACTAACTGGGATGTAGTGGTTCACAGAATAACTCTGAAAATGATGTAATAAAAGAAATGGATTGTATGTTTTTAATGTTTTTTTCATTTATGTCTTGCAGTTTGAGATTTTCAAAAAGGGGTAGATTATTAATTTATAAATTATTCTACTTAATTTTCCATTCATTTAGTTTTGGAAGTCAAAAATATTTCATAAAAACATGTTTCTCTAATACATTATGTCCATGGTGTTTTATAATGTTTTTTTAAAAAACATTTTATTTTACTATAATTTGAATAAGTTTTTATGTATTACAGGTATAAATTATATATTATTCCACATGAATATAATATTGAGAATGTTTTTTATTATTCATACTCACATTTTTTATTAATACAAGTTTATACTTTCTTTCATGACTCTCATAATAATAATTGTTAAAGAAGTCCATCAGTATAACTTAGGTTTATAATCATATTCAGAAAATTTATTTATAATCTATGGAAAATATTATAAACTATAATGGTGTAAATATATACAACATCTAACATTTATTTATTCCTCAATTTTATGTGCTATTAAGTGCCAGGTGGCTAAGTCATGGAACCAAAAATTAGAGATATATGACCATTGGGTGGAAAATATGACCACTAGGAATATGTATATAAATACCAAGTCCATAAAATTGTTTTAAGAAGATAAATTTATTTTTTATTTTCATAGATTTCTTTAGATTTTATGATTTTATTGTATGAACTTGTTCATTTTAGTCTTTCTAATTTAATAAATTTTTGTAGTCTTATGATATCCTTGTTGGGTTGTCTCATTATAAATGTTTTCCTTTTAAATCTTCACCCAATCATCAAAACGATCAAGGGAATTTGAGGATAGAAACATAGAGAATATGATCCATGATATCAAGGGCTATCGTATCAAGGTATAGAAAGAATTAGGTCATTATATCAAGGGATTCTTTGGATAAAAAGACAAAGTAATTTTGATAATCATATCGAGGGTATCTCGAGTAAGGAAAGACAAAAATTCTTTCAAAAGGATACCTTTAGTAGGTGTTAACAACTAAATAACCTTTATGGTTAAGAGAGTTATCTTTTTAATAGCTATAAATTAATTATTTCTTTTTTTCTCAATTTTTTCTTATTGTTTACAAGTTTAATTTTTTATGATCATTTTTATATAAATTGAACCATAATAATAATCTTTCATTTGATAATGTTTTATTTTTGTTAACATGATTACAATAACTAATAAAACATGTTAATTTATTTTAGTCATAATGACTATGGTTCTTATATTATGATTAATTAGATTCATTCTGGATCTGATATTTCACTCTTAGTTAATCGTATTGATTCGAATTATGAATATGTGATTATGATCATCATAGTAAGGTCCATTTATGATAACATACATTAAGATGTTTTGTTTATGTTTAGTTTAATACTCTAAAATTGTGTTTTTAAAACTAAAATCCACCCTATAGTAATTTATTCATTTGAGCTTATTTTTAGGATCGTAATCATTATTAGTTTTATGATACTGATCCAAAATGACTATGAACATAATATATTTTAAAAGGTGTAAATAATGGACCGTTATATATTATATCATGAATCCTTTACACTTCATGAAATTTTATGTTACAATTATATTACAACATTTATGGGGGTTATTATTTAAATTTTCCCAAATCAGTAAGGATTTATGTTTCAATCTCATTTTATTTGGGATGTTTTATGCTTGAATTTTTTATAGGAAATTATTTAATAATTGAATACTTATACCATTGAATTTTACTCTCCTATCATTATTCTTGAAATTTTCAATTAGTTATATAAATTTCAACTATTTGGTATTTAAAATGAGTTAGTTGTTGTTTTTTAGAATAATAAAACCGTATTTCCCTATTTTTTCCAAAATTATTTTTCGTCCATTTCCATGTTTTCTAGAGAAAATATTTTCAAAAATATTTTTTACATTCCCCTAAATTATTTATTAATAGTATTATTACTTGTTTTAAATATTTATAAATTGATTTTAAATAAGTTATTTTCTCTTTTTTTGAAAGATCTACATATTTATCATTTTACTATAGTATGAATGGAATGTTTTAAAAAATATAATTCATGTAACAAAATTTCCCACCATCATAAACACTAAATTCTTTATAGATTCCATTATTCATTTTCTGTTTTTTAAAAGAAATTTTTTCAATAATTGCTGAGAAAATTTTCGATTGTTAATAGGGGTTTCAATGTGAAATTGATCATTCCCTATAGAAATATTCTATGTAATATTTAAAAGAAATTTTCATCAATGATGAAAACCTTTGATGTTATTTATTACTTTTAAATTATATATATATATATATTAATATTATGTACATAAATTTTTTATTCTCCCATTATATGAGGGGGTAATATATTTCATATGTTCAGTTTTTGAATTCCATCATTATAAAATTTCCTTTAATGGTTATATGAGGCAAGATCATGAGATAAATCTTCATTCCAATGATAATTCTTATGTCATGAATTATGATTTTTTTCATTGATGTGGAATACATAGACATTAACATGTTGTGATGGGTGGGACCATATAAAACTCTAATGTATTTGGTAAGGCTTTATACTTATGACCCATCATGTATGGGATTAGGTATTAAACCTAATACATTATAGTATTTTTTCACTAGGTGAAATTTTATAGGATGTTATCAATGAATAATTGTTATGCCATATTGTTTTGCATCTTCCCCATTTATTTTGATTCCATGAACTTAGGATACAATTTTAATTATGAAATGGTATCTTATCCTAACTCATGGGCCACCACTTTTATAATATCATGTTATACCATTGAGGTGGAAGTTAGGCTTCCCTACCTTGGTTTTTCCCCTACTCAAAATTTCATCTTACCTATTTTTTATATGTATCTCATAGTTATCACAGGCAATTATAGATTAATTAATGGAGCTAGGAGCTGATTATGGAGAATAAAATAATAAATCTTATTATTAGTCTCAGTTTGATGTATTATGAAACTAGACTTCAAAATACATTATGCCTCACTATATTTGGATTGTAATTAATTGATATTTTTTTACAAATACATGAAATAATATGTGTAAAATTATTTGGCCACTATATTAATATACTATCTATCTTAATCATTATAAAAAGGGAGATTTTTGTGTTATCCCAAAGATCTAAAAAAATTTATCATACAGAATAAATTCATTATCATTCATAATAAACTAATATATTTATCTAATATATTTCTAGATCTATTTTAGTTAAATATTTATTTTAAATAATGAAACAATAGACATGTGGTAGAATGGATAATGGATATAGAGTATATGAGACAGAAATATTTTTACCATTGATAAATTTATAGAATACAACTGTAATGGGTGGAGAATCTATTAGATTCATCATATGTGGGATAAAATATTTTTGGACTTCATTTAACCATTCATACTAAACTTAATAGAATAACATGTTTATATAGAGGTAAATTATTATAAATATTTATAACATAACAATCTACATTGGATATATAATTTTCAGCACAAAATTTCTTCATACAATCACACTTTTGAAAGATAATAAGTTAATTATGAATATTCATGTTTTGTATACCTAATGAAAAAGAAATAGTCATAATAGAATCAATGAAAACTCCAATACTATTTCCGCTCAATCACTTAAAAATTAAAAGTGGTTGGATTTAGAACTGTATATAAATGTTTAAGGAAATATCATTAAAGAATGTGTTTACATGGATTAATAAGTAGACATGTGGGAGAAATGAAATCATATTATCGCTAATCATGGATCACATATGTTGATACAGAACTATATTTATCTTCTATATTATTTTCAAAAGAGAAATAACTTTTTCTAGATTTTTTATTTTCATCACATATAACATATAAATAATTTATTATTAAATTCAATATGGCCTAAAACCTTCAAATTAATTCTTCTATTATTTAATCATATACTTGATAAATTTAGAATCCTTGGGGGATATAACCATGACATTAGCTAACTTCCAAAATGAATAATTATATTAGATGAGATGTTTTTTCTAATTTTCAAATATTTGGGCATTAATCGTGCTTAGTGTTTCTCAAATCTTGGTATATAATCCTCCAGCAACTTTTTGAAAAAATAAAATAAGTTTATTGGATACGAATATATTTATACATATAATATGGTATTGAGGATTATTTATCCATAACTTATTTAGAATTTTACAAGACTAATCCTTGTGAACATTACTACAATTAAATCATTTATTTTATAGTAGTCTATGTTGATGTTTTTTTAATTTTTAAAAATAATTCTAGATCAAACCATGTTTAGAGAGGAAGTCTAAAATATTCCCTCATAATCCTATGGATATTATTTTCACAAAATATTAATTATCATTCTAGATTTAATTTATTTCAGATATCCAAATTCAATTGTAAATACAAGATAAGAATTTAATATATTTATTAATATATATATATAAAATCACCTTAGTGAAACATATCCCTGTAACAGCCCGAGATTTTTTGAAAAATATTCTCTTTAATTTCATTAATGTCTTGTGTTGTACACTACACCAAAAGGAGCTTTCACAACACACATCCTTGACTTGCCTTGCATTACACGCAATCGTGACCATCCTCGATAGCATGTGTGGTACGCAATAACGAGTTTCACTAAACAAAAATATGCTATTAAAATATTATTAAAACTAGCCGTTATGAATAGTAATAACCACTTTTTGAAATTTTGTAAATTTTATTTTTCAAAATGGTCTTCATTTTTGGATTTGGAATATCAAAATTAGATTAGGGTGAAATTTTGGTACTTTTTCGCTAACTTTCATTTTCTAATGAATAGTGAAAATTACTAAATTTTAATTAAAAACAACCTTTTTAATCTAAATAATTAATAGTGATAAATTATTAATTTGAGTGGTTTTAATGTATATTTAGAATATATTTTTTCAATTTAATACAATGTTGGTCATTGGATGCAATTTTACATATAAACCAGACATAAACAAGTGTCAATCTTTTGATAGTTATTATCTCTTAAGAACACGCTATTTGTTTTGACGACGAGAATTAATTTTTAAATTAATTAATGCAACTAATATGTTTTGAAATTGGTAAAATAGACATCATTTTTGAGTTCATAATATCAAATATAGCTAAGGCCTAATTTTTGGTATTTTTCGGGAAACTTTCATTTTTTGATGAATAGTAAAACCACTAAGTGCTAGTTAAAAAAATGAATTTTTCATATTACTTAATTTTACCGCTTCTATGAATGGAATTTCAAAAATCTGAGAGACACGGTTGATGTCAGTATGTAAAATGTGGTTCAATGAGATGAAAATAATTTTTGGTGAATAGTAACTTTTTTCTTTTTTTACCACGGTTAAAAGTAAATAGGGTAATTAAGAGTACAAATGTTATTATTATTTCCCTAAAACAAGTCCAAATTCTATTGGATAAGTGTAATTAGACCAAAAACAACCTTAGGAATATAATATGATCATTTACGCCCACTTGGATTAGATTAGGACATTTATTATTAATTTATTTAAAGAAGGGTGAAAATAGTTAAAATCAAAGTTTAATAAGTAAATCCTTTTTAATATAGGGTTATACATAAGATACATTCTACTTTAAATACTCATTAGATAGATAAAAAGATTTCCTACATAATGGTATTTTATTTTTAATTTTTAGACATTAAATAATTTAATTTATTTATGACAAAAAGATGATGTAGTAATTATCTTATTAATGAAATATTGACATAATTGATGTTATAAACACCAAAATAAATGTAATTTGAAACTTTTTATGAATTACACTAATTTTCTAGGTTAATATTACATGTTAGTATTGATATAATTAACTTTTTTTGAACTAATTATTTTGTTATTATTTTCAAAAAATTCAATTACTAAATAGTGTCAAAATTGACATAAAATAGTTTTTAAAACAAATATTATATTTGTAATTGTTATTTTATTCCTAAAAATATAAGGCTTGGAAAAAATGACTTAGATAAGGTTATATATATTAATAATAAACAACTTGGGGTTTGTTTGCCTGCTTATAGTATGTTTATTAACCTTATAGTATAAGAACACAAGAAGACATGGTAAAAGTAAAATTATTTAACTTAATGTTAAATCTAAATGATAAGGATAAAATAGGAACCTAAAATTGTCTAAATTCTATTGGATGAGAGTATTTCGACCCATACACACCATATCTTCGAAATATATCAATTTTAAGCTTTTTAAAACTGAACGTGACTTTATAATAAAATAATATTTTTAGTTTTTCCAAAGGAGCCCCTCTCCTCCCTTATTAAAGGGCACCTTCTCCCCCTCTTCCTCACACCACATTGAGCCTTCAAGCTCGGACAAACCCTACCAATTTCTCCTCTCCACTTCCCTAGAGACATCCTAAAAGTTCTGGTCTTCTTCAAAAACATATTTTAGTGCCCTAAAAGAAGGTCTCAAAGAAGCACTTCAAAGAAGAGGTAATGTCCGTTATCGATTCTTTCATATTTATTTCTTCTTCCACTTATTCTTCTTTAGTTGTTTAATTATTAAGTAATAACATTAGTATCACTAATATACTGATATGTTATTATAAGTATAAAACAACCTGATTTCATCATCTATCCATCCTATGGAAAATGAAATCACCGCGCGAGCGTACGTACGGAATACCTTCTCCACGTCGTGGTGTAATCTATTTTCCACCGCCAACTTACATGGATGGGTATAATGGTGTAAATAATGACTATATATTACTATTGTAAAGTTATATTGATTCTGAAATAGTATACATACACTCCAATACAATTCCACGATCATGGGAACAATATCATCGTTCGTGCGTACGTACGGAATACCGTCTCCACGATGTGATGCGACTCATTCTACATGATTTTCATTGCATAATGATTTCATAAATGAATTGAGTGAATAAATATGATATATATTACAGTAATACCATTATAGAAATGAGGTATCTATTAACTAAAAGGAAAAATAAGAATTTATTCGACAAGACACGCATAAGAAAAAAAAGTAATAAACACCCGAATAACAAGTAGTAATGAAATATTACTAATAAGAAGATTAGAATATGACCATATATGATATCATAAAAATACGTATGATTTTGGAATAAGTCAATAACATTATTTAAATCATTATACAGGAGGTTTGGGCACTTACGAAGCAAATCAGACCTAAGGTAAGGGAAATATCACAATCTCATTTTTATCTGAGATTGTTTATACTTTGAAATTTACTGGGGTGTATTTTATCATCCACATACATGTTTTCTCAATATGTAATATTATTTCCATCCACCTACAATTGTTTAAATCCAATTTTACCCTTCGTTGAGTTTTTAGTAAAAGATATGAAAGGGATCTTTTGTCGTTTTTCGTATAAGGTACTTTTTGACATTTCCGACAAAAGTACGAAGAATGTTTTTTAAATTATATTGAATGAATGGATTTTTAAAACATTATTTCCAAGAAGCTTCCTTTACAAGTTTTCAAGTTTATTTTTAATCAACTTCTTTAGTTTAAAATTGTATGACATGTTAAAAAAGGAAAAAAATTTGAATTTGAAAGGATATTTTCCTCAATAATGGAGTTCAAGTGTTTTATCAAAATAATTTTCCATATAAGATAATATAGGGTTCTGTTTATATCCCTATTACTACATTTATTTGATTATGTTGTGATGGAATTATTTTTATGAATTCCTTTATCTTATATGAATTGTTTGATGATGTCACGATGTTTAAGATTCCCATTTTTCTTACAGGGGTTATGCAATGATGTATGATTTATGATTTTGTGGCACACATAAGAATGGTATCATTATGAGATTTTTGGGACTTATATCTCCCTCCAATGAATTGGGTAATGATTTTATATCTCATGAGATAGACATTGGCTGGAACGGTAGGTTATACCGGTTCAGTGAAACAGGACTGAAACGAGGAGTGAACTCGGTTCAGAAAGGGACTTTGTCCAATAAGATAGTCTTGGAAATGAGTCTTGACTAATAAAAAATGAATCTCTATGATTATGTGTGTATGCCACAAAGTTTCATGTTTTATGTTATGATTATTGGGATTACATTTCACTACTATTATTTATCCCATGTTATGAAATTATGATCTCTTTTGCAAGTTTAGATTTCCAAAAGATATGTTCTTATGAATATGACGTGATTGATATTTCTTTTGTTTACCCTTACTGAGCATTTGAGATCACCATTTTATGTTTTCTTTTCCCCAGGACATAAAGAAAGGATTTAGGTTTTAAAAAAAGAAGATCTTTATGGGAGATGTTGAAGATCTTTCACCGCGATTAGAAGATTATATTCTGAGTTTCCAAAGACACTAAACTATTACGGTCCTTGTGTGTGTGTTTTTGTTATGTACTAAGTATTCATAAAAACTAATGTAATGTCCATGTACGTCAGGCTTTAGGTCTCTACAGTTGGTATCAGAGAAAATTTTTAGTTATCCTTTGGAAACTAGGATACGAGAACTTTAGTGAGATCTCTAGAGATATTTCTAAGGTATGTCTAGGGATTCCCCTAAGTTTAAGTATACGTATAGGTTATAGTACTAGAATTACGCTAATGGTCATAGAATTAAACCTAAGATGTTAGATATTTAAGGTACTCCCCCTTTATTATGTTTTTTCCCTAGCATTATTTTTGCCTCTCACACTATTCTTTTTTGGTTTTAGACGATGGATGGAACCCTAAGGAACCGTGTTGGTCAATGTAATGGACAATGCAATGATTGTTCTCCTGAACAAACAAATGTTATGGGAGATGGAGTCCAAAATCTTATTGCTATACTTACACAAGCTATGAATCATTCTGGACTTCCAAATGAGCAGAGAAGGTAACAACATTCTATTGAGTCCTTCATGAGGCAACGTCCACCTTCTCTTAGTGGGTCTTCTGATCTACTTGTTGCTGAACAATGGATCAGTACCACTGAAAATATATTTTCAGTTCTTCAATGTTCTGAACATGATAAAGTCATCTTAGCAGTATATCGTTTGGAAGGTGAAGCTGATCAGTGGTGGAATCTTATCAAGAATACGAGGCAAAGAGTTGAAATTGAGTCCATGGAATGGGATGAGTTCAATAACTTATTTTTCAATAAGTACTTCCCTCATATTCTTCGAACAAAGATGGAGAAGGAGTTTCTTGAACTAAAGAAAAAGGATAATGAATCTGTTTGTATATACGAAGCGAATTTTACATGACTTGCAAGGTATGCATCTGGATTTATCATCCAACCTAAAAGTAAAGTTGATCGATTCATCAGTGGCTTAAAACCAAATCTTCGAAGGGCATTAGATATAAGAGACTTCAGTAGCTATGAAGAAATTGTGCGTTGTGCTATCAAGGTAGAAATGGAAGTTGGTGTTACTTATCCATCTCATAGTTTTGACAAGAAACGAAAGATGGAGTTCAAGGATAAATCTCAGAATAATGGTGAAAAGAAGATGAATGATTCTGTATGCTCAAAGTGTGGAAAGAAGCATGGTGGAGATTGTCTTAAAGGGACTATAAAATGTTTTATGTGTGGAAAAGAAGGTCATCGAGAAGCTTAGTGTCAAAGTAATGGAAAAAGAGTTTCTAATTATGTGAATAAAGAAAAGACTTTAGAGAACGCACCAACAACACTTCAATGCTTCAAGTGGAAGGAAATTGGGCATTATGCTAATAAATGCCCTAATCCAAGGGTTAGTGATGATTGACATGAGCAACCACTTAAGGCAAAGGACAAAGGGAAGTCAAATGTTATCACCATTGGCGATGTTGAATATGACAACGATGTGGTGGAATGATTAATTGTTTACGTAATTGGATTCCAGAATAATGTTGTATATAGTATCGTGGAATATTGGAATGTTTATGTTTTGGTCTATTTTGGTTTTCAATAATTTTATGGCATCGGTAACCAAGAAAAGTGTTTGAAATATTTTTGGAAAGCAGATGATATGCACATAATGAAGGGATAAATAGAATCTAATATGTTTTATTGTATTCATGAGCTCATGATTGATATAAGGACTAAGTGATACCATGGTTTGAGGATATAGAATTTTGAGGATTTTGGTATGTGGAAAGTATTAACTTTTAACTGCATTCATGTTTTCACTAAGGTTCAATGGATATTCATTCTTCAAGAGAATACATGATTAAGGTATTCACATGTTTGTAATTTGACCAACAAGATATATCTTATGATATATGGGGGATAAATAATGGCATTCATGTGATCATTTTCTTTATACTATGTTCTTGGACCGAAGTATTTATAAAAGCCTAAAGTTTAGAATGGATTGTGTTGGACATAAGTTAGTATTGTTTAAGGATAAAACTTTTTTTTGATATTGTTGATGGGATGTTATAGTAATATAGCTTTAGAAAAAGGACAACCTGCAGGACGGGCAATAGCCCATCGCGTCGGACAAGGCTGTGGGAATCGAACCCACAACCGAAGTGCGATTGGCCTTTATCGCCTACCACTAGCCTACAGGAAGTCCCTGTTTAGTAGAAACTAGTTTTATTATATTATGCAGTATGATATATGAAGTATATGTCCATTTTTGGAACCATATATGATTAATCTCACTATATATGGACTTATGTATTTTTTGATAACTTTTCTAACCTTTTGTTTGAGACAGATGGAATGACCCATCATTCTATCACATGATCTGCTAACACATAACAATAGAAAAATTCAACTTCATTTCTTTAAGATATGAAGTGGAAATTGTCCAAAGAACGACAAATGGTGAGACTATACAAAAATCACGAACGTATTTCTTCTAATTCCAATTTCATCATCTTTAGGGAAATGATCTTGAAAACCAAAAATGTTGTCCTAGAGCTCATATATCTGATGAATCAAATGGTACCTTAGATCATCACAAATTTATGGCTTTGTGATTGTTGGCTTTTCCATAGCCATGTTCTCTACCACTCTCCATCAGAACATGATGGTTAGATTTCTCTTCCATGTCCATATTTTCACCTATGTGGAAACCTAGTGATTAATTTATTTGGGTAACTGTTACGTGTCATACTTTTGTTTTTAAATATTGGTTTTGGTATTCCTATTTATGATGTGGGTTTCTGTTAAATAAACTTTCTAATAGTAAACCATTTATAACCCCGACGAATTTCGAGGGCGAAATTCATTTTAAGGGGGGTAGAATGTAACAGCCTGAGATTTTATGAAAAATATTCTTTTTAATTTCATTAATGTCTTGTTTTGTACGATACACCAAAAGGAGCTTTCACAACATGCATCCTTGACTTGCCTTGCATTACAAGCAATCGCGACCTTCCTCGATAGCGTGTGTACTACGCAATAACGAGTTTCACTAAACAACAATATGCTATTAAAATATTATTAAAACTAGCTGTTATGAATAGTAATAACCACTTTCTGAAATTTTGTAAATTTTATTCTTCAAAATGGTCTTCATTTTTGGATTCAGAATATCGAAATTAGCTTAGGGTGAAATTTTGGTACTTTCCGGCTAACATTCATTTTCTGATGAATAGTGAAAATTACTAAATTTTAATTTAAAACAACCTTTTTAATTGAAATAATTAATAGTGATAAATTATTAATTTGAGTGGTTTTAAAGTATATTTAGAATATATTTTTACAATTTAATACAATGTTGGTCATTGGATGTAATTTCACATTTAAACCAAACATAAACAAGTGTCAATCTTTTGATAGTTATTATCTCTTAAGAACACGCTATTTGTTTTGATGACGGGAATTTTTTTTTAAATTAATTAATTCAACTGATATGTTTTGAATTTGGTAAAATAGACATCATTTTTTAGTTCATAATATCAAATATTGCTTAGGCCTAATTTTTGGTATTTTTCTGGAAACATTCATTTTTTGATGAATAGTGAAACCACTAAGTGGTAGTTAAAAAAATGAATTTTCCATAAAACTTAATTTTACCACTTCTGTGAATGGAATTTCAAAAATTCGAGAGACACGGTTGATGTCAGTAAGTAAAATTTGGTTCAATGAGATGAAAATAATATTTAGTGAATAGTAACTTTTTACTTTTTTTTACCACGGTTAAAAGTAAATAGAGTAATTAAGGGTAAAAATATTATTATTATTACCCTAAAACATGTCCTAATTCTATTAGATAAGTGTAATTCGACCAAAAACAACCTTAGGAATAAAATATGATCATTTAGGACCACTTGGATTAGATTAGGACATTTATTATTAATTTATTTAAAGAAGTGTTAAAATAGTTAAAATCATAGTTTAATAAATAAATAATTTTTAATATAGGGTTATACATAATATAAATTCGACTATAAATACTCCGTAGAAATCTAAAAATATTTCCTACATAATGGTTTTTTATTTGTAATTTTTAGACATTAAATAATTTAATTTATTTATGACAGAAAGATGATGCAGTAATTATCTTATTAATGAAATATTGACATAATTGATGTTATAAACACCAAAATAAATGAAATTTGAGACTTTTTATGAATTCCACTAATTTTATAGGTTAATATGACATGTTAGTATTGATTTAATTAACCTTTTTCGAACTAATCATTCTGTTATGATTTTCTCAAAAATCAATTACTAAATTGTGTCAAAAATGACATAAAATAGTTTTTAAAACAAATATTATATTAGTAATTGTTATTTTATTTCTAAAAATCTAAGGTTTGGCCAAATGACTTAGATAAGGTTATATATATTAATAATAAACACCTTGGGGTTCTTTTAGCTGCTTATATTATGTTTATTAACTTTATAGTATAAGAACACAAGAAGACACAGTAAAAGTAAAATTATTTAACTTAATGTTAAATCTAAATGATAAGTTTATAATTGGAACATAAACTTGTCTAAATTATATTGGATGAGATTATTTTGACCCATACCCACCTTATCTTTGAAATATATCAATTTGGAGCTATTTCAAACCAAACGTGACTTTATAATAAAATAATATTTTTAGTTTTTCCAAAGGAGCCCCTCTACTCCCTTATAAAAGGGCACCTCCTCCCCCTCCTCCTCACACCACATTGAGCCTTAAAGCTTGGCCAAACCCTGCCTATTTCTCCTC
Organism: Viscum album; assembly: GCA_963277665.1. Taxonomy (NCBI): domain Eukaryota; kingdom Viridiplantae; phylum Streptophyta; class Magnoliopsida; order Santalales; family Viscaceae; genus Viscum; species Viscum album. The sequence continues at coordinate 1,427,367,879 of OY728156.1, read as the reverse complement.
TCCACATCCCTAGAGACATCCTAGAAGTTTTGGTCTTCTTAAAAGACCTGTTTTAGTGCCCTAAAAGATGGTCTCAATGAAGCACTTCAAAGAAGAGGTAATGTCCGTTACCGATTCTTTCATCTTTATTTCGTCTTCCACTTATTCTTATTTGTTGTTCCATTATGAAGTAATAACATCAAAATAACTCATATACTGATATGTTATTATAAGTATGAAACAACCTTATTTCACCACTTATCCATCGTACGGAAAATGAACTCACCGCGCGTGCGTACGTACGGAATACCGTCTCCACGCCGTGATGTAATCTATTTTCCACCACCACCTTACCTGTATGTGTATAATGGTGTAAATAATGACTATATATGAATATTGTAAAGTGATATTGATTCTTAAAAAGTATACATACACTCCAATACAATTCCATGATCATGGGAACGATATCATCGCTCGTGCGTACGTACGGAATATCGTCTCCACGATGTGATGTGACTCGTTCTACATGATTTTCATTGAATAATGATTTCATAAATTAATTGAGTGAATAAATATGATATATATTACACTAATACCATTCTTTAAATGTGGTATCTATAAAAAAAAGAAAAATAAGAATTTATTCGACAAGACACACATAAGAACAAAAAGTAATAAACACCCGAATAACAAGTAGTAATGAAATATTACAAATAAGAAGCTAAGAATATGACCATATATGATATCATAAAAATATTTATGATTTTGGAATAAGTCAATAACATTATTTAAATCATTATACAGGTGGTTCGGACACTTACGAAGCAAATCAGACCTAAGGTAAGGGAAATATCACAATCTCATTTTTATCTGAGATTGTTTATACTTTGAAATTTATTGGGTTGTATTTCATCATCCACATCCATGTTTCCTCAATATGAAATATTATTTCCATCCACCTACATTTGTTTTAATCCAATTTTACCCTTCGGTGAGTTTTTATTAAATGTTATGAAAGGAATCTTTTGTTGTTTTTCGTACGAGGTACTTTTTGACTTTTCCGACAAAAGTACAAAGAATGTTTTTTTAACTTATACAGAATGAATGGATTTTTAAAACATTATTTCCAAGTAGCTTCCTGTAAAGGTTTTCAAGTTTATTTTTAATCAACTTCTTTTGTTTAAAATTGTATGACATTTTAAAAAAGGAAAATGTTTTTGAATTTGAAAGGATATTTTCCTCAAGAATGGAGTTCAAGTGGTTTATCAAAATTATTTTCCATCTAAGAAAATATAGGGTTCTGTTTATATCCATATTATTACATTGATTTTATTATTTTGTGATGGAATTACTTTTATGAATTCCTTTATCTTATATAAATTGGTTGATGATGTCACGATGTTTAAGATTCCCATTTTTATTACATCGCTTATGCAATGATGTATGATTTATGATTTTGTGGCACGCATAAGAATGGTATCATTATGAGATGGGTGGGACCTATATCTCCCTCCAATTCACTGGGTAAAGATTTTATATCTCATGAGATAGACATGGATGGAATGGTAGGTTATACAAGTTCAGTGAAACAGGACTGAAACGAGAAGTGCACTCAGTTCAGAAAGGGACTTTGTCCACTAAGATAGTCTTGGAAATGAGTCTTGACTAATAATAAATGAATCTCTATGATTATGTGTGTATTCCACAATGTTTCAGGTTTTATGTTATGATTATTGGGATTACATTTCACTACTATGATTTATCCCATGTTATGAAATTATGATCTCTTTTGTAGGTTATGATTTCCAAAAGATATGTTCTTATGAATATGACGTGATTGATATTTCTTTTCTTTACCCTTACTGAGCATTTGAGCTCACCCTGTTATGATTTATTTTCCCCAGGGCATAAAGAAAGAATTTAGTTTTAAAAAAAGAATATCTTTATGGGAGATGTTGAAGATCTTTCACCACGATTAGAAGATTATATTCCGAGTTTCCAAAGACACTAAACTATTACGGTCCTTATGTGTGTGTTTTTGTTATGTACTAAGTATTCCGCAAAAGTAATGTAATGTCCATGTACGTCAGGCTTCGGGTCTCAGTAATCCCTTCCCAATTAAGTTTATATAATTTGTCCTACAATTTTATGTTTTCATAGTTCAATATTTAAATATTATATTTAGTTTTTCATTCAGTTTGTTACTTATTTGTGATTAGAGATTTAATTGGGTTTTTCTTCTTTTATTTTGATTTTTGTTATAATTTCACCCCTCTTAATGACATCCTTATAGAATTTACACTACATTAGGAATAATAAGTTAATATTTGTAAGAACATTATCTCTTTAAAATATATAAAATAAAGGTATTACAATAAGTAATACATAGATAGAGGATAAATTAGTATATTAGTTTAATGGGTAGTTTATTTGGTAATTTATGAGTTTTATAGGTTCATAAATATTTATTTAATCATATAATGATTTTTCACATTATGAATGTTTTATGGGGATTTTTTGAGGTAAATTTAGGTGAAAATGGGTATTTTTTTTAAAATTCATAACTTGTGTACCAATTTTTTAAGCATGTATTTTGGAAAATTAAAGATATTTCTGATTTCATGAGTGATGAATAATTTTTTGAAACAATATGTTAACCATATTTTGGTTAAAAAGTAACCCAAAATTATTTATTTTAGCCAATAAAGTTTGAAATAAGTCCAATTTGTTTGTTACTAAATGAGGTAATTAATTATAACCCTTTATTTTTTGATTTTTGTTATTATTTTATTCCTCCACATAATTCCCCATTTGTTTGGTGTCTCATATTAATTATTTTATTCAAGGGTTTCATTAATGAATGAAAAAACTATTCCATTTGATATATAATTTTTCTAGGATTGTTAAAAGAGACTTAAATAATGTCTCCACATATTGATGAAAGTACCATTATTGTTGGTTAGGTATATATTAAATTTTTCCTTGTTTTATGTTTATTTTATATATTTCATTATTTTCTAATGTCAAAATTTTATGTAAGAGATGAAATATAATATTTCTACTGGTATGAGTTGACAATAAAGAATATTTAGTTGTGATATGAGGCATCTGGATCCAAATGATTTTTATTGATACATAAAACCTTGTTTGTTTGGATGATAAATATTGGGATATTTATTATATAATTACCATAAATTTTGAAAATTCATTTTTATATTTTAATTTGGTTAGGAATAATTATTACAAATTTTGTGATGCTAGTGACTATTCATCATTGATGAGGTTGGATTCAATCCAGAGGGATTTATGTGGTGGATTATTCAGCATGGTATATGTTAATAATATTATAGGATTTTGTAGATAAGGGGATAATAATGGTAATGGGTTTTTTGGGGTTCATTATTTGGTTAATAAATTCATAAGTTCTTAAATTTAATTATTTTCATATAATTAATATTCATTTAGGTAATTTTGGATATTTATTACTTATGGATGGCTATTATGTATATATATATATTATATTAAGTGGTTTGTAAAAATATTTACACATGAATACCTATAATAGAACCCATTGTTTACCTATACATGAAAAAGAGTTGGTGTTATTATAGTAAATCCTACAGTGTTGTTAAAAACACCCCTAAGCATATGTCTTCATTCAATTAATGTTCTTGTTATTATTCAATTGAATTGAATTATTATTATGTGTTTTTCATTATGTAAAGGACAAGGATATATCCTAATTTAGTTAAAACCATTGGAGGAGTCATTTTTGGTATTTTTTATACAATTATTAGAAAGTGGTTTGATGAATGTGTGTGTATGTGTATATTTGTTTCTTTTTCAATGTGTTTTGATAAATTATGTTTTCATTTGATTAATGGTTCAATAATACTTTTAATTACAATTTTGTGTAGTGTTTATTTATGGTGGGGGAAACCATCCACCAATGGTGTCATTTAAATTATCAGATTTTGTTTATTTTAAAATATTAAACTTTTGAAAAGTTGAAATTTGTTAAAGGAAATGTTTTAGTTTTACTAAAAATAAAAGTTATGTTTCAGTAATTATTTTGGGTTGAATTGTTATAAATTGTATCATTTTTTTTATAATATTTTGTTCATATAATAAGATAATATAGTCGATACTCTATAGGTTGCTTATAATGATTATGGATCAACATGACTATGTTAATACCTATGTTTCCAATGTATTTTTGGACATTTAAGATGTTAATTAACCTAAAATTTGTTAACTATATTTAATTTTCCATGTAATAGTGTTGTGGACATAAAGTAACATGGTAGAGATCAACCCTTATGAATTATATACTATCATTCTAGAAAGCTAAGCACATCTAAATGAATAATTATTGTTGGAGGATCTATGGAGGAGAGCTCGACCTGAATGGTGATGAAACCCTAGCCGATGCCTGATGATGATTTCCCCACCCCCCCTTCTCGGAGGTGGAAAGGGGGAGGAGGGCATGCTGATGAGGTCACAAAACCCCTTTGTACCATTCTCCAATCATTAGTATCTCCCAGAGTTTCCAGAGAGAGCGGTGAGTCCCAGGGTACTGGATCTACATCTTGGTAATCCTTATATCCTGATTTTGGTGTCGGAGTTTTATGAAGCGACGAGTCATCTAGAGATGATTCTAGTGGCTATATTTAATTTTTTTAGACCATCAGTTGATGATTTTGATCGGTTTGTTTTTGGGAAATGGGACCGGCAATATTTTGCAGTCGTTGGCCTTTTGGATAGTCGGCATTTGATTATACACTTCGCCTCAGAGGAAGACCTAATTCAAGCATGGGATAATGCTCCAAGGTGATGCAACAGGTGTAAATTTCTTCTCCTCCGATGGAAGTTTGATCTCGATATGGGTCGCAATCCAGCCTCCGTCCCGATTTAGGTATGATTCCCTCATTTACCTTTACCTTCCCAAAATACAATGATTATGCACTTGCTTGGGAACTTGGTTGGTCGATTCTTGTGCTCTGAACAACCACAATGAGTCACCCAGTAAATCCTCGACTGTGTGTTGAGGTGGATGTCTCGAGACGTCCGATTGAATGGGTTTGGATTTCTGTGGGCCAGGAGTTTAGATGGAAGAAGAAAGTGGTTTACGAATTGTGGATCGATTATTCCAATACCTGTAATAGGTTGGGGCATTTAGATGGTTGCTGTCAAGATTGACATGGCATCAGGAGGTCTCCAGGGCTGGAGAAAAGGAAAGGGAAATCAGTTGATAGGAGGGGGAGGTCTGCTATTAATGATCCAATGGACAATGCATCTGGACGTTGTCCCTATGCTGCACCTGTTTCGGAAAAGCCAGTTGATTCGAAAAATCCTCTGGTGTCTATGTTGATGAATTGACTGAAGATGGACTTTCAACGGGGGAATATTTCCAATGGAGCTGTGGATAGAAGTGGTGCTGCTACTAGCATGGTAGCATGAACCCCGGTGGATATAGAGGAGAGGCAGTAAGCTCCAGGGATTAATAGTGTTGGAATGTCTCCTCTTGATCACTGCACGAAAGAAGGTGGATTTCTTTTAGGGGCTACTGCTATGATGGGGTGTCGCAGTCACATAGTGAGCAGTGGGACACTAGGGCCTTTGATGGAAGATGAGGATAGTTGGCTTGCTGTTGTTGTTTCCGATGTTGGGTTCAATTGTTCAAGTCCTAATGAGGGGGGGATGCCTTCGAATTTAGAATTCTGTGGGAAAATGACAGTTGCCGGTCATTGTTTGAACAGTGGGAGGAAGAAGATGCTGCTGTAATCTGCTGCCTCAGGGATTAATACTGCTACCTTCAACTGGTTCAAAGTTTTGGAGTCTGAAGAGGAAGTGGATGCTTGCCAAGAGATTGAAGTGCAGTATGAAGGGATTAGTTCATCCAATGCTGTGAAGGTGGTCGATATCAGCCAAGTGATAGAAGGGAAGCCGCCATGTCTGGCTGTAAATGATAGTAATAAATGCAATGAATGGGCCCGAGGGGTGGCTGAGGGTTTCAATGATGACATGGTAGATGAAAATTGGGGGGGACGTCTTGGACAGTGACAAGGAAAATCATGGTGTGATGGTTAGGCCTTCCTATTGTGAGGTTCTCAGGGACGGGAAGGGGAAATCTAGACAAGAGGTGAACATCACACCAAAAAGAAGGACGAGGAAAGACTATTCTGATCTGCCGAAGCCGTTGCCCACTAGATCCTCTTTCAAACAATCATTGCATGACATGGTATCTTTGGAGAAATTGAACCTTAGAAGAAAGTATGCCAAGACACTAATGCACTATGAAAGCTCGAAATGGGAGATGGCCACTACAGAAGGGGGTTCTTTTGGGGGCTGTGATGGTTATGAAGTTTATGATATGTAATTGGGCTTCTATTCACTTGTTGTACTTTTCTTTTTATTTAATTAATAGTCAGGGGCCCACCTCTAACTAACTTTCCTAGTATTCTAAACATGGAATTAATTGGGTATTATAAAAAATCTATTTTAAAAATCATGTGATTAATGGATTTATATCTTACATTCAACATTATGGTTGACTAGACATAGTATTTTAATAAATGTAAACTATTGGTAATGATATCTATAGTGTATAAAACACACATTATATAGTTTCAACTGAAACACCTTGATCATAATCATTTTCTAATTTCATGATTTATAGACTAAATATAATTTTTGACATAATCCTAAACATTTATATTTATACTGACAGATTATTAGGAATCCCATTACATTAAAAACCCATATTTCCACTCATTGTATATATTTTCAATAAAATCTTGTTCTTAAAATTATTCACATGGATCATTCAAGAAAAATATATTGAATTGGAACTATGAATTAGTTAGTTTTTTAACGAATCCATTAACACAATAAAATATTTTAAAAATGTGAAATGAGCATATAAAGTTTATTAAGATGTTCAAAAGGTAATATAACAAATTTATTCTATTTACATATTTGAAAACACAGGAACAAATATCTTTTAAAGGATAAACATTTATCACGTAAAACCCATAATCACTAATATAATAAATTTCATTAATAAAACCATAAAACAATCTAACAAAAAAAATATAGAATCCGAGAGTTTATTTTGGTATATCATATTATTATCACCATTTCAAATAACATATTTTAAAATATAACATCTTCAGTTATTTCCAAAATAACATCATTGGAAATTGAATAATTACCTAATGTATTGTCGAGATATGTCTCTATATCATCCAATATAATAAAAAATTACAATGTACTAAATAATGAATAAAATAATTTGGATTTTAATTTTTTCAATAGCTAGTATAAAATAAAAACCTGCTTTTCAATCCATAAGAACAAACTATAATGTTTTCCCATTTATAAAACAAAAAAATCTCTTTTCAATGCATAAGAACAAACTATAATGTTTCCCCACAAAATAAGTGGAAATAAACATTAAAGTTTAAAAAAAAAATTATTTCAAACTATATATACATATAGAAAAATATTAATTGAAAGAAAATTGAAAAAACATGAAAAAATTAAGAGTAATAATTGTAAATAAAATAAAATAAGATAGTGGGAATATGAGATCATTTTTTAATCCTTAAAAACCCATCTTCACCATAATTTATAAATAATGACTATGAGATTACATGAATTGTTATTACATTCAAATTTTTTTGAATAAATTAAATGATCACAATAAATAAAGTTAATAAATTATATAATTATAGGCAATAATATTTATAACAAAAAAATAAATTATATGAACATAGAGGAATTTAAATTGAGATGAAAAAATAATAAAATTTGATGTTAGGGTAAAAAATAATATTCCACTTACCTCGAGTCCCAATTCACATTATACAGAATCTAACCTCATGAATAATATAAATATAATAATTTTTAATATTATTAAATCCTATTTCATCTTTGTTACCTTATTAATATTTCATTTAATTCATTTATTTAAATGTAACATTTATAACTAAATTGATATCTTTGTAATAAAAAAATATAAATGTTCATTGGTTCTATAATCCTTATAAGTGTCATGGTATTTTTTCTATATTTTTATAGAATTAATAGATTTTTATAATTCAGGAAATACTGCTCATTAAATGAATAATTCTTGAAAATATTTTTTATAAAAAATATATAAGAATTTTTTATATATAATACTAAAATAAAATTTTATAATATCCATAGAATAAATAAGTTTAAGAAAACATCACAATTCACTTAGGTTTCATTTAAACACTAGAGTGAGTGATGTTTCAAAATAGGTAAAAAGGATGGAAAACCCTATAAATATTTCAGTTAAATATAAAAACCAATCTTATGAAAATGATAATGTTTCAAGTATAACATAATGAAATACATATGTTATTTAAAAGGTTATGTGGAGTAATTAATTAAAAAAACATTACAAAAAACCCTATATTTTTACGTAGTTTAGACATCTGGAAAAGAGTTACGTGAGAAGTAATGATTGAGACTTCATAAATAATGGATAAAAACTATTCCAATAAGTAAAAATTGAACCATTTATGAAAAATAAGACACTTTTATGTGTTTCAAAAAAAACGTATCACAAATATTAAAGGAAAAAGTTGCTTGGAAAATCTCACACTGATCCTCAAACCATTTCCTCTTGATTGAGGCCAAATCCATTAGTGAAAATATTTTGTTCTATGAAAAATAACTATTAATCCATAAAATGATATTAAAAGAGGTATGTTAGTAAAACATTCATAAAATAATAATCCACTCATGTGGTATGGAATGTTAATAATAAGTCTACTTTTATAGAAAATATTTTATGTCATTATCACAAATATTTAATCATTAAGAGCCATGAAGGTGATTTTAAAATTGAATGTGGTTCAAAAATTGATAATAGATGATATTATATTGTATTCCCCATATCACTTGAATAATGATAATTTGTAATTTTTTTAATTGGTAAATTGATTTTTATCATTAAATACCCTTTAATGTCATTTTTAGTTTTATTTATTAATATGAGATTAAAAATATATGTATGAAAATTTAATTTTAATATAATAATTTAAAATATATATTTACTATCATGGTTATCAACAACTATACATAATTCCCATAATAAATCTCAATAACATCATTTTAAATATTATTTAAACCTTATACTTTTAATTTTCCCCTACATTCAAAAGTGATGCATCAACGCTATGTACGTGTTTTAATAAATATCCAATTATTTTATATTAAGAAAATTTATTTTATTATTATTCATTAACTTAATCATTTAAAACCAATTTTAGTATCTTTGTTCATATTTATATTATCATACCAATATTAAGATAGTGATTTTGAATTTTACTTATTTACCAAAGTGTTAGGTGATAATTTGGATAATTAAATTGTAATATAATTTCAATATATAAGAATATATGTAAAAATAATTGATTAGTCTCAAATTAAATCCCTCATAGTAAATAAATTAGTAATTATTTTCTAGAAGCTATCTTTAAAATATCGATTTTACTTTTACAAAGTTTTATAACTAATGAATCAACACCACTAATTGTTTTCATATTTATCATGAAATAATAATTAATTTTTAGGAATTTAATAATAAATATATTATATTATAATTATATTTTCATGCATTATATGTTTCATAAGACTTATAAATATTCATTTCACATTTCAATCATGATTATTTAACAAAAGATATGAAATTTGTAAAAAACTATATTTTTTACTATCCACCAAAAAATTAAATCTCAAATAAAATAAAATTTATTAACCTTAAAATAATCTTAAGATTACCAAAAAAATAAATTCCAATTTATCACATTTAAATTAATATATTTATAAATTTTTATTTTAAATAAAACCAACGAGCACATGACTTAATAATTTATTAAGAATAGAAAAGTATTTCTCTTTCAAATGGAAAACCATATTAATCATCCATAAAATAATGTAAATATTTTTATTATTTACATAATAAATAATATTAATTAAAAAAAATAAATAAAAGTTATATTATTAAATAAAAAAATTTATCTCGTATAGAATATTCATGGGTTTTCACATTATACCTCTTAAAGAAATTGCATCTTTGTAATTTTTACTCATTTATAAATAGTTGGATATAATCATTATTCATATATACTTTAGGTTCCCATGTTTCCTCCTAAATCACATGACTCTTTTATTAAACATTAACCAATGAAGGTTTCTTTATTTTACAACCCATGTTATATAATATCAAGTATATGTAATTTTGTTATTTATAAGAATGATTTTCCTCCAAAAAAACTAGTTATGGGATCAATACATCTGATGAATTAGGTATATAATTCTCTAGTAGAAGAACATAATACTCCTTCTGTAAATAACATTAACTTATAAGTTATTATACTAGATAACCACCAATCCTAGCATGTCTGATATATTATTTAGACAATTATATAATAGGATTAATTTTAAATTATTATCATATTATATCACACCATTCCAAAGAGTTGTTTTTAGAAAAACCTGACATCTGACATAAAAATAATGATATTTTATCCATTACTATACATAAATATTTTTACTTAAATTATCTTCCCATACATGGAATTCAATTAATTTCAAGTTTTCAATCTTTTCATTCACTAAATTAGGTCCCAATTACATTTTCTTTGTGACTTCATCCCGTAAAACTAAAGCTCAACAATACTTTTTATATAATTCTTAAATGGGTGAAATAAATATACATGATTGTAAAAAATTATTATATGAATAATAACTAAAGTAATTTATTGATAACAACATTCATGATAGTGTAATTAAAATTTTTTAATCATATAATTTAATTTCTTAAGTATTCGAAATAATTGAAAATCATTTTGAGGATGAAATGATATATTGAAACATAATTCAGTACCTAAATACTTATAATGAAATTTATAAAAATATATTTAAACCATGTATAATGATTATGTGAAATATAAATAGAAACACCAAGTAATTTTAATATCTTAGTATGGTATATTTGATAAAGTTGATCCAATGAAATAGTATCTAGATTTTGTTGAAATTGAGAAGATATAGTCAAAGGGTTAATAATAACTGATATTTCATTGTTAAAAGGGATGCATTTTGTAATACAATGAAGAAATACGTGGATATATGTTACCATATAAATTCTATAATTGAAAATAGTTGAATAATTCCTTCTAATTTTTTCCATTTTTTTCTTATTAATAAATATAATATTTCAGGGAAAAATAAAAAATTTCTTTCTTCATTCCTCTCTACCAAAATAATCATATTGATATCTATACAAAATATTACATCATATATGAATATAATATGAAGATATGTTAGGATCATTCAATAAATATATAGTCAACATAGATTCATTTATAACACTAATCTACATTTCAAATCTTTTAACACCTTTTTCATCTAGAATAAATTCATATAACATACTTAATTAGTTGTAGTTTTACATAAAATCTATTAGTAAATTTTCTGATAATAATTTATTCTTTAAAATATAGATTATTTACATATTATATTAATCCAAAATATAATATATTTTTGAAAAAATAATATTTTATAAATTATTTCAATTTAAATAATTAGATTTTTAGGATAGATTCTATTAAACAAAACATCAAGTTTTAACGATCCATGATATTCTATTAAAATATTTTAGCATTCCAGTTATAACATAACCATTAAATATATATATATATATAATGGTTTAGAAATTTATTAAAAATAGATATAAATTTTTTTCTATGTATAAATTTTGTGATAAATGAAAATTTAATAATTAGTCAAATTTTAGTAAAGTCATGTTTTTCTAAATCATCTTTTCAACAAAAAAAGATTTTTATTTGTTTTGTGAGAAAATATTATAAATAATATATGGAATTCTTAGAAAGTAAATTTTATAACAAGGATATTTTTTTTAAAATCATCATACAAAAATTATCTTATAAAGATTATTATTATATTTCGAAAAATATTTTATTTACTATGAATAGTAAAAAGTACAGATTTTAATTAAATTCTACATTTCCATTTAATGAATTTTTATTGTAAAATAATATTTATATTATTTTTCCCATTTAATTACCTTATATAAATTAATCATAATCAAAATATAGTATTTTAAATTTATTTTATACTTTAATTTTATATATAGTTTTTCAAGCACAAAAATGGTATTTTTCTAAAAAGAAATTTTTTTCACATTTTGTGATCTTATTTAATGATTAATTTTTTCCAATTATATGTACTAAATTTCATGAGATTTATTCCTTATTTTTAATCATTATTTTCATATTTTTTATTAATCCACTGTCATCTTTGTTCTATATAAATAGTAACTATGAAAAAATTTATGATCACTATAAAGGGTACGTCAAGTATATGCAGGTTTGAACAAAGTAATAAAGACATAATATTTAAAAATAATTATTATTTTAGTATTTTAATTCAACACATATTACCTTATTAATAAAATTTATTTTCATAAAAGTATAATTTCACCTGAAAATGATCTATGTAACATTTAAAGAAAAGAAAGATTCAAGATGTCTCCCTCTAGGCTTTAAGTATATATTATGTGACTGGATAGTAATAAAATAAATTTATGAATGAATATATGAATATATTTTTTGAATAATAAATTTATATTAAAGTTGGAAAATTATTTATTATTTTTAATGATTTAATTATAACACTAAATGCTCAGGTTATTCTAATAAAATATTTATTCACTTTGTAGAATAATAATATAAAGAGTATCAAAAATATCAAAGTTAATATAAATTTTGGGATTTATAGTGTTCTATGATTTTTTCTAAAAAATATAACATATTATTTATGTCTAAAAATATTATATTAAAATTATAAGTTTTTATCTATGTATCTTACATCCAATTGAATGAATAGTTTGAAAATGGCCATTATAGGTATTTTATCAAAATAAATTTTTCTTATGTTATTTAAAAATAATATAAATACTGAAATAGGAAAAGGTATATGATATGTGGTATAAAATTTCATAATATGGACATTTATGAGTAAATTTTTACCTTATATGTAAAATTTTAACTCTTTATGAGTTAAAAAGACAATATCACAGTTAATGTTAAAATATATTAACTAAGGGGTTAAACTAAAAGATAATGTTTAAAAGGCCACATAAACTAGTATATATTTTATTTTTATATCATTATAGAACCAAAAACTACATTATAATAAAATATATGGAAATTATGAAATATTTTATTCAAAACGAATTAACTTTAATATAATAATTTAAATTATTCCAAAAGTACCCTCATCAATATTATAAAGGGGAACCGTCCTTAATATTACTAACCAAAAATATAATATTTATAGCTTATATATTACAAAAAAAATATTCTAAACATTATTAGACACATTATAGTTCTGTTTTTCATCCCAAAATACTAACCCTAGGATGCTTAAGAGAAGATCTAGAGATGTTTTTTCAAGAAATATGTAATCTCTACAATCAGACACTTTCTTTTTAATTGTTCTTTCACCTACTATATATATGTTGTACTTATCATGAAAATATATCATCATTTTTTATATATATTAAAATTTCATTATCATTACAAAAAAACATTATCAAACCATTTTCCCCAAAAAGGGGAATTGAATGTACTGCTCATGAATAAATATGACTTACCATCTCTATGTAGCCATATAATTCATTTTTCTTTAATATATTTAATTGATGAGTGACATTATGGGGTTAACGTTTATATATTAAAATTTTAAAATATTTATTATTCAATAATAACTATATATCATATCTGACTTCTTACCTTCTAATCCATCAGAAAAATTAAGTTTCGATCGTGAATTAGTGTGGATGAAAATATATATGAAGATATCTGATTCATTTTTTATTATCATTATAAATTTATAGAAATAATGAAATTTATTAATAATAAATATTTATATTTTATGTAAAAATGATCCTATTCTGGTTAATTATTCTCTACCATTATTTTATTCCATCGGTCAAAATGTCAAAACAACATTCATGCATATATAAGGTCAATCATCTTCATGAATGGTGTAATACATTTTTATATCTATAACATTCATCGATTAATATAAATATATATATTGAATATGAAATTTATTTATATCATAGTTTAATCTATGGATATTATATATCCATGAAAAATGTATAAGGATAAGAAATAATGAATATAAATTCTCATGATAAATGAAAGAGTTAACACCCAGAAATGATGATTTTGACAAATAATTATTGATAAATATTTAATTAAATGTAATAAAAAAATGATATATATATATATATGATATTCATTTACATGGTTAAAATATATTTAAATTTTTTATATTTAATAATTGACTACGTTCAAAGAAAGAGGAACTCCAGGTAGGGGATTTTCATCTCAATTTGATTTCTACGAGACACATTCCATATTCACTAATTTTTTCACTTACAGAGTGTATATACTGAACATTACTAAAATTAATGATTCATATCATGAAAATTATAATGATTTAAATATCCATTTTTGGTTATTTATATTCTGGTGTTTAAGATTTATAAGACATCAAAGTAGAAAGGGTTTTATGTTACAATCTCATTATTTATTTGAATTTTTGATGATTATGTTCAGGATGATAAAATTTTATGATATAAATCCTAATGAAATGAAGACTTTTATTTCCCCCAAGTTATTTAATGAGAATATATTATTTCAATTCTATTTACTCAAATTATATACATAATATAAATTTCTTTAATGGAAAATATATTTTATTTATCTCTTTGGTCGAAAAAACAATTTTCTTTCGTATCAATATTTTGTCAAAATTATTTATAAAATAGTTTTAATATTTTTCAATGATTATTTTTATTCCATTTTTACCCTTTTTTATTTTTTAAAAAATGATGAATGTTATATTAATTTCCTTCTCAAAATGAGGAACTTTTTTACCTTTTCTTTAAAAGTATGGAAAGAATGTTTTATTTAAACTTATAAGATATTAATAGAATTTAATACTATCATGACAAATAAATTATTTTCTGATTCCAATATATGTGTCCATTCATAGGTTTAATTAAAATGTCTTACGTAAAATTTGTTTAAATCAATATTATTTAAAAATGTTTTTTCAATGTGAAAAGACTATATTCCCCAAGAAATTCTCCAGTGATGTTTTAAGGAAATATTTCATCCATGATAACACCCATGGATGTTAATTATGTTTTACTAATGATATGATACAATGATAAACAGATTATTCTTTCTCCAAATAGTTTATTGTTTTGATGTTGAGATGTTTATGAAACCCATTTATTTATCATGACTTATGTTATGAAGTTATGATTTATGATCCGGTGGAATTTATATGTATAGGATATAATTATGTGATATTGGTGTTCATTAATTCCATTCAATGAATTGGTTAGACATGGATAACTGTTGAGGAAATAATTTTATTTTTTAAACTGACTTTATAGTCACAATTTCATTCATGGGTCCAGATTTTATATTTATAATATTTTGCATGGGCATGGATTTCATGTATCGTTGATTATTCATGGACATGAATTTCATGTCCACCAGATTATGCATTATCCAGGTTTTCATTGTCATGTGTTTATGCATGGAATTTTATTTCATGTCTATATGATTTTGAATGAGATTAGTTTCATGTCCATAAGTATATATGGGTCCTGATTTCATTTCCGTAAACTAATGAGTAAACTTATATATTACATTTCTTTAAGTTATAATATTTTGTGTTTTCAAAAATTCCATGTCTTATAAGAATAAGAAACATGTTATTTGATTATTTTATGGTTCATGACATCAAAACTAACAATATTTATCTTATGAATCATAATTATTATATTTGATATATAAGATATAGATTTTAAATGTTATTTTCATGGTATCATATTCTCAAACACTTTTACTCATGTTGTGCTTCTCTGATTACTGATATCTCACTTTTTTACCCTTATTGAGAACTTGATCTCATAATTTATTATATTTCCATTCCCTAGGTTATAAATAAATTTTTTATGTATTATATTTATTTTAAGGATGTTAGTTATGAATAACTAAGTGGGGGATGATTTAGTACAATTATGGACCATTTTTATATAACTGATTTTCTAAATTCAATAGACCTATGCAATTCTATAATGGATAGTTATGAAATATAGTGAAGATTTATAAAAATAATGAAATATTTATGAATGAAAACTATGGGTTGAGGAAACATTTTTGGACCCAACATTTCTAATCAAATTCTCATTAAACAATTAACCTAAAATTCACGTTCAAAATGTATTGTAGAAAAAAATGCATTATCCATTCAAATAAGATCATATCATGACATTTTTTCTTTTCCAAAATTATAATGATTCACATAATTATAATATTTTATCAATTACAAAAATCATTGTCTCATGTTCAAGTATTTTCTAGAGAATATATACTTTAATATTTCCCGATCAGTGTACATATCTCATTTCACCCATTAATAATAATTTCTCAAATTTTTTAATTAGAAAATTACAATTTCATGTTCAAGATTGTGTGTTGGTTTTTTCTTCTTAAGGGGTTTCACCTACCATGATTCATATGGTATTATAAAATTAATTTTTCATTAAATCATAATGAATATCCTTATAAATATATTCCATATAATTTTATAAATTCCCTATTTCTTGGTAGGAAGGATAAAATTAGAAAAATAACTAATCATTTATTCTATTCTAAAAAACATTCATCACATTCCTTCATCCAAATGAAACACCACCCTTTTGAGTTAATTTAGATAATTGGATATCTAATCAAGAATGGTTTTAAATAAAATTCACTAATACCCATCTAATATAAGAAAACTATATTTATGTATGATTTTTTTTTGTTTTGGACATTAGAATACCTGTTTAGTTTTATAAGGATACACTTTCATTCCATTTTTAATTACCATATAATAGAGGAATGGAAATTCATATTTTAAAATTTCTAAAAAAATTCTATATACATTATTTTATAATAAATATTCTTAAATAATACTCTTTTATTTCTCATGATCACTTTAATTTTGAAACTATACATCAATATTATTTGAAACTACTAAATTTTATTTTCAAAATATCATCTTATTAAAACATTCATCAATTGCTAAAATAAAATTTATAAATTCGGATGTGGACTATTTTTAATACAATTATAATAATTCATTATTTTGATTTTTTACTGTTTTTCATTCAAAAATTTCATTAATTAATCATTAAGTGATTTTGGGTCTTCTTTTGAAATAGTAATTCTATTATTTTTTATGATATTTTATTATGGTTTTTAATTGATTTTTCTGATCATTGTTTCAATTACATATAGTCTAAGATAATTTTTTTTATTTTCATATGAAAAAATTTATAATTATAATGTTTTTTTCTTGAATTATTATTTTTGGTTTTAATTATTTAATTATTCATTGAGTAAATATTTTTTTATAAATTATTTAATCACCTTATAAATCATTTAATGAATTATTTAATTTGAATTTTTATTTATTTTTTGGATATTGTATTTCTAATTTTGGAGAAATTCTCATTCACTAGTTGTTTTATTTTATATGATTCATACCAACATAAGGGTTCCCAAGGCACTTCATAATGGAACTAAAGCTCTTTAAAACGTGAATAAAGGTATCCTAGATTGGAAATTATCTATGTTAGGGTAACTCGTTCTTCAGAGAACCTTTATAGGGTTATTTTTAATGGTATCTGTATAGTTTAAGAATCACATAAGGGTTACAATGCTCATACATGAAGGTAATTACTACACTAAGAGATATTCATAATGGGATCCATGTTACTCATAGGTTGGGAAATAGTCATCCTAGATCTATGTCAAGATATCACCTTACTAAACACAGATTTTATAAGGGTACCTCTGATGAAAAATTTGTTATATAAGTTTACCACTATGGATGTAATCTCTTATCAGTGTACCTCTATGATTTTGAAGATTATGTAATGGTTTCATGAAGGGTTTATAGATTATGAAAGGGTGTTAATGATTCATGTAAAGGTGTATAAAATGGAATTAAAAGTAAACATTATTTCCTAATTATCAATTGTCAATTCAAAGCATATTGATAATCGAGCTGTTGAATCTTAGTACAAGGGAATATTTTGGAGGTCATCATTGAAGATTGCTAAAAAAATTATAGGAATGAATTGAGTGGGAATTCAAATTCATATTGATCTTTCTTGGATTCAAACAAATTACCCATGTGGTTGGAGAAAATTCTATTATAGGTTTTCACCTAGTGACACTATGATGAAGAAAATCTAAAGTGAATCATTCAATGTGAATACAAATGATTTGATTGGAATCAACACCTTTGAGCTAAGGGATTTGAATTTATGTCTGATTCCAGTTTAAATTACTTATCATGGGAAATGGAAGTATTTTTTAAGAGATAAATGTGATTTACATTAGTGGTCAAGAGGGCATATAGTTTATCATCACCAAAATATATAGTGGTAGCAGTCTTTACAGACACTCTTGTAGAATTAGAGATGGTATAAGGGTAGTTATCTAAAGTGAATCCTCATTATCCTATTATATTTACTAATTTCTATATATTTTTATATTCTTTTTTGGAATATTTTTGTATATTCAATCATGGGTGGCTAATATTAATAGGGATGCAGTATAACCTTAACTTGTCTAAATTTTTCACAATATCAGGGCTTGTAAAAT
Organism: Viscum album; assembly: GCA_963277665.1. Lineage (NCBI taxonomy): Eukaryota > Viridiplantae > Streptophyta > Magnoliopsida > Santalales > Viscaceae > Viscum > Viscum album. The sequence continues at coordinate 1,427,349,091 of OY728156.1, read as the reverse complement.
CATGAAAATATTTTTAATGGCGTGAATCCATTTAAACATCTCCAAACCTCATGAATTTTACCTTGTTATCATTGTTTCGGTTGTTGTAAATTGTTGGAGTAATGTTTTAGGAATACATGGAAGGTATAAAGATAAAAATAATTTGAAAGTATTCATTAATGAATTTTAACTTGGGTGTTACATTTTGAATTTGTGAGATGGAATAATTCGTGGTGTTGAAGTGATATTCAATACATGAAAAGAATATGAAGAGTGGGAGGGATTTGTACCTTAATAGGGTCACAACATGATCCATATAGTCACATCTTGAACCATGGCTACATAGTGTTTTCTAATTCTAATGATTGACTTATTAAATAATTAAGTGGGTGTTTGGAAAAGAATGGGGGTTCCCCTCCTATAAAAGATGAGACCCCTCCACACCCCCTTTACTCTTCTTCCCATCTAAGTGGATTATTCATTTTTTAAAGGAATCGATCACAATTCACAATGGTAGAAATATATAGGCGATTTTAACATTACATTATCAACATTTTCTAGTATATTTCACTATTAAGTGATCTCTCCATGGTTCTGAATGTAATGTATTATAATCAAAGTTTTTTGTTTTCATTTTTTTCTAGGATTATTAAGCATTAAATTGATGTTGATACTCATTTTATAGATTTCCAAGAGTATAAGATATGTGATCACTATTTTATCCCATAAATTCTCATTTTTTAAATAATTTATCTGACTTGTGGTCTTGCTAAAATACCTCTCTCATAACCAAAAATATCATTAAAATTTTCATAGAAATAAACAATAAGTTAAGAATTTCTATAGGAAATGAGTAATATATTAGATAGGTTAGCCTAATAGTTTTTACCCCCATGAGGTTTTTATGACATTGGAATTTAATAGGGAAATTGAAAGTGTGATCCTAAGGGTGACATGGATCAATTAATTTATCATATTCATGTATTGGGGAGTCCTTAAACATGATCTGGGATATAATATTCATTTCCAACATGTGATCTTTATAATAAAACAATAAAATGACTTCATAAATGGATGAATAATTTGATTGAAAGAATTAGAAATAGATTTTAGATTTGGATTATGATTACAAGTGTGAAATTCCTTTAATATGATCCTTGGATTTTTCTTGTGACTTCTTTTTTAGAAAAACATTTACATCCTCAATGGATTCCGATCATAACTGATGATTTAGATTTCTTTGTTCATACTCAATGGATTTAGATATGGAATATTGTTTTATAATAACTTGTATATTCTCCATGGATTCAACTATTACTTTATTCTTACTATGATCATATATATTGGAATTAGGCCAATGAGGGTATGGTTGATCCCAGGTGTCAGCATGGAACCCTAGGATCAATAATAGTTTAAATATGTATACTAGAACTTCATATATTGTTTCACATTAGAATACACTATATATTCCTATTGAATATGATTTATACACTATATATAGTGTCCTAATGAGCCATAATAACACACTAATTAGTATATTAATAATATCTATGTTGACTCTATTGATGCAGTATATGACAAGGGAAATCACCATATGACAAGTGCTTGGGTTGTTTAGCTATCATATGAGGCCTTAGATATAAGAACTTTCTAGGACATAAGTCCTACTTTGGGAGATTTTCCACTATTTTCTTCTTGTATTCCTTATATTTTATTAGTATATATGATCTTTTTAAGATGTTTTCTTGTGTGAAATGTTTATATCTTATATTCATAAACCATGTGTTGTTTTCATTTTTTATCTCTTACTATAATTTTTGTTTACTTTTTTTAACTAGATGTATCTTATTATTCTTATTTATTATATTATTACACATTAATATGAGGGTAGATTGTTCCAAATTTTCCACCATAAACCCTAAATATTATTCAATAGACATTAGTATACATGGAAACACACATACGATTGATGGAATCACCAGAAGAGTCATCAATTATTTCTCTTTGGTTAGGGGATGTCACGAAGTTACAATAGATATCATTTTCTATAACAATTTAGTTATTGTAAAAATGGTATAAGGTGTTTTTAGAACATATTATGGAACTATTTTATGGGATTATCTACCCGAAAAAATTAGTAAATTCAATGTTACTATGGTTGATATTGATATTTTAGTTTTTAATTTTCTTATCGATCTGTTTCACATCAAGAGCATCACAAGAATAATGATTTATGGTTTACATGATTTTATCTATTGGATAGAAAGGAATGTCGGTGTGTGTTCACATGTCATACAAGGAACATAGGATTCACAAGTCGTTTTATTGATTATCAAGGATTTCATACCTAAAAACAGAATTATGGTTTGTTATTTAAGGCATCAACATCATTTTACATGGTGTTTTGTGATAAAAATTTATGGTTTCTTAATAGTTAATAAACTATATGAATGGTTTAATGTATTTTACATTATTTATTATCTTGAAAATTTTTTAGAAACAACTACATAAAATCATAATTAAATATTATAAAAAAATAACAATATGTTGAAATTTAATTTTTATTTAACTTGGAAATAATTATGAAAATTCTGGTAAATGTAAAATTGAAAAGATTGATGGTAATGATCCAATGTGTATAGTGTTGGATTCTATGTCTATGATGATGAAATTATATATGGTTATTGGGGGGGTTGTGAGAGAAGATGATTTTTAAAATTTATATGGTATTAGATATAGAGAATAATAGGTTTTTAATATTATTATTACATTCCATTATACTGTGTTACCAAGAAGTGTGGTGCTAAGGTATTCTTAGTAGAATGTTTATAATTTAAGAAAAAGTCATAATCAATTACCTTTAGTTGGTCAACAATATGGTGGTTATGATAACTCCTTAGAGGTTTTTTTCATAGATCTAACCATAGTGTAGGATCAAGATAAGGATTTTTTCGGTGAGATATATTTTTTTGCATGGAATAGTCAATGTGGAGATAAGTTTAAATAATTAAATTGATGATTTAGAACCATTCTATAGTGTTTAAAAAATATGAAAAGCTTTTATTATTTTGGGAGGGAGGTCCATAAGAGGCTGAGTTATGGGTAGAGTCTATACAGACTCTCTTCAACCATCTTGAAACACTTATGAAATTAATTGTGAATCTCTCCATGTATATTATTTAAGGACCAATGATGAATTTGTGGGATGTCTTGGTATAAGTAGACAATCATGTGGGGTTTAAATATAAGGATTTTAGAGTATATTTTTTGATTATTTAATTCTCAAGACCTAGATGGATCATAAGGCATGTGAGTTCATGCACCTTTACCAGGGAAATATATCAGTGATGGGTTTTTTGTATATTTTATGAATTTATAGAAGATTTCACCAATATTTATAGGGCATGTGGTGATGATGGTGAGTTATTGTGAGGAATACCTCATGTATGTGATATAAGGAATTGTTTTAATATTTAATCATTCATAGTTGGTGAATAACACTCTTCTTACTATGCGCAAGCGGTGGGAAGACAATGGATCAGGAAATGTGGAATAATTAGTATGAACTAGTAGTGGATCATTAAATAGTTGGAAGGATCATTTTGATGACTCCATCTTGGGTAATAGTTGTCTAGGAAGTTAGGGTGGTGATCTGTCTCTTATGGATGTAAAAAAATATGGTGTGATCAATGTGTTCAAGTCATCAACTATCATTCTCAGTTTGACCAACCACCATTCATGTGTCCTCATTTTTGGAGGATGTGGAATCTATGAAGCATATGTAGGATTAATCAGTGTATTCTTAGTTATAATGGATATTTTAATGTATAGGGTTTTAGATTCATTTTTTTTATTTTATTATATGTAGTAATTTAGAATTATATCGATCTTTCAGGTCATGTTGGATGATATAGTTCCTAGGGGAATGAGGAACATTTTCTTAAAGGGGGTGTGGTACAATGTTTTTTTATTAGTGATAATTTTGTTAGGTGTTATCATATTAAATTCTATTAAATATAACCCCATTGGACATGATGAATGAACTTTGATACTTGTAGATAGGATTCTAGTGAACACTACATTGGATTATAATGTTTTTCATACATTAACATCACATACATTCATATAATCATAATATATTGAATCCTTGGTTCTATATATATAATATCTCTATAGATTTACTTTTATTAACACACCCTAAGTGGTTTGATCTGAGGGAATTCACTATAGTAGTTAGTGTGCCCTAGAGGATGGAGAAAATATATTTATACTACAAATCTTTATATTAGAGATGGCTAGTTTTTATTCTGATTTTTGAAATGGACTGGTTAATACCATATCAAGAGCACTTCCTCTATCTCCATTAATGGTTGTATCTCATGTATCCAATGGATGTAATTTATGTTTATATTTTTGAGTACGATATTTATGTAGGCCGTGTTATACCATATCATTATATATTTGGTGGAATGAAAACTATGGTTTATAGAATTTTATTGGATGACTCTGGTGGGAAGTATGATGTTTTTATAGATATTTGTAGTTAGTTTTTTATTTTTTATCAAGGTAATTTTTCTTTACTTACAAAATAACATGAGGTTTAATTCACTAATAATCTCATACCTGGGGTAGATCTAGCTTTAGTTTTTCCATATATGATGGATATCATAGAGCTATGGGATCTTAATACTCAGTTAGAGGACATGGATGCCAATGGATTCATTTATTTTAGTACCTTTACATATGTCTCCATAGCCCCTTTTTAATGAAGTAAGATGGTTCCTTATGGTTGTGCATGGAATGTTAAAAGTTTAACCTAATGATGTCTAAAAACCATTATCCAATACCTGTTATTTATGCCTTTTCTCTGATGTTCTTAGTAGTGATTGGGTTTTATCTATGATCAATTTGAGATCCGGTTACAACAAAATAAGGTCGAGAAATCACAAAATATATAAATCTAACTTCATAAGATTGTATGGATTATATTTGGTAATGTCGTTCGACATGGACAATGTTTTGGGAATATTTTTCACTCTGATAAATCGTGTTTTTCACTCATATCTAGATACCATTATGGTTATTTTTTGATTACATTCTCTTGTACTCCATGTCAATGGAAAATCACACAATATATATCAAATTTGTCTTGCATACTCTCCTGGGACATCAATAATATACCATTCCCTATAAGTTATGTTATTGGATTAATGTGGTATGCTTCATGGGGCATGTATGTTTTGGGGAATGAGTGTTCATAGACCTTGATAAGGTCAGGGATATAATTTCATTGGATCAACCCAATAAATTTTTTACAAATTAATATTTTTTTGGTATAATCAATGATTTTTATAGACTTATCCCAAATCTATACCATTTGGTAGTTCCAGTGATTATCATGATTAAAATGGTTTTGATGATCATTTGCTCTGAAACATGTAATAACACTTTTTATGAGATAACTGGAAGAACAACAGTAATAATGATCCCAACTTACATGAGATGGATATGTATTATACAATGTTTTCTGGTAAATTATTATTAAGTATGATAGAATTCACAATGTAGGTCAATCATGTTGTCGAAAATGGGACTATGTTGTTGAGTACATATGAGAAGTATTATCCAACACATGTCATAGAGTTGGATGTAGTGGTACATAACCTAATATATCAGATGCTTTATTTTTTATATTAGATTTTTTTATTCTATACTGACTAAATGTACCAAAGATATAAATTTTCACAATGAGATATGAGCCTTTGAAAATGAATGAGGGTCAAGAGTTTCATTTTTTTGATATTGGGATGGATTACACCTCTAGAAAGGGAAATTTTGCAAAATAATTTATTCAAAATATCAAGACTCAGATGTTCTATGAGACTAGATGATAGTTGATGTTGATTTCCTTTTTATTTATATGAATTTGTATGTTCTAGATAATTATGGTCATGAAACCACTACATTTTTATTTATTTCACCCTCTTCTCAACAAAATAAAAATTAGGTAACTCTCATATCCAATGTGTTTATCCCTTATTGGAATAATATATTGTGGGGATATCACACCATATTGGTCCAATGAGGAATAAAATTATGTACATGGTTATATGATGGTAACCATGAAATATGCAAAGAGATGATACACCTAAATGGCCCGAAGACCTTCATTTTTATTGATTTTTGATAACCCCCCTTTCAAAGGATGAGGGGAACCCTTACAAGGCCTGTAGGCTACGAGATTACATGGCTCGTAGGCTTATGAGAATATATGACCTGAAGGTCTTAGAAAATTCAACCAGACTATCTACAAGGAACTAACCCTCCCCAGCATCTGCATCTTTATAATAGCTCTCCATTTTTTCATGACTGTCTGGCTAGGCTTCCCAAGCATGCACAGGCTGGTACTAATGACATAACCATACCCTCTCATTCAGATAATCCATTTGGCTCTGCTTTGGTGAGTGCACCTACTCTAAATCCTCTTCTGGGGCTGCTCCATTATTGTAGTGTGTCTGGGGCCTGCATTCTTGTGGCCCGAAGGCCTTGGGGTGGCCCTAAGGACTTATGATGGCCCAAAGGCCTTGAGAATCAACTGGCTCGAAGACCTTCAGTGGCCTAAAATCCTTGCAGGACCAAAGGACCAAACCGGTGGCCTGATGTCCCAGATGGATAAATAGATCCTACTACTACAGTACTGAACAGTACCTACTACAGTTCCTACTGTAGTGCTGCTACAGCACTACTACAGTTCCTGCTACAGTATTTCTATAGTCCCTACTATAGTACTGCTACAGTACATAGAAATATGCCTCCACACAAATTTGATCTCAGGTCTCTTGGATGCACCTAGCAAGTCCTCACCAACTGGGCTGAGGATCTTGTGCAGATGATACATGATTTAGATAATTCAAATTGAGAAGTACACCGTAGTATAGCCAAAATTTATTATGAAATGAATAAAAATGGAAATGTGCCTAGATATGATGAAGTATTTTGTAGGCGTTGACACACTCTGATCCATATTCTAGTAGATAAAGGCTACAAATTAGTGACCCCCTACTCACCTACTACTGGTACACATTATTGGGTGGGAATGAGATTATGTCACCATGAAATTAATGAAGGTTTGCATGGGACACCATAGGGTAGTAAAATCGTTTATATTATTATGGACTGATTGACACAAGGAAGTTATTTTATATAGGTATAGAATTCCTTTTTAGTAGATGATATTGGTAATATCAATGTTTGAGAAGTAATGTAAATACATGGTCTAACCTCGAGCAATTATTTAGACAAGGATTCCAATTTTAAATAGAATTTACAATACACATTGTTGATGTTTTTTTGATAATAAGTCTATTAGAGTATTTCATCAAATATATATATACATGGGATTTTCAAGTATAATTTTCATGTTTTAGAGAATATAATGAGAGAATGTGTCTATGTATTTAGTGGTTCATGGGTGAATCACTTGGATTTTGAGGAGTTGTCATGTAGTAATAGTTATTTGATATCTATAAATAGCCTTTGAATGAATGGTTGTTTCATTCATCTATATGCTGCATTGAGGTTGGTTAGTTAGGGATGATCACATTGACTCTTATATAAAATACTTCAGATTATATTTTTGGATCCCAAAAAAATAGAATTTATCTAGAGTAAACATAGGTTTTATAGAAATCTATGAAATAGAACTCTTTAGTTTGAGGTTGGTGACAAGATATTCTATTAGGTATTCCTAAGGTCGGGACTTCTTCACACAAAGAGGAAAGAATCTTTTTCACCTATGTATGTGGGGTCTTATGATATAGTCTAGTGTATCGGTATAATGGAATAGAAGTTGGATAATCATTATCATTTCAATGTTTTAAATGTTATATTCCCTCTATCACATATTTTATGATACCATAATGAACCAATCCACATCATTTATGATAAAAATTTTGATCTTGAGGTTTATGTGCCATTCAAGGATCACCAAATTTGTATAGTGAATCATATTGAGTAGTATCCTTATATGTAATGATTGTTTTTATAGTGCATGTACAGTGGGATAATAGGCTTATCTAGGAGGAGATATGGGAGTGAGTGTCAGATATTGTCATGACCCGTCCACTGGGGCCCTTGTTGTCACTACCCCAAGCCTCCTTCCCTAGGCCAGGGGCAGGCAACTAGCACCAGAAAGGTATATCCCTAAAACTGGGAAGGAATTTCCTTTATAATGTGTAAACCCACCGAACCAAGCAGACAACATGATACAAGCACAAAGTAAATATTATAGTAAAACGAGTGTGTACAATATGTATTGGGGGACCAGAATACAATCCTAACTGGGATGTACAAGTAAATCTAAAAATAGATCAGTGAACACCCGCCATGGATCCAACCTATAGGGTAGGTACAACTCTCATACGGTCATCTCTGCAGATATTCTCATTTAATGTCCACCTCTGAGAAGCCTCTCGTCCTGGTACATCCATCCTCGCTCAACGCTGTCCATCATCTACACCAGACACAACAAGGTGAGGGCATAGCCCATGCAGGATTGAGTATATCGATACTTAATAGGGACCCTAGGACCCTCTAAGGTCTCATAGAATCCACAATGGATAAACAATAAAGCATAATAATTACAGTTAACCCCACATAGGTATAAGCCCATACATATGGCTTAGTTATCAATTCTACCTATCTCATTAAAGAGGAAACACAAGGCCCAACTCTTTACCCAAAAACACAACTATTCCATGAAGGTATCACCACAAATGTTTGTACCAAAAAGGTAATTCCACAGAGAAGAATACCACAAAGGTATCACTACAAAGGTAAGTACCACAATGGTATGCCACACAAAAGAATACAACGAAGGTATCACCCAAAAGGTAAGTACCAGAAAGGTAAGCCACACAGAAGAAAAACACTAAGGTATCACCACAAAGGTAAGTACCACAAAGGTAAACTGCGTATAAGAATACCACAAAGATAATGACTCGGCTCACAATAGGTATACGTTATGTAAAAAAGTATAGATGATTATTGGTGAGCTAGATCATATTACTTTGTCAAAATGATCTACTATTGACCCATACAGAATCATAGAAAACCCACACAGGATCTGAAGATGACCCCCACAGGTTTTGGAGATGACCCACATAAGATCAGTATGCACTGACCCACATAGGATCATTAAGTGATGACCCACACATGATCGATATGCACTGACCTACATAGGATCGCCGAGCGCTGACCCACAAAAGATCTAATGATTCTTCAAGTATAGCCAGCCACTAGGTTCCCTCACTAAGCATGATTTATTCTAGGAGGTTCTTCTTATAAAACCATTTTTCGACACTTCAAATGCCATAAAGTCCCATGATTACGTATACCAAAGGTCTTCCAAGTCATAAGTGACCCAAAGAAACTAACGATGCTTCAATTGGACGCTTGATCTGTAAGTTATCAGAGTTTCCATTCCAAGGGACTGGAAGGATTTGGTTTCGATCCAACCTAGACACACTCCAACATTATCCAAAACTCAAGTGGAGTATACCAAAAAGACTGTCTCGATCCAAGGATTCCAACACCACAGATGGTTCGTCAAACGGACGTCTGATTATCCTGAAAAGTCTCTTTAAGTGTTTATGGGCTCGTGTCCAGTCGGACTGGGTCGGACCGACCCGGCCCGACACAATATGTCTTTGACCTAGCTGGCCAGGGCTGAGGTATGGCTCGGCCTACAAGGGGGAGGCCTTTCCCATGAAGGGTTTCCTCAATCCATGATGGGGTGGCCCAGCCCACGATGGGGAAGACCGGTCCGCGATGTGAGGCTCGGCCCATGATGGGGGCCCGACCCGCGATGGGGGGGGCAACGCACAATGGGGCTTCCTGGACAGCGGTGGGTAAGCGGCCCAGCTCGTATTGGGAAACCCACTGGGCAGCATGGTCCACCTGAGCTAGCACCGAAAGAGAGTTTCCACTTCCATTTAGAACACCAACAGGCTGTGCCATTAGGCACTGCCAAGTCACCCATGTGTTCCGAGTGGGTCCCATCGACCCGTAATAGTCGATCGGTGCTCTGGTCGGCTCTCCTCCTAGTGGTGTGACACCACTACTATCCTCCCGCGGCAATCTGAGTGTTGACCGAACTCTAGTGCACCGCCGCGCCTTCATGCTCAACCAGTGGCGGGGAGGCACACCACCCTATATCGCACCACTGGCCAGCATGCCGACCGCATCCCTCCCTCCGCCATGGCTGATGGATCGTAGCACCTTTTTCTATTAGAGGCACGAACACACACCACCCTAGTTCGATGTGGCCATCTAGGTGTCATCTTACAACATCCTCCACCACGGCCGATGTGCCACAATTTCTTTCCCCAGCACAGTTGTGACGCCACTGTTATCACGTCCCATGAAGAACACATCAATAATAATGATTTGGAGGTACCGGTCCATGTTTATTTGGCCCAAACCCTCCACATTAGAATAATTTTAATCAGATTTGAGAAGAATGTTTCAACATAAAACCACAAAGAACAAACAAAAACACACCCCTACCATGTTTTTGCGTCAGAGATGGTGTGGGGAAGAGGATAAAGTCGATGATGGTAACACCAGAGTTCTTAGTTCCCACAACATGTTTCAGTTATGGGCTCATGCATCATCCTTGTTCTTTATTATGGGTGGTTCTTCATTAGAGGATATTCTTTATTGGAGGATCTTCCTTCAAAGGTTATCCACCACATCTAGTTTCCAACTTAATTTTCCCCAAAATAAGTGAGAATCCAATATTATTTAGATTAGATATTATTATTTAATCCAATCAAGTTTGCATATAAATGGGGAGGTTCCAAGAGTTTCCTTCCATTAATGGATTAGTTTGGGTTGTACCCACCACCATGAATCCAAATGGGAGGTTTCAAAATAAATAAATAAATGTTAAATTTTTTATTTTAATACTTTTTTAACCCTCCAAAGAAAATATAATAAAGAAACTACTACCCTCATCCTTCCGTGATCAAGGTGAAGGTCTCCATAAGTGAATATAGGAGATGTATGTTCAACATTGTCCTCAGATTTCTGTTCCGATCACTAGTTGAAAAGATATAAAATGTCGCTCACACATTTAGTAAAGGTACCTAAAAAATATTCAAAAATTCATTCTGGTCACACCAGGCCTCAGAATCACGCATCGTAAATTTTCGCAAACTTGTATTATTTCCATATAAATAAATAAAAATTTACATGGAAAAATCCAGGTCATTATAGATATATGGTCTCAATGGCTGGAGTTGGTTACTAATGAGGCCCAATGGTATCCAAGGAAGTAGATCAATGTTGATTATCTGTATGGTAGGGAGGTTGTAAAACCTTGATTTTATTTATAAAAGTAAAAATCCTATAAAATTCATATAAATAACAATTATTTTTATTTTTTATTTTTTAGAGTGTCGGAAAGGGAATGTTTTTTTAGGAATATCAAGTACTTTTCCTCTAGAAACATTATGACTAGATTTTTTAATGGAATAAAACATAGATGTGGCAATGTGAATTCATAAGGATAATATCTTCATGCTTTGAAATTGAGATTTATTTTGATTATAAAAACATATATATGGGGAGGTATTTCTAATTTTTTAGTGTCAGAAACTGAAACACATAGAAATTCCATTAACTTCTCAAAGATAATATTTTATTATTATTTTTGATTAACTAGTTGATTAATTATGTGCGTATTAAAAATAGAAATATAGTTCACCCCATTTATAGTTTGTGCACCCCTCCATTGGACCCTTTTTGTTTCATCCATTTTTAGTTTATTTTCCCTAATTCATTGATTGAATCAACTTCTATCCATTGAAATAATAACATAAAGGTGATTCCACACATCCATTCTCTTTGTTTCATAGTCTATTTTGTAGTCAAGAAGTCACACACCAGTTCCAGTTGTTATTCCCAATTCATTGGGTTTTTGTATTATTTTTCATTTATAATTGGTAAATATTGAACATGTTTTTAATAACCAATGAGTAGATATCTACAAGTATAAGGTTGGTGGTCTCAAATATATCCCTCATAGTCTCATTATTTTTAGATTGTCTGTCATGTGCGGTCACATCAACATTCTATGATCATGAATACAAATTTAGATAGATGTTATGTATCCATGCATCATGTAATTAGAATTATCCTAAGTCAATGAGAATCCTTTTGGATAGATTAGCATAATAATTTATCCACCCATGAGGTGTTCTTGAATTTTGTAAATAAATGTGTAATTAAAAGGGTGTACCTAGTGGTGAAAGAAATTAAGTAATCCATATTGTAATTGTATTATTTATACCAATGAAATGATCTTGGATTATGTTTTTATGTTTAACTTGTGATCCTTAAATTTATTGAATTATATGGGATGATAAATTTAACAGAATAATAATTCCTTGGACACACACCTTGAATTGAGATTTATTATTAGTTTTTGAGGCCTTTAAAATGTTCTTTTGATTCATATTGTATTGATTTTTTGGAATTACATGGACATACTGCTAGGGTTTAGATTACAATGTTTAGTTTGTTTTACTGAGGATCCACTCCTTATAATCACATGTTCTACAATGGTTATTATGATCACATACATACTTTAAAAAAAATATAGGTACTGTGGATCCTAGTTATCACAATGGAACTCTCGGATTGAAGATGGTTTTATAAATATATATAGATGTAATGACCTCATTTTAGTGTACACAATTACATAAAAATATAAAAAGAAAAGTTATTCTTTATATTCTATTGGTAGTGGCCTACTGAGTTACACTCATACCCTGCATGGTCTTATAGTGGTACCCAAGTAGAATTTATGGTTATCGGATACAGTGAGGGAAATTTCTCTATTATTAATGTTTTAGTGGTTAGATGGCATGTGGTGCATGGTACATGGGACTAGGAATGGTCATAGAACATGTTGTGTGGGGGTTTTGTAGCATTTTTATTTTTTTCCCTTTTGATTCATTATTTTATATGATATTATTAATATGTATGAATAGTTTTAACATGTCCATAGAAGATTCTGAAAAAGAATGTATTGTGTTTATTTATGGGTTAATTCAATGATATATGTTTCCTAATTTATCTAGATGCATATTATTTTCAATATATACTCTAATATTTCACTCTAATATGAGGTTATATTATTATTACCATACAATAGTAGGCCCAAAGCTCTAGATAAAAATATCTAATACATAGGGTGGTGTGTATGAGGTTATGTGGCTCCACCGACCTAGACAGTGATTTGTGGCCTCTAATAGAGATAAATCACAATGCAGTATCAAAGCTCATTCATTTTATTATTACAATATTATAAATTTATACATATGATAGGGAATTATTAGAACTCATTAGAGAATTCATGAATAGGAGTAGCTAAATCATTTAGGAGTTACTTCCCTATTGCCAAAAATGAGAATATTGTTTTGGAATCTATTTTAGCATAGGACATATTTCACCTTGACTGATGCACATGATATGTGATTTATTATTTATTGGATTTTATCTCGTTGAAAGGATATCCATAGGGTGTGTGTATTTAAGAAGCATACTTGTCTTGTATTATTCACAAGTCATTTTTTATATTGGTTACATGTCTATAGTTTTATGTTTAGTTATTCAAAGTGTTATTATTAATTTATATAGAATTTTACAATATGAATTTATGGTTTACTATTATATAACTGGTCTTATAAATAGTTACACGTCTATAAAATGTTCAATTATATTGAATATTATTTTTATTAATATTAATAAAATCCATATTATAACTTCTAAATCATTTTCAGATATATTTTTAAATTGGAATTTAATATAATTGAGCATAAATTAATAAACAATATGGTTAATGTAAAATGGAAAAATATGAGATTATAAATATCTATTTATATGTTGTATAGATTTTTTTGATTTTATATTGGCCCTAAGTATGGGTAAATCGGGCTATCTAGAGATTCTAAGCTATAAGATTCCTACAATATAATATGTAGATAATTACATCATGTTATTAATATTATGAAATTCCCATAAATTTTGATATTATGAAATACAAGATTAACATTTAAAAAGAAATATTTTTGGAATTTTATACAAATTACTCCATGAAGGCCTTTTATTATGAAATAAGAGGGGTGATTATCATTCCCCATAGGTGTTTGGGTCATATCAACCTACACTGATGGTCGAGGATATGTATGCTCAATTTTATGAGATATTGTTATGTGTTGAGAAGATAATTGAGAGGGAAGGCCCTTCAGCTACATTGATGATTTTAGATCGTAATATAGAGTTTCACCTAGAGCATCTACCTTTATAATTAGTGGAGTTTTGTATATAGGATATTGATTATGGGGTTCATTATATTCATATTATCATCAAAAATCTAAAAACACCTGTTGAATGGAGGGTGAAACTCACATTGTATACGGTTTAAGGTGCAGTGAAGCATTATTCTTATTTATTGGTTCATAATGAAAAGAATGTGTGGATGAATGAACTGAATTTTAATAAAAGGTTTTTTTATTATATATTTCTTGATAACCCATGGACATAGTTAGAAATAGATTTTATGCCCATCTATTAGGGAATAATTTCAAAGATGGAATATGCTACATGTCTTATGGATTTAATATAGTTTTGATCAATGCTAATAGGGTATGATTTTGAAGGGTTAAATAATTTTAAGGATTGTATTATATTAGCAATATTATTATGGGTAAATTTTTTTAGCATCAAACTATTTCAAATGTTGTTAAACAAGCCCATATTATACAGAGAAACCCAAGGGAAGCTCGTGGTTCTGAGTATGTAGATTTATTGGCCAGATTTGGTAGTAGATGATCTGATCACAAGGAGTTTTTTCGATGGATCTATGTTGTTTAGTAGGAGGAAGGGTATTTATTGTAGTGATGTATTTTCTATATATGAATAAAAAGTGTAGTACTATCTGTGTTAGAGGATTGAAAACTAATGTTCTATGTGTTATTGATCATTCTAATAGTGCTGAATATAATATAAATGGGGGAATCTCTATATATTTTACAGGAGTTTTCAAAGGATTCACAGTGATATGGGATCTAAGAGGGGGAAGATAACTCGAGTAAGATTAAGTGTTCTTTTAAATATATGTATGTGGATTTACAATAGAATTTCAGGCTCTGGTGGGGGATGTGGTGCGCAGGGGTAGATCAACAACTCCAATATGGTGGTGTAGTATAGGCGATTTGGGAAGGGACAAAGTGATGAGTTACAGATTGTATTCATTATATTTATCTTAGCACCATTATGAAATATGTAGTGTATTACATAGTTTCAGGTATAATTCTAGTGGCCTTAATATAATCTTATTATTGTTTAACACATGATACTCTTCACCATAAATATTTACTCAATTTATTAAAAGAATGGGTCTTACAATAGAATATCATTATAGAGTGACGTTTATTGGCACACCCTCAAGGGAGAGATGTGAAATATTTTTCTAGTTAAAAAATTATGAATTTGAAGTTTATGGTCACATATTACACTAGGATCTACTTATATTATATATGAGTAGTTTTGATTTAATTATCTCATTGAACTGATTAGTACTATTTCATAAACACATCGATTGTTTCACTTGTTTCATTCATGTATCTTGAGAATAAAAACTATTCCCATATTGGAGAGTGAGATTTAATGGTCATGTAGGATATAACCATAAATAGTTAGGATTTATTTGAACCGAGGTTTCCAACCCTATTTTGGATGATGGGGGTCTCCCACAATACTTGTCCTTATATTTGTGGTAAACGTCATGATGTTTTTTCCAAAATCTTCTCTAGAATTATACTTGAAAGGGATGTTGTAGTTGGTGAATATATTGATTTTATTATCCCAAAAAATATGGATTATATAGAGATAATGATGTTTAATGATTATTTATATTACATGAAGGACTGTATATTCATGTGGTTGAGTTCATTCCCTTGGGGTCCTTATGATATTTTGTCTTAGAAGAGGATTGTTTCTTACTATTGTGAATCGAAAATTTCAAACTAATTTTGAATATTTTTATAAATTGGTATCCAAATCCTCATATTTAAGAATTTAATTGATTGTATTAAAGGTACCAAATTATTATCTAATATTGATTTGAGATCAGGTAGTCACTAGTTGAGTGCGATAACATCTGACATACCTTAATCTGACTTCAAGAATATATATGGGTTATATGATTATTTGGTGATTCATTTCATCTTGCTTAATGTTTCATAAATATTAATGTATTTAAAGAATTAGGACTTCCACCCATATCTGAATAACAATGTGGGCATTTTTGAAGACATTATCATGTAATCTAGGTCGAGCGAGGTGCATGTACCTCATTTAGAGGTCGTTTTGGGAACACTTAAGAAGAATTAGTTTTAAAACATTCTCTCTAAGTGACCGTTTTAGAGTGATGAAGTACAATTATTGGGTGTGATTATTATCTAAGGACGAAGTTTATATAGTCCTCAAGAGGGTTAGAGTAGTTTTTTCTTTAGAGAGCCACAATAATATTTTTGATATAAAAACATTTGTTTCATAGATAATTATTGTATGATAATTTTTTTGAGCCACTCCCATTGAAATGTTCTTATAGAAGGCCTAGCAAAAAAAGGAATGAAATAATTTTGTTTTGAGACTCATTATAGCATTTTTCTTGTGTTGAAGGGAACATTGACTTGAACATAGATACAAAACATGTTAGAGATGAGTATACAATATATTGTGTAGTGGCAGGTATCAGGGGTTAGGTTTGGAGTAGTTTTAATACCTGAAATTCATTTGGACCTGCATGGTTATAGGTATTTGAGGTTTAATTAGTGAAATTACATGACACATGATTTAATGTTTGAAATAAGGGTACATTCCCAGATATTCTAGAGGACTAACTTGTCAGGTGAGATATTTACAGTCTATAATGAACATAAGATCCTAAAATATATCATTACACATTGGGATCTAAATAAAAAATATCCTTGGTGGCACCCAAATTTGATTTCTTTTTATTTTATGATAGATTATACCCATAGAAATGGAAATGAAGTTGAATATTCTTTGAGATAGAAGATACAAACTCATGTGGTTCAATATTATAGTAGCATGTTGTAGTGGGTGGCACATTTTCTAACATTTATTTGGATGTTGAATGGTATTATTATTTAGATACCATGAATTATTTATATATTTCACACTTTCTCTTCAGTAGAATAAAGTAAAGATAATTGTTTTACATTGAGTGTGTATATCGAAGGGACACAATATATAATAGGGAAACTTTAAATGATTAAACCCTTAATGATGATGGGATTATTCACTTTGTAGTCATATCTATTATATGAAGGTCATGTAGGAATAGATGATACAGGATTAACATGACTCTAAGAGGGAAGTAAAACGAGATCAATCTTAATATTATCACGACATACACTGATAAGATTAGTGGTCAATAATAAATAAGGAATTGGTGGGTTTTGGAAAGTGTTGCTCTACCTTCCACCAGGTGATGTCTAATCACCAGTGTCCCTCTTGTATCCAATAGTAGTTAAACAATCTCCAATATAAATTGGATAATGTAACAATGGAATTCATGATGGGGATTTCGAGGTCACCCTGAGGTAGAAACACAGTTTAGGTGATTTTGGATTAGATGAAAAAATGTTGATCATTTTCAAGAGATCTAGGAGAGTTTATCATTTTTTGAGATAGGTTATATATAAGTATGGTAAGTATTGTGATTAAACAGATTACCCTATTTAATTTTTTATACATTTATTCCAATTTAACATCAGGTTTTTGGTAGTTCTTATGGTTGTTTATTGGTATGCAGTTTCATTTGGGAAATACCTATAATCCAAATATTTGTTGGATATATGAATATAAAAGTTTAGAAATGAAGTATATAATGAGAGTATATATATGCTATTTTATTTGGATATTTTGATAACCACATGGATTTAATGTAGTTATGTAATTATACTAGTAATTAATAATAGATATATTGAAACTTATGAGGGTTTTTATGGTAGTCTATTTCATTCATCTCTTTATTGGATCAGGGTTGGGGAGTTAGTGATAATCGGCCAGAATACCATGTATGAAACATTAGAGAATTTATAATTTATCAAAAAATGTATAAAAATACACATAATAGGTAGAGGTCCAATATCATCATATAATTCCAACCTACATTGTTTTAGGTTAGTGAATGGGTGTTCTTATGGGTATCTATGTCATTGGGACACCTTTCTCTACAAATGCAATGAATTATCGCACCTAGGTATATAGGTTTGTTGGATATTATGGAGAGGATCGATATAGTGGGATAATAGTTGTCTCATCCATAGAATTTCAATTTTATTAATGATGTTCTCCACATATCATATAATTGATGGTATGAACCTGTTATTTCTCACGTGATCAAAATGATGATATTGAGATATGGGATGATGCATTCTATTAGGAGAATCTAGTTTATATCATGGATCATAGGTTGAATACTTTTTGTGGATATGAAGTACCTCAAGTGTATATATATTGTATTCCAAAGAACATCTTGTAGGATACAAATGAGTGAAATTTAGATATATGGGATTTTTGGGAAGAGTTCTTCACTAAAGAGTCCTAGTGATGTTCATGACTGTAGGTCAAGGATGGACTGTTATATGATGAGAATGTTTCAAAATTACAAAAAACTATATTAATATAAAAATACTTTTAATTTATTCTTATCTATAGTTATTTTACCATATTATTAGTGTTTAATATGATTGAAATGGATTAGATGAGTTTCTAAGAAGATTAAAAAGGTCTGCTTTTGAAAACCTCGATACTGCAGTTATTCATAGGGTAAACCATAGGATTCGTAGTGATAATTTTCTATGTTAATGGATTAATGGAATAAAAATACATGAAATTATTAGGATATGGGAATGTAATTTACATCTCAAAAATGATTCATGTGTCCTAGGATATAATTACACCATGATAAGTCCAAACAAGGGTGATTTCTACCTCTGTTGGGTGATGATGTGAACCATGTGGTCACACCATAAACCATTCCAAAATTGTTATTATTATTATTTTTGTTGACTAATTAATTATTTGGGTATTCTAAATAGAAATTATGTTCCCTTCTTTTCTAGTATTTCCCCCCTCCACAATCCCATTTAGGTTCCCTCCCTTGCAAGTGGATTTTTCCCCAATCGTACATAAAATGTATATCCATTTGTTATAATGGGAATTTTTAGGTGATTATACCCTTATATTATCTTTACTTATTAGTTAATTTCTTTTGAATGAGATCGCACACATATTTTTACTCATATTTTATATTTTTAGGGGTTTTAAGAACTTTAATGTTTATACCCAATTACTACTCAACCAATAGCCATCACCTGAGGGGTAGCTATCAAGTAGTATAAGGTTGGTTGTCTTGATGTTATCATACAATTTATCACTATTTTCATACTTTGTTTGATATGTGTTCAGGTTGAGAAATCTCTCACATGACCAAAAATATTTTTAAACGTTTTATAGCCATTAATGATGAAATTAAGGCACCCATTGGATCACAAGTGGTCTGTTAGAGAGTTATGTCTTATAAAATAAATATCTATGTGGTATTCATAATTTTTAGAATCACATGAGTACATAATCCATTTTATCTAAAGGTAATTTGGATTATGTAACGGATCATCTATGTGTGTTAGGGATTCCAAAGAAATTTTCCATGATCCATTATTCATGTATAACATGAAATCCTGTAAATGATTTGATAGTATGAACAGATAAATAGATTGTTTTTTTAAAATTACATGCACATTATCTTTGTATTTTAATTGATTGTTGATTTATAGTTCCATTAACATGCTTCATGGAATAGGATTATGATTATAAAATTTTTACCCCTTAGACACAATCATTTGATTCATACTAGTACTATAATTTTGGAATCAATTGGATTTATTCTTAGGATTCCCACAAAAATATACATATACTATGATCAAAGATATACAAAATAGGCTAAAGCATGTATTAACAACCTCAGGTATCACTATGAAATGAGAGGATCAATTATGATATTATTTATTTATATTTGTGTTTATTTTATTATGCATTTCATAATGATCAATCTAATTAGACTGGATGAAGATTATATTCCATCTAATGTAGCCTATTGAGTTATACGTAGACCCTACATAGGATGCTGATGGTACTTAAGAAGGAATTATGGTTACAAGATATAAAATAGGAATGATTTTTTTGATTATTGATGGATTTGGTTAGTAGTTATATAAAGCATGTGAAATAGGACGTAACCAGGTATAAAGACCATTATTTTGGAGGTTACCAATTTTTAAATTTAGTTTCATTTATTTTGTTGGTGTGTATGATATTCAGGGGGTGGATTCATTTATTGACTTTTATATAGATCATTTTGATAAAATATGGGTTGTGTTTATTTATTGGATAATTTGTAGATTTTGTCTTCTACTTTTTATGAATATATATATTTGTTATTAATTATACTATCACACCTCAACTCGACACTACAAAACTATATTATTTATTCTTGATTTAGATTTTGTATCTTTATTATTTTGTGGGTTTTTCCGTGATAATGATTGTTTTAGGAATTTATAGAACAACACATTATTGAGAAACATTCTATGCTAGATTATGAAATGAATACAATATTTTTATAGAGCCATCAACATGAATGATTCAAAATTTTCCCAATCATGAATCTTACTATGTGGGGTTCTCAGAATCCCTATTAAAGGGAACACATTTAGGTGCACAGTTTTCAGAACTATGCAACCAAATCATGTTGAGAGTCAATGTTTATTAAAAATGAATATTATCATTTTACTTACTTGGGTTTTAACCCAAATAATCCATATCTTCCAAATTTGGCTCGAGAAGCCAACGGGGATCCTATAAAAAAATTTCCTTGATTCCTCCCCCTTCCCAGGGTGAATCATAAAAATTTCATTATGATTCTACTATGAATATTAATGGTTGACACCTACTACATTCTTCTGCTTCTTCTATAATCTATTTTCTCTTATGATCTTCTTGATTAATGGTTATTATGGTCAAAGGTACATGTTACATTGTTTTAAAATTGGTGGTTATTATTTTATGCGGTTCCTCATAGTTTCACTTGATTCTTTAGATTTTATTGATGTAGATTTCAGATTCCATTAGTGAATGCAACATGTATTGAGGTGGGTTACCCAATATCAAAGCCTTAAATTTGAAAATTGTGATATAGTAGGGATTTAAATGTGTGTTTTCAAAAATATATGATATTTATATGCTATATAAAATTTTATTGGTTCTCATAAATAGGTATTCTATTTTTTTATTTTTAAAAATATTCTATGATTTCATTCTCTTGTAAAATAATGTTTTTCATATTGTTTTGTAAGGTAATGAATCCTAAATGTTTTTTGGATATCCATATAACTTATATCATTTAAAATAGAAATTTTAAACAAATTTGTTTTGTATTAAAACCAATTTTTATAAATGTTGTAGGGGTATTGTTTTGATTTCAAGAAATAAATTTGTGTATTTATTTTGTTTTTAATTATTGAATGTAACATACATAAATAAACATATATAGATATAGATATATATATATATATATATATGGGTTAAATACAAGATAATATCCACTCATGGTGATAAGAATATATAAGTTCATTAAAATTGTGATTATATATAAAACAATATGTATATTTTATAAATGTGATATAAGGTTTGGGAACATGAAGGGTTTGGAAAAATATATTTTTACAAAAGAAATGTGCTTCAATTTTAAAAAGCTGAGGCCCAGTTTGAACATTGAGATTTTTCACTAAAATATAAAACCCTATTAAGGCATTCAACTTGTGTTGTAAATGTGGTATGTGTGTTAATTGTGTGGTATGTATTGTATTACATGAAACATGTGATTTTGTATTGTTTATGATTTTGGAAATGGGAAAATGGGATTTTCTTAAAAGGGAGAATGAAGGTGGGAAAAGGGATTTTTTTTTTTTGCCAAATTTTTTTAATATGTATATATAAGATAGAAAGAATAAAATACAACTGATATATATGTCATTTGATTCATTGTGTAGTTTTACGAGAGATCTATGTACAATTTTTGTGAAACTTTAGTATTACACACTAATTAGTGGCCTCGAGATAGGCTCGTTCTACTTGTAGGATGTTCCCCTATGTAGAAGCAATGAGAGTGTCATCAGGTTTTGGAGAAATTTTATAGTATTTACATAGAATGCATAGATATTTATTTTATAAATGTTATTGTATTTTTCCTAGATAATATCATATACTCTTGAGATCCAATGTCACCTATTTTGCATATATGATACTTTCCTATAAATTGTTTTTGTATCACGTGAATAATATGATTTCAATGTTATAAATTATTATAGGAACCCTTGTTTTAGAACATTTTCCCTCTCTTAAATAATTTATAGGGAAATCATTCACTCTTTGGAAATAGTTTCCTGAATAATAATGTAAAATAATTTTATAAATCTTTATATTTCTATTTTCTTGGGAGAGCATTGAAAACGTAATTTTTATGTGTTTAAAATTTCAAAACTATCCCACTATGGATTTTTATTTATATGTAAGGACTAGATATTTGTTTTTTATTTTATAATATATATTGGGAATATCAATTCTCACACATTAAATATAATTTTTTATATTCAGGTTTTCATTAGATTGGATCACTAATAGAGTTATCATGGATCTATGGTTCATGGTTTCATGAAGGGTTACATGGACGTATGCCCAGTTTTATTCATTTAACACAACTAATTTTTATTCTAATATTAAATTTTTATTTATATATTTACTAGGTCATTGGATAAACTACTCCCAATTGAATTATTCTTGATACTTGACACAAGTGTCCAGTCTAAGAGGATCCGGAACACCTTTTAGGGAACTATTGTAGGCCAGCTTACATTCATATTTTTAGGACACCCCAGTTTGTTCCATCACATTTATTGTTATTTATCCATGATATGTCGCTAAGTTCTCCCCACTATTACCACTATAGTCCCTCATTTTTTTCAACAATATATGACATACATTGAGGTTCACTTTAGGTCACATAAATCAACTAGCTGAGACACCATTTATGGTTATCTGGTTGGGGGAAGTCACATGTCTAGTTATATTTTGTTCACTAAATCCATTTCTAAATTTCATAGTGATTTACTAACTATTGATGTTAAAGTTAGATTTAATTGTAAGATAGAGACCAATTTCTTCCTCATAGTAATAGTTAAATTTATGTACGGTTAGACTGGATGTTTAGACGTGTTCCTTAATTTTTTATTATCCCATTTTTAATTCTTCATGAGAATCACATTTTTTTATATTCCATGTATAGATGAGTAATGATTTGTAAAAATATTTATTTTATACTTTCTAATGAATTAATTTATTTGGAAAATTTTGGAGTTCTATTATCAATATGATTAATGATATTTAACCTATGGTTTCACATGCATGTTATTATTTGGATAGTTTACTTGGAAAGGTTATTCCCCAATAGATATTATGGTATCTCAACATAATTTCTACATAGTTTTTTTCACATAAATGATTAATATTTATGATATAGATTGTTCCTTTTATAAATTTATATTAATCAAATTTTCCTTAAACCCATCATTATTCAAACATCACATTCTTGTTTCTATTTAAACTATTAGTTTTACTTATATCAAAAGTTTATAATTATTTAAATTTTATTTACAACCATAAATTTGATAACATTCTGTTTTTTCTTTGTTTCGTCTGGGGTAACTTTTTTTGTATGTCACACTTGAAATCTTCTGTGTCATTTAACCCTTATCAACAATATCTATAAAGTTAGAGGTTATAATTTTTATTCATTGTTTTATTAAATTCTAATTAAAATTCATATTGTTAGTGGGGAATGATCATGTGTTGAATCACAAAAAATTTTAATATTATTATATTTTTTAAAAAATTATAATGGACATTTGTTTTTAACATCTTCCATTTTCATTGATTTACACTAAAAATAAAATTACTGTTAATTTTTAGAATTTCTTTAGGCCTAAATTTCATGAATCTTTCATCAACATTAGACTTCTTGTTTTAGAATATGTTTTCTTTATGCTGATACCTTTTCAATATTTAACTATTTTTGGGCCTTGGGTATGATAATTTATATTTATTTTGACAATTGTTTCCATGATGGTCACACATCTAGGAATAGTTTTTATAATCGGACATCAATGCCATGCCAATTTGAGGAAAACTAAGGCAAATTTATCCCAAATCCAAAGATAAATCAATCTTGAGAGAATAAATGATGGAAAGAAAAGAATACAGGACCAATAAAAAATATACAAGAGAATTGAATCCAACACGTAAAAAACTAAGTTGTGAGAACTTGGTTTCTAAATAAAACCTCTATATCAAGAAGAAAATATACATGAAATAGAGAATGGAAATGATTTATAAAATGAGGAAAATAGTACATCAAATTATCGTAAAAATAAAATTGATTAAATAATCAAAAAAATAATATACTATTTCCTATAAGTAGATTTCTATATGCAAGAGTAAAAATTCATTTTCATTAAATTGGTACATAAACAAGAGAAAATTATATGATTTATTGATGTTATTCCATGGTTTAAGGATAAATATGTAGATAATAATTTAATTATTAAAAATCATTTACCAATGTTCTATTTTTTGGAACTAATATCTAGACCGTGATTTTGGGTTCATTTTAGAGGAGTAAAAAATTTAAATTCACTAATGTTTTAAGTATATATAGTGATTTTCAAGGTAATCAACAAAATTGTGAACGTGTTATCCTATAATGTTTTCAAATGGATATTGGTAAATAGGATGATGTAATGTATTTAGAATGAAAAACTACTAACGAAAACCAATTGCACATCTTCCTCAGTAACGATGAGGCCCTAATTGAATTTAAAGAAATATAAAATTCAATTTTTAAGAATCATTGTATTAGTGACAGAAATATAGTAATTTAATTCTAAATTTTTATAAAATTGAGTTCAATATCTTCTTATTTAAGGATTACCATGAGAAAAAAAATTTACTACATTTTCTTAGTGGTAGAAATGTTGTAAAAACTATGTTTATGTTTGAGCATACAATATGCAACTTAAGTAAAAAATAATGAAAGAAGTATCAACTGATGGTTTTCCATTAGGAAATTGTAGGAAGAAAATAAAAATATTAAATAACATTAATTTGAATCATTTCCATATGAAAGAACTAATGTTTATTAAATTTTTATGCTTTACCCATTAGTTTTTGGTGACAAATTTCCTAGATGAACTGATAATTTTTTTAAGTGGATTCCTTTTTTATTGATTAACCATAAAAATTTGTTCAATGTATTTTTGAAATGCGTAATACATAATTATATTATAGAAATTTAGTTATGTTCACCTTTGTTTCTACAATGATACTAGTGGAAAATATTAGAATTGGTACCCTAGAACCAACTTCTATGTACTTTAGGGTTTAATTTATTCATTTTTTAGAAATAGTATTAATTTTTTTATGAATTCATGACTATTATTCTAAGAAATATTGTGTGATAATTTCTTAAGAGTAAATGCCTCATTGAAAGGTCATAATAGTTCATCACTATATTGATAACCAGGTAGTTCCATGATAGTGTTATTGAATATATATATATATATATATTCTATATGTAAATAATATCATTTTATTGGGTTCAAATGATATATTCTATTAGGGTTGAAGACTCGTGGGATTATTTTATACTATATAATTGTTTATTCCATTGTAAATTTCTATAGTGATTTTCATGTGAATATGACCTGGTAGTAAGAAAATAATATTTTTATGTATCATTATATATTTATATTTAAATATGTGTGAATTTATCAATTGATGTTAATATTATTATTAACTAATATAATGGGTAGTAAAATTTAATAAACCAAAAAAATGATGATTTATATTTTTAATAATTTTGGTATGTTGGCTGCATCATGAGTGATGATACATTAATCAATAATGAATGAAAAGATACATACCATATAATAATTAATATAAGATAATATCTTATGCCGATTTGTGACATCTAATGGGTTAATAGTACATATATTTTTGAGTTTCTTTATAGATTTCTCTCATTCACGGTTTTTTGAGGAGTCATGGGCCAGCAAATTGATTTTTGTGAAAGGATACTCTAGTGCATAGTTTGTGCATAATTTATTTATCTTTTTTTTCAAACGGTGATATGGTCGTTAGTTTGGTGATAGTTAAATTTTTTTAGTTTTAAAATGTTTTTAAAAACTATATAAATATTATGGGAACCCATGATACCTAATTTTGAGGATATAGGGTCCCCTACACGACTGGTTCAAAATTTTTCATACTGTGTGGCCTAAAAATTAAAGTAATCTTGCTAATTAAAATTATATCATTTTAAAAACTAATTACCCAAAAAAACTATTTTTTTGTTTCAAATTTCCTCTCCCACTAATTCACATCCCCTACCATCGGAATTTTAGCTTGTCACCCATCCATTTTAGAGGATACTCATTTGATCTATGGTTTCTTGGATTTTGGTAAGACCTAATCTCCATGATTAAGTTAGGATATACCCCTTAAATAATTTATTAATCATTTATGTGTAACTACGAAACCATAGTGGTTGGGTAGGCCATATGTAAGGGTTTGAATGGGGTATTTGGTTTGGTTTCTTCTAGTTTATATGTGTGATCCATTCTTCTTCTTTCCTAATATGGTGGCTATCATTGAAGGTTGCAAGTTTAAGAACATTTCCTTGGAAGGTGTCTTTATTTTAGGTAATTTTCTATGAATTACAATTGAATTTGAAGTGCCCAGATCAGTGTGATCACTGAGAGGGGGAGGGGGTGAATCAGTGATCCCTTAAAACTTTTACTAATTGATTCTTATCAATTAAACCTCTATGGCTTGTTAAGGCCTCGATCCACTCTTCTTATGTCTCTCAACCTTTCCCGGGTAATGCAGTAATGAAAAGGCACAGGACACAAGGATTTACAAGGTTCGGCACCAAATGCCTACATCCTTGCCATGCTCTCCCAGCATGGATTCTCCCATTATAATCGGTTAATATTACAATGGTCGATACAACTTCCCACCATATCTCTCCTGAGTCCCACAGGAGGGTCTTTATACTGCGTCCCACAGTGTTACCAGAGTCCCACTGGCCTGCTCCAGAATCCCACTGAAGACTTCTTCTCCCTGAGTCCCACAGGTTCTTCTCCTGGCTCCTCGAGTCACACGAGTAGCTCTTCTTCACTTTAAGTTCTTCAAGTATCCTCAGCAGCCTGGGATAAAGGCTGCTGGCCTTGCTCTTCTTCTGATCACTTGTGGTGAACAGGTCTTCTTGTCTTGCTCAGGATTTATCACCTTCTTCTAAGTATGACCTGGCCTTCACTCTTTTACTACTGAATACTCAGACAACTGATATCTTTAACTTCAGTCTGGTCCAGTCTCACTTAAACTCTACTTCATGCACTGAGTGCATGGCCTTCTCAAATCTTCAAGAACCTCTGGTCTTGGACTCCTCAAATGCACACAGCCAGATTTAGCTTTGTTCACGTGTGCACGTGCATGCATGCATGCATGCACTTTCCCTTTCCTCTTCTTGCTGCAGTAGGCCCACAAAGGGTGTAGTCACTTTAAGAACACACCTTCACTGAACTTCACACACTTTATCCAATTTGTTTACACACTCTTATGTGTGTTTTACTTTGGTGTGAGTTGTCTTCTTCTTCTACTTCTAGGTGTTTACACTTTTAGTGAACACACTAGGTTCGGCCAAATTGTCTCTTTGCACATGTTTCATTTTGCACACACTTGAAACTTGGCCTCTTCCCACTTCTTGTTGCACACCCTTAACCCGTAGGTTGTTCATCAATTTTTCACACACAAAATGTGTCTTCACTTGGTGCACACACAAGGTGTGTTCTCGGCCTCCACTTCCTTTGCACACACACAAATCTTGGTGTAGTTCTTTGTGCAAGCCTCGGCCAATCCCTTTTTTGTGCACACACTTAGCCAAAGGCACTTCCACTTTTGTGCACACACATGGCCTCGGGTCTTCCTTCACTTAAGCACACACACAAAATGGTGTGGTCTCCTTTGTTTGCACAAGGCTACGGCCTTTCTCTCCTTTTTGCACACACCCAAGTTGTGGTGGTCTTCTTATTTCACACACACCCAAGGCTACGGCCTTTACTTGCACACACCTGAACTCAAACTCAAGGGAGGGCGTGCAAGGTGTGCGGCCACTTCCACTTCTTCTTCAAAGAGCACAAGGTATGAGCCGCGGCCTCTCTTCTTCTTCAAAGCGCAAGGCACACTTGGTGCACAAGGCAGCATGCAAGTGCTCAAGGCCTCTAGGGCGCGCAAGGTGCACGGCACAGGGGCGCGCAAGACCTCCTACCCGCGGGGCGCGCAAGTGCAACACCCGCGAGGTCTTCCTCTTGCCGCGCAAGGGTGCGGGCAGAGAGGGAACAAGCCTCGGGCGCGCAAAGTTTTGCGGCCACGAGATCTTCCTGCCGCGCAAAGGATTAGCGCGCAGGGGACCTCACCGCGCAAGTGTGCGCGGGGCTTTGTCTTCGCGAGGCAGAGGTGCACTCACGGTTCTCCGGATCTTCAACAAAGGATCAGCAAGCTTCCTCGAGGGCTCAGACTCTCTTTTTATAGGCGAGGAGAGCCTTGGTTCATCCGCGTGTAAAATCTTGAATCACCGAAGATTTCGGATCTTTAAAATCTTTCCAAGTTTTTGCGTTTTCTCTTCGGTGCACGCGGGTTCTTTTATTTATTATCTTCTTCACGTGCATGCGACTTAGAACGCATGCACGGCCTTCGGTTAAGGATAATCCATGCAAACCATAAACCCTTCAAAGCCTCGGTAGATTCTCTTGCCTCGGCCTTCTTCGAATTCTTCCAAACATAGCATGCACTCCCATTTTTATACATGGTTGTGTTCAGTAGGGCCGGACGAACTCATTGGAGCCTTCGGATCAAACTATGGTGGCCGGGAACTCGAAATCAACGTTCGAGAGGCTCTGGTTCAGCGGCTGCTCGCGGGAGACTTCGGCTCGAGCTCGAGGTGGAAGACAAGTCACGGCCGTCAGATCAGGCGATGGAGATACATCGGAAGGCCTGGATCAGATCGCGGCGCCGCGGATGGATCGTGCGGCGCAGATCAAGCGCGCGATGAATCGTGCGGCTGGGATTCCTTCCCGGTGAAAAATGCGCGTCCCACATCGAAACGGCGCCCATTTTTCACGCGGTTTATCAATATGCCGCTCCCTCAACCCCACAATTGAACTTCCTCCTCCACGGTGCCGCCCCGCACCGTGTTCTCCCTGCGGGCGCGCTCTGCGCCCACTATGCCTCCTCCGGGCGTGCGGGCTTCACCACCGCGTGCCCTCGGGGGCTTACACACGGCCCCCTCTGCCTCTGCCGCCCGGGCTGGCCACATGGGATCCCCCCTTGGGCATGGCGCCTTAGGCCCACATGTGCCTTGGGGGTTGAACCCTTAAGGCTGGCCTTGGCTGGCCAATTTTTTGGCTAAGGCAAAGAATAAGACTTTGTCAAATACAAAGTTCTTCCATAAGTTCAAGCCAAATGCCACATTCCACGCCATCTTCTTCATATCTCTATTCTTCTTCTTCTTAAGAATTCCTCCATTCTTTTCAACATTTATTCAACACTTAGGAATGGAATTCTTGAAGGTTTTTTTTCATCAACCGAACTCTTGAATCAAACATATTCATCAAAGTTCTTTATTGATCCAATCAGAGATCAAGTTGGATCTTCTTCTGATTCACATGCACTAAGAGATAGTGCATGGACTTCTTCAGCTCACTTCATCCACTTAGGACTTGTGGATGGATCTTCTTCAACTCCTCATGCATTGTCACTACAATGCATGGTCTTCAATCATTGTTGTGACTTTGTATCATCAGGATACAAGTTCTATGAACTTAAAGATCAGCTCAACAATCGTCATATTTCCATGGAGAATGTTTCAACCATATTCTCCAATGCCACTTAGTGAATCTCCTAAGTGACATGCATCTTAGTACTATGGCCATTCTCCTTTACTACCAACACCATCACAACCTTTGGCATTCACATCTTGACTCCTTGACATCCATCCATTCCAAGACAACTTCATGCCTCATTGACAACAAATGCAACACAATGCACTTCAATCTCCCCCTTTGTATTTGTTGTCAATACACTCCTTCAGCACATATGAATGGGTCAATATGTGTGCCAATATTTTCTCCCCCTTATTGGCAATCAAATGCAAAGGTGTGGTGTGGTTCACTTTCAAAAATCACTTCCTCCCTTTGAATAGCATCTTTATGAAAATCACTAAGAGAGGGATGATGCCACATGTTCTTCTTTAGCAAAGAACCTTTAGTAAATCAACTCTAAGTCTACTTGGGCTAACCCGGTGTAGAAAACAAGAGTGATATGACCAAGGAATTCAAAGCTGTCCAAAATTCACTGTTCATGTGAGATCATGCTTCAGGGGTTTGAAATTTTTCAGATATATCAATGAATTGCTAAATCCTGCACAACTTCACAAAACTCATTAGAAAGTTCAGGTGCAAAGATAAAGCTCCCCCTTTCACTCTTCTTAAGATAGAATTAATCTCAGAATCCCATCTTCTCCAGATTGGCTCCCCCTCAAGGGGTGCACTCCATTCTGTCCAAACCATCCTCCAGATGAGAATGATCATCATCTTCAATTCCCTGCAATGTTAGCACATGTATATACCAAGAGTATAAGGGAATAAGATGGAACCTCCTTGGTTCATCAATGTGAACAACAAGGTTGAGAAGATTCTCTCAACCGAGATGTCCCATTTTCACCATTCTTCACACTTGCACATTTGATCTTCATTGATGATTGTGCTGGTGTGGTTCTCAACCCATCTTCATGTGAAATCTTTTTCTTCCCTTTTGCTTTAGCAAATTCCAGAGCTTCATCTTCAGCTCTTTGTAGTTCTCTGGAAATTTGCAACTGATGTGGCCATATGACAAGTAAATCATTTGGAAGTGTGGCCTCAGTTCTGGAAATTCCACATGGTTCCTTCGATGCGTTCAAGCTACCTTTCTTAGGAAACTTGTTTTCAATCAATCCCTTCTTCTTCTGGATTGATTGTCTTTTTGAGTTCAGTCTGCTTCTATTCAGTTCCATGGCTTGTTCACAAAGATCCATGGTGTGTCCTTTCTTCCCACAGTAGAAGCATTTCTTGGTGGTCCTTCTGGATGCATCACCCTTCTTGGATTTATACTCCAAGGACTTTTCTTCCTTTTTCAAACTCTTCTTGGGAGCATCTTCCACTTTCTTCTGCTTGCTTCCCAAGGAATCTCTCTTAGCCAGGTTCAGTGATCTTCTCTTCCTTCCAGCTTTGGATACATTCGGAGATTGACATGTATCAAATTGTTGACCACTTTTGCAACCATCCCAGATGTTGTCAAGTAATCCAAATCTGTTAGTAGTAAACAGATGTTTCTGGACCTGTGGATGTTGCTTCTTTTCTTCTGGCTTGCTCCCCCTTGGCATGGGCTTCCTTTGTGCTTTGAAATTTATTGGATTGTACCATCAATCCTTTTCACAGTGCCCATACTTATTACAACACCAGCATTGTCCCACGAATCTTGACCTCTTCAGTCCTTCTGATTGTAGGGAACTTTTCTTGACCTGTTGTGCTGTTTCAGGAGAGCTCTGCTTCTTTACTGTCTTCATCCATATTTGTTTGGAATTATTCTTCCATCCTGCACTTTTTGTGGAAACACTATTAGAAGTATTAGTACAAGATGGGATGGATGGTACCTTCTTTTTAGAAGTTGTTGCCCTTTTATTAGAGGATGTCTTTCTCTTAGAATCATCCTTCTCAATGCTCACTTGAGTAGCAACATTTCTTCTTTCATCTGACTGGGAGGCTTCAGCTTTGGGTGATTGCAGATTTGTCAATATCACCTCTAGTTCTAAGCACTTCATGTTAAGGGAGTTCTTCTCATCCTCAACAGCTCTTAGCTTTCCTTCCCAACTTTCTTTCAGCTGATTCATCTGGTCATCATGCATTGTCTTCAATTCAAGCAATGAATTTTCAAGCTCCTTCACCCTTTTTGCTTTGTCTTCAAGTTGAACATCTTTGACAACCATTGAAACTTTGTGCTTCTTCTCCAGTGCATGGAAAACCTCTTTGACTATTAACTCAAAGAATTCTTTCTCAGACAAGCTTCTTTGCAATTCTTCAGCAGTGTCTTCATATCATTCATTGCAAAGGGATATTGTTTCATCTTTGGCATTTACCAGCTTTCTGAGAGTGTTGGTTATGCCAACCCTTTTAGCCAGCTGATCTTCCATAGCATTGGCTTCTTCTTCTAACTGTGATTTTTCTTCTTGAAGATCATGGATGCCTGTAGCTATACACTTTTCCACTTCCATGGGAACTGTCTTCTGAAGATATTTGAGTGCACTCTGAAGATCATTCATTGTTTCAACTTTATCACAGCTAGGACAGGCTTTCTTCATCTTCTTGGCCTGTTTCTTCTTTCAATTTTTCTGAGTCTTGGAAGATATCTCCATTTGAGGCTGTTCTTTCATTTCCTCAAATCTGCACTCCATATAGACTCTCTTGGATCTTTTAGAGGTAACCTCCCTTTGATACCAATTGAAGTGCCCAGATCAGTGTGATCACTGAGAGGGGGAGGGGGTGAATCAGTGATCCCTTAAAACTTTTACTAATTGATTCTTATCAATTAAACCTCTATGGCTTGTTAAGGCCTCGATCCACTCTTCTTATGTCTCTCAACCTTTCCCGGGTAATGCAGTAATGAAAAGGCACAGGACACAAGGATTTACAAGGTTCGGCACCAAAGGCCTACATCCTTGCCATGCTCTCCAAGCATGGATTCTCCCATTATAATCGGTTAGTATTACAATGGTCGATACAGCTTCCCACCGTATCTCTCCTGAGTCCCACAGGAGGGTCTTTATACTGCGTCCCACAGTGTTACCAGAGTCCCACTGGCCTGCTCCAGAATCCCACTGAAGACTTCTTCTCCCTGAGTCCCACAGGGTCTTCTCCTGGCTCCTCGAGTCACACGAGTAGCTATTCTTCACTTTAAGTTCTTCAAGTATCCTCAGCAGCCTGGGATAAAGGCTGCTGGCCTTGCTCTTCTTCTGATCACTTGTGGTGAACAGGTCTTCTCGTCTTGCTCAGGCTTTATCACCTTCTTCTAAGGATGACCTGGCCTTCACTCTTCAACTACTGAATACTCAGACAACTGATATCTTTAACTTCAGTCTGGTCCAGTCTCACTTAAACTCTACTTCATGCACTGAGTGCATGGCCTTCTCAAATCTTCAAGAACCTCTGGTCTTGGACTCCTCAAATGCACACAGCCAGATTTAGCTTTGTTCACGTGTGCACGTGCATGCATGCATGCATGCACTTTCCCTTTCCTCTTCTTGGTGCAGTAGACCCACAAAGGGTGTAGTCACTTTAAGAACACACCTTCACTGAACTTCACACACTTTATCCAATTTGTTTACACACTCTTAAGTGTGTTTTACTTTGGTGTGAGTTGTCCTCTTCTTCTACTTCTAGGTGTTTACACTTTTAGTGATCACACTAGGTTCGGCCAAATTGTCTCTTTGCACATACTTGTTTCATTTTGCACACACTTGAAACTTGGCCTCTTCCCACTTCTTGTTGCACACCCTTAACCCGTAGGTTGTTCTTCAATTTTGCACACACAAAATGTGTCTTCACTTGGTGCACACACAAGGTGTGTTCTCGGCCTCCACTTCCTTTGCACACACACAAATCTTGGTGTAGTTCTTTGTGCAAGCCTCGGCCAATCCCTTCTTTGTGCACACACTTAGCCAAAGGCACTTCCACTTTTGTGCACACACATGGCCTCGGGTCTTCCTTCACTTAAGCACACACACACAATGGTGTGGTCTCCTTTGTTTGCACAAGGCTACGGCCTTTCTCTCCTTTTTGCACACACCCAAGTTGTGGTGGTCTTCTTGTTTCACACACACCCAAGGCTACGGCCTTTACTTGCACACACCCGAACTCAAACTCAAGGGAGGGCGTGCAAGGTGTGCGGCCACTTCCACTTCTTCTTCAAAGAGCACAAGGTATGAGCCGCGGCCTCTCTTCTTCTACAAAGCGCAAGGCACACTTGGTGCACAAGGCAGCATGCAAGTGCTCAAGGCCTCTAGGGCGCGCAAGGTGCACGGCACAGGGGCGCGCAAGACCTCCTACCCGCGGGGCGCGCAAGTGCAACACCCGCGAGGTCTTCCTCTTGCCGCGCAAGGGTGCGGGCAGAGAGGGAACAAGCCTCGGGCGCGCAAAGTGTTGCGGCCACGAGCTCTTCCTGCCGCGCAAAGGATTAGCGTGCAGGGGACCTCACCGCGCAAGTGTGCGCGGGGCTTTGTCTTCGGGAGGCAGAGGTGCACTCACGGTTCTCCGGATCTTCAACAAAGGATCAGCAAGCTTCTTCGAGGGCTCAGCCTCTCTTTTTATAGGCGAGGAGAGCCTTGGTTCATCCGCGTGTAAAATCTTGAATCACCGAAGATTTCGGATCTTCAAAATCTTTCCAAGTTTTTGCGTTTTCTCTTCGGTGCATGCGGGTTCTTTTATTTATTATCTTCTTCACGTGCATGCGACTTAGAACGCATGCACGGCCTTCGGTTAAGGATAATCCATGCAAACCATAAACCCTTCAAAGCCTCGGTAGATTCTCTTGCCTCGGCCTTCTTCGAATTCTTCCAAACATAGCATGCACTCCCATTTTTATACATGGTTGTGTTCAGTAGGGCCGGACGAACTCATTGGAACCTTCAGATCAAACTGTGGTGGCCGGGAACTCGAAATCAACATTCGGGAGGCTCTGGTTCAGCGGCTGCTCGTGGGAGACTTCGGCTCGAGCTCGAGGTGGAAGACAAGTCACGGCCGTCGGATCAGGCGATGGAGATACATCGGACGGCCTGGATCAGATCGCGGCGCCGCGGATGGATCGTGCGGCGCAGATCAAGCGCGCGATGAATCATGCAGCTGGGATTCCTTCCCGGTGAAAAATGCGCGTCCCACATCGAAACGGCGCCCATTTTTCACGCGGTTTATCAATATGCCGCTCCCTCAACCCCACAATTGAACTTCCTCCTCCACGGTGTCGCCCCGCACCGTGTTCTCCCTGCGGGCGCGCTCTGCGCCCACTATGCCTCCTCCGGGCGCGCGGGCTTCACCACCGCATGCCCTCGGGGGCTTACACACGGCCCCCTCTGCCTCTGCCGCCCGGGCTGGCCACATGGGATCCCCCCTTGGGCGTGGCGCCTTAGGCCCACATGTGCCTTGGGGGTTGAACCCTTAAGGTTGGCCTTGGCTGGCCAATTTTTTGGCTAAGGTAAAGAATAAGACATTGTCAAATACAAAGTTCTTCCATAAGTTCAAGCCAAATGCCACATTCCACACCATCTTCTTCATATCTCTATTCTTCTTCTTCTTAAGAATTCCTCCATTCTTTTCAACATTTATTCAACACTTAGGAATGGAATTCTTGAAGGTTCTTTTTCATCAACCGAACTCTTGAATCAAACATATTCATCAAAGTTCTTTATTGATCCAATCAGAGATCAAGTTGGATCTTCTTCTGATTCACATGCACTAAGAGATAGTGCATGGACTTCTTCAGCTCACTTCATCCACTTAGGACTTGTGGATGGATCTTCTTCAACTCCTCATGCATTGTCACTACAATGCATGGTCTTCAATCATTGTTGTGACTTTGTATCATCAGGATACAAGTTCTATGAACTTAAAGATCAGCTCAACAATCGTCAGATTTCCATGGAGAATGTTTCAACCATATTCTCCAATGCCACTTAGTGAATCTCCTAAGTGACATGCATCTTAGTACTATGGCCATTCTCCTTTACTACCAACACCATCACAACCTTTGGCATTCACATATTGACTCCTTGACATCCATCCATTCCAAGACAACTTCATGCCTCATTGACAACAAATGCAACACAATGCACTTCAGAATTTTTAATAAACATTGGTTTCTATTTGTAAATTATCACATTTAATGATTTCTTATTAATGTTAATTTGATGCTTGATGTGATCTATGGTTGTTTTATAGAAAATCAATGTTTAATATGGGGTTTTAAAAGGGTAGTAGATTATGTAAACTCAAATTATTTGGGGAAATGGATAGAAATTCATTTTATGGTCTAAAATGGATTTATAAATAGGTTTTAATAGTATTTTTACCTTGAAGGTGTGTTTTCTGAAAATGGGATTGTTATTTTAAATTTCTTCATAGATAGATCTTGATGTGTGGAACATGTGATTGGGGATGATTGAAATTTAGTAGCACATGGGATACTTGGGGTGTGAAAACATGTTGTCCATGGGACTATGAGGTCCATTTAGAGGATGACTAGGAGACCATCCACCTTTTATCCATTTGGATATGGGATCCAATTTAGTAAGACTTAGAGAGCATCCACTTATTGAACAAGTTGCTAAGAAATATATTATAGATGGTCTTAGGGAATAAAATGAGATCTTATACATTGTTTAGTTGTTATTTAAGATTTATTTTGGTAATACTCAAACTGTGACCTTGTTTCTAGAGACCTTAGTTCATAATACTCATGTCTAGTTGGTTTACATTCATTTATTCATTGTGCTAGTGACTTATTTATGAGATATCATGTTTTACACAAATTTTATCTTATTTGGATATATATTGTGCATGTTCATGCTTAACAATGATTTTCTTTGTTTTTTTTATTTGAGCATGTTGTCTTATATGGTTTCAATTCATTTTTTGATCTATATTTATTATTATTTTTTGAAAACATGGTTAATTTAAAAAAAAATGGATTTCCAATGGATGACTTCATTTAAAATAATTAAGGGTAAATTATTTTTTAAAAATGTGTTTGAAATATGATTTAATGGTGTCCATGGATTAAAATACACAAATTTATTTTTGGAGGTATCGTATTAATATTTGTGCCTCACACCCTATGTATGCATCTAGATGAATATAGATAATGTTTTTCTAAGAAAAAGGTAATGGTAAAATCAATATGCATAGAGGTGTCTCATATTGGATACCTATATGTGTTTCTTTATGGAGGATAATTGGTCTTATGGGAATATCTCATTATGAGATGTTTTAGTGCTGTTTAATTTTTTAATGTATGTATTGGCCATGTCTGGTATCCTCCCCTATTAAGGGGGTTAGATATCTTCACATGAGATATAAATTTTATGTCATATAATTCCATTTTATATATGTGATTATATTTTTTGTATCTATATCTAGTATTTTGTCATTACTATAGATGTATGTTTATTCTTATTGACTCTGATGATGTTTTTGTAGTCCTCCCATTTCATATATGGGTATTGTTGGTTTACAATAGGTGAAATCGTCCCCATGAAAATATCCATTATACCATGTGCTATATTTCATCCCATTTTTATTAATAATATTCCTCAAGATATTTGGCCATCTGGCTTTGGGGACCAGTTTGGTCCAAATGGGTTGATTATTTATATAATTGTTATAATCATTGTTTTTATTGGGGGTTGGTGGTATAATTGAGATAGGATCATTGTGGCTTGTGAAATAGGTGAAAAGGATTTCCTATCAAGCTCTTATTCATGTGGAACCTATATTTTCCATGGGTGGTACAAGATTTTATTTATGCTTTCATCATAATAATGGGACGTTTTACTAAAATTTTGATTTGACTTATTTTTAAATGAGTTTCTGAGTGATCCTGTGAGTTTTTTTGTAGTTAAAAAACATGTAAGTTTCCAAGATAGAAATATTTTAGGGACATAGTTTATAGTAACTATGAAAAACCCACAAAACCTTATCTATCACATAACATTCTATCTTGAAGGGTTCACACATGGTTTTACATCCCATATGGACCAACTATACACTATGAGTATGTGTTTATATTATTTTATATTTTCCCCAATTTTCTATTTGAAGATACTATTTATGATGAATTAGTTGCTGGAGACCTATTTTAAGGGTCTATATGGATTTGACTGATGATATACGGGATTCCATCATTTAATTAATGAGGTTGTGTTTTTATTTTCTAAAAAATTCTTTAATGAATGGACTCTTATAGTCCATTAGGGGGTTTTGTAGAGAATTCCTCCTTGGATAACCCCCATTTGACGTGGCATTGGTGGATTTGGTGATTCACTTGATATAATCCATATTCCAAGTGTTATGTTTGTAGTAACCATGGATGGTGGTCTATTCCAAATAGTCTACTTGAGAAAATCCACCGGTTTTTCTTGTAGACAAGGGTTCCAATGATAACGAGGAGTGGTTTTGTCCGAATGAATATATCATTGAGTTTTTGAAGAACCATGTTAACCAAAATATTTACTTCACCACCTATATGTTGAAAGGAAGGAGTAGGAAGAGGTGGGAATCGAGTCATTGATTGTGGCATGTAGATATCATGTGGCCCTCTTTAAAGGTAGTGTTTAATTGATAGCTCTACCTAAATACATTAAGGGTTGTTAAAGACTCTAAATTTTTAAGGATAGAGAAATTGATTTTTTAGAGTTTTCGTATGCATCTTGATTTAAAAAATTGTTTCATTTTTCTTTAAATCCTCTTGTGATTCATTATTTCAAGATTTAGTGTTTTGAGCTGGGCCTAAAGCCTGAGATAAGGTCCATGTTTACTGACCTCTGCCTTCAAAACGTTTCCATGGTGGATTACTAATATCCTATAGTGATGTAAAATATAGCTAGAAAGACAGATCTTAGGGTGTGCCTTAATGCGGGTATTATGCATATAACATTATTTGGTCAAAGGTAGAAGTGGGAAGAGTCTCATTGAGGTAGTGGTCAGAGTACGCAACAATCATCTGGTAAATCCCTGTGGACTTCATTCAGTTAATGTGATGGTATACTTTCATTGTGGGAAATATGGTCATGCTAATCCTAGATTCCTAGAAACCCTATTTTTATTCCGCCAGTGTGGAAATTCATATCATCATTAGTTCTTATGAAATGATTTTTATAGGGGATAAGTGCAGGTTCCACATTCTCAAAGGGATATTATATTATCTAATTTGATTCAAAAGGTATAGGATCTCACTCTCAATAGTAGTAATATTTTCACCATGTGAAGTAAGATTAGGTCATGTTTGATTCAGGACATATTTTTATATCTTGGGTGAATTCATAGGACTCAGATTATGTGGAAACCACCATGAGGGGTATTATTTTTATTTCTTATTACATGGAGTCAATAATTTTTTACATAATTAGATCTCATTATTTTATCTCAACAATTACGATTGTGGTTTTTGGTATGTGAGAAGAGTTAATGTATTTTGTTATGTGATTTCATACCATGTTAGGTAGGAAGACGGAGAATGCTTTTTATTTTTAGAGTTCTATGTTATTACAGAGGATGTGGATTTATTGGGACTTACATGTGTTTGAACTTGAAGGTTTTGACCTCATCATCAACATGGATTAGTTGACTAGTTTCTAGGTACAGATTTATTTTTTAACTATACGGTCTAGTTTTACATCCCAGATGGAAGAAAACATAACATTCAAGATGAGTGGAACCTATGATCATGGAGGGAAAGAGTAATTGATTTAGGGAGAGGTTTTATTTTTGGACATTTTAATTGTATTTATTTCATTACTTACATAATGTTTTTATGTTTGGTGTATCGATGGTCAAGGAATGGTACATAGATTCTTTCTGAGAGTATATTTAATGGTTTCCATCGATGTGAGAGATTCAGTATACCATCGATCTGATACATGAGAATGTATTTATTGGATTAAAATTTTCTAAATCTGTCTAGATGGTGTAAAATAGAATAATATTCTACTATATGAACTCAAGGTAAAGGAATATATTTACCATAGTATTCCACTAAGGGATTTAATATTTATATTTGAAAAGAAGGTGGATGGGAGGCTCTGACTTTTCACTAATTATCATATGCTTAATTAAGTGTAATTCAAGAATAAATAATCTTTTCCTATAATTAATTATCACTATAATTAGCTTATACGAGATCATTATTCTTATAATATCCACTTGAAATATGGTATCTCCAGTTGATTTTCTAAGAAGTAGATGTCCAAAAACAACCATTGAAAACCAGCAAGATAATTTTGAGTGTTTAGTTTTCTCATTTGGGAGTACCAATGACCTTGTGTATTTATTATCATGAAGAAATATATCATCCAACTCTTTGTAGACACCTATATAGTTATTTTTGGTGATCTTATACTGGTGTATTTGAAGATAGAGAGGGACCATACTGATTATGTGGAGGCTTTATTTCGAGTCCTATATCACCATAATATATATTCATTTTATCCAAATTCCCATTTTGGATTCAAGAAATACATTTCGTAGGAAGTGTGATACATGAATGATGGTTCATATTATACCTAGTGAAATTTATTGATGTTATGTATTAAGAGTATCATAAGATTGTTTTTGAGATCAAAATATTTTTTGGATATCTTGATTAATGTTGTTTTTTATGACTTATCAATTCTAGATTCTTTAATTAAAAATTTGACCAACAAATATGTCATGTTTAAGTGGTATGAGATGTGATACTCATCCTATGATTAGTTGTCAGCCTATTTTATATTTGAGACAATATTTATTATTCTCAAGCATATAAAATATTACGTTGTGTATTGGAATTCCTCTATTTTCGGGTTCAGATGTTTTATATTGTAGGATGACCATGTGGTGTCATATAGCTCATGGATGTTAGGATAAATGAGAATAATTATCCAACCCATAACCTTGAATTGGTAGTTTTGAGTTCTACACTCAGGACATGAAACGATTACCAATTCAAGGAGTGTTTATCAGTCCAATGAAATCATAGAATCATGATTCACATCAGTTCTTAAAGGTATATAAATAGTATTCTGGGACTCTTGGTAGTGTATATTCAGTATTTTGATTTCATTATTACCTATACCAATAGGATGGAGAATGTGATCATTGATGTATTGAGTATGAATCATATGATGAAGGATTTTTTGGAATAAGTGGATGAGTGGGGTATGATGAGTTTACTTTTTAATCCATGATTGGTGGTGAATGAATATGGAGAGTATGTTTTCTTAAATGTAGTGAAGGCCAAACCAACTATTATCAATTGGGTAAGAATTGTAATGATATTTGACCCTGATTTCTAGTATAGTAGCAATATTCTAAATTCTAGGGAGATATCAGAATATTGGTTTCTATATACATACGGTTATCTCACTTTTAGAAAGGTATTGGAACATCCATTGATCGGGAGTAACGATGAGATTTATGAGGCACATCGTTCCAGTTCAACTATGAACCAATTTGAAAAAAAGTTATTTTATACCATTAGAGTTTAAAATTGGTGTTCTCGGATGAGGCATTCAATTACATTAATTATTTTTAGATGATTGGCTAGAAAAATAATTAATGAAAAACATCAGATTTTTAATGGGTTTTTACAACCTCTATTCATTCTTATGTGGAAGTGGCATGAGACATAAATGGACTTCATGATTGGAAGGCCTCTTACTCTGAGGAATAAAGAATATATATGTGTGATTGTTGACCTTTTGAGTAAATCAACACATTTTTATTTCCATTAGATAGTCAATGAAGGTAGATGAGCTAGGATAGATTTATTTTTATGAGGTTTTTAGGATTCTCAATGTTCCCATTACAGTAGTTTGTGACTGGGATGCCCATTTAAATTCTTGGTTTTTGAAGGTACTATATGAGGTTTTAGGAACCAAGCTTAGGTTATTCACTATGTATCACCTATATTCATATGGTAAACCTAGGTGGGTTATACAAATGATCAAGGATATTTTCAAATAATGTGTTATTAACATTATAAGATCATGGGAAAAGAACATATCATTATTCTAGTAAACTTATAATAATAGCTATCAAGCCTCAATCATGATATTTTCGTTTAAGGATTTTTATTGGTGGCCATTACCATCCTAATAGTATTAGGATGAAGTGGGTGAGCATTACCATTTTGGATTGAGTCTTATACAAGAGGCGACTATGAAAGTATATCTAATTAAAAAATGATATAAAAAACATGGAGTTACCATAAATCTTATTCCAATTGACATTATCATTAGTTATATATTGTGGTTAGAAATCATGTGCTTCTTTGGGTATTTGTTCATCTAGAACACTATTGTTTTGGAAAATTGGGA
Organism: Viscum album; assembly: GCA_963277665.1. Lineage (NCBI taxonomy): Eukaryota > Viridiplantae > Streptophyta > Magnoliopsida > Santalales > Viscaceae > Viscum > Viscum album. The sequence goes on along the minus strand of OY728156.1, from coordinate 1,427,306,625 downwards.
AATATAGTTTTGAACTATATGGTCCCCTTTCATGTTGTGGAACTGCTTATAAAGTTAGCCTAATGGTTGGATATTACACCATGAATAAAGTAGATCAATGATGTCTTTCTTATTTTCCAATTTAAGAGATACCATAAACAATCATCTGATTTGTTAGAGTGAGAGGATTATGAGCTGGAGCCAAATGTTATCATTATGGAGCAGCCTTTTTATTATTTAATTTTTAGATCAATGAGATTTCAGTTATTTGATCCCATTAGTATAGGTTCTTTATGAGTGTGGTTGATGCATCCATGAGATATGTGAGTATGAATATTTGGTGAGGGGGTAGTGGCCACAGTAGTTTTTTTTGGGAGGAATGAAGACTGTTTGGGGGATGAAAGTGGCATGGTGGAGAGGTTTGTGACATCCAATGGGTCACTAGTACATATATTTTTAAATTTTTTACTTTTATTTTATTCATGTTATTCTCATGTTTTGGTGGTTAGAAACTTTATTTTTGTGAAAATTGCCCCAGTACATGGTTAGAACATAAATTGTTAAATAGAGAAATTAAATGTGAAAAGGTTTATTCTTTGGGGAAATTTCATTTTTTAACTATATGTAAAACCAATCAGGGCCTATGGATTACCATGTTTCTGGATATTTTGGGAAATAATAGAACCACCACACTTGGCATACTATTTTTCTAACCATGAGGGTTGTCCAGATCATTAAAATTTTGGATTTTCACTAATATTTTGATTATTGATTTATAACATGAGGTCTCAATTTATATCCCACTCATTTGTTGCCACAATCAATGGAATTTTTTTTCTACACTCTACATTTTTCTAGATTCACCTTTTATCCAAGGTTTATTGACTATATGAATGTCCCAATCTTCAAACTTTAATTATCCTTCTTAATTCCCACATTTTTGAATCATTTCTTATGTAATTTTGAAAACCTAAATTGTGTGTTGATTGGGTAAAATGGTTTCAATGTGGGATTTTGTTGGTTTCACATGGTTCATGTGTGTGAGGCCTTATTCTCCCCCAATTACTTGGTTTTTATCAGTTCTGAAACAATTAAGTCCCTTTTGAAGTAGGTGTCTCTTTTTAATGGTGTTTACCATAGATTAACATTGATTTTTTTTCATATTTTGTTTTTACTTGTTAATTTTACAATTAAATGATTGATAATTGATTATAAATCCATGATTTATGTGATCGATGGACATAAGTAGGAATATTTATGTTTAATGTTAATTTTACAATAGGTGGACACATGTTTGCAATCCAAGTGTTTGAGGAAGTGTCACAAAATGGGTTTATGGATTAAAATTGATTTATAAAGTGTTTTTGGATATGTATTTACCTTAAAGTTTGGGTTTTTATCAAAATGAACAAATTCATTAATTAAATGTCCTTGGAAATAGATATGGATGTATGGAGAAAGTTATTTTGTTATGTATGGTATTTAGTTGTACATGGGATACCTAGTGTGTGAGAACATTATGTCTAAAGGACCATGAGAGCCTTTGGGAGGAAGACCGAGATGAATTCAAGTTTTTATCCAATTTACTACATGATCATTTCATGGTGTATCAAATTTAGCTCCCACTTGTTGGCTGAGTGATATGAAGAGATCTTATAATTGGGATTGGGGAAGATCAGGAGTGTAACGCCCCGACCCTAGTTGCCTAGAGTCGGTGCATTATTACATAACATTGGCATGATCACAAGAAAGATCAAATCTCGAAAGACCGATTGGTTTAGTAGCCTTGGAAACACTAGATATATTCATAAGTTTTACATTACATCATAAAATGAAAAACTACTACAACAACATAATGTCTCCATAATCCACACTACTATCCCCTCATAATATCCCTGCAGGTCATTCATAATTTACTTCTTCACATCCTGGGGAAAAATAAAACATAGAAAAGAGGTGAGCTCAAATGCCCAGTAAGGATAACAATATAGCGGAAACATTCATAAATAAGAATAAACATTTAAGGCAATGCATTACTAAAACAAAAGCCTTTTAAAATTGAACTTCAACATGGTATGGAAAAAGTAAAATGAAATAATGCCATTTACTTATTCACATGGATATTCTACTAATCGAATAATCACATGCAAAAATCAATAACCACTTTCATAATGTTGGAATGCATAATGCCAGACTATCATAACCACATAGCCAAGGCCTCGTGCCAAGGCTACAAATAAGATTTTGTCAAGGCCTTGTGCCAAGACACTAGTTTGTCTAATGAGACCTACCGATGCATCGAGGAGCTATAGCGGGCTCCACCCGTCACTTATTAAGTCCAATGCATTCCCATATGAAAAGGTTTAAACATAACATAAACATTCGTATTAAAACTAGCATACGAAATGTCAATACTTTCACAATAAACTATGAATGGTATAAAAATAGCACATCCACAGTCAAACATATCACAAAACCTTCAATACAATATAGAAGTTTTGTATCATAATAAATCAACTTCAAATAATCTTAAAATCCATCAAAGGATGTTGACATAGATGAAATCAAAATTCTTTTAAAAGAAATATCTCCTTTTATTTTGAAATCATTTAAGATCCATATAAAATAAAACATTTTCTTTGAAAATATTCTTATAAGCTTGTATGGGAAGCTTCGATGATTTTATAACGGCGGAAAATAACCGCACCCGCCGTATAAGTTAAAAAAAACATTCTTACCTCAATTCTGTCGAAAAGGTTAAAAAGGACCTTGTTTTGAAAACGACGGAAAGATTCCTTTATAAACCTCTTATAAAAAGTCAAACAAGGGTATAAATGACTTTAACCCATATTCTTGTAAATAGTAAAAATGTTTTGAAATACATTTCGAAGAAACATGGATGTGGATGATAAAGAGATCCCAGTAGATTATTACGTATAATACAACCTCGGATAATGAAGAGATTGTGAAATAACCCTTACCTTGTACTTTTCCTTGGTTGTGGTAGGTTAACCTCCTGTATAATGGTGAAATAATTGTTATTAAATTATACAAGAATCATATACATTAATATGATATCATATATGATCTTTTAATATTGATTTGATAATAATATCTTAGTATTATCGTTGTTTCGGGTGTTAACTTACTTGTTTTCTTTCATATGTTTTGTTACGTAAGACATGTTTGTAAAGGATAGGTTGTATATTATTCATATCCAGAATGATATCAAGTCCTTAAACATCATTTTTAAATCATAAAATGATAATTACGCTTTAATGGTTACGATGGAGAATGAATCTCATCGCGTTCGTGGAGACGGTAGTCCGTACGTACGCACGAGCGACAATATCATTCTTTTGATATTAAAATAATATATAAATGGATGGTATATCATATATACAGAATAATTAACATGTTATATTTATTATTTACATGAGTTACACATCATTATTATACCCATCCAAAATAATATTATATTGAATAACAATTACACCACGACGTGGAGACGGTAAGCCGTACGTACGCACGTATGGTGACATGTTATTCAAAGGGTGGATAGAATACTGAATATGATTGTACCATATTTATAATAACATCACAGTATATGTGAGATACTGGAGTTATTATTTCAGAATGGTAAGAACAAAGGAAGAAGAAGTGGAAGAAGAAATGAACTTAGAAAAGGGTGGTGAGATCATTACCTCTTCTTCGGGTTCTTCCTTTTGATTTGATCAAAAGGGCTCCTTAGGTTGGCTTTCTGATCAAACTAAGGCCTCTAGGTTGTATTGAGGGATGTTGGGAGAGTATTTGGGCAGAGTTTGGCCGAACCAAAAGGCTTTAGAGGTGTGAAGAAATGAGAAGGAGGAGTGCCCTTTTATAAGAGGGGTGAGGGGCACCTTTGGAAAAGCTAGAAATATTAATTTATAATAAATTCATATTCGGTTTCTAAAGGCTCCAAAGTTGACTATTCAAAGGATGAGGTGGGGATAGGTCGAAAAAAACTCATCCAATAGAATTTAGACAGGTTTGGGTACTTATATTAACCTTATCTTTAAGTATTAACTCTAAGTTAATTAGTTTCACTTTTACAATGTCTCTTTGTATTTTTATATAATATGGTTAATAAACTTACTATATACATCCAAGCGACCCCCAAGTGGTCCATTAATGATTAAAATATCATAATATAAGTCTCTTGGTTGAACCGTAGATTTTTAGGAATTTAATATCAATTAAAAATATAATATTTGTTTTAAGAACTCTTTTATGTCAATTTTGACACTATTCAATAGTTGATTTTTGTGAAACTCATAACAGATTTATTACTTCGAACAAAGTCCATTAAATCAATCCTAATATATCATATTAGCCTAGAAAATTAGTTTAATTCATTAAAAGTTTCATATTATATTTATTTGGGTATTTATAATATCAATTATTTTAATTTTTCACTATTATAGTAATTACTGCATCATCATTGTGTCATAAATAAAATAACTTATTTATTGTCTAAAAATTATAAATAAAATATCATTATGTAGGAAATCTTTTTATCTTTCTAATGAATATTTATAATCGAATATCCAACATGTATAACCCTATGTAAAAATTGTTCTTCTAAAAGATATATGCTTGTGTCATTTTTGTATTCATTTTAACTTAATTAAAATAAAGTGTCATTATCACTTACAAGTGGATCCATGGGGTCCCAAAATTGACACAAAGATGCCCATGGTCGACCATGTATCAACCAATAGGGTTAAGACACGTTTTAGGGTAATTTTGTATTATTATAATATTATTTTTTTAACCCTTATTTACCGGATTTACCCTTTAACCATGGTAAATAAAATATTTACCGCAGTAATTATTCAAAATGTCTAAAAATAAAAGTTACCTATTTACATAATTTGGACATCCTGATTCCAAATATGGAATCCATTTTCCTAAATTCAAAACACAGAAGTGGCAGAAATTAATTTAAAATTAATTCCCGCTGTTAAAACAAAAAGCGTGTTTTTAAGAGATAATAACTATCAAAAGATTGACACTTGTTTATGTTCGGTTTAATTGTAAAATTATGTCCAATGATAAAAATTAAATTGAATGGTAAAAATATATTCTAAATATACTTTAAAACCACTCAAATTCATAATTTATCACTATTAATTATTTTGATTAAAAAAGTTGTTTTTAATTAAAATTTAGAAATTTTCACTATTCATCAAAATATGAAAGTTATCCGAAATGTACCAAAATTTCACCCTAGGCTAATTTTGATATTCCGAATCCAAAAATGAAGTCCATTTTGAAATATAGAATATATATGATTTCAAAAATTAGGTATTACTATTCACAACGGCTAGTTTAATTAGTTGTGGTGTGTGTTAGAACTCGAGGTCGCGTACAACACACGCTATCGCATTATTCAAAGGGAAACGTACCGTAGAAGCTTGGGGTGTTACATTCTCCCCTCCTTCAAATAATTGCGTCCTCGCAATTTCTAGGGTATTACTGCATAAAAAGACTCGGGTGGTTCTTCATCATAAGTTCCTCGGGTTCCCACGTTGCCTCTTCCATCTTATGATTTCTCCACAAAACTTTTACCAGACGCGTCGTCCGGTTTCTCAGTACTTGTTCTCTTGTATCAAGAATCCTGACGGGCTCTTCACAATAGGAAAGATCGGGTTCCAGTTCTAATTCCTCATAGGTGAGTACATGCGTTGGGTCAGGCATGTATTTCCTCAACAGAGATACGTGGAACACATCGTGAACTTTGGAGAGACTTGGCGGCATTGCCAATCGGTAAGCTACAGCCCCAATTCGTTCTAGAATTTCGAAAGGTCCGATGTACCTGGGACTCAATTTACCTTTCTTACCAAAACGTATGACTCCCTTCCATGGAGATACCTTCAGGAAAACATGATCACCGACTTGAAATTCCAAATCCTTCCTTCGATTATCGGCATAGCTCTTCTGCCTACTTTGAGCTGCTTTAATGTGATTTTGGATTACTTTCACCTTTTCCACTGTTTCCTCCACCAGCTCTGGGCCTACAAGTTTTCTTTCACCGACGTCATCCCAACAGGTTGGTGTACGACATCTCTTTCCATATAACGCTTCATATGGTGCCATCTGTATACACGAATGGAAGCTATTGTTATAGGAAAATTCTACTAGTGGTAAATATTGATCCCACATACCCTGAAAATCAAGTGAGCAAGATCTCAACATGTCTTCTAAGGTATGAATAGTCCGTTCTGATTGTCCGTCTGTCTGAGGGTGGTAAGCAGTGCTCAAATGAAGTTCAGTATCCAGGGATTTCTGAAGACTTTTCCAAAATCTTGAATTAAACCGGGGATCACGATCAGAAACAATCGATAGGGGTACTCCATGAAGTCTCACAACTTCATTAATATATAGTCTTGCTAGACGTTCCAGGGGTAGATCTTCTCTTATAGCAAGAAAATGTGCTGACTTGGTAAGACGATCAACAATAACCCATATTGCATCGTTCCTTCTAGGAGTCTTTGGTAGCCCCATGACAAAGTCCATCGTAATATTGTCCCATTTCCACTCCGGTATGGGAAGAGGTTGCATGACTCCTCCAGGCTGTTGCCTTCCAGCTTTCACTTGTTGACAAACCATACATCTTGACACAAAATCAGCAATCTCCCTCTTCATGTTGTCCCACCAAAAATGTTCCTTCAAATCTCTATACATTTTGGTGCTCCCAGGGTGTATAGAGAAATTGGAACTATGAGCATCATCCAGCAATTCCCTTTTTAGATCAGGTATATTGGGAACACAAAGTCTCTTCCCGAATTTCAAAATTCCACCTTCATACGCAAAGTCTCTCAATCTCCCATCATTCACAGCTTTAATCTTCTTCTGAAATTCTTCATCATCAGTCTGAGAACTCTTAATCCTTTCTAGTAAAGATGGTTTGGCAACCATTTGAAAAAGCATTGATGTTTCACCTTCCCTGGTTATTCCCATGTCCATCTTCACTAGATCCATGAAAATTGGATCCCTTTCAATTCTCATCATGTTCAGAACTCCATGGTCTTTTCTGCTCAAAGCATCTGCCACCTTGTTTGCCTTCCCCGGGTGGTAGTGTATCGTACAATCATAATCCTTGAGTAATTCAAGCCATCTCCTTTGCCTCATGTTGAGTTCTTTTTGTGAGAAAATATACTTCAAACTCTTGTGATCAGTATAAATCTCACATTTTTCACCATAGAGGTAGTGCCTCCATATCTTCAAAGCAAAGATCACAGCTGCTAACTCAAGATCATGAGTAGGATAGTTTTGTTCATGAATTTTCAACTGTCGTGATGCATAGGCAATAACTCTATCATTCTGCATAAGGACACAGCCAAGTCCTTTCTTCGATGCATCACTATAAATAACGAACCCATCATTCCCCGATGGTAGAGTCAATATAGGAGCATTGACTAATCTTCTCTTCAGTTCTTCGAAACATTCTTCACACTCTTTTGTCCAAACAAATTTAACCCCTTTACGTGTGAGCTTCGTTAATGTGTTAGCCAATCGGGCAAAATTCTGGACGAAACGTCGATAATAACCTGCCAAACCAATAAAACTACGTACCTCAGTTATATTCGTAGGTGCTGGCCATTCTTGGATTGCCTTGGTCTTAGAAGGATCAACAGAGATTCCATCTTTAGAGACAATATGGCCAAGAAAAGAAATCTCCTGAAGCCAGAATTCACACTTGCTAAACTTTCCATATAATTCATGCCTCCTCAGAGTCTTCAAGATAATGCGCAAGTGATTTTCATGATCTTTGTAGGTTTTGGAGTATACCAAGATATCATCAATAAATACCACCACAAATTCATCGAGATACTCCTTGAAAACTCTATTCATCAGATCCATGAATACAGAGGGTGCATTAGTCAATCCAAACGGCATTACAGTAAACTCGTAATGCCCGTACCTGGTTCGAAATGCTGTCTTCGGAATGTCTTCCTTCTTCACACACAACTGATGGTATCCAGATCGAAGGTCAATCTTTGAAAAGTATTGAGCTCCATGCAGTTGGTCAAATAAATCATCAATACGAGGTAGGGGATACTTGTTCTTTATCGTTATAGCATTGATCTCCCTGTAGTCGATACATAACCGCATAGATCCATCTTTCTTTTTAACAAAAAGAACAGGGGCTCCCCATGGAGAAACACTAGGGCGAATAAATCCCTTATTACTCAATTCCTCTAGTTGTTTCTTTAGTTCGACTAGCTCTACAGTGGCCATTCTATAAGGGGTCTTCGATATAGGCCTTGATCCAGGAATTAAATCAATGGAAAACTCTACTTCTCGTTCTGGAGGATGTCCCGGTAAATCTTCCGGAAATACATCTACAAACTCTTTCACAATAGGTACATCCTCTATTTGAACATTTCTTTCCTCACCAACAGTTATTTCATTCTCTTCCTCCCCGATAATTGAATTAAGTTGAGCTACAGGGGGTGGGGATCTAAATAAGAATTAGGTGGTGACGATTCTGCTCTAAAAATAAGGTGCTCCTTATCATTATCATCAAGAATCGTAACCTCTTTCTTCTTACAATAAATCTTCGCATCATAGTCCGAAAGCCAGTCCATACCGAGGATTATATCAAACTCAATCATAGGTATGACGATGAAATCAGCAGATAAAGAAAATTTATGTGCTCTAATGGGGACTGATTCACAAAACTTTGTTGCAACGATACTTCCCTTAGGAGTTTTAACTGACAACTCCCTTATTAAATCAAATTGGAAATATCTAATTTTCTTAGCAAACTGGGAAGATATGAAACAATGCGATGATCCAGAATCAAATAATGCATTTTCTAAACTTGAGGAAACCATTAAATTACCTGCCACCACGTCTTTCGGAGCTTCTACCTCAGCAGTAGTGATAGCATAAGCCTGGCCTTGATCCCTTGGCCTTTTCTGAGGTAAGTTCTCCTGACGCTTAGGACATGCATTTGCATAATGCCCCATCTCCCTGCAATTGTAGCACTGAACGTTGGTAGCTTCCTTCTTCCCCTTGCAATCATGAGCTTGGTGGCCTTTTTCACCACACTTGTAACAGACTCCCATTCCCTTCAGGCAAGCACCGGGGTGTTTCTTCCCGCACTTACCACAAGATGGATATTCAACCTTTCCCTTCTTCCCCTTATTTCCATTCCCAGATTGATCAGCAGGTCTCTTCTTCTCTTGCTTTGCTTTAAAGTCATAAGACTTAGAGAATTCATTTTCGGTCTTGATAGCACATGAGACAATGTCTTCGTACGATGAAAAGGATTGTGAGACTAATGCTCGACGGAGAAATGGTTTTAACCCATCAAAGAAACGATCAATCTTACTTCTTGGGTTGCGAATATAATCACCAGCGTACCTCGCTAACCTTGTAAAGTTAGCCTCATACTTTGTGACATTCTCATCCTCCTTTTGTCTCAGACTCAGAAATTGCCTTTCCATATCTGCTCGATGGTCGCGAGGAAAGTATTTTTCTAAAAACAGATCTTTGAACTCCCTCCATTCCATGTTTGATACTTCATCATCTTCCTTCATGTTTTGAATCAATGACCACCATTGATCAGCATCTCCAGTGAGGCGGTAAACTGCCATGGTAACTTTTTCCCTTTCACTACTCCCCAAAGCCTGAAATATTTTCTCTAGGGAAAATATCCATTGCTCAGCTACTAAGGGATTTGTACTCCCATTGAACGTTGGTGGTTGTTGTCTCATGAATCGATCTAACATTGATCCTCCACGCTGCGGATCAGGGTGCTCCATACGGGTAAGGTTATTATTCATAACCTGAGTAAGTTGTCCCAGTACGGTGATTAGCTGATCAGCACCAGTTGCATCACCAGCCCCACTATAATTATCTTGAGCAGGAGGGCAATCCCTACATGGAGTGCGTGCATTGATACGGTTTCCATTTCTCCCACTAGGCGCCATTTCTAAAAAAAATGGCATAAACTAGATCAGTTTATGCATCAAAATACATAATCCCATACTTATAAAACACTTAACATAAATTGAACTATTTATGGATATAATCCATAATCATAAAAATGTTTTCTTTGAGGAAGTATATACTCATAAACCCTTCATAATGATTTGTAAAGATAGTGAGAGTTATCCTAAGCATATCCCCCGGGAGTGTCGTAACCAAGAGTGCAGCAAGGCCCGTTGTCGTGCACCAGTTCCCGTTCGAGTCTAGCTCAAAGCGGTGTTTCGGGTTTTACCCCTAGGTACATCTGTGCCAGAGCCGCCTCTACCTGCTCGTATCCAGACAGGGATGTATTGCTCGAAAAACTCACAAAATCTCTACAATACCAAAATTCTAGGAAGTTCTTCTATACTAATCCTCAAAGTTCATCTTAGGTCTACGTGCTCTAATCAGAGTTTATCTAAATCTAGCTTCCAAGGTTTGTACTAAACCTCCTCTGATACCAACTGTAACGCCCCGACCCTAGTTGCCTAGAGTCGGTGCATTATTACATAACATTGGCATGATCACAAGAAAGATCAAATCTCGAAAGACCGATTGGTTTAGTAGCCTTGGAAACACTAGATATATTCATAAGTTTTACATTACATCATAAAATGAAAAACTACTACAACAACATAATGTCTCCATAATCCACACTACTATCCCCTCATAATATCCCTGCAGGTCATTCATAATTTACTTCTTCACATCCTGGGGAAAAATAAAACATAGAAAAGAGGTGAGCTCAAATGCCCAGTAAGGATAACAATATAGCGGAAACTTTCATAAATAAGAATAAACATTTAAGGCAATGCATTACTAAAACAAAAGCCTTTTAAAATTGAACTTCAACATGGTATGGCAAAAGTAAAATGAAATAATGCCATTTACTTATTCACATGGATATTCTACTAATCGAATAATCACATGCAAAAATCAATAACCACTTTCATAATGTTGGAATGCATAATGCCAGACTATCATAACCACATAGCCAAGGCCTCGTGCCAAGGCTACAAATAAGATTTTGTCAAGGCCTTGTGCCAAGACACTAGTTTGTCTCATGAGACCTACCGATGCATCGAGGAGCTATAGCGGGCTCCACCCGTCACTTATTAAGTCCAATGCATTCCCATATGAAAAGGTTTAAACATAACATAAACATTCGTATTAAAACTAGCATACGAAATGTCAATACTTTCACAATAAACTATGAATGGTATAAAAATAGCACATCCACAGTCAAACATATCACAAAACCTTCAATACAATATAGAAGTTTTGTATCATAATAAATCAACTTCAAATAATCTTAAAATCCATCAAAGGATGTTGACATAGATGAAATCAAAATTCTTTTAAAAGAAATATCTCCTTTTATTTTGAAATCATTTAAGATCCATATAAAATAAAACATTTTCTTTGAAAATATTCTTATAAGCTTGTATGGGAAGCTTCGATGATTTTATAACGGCGGAAAATAACCGCACCCGCCGTATAAGTTAAAAAAAACATTCTTACCTCAATTCTGTCGAAAAGGTTAAAAAGGACCTTGTTTTGAAAACGACGGAAAGATTCCTTTATAAACCTCTTATAAAAAGTCAAACAAGGGTATAAATGACTTTAACCCATATTCTTGTAAATAGTAAAAATGTTTTGAAATACATTTCGAAGAAACATGGATGTGGATGATAAAGAGATCCCAGTAGATTATTACGTATAATACAACCTCGGATAATGAAGAGATTGTGAAATAACCCTTACCTTGTACTTTTCCTTGGTTGTGGTAGGTTAACCTCCTGTATAATGGTGAAATAATTGTTATTAAATTATACAAGAATCATATACATTAATATGATATCATATATGATCTTTTAATATTGATTTGATAATAATATCTTAGTATTATCGTTGTTTCGGGTGTTAACTTACTTGTTTTCTTTCATATGTTTTGTTACGTAAGACATGTTTGTAAAGGATAGGTTGTATATTATTCATATCCAGAATGATATCAAGTCCTTAAACATCATTTTTAAATCATAAAATGATAATTACGCTTTAATGGTTACGATGGAGAATGAATCTCATCGCGTTCGTGGAGACGGTAGTCCGTACGTACGCACGAGCGACAATATCATTCTTTTGATATTAAAATAATATATAAATGGATGGTATATCATATATACAGAATCATTAACATGTTATATTTATTATTTACATGAGTTACACATCATTATTATACCCATCCAAAATAATATTATATTGAATAACAATTACACCACGACGTGGAGACGGTAAGCCGTACGTACGCACGTATGGTGACATGTTATTCAAAGGGTGGATAGAATACTGAATATGATTGTACCATATTTATAATAACATCACAGTATATGTGAGATACTGGAGTTATTATTTCAGAATGGTAAGAACAAAGGAAGAAGAAGTGGAAGAAGAAATGAACTTAGAAAAGGGTGGTGAGATCATTACCTCTTCTTCGGGTTCTTCCTTTTGATTTGATCAAAAGGGCTCCTTAGGTTGGCTTTCTGATCAAACTAAGGCCTCTAGGTTGTATTGAGGGATGTTGGGAGAGTATTTGGGCAGAGTTTGGCCGAACCAAAAGGCTTTAGAGGTGTGAAGAAATGAGAAGGAGGAGTGCCCTTTTATAAGAGGGGTGAGGGGCACCTTTGGAAAAGCTAGAAATATTAATTTATAATAAATTCATATTCGGTTTCTAAAGGCTCCAAAGTTGACTATTAAAAGGATGAGGTGGGGATAGGTCGAAAACAACTCATCCAATAGAATTTAGACAGGTTTGGGTACTTATATTAACCTTATCTTTAAGTATTAACTCTAAGTTAATTAGTTACACTTTTACAATGTCTCTTTGTATTTTTATATAATATGGTTAATAAACTTACTATATACCTCCACGCGACCCACAAGTGGTCCATTAATGATTAACCTATCATAATATAAGTCTCTTGGCTGACCTTTAGATTTTTAGGAATTTAATATCAATTAATAATATAATATTTGTTTTAAGAACTCTTTTATGTCAATTTTGACACTATTCAATAGTTGATTTTTGTGAAACTCATAACAGATTGATTACTTCGAACAAAGTCCATTAAATCAATCCTAATATATCATATTAGCCTAGAAAATTAGTTTAATTCATTAAAAGTTTCATATTATATTTATTTGGGTATTTATAATATCAATTATTTTAATTTTTCACTATTATAGTAATTACTGCATCATCATTGTGTCATAAATAAAATAACTTATTTATTGTCTAAAAATTATAAATAAAATATCATTATGTAGGAAATCTTTTTATCTTTCTAATTAATATTTATAATCGAAAATCCAACATGTATAACCCTATGTAAAAATTGTTCTTCTAAATGATATATGCTTGTGTCATTTTTGTATTCATTTTAACTTAATTAAAATAAAGTGTCATTATCACTTACAAGTGGATCCATGGGGTCCCAAAATTGACACAAAGATGCCCATGGTCGACCATGTATCAACCAATAGGGTTAAGACACGTTTTAGGGTAATTTTGTATTATTATAATATTATTTTTTTAACCCTTATTTACCGGATTTACCCTTTAACCATGGTAAATAAAATATTTACCGCAGTAATTATTCAAAATGTCTAAAAATAAAAGTTACCTATTTACATAATTTGGACATCCTGATTCCAAATATGGAATCCATTTTCCTAAATTCAAAACACAGAAGTGGCAGAAATTAATTTAAAATTAATTCCCGCTGTTAAAACAAAAAGCGTGTTTTTAAGAGATAATAACTATCAAAAGATTGACACTTGTTTATGTTCGGTTTAATTGTAAAATTATGTCCAATGATAAACATTAAATTGAATGGTAAAAATATATTCTAAATATACTTTAAAACCACTCAAATTCATAATTTATCACTATTAATTATTTTGATTAAAAAAGTTGTTTTTAATTAAAATTTAGAAATTTTCACTATTCATCAAAATATGAAAGTTATCCGAAATGTACCAAAATTTCACCCTAGGCTAATTTTGATATTCCGAATCCAAAAATGAAGTCCATTTTGAAATATAGAATATATATGATTTCAAAAATTAGGTATTACTATTCACAACGGCTAGTTTAATTAGTTGTGGTGTGTGTTAGAACTCGAGGTTGCGTACAACACACGCTATCGCATTATTCAAAGGGAAACGTACCGTAGAAGCTTGGGGTGTTACAAGGAGAGCTTACACTCTTTTTTAACCACATAACATACACTATTTTGGGAATACTAACACTTGAACCTTATAGTCAGAGCCTTTGGTTCACATTACTGATGTTGGGTATATTTATATTATATTCAACATTGTTTTAGTGCCTTTTCCATGTGATTTCATGTTTTTTGTGCATTTACATTCATTTGGATACATGATGAACATTTTTATGATTATTTTTGCTATTATTTGTTTTTTTATTTTATCATGTTGATCCATCTATCCATATTTCATTATTTGAATGATATTTTTTTTTGGAAAATGAGATTTTTTGAAGAAAAAAAATGTATTTTAAGATGTTTATTTCATACTAAATTTTTTCAGGTTATATTAGTTTTGGAAAATTGGTTTTCGAAGAAACATTAAGGGATTTTTGGTTTAGAAATTTAAAAAATATTCATTATGGTATCCTACTTTTCTTTGTTACTTATAACCAATGTATGCCTTTCGGTGTATATTGATTTTATTTAATAGGACATTGGTAAATTTAAAGGCACTATGCATGTATGAGGTTCTACTTAATTACCATCATATTAGTTTTGATGGAGGAGATGTGGTCTCATATAGATAGCTTATGAGGATATGTTTTGGAGTTTTTTTTAATTTTGGGTTGTTTGTATTGGTCATGTTTACTCACTTAAAATATTATTGGTTTTTGAGTTTTTGATGTAAGATACCTTTTTATGTATTATTTTTTCATGTTATATATGTGATGTTATTTGTGGTGCCTATTTCAAGTCACTACTGCATTTAGATGGATTTATGTATATTCATCTTGATCTTGATGATGTTATCATGAATATACCATTACATGTATGTGCCATGTATTTTTACCATGGGAGAAACCATTACCATGAGATTATCCATTATTCTTGGGGCTAGTTTCGATTCCACTTCCATCAAGAACATGCCTCGAGCTGTGATGCCTTCCATCTCATGTGATGGGTAAGGATGTATAAGGCCCCAGCCTTAATACTTACTTAATCTTGAGTTATTACAAGATTACACATTGAAAATCTTTTTAGGATTAGAGTTTTAGATAATTAGATCATAAAACATGCATTACATTCCACATTTAAACAGAGTGGTTACATAAAATATAGTATTCATTTTTCCCATCAACGGAAACATATTTAAAATAAAACATTGATTCTTTCGTGACACTTCCTTGACACTATCATCATATCATGTTCCCTTCCCTTGACCTATGAAAATCATTTCAAAAACTTGGGATGAGCATAAAAAGATCAGTAAGGGATAGAAAAATATTGAAAGGAAACATGAGTACATGTATACACAAGAATCAATGAAATCATACTCTACTCATAAAACAGAAGCACATTAAAATACCTCATCAAATCATGAATAAATCATAGAAATCATAAGACATAAAGGTAACTTGAGGCATTCATAACATTCTTATGTAGGGAGTAACCCTCTTTGTTACGTTTGGAATACCTATCACAGTATATTCCCTAAATCTCTTCGGAGAAACCTTAACGTTTAACTCCTTCACTTTACCCAATGCATTGGAGAGCTATATCGGGCTCACCCGCCCTTAGATTATCACGGAACCACCCGTCTTCATAATAATTCCCAAGTACCATAACATAATATTTTCACATGAAACATGCATAAAGGAAACATAACATTTCAACTTTTCAATCACAAGATATCAACAAAACACATTGATATAAAAACATTATGAAAAACATTTTCAATACCAAAATAAAAGAAAAGTAAAATAGGGAATTTTTTTTTCTTCTAAAAAAAGGTATGGCTTGTAGAGGAAGCCGAAACTCAAATAATGGTCACGGAGGCAGAGAAGTCGTTGTTTCCGCATACGTATGACAAAAACATTCCCTTTTGTCGTTTAGAAAAATGCTTCATATAAAAAAAAGAATCCTTTTGGATAAACGTAAAAGTCAAAGGGGTTTATACACCGTATAAAAGATGGTTGTGTATAAAACAAAATATGCCTCAATGAAAGGAGATTGAGACGAAGTCCCATACCTCAGGTCCGACTTGATGCGATCATTCTTTAATTTCCTAAATAATAAACTTGAGTTAATTTATATGTGATTAAGAACCATTTTCAAGTTCATTATTCCTTTTATATCAGTTATTAACTTGTCATTAACACTATGTAATTATTTAAGTTAATAATGGTCGTTTTAACGATCATTGGTACTTTAGTAAAAAATAAGCTCTTTATAATTACAAGTTGTTCATGTATCCTTTATATCTAGAGTTATACTCATGATTTAGATATCATATATATCATATATATCCAGTATATACATGCATTTATAATATTACATAATCATTTATAGGTAAGAATTGAAATGCACCATTCATGGAGACGGTAAGCCGTACGTACGCATGAACGCTACTTTCATTTCTATGTCATATTAATGGAATTAGAACTAAATGAGAGATATGTATATTTTAATTCCATAATTATATTCATCATTTAGATGTAACATAAATCATATATATCAATTATATATATGTACGTATAATAGTACATTACATATAGGGATAAGAAATAAAATGCACCTTTCATAGAGATGGTAAGCGGTATGTACGCATGAACTCTACTTTCATTTCTATCTCATAATTTAGTGAAATTAAAACTTAATGATACATAATAGTATTATAATTCTGGTATGGTATCATATATAATATCATTAAATCTATCCTTTATACATACCACATATGGTATTAACGGATGAAAACACTTTGAGGGGGCGATAGTCCGCACTTCCTAAAATGAAGATATCGCGTATACCCATAATGGGAACCATAAAGGTATTCCATAAATGAAGAAATACAAAATCTTAAGGAAAACATAAACATATTATATATCATATATAAATATAGTGACATTTTAATGGCCACCTTTGGAGGTGTTATATGAGTGTTGAACAACCATCATTTCGTGAGGCAGAAAATCACCATCCACAGAAACAGTATGTTCTTTAACCATTAGATGTAGGTGCGTGTAAGTGTAGATAAAATCCATCTTATAACAAAATCTTAGTATATATTCTTTTTTTGTTTAAAAAAATGGAATAAAAATAGTTTAGAGGGTTGGAGAAGCAAAATAAAACATAAGAACACAAAAGAGAACACTACCTTTAAATCGGGTAACTCTTTTTGATTTGAGCTCAATGGATTCCTTAAGAAGACTTCTACCCAATGTGAGGCTTCTAAGAGTTATAAAGGGATGTGGAGGGACAAAAT
Organism: Viscum album; assembly: GCA_963277665.1. Lineage (NCBI taxonomy): Eukaryota > Viridiplantae > Streptophyta > Magnoliopsida > Santalales > Viscaceae > Viscum > Viscum album. The sequence continues at coordinate 1,427,289,093 of OY728156.1, read as the reverse complement.
TGGTAGGGTTTGGCCAAGCCAAATGCTTTGGAAGTGTGGTTAAGGTGGTAGAGGTGGGGGCCTTTTATAAGAGGAGAGGAGGGGAACTCTTGGAACAGTATAAAAGGATACGTTATTATAAAATGATTTTCCAATTTAAAAGGTCCCAAAATTATATATTTCTAGGATAAGGTGATAATTGTTCGAAATCCACGCATTAAATAGTTTTTTGATATGTTTAGGTCTTAGATTTTATATTATCTTTTCATTTTATTTAAATCGTTAAATAATGTGGTCATTGCTGCATCATCATGGTGTCATAAATAATTTACTTTATTTAATGTATAAAAATTAAAAAAAAATACAATGATGTAGGAAATCTTTTTATCTTTCCAATTAATTTTTATAGTAAAAAATATGACTTGTATAACCCCATATCAAAATTGTTTTAGTAAAATAACTATTGTTTGTGTCATATTTACTTTTACATTAAATAAAAAGAATTAATCTCTTTATATTACCCAAGTGGCATTATGGGGTCCCAAAAATCGACCCATGCGTTTTCTTGGTCGGCCATGACACTTCCAATAAGGGTAGTACATGTGTCTAGGTCATTTCATATTATTAAAACATTATTTTTGCCTTAAATTGCACTAATTACCTCTAATTGCGATTAAAAACCTAAAAGTTACTATTAAACAAAAAGTTATTTTAATCCCATTGAACCACATTTTAATTCTAAATGAAAACCATGTATATAATATTTTTTAAATTCAAAACACAGAGGTGGTAAAATTTCATTTAAATGAAAAATCAGTTTTTTTAAGTACCACTTAGTGGTCTCAATATTCATAAAAAAATGATGTTTTTCAGAAAATAAACCAAAACTTCACCCTAAGATATATTTGATATTCTGAATTCAAAAATGATGTCTATTTTACAAAATTCAAAAAATATAAGTTACATTAATTAATTTAATAATTAATTCTCGCTGTCAGAGGAAATAACATGTTTTTATGAAACAATAAGTATCAAAAGATTGACACTAGTTTAAGTCAAATTTCAAAGGGAAAATAATTCCAACAACCACTATTGGATTAAATGGTAAATATATAATCTATTTACACTTTTAAATCAATTAAAAAGATTATATAACCACATAAGTAAATTAGATGAAAAAGAAGTTTTGATGTAAAATACTGTATTTTTCACTATTCATTTAAAAATGAACATTGTTAGAAAAATACAAAAAATTATCCAATGTAAAATTCAATGTCCCAATCATAAATAATAAGTTTATTTTGACAAATAGAGCATATAAAATTGTCAAAAGTTTAATTTAAAAATTGTTTGCCATCAAAAGGAAGTAAAACAATATTTTAAAAATATTAGTGTATTCCATGCTTAAGATTGGATTTATTATCATTTTAAGCCTCTAAAACACTATCTAATTCATTAATATACATAGATAAAAATATCTATTATTCATTAATTACTTGGGTTGTTACATCCTTCCCCCCGTCAGAAAATTGCATCCCCACAATTTATTTACTTATCGAATAAGTGGGGGTATTTATCCCTCATTACATTTTCAGATTCCCATGTTGCCTCTTCAATCATGTGGTTTTTCCACTAAACAATTACCTAATGAATCAACTTATTCCGTAACACTTGCTCCCTGTGGTCAAGAATCTGGACCGGTTATTCCTCATAAGATAGGTTCTCTTCTAGCTGAACTACCTTTGGACTGAAAACATGAGATGGATCCGGCATGTACTTTATTAACATTGAAACATGAACAACATTGTGCACCTGAGATAAACTCGGAGGTAAAGACACTCGGTAAGCAACTGATCCAACTCTCTCTAGAATTTCATATGGACCAATGAACCTTGGACTCAGCTTTCTTTTCTTACCAAATCGCATCACACTTTTCCATGGTGAGACTTTGAGAAAAACATGATCACCTACCTCAAAAGGGAGATCCTTCCTTCTGTAGTCCGCATAAGTCTTCTGCCTGCTCTGAGCTGTTCTCATGTGTTTCGGAATCAACTGAACTTTTTCTGCCATCTCTTCTACCAATTCTGGTCTCATCAGCTTCCTTTCACCCACTTCATCCCAGAAAGCTGGAGTTCGACACCGCTTCCCATATAACGCCTCAAATGGTGCCATATGTATACTGGAATGAAAAATGTTATTATAAGAAAACTCAACCAAAGAAAGAAGTTGGTCCCAAATTCCCTGATAATCCATCGAACAAGAACGTAGCATATCCTCCAAAGTCTGAATTTTTCCATTCTGATTGCCCATCTGATTGAGTATGAAAAGCTGTACTAAAATTTAATTCAGTACCCAATGACTTCTGAAGGCCTTTCCAAAAGTTAGAAGTGAACCTGGGATCACAGTCAAATACAATGGAGAGAGTAACTCCATGTAACATGACAATCTATTTAAGATACAAACAATAAAGCTGATCTAGGGAAAAAGTATCTCGTATAGCAAGGAAATGAGAAGATTTAGTCAAGCGATCAAAAATAACCAAAATTACATTATTACCTCAAGATGTCTTCGGTAATCCCACAACAAAGTCCATGGATATATTTTCCCATTTCCACTCTAGCACGGGTAAAGGATGAAGCATCCCTTTCAGTAACTTCCACTCTGCATTAACATGTTGACATGTCAAACACTTCACAGTAAAATCAGCAATATCTCTTTTCATTCCATCCAACCAGTAATATTCCCGCAGATCTCTATACATCTTAGTACTATGAGGATGAACTGAAAACAGAGAACTATGAGATTCACATAACAACTCTATCTTCAACTATGAATCACAAGGCAGACACAATCTCTTCCCAAATCTCAAAACACAATGATTATCAATATTTAATTCAGGTAACTTGCCCTTCTGAACCAGCTCTACCTTTTTCTACAACTCACTTTCTTGCTTCAGTGCTTTCTTGATTCTGTCTGATAGAGAAGATTTCATTGATTCCTGAAACAAAACAGAAGGACATCTTGTACCAACAACTTCTATGCCAAATTTTATCAAATCCTTAACCAAAGGATCACGTTCCAAATGCAACATTGTTAATGAATCATTACTTTTTCGACTCAAAGCATCAGCCACTTTATTTTCTTTTCCCAGATGGTAATGAATTGTACAATCATAATCCTTGATTAATTCTAGCCATCTCTTCTGTTTCATGTTCAATTCTTTCTAAGTGAATATATACTTTAAACTTTTGTGATTATTATATATTTCACACTCTACTCTATACAAATGATTCCTCCAAAATTTTAAATCAAAAACAACAGGAGAAAATTCCAAATCATGTGTAGGGTAATTTACCTCATGATTTTTCAACTGTTGAGAAGCATAAGCAATTACCTGATCATTTTGCATTAGGACATAACAAAGTCTTTTCAATGAAGCATCAATGTAGATAACAAACTCACCATTCCTGGAAGGTAGTTCCAAAATTGAAGCATTCACCAATCTTCTTTTCAATTCATGAAAACAATCATCACATTCTTTTGTCCAGATAAACATAACACCCTTCTGTGTTAGCTTAGTCCTTGGTCTAGATAACCGTGAAAAATTTATAACAAACCTTCGGTAATAGCCTGCCAAACCAAGGAATCTACGCATCTCAGTTACATTTGTGGGTCTTGGCCATTCATCAACAACCTTTGTTTTTGCAGGACCAGGAGTTATCCCATATTTAGAAACAAATTGACCAAGGAATGAAATTTGTTGCAACCAATACTCAAACTTTCTGAATTTCCAATACAATTTCTTTTTTTAAGGTTTGCGAAATAATCCTTAAATGTCTTTTATGCTCATCTTTACTTTTAGAAAACACCAAAATATCATAAATTAAAACAACCACAAACTTATCCAAAAACTCATGGAAAATTCTATTCATTAAGTCCATGAATACCTCAGGTGAATTGGTTATCCCAAAAGGCATTACTACAGATTCATAATGGCCATATCTTGTATGAAACGCAGTCTTCAGAACATTTGCTTCCTTTACCTTCAACCGATGGTACCCCGATCTCGGGTCAATCTTTGAAAAATACTGAGCTCCCTGGAGCTAATCAAACAAATCATCGATATGAGGCAAAGGATATTTGTTCTTAACAGTGATGTTATTCAAGGCTCTATAATCAATGCAAAGTCTCATAGAACCATCATTCTTTTTAACAAATAAAATAGGAGCACCCCATGGTGATGTGCTAGTTCAAATGAAATCTTTCTCTAATAAATCATGCAATTTCTCCTTGAACTCTAAAAGTTCAATTTGAGCCATTCAATAAGGGGGTTTTGAAATTGGATTAGCCTCAGGAACTAAGTCAACAGTAAATTCAACTTCCCGATCTGGTATTATTCCAGGAAACTCATCAGGAAAAACATCAGGATACTCATTTACCACTAGAACATCATTAATCAAAACAGTTCCTTTATTTTCAATGATATGTTCAAGGTGACATTCATTTCCACCTTTTACAAGTTTCTCGGCCTCTTGATATGTTATCAACAGTAAGGGTTCATTCTTGTTCACAAAATAAAAGTCGTTCTGAAAAGAAAATTCTTTAGCTCTACAGTCAATCTTAGCATGGTAAATAGAGAGCCAACCATACCTAGGATAACATCAAACTTTACTAGAGGTAAAACAATAAGGTTTACAAGTAGGTTATTTCCATGGATAAGGATAGTATGATTATTATAAATTATTTTTTTCATCAACATTTACCCCAGGTGTTTTTACCACAAGTTCAGGAGTCATTTCTTGAGATGGTATTCCCATTTTACTAGAAAAGTTTTCAGAGATGAAAGAATGTGTAGACACCGAATCAAACAACACACTGGCATAATCTGAAAAATCAAAAAAAGTTCCTGATACAACATCATTTGATGGCCCGATATCGGCTGAAGTAGTTTCAATGGATTTTACCAAACCTTTTTGCTTGTAGTCTAACTTATTCCCATCACTCGAGCTCTTTGTTGGACACTCGTTTGCATAGTGACCCATCTCATTGCACTTGAAACATTTCACTAACTAAAAATAAAATTTGGACTTACCATCACCTTGATCATTTTCAGTGCAATCACGATCCTTATGTCCCATCTTACCACATTGGTAGCACCTTCCAGAATTCAGAAGACATTCCCCAACATGCCTTTTTCCACATTTATCACAAACTGGAAACTTAGTTTTCTTACCATTAGACCTTTTTTATGAATTCTTCCCTTTCTCCTGCCACCTCGGTCTCTTCTTCTGCTGGTTGTTATAGAACACTTGATCATCAGAAAACTCCATTTCCACCTTCTCAGCACATCAAACAACCTTATCATAACTTTTAAACTCATGAGAAGCCAATGCCCGTCGATATTTTGGCTTTAATCCAAATTGAAAACAATTGATTTTACTATCAAGGTCTCTGATAAAATTGGGAGCATACCTTCCCAATCAAGTGATCCTTTTTTCATAGGCAGCCACTGAGTCTTCCTCTTCCCTGAATTCCAGGAATTGTTTTTCTATCCTAAGTTGAAAAGCCTTTGGAAAATACTTCTCAAGAAACATACATTTGAATTCATCCCAGTTGAGAGCATCAATATCATCAGTGTCCCTGATATTTTTAACCATCGACCACCTCTGATCTGCTTCACCCTCCAAAAGGTAAATAGCAAGACTAACCATTTGATTGTCTGAACCCCCCATGACATCAAAAATCTTCTCCAGCAAATTAATCCACCCTTCAGATAGCACAGGGTCAGATGATCCTCTAAATGATGGGGAATGTTGCCTCATGAAATTTTCCAACACTGACAACTTCCTATGCAGTTGATCTGGCTGATCTCGTGCATGGATACCACCACCATTTATCACTTGAGTCAACTGCGCCATTACTGCAACAAACTGTTCAGTTCCAATTCCGACCATCTCAGGATACTGATTCAGAAGGTTATTTCCTTCTATATGCCTTCCTAGAACTGCTTCCTTGTTTCCTCTGCAGAAAACCATTTTAAACAAACATGTCTTAGATGAAGAAACATTGTAATCTTCAAATGCTATATCATTTCAATTCGACCATAAAAAAATATTTTTGGATAATCATTTAATAAAATTCTAACTCCTAATGTTATCTAAACTGACCATAGATACCTACTATAAGGCCCCAGCCATAAACCTTACTTAATCTTGAGTTATTACATGATTACACATTGAGGATCTTTTCAAGTTTAGAGGTCTAGAGAATTAGATCATAAAACATGTATTACATTCCACATTTAAACAAAGTTGTTACATAAAAGATAGTATTCATTTTTCCCATAAACGGAAATATATTTAAAATAAAACATGGATTTTTTCTTGACACTTCCTTGACACTATCATCATATCATGTACCCTTCCCTTGACCTATGAAAAATATTTCAGAAACTTGGGATGAACATAAAAATCTCAGTAAGGGATATAAATATATGGAAATGAAACATGGGTACATGTATACACAAGAATCAATGAAATCATACTCTAATCATAAAATAGAAGCACTATAACATACCTCATCATATCATGAGTAAATAATAGAAATCATAAGACATAAAGGTAACTTGAGGCATTCATAAAATTCTTATAGGGAGTAACCCTTTTGTTTACGTTTGGAATACCTATCACATTATATTCCCTAAATCTCTTCGGAGAAACCATAAAGTTTAACACCTTCGTGTTACCCAATGCATTGGAGAGCTATATCGGGCTCACCCTCCCTTAGTTTATCACGGAACAACCTATCTTCATAATAATTTCCAAGAACTATAACATAATCATATCACATAAAACATGCATAAAGGAAACATAACATTTACACTTTTCAATCACAAGATATCAATACAACACATTGATATAAAAACATTATGAAAACCATTTTCAATACCAAAATAAATGAAAAGTAAAACAGGGTATTTATTTTTCTTTTAAAAAAAATGTATGGCTTGTAGAGGAAGCTGAAACTCAAATAATGGTGACGGCGGCAGAGAAGTCGTTGTCGCCGCAGACATACGACAAAAACATTCCCTTTTGTCGTTTAGTAAAACTCTTCGTATAAAAAAAATATTCCATTTTGATAAACATAAAAGTAAAAGGAGTTTATACACCGTATAAAATAAGGTTGTGTATAAAACAAAATATGCCTTAATGAAAGGAGATTGAGACGAAGTCCCATACCTCAGGTCCGACATGACCCGATCATTCTTTAATGTCCTGAATAATAAACATTAGTTAATTTCTACGTGCTTAAGAACCTTTTTCAAGTTCATTATTAATTTTATAACACTTATTACTATGTCATTAAGACTATGTAATTATTTAAGTTAATAACGGTCATTTTAATGATCATTGGTACTTTTGTAAAAAATAAGCACTTTATAATTACAAGTTATTCATGTATCCATTATATCCAAAGTTATACTCATGATGTAGATATCATATATATCATATATATAACCAGTATATACATTAATTTATAATATAACATAATCATTTAGAGGTAAGAAATGAAATGCACAGTTCATGGAGATGGTAAGCTGTGCGTACGCATGAACGCTACTTTCATTTCTATGACATATTAATGGAATTAAAACTAAATGAGAGATATGTATATTTTAATTCCAGAATTATATTCCTCATTTAGATGTAACATAAATCATATATATCCATTATATATATGTACTTATAATATTACATTACATTTGGGGATAATAAATGAAATGCACCGTTCATGGAGACGGTAAGCCGTACGTACGCATGAACGCTACTTTCATTTTTGTCTCATACATTAATGGAATTAAAATATAATTATACATAATATTATTATAATTCCAGTATGGTATCATATATAATATCATTAAATATTTCCTTTATACTTACCACATATGGTATTAACAAATCAAATCACTTTGAGGGGAAGTAGTCCGCACTTCCTAAAATGAAGATATCTCGTAAACCCATAATAGAAGCCATAAAGGAATGACAAAAATGAAAAAATAAAGAAGCTTAAGGAAAACATAAAAATATTATATATCATATATAAATATACTGACATCTTAATGCCCGCCTTTGAAGGTGTTATATGAGTGTTGAACAATCATCGTTTCGTGAGGCAGAAATTCGCCATGCACAGAAACAGTATGTTCTTTAACCATTAGATGTAGGTGTGTGTAAGTGTAGCTCTAATACTTCTTATAACAACATCCTATTATATTGAAGATACCTTATTTGTTACAAAATATGGGAATAAAAAGAGTTTAGAGGGTTGGAGAAGCAAAATAAAACTTAAGAACACAAGAGAAAACACTCCCTTTAAAACGGGTAACTCTTTTTGATTTGAGCTCAAAGGAATCCTTGGGAAGACTTCTGCCCAATGTGAGGATTCTAAAAGTTATAAATGGATGTGGAGAGAAAAAATGGGCAGGGGTTGTCCGATCCAATGTCATTGGAAGTGTGGGTAATGTGGTAGATGTGAGGGCCTTTTATAGGAGGAGAGGAGGGGAACTCTTGGAAAGGTATAAAAGGATACTTAATTATAAAATTCTTTTCGGATTTAAAAGGTCCCAAAATTATATATTTTGAGGATAAGGTGATAATAGTTCGAAATTCACCCATACAATAGTTTTTTTACATGTTCAGGTCTTTGATTTTACATTATCTTTCATTTTATTTAAATCGTTAAATAATGAGGTCATCGCTGCATCATCACGGTGTCATAAATAATTTAATTTATTTAATGTCTAAAAATTATTAAAAAAATACTATGATGTCGAAAATATTTTTATCATTCCAATGAATATTTATAGTAAAAAATGTGACTTGTATAACACCATGTAATATATTTTTTAGTAAAACAACTCATGTTTGTGTCATTTTTACTTTTACATTAAATAAAAAGCATTAATGTATTTTTCTAACCCAAGTGGCTCCATGGGGTCCCAAAAATAGACCCATGGGTTTTCATGGTCGACCATGACACATAAAATAAGAGTAGTACATGTTTCTAGGTCATTTAATATAATTAAAACATTATTTTTGTCTTAAATTGTACTAATTACCTCTAATCGCGATTAAAAACTTAAAAGTTACTTTTCACCAAAAAATTATTTTAATCCCATTGAACCACATTAAACTTCTTAATTACAACCTTGTATGTCTGATTTTTGAAATTCAAAACACAGAGGTGGTAAAATTTCATTTAAATAAAAAATCAGTTTTTTTAAGTACCACTTAGTGGTTTCACTATTCATCAAAAATTGAAGTTTTTCAGAAAAATACCAAAACATAACCCTAAGATATATTTGATATTCAGAATTCAAAAATGATGTCTATTTTAAAAAATTCAAAACATATAAGTTACATTATTTAATTTAATAATTAATTCCTGCTGTCAGAGCAAATAGCGTGTTTTTATGAAATAATAAGTATCAAAAGATTGACAGTAGTTTAAGTCCAATTTCAAAGTGAAATTAACTACAAATACCACTATTAGATTAAATGGTAAAAATATATTATATTTAAACTTTAAAAACAACTAAAAAGATAATCTAACCATATAATTAAATTAGATGAAATATCAGTTTTGATGTAAAATGTAGTATTTTTCACTATTCATTAAAAAATGAACATTGTCAGAAAAATACCAAAAATTATCCAATGTAAATTTCAATGTCCCAATCATAAATAATAAGTTTATTTTGAAAAATAGAGCTTATAAAATTGTCAAAAAGTTTATTTAAAAATGGATTTCCATCAAACAGCAGTAAAACAATCTTTTAAAAATATTAGTGTATTCCATGCTTAAGATTAGATTTATTCTCATTTTAATCCTCTAAAACACTATCTAATTCATTAATATACGTAGATAAAAATATCTATTATTCATTACTTACTTGGGATGTTACAGGATGGCCAGGGTTGGTTTTCTTCCTCATTTATAATAATTAAAAATAATAATAAAATCCTTCAATAAGGAATTATATGGAAATTTTAATTTTTATGGAATGATATTGAAAGAGACATCAAGAACATAGGTTGATGACATAAACATGAGACATTATTGATTATTGAAGTCTTGATAAATCAATTATATTAAATATTGAGTGTTGGAATGAATTTTTATGTCATTTTGACATTTTCTCGATTATTTTTTTTCCTTGACATATTTGTACATGATAACTTTGGTTGATATAAAATTCCTCCAAATACCACTGAAAAAGGAACATAGTAGGATACATAATATGGGTATCCAAAAATATCAGTTTAATTCAATTTTGAGTATAACATATTAGAATAAATATTTTTTTGTCATTGTAATTTAATATTTATTTGGTGTTGGATGATCACCAAAATTTAATCATGGGTTGTTTAGAAGAATAAATATGGAATTTAAATAAAAATAAATACATGTTCATAAGATTTGGATAATGAAATACTTATTTATAAATAATAGAGTAATATTAATTTATTAAATAGATCATTATTATTTTAAGCCCATTATAAACATGGGAGGATAAACAAACCGAGTTTAATCATTTGGTAAATAATGATATATTCAATATAATTGAAATAAATTTTAATTTATATAATTAGTAACTGATATTTTATATTATGTTGTAATGTAGATGTCAAGAATACAATGATATTTATATTATTAGATATAGGATTATATATGGAAGAATAAATTTCATAATAGCCTATGGGAAATTAAAATCCCAAACCTTAGTCTATAAATACTTGGTTATATAAAATTCCAAGGATATATTCTTAATTTTGAAAAAGAACTTATATGACAAATCTATCAATAAATCAGAGAGAAATATATCAAGAAATCACTCAAGGAAAAGAGTACCAATCCTACAACACATTTTTAAACCTGTGAGTGAACATATATAAAATTTCATCAAGGAATATTAATGATTGATTTTGAAAGTGACCTGGATAGATCATACAATAACCCAATAATTCTACTGTAATATTATGAGATTTTAGATCATGTGTGGATCACCGCTTGAGGGATTCCACCATTGGATCCTATGACTTAATCATAGTGTCCTGATAATATTCATCCAAATCATCAATGAAGAATGTATTGCAGGAAAAATTAATTATAAATAAATAAATAAGATATTTTGCAAATTCATTATGATGATATGTTCTTATTGGTTCGAGAGATTATATATCAATTAAACATTGAAATAATTCCATTGTCCATGAAATTATTAATCATGTAAATCTCATCTTATTAATTTATTATTAAAATCACATTTTTTAATCCCAATGAAAACCTTATGATAGGTTCTCAATCTTCATTTGATATCATATTTCTCACATTATTTATTTATAATTGTTTATTAATGGTTGATTATTGATATTAAGTTATTGTTTGTCTTCATTTCTGGTTAATAGAATACTTAAATAAAAAAATAATTTATTATCTTACCTTATTAAATTCTCACACATATAACAAAGAATATTATGTGTTTATTAAAATAAAATACAAATAATACATTAATATGTGAAAATGGTTTTGGATGGATAACAAATGATTGAATAGTGTGTAACCCAATCTAGATGTCATGTAAAAGTGTTCAATGCACCCGGACAATTCATGGATTAATTCATAGTTTCATGTAACAACCACACATAGAATGAACATAATAAACAACATGTTTTTACTAGGCTAGTACAAAATAATATTTTTTTAACTACGTGTTATGTTACTTCCATAAACATCATATTGTCTATGTGTTTTTGTGGAAAAATATATGGGGTTTCATGTTGGGTTTCACATTTATTACACAACCCAAGAAAAAACATGCAATATTAAGGTCACATGATATGTATTTGGTGTACACACCATATGATGTGTACTTATAATCATTCCTCACTACTAGTGTGTTTCATGAACATGGGTAGAAGATATTACATTGATGTATCCCATAAAGACACCATGTAACATACTTCACCTCATGTGTTTCATTTGATGAAAAATTATAATATAATAAAATAATTAAAGATAATAAATATGTTTCAATGAATTGTTTATTAAAAATATAGACCATATGAAAATATCTTAATTTATATATTTAATTAACATTTTGGTTCAATTATATAACTTTAGAATTTTGTGATTTTTTTGTACTACACTAAACACAGATTAGTATTATAACATGGGTCGTAATTTATACATGACCATACATTATTTATTGACACATATTCACCTTGTAATTGGGTTCCATTCCATGTATGTTGGATTTCATGTGTATACATAGTAATTGGGCCAATAAAATTTGTATGGATAGGTACATTCAATTTCCAACAAGTACACATGTGTACTTATATTAATATTAATTAAATTAAAATTATGGATGATAGGAACACCCAATATTCTTTTGATCGAGTTTTGTTATATTCATTTAATAAGTAAATTATTTAATAAGATATATTAATTCATTTAATTTAGTCTTAATTTAATAAAAAATGATATGATTTTTTTTCTAAAATAGAGATGCATATTTTTTGTGTACATGTAGATGATCATTTTCATAGAACCTAACTATGTTTGAGGTTGGTTTCATTATAATTTATTATTATTATAAATTAAATTTACTACATCGCAATCATCTTATCCTCTCAAAATATATGGTCTTGGGTGCTCACATTTTTTTATATAGTATCTCTAAACCTATCCTTTATTACCCCTCAACTGTGTGTGTGTAAATCTGATGAAATATTTAGATATAATTAGTATTTAGAGGGATTTTTTTTTATATATGAGGGAAAAAATATTTGAGATGCATAATAATATGGGTGGATGTTTTGCATGGACCAGGTCATAGTTTATGATGCTATTACAATATGGTTGAGGGTTTGTTTATCATTTAATAGATAAAATAACAAACAAAAAATATCATGATTATAAGTCAATAATTATTTTAGTTCTATCATGTAACTAGTTTAATTTCATTATGGATGGTTTGTAGTGATAAAATAAGATAAAAGATTTACAAGCAAGTGAGATAGATTTAAAATATATTAAACTATGCGTAATTTTTTTCTTAAAAATTGTTATTCACTTAAATAAAATTCATAGAATAATAATAATTAAATAATAATAATAAATCATTAACGTATGTATTATGAATAAATATACCTCATAAAAATATAAAGTCATTTTAACTTTAAATTTCGTATGGAACCGATACATCATCATGTTTGATCCATCCCTCACAAGGGCACTACTATTTAATGTATAGTTCCAAAGGGTTTTTTGGGTGAAATAATCAATTTTACATCAACATGAGTATCCTTTAAAAGTTGAGGTTTAAATTTGGGAGCAAGGGTTTAAGAAAGATATATCTAGGATCTCATGTCTGGTGAGTCTAGTCAATGGATCCGTTAACTATGAGTTTCTTTGATTGAATGTTATTTCTACCTAAATACAATTGAGTTAATGAACGTGACATATCATGGGTTATGATAACACGAATAAGGATGATTTCAACTATGAATTTAAACATGTAGGGATATTTTTTAAAATATTTTAAAGAGGTATTTGGATTCAATAATAGTTGTAGATTAATAATTTTATAATTTATTTTATAATTTTCTACTCCAGATAAATAAATAAAATCATAATCTTATTTATCATTTAAATTTATTGACACTTCACATTGACTATACCACATTGATCCATATATAATAAGTATAACCTTCAAACCATCTCAAATTTCAATGAATTCTATAGTCACAAGTGTGTTGTTCTAAGCCATTAAAAAAATTATGTGTTAGAAACCCTAGTTCCTAAGCCTCTTTATAAAAATTATTTTTACAAAGTATCCCCTCTTTACCTAAAACACTTGGATGATACAAACACAATTTTATAATGCTACATGATATCCTCAATGCCTAGTGTACATATAATGAAATATTAGGATATGGTTGTGAATTGTGACTTCCCACCAGAGATGACACCAAACCGGTTAGCAATAACAGTTCACCACATAACACCTTGTGTACCTCCTCTTATGGTAAAGGTATCAGACTAGAGGATGGGGCATTGGGTTCTACGTTGTAGAGACTATACCCCCATATTATTTTGTGTAATAACCATAGAAGTAACAAGTCATCTTATACATCAATGTTTTAGAACTCAAAAATAAATTGAATTATCCTAAGTGAAAGAAAATGAAGTTAATTACTGAAAAACCATTCCATACATATAAAAATAATCTATCATTATTATAGTAAAATAAAAAAAATAAAAAAAAAATAATCAAATAAATACACCAGGATCTAATTCTACCTCTAAGTCATTCAATATACCCAGTCTCCTGATTTCATCCTAAACAAATTTCCCCATCAAAAAAACATGAATCTAAGTATCAACCCAAACTATTCCAAAAGTAAACACGTGAGAGGATATTTGGTACCCATGTCTAGTGGTGTCTTGATAAAGTTGTTATTAATACTCCGTATACCACCACCAAAAGGACTCTAAATAAAATACTATTAAAAATAAATGTGTATATGGATAAAAAGGGGAACGAGTAAACATTGCGTAAAGGAGGATATATTTTAAAACAACCATTGGTACCCTGAACTATTATTCCTCTGGTTCTAAAGTGATAGAGGGGATACCCAAACCAAAATTGTCCAATTCTGGTCATATGAGTTATACAAATAGGGTGATACCTTCCCCAAATATATGAAAATATATTTTCCCTTTATAATTTAACTTACTATATCACATAAAAATAGTTTGGTTCTCTATGCCTTGGATACAATGTCCCATGTTAGAACTTTGGAACCATACATCATAAAAGTAAATACTTGAACCTTATTCCAATGTGTACTCATACATTATACCAACAGTTCCAAGAGAATCATCACAACACATACTCATATATTTAAACAATCACTCATAAAGGAATAGTCAAACACATTAATCCATTGATACAGACCATCAATCCAAAATCCATTTCAATTTGTTATAAAAGTATAACTTGAACCCATTGGGAATATTAACTCATTAAGTATACTATCATTGTCTATAGACACAATCTGAAAACTGATCCGTATAATATACAAACTATTCAAAGAGAATCCATCTAGAACCTGACCTATAATGTTTATTATCCATTCTTGGATCATCAATATGATACCAATAAAATTTCATACATTCTCATAACACTAATAGTAAAAATGATGACCTTTTAATAAATTAGAAAAACCAACAACAACCCTTCCAAACCATTTTCAGTTACCAATGTTCCATTGTCCCTTTAATAAACATACAATTCTTGGAATTATGATCCCTTTTTACCAGTAAAAAAATAATTCCAACACACCATGGGTAATATTTTTATCTTAAAAGTAAATTTAAAACATTTACAAACCACCATAGAGGCATTATATACTTTTTTAAAAACCAAAACTTGTCAATTTACCTTATTGACATTAAAATAATTTATATATTAATTAGGACATTTTAACTAATAGTGGATCCATTCAATCATTACAAATTAACATTTTAAATTTATTTAAAACCCCGTGTTAAAATTATTGGGAGGTCAACACTTCATATTCATAAAAATATAAATCAAAACATATATTTCACCCATTTAATGCTAAATCTATGTGAAATACATATACACGTGTTTAAAACCTATTTCAAGGTATCATTGTCTTTTCACCCATTCATAAAACATAAAACATTTCAATTCATCCGTTCAACATATTATATTTAATTTATCCCAAACTCTTACTCTGTATCCCCAAATCATGAAATCTTATTAACTATCAATCATAACTAGTTAATGATAATTACCCAACAAATTTACCGTTTTTAAACATCACTTGTCCATTTTCATCAAAAGACTCACCACAGGGGATACTATAGGTTAATTCTTAAAATCACTAAGTGATATGGAGGAATAAATGTAAAGCCCATGGAATTATGTAAAAGCCATAAAAACCAAGTTAAATAAAGGTAAAATAAACACACATGGTATTTAAGAAACATACCATATACACATTTAATGAAAATTAATATGGCTTTGGGTAAAGCTCTTAGACCACCTACCTCATTAGAAAATATTTCAATAAACATTTTAATGCATTAAAGCCCTAATAAGGCTCATCCAAGTCATTTCTAAAAACCCTAGCATCAAAATGAGAACCACCACAGGTGGACAAAAATGTACTCCTAACACCATTCATAGGATAAATATTAATTTTTAATAACACTCTAAAAATTAAATAAATTAATTCATTAATGAAACATAATAAAACTCACAAAGAATTCATACATTAATGAAAATTTATGAAATGGTGTGAGAATGCCATCTCGTAATATCCTATATGAAAGACAACCTAAAGACCAGAAGAGATTAAAAAATTACTACTATGCTCTAGGTGAATTGTTGATATGACCCTAACCCAATAATTTAAAAATATGATTGAGTAATAAGAAGATGGAAGGAAGATATTGAAAATCTAATCATATCTCAAAAGACAATATAATTTCCATTAACGCACTCTAAATCATGGAGTATCAGAAGGAGGGATGGGATAGAAAGGCACCTTTATTTGTGTACAAAATGATTGGGAAAGGTAATTTAGTTACCTAAAAACTCATGGGGAATGTTTTGGAAAATAAACCTTTTAAAGAAGTTACGGGAAGCTAAATAGTTTGGTGGCACAAGTTTCCAAACCATCCACGAACTGTGATATATAAAATTTATAATTCAAACCAACTCACATAGTTTAGCAGTATGGTTGGACAAACTGAAATCCAACAACAAAACACCCCACTATACCCCACTTAAACAAGAGGAATTAATTATATGAAACCATTCATATTTAATGTACTATGTCATAGGCTCTTAGTAGCCTCACCTGGTTTCCCCATTGCTCACATGGTTTATCCCAAACCATGATCTTACCATGAATCCCAATCAATCATAGCTAAAAATAAACTAAAATATCCAATGTATTTAAGGTAACACATGGTTTCTCATAAATCATTTACCCCCAACCATGAACCATGGTAAAAAATTACAAACCTTTTGAAATTTTACCCAAATCCTTAAAATCTTATATAAACATATAGGATAATCCTGATAATAATCCTCATCTATAACACCACATTGAATAATTCAAACTATTTAAATTCTATTTCAGGTCTTGTTCCTAAATTTGACATGTCTCATAAAAAAAATCCTTCCATAAATTACAACTAGTATGGATGTAAGATCTTACAAACTCCCCAACATAATATATCTCAACACCAGAAGTCTTGGTGGTCATCCATTCACACCACCTAACCTACGTGAGTTATTAGTATAAAAATTTTCCTCTTTTGGATTACATAATATTGCAACATTACTATGGTATAAACCCCAACTAAAAGTACTAAATCGATAGAAACAAGATTCAGTTATTATTTAAAAAACTGGAAGACTATGATAGAATGTACCTAATCTCATAAAACCTTAACGTCAGTTTTTTATTATTATAGAGAGACTCATCTAGTTTACAGAATTCCACAACATAATCATAAATTTATCCATACATGATTCCCATTCATAGAACTCTTCTATATGTTAATTACAAGTGAACCCAAACTCATACTTTGACAATTCACTCGATGTAGTCCTTAACTTACTATGCTGCTACACAGATTAGAACAACAATCAACATAAAATCCGATCATCATCATTAGAAACCAACTAGAGTAGATGTGTGGTCACCATCCATGTAAAAATATCTAACAGATTAAATTTAACTCAAAATAAATATCGTATTTTTAAAACACAACAATTATTTCAAAAATCATTTGGCGTGATTCACCAAAACCTCACACATATCAAACAATTACTCATGTTGGATTATCCCTGGATATCCCATATCCGAGATCCAAATCACCATCATCTAACCTAGACATGATTACTCAATGTATGAAGGTATCCCATATGGAATCTATACCCAACTCTCATTGATCTACATAGTAATATTATCAACTGACATAATACCACCTTTGTGATCTTCCGTTCCACTGACACACCATTTACAGAAGCACCACAAACTAATTCATAAAACCACCTCAAGGCTAAATCCATTTATTGGCTAGATCATTCACCATAAATATTTTTCTTAATAATTTTTATACTTATTTTTTTATGAATAAAAATAAATAGTTCCCCCCTATAATATTTCCACCACCACAACTAGTTGACATCTAAATCCACAGACTCAAAAACCTTCAAGACCAAAGGTAGTATCTATATTACTAACACATCACTACCCACCCAAGGAGAGTAATCACCACTTTCATACTGAATAATCATCAATTAAATGGATCACACTCTAATAAATTTTGATCCTAAGTGTTGGACATGTCCATATGACTCTCCCTAGAGAAAAAAAACAAAACATCCAATATCATCATTTCCCACCACCGTTTAATGAAATATTTGAAATTCACCAACATCCCACCCATTACAATTGTCAATGAGAACCACCACTAAGGAGGCCCCTATCAGTCTAGTAAATTTATTTCAATGGAATGAAATTTAGTCCATAGAATCTATCATAATAATGACAATGTCAACATATTCTGAATGCTCATCTCATGATTAAGATTATGATAATATGAAATTGATAAATACTACCATAAACACATGCAAAGGCCCCTCACCTCATTGAATGTATGAGATTCAACACACATCCACTGGTTCCCAACAAACTAATGACTATATTCTTTAATAAATCACCTTATGCATACAACTGTGTAATGACTAATCCCCAAGAAAATTGAAACATCTATTCCACAACACTCATGTCTCTAGTATGCCATTGACACATAACCATTAAACAGTCCTATGTAACAGAACCACTACAACTATTTATATCTCTATTGTGTCATAAAATGTGAAAAAAAAATTCATAAGATGTATTATGTTACCTTTCCAAACATTCATGTCAATATCTCCAAAGGAAGATTACCCTTACTGTATTCTAAGATAAAGTAAATTGACCAATCTAAAACCCCATACATAGTCAAAAATTTCATTCATGGTGTCCTTATCCTCCCAAAACACATGCTCAACCATCCTTGATCAATTTATGTCTAACATACATATACAGTTTCCACCCAAATTAAACTCACAAATTGAATTCCATATACCATCTAGAAACATTGATTCTCCCGATATAGTTTACAGCCATCATGAAAATACTAACATCACAAGTGTAACCCATTTTATAAACCCAAACATGTCCTCCTCAATGTAATAGAACCTAAACACATAAAAAATAATTGAAATGAGATCCCTATAAAATAAGAATCAAAATTTATTAAATACATTATGTGGTTTCACATTTCATGAACAATTATAATAATTCTAAAATAGTTACTCATGCCTCATGCACCAAAACAAACAAACAACTCGGTCAACCCAACTCACTAGTCACCTTAGAAAGTCACCTGAAACCATGTCCATATTCAAGAGAAAATCAAATAAGGTCACCCTGATCTCCCACATAACATGATAATATTAATATATATTTTGGATTTTTGGGTTTTTATTCTTGGATCAGACATTGATTCCATGGGATTTAATTAGATTCTATAGGAAATTTCAGTTGTGGTTGAAATAAGAGAAGTGTTGAAAAATTATAAAATATAAGCCTATTTATATTGTAAAAACCTTTTTATGGTGTAAATAACCTGAGATTGGAAAAGGAGAGATCCATTCCACAAGATCAATTCATGATTTAAAACTATCTTCTCAATGATACAATTACGACGTGAAAACATTATTTATGCTATAAATCCTCAGGGCCAGATGATCTCACAATTTTCAATAAATTTTGTATTCATAAAGATACATAATTATATATACTACAATTATATCATTTATGAAAAAAATAATGAGTTGCAACCTAAAATTTCTCTAAGATTTCTACTAAAAAGGGACTATGTTGTAAAAGGTATTTGTACTGTAAGATTATTTTTCTTATTTATATTATAGATTCTAATTGATTTGGAGATTTAACTTTTTCATTTGATTCAATTTTTTTAATTAAATCTATTTATTTATTTTTCATTCTAGAGTGTTTTGAATGTGATTTCATTGAAAATTGTCAACTAATTTTATTTTTATTAACAATGTTTTAATTTATAAACAAATCATTGTATATTGTTTATTTTCTTTTACTCTCATGAATTTTATTCATTATTCTAATTTATAAATTATCATGATCAAATTTTGTGCATTTATTATTTCACTATCAGGACTCGTTTTTCAATTATATTAATTATTTTCATGTTTAAAACAACATGTACATGCCTATCTAAACATCTTTTCTATAGGTATAAAAAATAATATTTTCAATTAATTAATGAATTCTTAAATCAAAACCATGGTAATTTTTTAAATAATTAATTATGTTCATACCTAAATCATATCAGTCTCCCTTGTATAAGACAGACCACAAGTTTATATGGGAAAGAACCTAACCAAACTATAATGAAATAAACTAGTGCCTATATATTGAATTGTATTCTACTTTAATTATTTATCCATGTACATATATATTAGAAACCACTCCTTAACAAGTGAGTTGTTTTTTATATATGCAGACCCAATTTTATGCACCAATGTTAAATTTTTATCTTTTTAAAAACCACATAGTATAATCCAACAGGCCTACCTTTGATTGATATTGGGTTATCCTATGTGTAGTCTCCCTGAAATAAATCCCAATCATTTTATTACATCTACTAGAGTGTTATCAATTTGATTAGTTAAAGACCCAACTCATAGAATCATGTGAAGAACCTGGTTCTATGTTTCAAATGCTAGGTCACGAGTCATTTCATGCTCTTTCCCATGGGTTCAACCATGTATTACACAATTATACATACCTTCATAGTAGTTTTAGCTGGGTTTTATAAATTTATAATCTAATTGTGCTTGTGTAGAATCAATGATGCTGCACAACCCCATGAAATTATGGTACCACTATCAAAGAATAGATATTTCTATTTGGTATACTGAACTTAAGTAAAAGTCCTAGATTTCCAAAAATCAACTAACAATATTCCCATTTATTCATATAACATCCACAGGTGAACTATCACTCGTGTCCTTGTAGTTTATTTTTTTCATGTTCCAAGATCCTCTGACCCTTTCATGAAGGCTGAAATAACAAAAAAGTCATGGTTTTAAGCATAAAAACGAGTTGTACCACTTTGTAATATCTCTTTTAAACATGGATAATTCCAACAACATTGTTTATCCTAACACACATAATTCTCTATTTTTCACCAAAAATCGAGAGATTTTCCACTTTTATAGGATCAAATTATTATGGACTATGGTTTTCAATCTATTAGTGGTTTTGTGACTATCATTTTTTGGCCTTACATTTAGGTATATACATTTGATATGAAACATGGAATCATTTATATAATCCAGAACATGGGTTAGTTCTATCGAATTCAAAGTGGAGATACACATAAATATATCTTGAATTTTTATGATGTCTATAATACCATTTGGAACCAAGAATATTCATTTGAAACTATTCATACTGGGGTGTTTCCTTTCTCATTCCATAATAAATCCAAGGACAAGATGAAGAGTCAAGTTACTAAATCAATCAAAACATGGGATGACATCACTCAAAAATTCATAGATAAATATTTCACACCCATACATATGTGGAATCAATGGAATAAAATAAAAAAATCATCCAGGTGGATAGTGAATCGACCTAGATGTATTTGGAATGTTTTAAATAATGGACATTGAAGTTCACACATAATATACCTGATGTGTTCTTAAAACTTGAAAAATACTATGAAGGCCTATAAAACACTACATGAACTATGGTATATGTCTTTGAAATTAGAGGAATTATGCTAAAAAAGAAGAAGTTGGTCGAGCACTTATAGATTAAGTCTCACATTATTCTAGTTAATGAAACAGAAGTAAAGAACCACCTAAAATGGAATTCTAAAAGTTGAAAAAACCACTTATCTGGAAGAACCAGACATATAACATACTATAAACCATGAAAATATTTATATATCTTGCACACTGCAACAACCACCAAATCTTGTTATAGTGTTTCAGTTTGTGAGATGTGTATAGGAATATATATTTATCAAGGCTACCACACATAAATTAAAGAAAAAATGTCATGATTTTAATTTGGTTAATTACAATTGACAATCACCAATTTTTTTTAGACCCTTTTACAGATAATGAAAAGTGTAAAAAAAATCCAAATCATGTTTAGTATCAATATAAGAGTGGTCTAGAGCCACCACATCACTAGGGACTACATGGGTACTCACCTCAGAATCAAAAAACTAAACTACAAGGCCCCCTTCTATAATTTCCTTTTTCTATAAGGTCTTATTAGCATCCACCCTCTCATCAACAAAATTTTAACGAAGTTATGGTATGATAGAAACAATAAAAACCTCATCAACCAAAAAATGAATATATTCTCAACACGTTATTTCAAATAGTGGACAAATGTATGAATTTTTAAGAAACAGATATTAAAAATCATATTTATTCTCTTCACAACCATGTTCCCCATGTATGAAAGATTCCTAGTGCACTTTAACACTAATTACTGGTTACACTGTCTTGTCATACTAGGACTCATTCGAGAGAGGATGCTAATGATGTGGTTATTTTCAATGGATAATATCTAATAATTAAATATTCGTAAAAATTAAAGGAATATAATATATTATAAACTTAATAATGCGAAAAATCGTCAGCAAATACAGTGATGAAAGGGAACAAAAAAATCCAATGAAGAAGAAATAATAGAAATTTGGAAAAAGTATAAAAAATCCCTAACTAATTATCTAGTCAAATAATATGTATACACGACACCACATACATACATACCCCCTAACCAATTCTATAATAGTATGAGAAAATTAATGATATAAGTGAATTGATATATTTTTCTAAAATTTGTTTACAACTGCACCTTATTTTAAATATTGTTGAAATAATTTATCAGATGCCCACTTATGATAAATTATTAAAAGATATACTCTATAATAATTGGAATCTAGATAAATTATGGGTCGTATACTTCAACTAGTAGTTTTTCTTCTAGTTCACCATAAAATTTCTCCCAAGTGGTGGCATTATTGAGGCTTCTCAATCCCATTCCCCATAGTATCATGAAATTTCATCAATATTTATGTGATCATGGTATTAGTAGTAAACCAATATTGATGAGTGTTTTCAGATATTAGTATAAGAATACCTAAATATGAAAAAGGTGGCACTATATTTGGAATGTTGATCTATCAAGTACCCTTAGGAACATCTCAAGAATGTTTTAGTCAAAGTTGGAAAATTGATTTTCCATATAAATTGAATTATCCATGATATAGGTGAAGAAAATAAGTTCCTCAAAATTCTTTAAATTCCATTTCTTATAATCGTAAAATATTTAGTTGAGGTAGACCATGATAGTCTAATTTTCTTATTTGGTAATGAATCTATTGTGTTCAACTTAGTAAAATCATCCATGGAAAGTGGAAACTCGTTTTATAGTCCATCTATTTTAATTAATGTTGAAAAATATTATTTCATTTCTATTGAATAATAATGGTAGATTATGTCCCCCAATCAAGAACATGTTAGTGAATATAAGGAGGTAAATTTCATTAAACCTATGATGAAAATATCATTCCCAGATTTCACACACTCGATTATTAAGAAACCAACACTAAAATTGATACCAATCTCCCAATTAAATTAATTTCTTGAGGTATGAGATTTTATCTTGGTCAAAAAAATATAAAAACTAAATTAAATACAATAATATTAGAAGATAAATGTCTTAAATGGGAATAAAAATTTAGTAACATGGTGTGTATCTAATATCATGGTGGATAACCCAAAAATATTCACACTTAAAATTCATCTAGAGAAAGGTTCAAAGGAAAAACGCCAACCCCCATTGAAACTCACACCACTAATGAAATAAATCATTAAAAATAATAGTATCCAGATTCTCAATTATGGTATTTTTTTCTTCTATAATGATTGGGTGAGCCGACATAGTGTCATTCCAATGAAGGGAGGCTTGAATTTTATTGAAAAAATGAAAATAAATTATTTCTCACATGAACCATTAATATATGGTGATTATATATTGTCTACATAAATCTCTATAAAAAAGAAAAAAATACCACTTCCCAACCACATTTATGGATTTTATGGGTGAGAGATTAACTGGGCATACATTCCTTTTTTTTTTGTTTCATATGCTAGATACAATAAAAACACTATCGACTTAGTTATGATTCCAAATAATTCACCTATATTTTAGGGTCCATCACCCATTAAAGGAAATAATTTTAGATAATGGTTGGACCCATAATTTTCATATGGTGTATGGAAAATATCTTCATGGATATTGAGGATGATTTTCATGAAATACTTATGAATGCTTTTTTATGTATAAATGGTCATTTTAAGTCCGTTTTATAAATTTTTTCTACTAGTGGTGGAACACTGGGAAAAGAATTGTAAATTTTAGAATTGGGAGAGATTCCAATTAATGGTTCAAGGATCCATTTTCCTTGGGAAAAAATATAAAATCTTGGTAAATAATTCATCTTGGTTAAATTCAAAGTACTCAAAGAATTACCTGAACAACCAACTATAAAAAAAAACCAATTATTGGCCACGTAGGATTCTTTCATAATATTTATAATATCCTTTAACAAATAACATAACTATTAGAGAACATAATATCAATGGATTTTTTTAATTTAGTGAATATGGTTGTAGGGTATTTAATACTCTAAAAAATAGTCTGGTAAATAGCCTTTTCTTCATATTTTTAGACTAGGATAATGATTTAAAAATATTATTATATTTTGTGATGTCATTGTGGGAACTGTTTTAGAATAACATCTTGGACATATCTTTCAACCCATATATAATTCCAAACACACTCTAAATGATTCTCAAGTAAATTATATTACCATAGATAAATAAATTCTTGCATAAGTTTTCTTGTTTGAAAAATTTACACCATACCTCATGCTCTCTAGAGTGGTATTTTATAATGACTATATAGAATTGAAATACCTTGTGAATTAAAACACTATTAAAAAACAGAATTTAGAAAAACATATATTCATAGTTTATTAAAATGTCTCAAATTTTGAATTTAGACATGCTTTTCAGGAAACATTGATATATATATATATTTATATATCTCAATTATTGCATCGATATAAATATTTATTAAGATATATATATATTATTATTATTATTTATATATATACATACCCATATATATTTATAGACACACACACACATAAACATATATCAATATAAACACACATATATTTGTATAAATTTTTATATATATATAATTTTAACACACACACAAAAATACGTAAATTTCAATAAAAACATATAATTTATAGAATATATATATATATTATAATGATAAATATATAATATAATCATACATATAAACATATATATAAACATATATTTATATATATTTATCATCATATATAAATATAAAATATGAACACACACATATAAATATATAAATATATATAATTTAATTATATATTGTTATATGAAAAATAAAATATAATCATATATATTTCTATATAATATAAAGACACAAATATACAAATATTTCAATAAAATCATATATATATATATATATATAAAATATATAATCATATATATATGAAATAAAAAATATAAAAATTTAGATGTATATATATAATATCATTTAAACATATATATGTATATATATATCTAATATAAAATTTTATGATACTGAAAACTATTTAAATATAGAAATATAAAATAATACAATAATATAATCAAAACTGTGGTATGTGGGTAGTGATAGAATTTGATTGAGAAAAAGAAATAGATGTGTTCAATTCTTACTAGTATCCAATATATGGGATAGAGTTACTCTCCTACATAGTCTAGTGGGGCCTTACTAATGGTGGAGAGTATAGACATGTAGGCTTGGCTATGTGCTTGTAAGGGAATTCAGGGATGGGTCGAGAGTAGTTCATGAATGTGAATATAAAAAAATATTTATTAACAATAAAATAAACTAGGAACAATATTTATATATATATATATATTATCTAAAAATATATATTTTTTAAAAAATATTAGTAAAAAATATTAATTTCCAAAAAATACACATGTTTTCTTAAAAATATTAGTAAAGGAAGTGTGATTTATCGACGTTTCTAAAAAATGTACGTAAATAAGCTGGTGGAAATTCACAAAGATTATAAACAACCCCAATTAAAAAATTTACAATCATCAGTAAATTAGAGACATATCCTTTATCAACATTTTTTAGAAGAATCGGTAAATGAGCTATGGATGCTTTAAAATGTCAGTAAAGAAAAAAAATAACAAATTTTCATTTTTTTTGGTTGTGAATAGATTAAAATCCAATGATGACTAGGTGGGTCATACTGCTATAATAATTTTACATCATTATAAAATTAATTAAAGATAATTAAATTTAATTACTCACCATCTATCTAGACTTCTGCTCCCTAATATAGAGAATGAAGAAGAGGTGAGTGTTGAAGTGGATTTTCCCAAGGAGGAACTCTTTAATAAGAATGATTATGAATGAACACGGTTCATTAACAATATAATAATTTTTTATAGTTAGATCACCAACCCACATTTCTCCATTCCATATAAGAATAATTCACTTTCTAATTCTTCAATCTATTACTATATTTAGATACAATTATTGAAGCATTATACTGATATATGAATCTAGTACTATATTGTAGAGGAGAAAATTCAATGTGTTCTTGGTTTTTTTATATGTCACAAAATTAAATAAATCATGTTTTTAAAAATACCGTGGAAAAAATCCTTAAATGTTTATTCTTTTCCCCACACTCGATCAAGATAAAATAAGATCATTTCCTAAGGTGTGACTGGTGCCAGTGGATAGGGACTATTCAGAAACTGATGGATATTCCCAATTATTGAATTCTATAATTAGAAATATTTAACATTTTGGGCTGTTGATTTTAGGGGCCTTTACCCTAATTCCCATGCGAGGTTTCACATTTAGATTGTTGTGGACTATATCTCAATGTAGGTAGAAGTGACAGATATTACTTTTGAAATATAAAATGCAGTGGTGAATTATTTCAACAAAAACATATTTTGTAGTATTGATTTCCCTGATTAAATAATAGTGATCAGAGAACAGAAAGAAATAATACTATTGTAAACTTTCTTCTTGAAAATTATTGAATTTGGTACACTACCAAAACTACTTACCACCCAAACACTAGTGGGTAGGTGGATTTTTCTAATCAGGGGATTAAGAAAATTTTATAAAAGATAATTAATACAAATAGGTTGGTCTGGAGTCCCAAAACAGATGATGCATTGCAGGTGTACATGATGCTTATAAAACACCAAAAGGTTAATAATCTCATCAACCTGTACATAGAAAACCCTATCTTCTACATGTAGAATTATAATGACTCTTATATTGGGAAATTAAAATATTAATATTTGGTACAAAAAAAGATGGGATTCACATACATCTATAATGGGATGATATTGAGAAAATAAAAAGAGGGAATTATGAGAATTCCAAAATTTATTTGGAGAAAAAAATCCGTAGAATGAAAAATAATGAGATATAATTTTACAATGATGAAAAAACATATATTTTTCAAATTTTTTATAAAATTGTTCATAAAAAACTAAAGTATCAGTGATTGCGTCGATTTGAAATTGTTAAATTCTTCCTATTTTTTCTCTTTAGGTAGGATTGTATCATTTAGGTTCTATTGCTACCAGTTGATGAATACTGAGTTCTATTTACCCCAAAAAAATGGAATAAGAAATCACATTTATGCATTAAAAAATTACATCCTCAAAAATTCATCCCAAACATTTTGTACTATAAATAATTGATTTATAACATAAACATGTGGAAAGGGTTACATAACCCACAAACAAAGGCTTAATGGAGCCTACGCCTCCATCCAACATCTTGTAATGACCTAGACCCTCATGACCTCGTCCTTTTCCAATTATCGGCGTGCCCGATCGGTGTCACCCTGCCTTAGTGGGTTTTTCTCCAACAGCCTCCCCAATAACCACACTTTTAAGACCTTTTATCTTTTTGAAGCATTTCAAGGCCTTTTTTAAGAAATAATTAATATCACAAAATCTTGAGAAACCTCCCTGTTAAATACCAATTAATCCAGTCGTGTGTAACCAATCAACTGCGTGAAATAACCACTATCCGCTTCCAAGGCGTTGAAATTTATTATTCCGTAACAATGGGAATTTTTCTATATATCGTAGAATAAATTCTTCTTCCCCCTTCATCCTTTTTTCTCGACTTCTATCTTCTCATTGTGTGTTTGAATTCCTTTTTTACTAAGGCAAGTGGTGCACCTGTGTCAGATCCCTGCAAGTCGCACATCCCATGTTCCTAGGGAGTGGAAAAAAACTTCGATCGTTGATCAATCAAGTAGGGTTTCACTTCGTCTCTCCTTTATGTGTATCTTGCGGGGTGGGTATGCTATTGCTTCTGTAGAATTGGATGAAAAAAACATTAAAGAGTATAATAAACGAATTCTAAAGAACGAAGGGGAGGGGTGTTACCGATGATGCTGCTATGTTTTTCTCTTCATTCATGATTGATGGTTTCTAGATTGTGCGGGTTTACGCCTAATGAAAATAATGGCTGGTGGTGGTCTTTCTCTGCATTAACAAACCCTTACTTCTGGTGCTGGTCATATAAAGGAAATTGGTTAATTACGTATATTCGACTAAATAAATTGAACGCAACAGGATCAATCCTTTTCTGTGATAACCCCGGTTAAAGTACCGTGGAATTGGAATCATGGAGTGTGTTAAACCATTTAAATATGAAAATATCGGCATGGGACTGCTTTGTGTTGGTGGGAGTTGTTTGGTTGTTTTCATTCATGGGCTGATTGCTGGGTGATGTGGGTGGGGATGGGATCCCCTGTTAGTATGGATTCGCTGGTTATGAATTTGACGTCGTGTGGTTACTTGATCATATCACAAATTGGGGTGGGATCCTCTGTTGTGGAGAAACTGTTTTCTCCTGGATCCTGGGGACATAGGGTTGTATCTTGGGGATTTATTTAGTTCTAGTACTTCGAGGGATCTCACTTATCCCTCTGTTGTTGTGACATTACAATAGAACCGGGTGTGAATGGTTAAATTGCTCTTGGGTGTATTCTTTCCTTGGCTTGTGCTTATACTTACTAGTTGCCCATGTAGGTGCAGAAAATAATTTAAACATTATTAATGGACATGAAAACAAAGATGGGACAAATGGGTTTTGGTTTGGTGAGAGTTGTGACTTGAACACAGGTGCTGAGTGTGTTCTTTAGGATGGCTGAAGAAAAACCTAGATTTGGGTGAGTGCTGGTTACCTATACATACTTGTAGTTTTTCTGTTTCTAATTCACGCCCCACCCAAGTTGAGCACTTAGTTCCAAACACCCCCATTTCAATGGGGGAGGGTGTTTTTCCCAACACTTCTACTAGTGGTTGGTTATTATCTCCATTAGGCTCCCTTTCCTGGATATCCCAAGTATCTTCGGACAGGCAGTGATGGCCTAAAGTCCATGATTAGACCATGAATCTTCAGGCAGGGTAGTGTGGTAGTTGGCCTAGGTGTGTGAAGGTAGTTGGTTTCCTATGTATCTTTGGGATGAGGCCCAGGTGACTTCGAGTGTGGCAGTAGTTCTTCTAGACCAGGTGTCTTCTGGTGTGGCAGTGGTTGTTCTGGCCTAGGTGTTTACAGGCATGGTTACGTGTGACAATTGTGGCCCAGGTGTTTGCGGGCGGGATGTGTGGTTGAGGTCTAGGTTTGTGCAGGTGGGGTATGGAAGTGGGACTGCGGTGAGAATCATGAGATTAGTCTGATGCATAAGATGTCTTCAATATCCAGTGAGAAAGTGGCGCGGGGTACCCAACCATTGATGTTCTATTTCTATAAATTACTTGACTTGTGTTATTTGGGGAGTGTGCCTTGGTGAGTATTGGGTGGTTAGCTTCCTTATTAAGTTCTTGGTTATCTCTTTTCTCACAGGGCATTAGTATGCCTCCCTACTTGTGCACGAGATTCTTTGGTTTTCCTTACTGATTATACTTGTATGCTCACCCTACGTATATAAAACTACTTTTAGGTTTCCAGGAGGACTTTGGGGATTGTGTTGTACCGTACTAGCTATGACCTTGTGATAGATCATCACAGTTTATATTGTTCTTTCTTTTGGTTTCTTGTAGACTACTTATATATTGTGGATTTTACTTTTGTAACATGCATTAGGAATGGTTCTTGGCTTTACTTTTACATTCAGTTTTGTGTTGTGGGATTCATTATCTTATCTCCTGATCCAATTTAAAGAAAAAGGGTAATTCCTTCTATTATGTCTGTGACTTTATACCCTTGGTGCTGGTCGCCACTCCGGGACCTATTGAAGGCGGGTTCCGGGGGTCATTATCTCTCCTTCAACTTAAAGAAGGAAGGGCCTAGCAATCTGCTGACCCTTCCCTCCTTTTAGTGAAGGCGGGTCATGGCAGAATTGTATCATAGGGGGTTGAGAGAAAGGATGGAGTCTGGAGTTAGGCACAGTGAGGATTGCATGGGATGGTAGGGCAACAGTGTTGGGTGACCTTGGTGCATGAATTAGGCCAGGGAAGACTAGCTAGGACACGGGATTTTAGGGCCCCCTGTGACCCGATGTAAGGACTCTTGACTTACTGAACGACAGAGTGAGGCCACATTGATTGCATGGTATAGACCCTTGGGAAGGTACATGCATCATCATGAATTTTGTTCTTGTGTTCTTGGGGTGTTTTGGGAATTTGAAATAAATAAAATGTTTAAGATGTTTTAAGAACAATGTTCTGCACTACTTGGGCTTAGTTATTCTTTGTTTACCTAGCAGTTACGGAACCCGGAAGATGACCACAAGTTGTATGGGTGATCGATGTCTAAGAGGTTGACTT
This sequence comes from Viscum album, assembly GCA_963277665.1. Taxonomy (NCBI): domain Eukaryota; kingdom Viridiplantae; phylum Streptophyta; class Magnoliopsida; order Santalales; family Viscaceae; genus Viscum; species Viscum album. Next base: position 1,427,257,949 of record OY728156.1, on the reverse strand, counting down.
GGCTGATCATTGGAGGGCTGATCGAGAGTAGGAGTACGACCAGTGGAAGAAGACGCTTCGAGTGTAATACCCCGACCCCAGTTACCTAGAGTCGGTGCATTATTGTGTAACATTGGCATGATAACAAAAGATCAAGTCTCGAATGACCGATTAGTTTAGTAGCCTTGGAAACACTAGATACATTCATAAATGTTACATTACATCATAATGTGAATAATCACAATAACATAGTCTCTATATTCCACACTTCTATCCCCTTCAGACTATCCCTGTAGGTCAGTCATAAAATATTTCTTCACATCCTGGGAAAAATAAAACATTGAAAGGGGTGAGCTCAGATGCTCAGTAAGGATAACAATATAGCAGAATCTTTCATAAATAAACATAAACATTTAAGGAAATATATAACTAAAAAAAGCCTTTTAAACATGAACTTCAACATAATATGGCAAAAGTAAAATGAGATCATTCCCTTTACTTATTCACTTGGATATTCTACTGGTCGAATAATCACATTCAATATCAATAACCACTTTCATAATGATGGAATACATAATGCCAGACTATCATAACCACATAGCCAAGGCCTCGTGCCAAGATAAAAAATAAGATTTTGTCAAGGCCTCATGCCAAGACACTAGTTTGTCTCATGAGACCTGGCAATGCATCGAAGAGCTATAGCAGGCTCCACCCGTCACTTATTAAGTTCAATTCATTCCGCATATAAACAGGTTTAAACATATCATAAACCATAACATAATCATATCACATAAAACATGCATAAAGGAAACATAACATTTCAACATTTCAATCACAAGATATCAATATAACACATTGATATAATAAAAATATTATCAAAACCATTTTCAATACGAAAATAAAAGAAAATTAAAACATTGTATTTATTTTTCATTTAAAAAAATATGTGGCTTGTAGAGGAAGCCGAAACTCAAATAATGGTCACAGCGGTGAAGAAGTCATTGTCGTCGCATACAAAAGAAAAGAAAAAAAATTCCTTTTTGTCGTTTAGTAAATCGCTTCATATAAAAAGATTTCTTTTGAAAAAATGTAAATGTCAACGGGGTTTATACACCATATAATAGAAATTTGTGTATAAAACAAAATATGCCTCAATGAAAGAAGATTGAGATGAAGTCCCTTACAAAGATAATTTTTTAAATAAAATAGATCTATTATGTGTATTCACTATAAGTACTTGTAAAGAAAGTACAAATACAAGATAATAATATCATGACATAATTTTAAAGTATGAGATTAATCCAAAGAATGGAAATTGAGTTAAGAAGTTCCCTTACCTCATGTCCGACTTGACTCGACCGCTCTTTAACCTCCTGAATAATAAGATAGAGTAAATGTCTACTTGCTTAAGAACCTTTTTCATGTTCATTATCCATTTTATATCACCTATTACAATGTTACGAAAATTATGTAGTCATTTAAGTTAATAACGGTCATTTTGTCGATTTTTGGTACTTGAGTCAACAATGAACTTCTTATAAATTACAAGTTGTTTATGTGGAAGAATATCCATTATCTCTAGAATAATATTCATGATGTAGATATCATTTATATTCTATATATCCATTATATACATACACTTATAATATTACATAACATTTAGAGGTAAGAAATGAAATGCACTGTTCATGGAGACGGTAAGCCGTACGTACGCATGAACGCTACATTCATTTCTATTTCATATTTAATGGAATGAAGTTATAATTATATAAAGGTATGTTATAATTCCAGTATAATATAATTATAATACCATTAATCCATCCTTTATACATCCCACATATGGAATTAACGATTCAAATCACTTTGAGGGGGCGGTAGTCCGCACTTCATAAAATGTAATTATCGCGTTTACCCATAATGGAAATCATAAAGGAATGCCATAAATGGAAAATATAGAATCATAAGGAAATCAAAAACATGATATATATCATATATAAAAATAGTGTCATCATAATGGCCACCACGAGAGGTGTTAAAAGAATATTGAACAATCATCGTTTCGTGAGGCAGAAATTTTCCAACCACATAAAGAGTATGTTCTTTAACCATTAGACGAAGGTGTGTGTAAGTTGAAATCAAATAATTCTCATAACAACATCCTATTATAATTGAGATACTGGTTTGGTTACAAAAAAAGGAATAAAAAGAGTTTAATGGGTTAGAGAAGCAAAATAAAAAAAAATAACATAAGAGAAGACATTACCTTAAAATCGGGTAACTCTTTTTTGATTTGATCCAAAGACTTCCTTGGGAATAATTCTGCCCAATAGGGGTAGGACATGTGTAAAGGTATTTTCATATTTTTATAATATCATTTTTACCATAAATTTCCCTAATTACCTTTAATAGCGATTATTTAAAATTCAATGTTACTATTCACCAAACAATTATTTTAATCCCATTAAACCACATTTTACTTCCTAATGACGACCATGTATGTCAGAGTTTTTAAAATCAAATCATAGAAGTGGTAATGTTTCATTTAATCAAATAATCAGTTTTTTTAACTACCACTTAGTGGTTTCACTATTCATCAAAAATTGATGTTTTTCAGAACAATGCCAAAATTTCCCCCTAAGCTATAATTGATATTCCAAATTCAAAAATGATTTCTATTTTAAAAAATTCCAAATATATAAGTTGCATTAATTAATTTTACAATTAATTCCCACTGTCACAACAAATTGCGTGTTTTTAAGAAATAATATATATCAAAAGATTGATAATTGTTTATGTCTAATTTCAAAGTGAAATTAATTCTAATGACCACAATTGGATAAAATAGTATAAATGTATTCTAATAATAATTTAAAATCCATCAATAGTATAATTTATCACTATAAATTATTTTGATTAAAAAAGTTGTTTTTAAGTATTTTTCACTATTCATAAAAATTGGAAGTTCTCATAAAAATACAAAAAATTCAATATAGGGTAATTTTGATATTCCGAATCCACAAATGAAGTCCATTTTGAAATATAAATTATAAATAATTTCAAAACGTGGGTATTACTATTCATAATGGCTATTTTTATTGGTCACGGTGTGTTAGAATCTCGATCTTGCGTACAATGCATGCTATTGCATTATTGAAAGAGAAGCGTATCATGGAAGCTCGAGGTGTTACATTCTACCCACCTTCAAAAAATTGCAACCTCACAATTTGAAATTTTTCTTTGAAAATAAATGGTTGAAAATAGAAAATACCTTTCTGGAAAACCCAATCGAAAATAGGGTTAATATAAATATAGCATTAAAATAAATAAAGAGAGGTACAAAGGTCATCCGAGATAGCCCATACTAGGATTATATGAAAATATGGATATGGAGGAAAAAAAACATCAAGGTCTGATGGAGAGTTGTAGAAAACAAGATTAGGAGAAAGTTAACCACAAGAAAATCACAAACTTGTGATTGGTTAAACGATCATTGAATCCCCAATTGGAAAAGTTATCCGACGACATTTTTGTTTGAAGTTACCTTTCATAAAGTTGAGGAATTTATATAACAGATTTAATAATAATGTAAGGAAATATACTTACTTGTCATGTATGCTTTCATTCTTTAATAAATTTTTACCACAAAACCATCTTTCACTCCAAATGGAAACATAACTCAAAAATATTCTATTTATCCTAATTGTATAAGGTTCCAAATATTACCACATACCATTTAGATTATGAAAACGATTTTGTAACAACTGGGGACTTCCTGTAGGCTAGTGGTAGGTAATAAAGGCATGTCAAACTATGGTTGTGGGTTCGATTCCTGCAGCTTTGTCCGACGCGACTGGTTATCCCCTAAACTATTGGTTGTCCTTTTCCAAAAACTATAGTATTTTAATATTCCAAAAATACTCTTCATAAATGTTTTAACCTTAAACAGTACTATCCAAAGCTCAGCTTAATCCATTCCAACAATTATAGTTATCCAAAATACCTCTGTCCAGACTTTCTCTAAAAGGTCTCTAAATTCATAAATCAATTGTAACATCATATTCCCCATGAAAAGTAAAGTTTCTCTTATTGTCACATACTAAAAATATGATTACCTTCATCATATTAAATCCATATTGAAAACAACATGTTCCGTAGTAAAATCCTTATATATATCACATTATCCATATAACCAAAATATAATCATTGAGTCTAAAAGCACCAATACATTAATTATTCCACTACAACTGTAGTAACATCATAAGATTGTCCTTGATCCCTTGGCCTTTTCTATGGTATTATTTCCTGACGCTTAGGACATTCATTTTCATAATTCCCAATTTCCCTACAATTGTAGCATTCAACATTGATAGCCTCTTTATTTCCCTTGAAATCACGAGCATGGTGACCTTTTTCTCTACATTTATAACAAACTCCCATTCCTTTTAGGCCAGTACCGGGGTGATTCTTCCCACAATTATCACATAATGGAAAATCCTTCTTTCCCTTTTTCCCTTTATCTGTCTCTTGTTCCACCGTTCTCTTCTTCTCTTGCTTTACTGTGTTGTCTTAATACTTAGAGAATTCCTTTTCTGTCTTGATAGCACACGAGACAATATCTTCGTACGATGAGAAAAATTGTGATACTAAAGCTCGACGGAGAAATGGTTTTAACCCATCAAAGAAATGATCAATCTTACATCTTGAGTTATGTATATAATCTATAGCATACCTTGCTAACTTTGTAATGTTGGCCTCATACTTTGCGACATTCTCATCATCCTTTTGACTCAGACTTATAAATTGCCTTTCCATATCTTCTTGATGGTAAAAAAGAAATTATTTTTCTAAGAAATGATCTTTGAACTCCCTCCATTCAATATTTTATACTTCATCATCTTCCTTCGTGTTTGGAATCAATGACCAGCATTGATCAGCATCTTCAGTGAGGCAGTAAACTGCCATGATGACCTTCTCCCTTTCACTACTCCCCAAGGCGTGGAATATTTTCTCTAAGGAGTTTATCCATTGCTCAGATACTAACTGATTTGTACCCCCATTAAATGTTGGTGGTCGTTGCCTCATGAAGCGGTCTAAAATTGATCCTCCACGTTGCGGATCAAGGTGCTCTATATGAGTAAGGTTATTATTCATAACCTGAGTGAGTTGTCCCAGTATGGTGATATGGTGATCAGCACCAGTTGTATCACCAGCTCCACTATAATTATCATGAGTAGGAGGGAAATCCCTACATGGAGTGCATGCATTGATACGGTTTCCATTCCTCTCACTAGGCGCCATTTCTAAACAATGGCATAATCTAGATTAGTTTATGAATCGAAATACATAATTACAAACTTGCAAAACACTTAACATAAATTGAAATATTTATGGATATAATCCAAAATCATAATAAATGATTTCTTTGTGAAATTATATACTCATAACCATTCATATTGGTTTGTAAAGAAAATGAGAATTATCCTAAGCATATCCCCCGGAGTGTCGTAACCAAGAGTGTAGCGAGGCCCATTGTCGTGCACCAGTTCCCATTCGAGTCTAGATCAAAGCGGTGTTTTCGGGTTTTACCCCTAGATAAATCTGTGTCGGAGTCGCCTCTACCGACTCGTATTTAGACATGGATGTATTGCTCGGAAAACTAAAAAAATCTCTATAATACCAAAATTCTAGGAAGTTATTCTATACTAATCATCAAAGTATATCTTTGGGCTATGTGCTCTAATCAGAGTATATCAAAATCTAGCTTCCAAGGATAGTACTAAACTACCTCTGATACCAACTGTAAAGCCCAGACCCCTGTTACCCAGAGTCGGTGCATTATTGCGTAACATTGGCATGATCACAAAAGATATTGTCTCAAAATACCGATTAGTTTGGTTGCCTTGGAAACACTATATACATTCATAAATGTTACATTACATCATAAATTGAAATATCCCAATAACATAGTCTCCATAGTCCACACTTTTATCCCCTTCAGAATATCCCTATAGGTCAGTCATAAAATATTTCTTCACATCCTGGGAAAAATAAAACATTGAAAGGGGTGAGCTCAGATGCTCAGTAAGGATAACAATATAGCGGAAGCGTTCATAAATAAACATAAACTTTTAAGGCAATGTATAACTAAAACAAAAGCCTTTTAAATTTGAACTTCATCATAATATGGAAAAAGTAAAATGAGATAATTCCATTTACTTATTCACATGTATATTCTACTGGTTGAATAATCACATGCAATATCAATAACCACTTTCATAATGATGGAATGCATAATGCCAGACTATCATAACCAAGTATCCAAGGCCTCGTGCCAAGACCACAAATAAGATTTTGTCAAGGCCTCGTTCCAAGACACTAGTTTGTCTTATGAGACCTTCCGATTCATCGGGGAGCTATAGATGGCTCCACCTGTCACTTATAAAGTCCAATGCATTCCTCATATGAACAGATTTAAACATATCATAAACCAGAACATAATCATATCACATAAAACATGCATAAAGTAAACATAAAATTTCCACATTTCAATCACAAGATATCAATACAACACGTTGATATAATAAAAATATTATTAAAACCATTTTTAATACCAAAATAAAAGAAAATTAAAACATAGTATTTATTTTTCATTTAAAAAAAGTTATGAATTGTAGAGGAAGCCAAAACTCAAATAATGGTCACGATGGTGAAGAATTCATTGTCTCCACATACGTACGACAAGATAAACATTCCTTTTTTCTTTTAGTAAAACACTTCATATAAAAATATTTCTTTTGAAAAAATGTAAAAGTCAAAGGGGTTTATACACCATATAAAAGAAATTTGTGTATAAAACAAAATATTCCATAATGAAAGAAGATAGAGACAATGTCCCTTAAGAAGTTAATTTTTTAAATAAAATATATCTATTATGTGAATTCACCATAATTACACATAAATAAAGTACAAATACAAGATAATAATATCATGCCATAATTTTGAAGTAGGAGATTAATCCAATGAACGAAAATTGGGTTAAGAAGTTCCCTTTCCTCGTGTCCGACTTGACTCGAATGCTATTTAACCTCCTAAATAATAAACTAGAGTTAATCTACACTTTCTTAAGAACCTTTTTCAAGTTAATTATTCCTTATATATCACTTATTACAATGTTACGAAAATTGTGTAGTCATGTAAGTTAATAACGGTCGTTTTGTCGATCTTTGGTACTTGAGTCAACAATAAACTTCATATAATTAAAAGTTGTTTATGTGGTAGAATATCCATTATCTCCATAATTATATTCCTGATTTAGATATCATATATATCCTATATATCCATTATATACATGAATTTATAATATTACATAACATTTAGAGGTAAGAAATGAAATACACCGTTCATGGAGACGGTAAGCCGTACGTACTCATGAACGCTAATTTCATTTTTATTTCGTATTTAATGGAAGTAAATTATAATTATATAAAGGTATAATAAAATTCCTATATTATATAATGTATAATACCATTTACTCCATCCTTTATACATCCCACATATGGCATTAACAATTCGAATCACTTTGAGGGGGCGGTAGTCCGCACATCCTAAAATGAAATTATCGCGTTTACCAATAATGAAAATCATAAAGGTATGCCATAAATGAAAAATACAGAATCATAAGAAAAAAACATAATATATATCATATATAAAAATAGTGTCATCATAAGGGCCACCATGAGTGGTGTTAAACGAAGATTGAACAGTTATCGCTTCGTGAGGCAGAAATTTTCCAACCACATAAACAGTATGTTCTTTAACCATTAGACGAAGGTGTGTGTAAGTGTAAATCAAATAATTCTCATAAAAACATACTATTATAATTAAGATACTGGTTTTGTTACAAAAGAATGTAATAAAAAGAGTTTAAGGGGTTGGAGAAGCAAAATAAAACAAAATAACATAAAAGAAGACATTACCTTAAAATCGGGTAACTCTTTTTTGATTTGAGCCAAAGGATTCCTTGGGAAGACTTCTACCCAAATTGATGCTTCTAGGAGTAAGATAGAGATGTTTAGAGAGTATTTGGGCAGAGTTTGTCCGAGCCAAATGGATTTATGGTGTGAATAAGGTGGTAGACGTGGGGGCCTTTTATAAGAGGAGAGGAGGGCACTCTTGGAAAGATTGAAGTGTTACTTTATTATGAAATTCTTTTTGGATTATAAAGGTCCCACAATGATATATTTCGAGTATAAGGTGATAAGGGTTCTAAATAATCTCATCCAATATGTTTTTGAAAAGTTCACGCCTTAGATTTTACATTTTCCTTTCATTTTATTTAAATCGATAATTAATGAGGTAATCGTAGCATCATCATGGTGTCATACATAATTTAATTTATTTATTGTCAAAAAATTATAAAAAAACTATCATGATGTAGGAAATTTTTTTATCTTTCTAATGAATATTTATAGTAAAAAATAGGACTTTTATAACCCCATTTAAGAATTGTTTTAGTAAAACAACTCAAGTTTGTGACATTTTTATTTTAACATTTAATAAAAAGTTTTTTATGTCATTTTCCTACCAATGTGGATCCATGGGGTCCCCAAGTTGACCCATGGATTGTATTGGTCGGCCGTGACTCATCCAATAGTGGTAGGACAAGTGTAAAGGTATTTTCATATTTTTATAATAACATTTTTACCTTAAATTTCAATAATTACCTTTAATCACGATTAATTAAACTTAAAAGTTACTATCCACCAAAAAATTATTTTAATCCCATTGAACAAAATTTTACTTCATAATGACAACAATTTATGTTGGATTTTTTAAAATCCAATCACAGAAGTGGTAATGTTTCATTTAAACAAAAAATCATTTTTTTAATTACCACTTAGTGGTTTCACTATTCATCAAAAATTGAAGTTTTTCAGAACAATGCAAAAATATCACCCTAAGCTATAATTGATATTCTGAATTAAAAAATGATGTCTATTTTACAAAATTCCAAACATATAAGTTTCATTAATTAAATTTATAATTAATTCCCGCTGTCACAACAAATAGTGTGTTTTTAAGAAACAATATATATCAAAACATTGACAATTGTTTATGTCCAATTTCAAAGTGAAATTAATTCTAATGACCACCATTGGATAAAAAGGTAAAAATATATTCAAATTATATTTTAAAATAACTCAATATAATAATTTATCACTATAAATTATTTTTATTAAAAAATGTTGTCTTTATGTATTTTTCATTATTCATAAAAATTGGAAGTTCTCAGAAAAATACCAAAAATTCAATATAGGTTAATTTCGATATTCCAAATCCATAAATGAAGTCCATTTTGAAATATAAAATATATATAATTTAAAAAAGTGGGTATTACTATTTATAATGGCTATTTTGGTTGGTCACGGTGCGTTAGAATCTAGAACTTGCGTATAATGCAAGCTATTGCATTATTGAAAGAGAAGAGTATCATGGAAGCTCGGGGTGTTACATTGAGCCTTACAGTGACAAACCCTCGAGAAGTATGAGTACAAAACCTCTAACATAAAGATGGAGGGCTGGCTGGAGGAGCTGGTGATAGCCTTCAGCTTCATCTGTTCTTCGACCAAGTACTGGATTCCTTTGGTCGTCAGCCAGATGCGGGAAGAAGCCCGTCAGTGGTGGACGCTCGACCTGGGGGATAGGAGAGAGGCTAAGGTGGTATGGTCTGATTTCGAGAAGGGGTTTCGGGCAGAATTACATTCTTCTATGATGAAGGCAGAAAAGAGGCAGGAGCTACTCTCCCTCTAGTAGGGGAGTATGTCGGTAAGGGAGATGGGGATCAAGTTTAAGGATCTCCTCCACTTTTCTCTGGATCTCTTTCCAGATGAGGAGTCTCAGGCGAGTCATTAAGAGGAGGCACTCCGACCCTCCCTCCAATACGCTGTTACCCCCTCCACCTTGCTGACATACATGGAGGTCTAGAAGAAGGCAGATGTGGTGGAGAGGATAAACACACTGGGCAGTTTGTCATGAGAGGGAATTCAGCTAGGCCCATCAATTGGAAAGGCCGTCAGCACCAGACCTCCAGCATCGGGACCCTCTTGGTTCCGACGAGCAGGGAGTAGGCCGCAACAGTTCCAGTTCCGGTCCCCCGGTCCTCACCATTTACCTTTGGGCACAGGACTGAGGTGTTTTTTCTATGGGAGCCATGGAAATCTCCAGAATCCGTTCCTGGACCGAGTTCAGTACGGCAGTGGTGGACAAACCCAGCACCCGCCTCAGCAGTAGTAGGGGAAGCGAGCTCCCACTCCTCCGGGGGTCGACGTTGCAGGGGGAGGCCAACCTTAGGGTGCTCCTCAGGGACCTCAACCAGGGCGTGGTTGGGGAGGCGGCCGACATCCAAGGGGCAGAGGAGCTGAGCATTGATAGTTTCATGCTGCGGAGGTAGCAGTTCCAGTGGGACCAGAGGTTGTTTGAGGTACGATTAGTTTGTTCAGTACCCTTTCTTATGCCTTGTTCAATACCAGTGCTTTACACTCCTTTGTTGCCCCCGGTATGGCCCGTGCTCTGGGTGTAGATTTCGAGATACTTCTGGTGCCCCTAGTGCTAAGCACACTAGTCAAAGGTTAGACCGACTTATTATATGTTTGTATAGGATGGACATTGATGATAGATCCACACCAGTCGGTCAGGGATCAACTAATTCTACAGATACAGCCATACGATGTCATCCTAGGCATCGACTGGCTGTTCTCTGTGTGTGTCATCATAATTAGCTTCCGAGGAAGGGTTTTATTCTCAGACATGGGTGGCCAATGTGTTACTTTCACTTGCTAGCAGAATGGTCAAAAGGGTAGTAGGAGAGAAGAACCCCTCCTCTCCATGTTAGCCGAGCTGTCGGTAGAGTCAGTAGATACTGAGATGGTGGAAGTACTAGGGATCGTCAGTGAGTTTATGCACGTCTTTCCTGAGGAGGTAACGACTCTACCCCCTTGACGTGATATCGAGTTTGGGATAGACTTGCATCCTGGTGCTCATCCTATTTTGATGGCTCTCTACCAAATGGTGCCTTCAGAGCTACGGGAGTTGCGGATTCAGATTGACGATCTGATGAAGAGGGGATATGTCCGACCAAGTCCGTCACCATGGGGTACTCTAGTATTTTTCACAAATAAGGCTGATGGTGGTCTCAGGTTGTGCATAGACTACACGAGGTTGAATCAGGTGACGATCATGAATTGCTAACCTCTTTCGAGGATAGAAGATCTTTTCAACCAGCTGAAAGGGGCAGGATGGTTCTAAAAGATCGACCTATGGTCTGGATATCACCAGTTGAGGGTGAAGGAGGGAGACATCTTGAAGACTACCTTCAAGTGTAGATATGGGAACTACGAGTTTGTAGTCAGGCCTTTCGGTGTTACAAACGCCCCGTCAGTGTTTATAGGGCTTATAAACTCCTTCATCCAAGAGTATCTAGATGAGTTTGTAGTTGTGTTCATCTGTGACATCCTAATCTCTTCAAGATCATTGGAGGACCACACAGAGCATCTAAAGATAGTTTTAGGGGTCCTCTGACAGCACCAGCTCTATGGGAAGTTGTCAAAGTGCATGTTCTGGATGCGAGAAGTACACTTACTTGGGAACATTGTGTCCGAACAGGGGGTAGTGATAGACCCATCAAAGGATGAGTTGATTTTTTCTTTGGAAGCACCCAAGAACGTGGCAGAGGTCTATAGTTTCCTCGGGTTGGCAGGTTACTATCGGAGGTTTGTACCCAACTTCTCTCGAGTTGTAGCACCTTTGACAGACATGACCAAGAAGGACCAGGTTTTCGTATTGGGTGAGCAGTGCGAGGCATCCTTCAGCTATTTGAAGGAGAAATAGGATAGTGCCCTAGTTCTGAGACTACCAGAAGAAAGGGCACCGTATGAGGTGTTCTGTGATGATTTAGGGTAGGTCCTTGGATGTGGTTTAATGCAGCGAAAATGGGTGATCTCTTATAGGTCTAGGAAGCTACGCCCTCAAGAGGGTAATTCTACCACCCACGATCTAGAGCTTGCATCTGTTGTGTTCACTCTAATGTTGTGGCGGAATTAACTCATCGAAGAACTCTTTGTGGTCTTTACAGATCACAAATGCTTGAGGTATATCATCTCCCAGCGGGACCTAAACTTACCGAAGCGAAGGTGGATGGAGTTCCTCCAAGATTACAATTTCGAGATTTCCTATACCTTAGGGAAAGGAAACGTGGTGGATGATTCCTCGAGGAGGAAGTCACAGAGGGATGCCATCCGAGAGTCGATGGACACTTGGAGGGTGATGGAGGACTTCCCTTCACCAGGATGCAAGGATGGATAGTGGTAGAGGTTTCCTGTATTAGATGTGCCTAAACTTGTGCGGGCGAGTCAGTCCTGCCCAAAGCAGATATTATCTTAACACGGAGGAAGGGAAACCCCTCTCCCACTAGACCAGATGGGGTGGCCATTTTTTGTTTTCCTAGAAATGGGGAAGGAGCGGTAGGGAGTTTGTGTTTGTTCAGAAGATAAGATATTCCTATGTCAGAGTGGTTCACTCTTGAGAGGTATCTTCTAGGGTGGATGTTCGGATTCCCCCCTCCCTCCAGGACGGGTTTTGATTCTCGAGGGTGACAATGGTTTGAAAGGTATCTGATGTAATGACCCAAACCCTCATGACCCATTCCTTTTCCAATTATCGGTACGACTGATCGGTGGAACCAATCTGCACAACCGATCGGCGTGACCGATCGGTGTCACCCAGCCTTGGCGGGTTTTTCTCCTGCAACCTCCCATGTAACCCCACTTTTAGACCCTTTTAACTTTTTGAAGCATTTCAAGGCCGTTTTTAATCCATTATTAATATCTAAAAATACTACGAAACCTCCCTATTGAATACCAATTAATCCAGTCATGTGTAACCACACAACCGCGTGGAATAACCACTATCTGACTTCCAAGGCATTCAAATTTTTTATTCCGTAACAACCGGATTTTATCTATATATCGTAGAAGAAGTTCTTTATCCCCTTATTCCTTTTTTCCCTACTTCTCTCTTCTTCCCGGTGCATTTTATCTCCATTGTTACTAAGGAAAGTGGGGCACCTATGCTGGAGCCCTGCAAGTCGCACATCCCCTGTTCCTAGGTTGTGGATAAAAACATCGATCGTTGATCAATCAAGTAGGGTTTCACCTTCGTCTCTCTTGTATATAAATCTTCTGGGGTGGTTACACTATTTATTTTGTAGAATTGGATGAACCAAAATTTAAAGAAGATAATAAATAGATTATAAATAACGAAAGGGAGGGGTTTCACTGATGATGCTGCTCTGTTTTTCTCTTCTATCATGATTGATGGTTTCTGGATTGTACGGGTTTACACCTACTGAAAATCATGGAAGTTGGTTGTCATTCTCTTTGAATTAATAAACACTTACTTCTGGTTCTGGTCGTGCAATTGAAATTGGTTAATTACGTATATTCATCTAAATAAATTGAAAGCACCAGGATCAATCCTTTTCTGTGATAACCTCGGTTAAAGTACATTGGAATTGGAATCATGGAGTGTGTTAAATCTTTTAAATCTTAAAATACCGGATGGTACTGCTTTGTGTTGGTGGTATTGGTTTGGTTTTTTTCATTCACGGGCCGATTGCTGGGTGATATTGGTGGGGATGGGATCCGCTGTTGTTATGGATTTTCTGGTTAAGAATTTAAGGCCGTGTGGTTACATGATTATATCATGAATTGGGGTGGGATCCTCTATTGTTGAGAAACCATTGGCTCCTGGATCCTGGGTACATAGGGCGGTATCTTGGTTTTTTTCTTTGGTTCTAGTACTTCGAGGAATCTCACTTATCCATCTTTTGTTGTGACTTTACAAGAGAACCGGGTGTGAAAGCTTAAATTGCTGGTGGGTGTATTCTATCCTTCTCTTGTGCTTATGCTTACAAGATTCCCAAGTAGGTGAAGAAACCTATTTAAACATTATTACTGAACATGAAAACATGGATGGCACACATGTGTTTCTGTTTTGTGTGAGTTGTGACTTAAACACAGGTGTTGAGTGTGTTCTTTAGGCTGGCTGAAGAAAATCCTAGATTTGGGTGAGTACTTGTTACCTATACATACTTATAGTTTTTGTGCTTCTTATTCATACCCCACCGAAGTTGAAAAATTAGTTCTGAACAACCACATTTCATGGAGGATGGTGTTTTTCCCAACACTTCTACTAGTGGCTGATTATTAGCTCCTTTTTACTCCCTTTTCTGGACAGCCCAAGTATCTTCGGGTAGGCTGTGATGGACTGAAGTCCATTATTAGCCCAAGAATATTTGGGCAGGGTAGTGTGGTGGTTAGCCCAGGTGTGTGCGGGCAGGTGGATTCCCAATTATCTTTGGGATGAGGCCCATGTGTCTTCGAGTGTGGCAGTTGTTCTTCTAGCACAGGGGTCTTCAGGCGTGGCAGTGGTTGTTTTGGGATAGGTGTTTGCAGGCATGGTTACATGTGACAGTAGTGGCCCAGGTTTCTGCGGGCGGGTTAGTGGTTGGGGCGAAGGTGTTTGCGGGCGAGATGTGTGGTTGAGGCCCAGGTGTGTGTGGGCGGGGTATGGCAGTGGGACTACGGTGAGAATGGCAGGATTGGTCTGATGCATAGGATGTCTTCAATAACCAGTGGGAAAGTGGTGTGGGGTGCCCAAACATTTATTTTCTTTTACTATACATTACTTGACTTGCGTTATTTAGGGAGTGTGCCTTGGTGAGGCTTGGGTGGTTAGTTTCCTTGTTAGGTGCTTGGTTATCTTTTTTCTCATAGGGCATTAGTACGCCTCTCCACCTGTGCATGAGAGTCTTTCGTTTTCCCTAATGACTATACTTGTATGCTCACCCTACGTATATAAAACTACTTTCAGGTTTCTAGTAGGACTTCGAGGATTGTGTTGGACTGTACTAGCTCAGACCTTGTGACAGATCATCGAAGTTGCTGTTGTTCTTTCTTTTGGGTTTTTTTTGCTTTGTAGTCTCTTTATACCTTGTGGAATTTACTTTTGTAACATGCATTGGGAATGGTTCTTATATTTACATTTAATTTCAGTTTGGTGTTGTGTGATTCACTATCTTATCTCCCAATCCTACTAAAAGAAATTGGGTAATCCCTTCCATTTAGTGTGTAACTTTATAACCTTGGTTCTGGTTGCCACTCCAGGACCTATTGAAGGATGGTTTCGGGGGTCATTGTCTCTCCTTCAACATAAAGATGCAATGGCCTGGAATTCTGCCAACCCTTCCCTCCTTTTTGTGAAGGTGGGCCGTGACACATCTTCTATTTACCTTTGTTGGTGCTACCCCTTCATCCCCTCCTCACAAGCCACTAGTGGTAATCCCTCAACATCCATAAACTAATCATTCACATTTTTCATCCCTTTATCTAGAAAATACTAATATCCCTAATTCAACTATGACATAAAAAAAATTCTATAGTATCCCCAACATTAAACACACTCTTCATGGATCATAAAATCCTATGAGAAATCATTAGGCCGAGTCCATGACTCATCCATCTCATTGGACATCTCCATCACCACCACCATTGATAGATATTGTCTTGTATAATTCTAATTTTTTTTATTTTACCACCACACATAATTTATAGATTATCCTACCCACATTCATATCTCAATGTTCATTGATGACCCACAATACTATATTTTCATGGACCATTTATGGGTCAAGTCGACACACATTAATAAGAACATAGATTTAGATATGCTGCAAAATATCTTCATGAATGAGGAAGCTATGGAGGTACTCTTATAGTTTAAACTAACAACAAAATTTAAGGTGCATGTGGAGAAAATTTATGAGCTCTTCCTGGAGATCCTAGACACTTTTGAGATGTGCATCATACACATCACTTTTTGGTTGGGTGGTAAAAAAATTTTATATTACTTTATGTGTGTTTAGAGTTGGATAAGATGTGTATTCCTCTATCAAAACTGACTCTCCAATATATGTTCACTTATGTCTTGATCATAAAAAGATAGGTACTCCACTAATATGTGAGTGGATTATCCATTATTCCACCAGCAAAAATGATCAATCGATTTCTAAGAGAACTCAAATGAGGGATGCTTATATTAGGGGTTTTCACCATGCCGTAGCTCATTCCTGGTTACCAAGGGAGGACTCAAAATAGGAATTAATTAGAAAAAGTGTCTATAATCACTTAAAAAATGAGATGCACTATCCTTATAAAGGATAACTAGTTTTACCTATAATTTTAGAGTCAATAAAAGAAGAAACTTGATAGTCTCATGAGTGTATTATCTATCACCTACCTCACTAGATATTTGGAAATCTTCCACAGGTCCAAGATAATTTCATCCTTGGGTCCCATGTAGTCCATGGTCCATCCCATAATCAATAATATGGGGATTATTCTGAAGATAGGGTGTCACTATGATTGGTCACTTGAGTACTATGAGTCCACTAATGGGGTTGATACTAATGATGAATATTCCACCACTTATATTCCATCAGACCATCCTGCTTCTATCAAACCTAAGGAATCATTATCTTTTGAACCTACAACTTCACTATCATATATTTATGATGTGGTATATAGAAATTATTAGAGTCTTTAGTATATTCAAGTGAATGTAAGGCGTGTCTTTCACTATTTCAACATCTCATCCATAGATTCTACTTCTGCTCTACCCTAACCACAAAATCGTCCTACGCTCCGCCAATATTTGATTATTCTGTTGCCTCTATTCTAGTCCCATCCAACCTTACCCTAACTATTCCTTTGGTCCATATCCCAATGATAATAATTGATCCTACTAATTTTTAAGACTTCATAGTGGAACACACATGACCGTGCAATGGACATTCTTTTCCATCTTCCTCTAAGGTTCTTTTTTCAATCATTCTACAATAAATAATGAATCCATCTAGACTATAACCTCATCTAATCTTACCTCTATCCTAAAAACAGATGTGGATAATGACCACGATGATAGATCAATGATACCAGTTTCATTTTTTGGCCCACAATTACATTCCACCATCACTAGTATCGATAAGGTATGACAGCTACAACCACAAATAATTTAGGATCGGACCTCTGATTATAGTGGTGTAGAGTATTTTCATACCATTTGTTCTTTTCCTAGAATACCAAAATGATGTTTTTCTTTTTTGGTTGTTTAATTGTTTTCCTTGTATTCAAATTTCACAGTTTTGACATTTATATTATCTAATTTGAGAGATATGGTAATTGAGTGGGAAATGATTCTATAATGTTGTCTTTACAACTTTTGCATCATGTTTCCTATATATTTTGTAGATTACACTACAATTACTATCGATGCACATATAGGGAAACCCATTATCATTCACCATCATTTATTTTCTAAATATACCTGATATAGGGACTTTTCTAGGCCCAATAGGGGCCTATATACACTGGGAGGGGGGGGGGGGTGAATCAGGGTATGGATATTCATTTTAAAAATTCTTCCTGCCCCACTAGATCTTGACCTCTTTATTACAAGGGTCACATTGTTTGAAATTGTGTGTTTATTATGACAACTTTGTTTCTTGTTTATCTAATGATGATGATTTAAATGCAATGCAGGGAAGTAAGCATGCAGATATAGTGATTTTTTACTTGGTTCACCCTCACTGGGCTACGTCCAAAGAGCATACAACGATGATGTCCCGCTTTACCAAATCCACTAATGCACACTACTGTTTACAAGGTTCAGACTATCTAACTTCTATGCCAAGGATCACTACCTTTACAAGGTTTAGGGTCAGCTCACTTTTTTCCCAAGGGTCACACCATGTTTCTCTCTCTCTGGCTCAATACCAGTGGAGAGGATCACCTTCCTCCTATTAATTTGTTCACTACTCTGGAAAGGATCCACTCACAGTTTATGGACCTATCGTTCTCTTCATTATCACTAATGAATACATCATATATTGTATGTGGATGCTCTGTTGAAGTTCAACTTTCACCCGTAGATGAATCTCACTTTGAACCGAAGGTATCGGGAAAACTTCTAGCTTCCACGTAGCCCTGAATCACAGTTGTGGGTCACCCATACATGGCGCCCTTCTCTGAGCCGGCATGAAAGTCTCGGTGTGCAAGTCTAAACCGGCATGCATGTCCACCTCAACCACTTGCGTGACAGAATATTCTGCAACTCCAAACATGCGCGACTCTCTCCTTTTTACGCCCAAACCAATATTGGCGCGCAACCACCAACTATCGCGCTTCATCAAAATCTGGTGCGCAAGTCCACCTCAACCACTTGCGCGACCCCTTCTTCCTCAACTCGAAACATGGGCGACGCCCTTCATTCTTCTCCCAAACCACCTTGGGTGCACAACTATCACCTGTCGTGCAACTTCTACTTGTGCTACCCACCACCACTTGCGCGACCACCACACTTGAATGACAGGAGATCTGATTTTATCTAAGTGCTGAACTCGTATAGAATGAGGAGGGGTCTACCTCTATTTATAAGTATTTGGACACCATGCGTGATGGTGTGCAATTCTCCCCTTGGCGCACAAGTTTCGGCATGCAAGTCTCTTCCACGCAAGTCACTAGTGCGCCCAACCCTAAAACATGGGCGCCCAATTCTAGCTTTTCCATATTTTGATGTTCTGATCTTGAAAAACATAGGGCATGCATGTTTCCTCTCCTTTAAGACAATGACATAAAAGTCCCTTTTCCAAAACCACCTCTCTCCATTCGACAAATTTCAGGTCCAAAAATTTGGCAAACACTGGAAAACTGCACCACCTTGTATCTTCTATTTTTGTACCACCTCTAGATCATCCATTAATTTTTTGACTTTCTTGAATAATACATGGATCATTAACCACATCCCTTGAACTCGAAATTCCACCATCAAATTCCCTTTGTCAACAAATTTGTACGTCACTATTTGCTTTGTCAACAATCACAACACAGATGTCCACTTTGTCAACAAACACAATCACCTCAAAAATGCTTCAATGATACCTTGAGGTATTTTTCCCAACAATATCCCCCTTGGGGTTTGTTGAAAACTCATCCATAAAAAGATACATTGTTAATTCTTCATCCACCATTCAATTATTACGATTCCGATAGTGATCAAAGATTTAATCAACACATACTATAAGCCCACATGAGCAATGCTCAGTGTGAGAAACAAGAGTAAATGAATAGTTCATCAATGAATCACTTCATATCTGACACACACTGTTGACACCAAACAGATACCAATTTTTGTAAATATTCTTACCATATTCCAACACCACTCTTGTGCTTTTATCACGATCCTCAGTTGTCATTATATATATTCATTGATCGATGGGTTCTAGCATCGTCAGATCTAATATTCTCCCCATGTACCATTGCTCTCTACCTATCTCGCTGGTCCACCTATCATATTATACCTATATCAATCATGATTTATCAAATTTCCACACTATATACCCCTTGAATAATCACTATTTTCTTCCCCCTTTGTAAACAAACCCAAAGGTCACTCCATTGCAGTCTATAAGAGAGTAGAGAATACATATCATCACATTAGGGAAGAACATATCATACCTCGGGGAGAGGGGTTCCACATCCACAATATTTTAAGTGTGGGAAGTTGACTGAACTCCCAGAGCCAGTTGATACCTTTCAAATGCTTACTTGGGTAAGGCCTTTGTCAGAATATCTGCAACTTGGAGCTCTGTAAGCACATACTCCAACTTCAAAAGACCTTTTTTACATTCTCCTTGATGAAAATGATTTTTGATCTCAATGCGCTTTGTCTTTGGGTGATGAACTTTATTTTTTCTAAGATTGATAGCTCTTGAGTTATCACATTGGATTTTGATTGGAGACTTCACTTGAACTCCCATATCTTCAAGATACTACTTCATCCACAATAACTGTGTTCATGTTTGAGTGGTGGAAATATCCTCAGCTTCTGTGGTGCTTAATGAAATGCAATCATGCTTCTTGCCTAACCAAGTAATACATAGTCCTCTAAGATAGAATTCACGTCTAGATGTTGATTTCCTATCATCCATTGAACCAGCCCAATCTGTATCAGTATATCCCAATTACTCTTTTAGAGATTTGTTGTTATATGTCAAGCCGAAGTCCACCATGCCCTTGATATATCGAAGTATTCTTTTCACTCAAAGTATGTGGATTTCCTAGGGATTACTATGATATCTTGCTGCTTGGCATGTGGTGAAAATAATGTCAGGCCTTGTTGCGGTCAAGTATAACAAACTTAAAATAAGTTTCCAGTATTCTGTGATATTAAATGCATTTCCATCATCATCTATTGATAATTTCTATAGGTAGAAACCAGAGTCTTCATCTCCTTAGAATTCTCCATTCCAAAACTTCTTAAAACTACCTGGGCATATTTGGATTGAGAACTGAATGTTCCATTCCTTACTTGTGTCACCTGTAGATCAAAGAAAAATGTTAGATCTCCAATAATTGACATTTCAAACTCATTTTTCATGAATTCAGAAAACTTTATGCACTGATCTTTCTCTGATCTGCCAAATATGATGTCATAGACATAAACCAACAACATCATCCTTTGATTACTAGCATTACTGAAATAGAGATTGTAATCAACTCCCCCATGCTTGAAACCAGGTTTCTTCAAGTACAGATCAAGCCTTGAGTACTATGATCTTGGTGATTGTTTCATCCCATACAATGCCTTCTACAATCAGGAAACCATGTTATCATCCTCGTGAATGAGAAAAATATTTGGCTGCTCAATATACACCTCCTCTTCCAGAACTCTATTCAAGAATGCAGATTTGACATCCATCTGGAACACTTTTACCATTATTTGCATTTCTATGGCTAAAAATAATCTGATTGTCTCTAGCCTTGTAACTAGTGAAAATGTCTCATCAACATCAATACCCTCCATTTGGTAGTATCCTTTGCACACCATTCGTGCTTTCTTTCAAATAATTGTGCCATATTCGTTCATCTTGTTGTGAAAGACCCATTTAGCCCTGATAAAGTTCTTATTTTCTGGCCTCGAAACAGTATCTCGAGTCTAATTACCAATTATATATTTCATGTTCAGTTGTATATCAAATATTCATCTTTCCTGATGATATAGATTTATTTCCTCAGGTTCATTATTAGTAGTTGCTTCTCCATTATCATGTTCCACTTCTGATCCCCCTGAGTCTCTCACCATATCATTACATTAAATAGACATCTATTCATTGTGTCATTTTTCTGTGGCATCATTTCATTCAACTACAATTCAGAGATTCTTGTAGGAACTTGTTGATACTTTCTCACAGCTTCTTGGTATCCTGAAAACAGTCAGCTAAAACCACATTGTTGGAGAAAAATAAATAATCATGGAATGCTAGATTATTTATGCTTCTCTCACAATATGTCTTCCCTCGATAAACAATACTTGAGTTGAGTCATCCAATTATTGGATTGATGGCACTTGCATCTGATTTTGTCATTGAATGCTCCCCCTATGTTATGAAACACTTCCTGGGGTTAGGCCCACTGTTTAGACTCATAACTATTATTTTCCAACTATATCATTTATATAAATCTGGCACACGCCATTGAGCCACTAACAAAATCTCTAAGCCTACTGAGTTTGAACTTGGTGTAGGAAACAAGAGAAAAAGTTAATAACACAATCACTTTATATTATGCTCTGTTTCTCCCATTCTTCTTCAACGTGGTACCTAATTTGAGTCAATCGAAACTCTGAATCACATCTGCTCATCCCTTCACATCTTTAGATGCCACATCCCCTTGAATCATATCTCCCTAAAAACATAACCACACGAATCGTTAGTTAACAAAATTTATAAACATATGGAGAGTGGGGTGCTTCTGAAATCCTCAGGATGAGGCTTTTTTATGATCCGGATGGGTAAACCATTTGATTCTTTCTTACAGAGAATCACACTCTTTCCTTGCGTCTTCTAACTGCCTAGCCAATTTTAGCTGCTCTATCCATATGACTAATCATTATTTACCCACATTCTGAGTCTTTTTCTGATATGTGGAATTTGCAGGCTCATCCTTTCTCACAGTATGGGGCTTAGTCCAACTGGTACACATTTCTTTGTTTTATTTTCCACCAAAATCTCATTTCTCTTGTTTCCTTCTCTAAGTAGGAATCTCTCTACTTGTCATCTTCCTTTGCTTCTTCCACCATTGCTGGGATTTTCCTTTTTTCCTCTAGTTCTCTCTATGGCACACGACATGTGAGTTTTTCAATGCATTCTTTGTTTATCTTTCTTTTATCAGATATATGAGTCACCACACTATTTTTCACTGGTGGAGAGTCTTTCATTGAATGTCCATTCTTCTTACTCATAGCTAGAGTAGATCTTCCTTTAATCTTCCAGGTTTGTTCACATTCTCTCCACAAGAGTTATTCACCTTCTCTTCCAATGCATAATTTCCTATCATGCACAACTAGATTTGAGAATCTCCTTTGGAGTTCCCTTTCCATTCTTGTGATCTTCTTGCTGAAATTTCCTTCCATGTTCCCATAATCTGAACATATAAATCATTTTCCATCAAAGGCATACCTCATTTTGTCATTTCTATGTCGAGATACCGATACAACTTGAGTTCTTCCTTTGACATGGATATCCTGAGAATCCTGACACATACTCATGGTGTGTCCCATTCTTCCACAGTAATGGCATCTAACAAATTATTTCCTTCGAGAGACTCTTCTTTCTGCTTTCTCATGACACATCTTCTTCTTCTTCTCAGATCTGGTAATGTTTCCATTTTCACAACTTGAGATGTATTCTTGTGCCTCTGAACATAAGCTTGATGTTTGACCATGAATCCCACAATAATAGCACAAATTATAATTTCTTCATGTAAAATCCTTTTTAGTTCTCTCTCCAGATCCTTCATGGGTTTTCTTATCACTAGAGATTTTCACTACTCTTTTCCTATCATGCATAGGACTAAGATCATCATATAAAATTCAAGATTTTCCCAAAATGGATGGCCTTTGTGATGATACAATCCTTTCATGATTCTCCCCTGATGTAACAAACCTGGATTTCATTTCATCATTACCTACCAAAGGGTAATCAAATAAAAAGTGTAGTTCATCCTTCAACTTGGGCTTGTCTTTGGATTTAGATTTCTACATTTCTTTCTTGACCGATTCTATTTCTTCCTCTAGTTTCTGAATCTTTTTATCTCTTAATTCAAGTTGATCGTCAAGTTCTCTATTGATAAGATTTCATCTAATCATCTCATCTTCCAATTCATGTGTCAGATTATCCACCATGACAACTTACTCATTTAATTTCTATTTTTCCTGAGAAATAGATTCAGATACGAATGAATTATCTAGTTGAAGAATTTGATTCCTCTGAACTAGCTCAGATATATGTGTAGCAAGATCATCATTTCTGGCCTTCAAATTTTGAATTTCATCTATGTTCAGATTCTTTCACTAAACATCATCTTTCAGCTTTTCTATATTTATAGACAACTTTTGTAGTTCTTCGGCATGAAAATCATTCTTCTCCTTTAGACTAGTGGCCATATCCATAATCCTTTGATTGAATCCTCTGTGATAGTTAAACTTAATTTATATTACATGGATTCAAATGTATTTAAATTTAATTTCTTCATCCAACTTATGACCCACTTCCTTCTTTTGTGGAAAACATCCACTTTTTGCCTTCTGGTAGTTTCTTTATCATTAGATGTTCCAACGTCACTTGGAATATTAGGTACTTCACTCATTCCTTCAGCATCATTGAATGACTATGAATTTTTCACTGTACAAATTATCCAAATCAACATTTAGTTTATGATCTGATTCTTTTAACTAAATCACATAGTCTCCACAGACACTTCCACACTAAGGGATACCACCTGACTTCTGCTTGTTCTTTGACATAAAACCCTTTTCCATGGTACTCCAAGATAAGGGTATACAAAATTATCACACAAATAGACTAACCCAAGTCAGAGAAAAAAAGTCTGATAAAAGAATCATTTCCCTATGATTCCTATTTTTAGGACCAATAGGGGGCTATATACTCTGAGAGGGGGGGGGGGTGAATCAGGGTATGGATGCTATTTTTCAAAATTCTTCCAACCCCACTTGATCTTGACCTCTTTATTACAAGGTTCACTTTGTTTTCACTTTTTTTTTTATTAAGACCACTTCTTTTCTTCTTTATCTGATGATGATGCTTTAAATGAAATGCAGGGATGTAAGCATGTAGACATAGAGATTTTTACATGGTTCACCCTCACTGGGCTATGTCCAAGGAGCATACAACGACGATGTGCCGTTGTACCAAATCCACTAAAACACACTTCTATTTACAAGATTCAGTCTAGATCACTTCTATGCCCAGTATCACATCCTTTACAAGGTTTAGGGACAACTCACTACTTTCCAAAGGGTCACTCTCTGTTTCTCTCTCTCTGGCTCACTACTGGAGGAGAGGATCACCTTCTTCCTCTTCTTTTGCTCACTACTCTAGAAAGGATCCACTCACAGTTTATGGACCTGTAGATCTCTTCATTATCACTAATTAATACATCCTCTATTTTATGTGGATGCTATGTTGAAGTCCAACATTCACCCGTAGATGAATGTCACATTGCACCGAAGGTATCGTCAAATCTTCCATCTTCCACGCAGCCCTGAATCACTGTCGTGCATCAACCATACATGGCACCCTTCTTTGAGCTAATGCACAAGTCTCAGAGCGCAAGTCCAGACCGGCACAAATGTCCACCTCAACCACTTGCACAACACAAGATTCACCAACTCCAAACATGTGCAACTCAATCCCTTTACACCAAAACCAATATTGGCACGCAACCACCAACTATCACGCATCTTCAAAATCTTGCGTGCAAGTCCACCTCGACCACTTACACGACTCCTCTGTCTTTAACTCGAAACATGGGAGACAACCTTCCTTCTTTTCCCAAACCACCTTGGGCACAGAACTATCACCTGGTGCGCAACTTCTACTTGTGCGACCAACCACCACTTGCGCGACCACCACACCTGCGTGACGAGAGCTCTGATTTTCACTAAGTGTTGAACTCGTACATAATGAGTAGGGTTCAAAATATATTTAAAGGCATTTGGAAACCCTGGGTGAAGGCGTGCAAGTCTCCCCTTAGTGTGCATGTTTTGGTGCACAAGTCTCTACCGCGCAAGTCACTAGCGCGACCAACACTAAAACTAGGGCGCCCCTTTTCCCTTTGCCATATTCTGATGTTATGATCTTGAAAAATATAGGGCAGGAAAGTTTCCTCTAGTTCAATAAAACAGCGTGAAAGTTCCTTTTCCAAAACCACTTTTCTCCATTTGTCAATATTCAGGAAAAAAAATTTCGAAAAAATTGGAAAACTGCACAACCTTGTATCTTTTCTTTTTGTACAACCTCCAAATCATCCATTCATTTGTTGAAATTTTTGATTAAGACATGGATCATTAACCAAAGCCCTTGAACTCGACATGCCACCATGAAATCCCCTTTGTCAACAAATATTTACGCCATGGTTTGAATTTTCAACAATCACAACATAGATGTCCACTTTGTCAACAAACACAATCACCTCAAAAATGCTTCATTGATACCTTGAGATATTTTTTCCCAACAATCTCCCCCTTTGGGTTTTTTGAAAACTCTTCCTAAAAAATATACATCGTTAATTCTTTAGACACTATCCGCCTATTGAGATTCCAATAGTGATCATGGATTTACTCTAAGACCACGTAAGCAACGCTCAGCGTGAGAAATAAGTGTAACTAAAAATTTCATCAATGAATCGGATCAACTCTTACACTCACTGTTGACACCAAATAGATACCAATTTTTTGAAATATTCTTACCGTATTCTAAAATCACTATTTTTCTTTTATCAAGATCCTTAGCTATCATGATATCTATTATTTGATCGATCACTTCTAGCATCATTAGATTTACTATTCTCCCCCTCTCTCATTGGTCTCCCCATATCTCACTGCTCCACCTGTCAGCTTCTCCTCATATCAATCATGATTTATCATATTTCCACACTGTCTCCTCCTTGAAAAATCAGTATTTTCTCCCCATTTTACAATGAACCCAAAGGTCACCCCTTCGTAGTCTGTAACAGAGAAGAGAACACGTATCGGCCCATTAGGGAATAACACATCATACCTCGGGGAGAGGGGGTTTCACATCCACACTCTTTTAAGTGTGGGGAGTCGACAGAACTCCCAGATCCAGTCGATGCCTTTCATACTCATCCTTGGGTACGACATTTGTCAGAATATCTACAACCTGGAGCTCTATAAACACATACTCTAACTTCACAAGTCCTTGAACCACCTTCTGCTGTATGAAATGATATTTGATCTAAATGTGATCGGTCCTTGAGTGATGAATTTGATTTTTTCTAAGATTGATAGCACTTGAGTTATCAAAATGGATTCCGATCAGAGACTTCACTTCATCTCCCATATCTTTAAGCTACAACTTCATCCACAATAACTGTGTGTACGCTTGAGTGGCCGCAATATCCTCAGCTTCTGTGGTACTTAATGAAATTCAATAATGCTTCTTGATTAACCAAACAATGCATATTCCACCAAGATAGAATGAACCTCCAGATGTTGATTTTCTGTCATCCACTGAACCGGCCCAATCTGCATCAGTATATCCCAATAACTCTCTTTGAGATTTGTCGTTATATGTCAAGCCGAAGTCCATCATGCCTTTGATATACCGAAGTATTCTTTTCACTACAAGCATGTGGCTTTCCTTGGGAATACTATGATATCTTGCTGCTTATCTTATGGTGAAAACAATTTCAGGACTATTTGTGGTCAAGTACAACAATCTTCAAAAACATTTCTTGTATTTTGTGATATTAACATCCTTTCCATCATCATCTTTTGATAATTTCATCTGGGTTGCAACCAGATTCTTCATCTCTTTGGAATTATCCATTAGAAACCTTATTAAAACCTCCTTGGAATATTTGTATTGAGAAATTAATGTTGCATTCCTTACTTATGTCACCTGTAGACCAAAGAGAAACATTAGCTCTCTAATTATTAACATTTCAAACTCATTTTTCCCTAATTAGGAAAACTGTCTGCACTGAGCTTCATCTGATCTTCCAAATATTATGTCATCGACATAAACCAACACCATCATCCTTTGATTACTATCATTGTTAAAATAGATATCGTAATCAACTCACCCACACTCGGAACCAAGATTTTTCAAGTACTGATCAAGCCTTGAGTACCATGCTCTTGGGGCTTGTTTCAGCCCATGCATTGACTTCTTCAGTCTACAAACCTTGTTCTCATCCTGATGAATGAGTAAACATCTAGCTAATCAATATATCCCTCCTATTTTATAACTCTATTCAAGAATGAATATTTGACATACATATGGAACACTTTTAACTTTATTTTCCCTGTAATGGCTGAAAATAATGTTATTGTCTCCAGCCTTAAAACTAGTGAAAATGTCTCATCAACATCAACACCCTCTTTTTGGGAGTATCCTTTGCACACCGGTCATGCTTTTCTTCTAATCACCATGCCATATTAATTAACTTTATTGGAAAATACCCATTTATTCCCGATGACGTTCTTATCAGCTGACCTCAAAACAATCTCCCACATCTAATTACCAATTATATATTTCATGTTCAGTTTTATCTCGACTCTTCAACTTTCATGCTGATATAGATTTGAATTCTTCGTGTTCATTATTAGTATCTATTTATTCATTATCATGTTCCACTTCTTCTCCGCCTGATTCTCTCACCACATCATTAATTTCAATAGACAACTAGTCATTGTGTCATTGTTCAGTGGAATCATTTCTTTCAACTACTATTCTGAGCTTCTTGTTAGAACATGTTGATACTTTCTCACAGCTTCATGGTATACTGAAAAAAGGCAGCATATACCACATTTTTAGAGAAAAATAAATAAGCATGGAATGATTGATTATTGCTTCTTCTCCCACAATATGTCTTACCTAGATAGAAAACACCTGAGCTGAGTCATCCAATTATTGGATTGATGGATCTTGAATCTAAGTTTGACAATGAATGATCCCCCTATGTTATGAATCACTTCATGGCGTTATGCCCACTGTTTAGACTCATAACCATTCTTTTACACCTGTATCATTTATACCAATCTGGCACATGACATTGAGCCACTAACAAAATCTCTAAGCCTACTGAGTTGGAACTCGGTGTAAGAAACACGATAAAAAGTTAATAACACAGTCACTTTCTATTGTTCTCTATTGCACCCATTCTTCTTCATCTTGGCACCTGATTTGAGTCAATCAAAACTCTGAAGCATATCATCTCATTCCTTCAAATCTTTAGATGCCACATCCCCTTGGAACGTATCTCCCTATAAATTGAAACACATGAATCATAATTAACAAAATTTATACACATAGGGTGATGGGGGTCCTTTTAAAATCCTCAGGATGAATATTGTTGTTGATCTGGATGGGTCAACCCTTTGATATTTTCTTGCAGAGCATCACACTCTTTCCTTGCTTCTTCTAACTGCCTAGCCAATTTTAGCTTCTCGAGCCATATGACTAAGAATTATTTACCCCCATTATGAGTCTTTTTCTGGTATTTGGACTTCACATGCTTATCCTTTCTCACAGTTTGGGGTTTAGTCCAACCGGTACACATTTCCATCATTTATTTTCCACCAAAATTTCCTTTCCCTTGATTCGTTCTGTGAGTAGGAATCTCTTTGATTGCCATCTTCCATTGCTTCTTCCACCATTGTAGGGATTCTCATTTTTTCCTCCAGATATATCTGTGGCACATGACATGTGAATTATTCAATGCATTCTTTGTTTATCTTTCTTTTATCAGATATATGAGTCACCACCCTATTTTTCACTAGTGGCGAGTCTTCCAGTGAATGTGCATTCTTCTTACTCACAGCTGAAGTAGATATTTCCTTAATCTTCTAGGATTGTTCACATTTCGTCCATGAGATCTATTCACCTTGTGTTCCAGTGCATAATTTCTTATCATACACACCTGGATTTGAGAATCTAATTTCGAGTTCCCTTTCCATTCTTGTGTTCTTATTGCTGCAATTTCTTGCCATGTGCCCATAATCTGAACATATAAAACATTTTCCACCAAAGGCATTCCTCATTTCAGTATTTCTATGTCCAGATGCCGATACACCTTGAGTTCTCACATTGATCGCGATCTCCCGAGCTTCCTGACACATACTCATGGTGTGTCTTATTCTTCCACAAAAATAGTATCTAACAAATTATTTCTTAGGAGAGACTCTTATTTCTTCTTTCTCATGACACATATTCTTCTTCTTAGATCTAGTAATGTTTCTATTTTAACTTCCTCAGATGTATTATTGTGCCTCTGAACATAATCTTGATGTATGACCTTGAATTCCAAAAAATAGCACATGATATCATTTCTTCCTGTAAGATTTTTTAGGTCTATCTCCAGCACCTACAAGGTTTTTCTTATCACTGGATATTTTCACTGCTCTTTTCTTGTCCTGAATAGGAGTGATATCATCATATCCAATTCTAGATTTTCCCAAAATGGATGGCCTCTGTGATGATACAATCCTTTCATGCTTCTCCTCTGATGTAGCATATTTGGATTTCATTTCATCATTAACTGCTAAAGGAAAATCAAATAATAAGTGCAGTGCATCTTTCAACTTGGGCTTATCTTTGAATTT
The DNA here is from genome assembly GCA_963277665.1 of Viscum album. Taxonomy (NCBI): domain Eukaryota; kingdom Viridiplantae; phylum Streptophyta; class Magnoliopsida; order Santalales; family Viscaceae; genus Viscum; species Viscum album. The sequence continues at coordinate 1,427,228,150 of OY728156.1, read as the reverse complement.
AGATTTCTCCATTTCATTCTTGACTGATTCGATTTCATCCTCCAGTTTTTGAGTCTCTTTATATCTTGATTTAAGTTGATCATCATGTTCTATCTTGAGAAGATTTCCTCTAATCATCTCATCTATTAATTCATGCGTCAACTTATCCACCATGACAACTTGCTCCTTTACATTCAATTTTTCCTGAGCAACATATTCAGAGACGAATGAATTGTCTTGTTGTAGACTTTGATTCTTCTGAACTAGGTCTGATAGTAATTTATAAAGATCAACATTTCTGGCTTTCAAATTTTGATTTTCGTCTATGTCCAGATTCTTTCCCTAAACATCAGCTTTGGGCTTTTCTCTCTTTATAGACAACTTTTGCAGTTCTTCGACTTGAGAATCATTTTCTCCCTTAGACCAGTTGCCACATCAATAATCCATTGATTTAATCCTCTATGTTTGTTAACCTCAATTTCCATTACTTGGATTTAGATATCTTTTGATTTAATTTCTTCATCCAACTTCTCACCCACTTCCTTTGTTTTATAGACAACATCCACTTTTTTCCATCTGGGAGTTCCTTCTTCATAAGTAGTTCCAATGTCACTTGGAATATCTTGTACATCACTCATTACTTCAGCATCATTGAGTGAGTATTAATTTTTACTATACAATTTATCCAAATCAACATTTAGTTCACTACCATATTCCTTTAATAGAATCACACAGTCTCCACAGACACTTCTGCTCTAAGGGATACCTCCTGACTTCTGCCTCTTCTTTGATCTTCTACCCTTTTCCATTGTACTCCAAGACAAGGGTAGACTGAATTATCCACAAAAATAGACTAACCCAAGTCATAGAAAACCAGTCTGATAAAAGAAACATATCCCTATGATGCCAATTGTTAGGACCAATAGGGGCCTATATACTCTGAGAGGGGGGATTAATCTGGGTATAAATGTTCTTTTTCAAAATTCTTCTTGCCCCATTGGATCTTGAACTCTTTATTACAGGAGTCACTTTTTTTGAACTTTTGTTTTTATTATGACTACTTATTTTCTTCTTTATCTTGATGATTCTTTAAATGCAATGCAGGGAAGTAAGCAGGCAGACACAGAAACATTTACTTGGTTCACCATCACTGTGATACGTCCAAGGATCTTACATCGGTGATGTGCCACTATACCAAATCCATTAAAGCAGACTGTTGTTTACAAGGTTTTGGATAGATCACTTCTATGCCCAGGCACACTACCTATACAAGGTTTAGGGTTAGCTCGTCGCTTTCCCAAGGGTCACTCTCTGTTTATCTCTCTCCGGCATACTGCCAGTGGGGAGGATCACCTTCTTCCTCTTCCTTTTCTCAATACTCTATAAAGGGTCCACTAATAGTTTATAGACCTGTAGGTCTCTTCATTATCACTAATGAATACATCCTATGTTTTATGTGGATGCTCTGTTGAAGTCCAACATTCACCCATAGATGAATCTCACTTAAAACCGAATGTATCAGGCATACTTCTAGCTTCCACACAGCCCTGAATCACTGTCATGCATCAACCATACCTCACACCCTTCTCTGAGATGGAGTGAAAGTCTCGTCACACATGTCCAAATAGGCACGCAACTCAACCTCAACCACTTGCATGACACAAGCTTCTTGAAACTCCAAACTTTCCCGACCCACCCCTTTGTACTCCCAAACCAATATTAGTGCACATCCACCAACTATCACGCTTCTTCAAAATCTCGTGCGCAAGTCCACCTTAACCACTTACGCGACACCTCCTTCTTCAACTCAAAACATGGGCAACACCCTTCTTTCTTCACCCAAAACACATTGGGTGTGCATCTATCAACTTACACTCAACTTTTACTCACGCGACCCACCACCACTTGTGCTTCCACCACACCTGGGTGACAGGAGCTCTGATTTTCTCTAAGAATTGAACTCGTACAGAATGAAGAGGGGTCAACCTCTATTTATTAGAATTTAGACACCCTGTGTGACGGTATGCAAGTCTCCCCTTGACACGCAAGTTTCGGCACGCAAGTCTATGTCGCGCAAGTCACTAGCGTGACCAACCCTAAAACAATGGCTCCCCTTTATCTTGTTTCCATATTTTGATGTTTTGATCATGAAAAATATAGGGTGCGCAAGTATCCCTAACTTCAAGAAAATGGTGTGCAAGTACCTTTTCCAAAACCATTTTTCTCCATTTATTGATTTTTTGGCCCAAAAATTTGGCAAACACTAGAAAATGGCACCACCTTGTATCCTCTCTTTTGTACCACCTCCAGATCATCCATTCATTTGTCGAAGTTAATGAATCATACATGGATCGTTAACCATATCCCTTGAACTCGACATGCCTCCATGAAATCCCCTTTGTCAACAAATTTGTACGTAATGGTTTGCTTTTTCAACAACAATAACACATATGTCCACTTTGCCAACAAACACAATCACCTCAAAAATGATTCAATGATACATTAAGGGATATTTTCCCAACATAAATCCCTATTAGATCAATCCCCAAGATCTAATTATTCTCATACTTCTTCATGATAGGTATTGTTAGTCCATATCTAAGGTGGTCATGCCCAACGAAATACCATCAAATCTTGATGATGTCTCCTCTAGTTCAAAAAAGTGGTTGAGGACATAAAATATTATGGAGTTCCCTTGATGATCTTTGTACATAAATCGTTATTATGATATCCTATTAGTTACTAATGGAAGAAAACCTATATTTTGATCTTTTTGGTCTCAAATTTGTTTGTTTAGGCCATTCTTTTTATTTTTCTAGGTCTATCAATTAGATATATCATTCTATTATATATTTTTTATTTATATCCGAGAACAATAATCTATGATGATACCCATTCTTGTTTATTATGTTTCGATAAAACAAATTCTACATACATATCAGTTATGTCTAGTGAATTGATTATTTCCATTGTAAATGAATATTTTTTCTATCAAATTTTCATAGGTATCCCAATTTCACAAAAATAACCTATATTTAACCCCAAGGCATAAAATTTATATTAAAGAGACCTAGATTCCCTATACTAATTTCATACATTCCATTTATGAAATATTTTTTCTTTCATTATTATCTCACAACCATAACTTTCCAAAATATTGAAGACATTGTTTTTTATTATGTGTTCATTTTCCGAGGAATTTTTGAGATTTACTGTAAAAACAACTGGATTACATCCTATTATCTTTATCCATGGAGAAATTTGTCATTAATGTATACATTAACTAGAAATCTCATTTCACCAATAAAAATGATCTAATTGTTTTATATTGATAAGGTTAAAATATATTATTTATCCATGTTTATAATTTTAGCATTATTATTGGGAAGTGTAATGTACTACATGATCAATATTTCTACAATTTATTTATGACATTTTAACAAGTTTCTATGCATTGAGTGATTTCCCCATTTTATGTATTCCCACTACCATGTGAATTTTAAACCGACATTTTCCCATTTATTTTTGAGCATATTTCTAGATGTTTCCTTAGGGAATGTAACCATATCATAACATGAATAATAATTATATCTAGTATATGACTAAAAAATACATAATTAAAATTATCAAGAAATTTTTCACGGATTGATACCTTTTTCTTTGATATGCACCTATACACCTTTAATTTATATGTCTATAGAAGAAAAAAAATTAAATTGTTATTATTGATTCATTTTAAAATCCCTTTTCATCCCTATGTACCATACACTTTGGTATGGTTTCATGAGTTTAAATGGAATGATTATGGGGAATATTAATTAATGATTAGTAGAGAATACTTACTATTAAAGAGTAGTGTGGTGTTATTTTCACCTAATTATTGTTATTTGATCCATTTTCCTTATGATATAAAATTTATTATTATAATAATTTAGAACATATATATAAATATAATGGGTTTGTATTATAAAGTTCAAAAGACTACAATTACCAGACTGATGAATCTCACGATAGGCCATATGTGGTTAGGTGGTGGATTTGAGATCTATTTTGATAAGGAATTAAAAAAATTAAAAATCTTGGAAAATATAAAACCTAATACTTTTATTTTACTTTTATGTCATCACCCTCAATGACATCATAATTTCATTTTGTTATTTTTTTATAATGAGAGGAAATAATAGAACTGATGTAATCTTATAATTAGGAACATGTATTTTTGGTATGAGCATAAGACCAATTTCATTTTTCCTTGACTGATGAGGGAAACATCCTGATGAGGTAAACTAAAAAGTGGGTATAGTTAACTAATTAACATGTAATAATTAGAAATTAGAGGGGAACCTAATTTTATAAAATAAATTGATTTTTAAACTTTCAATATTTTTTCTACAAAGGTTATATTGGGGAACTTGAATTTTCATTTTACCCATTGTTTCAATTGATTGATTGTAATACTCATATCCTGAAAAACAAATCGACATGTAATCCTTGTTTTGTAGTTTTTTGTTGATTAAATAAAATTTTCACGTTTAAGGGAATTTGATATGTTTAATTTAGATATATATATTTTGGATTCTTTTTTTAGGTTTTATTCAGTTATCCTGCATTGATTTTATGGGATTTCATTTGTCTATATTAGATGTTTAAGATGAGGTTGAAAAATGAGAAATATTATATAAGTATACTAGTTCATACTATTTATGGAATTGAAACCTAGTTATTGTGTCAATACCGTAGGAAGGGGAAAAAAATTTGTGGATTAAAAATCAATTACATATTTAAAAAATTTCTCATAAAGGAGAACTTGCAGCTTAAAAAATTATTTTCAATGAAAACCCCTTGGGGCCTGAAGGCCCAAAAAGTTTCCCTCCAGAAATTATTATAAGAAATACTGTATTATAAATATATTATAATACTCATTTCATCAAAAAAAATTCATTTAGGACATAAATTTCTCGGTATACAGAGACTAAATAAGGCTTATGACATAAGATGCTTTTTTATTGTACATATTCCTATAACTGAAAGATTTGGAAATTATCCATTTTCTTTCATTTCATGTTCATTCCTTCATCCATTTACCAATGAAATATTTTCAATAAATCCTTCTCTACTCTATTACTATGCTACTGAATATAGGTCCCGAAAAAACTATCATTACATTTTCAGAAGAAATAAATATTCTCAAAATTTCATGGCCTCCTAAATCAAGATTTATTTTTATGAGATGATCTATCATATTTATCGATGATTGTGTTGTTTTTGTTAGTGAAGAATTATAATAATATGTTTATTAATATATATTTATTTTTGATAAAATAAAAATGATAGAATATGGAGATCTATCCTTTATCGTTGTACAAACTCATATTGATGAAAATCAGTTTATAAATGAATTTCAATGTTCATAAGCTCACATATATTTTTTCTAAATGAGTCATGAACATCATAATATTTTTGAGAATCCTACTATATGGAATTATTCTGACAATGAAATAGATTGAGCTAACTATTATGAGATTTTTTCAAAATTATATTTTCTAAAGAAGCAGTTGATAAAGTCTCGGGTGGAAGTAAGTGCTCCTCATGAACATCCAGTTCCAAAAAGTGATTTATATGCATTAAAAGATTTAATTAAATAGTTATTTGAGAATTCTTGAAGAGAATAAAATAGAGAATCCTCTTACTGATGATCTTTAGATCAGAAAACCAAATAATTAAAGTAGTGTGTAAGTCTTATTAAATTTACACATTGATTGGTGGAATAGTTTCTATCCAGTTGGAAATACTTTATATGGATATGATTCAGGACCATTAATGTATATTGATAGAGTATATTTTATGTAATTAAATAATCTCATAGAGAACTATAAAAATTATTGATCATTATTATATTGATATCAACTCTTTTCCTAAGAAAAAATTTCCATCATCTAATGATACTTCATTTCAAGAACAAAAAGATAACAATTTTATTATTATTGGGTTATGAAAAATGGTTTGATCATTAGATAACAACTTATTAGAACATAAATAATGATTTGGAAATCTGAATAATCTAGTTTCATACAACAAGAGATCAAACCCATCCCCTTTATAATAATAATAATATTTTTCTACGCCAAAAGAACAATGAATTCTATATTTCGGTAGAGAATTGATGTTTTCCCTATAATTTCAAAAAATATCATCTGTTTAGTTGGATTTTAAAAAAAATTATTGATTTTTTAAAGAACATGGTCCTTAATTATTTTAACATGGAAGATATGAAAATCTATTTTGGGAACATTACTCAATGGATGTGGAATGATTCCACATATTGTTTAGATTTGTACAAACATTTAATGGTCTTGTGAATGGAAAAGTGCATAGATGCACTATATCATATTTGTAGAAAAATGTTTTTTGGACCTCCCATACCTGGTTGACATGTATCCACTTCTCAAAGGTTTGAAGAGATTTTTATGTCACCCCAAGATCTATTCCCATGATAATCCCATGTTTGGTGAAAAAGGTTCATTAAATTTTACTTCCACTTCCACTATGATACCTGTAACCACTGTATTTTTATTTGACATGAAAAAGGAAAAGAAATATTTTATTTCTATCCAATATAGATCATTGAGGTTTACTATAATAGATAATATGGGGCTTGGAGGACCTTTTCCCATCATGGGAGTTGTTATTGGTTAATGCTCCAACAAACCCTCTCTACCACATCCTTACTATCCATTTTAGCCCAATCTCTTAATATACCACCTTAGAAACATTATTATGTGCCATAAGACTAACAATTCTTCTTAATTATGATATTAAACTGGTCATGGGGTCATACATTGATTTTCTTGGTTTCTTATTTATATTTTTATCTATTTATTTTAGGTTTTATCATTCCTTATCCTAATTTATTATTATGCGATTATCTTTTCATGATTATATTTTTATATTTTTACATTATTATTATAGTATACCAATGTTGTATTATATTAATATTTATATTGTAACAATTTATATGTATTTTGGTCTCATAATGAATGTTTTCTTCTTACATAATTTCTATTGAAATCATATAAATGGTGAATAGTGAGCCTCATCATTTGCCTAAACATAGTTTATGGAAGAAAGGAACATATCATTTCACAATAATTTTTTAAAAAAATTGTGAAACAAATTTTATTATATGGTCATTTGATTATAGGTTTTTTATCATTAAAAATTTGGGTTTTATTAATTTTTAAATTTTTCCAAAAAATAATATTTTTTATGTTATTTAATGATTCAAAAGATTTATATTTTACTATTAACACATTTTTATTAACTGTTTTAGATATTTGTGTCAGGAAATTCTTAAAGATTTTAATTTTTTTATGTACAAATTATAAATGAATTTATCATATGTTAGTGAAATGATATTTATTCTACTGGAATTTGTACATTTGTCTAGAAAATTTATCTTATAATTAATTTATATCTTATGGGTATCATAATCACCATACAAATGAATTTATTTATATGTGATAAAGTATGAAATCTTTGAAAAAGGATTTCATCTTATGGGAGATTATTTTAGAAATGTTACCTAACTATATAAGTAAATTTTCCCACAGAGAAGATAAATTATCATCTATATGATCAGAATCAGAAATATCAATTTGATTGAAAATAATAGAATTATTTTATATTATGAAAAATGCCTTTATTGAATAATTATCTTACAAACATCATATGAAGTTGTGGGAGTTCATTATCATATTTCATTTAGATATTATCATAAAAAGTTTAGTTATATTATAAAAATGTGAATCCATACTATTTATTTATTGAAATAAAAGGGTAAAAGATTTTTATTATTTTATCATAGGAATATTTTATAAAAATTATGTTACATGAATAGTAATACTATATAATTATCTTAGAAATATCAACACATTATAAATATTTTTAGGAATATAATCATACATATTTTATAATATCTCAATAATTAAATTCATTCTTTTAAGTGAACCAGAAAAAGTGTTTTTTAAATAATGAAAAATGTATTTGGAAGAAATTTATTTTTCCATGAATGGAAATATTTTATAGTGAATATTTATTCTATCTCCCCCATAATTGTATATTCCATATTTGGTCATAAATACATATGCAACTAATATCGTTTATCATAAAATTTTCATAATAATTATTCACTCGACCATTATGATTATCGAGTACAAATAAAATTAAATTAAAAATAGTTGACATAAGTAGAATAATTAATAGATTTTGGAAGATTAAGTGTTTACATTGAAAAAAACCTATATTTTATTCATAGAAAACCTAAAATATAGAATAATTGATTCTTATCTAAAATTTATATGACTAAAATATAATTATTTGAAATAAAATACCATCTAGAGATGTATATAGAATAATCTTGTTTTCCCTGAATGCATCTCCATATTCTGTCTTTTGATTCTTGAAACTATGTGTTGCACCATTTTCTATGTTAATTTATTATTACCTATTTTTATCCCTATTCATTGATATTGAGTTTTTTGAGGCTATTAACAGTTCTTATAAATGGTGAATCCAGTCGAAGGCTCCAGTATCTTTTTAATTAGAAACCACAACTTGAAATTTACTAGGAACTCAGAAAAAAAGATCAAATATATTGAATGTTATCAAACTCATGCTGTATATTATATGTGAAGTAACGTGGGGGATATTTGTTCCCCAAACTACTATAAACCTCATGTGTTCAATTTTTTTCTTTTGTATTTTAATTTTCTTCATTATTTTATCTATGAATGAATAGAAACAGCATACCATGAAGAGTGATATTTTAAAGGAAAAAAGATTTTTAAATAACTCAATTCACCCACTCTTGAGTCATTGACATATACTATACAAGGAAAAAGTATTTTAAATAAGAACATGCAGGTTTACATGTTAATAGTTTTTAAGATTAGTTAGCACCTATTAAAATTAATGAATTAATTTATTGAGAAAAATTAATTATTTAATGTTGGTGAATTTAATATGTCCTACTTTTAATACATGACTGGAACATTATATCTTATATTTCTAAGGATTATATATCAAAATTTTCATTTACATATTTAATAAATGATTTTGAATAATTTTTTGTATAAATTGTAATTCCTTGATTTTTTTAATGCTGTTAGTTTTGTGTTTAAATAGATTTATAGATCTCTTTTTCTATTTAATACATTATTATATAAATGATTATTCTAGATTTTAACAACTATATTATTTTTTTATCATTTTACAGTTTTTGAGGTGTTTTTGATGTTAATAATATCACTATTTCATGTGTATATGTTTAACATAATTTTTGGAATAATTTTTAATTTAACCTTTGAATTTTAGAGCATAATAGATTAATTATATATAAAATTTTGTATTTTTTCAGGCTATATAATAAATTTTAAGTGAATATTATATTATAAGATATAGATATATATATGTGTGTGTGTGGTTCTTATATATATATATAATGAATCTAATTTTTTATAAATGTGGTTAAACCATGTCCAATAAATTAAATTTCCATGGTAATGGTATGTTTACACCAATTTTCTTTAATTGTGTAATATTACATCTCATATGGCATTATTACATAATAATTATGTGTTTTATATCCAATTATTATTTAATTTTTTATTTATACTAGTTTCATGGGAATTTATAGTTGCTACACATAATTACACAATTCATAGATTCTTATCTCCAATGCAACCATTCTATATGGGTTTTTTCATCTGAATATCCATCTATTGAGATATGATTCATATTATCAACATTTGTTGTTTTTTATTATGTATGTAATTACCAGTTAAATATTTCATAAAACATTCCCTGAAATTAAAGTGATTAATAATCCATCATAGGATTCTTTAAATAGGTTTCATTTGAAATTTTATAAAATTTATACAGGCTTCTCATCTCAAATTTCATTTTTCGAGACATATTTCAAGTCATAAAACTATATTAATTCATTTATAGTATATAATACCACTTTATAATTTAATATCATGAATTCAAATTTAATCAATGAATTTTAATTTCCTTTCAATGTTTTTTAATTCAACGGATTTTGATTTTAAACATTTTAAAGAGTTTTATTTAAAATCATTTTCTTAATTGTTATTAAGTCATTTACGAAACTCATTATCTTCCATATAAACATAAAAATATTCATTCAAGAATATAATTCAATATAATTAAATTATTTTTATGGTCATATTTTATATTCACTACTAATTATATAAAAGGATTATTTTTAATTTTTTATATCGGTCACACTACAAACATTCTTTAGAAAAATTCAACAGAATGGTTTTTAAAATTTACTTCTTATCCTACTATTTCCACTATCATATCTATTCTATATTATTTATTTTACTTTCCTTGTTTCTAGGGTATTTCAAAAAACTTCCTTTTATGATTATTTGAAAAAATGTTAATTGTTTAAAAGTTATCAATAACAAGGATATTATTTTCCATAAAAATATTTGAAAAGTGATTTTATTTCACATATATATAATTTTATCATTCACAAAAAATTTTATTACAGAAAAATTATTCCATTTATAGATTCCTTTATTTTAAATTTATTTACAATGACTTTTTTAAAATTTATTTGAACCTCATGAAGATAGTTTTATAGTTGATTTAAATGATTTTTTTTGAAATAAGGTTACACAATTCTTAATGAAATTATTTTATATATTTTATTCAATTTTACTCTTTCTGTAAATAAAATAGATTTTTAAAATAATTTTTCAAAAAAATACATATAGTTCCCTTATTATTAATATCAATGAATAAATGAATCATGAGTATGAACTGATAAAATTATTTATTTCCAATCATGTGAATCCATAAGAAAATATTATGTCACCCATTTTGTATATATGGTTTTCTCATCTATGTTAACATATTTTTATAATTCTTATTTTATATTGTGGTTTTGTTCTAATGATATCATCAAACATTTTTCTCCAAATTCGTCATGAAAATGTTTTATTGAAATACAATTGAAAACTATTTATTTTAGTTGGTTTAGGTTATGTATGTTAGAACTTTTAATTTGTATATGTTCATGTATTACAAATAAATTTTTGATAAATTCAATGATGAATGGTATCAAAATTATATATCCCTAAAATTAATAGGTTAATTATTTATATATCATGAAATAACATCTAAGGGAATATGGTGTGAACATAGTCAAATAGGGGACTCTATACACCATAATTTATTGGCAATAGAGAGTGAAATAATTCCATTATGTGTCTCTACCCACCACGTGACAATGATCCTAGTAAAATGACATGGAAAAAGAAATAATTTCTTATGATTTTTTTATTCCACACATTCAATCATAAGTTATGATATTATGGATCATGGTTGATGACTCTCTTATGTCTGATGTCTTATGATATGAATAATTTTTATTTCAGGACTCATGATTTGGGGTAAATGTTTTTTGTGTATGAATTCCTAATGATATGTCCATGTACGTCGATTATGTCCTCATACACATGTTTTTATCTTAATCTCTCTTATGTTTGAATGATTGTTAATTCCTTAATTTAAAATTATTTCTTTAGATCACAATTTTTATGATTCCATTTTCCCCATGTTATGAAGAATAATATTATATAATAAATTTCATATAATTTGTATCACAAAAAGAATATTGTAGGATATGATTAAAGAATTTTGTGAAATAATATATTTCTCTATAGTGGGAAAAAATCCATTTTAGATGAAAGTACATGTATTTTTCTTTATTAATGGGTTTTTTCAATTTCCTATAGATCTAAAATTAAAAGTACTTGTGTATATAAGTAGACTAATGTTGGTTTTTGAAATTTTAATTACTAATGGAATATTTTTTGTTACCTAAATTTCAATAAAAACAAGTCTATAAGGATTATATGTATGGAAGAGATACATAGAGTATGCGTCTGGAAAATTATTATTGTCATAGAAGGGTTAATATTACGTTATAGGTTATGATTTTATTAGTTATGGAGAATTTATGATATTTAAATATCATCTATGTTTGTTTTTTTATGATTGATCATAAGGTCAAATTCATTAGTATCCATTTATGGTCTTGTATGAAATGATTTTAATGGAATTAATTAATTATTTAGAGACATTTATGGGAATATACAATTAAATTAGAGATATTATATTGCATTTTAATGAAATTTAGTGTGAATGTTTTTTTGTGAATAATTTTCATATATTTTTAGGGGATACGTTGAGAGTATAAATAACCTTTTGGCATGGCATGTGAATTGGTGTTGAGGTAAATATGTATAATTATGAATTATTTAGTATATTATGAAAAAATATATTCATAATTATAAATAACATCATATATTGAAAAGAAAATTATAACATGATAATTAATGTTATATTGGGAAAATATTAGTATATTTTTTGGATTATATATGATTAGGGTATATATTGAATGGAATGTTATTTTTTGAGTTATTAATATACTTTGGTGAGGATTGTTATGTTTAATTTAGGGAATGTTGGTTGCCATGATTTATGGGTTTAGTATAAAATAAGAAATAATTTTAATGAATATTCACATTAAATAATTTGGGACACATAATTTAAATAGATTTTAAAAGAAAACATGATCAAATATTTCTAATATTTAAGATTCTAAATATAGTTAAACAAAGATTACTGTGTTTTTAGATGTATTTTAGTTTGCTTTGGGTTTTACTATTAGAGTTGTGATGATCTATGAATTAATTATTCACATGAAGGTTTATTGATATTGATTAATATATTATCTCGTGATAACCATTTGGGGTTTGACTATATATTCTATAATAAGGGAAATAATTTTTCAAAAATAACTTTACATTATGATCCATTTAAAAAAATCAACTCTTATGAGGAAAATATTTATCTATTTTGAAGGTATTATTTTGGAAAATCAACATGAGTCTTATAATAAAACTTGTATTCCTTTAGAAAATTTTAATCTAGAAATATTATATTTCCTAGTAGTAACTTTGAAATAAATTATAATGGTAATATATATATATATAAGAGATTGTACCATTGTTAATAAAAAATCAATTTTGTTAAAAAAGTGATAAAATTGTGAGTAAGTATTTTATTATTGTGGTATTGGTTGGTTTAAGTTAAATTGTAATTAGGGGGTTTTCATTTAATTACCCCTAAAAAATTAAACGACTAAATTATTATTAATTAAAAAAACGTTTAGAAATATTAAAGTATTTTATAATGATAAAAAATAATTAATATAAAAAAATTGACACTAAAATGATATAATAAAATATGATTATGAAATATGAAGGGTAAATGTATGAGCAATTAGATAAATAAAAAAATAAAGAATATTGATTCATGTAAATAATTAATTATTTAAATTAATGAATGTGATAAATACATAAAAATGTGGAAAGTGAATATGTCCCTAAATTTGGTTGAAATTTTAAAAATGGAACAAGTAGATCCCTTAAATATAAAATCAAAATCACTTGATGATTTTATCTATTTTTACAATGGATTTAATGGTAGTCATGAAATGAAAACCCCCTTATATTTTTAGTCTATGACCAGAAACAAAAAATATAACCAACAATATATTTTTAACAGTCATAGATTAAATCCTAAATAAGAATAGTCTATTGAATTTAAATTATTTTTCAAGGAAAACTTGAGTACATCAATTTAAAGTTAATGGGAACCAATACATAAAAAAATGGATGAAGGGATGTGAATTATAAGAGGAAATTTCATTTTAGTAGTATCAGTTATTTTATTGGAATATAAATAAATACTTAGAGATAGTGTGAAAATTATTAGAGTGGGAAGAAATTATAATATGAAAACACACTATAATAGAGATGATATGATTTAAATATAAAGGAACTTAAGATAGGGTTATTGATAAAATAAAACTATCATTGGAGAATGGATGGGAGGAATATTAATATTAATCAAGACTCTAATTGGTCTCTATTAATAGAAATCTAATCCTGTATAAATCTTTTACAAATAATATTTATAATTTGATACATTAATGATCAAAATTAATTTTCTAATCCAACGTTAAATAATGAATAATCCATTAACATGGATTGTCCCATGACCCAGTCAAATATTATTTTTCATTTTGGCCTCCAAAATTCGATAAACCATGAGAATTATAATTTTAATATTAATAATATTCCCACCCACAGCGTAAATAAATTCATATATTGAGATAAATATATTCCAACCGATAGAAATATAATATTAAAATATTTAAAAATGTTTTATAAATAATTACAGGATTATGGTTTTTAAATTTTTTGCTAATGGACTATGAATAATTCCCTAGGAGGGTCTGAGTAAGTGTACAGTGACAAACCACTACTTTTTGATAGGGTAAGGATATGATTAAAACTCAATTTATCCTTTCATGTTGTTATAAACTGATGGTGTATATGATATAAGATCAAATTCACTTAATTTTAGAAAAACGATATATTTTGCTTGGGATTACGTTTACATAACATGAAAAAAATCAAAACCAGTTTTTTAATGAAAAATGAAAATACTTTTATTAAATACTTTTATATGTGAATCATGTTGAAAATTTCCACATTATTTAGTTGATTAGTATATATATATATATCACAATAGAATCATAGTCAAATAACCTTTATTTAATTCTATAAATTCATTAGTAAATATTTATTGAGAATATGGGAAAATAGTAGGTTGTTTTGAATACATTCAAGAAAAATATCACACTTTTGAAAGTGATCTCATTGAAAATGGATTCTCAGATCAATGTTCTTAGTGTAAGTGTTTTACAATGGGGTTTTAGGTTCACAAATTGCACTAGTGGCGTCACACTTAATAGAGGAATGACAATCTATTATCCTATTATATAAGTGAGTATGGATGATTCATATAACATGGGAACAATAACTGTGTGTGACTATATATTATTATATAAATAAAGAAATAGAAAAAATGTTTTTCATCTTTTTTACATCATGTTCCATCATATTTTCATATTAGTAGAAATTTTCTACGTGCACTATTCCTATCTAGTAGGCATCCACTAAAACCAGCAACATAAAAAATAATGTTCCAAAGATGTTTATATAGGATAAAATAATGGTTGATGTATAGTTCAATTAAAATATTGAATCATCCTATCAAGAGATTTTAAATGATATTTATTTGTATTTATTTAAAAACTACCACAGTGAAACTCACTAAATATGATGCCTTTTCATGGTGTTGTAAATAAATGTAAACTTCCTATAATGCTATTGTAATTCTTTTTATCAAAATATTGAGTATATTAATCAATTTTCTCATAATTGTTTTACATAAGGGTATTATAATTTACATAGAAATATAAATGAATATATTATTTGGATGTTCATTATTCTATTTCCTCTTGTTTAAAAGTGTTCTGAAAAAAAAGTGAAATTTAAAAACATAAGAAAAATATTAGTTCTCATATAATGTTCATTTAACATGAGTTATTAACTATTTTTTAAAATTAACGTAAAAGAGTTTCATTAGCTAAGCTGCTTATACAATCATAAAAATAATTATGAATGACTAACAATATCATTTAACTTTTTAATAAAATCAATAGACTCAACATTTGGAATTTTGAATTCATTTATGAAATGGAATTCATTTAACTTCAAATACCAAGCCATATGAGATTCTTTTAAATCCTGAAAAATATTATTTAACATGAAAACATGATTTGGAAATTTATAATTTTCAAAACCAAATGGTAGAGAACCAAATATAATTTGAAACAAAACCATTTAGAAAACCACTTTCATCATCTATTGTAAATTTTATGATGTTAAAATAAGAGGTGAATTCCAAAAATATTATTATTGAATATGGTCAAAAGAATATGTAAAACTTATTCAACAAAATCAATAACATAAAATTTATTATATCCTTTTATAATAATACCAAAATTGTTACAAATGAAATTTCTTTCATCATCATGTTTGTTTTAAAAAATTCACACGGTTAAAATAATGCGATTATTATAGGGTCTTTCCAAGGGAGTTAAAATATTGTTTCATTGAAATTGGGTCAAATATTATTGTATAGAAATCATCCAATTATCATTATTAATTATTTTATCATGGGAATTTGGATTTATATGACTGATAAATTCATGATGTAAAATCTCATTTAAAAAATTACCTTCCAGTTTGTGTTCCAATTTTTTATTCACTAATATCATTTTAAATGGAATGATACATATATAGATACCATGACATAGGTAAAGTAGAATTTGATTTTCTATAATGTATTCAATTTATTTACAACATTTAGGTTTAGTAAATCTAAAAAACATGGCTAACATCATCATAAATTTTATATTGTTATATAGTAATATTTTCATTAAATTTGACATGAATTGAATCAATCAAGGTCTTAGTGATCTTATTGAAGAATTGATAGGATTTAGTTTAGATTTTATACCCAAGGAAGATAACATTATTATATTTAAGGAAAAACACTCAAAGAGTATCTTTGGTATTAAAGAGAAAGTATTTAAAACTAAAAACACAAAAGAATAAAATATTACACATTTTTTTCCAATGTAATTTGGGTGTTTTTCTGGGAATGGGTTTTCTGGTAATATAGTAATGGATTAAAAAATGAGAAATGATTTCATTTTACGAGATGAATTATTATTGATTAGAATAATTCAACAGAGTCCTAGATATTTCTTATATGGGCCCATATCTCCATTTAAAAAACCCATTCTGTTGTGGTGTTCTGGGAATGGAGAATAAGTGATGATAAACATAAGCAGAACAAAACTCATCAAAAATATTTTTAACGAATTCACCACCATAGTTACTTCTAATGGAAAATTGATTGAATCATTTTTAATTTTTTACATTAATTGAAATTTTTATAATTAAATTAAAAGAATAATTTGTATGATTTTATAAAAAACCAATGTAAATATAGTATAGTTATCAATATCCAAAAAGGTTTAATATTTAACTTTGATTCTAGAAATGGGAGTTCATCAAAAAGGGCATGGTGAACTAGTTGATTTGATTTATAGGAGAAAAAATCATTTTTAAATTAAATATAATATTTTATGTTCATCTTATGTTGGAATTACTCAATAAAATGTTTTTATTTGTATGATGGTTTGTTAAATCTCATATTGGTGAGTCATAATTTGGCTTACCATGAAAATACACATTAGAACGATGAAGGATCTGATGAAAAAACCAGGATTCAATATCATGAACACTTAAACACAAAAAAATTAGTCAAGAAAACTATTTTAAATCTATAATACACAAATCTTAGAAATATATTTGATATATAAATTTTTTCCCTAAAAATTGTTTTTAAATTCGTCTTTAATGTAATTTTAAACCCTATATGACATAAGTGAATACTTGTTGGATCCCATGTATTAATAAAATAATATATTTTTAAATCTTTCAAAATTTATGAATAATATATTATAATTACATAAAATGGGTGATTTATTTGATATCATACTTGACAGGAAAAAAAGGGTTTCTCCGAAATCTTATGATGCACACAACATTGAGTTATATTAAAGAAATACAATAATAATATTAATATTTTAAATGAGTTTTAAAACATAACTATTATATTGGAGGGAATGTAAATAACTAACTAATATATGACTACATATATTTGTGAAATGTTTTTACATTTATACATTAAATTTTAGAGGCTTAAAATAAGAATGAATCTGATTTTAGTCATTAAATACTACAATATTTTTATAAGGATGTTTTACCACCTTTTAATAGATAATTTTATATATATAGTTATTTTTATATTTACATGTTCCATTTTACAAAAGATATACTTCTTATATAGGAGAGGTATATAAAAATTTTCTTTTGTTAAATATTTGGTAATTTTCTGATAAATATTATTTTTAATGAATATAGAAAATTACAGAAGTTTAGTTAAAAAAAATAATTTAATATAATTTATTTATACATGTGGATAATCACATTAATTGGTTTTAATGTTTAATGTGAGTATGTTTTTACCATTTAATCTAATTTTGGTCATTGGAATTGGACATAATCACATGTAAATCTTTTGGTAGTTTTTTAATTCTGAAAAACACACATTCTAGTTTTGACAACAGAAATAAATTTTAAATAAATTACTAATATTTGTAGGTTTTTAATATTAAAAAATGGATTCCATGTTTGGAATCAAAAGGTTAATATTTTTTAAATTGGTGCCTTTTATTTTTGGACTATATGAATAATAACTTCAATAATTATTTTTATTTAACATTGTTAAATTGTAATTCTGGAAAACAAGGGTAAAAGATAATGTTATAAGAATATAAAACTACAATAAATGTGTCATAATCCTATTTTACAAGTTCTATCCGACAATTTTCATACATAGGCCTATCTTTGGGCATTTAAGAGCTACATGGGTGTAAAAATGACATGTTTTATGAATTAAATAAAATTAAAGAGAAATATAAAAGAATAATATATCTTTTACTAAAACAATTATAATATATGGTTATATAAGTGAAATTATAAGGCCCCAGCCTTAAACCTTACCTAATATTGAATTAAATGAATAATTCACATTGAGGATCTTTTCATGGTTTAGAGTTTTAGAGAATATGTACATAACTATTACATCTCAAAAAATTACAAAGTATAAACTTCTACTTAGTTTCCATAAAATAAAAACGCTTAAAAGGAAACATGTCTACTTCCATGTTTTAGATAGCATGACTTTCCCTTGATCCCATCCTTGACCCTATTCCATAATATGTTCTGTGAAAAACATTTCAAAAAACATGGGGTGAGCATAAAAAGCTCAATAAGGGATACACAATGAATGAAAACTGTTTGTTTTTCAAAACAACAAGTAAACCCTGTATACTTTATCAAAGTAATAATTTTTACCTTTATGAAGTAGTAAAAACTCTTCAATGAATAAATGATCATTAATTACCCTTTTGTAACCCAAATATTACCATAAAACCCATATAAAGATCACATAACATATAAATGTAACTTGGGACATAAACATACTTAATTGGAATAACCATACGGTCGACTTCCACAGATATCACTTAATGGAATAGCCATACGGCCGACTTCCATACCCAATGAATTGGAGGTTATAATGTAACCACCCATCCTAGTATTCACGACACCACCCGTCATATGGTTTATCACGTAACCACCCATCAAATGTCCAAGTACCATTATAAAATCATAAGACATAATACAAATATAATGGAAAGAAAACATTTCCACACTTTGATCACAATATATCAAATAAATATATTGAAATAAAAAATACATTATAAAAACCATTTTCAATACCAAAATACATAAAAGAGTATATGGTATTTATTTCATTTTAAAAACATTACGGCTTGTTTAGGAATCCAAAGACCAAATAATACTCGCGGCGGCGGAAAAGGTCGTTGTCACTACGTACGTTAAAAGAAACATTCCTTTTTGTCATTTAGTAAAATTTTTCGTAGAAAAAGATTCCTTTTGTATAAAAGGTAATGTCAAAGGGTTTTATACATCGTATAAAATAATGTTCTGTATAAAACTAAATATGCCTCAATGAAAGGAGATTGAGACGAAGTCCCTTACCTCGGGTCCGACATGACTCGATCGTTCTTTAACATCCTAAATAATAAACTTGAGTTAATTTCTAGTTTCTTAAGAACCTTTTTAAAGTTCATTATTCCTTTTATATCACTTATTTCTATGTTATAAACATTATTTAATCATTTAAGTTAATAATGTTTGTTTTGTCGATATTTAGTTCTTAAGTCGATAGTGGACTTCTTACAATTACATGTTTTTCGTGTGGTCAAAGGTTCATTATATCCAGAATGATATTCATGATTTGATATCATATATATGATATATATCTAGCATATACATTTATTTATAATATTACATTATCATTTATATGTAAGAAATGAAATGCACCGTTCATGGAGACGGTAAGTCGTACGTACGCATGAACTCTACTTTCATTTCTATGTCATATTAATGGAATTAAAACTAAATGAGAGATATGTATATTTTAATTCCAGAGTTATATTAATTATTTAGATGTAACATACATCATATATATCCATTATATATATGTACTTATAATAGTACATTACATTTGGGGATAAGAAATGAAATGCACTATTCATGGAGACGGTAAGCCGTACGTATGCATGAACGCTACATTCATTTCAATATCATACTTTAATGGAAGGAAATAATATTTATAAAAAGGTATATTATTATTTCAGTATTACATCATATATAATAACTTTAAATCCATCCTCTATACGTCCCACATATGTCATTAACGAATCAAATTACTTTGAGGGGACGGTAGTCCGCACTTCCTAAAATGAAGATATCGCGTATACCAATAATGGAAGCCATAAAGGTATACCAAAAATGAAAAATTCAGAAGAATAAGGAGAAAAAAAATGAAATATATATCATATATAAATAGAGTGACATCTTAATGGCCACCATTAAAGGTGTTAAAAGAATATTGAACAATCATCGTTTCGTGAGCCAGAAATTCGCCAACCACAAAAACAGTATTTTCTTTAACCATTAGATGTTGGTGTGTGTAAGTGTAGGTCGAATTATTCCTATAAAAAAATCCTAGTATATTTATGATACTGGTGTTGTTACAAAATAAATGAATAAAAAGATTTTAGGGGGTTGGAGAAGCAAAATAAAACAAAAAAACACAAGTGAAGACATTACCTTAAAATCGGGTAACTCTTTTAGATTTGAGCTCAAAGGCTTCCTTGGGAAGAATTCTGCCCAATGTGAGGATTCTAGGAGTTATAGAGGGATGTGTAGAGACAAAATTGGTAGGGGTTGGCCAAGACCAAGGCTTTGGAAGTGCAGGTATGGAGGTAGAGGTGGGGGCCTTTTATAAGAGGAGAGGAGGGGCACTCATAGAAAGTAAAGATATGTTACATTATTTTAAGATGTGTTTCAGATTTAAACGGTCCCACATTGATATAATTCAAGGATAAGGCGATACAGGTTCGAAATATACCCATCAAATAGGTTTTTGATAAGTGTGGGTCTTCGATTTTACATCATCTTTTCATTTTATTTAAATAGTTAAATAATGAGGTAATCGCTGCATCATCATGGTGTCATAAATAATATAATTTATTTAATGTATAAAAATTATAAACAAAATATCATGATGTAGGAAATCGTTTTAGCTTTCTAATGAATATTTATAGTCAAAAATATGACTTGTATAACCCCATTTAAATTTCTTTTAGTAAAACAACTCATGTTTGTGACATTTTTATTTTAACATTAAATAAAAAGATATTATTGTCATTTTACTACAAAAGTGGCTCCATGGGGTCCCCAAGTTGACCCATGGATTTTCTTGGTCGTCCATGACACATAAAATAAAGGTAGGACATGTTTCAATTCATTTTATAGTATTAAAACAATATTTTTACCTTAAACTACAATAATTACCTCTAATCGCGATTAAAAACATAAAAGATACAATTCACCAAAATGTTATTTTAATCCCATTGAACCACATTTTACTTCTTAATTAAAACCATGTATGTCGGATTTTTGAAATTCATAACACAGAAGTGGTAAAATTTCATTTAAACGGAAAATCAGTTTTTATAAGTACCACTTAGTGGTTTCCCTATTCATCAAAAAATTGAAGTTTTTCAGAAAAATACCAAAACTTCACCCTATGCTATATTTGATATTCCGAAATCAAAAATGATGTCCATTTTAAAAAATTCAATACATATAAGTTACAATAATTAATTTAATAATTAATTACCGCTGTCAGAGCAAATAACGTGTTTTTATGAAACAATAATTATCAAATGATTGACACTAGTTTAAGTCCAATTTCAAACTGAAATTAATTCCAATGACCACTATTGGAATAAATGGTAAAAATAAATTCTAATTGAAATTTAAAACCAATTCAAAAGATAATCTAATAATGTAAATAAATTATATTAAAAAGTGGTTTTGAATTAAAATACAATATTTTCCACTATTCATTAAAAAATGAACTTTATCGGAAAAATACCAAAAATTTACACAAAGTAAATTTTGATGTCACGATTATAAAGAAGAATTTTATTTGGTCAAATAGAATGTATAATAGTGACCAAAACTATATTTATAGACGGATCTCCATCAAAAGGTGATAAGTTTACCTTTTGGGAATGTTAGAGTATATATGCCGAAAATTGAATTCTTTTTATTTTTTCAGCATTTATCTTTTATTGCATAAATGTAGAAAAATTTAAAAAAACATATATAATCATATTTTAGTTATTTCTATTCATTCCCACCAATATAACGGCTACGTGTTAACTACCATAATATTATTTTATTACTAGTGTGCAATGTAAGATTTCAAAGAAACTCGTTGTTCCGTATTGGGTACACTATCGAACATTGAAACCCCTTTAAAGTAAAATAAATATTTAATTCGTAAATAGTAATAAATATGAAAATGTTTTATTCATTATTTACCTGGGATGTTACATCCTTCCCCCCTTTTTGGAATTGAATCCTCGTAATTTTTTTCACTTATCAAAATAAGTGGGGGTATTTATCCCTCATAGCATTTTCAGATTCCCATGTTTCCTCTTCAACCATATGGGTTTTCAGAAAAACCTTTACCTAGTGAATTATTTTATTTCGCAACACTTTCTCTCTTCGGTCAAGAATCTGGAATGGTTGTTCTTTATAAGAGTGATTCTCATCCAACTGAACTACCTCTGGGCTCAAAACATGAGATGGATATGGCATATACTTTCTCAACATCGAAACATGAAAAACATTTTGTACCTTAGATAAACTAGGAGGTAAAGCCACTCGATAATCAACTGATCCAAATTTCTCCAGAATTTCAAATGGTCCAATGAACCTTTGACTCAGCTTTCATTTCTTACCATATCACATCACACTCTTCCACGATGAAACTTTGAGAAAAACATGATCACCTACCTCGAAAGATAGATCCTTCCCCTAGTTATCTTCATAACTCTTCGACCTACTCGGAGCTATTCTCATGTGTTTCTGAATCAAATGAACTTTTTCTGCCATCTCTTCTACCAATTCTGGTCCCATCAGCTTCCTTTCACCCACTTAATCCTAGAAAGCTAGAGTTCGACACCGCTTCCCATATAATTCCTCAAATGGTGCCATCTGTATACTAAAATGAAAACTGTTATTATAAGAAAACTCAACCAAAGAAAGATGTTGGTCCCAAATTCCCTAATAATCCAAAGAGAAATTTTGTAGAATATCCTCCAAGATCTTAATTGTTCGTTCTGACTGCCCATCTGATTGTGGATGTAAAGCTGTACTAAAATTTTATTCAGTTCCCAATGACTTCTGAAGGCC
The DNA here is from genome assembly GCA_963277665.1 of Viscum album. Taxonomy (NCBI): domain Eukaryota; kingdom Viridiplantae; phylum Streptophyta; class Magnoliopsida; order Santalales; family Viscaceae; genus Viscum; species Viscum album. The sequence continues at coordinate 1,427,204,661 of OY728156.1, read as the reverse complement.
TTTCCAAAATTTAGAAGTAAACTTAGGATCGCGATCAGATACAATGTAGAGGGGAACACCATGCAACCTGACTATCTCTTTAAGATAAAATCGAGAATGTTGATCTAGAGAGAATGTATCTCGAATAGGAAGGAAATGAGCATATTTAGTCAATCGATCAACAATAACCCAGATTGCATTATTACCTCAAGATGTCCTTGGTAATCCCACAACAAAGCCCATGGATATATTTTCCAATTTCCAATCTGGCACTAGTAATGGCTGAAGCATCCCTTTCGGTAACTGCCACTCTGCTTTAACCTACTGACAAGTCAAACATTTCACAGTAAAATCAGCACTATCTCTTTTCATTCCATCCCACCAGTAATACTCCCGCAGATATCTGTACATCTTAGTACTGCCAGGATGAACTGAAAACGGAGAACTATGAGCTTCACATAACAACTCTCTCTTAGACTGTGAATCACTAGGCACACATAATATCTTCCCAATCCTCATAACATAATCATTATCAATATTGAATTCAAACAACTTACCCTTCTGAACAAACTCTACCTTTTTCTTCAACTCACTGTCTTTCTTATGTGCTTTCTTGATTATGTCTGATAGAGAAGATTTCACTGATACCTGAAACAAAACAGAAGGACATCCTGCACAAATAACTTCCATGCCAAATTTCATCAAATCATTAACCAAAGGATCACGTTCCAAATGCAACATTGTTAATGAAGCATTACTTTTTCGACTCAAAGCATTAGCCACTTTATTTTCTTTTCCCAGATGGTAATGAATTGTACAATCATAATCCTTGATTAATTCCATCCATCTCCTCTATCTCAGGTTCAATTCTTTCTAAGTGAATATATACTTTAAACTTTTGTGATTAGTATATATTTCACACTTTACACCATACAAATGATGCCTCCAAATTTTTAAAGCGAAAACAATAGTATCTAATTCCAAATCATGTGTAGGGTAATTTACCTCCTGAGTTTTCAATTGACGTGAAGCATATGCAATTACCTGATCATTCTGCATAAGGACACAACCAAGTCCCTTCAACAAAGCATCACTATATATAACAAACTCACCATTCCTGGAAGGAAGTTCCAAAACAAGAGAATTCACCAATCTTCTTTTCAACTTCGGAAAACCATCATCACATTATTTTGTCCATATAAACATAACACCCTTCCGAGTTAGCTTAGTCATTAGACTAGATAACCTTGAAATTTTTTCAACAAACCTTCGGTAGTAACCTGCCAAACCAAGGAAACTATAGGTCTCGGTTACATTTATGGGTCTTGTCCATTCTTTAACAACATTTGTTTTATCAGGATCAACAATTATGCCATCTTTTGAAACAATGTGACCAAGGAATGAAATTTTTTGCAACCAAAACACACTCTTTCTGAATTTCCCATACAATTTATCTTCATTCAAGGTTTGAAAAATAACCCTTAAATGACCTTCATGCTCCTCTTTACTTTTAAAAAACACAGAAATATCATCGATGAAAACAACCACTAACTTATCCAAGAACACATGGAAAATTCTATTCATAAGGTCCATGAATACAGCACGTTTATTGGTTAACCCAAAAAGCATAACTACAAATTCATAATTGCCATATCTAGTATGGAACACAGTCTTTGGAACGTCTGCTTCTTTTACTTTCAACTGATGGTACCCCGACCTCAAGTCAATCTTCAAAAAATACTGAGCTCCCTGGAGCTGATCAAACAAATCATCGATATGAGGCAAAGGATACTTGTTCTTAATAGTAATATTATTCAAGGCTCTATAATCAATGAAAAGTCTCATTGAGCCATCTTTCTTTTTTACAAAAATGATTGGAGCACCCCATGGTGATGTGATAGGTTGAATGAAACCTTTATCTAATTTCTCGTGTTATTGTTTCTTTAACTCTAAATGTTCAACATGAGCCATTCGATAAGGGGGTTTTGAAATTAGCATAGAATCAAGAACTAAGTCAACAGTAAATTCAACTTCCCTATCATGAATAATACCAAGAAACTCATCAGAAAAAACATCAAGATACTCATTTACCACTGGAACATCATTACTCTAAACAGTTCCTTTATTTTCAACAATATGTGCGATGTATCATTCATTTCCATCTTTTACTAGTTTCTCAACTTCCTGATATGGTATCAAAACCAAGGGTTCATTCTTGTACAAAAACTGAAAATATTTCTGAAAAGAAACCATTTTAGCTATACATTCAATCTTAACATGATAAACAGAAAGCCAATCCATGCCCATAATAACATCAATCTCTACTAGAGGAAAAACAATAAGGATTGCTGGTAGATTCTTTCCGCACACATGGATAGGAAGGTTCTTATAATTTCTTTTTGTCTAAATGTTCCCTCAGGGTGTTTTTACCATAAGTTCAGGATTCATATCTTGATATGGAATTTCCAATTTACTAGAAAACTCTCAGAAATGAAATAATGTGTAGACCCTGAATCATACAACACATTGGCCTAATCTGAACAAACAAACAGTGTACCTGATACTACTTCATTCAACGACCCAAAATATGCTGAAGTAGTTGCAAAGGATTTCACCACCCCTTTCTGCTTGTAGTCTTCCTGCTTTCCCCCAATTGAGTTCTTAGTTAGTCACTCATTTGCATAATGACCCATTTAATTACACTTAAAACATATTATTGCTGGATTTTCATATCCTGCTTGATCATCTTCTTTACAGTTACGAATATGACCTAACTTACCACACCAAAATCACTTCCCAGACTTGGATAAACATTTTCTAGGATGCATTTTACCACACTTCTCACAGTATGGATATTTGGTTTTCTTACCTCCTTTCATATTTGATGAATTCTTCCCCTTTTCCTGCCAACTGGACATCTTATTCTGTTGTTTGTCAAAGATCACATGATCATCGGCAAACTCCATTTCCATCTTCTCCACACATCGCATAAGTTTTTCATAACTTCTGAACTCATGAGAAGCTAAATCCCTCCAATACCTTGGATTTAACCCTGAGTAAAAATGGTTTATTTTACTATCAAGATCTCGTATGATTCTTGGAGCATACGTTGCCAGTTGAGTGAACTTTTCTTCATAAGCATCCACTGAATCATCCTCTTGCCTCAATTCTAGGAACTATTTTTCCATCCTAAGATGAACCCCCTTAGGAAAATACTTCTCAAGAAACATACCTTTGTATTCGTCCCAGTGAAGATCATCAATCTCATAACTATCCCTGATATGTTTCACCATCGACCACCACTGATCAGCTTCACCTTCAAAATGGTATACAACAAGACTACACTTTTGATGTTCTAAACACCCCATGACATCAAAAATCTTCTCCAGTTCTTTAATCCACCCTTCATCTTGCACGGGGTCAGATGATCTCCTGAATGATGGGGGATGTTGCCTCATGAAATGTTACACCACTGACATGTTCCTCTATGGTTGATCTGGCTGATCTCGTGCATGGATACCACCACCATTTATAGCCTGAGTCAACTATGCCATTACTGCAACAAACTGTTCTGTTCCGATACCGACCATCTCAGGTTGCTGATTTGGAAAGTTTTCTTCCTCCTGATTTCATCCCAACATAGATGCTTTGTTTCCTCTGTGTAAAACAGTTCTTAACATAGAAATATCTTAGTCAAAGAAACATGGTAATCTTTAAAAGCTATATCATTTCAATCATACCATAAATTAACTTATAATTTAACAATTTTCTAACTCCTAAAGTTGTCTAAACTGACCTCTGATACCAACTATAAGGCCTCGACCTTAAACCTTAATTAATATTGAATTTAATTAATAAGTCACATTGAGGATCTCTTCACTGATTAGAGTTTTATAGAATTAGGACATAACTATTACATCTCAAAAGATTACAAAGTAGAAATTTCTTCTTAGTTTCCATAAAATACAAACTCATAAGAGGAAACATGTCTAGCTCCATGTTTTAGATAGCATGACTTTCCCTTGATCCCATTTTTGACCCTATTCCACATTTGTCATGTGAAAAACATTTCAAAAAACATGGGGTGAGCATAAAAAGCTCAGTAAGGGATACACAATGAATGAAAACTGTTAGTTTTTCAAAACAACAAGTAAACCATGTATAATTTATCAAAGTAATACGTTTCACCTTTATGAAGTAGTAAAAACTCTTCAATGAATAAAAGATCATTACTTATCCTTTTTTAACCCAAATATTACCATAAAACCCATATAAAGATCACATAACATATAAATGTATCTTGGGACATAAACATACTTATATGGAATAACCATACGGTCGACTTCCACACATATCACTTAATGGAATAGCCATACGACCGAATTCCATACCCAATGCATTGGAGGTTATAATGTAACCACCCATCCTGGTATTCACAACACCACCCGTCATATGGTTTATCACGTAACCATCTGTCAAATGTCCAAGTACCATTATAAAATCATAAGACATAAAAAAAATATAATGGAAAGAAAACATTTCCACACTTTGATCACAATATATCACATAAATATATTGACATAACAAATCCATTATAAAAACCATTTTCAATACCAAAATATATAAAAGAGTATATGATATTTATTTCATTATAAAAACATTACGGCTTGTTGAGGAATCCAAAGACCAAATAATACTCGCGGCGGAGGAAAAGGTCGTTGTCACTGCGTACGTTAAAAGAGGAACATTCCTTTTTTTCGTTTAGTAAAAAACTTCGTAGAAAAAGATTCCTTTTGTATAAATGTAAAAATAAAAGGGGTTTATACAACATATAGAATAATGTTATGTATAAAATGAAATATGCCTCAATGAAAGGAGATTGTGACAAAGTCCCTTACCTCGGTCCGACTTGACTCGATCATTCTTTAACATCATAAATAATAAACTTAATTTAATTTATACTTTATTAAGAAACTTTTTCAAGTTAATTATTCCTTTTATATCACTTATTTCCATGTTATAAACATTTTTTAATCATTTAAGTTAATAATGTTTGTTTTGTCGATATTTGGTTCTTAAGTCGAAAGTGGACTTCTTACAACTACATATTGTTCGTGTGGTCAAAGGTTCATTATATCCAGAATGATATTAATGATTTGGATATCATCTATATCATATATATATATATATAGAATATAGATGTATTTATAATATTACATAATCATTTATAGGTAAGAAATGAAATGCACCGTTCATGGAGACGGTAAGCCGTACGTACGCATGAACGCTACTTTCATTTCTATGTCATATTAATGGAATTAAAACTAAATGATAGATATGTATATTTTAATTCTAGAGTTATATTAATCATTTATATGTAACTTACATCATATATATCCATTATATATATGTACTTATAATAGTACATTACATTTGGGGATAAGAAATGAAATGCACCGTTCATGGAGACGGTAAGCTGTACGTACGCATGAACGCTACTTTAATTTCTATCTCATAATTTAATGGAAGGAAACAAGAATGATATAAAGGTATAAAATAATTACAGTATTACATCATATATAATAACATTAAATCCATCTTTTATACGTCCCACAATTGGCATTAACAAATCAAATCACTTTAAGGGGGCGGTAGTCCACACTTCCTAAAATGAAGATATCGCGTATACCCATAATGGATGCCATAAAGGTATACCACAAATGAAAAATACAAGAGCATAAGGAAAACCTAAACATAATATATATCATATATAAATATACTGACATCTTAATGGACACCATTAAATGTGTTAAAAAAAGATTGAACAATCATCGTTTCGTGAGACAGAAATTCGCCAACCACAGAAACAATATGTTCTTTAACTATTAGATGTTGGTGTGTGTAAGTGTAGATCGAACAATTCTTATAAAAACATACTAGAATATTTATTATAATGGTGTTGTTCCAAATTAAATGAATAAAAAGAGGTTATGGGGTTTGAGAAGCAAAATAAAACAAAAGAACACAAGTGAAGACATTACCTTAAAATCAGGTAACTCTCTTAGATTTGAGCTCAAAGGCATCCTTGGGAAGACTTCTGCCCAAAGTGAGGCTTCTAGGAGTTATAGAGGGATGTGGAGAGACAAAATGGGCAGGGCCTATCCGATCCAATGGCATTGGATGTGTGGGTAAGGAGGAAGAGGTGGTGGCCTTTTATAAGAGGAGAGGAGGGGCACTCTTGGAAAGTAAAGAAATGTTAATTTATTTTAAAATCCGTTTCAGATTTAAAATGTCCCAAATTTAAATAATTCTAGGATAAGGTGATAAGGGTTCTAAATATACCCATACAATAAGTTTTTGACAAGTTTAGGTCTTATATTTTACATTATCATTTAATTTTATTTAAATCGTTAAATAATGAGGTAATGGATGCATCATCATGGTGTCACAAATAATCTAATTTATATAATGTCTATAAATTATAAAAAAAATATCATGATGTGGGAAATATTTTTATATTTCTAATGAATATTTATAGTCAAAAATATTACTTGTATAACCCCATTTAGAAATTATTTTAGTAAAACAACTCTTGTTTGTGAGATTTTTATTTTAACTTTAAATAAAAAGATATTAATGTCATTTTCCTACCAAAGTGGGTCCATGGGGTCCCCAAGTTGACCCATGGATTTTCTTGGTCTTCCATGACACATCTTATAAGGGTAAGACATTGTCAAGGTCATTTCATAGTATTAAAACATTATTTTTACCTTAAACTACACTAATTACCTCTAATCGCGATTAAAAACTTAAAAGTTACTATTCACAAAAAATTATTTTAATCCCATTGAACCACATTTTACATCTTAATGACAACCATGTATGTTGGCTTTTTGAAATTCAAAACCCAGAAGTGGTGAAATTTCGTTTAAATGGAAAATCAGTTTTAATAAGTACCACTTAGTGGTTTGACTATTCATCAAAAATTGATGTTTTTCAGAAAAATTCCAAATCTTCACCCTAAGCTATATTTGATATTATGAATTCAAAAATGATATCCATTTTACAAAATTCAAAACATATAAGTTACATTAATTAATTTAATAATTAATTCCCACTTTCAGAGCAAATGACGTGTTTTTATGAAACAATAAGTATCAAATGATTGACACTAGTTTAAGTCCAATTTCAAAGTGGAATTAATTCCAACCGCCACTATTGGATTAAATGTTCAAAATATATTCTAATTGAACATTAAAATCAATTAAAAATATAATATAATCATGTAAATAAATTATATTAAAAAGTGGTTTTGAATTAAAATACAACGTTTTTTACAATTCATTAAAAAATGAACTTTATCGGAAAAATACCAAAAATTTACTCAAAGTAAATTTGGTGTCCCGATTCTAAAGAAGAATTTTATTTGGTCCAATAGAATGTATAAGAGTGACCAAAACTGTATTTATAGACGGTTCACCATCAAATGTTGATAAGTCGACCTTTTGGGAATGTTAGAGTATATATGCCTAAAATTGAATTCTTTTCATATTTTAAGCCTTTATCTTTTATTGGATAAATGTAGAAACATTTGAAAAAACATATATAATCATATTTTAGTTATTTCTATTCATTCCCGCCAATATAACGGCTACGTGTTAACTACCATAATATTATTTTATTACTAGTGTGCAACGTAAGATTTTAATGAAACACTTTGTTGCGTATTGGGTACACTATCGAACATAGCAACCCCTTTAAAGAAAAATTAATATTTAATTCATAAATATTAATAAATACAAAAATCTTTTATTCATTATTTACCTAGGATGTTACAGAAATATTAGAATAAAAATAGTAATTAGAAAATGAAAAATATTTCTCACATCATTGTATTTTATTATTATTTTTAGAAATTAAAATAATAAATTTAATTATGAAACAATGATGATGCAATGATTCCTTCCTTATAAATGGATTCAAATAAATGATATTATAAATATTAAAATAAATATTATATGAAAATATTAAGGTCATAAACTAATTATATAGGTTAATATGGCATATTAGAATTTATTAATTTTTTTCAACAGAATCAAGTTGTTATGATTTTAAAAAAAAAGTCAAGTATGAATAATGTCCGAAATTGAAATAATTCATAATTGAAAATATAAAATAGTTTATTAAATGATATTAAATTTATAAATATATAATATTATTCAAATTTATTAATATCTGTTAAAACATGTCATAAATAAAATTTATGTGGGTCTTTGGGCATAATATGGTAATTACATTAACCCACAATGTGTAAATAACATGATTTCACTATAAGATTAAAAATGGTAAAATAATGGTTAATTAAAAAAATATAAGGATACAAAAAATATTAAAAACGTGTCTAAAAATTATTTTATTATTTTTATTCGAACAAAAATCATTTATATTATAATTAAAATATTTTTGAACCATTATAATTGAAATGTAATTTATACTAATTAATATTTCAAGACTATCCAAAAGTGCCCCTCCCCCCTCTTAAAATAGAAAACCACTTCTATTGACATACTCATTCCTCTAAAGAACCTTGGCTAGTAAAAATTATACATGAATAATCTCCCAACATCCATCATTTCTTCGTGGAATTATTAACATTGCTTGAAGGAAATTCAAGAAAGCAATTTGGCTCAAATCAAAATATGTTACGCAATTTAGAGGTATCATATTCTCTCAAGTTCCTTTCCATTATTTTTTCTTCTCTAATAATTATTTTTTTTATTCTTTGATTACATAATAAAATCAATATCCTCAATATACTAGGATTTTGTTTAATATGTATTTAAAATACACATACACACACCTCCATCTAATGGAAACAAACCAATTGTTTTTGTGTATATTGAACTACTACATCACGAAACGATGATTGTTCAATTTTCCACAAAAACCTCTCAAGATTGACATTATAATGGAACTTTATTTATATATGATATATTTTATATTTATATTCTCTCTATTTTTCGATAAGTTTTATTTACATCATAAATTTAGTCATTCCATGAAGTGTAAATACGATAATTTTATATGGGGAAGTGTGGATTGTTTCCCCTCTCAATGTGAGATGACTCGTTCATCCTATACATAGAGCTTATAAGAAATGGGTTTATTTAACATATGAGACATATATGACATAAATATAATACTTTTATTATAAAATAAATTTATATTATTTTATTATTATACCCTTAATATCATAAATAAATCCAAGTAAATTTCATGCATACGTATGACCTAAAATGGTATGGTTTATTATAAATACATATATATTATAAAAATATGATATTTAAATCAAGAATAATATTCTCAATATGATTTAATTTGGACCACATGGACAATTTACATCAAACAAGTTTATTTTCAACTCAAGTTACGAATGTCAAAAAATCGACTAATAAGAACTTAAATAATTATGTAATATTTATAAAATGATGATATGTAATATAAAATTAATAATAAAATATAAAAAGGTTCTAAATGAAGTAGAAATTAAATTAATTTTAACATTCCAGATTATAAAGAACAAAAGTTACAAGTAAGACTCAAGGTAAGGGACATTGTATCAATATCCTATCACTGTGGAATATATTGGATTATACATGACCTTTTATTATTAGTGTATTATCATACCCTTTTTCTTTTAAATTCATTCAACGGTTTTCAAAAGGAATATTTTATTTAAGAATCATTTGACTAACCAAAAAAATAGTTTTTCTTTTTATTGTACGCATCAGCAATGACCTTTCTACCACCAAGAGCATTTTTTGATATCTGGATTCATCTAAAAGCTATAATGTTTTAAAAAATAAAATTAAATACCATAATTATGTATTTTGGTTTATAAAATGGGATTGAGAGTGGATTGATTATATCAATATCTTGAAATTATTCCTTACAATTGAAATTTGGAAATTTATTTTTCCTTTATACTTGTTTATGTGTTATAATTATTTTATTTTTCTTTAGCATTGATTATGTATATAGGTGGTTCCTTTATAATCCTTGGGAGGGTGAGACCGTGATTGGTTTCTGATAAATTGTGTAACACCCCAAGATTTCATAGTGTGTTATTTCTTCAAAATAATTCATTAACTTGCACCACACGCAACACCGAGTTCAAGCGCACCATGACTTACCAAACAAGCCGTTCAAAATAGGTTATGAATAGTATTAACTAAATTTTAAACTTTATATAATCCTTATAATTTTAGAATCCATATTATGAGTTTCTTAGACATAATGTAAGAACAAATTCATTTTCAGTATTGTAGTTTTACCAACTTTTAATAGTGAAACCTTTTTAAATAAAATATTTTAAACTTTTTACTAAATGGGGACATCAAAAAAAAATTTAAGCTTCCACGGTACGCTTTCCTTTGAATAAAACAGTAGCGTGTGTTGTACGCAACTTCAAGTTTTAACACACACCACAACCGATCAAACTAGCCGTTATGAAAAGTTATACCTTATTTTGGAAATTATATATATTTTATATTTCAAAATGGACTTCATTTTTGGATTCAGAATATCAAATTTATCCTAAGGTGAAATTTTGGTACTTTTCAGATAACTTTCATATTTTGATGAATAGTGAAAATTACTAAATTTTAATTAAAAACAACTTTTTTAATCAAAATAATTAATAGCGATAAATTATGAATTTGAGTGGTTTTAAAGTATATTTAGAATATATTTTTACCATTTAATATAATTTTGGTCATTGGACATAATTTTACAATTAAACCAAACATAAACAAGTGTCAATCTTTTGATAGTTATTATCTCTTAAAAACACGCTTTTTGTTTTGACAGCGGGAATTAATTTTAAATTAATTTCTGCCACTTCTATGTTTTGAAATTAGAAAAATGGATTCCATATTTGGAATCAGGATGTTCAAATTGTGTAAATAGGTAACTTTTATTTTTATACATTTTGAATAATTACTGCGGTAAATATTTTATTTACCATGGTTAAGGGTAAATCCGGTAAATAAGGGTTAACAAATAATATTATAATAATACTAAATTACCCTAAAACGTGTCTTAACCCTATTGGTTGATATAGGGTCGACCATCGGCATCTTTGGGTCTATTTTGGGACCCCATGGATCCACTTGTAAGTGATAATGACACTTTATTTTAATTAAGTTAAAATGAATACAAAAATGACACAAGCATATATCTTTTAGAAAAACAATTGTTACATAGGGTTATATATGTTGGATTTTAGATTATAAATATTCATTAGAAATATAAAACGATTTCCTACATAATGATATTTTATTTATAATTTTTAGACATTAAATATTTTATTTATTTATGACACAATGATGATGCAGTAATTACTATAATAGTGAAAAATTAAAATAATTTATATTATAAATACCCAAATAATTATAATATGAAACTTTTAATGAATTAAACTAATTTTCTAGGATAATATGATATATTAGGATTGATTTAATTGACTTTGTTCGAAGTTATCAATCTGTTATGAGTTTCACAAAAATCAACTATTGAATAGTGTCAAAATTGACATAAAAGAGTTTTTAAAACAAATATTATATTATTAATTGATATTAAATTCCTAAAAATCTATGGTTTGGCCAAGAGACTTATATCATGATAGGTTCATCATTAATGGACCACTTTGGGGTCGCCTGGATGTATGTAGTAAGTTTATTAACCATATTATATAAAAATACAAAGAGACATTGTAAAAGTGAAACTAATTAACTTAGAGTTAATACTTAAAGATAAGGTTAATATAAGTACCCAAACCTGTCTAAATTCTATTGTTTGAGTTGTTTTCGACCCATCCCCACCTTAACCTTTTAATAGTCAACTTTGGAGCCATTAGAAACCGAATATGAATTTATTATAAATTAATATTTCTAGCATTTCCAAAGGTGCCCCTCACCCCTCTTATAAAAAGGCACTCCTCCTTCTCATTTCTTCACACGTTCAAAGCCTTTTGGTTCGGCCAAACTCTGCCCAAATACTCTCCCAACTTCCCTCACTACAACCTAGGGGCCTTAGTTTGATCATAAAGAAAACCAAAGGATCCCTTTTGATCATATCAAAAGGAAGAACCCGAAGAAGAGGTAATGATTTCACCACCCTTTTCTAAGTTCATTTCTTCTTCCACTTCTTCTTCCTTTGTTGTTACCATTCTAAAATAATAACTCCAGTATCATTAATATACTGTGATGTTATTATAAATATAGTACAACCATATTCAGTATCCTATCCACCCTTTGAATAACATGTCACCATACGTGCGTACGTACGGCTTACCGTCTCCACGTTGTGGGGTAATTGTTATTCAATATAATATTATTTTTATGGGTATAATAATGTTGTGTAACTCATGAAAATAATAAATATAACATGTTAATGATTCTGTATATATGATATACCATCCATTTATATATTATTTTAATATCAAAAGAATGATATTGTCGGTCGTGCGTACATACGGACTACCGTCTCCATGAATGCGATGAGATTCATTCTCCATCGTATCCATTCAAGTATAATTATCATTTGATGATTTAAAAATGATGTTTAAGGACTTGATATCATTCTGGATTTGAATAATATACAACCTATTCTATACAAACATGTCTTACGTAACAAAACATATAAACAAAAACGAGTAAGTTAACACCCGAAACAATGATAATACTAAGATATTATTATCAAATCAATGTTAAAAGATCATATATGATATCATATTAATGTATATGATTCTTGTATAATTTAGTAACAATTATTTCACCATTATACAGGAGTTTAACCTACCCCAACCAAGGAAAAGTACAAGGTAAGGGTTATTTCACAATCTCTTCATTATCCGAGGTTGTTTATACGTAATAATCTACTGGGATCTCGTTATCATCCACATCCATGTTTCTTCAAAATGTATTTCAAAAAAAAATTTCAAGAATATGGGTTAAAGTCATTTATACCCTTTTTTGACTTTTTATAAGAGGAATCTTTCCGTCGTTTTCAAAACAAGGTCCTTTTTAACCTTTTCGACATAATTAAGGTAAGAATGTTTTTTTAACTTATACGGCGGGTGCGGTTATTTTCCGCCGTTATAAAATCTTCAAAGTTTTCCTTACAAGCTTATAAGAATATTTTCAAAGAAAATGTTTTATTTTATATGGCTCTTAAATGATTTCAAAAATAGAAAGAGATATTTCTCTAAAAAGTGTTTTGATTTCATCTATGTCAACATCCTTTGATGGATTTTATGCTTATTTGAAGTTGATTTATTATTATACAAAACTTCTATATTGTATCGAAGGTTTTGTGATATGTTTGACTGTGGATGTGCTATTTTTATACCATTCATAGTTTATGGTGAAATTATTGACATTTCGTATGCTAGTTTTAATACGAATGTTTATGTTATGTTTAAACCTTTTCATATAGGAATGCATTGGACTTAATATGTGACGGGTGGAGCACGCTATAGCTCCTCGATGCATCGGTAGGTATCATGAGACAAACTAGTGTCTTGGCACAAGGCCTTGACAAAATCTTATTTGTAGTCTTGGCACGAGGCCTTGGCTATGTGGTTATAATAGTCTGGCATTATGCATTCCAACATTATGAAAGTGGTTAGTGATTTTACATGTGATTATTCGATTATTAGAATATCAATGTGAATGTGTAAATGGAATTATTTCATTTTATTTATGCCATACAATGTTGAAAGTTAACGTTTGAATGGCTTTTGTTTTAGTTATACATTGCCTTAAATGTTTATTCTTATTTATGAAAGCTTCCGCTATATTGTTATCCTTACTGGGCATTTGAGCTCACCCCTTTTCTATGTTTTATTTTTCCCAGGAAGTGAAGAAGTAATTTATGAATGACCTGCAGGGATTTTATGTGGGGATATGAGTGTGGATTATGGAGACAATATGTTGTTGTAGTAGTTTTTCATTTTATGATGTAATGTAAGACTTATGAATATATCTAGTGTTTCCAAGGCTACAAAACCAATCGGTCTTTTGAGATTTGATATTTCTTGTGATCATGCCAATGTTATGTAATAATGCACCGACTCTGGGTAACTAGGGTCGGGGCGTTACAGTTGGTATCAGAGGAAGTTTAGTACAAACCTTGGAAGCTAGATTTAGATAACCTCTGATTAGAGCACGTAGACCTAAGATGAACTTTGAGGATTAGTATAGAAGAACTTCCAAGAATTTTGTTATTGTAGAGATTTTGTGAGTTTTCCGAGCAATACATCCCTGTCTGGATACGAGCAGGTAGAGGCGGCTCTGGCACAGATGTACCTAGGGGTAAAACCCGAAAACACCGCTTTGAGCTAGACTCAAACGGGAACTGGTGCACGACAACGGGCCTTGCTGCACTCTTGGTTACGACACTCCCGGGGGATATGCTTAGGATAACTCTCATTTTCTTTACAAATCATTATGAAGGGTTTATGAGTATATACTTCTTCAAAGGAGACATTTTTATGATTATGGATTATATTCATAAACTATTTAATTTATGTTATGTGTTTTACAAGTTTGGGATTAGGTATTGTTATTCATAAACTAATATAATGTATGCCATTATTTAGAAATGGCGCCCAGTAGAAGGAATGAGAGCTCTATCAATGCACATGATACAAAGGGAAAGAAGGATCATATATTTTATGGTCTTAAGCCAAAATTTATAAGAGAAATAGTCTCCCATGTATTATCATCATATGAAGAAATAATATCATGTGTTGATAAGATAAGTAAAGAGTTTACTAAGTCCTATGGATTTGAAGGGAAGCAAGAGAAGAAAAGGATGGAAGAGAGAAAGATGGATAAAGGGGAGAGGGAAAAGAAGAATTTTCTCATATGTGGTAACTGTGGAAAGAAACACCCTGGAACTTGCCTGAAAGGAATGGGAGTTTGTTATAAGTGTGGAGGAAAAGGGAACAAAGTACGTAACTGCAAGGGTAAAAAATGGTTTCAAATGTACAATGCTTCATTTGCAAGGTGTTTGGACACTACGCGAACCTATGTTCCAGTCATCAGACTATGCCGCAAATGATGCTATTGGATAATAATCAAGTTATGATACTACCACAGATGAAGAGGAATGATTAGAGTTCTTATGTTGATTATGTCATTTGAGTGTTGTATCAACAATGTACTTGTTATAATAATTATGGAGTATATAAGGATTGTTCTGCAGTAATTTTTTATTAAGGACTTGAGATTGTGTGGAAAAAAGAAAAGTGACTCAATAGCAGGTTAAATTTTTGGAAAATATATGGCTGACAGAAAGATAAACCATAATATGGTTCTAATACCGAGGTAGTTATTTTAGAATAATACATGATTGATTTGGATAAATTGGATATTCTTGACTACCTTGAAGCTGATTAATGATTTGTATATTCCATCATTTTTTTGGGGTTTAAAACATTTTTGTATTGATGATGTATATCCAGCATTCTATATGGAATAGGGGAGCATGAATGTAATCAATAAGGAATATGGTAATTCAGGATGTTTCAGTGTATTAAAAGAATACATGATGAAGGTATTCATATGATATTACGGGGTAAAAAGGATCTACATTATGTTTACCTTTCTTATAAATGTTGGACTGTGAGTTTGGACATAAGTATTTTGGATAGTTCTAGTTTGGATTATTTTGGATTGCCATAAAAGGACAACCTGGAGGTCGGGCGGCAACCCGTCGCGTCCGGCAAGGCTGCGAGACTTGAACCCGCAACTGAAGGGCGACAAGGGTGTATCACCTACCACTGGCCCACGAGATGTCCTGGATTAAATAATTTAGTTTTTATTAAAAGATCTTGTAGATGAATTATAAATTCGATTATTTTGGAACCCTATACGAATAGTGTAAATAGAATTTTTTTTACGTTCTGTTATCTTTTAGAGTGAAAGATGAGTTTGTGGTAGAAATTTATTAATATATGAAACTCTAATTATAAAGTATGTATATCTCCTTATGATCTTATCCAATCTCATAAATAAATTCCACAACATTCAGAAAAGGAACTTAGAACAAAAATGTTGTCCTAGATGGTACCTTAAATCATCAATAATTTATGGCTTTGGGATTGTTGGCCTTTTCATAGCCATGTTCTCTACCACTCTCCATCAGATAATTGATGGTTAGATTTCTCCTCCATATCCATATTTTCCTACATGGAACCCTAGTATGTGTTATTTTCGGTAATCTTCATACTTTCCACTCTTTATTTTAAATAGAGGCCTCATTAATTCATTTTTCGATGTGGGATTTCAAATAAGATATTTTGAAACGTCAAAAATGTGTTATCCCAATACCCTATGTTTTGTTGAACCGATGGTATTTCAAATCATCATAGATTGATGAGTTTAAGGACCTCAATTTTATACTTGTTTGTGATTGATGACCTCAATCACCACCTATAAATATTTACGTTTTTCCTCCAATTATATGTCTCTAATTGCCACCAATGTTCTCCTAATCGAGATCATAATTTGGTGGTGACCCTTTCATTTCTCTTTTCCTCATATTAAGACTAAATTTTAGTAACCCAATTTCCGATGTGGGTTTTCCCACAAATATATTTTCTATTTTTGAAGAACAATTTCAAATTGCGAGGACGCAATTTATTGAAGGAGGGGAGAATGTAACACCCCAAGATTTCATAGTGTGTTATTTCTTCAAAATAATTCAATAAATTGCACTACACGCAACACCGAGTTCAAGCGCACCATGACTTACCAAACAAGCCGTTCAAAATAGGTTATGAATAGTATTATCTAAATTTTAATCTTTATATAATCCTTGTAATTTTAGAATCCATATTATGAGTTTCTTAGACATAATGTAAGAACAAATTCATTTTTAGTATTGTAGTTTTACCAACTTTTAATAGTGAAACCTTTTTAAATAAAATATTTTAAACTTTTGACTAAATGGGGACATCAAAAAAAAATTTAAGCTTCCATGGTACGCTTTCCTTTGAATAAAACAGTAGCGTGTGTTGTACGCAACTTCAAGTTTTAACACACACCACATCCGATCAAACTAGCTGTTATGAAAAGTTATACCTAATTTTTGAAATTATATACATTTTATATTTCAAAATGGACTTCATTTTTGGATTCAGAATATAAAATTTAGCCAAAGGTGAAATTTTGGTACTTTTCGGATAACTTTCATATTTTGATGAATAGTGAAAATTACTAAATTTTAATTAAAAACAACTTTTTTAATCAAAATAATTAATAGTGATAAATTATGAATTTGAGTGGTTTTAAAGTATATTTAGAATATATTTTTAACATTTAATATAATGTTGGTCATTGGACATAATTTTACAATTAAACCAAACATAAACAAGTGTCAATCTTTTGATAGTTATTATCTCTTAAAAACACGCTTTTTGTTTTGACAGCGGGAATTAATTTTAAATTAATTTCTGCCACTTCTGTGTTTTGAATTTAGAAAAATGGATTCCATATTTGGAATCAGGATGTTCAAATTGTGTAAATAGGTAACTTTTATTTTTAGACATTTTGAATAATTACTGCGGTAAATATTTTATTTACCATGGTTAAGGGTAAATCCGGTAAATAAGGGTTAACAAATAATATTATAATAATACTAAATTACCCTAAAACGTGTCTTAACCCTATTGGTTGATACAGGGTCGACCATGGGCATCTTTGGGATTATTTTGGGACCCCATGGATCCACTTGTAAGTGATAATGACACTTTATTTTAATTAAGTTAAAATGAATACAACAATGACACAAGCATATATATTTTAGAAAAACAATTGTTACATAGGGTTATATATGTTGGATTTTAGATTATAAATATTAATTAGAAATATAAAACGATATCCTACATAATGATATTTTATTTATAATTTTTAGACATTAAATATATTATTTTATTTATGACACAATGATGCTGCAGTAATTACTATAATAGTGAAAAATTAAAATAATTTATATTATAAATACCCAAATAATTATAATATGAAACTTTTAATGAATTAAACTAATTTTATAGGATAATATGATATATTAGGATTGATTTAATTGACTTTGTTCAAAGTAATCAATCTGTTATGAGTTTCACAAAAATCAACTATTGAATAGTGTCAAAATTGACATAAAAGAGTTCTTAAAACAAATATTATATTATTAATTGATATTAAATTTCTAAAAATCTAAGGTTCGGCCAAGAGACTTATATCATGATAGGTTCATCATTAATGCACCACTTGGGGGTCGCTTGGATGTATGTAGTATGCTTATTAACCATATTATATAAAAATACAAAGAGACATTGTAAAAGTGAAACTAATTAACTTACAGTTAATACTTAAAGATAAGGTTAATATAAGTACCCAAACCTGTCTAAATTCTATTGGTTGAGTTGTTTTCGACCCATCTCCACCTTAACCTTTTAATAGTCAACTTTGGAGCCATTAGAAACCGAATATTAATTTATTATAAATTAATATTTCTAGCATTTCCAAAGGTGCCCCTCACCCCTCTTATAAAAAGGCACTCCTCCTTCTCATTTTTTTCACACCTTCAAAGCCATTTGGTTCGGCCAAACCCTGCCCAAATACTCTCCCAACTTCCCTCAATACATCCTAGGGGCCTTAGTTTGATCATAAAGCCAACCTAAGGAGCCCTTTTGATCAAATCAAAAGGAAGAACCCGAAGAAGAGGTAATGATTTCACCACCATTTTCTAAGTTCATTTCTTCTTCCACTTCTTCTTCCTTTGATGTTACCATTCTAAAATAATAACTCCAGTATCATTTATATACTGTGATTTTATTATAAATATAGTACAACCATATTCAGTATCCTATCCACCCTTTGAATAACATGTCACCATACGTGCGTACGTACGGCTTACCGTCTCCATGTTGTGGGGTAATTGTTATTCAATATAATATTATTTGGATGGGTATAATAATGATGTGTAACTCATGAAAATAATAAATATAACATGTTAATGATTCTGTATATATGATATACCATCCATTTATATATTATTTTAATATCAAAAGAATGATATTGTCGGTCGTGCGTACATACGGACTACCGTCTCCACGAACGCGATGAGATTCATTCTCCATCGTATCCATTCAAGTATAATTATCATTTGATGATTTAAAAATGATTTTTAAGGACTTGATATCATTCTGGATTTGAATAATATACAACCTATCCTATACAAACATGTCTTACGTAACAAAACATATAAACAAAAATGAGTAAGTTAACACCGGAAACAACGATAATACTAAGATATTATTATCAAATCAATATTAAAAGATCATATATGATATCATATTAATTTATATGATTCTTGTATAATTTAGTAACATTTATTTCACCATTATACAGGAGGTTAACCTACCCCAACCAAGGAAAAGTACAAGGTAAGGGTTATTTCACAATCTCTTCATTATCCGAGGTTGTTTATACGTAATAATCTACAGGGATCTCGTTATCATCCACATCCATGTTTCTTCAAAATGTATTTCAAAACAATTTTTCAAGAATATGGGTTAAAGTCATTTATACCCTTGTTTGACTTTTTATAAGAGGAATATTTCCGTCGTTTTCAAAACAAGGCCCTTTTTAACCTTTTCGACAGAATTAAGGTAAGAATGTTTTTTTAACTTATACGGCCGGTGCGGTTATTTTCCGCCGTTATAAAATCTTCAAAGTTTTCCTTACAAGCTTATAAGAATATTTTCAAAGAAAATGTTTTATTTTATATGGCTCTTAAATGATTTCAAAAATAGAAAGAGATATTTCTCTAAAAAGTGTTTTGATTTCATCTATGTCAACATCCTTTGATGGATTTTATGCTTATTTGAAGTTGATTTATTATTATACAAAACTTCTATATTTTATTGAAGGTTTTGTGATATGTTTGACTGTGGATGTGCTATTTTTATACCATTCATAGTTTATGGTGAAATTATTGACATTTCGTATGCTAGTTTTAATACGAATGTTTATGTTATGTTTAAACCTTTTCATATGGGAATGCATTGGACTTAATATGTGACGGGTGGAGCCCGCTATAGCTCCTCGATGCATCGGTAGGTCTCATGAGACAAACTAGTGTCTTGGCACAAGGCCTTGACAAAATCTTATTTGTAGTCTTGGCACGAGGCCTTGGCTATGTGGTTATGATAGTCTGGCATTATGCATTCCAACATTATGAAAGTGGTTAGTGATTTTACATGTGATTATTCGATTAGTAGAATATCCATGTCAATGTGTAAATGGAATTATTTCATTTTATTTATGCCATACAATGTTGAATGTTAACGTTTGAAAGGCTTTTGTTTTAGTTATACATTGCCTTAAATGTTTATTCTTATTTATGAAAGCTTCCGCTATATTTTTATCCTTACTGGGAAATTGAGCTCACCCCTTTTCTATGTTTTATTTTTCCCAGGAAGTGAAGAAGTAATTTATGAATGACCTGCAGGGATTTTATGTGGGGATATGAGTGTGGATTATGGAGACAATATGTTGTTGTAGTAGTTTTTTATTTTATGATGTAATATAAGACTTATGAATATATCTAGTGTTTCCAAGGCTACTAAACCAATCGGTCTTTCGAGATTTGATATTTCTTGTGATCATGCCAATGTTATGTAATAATGCACTGACTCTGGGTAACTAGGGTCGGGGAGTTACAAATTGGGTAACGTGATGGAGGTAAACGTTAAGGTTTCTCTTAATAGATTTAGGGAATATATTGTGATGGGGATTCCAAACGTAACCACGATGGTTACTCCCTATATAGCTATAAAAGATACAATGTATGTACGTTATGGATACCACAAGTTTCCATTATGATTTATTATTTCTTTTATTTATTCACAAATATTTTGATTTCATGAGATATATTAAATAGACTATGTTTTATGAGTGAAAATTATGATTTCATTGATTTCTATGTATTCAAGGACTGATTTTTTCTTTTGTTATTTTATATGCCTTACTAAGATTTTTATGCTCAACCCATTTTTTGAAATGTTTTTCATAGATTACAAGGAAGGGTAAAAGAAAGGAAGAATTCAAGAATATTTTTATAAAGAAATGAATTATTGTTTTTAATGCATCTTATTATTGTGAGAAAAATTGGATATAATATAAGCGTCTAATTTTTAAAATTTGTGATGTAATGTAATAGATATGGATGAATTATCTAAAAATCTAAACCGAAAAAGATTATAAATTTGAAAGAAATTATATTCTTGAAGAAAAGCCCATATTATGTAATGTTAATGGTGGAGACCATATAGTTGGTATCAGAGGTCAATTTATATATCATTGGGAGTAAATATATTGTTAATTGAATATCCATGAATTATTATTTAATTTTTTGTAAGATTGAAATGATATATAATTTGAAGATTACAAAATTAATTTTTCTATGATATTTGTGTTCAGAATTGTTTTCTGTAGAAGAAATATGTAATCTATGATGTGACAACATCAAAAAGAAAAAAACCTTCCAAATATGCAACATGAGTTGGTTGGATTCAAAAGAAAACTATTTGTGTTAGTGATGGAATAATTGAATCATGTTTTTAATGGTGGTTGTATCCATGTATGAGATCATCCAGATCAACTACAATGTATCATGTCAGTAGTAGAGAATTTCCATCGGAAAAACCCCCCTCATCATTCAGAGGACAATATAACCTTGTGCAAGCTGAAGGGTGTATAAAAGCACTATAAAACATTTTCAATGTCATGGGATGTTTAGAACATAAAACGTTTAGTATTATTATTTACTGTTTTTAAGGTGATGCCGACCAATGGTGTTCTATTGTTAAAAATATCATATATAGTGAGGAAATTGATGCCCATGATTAGGATGAAGTAAATGGAGTGTTCCTTGAGAAATGTTTACCTAATGTAGTCTGACATAGGAATGAAAGGAACATCTTCGTATTGAGGTAGGAGGATGACTCAGTGGTTACTTACAACGAAATATTTACTCAACTAGCATTGAATACTTCAAATTACATATGAGATTTGGATAGTAAAATAAATCATTTTTACACAGGATTAATGAAAAATATCGATGTGAATTACCTTCTCATGTGTTCAAAAGTAATTATTTTTTTCATTTTGCAGAGAATGTAGAAATTGAGTTTTCTGATGATCAAGTATTATTTGAAAAACCTCAAAATAAAAGATCAAGGTGGAAGATGAAAGGGAATAACTCTTAAAAATGTATGATGGTTAGAAACATAAGTATATATTTTGGGAAAATTGATATAAAAAGTACATTTGGGAATGCCTTTTGAATTCTGGTAAGTGCTTCTGATGTGGTAAATGTTTACATAAGGCTTATAGTTTCATTGGAAAAGACTTGGGTAATGGTAAGACAAAATATGATTTACAGTCAGTAAAATGGTTTAATTGTAATGAAATGGGTCAATATAAAAATGAGTGTCTAACAGAGAACTCAAATGATGGAAAGAAGCTAGACTAAAAGCATAAAGGGGTGGTGAAATCCATTGAAGATACTTCAGAAGTTGTTGGGCTGTCAAATGAAGTAGTATTAGGTATATTGTTTGTTTATTCAGATTATTCCAATGTCTTTTTAGATTCTGGGACTACACATTATCTCATTTCCATTAAATTTTATAGTAAATTGGGAATTCTATATCACGATATGAATCACGAACATGTGGTAAAATTACCTGGGTGAAATGTTGAGACAAAAAGAAATTTTATGAATCTCCATGTCCTTGTGTGCAGAGAGAATATACCTACAATCCTTAATTTTTCTTCTTCTAGTAGTGTTTGATGTTATTTTGGGAATGTATAGGTTTTCCATTTATAGAAATAAGATTTACTATAGAGCTAAAGAGGTTTCATTTCAGAAGGAAAATCAGTTTGTGTACAATAATTAACCCTTACTTTTGATAACATATCATGAAGATGAGAAACCACTAATAAATGTAAATAAATGCTACCTTTCAGATATGTTTGAAAACAACATAATTGTTCAGATTAATGATGTTCTAGTGGTCCATGAGTATTTTGAATTTTCTTTCTAATGAGTATCATGTTTTAATAGCTAATATTTAAGTTGAATTTAATGTTGACTTGGTTTCTGATGCTAATCCAATTTCAAAATCCCCTTATCAAATTTCTCAAATTGAACTTTTAGAGTTAAAGAATAAATTGTAAGAGTTATTAGATAATGGCTTCATTCAACCCAACACATCACCATGGGGGACACCAATATTGGTTTTCCAGAAGAAATATGGTTCAATGAGACTTTTCAATGATAATAAAGCCTTGAATAACATCACTATTGTGAAAAAGTATCTTTTTCCTCATATCAATGATTTTTTATCAGCTCCAGGAAGCTCAGTATTTTTCAATGATTGACATGAGGTCAGATTACCATCACTTGAAAGTAAAGGAAGCTAAAATTATGATGACTGAGATTTGTACTAGATATGGATACTATGAAATTCTAGGTATTCCTTTTGGGTTAACCAATATAACTGATTTATTCATGGATATTTTGAATATAATTTTCTGTGAGTTAATGGATAATTCTGTGGAGGTGTTTATTAAGGATATTTTGGTTTATTATAAACAAAAAGAGTGCATGAATGTAATTTAAGTGTTTTATGGAAGACCATAAAAGAAGTTAAAATGTATGGAAAATTCATAAAGTGTGATATTTGGTTACAAAAAATTTCGTTCCTTGGTAACATTTCTTCTAAATATGGTAAAATAGTTTATCCTTCTAAAACAAAATCAGTCAATCAATGGCCAATAAATAGATATACATAACCAAGATTTATAGTTTTTTTGGTTTAGTAGGTTATTACAAGTGGTTTATTGATATATTTTAATGTTTATCTATCTTACTGACTTTGTAACTCAAAAATGTATTATGTTCATCTAGTCAAATAATGTGATGAATGTTTTCAAGAATTGAAAAAAAGATTATAGAATTCTTTAATTTTGTCATTGCCTTACATAAATGGTAAATTTTTTATCTATAATGATGCTTCATTGAAAGGACATGGTTGTGTCCTAATGAAAAATGATTAGTTAATTACTTATTCTTCACATCAGTTGAAATCACATGAGTTAAATTACCGTTCTCAAGATTTGTAATTAGCTTCTATTCTTTTTGATTAAAAAATTTGGAGGCATCAATATGGCATGATGTGTGAAATATATACTAATCAAAAAAATTTAAGTATATATTCAATAATAAATAATTAAAAATGAGACATAGGATATGTATATAGTTAATCAAGGATTATGATTTCAAAATTCATTACCATCCTATAGAGAAAACAATGTCGCTGATACATTGAGTCGGAAATGTAATGCTACATTAACCATGATATGTTTGGAATGAGATCCTTTGGTTTTCTATTTTATGAATTTTTATTGGATTTTTTTTGTTTAGGGAATTAATCTATATTGTTTAAGGTTTCAGTGCAATCATCTCTAGTAGACAGAATAAAGAATGCAAAAAAAGAAGAAAGTGAGTTTCAAAAAACTGTAAAATTAGTTTAGAAAGGTAGTAACATTAATTTAACATTTATAAAGACTGTATTTTGATGTTTGAAAACAACTTTATTGTGACTTTTGATTCATGGTTGAAGAAAGAATTATTTTGGGAATCTCATAGATCTTAGTTTTTAGTTCATCTTGGCAGCATTGAGATATACATATTTCGTCAAGAGTATTATTTGTGGGATGGAAGGAAAATAAATATTTTTGTCTTTACTATGATGTGTTTGTCTATTAAATAGGATAATGTAAAAAATAAGTTACTAAAAAGGATGCCTCAACCTTTTCCAGTGATGGAGTGGAAATGGAAAAATATATCCATGGACTTCGTTGTTGTGTTACCAAAATCATCTCATGGTAAAAATATATACTGGTTTATTGTTGATCGATTGACTTAATCTACTCATTTTTTCCAATTTGAGATACAATATATCTACATCAAAATTTTATATTGTATATTAAATAGATATTCTGGTTACATGGTGTTCCTCTCTGTATAGAATCTGATCGTGATCACTGGTTCACTCCAAACTTTTAGAAGGACCTTCGGAAGATGTGGGGTTCTGAATTAAATTTTAGTACTAGTTTTTATTTTAAATTATATTTCTATTAAGAACGAACAATTTAGAAATTTGAAGATAAGATACGTTCTTATTCAATAGATTACTAGGTATGTTGGGAAAAACATATTTTTTGTTCGGGTTTTCTTATAATAACAGTTTTTTAGTATACAGTTGGAACCATTAGAAGCATTATTTAGAAAGAGATGTCGAACTCCATCTTTCTAGGATGAAGTAGGTGAAAGGATGTTGATGGGAACAAAATTGGTAGATGAGAAGATAGAAAAAGTTCCTTTGATTTAGAATAACATGAGAACAACTCAGAGCAGATAGAAATGTTATGCAGATAACCATAGGAAAGATCTTTCTTTCGAAGTAGGTGATCACGTATTTAACAGTGTTTCTCCATGGAAAAGTGTGATACTTTTTTTATAAGGGGAAAGATGAGTCTGAGTTTTTGTGGACACTATAAAATCTAGGGAAATGTAGGACCATTTTCCTATAGAGTGATTTTACCTCGAATTTTTTACTAGGTATATATTTTTTATCATGTTGCAATGTTATGAAAGTATATTCTTGATCCATATCATGTTTTGAGTCTAGAGGTAGTTTAGTTAGAACCAAATCATTCTGATGAGGAACAACCCATCATAATTCATGATTGTAGAGAGAATGTCTTTCAGAATATGGTAATTCATTAGTAAAAGGCATTGTGTAAAACCAATATGGTTGAAGAGGAAACATGGGAATCTGAAAATGATATGAGAGGTAGTACCCCCAGTCATTTGATAAGTAAATAAAATTACAGGGATGCAATTTACCAAATGGGTAATGATGTTGGATCCATGTATTTATAAAATAATATTTTTTATATAATAATATTTATTAATTAAATATTAATTTTACGTTAAAGGGATACTTTTTCTGAATGTGTACATGACACACAATGATGGGTTTCTTCAAAATCATACATTTCACACAACTTTTATAATACCAAAAAATAATACACTAATATTATTAGTATTTTAAATGGTAGTTAACACCTAGCTGTTATGATGGCAGGAATGAGAAGAACTAATTAAAATCAAACTATACATGTTTGTTAATTATTTTTAAATTTATCCAATAATGTTTACATGCTTAAAAGAAGACGAATAATATTTTATTAAGAAAGAATATAATATTT
Source organism: Viscum album (assembly GCA_963277665.1). Taxonomy (NCBI): domain Eukaryota; kingdom Viridiplantae; phylum Streptophyta; class Magnoliopsida; order Santalales; family Viscaceae; genus Viscum; species Viscum album. The sequence continues at coordinate 1,427,178,271 of OY728156.1, read as the reverse complement.
TTAAAAGTCGGTTTTACCATTTTTTTGATGGTGAACCCATTTTAAATATATTTTTTTCACTTTTATATTTTACTTATGACAAAGTAAAAATATTCGATAGAAAAAAGTCATAAAATTTAACATTCATTAATTATTCGGTAATTTTCTAATAAAGATCATTTTTGAATGGATAGTGGAAAATACTACCTTTTAATTCCAATCAACAATTTCATCTTATTTATTTATAATTTCATTTTGACATTTTAATTGGTTTTAATGTGTAATTGGATTATGATTTTATCATTTAATCCTATGTAGGTCATTGGATGTAATTTCACATTTTAATTGGATCTAAACACATGTCAATCTTTTGGTAGTTTTTATTTCTTAAGATCACACATTCTTGTTTTGACAACGGGAATTAGTTTTAAATAAGTTACAAAAATTATTTTTTTTGAGATAGGAAAATAGGATTCCATATTTGGAATTAATAGGATCGAATATTGTAATTAGGTACCTTTCAGTTTTTAACATTACGAGTAGTAACATCAGAATTTATTTTTATTTACCATGGTTAAAATGGAAATCTGGTAAATAAGTGTAAATGATAATAATATAATAATATAAAACTACCCTATAATGTGTCTTAATTGTAGAGACCCGAAGCCTGAAGTACATGGACATTACATTACTTTTACGGAATACTTAGTACATAACAAAAACACACACACAAGGATCGTAATAGTTTAGTGTCTTTGGAAACTCGGAATATAATCTTCTAATCGTGGTGAAAGATCTTCAACATCTCCCATAAAGATCTTCCCTTTTTTTTACCTAAAACCATTCTTTATATCCTGGGGAAAAGAAAACATAAAATGGTGAGCTCAAATGCTCAGTAAGGGTAAACAAAAGAAATATCAATCACATCATATTCATAAGAACATAACATTTTGGAAATCTTAACCTGCAAAAGAGAGCATAATTTCATAACATGGGATAAATCATAGTAGTGAAATGAAATCCCAATAATCATAGCTTAAAACATGAAACTTTGTAGCATACACACATAATCATAGAGAATCATATCTTTTTAGTCAAGACTCATTTCCAAGACTATCTTAGTGGACAAAGTCCATTTCTGAACCGAGTCGCCCTCGTTTCAGTCCTGTTTCACTGAACCGGTATAACCTACCATTCCAGCCATCTCTATCTCATGAGATATAAAATCTTTACCCAATGCATTGGAGGGAGATATAGGTCCCACCCATCTCATAATGATACCATTTTATGTGTGCCACAAAATCATAAACCATACATCATAGCATAACCCATGTAAAAAAATGGGAATCTTAAACATCGTGACATCATAAAACAATTCATATAAGATAAAGGAATTCATAAAAATAATTCCATCACAACATAGTAAAATCAATGTAAGAATAGGGATAGAAACAGAACCCTTTATTATCTTAGATGGAAAATAATTTTGATATAACACTTGAACTCCATTCTTGAGGAAAATATACTTTCTACTTCAAAAACACTTTTCCTTTCATAACATGTCATACAATTATAAAATAGAAGAAGTTTATTAAAAATAAACATGAAAACTTGTAAAGGAAGCTTCATGGAAATAATTTTTTAAAAATCCTTTCATGCTGTATAAGTTAAAAAAACATTCTTCTCGTACTTTTGTCAGAAAAGTCAAAAAGTACCTCGTACGAAAAACGACCAAAGATTCCTTTCATATCTTTTACTAAAAACTCACCGAAGGGAAAAATTGGATATTAACTATTGTAGAAGTATATTAATATCACATATTGAGAAAACATGGATGTGGATGATAAAATAGACCCCAGTAAAATCCGAAGTATAAACAATCTTGGAAAAAAATGAGATTGTGATATTTCCCTTACCTTAGGTCCGATTTGCTTCGTAAGTGTTCGAACCTCCTGTATAATGATTTAAATAATGTCATTGACTTATTACAGAATCATATTCATTGTTATTATATCATATATGGTTCACTTATGACTTTATATTACCCGTTCCTTTGTAAATTCATGTTAAAGTAGCGTTTTGTGTAAAATCATCTCATTTGTCGTTCGTGTTTTAACTTGTAATTATTCATATGATTACATAGATAATGATTACTTAATTCCAGAATATAAAACAAGATTTATATATAATATATATTCATAATATATATATATACATATATAATAGATCAGTAAATGGAAAGAAATACACCGTTCATGGAGACGGTAGACCGTCCGTACGCATGAACGTTGTTTTCGTTTTCTTATTGAGTTGAATGGAATTAAGTAGATGACATACATATATATACACATAAATCCAGTATCTTTATAATGTCATATATTTCATTATTATTGTTTATATATACTTTATAATCATTCTTAAATGGTTAACATGGAGAATGAATCTCATCGCGTCATGGAGACGGTAGTCCGTACGTACGCACGGGCGATGATATCATTTCCATAATTATTGAATTGAATTTGAGTGGATGATACAATATATCAGAATCATTATTATGTTATAATAACTCCATATAGTCATTTTTTTACACCATAATACCCATCCATGTAAGGTGTTGGTGGAAAAGCAGATCACACGACGGCGTGGAGACGGTATTCCTGACGTACGCTCGCGCGGTGATTTTGTTTTCCGTAGGATGGATAGAAGGTTAAATGGGGTTGTTTCAAATTTATTATAACAAATCAGTATATTATTGATACTGATGTTATTACTTTAAAATGAAACAAAAAAAGAAGAATAAGTTGAATAAGAAAGAAGCTTGAATGAATCGAGAGAAGAAATTACCTCTTCTTCGATACGCCTCTTTGAAACCTCCTCTTAGGGCACTAAGATTGGTCTTTAAAGAAGACCAAAACCTCTAGGATGTTTCTAGGGAAGTGGAGACGATAATTGGGAAGGGTTTGGTTGATATTGAAGGCTCAAATTGTTGTGAGGAGGAGAGGGATGAGGTTCCCTTTTATAAGGGCGGAAAGGGGCACCTTTGGAATTCTTAACAATATTAATTTATAATAAATCTAACCCCACTTAAAAACCTCCAAAAATGACTCATATTCGAATATTAGATGCGATAGGGTTGTAATCGCATCAACCAATCAAATTTAGACATGTTTGGATCTTATTTTAAACCTTATCATTTTAATTTATCTTTATTTAATCTATTTAAGTTTATTTGTGGTAATAAAATTCTAAATTATAAATTATAACGAATAATTACTTATTTGTTGTGAATTTTCCATAATTTTTTTACTTTATAACATTATAGACCATATAAATTTAAATTTATAATTTTTTAATATTTTTGTGATTTTTAAACAATTTTATAATATGTTATTTTTATAAAATAACAATAGTGTCAATTTTGACACTATTCATTTACTTGAATTAAAATAAAATATATAGAGAATATATGTTCAAACTAAAAGCTTTAATATATTAATAAAAGGTCATATGTATCTATAAAATTAGTGTATCACATTAAATAGTTCATATAATATTTATTTTATTATTTTTAAAACCATTTATTTGGTTTATCTCTTAATAAAATAATTACTACATCATTTTTGTATAATTATTTAATATACTTATTTGTTGCATAAAAATTTAAAATAAAATCCTATGATAAAGATAAATATATTACCTTTCACAATAATACTTTTACTCGAATTTATCATCTTAAAATCACAATATTTAAATTGTTATATTTATTAAATTATGAAGGTGACAACTTTGGCATCATTTAAAATAAAATAATATAAGTGTCATAATTTCTTTTATAAGACTCCAAATGGTCAAATATTCGACCCTTGGATGATTATAGTTTAAATTTACATTACCAATAAGTTTTGGGCAGGGTTTTATGCCTTTTATGGTCACTATTAGTTTAATAAAAACTATATTCTTGATTTTTTACTAGATAAATAATTTCTGCATCACTATTGTGTCACAATTAATGATAATTATTTAATCCCAAAAAATTATAAATAAATTTTCATGATGTAGATAATTTTTTTATCTTTCTGGAGACTATTTATGTTCGAAGTTATATGATGTTTATCACTAAGTTAAAATTATTATACTTATTAGATTTAGGAGAGTGACATGTTGTCACTTTCTTTGGTATTAATAATAATTAAATTATTTTCATGGTCAAAAGTCCATAAAATGAATCTAATCTGACCCTTAGTTGATATGGGTTTACTTTTAGCCATCAAATATAATTTTGGCATGTGTTAGGGTAATTTAATAATATTATATTACCCTTAATTACCCGATTTACCTTTAACAAAGTTAAATAAAATTTACCGTAGTTACTATTCATAATTCCCAAAAATAAAAAGTAGCATATTAACATAATTTGGACCCACTGGTTCCAAATATGGAATCCATTTTTTAAAATTCAATAGACAGAAGTTGCAGAAATTAAATTAAAATTAATCCCCTTGTCGAATAAAAACGGGTTTTTGTTTAAAACATTGCAAATTATTGAATTGATTTAACCTACGAATTCAAGGTAAAATCAATGCTAATGACATACATTATATTAAATGGTAAAAAAATATCGTATTTATACTTTAAAACCATTCATTATTATAATTTAACCACATAAGATATTACGATGAAAAAAGTTGTTTTTAATTAAAATATAGCGTGTTTTTACTATTCATTAAAATGTGAAAGTTACCAGAATAATATGAAAAATTTATCCAAAGTAAATTTTTATTTCTTGATTCCAAAGAAGAATTTTATTTTGTCAAATTGAACTTATAAACTTGTCAAAAACTATATTTAATGTGGGTGCACCATCAAAAGGCGGCAAAACTGCATTTTTTGAAAAATACTTATTTTACCCGAAAAATTTAGTTTGTTCTTATACCATGTTCTAGAAAATGTGTAAGATGAATAATAATGTTATAAAATTCAAAATTTAGTTAATACTACTCATAACGGCTAGTTCATGACAATATTATAATAATATATCATTGTTTATTAAAACCCGGTATTGCATACAACACACGCTATCGAGGAAGGTCGTGATTGCGTGTAATGCAAGCCAAGTCAGGGTTTCGTGTTGTGAAAGAATCCTTCATTGTTTCATATAACAGAATCCAACCATATTTAATTTATACATTGAATATATATATATATATACTCAATGTTGTGTAGAATAACTATTATCAAATTTATGTGTAACACGGTCCAAGAATAGTGTTGCGTATACTGAAAGCTAATACGGTGTTGCGTATAGCGCAAGGTAATCTTGGTGTAGAATACAACACAAGACATTAATGAAATTAAAATAATATTTTTCATAAAATCTCTGGGTGTTACATTCTACCCCCCTTAAAATGAATTTCGCCGTCGAAATTCGTCGGGGTTATAAATGGTTTACTATTCGAAATATTCTTTAATAGAAACCCACATCGTAAAAAGGAATACCAAAAACAATCTTTAAAATCAAAAGTATGAAATGTAGTGGTTACCCAAATACACTAATCACTGGGTTTCTATATAGGTGAAAATATGGATATGGAAGAGAAATTTAACCATCATGTTCTAATAGAGAGTGGTAGAGAACATGGCTATGTAAAAGCCAACAATCACAAAGCCATAGATTTTTGATTATCTAAGGTACCATCTGATTCATCGGATATAAGGGCAGTAGGACAACATTTTTGGTTTTCAAGATCATTTCCCTAATGTTGATGAAATTGGAGTTAGAAGAAATACTTTCGTGATTTTGGTATAGTCTCACCGTTTTTCATTCTTTGGACAATTTCTACTTCATCTCTTAAAGAAATGAAGTTGAATTTTTCATTCCTGATGTGTTAGTAGATCATGTGATAGAATGATGGGTCATTCCATCTGTCTCAAACAAAAGGTTACAAAATACATAAGACCATCTATAGTGAAGTTAATCGTATACGATTACAAAAATGAACTTATACTTCATATATCATACCAAGTAATAAAATAAAACTAGTTTCTACTAACTAGGGACTTCCTGTAGGCTAGTGGTAGGCGATAAAGGCCAGTCGCACTTCGGTTGTGGGTTCGATTCCTACAGCCTTGTCCGACGCGATGGGCTGTCGCCCGTCTTGAAGGTTGTCCTTTTTCTAAAACTATATTACTATAACATCCCATCAATAATATCAAAAAAACTTCTATCCTTAAACAATACCAACTTATGTCCAACATAATCCATTCCAGTATTTATGCTTATACATATTACTTCAGTCCACTCTCATAATATAGTGAAAATGATTACCATAAATTTAATAGCATCGTTGATCCCCATATATCATAAGATATGTCTTTTTGGTCACATTATAAACATTCAAAAGCCTTATTCATGTATTCTCTTGAATACCCATTGAACCTTAGTGAAAAAAAATGATTGCAGTTAAAAGTTAACACTTTCCACTTACCAAAATCCTCAAAATTATATATACTCAACCCATGATATAACTTTCTCCTTATATGAGCTCATGAATACTATCAAACATTTAATTTTCTCCTTATCCCTTCATTATGCGCATATCATCTACATTCCAAAAATATCGGAATAACCTTTCATGGATACTGGTACCATTAATCATACACTTTCAAAACGCAAGGAAAGACAACCATGTAACAATCCTTAGATGTATCTTTATTCCATAGTACCATGAGATTACTTATACAACATTACACAAGAAAAACATGTAATCATTCCACTACATTCTTAAACCATTGACCGAGCTTCAACAATTCTTTCATCTCAAATATCATTTTTAGTCTCCTCATCATCATCCACAGAAATACTATCCATATGACCATACTGATTCTCTTCATGAGACTTTCCCTTAGGGCATTGGTTTGCATAATGCCCGTACATTCCACATTTAAAACATTTAACAATTGTTGATGTCGTAGAAATACAATTATCCTCATCCCTGGTGTTAACTGAACCTTTTCCTTTGCACTTACTGCCTTTGTGTCCTTCTTTTCCACACCCAAAGAATCTTCCAGTTCCTTTGAAACATTCTCCTTGATGCCTCTTCCCACATGATTTACATAAGGGAAATTGAACTTTCTTTCCTCTATGATCATCATGAAACTCAATCTTTCTCTTATTATCTGAGTCAGGAAACTTACCAAATTTTACTTTATTGATCATATTATGAGATTTCTGATTTGGCATAATAATTATGTTTGGACTTCCAAATCCAATTTCATTTGGTTTCTCATGAAGAATATCATTCCATTGTCCATAATATCTTCCATTATCGTGAATCATCTTGTTTCCAGCCATTTTATAAAACACAAAAAGAATAGTGTCAGAGGAAAAATTCATAATAAAGGAGGAGTAACTTCAATATCTAACATCTTAGCTTAAATTCTAAGATTGTTACCATATTTCTAAGACTATATCCTATATGTATACTTATCCATAGGGACATCCCTAGACATACCTTAGAAATGTCTCTAGGGATCTCACTAACGTTCTCACATCCTAGTTTCCAAAGGTTGACTAAACCTTTCCTCTGATACCAACTGTAGAGACCCGAAGCCTGACGTACATGGAAACTACATTACTTTTGCGGAATTCTTAGTACATAACAAAAACAGACACACAAGGATCATAATAGTTTAGTGTCTTTGGAAACTCGGAATATAATCTTCTAATCGTGGTGAAAGATCTTCAATATCTCCCATAAAGATCTTCCCTTTTTTTACCTAAAACATTTCTTTATATCCTGGGGAAAATAAAACATAAAAGGTTGAGTGCAAATGCTCATTAAGGGTAAACAAAAGAAATATCAATCACATCATATTCATAAGAACATAACATTTTTGAAATCTTAACCTTCAAAAGAGAGCATAATTTCATAACATGGGATAAATCATAGTAGTGAAATGAAATCCTAATAATCATAAATTAAAACATGAAACTTTGTAGCATACACACATAATCATAGAGAATCATATATTATTAGTCAAGACTCATTGCCAAGACTATCTTAGTGGAAAAAGTAGATTTCTGAACCGAGTCATCCTCGTTTCAGTCCTGTTTTACTGAACCGGTATAACCTACCATTCCAGCCATGTATAACTCATGAGATATAAAATCTTTACCCAATTAATTGGAGGGAGATATAGGTCCCACCCATCTCATAATGATACCATTCTTATGTGTGCCACAAAATCATAAACCATACATCATAGCATTACCCATGTAATAAAAATGGGAATCTTAATCATCGTGACATCATAAAACAATTCATATAAGATAAATGAATTAATAAAAATAATTCCATCACAATATAGTAAAATCAATGTAATAATAGGGATAGAAACAGAACCCTTTATTATCTTAGATGGAAAATAATTTTGATAAAACACTTGAACTCCATTCTTGAAGAAAATATCCTTTCTACTTCAAAAACACTTTTCCTTTCATAACATGTCATACAATTATAAACTAAAAGAAGTTGATTAAAAATAAACATGAAAACTTGTAAAGGAAGCTTCTTGGAAATAATTTTTTAAAAATCCATTCATTCTGTATAAGTTAAAAAAACATTCTTCTCGTACTTTTGTCGGAAAAGTCAAAAAGTACCTCGTACAAAAAATGAAAAAAGATTCCTTTCATATCTTTTACTAAAAACTCACTGAAGGGTAAAATTGAATATTAACTATTGTAGAAGTATATTAATATCACATATTGAAAAAACATGGATGTTGATGATAAAATAGACCCCAGTAAAATCCGAAGTATAAACAATCTCGGAGAAAAATGAGATTGTGATATTTCCCTTACCTAAGGTCCGATTTGCTTCGTAAGTGTCCGAACCTCCTGTAAAATGATTTAAATAATGTCATTGACTTATTAAAGAATCATATTCATTCTTATTATATCAAATATGGTCCACTTATGACTTTATATTAACCGTTCTTTTGTAAATTCATGTTAAAGTAGCGTTTTGGGTAAAATCATCTCATTTGTTGTTCGTGTTTTAACTTGTAATTATTTATATGATTACTTAGATAATGATTACTTAATTACAGAATATAAAACATGATTTATATATAATATATATTCAGAATATATATATATATATATAATAGATCAGTAAATGGAATGAAATACACCGTTCATGGAGACGGTATACAGTTCGTACGCATGAACGATGTTTTCGTTTTCTTATTGAGTTGAATGAAATTAAGTAGATGACATACATATATATAAACATAAATGTAGTTGCTTTATAATGTCATATATTTTATTATTATGTCTTATATATACTTTATAATCATTCTTAAATGGTTAACATGGAGAATGAATCTCATCGCGTCGTGGAGACGGTAGTCCGTACGTACGCACGAGCGATGATATCATTTCAATAATTATTGAATTGAATTGGAGTGGATGATACAATATATCAGAATAATTATTATGTAATAATAACTCTTTATAGTTATTTTTTTACACCATAATACCCATCCATGTAAGGTTTTGGTGGAAATGCAGATTACACCACGGCGTGGAGACGGTATTCCATACGTACGCACGCACGGTGATTTTGTTTTCCGTAGGATGGATAGAAGGTGAAATGAGGTTGTTTCATATTTATAATAACAAATCAGTATATTAGTCATACTGATGTTATTAATTTATAATGATACAACTAAAGAAGAATAAGTTGAAGAAGAAATAAGCTTGAAAGAATCGGGAAAAGAAATTACCTCTTCTTTTGTACGCCTCTTTGAAACCTCCTCTTAGGGCACTAAGTTTAGTCTTTAAAGAAGACCATAACCTCTAGGATGTTTCTAGGGAAGTGGAGAAGATAATTTGTCAGGGGTTGGCCGAGCTTTAAGGCTCAAATTGGTGTGAGGAGGAGAGGGAGGAGGTTCCCTTTTATAAGGGAGGATAGGGGCACCTTTGGAATTCTTAAAAATATTAATTTATAATAAATCTAAACCCACTTAAAAACCTCAAAAAATGACTCATATTATAATATTAGATGAGATAAGGTTGTAATCTCATCAACCAGTCAAATTTAGACATGTTTGGATCTTATTTTAAACCTTATCATTTTGATTTATCCTTATTTAATCTATTTAAGTTTATTTGTGGTAATAAAATTATAAATTTTAAATTATAACAGATAATTAATTATTTGTTGTGAATTTTCCATAATTGTTTACTTTATAACATTATAGACCATATAAATTTAAATTTATAATTTTTAAATATTTTTATGATTTTTAAACCATTTTATAATATGTTATTTTTATAAAATAACAATAGTGTCAATTTTGACACTATTCATTTATTTGAATTAAAATAAAATATATACAGAAGATATGTTCGAAATAAAAGCTTTAATATATTAATAAAAGGTCATATGTATCTATAAAATTATTGGATCACATTAAATAGTTTATATATTATTTATGTCATTATTTTTAAAACCATTTATTTGGTCTATCTCTTAGTAAAATAATTACTACATCATTTTTGTATAATTATTTAATATACTTATTTGATGCATAAAAATTTAAAATAAAATCCTATGATGAAGATATATATATTAACTTTCACAATAATACTTTTACTCGAATTTATCATCTTAAAATCACAATATTTAAATTGATATATTTATTAAATTATGAAGTTGACGACTTTGGCATCATTTAAAATAAAATAATATAAGTGTCATAATTGCTTGTATAAGACTCCAAATGGTCACATATTCGACCATTGGATGATTATTGTTTACATTTACATGAAAAATTAGTTTTGGTCAGGGTTTTGTGCCTTTTATGGTCACTATTAGTTTAATACAAACTATATTCTTGATTGTTTACTAGATAAATAATTTCTGCATCACTATTGTGTCACAATTAATGATGCTTATTTAATCCCAAAAAATTCTAAATAAATTCTCATGATGTAGATAATTTTTTTAGATTTCTGGAGACTATTCATGTTTGAAGTTTTATGATGTTTATCACTATGTAAAAATTATTATACTTATAAGATTTAAGAGAGTGACATGTTGTCACTTTCTTTGGTTTTAATAATAATTAAATTATTTTCATGGTCAAAAGTCCATAAAATGAATCTAATCTGACCCTTAGATGATATGGGTTTATTTTTAGGCATAAAATATAATTTTAGCATGTGTTATGGTAATTTTATAATCTTATATTTACCCTTAATTACCCGATTTACCTTTAACTATGGTAAATAAAATTTACCGTAGTTACTATTCATAATTCTCAAAAATAAAAAGTAGACTATTAACATAATTTGGACCCACTTATTCCAGATATGGAATCCTTTTTTTAAAATTAAATACACAGAAGTTGCGGAAAATAAATTAAAATTAATCCCGTTGTCGAATAAAAACGGGTTTTTGTTTAAAACATTGCAAAAGATTGAATTGATTTAACCTACGAATTCAAGGTAAAATCAATCATAATGACATACATTATATTAAATGGTAAAAATATATTCTATTTATACTTTAAAACCATTAAATATTATAATTTAACCACATAAGATATTACGATGAAAAAAGTTGTTTTTAATTAAAATATAGCGTGTTTTTACTATTCATTAAAATGCGAATGTTACCAGAATAATATGAAAATTTTATCGAAAGTAAATTTTTATTTCTTGATTCCAAAGAAAAATTTTATTTTGTCAAATTGAACATATAAACATGTCACAAACTATATTTAATGTGGGTGCGCCATCAAAAGGCGGCAAAACAGCATTTTTTTAAAAATAAATATTTTACCTGAAAAATTTATTTTGTTCTTATATCATGTTCTAGAAAATGTGTAAGATGAATAATAATGTTATAAAATTCAAAATTTAGTTAATTCTATCATAACGGCTAGTTCATGACAATATTATAATAATATATCATTGTTTATTAAAACCCGGTATTGCGTACAACACACGCTATCGAGAAAGATCGTGATTGCGTGTAATGCAAGCCAAGTCAGGGTTGCGTGTTGTGAAAGAATCATTCATTGTTTCATATAACAGAATCCAACCATATTTCATTTATACATTGAATATATATATATATATATACTCAATGTTGCGTAGAATAACTATTATCAAAATTGTGTGTAACGCGGTCCAAGAATAGTGTTGTGTATACTGCAAGCTAATACGGTGTTGCGTATAGCGCAATGTAATCTTGGTGTAGAATACAACACAATACATTAATGAAATTAAAATAATATTTTTCATAAAATCTCAGGGTGTTACATTAATATTATTGGGTGACTGATTTCTGACCATGAACGTCCTCATTCCCAACTTTTGACAATTGAGAGCCACTTGGGTGTGAACAATACTTATTATAAGAATTAATTTAAAGTAAAGACATATTTAACATAAAGATGTATATTTTAATAAAGTAATTTTAATATAGAGTTATATAAGTGATATCTTTGACATTATATAATCATTAGAAATATAACTAGATTTACTAAATCATGATATCTTATTTATAATTTTTAGATATTGAATAAATAAATTTAATTATGACATAATGATGATGAAATGATTTCTTCATTAATAAAGGATTCAAATAAATGAAATTATAAATATTAAAATAAATATTATTTCATGCAATTAATTTCATAAATGAATTATCTTGGTGAATATGACATGTTATTTTTGATTCAATGTTTCTTTTGAAGGAATCAAGTTATTATGAATTTGTTAAAAAGTCTTGTATAAATATTGTCCAAAATGGATATAATTCAAAACATAAAATATAAAATAGTTTACTAAAAGATATTAAATTTATAAAACCCCATGAATCTGAATAATTCTTTAGATAAGTCCAAATATATCATAAATGACTTTTTGGGGTCATTTTACATGATATGGAAAATACATTGACCAACAATGTGTAAATAACATGATTTCATTTTAAGATTTAAAAAGGTTAAAAGAGGGTTAGACAAAAAATAAAAGGATAAAAAAATATTAAAAACATGTCTAAAAATTATTTGATGATAATTATTTGAAACAAAATTATCTTATATTTGAATTAAATGAGTTTTGGACCATTTTCAATATAAATTTAATTTATATTAAATTAATATTTGAAGACATTCCTAAAGTTCCCCTCCACCCTCTTATAAAAGGAAACCACCTCTACCCACTTACCCACAAAACTCAAGCTCTTTGGATCATCCAAATACTACTTAAATAAGATCCAAACATCACTCATGTCCTCCAAGAAGCCTTTTATTTTTGTACAAGTCAATTTAAGAAATCCTTTTGTCTCAAATCAAAAGTTGTTACCCTATTTATAGGTAACATAATGCCTTAAGATCCTTTCCTTTATTTTCCTTATCCATAACCTATTCTATATTTATTTAATTATTACAAAACAAATTCTTCATTATAATAGGATGTTTTTGTGATAATGATTTGAACTACACTTACACACACATACATCTAATATATATGAACAAAATATTTCTATGTACGGTGAAATACAACCTCACAAAATGATGATTGTTTAATTTTCCCCTACAAGCTCTCACGGTGGAAATTATTATAGCACAATATTTATATATTATATATATTATATTTATATTTCATATATTATTTGGTAATATTTATTTATAATATACCTTTATTATTTTCATGATGTATAAATATGATAATTTAATTTGAGGAAGTGTGAACTACCTCCACCTCAATGTGATATGATTTGTTCATGTAATACATGGAACATATAATGGGGGATTTATTTAATCTAAGATACACACATGAAATAAATATAATACCTGAATTATAATATAAATTTATTTATTTTGATTAGTATTCCTTTAAAATTACAAATAAATGAATGTAGCGTTCATGTGTACGTACGGGCTACCATCTCCATTAACGGTGAATTTCAATTATTTTGTCAAATTTTATAGACTATTATAAATACATATATACAGGATATATATTATATTTAAATCAAGAATACCATTCTGGATCTGATGGACTTTTGACCATATGGAAAATTTACATCCAACAAGTTTATCTTCGACTCAAGTAACGAATATCGACAAACTAATTGATATGAACTTAAATAATTATGTATTATTTATAACATGATTATAAGTAATAAAAAATTAATAATAAACATGAAAAAGGTTCTAGAGAAAGTAAAACATAACCTATCTTTATTAATATGGAATATAAAGGATGAACGATACAAGTCGGACTCCAAGTAAGGGACTTCGTCTAAATCTCCATTCATTGTGGCATATTTTGGTTTATAAATGACCGTTATTTTATATGGTAAATAATAATACCATTTTTATTTTAATTTCACTCAATAGTTTTCAAAAGGAATATTTTCTTTATGAATCATTTTTCTAAATGACCAAAAGAATGTTTATTTTTAACTTAAGTATCGACAATGACCTTTCCACCGTTGCAAGCATTATTTAATATCTAACTTCCTCTACAAGATGTAATGTTTTAAAAAAGAAAAATAAATACCATATTTAGGAATATTGGTTTTGGGAATAGTTTTTAGAATGGATCAATTATATCAATATCATGAAATGATATCTTAAGTTTGAAATGTGGAAATGTAATTTCTTCTTTTTTCTTGTTTATGTTTTAGGATTATGTTATGGTCCATGGGCATTGCTTTTGTATACGGGTGGTTCTGTGATAAACTGGGGGCTCATAAACTCATGATATCACTCTAATCCATTGGGTAACATAATAGAGGTAAATGAAAAGACTTCTCTAAAGTGATATATGGAATATACGATAATGGGTACTCCAAATATATCCAAAAAGGTTACTCCCTATATTGTAGTGAAAGCAACAATGTAAGTATGTTATGGATGGCACAAGTTAACTATACAATTTAAGATTTCAATGGCTTTTCATAAATTCTATGATTTAATGAATTATTTTAATGAGCTTATGTTTTATAAGTGAAAAGTATGATTTCATTGATTTTTATGTATTTAGGGACTGATGTTTTATTTCCTTATTTTCTAACCACTACTGACCATTTTCCACTCATCCCATGTTTTTATATGTTTTTAACATGGTATAAGTAAGGGAAGGGGAGTGGAAAAAATCAATAAATTTTTTGTCAAGAATGGAATTCTTGTTTTTAAGGCCTTTTGTTCTTGTAAATTTTTTGGAAAGAACATAAGTGTCTACTTTGTAATATTTGAGATGAAATGTTATAGTTATGGCCTAATTATGTAAAACTAAAAACCTAGAAAGACCCTTAGTTTGAAAGAAACTAAATTCTTGATCTGAAATCATGATTAATTAATGTTTAATGATGGGGGCTTATAGTTGGTATCAGAGGATAGTTTTGATAAATTTAGGAGATATGATATTGTTATATGTATATCCATGTATTATTTTTACAATATAGTATGATTTAAAATATATATCATTTGAGTATTACCATTTCAATTCATCTATGATATTTATGTGTTCATAATGGTTTTCTATATAAGAAATAGGAAAACTATTATGGGAAGACATAATGAGGAAAACCACCTTCCAAATAGACAACCTAAGATTGTTGGAATCAGAACATTACAGTTTGTTGAAGTGATGGCATAGTTTACTCAAGAGATATATTGTGATGTATCAATGCAGGAGATCATCCAGATTAACCCCACATAGGGTCGGTAGTGGATCACTTCATAAGGAAACATCCCCCATAATTCAGAGGATCATATGACCTTATGCTATCTGATGGGTGAATTCAATCAATTGAAATTATTTTAGATATCATGAGGTGGTCAAAACATCAATAGGTTCGTCCTGCAGTATACCATTTTGAAGGTGAAGCCGATAAATTAGGGTCTATGGTTAAAAATATCAAGGATAGTGAGAATATTGATTCTCTTGATTAGGATTAATTCAATGGTATGTTTCTTGAGAAATATTTTCCTATGGCAGTTTGACATAGGATGGAAAAAATTTCTGGAATTGAGGCAAGATCATGACTCAGTGGCTACTTATGGAGAAAAATTCACTCGACTAATAGGGTTTGATTCAAATTTATTAAGGTATATTGATAGTAAAATACTTCATTTTTACTTAGGATAAAGTCAAACTATCGAAAGGAAATAGATTCTCATACGCTCAAAAGATATAAATAACATGATTAATGTGGGGAGAAGGTGAAAATAGAGTTTCTAGATGATCAGGTGATATTTAGAAAACAAATAAAAATAAAATTTCAGGGTAGGAGATGAAAGGGAAAAAATCGTCAAAAAAGTCTGATGGGAAGAAACATAAGATTACATTTTGTGAATATTGTGGTAAAAACACACTGGGGAATGCCTTTTGAATTCTTATAAGTGCTTCTAATGTAAAAAAGTAGGAAATAAGTCTTGTAATTTCACTGGAAGGGATTAGGGTAATGGTAATAACAAATCCGATTTATATTCAGCAAAATATTTTAAGTGAAATGAAATGGTACATTATGAAAATGAGTGTTTGATGAAGAAGTCAAATGATGGTGAGGAGCCAGACTACAAGAACAAAGGGGTGGTTAAATCCATGGAAAATACATCAGCTGATGTAGGTCATTCAAATGAAGTAGTATTAGGTATGATGTTTGTTTATTCAGATTTTTTAATTTTGCTGTTTGATTTTAAGATGAATAATTAATTCTTTTCCTAGAAATTTTCTAGTGAATTGGGAATTCCATATCAATATTTGAATCCAAAATATTTGGTAAAAATACCTAAGTTAAATGTTCAGAAAAATAGATATTATATGATCTTTTATTTCCTAGTGTGTAGAAGAAATCTTCCTCTAAACCTTTTTTTTCCTCTATTACAGTTTGATGTTATTTTGGGTATAGATTGGATTTCATTCTATCATGTTAAGATTGAATATAGACCAAAATAGTTTTCTCTTCTGAATGAATTTCAGTTTGAGTACAAGAACAAACCCATACTTTTGATAACATATTAGGAAGATGGGAAACTAGTAAAAAATGGAAATCAATTTTACCTTTCAGATATTGTTGAAAACAAAGGAACTGTTCAGATTAATGATGTTAAAATGGCTAATGATTATATTTATATTTTTCCTCATGATTTTCCCGGTATAATATATAATCTATAAGTTGAATTTAATTTTTAATATTTTTTTGATTCTAATCCAATTTCAAAGATCCCCTTATTAAATTTCTCAAATTACTGTTTTAGAGTTAATGGAGCAATTTTAGTTGTTTTCAGATAAAGGATTCACTAAACATAGCACATCACCATGGGGTTACCCTATCTATTTTTTCAAAACTAAAAATGATTTAGTGATACATTTCATTGATTATAAAGACTTTAATAACATCACTGTTATGAACAAGTAACCTTTTACTCATATCAATGACTAGTTTTATCAGATATATGGAACATAGTATTATTCAAAGATTAATTTGAGGTCGGGGTACCATCAGTTGAATGTAAAGGATTCATACATTCCAAAGACCGTGTTTCATACTAGATATGGACATTATTAATTTTTATTTAGGCCTTTTGGGTTAACCAATGTTCCTAATGTATTCATGGATCTTATGAGAATAATTTTCCATGAGTTCTTATATAAGTTTGTGGTTATGATTATTGATGATATTTTGGTATGTTATAAAAATAATGTGGAGCATGATTGTCAGATAAGGGTTGTCTTGAAGACCTTAAAAAAAATAAATTGTATGGGAAATTTAGAATGTGTGAGTTTGGGTTAAAAAATTAATTCCTTGGTCACATTACTTCTAAATATAGAATAAATGGTGATCTAAATAATAAAAAGGTTGTTATAGAATGGAAAATCCCCTCCAATATAATAGAGATTCAAAATTTTATTGGTTTATCAGGTTATTATTTATAGTTTTTTGAAAACTTTTCATGGTTATCAATCCCTCTGACTAAGATAACATGAAACTTTGTTAACTTCGACTTGAAAAAATAATGTGATCAATTTTTTTAGTAATTGAACAGAAGAGTGGGGAATATTTCAGTTTTGGAATTTCCTTATAGAAATTGTGAATTTATTATATATATTTGTGATTTTCTAAGGACTTGGTTTTGTCCTAATTACAAATGATCATTTTACTTATTATTATTTACTTCTGTTGAAAAAAATGAGTTAAAGTACCCTACACATGATTTAGAATAAGCTGATGTTGTTTTTTATTTAAAAATTCTGATCCATCATCTTTATGTCATGAAGTGTTTAATATATAATAATCATAATAGATTGAAATATATATTTACTTAGAACTAATTAAACATGAGATAGTGGATATGGATGGAATTAATCATGGAATATGATTTCAATATTTATTACCATCCTAAAAAATAGAACAATGTGTATAATTATTCGATTTGAAAAAACAATGCTACATTAAACATTCTAGGTTAGGAAGAAGATAAATTGGTTTTGGATTTGATGAATTTTGGATTAAAATTTGTGGGCGCGGGTAATTATTTTATTTTTTCAGGTTTCAGCACAACCATCTCTAGTAAACAGAATAAATAATGAAGAAATTGAGTTGCAGAAAAAGGTAGAATCTATTAAAAAGGGTATGATACCTGAATTTAATATTGCTGTATTTAATGATATGTGTTTAAATTTTCAATAGGTCAAATTAAAACAATATTAATTGAAAGGGATTCTTCAACCATTTCAAGCGCCGAAGTGGAAATTGGAAAATATATTAATGGATTTTTTAGTCAGAATACCAAAACACCTCATGGTAATAATGAAATATTTTTTTATTGTTGATCAATTTTCTAAATCTTCTCATTTCATTCCTATTTGGGATACTCTATCTCTAGATCAACATTTTCGATTTTATATTAAATATATAGTCAGGTTACATGGATTTCCCCTATATATATTATTTTATTAGGATCCCAGGTTCACTTATAACTTTTAGAATGTCCTTTAGATGTTCCTGTGTACTAAATTAAATTTTAGTACAGATTTTTATCTAGAATAAGATGGGTTGTCAGAATGAACAATTCATACATTGGATGACACAATATGGTCTTGTTCAATAGATTACCATGGATGTTGGTACCAATATTTTTCTTTGGTAGAGTTTTCTTATAATAATAATTTACATTGTACTATATAGATGACACCATTAGAATAATTATATGGAAGGAGGTGTTAAAATACATCTTTTATGGATTAAGTATGTGAAAGGAAGTTGATGGGACTAAAATTGGTAGAAGGGATGACATAGAATGTTCATTTTATTCAGAAGCACATGAGCACAGCTCAGAGGAGATAGAAAAGTTATGCAGATAACCGGGGGAAGGATATTTCATTTGAGGTAGGTGATCGTGTAATTCTCAATGTTTCCCCATTGAATAGTGATATGCATTTTGGTAAGAAGGGAAAGATGAGTCTGTGGTTGGTTGGAACCTATAAAATCCTAGATAATGTTAGATCAGTTTCCTGTAGTGTGGATTTATGTCCAGGTCTGTCCCAGGTAAAGAATTTTTATCATGTTTCAACGTTGAGAATGTTTATGCCATATACATATCATGTTCTGAGTCAAGAGGTAGTTCAGTTGGAAGATAATCATTCTTATTAGGAACAACCAGTCAATAATCATGACCGTAGAGGGAAAGTGTTACAGAATAAGGTAATTCATCAGGTAAAGGTTTTGTGAAATAACTATATGGTTTAGAGGTATCGTGGGAAAATAAATATTATACGAGTGATAAATAACCCCACTTATTTGATAAGATAAAAAATTGCAAGGATGCAATTTCAAAAAGGGGGGAATGATGTGGGATCACATGTATTTTTAAAATCATAATTTTTTATATATATTAATATTTATGAAAAATATATTAAATTTATGTTAAATGGAATATTTTTCAGAGAGGGTACTCAACACGCAATAATGAGTTTCTTTAAAATATAACGTTGCACACAACATTGAGTTACACCAGAAAATAATACAATAATATAATTATTATTTTAAATGATAGTTAATTCCTAGATGTTATATTGGAGTGAAGAAATAGAACTATCTACAATATGACTACACATGTTTGTTAAATTTTTTTACATTTATCCAATAAATTTTAGATGCATAAAATAATAATGAATACGATTTTATGCATGAAATAATTTAAAATTTTTAAAAATAATTTTATCACCTTAAATAATAGTGAAAATTACTGAATTATAATTCAAAAATGCCTTTTTATCTAATTATATATATATATATATATATATATTAATTTTAATTTGTTTTAAAGTGTAATGGGGTATTGTTTTTATCTTTTAATATAATTTTGGTCATTAAAATAATTCACATTTTAATTTCACATAAACACTTGTCAATCATTTGGTAGTTTTTACTTCAAAAAAACCAATTTCTAGTTTTGATAAGGACAATTAATTTTTAATTAATAACTCAAAATTATGTATTTTTAATTTGGAAATATGGATTCCATATTTAGAAACAAAAAGTTAAAATTGTGTAAATAGTCACCATAAATTTTTTGACATTACAAATAGTAATATTAGTAATTATTTATATTTTAAATGTTTAAATGGTAATTCTAGAAAATAAGGGAAAAAGATAGTATTATAATAATATAAAACTACAATAAAAAGGGTTATAATCCTATTGTAGGAGTTATTTACGGCCATGACAATCTTTTGGTCTGACTTTTGGTTTTTGGGAACCACTTATGTGTGAAAATGACATGTTATAATTTTTTAAATGTATTTTAAAAGAAATCAAGTTTTAATGAATTTATAAAAACGTTTGGTATGAATATTGTCCAAAATTGATGTAATCAATAACTTAAAATATAAAATAATTTATAAAATTATATTAAATTCCCGAAAAATTAAGATTCATCCAAATGATTTTGATCATTCCATATATGTCATAAATGACTATTTTTTGTGTCATCTAATATGATAATGTAATTACATTAATGCACAATGTATAAATAACATGATATCATTGTAAGATTAAACTGGGTAAAACAAGGGTTAAATCAAAACTATAAGGATAAAAATATATTCAATAATGGTCTAAAAATGATTGGATAATGGGTATTCATATAAAATTCATCTTATCTTATTATTAAATGACTTTGGGATCATTTTAATCAAAATTGAATTTATAATAAATTAATATTTCATGACATTCCAAAAGTGCACCTCCTCCGTCTTATAAGAGACCACCACCTCTAACCACAAACCCACACCATTAAATTCCCTATGATCCCCCAAAATCAACTCAAATAGAACCAAAAACTCACTTAATTCCTCCTATAGTCCTTAAATTTGGAAAAAGAAAATTTATGTAAGCCTTTTGGATCAAATCAAATAATGTTACCAGATTTAGAGTTAACATCCTCTCTCAAGTTCCACTCCTTTATTTTCCTTCTCCACTCCCTATTATCTTATCATTATATGATTATATAACAAAATAAGTATCCTCAATATACTAGTATATTATTATCTTAATTATTCAAACAAAACCTACACACACCTCCATTTAATGGACAGGAACATACTATTTCTATGTACATCGAACTACTGCCTCACAAAATGATGATTGTTCAATTTTACCCTACCACCTATCATAGTGGCTATCATTATGGAACTGTATTTATATATGATATATATATATATATATATATGATATTTATATTTTCAATATTATTCTGCAATTTTTACTTACAACATACCTCTATGATTTCCATGATGTGTAAATACATTAATTTGATTTGAGGAAGTGTGGACTACAGCTCCCTCAAAGTGATACGAATCATTCATGATATAAATGGAACATATAAAATATCTTTTTTTTATAATATGATAATTAAAAATAAATATAATAATTGTATTGTGATATAAATTTATTACATTTTACTATTGTTCCATTAACATGATAAATAAATGAATGTAGTGTTCATGCATACGTACGACCTACCATCTCCATAAACTATACATTAAATTTTTAATCTCAAAATGTTATGAAATATTATAAATATATATATTATATATATATGATATTTAAATCAGGAATAATATTATGGAGATGATGGAATTTTGACCACATTGAAAATTTACATCAAACAAGTTCATTTTCGACTCAAGTACTAAATATCAAAAACCCGACTGATATAAAATTAAATAATTATGTAATTATTATATCATGTTAGTAAGTAATATAAAATGAATAATAAAATTGAAAAGGTTCTGAATCAAATAGAAATTTTTTTATTTTTATTATTCTAGATTATAAAGAACAAACGTGACAAGTCGGACTCAAAGTACATGGCATCATCTAAAATCGCTTTTCATTGAGGCATATTATGGTTTAGACATGACCTTCATTTATAAGGTTTATAATAATACAATTTTACTTTTAATTTCATTCAATGGGTTTCAAAATGAATCTTTTCTTCATGAATCATTTTACTAGCGACGAGCAGAATGTTTCTTTTTAATGTATGCAATGACAGTAACCTTTCCACTTAGACGAGCATAATTTAATATCTAGCTTCATCTACAAGAAGTAGTGATTAAAAAAATAAATACCATATCTATGTATTTTGGTTTTGAAAATGGTTTTGAGAATGGATGTATTATATCAATATCCTGAAATTATGTCTTCAATGTGAAAATGTTATTTTTCATTCATGATTGATCATGTGTTATGATTATGTTATAGCTCATGGGAATTACATATGTATATGGGTGGATCCATGAAAAGCTAGAAGCGGTGTGTAAATACCCGTAAAATTCAAGGGAAATTTTTTCTTAATTTTCTTTAGAATTTTACAAGAGCGCGGTTTCAGACGGCACCTGATTCCGAGGCCCGGAGTGCTCGGAATTAAGTTCCGAAGTTTGGCTCGGGTACGTTCAGTGAACAAACGAGCAGGTTTTCCTAACTTTTGATCCGGTGCTCGGAATTGAAATCCGAGGGCACCGATGAACTCGCAGCGCCGATATTCGCTTAAAGAGACCTTTTCGGGAGTTGCGTTTGTTGCGGGTTGAAAGATAGTTTTGGGGTTTTTAGTTTGAGTTAAATAAAATTGTGTAGAACAATTTTATTAAATCTAGTTAAAACCTATCAAAGGAGGTTGGGAGTGGGACCCACACCCACTTAACCTCCCTTGGGAGGATTAAGTGTGGTGGGGCCCACACGAACCCCTAAACCTTTCAAATTCTCCCAACTCCCTTAACGCCTCATTTATTGGCTTAAGTTACCTTTTTAATTATGGGAGTTTAACCTTTTGAATTTCAAACTTTTGAAATTATTTTCTGTTATGTGTTAATAAAATAAGATGTTGTCTTATTTTTTTTTTTGGGTTCTTTGTTTGTCTTCTTGAGAGGTGGAGAGCTCTTCTTCTTCTTCAACTCTGACGAAGAACTCGAAGAACGTTCATCTTGACGAAGAACGCTCAAGCTCCGACGAAGAACGCCGCACCTCCTTTCTTCGTTCACCGTGTCAACGAAGGGGACGCCACCTCTTCTTCGGACAACCTTCGTCGGCGTGCAAGTTTCGCCAACGACGTGTCTCATCGAACGCATCCCTTCTTCATCGGATTTGACGAACGGCTACCGCGACGCCCGACCTCCGCGACGTCGTCTTCCGCGGAACGTAGACGAATCTTCAAACCTTAAACCAAGGTAGGGGTTGTCGTTTTCTTTTTAGTTTCCTTATTTTTTTTCTTGATCGTGATTTTAGTAAGACTAACGTGAGGCTTGAATTATTTTAAGTTGCGTTATTATTTTAACGTGAGGGGGGCCGGACCGCACGAACACGGCCGAACCCCCCCTCCATCGTTCTTGTTTGATTATTTTGCGGAAGAAAGCAAGTGGCGTGGTGCCGTCGCACCACGCGGATGTTCGTGCAAATATTTTACGCGACGCCGTCGCGCTACACCAAGGAAGAATCTTCAAGAACGCGACGCCGTCGCGCCGCGTTAAAAGAAATCAAGGCACGGCGAAATGGGCGCGGTGCCGTCGCACCGCGCCGGACGACGAACATCGCGGCCGGTTCCGGGCCGCGGCCGGACGAGAAGACCGCGGCCGGTTCCGGGCCGCGGCGGAAGAGAAGACCGGCGGCCGGGCCGCCGGCTTCGGAAGCCGAAGAGGGGACCGGAATTTCCGGTCCCGTTGGAGAAAACCGGCCGGCCAGTTGGCCGGCCGGATGCCGTTAAAACCGGGGGAATTAATCCCCCGGCCACCCAAAACCCCCCTCTTTATGAGGGGGGCGGTTTTAATTAAAGGGAAGGGGGGGCAGCCGGCCTCCCCCACCCCGGTTCCGCACCAGCAGGCCCCCCCACGTGAGTGGGGGGCTCTTTTAAAATAACGGCGCGGCAATGCCGCGCCGCTTCCCAAATCAGCGGGGGCTTGCCCCCCGCGTGCCGACCGTGTGCGGCCCCCTCGCGGCACCCCGAGCCGCCGCGGCACCCCGCGCCGCCGCGCCGCTGCGCCGCCTCGCCGCCGCGATGCCAGGCCGCTGCGCCGCCACCGGCCGCCGCGCCGCCGCCGCCGCCGGCCGCCGCGCCGCCGCCGTCCACCGCGCCGCCAGGGGGGGGGGTCGGGCCGGGTCGGCCCGGACCCGGACCCCCCGTTTCGAATCAGAATCGGTTTTTGGCCCATAACTTGAGCCTCGGACCTCCGATCGACGAACCGTCAGCGGAAACGCGATCCTTGTATCGAGACGGTCGTTTCGGTATATTGCACTCAAGGTTTCGGGTTTCTTTGAGTTCGGCCGGGTTGGTTCGTTCACGAAACCAACCGGGTCTTCGGAGCGGAAACGCTCATATCCTGAGCTACGAACGTCCGATTGACGCGCCGTCAGTCGCGTTGTGTTCCTCTTAGTGAGACGGATCTTTTGGCATACTCCGCCCGAGGTTTGGACGCAGGTGGAGTACGGTCGGGTTGGTTTTGCCTTAAAAACCAACCGGGCCCCGGAGACGAAAATGCCAATAACTCTCAGACCGGGCGTCCGATCGACGCGCCGTCTTTGCGTTGAGTTCCTGTTGACGATACGGAACTTTTGGATACATCAACTCTGGTCTTCGTGACAGTTGATGTATCAGCCTCTCGGCTCGTGGAGCGGACCCTCCGAACGAGCTTGCTGTGTGCGGGAACCCTAGTTCTGGCTGCGAATGCTGCGACTGTTCTACTGCTACTACTGCTACTGTGACTGCGACGACGACAGTACAGAGATCCTGTGTGGATTCGATGACGACAGTACAGAGATCCTATGTGGATTCGACGACGACGACTACAGCACTCAGCGATCCTACGTGGATCAGTGCTACAGGTCCTGTGTGGGCCCGATCCTGTGTGGGTCATTGCGGGGGTTAGTTACCTATCGATCCTTCGTGGGTCCGACGACTTAGATGGATCAGTGATCATCTTTATCGTCCTTGAAAAAGTATACCTGTGAGAGCTGAATCCTGTTGCTATCCTGTGTGGATTGTGTTGTGCAATCCTGTGTGGATTATGTTTTGCTTTCCTATGTGGAATACGTATACTTTCCTGCGTGGACTGAGTTGTACCTGGGCTCGGAGGTTGGAGCGTATTTGAACTGATGACTTAGGTATATGTATGGGCATATACCTAAGCAGTGTCGGTTGTTACTTCGTGATTGTACTTTTCTTTGTGGTTTATCCTTTGTGGATTTGTGAGACCTTGAGGGGTCTCGGGGTCCCTACTGAGTAGCTTATACTCACCCCTGCACGGGCTTTGCCCGCACTACGTTGTGTTGGTTGCAGACGACGGATAGCGTTGACCTTAGCTGAGGCTTGCAGAGCGGGACGGTACCCGGAGGTGGACCACTGGGCGGGACATGTACGGAGCGGACGGCGGGACCCGTGGAGCAGAGGAGCTATCTGTACCCACCCTTCAGGTGGAATTTCCAGTGGACAGCTCGGAGTAGCGGCTTTTACTTTTCAGTTGCTGTTTTCCCTTTCGAGTTGTACTTTACTTTCAGTTGGGGTTTGTATACTGGCCCTTTTACTTTTCCGCACATTCAGTAGTACTCTGCTTTTGTTTAGTGTTTACTTTCCGCTTGTTTACTCTGTGTTGTTTGTATTACTTTTCAAAGGCAATGCCTTCCCTTTTTACTGGGATTTACGCCTTGGTGCTAGTCGCCAGCCCCTGGCCTATGGAAGGCGGGCTTGGGGTAGTCACGGCACGGACCCCGAGGGCGGGTCGTGAAAAATTGGTGTCAAAGGAGTTCGGTTCTACCGCGAACTCTGATCTTTTCTATGTGAAGCAATAATGTTTAGCGTATTGAGTGTGGTTATCAGTCCAGGGAGTCCAGTGTTGGTGCGGCGGCCGACGTATCCGTACACCAGGACCCTAACATCTGATTTCCGACTTAATGCACGAAAACATTGATTGCGTGTGTGTTTCAAAGTTTTCTTTGTGATTACTTATATCAGCTCACCAGGTATACTGTTCTGACCGTGGCACACCTGTTTCCTTTTCAGGATGGCCCCACGACGGCAGCCAGCTAGGGTTCCGGGAGTTGAGTGTGATGACAGCCCACCGAGCGACGAGGCCTCGGTGCAGGGCCCTTTGTCAGCAGTGGCACCGGCGGTAGCTCTACCCGCCGAGCCCCCGATGCTTCCAGCACCAGCCACTGACGATGCACGTCGCCTCAGCGCACTGCATGAGTTTCAGCACCAGCGACCACCCAGGTTTCGCGGGGAGACGGATCCCCAGGCAGCAGAGGACTGGCTGGAGGCAGTGGTTCGAGTGTTTAGGCTAGTGAGGACACCAGCAGACCTCATGGTGATCCTCGCTGTGAGCCTACTACACTCAGCAGCAGGACGATGGTGGAGCTTGATGCTCCAGGTGCACGATGAGGCATCTCTTCTTTGGACGGACTTTGAGAGCCTTTTCCGCTCGGAGTTCGTCCCAGCCACCATTCGTGCGGTGCGTATCCAGGAGCTTCTACAGCTGCGGAAGGGCAGCATGACGGGCGCTCAGTACTCGGCGAGATTTACCGATCTCTCGCGCTACTCGACCGACATGGTACGGGACCCATTCTTTCGGGCCCGGACCTTCGAGCAGGGTTTGATACACGAGATCAGGGCATCGCTGATCTCCCTCAGCATACCGACTCAGACAGGAGTACTGGAGCGGGCCCTTCTGATCGAGAGCTTCCTTGCTGAGTCTACACCAGCACAGCGACCCACCGCAGGGCGGCACGTGGCAGAGTCATCTGCAGCAGGCAGTCGACGGATGACTCATGGGTCCAGACAGACCAGACCTTCGGGCAGACGATCTCAGGGCACTGGCTCAGCAGTGCGGGGCACACAGCGCGGAGCCAGTCTTACGAGAGGCAGACAGTGCTACTCGTGCGGCGGGCAGGGCCACATGGCTCGCGACTGCTCGACCCGTCGTGCCGAGGAGCAGCAGTCAGTTGATGGACCACCGAGGCAGAGGCAGAGGGTCGACCATGGCGGTCCGCAGGGAGGAGGCGGACGAGGCAGAGGAGCTGGACGAGCATCCGGTGGTGGCCGACGCTTTGAGGCTCTACCACCACCACCACCAGGAGGTCCACCCCGACCACAGGGAGCTGGCGGGCAGCGACAGGCACAGCTCCAGGCAGCAGAGGCCTACGACCACGGCGCACCTGAGATGATTCGAGGTACTATCTGTGTCTATTCCACCCTTGCTGCAGTTCTTATAGACACAGGAGCGAGTCATTCTTTCATAGCCACTGCCCTTGTTCGGAGCTCGGAGATTCCGACAGAGACGTTGCCTCGATCCTTACAGCTAGAGACTCCTACGGGAGCAGACTCGACGATTACGCACTGGTGCCGGCAGTGTGAGCTTACTCTAGGAGGCGAGAGCTTCGGCTGGGATCTTCTTGTAGCAGCGTCGAGGCCTCACGACGTCATCTTGGGCATGGATTGGCTGTCTACGATCCATGCACAGATTGACTGTTTTAGGCGCAAGGTGCGATGTGTACGCACCGACGGGAGCAGGTTCACCTTCACCGGCGAGAAGGGAGCCTTAGCAGCACAGGATGGATTTCCGCGGAGGAGAGGACAGCCCATCACTCATCAGTTGGCTAGCCTTATCCTTGGAGCAGTTGACGTGCGGAGTCCTGGTTTTCCTGCAGTGGTGGATCAGTTTGCGGACGTTTTTCCCGACGACGTTCCAGGGCTACCTCCTCGCAGAGAGGTAGACTTTTATATTGACTTGTACCCCGGGACAGCCCCGATATCCACTCCAGCATATCGGATGGCCCCCGCCGAGCTTCGAGAGCTACAGGTACAGTTGGAGGACTTGCAGGGCAAGGGGTTCATCTGACCCAGTGTTTCACCCTGGGCTTCCCCGATTTTGTTCGCCAAGAAGGCGGACGAGAGCTTGCAACTTTGTGTTGACTATCGTCACCTGAACCAGGTGACAGTGACGAACAAGTATCCGCTACCGAGGATTGATGACCTCTTTGATCAGCTCAAGGGAGCACGGTGGTTCTCGAAGATAGACCTCAGGTCAGGCTATCATCAGCTCAGAGTCAGAGACGAGGATGTGCAGAAGACAGCCTTCAGATGTCGGTATGGCCACTATGAGTTCTTGGTTATGCCTTTCGGTGTAACCAATGCTCCAGCAGTGTTCATGGCTCTCATGAACAGGATATTTCAGCCATACCTCGATCGGTTTGTCGTGGTCTTCATCGACGACATTCTGATTTACTCTACGACAGAGGAGGAGCACGCCTATCACTTGCGAGTTGTTCTTGACACACTCCGAGAGCACCAGCTTTTTGGTAAGCTCTCGAAGTGCCAGTTCTGGATACGTGAGGTCCACTTTTTGGGACACGTTATCTCTGAGGCGGGAGTTGCAATGGATCCCGCGAAGATTGAGGCTGTGTTAGCATGGGAGCCACCCAGGAGCGTGACTGAGGTTCGGAGTTTCTTGGGACTAGATGGATACTATCGGAGATTCGTTCCAGACTTCTCTAGAGTTGCAGCATCACTCACAGCTTTGACGAAGAAGGGGAAACCCTTCGTGTGGTCAGACAGTTGTCAGCAGAGCTTCCAGGAGCTGAGACAGAGATTGACTAGCGCACCTATCTTGAGGTTGCTTGAGGAGGGAGTAGGGTACGTAGTCTACTGCGATGCATCAGGGACCGGACTCGGATGTGTTCTGATGCAGGAGCGGGCAGTGATCGCCTATGGATCACGACAGTTGAGGCCGCATGAGAAGAACTACGCTACCCATGACCTGGAGTTAGCAGCAGTGGTCTTCGCTCTGAAGACATGGCGACATTATCTGATGGGCGAGCGCTTTACAGTCTTTTCCGATCATCAGAGTCTCAGGTATATCTTCTCGCAGAAGGACCTGAACCTGAGACAGCGACGATGGCTCGAGTTCCTCCAGGACTATGACTTTGAGATAGTCTATACTCCTGGGAAGGGGAACGTAGTAGCCGATGCCCTCAGCAGGAGGACGGGCATTCAGCTACTCGAGGAGGCGACGGAGCAGCTAGCCTCTTTGCAGATATCCTTCGTGGACAGAGATGGAGCAGCCTTTCTTCAGTCTCTCACAGTCACTCCTCCACTACTGCAGTGAGTCAGGGAGGCACAGCGTGGGGACGCTGACTGTGAGACACGGCGTGCACAGATATCCTCGGGACAGGCACCTGATGGTTTCTCCCTTGGAGCAGAGCACGACATCTTTTTCAGAGGACGTACCATGGTACCATTCGCATTGCGAGAGGAAGTGATGAGGGAGTTTCACACTTCTCCTTTAGCGGTACATCCTGGAGTGGCGAAGATGTACCAGGACCTCAGACGACAGCATTGGTGGCCGGGTATGAAGAAGGCTGTAGCAGAGTTCGTTTCTCGATGCCTTACCTGCCAGCAGGTGAAGGCAGAGCATCAGGTACCAGCAGGCTTGGTACAGCCCTTGGAGGTTCCGGAGTGGAAGTGTGATGGCATATCGATGGACTTCGTGATTGGACTTCCACGCACTTCCAGAGGTCACGACTCCATCTGGGTGATTGTTGACCGACTCACCAAGTCGGCACACTTCTTACCCATCAGAGAGCAGGGCTCAGTGGAGAGCTTGGTACGTCTCTACGTTCAAGAGATTGTGCGGCTCCACGGCGTGCCATCATCTATCGTATCCGATCGAGATGCCCGCTTTACTTCCCGGCTTTGGAAGGGGTTACAGGAGGCGTTCGGGACGCAGCTATGTCTTAGCACAGCTTTTCACCCTCAGACGGATGGTCAGACGGAGAGGACCATTCAGACTCTCGAGGACATGCTCCGCGCATGTGTCCACGACTTTGGTCGTAGCTGGGAGGACCACCTACCCTTGGTGGAGTTCGCATACAACAACAGCTACCACTCCACCATCGGGATGGCACCGTACGAGGCGTTGTACGGCCGACCATGTAGATCTCCTTTGTGCTGGACAGACCCTGGGGAGTCAGCACTGGTGGGACCGGAGATGGTCCAGGCCACGATAGAGAAGGTCCAGGTCATCCAGGAGCGGATGAGGACAACTCAGAGCCGGCAGACGTCATACGCTGACAGGAGGCGGAGGCCACTGGAGTTCGAGGATGGCGACCACGTCTTCTTGCGGGTCTCACCTCGACGTGGTATTCAGAGATTTGGCCGAGGCGGCAAGTTATCTCCGCGCTTCATCGAACCTTTCCAGATTCTCAGCAGGATTGGCGAGGTGGCTTATCGCCTGGCTCTACCACCTCAGTTGCACCGGGTGCACGACGTCTTCCACGTATCCCAGCTGAGGAGATACGTGCACGACCCGACGCACATCATTGACCATGGGGAGCCTGACGTTGACGATGGGGCGACTTTTACGGAGGTCCCGGTGGAGATAGAGGATCGACAGGAGCGGGTCCTGCGTGGGTGATCGATTCCTCTTGTGCGCATCAGATGGCAGCACGAGAATCTCCAGGAGAGCACATGGGAGCGGGAGGCTCAGATGCATACTCAGTACCCTCATTTGTTTCACTAGTTTTTGATGTATCTTTACGGGGACGTAAAGCCCTGAGGAGGGAGTAATGTAAAGACCCGTAAAATTCAAGGGAAATTTTTTCTTAATTTTATTTAGAATTTTACAAGAGCGCGGTTTCAGACGGCACCTGATTCCGAGGACCGGAGTGCTCGGAATTAAGTTCCGAAGTTTGGCTCGGGTACGTTCAGTGAACAAACGAGCGGGTTTTCCTAACTTTTGATCCGGTGCTCGGAATTGAAATCCGAGGGCACCGATGAACTCGCAGCGCCAATATTCTCTTAAAGAGACCTTTTCGGGAGTTGCGTTTGTTGCGTGTTGAAAGATAGTTTTGGGGTTTTTAGTTTGAGTTAAATAAAATTGTGTAGAACAATTTTATTAAATCTAGTTAAAACCTATCAAAGGAGGTTGGGAGTGGGACCCACACCCACTTAACCTCCCTTGGGAGGATTAAGTGTGGTGGGGCCCACACGAACCCCTAAACTTTTCAAATTCTCCCAACTCCCTTAACGCCTCATTTATTGGCTTAAGTTACCTTTTTAATTATGGGAGTTTAACCTTTTGAATTTCAAACTTTTGAAATTCTTTTGTGTTATGTGTTAATAAAATAAGATGTTGTCTTATTTTTTTTTGGGTTCTTTGTTTGTCTTCTTGAGAGGTGGAGAGCTCTTCTTCTTCTTCAACTCTGACGAAGAACTCGAAGAACGTTCATCTTGACGAAGAACGCTCAAGCTCCGACGAAGAACGCCGCACCTCCTTTCTTCGTTCACCATGTCAACGAAGGGGACACCACCTCTTCTTCGGACAACCTTCGTCGGTGTGCAAGTTTCGCCAACGACGTGTCTCTTCGAACGCATCCCTTTGTCATCGGATTTGACGAACGGCTACCGCGACGCCCGACCTCCGCGACGTCGTCTTTCGCGGAACGTAGACGAATCTTCGAACCTTAAACCAAGGTAGGGGTTGTCGTTTTCTTTTTAGTTTCCTTATTTTTTTTCTTGATCGTGATTTTAGCAAGACTAACGTGAGGCTTGAATTATTTTATGTTGCGTTATTATTTTAACGTGAGGGGGGCCGGACCGCACGAACACGGCCGAACCCCCCCTCCATCGTTCTTGTTTGATTATTTTGCGGAAGAAAGCAAGTGGCGTGGTGCCGTCGCACCACGCGGATGTTCGTGCAAATATTTTACGCGGCGCCGTCGCGCTATGCCAAGGAAGAATCTTCAAGAACGCGACGCCGTCGCGCCGCGTTAAAAGAAATCAAGGCACGGCGAAAGGGGCGCGGTGCCGTCGCACCGCGCCGGACGACGGACACCGCGGCCGGTTCCGGGCCGCGGCCGGATGAGAAGACCGCGGCCGGTTCCGGGCCGCGGCGGAAGAGAAGACCGGCGGCCGGGCCGCCGGCGTCAGAAGCCGAAGAGGGGACCGGAATTTCCGGTCCCGTTGGAGAAAACAGGCCGGCCAGCTGGCCGGCCGGATGCCGTTAAAACCGGGGGAATTAATCCCCCGGCCACCCAAAACCCCCCTCTTTATGAGGGGGGCGGTTTTAATTAAAGGGAAGGGGGGGAAGCCGGCCTCCCCCACCGCGGTTCCGCACCAGCAGGCCCCCCCACGTGAGTGGGGGGCTCTTTTAAAATAACGGAGCGGCAAAGCCGCGCCGCTTCCCAAATCAGCGGGGGCTTGCCCCCCGCGTGCCGACCGTGTGCGGCCCCTCGCGGCACCCCGAGCCGCCGCGGCACCCCGCGCCGCCGCGCCGCCAAGGGGGGGGGGGGGGGTCGGGCCGGGTCGGCCCGGACCCGGACCCCCCGTTTCGAATCAGAATCGGTTTTTGGCCCATAACATGAGCCTCGGACCTCCGATCGACGAACCGTCAGCGGCAACGCGATCCTTGGATCGAGACGGTCATTTCGGTATATCGCACTCAAGGTTTCGGTTTTCTTTGAGTTCGGCCGGGTTGGTTCGTTCACGAAACCAACCGGGCCTTCGGAGCGGAAACGCTCATATCCTGAGCTACGAACGTCCGATTGACGTGCCATCAGTCGCGTTGTGTTCCTCTTAGTGAGACGGATCTTTTGGCATACTCTGCCCGAGGTTTGGACGCAGGTGGAGTACGGTCGGGTTGGTTTTGCCTTAAAAACCAACCGGGCCCCGGAGACGAAAATGCCAATAACTCTCAGACCGGGCGTCCGATCGACGCGCCGTCCGTTGCGTTGAGTTCCTGTTGACGATACAGAACTTTTGGATACATCAACTCTGGTCTTCGTGACAGTTGATGTATCAGCCTCTCGGCTCGTGGAGCGGACCCTCCGAAGGAGCTTGTTGTGTGCGGGAACCCTAGTGCTGGCTGCGACTGCTGCGACTGTTCTACTGCTACTACTGCTACTGTGACTGCGACGATGACAGTACAGAGATCCTGTGTGGATTCGACGACGACAGTACAGAGATCCTGTGTGGATTCGACGACGGCGACTACAGCACTCAGCGATCCTACGTGGATCAGTGCTACAGGTCCTGTGTGGGCCCGATCCTGTGTGGGTCATTGCGGGGGTTAGTTACCTATCGATCCTTCGTGGGTCCGACGACTTAGATGGATCAGTGATCATCTTTATCGTCCTTGAAGAAGTATACCTGTGAGAGCTGAATCCTGTTGCTATCCTGTGTGGATTGTGTTGTGCAATCCTGTGTGGATTATGTTTTGCTTTCCTATGTGGAATACTTATACTTTCCTGCGTGGACTGAGTTGTACTTGGGCTCGGAGGTTGGAGTGTATTTGAACTGATGACTTAGGTATATGTATGGGCATATACCTAAGCAGTGTCGGTTGTTACTTCGTGATTGTACTTTTCTTCGTGGTTTATCCTTTGTGGATTTGTGAGAC
This sequence comes from Viscum album, assembly GCA_963277665.1. Lineage (NCBI taxonomy): Eukaryota > Viridiplantae > Streptophyta > Magnoliopsida > Santalales > Viscaceae > Viscum > Viscum album. The sequence goes on along the minus strand of OY728156.1, from coordinate 1,427,144,316 downwards.
CTTCAGGGGTCTCGGGGTCCCTACTGAGTAGCTTATACTCACCCCTGCATGGGCTTTTCCCGCACTACGTTGTGTTGGTTGCAGACGACGGACAGCGTTGACCTTAGCTGAGGCTTGCAGAGCGGGACGGTACCTGGAGGTGGACCACTGGGCGGGACATGTACGGAGCGGACGGCGGGACCCGTGGAGCAGAGGAGCTATCTGTACCCACCCTTCAGGTGGAATTTCCAGTGGACAGCTCGGAGTAGCGGCTTTTACTTTTCAGTTGCTGTTTTCCCTTTCGAGTTGTACTTTACTTTCAGTTGGGGTTTGTATACTGGCCCTTTTACTTTTCCGCACATTCAGTAGTACTCTGCTTTTGTTTAGTGTTTACTTTCCGCTTGTTTACTCTGTGGTGTTTGTATTACTTTTCAAAGGCAATGCCTTCCCTTTTTACTGGGATTTACGCCTTGGTGCTAGTCGCCAGCCCCTGGCCTATGGAAGGCGGGTTTGGGGTAGTCACTGCACGGACCCCGAGGGCGGGTCGTGACACGGTGAGCCTGTGATAGCTCTCCAATGCATGAGTATGGTGATAAAGGAAAATGTTAAGGTTTCTCCTATTAGATTTAGTGAATATAATATGATGGGTATTGAAAATGTAACTGTGAATGTCACTCACTACGTAGTTCTGAAAGTTACAATGTAAATCTATTATGGATGACCCGAGTTAGCCTTTTGATTTATTATTTCTGAGTTATTCAAAAATCTTTTTATTTCAGGAGGTATATTAAGGGTAATTTAGGTCGTTGGGTTTTTTTTAGTTTAATGGGTTAGGGTTTTTTTAAATTAGGGAAATGGGTTTGTTCAACGCCACTTCAAGTGGCGCTGAACAAAAAGTGGGCACAAGCGCCACTTGAAGTGGCACTTTGACCCACACCACCCCCAAATCCCATATATATATATATATATATATAATTTTATTTATTATAATAAATATAAAAAATTACAATAAATGCATAATTATATATTTTTTATATTAAATGCAAAAAATAAAATACAATAATTTATTTATAATAAATATTTATAATAAATATCTAATAAATATTAATAAATACTATTATAATAAATACATAATACATGTATAATAAATGTATAATAAATATTTATAATACATTTATATTTATAATAAATACTTATTATAATTATATATTATAATATTTATAATAATAAATATCTAATAAATGTATAATGAATATTATTATAATAAATATACATTTATAATCTCTATTATAATAAATATTTATAATACATTTATTATAAATGTATATTTATTATAATAAATATTATAATATTTAATTATAATAAATGTATATTTATATTAATATTTATAATAAATATAAATTTATTTATTATAATAAATCTACATTTATTTTATACATTTATTATAATAAATATGTATAATAAATGTATAATAAATATTATAATACATTTATTTATTAATTATAATATAATAAATGTAATATGTAATTATTTATCTTTATTGTATAATTATCATATCTATGAATAAATATATACTATAATTATATAATTTTAAATATACTTTTATTTATTATAATAAACATGTAATTATTTATAATTGTAATATACATTTATTTATTATAATAAATATACATTTATATAAATGTAATATAAATTTATTATAATAAATATGTAATATACATTTGTTATAATAGATGTAATATACATTTATTATAATAAATTTAATATACATTTATTATCTGAATAAATGATTATTTATTTATAAATATAATATACATTAATTATAATAAATATTTAATTACTTATAAATGTAATATACATTTATATATATAAATATAAATTTATTATAAATGTAATATACATTTATTTATATAAATATTAATTTATTATAAATGTAATATACATTTATTTATTATAATAAATATGTAATTATTTATAAATGTAATATACATTTATTTATTATAATAAATATACATTTATTTATTATAATATTTATTAACAAATATTCATTTATTAATTTTCATTAATAATATTTATTAATATACATTTATTTATATAAATATACATTTATTATAAAGGTAATATACATTTATTTATTATAATAAATATGTAATTATTTATAAATGTAATATACATTTATTTAATATTATAAACGTAATATGTAATTATTTATTTATTATAATAAATGTAATATATAATTATACATTTATATTTATTATATTTGTTATACATTTATATAATTATAAATATACATTTAATACAATTAAAAAATAAATTTATCATATTACATTTATTGCACATATTTATAATAATAAATGTATAAAATAAATGTAGATTTATTATAATAAATAAATGTATATTTATTATAATAAGTATTATAATATTTATTATAATTATTAATATAAATATACATTTATTATAATTATATATTATAATATTTATTATAATTATTTAATTACACGAATTATATATTTATTATAATTATAACAATTATATAATTATTAATAATTATAACAATTATATAATTTTTAATAACTATAACAATTATATTTATTATTATATATTTATTATAATTATATAATAATTATAAGTGTATATTTATTATATTATAATTCAATAATTATTGTAATTATAATTGTATATTTATTATAATTATATAATTATTATATTTACAATTATAAAATTATTATAATTATTGTAATTATATAATTATTATATTTATAGTTATATATTTATTATAAATATACAATTATTATATTTATATATTTAATATATTTATATTTATTTAATTATTGTAATTATATATCTATTATAATAAATATTATAAATGTATATTTATTATAATAATATTTATTGTACATTTATTATATATTTATTATGCATTTATTATAATATTTATTATAATAGTATATATTATACATTTATTAGATATTTATTATAATAAATATTATAATATTATAATATTTATAATAAATGTGAAATAAATGTATATTTATTATAATAAATATTATAATATTTATTAGATATTTATTATAAATTTTTATTATAAATATAAATATCAATAAATGTATAATAAATGTATAATAAATGCATTAGAATATTACATTATAAAAAAAATTATTGTATTTAATTTAGTAATTATTTTTATAATAATAAATATTTATTGTAAATAAATTATAATTGTAAATGATAAATTTATTTCTCTAAATTATATACAATTATTTACAATGTATAAATATTTATTACAATAAATATTTATTATAAATAAATTTATTTATCTAAATTATTTACAATTATTTAAAATTATCTAATTATATTAAATGTAACATAATAAATATAATAAATTCAAAAATAACTGTAACGCCACTTGAAGTGGCGCTATTCAAAGAATTGAATAGCGCCACTTCAATTGGCGCTAAAGAAACTCATATCCCTAAATAATCACTCCACTGCCCCATTAAAATAAATAAATAAAATTTGTCCCCCCACCCTAAATTTGTCGTATATTAAAGAGCTTTTGCTTTATGAGTGAAAATTATGATTTCATTTATTTGTATGTATTCATAGAATAATGTTTTCATTCCTTTTTTTATAACCCTTGGTATGATTTTGATGTTATCCCATGTTTTTAAAATAAAATCATTGGGTATTAAGAAGAATAAGAGAAAGGAATAATTTAGGAATATTTTTATAAAGAAAATAATTCTTGAATTCTTAAAGTTGTATGGTTGTTGTGAGAAAAATTGGATAGAAAAGAAGTTCTTACTTAGTAATATTTTAGTTTTAATGTAATATTTATGGTATATTTCTCTAAAACACTAAATATAAAAAGATAATCGATGTGAACAAAACTAAATTCTTGATCCAAAATCAAGATTATGTAATGTTTAAGGATGGGGTCTTATAGTACGTATCATAGGTCAGTTTTGGTAAAAATAAGAGTTAGATTATTATTATAATAATAACCTGATATTATAATTATATTATGGTGAGATTGAAATTATATATAATTTGAAGATAATCATGTTGATTCATCTAAGATATTTATTTGTTCAGAATAGTTTTTTGTAGAGGAAATGAGATAGCTATGATGGGAAGACATCAAGAGGAAAACAACCTTCCAAATCAACAACCTAGCATGGTTGGAATCAAAAATTAATAGTTTAATGCAATGATGGAATATTTGAATCAATATTCAATTAATGGGCATATCCATGCATGAGTTCTTCCTGATCAACCACAAAGAAATATGTTGGTAGTGAATAATTTCATGAGGAAACATCCCCCATTGTTTAAAGTATCATCTGAACTTGTCCTATCTGATTGGATGAATAATGCACTAAAAAAATATTTTTGATGCTATGGGGTGTTCCAAACATCAAAAAGTTGGCATTTATTTTACCATTTTGAAGGAGATGTCGATCAATGGCGGTCGATGGTTAAAATATCACGGATAGCGTGGATATTGATTCTCTTTATTAGAATGAATTCAATTATATGTTCCTTGAGAAATATTTTCATAAGGTGGCTTGACATAGGATGGGAAAACAATTCTTGTAATTGATGTATGAGGATGACTCATTGGATTCCTAGGAAGAGAAATTCAATCGACTAGAAACGTATGCTCCAAATTCCATATGGAATCATCATAATAAAGTCATTAATTTTTACTCAGGATTAAATTCAAGGTATCGAACGGAATTATATTCTCATGAGTTCAAATGTTTTGAAAACGTTGATCGATGTGCAAGGAAGGTGGAAATAATGTTTTATAATGATCAATCATTCTTTTTCAAAAAATAAAATAAAGGGTCGAGGTGGGATATGAAAGGGAACAAGTCTTTAAAAAAGTCTGATGGTAAGAAACATAAGTTTACATTTTGTGAGAATTGTTCTAAAAATCATCTGGGAATGTATTTTGAATTATGTTATGTTTTTATGATATGGAAAAATGGTACATAAGGCTCATAATTTCACTGAAAATGATTTGGGTAATGGTAATAAAAAATATAATTTACATTCAAGAAAATGTTTTAAGTGCAATGAAATGAGAAATTATGCGAATGAGTCTCCAATGAATGAGTGAAATGATGAATAACAGCTAGAATATAAGAAGAAAGGGGTGGTGAAATCCACTGAAACTTCTATAGAATATGTAGATCTATAAAATTAAGAATTATCAAGTACACTGTCTGTTTATTTAGATTATGCAAATGGGTTGTTTGATTTTAGGTCTACACATTCATTAATTTTCTAGAAATTTTATAGTAAATTTGGAATTCCATCTCATGATATGAATCATGAACTTGTGGTAAAAACACCTGAGATAAATTTTGAGAAAAAAAGATATTATATGAAACATCAATTCCTTGGGTGTAGAAAGAATCTACCTGCAAACCTTATTGTTTCGACTCTAGTATAGTTTGATGTTATTTTGAGTATGTATTGAATTTCTGTTTATCATGATAAAATTTACTGTAGAGATAATGATGGTTATTATCAAAAAAAAATCAGTTTCATTACAATAACAAACCAATACTTTTGATAACATATCAGGAAGATGATAATCTAGAAAAATATGACAATGAATTTTACCTTTCACATATTGTTGAAAACAAAGACCTATTTTGATTAAGGACGTTCAAGTGGGCCATGAGTTCCTTGATTTCTTTCCTTATAAGTTTCGTTGTATAATACCTAATTGGTAAGTCTAACTTACTATTTACTTGGTTCACGATTCTAATCTAATTTGATAAAAACCCTTATTAAATTGCTCAAATTGAAATTTTAGAGCTAAAGAAGCTATTGTAGGAGTTATTAGATAATGTTTTCATTTGACATAGAACATCATTATGGGGTGCCCCTATCTAGTTTTTTAAAACTAAAGATGGTTCAGTAAGATATTACATTGATTATAGAGCCTTGAATAACATCATTTTTAAGAATAAGTATCATTTTCCTCATATCGATGATTTGTTTGATAAAATCTAGGGATAATACTATTTTTCAAAGTATGAAATGTGTTCTAGGTACCATCAGTTTAATGTAAAAGAATAATACATTCCGATGACCGCATTTAATACTATATATGACCATTATTAATTATAAATTATGCCTTTTAGGTTTACCAATGCACCAACTATATTCATGGATTTTATGAATAGAATATTCCATGAGTTCTTTGACAAGTTCCTGGTTGTGTTTATTGATGATACATTCGAATATTATAATAGTAAACATGAGTATGAATGTCATTTATGGGTTGTCTTGCTGGCCTTAAAAAAATAAATTGAATGGGAAAATTTTCAATTATGAGTTTTGGTTACATTAAAATTCATTCCTCAAACACATTGTTTCAAAAGATGGAATAACGATTGATCCCGATAAAACAAAATTTAGTTTAGAAGGGAAAATTCCTACAAATATAATCGATGATTATAATTTTATTGGTGTATTAGGTTATTACCAAAGTATTGATGAGAATTTTTAATGGTTATCTTGTTCACGGAATAAGTTAACTCAAAAAGTGTAATGTTCCTCATGAATAAAGATGGCGATGAACATTTTTCTAAAATTGAAAAGAATATTGGTGATTGAAATTGTTTTTTCATTGCCTTTTAGAAATGATGAGTTTGTTATCTATAATGAGGTTTCACTGAAAAGACCTAGTTCTATCCTAATAAAAAATAATCAGCTAATTTATCATGAATCACGTCACTTGAAAACACATGAGTTGAATTACCCTACACATGATTTTGAATAAAATATTATTGGTTTTCATTAAAAATATGGAGGCATCATTTTTATGGTGTAAAGTGTGAAATATATACAAATAAAAAATGATTGAAGTATATATTCACTCATAAGGAATTAAACTTGGGACAGAGGAGATGACTGTAATGAATCAACGTTTATGATTGCACAATTCATTACCATCTAGGAAAAGAAAACAAATTGGATGATGATTTGAGTCGAAAAAGTAATAATACATTAAATATGAATTTTTATTAATGAGATACTATGGTTTTCTAGTTGATGAATTTTGGATTAGAAGTTATTGGTTTAATGAATTCCACTATTTTGTTTCAGGTTTCAGTATATTCATCTCTAGTAGACAGTATAAAGAATGTGCATAAAGAAGATTGTGAATTTCACAAAAAGGTAGTATCATTTTATAAGGGTAAATTTCCTTAATTTAATATTGATAAATAATTTCTTTTGAGGTTTGGAAATATATTATATTTTCCTTGTGATTCATAGTTGAATAAATAGGTGTTATGTAAAGATCATAGTACATCATTTTTAGTTCATCATGGAAGCACTAAGATGTATAGATATACTTAAGAGTATTAATGGTGGGATGGAATGAAATGAGATAGTGTTAACTTTAAAATGAAGGGTTTGAATTTTCAACAGGTTAAAGTAGAGTGGAAATTATAGAAGGGGATATTTCATCCTTTTCCAGTGCAATAGTGGAAATGGGAAAATATATCCTGGGATTTCGTAATAGGAATACCAAATACCTGTAAAGGTAACATTGAAATCTAGGTTATTATTGGTCAATTGTATAAGTCTACTCATTTCAGTTATATTTGAGATACTATGTCTCTAGATCAACATTATCTATAGTATATTAAATATTTACTCATGTAACATGGAGTTCCCCTCTCCATTGTATTTGATCGTGATCTTAGGGTTATCTCTAACTACAAGAAGGCCCTTCAGAATTATTTGGGTACTGAAATATATTTAATTATAACTTTTCATTTATAATCATATGGGAGGTCAAAATGAAAAATTCAGTCATATGATGATATGAAATGTTTTTTTTCAATATATTACTGTAACAGCCCGAGATTTTATGAAAAATATTCTTTTTAATTTTTTTTAATATCTTGTGTTGTACGCTACACCAAAAGAAGCTTGCAAAACACGCATCCTTGACTTGCCTTGCATTACACGCAATCGCAACCTTCCTCGATAGCGTGTGTAGTACGCAATACTGAGTTTCACGAAACAACGATATGCTATTAAAATATTATTAAAACTAGCCGTTCTGAATAGTAATAACCACTTTTTGAAATTTTATAAATTTTATTTTTCAAAATGGACTTCATTTTCGGATTCGGAATATCGAAATTAGCCTAGGGTGAAATTTTGGTTTTTTTCTGAAAACTTTCAATTTTTGATGAATAGTGAAACCACTAAGTGGTAGGTTAAAAACTGAATTTTGCATAAAACGTAATTTTACCGCTTCTGTAAATGGAATTTCGAAAATCTGACAGACATGGTTGATATCAGTAAGTAAAATGTGGTTCAACGAGATAAAAATAATTTTTTGGTGAATAGTAACTTTTTACTTTTTTTACCGCGGTTAATAGAAAATAGGGTAACTAAGGGTAAATATGATATTACTATTACCCTAACAAATGTCCTAATTCTATTGGATAAGTGTAATTCGACCAAAAACAACCTTATGAATATAATATGACCATTTAGGCCCACTTGGGTTAGATTAGGACATTTATTATTAATTTATTTAAAGAAGGGTTAAAATAGTTAAAATCAATGTTTAATAAGTAAATCATTTTTAATATGGGGTTATACATAAGATAAATTCGACTATAAATATTCATTAGAAATCTAAAAAGATTTCCTACATAATGCTCTTTTATTTATAATTTTTAGACATTAAATAATTTAATTTATTTATGACACAATGATGATGCAGTAATTATCTTATTAATGAAATATTGACATAATTGATGTTATAAACACACAAATAAATGTAATTTGAGATTTTTTATGCATTACACTAATTTTCTAGGTTACTATGATATATTAGTGTTGACTTAATCAACTTGGTTCGAACATATAATTCTGTTATGACTTTCACAAAAATCACATATCAAATAGTGTCAAAATTGACACAAAATAGTTTTTAAATCAAATATTATATTACTAATTGTTATTTTATTCCTAAAAATATATGGTTCGGCCAAATGACTTAGCTAAAGATATATATATTAATAATAAACAATTTGGGGTTCTTTTGGCATGTTATAGTAAGTGTATTAACCATATAGTGAAAGAAAACAAAAAGACATGGTAAAAGTTAAATTATTTAACTTAGAGTTAAATCTAATTGATAAGGTTAAAATAATACCCTAAACTTGTCTAAATCCGATTGGTTGATAGGATTTAGACCCATCCCCACCTTATCTTCGAAATAAGACCCTTTGGAGCCATTATAAACCGATTTTGACTTTAATATAAAATAATATTTTGTGATATTCCTAAGGTGCCCCTCTCCTCCCTTATAAAAGGGCACCTCCTCCCCCTCCTCCTCACACCAATTTGAGCACTCAAGCTTGGCCAAACCCTGCCATTTTCTCCTATCCACTTCCTTAGAATAATCCTAGAGGTCCTGGTCTTCTTCAAAGACCAATCTTGGTTCCCTAAGTGGAGGATTCAAAGAGGCATTCCAAAGAAGAGGTAATATCCATTACCGATCTTTTCAATTTCTTTCTTCTTTAACTTCTTCTTCATTAGTTGTTTCATGATAAAGTAATAACATCAGTTTTACATACATACTGGTATGTTATTATAAATATGAAACAACCCTAATTCACCTTCTATCCATCCTACGGAAAAATGAAATCACCACGCGTGCGTACGTATAGAATACCGTCTCCACGCCGTGGTGCAATCTATTTTCCACCACCACCTTACTTGGATCAGTATAATGGTGTAAATAATGACCATATATGACTATTATAAAGTGATATTGATTATGATATATTGTGTCATCCACTCTAATTCAATTCAATAATTATGGAAATTATATCATCGCTCGTGCGTACGTACGGACTACCGTCTCCACGACGCGATGAGATTCATTCTCAATGATTAACCATTCATGAATGATTATAAAGTATATATAATAATTACTAATGAAATATATGACCTAATAATGATACTGTAATTATTTATATTTATATGTATGTCATCTACTTAATTCCATTCAATTCAATAAGGAAACGAAAACAGCGTTCATGCGTACGTACGGACTACCGTCTCCATGAACAGTGTATTTCTTTCCATTTACTGATTTATTATATATGTATATTCTGAATATATTTATATAAATCATGTTTTATATTCTGTAATTATGTAATCATGATCTAAGTAATCATATGAATAATTACAAGTTAAAAACACGAACGAAAAATGAGACGATTTTACCCAAAACGCTACTTTAACATGAATTTACAAAAGAACGGGTAATATAAAGTCATAAGTGGACCATATATGATATAATAACAATTAATATGATTCTGTAATAAGTCAATAACATGATTTAAATCATTATACAGGAGGTTCGGACACTTACAAAGCAAGTCGGACCTAAGGTAAGGGATAAATTTTCAATCTCATTTTTATCCGAGATTGCTTATACATAAGTATTTACTGGGGTTACATTTAACATCCATGACCATGTTTTCTAAAAATGTGTTTATAAAATGTTTACCATTATTCGATGAATGTTTAAAGTCATTTTTACCCTTTATTGACTTTTTACCACATTGTATGAATGGAATCTTTCCTTTTGTTACCATATAAGGTACTTTTTGACTTTTCCGACAAAAGTACGAGGAGAATGTTATTTTCAACTTATACTGCGTGAAAGGATTTTTACGGTTTCATAACACCTCATTTTCAAGAAGTTTCATCGACAATATTGCATGATTATTTTCAACAAAACCCTTATCTTTTAAAATTGTAAGGAATTTTGTGAAAAGAAAATGATTTTAAAGAAGAAAGGATGTTTTCCTCAAGAATTCATTTAGAGTGTTTTTCTCAAAACTATTTTCCATCTAAGATGACATTATTTGATATGTATGTTTAAAGTAAAATGTCTCTATTATTTAAATGGTTTCAATATTCTTATGATTGAATGATATCAATTGTTTATGGATTATGATGGCATGATATTTAAGATTCCCATTTTTATTACATGGGTTATGCAATGATGTATGATTTATGATTTTGTGGCACACATAAGAATGGTATCCTTATGAGATGGGTGGGACCTATATCTCCCTCCAATGCATTGGTTAAAGATTTTATATCTCATGAGATAGACATGGCTGGAACGGTAGGTTATACCGGTTCAGTGAAACAGGACTGGAACGAGGGTTACTCGATTCAGAAAGGGACTTTGTCCACTAAGATAGTCTTGGCAATGAGTCTTGACTAACAAGAAATGATTTTCTATGATTATGTGTGAATGCCACAATGTTTAATGTTTAATGTTATGATTATTGTGATTACATTTCACTTCCATGATTTATCCCATGTTATGAAATTATGATCTCTTTTGCAGGTTAATATTTCCAAAAGTTATGTGCTTGTGTATACGATGTGATTGATATTTATTTTGTTTACCCTTACTGAGCATTTGAGATCACCCTTTTATGTTTTCTTTTCCCCAGGATATAAAGAAAGGTTTTAGGTATAAAAAAAAGATGATCGTTATGGGAGATATTGAAGATCTTTCACCACGATTAGAAGATTACGTTCCGAGTTTCCAAAGACACTAAACTATTATGATCCTTGTGTGTGTTTTTTCTGTCATGTAATAAGTATTCCGCAAAAGTAATGTAATGTCAATGTACGTCAGGCTTCGGGTCTCTACAGTTGGTATCAGAGGAAAGGTTTAGTCAACCTTTGGAAACTAGGATGTGAGAACGTTAGTGAGATCCCTAGAGATATTTCTAAGGTATGTCTAGGGATGTCCCTAAGGTTAAGTATACATATAGGTTATAGTACTAGGATTACGCTAACGATCATAGAATTAAACCTAAGATGTTAGATATTTAAGGTACTCCCCCTTTATTATGTTGTTTTCCCTAGCATGATTTTTTCCTCTCACACTATTCTTTTTGGGTTTTAGACGATGGCTGGAACCCAAAGGAACCGTGTTGATCAATGCAATGGACAATGCAATGATTGTCCTCCTGAACAAACAAATGTTATGGGAGATGGAGTGAAAAATCTTATTGCTATACATACACAAGCTATGAATCATTCTGGACTTACAAATGAGCAGAGAAAGGAACAGTATTCTATTGAGTCCTTCATGAGACAACGTCCACCTTCTTTCAGTGGGACTTCCGATCCACTTGTTGCTGAACAATGGATCAGTACCACTGAAAAGATATTTTCAGTTCTTCAATGATCTGATCATGATAAAGTCATCTTAGCAGTATATCGTTTGGAAGGTGAAGCTGATCAATGGTGGAATCTTATCAAGAATACGAGGCAACGAGATGAAATTGAGTCCATGGAATGGGACGAGTTCAAGAACTTATTTTTCAATAAGTACTTCCCTCGTATTCTTCGAACAAAGATGGATAAGGAGTTTCTTGAACTAAAGAAAAAGGATGATGAATCTGTTGGTATATACGAAGTGAATTTTACAAGACTTGCAAGGTATGCATCTGGAATTATCATCAAACCTGAAAGTAAAGTTGATCGATTTTCCAGTGGCTTAAAACCAAGTCATTGAAGGGAATTAGCTATAAGAGACTTCAGTAGCTTTGAAGAAATTGTGCGTTGTGCTATCAAGATAGAAATGGAAGTTGGTGTTACATATCCATCTCATGGTTTTGACAAAAAACGAAAGATGGAGTTCAAGGAGAAATCTCAGAATAATGCTGAAAAGAAGATGAATGTTTCCTTATGCACAAAGTGTGAAAATAAGCATGGTGGAGATTGTTTTAAAGGGACTAGAAAATGTTTTAAGTGTGGAAAAGAAGGTCATCGAGCAGCTGAGTGTCGAAGTAATGGAAAAAGGGATTCTAATGATGTGAATAAAGCAAACACTATAGAGAACGCACCACCAACACTTCAATGCTTCAAGTGAAAGGAAATTGGGAATTATGCTTATAAATGCCCTAATCCAAGGGTTAGTGATGATCAACATGAGCAACCACTGAAGGCAAAGGACAAATGGAAGTCACATGCGATCACTATTGGCGATGTTGAATATGACAACGATGTGGTGGAATGATTAAGTGTTTATGTAATGGGATTCCAAAATAATGTGGTATCATAAAGTATTGGAATATTTATGTGTTGGTGTAATGTGGTATTCAAAGTGTTTGAGATATTTTTTGGAAATAAGATGATATGCGCATAATGAAGGGAAAACGAGAAAATGAAATGTTTAACAGCATTCATGAGCTCATGATTGATATAAGGACTAAGTGATATCATGGTTTGAGTATATAGAATTTTGAGGATTTTGGTATGTGGAAGGTGTTAACTTTTAACTGCATTCATTTTTTCACTAAGTATTCAAGAGAATATGTGATTAAGGACTTTGAATGTTTGGAATGTGACCAACAAAAAATATCTTATGATATATGGGGATCGACGATGGTGTTAAATCTCTGGTAATCATTTTCACTATGTTATGAGAGTGGACTGCAGTATTATGGATAAGCCTAAAGATCAGAATGGATTATGTTGGACATAAGTTAGTATTGTTTCAGGATAGAAGTTTTGCGATATTATTGATGGGATGTTATAGTAATATAGTTTTAGAAAAAGGACAACCTGCAGGACGGGCGACAGCCCATCGCGTCGGACAAGGCTGTGGAAATCGAACCCACAACCGAAGTGTGACTGGCCTTTATCGCCTACCACTGGCCTACAGGAAGTCCCTGTTTAGTAGAAACTAGTTTTATTATATTAAACAGTATGATATATGATGTATAAGTCCATTTTAGGAACTATATATGATTAATCTCACTATAGATCGACATATGTATATAATTTTTTCTAACCTTTTGTTTGAGATAGATGGAATGACCCGTCATACTATCACATGATCTGCTAACACTTCATGAATAACAAATTCAACTTCATTTATTTAAGAGATGAAGTGGAAATTGTTCAAGGCATGAACAATAGTGAAATTGTACCAAAATAAAGAAAGTATTTATTCTAATTCAAATTTTCAACTTTATGGAAATGATCTTAAAAACCAAAAATGTTGTCCTAGTGATCTTATACCTGATGAATCAGATGGTACCTTATATCATCACAAATCTATGGATTTGTGATTACTGGCTTTTCCATAGCCATGTTCTCTACCACTCTCCATCAGAAAATGATGGTTAGATTTCTCTTCCATATCCATATTTTCACCTATGTGGAAACCCAGTGATTAGTTTATTTTGGTAATCGTTACATTTCATACTTTAGTTTTTAAATCCAAGTTTTGGTATTCTTTTTTTACGATGTGGGTTTCTATTAAAGAAACTATTGAATAGTAAACCATTTATAACCCCGACGAATTTCGAGGGCGAAATTCATTTTAAGGGGGGTAGAATGTAACAACCCGAGATTTTATGAAAAATATTCTTTTTAATTTTTTTAATATCTTGTGTTGTACGCTACACCAAAAGAGCTTGCACAACACGCATCCTTGACTTGCCTTGCATTACACGCAATCGCAACCTTCCTCGATAGCGTGTGTAGTACGCAAAACTGAGTTTCACGAAACAACGATATGCTATTAAAATATTATTAAAACTAGCCGTTCTGAATAGTAATAACCACTTTTTGAAATTTTATAAATTTAATTTTTCAAAATGGACTTCATTTTCGGATTCGGAATATCGAAATTAGCCTAGGGTGAAATTTTGGTTTTTTTCTGAAAACTTTCAATTTTTGATGAATAGTGAAACCACTAAGTGGTAGGTTAAAAACTGAATTTTGCATAAAACTTAATTTTACCGCTTCTGTAAATGGAATTTCAAAAATCTGACAGACACGGTTGATATCAGTAAGTAAAATGTGGTTCAATGAGATAAAAATAATTTTTTGGTGAATAGTAACTTTTTACTTTTTTTACCGCGGTTAATAGTAAATAGGGTAACTAATGGTAAATATGATATTACTATTACCCTAACACATGTCCTAATTCTATTGGATAAGTGTAATTCGACCAAAAACAACCTTATGAATATAATATGACCATTTAGGCCCACATGGGTTAGATTAGGACATTTATTATTAATTTATTTAAAGAAGGGTTAAAATAGTTAAAATCAAAGTTTAATAAGTAAATAATTTTTAATATGTTGTTATACATAAGATAAATTCGACTATAAATATTAATTAGAAAGCTAAAAAGATTTCCTACATAATGGTATTTTATTTATAATTTTTAGACATTAAATAATTTAATTTATTTATGACACAATGATGATGCAGTAATTATCTTATTAATGAAATATTGACATAATTGATGTTATAAACACCAAAATAAATGTAATTTGAGATTTTTTATGAATTACACTAATTTTCTAGGTTACTATGATATATTAGTGTTGATTTAATCAACTTGGTTCGAACATATAATTCTGTTATGACTTTCACAAAAATCATATATCAAATAGTGTCAAAATTGACACAAAATAGATTTTAAATCAAATATTATATTACTAATTGTTATTTTATTCCTAAAAATATAAGGTTCGGCCAAATGACTTAGATAAGGATATATATATTAATAATAAACAATTTGGGGTTCGTTTGGCATGTTATAGTAAGTGTATTAACCATATAGTGAAAGAAAACAAAAAGACACGGTAAAAGTTAAATTATTTAAGTTAGAGTTAAATCTAATTGATAAGGTTAAAATAAAACCCTAAACTTGTCTAAATCCTATTGGTTGACAGGATTTCGACCCTTCCCCACCTTATCTTAGAAATAAGACCCTTTGGAACCATTATAAACCGATTTTGACTTTAATATAAAATAATATTTTGAGATATTCCTAAGGTGCCCCTCTCCTCCCTTATAAAAGGGCACCTCCTCCCCCTCCTCCTCACACCAATTTGAGCACTCAAGCGTGGCCAACCCCTGACAGTTTCTCCTATCCACATCCCTAGAATAATCCTAGAGGTCCTGGTCTTCTTCAACAACCAATCTTAGTTCCCTAAGTGGAGGATTCAAAGAGGCGTTCCAAAGAAGAGGTAATATCCATTACCGATCTTTTCAATTTCTTTCTTCTTCAACTTCTTCTTCATTAGTTGTTTCATGATAAAGTAATAACATAAGTATTACTTACATACTGGTATGTTATTATAAATATGAAACAACCCTAATTCACCTTCTATCCATCCTACGGAAAAATGAAATCACCACGCGTGCGTACGTATGGAATACCGTCTCCACGCCGTGGTGAAATCTATTTTCCACCACCACCTTACTTGGATCAGTATAATGGTGTAAATAATGACCATATATGACTATTATAAAGTGATATTGATTCTGATATATTGTATCATCCACTCTAATTCAATTCAATAATTATGGAAATGATATCATCGCTCGTGCGTACGTGCGGACTACCGTCTCCACGACGCGATGAGATTCATTCTCAATGATTAACCATTCATGAATGATTATAAAGTATATATAATAATTACTAATGAAATATATGACCTAATAATGATACTGGAATTATTTATATTTATATGTATGTCATCTACTTAATTCCATTCAATTCAATAAGGAAACGAAAACAGCGTTCATGCGTACGTACGGACTACCGTCTCCATGAACAGTGTATTTCTTTCCATTTACTGATTTATTATATATGTATATTCTGAATATATATATATATAAATCATGTTTTATATTCTGGAATTAAGTAATCATGATCTAAGTAATCATATGAATAATTACAAGTTAAAAACACGAATGACAAATGAGACGATTTTACCCAAAACGCTACTTTAACATGAATTTACAAAAGAACTGGTAATATAAAGTCATAAGTGGACCATATATGATATAATAACAATGAATATGATTCTGTAATAAGTCAATAACATGATTTAAATCATTATACAGGAGTTTAAGACACTTACAAAGCAAGTCGGACCTAAGGTAAGAGATAAATTTTCAATCTCATTTTTATCCGAGATTGCTTATACATAAGTATTTACTAGGGTTACGTTTAACATCCATGACCATGTTTTCTAAAAATATGTTTATAAAATGTTTACCATTATTCGATGAATGTTTAAAGTCATTTTTACCCTTTATTGACTTTTTACCACATTGTATGAATGGAATCTTTCCTTTGGTTACCATATAAGGTACTTTTTGACTTTTCCGACAAAAGTACGAGGAGAATGTTATTTTCAACTTATACGGCGTGAAAGGAATTTTTACGGTTTCATAACACCTCCTTTTCAAGAAGTTTCATCTACAAGATTTCATGATTATTTTCAACAAAACCCTTATCTTTTAAAATTGTAAGGAATTTTGTGAAAAGAAAATGATTTTAAAGAAGAAAGGATGTTTTCCTCAAGAATTCATTTCGAGTGTTTTTCTCAAAACTATTTTCCATCTAAGATGACATTATTTGATATGTATGTTTCAAGTAAAATGTCTCTATGATTTAAATGGTTTCAATATTCTTATGATTGAATGATATCAATTGTTTATGGATTATGATGGCATGATGTTTAAGATTCCCATTTTTATTACATGGGTTATGCAATGATGTATGATTTATGATTTTGTGGAACACATAAGAATGGTATCATTATGAGATGGGTGGGACCTATATCTCCCTCCAATGCATTGGATAAAAGATTTTCTATCTCATGAGATAGACATGGCTGGAACGGTAGGTTATACCGGTTCAGTGAAACAGGACTGGAACGAGGGTTACTCGATTCAGAAAGGGACTTTGTCCACTAAGATAGTCTTAGAAATGAGTCTTGACTAACAAGAAATGATTTTCTATGATTATGTGTGTATGCCACAAAGTTTAATGTTTT
Organism: Viscum album; assembly: GCA_963277665.1. Taxonomy (NCBI): domain Eukaryota; kingdom Viridiplantae; phylum Streptophyta; class Magnoliopsida; order Santalales; family Viscaceae; genus Viscum; species Viscum album. The sequence goes on along the minus strand of OY728156.1, from coordinate 1,427,126,425 downwards.
ACGTTATGATTATTGTGATTACATTTCACTACCATGATTTATCCCATTTTATGAAATTATGATTTCTTTTGCAGGTTAAGATTTCCAAAAGTTATGTGCTTGTGTATACGATGTGATTGATATTTATTTTGTTTACCCTTACTGAGGATTTGAGCTCACCCTTTTATGTTTTCTTTTCCCCAGGATATAAAGAAAGGTTTTAGGTATAAAAAAAAGCTGATCTTTATGGGAGATATTGAAGATCTTTCACCACGATTAGAAGATTACGTTCCGAGTTTCCAAAGACACTAAACTATTACGATCCTTGTGTGTGTTTTTTTTGTCATCTAATAAGTATTCCGCAAAAGTAATGTAATGTCAATGTACGTCAGGCTTCGGGTCTCTATAATTACCATGTATTTTGGGACAAACATCATTCATTGTTTGAGTTTTCTTATAATAAGAGTGTGCATTCAATTATACAGATGGAACCATATGAAGAATTATATGGAAAGAGGTGTCCAACACCATATTGTTTTGAAGAAGTATGTGACAGGAATTTTATAGTGCTAGAATAGGTAGAATAGATAGAATAAAATGTTTTGTTTATTCAGAAGCACATGATATCTGATCATATCAAATATAAAGGTTATGTAGATAATCTGAGGAAGGATAATTTTTTCGAGGTAGGTGATCGTGGTTTTCTCAATGTTTATTCATGGAAAAGTGAGATGTGTTTTAGATATAAGGGAAAGCTGAATCCATGGTTTATTAGAACCTATGAAATTTGGGAGAAAGTTGGATCCATTTCTTATAGAGGAGATTTGCCTCTAAATTTTTCCCAGGTACAGAATGTTTATCATTGTTTGAATGTTGGGAAAGTATAATCCATATCCATCTAATGTTTTGAATCTATTGGTTGTTTAGTTTGAAGATAAAATTTATTATAAGGAACAACCCATCCAAATTCACAACCATAGAGAGAATGTGTTGCAGAATAAGGTAATTCATCTGGTAATGTTTTTGTGGAAAAACCATATGGTTGAAGAGGCAATATGGGAATTTAAAATCTATGTGAGATAAATACCCCCACTTATTTGATAAGTAAATAAAATTATTGGGACACAACATCCAAATGGGGGGAATGATGTAAGATCTTAGATAGATATAAAATAATACTTTTTTATGTCTATTAATATGTATGAACAAGTTATTAATTTTATTTCAATGGGATAATTTGTTCCATAGCATACTCTATACGCAACAACGAGTTTCTCTAAAATATAACATTACATACAACTTTGAGTTATACTGAAAAATAATACAATAATATTATTATTATTTTAAGTGGATGTAAATTACTATAAGTTATATTAGAATGAATGAACATAACTAACTACAATATGACTACAAATGTTTGTTAAATTTTTTTACATTTATCCAAAAATATTTATAGGCTTAAAATATGAATGACTCTGATTTTAAGCAAGAAATGCTCGCAAATTTTTAAAAGGTCATTTTAGCACCTTTTTATAGAGAACCATTTCTAAATATTGTGGTTGTAACTATTAAATGATCCATTTCACAAAATAAACTTTTTTCGTAGAATTAGAACATTAAAATTTAATTTAGTTAAATTTTTTGTATTTTTTAATAAAGAACTCTTTCAAATGAATAGTGAAAAATACTACATTTTAATATTAAACCTCCTTTTCATCTAATTTATTTATATATGTAGATTATAATTTTAATTAGCTTTAAGTTGTAATTGGATTTTATATCATTTAATCTAATTTTTTCATTGTAAAAAATTTCACATTTGAATTGGACATAAAAACATGTCAATATTTTGGTAGTGTTTACTTCTAAAAAAGATGATTTTTGATTTTGGAAACAAAAACTAATTTTAAATTAATTACTATAATTTCTAGGTTTTTATTTTGGAAAAATGGATTCCATATTTGGGTACATATGCATAAAAATTTATAAACATGTACATTTGATTTTTTGACATTATCAATAGTAACTTCAGTAGTTATTTTTATTTTACATAGTTAAAGTGTAAATTTGGTAAATAAGGGTAAAAGGTAATAATAAATTAATATAAAACTATCTTAAAACATTTTATTATACTATTGTATGAGTTATGAACGACAATGAGCATTTTTATGCCGAAATTTTGATATTTTGGGGTCCACTTGGGTGTGAAAATGATATGTTATAATATTTAATTTAATGCAAAGAGAAATATTACATAAAAATGTGTCTTTTAATAATGTAATTTCAATATAGGGTAATATAAGTGATATATGCGAATATAAACTATTATTAGAAATATAAAGAGATTTACTACATCAATCTATTTTATTTATAATTTTGAGACATTAAATTATTAAAATTAATTATTACGCACTGATTATGTAGTGATTGTTCATCAATAAAGAATTCAAATAAATGATTTTATAAATATTAAAAAAGTTATATTTGACATTATTAATGTTATATATGATTTATCTAGGTAAATATCCCATGTTTGGATTTATTCAATGTTTTTTTTAGGGAATAAATTTTTTATGAATTTGTAAAAATGTCAACTATGAATATTGTCAAAAATTGACATAATTAAAATCATAAAATATAAAATAGATTATTAAATGATATTAAATTCATAAAAATCTAGGATTCAGGAAAATAATTATGATATTACCAAATATGTCATAAATGAGTTTTTTTGTGGGTCTTTTTACATGATATGATAATTACATTAACCCACAATGTGTAAATAACGTGATATCACAGTAATATTTAAAAGTGTAATATAAGGGTTAAACCAAAACGATAAAGAAATCAAAATATTCAAAAAATACTCCAAAAATAATTGTATGATGTGTATTTGAACCAAAATCATCCTATATTATAATTAATTATGTTTGGGACCATATTTAATCGAAATTAAATTTATAATTATTTAGTATTTTAAGACTTTCAAAAATTGTACCTCCTCCCTCTTATAAGAGGCCACCACCTCTACCAAAAAACACACATCTCTAAAGACCCTTGTCTAATCCAAATTCTTCTCAAATAATCTCCCAGCATTTGTCCATTCATCATAGAATAATTAACTTTGGCATAATGAAATTGAAAAAATACTGTTGTGTCAAATCGAAACAAGTAACCCAATTTAGAGGTAAGGTCTTCTCTCAAGTTCCTTTCCTTTATTTTTCTTCTCCACTACCTATTATCTTTTTAGTCTATAATGAAATAACAACATTATTATCCTAAATTTACTAGATTATTTTTATGAGAATGATTCTAACTACATTTAAACACACCTCTATCTAATTGATACAAACATATTGTTTGTGTGTATGAAGAACTACTCCCTCAAGAAATGATGATTATTCAATTTTTCTCTAAAACCACTCATAGTGGAAATGATGATGTCAATGTGTTTATATATGATATATATAATATTTATATTGTATCTATTGTTGTGTAATTTATTTTTACCACATACCTTTATGCTTTCCCTTATGTGTAAATATGATAATTTTATTTGAGGAAGTGTGGAATAAAACTCCCTCAATGTTATATGACTAATTAGTGTTATACATGAAATGTATAAAAGATAGTATTATTTAAACTATGATACATACATGATGAAAATATAAAACCTGTATTGTAATATAAATCTATATCTCTTTTTTGTTATTCTTTTGATATGACAAATAAATGAAATTAGTGTTCATGCGTACGAATGACCTACCATCTCCATAAACGATGCATTTCATTTATAATATCCTAATGTTATGGACTATTCTAAATATATATATACTGAATATATATTATATTTAAATCATGAATAATATTTTTTAGATGATGGACATTTGATGAAATAGAAAATTTTCATCAAAAAAGTTCATTTCTAACTCAAGTACAGAATTCTACAAACCAACCGATATGAATTTAAATAATTCTGTATTTTTTATAAAATGATGATAATAAATTTAAAAAGAATAATGAAATTGATAATGTGTTTTAATAATGAATAAATTAACCTATGTTTATTATTTAGGAATATAAAGAATGAACGAGGAAAGTCAGACCCAATTTAAGGGACTTCATCACAATCTCCTTTCAATGTAGAATATTCTGTCTTATACAATACTTTCGTTTATATAGTTTATAATTATAACCTTCTCTTTTAATTTTACTCAATAGGTTTCAAAATGAATCATTTCATTACGAATAATTTTACAAAATGAAAAAAATTAATGTTTTTTTCATGTAAATAATGACAATGGCCTTTCTGATGCTGCAAGAATTATTTGACATAGGGATTCCTCTATAGGTATTAGTGCTTAAAAAGGCCAAGTAAATACTATATTTAGGTATTTTGTAATTTAAAATGGTTTTCTGGATGGATTTAGGATATAAATATATTGAAATTATGTATTATTCCTGTAATGGGGAATTTTTATTTTTCTTTTATGGTTGTTCATATGTTATATTATGTTATGGTTCTTAGTAATTGTTTACGTATATATGTGGTTCCGTGATAAATCGAGGGCGGGGGAGCCCGTGAAGGATCTCCAATGCACTGGGAAACCTAAAAGAGGTAAACATTAAGGTTTACTATTTGAGATTTGTGGAATATACTAGGATGGGTATTCCAAACCTAACCATGATGGTTACTCATTATGTAGCTGTGAAAACTACAATGTATGTATCTTATAGATTCTACAAGTTACATTTTTTGATTTATGATTTATATTATTTATTCATCAATCTTATTTTTTCATGATGTATATTAAGGATATTATGTTTTATGAGTGAATATAATGATTTCATTTACTTGAAGGTATTCATAGACTAATGATTTATTTCCTTATTTTATAAACCTTACTATACTTTTTATGCTATCGCGATTTTTTGACATAATTTTTATATGGTATAAGGAATGGTAATAGAAATGAAGAATTCAACATATATTTTACCAAGAAAAAACTCTTTATTTTTTAGGGTGTTTTATTGTTGTAAAAAAACTAGATATAATAGAAGTTCCAAATTTGGAATATTTGAGATATAATTTAATAGTTATCGCCTAATTCTTTAAAACTATACACCTAAAAAGATATTCAATGTAACAGAAAGAAAATTCATGATCAAAAAACAAGAGTATGTAATTTTTAATGGTAAGGAGTTATAATAATACACAGTTAATTATGAATTAATCGACATAAACATAAAACATATATAATTTATTTAGATTTGGTGAATCCAATCATCCCTGTAAAGGAAATTTTATCATTTTAATAATTAGTATTTGTGGCATGTCATCCTTTAAAGTCTTCAAGGATATTGAAAATAGAAAGATTGCAATAAATTATTCATAAGCACCAGATATCTATATACAATGTATCTTATTTGGTTTCTATGATGTGATCCATGTCCTAAAAATGTTTAATAGACTAATTCTTATCAAACCCAAATCATGGTTTGATAAAATTTTCAAAATAATGACATTAGAATACCAACTTGTTCATTAATAAATTTTCCATTAGAAAAATCATGTTACAGACAGATTTTTTTGGTTAAACTATATCTACAATATTTATAATTGAATTCATAAACATGACGTGAAAATTTATTACAATAATTAAAATATATATATTGAGAAATTATTTTCAAATAAAGTAATCTTTTTTGTTATTTTATAGAACTGAATTATTTTAAAAAGATAATCCAATAATTACTGTTGATAAAAGTTTATGATCCCACATTATTATTCATTGATTCTTCAACATTTTTATAATTAAAATTTTTATCTTTTAGATAATTAATCTTAAATTAAAAATTTTAATGTTTTGGTTAATTTTTTAGTTTTAATATGAAATATTAATTTTCTTCTAAAAATGACATTTTTTCAAAAAAGAGCTCTATTATTATTAATTTTAAGGAAATTAAAATTTCAATTATATTTATTAAAACCATAATAATTTGATTTATAGTATAAGTAATATATTAATATCTTTAATAATTAGTAGTATAAGTATTGGTGTAGTAACTAGAACAAGTAACATTTTCATTCCAACAAATTACAACATTGTCCATTAAGCACACAAGAATTTCATAGCTTCATTCATAAGATAAATTGATACTATGATAACACTCTATAATTAATCCATTATATATTTTTTATATTTAATATATTTTCACGGGAATATAATGCTTTATGTGGCCTTTTTTAAAACCAAGCAGCATTACTTTTCTTTCACGATTTTTTTGAATTGTTGACTAAATTTTTTCTTATTAATGTTCTTATTCAACCTTTTAGAAAGATTACCAATTTGAATGTCTATTTTGAACGATTAATTATTGACTTATTTGAAGAAAAAATTGTTTATTTGACCACATTTTCTGACAGTACCTCTTTTTTAGCTTCCCCTTTTATAGTAATCACATAGTTCATGAGAGAACTGATGAGGTCCTCCACCTCTATTTTTTATATATCATTAATTTCTTAGATTAAAATGAATTTGGGAACCAAATATCATGGTAAATCAAAAATAATTTACAGGACTAAGGTTTATATATAATTAAAATTACCAATATCATTTCACCCTCTAAAAATAGCTTCAAATTAATTATACATTTGAAGGATATATTCACATCTAAAAATAACGAAATATTGAATGTCTTTTATAAACATATCTAATCACATATCGTTCAATTTTTTAGTTACATAATGAATTACTTATATAATTTTACATAATTTGTGAGTTGTTTTTCATATAAAAATTAGATTTAATTAATGTTAATATAAAACAAAATTATGGGAATTCATTTCAATTCCCTTTAATACAAAAGTAAAATTATCTCCTATGGTCCAGTTATCTTCATTTTCAATAGTTGGGATACAACAATGCATAATAATATCTCATATATGGTATCCAATAGATTTAAGAAATGTATACATGTGATTATTCCAACAACCATAATTATTACTATAACCAGTCTGTATACCCAGAGAATTTACATAAAGGGCCCCATGGGCATTTGAAAAATCAATTTCGAAAAATGAAATTTTCATGAAAAATTGTTTAATGTTTTTTGAAATAAAATTATAATATATTTAAAATAAAATTAAATCAATCCCTCACACATTCGATATTATGTATAATATAGAGTGGGGTAAAATGGTTTGAGAGGGAGGGTAAATTTCCCTTTATAAAATAAAATAAATATAAAAATTTATTAAAGAACAAACACTTTAATTCAATGGTTTGAAAGCACTTAAATATCTAAAAAATGTAATCAAATTAAAAATTATTAAAAGTTAAATGTTATATTAAAATATGTTCATAAAATTAAAATAATAAAAGATTATTTTTTAGGTAAATAAATAATTATTTTTATTGATTGATTTAAATAAATTATTAATTGAAGAAATAAATGTGATAAATCAATAATAATGAAGAATAAAATTATCCAAATAATTTGGTAATGAAGTTAGAAAATATATAAATAGGATTCCAAACAACTATTGTATCATGATCTAGAGGATTTAATTTTTTTCCTTGAGTTTAATTGTATATATGATTCAAAAAACTCTATTGATTGTTTTGGTATTTTAAGAAAACATAATTTCAATTGACACTATCTTTTTAACCGACATCGCTAGAAACCTAAATGTGAATGTTACATTTCATATCAATGGTTATAAAAAGAAAAATTGAGTCCCTAAAATTAAATTTATTGATCATTAGTAATTGAATAAATAGAATAAAGATAGAAGACTTCCTATAATCAACCACATTTTATACAGTCTTGATTTTCTAAAAATAATATGTATAAATACTGTGAGAAAATGAGAAAATGATAAGAGTGAGAAGATATTATAATAATAACACAATATATAATTCATAAAAGAGGATTTACAAAGTTGATCACTTTTGAGAGTAATCATGATAAAAGCATGTTGGCATTGGAAAATGGATGAGAATAATATTTTCTGATAAGACCTAATAGGTCCCTATTAATGTCCTTAATATCATTCATTAACCTTTTGGAATTTACTAGTAGAAGAAAATAAATTAAAAATATGAATTAATGAGATTGATCAATATTAAATGTAGTAAAACCCATCAGCCCTACTTGCTATAAAACATGACTATAATATCATTGCAACCTTGGACTTCAAAATTCCTAAGGCCACGAGTATGGTCACCTACCTATGTCAAATGTGGATTTTCATTCCAACAATATACCATGACTTATTCTACCGTAGTAGTAGTCACCCTCATGTTCCTACTCAAGCTTTTCACTCCACCCATCTACCATAGTTTTATCTACCGTGGAATTGAAATATATTTTATTCTTGATGCTTCAAAAAGTGGTGCCTCCACTTCTATGAACAAACTTATAAGTATCCAAGAATTCCACTCTATGATTTTGATAAATCTCTCAATACTTGTCCAGGGATATTTAAATATTTTTTTCTGGATAATATATACCTATCATCAATTTTCAAGTTGCATGTCACATGAATTAATATTATAAAAACATTAAAGGGTGATTCTAGTCCTTAAAATAAAATATTGTGATAGGAACCATAAGAAATGATGTAACACATTGAGATTTCAATACATAATTTTCAATTAGATAAAAATTTCATTAAGTATCATAATTCAAATGAATCATCAAAGTAATATGGACCATACTATATAACATGACCATTATTAAAAATATTATGACAAGAATAAAACCTATATTGAATAAATAATATTAATCAATTACAAATACATACATTTATAGGAAAATTGATGAATTTAATTTAGTGTGAAGAAGGATTGTTTTTCTAAATACCACTTTTAATGTGTTTTTAATTTTATCAAAAAAATGATCCCTTTTAATATAAGATTATGATCATATTTAAAATTTACATTTATGACCTAATATATTAACATTTCATTAATTAATAATTGATATGATATATGAATAAGAAGACACAATAATTTAGAAGGTATTTATTATATAAAAGTTCCTTTTCATTATATATTTTTTCATGTAAAGTATAAAATTCAATATTTTATAATTTGGATTTGATAAAATAAAAATCGTCTTTGGATTCACCGTGAAAAATATATATTAGGATAATTGTTTGGTATTATTTTAAATTTTTTATTCTTATGTAAATTGGGAAGAATACCATTTCTAAAAATATGATAAATTTTCAAACAACATTATGATATTTAATTTTTTAAAAATATTTTTTTTCATGTTTGAATATATATTTAGGGACTAAAATTAATCATGTAAATCTATTATATTGAATTTGGAAACACATGATTTACTTTTTTCAAACATATGATACAAATTATTTATAAAAGAAAACTATTTTGGTCAATTTCATTTAATTTGATATATAGAATGATACATTTAGTTTTTTTTGTATTTTGATGTTATATAAATACTATTTGGTTAATTTTATGGCAATAAATATCCTTATAATAATTAATATAAATGATTTTGGTGGAAATCATTCTTATGCTTAAAAATATATTTTCTATAAAAAAACATGTTGTTATGTTATGTGTTCTTAAATTAAAATTAGTTTTTACCAAAATAAATTGAATCTTATCAAATTTTATACATATATATAATTAAATTATTATTTCTATTTCAATTTTATTTATAAAAATATGTTACCATAGGAAAAGGTAGTTTGCACGGTAAATGCTAAATTAGGGTAGATGTAATAAATCAATGGTTAAATACAAAAAATATGACGTAATAATATCTTGAAATGAATATAATATGTATATATTGATTTTCAAATTATCATATTTCTTATTTTTTTTCTAATTTATACTAGTTTCCTAGACTATTACACTACTTTTTATATTTAGAAATTAATAATTTCACAATGTATCTCTACCTAAAATAATACAATTAATTCGTTCTCATATTAATTATAAGAATTACAACATGTTATGAGGAATTCTAGATGCTAATATATATGATTAATAAATTATATTAATATTTTTGATTTTTTTATTTTAAATAAATATATAATTATCTAAAACTATTACACAAAATTTTCATAATTCATGTGAAAAAGTATAAATTTGAACATATAAATAATGAAAAATAAAAATATTGATAAAAAATAGATGAACTGGATCCTTTAATAAACATTACAGACAAAAATGATATGATATAAGTGATCTAAATGATTAAATATTATGTCTATATTTTAGTATATATTTTTATCTCAAATTATTATGCTGACATAGTAAATGACATAAATGATTATTTAATGTTACAAATTAAGTAAAAATAAATTTAAATCCTAAAATATTATATTAAATATTAATTTAAATATTAATTTAAATATCACTCCTTTTATAGATATTTCTAACATTTGAAAAATATCATTCAGAACCATTGAATATATAATAATTTTAAAAACACCATTTAATTTTTCCAACGAAGGTGGACTCAGTATAACCTTTCAAAGGTTATAAATGAAATTTCTATAAATATTCTACCCCAATACCTATCTATAAATAAATTTACATATCCAAAATCCATAGGTGTGACCATAAACATCTCATATAGTGTCTTTAGTGGAATATATGAGAGAATATCCAAGAGGAAATTGTCTTCACGGAATTATTTAAACATTATTTCTCAATTATCATCCAAAAAATCATATATAAAAGCCTTAATATTTTTATATATTTTTAATTTGTATATTTAAATGTTAATATGTTAATGGATGAACCGTTGTATAACTCTTTTTATTTTTTATAAGATGAAAAAGGTTGCTCGATTGCACGTACAGATTAACACCTCGTTGAAGTAACATAATTAATTTTTCATCATCCCCTTATGAGGAAATGTATAACATGAACATTTAATGAATAAATATTTTATCAATTAAATAAGTATTACTATTAAAATTTTAATAATTATATACCCTATTTCCCCATCATCCATTAAAATAATTAAAATGCCATCCATGTCTATATGTAGACTACTTCCTCTACAAAGTAAGTATTTCATTTTTCACTACTACTTTACATGCATAGTTTTAGAAATAATTTTTTAAATAAATATTAAATTTATATCATTTTTAATGTACTTTTAATATTATATTATAACTAGTACTCACTTGTACTATTGCACAACACATTTTATTTCTGGATTTTATTTTAATAAGAGATTAATATTTATAAAATTTGAAAAGAAAATGAAATGTTGAATAATTTATAATTAGAATGTAATGGTGTATGATAATGGAATATGAGTACAGAGCATATGAAGACACCGTTCAAATAGTTGAAAAAAAGTAAAGAGTAAAAGAATATGATTTTTTAAATTTTGAAGAAAAATATTTGAATCCATTTTCAATTTCGATCGCAATAACTATAATGATGACACTAAAATAAAAAGCGATAGGTAAGTAGAAGATAAGACTATGGATATAATAATAAAAATGAAAAAGGTGAAAATAAATAAAATAATAATAAATTGAATGAGTGGATTGTTCGGGAAAACAAATGAGTGAAACTATTCATCATGTATATAAAACAATATGGAATGACAAACGTATAGATCATTGACAAATATGAAACAAAATATGCAATTGAATAAAATAAATTGATGAAGACAAAGAGTTGACAACAAATTTCTATTATGTGAAAACATGAAATTGAATAAAAAATAGATATAGAGAAATTTAATAGGGTTGTTTCTATACTAAATTCCAATAGTCCTAAGTAGTATATCTATATTTAGTACCCAAGCTGTGCATTTTCAAGACAATATAATTTTATTACACATTCATTTAAACATAATTTGGATTTTTCCAATTTTAATTTTTTAAAAATAAATCCATACAGGAATGAAATTACATTCTATTTATGTTCATACTGGTAATGCATACCAAAATACATAATGTATATATACATGTCATCATGAATTAATGAAAACATGTGATTGTATAGATTAAAATTTCTGTCATATAATTTCAATAGACATTATTTTATGTACATAAATTCAGTTATCATAATATTTATTCATAAATAATATTGTTTTATACTATAAAAATATGTAAATTAAAAAATATTGAAACAACCACATATTTCATACAATAAAGTGAAGTCGTATGCATATAGTAATCAATATAGAAGAGTCCGTCTCTCATATATATAAATTCATTACCTAAAATGTACTCATACAACTGAATAAATTTTCATAAAAATATATATGGCTTATTAGAATATATAAAATGCATGAATAAAAGATACAAAGTATTGGAGGAAAACAGTTGGATAATAATAAGAAAATATAATATTTATTATTTACATAAAGTGTCTATGTCAAATAAGATGAGGAATATATATTGAGTCTCCCAGAACCAATAAAAATTATCCATGTTAGATGGAGCAAGATGCCATGGAGGATGATTTTGTACAGGACATTAGAGTATTTTCATCATCTCTATAGCATTGAAAAGAGGCCTCACATTTTTTCCCTCATATCATCTCAAAAACAGGACCTCAAGAAGTAATGTTGTTCCTATTAAAACATATGGAGCCCCTCTAGTTAGTCGCACATAAGAAAAACAATAAAAAACCAATTAATTATCAATGGTAAATGAAATAATAGTCAGATGAATAATCCAAATCCATCACAACAATCAATCTATCATTCAAAGGGTTATTTACGAATGAACCAGAAGACAAATGGTAAGAGACAAATATTCTATATAATGAGTATAGATAATGGATGTGCAAGATATCATATATACATATGCAGCATAAGCAGTGTGAATCTATATAGAATAGAGAATATTCCAATCATAACTATTTTATATAGATATAGAATATTCATATAATAATGGGTTCTTAAAATGAAAAATGAAAAATGAAATGCTGGTTTCAAAGTACATAGGGTATCCAACCACGTGTCATGCATAACATGAATTAGAAAATTAAACATTTAAAATAATACCTTTCCCACAAATCATTTAACTTGTCCATCATGAGAATAAAACATAGGGTATCCAACAATGTATCATGCATAACATGAATTTTAAAATTGAACATTAAAAATAATACATTTTCCAATAATCATTTAACCCATCCATCAAGATAAAAAAACTTGTTGGAATATATAAATGAACAACTCATAAGATATTTATTAACAAATATTAAAAAAATGAAATTGTTCACATGGATCTGAAACATTTTCATTAATCAACATGTGTATGAAAATACCATAGTCATGAGTTAAGGGAATACATACTATAATAACTACATACACTCAATGAACATATAGACAATGCTAATGAAATCAGTAAGCTTGGTGGACTTGGTGTGCCTATTTTGGTAGTTAGTTACCCTGATATGGATTTGAGAGGAATTACTGCATGGATTCTTGGGAAACATTACAAAAATAACCCAATAGTATTGAGGCAGATCTTGTAAATGTGGTCCCTGAAATGTGTAATAAATATGGCGAATTAATGTTCTGTTGAAGAACAAATGAAGGCATTATATGATATTTTATACCTAATTAGAAACAATTTAGATTACCAAGAATTATTATATAGATATGCTGGGTTCTTTCTCCTCCGGGGCTTGATGTTAAACTCATTATTTTATAAACAATAGAATGTGATGTGTTTCTCTAAAGAAATTTTAGAAATCAAAGAAAGAAATGAAATGTAGAATTATACTTATAAAATGTTTAAATTTATTTTTTTCTGAAATTAAAACATGACTACAATTTCATAAAATGTACAAAGATACATACCTTGCCCCTCCACCAACTCGAATAACATTTGAGAAAACCTTCTATGCGAAAAGATCATCTGAAGTGAAAATCATTGATTATTCACATTATCACATAGAATCATGGACGTTGCAGATATACACCTATAATCATTTAGTACCATATGTATGAAAAACATGGATATAGATGAATTGAAAATTTTAAACGAATGATTTTTAGTTATAGTTATTTAAAGAATAATCTAACATTTTCAACGTAATGGAAAATAAAAACAAAATATTTCCAAAAAATCACAATACTTTACACACTAGATACATGATAATCATAGGGAGAAAACATTGGAAACACCTATTGTTAAAATAACTACCCACATGATCAAATTAATGCAAGAATGGAAAATACAACAACCTCTAGTTACTAAACATATAAAATATAAAAAATGAAAAATTCCATCTAGATCCACCCTTTGAATACACCATTTGGAATCACCCTAAGGATATCATAATTTGGAACCAAAATTAAGATTCATAGAATCAAAACACTGAATGTACTTAATAAAATTAAGAGAAACATCACTATCTATATCACCAATCATAACAGAACACCATTTCATAAATAAATTGATAATAAAAAACCCATAATTCTTACAGCCACTCTCAGTGGTGTTAGAGAGAATCGAAAGATTTTTCAATGAGTGGGAATTTGAAGAATAGGGATATCCTACTTCTGATACAAACCCCTAAAAAAGATGGAATTGGCGATCTGCATAGGTTTAAGATGGATTAATGGGATTGCTGGAGATAGGTCCTTTCTCAGTTTTCCTACTACAAACCTATATCCACGGTCCAAAAACCAGTCCAAAACATGTTGAATTGTAATGAATATATGAAAAATGTTAAAAATTGAATTTGAAAATCATTTAATTGCCACCAATTTATAGAAACAGAAAAATAATTGTCTTGAGTATATATATTGGATTCAATCACATCCTCAACCACATGACCATAAATGTCCCATGTAATTAACATATTTCCATACCAAAACTATTAATCAATAGTTATAATTGAAATGTTATTTTGAAACAAAAAATCAAAATAGAATATATGTTTTGCATATCAACTCAATAGACTACAACGGAACACATGTTCTATTTTCATTAAATAAAAACATAATTAATATAAAAATATATTACATTATAACTATTGATAAAAAAATAGAAAGATATTTTCAATTGAATAGGCAATCCAAAAACAGAAAGCATGTTCTATTATAATTAAGTTAACTTCCACAATCAAAACCGACACATAATAAAAAATATATGAGGAATTACTTATGTGGTGTTGTTAAATATTCTGGAAACATCTTGTGGGTGTGTCAAGAATAGAATATTTTAAAGTTATCCATGTGATTGAGACTTCATATCCAACAAAAGAGTTTCTTTATTAATGAAAATCAAGTTAAAGAATGAATATAACGTCGGGATGGATATAAAAATTCAAGAATAAATACTTTTGAAAAAACACCTATCAAAATCCCAAACACAAACCACCTAGAATCTATATCCATCTAATTTTATATTCTATAGATGGAACATGATATTTATAAGTGATCGACAATGATTTAAACAATCATTATGGTAATATATACAATGCATAAACTTTATGACTGTTATGACTATTACTATCATTATATAATCTAATTCCATTGAATGGAGTATAGTGACACCATTATTATATTTAATTAATATCATTATGTTACTAAAATCAATAAGTATCATTGACTTGTATTTGGTGGAGTATATGAGCTTTCAGTGCGCTTTTAAACTATGTACTGGTGGCCGCTGCTTGTGGCCCCCTACTCCTGACCATCTTGACACCACATCCCATTTCCCATATTCAAGGGAACCTTATCAAGAATAAAACCATTAAAATAAATGGTAAAAACCCACATCTTCAATTAAAAATTCCGAAACAATTTAATGAAGGCACTTATTATAAACGTCAGGTGAAATGAGAGTTTTTCGATTAGTTTTCAAAAATGGAACAGCAATAGTAGTGGAGTGCACCAACCAAATAGTTATTTAATTGAATAGTCTCACAAATGACCATTACAGAGGGAACTAAATTAAATATTGGATAACAGTGACCTGAATCCTGCACATTAAATTTCTTTTAGAGAAACCTACACACTAAATGGGAAATGTCCCAAATACAATTTAAAGAGGGTAGTGGAAAACATTAAAAACAATGAAAATAAAGTAGAAACATGGACTTGAATATTTATTTATTCATGAGGTGTTATCTAGCTTTTTTCTGGCCCAGAAAACACTAAATAACTAATAATCAATGAAATATAATGATAATATAATAGAAGGATGTAATCATTTGATTGAAAAAACTAATGCTAGTCAAAAAATGATAATCAAATAGAAAAATGAAAAATTTAATATAAGAGATAAAATAATTATAACTCAAATACAAATGTTGTTATCTTTATATATAACAAAAAATGATTATAATAATACAAATAGATGGGCATAAATACACTAAATAAATGTTGTTTAATAAAGAATTATGAACCCAGAATAAATGAATAGGTTAATGAATATTCTAATAAAAAAACATGTGCCTTATAAATATCAAACCAGTATGTCTACTTCACTAGGTAGACAACTCAAATACAAGACAATATTGAGCTTTGAAAAACAAAAGCCCGCAACCTCGGAAACCTGACTGCTAAATCTATAGTCGGCCTTCTCATAACAAATTTTCTGTACAAAAAAAATAACTTCCTACTTATCCCCATTAGTCTTTTCCGGGCATCCATAGGAAACATCAATATCAGCATTAGTATTATGTTCACTCAGCTAAGAAAACTAGTTCCCATCATGTGATTCAGTAAACCCCTTACTAGGAGGCCTACATAATGATTATACACTCTTGTTAATTAAATCCCCTAAATCCAGAACCACTTATCATGTGTGTTTTAATTTTTCATTGATTATTATTATTTTATAAGTGGTCTTTCAAATTCGATGCATCTCTATTGCTCCCTTCATATATAAATCAACTAAAATGTATTAAAAATATCTAAAGTTAGAGATTATTTATCGTGTTTATAAATTTATGCAATAGCATGTAAATATCCTGAAGTCCATCTACACCTAGAATAATCAAATCTTGAGTCATCCAGATCAAACAAGTTGCCTTAGTCCAGGCTGATATAAATAGAAGAAAAAGAAAGGCTGGATCTGGAAAATTGACCCCATCAAATTTACTCGAGGATGAAGGTTCAGTTTGCATAAAAACTATTATATTTGACCCAGATCTGTGGCATTTCTAGGAGAGTATAAAATATTCATGGCATTAAATGTGTTCTTCATATACCGCTCTATAATTTCAATCTTCTTCTTTGTGCGCATCTTTTAAACATCAACATTTTCATTTGAGATCGTTAACCACCTGGTTGCCTTGTTAGTGACCACATTATGCGACGGGGGATCAACTGGAAGAACTCGAACTTTGCCGATGTTGTAGATGTCACAAGCCCCATAACCAGTCCTCTTCCTCCCAAAAATATGTGACAACAAATCAACAATTGAAGTTTAAAAAAATGAATCAAGGAAATTTAGTTTCGTTTACCGTACCATGTCACAAAAAAAGGCCATCGAATATGATGGAGGATGATTAGCGCATGGATCGAAAGAGTAGGGTTTTGAAAATGGATCACTAAAAACCAATGGACATATAAATGAGGTAATAAAGGTGGGAGAGGGAGATGCGAGTATGAAAGGAGGAGTAAGAAGATGAAGGAGAGGGGATAGAGGATACTGGAATCGATTTCCTAAAGTAATCCTAGTTTAGGGAGAGGAAAATCATGAGCGGTTCAGGTATTTTGTGGATGGAAGTATGACCACGATGGACTACACATAAACTTGGAGGAGGATGACCTCGGGGTTTAGAGTTTTGGGGAACCCTAGGTCCTGAAGAGGTGAATCATGACCGTGACCGGTAGAAGAAAAAGAACTGATAGTATAATGAAAATTGGGAGAAGAAGGTGGTCAAAGATGGAGGGATACATATGGTAGGTAGACATGGAGATGGAGAACAACAGAGTCGGGCAATCGTGGGTAATCTAGGTCATGACCCGTGATCAACTCGTAGGAGCGGAAGTGGGTGGAGGAGAAAATTTGAGATACCGCGGTGTTACGGGATGTCAATAATTGGAGGAGGGATATGTGTGGAAGAAATGATGTGGATGAACATGGATTTGACACATGGAATTTGAGAAAACCTAATTTTAGTATATTTAGTCAATTATAAAGTATCATTTTAATAATAATTCAATCAGTATGACATGATATATTTAATTGATTTTACTACCTATATAAATTATATTATAATGATTATGTAATGATTTACTATGAAATATTATATACTGCTAATATTTTATGAAATAAAGTTGATTATGATATGTTAATTATTATTTTTTCTTTATATACCTAATTTTGTTCCCTAATAATATAAATTCTTCTTATGGACTAAAAATATACACAAATTATATTTTCATTCCTCCCTAATCAACTTCAACACTATGTTACATAAAATAACCATGGGACTCAAAAATTTATAAAAATAAAATAAAAAATAAATTACCTTATAAATGTGAGTAAACCATGTAAATGGTTAAAGGATGGGAACCACTGAATGAGAACATTCATGGAAAAATGAAAATTTAACCCAAAAATAGTTTTTATAAATAATATTTATTACTAAATAGGTAATAATGAATTATAATTAAATGGTATATTATAATTTAAATATAAATATGTTTCTCATATATATATATATATAATTTATATTTATTATATATTATGTTATATAATTTTTACCAAGGAGATATCCAAGGTTAGGGGATTTTAAAATCAATTGTTTTCTTTAGTTTATAATAAATCACTATTGACTATGTTGTTCCAAGATAATTTGTGATATGATCCCTGAATGTTTTATATTTTATTTTTAATAATTTTTTTAATAAAAATTATTTATAAAATCACATTAGTGAAGGCTTTTAATTTAAAATATTATGAAATTGAAAGTGTTATCACTATGATTTCCATATATTAATATATGATTCAAATTATTTTTTTTATATTACTTGATTACACTAATTCATATGGATTTATTTAATCATAATATACATTAATATTGGTATATACAATATAATTTGTGTTTTTTATTTTAAAATGTCACAATTCAAATATTAGGAAAGTCATAGATGTTTTTAATCTCAAATTTCCTTTCATTATGACTAGTTTCATGTTATTCACAAATATCTATTCATATAATGTATATATTACATATTTAGATTAAAATATCAATATAGTATATATTATCATGGTATTTTATGTTCCTTAACATATTCATTATTTCAATATAGTTTTATTTTATTTTTCATGATGTTTGTTTTTACAGCCTTGTTAAAAATGATTCGATGTCTTTCACCAAAACAATTTTATACCATAATCATATTTTTATATTTATTTATACTTTTTAAATATAATTTAATTATTCTTAAGGTTATCTATTATTTTCACAAAAATTATTCTTCTATTATTCATTTAAATGTTTTCTATATGGATCACTAATGATTTTATTTACTAGTGCATTAAACGGATGTTTTTAACAATTCAATCATTAAAACAATTTTTGAAAGCCATAACCATTATTTTTTATTTCGAGTAATTTTTTTTCTCGTAGGATTTTTAAAACTATATTATATTCCTATTTTTTTTGCGATTATTCTGTTGGTAAAGAATGTATATTAAGTTTCATAAATTTTTATTAAAAGGATTTAATTTTATTGATGTGTATTATTTTCTCAATATCCTAATTTAACAACACACACATACATTATTTTAAGTATTATATTTTTATAAATTTTGTTAAAAATTTTTGTTCTCTTTTATATCACAAAAATGGGTTTATAAGTGATTTATAACTTTATTTTTAAAACAATGTTACAGAATTTTTAAAAAAATTAATTTACTGTTTTTCTTCTATTTAAAAACATATATATAAAATATATATATATTAGGATGAAAGTTTTTCAAATAAAATATTAAATATATTATGATTTAGAAAATTGGATGATAAAATGATTGGATAAATAATTCTTGGGTATCAGCTAATCAAATTCATAAATTAATCTTTTATGAGGCAATATGAAAATACTATTTAATCTATTTAAATTCCACAATATTATCAACTATGTTAATATCATTTTATTTTTATTATTTTCCATTATTAATATTTTTTAAGTATCAAATTAACATTCATTATAATGATAGGCTATGGAGATATTTATTTTGTAATTTTCATGAAACCCATTTCATTTTGATGTAATATGTAATCTATAATAGAATTGTGAATGTTTTATGCTATTAAATGGAACATATTTATTGTATAGATTTTGTTTATGGTTGTAGTAAAATTTAATTTACCCCTAATAAATTGTTATAACTTTATATCTAATGATATTAATTTTATGGTACTAAAGAGTGAACCAAATCTACTAAGGGACTTTGTCTACTAATGTTTTTATAGAATGTGGAGTGAACCCATTCCATTAAGGGACTCTTTCAATATTATGAAGATAGTCTTGTCAATTGGAATTGAAAAAAGACATAATTTTCTATTCTTATAATTAATATAAACTATAATACCATACTCTGATACCAATGTTATACTATTACGTATCCAGGTTAGTGATTATATTATGTATGATATATTATGATGTGGCATTGATTTAGAAAATTAATCAGGTTTTTTTACTAGTTATATTTTTGATATGAATTTATCAAATTATTTTCATAAACATTGACAATGTTTTCACATCTATATGATCATCTTATAATCAACTACGAAATTTGATTAATAATTTTTATGATAACTGTTACTGGGTGTTTCTTATTACGTTTACTATATATCTATATTCCCCATGTTATAAATATCAATATTATTTAAGATATGTCTATAACAGATTCACATGTAGATAATTCAATGGGAGATGTTGATTACATTGTGTGAAATATTAACTTTTTGGTATAAAGAAAAAAAACCATTTTGATAGAATGATATGGGTGTTTTATGAAATATGATTTTCTTTATTATCTAAATTTATAATAAATAAAGGATTTTGGTAAGGGAGTTACTCAATTTGAACTATTGGTACTATAGTTATGGATGGTAAATTTTGGGTCCCATGAATTGTTTTAAAATCATGTCTAAAAATATTATTTTCTAACACTGATCCTGGAGTACATATTTATGGTTTTATATAAACACAATCGTAAAGACATCAATTTGATATTTCCAATGTTTTTTAAGAAACTTTGTAGCACTAATAAATGTATTGGTGTTTATATTGAAATTATAATTAATTTATAACAATTTAATAATATTATTATTTTTTATAATTATCATCAAAGTAACATTTTATAAATTTAATAAATTTTTATGTATCATTTATACCATATTCAATTAATTTAATATATGTTACTCATAAAAAAATATATATTAACAATTCACCAGAATATCATTATTATTTGAAAACATCCCAAAAATAACCCAAATATTATTTCAACAAGATCAAACCAAAAATGATTACAATTTAATTAATAATACTTATCCAAAATTCATAAATATAATGTTATATATAAAAAATAGTATATTAACAAATTCTGTATTTTGAATGTAAAACACATTTAAAAAAAATATATTTGTCATCCATAACATCATAAAATATCCTCTAAGAATATAAAAATAATTAATATTAATATAAATCTTTTTCATTAAAAATAATATCAATAAAATATAAAAAAAATTTATTTGTGAAAATATCTAGGTTGTCACATCAACATTTTAAGGAAAAATATTCCGGGAGATGATGTTCTTAATGATATTATTTGGATGATGGTTTCAAGAATAAAATTCATGTGAAACTGAACTTTTTTCACATATATTATTTTTAGTGGTCCAGATTTAGGATATCATAAATTATTGGAACAAGAATATGGGATAATACATCAGGAAATTGGTTTCTACTGATGGTATTTATAGTTTGGTATGAATTCAAAAAGAAGATTTTTTTTATATTCATGATAGGGTTGTGGTGGATTGTGTATATTGTGTGGTGGTTTCCTATATTAATGGTAGGGTCGGTGGATTTTTGCTTTCATAGTATGATTTATAATGATTATTCTTAGTAAAACTGATTTCCAATCATGTTGTGATTTTTTGGGAGGATAGGGAGCCTATGATATGTTTTTGTGAACAATAAGGGCATAGATAGTGGAAGTGGATATAAATCATCACACGATTTATGAGATGGTTTATTTCTATAAAAAAGTGTAAGTTGGAGTTCCTTAGGATCTTAAAGTCATCAGAGGATGGTGTCCCCATGGGTGAGGTATGTATTGTCAATATGTTGGTGTCTTATTAGGGGAGTCATGTATGATATTGGGGATGTAATTATGTATGGTTTAATATTATTGATCACACTCATTATGGTCATAGAAGTTTACCATCTAGATTTTGAGGTATGATTTTAGTATCATAACCCTTCTAAAATTCATTTTTATATATAGTCAAATTTAATTGTTCATTATATTTTCTAGATAATTGATGTTTTGGAGATTTATATAAATTCTATTTTTTGAAGTGATATTAGTTTATATTCCTTTAGAGGTGTCATCCTACGGTTTTTTGGGGTCTCGAGATTGTGACATAGTGATTGGAGGGTATTGATTCATCTGGGGTCTCTTCATATTATAGATTCATGTATTCCATTTGATATTTAGGATAGATTATCTAGTTCATTATTAGGCCCTCATTGAATTAAATAATTAATGAGTATCATTCATATCTAACGATCGTTACTATTTTACATCTATCAAGGAATATAATAATCGTTTAGTTCATGTAGGTCCCGACACATAGAAATTGGGTGATATGAAAACCAAATTTTATAATGTCATTTTATATGATTAAGGGATGCCTCATGGACTTATTCCATCAATGTTAAGCCTATTCATGTATTTCATCCCTAATTAATTCATTTGATTTCCACCATATCATTAAGTTGAGATTTTTAATAATAATTTTCTAGGAAGGTAAACCATGTCCAATACTCTATATAAGAAGATCCTTTAGAGATTTGAGATATCTGGGTTCTAAAGGGGATTTAATGGTGTAAGTGTTTATATAGATGAGTATGTCATATCAGGGTGCTTCAATCTTGCTTACTGATAAATTGAATAGTTTTTTGAGATTAGGTATATGTTATAGTAATATAATGAATGATATCATTGAGAACCAATATATAGTCTGAGGTATCAACATCTTTTTTGAACTACTGAGGGTGGGGGTGAAGTGTCCTCCATGATTGGCAAAATATCAAGTTGATATCTGTTGAAGGTGAGGCCACATGACATACATTTTTCTACTAGTAGTTGAATTTACAGTCTATATGAGTACCTAGTGAGGAAATTAAGTTTTAGGAATAGAGATAAAAGTATTATAAACCTAATGGATAATGTCTTCAATAATTATGTAGACTCTTTTTTATTCATGATTCTGATGATATTATTTTTTACTATGCATTGGCGGATGAGAATTATCAACATTTAGAGATTGTTCTGAGTATACATAGAGAGAATAAACTATATTACAAGATATAAAGGTGTCAGTTTTTACTAAATATATTTAACTTTTGGGATATATGATTTCATGATATAGTATATTATTATGCTTTAAAAGGGTTGAGTTTGTGGTATTTTTGGAGTGATCCAAGACCACTTTTTTATTTTTAGTGTATTAGGTGTGATGCCAGATACCCACACTCTTGGATTCAAGAAATAAAAATGATACACATATACTTTATAAAATTTATTTTTATGAAAATTATAGAAATCATATATTTTATTCCACTTAGATAATTTAAAGATGATATATGAAAATTTTACAAAATATTAGAATCCAACGGTTTAATTTAACTAGTGATTAGATACATAAAAGAACTTATTTAACCACATTGTGAATATTAATACTAATAGTAACCATATAAAACCCCTTATTAGATATTTCATATGTCACCCTATTCATCAAATCATGGTTAATGAAAACATTAGAAAAGGGAAATCTCAAATTCTTTGCTACTTCAATCATAAGGGATAACAATGAAAGATCATAAGTGAGCGTAACAAGAGAAAATGTTTATGAGAACATAATAAAGGTTGATACACACAACATAATATAATCATACCTAATAAAATATATATCATAAATATAGAGTCATGGTTTAATGAATTTGGAATGACATAATATATGAGTCATCTGAGTGAAAAAAATACCTAATAATCTATATCCACAAGAACATAATTTACTAAAAACTTTCTTTGAAAGATAATAAATTACATGACTCATGGTTAGCCACATAAACATTAGTCACTCAATGGGACAAAGATAAAAACCTACACATAAAATATAAATTTTTGGATAACATCCTTTTACCCTCATGGTCCTTTGATAACGAATTACTTACCAATTTTGTATTAGGATAAGAACATCTATTCTATACTTGGCTTGGGTTAACATCATGTGTACACTCTTGGGTGTTGTCAAAGAACCAATTTACCCTCTTAGACATTGGTAAATACTAGTTCAGACTCTTGGGAATAGGTTAACAACTGATATACATTATTTTTCTTAAGATAAAAAATCATCTAATCTATTATCCTTGGTCTAACAACAACTGTACCTCTTGGGATTAAGAAAACAACCTTTTTAACCTCTTAGGTTTTGGATTATATTGATGTGACATGTTGATGTCATGTGGTTGAAAACCAAACCAAATTTATTGGAGGTATTGAATGGAATCACCCATCACATAACGAAAAACCACAAATAAGTTAGAAATAATAACTTGAAATAATTCATAATCCAAACATACATAAACTGACCTATGAGAAAGAGATAAGAATATTTAAATAATATATAATATGTATAAATATACATAAATAGAAACATAGTTAATAGTATAATTTGATCATATCATTGGTGAAGCATAGGAAACATTATAATATTCATATATAGGTAAAAAACACATTAATATTATCATAAAAACCTGATTGGAAATTTTTTAATAAATACCCATTTTGAATTTAAAAACAATTTTTTAAATAGGACAAAATAGAAGAGCAATTATGTTGGAAAACCATGAAAATAGGGAATTGAAGCAGTTTTACACAATAAGGGAAATATTTGGGTAGATATTTTGTTTGGAAAACTATATGGGAAGTATTTATCCAATTGCTGAAAGTGAGGGTATTTATACTTGAGGGGATAAGAATTTTTTGTAAAAATTGGGGATGAATTATTATTTCATAATAATGACTTTAAATAGTTATATTTTAAAATTATAAAACATTATTAAATTAGATAAATAATTTTGAGGACATTAAAATAACGAAGAACCAAATTTACTTGTATATTGAAAATGGTGAAAAATGAATATTTTTTTAATGGTTTAGTTATATTTTTAGATTTGGGGAATAACTCTTTAGTTTTTGAAATTGTTTTTTTATTTTTAAATTATTAATTTATCTTATTAAATTTATTTCTTTTTATCAAATAAATTTATAATTTATTATGTAATTATTACATAACTTCCATGTCTAAAAACATACAATATTTGAAATTTTGTGTTTTTACTATTCACAAAATAATTGAGGTTTCATTGAAAATCATGCCAAAATCACCCTTAATGAATTTAATCAAGTTGATTCCAAAAAGGTAATTCGTTTTTTCAAAATAATAAACTAAATTTGGTAATTTAATTTTGTGATATAAAAATCATTGTCTACTAAAATAAGTTAAAATACGCTTTATTAAATGTGTTTTATAACTTATCAGAGTTATTAATTTTAATACTTGTTTAATTAAATATATATTTTTTATTTAATTAATCTTACTACAGTAGATATTATTTATAGTCCATTATACTATTATCGTGGTCAAATTACCATTATAAAATTAACATTACAATTATAATATTAAGGTTTCTTTGCATAATGATCATATTATTATTATAATGATTAATTTAATAATTAAATGGTCATGTCTGTTATATTTTCTAATAAATAAATTAAAATTCATTCTTAATTCACTTCAATTAATGTAATGGTTCTCAAAACACCTTTTAAAAATGGAGTTTACAATACTAATTTTATGTTTAATTTTGTACTATATTGAATCTAAGTGTAATATTTCTAATAGATTCAAATGATCCAAATGTCCCTATTATAGTTTCGTTATTTTCCTTTTTTCCCATTGTAATACTTTAAGTTTTTGTGAATATTTTTTTACACTAAAAATGATTTTAATACTTAATAATGTATTATAATCTATATTTTTATTATATTTTAATGTGTTTTATACCACACTCTATTCCAAAATATTACACAATTGTTTACTAAGATGGAAACAACTAGATCTAAAATTATAGTTCATTATATTATTCCACTATTTAGAAATTTCATCTTTGTAATTTAATTAGACACACATATATTAAAAAAATGAGGGTACCTTTTTTTATCGCTCAGGTTCCCATGTTGCTTCTTCAAACCTACAAGTTTTCAAATTTTCATTTCTAATGAACGTATTGTAGTTTCATAGAATATTTTCTATATTTTCAATGATAATCATCGGCAAATTTTCATAAGAGAGATCATTCTCCAATTAAAAAACCTCAATGTTTAGTACATTTGAGGGATATATTTTTTACTTACTCAAGTGGGACACCTATAACATGTCATGAATTTTATATAATTTTGGTGGTAGTGATAGTCGATAATCCATAACACCAATGTGATCATGAATATAAAAGGGTTCAACGTTTATAAGATTTAGTTTTTTACTCCTTTTAAAACATCATGAGTCTCTTTCTTTGAGAATTTTGAAGGAATAATTTATCTTCTCCTTCCAACATTTGGCCTCATTGAAGATTGTTAGAAAAACACATATGTTACTCGTATGATCCAATAATGTGTTACAAAATTTATTTTCCCATCTTTACCAATTTTTAACCAATTTAGGCATGAATTAGTTTTTCCTCCAACTTAATACCAATATGTTTGATATCTAAACTTCTTTACATATATGGTTTCATTAGGATCAATCTGAATAATTGATTTTATAAAACTACGGTATTATAACCCAATAAAAAATATATAGATACATTCCTCCTTTGAAGTCTATATAGATGGCGCTTAACATATCCTTAATTGTTTGGGTAGGCTATTTATATTTTCCATCATATTAGGGTTAATTGGTTATAATTATTTTAAAATAATTGTTTAGGTCATATTGAGGAATTTTCCAAAATACTGAGTTGAGCCTTAGATCTAAATCTAATTAAAGAGATATTGGTGTTCCATGAAATATCACAATTTATATAACATATATATATGAAATTTCATCAATTGAAATGTACATCCGAATGATGATGTTGTGAGAAAACACAGTAACTAGTTCCTTTACAACTAGTATGGAATTATTTTATTTGGATATCATTGAAATAAAAGTGACAAAATAAAAGGAATTGTTCTCCCATTTCAGGTAGTTATGGGTAATGGTGGCTTAATTTCATCATAATTTTCCATTTCCATCTTTACTTGTTAAAATATTAATCATTTCAATTAATAATCAATAACATTTTTCTTCATACTATCCCACTAGAAGTGATATTTATGATATTTGTACAACTATTTGATCCAAGTGTTACTAGAGAATATTAAATTTTGATATTTATATAATAGATCATTATTTTTCATTGGATTTAATGGTGCATATTATTGTGTCCAAAATTACATAATTTCATCAATATGAATATTTATCTATTATTAATTCCCATTACTTATATCATCCTCCTTTAATTGTATCTCTATATTATCTATATGGGATTTATTTATATTAAAAAAAATTCTAATAGAGTAATCATTTGAGGAAGGTAGGACATGGTTCCTTCCATTATTATTCACATGTCTTTCATTCTCATTGATAGTAATATTGGATCATTCTTAGTCAACATCAGGGATAAGTTTTAATGGTTATTTATATTTATAGCATATGAATCATTATTAAATTCCTCATGATGGTGATTGATTATGTAGTCATACTTCATGATTATGTATAACCACCTTCATTAGTTCATATTGATATACTTATAAGTTATTATATTTATTTTTTTATTTTTTTAAGAGGTTAAATACCAACTTATTAAATTGATAAAAGAGTACCCCTTTTGTGAACACGGAAAAGTGGTATCCCATTACAAGTCCCGATGTACTAAAGGTGAAAAACATGAGAAATTTGATACAAATGCCTAGATACAATCCATTTGATATGTAATATTATGCATGGAATACACCACCGTCGGTTCCCTCAACGGACCGAAATGTATAATATGAAGATTACATAATGAATACCCCAGTAAAAAGACCACCCCTTTTAGATTATTCAATAGTGATTATATAAAAAGATGATACTTCACCCCCTTTTATGATTTTTTGTTATTATGGTCTATTAAAATGATATAGATATCCCCTCTTACCCACATTGAAACGTGAATGGCGAACTAGATGACATGGGTCCACAAACCCATATCGTTTTTGAACTACCTGTCCGATAATGATTATAAGGAACTCGCAATACATCAATCTGATGCACCATATAAAAAATTGAAATAACTATGCACTAAGATCTATAATAGGGTTTCAATCAAACTACTATGAATGAAACATTATGGATGAATTATGGGTGTCAACAGACCCATCCCTCATTTGAGGATTCCCACCACATTATACCTTTAAGGAAACCATGTTGTTTTACATTCCAAATGTGAAAAAACAAAATCTCGGTATGGTAATGGAACCAGTAACTCGCCCAGAAAACAATACAAAAAATAGAAAACATTTTGTTAAAAAACCCCTATGAAAATACATTTATAATGGATTATCAACTCCAACACATAGGGCTACTGACCCTTCTCTGAACACTTTCTCCTACAAAATACCCCCACCATTAGCCATCATAAGCCCATCAGATCATGACAAACCTATGAAAACACCACCCAAACTCTTATGAAACCACATGATATCATTACCCATCTAATTATGTCCTCCCCAAAACACATAATGATTGAATGATGGCAAAGGTAGATGGATCAAAAATGAAACCATATATGGAAAAAAATGAATTAAAATACCATCATCATTGAACACTAACGACCATGTGACTTTGGAAATGTCTTGTCCAGTAAAACCAATACATTTATGAAGAATATAGAAGCTGGGAAAATATGATAGAATGATTTGAAAGATATGGTCACTAAAGATGAGTGATAAACCATGGGAAAAATTGGAAAAAGAGGAGACAACATAAAAAATAATGATATTTTAGTATCCATAATTCCTCTATTACAAAATCCCTATATGATCGAGATGAGGTAATGGAATGATTGGAATCTGGATGAATCCAACAAGAAGGGATCAGAGGAAAACCTATGATAGGTGAGAATGGGTCCATCTGAGTGTGACATAATAAAATAAATATATATAATATATATCTTATATCTATGTGTGAATATAAACTTCACATTATTATGATATATATATATATTTGACAGTTATATATATAGATATAATACCTACAAATCATTAAGTGGAATATAATAACATCAAACTATCTATCATGTATCAGATTGTTATTGTAATAGATCATTAATTTTTGAGAGGCATATGCTATAAATTTATAATTTTCCATGATAATTCAAAATTTGATATTATTTGAAGCATCATTATATATTATGAAATATTCCACAATTTATGGTAGTGTGATTATTGATTTAGTTATTATCCATATAATCAATTCTTTTAATCAATCTTCATATTCATATTTATAAAAAAACATTATTCCCTTCTAATTTATCATGATTAATGATATAAAAATCATGGGCTGTTCCACAATAATTGTTGATAATAGCTAAGTAGTCTATGGAAACTACATTTACCCATTGATTAATTTTTTCAAGGAAATTTCTTATTCTCATTTCTCTTTAATGGGTCCAAAAATACCGAATTTCTTCTATTAACGTGCCACATGAAAGTGAAACACTAGAACTAAAAGTCACAGTTTTCTAAATATAACATACAAATTGTAATTCCATAGTGTTTCCAACACAACATGTATATGTTACATATATTTATACATTCTCTTTAATTATATTATAATATCATAAAAAATGCAACAATAAATTTCTCAAGGATGTCTTAAGACACTATAAATAAGGCTGTGAAACTTTCAAGGTGATTTGTAAGTAAAAATCACATCACTATGAAGTCATAGTGTCTAAATATCATTATAAATTATGTTTTCTAAATTTTTACTCTCATTGATATTAAATGATGATATACATATTAAAGATCTACCATTTTAAATTACTAATCAACTCCATGTTGACTGAGAAATTAATCAATCCAATGTAGTGGATACCGGTTCTCAAAAGCGTTATTATTGATTTATTGGTTGGTGATGAAAATACATATAGATCCATAATTATTCTAAAAACCGATCACTAGGGAACCCAAAGGTTATGAAAAAGTGAAAATGAACCCTTTATTGAAATTAATTTATTGTTTCTTATTAAAATCATTGAGTTATATGAAGTCCATCCAATAGGGAAACATGAAAAAATGTGTGGCTTTGGGTATAAATTAGATTCATAAATCTACCTCACATTATAGGATAAGTTGAAATAATTATTAATGATATACATTATTATATTCTATCAGTATAGGAATATAATTAATATTTATTCATTCCTTTCACGAAGATTGTTTTTTTAATATGAATTTTCAGTGGGGGTGAAGACCTATACCATTGATGTAATTTTTAAATAATATTTATAACTCTCTTTGCAATTATATAAGTTATTTGAATATTCAAGATATAAAATGAGATTAATTTTAAAAAAATTTGATTTAAGGTCAATATAATGACAATTTATCTATGCTAAGTATAATATAGAATTATTCCAAATAATGAATAGGATATTCAAGGAAAGATTCTTCCCAAATGCATCAAGTATAGAAGAGTAATAGAATTTGGTTACAATGATAGTCACACTTGATGTTATCATAGACCTCCAAAAATCAATTAATTAATGTGGTGATTAGGTAGTTATTGAAAAATCTCAGGATATAATGAAATATGAAAACCTAAAACAAATAAAACATAAACTAGTCAAGGGTGAATAGTAATTATTTATTTCACTAAATCATTTTCATGATCTATATAAAAAACAGTGATGTGATAGAAATTAACTTTCTCATTATGCTCTAATTTTTATAGATTCCATTTACCCCCAATGACCCTTCATTCAGTGTGTTGGATTGTATTGTGATCAAAATCATTGTAAATGAATTATTGAACCATGGGTAGTGCATTGGGTGGTTCTCTCCATTCCTATATCACATTATTTGAATTGTTAATAATGGTAAGACATTATAGATGTTGATTCACTTATCCATCACCCATGAAGAATTACAATATTACATAAAGGAAATTATCAATGTGATTCATTAATAATATTTAACATGGGTTAGGTTGGATATTCTTTCATGATTTATCATTTGAAAAACATTATTGAAACAGTATATTATAATATTTTTCATCATGTATATTAGACCATTATCCAAAATAAATATCTAATTTTAGATCACACCATAATACTTATTCATGACTACCAAATTAATGGATAGCTTGAAATTTTAGCGATTCTGTTTTAAACCAATAAATAATTTATTCATTTTCTGATCAATCTTGATAACCAAAATCTAGGTGACCCTTGGAATCCTTTTTAAATTTACCTCTACAGTCACAAAAGATTCCATCTCATTTATTTGGCTCTATAAATACTCTCTACCTTTTTATTTTATGATTATGATTTGAATAACTTTTTAGAATTAATTCTTTATGTATTTTAACAATATGCTTCAATTCCATCATTTGAGTTTTTATTATTTTTCAATGTCCACCATTGATTATCTTCCCCTTTAAAACGATAGGTGACTATATTATCTTTCTCACTATCTTGACAATAATTTAGAAAATTATTTTTTTCTTATAATTTATCCATAATTAATAATTATGTTTACTAGAAGGTACCCTAAATGTCAGGGGTTATCGGTACTTCAGTGATTCAAAGTTAATTTCTCCAAGGGTGAAGGTGGATGTTTCACATGGTTCAAATTATTATTTATATCATGGGTAAAGGTTTTATGTACCGCTATGTGGTTTTTTGTAACATCCCAGGTAAATAAATAACACAAATTTTATCATATTTTTAAATATTTGTGAACTAAATATTAAATATACATTAAAGGGGAATCTATGTTCGATGGCGTACCTGATATGCAACAATGGGTTTCTTTGAAATCTTACGTTACACACTAATAATATAATATTATTATTTTAAATTGTAGTTATCACATAGACGTTGTAATAGCCGGAATTAAAAAAACTAACAACAAAATTATAATATATTTTTGTTAATGTTTTTACATTTATCCAATAAAAGTTAGTGGCTTAAAATGTGAATGAATCTAATTTTAAACATAATTTACATTAAAAGGTTGTCTTACTACATTTTAATGGAGAACCTTATTTAAATCTTGTTTTAGTCAATTTTATATTTTCCATTTTACAAAATAAAATTATTCTTTAGATTCGGGACATCAATATTTACTTTGGGTAAATTTTTGGTAATTATTTTGTAAAGTTCATTTTTTAATGAATAGTGAAAATTCTGTATTTTTATTCAAAAAATCCTTTTAATATAATTTATTTAAATTCTTATGTTATATTTTAATTTTTATTAATGTTTAATTAGATTATATTTTTACCAATTAATCCGATTTTTGTCTTTGGAATTAACTTCACTTTGAAATTGGACATAAACAATTGTCGATCTTCCGATAGTTGTTGTTTCTTAAAAACACACAATTTTTTTTGACAACAAGATTTAATTTTATATTAATTAATGAAACATATATTTTTTTAATTTGGTTATATAGACATATTTTTTGAATTTGGAATATCAAATATTGATTATTCTGAATTTTTTGTATTTTTTTCGAAAACTTCAATTTTGATGAATAGTGAAACCACTTTTTAGTAGTTAAGAAACCGATTTTTTCATTTAAATGAAATTTTAACACTTCTATGTATTGAATTTATAAAATAAAACATACATTTTTGTTATTAGTAGGTAAAAATTTGTTCAATTAGATGAAAATAATATTTGATGAATAGTAACCTTGACTTTTATTTATCATAGTTAAAGGTAAATAGGGTAATTCAAGGTAAATTGAATATCATAATAATACAAAATTACACTAACAGTTGTACTAACATTATTTTTTGAGTCATTTTCGACCATTGAAATCTTTGAGGAGATTTTGGGACCTCATGGAACCACTTGGGAGTGATAATGACACTTTATTTTAATTAACTTAATGTTAAGGCAAAAATGGCACAAAAATATATTTTAGTAAATTAACTTTTACATGATGTTATATATGATATATTTTCGACTATAAATATTATTTTTAAATATAAAATGATTTCCTACATCATGGTAATTTTTTTTATTTTTAGAAATCATATAAATAAAATTCATTATGACACAAAAATGATGCAGTATCTAACTCATTAATAACTAATTTAAATAAATAAGATTATAAATATTAAAATAACAAAAAAAACCTATCCAATTATAATTTGGTGATCTTATATCGACCATGATTCATCTTATATTCGACCATAATGAGTTTTGGACCATTAGATTCCTAGTATCATTATATAATAAAATAATATTTTCACACTTTCCAAAAGATCCCCTCCTCCCACTTATAAAAAGTCCTCACTTTTTACGCATTCATCACACCTATAAAGCCCCTTGGATAGTCCAAACCCTGACCAAATAGGATCTCAAGATCCCTCTCTTCTTCCTAGCAGCCTTAACTTAGGAATAAGGCATTTCAAGAAGTCCTTTTAGTTCAAAACAAAGGGAGTTACCCAAATTAAAGTTAATGATTCCTCTTATCTTCTTTTCTTTTATCTTACTTCTCCATCCCATAAACTATTTTTATTCCATTATTTTATAACAACAACAGTATCCACAATATAATATTATGTTGTTATGAGAATTATTTTCATAACAATTACACACACATACATCTAATTGGTGAAGAATATACTGTTTCTATGGATGGAAAACTAACGCCTCACGAAACAAAGATTGTTTGATTATATCCTACAGCATCTCATGGTGGCCATTATTATGGAACATTATTTACATATGATATATATTATATTTATGTTTTCTGTATGCTTATGTATTTTAGATTTATATCTGGCCTTTATGGTTTCCATAATGGGTAAACGTGATAATTTCATTAGAGGAAGTGCGGACTCCCACCCCCTCAAAATGATATGACTCGTTCATACCATATGTGGGACATATAAAGGATGGATATATTGAAATTATATATGATATTATACTATAATTATAATTTAACTACATATCATAAAGTTTTAATTCAATTAAAATATGAAATAGAAATGAAATTAGCGTTCATGCGTACGTAGGGCTTACCATCTCCATGAACGGTGCAATTCATTTCTTACCTCCTAATGTTATGTAATATTATAAGTACATTTATAAACCAGATATATATGATATATATGCTATATAAATCATTATTATCATTTTGGATATAATGAACATTTGACTATGTGAACAACTTGTAATTATAAGATGTCCAATTTTCGCACAAGTACCAAATATAGACAAAATGAACGTTATTAACTTAAATGATTCCATAATTTTTATAACATAGTAATACATGCTATAAAAGGAATAAAAATCTTGAAAAAGGTTCTGATGAAAGTATAAATTATATTCAATAATAACAAGGAACAAATGAGTCAAGTCGGACACGAGGTAAGGGATTTCTTATCTCACTATAAATTTCGTGAGACTTCTATTGTTCGCCACAAATTTATTGCATGTGGTGTATTTTGTACTTCCATTGGGTATATATTATCATGATTATATTTATATTAATTTTACTTTGTGAATCATTTGGGGGTAATTAACTTTTGGTCATACGACACAATTGATACAACGTGGTAAGGGATTCTTATGAAACATTCAAGTCCGTGAGATTTCAATTGTTCGCCAATTATTTCATGAATGTGGTGTATTATGTACTAAAAATTGATATATATTTTCATTATTCCCATTATATTCATGGTATTATATAATTAATTTGGTGGTTATTATCTTTTGGTCAATGACTCGATTGATTACAATGAGGTAAGGTGCTTTCATCTCTCTTTATTTCCTGTGAGATTCAGGCTTTATTTGCCACCATTTCCTTTTGTGTGGTGTATGGACAGCCAATGATTGTAATATTTGTTAATATAATTTTATTTCTGGGTATTTACATCTTTATTTTATGATCCTTATTCCATGGGGTGTATGTTCTGAATGTTGCCAAATTTCTAAGGGAACCTTTCTCCCTCCTCTTTTTAGAAGATTTATTTTTGTTATGTCTTTTAATTTACACATTATAATTTTGGGATATGTTCTTCTATATCCTTAATGATGTAAGTTTTAGGTCCAAGTGATGAGATACCCTTTTATTTATCATCAAATTATTTTTCTGAATTTTAATGTGACGTCGTTAGGCTGTCAAATTTCTGCAAGGGAACTTCTTAACCTAATTTCAATTCGTTGGGTTTAACATACTTATTGATTATGTTGTGTTATAAATATGTGTAAATGAACTATGATTTTTTCAATCTTAATATCCACCAATGGTGAGTGTATTCTTATTTTTCATAGATAATTATGCAATTGATTTATCTTTAATCTAAGGACACCATCTTTATAAGGGATTTCATCTCAATTTACATTCCCATGAGACTACATTGTTTTTATGCACCAATTCACTCTTATATAGTTTATATACTATCCTTTGGCATATTATATCATTAATCCATTTATTCTAATGATATTATTAAGGTCTTATCTAATTTTAATCCCTAATTATTTTTATTCAAGCATCTCTCATTTTGTTAAAAACTCTTTAACTAAAATATCGTTTAAATGTTTTAATGATTTATTCCTCTAAATATTTCTCATTAATGTCCATGTTTTCAAAACTTGTTTTTAGGATTTATTTATATAGACATTAATGTTTTAAATTTTTTTTTTAAAAGTTTCAATTTGGTACGGGACACTTTGATTCAAAAATCTATTTATTAAATGTTTCAAATGGTTCTGAAAATGGTTTGATAAAGTATTGCTATTTCAAAATTCTGATTTGACATGTTGTGATTGAAATGTGTAAATGTTATGTTTCCTTTATGCATGTGTTATGTGTTATTATTGGGTTATGTTTATTGATCATTGTGTACATATACAGATGGTTCCGTGATAAACCTTGGGCAGGTGAGTCCTAGATAGCTCTCCAATGTGTTAGGAAACATGACAGAGGTAAACGTTAATGTTTCTCCTTATTGATTTAGTGAATATACTATAGAGGGTATTCCAAATGTGACTCCCTATGTAGCTAGGATAGCTATAATATAAGTATGTTATGAATTCAATAATATATTTTTATGATATATTATTTCTCTGTGTTATTCATAAATCTTATTATTTCATGAGTTATGTTATGATTTAAAAGTACGGTTTCATTTATTTGTATTTATTGATGGTATAATGTTTACCTCCCTTATTTTATAACCCTTACTGATATTTTTATGCTCATACCATGTTTCTGAAATTTTTACCACATGAAATAATGATTAATAGGGTCATGTATGGGATCATTGAAAAGTCATGCTGTCTAAAACATTTAACTATACATATTTTTTAAGAGTTTTTATTTTATGAAAAAATGGATACTAAGTAGTTATGTGTACATGTAATTTTCCAGTTGATATGTAATAGTTATGGCATAATTATCTAAACTTATAAACCTAAAAATATCCTTAATGTGAATTATTAATTTAATTTAGGATTTTGTAATGTTTAAGGCTGGGTCTTTATAGTTGGTATCAGAGGTCGGTTTCGACAAATTTAGGGATTATAAGTTTCGTTAGACACATGGTTAGTCCCTATGTCTATTTTTTCCATTAAATCCTTGTTTTATAACATTTTAAGATCAAGTAAGGTCCGTTACAAAAGGAAGGAGGAGGATCTCAAATGACATTCTTATATCTTCTAGATGACTTGCTTGCAATAGTTATTACTAAGTCATGTTCGGATGATTTTGAAATTTTTTCTAGAATACAACTCAAATTAATGTAGTTGTTTGAGATATCAAACACCTCCACTATACCTTATTATTATCATGGATCATGGGTTGTATTTAAATAAATCATAGTTTCACAATATTCTCATATTTTCAAGAAAGATAAATTTTATCAATCCATTTTCATATATTTTACATTATCATAAGATGTTAAAGCATAATATGATTTTGAAAAAGGTGCAGAAGAAGGAGACTCTTGCACAACCTATTTAATTTTCATTTCAAATATAGTCTCTCAGTACATACCTATGGTATTTTAAAAGGACCATTAATTGAATGCTTCAACTCAAATTTGGTCCGACTGTTTTATAGAAATCATGTTTTATCAGATGTTTAGAAATTATATGTCATACATGATTATTTTCCAAAACTATTTTTCTGTGGACACTAATATGACCCATGTTGTACAAGGTATATTTGGATGAAGGAATAAAATGATTTTAAAGGATCTTTAAATCATTGATGCAATGCTTGGACCTTCTACATGAACAAGATGATGATGAAACAAAATGTACACCATGAACACGGTATGATGTTATTTATTTTGGGGATAATTTTATTTATTCATATGGTGGTGAAATAAATAAAATGACATTATATATAAGACTTCAATAATTAAGATTCTGAGGTAATATTGAATTTGGACAAAATTGAGAGGTATAAGAAAACCACTAAGGAAGAAACATGTTAGGGTTATTTTTTAGTTTTATTAAAAAGACATACCATAGGAAGGGTGACAACCCATTGTATCCAGCAAGGCTATAAGAATCGAACCTACAACTGAATGGTGACAAGGGCGCATCACCTACCACTGGCCTACATGAAGTCCCTGGTTCGTATGACTTATTATTTTAGTAAAAGGATTATATGGAACAAGAATAATTTGATTCTTGGAACTTCTGTTTTATCAAATGGATATACATAATATAGGAAAATGATTTGGTGATTAAGTGATAAAGGTTGCAGTGGAAGACGATCTCTCTTTTGATAAAACAGTATATTCCCAAGTAAGATAGAATATTATGGGTTTTCTATTGTAGAATAATGGTGGAAATTTTAGTTTCTAAGAATCTATGTTTTTTATTTTGGGCATCTGAAAATTTGGTTTATTTATGAAAATGATAAAACTATAATGGAGAATATGTGATTAGGTTAATTAAATTTCAATATAAGTATTTATGAGTAACTGAAGTTATTTGGATATAAATGTTACGATTTATCTTGGAAGACTATGTAATTAAATATTTATAATATTTGTGTTTAAATCTATGTTTGGATTAATTTTGAATAATTTTATGGAAAGTTGTTTATTGAATGGTCTTGGTTAAACTTTCGGTATTGATTGAAATTTTTTGGAGATTAATAGTAGTTTTTATTTTTGTAAAATCTTATCTTTTGGGTATTACCTGATTACACACTAACCATTTTGGTTTTAGTTGAATTCTAAAGGCAAGGGAAACATATAGTTCTTCTTTTGTCGATTATGTGATTCTCTAGAAGATTATTCTTATGATTTTTATGTGACCAATTCTTTTTTAATTCTCATTGTTTGGTGAAATGTTTTTTTCTTGGTAAAATCTTATTGAAGGATGAAACTCTACTTGAAGGTAAGTATATTTCCTTATGTTCTTATTCTATATAGTAAATGAATTTTTCGAAATTATTAAAAGGAATGTAAAACAAAATTGTTGTTGGTTTATGTTTCCTACTGGGTAATCAAAGACCATTTAAAAAATAATAAGATTATGATTTTATGGTGGATTACTTTATCATATTCATGTTTTCTGTCACTCTCCATCAGAACATGACCATTTTTTCTCTCTTCCATATCCACGTTTTCCTAAATGGAATCCTAGTATGGGTTATCCCGCGTGACCTTTATACTTTTCTTTCTTTCTGTCAATGTGATAGTTTTTCTGACACTTTTCCAAAATGGGACATTAAATGACGTTTCCAATACCAGTTTTAAAATTGTGAGGATGAAATTCACAAAAGGGGGGAAGGATGTAACATCCCAAGTAAATAAATAATATGATAATTTTCATATTTATTATTATTATTAAACTAAATATTAATTCTACATTAAAGGGGATGTTATGTTCTATGAAATACTCGGTACGCAACAACATGATTCCATGAAATATTACGTTGCACACTAATAACATAATAATATTATTTTTAAATGGTCGTTAACACCTAGTCATTGTAATGGCGGGAATGAACAAAACTAACTACAAAATTATTATATCTGTTTGTTAAAAGTTTTTACATTTATCCAATAATAGTTAGAGTCTTAAAATGTGAAAGAATCTAATTTTAAACATTATTTACTTTAAAAGGCTGACTTACCAAGTTTTAATGGAGAACCCTCATTAAATATAGTTTTGTCTACTTTTATAAATCCCATTTGACAAAATAAAATTCTGCTTTAGATT
The DNA here is from genome assembly GCA_963277665.1 of Viscum album. NCBI lineage: Eukaryota > Viridiplantae > Streptophyta > Magnoliopsida > Santalales > Viscaceae > Viscum > Viscum album. Next base: position 1,427,086,699 of record OY728156.1, on the reverse strand, counting down.
CGGAACATCAAAATTTACATTGGGTAAATTTTTAATATTTTTCTGGTAAAGATCATTTTTTAATAAATAGTGAAAAATACTATATTTTTATTCAAAAGTGCCTTTTAATAAACATTATTCATATGGATATATTACCTTTTTAATTGGTTTTAAAATGTAATTAGATTATATTATTACCAATTAATACAATATTGGTCGTTGGAATTAATTTCACTTTGAAATTGGACATAAACAAGTGTCGATGTTTGGATAGTTATTATTTCATAATAACATGCTATTAGTTTTGACAACAGAAATTAATTATAAATTAATTAATGAAACTTTTTTGTTTCGAATTTGGTAAAATGGATATCATTTTAGAATTTAGAATATCAAATATAGCATAGGCAGAATATTTGTTATTTTTCTGAAAAACATCAATTTTTGATGAATAGTGAACCCACTTATGTAACACCCCAAACTTCCACGGTACGCTTCTCTTTGAATAATACAATAGTGTGTGTTGTATGAAACTTTGAATTCTAACACACACCACAACCAATCAAAGTAGTTGTTATGAATAGTAATACCCACTTTTTGAAAATTTATTAATTTTATCTCTCAAAATGGACTTCATTTTTGGATTTGAAATATCAAAATTAGCCTAGGGTGAAATTTTGGTACTTTTTGGATAACTGTTATATTTTTATGAATATCGAAAATTACTAAATTTTAATTAAAAACAAATTTTTTAATCGAAATAACTAATAGTGATAAATTATGAATTTTAGTGGTTTTAAATTATATTTAGAATATATTTTTATCATTTAATACAATGTTGGTCATTGGAAATAATTTTACTGTTAAACCTTACAAAAACAAGTGTTAATCTTTTGATAGTTATTATATCTTAAAAACACGCATTTTGTTTTAACAACGGGAATTAAATTTAAATTAATTTCTACCACTTCTGTGTTTTTAATTTGGAAAATTAGATTCCATATTAGGAATTAAGATTTCCAAATTGTGAAAATAGGTAACTTTAATTTTTAAACATTTGCAATAATTACTTTGGTTAATATTTTATTTACAATGGCTAAAAGGTAAATCCGGTAAATATGTGTAATAAAATAATATTATAATAGTATTAAATTACCCTAAAACGTGTCATAACATTATTGGATGATACATGTCCGACCGTGGGCATCTTTGAGTCGATTTTGGGGCCCCATGGATCCACTTGTAAGTGACAAGGAAACTTTATATTAATTATGTTAAAATAAATTCAAAAATGACATAAGCATATATCATTTAGATTAAATTTTTCTACATAGGGTCATATATGCTATATTTTCGACTATAAATATTCATTAGAAAGCTAAAAATATTTCTTACATAATTTTATTTTATTTATAATTTTTAGACATTAAATAATTTAATTTATTTTTGACACAATGATGTTGCACTAATTACCATATTAATGAAATATTAAGATAATTGATATTATAAATACCCACATAAATGTAATTTCACACTTTTTATAAATTAAAATAATTTTATAGGTTAACAAGACATATTATTATTGTTTATATTAATTTTTTTGGAAGTAATAATTCTGTTATGAATTTATAAAAAACAAAATACCCAATAGCATCAAAATTGACATAAAAGTGTTTTTAAAACAAATATTATATTATTAATTGATATTCAATTATTAAAAATATATGGTTCGCCCAAAAGACTTATATAATAATATATATGACATTAATTAACCAATTTGTGTTCTATTGGCACTATATAATAAGTTTATTAACCATATAGTGTAAAAATACAAGAAGACAAGGTAAAAGTTAAATTATTTACCTTAGAGTTAAATATAAATGATAATATTAAAATGGTAATATAAACATGTCTAAAAACAATTGTATGAGTTTTCTTATACCAATACCCACCTTAGAATTTAAATAATAAACTTTTGATCCTTTAGAAACTGAATATGAATTTATTATAAAATAATATTTTATATTTTTTCTAAGGTGCCCCTCACCCCTCTTATAAAAGGGCACTTCACCTTCTCTCTAATTCACACCTTTTAATCCTTTTGGCTTGGAGAAAACCTTCCCAAATACCCTCTCAACTATCCTCCCTTCAACATAGTGGCCTTAGTTTGATCATAAAGCCATTTTATGAATCTCTTTTGATCTAATCAAAAGGAAGAACCCGAAGTAGAGGTAATGATTTCACAACCCTATTTCAAGTTCCTTTCTTCTTACACATCCTTTTTCTTTTCCTGTTTCCATTATAAATTAATAAATCCAGTATATTCTATATATTGTGATGTTATTATAATTATGGTACAACCAAATTAATTATTCTATCCACCCTTTGAATGACATGTTACCATACGTGCGTATGTACGGCTTATCGTCTCAACGTCGTGGTGTAATTGTTATTCAATACATTATTATTTGGATGGGTATAATAATGATGTGTATATCATGATAATGATTCAGTATATATTATATAACATCCAATTTTATTTTATATTTATATCAAAATAATGATATTTTCGGTCGTGCGTATGTACGGATTACCGTCTCCATGATGCGATGTGATTCATTTCCAAGTTCACCATTAATCAGCAATTATAAAAATATATATTACTAATAAGTATGTAATATATTACATAATAATGGTACTGGAGAAATATATATTTTTATATATAAGTATTTATTTACTTACATATATCTTATTCACTTACATCCATTCAATACTATATAAAAACTGAAACAACGTTTATGCATACGTACGGACTACCATCTCCAAAAACGGTGTTTTCCATTTCATTTATACGTCAATTATAAATTTTTATATTCTAAATATATATAATAAATAAATCATGTTTTATATTCTGGAAGTATTTAAATCATGATCTAAGTGATAAAATCAAGAGTAATATGTTAAAACACGTACAATAAAGAAAGCAATTACTACCCAAAATATTAATATAACATGGAAATTATTATTAAATGGGTAGTATAAAGTCATAAATGAATAATGTATTATATCATAAATATTAATATGGTTCTAGTATAATTTAATAGCATACTATCATCTTCAAACATTATGCTAAACGTACCATCTACTAAAGGAAAGTGCAAGGTAAGGGGTTTTCATCTCACCCCTTAGTCCTGTGAGATTCGTACCATATTGACACTATTACCTTTAGTGTGATGTATGTACTGCCCATAATTGTTTTATTTTTGTAATAATCATTAATTTGTTTTTATTTACATATTATTTGTATGATACCTCTTTAATGGGGTGTATGTTACATAAGTTACCAAATTGGTAAGGGTTGATTTCACAATCTCTTCATTATCAGAGTTTGTTTATATGTAATTATCTATTGGGACTTCTTTATCGTCCCCATCCATGTTTCGTAAAAATATATTTCAAAAAATTCTTACAATTTTACAGAATATGAGTTAAATTCATTTATACCCTTGTTTGAATTTTTTATGAAGTTTATAATGGAATCTCTCTGTCGTTTTCCAAACAAGGCCCTTTTTATACTTTTCCATAGAATTAAAGTAAGAATGTCTTTTTTAAATTATACGGTGGGTGCGGCTATTTTCTGCCATTATAAAATCTTCAAATCTCCCCTTACAAGCTTATAAAAATATTTTCAAATTAAAATTTTTATTTTATAATTATGTGACTTTTGAATGATTTCAAAAATGATATATTTCTATAAAATAGATTTGATTTCATCTATGTCAACATTACCTCTACTCTGAATGGTGTTCATATTGACTACAAGGGTGGAAGGTTCAGACTCACATTTTTTCTCCAATTGGACAGCTTGCATATATTTTGGAAGGTCTACTTTTCAGAGTTACAACTCTAAAACATTGAAATTGTGACTTCTATGGGATTTCTTCATGAACTAGTTTCTTTCTTTGGATTGAGTATTCTTTGTAACATATTTATTTCTATGCTAGTATAAGTTCATTACACCTTATGTTTGTACTGTTCTTTTTTGAATTTAATAAATTCCATAGGTGACATGAATTGGGAAACCAAATCATGTCACCAATATTTTTAAAAAAAAATCTATGTCAACAACCTTTAATAGATTTTAATATTATTTGAAGTTTATTTATTATGAAAAAAAACTTCAATAATGTATTGAAGGTTTTGTGATTTGTTTGACTGTGGATGTATTATTTTTATACCATTCATGATTTATGGAGAAAGTATTGACATTTCGTATGATAGTTTTAATACGAATGTTTATGTTATGTTTAAACTTGTTCATATTAGGAATGCATTGGACTTAAAAAGTGACAGGTGGAGCCCGCTATAGCTGTAGAGACCTGAAGCATAACGTACATGGGCATGACATTACTTTTGCGGAATACTTAATACATAATAAAAACAGACATAGAAGGATCGTAATAGTTTAGTGTCTTTGGAAACTTGGAACGTAAACTTCTAATCGTGGTGAAAGATCTTCAACATCTCCAATAAAGATCTTCCAATTTTTGTTTCTTGACCTAAAAACTTTCTTTTGATCCTGGGGGAAAATAAAACATAAAAAGGGTGAGCTCAAATGCTCAGTAAGGGTAAGCATGGATAAAATAAAACATACCATATACATTGGAACATAAAAACATGATCATAATGTTTAAACATTAAAATCTTGAGCAACGACATAAAACATGGAAGTACATAAGGCATAGATCATAATGGAACATAAACCATGATAAAATAGCATGGGAATAAAACATGTAATTGTGGAATCCATTAAGCACATGTAATGATTTCCATAGTTGCCAAGGCATTGCTGCCAAGACCATCTTAGTGGACAAAGTCCCATTCTGAATCGAGTTCACTCCTCATTTCAATCCAGTAATACTGAACCAGATTAACTTACCGTTCCATCCATGCCTATCTCATGAGATATAAATCTTTACCCAATGCATTGGAGGGAGATATAGGTCCCACCCATCTCATAAGGAAATCATTCATTCGTGTGCCACAAAATCATAAATCATACATCATAGCATAACCCATGTAATAAAATGGGATTCATAAAAATCATGCCATCATAACATAATCCATAAACAATTGATATCATTTCATCATAAGAAAATTGAAACCATTTAAATCATAGATACATTCTACTTTAAACATACACATATGAAATAATGTCATCTTATATGGAAAATAGTTTTGACAAAACAACTGAAATGAATTCTTGAGGAAAATATCCTTTCTTTTTTAAAATAATTTTGTTTTCACAAAATTAAATGAAATTATAAAAGATAAGGGTTTTTTTGAAAATAATCATGCAATATTATAGAGGAAGATTCTTGAAAATTAGGCTTTATGAAACCGTAAAAATCCGTTCACGCTGTATAAGTTAAAAAACATAATTCTTGTACTTTTGCTAGAAAAGACAAAAAAATACCTCGTAATGTAAACAAAATAAAGATTCCTTACATACCATGTAGTAAAAGTCAAGAATGGTTAAAAATTACTTTAAACCTACATGAATACACTTTTATAAAACATGGACAAGGATGATAGCAATAACCCCAGTAAATACTTATGAATAAGCAATCTCGGATAAAAATGAGATTTGCACAATTATCCCTTACCTTAGGTCCGATATGATTGTACGTATCCAAATATCCTGTATAATGATTTAAAAAATGTTATTTATTTATTATAGAATCATATTAATTGTTATGATATCATATATGGTTCACTTATGACTTTATATTACCCGTTCTTTTGTAAATTCCATGTTAAAGAGCATTTTGGGTAAAATCGTTTCATTTGACGTCCGTGTTTTTGACTTGTAATTATTCATATGATTACATAGATAATGATTACATAATTACAGAATATAAAACATGATTTATATATAATATATATTCAGAATATACATATATACAATAGATTGATAAATGGAAAGAAATACACCGTTCATGGAGACGGTAGGCCGTACGTACGCATGAACGCTGTTTTCATTTCCTTATTGAGTTGAATGGAATTAAGTAGATGACATACATATATAAATAAATCCAGTAGCATTATAATGTCATATATTTCATTATTATTTCTTATATATACTTTATAATCATTCTTAAATGGTTAACATGGAGAATGAATCTCATCGCGTTGTGGAGACGGTAGTCCGTACGTACGCACGAGTTATGATATCGTTTCCATAATTATTGAATTGAATTGGAGTGGATGATACAATATATCAGAATTAGTGTGATGTTATAATAACTATGTATAGTTATTCTTTACACCATTATACTCATCCATGTAAGGTGTTGGTGGAAAAACAGATTACACCACGGCGTGGAGACGGTATTCCGTACGTACGCACGCGCGGTGATTTTGTTTTCCGTAGGATGGATAGAAGGTGAAATGGGGTTGTTTTATATTTATAATAAAAAATAAGTATATTAGTGATACTGATGTTATTACTTTATAATGAAACAACTAAAGAAGAAGAAGTTGAAAAAGAACGAAGCTTGAAAGAATCGGGAGAAGAAATTACCTCTTCTTCGATACGCCTCTTTGAAACCTCATCTTAGGGAACTAAGATTGGTCTTTAAAGTAGACCTGAACATCTAGGATTTTTATAGGGAAGTGGAGAAGTGAATTTTGTAGGGGATGGCTGAGCTTGTAGGCTCAAATTGGAGTGAGGTGGAGAGTGAGGAGGTGCCTTTTTATAAGGGAGGAGAGGGGCACCTTTGGAATTCTTAGAAATATTAATTTATAATAAATCTAACCCCACTTAAAAACCTCCAAAAATGACTCATATTCGAATATTAAATGAGATAGAGTTTTAATATCATCAATTAATCAAATTTAGACATGTTTGGAGCTTAATTAAAACCTTATCATTTTGATTTATCCTTATTTAATCTATTTAAGTTTTTTTGTGGTAATAAAATTATAAATTTTAAATTATAACAAATAATTAATTATTTGTTGTGAATTTTCCATAATTTTTTACTTTATAAGATTATAGACCATATAAATCTATAATTTATAATTTTTAAATTTTTTTGTGATTTTTAAACAATTTTATAATATGTTATTTTAATAAAATAACAATAGTGTCAATTTTTACACTATTCATTTATTTGAATTTAAATAAAATATATAAAGAAGATATGATCAAAATAAAAGGTTTAATAGATTCATAAAAGGACATATGTATCTTTAAAATTAGTGCATCACATTGAATAGTTCATATAATATTTATTTTTATTATTTTTAAAACCATTTATTTGGTTTATCTCTTAATAAAATAATTACTAAAACATTTTTGTATAATTATTTAATATACTGATTTGTTTCATAAAAATTTAAACTAAAATACTATTATGAAGATAAATCTATTACCTTTCACAATAATACTTTTACTCGAATTTATCATCTTAAAATCACAATATTTAAATTGTTATATTTATTAAATTATGAAGGTGACAACTTTGGAATCATTTAAAATAAACTAATATAAGTGTCATAATCACTTTTATAAGGATCCAAACGGTTATATATTAAGTCATTGGATGACTAAGGTGTATATATACACTACCAATATGTTTTTGTTAGGTTTTTGGGCCTTTTAATGGGTATTAGTATTTCAATAAAAACTATATTACTTATTTTCCACTTAATAAATAATTTCTGTATCATTAATGTATTACCATTAATGACAATTATTTAATCCCTAAAAATTATAAATACATTATCATGATGTAGATAATTTTATTAGATTTCTGGATACTTTTCATGTTCAAAGTTTTATGATGTTTATCACTAAATTAATATTATTATACTTATAAGATTTAAGAGAGTGACATGTTGTCACTTTCTTTGGTTTTAATAATTATTAAATTATTTTCATGGTCAAAAGTCCATAAAATGAATTTATTTCGACCCTTAGTTGATATGGGTTTACTTTTAGCCATCCAATAGAATTTTTTCATGTGTTAGGGTAATTTTATAATATTATATTTACCCTTAATTACCCTATTTACCTTTAACTATGGTAAATAAAATTTACCATAGTTACTATTCATAATTCCCAAAAATAAAAAGTAGCCTATTAACATAATATGGACCCATTGATTCCAAATATGGAATCCATTTTTTCAAATTCAATACACAGAAGCTGAAGAAATTAAATTAAAATTAATCCCGATGTCGAATGAAAACGGGTTTTTGTTTAAAACATTGCAAAAGATTGAATTGATTTAACCTACAAATTCAATGTAAAATCAATGATAATGACATACATTATATTAAATGGTAAAAATATATTCTATTTATACTTTAAAACCATTAAATATTATAATTTAACCATATAAATTATTACGATGAAAAAAGTTGTTTTTCATTAAAATATAACGTGTTTTTACTATTCATCAAAATATGAAAGTTACCAGAATAATACGAAAAATTTCTCCAAAGTAAATTTTTATTTCATGATTCTAAAAAAGAATTTTATTTTGTCAAATTGAACTTATAAACATGTCAAAAACTATATTTAAAGTGGGTGTGCCATCAAAAGGCGGCAAAACTGCATTTTTTGAAAAATACTTATTTTACCCGAAACATTTATTTTGTTCTTATACCATGTTCTAGAAAATGTGTAAGATGAATAATAATGTTATAAAATTAAAAATTTAGTTAATAATATTCATAAAGGCTAGTTCATAATAATATTATAATAATATATCATTGTTTCGTAAAACCCGGTATTGCGTACAACACACGCTATCGAGGAAGGTCGCGATTGCGTGTAATGCATGCCAAGTCAAGGTTGCGTATTGTGAAAGAATCATTAGTTGTTTTGTATAACATAATCTGACCATATTTCACTTATAAATTGAATATATATATATATATATATATATACTCAATGTTTCGTAAAATAACTATTATCAATATTGTGTGTAACACGATCCAAGAATAGTGTTGCGTATACGGAAAGCTAGTATGGTGTTGGGTATAACGCAAGGTAATCTTGGTGTAGCATAAAACACAAGACATTAATGAAATTAAAAGAATATTTTTCATAAAATCTCGAGGTGTTACAGTAGCTCCTCAATGCATCGGTAGGTCTCATGAGAAAAACTATTGTTTTGGAATAAGGCCTTGACAAAATCTTATTTGTAGACTTGGCACGAGGCCTTGGCTATGTGGTTATGATAGTCTGGAAATATGCATTCCATTATTATGAAAGTTGTTATTGATATTGCATGTGATTATTCGACTTTTAGAATATCCTTGTGAATTAGTAAATGGAATTATTTCATTTTATCTTTTCCATATTATGATGAAGTTCAAGTTGAAAATGTTTTTGTTTTAGTTTTACATTGCCTTAAATGTTTATACTTATTTATGAAAGTTCCGCTATATTGTAATCCTTACTGAGCATCTGAGATCACCCCTTTTTATGATTTATTTTTCCCAGGATGTGATGAATTATTTTATGAATGACCTGTAGGGATAGTATAAGGGGATATGAGTGTGGAGAAAAGATGTTGTTGTAGTTTTTACTTTATTATTTAATGTGAACTTTAGGAATGTATCTAGTGTTTCCAAGACTACTAAACTAATCGGTCATTCGAGACTTGATCTTTTTTTATCATAGTAATGTTATGTAATAATGCACCGACTCTGGGTAACTGGGGTTAGGGCATTACAGTTGGTATCAGATGAAGTTTAGTACAAACCTTGGAAGATAGATTTTGATAAAATCTGATTTGAGCACATAGACCTAAGATGGACTTTGAGGATTAGTATAGAAGAACTTCCTAGAATTTTGGTATTGTAGATATTTTGTGAGTTTTTCGAGCAATAGACCTCTATCTGGATACGAGCAGGTAGAGGCGGCTCTGGAACAGATGTACCTAGGGTTAAAACCCAAAAACACAGCTTTGATCTAGAATCGAACGGGAACTGGTACATGACAACGAGCCTTATTGCACTCTTGTTTATGACACTTCGGGGGGATATTCTTAGGATAATTCTCATTTTCCATAAAAACCATTATGAAGGGATTATGAGTATATACTTCCTCAAAGGAAACATTTTTATGATTATGGATTATATCCATAAATATTTCAATTTATGTAAAGTGTTTTACAAATATGGAATTATGTATTTTGATTCATAAACTGATGTAGTTTATGCCATTGTTTAGAAATGGAACCTAGTGGAAAAAATGGAGGCCACATCAATGCATGCACTCCATGTAGGGATTTCCATCCTACCCAAGATAATTATAGTGGAGCTAGTGATGAAACTGGTGCGGATCATCTAATCACCATACTTGGACAACTCACTCAAGTTATGAATAATTACCTTACATGTATGGAGCACCCTGATCCGCAACATGGAGGATCAATGTTAGATCAATTCATGAGGGAGAAACCACCAACATTAAATGGGATTAAAAATCCACTAGTAGCTGAGCAATGGATAAATTTCTTAGAGAAAATATTCCACGCCTTGGGGAGTAGCGAAAGGGAAAATGGTGTCATGGAAGATTACTGCCTCACTGGAGATGCTGATCAATGGTGGTCGTTGATTCTAAACATGATGGAAGATGATGAAGTATCAAATATGTAATGGAGGGAGTTCAAAGAGATTTTCCTAGAAAAATACTTTCCACATGACCATCAAGCAGATATGGAAAGGTAATTTCTATGTCTAAGACAAAAGAGGGATAAAAATGTCACAAAGTATGAGGATAACTTTACAAGGTTAGAGAGGCATGCTGTAGATTATATACATAACCCATGAAGTAAGATTGATCATTTATTTGATGGGTTAAAACTATTTCTTCATCGAGCATTATTCGTACAATATTTCTCAACGTATGCAGATATAGTATCATGTGCTATCAGAAAAGAAATGGAATTCTCTAAATCTTATGACAATAAAGTAAAGTAAGAGAAGAAGATAACGATGGATAAAGAGACAGATAAAGGGAAAAAGGGAAAGAAGGATTTTCCATTGTGGAAAAATTGTGGGAAGAAACACCTTGGTACCTACCTAAAAGGAATGTGAGTATGTTACAAATGTGGAGAAAAAGGTCACCAGACTCGTGATTGAAAAGGAAAGGAGGATTTCAATGTTGATTTCTACAATTGTAGAGAAATGGGGCATTATACGAATGAATCTCCTATGCTTAAGGGAAACATACCTCATAAAAGGCCAAGGGATCAAGGCCAAAACTATGATGTTACTACAACTGAAGAGGAATAATTAATGTATTTGTGTTTTTGGACTCAAGGATTATATTCTGGTTATGAGAATAACATGATATATATAAGGATTGTAATATTGTACGTTTTTTCATTATGGTTTTAATATGACTAAGGTAATCATATTTTCAGTACGTGACAATAAGAGAAACATTACTATGTTTGGAGAATCTGACATTGCGAGTGATTTTGGAATTTAGATACCTTTTACAGAGATTCTAAACCGAGGTAATATGGATAACTATAATGTTTTGGAATGGATTAAGTTGAACATTGGATAGTATTGTTCAAGGTTAAAACATTTCTTATGATTATTTTTGGAATATTTTGATACTATTGTTTTAGGAAAAGGACAAAATGCAGGTCAGGCGATAACCCATCGCGTCAGACAAAGTTGCAGGAATCGAACCGACAACCATAGTGCGCCAGGACTTTATTACCTACCACTAGCCTACGAGAAGTCTCTGGTTATTAAAAAATATTTTTTCATTATAATGGTATGTGTTAATGATTGTAACCTTATACTATTAAGATAAATATAATATTTTTGAGTTCTTTTATCTTTTGGAATGAAAGATGAGTTTGTGGTAGAAATTAGTTGAATGATGAAAACTCTACTTGTCAAGATGTATATAAATATATATTTATCTTATTCAATGAAGAAATTTATTCTTGAAATTTAGGGAAGGGATATTAAGACCAAAATATGTTATCCTAATACCTTATGTTTTGTTGAACTTATGATATTTTAAATCATCATAGATTGATTGCTTTGAGGCCCTCAATTCTACACTTGTTTGTGGTTGATGACCTCAATAAATCCCTATAAATATAAGGCCCCGGCCTTAAACCTTACTTAATATTGAATTAAATAAATAATTCACGTTGAGGATCTTTTCAGGTTTAAAGTTTTAGAGAATTAGAACATAACTATTACATCTTAAATGATTACAAAGTAGACACTTCTACTAAGTTTCCATAAAATAAAAACTCTTAAAAAGAGAGATGTCTAGATTCCATGTTTTAGATTGCATGACATTCCCTTGATCCCATCCTTGACCTTATTCCACTTTAAGTCCTGTGAAAAACATTTCGAAAAAAACATGGAGTGAGCATAAAAAGCTCAGTAAGGGATACACAGTGAATGAAAACTGTTACTTTTCAAACATCATGTAAAACATGTATACTCTATCAAAGTAATACCTTCACCTTCAAGAAGTAGTAAAAACTCTTCGCTGAATAAAGTATCATTACTTACATTTTTGTAACCAATGGATTACCATAAAACCCATATAAAACACATAGAATATATAAAAGGTAACTTGGGACATAAACATACTTAAGTGGAATAACCATACGGTCGACATCCACACATATCACTTAATGGAATAGCCATACGGCCAATTTCCATACATACTTAATGGAATAGCCATACGGCTGACTTCCATACCCAATGCATTGGAGGTTATAACATAACCACCCGTCCTGGTATTCACGGAACCACCGGTCATATGGTTTATAACGTAACCACCCGTTAAAATGTCCAAGTACCAATATAAAATCATAAAACATAAAACCAATATAAAGGAATGATAACATTTCCACATTTCAATCACAATATATCATAAATAAATTGACATAATAGATCCTTTTTTCAAATCCATTTTCAATTCCAAAATACATAAAAGAGTATATGGTATTTATTTTATTCTAAAAACATTACGGCTTGTTGAGAAAGCCAAAGACCAAATAATACTCGCGGCGGCGGAAAAGGTCGTTGTCACCGCGTACTTTAAAAGAAAAATTCCTTTTTGTCGTTTTGTAAAACGCTTCATAGAAAAAGATTCCTTTTGTATAAAAGTAAAAGTAAAAGGGGTTTATACACTGTATAAAAGAAAGTTGTGTATAAAACAAAATATGCCTCAATGAAAGGAGATTGAAACGAAGTCCCTTACCTCGAGTCCGACTTGACTCGATCGTTCTTTAACGTCCTGAATAATAAACTTGAGTTAATTTATACTTGATTAAGAACCTTTTAAAAGTTCATTTTTCCTTTTATATCACTTATTGACATGTTATAAACATTATGTAACCACTTAAGTTAATAATGTTCATTTTGTCGGTATTTGGTTCTTAAGTCAAAAATAGACTTCTTACACTTACATGTTGTTAATTTAGTCAAAGGTTCGTTATATCCAGAATGATATTAATGATTTGGATAACATATATATCATATATATTCATCATTTACATGTATTTATTATATTACATCACATTTATAGGTAAGAAATGAAATGCACCGTTCCTGGAGACGGTAAGCCGTACGTACGCATGAACGCTACTTTCATTTCTTTGTCATATTAATGGAATTAAAAATAAATGAGAGGTATGTATATTTTAATTACAGAATTATATTCATCATTTATATATATCATTAATTATATATATCCATTATATACATGTACTTTTAATAGTACATTACATTTGGGGATAAGAAATGAAATGCACCGTTCATGGAGACGGTAAGCCGTACGTACGCATGAATGCTACTTTCATTTCTATCTCATAAATTAATGGAATGAAATAATAATGATATAGAGGTATATTATAATTCCAGTATAACATCATATATAATAACTTTAAATCCATCCTTTACATGTCCCACATATGGCATTAATGAATCACATCACTTTGAGGGGGCGGTAGTCCGCACTTCCTAAAATGAAGATATCGTGTTTACCCATAATGGAAATCATGAAGGTATGCCAAAAATAAAAAATACAGAATCTTAAAGAAAACATAAACATATTATATATCATATATAAAAATATTGACATCATAATGGCCACCATTGAAGGTGTTAAATGAGTATTGAACAATCATCGTTTCGGGAGGTAGAATTTCGCCATCCACGGAAACCATATGTTCATTAACCATTTGATGTAGTTGTGTGAGAGTGTAGCTCAAATAAATCTTATAACAACATCCTAGTATATTGAATATACTGGTGTTGTTACAAAAGAAGTAAATAAAAAGAGTTTAGAGGGTTGGAGAGGCAAAATAAAACAAATGAACAAGAGAGAATGAATTACCTTTAAAAGTGTAACTCCTTTTGATTTGAGCCTAAAGGCTTCCTTTGAAAGGATTATTCCCAAAGGGAATCCTCTAGGATTAGGAGAGGGATGTGGAGAGTGTAAATGGGCAGGTTTTGGCCGAGCCAATGGCTTTAGAAGTGTGTGAAATGAGGTAGAGGTGGGGGCCTTTTATAAGAGGAGAGGAGGGGCACTTTTGGAAAGTAAAGAAATATTACTTTATTTGAAACTGTGTTTCGGTTTTAAAAGGTCCCACATTGATATAATTCGTGGATAAGGTGATAAGGCTTCGAAATCCACTCATACAATTGGTTTTGTCCATGTTTAGGTTTTAGTTTTATCATTATCTTTCCATTTTATTTAAATCATCAAATAATGATGTCATCGCTGCATCCTTATTATGTCATAAATAATTTAATTAATTTAATGTCCAAAAATTACAAAAAAATACTATGATGTAGGAAATCTTTTTATCATTCCAATGACTATTTATAATCAAAATTTGGACTTGTATAACCCCACATAAAAATTGTTTTAGTAAAACAATTTCTGTTAGTGTCATTTTCACTTTAAAATGAAATAAAAAGTAATTTATGTCAGTTCCCAACAAAAGTGGATCAATGGGGTCCCCACATTGACCCATGGATTTTCATGGTTGGCCATGACACAACCAATTAGGTTGGGACATGTGTCTAGGTCATTTAATATTATTAAAGTATTATTTATACCTTAAACTACCCTAATTACCACTAATCGCGATTAAGAACTTAATAAGTTACTATTCACCAAAAAATTATTATAATCTCATTGAACCCCATTTTACAGACTAATGACAACCATGTATGTCGGATTTTTAAAATTCAATACACATTAGTAGTAAAATTTCATTTAACTGAAAAATCAGTTTGCTTGATTACCACTTAGTGGTTTCACTATTCATCAAAAATTGAAGTTTTTCAGAAAATTACCAGAAATTCACCCTAAGCTATATTTGATATTATGAATTAAAAAATGAAGTATATTTTACAAAATTCAAAACATATAAGTCACATTAATTAATTTAATAATTAATTCCCGCTGTCAGAGCAAATAGCGTGTTTTTATGGAACAATAAGTATCAAAAGATTGACACTGGTTTAAGTCCGATTTCAAAGTGAAATTAATTCCAACGACCACTATTGGATTTAATGGTAAAAATATTTTCTAATTTCACTTTAAAACCAATTAAAAAGATAATCTAATCATATAAATAAATTAGATTAAAAAAATGTTTTGAATTAAAATACAACATTTTACACTATTCATAAAAAAAATGAACTTTATGAGAAAGGTACCAAAAATTTACACAAAGTAAATTTTGATGTCCCGATTCTAAAGAAGATTTATATTTGGTCCAATAGAATTAATAAGATCGATCAAAACTATATTTAATGACGGTTCTCCATCAAAAGGTGATAAGTGGACCTTTCGTGAAAATTAGGGTATAAATGCCTAAAATTGAACTCTTTCCGTATTTTAAGCCTTTATCTTTTATTGGGTAAATGTAAAAACATTTAAAATCATATTTTAGTTATTTCTATCCATTCCCGCCAGTACGACGACTACTTGTTAACTAACATTTAAAATAATATTATTTTATTACTTGTGTGCAACGTAAGTTTTCAAAGAAACTCATCGTTGCGTACCGAGTACGCTATCAAACGTAGAAACCCCTTTTAATTAAAATTAATATTTAATTCATAAATATTAATAAATATGAAAATTTTTTATTCTTTATTTACCTGGGATGCTACATCCTTCCCCCCTTTTGGGAATTGCTTCCTCGCAATTTTATTCACTTATCAAAATAAGTGGGGGTATTTATCCCTCATAGCTTTTTCAGATTGCCATGTTGCCTCTTCAATCATGTGGTTTTTCCAAAAAACCTTTACCTGGTGAACCACCTTATTCCGTAACACCTGCTCCCTGTGGTCAAGAATCTTGACCGGTTGTTCCTCATAAGATAGGTTCTCTTCCAGCTGAACTACCTCTGGACTCAAAACATGAGATGGATCTGGCATATACTTCCTCAACATTGAAACATGAAAAACATTGTGTATCTGGGATAAACTCGGAGGTAAAGCCACTCGGTATGCAACTGATCCAACTCTCTCCAGAATTTCTTATGGTCCAAAGAACCTTGGACTCAACTTTTCTTTCTTACCAAATCTCATCACACTTTTCCAAGGAGAAACCTTGAGAAAAACATGATCACCTACCTCGAAAGATAGATCCTTCCTCCGGTTATCCGCATAACTCTTCTGCCTGCTCTGAGCTGTTCTCATGTGTTTCTGAATCCACTGAACTTTTTCTGCAATCTCTTCTACCAATTCTGGTCCCATCAGCTTCCTTTCACCCACTTCATCCCAAAATGCTGGAGTTCGACACCGCTTCCCATATAATGCCTCAAATGGTGCCATCTATATACTGGAATGAAAACTGTTATTATAAGAAAACTCAACCAAAGAAAAATGTTGGTCCCAACTTCCCTGATAATCCATAGAACAAGCTCGTAGCATATCCTCCAATGTCTGAATTGTTCGTTCTGAATGCCCATCTGTTTGAGGATGAAAAGCTGTACTAAAATTTAATTCTGTACCCAACGACTTCTTAAGGCCTTTCCAAAGTTATAAGTAAACCTATGATCATGATCTGATACAATGGAGAGAGTAACTCCATGTAACCTGACTATCTCTTTAAGATACAAACGGGAAATTTGATCAAGAAAGAAAGTATCTCGTATAGCAAGGAAATAAGCAGATCTGGTCAAGCGATCAACAATAACCCAGATTGCATTATTACCTCGAGATGTCTTCGGTAATCCAACAACAAAGTCCATGGATATATTCTCCCATTTCCACTCTGGCACTGGTAAAGGCTAAAGCATCCCTTTCGGTAACTGCCGCTCTACTTTAACTTGTTGACATGTCAAACACTTCACAGTAAAATCAGAAAAATCTCTTTTCATTCCATCCCACCAGTAATACTCTCGCAGATCTCTGTACATCTTAGTACTGCCAGGATGACCTAAAAACGGAGAACTATAAGCCTCAAATAACAACTCATTCTTCAACTGTGAATCACAAGGCACACATAACCTCTTCCCAAACCTTAAAACACAAACACAAACTTATCCAAGAACTCATGGAAACTTTTATTCATAAGGTCCATGAATACAGCAGGTGCATTGGTTAACCCAAAAGGCATAACTACAAATTCATAATGGCCATATATAGTACGGAACGCAGTCTTCGGAACGTCTGCTTCTTTTACTTTCAACTGATGGTACCCCGACCTCAAGTCAATCTTCAAAAAATACTGAACTCCCTGGAGCTGATACCACTTCATTCGATGGCCCAACATCTACAGAAGTTGTTGCAAAGGATTTTACCACCCCTTTCTTCTTGTAGTCTTGCTGCATTCCCCCAGTTGAGTTCTTCGTTGGACACTCGTTTGCATAATGACCCATTTCATTACACTTAAAACATCTTACCGTTGGCTTTTCATTTCCTTCTTGGTCATCTTCCTTACAGTTACGAGCAATATGACCAGACTTACCACACCGAAAGCACTTAACAGACTTGGATAAACATTCTCCAGGATGCATTTTACCACACTTCTCAGAAACTGTAAACTTAGTTTTCTTACCATCAGACTTTATTGAAGAATTCTTACCTTTCTCCTGCCACCTCGGTCTCTTCTCTTGTTGGTTGTTATAGAACACTTGGTCATCGGAAAACTCCATTTCCACCTTCTCAGCACATCGAACAAGCTTTTCATAACTTTTAAACTCACGAGAAGCTAATGCCCTTCGATATTTTGGCTTTAATCCTGAGTAAAAACGATTTATTTTACTATCAAGATCTCGTATGAAGTTCGGAGCATACCTTGCCAATCGAGTGAACCTTTCTTCATAGGTATCCACTGAGTCTTCCTCTTGCCTCAATTCCAAGAATTGCTTTTCCATCCTAAGATGAACCACCTTAGGAAAATATTTCTCAAGAAACAAACCTTTGAATTCATCCCAGTGAAGATCCTCAATCTCATCACTATCCCTTATATTTTCCACCATCGACCACCACTAATCAGCTTCACCTTCAAAACGGTAAACAGCAAGACTAACCTTTTGATGTTCTGAACACCCCATGAAATCAAAAATCTTCTCCAGTGCTTTAATCCACCCTTCAGCTTGCACAGGGTCAGATGATCCTCTGAATGATGGGGGATGTTGCCTCATGAAATGTTCCACCACTGACATGTTCCTCTATGGTTGATCTGGCTGATCTCGTGCATGGATACCACCACCATTTATAGCCTGAGTCAACTGTGCCATCACTGCAACAAACTATTCAGTTCCGATTCCGAACATCTCAGGTTGTTGATTTGGAAGGTTATCTTCCTCCTGATGTCGTCCCAACATAGCTGCTTTGTTTCCTCTGCGGAAAACCATTCTGAACACAGAAATATCTTAGGTGAAGCAACATGGTAATCCGTAAATGCTATATCATTTCAATCATATTATAATTTAACACTTTTCTAACTCCTAAAGTTGTCTAAACCGACCTCTGATACCAACTATAAGGTCCCGGCCTTAAACCTTACTTAATATTGAATTAAATGAATAATTCGCATTGAGGATCTTTTCAGGTTTAGAGTTTTAGAGAATTAGAACATAACTATTACATCATAAAAGATTACAAAGTAGACACTTCTACTAAGTTTCCATAAAATTAAAACTCTTAAAAAGAGAGATGTCTAGATTCCATGTTTTAGATAGCATGACATCCCCTTGATCCCATCCTTGACCTTATTCCACTTTAAGTCCTGTGAAAAACATTTCAAAAAAAACATGGGGTGAGCATAAAAAGCTCAGTAAGGGATACACAAAGAATGAAAACTGTTACTTTTCAAACATCAATTAAAACATGTATACTCTATCAAAGTAATACCTTCACCTTCAAGAAGTAGTAAAAACTCTTCGCTGAATAAAGTATCATTACTTAAATTTTTGTAACCAAAGGATTACCATAAAAACCATATAAAACACATAGAATATATAAAAGGTAACTTGGGACATAAACATACTTAAGTGGAATAACCATATGGTCGACTTCCACACATATCACTTAATGGAATAGCCATACGGCCAATTTCCATACATACTTAATGGAATAGCCATACGGCCGACTTCCATACCCAATGCATTGGAGGTTATAACGTAACCACCCGTCCTGGTATTCACGGCACCACCCGTCATATGGTTTATAACGTAACCACCCGTTAAAATGTCCAAGTACCAATATAAAATCATAAAATATAAAACCAATATAAAGGAATGATAACCTTTCCACATTTCAATCACAATATATCATAAATAATTTGACATAATATATTCTTTTTTCAAAACCATTTTCAATACCAAAATACATAAAAGAGTATATGGTATTTATTTTATTCTAAAAACATTACGGCTTGTTGAGAAAGCCAAAGACCAAATAATACTCGCGGCGGCGAAAAAGGTCGTTGTCGCCACGTACGTTAAAAGAAACATTCCTTTTTGTCGTTTTGTAAAACACTTTGTAGAAAAAGATTCCTTTTGTATAAAAGTAAAAGTCAAAGGGGTTTATACACCATATAAAAGATAGTTGTGTATAAAACAAAATATGCCTCAATGAAAGGAGATTGAGACGAAGTCCCTTACCTCGGGTCCGACTTGACTCGATCGTTCTTTAACGTCCTGAATAATAAACTTGAGTTAATTTATACTTGATTAAGAACCTTTTTAAAGTTCATTATTCCTTTTATATCACTTATTGACTTGTTATAAACATTATGTAACAACTTAAGTTAATAATGTTCATTTTGTCGGTATTTTGTTCTTAAGTCAAAAATAGACTTCTTACACTTACATGTTGTTAATTTGGTCAAAGGTTCGTTATATCCAGAATGATATTAATGATTTGGATAACATATATATCATATATATTCATCATGTACATGTATTTATAATATTACATCACATTTAGAGGTAAGAAATGAAATCCACCATTCATGGAGACGGTAAGCCGTACGTACGCATGAACGCTACTTTCATTTCATTGTCATATTAATGGAATTAAAAATAAATGAGAGTTATGTATATTTTAATTCCATAATTATATTCATCATTTATATATATCATTAATTATATACATACATTATATACATGTACTTTTAATAGTACATTACATTTGGGGATAAGAAATGAAATGCACCGTTCATGGAGACGGTAAGCCGTACGTACGCATGAACGCTACTTTCATTTCTATCTCATACTTTAATGGAAAGAAATAATAATGATATATAGGTATATTATAATTCCAGTATACCATCATATATAATAACTTTAAATCCATCCTTTACATGTCCCACATATGGCATTAACGAATCACATCACTTTGAGGGGGCGGTAGTCCGCACTTCCTAAAATGAAGATATCGTGTTTACCCATAATGGAAATCATAAAGGTATGACAAAAATAAAAAATACATAAGCTTAAAGAAAACATAAACATATTATATATCATATATAAAAATAGTTACATCATAATGGCCACCTTTGACGGTGTTAAATGAGTATTGAACAATCATCGTTTCGGGAGGTAGAATTTCGCCATCCAAGGAAACTGTATGTTCATTATCCATTTGATGTAGTAGTGTGAGAGTGTAGCTCAAATAAATCTTATAACAACATCCTAGTATATTGAAGATACTGGTGTTGTTACAAAAGAAGTAAATAAAAAGAGTTAAAGGGTTGGAGAAGCAAAATAAAACAAATGAACAAGAGAGAATGAATTACCTTTAAAAGTGTAACTCCTTTTGATTTGAGCCTAAAGGCTTCCTTTGAAAGGATTATGCCCAAAGGGAATCCTCTAGGATTAGAAGAGGGATGTGGAGAGAGTAAATGGGCTGGGTATGGCCGAGCCAATGGCTTTAGAAGTTTGTGAAATGAGGTAGAGGTGGGGGCCTTTTATAAGAGGAGAGGAGGGGCACTTTTGGAAAGTAAAGAAATATTACATTATTTGAAAATGCGTTTCGGTTTTAAAAGGTCCCACATTGATATAATTCGTGGATAAGGTGATAAGGCTTCGCAATCCAGTCATCCAATTGGTTTCTGCCATGTGTAGGTTTTAGATTTTTCATTATCTTTCCATTTTATTTAAATCGTCAAATAATGATGTCATCGCTGCATCATTATTATGTCATAAATAATTTAATTTCTTTAATGTCTAAAAATTATAAAAAAAATACTATGATGTAGGAAATCTCTTTATCTTTCCAATTACTATTTATAATAAAAATTTGAACTTGTATAACCCCACTTAAAAATTGTTTTAGTAAAAAAATTTATGTTAGTGTCATTTTCACTTTAACATTAAATAAAAAGTAATTTATGTCATTTCCCAACAAAAGTGGATCCATGGGGTCCCCAAGTTGACCCATGGCTTGTCATGGTCGGCCATGACATAACCAATGAGGTTGGGACATGTGTCTAGGTCATTTAATATTATTAAAGTATTATTTATACCTTAAACTACCCTAATTACCACTAATCGTGATTAAGAACTTAATAAGTTACTATTCATCAAAAAATTATTATAATCTTATTGAACCACATTTTACATACTAATGACAACCATGTATGTCGGATTTTCAAAATTCAATACACATTAGTGGTAAACTTTCATTTAACTGAAAAATCATTTTGCTTGATTACCACTTAGTGGTTTCACTATTCATCAAAAATTGATGTTTTTCAGAAAATTACCAAAAATTCACCCTAAGATATATTTGATATTATGAATTAAAAAATGAAATATATTTTACAAAATTCAAAACATATAAGTCAAATTAATTAATTTAATAATTAATTCCCACTGTCAGAGCAAATAGCGTGTTTTTATGGAACAATAAGTATCAAAAGATTGACACTAGTTTAAGTCCGATTTCAAAGTGAAATTAATTCCAACGACCACTATTGGATTTAATGGTAAAAATATTTTCTAATTTCACTTTAAAACCAATTAAAAAGATAATATAATCATATAAATAAATTAGATTAAAAAAAGGTTTTGAATTAAAATACAACATTTTACACTATTCATAAAAAAATGAACTTTATCAGAAAGGTACAAAAAATTTACACAAAGTAAATTTTGATGTCCCGATTCTAAAAAAGATTTATATTTGGTCCAATAGAATTTATAAGATCGATCAAAACTATATTTAATGACGGTTCTCCATCAAAAGGTGATAAGTTGTCCTTTCGTGAAAATTAGGGTATAAATGCCTAAAATTGAACTCTTTCCGTATTTTAAGACTTCATCATTTATTGGGTAAATGTAAAAACATTTAAAATCATATTTTAGTTATTTCTATCCATTCCAGCCAGTACGACGACTACTTGTTAACTAACATTTAAAATAATATTATTTTATTACTTGTGTGCAACGTAAGTTTTCAAAGAAACTCATCGTTGCGTACCAAGTACGCTATCGAACGTAGAAACCCCTTTTAATTAAAATTAATATTTAATTCGTAAATATTAATAAATATGAAAATTATTTTTCTTTATTTACCTGGGATGCTACAATAAATATTTATGCTTTCCCTCTAATTACGTGTCTATAATTTCCACCAATGTTCTCGTATTCAAAAACCTAATTTGGAGGTGACATTCTCATTTCCCTTTCCCTCTTATTAAAACTAAATTTTATTAACCCTATTTTCGATATGGGTTTTCCACAAAGGTATTCTCTATTTTTCAACCTTTTGTTTTCAATGAATTATATCCAATTGTGAGGATGCAATTATTTGAAGGAGGGTAGAATGTAACACCCCAAGCTTCCACAGAACGGTTCTCTATGAATAATACAGTAGCGTGCATTATACACAACTTAGAGTTCTAACACATACCAAAACCAATCAATGTAGACGTTATGAATAGTAATACCCAATTTTTGAAATTTTATAAATTTTATCTCCCAAAAAGGGCATAATTTTTGGATTTGGAATATATAAATTAGCCTAGGTTGAAAATTGGTACTTTTCGGATAACTTTTATATTTTGATAAATAGTGAAAATTACTAAATTTTAATTAAAAAACTTTTTTAATATAAATAATTAATAGTCATAAATTATGAATTTGAGTGGTTTTAAAGTATATTTAAAATATATATTTACCATTTAATAAAATTTTGGTAGTTGGACAAAATTTCACAATTAAACCGGACAAAATCAAGTGTCAATCTTTTGATAGTTATTATCTCTTAAAACACTCTTTTTGTTTTAACAATAAGAATTAATTTTAAATTAATTTCTGCCACTTATGTGTTTTGAATTTGGAAAAATGGATTCCATATTTGGAATCATGATGTCCAAATTGTGTAAATATGTAACTTTTATTTTTAGACATTTGTAAGAATTACTTTGGTAAATATATTATTTACAATGGTTAAAAGGTAAATCCGGTAAATAAGGGTAAACAAATGATATTATTATAACAATAAATTACACTAAAACGTGTCCTAACTTTTTTTTTTGATACATGTACGACTGTGGGCATCTTTGGGTCGATTTTGGGGCCCCATGGATCCACTTGTATGTGATAAGGACACTATATATTAATTAAGTTAAAGTAAATACAAAAATGACATAAGCATATATCGTTTAGAAAAACAATTTTTACATGGGTTATATATGTAATATTATCATCTATAAATATTAATTAGAAATATAAAAATATTTCCTATATAATTTTATTTTATTTATAATTTTTAGACATTAAAAAATTAAATTTATTTATGACACAATGATGATTCATTAATTACCATATTAATGAAATATTAATATAACTGATATTATAAATACCCAAATAAATGTAGTTTGAGACTTTTTATAAATTAAAAGAATTTTATAGGTTAACATGACATATTATTATTGTTTATATAAATTTTTTTTGAAGTAATAATTCTTTTATGATTTGATCCAAAACAAAATACCAAATAGTGTCAAAATTGACATAAAAGAGTTTTTAAAAAAAATATTATATTATTAATTGATATTCAATTCTAAAAAATCTTCGGATTAAAAAAGACTTATATAATAATATATATGACATTAATGAACCAATTTGGATTCAATTGGTAGTATATAGTAATATTATTAATCATATAGTGTAAGAATACAAAAAGACACGGTAAAAGTTAAATTATTGAACTTAGAGTTAAATATAAATGATAATATTAAAATGGTAACCTAAACATGTCTAAAACCTATTGGTTGGGTTGTTTTATACCTATAACCACCTTATATTTTAAATAATCAACTTTTGAGCCATTATAAACCGAATATGAATTTATTATATAATAATATTTTATGTTTTTTCTAAGGTGCCCCTCACCCCTCTTATAAAAGGGCACTCTCCCTTCTCTCTAATTAACCCCATATAAGCCATTTGGATCAGCCAAAACCTACCCAAATACCCCGTATACTATCCTCCATTAAACCTATGGGACATAGTTTGATCATAAATCCATCTTAAGGATCCCTTTTGATAAATCAAAAGGAAGAACCCAAAGAAAAGGTAATGATTTCACCACCCTATTTCAAGTTCCTATCTTATTAAACGTCCTTTTTCATTGATGTTTCCATTATAAAATAATAAATCCAGTATATTATATATACTATGATGTTATTATAATTATGTTACAACAGAATTCATTATTCTATCCACCTTTTGAATGACATGTTACCATACGTGCGTATGTAAGGATTACCCTCTCCACATTGTGGTGTAATTATTATTCAATACATTATTATTTGTATGGGTATAACAATAATGTGTTTATCATGATAAGGATTCTGTATATATTATATAACGACCAATTATATATTATATTAATATCAAAATAATGATATTTTCGCTCATGTGTACGTACGGATTACCGTCTCAATGACGCGATGAGATTCATTTCCAAGATCACCATTCATCGATGATTATAAAAATATATATTACTAAAAAGTATGTAATATATGACATAATAATGTTACTGTAGAAATATATATTTATATATATAAGTATTTATGTACTTACATTTATCTTATTCACTTACTTCCATTCAATACTATATAAAAACGGATACATCGTTTATGCGTACGTACGGACTACCGTCTCCATAAACTCTGTTTTCCATTTCATATATACGTCTATTATAAAATATTATATTCTAAATATATATGATAAATAAATCATGTTTTATATTCTTGATGTATTTAGATCATGTTCTAAGTGATACAATCAAGAATAACAAGTTATTCACATATGATAAAGAAAATGATTATTACCCGAAATATTAATATAACATGGAAATTATTATTAAATGGGTAGTATAAAGTCATAAATGAATAATGTGTGATATCATAAATATTAATATGGTTATGATATAATATAATAACATACTATAGTCTTCATACAGGAGGCTAAATGTGTCATTGAATAAAGGAATGTTCAAGGTAAGGGGTTTTCATCTCACTCCTTAATCCCGTGAGATTCATACCATATTGCCACTATTAACTTTTGTGTGGTGTATGTACTGCACATAATTGTATTCATTGTGTAATAATATTTAATTTATGCATATTTACATATTAATTGTATGATACCTCTTTCATGGGGTGTATGATTCGTAAGTTACAAAATTTGTAAGGGTTTATTTTACAATCTCTTCATTATCCGAGGTCATTTATACATAATTATCTACTGGGACCTCTTTATCATCCACATCCATGTTTATTAAAAATGTATTTCAAAATATTCTTACTATTTTACAGAATAAGGCTTAAAGTCATTTATAACCTAGTTTGACTTTTTATAAGAATTTTATAATGGAATCTTTCTGTCGTTTTCCAAACAAGGTCCTTTTTAACCTTTTCAACAGAATTAAGGTAAGAATGTCTTTTTTAACTTATACGGTGGGTTCGGCTATTTTCCGACATTATAAAATCTTCAACGATTCCCTTACATGCTTATAAGAATATTTTCAAATAAATTGTTTTATTTTATAATTATGTGACTTTTAGATGATTTCAAAAAAGAGATATTTCTATCAAATAGCTTTGATTTCATCTAGGTCAGCATCCTTTAATGGATTTTAAGCTTATTTGAAGTTTATTTATTATGATACAAAACATCCATATTGTATTGTAGGTTTTGTGATATTTTTGAATGTAGATGTGTTATTTTTATACCATTAATGGTTTATGGAGAAAGTATTGACATTTCGTATGCTAGTTTTAATACGAATGTTTATGTTATGTTCAAACCTGTTAATATGAAAAATGCATTGGACATAATAAGTGACCGGTGGAGCCCGCTATAGCTCCTCGATTCATCGGTAGGTCTCATGAGACAAACTAGTGTCTTGGTATAAGGCATTGAAAAAAATCATATTTGTAGTCTTCGCACTAGGCCTTCTTTATTTGGTTATGATAGTCTGGTATTATGTATTCCATCATTATGAAAGTGGTTATTGATATTTCATGTTATTATTCGACTAGTAGAATATCCTTTTGAATAAGTAAATGGAATTATTTCATTTTATCTTTGTAATATTATGCTGATGTTCAAGTTTAAAAGGATTTTTTTTAGTGATACATTTCCTTAAATGTTTATGATTATTTATAAAAGTTTCTGCTATATTGTTATCCTTATTAATCTTCTGAGCTCACCCCTTTCTATGATTTATTTTTCCTAGGATGTGAAGAAGTATTTTATGAATGAACTACAAGGATAGTATAAGGGGATATGAGTGTGGAGACAAGATTTTGTTTTAGTTTTCAATTTATGATGTAATTTATACTTTTAGAATGTATCATGTGTTTACAAGACTACTAAACTAATCGGTATTTAGAGACTTGATCTTTTGTGATCATGCCAATGTTATGTAATAATGCACTGACTCTGGGTAACTGGGGTCGGGGCGTTACAACTTAGTAGTAGTTAAATTACTAATTTTTCATTTAAATGAAATTTTACTACTTCTGTGAATTGAATTTAGAATATCCAATATACATAGTTGTTATTAGTAAGTAAAATTTGGTTCAATAATATGAAAATAATTTTTTGTTAATAGTAACATTTGACTTTTATTTACCACGGTTAAAGGTAAATAGGGAAATTCGAGTTAAATATATTATCATAATAATAATAAATTACCATAAAGCATGTTATAACCTTATTGGTTGAGTCATTTACAACCATCGGCATATTTTTGTCGATTTTGGGACCCCATGGAGCCACTTGGGAGTGATAATGTCACTTTATTTTAATTAACTTAATGTAAAGGCAAAAATTACACAAAAAAAATAATTTTTTGTAAATTAATTTTCACATGGGGATATATAAGATATCTTTTAGACTATAAAAATTCATTAGAAAGATAAATATTGTTCCTGGATCGTAGTATTTGTTTATAATTTTTAGACATTAAATAAATAAAATTATTTCTGACATAAAAATGACGTCATATTTACCTCATGAATAAATGATTTAAATAAATAAGATTAAAAATATTATAATAAAATACAAAACGTGTCCAATTATTATTTGATTATTTTATTTCTACAATTAGACATATTATAATCTACTTTAATTAGTTTTGGACCTTTAGAAACCGAATATCATTATATAATAAAATAATCTTTTTACACTTTCCTAAAGAGCCCCTCTCTCCCCTTATAAAAATCCATCACTTATTACTAATTCCTCACACCAATCAAGCCCCCTGGCTCATCCAACCCCAAACAAATATTCTATCACTATCCCTATCCTCCTCATAGAAGCCTAACATTAGGAATAAGGCACTTCAAGATGTCTGTATGGTTCAAACCAAAGGGAGTTACCCAAATTAGAGGCATCACTTCTTCTAAACTTCATTTCTTTTATTTTACCTCTCCAACCCCTAAACTATTTTTATTCATTTATTTTATAATGAAAAATGTATTCTCAATATACTAGGATGTTTTTATGAGAAATATTTGATCTAATCTTACACACACCTCTATCTAATTGGTGAAGAACATACTGTTTTTGTGGATGCCAAACTAATGTCTCACGAACCGATGATTGTTCGATTATCTACTACCGCCTGTCATGGTGGCCATTAAGATGAAAATATATTTATATATGCTATATATTTTGGTTATTTTTTCTTTATAATTATGTATTTTACATTTATATCCTACCTTTATGGTTTCCCTAATGGGTAAACGCGATAATTTCATTTGAGGAAGTGCGGACAACCGCCCCCTCAAAGTGATATGACTCGTTCATACCATAAGTGGGACATATTAAGGATGGAGTTATTGAAATTGTATAGGATATTATACTTAAATAATAATATAACTATGTATAATTACTATTTTATTCCATTATAATTTTAAATAAAAATGAAAGTAGTGTTCATGCGTATGTACGACTTACCATCTCCATGAACGGTGCATTTCATTTCTTACCCCCAAATTTTATGTACAATTATAAATACATGTATATAATGGATATATATGATATATATGATATATATGATATCTAAATAATGAATATTATTCTGGATATAATTAACTTTTGACTATGTGAACAACTTGTAATTATAAGAAGTCCATTTTTGGCTCAAGTACCAAATTTCAAAAAATCGAATGTTATTAACATGAATGATTAAATAATGTTTATAACATTTTAATTAGTGATATATAAGGAATAATTAAATTTAAAAAGATTCTTAATCAAGTATAAATTCACATTAGTATATTATTAATGAAGAACATAGAACAAACGAGTTAACTCTGAGAAAAGGTAAGGGGTTTATTATGTCACTTTAAATTCCATGAGATTTCCACTGTTCGCCCCAAATTTATTACATGTGGTGTATTTTGTACTAAAATTTGGTATATATTATAATTATTCTCTTTATATTCAGGATATTATGTGAATAATTTGGTGTTTATTTACTTTTGGTCATACGACTCGATTGATTACAACGTGGTAAAATATTCTTATCTAACATTCAAGTCCGTGAGATTTCAATAGTCGGCCACCTATTTCTTGAATGTGGTGTATTATGTACTTTGAATTGATATATATTATCATGATTCCCTTTATATTCATTGTATTCTGTAAATCATTTGGTGGTTATTATCTTCTAGTCATATGACTTGATAGATTACAACAGGGTATGGTGTTTTCATTTAACATTTATTCTCGTGAGATTCACGCTATGTTTGCCACCATTTCATTTTGTGTGGTGTATGTACATCCCATGATTTTAATATTTGTGTAATATTATTTAATTTATGGTTATTTACATCTTCATTGTATGATCCTACTTTCAAGTGGTGTTTGTTTTGAAAGTTAGCGAATTGGTAAGGAAATATTTCACCCTCCTCTTTTTAAAAGAATTATTTTGTTTTATGTCATTTAATTTACATAATCCAATGTTGGGATATGTTCTTCTATATCCTTAATGATGTAAATTTTTATCCAAGTGATCAGATACCCATTTCTCTCTCATCAAATTATTTTTCTGAATTTTAATGTGACTTCATTAGGCTGCCGAATTCTTATAGGGGAACTTCTTAACCAATTTTCAATTCTTTGGGTTAATCATATACTTCTTGATTATGTACTATTATAAATATGTGTGAATGACCTCTGATTTTTTCACACTTAATATCCACTTATATAGATTGTATTCATATATTTACACATAATTATGCAATTGATTTATTCTTAATCTATGGATACCATATTTTTATGTTATTTCGTCTCAATTTACATTCCCTTGAGACTTCATTGTTGTTATGCATCAATTCACTCTTATA
The DNA here is from genome assembly GCA_963277665.1 of Viscum album. NCBI lineage: Eukaryota > Viridiplantae > Streptophyta > Magnoliopsida > Santalales > Viscaceae > Viscum > Viscum album. Next base: position 1,427,056,359 of record OY728156.1, on the reverse strand, counting down.
TGATGTATATACTATTCTTTGGCATATTATATCATGAATACCTTTATTCTCATGATTTTATAATGTTTTGATTAAATGATATTCCTCAATTATTTGTATTCCAACATATCTCATTTTGATAAAAACTATTTCACTAAAGAATAATTTTAATTGTTTTAAAGATTTATTATTCTTAATATTTCTCATTAAAGTCCGTATATTCAAAAATAGCTTTAAAGATTTGTTTATATAGAAATTAATGTTTTCAAATGATAATATATTTAAATTTTTCAAAGTGTTATGGGACACTTTGATTTCAAAATCTATTTATTAAATGTTTAAATATTGTTTTGAAAATGGCTTGCCAAAGGGTTGTCTATTTAAATATATTGATTCGATATATTGTGATTAGAATGTGGAAATGTTATCTTTCCATTATTCTTGTGTTATTTTTTATTATTATGTTATAGTTATTGAGAATTTTTTATGGATACGGGTGGTCCCATGATAAACCTTGGTCGGGTGATCCCGAGATAACTCTCCAATGCATTGGGTAATGCGACGAAGGTAATTGCTGATGTTTATCCTAAGAGATTTGGGTAAAATAATATAATGGGTGTTCCAAATGTGACTCCCTATGTAGCTGTGATAACTACAATTTAAGTATTTTATGAAGGCCAAATGTTACCTTTATGATATATGATTTCTGGGAGTTATTTATAAATCTTATGATTTCATGAGGTATGTTATGACTGAAATTTATGGTTTCATTGATTTGTATTTATTGATGGTATAATGTTTTTCATCCTTATTTTATAACCCTTACTGAGTTTTTTATGCTCATCCCACATTTTTGAAATTTTTTCCTAATGACATAACGTTCAATAGGGTCATGGATGGGATCAAGGACAAGTCATATTATCTAAAACATAGAAAATGTAATGATTCTTTTTAAGAGTTTTTATTTCATGAAAAAATGGATAGTGAGTTGTATAATGTATAGGTAATTTTTCATTTTGATATATAATATTTATGGCCTAATTCTCTATAACACTAAACCTGAAAAGATCCTCAATGTGAATTATTCTTTTAATTTAGGATTATGTAATGTTTAATTCCATGTCCTTTTATTTTTTAACTCCACAACCCCTTCCATTGAAAATATCATTCAGAAAGTAATTTAGTAGCACATCCAATGGGTTATTGGCATGTTTTCTCTTAGTTCCCACCATTTTATAATATAAAATATGGTAGAACAAAACTATAGTTAATAAATCATGAATAAATAATTTATTCACATGTGTAAATCATTTCTCATGTTATCACTTATGGAATATTTATGAATATCATAGATTATCCCTTAATATCCAAATTACGAAATTATTTTTACCTTTATTGGATACCAATGATAAAAATCATTCTATATCACACCTAATTATAACATCATTTTTAGATAAAAATATAATAATAATGAAAACTAAAATTTAATTTTTTTTTGTATATTGCAAAATTTAGATTCATAAAGAAAAATCCTAAATAAAAATTTTAAATTTAGTTAGTTTATTATGAATTGTTTTCTTATTAACTTATCATTAGTAAATATAATCACCTAAATACATAGATCAATGAATTGGATGTCTAAAATACCAGTTAACGGATGAATAACAAGAATGGAAAATGAGATATGAATCAATATAGTATATGGGTGAGAATAAACATTTACATAATATTATATGAAAAAGATCGTCATAGGAAACTGGAGGGAATCAATTCAAAGAGATATGAATTGTGTTGTATGCCTAATAATGAAAAAACCTAACATTGTGTTCAAATACAACACATAGGTTGTAAACAAATCTGGAATCATCTTCATGAATAACATATGTGTCCAAATCAAAAAAATCCTTAATTGTTAACAATGATAGTGTCATGTTCACACAAAATACCCATAATATCCTGATATATATGAAAATAACCAATATATTGGAGATATATATAATTCTACTCTCACCTATCATATCATAATTATTTAAAAATCATCCATCTACCACGCAAACAAAACATACAACAATCATAAAAAAGAACAGAACCCTTGGAATGAAATAAGTTTCATAGAGGTGAAATAAATCATATTTTAATTATGAGCATTGATGTTTTACAATATAATAAGGTAAAAATGTTTGTATACAATGAAAATTTTCATTAATCGATCGTACATATATATGACAAGTGGAAAGAACTCAAGATGAATTAATGAGATGTTCGTGAAAAAATTAATTTTTTTTGAAAACATTATTATTAGACTAGAAATAATATCGATGAAGTTGAGGCATGAATATACCTAAAAAATAGAATTGAAAAGTTAAATAGTATGAAATAATATTTTTGTTTAGAATAATCCAAACAAAAAATCAACATAAAGAGAATGAAAACCCAATGGATAGAATCTATTTCAAGAGTCCCATTAACTTCGGTCTTTATTTAAATCATTAGATTAAATCCTCAAATATAATAATTTCATTTATTAAAATATGTTGAAAATTAATTATAATCATTTTATTATCTAATGATCAATTATAATCATTTTAATTTTTTAAAATCTTTAAAGTTATAGGTGAAATTTTTTTATATCAGGATTTCATAAAATTATATTTTAGGTTTCTATTTTGTAGTTCTAATTCAATTACTTAAATTATTTATGAAAATAAATTCTATAAGAAAAAAATAAGTAAAATTACATATTTATAGATTATAAATAATGTATTCTAGACACTATAAATGATGTTATATGTAAATAGTTGACAAAATCTTCATAAGATATTATCCAAACAATATTTGGACATTGATTACAGAGGAGGACAAAGAGGTATAATATATACACCTATCGTAAACAATAATGTTATAAGATATTAAATACATTAACCTAATTTTATAATATATTTTAATTAATTTTATAATTTATTTATTTAAAATTTATATAAGGATAGAGATATATAAGTTTAAATTGAATGAAAAAATGGAATAATCATTCCTAAGTCTTGGTATTATTCATTTTCCATAGACCAGAAATAAATGAAGTCAAGGAGCTGTATAAATCATGAAAAATTATAAAGATAATAATAAAATTAATTGAGAATATATGGTATTATTTTAGAATTTATGAATTTCATGGGATGTGGTTTTCCATGGGAATAGAAATACAATATTTATACACAATTTTATGGATATTCATGGGTTAAAATAATGAATAAATATTATTTTTGTAATTTATGAATTCTATAAATTAAATTGTTGAAATTATTAGTGATATTTTAAAAATATATCATGTTTTTGGAATTTAAATTTATAATACATCATGTTATATGTTATAATGAAATTAATAAAGAATTTTAATTTTTTGGGTAGATGATTTGTTTTCAAATTATGGACTTCAAACAAGGTTACCTGCATTTCGATTCACATAAGTGATGTTTTTTTTAGAAATGGATTAATGGTTTGTGGTGCCTCAACTATTGACTAGAATGTTGGGGTTGCTTTATGGGGACTACGATATTGAAATGTGTCACATCCATGTCTTATATTAAATTTAAATTTCATTTAATTTCTATTCATGCTTTTTTTGGGGTTTAGGAAGCATTTTTTGAGGAAAGGGTGAGTTTTCATGATTTGGGCTAAACCATGTGCCCATTTCAATATTTAAAAACCAATTTTTTTTGTAACTATATCATTTTTTAATATTTTTCATCCATTCCAATTCTTAAATGACCACCTTTAACCTATTAACACCACCATTGCAATTTGGAATTTTTAGTAATTCTAAATAATGGTGGATTTGGGTTTTTATTTAAAGAATTGGCATAGCTCGAAGGCCCATTTATAGTTAAAAAAATGTTTATTTAATAATGTATTTAATTTTTATGATTTTTAAGTGATTCCAAGTGTCCCCAAAACCCAATAATCATTGCCACATGAACCTCATCTTTTCCCCATCCATGGATCTCATTTTCATTAAGAATTAGTGCAGAACATCATAGAGTTTCTTAGATCATCCTGATTTGAATAAGCAACTTCTTTCATTCTTAAATATCTCAATTCTTACTCTTTTACCTCCATTATAGTTTCTAATTTTACCATTTCACCTCTTTAAACCTAAAATCCTTAGAATCCCCATATGTCACTCAAAACCTCTTTGGAACCACATTTGATGTAGTATTTGGAAGAGGATCATCGAAGAATCTCTAGTAAGTGTCTCTCCTCTATATTTCATCCCCTTTCCATTACGTTTCATTCAATTTCCATGAATTTCCAAATAACCAAGGGGAATGGTTTCTTACATAGGGATTAAAAATGGGTTTTTGTGGTCAATTCTGGTGGTTTTATATTCTATCAAAGTCCCTCTTGGTGCGGCAGTGATGTGACTTGATTTTCTTATGGCGATTCAAGGGTTTACATTGTTTTGGTAGGAGAATCTATTGTTTTTTAAATTGATGTGTATTAGAATGTTGTATTTATCATATTTTAAGGTTTATCACATTTTATGATTGCAACAAAAATTAGTTTTGATGGTGTTTCTATTGTAATAGAATTTTTATGCCAATTTGGTGTGAAATTGGGGGTTTTCCAAATAAATGTTTTTTGGGGAATTTTGGCCAGCCCTATAAATACTTAGTTGTTTTTATTGAGCTTTAATATATCTTAAAATACTGTTTTTACTTTCTATCCCCTTTGTTTGTTGCAATGAAAATTATTTGCAATGGTGTTTGTAATGAATGTGAAGCTTTGGTGCCACTTCTGTGTGGAAATAGAGGTTTTACAATGTTATCACTTCTTGTTTAACATGGTGATTCCCTAAAATTGATTTGTTTCATTGAAATTTATTAGGCCTCCTTTACTATTTTGGTAACTTACAAGAGTGAACATAGTGTATAAGTGGGGTTCTTAAGGGGTTTTGATTACAAAACAATACGAGAATTTGAGAAATTGAGTCAATAAAAATCAATGTGTTTGTCGTGTGTTTTAAGTGGTATAAAATGGGATAGATACTATACTGGGTGTATGTGAACATTAGTGGTGTTTTATATAAATATAGACTTTTTTTTCATGCTAAAATTGTTTTATCACAATGGGGGAAGCCCAGGTACCTAGTTGGGGCTGATGTGTACTAGTACGGCTAGTGGACCAGATGGGTTTTGTCCCGATTCCACCTAGAATTTGGTTAATGAAAACTCTATGAAAACTATGTGGATAAGGATTGAGGAACACTAGGTTATGGTTATTTTCCAAACCAGATGATTGTGTATGAAAATGGATTTTACTATGGTTGCTTTACACAGAGGTACGATGTGCATGGGGCCAGATACTATCTAGTGCCTAGGTGTGTTCCTGATTTTTTTTCCCATTGTATTTTTTGTATTTTCCTTTGTATTGGGGTATTTTTGAAGTAATTTATAGTTGATTAACTTTATATTTAAATGTGTGAATATTATGAAAATTTTAGCTTGAATAATGTTTTTAATTGAAAGTTGCACTTCCCAGAATTTATCACTACTTTTCATTGCGTATTAAAATTACTTTGTTATTCACATTGTTTTTCATGATCATTAGAATAAATGGGTGGTATCCTATTGGTCATAGTATCACACCCAATGTATACCCCTTTTGTGTTAGTAGACTTTATTGTGCTTGACTCGGGTAAAGTGAAGGTCATGGCTGATGGCGGTTTAGGGTGTTAGTTCCCATCCTTGGTGCAGAGTTGTGGATATGACTTGTGGGTAATAACGCCAAGTCATGTGAAGTCCTTGGGTCTATTTTCTTGTTGTTTATTTGTGTCATTTTAACATTTCTAGTGCATTTCAATTTTTTTTATTCAATTATGTATTTTTGTATAAATTTTGTTTGTTATGAAATTTTCAGATTTATTTTATCAAATATTTTTGATGTTTTATGTATACATATTCAGGTAAATCATTACTAAACTGAGATAAATGATACCCGAGGACTTGTACCATCTTGTGGGGATAGGTTAAAACATTTTGATCATTCCATGGTATGGGTTTTGTGCTGATAATAGTGGAGACCAGAGTCATTTATTCACAAAATTTTATAAGAGGAAGGTTAATGTTTTTGGATTATGTTACTATTTTGGGATGAGTCGGGATAGACTGAAGCTAGGAATGTCGAGGTTCGAGGTTTTTGTCATGAGTAGGGTGCCTATCTCGCACCTCTTGTAACAGTCCTTGAGTCACCAAGGGATGTTGTAATTGTCTGATTAAATTCACTTCCAGGTGAGAACTGTGGGCTGTAGACCCCATGTGGACACCGAGCTGGGTGGAGTAGTTGTATATTTTATTACTAAAATGTGTTTTTTCTTAATATATGATGTATTTGATTAATTTTTTTTAATTTTGGTTATGACTATAGCTTTGTGACTGTTTCATTTTGGTAGCAATACGCCTCCCCGAAAAGCTACTATGCACCCACGGGGGGAAGCCAGAGAGTGTTCTCCCACTCTGATGGATCAGAGGCTAGTTGAGGGTGTGGTCCATGTTGTCCAAGCTCTAGAACAAGGACTAGATCTTTCTTTTATTACTACTAATGAAAAAGATATGTGTCCTAGAAAATATAAAGAACCTAAGTTTCTAAAAAATAGGCCTCCTGTCCTTCAAGGAAGCTTAGAACCCCAAGAAAAAGATGAATGGATCAAGAAGATCTAGTGTTTTTTAGTTCATGTAAACACAAAAGGAGCTCATGGTGTATTTTTCCTCCATTCAGTTGGAGGGTCATAGCCATAAGTGGTGGGGGTCAGTGCTTTAGACTGGGAAGAATGAGCAGATGCACTAGGGAGATATCAAGGCATTCTTTAATGAACAGTACTTTCCTGATTTCGTGGCATATACTAGGTCCTGAGAGTTCATGGACCTTGTTTAGGGGAATCTTTATGTGATGGAGTACACCAACAGTTTCACTGAGTTGGTTTTTATGCCACTGAAATCGTCTCAAATGAACAATTGAAGGCCGAGAGGTTAGAGAAATTCTTGCGACCAGAGATATACTCCCTGGTTTTCGTGTTCAAGATGAGGACCTATGTTGAAGTCATTTACTGGTCATGTATGGTGGATATTTACCATAATGTAAGGTATGGTATTTCTAGGACAATTTCAACAATTTGAAGTGGAAGCTCTTTAGAGAAGAAGAAGAAGTAGGAGAATTCGGTGAAGAAGGGAGGTGGCAGTTCCAACCCCACCTCCAGGCTATTTTCATCTGCAGCTTCTAATGCGAGATCAGTCGTGTGCCACAAGTGTGGGATGTCGGGGAAAATCCAACCAGAATGCCCACATCCTCCGAATCCTTGTTACCAATGTGGAGGTTTGGGGAATTTTTAGTGCTTTTGTGGGGTGTCAGTTCCACTTCTGAGTGAGGCATGGTCAGTTGATTCAAGAGGAGTTCCAGCATAGTCTGAGTCATCGAGGACTGAGGGATATTTATTTAGAGGCTGTGGTGGTTGGGATGGGTCGTTTTCTATGTAGATCTAGTTCAGGGCTCAACCAAGGACTGGTGGTCAACCTCAGGCAGAGACCAGACATCTCAATGTAGGGGATCAAACACTAGAATGATCAAAGGTGGGTCTTTCAATTGTTTGTGGTACCGTTCTTATCACATATTCAAAATTTGTTACACTTTTGGATACTAGAGACACTATTTCATTTATTTCTTACTATTTTGTGTAAATGTTGAATTTTTTAACAGAGTTTATGTCATTGTCAATTTAGTTTGTGAAACTTCTGGGAATGAAGAAGGAGGAGGGCCTCAGGCACCCCTCATGTGAGCTTTCCATGTCAGGGGATGAGATGGAGTGGGACCACCTAGTTCTAGATGTGGAAATGTTTGAAATATTACATGGAATTGATTTGATAGTACACCTCCTAGCGCACATTGATTTCTACAGGTGGCATGTGAGTTTCACCGCACCTGATGGGTGTCGCTTGGTTTTTTGGAGAAAATGGGATCCTCGGTCAGGTCACACAGGACCTCCACTACCAGAGATGGGATGTATTACCATCCATTTATGGTCACTCACACTAGATGATGATGTTATTTCCCTTTAATGTACACAACCTCATGTAGTGAATCAGTTTCTGAAGGAATTCATGGATGATTTCTCAGGTATTTCCCCCAGAGCGGGATGTGGAGTTTTTAATTCATCTGGTGTTTGGGAACACAACTGATATCTCATTCCTCTTATCACATGGCCCCCACTAAGATATGAGAATTAATGATACATCTAGACGACTTATAATCCAAATGATTCATTCCCCAAGTGTCTCTCCTTGGGTTGATGTTGTGTTGTTCGTGAAAAAGGCCGACAGATCCCTCCAGTCGTGCATTGACTACCAAAACCTGATTAAGGTAACAATTAAGAACTAATACCCATGGACCAAAATAGATGATATGTTCAATCAATTTAAGGGTGGAAAGTGGTTCTAAAAAATAGACTTGTGTTCGGGCTCTCATCAGATCATTGTGAATGAGTCATATATCACATAGAGAGCCTGCGGAAGAAGGTACAACTACATTGAGTATTTGGTCATGCCATTCGGATTGACCAATTCACCAGTGGTAATTATCGAACTCGTGAATGGGGTGATCCATTAGTATCTTGATTCATTCGTTGTGGTTTTTGTGAAAGACATTCTAGTATACTCTGGCTCTGAGGAGGAACACAAACATCAGTTGAGGATCATCTTGGGCACCTTGCAAGACCACTACCTCTATGCAATGTTTTCAAATTGCATTTTCTATAATAGGGACGTGATATTTCTAGGTAATGTGATCTCTGAAAGGGTGTTTTAGGTTGACCTCTATAATATTAGTGTTGTTATGTCATGGGAGTAGCCGAAGAGTGTGTTCGATATCAGGAGTTTCCTTGGCTTGGCAGGTTATTACATGCAATTAATTTGGGATTTCTCTCAGCATGCTTCACCGATTACCACACTCACTCAGAAATGGGTGATGTTTTTTGGGTCCTAGAATTTCAGGAATCATTTGAGGAGCTGAAGAGGCAGTTGACTACAGCCCACGTGCTGATTTTTCAGAGGTAAGAAAGTTGTATGGGGTATATTATGATGCTTCATGTTTGGGTCTAGGGTGTGTTCTTATAAAAGATGATCACGTTGTAGTGTATGGCTCTCTCCAACTCCGAACACACAAAAAGAACTACCCAACACATGACATGGAGTTGGTAGCGGTGATGCATGCTTTGAAGACCTGGTTTCACTACCTCTTTGGGGATAAGTTTGTGGTCTTCTCTAATCACAAAATCTTATTCTATATATTCTTGCAGAAGGACCTCCACTTGAAGCAGCATTACTGGATCGAGTACTTGTAGGGGTTCAACATTGACACTTTTTATACCATAGGAATGGTAAATGTAGTGGAGGATTCCTTGAACAGAGGATTTCCAGTGGAGCCCTTGAGAAAGTCCCATGACGAGTGGAATTTAATGGGGCTATTTTCTAAGATGCTTGTGGAGACGAATGAGCACATTAGAGGTGTGTTCTTGGAGTTAATTTAGTTGAAACCTTCTCTGTTGGAGTTGATTCTACTGGAACAACCTTGTGTTGATCTTTTTCAACTTTCGATGCAGTTTCTTCATAGTGGGGAGACATCCTCTAATTAGACACCGTCTCTTAAGGGCATCTTGTGCTTCAAGGGCCTTTCAGTAGTGGTGTTATCTTTGCGGAAGGTTGTGATGGAGGAAAACAATTGGTCTCAGTGGGCTATCCATCAGGGTGTCACCAAGATGTATTATGATGTCGGTTGACATTTCTAGTTTCATGTATAAGACAAGACATAGTGGAGTATGTGTCGAGATGCTACACATGCCCACAAGTGAAAGAAGAGCATTAATTGCCCTCAAGTTTTCTCCATCCATTACCCATTTCTACATGAAGTGGTACAAGTTATTCGTGCATATCATTGTTTTCTTACCTCATACACCTCAAGGTATGAATTCCATTTGGGTGTTGATTGATCGTTTGACAAAATCAACCCACTTTATTCTGATTAGGGATATAGCTAAGGTGGATGAGTTGGAATTTGTGTATCTTCAAGAGGTGGTGAGGCTCCATGGCATGCCATCAACAATGGTATTAGATAGAGATTCCATTTCACTTCTCAGATATGGGAATGCCTTCAAAATGACTTGGGGTCTCAGATTATGATGATCATGGCACACCTCCCTCAAACGAATGGTTAGATAGAATGGGAAAACCAGATTTTGGAGGACATGCTCATTGCATGTTTCCTAGACTTCGGAGGTTCTTGGTATATCTAATTGGGATTGGTTGAGTTTCCAATTAATAATAGTTAACAATCCTTGATTCTAATGGCCACTTTTGAGGCGCCCTATATTTATCCATGTCGCCCCCCCCTATGTTGGGCTGAGGTCTGAGAGACTTCACTCTTGGGGGGGAGCCTTATGCATGAGACTTATGAGAAGGTAAAATTGATTAGGAAGCATTTTTTGACAGCTCAAATACATCATAAATCTGATACTGACTAGAGGCCTCAAGACCTTGAGTTTTCTATGGGTGATGTGGTTTCATGAAATTGGTCCCTCATCTGGGCCATCGTCGATTGGGGAAGCAAGGGATGGTGATGCCGCAGTATGTCGGTCCCTTTGAGACCACCAAACATATTGGAAAGGTGGTATATATGTTGGTTTACCTTCTCAGTTTTCATCCATCTAGGATGACTTCCATGTCTCCCAGTTGAAGAAATACAACATGAATACATCCAATGTGCTGAGTTGGGAAAAATTGAAGATAGAGCCTGACTTGTCTGTTGTTGAGCGGTCGGTGCAAATAGTTGACTCCAAAGAGAACGTTCATCGAGGGAAGTACAGTCCATTGGTATGGGTTCTTTTTCAGCATGGGAATGATACACACGAGACATGGTATTGGATGTCATTGGTTGAGGAAGGGTACCCATTCTAGTTATCCAATCAATCATCAGGCTGACTATTCCGGGTGGAAAGTCATTCATGGTGGGGAGAATATTCACATCCATGACTTAATTAAAAGGTAAATTTATTTTAATTTACATTCATGCTTTGATTTTGGGGATTCCCAAGCATTTTTGTAGGAATGGGTGAGTTTTCATGATGTTTTTAATGAAAGTGATATTTTGGTGCCACTTCTGTCTAAAAATGGAGGTTTTTCAAATTTATCACTTTTTTTAACAAGTGACTGCCCTGAAATTGATTTTTTTCACTGATGTTAATTGGGCTTCCATTACTATTTTGGAAACATAAATGTGTGCACATTGTGTACAAGTGGGGTTTTTATGGGGTTTTGTGTGCAAAACAATATGAGATTTTGTGAAATTGTTTCATTAAAATGAAATGTGATTGTTGTGTGTTTTAAGTGGTATAAAAGGTGATAGGTACTATGTTGGGTGTTTGTGACCAGTACTAGTGATTTACATAAAAATGTATATGTTATTCATTCTGAAATTGTTTGAGCACAATGGGGGAATCCCAGGGTACCATGGTGGGGTGGATGTGTACTAGTACAACTAGTGGACCAGATGGGGTTTTCCTTCTTCCACCTGGCATTTGGATTACAAAAACTTTAAATAAACTATGTGAATGATGATTGGGGACCACTCGGTTATGGGTATGTTCCCTAATAGTGGCTCATTCATGAGAACAGATTTTACTATGGTTACATTACACCAAGTTACGAGGTGCATGGGGCCCGAGACTATCTAGTGCCTATGGGTGTTCCTGATTTTGTTGCTCATTGTGTTTGTAGTATTTCACATTTTATTGGGTTTTTTTTCAAAAAATTACAGTCGATAACATGTATATTTAAATTTGTGAATATTATAATAATTTTATCTTGTAAACTGTGTTCAATTGAATGATTCATTTCATTTAATTTATTAATGCTTTTCATTGAGTATTAAAAATGCTTGCTTTTTCACATTGTTTTGCATGATCTTTGTAATCATTTGGTGGTATCATATTGGGATTAGGCGCACACCCTACTTACACCCCTTGGGTGTAATTAGACTTTATTATGCTTAACTCAGGTAAATGGAAGGATGTGAGTAATGGTGGTTCGGGGTGTTAGTTCCCATCCTTGTTGTACAGTTGTGGAGACGGCTTGTGGGTGATGACTCCATGTTGTGTGGAGTCCTTGGTTTTATTTTTCTGTTGTATCATTGTGTCATTGGCCATTTTTTTGTACATTTGAACATATTTATTCAGTTAAGTATTTTTTTATAGACCATTTTTGGTATGTATTTTTCAGATTGAGTTTATCCATTGTTTTTGAGGTTTTATGTATACATATTCGGGTAAATAATTCCCAAACCAAGAAAAACTATACTCGGGCACTTGTGTCATACCCTAGGGATAGGGAACACCCTTAAGGCCATTCCACGGGACAGGTTTGGTGCTGGTAATAATGGAGACCATATTTAGTACTAGAGAAAATGTGTGATAGTAGTACGTTCACGATGTGAAAGAGTCTTTTAGGCCATGAAATTGATTCATAGTGTTCTCCCCCTGAGTTCATGGAATGAAATACTTTCGAAAAAAAAACTGGAGCACTGGTTAATGAATCAATACATGTACCCTATGTTTACCTCCTCATATAGTGTTTTCACATTTTATATATATTTAAATTATACCTTCGTCACTATCTTATCGAGTGGGGATGCATGAATGAAGCGGAATTAACTTGAACTATCTTCCTTAATTTCAATCTATTTTGGGTTGTGGTAGGTTTAATTTTGTTATTAAAGTGGTATGTTTATTCGTACACATCACTAAAATATTTTTTCTCTCCATCACCACTAATTTTGGTTTATTGTGCTATTATGTTTGATAATATTACTAATGAATGGTTTAAATAATAATTATTAATGGGGATTTTGTTTATCATGTATAGAAAAGAACCAAAATGAAATTTGAACGCCATCTCATTCCATTTCGTGAAGCTACACCATTATATTATTTCCAAGTATTTTGGTGATTTTAATGTGACTGTTGTATTGGCATTTCTTATTGTATCATTCATGTTACCAAATCCCTTTGGTTCATTTTGAGTGGACAATAATACCTTTCTTGACGATTCAAAAAAATTAAGATGGCCTGGTGAGTTTTAAGACATTATACTTCTTTGAATTAAATTAAATTTTATTGGTTAATTCATTATAAATTAATTATTAATTATAAATGATTATAAGTAATTAAAACTGGGTGTATGATATGATTTTGTGCCTTGGAAGGATGTGTATTGTTTATATGGGAATGGAAAATATGTGGGGAGTTTCCGAGTTGTGTGTAGAGAGGGAAGTGACTTATGATTGAGGTATGTTCCCCCTTATTCATAACCCTATGGTATTTATGTATTTTATTTGTATATAAGTGATATATGGTCTCAAAAATGGGGGTGAATGGCAATGTTAAATAAATTTATTCATTAAAATGAAATATGAGGTAAAACTCAACAAAATTTCATGGGACATGATGAACCCATGGGAAATGATTTTATTTTAATTTTAACTAATGGTCAATGCCTTGATTATTTTTATGTATTACATGGGATCCCAAGACTACATGATGAATGTTTAATAAATTTTATTATTGTGATATAGCAGCCCTAGTAGTTGGATCCCTTAGTGATCTTCTGGTAGATGTTAGTGAAGATATGAGATAGAAAGCCTTGATGATTTCCAAGTGAGATTTCGTAGAGCATTTGGGATAATATAGATGACTATGGGGGGAGTATTACAACCCCATCGAGATTTTATAACTTTTTTTGTTCAACTATGAAATGATAGGTGGGCATGTCGTGTGTTTAGATACACCCTGAGATGACATGGGTATTGTGAAGGCCCTTGAAAATTATATTTTTAATAGTATCTGTATTGCTTTTCCTTTGGGTATAGTGAGTCCTTTGTGAAAATTTACTATATCGAGGGACACTAAGCAATGTCATTGATGGGTTTTACTCCAAGGTATGAGTTTTGGATTGAGGAACCCTTATGTGGTTTCTTAGTGATTATGATACCTAGGGGACATTGGTGGGTGCCCTAATGACATAATTAATACAGTAAGATGGATTGGTTGGTAACTGGGGATTAATTATATTTGGTGTCACCTTAGAATCAAAATCGATTATTTGATCATTATATGTCCATAATGAACATTATAGGTCATGCCCATGAGAGGGTAACCTTATTAAATAAATAAAACTGTAGATGTTTGTTAGCCCTGATGGGAAGTTAAAGGATGAGGTACAGCCCTTGAGATGTACATGTGATTCCTTAGATGATCACTTTGAATCCGGATTTTGTGCATTCTTAAGTTGAATGTATATGATATCAAATATATTTTAGAGTTTGGTCATAATGATTATTGATCTCTTATTATTACATCCTATGGGACATCAATGATACCTGATTCTATTGATTCGCTAGGGTCATCCCCCATGGAATGGTCATGGAGCGTAATAATTTAGAATTTTAAGAGTGATACCACTTGGGTTTAGGGATGGCACAAGATAATTTATATCTTCTTAAGACCACTCTCCCTTTAGTATGATGATTTAACATGATCACTATTTAATGTACTAAATTACCTTTTAGAGACTAACATAAACCCTGATGACTTTGGAATTCACAATATATCATATTAGGTATGAAAATGAAGAAATATGTTATTATTAGATCACATAAGGGAACCCAATATAGAAAAAATTTATTCTTTAAACTATGTATATCCTAGAATGATATTTCATAGATTGTTGTATTAACCATATATCAATTAGTAAGGACATGTGATATGTATAGAGATACTCTGGAATTGGATTATATAGATTTGGGTTGGTTGGTGTTCCATAATTGAACATGAGGATAAATAGTTCTCCATTATATATAATTTTGTGGAAATTTATTTATTTTATGATTATATCACATTTACACCATACTTTTATTGGTTAGTTATGAAACTAAATTGGTGGTTCCCTTTGTAGTTTTACACAAATTCTTCTTTGGAGACTATGAAACATGGGTACCTGAGAAACCCCCACCAATTATAGGTTTAAGTTGGGAGGTGGACTCAAATGACATGGTAGAGTAGGAGAGATTATATTGGATTTAAATTTTGGATGGGTTCATTATTAGGACACATTTTTACCACTTTTTCATTTATATTTTTTTTATTTTGTATTTGTGTTTGAAATGATTGGTTTTTTAATGGTTGGGTCCGAAGCCTCATTTATAAATCTAAATTACATTTATCATTTTTGGATAATATTATTTTATTTCATATACTATAATGGTTATTATTATTATTTTATTTGAATCATATTTATTTATTTATTTATTATTGTTCATTAGGATATAAGGTTATAGTATCATATTTCACTACCATAGATCCCCCTACTAGTTAGTATTCTCTACGAATTAAGGAGGTACAAATATTGTAATGCAGTGAACAGATCTAGGGAGAAATTAGAGTTCCCTTTAGGCAAGGATGTACAATAAAACATGATTCCATATAATTTATTATCTTATTTAAAAGGAATGATAAAAACTAATTTCTTTAATGTCATACAATATATTTTTAGATTTTGTAAATTACATTGTAGGTTTTCAAATAAAATAATTTATTTTTAAATGAATATCTATTTTAATAAAAAAAATTTATATGTATATAAATAAATTTGAATTATGATATTGTTATTTAATCATTGCTATGTTGTTAAAAATAAATTATTTTTAAAGTCTTATTTTTAATTACTCACCTAAAAATGAGGTTTATATGAAATTTATCAAAAAATTAAAGCTATAACATTTCAATATTCTAAATCTATAAATGTAAATTAATTTATCAATATAAATTTCTAAATTAGTGATTTTGAATGAATAGAATTAATATTATTGTTTTTTATAGAAAATTGTTAAAATTCACATTATCAAAAACGTAAATATAATTTCATGGACTTTATAAATTTAATATATATATTATATAGTTCTTAAATTTATATTTACTAAATTTATATTCCAAAATAATACATATATTTCATCACACCATTTTAGTTCATATTTTTTTATTCTAGTGGTCATATTACTATTTTATGGGTCATGTTTATATTCATAGCAGTTATTTTATATTTACAATAGTCATATTATTATTCCAAAAATCATATTGGTTTCATAATTTCCATAAATACATTCTAATTCATTCATAAATCACTTTAATTATTCTCATAGTAAAAATTTGTATTTAAAAAAACAACATGAAATACTAATGATCATTTATTTTTAGGATTGTTATTCTTGAGTGTCACAATAGTAGTAGATAAAAATGATAAAAATGATATTATTCTAGTTGACTTATTTTTATATAATTTCATCATCTCATTGTACTTCACTCAATTTTATTAAGTATAATTATTCAAAAAATGAATTGTTCTTTATTTACTAAAAAGTCTTTTTTTCTAATTATTATGTGGTTTATGTTTTTTATACTATATTTTATTCCAAAATATTACAAAAATATTTATTTAAAGTAAAAAACTATATATAAAAAATTTGTATATAAATCATAGATCTATGGTAAATTATTTTATTTCTCATTCATTTATTTATCATTCCACATCATCACATGCACTTTTTTGACTAGGAATATTTAGGGACACCATTAGTCTTGCCATATTTAATTGTAATGGATCCCTACATGGGAATCATGGGTATATATGACTTATTAATTTTTAGAGGCACAAATATAGAGAGGTCCCAATGATAAATTATTGAGTCGGAGAACAATGTAAAAGATGTGAGATAGGACTAAGCTTAAATGTGGGTGTAGTTTTTTTTGTAATTTTCATTTATTGAATTAATGTTAGTTTTTTTTGTAATAGGATGTCTTTACATTCACCATCTGCTCTCAGTGTTATTCATGATATTTCTTTTCCACCTTCCTCTGAGTGTTTTTTTTTGTTTCAATTAAGTGATGATGGAACTACCTGTTTCGATGGGAATGAATTTCACTTCCCCATAATGTTTCTTATAACACCCTTATTCTTTAGATTTTATCGATAGTGAAAATATTGTATGACCCTCACCAATCATATTTTTTTCTAACCCAAAACATGATATGTCTATTCTAGGTCTGTTTGGTGGTGGTTTATAGAGTTTGGGTCAACATTGGTGGTGTAATCTGTTATTCCCATTCTCCAATTCCCCTTTTGGCCAACCCAATGTAATATAGCCCACTTTGGTCAGGCACAATGGGCGGTTTAGGTAAACTTGTGAAGGTTTTGGGGGTATGGATGCAGTCTCTGTCCTTTAATTTCATTGGAACTGGTTTATTCAAATCATATTCATGGTTATTTTTTATTCTTTATATAAATTTGAGTGTTTTATAGATAATTTATTAAGGGTGTCTTCTAGATTATTTGTGTGAATTTTATGGGGTTTTTAGAAATATTTATTGGTGGAATGATGTTTTTAGTTTTTTGTTGTGATGTTGATAACTTTATTTTCCTAGGTGTAAGATCTTTATAGCAATGGTTAATCTATATTCCCAATGATGATTAGGTGTTCTGATTTTGGAGTGTTAATGAATCTTTATAGCTCACATCACTGATGATTGTGATGTTCTCTGAGGTGAAATTTAATTTAGTGTATAGGATTACGGTATGACGGTATCATTGGTCCCCAAAGGTAGAGGTAATGTTCTTGTAAATTAATAGACCTCTTCTGAGACCTTCATCTAATAAACTATAATTACAATTACTTCTCTAATGTTCTTATCCTATTAGGTATAGTGTGGAGGACTCTAATGAGGATTTGGGTTCTGTTTTTTATTTAACCAATGGTATCAAAGTGTCACGAATGAAAAATTATTATCATTCATTAGTTAAATTATATTTTTTATTCCTATAATTAATAAATTAAGTTTATTTTGTTCTGTGATATTCTTTTATGGTGTATTTATGGTGGTGATGACAGATTCAATTTGGATGTTCTTACTGGAAAACTAATGTTGATGATGGGTATTATATGGTCCTGAGTGTGGGTTGTGAGTGGGTATGTGGCCTGAGGTTACGAGGATGGATTCAGTTTTAATATTTAAATTTCAATTTTTTTGGGGGTCATATGTTTCTCCATATGATGTTATGAATGAATTCGTATGGTTTCCATTTAACCAAATAGGATTTTCAAAACATGTAAAATCATATTTGATTGAGGAGGGTGGAATGACTTTTTGGTTTCATCACATATAAAATAAAACAATAATGTAAATTGTAGTACGACCATTTGAATAAATATTTAGTTTATGAAGAATTTTTTGGATTTTTTATTTAGCCTTAATACCTATATAAAAACATAAAATTATTATTTTAGAGGTGAAATTATTATTTGAAATTGATTTTAACCATGAATTTTACATTTGAATATAAAATAAATTTTTCTTAGATACCTTCTTTTGGGAAAAATATTGTCAAAGAAATATTACATTATTTAAATATTTTCCATTTTGTTATGTTATTTAGAAGTTGATATTTTTATAAGATAATATATATATATATATATATATTTCAATCATGTGATGGTTTTAGATAACCTTTCATATAATGATTTACCATATTTTCAAAATTTAAATATACAATAAAACCTATAGAATGAATTTTTATAAACATAAAATTATTTTTATAAAACTTATTTCGATTTTAAAGTGTATTGTTTTTATATTTTAAAAGTTAGTAAAAATTGACGTATTTTTAAAATTATTAAATGTACATTATAAATCATACTTTACTTTTGGAAAATGAAATAAATTTTAAAAACAATACATTTAAAAAGGTTTTTATCAAAACATATTATGGAAAATAATTGGGTAAGGGGGGATAATAGATGTAATTTATATCCTTTTATAAATTTTTATTATTGATATAATGTTTATATGCTCATATTTTTGATTAATTGATATGGGGGAATATAGTCAAATTTTCAGCCTAATACGAAATTATTTGTAGGAGGATTGTGGTTGAGATATATACCTTCATACAATTTTTTGAGGGGTTAATGGATGGATTTTTTACCTACTAATTGATAATTATTAGGGGATAGTAGTGAGTATATTCATACTGATATTATTTAATTTATTTACTAATAACATATATTATATCATTTACATTTATGTGAAATCCTTTATGATATTCTTTTGGGGAAATATTTAGACACATATGTTTTGATAATGTTTATTATGTATGATATTTATTTTAATATATTTATATGATTTTACTACTTGGTTAGGGTATTGGATGTGAGTTATATAATATTTGTTTTTTTCATTCTTGATGATTCTAAATTTATTAATTTTTAAAATAACGTTTGCAATATATTGTGGAATGTGGTTTGGAAAAGAAAATCATATTTTTTACAGGGTTTTTATTTATAGAAGTTCTTATAGATAACTTTAATAGAGCTGGTGGTAATATCAAGTAATATAATATGATTTATATAATTATATTGTTTTTATAGAAATCTGATGTTATGTGTAGAAAAAAAACTCCTTCATTATCAATATTTAGATTCATAGGACATAATATAAATTGTTGTAGGGTTTGTACAAGGATGAAAATAATTTTAGAATTGTGATAAATTTTGTGATAGATGTGTATAATTTCAATTTATTATAAAAATGGTGTTTTCCATGAAAATATATCCAACTATATATTTGATATTACTATATAGGTTATGTTTTATATTTTTTTTGACATTACCCATAGTTTTGAAAACTATAAATCTTCATTCATATTAAAATATATAACTTGTTTTGATTTGGATTAATATGTTCGATTATGTAATTAGATACCTAAGATCCATTAAAAGGTTATATTCGGTCTCATTGATGATTTTATGATGTAATGGGGTTGTTTTTAGATTAGGTAAATGGATCATTGATGATTTTTTGTGATCATGGTCATATTTCACTAGCATCTAACTTATTATGTGAGAATTTTATTATGGGTTTTAAAATTAATTTCTTACCACTTTAAATCATTGAAAACAATTTAAATAGATGGTTTTAATTGTTAGAAATTTATTATAGGATTTTTACACAAATTATATAGAAATTTTCCATTAACTAAGAACTTTTGGTAGATGTTGTGTTCAGATAAAGTTGGTTAATAGTTTACTTAATGTTTTCAATTATAAAAATATATATTTTTTAGCTCTTGTATTGTAGTTTCATGGTTTTAATAAAGGTAATAATTTTATGGAAGTGTGTATTTCGATTTTTTATATGATGGATTCATGCTTTAGGGATCACTTCCACAACAAGATATAATAAAATGTGTTTTCTTTTGAATTAAGACTATACATATATATTAACTCAAACAAATTAGGGTTTTTATAAAATTATTAAAATTTTGATGTTGTGGTTTAATCATCATTATATGGGTCACATTTATTCATGATCCAATTTAATCCCTAATGATTAAATATCTAGAAGGTAATATTATAAGTTTCAATGGGTTTCCAAATATTTTATACAAACTACCAAATGTATAAGATATCTAAAATTTCACTTTCTTATATAATAAATCCACTAAATTTTTTGTTATACTTTTACGGGACTATATATGGTTAAATAATTTTTGAATTATATGTTTCATTTAATTTCTCAAAAAAAATTTACAAATAAACTTGTAGATTTTAAAAAATGTTTTTTTATAAATAACATTATATATTATAAAATGTGTAATCACATAGATTTTAAAATATTAATAAAATAATATTTTAGTCAATTTAGAAACATAATTGGATATTTTAACTCTATGTTAGATTATGTTGGGTTTTTTACTAAGAGTTTATTTGGTGATACCAATTTTATCTAAAACTAGGATAATTAATGTTTTTTACCATTACTGATGATAATCCTGGTGAATATATTAGATTTCTATCAAATAATTAATTTAGATTCAGTTAGTTTTATGAAATTTATTTCTTGAGAACTAAAACTCAAAAAATTATTATTCTGACATATTTCATTTATATTCCTTTTTATAGAACAGACCCAAAAATATAGAGGTCAACATCTTAGAATGATTATATAAATAAAATATTTCAGAAGAAACATGTAATAAATTATTTACAATTACATAATGTGACCCTATAAATAATTATACTGCTATAACTGGAAGGGATACACTAGGTACCTACAAAAATAATTGGGTGTGTTAAAATCCAAAAAATGGGGTCAATAATAATAATCCAAAATAGGGGATATATCTTATGAGATAATATTTATAAAAATATATAATAAAAGATTTTGATCATAAATAATAAAATACTAACACTGAATAAGAGTTATTATATCATCATAATATGTAAATAATTGTTTTTAAAAAACTGTGGCACATGAATAAAATATATCCTTATAAACATAATTTAATGTAAAATTTTAAAACATCATAATACAATTTTCAGGGATATGTTCCCAATTACAATAAAATGTATCACATATGATATGATCATTACCTAATTGATTTAAGGGTGGGGTTTCATAATTATATTTTCACCAATATTATGATAATTTATATACATATTTATTACACATTAAAAAATATAATATTTTCTACATAAACATGGAGAAACTACTTGATAAAATGAGTTTAATAATAAATTTATTAAACATAAATCAATAATGGGTCATTTTTGTTCCCAAGTAATGAATATATTAATGATTAATACATATAAAAAATTTAATAAATAAACATATTTAATAAATATATATGAATATTTGATAGAAACATTTATGAAATATCTATGAATAATTTTTAAAATAATAATCTTTAAAAAAATTTATGAAATAGGTAATACATATTATAACAGAAATAATGGAAAAAGATAACATAAATTATGAAAATCACTATTTATTTGATGTCTCAATAATTATGTTCGTAATCATAGAATATAATTTTAATTATAAGTGTAATTCATTTAACATGGAGTTAAGCTACATGATTAGAAGACCACTAGATAGATATGAATATATATATAAAAAGGTGAAATTAAATATAATTATCAAAATAATTAATTATATTTAATTGAGATAGAAAATATTAAAAGGAAGGAAATAGGTTTAGGGAGAGAGGGGTGAATATAAAATACTAAATGTAAGGAATGTTTGACGGCCCCCATACCTCAAATCCAAATCAATAGTTAATGTCCATTAGCAACCTATGTAGGTGAATTAAATACATTAATTAAACTCTATAAACCCATATTAATGTATATTTCACTTATTATCAAAATTTATTTTCATATATTTTTCATTTTGTAGATAAAATTTTTCCATGTCAATAATTTGGAGATGTTTGATACAAAATTTGAAGATACATTAGTAAAATGATAATGATTAACGATACTTTTCTAGTGGTCTCATCAACACCAGATGTTTCATTTTATTTATTTAATTTAAATTTCAGATGATAAACTTTATACATTTGAATAGATCAAAAAAATGGTTCCAATTATGAAATGATTATTTATATGATTATTTTTAGATGACTGTATCGACAATAGTGACATATTTTTAATATAATTATTATTCTCAATAATTAATCATTACAGTAACCTAAAATGAATTTAAATTAACTATTACTATTTCAAATATTCATTAATTAAATTTTTCGAACCATTTAGGGTATCTTTTAATAAAATTATCATCATCCAAATTGGTCATACAAACCTACGATGGTGTGAAATATGTTTTCATGAATAATAAAAAATATAATAACAATAATTAATATTTTATTATAAATTAATTAAACTATAATTATACAATTAATTAAGTTCATTATTATTATGAATTTTTCATTAAATGGTTTTGAGGATAATAAAAATTTAAACAATGGGGATTTGGAATTATCACCATTCATTTTGAGATGCCTCCTTTGAAAATGTGACTTACTCATTTGGAGGATGGATTTTGGGTTAGAAAAAGTCCTCATAAACTTATCTATGTTGATTTAATTATATATATATATATATTGGATATTTTGAATATTTATAAGTGGTTTTAATATTTTTGAGGAGTTTGGTATTCATATGTGATGTGAATGGGTTTTACTAAAATAAAATATTTAATATATTATTATTTTTTCTCAAGGATATGAATAATATTGTTGTGTATGACTATTTATAGTAAATAAAAAATGAAATTAAAATGTAATACATTATTAGATATTGGTACTTTTTTCGTTCTTGTATATATCTATTAACAAAATAAAATATATAAACATTTTTTTCAATTCACCTTTATATTTACGTATGTATGAAAATTATCAAAACCTAACCCTTTAGAGAGATAAATGTTTTTCTTTGTAAAAAATAAATCAATATTACTAATTTACGGTTATAAATTTTATAATTCCTTCTTTTTATTTTTTCAAAAAAACTAGTGTTCTTTTAACGAATGTACATTTTTTTAAAAATGTATACATTTAGAAATACATCAGGTTTCATGGATTGAGTTATTAGTTAAGGGATCTTTTACCTCTATTTTTTTTATTCATGATAAACATTACTTATATGGTTTTATCATAAATTATAGTTATTGTCATTTTACTATCCCAACATCTTGATTTCTATTATAATTCTCATATATAAAATAACAATTTCTCCCATTTCAATTTTTATTGTAATATATAATAAGTAAATTAAATTATTATTTATTTGCTAATTTTTTTCATGAGGGTCACTATATTTATATTATCAATTTAAAAAATTACATATAATACTTTTCTTCCGCAGTACAATATTGGTTATAGATGAGGTATTTCTAAGAGACTATAATCCTTTTGAATTATAATATAGAATAATGCTATTAAATTATTTATAATTTTATATTATACATGTATTATTTTTATTTAATTTATTCATACAAAAAAATTTTAGGTTGGATATTATTTATTTATGAAATACTATTTCACCCTAACTATTTAAGGAACCATTTTAAAATAATAAACAATATATGATTATGTAAGAAATTTTCATATAAAACATAAGATTTCAGATTATTCAGAAATGTTAAATTTATTCCTTGTAATTTTTATTCACACTCATAAGGAAAATTAAATGATGGTACTTTTATTTTTTTAATATCCTCAAGTTACCAAATTGAATCTTAAAACATATGATTTCCTTATAGATAATTATCAAGGTGTAATATCTTTTTTTATAGTATCTAATCACAAATATATATCAAAACCTTTTCATAAGAAAGATAATAATATACATACACCACCTACAGATTCATAATATAAGGGGATCTAGTATATAATTCCGCAAAATAAAATCATATAATATATTAGTGGGTATGCCAATAGATGGTTCAGAGCTCTAATGTGATAAAACATTTCAATGGCGATAATGTAAATATGGATAAACAATACCTTATTCCATAACAATATAAATATATTATATGGATACATTTAATTGAATATTTAATGATAAACCATAGTCCTGACGTTTCATTAATGATTATCAGTGTTGTTCTTCTGTTTAATATGTTCCACTCAGACATGTTATTTTATGGATTAAACCTTAATAATAATTGTTTACTTTTAAAAACTACTGTAAATTTAATTTGACATCTTCATCACAACATGTTTTAGTTCAATTTTTTTTGTTATTATGGTAATTATATGGTACCTTCTCAATACTTGAGTAAAATATGTTATTATTTTAAAACTCAAATAGTGGAAGATATTGTTCCTAAAGTAATTAAAATCTATAAAGTATGATACTAAAATTTCAACCATAGTTCCATTAGATTTTTCTTATTTACTATATATCTAAGTTTGACATGTCATAACGATATTCAACATCATGAATAATGAATTTAGGAGACTCCACCAAAACACTGTGTTGATCCTTAGATCCCACTCTAATATAATTTACATAGGTATTCAATTCAACCCCACTATTTATCATATATATATATATATATATTTATGAAGCGAAATCTATCCTCAAATAATTTGGAAGTATGAATTATTTAAAATTCGATCTCCTACAAACCATATAGAATTACTTAATTTAAATGCTACATAAAGATCCATGAATATATCCAAGTAAGTGTTCTTCTATTTAAATGTTTATATAGATAGTTATCACATCACCCGCATAGATTTTTATTAGTGTACCTTAACATTTTAGAAAACCAACATAAACACATGATCTTATAAAATTTTAAGAACCAATTAATCAAAATATATGTCTATCATAGTTAGGTATAATTTACAGTAAAAGTCAAATATATAGCGTAATAAAAGAAAATATAATTTTTCTACATCAATATAAAACATAAAAATATATGTGTAAACATACATTATATAAGAAAATAGTACAATGTGTGAAATAAACATATACATATATAATAACAATAATTATAAATTATGGTGCACCATGGTATCCTAGAATTATAATTGACTCTAAGAATAATATTAATTGGAATTATATTATAATTTTTTATCTATTACTTTAAAATAAATATAACTAATAATGATAAAAATTGAGTGAATAAATAATGAACTAATTTTTTTTACTTAAGGTAAGTATAATAATTATATTAGCATTGAAATAATAATTGAACTATTAAAAATTTTAAAATGCTAAAAAAATTAAGATTTATAATGACTAAAATAATTTATTATAAATATTATAACACTATAAACTAGAATATTTAATTTTGTAACATTATAAAAAAAATATACATTTTTATAATGTTTGATTTATATTTTCTCTGTAAAATAATATTTTGATGTTAAAATTTAAATAATAGACCTATTGAATATTGGAATATTTTTCTATAAGATATATTATAATTATTTTCAAATCATATGACGATAACAAATTAAAATGTGTCAATAGATTGTAAAATACATAGTATTTATTCCAAATACAACTGTTTCTCTATATATATTATGATTTTATGTAAATATTCAATATTTTATTTTTAAAATATTAAATTTATAAAATAGCCTTATTTTTCATAAAATCCTTATCACAAAATAACCTTAGGTTATATTTTATAATTTTTTATTTTTAATGAAAATTTAAAAATACAGTTTTTGGATAATCCACAGTATTTTTTGGAAACATGAGGACAAATATATCGAAAATTTTAAAAACAAATATCCCAAATTTCAATTTTTTTAACGAGTAAAATAATGCTTTGAAATGTAATAAATTTAATTTCAAAACATATACGTCTATTTACAAAGACAAAAATATATTTCATTTTAATAATAAATAATATATGTATCCTTGCATTATATAAAATATTTCAAAGATTATTATTATTTTGGATATTTTAAAATATAAAATAAACCTCCATTATTAATATTACACCAATAAAGGTAATAATAATCTACTATATTCATAGTCTTGAACCAAAATAATAAAATATTCAATACATTATTCTAAAATACATGTACCCCATGGATATATAAGCACACTTCTCAACCTATTTCTCATTTCATAAAAACTATTTTAATTTCCAAATATCTACCTGATCCCAATATCATTATTCTATTCAATGATTATGAGTCCATATTATATCCAGAATTTCTTATTATGGTGTCTTTAGGATCAATCTAAAAGATTAAACATAATAATATTAGTTTTGGGTTCAAAACCCATTTTATTCATTTTGATTCTTTTTTTCCATTCTATAATATAAGTAAAAATCATAACTAACACAAATATTATAAATTAATTATAATATATTGTTTTAATAAAATGAAAATATTTTATTTTTTCTATTATTTTTAATAACTCTTAAGAAAATTATACAACCATGGAAGATTTATGTTACATATTTGAAAAATAATATGTTATTTTTTACTTATGTAGTTTTTTTATAATTATTATATGAATTCCACATAATAATGTAATATGGATGGTCAAAATATGGGTCATAAATTATTTCTTTTTTAATATGTGTTTATTTTCACCATTTTGATGATTATGACGACAACATGACTTGCTAAAGATTACGAGATTTCATAACATTCAATCATGGAGATTTTTAAAACATTTATTTTCCCTAAAATATTTAAAATGTAAAAAAACCCTATTCCCAACACCATCCTTCTATGAAAACTGATTTTTTTTTCATATCTGATTTATATATAATCAAGCTTGTAGTTAGAGATAATAATCTTCTTTTATTTTATTGAAAATATAAATAGGCTCTGAAAATATATTTCTGTTCAAAGGTAATGTGGGAATCTTATTATCATCATATAAAACATCTCAGTCTCTTCACTTAAGGAAACCTAGTATCATTACCTAGGGAATATAATATTAATTTCATGAAGCATCCTATAGTGACCAAAACTTTTATCAATGGAATTTATTATCTAATTATATAAATGTATCAAATATAGTAATGTAGTATTATCTAAATCACATTAAACTAATAATGAGAACTAGTGAAACATTATTATATTATCATAGGAATTAAATTAGGAGAATAAATATAACTATAAAATTAAAAAATTCTATAATGGGATAAAAATATTGAATTAGACAACAAAGACATGAAAATTTGGATCTATTTGTACACCTTTAATGATAACACTGTTGAAATACACTATAGAAATGAAGAAGAATATTAGTAATTAAATATTAATTTTATAAATGAAAATAAATATGCTAGCATAATAGAAAAAGTTAATTTAATAGGAAATGGATGAAAAATGAGGAATTTATAGAAGGAACAGAAACCATATTATTAATACAAATCTACCTTTTGTTTTTAAAATATGACCATTGGAATAGTATTCTAACTATTAAAAATATATTCCTAACCAATAGAATAGTATCATTACAAACTAAAATTTTAAATTACATTATTTTTTCTTAGAATATGAAAATATGATATATTTAAAAAATGATACAAGAAAATGAATGTTTTAAAATTAATAATATAAGCATATTTACATTTAAAAAACATATATTTTCCTTTTTCAATAAAAATATAATAATATAAAAGAAATTTTATTTTAATAAAATGTGTTTTTATATTAATATTTGGTTGTATTAAAATTGTATGATACCATAAGTAATTTTCCATATCAGCAGAATGTTTTTCATAATATAATAATTGTTTTTTAATAATTAAGAATATAAATTTGTAAAAATTCACATATTTAGAAAATTATATCTAAAAATTAAATTTCATTTTTTGAATATAGATTTCATATAATTTTTAGGGTGATTTTTTGGTAATTTTTTAAAAATATCTGAATTATATCATAGAATAGAAAAATACAAAAAAGAAATACGGTATTTTTAATTATAATAAAAATACATGAAAACATGATTAATGGTTGATTTAAATTAACGTGGTGTTATCCTCAGATTCCCTAATTATTATATATAGTCACCATATTAATCATTATTGGTAGTCTTATGACAAATTAATAAATTATTCAATATTATATTCAAAAAATATCCTCTCATAACCTTATAAATACCACCCCTTCCCCTCAAAAATTCATTTAGTTGTTTATTACTCATTCTCTATCAAAATACAACCTAATATCTACCCGAAGTCCCTAGAAGACTTGTTCTTATCGAATGACAAGTATGAGGTTCTTTAAGGAGAATCATAAGTGGTGAAAATCAAAAGAAGAGGTCAATTCTCAACTAAATATCTTTTAATTTTATTATTCTTTTACCAACCCCATATGCATTTCATCCTCATAAAAATAGTACGATGTTTATATTAAATAAAATGATATGTTAATATTATTTTTAAATATACATCTAACACATTGAATTATTTTTATTCAAACATGAATACAATGTCCACAATATGGTTGGTTTAATTCCACAATAAACAACACACTTCATTTTTATCAAGCACCTATAAGGCTTGTTTTATAAGTATTTTTTTGTTAAATATAATTATAATAAGTAAATTCAAGAATAATTATTTATTTATTATTATTAAAATAATTACATTTTAATTGAACATAATTTAATTATAGTAAATCAAATACAAATTTAATTGTTTTTAATTATATAATTAATGACTCTAATTTTATTAACCAGTACAGTTTGTGTAGATACATAATGATTCTATAAATAATGAAAAAAAATTCTTCAAACCAACCCATATTCATTAGGATATGGTTTCTCTCCCTTTCCTAAACATTCCTTCTCAATTATTATTATTCAATTATTAAATTTTATTCATATATGTATTAAAAATATACAATTATATTAATTCAATTTTCTTATATGGGGATAAACATGTTATAAAGGTACCCCTCTCCATTTAATTCCATAAGACAAACCGATTAAAAAGAAATTATTTGCTTCATAACCTCTGTTGTGTACGACTCCAAAAAAATTTTCAAACCATCCATGGTATAAAAAAATTTTACATTATATTATTGAAAACTATTCTTATATCATTTCTATTTTTGTGAAAACAAATATTTGGTTTCCCATATTTAAATAATATCAACCATTTTCCCTAAAACCCATTCCATGTGGTACATTTCTGAAGCTACCTATCTACTCATTTTCACATATTCAATACATATGGAATGAATTTGTCATGGTATATTCATAATTTGTTTTCTAGTAATGTAAAATAAAATTTTGGTCCTTTTTTTATTTAGTCCAACTTGATTCACCATATGGTTATTCTACAAGACATGAATTTGTATCCCATTTCCTATTATATGTAATTATTATATTTATTCATTATATATGATTTACATTTTTTGAACACATAAAAATGTTTATATTATGATGGTCGCACCCATATATCGCTCAAAAGAATTGGGTAATTCTTATGTATGGGGAGATGATATTTATGGGTTCAGGGTGAAAATATAATCCATGATGAGACCATGTCCACCATGTGATATTGTAGTTGATGTTAACCCTGACTTATGTTTATTTCAGGTTTTATGTTTCTTCCAAATTATTATTTTACCATGATATAATGTCCCATATTTTTAATTTCATTCTCCCATATTATTATTCATGAGACTTACCATTTGTGATATCATGTTATGATTCTTAACACATATGTTGTGCTTTTTCACAATTTTATTTACCTATTAGTATTCAAAACTAACCCTTTTCAATATGTATTTCATAGTTTATGTAAACATATATTTGGGGAAAAATTATATCATAGTTAATTATGGAGAATAAAATAATTATGTTTTATTTTAATTCCCCTTTCATGAATTTTAAACCTAGCCTTTTGAAAATTCTAAAACACCCAATATTTCGGTTTTATTTATTTTAAATTTATGCTTAAAACAATTTTATAACATGTGTAAAAGGATTGGGTAACTATAAATTATATTCTCATTAGGAAAAGAAACATCGTATCATCACATAATACATCCCTTTACCATTACACGAGGTTTCATGTTCTAATCATACAATGCAACTTTTGATACACACACATAAAAATGGGAATAATCATAGGCTAATCACCCAAGGAAAGAACAATCAAAACCTAAACGTGTCCCACATGTATCATATTCTCATTAAAAAATGATACTTAAGATTATCAACTATTTTATCCCATGATCATCACTAGAGTCATCCTATTAAAATCTCAGGAGGTGAATTACAATTTTCACATAAGGCATCTTACGAATCATTACCTTTGATAACGATTTTGATAAGTTAGGTAGGTTTTTCAACCATTTCATTTCAAATATGTAATTGTAAGTGTTTCCTAAAAATAAAAAAATTGAATTACATATTATAGTCACATAAGAGTTATCATGGATTAATTTCTAATGGGGATTTGAATTTTTATCCATATACAGTCATCACAAGAAGGTGGGTGTAGTTTAATGTCTACTGGGGTTATTGGGAATATTTTGTATACTTCATGAATTCTACTAGGATTCCAGGGAAATTTCTCACAAGAAAGATAATAATAATGTTAATATCTTGATTGAACAGAAAATTGGATTCATATGTGTTATATTAGGATAATAATAGTACCCCACATTGTTCAAATTTAATAGTTTAAGGTCATATGATAGGACTACTCCATTAATTTTAATTTCATGTTATAAGGTTTGTTTGATGAATGTGGTTAAATAAAAAGAAAAATTTGGTATTTTAAATGTTGTTACATAGATTCTACCTTGGAAAAATTGATATATTTGGGAATTTAAAATAATTTCATTGTTTGTTTAAGGGAATTCATTAGAGATACAATCATACCTATGCTAAAGAGGAATGTGGATGGATGTTACAAGAACAGTCTTGGTTCAATGGGTTCATCGTTTAAGGACAAAGATATTTTCCATGAATACAATGATTTCATGAATAAATAACTATCATTTGGGTATTGGTCCCCTATGTCCAAAACATTCATGGAAATTTGTTCCATAAAAAATGGAACCAAAATGATACCCACGAAATGGGATTTTTTTGAAATATGGGTATTTCAAACACCATTTTCTGTAGTGAATATGTCGATATTATGGGCGGTAATATTCTTCATTGAAGTTAGTTTTGAAAGAATATCATGAACATAATAAAATACATTAAATTATTTTCAAGAGGTTACTATCATATTTTCACAACTGAAAGAACCTAATGAATCCATTTTTGGTTTTATAGAGCATAAAAAAGAGATATTTTACAAGATTAGAGATTTGGATTCCCAATAATATGGAATACCAAATATCATACCCCTAAAATTGAATTCTATGGGTTATTTTTAGGACTATTGGTCATTAAGGTGGACCTATTTAGAAATTATATTGAAAATTTAGCATTATGTGGAGACATAAATTATAGAACCACGAAACTATGATTTGTACTAATATACAACCTTTAACCCCTAGAATGTATTAAACCATTATTTCCTCTTAGAGCATTCATGTATATGTTCTTCGATGTCACCCCCATCAGAATGGGATCCAAAGAGGAAGATAATGATATAGTAATGAGGAAAATGATTTATTTAAAGAATTTTATAATTTAATTTCATGATACTATGGTCCCCCATATTCTTATAAAATTCAGTAGTTTCCATAGATGCGATCTCGAGATCTTTAAAAAAATTTAATTGTTTCCCTTATTTCATTAAAATCTTCTTTGTGGGGACGTATTATGACTTAAATTATTGAAATTGATGCTACTCATTTATTTATGAACCATATTACGTGAAACAAACTTCAACAATCAACATTTAACAAATCCATTAATTTGAAATTTCATTGGGAAAATTGCATGAAATATCGTTTCAAAAATAAGTCTTATAAATTTTTTTAAGAACTAACCAAATGTCTAGTCGAGATAATGATGATGTTTTGAAATAGAGGAAAGAGATAGTGGATAACTTTGTTCTTCAATAATGTATGTAGATAAAAAAACACTATATTTTTCTACATGATGACATATGGGTAGATCAATAATCTTTTTATATATGTGTTTCAATTATATAGGTCCAGTCTCTAGGACATCATCATTATCAATGAAACCAACCTGGACACCCTAGGCCACCGATTTAGAATCTCTGACTCCTTTAACCAGTAGAATCACCCAAGTATCATCCATGTAATTTTTTATCACAACCTTATGATTATCTTCATGCTCAATAACAATAAAATAAAGACCATTGACATGTTATTTAATACAAAGGTGTTTCCCCATCAATAATAAAACATCTTATAGGCCTTGATTAAACCCCAATGGAAGGATTGATGAATTGGACCTATTTCTTAGGGAAATGAAAAAGATCAATCAGATTGGGAGACTTGGTTTCATAGAAATGAAATGTGTATGTGGACTCACTTCTTTTCATAAAATATATAAGGTGGTATGGACCTTGTAGTTTTTCATTTACTGCCACAAGGGTCCATTTCTAGAACTATTAATGATATGTCCACTAGATATGAGTAACTTCTTCTTGCACCAAGGATAATTTTTGATAATCATGATGGGTATCATTATAATATTATTATTCCCCATCCAAAGTTATATTAAAATGAGTTATCTCCCATTGAAATGAGTAGGAGGATAAAGAGAAGACATTGTTTCTCATGAAGAAATTTTTTGGGGGGGGCATCAGTAAGACAATAGTTGCATAATCAAAACCTACATCTTGATCTCTATTTTAATATGTGGTTTCATATCATCTTCAATGAGTCTCAAGGAAGGTTTAGGGAGAGGATAAACCTGTTTTAGGGATCTCAAATATGATTTGGACATGAGACAACTATATACTTTTTGAGAAGGTATACCATGTAGAATGGGTTTTTGTGTGAAGGATGTGTCCCCATATATAATACTTGCGATATTAATAGATATATTCCAAAATAGGTTTCTCATTATATTCATGGATATATATATGGGGGTGAGGCCATAGACATTCCTCGAATACATACAGTTAGTGGAGGGGTACTGGATCAATCTAGCTATATGAATTCTATGGAGGTTGTATAACATAATTGAGAATTTACAATGAAGGGACATATCAATTTTTCCCTATGTACCCTTATAGTACATATATAGATGTTAAGTTGATTATTATTGAGCAATAAGATCAAAATATGCTCACCACTTAGAGGAAATATTCATTTCATGATTAGAAAACATTACTAGAGTGTGGAAACTACTGATCGATGGAAATGGATTGGTCTGCATGATCATTTCCTAGGATTATTTGTCCTTCTATACACTCAACACTCCAAACATGGAAATCATAAATAATGGATAAGGAATTATGATGAATAAATTATAATTTATGGCCTCTAAATGTGGGGAATTAGTCACATATATTGATTGAAAGTGTATTTTTGAACCATACTCCCCACACTGATTCGTATATTAATTTTACTATATTAAGTTGATAACACCAACATCAGACATCATTTTCTACTATCAATTACAATAATTTATCATTATAAATATATTTCTCTTCTTTCCTAGAATGAATTAGGTGAGAGGGTAGTCCATCCCATAGTTTTCAATCCAATCAGTGTAACACCCCAATATTTCATAGTAATTTATTTTCTTTAAAATAATTCAATAGCTTGCGTTACTGGCAACACCGAGTTCGAGCACGACACGACTTACCAAACTAGCCATTCAAAAAGTGGTTATGAATAACATTAACTAAATTTTGAGTTTTATATAATATATATAATTTTAGAATCCATATTATGAGTTTCTTATGCATAACATAAGAACAAATTAATTTTTTCTGATAAAAGAAGTATTTTTCAAAAAATGTAATTTCACCACCATTTAATTTAAAAAACATTTTAAAAGCAATATTTTAAAATTTTATATATTAGATTTATTGAAATTAAATTATTCATTAGAATCAAGACATAGAACTTTATTTCAGATAAATATTTGGTACTTTTCAAATAAAATTCATATATTTGATGAATACTAAAAAATACTAAATTTTAATTGAAAACAAAATTTTTAATTGAAATAATTTATATTGTTAAATTATGGATTTAAATGGTTTAGAAGGATAATTATTTTATATTTTTATCATTTAATACAATTATGTCATTATATGTAATTTCAAATTTAATTTTGACAAAAACACATGTCAATGTTTTGATAGTTTTAACTTTTTAAAAAACCCACTTTTTAGTTTTGAAAACATGAATTAATTTTAAATTAATTGATGTGACTTTATTGTTTTTAATTTTGTCAAATAGAATTAAATTTTGAATTTGTAATATCAAAATTATCTTAGGGTGAACATTTATTATTTTTCTGAAAAGGTTTAATTTTTTATAAATAGTGAAAAACACAACGTTATTGTTTAAAAACAAATTATTATTTTAATAATTATATTTTTTATTTTTTTAAGTCAAAATAGATACATAATTCATATATATGTTCAATTTAATTTATTTGAGTCATTTTATATTAAGATTATATATATATAACTTTATTGCACTTTTTACCGTCTTTTACCCACCTTTTAAGAGCATTTAAAAATTTGTATTAAATGTAATTTTACTAAATCTGTATATTGAATTTCAAAAGCCCAAGAGACTCCAATAACATCAGTATCTAAAAGGTGGTTACATAAGATGAAAATAATTTTTGGTGAATAGTAACTTTTGACTCTTATTTACCATAGTTATAAGTAAATAGGGTAATTAAGGTTTAAATTTATATTATAATTACCCTAACACATGTACTAATTCTATTTAATAAGTTTAATTCGACCAAAAACTACCTTAGAAGTAATATATTATCCTATTAGGTCCACTTGGGTTAGATTATAACATTTATTATTATTTTATTCAATGATGACTTAAAAGTGTTAAATTCAAAGATTAATAACTAAACCATTTTAAATATAGGGTTACACATAAGATAAATTCGACTATAAATATTCATTATATGTCTAAAATTATTTACTACATAATGGTATTTTATCTAAAATCTATAGACATTAAATAATCTAATTTATATATGACACAATGATGATGCAGTAATTACCTAATTAATGAAATATTAAAATAATAGATATTATAAATAAACAAAAAAATGTAAATTGTAACTTATGATGAATAAAAATAATTTTATAGAATAATATAAAATTTTAGGGCAGATTTAATAAATTTTACTAGAAGTGATAAATTTTTTATAGATTTCAAAAAAATCTAATACTAAATAGTGTCAAAATTGACATAATTGGGGTTTAAAAAAAATACTATATTATTAATTTATATAATATTCCAAAAAATATAAGGTTCCACAAAAAGACCAGGATAAGGTTATATATATTAATATTGAACCCCTTTGGTTTTCACTTGGCTGGTTATAGTACGTTTATTAACAATATAATATAAAAATAAAAGAGACATGTCAAATATAAAACTATTTAACTAAGATTTAAATCTAAAAGACATGGTTAATATGGTGACATAAACCTGTCTAAAACCTATTTTTTGTGAGGTTTTAGACCCACACACACCTTAGCCTTGAAATAAATCATTTTTGGAGCCATTATAAATCGCAAATTAATTTATTATAAAATAATATTTCAATCCTAAAGTGCCCCTCACACCTCCTATAAAAGGGAACAAGCCCTTCTCTCAAAATCAAATACCAAAGCCATTTATCTCGACAACCCCTACCCAAATATCCTCCCAACTTCTCTCACATCAACCTAATGTCCTTACATTGATCATAAAGTTTCATGATCTATCCCTCGGGGCCCATGTTGTGACTACCCTAAGCACACCTTCCATAGGCTAGGGGCTGGCGACTAGCTCTGAAGGCATAATCCCTAATACTGGGAAGGCATTACCTTTATAACCTATAAGCACACACAACTAAGAACAAAGAAAGATAAAATCTCAAGTCACTTGAATAGTAAATAGTGTGATTGGAGTATATAAAAATGGGCCAAATAAAAGCCCAACTAGAAAGTACAAGAAACTGAAAGTACAAGATGACTGATAGGTGAAAAGAAGATGTTGGATCGTCCACCACGAATCCTACCCAAAGGGTAGGTACAGCTCATGAGCAGCCATCTCTGCAGTTTTCCTCTTCTAACGTCTACTTCTGAGGTACCTCCCGTCCAGGTACTCTCGTCCTCAGTCAGCACTGTCTGTCGTCTACACCAAACACAATGAGGTGTGGGCATAGACCGTGTAGGGGTATGTATAATAATACTCAGTAGGGACTTGGAGGCCTTCAAGGTATCATAAAACCCACCAAGGATTAACCACAAGGCATAACATCAACTGAAAACCCTACTTATGTATATTCCCATACATATACATAAGTTATCAAGTATACCCATCTCAACCAGGAGGAAACATAGGGTCTAACCCAAAAGGCCAAAGCTCAACTGTTCCACAAAAGAAGGAAAACCACAATGGAAAATACCACACATGTACACCACACAAAATAATACCACGAAGGTATTACCATGAAGGAAAGTACCACACAGGTACGAACTCATCTCACACCAGGAATAACTTAGGTAAAATATTAGAGATGATAAGATGTAACTACTAAATCATCGTACATTGTTTAGAGGCAGACCCACGAAGGATATCTAATAATAATTAGACAGAAATAGGATCTCTAGGTTCTGATCCACATAGAATTGCTCAGTACTAACCCACACAGGATTTCTCTTGCTGACCCACACAGGATCGCTCGATGCTGACCGACACAGGATCGCTAGGTGCTGACCAACAATGGATTGCGAGGTGCTGACCCAGAAAGGATCTCTTCCTCAAGTCAAATCCTGCTATTGGGTTCCTATGCTAAGCTTGATCGACACAGGGAGGGTCCACTCCTCAATCCAATAGTCGACACTCAAACTACCACAATTTCCCATGATGAAGTATCCCAAAGTACCTCCACATCATAGGGGTCCTAACACAATAAACAGCACATCAATCGGACACTCGGTCTGTATGTTATTTGCCTTTTAGTCATGAGGTCTTGGTTGGATTCATGCTCGATCCAACCTGAATGTATACCAACTTTGTCCAAATCTCATTTGGTGTATACCAATGGGACCTTCTCACTCCAAGGTTTCCAGTGCCAGAAATGGTAGGTCAAACAGATACCTGACACCAAAGTTATGGACAAAGAGAGTATTGGGTTGAAATTGGTCCGGTTCTGGCCCAGCCCACGCTGGGTTCGGGATGGCCCACACGGGGAAGTCCAGCCCACGATGGGAGGCACGGCCTAGCCGGCGCCGAGGACGCGAGGGCCACGAAGGTCACGGGTCATGGAGGCTGCTGGGCGGCGGATCGTCGTGCCTTCACCGGCAGCCGACATGACCTACAACCCTTCGTTCTTCGCCTTCATCGCGGTTCTCAAGTTCCCCCAGTTCCAACCACTGTCACTGGTCTCCGTCACCATCGTGAATATCATAGAACACATCCATATGATTTTCTGAAGGGTTGGGCCAAATTTATTTGTCCCATACCCTTGGACTTAGGTCGGTAGCAAATAGCTCGTGAAAGATCATTCAATGTGAGAGGGAATATAACATTGATCAAATTAAAACACACCCCAACCTCTAAGGTTTATTCACAGAGGCCACAAGAATAGAGACTATTTATTTGGGGATAGACAGAAGTCAGTGACATCGGAATTTCTTCAATTTTCTGTCAGTTCATCGTTGGAGATTTTCCTCGTTGGCGTTCTTCTTTGGAGAGCATTCTCCCAAAAGTTCTACTCTCCCAGATTCCACAAAAAAGAAAGGTATCACACATAATAGAATGAGTTATCTATTATTGGTATTGGTATAATTTCAAAATATATTAATTAATTAATTGATTGTTTGGGTTAATGAATTAAAGGTGGTAGTTGGCATAATTAAGTGGTGGGGGGGGGGGGGGGGCTCAAGATTTTTCTCCCCATTAAGAGGGAGTTCAAAGGGGTTTAAGGGGTTTTAATTCTCATGTGGTCCCCACCTGTCTAACCCACATGGATGGTTAGGATCGGGTGATACCAACCACCATATCTTATGTAGATAGGTTTTAGTACAGGTGGTCCCCACCATTAAAACATCCAATGGAATGTTTCAACAATGAATATAAACATGTTACACATTTTTATATTATTATATTATTTCACAAAAAACACAGAAACAATCATTCACTCTTGACTCGATATGGTCGAGTTGAAGGTATACTTAAGAGAATACTAGCACTGCGAGTTCAACGGTTCCCCCTAATTTTAATTCCAAGAAACGGTTCAAAAGTTAGAAAATTCCTCTTGTAAATTTACTAAACGTACCCAAAAATGTTTGGAAATTCATTCAGGGCACACCGGTACTCAGAATCCCATGCCGTAAATTTTCACGGACTCGTAAAATTCCCATTAATTAAAAACAATTTCATGGATGTTAAGGGTCTTTAAATTCTCCCCACCTCAGGGATTTATGTCCCTCTAAGCCATAACATAGAACTAGGAAAAAAAAGTGGGGGTATTGAGCATGAATTTGAGCCTCTCACTCCCATGTGCTCTCCTAGAAGTTCTCTTGCTGCCAGCGAACACGCACCAGAGGTATTGACCACCCATGAAAGAACAACTCCTATAGATCCTCAATCTCTACTGGATCCTCCATAAAAGTCACCCCATCATTGACGTCAAGCTCTCTGTGGTAGATGATGTGATATGGGTCATGCACGTATCTCCTCTGTTGGGATACGCAGAAGACATCGTGCACCCGGTGCAATTGAGGCGTAAGAGCTAAGCGGTATGCCACCTCTCCAACTCCACCGAGGACCTGAAAAGGTCTTATGAACCTCAGAGATAACATTCCACATTAGGAAAATTTCCACAAACTTCGTCAAGATGAGACCCGTAGAAAGACGTGGTCGCCATCCTCGAACTCCAGAGGTCTCCATCTCTTGTCAGAATATGACTTCAGCCTACTCTGTGCAGTCTTCATCCTCTCCTGGATAATCTGCACCTTCTCTATGGTAGACTATACAATCTCCGGTCCCACTAGGGCTGACTCCCCAGGTTAATTCTAGCACAAAGGTGACCTGCAAGGTCTCCCATTAAATGCCTCAAAATGGTTCCATCCCTGTGGTGTAGTGATAGTTATTGTTGTATACAAACTCCACCAAAATCAAGTGATCCTCTTAGCTGCAACATAAGTCGAGGACAAAAGCATGCATCGTGTCCTCGAGAGTTTGAATAGTTCGGTTAGTCTGGCCATCCTTCTGAGGATGGAAGGCGGTGCTCAAATGAAGCTCCATCTCGAATGCCTCCTGTAACCCCTTCCACAGCTGTGAATTAAAACGTGTTTCAGGATAGGAGAAAATCGTCGAAGGTACACCATGTAGCCGCAAAATCTCATACACATATGGGCGTCCGAAGCTCTTTACTGAACCTTGCTATCTGATCAGTAGGAAGCGGGCCGACATGGTGAGTAAGTCAACGATCACCCAAATCGAGTCATGACCCCTGGATGTATGGGGAAGTCCTGTCACGAAGTCCATGGATATCCCGTCCCACTTCTACTCTGGGACCTATAAAAGCTAAACCAAGCCTGCTGGTACCTAATGCTCCACTTTAACATGTAGACTGGTGAGGCAACAAGAGACAAACTATGCAACTTTGATCTTCATTCCCGGCCACCAGGGATGTCGTCAAAGATCCTGGTACATCTTCACCACTATTGGATGTACCGCTAGAGGGGACGTGTGAAACTCCCTCATCACCTGCTCCCGAAGTGACACTAGTATCATGGTATGTCCTATGATGAGGATGAACTGCTCCCCACATTCAGAAAATCCATTAGGTGAATGTCCTGTGGATATCTAAGCACGTCGTGTCCCGCAATTGACGTCACCATGCTGTGCCTCCATGACTCACTGAAGAAGTTGGGGACTGACTGTATGAGACTAAAGAAAAACTGCTCCATCTCTATTGACAAAGGATATCAATTAAGTGACTAGCTACTCCGTTGCCTCGACTAGCTGTTTTATTCCATATCTCCAGCTGAGTGCATCTGCTACAACATTTCCCTTCCTTGGAGTATAGACTATCTCGATGTCATAGTCATAGAAGAACTCATGCCAACATTGTTGTCTCAGATTCAGGTCCTTATGAGAGAAGATATACCGGAGGCGCTTTTGATCAGAGTAGAATGTAAAATGATCACCCATCAAGTAATTTCGCCACATCCTCAATGAGAATACCACTAATACTAACTCCCAGTCATGGGTAGCGTAGTTCTACTCATGTTGTCTCATCTCTCGGGAACCATACGCGATCACTGCTCACTCCTACATCAAGACACATCTATGTCCAGTCCCTGATGCATCGTAGTAGACTACATACCCTACACTCTCCTATAGAAGAATCAATATGGGGGCACTATTTAGCCTCTGCCTCAGCTTCTGAAAACTCCGCTAGCATCTCTCCGTCCACACGAAGTGCTGCCCCTACTTCGTCAACCCTAATAGAGGTGCTATAACTCATTAAAAATCTTCCACAAATCATTGGTAGCATCCATTGAAACCCAGGGAAGTTCATACCACCGTCATAGTCATAGGTGTCTCCCAATCAATTACTTTCACATTCTTCACTGGATGTACTGCAACTCTAGCCTCTGATATGACATGTACCCGAAAGTGAACCTCTCGAATCTAGAACTGGCACTTTGAGAGCTTATCATAAGTCTTCTGCTATCGGATTGTGTCCAGTACTACCCCCAAATGATAAGTATGATCCTCCTTAGTAGCTGAGTAGATCAGAATGTCATCGATGAAGAATAAAACAAAGCTATCAAGGTAAGGCTGAAAGATCCTATTCAGGAGTCCCATTAACACTGCTAGTGCATTGGTTACACTGAATGGAATAACCAAAAACTCATAATGGTCGTACCGACATATGATACTCATCTTCGGCACATTCACATCTCATACTCTCAGTTAGTGATAGCCTGATCTAGGTTATATCTTCAAGATCCATTGTGCTACCTTCATCTGATCAAAGAGGTCATCAATCCATGAGAGTTGGTGCTTGTTTCTCACGGTCACTTGGTTCAGGCACCAATAGTAGACACAATGTCTCCATATCCCATCTGACTTCTTTGAAAAAAACATTGGGGCTACCCAAGGAAAAACACTGGGCCTAATAGACCCTTTTCTTTGTAAGTCCTTCAGCTATACACGCAGTTCACGAAGCTCAACGAGAGACATTCGATACGCTAGTGTAGATATCAGTGCCTTATATAGGTAAAATTCAATGTAAAATTCCACCTCTCTACGTGGAGGTAGACTTGGAACATCATCAGGGAAGATATCCATGTACTGGTCCATCACTGTACTATATCTCGGACTCTCCACATCATCCGCTCTAAGGGTAAGGCTATCCAAATGATGAGTGATCGGTTGCACCCTCCCCTAGATAAGTCCATCCTATGCTATAAAGGACCCATTCTCGCCGATGAGGGTAAACCTGGTCCCATCCGTGCGAAAACACCACACTTTGTACCTAATACATTCATTCTGAGGATGGACTGTAGATAACTAGTCAATACCCAAGTTGACGGCATAAGGCCTCGATGCTGCTACTAAGAGATCCTAGCCAAGTCTCTCTCTTTCCAGAGTATTCTCACACTACCAGAACTTGTGCGTAACCATTGAATCTAATCTCGTAGGATACTTTAGCCGTAAGGATCAAACCAATAGCTCCGTCAAAATCTCTGAGCTCTAAACGAGGGCAGTGGAAATAAAATAATGACCAGCACCTGTGTCTATAAGTACTACATCTATAGTAGAGTACACACATATCGTACATCGTATCATCTCTAGAGTGTCATGGTCATAGGATTTTTCTGCCTAGAGATGAGCTCTCCCATATACACCTACTCCCTGAGGTCAGGGTGGATCTCCTAGTGGTGGTGGAAGTAACATCTCAAATCGTCGCCCACCGTTAGCTGCATGACCAACTCCTCCGCCACATCCACCTTCTCCCTGTGGACCTCCCCGGTAAAGTCTATATATCTTCCTGGGCAGTCCTTCGACCATTTTTTGATCATCTGTATGGTGGGTCAGACTGTCGCAAGCCATTTGTCCCATCCCACTGCATGCGTAACACTACTCGCTCATGGCATGACTAGATTTTCCTCG
Source organism: Viscum album (assembly GCA_963277665.1). NCBI lineage: Eukaryota > Viridiplantae > Streptophyta > Magnoliopsida > Santalales > Viscaceae > Viscum > Viscum album. The sequence continues at coordinate 1,427,013,673 of OY728156.1, read as the reverse complement.
GGTGCCCCGCACAACCGACCCTAAATCCTGTGGTCTTCCACTAGTAGGTATGGTCATTTTGGACCTCTATGTCATCTGTCTACTGCCATATGCAAAATACTCCGCTATTTGATGAGTGATAGTGGGTCTTCATGCTGGTGACTACTCAGTAATGAAACTCTACACTAGGAGGGCTCTCTCTTACACCCCGCCTGGGTCGGGTTTCTATGTGTGATCATCGAATCCCTGATCTCCCACCTGAGTCTCTGTTCAATGGTCTGGGCCCTGAACAATGGGCCCCGCACCATATCTATAGAGTAGCGTGAGAGGTAAGTGAACCTCACTGAGTACTTATCCACAGTCATAATGCTCTGTTGTAGATGAAGTAACTCTAGTATGTGCACTGCGTGAAGAGTCTCTAGGAAAAACTCTTCCTAAAAAAGGCCCTCGAAGTCTTCCCTGAGAAGTATCACCTCATCGTGAGCCTAGAGCATCATGCTCTAGCATATTCCTACATCTTCCAGTAGAATACTGGCCGTAAGGATCACCATGAGATTAGCTGGTGTCCCTACCAGTCAGAAGACTCTCAGTACGGCCTCCAGCTAATCATCAACTTCCTGTGGGTCCATTTCTCCCATGAACTTGGGTGGCCTCTGTTGTTGGAACTCATGCAATGCATTCAAGTGGTGTGAACCCTCTACTATAGGGGCTTGTGGCATTGGCGTCCCAACGGGTAATGGTAGCAGTGGTTCCTCTGCTGGTGCCTCTACTGGAAGAGGGCGCTGCACCGTGGCCTCATCACTCCATGGGCTATCAGTGCATACTATTTTCGGAACCCTATATAGCTCTCTGCATAGAGGAATCCTAAAATAAAATAGGTGAGCCATGGTAAAAAAGGTATACAATGTGAGCTGACTCAAATATACCAAAAAGGAAACTCTTGAAAACTCACACACAATCTGTGTTTTTGTGAACTGAGTCAGAAATCAGAAGTTAGGGTCCTGGTATATGGATACGTCACCCGCGACACCAACACTAGATTCCCAAAACTGATAACCACACCCACTAAACTTAACACTATTCCCCTTAGAATGAACAATAAAAGTCATATGTTCTATGGTTGAACCGACTCCTCTAATACCAATTTTTCATGATCCGTCCCCTAGGGCCCCTGCCATGACTACCCCAATCCCGCCTTCCAAAGGCTAGGGGATGGAGACTAGCACCGAAGTCGTATTCCCTAAAACTGTGAAGGTAGTTCCTTTATAACCTATATGCACACACAACCAATCACACATCAAGATACTAACTCAAGTAAACTGAATAGTAAACATAGTGAGTGTAGTATGTAAATAGGGCCCAGAATACAAGCCCAACTAGAAAGTACAAGAAACGTAAAGTAAAATATTGTTGATAGGTTAAAAGCAGCTCCTTATTCATCCACCATGAATCCTACCTGAAGGGTAGGTACATATCATGAACGGTCATCTCTGCGGTTTTCCTCGCCTAACGTCCACGCCCGGGCTACCTCCAATCCTGGTACTCTCATCCTCAGTCATTATTTTCTTTCGTCTGCACCAAACACAACAAGGTGTGGGCAAAGCCCGTGCAGGGGTGAGTATAACGATACACAGTAGGAATCCTGAGACCCCCAATGTCTCAAAAAATCAACCAAAGATATACCAAAAGGAATTAAATCAACTCACAACCCTACTTTGGTATATGCCCATACATATACTTAAGTTATCAAGTATACCAATCTCAACAATGAGGAAACATAAGTTCCAACCCGAAATACCAAAGGTCATCTTTTCAACAATGTATGGAAAATGAAAAATGTAAGTACCACATAGGTACACCACACAGAAGAATACCACTAAGGCATTACCAAGAAGGAAAGTACCACAGTTGTACAAACTCAGCTCACCCTAGGTATAAATTAGGTATAATAGTAGAGATGATTAGATGTAACTACGGAGTCATCATACACTTTTAAGAGGCAGTCCCATGAAGGATTGCTAATCATCGTCAGACCCACATAGGATCTATAGGTGCTGACCCACACATGATTTCTCATTACTGACCCACACAGGATCACTCGATGTTGACCCACACATGATCCCTGGGTACTGACCCACAAAAGATTGCTAGGTGCTAACCCACAGTGCATCACTATTTTAGTCTTGCATGGAATCCTAGATTGGTTCCTTGTAGGACCCTCAATGTAAGACTAATGAAGGATCTCTTCCTCAAGTCACAGCCAGCTACTCTGTTCCCGTGCTAAACCTACTCATCTCCGGGAGGGTATGTAGGTCAAGCTACTAGTAAATACTCAAAATTTCATGATTTCCCAAGAAGAAGTATACCAAAGGACCACCACGTCATCGGGGTCTCAAGGAAATAAACGGCGCATCCACCACGTCATCGGGGTCTCAAGGAAATAAACGGCGCATCAATCAGATGCTCGGTCTGTTTGTTTTTAGTTTTTTAGTTCCGAGGGCCCGGTTGGATTTGTGATCGATCCAACCTGACCATATCACAACATTATCCAAATCTCAAATGGGGCATATCAAAGGGACCTTCTTTCTCTGAGGTTTCTAGTGATGTTTACGGTTTGTCAAACGTACACCTGCTGCTAATTTTATGGCCAAAAGAGAGTATAGGGTCGAAACTGGTCCGGGTCCGGTCTGACCTGGTCCGACCGACCTAGCCCGTGCAAGGTCTGGCCCGACCCATGCTGGGATGCCTGGCTCATGCTTGGTGGTCTGTCCTATCCCGAGCGGCCTGGCCGAGGTGTCATGGAGTCCATATGGGCCACGAAGGCCACAGGGCACAAAGGCCACAGGGCGGTGGAGCACCGTGCCTTCACCGGCATCCGGCTTGACAGGCCGCCCTTCGTTCTTCATCTTCGTCAGAGTTCTTGATTTCCACCGGTGCCAACCGCCATCACTGGTCGTCGTCACCGCCATAAAGATCACACAAATGATCTAAAACATTTGTGGAAGGTTCGGTCCATGTTTGTTTGGACCATACCCTCTGCGTTAGGGTGGTAGCATACTGCTTGGCGAATATGAATCAATGAGAGAGGGAATTTATGATTCATAAAATTAAAAAGCACCCCTACCTCAAAGGTTCATTGATGGAGGCCGCAAGGAAGGAGAAAATGTTGTTGGGGATATATGGATGTTAGTGATGCTGGCGTTTCCATAATCTTCGATTCGTTCGTCGTTGGAGATGTTCTTCATTGGAATTCTTTTTTAGAGAGCTTTCTCCTAATAGTTATTCTCTTCCCAATTCCACTAAAATGAAAGGTAGCCCACATAATAGAAAAAGTTATATATAATGTTTGTTGGAATAATTTCAAAATTTCTTAATTAATTAATTGATGGGTTGGCTTAAATAATTAAAGTGGAGTGTTGGAATAATTAAGTGGGGTAGCTCAAGAGGTTTCTCCCCATTAAGAGGGTGTTCAAAGGGGTTCAAGTGGTTTTAAGTCTTGGGTGGTCCCCACCACCATAACCCACATAGGAAGTTAGGCTCATGTGGTCGCCACCACCATATCCTATGTTAATAGGTTTTAGTATAGGTGGTCCCCACCATTCAAATATCCAAATGGATGGTTTCAACTAAAGAAATTAAAAATGTTACACATTTTATTTTATTTTATTCTTTCACAAAAAACACAAAAACTATATTTCACTCTCAACTCACTACGGTCAAGATGAAGGTATCCTTAAGAGAATACCGGCACTTCATGTTCAATGGTTCCATCAGATTTCAATTCTGAGAACCGGTTCAAATGTTAAAAAACGTGCGCGTACCATTATTGATTGTACCTGAAAATATGTTCAAAAATTCATTCCAGGCACACCGGGCCTTGGAATCATGTGCCGTCAATTTTTGTGGACTCATAAGATTACCATTTAATTAAAAAAATTCAATATAAATTCTGGGTCTTTACAAAAATCCAACCTATTTCTCATAATGAAACACCAAAATAATAGGTAATAATTTCACCACCCACTTTCAAGTTCTTTTCTTCTTCTACATCCTATTTATTTTTTTTCATACCAAAATAATAAACCCAATACATTATAAAAACTGTGATGTTATAATAAATATGGTATAATGATATTCATTATTCTATCCATCCTATAAATGACAAAGTCACCATACATGTGTATGTACGGCTTACCGTCTCTACGTCGTCGTGTAGTTTGTTATTCAAACATGTTATGATTTCGATGGGTATAATAGTGAGTATAACTGAGGTAAAAAATCAATATAAAATTTTAATGATTCTGTATATATGATATATCATCAAATTACATACAATTTCACCATCAATATAATGATATTGTCGCTCTTGCGTACACACGACTAATTGTCTCCACGAATGCGATTAGATTCATTCACGATCATAATCATTCAATAATAATGTTCAACATATGATTAAAAAATGTTTAAGAACTAAATATCAATATTGATATAAATTAAATACACCAAATACATAAAAAACATTAGTCTCCCTCGGAATCTGGGGATGACCGCCTTGATGGAAGGTTCAAACGTTCCGATTGGTTTCTAACAGGTTTCATCGTAGAACTGAAAACATCCAATGATTCCACATCCATTCAGACATACATTCCAAATGTAGGTGCTCATTAGTTTGTGGACTGATGAGGCGTAGGAATTTGCATTGGTTGAGAGGATGGGAGGTCAGACTCATCTCTCCTTTTTGAGGGGAATTATTGTCTACTCTGGGACTCTCATTGTAGATTTAAGTTATGTTTGTGAATCCTTATTACATTACCAAGTATAAAATGAGCTTTCCTTCAGATCATACAATCAGTGATTAAATATGTAGGAAATTTTAGAGAATATTTTTTATGTATTCGAGGTTCTTCATCGATAATGAGTCATCGGTATTTGTTAGAGATTCTTGGTCAATGTTACCCATCGACACATTTATACAGAAGTCTCATGGTCATTATGATGACCATGCTGGTTTTAAAGCCACTCAGTAGGGCACTTGATGTTTATTGTCATTTATAAGGACATGGATTATTTTAGAGTTGGGATCAAACCCATAGACGGGCAATATACGTATACTTTGTTTTTGAAAAGGAATCAGAACCCACGTAGTTCGAGTAAGGGAGTATGATGTTTATGATTGATGGCTCAAAGAAGGATGTCACAATTACTTTTACACTCTAAGCTCACGTGAGTCATGCTCGGTGTGAGAAACAAGATGTATTGGTAAAAATTAGACAATTGTGCCATGAAATTTGCAATCATAAGAAATAATGTGGGGCTTATGTACGTATGAAAGCCCAGATAAATGAAGTTTATGATATACTTTAGGGAAGAAATCCAGGAATAGGTTCCATAAAGGTATGTGTGCTTCATGGATATTTTGAATAATATAACTTGGGGCATACTCCTCAAAATGAGGCCCAAATTAGGAGAAGACTTATGATTGGGGTTTAATCCTAAAGAGGAATCCAGATAAAAGGTAAATTAGGATTGGTTAAGAGAAATTAGGACTGGGGATTACTCCTGAAAAGGAATCCCAGGTTAAGGGATTATGAATGGGACTTACTCCTGAAAAGGTGGCCCAGGTTAAGGATTAAGGTTTGGGGCTTACTCCTAAGTAAAATTCCCAAATTAGGGTACTGGGGCTTACTCATAAAAAGGAAACCTAGGTTAGGGGATCTGGGGCTTACTCCTACGAGGATGCCCCAGAAATTATGGGACTTGGGGCTTACTCTTAAAGAGGATGCCCAGATTTGAAGACTTATGACAGGGGATTATTCCTGATAAAGAGACCGAGGTTAAAGATTCTCTCATCTTAAAGGATGAGGTTGAATGAATGTACTCTCAATCAATTAGTGACATAAAGATATATAAATCACTAGGTTTTGAGAGATATTCCATAGAATTGATTTCATATAAGGAAGTCAAATCAAGAAATCATGCCATAAATGGATTTGATGAGTGTCTTGAAGACTAAGTCTTGAATAGGAATGGTGTAATAACTTAAGAGGGATGAAATGGGCAAGAAAGGATCCCAAAAATGCAGGGGCGCACAAGTCCTGTCAGGCGTGCAGGTACAGCGTGGGCGTGCAAGTATTGGTCGCGCAGGTCCTGGTCACGCCGATATGCCTATTCAACACATGGTGTACTTGCGTGACAGTTAACCAAAAGGGTAATACTTGAGAGACTCTTCATTAAAGCCTTTAGAATCCTCTTGAGGTTCTTCTAGAAAAGGGGCATGCAAGTTATATTGAAGGAGTAAGGCGGCATGCAAGTGTGGCCTTTTCCCTTAAGGGCTGGCCACTCAAGCGCGCAAGTGTTGATGAGTTTCAACACTTAGGCATTCCTCGCCCTCATTAGATCTTCCGTTCTAGGTAAGAAATTACCATAGAAGTGTTTCAAAATCTATGAAAAGAAACTAGGGCATTAGAAGCTCAAATATGAGTTTTTGAAAAAATATCTTCTAGAATGGGGGGCCCACAAGGTCTATTTATAGGCAAGAGAAGACCCCGGGCGGTTACAGGGTGGTTATCACTTAGGTCGCACAAGTAACTTGCATGAACATAAGACATCGCACAAGTGGACTTGCACGACAATGATATAACTTGCGCGAAACAGGTGCTTTTTATCCCTTGTTCATGCCTTTGTCGATTTTTTATATTTTCTTCAAAGGATGAATCACATTGACCTCAGATATTCCCCTTTTCTGATCTTTAGAATCTGTGACGAAAGGAGAATCAACAAAAGTCCCCCCTTAGAGTTGGATCTGAAAGAAATGAGGATTTGACTCTGAGGAAATCGAAGACATCCAAAGGAAAGGTGGAACACAAGTCTTGAGGGTGCAGAGGGAGGCGTGAAAGTGCACATCGTGTAGGGATACAACCCTTCATCGCATAGGATACGGCGCACAGGGTCCCGGTCGCGTCTATAAATAGTGGGCCTCACATCTGTACAAGCATCCAGATTTCCGGACTTCATACCTTCAAGATCTCGCCGTGCAAGTCACCTTAGCAATGCAGGATGCACTGTTTTCCAGTGTTTTCCTTGATGATGTTCTACTGTAAAGGTATTTGTCCTTTCGCGGTTTATACTTGCACGTAAAAACTATCGCAACACACGAATACTTGCGCGTCATGTTTAGACTTGTGTGACTTAATGCCTTAGCCATTTTTTTCGAATTCTTTCACAAATATTATGAAAAATAAACCCATTTAAGAGTTTAATTTATTCAGCTTTTGTGCAAATTCAATGGCTCCTAAGGGAATTAAAATGTCTAATGAACTGGCTAGCAAGCGGATTGATGACATGATGAACATCATTAGCCATTATTACTATGATATATGCGACAAAACTCTCCCATATTTGGATATGTACTTGAAGAAATGTCATCTTAATTTCCCACAGAGCATCTACCAGCCTCTATATGGTCATGGTCATCAGCAAGGAGTCAACATTCTAGATGCAAAGAAATATACACCTGAAATGCAGCTGCACTGCAACTCCTTCATTTCGGTTATGCTGTGCATTAAGGGCAACAACAATGGTGTGAACTTTCAAATTCTTCCTCCATGTCATTTCCTTGCAGATATGAAAATGGCAAACCCATGGGCTGAAATGTTTTCCACTGCCGATTGGTGGAGAGAAGACAAACATGGTATTAGAGCAATATCTGAAAAGAGTACACTCTCCAAATGGCTCTTTACTTCCAATGCTCCATTCTCAAATCCATGTATCCATATTCCAAGTCTCTTGGACAGAAACAGAGTCACTGTTTGATCAGTAGAAAATTTTCTCAAACCGCACTCAAGAACATCCTTTTACAATTTTTCCAAGAAGAGCTGGTATCACAGCATCTCTTATTTTATCCAATTGAATGAATTAATTCCAGGTGGTTTCTGATGAATCTCGGGATGCCGTAAATCAAATGAAGAGTTATATTGAAAGCCTTTTGTAATTCTTGAAAAGAGAAGAGACTCCAGTCTATGGATGTCCTTCTAACTCTTATGTATCAATGAAAAACACTTTCACCTTCACTCTTTTGTACCTGCATTCTCTTTTGCTACATGATTTAGATTTTACCTAAGCTAATGGGCCTAGTAAGCATAGTTTGATTTTTACTAGGATTAAATGTAAATATCCCAACAAACATAAATCCTTATAATTATTCAATGTTACCTAAATTATAGAAAAAATGTATTTTTAGTGAGCTGGGAACTTGTCTTCTATTCAGAGTTCCCCTGTCTTTTGTGGGCAGTTTAAATTCATGCACGTCGGACATACAAAGGCTAATGTTTAAGGTCAAAAGAGCTTTGACCAAAATGGATTAGAATTGACTCAATTCCTTGACAACTCAGCTGAAAACATAGTACCATACTCAAGTATGAGGGAAAATATGTAAGCTATGACTTATGAATATTTGAATCTGAGGAATGATTTGAAAAAGAGCTAAAAGGAATTAGAAGAAGTATTTCCCAAGAATGAAGATACCATTATTTAAAAAACCTATTAGGGGGTTGAATTATGCAGGGCCACCTAAGGGAATTGGCTGCATAGTTAAATTAAATAGTATCTTTTGGATAACAAGTCTGTTATGTAGACTGTTTATGCAAGGCCACCTATGGACACGTGCTGCATAGTCAGGAAAAATAATTTTCAGAAATTTACTTTCCTAGTGCTAAAATCCAGTGAATGTTTATGATGATTCAAATCTTCCAAAGTATAGAGTTTGTTGTATGGTCGGAGGTAATTGAATATGAAGAAGATATTTTCAAACAAGTTTATCGAAGAACTGGATGAATATCACTCCAATGAAGGTGTAACCCAAACGTAGGGAAGGAAAATATAAACCATAGAATTTAATACTTTCAGATCATGAAAAAGTATATGGGACAAATATGTTAAGGATGGATATTTTTGCGGATCCTTGCATACTGTTATTTAAGACAAATAAGGAAAAAAGAGGCATTCTTCCCATGAATGAAGTTACCACTATCCTAAAAACCCGTTAGGGGGTTGAATTATGCAAGCCCACCTTAGGTAATTGGATGCATAGTCAAATAATAGTACCTTTTGGATAACAAGTCTGTTATGTAGACTATTTATGCAAGGCCTCCTATGGTCATGTGCTGTATAGTCAGGAAAATGAACTCTCAGAGGTTTGACATTTTTGTGACTAGAAGTCATGAAAAAGGGTTATGAGGACTTGGAAATATTTAAGGTTAGGATTATGACACATGAAGATGGGTATTGTTCAATGTATACAGAGATACACAGATCAATGCTAACCATAATCATGTTGTGGCTGGGTCCTGAATTGAAATGTTGGACTTCACTACGTATCCCATAAGGATGAGAATCAAGAAATACGGAGTTTTTAAACAACAGTTTAACGTCGTGAGAGACAAAAGGATTAGAGATATTTTTTTAGGTTCATAGAGCTTGGACCATTGTAAGAAATACACAGTGAGTGTTTTCATGGGGACTTTTCAGCCAAGGGACTGAACGTGGAATTTGGGGTTAGGCCCAAAGACTTGGGGCTGGATTTGAGGGACACTCGAACTTTCCTACGTATTCCATAAGGATGGGAATCAAGCCCGCGTAGTTCTAGAAATACCCTTTGTACAAATTTGGATTGTACATATGAAGGGTGGAAGGGGACTTTAGTACAATGATGGTTTAACCCAAGATAAAAGGTTATGGCATTTCCAAGTATGCGTGTAGTCGTTGAGATGAAACATGATTTAAAAATCAATGTAAATAAGGGTTCCCTCTCAGGTGAGGTTATCAAAGAATATTTTAGTTTTTTGTCTTACTGGAAAAAATTGTTGTATAGTTTAACGTCGTATAACAAGGATGAATGTGAACCAATGTAAAGATATTGATTATAGTGGCGGTTTCACGAATCAACATCATATGAGATGGAGGTGAACCGATGTGAAGAGATAGGTTTTTGGCATGATCCTTTGGAGGTTGCCTACATACCTAGCCTAGAAGGCAAAGATCAAAGTCTGTGTGGTTAAAATAAAGAATGAATTAATGATCAAGTTGTTCATGGGGACAACGACCTAAAAAATGATGTTAGGACTTACACATGGTTAGCAGGCCAGAGAAAATATTATGGTTGAGGTTTTCTCTAAGCTCACGTGAGTCATCCTCGGTGTGAGAAACAAGAGGTAGCAACAACCTTAACGATACATAGTTTAACGTCATGTAGGACATATGAAGGGACTATGCAGTTTAATGTCATGCAGTAGGGACTATTGGTGCTGGATAGTTTTGTGTCATGCAGCAGGGACAAAATACGGTTTAATGTCATGTAGGACGTATCACGAACTTTCTATACAGTTTAGCATCATGTAGTTAGGATGATGGGGACAATAGAGTTTAACGTCATGTTGGATGAAGGGGGGGGGGGACTGTGCAGTTTAATGTCATGAAGTGAGGAGAAAAGAGTGCACCATTTTAACATCATGTTGGATGCATTGGGGATTTTTTCCACAATTTAATGTCATGTTGGACAAAAAATGGATGATACATTTTAGTGTCATGTTGGACGAAAGTGCGAATTGTTTAAGGTCATATGCATAGACCATGCATGGTGCAGTTTAATGTCATGCTGGATGGTGGTGTAGTTTAAGGTCATACAGGACCTTTTATGATTATGTAGTTTAACGTCTTTCCAGACGTAAGGGAATTTTATACAGTTTAGCGTCATGTAGTTAGGACGTCACAATTTAACATCTTGCTGGACACAAGGGATTTGAAAATAATTTAGGGTCAAATGCATGGACCTTTGATGATGCATTTTAAGGTCATACAGGACCTAGTTGTAGTTTCAGGTCATACTGGACCATTTAGGGAACTTTTTTTCACAGTTTAACGTTGTGTGGGCGAGGTTGATGTTTAAGGTCATACTGGACCATTGTTGTATAGTTTTAACGTCATAGAGCAAGGACGAACTGGTGCCACACAGTTTAGTGTCATGTTTCTGGGACATATACATAGTTTAACATCATGTAGGACTTATGAAGGGACTTTCAATTTATACAAAATACTTCTTCATAAATCTGGCTTTGGTTGGAGTAGTGATGAGTTCTCCATCCATTGAGATTAATGAATAAGCTCCATTGGAGTAGACCCAATGTATTTAATAAGGTCCTTCCCATTTTGGCTCAAGATTGGGAGGTTTCTTTCCTGGTGTCATTGGAGTTCTGAGAACTAATACCAATTCTCCCTGAGTGAATGAACGAAGATGAACTTTTTTGTTAAAATCTTGTGCTATTCGATTCTGATATACTTCCAAGTGGTGCAAAGTGCACAATCTTTTCTCATCTAACCGTTCCAATTCATTCAATTGCTTTTGGGATTGTTCATCTGTAGATGATTGATCATAAATTGCAACTATGAGTGAGGGAAGTTGAACTTCAATGGGAAAGATGGCTTCCGTTCCATATACAAATGAATATGGAGTTGACCGAGTTGCAGTGCGGGTGGTAGTCCGATAATCCCATAAAGCATGAAAGATTTTATCAGGCCCTGACCTCTTATCTTTATCCACCATCTTTTGTAGTATATTTGAAAGAGTCTTGTTAAAGGCTTCTATCTGTCCGTTGGCCGTTGCATGATATCAAGATGAATGGTTGAATTTGATGTTTTATTCTTGATACAATTTCTACACCTCGGATGAACAAAAATTGATGCCATTGTCCGTCAATATGGTATGAGGGACACCAAATCTGGTAATGATGTTAGACTTGATGAATCTAACAATGCATTTAGAACTGAATTCCTTGAGAGGTATTGCCTCTACCCAATTGGAAAAGAAGTCAGTAGGAGTAAGAATATACTTAAACTACTTAGCTGTAGCTGAAGGGTAAGGTCCCACCTCATCCATTCCCCATGGGGAAAATGTCCATGAGTATTTAACTGTATGAAGCAACTCTAGAGGCTGATGAATGATGTTGGCATGTACTTGGCATGAATGACACTTCTTTGTAAAATGGACACAATCTCGTATCATTGAAGGCCAAAAGTATTCAAGCCTTCGAACCTGATCAGATAGTCTATGTCCAGACTGGTGGGCACAATAGACTCCTGCGTGCACTTCTTTCATGACAACCATTGTCTCTTCACCATCAATGCATCTGAAGAGAACTCCATCAAAACTACGTTTTTAGTGAATTTTCTCTAGGTGATCTGGGCTATCATAAAGAGTAAAATTGACCACATGTCGCCAGATTTGTTCTTTCTCATCTCTATCAGGTGGAAGTGTTCCATTTTGAAGGTATTTCCTGATAGGTGACCTCCATCCTATAGTATGACCATTCGGTTCAGGAATGGGAATAGTTTCATTAATTTCCTCTGTTTTGATTCGAATATAAGGTGAAATTGCACGATGGTGGGCAATACTGATGGTTTTCTCGTCCTGATATGGATCTGCCAGAGCTGTTGCTATATTAGCCAATGCATCATCTTGAGCATTTTGTGATCATGGGACATAAGAAAATGTCGGTTCCAAAGGGAATTCTGCCATTAAATCTCTGACGTAATCATACAAAGGGATTAGTTCTTCTTTTATGATGGCATAATCCCCATTGACTTGTTTGATTACTAGGTCTGAATCACCCTTCACCTTTAAGTGATTCACTTGTTCTTGAAGCACTAATTCCAAGCCTGTGATAAGAGCTTCGTATTCTGCTTCATTATTGGTACCACCTTCCCTCAATAAGAAGGAATAAGGTAACACTGTGTTTTCTGGAGAAATGAGTACAATTCCTAAGCCAACTTTGTTGAATTTAGGATTTTCCATTTTCTTACCTGTTGGCCTTCTAGAAGCACTATCAAAATAAATTTCCCATGCTTGAGGACTTTCTTGAATAGAGAAGACTTCCTCATCAGGGAGTTCAATATCTGAAGATGTGTCTTCCACTGAAGGGTGTTCAGCCAGGAAATCAGCCAGAGCTTGGCCATTTATCACATTTTGAGATACATACTGAATGTCAAATTGCTGCAAAATAACTGACCACCTTGCTAGAAGTCCTGTAAGCATTGGATGACTAAGGATGAATTTGAGTGGGTAATTGCGAGATACCAATTAGACCTCATGATGTTGTAGGTAATGTCTCAATTTCTGAATAGCAAATATTAATGCCAAGCAGAACTTCTCAATACTTGAATACCGGGTTTCTGCTTCAAGCATAGTTTGGCTGATATAGTAGAGGTTGTTTTTATTCCCAGCATCATTCTCTTGAGCAAGAAAGGAACCCAATGATCTCTCTAGAGCTGTCACATAGAGGATAAGTGGTGTTCCTTCAACAGGTGGTAGGAGTACTAGTAGACTCAAGAGGTATTTCTTGAGAATATCGAATGCTTCATGAAATTCTTCCATCCACTGGTAAGTGACTCCCTTCTTCATCAATTTGATCAAGGGTAAACTTTTGCCTATCAAATTGGCGATGAAACGCAGAATATAGGCTAAGTGTCCTTGAAGTCATCTTAATTCCTTCAAATTTTGAGGAGGTGACATTCCAAGGATTGACTTGGTCTTCTCAGGATCGACTTAAATACAATGATGGCGTACAACAAAGCCTTGAATGTTTCCTGAGGTTACCCCAAAAGCACATTTTGAGGGGTTCATCATCAAATTATGTTGTCAAAGCTTGCAGAATATGACTTCCATATCAGCCAAGTGATTAGAACATTGATTGGATTTAACCACCAAATCTTCTACATAGAATTCAACAAATTTCCCTAATAAGGGTTTGAAGATACGATGCATGGCGCGCAGATATGTTGCACCTGCATTCTTTAAGCCAAAGGGCATTACTCGGTAAAAAAACACACCCTGAGGGGCTCTGAAGGCTGTGAATTCCTCATCTTCTGGGGCCATTTAGATTTGATTATATCCAGAATATTCATCCATGAAGGAAAGTGCATCATAGCCAACTTTGGCATCAATTAGAAGTTCTGTAATCATAACTGGGAAATAATCCTTAGGAAAATGCTGATTAAGATCTCTGAAATCGATGAAAACTCTAATTTGTCAGTTCTTATTCTTTACTGGGAAAATATTAGCCAACCACCTTGGATACTGAACTTCTCTGATGAAGCTAGCTTTGATAATCTTATCCACTTCAGCTTCAATTTTAGAAGCATAAGTTGGGTGTGTTCTTCTCGCGGCTTGCTTAAATCCTCGATGTTCTTCTGGTAAACCCAAATGATGAGTAGCAACATCAGGATCAAGCCCTCGAATTTCTGTATAGTTCCAAGAAAAAATATCTCTATTTCGCATTAGAAAAGAAATATACATCTCTTTCTCTTCAATGGTCATGGCCGCACTGATTAAAGTGGGGCATGGATCTTCCTTTGTACCCAGATTTATTTCATTGAGTTCATCCACAATGGTAGAGATACCCTCTTCAAATGATTTAGGAGCATCTTTGAGATCTTCCTTTTCTTCTTCATTATGTGTTATTTCTTCCGTTTCTACATGCATAGAAGATGACAAAGCAGAATTTTCATGATCAGAAGAGATTTCAAAATTTTCACATTTTGAAGAAGAAGCTTCCATTTTAACCCGATTGATGATGAAGGATCTTCTTTGGGTAATAAAGAGGAAATAATGGATTGAGAATCGACATCATTGTTCACCTTTGATGTTTCTATAACTTCTTCTAGCCTAATTGGTGATGCATAGACTTTTTGGATTTCAGCCGATGAAATGAAGATGTCACCAATTGTGCTTTCATCACTGCTTGGTAGATTACCAATTTCTCCCATGTTGTCTGGCTCGATTTCTGTAATTGACATTATGGATCTTTCCATAAGAGTATTTTGATTTGAGTCTATCTTGTCAATTTGACAGATAGGCAACACATAATCTGTACTCACATGTGTAAATGGATTTACTGGAATTTTTTCCAAACCATATGGAGTGTTAACTTTGGTAATCTCCTTTGTTATGGATTTCTCCCTTTGCTTCTTGTGATAGGATTCTGCCTCAATTTATTGAGACTCACATGTCTTGAAAAAGGCCTTATCATCATACAACATCCCAACATGGACATCGAAACAATATTTGAGACATCGATGGTATGAATAAGGGATAGCCGCATGTTGATGTAACCAGGGTCTTCCAAGCACAATGTTGAAAGCTGAGTCTTGGTCAACAACCATGAAATCTACATTGGATACAAGATCTCCAAACTGTGTTCTGAGTGTAACATCACCCAGTGGTTATTGTTCATTTTTATCATATCCCTTTATCATCATAGTGGAGGGAGATAAATCAGATTCTGTGATGCCTAATCGACGAAGTGTACGAATGGGCATGAGGTTGACTCCTGAACCATTGTTAATGAAAACTCTTCGAATATCCACACCATTGACATTTCCATACAAGTAAAATGGTCTAATATGTCCATGCACAAAATCATATTCATCTTCATTAGTAAAGGATATTATTGCATGGCATTCATCAGGATTTTTCTCTATGTGATAGACTTTATCTGCAGCAATTCCAGTTTCAAACTCTTGAGGACTTGACAAAGCCTCGATGAGTGCTTCCCGAAGATCTTTTGATAGATTCAAAGCATCTAGAATTGATAACTTGGTTGGTAATTGGGCCAAGTGTTTCAATATATCAAACTTTTCATCCAGAGCTCTGCGTTTCCCAATATGAATATCTGGTTTAGCAGGTACGTTGGAAGCAGATGCTTTGGAAGTTGATGCATCTTGTATAGGAGTTGGCAATATTCCCGGTTTTGGAAGATTAGACCAATTAGATCCATTTAATTGCTTAGAGGAAGAAGATAGAACCTTCAACCGGTCTTCAAAAATAACTATGTCAGGACTGAATTTGCTATTGGTAGAAGAACATGTTTGTTATTGCTGAGATCGATGAAGGGATCTACCACGGGTTTCTGCTGCGTACACAGTTCTAGCAGGGGTAGAATTTGAATAGTGGCTTCTGAAAGATCCATGTCTTCCCCTGTATCTTGAGCCCCTATAACTTCCTCTAATTACTCTGTTTGATACAGGTAATTCATGATCATTAAAATTGAAACTACGGCTGGCATATGGATCTGTTAATTGAATCATATTAACAGAACCAAAGATTAACTCTTCGTCTAATGAAGACTTTGCCTGATTAGCCTATTTAGGCTATGCTGTTTGGTAGGGCGGTGCCCGTGGCTTTGAGGTAGATGGCATGAAGTCCGCCAAAGTCAAAGACAACATAGGCTTTGACACATACTCATCTTCTTTTGATTCTTTTTATTTTTTTTGAATCATGTCTTTTCTTTGTGGAATTTCCCTCTGACGAAGAGGGTTTTGCCGCAACATTCATTGCAGAAGACACAATTGGTTTCCTTAATTGTGTTCACAAAATAGCATAAGTTTGATTGATTGTCTTTCGGACCATCTAATCATCAATCTTTTGTGCATTTTGTCTTTTGACTTCCTGACATTCATCTTCCTCCTCTGGAACTGTAGTAGTGACACATGCTACCTGTGCTGAGGAGCCTTTCAACGTGACCTATCCCGAGTCGACCATCTTTTGTAGGAGGTCATGGAAGACAAAACACTCCTTGATGGGATGCCCCAACATTTGATGAAAAGGGCAATAATTCGGGAGATCTTCATCTCCTATCTTGTTTGGCCTCTTGGGTATTGGCAATTGAACCAAATTGTTTTCCAGAGCTGAAATGAAGTAACCAAGAACTTGTTCATTTCAGAAAGAATATGTTTTTCTCTTCAAATCCTCAAATTATTTTCGTCTTTGATCTTTTTGATTGTCTATACGAAAAGGCCTTTGTTGTTGGTGCTCAGAAGGTGGAGTCCTTCGAGAAGATGAAGGTTTTGAGGTCAAAATAGGTACAGGTTCTTGTTGAAGCATAACTGTAGCAGCTTTTGCTTTACCCATTCTACTTCCTGGAGATGATTGAATTACATGAGATTTAGCCTTAGCCTGTATAAGGGAATCTTCAATATACTGAGTGATTGAAGTAAGGTCTCGAAAGCCTCCTCTGTATTTCACAGGGATTAATGGCGTGCGTAATTTGTCACGCAGATTTGCCACAAAGATTGGCAACAATTATTCTTGAGGGAGTGTTAAACTCAAGGAATATGTTAATCCCTTCCATCGAGAAATGAAATCAGAGACCCTTTCATTCTACCTTTGCTTACAGTTTGTAAGATCTAAAACTGTTTTCTTTGGCATTGTTGAGCTGAACTGAAGGAGGAATTTTTTGCGAAGATCCTCCCATCCGGTAATTGACTTGGATTGCAAGCTTGTATACCAAACAAAAGCTGGTCCTTGCAAGGTTCGCACAAAGAATCTGAGTCTCACTGCTTCTTGCTGCTCCGGAGTTCCCATCATAGGATCGCAAAAAGAAACATAATGCATCAAATTTTGTTCTGGATCGCCTGATCCATTGAAAATAGGGAATGCAGGATTCCCAAAACCGGATGGAGGAGAAATTGAATATACCCATTCAGGGTAAACTTCCTTTTCTGGTTGAACTTGCACACACTTCCCTTCCATAGTTTCTAACCGAGCTGTTAATGACTCAATAGTAGTTATTAAATTTTGAGAAACATCCGGTTGAAATTTGACTTCAGTAGGTTCAATGACTGGAGCTTGGACAAATGTGGCGATTGGCGCTACAACTGATGGTAGCACTGCCAACTGTTGTTGCACTTGACCCCTAGGATTATACCTATGAGGGTGTACTGATAGAGGAAGATATTCATGATCAATCTCACTAGCTGCAACAAATTGATTTGGCTGACTGACTCTAGCATGCTTAAGAAAAATACAATTCTGAAGTAGTTCTGCATTCAACCTTATTAATTCCTTCATTTCTTCATCCTGTTGTGCAAACCTCTGCTCTAGTGAGAGTGATTTACTTTCTCCAGAGGAAGGATATGTAACCTGGTTCTTTCCCTTCCCTTTGTTGGATCCTTTTTGGAGAGGGGGAAGTGGTTACTAGAAGGATTACTTAAGTTATGAGTAATCCTTTGACTTTGTGTACGCACACCTTCTTCATTTGTGTTGGTGCATACATCTTCTTGAGAACTAACCTCTTCATCTGAGTCCCCTGAGTGAGCCTCATCTGGTGGATCAACAACAACGGCATTGATGACATTAATCGATGCATAACACATTGCATCCCTTCTGTCAGCATTTCTGTGATATTGTCATCTTCCATATCTTTGATGAGACATTTCTTTTTATTGATTCAATCCCTCAGGAACTTCATGATGAACCGTAATTTGGAGGGAATCTCATCATAATTTGGCTCTTCGTTCCTCTTGAGGGTTCTTCCCCAATCGAGAAATGACAGACTTTCTTTGAGGAGGGGATTGATGATTTGAAAAAGTCCCCAGTCCAGTGGACTGGGGATGTTCCTGCTGTTCTCTCTCAACTCCTTGGAACCTATTTGTTGAATCCGATGGTTGAATTAAAAGAGTCCCCAGTCTGGCGAGCTGGGGTGGTTCTTGACAAGCTATTTCGGAGACATTCTTGAAAGTCCTCCTGATCTTGTGAACCTTAGTCCAGAAATAAGCTGGATGCATTAATCTGTATCCACTTTTATCACCCGGTTCAAAAGACCGTTGGATGATTTCTGACACATCTTTCATTTAGTGACGTGCTTGCTCCAAACGAGAGGCCTGTTCAATATTATCTTTTTCTTGATGCAAGAGTAATTCAACAACTTGTTCTCTGTATTCTTGATTTTGAGAGGAACTAGTTGAATCCTATTCTTGTGAAAGCTTTTGATTACAAACAAAGCCCATTGACTGTGGCTGACCATGGGCAATAACATTGCTTGAGACCATTTTCGGTGGGCTTTGCTGACTGGAGAGCAGCATGAAATGCAGTGCTCCATGAACACCCCATCCTCTAATACGAATACCAGATGGGGCATTGGATTTTTATTGACGCAATCTTCTTAGTGCGCCAAAGAATGAACGTTGAAGGGCTCTCTACTGCTTTTCAGCCTTCGGATATCGAGATATTGATAGAGACACCAAATCAATCTGACGTTGTAACCCTTCTATTATCTTAAGATGATTTTTATATTCATCATAAGATAATATTTTCTTCTTCAACTGACAAAGTGTTTTCCATATGTTGAGACGAATATCATGAATTTCATCTTTCGTCAACATTTCTGGAATATTATACTGAGAGTGAGGCAAAGGCAAAAACATAACTGGAACCTCACCTTTCGCCAGTTGTTTTCTCATGTTCAGTATTTCCTCTTTATCATTTGATGAAGATTATTCTACCTGATTTGACCAGAGTTGGTGTTTCATTATTGCTTCATTGGATTCAACAAGATTGGTAGAGAAATCATTGATAATATTAGAAGATTCATGACTTAGGGGTGGTTCAGAGAATGACCTACAACCTGGGCTATCTTCTGACTGAGAAAGTATTTCACCTGCTAGCGATGAAGCTTCAGACATGACTGGTTTCACATTTTCAAGTGCTTCAAGATAAGAGGTATTTTTCGGCACTACATTGTCCACTAGAGCATTTTCTGGGAAATGTGCATCACTACTGCGGATAGTAATTTCGCAGCGAAATTCATCATCATGTGGAGGACCACCATAATGGGTTACAGAAAAAGATGATATCTCTTTCTCCTTGGTCTTCTGACCACACAGAGGGTTCCTGTGGCTCTTATCTAAAGATGAAACTATGAGATCAGCTGAATTTTCATGAAGCAAGCCTTCATGAGGAAGTGTCTATTGAAGACCTTCAGAATTAATGTTACAACTATTGGGAACTGAGGGAGTAGAATCTTGAATTCCAACAGATAATTGTCTGAGGACTTTAAGAACTCCAGCATCGAGCAAGGCCTTGTTATAGATTGGCACTTGATCTTCTGACTGTACTGGGCAGGTCTTTTTCTTAGACGCTTTCTTACTCACCTTGGAAACCACTTGTTGATGAAAGTGGCTACTCTGAGCAGGTGTATGTGCCTAATCAGGAAAGTTGGACAGGTTAGGATGACGATCTCCTCTCAAATCAGGTGTATGTGCCTGACTTGGTCATCCATATGATATGGGGGAGTATGCCCCATAACCCTCTTGGACAGGAACAGATGAGTGTGTCTGTTCCGGAGTGAATTGTTGATGTATCACTCCACTAGTAGGGATAGATTTATGTGTCTTTCCCTGAGATGCCACTAAAGTTGTTATAATATCCTTGCAGGCATCCAGAATATGAGCAGGGATTTGCATATGCTCTTTCACCATTAATAGAATATATTTGGTGACTTCAGCTACCGGAATGGGAATATACGTCCATTCCGAGCTTGGAGCAGGTGTATGTGCCTTCTCGTGTCCTACTTTTTCTTAAACTGAATCCTGATAGTACTCAAGTGAGGGGGCAGAGAGTTGAGTCTGCCTCCTATTTGTTATCGGGGCTTTCCGACTAACTTCTCTGAAAGCTACCAAGCGAGACTTTTGGTAGGGTTGATTAATACTAGCAGGTGTATGTGCCTGCTGATTACACTTCACCAAACGTGGTTGATGAGATCCATCATATGTAGTCAGACGAGCCTGCTGACTAGCTGATGGTGTATAAACAGGTGTACGTTCCTGCCTATAGTACTCCGCCGGAATTCCCTGGTGGGATTGGCGTGATGCTTCCAGACGAGTCTGCTAGACAGCGGAATTAAAACGGGAAGGTGTATGTGCCTGCTCATTTCTTGCCACCAATTTAGGTTGGTGGACTTCTCTGGAGATGGCAGAGATGAGAACATGCTCATTGTTGACCAGATTCCGCCTCTGGTGGTTCATCTTTCTTGCTTGGGTTCGAGGAACCTAAGCCGAATGCCTGGAGTCGGTACCCTCATCATGTTGAGGGCACACTGCCTCACGAGTCTGGTGGCGATTGTTGGTGGAAGCCCTCAGGAAGGACTTCTGTCTATTTTAATTATGTTCCCGAGGGACCTGCTCATTCACCTCCCCAGAATAAGGGAGCGAATGGTGATTTCATTCCAGGGATAACGACCCGAAACGGTTGGAGACGGTAGTCAGCACCGACTACTTCTTGATCACTGGTCGTCGTTGTCCGGATGACCGATGTGAGTTTTTTACTTAGAGGGCTTGTCGGGCAGCCTCCAGAGTTGGGATGGTACCATGTTGACGGTACTCCTTAACCAGCGCATTTGATACCCAGTGTTGAAGACACTGAGTAGTTGATGTCATCCTCAGAGCAGATTATGATCCAGTAGGAGTAGCATGAGTGGCATTTGAGGCAGTAGTATTCACATGTGTGAATTTAAGAGCATCCATTCTAGAAATGCAAAAGATCTTGGAAAAGAGTGTCTGTTTGATATAACAGACGTAATCAAGATAAATTCAGCTACTACATCTTTTGGGTGAGAACATATGTAAATGATTGTTTTTGTTTTCCCCCTCATTGAGTTTTAAATAGGGGCCTATCAAATAGGTAAAACATCATTTTAACTTGGTTAAAGATTCATGTCAGGTTCACCATTTTTGTTTCTCTCAGAATCTGGGGATGACCGCCTTGATGGAAGGTTCAAACGTTCTGATCAGTTTCTAACGGGTTTCTTTGTAGAACTGGAAACATCCAATGATTCCACATCCATTCGGACCTACTTTCCAAAGGTAGGTGGTCATTAGTTTATGGACTGATGAGGCTTAGGAATTTTCATTGGTCGAGAGGATGGGAGGTTGGACTCATCACACCTTTTTGAGGGGAATTATTGTCTACTCCAGGACTCTCTTTATAGATTTAAGTTATGTTCGTGAATCCTTATTACATTACCAAGTATAAAATGAGCGTTCCTTCATATCTGACATTCAATGATTAAATATGGAGGAAATTGTAGAAAATCTTTTGTATGTATTCGATGTTCTTCATCGATAGAGAATCATCTGTATTTGTTAGAGATTCTTGGTCAATGTTACCCTTTGACACATTTTTACAGAAGTCTCTTCGTCATTATGATGACCGTGATGGTTTTAAAGCCACTCAGTAGGGCACTTGAAGTTTATTGTCATTCAGAAGGACATGAATTATTTTATATTTGGGATCGAACCCGTAGATAGTCTACCTACGTATCCTTTGTTTAGAAAAGGAATCAGAACCCACGTAGTTTGAGTAAGGGAGTATGATGTTTATGATTTATGGATCAAAGAAGGATGTCACAATTACTTTTACACTCTAAGCTCACGTGAGTCATGATCGATGTGAGAAACAAGAGGTATTGGTAAAAATTAGACAATTGTGCCATGAAAGATGCAATCATAATAAATAATGTGGGGCTTATGTATGTATGACTGCACAGATAAATGAAGGTTAGGATTTACATTAGGGAAGAAATCCATGAACAGGGTCCATAAAGGTATCTGTGCTTTATGGAGATTTTGAATATCCAACTAAGGGGTTACTCCTGAAAAGGAGTCCCAAATTAGGAGAATACTTATGATTGGGTTTTACTCCTCAAGAGGAATCCCAGATCAAAGGTAAATTAGGACTGGTTAATAGAAATTAATACTGGGACTTACTCCTGAAAAGGAGGCCCAGGTTAAGGGATAAGGTTTGGGTCTTACTCTTGAGGAGAATGCCAAAATTAGGGAACTGGGGCTTACTCATGAAAAGGAAGCCCGGGTTAGGGGATCTGGGGCTTACTCCTAAGAGGATGCCCAAAAAAGTAATGGACTTGGGGCTTACTCATAAAGATGATGCCCAGATATGAAGACTTATGACTAGGGATTATTCCTGAAAAGGAGGCCCAGGTTAAATATTATCTCATCTTAAAGGATGTGGTTGAATGAATGAACTCTCAATATTTAGTGACATAAAGATATGTAAATCACTAGGTTTTGCGAGATATTCCACAGAATTCCTTTCATATAAGGATGTAAAATCAAGAAATCATTCCATAAATGGCTTTGAAGAGTGTCTTGAAGTCTAAATCTTGAATAGGAAAGGTGTAATAGCTTAAGAGGGTTGAAATGGGAAAACAAGGAACCTAAAAAGGCAAGGGCGCGCAAGTCCGGTTAGGCGCGCAGGTATTGCACGGGCGCGCAAGTCTTGGTCGCCCAGGTCCTGGTCGCGCAGGTATGCCTGTGCAACACATGGTATACTTGCGTGATAGTTATCTAGAAGGGTAATACTTGAGCGACTCTTCATTAAAGCCTTAAGAATCCTCTTGAGGTTCTTCTAGAAAAGGGGAGCCCAAGTTATATTGAAAGAGTATGGTGGCGCGCAAGTGTGGCCTTTTCCCTTAAGGGCTTGCCACTCAGGCGCGCAAGTGTTGTTGAGTTTCAACAGTTAGGCCTTCCTCCCCCACTTTAGATCTTCCGTTCTAGGTCATAAATTACCATAGAAGTGTTTCAGAAGCTTTGAGGAGAGACTAGGGCGTCGGGAGCTCAAATCTGAGTTTCTGAAAAAAAAAATCATCTCGAATGGGGGCCCCATAGGGTCTATTTAGAGGCAGGAGAAGACCCCCGGGCAGTTACCGAGCGGTTATCACATAGGTCGCGCAAGTCACATGCACGACCATAAGACGTCGCGCAAGTGGACTTGCGCGACAGTGATATAACATGCGCAGCACAGGTGATTTTGATCCCTTATTCATGCCTTTGTCAATTTTTGATATTTTCGTCAAAGGTTGAATCAGTTTGAGCTAAGATATTCCCCTTTTCCAATCTTTAGATTTTTTGACGAAAGGATCCTCAACAACATTACTTACATAACAACACATATAATGGAAAACAAACCAGTTAACAACTAAAAAAACGATACTACTGAAATATCATTAACAAATAAATTTTAAAATATCATATATAATATAATATTTATGTATTTGGTTCTTTTATAATTTAATAAAAATTATTTAACCATTATATAGGAGGTTTTCCACCCCTATACTAAGGAAAATTACAAGTTAGGGGGTTTCATCTCACTTTTATTCCTGTGATATTCTTTCTATATTTTCCACTATTACCTTTTGTGTAGTGTATGTACATCCCATACTTGTATTTTTTGCATGATATAATTTAATTAATTGGTATTTAAACCATCATTTTATGATATTTCATCCATGGGGTATATGTTTCGTATGTTACCAAATTGGTAAGGGAATTTCAAATTTCAATTTCCACTCATTCGGTTTTAGGAAAATATCATTGATTATGGTACTCCATGATTATGTGTGAAATAACTATTTATTTACATATGTAGTAATTTCCACTCCCCTTTGTGTGGATATTGGTTTCATACACATAATCACTCCATTGATAAATTCTCAAGTCATCAATATAAACTTGATTAGAGTAATTTTAACTCAATGTCAACTCATTGAGTTAAACATCCATGTCATTGGTGATGTTTTTAAAAGAATATGTGTGAATGTTCTCTGATTTATTTACACTAATTATACAATAATATTGGGTTTATTTATAGTTGTCACACATAATTTTTTCATCTATTTATCTTCAACCTATGAATACAGTCTTTAGAAATAAATTCATCTCAACTTATATTCCATTGAGACCTCTTTGTTGTTATGCACCAATTAACATTTATTTAGTGTATATAAAATATATTGAAATAGTATATCATGAATCCATTTAATTTAATGATATAATAACGTTTTTATTTCATCAGATATTTTTATTCAAGTGTCTTTAATTTGGTTAGGATCTGCAACTAAAATATCATTTTAAATATTTTAAAGATGTATTCTTCTAAACCTTTCCCATTAATGTCCATGTTTTCAAAATGGTTTTAAGGATTTGTTTATATATAAATGAATATGTTAAAATGTTAATTCCCTTAATAATATTCAAAGTATTATTTTACACTTTGATTCATAACTATCTTTTAAATGACTTCATTTATAAATTTTGTGACTTTTAAATGATTTCACGAAAAAATGATATTTCTCTCAAAGATTTTTACTGATCATTTTCAAATCTATAAAAATCATTTATGGGATTTTATTATTGATAGGGGTTGATTTATTATGATACTAATATTACATATTGTATTGATGGTTTTGTGATATGTCCAACTGTGGATGTGTTATTTTTATATTATTCATAGTTTATGGATAATTTATAGAACTTTCGTATTAAATTTTTAATACAAATGTTTATGTTATGTTTAAAACTTTTTATCTGAGGAATGAATTAGACATAGTATGTGATGGGTGGAGCCTGCTGTATCTCTTTGATTCATTGGTAGGTCTCATGAGACAAACTAGTTTCTTGGCACCAGGCCTTGACAAAATCTTATTTGTAGTCACGGCACAAGGCCTTGACTATATGGTTATGAAGTCTGTAATTATGCATTCCATCATTATTAAATTGGATATTGATATTTAATGTGATTATTCGACTAGTAGAATATCCATGTGAATAAGTAAATTTCATTATTTTGATTTAAATTTATCATATTATAATGATTTATAAGTTTAAAATGCATTAGTTTTTGTCTTATAAATTTTCTTATATGTTTATGATTATTTATGAATGTTTATGATACATTTTTATCCTTAATTAGCTTATGAGATCACCCCATTCTTATGTTTTATTTTTCCCAGGATTCGAAGAATTATATTTCAATTAACTAGTAAGAATATGCTAAAGAATATAACAATGTTCAAAGGGGAAATTTTTATTATTATTTTATGATGTAATGTAAAACTTATGTATATATTTAGTACATTCAAGGATACTAAAATGATCGGTATTTCAGGACATGATTCCTTATATCAAGGAAATTTCATGTAATAATGCACTGATTCTGGGTAATAGGGGTCAGTGCATTTCAGTTGGTGTCATTGAAGTTTAGTACAATCCATGGAATCTAGATTTTGAAAAAACTCTGATTAGGAAACACTACCCTAATATTGACATTGAGTATTAGTGTTGAAGAACATCCAAATAATTTTGGTAATGTTAATATTATAGGGGTTTTCCAAGAAATACATCCATATCTAGATACGATCAGATATAGGTGTCTCTCGCACAGATGTACCTAGGAGTGAAAACTCTGACAAGTAGTTTCAGGTTTGAATCGGGGTTTCCTGGTTCATGAAAACAGGCCTTGCTGCACTCTTGGTTATGAAACTCCCGGGGGATGTGCTTAGGATAATTCAAATTTTCTTTACAAACCTATTTGATGGATTTTAATATAATATGGGAATAAATAACCATGGTTTATTTTAAGATGTTTTAGATTGAAAATAAGGTGTTTTGATATTCTCTAAAACATTTTATTACTCACGCTATGATTTTTTGTGTTAGTCAATGGATGGATTCCAAGGAAGTCCTAGTAACATTGAACATGATGAAAAAGGTGGGAAAAGTGGTGAAATGAGCCCCAAAACAGAATTTTGATAGGTTTAAAATATATTGTGTCTATGCCCTATCATTTTTCCAAAAAATGATCAACAATATATATATTAACCAACTATTTGACTCACCAATGAAGAGAAAATGTAGGCAATGATAAGTGCTTTAGCAGTGGAGACCATGGAAAATTGTAAGATCAATTTCAATCATGCAAGAAATTTGGTAGGAGAAACCTAGGGAAGTGTCTCATTAGAACAAATAAATGCTTTATGTGTGGGAAAGAATGACATAAAGACAATAATTGCCGAGAAAAAATGAAGAGTACTATGGAAGAAAATAAAAATGATCCCAATAATACATTTACAGTCATTTTCTGTAAATGTAGTGGACCAGGGAATTACTCGAGTGAATTCTATATTCTATAGGAGAACATCTTTTTCAAGGTAGAACCTAGGTAGAAATAAATGGATAGTGAAATGTTTAAAAGTATTAGTGTTCTTTGTTGATGGGATTACTTTGGAAGACTTTTCTCTTGTATGTGTAACCATATTCTTTATTATGTGAAAAATTCTATTTTAGGAAGAATTATATTTTTTATGGTTGATATAGTTAAAAAGAACCATTCGGGTTTATATGATCATTGAATTTGAGGCAATTGCAAGTTATTAAATTTTGGGATGAAAATACAAGGTATGAGATAACATTTGTGGTGAAATAATGTAATGGTTATTTTGAAGAATTTATCTCATTTTGGGAATGTTATAAAATATAGTTTTTAAAAAAAGGCAACATGAAGAATGTGTGACAACCCGTCACATCAAACAAAACTATGAGAATCGAACCCACAACCTGAGTGCGAATGAGATTTATCACCTACCACTAGACTATGTGATGTCCTTGGTCAGTGTGACTAATTTTTTTTAGTTAAATGATTTTATTGGTTAATAATAAGTTGATTATGGATATTATGTCTTATCAAATGGTTATCCTTAGTATTGGAAAATGATTTCATGATTAGTGATAAATTTTATTTTGGAAGATGTTCGCTCTGTTGAGAACACTATATTCCAAAGGAAAATAGAATACTGTGGGACTTTATATGAGATGTAATGGGGGATTTTATTTAATTACTTTTAATTATGTGACAGTAAGAGTATTTAATGCTATTTGGAGATATAATTTAACATGGAAGACTATGTAATCAAATTATTCTATGTTTTGGGTTTCAATATTAGTTTGGATTATATTGAAAGATTTTAAAAGTAATTATTTATTGAATGGTATTTTTTAACATTGGGTATTGTAAGTTTATTTTTAGAAATTAAGAATAGTATTTATTTCTCTAAAGGATTATCATTTTTTTGGATCATCTGATATTATACTAACAATTTTGGTTTTGGTTAATCTCTAAAGAAAAGGTAAAAATATATTTTATCCTTTTTGGATTATTTGATTCTATATAATTTGATTCTAGCGCTTTAGGTGTGACCAAGTAAAATGGAATAATCATCGTTTGAAAAAGACGAGTTAGTGGTAGAAATTTATTAAAGGATGAAACTGTACATAAAATGTAAGTATATCTTTTTATGTTCTTAGTTAATCTCATAAATAAATTCCACAACTTTATGAAATGTAACTTAAAACAAAAAAAAAATTTGTTTACATTTCCTAATGGGAATCTAATGATTATTTATCATATCACATGTTTGTGCTTTTCTTGTATTTAACATTCTCCATATCATGTTCTCTACCACTCTCTATCATAACATTACAATTATTATATCTTCCATATACATGTTTTCCTACAAGGAATCATTGTTTGGGTCATCTCGGATGACCTTTGTACTTCTCGTTATTTATATTAAAGTGATAGTTCTATTGAATATATTTTCAATGTGGGACTTTCAATGATTTTCCCTTGACCAATTTTAAAAGTTCAAGGACATAATTTCCAAAAGGGGGAATAATGTAACTCCGCAAGATTTCATAGTAAGTTATTTTCTTTAATGTAATTCAATAGAAAGTGCTACAGGAAACAATGAGTTCGAGCACACCACGACTTACCAAACTAGCCATTGAAGAAGGGGTTATGAATAGTATTTACCGAATTTTAAATTTTATATATTCCATATAATTATAGAATCCATATTTTATGTTTATTAGACATAATATAAGAACAAATTCATTTTTTCATATAAATGAATTATTATTCAAAAAATGAATTTTTACCACCTTTAAATGGAAAAAAAATTTAAATCCAATACTTGACACTATTATATATTCAATTTAATAAAATTTATTTATTATTTAGAATCAAGTATAGGTTTTTTTGATAAATATTTTGTACTTTTCTGATTACTTTCATATTTTGATGAATACCGAAAAATAATAAATTTTAATTGAAAAAAGTGTTTTTTATCGAAATAATTTATATTGTTGAATTATGAATTTTAATGGTTTGGAAGTATAATTAGATTTTATTTTTAGCATTTAATACAATGTAGGTCATTTTAAGTGCCTTTACTTTTAAATTTGACAAAAACATATGTCAATATTTTGATAGTTTTTACTTTTATAAAACCTCCTTTTTTGTTTTGACAATGAGAAATAATATTAAATTAATTAATGAACCTTATATTTTTTTAATTTGGTAAAATTGAAATAATTTTTGAATTCCGAATATCAAAAATATCTTAGAGTGAATTTTTTGATTTTTTCTGAAAACATTCAATTTTTTACGAAGAGTGAAAAACACATTGTTATTCTTTAAACCCATCTTTTTATTTCAATAGTTATTTATTTAAATTTTTTTAATAAAAAAGATATAAATAATACCTATATATGATAAATTTAATTCATTGGAATCAATTTATAACAAGTTTAGATACATGATATTTTTTTGATCTTTTTACCGTCGTTTACCCACATTCTGGGAGCATTCGAAAATTTGAATAAAACATTATTTTACCGCTTCTGTGAGTTGAGTTACAAAAATCCGAGAGACATGAAAAACTTAATAAATTAATATTCTTTTCAGTAAGATGAAAATATTTTTTGGTGAATATAAACTTTTGAGTTTTATTTACCACGGTTAAAAGTAAACAGGGAAATTAAAAATTAAAATGATATTATAATTACCGTAAAACGTGTATCAATTCTGTTGGATATGTGTTATTCAACCAAAAAACCTTAAAAATAAAATATGACCTTCTTTGGTCAACTCAGAATAGATTAGGACATTTATTATTATGTTTTATAAACAATGGTTAAAAGTTTTAAATTCAAAGTATAATTACTAAACTATTTTTAATATAAGGTTACACATAAGATAAAATTGAATATAAATATTCAGTAGAAATAAAACAATATTTAATACATAATTGTATTTTATTTATAATTTTTAGTCATTAAATAATTTAATTTATATATGACACAATGATGATGCATTAATTACCATATTAATGAAATATTAAAATAATTGATATTATAAATATGAAAATAAATGTAAATTAGGTCATATGTTGATTTTACTAATTTTATAGGTTAATATGACATTATAGGGTTGATTAAATACATTTTATTTGAAGTGATAAACTTTTTATGGCTTCCAAAAAAATAAAATACTAAATAGTGTCAAAACTGTCATAATTGAGTTTTTAAAACTAATAATACATTATTAATTGATATACTATTCCTAGAAATATAAGGTTCGGATAAAGGACTTAGATAAGGCTTTATAAATTAATAATGAACCCCTTGGGGTTTTATTGGCTGGTTATAGTATGTTTATGAACAATAAAATATAAAAATTCAAAGAGACACGGTAAATGTCAAAAAAAAATTACTAGGAGTTAAATCTAAAAGACAAGATTAATACGGTGACCTAATCCTACTGAAAACCTGTTAGTTGAGAGTTTTTTGACCCATACCCACCTTAACCTTAAAATGAACAATTTTTTATCCATTATAAATCCAATGTTATTTTATTATAAAATAATATTTCATGATTTTACTAATGTTCCCCTCACCCCTATTATAAAAGGGAAATTTCCTTCTCTAAAAATAGCACCCCAAATCCATTTGGCTCGGCCAACCCCTTATGGAATATCCTACCAACCTTTGTCAAATCAACCTATATTCCTTAATTTGATCAAAAATCCATCCTAAGGATCCATTTTGATCAACTGAAATGAAAACACCCAAAGAAGAGGTAATAATTTCACCACCCTCTTTCAAGTTCATTTCTTCTTCCACTTCTTCGTTATTTTTTTTCATCCACACCAAAATAATAGATCCATTTACTTTTACATACTTTTATGTTATTATAAATATGGTACAAACATATTCATTACTCTATCCATCCTATAAATGACAAAGTCACCATATGTGCGTACGTACGGCTTACCGTCTCCACGTCGTGGTGTAGTTTGTTATTCAAACACTCCATTATTTAGATGCTTATAATAATGATTATAACTGATGTAAATAATATGTAAAACTTGTAAATAATTCTGTATATATGATATTCTATCCAATTACATACGATTTCACCATCAATATAATGACATTGTCGCTCGTGCATACGTATGACTTACCATCTCCACGAATGCGATGAGATTCATTCCCCATCATAATCATTAAAAATTAATTTCCATTTTATGATTAAAAATAATCATTAAGAAATAAATATAATTATAAATATTAATCATATATTTCTTATAAATAACAAACATGACTTACGTAACAAAACATATAAAGGAAAATGAATAAGTTAACAACCAAAACAATGATACTACTAAAATATCATTAACAATGTAAAATTAGAAGATCATATGTGATATCATATTTATGTATTTGGTTAATTTATAATTTATTGGAAATGATTTCCTCATTATACATGAGGCCAAGAAACCCTATACTAAGGAAAAGTACAAGGTACATGGTTTTCGTCTAACTTTTATTCTCATGAGATTCATGCTATATTTTCCACTATTACCTTTCTGGTGGTGTATGTACACCCCATGATTGTATTGTATTCATAATATAAATTAATTTTTTTTATTTACATCATCATTGGATGATACTTCATCCATGGGGTGTATGTTTTGTAAGTTACCAAATCGGTAATGGAATTCCAAATTACAATTTCCACTCATTCGGTTTACGCAATCTTCATTGAATACTATAATCCATGATTATGTGTGAAATAAATATTTATTTAATTATGTAATAATTTCCATTGCCATTTGTGTAGATATACAATTTAACCACATAATCACTCCATTGATAAATTCTCAAGTCATCATTATAAACATGATAAGAGTAATTTTAACTCAATTTCTATTCGTTGAGTCAAACATCTGAGTCATTGTTGTTGTTTTTACAAGAATATGTGTTAATTACCTTTGATTGATTTACACTGAATATCCAATCATATTGATTGTATTTATATTTGTCACACATAATTATGTTAACTTACATTACATTGAGACTTCTTTTTTGTTATGCGCCAATTCACTTTTATTTTGTGTATATAATGTACTTTGACATTGTATATCATGAATCCATTTATTTTCCTGATATTATAACGTTTTTATTTCCTTAATTATTTATATTCAAATGTCTGTCATTTGTTTACGAACTCTAACTAAAATATCATTTTAAATGTTTTAAAATTTATTCTTCTAAACATTTCACATTAATTTCCATGTTTTCAAAATGGTTTTACGGATTTATCAGAATGGACATTAATGTTTTAAAATGTTAATTTCATTTAAAAAGTTTCAACGTGACACATTGAGTCAAAAATATATTTTAAATGTCTTCATTTATTAATTATGTGACTTTTAAATTATTTCACAAAAAATGGATATTTCTCTCAAATATTTTTACTAATCATTTTCCACTATGTCAACAACATTTATGAGATATTATTCTTGATAAATGGTGATTTATTATGACACAAATCTTCTATATTGTATTGATTGTTATTTGATATTTTCAACTGAGGATTTGTTATTTTTATACCGTTTATGGTTTATGGATAAAGTATTGATATTTTGTATGCCATTTTTAATATGATTGTTTATGTTATGTAAAAACCTATTCATATAAATAATGAATTGGACATATTATGTGACAGGTGTAGCCCACTATAACTCGTCGATGAATTGGTAGGTCTCATGAGACAAACTAGTGTCTTGGAACAAGACCATGACAAAATTTTATTTTTAGTATTGTCACACGGCCTTGACTATGTGGTTATCAAGTCTTGAATTAAACATTCAATCATTATGAAATTGGATATTGATATTGCATGTGATTATTCAACATGTATAATATCCATGTGAATAAGGATATGACATTATTTTGATATATATTTTCCATATTATGACGATGTTTAAGTTTAAAAGGCTTTTTTAGACTTATACATTGACTTAAATGTTTATTCTTATTTATGAAATTTTCCACTATATTTATATCCTTACTGATCATCTGATCTCACCCCTTTCTTATATTTTATTTTTCCCAGGATATAAATAAGTATATTATGATTAACCTGAATGAATAAGCTATGGAATATAAGAGTGTTCAAAGGGGACACAATGTTGTTTTTTTATTTCATTATGTAATGAAAAACTTATGTATGTATCGAGTACTTCCAAGGATTCTAAATTGATTAGTGTTTCAGGACATGATTCCTTATATCATTCCAATGTTATTTAAAAATGCACCGATTCAAGGTAACTAGGGTCAGGGGGTTTCAATCAAGATAGTCTAGGATTCTATGTAGAGTTGGTTGGAAATATTTCAAAGTGAAATACTAAGGTATCTAGAAATATTAGTAGACTCACTGGAAGTCATGTGCGACTGATGATATGGGAGATGATATGTGACTGGAGAAACACACCAGTCAATAATAGGAGATCATGTTGTATCATTAGTGTTTAATAGAGTATTTATGAGTCTTTTTAATCATCATCCATGTAAGGACTTTAGATTTGGTTCACCTACCAAAAAATTACATCATCAGAATAACATTCATAAGAGTGTTTAATCATTGGAAATTCTAATTCTTCATGTATAATGAATCTTGAGAAATGTCTATGTAAAATCAAAAGAGTTTCTGAGGATGAAACATTCCTCGATGTCTAGTGAAAGTCAGACAAATTGTGGTTGTAATTCCTAATGGGGAAACTATAGACAGATATTTAGAGAGATGTAATATTTTTTTATGTCATTAGGATCATTGGATTTGTTCCCATAGTTCCATGGTTATTATGGATGTAGTTCCTTTATAACATGGAGGAACTGTATTTCTTTTATGGTGATGGAGAACACTCTATATGTCAGGTAAGTTCAATATTATATGGAATCCCTCAATAAACTTAATGGTGAAAAAAATTTCAAAGGATTATTCTTTACAAAAGTTGATAAATGGTATTGAACTAAAAATGAATCATGGGGTATAATTGTAGATAATTATGACTATTTAATAGAGGGTTATGACTCAATGATTAAAGTTTTCATAGAAGAACATATCTTGGGTTTGAAAATTATCGGGCCTTATAGATCAATAGTGTAACTATCATACATTTAGTGAAACTATAATTATTTATCCCATTTTTAAAGGTATCAGATACTGAGAATGATCTAGAATAGTTATTGGAGCATACATTATGGAATGGGTGGTTTTCATCTCCTAAATTGTTTGGAAGTTGCATTTACATCACCTCTTGATAGTACATGTGAACCTCAATCTACTAAATAAGTAAAATTTTAGTTGAATCTAACTATTCACCTATTATAGGGATTGTTTGACCAATTGTATCGTCATATCTATTTTGAGTATATTTTATTTCAATCCTTTAAATTTCATTTAATAGCGCAACTAAAATTACAACATATTAAAATATGGAACCTGAAACATCAAAATCAAATAATGATGGCCTCTCTATAATATTGGTGATGTGGAGTATTTTAGATATATCTATAATTATGAAAGAACCTAACATGATTCAAGAGAGGGATCTTCCACTAGAATTAGGGGGTGCAACTAAGGAACTTAACGATCTATCACATACATCAACACTTATCCTACCAGAGGTAGAGTATGAGGTCAAAAAACTACCCACCACCACCCCCACACCCCAACTCATGTTGTTTATAAAATATTAGATAGATTATAAATATGATGTGTAATTAGGCTAACTGTGACTAAATTTATTTGGGATATCCTCCACATGGATAGGAAGAATATTTGGAGCTTTATCACATACTTACCATTCGGTTAGATTCAGAATGAATGTGAAGCCTTAATCATTAGTTGGTGAATATTAGGGTTGGATTAATTTGATTATCATGCTCTCCATGTAATGCGACACAACCTCCTAGTGGAGCAATATAATATAGAGTTAATAGAGTTTTATTTTTTTTCAGTTCCACACCCCTATTCCATTATGTATAGAAAATTTAGGATGATCAATAAGAAACTATTGTTTTGGATGAAGAATATCACTAATTATAGGATCTTAAAGGGGTGAAGGGGGAGGTGTAAACAGACTTGATATTTTAGGTTGTTTCTATTGAAGCTACACTATGAAATACCTCATCTTGAGATGTAAATTATAGGTCTAGGTAGGATGGAATACAAATTTGGGAGTTTTATTCATATTTATATGAAGCGATTGATATTATAGAAATTTAAATAATATAATAAGAAATTTCTTATTCCTAAAAATAGTTTTTTAATATTGATCGTGTGATTGATCTTGGAAAGGTTTAGGCTTATTTTAGATTCATATGAGAGGCTTCAGAATATGGATTAAAGTCTTAATTTTTTCCATTTAATAAAAGATATTATATGATTTAATTATGAATATTAATTTAATTACATCTAGATCAAGTTAGTGAATTAATAAACTAAATTATTTATGTTGATCTGATTCATGATCTATGTGAGAAACATGTAATAAATATAAGTCCATTCATATTATACAAGTGTGAAAATCCATGGTGAATGAGAAGGGGTCAGAATATTGCATCAACCAATATGATAACAACCTATAAGGATAAGGATTTGAGTTTGTATTATTATATAATGGGTATTCACCCACTAAAATTGAAAATGTAAGGGGTCTAACACCATGGGTGTCTGGAATCTAATTGAGTGAAGGGGATGTTCTAGAGTTGATTTTTGAATCAATTGATCCAAAAAAATACATTAATTTGTTAGATGATATATGGATGACAGTTGAGAAATTTCAAAACATGGTATCCCATTCCATATTCACTTTGATGATTAAGATAAGATGTGTTCCTTGGATGTTAGGAGGATCAGTGTGTATTGTTCCATAACAATTAGGGAGTCAATTCAAAAATTAATATGTAGTTCTATCTGGACATGAACCCTATACAAGATGTTGGCTGAGACATTGGTTTTATTTTTTCACCGCATGGGAGTATATAAATATATAATAGTGTATTCTAATCTAAATTTTTGAATATAATATGTTATGGGGGAAGATGAGTATTCTAAAAAAATTGATTACTATTAGGGATACACTATCAGGAAATGAGAAAATCAATGAAACCGACTAGATAAAATATGGGTATTAGAAAAAAATGGTTCAAATTCAAGTGAAAATCCATGGAATGAATGATAAAGGGGTTATATCATACAATAAGATGAGGATGATGTGATTTTCAATGATCATTAGTTAAAATTCATATTTCTTTAACCATCATGTGATGAATTTTATATAGAAAAAAGGACGAGGAAAATATAACATGAGTTTTAAAACCCACATGATAATATTAAAAACTACCATATATAATGTAAAATGTTTTGGGTCATGATGTTTTGACAATGGTTCTTAGTTTATGTCCATTTTACGCAGACCATGGTTCATGAATTTTAATGTCATGAAAACCTGGACCAAGTGATGTGGATTTTATATACATTAAATTGGGACTAAGGAGTCACTAAATTTTCCAGTAATTCACCTATGAAAATAAATTCTAATTGATTATGATCATATATTTCTTACCACCTCCTTGGAAAATTATTATTATCCTATTGAAGTGAAGGACAAGGTAACCTGATGGATAGAGAATTGAATATGTACATGGGAGCAACAGGGGAGAAATGAATGTTAGCAGTTGGTCAAAATGTAATGAAAGTTTAATTCACCACTTATCATAGGAATATGAATAAATCCTTATATATCTACCATGGATGGTTTGGTTGGTGATCAACACCAAAGGTAGTGTGTGGTTTGTGACCAAAACTACCTAAAGGGGTAGTCCTCTCTTGTGAGGATGAGTAAATCATATAGTTTAGAATCATTTTATATAGATATTTACCAAATGTTTAATATCAAATATTTAAAACATATATTATTTAATACAATGGAATACTATGTGGATGAAATTTAAATAATGTTTAATGAAATGAAATTACGACTAAAGGGAGCTCAAACTGTTATATATTGCATTCAAGGACATTTAAAATAAAAAATTTGAAACCCAATGCTAAGATAAATGATATTAAAAATTGATTCACATAGTTTGGAGAAATTAATTTTGAAAAAATCAAGGATATTTGGTTTGGATTCATATTTCTAGGTTTAAGGGTTGTTTATATTTGACATTGTTTCCTCAATCATGCTAGAAATATGATAAACCAAATCATTCAATCCCATAAGAGTCACGCATGATGTGATAAACTAGTGTAAACTGAAGATAAATCACATTTTTTTGATAGTAAATGGCATAGATAATGGATTAAGATAATAATATTACATTCAACATGAATAACAACACATTATAAATACAAAATCAATGTCTTTGGTTTTTAAAAAATGATTTAATCAAAAAACATTCCTATTTGGTAAATAGAGAAAGATGAGGTGTTTTAAAAATATACAAGGGTAAAGGAAAATATATAAGTGATACATTAAAGCATAAAATGTAAATATTGAGTTATTATAAGATATATTGGTCAATAATTACCACAAATATTATTTTAAATTTGGATTTTATCACTATATAAATGGGGAAAGTATTATTGAGGATAAAAATAGAAAGAATTTGAAATGTGAGTTTAACTAAAATGATGTCAATAATGTTTTAATTGGACTAATACTATTTATGAAAATATGGATGAGACTGGGGTGTTGTTCCATCCCTGTACGGTGGCCTATTTAATTAAAATAGAATCTTATAGTCCATGATGGGAATAAATAGTCATGTTGGGAATGTGAATATCAATTTTTCTTATAAAACATTCTATAAACAATATTCAATCTCCACTAGGGGATTATAAAAAAATATTATGTAAAACCATGTATATACCATTAAATCACTTCATATATATATATAATATACATATTATTTTTTGACACATTATAAAATTATTAATTCAGTATAACAATGGAGAAATCCCTAATTGATGAGAAACTACAATGACTTTATCCAATACATCATAAGAAAAAATATGTTCTACAAATAACTTTCATCTTCTTCCGAAATTCTATTTTCCTCACCCTGATAAAATTCAATGAAATTTACAGAAATTTACTATAAACTAATATTATCATCATTTTTATCTACATATGATTTTTTCATTTTTAAACCTTCATGATTTTCAAATTCAATTATGCATAGTATATTTCTTATGAACTAACTGAAGTCTATTAATCATCATCTCAACATCCTCCACCAACTATAGACTTTATTTGATAAGTATATATATAGAATGCAATAGTTTATTCCATGAAGGTAAAATAAATATTTTATTTCTATAAAAAGAACCTAAATAAAACAAAGCTTCCTTACCATAAACCAATAAAATATATAAAACATTCCCATGACATATTTTCTAGTGTCTAGATTTTACTTTTAGGGGAAAACATTTTCTGTGTATAAAATTTGATGTATAATTAAAAATTAATTTTAAATAAAATTTAAAAAACAACTCTATATACGGGAAAAAACTAACCAACACAATTAAGTATAGTTCGTCTTTAAACATCATGAAAGATAATTATATCCACTATATAATCTACTACGAATAACTTTATCAGCCAATCCTTTTCGATAAAAAAAGGATTTCTATTTTGAATTTAACTAATAATAAACCAAAGCATTTTTTAACTTTTGGTTTAATTTTTCATAACTACCATAGATATATAATCTCACTTCTATTAAAAACACTTAATGGATGCATCAACCAAACTGATGCCTAGTGTATGAAATTTTCCTATTAATGACTAAAGAATAGATGTATTAACTTTGTCAATAATAACTTGAAGTATTAACCAAATTTTTTTAAAATTGAATGAAACATTTCCTACACATCTACTAACTCTAGTAATGTAATACTATAATATTCTAATATTACTTATACATATACTATAATGAATAAAGAACAACCATTAAATTGTATTATAATAATTCCATCATTGAAAATCTCAAAATGGTGTATCACCATGTGTAATAAAATATACATATATTCCTTAGTATTGAAAATACCAATATTTGAATCTACAAAATTGTACACCATTGAATAAGGAATTGTTATCTAATAGATGAAAATTCACTGGTAAATCTTCTAAAAGACAATATGTGTTATTTAAAATTAATAAATTGTCATTATCCATCATTCTCATTTTAGGAAATATCTTTCTAATAACTAATACTCAATATAATAAAAACTATACTACCCTTCAAAAAAATATTTCTAATGAAATCAATGTTCTGGATTAAATAATCCTATATCTACTAATATGTGGTCTATATTAATATAATAAAATTAAATTCATGATTTTATAGTTTATAAACACTCTAAATCACACACTGTTATGGTAATGCATCCACATATATAGTAAGACCATTTTAACTATAAGATTCAGTTCATTTGTAGAACAATTATTATTCTTCATTAAATCATATCCTCAATATAAATTTAAAGAAAATATTTAATTCATCAAGTGAAAAACATAAATCTCGATTAAATATATGAGATTATAAAGAGTGTGTATGAACTAAAATGATAATGGATTATCAAAGAATATATCGCTTTATACATGGTTAATGTAGTATTATTATTTACACTAATAGTTAGGGAACTCTAAAAAATAATTTTATCCAATGTTATGGTATTTAGAAAAAATTGAAGAATTTGGATATTTCTATGACTTATTTCATGATTGATTTAATTAATGATTTTTTATAATTGTTTTATGTTAAATTTATTATTATAATTCCCTTGGATGAGTCCTATATTTATTAAATATATGGTATACAAAATTAATTACTAATTATTGATGATTGAGAAATCATTCATCAATGAACATTGATTATCGTCTGATTGTATCATAGTGTTTTATAGTTCAATAATTTAAAGGATTCATAGTATAATAAATGGAAGTTCATTTTACTATTCAATTGGGGTGATGAATTATTCATCACAGTATATAATGACTGATTCAACTTTCTATATTTTGAAATGTTTCATTCCAAAGGGTTATTTTCTAGCACAATATTATAGAGTATAGGACATTCCATCAATACTAGAATTGAAGGTAAGTGTTTCAATAATATTAAAATTTATACCACATTGATAAATTTTCATGGATGATTTTTGTGTACAATATGGATTGAAAATACTTCCTCGTTAGGAATTTAATTATTTTTTAATGAATTAAATCTTTAAGAATAATTTTTGGATCCTTATAAATATTTAATAAAGTAAATTATTATTCTTCGTCAATATATTTTTAGATATGATGATGAGAAATAAATTTTTATAAAATTTATAGTGTTAAAAAAATTAAACATCCCTAAATAAGTTGATATTATCATGGAAAATTATTATGAGATTTTATCATAGTTACCAATACATTCAAGAGATTATTTTCTATAATATTATAAAATTTATAAGAAGATGAATGATGGTTCACATTGGATCATATCATAAAAGCACTAAAAGAGTATTACAAATGATGAACCAGTTTTTTAGGTTATCTTGTTATTTTTATTATACATATATTTTAGAAAAATATGTGTTATCATTTCCCAATTAAATAATTGATAATTATATAATGATGTTGGCTATTGGATCAGATATTTTTTACACCTGGGATTATCCATTCAGTTTAAAAAGTAAGTAATATTTATAAAAAATATTTAATTCATTAAAATTCTTAATATCCTTATATCTATCAGTTATTATCATTGATTAATTTTGATCATTAATTCTATTTTTTAACAGAGTTTGGAAAAAGTGTTTTTTGGAAGAGGTGCGTTTTGGTGAAAAATAATTCACCCCAATATCAATGGATGTTAATATTTAACCTAGGATTCTTAATTAACATCGGTGAATGAGGATACCATAACAGATCAAAAAATTGGATATGTAGAAGAAACATCATGTATTTTTAATGTTTATAGTTATTTTATATTAATTATATATTTTGATTTTGTTCTATGAAGAGAGTTAGATTTTTTTCAACAAGAATGTTACCATGATTAATGGAAATGTATTACATATATAGGGAAATATAATGTTCAATGTCTTACATAACATGTTTCAGAAATTATTCACATCAAATAAAATGGGGTATAATTTCGAAAATTCTAGATAGCCTTTTATCTTATTCATAATAAAAATATTTGAAATGATGGGAAACTGCATAATATATTACTCTTATATATATTGAAGTAAGAGTTAATAGATGATAAGGGTTACAAAATTGGGAAATCCATATAGAGAAGATATCATGTCATCTATAAAGGTGATTGAAAGAAAAATTCATTTAGATTAAAAAAAATAGTAATTAAATCATGTATATTTGAATGAGATGAGAAGTGTTTCATTACGAGTTCACTATTGAGATAGAAAATTGTTATCTCAGTCAGGTGTTTTGGTGTAAATCCTAATGATTAAACCATAAATAATAAATTGATGACATAGATACATGATATGCTTGATACTAAAAATTATTATATATAATTTCATGATATAGATTAGTTTACCATTGAAAATCTAAAAAATATTTTTATTATTTCAAAGATGCGAAATGTAACATCTTTAAAGAAAAAAATAATTTCTTTTTCAAATGGGACTACATTTAAATCTATTAAAAAATAAATTTATATTGAAATAATGATATACCATTATTACTAACAGGAAGATAAATTTCATGACTTTATATTCAATTAATTCACATCACATTTAATTCAATCCTTATTGTGATAAAAAAGTGAGTATATGTAGATAATAATGTTATTGTTTTTTAATTACAAAATGTTGGAAATTTTTTCAACTAGCATCCACGAGATGGAATAAGAAGTGAAATTTTATGATTAACCCAAAATATCATCAAGGTTAAATAATATTTAATGTGTTAATGTCTTTATGAAAAATATAATAAAATAATAAAAATTCAAATTATTAAATGAAAAAAAATCTATCTAAAATCATTGTATTTTATATTAAAATGAGGCATGATAAATTGAGTATAATGTCTTCAAACATGATGGTCCTTACGCATTTACAACACAATCAAAATAATCTAAATAATCTTTGAATATATAATAAAAAACATTCAATGTAGATATAAATGTATAAACACCAAAAAGTTTCTTTTTAAAATAGATCTCTTGGATTTCATGTAGAAAAAATTGATTATTTAAGATAATGAAATATTCTTTAAAATGTGACTGATTAATTTGAGATATTTCATGATTTCATAAATGATAAAAATACTTCGAAGAAATATGTGTAATTTCCCAGAAATA
Source organism: Viscum album (assembly GCA_963277665.1). Lineage (NCBI taxonomy): Eukaryota > Viridiplantae > Streptophyta > Magnoliopsida > Santalales > Viscaceae > Viscum > Viscum album. The sequence goes on along the minus strand of OY728156.1, from coordinate 1,426,971,502 downwards.
TGAGTGATACCAATATAATCAATGATGTGAGACAAAAGATTCCAGAAATTACTATAGAAATAAATCATTCAATGTGTTGTATTTGAACTCTCTTAGGGATAATTTAATTGAATATGATTTTTTATTTGGATTTATTTTAATTTTTTTCATTATGGTGTGATTGTTTTCTTAATTTATTAGATAATGTTTCTTATTCCGACAAGAAGCTTATAAACAATGATATAGAACATAATATTATTATATTAGATACTCAACAAAGTAATAAAATATGTTTTTTTAATAATAATAAGTAAAAAATGACTACATTGTAATAGAAATATGTTCAATCCATTGAAACATTAAATTCTTTTGAAAATATTGGAAAAATTTATAATTTGTTGAAGAGTAAAGATTTCATGACTATTCCTAAGGGATGTTCCAAGGTATATGACAGATAATTAATGAATTTTGGTGTTATTTAAAATTATAGAGTATGGATCATAAATAAAATAACAATAGAATATAATGAGGAATATTATTTTCAACCAAGGGGATTTATATTTTTTAAAAGATACATGTGTTATAGAATTTATTGATATATATCATATATATTTTTGTATAATATGTCACACTATAAAAAATAGCCAATTAATTGGCATGAAGAATGTTGAATACAAGTGAGGCATATCATGAAAACATCTAAAAAAGATTGTAAAATTTCATAATTATTTTTAAAATCTTGAGGTGACTTGTAGTTATTATGATATACCCAAAATAATCCCAAACAAATATCTCATATTTCAATAAGGGAAGATAAATAATAATTAAAACTGCAATTATATCAATAATAGGACATATAAAGAGAAAGCTATAGTGGTCGAGGTTTCTTGTAAAATATCAAAATGTGAATAATGACAAATCATGGATAGTGGATGTTCATTTCACATGACTATTAAAAAAAATATTTTTTGATATCCATATTTTTTTGGAGGATATAACACCTCAATATATTATATATAACTTTTTATTTTTTTAATATATATAATTTTTTAAAATTATTTTTAACACAATTACATTTTCAATCCCAATGAGTTGAGGAAAAATATCTCCATAATATGACAACATTCTAATAAAGTAGATAAATAGTTTTTTCCAAATAAAAGATTACGACATTATAATGATGGTGGATGTATTAGTAACTATAAATGGATATCAAATAAGTATTAATTTATTCCAAATTTCAAATTATCAAAATACTCACCATATGATTGTAAACGAATAAAATGGGATATGGTATAGAGGATATGGTTATTTGGGTCGAAAGAAATCAAGAAAACTATCATTTTTTACAATATAAAAATATTATATATTTGAATCATGAGTGTATAGAAACTTGAGATGTGTGTCAGAAAATGAGGATTGTGAACACCAGCCATAATATAATTGGAATTTTAAAAAATAATGCCCATTTTTTTATTTCACATGGATGTTTATGGATCAATAATTTTAAATTTAACCAACTAATATATGTAATTTATTATTTTTCTTGATTATTTTATTCAATTGTAGAATTTTTATTTCTTTTTTAGTAAATCTAATTAGCTATATAGGTCTAATAAAACTCTAAAATATGAATAAAAAAGTTTTTTTCGATAAAAGGATTCATTCCAATAATTTATTCGAACAAGATAAAGAAATTTTTTTGTATATCATAGGATGTAAGAGAAAATTATTTACCATATCAAAATTTATTTTTCCATTTGATTTTATCTGGTGTCAAATACATTATGTGTATCCTTTCTTGTAGTTGTAAATGGATGAATGGATTCTCCACTTTGTTTTATAGACTCTTGAATACTAGATCCAGGTATAGAACTTCCTCAATAATTTCAAATACCTACCCCACAATCCATAGGTTAACAATTTACATGGCACGCCCCTTTCCATCATGATTACCTTAATTATCATTTGAAGAATCAAATTATTTTTATTATAAATTGAACACAATTTTTTCACTAATTAATTTCATAAAAAATCATATTTCCTAGTAATATGTTCTTCACCTAAAGTATGAAAAACAATTATTTATGAATCATCATATGGGATTAAAATTCTATATTTCATTCATGATAGTCCTTGTAATAACAAATTTTGGATATTTTGGACATATCATGTTCATATGGAGCTGATCAATTCCACCTATCAACAAGTCATGAAAATGAATTTCTATTTGTATCTATCTATTTTGTTTTCCATTATTTTTTATAAATGCGATGTAATAGAAATATAATATATCTAACATAAACTATCTTCTTCCAACCCTGAACTATATCTTGGTTTATCAAGAGTGATTTGAAACCCATAGTTTATCATGATTAATAAAAAGGTATAGTCGTATACTAAAGAAATACAGTAATTAATTTAATTAATTTTTTCCCATAATGGAATCATTGTTTAAGGGTATATGGGTGACAATTCAACTATTGAAAAGATGAAATATCCAAACCTAGAGCTATATTTTTAATTTCTAATACATCCTAAAAGGGACCGGTAATTTCCCTCACTCAACTATTACCTACGTATAAAGATAACATTATTAAGACTCTCTGATAATAATGTAAATAACAACATTGAATGGTTCTCCCCTATAGTTATTATTCTCTAGGATATGTATTCTTGATAGTGAGTTCTTATATTTGGTTTGAGAATCTCAGAAACTTCCCATAATGAGAATATTATTATTTCAATTGGAAGAAAAACTATAGAAACATAAAAGGGTTCCACCAGGATTGAAATATAACTAGAAATAATCTCATTCTAGATTAGGGTATTTGAAAATGAAGATTAATTTCATTAAATCCAAATCATAGGGAAATTAATATAATGATACCATTTTAATACATGATAATAAAAACAAGTTATATAGAAAAAAAATAATGAGGTGGGTTAAATTTAAAAGGATAAAAATGGAGCTTCTTGGTTATTGGGGGAGAGTGGAACATTATATTTTTTCCATGTTTTTATTATGTATAAGAATATTTTTTTGAAAATTAAATGTTCTTATTGATGATCAAACATGAACTAATGATGTTTTTGTGAATTTTTAAGTTATTGTTAAACATTTCAGATCCTTTACTATTCATATGAGGCAGAAATTCGATGTAGTTTATTCAATGGGGTAACAATGAGTGAAATTCCATTATAAAATCCCAATTAAAATGGATAATTATTTTAAATTCATCCCCAAAGATATCGAAATAAAAGTTTTCATCAGCAACTGCAACTCATATAATGATTACAGATCAAATTGTTTTCTAGGATCCTTTTATAATTTGGTGATCAAAATTTCTAATAAGGATATAATTAAGGTGGTTTAATGATTTTTTCATAGGTGATAGAATTCCTAGAGTTTTTTATACCTCTACCTTTGTCCTCAATCACATGGTAAAGAAATATATTACCATTAACTTGTATGAGCTAATAAGTATGTATGATTTCTTTTATAATATTATGGTAATTATCCTCAAGAATACTCTCTCAGTTTATCAATGAAAATTGATATAAAAAGAAAAACATGGTTCTATAATTGGTAGTAATATGAAAGGATCCATTATTTTGGTGGAGGAAAAGATAAATTTTTTCTTTAAAAAAGCCATCATTGGTAATAATATGTTGTATTTTGAAATAAAAAATACCAATGAAGAAATAGAATTGAATTTTATCATGAATTTTATGAAATTGTATCTCTTTTAAAAAAGTGTTTATAAACTTATCTTTTAGTAATATTCATTTATTTCATTCCCAAAATTGCTATTGTGGTGAAAAAATGGTTTCCTTAGCTTTGTTAATGGTCTTCATCAAGGTGATAATATCCCCATGATCCATTATTTTATGTTGAAAGATAATCTCAACTAGAATATTAATAATTTTAATTGAATTTTTTATATTCACACCATCATGGGAAATAATATATTTACTAGAATATATCTTTCATTCTTTTTATCCAATTTTCTCCTGTTTCTTGTTTACATGAACAACTCCATAAATTGTCTCAACAACATTGTTGGTGAATATAATAGATAGTGTGAAAATGGATTAATTCTAGTAGGAGAAAATAATATATATATTTGATATTAAATATTTGTAATTCATAATTGATTAAAACATATCATGGTATTTTTATAGTAACATTTGTAATAGAATAAATAGTCAATCCACTAGATTTGGGTAAGATTAACATAGAATACTTTTATGTTCATTTCCATTAAAAAACTATATATATCAAAAATTATATGAATATGATCCTATCCTTTGGATATAGGATCACTCTCATCAATAATGTAAAAGATATAATCTGTATCCATTTGATCATGATTAGTAGGGTTCCGAAAATATTTATTAGGTAAATTGGAGGAGTTATAAAAGGATTCATTTGGGACAAATATGAAAAAATAAAATACCATTGGGATTACTGGTCTTGGGTGGACATAGTAATTAAATAGAGTAGAATAAATTTGAGAAGACTCAGGTTAATCATGCACTACATATATGAAAAAATCAGGTCATATATATCTTTTTTGGGTACTGTACAAGCGTTTATTGGCCTTATTTTTTATCACTTATGATGGATTGTTTGGGGTTACATTTCCATTCGTATTGATGATTCATAGGGGAATTTTTTTTTTTTCTAGGTATTATGGTTCAAGATGTGTCCTTCTAAATGGATAGAAACCATCTAAATTTTATTATTTTTGGTCATACTACCACGTAAAAAAATATATAAATAACCAACAACTGGCTGACGAGTTCGACCATTGTGTTTGTACTCTAACATGTTCAGGTATATTCGATATCTCATTATTTTTAAAACGAAAAAAAAATTAATAACATTGATTCATGGGTAATGATATAGTGAATAATGTATATAACAACCACATATAATATTATTATTTAAGAGGGTATACAATTTTATTACAATAAATTATAATGGAAAATAAAAAGATAATAATTTTGTATTGAGATTTATTTTCTATGAAAATTAGAAAATGGAATCAGTGGCTCAATTTTTCATTGATGGGGAGTGGGATAAATTCTTTTTTTATCCTTTTTAGTGCAATATGAAATCATTATATAATTATGTACTATGGATCATTCCCCTTAGACATCACTCAACAACCGTAATAGATCACCTAGAGAATTATATTATCATAACATGATCATTATAATATATTGATAGACTATATAGGACATCCATAACATGTCAGGAACCATGGTAAAACATGCACATTTCATGGCCAAAAATAAAAAATAATCTCTTTTGTTGTTGACCTAATCTCTCAGATATAATATAATAGCAATTTATTGTCTATGAAGAAATATTTTCACACAAGTCACAGAACACGCCTTGTGGATAATGGTTCCACCAAGACCATTTGGTGAATTGGAAATCACATTGAATTGGAATAATTATTAATTTTAATGGATAATGTGACCATGAAATTATTCATGAAGTATATTTTATTCATATTTAAATGGGTTTATTCATGATTAATATAAACTTATTTAATGAATTAGATAATTCTCTCATTTTTAATGCTAAATGTAATGTTAATAGATTCTCATTATGGGATGTTTATATCTTTTTTTTTACCGAGATTTAAAACAATTATACCATAGTTGCTAGGTATTTCTTGGTTATTTCCCTACACCTTAGTCTGTAGTCTACTACATAAGGTCCGGATGAATTTTTCTTAACCAGGATGTAGAGATTATTCATATTTTTTAAGGGAACATGATAATATATATATTCTCATTTCTAAAGGATATCTAGTATTTTTCTGTGGTTATAACCATAAAAAATATTGAGTTCGGATCAAGAAATTACTTTCTTTCACATTGAAGGTCATTTTAGGTTTAGAATTTTAGATAATTAGGCCACAACTTCTACATTAAAGCTAAAAAATTATAATGTAGACACTTATACTCTATCCTATTTCATCATAATAATAAAACTCCTTAAAAAAAATTTTATAAAAAGATTCTTGATTTCGTCCTTTCTATTACCGTTCTCTGTACCAATGAAAAACATCTAATTAAAATGGGGTGATCATAAAAATCTCAGTAAGGAATATTAAAAAAGGAATAAAACCATATGTTAATGAATATTTAAAACATATGAAAATAATTTCACAAAATCATAATTTTCACCGATATAACATAAACTACTTAGCTTATATCATGCAATAATAATACTACTACAAAAACTCAAAGAAATAATAAAACATAAAGTTAACTTATTGTATCCATATCATATATACATTGTAGATTTCACAACTACATAGGGAATAACCATCATGGTTATATTTATAATACCCTCATAGTATATTCCCTGAATCTTTTATGGGAAACCTTTACGTTTACCTCCAACACACTACCCAATGCATTGGAGATATTTCACAGGCTCACCCTCCCTCATTTTATCATAGAACAACCCATATACATATGTAATTCCCAAGAACCATAACATAATCATAACACATGAATAATAATAAAGGAAAAATAACATTTCTGTATTGCAATAAGAAGACATCATTTCAAGATATTGATATAATAAATGCATTATAAAAACCATTTTCAATACCAAAAATACCCTAAAAACAAATATGGTATTTAATTATCTTATTAAAAACATTTCATCTTGTAGATTAATCCAAATATCAAATAATGCTCATGGTGCCAGAATGGTCATTATCCCCACATAAAGAACTATTCCTTTTTATGTATAGTAAAATACATAGAAAAAAATTACTTTTTTAAATAGTTGAATGAAATTAAAAGTCAAAGGGGTCGGTTATACAACATCTAAAAGAATGTCATATATATATATATTTCCAAATATGACTCAATGAAAGGATATTGAGATGAAGTCCATTACCATATTAGAAATTATTTGAATAAAAAACCTAAATAATAACATAAAAAATTATAATATCATGATAATAAGTATATTAAAAATATATTTTGTTAATGGGATATATATAAACCATATAAATGTTAATTGGTTCATAACAACAACTAAGTTTCAATGGAAATGTAAATTAAGATGAAATCCCTTACACGGATCATATAGATAGATTAGGGATAAACACTGTAATAATTACTTGTGAAAAATATAAATACACCAAATATAATTGTATATTTAGTGTAAAAAATCTCTGTTCATTACCTTATATTCTTGGAAAAAACAAAACCAATGACATGGATATTTAACTCAATAAATAATGATTGAGTTATGTTTTCCCATACAATGTTTATAAAATCGATGTAAGATTTTATCAATGGGATGATTATGGGTAGAAAAAGTACATCCAGAAAAATGGAAGTGGATATAACAACATAACTATATATAAAATGATTCCACACATAATATGGCCTAATATAATAAACTATGTATGTGGAAAATCCAATGATTAGAAATTGAGCTTAGAAATTCCCTTACCAAGATCATTTTTTAAAGAAAATATATAAATTATGTGTAATCTCTATAAATACACATAAAGGAATTATAAATATAATATAATATATAAAAATTAATTTTTCACATAATCATAGCACGATATCATCAAGATGTAGAAGATGAACCCAGAGAATAAAAATTGGTATAAAAATGTCCCCCAACTTGAGTCTGAATAATCACGAAAAATCATTATGCTCCATAAAATTATACATTGTTTAATTTCTACATGATTAAAAAAATTTGTAATATTAATTATTCCTTTTATATCACTTATTACAAAATAATGAATATTACATAGTAATTTGTGTCCATATCGGTCGTTTTGTCGATATTCAGTACTAGAGTCGAAAATGAACTTGTTTGGATGTAGATTGTCCTTGTGGAAAAAATTATATCATATAAAATATATTATTAATGATTTAAAAAACATATATATACAATATAAATGTATTTATAATATTCTATAATATTTTTACGTAATAAGTGAAATGCACCGTTCATTGAGACGGTAGGTTGTACATATGCATGAACACTACATTCATTTCTTTGCCATATTAAATGGGAGAAAATGAAATGATACATAGTTATCTAATTATTAAAGATTAATATCTAATTTTTTTATGTTATATAGGTTCATTAATTCAATCATTTATACGTTCCATGTATGGCATGAGTGAGTCAAATAACTTTGAGGGGGCTCTAGACTGCCCTTCCTCAAATGAAATTATCATATTTACACATTATGGAAAGCAGAAAGATACATTGTAAATAAAACTTATAGAATAATAGAATCAATATAAATATAATATATATCATATATAAATATATTTCCATCATTATGGAGACCATAATAGGTGGTAGTAGAAAATTGAATAATCATTGATTTGTCATGGAGTAGATCATTGTACACAGAAATAGTATGTTCATATCCATTAGATAGACATGTGTGTAATTTTAGTTTCAATAAATGTCATAATAAAATCCTAGTATATTTAAGAAACATATTTTTTTATTTAATCATATAATAGTAAGATCATAGGGGGAGATGAAGGAAAATAAATGAACAGAACTTAAGGGGTGATGTTACCTCTAAATCGGGTAACTTCTTTTGATTTTAGACAAAAATAATTTAATGAATTGCCTTATGCCAAAGTTAAGGATTATAAGAATAGTTTATGGATTATTAGAGATTATATGAGGAGAATTTGGATGAGTCAAAGTTCTTGAGAGGTGTGAGTAAGTTGGTAGATGTCATGGACTTTTATAAGAGGGAGGACGTGATCATTATGACTGTCATGAAATATTTTGTATTATAATTAGATTTTAGATTTATAATTGTTATAAAGTTATATATATATAGGATAAGATTATTATGGGTATAAATACACTAAAAAATAGGGTTTATGCATGTTTAAGTCATAAAATTGACATTATCTTATAGCTTTAACCCTTAGTCAAAAACATTAACTCATACCACGTCCTTTTGTATTTTCATAATTTATGGTTACTATAGTTACTATAAAAATCCATGACATCCAAAAATTGATAACTAAGGATAGATTAAACATTATCTATTTTATTTGAACAAATATTTGATTTTTAAGACTGTTATATCATTTAATATAATTGTATTTGTTTAAAAAACTCATTTAAGAATATTTTGACAGCATTTAGTAACGGATTTTTGTTAAAGCCATAACAACTTTTTTCCTTAAAAACAGGATTAAATCAATGATAATAAGTCATAATAATCTATAAAATTATTTTATATAATCTAAATGTTCAAATTACATTTATTTTAATATTTATAATATCATTTATTTGAATCATTCATTGATAAGGTAATCACTACATCGTTATTGTGTCACAAATAAATTTATTTATTTAATTAGTAAATATTATAAATCAAATACCATGATGTAAGAAATAATTTTAAATATATAATAAATTTTTATAGTCAAAAAGAATAGTTATATAAGCCTATATTAAAATCTTTTTAGTGAAAGATATATGTTTATGTCATATTTCCCTCTACAATAAAATAATTATTATACCATGTCATTATCACAACCAAGTGGCACCATGGGGTCCTAAAATAGAACCATGAATACGCTTGGTCAAATATATATAATATAATAGGATTATTACAAAAGTTAAGGTAGTTTCATATTATTATAATTTTTTTACCCTTATTCTTCTATTTAGTTTTTAATAGTGGTTAATAAAAATCATTATTGAAGTCCGTATTCATAGTGACAAAAAATAGAAGGAAATTATTTACAAAATTTGGATATTTTTATGCCAAATATGGAATCAATTTTTACAAATTCAAAATACATAATTGGAAAAAATTATTATAAAATTAATTCATATTGTCAAAACAAAAAATTGGGGTTTTATAAGTAAAAAACTATCAAAAGATTAACATGTGTTTATGCCCAATTTAGAACTAAAATTACTTCCAATGAAAAACATTAGATTAAATGATAATGAAATAATCCAATTAAACATTGAAAATAATTAATAATTTAATCTAACTAGAAAAATAAATTACTTGAAAATTTATTTTTGAAATAAATTTTGTTGTTTTCAATATTCATTAAAATATGAATTTCCATAGAAAAATACCAAGATTTAAACCTAGGAAATTTTTTTGTCCCACTTATAAAGAAGGAGATTATTTTTTACACTTGAATATATAAAATCTAAAAAAATATTCTTAAAAACGTTTCACTATCAAAATGCTGTAAACGTACATTTTATAAATATTAGACTATTTTATGCTTAAAATTGGATAAATTCTCATTTTAAGCCTCTAAAATTCATTGGATAAATGTAAAAACATTTAAAAAATATGTTAAATCATAATATTGTTAATTTTTCTCATTCCTTACAATACAATGGCTAGGCTTTAACTACCATTTAAAATAATTATAGTATTAGGATATTATTTTTTTGGTAAAACTCGACATTGTGTGAAATATATGATTTCAGAAAAAACCCATTGTTATGTATTGGGTATGCTATCAGACAAAACATAAACCTTAGTGTAAAATTAATATATTATTCATAAATATTAATATATATGAAAATGTATTCTTCCATAAATACTGTGGTCAATACATCTAGATGAGCCTCTTATAATTTAATCAACCACCAATTCAGTTACAATATATTATAATGTTATTATTCATAAAGAGTCCCTTAGTCACCACATAATATCTTCCTGAACGTTGATGTTTTTAATTGTTTTTTAAATTTTAAGAAAATATTATTCTCTATTAGGGAGTGATAAGTATGAGGTAATGCGACAAACTTTTCATAGGGACACAACATAGATGTATAGATTAACATAAAAGAAGAATTAATGTTTTCTTAAAATAGGGAATTTTTTGAAAAAGTGTGATAGAAATTAGTATAATTCTATAGTCATGTACCTATGAAATTTATTCAAATTTTCAAAAGTACATACTTTATCAAAATTCAATCAAAACCCATTATGGAATATTTTTTGGTATAAATATAAAAATACATATTTTTATTTTTTTCAGAACTCTATGTTACATTAATGTTTATGAAAGATATTTGGGAGCGTTTTATAAGATATATTATAAGGTTTAATTTTTTTAATATATTCACACATTAAAAGGATTTATCCATGTTATAATAATGATATAGAGATGTTAATAGATTAATTTAATGTTTTAGATCTGAAGGATTATATTATATCATAAACATAATTTACATTATTTATGAGATTAAATAAGATTGATATAATCATGATGAAAAAAATATGATCATTTCAGTTAAAGGTATAGATTTCATTATTATCATGTTTATCAAAAAAAATTAAATAAGGATGATGACTGTAAGCGAGGATGGTTTTTTATAATAAAAATAAGACATTTAGATCATAAAACTATCATTGGATAAAATAATTGTAATGCAGCAACCGTAGTTACCTAGAGCCAGTTTATTAGTTTAATACATTGGCATGATTACAATGAATCAAGTCTCGAAGGACTGATGAGGTAAGTAGTCCCAGTAAACTGATTACATACATGAACGTTACATAACACTTTCTAACATAAAACAAAACATAAATAATTCTTTGAGAATTACATTATTACCCTCACATAACCCTTCATATCAATCATAAAAAATATATTGGCATCCTTGTAATATAATTCATAAGAAAGGGATGTGTTCAGATGCTATGTAAGGGTAAATAATTTATCAAAAGCTATAAAAATTTATGGAATGTTGTTTAATAATATCATAACACAATTAAAATATAAAATTGAATATAATATATAAAAATTAAATCTAACATTACCATATAAACATGCACATGGATATTATACAAGTCAAATAATCACATGTAATATCTAATATTATAACAAGGCAATGAAAAATTACAGATATAATAACTAATATATCAAGGCTGTGTACCATGACCACTCACAAATATTCTGTCGAGGCCTTGTTCCTAGACACAAGATTGTCTCATGATACCTACCGATGCATCGAAGGGCTATAGCAGGACCCGCCCATAACATACTAAGTCCAATTCATTAATCACATGAAAAGGGTGAAACATAAAATAAACATTTATGTTGAAACTTGCATAGAAAATGTTATTACTTTAACCATAAACAAGAATTATATAAAAAGAGCACATCTGTAGTAAAAAATTTCATAACTCATTCAATACAATATAGAATATTGTATTATAATAAATCAACCACAATCAAGAATATTATCCAACAGAAGATGTTGACATAGTCGAAAATAATTAGTAAAACGTTTTGAGAGAAATAACCCCTTTTCATGGAATATTTTAAAAAGACACACAAATTATAAAAGGAGACATGTAAAATATATTTTTGAATCAAAGTGTCCCATAGCACCATGAAAAAATTGAAAGGAATTATCATTTTAAAACTATCATGCCCATATAAATAAATCCTTAAAATCATTTTGAAAACATGGACATTAATTAAATTATTTTAAAATAATAAATCATTAAAAAATTTAAAATTATGATATAGATAATGTGTCCCTTTCATAATACCATTTTTTAGGGGGGATGAGTTCTGGTCGATGACCAGAACCTTGAAATTCATTCAAACAAAAGGAGCACAAAAGTTACATGAGTATAAATTAGGGAAATTTTATAGAATCTTAAATAAAAAAGGATTAAAATATGGAAGGATATCAATCCTCCACGTGATTTCATGAGATACTCCCATGTTGGAGAGACCGTCGGAAATCTTGTTTGCTTCACGGAAGGTGTGTGTAGCACTGAAGTTAAGACTATTGAGCTAGTTGAGGCAGTTAATCCATCAGAGGGTGAGAGTCTATGCTAGGTGAGTCACACCCTTCTAGATGTCTTGCACAATGGTAGAATAGTCTCTCTCAATAAAGATATTTCTCTAGTCAAAAAGTTTTTCAATCTAGATTGCATGAATGATACCCAATATTTCGGCCCCTAGAGAAGAATCAATGCCGTAGCATCTATAGAAACATCCGAGAATCTGATAAAGATGGTCTTTGAAAATAATTCCACAACCTGAAGGTCTAGGGTTTCATTTCTAGGCTCCATTAAAATTAACTTTAATCTAGCCAGGAGGAGGAACCTGCTAGAAGACTTCAATAGTGTATTTCAGTTTTGGATATATTCCACTTACTCCAATCCAGCAGTGGGTTTCAGGATCAATGATTTAATTATCACAGTGGTCTTTTTGGATGATGTAAGATACTCCTTTTGAATACATTTTTATGAATCATGGACATAGATGATAAATATTTCATAGTAAATACTTACACATTATCAATCTAAGATAATAATGTGATTGAGGAATTAACCATTACATTTTACTTTCCTTTAGTTGAGGATATATTTAACCTCTTCTATAAGGACCATAGAATGTTAGTAAATTATAATAACAACATGTTAATATTTATGATATCATATATGATTCATTTATGACATTATATAACTCATCTAATAATTATTTTCCTGTTAAGGTATTATTTCAGGTAATAATCGATTTCTTTATCATATGTGTTTTTTCTAATTATTCTTGATCATATAACATAGATCATGATTTACTTACTTCTATAATATAATTTATGATTTATATATAATATATATTATAAATATAAATATTTATAAAAGATAGATATATGAAATGGAAACACTGTTCATTGAGATGGTAGTCTGTACGTACTCATGAATGTGGTTTCCATTTTCTCATCGTATAGTTTGAAAGTAATTAAATGACATATATTTATCTATATAAATATATTTTATTCCAGTAGAAAAATTACTTCATAAATTTCAAAATTATTCAATATATACATTTTTATAAAAATTATTGCATAGTGATCGTTGAAGATTAATCTCATCACATTGTTGAGATGGTAAACCGTACGTACACACAAGCAACAATATCATTATATTTATAGTGAGAAAGTATTTAATTGGATGGTATATTATATATAGAGAATAATTACTATGTAATATTCATTTTTTACATAAATTATACTCATTATTTTACCCATCAATGTAATCTAGAGTTCAATAAGAATCTACATCGCGACGTGGAGATTGTAAGCTGTACCTATGCAGGCATGGCGAATTTTTCATTCAGTGGATAGATAGAATAATGAATATGGTTGTACCATATTTATAATAACATTAAACCATGTATAAGGTAATATAATTATTATTTTAGTATGGTAACAACAATGAAAGAGGAATTAGAAGTAGAAAATAACTTTGAAAGAGGTGGTAAAATAATTACCTCTTCATTTGGTGGTTCCATTGGATTTGAACAAAAGGGATCATTAAAATGGAATTAATATCATGTTAAAGACTCTAGGATGAATTGGGGAATGTTTTTAGGATATTTGGGCAGGTTTTTGATGAGACAAATGCCTTTGGAGTTGTGGAATAAAAATAAATGGAGGTTCCCTTTATTAAAAGATGTGGGGACACTTTAGGAAAAGCTGGAAATATTAATTTATTATAAAATTATTTTCAATTTATTAATTCTAAAAAATGATTTATTTCTAGCATAATATGATTATGGTCAGAATAATCTAAACCAATAGGTTTTATACATGTTTAGGGCATAAATTTATCCTTATCTTTTGGGATTAACCCTTAGTTAAACAGTTTTACTCTTACATTATCTTCTATTATTTTAATACTATAGGGTTCATTTAGTAACTTTAAAATTCAAAGGGAACCTCAATAGGATCATTAATGTAATTTTTTTCACTATATATGACAGTTGGCTGAATATTATATATTTAGTATTTTTATATAATTTAATAAAATTTTATTTGTTTTAAAAAATCATTTATGTCAATTTTGACAATATTTAAAATTGATTTTTTATACAGTCATAACAACTTGACTTCTGATTCCTAAACCCCAGAATCCAAGATTTGTTTCATTATTTTAATACATTGGCATGATTACAAGGAATCATGTCTCGAAAGACTGATTAGTTTGGTAGTCTTGGAAAATAGATTTTATACCAGAACATTACATTACACATTGGAAAATAAAATAAAACATAAATGATCCTTGTATAACGCCATTATTACCTTAGATTAACCCTACATATCAGCAATATACCACTTCTTTGAATCCTGGTAGAGTAAAACATAAGAATGGGGACAGATCAAATACTTAATAAGGATAACAATATAGCGGAAACTTTCATAAATAATAATGAACATTTAATGCAATGAATAAGACTAAAAAAAATTATTTAAAATATAAAATTAATCATAATATAAAAAATATAAATTTAAATATCTCTATTTACTTATTAACATGGATATTATACTTGTCGAATGGTCACATGAAATATCAATAGAAAATTTTATAATGATGGAATGCATAATTCCAGACTTCATAACCACATATTCAAGGCCTTTTTCCAAGAATACAAATATGATTTAGTCATGGCCATATGCCAAGACACCAGTTTGTCTCAAGAGACCTATCGATGCATTGAGGAGCTATAGCGGGCTCCACCTGTCACTTACTAAGTCAATCGCATTCCACGTATGAATAGTTTTAAACATAACATAAACATTCATATTACAAATAGCATAAGAAATATCAATACATTGTCTATAAACCATGAATGGTATAAAAATAACACATACATAGTGGAATATATCAAAAAAAATTACAATATGGAAGATTTTAATCATATTGAATTAACTTCAAATAAATTTAAAATCCATAAAAATATGTTCACATAGATGACATCAAAACAATTTGATAGAAATATCTCGTTCTCTTTTTTTGAAATCATTTAAAAGTCCCGTAATTTAGAAAAAAAGAAATTAAAAGATATTTCGGAATCAAGGTGTCCCACACCACATTGAAACATTTAATGGATTTACCATTTTAAAATAATGATATCAATATCAATAAATCCATAAAATCATTTTGAAAATTTGGACATTAAAATATTTTGAAAATTAAATATTTATAACATTTACATATGTGATATAGTTAAATAGACCTTTACATAAAACATTAAAATATTCATTTTGAAAACATTTTTATGAAATATGAACATTGATGATAAATATGACCTAGTAAATACTTACTTAAAAAAAATCTCGAATAATATTGAGATTGAGGAATTACAACTTACCATGTACTTTCTTTTGGTCGAGGGTACGCTTAACATCCTATATAATGATTATAGTATATTATTAAATTATACTAGAACCATATTCATATTTACTATATCATTCATGATACATTTATGACACTTTACTACCCATTGAAAAATTATTTCCATGTTAAATTGACATTTTGGGTAATAATCTCTTTCATTATTGTACGTGTTTTGACTTGTTATTCGTGATCGTATCATTTTGATCATGATTTACATACTTCCAAAATATTAAACATGATTTTTATGACATATATATTTAGAATATAAATATGTATAATAGATAGATATATGAAATGGAAAACACCATTTATGAAGATGGTAGGTCGTACATACGTATAAATGTTGTTTCCGTTTTCATAACGTATTGAATGGAAGTATGTAAATAAGATATAAGTTTTTAAATAAAAATATATATATATATATTAATTAGCATTATTTTTTCATATATTACATACTTATTAATAATATATATTTTTATAATCATCATTGAATGGTGAATTTGGAAATTAATCTCAATGCGTCTTGGAGACAGTAAGCCGTACACAGACACGAGTGACAATTTTATTTCCAAAATGATTAAATGGTGTGAAATTGGATTGTATATTAATTTTATATAGACATTATCATATTATTTTAATTATTTATATACATATTACTCATCATTATATCTATCCAAATAACATACTCTTGAAACACAAATTAGACCACGACGTGGAGACTATAAGCCGTACGTACGCACGCATGGTGACATTTTCATTAAGAGGATTGATAGAATAATGAATTTGGTTGTACCATATTTATAATAAAATCACAGTATATAAAAGGTACTAGAGTTATTATTTTGGTATTGAAATAACAATGAAAGATAATGTGGAAGAAGAAGATAACATTGAAAGAGTTGATGGAATTATTACCCTTTCTTCAGGTGCTTCCTTTTTATTTGAACAAAAGGGCTCCTTAAGTTCTTTTTTTGCTCAATGGAAGGCATCTAGGTTGATGTGAAGATATTTGGGAGCATATTTGGGTAGGGGTTGGCCGAGAAAATGGATTTGGATGTGTGATTTTGAGATAAGAGGAAGTTCCCTTTTATATGAGGGGTGAGGGTCACATTAGGAAAGGTTTAAAATATTATTTTATTAGAATTCATTTTTGGTTTCTAATGGATACAAATTAAATTATTTAAAAGATAAGGTGGGTATGAATCAAAATCCTGTCATCCAATATACTTTAGACATTTTTATGTTACTATATTAACCATATCTTCTAAACTTAACTTTAGTGAAAATGTTCGACTTTTACAATGTCCTCTTGTATTTTTTATAATAAATAGTTAATAAACAAACAATAAAATGTCAAGTTAACCAAAAGTGGTTAATTAATGAAATAATAATAATTTTAGAAGTCTTTTGGATTAACCGTATATTTTTATGAATATTATATCTTTTAATAATATAATATGTGTTTTAAAAACTAATTTATGTCAATTTTGACACTATTTAGTTTTTTCTTTTTGTGAAAGTCATCAAAAGTTGATTATTTCAAATAAAAAAAATTTTATAAACCATAACATGTCATATTCGCCTTGAAAATTCGTTTATGGAATCAAAAATTTAATATTATATTTATTTTAGTACTTATAATATCAATTATTTTAATATTTCTCAAGAAGGTAATTACTACTTCATCATTGTGTCATAAATAATTTTAATTATTTAATGTCTAAAAATTACTAATAAAATACAATTGTATAGGAAATATTTTTATCATTATTAAGATTATTTATAGTTGAATTTATCTTATGTATAACCCTATATTTAAAATGTTTTAGTTATTACAATTTGAATGTAACACTTTTAACTCTTCTTTAAATAAAATAATAATAAATGTCCTAATATTATCAAAGTGGACCAAAGATGATAATAAATTATTCCTATGTTTGTTTTTGGTTGGATTACACTAATAAATTATAATTAGTACATGTGTTAGGGGATTTATAATATCATTTTTACCCTTAATTACCCTTTTTTACTTTTGACTATGGTTGATAAAAGTCAAAATTTACCATTCACCAAAAATTATATTCACCTTATTGAACCACATTTTACATAATGATGTCAACCATGTCTCTCAGAGTTTTTCAATTTAACTCATAGAATTATTAAAATTATGTTTTATGCAATTTTGAAAATGCTTCTAGAAGGTGGATAAAACATGGTAAAAAGTTCAATTAAACTTTATATATCTAATTTTATTGTAAAATAACTCAAATGAATTAAATTGAACTTATATAGATATAATATATCTATTTTGACTTAAAATAAATTAAAATAAGATAAATTACTATTTAAATGAAAACTCGGTTTTAAACAATAACACAGTGTTTTCACTACTCCTCAAAAATTGAATATTTTAAAAAAAATACCAAAAAAATCCCCCTATGCTAATTTTGATATGCCAAATTCAAAAATAATTTATATTTTACAAAATAAAAAATGTATATCATGAATTTATTAATTTAAAATTAATTCTTTTTGTTAAAACCAAAAAGCGGGTTCCATTTTAAAAATTGAAAACTATCAAAATATTGACATGTGTTTATGTCAAATATAAATGTGAAATTACATATAATAACCTAAATTGTATTAAATTATAAAATTATATTCTAATCATACTTAAAAAGCATTCAAATTATTAATTTAACACTGAAAATTATTTTGATAAAAAAAATTTCCAATTAAAACTTAGTATTTTTCACTACTCGTCAAAATATGAAAGTTATCAGAAATGTACCAAAAAAATATCCAAAATAAATTTTTATTTCTTGATTCTTTAGAAGAATTTAATTTCATTAAATTTAATATATAAAAGTTTCTAATATGTGTTTAAAAAAGCATTCCCTATTGTGTATGTTCTAAAATTGCATTTATTGAAAAATACATTTTTTATTGGAAATATAGAATTTGTCCTTATATTATGTCTATGAAATACAAAATAGGAATGTTAAAATTATATAATATATAAATATAATTAAAAATTTAGTTTTTAGTATTAGTAAATGCATTTTGATGGTGTAGTTTGGTATGTTGTGGTGTGTTCGAACTCGTTGTTGAGTGTAGCGTCAGTTATTGAATTACTTTGAAGAGATAAAATACAATGAAATCTTGGGGTGTTACATGATTCCTTTTAAAAAAAGGTATGATCTCACCCCTAATATGCCAATATTATCCAGAAAATTTATTTATAGAATAAATATGTTCAAATTACATTTATTATAATATTTATAATATCATTTATTTTAATCGTTCATTAACAATGTAATTACCTCATCATCATTATGTCATATATATATTTTAATATTTAATGTCTAAAAATTAGAAATAAAATACCACTGTATAGGGAATAATTTTTTATTTCAAATTAATATTTATAGTCTAATTTATCTTATGTATGGCCCTATATTAAAAATGGTTTACTTATTAAAATTTTAGTTTTACACTTTTAACTCGTCTTTAAATAAAAAATAATAAATGTCATAATCTGACCAAAGTTGATCATGTAGGATCATATTATTGTACTAAGGTTGATTTTGGTCTAAAAACACTTGTCCTATATAATTAGGACATTTTTTGGGGTAATTTTAAATTTTTAGGAAATAATATTTTCTGTTAATTACCTTATTTACTTTGAACTGTAGTAAATAAAATTTAAATGTTACTATTCACCAAGTATTTTCTTCCTATTTAACCACATATAAAATATTGATGGAAACTGAATCTGTCGGTGTTCTTATAATCAATTCATAGAAGCCTTAAAATTACATTTTATTCAAATTTAAAATTTGTCTAGAAGGTGGGTAAAAGGCGTTAAAAAGTTTAATAAAATTATATATATATAATCTTATTATAAATTTACTCAAATGAATTACATTGGACTAATATATGAATTATGTGTCAATTTTGAGTTTAATATAAAATTTAACTCAGAATAATTTTATAAATGCAAAATTTGTTTTATATATACAACATAGTATTTTCCATAATTCATCAAAAAATGAATGTTTTCAGAAAAATTCAAAAAAAATATACCTATGATAATTTTCCTATTCAAAATGAAAAATTGATGCCTATTTTACAAAATTAAATTTTTATATATGTCTAAATTTTTTTATTATTGTTCATAAAAGTACATAAAAGTAATTCTTTTAAGAAAATAGTTTTTTTAACATATAACAAATTTAACAAAACTTTTACATTTCATTATAAATTTGTTTTATTTATGTGAAAACATTATAAATAAAATTTAAAATTTATTTGTTATTATTCATATTATGGTATTTAATTTGATAAATAAAACTACCATTTAAATAATTATAATACTAATGTGTTGTTTCACAAAAACTCAATCCTGCGAATAATGCAAGACAAGTTAGTGTTGCATGAAATATAAGCTATTAAATTTCATTATAGAGAAAACGTACGATGAAATCATGGGGTGTATAATTTTGACCTCCTTCAATAAAGTTATTTCTAGTAATTTTCAAATCTTCTTCGAAAATAAATGGTTGAAAATAGAAAACACTTTTTAGGAAAACCCACATCAGAAATATGATTAAAAAAATATTGTCTTAATAAGAGGGGGAGGGTAATGAAAAAGTCACCACCAAATTATGATTTCCAATAATAGAAAATTGGTGCAAATTAGAGACACATAATTTGGAAAACAATATAAATATTTATAAGGATTGGTTTAGTTTATCAATCACAAACAAGTGAATAGTAATCGATTAATTAAGACCTCAGAACCATAAATCTTTGATAATTTAGAGTATCATCAGTTCAACAAAACATAAGGTATTAGGATGAAAAAAATTTTAAGATAATTGTTTTGAAGTGCAGGGATAATTTTAATATCTTGATGATAACTTGAGAAAACCTACTTTATTTCATTACCTTTCATAATAATAATCTCATAATTTGGTTGTGCATAGATTTATTTTCACTTCATCCCTTACACTAGGAAATGAATGTTCAAAAATAATTTTTTTACACGAAAAATGTATTTGATAAATAAAAAGGTCCACAAGCATTTCTATAATACTAAATATGTTCACTGGAATACAAAAGGTTATGTCAAAGTATCCAATAAATTATATTTTATTCTCAAACAAAATATCAAGTGCTCAACTTACTCCAAACAATCTTTAGGCTTATCCAAAATATTTTTGTACAAACTCACGGTCCAAAAATTTATATCGGTGGTAAACATAATGAAGATCTCTTTTTTCTACATTATAACATGTGAATACCATCATCATGTATTCTCTAAAAAATAGTAACACCCAAAATTACTATAAAATCATATTGAATACATTCATGCTCACTTATTCCTTATAGAATACAAAATATACTCATTATATCCAAAAATATTGTAAACTCCCAAAATTATTGAATAAATAACCAATTAATTAGTTCTATGGTAGTCAAGAATATCAAATAAAATTTATCCAAAATAATCAGATCTTATTAAAAAATTTCTAACATAGTATCAAGAACATTTTACGATTTATCTTTCACCTAACCATCTATTTTCCAAAAGGTTTAACATGGTATCATGTAAATTTTATTAGTTCCATACAAGTTCTAATTCATTATGAAATAGTACTGCAGTACAATACCTATTTATTTCCATAATTCATATAACCAGTAAATCATTAAAACAACACTAAAATGAAATAATTCTTCAACCGAGAATAATAAATACATTAATTATTCGACGTTGAAAATAGTAAAATCTTATTTTTTAACTTGATCCCTTTGATTCTTCTCAGCTATATTTCCATGATTCTTAAGAAATTTATTTGTGTAATTCCCAATTTCACTATAGTTGAAAAACTATATATTAGATTTTTTTGTTCGCATTGAATTCTTTTTCATGATGACTCTTTTCTCCAAAACATATAATAAACAACCTGTCCTTTCAAGCACTTCCTAGGGTGATTCTTTCCACAATTATCAAATATTGGGAAATCCTTCTTTCCCTTCATCCATTTATCCATCTTTCCCTCTTCCATCCTCTTCTTCTAGGGCATCTCTTCAAATCCATAAGACTATGAGAATTCATTAACTACCATATTAATACATGATATCATTTCCTCATGTGATGAGAATACATGGGAGGAAATTTCCATCAAATTTTTGGATTAATCCCATGAAATATAGGATACCTCTTACTCATTGGAACATGAATATAAGTTTTTTAGTCATTCCTTCTACTAGGATCAATTAATAAACAATGTCATACAATATATTAGGTTATGAATCATAATGCATGATTCTAAACTACTGAAATAATTAACATAAATTGGAAAAAATATGCATATCTATTCTCATAATCATAAATATAGTTATTTTAAGATCATATTTACTCATAAATCCTTCATAATGGTTTGTAATGAAAATGTGAATTATCCTAAGCATATCCCCCTAGGGTGTCAATCCTGGTGTGCAGTAAGGCCCGTTGTCATGTACCAGGATAACCTAAGTGAAGATCGGAAAACCTTGTTTGAGTTTTCACCATAAGGACATATTTTCTAGAACCACATGAACATGTACTATCTAGACAAGGAGGTACTACTTTGAATATCCATGTAATCCCTAATTTACCAAAATTCTAAGGGGTTCTTCTATAATTATCCCTAAATTCAATTTTAGGGTTATGATATCTAATCTATGTTTTCTAAATACATTTCTAAGGGTGTTTCTAAGCCTTCTTTGATACCAACTATAACGCCCTAACCCCAGTGACCGAAATCCAGTGCGTTATTTTAATACATTGTCCTGATTACCATGAATCATGTATTAAATGACCAATCAGTTTAGAAATCATAGAAAAGAGATTAAAAACATGAATATTACATAACAATTTCATACATATAAAATATCATAAATAATTTGTTAAGAATTACATTATTTCCCTATCTTAACCTTGTATATCAATTGTATTACACTTCATGGCATCTTGGAAAAATAAAACCTAAGAATGGGGTGATCTCAGATGTTCATTAATGGTAAAAAATTTAGTGGAAGGTCTAAACTTTTAAGAAAATATGTATAATAAAAATAGAATAATTTTAAATCAATAACATGAACATAATATGGAAAAAATAATTAATAAATTACCATATAAAAAATCACATGGATATTTTAATAGTCGAATAATCACATGTAATAACAAATCTAATAACGAGGGAATGCATAATGTCGGACAAAATAACCAATTCATCAAAGCATTGTGCCAATAACATTCAAAAATGTTTTATCGAGGCCTTGTTCCAAAACACTAGGTTGCATCATGAGACCTACTGATGCATAGAGGTGCTATAGTGGGCCCCACCCATCACTTACTAGGCCCAATGTATTCCTAAAATTAAAAGCATGAAACATAACATAATCATTTATTTTAAAACTAGCACACAAAATTTTAATTCATAAACCATAAACCATGAATGATATAAAAATAACACATCCACAATCGAACATATCATAACTCATTCAATACAATATAAAATACATTATTACAATAAATTAACCTCAATAAAGAATAATATCCAATAAAGGATCTTGACATAGTTTAAAATAATTAGTAAAACTCTTTAAGGGAAATAACCGTTTTCCATGAAAGCATTTAAAAGTCATAAAATTTATAAAGGATCCAATTTAAAATATATATATTTAAATAAATATGTCCCATACAACTTTGAATCATTTTAATGTAATTAATATTTTAAAACAATAATGTCCAAATAAATAAATCCTGAAAAACATTTTGAAAATGTGGACATTACTAATATTGTTTTAGTATAATAAATCATTAAAACATTTAATATGGTGAACTAGTTAAAATATCCCTTTAAGAAAACTTTAAAATAATACATTGGGAAAAAAATTATGAAACATGGGCATTGATGATAAATATGTCCCAGTAAATATATATACATAAACAATCTTGGATAATAATGTGATTGAGGAATTAACCCTTTACCTTGCACTTTCCTTTAGTTGAGGGTATGTTTAACCTCCTATATAATGACCATAGTATGTTATTAAATTATACCATAACTATATTCATATATATGGTATCATATGTGATTCATTTATGAACTTATACTAAATTTTAATAATAATTTCCAGGTTAAAACTTTTTTGGGTAATAATTGATTTCTTTTTCGAACATGTTTGTACTTGTTATTATTCATCATGTCCCCTAGATCATGATTTCAATTCATCCAAAATATAAAAAATGATTTATATATCATATATATTCAGAATGTCAATATGAATTATAGATAGATATATGATATGGAAACAACATTCATGGAGATGGTAGTTCGTACGTACGCATGAATGTTGTTTCTGTTTTCTTTTCATATAGTATAGATGTTTGTAAAAGACATATATTTATATTCATAAATATTGTTATTAAAATAGGAATATTATTTCATATTTATCATAATTAATCAATATATATGTTTTTATAAAAATTATTTAATAGTGATTGTTGAAGACGAATCCCATCACCTTGTGGAGACAGTAAGTTGTACTTACACATGAGCAACAATGTCATTATATTGATGGTGAAACATTGTTTAATTGGATGGTATATTATCTATAAATAATAATTACAAAGTTATATTAATTATTTATATAAAATATACTCATTATTATACCTATCAAAATAATGTAGTGTTGAATAACAAACTACACCACGTTGTGGAGACGGTGAGCCGTACACACGCACGCAGGGTGACATTGTCATTAATTTGATGGATAGAATAATGAATATTTTTGTAGTATATTTATAAGAAAATATAAGAATTTATATGTAACATTAGATATTATTTTATTATGTAAAAAACAAGGAAATAGGAAGTAGAAGAAGAAAAGAAATTTTAAAGAGGTGATAAAATAATTACCTCTTAATCGGGTGCTTCCTTTTGATTTGACGAAAAGGGCTCATTAGTTTCTATTATGATTAAGGTAAGGACTCTAGTCTGAAGGGCAGAATGTTTTTAGGATATTTGTACAGGGTTTGGTTAATAAAAATGAATTTGGAGGTGTAAATAAAAAATAAATGGTGGTGCCCTTTTATAAGGGATATGAGAGGAACTTTAGGAAAACCATGAAAAATTAATTTATTATAAAATAATTTTCGATTAATAATAGCTCAAAATTGAATTTTTTTTAGGTTAATATGACTATGCGTATTAATAATTTCAAAAAATTGGTTTCATAAATGTGTAGGTCATAAATGTATCCTTATATTTTGGGACTGACCCTCAGTTAAATAATTTAACTCTTACCATGTCTTTTTATATTTCTATACTATAGGGTCAATTTAGTAACTATAAAATCAAAAGGTACCCTCATGTGGAAAATTAGTGACATCTATATCATTTTCTATGTTAATTGTACCAATAATAGTTTGTATGTATTTTTATATCATTTAAAAAAATAGTATTTGTTTTAAAAAGACATTTATCTCAATTTTGACACTATTTAGTAATTGATTTTTTAAAGTCATAACAACTCGATTCCTTTGATAAAAAGGTATTAACTCATCCATAATATGTCAATTTCATCCCTAAAATTCATATATGGCATAAAAAGTTTCAGTTTACATTTATTTTAATATTTATAATATTATTTATTTCAATCCTTCATTAATAAAGAAGTTTTTTTATCATCATTATGTCATAAATAAATTTAACAATTTAATGTATAAAAAATATAAATAAAATAAAATAATGTATGAAATAATTTTTTCATTATAATTAATATTAATATTATAATTCATCTTATTTATAATCCTATATAGAAATTATTTAGATATTAGAATTTAAAGTTAACACTTTTGCATATTCTTTAAAAAAATATAATAAATGGACAAATATAACCCATGTGGATAAAAAAGGATCATAGTTTTGTCGTAAGGTTTATTTTTGTTGAAAATACTTATATAATTTAATTAGGAAATGTTTTGGGGTTATTTTATATTATTATATTCTTTGTTTTACATTTAATTACCCTATTTAATTTTTATTAGGGTAAATAAAATTTAAATGTTAATATTCAACAAATGTTATTTTCATCCAATTGAAACACATTTCAAATAATGATGAAAAAAATGTCTATCGGATTTTTTAATTTTAATTCACAAAAGTGGTAAAATTTCATTTGTATAAAAATTTGTAAACAAGCCTTAAAGGTGGTTAAAAGAGGTTGAAATTTAAAATATAATTTTATATATCTAATATTATTAAAAAATGACTCAAATAAATTATATCAGACGAATATACATATTCTCTATCTATTTTGACTAAAGATTATTTTTCTTTTAAAATAATTAGTTAAATTCAATAGACATTTTTTATGTACTATGTAGTATTTTTCACTATTCATCAAGAATTGAATTATTTCAGATAAATAACAAAATGATCTCTAAGATAATTGTGATATTATGAATTCAAAAAGGAATCCTATTTTAGAAAATATAATTTTGAGTCATGTCTAAAATTATTTTTATTATTGTTTACAAAGGGACATAAAATTTATTTCTTTTAAGAAAATATTTTTCTAAATATATAAATATTTTAACAAAACCTATGCATTTCTATGTAAATATGTTTTTTTATGTGATAAAATTATAAATAACATTTAAAATCTATTTGTTACTATTCATATTAAAATATTTAATAGATAACTAAATATATCATTAAAATAATTATAATACTAATATGTTGTTTCGTAGAAACTCAATCTTGCATATAACGCAAGCCAAGTCGGTGTTGCGTGAATTGAAAGATACTAAATTACTTTAATGATATAACGTACTTTGAATTCTGGGGGTGTTACAATAATAAAGTAGTTAAAACCCATTGAATTTAAATTAATATCAATTATTTCTCCTTTAATTAATAATTGAAACTAAATATAATTAAATAAATCATATTATATAATGATTGGATACCAAAAATAGCATTGGAGATAAATCATATAGAGTTAAATGTTACATTATGGTCTATGTATGATCCCATAGATAATAATGTTATTGGGAAAAATTTTATTTCTTCTAATATAGATGAATAAGAATGGTGGTTGAAACAAGGAACATTTATTATATTGTTTACAAATGTTACTATGAATTTATATGTTTATAAGATTATGAATACTTTTCTATATTAGAAAAGTATTGAAATGTTTATAATTTCCCATCAAATATTTAGTTTGCTGAACTAAAATGGGTTTTATGAAGATATAAATCCACTAATATTGAATTGGGAACTCAAAGGGAACATATGGAATAAATAAAAAGATATTTTTCCTTGATATTAGTTAATATACAATATTCATGAATAATATATTATTATATGGCATTTAAAAATATACTAAAGAATGTTATTCCTCAAAGAAATGTATTTGTTAGTGAATTAATTTCATGATATGTTGGGTATTTTATAATACATATTTCATGTTTGAAGATACTAACTCAGTTATATTATACACATATATATATGTTGAAAAAATTATTTTTTCTAGAAACAATGTAAAATATCATGGGAAATATTAGGCCACAATGATAATATTTTTTGGGATATTGATGATAAGTGATATGAAATTCTTCTTCACTTTTAAAATTTAAAATAATGTATGTTATACTATTCTCTCTAAATATTAGTTTACTCATAAGCGTTTAAATAGTGATGAAATGAATTAATCAAGAGAGTTAAAAAATCATATAGAACATAATAACCTTTTTTCAGATGAGGAATGTTACAGGATGGGTTAAAAAGTGTTTTGATGGATTATTATAATCGTAATTGACATGAAAACATCAAGATGTGATATCATGTTTTTCATTACAATATAAGATTAGTTTCTAATTAACTACAAGGAGTCATATTTTATTGATATAAAATGAATGTATCATTATGTCAAAGTCCATAGTATATTTTCTTAGATACTTCAATGAATGGAATTTATATAATTATAACATTAACAATTCTTATAAGGTACACGATACTGGTGATCAAAAGTAAACTTTTTAAGGTTTGTTGAATTTCCAAGGAAGATGTGTTTTATGATACATAAAACAATTTAGTAACATTATGTACAATAAAAAAGGAGTATGTTATAACATCGTATGGAAGTACCCAAATGTTATGAATGATGATAGAATTAGAAGTCATATGGGTGGGTTTTTAGGATAAGGTCTGATAATCAAAGTGGGATAAATTTTTAAAATAATATGTTGAAACATTAAAGGTAACATAATATTTTATTTAATATCCCCTCATTAAGTAGATGGGGGAATGCAAAAATAATAAATTGCAATATGTCATAAAAAATCTGGAATTAGTGAATACCTTGAAGAATCCATTAATGAGGAATAAATTCTAGTAATTGATGAA
This sequence comes from Viscum album, assembly GCA_963277665.1. Lineage (NCBI taxonomy): Eukaryota > Viridiplantae > Streptophyta > Magnoliopsida > Santalales > Viscaceae > Viscum > Viscum album. The sequence goes on along the minus strand of OY728156.1, from coordinate 1,426,942,824 downwards.
ATATTTTGGGGTTCATTTTTTCCAAATATCTTTCTATGTTCATTCGATTGTTTTTAATAATTTATTCCTTCACCTTTAATTTATATATGTTTACCATGTATCCATGGTTAAAAAACATGATTATAGGGGAAAATGGCATTTTATAATTTTGTAAATGTTTTATAAAATTTTAAAGTATTCAACATTATGATGGATATATAGCTAAATTCAATTAAAATGGGGATGGGATTCTACTTATAGTAATTATTAAAAAAACATACTTCATAAAATTTGTAAAATTATATAATTTAATTTATAAATAAACAATCATTATAAATTATGTACAGTTATTTTTCTATAGAAAAATATACATTTAAATTAACTATAGTAACTGTAGTTAATATATTAATACATGATTCATATTAAAAAAATAGGATTACCAACAAACAATTTAAATTAAAAAACAACTAAATCAACCATAATATAATGTAAACTAATAGACCAAATTCAATTTTTCTTTATTTATATTTGATCCAATTTATAAAATATGGAAATTTATTTTACTAATTTAATAATCCATATAAATTCACAAAAATATTTACACTTTTAATTACATGACTAGTAATGATCTAAACATTATGAAATAATATTTCAAAATGAAAAATAATGAAACCACGTCCCAATATATATTTCTTCATATTATATATGGTTTAAACAAGAATTACCCTTAATAAAACATATAGAACTCAAATTGATTTCCCAACAAAATATGTCACGAAACAACCCACTTTAGATTCAATTATTATTCTCATAAAATTCAACCAGTAGTTGGTGAATTATATTTTCAACATTTATTACATTAATGTAAACGTATTAAACATAAAATCGCATTAACAACTATTCAGCCATCAGTTAACTTATAATTATTTTAATATTAATTAAATAGATATAAATAATATAAAAATTAATTATAAGATATTATATATCATATCCAATATAATTTCAACTAATCAATCAAACATAGTGACATATTTAATTTAACTCAATTTAATAAATGCATGTAATTTATTTGAAAATATAACTGATTTATTGAATTCTGATATCATAACATCAGTAAATGATACATTTGAAATTTATTTTTATAACAAGCTATTCAAGTATAAATATACATATAAAATGATATTAGTAAATGTATTTATTGAATTATAAATTCATTTTTTATTTTGAATTTATTAATTTTAATCAAATAGAAATAAGCAAATTTTGGTTTAAAAAATTTAAAAAATAATATTTAAAACTACATTGAAATTCAATGTATGAATTTATTTGTAAACCCATTCCTAAATTAGTATATATTTTTTATATATAAAAAATTAAACTCATCATATTCCTTATATATAATTCATTATATACATACTAGAAAGTATACAACCATATATATAAACACTATATCAATAATTCATGATCTTAATAAAGTAAACTAAAATTATATATATAAAAAAGTGTAGAGATATATAAACAATAAAATAATTACTATAAGGATAAATAAACACAATAATAATATTTTATATACCAAAAAAATTGACACCAAAATAATAAATAAACTATAAAAAATATTGAACTATATGATTTTTGTGGAGAAAATAAAATAAAAACTCTATAATTATATGATTTATAATGAAAATCACAACAAATTCATGTCGAATAACTATTATTTTTAGAGATTTATAGAATTGGATAAAACTTATATATAGAAAACCCCATATTTATTCACCAAAAGAAAAGTTTTTCACTAAAAACCCATTAAGGGAAACACATTGTTTATTTAAGGATAAAACATAATATCTAAGAATTTTAATGTATAATAGTTCCTAGAAATTTGTCTTCACTGTAGAAAATAATCTGAAAACATGTAATGAAAATTTATAAAAAATTAGGTGGTATAACCAAATGATAAAACATATTTGGTCTTTAAAAAATAAAAATAAAACATAATAAGATCTATTTCCTAATAATTATCTATAATCACTTATAAACCCAAAATCAAACATGAAATATAAATTTTATTAAAATAATTCCATAATACAAACTCAAAGGAAATAATAGAAGAAATATAATATTCTTGAATGTTTCAAAATATGTCATATTCATTACCACCCTTCCAATAACCTTATCAATGGAGAAACCAATTTAGTACATCTATTATTTTTTATTCCAAAGAATAAATCAATTTATAATGAATTGTCAGGGTTTATATTTTATGACCACCAATAATAAACTAAAATTACAAATTATTATAACTTGAATAAAATTCATTGGTGTTTTAATTTTACTATATCATGAATAAAAGTATTAAAAACATACTTTTCAATCTAAATAACAAGATTTAATTATAATCCTAAAAAAGAAAATTATATTTAAATAATGGGTTAAATATTTCTATATTTAATTACTGGATTCAATATTCCTCTATCATTCATTTTGTGGTTATCCACTTAATAATTTAGAAAATATTTAATATAAAAGTAATAATAATATATCCTTAAAAAATGGTTCCATAAGCTCCATACTTTTCAATGAAAATGTTTTTTTTCATTCATAATAATGACACTTTCAGTATGTTATGAAATAGTCACAATTTAATAATTATTTGTCAAGAAAATTATTGTTTAAAAAAATTCTATTTATTTTTATATTAAATTTCATTGTTTCGGTAAATATTTAAATTTTCTAGTAACATAATCAAGATATTATTTGAATGTTAATTCTAGATGAAATCATAGAATATTTTTTTAAGAATATCAATAAATGATGTATTTTTTCGAAAAAATCATTTTTCTATTAGGTATAATAAAATGACCACAATGAGAAATGCATCTCAATTTTTTTAAAATAATGGGAAGCCCAATAAATATATTAATTTGTTAAAATAAATTCTATATTTAATGAATGGGAATCCTAATAAATTTTTTTAAAGAATGGGAAAACCAATAAATATTTTAATTTGATCATACTCTCACAACTCACATTATTTTATTACTTATAAATTCCGTCCCCACATCCTATAATACATTTAATTTTTAGGAAAATATGACAAGGAGAATTATGTTGTTACCCATTTGAGAACTTCTAAAAGGAGTGCTAATGTTCTAAACCAATCTCTCTTAATTATTTAATTATTATACCCTTAAAAATATATTCATTACATGAAACTATTTTAATATATATTGTTAAAATTCTAAAATATTATTTAAATAAAGGAATAAGACTATAAAAAATACCTTGAAATAATTTTTTTAAATGAATACATTATCTGGAATACATGCGAACTTCCACCTCTATAAATGATGTGGTATTAATGAAAAAAACACACCACAAAAAGACTTCAAAATAAAACATTACTTATGATGTCAAAACACATGTCAATTATCATATGAAATACTAAAACGTCAAGACAAAGGTTACCTAAGAATGTTTAGTCTAAGACATTATAATGTCTTTTTACCTTGTATCCTTCAGCCTATTATGCTTACAACCAATGTTTATTGATTTAGAAAATCCAATTCTGAGCCATGATACTCTTACCTTCCAAATTGATTATATAAACATTACCAAATAGTCTTAAAAAAACCCGACACATTTTTAATCAAACTAATGTGTGTCCAAATTTCAATAAAACCAACATAGATTGGTCACCCTTTCATTTCCATGAAAATCCTTGACTGACTCTTAAAGCTATACATATCTGGTCCTGATGGTGTACTCGACATAATTCCTTAAAACCAAATCTGGTTGAATATTATGATGAGGATCGATTCCAATGAGAAATTCATCACAAAAAACATATTTGGAATCCTTATCCCTATGAATACATATATATTTTTGATAATTATCACCAAATTCCATACCCAACTTCCAGTAACGTATCGTGGCTGAATCGCCTACTAGGAAAAGTCATTGTTGTGCCAAAGAACCAAACCTAAAAATAAATAATCAAATTGGACCACAAAAAATATACATAAATAATATATAGACCAAAATATATTTTTTAATCAATATATAACATACCCATGGTGATTCCAACATTACTTTTGAATAGTTAAGCATGTATAAAATTCAACAAAAAATGAATATCAAATATTGGTCAACATATAGATAATAAATATTAATTAATTTATGAAAATAAACTATAATTATGAAAAATGATATTAATTTTCTTACAACACCATGGTTATATGGTATTCCCTAAAAATTGTAAAATTTTCATCTTAGAATCCATGATGATGAAGACCACCTAGTGGAAAAATTGTAAAAAAATATCATTAAAACCATTATAAAATATAGGTCACGGTATTGTTCTAAAAAAAATGAATCACAAGAATTTACATACTATTTATAATAGAACACTTATCCATCATGAAATGTTGAAATGTATGGTTCATCTATTGGAAGAAATCATTCCCCACCCACCAATATAAAATGAAATTTTACAAAATGCATTCCCTATTGGGTTAATATATCAAACCACTAACATTTCAATATTATAAAATAACCATTTCAGTAATAATATAGTGTATTTATTATTGTGAATAATAATTTTAATCCAATATATCCTATTATATTATTGGTTTAAATTCCCAAAAATCATTCATTGTTTTACTAATAATTTTATTTTGAGTCAAATTTTTGAAGTTAGTTAAATCTTAGTTAATTTATTTTTATGTCTAAATTTTTTATAATGAAATTTTTTAAGAATGTTGAAATATGTTTTTGATATGTGGTTATCCTTATGAATTGAACAATTTATTTTTAATGAATCTAATGTCTCAACATTATGAAGTATGTAATTTTTGATTTTTGGAAAAGAATTAATTCTTATAATTTATTGAATTAATCATTCTTCAAGAATATGACTTTCCATAAAAAAATATTAGATAATTACTATAAATCATATAATGAACCTTACAAAATTCCAAGACATTGCATATAAATTTTTTTTGATAATCATTAATCTCAAAATGATCATTACGCTAGTTTGGGTTGATTCTTACTCAAATAAATAATGATTCATACATAAGTACCAAGTTGTTTTTTTATAGTTTGGATTCATTATCGTGATGAATTATCCTTATGAATATTATTCATATGGAGATTTACTCATCCATATGAATATGTTAACACTTATAGTGATTTTTTTCCTTACAAATATTGATAAATATTATTAAGATAGATGAAAATTATCAAGATTATTCCATAAAAATATCATTTATATGATGAATCATCCATATTAATTAATAATGTTCATACATAAATGATTTTCAGTTTTTTCAAATTTATATTTTACTGATAAATTTATCTGTGAACTATATTTATCAAAATCATGTGCCTTTTAATTTTTTATTCAGGTAACTAATTTTGATGATAATTTTTCTCTAATGATCAGATCTATATTGGTTTTCATGGAAAATTTTAAAGAATTTTTTTATCTAATTTCTATTATAATATATTATTTATTCATGCTTTATTGTTCTAAAGATATATATAGTGGGAATTATGTTAAAAAATGGGTTATATATGAAATTGAATAATTTATAAGTTGAAATCAAGTGATAAAATGTTTTATAACTCACAAAAAATTGTTCATCATTCATCATATACTCTTGAAACTTAAATATTAATATTTTTGAGGAAGAATTAAATTAGAGAAATTACCTTCCTATTATGTTCTTATGAAGATAAAATTGCATAAAAATAATTCTCATCAAAATTACATAAAAATGATTCTATTCTATATTGATAGCCAAATTATATTTTATATGTAGAACTCTTTAAAATTATGCTAATGTTTATCTCTCTTCTATAATACTTTATTTATATAGTAAGTTCACACAAATTTTACAAGGTGTAAAATAATTACTATATTTAAGTATTGTAAGGGACTGTTTAGGTTAATCTATTTGTACCTTGTGAAAGGTAACATCAGCTTGCAATATAATTTGAGATCCCTGAAAAAGAATAAAAATTAAAAATTACAAAAATCATATTTAAAACTTGTTGTGTCGAATATGGGAGTTTTATTCTCTTTATAACCACCATAAAAAGTTGAATTCTCTTACTTAAAATATTATCATTAATTTCTCTAAATTACTTGACTTTGAAAGTTATAGATTTATAAACATCATTATAATAAGGATTCTCCAATCGGTCTGAAATTTTAAAACTCAATTAACCCCCACTTCGGTGATTACGAAATTCTATAAAAAATATTAGTTATAAATTAAAGGAATGTTGACTTCTCATCTTTTTCTAGTTGATTTATGATGTATCATTTATTTATATTTTAGTTTATATGACAGATATAATTTCCATAGTTTGATTTCCCTACTTCGAAGGAGAGAACGATGGATACTCGAATGAAATAATTTATATATAAATAAGAATATTTGTTTATAGTTTTTATGAATTTAGTATAACCATATATAATTCCCACTAGACAGATTGATCATTGGCACACCAATAAATAACATTTTTATGATATAAATTTTAATTCCTTAAATTACACCATTTATAGTTTATATCCAAATTATTTTTACAGTTTCTCACTGTGTCAAACAACCCATTACATGTGAGAGAGTATAGATATTTAAAATTAAGAACCAGAGAATGTAATAAAAGTATTTTATGAAATAATAAGACTAAATTTTGACACTATCCAGATTCTTGATGATAAAAGAATCACATAGATGAATCTCATTTTTATTGAAATTTAAAATTATATTCATTCTTTTAGGAGTTCCATTAGAAAATTGGATCAAGATCTAAATGTTTAGATAGATAAACCATAAGTATTGTATAAAATATTAGCTTTTACTAAATCGACCACAATAATAAAAGAATGGAAAATGTAATTTCTAAATGGAATAATCATGATTTATGATGTCGAGATGAAATAATAACATGATGATAACACATTGGTCAAGGAATAAAATCATACAAATAACATTTTCACTAAAAATTATAAGATTAAAGGAAAATAAATATCACTATCACATTCATACAATGGAGTAGATTATAATTTTTTTAACTCAAGTGATAATGTTACTTAAGTAGTAATGAATTTAGGAAAGGTAAATTTTAAAATAATTATTAGTCAGGGAAACAACATATATTTTACTTTATAATTCAAAAATAGTCATGTTTTTAAACTGATAAAACCTACTGTTTGGATTTGAGATGATTTTCATGAAAAGAATGATTTTTTTTATTTTAATTGTGTCTGTTTTAGATAAATTGAATGACTATTTTTGGGAAAAAATTCATTATATATTTATTTAAAATGGATATCCATGAATTATAATAATGAATAATTACCTTCATCAAATTATCGGAATGTATAAGAAGATTATCAAAAGATGATGAATAATATTATAATCCATTTAAAAAAAGTAAAAGAATACAAAATATTTCATTTATTGGGTTTTCTATCAATATAACACTACTTATAAGATAATATTAACTTATATATTTTAAAAAATTCAATTTAATGATTATAATGTAATCATTTTGATGTTTTACAACTATTTCATTCTCTGAGTTTTTACTATCAGTTTAATTTTTTATGAGTGTTTATATGGGATAATGGTGTGATATTTTTACTAAAAATGTCATTAAAATTGATTAATTGTATTATTATTTTATATTTTGTAGTTATTATGTTCTTTTGAAAGGAATACGTATGTTATTTAAGTCATTATGGTCAAAGATCATACATAATTGGATGCAGACTATGGTGAACCATGGGCCATATAGATTTTAAATATTAAAATAGAGTGCTAAGGGTTTTGGTACCAATAAATTCAAATGTGTTATAGTATAGGGTTTTTAGAAACATGAAGTTAGATATATCAAATGATGGTTTAACACTCAAGGATGTTTCATTATTTGGAACTTGGTAACATAGATAAGAGTTTTTAACCTCCATCCATCTATGATAAAATAGAACACTTCCACTATTAGGAATGTGCTTATATTAATTTACATTTTATATGTATTTTTTTTTGATACTCTATTCATTATTGAAACATTCATTTGTAAAACAATATTTTATGATGTCCTTAATTAATATTTTTTCAAGATGCCTAAAATGGGATATTTTAAAATTAAATAATGTTTAATATTAATGTATTATATATACCATGATTATATGTTAGTGTTTCTAATAAAATTAAATCATTCAGAGAATGAATGTTTTTTCATTTATTATCAACTAGATTTCACCCCTTTTAATATTTTTTATTCTTTATTAATTAGAACAAAATTTGGAATGTGAGAAGGTATCCATATTTGAGATAGAGGTAGATATTATTATTTTTTGATTCCCCATGAAAATATATAAACAAATTTTGTTTCTTATAAAATTAATGTATTAGCAGAAATATATTTTTTAAATGACAGATGATTAGAATGTTTGATTTTTGGATAATCTATATCCAAAATACCATTAATTATTGATAGGGGAATTTTGAATACCGGTGCGATTATATGGATTCAATTAAAATAAATACTAAAGGTGAAAATTTTATAATGTTTAAAGAAATTTAAAATATTAACAAAAATTTTAATTTAAATTATACTAATAATGGACGAATTTAGGTTGATAAAAATAACTATATGAGATATACACATTTGCGCTCGATTTAATTAAAAATTATTTAATTACCATTATGCCAAACAAAATGGGGTATACGGTAGAATCTTGAGGTAAGATAGTTCAAAACATCAAATGTTCTAGAAACTAATAGAGCAATGGGAAGAGATAATTATCATGCTTTAGGTATTCAACCTAGAGATAATGAAGCTAAAATGTACCAATGTCTAATGCATATTATTATTAGTTTATAATCTATTAGTGAGAATGTATTATGAGTTTATTAGTTAGTTAAGAATGTTATTATCAAAAAATCGGTTGAATTGTAACAAAATTTAACTACTATAGATGGTAAAAATATATTTAAATTTTTATTATTGATGATATCATAAGAATTATTATTCAATAAAAAATAATTTAAAAAAGATACACTAAAAATAATTTTTTTTAATCACATATAATTATGGATGTTTAAATAATGGATACTTTTTTCTAAATAAATTAAATCATTATGGAATATGTTTATAGAGTTGGGTGAAAGTGAAATAGGGCAATTTAATACATAAATGAATAGATATAAGGGTAAATATAATTTTTATAGACATAATATGGTAGATGAAAGAGAGAATAATGGAAAAAATATTTGAAATTAATTGAAAAACAATGGAAATATATGTCTAGACTATGGTGATTTAAAAATTCTAAATATAATGTTTTAAAAGAAATTTAACTGAAAATGAATGAAATTTATAAAGTAAATACACATTTGGATTTCCTGTTTGGGTGATACAACATAAGAAATCTCTTTGGATGATAATGATAACCATCTTAAAATTATATGTTTTTTTCAACATTACTCATGATGAATTTTTTTTAATTGTTCAGATGACTAATGAAGATATTATAAATATCAATTTTGATTAAAATTTCCCTAACGCATAAAAATAAAAGATGATTTTGAATTTTACCAATATCTGGTAGAGATGGGTTTTTCTCTAACAAGTCATCATAAAAGAAAGGGATGAATGAAAGAAAAATGTGAGAATGTGAAAGTTCATATTTCTAAAGTGTCAAATAAAAATATAGTTCTTAAAGTTGAATCATATAAACGTAAGGAAGAATTGTATGAGTCCATATATGAGCTAGATGATGTAAATAATAAGATTGAAATGTTCATATTTTATACAATATATTATAATAGTAACTTTTCAAAAATTATTACTGAATGTAAATTTAAAGGGAATTTAAATTCATTAGAATATAGTTTTAAATAATATAATTAGAATATTTGGAATTATGGGATGAAAAAGAATTTTGTTTCTCTTATAGAAGTTAATAATTAGGTTATAGCATTAATGTTAGATGTTTTATTTTTTAATAAAACATAGATAAATTTCCATGGTAGAAGGAATTTTTTTGACCAACTGTATGAGTTGTTGGGAGCTAAGAAGACTACTTATAGTCCTAGATGTGTAACCATCATAATAACTTGTCTTATCCTTTTACTATTGAATATATATTTCTCTAAATTAATACTATTCATGGTAGCTTTATTCAAGTGGAACCCCAATAAAAATGTTTTCTGAAATATTATATAAAATTAAATAATAAAAAATAAGAATAATATACCCCTTAGTAAAGAAATATTAAAATTAATTATAAATTCATATAAATTTTTATTAATAACAATATATATTTTAAAATGGAAAATTTTAAAACCCATTTATTCTTTATATATTGAATTTTTAATAATCTAAAAAATTTATTAATTTTATTATTTAACATTTATAAAATGAACATATTTTTGGTATTCCAAAAATCAAATGATATATAAATGTGAATTGTTGATAATTTTCTAAAATAATTGAGTATTATGTGGGTTTTGAAAAAATTTATATATTTTTCTTTTACTATAAATTTTATAAACTAATCAAAAAAATAATGGATTATATTTTTTAACTTTTTTCTAAGACAAATACAATTTAATAAAGTAATTTAATAAATATAAAAATAATATATTGAATTTATAAAACCCTTAATTAACATTTAGGAAAAATAATTACATGTTTACATTAACATGAATTTATATTATGGCATATAAAAATTATTTTACAAATCTTTTATATATTATATATATAAATATTGAATTTTAGAACAACATGTTATCATTGTTTAATAATTATATTTGAATTTTAGTCCTATATGTATAATCACTAATTTTAATGTTAGTTACCCTGATAATGGTGAAAAGGTTTTTTTCACAGAATTAATTTATTAATAAATTATAATTTTCATCTAATAAATTAAAATAATATATTTAATATAATGAATACAAAATTTTCATACAAATATATATAGATTGATTATCAATAATTTAATTGGTAATCATTTATATTCATGGTAAAGAACCCTTAATAGTTAAAAGATCATTTTTCTTTAAAAATGGTTTCTCAAAAAATAATATGTTTTAATTTCAAAATTAATTTTCACATATTTAAAAACATAATTTGATTTAATTGAGTGTAAATATAGTTTTCAATATTTAATTGTTTTTTTCATATTTTCTATCATATATTTTTAGTAGTTTTTTTACTTATGTAAAACTAGATTCCATTTTTAAAAACAATGAAGTAAAATTTAGAAACCAAATGGTAAAAAGAAAAACACATGATTCAAACATATATTTTTTGAAAAAATAGATATTCTAAACTGTAACCCAATAATCACTCAATTATATTATTTTCTTATCCTCTTACTTTGCAATAGTGTCGTGAAAATTCTAAAGTAATGAGTAATTATAGAAATTCCATTTTTTCACTTATAGAAGAAGATTACATGCGCAAAATATTTTTACCCATTACAAAGACATATCTCGAAAAAAAAAATCTACCATAGTTTTATTTATAAATCTTTCCACATTCCCTATATTTATTTTCCATGCCAACATAATAATCTAAGGATCTTTAAGTTGTTACCCAAAGGAGAACATCGAAATGTAGAGGAAATATTCCCATTTGATATCTCTTAATTCTTTTTTCCTTCTATCCAATAAAATTTATTATATAAAATTAAAATTATATAATTATTAGTTTGAAAATTTTAAATGACTTTATAATGATATAAATTTTTTTTACATCATTATACAACCAATTGAAAAATAAAGATGTTAGTATACGTATGTGCAGACTACTTCCTTCGTGAAGTGGGAATTTTATTTTTTATAATATTGTTACATAGATATTTTATAAATAATATATAAATGAGAGTTATGATATTTAAAAAATTATTTTTATTTTAAATTTATAATCCTTCCACTATCATCATCCAGATCTATGGAATGTGAATGTGTTGACCATATATATGTGAATTCTATCACCTCCAAGAAAGTGATGTATTTTTTCATTCACCATAATATTATATTCCATTTCTATGTCACATAAAATATAATAAAACTCATTTATAAATATAAATAATATTAATATTTTTTTAAAATATAATTCTACTATTTTAAAATGATCAATTTCATAACCACACTCACCAATATGTTATAGTCTTTTCCCTATTGGGTGGGTTTAAAAACAAAATTGAACAATGATGTAAATTTATATCAAGAATTAACATAGAAATATTAAAATTTTTGTTATTAGACATAAATTTAAAAATAATGTTTGTTTTAGTTTTGTAGTAGGAATATACTATTATTCAAATAATTTTATTGATGACTTTTTATTAATTATAAATTAATAAAATAATTGTGTCACCAACATCATTATCACAAAAAACATCATTACTTTTGAAATGAAATTAGAAAATTATAAATAATTAAAAAACATAGATTATAGTAACTTTAATGGTCTCATAATGATGAAATTTTAATTGATAACCCATAACCTATAACACCATAGCAGAAGTAATTGTAGAAAAAAATGAAAACTAATTACATTCAATGAAAAAATTATACACTATTACATAATATATTTACAATAAATTTGTAAAGACCTGGAAAATCCGTGGAATTATTTTTCATAAATACATGATAATTTTACGAATTTCCAAAAACAGACGGCATGTGATTTAATGGCCCGATGTGACCAAAATAAATTTCTGAAGTTTTTTCATGTACATACTATAAACGTACAATCAGGTTTCTATAACATTTAAACTGGTGCTCGGAATTGAAATCCATGAGCACCATTGAACTCATAGCACTGATATTATCTTAAGAATACTTTCACTTAGAAGGCAGTGGGTCGAGTTTAAAACATTTTTTTTTGTTTTTGTGGAAAATAAGAAAATAATGTGGGCTTCACATTATTTTTATTTGAGCCGACATGTGGGTGTTTGGTGGTTAAAACCTCCTCATGGAAGTTGGAGGTGGGACCACCACACCTTAACCTCCCATGAAAGGTTATGTTAGTGGGTCCCACCCGAACCTAACCTCCTACAGGCGGTTACGATGTGGGGACCACATAAGGCTAAACCTCATATTGATGGAGGAGAGTAAAACCTCACAACTCTCCCTCATTAATTGGGGAGAACCTCTTTACCACACCTTTAATTAATTGGTGCCAACTCCTCTAATTAATTAGTGAAAACACTCATGCAATAATTTAGTGGGGCCAATTAAATTTAATTCGCCAATTTGAATTTTGGCCCAATAACTAAAATAATAGACAATATATTATTTTTGGTTGGAATTTCTCATTTGGTGGAGCTTTGGAAGAGAATAGATTGGGGGAAAAACTCCTAACCAAGAACGAAGATCAAATAATTATGGCCAGGAGAGAATTGACTTCCTTCCATGGATCCTACCGACGTGGTGCGTTTTCCACAACTGACCTACCCTCCACATCGTCATCAACGAGCTGATGCAGCTGGGGATTGGGAGTGCGCAGCAGACGTGACGAATGACGAACTCCTTCATATTCTTCCCGCGACTTTAACGTTGAAGTCCGAAAATCAATGGTAGGGGGTTTATTTTGAATAACTTTCCTTTTATATTTCTCTTCTTTTGATTGGAAAGGAATCTTTGTGTGGTTGTAAAACTATTTTTGTTCATATTTCTTACTATTTGATGAGCCAAGTGTTACCACCCTAAACACGGAGTGTGCGGGCCAAACCAACATGGCTCGACCCCTCCCTCCTTCTTGTGTTTGTTGTTTCTAGGCATGACAACAAGGCGGCATTGAAGGCGACAAAGGTACAGGCAAAGGTCATGCTTCCTGTGGCCTCTATGAACCACAACTCTCCTGCGGTGTTCCGGGGCCCCGACTGAGCTGACTCCGTTGTCCGAACCACCGTCGGCCTCCTGCACGCCCCAGATGAACCCACTTGTACCACGCCGCCTGGGCTGTGTCGAACCGCGCCTGCCCGACACACATCGGCTCGGCCTCCTGGCCGCCTTCCGGCTTGGCCACGCCCTGCCTAGTCCCCTGCTGGCTAGGCCGTGCCCTGGCTTACCTCCTACCGGCACACCTAACGCCCTACCCGGCCGCCTCCCTGCCTGGCTGCGCCCTACCTGAATGCCTCTCAATAACCTGACCATCCGAACCGGCCCGTAGCCCCCCATCACAGTGCCATGTCCGAACCAGCCTGGTCGCGCCCTCCTGGCCGTGCCAAGATGGGCAGCACCCTCGTGACGCTTCGGGCCGAGTCGCCCTCGCGGCCCGCTGGGCTGGGCCCAGCAGGCCGGGATGAACATAACAGGCTGGCCCACCCAATGGGCTAGGCCATACCCAACAGGTCTGACCGGGTGACCCATACCAGGTCGGCCCAGACTGGGTTGGGCCGAGCTGGTCCGACCGGGTTGGATCAGAACTAGGCCCACTACTGACCCTTTAATTTCATTGGCCATATCATTGGCACTAGACAACCATTTGATGAACCGTCAGTGGTACTAGTTTTTTTGGAGCGCGATGTTCTATTTGAGTATAAACCACTGGAGTTTTGGGTAAAGCGGAGATATAGTCAGGATGGATCGTACACGAATCCATCTGGGCCCCCGGACTAAAAGGATAGTAATCCACAGACCGAGCGTCTGATTGACGTACCATCTGTTGTGTTGAGACCCCTATGATGAGGCAGACCATTGAGATAATTCTACGTGGGACTTCATGAAATTTGGAGTATCGACTAGTAGCTCGTTGAGTGGATCCTCTCGCGGGCGATCAAGCATAGTGCAGAGTTATCAGACCAGTTCTGGGATTACCCTCTAGCAGGGCTGGGCAGTGAGTTACACGTTGATCAAAGGGATTACCATCCAGTTGGGCTGTCGAGGGGGTTACCTGTTGACCTTTAGGGTTTACCCTCCAGCTGGGCTGGGTAGTGGGTTACGCGACGACCTCTTATGGTTTACTCTAAAGCCGGGCTAGGCTGTGGGTTACCTGTTGACCATAGGGTTTACCCTCTAGCTGGGCTGAACAGTGGGTTACCCGATGACCTCTTAGGGTTTTCCCTCCAGCTGGGATGGGTAGTGGGTTACCCTATGACTTCTTTTAGACTCAACCCATTCTATGAGGCTAGTTAGTTAATATTATCAGTGATTACAAGATCGGGACCCTTGGTTGTACGGTAGGCCCACTATACATGATAGAGTAGGAGTTCTCTAACTGTCGAGGTTTCGACAATGTGACTGGAAATGTTATTTGATACTACCCCTAGATTTAATACTCATTTTGAGATGAGTTAGTAACATTTTTTTTACCTCATGATTGAGATGGATTACTTGAAAACATAGGTATATGTATGGGAATATACCTAAGTGGGGTTATTTGTTGAATTCATACTTTACGGTTTATCCTTGTTCATTATTGTGATACCATGAGGGTCTCGAGGTCCTTATTGAGTATCATTATACTCACCCCTACATGGGCTAGGCCCACACCTTGTTGTGTTGGTTACAGATGACAGAAAGTGCTGACTGAGGCTGAGAGTACCAGGAATTGACGGTACCCGGGGGAGGACGATACATGTGTCGGTATGCGGAGGAGATAGACAGATGTTGAGTGTTGAGGAGGATATCTATACCTACCCTTTAGGTAGGATCTATAGTGGGTGATTGAGGAGCTTCTCTTCACCTTTTAGTTATTTTGTCCTTTTTAGTTGTACATGTATTCAGTTGTACTTGTATTTTACTGTTGGGCTTGTTTTCCGTCCCCTCTACTAACAACACTAATAGTATACAATTTACTTAATGTTTTTCTTTCAAATCATACTCTGTTGTGTGTGTTTTATAATATTAAAGGAAATTCCTTCCTAGTTTAGGGAGTTATGTCTTCAGTTCTAGTAGCCAGCCCCTGGCCAATGGATTGCAGGCTTGGGGTAGTCACGACATAGGGCCCAGGGGACGGGTCATGAAAAATTGGTATTAGAGAGGTCAGTTCTACCGCAGAACATATGACTCTGATATTTTCTGTAAAGAAATAGTGTGGAGAATACTGTGTATTGTTTTCAGTTTAGGGAGTCCAGTGTTGGTGCAGTGGCTGACGTATCCACACACCAGGACCCTGACTACATACTTCTGACTCAGTGCATGGAAAAAATAATTGCTTTTGTGTTTTCAAAATTTTTCTTTTGTGTCAGCTCAACCAGGTCATCACACCCGGTAAAATCATTTAACAGTGTCACATCTGTTTTTTTCTGGATGGCTCCCCACAGATGACCAACTAGAGCCTCGAGATTTTTACACGCAGATAGCCCACCGAGCGATGAGGCCTCGGTGTAGGGCCCTTTTCCAGCAGAGGCACCATCGATACCACTTTTCATTGGGACACCAATTCCACCAGCCCCAGTAGTAGATAATGTACACTGCTTGAGCCTGTTTCATGAGTTCCAGTGCTAGAGGCCACCTAGGTTCAGGGTAGAGATTGACCCACAGGTGGATGAGGATTAGCTAGAGGCTGTGGTGGGAGTTTTCTGACTGGTAGGGACACCAGAAGATCTCATGGTGATTCTTGATGCCAGCCTTCTACAAGGAGCTGCAGGCAGATGGTGGAGCTTGATGATCCAGGATCATGATGATATGACGCTTATTTGGCAAACATCGAGAGACTATTTCTTCTAGAGTTATTCCCAACGACTCTTCACGCAGTGCACATACAAAAGATAATCTATCTGATGTAGGGTGGCATGACTATATCTCAGTACATAGTGAGGTTCACCGACCTCTCACGCTACTCCACAAATATGGTATGTGACCCATTCTTCTGGGCTCGGACCTTCGAGCAGGGGTTGTGCTGAGAGATCAACGCTTTGGTGATCTCACATATCATCCCAAAACAGGTAGGGGTGTTAGAAAGATCCCTCTTAGTGGAGAGTTTTCTTGTTAAGTAGTCTCTAGTAACGAGACCCACCACTAGTCGACATGCAGTGAAGTCTTCTGCAGCCTGCAATAGACAATAGTCATAGAGTTATAAGAGGAACAAACTCATGGGTGGACAACCGCATGACATAATATCGGTTGTATGGGGCACCCGGGGAAGAGAAACACATGCAAGGAGTGGGCAGTGCTACTCACATGGCGGATATGGTCACATGGCCCTTGACTGTCCGACCTTCCATTCGGATGATCAGTAGACAGTCAAAGGACCACCCAGGCAGAGATAATGATTTGATTGAGGCAGTCCATAGGGAGCAGGCGAACGTGGAAGGGGAGCTAGTCGAGCAGCTGACAGTGGGCGACGTTACGAGGTGTTAAGACCACCATCACCAGGAGGCCCACCCAGACCGCAGGGAGTAGGTGGACTAGAGATAGCTCAGCTTCAAGCAGCTGAAGCATACAACCATGAGACTCCATAGATGATTCGAGGTATGATTTGTTTCTACTCCACCTTAGTTTCAACACATATAGACATAGGATACAATCACTCATTCATTTCCACTACCCTCGTTCGGAGCACGGAACGGAGCTATTGGATCGATCCTTATAGCTAGAGACTCATACGGGAGAAAACTCAACAATTGCACACTGGTGCCGGCAGTGTGAGCTTACTCTAGGAGGCGAGAGCTTTGGCTGAGATCTCCTAGTAGCAAGGTCAAGGCCTTACGATGCCATCTTGGGTATGGACTGGTTATCTATAGTCCATGCTCAGATAGACTATATTAGGTGAAAAGTGTGGTGTGTCCACATAGATGGGACCAGGTTTAACTTCACCGGAGAGAAGGGAACCTTTGCAGCATTGGATGGACTTACTCAGAGGAGGGTTCAACCAATCACTCATCAGTTGGCCTACCTTACCCTCAGTGCAGTTGATGTGGGGAGTTCGAGCTATCCTATAGTAGTGGTCCAGTACGCGGATATTTTCCCTGATGATGACCCAGGTCTACCATCTTGCAGAGAGGTGGAATTTTACAATGACATATACCCCAGGACGACACTGATATCTACACCAGCATATCGGATGGATCCCACTTATCTTCGTGACTGCAGGTACCATTAGAGGACTTAGAGGGTAAATGATTCATCCAGCCCAATGATTCTCCATGGACTGCCCCGATTCTGTTCCCTAAGAAGGTGGATGGGAGCTTGAGGCTTTAGGTCGACTACCATCACCTAAATCAGGTGATCATGATGAAGAAATACCTACTACTGAGGATTTTAGACCTCTCTGATCAGTTTTTGGGAGCACGGTGGTTCTCGAAAATAGACCTTAGATCGGGCTATCACCAGCTTAGAGATCGAGATGAGGATGTGCAGAAGGTGACCTTCAGATGTCGGTACATCCACTACGAGTTCTTGGTTATGAAATTCGCCATAACCAATGCCCCAGAAGTATCCGTGGGAGTCAGGAACAGTATTTTCCAGCCATAAATTTATCTCTTTATCATATCCTTTTTCAATGAAATTATAATCTACTCGACTACTACGAAGGAGCATGTCTACCATTTGCATGTAGTACTGGACACAATCTGAGAGCACCATCTTTATGGTAAGCTCTCAAAGTGCAGGTTTTGGATCTGAGAGGTTCAATTTTTGGGACATGTCATCTTAGAGGCTGGAGATGTAGTTTATCCAGCAATGATTGAGGCAATAATTTCTTAGTAGCCACCCAAGAGTGTGGTGGAGGTATGGAGTTTTCTTGGTTTGGCTGGTTACTACTGGAGGTTCGTGCCAAACTTTTCCAGAATTTCAGAACCACTATCAGCCTTGCAGAAGAATGGGAAAAACTTCGTATGGTCGAATAGATTCCAGCATAGCTTTTAGGAGCTGAGGCAGATGCTGACTAGTACCCGCATCTTGAGGCTTCATAGGGAGGCATAAGGTACGTAGTCTACTACGATGCATCAGGGACTAGACTCGGGTGTTTTCTAATGAAGGAGTGAGCAGTGATCTCATACGGTTCTCAGTAGCTGAGACAACATGAGAAGAAATATGCTACCCATAACATGGAGTTAGAATAAGTGGTCTTTTCCATGAAGATGTGGAGACACTATTTTATGGGCGAACGTTTTACCATGTACTCTAATAAAAATATTCTTTGGTATATCTTATCTCATAAATACCTAAACCTGAGACAGGGACATTTTATTTTCTTCCTCTAGGAATATGACTTCGAGATATTTTATACTCCTAGAAAGGGGAACGTTGTAGCAGATGCACTCAGCAGGAGATCTGGTATACAGATGCTAGGTGAGGTGATGTAGCAGCAGGCCACTTTGCAGTTATCCTTTATGGATAGAGATGGAGAAACATTCCTTCAGGCCCTTATAGTCACTCCCCCACTTCCTCAGTGATTCATGGAGGCAAAACATGGGAACACTGACAGCGAGACACAACGTGGTCATATATCCACAGGGCATGCACCTAATGTATGTTCTAAAGGTGGTAAGCATTTCATCGTCTTCAAAGAACATACTATGGTACCAGAGTCACTTTAAGAGGAAGTGTTGATGGAGTTCCATGCATCCCCTCTATCGGTAAATCCCTGAGTGGATAAGATGTAATAGGAAATTTGACGACAGCATTGGTGGCCAGGTATGATGAAAGCAGTTGCAGAGTTTTTCTCTCAATGCCTCACTTGTTAGCAAGTGAATGTGGGGCACCAGGTACCAATAGGCTTTGGTCAACCATTAGAGGTTCTACAGAGGAAGTGGGATGGGATATCCATGGACTTCACGATGGGTATTCCATGTGTATCTAAAGGTCATGACTCTATCTGGGTGATCGTCGACTGAGTCACCAAGTCGGGCCACTTCCTACCGATCAGAGAGTAGGGTTTAGTAGAGAGCTTGGGAAGCCTCTATGTGAAGAATATTGTGAGGCTACAAGAAGTACCTTCTTCAATTGTCTCTGATCGTGACGCACGGTTTTCTACCCGACTATGGAAGGGGTTGCAAGAGGATTTCGGAACGCAGATTCATCTGAGCATCACCTTCCATCCTCAGATGGATGGTCAGACTGAGTGGACCATAAAGATCCTTGAGGATATGCTACGTGCTTGTGTCCTTGAATTCGGTCACAGCTGGGAGGATCACTTACCTTTTGTTGAGTTTTCCTACGACAACTTCTATCACTCCACCATCGGGATGACACCTTTCGAGGCGTTATATTGAGAACCTTGTAGATCACCCTTATGCTGGACTGACCCTGGGGAGTCAGCACTAGTGGGACCAGATATTGTATGAACTACAACGGAGAAGGTGTAGATCATCCTGGTGGGAATAAAGACTACACAGAGCAGAACGAAGTTGTATGATGATAGGAGATAGAGGCCTTTGGAGTTCGAGGATGGAGACCACGTATTTCTATGGGTCTCGCCCTGATGAGGACTATAGAGATTTATAAAAAGCACTAAGTTATCTTTAAGATTCATCGGACCTTTTCAGGTCCCCAGTAGAGTTACAGAGGTGTCTTACCACTTAGAACTTCCACCTCAGATGCACCAGGTGCATGAAGTCTTCGATGTATCTCAGTTGAAGAGATACATGGATGACCCTTCTAACATATTCGACAAAAGAGAGCAAGACATCAACGATGGGTCAACATTCCTGGAGGTTCTAGTGGAGCTTGATGATCGATCAGAGCGGGACCAATATGGATGGTCGATACCTCTGGTGCGCATTCCTTGGCATCACGAGAACCTCCAAGAGAGCACATGGGAGCAGGAGGCTTAGATGCGTGATCAATACCACCACTTGTTCCCTATGTTCTAGTTTTAACTTATTGGGATGTAAATAACTAAGGTGGGAATAATGTAAAGACCAGAAAATTCTGTGGAAAGTTTTTTTCATAAATACATGGGAATTTTACAAGTCTGAAAAAAACTGACGGCGCATGATTCTGAGGACCAGTGTGCCCAGAATCAATTTTTGAAGTTTTCTTCGGGTACATTTAGTAAACGTATGAGTGGGTTTTAATAAATTTTGAACTGGTGCTCGTAATTGAAATCTGAGAGCACCATTGAACTCAGAGCCCCAATATTCGCTTAATAATACATTAACTTCGACGATAGTGGGTTAAGTTTAAAAGATAGTTTTTGGGTTTTCATGGAAAATAATAAAATATAGTTAGCGTCACTTTATTTTTATTTTAGCTTCCATGAGGGAGTTTGGTTGTTAAAACCTCTTCATTTATGTTGGAGGTGGGACCACCACACCTTAACCTCCTATGAGAGGTTATGGTGGTGGGGCCCAACCAAACCTAACCTCCCTCAAGAGGTTACGACATGTAGACCACACGGGGCTAAACCCCCTATTTATAGAGGAGAGTAAAACCTCTCAACTCTCCCTCATTAATGAGGGAGAGCCTGTTGACCTACCAACTAATTAATTGGTGTCAATTCCTCTAATTAATTTTTTCCAACACTCATGCATTAATTAGGTGGGGCTAAATAAATTAAATTCACCAATTTGATTTTTGGGCCAACAAATAAAATAATAGAAAATTTATTTTTTTGGTTGGCATTTCTCATTTGGTGGATCTTGGGAAGAGAAGAGTTTGGGAGAAAAGCTCTGAATGAAGAATGAAGAACAAAGAGCGAAGAATTCCGATGAGTAGCGACTTTGACTTCCTTACTCAGATCCTATCGATGTGGAGCATTTTCAAAAATCGAACTACCCTTTTCATTTTCATCAATGAGCCGACGTAGCTCAGGATTAGGAGTGTGTGGTGGATGCGATGAGCAACTACTCCTTTGTCTTCTTCCTATGACTTCAACGTCGACGACGGAAAATCAAAGGTAGGGGTTAATTTTTTGTATCTTTACTTTTCTTTTTTTTCTTTTTCAGATTGGAATGAAATCTTCGTATGGTTGTAAAACAATTGATGTTCATCTACCTTACTCTTTGATGAGGCATGTGTTACCACCCTAAATGTGGAGGGTGTGGGAAAAACCAATATGGCCCAAACCCTCCGATGTTCTTATTTGTGTTGTTTATCAGAATGGCGAAGAAGTGACTATGAAGGCGATGAAGGCACATTCCGTGGTCAAGCTTCCTGTGGCCTTCATTAACCAGGCCACCACCATGGAATTCTGGTGCCCCGGCAGAACCGGCTCTGTTGGCCAAACCACCACCGTCCTCTCATGCGCCCTGGCCCAACCCAACCGGCATGCGCCGGCCCGAGCCACGCCACACCGCGCCTTTCCGAACCCTGTCGGCCCAGTCTCCCAGCCTCCCGACCGCCTGCCAGCTTGGCCCCTCCATGACCATTTTCCTGTGGCTTGGCCGCACCCTATCTACCCGCATGCTAGCCACCCTTGCTCCCTACTCGGCCGCCTCCCCGCCTGGTCGCGCCCTACCCGGCCGCCTCCCAGCCACCTCCCGGCCGCCCAACCTCCTGAACCGGCCTGTGGCCCCCCTCACATCCCCTAGCCGAACCAACCTAGAAAAGCCCTCTAGACTGAACAAAGCCAGGCTACGCCCTCGCAATGCTCCGGGATGAACCAACCCTGAGCTTGGGCCGAACAACCCTTGTGGACAGCTGGGCGGGGCCCAACGGGCTGGGCCGAACCTAACAGGCTGGGCTGCCCAATGGGAGAGGCCAGACCCAATAGGTCTGACCAGGCCGACCCAGACCGGGTCGGCCCAAACTAGGTTGGGCTGAGTCGGTCCGACTAGGTCAGACCGGACCTGGGCCCACTGCTGACCCTTTACTTTTTGGGCCATATCGTTGCCACCGGACGACCGTTTGAGTAACCGTCAATGGAACTAGTTTTCAAGGAGTGTTATGGTCCATTTGAGTATATCCCCTGGATTTCATTGTAATGTTGAGATACAGTCAGGTTGGATCGTACACGAATCCAACCGGGCCTCCAGAACTAAAAGGCTAATAACGCACAGACTGGGCATCTGATTGATGCGCTTTCTGTTGCATTGGGACCCCTATGAAGAGGAGGACCATTGAGATAATTATATTTGGGACTTCATAACAGTTGGAGTATTGACTTGTAGCTTGTGTAGAAGATCCTCCCAGAGACGAGCGATCATAGTGCGGAGTTATCAGACCTGTTCCGGGTTTACCCTCTAGTGGGGCTGGGTAGTGGGTTACCAGTTGACCTTTAGGGTTTACCCTCCAGCTAGGCTGGGAAGTGGGTTACCCGAAGACCTCTTAGGGTTTACCATCCAGCTGGGATAGGTTGTGGGTTACCCATTGGCCTTATGGTTTACCCTCTAGGTGGGCTGGGTAGTGGGTTACCAGACAAACTCTTAGGGTTTACCCGCCAGATAGGCTGGGAAGTGTGTTACCAGACGAATTCCTTCATACTCAGCCCTTTCTATGTGACAAGTCAGTGACTTTTCTACATGATTAACGAAGCAGGACCCTTGGTTGTATGGTAGGCCCAGTGTAATTGATAGAGGAGGAGTTCTCCAGTAGCCACGGTTTCGAAAATGTTACTGGGGATGTAATTTGATACTACCCTTGGATTAAAATCCTGGTTTTAACTGAGTTAGTAACTTTTGTGTTTACCTAATTATTGAGATGGATTACTTGATAACTAAGGTATATGTATTGGCATATACCTATGTGGTGTTATTTGTTGATTTCATACTCTATGGTTTATCATTGTTGGTTCTTGTGATACCTTGAGGGTATCAGGGTCCCTACTTAATATCATTATACTAACCCAAGTGCGGGCTATTCCTGCACCTCATTGTGTTGGTTACCGACGACGGACAGCACTGACTGAGGCTGAGAGTACTAGGACTATACGATACCCGGAGGTAAACCATAATACGTGTCGGTATGTGGAGGATATCGACAAACATGGTGTGTTGAGGAGGCTATAAGTGCCTACCATTCATGTAGGATCCGTTGTGGATGATCCAGGAGCTTCTCTTCACATTTCAATTGTTTTATCCTTTCTTGTTGTACTTGTCTTCAGTTGTACATGTATTTTTATATTGGGCTTGTATTCCAGCCCCTCTACTTACATCAATCTATGTATACAGTTTTACTTAGTGTTTTGCTTCTAGCTCGTACTCTATTGTGTGCATTTTCAAATTATAAATCCAATGTATTCCCAGTTTAGGGATTTACACCATTGGTGCTAGTTTCCAGCCCCAGGCCTTTGGATGGTGGTCTTGGGGTAGTCACAGCACGGGCCCTGGGGGATGGGTCATGAAGGAAAATTAATTCATATTAATATTATATATGATTATAAGTATGACTTGGGTTTTTAAAAAACTTATTAATAATGTTATTTTTATTAAAAAAATTATTTAGAAATTGAATAGAATACGTAGAAATAATCAAAAGGGTGTTATCATATAATTTTTTATTCATTTATGTATAATGAATATTCACCAGTTGTTCCTTTTTTCATCTTTATATATATTGAAATAAGTTTATTTTATCATAATATTCTATTTAATATAAGAGATTAATTTAATCTATCTCTGATTATTCCTTTCATTGGATTTCAATTCGATAGATAAATATGATTTATTGGGTTTTATTAACTCAATTCCTTTAATGATTCAAAAAGATTCCCCTATAGAAATAGTGATACATGTAAGGGATATTATATTATATCATTATATTATAATTCATTTAAAATTTACTCTAGGAAATTAAACTAAAGGATATATTTCCATTTAAAATTTTATGTTATTAAGAATGATTTTCATTCCCTAATAATACACATTTTCCTCCATTACCATATTTATTATTTATTCAAATATTATACTTATTTATTTTGAAATCCAAATATTTTTTATTTATATGTATCCCACAATTTATCTCCACAACTATGGAAATTAATTATTTCCCACACTTTTAAGGATGTTGTATTTCAATAAGGTTATTTTTAATTATGAAATTGTTTTCCATTCATGACATCTTGATTTATATTTCACTTCACAATTATCTAAGTATCTTTTAGGTTCTTCCAAGGACCCATTATTGAATATGAATTTTAAAATTAACTATTTTTATAATTTTTAACATTAAATTTTTTTAATCATTTTGTCTCAATTAGTAATGATTCTTTTTAAAAAGTAAACTTTTTTTAAAATGTTTTCAGTTAAACTTTTTCAGATCATTATATTTTTTTTCCAGGCTCTAGAATTGAGATTTATATCCAGATAATGATTTTAAATATAAATACATTCAAAATTTTCGGAATATGACTTTTTAAAACATATGTGTAGATACTAATTTTTAGGAAAATATTAATAAATCCCTTTTTAATAGTCACTTTTAACATTTTCCACTTTTACGCTAAGAGATATATATTCTATATAGTTGTTAATATTAATCACCTTCTATATTTCTATATGAATTTAACATATTTTGTGATTATATTTTTCATATCAAATTAAATTATTTTTATATTGAATTTTGAAAATCCATTTTGAAATAATATGAGAAATATTTTCATTCCTTTGGGTTTCACGATATGATAATTGATTAATATCTTTTTGAAAAGGATTTTATGAATGATAATGGGTGGGGTATTACAAAAACATAAATTAATTGGTTACTAATTTATATATCATGATATAATGATGTCAGCAAATATAATTTTATTTAACCACAACATGATGACTTTATATTTTATTTTCTCATAGCATAAAGTGTGGATGTTTTGATTTTTCACTGCAAAAATCCTAGATTTTTTTCTCACAACATGAAGTGTAGAATTTTATTGTCTTCAATAAGAATTTTGTTCCCTCATTGTTCCCAACATGAATCATGTATATTTTATTTTTTACATCATTATACATGAATGATAATTTTCTTCACTATGTTATACTTCCCTTATAATTATTTATTATTCCAAAATTCATTGCTATGTTATGTTTCTAATTCATTCCATATATTTATTAATATTTTTAATATTAATAGATCATGTTAATCATATCGCACTATTATTTTGTTGTACATTTTTATTCATTTGACAATATAAAACCATCAATTAGGAACTATAGTCCACACTTATTGTTCCATGTTCACTTTAATATGATATATATCATATGTTCATGTTTTCTCTAATGATTATTATATAACCATTGATGAAATTTTGACGAGTTCTCCCACTACTTATAATTTTATATGATATTTTCCTTATGTATAATGTTTTTGGGTTTTGAGGATATTTATTACATATGAGGAGTCAAAAAGGGAGACTAGTATAGTCTGATTATATGGAAATGTTTTGAACTATAAACAAATCACCTATGTTTATGAACATAGAAAAATTATAAAATATTATAAAATATGAAATCTATGAATATTTTTTTTATTTTAAGTTTAACATATGTAAATGATGTAAAATAAATATATGTTTAATTAGGTATTAGACAAATTCCATGTTTAAGGAAGTGTTTTTATCGTCATTCCCATGAGTTAATGACTATGGCACCTCAATTGGAATCATAATTGTGTTTACTTTTTTGAAGATTAGACTATTTATTATTGAGGTTTTTTTAGTTATTATTCTAGATTAGATAAGATATTTTTTTATTATGAAAATATAATTTTTTAAAACCCTAGTCATAAGATAAATTGGTTATTTAAGTGTCCGACAACATCATGATATTTGGGTAATGTTTAATATTTGTGGTTTCCCTTGATATTGAATCCCAATATAATTAATAATAGGAGGATATGGATATGGAATAGATGATCTAATGGGTAATCATCTTGATAGGATAGTCTAATATTTACTTGATATTCACCCACTACATAATGAGTTGACCTAAGAACGCACACCTGGATAGAGACTCTAGTTGAATATGCATCGGTTAATCACACTCCCTTAAAGAACTACTGTTATGGGGTTTTATGGAATTTGAGGATATAAATATATTATATAAAGACACTAATTGTAATATGAACATGGAAAATCATCATTATAATAATGGAGTTATAGGATAATCAACTAATGTCATAGATGAAGTGAATGTATCAATAATTTAAATGAAGGTTCCATTAGAGAAGATAAATTATGAATGAATTTTAATATTTATAAGATATAGTAAAACTATTTTATTAAATAATATCACATCCATTTTGGATTTATAATTTTTATTGTATCATGATCAAGAAAATGATGTTTGAAAAGGTATATCATTAGAAACATTTATAGAAGAATATTTTGGAGAAATAGATTCATAATCAAGTTATGTATATATCTCATTACAAATTATATCTTGAACAATGTACATATTCTAAATTCCATTATTTGTATTCAATACACTGTGATTATTTAAAATTTGAGGGCACAATTTATTCAAGGGTGAGACTGTAACACACAATGCTTTTAGAATATATTTTTCTATGAATTAATATTATGTTCAATAGTTTTCTCAACACATAAACCCAAAATAAAATTATTTGGGACATATTATAAGAATAAAAATAATAATTTCTCATAATATAATATCTTATAATAAATAAAATTGTCGGTGTCAATAATAAAGGAATATGACATAGGAATATGGGAAGATAATGATTTAAAAGTGAACTTTTCAATAAAATGTTCCTTTTTAAATATTATATTTTATTTTAAAAGTAAAAAAATTAAATTTTTTATTTTAGTTTTTTAAAATATTTTAGATTTTTTGGACTGATAATTTAAAAATTAGGTTTTTTTTAATTACTATGATTTTTTGAATGTAATTTATTTTTATATTAATAATGAAAAAAATTCGATTACTCTAAAGATATCACTATTTTGAAATTATCATAATTAAAGATGAAATTAGAATTTTTTCAAATGAATTTTAAATAAAATTTATAAATTGATAAATTAAAATAAATCATTTAAAAATAAAATGATGAAATTATAAAACCCATGCTAATTTTTTAAGGAAACTAATGTAACTGTTTTCTGTATAACATTCTTTTGAATTTTTTATTCTAAAATTTAGTTTTCAAAAAATAAAAAAAATAATAAAAAATTATTTTAATTTATTATATAATCATTTTTTTTATTTTTTTATTTTAATTTTATTTTATCATATAAAACAATGATTAATATGATTATATTGAATGTTCTTGAAAATGGTGCTTTTTTCAGAACTATTTATATAAAATAATAAATTTATTTATATTATATAATTATTGTGGTATTATGTTTATCGATATAACGATATATATTATCACTATTTTTATTTGAAATTAATGTTATATAAGATTAATAAAATATTTTAGACAAAGCCTAATTTTTCAAACAAAATGTTTTCCTATATTATATATGTTTGAATTTAAAAATAAATTTTAAAATAAATTTAAATTAAATTATGATAAATTGATTATAAATTTAGGTTCATAACATAAGAATTATGTATATGCGGTTATTTTATAATTTTATAATAAAATTAATAACATCCATAAAAACCAATTTCTAAGGTAAAAACCAAAAATGATACTCTTAAAAACCTAATATTAAAAGAATAGTAACTATATTAAATAACGAAAATATTTAATTTTTGAGGTATATTCACAATTAATTTTTCCCCAATCAATAATTTTAATTTTTGGATCCTTTTATATTTGAAAAGTGTCATGATATTATAATAATTTAACGAGTAGTTTTGAAAATTTTTTTATCATCAATTATAAAAGGGGATTACTACCACAACATTACTCTAGAAATTAAAAATCTTTATAGTGAAAAAATGTATAGTCTAATATCCCCTAAAAACCTCTTCACATCATAAAAGCCTTATTATTTCTAAAAGACCATTCTATGGAGACATAAGGTGTTACCCAATGGGGAACATCTAAACAGAGATGTAATGTTTTCAATCAAGTTCTAGCAATTCATTTATTATTCCCCCTATCCAATATATTATATCCCTTTAGACATTATAAAATTAAGAGTTTTTATATTTTGAAATATTAATACTCTAATAAAATATACATTTTCCACATTCCTCCATAAATATTTAAAAAATGAAGTCATAATCAAGAATTCATGCAAACTACTTCTTGCATGAATTATGAGCAAGATTTCTCATGGATGATTGTTGATGTTGATAATGTGATGACAAAAACGTGTATGGGAAAAAAATGTGTTCGAATAATCATCAACACATTACGTAGATTTTTTTACTGAATATTTAAATGATTAATGTGTTATTTATAACATTATTATAATTATTATATTATAAAAAGTAACAAAATTTCTACAATTCAGTAGAAATAACATGTGTCTTTCATGCATCTGAGGGGACTACCACATCCCTGAAAGGGTGATATTAAATTTTTGGCTCCATTCCTTTTTAATTTATCTGATATAATAGAATATGTTTCAAAACCATAAAAAAATAAAAAAATAAAATTAATATTTCTTAATAAGGTTATTATTACAAATAATTTACTTTCTTAACCATAATCTCCCATAAATTTTAACATATTCTTATTCGGTTTTGCGTAACAATATACATAAAAAATGATATAAATTTGTGTCACTAATGAATATAAAAACTGATCCACTAGCACTATTATAGAAAAGTGAGTAAAAAATATGTTATGGTTATCAATAGAATATATTAATATTAAAATAATTGTTATTGTACGAACCCTTTTTTGTTTTAAATTATCGAAACATGCTCGTCACTAAATTTTTCATCCAAAATAGTAAATAAAAATGTGAAGAATTATATTTGAGCATTATAAATCATATTAAAACATATATAACAGTACCTCTAACGATATCATAATTATTAACATTTAATTGACTAACTACAATAAATACAACCATTATGAGCCAATTAATAAACAACCAATCCAAGATAATAACTTATAATTACAAAAATGATATTTTATTAAATAATATACTTGTAATAAATGATTAAAATGATTCATATAAAAGGTTATAAGTATGAATAAGTGTCATAATAAGTTTATACAGGATGTTAGAGCATATTTTGACTAAATAGAAACCAATGTAATGGTGTCTTCATCTTAATTAGGATTAAATGATATCCTATGTGTACTCAAAAAATATTTCACTTTTTTGGTGTATACTTCTTCAATGCATATATTCCTGCATATTTGTTGATGAAATATAATATATTTACAAATCCTTCTCATATTATTTTTATTCATATGTTATTAATGTTCTAATGGTTTTTTCATCTCAATTTTGATTCATAGATATATAATAATTATTAAAAGCCTTTTAAGATTTTGTGGTGTATATAAATTTGAAATGAATTTAATTTATAAAAAATATTCATTAAATATTAGGTATTTATAATAACTTATCATTTTATTCCTGACATGTGTTTTCAAAAAAAAAGATAACGATTATAAAAAGGGTTTTCATGGATCACCTCTTCTTCTAAAATATTATTTATTCCTCCATGAAAATGGTTTTACAATATAATTTAATATTTTTATATGATGATAATATAATTAAAGTACTCCATATTTTCTAGTGAATAATATAGATGAGTTTATTTATAAATTAAATTGTATGATGCTAAGACCAAAACCATTCTCTCCTAAAAATTTCTTTTTTCCGCCATATTTATATTGAATTTCTTCACCAATATTCAATATGAAAATATTGAAATACAAATTATTTTTATTTAACATGATAGTTAAATTTATTTTTTACCTATTTTCAGATGATATATTTGTCACCCCTTTTATGACTTATGATCTCAAAAATAGTGGTCTAATGTATTATAAATGTTTTTCTTTAAAAATAATATATATTATATTTTACTCAATATTTCTTTAAGAAAATAGCTATGTCTTTTTCATATAATTGTTATCAAAGAAACACTTTAAATTAAAATTTAAAAAATGGTCTCCCATAAAAATTATTGAATCATTATATATTTTTATCAAACTATTATGGATTATACTTTTTATCTTTAAATGTTTTAATATTCTATTCACACCGTATTTTTGAAATATTTATGTATTTCTATTTTCTTTATAATTGATGATTTTATTTAAATGTAACTATTTTATATATGCATTTTTAAACCATTGTGTCTATTTTATAGATTAATTATGAAATTTCCTTCTAAATATGGACATGGAAAATTAATTCATTCCATTTTTTTCAAAATTTCATTTTTTAATGTGATGAATAATTAATTATTATTATGAGAATATTATGAAACATTTACTAGATAGCCTTTTATGTTTTCTATAAAATTTCATGTTATCTTAAAAAGAATTATCTTTTATGGAGTTATTTTAATAAATAATATATAATTTCCTAAAATAAATTTTCTTTTTCTTTCATATATTTATCTATATCATCATTTGAGATAATGTTATGCAACACCATTTAGAAATGATATGAATCCCGTTTTATTTCCTAGGGTTTTGAAAATATAATGAATGACTGATATCATTATAACACATTTGTATAGATTATAATTTCATTGTTCTATATATCCTTCTATTGGAATTGTTAAGGCTTTATATCTCATTATAAAATGATGTTAAATGTGGAATATTGTTTTATAGACAAAATCAAATGTGGAATTCATTTTCGCACAACATGAAGAATGTACATTTTGATTGTTTGGAAAAAACATCCTTGGAATTTTTTATTCAAAACATGGGGTATGGATATCTTTTGTGCAAAAAATAAAGCATGAACATATTTTATTGATTTGATTGAATATTTATATTTTTCATTCACAACATGAATAATTGAAATTATTTTGATAGTAATGTTATTATGCCCCAATGAATTTTTTATGACATAATTCATATTTATGTAAGGTTTAAAGGTTATAACAGTTATATTTTCCTATTAATAGGCACCATGGATGATTATTATTATCATACTCTCTTATAGAATGGTCCATGTTTATTAATTTGAAATTACATGACATTATATTATAACATGTGCTAAAACAATGCTTTACCATGATCATTTTAATATAATATTTCTCCCAGACTCGTGAATTATCATATACTCATGATATAACTCTTGATGATATGTTTATTTGTTTTCCCATTATTGATAAGTTGATATCACCCATTTCGTTTGTTTCCATTACCAAGGTTATAATGATAACTAGAATTTATAGTGATTCTTGAAGGAATACAACATATTTGGATTATATGGAAATGTCCACATGTATATTAAAATATTTTTCCTAACTAACTGAACCTAAAATAAAATAATCCATTAATTAATTTTGTTGAGTGGAAATTTATTGGATTTAATTTATATATTATTGAAGTGGTTTAAAATTAATACTTCTTTATCTTCTTTTGTATCAAATTATGTGTTTAATTTTTTTTAGTACAAGAACAATGAGTTTTTATCTAGTTGATTCTATTTGTGTCAAAGTATGTTTTAGTTATATTAGGATTATCTTGGTTATTTTATAGGATAGTTTAGTTATTTTATGAGTTAGATTTATTATTTTATATTATGATAATTTAATAGTAGTAACAATTCATGGGATAAGACAATGTCATATGTCTATGTTTAGGATAAAATCATTAATTTTTGTAAATTTTTAGAGTGTGATACTTTCATATAAATTATATTCTAATATAGATACTTATATTTATATGTGGATACATCATAAAATCACATATTGGTAGTTTCATTTAAAATGATTCATTAAATATCATCTTGATCATCATTCGGTGCCTGATGAGTGGTCTTAAAACAACACACTTGGTAGACACTCCAAGGGGGTATGATTTGGTGTGTCATATTTCCTTTATAAACCATTATTAATGGTTTTTATTGGATTCTATTATTTAAATAATTATGTTTGAGAACCTAATAATAATATTACAATTGAAAAAATAGGTTAAATTAAATGAGTTATAGGTTTATCAAATTATATCATAGTTAAAATTAATCAAATAATGGGAAAATTGGAGGTTTCATTAGAGAACACATATTATTATTATGTTATCATATTAATACGATAATTTACCCTAATTTTGTTAAATATTATCATGGCCATTTTGGATATTTTATTTTTGGGAGTACTATCATGAAAACAAAGCTATACAATTCATGCCATTAGAAACTCATAAATAAGAATATATTTGACAAAAATATTTCTAATCATACATTTAATAGCTAAAATTATATCCAAAATGAAAATATACCTTGATTCTTTTTCAATTTAACATACCCATATACATGTTAACTGGTTTGTGGTAATTAAAAATATTTGGATGTAATTTTCAATGTATGGTTTGTAACTCTATATGTTTTTTAATATATTTTCCTCTAAATTAATATTATATTAAACATCTTACTCTACATGCAACCCGAATCTCATAAAATAAGTGAAATACTTGATGAATAGTAATAAGGAAATTTATAAATAATTAAACCACTAGTAAATAAATATATTACAATCAATTATAAATTAATACAAAATAGGATTAATAATCCTTAATGTTTTAAAAGGATTTTTTTTATAAAATGAATTTTTATCTATAGATCTATTTGTAATTTAACGTACTAATTTATAGATTTTTGAATTATTATGTTTTTAAATTACATCTCTTTCATAATAATTGTTAAAAATTAGAATATTGATAATTTTATCAATTTTTTAAAAATAATTTATTTTTAGGTAAATAGTAAAAAATAGTAATATTTCATTAACCTTCACTTTTATTAAATTATCATAATTCCATACTAACATTATGTTTTCAAAAACATTTTTCTATGAAAATTTTATATTTATAAATTAAAATAGATAATTTTAAATTTCAATGTCAAACTTATCAATCCTATGTTTAAATTTTTTGAAACATATGTAAATTATTTCTTAAAAATAAATTTTTATTTTCATACATTAAATATTTTTTTATTAATTTTTATAAATAAAATAAAAAAAATCTATTTCATATTTAATGTCATAATTTTCATTTTATCTAGTACTGAAAATATTATTTTTAGATTTCATTGTATGATTACTATGATTAATGATAAGGACCCAAATAATTGTCAAATGGTTATGTTCTACGAACTATCTTGTTAATGTTCAATTATTTTTTCGTAAAGCATAATGGATTTTTTTTAAATTAAAATATATTTTTTAAAAATATATATATAAACATATTTACACTCTCTTAAATTTTATGTATATTTATATATGATTAAAAACACCCAACAGTTGAAACATCATTTTTCAATATTTTTACTTTTTTATTTTTTTAATAAATATAGAAATGAAATTATATTAAGAGGATGAGAATTCATATTCACAGTAAAATAATTTTTTAGTATTGGTTATATAAATTTATTATTAGAACATAATTAATTAGTTAATAAATAAATACTTAGATAAAAAACAAAACACTAAATGAGAAAAACAATGTAGAATAATACTAAAACATGTTTAACTTCTGAATCCAAATAAATAGTGGAGATATAATGTACCTTAATTCATCCCCAACTATATTATTTCTATTTTTGGAGGCTTTTTCTCTAGAATTGTGTCATTCAATTGATACCCCAAGCCGTACGGGCGAAGGTCAATGTATCCTCCGGATGCCATCGCCTCCTCTTGGTCTTTTCTTAGCTAAGGCTTCAGGGGTGTAGTTATGCCTTTGCCCCCCATTCAAGCCACTGGGGTACTCAATGTTGTATCCCATGTTTTTCATTCATATAATTTTTTAAACTAAATACATTATCTGGCATATATGCAGACTGCCACCTCTATAAACGATGTTGTATTAATGAAAAAACACACCACAAAATGACTCCCAAATAAAATAGTACTTCTGATGTCACAACACATGTCAACTCTCATATTAAATACTGAAACATCAAGAATAAGGATTCCTAAGAATGTTTATTCTAAGACATAATCATTTCATTTTACCTTGTATCCTTTAGCCTATTATGCATACAACCAATGTTTATTGATTTAGAAAATCCAATGTTGAGACATGATAATCATACCTTCCAAATTTTTTATATAAAAATTAGCTAAGGGTCCTCAATAAAACCCAATACATTTTTAATCAAAATAATATGTGTCCAAATTTCAATAAAACCAACATAGATTGGTCACCCTATCATTTACATGAAAATCCATGACTGAATCTTGAAGCTATAAATATATGATCCTGATATCGTACATGATATAATTCATCAAAACCACATTATGTTGACTATTATGATGATTGATTTCAATGATTAATTCATCACTAAAAACATATTTTGAAGCCTTATCCCTATGAATAATTGTAATTTTTTGAGAATTCTCACCAAATTCCATACCCAATATCCAGTAACATATCATGGTTAAACCGCCTGCTAGGAAAAATCATTGGTGTGCCAAAGAACCAACCCTGAAACTAATTTTGCTCCCATATCACAGGGTCATCATAACCTACTCTATGATAAATTCCCATATATAAATTTCTCCCCAAAATATAATTGACCTTGTGCGTGGATATTACATACGATTATTATTTTTGTTTGGTCTATT
This sequence comes from Viscum album, assembly GCA_963277665.1. Lineage (NCBI taxonomy): Eukaryota > Viridiplantae > Streptophyta > Magnoliopsida > Santalales > Viscaceae > Viscum > Viscum album. Next base: position 1,426,907,354 of record OY728156.1, on the reverse strand, counting down.
TATTCAATTGAATACTAGATCTATATATAGAATCCAAGGAATGGATTCAGGGTCCCATGAAATTTATCATGTGAGGGTTATGATCTAGAAACTGACATCTAGAACCCCCATATAAAGAGACTCTTTTTCATCAATTAAACAAAAAAAGAATTATGTTATCACCGCCCATGACCAGATATAATAGTTGAGATGTGTATGATAAGAACACACATATTCATAGAACAAATCTACAAACCATCCACTACTCATTCCAAATAATTAATTATAGTCCCTAATTAGAACAAAAAATTTCATCTACTAATTGTGGTTACCACACTTAATTGGTCAAGGGTGTACAAAGAACTGAATGTATTGTTTTTAAACTTCTATTTATCTGTACCCCTATAGAGTTCATTAGTCAAACTGGAAGTTGATACGTTGGTATTTTATCATATAGCTAATGTTGTAACACCCTAGGTAAATAAAGAAAATGAATTTTTATATTTATCCCTATTTGTGAATAAAATGTTAATATTTATTTAAAGGGAACGCTATGGTTGATGGCTTACCCAATACGCAACAATGAGTTCTTTTGAAATCTTACATTGCACTCTAATAATAAAATAATATTATTTAAAATGGTAGTTAACACCTAGCCATTGTAATGATGGGAATGAACATAACTAACTACAAAATGATTATATATGTTTGGAAAATACTTTTACTTTTTACAATAAAATTTAGAGGAACAAAAATGCAAATGAATCCAATTTTAAGCGTAAACATTCTAATATTCTGTAAAAGGTCGATTAGCCACCTTTTAATGCAGAACCTCATTTAAATCCACTTTTTCACAATTTTATGTGTTATATTTGACAAAATAAAATTCTTCTTTAAAATCGGGACATCAAGATTTACTTTGTGTAAATTTTTGGTATTTTTACGATAAAGTTCATTTTAAATGAATAAGTGAAAAATGTTGTATTTGTATTCAAAACCTCTTTTTAATATAATTTATTTATATGATTATATCATCTTTTTAATTGGTTTTAAAGTGAAATTAGAATATATTTTTACCATTTAATCCAATTTTGGTCATCGGAATTAATTTCAATTTGAAATTGGACATAAACTGGTGTAAATCTTTTAATAGATATTGTTTCATAAAAACACGCTATTTGTTTTGGCAGTGGGAATTAATTATTAAATTAATTAATGAAACTTATATTTTTTGAATTTTTTAAAATAGAAATAATTTTTTAATTCGGAATATCAAATATAGCTTAGGGTGAATTTTTGGTATTATTCTGAAAAACTTCAATTTTTGATGAATATTGAAAATACTAAGTGGTAGTTCAAAAACTTATTTTTCGTTTAAATAAAACATTAACACTTATGTGATATGAATTTCAAAAATCTGACATACATGGTTGGAATTCGGATGTAAAATTTGGTTCAATGGGATTAAAATAATTTTTTCGGGAATATTAACTTTTAAGTTTTATTAATCACGATTAAAGGTAATTAGTGTAATTTAATGGAAAGATAATGTTATAATAATATAAAATGACCATGAAACATGTACAACACTTATTGTATGAGTCTTGGCCGACCAAGGTAATCCATGGGTCAGCTTGGGGACCCCATGGAGCCACTTTGGTAGGAAAATGTCATTAATAAATTTTTATATAAAGTTAATATTAAAATGTCACAAACATGTGTTGTTTTACTAAAACAATTTTTATATGGGGTTATAAAAGTAATATTTTTGACTATACATATTCATTATAAATATAAAAATATTTAATAAATCATGATATTTGTTTTATTATTTTTATACATTAAATAAATTAAATTATTTTTGACACCATGATGATGCTGCGATTACCTCATTATTTAAAGATTTAAATAAAATGAAAAGTTAATGTAAAATATAATACATACACTTTAAAAAAACCTATTTTATGTGTGTATTTCTAACTATAATCACATTATCCTTCAAATATAATATTTTGGGTCCTTTAAAATCTGAAAATCATTTTATAATAATGTTACATTTCAAGACCTTCCAGGAGTACCCCTCCTCTCCTCTTATAAAAGGCCCCCACCTCTACCCCCTTACCCACACTTGTCAAGCATTTGGATCAGACAAACCCTGCCCATTTTGTCTCTCCGCATCCCTCTATTACTCCAAGAAGCCTCACATTGGGCATAAGTCTTTCCAAGGAAGCCTTTGAGCTCAAATCATAAACAGTTAACCGATTTAAAGGTAAAGTCTTCCCTAGTGTTCTTTTGTATTATTTTTGTTCTCCAACCCCCTAAACTTTTTTATTCCTTTATTTTGTAATAAAATCAGTATCTTCAATATAATTTGACGTTGTTATAAGAATTATTCGAGCTACACTTACACACACATCCGTCTAATGGTTAAAGAACATACTGTTTCTGTGGATGGCAAATTACTACCTCACGAAACGATTATTGTTCAATATTATTTTAACACCATTAAAGGTGTCCATTATGATGTAACTGTATTTTGTATATGATATATATGATATATATGTTTACTATATTCTTATGTATTTTATATTTAAAACATACCTTTATTCTTTTCATGTTGTACAATTGCGATAATTTCATATGAGGAAGTGTGGACTACCGCCCCCTCAAGTGATGTGACTCATTCATGCAATACATGGAATGTATAAAGAATAAAATTAATAAACATATGTAACCTATATAACATATATATTATAATAAAATTCTAATATATATAAATATATCTCTCATTTATTTTTAATTAAATTAATATGAAAAAAATGAAAGCAGCGTTCATGCGTACGTACGACCTACCGTCTCCAGGAACGGTGCTTTTCATTTTTTATCTCCAAATGTTATGAAATAGTATAAAATGAATATTTACTGGATACATATGATATTTAAATCAATAATTATATTCTTTAAATCATTTACTTACAAATAAATGGGCAATCATTTTCAAACAAGTTCATTTTTGACTCATGTACAGAACATCTGCAAAAAAGTCTGATATGAAATAACATTATTAAACAATTATTATAAAATTATAATATGTGATATGAACTGAATAATAATTTTTAAATGAGGTAATTATGGAATTAAAAATTGACCATAGTTTATTATTCCAGAATATAAAGAAACGAACAAGGCAAGTCGGACTTGAGGTAAAGGATCCTACCCCTCTCTTTCTTTTTAAGTACACTTTTTTATGTCATTCCTTTTAAGCTCATCTTCCTTATGATTGGGATATTATTTTATATTAATCATACTGTACTTTTTATGTTAATATTATGAGAGACCCTATTTTCTCTCATCAATTCATTTTGGATGTTTTGAGTGGTGCCGTTAGGCTGCCGAATTTTCGTAAGAGATCCAACCTCTCTCTTTCTTTTTAAGTACTCTCCTTTATGTCACTTCTTTTAAGCTCTTATTTGTTATGTTGGGGATGTTATTTTATATTCCTCTTGAAGTACATTTAATGTTAATATTATGAGAGACCCTATTTGATCTCATCAATCAATTTTTGGATGTTTTAAGTGGCACCGTTAGGCTGCCGAGTTTTCGTAAGGGATTTTTCATCTCATATTTATTCCCAAGAGATTTATGCTACATTTTCCACCATTTCCATTGAGTGGTATATGTATTCCCATTATTCTACTCTTTTTGTAATATAATTTCATTTATGAGTATTTACATCAATGTTGTATTGTTCTTCTTTCATGGGGTGTATGTTTCGAAAGATACCCAAGTCGGTAAGGGAACCTTTCACCCTCCTATTTTTAAAAGAATTCTTTTGTTGGGACTTTTAATTTACATATTGTAATGTTGGGATGTGTTATTATATATCCTTATTGATTTAAATTTTATTTCCAAGTGATTATATACCCTTTTATCTCTCATCAACTCATTTTATAAATTTTGAAGTGATGCCGTTAGACTGACATATTTTTGCAAGGGAACTTCTTAACCCAATTATGATTATTTGAGATAAACTTGTACTCCTTGAATATGTTGTTCTATGAATATGTGTGAATGACCTCTGATTTTTTACACTTAATATCCACTTATATTTGGTGTATTCGTTAGTCACACATAATTATGTAATTGATTTATCCTTAATCCAAGGATACTGTCTTTGTAAGGGACATCGTCTCAATCTCCTTTCATTGAGGCATATATTGTTCTAATTCAAGACTTTCTTTTATACGGTGTATAAACCCCTTTGAATTTTAATTTTATACAAAAGGAATCTTTTTCTATGAAGCACTTTACAAAAGGACAAAAAGGAACGATTCTTTTAACATACGCGGTGACAACAAACTTTTCCGCCGCCGTGAGTATTATTTGGACTTTGGGTTCCTCAACAAGACGTAATGTTTTTAAAAGTAAATAAAAACCATATACTCTTTTATGTATTTTGGTATTCCAAATGTTTTTTTATAATGGATTTGTTATGATAATATATTTTAGTGATATATTGTGTTCGAAATGTGGAAATGTTTTCATTCCATTATATTTGTTTTATGTCTTATGATTTTATAATCGTACTTGGACATTTGACGGGTGGTTACGTGATAAACCATATAACAGGTGGTTCCATGAATACCATGACAGGTGGTTACGTTATGACCTCTAATACATTGGGCATGGAAGTCGGCCGTATGGTAATTCCATCAAGTGATATGTGTGGAAGTCGACAGTTTGGTTATTCCATTTAAGTATTTTTATGTCCCATGTTACCTTTATATGTTATGTATATGGGTTTTATGGTAATCGTTTGGTTACAAAGGGGTATGTAATGATCTTTTATTCATTTCAGAGTTTATACTACTTCATAAAGGTGAAAAATATTACTTTGATAAAGTACTCATGGTTTACTTGTTATTTTGAAAAACTAACAGTTTTCATTATTTGTGTATCACTTACAATGATTTTTATGCTCACCCCATGTTTTTTTGAAATGTTTTTTCACAGGACTTAATGTGGAATATGGTCAACGATGTGAACAAGGAAACGTCATGCTATCTAAAACATGGAACTAGATAAGTTTCTTTTTAAGAGTTTTTATTTTATGGAAACTTAGTTGAAGTGTCTACTTTGTAATCTTTCGAGATGTAATAGTTATGTCCTAATTCTCTAAAACTCTAAACCTGAAAAGATACTCTATGTGAATTATTCATTTAATTCAATAATAAGTAATGTTTAAGGCCGAGTCATTATATTTGGTATCAATGGTCGGTTTAGACAACTTTAGGGATTATGAGTTTTTGTTAGACAATGGTTAGTCCCTATATCTATTATTTCAGTTAAATAATTGTTTTATAACTTTTTTTAGGTCATGTAATGTCAGTTACGAATGGAAGGATGAGGATCTCAAATGACATTCCCTCTATCTTCCTGATGACATGCTTGCAATAATTATTGCAAAGTCATGTTCGAATTATTGTGAAACTTTTTCTAGCATACAACTCACTTGCAAGCAGTTGTTTGAGATGTCAAACACCTCTACTATACCTCGTTGTCATCGTGGATCATGGGTTGTATTTGGACAAATACTATTTTCACAATATTCTCATATTTTCAAGAAAGGTAAATATTATCAAGGTATTTTAAAATATTTTAACTTATCACATGATTTTGAAGCATATTATGATTTTAAAAATGGTGTTGATGAAGGAGACCCTTGAGCAACCTATTTATATTTACTTTAAAATATAGTCTCTCAGATAATACTTATGGTCTTTTAAAAGGACCAATAATAGAATGTTTCAACTAAAATTCTATCCGACTATTTTATAGAAATGATATTTTATCAGATGTTTTGGAATTATATGTCATAAATGATTATTTCCCAAAACTATTTTTCTATGAAAAACCATATGACCCATGTTGTACAAGGTGTATTTGGGTGGAGGAAGAAAATGATTTTTAACAGTACTGGAAATAAGCCCATTTGCGATGGGTCAGTTGCAACGGGATCCCATCGCAAATGACCCGTTGCGGTAAATGGTGTCGCAACTAACAATATTTGCGACGGGTCCGTCGGTAAAAATATTATTTGCGACGGTAATATGTCCCGTCGCAAATAATAATCGATATATATATTAAAAACATTAAATAACACTTATGAAATGGGCCCGTCTCAAATTTTATTTGTGACGGGCCACGAATACCGTCGTGAGAGAGTTAAAAAATTCTTTAAAAAAAAGAAATAAGTAATTGCGACGGGCCCGTCGCAATTTCCTATTGTGACGGGCAAATATTGTTGTCGTAAATGGGAATTTAAAAAAATTTTAAAAAGAAATTAATTGTGACGTGATACCGTCCCGTCGCAAATATGTATAAAAAATAAAAAAATTTAAATTATTAATAAAAAAAATTAATTAATATTATAATATTAATAATAAAATTATAATTAATTCAAATATTATAACAAAAAATCATTAAAATATTTAAAAAATTATAATTAAATTAAAATATTAAAAAATTTACATATATATAAAAAAAGTAATATTATAAATAATGAATAATATTATTAATCATATTAATATTATAATATAAATAATATAATATTATATAAAAATAATAATATACCGAATTCATAATATTATAAATAATTAAAAAATTATAATTTTAATTAAAATTTTGGAAACTTTTTATGTATTAAAAATATTGAATATAATGTTACTAAAATAATTAGAAAATAAAAATATGAAAATTATCAACATTTGAAAAAATAAATATAAACTAAAATACTAAGAGTAATATTATTATTTATAAAATAAAAAAACATTAAAATAATAACCAATAATAAAAAATAAAGTATTAAAAATAAATAGAAATCAAATAATACAATATTGACACCAGTATAAGAGAGACATAAACTCTGAATAGAAAGAATGTCATATTTTAAATTTACAAACTTTATAACATCTAATAAATAACTAATCTGAAGGAGGAGGGGGGGTCTGCTGGTGGAGGAAACTCCATCCATAAGGCATTAGTGAGTTGGCACATGTACTCCATCTGCTCCTGCTGCTACTGCTGCCACCGACTCATCTGCTCCTCGTACACCTACTGCTGTCGTCGGCGCTCCTCCTCAGGCTGCTGCTGCTACCGACACATCTCTTCCTGCTCCTTCTGTAGACTCTCTATCAACTCAGTCTAAGATCGCAACCGATCCTCATACTGTGTAGTGGATGATGATGCATGAGCTCCTCTCGAGCTGGACGCCAAAATTGTAGCACTGCCATATTAATCTTCGGGAGTCAGTAGAGAGCTGATACCAACTACCCGGCCCTTCTCGAAGGCATATTGGGTCGCCTGCATCCATGTCGCCTCTCAAACTGATAGCCACTAGTCTGATCTGATGCCTCAGCCTGACCCTCAGGCCGGGTCTGTGATGCTACGGTCTCATATGACTCCTGTAGTTGCCATTTAAAATTAAAAGTGTGAATATATTATTTACAGTTAATTTTTAAACGTGAAAGAAAATAATACTAACCACGATGTGATGCTGGCGATCACCTCTGAGCTCCCCAGTTGCTGGATCTTTGTACATCGTCCGATATACGTCGTACTCCGTAATATCGGGGTGCTCGACAGCTCATAATAATATATAATAAATTGTTAATATTTAAATTTATATAAAATATGTATAAAAAACGTACGTATCAAATGGTGTATATGAGTACAGAAAGTACGACTCCCAGCTCAAGGAGTCACCTCCTTTCTCCCCCAATTCTGCCTCCCCAACGATGATCTCCTATGAAAGCCACCAATCAACCAGTGGGCATATAATCCATCCCATACGTGGGATGAAGTGTACTCTGGTCGGTGTGCTCTACATGACTCATCAAAATCAGACACTCCTACTTTCTTCATGGCAGCTCTTCTTAAATTGTGCAAAAACTGATGAAAGTGATCACGCATGGCCACCTCCCTTGCCTCGTGGATGGCGTCACGCATGGTTTCCTATATCGGATACCATAAACCCTACAAATAATTCAAAATATCAAGTTATAAATGAAATAAATTTCAAAATAAAAATTATTTATTTATGTACCTACCAACCAATGACCGAACATGGCCTGCAGCACATCAACAGGAATATGCTCCCATGTCGTCCAATGCTGAGAAAAATAGTTGAGCAAAATAGCACTGCCCTGTCCAAATACTATATGCGGATAACTATAAAAACAATAATCAAACATTTATTATGTAAATAAATTAATGAAATCTTACTAAAATTTACAAGTTATCACACCTCCAGGTGCGTGGATCGAACCCAAGACATGGACGTCACTCGGGGATGGGGTCAGGAATCTTCCGTTGTGCAAGACTGCACCCCCTTCACGTACTCCCTGAAGAACCTTCAGGCTGAGGGTCAGGTGCCATCAACTCATCTGCATCGAAAGATACGTCAGCATCTGCCAACTCACAAAATGTGTCCTCATCCATCTGAAACAGAAAATGAATGTTGTGATCAAATAATTGATAATTATGATTATATATACATATATATTAGTTATAATTATATATAACTACCATTGAATTGTATCAATTTTCAGCATCATCATCATCTTCATATCATTCAATGTCATCTTCATATTCCTCATCAATATCATCGATATACATTTGAGTTCCAGTTGCTTCATCTCTTACAATTTCGAATTCATTTGTGACGTCATTAGCATCATCATCATCATCACTGACTCTTAATGGAGGGGTGTCATCATCGATACTCATGTCTCTTTGTAACAAAGATTTATTTTTAGTACTCTCTTGAAAAACATCAATTCCTTGAACTTCAGTGAAAGCTCATTCACATTGACTAAACTGATTGTCTCGAATTTTCATTTTTATTATGCCCCACCGATCTGTCAAGTCTCTTGACGTAGCACAGTACTGTTCATAATAAACTTGATGTGCCTATTGAGCCAGTATGAATGGTTCATTTACTGCAAGAACACTTTTACATTTAATATCGATGATTCCATGAGTCGGACGAACACGCACACCTCTCTCTATATCTGACCACCGACATTTGAACATCGTTATTAATGGTGTTCTAGATAACATAGTTTAATGATTACATCAAGTATGCCATAAAAGTCAAACTCATTTTCTCTATGATGAGATCCTCTCAAGAAAACTCCATTGTTCATTTTTTTTGATTCCACATATGCATGTGTATGAAATCAAAAACCATTCACCACATATGCATTATAAGATTTCACCATTTTGGATGGTGGGTTACTTAATATACAAAGTCATCTGTCAATTTTATCAACATGTCGAGACACCTAAAAATTTGTGACATAATTATCAATATAGTAAATATAAATTGAAGGAGATGTTAAAGTATGAAAAACTTATGTTACCAGTATTTGAAACCACTGGGAAATTTTTTTTCTGCGTTCTTCGAGAGCAGCTACTATAATTTGTGGAAGTTGTTTCTTGATATGATTATCATACAATTTATAAAAAAAGGTTATTTATTGTAACATAAATATTAGAATAAGTAATAGAAGCATGTACAGTACAAATGATGTCATCTCTTTACAGTTGAGCAGAACATACGTATGAGCTCTGTGATTTTCATCATCTGAAAGCCATCATTCTTGAACTCCACCAAAACCAAGCTCTGACTGGTTAAAAATAGATAATTTATTGTTGATTTCATCAATATTCCCCTTGTTATATATCATGCAGTGGTGTTTTGAGGGATACTCAGATTCAAAATAGTGGAATCAGAAAAAAGATATATCATCCTGCAAATAAGCTTCTGCAATAGATCCTTCAACAGATGCTTTGTTACGTACTTTTTTTTCAATTTCTGCAAGTGTCTTTCGAATGGGTACATCCACCAAAACTGTATCAGACCTCCACATTTTGCTTCATATGGATAATGTAATATCAAATGTTCCATTGAGTCGAAGAAATATGGCAGGAATATTTTTTCCAGTTTATATATAATTTCAACAACATCTTCTTCAAGTTTTCATAGAGCATCATAGTCTGTTGTCAGCGCACAAATGTCCCGAAAAATATATGATACGTCTGTTATGGAATCCCATATCACAAAATTCAACAGACTACTTAATCCAATGGGTAGAAGTCTTTCCATTATAACATTATAATCTTGACTTTTTAATCCGGTAATATGACCATTATTTACACATCTACCCAAATTGGAAGCACATCCATCTGGAAGTCTCAAATCTGCAATCCATTGACAAAATAATAATCAGATTTCTTTGGAAAATTTATAAGCTGGTTTTGGTTTCATTAACCTTTCTGTTCTGACATTCTCAAACAGTACGAGTTCTGAATTCCAGTAAATTTGAGCAAGATGTAATCGTGCATTTACATTATCTTTTATCTTTCCTGGTGTATCCAGAATTATATGAAACAAATTATTAAAATAGTTCTTCTCAATATGCATGACATCCAACATGTGTTGGACTAGCAAATCAGACCAATATGGAATATTCCAAAATATGCTACATTTAAGCCAATTGTGTTCTTTCCCAAAACCAGAAAGTTTCTGTTGTCTTATTGTGGGTCCAAATGTGATGGGACGTAATGAATATAAAAATGATTTTAACTCCATACCTGATAGCATTTTTGGACGTCCATCCCTTCCAACTGTGCCTTTTCTAAAATGAGATCTGTTTCTGCGAAAAGGATGATCAGCTGGAAAAAATCTGTGGTGACAGTCAAAATAGAAAGGTTTTTTTCTATGGACGATCATAAATGCCTTGTTCTATCCCATACAGTAAGGATATGATTTCGGCCCATGTGTACTCCATCCATATAACATGCCATAAGCTGGGAAGTCACTGATTGTCCACATCAATGCTGCTCTTAGTATGAAATTCTGTTTCGCAGCAACATCATAAGTACTGACACCAGTACTCCACAGTATATTTATTTCATCAATCAATGGTTTCAAATAAACATCAATATTCTTCTTTGGATGTCCTGGGATTAGTAAGGTCAAAAAGATATAGGGTTCCTTCATCAACATCCATGGAGGTAAATTGTACGGAGTTAAAAAGACTGTCCAACATGAATACTGACTATCATAAGATCCGAATGGATAGAAACCACCAGTGGAAAGACCTAGTCACACATTTTGGGTTTCTAAAGCAAAGGATGGATGCACTCTATCAAACTGTTTGCATGAATCACCGTCGGCCGGATGATTCAAGCTTTTACAAGTTGAAATATTCGTTTTGTGTCATGACATCATTGTCGTTGTATTCTTAGACATGAATAAATACTGAAGTCTGGATGTAAGAGGAAAATATCTCAACTATTTTACAGGAATCAAGATAGACTTCCCATGTTGAGCTTATTTATACCTTGATTTCCCACAAGTGGGAAAACTATCCAATGACTCATTTTCCCTAGAATATAAAATGCAATCATTTGAACACGCATGAATCTTCTGACAACGAAGTCCTAAATTCCGAACCAACTTCATACTCTCATACTAATTTCTAGGAAAAACATTTCTTTAAGGTAATAGTGTTTTAACCAAAGAAAATATTTGATCAAAACACGTGTTTTAAATTTCATTATCTGATTTGATATCCATAAATTTTTCAACTGCTTCTAATTTGCTTATCTTGCAACCCGGATATAACGCATCCTCAGCAGACCTCAACAACTCATAAAATTCAGAGTGTGCCAACACAGGAGTTGATTCAATATCAACTTGAGTTTCGCATGTTGAATAGATGGACCTGCAACATCATGTACTAAATTTTGAATCCAGGATGGATCCGGAATCAAGTAAGTATCACCTTCTGTAGAACTGTGTTCATCATGTTGATACCAAAAAACATAATCTGGTTGAAAACCAAAATGCAAGAGATGTCCCCCAACTTTGTCAAATGTGTCAAATGTTCTCAGTGTACATTTTTTACAAGGACATTTGATTGTTACTTCTGAAACAAATTCTGGATTTTATGCCGCAACTCCTATAAAAGTCTCCACACCCTCTATATATATTGGATTTAAACCATAACCATTTGGATTTCTACATTGATTTATCTATATGTGGTCATCTAATAATGACTGTTGATAACCTCATTGTTACATATTTTTCTATAAAATATAAAAGCATTACTGGTTTTGTATAATTTGTTAGAAAAAGCACTCAAGCAGGGATAATTGTAGAGTTTAAATCAGACACAACTGACACAAACATTTTATTGGGATAGACTTAAAAATTGACTATTTAAGAATTGAACATGTTAAGAATAAAGCAAAACCTATTACAAATATTGATAATTTTAATATTATATAAATTTTTTATTATTTTAATAATAATAATAATATTTTTTCATAAATTTTAATTATATAATAATATCATTATTCCATTATTAGTATTTTTGTTATTAATATTAAAATAATATAATTTTATATATTATGTTACAATTCTCCTTTCATCTATGTGTTTAACATTCTGTCTCCACATGTAATATTTGCATTCACATTCACCTCTCTATTCGTGAGTAGGTTGATAATTTTAAAAAAGAATCCAAATATAACATGTGGGGACATAAGTTTTCTTAAAACCAATACAGAGATGAAAAGATAATTGAGAAAGATAATGATCATGCTATTTTTTTCAAATTAGCTAATTATTACTAATTATTCATAATTATTCGTAATTATTCTTAATTATTACTAATTATTACTAATTATTGGTAATTATTCCTAATTGATGGTAATTATTCATAATTATTTGTAATTATTCCTAATTATTGGTAATTATTCCTAATTATTGGTACTTATTCCTAATTATTGGTAAATATTGACAATTATTGGCAATTATTGGTAAATGATCACAACTATTGGCAATTATTGGTAACTATTTGTAAATATTGGTAATTATTACTAATTATTACTAATTATTGTTAATTATTACTAATTATTGTTAATTATTACTAATTATTGTTAATTATTACTAATTATTTACTAATTATTTACTAATTATTGTTAATTAATTCTAATTATTGGTAATTGTTCTTAATTATTGGTAATTATTCCTAATTATTGGTAATTATTCCTAATTATTGGTAATTAATCCTAATTATTGATAATTATTCCTAATTATTGGTAATTATTCCTAATTATTGGTAATTATTTTTACATACTACTAATTATTCTTAATTATTGGTAATTATTAGTAATTATTGGTAAATATTGACAATTATTAGTAATTTTTGGTAAATATTGATAAATATTGGTACTTATTGGTAATTATTACTAATTATTGGTAATTATTTTTCATTATTACTAATTATTGGTAATTCTTGGTAATTATTAATAATTATTGGTAATTATTGGTAATTATTCATAATTATTGTTAATTATTCCTAATTATTAGTAATTATTGGTAATTATTACTAAATATTGGTAATTATTGGTAATTATTATTAATTATTACTAATTATTCCTAATTGTTGGTAATTATTCGTAATTATCGGTAATTTTTGGTAATTATTTTTAATTATTCTTAAATATTACTAATTATTGTTAATTATTCCTAATTATTGGTATTTTTTTCTAATTATTGGTAATTATTCCTAATTATTGGTAATTATTCCTAATTATTGGTAATTATTCCTAATTATTGATAAATATTCCAATTTATTACAAATTATTCATAATTATTACTAATTATTCCTAATTATTGGTAATTATTCCTAATTATTGGTAAATATTAACAATTATTGGAAATTATTTGTAAATATTGGTAAATATAGGTAAATATTGGTAATTATTACTAATTATTGGTAATTATTTGTAATTATTACTAATTATTGGTAATTATTCGTAATTATTACTAATTATTGGTAATTATTTGTAATTATTACTAATTATTCCTAATTATTGGTAATTATTCCTAATTATTGGTAATTATTGGTAATTAATTTTAATTATTAATAATTATTCCTAATTATTGGTTATTATTACTAATTATTAGTAATTATTCTTAATTATTGGTAATTATAGGTAATTATTGGTAATTGTTTGTAATTATTGGTAATTATTGTTAATTATTGGTAATTATTCCTAATTATTGGTAATTATTCCTAATTATTGGTAATTATTGGTAATTATTGGTAATTATTCCTAATTATTGGTAATTATTCCTAATTATTGGTAATTATTCCTAATTATTGGTAATTATTCCTAATTATTGGTAATTATTCCTAATTATTTGTAAATATTGACAATTATTGGAAATTATTGGTAAATATTGGTAAATATTGGTAATTATTGGAAAATATTGACAATTTTTGGCAATTGTTTGTAAATATTGGTAAATATTGGTAATTATTGATCATTATTACTAATTATTACTAATTATTACTAATTATTGGTAATTATTGTTAATTATTTCTAATTATTGGTAATTATTGGTAATTATAGTTAATTATTATTAATTATTACTAATTATTACTAATTAATGTTACTTATTACTAATTATTGTTAATTATTTCTAATTATTACTATTTTTTTGAATTATTCCAATTATTACAAATTATATTCATTAATTACTAATTACATTCTTTAACTACAAATTACATTCATTAACTGCTAATTACATTCATTAACTACTAATTACATTCATTAATTTCTAATTACTATCTTTAATTAAAATTAATGTTATTAATTACTAATTACAGTCACTTAATTATTAAGTATTGTTAATTACTAGTAATTAAATCTGACAAATCGAATTTAATACCTTAATACAACATAATTACATCTAATAAAAAATAATAAAAACTAATGTAAAAATATAAAACAAAAACATTAAATAAATATTAAATTAAAATTCAGAAAAAAACCTTAAACTGGTTTTCGAGCTTTTGATTTGTTGTACTTGTAGGATGATCCTCGAAACCTCCTTGAAATCAAATTGCAAAACAAAATTCACTCAACACATATAATCTAGTACAAAGTAGTTCAGATTTAGAAAACTTGTCAAGGCTAGCTGTATTTATAGGTTAGATTATTTGCGACATGGTTTATTGCAACAGGAATACCGTCGCAATTGGTATTATTTGTGACGGGTCCGTCGGAAATAACCCCGGCCGCATTTATTATGGGCAGCAATAAAAGGGATTATTTGCGACGGGGCCCGTCGCAAACAACCCCTGCTGCCCGGTTATTAGCGACGGGAACCCCTTCCCGTCACAAATAACTTGTTACCGCCGCTGGTTATTTGCGACGGGAAGGGGGTCCCATCGCAAATATATTTCGCGCGATTTGGCGTGCATTCGCACAAATGCATTTGCGACGGGTGAGAATATCTCATCGTAAATAACTCTTTATTTGTGATGAGGATTATGCCCCATTGCAAATACCCCGATTGAAGGGGTTATTTGCGATGGGACATATTCCTGTCGCAAATAACCCGTCGCTAATACAACTTTTTCCCATAGTGGAAGGATCTCTAGATCAATGATGTAATGCATGGGACTTCTACCTACGTGAACAAGATGTCAATGTTACCTAGTGGACGCCATGATCAAGGTATGCAGTTATTCATTTTGGGAATCATTTTATTTTAACTTATGGTAGTGAAATAAGAATTCAAGAATTAAGATGTTGAGATCGTAATGAATTTTGATGAAAATGAGAGGTATAAGGAAACTATTGAGGTTAAAACATGTTAGGGTTATTTTTAGAGTTTTATAAAAAGGGCAACACGTAGACTGTGTGACAACCCGTCGCGTCAGACAAAGCTGTGGGAATCGAACCCACAACCAATGTGCGACTGGAATTTATCGCCTACCACTGGACTACGTGAAGTCCCTGGTTAGTATGACTTATTCTTTTTAGTTAGATGTTTTTATGAATTAAGAGTAAGTTGATTTTGGGTTCTCTATGGAAATTATTTACTGATCATGGAGGATATGTGATTAGGTTAATTACTTTTCAATATGAGACATTTAGAGCAACTCATGTTATTTAGAGATAAGTGTTAATTTGTACTTTGGAAGACTATGTGACTAAATCCTTCAAATATTTGGGTTTCAATCTTAGTTTGGTTTACTTTGAAAAATTTTATGGACAAATTCTTTATCGAATGGTCCTCATTGAACATTTTGTTTTTTTGGAAAAATTTTGGAGATTAATAATAGATTTTCTTTTTTTAAAGGATTGTCCTTTTCTGGATTATTTTATCTTGTTCTAACAATTTTGGTTTTGGTAAGGGTTTAAAGACATGGGAAATATATAGTTCTTTTTGTGGATTAGTTGATTCTCTAGAATTTGATTGTAGTATTCTTAATGTGAACAACTCTTCTTAAATAGTCATCATTTGGGGAAAGTATGAGTTTGTTTAAGAAATCTAGTAAAAGTTGAAATTCAACATGACAAGTAAGTATGATTTCTTAAGATCAAAAATAAATTTCTCAATGAAAAGTAACTTAAAACAAAAATGTTGTCTATTAACTTTTCCGACAGGGGAATCGAATACCGTTTAACCCACCACAAGTTTTTGATTTTCTTGTGGTTAACTTTCTCCTAAACATGGTTTCTATCACTCTCCCTCTGAACATGACCCTTTTCTTTTTCTTCAATATCCATGTTTTCCTACATGGAATCCTAGTATGGGTTAACTAAAGCGACATCTGTACTTCTCTTTCTTTCTTTTTAAGTTATTGTTTTTCCGACACTTGTTCCGATGTGGGACTTTCAATGAAGTTTCCGAGCCCAATTTTAAAATTGCGAGGATGCAATTCCCAAAAGGGGGAATGATGTAACACCCCAGGTAAATAAAGAATATGACATGTTTATATTTATCCCTATTTGTGGTTAAAATGTTAATATTAATTTAAAGGGAACACTATGCTCGATGTCTTACCCAATAGGCAACAACGAGTTCCTTTGAAATTTTACGTTACACTCTAATAATAAAATAATTTTATATTAAATGGTAGTTAACACCTAGTCATTGTAATGACGGGAATGAACAGAACTAACTACAAAATGATTATATATGTTTGTAAAAATTTTTTAGTTTTTACATTAAATGTTAGAGGATTAAAAATGCGAATGAATCTAATTTTAAGCGTAAACATTCTAAATTCTTTAAAAGGTCGATTAACTGACTTTTGACGGAGAACCACTTTTAAATCCACTTTTTAAAATTTTTTGAATTATATTTGACAAAATAAAATTCTTCTTTAAAATCTGGACATCCAAATTTACTTTGTGTAAATTTTTGGTATTTTTACGATAACGTTCATTTTTAATGAATAAGTGAAAAATGTTGTATTTTTATTCAAAACTTCATTTTAATCTAATTTATTTATATGATTAGATCATCTTTTGAATTGGGTTTAAAGAGAAATTAGAATATATTTTTACCATTTAATTAAATGGTGGTCATTGGAATTAATTACACTTTGAAATTGGACTTAAACTAGTGTCAACCTTTTAATAGATATTGTTTCATAAAAATACGCTATTTGTTTTGACAATGGTAATTAATTATTAAATTAATTAATGCAACTTATATTTTTTGAATTTCGGAAAATAGACATCATTTTTGAATTCGGAATATCAAATATAGTTTAGGGTGAATTTTTGGTATTTTTTTGAAAAACATCAATTTTTGATGAATAGTGAAACCACTAAGTGGTAGTTTAAAAACTGATTTTTCATTTAAATGAAACATTACCACTTATGTTATTTGAATTTCAAAAATCCAACTTACATGGTTTTAATTAGGATGTAAAATGTGGTTCAATGGGATTAAAATAATTTTTTGGTGAATAGTAACTTTTGAGTATTATTAATCGCGATTAAAGGTAATTAGTGTAATTTAATGTAATGATAATGTTATAATAATATGTTATGACCTTGACACATGTTATACCCTTATTGGACTAGTCATGGCCGACCTAGACAATCCATGGGTCAACTTGGGGACCCCATGGAGCCACTTTGGTAGGAAAAAGACATTAATAACTTTTTATTTAAAGTTAAAATTTAAATGTCACAAACATGTGTTGTTTTACAAAAAAAAATTTACATGGGGTTATAAAATTCATATTTTTGACTATAAATATTCATTATAAATATAGAATGATTTCCTACAATATTATTTTTGTTTATAATTTTTAGACATTAAATAAATTAAATTATTTATGACACCATGATGATTCAGCGATTACCTCATTATTTAACAATTTAAATAAAATGAAAAGATAATGTAAAATCAAAGACCTACACTTGTCAAAAACATATTGGATGTGTTTATTTACAACTAATATAACCTTACCCTCGAAATATATAATTTTGGGACCTTTAAAATCCAAAAAACATTTTATAATAATGTTACTTTTCAAGACATTCCAAGAGTGCCCATCCTCTCCTCTTATAAAATTCCCCCACCTCTACCACATTACCCACACCTAGAAAGCCTTTGGATCGTCCAAAACCTGCCCATTTTGTCTCTCCACATCCCTCTATTACTCTTAGAAGCCTCACTTTGGGTAGAAGTCTTTCTAAGGAAGCTTTTGAGCTCAAATCAAAAAGAGTTACCCGATTTAATGGTAAAATCTTCCCTAGTGTTCTTTTGTTTTATTTTCATTCTCC
The DNA here is from genome assembly GCA_963277665.1 of Viscum album. Lineage (NCBI taxonomy): Eukaryota > Viridiplantae > Streptophyta > Magnoliopsida > Santalales > Viscaceae > Viscum > Viscum album. The sequence continues at coordinate 1,426,888,697 of OY728156.1, read as the reverse complement.
AACCCCGTAAATTTTTTTATTCCTTTATTTTATAACAACACATGTATATTAAATATAATTTAATTTTGTTATAAGAAGGATTCAAGCTAAACATACACATACATAAGTCTAATGGTTAAAAACCTACTGTTTTTGTGGATGGCGAATTACTACCTCACGAAACGATGATTGTTCAATATTCTTTTAAAACCACTAAAGGTGGCCATTATGATGTCACTGTATTTTATATATGATATATATGGTATTTATGTTTACTATATTCTTCTGTATTTTATATTTTAGACATACCTTTAATCTTTGCATGTTGTGCAAATGTAAAAAATTTCATATGAGGAAGTGCGGACTGTCACCCCCTCATGTGATGTGACTCGTTCATGAAATAGATGGAATGTATAAAGAATGAAATTAATGAACATATGTGACCTATATAACATATATATTATACTTTAATTATAATATTTAAATATATATCTCATTTATTTTTAATACCATTAATATGAAAAAAAATGAAAGTAGCGTTCATGCGTACGTATGGCCTACCGTCTCCATGAACGGTGCTTTTCATTTTTTATCTCCAAATGTTATGGAATAGTATAAAATGAATATTTTCTGGATCTATATGATATTCTAATCATTAATACTATTCTGGAAATGATTTACTTATAACTACATGGGCAGTAATTTTCAAATAAGTTCATTTTTGACTCATGTACCAAACATCGGAAAAACATATGATATGAACTAACATTATTAAACAATTATTATAACATTATAATATGTGATATGAACTGAATATTAATATTTAAAGTAGGTCCTTAAGCAATTATAAATTGACTAATGTTTTTTATTTAGTAATATAAAGAAACGAACAAGACAGGTCGGACTTGAGGTAAGGGATCCTACCCCTCTCTTTCTTTTTAAGTACACACTTTTATGTCATTCCTTTTAAGCTCATCTTTCTTATGATTGTGATGTTCTTTTATATTACTCTTACTGTACTTTTTATGTTCATATTATGAGAGGCCATATTTTCTCTCATCAATCCATTTGGGATGTTTTGAGTGGCGCCGTTAGGCTGCTGAATTTTCTTAAGAGATCCAACTCCTCTCTTTCTTTTTAAGTACTCTCCTTTATGTCACTTATTTTATGCTCCTATTTGTTATGTTGGGGGATGTTCTTTAATATTCAACTTTCTATAAATTTTATGTAAGTATGATGAGAGACCCTATTTGATCTCATCAATCCATTTTTGGACGTTTTACGTGGCGTTGTTTGGCTGCCAAGTTTTCGTAACAGATTTTTCATCTCACTTTTATTCCCGTGAGATTTATGCTACATTTGCCACAATTTCCTTTGAGTGGTATATGTACTTCCCATTATTCTACTATTTGTGTAATATACATTCTTTTATGAGTATTTATATCAATGTTGTATTGTCCTTCTTTCATGGGGTGTATGTTTCGAAAGATACCCATGTCAGTAAGGGAACCTTTCACACTCCTCTTTTTAAAAGACTTATTTTGTAGGCTATTTTATTTTACATAATTTAATTATGGGATATGTTATTTTATATCCTTATTGATGTAAATTTTATGTCCATGTGATGAGATACCCTTTTTATCTCTCATCAACTCATTTTCTAAATTTTGAAGTGACGTCGTTAGGATTTCGATTTTTTGCAAGGGAACTTCTTAACCCAATTTTGATTCTTTGGGATAAAATTTTACTCCTTGAATATGTCGTTATATAAATATGTGTTATTGACCTATGATTGTTTTACACTTAATATCCACTTATATTTTGTGTATTTGTTTGTCACACATAATTATGTAATTGATTTATCCTTAATCCAAGGACACCGTCTTTGTAAGGGACTTCGTCTCAATCTTCTTTCATTGAGGCACATATTGTTCTAATACAAGTCTTTCTTTTATACGGTGTATAAACCCCTATTACTTTTAATTTAATATAAAACAAATATTTTTCTATGAATCGTTTTAGAAAACGAAAAAAGGAATGTTTCTTTAAACGTATGCAGGGACAAAGACCTTTTCCGCCGCTGCGAAGATTATTTGGACATAGGATTACTTAACAAGCCGTAATGTTTTTAAAAGTAAATAAAAACCATATACTATTTTATATATTTTGGTATTGAAAATGGGTTTTTATAATGGATTTGTTATAACAATATATTTTAGTGATATATTGTGATCGAAATGTGGAAATGTTTTCTTTCCATTATATTTGTTTTATGTCTTATGATTTTATAATGGTACTTGGACAATACTGGTGGTTACGTGATAAACCATATGACGGGTGGTGCCATGAATACCAGGATGGGTGGTTATGTTATAACCTCCAATGCATTGGGTATGGAAGTCGGCCATATGGCTATTCCATTTAAAGATATGTGTGGAAGTCGACCATATGGTTATTCCATTTAAGTATGTTTATGTCCCCAGTTACATTTATATGTTATGTATATGGGTTTTTTGGTAATATTTTGGTTAGAAAACGGTAAGTAATGATCTTTTATTCATTGAAGGGTTTATACTAATTTATAAAGGTGAAAAGTATTACTTTGATAAAGTACTCATGGTTCACTTGTTGTTTTGAAAAACTAACAGTTTTCCTTCTTTATGTATCCCTTACGGAGCATTTTATGCTCACCCCAAGTTTTTTTGAATTTTTATCACAGGACATAATGTGGAAGAGGGTGAAGGATGGGAACAAGGAAACATAATGCTATCTAAAACATGGAACTAGACAAGTATCTTTTTAAGAATTTTTATTTTACGGAAACTTAGTAGAAGATTCTACTTTGTAATCTTTTGAGATGTAATAGTTATGTCCTAATTCTCAAAAAATCTAAACCTGAAAAGATCCTATATGTGAACTATTCATTTAATTAAATAATAAGTAATGTTTATGGTCGGGTCCTTATAGATGCTCCCTTATCATTTTTTGATGAAGTTATTATTGTGGTCATTATCATCATAGAACTATAAGTACCAGAAGATGATACTGATTGGAGTATATTACTCTTCCAAAGAAATAAGTATAATTTCAAAAGTACATCTCCTTCTTTTTACCCAACTATTGACACCACATCTCCAAAAAATGATTTTCTATGTACAAAATTGGATATCTTGCATCATGTCATTCAATGGATTTTCCAACAATGATATTCATATAAAGGACATCATTTAATTTACTCCAAATCACTAGGCCACCTTCTAATCTATAATCAATTCCTTGAAACATTCAATAATTGGATAAAATAAATCCACTCATCAATGTTAAATTTAAAAAAATTATCATTAACTACAATAAGAAACTATATATTTTGAGAAAATGATCTACACCCCATTAAACTCAGTTTAAGACCCAGATTATATACCCTAGAGTCATTTATTATCATTTTCAAACTGATTGTGCTACATTGAATTGTCATATTTGAATATGTTTAGAGATCCCTTGTAACTCCGCCTTAAAATCTGAAATACCATATACTCCAATAATTATCGAATTACCTATTGCCTCATGGTTTTATTTTAATGTATAAATCTCATATATTATTGGGAAACAAGGTTACGATACAAAAAAAAACTTATCCACTAAAACTAGTGTCGATGAAAAAGAACTCAAGGTTCCCCTAAAAGGAATAGTGATCACCATGTCTGAATCATAATACCAGATCACCAGGAGTGAAGCAGTTGCAAAAATAAAATAAAACAATTCTCATTTAATATAAAGAAAAAATAAATTACAGGAAAACCTATCTCATAAGTTGAACAAATTTTAATCAAACATTATTGACCTATTTGGTATGATTTATGAATAAGGGACTCTATATATCCCACCTAGCATTCAGGACTCTCACCTAAGAACCATAAACTAGTAGGGGTGTTTATTATGAATAATTTAACGCACCCATTAGTTCTCTATAAATGATATTAACTATAAAATAAGAAATACCATTAAAATATTAGAGCCAAAATGTAAATTGAGAGTATAAGGAGATGGAACTCACCAATTATACATAAATGGTAATACCCCCTCAAGGATAAGCATACTAGAATACCACTCTTCAATCCAGGGTTTTTTTCACATTCTTAGAGTCTTATATGGGATAAACATCTCTCAGACAACACCTCTTGAATGAAAAATGAATGAAAACATTTAAAGATATTAATTTTCATTGTAGGTTCTACCTCAGCATGGATAACCCCCCATTTAAGCATAAGACATCAACTAAAAACTCGAGTCATGATTAAAATATAACATCACATACCACCTAATGTAGAGGTCCTAAATGTCCTAGGAAGAAGCCAATATCGATCTATAGTCAACATACACATTCATGACCTAATGAAACTTTTATCCTTGACCCTTACATTGGGTCTCGTGTTAAAAATACCTGGAAAAAGTTTAATTTTTATATAATTTAAATGATTATTTTGTTTTAAAACATTTAAATAAGATCATATTAAAAGTAAATCCATTAAAATTTGTCATGGAAAACAATAAAAGGGAAATTAATTTAGCTAGTACCACAAAGCATTATCATAAAATTATATTATATAGTTTATTTAAATATTACTTAATTTCACATAATATAACAAATTGTACTGGTAATAAAAATTTAAATTTTTATGCTATAGAAGAAAATACACTTTAGGTTGTAATACAAATTTTGATCAACTGAGTCCTCATTATAATAATTATCAAAATAAGATAATGTTTATTTTTCCAATTAAGAGGATCATACCGGTATGATCCCCTATATGTTTTTACATGACACAATAAAAGTTGTTTTAGATTCTTCAAATTACCAACCCATTCAAATAATCAGACACAAATGGGTTATTGTATTAAAGAACAAGAAATGTATTGGTGACCTACGAAGGTCTGGTCATGAAAACCTGGGATCAATTACATGGTTACGCATTCCATATTTTTATATTCAATGCTCTATCAATTACAATTAGAATCCCACATACATTCAACCCATAACAGTAAAAATATTAAAATTGTATACACCGTTAATGGATTTAAAATATAATATATGTTCCCCAACTATCTTACTTGAGGCCATTTGTACATTTATAAATTTTGATATTTGGGTTGTCATGCCCAATTGATAGATGTACAAGAATGTATAAAAGAATCCCTTTTATAAAATAATTACAATTTATCATATATTAGGTCTCAGATAGATGAATTAACATTCCCATGTTTTAAATATATTTTACTATATAAGTTAAATTTTGAATTCATGTAACTACTTCTTGGTTCTTAATTACGGTTGCTAAAAATTCAAAATCATATTTAATAGAGTGATTATATGGGTTATCCATCCAATTTTTTAAAGGCGCATAAAAATTATAAATTGTTAGTGGCACCTATTTGATAACAACCAAAAATGCTTTAGGCCATGAATTTAATGGTACATAACTCGAACAAGTCATAATGGGTTAATTATCTTTACACCATCATTCTATATGGGAAAATACCTTTTAGAATTATCCAAACCCATCATAAACCAATCATATATTATCATTATAACAAAACATGACAAGATATCACAATAAAAGGAATAAAAATAATTATTTTGCTAGAAAGCATGCTGAATAAGTCTCCAAATCAAGATATTCATTTAATCGAGTTTGTTAAAAACCTATACAGGGTATAAAAATCAGTATTGACCTTGAAATCAATTATGTGACCTACATGAAACAAAATATGCATGGAATGTGAATTTTATGTACCAAAATTGATTCATTTCATAACAATTCATTTAAATATCTTTCAAACTGCAAGAATCTGTATATCATTAACCATTAACCAAAATTTGTACAATAGTCACTGATGGTGAAATTATAATCAACTATAATGTCTTACAGTATGAACAGTAGTACCATCCATTGAAACATGATTTTCCCCAACACTTGGGTTGTTTGGACCCAAACATAACCTATTTATGAAGTTATTACATATTCTTAGTCTCTATTATACCTTCCAAAAAATGTAAAAAAATGGAAAATAAAACCCTTTGATACCATTTTGTAGTATCCCAAATTGGAATCCACTAATTTTTTTTCCATGATTTGGTATATCACATGACCTCTAGTGAATCTCCCCATACGCCAGAGGCTTACAGCTTGTAGTGAGGGTCAAATGATTGTTTGTTTTGGACTCTATGGCCTCATGATCATAATATCATTGAGGTAGACAATAAATAAATAATAATGTTAATATTATAAATAATTTTTTATGGAAAAATATATCCTAGAAATTCCACAAAAAAATAAAACCATGAAGGGACTTTCTATAACATAAATATAGACAATCACACAAGAAATTGATATGTACCATAGGTGTACGATGGAAGAAGTAATTTTTTATAAATGTAGGACTCTAAATATGGAAGGATTCCTAAGTAAGTTCTCATCCACTACCCCTGAGATCCCATCTCAAGTCGTAGTCCAAATAAAAATAATAAAGGGAACAGTCTAGAGACCTAAACCTATAGCTATGAGGTTTGTTCAGGTAGCCTAATGCAATGGTGTCTTGAACATGGTTCGAGATAGACTAATTATTTCACTACCAGTAGTTTGTAATGAAATTTTTTCAATGAAGATAAAATAAATACGTATGCATGTGTATCAAAATTAAGATAGTACAGTAAATGTAAATACAAACAAGTTTGGGCTATGTTCCCCAAGGACACCAGGAAAACCATTCCTTCATTTTCATAATCTTAGATATATCAAATCATAACAACATATATATATATATATATATTCATATGTAACACAATAATATTAATATAAATACATGAACCAACGAGGTCCTCAGGTTGATTACCAAGGAATCTACAAAAGGGGATCATATGTGTATAAGGGACTCGATGTCCAAGGCGTTATACACATTATTCAATGTATAAAGGACTCCTTGCCCATGGTTTTTTACAAATAAATCACAATATAATGTATATCGATTCCCAGGGATTCATACCCATCGATCATAATATAGTGGCTTTCAGGCCAATGGTTCCATACCAATAATTCACAATATAATATAAATTTGATAAACAATTTATAGTTAGTGTTAGTTCACAAGACAATATATTAATAAAAGTTAATAAAAATTAATATATAAAGTTGTTTGGTCATGATGTGGGTATCAATTATAAATGGTGACTCATATGCCACTAGAGTATCAGTGTCATTTTTTTATTTAAACATCAGTAATAAAGAATTATGTGCATGTAATCATGCAATTTCGTAGCTCAATTATACAACAAGGTCCATCCAATTTATAATAAATCAGTATTTCCATGGGAAGGCCCTAGACATTATGAACTTATCCTATGATATTATTCAATAAATATTTTCATTAATCTATATGGGCCATGTATAGATCATTACCATTAAAATTTCCCTAAATTTCAATTGGAAATATTATCTTCTGGTATGCTTATAGAATGATATATATAATTATATTAATCTAAATTGGAAAAACGCAAACCATTCCTAAATAGTTTAATTCCTTTTAGCCTCTTATTTTAGGATTGGTAATTCATATCAACAAAAAATGTGATTTTTAATTAAAAGTGTAAGCATAAAGGTCTTGGAATATGATAGGCACTCCAAAGGGGTGGTTCAATTAAATGTGGACAACCACAATGTATGAATTTTAAATGCATAATGGAAGTAAAAATTTAGGCATAATCATTTAAAAAACTAATTTTTCCATTTAATAGGTGAATCTAGGAAATTATGGAATATGACCTAATAGAGTATTTTATAATCTTGTTAGATATTAAGGAAAAAATCCTGATACCACTAACTGAATTGCCCTAAAACATCAACTTTGTTATGATTTTAAGGCTGATTAATAGTATAGGGAATACCATAGGATGTCTCTCAAGGTGCTTTTGGGGTTTATAGTTTGAATTTTAAATTAAAAGGAACAACAAAGGGGTTTTTTTTAAAATAGTTTTAAGAAAATGACTTGATTTAAAGAGTTTAATTATTGATAAATATGTTTGGTGTTGTAGAATTATGAGATAATGGGATCATTTCAAGTTCAACACACATCTTTGTGAGATAATCATTCAGAAAAATACACATAGATTAATGGAAACATGTGGTTGAGTTTTGTCATGATTTTGAATTTCCTCTTGCCACTTAAAACGATGCTCAAAGAACCACCCCTTGACACAAAAATTTTATTATTAAGGTTTGAGAATCAAATATTTTAAGAATTGGGTACCAAAGCATACAAAAATCTTATATATATGTGATATAAATAGGATTATTGTCTTTTCCAATCATAACAATACAAGATTTCCACATAAAATCTAAACCCAATCAATGTTGAGATAAAAAGTGTTTCAAATAATTATAACAAAATAAATGTATTCAGAGGAAAAGAAAATCATGTTTAATAATAATTTAAATAATGATAACACAAATTACAAAAAATTCAGTAGATTAAAAACTGTCAGAACTTTCTCCCATGTCTGTGTACCTCTCTCAAAATGATCGTCCACTATGTAGGTCTCCATCGAGAGGAGGAGGCATGGGTGAAACTCCACCTTCATACATGATCCCTCTATGAGGACAGGGGCCACCAGAGCTTCTTGTATAAAGAGAGTATTCCTAAGGGTATTCAAATTGGAAGAGCATGGCCTTTTGGTCAAACTCCCAAATGAGGTTCCCATGATGCCTGTTTATAACCAATATGAGACTTGGTTTTGAGCTCCTAGTTCATGATATACAACTTGTGTCTCAGTTTTTGAATAGTAGGAAGACATATCGCAACATGGAATAAAGTGAACAGTTGTTGGAAGGCATTTTTTCTATCTCTATGTAATATTTGGAGGCCATTAGATATATTTATTGGGATATATGGTTAAAATATGGAAGTAAAAAATTAAATTTGGGTAGATTATGTCCCTTGTAAAGAATGGATTGAAATGGCCACCAGTTAAACAAATTTTTATTCGGTTACATGAGATTAATTTTATCCCATGTAGTTTTGGATGGTTGTAAAAAGTTTCATCCCATTTAGAGACACATATTTCTCAGAATGATTAAAATAGTTGATAGATATTGTTGGGCTACCATGAAATTTGACCCATTTCCTTCAAGATCATCTCTTAGGCCTCCAAATCGCCTCCACATAAAATGAATTCATCAAAAAAGTAACATTTCCCATTTTAATAGTTATTAAAAAATTATCAAACCTGAGGTGAAATTTTTTATTATTTCTATAAGTATCAATAAAAATGGTTTTTAGCATAGTGGTGTAAGGGTGAAAATGAAACAGGGAATTTTCATGCGATCACACCCCATACATAAACAGTTTCACTCCTAGGGAATGTCTCATATACAAATCAAGATTCTTTCATAAATAAAAGGTGATAAAAGTACTGATATTCTTCTAAAATTAAATTCATCATGTATCATTTATGAAATCTATTTTTCAAATAATTTTTCTTCTCTCACATTCTAATTTGTTCAACAACATTTTTTCACCCAAGAAACATGTAACAACCTACATCACATAGAATTTTCCATCTTCACTCAAGGAATATATTAATGTGGAGTTATTCTATTTTCCTAGATTTCATGTGATCTTACCAAATGCATTCTAAAATTATATGTTCCCTACTAGAAGAAACTAGTGTGCTGCCTAAAAGGACTCCCAAAAGGCTATTCTGAGGTTCAAGGGTTTGTATGATTTTATGTATAAAAAATCATAGTTTGAAGAGTGGTTTTTAATCTCTTAAGTACAAATCATGTCCAAATTTTGAACCTGAACAACACCAAATAGAAAAATTTTCTAGGGATTTCTGAAAAACTTGTTGTGAGTAACTTGGGCTCATAATTTGTGATCGGGTTTCGTCATTAGTGACATGGTGGGTGTAATTGTTATGCTTCTTCTAGAACATGGAGTTCCTCTATCGAGAACTGTGGAAGGGCTTTGTGAAGTATAGTAGCCACTACCCATTGAAAGTGAAGGTTTTCATAGTTTCTACATTTTGAACCTATACAACACCAAATAGAGATACATTAATTACATTGTATGGTCCAAAGCAGCAGGAACAAAGCTTACCAGGATGCAGCTTTAGCCTTGAATTATATAGAAGGACCTTCTTTCCCAATGTAGAATTGTTGATGAAGGATGAGAATGTCATGGGAATCCCCTGTTCACTCCTTATAAATCATGGAGTTCTCATATACAACTATTCTAATTTACTCATGCTCTAGAATCTACAACTTTCATTTTAGAACCTACATAAGAATGATTAGAATTTCATTGTTTGACGGCCCAATAGGCCTGATGATCAATCTCAATAGGGAGGTGACTACTCATTCCATAAACAAGCCTATAATGTAACATGTTAATTTGAGTTTTATAATTAGTACGGTAATACCATAATGAATCATTAAGTCTAGGAATCCAATCCCTTCTATTGGGATGAAATGTTTTTTCTAGAATTTTTTTAACCTCTCTATTTGACACCTCGACATGACCTTTGTTCTATGAGTAATATGCAGTAGACACTCAACGACCGACCCTATACCGACACAATATTTATTTAATATTTTGGTTGTAGAAATGAGAACCAAGGTCAATAATTATAAATCTAAGTAAAGAAACCCTAAAGAAAATTTTGGTTTTATTAAATTATAAAACTGTTTTGGAATTATCTATCAATGTGGCTCTTGAATATACCCATTTCTACACGTAATCAACTAATAGAGTAATTTCCATGTTTCTAAGGGAATTTGGATATGGAACCATAAATTCCTTTCCCCAAACATAAAAAATGTTATGAAAGAGAAATGGTTGTTTTTACATTTCATTTTTTAGAGACATTACCAATTATATGACAATGCAGAAGAGACTTAACCAAATCATGGGAATCTTGAAAAAGTGTGCGCTAAAACTGACAAAAATTGTGGACTTTGCGAGCAGTCTTTTGGGGACAATAGTGGCCCCTATAGGAAAGAGTGTGGGAGAATATATGGATAGACCAAAACTTTATATAGGGAAAAAAATGACTAAGGACATGATCACTACATGTGCATTGAAGGTAGAGGTCATCCCAAATGTACCATCAAGACTCATGTTTTAGATGGATGGCTTGGATTTTGTCAAAATCAGAAGGAATTCAAGATGCTACCAAATAATTTACAATTTCAGCATACTAAGGAATTGAATCTGTCTCTTAATACAATTTCTCATTGGAAAACATGTCATTTATGGGAATACATGTGATTATTCAATGCTCGAGGATGGGTGGATACTATTGATATAGATAGCTAACACATTCTTTGCTCCCTTTTTATCTCACATTTCTAAATTGAATTGGTGAAAGAGGAGCATATAGTGAATGAGACGTGTTTTGGATTCCGGTTTAATAAGAAGATACTGGAGGGCTTCATGATCTGAGAACACAATGAAATTGTACCCTAAAAGACATGACCTGAATTATTCCAAGGTAAACACAATGTAAAAAATTTGTTTCCAGTTGTAGTGTAGTTTTCTTGGGTACTGTCCACTGTTTTTGAAGAATAGAATATTACATGTGGAGCACGATCGACCCTTTATGATAAGACTGCCCCAATTGCATAGTTATAGGTGTCACACATGAGATCAAATGGTAAATCTCACTATGTTAGTTGGATTATCGGGGGGTGACATGAGACTCTATTTAATCTTATTAAAATATTATTCAAAATATTTATCAATTTTTTATTTGGTGTAATTGGGAGAGGGGGAGTGCAATTTAACTAATTTCATGAATAAAATGATGGAAAAATCCATCATAAACTAGGAAATACCACACATATTGTTCATGTTTAGGGAATGGAGTGGAATAAATGAAAACCACTTTTGATTTATCTACCTAAATACCATCCCCAAAAATGACATTTCACAAAAATATCCCTTTTAGCACTATGAAATGGAATTTCTCATAATTTAATATGATATTATTTTCAAAATATTGACATAATAATAAACCAAAACTACTCAAACATTATTCAAAAAGAGATCCGTACACAATGAAATCATCCATGAAATCTTCCAAGCAATTCATTAGGTGATCTAAACAATTACTAACCATACATCACTGGTATGTACCAAGAGCATTGCACAGACCAAATGACATCCTTCTATAGGAAAATGTGCCATATGGGAAATTGATGGTTTCCTTTTACTAATACTTAGGGGAAATATGATAATAATGTATCTAGAATACCCATTAAGAAAATAGAAATGGGACTTCCCCCTAACCTCTCTAGAATTTGGTCAAAGAATGGAAATGGGAAATGGATCTCTATAATGTTTTGATTATGTCAGTGATAGTCAATGCAGACATGCCAACTATACTATACATGGTTCAGAACAAATTCATAATTTTCATTTCTGATTATTGTAAGACCAATTTTTTAAGAACAAATTGAACAAGACTGGCCCATTGGCTATCAGATATGGGGTAAATGATTCCAGCAGCCAATAATTATGTTACGTTATTTTAAACTACATCTAAGATGTTTGGTTTCAGTCGACATTGTGCCCGCCTCACTAGTTTATCCACATCATTTAACATAATATGATGTGTACAAATTGATGTGATAATACCAATAATTTCTAGAAGTTTCCATCTTGATGCTTGTTTATACTCCCTCAAAATTTGAAGCAGTCACAATTCATGTTTTGGAGTGGGTGAACTAGTAATGATAATGGGAATCTTGTTTATATTATCATGATATTACTATTTTAAAATTTGAGGAAGTTGTTTCAGTTCCAATTTAGGTGTATTATAGATTGATGGGAGTGTGTGTTAATGAGGGAGGTCACTATTCTATTCTAACTGCATAGTGGTATCATCCTCAAATATGGAATGAGCTTTTACAAGCATAGCAGTATCATGGATGGTCATTGGATCCTCAGTGTTCAAGAAATTATGTACCGATAAGCATGTATGAAATGTTTATAGAATAATGAAATAATCAATGAATGATTCATTACCATGAATTTCAATCAAGGTAGAAAACTCAGAAATGGGATTGGGGGAATTAAAAGAAGTGTTTTCTAGAGAAGGGATTACATCAATTGAATTAATCAAGAGAGATGAATGTTCTTTTAAGTGGTCCTTGATAAATTCAGGGATGTTGTAATTGACTATGTCACCACCAAATTCCATAAAAAATGTACCATTATGGAAATTAATTATCATTTTGGCCATTTTCAATAATGTTCTCACCAATATAATTGTGGCATGTCTAATCATCCTATCATCTTCCATTTTAAAAACATAAAAATAAGCATGAAAAATTAAAACTTTTTCCCACACAAGAAAATATTATAACACACTAGAGGGGTGTGCAGTACTCTAATTGGCTAGTTGAACTACAGTTACAGTTGTCTTCACTTCCCCAACATGCAATCCAGTGCAAAAGGAATGAGGAATTTCATTTATTGAAACACCTAAATAAATCATAGAATTTTAAAATGAATACTCCCATATATTTCCTAGAATTGATAATTTCTGAGGATGATTGTAGTTGGTTGGAAGTGATGGATCATTAAATGATTATATGTTCCTATACACACTCACATTCTCATATCCATAAAGTCTCCTTTGGCATGTACACATGTCCTTTAGAATCATTCCATATCATCGAAATTTCATCATGGCATAAATAAATTTGATGTTAACCAACACTTTTTTTGAAAGAATCCAAGACTCGCATATCATGTTCTATTTTGAAATTTTGTTTGGTTGGTTTTCCCATTAGGGGAATGGAAGCAGAATTGGTGGGATAGGTGACTCATTAATAGAAACACTTTTTCATTTGGAATGAATTCTCTCCGAAACGGGTTCTACCACATTTAGTTCATTTAGAGGGGTTAGGGTGGTTGTTTCCATGGGAGGGGTTGACTCTTGTGAATGGGTACATTGGCTTTAAAGTTTTGTTCCACTCTAAAGGGTGATGGCACTAAAATTTACCTTATCATTATGTTTAAATACTGGTTGAGAATGTAGTTTACCTGATCCATAGCTTTAGATTTCCCCCATTGATTTAGAAAGTAGGACTAATTGTGTTTTTTGGTCTTGTTCGGATGCTTTGTTAGTTTTTTCGAATTGGATTTTTTGGGAAGCCATTTGTTTCGTAATTCCTTCTAGAGAAGGCTTGGGTTTTGGAGGTGTTTATTTGAAAGGCCTTTATAGTGGTTGTAGATTTTTGGGTTTGGGTGGATGAATACCCTTCCCCGATTGCATGTATAGTTGTTGATGTTGGTTTGAATAACCCCTGTACTATAACCTTATATTTATTTCTAGCAATGGATTGATGTATATTATGGTTCTTGGCTAAAAGTTTTATATAAGGGTGGCTTAGTAATATTTCCTCACAACTCTCAGAATATTATCCTAATTGAGGGGATTTTTCTATAGTAGAGGGTTTTATAAGAACATATATCACAATGGATGGGAGGAGGATGTTGGGATTTATCTTGGGAATGAGCAAGCTCTCTAAGTAGGGTACCTAACTCTTCGAACATCTTGTCAGTCTTCATCTCTAATTTAGATTCTTGCACCGCATGAACAACCTAAATTGGTACATTGGTCCACATACCAAGTTGTTGAGTGTTATGTCCCATTTTCTCAATTAATGTTCTTACAGTGATTGGTGTTATATCCACTAGTGCACCACCTGTAGCAGAATTAATCTTTTTTTGATCATTTGGAACTAAACCTTCTTAAAAATACAATATTAAAATTTGATATCTTACTTTGTGTTGTGGAAAACTTGAACATAATATTTTAAATCTTTACCAATATTCATGAAGTTTTTTCCATTGAGATTATATTATACCACATATTTCATTCTTTATTGGTTTAGTTTGAGAGGCTGGGAAATATTTTCCAAGAAAAAAGAGTTTCATATCTACCCAGCCTCTTTTTGGGGAATTGAAATATCATATCAAATAATTTTTTGTATCTTATAATGTAAAGGGTAATCCTCTATGAATTACATGTTCATCATCCACATAGTATGTTCTAATATTGAACAAACATTATGAATTTTTTTAAATGCTTTTCTGGATCCTCTCTAGGATGACTATGGAATCTTGGTAATAAATGAATTAAATCGGTTTTTAGTTCAAAATTGGTTTCCTCACATTGTATTGGATGTATGTGTGTTGGATATAAACTTCCAGTGAGGTTAGTTGTTTTAGTTTTTCTTGTTTTCAGAAGTTCATACAACTTTATTTCGATTTTAACGTGTATTCTAGAAGAAAAAGGGTGAAGAAGACTTTCAATGTGTGGTGTCACCTCTTTCATAGTGTTGTTTTGTGTGTCTCAATGTTGTTGACCTAGGATCCTCTGTAGTTTGGGTTTGAAAGTTGGTAAATCTCTCATTGTATAATTCTTTATGAACCAAGCCTATAAAATACATATATTAAAAAAATAAATGTATTGAAAATATATATAAGAAAAAAAATAATCAAGAAATATATCTTATAACAAAACGTGCACTAAAAACCGATGTGATCCCCAGCAACGATGCCCAAAGGTGACCTCGTTGTCATGAAACATCAAATTTAATATGAATTTGAGGTTTATTTATAGTATAGGGAGGAACCTAGGACATATATCATAGAGAGTTGGTGGTTTATAGTGTATGTTTTTAATAAAAAGTAATAGGGGGTTTCTTTTAAAACAGTTTTAGGAAAATGACTTGATTTACATGGTATAATAGATGATAATTAAAGGTAGTGTTTTAGAAATAGAAGATAATAATATCCATTTATGTTCACTAAAAATATTTGTGAGATTATAATTCTGAAAAAAAAACAATGTTTAATGGAACCCTTTTGTTGAGTGTTGTTAGGATCATGACTTTCCTCTGGCCTCTTAAAACTATGGTCAAAGAACCACCCCTTGACACAAAAATCGCGTCGCAATGGATTTAGTATCAAAAATAGAAATAAAATCTACCAAATAAAACATAATTCTTATGTATGTGTAAGATAAATAATATTATAATCTTGTCCATGCAGATCAATACAATATTCCCAATTGAAATCTCAACACAATCGGTGTTGAGATAATAAGTGTTTCACTTAATTATAAAAAAATAATTTTTTTAGATGATAATATCATCATGTTTAAACATAGTTGAAATATTTATCACCCAAATTAAGAAAAAACCGGGTTATTAAAAAGTTTGGAAACTCCTTACCTTGTTTGTTTAGCTCCCTTGAAATGATCCTTCACCATTTGGTACGCCAATGAGAAGAAGAGGAATCTCATGTGTAACTTCACCTTCATCCGTGACACCCTATGAGGATAGGTTCCTCCAGATATTATTCTATGAGGATAATATTCTATGTGGTATCTAAATTTTTAGATCTTGGCCTTCTGATCGAACTCTCAAAAGAGGTTCCAACAGTGCCTTTTTATTTGAAAAATGGGACATGGTTTTGAGAATAGAGTTTTTGAGATAGCATTTGTGTCTCAGTTTTGAAATATTATAAATCCATATCACAATTTAAAAAAAACAAGAGTTGTTGGAATACCTCATTAGTTTCTCCATGTAAAATTTGGAGGCCATTAGAAATATTTATTGGGAGATATGGTCAAAATACTAACCTAAACATTTCCATTCAGGTAGATTCTATCCCTTGTATAGAATGGTTCAGAAATGGCCACCAAAAGGATGAATTGGTCTTAGGTTCCTTTAGATTCATTGTATCCCATTATGTTTCGGATTAACTCACAAAATTTCATCCCATTTAGATATAATACTTTATCATAATGTTCAAAATAGTGGGTAGATATTGTTGGGCTCCCATGCAGTTTGGCCAATTTCCTTCTTGGTCATCTCTAGGGACTCGAAATCACTTCCTCATATAATGAATTCATAGAAAAAAGTAACAGTTCACTTTTTAATAGTGTTAAATACAAAATAAATTAATCAAACATGAATTTAAATTTGTTATTATTTTTATAATATAAATAGAAATGAAGTTTAACAAAGTGGTGTAAGGGTGAAAAAGAAACTGTGAATTGCAGTGTGATCAACCAACTACTTCGTTCATAATAAAGTCCATAAATCCAATAATTGGGAATTATTTGATCTATAATGAAAGAAATTATAATATTATTCCAACACAATGAAAATATTAAAAAATATTTATCATATAATAATAATCCCATATGGGAATTGAAGAATAAATAAGAATTAATAGGATTTGAGAGTTTACTGATATGGATCTACCCTAAATGACGAAAACATATTCACACAATATATGGTGGAGATGCATGGATTCTTATATGAGACATAATAGAAGAGTTTTGTGGGCTATGAATGGAAAAAATGAGATAGAATGTGGAGGAGGAAAATAAATAATATGGAGGGGAAAATAGTCATTCAACCCTACTTTACTAAAGGGAATAGTAAGTCCAAATGGTATTGTTAATAGTGAACAAAACATTTATCCCATATTGTCCAGAATTAATTCCATTTATGGTTGGTAAAAAAGGTTTTGGCTAACCATGTTTCAATCATGTGGTACTACTAATTATGTGGATCATACCATTTGTGAAAGGTTCATGCTTTGGAAAAACATTTGTGACATGTGTGCCAACATTTCCAATTTATTGTAAACCTCTCGTATGCCCATGTGATCCACTATTCATGGGTTCAATAATCAAATGACAAACCTCACATGACCATAATATTTCTTCTTTGGGGCCAAAAACTATAAGACCCCAGCCTTAAACCATACTTAATATTGAATTAAATGAATAATTTACATTGAGGATCTTTTCAGGTTTAGAGTTTTAGAGAATTAGCACATAACTATTACATCTCAAAATATTACAAAGTAGAAACCTTTACAATGATTCCATAAAATATAAACTCTTAAAAAAACATGTCTAGTTCCATGTTTTAGGTAGCATGACTTTCCCTTGATCCCATCCTTGACCCTATTCCCCCTTTAGTCCAGTGAAAAACATTTCATAAACTTGGGATGAGCATAAAAAGCTCAGTAAGGGATACACTGTAGAGACCCGTATCTTCACGTACATTGACATTACATTACTTTTGCGGAATACTTAGTACATAACAAAAACACACACACAAGGATCATAATAGTTTAGTGTCTTTGGAAACTCGGAGTATATTCATCTAATCCTGGTGAAAGATCTTCAACATCTCCCATAAAGATCTTCCCCTTTTTTATACCTAAAACCTTTCTTTATATCCTGGGGAAAAGTAAACATAAAAGGGTGAGCTCAAATGCTCAGTAAGGGTAAACAAAATAAATATCCATCACATCATATACAAAAGCACATAACTTTTGGAAATCTTAACCTGCAAAAGAGATCATAATTTCATAACATGGGGTAAATCATGGAAGTGAAATGTAATCACAATAATCATAACCTAAAACATGAAACTTTGTGGCATTCACACATAATCATAGAGAATCATTTCTTGTTAGTCAAGACTCATTGCCAGGACTATCTTAGTGTCCAAAGTCCCTTTCTGAATCGAGTAACCCTCGTTTCAGTCCTGTTTCACTGAACCGGTATAACCTACCATTCCAGCCATGTCTATCTCATGAGATATAAAATCATTACCCAATGCATTGGAGGGAGATATAGGTCCCACCCATCTCATAATGATGCCATTCTTATGTGTGCCACAAAATCATAAACCATACATCATAGCATAACCCATGTAATAAAAATGGAATTATTAAACAACATGACATCATAAAACAATTCATATAAGATAAAGGAATTCATAAAAATATTTCCATCACAACATAAACAAATCCATGTAATAATAGGGATAGAAACAGAACCCTTTATTATCATAGATGGAAAATAATTTTGATAAAACACTTGAAATCCATTCTTGAGGAAAATATCCTTTCTTTTTCAAAAACACTTTTCTTTTCTTAACATGTCATACAATTATAAACTAAAAGAAGTTGATTAAAAATAAACTTGAGAACTTGTAAAGGAGCCTTCTTGGAAATAATGTTTTAAAAATCCATTCATGCCGTATAAGTTAAAAAAACATTCTTCGTACTTTTTTCGGAAAAGTCAAAAAAAGCACCTCGTATGAAAAACGTCAAAAGATTCCTTTCATATTTTTTACTAAAAACTCACCGAAGGGTAAAATTGGATTTAAACAATTGTAGTTGGATGGAAATAATATTACATATTGAGGAAACATGGATGTGGATGATAAAATACACCCCAGTAATTACCAAAGTAAAAACAATCTCGGATAAAAATGAGATTCTGATATTTCCCTTACCTTAGGATCGATTTGCTTCGTATGTGTCCGAACCTCCTGTATAATGATTTAAATAATGTCATTGACTTATTACAGAATCATATTCACTGTTATGAGTTCACTTATGACTTTATATTACCCGTTCTTTTGTAAATTCCATGTTAAAGAAGCGTTTTGGGTAAAATCGTTTCATTTATCGTAGGTGTTTTGACTTGTTGTTCTTGAAATTATTAATACTTATATCATGATTTACTTACTTCCAGAATATAAAATATGATTTATATATCATATATATTCAGTATATATATATATATATATAATAGATAGATAAATGAAATGAAAAACACCGTTCATGGAGACGGTAGTCCGTACGTACGCATGAATCATGTTTTCCTTTCCTTATTGTCTTGAATGGAAGTAAGTATATGACATACATATATATATATATATATATACATGAATCCAGTAGCTTTATAATGTCATATATTTCATTATTAATTCTTATATATACTTTATAATCATTCTTAAATGGTTAACATGGAGAATGAATCTCATCGCGTCGTGGAGACGGTAGTCCGTATGTACGCACAAGGGATGATATCATTTCCATAAATATTGAATTGAATTGGAGTGGATTATAAAATATATCAGAATCAATATGATGTTGTAATAACTATGTATAGTTATTCTTTACACCATTATTCCCATCCATGTAAGGTGGTGGTGGAAAATAGATTACACCACGGCGTGGAGACGGTATTCCGTACGTACGCACACGCGGTGATTTCTTTTTCCGTAGGATGGATAGATGGTGAAATAGGGTTGTTTCATACTTATAATAACATATCAGCATGTAAGTAATACTGATGTTATTACTTTATCATGAAACAACTAAAGAAGAAGAAGTTGAAGAAGAAAGAAATTGAAAATATCGGTAATGGATATTACCTCTTCTTTGGAACGCCTCTTTGAATCCTCCACTTAGGGAACTAATATTGTTCTTTGAAGAAGACCAGGACCTCTAGGATTATTCTAGGGAAGTGGAGAGGAGAAAATGGCAGGGTTTGGCCGAGCTTGAGTGCTCAAATTGGTGTGAGGAGGAGGGGGAGGAGGTGTCCTTTTATAAGGGAGGAGAGGGGCACCTTAGGAATATCTCAAAATATTATTTTATATTAAAGTCAAAATCGGTTTATAATGGTTCCAAAGGGTCTTATTTCGAATATAAAGTGGGTATGGGTCGAAATCCTATAAACCAATAGGATTTAGACAAGTTTAGGTTATTATTTTAACCTTATCAATTAGATTTAACTCTAAGTTAAATAATTTAACTTTTACCGTGTCTTTTTGTTTTCTTTCACTATATGGTTAATACACTTACTATAACATGCCAAACGAACCCCAAATTGTTTATTATTAATATATATATCCTTATCTAAGTCATTTGGCCGGACCTTAGATTTTTAGGAATAAAATAACAATTAGTAATATAATATTTGATTTAAAAACTATTTTGTGTCAATTTTGACACTATTTGATATATGATTTTTGTGAAAGTCATAAAAGAATAATATGTTTGAACCAAGTTTCTTAAATCAACAATAATATATCATAGTAACCTAGAAAATTAGTGGAATTTATAAAAAGTCTAAAATTACATTTATTTTGGTATTTATAATATCAATTATGTCAATATTTCATTAATAAGATAATTACTGCAACATCATTGTGTCATAAATAAATTAAATTATTTGATGTCTAAAAATTACAACTAAAATATCATTATGTATGAAACCTCTTCATCTTTCTAATGAATATTTATAATCGAATTTATCTTATGTATAACCCTATATTAAAAATGTTTTAGTAAATAAACTTTGATTTTAACTCTTTTAACTCTTCTTTGAATTAAATAATAATAAATGTCCTAATCTAATCCAAGTGGGCCTAAATGATAATATTTTACACTTAAGGTTGTTTTTGGTCGATATAAACTTGTCCAATAGGATTAGGACATGTGTTAGGGTAATATTAATATCATTTTTACCCTTAATTACCCTATTTACTTTTAACCGTGGTAAATAAAAGTAAAAAGTTACTATTCACCAAAAATTATTTTCATCTCATTGAACCACATTTTACTTACTGACATCAACCGTTTCTCTCGGATTTTTGAAATTCCATTCACAGAAGCGGTAAAATTATGTTTTATGAAAAATTCAATTTTTTTAACTACCACTTAGTAGTTTTACTATTCATCAAAAATGAAGGTTTTCAGAAAAATGCCAAAAATTCATCCTAAGCTATATTTCATATTCCGAATTTAAAAAAATGAAGTCTATTTTACCAAATTCATAACATAGAAGTTGCATTAATTAATTTTATAATTAAATCCCGCTGTTAAAACAAATAGCGTGTTTTTAAGAAACAATATCTATCAAATGATTGACACTTGTTTATGTCTGGTTTAAATGTGCAATTACTTCCAATGACCAAAATTGTATTAAATTGTAAAAATATATTCTAAATATACTTTAAAACTACTCCAATTAATAACTTATCACTATTAATTATTTCGATTAAAAAAGTTGTTTTTTAATTATAATTTAGTAATTTTCACTATTCATCAGAATATGAAAGTTATCCGAAATGTACCAAAATTTCACCTTAGGCTAAATTTGATACTCCAAATCCAAAAATGAAGTTCATTTTGAAATATAAGATTTACAGAATTTTAAAAAGTGGTTATTACTATTCATAACGGCTAGTTTTAATAATATTTTAATAGCATATCGTTGTTTAGTGAAACTCCGTATTGCGTATTACACACGCTATCGAGGAAGGTCGTGATTGCGTTTAATGCAAGGCAAGTCAAGGATGCGTGTTGTGCAAGCTCCTTTTGGTGTAGCGTACAACACAAGACATTAATAAAATTAAAAAGAATATTTTTTATAAAATCTTGGGCTGTTACATTCTACCCCCCTTAAAATGAATTTCGCCCTTGAAATTCGTCGGGGTTATAAATGGTTTACTATTCGAAAGTTTCTTTAATAGAAACCCACATCGTAAAAAGGAATATCAAAACCAATATTTAAAAACAAAAGTATGAAATGTAACGGTTACCCAAATAAACAAATCATTGGGTTTCCACATAGGTGAAAATATGGATATGGAAGAGAAATCTAACCATCATGTTCTGATGGAGAGTGCTAGAGAACATGGCTATGGAAAAGACAATAATCACAAATCCATAGATTTGTGATGATATAAGGTACCATCTGATTCATCAGGTATAAGATCACTAGGACAACATTTTTGGTTTTCAAGATCATTTCCCTAAAGTTGAAAATTTGAATTAGAATAAATACTTACTTTATTTTGGTATAATCTCACTATTGTTCGTGCCTTGAACAATTTCCACTTCATCTCTTAAATAAATGAAGTTGAATTTGTTATTCGTGAAGTGTTAGCAGATCATGTGATAGAATGACGAGTCATTCCATCTGTCTCAAACAAAAGGTTAGTAAATATTATATGCATAAGTCGATCTATAGTGAGATTAATCATCTATGGTTCCTAAAATGGACTTATACTTCATATATCATACTGCTTAATATAATAAAACTAGTTTCTACTAAACATGGACTTCATGTAGGCCAGTGGTAGGCGATAAAGGCCAGTCGCACTTCGGTTGTGGGTTCGATTCCCACATCCTTGTCCGAAGCGATGGGCTGTCGCCCGTCCTGCAGGTTGTCCTTTTTCTAAAACTACATTACTATAACATCCCATCAATAATATCGAAAAAAGAACTTCTATCCTTAAACAATACTATTTTATGTCCAACATAATCCATTCTAGTCTTTAGGCTTATCCATAATACTGCAGTCCACTTTCATAACATAGTGAAAATGATTACCAGAGATTTAATACCATCATTGAACCCCATATATCATAAGATATGTTTTGTTATTCAAAGTCCTTAATCATGTATTCTATTGAATACCCAATGAACCTTAGTGAAAACTTGAATGCAGTTAAAAGTTAACACTTTCCACATACCAAAATCCTCAAAATTCTATATACTCAAACCATGATATCACTTAGTCCTTATATCAATCATGAGCTCATGAATACTGTTAAACATTTCATTTTCTCGTTTTCCCTTCATTATGCGCATAATATCTCAATCACTTTGAATACCAAATTAGACCAATACATAAATATTCCAATATTCCATGATACAACATTATTTTGGAATCCAATTACATAAACACTTAATCATTCCACCACATCGTTGTCATATTCAACATTGCCAATAGTGATCGCATGTGACTTCCCTTTGTCCTTTGCCTTAAGCGGTTGCTCATGTCGATCATCACTAACCCTTGGATTAGGGCATTTATTAGCATAATGCCCCATTTCCTTGCACTTGAAGCATTGAAGTGTTGGTTGTGCGTTCTCTGCAGTGTTTGCTTTATTCACTTCATTAGAATCCGTTTTTCCATTACTTCGACACTCAGCTGCTCGATGACCTTCTTTTCCACACTTAAAACATTTTCTAGTCCCTTTAAGACAATCTCCACCATGCTTCTTTCCACACTTTGTGCATAAGGAAACATTCATCTTCTTTTCACCATTATTCTGAGATTTCTCCTTGAACTCCATCTTTCGTTTCTTGTCAAAATCATGAGATGGATATGTAACACCAACTTCCATTTCTACCTTGATAGCACAACGCACAATTTCTTCATAGCTACCGATGTCTCTTATAGCTAATGCCCTTCGAAGACTTGGTTTTAAGCCACTGAAAAATCGATCAACTTTACTTTCAGGTTGGATCATAATGCCAGATGCATACCTTGCAAGTCTTGTAAAATTCACTTCGTATATACCAACAGATTCATCATTCTTTTGTTTCAGCTCAAGAAACTCCTTTTCCATCTTCGTTCGAAGAATACGAGGGAAGTACTTACTGAAAAACAAGTTCTTGAACTCGTCCCATTCCATGGAATCAGTTTCATCTCTTGGCCTCGTATTCTTGATAAGATTCCACCATTGATCAGCTTCACCTTCCAAACGATATACTGCTAAGATGACTTTATCATGTTCAGACAATTGAAGAACTGAAAATATCTTTTCAGTAGTACTAATCCATTGTTCAGAAACTAATGGATCCATAGACCCACTGAAAGAAGGCGGACGCTGCCTCATGAAGGATTCAACAGAATGTTGCTCCTTCCTTTGCCCGTTTGGAAGTCCTGCATGATCCATAGCTTGAGAAAGTTTTGTGAGCATGGCTACAAGATTTTTCATTCCAGCTCCCATATCGTTTAGTTGCTCAGGGGGACAATCATTGCATTGTCCATTGCATTGATCAACACGGTTCCTTCGGGTTCCAGCCATCGTCTAAAACCCCAAAAGAATAGTGTGAGAGGCAAAAATCATGCTAGGGAAAACAACATAATAAAGGGGTAGTACCCTCAATATCAAACATCTTAGGTTAAATTCTAAGATCGTTAGAGCAATTCTAGGACTATAACCTATACGTATACTTAACCTTAGAGAAATCCCTAGACATACCTTAGAAATATCTATAGGGATCTCACTAACTTTTTCGCATCCTAGTTTCCAAAGGTTGACTAAACCTTTCCTCTGATACCAACTGTAGAGACCCGTATCTTCACGTACATTGACATTACATTACTTTTGCGGAATACTTAGTACATAACAAAAACACACACACAAGGATCGTAATAGTTTAGTGTCTTTGGAAACTCGGAGTATATTCTTCTAATCCTGGTGAAAGATCTTCAACATCTCCCATAAAGATCTTCCCCTTTTTTTATACCTAAAACCTTTCTTTATATCCTGGGGAAAAGTAAACATAAAAGGGTGAGCTCAAATGCTCAGTAAGGGTAAACAAAAAAAATATCCATCACATCATATACATAAGCACATAACTTTTGGAAATCTTAACCTGCAAAAGAGATCATAATTTCATAACATGGGGTAAATCATGGAAGTGAAATGTAATCACAATAATCATAACCTAAAACATGAAACTTTGTGGCATTCACACATAATCATAGAGAATCATTTCTTGTTAGTCAAGACTCATTTCCAAGACTATCTTAGTGGACAAAGTCCCTTTCTGAATCGAGTAACCCCCGTTTCAGTCCTGTTTCACTGAACCGGTATAACCTACCATTCCAGCCATGTCTATCTCATGAGATATAAAATCATTACCCAATGCATTGGAGGGAGATATAGGTCCCACCCATCTCATAATGATTCCATTCTTATGTGTGCCACAAAATCATAAACCATACATCATTGCATAACCCATGTAATAAAAATGGAATTCTTAAACAACATGACATCATAAAACAATTCATATAAGATAAAGGAATTCATAAAAATATTTCCATCACAACATAATCAAATCCATGTAATAATAGGTATAGAAACAGAACCCTTTATTATCTTAGATGGAAAATAATTTTGATAAAATACTTGAAATCCATTCTTGAGGAAAATATCCTTTCTTTTTCAAAAACACTTTTCTTTTCTTAACATGTCATACAATTATAAACTAAAAGAAGTTGATTAAAAATAAACTTTAGAACTTGTAAAGGAATCTTCTTGGAAATAATGTTTTAAAAATCCATTCATGCCGTATAAGTTAAAAAAAACATTCTTCGTACTTTTTTCGGAAAAGTCAAAAAAAGCACCTCGTATGAAAAATGTAAAAAGATTCCTTTCATATTTTTTACTAAAAACTCACCGAATGGTAAAATTGGATTTAAACAATTGTATTTGGATGGAAATAATATTACATATTGAGGAAACATGGATGTGGATGATAAAATACACCCCAGTAATTACCAAAGTAAAAACAATCTCGGATAAAAATGAGATTGTGATATTTCCCTTACCTTAGGTCCGATTTGTTTCGTATGTGTCCGAACCTCCTGTATAATGATTTAAATAATGTCATTGACTTATTACAGAATCATATTAACTATTATGAGTTCAGTTATGACTTTATATTACCCGTTCTTTTGTAAATTCCATGTTAAAGAAGCGTTTTGGGTAAAATCGTTTCATTTATCGTAGGTGTTTTGACTTGTTGTCCTTGACATTATTAATACTTATATCATGATTTACATACTTCCAGAATATAAAATATTATTTATATATCATATATATTCAGTATATATATATATATAATAGATAGATAAATGAAATGAAAAACACCGTTCATGGAGAGGGTAGTCCGTACGTACGCATGAACGTTGTTTTCCTTTCCTTATTGTCTTGAATGGAAGTAAGTATATGACATACATATATATATATATATACATGAATACAGTAGCTTTATAATGTCATATATTTAATTATTAATTCTTATATATACTTTATAATCATTCTTAAATGGTTAACATGGAGAATGAATCTCATCGCGTCGTGGAGACGGTAGTCCATACGTACGCACGAGCGATGATATCATTTCCATAAATATTGAATTGAATTGGAGTGGATTATACAATATATCAGAATCAATATGATGTTGTAATAACTATGTATAGTTATTCTTTACACCATTATTCCCATCCATGTAAGGTGGTGGTGGAAAATAGATTACACCACGGCGTGGAGACGGTATTCCGTACGTACGCACGCGCGGTGATTTCTTTTTCCGTAGGATGGATAGATGGTGAAATAGGGTTGTTTCATACTTATAATAACATATCAGTATGTAAGTAATACTGATGTTATTACTTTATCATGAAACAACTAAAGAAGAAGAAGTTGAAGAAGAAAGAAATTGAAAAGATCGGTAATGGATATTACCTCTTCTTTGGAACGCCTCTTTGAATCCTCCACTTAGGGAACTAATATTGGTCTTTGAAGAAGACCAGGACCTCTAGGATTATTCTAGGGAAGTGGAGAGGATAAAATGGCAGGGGTTGGCCGAGATTGAGTGCTCAAATTGGTGTGAGGAGGAGGGGGAGGAGGGGTCCTTTTATAAGGGAGGAGAGGGGCACCTTAGGAATATCTCAAAATATTATTTTATATTAAAGTCAAAATCGGTTTATAATGGTGCCAAAGGGTCTTATTTCGAATATAAAGTGGGGATGGGTCGAAATCCTATCAACCAATAGGATTTAGACAAGTTTAGGTTATTATTTTAACCTTATCAATTAGATTTAACTCTAAGTTAAATAATTTAACTTTTACCGTGTCTTTTTGTTTTCTTTCACTATATGGTTAATACACTTACTATAACATGCCAAACGAACCCCAAATTGTTTATTATTAATATATATATCCTTATCTACGTAATTTGTCCGAACCATAGATTTTTAGGAATAAAATAACAATTATTAATATAATATTTGATTTAAAAACTATTTTGTGTCAATTTTGACACTATTTGATATATGATTTTTGTGAAAGTCATAACAGAATCCTATGTTCGAACCAAGTTGCTTAAATCAACACTAATATATCATAGTAACCTAGAAAATTAGTGGAATTTATAAAAAGTCTAAAATTACATTTATTTTGGTATTTATAATATCAATTATGTCAATATTTCATTAATAAGATAATTACTGCATCATCATTGTGTCATAAATAAATTAAATTATTTGATGTCTAAAAATTACAACTAAAATATCATTATGTAGGAAACCTCTTTAGCTTTCTAATGAATATTTATAATCTAATTTATCTTATGTATAACCCTATATTAAAAATGTTTTAGTAAATAAACTTTGATTTTAACTCTTTTAACTCTTCTTTGAATTAAATAATAATAAATGTCCTAATCTAATCCATGTGGGCCTAAATGATAATATTTTACACTTAAGGTTGTTTTTGGTCGAGATACACTTGTCCAATAGGATTAGGACATGTGTTAGGGTAATATTAATATCATTTTTACCCTTAATTACCCTATTTACTTTTAACCGTGGTAAATAAAAGTAAAAAGTTACTATTCACCAAAAATTATTTTCATCTCATTGAACCACATTTTACTTACTGACATCAACCGTGTCTCTCGGATTTTTGAAATTCCATTCACAGAAGCGTTAAAATTATGTTTTATGAAAAATTCAATTTTTTTAACTACCACTTAGTATTTTTACTATTCATCAAAAAATGAAGGTTTTCAAAAAAATGCCAAAATTTCATCCTAAGCTATATTTCATATTTCAAATTTAAAAATGAAGTCTATTTTACCAAATTCATAACATAGAAGTTGCATTAATTAATTTTATAATTAAATCCCGCTGTTAAAACAAATAGCGTGTTTTTAAGAAACAATATCTATCAAAAGATTGACACTTGTTTATGTCTGGTTTAAATGTGCAATTACATCCAATGACCAACATTGTATTAAATTGTAAAAATATATTCTAAATATACTTTAAAACTACTCCAATTAATAATTTATCACTATTAATTATTTCGATTAAAAAAGTTGTTTTTTAATTATAATTCAGTAATTTTCACTATTCATCAGAATATGAAAGTTATCCGAAATGTACCAAAATTTCACCTTAGGCTAAATTTGATACTCCGAATCCAAAAATGAAGTTCATTTTGAAATATAAGATTTACAGAATTTTAAAAAGTGGTTATTACTATTCATAACGGCTAGTTTTAATAATATTTTAATAGCCTATCGTTGTTTAGTGAAACTCCCTATTGCGTATTACACACGCTATCGAGGAAGGTCGTGATTGCGTGTAATGCAAGGCAAGTCAAGGATGCGTGTTGTGCAAGCTCCTTTTGGTGTAGCGTACAACACAAGATATTAATAAAATTAAAAAGAATATTTTTTATAAAATCTTGGGCTGTTACATAAACAAAGACTGAAAACTGTTAGTTTTTCCATACCACAAGTAAACCATGTATACTTTATCAATGTAATAATTTTCACCTTTTCGAAGTAGTAAAAAATCTTCACGGAATAAAAGTTCATTACTGGCCCTTATGTAACCAAAAGATTTCTATAAAACCCATATAAAGATCACATAACATATAAAGGTAAGTTGGAAAATAAACATACTTAAGTTGAATAACTATACGGTCTACTTCCACACATATCACTTAATGGAATAGCTATTCGGCCAACATCCATACATACTTAATGGAATATCCATACGGCCAACTTCCATACCCAATGCATTAGAGGATATAACGTAACCACCCATCCTGGTATTCACCGCACTACTTGTCATATGGTTTATCATGTAACCACCCGTCAAATGTCCATGTACCATTGTAAAATCATAAGACATAAAACACATATAATGGAATGAAAACATTTCCACACTTTTATCACAATATATCACTTAAATATATTGACATAAAAAATCCATTATAAAAACCATTTTCAATACCAAAATCAATGAAAATAAAAACATGGTATTAATTTTTCATTAAAAAGTAATGGCTTGTAGAGGAAGCCGAATCTCAAATAATGGTCATGGTGGTAGAGAAGTCGTTGTCACCGCATACGTACGACAAAAACATTCCCTTTTGTCGTTTAATAAAATGCTTCGTATAAAAATATTCATTTTGAATAAACATATAAGTCAAAGTGTTTTATACACCGTATAAAATAAAGTGGTGTACAAAACAAAATATTCCTAAATTAAAGGAGATTGAGACAAAGTCCCATACAAAGACGGTATACTTGGTTTAAGGATAAATCAATTACATAATTATGTGTGACAAACTAATACACCAAATATAAGTGGATATTATGTTTAAAACAATCAGAGGTTATTCACACATATTCATAGAACGACATATTCAAGGAGTACAAGTTTATCCCAAAGAATCAAATTTGGGTTATGATGTTCCCTTGCAAAAATTTGACAGCCTAACAGCGTCACTACCAAACTCAGAAAATGAGTTGATGGGAGATAAAAGGGTATCTCATCACATGGAAATAAAATTTAAATTAATAAGGATATAGAATAACATATCCCAACATAATAGTATGTGAATTAAAAGACATAACAAAAGAAGTCTTTTAAAAAGAGGAGGGTGAAAGGTTCCCTTACCGACATGGGTATCATTCGAAACATACACCCCAGGAAAGAAGGAAAATAAAACATTGATGTAAATACTCATAAAGGAAAGTATATTACACAATGAGTAAAATAATGGCCAGTACATACACCACTCAAAGGAAATTGTGGAAAATCTATCATAAATCTCACGTGAATAAAAGTGAGATGAAAAATCTGTTACGAAAACTCGGCAGCCTAACAGCGCCACATAAAACATACAAAAATGGATTGATGAGATCAAATAGGGTCTATCATCATATTAATATATAGTTTTCAGAATGAGGAATATAAAATAACATCCCCCAATATAACAAAGAGGAGCATAAAAGAAGTGTCTTAAAGGAGAGTACTTAAAAAAAGAGAGGTTAGATCTCTTACAAAAATTTGGCAGCCTAACGGTGCCACTCAAAACATCACAAATGGATTGATGAGATAGAATATGGTCTCTAATCATATTAACATAAAAGTTATAGTATGAGTAATATAAAATAACATCCCAATAACAAGAAATATGAGCTTTAAAAGGAATGACATAAAAGAGTGAACTTAAAAAGAAAGAGAGGAGTAAGATCCCTTACCTCAAGTCCAGCTTGTCTTGTTCGTTTCTTTATATTTTGGAATAATAAACTTTGGTCAATTTATAATTTCATATGGACCTACTATAAATATTATTATTCAGTTAATATCACATATTTTAATTTTATAATAATTGGTTAATAATATGATTTCATATCAGACGTTTCTGTCGATGTTTGGTAAATGAGTAAAAAATTGAACTTGTTGGAAAATAATTTTCCATGTAGTTATAGGTACATAATTTCCAGAATAGTATTTATGTTTTAAATATCATATATATCCAGTATATATTCAATTTATACTATTCCATAGCATTTGGAGATAAAAATTAAAAGCACCGTTCATGGAGATAGTAGGCCGTACGTACTCATGAACGCTACTTTAATTTTTTGTCATATTAGAGGAATTAAAACAAAATGATAGATATATATATGTTATAATTCCAGAATGATATCCATAATTTAGATGTAATATATTACATATATATCCATTATATTTATGAACTTATAATAGTACATAACATTTGAGATAAGAAATGAAATGTACCGTTCATGGAGACGGTAAGCCGTACATACGCATGAACGCTACTTCCATTTCTATTTCATATTTAATGGAATTAAAACATAATGATACATAATAGTATTTTGATTCTAGTATGGTATCATATATAATATCATTAAATATATCCTTTATACATACCACATATAGTATTAGTGAATCAAATCACTTTGTGGGGGCGGTAGTCCGCACTTCCATAAATGAATATATTGCGTTTACCCATAATGGAAACCATAAAGGTATGCCACAAATGAAAAATACAGAAGCTTAAGTAAAACATAAAAATATTAAATATCATATATAAATATAGTTTCATCTTAATGGCCACCATGAAAGGTGTTAAGAGAAGATTGAACAATCATCGTTTCGTGAGGTAGTAATTCTCCATCCACAGAAACAGTTTGTTATTTAACCATTATACGGAGGTGTGTGTAAGTGTATCTTGAATACTTTTTATAACAACATCCTAGTATATTTATGATACTTTATTTATTACAAAAAATGTAATAAAAAGATTTTAGGGGTTTGGAGAAGAAAAATAAAACAAAATAACACAAGGGAAGACATTACCATTAAATCGGGTAACTTCCTTTGATTTAAGCTCAAAGGCTTCCTGGGAAAGGATTATGCCCAAAGTGAGGTTTCAATGATGAAGAGAGGGATGTGGAGAGATGAAATTGGCAGGGTTTGGCCGAGCCAAAGTATTTATAGGTGTGTGTAAGGTGGTAGAGGTGGGGGCCTTTTATAAGAGGAGAGGAGGGGCACTCATGGAAAGTTACAAAATGTTACTTTATTTTTCAAATTATTTTCGGATTTTAAACGTCCCACATTGGTGTATTTCTAGGATAAGGTGGTTAGGGTTCGATATATACTTATCCAATAGGTCTTTGACAAGTGTAAGTTATTGTTTTAACATTATATTTTCATTTTATTTAAATCCTTTATTAATGAGGTAATCACTACATCATCATGATGTCATAAATAATTTAATTTATTTAATGTTTAAAAATTATAAAAAAATTATCATGAATTAGGAAATTTTTTTATCTTTCTAATGAATATTTATAGTAAAAAATATGACTTTTATAACACCATTTAAATGTTTTTTAGTGAAACATCTCATGCTTGTGACTTTTTTATTTTATCTTTAAATAAAATGTTATTTATGTCATTTTCAAAACAAATTCGCTCCATGGGGTCCCCAATTTGACCCATGGATTGTCTTGGTCGGTAATGAAACATAAAATGATGGTAGGACATGTGTCTAGGTCTTTTTATATTATTAAAACATTATGTTTACCTTAAACTACACTAATTACCTCTAATCGCGATTAAAACTTAATAAGTTACTATTCACCAAAAAATTATTTTAATCCCATTGAACCAAATTTTACTTCTTAATGACAACCATGTATGTCAGATTTTTGAAATAGAAAACACAACTGTGGCAATATTTCATTTAAAAGGAAAATTAGTTTTTATAAGTACCACTTAGTGGTTTCACTATTCATCAAAAATTGAAGTTTTTCAGAAAATTACCAAAAATTCACCCTAAGCTATATTTGATATTCTGAATTCTAAATTGATGTCTATTTTAAAAAATTCATAACATATAAGTTACATTAATTAATTTAATAATTAAATCCCGTTGTCAGAACAAATAGCATGTTTTTATGAAACAATATATATCAAAAGATTGACACTAGTTTAAGTCAAATTTCAAAGTGAAATTAATTCCAATGACCACTATTTGATTAAATGGTAAAAATTTATTCTAATTTCACTTCAAAACAAATTCAAAAGATAATCTAATCATATAAATAAATCATATTAAAAAGAGGTTTTGAATAAAAAGACATCATTTTTCACTATTCATTAAAAATTGAACTTTTTCGGAAAAATATTATAATCTTTACACTTAAAATTTTATAATCTTTACACTTAAAATTTTATTCATTCGCATTTTTAATCCTCTAACATTTATTGTAAAAAGAAAAAATATTTGACAAACATATATAATAATTTTGTAGTTAGTTCTATTCATTCCCGCCTTCACAACAGCTAGGTGTTAACTACCATTTAAAATAATATTATTTTATTATTAGAGCGCAACGTAAGATTCCCAAGAAACTCATTGTTGCATGTTGGGTATGCCATCGAGCATAGCGTCCCATTTAAAGTTATATTAATATATTATTCACAAATATGGATAAATGTGAAAATGTCATACTCTTTATTTACCTGGGGTGTTACATCCTTACCCCTTTTGGAATTGCTTTCTCGTAATTTTAAAATTGGGCTTGAAACTTCATTGAAAATCCCACATCGGAACAAGAGTCAGTAAAACAATCACTTTAAAATAAAGAAAGATAAGTACAAAGGTCACCCGAGTTACCCCATACTAGGATTCCATGTAGGAAAACATGGACATGGAGGAGAAAACATAGGGTCATGTTCTGATGGAGAGTGATAGAAAACATGTTTAGGAGAAAGTTAACCACAAGAAAATCACGAACTTGTGATGGGTTAAACTGTAATTGATTCCCCAGTAGGAAAGGTTAATAGACAACATTTCTTTTTTAAGTTACTTATTATTGAGGAATTTATTCACAAGGAATCATAATCACATATCATTTTGACTTTCAACTTTTATTAGATTCCTTACAGAGACTCATATTTTCTCCAAAAGATGAGTATTTAGGAAGACTTGTTCACATTAAGAGTATTATAATCAACTTATAGAGAATCACCTAATCCACAAAAGAGAACTATATACTTACCATGTCGTTACACTTTAACCAAAACCAAAACCAAAAAGGTTAGTACAAGATCAGATAATTCAGAAAATGTTAACCCTTTATAAAAAGAAAATCTATTCTTAATCTCCAAAATTTGTCCAACAAAACCCAAAGTTCAACGACGACCATTCGATAAAAAATTTGTCCATAAAATTCTTCAAACTAAACTAAACTAGGTTTGAAACCCAAATATTTGAAGGATTTAGTCACATAGTCTTCCATGTTAAATCATAACATTTATCTCCAAATAACATGAGTTGCTCCTAAAGTCTCGTATTGAAAAGTAATTAACGTAATCAAATATCCTCCATGATAGGTTAATCATTTTCATATGTAACCCAAAATCAACTTACTGTTAATTCATAAAGTCACCTAACTAAAAATAATAATTCATACTAACCAGGGATTTCATGTAGTCCAGTGGTATGCGATAAATACCAGTTGCACTTTTGGTTGTGGGTTCGATTCCCGCAGCTTTGTCCGACACGACGGGTTATCACATGGTCTGCGTGTTTTCCTTTTTCCAAACTATATAATTCTCAAAACATTCCCCAAAAAGAGATAAAATCTTCAAATATAATCACAACATATTTTAACCTCAATTTTATCTCATGCCTTTCATTTTCCATCATAACATATAATAACCCATAATTACCTCAAAAGTAAGGATCATATAAACCCTTTTGGTTACCTTAATAATTATTACATGAACATCCACATCGATTGGTCACCTTGTACATGATGCAATACAGAACTTACCAAGGTTCAAATGGTTGATCATGACTCCTTGATAGTTGGTTTAGAACAACCACGAGTTTCCTTATTGAATCCCCCATTTCATCTAGTCTCTTAATAAGAGAACCACCACAGTTTCCTTCAAACCTATTGTCACTTTGGTGCCTGCTAGATCCATCCATTAACTAAAAACAGAAATGTCAGTGTGAGTATATCAACAAAACCATAACGTACTAATGAGGAAGATAAACACTAAAATATACTTACTCATTCAATTTATCTAAAACTAGGACTCTTTCTAAAATCCTAATCATTATGGTAATGTCACTTATTCTTAGAGAATATCCTAACCTCTAAAGTTATCTAAACCGACCTTTGATACCAACTATAACACCCTAGCCTTAAACCATACATAATATTGAATTAAATGAATAATTCACATTGAGGATATTTTCTGGTTTAGAGTTTTATAGAATTAGGACATAACTATTACATCTCAAAAGATTACAAAGTAGAAACTTCTACTATGTTTCCATAAAATAAACACTCTTAAAAAGAAACATGTCTAGTTCCATGTTTTAGGTAGCATGACTTTCCCTTGACCCCATCCATGACCCTATTCCACATTAAGTCCTGTGAATAACATTTCAAAAACATGGGATCAGCATAAAATGATTAGTAAGGGATACACAAAGAATGAAAACTATTAGTTTTTCAAAACAACAAGTAAACCATGTATAATTTATCAAGGTAATACTTTTCACCTTTTTGAAGTAGTAAAAACTTTTCACAGAATAAAAGTTCATTACTTACCCTTCTGTACCCAAAAGATTACCATAAAACCCATATAAAGATCACATAACATATAAAGGTAACTTGGGACATAAACATACTTAAGTGGAATAACCATACAATCTACTTCCACACATATCACTTAATGGAATAGCCATTCGGCCAACTTCCATACATACTTAATGGAATAGCCATACGGCCGACTTCCATACCCAATGCATTGGAGGTTACAAAGTAACCACCCATCCTGGAATTCATGGTACCACCCGTCATATGGTTTATCACGTAACCACCCGTCAAATGTCCAAGTATCATTATAAAATCATAAGACATAAAACAAATATAATGGAAAGAAAACATTTCCACACTTTGATCACAATATATCAATTAAATATATTGACATAAAAAATCCATTATAAAAACCATTTTCAATACCAAAATAAATGAAAATAAAAACATGGTATTAATTTTTCATTAAAATGTAATGGCTTGTAGAGGAAGCCGAATCTCAAATAATGGTCACGGCGGAGGGGAAGTCGTTGTCGCCGCATACGTACAACAAAAACATTTCATTTGGTCATTTAGTAAAATGCTTCATATAAAGTTATTCCTTTTGAATAAACATAAAAGTCAAGGGGTTTTATACACCATATAAAAGAAAGTGGTGTACAAAACAAAATATGCCTCAATGAATGGATATTGAGACGAAGTCCCATACAAATACAGTATCCTTGGTTTAAGGATAAATCAATTACATAATTATATGTGACTAAGGAATACACCAAATATAAGTGGATATTAATTTTAAAACAATCAGAGGTCATTCACACATATTCATAGAATGACATATTCAAGGAGTAGATGTTTATCCCAAATAATCAAATTTGGGTTACGAAGTTCCCTTGCAAAAATTTGACAGCCTAACGGCGTCACTAAAAAATTCAGAAAATGAGTTGATGAGAGATAAAAAGGGTATCCCATCACATGGAAATAAAATTTAAATCAATAAAAATATAGAATAACATATCCCAACATAATAGTATGTGAATTAAAAGACATAACAAAAGAAGGCTTTTAAAAAGAGGAGGGTGAAAGGTTCCCTTACCGACATGGGTATCTTTCGAAACATACAACCCGTGAAAGAAAGTCAATACAACATTGATTTAAATACTCATAAATGAAAGTATATTACACAATGAGTAAAATAATGGGCAGTACATACACCACTCAATGGAAATTTTGGAAAATGTAGCTTAAATCTCACGAGAATAAAAGTGAGATGAAAAATCCCTTACGAAAACATGGCAGCCTAACGGCTCCACATAAAACTTACAAAAATGGATTGATGAGATCAAATAGGGTATCTCATCATATGAAAATATAGTTTATAGAGAGAGTAATATAAAATAACATCCCCCAATATTACAAAGAGGAGCATAAAGAAGTGACATAAAGGAGAGTACTTAAAAAAAGAGAGACGTTAGATCTCTTAAGAAAATTCGGCAGCCCAACGACGCCACTCAAAACTTACAAAATGGAATGATGGGATAGAATAGGGCCTCTCATTATATGAACATAAATCATACAGTAAGATTTACATAATATAACATACCAATAACAAGAAATATTAGCTTTAAAAGGAATGACATAAAAGAGTGTACTTAAAAAGAAAGAGAGGAGTAGGATCCCTTACCTCAAGTCCAACTTGTGTTCTTCATTACTTTATATTCCCGAATAATAAACTTTAGTCAATTTATAATTTCATAAGTACCTACTATAAATATTATTATTCATTTCATATCACATATTTTAATGTTATAATAATTGGTTAATAATATGAGTTCATATCAGATGTTTTTGTCGATGTTTGGTACGCGAGTCAAAAATTGAACTTGTTGGAAAATAATTTTCCATGTAGTTATAGGTACATCATATCCAGAATAGTATTGATGTTTTAAATTTCATAAATATCCAGTATATATTCATTTTATACTATTCCATATAATTTGGAGATAAAAATTAAAAACACCGTTTATGGAGACGGTAGGCCGTACGTATGCATGAACACTACTTTAATTTTTTGTCATATTAATGGAATTAAAACAAAATGAGAGATATATATATGTTATAATTCCAGAATTATATCCATAATTTAGATTTAATATATTACATATATATCCATTATATATATGTACTGATAATAGTACATAACATTTGAGATAAGAAATGAAATGTACCGTTCATGGAGACTGTAAGCCGTACGTACGCATGAACGCTACTTCCATTTCTATTTCATATTTAATGGAATTAAAGCATAATGATACATAATAGTATTTTAATTCCATTATGGTATCATATATAATATCATTAAATATATCCTTTATATGTACCACATATGGTATTTACGAATCAAATCACTTTGAGGGGGCGGTAGTCCGCGCTTCCTTAAATGAAGATATCACGTTTACCCATAATGGAAACCATTTAGGTATGATAAAAATGAAAAATACATAAGATTAAGTAAAACATAAAAATATTACATATAATATATAAATATTGTGTCATATTAATGGCCACCATGAAAGGTGTTAAGAGATGATTGAACAATCATCGTTTCGTGAGGTAGTAATTCGCCATCCGCAGAAACAGTATGTTATTTAACAATTAGACAGAGGTGTGTGAAAGTGTAGCTCGAATCCTTCGTATAAAAACATCCTAGTATATTTAAGATACTTTTTCTGTTACAAAAAAAATAATAAAAAGAGTTTAGGGGTTTGGAGATGAAAAATAAAACAAAAGAACACAAGGGAAGACATTACCATTAAATCGGGTAACTTCCTTTGATTTGAGCTCAAAGGCTTCCTTGGAAAGGATTCTGCCCAAAGTGAGGCTTCAATGATGAAGATAGGGATGTGGAGAGATGAAATGGGCAGGGGTTTGCCATGTAAAAAGCTTGAGAGGTGTGTGTATGTTGGTAGAGGTGGGGGCCTTTTATAAGAGGAGAGGAGGGTCACTTTTGGAAGGTTACAAAATGTTACATTATTTTCAAATGACTTTCGGATTTTAAAGGTCCCACATTGATGTATTTCGAGGGTAAATGGGTAAGGATTTGATATATACTCATAAAATAGGTCTTTGACAAGTGTATGTTATAGTTTTAACATTATCTTTCCATTTTTTTAAATCCTTTATTAATGAGGTAATCGCTGCATCATCATGATGTCATAAATAATTTAATTTATTTAAGGTCTAAAAATAATAAAACAATTATCCTGTTGTAGGAAATATTTTTAGAATTCTAATTAATATTTATAGTAAAAAATATGACTTGTATAACACCATTTAAATTTTTTTTAGTGAAACATCTCATGCTTGTTACATTTTTATTTTAAATTTAAATAAAAAGTTATTAATGTCATTTTCCAACCAAAGTGGCTCCATGGGGTCCCCAAGTTGACCCATGGATTTTTATGGTCGGCCATGACACATCCAATGAGGGTAGGACATGTGTCTAGGTCATTTCATATTATTAATACATTTTTTTTACTTTAAACTACACTAATTACCTATAATCGCGATTAAAACATAATATGTCACTATTCACCAAAAAAATTATTTAAATCCCATTGAACCACATTTTACTTATTAATTATAACCATGTATGTCGGATTTTTGAAATTCAAAACACAAAGGTGGAAAAACTTCATTTAAACAGAAAATCAGTTTTTATAAGTACCACTTAGTGGTTTCACTATTCATCAAAAATTGAAGTTTTTCAGGAAATTACCAAAAATTCACCCTAACCAATATTTGATATTCCGAATTCAAAAATGATTTCTATTTTACAAAATTCATAACATATAAGTTACATTAATTAATTTAATAATTAATTCTCGCTGTCAGAACAAATAGCGTGTTTTTGTGAAACAATATATATCAAAAGATAGACACTAGTTTACGTCAAATTTCAAAGTGAAATTAATTACATTAACCACTTTTTGATTAAATGGTAAAAATATATTATAATTTCACTTTAAAACCAATTAAAAAGATAATCTAATCATATAATTAAATTAGATTAAAAAGTTGTTTTGAATAAAAATAAATCATTTTTCCCTATTCATTAAAAATTGAACTTTTTTGGAAAAATACCAAAAATTTACACAAAGTAAATTTTTATGTCCCAATTCTAAAGAAGAAATTTATTTTGTCAAATATAACGCATAAAATTGTCAAATAGCTGATTTAAAGTAGGTTCTCCATCAAAAGTCGGTTAATCGACCTTTTAAAGTATATTAGAATGTTTATGCTTAAAATTGGATTCATTCACATTTTTAATTCTCTAAAATTTATTGTAAAAAGTAAAAATATTTGACAAACATATATAATAATTTTGTAGTTAGTTCTATTCATTCCCACCATCACAACATCTTGGCGTTAACTACCATTTATAATAATATTATTTTATTATTAGAGTGCAACCTAAGATTCATAAGAAATTCATTGTTGCGTGTTGGGTACGCCATCAAGCATAGCGTCCCCATTAAAGTTATACTAATATCTTATTCAGAAATATGGATAAATGTGAAAATGTCATACTATTTATTTACCTGGGGTGTTAAAAAAAGATTATACTAATTGGTCACCCTTACTTGTTTTTACTAGAAAGAATGTTCTTGATGCTTGATTATCTCATAACTCATATGAACTTATGCGGCACCTCTCAGACCTTAATCATTATAAAAATAGTTAATAATTCCAATTATTAGATTTACATTTTTTAACTAAGCATAAAATTTATCATTTCAATGAAAAAAAAAGATCTAATTCCATTGAAAATTTAATCCCTAAAAAACACATAACCTTACATACACACCAGGTGATTTAGATATGGTTGTCTGGTGCATTAGGTAATTTTTATATCATTTATGGAAAGAAGGGGGAGTTAGCTAATGTAGTTTCTGTTATTGATTTAACTTTGTTCTAGTAATTCTTTATAGAAGATATAAAGGGTATTTTACATTTTACCAACACACTCCCTTTAATTTTTCAAATGGGGTTTTAATGCTTCAATTTATTAAGATTCACATCACATGGATCATAATTATTTATTTCTATTACTCTTTCCAATTATAAATAGTTATTCCATGTCTTTTGATTTATGATCCAGGTTTTTATGGTGTTAATTATATCATATTAAACTCATAGACATTGACTATGTCATTTTTTATTTATTATAATCTTATATTCATATTATGTACATTAATGAAATTAATTTGTTAATATATATGTTTACACTTATTGAGAATTTTATCTCACCTATCATATGTTTCATTATACTAGTTTTGAAGAATGTTTTTATGTATGTTATTCCTAGGATGGTTACTAGATGTAACGAACATATTGGGAGGTGATGTATATTTTTATAAAAAAATTATATATATATCCACCCTATTATATCATTATGTTAAATAGTTATATAAAAAACAAAATCTAAAAGGTCCTTTTCTATGTAAGTGATGAAATATTTTGTTTTATGTTATATTTTATTATGGGTTAAAATAAGTTTATGTTTATCATTTTCAATTCCACAGATGTAAATATTATGTTTTTAGAATCATTACTAGGAGCATGGGACGGAGGATATTAATTTTTTTTATCATAAGAGGGTTTAGACGTTTCATATAGATTTTAATGTTTTAATTTGAAGTTAGAATAAGAGTTAGTGATACAAGAAAGATTTTATAAGAATTTGGATGATCGTATGTCCCAAATAATAGAAACTATTTTTTATGTTTTTGGTGGTGGCTGGTTAATATTATTAAGATCATTTTTGGAGACAATTATGGTTATACAATACATTATGTCTTTTTTTTGCTTTTGTGAAATGGTTATTTGAAGAATAATTCTTTTACATACTATTTATATAAGTTGAATGGTTTTGATAACCAATAGGTATTATATGATCTCTAATTCTGAAGTAAATATGATTAATATGCATAAAAGGTTATTATATGTTTAGAATATATGATGTACACCATAGATAACCATGTAACTGAAATCTGATTTCAGGACTATGTCATTAATTTTATTTTTATATAGTAATCAGTTTTTTAGAAATTACATAATAAATTTAAATAGATGTACTTTTTATAAGATCAATTTTTTATTTGGGGAATAATGGATGTAATGTCGTTTTGTAGTATATATGATTTTAAATTTTTATTAATTTAGTTCAGATTATTATAGAACTGGATAGAATATTTTGGAGTTGAAATTATTAATGAATATATATTTACAGTATATCACTTTTTGAGTGACTAATATTGATTACAGATAAATTTAAAATAAATCTTAGAGAAATACGTGTACAAAACCATTGAATTTTGGGAACTGATTTTGGTCAAGAATGTTATGTAGGATTAAATGGTTAGTTATTTATTCAATTATATTTTTTGAACATTGGGTTTTATTTTTGAGGATATTTTGATTAATGTTATATTTCTTCCAATGTGGTTTTATAAATTTTGGTTATTATCTTACATTGTGAAAAAT
Organism: Viscum album; assembly: GCA_963277665.1. NCBI lineage: Eukaryota > Viridiplantae > Streptophyta > Magnoliopsida > Santalales > Viscaceae > Viscum > Viscum album. The sequence continues at coordinate 1,426,846,241 of OY728156.1, read as the reverse complement.
TTTCTTGTTTTTAGAAATTTTAATAATATTGAATAACTATATTTTTATCATTTTGAAGATTATGTGATAGGTTAAATGTTTATTTTCCTTCCCCACACAAGAAATATTATTCTTGAAAACTCATCCTTTGGATAAAATGATTATATTATTGTGGAATTTTTGTTGTAATTTTACATGTTATGTAATTATATTTTCTTATAACTTTAGTAAAGAAGGTAAATGAATTCCAAAACACTCAGAAAAGTACATGGAAACATATTCTTCTCATATTAAATTAATTTAATATAAATTTATGGTCTTTCTCACATCACATTAGTTCATGATATTTTGGTTCTTAACTTACTCATCTATATTGATTTTCGTGTGATAAATTTTTTATTTCACCATCTATCCAACTTAGATAATTTTTTTCAAGATTTTCCATATTCTCACATCCCTCTAATGTTCTCCAATTTGAACCGTAGTTATGTGTTATTATAGATAACCTTCACATTTTTTGTTTCCCTCAATCGAAGAGGATGTATTATTTACCCATTTTATGATGTGGGATTTTAGCATAGGTATTTTCATATCAAATAACCTTGATTACTAATCACAAGATCCAAATTAGAAGATGCAATTCATTATTGAGGGAGAATATTTAGTATCCTAATATTTAAAAATAACATTATATTTGATAGTGTATACAACATATAATACATCGCTTGAACAATCCATGAAATATTAACAATTAAATGTAATTTTCATAAATATTCCTTTAAATTGAATTGTATGAATAGGATTAATAGTATTAATATATATATATATATAATGGTCATACTCAACCAAAATTTATTGAATAATTATTAATAAATAAGCACTCAAATTTTTATTAAATTCATTTAATTCTTTCAATTTAAATGTTCTTTAAAAAAGGTTTTTTATTTATTTTTTATGTAGATATTATCATTATATTATTGAACTACTTGATATTATATATTATGAAATTATTTTCATTTTAAATTCATATTGTTAAATTTACATTAGGAATAATTTTTTTGAGAAGTATGATTTTTCAATGAATAGTGAAAACTACAGAATTTTATTGAAAACTATGATTTCATTTGAAGTATATAAAAATTAGAAATTTATTTTGGATAAATTTTAAAAATAATATAGTTATAGTTTATAAAAAATAATCCAGTTAATGTTTTTGGAATCATTATTATTATTATTTAATTTGGTATAAAAACATTTTTATACTTATAAGGCATTTTTTGGGCAATGGATTTCTATCTCGTTTGAGAATTTAATTTTAAATTAAATTCTACAATTTATATGTGTTAAATAATAGAAAATTGCATTTATATTTTTGAAAATAATAAATATTAGATAATAAATTTAACTAAAATTTTTATCAATATGAATTGTAACAACGATAATTTTTTTGTTATCGTAGTAAAGGTAAAGTGGGTTAATTAGTGAATAAATATAATATTATAGGGACTAAAATTGATAAAAAAAATTATATCTTCATTTCTTTTTCGGATATTACTTCATCAATAATCATCCATAATTTTAAAATATGTCATTTTTATTCATTAGTATTTTATTTTGATAAATATTATATTATATATAAAGAATAGGTAAAAAATGTCACTCTCTTCAATTTAATGTTTCTAATATTTTCGTGAAATGTATAAAAAACAATGATAATTTGTAAATAATTATTTTATAGACAAATTATTTTCCTCTATCATGGTAATTTATAATTAAATTTCTACTAAAGAAATAAAAACAATAATTTCTTATGCAACACTGACAAAATGCTTGAGCAAGTAGTGGAGAAATCATTTAAATGATTTCAATAACACTAAAAGTAATATTTTTTGATGATTATTTTTAGTGTACCATTAATTTATAACATCAATATTACATATTAGTGTTAGTTTTAAGGGTTTATATTTTAAATATATTCCACTCTTCTAGTTTTAAATTTCAAAGGAAAATAATAGTTTCAAAAATCGCATTGATGATATTTTATTTAAAATAACATATTAATAAATTATTTAAATTCATAAAAATTATCAAAGAGGAAAAGAAGTACTATAAATGGTATAATGTATTATAACATGGATATTTATGAACAAAGATTCATTAGAAATGTGATATTATAACCCTTTAATATTCAATGTCCTTTACCATGATTTTGGTCAAAATTGGTTAACCAAGGACACACACCAAAAGATAAGTTTATAATGATATGAAAACCTATAAAAATTAGATTAGGTAATTATATAAATACCATATACTCCATTTATTTTAATATATATCATTTAAAAAAAATTACTTGAATTAGAGAAATATAAAACTATAATATTTGATATATTTCCCAAAAAAAAGGCAATAATGGTATATTAAACGAAACATTATACTATTTAATGATTTAAAAAACTAAAAAAATTATAATCAGCCATGTGATCAATTTATGGATGTAAATATCAACCATATTCCATATATTGATCACTCTTAAATTTATAGTAACATTATTGACCACCAAATATTGAATGAAATTGATATCACAGTGATTATCAAAATGGTTAATGGGGTTAAAAACAAGAGCTATGGGTGTTATAATAACCTAAACATGTAAATAAATATGATGATCTTTATTCTCATAATAATTATTTATTCACATTATAATAATTTGGATGAATAATTACAATAATATTGAGGTATATTAATTTAATTCATTATGTAATTCCCAAAGTTCCCCTCCCCTTGATTATAAATTTACTCCCACGATACTATTATGTAAAGACTTCTAGATCCATTTGGATTAACAAATCAAATTCCAAAACTGATAAAAACCTCCATCCTAATATTATTGAGGTGTTTGGTTATTCATAATATTGATCATTAAGTGAATAATGTATAAAAAAATTGAGTGTATTCGATGAAGAGGTATATAATTTAACCCAATGTTTTAGTTTAAATTACTTTTATAACACATTAAAAAATTATTCAAGCATTCTAATATAATAAAACTAGTATATTAAAGATATTTATATAATATTTTTGTTAATATCTTTTCTTTTAACAGAATCAAATTTAATAAAATGAGAAACAAAATTATCATTCATGTGTACGATGGACCACCACATTACAAATTGATAAAAATAAATTTCAATCAACAGTAATCAGAGTTAGTTATAATGATTAATTTAGTGTATATATATATGATATTTATGAAATAATCATCATTCATTAATTATAAGATATAATATAATTTCTTTCCTTTACCTCAATTGAAAAATGATAATATTTTTCTTATGTATGTATGGATTACCACCTTCACAATGTTATGAGAATAATTAATATAATAATCAATTAATAAAAATAAATGAATACTCTCCTTATATACATCATGTTCATTGTAAAATATAAATGTTACTTATGCGTTCATATAACCTACCATCTCCATGATTATAACGTAGTTTAATTTCCATGATAATAATTCATGTTTGGTTTTAAACTTATAATTTATGTGGAAAAAGTATAATTATTTCATAATTTTTATAAAATTTTTGATGGAATAATTACATCTTTTACCATGGCCGATATTCCAAAGTCATTTTCAAATTATGAAAAGAACACCCTCCAAATACGTGACATAGAAATAACTAATTATATAACTAAATATTTCATTGAATTAAATTAAAAAAATAAGGTAATGATAAATTAATATTCTTATAAGAGATTATTAAAAAATTAATCAGTTTCTATAATTTTATTATATAGGTTTTTAAGTACATACAACAAATTTTTGTACTCGTGGTAAAGGATTTCGACGTAATTTCACTGATTTAGGTAATATTTTAATGTTATTCGCCTTATTTAATTTATATTATAGTTATAAATCCCATTTTATATGTTATATAATAAATTATAAATATTTCATGTATTTTTATGTTAAAAAAATTAAATCTTTCATACAAGGTGATTTGATATGACTATTTACAATTGGTAAGGTGTTTCTCAACTCAATTTCCATTAACTGGGTTATAATTTTACATCACTGACAGTATTAAAAAATGATTATGTTTGAATTTATCTCCAAATAATTTTCTATATATTTAATTTTGTTTTAGGAATATTCATATATGTTCAAAAACCCACTTCATGGATTAATTATCACATAAAATGTAATGATCAATGCATGAGTTTTTGTTATTTCAATATGATTTCCCTAAGGCATGACTCATTCCATGAACCATGATTTTCATATATAGTGTAATCAATGCATCATGAATGAATTATGAAATATTAATAAAAAATATTATTTATCTTTATTGATCTATTTATTATTGTTTCTTTCAATGAATTTTGATTTAAAAGGATACCAATGTGATATATGATTTATGTTATAATCTATTTTTTGAGACTCTCTATGTTTAATGTTTCCTCAGGAAAAAATCAGAGCATCTTATTTCCATAAAAAAATACAATTCATTAAATTTGGTTATTAAAGTCGTTTAGACATTTATTTTCTATTTCTTCCCCTGTTTATTAAGGAAATACCTTGAATGTTGTTTTTTAGTGATATTGATATTGTATCTTCTTTTGGATCCCATTTTATTATATTCAATATCATTTTTTCTAAAATGTTTATCATAATATTCTGTTATAAAAATAATAGTGTTCCTAATTTAGTTATAATTTATATTTTAACTTAATTTTATATTTTTCTAAAAATAGTTTTCTCGTTATTTTATATGTGGTTCACTTTGTAAATAATTATTGAAATATAATTATTCTTGTTTATATTTAATACATGCATGGTTATTCCCACCATTATGATCACTATATTTCTGTAATTCTTTAATATTAATTTGGGGGTTATATTCATATAAATTTATTTTCAAAATATTTTTTATTTATTACATTTCAAATAGTGGTTTATAGTGTGGAAAGGGTATTTTCATTAATAATGTTTTCAATGATATTTTCACGGTATAAAATTTATAAACAACAACAACTCTTGAAATTACATATAATACAATGAGGATGTGTTGTTACGATTCTCTCATGATTCTGTATCTGGATTAATTATGGTTATTTCAGTGAAATTTTCATAAAAATCATTTCTCTTCCATGGGTAAATCATGTTATAAAGGATTCCCCAATCAGTTGAAATATTTACAATAACAATGTTAGATTTCAAGTTTTATATTCATGTATAGAACATAGAACATATTGATGATAATGGGGAAGCCTTATATAGACTATATGATGGGTGATACTGGTATATCTCTCAAATTCATTAGGTCATGTTCCCTCTCTTTAAGAAAATAAGGATGGAGTTAACCATTGAGGTAACATATATAAATTTAACTAGGATCTAGTTAGTTCTGACTGAGGCTATAATGAAGATGTTCCAAAGATACTATTATAATTTCTTTATATATAATTTTTTTAATTTTTCCCTTGATGATGCTTTTAATTATGAAAATCATGATTGTTGATTCATGTGACTCTTTCCCTTGATAAAGATATTTTCCATGTCTTATATTTTATGATCAATGCTTTGATGGGTTTTAATTACTTCATAAATAATATAGGCACATTGATTATGTGGTCACACCTTTCTTCCAATGTTATGATCATTGATGGAGTTCAATTGAAAATTATTATATGTACCCTTATTAAACATTTTATATCACCGTTATTATATTGTTTTTTTTCCATGAGTGGTGAAGATAGTTTCTAAGTATGTTATTCTAATGAAGGTAACTATATTTTATGAACATAGTAAAAGATCATATATATTTTTATGAACAAGTTATTTATTTATTTATGTTATTATGTTAGAGTTTGTTTTAATTAATGAAAAATTTATACCTGAAATATTCTTTGGTATGTTAGTGATCACATATTTTAGTTTGATGTTATATGTTTTTAGTGTCTAAAATTTGGTTTTTTTATTGGTATAAATTATATAAATGTAATTAAAATTATTTTTCACTAAAACTAGTATTATGGGTTTGTTATTTTTACATTTTTAGAATGATATAGTGAAAATAGAGAGAATAGTTTCATTAGAATATTATATAAGTATTTTTAATTAAATTAAAAAACATAATTTTTTATATTGTTTCTTATTGAAAATATAGTGACTTTTTATTCAATCACCCACTTTCTCATTTTCTTTCAAAATCACAATACAATATTTTTGTAATTTATTGTAACATAATGATTTTTATTGGGTTTTGATTCATTTGTTGATTGGAAACATGGTATCTATAATACTATAGGTTTATGGTAAACTAACTAAAAAAACTAGAAAACTTTTTTTTATGATTGTTTTAATTTAATTGAATATTTTATCTTGTTTGTGGGAAATTATTGACATTATCCAAATACAAACATAACATATATGTTCATATGAAGATGTTTACGAATTTTTTGATATATTTACCACTAAAAGAGATGTATTGTGAACCATTATTAGATTATATAATAGATGATTGATCATTAGACACGTATTAATATATTAATTTATGGAATAAATATATAATTAGTATATCCAAAGATAGTTAATCCAAGAGTATTTACAAGACTATGTTGATAATACACCACAAGGAAACAAAAACATTAAACTCTTATTTTATTCTCCATAATGAGTACCTATGTCAATTTGAGATCCTTAGATAACATTAGATAAAATGGTGAATACAGAAATGAAATAGGTGATCTAAAAATTATAGAATGGTAATAAATAACATAAGTAAACTTAATATGAGAATCAATGGTATAACAAGATATCATAAAAGAGATGTCTCATGGGTTATCACATTGAATCCTAACATAAGGAATATGGTACCATAAGATCATTGAAACAAAATAAATCAGGAAAAAAATATATAATTACATAAAAACGATTCAATTCTAACTATGTAGAAAATATCATATTGTTCAAAAAGTCCCATAATGGATTAGGCTTACTCCCTAATCTCATACATAACCTATTAGTAGACAAAAGATTAACCCAATTAATTGGGATAATATTTAGGAACACCCATTATAACATGTTCACTATTTATGTTCTCTAGAAAAGTAAATTAATCATAATTTGTTAAATATGAATTACTATTTTATGGAAATATGGTTGAATAATATTTCCTCGTATCATAAGTAGACAAAATTTCAAAATGAAGGAATTTGAGAAATTAATACGAGGAATATATTACCTTATAAATGGATGGGAGAATAATATAACTATATGTTTTTTAAAAAATAAATATAATTTATAATAATTTAATAATAGAAAATATTTTAGGCATTGATGATTTTTTTAACAATTGTATGGACTAATTCATCTGGAAAATACCATTTACAGTTTTAAACCACTTCTTTAGAATATAAAATTTTAAATTATATTATAGAAAATATTTTATTTTGATATAACCATGGAATATATTAAATAAGTATTTACATTATAGTTTTCTCATGATTCGTAATAGTTACATACATCCATTAAAATTTAGAAAAAACATTCCTGTAACAATTTTGAAAAAGGTAAAAGAGTAACTTGTTTGGAAAAAAATTGATTCTTCTAACATCATTTTTTAAAAAGCAATTAATGTTTAAAAATTAAATAAATATAAATTTTCATAATATTGAATAAAATATTTAAATTATTTTAATGAAAATATAGGGATGTATGAGAAGGATTCTATATCTAAAAGAAGATAGAAGATCGATAGTACTTATAAAAAAATCCATGATGTATTGTTATTCAATAAGGTGAGAAATGGATTAAATCAATGTAAAACACATTGATAAAGAGGGGAGAAGAAATTGATATGGTTCATGAAATAAATTTTATATAGTTTTATAGAAAATATCTTATAAGATATATAATCTTAAAAAGGAAGTAGATTTTAACATAAATATTTAACAACTTTTGTAATTTTCGATTCAAATACCCTTGGATGAAGTAAAATGAATTGCAACCTAAAATTAAATGATTTATGAATGATTATTTATATAATATGTAATAGTGGCATTACGTGGCCCCTATTATTTATATTGGTTCATAAAATTAAATTATACTTTAATAAAAGGAAATTGAGGTGGAATCCTTACAAGGATCTTAACATTGAAGTGATAATTAATCAATAGAGTGGTAATTTTTAACAAATTTAATTCTGTAAAATCAATTTTAAAATTAATATAACATTAAAATTTGTCATTAGATACATAATCTCTACCTAAAACAATCAGTTAAGTAGATTTATAACACAATGAATGTAAATTCAGTCAAGAGACCCCTTACATTGAGTTTATACCGTCACATACATACTTTATCATCCTAAATAGAAAATTAATATTAAATAGTTTCATTAATAAGGACCTTTTAAATTTTTATTATTAATTTAACTTTATTTATTACCTTGTTCTATTTGTTTAATTAATTAATTATGTACACATCGATCTTTTGGATGTTATTTGATTCATAAATCCAAAATGACTTTGGCTGGTTTACTATGAAAAAGTTGTTCATAATTACATTATCTCAATAATAATAATAATGGAATAATTATCATTTATATATACTAATTATTATTTCATGAAAAATAATGAAATCTACTTTTGAAAAATTTACTACATTAAAATCATATAGATTCAAATCCATATGAATGAATGAGTAGCATTTCTAGTTATTAATGATAACCAAAAAAAATTAGCAAAGTGTTATTTAATATTTCCATAAAGAAAATTTTACCATAAATAAAAAATTGTATAATTTGATATATGTATATATATATATATCATCCATGGGACGCAATGATGAAGAACAAATCACATCACCCAATAGAGGTAATAGTCCACGTGTAAACTCAAACGACATTATCATTTTTATGTGAATAGAATGGTAAGAAATTAAATTAATTATTATATATAATGAATGATAAATTTGTGATGAATATAATATATATTAGATAAATCCTTATTTATATCCATTTGGTTTTAGAGGAGATGGAAAATGAATGAAATATGTTGTTGAGGTGGTGGTCTGTCGTACACACAAATTACAGTTTGACATCCAAATAGATAGAAGATGAGATGGATATAGGTTATGAAATTAAAATAACATCCAATTATATTGTAAATACATATTTATATATCATTATGGTTGTACAATATTTCAAGGAGGTGGAAGAATAATGAAAATAAAAACATGTGATTTATAACATTGCCTCTTCTCTGGACTACCACTTGAGGATTACACAAAAAGGATTCCAATGTTGGTATTATGGTAAAAATGGAATATAGGCAGTTGGTATGATTTTAAGGGTTATATGTTTCAGGTATTATCTAAACCAAATGTATCTCAATGTGGGGTGAGTAGAGGATAATAGGTTTCCCTTTATAAGTGAGGGATAAAACCCACAAGGAAACTAATACAAAGAATACAAAAGTATAGAGACATTACCAAGGAAAATGCTTCCAAATTGGAATATATTAAATTTTTTTATAATTTAAGTATTATATATGGATATGAAATAGGATTTTAACATGTTTTATTAGAAAACATAAAATTATATTTTTGTTTAACCCATGGGTAAACAATTTTAACAATAATAATGCTAATTATTCTTTAAAATAGATGGGCTATGATTTTACATAGAACACAAAAATTTGATTAGAGATGTAAAATAATGAAATTTTATACTATTTATAATAAAATTTAACTATTTTAGATTTTTTTTCTTAATTGTTTGTAAAAAATATTATTTCACATAGAATAACATTAATCTAATTTTTTATAAAAGAATTCATTTAATATAACCTTAAATATATAATGATAAGAATGAAATTATAATGAAATAAATTTCAACAAAAATAATAACTAACTAATAACTATAATATTGTTTTTTAATCACAAATACCCCAACTAAATTACTTTTTCTATTTTTAAAATTATTTACCTTGAGTTTTTCACTGGATGTACAAGTGATGTTCCAGTGTTGTAGAAGAGTTTAAAATAACTGTATAATCATTAAAAACTGAAAAAATTACCCTAATGAGAATAATTTTAATACACTTATAGTATATTTTAATATTAAACCCCACATATTTTTACACTAAGTTAACAAATAAATATGTTTAACTAAAAGAGGGTGACATTTTATTTTTCCATTGTATAATTTTTTATAAAGGTCACTTTTATTTACATGTGTGCCATAAAAAAATTATTAGAGATACTATGATGATGATTATTGAAAAACAATTAATCTAATGATAATTAAAAAATGTACTTATAATATAATTTTAACCTATTTATACCTTATTTACCCATTTATAATTTTTAAAACATTTTACTATTTTTACAATTAAATATGCAAAAAATTAATTTTTCCTCTTTAATTAATAATAATAATTCATATTATAAATACGAAATCTATTAAATTAAATTATATTAATATATTTTTCATATTTAATTTTATAATACACCCACCAAACATGTCAATAAAGTGTTTTTCTATAAATTTTCTTATCAACCAAAAGGTGGCCTTATAATAACACTACGACTTGTAGTAATCATTATATTATTTTGAATTTATATAAATTTAAATATTTTCTATAAATTTAACTTAAAACCTTCCATAAGAGGGGATATATTTATTAATTAAAATGAATTATTTTTTTTACTTTTAAATTGATTTCAGAAAATGTTGTTTTAATCATAAAAAATTAAACATATATTAAAATCATGAATATTACTTATTTAAATGAAATAAATTTTTTTCTTATATATAAATTGGATAATATTTATTGTTAATATGAAATCCAAAATTAAAATATATTTTAACATTAAATAATTTATTTGAAACAAATGATAGTTTTTGAAAAACCAATATTTTTCACTATTCACAAAAAAACCAATAATTTCAAATAAATTACATAGATTCTTCCATAACATGATCAAGTTATTATGATTTAAAAATTTATAACCATTTAAAAAAAATAATATTTTAAGATGTTACAAAAATAAAATATAATATTTTCTACCAGAATAAAATAGAAATTATTTTAAAAATATAAATATTTTTAAAAAATAATATTACATTACTAAAAACATAGTTTTCTACTACTAAATTATCAATACATTTATAATTAATAGTATAAATATATATGTATGTATATCATAATATAGATAACCTTATTCAAATATTACAATATAATATATTGGTTTTAATGGTTATTTTGAATTAATAATAATTCATGGCTCATTTATGTTTGGTGTTACATGTTATATACGCAATAAAAATTAGTTTTCCTTTTAAAATGTCTATGTATTATATTTATACTCTATTAATAAATTACCTTGATATAATTTATAATTTATCTCGGTAATCAAAGGATTTCCATTAGAAAATACCATCATTGAAATCACACAACATAAAAAAGGTTTAATAAAAATTTCTATTGACAAGGCATGAAGGGAAGTACTAATTTCATCTTCAATAACAGATCGCTAGGTTCCCAAATTGAAAAAATTAGTCAATACGTAAAATATAGACATGATAAAAAATCATAATACCCAAATATTGGTAGATAGAGATAGAAAACATTGTTCAGATGAAGGTGAATTCTCATGTTAACCTTACCAAACAAAAATCTATAAATATTAGAGGTGTGAAAAAGATTATAAATTAAACATAAATAAATGAAATAGGAAAAAAATTCATTTCAAGATAATTTTCCTTGATTTTTAATTAACATACCATCTAAACTAAGAACATAATAAATATAAAAATATATGAGTAGTTTAATTTTATAAATTAATCAATTTCTACCAAAATATCATTTCTAGATCCAAATGATGAGTATTCACAATTATATTTTTCTCTCAAATTCACTAAAATCAACACAACAGTCACTATAATTCAAATAAATGATAAAATGGTATTCCTCATATATTTTTACATTAACCAAAAGCGAAAATGGTTGGCACAAGTCAATATAATTCTTATAATGAATAAACCGTTATAAATGAAATAAAGCATTAATATGTTAATCCAAAACATTAATAATCAATGTTCAATATTGGTCATTTTAAAAATTATTGGCCTTATTATTCATAAAAATATTCATTAGTAAGAATAAAACAAATATATTTGAATTATAATATCCCATATTCGGCTATGGTAAATTTAAAATTAATCTATTTATAAAATTAATCACTCTGAATGTATAATTCCAAAATTTAAGTGATATCATAGTATATGATAATCAAATTTATAAATAAATTCAATAACTATAAATCCATTGTAAAATCATATAGTATATAAAAAATTAATTCAAATAATAGAAGCTTTAAAATTCTTTTAACCAAATATAATTGTTAAAAAATAATTACACAATAGAATTCTCAAATCCAAAAACATAAATGCATCAATCGTTTCACCTCAATAATTGGTATACCATAGTTCTTTACATAGTCTAGGAAAACCACACAATCTCTCTCTTACAAAAACCATATGATGTTCTACTATTTATGTATTTGTTCCTAGGTTTTTTATTGAATTTCACTAATCCTAATTCCCTAAAATAACTTGAACTTATTCTGATGCACAACATAACTACCCAGGAATTATATATATATTACATTATTTGGTACATAAATTTCGTATAAATACAACTCAATTAATGTTTTTTATAATTAATATAGAAGATTAGGTTCATAATATATGAAATAGAAAGTGAAATCTGAAGTACTTTTTTTATTCTATTTAATTATATTATAAAACTGTTTGAGGTCTTAAAACTGATAATGATAACATTGGGAATAAATAAAAAATGGGAGAGATAGATATCATAATAAGAGAATAAAAATTACAATGAAATTAAAAATGAGACTTAAAAGAATAACATTATATAATAAAATAGAAGTATTATGTTTAATCACATGGAAATATTATATAAGTAACATGGAATTGTAAAATATTGGATATATAGGAATTTTCAAAGTAAAAAATTACACGATATGAAATCTAGTTAGGTTTAACTTCCTAGAAAATATCACATGGTGTAAAAAGTGCCATAATAGATTAGGATTGCAACATAATCCAACAAATGATGTCTCGAGGGAAAAAATATTTACCCAATTCATTTTTCCTTATATGTTTTCACCCAATATATCATGTTAATTATTTATGTGTGAAAAAAATAAAATCAATCATAACGAAAAACATAATAACTTTTAATGGAATGAAAATTTGTTTCATAATACTTTTTAATATAATAATAAAAGGAATTTTCATATTAAAGGAATTTTATAAATGAACATATGTATTTTATAACACCTTTAATGGAAGCTATAATAAGCTGGGTATGAATTGGAGATATAAATAAACATAAAATAGAAAATATCCAAAGCCCTTAAAATATTACCTGGAATATTTCATGAGGAATTTACCCTTTTCAATTTCAAATCACTTATTTAATATTTATAAATTATAAAAACAATATAAAAATATTTTATTTAAAATAATCAATGGAAAATTTAAATGTAAAATTCAATGAATTCAGTGATCCCAATTTTAGTAAATTATAGACATGCCATATAAGATAATACAAAATATTCCATTCACGCTTTTGTAAAAAGAAAAAAAATGTACATTGATAAAAAATAAGAAGATGATTCTATTGAAACTAATTATTAAAAATAAAAATAGTGGGGAAAAGTTCTTTATAAATCATTTTATAATATTTTAAAAATTATTATTATTTTAAATTAATTATATACATGGAAGAGATTGATTCTAGATATAAATCAATATTAAAGATTAATATTAATTACAAGAAACATTATAGATGATTATTTATTTAATAAGGGAAGAAATGGAAACCAAAAAGGTAAAACAAATTCATTATTAGAAAAAAATAAATGTTATGGAGTTCATGAAAAAAATTTCATATGATTTCAACCAATTTAACCTTGATCATAAATAATTTTGTATATGGAGGTGAATATAACATAAATTATCTTGTAATATGGAAATAATAGAATAACATCCACATTGATGAAGTAAAATTAATTCTATATCAAAACACCATGATGAGTGAAGGATTAATGATATATCATTTAAAAGGGATAGTATGTACACCATATAAAATAAATTGGTGTATAAAATTAATATATTACTCAATTAATGGAAATTGAAATGGATTCCCATACAAAGATCATATCATTGATGTGATAATTAATATATGATATTATTATGTGTACACAATTTATATCTAACCAAAATAAGTGTTAATATAAGGGAATAAAATTATAGGTCATTACACATATAATATGTGTGTAACATAGTCAATGAAGAGAACGTTTATCCTACAGAATGGAAATTATGTAATGAATCCTCTTCCTGTAGTTGAAATTGTCATATAAGAAATTTATATATATGAATAGTAAAATAATATTTATTACATACTTCCTTAATAACCTTTTTCAAGTATATTATAAATTTCATTTTATTTATTATTGTGATGTATTTATTTACTTAATAAATTATGTTTATATCTCATATTTTTATGATATTCAATTCATATATCCAAAATGGATTTGGTAGGTTTTGTATTCTAGAAATGGTGATTATTACATAAAATAGATGAAAAGAATAATGATAAGTATGATTTTTATATATAACCAATAATTTTAAATCCATCCACGAATAATAGTTATGAAAAATACCCTAGGATACACTTATGGAGACGCTATGTCATATTTATGAACATCATTATGGAGTCTTATTATGTTTTACATTATATTTTCATAATTATAATGCTATATTAAGAGTTTATTTATTTAAATATACATATATATATATATATATATCATCCTTGTGATGAGGTCATGAAGAAAGAAGCACCTGCTCACTGGAGGTGGTATCCAAAATATACGCATGAACAACCTTATAATTTTTTAGTGAATATAATTGTAAAAAATTAAATTATATATGATATATTAATAAATATAAATATTTAATTTACATAATATAAATAATTTAATAACAAAATTACAAAAAAACCATTAGAGGAGGTCGTGGAAAACGAATTTCATTTAGTCATGAACTGGTAGTCCGCCGAAAACATGAATGAAAGATTATTGTCCCATTTTATTGAAGAGTAGATGGGTATATTGTATAAAATTAAAATAAAAACATATTAGTTTATTGATAAAATTATTTAATTACATAATAATGGTTGAATAATATTTTAAGGATGTGGAATAAGAATGAAAACTAAATATCCTAGTTAATAACAATACTAATTCATAAAAAATATATTAGGGTTTACACCAAAAGCATAAATATGATGGATTTTTTATAAAAAACGAATATATTACATGATAATGAATTTTATGAAGATATTTTATTAAGTTATTGAATAAATTTAATGGGTTTGGAAATTTTTATAGAATAAGAGATAAGTTTTTCTTTTTAAAGATAGGGAGAGGAACCACTAGAAATTATCAATAAAAGAATAAAAATTGACAATGTAATTCACAATAATAATTCATAAATGGAAATATATTAGAATTTGTTAAATAATATGGTTGATATATTTCCATAGAATATTATTTCAGGATTTTAATAGAATGAATTTCACTTTTCATTAGGTCAAATCCCCCGTTAAACAAATTTTAACTTTAAACATGGAGATTAATTTTTTAAAATTGATCGGTTTCTAATTTTACATATAATATAGAAAAAGTACTATAAGAGTAAAATTTATCAAATTTTAGAATAAGTATCATAGTATATTTTTCTTTACCAAATCTTTCAAAAAATTTAAATAATTAAGTTGTGTATAATTTTATATAAAATAAAAATAATTTTTATTTTGAATCAATTTTGTTAATTTCTGTTTAAATGCATAATTATAATAATAAAAGTATTATATAATCCATTAACTATAAATAATACATCATTATTAGGTATAAAACTCTTTTTGTGACTAAACTCATTCCAAATACAATGCTTTTAATGTCATTATATTTTTTTTCTTTGAGATTTACATTGATTACCCAAGATCTATGTTAAAATTAAATACGAATTTAAAGTAACTATATAATAAAAAATAATTAAAAATAAATAACCATATTAGGGGTAATTTCATTAAACTCAAATTATAATTTAATGTTAACTCATCACATATTTTTATCTATATGTAATCATATAAGAGATATTTAAAAGAAGGAGAATTACATTTTTTCATTATATTTTCAAAAAATATTATATATTCAACTTTCATGGAAAATATTCCAATAAATAATTAAATATTAACTATATTATGATAATAGATGAATTTTTTTAAAAAATAATAATAATTAAGATGAAAATATTTTGGTCGTATCAATGGGGTTTTAAATTGTTCAACCAGATTCACACATTAACCATGGTGATATTTTTTAAATTTTTTTTAATATTCTTCGTTAACAAAAATTAATTTGAAAATATTACCATATATTAATTATTATGAGTAAAAACATGGAATTAATTTTATCATATTCAATTAATATAAATGGATGAATTAAAATTTAAAAGGAACCACTAAAAGGTTTTGAAAAAGAGTTTTTCATTATGTGAATTTTTCATGCATAAGATGATATTATACTAACTCTTTGACTAGTAATTATCATTAAATTTATTTTAATTTATATATACAGTAATATTTTATATATATTATTTTATAAATAATTACTTATTCTAGTTAATTTTAATTAGTTAAAACGGATAATCTTTAGGCACTTGAAATTAGTCTTTCAGAAAACTATGTTTTTAAGATTAATAATAAAAATATATCAAAATAATGAATATTGATGATTCAAATGATGTTAATTTTATTATTATAAATAAAATTAGAAATATTACACTATAATATTAAATATAAAATATAATTTAACTTCTAAGTAACTCTATATAATGTTAATAAATGATAGTATTTGAAAAATTGGAAATTTTCACTATTAACTGAAAAATCAATTATTTCACAAAAATCCAAAAATTTAAACTAAGTTAACTATTAATGATTTCCCATACAATGAAAATATAAATAATTATTTGTAAAAGAATGTTTTATATTATGAATAAAATTATTTTACTAAAAATTGAGGGATTTTTAGTATGAATTTATCAACATATTTATATTTATTAGGATTATTTTATAGATATATCATAAATAAGTTAATAATATTCATACCCACCAATTTGATTACTATGATATAATGGTAATTCTTAAATAATAATATTCTACTGTTATTTTAGGCTCAACATTGGGTATTGTATATTCTATAGAATATAAACTTCTATTTAAAATATAAGGGTGTGAAATTTATCCCACAATAAAAAACATAATCCTTCCAATTTGAACATGTTAATGGAAATTAATGGGTTTCCATATATAATTATAATTATTAAAATCCCACATCATACAAATTGATAAATAATATTTGTATTGATAAGTGATGAAGGGAATTACAAAGGTAATATTTAACAACAAATAAATATATTTCAAAGTAAAAATAAATTAATGGAAACTGAATAATTTTATATGAAAAAACCATAATGCCTAAAAATTATGTAGAGTTGTAGAGATAATTGGTCATAAGAAATTAAAAAATCGTGTGAAATTTAACAACCAAAAAAACATAAACCATTGTTCTTTGAAAAGTTCTGTCATTTTAAAGAAATTGAAGCTAATAGGATACAATTTTTATATCAAGAACAGTTTCCAAGAGTTATAGAATTCCCTATCATTTATACTAATTTAAAGTGAAAAATATAACTACATGAAAATTAATGTTTCATATTTCAATAATGTTATACCAAAAAATATTATCATTATCCAAATGTAGTGTATTAAAGATAAATATTTTTTGTTCCTAATGAACAGAAATGAACCTATAATTGTTCAAAAGATTCAATAAGATAATAAAAAAATATTATTCTATCTTTAGAGAATTACCAAAACAATAATTGTATCACATGTTAAGATAATTCAATAAATAAAAATAAACTTATATTATAAGATAATAAATAAATCTAATAATCCACAATAACCACACCGAAATTTCAAATTAGATTAATTGATATATAACTATCCTCTAAATTAATCAAAATATTACTTACTATAGATATATCCCAAATACATGAATGATTTGATGGCTTATTCATCCAAAATAATTTTTATAGTTATCAAATAATAAAATTTATCGATCATAACGTCTCACAAAAAAAAATGTATATTGCATCATACTATATGATTATAATTTCAATAAATTACCTAAATAATTATAAAGCTAAAATAAAATCATATATGATTCCAAAAATTGACCCAATTGTTATATGTTACAATATTATTATAACCATAACACCATTGATGAAAATCAATCTACAATATAATTCTCAAATATCTATATATAAATACTCTAGTTATTTTCACTCAAATGATTTTTGTAACATACATAGTTCCTTCTATGGTTGAGTACGAAGTGTGAATTATAATTGCGGTAAATGAAAGTTTGGTGTGAATGATATCAATATGATTCATTCTTTATTAATTATGAGGATTGTAGATCTAGTTTGTATTTTGTAAAACATGTGTTTGTAGACATTTTATGTGACATATTATTGACCACATTTAAAGGATTTCCATATAAATGTCTTATTTTACTTGAGGAGCTTGTGAGGTTTTTTGTTTGTGATTTAATTTGAGGTTTTTTATATGGAATATGGTATAATTTTTATTAATGTTGTTCAAAAAAAAATTATCCACACATTATCATCAATCTAGGGAGATCGGAACCTCAAGGGAATCTAGGATATACCCTCAGGCTAACCAACATAAAAGCCTATATATGTATATGTGAATGCAAATATGGGAGTTTTCTAAATAAAAAATTGCGTCATTATGTGAGTCCACATGAAAATGGTGGGGATCCAGCACAGGGAAGTGCTAGCGGGAGAAGAGGACGTTCGTTAACCAGTTTCTGAGCTGTGGGAGATGATCCTTGTATTGTAAGGGTTTTGAATACCTCGTGCTCTTTCGATGTGATATAAATCGTTTTAGGAACCAATGAATCTCTACCATTGGATCTTTTTTGTACTAATGATGTTTATCTGATCATCTTTTCTTACATGTAACTGTTCAATCAACTCAATTAGAAATCATGGTCTTCTGTTTGTCTCTATCCATTGTCTTCTCTAGGTAGCCATGCCCACTAATAGAATACACCAGAAACGCCATTCAACAACAATCATCTTATCTATACAAGCTTCTGATATCAATTTGAGAACATTGATGATCCAAATATAATGAAAATGATTTATTCGTCTCCATTTTCAAAATAATTGGATGAAAAAATCATGGATTCTTTTTGTGCAAATGTTTGATCTTCTAGTGATGGTGATTCTTCACGAATCCGTCTATTTATCTTATTGACACTCATGATTTTAGAAGCATTCAAAATGATGATAGATGTTTATAAATATTTATGTTGATCTCAGTTGTATGATACATTCATCTCACATTTGAGATCTATTTTTGTGTGAGAAACAGTGTTCCTTAAATTACTCTAGTTCGTAAACGTTTTCAGGAAACTCAATTTATGTAAGGGAGAAGATATTTCTATGAGATTACTATCTATTCATTTCATAGTATTATTACTTTAAGAAGAATAGTTTTCTATGAAGAAAATATGATAATGTGATTCTCTTAATCATTTTTTGGGTTGGGAGAAGACATTCAGAGTACAACTGTGTAGTTTTTCATGAAGCAGAATGTAAATATCATATACTCATTCATTAAAATTTTAATGAACCATATAAAATGTATACATACATTGAAACGTGTGAATATGATCCTTCTCGCATAACACCCATTCATGTTTTTACATTCATGTAGATAATTTAATAGTGGTACATTATAGTTTTGTGAAAATGAAGTGTGAACAAGGAAGAATCAATGCAGATTGTAAATAAACATGTATAAAACCCATGAATATAGTATAGATAGTATGGGAATGTGATTTATATGTAATCATATTATTTGGTTGTTAAGAAGAGATTTAGAAGGCATTGTAAAGTGTATTTTGAAATTTATGTACATGACGTTGAGTTTTCACATGAATGTTTAGATTGCCATGAAATGTTAAACATATATGCATGATGAAATAAACATGAAACATAATCATTTCATGTATATTGTGGGATAGTTATTTTGAATAATTAATCCATAATAGATTTATTATCAGTGATACAAAATAATTTTCTATAGTTCTCAGTTTTAATGGTCAGTGTGGCCATCTTATACTAAAGAAGGAATATTTTTCTGAGTTGTTCTGTAATGAGGAAACTAATTGTATTCAGTTATCAAAAATATTATACCAAGACTAGAATCAGTGAAAAGGTACTAAAATTTTACATGAGCTAGTGTCCTGCAAAAATATTTTGGAGGAGGATAAAATGATCATCATATTTTGGGATCAATTATTCCTGAAAAAAATGAGGTCTATAGCTAGGGTTCTAACCAGTTGCTGAATTTTGTGATTGGGGGATCTAACCAATCACATTAAATAAGGTAATTTTGGGGGGGTCTAATTAACTATTGAAGACTGATTGAAACTAAGCGGTAAAACCAATCTTTAATCGGGGGGGTCTAAATATTAATTATGTAATCACCTTCTAATTATGTAAAGAATCCATTTTGGGGGGTCTAACTAACATAGATAAGAGTTATTCTTTGTAAAAAACCATTTAAATCCCTATGTGCTGTGTTTTTTTGTTTGTTTTTAATTGAAGTGTGAGGATAAGTATTAAAGATGAGGGATCAATACTTTAATCTATCACAGATGTCAAATCAATAGTAAATGATTGTGAGAAATTATTAAACAACAGATTCACCCCTATTAGTGGTATTTAACATATCCATGGACACTTCAATTGGTACCATAAGAATGGTACCCTCTATAGAACTAGAATAAATTCTATGAAATGAAGAATATAAATTCCATGAAATGCCCAGGAATTCATATATTTGAGGGCACAATTTAACAATGTTGGAGGAATATGATGCTTTGTTACATATATCTATTGGTCTATAAGTGAGAGATTTATTGATAGTGGCTTCACCTCCTATTAGTGGTGATGTTGATGAGACTCAATCTAAAATTAGAAATCAAGAAATCTATGAAATTTTTCAGAATTAAATCTTGATGGATCTAATAGAAAAAGTTTACACTCAAGTGATGGGTCTTCAAACTACCAAGGAAATCTAGAAAAAACAAAAAAGTCATTCTGAAGGAAATATTATAGATAGATAATCCATGTTCCAAATATGGAGAACCAAGTTTTAAGATATTAAAATTAATTATTATGAATGTTTTGATGACTACTTTAAACTATTGAATGAAATTTTTTACAAAATTATAGGTTTTAGAGAAAAGATGGATGATTTTACTGTTGTGAATAATCATATGTAAATTTCCCAGATTGTTTTGACTCGAATTTGTTTCTAATATAATAAAAGTGGATCTAACATTTGATGAACTAAAAATTTACCATCATAACATATGAAATGAGAAACGTTTCAGCATTCAAGAAAAATGAAAGAGATGAGATGGCCATTCAAGAAATGGTAAAAGGTCAATCTAAACCCAATGAAGAACAAGAACAAAATTATTGTATGTATGATAAATATGAATATTACATTAAACAAATTATTTCCATGTTTAAAAAAATGTTTAGTAGGGTAATTTATAAAAGAAAATAGAAAAAAATCACTAATGTGTAAGAATTTTCATAATAGTGGTCAATTTTTTTGTAAACTTTCAAAGATGAAGGCTGATGATATTTATAACGACCCATAATTTACATACCTTGTTAATACATAAAAATTGAAGCATACTTATTACAACATATAAGAAAACCATGAAAGGACCGTAAAGGTATAGTGTCTTTAGAAACTGGGAAACATAAACAACTGTTCATAAAGCGTCTACTTTGCCTCCGATTTATTTCATCATATCTAGAGTCCATTTTGGCTTATCCTACTTAATAACCTTCTTCCTGACCTAGAGAAATAAAAAATACAAAAGGGTGAGCTCAAATTCTCAGTAAGGGTAAACAAAAGAAATATCAATCACATCATATACATAAGAATATAAATTTTTGAAATCATAACCTGCAAAAGAAATCATAATTTCATAACATGGGATAAATCATAGATGTGAAATGTAATCCCAATAATCATAACATAAAACATGAAACTTTGTGGAATACACACATAATCATAGAGAATCATTTATTATTAGTCATGACTCATTTCCAAGACTATCTTAGTGGACAAAGTCTATTTCTGAACCGAGTTCACTCCTCGTTTCAGTCATGTTTCACTGAACCGGTTTAACCTTCCGTTCTAGCCATGTCTATCTCATGAGATATAAAATCTTTACCCAATTAATTGGAGGGAGATATAGGTCCCACCCATCCCATAATGATACCATTATTATGTGTGCCACAAAATCATAAATCATACATCATTGCATAACCTATGTAATAAAAATGGGATTCTTAAACAACATGACATCATAAAAAAATTCATATAAGATAATTGAATTCATAAAAATAATTCCATCACAAAATAATCAAATCAATGTAATAATATGGATAGAAACAGAACCCTATATTATCTTAGATGGAAAATAATTTTGATAAAACACTTGAACTCCATTCTTGAGGAAAATATCCTTTCTACTTCAAAAACACTTTTCCTTTCTTAACATGCCACACAATTCTAAAATAAAAAAGTTGATTAAAAATATACTTGAAAACATGTAATGGATGCTTCATGGAATTAATGTTTTAAAAATCCATTCATGCCGTATAAGTTAAAAAAACATTCTTCCCGTACTTTTGTCGGAAAAGTCAAAAAGTACCTCGTACAAAAAATGACAAAAGATTCCTTTCATATCTTTCACTAAAAACTCACTGAAGGGTAAAATTGGATTTAACGTTTGTTGGTGGATCGAAACAATATTACATTTTGAGGAAACATGGATGTGGATGATAAAATACACCCTAGTAAATACCAAAGTATAAACAATCTCTGATAAAAATGAGATTGTGATAATTCCCTTACCTTAGGTCCAATTTGCTTTGTAAGTGTCCGAACCTCCTGTATAATGATTTAAATAATGTTATTGACTTATTCCAGAATCATACTTATTTTTATGATATCATATATGGTCATATTATTAGCTTCTTGTTAGTAATATTTCATTACTACTTGTTATTCGGGTGTTTATTACTTTTTGTTCTTCTGTGTGTTTTGTCGAATAAATTCATATTTTTCTTTTTAGGTTATAGATAACTCATTTATAGAATGGTATTATTATAATATATTCATTCATTCAATTCATTTATATAATCATTATGCAATGAAGATCATGTAGAAAGAGTCACATCACATCTTGGAGACGATATTCCGTATGTACGCACGAGTGATGATATCGTTCCCATGATCGTGCAATTGTAATGGAGTGTATATATAAAATTTCAGAATCAATATCACTTTACAATAGTCATTATTTACACCATTATACCCATCCAAGTAAGGTGGTGGTGGAAAATAGATTACACCACGGCGTGGAGACGGTATTCTGTACGTACGCACGCACAGTGATTTTGTTTTCCGTAGGATGGATAGATGGGGAAATAGGGTTGTTTCATACTTATAATAACATATCCATATATGAGTGATACTGATGTTATTAATTCATAACAAAAAAACTAAAGAAGAAGAAGTGGAATAAGAAATAAAGATGAAAGAATCGGTAACGGACATTACCTATTCTTTGAAGCGCTTCTTTGAGACCTCCTTTTATGGCACTAAAAGTGGTCTTTGAAGAAGACCAGGACCTCTAGGATGTTTCTAGGGAAGTGTAGAGAAGCAATTGGCAGGGTTTGGCCGATCATGAAGGCTCAATGTGGTGTGAGGAAGAGAGGGAGGAGGTTCCCTTTTATAAGGGAGGAGAGGGGCACCATTGGAATAACTAAAACTATTATTTTATTATAAAGTCAAATTCGGTTTTTAATAGCTCCAAATTTATATATTTCGAAGCTAAAGTGGGGATGGGTCGAAATCCTCTAATCCAATATAATTTAGACAGGTTTAGGTTCCTATTTTAACCTTATCATTTAGATTTAACATTAAGTTAAATAATTTTACTTTTACCGCGTCTTCTTGTGTTCTTATACTATAAGGTTAATAAATATACTCTAAGCATCCAAACTAACCCCTAGTTGTTTATTATTAATATATATAACCTTATCTAAGTAATTTGGCTGAACCATAGATATTTAGGAATAAAATACAAATTAATAATATAATATTTGTTTTAAAAACTATTTTATGTCAATTTTGACACTATTTAGTAATTGATTTTTGGGAAACTCATTATAGAATTATTAGTTCAAATAAAGTTAATTAAATCAATAATAACATGTCATATTAACCTATAAAATTAGTGGAATTCGTATAAAGTCTCAAATTATATTGTTATTGGGTATTTATAACATCAATTATGTCAATATTTCATTAATAAGATAATTACTACATCATCATTGTGTCATAAATAAGTTAAATTATTTAAAGTCTAAAAATTACAAATAAAATATCATTATGTAGGAAATATTTTTAGCTCTCTAAATAATTTTTATAGTCGAATTTATCTTATGTATAACCCTATATTAAAAATTATTTATTTATTAATCATTGATCTTAACTATTTTAACCCTTCTTTAAATAAATTAATAATAAATGTTTTAATCTAATCCAAGTGGGCCTAAATGGTCATATTTTATTCTTAAGGTTGTTTTTGGTCGAATTTCAATTATCCAATTGAATTAGAACATGTGTTAGGGAAATAATAATAACATTGCTATCCTTAATTACCCTATTTACTTATAACCGTGGTAAATAAAAGTAAAAAGTTACTATTCACCAAAAATTATTTTCATCTCATTGAACCACATTTTACTTACTGACATCAACCATTTCTCTTGGATTTTTGAAATTACACTCACAGAAGCGGTAAAATTATGTTTTATGAAAAATTCAGTTTTTTAACTACCACTTAGTGGTTTCACTATTCATCAAAAATTGATAGTTTTCAGAAAAATAACAAAATTTCACCCTATGCTAATTTTGATATTCTGAATCCAAAAATGAGATGAATTTGAAAAATAAAATTTAAAAAATTTCAAAAAGTGGTTATTACTATTCATAACGGCTAGTTTTAATACTATTTTAATAGCATATCATTGTTTAGTGAAACTTGGTATTGCGTACGACGCAAGCTATCGAGGAAGGCCACAATTGCGTGTAAAGCAAGCCAAGCTAGTGTTGTGTGTAGTGAAAGATTCCTTTGGTAAAAACAAAATATTTCTCATAAAAGTCTCGGGCGTTAAATTCTACCCCCCTTAAAATGAATTTCACCCTCGAAATTCATCACTTTGTAACAAAAAGTTGGGGATACCTCTCCCTCATTATATCCTCAAGCTCCCATGTAGCTTCTTCTAATTGGTGGTTCCTCCATAAAACATTCACCAAGCGAGTGGTCTTGTTTCGTAGGTCTTTTTTGCTATGATCCAGAATCTCTATCGGCTCTTCTTAATAAGAAAGATCTTGCTCCAGCGGTACAACTTCTGAGCTGAGTACATGTGAAGGATCAGTTATGTACTTTCTCAGGAGAGATACATGGAACACATCGTGAACTTGAGAGAGATTCGGTGGAAGCGCCAATCGGTAGGATACCTTCCCAACACGATCCAGTATTTCGAAAGGATCGATATATCTAGGGCTCAACTTCCCCTTCTTTCCAAATCTCATGACACTCTTCCAGGGAGATATTCATAAGAACACTTTATCACTGAATTCAAACTCTAGGTCCAATCTTCGGTTGTCGGCATAACTTTTCTGTCGACTCTGAGATGCTCTTATGTGTTGTTGAATAGATCAGACCTTTTCTGCCATCTCATCAACAAGATCAGGTCCTAATAGCTTTCTTTCCCCAACATCATCCTAGCAAGTTGGAGTCCTGCATTTCGTTCCACATAGAGCTTCATAAGGATCCATCTGAATACTAGAGTGAAAGATATTATTATAAGAAAATTCCACCAAGGGTAGGTGTTGATCCCAACCACCTTTGAAATCCATAGAGTAGGCTCTCAACATATCTTCTAGAGTTTGAATTGTTCTCTCAGACAGACCGTCAGTCTGAGGATGATAAACAGTGTTGAAACTCAACTCTGTATCCAGAGTATGCTGAAGACTTCGCCAGAACTATGAGGTAAACCTCGGATCCCGATCAGTTATAATAGAAAGTGGTACTCCAAGCAATCTTACCACTTCACATATATCCTGGCAAGATGATCTAGAGAGTAATCCTCTCTAATAGCGATGAAGTGTGCAGACTTTTTAAGACGATTAAATATGACCCCGATAGCATTATTGCCTTTGGATGTTTTAGGAAGTCCGCTGAAAAAGTCCATAGTGATGTTTTCCCATTTCCATTCAGGTATGGGTAATGGTTGTAACATCTCCTTAGACTTCTGTCTCTCAGCTTTAACTTGCTGACAAACCAAGCATTAAGAGACATATTCAGCAACATCTCTTTTCATGCCATACCACCAGAGTTACCCTTTCATGTCCCTATACATCTTCCTGCTTCCAGGATGAATAGAGAATGAAGAACTATGAGCCTCATCCAGCAGCTCCTTTATTAATTCAGGGATGGGAGGAACACAAACCGATTCCTAAACATTATTATCCCATCACAATCAAGGTTTTATTCAGGAACATTTCTCACCTTATTTTGTAACTCTACATCTTCTTTCTTCGCCTCTTTAATCTTCACTTGTATAGATGGTTGAACATTCATTTGAGAAAGATACGATTTTTCCCTTTCCATTATAATTCCATGATCCTTCCTTTTTAAATCCATAAATATTGGATCTTTTGTGATCCTCATCATGGATAAACAGGCATTCTCTTGTCGACATAATGCATCTGCCACCTTGTTTGCTTTACCAGGGTGGAAATGAATTGAGCAGTCGTAATACTTAATTAGCTCCAACCATCTTCTTTGGCGCATATTCAGCTCCTTTTGTGTGAAAATATATTTTAAACTTTTATGATCAGTATAAATGTCACACCATTCTCAATAAAGATAATTCCTCCAAAAAGTTAATGCAAAGATTACCGTAGCTAACTCTAAATCATGAGTTGGGTAATTTTTCAAATGTATTTTCAACTTTCGTGAGGCATAAGCTATCACCATATCATTTTTCATAAAAACACACCCCAACCCCTTCTTGGATGCATCACTGTAGATCACAAAATTTTCTCCACTACAAGGCAGTGTGAGCATAGGTGCACTGGATAACCTTCTTTTCAACTCCTTGATATTCTCTTCACATTCCTCCATCCAGACAAACATAGATCTTTTCCGAGTCAACTTGTTGAGTGGATTAGATAATCTTGAAAAATCTTTCACAAAACGTCGATAATATCCTGCCAAACCAAGAAAACATCCGATCTCAGTTACTGTTGTCAGTCTCTTCCATCTTTCGATAACCTCTGTTTTTGCTGGATCCACAGATATCCCCTCTTTTGAGATTATGTGACCCAAAAATGTAACATTTTGAAGCAAAAATTAACACTTGGTAAATTTCATATGAAACTTCTCCTTTCTCAGGGTCTTCAATATAATTCTCAAGTGATCTTCATGTTCTTCCTTGCTCTTTGAATAGACAAGAATATCGTATATAAAGACTACCACAAATGGATCAAGATAGTCTCTATAGACTCTATTCATCAGATCCATAAAGATAACAGGGGAATTAGTAAGACCAAATGGCATCACTATAAATTCATAGTGTCCATACATTGTACGGAAAGCCATCATTGGTATATCCTCCCTTTTGACCCTTAATTGATGATACACTGAATGAAGATCAATCTTGGAAAAGTATTGAACTCTACGTAGTTGGTCAAATAAGTCATCAATGCATGGGAGAGGATATTTGTTCTTGATAGTGATCTTGTTAGGTTCTCGATAATCAATGCAGAGTCTCATTGATCCATATTTCTTTCTAACAAACAGAACAGGTGCTCCCCAAGGTGACGCACTAGGGCGTATAAACGCCTTATCAAGATTCTCTTGGAGTTTCTTCTTCAATTCTTGCAACTCAATTGGGGCCATTCTATAAGGTGTCTTTGAAATAGACAAAGCACCTGGTACAAGTTCTATTGAAAACTCAACTTCATGATTTGGTGGAAGACCGGACAATTCCTCCAGGAAGACATCATCAAACTCCCGTACAATTGGAACATTCTTAATCGTGAGTTTCTCACTAACCATTTGAGATAAATAACCTTCATTTTGTGGAATCAAGACCCATAAGATGGATGAAATTTCCACTTGAAGGTTATGTTAATCCTTGCATCAATAGACGATCATAGATTGATCTGGAATATAAAATGTGACTTCACTTATTTGGAAATTGGTATGAGCTCCATGTAGAGAAGGACAATCCATGCCAAGAATCACATCACATTCCACTATAGGATGGATCACAAGATTTGCAGGAAGCAAATTCCCACAAACATCAATCGGAGAAGAATTATAAACTTTTGATGCGACTTTTTTTCCATTAGGGGTTGTCACATCTAACTCAACATCTAATTGTTGAGGTAATACGGTGATACCCTTAGAAAATTCTTCAGAAATAAAGTAGTGGGTGGATCCAAAATCAAATAAAACATTTTCAACTTTAGAGTGGATGGTAAGTGTACCATTCACCACATCATTATCGTACTCCACATCGCTGATAAAAATTTCATGTGACTTTCCTTTGTCTTTATCCTTAAGAGTTTGTTGACGTCGACCATCATCATCAACCCTTGGATTGGGGCATTTATTGGGATAATGCCCCATCTCCTTGCACTTGAAACATTTATGTGTAGTAGGTTCATTCTATGTGTCCCTTCCTTTGTTTGCATCATTAGACATCTTCTTCCCATTATTACAGCATTCAAATGCCTGATGTCCTTCCTTTCCACATTCTAAACATTTACATGTCCCATTAATACAACTCCCTCCATGTTCCTTTCCACACTTTGAGCATAAGGGAAAGCTCATCTTCTTTTCAGTGTGCTCTTTAGATTTTCCTTTGAATTCCATTTTCCTCTTCTTATCAAACCCATATGACTGATGGGTTACTCTAATCTCCATCTAAAAATTGAGAGCACATCGAATGATTTCCTCGTAGCTATTGAAGTCCCTTATGGATAACGCCCTTCGAAGACTTGTTTTTAAGCCACTAAAGAATCGATCGATTTTACTCTCATGTTGGATAGTAATACCAGAAGCATACCTTACAAGTCTCGTAAAATTTTCTTCATAGGTACCAACAGATTCCTCATCCTATTGCTTCATTTAAAGAAACTCTTTCTCCATCATTGATCGGAGAATACGAGGGAAGTACTTATTTAAAAATAAGTTCTTGAACGCGTCCCATTCCATGGACCGAATTTCATCCTTTTCCCTTGTATTCTTAATAACATTCCACCATTGATCAACATCTCCTTCGAAACGATACACTGCTAGGATGACATTATCATGTTCAGAACATTGAAGAACTGAATATATCTTTTCAGTAGTACTAATCCATTGTTCAGAAATTAATGAATCAGTAGACCCGCTGAATGAAGGTGGACGCTGCCTCATGAAGGATTCAACAGAATGTTGCTCCTTCCTTTGCACGTTTGTATGTCCTGCATGATTCATAGCTTGAGAATGTTTTGTGATCATGGCTACAAGATTTTTCATTCCAGCTCCCATAACGTTTGGTTGCTCAGGGGGGCAATCATTGCCTTGCCCGTCGCATTACGCATTAACATGGTTCCTTGGGTCCCAGCCATTGACTAAAACCAAGAAGAATAGTTTGAGAAACACTAATTATAATAGGAAAACCACATAATCAATAATAAAATTTCACACTTAAGGTCTTATCCTAGGTTATTGATGGCCATTTCTAAAACACTAAGATTGTGTTCTATGCTTAGACTTATCCTTAGGGTTCTTACTAAGGCTTTCACATCCAAGTTTCCAAAGGTTGATTATACCTTTCCTCTGATACCATCTATAATGACCCATACTTTACATACATTGTTAATACATCAAAATTGAAGCATACTTATTATAACATATAACAAAACCACGAAGTACTGTATAGGTATAGTGTCTTTATAAACTGGTAAACATAAACAACTGGTTCATAAAGCATCTACTTTGCCTCCCATTTATTTCATCATATCTAGAGTCCCTTTTGGCATATCCTAATTAATAACCTTCTTCATGACCTGGGGAAATAAAACATACAAAAGGGTGATCTCAAATGCTCAGTAAGGGTAAAAAAGGAAATATCAATCACATAATATACATAATAACATATGTTTTGGAAATCTTAACCTGCAAAAGACATCATAATTTCATAACATGGGATAAATCATAGTAGTGAAATGTAATCCCAATAATCATAACTTAAAACATTAAACTTTGTGGCATACACACATAATCATAGAGAATTATTTCTTATTAGTCAAGACTCATTTCCAAGACTATCTTAGTGGACAAAGTCCATTTTTGAACCAATTTCACTCCTCGTTTCAGTCTTGTTTCACTGAACCGGTTTAACCTGCCATTCTAGCCATGTCTATCTCATGAGATATAAAATCTTTACCAAATTCATTGGAGGGAGATATAGGTACCACCCATCTCATAATGATACCATTCTTATGTGTGCCACAAAATCATAAATCATACATCATTGCATGACCCATGTAATAAAAATGGGATTCTTAAACAACATGACATCATAAAAAAATTCATATAAGATAAAGGAATTCATAAAAATAATTCCATCACAGCATAATCAAATCAATGTAATAATAGGGATAGAAACAGAACCCTATATTATCTTAGATGGAAAATTATTTTGATAAAACACTTGAACTCCATTCTTGAGTAAAATATCCTTTCTACTACAAAAACACTTTTCCATTCTTAACATGTAATACAATTATAAACTAAAAGAATTTGATTAAAAATGAACATGATAACTAGTAAAGGAAGCTTCATGGAAATAATGTTTCAAAAATCCATTCATTCCTTATAAGTTAAAAAAAACATTCTTCCCGTACTTTTGTCAGAAAAGTCAAAAAGTACCTCATACAAAAAAAGACAAAAGATTCCTTTCATATCTTTCACTAAAAACTCTCCGAATGGTAAAATTAGATTTAATCAATTGTAGGTGGATGGAAATAATATTACATATTGAGGAAACATGGATGTGGATGATAAAATAAATCCCAGTAAATATCAAAGTATAAAAAATCTCGGATAAAAATGAGATTGTGATATTTCCCTTACCTTAGGTCCGATTTGCTTCGTAAGTGTCCGAAACTCCTATATAATGATTAAAATAATGTTATTGACTTATTCCAGAATCATACTTATTTTTATGATATCATATATGGTCATATTCTTAGCTTCTTATTAGTAATATTTCATTACTACTTGTTATTAGGGTGTTCATTACTTTTTATTCTTATGCGTGTTTTGTCGAATAAATTCTTATTTTTCATTTTAGGTTATAGATAACTCATTTATATAATTTTATTAGTGTAATATATTCATTCATTCAATTCATTTATATAATCATTATGCAATGAAGATCATGTAGAATGAGTCACATCACATCGTGGAGACGGTATTCCATACGTACGCATGAGCGATTATATCATTCCCATGATCGTGAAATTGTAATGGAGTTAATATATACCATTTCAGAATCAATATCACTTTACAATAGTAATTATTTACACCATTATACCCATCCAATTAAGGTGGTGGTGGAAAATAGATTACACCACGGCGTGGAGATGGTATTCCTTACGTACGCACGCGCGGTGATTTCGTTTTCCATAGGATGGATAGATGGGGAAATAGGGTTGTTTCATACATATAATTACATATCCATATATGAGTGATACTTATTTTATTACTTCATAATGACACAAATAAAGAAGAATAAGTGGAAGAAGAAATAAAGATGAAAGAATCGGTAACGGACATTACCTCTACTTTGAAGCGCTTCTTTGAGACCTCCTTTTAGGGCACTAAAATTGTTCTTTGAAGAAGACCAGGACCTCTAGGATGTTTCTAGGGAAGTGGAGAGAAGAAATTGGCAGGGGTTGGCCGAGCTTGAAGGCACAATGTTGTGTGAGGAAGAGAGGGAGGAGGTGCCCTTTTATAAGGGAGGAGAGGGGAACCTTTGAAATAACTAAAACTATTATTTTATTATAAAGTCAAATTCTGTTTTTAATAGCTCCAAATTGATATATTTCGAAGATAAGGTGGGTATGGTTCGAAATACTCTCATCCAATAGAATTTATAAAAGTTTAGGATCCTATTTTAACCTTATAATTTAGATTTAACATTAAGTTAAATAATTTTACTTTTACCGTGTCTTCTTGTTTTCTTATACTATAAGGTTAATAAACTTACTATAAGCAGCCAAAAGAACCCGAAGTTGTTTATTATTAATATATATAACCTTATCTAATTAATTTGGTTGATCTTTAGAATTTTAGGAATAAAATCATAATTAATAATATAATATTTTTTTAAAGCCTATTTTATGTCAATTTTGACACTATTTAGTAATTGATTTTTGTGAAACTCATAAGAGAATTATTATTTCGAACAAAGTTAATTATATCAATACTAACATGTTATATTAACCTATAAAATTAGTGGAATTCATAAAAAGTCTCAAATTATATTTGTTTGGATATTTATAACATCAATTATGTCAATATTTCATTAATAATATAATTACTCCATCATCATTGTGTCATAAATAAATTAAATTACATTAATTCTAAAAATTAAAAATAAAATATAATTATGTAGGAAATATTTTTATCTTTCTAATTAATATTTATAGTTGAATTTATCTTATGTATAACCTTATATTAAAAATGATTATTTATTAAACATTGATTTTAACTATTTTAACACTTCTTTAAATAAATTAATAATAAATGTCCTAATCTAATCCAAGTGGGCCTAAATGGTCATATTTTATTCCTAAGGTTTTTTTTGTAGAATTTCACTTATCCAATAGAATTAGGACATGTGTTAGGGAAATAATAATAACATTTTTACCCTTAATTACCCTATTTACTTTTAACTGTGGTAAATAAAAGTAAAAAGATACTATTTACCAAAAATTATTTTTATCTCATTGAACCACATTTTACTTACTGACATCAACAGTGTCTCTCAGATTTTTAAAATTCTACTCAGAAAAGCAGTAAAATTAAGTTTTATGAAAATTTCAGTTTTTTAACTACAACTTAGTGGTTTCACTATTAATCAAAAATTGAAAGTTTTCAGAAAAATTCCAAAATTTCACACTAGGCTAATTTCGATATTCTGAATCCAAAAATGAAGTCAATTTTGAAAAATAAAATTTAAAAAATTTCAAAAAGTGGTTATTACTATTTATAACGGCTAGTTTTAATAATATTTTAATAGCATATCGTCGTTTAGTAAAACTCGATATTGCGTACGATGCAAGCTATCGAGGAAGGCCGCAGTTGCGTGTAAAGCAAGCCAAGTTAGTGTTGTGTGTAGTGAAAGATTCATTTTATAAAAACAAAATATTTCTCATAAAAGTCTCGGGTGTTACAATATTTTATCAGATGAAGAGGATAAAAATTATTTAAAAAGGAATTTGAAGAAACCTAAGGATATTTTTACATCCATGAAGAGAAATATGATGATCATAGAAATAGATTACGTTTCTTCATTGTTTTTTGAGTTATATGATGGAATATATTTAAATAATATGATGTTCTTTGTGGGTAAATATATGAAATTTAGAGACTCATTTGAAGGCGATATAGGTGATGTGGGAACAAATTTTGAATTGGCCATAAAAGGAAAAATGGAAGCTACTTTGGTTGACAATATAAAACTCATGAAATTGAAAAAAAATACTAAATAATGAAATTAATAAGATCTTATTTGAGAATAAAGTTCATTTAATTAAAGAGAAGACACATCATAATGATATAAGAATAATTTAGAAGAAGATTGAAGAGCTATATGGATAGATCAAAACGATAAAAAAATGAAGATATTAATTAAGATACCTTAGAATTTATTGATGAAAATTTACAAAACTATTTTAAATTCACTGAATTCTATAAAAATTATGAATGATCATAAAGAGTTTTTTAAAAAAAATATTAACAATTATCTTAGACATGAAATATCATCCTTTCATCTAAATGTGATTTGAAGATGATTAATTAAAATTCACCAAATTTGTTGAGAATAATGGTTAATATTTTGAACATACTAGGAAGAAGGGTTCATTGAAAAAGGGTGATTCTATGCCAAGTAAATCTCAATGTACATTTGGTGTTTCTAATAATGTAGGTCTGAATGGAAATATTTAATGTAACTAGCTAAAAAAATATAAAATATTTTCCACAAAGGAAGAGTTTACTAATATTGACAAATGATTTCCTCATAATAATATACATTCAATGTATGTGAAAAGGATAAAACAACAACTTTTATAACAAAATTAATATCAAATTGTTTGACTAAGTTTTAGGGGCTACTGTTGGTGTTGTGTAGTGTTTGGTTATAAAGCATATTTATTCTTGTATAACATGTCAATTCCAAGGAGGATTAATGAATCAAGAGGGATAAATTCTAACTAGACAAGATCAAATGATAATAAAGGGAAGCATGAGATCAAGACATTATCTAATCTTTAAATAAATAACATAAACATGTTTTTGAAAGAAGTCCCATGTACATTTGGTCAAGAATTTCATGGAGATAAAAATTGAAATGTTTGATTATCAAGTAATATTCCTTATAATGAATATTATAATAAAATTAATGTAGTGAATAATAGTACATTAACCAATGAATTTCATGATAATATGAAACAATTTAAAAATTATCATAAGGCTATATGTGTAAAAGAATAGAAAATGATGATATTTGGAATATTTAAGGATGATGAGGAGTCATCTACAAATTATGACATGAAAATACTGAGTTTTGAATGGTGTGAAAAATTTTGGAATGACATAAAACAATGTATGATACATATAAAATCCTAAGTGATGAAGTAGAAC
Organism: Viscum album; assembly: GCA_963277665.1. Classification (NCBI taxonomy): domain Eukaryota; kingdom Viridiplantae; phylum Streptophyta; class Magnoliopsida; order Santalales; family Viscaceae; genus Viscum; species Viscum album. The sequence goes on along the minus strand of OY728156.1, from coordinate 1,426,810,894 downwards.
TATTCCAAATGAAAATTAAAAAGGATAAAGGGAAAACAAGGTTGAGAGGAAGCTCTTGGTCTAAGTGTTATTTCTAAGGAACCAAAATATTCCTCCTTATCCCCTATTATAGATGATTTTATTTAATTATTTGAATGATATGGATGCATCCCTTGATGGGACACATTAATGATTTGAATCAATCAATTTTTCTTCACACTCGTATCATAATGATGATCCTTCTCATAAAAATAATCTGAATTTTATTAAAATGCTAAAAAAATGTTTTGATCACATGAACCTTTTGATTTTTTTATTGTGATGTCTGTTGGAAATATCATAGAAATATTGTTCAAGACATTCCTAGAGATGATGTTGTTGAAATGAGTTTTAGATCGGTATCACATTATAAGGATTAAATAGCTTTTATGCTTTTGTGGAATCTCTCTTGTTTTATACATTGGGCTTGCCCATGTAGACATCAAGTCAATTCACACAAGATCATTTCATTTTTTGTGTGATATTTTATTCATCATGTAATTTATAAATGAAGAAGAAGGGGATTTTGATCTCCTAAACTCAAATTATTATTTATAACCAATAAGTGGGAGAATGAAAAGTAAACATATTTATATCATTTGGGTATTGAAAAAAATACAAAGGGGGATATTGAAATGTGATGTTAATTGAATTTTTTCTCAATGAATATTTTGTGGGGATGATCTCAATATTCATTAAGGTTTATTAAATGTAAGGACTACATAGCAATTTTGTATTTCATAAAACATGTGTCTGAACATTTGAAGTGACACATTATTTATAACATTAAATTTTGTTCCATCAAAAATGTTTAACTTTTCATGAAGATCATTTTTTATTTTGTATTTTTATTTAATTTTTGGGTTATACTATAAAATATGTTTTGATATTTTTTTTAAAAAAAAAGTCCATCAAAAAATTTATCCACACATAGTTAGCCAGCTAAGGTGAGATGCACCATAGGGGCAGTAGAGCTCTACGCTTAGGACTCCCATCATAGTAGCCTAAGTATGCAATGTTGTATGCCCACATGGGTTCATGGGAGAACCGAAATAGTGTTTCAATGTGGGGTGGCATTATAGTGGTAGAGAGACAGGATGGGGTCGTGCCAGAGGGATCATAGGTCGTTTGGTAACTGATTTTTGAGCCTTGGGATTTACTGCTTGTAGTATAATAGTGAAAAAAACCACATTCCACGTCGATGTGGGATTGATATTTTTAGTAGTGAATGAATATCCATTATTCGATCTATTCAGTATTAATTATGGATACTTGATCGTCTCTCCTATATTTTATCCATGCGACCAACTCATTTAGAATTCAGGGTTTTTCATTTGTTTATATATTTTGTCTTCTCTAGAAAGCTTCACCCTCTTGTATTATACACCAGAAGCACTTTGAAACATAGATATTATTCTCCATATATGATTTTTACCTCCATTTTATTTTCCTGATGATCCTATAATGATTGAAATATTTTATGAAACTTTATTTGGATAAAATTAGGATGGATAAAATCATGGATTCACTATGTGAAGATGCTTTATTCTATAGTCATAGTGATTATTTGAGAAACAATATGTTTGTCTTATAGGTATTCATGCTTCTATAAGTTTCTGAAGGTATTATTACTTATAATAAAAATTGTATTCCATATCATTTTCAATATGTGTTTATCTCACAGTTAAAGATTTTTTAAAGAGAAATGGAGTTCTATGAATCTCTTTTATTCACAATGGTTTTTGTTAAACTCTTTTTTTGTGAGGGGGAAGTGGTTTCCATGGGAAAACTATATGTGAATTGCACACAAGTATTTATTCAAGAATAAAAATCTTCTATGATGCAACTAATATGACACATTTCTCTTAACCATAGTTCTTTTGGTTTGTGTGAATAAAATACAGAGAACCTACTTTGAGGTTTTCATGAAGTAGAATGTATATATCATATAATCTTGTGTGAAGTGTTTGAGGAACCATAGACAGTGTAAACATACGTTGAAACTTGTGAAGATGAACTTCCCCACATAATACCAATTCAAGATTATATAGGCAAGAAGGAAAATGTATAGTGGGTGTTTGCGTTTGCCTAAAAAGTAATTATGCATAAAGAAGAAGAAATTCATATTGTAAATAAAAATTCAGTAACACCTGTATATAATATAGAACTTTTTTCTATGTGCTTTGGTAATATATATCTTACATGGATGTTAAGAAGATATTGAGAAGGCAATGCAAAGAGTATTGTGAAAAGAATGTACATTAATTTGACTTTTCACACGCATATTGAGAAGGCCATGCAATGTTATAAATAAATGAATGATGAAATAAACATGAAACATTTCAATTTAATGTATCTAATGGGACTATGATTTTTAAGATATATTCAAAAATAGATTTACTATCTGTGGATTAGAGGAATTGTTTGTGTATCTGAGAATTCAGTGGTTAGTGATGCAAATTTTTCTAATAATGAACGAATATTTGATCGAGATGTTCTGTATTAAGGTAGCTTATTATAATTAGGGATTAGAATTATTTGATCAAGCCCAAAATTGGTGAAAAGGTACTAAAATTGTATATGAGCCTTTGTGATCTTGAAATCTTGTGGATGAGTATAAATTGATAAACATATCTTTGGATAAATTATTCAATAAAATGTTTAAGGCAGCAACTAGGGGGTCTAACCAGTTTCTCATGTTTGTTATTGGGTGGTCTAACCAATCATGGTGAAGAATGTGCAGTTTATGGGTCTTACCATCTATTGAAGGATGATTGTAACTTGGGGTAAAACTAGTTAGTAATTAGGTGGTCTAAACAATTACTATTGCAATCAACTTCTGATATAGGGGATAATCCATGTTAGGTATTTTAACTAACATGAAATTGAGTTTCTCTTTTTACCAAGCATTTTAAATCATTACGTGATATGTTTTCATTATTTTTTATTACATGCTGGGTGAGGCTGAATATCAATGACAAGGGATAAAGGAATTAATGATTCCATAAGATTGAATCAAATGAAATAGATTTTTTAAAAAAATATTATACCACTTATTCACCCCCTTCTTGGTGGTATTTAAATTATCCTTTGACATATTAGTGGAATACCACATAATCTGTTTCTTATCCAAACATTAAAATGATATTCTACACATAGACTTCTCTTCATGTTTTTTATAATATTTATCATTTCATAATCTCTACAAATAACTATACCCTTCTCTAATACTAAAAATAGTTACCAAGTCCTTTTTTTAAAATTATTACGTAATTTTTAATCCTTAATATTTAGTAATTAAAACCCAATGATCATGAGGCATTCTGTTTCTAGAAGACTAGGTTCATAAAACACTAAAATGATACTAAAACACAATATCCTTATTTTATTCTCCTCAATGAGATCTTAAATCCATTTGAACTCCTAAAACTATATAGTATAACCTATATAATACAGAAAACAAACAAGTGAGATAATTAGAGTAATAAGATAATAAATATGATAACAAAATAGTATATGTGAGGTAGTGGTATAACATGATATAAAAAAAGTGAAGACTCATGAGTTATATCATGGATTTTTAATTTAAGAATAATGATATGAAATGATTAAAAAACGGAATATTTATTTTTGAAAATATAACACAACATTATCCTTATTTAAGGATAACCCTATAGAAAACATGATATGGTGGAAAAGTGCCATAATGATATATGTTTACTCCCTAACCCCTTATATAATGTCTTAAGAGAAAATATCAATACCGATGGCATTGGACAAATTTCTAGGGGAACCAATCATAACATTTTCATGATTTATGTGTTCTAGAAAAGGAAGGCATTCATAATTTAAAAATAATTCAATTACCCAAAGAATGAAAATTGGTTGGATAATCTTGCCTCATATCATAATCAATTTAATGTTCCTAAATAATAATTTGATAAATGAACATAGGTCATGTATTACCCTAATTAAGGAAGGGAGAATAATCGTGGAATCTATACGAGAGATATATATACATATCTTGATATTAATTCATTCTCTAAAAAGACATTATCATAGAATAAAATATATTTAAAATATTATATACAATATTTCTTAATAAAAATACCACCTTTTAATTGAAATCACTTTAAAATATCAAAAAAAATTACAATTTTAATAGAAATTGTTTCATTTGGAAGAAACCATGGAAACATTTAATGGAATTTTACAGTAATTGAGTTGTCATGCATGAAATAAACAGCAACCGTTCCATATAAATTAAATGAAACAATTATTTTTGATCTTGTAAAAAGTAAAAATGTAACATGGTAAAAAAAATGAAAGAAAGAATCATTTTAAATCATTTTATAAAATGTAAATAATGAGTAATTTTTTTAATAAGTATTTATATAAATATAAAGTCATTCATTAAAATAATTTAATGAAAATAATGATATGGAAGAGAAATATTCTTGATGTAAAACAAGATACATTATGATTATTACTTACAAGAAAAGTCATTGATACTTATTTGTTAAATATGTGATGAAATGGAAACCAAACCTGTCAAAAAAATCACGTCTTAAGGAAGATAAATTTGATTTGGTTTAGGAAAATAAATGCATTTCACATCCACAAATAATCATTGAGCATAAATAATATCAAAATTGAAGAAGATTGTAACATAAAGCCCTTTACTATTTAGTTTATTTGAGTAATATCTCATGGATGATGTCAAAATAATTGTAACTTAAATTTCCATGATTTATGAATGATTATATATATACAATTTAAAAAGGATATTATCTGCACCATATAAAATAAATTGATCTATAACATTAAAATGTTACTCAATGAACTTTAATTTAGATGAAAAACCATTAAAAAAGTATATAATCGATATAAAAAATAATAAATGGAGTGATTATTTTATATTTATTTAAATATTTACAAATCAAGTAGAAATAAAAGTTAACTTTTTTTATTACACACATATTATTATCATAAAATTTTAAATGACATAGATTTATAACCCAATAAATGTCAACAGATTTAAGAAACCCCTTACCTCATTTTTGTCTCATCAAGTACATATTTTATTTTACTGAATAATTAAATTATTATATTTATTAATATTATTAAACATATTTATCATGTTTATAAATATAATTTTTTTATTTATTAGCAGGTTTTATTTATCTACATAATCAATTAAGATTACGCCAGATGTTTTGTGGAAATTCATCTTTATAAACCCAAAATGACATCTATATATTAATAGTGGTAAAATTTCTGCTATTAAATCATTCCCATAAAAATAATCATCACAATGTTTTCATTTTATTTCATCAATTATAGATTTAAAACCTAAATTGAATGATTGTATGATAAATTATCTACATTACAGTCATGAGGATGGTAGCCCATATATACACATGACTAACATTTCAATTTTTAAATGATAATTATTCAAGGAAGGTAAGTATTATTTTCATTTAAAACCATGATCATAATAACATAAATATAATATTTTTTATTTAAATATACATATATATAAAATAAAAATGTTGTGATTATGAAGAATGAATCACATCACATCATGGAGGTGGTAGTCAACACTTACACATAGACTACATTATCTTTTCTCAATGAATATATTGGTAAGAAATTAAAAAATATATTATACATTAATAAAATAAAATATTTCATGTATATAATATAAATAAATTAAATTAATCATTATAACCAGCTTTCAGAGAAGGTGATGGAAAATAAATTACATATGTTTTAAAGATGGTAGTCCACTGTACATATGAATGTTATTTTTTCCAAATTGATGGAAAAATAGATGGAAATAGGTTATGAAATTAGATAAAAATAATTTTTATATGGTATATAATCATTTTATTATAACATTTTTTTGAATTCAATTTCTAGGTTGTGGAAAAATAATGAAAACAAAAACTTATATTTTAGAAGTATACCTCTTCTTCAGAAATCTTTTTAATGTTTAGACGAAAAGGTTACATAGAATAATTTTAGGAAAAAAATTCCTCTCAAATTTTAGAGGGAAGAAATTAAGGGAAATTTTAGGTTTTAGATGAAAAAAATTATCCTTTTCTTTGGAGTGGAGTAGTGATGATGTGTCCTTTTTAAGTGGGGGAGAGGACCCACTAAAAAATTTCATTAAAAAATATAAAATGATAAACTCATTCCATAGAAAAATGATTCAAAATTCCAATATATTGGATGGTGGGATAATATAATGTTTATTTATAGTATTACAATATGCTTTATACATAATTAATAAGAAAAAATACTCATAGAATTTAGTTTAAACCCTAGTAAACTAGTTTTAACTATAAATGTGAAAAATAATTTTTTAAACTGAAAGGTATATAGTTTTACTTATAAGATAAAAATTGGATCAAAAAAATAAATGGTCATACATCCTTGAATATTTGAAAACTATTTTATGTATAATGGTGTTTGGGATATTTTTAATAAATTCCTAAAACATTATTTGACATAAAATATCATTAACATCATTTTATAGACTAATAATTTACTTTGAATTTAAATACATTATGATAATAATGATTTCGTCATATAGTGGATTTATATATATAAATACCTAATTTTATTGTATCATTATTTTTTGGAAACATATAACATATCAAATTCCTTATTATAAATATTTTAAAAATTATTTACCATGAATATTCAACTAAATTTACAAGCACTATGTTTGTGTTGTATAATCGTTTATGGTAACTGTATAGTAATTAAAAATTAAAAAAATTTAACATAATTTAAATTATTTAAATATACTAAATATTAACTATAATATTAGTTACCAATTATTTTATAACAATGTGAACAAATATGAGATATTTAAAGGAATGTGTGATACGATTTTGATATTTATTTGATTAAATAATGTTAAAGGAGACTTTCATTTAATAGTTTTCCCCATATAATTTAATATTTTCAAGATAGTGTCAAATTGTGAGATATATTAGTCCAATAAGAATTAATTTCAAAATTCGTGTCTTTTCTACTTATTTTTACCCTAGTTTACGCAGATTTACAATTTTTCAAAGCTTACAATGTTAAATTTTTTTATCCATTTTGGGAAAAATTGGATGAAATGTTTACATGATATTAATTACTATTATTCAAAATTTTTAATCAATTTGACTAAATTCAATTTCGAAAAGTGGTCGAGTTTATTTTATGTTCAAACTATCAAAACATGTTAAATACAAATGTTAAAGAAATGCAATTTCATGAATAAGATGATATTATATTAACAATGTGACTATTAATCATTAATATAAGAATTAGAAATCATATATCCAGATATATATATATTTATATATATATCATTTAAATATTTTTTATTATGATATATTTTAAATAACTAATATGGATAAACATTAGACACCTAAAAACAGTTTTCAAAACACATTGTTTTTTTGAATAAAAATTAACTTATAACAATTGTATGAATATTTAAAATTCAATAGAAATTAATTATGTTTTCATAAATCAACAAATATTATACATAACATTATCAAAAAATAAACAATATAATGGAACATTATAATTACTTGATTTAATGGAATGAAATGATAGTATTTTAAAAACCCATAATTTTATATATTCACTAAAATAGAAATCATTTCAGAAAAATATAAAAATTTCATAAAATATTAAATTTTATATGATGATTTAAATATGTTTTTTATTTTATTAAATAAAAAATAAAATTTTCCTGATGTTAATTGTAAATTTTTTCACAAAATGATTTTTTAATGAAATCATATTTTTTTAAGAATAAAATGCATTAATAAAAAATTGTGTAATGTTTTACTTGGAATATTTTAATATTTAAATATTTAGTATGATATTTATATATAAATATCATCAATTAGTTATACAATTTAATATGAAAATTATTTTATAGGTTAAAACAATCATGTTAAGATACTGACATTTGATGTTTCTTTTAGGCTTAATGTTGTATATTATATATGGTGTCAATGATATTTTTCCTTTTAAAATCTCATGCCGATACATTTTTCCCCCATTTAATAAATTTAATCCTCTCAATTTGAAATTGATCATTGTATTCAATAGATTAACATATGAATTTTTATAAATCACATAACTTGCAAAGGGATAATTAGTATCCTCTTGATTAGAGATAAAGAGAAATATTAATATCATCTTGAATAACACATAACTATGTATCCATATTTGAAAACATCACTAGAATGTGAAAATATATAAATTTAAGATAATGAAAATTCCAAAATAATGATTCAGATTGATAAATATCACTGATTATAAGAAATGAATATTCATAAGAATGTTAATGACCAACAAACCAAAAAAAACTAGAGGTCTAAAAAAGAATATATATTCATCAAAAATGAATGTAATTTGATAAAATATTAATTTAAATAATATGTTCCAATTGATGTAGAATCAGTTATCATTTAATCAAATAACATAAAGAATATTAACATACATGAAAAATATAATTTCATCCTTTATTTAATTTATATAACTATTTGATCTCCTAATACAAATGGTGTGTATTCATGTTAATTGGTTTATGCATGAAGAATTAATATAAATTATCATAGTTCAACAGATTCCACAAAAGTATTACAAGTTGTTCCTTCTGCCTTTTGAAATTAACAAAAACCACATTGGTAGAAAAAGATAACATAATTCCAAAAATGAATAATCCCAATGATGATAAAATACAACATTAATCTGTAAATCCTAAATAATAACACATAAAAATCTAATTATATAATTTAATAAATAAATAGATAAAATATTCATCTAAATATTCCATACTATAGTCGAAACAGAAATATTTGAGTAACTTGGTCACATTTTTACCCAAGATAAATATAACTATTCTCTCCCATTAAAAATTATCACTCTTGAAGTCTCATACAAGAAAATTTATACGATCACATCCAATATGAAACCATTTATATAGATAAACAGAATCACCATATATCCACTAAAAACTCACATATAATACTAAAAATTAAAACCCTCCTTCAATATTTCAAGTTTTTATAAGAAAAACACCATTAATGAAAATGATTTTACAATATAATTCTAAAATCCAAATACATAAATAAATAAATCCTTTAACCTTATTTATTTTTATAATATATTTGTTTCCATGGTCTAGGAAATCCCCATTAACTATTCTATAAAAATAATTTATGGTTTTAAAAAATACAAGTACATTTCCCCTGTTTTTTTACTGACGATATCTCATAGTAAAATATATAAATATTTAGAACATGCTATAATAAGAAAATATACATGTAATACATTTACATATAAAATTAATTGATATATAGAGATAAATATCCAATAAATATAAACCACAGATCATTTTATGTTGTATATTTTGACGATCGAGTTCATAACACACATAAATTAAACAAAAACCCAACACCCTAATTTTATTCACTATTATGATCACTTAAATCCATTTGACATCCTAAACCATTATGGGAAAACATGGGATAAAATAAATTAAAGTGGTGACATAAAACTCCATTTTAAGGGGAAAATGGGACAAGATAACATAATGTGTGTGTTCGAGGTATTATATGATATTAAAAAAGATAAGTCTCACAAGTTATAGGAAGAATAGCATAAATAAAATAGTATCATAAGATCATATAAATTAGTAAATGGGGTAAAATGATATAAAATGCATAATAATAAGTTAGGTATAACTTACTAGATAACATCACATTGTGGAAACAACCACATAATTGATTAGTTTAACTACATTATCCCATACATTTATTCTTACATGATAATATTCACAAAATTAATTATAGCACTATCTGAGTGTTCCTATACTGATATGTTAATGCCGAATATTCCCCACAAAAAAGAAATCAATCGTAAGCCATACAAATAATAATTACCTAAGGAAATAAAATGGGTCCCATAATATTACTAAAATCATAATGAAATGAAATTTACTAATTAATGATTTTGAGAAATGAAAATAAGGAATGTTTTATCCCATTAGATTACGGTATAATAAGATAGGTATATATAGTATGGAAATATAAACCTAATTTTAAAGAAATACATAACATCTAATGTTAATATCAATGAAATAAATGTATTTAAATGATTTCACAGAATATATATTAATTAAAATCTCCTTTTCACTTAAAAATCAATTATTTAACATCAAATAATTTTTAAAATTTTACAGGAAATAGTAACTTGGAAATGAATCGTGGAAACTAGTACATTATGCATCAAATAGTTTAGCGGTAATCGAGGTGGGAAATTATTTACATGCCCTATAAATTAAAATAAGTCCTTAAATTTATGCTTTTTTAACAATTCATAATGACCCTTATTAAATAATATTCATTAATATTTCTTTTAAACCATTTTAAAAAATATAAAATTGTATAAATTTTTTTTTAATAAAATATTGGATAATAGTAAAACATTTATTTAAAAGATTTTAGGAAAATATACACTTGGAAGAGAAATATTCCAAATATATATTAATATAAAGGATATATATCACTTAAATGAAAAATTATTAATCTTTATATAACTCAATAAGAAAAGAAAAGCTATTATAATAGCATATACATCATGCAACATTGAGTTTATACAAATTGTGATATACAATTAAAATATTTTTTTCCAAACATGACCCCTATAACCTGTCCATTGAATTATTCATTATGAATAGTAATAATCAAAATTTGAGAATTTAAATTGAGGTATAAATAAAATAAATTGATAAAAAATTACATCATTCTTGGTAATGTCTCTATATGATTTAGAAATTATTTTTCTGATGATATGATTTTTATTACATTTTATGAACAAATATTAAAATTAAAATTTTAACAATTTATAAAAATTAACATAATGAAACATAACATAATTTATAGAATCAACATGTCAATATAATATTAGTTTATATTTTGATATTTTTTAAAAAAAAATTAATAATATGTTAATTAATAGTAAAAATTACTTCTTTTATTGAAGTTTACCGTTTCATTTCAATAATATTCAATGTTTTAGTTAGTTTTAAAATTGTTCAAAGGTAAAATTTTCTGAATTATATTATGAATAATTCAATATAGTTCATTGGAATCAATTTAATGTTTAATTATTATGTAGAAACTTTTTATACTTTTGATGACATTTTCTCTAGGAAAAAGTTGTTCTATCATGTCAACGGGTTTAATTTTAAAATAAATTATACCACAATTGTGAATTGAATATGGAAAAATGGATTCCATATGTGAAAAACATATAATTATTATTATTTAATAATGTGAAATAAATATTTTATTCATGATGAATAATAAAAATAATAAAAATTCAATTTCAATAGTTAAGGATAGAACTTTTTTTCTTCTGGTTATACATAAATGATATTGGTTAAAGTGACATAAAAAATAGATCCATTAATAATTTTTTAGAATATTAAGACATTATTTCATTTATGGTAAAGTAATTATATACTCTATAAGCATCAATAATTTATATTCAAAGGGTGTAACCTTGTTTTTAGAATGTCCAAGTGCGTCTAACCCCAACATATAAAAGGGAACAACTTCTCATCTCAAATTTACACTATTATTTTCCATTATTTCATCCGATAACCATAAAAATAACATCATTAATTCCTTCAACATTTAATAAAGTATATTGTTAAATCATAATATCAATATATGTTCTCTTTTTTTATAATACCAAAGAAGTTGACTGAAGAACATATATTTCTCATAATCAATAATGTTTGTTTTATATCTTCTTCCAACTATTTTAAAAAAAAATAAAACATCATGAGGATATAATAAAATCAGTTTCCACCATATTATATGATTTTATGTTGTTAATTTCATTACGAAAATTCAAATAATCTTGAATTAAATTTTAAATGAAACCATCATTCGTGTTTGGGGAGGACTACTACCTCACAAATCAATATATATTTTTTCCATCATCACCCCTCATAGATGTTCATGATAACTGATTTAATATTTATATATTATATTCATAAAAAAAAATATTTATTTTGGAAATTTAATATATCTTCTAATTCTTACCATACCTTCTAGGGATAAATTATAACGTTGTTCATGTGTACATCCAAGTCGCTCCATACAAAGCGATGTGATTCATTTATTTTTTATAGAATAAAAAGGATGTTATATGTATGTTAATTTATAAAAATTATACAATTACTATGATATAATTATTATATTCTTATGGTAAAATAATATTTACATTCTTTCCATTATGATCATTGACAAATGGAAAAACATTTGATGGGTATGTATAAACTACAGTATCCATGATTATAACATAGTTCATCTTTTATTACCATAATTCATGGATATTTATATATTTATAACATATATATACTATATAATAATTTATTTTTTATTATTTTTGAGATAATGCTGTATTGAACCTTTTAACTATGGTCAACACACTAATTTCATTATGAAATTATGAACTAAGTGTCCTCAAAACACCTATTGTGGATAACACTGATTTTTTAATTAAATAATTTATTAAAACATATTATGTAAATAGATTATGTATAATTTACTAAACCATTAAATTTTTCTAATGAAAATAATAATAATGTATATGAGTTTATTATATGGGAGAAAAAATATATACAGCATAAACTATGTATTTGAGCTATGGATTTCGTCTAAAAACATCCTTACATTATATACATGTTATTATATAGACCTAATTAATTTTAAATTTTATAATTTATGACCATTTAAATTTTATGTTAGTAATAATTCATAATTAATTATATTTTAATTTATAATTAATTGAATTTATTTATTGTAGTTATAATTAAAAATTTTCTAAAACGGTAATTAGTTTATGTTTCAGTAAAATTATCATATAAAAGGATTATGATTAAAAAATTGTTTTAAAAAATTATTTGTCCATTGTATAATAAAATTTATTCATTTTATTATCCTATAGTTATTTTGGATCACATAATTTAATAATACCATCTTACTCTCTTAGGTAATTAAAATGATAAGTAAATTTTTTAATGAAAAAAATGAATTAATTTATCTACTATTTTTAAAATTGTGTATCATGAATATCCATGTTTTCTAGAAAAATATTATGTTATTTATTTAAAAAATTATTCAAATGATTTAAAAATTATTTTTTATCAATGTTTTAAATTTTTTAAAAAAAATTCGTAGAATATTATTCTTTATTTCAAAATGATGTTATTTATAACCATTTTACGGATGCATGAAATGAAAATATTTTTATCTAATATTTTATGTATGATATTATATTCTATCATTTCCACTAAATTTATTAATTTATTTTATATAATTTATTTGATTTTAATGGAAATTTTTTCTATAATGTTTTGGAAAATTTGATATTTTGAGGTATTTATTTCAACGTGAACATTTTATTCTCTTAATGAAATAATTCTTCTATTTTTTAAATATATTTTAATCACAGATAAAGACATTTGATGTAATATATTTAAGATAAGTTATGTACGTAGTTTTTAAAAATATATACCTTGTTTATTCTCCCTTACATTGATGGGTTAAAACATGCCCTATGATTATTTCTCAAATTACTTCATTATGAAATTTCTATTGATTATGATATGATTATTGATTATGTACCACATTTCATTTTTAAGGGAAATTATTAAGTTCTGAACTATTTATTTCCATTATATGGAACACAATTTTTAAGAATGTATTATTAATTATACACTGATATATCTCTAGAATGTATCAATTATATATTTAGTAATATTAGATGTCATGTATGAGATTAGGGAGTGAACTGAATTCCAGAACAGACATTATCCACCCTGTGATATTGTATAAGAAGTTATCTTTGACTAATTTTTATTTCATGTTTTGTGTTACTTCCACATTTTCAATGATTTCATTATCTTATGATACCATGTCATTTATATTATTATCTCATGTGATTACACATGGGTATTCCCTTTAATGATGTCATTTTATAACATTGACTCACAAGATTTTCTTCCCTTACTTATATTTTTAGCTCACCACTTCTATCTATATTTCCCTAGGTTATCCCATACAGTTTAAGGAACCTGAATGGATTTAAGAACTCATTTTAGGGAATAAAATAAAAAAATAGTTTTTTTATTCCAACTTTGATGTATTATGAACATATTCTTCAAATACATTAAGCCTTATTATATTTATGTAGTAATTAATGGAAAATTAGGTTAAAAATAATGTAATAAAATGTAAAAAAGGATTCGATTACTTTATTAAGATTAATAGAAAGGATTATTTTATTTTTTGTATTATAATTAACGGAAATAAAAAAAGAGCTAAGTCTATGTATATGAGGATATCATGGAATTTTGGGGATGTTAGTAGTGAGTTGTTTGTAGTCATTTAAATCCTTATCTAGTTACAAATATTGTATGTGGCAATAAAATAGTTTTACATATTGGTAATAACAATGAAAATGTATATTTAGGATTTGACATGATCATCACCTGGTGCATGACAACAGACTATTCATAAAACCTTTTAACACTCTCATGGGATATGGTTCGAAAATTTATATACATTTAATGAACCACTATGAATTGCATGAGAAAATTGTTGGGGTAGAGAACATAGTAAAAACATTATTGTGGATAAACAATATTGAATCCTAGAAAATCATAGTGTCATGGCCCCCTCCCCACAAAGTGTACCCCTCCTGGGCCAGCAATGTGGGAAAGGATATAATGACCCCCGAGTCCCACCACTAGTAGGCCACGAGTTGGCGACTAGAACCAAGGGTATAGAAAACACACAGATGGGAAGAATTACCCTCTAAGAGAAAAAATGTAGAATAGAGATATGGGATAAACACCAACCAACTCCAACTTAGATAGAAACATAAATGAATCCCCAATTACACTTATGAAATTTCATGCCAAACTACTTCAACTGAAATGGGAAAAAGTCCAAGTACCTAAATGAAAGTAAAATAGTAGCAACCACATGCCCGAACAACACCTGCAACCCCAAGCTAGTAAACACCAGCCTGATCTCAAACCTACTACATGTGACCTGAAAATAGTTTATATAACCAAGTGGTGAGTATAATAGTATACTCAGTAGGATCCTCCCCGAATCCTCTCCTGAAAAACTGAAGAAATAATGCTAATACACAGTAAACAACAAATGAAACTAACTCGCAACCTAAACAGGTATACTATGTTCCCAGCATCACCATGGCTACTCTCACCAAGTAATGAATAAAACAGTATATCATATAATAAAGAATATCAAGGGTACCCCACTACTACTTCCCCACTGGTTTTCCGCTTTTCCCCAACGTCACACGTCCTAAGAATCTCTCTCCAAAAAAGGCTTGCCTGCAGACAGCTGTGCGAAGCACCACAATTTTCACCTCGTCCAACAGAACCACCACATCCAAGCCAGAATGTAACTAGGTAGTTTTCGGGATCCACCACAGCTCGCATAACGTGTATCATACATCAGATATTATACATCTTTCCATCACATCTCATACACCGAGTAAGGATCCTTAAGCCATCACATCCTATACATGTTACACCTATATTATCCCATCAGATACTATATCTAGAATATATGTGTGTGAATAACCATAGGCCCTTACAGTCATCTACACACATATATTGGGAAAACTAACCACTATGTCTACCAGCACAAGTATCTACCAAGAGAAGAGAGTGGGTCCAAAGGGGGTAATCAGCCATCCATCCTCCCTCTAAAATGTTAGAGAAAATATCCCCCAGGGCTCGGAATCCTCGGGGTGTCAGTTTCCCTCACTAACAGGGTGGAGTAGCATATTGAAACACAAAACGTATAGAATATACTATATCTCACAACCACACAATGGGCATAACCTAGTCTTAGACTCAACTGCAGCTAAAATCTCTCAAACTCAGGGATTCCACTTCTAAGACTAGGTATCCTATCAGTACAATACCATTTAAAAAACATTATTACCTTACTTAATTCCCTTTTTACTGGTTCCACTTTATGTTAATGAATAATTTAAACATTAATTATCAAATAAAAATTCCAGATTAATCTTCATTATCATCACCCCCAAAGTAAACTTTTCCTTCAAAATTACAACCTTATTATTGTGTTCCAGCAAACTCCAGCCCCATGGGTTAACATCAATTATTCAATTATTCATTACTGAATTACATTACCATATTCTGAGGAATTCTATAAAAATAACCTATGCTACTAAACACAAGGGGGATCAACATGGCGAGTATATGTACTACCCGTCGAGTAATTTCTACCTATAGCAATAGTGTAGACCCGTCCTTTATTGAGAAGCTAAACATGGAAAGCATGTGGCATACCCCATGCATCTTAAACTATTTCCGAAGAAGGGTAATCAAGACCAACTGCTGTGAGTAGTGGGAAAAAGTAATGAAAACAATCAACCAATAAGAAGATGAATGCATCCAACAATCACTCCACCACGTTCCATCATCCCTGGTGTCCGCCTCGTCCCATAGATGCATAAACCGATGTATCTCTCCACTCTAGGAGTCATCTGCTGCCACAACCAATTGTCTCAATGACCCCACATATCACAACAGCCATCCAGACTTACATCAAAACATAGGAAGAAGGAAAACAATTAAATTAACAATTGGGTTCTTGGACTTTTAACAATCAAGATGGTAACTCAGAATCCTATAAGGAATTTTTTTATCAAATAGGAAGTTCTATAATAAGTCCAGAATTGAATTGATCAAATATTTGTAGGTCCCGACAATGGGTAACCGAAACATAATCCTATCACAAATTTATTAATCATTCTTACTACATCAATTTTATTAACATCAAATTACAACAAGAAGAACCAGATTCATTTCATGCCTCTTTTTCTTTAGCAAAACAGTCAACAATTTATTCTTGGATTCATGTTCTTTACCAATTTCCGTCAAGAACGAATAACATAATTAAGAAACCATAGTTATCACACTATCTAGAAAAAACAAGAGGCAATAACATACGATCGATATCAATTTATTTATCCGGTTGAAATATTTATTATGTCAATTCCATTGTCATCCAGTGGGATAAAACACGCTAACTATAATGTAGAACATATAAGAAAATAGAAGTAACGAATACACTACCTCAAATGGTTATTGGTGTTCTTTATACAAGTTTAGTCTACACAACGGTTCACATTCGCCTCCTCTCGCAACAACTGCATCCACCATAGGATGCCACGGTACGACCACACCAACCTAAACCCCAGAAAACTCAATTATAAGCATGGAGATCACATGATATAATATAGAATGGAGAGACAAGAGAAAATGAATCCCAAAAATAACGATGATAAGATATACCTTATATCGATGATCGATGGATACTCCTTGGTTGAACCGATATAGGGGGTGCACTTACAGCCAGATGAATGTCAAGGGAAACCAATCCACAGGGAAAAGATTGATCTCATGATTACTATGGAAAGGATGGAAAGGTTCGAGTGTCTCACACCAAAGAAAAAAGAGGAAGAATAGGGGATGAATATATCTTGTCCATTTTGAATATTTAAAGGAGCGACGGTTTAAGATACAATTGATTTCTCATTTAAATCTGATTGCATTAAACCATGTGGTTTAACCACGTAAAAATATCCTAAGCCATAGAAATAATTAATATATTAGTTATGGACATTGAAAAAGCCATAGAGTCCTTAAAAATAGGGCTTAAAATGAATTTTATGTCAAAGGAAATGTCATAGGGGAGAAACTATAGGATGCTTGAAACATTATTCACTAACTCCAAAATTGACAAAGGAAAAACTTCACCATTGGAACCACACCATTCTGGAAACACTTTTCATGAACCTCACTATTGGGAATCTCACTATTCTAGAAATACAGTTCATGAACCTCACTATTGGAACCTCACCGTTCTGGAAACACTATCCATGAACCTCACCGTTAGAACCTCACAATTTTTGAAACACTATTCATGAACCTCGCTGTTTTGGAAACACTATTCATGAACCTCACCGTTGGAACTTCAATGTGCTGGAAACACTGTTCATGAAGCTCACAGTTGGAACCTTGCCATTCTAGAAACACTTTTCATGAACCTCACATTGGAACCTCAACATTCTGTAATAAATTTTCATTTACCTAACCGTTGGAAGATCACTGTTCTGGAAACACTGTTCATAAACCCCACCATTGGAACATCACCATTCTAGAAACACTATTCATGAACCTCACTGTTAGAACCTCACCATTCTGATAACACTATGCATGAACCTCACCGTTGGTACCTCACATTTATGGAAACACTGTTCATGAACCTCACCGTTCCGAAAACACTGTTTCTGAACCTCACCGTTGAATCCTCACTATTCTAGAAACACTATTAATGAACCTCACCATTGCACTGTTCACGATAGTATACTATTGGAACTATTCACCTAAGGTTACTGATGCACGGTTCACAACGGTATACCATTGGAACTGTTTGTAGAAGGACATTTTTCCACTTTTGACAATGGTCTACCGTTAGAACTTTTCACCTATGTTTACTGATGCACTATTCAAAACAGTCTACCATTGAAAATTTTCACCTAAGGTTACCGATGCACTATTTACAATGGCCTACCATTGGAACTATTCACAGAAATTGAAAATTGGAAAAGTGTTTGGGAAAAGTCACCTTGACCTCCTGGAACACTCAAACATCATATTTTCACAAAAGAAATGGACTAGAGAGGTTTGGTCCATTACACCAGAGACTTCTCAAATCCTTCTCATCCTCGAGAATTTAAAACCCACCAAAAAGGAAAATGAAACGGGTCTGAACAACCACCAATCGAGGTAGCTCTGAAATTGAGCAAGCAACAATAAAAACAAAAGAATTCCTTGTCATTAACATGAATGGTATAAAACCACAAAGAAAATATCATTTGATAAAATGAGTTAAACATCATTAAAATTTGGGAACTGAGCACGTATCTACGACTCAAGTTCCCATGTACTCTCCTCCATGACACTGTTTCAGCACAAGACACGAACTAAGGGGATATAATGCATGCACAGCACTTTCTCCTTGCGGTATTGGATCTCCATAGGTCTCTTCTCAATGGTTGAATCATCATCAACATCAATCTCTCCCCAATCGATGATGTGGGAGTCATCATAAAGATAATGGTGGAGTTGTGATACATGGAAAGCACCATTTATCTGACTCATCTATGGGGGAAGTGCTACTCGAAACACCACATCTCCAACACACGCTAACACCTAGAAAGGCCCAACAAACCAAGGAGAAATCTTGCTCTCACGACCAAACCTTCACTTCCCAAGATGGGGAGTCACCTTCAGAAACGCGTGATCCCTAACATTAATCTCTAAGGGTCACCTATTTTGATCATCATATGATTTTTGATGATCTTGTGTTGTCTTCTTCCTATCATGAATCACCTGAACCATCTCTGTTTTATTTGGCACTAGTTCTTGTCCGAGAATTTCTTACTCTCCAACCCCATTCCATCACAACGGAGAACGACAAGGTTGCCCCTAAAAGCATTCAAATGGCCTCATAAAAATGGTGGAGTGAAAACTATTTTCATAAGAGAACTCTACCAGGGGTAAGTTCCTCATACATGAACCTCAAAAATAAAGAACACTAGAGCATAACATGTCTTCAAGAGTCTGGAAGGTTTTCCCTATCTGAACATCCTTTTGAAGATGAACAGAAGTGCTAAGGTATAATTTTGAACCGAATGCATTTTGGATACCTATCCACAACCTGGAGGTAAAACGAGGATCTCGATCAAAAATAATCATCCTTGGGACTCCATGAAGTCTCACTGCCTCCTCTAGATACTGCCTTGAAAAAATTTCCATTGTGCTCAACTCCTTTATCACTATGAAGTGGGATGATTTTGTTAAGCGGTCAATTACCAACCAAATAACATCATTTCCTTCTTGATCTAGAGGTAAACTAGTAACAAAGTCTATTGAGATGTCCTCCCAATTCATCTTAGGAATATCTAATGGCTGGAGAAGACCACAAGGAAAACGTTGTTTGACCTTAACCTTCGTGTAGACCAAACATCGAGACACAGACTCTAAAAGTGCACATTTCAGCCTGGGCCACCAAAACTGGCTCCTCAAGGCTCGGTACATTTTTTTCATGCCAGGATGCACCACTAAAGGAGAACTATGAAACTATTTGAGAACCATCACATGCATTGTCAAAGGAACAAAAAGCCTTCCATGATACAACACTCATTGTTGTTCATCCTCCGACCAACCATCAGGGGCCTCACCACAAACAACTTGGTCTCTCTAGGCCTCCTACTAGATCCCCCAATTGGGATTCTTCCACCTTCCCCACTAGGGATGTCTGTAATGTCATCTGGAAAATACAACCTATGCCCCCAAATTTTCTTATATCAACATGTAATGCTGTCAGCTCTTCCATTACTCTCCACAAATCATAAGATTCACTGACAACATCACTATGTGACTTTCAACTCATCACATCAACTATAACATTCCCATTTCCTGGTGTATATGATATCTCAATGTCATATTCTTGTAAGAACTCAATCCACCGATGTTGTCGTAAGTTCAATTCACACTGGAAAAAACATACCTAAAACTCTTGTGATCGATGAAAACCAAAAATCACCCGCCAATGAGATAACGTCTCCACAAATTATGAGTAAACACCACGGCTTCCAACTCAAGATCATGGGTGGAATAGTTATGTTCATGGGGAATACCAACTAAGACCCATAACAAACAATTGATCTATACTGCATCAGAACACAACCTAACCCCAGTTGTGTTGCATTGTAGAAATTATCAAACTGAATTGCCTCTACTAGAAGACAAAGAAATGGAGCACTTACTATCTTCTCTTTTAGATACACGAAAGCATCCTGACAGTGATCAGTCCATATGAACGCTTGATCCTTCCGGGTCAAAGCTGTCATAGGAGTCGCAACTTGTGAGAAATTGACTATGAACCCCCTGTAGTAACCTGCGTGACCAAGGAATCTTCTAACTTCAGACACTATTTTGGTGGCTGCCGAAGAAACAACTGCTTCTATATTCGATGGATCCACATCTACTCCTCGTCAAGACATAACATTCCCCAAGAAATGGACTTCTCGAACCCAAAACTCACACATCGACAACTTCCCAAACCACTGATGTTGTCAAAGAACTCCCAAAATGGCGTGTAGATGCTCTGTAGGATCTACCTCAGATATGGAGTACACAAGGATTTCGTCAATGATAACTACAATGAACTTGTATAGGAACTCATGGAACACAAATCTCATCAATCCCATGAACATAGCTGGAGAATTTTCCATGCTGAAGGGTATTGAAAAAAACTCATAATGCCCATGACAACAATAGAAAATAGTTTTTGGAATATCCTCATCCTTCACATGCATCTGATGAAATGCTGACCACAAGTCGATCTTGGAGAACCAACATGCACCCTTCAGTTGATCGAATAAATCATGAATCCTTAGAAGAGAATATCGATTAATTATTGTAACTTTATTCAATCGATGATTATTGACACACACCTACAAACTGCCGTCAACCTTCTTCACGATCAAAACTGGTGCACCCCACAGTGACACACTCGGCCAAACAAAACTGCATTCTAAAAAACCATCAAGCTATATAAGAAACTCTTGTAACTCAAAATGGGCCATCCTATATAGAGACATAGATACATAAGATGCTCCTGGTTGTATTTCGATCCCAAGCTCGATCTCTCGTTGAAGGGGTAATTCTACAACCTCTTCTGGAAAGACATCAGGGTACTCTTCTACAACCCTTGGAAACACCAACTACGGAACCACTAAAGATCTCAACATCATCTCGATGATTATGGATGTCTCGACCATCATGGATGATAAGTATTGAACACGCCTTTGATCCATATGAGGATCTTGATCACCAATAAACACCACCGGATCTCCATCCGCATCGAATAAAATGAACTAATTCATGAAGCAATCCAAGATATCATGTACCGAATAAAAAAAATTCATGATAAGGACGACATCCTATGGTTGTATTCATAAACATAGAAAATGTCACCAAGAATGGTGCTACACTAACACTAGTACACAGTCTCTACATACATCAAACATGTCAGCTCGAACTCTAACAGGCACAGTCAACGCCAAGGGAATTGGAATCCTCTCAAACTCATGTCCCAAAGCATGGACAAGTGTATGTGATATGAATGAGTCTGTTTCTCTTTAATCAAACAATGCATACAAGAAGGTAGAAAACAAGGAATTGGTACCTCAAACAATGTCTGGCTCTCCTGGCTCAGGCAATGCTAAAGCATTAAGCTAACCACGACAACCTCCATGGCCTCTCTACCCCTGATGACAACCACCACCACAACCTCGCTCTACTCTTCGAGGATGGGGAGCATCACGAGGCTATCCTCTACCTACCCCATTTTCCCGATCCTGATCTAAATCTAGTGTGACCTGCTGCAACTACCTCACCTAGAACTGCCTCAACGGAGGAACCAGGAATGGAATACCTGGTGCATGATGACTACACTCAAAGGTCGGGCACTCTCGCTGCTAATGACCTCAACCATCACAAAATAAAAAGTGCTTGATCCCTTAGCATGGGCCTGATAGATACATCCCTTAGGGAAATGAGATATGATGGGCCTGGACCAACCCCAGCTGAATGAAAACTCTTCTACCTTGAAAAACTAGAATCTCAGACCAAAACATTGCTTCATGAGGAATCATGATGACTCCCCTCTCATTATGATATGGTTGTGACCAAATTCCTCTTGATTAACTCTGCCCTCACTAACACCACAAGATATGTCTTCAACATAAATGGGGTGACCTGGCGCTAGATCTCTAGATGCAATGACTCCTCAAAATGAATGTCCCTAGCCTCCCCATATGGCAACTGGTATGAAGCATATCATAAAAGTTTCCAAAAAAGGATTCCAAACTCTCACACACTAGAGCTCACTATCAAAGCTTAAGAAGCTCCTGGTGATTGGACACCTTCATGTTTATGAAAGAAACTCAACTCCAATCATGTTTTAGAACTCCTCCCATGAAATTGATGACTCCTCACGATCCTCCTAGAATAAGAACCACCAATACCTCACTGATCCATGCAATATTATCACAACAATGGACACCCACTACTATATCCGAGCATGGATCGAACTAAAGCCGATCATAAACTCCTCTTACCAGTCTTCTGTAACTACATCTGAAATGGAGCCCTCATACTTCATCAGACCCTACTGCTGAAACTCCCACAGTGTCCTCATCTAAGTGACGTCATCGTCGACCTTTTACTGGAGAAGATCTCCTTGCATAGCCTACCAGAATTTTTCTGCGCAATCCTAATGAGGATGTTGACCTAGAGCTATACCTATAAAATAAAAAGCAGTTAGAGCTCCTAAAAGTGGAATATGGAATACTCGACATTAATTATTTTGTTATTTTATTTTATTTATATTAGGTTATCCTATCCCATGGTGTACCCATTCAAACACAGGAACAATGAAGAATGATGCATGATATTTTCATCGGTTTATACCCTACAACTAGAATCACCTCATTTAGTAGTCATTGTAAACATAAAGGCCCGTACATAAGATAATAGGGGGCCCTAAATGCCTATGTCACAGTCGGTCTCCACAGTTTACATCAATTTTTAAACATGAATGACATTGTTTTCGTACCAAACCATGCAACATCGTTTGTGCCTAACACCAATATCCATCCTATCCCTCAATCAGACCTCTGATACCACTCTATCGTGACCCCCTCTGCACAAAGTGTACACCTCCTAGTCCAACAATGTGAGGAGGGATATATTGACCCTCCAAGTCCCACCTTCTTGATGTATTGGACCAGACTTCTCTGGTGAATTCCATTTTGAAAATCTAGTTTTTGAGTGTTCCAGGAGGTCAAAGTGACTTATCGCCAAAAAGTTTCAAATTTTATATTTCTGTGAATAGTTCCAAAGGTAGACTGTTGTGAATAGTGCATCGATAACAATAGGCGAACTGTTTCAATGGTAGACCATAGTGAACAGTGGATAGGTAACCTTAGGTGAATATTTCCAATGGTATTTCATTGGGACCAGTGCAATGGTTACCTTCGATGAACAGTTCCAATGGTAGACCATTGTGAACATTGCATCAGTAACATTAGGTGAATTGTTCCAATGGTAGGCCATTATGAACAGTGCAACAGTGAGGTTCATGAACTGTGTTTCCAGAATGGTGAGGTTCCAACGGTGAGGTTCATGAATAGTGTTTCCAGAAAAATGTGGTTCCAATAGTGAGGTTTATGAACAGTGTTTCCTGAATGGTGAGGTACATGAACATTGCTTACAGAATGGTGAGGTTCCAACGGTGAGGTTCATGAATAGTGTTCTTAAATGGTGAGGTCCCAATGATGATGTTCAGGAATAGTGTTTCCAGAATGGTTAGGTTCCAATTGTGAGGTTCATAAAGAGTGTTTCCAGAACGCTGAGGTTCCAACGGTGAGGTTCCAATGGTGAGGTTCATGAATAGAGTTTCCAGAATGGTGAGGTTCATGAATAGAGTTTCTAGAACGGTGAGGTTCATGAATAGTGTTTCTAGAATAGTGAGGTTCTAACAGT
This sequence comes from Viscum album, assembly GCA_963277665.1. Classification (NCBI taxonomy): domain Eukaryota; kingdom Viridiplantae; phylum Streptophyta; class Magnoliopsida; order Santalales; family Viscaceae; genus Viscum; species Viscum album. The sequence goes on along the minus strand of OY728156.1, from coordinate 1,426,786,089 downwards.
GTGGTTCATGAACAGTGTTTCCAGAACAGCGAGGTTCCAATGTTTGGGTTTATGAATACTGTTCCATTAATGGTGAGGTTCCAACAGTGAGGTTCATGAACAGTGTTTTTAGAACGGGGAGGTTCCAACAATGAGGTTTCGATAGGGAGGTTCATGAAAAGTGTTTCCAGAAAGGTGAGGTTCCAATAGTGACCTTTTTCCTTTTCCATGTTTGGAGTTCATGAACAGTGTTTCAAACTTTAAACAGTTTCACCCCTTTAATGTTTTCTTTGACATAAAATGCATTTATAGCCTTGTTTTCTAAGGACTCTATGGCCGATTCTAAAGGCCATAACTACTATATTAATTATTAGTAAGGCTCATGATGTTTTTACATGGCCACACCATGTGGTTTAATGCAATCTTTTTTTAATGGGAAATCAAGTGTATCTAAAATCATCGCTCCATTAAACCTTCAAAAGGGACTAGATATCTTCCACACTTGTTCTCCTTTTTTTATCTGGTGTGAGACACTAAATCCATTCCTTCCTTCCCATATGAATCTAGAGATCAAACTTTTCCCCATGTATTGCTTTACCTCGACATTCTTCTTGATACAAGTGCACCCCATTTTTCGGTGCAACCAAGTTTTATCCATCTATCTTCGATATAAGGTATTGTTTATTGTCATTCTATTGGAGTTTATCTTCCCTTTTTTCTCCTTTCCATATTATATCATGTGATCTCTCTACTTCTAATGTTGTTTTCTTGGGTTTTGGTTGGTGTGGTAATACTGTGGCATCCTCGAGTGGATGCAGTTGTCACGAGAGGAGGTGATCGTGAACAGTTGTGTGGACTATTCTCATATAAAGAACGTCATGAAACACTTGAGGTTATGGATTCATTTATTATCTTTTCTTATATGTACAACTGTATAGTTAGCATTTTTTATCCCTCTTGATGAAAATATAATAGACATAATAAATATTCGAACCAAATAAATAAATTGATAATGATCGAATGTTATTGCCTCTTGATTTTCTAGATAGTGTGATATCTATGGTTCTTCATTAAGCTGTTCGTTCTTGATAGAAATTGGTCAAGAGCGTAAAGCTGCAAATAAATTGATAACTATTTGGATAATGATAAAGTGGAATGAAATGTACCTGGATCTTCTTGTTGTAATTTGATGTTAATAAAATTGATGCAGTAACCATGTTTTATAAATTTGTGATATATTTCTTTTTTAGGTTACCCATATATAAGCCTATAAATAATAGATCAGTCAATTCTAGATGGATTAAAGAACTGCCTTTTTGATAAAAAAAGATAATTCATTGTAGGCTTTTGAGTTAACCTCTTGATTGTTAAAGGGCCAAGAACCCAATTGTTATGACATTTTTTTCCTACTGAATGTGTTGTGATGTGAGCCTGGATGGATGGTTTGATATGTGGGGGGCATGAAGACCTTTGGCTGTGGCATCAGATGAAGCCTAGAGTGGATAAATTCATTGGTTAATGCATTTGGGTGTCGGGGAGGACACTAGGGATGATGGAACGAGATGGATGTGACTGTTGGATTCTTGCTGATTCTTATTGGTTGATTATTTTTTTACCTTTTCTCCCTTCTCAAGGAAGTTCGTCATTCATACACTTCGTCTGAAAGAGGTTAAGTCATGCGGGGTATGCCACATGCTTTCCTTGTTTAGTTTCCCAAGGGATGATGGGTCTACACTCTTTCTATAGGCGACAAAGACTCGACAGGTAGTACATCTACTCACCGTGTTGATCCCCATTATGTTAAGTAGAACATGTTGTTTTTATTGAATTCCTGGGAATATTGGAAATTAATTCGGTAATGAATAATTGAATAAATGATGTTAACCCATGGGGATTGATTTTACTGGAACATAATAACGTCGTTGTAATTTTGAAGGAACAACGTTCTTTGGGAGTAATGCTAATGAGGTTTAATGTGGAATTGTTATTGGTTAATTAATGTTTAAATAATTAATTAAATTAAAGTGGAACATGTAAAAAGGTAATGAACTAAGGCAATAATGTTTTCTTAAATTGTCGTGTGCATATAGGATACCTATTCATAGAAGTGGCATCATGGAGTTTGAGAGACGTTATTTGTAGTTGAGTCTAAGACTAGGTTATGCCCATAGTGTGGTTGTTAGATATAGTATATTTTTTACATTTTGTGTTTTTATATGCTACTCTACCCTGTCAGGGAGGGAAACTGACATCCTGGGGATTATGTGCCCTTGGGGGTGTTTTCCCCAATATTCCGTTAGGAGGATGGAAGGCTGACTACCCCCTTTGGCCCCACTCTCTTCTCTTGGTAAATACATGTGCTGGTAGGCATAGTGGTTAGTTTTCCCCATAAATGTGTGTAGAGGCCTTTAATTCCTTGTGGTTATTCACTCACATATATTCTGTATATAGTATCATATGGACTACTATAGGTGTAACGTGTATACGCGGTGATGGCATGAGGATCCTTACATGTTGTATGTGTTGTAATGGATTGAGGTATAATACCTGGCGTATGATACACATTATGCGAGCTGTGGTGGCTCCCAAAAACTACCTGGTTACTTTCTTGCGTGGACGTGGTGGTTCTGTTGCACTAGGTGCATATTTTGGTGCTTCTCCCAAGTGTTTGCAAGCAAGCCTTTTCGTAGAGAGATGCATATGACATGCGATGTTGGGGATCAGCAGAAACCCTGTGAGGAAGTAGTAGATGGGTACCCTAGATATTATTTATTATATTATATATTTCTTTATGCATTAATAGGTGAGAGTATCCAAGGTGAGACTGGGAACATAGTATACCTGTTTAGGTGATGGGTCAGTTTCACTTGTTGTTCACTGTGCATTAGCATGCTTTTATTACATTTTCACGAGAGCCTTTGGGAAGGATCTTACTGATTATACTTTTATACTCACCCCTTTGTTGTATAAACTATTTTTCAGGTCTCTTAGAACAAGATGGATATCAGGTTGGTGTTTATGAGCTTGTGGTTGCAGGAGCTGTTCGGGCTTGTGGTTGCTGCTATTTTAATTTCTATTGGGTACTTGATGTTTTTGACCTTTCAGTTGTAGTAGTTTTGCATGACCTTTCATATGTGTACGTTGGTTTTCATTTATGTTTCTACCTATGTTGGATTTGGTTGGTGAGTATCTTATCTCTCTCTTCTACATGTGTTCTCTTAGAGGGTAATGCCTCCAATATGTGTGTTTTCTATACACTCAGTGATATTCGTCAACCTGGGGCCTACTTGAGGCGGGACTGGGGTCATTATCTCTCGTCTCTCATTACCGACCGAATAGGGGTACACATTGTGGGGTGGGGGGTTTGACACATAGGATTGTTTATACATCTAATTTATAATTTATTCCTTAAATTTTTATTAGATTGTTCTTTTGTATGTTAGTGAATTGTCTTCTTTATTCTCCTAATATTTTTTTAATCATCATAAATTGAATGAATAATTTATGAAGACAAATTTTATGGGACATTTAATGATATCCAAAAGAGATATTGAAGATAATGGGAAAAGAATTTCTAAATATTGAGATCCCTCTAAATGGGGAATCCTAAATTATGATTAAAAATGGGAAAAACATTAATTTCAAAATAAATAAAGATGGTCTGGATGGAATCATATGGATTTTAAAATGTAAAATATGATAATGAAAATAATACTAAAATTATTAGATGTCAAAAAAGTGGGAAATTGAACCATGGAACATGACATAATGGAATTAGAAGAAACTATATGTGTGGAAAATAAAATTAGAAAGTAGGTAAGACCTAATAAAACTCTTACCAAAAAGGCACATTGAAATAATTCTCAACCTAATAGGTCAATGATGTAATTGATGGTGAACTTGGTATTTATTTAATGATATTCATCAATACAAAAAAAGTATTCATAAAGACCTTTTTATGACATTAATTAATGTGGAATTATTTGTGTATTTATGTTTTAGAGGATATGAATCCGGTTGTTTAATTATTTTCATCAATGGAATGTTTTTTATAAGAATCATTATAGTTTTAATGATTGATCTAAAATATTTTTCTGAGGATTTCAACGAATATGTTGAATGGGTCTAATTAACTAAAATTACAGGTTAATATTAAGGTGTTATTTTATGAAACAATATATGATTAATGAAAATATACTATTTTATATGTACTGGTTGTTGAGGTAATTGTTGCCCATTAAGATTATTTAATTTGTTGAGAAAAATTAAACTGTATATAATATTTATTGCATAAAATATTACTTGATGATTAACGTTATTTTAAGGATTTTGAAAATATTTTTTTTGTAAAATTATAGGAATGTTCTACATATGGTTTTAGAAAATAGAAAAATAAATTCCAGTAGACAACCCATTTCATAATGCCATCCCAATGTTATTGAACCCACAACTGAAAGTCTATATAGGGTGCATCATCTACCACTGGCCTACATGATGTAATGTTTTTTTTGAAACTAATATTAAATAAATTATTTGATGGATCAATGTTATCTTAATATTGGAAATCATATTCTTGGATTAATTTTTTTTAATTTTTATGAATTTTAATGATTAATGGTATTTTGTTAAATGTTTCATTTGGTTGTGGAATATATAACCCTTTGGTCTAACATATGATCTAATGTAAAATATTATTTGTGAAGAATATAATTAAATCATTTAATGGAGAGATTATTTGGAATGTGAGGTATTTAATCATGCAATGATTTAATTGGAACTTTTAATTTTGATATTTATTTGAACGTCTAGTCATTTTGGTAATTGACATTAATTATATTAACAATTTATGTTTTAACTAAATATAATATTAATATTATGATATCATTTTTATGGAATCTTGTGATCCATTGGATGATAAATTTGGTGCTTGAAGAATAATTCTTTTACTAAAATAATCATAGTCTGGAGAAATAGATGATATTGTACTGAAAATCATTGAAAGATGAAATTATACTTGTAAATTGGGTAAATTTAATGTTCTTCTGAATGTATATGTTGAAATGACCCCTCAATGTTTGGAAAATAATCTTCAATTAAAAATGATATTTTCCTTCCATAAATTGATGGTCTCTTATCTCTTAAAAAAGTACAATGTTTTCTCTAAAATTAATCTCTTCAATGAGTCAATATTATCATATTCCATAAATTTTTTCCTATATCGAATCCTAGTTATTTGGTGAGATTCATATTTCCTTTTCTTCATGAATTTTTGTTAACCCTTTTTACGATGTGGGTTTTCCATATATGAATTTTTGAATATCAAAATCTATATTTCCTTATTATAAGTTCAAATAATGTGGATGAAATTTCTATAATGCGCTATAATATAACACTACAAGATTTAAAAAAACACTATTCTTGATAGACTATATTACACAAGATAATGATATTAAACAAACTACGATATAATACTGAAATATTATTGTTTAAATTTGACCATTATAATGTAGTAGATAAATTTCATGTTATGAATATAACTAAACACATTTTTAAAATTAATTATTAGGTATAAGTAAAATTTATTTATTAATAAGTATTAAATTCATTGTATAGTCTTTATACTCCTTTAAATGAATTTTTATAAAAAAATTATTTTCATGCATATTCTGAAATATATTAATGTTATTTTTCCCAGATTTAGAAAATTCACTTAAAAATTTAAGTTAATTATTTTAATTAACATGTTGAAATTATTTTACGATGACATTTTTGGAATTTTCTAAAAAGAATTATTTTTTTATGAATTGTGGATAATACTGTTTTTTATTGAATGCTCTCATTTTTTTTAAATAATTAAGAATGAATTATTTGTTTTCAAAATATTGAGAGCTAAAATATGTTCAATTATGTTATTATTGGTTCAATTTTGGTCATTGGAATCAATTCCATGTTGAATTTTGTTGTATAAATGTTTTATTCTTGTGAAAATGTTATAATTGGAAAACTATTTTTTTCTCATGCTTTGGGGTTTATTATAAAGATAAATTCATAATATTTTAGAGTTAAATTTGAAAAAATGGATCACAAATTTTTAATAAGAATTGTTAATATTTTATAGTAATTTCAAATAAATGTTTCATTATAATGAGTAATATAAACAGTATAAATTAATTATCTCTGTTATGGTTAAAATAGTTTTATGAGGAGTTAAACTTTTATGAAAAGGGATAAATTAACCCAATTTTTATTGAAAATTATATTTTATGGAAAACTTTAGACAATATGTAATCTATTGTTTTGGAATGACACATTCTGGGTATTTTTACATTATTAAAACATAAAAATATCATTGAGTTTTGAGAAAATTCCAAATGTTCCTTGTCCCCCACTTTAAAAGGGATCCGCTCTCCTCTACTAAATACACATCTAAAGACAGATTGTATTCTTAAATAATTACCAAATACCTTCATTACTTACATCCACATCTCCTATATTCCATTGGAAAATCATGAATCCAATCTAGGTGGCACTATATATAATCCTAAGGTGGTGGTATGAAGATGAAATGACGTTCATAATTGAGAATCATAATTTTATTTATCCATCCATGGATAAAAATGTTAAAAAACCAAGATTAATTAGAAAAATTATTACATCCCATATACAAATATTTCACTAAGTTAATGTAATAACATAAATCCATATTCTCTCAAAAAAAAATGATAAACTAAACCATAATTAATGTGTACGGACTACCACCTTGTGAAATGATGAAATTAGTTTTTTCATCATCGCCACTCATTATAGTTTATGATGATAAATTTAATATTTATATATTATATTCTAGAAATATTTCACATTTGGTAAATTTAATATATCATATACATTCAACCATTACAATCCAAAAAAATGATAACACCATTCATGTCTATGGTGAATTATCTCCTTGAGAAGAGATATTATTTTTTATTAACACATACCATTGATGGTATATGTAAGTGTATTTAAAGAAATATTAGGATATTTATGATATTATTATCATTATTTAATGATAAAACAATAGTTACCATCCCCCAATCCTGATCATGGAATAATTGAAATGTTACACATGTGTATATATGACCTACAGTCTCCATGATTGTAAGATAGTTCATTTCCCATAACCATAATTCATAGATATTTTAGAAATTTTAATATATTTATAAAATTTATAATTATTTCATAATCAGTATTCATTAAATGATGAAAAATGTTTTATTTTACCATGGTCAACACACTCATTCTATTTTGATATTTTGAACCAAGAATCCTGAAAACACCCAACATAGACATGAATGATTAAGTAATTAAACATGTCCATAAATAATTGAATTTAATTATTTATGTATAATTTAGTAAACCTGAATTTTTTTATTAAAAAAATTAATTATATAATTTTATTATGAAAGAGATAAAAGACCAACATGATAAAATCTGGATTCGAAGAAAGTGTTTCGAATGAAAACATTAATCACTGAAACACATGTTTTATGCACAAAATTTCATTCAAAGGGTATATATAATAAAAAATTATATATTATATCCTTAATTATTCAAGTAGAATTAAATAAAAATTTAAAATACCAATAATTATTTCATGGAATTAATTATTAAAATTTTACCATATCAGTAAGGGTTTATATTTCAATCACGTATACATAAGGATTTTTTATTATTGAATTACCTTAGATCGATATTATTTTATCATTAAATAATAAAACCCTTCCATTTTCATATACTCTTCTTATTCACCAAACATTCGATTAATAATACAATTTTACTCTATTTAGTACTGAAAGTTATTGAGAATTTGTTTTCAAGAAAATATATCATTATTTCCCACTTAGTTTGATAATACTTTTCCATCCATATATATATCTCCTAAAAACATATTTTTAATAAAAATTTAAAGAATAATCAAATTAATAATAAAATAATTTTTTAGACAATTTATTATTTTTTATAAAATCAGTTGAATGGAATATTCTTTTCATTTTTTGAATTGGTTACTTTTTATCATTTTAATAAATGTGTTAAAGGAATTTTTTGAACATATAAAACTTGTGAGGAATGACCCACCATCATGACCATTTAATTATTTGAAGCATAAATTATATGGTTCCACTTGTTTGTTAAAAAAAATGTTTTCTATAATATTTTGGAATATTTTATATTCTAAAAAGTGATTTCTGTGTGAAAAGGGTATTTCCATCAATAAAAAATGGTGATATAGTTTAAGGAAATTTTCATAAAATAATATTTCCTTAGACTCGATGTATTGATTATAAATTATTTATATAATTCTATCACATATATACCAATATTATTCTACCTTACGTGGTTGGGATAATACATGACTTATATTCATTTACATATTCCTTAATTGTGATTTTTTTCATTATTATATGAGGCAAGATTATGAAACCCATTTTCATTCCATGGGTAATTCTTGTGTTATGACTTATAAATGATTTCTTTTACATGGAAGACATAAATCATGAACATGTTTTGATGGGTATTCAGAAATAGTGTTTTAATTAATTTATTTATATATTTAGTCTCATTGAACATTATGTATGTGATTATGGAGTAAACCTAATCAATTGTGGGAATTTTCCTCCCATGTGACATTGTCGTGGTAGTCAATCATGACACTTGCTTGTGTCATGTTTTGTCTTATTTCTACATTTTGTATAGATCCATGATCTTATGATATAATGTCCTTTATGTTATGATTACATGTGATTACTCATGAAGATTATCATTTATGATATCATATTATATCATATTATCTCATTTACCAAAAAAAAATTCTTCTCAATCATGTTTATTGCATTATAATGATTTTTAGCTATCCCTTTTTTCTATTTATCCCCTGGTTATCCTAGGTTGTCTTAGGAGATAAAAAGGAATTGAATAGATCATTATGGGGAATAAAATAATGATGTTTTATTTTTTGTATTATATGAATATTTAATGAAAAATCTTCTAATAAAAATAGGCCTCATGATCATTATGGTGTATTCAATGGATTTTTATGGTCAATTTAATTTTATAATATTTTTATAATTCTTGGATTTTATTAGATTCTTTATAAAATAAATGAAAAAATAGAAACCAAAGTGATAAATGAAATTAATTAGTTGAATAGAATAAATGTGACGTTGTTAAAAAAATATTTATACATTATTTCCCCCAAAGGAAGCACAAACATAAATAATCATGAAAAAAGATATTTTCACATAAGTACTTTACAGATTTGTTAACGTTAAAATCAAATCCCCATGTATTGAGTGAATAGATTTTTTTTATAAAATGTGATTTAGTATAAATAATTCAAGATATATCATGTAATATGGGAATTACATACACTATATAAATGGAATTGGTTCATAACATTAAAATATTCATCAATGGATGGAAATTAAGTTGAAATCTCTTAAAATGTCTATACAATTGATGTGAGAATTAATCAATGATGCTATTGTGTGTAACGAATCTAAATCTTGTTAAATCTAGATGAATGAAAATATTAAATAATTATAAGTCATTATGATAACACCCTTAGATTTTAAATGAACAAAATTTGGTTTGATAGAATATATGAAATAAACCCTTATATTACACTATAATTTTACACCTCAAGACATTATAATATATTTATTTATAAATAAATATGATCTTCTAAATATCTTTCAGAACACATTACCCCAGTTCTAAATGAAGTGTAATAAAACATACTATTAAAACCAAGAAATATAATTTTGAATAATGAATAATAATAAATAAATTATGAAAATTTTGTTTACCGATTTGTTAGAATTAAACTACTAATCATTTAAAAATAATAATTATTTTATGGAAAATGTTTTTTTGAAATAATATTAAATCGGGATTTTGGAAAAAAATTTAAAATCATTTTTTAAACAGTTATAAAATTTATTTTATAAAATAAAATTATTTTTTAAAATAAAAAATATATATTAGATTAGAGATAATTATTCAAATTTAAAATGAATTTTTAATTTTATGATGAATAGTGACGTATAATGACTTTTAATGATGACCATATTTTCCTTGAAATAATTTGTAATGTTAAATAATATTATAATTTTTTTCATGTAAAACTAGTTAAATTATATTAAATTTTAATATATTTTTACCATTTTAATCAATTTAATAATGAATTTTGAAATAAATAAATCTACCCATTTGAGAATTTTCTCTTTTGAAACCCTCGTTTTCATTACATGAACATGTATAATTTGAAAATAGATTATTACATTTTCTAAATTTAATTTTGAAAAATAAGTTCCATATTTGGAATCAAATAAGATTTTTTATCAAATAGAAAAAAAATTATTTATTACCTTGTGATGTCCCAGACTCATAATACACTTAACAAGTGTCCGTTGCCCGGTGGGTCACATGGCCTCAAGTGCATCTCCCCAAATGCAAGAGGCTACTGACTATCAGACAGTTCTGAGTGTGTGTGTGTGTATAGGGATACTATACACTCAGTAGTAATTTCTAGTTTAGAGGATAAATATAAACATTGGTAAAATGTGGAAATAATATTAGTAAACAAGAGGCACAACAGAAAAATAGATACATTAGTAACAATAACTAAAATAATTGGAATAGAATTCAATAAATAATGATATGTTATATCACTAGAAAATGGAAGATAAGGATTCATGTTTGTAGGCATAACACATTCTATATAATTATAATGAAAATTGAAGGCTATCCTAAGAATCGAAAACTCTTACTTAGTCATCTACTATCAACATCCATACTAAAAAAGAAACAATCAAAAAAAAATTAACATGCCCTGAACAGTCCTAAGACCTATTCTAACTAATTAGGCATCCATATTTGGTCTAAAATAAATATTTAGAGGAAAAATTAAGGGAGCCATACCTAAGTTAAAACAAGGTTCTTATTGTCCCCCCTTAAATTAACTCACGCATGAGTTCACCTACAATGGGTGGGGAATCATTGTCTGTGAAAAAAACATTCCATTGAGAACATGTATTGGCCTCCCTATCCCAATTCGTACCTTGTACCAAGACATTCTACTATAGAACTTCTACCAAAGGGCCCGACAGGCCTCCAATAAGCTTTATGCTCTCTCCGAGTATGCATACTGGATACCCATCAAAGGTAGAATCATAATCTAACTCAAATTGTTTATGGAAAAGACTATGAGATGGGTTGACATGTTATTGGTGAAGTTGTGAGAGGTGGAAGATGTCCTTCATGGCATGATACCTTTATGTTTATAGAAACAGATAAGCTAATCTCCCAACAAAATCTAGATTCTCATACAACCCAATATATTGAGGTGATGACATTCATTGATTAGTTAACCTATTATGTCCTAGCCTGGGCAAAACGCAATGGAAAACACAATCCCTAACCTCAAACTCATGAGGTGTTCAACAATGATCGTAATAAGATTTCTATATTTATTGAACATTATTCATACACTTTCTCATCAATTGAACGTCTTCTCATGTCTCCTGAACGAGACGAGAACCCAGTAGGTCTACAATACCTAAATCTATCCAGTATAGGGGTCAATGAAATATCCTACCATATAAGGTATCAAAAAGTATCTATATTAATTGTCATCTAAAATCTTTTATTATCGGCAATTTCGATGAGATGGGTGTTATTTTAACAAGAACATATGAAATCAAGGACACATGCTCAAAGAATATCTTCTAGAACTTATATTGTCTTTTCTTATTGTACATCAATCTAAGGGTGAAGATATATTCTCAGAAACACTTGTGTTCTCATAGCCTTTTGCAATCCCTTCCTGAACCATGACATGAAATGACGATCTCGATATGAAATGATAGTACATGGGGCCCTGTGGAGTAATATAATCTCACGTACATATAGTCTTACTAGATAATCAACTGAAAATGTCTTCCAAATAGAAATGATGCGAGTTGATTTCATTAGTAGGTCAATGACTAACAAAATTGAATTACTGCACCTCAAAGACCTTGATATTCCAAGTACAAAATCCATAGAAACATATTCCAATTTACATTTTGGGCCGGAGGTGGCTATAACAAGCCTACAGGTCTTGGGTTCCCTTCATTCACCTATTGATAGGTGGAATACCTTGTGATAAATCCTGCAATCTGACATTTCATCTAAAGCCACCAATACTGGCATCAAATATCTTGATACATCTTGGAGATGACTAGATGAACTACCCAATGAGTAACAGGGGACTCTTTCATCAACTGCCATCTCTTATCAGTAGGAACCCAGAGCGGTACATGGATATGTAGGATGTCGTCTCTACCTATAGACCAATCAGGAGGTGGGTTATCTTTTTATATACAATCATTGAGTAACGAACATTTGGGATATAAAAACTGCATATCCTTCCCCTTTTCAAGGAGATAATAGGTGACTGTTAAAGGTGAGAGATAAGAATACTCATGACAATCATGATACTCTAGATACAGCTCATAATATAGGTCCATTAACTTCCATTAATCCATGACATTCTATACTTCCTGTGTCTTCTGACTCAATTCATCTACAACCACATTTCCCTACACTGGTTTATAAGAAATCTCAAAATCAAAGGATTGTACATAATATAACAATAATTAATATATTAGGTTCATTTCACATTAATAAAAGATATATTTGAGTCTCTTTGGGTCCATGAATACCACAATTTCCTCACCCAATCAATAATTTCTCCACCAATGTATGGTGTGGACAACTGTTGCTTGCTCAAGTTCATTCATCCTGTAATTTCTCTTATAAGGAATCAAAAACCAAGAACCATTTGTATTGAATATATCTTCCATCATTATTACTGATCTTACGAAGATTCAAGATGCATTTCATAATATTGTATATCCTATTAATAACTCAGAAAGAGTTAGAGTAGGTGTTGAAACAACCTTCCCTTCCCTTTCAACTCATGAAAGTATTTCTCAGATGCTTATGACCTAATGAACATGAAACCCTTCTTTGTAATACAAGTAATAGTTGATGAAAGTCATTAGATGCCATGCATTAAATGTGAGTAACATCTATCCAGTTCTAAGAAACACTATATGTCAAAAACGTTCATGGGATTGTCCCATAAATATACCACACCTACCATTTCAAGGTCAATAGATACTGTTGATTCCAATATTATTTGACCAAAAAAAGTGAACTATTCTGATTCATAAGTGGCACATAGCATTCTCGGCATAAATCTGATTCTCTATCAGTGTACTCAAAATGAACTCAAGATTTTTGGAATTGTGAATACAATTATGAGAATGCACTAATATTTATTTCACAAAGACCACAGAAAAATTGTCTAAATAGGGTTGGAACACCCTATTCATATGTTCCCTGAAAACAGCTATCACATTCATAAAACCGAACAACATAACAAGGTACTAATAGAGACCACTCATAATAAAAAAAGCTTATATGAGGTATGAATGATATCCTAACTCATTCATGATGATAACCCAATCTCAGGTTAATCATAAATAAGACCAAACCTCCTTCGAGCTAGTCAAAGAGATCATTGATTTGATGGAGTGTATTATGGTTCATGACCATAAGATATTTCAACCTTATGTAACCCTTTCATAGGTTTAAGGATCCCTCCACCTATTGGGAGAAATCATGGGGGAACCCTAAGAAAATACACTAGGATGTATAAATCATTTTTCCTATAAATCCTCTACCTGCCACATGATATCATGAACCTTTGTTTGTGTCATCCTATAAAGGGGAATGTAAACTGATGATACTCCTAGAACAAGTATTATATTAAAATCTTTCACTATCTCAAGAGTTATGCAATAAAAAACGTTGAGAAATACATCCCAATAACAATACCCTACTGGATGGAAATCAACATTATGTAAACCCTATCCTCTATGAAGATATTTCTTGATTTGGGAAATCATTCCACCTAGCCCATGATGATCTTGTCTAACTCTATCATTTTAGACATCCCACTCAACCTTAAGTAGATAACTGATCCCATTTGGTAATGTAAAATACACTCTACGGTGATAAAAATATAAAAAGTTTGATATTGAACCAAACAATCCATCCTAAGAATGAAATTGTATCCCTTTATCCCGAGAAAAAATAGTTTCTATATGAAAGGGTAACTGCCTACCTCAAGTGGACAACCCCTACACTAGTGTATACCTTTTTTCAATACCCCTAACTTGATATTTAGGGTCATTACACAATAGTGAGATTATATCCCTTCTTTGATATTTTAAATGATTGATATAGAGATAAATGAGTTTGAAACACCTGTAAAAAATAACATAGATACTATAGTAGAAGAGACATGAATAGTTATCGTATTATAGATGGTCCTGCAGTCAGATCCTTGGGAATAAGATATAGAAAATACAAATGATCGGATCCATGTCCCTATGCATCAGATGGAATACTATGATATTACTTATTTGTTGGTTCTTCTACTGATCAAGGGTCTAGTTACATTGGCTATGAACTCCTCCTTTGCTAGACCTGTCGGTGGTATTACAACTCCCAGCTTGACATGGTGTGAGAGAACCCACTCCTGAAAGTAGATCTGGTGAGGAACCTTTTCCACTCGTGGATGGTGGAATGGTCTTACAAAAATGATGGAGATTCCCACACGGTATCAATCCCAACACTCTATTGGGTGTCTATCAAACTAATTCTTCTAATTCCCCCTTCATCCACACAGATGAAGAACCTTGGAGCGATCGAAATGGGCACCCTAGTTTTCACTACCTTGAAAAGAAACCTCGATAGAACACTTCCTTCCACAAGGAGAACTAATATCCTGACATAGCACTGGCCCTCTATTCCAATTAAAATTTCCACCCTTTTGGTTCTTCTCACTGATAATAGCTAGATTCAATATTGTAGTAAAAGTAGGAAGTGCAAGACATTCACCTATGTATGAATGGAAAATTGGATCTCATCCTCGAAACCTCTGGAACATAAAATTTCATTGTCTTCTAGAAACGGTGAAAAACACTGCCACTCCATTAAACATAATGAATACTTCACAATTGACATTCAACAATTTTCAAGAAGCATAAACGTTTTGGCTATGTCAGTTCTCCGCCTCTGAGGCATGAAATGATCATAGAAGGTAGTCTAGAAATCTACTCAGGAGATTCTTGGATGATGACATACATGGGTAATCTCATTTCACCAATGGTTGGATGAATCTTAAGACATTTATTTGGAAAGATTGACCCTCATATTTGGAGGCATATCGAGATTCTCAAATATTGATAGGCTAGATTATTCCCAAGACTGAGCATCCTATGGACTTCCATGCTTTGAAAATGTATGAGGATGCTGTTGTTGGAACTGACGAGTCTGATCATCCATCAATGGTGCAAGATGTGGATCACCATGAATGGACTTTATCCGATGTAGGAAACGACCACAATCCTAAGAATTAGTTCCCAAATCAAGGATAATAGATAGGGCCTCAGGTGGAACCCCTCAAGGTAAGTGTGTACGATCATGGCCCACCATGTCTAGAGAATGTTTGTTGCCACACTCTTGGCATACAAAATGAGGTCATCGTGGAGGAATTGGTCTATAAATTTCAAACGCATGCCTCACAACAGTATTAAGTAAAAGGATAGCTTCACTAGAGGAATATGAACATATGAAAACTCACTACCTAAGGTTCACTATCCAATATACCCGCTTAGATGTCCAAGTATCGGTAATTTTTCAAGTATATGATTCATATCATTTTACATTTAATTATATGGCTGACTCATTTACAAATCATAAACATGAAAATGTGTGACAAGGATGTGTAACCAATTTATTTTAGATATCATGATTCAATTTATAATTGATATCCATTTTCAATGACTTGATGCACATACACCTATCCCTAGAAATGAAACCCATTTATTTAATGCATAATGGATCGACATGATAAATTACTCATTCAACCCATGAGGGTGGGTACACCTCATGAATTGGGAGAGACAATAAATCATTCACCAACAAAAGGAATTCTTACACAATCTAACTATCACATCATCTCTCAACAATCATAGGCATATCAAGAAATGAAAATAATTCAAATGAACTTATATGGCTAGTCAATATGCATGACATGAGAATTCTAGGTCCCTAATATTATTCATGTAATAGTGCCCATTTCACTTATATCATCAGGCCAGGGATGAAATGAAATTATCGATCTGAATAATAATCAACACCCCATGTGCATCACCATATGGTGGAATAAAATCAACTATAATATGACAAAGTAAAACAAAAATTATAAATTAGGAAACTTTTTCTTACCCCAAACATGGGTCCATGACTCCCAGGAATGGATTTTAACCAAGTCTAAAGAATGATTAATTTCCAAACTATAATCTCAAAATGTAATGCAATAGATGAAACATGTTTAATACCACATTGTGTCATCTAGGACCTGGATAAAACATAATAGGTTCCCCTATCTAGAGGGACAAAAGGCCTCAAGAACATCTCCCCAAATTTCAGAGGTTTTCGAAAAGAATAAAGGGCCCAATGTTTCTCTGTGGGGAGACTACGCACTCATTAGAAATATGTATCATATATGATGAATATAAAAATTGGTCAATAGGAAAATAAATATATGTAAATAGAAGGAACATCAAAAAAATAGAGACAACAATAACAATAAATAAAATAATTGAAATATGATTTAATAACTAATGATGTTCCATGTGACTAAAAAATTGGAAACAATAGATACCACAAAGCATGCATAACAAGTTCCACATATGTATAAATAAAATCAAGGACTATCTTAGGAATCTTTCTCTCCAACTCAGTCATATTCTATTAAGCTCCACAATAAATTGTAAGAAATAAATTATTTGAACATGTATACTTCCCTTTGTTAATGCATGAAACCATGAAATATACTCTTGGTACTAAATGATTCTTGATGATAGTGTGAGATAAATCTCAGTGGGCCACCACCAAAGATGTCTATAACATCTGACCCATTTATTAGAAATGCAACAGTGTGCAAGCATGCATATATTTGGTAAAGTACTACAAAATAAATAAATACCAATGTACCTAATTAAACCCATAGCTGGTGTCTGAACATGATAAGTGCATTAAATTATTATTTATTCCCAGTTTATAAATGATTCACATGTTAACAATAGTGAAGGTTCTTTGTTGTGACATGTAAACCAATAATGGAATTTAATAAAGATGTTACATGGTAATAACTAAGGAAAACATAGACCTCAAGGGTCTCCAAGTCAGTAATAATTGTAGTCAGGCCTAGGGAAAGTGTGTAATCCAAAGATCATATTCTAAGGAATTCCACAATAATATTCACACCAAATCTAAGGCGACAGTCTATGGTAAAATGTGGATAAACATAGAGAGGTCCCAATAGGATGTAACCAAGGTACCTACTTTTTTAATGCTTGATCCAAGTTGTGTATTCAAGTCATCCATTAATGATATTCAAGGGATCCTATGGTGTTCTATAGGGCATCCATATAATAAACAAGGAATGATATCTAGGTGGTTCCTAACATACGAAAGAAAAATCCTTGAATCTGAGTGGGGTTTCTTAGTTCCCAATGAATTCCTCGATAAGATTCAAAAGAGAGCTCAAGTGAGTCCAATCCTATTTGATTATATATTCATTTTATATTTCATTCGGTAGAAGCCTTCACATTCATTAGTGAGATAAGGTCAATTATCATGGGACCCTATAATCAAGGACTAATAATCAATCAGTATATTCAGTTTAATCTTTTCATTTCACTATTGTGACAAGACCTTGTAGTATTAAACCTTTATTAATCCCATTTAAGGAATATTAAATAATTAATGTTCATTCCACTAGCTTCCATTTATTTGGAAAGGTGTGATTTATAAATTCAACCTATTAATTACTCCCAATTACAGCAGTCAAGACATATACATAATATACATTTAAATTTACCTTTCACATTTAATGATGATATCTTAAGCACATAATGTAGGTAAGTCATGTGGTGAGAATACATGGTACATTCCATTATTTAATTCACAATATATGTCAACCCATTTAATATAAAAAATCATACCCTTAGAAGGGTCATGAAATGTCACACCTAAAAAGTGGATTAAACATGTCAAATACTAAATACCCAATTAAAGAATAACATCCTATATGGGATTATTGGAGATGTGGGAATGAACTCAAACAATTAATCATGTATATGCAATATTAATAGAGATACTATTCTAAATAATATAATCACGACATATAATTTATATAAATGGAAATTTACCCAGTCAGTGATCCCCATACGACAATTCCAAAATCAATACACTTGAGGGATGAGTTATAGACCACCAACCATAGTCTTGTAAAACTGTCATCTTCTGATATCATCACGTGATTTGTCTTGGATAAGAGAATAATAAAATAAGAAACATTTCACACCAATATAACTAGTTAATGAGGTTGATAGAATATTAAAGGCTTAAATGGGCTCTATTACTAACTGTTTCACATCCAACGTGATGAACGAATGATCGATCATATCTCGAAAGAATGAGATCATTCAGTCCCTAAATTTGGCCTTAAAAAGCTCCAAAATGAGATAAAAAGTTAATCATATATTTTCTCGTATTAAGGAAGAAGAAGGGATAAAATTAGATCATTAAAGTAAAGAAGTACAATTTTCACAGAAAATATGTCTATTCACCGGTTTTCTGCACGGTTTGAGAAAACAAACACAAAAACTATAGGGTTAGTAATGAAATAAGAGGAACAAACATGATTAGGCTAAATGAACATGTAAAATCTCTTCCATTTGAATATTTCTGAAAAAACTTCATCTAAACAGTCAGACAAACCATGCGCCAACAAGGTACTTTTCATGTGACTTGGCCAGTTTCCCTAAAAAGAAGGTTTATGGGCTCTAAACATTCCCCAGACACCCCTGAGACCATTTCCAACTCCTTATGAGTCCTTATTAAGTTTAAAAAACTATTTAGACCGAAATTAGAAAGATATATACCTGAGTGAAAAAATAGGTTCTTACATACCATTAAGCACAGTTAAAGAATATTAAATTTATTACTGTAGTCAAGGTAAACGACAGAATATAAAAGATTAAACTAAAAATAAAAGTGATTAAATTTACTAAAAACGTTAAAACACCCATTTATTGGACATGTTTCTACATAATATCCTCTAATAGGCTATAATGTCCCTTTTTTATGATTTACATGATAAAAATGATGGTGTAATTAATTACTTTCAAAAATTAGTTGTGCATCCTAATCACTATTTATGAAAGGCCACCCACTCTACACCCCTCTTAAAACTCCAAAATCCATTTCTATTTACTAATTATTACATAAATAACATCCTTAGAAACTTAAAACATTCTAGAGTGATTTTTTCAGAAATTTTGTCATAATATATGGATTTTTATTCAAAAATATATAGGTCATTTGATGAAGAGGTAACATTCTTAAACAATAATTTTTATATTATTAATCCTTTACCATAATTAAAATCATATTAAAAATTATTTTATACCAACATTATCTCCCATATAATATGATGTTTTTAGGTTAATTTGATAAACATTATCTATTTCATCCTCCATTAAATGGTATATGGAATCGATGATCTTATTTACAACGAACTACCGCCTTGGGAACAAATATAACTCATTCTCTGTAAAAGAATCTGATGATTTTATATAATGATAAATTTAATTAATATATATATATAATATTTATGATATTATTATATATTTTCAATTATAATATCAAATACAACTTCTTATATGAAATTTTTTTTATGTTAGTAAAATTTCACTCGTGTGTATAGCAGACTACCACCCCGATAAGTTATATGATTTATTTCTTAAATACAATTTACATGGAATGTGAAAAAGGATAAATTTAATAAAAATATGAGAAATATATAATATTACATTGATTATTTAAAATTATTATATCACATTATTGATTAAAATTTCACTCATTAATGAAATTATAATGGCATTTGTGCGTATGTACGACTTATAGTCTTCATGAAGCGATGTAATCCATTATCCAAATTGAAAAATAAATAATCATTGAAAAATTTAATCAAATAAAAAAATAATTATTATAACATTAATATAATTCAATAGATGATGAAACTATTTAATATTATCATGAACTGAAACATTCACATTAAAACGTTCATGAGAAAACAATGCAATTATCACTTGAAATAATAGTAATAATGAATGATTATTAACCAAAGGGTGGGTTTAATGTTAAAAAAATACAATATATGATATTATTAAAATGAATATGGTTATCATATAAATTATATTCAAGCATAAATATCGTATATATTATTTAATATCATGTCGAACCAAAATGAAATGTGAGGTAATGGATTTCATCTAAATTTCACTTAATTGAGGCATATTGTAATTTGATACATCATCATTTATTTATATACTGTATATAATACCCATTTAACTTTTAATATAATCAATCCATCATACATGATGTTATTTTATGTTTCATTTCTAATTATATCATCCAAGGGTATTTTACATGAATATAACCATGTGGTAACGAATTTCATAACTCAATTTATTCTTATTGACTTATATTAAATCTTCATTGTCTCTAATATTAAAAGATTATGTGTGTAGTTAAATATAAATATATTATGTTGAATTTAATATAGTTTTATATATATTTACATCTGGTTCACATAATCTCTTCATTTATTGATTTTCACTCAATTGTTATCATAAATGTAATGGAATTCATCTCAATTTCAATTTCATTGAGGCATATTATTAAATATAAACATATTCACTTTTATTTGTTTTATGAACTACCAATTTTAAATATTTAACATGAATACCAAATTATTCTTAAGGAATATTGTTTTTTTTTCATGTTTATTGTTAGAGGGGTACGAATTTATATGTTAAAAATGTGGTAAAAAGTATTTTACAATCTCACTTTGATTTATGATTATTTAATTTCATTTTAAACAATCACGTGCATGTGTTAATTTTTCACTGAACACAAATTTTATTAAAAATATCAATATTATTGTATTATGTTATGACTATTTTCTATACCATGTAGCATTTAACATGTGTTTTTTATTTTAAATATTATTTGAGTTACTTGTTAAATATTTTAAAATATGTATCATTTACTCAGTAAATATATTTGATGATACGACATATTATTTAGGAATTAAATATTTTATTAAATGTTTTTGGAATGAATTGGTTATGTTGGCATGGGTGTGTCCTATTGTAGATATCCTCTTAGTGCATTAGTAGTCCCCTGTGATGAATTAGTTGGCTATCTTAAGATAAATGGGTCTTGGTGGTATACCAACCAATTAATTTTAATCAAGCTTGTGAATTTTCATTGTGGTATAGGTATCATGATGAAGGAGATCATGAAATTCAATAATTATGAATTTTCATAATTAAAAACTTATTTATTAATATCCTTGAAATTTTTTCAATGATATTATTTCTAAATTCATTTTACTCTTTGTTTATTGATTAAATCGAATGTTTTTTTAGTAAATTACACATTAATATTAATTATTCCTTATATATCCATAATAATCAAGTTATTAATTAAATATAACGTGATTTAGATATTTACCATTCTATTTTTATTATTCCTTATTGATCCGAATTTATTTATTGATTATAGTTTTCACTATACATTACCCTTACTCAATAATTGAGGTCACCCTTATTATGTGTCATTTAAAAATATTTGTGGAAGTGTACAATGGTAGATAAGAAAAGATATACTACTGAGAATATTGATATTCTATAAATATAATTATGTTTTAATTTCTGTATTCAAATGTATTATGCTAATAATGTATGTGTATAGTTTACAATGAAAAATAAACTATTAATACATTCATGATGTGGTTCCTAGTATCTTATGCAATTGTAATAAATTAGACACCATATATGGGATACTAGGGTCATGTTCATTACAATTTGTATCATGTGATGACTATTATAAATGATGTAAACTATATTTAGGAAAACATATATTTTTGAACCAAACCATGTGACATACTCTGACGATATGTATATAATAACATCATAATGCTTCAGTAAGGTTGATATAAAGTGGATTCCAATTGAAATACATCTTTGTATTGACACAACATGGAGATGTGGTTCTTAAAACTATGTATCTATGGGTAATAAATTTAAAAAAGGAATATTAGTCCTGATATGAGTGTAACTTAGTAAATTAAAATGTTCCTTACAGAGCACTTGGTTTGACACTCCTGGGGTATTTTCATTGAATAATTCATATTTCTTTTACAAACCATTATACTGCATTTGAATTGCAGATGAAAATTAATGACCAATGTTGATCCTAAGGTGTATTATTTTCAAAATAAGGTGTATTGATTTATAAATCCTATAAATGATTATTTGGTTTCTCCAAGATAATTAATACTAATTTGACTTTACTTTTTGGGTTTATTCAAGGACTGTAACATGAAGGAATCATGCAACATTGAACATGATGGAAAATTTTATTAAAATGAGAATCAAAATGATATAATGATATGAGTGACATATATCATGATTTTGACTAATATTTTATCAGAAAATATGATTAACAAGATATATCTTAACATAATCATGGACTCCCCAATGAATACAAGGATGGAGTTCCCTAAGAGCTCGAGTGGTGTATACCAAAATGGAATTTAAGGTATGATTTTATTCATGTAAAAATTGTTGAATGAGGCACATAGTAGGGTGCCTCAAATGAATGAGAATATCTATTTTTTATTATTTTATGTTCATAAATGAATCAAACACAATGGAATAATGAGTATGAAAACAAAAGGAAATAAATTTATTCTTAGGGATCCATTTATAGTTTTTTATCTTAGATTTGGGGAACTATTAAAATATTGGAGACAATGATCCATTCCAAACATTATCCCCTAGTGAAATGAAGGATATATTAATCAATAAATCAAATGATGTATTTATCTATTTTGATTCAAAAATATAATTGTACATTTATTTTTTAAACAATTTTATATTGGTTATAAGAATCCAGAATCATCAAATTATTTTGTTAAATTTTAAAAGCATATTGTTGGACTCCTCCTATTTTAATCATATTTTAATGATCAAAAATCTTGATAATCATTATTAATCTATATTAAATCAAGTGTAGAAGGACTATTAATGCTTTCAATAAAAATCCACTAGATCCTGATTCATATAAATCATGTTAGATTACTGTAAACAATATTTAATTTTGTTCTATAATGATATCTTATATGAATGATTGAGTATAATTCAAACTAAATATTATATGATAAGACTATTTACAGATGTTTTTCTAAGTCTAATAAACTTTGATTCTGCCACTAGTTTGGGTTTTTTTGGAAAAGGACCTAGACACCATGACCCAACCATTGTGACCCCTCCACCATGACCCAGACACCGTAATTCGGACACTGTGATCCAGACACCCTAACCCAAAAACTGTCAAGACCTGACCCATACCGGGGCTCGATCCACAACTGCCCCCAGCCCGCCTCCATATGCTCGGGGTTGGCGACTAGCACTAAAGGCACACCAATCTAGGGGAGGCCTTTTCCTAAGAAACTATGCAGAGACACACAGCTAACACAATGAAAAAGTACAGAGAAATGAAAGCAAGCTACAACACAGCTAAAAAAATGGAAACCAACATACATTCATTGATCTCTAATAAGTAAAAGAAAATTGAACAGAAAAAGGGGAAAAACACACACCCAACCAGAAAGGTTCCACAACCCGACAACAGGTAAAATGAAATTAAATCGCTGGTGAGTCTTATACCCAGAAATCTTCCTACGACCACTGAATGCAACCCAAGCTCATGTGTCTTCTATGCTCCTCTGTATTATCGATCGAATTATTCGTTGTCTATAAGGGCACACAATGTGCGGGAAAAGCCCATGTATGTGTGAGTATAAATATAGTCAGTAGAATGCCCCAAATTCTTCAGGGAGAAAAAAAGGTGATACTAAAATGGTGAGTAGTGGACAAAACAAAGAATAGTGTAAGAGTAAAATAGTGATAGTACAGATTAACCGAACAAAGCAAAGGAAGTGGAATCATCCAATCTAAGAAGAGCTAGACACGGAAAGAATGTGGCATACCCTACACATCTTCCCCCCTCATAGAAAGAGAGTAACTAAACACAATGAGTGGGAACAAAAGTAGATTGTATATATATGCTCAATAAGAAACCTGATTGAGTGTGCAAGGGGATCTCTATCTCCAATCTCAGCCCATGAAAACTCACCAACAGTTCAAAGGATATCCATCACTGATGCCCAAAATTCCCGCAAGCAAAATCTGCCTCATCGTTGAACCATACAACCAGGGTCCTGCTCCAGTAATAACAGAGAAAAGTCACTATCTAGCCTCATAGAAAATGTCGAGTCAAAAAGAAGTCGTCGGGTAACCCACTGTCCTGCCCAGCTGGAGGGTAAACCACAAGAGGTCATCGAGTAACCCACTGCCCAGCCCCACTGGAGGGTAAACCACAAGAGGTTGTCAGTTAACCCACTACTTAGCCCCACTGGAGGGTAAACCACAAAAGGGGGTCGGTTAACCCACTGCCCAGCCCCGCTCGAGGGTAAACCACAAAAGGTCATTGGGTAACCCACTTTCCATCCCCACTGGAGGGTAAACCCTGAAGTCAATGGGTAACCACTTCCCAGCCCCGCTGGAGGCTAAACCCTAAGGTCAACAGGTAACCCACTACCCAGCCTCACTGGAGGGGAAACCCAAAACTGATCCGATAAATCTGCACTTCCTGTGCCATCCATGGGTGTCACTAACACCACTACCATGCATGGGATCCGAGTGTGTCAATGGAACCTCCGACTGACAACCTATCATGTTTCCATATTTAATGAGATCTCGAAAGAGGCTCCACTCTCTCAAACAGATTACATTGTTGTAATACTCATGGAAAAACACATGAGATAGACTAATTACTTTCTGGAAATGGGCTCTCAGTGGAAAAGTTATTCAACACCACTTTATGCCCATACGACGTATCGTAGAGCCCACACCTCAGACCCGAAAGTGGTCGGGCGAACTATGCCATCACGATGCTCTCATAAAAACATGGCCAAACGACTACCCATTCACCCCAAACAGATGTCTGATGAAAAAGTAACATAATTCTACACACAGCTTTAAAGACGGCCTATGGGGCCCATGCCTCAACTCCATCTTCAACACCTAAAAGCACCCCGGTCTATTTTTCATTGATTCCAAGGTCACAATGCCACTGATAGTGCCTAAAACAGACTCCAGATGTAGAAGCTTCAACTCCTTGCATTATATGCAAACAGGGCCCTGTGGGGCCCACACCTCGGCCTCAAAACACGTCACACAGATCATACCATTTCATTCCTTGAAGATAAACATGCGACGTAGGTTATTCAATTTCCCTAAGCAGACTTATGAATAATAAGTCGTAAAAATGCAGCATACAACCGAATCCACCTCATGAGGCCCACACCACGGGCCCGAATTTAGGAAATTTGATTGCGTCGTTGCAATACCCCTTAGAAAAACAGTCAAAATGAAGTAATCAAACACCCTAAATAGATTCCAGGTGATAAAGTGGCGTTTCAACACAAAACGTGTGAACTATGCCTATGGCACCCATACATTGTCTCAAACCTGAATGCTTTGAAAAGCATCTCAAAAAGTCCGCACGAGGACAGGGGTCACGATACTGCTAACGACGCATCAATCGTAAATCCCAAGCAGGAGTTAGTTTTGATGCAATAATAAATAATTAATTATTCGCATTAAGCATTTCATGCCTCCGAGCAACAAAACCAAACCATAAGGGTCTGAAACCCACTTTAGAAGGACCAAATCAACTCCAGGTCCACAATGCCTATAATGGCGTGTTAAACGGACGTTCAGGTCACAATCTTTAATAATAATTTATTATTATTACATTAAAGCATCTTGGGTCACCCGCCCTTGGGCTCAGAACTCAAAATCCATGGAACCCACTTCAAAAAGTCTGTCTCACTGACACGGACCTGTAGCAGTAGACGACACGTCAAACGGACGAGACGTTTCGAAGCAACCATTCCCACCCCCTCAAATGCAAGCGGGAAAATCGGGCGGTTCACCCTGGCCGGCCAGGTCTGGGCCGCGGGTCTGGCCCGACTCTCCGCAGCTTGCTCCGGCCACACCAAACCCCTCGGGTCCGGTTCTACCCAATAGTCGGGCCAAAGGCCGGTCTCCGCATCGCGCCATAGAGACCCATCGAACACAGGTCTGTGCCTCCTCCACACCCATGAGGTCTGCACCTCAAGTTCCCCCTTCAACCGCGCCAAGACGGCACCCTCAACACCTCCGACTCCCGCAGCGCACCGTCGTGCTGCCATGTATAAACTGTGCCGCTCCTCCGGCCGCATACCGCCTGCGCTGCCTGATCCTCCGCGCTCCACTGCATAGGTAGCGGCCTTGTCACCCCACTCTGCCGCTCTCTTATGGCCCACTGAAGCCACTACTTCTATGATGGCCTCACCCGACCTCTAGCTCACCGAAGTACTGACCATCCCAGCACCGCACCATGGGCCACCGCCACATTGGGTGCTCCACTGCGTAAAAATCAGCATCCACCGCACATCTGGTTCTTCCTCCGGCCACCACCCCTCACCAAATCCGAACCTTCGGCCAATCCCCACGACCACTCCAGTGGTTAGAAAAATTATCCAACCCTTGTTTCGGGATCCTCGGGGCCGGACATTCACAACACCGCCCCTCGCTTGTCGATCCGTCATGGTTCTGGCATGTTAGAAAATTGGGACGAAGAACACCCAAGAACGAGAATTAAAAATGGGGATCAGAATATGGTTTTGTTCATTCGACCATCATCCCAATTCCAAAATTATAGAAATTAAATGAGAAAATTGATATTGGAGTAGAAATTAATTATAAATCGTTCCTCGATCTGGCCGTTCATCATTGGTGATGTGTCCACGACGCCCCTGCTTTGATCCGCCAAAGTTCTGGTGAAGATTGCTCCTCGATCTGACGAAGAATGGTGAAGAACACAGAATAACAGGATAGAGAGAGAGGGAGAGAGAGATAACAGATAGAGAAGGGAGAACCCAAACCCCAACTCATATTCTTGTATTTATTGAAGAATCCACATAGCGCGGACACCGAAATTATCATGCCCTCTTACTTTATATCACACCTAGGAAAAACTCCCCATTTTGAATCCAATAGAAGTCTTAGATTTCCATTTTGAGACTTCATTCAAAAGTTATTTGAAAATAACTCCAGTGATTAAAATCACTAAGTCATATATAAAATGACTATTTTACCCATGGGTTACATTTCACAAAGCAGGCCCTTGCCCACAACTTTTACACCCCGCCTAGGGTAAACAACATGCTACGGACGCAAGCATGCCCTTAGATTTCTGACTTAAGCTACTATTTAGGAGGAAACACAACCTCTCAATGTTCATAGCATAAAAAAACATAATATTTTTATAAAATTAATTCCGGAAACACCGGGCCTCAGAATCGCACACCGTCTTCGCAGTTAGCTCTGGAATTATTTGTATAAATATTCCAAAGTCTTACAGTGTAAAAACTAGGTCTCTACATCATTCCCTACTTCAAACTTTTCATCCCCGAACTGAAAAAACAGGAAAAAAAACTCAGGATACAGAGCTCACACCTATCTCTCCCACACCCAAGAAAACTTTCACAACACCATGCTGACACAAAACACGAACTAAAGGGATGGTTCATACTTATACAGACTTCCACCCTCGAGGACATGCGTAGGAATACACATTCACCTCCTCAGATGTGACACATGGAAGATGTCGTGCACCAACTCTTACTGTTGGAAGGGTTGAGAAGGACGGTAGGAAACCTCTGAACCACTTGAAAAATTCCCGAATAGCCCAATGAAACTCAGGGGACTTCCCCGGCATGAACCTATACATTCCACGTCATGACTGAAATCACGATTTGTTCCTGGAACATGGTCTCGTAATTCCCTCCTTCAGAATACCCATATGGTGAAACACCCAAGGATATCTGGTCACACAAGTTTTCACAGTCGGTGCATCACAACCGAGACTCTCATACATGCTAAAAAAGTGGATTAGTCAACACCATAAACTGAAGAAAAGTTTTACCCTCCTGGTCCAATAGGGTAAACTACAGGGAAGCTAACTACTACGAAACTTCTTCCACTTAAAGAGTCTGGGACTCTCTGACAAGGGAACCTGCTACAATGCCACCATTTTACCAGAACATAGACTTCATCGACATCATAGTCCTGTAGAAATTTTAACCAACACCATTACCTCATGTTCATGTTTCTCTAGGTGAGGATGCACCCGAGAAACTTGTGGTCGAAAAAAACCACAAAGAACTCTCCCAGGAGAGAGCATCTCAATATTCTTAGCGCAAGGACCACCACCAGCGCCACATAGTGTAACACGTATTTCTATTTATGTGGAATCCATCACCTAGAGTTGTACTTGATAATGATATCAAGTTTGACCTATAGCACGCAAGGTACCAACGAATAGGGTAGGCGATAAAACACATCCAACCGCCAGAGGCTTGACACGGAAAGCACGTGGCATACCCAATGTGTCTTTTCCCCTCTCAAAAGAGGGTAATCCCCAAAATAGGAACTCTTCCAAACCTATAAGTTGATCCTCAAGTGAAGGGAGGTCAAGTAGAAAATCCCCCTGGAAAATCCATAACCTTCCCTGACACTCCACTGCAAACCCCGCCATTAATGCACCTATCAGAGGGACTCATCCACCAAACCTCAAAACTATCTACATTGGGTTGCACTGACTCTCCCTTATGTTCTTTATCACATCACAAAAATGAAACTCAGTGGGGGAAGAACCTCTCTTTCTTGTGCATTCAAAGCTACGTCATACAACACCAACATAGGGTTACACCAATGCCCTACGTCACCCTCGGTAACCCCTCGAATAAGGAGTTAGATGAAAAGAGTACGTCACGTAGAGTCTAACAAGTTCTACTGAGAAAAGTAAAAAAATGACTTAGAGTGTACCACATATCATTTAATGTGTTGTAGGATTGTAGACATCCAAAGCACATAGCTGCCCGTGGCCCCGTCGGTCAACTCCCTGAGCCTAACATGGGCCGCCAAGTGGTGGTGGAAGGACCTAGAAATGTCATACACCAACCATAGTTATTCTTTCTTTTCTACCAACACTTCCTCCCTGAGGACCAACCTTTCATCACCTAGGATTTCTCTGATCATGATACTACCTCTGTTGTGGTGGTGAATCTACATAATAACTTGAAAAATCAGCACAGTTGGTTGAGTAATCTCACGCGACATGACCTCAAAAATCACAAAAATAAATCTAGTCCTCCTAGGGCTATCTTGAGGGTCTATGTTATCCCCGTCCATATTCCAGAGTCTCATCATTGGGAGAATTTCGGCGCTGAGGCCCTGCCAATTGATGTCCCTCTGATAAGAATTCTCTACCACCAGAGCCTGCTCCATCACACTAAGATCGGTGTGGATGCACAAGGACACTACGCTGGCATGAATCCCCTCTACGGAGACCTCACTCGGATGTTGCTGTCATGGACCCTGCACAAAGAATACCATGTAAGGTCAACAAACCCCGCCGCATACTTAGCCACTGCCATCACTCCCCACTGAAGCTCCATCAGCTCCCGAAACCGTAAAAGGCATCAGTAGGAGGGGTAGTACTCTTCATGAAACCGCTGCTAGAAGTCCTCCTACGAGAGCACCAACTCATTGTGCATCTGAGTATCCCTGGATCTACTAATGCTAAAATAAATGGTGGAAAAACTAGCTTCCAAAGCCACCGTCTAACCTGCTAGTGTCCAAAACAAGCCTAAAGAGGAGGACCACTGAATCTATCCAACCCTTCACTATCTGAGGGTATGGCTCACAGTAAAACCTCAGCGGTCTCTCATACTGGGAATCATATAGCATTCCCAGCTTGTGCTCGTCATCGGCCCTCGCTGTGGGTGCTATCTATTACTCCACAGGTGGAGGTGCTACTGCCTGTCCTCTTGGACAAGGGGAATAGTATGATGGATCTTGAAATGAGGCCTCATCTCTCACGGAGTCGTTTACATGAACCAGAGCTAGCATCCTGGCTAGAAATCATCATGTAGAAATCCAGAATCCGATCAAGTACTATCGTGGTCAATTGATCATATATATACCAACAATGATGGGGAGCTTACTCAAGAAGGATAGTCAAAGACTGAATCCTATATGATGCACAAACCAAATTCCCTGCATCAGGTGTCTCATTGTGCTGAGTCGACAAGTGGGTTATCAGGGTCCGGGTGAATGGATACATCCGCCACTGCACCATCACTGGACTCCCTTGCTTGAGATCTGATCTCGAGACACGTTGACACCATTTACCCATAACTCAATAAATTCCTTGACGTCCAAACAATTCCACAAGGAATAAACCACCTTTGATACCAAATTATCATGACCCGAACCATAATGGAACTTGAGATACAACTACCCCAATCCTGCCTCTATATGCCAGGTCTAGTGACTAGCGCCAATGTGACAAATAACTAGAGGAGGCCTTTGCCGAAGAAACTGTACACACACACGCAGCTAACTCAATGCAAAAGTTTAGAGGAAAGAAATCAAGATACAATACTTCTAAAAAAGGGAAAACAACATATATGAATCGACCTCTAAACATTATAGGTAAATTGAATAAAAAAGGTGAAAAACATATTCCCAACTAGAAAGGTTCAACAACCCAACAACATGTAAAACGAAAGTAAATCACTGGTGAGTCTTATACCCAGAAATCCTCCTACGACCACTGAATGTAGCCCAAGCTCATGTGTCCTCTACGCTCCTTCGTAGTCTCGGTCGACCTATATATCGTCTGCAAGGGAACACCAAGTGCAGAAAAAGACCAAGCATGAGTGAGTATAAAGATACTCAGTAGGATGCCCAAATGCTTGAGGGAGCAACAAAAGAGATACTAAAATGGTGAGTGGTGGATAGAACAAAGAACTGTGTAAGAGTACAATAGTGAGAGTATAGCTCAACCCAATAAATGAAAGGAAGTGGAATCATCCAATCCAAGAGGAGCTAGACATGGAAAGCACGTGGAATACCCCGCACATCTTCCCCCTCCTTGATAGAGAGTAATTGAACCCATAGAGTGAGAACAAAAGAAGGGTATATATATATTCTCAACAAGAAAACCAAAAGAGTGTGTAAGGTGATCTATATATCTAATCTCAGCCCCAAAAAAGTCTCCAACAGTTCAATGGATATCCGTCACTGATGTCCAACAGTCCCACACACCAAAGCTGCCACATCGCTGAACCGTAAAACCAACGGTCCCGATCCGTTAATCATGGAGAAAATTCACTTTCTAGCATCATAAGAATGGCCGAGTCTGAAATAAATCATCAGGTAACCCACTACCCAACCTAGATGGAAGTTAATCCACAAGAGGTCATCGGGTAACCCACTGGCCAACCCAACAGGAGGGTAAACCACAAGTGTTCATCATGTAACCCAATGCCCAGCCCCGCTGGAGGGTAAAACACAATAGGTCGTTGGGTAAACCACATCCCAACCCCATAAAATGGTAAACGCTAAAGTCAACAGGTCACCCACTACCTAGCCCCTCTAGAGGGTTAACCCTATGGTCAACAGGTAACCCACTACCTAGCCTCACTGGAGGGCAAACCCGGAACTGGTCCGACAACTCTGCACTGCCCGTGCCATCACTGGGTGTCACTAACACTGCTTCCATGCATGTGATCAAAGTGTGTAAAAGCAACCTCCAACCAATTCCCATTCATGTTTCTACATTTAATGAGATCTCTAAAGATATTACACTCTCCCAAAAAGATTACACTATAGCAATCCTTGTAGAAAAACATGTGAGATAGACTACTTACTCGCTGGAAAATGGGCTCTCAGTGGAAAATTTATTCAACACTGCTTTATGCCCATAAGGCATCTCATGGGGCCCACAAATCAGACCTAAAAGAGGTTGGGTGAACTGCACAATCATGATGCTCTCATAAAAACACACCAAAATGACTACTCATTCGCCCCAAATGGACTTCTGATGAAGAAGTCACAAAACGCAACAAACAGATTAAAAGACGGCCCATAGGGCCCACACATCAACTCCTACTTCAATGCCTGAAACCTCCCCGGTCAATTTTTCCTCGATTCCAGGGTCACAACGCCACTGACGGTGCCTAAAAAAGACTCCAGATGTAGAAGCTACATCTCCCCGCGTTATATGCAAATGGGGCCCTATGGGGACCACACCTCGACCCTAAAACACGTCACACAGATCATACAATTGTGTTCCTTGCAGATAACCATGTGGTGTAGGATATTCATTTTCCCTAAGTGGAGTTATGAAGAATAAGTCGTAAAAATGCAGCATATGACCGAATACGCCTCATGGGGCCCATGCCTCGGGCCCGAATTTTGGTGGCCGGATTGCGTCGTTGCAATCCCATAAAAAACCACTCAGAAATGAGTACTCAAATACCCTAAAAGGATGTTGGGTGAAAAAGTGGAATTTTACCTTAAAACGTTTGAACTAGACATTGTAGGTCCCTAACCATGTCTCCAACCCGAACAGTCTTAAAAGCATCTCAAAAAGTCCGCTTGAGGATTGGGGTCAATCTGCCTCTGATGCGCATCAATCGAACATCCGAAGCTAGACTTTGGTCCAATGCAAGTATAATTAATTAATTAATTAATTAATTATTCGCATTAAGCATTTCGTGACTACGAGAAACAAACCAAACATCAAGGGTCCCGAACACACATTTGAAGGACCGGCTCACCTTCAGGGCTGTAGTGCCTCTGATAGCACGTTAAACGGATGTCCGACTTGTGTAGCACGTCTATCTAAATCTTTAATAATAATTTATTATTTTTACATTAAACCATCTCGGGTCACCCGCCCTCAGATGCAGAACTCAAAATACATGGAACCCATTTAAAAAATCCGGTCTTAGTGGCACGACCTACAGCTGCAGATGGCACGTCAAACGGACAAACCATTTAGAAGTTACCGCCCCCCACCCCACCCCGAATGCAAGGGGGCCCAACCGGGCCAGCTCACCACAGTCGGTCTGGTCCAAACTGCTGGCATGCGGCCCAACCGCGGGTCCGACATGACTCGCCACAACCCGCTTACCTTGGCCCACTCCAACCACCCCAAACCCCTCGAGTCTGGTTCTCCCCAGCCGACCGGGCAGAGGCTGGTCTCCGCGTCACGCATGTAGGACTCACCGAACACGGGTCCTGGTCTAATACACACCCTCGAGGATTCCGCCTCGGGTTCCCACTTCGACTGGGACTGGATGGAACCCTCAGGGCCTCCACATCCCTCAGCGTACCGCCGTGCTACCCCGACTCCATCGCGCCGCACCTTCGTCCACGTAACGCCCGCGCCGCCTGGTCCTCCATGCTCCACCACACCGGCAGTGTCCTGGTCCGCCCGCTCTGCCTCTCCACTACGGCCAGCTGAATCCACTTCTTCCGCGGTAGCCCCACTCCACCTCCGGCTCACCGAAGTCCCGACCACCATGGCACCGCACCCCGGGCCACCGCCACTTTGGGTCCTCCGCTGTGAAAAAACTTGCGGCCGCCGCGCTCCTGGTTCTTCCTCCAGCCGCAGCCCCTCACCAATGCAGAACATTCGGCCAGTCCCCCTGACCACTATGGTAGTGGGAAAAATTATCCAACTCCGGTTTCAGGATCCTCTGGGCCAGAGATTCACAACGCCGCCCCTCGATCATCGATCCGTCAGGGTTATGGTGTGTCCAAAAATTGGGGCGTAGAACACCAAAGAACGAGAAGTAAAAACAAGGATGATAAAATGGTCGTGTTCGTTCGACCATCATCCCAATTCAAAAATTATAGAAATTAAAGGAAAAAATAGAAAAAGGTGCAGAAATTAATCAGAAATCCTACCTCGATCTGGTCGTTCGTTGTTGGTGACGCATCCACGACGCCCCCTCTTTTATCCGCCAATGTTTCGGTGGTGATCGCTCCTCGATCCGATGAATAATGGTGAAGAAAACAGAAGAAATGAAGAGAGAGAGAGAGAGAGACAGGAGAGAGAAGGGAGAACCTTAACCCCAACTCATATTATTCTATTTATAGAAGATTCTGCTTAGCGTGGAGACTGAAACTGTCATGCCTCTTCACTTTATATCATGCCTAGGAAACATTCCCCATTGTGAACCCAACATAACTCTAAGATTTCCATTACGAGACTTCATTCAAAGGTTATTTGAAAAGAACGCCAGTGATAAAAATCACTATGTCATTTTTAAAATGACGATTTTTCCCTTGGGTGACATTTTTCATAGAAGGCCCATGCCAGCATCTTTTACACCCCGCCTTGCATAAACGACACTTTCCAAACTCAACTATGCACTCAGATTTCTAATCTGAGCTATCATTTAGGAGAGAACACAACCTCGCCGCGTGTATAGCATAAAAACAATTAATATTTATTAAAAATTAATTTTAGACACACCGGTCCTCGGAATCGCACGCCGTCGTCGCGCCAAGCTCTGGAATTATATGTAGAAATATTCCAAAGTCATACAGGGTTAAAATTGGGTCTCTACAGACACCATGTCCCAAACACCATGATTTAGACACATTAACAAGTTTCAGATCTCATGATGTATGTGACACTAGTTCCTTGCTACCATCAATAAGACACCATTTGATGATTGAAAAAAAAAACAGAAATAGTGATCCTAACACCACATTTGTGCAATCAGTTTTTGATCTCAATAAAATAGTTGAATGATGACTTTTTCACTACTCAACAGAATAAAAGAAGAAATCAATTCATGGTTACACAATTTCCACATGATTCTGTTTCAATATAGGATGTGTCATCATTTATTAATCTATTTTTTCATTTTCAATTTAATTTCTAATTGTCAAATTTGAGACATTTAAAGGTGCTGAAATATTTAATATTTCATTGTAGACATTTCAACTGATAGTATTAGGTATGAGGTGTATAATACATGAATCATATTGTCTAAAATTTATTCACCAACAACTAAAAAGGGATTATAAGATGAGCTACAAATATAAACACATGTAGAGTAGTAGACGTGCACACATTCAAAAAGGTTAGCTGAAAAAACCACAAGAAACAACTAAAGATCACATGAAGCAATGTTGATTCCAAGAATCTGTACTGTTGTAGATCAAATCTAAAACATCTTCATAGTACAAATGCTAAGAAGAACACAAGTTGAACTGGTTACTCCATCAAACCAGAAACCAAACCACCAGACTTGCAATGGTATTTTTTTTAAAGAAGACTTAGTACTTGAATTTGCTTCATCCTAAAAGTCCATAGATGCATAGAATAACAAATAGAGCACTTCTAACCCATTATCATCATCTTTAATTTTTTTGTATTATTTTTATCTTTTGAGTAGAGTGCGTGTCTGTGTTTATTAAACACACATTGTATCCTATACTAAACTAAGGGATACAAGATATCCTTTCCCTCATATCTTATTGCATTTGATTTCTCCCACGTATAAGTGTGGAAGAGTTCCTTGTGTGACATGTTAGTTGATACCCATGAGTAATAGTGGAAGAGGTTGTGTGACCTGGATAGTCCATTGCAATATTGTTTACCACGATCTAGGGGGTGGATCATGTTTATTGATATAAATTGCTTGGTGGGAGGAGATCACCAAGTGGATTGGATTAGGTCTCAGCTTGAGACTGATCAACTTGTTTTATCATCTATGTTATTTTATTTATTATTTCTCTAATTTATAGTTTATTTTATAAAATAGTAGATTTTACTTTGATAGTTAGTCTTGGATAGATGTTATAACTATTTTACCTTATTATAATTGCTTCAAAAGTAGTATCAATCATTCATATTTATATTACTGAGAATTAATCAATCCTATGAGTGGTTATTTGAACAATCAAACTATTATTACCATATCACCTTGATTAACTGGGTTATATTAATTTGTATTGGGGAATATTTTTAAGGAAAATTTTTAATAGAAATTTTAATAGATACTCATTTCTCCCACACTCGAGTACTCTTCTCTAACTAAAATTTGGTATCAAAGGATTGAATTGTTTTTAATACTCTGTTTTTAAATCAATTAATCTGTGATTTTAGTTATACATTAATGATCTGCAAATTTATGTTAATTCTAAAATTATATATCTTTAAAATTATTTCTTTATTATGGAAAATACAATTTATGGTTATGCAAAAAATAGACCACCATTCATTAATGGAACAAATTATTCCCAGTGGAAAATGAAAATGAAAATTTATTTGGAATGTATATGATTTTAAATTTGGTCTTCAATTATAGATGAGTATATGATTAATACTGATAAATGAATTACTTGGCATGACCCAACTATGAATGCCTACAATAACAATTACAAATCCAAGAATTCCTTATATTTCTCTTAAGGAGGTGAGGAATTCAGAATAACGGTATGTAAAACTACCCATGAAATTTGGGATACCTTTTCTGATTCACAAGAAGGAACATATAGTGTATACAAAATGAGGCTTAGTAAATATAATATTAAAAATAATAACTTTAAAACAAAGCTTGATGAGCCTATTTCTGACATGTATCTAAGGTTTAGTGGAATTTTCAACGCAAGGATTTCTCTAGGAATAGAATTCACTGCCAATGAACAAATCATGAGGATTCTCATATTCCTACTTGATAGATGGGAAGGATCCTCTATCCCTATTAGAGAGCCATGTGATGTCCACAAATTTCATGTAAACGAAATTATTGGGAAACTAATAGTGTATGAAAAAGATTTGAAAGTCAACAAGGAAGAAGAGGATGAACCCAACATAAATTCGGTGGCATTCAAGACCACCAAGAAAATTTGTGATTCACAATAAACACACCTAAGGTAAAAATTGAATCTCTTATAAAAAATTCCTATTTTTTGATAATGAATGTAACACTGAAAATATGTCTAAATATGAAATGTTTGATTATTTCAATTTTCTTGAAGAGACATGTAATGAACTAAAAGATAATTACATGTGTTTAATGAAATAGTATCCTCTTACTTCATCTGTTAAATCTACACTAAATGTAGAAAGGGATAAAATTTTCAATTATTCAAAGAAAACTATGAATTAAAGATATCTAATGAGCAATTGAAAAAGGAACTTGAATGGTTTACTAATGGTATATATACCTTGGTACAAATGTTAGGCAAACATAATTCCCCTAAATATACTATTGTTATTGGCTATAAACATGGTAAAAGAAATTTTGGAAAAACCGATTTTATTTCTAAATCAAGAACATATATCTTTACTCCTCGTTTTGGAAAACATTCTACTAGTTCAATGTATGAAAAAATCTCTAACATTGGGAGATTTCCTAGATCAAATAGCGTTTATTTTTAAAATACATTACATAGTTCTTATAGGAATCCTACAAGGTAGATGTCGGTTCATAAATCACCAATTAATAATATAACTGGAACCAAAAAAAATATGGGTAACAAAGTATTTTTAGATTGACTACATTGTAGGAAAATAGTTTAAATAGATCATGTATAAGCTAATGGTACTTGGATAGTGGGGGTTAAAGACACATGATAGGAGAATATTCATGTTTCAAGAACCAAATAAATATTGATGGTGGACATGTCACCTTTGGTGACAATACAAAGGGAAAAATAACTAGCCTTGGCCAAATCAGTAACTCTAACTCAATTTTAATTTCAAAAAGTACTTTTTGTTGATGGACTAAAATATAATCATCAATCTATTTTCAAACTATGTGATGATGAATTTCAGGTTAAATTTCGAAATGATTCTTGAAATGTTTTTAATTATAAAAATGAATTAGTATTTTATGTATTAAGAAATGAGAATTTATATTTTGTTAATATAGATTCTTTAGTTACTCAATATTATTTATGTTTAAGTGTATTTCACAAAGAGTCTTGGGTTTGGAATATAATTCCAGGAAACAAATATATTTAATCCCTTAGAAAGTCAAAAATAAAATGTTTATTCTAAGACCTACCCAGACATGAGTTTCTGAATGAAAAAGTGTGTGATCCTTTTCAAAAATGAAAATAACACAAAATTTACTTCAAACAAAAGTATAATGTTTCAACATCTCAACATCTCGATTGGGTTCAAATTGATTTTTTTGGACCATCTATAATTTCTAGTTAAAATGGGAAGCACTTTGTTTTTGTTCTTTTAGATGACTTTTCAAGATATACTTGGACTATTTTTGTTAGCTCACAAAAGTGTAGTCTGCTCTCATTTCACCAAATATCCAATAAGAATAGAAAACATTAGTGGAAATAAAATTAATTTTCAAAGAAGTGATCATGGAAGTGAGTTTAAAAATCAAGAGTTGTAATCCTTTTTCTAACAAAATGGCTATAATCATAACTTATCTATCCCTAGAACACCACCACCAAATTGAGTGGTTTAATGATGATATAGGACCATGAATGAGATTTCTATAACCATGATTAGTGAATATGACCTACCAATTTTTTGGGCTAATTCTATAAATACAATAAGCTATATTATTAATAGAGTTTTGATTATAACTATTCTTAAAATAACTCCATATAAATTATGAAATAATAAGAAATCTAAATTAAGCTACATTAATTTTTTTCATTTCAAAGTATTTATCCTTAATACTATGATCAATATTGACATGTTTGCATCCAAGAGTGATGAAGGGATATTTATAGGATATTCAATCTCTAGTAAATCCTATAGATTGTTTTAGAAGAGAACTAAATGGGTGGGGAAAACATTTCATTTCATATTTGATGAAACTGACACACATGATCCTAATACATCTCTAGAGAATATTGAGGATGATATTTCAAATCAAAAAATAATGATAAACCATCCAACTGTCCTATAATGGAATCTGTGAAAAAATCTAGTTCTGAAAATTCCCCAGACTCAAGTCAAAAGTACCTGAACTAGTTGAAGAACAAGAAATAACTAGCCCCTCTTTTTCTAGAGTTGTTAGAAACCTTACTAGCCATCCTATATATTCTATTGTATGAGATTTAGATAAAGGAACTCAAACTAGAGAATATCTTAGAAATCATGTTGATCATCAATTATTCTTGTCACAACATGAACCTAAAAACATTAATGATGCTCAAGATTATGTGTTTTGGGTGATGGATATGCAAGAAGAACTAAATCAGTATGAAAGGAACAATGTTTAAAAACATATTGATTGACCTAAAGATAAATTTATCATAAGAACTAAGAAGGTTTTTAGAAATAATAAAGATGAAGAATGTAATATAGTTTGAAACATGGGAAGATTAGTTCCACAAGGCTATATTTAAGAGGATGGAATTAACTATAATGAGAACTTTTCACTTTTTTCTAGACATGAATCCATCAGAATCATCCATCCTTGTGCCGCACATCAGAATTTAAAACTATATTTAATGGATTTCAAGAGTGCATTCCAAAATGGGTATATAGTTGAGGATGTTTTTGGGGAACAACCCATTGGTTTGACAAATCCTCACTTTTTAAATCATGTTTTCAAATTATTAAAATCATTTTATGGTTTAAAGAAAGCTCCAAGAAAATTGAATGATTGATTTAGTACTTTTCTTATGTCCAAAATATTTAAAAAAATTATAGCTAATCATACACTTTTTATGAATCAAATTAAAATGATGTTTTAGTAGTTCAAATTTATGTGGATGATATTATTTTTGGATCATCAAATTATTCTATATGTATCATGTTTTCAAAAATGATTCCAAATGAAATTTAAATGAGTTTAATGAGTGAACTGAAATTCAGTCTTGGATTTTAAATCTTTCAATGTAAATGTGGTATTATTTTAATTCAATGAAAATATACTAAATATCTTTTAAAATTTTTTCTATTGGATAGCACTAAAAGTAGTGATACTTCATTGAGTACTAATTGTATGTTGGATATTGATGAAAATGGAACATCTATTGATCAAACCATTAACAGAGGAATGATTGGATGATTACACTACATAACTTCTGGCCAAAAAAATATTATGTTTTGTGTATGTTTGTGTGTTCTTTTTCTATAAAACCATAATGAAACTCATTTAAATGCTGTAAAAATTATTTTTAAATACCTCAAATGTATACCCAATGTAAGATTACTCTATCCTAGAGAAAAATAATTTGAGTTAGTTAGCTATTCTAAAGCTGATTTTTGAGGTTGTAAGTTAGAAAAAATATGCACCTTTGGAACATGTCACCTTCTAAAAAAGTCTCTAGTATTATGGTGTTGTAAGATACAAAACATTGTTTCATTATCTACTCCATAAGCTATGTATATTGCTTCTGGTAGTTGTTGAGCACAAATTTTGTAGTTGAAACACATATTACAATAATATGGATATCAATTAAGGCATGTAACTACAAATTGTTACAAGACAAGTGTTATTAATATTTCAAAAAATCTTGTTTCACACTCTAGTAAAAAACATATTTATGTAAGACATCACTTTTTGGGATACCATTATAAATAAGGTAATATCTCTTTGGAATTCATTGGAAATTAATATCATCTTGCTGATATATTCAATGAACCATTAAATTTTGAAAGGATAGATTACATCATACATGAATTTGTAATAAAAAATATCAAGTAAAACTTTATTGTTCCAAAACATAATGTCTCATAGATTACGGTTTCACACCTTACGGTTTCAGAGGTCGATGAATTAGAATCACTACCTCACTCTTACTATTCAACAAGTTACTTTATTATAGTTACTATTTCATGTTTATAGTCTCGCTGTTACGGTCTCATAGTCACTATCTGGTACTTACTATCTAGCATGATATGGTCGCAATGTTTAGAGTCACACCGTAAAAGATGACATTGTGAAAACCAATTCTGGTCTCATTGTGAAAACATGTTATGTTCTCACCGTGAAAACACTTTTACTTTTCTTATTTTATTTAATTACTCATGTCTCTTTGATTGATTATTTTATTATTTTTTTCATATGCTTTTGAATATGCGAAACATAAAATACTTAAATGATAAAAACCAAATGTCTTTCAATCTTTTCTTCTCTCGAGCTATCTTCTCTTGAAATTGAAACCCTTCATCTCTCTCTCTCTAACTGTTACTAAATTCCCAGAATGAAGTGTCCATATTCATCAACTTTGGAGAAGCATAGATCGAAGATGAAATTGAAAAGAGCACTGAATATAATTCCCGAAGGACCACTAAACCCAAACTTTGTTGCTAGAATAGTTGTACCAGAAAAGGAATTATATCTTATGTGGTTGCTGACAAGTAATTCATTAGTTTTGAACGTATTGAAAGGGAAAGGATGGAAAAACATGTTCACAAAGGAGACAAGGACAATTTAACCAAATTTTCTTTCTTAGTTTTATCAATTTTTTCTTATTTCATTGGATATAAATAATGGTTTTGTTATAAGATTCTAGTTTAATGTAAAAATATGTTCCATTTACTTGAGGTTATGGGATGGTTGACTGGGGATACCTCATGATGGAATTATTAAGGACTACCAGAGTGGTCCTAATCCTCGTAGTGATGTTTTTGTTTTGGGAGAATCCCTTAGAAGCATGACTGGTAACAAAAATAAGAGAAGAGAAATTGTTTTCGACTTGGATGGATAATTGTGGTTGATATTTGTGTTTATCCAAAATATGAATAGTCCAAGGAAAGAAGATTTTTCTATTCTCAAATATCAAGATTTATTCATGATATACCTATGAAAAAGGGACACAATATTAACCTATGTAATTATATTACACTTCACCTATGTGAGTCAATTAATATAAATTCATTGTCTACATCATTATTCTATTCATGGGTAATCTATGTTATGTTGTATGCTAATTGAATGAATAGACTGAATGACGAATTCATCAATGACTATGAATTCTGCCTCTCAAAGGTTACTATAAAAAGGAAGAAAATAATTTAGAATCCACGTAAAAAATTTTCATTAGAGGAAAATGAATGGATATGTGAAAAGAATAATCTAGTTCAGAATCCTTCAAGGTCTATTAAAATTTTTGTTCCTGGTCTAGAACCACCTAAAATTGTTGACTATCCTACTGATGAGGAAAAAGAGGCAGTTTTCACACCTATGGAAGAAACATTTTTGGATAAGTAGATAGTGGTATTACTATTCCACCACATATAGTTGGGAAGGATTCACCTATTACAGATGAAAATGATGAGTTAGAAGAAAAACCTACTTCTAAAAAGTAATATTTTGTTAGTGTAATAGAAATGGTTGTTCTTGAGAAGCATCTAGAACTAGAAATTTCTATTGAGAAAGTGGCTAATGTTGGGGAACATCTTATAGAAAATTCTAATCCGGAATCTATAATATCTATTGAGGAAAGAATGGAACAAGCCTTCCAAATGGTTGGAATGTAAATTGGTGAGGCTATTGGAGATGAAAGTTTTGAAATTTATCAGGGGACTGAATTTCTTAGTCCTATAAAAGATGCACCTGTTGAGGGAGAGTATAACCCCAATATAGAAAGTATTTAAATTCATAATCCTATTGATCAATGCACTGTGGATACCTAGTACATGTTCCCTAGATACATTTATGTGGATAATGACCAGGGGGGCTATATTAGAGGCATAAACCTTTGTACACTGTTTCAATTGAAACATGTTTCTGGTCTAAAATAAATCTCTACAAAGGAACCAAATCTTGTCTCAAAATCTATTCTTGATCCTTTTCAAGAACCTACTTCTTCTGTGAGTCACAATAATTTTAATGCTGTTGGAGTTAATTTATTGGATGGAATTGAAATGCTCTATAACACACAACCTGCTCTTGTAACAAATCTCAGTGAAACAGATGATGCCTTTGAATTATAGAAAATCATTAGGAAAATGAAAAAAAAATGCTTCATGAAACACAAGAGGTTATATTTGAGAACATACAGTTGAGTGATGAGTTGATGTCTCTCTATGCTATGGTTGATGATTTGAAAAAAGTGTTTCAATTAGAATAAGATCATGTTGCTCATTTTTTTGAGGATAAAACATGTCAGATTCCAATGAATTTGTCATCTCTGATTGAACTGATCATGAAATAAATATTTAAGAAAGTGGCTGAAAGAAACATCCAGATAGTCCATGATATTCTTGAGCTTGTTGTTGGTCTCAAATAATTTACTGATGAGTAATATGGATATCTATAGAAA
Organism: Viscum album; assembly: GCA_963277665.1. Taxonomy (NCBI): domain Eukaryota; kingdom Viridiplantae; phylum Streptophyta; class Magnoliopsida; order Santalales; family Viscaceae; genus Viscum; species Viscum album. The sequence continues at coordinate 1,426,742,626 of OY728156.1, read as the reverse complement.
GTTATTCATCAGCTCAAGTCTCTCACTTCAGCAATTACATCTTCTAATGACAATGGATAGTCATCTCAACCCATTGAAAGTGATCTAATATGAACAATAGTTAAGGAGGAACATCCATCAGTTTTCAGTGTTTTTATAAGGTAATATTATTTATGGATGTGAAAAATAGTGATAGATTCCATGATTTAGTAAGGATAAATTAAAATTTTTCAAATTATACTCACGAAGAAATTAATAAGAATGTGGATTTCTACTATAATATGATCATCTCTATGAATGACAAGACCAATCACATTAAATATATTGTAGATAATTGTAAAATTAGTCTTGTCACTCAAACCTTCAAGTATGAAGTTCAAAATTGAAATATTTTACTCCTCTATAGGACAAGTTCATGAAGAACAAAAATGATTTTGAAATAGACTTCATTCGGTTCTTGAAGCCCTATCTTCATGTTCAGAGCATTACTATTGCAGCTCCTATAGATGCACCTTTATGACTGGGTTTACCTTCTTTCTCATCCAATACCTTTCCCTCTACTTCAATTTTTGTATCTTCGGATATGAGCCAGATCAGGCATGTTATACTGGATCAAAACATGACCCTGTCTTCCACCAAACCCACATTGGAACCCACTATTTTTATGGAATCCCTCTTCCTTCTCAAACTGTTGTCTCATTAAATTATTCAACTTCTTCTCCTTCTCCTGTGGCTATTTCTGATGCTGCTACCAAGGGAAAAGGGATGAAATATAGTTTATTATATTAGTAAAAATTGTATCTTGATTTGGATGTTTTTTTACTTTTCTTACTACTTGTAATGATATATATTTTTAAATCTAATGTAATGTGAACTGGTTTTTCTTATTTTCTTATTTACATTTATTCAATATATTACCTGACATTTTTTTGATAATCCCAAAAGGGGGAGAACAACATATCACACTAAGGAACTAATTGGGAGAAAGCACACTATGCATATAAATTGAATTCACATGATTCGGGATCATCTAAAAGAAGAGATTTTTGGACTCCTCCTATTTTAATGATGTTTTAATGATTCAAAATCCTTTTAATCATGTTTATTATATCTAAAATCACATGTCGATTTTTTTATATATTTCAGTAAAATTCAACTAGATATTGATTCCTATCAATAATGTTTGATTATTGTAAACTATATATAATTTATTTTACAATTATTTCTAATATGAATGATTTGGTCTAATCATTCTATGAATATTACTACTTAAGAATATTTACTGAAATTTGGATATGTCTTAGAAACTGTGAGTCTGCAATCGGTTATGGGTTTCTAGTAAAGGACATAGACACTGCGACCCAATCATCTTGACCCAAACACCGTAATCGAGACATTGTAATCCAGACACTATGATCCAATCATCGTGACCTAGACACGATGACCCAGACACCATGATTCAGACACCGTAACCAGTTTCACATTTAATGAAGTATGTGACACTGGGTTTTTTCTACCATCACCTAGACATAGTCAAAATTCTGAAAAAGGACCACACACCATGATCCTAACACCGCTTGTGTGTTACTTATTGTTGATATCAATACAACATTAGCATCATGAATTTCCCTCCGCTCAAGGGCAAAGAGGAAGACATAGTTTCATGGTGACACTATTTCCATGTGATACCATTTCAATACTGACATTGACACCATTAATTATTCTATATTTTCAATTTCAATTTAATTTCAAAAGTCATATTTGTGTCATTTAAAGACACAGATATATTTAATGTATCTTTGTTGACATGTCACCAGACACTATGAGGTACGATGTGCAGAATATATGCATTCTGTCAGCTTCAACGTATGAACCAACAATTAAAAATGGAAGATAGGATGTAAAACAAATATACTTACTAGTAGAGAAGCATATATGCAATCATTCAAAAAAGTGATCTGATACATACAAAAAGAAACAACTGATGAACACATAAAGAACTCATGATTCCAAGAAGCTGGGCTAGCATATATCAAAGCCAAAACTTTTTCCCAGTTCCAACACTAAGAAGAATATGATCTGAACTACTAACTCCATCGAACTGGAAACTAGAGCTCCAAACGTACGATACTATATTTTTCACAAGAAGTTTTGATACCTATATCTGCTTCAACTTAGAAGCCTAGAACATCATATAATAACACTCAGATCACTTTGGACCCTTTATCATCATCTTTTCATGGTTGTATACTATTATTAGGTTTCAAAAAATGTGTTTGTTTCTATATTAAACACACATTGTATCATGTACTATACTAATGGATACAATATATAATTCTCCTCATATCTTCTTACAATTCTTTACTCCTATGGATAAGTGTCGAAGAGGCCCTTGTGTGACATGGTAGATAATACCCACGAAGAATAGGGGAAGATGACATGTGAATTGGATAGTCCTGTGCACTATTGTTTACCCCCATCTAGGCAGAGTATCATGTCTATTAATATAAACTTCTTGGTGGAATGTGATCACCAAGTATTGTAGATTCGGTCTCAGCTTGAGACTGAACCACATGTTTTATCCGTTGTTTTATTTAATTTAATTTTTCCTTCATTTATTGTATATTATAGGAAACACTAGATTTTAATATTATAGTTAATGTTGGATAGAAGTTATAATTATTTTCCGTAATAGAATAGTTTCAAATTTAGTATCAATAATTAATATTTATATTAATGAAAATTAATCAATCTTCTGAGAGGTTATTTGAACAGTAAAAATATTATAATTGTATTACCTTGAATAACTAGGTTTTATTCATTTTTATTGGGGAATAATTTTAAGAAAAATTTTAACAAAAATTTAAATAGATACTTAGTTAACCCCTCTCTAGATTACTCTACTCCGACCAACACATATAAGTCATCATAACCTTAGGTGTTATGTAACCATCATTAGATTATCAGTTTATGTTTGATCATATGTTTTACACCATAAGGACCACTTTTGATTTTTTTTTATTGGAATATCAAATGATTAGGTATTTTTTGTAATCTATTTATGCGAACACAACCCATTGGTTTTGTATGTGATAGAGTTATTTTATAAATGATGCATTTAAATTTTTTAGACATTAAATTATTGGAATTTGATAATGTTAACGTTTATGTAGCCGTTCATGTTGTAGTAATTATATGTCTGTAGAATTTTGTAATTTTATTGGAATTATATTATTATGGTTTTAGAAAAAGTACATCTTACATACTGGGTAACAAACTATTATATCCAATGAATTCCATGTGGCCTTAACCCATAGCTGAAGAATTTTAAGGGTTTAAGGCCAATGACTAGGCAATGTAATGTTCTAGTTAATATTTAAATTTTTTAGATAAATGATTTCATTAAAAAATATTACCAATGAAGAACTGGTTTTACTATTGATGGTTAGATAAATATAATTTATTCTATATATTTGGTTTTGAATGAAGGCTAAAAAGGAAGAAAATATTGTCACTATTTTATGGGTCTTATAATGTTTTAAAGGTTAACTTTAGTTCATTGGTAATAAATATTAAATTTGGATATTCATTTTATGGAGTAAGAGATAGTGTTAGAAATCAAAAAATCATGACCAAGGGATTAAATTTTTGTTATGTAATAGAAATGTATCAGGTATGTTAATATCAATAGTGTAAAGGAATTCAGAAACATTAGCAAAGGTACATTGATAAAAAAATTCCTTTTATATTAATATATTTTAGTATAAAAATGTAGATTTTGATTGCTCAATTATAAGAGGGGTGAATTTTTGGTTTTAATACATTCATTTTTAAGAATAAGAAAATATATGTTTAACAATGTTTAAGAAGATGGATTTAAAACCCCCATTAGTTCTATAGAAATAAACTATGTTTCTTAGGATCTGAAATATTGGATCCTATAAAGAATCATAAGACATGTTTACAATGTGAAGGATTCTACCATAATGATTATAAATATTTTTTATATCAGAGTGTGCAAGTATAAGAATGTAAAATAATGTTTCACATTCTTTCTTGAACAAAAGGCATAGGAATTAATAACCTGTAAAAATAACATTAAAAAATGTATAGGAAATATTTCAACCCAAGAGAAGGGTATCCAACAACCATGGATAATTTTTCATTGGTTTCTACATTCAAGAAAGTATGTCTTACCCACACCAGGTTAAGACATTGATACGAATATATGAATCTGTCTTGCTATTCCCACAATCCCTCAATCATTAAGGTCATCACTACCTCTGTCTTCCTATCCCCGAAATCTCTCAATCATTATGGTTATTAGATCCACTTTCTTCTTATACCCAAAATCCCTCGATTGTTCCAAAACAATCAGAATCAAACTATGTAGGCTGAACAAGTTGTTCCTTATAAACACATAAGGAAAATTGAGCAGAGCTCTCTCAATATATAGGAGTTCCACATGATCATTGTATCACAAATATTTAAATGGATAATTATTTATTGGCATGGATTCCAATGGTTGACTTCTTCCTCCAATGATAATATTGGTCTAGAAATTTCAGAAGGACCTTTACACATGTCACTCATCTAATGACTTGTTAAAAATAGATTATACGACATCATTTTAGGTAACGAAACATGAGATAATTAAACATGATTAAGTAACATTAACATTCTCAAGAAACATTAATACATATTGGAATAATAAAAATTAATCATATCTTTATGAAAATGAGGTAACTATAACAAAAAAAATTTAATCAGATTTTTAACATATTGAAAATTGATGTCTAAATTATGATGAATTCAGAATGTGATTTATGTTGAATTTTAAATCTGATTTATAAGGAAATCGAAATATAATTTTAAAATAAAACATAGGTTGTTTTCAAAATAAAATGGATTATGATTTCAGAAGAAATATATGAATGTTTTCAAAAGAAATAAGAGTATAATTTCTTACAAAATTAGAGTTAGATATCATTAGAAATTAGAGTCTAATTTTAGAAGAAATTAGAGTTTGATATCAGAAATATATGAGTATGGTTTAGAAGAAATATCGGTCATATTCCAGAAGAAATCAGATACTAATTTCATAATAAATTAGAATCTGAATTCAAAATAAATCAGAATCTTATTTCAGAAGAAATAAGATTCAAAATTCTAGAGAAATCAAATTTAATGGAACTATAAGATTTTGTGTTAGATAAGGATCCTATTTTTGACTTAAGAAAAATATTCTTAGTATTGGTTTCGAAAAAAAGTAGATAAAACTATGAAAATCATATGTTAAGAAAAAAACCTCAACGAAAGAAAATTTTCATTAATAGAATGTTTCTTAGAGAAAGATAATTTTCATTACGAAAATTTGATTGTGATTTTCAAAAAATAAAGTAATGGAAAATTCATAAGGGAACATACTAACTCAACAATCTAAACATTTTTAGAAAGAAAAAATAACTATTCATAAGAAAATATAAATAAAATGGTTTCATTTATGAGCATTAAAAATAAATACTTACCTCCCATTGATTATGATCTATTATGAATATGAATAACTCCACCCTTAGGTTTTAAAATCCCTAAGGATCATATTGGTTACATTTATAGATAATTAACCCTAAAATACTTAAGAGTTTCTTCTTTTAGTAATCACCCATTACATAGTCATTACTATTGTTAATATTAATTTGGATCATTCTTTCCCCCTTTGTAATTTTTATTTAGGAATGGAGGGAAACATTGAACCAAAAAGTTTAGGAGTATACAAAACAAAACAATGGAAAGATAAAAAAATTCAATATGATGAAATTTTTTTTTACAGATATAAAATAAAACAAAATATCAAAGATTATGATAAAATAATTCATCCTTCATTTTCACCTTTGGAAATATATTTTTCAAGGTAGCATTCAACTTCATAAATTTCTTTTGATCGTATTCAAACATCTTGATCAACTGATCATGTTTCTAATTTTTCTATTTGAGATCCTTGACTCTTTCTTCCTGAGATTTAGGAATTTCTCCAAGAGAATTTATCACTTCTTCCTAATCATTATCTTTTCCTGCCATATGTCCCCTGAGTTCACATTCCATTTTCAGATTGAGAGAAACTAAATTCAGCTTTCCATTTAGATACTTATATTCTTAATGGAGGCTAGATTGTCCTTTATATTTTATTAAAAACATATTGACAAATTCTTGATCCTTTCATATGACTTATCAAAATAATATTTAATTGAATCGGTGAAATCATTAATATTTTTACGATCATAAATCACTGACTTAGACCACTTTTATATTTGTTTTCAAGATCTCCTATGATCATCATAACTGATTTGAAATTTTTTGAACTGCACTTCAAGTAAGATAAAAAATTCCATGAGAATAATTAATGAATATGACTTTTGATTGATTTTTTTGAAGGAGTTGTCACCTGGAATCAATTTTTGGATGTAATATAATGGTATACACAACCTTCTTCAAGGACTAAAAAATAATAAATTTATGAGGATGAGTATTGTAAATCAAATTCCTTTATTGGTGAACCAAATTGTACCTTATCTTATTCATTCCTCTTAGATGTGACAATATCATCTTTCTTTATTTTTTGCAACAACATATTTATTTTGTTTTTAAACAAAAACATCATTTCCTTTCCCTTTATTAGAAAATTTCTTCTTGAAAACCTTAATTTCATGCTCTTAATCTAAGAATTAACTTATTCTATCTTTTCCATTATCAACTACATTATCAACACCTTTATCAAAAAATTATTTAACATCCTTGTCTTGAATATGTTTAATAAAATCATCCTCAATAATCTCATCATCTGAAGGTTTGTGAACTTCAACCTGAGCCTCATCATTCTTCTGAACAGATTGTCCTTCTGAAATTGTCTTGGTGGATTTAGCTTTAGATGTGCATATATATAGATTTTCAGAAGGGTTTTACTTATATTTATATTCCTCCACCTTATTATCAAATATTCATTTTACACTTCCTCTTATTCTAATATCGGTTCTAGGATTGAAATATCTTTCTTTCTATTTTCTTCACCCATAGTCACAATGGGAACTGATTTTTGCAGAAAATATTCTGAGACATGAACTTGTTTAGATGTATTTTTTGTATCTCTATGTAAGGCTTGTATAATCTAATAATCTAATATACACTTCTTAATTTTTTTTTTCTTTAGCTTCTCTCTCACGATATTCTACTGCTAGGATCTTTACGGCCTTGTTCATATAAGGGTCTTTGCCAAAAAACGCATCTCCTTCCTTCTTTTTATTCTTCTTCTCTATCAACATGGCTTCAACTTCCTTAGAAAAGTACCTTTGTTTCATAGTCATGGGTTTAGAAGACATTGACTCAGGTATTGGTGATAGTTATTCTGATTAAAACTCTTTACCTTTTCTTTTCTTGTGATTTATCTTCAACATTTCTCCAACTTCTTCATTCTTATAAATTGCATGATAATCCTTTTTAAAATGCACATATATTTTTCAATTATTAATACTGAAACCAATATTCTTCCTTCATAGGGTATAATTACATAAAATCATTATCTTGAAATCATTTTCCATTGATATTTATGGGATTTGGAATAATTCTAAACAGAAGATAATGATATTAGACAAAATTATAGGGTATATTATTATTTGAGAATTGATGAGTACATTCTTAACATTTATGATAATCAAAATACTGTCATTGATGTGGTTTATCATCCATAGATTCACCATGAAATCCAACATTTAGATATCAAAAAACATAATGTAATCCTTGTATCCCTTTCTCGGAATTAGAAAACCTTCAATCTAGAGTGCTAGCAATTTATTTTTGGTTGAAAAATGGGTAATATTCAGTGATTTTACTCCTTTATGTCCAAACACTCAATTTACATAACCTACTCAGAAGAAACTTTCTTTTCTAGAAATCTCTATTAGAAAAAGCAATGATTCTCTATCACAAAGAATATCCAACATACTAGTTTCCTGGTAGAAAGACAACGAAGAAGTTGATCCATAACTCTTGAATGAAAACATTTCTCTTCCACCTTGTTCATAAAATAATCTTTATCATTGAATAATATAAGAATATAAGGATATAATAAATGTTGATTCATTTATTTGGTTACACATAGAAAGTCACATACATTCTTCATTATGATTTTGGAAATCATGGAGTTGTACTTAATGACAAAATTATGATCCACTATCCTTTCGATAAAAATAAACCAATCCATGAGTTCTTTTTTGAGGCCATAATATCCTATGAAAAATTATCAAGAGACATTTAGATCTTGAGGTAAATATGAAAACTGAACAACAATGTTGAATGTAAGTATGTCTTCGATGAAAAATATCATAGATAACCAATGTGGGACCCAATTAGGGGGTCCTTTATGAAGACTAATTGCTAACAGTTCATATTTTTGAATCAATCCAATAGCTGATATTTGTGTGATCTGATCTGATGGTTGATATCAATTCTAAGGAAGGATTTAACAGTTCTTATATTTTTAGGTTTTAATGAAAAATATGATTTATTGAATGTGAATTCGATAAGGTTTTCATAATACATGATTTAAAATACGCACAAGATGAAATAACATCTTGATGATATATGTTGGGAGAGGTACCTTCTAGATTTACCCAAAAATATTTGAAAGTATAGATAAGGTTTTTATTATATATATTAGGTTTGAAAAAAAATTCATGGGAACAAAACCTTTTTGGTTCTTAAAATTTTATTAGGGAAAGAAACCCTTCTTGGTTTAGAAAATTTTGGGTTTTTGAAAAATAAATTGTAAAAGGAAATATAATAGAGTAAAAATATTTACTCACCCTATGAAAATAAGTATCATTATGTTTGGTGATAGGTTTTAGAAGAATTTTAATTTGTATCATTAAATTATAGTTATCATTTCTAACATTTGTTTAATGTATTCAAATCTATCGGAGGTTAGAGATTTTATAAATATTTCAGCAAGTTGTACTTCAATGTGATAATTTGAAGAATAATATATCTATTATGTGTGTGATTCCAAATATAGTGAATCATAAGATCCATGTGTATTACAATATAGTGATATCAAGGTTTTCTCGTAAGGAAATATCACAAGTATTAACAAAAATTATCTATGTTTTTGGAAAAACTCATGCCAAAATCAGTGAATGTGTATTTCATTCACAACACATGAGCACAAAAATATGAAACAACTACATATTTAGCTTGAGTAGTGTAATGTAATACAGTGTGTTTTTTCTTACATGACCAAGAAAATAACTAATCTCTTAAACACTAACAAGTTCTAGATGTAATTTTCTTATCCAATATACGTCAACCTAACTTAACGTCTGATAAAAATTAAACTAAATCATTTACAGAAGAATAGAAAAGTCCGAATTCCATTGTTCCCTTTAAATAGAGAAAATTTATTTTCACTGCATTTAAATGGGATACATTTGGATTAGATTGATATCTTTCACATAATAATACTGAAAACATTATGTCTAGATGACAAGATGTCAATTATAATAAACATTTTATCATACCACTAAATTATGTTTGACTAACTGGTTTCCCAACATCATCAAGGTCATGAGTGTTTGGGATACCTATTGGAATGTATAATTTTTGTGTTTCTATTTCCATACATATTAAAAAGATATTTTATATAATTATAAAGATATATATATATATGTTCTTTTTGGTTTTTGGGAAATTTTTAACGCATGGAAAAAGGTTAACTCACCAATCATAATCATATCAATGTCATATTTCTTTAGATTCACAAATGAATCGGTTAAGGATCACTGAGTTGATCCAAATATAATTTCACCAACCTAAATTTGTATAATCAAATCAATTTTTTTATCCTTCTTTATAAAAAGAGTTGTATCCCCAATTCCCTTAACAAATTGTTTTATAAAAAAATCATTTAAGTCTGTCATACCAGACTGTAGGGGCTTGTATAAGTCCGTATAAATCTTTGGTATGTTTGTAAACTTGGTTTGGATGTTTGTTGTCTTCATAACCAATAGTTTGTTCAACCTAAACTCCCACATGAACAAATTAATTAACAAAATAACACTTCCAGTCAATTTTAATAAGTTATAAATTAATGAATGTTGGAGATTATAATATAATACATATTTATTAAAGTAAAACTACTCTACCATAGGCTTCTTCAAAGCCTAATCCTTCTTGTTGATTAGAGACATTAGAAACTAATCATTCTTTATTTTATACAATTAATACAATTTCATTACACTTATTTCTAATGACCCACTTTCCACTGATTATGGTTGTTTCTTTAGGGCATTCAACTAAGGTCTAGACATTGTTCCTTTCGAATTCGTTTTATTCATCTTGGATTGATTTTACCCAATCAACATCACCTAAAGATTAATTAGTTATTATAGGTTATAATTGAGAATGAAATGAAAAATGTTATACTTCATTTCTTATAGAACATCTAGTCTTTACAGGTTGATTAAAATCACCAATGATACTATCACTAGCATAGTTCTAATGAAAAAACTTATTTGTGTTTTGTAAAACATGTTCATCAACATAAAGCAAAAAAATATTATTGGGTAAATACTACAGAAATAATTTTTTCAATATTTTCCTTATTTGAAGAATATTCCATCAATGGTTGATAATCAGTTCTGCAAAAAACATCCTAAGGTGTTGGTTGGGGTTGTTTAAACACAAAAGTATCAGTTTCATCAAATTTAACATGTATTGTTTCTTCAACAGTACATATTTTTTTTGTCAAAAGCACTATAAGCCTTATAAGTAGTGGAGTATCCAATGAAAATTCATTCAATGAATTTTGGTGAGAATTTATGTAAGTTATCACTATTATTCAACATCAATACTTTTCATCCAAAAATATTGAAGTATGAAACATTAGGTTTTCAACCATTCCATAACTCCAAAGGTGTTTTATTAAGAAAATTCCTTACTAAAACTCGATTTATAGTATATAAAGAATTACTAACAGATTCAGTCCATATATGTTTAGTAATAAAATATTCTCTCAAAATTTTTCTAGTTATATCTTGAAGAATTAAATTAATTCATTAAACAAAATCATTTTGATTAGAAGTTATTGATGTTGAGAAATTATGAGTAATATAATTTTTACTTCAAAAATTTTCAAATTCTGAATTTTTTTATTATGCCCCATGATCACTATGAATAGTTATCAATTGACGGTTTTCTCATTTTTAACATTATGAATAAAAATAAATGAAGTCTTCTTATTTTTTTTTGAAAATAGACCCATTCAAATCTAGTATAATCACCTCCAAACATAAATACATTGTATTTCCCTCCAATACATCTAGTTTTTTGTTAGACCACAAATATCCATATGCACATGTTTTATGGAATTAGAAGTTGAGACTTTAATAATTGATTTAAATATTGTCTTACATTTCATTCCATATTGACAAGCATTTCATAATTTTGAATAATCAAATAAATTATTCTGTAGATCCTTAACAAGTATTTTCATTGAGATTTTTTATAGGATCCTAATGTTAAAGTGTCCTTGCATTCTATTACATAAACAATATTGATATTATGTTCTGCTAAGTCAAGGTAGGTCTCGGATCCTATGTTCTTCTCTGTTAAGTGTATAAAAATTCTCTTTCTTATGGGAAGAGAGAATGAACTCTTACATGGAATTATGTACTACGAATTTATCATTCCTAAAATTTACAAGGTAACATTCATCACATTGTTGACTTATTCTAATAAGGTTATGCTTATGACCTTTAACAAAAAAACATTTGAAATCAATGATTTTTCAAGAACAACAATGTTATGTGTATCAAAAATTTCTCTTTGACCATTCTCTCCAAAAAATACTTTTCCACATTTCATATTAATAATATTTTTAAAGATTTTTTTTCGACCAGAAATTTTTCGAGAACATCCTCTATCGATGTACCACATATTATTATTGGTACATATTTTTATCATAAAAATTAAAATAGTTAGACTTTCAAAATCCAAACCTTCATGGATATAGAATTATTTGAAATTAAAATTTTTTGTATCCATATTTCTGTAGAAATGTAATATTTATGAAAACCTATATATTGGGTTTTATTCAAAGAGCAATTTTTCTCCCTGTATAAACCACATTTACACTTAGTGAAAAAAATTACTTTTTTTTATACAAAATAAGTGTGACTAAAAACATGTTTTGTATGATAATAACTGAATCCAGAACTATAACTTAGAGGAATAACTTGTGAATACATTTTCTCAAAACCATTATATCCATTATTAATTTTTAAAAATAGTTTCTTTAAGTAAAATAATTCATATTTTATTCTAACTACTATATTGTTATCCTCATAGTCATTTTTTTAGAATTTGAGTTATTCATTGAAATTTTTTCCATGAAGTAAACATTTCGTGATCCAAAAATTGTTTATGCTTATTTGAATTAACTTCCTTATGGATTTTGTAAATATTTGGAAAATAGATAATTTTTTTATCAAAATCATTTGAACCATCTAATACTTGTTTCTTAAAATGGATATTCTAGAATATTCCTTATTAAGATTCTTTTTGATCATGGTATTCTCATTCTCATGTAACATGGAAAACCAAGATACTTATTCAAATGAAGGCTGAGTATTATGTTATAATAAATAAGATTATTCATCTGTATATTCATAATATTATTCTCTAGTAAAATTAGCACTAAAGGATATATTTTTTATAGATTCAACGGTATTTACCATATCAATGAGACATTGATTTTTATTTTTAATTATTGCAATAAGAACAATAATATTCTTTCTAGAAGATTCAATATCATACGATTAATTAGACTAATCACCCCCACTTTCAATCTATGTTTCACTAGCTTCTAATACTTTCTTATAAATAAACATTTAGTACTTCTTCTTATTCGTTTCAGAATGTGTATCCTCTCTTTTATTCCTTTTGACCATAGGACTGTCTAGTCTGATATTACCTACCCACTTGGATTCATATCAAGTCACAACTACATCTTTATTATCCTCTCTATATTAATTCTTGTATATATATTGGAAATATTTCATTCCCACAATATTTTTCATCCATCAAGCAAGATTGAAAATTTCTGTCTTATAATCATCACTATCACTTGATTCAGATAAAACATTAACATTCTTAGAATTTGATCTATTAATTCATTCATGACTCTCAGATTTCATATGATTTGATGTTTTTGTAAAAGAAACACTTCGATTACCATTATTTTCCTTATTGATCTAGTCATCTATCATCACTCTAGTTTCATTTTGTAAAATAGTCCCAAATTACTCATCAATTATACTGTTTAAGACATTACTATTGTCATGGAGTATTGTTATTTTAGATTCCCAATCATTTGGCATTATATATGTTATCTTATCCATAAGAATCTCATCATCAAGTCCTTTATCACCAAAAAAATGAAGGTAGTTGATGATATTCATAATCCTTTTTCAGCCTTCCATGTAGTTTCTTCATATAGAATAATTAAACCATGTTATTCATCTCTATGCATAGCTCTTCATGTTTCAATAAAATTTTATGTGCCAAAATGTTTTAATTCTATCTTCTTCCAGATATTACTTGCACTGTCACAAGATAAAATCTAGAAATAGATATTACTGGTCATAAAACATAAATAGGTATTGTGTACCTTGAATTGAAGATGATACTCTTCTTTTCTCATGATGGGTAACTTTTATGATTTCTTAGTCTAGAATATTGTAGTCTCCAATTAACATAAAATGTTGTCAACACTAGTATTGATAATAAAAGTCAGCATTCTATCTCTCCAATACTTATAGTCATTTCCAAGAATTATTGGGAGTCTAGTAGGATTTATATTCTCTATAGAACCAATGTTCATTCCTATATATCAATACGAAAACCCAAAATATATTTTCCACCAAGAGGATTAGTAGTAAAAGTTTACAAACATAGACAATATTCAAGACAAACTTGAACAAGTAATGTTTGGAATGAAAAGTTGAACAAAAAAACTTATATGTAAGTATATGTATTTCATATACATCCTTTGATTCTAATTTTAGGATCTAAATGTAGATTTATATTTCTCAATAATAAGAGGGGGTGAATTTTAGGTTTAAAAACATTCATTTATATCCTTTAGAAAATCTATTTTTGACAATGATAAATAAGATGGATTCACAAACCATCTTTATTTCAATAGAAAGAAACTAACATTATTAGGACCCATTTAAATGTATAATGTAATTAAATATAGTACATGTTTACATTTATAAAGATTCTACCTTAAAGAATACATAATATTAATTTTACCATTGTTTACCAGTATTAGAAGGTATAAGAATTTTAGAATTTATTTCTATCACAAAATAGAGTGGAATTAAAAAAATTGTAACAATACCAAGTAGAAAAGTATAAGAAATCGTCTAAACTAAAGGGAAAGGTATCCAACAACCTTGAAAAATTTTCCATTGATTTATAAATTCATGAATGTTTGTCTTACCCATGCCAGGGTATTCCATCAATATGATGATCAGAATTTGTGCTACTATCACCACAATCTATATATCTATAAGGTGATTGTTACCAATGTCTTCCCATCCCCCTAAGCCATCAATCTATATGGTGATTGACACCTCTATCTTTATATACCTAAAATCCCTCAATTTTACAACAACAATCAAAATCGCACTTGGAAAAATGAACATGTTGTTCACATCTTGAATAAGTTGTTTTGAGAAAACACACAAAGAAAATCGAGGAGAGTGACCGTAGAACGTAAGATTTCTACAAAATTATTTCATCTTGAATGTTGAAATGGATGTTTATTTATATGCATTGATTCCAATGGTTGAAATCCTCCCCAGTAGTCATATTTTCCCTAAATTTCATAGGGACCTACACACATTTCACTCATCTAGTAGTTAGTTAAAAATATATTTTTTGAAATCATTTCAGGTAAGAAAACTTGGGAAAAATTTATCATAATTATGTAATGTTAGCGTGATTAAAATACATTAAAATATTTAGGATCTGATAGAATGAAAAGATACATTAATAAAATGAGGTAACTATAATAAAATAATTTAATTGGATTCTTAAGAAATTGAAATTTGATGTCTAAATATTGATGAATTTAGAATCTGATTTATGATGAATTCAGAATCTGATTTCAGAAGAAACCATAATTATTCTTCAGAACTAATCAGATTCATGTTTCAAAGGAAATCAGAGCCCAATTTTAGATGAAATGAGAGTCCTATTTTTGATGAAACTGACGTCTATTTGCAGAAGAAATTGGAGTCTGATTTCAAAAAATTTGGTGTCTGATTTCAGTGGAAATCGAGGTAAGATTTCAGAAAAAATAAGAGTCCACTTTTAGATGAAATCAGATTAAGAATTCTAGAAAAATCAAATTCAAAGGAACTTTAGGTTTTTGAGTTAGATAAGGATCTGATTTTTTGACTTAGGAAATATATGGTTAGCCTTATTTTAGGAAAACACTATACAATACATTAGAAACAATAGGTTATGAAAAAAAAATTCTTTGAGAAAGAAAATTTTCCTTATGAAATTGCTTCTAAGGGAAAGATAATTTCACTTAAGATAATGTCATTGTGATTTTCCAAACATAAAGGAATGGAAAAGTAAAAATATAATTTATTGAATCAATATTTCTGATGAATCCAATGGGAATTTTTTATCATTTTTATTTTTTGAGGACCTTCACATGCCTCTGATCATTTACATTCTTGTGATCAATGATCTCAATAGCTATCTAAAATTAGTTATGTTTTTTTCAATGTTAATGTTGTCAAATACAACGTATATTCTATAAAATGGAAAAATAGTTAGATTTTATTCTATATGACCTTCTATATTCATATTTCATTATATTAAGAGTAATGTTTATTAAAATTTTTGTGATGTGGGTTTTGTAACAATGGTATTTCTAAATCTCAAACCATTAATTTTAGAGATCATGTTTAAATTTGGAGTACATAATTTTTTGAAGGTGGAAAGAATCTATCACCAAGAGATTTTAAAAGAATAAAATTGGGATTGATAACAATATGACACAAGGCACCGATCTTATATGTGAATGTTACATCTAGAGACTTCATGTTATATTTCGTTTTATACAAATTCAATTTCTTCATTTTCTTATGAATCATGAAATCCCTAGACTAGATGAAATGTGATATACTATATCATTATATCCTAGTGGTTAAATTTTAGGGTATGAATATAACTTTCTAAATTAATAAATCAATGGTTATATAATAATTAGAACTAAAATAAGAATCAATTAAAATGAAAATTAACGTTTTTTAAAAAATGTATTTTTCTAAAAGTAGATTTAATATGTTTTATGATAAAAATTTAAAATTAATTTTTACCATTTTTATGAAAATTATTTCATAAAATTAACCTAATTGTTTAAATAATATTATCATAATTATTTGAGTGATAATTTTGGTTCTTTTTTTGAAATATTTTATTTTTTGATGAGTAGTTTAAAATAATAATGTTTATTGAACACTAAAATTTCATGTAAATAATATTCAAGGATAAATTATATTTTTGATTATTATTAATGTAATATTATAGAAATTTTATTAAATTTTTGATAATTCAGTTCTTTAGAATAAATTTCCAATAAAATTTTTATATTTAAACATTTTAAATAGATTATAATTTTTTATTTGGAAACCCTCATTTTCATCACACATGTGGGTTTAATTTTTAATTGGATTCAATAATATTTGTTAGTTATATTTGGTAAAATTAATTAAATGTTTTTAAAACGAATAATTAATATTATCTAACAATGTAAACTTATTTATTAAACATTATGAAAAGAAAAATAATAAAAATTAATTGTATTTATGGTAAAAACATATTTACAGGGTGGTTACATTAAAATGATAGGGGATAAAAAAACATAAAGACTTTTGAAAACCCCATTTTATTGAAATATGTATAAATTATAAGCTATATGAAATGATATTGTCTCATTTTTCATTATTTTGGCATGATAAAAACCTATGTGAAATTGATTTTTGTCAAAAATTCCATGTCTGTCCTCTCCCCACAAATAAATGGCCACCCATTATCCTCTGAAATTCCTTATTAAAAAATGGATCAAAATATTCTATCCTAAATCACTTAACCAATGACCATAAAATATTCTATTGACCATGGTAAAATTGTAAATTTGTAATAGGAAGGCATTTGTTACAAACATAAAGAGGTAGTTCGACGAGGCGGTAATGTTCTTAAATGATTGTTTTTATGTAATTTCTTCTTTTAAATCCTTAAAATATTAATAAATCATTAATTTATTATAATAATAGTATATCCTATATACTAATAAGTTATTATGTGAATGGAATAACCTCTATCTATCTCCTCCATCAAATGGGAAACAAAATCACTGATCATGTTTACGATGGACTACTGACTTGCAAATAGATGTAACTTTTTTTTCATCAACACTTCTAAATATTGAATGTAAATATAATATATATATATATAGTTTTAATGATATTATTATACATTTGGTAACATAATATCACTTATACCTTCTATCATTACATTCCATTTAAATAATGATAATGTCAATCGTGAGTATGGTGGACTATCGCCTAGTAAAGTGATGTAACTTATTTTTTACTTACGGATTACATGGAATGTAATAATAATAAATTTAAGTAATATTTGTGGTATATATGAAATTATATTGGTTCATGGAAATTAATATATCATGTACATCATTAATCGTTCATCTGTTACTGAAATGATAATGTTTCTCATGCATATGCATATCCTATTGTCTCCATGAAGCAATGTGATCCATTCCCTATGATCATTTTTAAATGAATATTTTAATATTTTATATCATGAGAAAAAACATATATAATTAATATCATTCTAAAGGTTATGGAACTATATGAACTTTTCAAGAAATGGATATTTAATTCTAAAACATTTATGTGAAAATAACACAGTGAGCACTCGAAACAATTTTCATAATGGATGATTATTAACAAAAATATAGAAAAATGTTAGAAGAGTATAATATATTGTAACATTCCATACAAACTACCACATAGAAATACATCAATTAGGTTGGTCACATTTCCTAATTTGTGCATCACAATTCTCAAGAGTTTTCTGACTATAAATGATGGTCTAAAATAGATATCATGGGGATAGTATACCCTCATTATCAAATCGTAAGAACAACTAAACTCAATTATTCAAGAGAAGAATGAATACATACAATAACATGAATAATTACATAACCAAAACAAACCAGTGTCACATGATAAACCAAAAATAGGAAATAATATCAATACAAAACTATAGATATGTAATTACATATATGTGTCAAGTTTCAAATGAAAAAACAAAAAAAAAAGAAACACTAAAAACTCCCAATCGGGGCCCAAATATGTGTTAGGATCCCTCATAAATGTTTAATCCCAACACATCCATCGAATAAAGTTATGTTCCCATTATCATATGATAGAAACATGAAATCTATTCTGGTACCGATCAGACAACATGAGTAAGGTGTTCATACAACTCATTAGGCAACCAAAAACGTAATATAATATAATATCCAGTCTATATCATTGTATGAAGATATATAGTGAATAAATTATAAGAATTAAGTAAATAGTTTTAACATCAATTCCTTCTTTATTGAAAAAAATAAATGTTATCGTTCATAGAGACACCCAAACCACTGATACATTCTTCGTCCCATGGTATAGTCTAATCCATTGATATAAGAAATCAGAATTCATCATAACATGGTATTTAATTATTCATTTAAATAGAATTTCATAACAGGACTACATGGAAACTTGTCCAATTCCCATAACATCAATCCTAGAACATCATCTGTGGAAACTCATTTTTATTTGGAACATCAGTCCCTCTCATATACCTCATGAATATTTGGATCATCCATCCATGTCCCACACCTCCAGGGTATTTAGAGAATTAGACCATGTCCCATATATTATTATACATATACAGAAATTATGGATTAAGAGTTCATATCTACCTCTCCATGGGCGTTTGGAGAATCGGTCCTTTTCACACACCACATTTATATATCAATCAATAATATGGAATAAATCATATTCACCAAAGTTAATAATAATTATCCTTTTTAACAAACATCCCCATAATGGTCCACAATATCAATTTCTTACAAAAATCATGGTTATTCACCTAAATAACATGGAATTATAGGAAAAATTCTGCATTAAACCATTTCTAAAAATTTAATCACATATTACATTTATAATTGAAGGATAATCCAAAAATACCTTAATTCCCATTATCAACCAATTCATAATCACATTAATAAAACAATTTTACAAACTAATAAAATTTCCTACATCATAATCCCATTATTCCCTCAAATTAATAATCCCATTGATCAATTAATCAATTTAATTCCAAAATAAGATTAAAAAACATGGGAATTGATATTTAATTAATACAAAATTTAAATTATAATAATTACTATGTGAAATGGAAATTATACCCCCAAAATTATGGGAGTTAATGAATGTTCTCCAAACCGTAATTCTCAAATAGAAGCATTGTGACCATGAAAAAAATGTCACAAAGGATATATAACAAAAGATGAAGCTGAATATCTAAAGGATCATGATCCATGGAAACCTATACCTAAAAAACCCCTAATGGAGGAAAAATAATTACTCTTCATCCATAAGTATATATGAGAGGGACAGATAAACAAACTTGTAATAAATAACTTTCTAATAGAGAGATAATCTTTAAATATAATTTATTATTCATCATGGATAGGGTTTTAGGAGCCTTGGAATTGCTTACGGACAATTGAAAGACATAATAATAGTTTTTGGGTAATGTATGGATGAATAGAGGATAATACTAGGGGGATTAATAATTTTTAATAATTTTTTAGGTAAACAAAAAACCATGCACATGGTTTCCTAGGGTGGGGGTCACAGTTTGTCAAACTGTGTGCCTAAAAAAATCACATGTCCATAGGGAGAATATTTTATCTTATATGGGGGAATGGTTTAACAAATTGTTCTCCAACCATGTAAATAATCTATTCCTCATGTATCATAGTTTGGGGACTCTATCCACATAGTTTAGCCAAACCATGCACCAACCATGAGACACATCATGTTTTACCAAAATTGGGCACACAATTACATTGATAAAGTCACACAGTGTCTCCTAAATATGATGATACTATGAAAAAACCATGTGCTTCCAAACAAATGAAATTTCATAGGAAATATCTATAAAAAACCCATCAAATTTATAATCAAATAATGGTAAACATGTACCTGAAAATTACAAATGGACATTTATAGAAAATAAAGATACATTAAAATATCATCACCTTTAAGGATACCAGTCTTCGAGCTATACTCCAAATATTTTCTAGGATTATGAGTTGAAAATATCAGGCCACAAATCATGCATATAAGATTATCTCTCCCATTTTCCTCTTATATATGAACATGTTAGAAAAATACATGAAATATAATCATTTTCTTTCCCTAAAATAATTTCTCAACTCAATCCATAAGATCAATCAGATGATCATCAAATGAAACATTCGAGTAAATATAAAAGTCATCATCTTCGATCATAGGATAAGGTAAAAAACGATTCTAATGAGGTTGTGATTCACGAACAACAATATGCATATAATTGTACCAATGTGGAAGATCCAATCAGTACACAACCAACCTGATTATCCCAACAATCATAATGTTTCCTATAAAACTAGGTAGTTGCATACCCTCTCTATAAATCATTTAGTACACAAATATAGGAGACATATGATGAAATACATGATCAACTACACCAAACTCAAGGGACTGTTGACATCAATCAACATATGACTTCATCAAAATATGATCCATAGACATATATTCCTAAATCATCTAAAAGTGATATGGTTTCTCCTTAAAAAGAATCAGTCCAAAAAACTCAGACTCACTAACCTTTTTCCAATATAGAAGAGATTTTCATGGCCTACCATAAAGGTCCTAATATCAATCCAACTAAATATATTATTGATAGCTGTTGTTATAAGTGAACTCAGTGTGTGTTATGTGCTTATTCAAAAACCCACAAAATTCTAGGATTTTCACCCATAGAAAATTCTCCAAAACATGTATATAACAATCCTATTTCCCATTCTATATGGGTGGAAAGACATACATACAAATAAAAAAGTAAAAATAACCTTCTCTAAGCCTTGAAACAAGTGCGATGTGAAATGAGATTCAAGGTTTGAAAATTTTCTCTGCAGAATTATGTGTAGACATATTATCATCCAAATGTACAAGTCTCTTAGCTAATCCAATGAGGAAGTATTTTGGAGAAGAAATTAATGTTCCACATTAATCAATCAGTAAATAATTAGGCACATGACAATATTATACTAAGTCATCCTCAAGAGAACCACAAAAAAGACCATGGAAACAATATCCCACCTCCATTTGGGGATGGAAAATAGATGTAATGATCCATAGAGTTTTTTATATTTGGAATCCACATTTTAATAGTTGTTGCATCGTGTTAAAAACCTTGAAATATTATTTTTCATTCCATTCCACCAATATTTTTTACACAGGTTACAACAAATTTTTTTGGAACCCATTTTCACCACCCACATTGAGGCATGATATTCAGGTATTAGTTCCTCTCTTGTACACAGAGGATCAACAACTTGGTTCTATACATAGATGTTTGCATCATAAAATATAATCAAATAATAAGGTAAATCAACACCTACAATTATTTATCTTAAGTCTAGACACTCAAGATACTCATATTGGCTTGCACTGATATTGCTCAGATGCATAGACTCTATTTATACTGGTATGAGGGTCATTTTATCTAAGATCTCCTAAAACCCAACATGAATATTATAATAAATCTCCTCTTTATTTCATATTTAATCATGATTTATTACATAAAAATGCACACTATAAAATTCCTAGTATTGGGAGGTCACGTGTCTTGAGAAATTAAGAACATTTCATAACAACATAAAACATGAAATAAAACTACTCTATTGAAAGATACTTTTATATTATCAGAACCTTCCTTCATAAATAACATTGTAGGATCGAAATAATGATGTAGATGCTCAATATACAATAGGGGTGTGAATTGTATACTTTAAAAATTCTTTTGGAATCTTTAAAGTTAGTTATGAATAACTATGTTTTCCTTAAGCAAAGGAAAGGGATAAGTTTAACAAAGTTAAACTTAAGCAAATTCACAACACCTCTAATACCAAATGAAAACATGGAAAGAGATTCCGAAAGTAGGTTCCAGAATTATGGTTCTAGAAATTGAAACATAACAAATGATTACAAAATGAGATTCTACCTTAAAGCATATAGAATCTAAATAAAACAGAGTACAAGTAAGGAAGTATAAGAATGTTATACTTTCCTTATAATACAAAATGGAGCGGAAATAAACGAGTAGTAAAACTACAAGTAACACGATATAAGACCTTTAACCCAAAGATAAGGGTATCCAACAACCATGGATAAAGGTCCCTTGATTTATACATTCAAGCATGTCTGTCTTACCCACACCAGGGTAAGCCCTCGATAGGAATATCAGAGTCTCTGTCTTGCTATCCCCGCAAGCCCTCAACTTCAAGGTAGTTGGAAACCTCTGTCTTCCTCAGCAAGGAATACCTCGAACTTCAAGGTAGTCGGCACCTCTGTCTTCCTATCCCCGGAAGTCCTCGAATGCAATCCCCAACATTCGGAGTCACACGAAGCAAAAACTGAACGAGCGGTTCAGTACGCACAAGGCATGAAAAGATTTCTCTCTCTAGAAATCACCTTAGCAGCGTGTGGTCTCTAGATTGATCAACTTCATTATCTATGAGATCTTTCAAATGATCTCCTATTTATAGGAAAATTTCCAACGGTCAACTCCCTCTTCCAACTATCATATTTTACATGATATTCGGAGGGACCTATACACGTGTAATGTAGCCAACAGTAAGTTTTATAACAGAATAGACGACATCGTTTTATAACAAAACAAGTGTAACAGAATTTATGACACCGTTTAAAAATCTAACTCAAAAGTTCGGAATGAATGTTCAGAGTGTAAACAAAAATAATTTTTTGGAGTCTAAAAAAATACGGAGTGTATAAAATAAATATGATCAGATTTTGTATAATAGGTGAATTCAGAATGAGAATTTGGAATGAGAATTCGGAATGAGAATTCGTCTTCAGAATTCGTAATGAGAATTCATCTTCAGGATTCGTAATGAGAATTCCTCATCAGAATTCTTAATGATAATTCCTCATCAGAATTTGTAATGAGAATTCCTCATCATAATTCGTAATGAGAATTTGTTGTTGAACTTCATAAGGATTCGTATCCTGAATCTGCAGTAGAACTTAATCAAAGTTCGTATCTAGAGTTCGGAATGAAACTTTATCACAGTTCTCATCTAGATTTCAGAGTGAAACTTTATTACAGTTCTTATCCAGAAATTGGATCCTAAAACAGAATACTTTATATCAAAGTTTCAAACAATTCCGAAAAAATATAAATGAATCCGAGTCATGTACTTATGAAATATATGGATGAAAATGCAATAAGGGTGATTTTTCTTACAAAAACAATCTTCCTTATAAAACCAATTTTCCTTTTAAAAGAAATTTTTATTAAAGAAGCAATTTTCCTTATAAAAGGAATTTTCCTTATAAAAGCGATTTTCCTTATAAAAGCGATTTTCCTTATAAAAGAAATTTTCCTTAAAGAAAGGTGTTTGTGATTTTCAAAACAAGAAGGAATGGAAAATTCATGAAGAAAACCTTATTGACTCAACAAACACTACATGTGATAACCTGAGGATGTACATAAGAATCAAGTGAGATATAAATCCTAATAAGGCAGAAAACAAGGCATGACATGAATAATTCAATACATGTTATGGAATATTCACATCAATAGAGAATAAGAGAAAAATGAACATAAAGGCATTATATATCATGATTATCATAACATGGAAATTTGGAAACAATATACAAAATTTAATTAGCATGAGACAAGGATCATTGCACATGGATTATAATTATAAAACCCTAATTTCAAAAGAATTATCCTGATTAATCCTTCCTTGTGCATTTCATATCATGATACTAAACATTAACTAATGCATTGGAGCGATATTAGGGAACACCCTTCATGAACATTTGAATATCATGCATATGTGTTCCACATATACCATATAACAAATATTTATTCTACATAATAATTTAATCCATGATAAAGGAATGTGGAATAAATAAATGAAATTATATATTAAATAAGTATATGTGTATAAAGTTAAATAACTATGATAGGTAAATGGACATGGTATTTACTACATGATGATTTTGGCATGGAAAATCACAGTGCAATTTCACAAAAACATAAAAACATCTCATTGGTATTCATAGAATTGGTTCTTGAGAAAGAAAGGGGTATCTAATAATTTAGACATTAAATTAGCTGTAAGTGGATCATAGATAATAATATCCCAACATAAGAAATGGAATTTTTTTTTGCATAATATAACAGAATTTGATTTAATGGGAAGTAGGAGGGAGAAACCCTTTACAGAATTTGAGCATGGAAACAGGTGTACATGGGAGCGATTAATGAGGGTGAAATGGTTATATCATCAACAAAACATTATAATGGATATGTTGGGGAGTTTTAAAAACATACCGCATCATTTTTAATTGAAAAATAAAAAGGTATAACAATATAGGTAAACATGGAAAAAAAGAGAATAGATGGAATCTAAGGATCCCATAATGAATTTCGGCATGGTTATTTTTGCCCATGAGGGTACATAAGATGGATAAATTAGATTGAAATTTTATCTCATAATTTATAAATCAAATGGTATGTTTTGATTATATTTAATAACATAACCAAACATAAGAATAAAATAAATTAAACTACATAACATTAAAAGAATGAATGATAAAAGAGGTGGGTGGAAGATCTGTTACTTGGATTTGTGATCTTAATGTCTTGGGAGAGGCTTCATGAGATCTTGGGGAGCATTAGGAGGACCCCATGGAGTGGAGAGAAGATTTTAGGGGAGATTCAATGAGTTTTAGGGAAGAGTAATTGGTTCTTGGTTGGATTTATATAAGAATAATTGGGAAATTTTTAGTATTGTTGTTTTGGACCCTACAAAATAAATTATTCAAAACAACAAACTATCCTATTGTTTTTTCGTAGGAATTATTGAAGAGGTAAATGGTATACAATACTATAAAAGTCTAAAGGAACAATTTATTACAATATTTCTCTCTCTTATGTGGAGGTGAGTCACACATTCACAAAAATCATTTTATAATGTTAAAATATTTTATATGTATTGGAGAGTACACTATAGAATTATAAATTTAATCAAACAAATAAAAAATAACATTATTTTAATGGTATAACATATATTGGAGGAATAATAATTTTATAGTATTATATTACTTCACTATTGGGTCTTTATTATGTCATTAAATACCTTATATATTTATACGGTATTTAATTTTTACTGAACATTTTGGCAATCTTTGAAAAATATGAAAAAAATCAGCATTGGAAAATTTAGAAGTCCGTATTCAAAAAATAATATTCATTTTATATAAATAATTTTCTAAATATTTGATTTTTCACTTTTAAAATAAAAAACTTTATTTATTAAAAATTGACAGGTTTTTTCCAAAATGGTTACCAAACAATAACCAAAATTACATTTGAATCCACAAAAATTACATGATCTTTTATATACAATAAAATTAATTTAACTATAATATTTAATTAAAATAATATTTATTTCAAAAATCCATTTATTCATCAAAATATATTGCCTAAATGAATTTGAATATTAATCAAAAATACTATTTGTGCTTTAAAAATCATATAAAACGTAATAATAAAACAATTAATGTATATTAAATATTATAAACAGAAATAATGTACATTATCATAATTCTATGGTGTTGATACAAATCCCTTTATTACAGCAGCACACACCCTAAGAGTAAGGTGTGTGATGGTGGGGCATTCATGGGGATGTTCGATGAACATGGATTGGGTCATGATCTCAATGAGTTTGAAATTATCTCATAAATTATTTCAATAATTAAAAAAATTTGATCTCAGCATGGGATTTGTGTAGGAAAATTCAATGAAATGCTACCTCCATTGGAATATCTAAAAAATGGTATTCATATGTTATGATCCTACTGGTTAAGTCCATCACTTCTTTCATCTGAGTCAGAAGGATTTTTTTGAAACCATATATTAATACAAGTCATTTGATCACTATTAAATGGGTATATTAATAATGGTAAGGTAAATTAATTGTCATTTAAATATTATTTGATAAATCAAAACAGAAGGAGTTCATTTTTTTTCTATATACATAAGTCATTATAGAAAATGGAATTTTATTCAAAAATGATTGGGTCATTACAACATTCCCCCTTATGAAATTTAACCCCCAAAATTTTTTCCCCAAATTAAAATAGATGAGGGATACTCTGCCACATCACTTCCTCTACTTCCCACGTTGCTTCTTCAAATTTGTGGTTTCACCAAAACACCTTTACGAGGGGAATCATCTTATTTCATACAACTTTTTATCTATAATCTAATATCATCACTAGCTTCTCCTTATTGGAGTGGTCAGTCTCCAATGGTACCACCCTTGGACTAAGTAAATGTTATGGATCTGATATGTACTTTCTTAATAGTTATAAATGGAACACATCTTGTACTTAAGACAGGTTCAGTGGGAATTCAACTTGATATGACACTTGTCTGAAGCGATCAAGGATCATAAAAGGGCCGATGTACCTTGAAATAAGATTTACCTTCTTCCAAAATATCATCACTCTCTTCCATAAAGCTATATAGATAAAAAATATATCTCCAAAATCAAACACTAGGTATCATCGACAGTTTTCGGTATAGATCTTTGGTCGACTCTGAGCATCATTAAAGTGCAATTGGATGGGCTTAAATTTCTCCAAAATTTCATCTCCCATTTCTGGACCAATATGTTTTTGTATGCCAACTTCACCCTAACATGATCGTGTCGTACTCCTATTCCAATAAAAGTAATCATAAAGAGCCATATGGATGCATGAGTAGAAGCTGTTGTTGTATGAGAACTCAACCACAGGAAGATGTTAATCCCATCTTCCTTTGATGTAAATCTAGTATTTTCTCTAAAGGACCTCGGGACACCCTGAGAGGGGAGGGGTGAATCAGGGTGAATCCTTTTTTTTAATGTGATGGATCTTATTCCCATATTGGTAGGAACTTGTTGAACCTGTATGATGAATATGATCGGAAAGCAAACATTCACATGCATAGAGAACACACAACACTTTTTACATGGTTCACCACTAAGGGCTACATCCAAGAAGCATACGTCGATAGGTTTTCGGTCATACCTAATTACACTAAACATCATTAGATGTTCTATACAAAGGATCGAGGAAAGTCACTTTTTCCTAGGCTCACTTCCTATACTATTGTTCCGGGATAGCTCACTATGTCCCTTGGGGCACTCTCGTTGACTCCCCCTAGCACACGGCCGTTGGTGATGTCCCGCTCAGTTTATAAACATGAAGGTACCTTCATCAATACTAAATAAATGCATCCTATGTTGTGTGTAGATGCTCTGTTGAAGTCCAACATTAACCCGTAAGCTTATCTCCCTTTGCATCGAAGGTATCGGGAAATTTTCCATCATTCATGCAACTCCAAGATGACCCACAGGCTTCAATAATACCTAGCGTGAAATTCCAAGCACGACGCGCAAGTTTCACAGATAATGCACAATTGCACCTTCAACACTTGCAAGACTAAACCTTCTTCAATAACAAACATGCGTGACTAAAAATCATTTCAACCCAAAGTGATTTTAAACACAAATTAAACCTGTCGTGCAACTTCAATTGTGGTTCACAACTATCAATAAACCTCCTACGTGACTCCTGGTCGAGCAGAAAACAACTGCCGCGCTGCTCCACCTCGCGCGACCCACCAACACTTTTGCGACTTCAACACCTGGACGATGGGAGCTCTGAAATTTCTCTATGTCCAAACTTTTTTTCAAATAGGGAGGGATGGTCCTATATTTATAGGCATTCAGATACCCTATGCGGCGCATCACAACACTTCCTTTGGCGCGTAACTTTCAGCATGCAAGTCTTCTGTCGCCCAAGACACTTGAAAGACCAAACTAATAACTTGGGTGCCCCTACTTCCTTTTCCATATTTTCATGAACTGATCGCGATGGTCAAACGACGTGAAAGTTTCCAATTTACATAGGTACCGGCGTCCAAGACCTTCAATAGCGCGCAAGTCACTTGCACTACCAAACTCTACTTGCACGACATTATTTCCTTTGCCCTATTTTGATTTTCTAATCCTCAAAAACACATGGCATGTATGTTTCAACTCTTTCTGGTCATTGGCCCGCAAGTCTCTTTGTCAGAACTCCTTTTATCCATTTTTTGATTCTCATGCCCAAATCTGGAAAAACGCTAGAGACCGGTGCCACCTTCAAAACTTGTTTTCTACTTATTCTGTATGATAACTTTTCTAGAACACATTATGACCTCCATATTAGGATTGAAAATAAACCAAAACTGTGCTCCAATTCATACACATTATGTCAATGGTTCTAAAAATCTCCCCCTTTGTGTTTGTTTTCAATCAGCAAATAAATTCAATAGATCTGTATGGAATCCAAAAAACACAAGAATCAACTTAGCCAGCGCTCTAAGTCTATGAGAGCAATGCTCTGTGTAGAATACAAGAGATGAAGCTTGAATTGGGTTCCTGTGTTTTGGAATTCTCAATGAAGCCATAGTCACTTAGTTCCTTCTCATCCTTTGATGCTGAATTTATCCCTCTCTCCCCCATTTTCAATACACCCAAAGACCTGTATATGTTCATTATTTAGAACAAACCCCACCCCCTGGATAGTATCTCCCCTACAAATCTGCATCACAACCATAAACAGATAAAAACCAGTTAAAAATACTGTGGAGAGCGGTATTTCGTAACCTTATTATCCACTAAAAGGTGGCTGAACACCGAGGTTCAATCGATTCTTTTCAAACACAGCCGCTGACAGTGGCTTGGTCAGAATATCGGCCACATGCTCATCAGTTCTCACATGCTTCATTCTAATCACTGCTTGCTCAACTTCTTCTTTGATAATGTGATACCTGAATTCAATATGTTTTGTACAGGAATGCTGAACAGGATTATTTGTGAGATCAATTGCACTCTTTTTATCACAGTAAATGTCCATTGGTTTCTTTACCTCATCACCAATATCTACTAGTTGTTGTTTCATCAATAGTAGTGGATTGCATGTCTTCATGGAAAAGATATACTAAGCTTCAGCAGTACTAAGAGAAGTACTTTCTTATTTCTGGATCAAACAGCCAGCACATTTATTCCAAATATAGAAAGCACCACCACTGGTGGATTTTCTGTCCACAACATCGCTGACCCAGTCAGCATCCGAAAATTCCGAAAATTCATTATCTCTTCCTGCATAAATTTATAACCCACAATTGTGAGTACCCTGAATATACCTCATGATTATTTTTTTTGCCGCCATATGTTCCTCCTTGGGATTACTCTAAAAGCGAGCTACAAGACATGTGGCAAAAACAATATCTGGTCATGCCGCTGTCAGGTACAGTAGGTTCCCAATAATCCTCCTATACATAGTGGGATCCACAAATGACCCATTTTCATGGTTTCCAAGTTTAGATCCAACTGCAATCGGAGTTGAAATTTGTTTGAAGTATTGCATATTAAACATTTTCAGAAGCTCTCTAGGATACCTTTCCTGAGAAATGAAAGTGTATTACATCTTTTGAATCAGCTGTAGCCCCATGAAATATGTGAGCTCTCCAATCATAAACCTTTCAAATTCTGATTTCATGTGATTGGAAAATTCATCCTATGATTTCTGCTTTCTACCACCAAATATGATATCTTCAACGTAGACTAGAACCATGAATTGATCTTTTGGAGAATTCTTCACATAGAGATTTTGATCCACTCCCCCTCTTTGGAATTATATATTCTTGAGATACAAATCCACCCGTGAGTACCACGCCCATGGTGTCTGCTTCAAACCATATAGAGATTTATTCAGTTTTAAGAACATTATTTCATCAGTACCTAGAATAATACCCATAGGTTCTTCAATGTAGACTTCTTCTTCGATTACACCATTCAATAATGTTGTCTTGACATCCATTTGATATACATTATATCCTCTTTGAAATTCCATAGAAAGGAAAATCCTGATTGACTCCAGTCTAGCCACTGGAGAAAAGGTTTATTCAATATCAATGCCTTCAATCTTGACGTATAGTTTACATACCGATCGTTTATTTTTTATGATGACACTTCCATTCTCATCAGAAATAATTTTGAAGATCCATTTGGTACCAATCACATTGTGATTTTCGAGTTTCTAGAAAAGATCCCATGTCTGATCTGTGTCAATCTGATCTAATTATTCATTCATGGATTTTACCCATGATTCATCCATTGCAGCTTCTTCGAATGAGGACGGCTCCACAACTGATAGAAATGCAGATTGTGTGTTATTCCTCATCCTTCATGTTTTAGGGGGTGCACTCTTGTCCCCAATTATATTGGATGGATCAATCTCAGCTCCTCGATTTCTCCGGCGAGGTTCAGTTTCATTCTCTTCAACCACATTTTTTTCTTCAGATTCTTCTTCTCAATCAACATCATGATGTTATTGCTGATTTTTTTGTATAACTTCCTCTATTTCTTTAATTGTATATTCTCCATGTTCACTTTCTTCCTCACTTTCTTCCTCACTTTCTATCACATCATCATATGAAGTCCTTGAATCATTTGTGGTTTTATCATCAATTATCTTAACATCACTACTTTCCACAATCCTTCCTAAACACCTGTTGAAACATTTGACAGCTTCTATCTTCATTGAGTAACCGAGGAAAATTCTTTCATATGCATTGTCGCTATACTTCCCTTGATTTACTTCTTTATTCTTGATGAAGCATTTACATCCAAAGACACAAAAGTACTTTAATGAGGGCTTCCTTCCATGCCACAATTCATATGGTGTCTTCATCACACCCATATAAATTCTTGATCGATTCTGAATATACACTGCAACTTGAACAACCTCTTTCCAGAAATGTCATGGAATACGACTCTTAATCAGCATAGTTCATGCCATTTTGTTCACCTGTTGATTCCTACGTTAAACAACTCCATTTCGTTGTGATGTTCTCACAGCAGCTACCTCAGGCTGTATCCCATGCTTCTCTAGAAAATTTTCAAATTCAATGGACGTGTATTATCCTCCATTGTGAGATTGCAACACTTTTATTTTTCATCCGATATCATTCTCGGTGATTCACTGATATGTTTTCAAGCAGCCATGGACTTGTAGTTTCCTGTGGAGGACCATCACACATGCCATTCTACTTTAATCATCTATGAAAAGAACAAAGTATCTCTCTCCATGAGTTCCCTCAAATTTAATCAGCCCATATACATCTGTATGAATCAGATCATGAAGGTGAGATTCCCTTTTTTTATTTGGCCGATATGAACTATAGACTTGCTTCCAATGAATGCAAGTATCATAATACATTTCAAGATCAATCTTCAGGTTGGGAATGTCCATGAAAATCCTCCATTTTGATATTTTATCCATGTCTTTTTGATTGATGTGTCCCAGTCTCTGATGCCACAAATTGTTTTCTTCTTCAACAGTCATGTAACAGAAATTTTCTTCCCTATCAACCTGATACAGTTTTCATTATGATCTACATCCCTTCATAAGTGAATTTTCTGTCTTTCCCTTGATAGTGCAGCCTTTCTGATTTAAAGTAACTATAAGTCCCGAGTCACGGAGTTGAATCACACTAAGTAGATTATGACGTAGTCCATCTACATAAAGAACTTCAGTATTCTTTAGTTCTCCATTAGCTTATTTGGTACTTCCACTCCCTTTGATTTTCATAGCTCCATCATTACCAAATTGTACTGTATCATCACACTTCCTTTTGATATTCGTTAATAGGCCAACATTACATATCATATGAGATGAACAACCGCTATCCAGAATCCAGGTACTGTTGTTCTTTATAGCTTTGAGGGCCACCTCTGCAAGTTTGGATTTCTCAATCTTTTTCCTTTCCTTCCATGAGACATTGGATAGAGTATAGAGTTCTGATGGCCTTTCAATTATCTCTTTTTCATACCCAGGTTCTTCGAAGTCGAAATCTTATGTGAGAAGAGAAAACCTGTTTCAAAGAGCAACACTATCTTTCTTACGAGACTTCAATTGTCTTGAAATTTAGTATGAGGTGTCCATGTCCCTTCTATGACTGAAATTTGTATCATTATGACCAAAGTTAGAACAATGAAAACAATATCCATAGAAAATTTTTATTCTATAAGAATTAGTGTATGAATTTACTCTCCTTTGTTGAACTCCTATAACTTCTCCATTCAGATAGCTTCTTGCCTCTTCTCAATAAGACATGGTATGGCCCAGATAGCCACAGAACTGAAACTTCAAGAGAGGAAATGTCTTCTCACATGAATTTATCCTAATACCTTCTTCCTTAGGAGAATTGTTAGAATTCCTATCATTTATGATTTTTTGAGGATAATTTTTAGTTCTCATTTTAGTTTGTATTGAGGGTTCCTTCTTCATCACTTTAGGCAACGTTTCAACATGTTCAACTTTCATCTTATCTTTAATTTGGATCGTTTCACTTCCAGTAGTTGATATCTCAGCATCGCGGCCAATTCCACTTTTTTCCCATGCAAATGGGTCTTTGATCACTCAAGATTTTTCCATCCCCATCTGAACCGCACTTGGATCTTGCTAGTAATTCTTCATCTGAGAATCTTCCAAACTGTATTTTATTCCTTGATTCTTTTGGAATTGATTTGGTCTCAAGTTTACACCTAAGAGTATCAACTTCCTCCTCAACACCCTCAACATTCTTTGAATTTTCTTCTAGTCTAGAGGTGAGGTCATTGATGACCTTTTCCTGCTCTTCAATTCTCAGCTTCATGTCCACTACATCAGCATTGCTTTCAATTACTTTAGACTGTACCTTCACAAATTCTTCCAATAATTCAATTTCATCGTCAATTTGATAAACGTATTCAGTTGATTCTTGTACAATTGTATTTCACTTATTTCAGCTCTTAAATTTAGTATTAAGCATACTAACAGCATCCTTAAGTTGCATCTCGGGACTTGCACAAGTTTTTAACTGTTTTTCTACACCAGTATCTTCTGAGTTTTCAATAGTGGACATCATGGAAGCATGGTTCCCCATTTTTAATTCTGGTTTGTCTTCATCACAGAATTCATTATCATCTTCTTCCTCTTCACAGACAAAACTCTTCCTTTTCATTTTGATTCCAGATTTAAAGTCTCCCTTTTTGAAAAACCTTATCCAAGGCTTCTCGAAGCTTTCATCTTCACTATCATCATCATTGATCTTTCTTAAGCACGTAGAGGCAATGTGTGCAACTTTTCCTCAACGAAAACATGCGAGAGGTAACTTCCCTTTGAATTTCCCTTTTATCTTATGGATCTTCATTACAATGAGGCAATGAATTTATTTTTCTTCACCATCTTCACCACTACTATTTTTTTAATTGTTAATTTATCCATGTCCTTAAATGCCATTTCCATGCTCACATGAGTCGCAGCATCTTCCGGTTTGATTCTCATTTCATATGCTACCAGGCTTCTTGAAAGGTCATCCAGATAATGTTTTGAAATATCTCTTTTTTCAAGGGGTGATACCATTGCATTGTATAGGGGTGGAAGTCTTCATAGTATTTTCATCACAATGTCAACATCTTTGATTTCTTATCCTAGGCCCCGAATTTCTCCAACTACTTCAATTATTCGATTAAAGGAGCCTGCATTCTCATCCAGATGAATCTTCAAATCATCGAACCTATTGTGCATCACTTGTAGTTCCGCCTCCTTCATATTTTTATCTCCTTCAAAAATATTCTCGAGTTCATCCCACATGGATTTTATTATGGTGAAATTCATCACATTTAGGTAGATCTGATCTGAAAGGGATGCAGTGAGTGTATATTGTGCTTTAGCATCTACATCATGAATTTTTATATATATGTCAGTCATAGCCATGCCTGTTTCATCGGTGTCTTGTGTTCATTACATAGTAGAAAATAGAACTGCCATTCTAAGATATCTTAGATGAGATCTCATTCTGTTCTTCTGGATCTGAAAATTGCATCCATCAAAGTGCTGGACTCCCCTGACATTGACTGCATTCTCCATAACGACAAAGGACAGATTCAACACCATCAACCATTACCCTTTGATACCACTTGAAGGACCCCCGACCACCCTGAGAGGGGAGGGGTGAACCGGGGTGAAAATGTTTTCTTTTAATGTGATGGATCATGTTCCCATGTTGGTAGGAACTTGTTGAACCCATATGATGAATATGATCAGAAATTAAACATTCACATGCATAGAGAAGACACAACACTTTTTACTTGGTTCACCACTAAGGGCTACATCCAAGGAGCATACACCGACAAGTTTTCGATCATACCTAATTGCACTAAACTTTACTAGATGTGCATTACAAAGGTTCGGGAACAGTCACACTGTCCCATGATCACTACCTTTATAATTGTTTAGGGATAGCTCACTACATCCCTTGGGTCACTCCCATTGACTCCCCCTGGCTCACAGCTGTCGGTGATGTCCCACTCAGTTTATAGATGTTAAGGTCTCTTCAACATTGATAAATGAATGCATCCTCTGTTGTGTTTAGATGCACTATTGAAGTCCAACTTCCACCAGTAAACTGATCTCCCTTTGCACTGAAGGTATGAGGAAATTTTCCATCTTTTGTGAAACTCCCAGACTACAAGCATGCTTCATCAATACCTGGCATGAAATTCCAATCCCAATGCACAAGTTTCATGGACGGCGCACTAGTCCACCTCTGAAAATTTTTCAACTCAACCATCTTCAATACCAAACTTGCGTGATAGAACTTATTTTCCACCCAAACCGATTTTGAAACACAAAGGAACCCTGTCGCAAAACTTCAATTCTGGCACGCAACTATCATCAAACCTCATGCGCGACACCTGGTCGAGCAGCAAAAAACTACTGCGCTGCTCCACCTTGTGCGACCCACCAACACTAGTGCGAATTCAACAACTATGTGATGGGAGCTCTGAAATTTCTCTAAGTACAATCTTTATTTCAAATGATTAAGGGTGGTACTCTATTTATAGGCATTTGGATACCCTACGCGATGGCGTGAAAATCATCCTTCGACATGCAAATTTCAGTGCACAAATCTTCTATCACCCAAAACCCTTGCACGACCAACCAAAATACTTGGGTGCCCCTACTTCCTTTGACATATTTTCATGATCTAATCATGATGGTCAAATTGCGTGCATGTTTCCAATTCTCAAAGGTTCTGTCACGCAAGAACTTCCACGGTACACAAGTCACTTGCATGACCAAACTCTACCTGCGTGACATTCTTTCCCTTGCCACATTTTGATGTTCTGATCCCTAAAAACATATGACGCGCAAGTTTCACCTCTTTCTGTTCAATGGAACACAAGTATCTTTGTCAGAACTCCTTTACTCCATTTTCTGATTCTCAGGCCCAAATCTGGGAAAAAACAGGAGACCCATTCCACCTTTAAAACTTGTTTTCTTCTTATTCTGTATGATCACTTTTCTATCACATATTCTAACCTTCCACTAAGGACTGACAACAAACACAAACTGTGCTCTAATTCATGAAAATTACATCCATGGTTCTAACACTCAAAATATGTTCTCAAGTGTCTGGATAGACCAATCATATTGGCCATCCGTTTGAGGATGATAAGATTTAGAAAAGATCATCATAATATTTTGAGGGTGTTTGAGACTCTTTTAGAACATAGAGTTGAATCTTGGATATCGATCAGATACAATCGATAGTGTTACTCCATGTAGCCTTACCACATCTCTGATCTATATTTATCCTAGTTGATCCAATGATGAATCCTCTCGAATTGTAAATAAGTATAAAGTCTTTGTAAGGAGATACTCAACAACCCAGATAACATTGTTTCTTTTGGATGTCTTTGTAACTCTGATGATAATGTCCATGGTGATGTTTTCCCATTTACATTTTCTTATGGGTAATGGTTGCATCATCATCATATAATTCTACCTATCAAACTTAACTTGTTGATATACTAGGCACATTGATGTCTACTCAGTGATCTACTTCTTCATTTTATCCCACCAATAATTCTCTCAGATATATCAATACATCTTTGTGTTTTATTGGCGAATGGATAAATTCTATCTTTGTTCATCACCCAAAAGATATTCATTTAACTCCATATGTGATGAGACACATATTATGGACCCAAATAACAAAATTCATTCTTTATTATCATAAAACACTGAGGATATACCTTTTTCTAATATATTCCAGTTTCTTCTGAATTTCAACATCATCGTTTTGAGAATCCATTATCCATTCCAAAATAGATGGATGAGAAATAATTTGAGAAAATATTGATGATGTTCCCTTAATTATGAATCCCATTTCCATCTTCATCCAATCTAAGAATATTGGATCATTTTAAATTTTTATCATTGATAGAATAACTTGGTATTTATAATTAGATCTTCCTCCACTTAATTATCTTTCCTCATATGTTAGTGAATTGAGCCGTCAATGTCTTTGATCATCTCTAACCATCTTCATCAGGCCATGTTCAAATAGTTTTGTGTGAATATATACAAGAGGGTATTTTGACCCGTATATATTTAACACTTCTCCCCAAAGAGGTAATGTCACCAAATTTTCAAAACGAATATTTATGCATCCTATTCTATATCATGTGTGGGATTGTTATGCTCATGAAAATTAAATTTCATTGAATAATATGTAATGAATTTGTCATCTTTCATCAACACACAACCCAATACCTTATTTAAAGAATCAATGAATACCCAAAAATAGTTCTCCACTTGATTTTAGTGTGAGAATGAGCACAGTGATAAGCCTATTTTCCAAATCCTAGAAGATTTATTCACATTCAGCATTCTAACAAATCTTGACTAACTTCAAAGTTATATTTGTAATAGGGTTTGAAAATAATGAGAAATTTCCCACAAATCGATGATAATATCTAGCTAACCCATCAAAGCTATAGATATCCATCATAGGTGCTGGCCTTTTCCATTCTTAAATTTACATTTCATTGGTGGGATTCCCAGATATCCCATTTCTTGGGATGGCATGCCCCATTAATGAGATTTAATTCATCCCAATATCAAACAGTCTATACATTTTTGAGAGCTTCTCCTTTATCAAGGTCTCTAGTACAATGATTAAATGCTCATCATTCTCCTCCTTGGTTTTGAAGTATACTAGAATATCATCTATAAATACTTCCAAAAATTTGTTGATATAATCTCTAAAGAATCTATTAATCAAGTCCATGAATATTTATATATCTTTAGTGATTCTATAAGGAATTACTATGAATTCATATTGCCCATACCTTGTACGAATGTAAGTAATGGGGATATCCTCTTTATTCATCCTTACATGGTAATATATCGACTACATATCCTCCGTGGAGATATATTGTGCTCCACGTAGCTGATCTAACATGTAATCAATTTCTAGAAAAGTATAATTGTTCATTATCATGGTTTTGTTGAGTTTATGATAATCAATGCAATGGTGTATTGACCCAACTTTTTTGATGAAGCGGACTACCACACCCTATGGTGAAGCAGTTGGGTGTAAAACCCTTTATGCAGATTCTCTTGTAGTTTTTTGTCTAGCTCCCTATGCTTTAAAATAGCCATTCTATATAGAGTATTTTATATTAGAAATTCCACAGGTATAAGATCAATTGAGAATTCAAAAACTCTTTTAGGAGGAAGACTTGACTATTCCTTGGGAAACACATTAGTAAATTTCTTCACAATTGGCATGTCATCGAGGATGGTCCCTTCCTTAGAGTCAATTATCTGAGTATGATACACATTATAAAAGTATAGTAATATCCATGCTTGATATTATGGTGTTATAGAATATTCATCATCCTCCTTTCAGTTATACATAATCAGGGGTAAATCCACCATATCGACAGTGATTTGACTCCCATAGAAATTTTTTGTAGATCTATATAGGGAAATCAATTCCATGACAATAATTGCATCAAATTACACAACAGAGAGTATGATGAGTTAATCTGGGAAGTTCAAAACACAAATTGAGATAGAGCTGCAATTATATTCATTGGATTCTATAATTTCCCCAATTACTATTCCCAATGACATCACTACTTCCATGATTTGCGGTGCTGTTTTGATTGTTCTACTAAACTTTTTTGAAATAATTGAATGCTTAGAACTTTTGATGATGACCATACAATTCAATTTTTTATTATGGTTCTACTTTAAAAATATAGACATTGGGAATGAGTATTATAAATATTTAAAAACATAAATTGGAGTCCAATGAAAAAATGGATAACTTATAAATTACATCTATTTCCTTAACATATGATTTTCTAGGCTTCAACCTAAGTTATCCATGATCTATTTCCAAGAATATAATTATAAGGGGGTTTTTATTACCATAATTATGGTTCATACTATGAATATGAATTTACTAATGAATATCCCTGGGGACTATCAAATAAGGAGTGCAGTAAGGCCCATTATCATGCACTAGTCTTCATTAGAGTCTAGCTCAAAGTGGTGTTTTCTAGTTTTTCCTCATGATACCTCTATGATAGAGACACCTCAACTTGTTCATATCCAAAAAATATGTATTTTCTTGAAAAGAACTCTTACTCTATACTCATAAAAATTTAGGGATTATTTTCTTATGCTTAGTATTATCCCTATGGGTTTCTATTCATAATCCCAAATATAACTAAACCTATCCTTTCATACCATCAATTAAAACCAAAATCATTATTTCATATTTAATCATTCATTATTATATAAAAATACAGTTAATACAACACCATGGATCAATAGGTATAGTGTATTTGGATATTAAGAACTTTACGTAACAACTTCTGACATACAATACAACATATTTATAGAAAGCTTCTTTTACATTACCACAACATTCCATCATAGATAACACTGCATGGGATAACCTGTGGATGTATATAAGAACAAGGTGAGCTATAAATTTATGCAAGGGAGAAAAAAGGAATAACATGATGAATACAACAAATGATAGAAAATAGGAATATCAATGGACCATATGAGAAACATGAACATAAAGAGAAGATATATCATGATTATAATAACATTGAAATTTGGAAATAACATACTACATGATATTTTCATGATACAAGGATCATTGAAAATGGATTATCTTGAGTAAAAACTAATTGCACAAGAATTATCATGAAAAACCCATCATTTAACATGTCATATCATGATACTGAACATTTACCAGTGCATGGGAGTAATATCACGTCGCACCCATCATGAACATTTTAATCTCATACTTTTTTTTATTAAATGAAAATCTCATTAATGAAAAAGATCAGCAGAGGTACATGTGAAAATCCATGAAGGGAAATTTTCCATCCATAACTAGTTGGTAACGAATGGGCCTCAGGCTGCAAGATGATGGGCCACGTTGTTTCCTTCCCTTTTGGTGAAGGAGAAGATGCAAGCTGTGAAGCTTTGGTGAAGTGAAAGAATTATTCAGATGATGATGCCAAAAGACTGGAGTCCACCGTCATTGTGATTAATAGCATCGATTACGGTAAGGCAGTCAGACTCCATGATGAAATCACCCCATCCATGTTCTTGAGCAAGCATCATGCCTGCAAGGATGGTTGTGGCTTCAACAACTGCTGCTTCCTAGAATGCCTGATGCAGTTCATATTTAGCAGCAATGATTTTCCCTAGATAATTTCAGGAAAGGAGGCCGAGGGTGACAAGCCCATCCTTTGGAAGAGATGCATCCACATTATTCTTAGGAATCCCTTTCAGTGGGGGATTCCAATGAACGGGATGGGAGGGGGGAACTCATAGTGAAAAATGTCCATTGTGGCCTTTCCAACCCTCAATCCAAGAAGTGTCCCGACCAATCCAAAATTTGGTGGTTCTGTGGGCTTGGTGGAAAACAGAATCATTATGTTGTACCCAAATAATCCAAGCCAAAGTGAAAAGTGAACCAACATGTGCCGAAGAGAAAGAGGAGAACCAACACGTCAGATGATCAGGAAGGTTGGAGGCCAATACTAGTGAAGAAAATGAAGTTGGGCCCCATTTATTCCAAATTTCTTTAACACCCTGGAAATGAATGATAGCATATAAAGGAGTTTATGGAACGTTTGAGTAAAAAGGGAAAAAGTGGAGCTGGCCATATGCCAGTAAATGAGAAGGCTCATTGTTGGGAGAGTGCCCAAACAAACCTGCCACCAGAATTGAGGAATTTTTTGGGGTAAATTGAATGTCCAAATCGATTTCCATGGTCCCTCATCCCGGCCGACTGAGTGGGTTCCAAGAACAAGTCTGTAGATGGATCTCTCCGTGTAGCCACCAGAGATGTCTTTGATCTAGTAGAGATGGTCAGGGCTTGTTTCTGGTACCGGAGAAATGTTGAGGATAATTCTTTAATCAATATATATATGTTCAAAAAGGTGAATAACCTAGATATAGAAATGGGCATGGTTTTCACTACATGAGGATTTGTGCATGAAAAATCATGGTGCAATTTCAACCGCACAACAACATCACACGGGGATTCATAAAATGGGTTGATGAGATAGAAATGGTTATATCCTCATTTAGACACTAAATGGGAAGTATGGGGTCTTGGAGCATAATATCCCAACATATGAAATGGAATTTCATATTAATATTATAAGATAAATGTTTGAATGGAAATGAGGAGAGAGAAATCCATTAATAGAATTTCGTCATGGTAACGAGTTTAAATGGGAAGGATTAATCATATTGAAAGG
This sequence comes from Viscum album, assembly GCA_963277665.1. NCBI lineage: Eukaryota > Viridiplantae > Streptophyta > Magnoliopsida > Santalales > Viscaceae > Viscum > Viscum album. Next base: position 1,426,701,399 of record OY728156.1, on the reverse strand, counting down.
ATAATATAATCATTAAAACATAAAAATGGAAATATGGGGTAGGATTGAAAACATACCACATCATTTTAAATTTATAAATAAAAGGGTATAAAAATATAAGGAATCTTTTACAAAAATGAGAAAGGAAGGAAGTTGAGGATCCCTTACGGAAATTTGGCATGGTAACAGGTGTACATGAGAATTAATAAGAGGGATAAATGAGAGTGAAAGGGGGTATAATCATTTATACATAAAAATGGATGTAATTAGAATAGTTATTAACATATCCTAGAATAGGAATAAAAGAAATTAGAAAACATAACATTGAAATAATGCCAGATAAAAGAGGAGGGTGTAAGATCCATTACTTGGATGTGTGATAATAAAGGATTGGGAGAGGCACCTGAGATCATGGGGGCACATTTAGAGGACTGTATTGAGTAAAGAGATGAATTAGGAAAAGTTTAATTGTGTTTTAGTGGAGATTAATGGGTTCTTGGGTGGGCTTATATAGGAAAAGATGGGGGATACTTTTGTAATTTGTTTTTGGACCACACACACTAACATATAAAATCCACAAACCATACCATGCTTTCTTATTATGTTCTCTAGAAATATTGAGTGATTTTCATTTTCCTTAAATGACTAAGAGTCTATGATATTAAAATATTTCTCTTACTTATATGGAGATGAGTCACACTTTCAATCAGATCATTTTAAAATGTTAAATGTTTTATAAGTATTTGAGGCTCCTTTAAGGAATTATAAGATTAATAAAACAAATATAAAATAAAGTTATTTTAATAGTAAATGATTTCTTGAAAAAAATTACATTTTATATTATTTCATTACACCTATATTTGGTCATTATTATGTCCTAAAACTCATTATATAATTATAACATATTTAATATTTACCCAAAATTTCGACTATTTCAGAAAATTATAAAAAAACCTCCATTAGATTAATTTGAAATCTTGATTCCAAAAATAATATTCATTTTATCTACATATATTAAAAAATATTTTATTTTTTAGTTTTAAAATAAAAAATGACATTTATTCAAAATTAATATGTTTTTCACAAAATGATTTTCAAACCTTAACAAAAATAACATTAAACTCCTAAAAAATTATTTGATAATTTATATATAATAAAAGTAATTTAATGTTAATATTTTATTAAAATAATATTTATTTCAAAAATCCATTAATTAATAAAAATAAAATATGTAATTGAAATTGAATATTAACCGAAAAATTTATTTTTTGCTTAAAATCATTGACAATGTAATAATAATAGAATGAAAGTTTATTAGTTATTATTTAAAAAGTTAACATAATTTTGTTGATAGGGTATTGATATATATCCCTTTACTACACTAGTATACACCCTAAGATAATGGTGTGCGATATTGGGGCATTAATGGGGTTGTTCAGTTAACACTGTTTTTCTCTTGATCTCAATGATCTTGAACATCTACCATAAATGGGTTTACTAACACTGATGTTATTGGATATCATCATGAGATTGGTCAACGAAAAAGCTCAAAAATGTTATCTCCCTCAAATGCTCGGATTAATGGGATTCAAAGGGAATGATCCTACTCTCTAAGTCCAACACATCATTTGTATGAGTCAAATGAGTTTTTTAAAACCCAAAATTTATATTAGTCAGGTGATCTCTGTTCAGTGACTATATTATCAATTGTAAGGGTACATAATGATCATTTAAATCCAATTAAATATAATAAATCCAAATGAGCCCATGTTTTTTATATATTTCTATAAGACATTAAATTGAAGGTAATTTTATTCATAAATGATTGGGTCTTTACACATATCATTAAGAATGTTCATCATCATCCACTTAGAACTAGAATTCGGAACTTCCTGATTCTATGATTTCATACTCGAAGCATCATGAACACTATTTCCATTCCCAAAAATATATACAAGTTAATAATGAAAGAACTAAATATACTAAACCCACACCATCTACCATATATTCAAATATCATTGAAAAATAATATAATTTAAACTATTGTGTTTAGTATACCAAGTAAACTTTTAACCAAAGTGATAATTACACAAAAAATTTAACAAATAAACCACTATAGGTAACTCATGGTCATGCGTAGAAAAGTTCCATTAATGCGACATCAACATACATGACCCATATTCAACAACTCAACCCCCCTACATCAACACTATTCCTTGTCCAATCCCATATTTATTACAAAACATTGTATAGTCTTCACTCAAATCGGGTAGGATCAATATTGGTGTTGTGGTTAAACACTTCATCAACTACTGGAATATATTTTCACATTATCTACACTATTCAACCACAATTACCATCTTAGTCATGCACAAAATGGGAACTCCCAAATAGGAAATGTATTATATTAACTTATGATAATATCCCAATATCCCTAGTATGCAACAGATATCAACAATATTATTGGGTTCCCCCACAAGAAACAACTGACTGAATATTTTTTACATCCACTAATACACCTTCCTCAAAGATTATGTGACTAGAGAAATGTACCCACTTGACCAATATTTGATAGTTAAATATATTATCATATTGAAGATTCTATGTTAGTTTAATATTGATATTGTAAAGACCTTGGGAATGATCATCATGAGTCATGGAGTACACCAAGATGTCTTCCACAAATACAAAAATGAACTGATCCTAGTATAGGTGACAAATTTTGGTCATCATGGTCATAAATACTACTAGAACCTTCATTATTAGTAATGACATCAGGATGAACTCATAAAGACTCTACCAACTTCTAGAAATTGTTCTTGGTATTTTAGAAGGTTGAAATATCAACTGAAGAATCCTCAATATCATAAAAAAACATGGAGAAAACACATGATCTTTTAAACTAGTTCAAGATATCCTTAATATATTAATGCAGATATATGTTAGTCACTCTCATCCAGATGAATATTAGTTAATAAAAGAAAATTCCAATAGATTGTGATAATTTTATCAGACAATATTATAGAACCCTGGGGTGACATACTCTAATGGATTAAACACTTAGCCATCAACTGTTACAACTTTTTCTAAAGCACTTGAATATCTGTTGGATCCATTTTTATGGCTGAATAAATTCTAGATTAGCTCCTGGCATGAGATTAATCATTATCTCCACATCCCTCATATTTAGAATTCCTATGATGTACTTATGAAACAAGTTATCAGAATCAGTCCACTAGTTGTGGATATATAACATGCTCAACACCACCATCATAGAGTAAATGAATTGAAACATGGGTGGTTTGGTCTCTTAGTTAATGGAAAACTATCCCTCCATGTACATCCATGATATCCAAGACTCCATTATGAACATATGTGTTAACCCCAATAAAGGAAATGTTAAATCTCATATTATAACAATCATTGTGTTCTCGTTATGCGACTCATAAATCCATAATCAAAATGAATTAAAACCCTAAAATTTGAAGGATATAAATATCCAATGGAATATGATACTCTCCCACCCCAAGATAACACCCTTTTAGTAAAATGATATGTCTCAACCATACTCATAATGGTATATCGATCATCATAACCCCACATAAAAACTCTACCAGCAGAACCAAACCATTAAAATGTTGTGTTGATATAAAAGAGTGATAGCATTCTATAACATATATGATACTAGAATGAATAGATGACAGAGTTATAGTACCTATAACTAATGATGGTCCATCCACACTATCCACAAGTGCATGGTTCAACTGCATACAACTGTAGTACCCCTATTCCACGGGTTGCAGTATAACTCCCTCAAGCTTAACCACGCTATGGATATTGGAACTCTTACCATAAAATACATTGTCCACATCCTGTACTTGTATATATAGTATACCTCTATCTTCTAGAGTGATATGGTATATCAAACTACGTCTTAGATCTTTGAATTTTCCTAGATCCTCTATCACAACACATAGGTCAAGGGTTTCTATGAAACCATCATTGATATCACATCACACAAGAATCCTGACACTCTTCTAGAGTTTAGGAGAAATTTCTAAGGAAGTGACGCATCCTAACACACTAGTGGAAGAGTACATGAGTAATTACATGAATAATTGATGCTTCCCCCTGGACACTCTGATTTCCACTACCTTAGTTAATATTATCATAATGATTCTTCCAACATTCAGAGGATGTACCTTATGGTCATCCAACAGAAACCACGTATCATCCACTCAAAAACTCCTTTAATTATACTTCCGATTTAGGAGCCTAATTTAAAATATTAGAAAAAAAATCCATTCTAAATATGTTAACTAGGTACTTACACCCACATTTAACTCCATCTTTAAAATAATGCACTATAGTATTTTTATCCCATACCATATAGGGAACATATCATTGAAAATTATTATAGAATCTAGAATAGTCCATCATAGAAAATCTCCCATTGTTCAACCACCTAAAAATAATTACCCTCTCTTTCTTGAGCATCTCAGGGTAAAATTTCCTCAAGAACATCTCAAGGAAATCGTCTCACACCATATTCTACTATTTTCCATCCAGTGTCTATATTTCCCACAAAATGTTACCTTGACCACATAATATAGATTCCACCATCATGACTCTCTTATTAGTAAGAGTATCCAAATTTCTCTGTTTCATGTGGATAGATTCCATTGAGAACTCAGTTTCCCCATGTCTAATCTATTTGGTGAACCTTACCATGTAATGAAACTAGAACTCCTCTTTCATCTTAGATGTATTATACACAATATATGATGGATCTCATTATATAAAAATCATAAATCAAGAATTATTTTTAGGGAATTAATCTCCAGATTCATCACATGGACTTATCATATCCCCATGCTCCACTACTAGATGAAACTTTCTAGCAAATCCCCCATGTGGTCCTACAAAAATTCATCATCTTGGAGGAAAATTTCTACAATGAAAATCACACATCTAAGGACACCTAAAAAATTATAATTAAATTATAATGAGTGGTTTTGATAATAATCCATACACATTCATCCAACAAACCCAACCACATGTTCAAAACCAAGGCTACATCACTACCCTTAACCATCCCACATCTTGGTCATGGACAACATAGTGTAAACACATTCACAATTCCAGATTCCAACTAGACACAAATTTATCACATTAAAATTACCAAATTTCGAATCACCTAGATTTTTCAATTTTATATTATACTAAATTTAATATAAATTAGGAATTAAACAAAAAAATCATTTAAATAACTCACCCAAGGAATGCTTTTCCATGCAAGCCTAAAAATGAAGCATGTTATAATAATTATTTATTTCCTAGATTGATTTGGGTATACTGACCATTTTTCCAAAATAGGCTATGAATAAATTACATGAAAACACTATATCACATGACAATTTCATCACCAATGGGGAAATAAAATCCATCTATAACAATGAACATCAATAATAGTAATCCCACCTCGAGTGCTTGTCATTTTCCTCCATACATGGGTTATCTACTCCCATGCATGAGCTCTTGACCAAAACCCAACTCCTCCTATTCTCTTATCTGCCTCTTCAAAAATTTAACCAAAAAATAGAAAATAGAACCCTATTTTACAACACTTTCTAATTCCCTGACCCGAGCGCCACATACAGATGCCCCTAGAGGGATGGTCACATGATCTCGGGCATGCCTCCCGATATGCCAGATGTTTCAGATAGATAGTGAGGGACTAATATAGATATCATAGAAGGACTATGACATGTTTATAAATGTGAAACATTAAAAAAATATCCTATATAAAACTGGTAAATATCAATAAAATGAATAATTCCATAACCAGAACATACCAGTATCACATGATAAACCAAAATAAGGAAACCATATCAAAACCAAAGTTGTAGAGATGTCATTCCCATTTTTTTGTCAGGTTTGAAATGAAGAACCAAAATAAAGACACATTGATTTGTACCAATTATTTCTTGACCCTATTTCTATTTTCCCCAATCATTACCCATCCCAACTCAGCCATCTATCATTGGTCTCTTACCATTATCCTATATTGTAAACATGAAATCTATATAGGTACTGATTAGGAAGCCTAAGATTGGTGGGAGTACAACTCAGTATTCCAAAACCTATAATGTAAAAAATAATATCCAATCTATAAAAATTTATTCATATGTATAATTAAAAAATTAAATGAATAATGTAATCATTTTTTGCATCAAAATATTTTTTATTTAACAACATAAAACTATAGGTCCAGAAAGATGCCCAAAACAAAAATACCTACTTCAGAATGCACCAAATTCTACCCCAAATCACATAGGGAATCAAAAATAATTATATCATGGTATTTCATTAATAACTGAAATCCAATTTCATAACACATATACATGGAACATTGATCCAATTAAAATATTATAGGCCAAAAATGGTATTCCTCTCACCCAATATGTATTTGGAGCATCAGTACCTATCGTAAACTACATGGGTATATAGAAGATTAGTCATTATCCTAACCTATGTGTATATTCGAAGCACGATACCCTATACCACACCACATTGTTATGTAGATAATTAGTATCTTCCCCAAACATTAATATACATATTCTGGCATTGGGGCATAAAACATCATGTCTGGCACCCAATGGGTGTTCTAAGCTACAGTCCATATTAGAAAAATTATTTATAAATCATTCATAAATTTAAAATACATCATATCAATAAATTTTTCTCAAACCCAGACCTATGAGATTATTTTATATTAATTATTTTCTTACCATTATAATTTGATTCTGCGGTCTAGGGTGAGTCTCGAATGAATTTTTTAAGTGCATGTTTAGAAAAATGCGTATTGTAGGTTTGACGTTGTTGTGTTCACATGCGAAGCACGTTTCAAGAAACCCCATGTGGCTCCGTCCAAATAATGGCGCGACCACCCATTCATTGCAGGGTTGAAATGTTTTATTGCTATGATTTTATTGATTTTATTAAAATGAAATAAATTTTTTTATTATCTTAATTTTTATCATCAGAATTTTATTATTATTAATATTATACTTATTATACTTATTTTTATTCATGCGAAAATTATTAATTATTATTACCATTAAGAAGATTAATTATTATTATTGTTCTAATTAATATCATTAATATTATTGTTATTATTATTTACATTATTATTATTATTATTATAATTATTATTATTATATTGATGATATTAATTATAATAATAATAATTTTCTTATTTTTAATTTTTATGTTTTTTTAAAAAATTAATTTATTTTTATTTTCATACATATTTTTAAGGGTTTTTCTCTACCTCTCTTCCCCATTTTCACTAAAAACACACGCTTCTCCCATGTGCGTTGTGCTCTTGGCTTCTTTATTGTTGTAAGTCACCGTGGAGGTCTCTCCCTTACAATACAAATGCACACCCTCCTCTCTTAATACACGCTCCACCAGCCTCTAACAGCTCCTTCTGCACAGCGTGCTCCACTAGATCAAGCCGCCCCCTCCCGTGCAACACCTCACATTCCTCACCTCATCCCACCCCTCGGCCTTACACCCCGGCCCTCAGCTTCTCCCTTGGTTGAGATCTAATAGAATAACCCCAAAACACTCGCCTCCCACCCCATCACGGACCCCTATTAGCCTCACCCAGTCTGTGCTGACCCCCAGCTCTCTACTGGCTCACCTGCACCCAGCCCGCCTCCTATCTGGCTCACCTACACCTCACACCACCGCTGTCTAGAATCCCTTGCCCAGCAACCCCTTTGCAACCCTCAGACCTCCCTGATATAACTGACCATCCCTCGAACTCCTTTCCACATCCTTGTCGACCCTTCAGACCACGTAGTCCCTCGACGACCAGTGCCCCACTGCTCTCCAACAGCCTCCCTTTCATAGTAAGCATAACCATTGAGAACTCCCTACTCCGGGTCTTGTTACCTCTTTCTCCCCTTCAGTATAATCATATTCTTTCATTGTTTTATTTTGGTTTGGAGGTAGAATTTTTAATGTTTGTTCTCGTAGGTTTCGAATTTTAGAACTAGTGTGAAGAATTTTTTAGTGAGCATTATTGTCGCACCTTGCATCCAAAGTTTCATTATTTTCGTGCCACATATCTAACATTGAAATACAATTTCAAATGACTTCTAAATTTTTGAAAATTGAATTCTATGTTTTTCTACCTAAGTATACATGTTAAATATTTTTGTACAACCTTCTTATTAGTCGGTTAGTATGTGGTTTACATTTGAAGTCTTGTTGAATGTGGTCTTATTGTGTGGTTAAATTTAAAGAAGTATTTGTGTGAAAAATTGGGTGTGATTTTATTTAGAACATTATTATGTCTCTAGATTGGTGTTTTATAATTATTCAACATTGATTAAATTATTTTGGTAGTTAGAATTATAAATGAAAGTGTTTTTGTGGTACGTACTATTCCAAAAATAGTTTTTTTATGAATTGGTTGTGCATTGTGTTGAGTTTCAATTACCGGATGTTTACACAAATGGTTTGTAAGGATAAAAACAAGGTTCAAAAATTTAAATAAAATTATTGGATGTAGATTGGGGTTCATAATTCATTGAGTGATAAATAAAAATTGTATTATTCAACAATACATGCCTTATTTTTATTATAAAATGCCCATTTAACATTCCATAGTAAAGGGTGATGTAAAATAAAATTTTTGGGTTTATAAATGTATCCACAGCATGAGAAAAAAATCAGTTCTTCTTGTGATTTTTTAAGTGGGATAGATTTTAAGAAAGTGGTATTTGTGTTTTAATATGTTTTAGAATATCAATAAAAATGATTGGATCATGAGTCTGTAGACTAACTATATTAAAAGGCATTTTATCATTTTTCGGATGTTTTATGTGATGTGATTACATCTCTGTTGGAAATGTGGAAATTGATCCATTGATAAAATTAGGTTTTGTAAATAGTGTTTAAAGGGCCTTTTGGCCACTTTAAAAAATGTAAAGTGTTATTTGTAAAACCCCTGTGGATGTTCCTCGTACCTTGTTTACATGTAATGGAAGGGTTGTCCTTGGTATGGGATCCCCATGTTCCATTATGTAGGTTCCTCAGTTGGGAGCCATTAAAATCTACTTACGTACATGAATGAATGTTGTCCTTGGGGAGACTTGGGGTGAGACCTGATATGAAATATTATTATAAATATAGACTATGATTTGATGCTCAAAGGCATCTGTTGGATCGACTCTTTTATACTTGCAATATAAGAAGTTGACATATAGAGAGAATTGTTTAAGAGGAGTATTTCACTGGTATGTTATAGTACTAACCAGTGGCCCACAGTAGGCATATATGTTTGAGTTTATTATTATGGGATTTTCCCTTGGCCTACTTGAGAAATGATAGAGAGCATTTTTCTGCATTAGATTTCATCGTATGTGGCATGCTACTATAGATGAGGTTATAGGTATTAGTGTCGTCTAGATTATTCTCAATATCTAGAGTTCGCTTATGTCTAGTGAATTATTCCTAATGATATTTTTATAAGATATTTTCTTACTTATTTTCATTTACCTTTTTTTATCTGCCTTGGTACCATTGTTTGGTGATTTTTAGGAAAAGTGACATTTTGGTTTTCTTAACTTTTATGGTAATGTTTTTAAATAAAATGTCTTCCAATATAATTTGTTTTGTTTTTTTAAATGACTAAGGGAAATGGTTTGTAAATTATTTTTATGTAAGAATTATAAAAAATCATTCTTTAATATATTATAGTTCAAACATAAGAATTATGTTTCTTAATTTTAATAGTAGTGCATTTGGAATAGATATCAGGCTAGCCTACTAGGGTTTAATACTCAAGCCTATAGTTTTTTTTGTTTTTAGTGTTTGTTCTGGCTAAAGCATGAGTTCGATCACCTGGGTTGATGCTTGATCATTGAGTTGGAGAGTGACCCACAGGGTTACATGAAGTTATTTTGGACATTGTGTTTGGTTATTTTTATTTTCTAACATTCTTGTTTAGTCACATCAATAGTTTTATTTATACTGTGATGCTCTATATTATTTCTGTTATTTATTTATTTTTATTGGGGGAAATAATTTCCACATCCTCTGTTGATTCCCTGGTGCTTTCTACCAGCCCAGGAGGATCAGGAACGCCTCTCAGGCCGTGTCGCGGACCTGCTTGGGTGATTGGTTCAAGATCGACCCCGGTTGGTTCATGAAAAAACGGTATCCGATGGAGGATAACTCTTAGCAGAACTCACTTTTCAGAGGTACCTTTGTGTTTTGGGATTTCAAGTTATATTGAGTGTGATTTTCAAGACTTGAGGGGTAGGACTGGGAAGAGCATCGTGAACTCTTACTCATCATTATTCCCAGGTTTCCATGGGAAGTCCTGTATAATTGGTTTCTTTGGGATTTAGGGAACATTTTATTATGGGGATACATCAAAGGGTGTTGGGATAATAGTCATCCTAATTCTCATCGCCTGGAAAACCATGTGGAGCAAGGGGCATTGTCTTAAAATGCTCTTTATGTCGGTGACATGTTTGGAATTCGACCACCAACCATATGGTCAAGTCACCCTTCGACACTAGTTCCATGTTGAGTTGTTTTGGGTCTCTTATGACTTTTGGAAGTTGTCTGTATCAGAAAAATTGGTTTTGATAAATGATTGCTTGAAATGACATATTTAATTTGAGGATTGTTTTACAGGAAATTGTGTGAATGATTTGCTTTTATAAAATGAGGTTGTTTTGTTTTGGAATTGGAATTACTTTGGGTGTTCACATGCATATTGGTATGTTTATATGTGAACGGATTTCCGCTATAGTGGATTGATTCCTGGGGTGGCATGGATACATTCATTTGAGTGATACTATAATGAATACCAATGGAGAGGGTTTAGCCGACCCAACTTGTTTTAAATTAATGAGTTTTTCAAAAGAAATTTTATGAATTTATGACGAATCATTCTCTTGTGTTTAGTTATTGTGATATATAAAGTGTTTTTGTGGAGGCGTTTTATTTATTGAGTTGGTCTTGATTGTTTTATCGACTCTTCTTGTCTAGTGTCTATTCTCTTGAAGATTCTCTGGGTGATCATATTGTGGTTGATCAACCTAACGATTTTTTTCTTGTGTTTATTAAGTTACATCCAACTCTCTTTTATGGTCAAGAACACCCTTCCATAGTATAGAAGTGTATGAGGAAGATTAAAAGGGACTTTAGCCACATAGAGTTTCCCATGTCATTGAAGGTCATGTTTTCAACCTTCATGCTTGAAGGTTCCTCGTTGATGTGGTGGAAGTCAGTGTCTTGTAACAAGCCCCATCAAGATCTTACATGGGAGTTATTCAAGGCATTGTTCATTCGTTAGTATTTATATAGGGAAGAAAGGGTCAGAATGGGGATAGAGATGTGTTGTTTGTAGTAGGGTGACAGATCTGTGTTGGAATATTTCCAGCATATTGTGGATCTAGTCCCGTATAATTTAGGGTATGCCATAGATTACCCCAAGAAGGCTTGACATTTTGTGGCAGGTCTCCGCCCAAATTTACAGTCGAAGGTTTTAGAGTCCAACCTAACCTCATTTTTCAATGTGGCAAGACAATATTTTCATGTCAAAGTCGTGATGGATGGAGTGATCAATGTAATCCTCCCTCCATCGATCCATATGAGACGTGGTGAAGATTTTGGCATAGATTTGAGGAAGCGATTAAAAGTGGATAGAGTATGTCATAGAATCCAAAGGCCTCATGATCTTTCATAAACGTCTTCAGAGGGAGAGATCCTTGTTTGTTATCAGTGTGGAAAGTTGGGTCACAAGAAGTCTTCATGGCCATGTGCTCTGAAACCCAGCCAGGAATGTGAACGCCTGGGTCACTTGTGATGATTCTTTCGGGGTGTTTCTATAAATCAACGTGTAAGATGATCCCAAAAGTGATTTGTTTTTGTGGTTTGGTTTAAATATTCTTCTGTATGTTTCCTTCCAGTGTAGGGTATCTATTATCATTACTGTGTACTGATGGTGTGTTGGGTTTTAAAATATATGGGATTGTCCTGGGTCTTTGATGAACTACAGTTTTCAATCCCAGTATGATTTTTATTTTAAAATCATGTCATTTATTTTGTCAAATCTAAAGGCGTATGTTTCTTATTGGGATTATTAGAACCTGAATGCGAGGCAGGAGATGCTTCATCCATCATAGCTCCAACCAAAAGTCCTTAGAGTGATGCCGACACATAGTCTGGAATGCAAGCGAAATTTTGAGGATTCTAGTTAAGGTTGTGCCTCTATCATTTTGGTGATGGTGTCTCATCGTGTTTTTTGTGGTTTCTCTATTTTTATAAATTTCATCCTGTCGCAAGGGGAATGATAAACTTATCTCTAGAGCAATGTCGGTAATTGTTCCATTTTTGGATGTGAGGTGTCAATTAGTTGCCTTGCATGGACTACCCTTGTGGATCAGTTGTGACATTTTTATTGTATCAATCCTGATGTGATGGGTCGTGAGTATTTTTCCATCATGGTTTGAGTGATCCAATCCCTGGGACCTCCCTCCCTTCCCATGGGGTATGATTTTTTGGTTTTCTCAAACTATTCGGTTCAACTCATGTCCCATTAGGATGAGAGTGAGTGGTTTGAATGTCCTTGTTGTGCTTCATTTATCTCTGGTAAGGCCCAGTGTATGTCTATGTTTGATTTCAATTTGGTCACAAGTAGGTTGGTTCTTTATGGTGGGGAGACCCACCATCTCTTTGGGTTTTCTAATAAGTCATTATCGGGTGATTATTGAATTATTACGGTGGGGAGAAAGTTCAGACCTCCACTCCGCTGCTGATCTATTTCGGGCAATGAAGTTGAGTCCCGCTGGTGGTCAGTGTGATGTCCTGGGGTTAAGAGTTTGGATCTTTTTTATGTTGAATCCTTAGGTAGTGATCAAACGGCTAGAGAGTGTTCTGCCTATCTGGGGAAGGAAAGCATTATGGTGGGGATAATTGTGTAACCCCGACCTATAATATTATTTTATTTTAATTATTTTCATGCCTTTATATATTTTTTCTCCGGTCTAGTGTGAGTCCTGGAAGAATATTTTATGTGTGTGTTAATACAAATTTGCATTTTAGGTTCGAAGTTGTTGGGCGCATGATCACAGCACATTTTGAAAACCCTCCACGACTCCTCCCGGGTAATAGCGCGACTGCCCATTCATTGCAGCATTCAAATTTTTTATTGCAATTATTTTTATTATTTTTTTAAAATGAAATAAATAATTTTATTATATTAATTTTTATCGTCATGATTTTATTATTATTATTATTATTATTATTATTATTCGTATTAATTTTTAAAAAATTATTATTTATTATTAACATTAAGATGTTTAATTATTATTATTGTTATTATTATTATAATTATTATTATTGTAATTCTTATTTTCATTAATATTAATAATAATAATATTATTATTATTGTACTGATATTTATAATAATAATAATAATTATTTTCTATTGTTTTATTGTTTTTTATTTTGTTTATATTTTCTTACCTATTTTTGGGTTTTGTGCTGCCTCTTCCCCCCCCCCCCCATTTTCCATGGTGGCACGCGCTCCTCCATCGTGAATTGTGTGCTCTACCTATTGCTTCCATCAGGTCACAACGGCTGACTCTCCCTTCCAATGCCGAAGCACAGCCTCTTCTCTCCCAACAAGCTCCACCAGCCTCTAATGTCTCCTCCTGCATAGCGTGCTCCACCAAATCTAGTCGCCCCCTCCCCTGTAGCACCTCACCTACCTCACAACAACCCTCCCCTCAGTAGCGCACCCCAACCCTTGGATTCCCCCCTTGGCTATGCTTGAATAGACCAACCCTAGAGCACCCATTGACCGCCCCGTCGCGGACCCCCACCAGCCTCACCCATTCAGTGCTAACCCCGGGATCCCTTCTGATTCATCCGCGCCCTACCCACCTCCTGTCCAGCTCACCAACACCTTGAACTACCACTATCTAGTGGCCCTCACCCACCAACCCCTCCACAACACTTAGAACTCCCTACTCCAGACAACCGGCCCTCAGCCTCTTTACCGCAGCCTCGTCGCCCAATCCGGACGTGCAGTCCTTCCGTGACCAGGGCCCCACTGCGCTCCTGGTGTCTCCCTTGCGAAGCTAGTATAACAGTTGCCAGCTCCGTCCTCCGGGTCCCCACACCTCTGTCTCCCCATTAGTATAATCATCTTCTCTCATTGTGTTATTTTAGTTTGGAGGTTTAATTGTTAATGTTTGTTCTAGTAGGTTTAGAATTTTAGAACCCACACGAATCATTTTTGAGTGAGTGTCATCGCCACACCTTTCTTTTAAAATTGCATTATCATCACGCTATATATTTGAGGGTGGAATCCCCTTGAACCTTCATTCTATATTTAGGAAAATTTAATTCTATGTTTTTCACACATAGTATACATGTTCAATATTTTTGTGCAACCTTCTGGTTAGTCTCTTAGTATGTGGTATACGTTTGAAGTCTTGTTGAATAAGGTATTATTGTGCAGTTGACAATAAAGTTGTATTTTTTTGTAAAATTGAGTGTGATTTTATATAGAACATTGTTTTTCCTCTGAATTGGTGTTTTATAAATTTCTCAACATTGATTAAATAATTTCAGTAGTGCGAATTATAAAATAGGGTGTTTTTGGGGTGTGTACAATTTCAAAATTAGTTTCTTTTGAATGGGTTGTTCTTTGTATCGAGTTAAGAATATTGGATGTTTACACACATGGTTTGTAATGTTATAAACATGGTTCATCAATTTAAATAAAATCATGGCATGCATAATGGGGATTGATATTATTTGAGTGTTAAATTTAATTTTTTTTATTCAAAATTACAAGCCTTGTTTTCTTTGTAAAATGCCTATTTGGGTATTCAGAGTATTGGATGATGTAAAATAAATTGTTGTGGTTTATAAATTTTTTAGCAGCATATGGAACAATGTTTTTAGTTATTTTTGTTATTTTCCAAGTGGGTTGGTGTTTACAAAAGTGTGATTTGTGTTTTCTTATGTTTTGGAATTTAATTAAAAAATTTTGGTCCTTGAGTGTGTAGTCTAACTATATTAAAAAGCGTTTTATCTATGTTTGTATGGGTTATATGATGTGTTTACATCTCTTTTGGGATTGCGGAAATTGTAACTTTGACAAAATTAGGTTTTTTAAATAGAGTTTAAAGGCCCATTTGGCCACTTTAAAAAATATAAAGTGTTTATTGTAAAACCTACGTGGATGTTCATCATACCTAGTTCTCATGGAATGCTAGGGAGGTCCTCGATATGGTATCAACATGATCCATTATGTAGGTTCCTCAGTTTGGAACCATTGTGAAATACTTACATAAAGGCATGAGATTCATTCTTGGGGAGACTCAGGGTGAGACCTAGTGTGAAATATTATTATAAATATATATTTTTATTTGATGATCGGCGGCATCTGTTGGCTCACCTCCTTTTATACTTGTGATATACGAACCTGGAATATTGGGAGAATATTCTGATATGAGTACTGAACCAGTAAGTTACGGTACTAACTAGTGGCCCATAGTAAGGGGATATGTTTGGGTTTATTACTAAGGTATTTTCCCTTGTCCTTCCTGAGAAAGGATGGGTGAGAGTTTTGGAGTGTTAGATTTCATCATGTGTGGCATGCTACTATAGATGTGGTCACAGGTATTAGTGTCATCTAGATTATTCTTGATCTCTTGGGTTCGCCTATGTCTAGTGACTTGTGGCTAATGAACTATTGATAATATATTTTCATACCTATTTAAATATCATTTTCTATATCTACCTTGGTACTTTTGTGTGGTCTTTTTCAGGAAAAGGGACATTTTGGTTTTCATAACTCCTATGATAATGTCTTCAAAAGAAATTGCATTCCAAACTCTTTTGTTTTATTTTTTAAATGACAAAGGGAAATGGTTTGTAATTTCTTTCATGTAAAAATTATATATATGAATAATTTTATATATTGTAGTTCAGACATAGAATTGAAGTTTCTTAATTTTAAAGGTAGTGCACTGGGAATAGATATCGGGCTAGCCTACTGAGTTTTAAAACTCACTCTTATAGTTCATTTCTGTTTTTAGTGTTTATGTAGTCTACAACTACAGTGTGCTCACCGTGGGCGACGCTTGATCGTTTAGGTGGAGGGTGACCCATAGGGTCACATAGAGTTAGTTCGGACGTCAAGTTAGGTAATTTTTGTTTTCATTATTTCTTGTTTAGTCACATCACCTGGTTTATTTATTATACATTTCCCTATATTATTTATTTTGATTTATTTATTTGTGTTGGGAGAAATCATTCCCACATCCTTGTTGATGCTATGGATCTTGTCGCCATCCCGAGATGATCAGGAACGCCTCCCGGGCCATGTCACAGACTGACTCGGTTGATCAGTTCACGGTCGACCCAGGTCGGTTTTGGATAGTTATAACCATCATTAAACTTCTTATCAACTATTCTCATCACAGTATACCATTTTAATTTATCATAAAAATTTTGGTTCATAACGTAAATCTCATGGATTAATTTGAAAAATTCAACAATAAACCGCTTATCAAAATTTAATCATATAGTTCACATACCGTCCATGGTTATTTCACGCATTACATAATTCCAATTATCAACCAATTCATAATCACATTTGTAAATCAATTTCATAAACCCACATATCATTCAACTTCATCATCGCATTCTTCTCCCAGTTTAATAATCCCAATAACTAGTTAGTTAATTCAGTAATAAAAATCTAGTTCATAAGGTGTGTATTGAAATATAAAAAAATATACACAAAATTATAATCCAGACAATAGGAATTTTAAATTAGTCTAAAGACCTAATGGTCTCTAACAGACTTTCTTAGAACTGAGATCCCAAATTAGAAGCAAAATATTCAAGAACACGATGTTGAAGATGATATTGAACCAAAAAATTTATCAATATGAAATGGATTAATATCCAAGAAAACATATGTATAAATTATAAATTATAGGGGAGACACTAATAAATTTATACCCGGAATGAGTGATGGGAGGGAGAGAGAAAAAAAACGGGGAATAAATCACTTATAAACTAAGAGATATTCTTTGAAATATAAATTAGATTCTTCAAGAAAGAGGTTTTTAGTACTTTAAATCCACCATGGTGCTTAAAAATATCTATTAATATGTTTATGTTCAATTGGGGTTGAATAAGGGTTGATGCATAGGGGTTGGATAATTTTTATTATTTTTTTGGGGAATAAAAAACCCACATGAATAGATTCTTCAGCGGAGGTACACTGTTGGTTAAATCATTCCCTATAAACATGTTCTTCTCTTTATGGGTGCATATTTTTTACCTAAATGTGAACACTATTTGGAAATACATGCTTTAAATATTGAAATTCCTTATTTTTTAGGATGCACGGTTTGGGGAGGGTGTCGACATGGTTTCTTTAAAATGTGTTCCAATCATGTTCCACCTCCTATGTAACCAAAAATGGTTTGAAGGTTTCATTGGGAAATTAAAATTGTTTTACACAATTATATTCCAACTATGAAAACCCTCGTGGGCTTCTAACCATCTACAATTTCTCCAAAAATATCCCAATAAAACGTAAAATATGATATACTCAAAACAAGAATAAATGTTTACCATAAAACAGGTGTGATATATTTTCATAAAAGGTGAATATCATAAAATTTTGATATTATAAATATTAATATTATTTTTTTATATTTAAATAACATCCCCAAATGTATTATATGAGATATTAAACCATGTTCAACAAAAATGAATCATGAGGTAAGAGTCTTCATCTCTATTTCACTACATTAATGTATATTATAATAGTATCGAACCTATTTCTTTTATATGGTGTATATAACACACCTTTTATGTGTAATATATTTTATACATCATAAATCATGGTACATTATGTTTCAATTTGAATTATTTCACCCAAAGGGATTTTCCTTGAAAATTACTACATGGTGAGAATTTTATAACCAATTTTTCTTTGAGTTATATTACATGTTCATTTAATTTGGTATGCATAGGTTATTAGTCGAATTTTTTTATTATATTATTATTTGTTACTGTAATTTTATGTTGACTTATGTATTATACACATAATCAATTCATATATTTTTCTTACAACATATTTGTGATCATTATAATGGATTTAATCTCAATTTCCATGTCATTGAGACATATACATTAATTTTTACTTGTTAACTTTTTATTGGTGTATATAATTCACATTTTTTGTATCCAACATGAATAAATATTTATTCTTGCTGATTAATGTCTTGATTGATGGTTTTTTGAAGAGGTTGTTATCTAAATGTTACTAGTGAGGTAAAAAATATTGTACAATCTCAATTTCAACTATAATAGTTTACTCTCTATTGAAAAAATAACATTCTTATCATAATTTTTCATTAAACACTACATTAATATTAAATATCTATATTTTCTGATGTATATGATTATTTTCTAAATCATATTCCATTTTTACATTCATAGTTTAATTTTAATGTTATTTGACTGACAAGGGAAAATTGATTTATATGTATCCTTTACTCAATATGGATAGCTGTTGATTATGAATATTGTTAACAAATTAAATTAATTTTTCTATATTTTAAATTTTTTTGGACATGTAGATATCGGTCGGGCGAAGTTATATATATACCTATAATGTGTTAGTAGTCTCCTGAGATAAATCATTTTTCTAGCATTAGTTAAATGGGCTTTTGGTGTTTACTTACTCATGAGTTTTAAATATTATTTTTTAAATGTATTGAAAATATAGGTATCATGATTACTAGTATAATGATACATAATTATTAAGAATTTACTTAATTAATTAATCATTTATTATTATCTATGATATTTTCTCAATGAAAATATTTATAGATTCCTTTCATCTAATTTTTCTGAACAAATGAAATTTGATTTTAGTTATTTAAAACTACTTATTATATATTCCTTATATAAAAATGAAATTCATGTTATTTATTAAAAATAATGGGTGTTTACATTTTTACATTTTTATATTTATTATTCATTTTATATTGTGATATATTTACCCATGATATCTTCTACCAGACTTAAACCATTGTGATAATTTGAGCACACCCTTATTTTTTTCCTTATCCATGAATACAATAAGTCCACTTTGATTGGTTTTCGAGGATATTGAACAGTGAATATTGATATTTTCATAAAAAATATGTTGTAATTTTATTTAATGAAATATAATATGAGAATCATTTATATATCTATTTTACCAAGACTAATAAATTATTCAATCCATTAAAATGTGATTCCTTATAACTTGTGATGATGTAATAAATAAATTTCCATATCCATGAAAGTAGTGTAGGGTTCATTAAAATTACATATATAATCCAAGCATAACATATCTAATGATGTAGATGTATAACCCATTGAATTTAAATTGAGTAAAGAAACCCCTTACCCCGAGTATGAATCATCACTAATGTACATTTATCATCATTAATAATAATTTTATGATAATTATATAATTTAATAAAATCATTTTTAATGTGTATTATTAATGTTATTTTATTTATTGTCGTGTTATATTTATTTTTTCAATCATTTAAGTTCATAATGAGTATTTTGATGATATTCGGTTAATATTTCAAAAATTACTTTTATATAATTATTTTGTAAAAGTGGAAATTATTCCATGATATATTAAACAGTAATCAAAAAATAATTATCATTTTATTAAAAAATTAAACTTTTAAAACAAATGATGAAATATAATCCGGAAAAATGAACTATGCTTCAACCATGTAGTGGGTAGTTCGTAAGTAAATGTGAGTAACATTTCGATTTTTCTATAATGATTATGGATAAGTTATAAGTATTTTTTTAAAATTCCATAATTAGAATAATACATTAAATTCAACTTTATTTAGTTAAAGATAATTATATATATCATCCATGTGATGTGGTTATGATGAGATAATCTCATTACTTCATGGTGGTAGTCTACAAGTATGCTCAAAAAAAGATATGATTTTTTATTTAATACAATGAAAAAGAAAGTAAATGATTTATTATATTATAAAAATGATAAAATACATTATTTATATAATGTATAAACACTAAATACATAATTAAAACCATCCTTAAGATGATTTTAAGGATAAATAGTTATATTTGTTCACAAGGTGGTAGTCGATCGTACACCCAAACAACGATTTCATTTCTCATTTAACTAAAGAGGATATGGATATAGGATAAGAAATTAACAAAATAATATCCCAATAATTGGTATATAATGAAGTTTTTGTTTTATTATTCTTGAATAATATATTTTGGAGGTTGAAGACGCCATAAAACAATAACACATGATTAAAAACTATACCACTTTTTCAGACAACCTCTTATGGTTTACAATAAAAAATCCATATGTTGGTATTATGATGAAAAAATCCCCCTAAAAAATAGTGTGGTATATAAGGAATGGATTATAAAGATAATTTCCAATCCAAAAGTATCTTATCATGTGATGATAATAGGATAAGAGGTGTCCTTTTATAAGAGGGAGAGAAGATCAACTAGGAAATATATTAGAATAATTCAAAATTACAAATTCATTCCCAAAAAAATTCTTCCAAATCGAAATATATTATACGTTTGGATAGAATAAAGTTTATATTTTTCTATAAAATATGACATAGAAATGATTAATTGAAAAAAAATCCTTTAACATATGGTTTAATCATTTAATAAATCTATTCTATACTAAATAATTATAATTAACTATTTTATACAAAAAGGGTTATAATCTTACATATATGATAGAAAATATAACATAAATTTGAAGGGGATGATATTTTTGACTATTTACCACCAAAATGATTCTCTTAAATGTTTATTTTAGAATCTATATAAATTTAAAAATAATATTTAATCTAAAATATTTATAATATCAATTATGAATGTAACAGCCCGAGATTTTATGAAAAATATTTTTTTAATTACATTAATGTCTTGTGTTGTATGCTACACCAAAATAAGCTTGCACAACAAGCATCCTTGACTTGCCTTGCATTACACGCTATCGCGACCTCCCTCGATAGCATGTGTAGTACGCAATAACGAGTATCACTAAACAACAATATGCTATTAAAATATTATTAAAACTAGCCGTTATGAATAGTAATAACCACTTTTTGAAATTTTGTAAATTTTATTTTTCAAAATGGTCTTCATTTTTGGATTTGGAATATTGAAATTAGCTTAGGGTGAAATTTTGGTACTTTTCAGCTAACTTTCATTTTCTGATGAATAGTGAAAATTACTAAATTTTAATTAAAAACAACCATTTTAATCGAAATAATTAATAGTGATAAATTATTAATTTGAGTGGTTTTAAAGTATATTTATAATATATTTTTACAGTTTAATACAATGTTGGTCATTGGATGTAATTTCACATTTAAACCAGACATAAACAAGTGTCAATCATTTGATAGTTATTATCTCTTAAGAACACGCTATTTGTTTTGACGACGGGAATTACTTTTTAAATTAATTAATGCAACTGATATGTTTTGAATTTGGTAAAATAGACATCATTTTTGATTTCATAATATCAAATATAGCTTAGGCCTAATTTTTGGTATTTTTCTGGAAACTTTCATTTTTTGATTAATAGTGAAACCACTAAATGGTAGTTAAAAAAATGATTTTTTCATAAAACATAATTTTACCGCTTATGTGAATGGAATTTCAAAAATCCTAGAGACACGGTTGATGTCAGTAAGTAAAATGTGGTTCAATGAGATGAAAATAATTTTTGGTGCATAGTAACTTTTTACTTTTTTTACCACGGTTAAAAGTAAATAGGGTAATTAAGGGTAAAAATGTTATTATTATTACCCTAACACATGTCCTAATTCTATTGGATAAGTTTAATTCGACCAAAAACAACCTTAGGAATAAAATATGATCATTTAGGCCCTCCTGGATTAGATTAGAAAAAATTATTATCAATTTATTTAAAGAAGGGTTAAAATAGTTAAAATCAATGTTTAATAAGTTAATCATTTTTAATATAGGGTTATACATAAGATAAATTAGACTATAAATACTAATTAAAAATATAAAAATATTTCCTACATAATGGTATTTTATTTGTAATTTTTAGACATTAAATAATTTAATTTATTTATGACACAAAGATGATGCAGTAATTATCTTATTAAAGAAATATTTACATAATTGATGTTATAAACACCAAAATAAATGTAATTTGAGACATTTTATGAATTCAACTAATTTTCTAGTTTAATATGACATGTTAGTATTGATTTAATTAACTTTTTTCGAACTAATAATTCTGTTATGATTTTCACAAAAATCGATTACTAAATAGTGTCAAAATTGACATAAAATAGTTTTGAAAAAAAATATTATATTAGTAATTGTTATTTTATTCTTAAAAATATACGGTTCGGCTAAATGACTTATATAAGGTTATATATATTAATAATAAACAACTTGGGGTTATTTTGGCTGCTTATAGTAAGTTTATTAACCTTATAGTATAAGAACACAAGAAGACACGGTAAAAGTAAAATTATTTAACTTAATGTTAAATTTAAATGATAAGGTTAAAGTAGGAACCTAAACTTGTCAAAATTCTATTTGATGAGATTATTTCTACCCATACCCACCTTAGCTTAGAAATATATCAATATTGAGCTATTTAAAACCGAACATGACTTTATAATAAAATAATATTTTTAGTTTTTCCAAAGGAGCCCCTCTCCTCCCTTATAAAAGGGCACCTCCTCCCCCTCTTCCTCACACCACATTGAGCCTTCAAGCTCGGCCAAACCCTGCCAATTTCTCCTCTACACTTCCCTATAGACATACTAGAGGTTCTGGTATTTTTCAAAGACCTATTTTAGTGCCCTAAAAGAAGGTCTCAAAGTAGCACTTCAAAGAAGAGGTAATGTCCGTTACCGATTCTTTCATCTTTATTGCTTCTTACACTTATTATTCTTTAGTTGTTTCATTATGAAGTAATAAAATCAGTATCAGTCATATAATGATATGTTATTATAAGTATGAAACAACCCTATTTCACCATCTATCCATCCTACAGAAAATGAAATCACACGTGCGTACGTACGGAATACCGTCTCCACGCCGTGGTGTAATGTATTTTCCACCACCACCTTGCTTGGATGGGTATAATGGTGTAAATAATGACTATATATGACTATTGTAAAGTGATATTGATTCTGAAATAGTATTAATACACTCCAATACAATTCCACGATCATGGGAACGATATCATCGCTCGTGCGTATTTAAGGAACACCGTCTCCACGATGTGATGCGACTCGTTCTACATGATTTTCATTGCATAATGATTTCATAAATGAATTGAGTGAATAACTATGATATATATTACACTAATAAAATTCTTGAAATGAGTTATCTATAAACTAAAAATAAAAATAAGAATTTATTTGACAATACATGCATAAGAACAAAAAGTAATAAACACCCGAATAACAAATAGTAATGAAATATTACTAATAAGAAGGTGAGAATATGACCATATATGATATCATAAAAATAAGTATGATTCTGTAATAAGTCAATAACATTGTTTAAATCATTATACTGGAGGTTCGGATACTTATGATGCAAATCAGACCTAAGGTAAGGGAAATATCACAATCTCATTTTTATCTGAGATTTTTTATACTTTGAAATTTACTGGGGTGTATTTTATCATACACATCAATGATTCCTCAATATGTAATATTATTTCCACCCACCTACAATTGTTTAAATCCAATTTTACCCTTCGGAGAGTTTTTATTAAAAGATATGAAGGAATCTTTTGTCATTTTTCATACGAGGTACTTTTTGACTTTTCCGAAAAAAGTACGAAGAATGTTTTTTTAACTTATACGAGATGAATGGGTTTTTAAAACATTATTTCTAAGAAGCTTCCATTACAAGTTTTCAAGTTTATTTTTAATCAACTTCTTTAGTTTTAAATTGTATGACATGTTAAAAAAGGAAAATGTTTTTGAATTTTAAAGGATATTTTCCTCAAAATTGGAGTTCAAGTGTTTTATCAAAATTATTTTTCATCTAAGATAATATAGGGTTCTGTTTATATCCCTATTATTACATTGATTTGATTATGTGGTGATGGAATTATTTTTATGAATTCCTTTATCTTATATGAATAGTTTGATGATGTCACGATGTTTATGATTCCCATTTTTATTACATGGGTTATGCAATGATGTATGATTTATGATTTTGTGGAACACATGAGAATGGTATCATTATGAGATGGGTGGGACCTATATCTCCCTACAATGCATTGGGTAAAGATTTTATATCTCATGAGATAGACATGGCCGGAATGGTAGGTTATACCGGTTCAGTGAAACGGGACTGAAACGAGTAGTGAACTCAGTTCAGAAAGGGACATTGTCCACTAAGATAGTCTTGGCAATGAGTCTTGACTAATAAGAAATGATTCTCTATGATTATGTGTATATGCCACAAAGTTTCATGTTTTATGTTCTGATTATTGGGATTACATTTCACTACTATGATTTATCCCATGTTATGAAATTATGATCTCTTTTACAGGTTAAGATTTCCAAAATATATGTTCTTATGAATATGACGTGATTGATATTTAATTTTTTTACCCTTACTGAGCATTTGAGATCACCCTTTTATGTTTTATTTTCCCCAGGACATAAAAAAAGAATTTAGGTTTAAAAAAAAGAAGATCTTTATGGGATATGTTGAAGATCTTTCACCATGATTAGAAGATAATATTCTGAGTTTCCAAAGACACTAAACTATTACGGTCCTTGTGTGTGTGTTTTTGTTATGTACTAAGTATTCCACAAATGTAATGTAATGTCCATGTACGTCAGGCTTCAGGTCTCTACAGTTGGTATCAGAGGGAGGTTTAGCTAACCTTTGGAAACAAGGATGTGAGAACTTTAGTGAGATCCCTAGAGATATTTCTAAGGTATGCCTAGGTGTGCCCCTAAGGTTAAGTATACGTATAAGTTATAGTACTAGAATTACACTAACTATCATAGAATTAAACCTAAGATGTTAGATATTGAAAATACTCCCCTTTATAATGTTGTTTTCCCAAGCATGAGTTTTGCCTCCCACACTATTCATTTTGGGTTTTAGACAATGGCTGGAACCTGAAGGAACCGTGTTGATCAATGTAATGGACAATGCAATGATTGTACTCCTGAACAAACAAATGTTATGGGAGATGGAGTGCAAAATCTTATTGCTATACTTACACAAGCTATGAATCATTCTGGACTTCCAAATGAGATGATAGGGGAACAACATTCTATTGAGTCCTTCATGAGGCAACATCCACCTTCTTTTAGTGGGTCTTTTGATCCACTTGTTGCTGAACAATGGATCAGTACCACTGAAAAGATATTTTCAGTTCTTGAATGTTCTAAACATGATAAAGTCATCTTAGCAGTATATCATTTGGAAGGTGAAGTTGATCAGTGGTGGAATCATATCAAGAATACGAGGCAAAGAGATGACATTGAGTCCATGGAATGGGACGAGTTAAAGAACTTATTTTTCAATAAGTACTTCCCTCGTATTCTTATAACAAAGATGGAGAAGGAGTTTCTTGAACTAAAGCAAAAGGATGATGAATCTGTTGGTATATACGAAGCGAATTTTACAAGGCTTGCAAGGTATGCATCTGGATTTATCATCCAACCTTAAAGTAAAGTTGATTGATTCTTCAGTGGCTTAAAACCAAATATTCGAAGGGACTTAGCTATAAGAGACATCATTAGCTATGAAGAAATTGTGCGTTGTGCTATCAAGGTAGAAATGGAAGTTGGTGTTACTTATCCATCTCAAAGTTTTGACAAGAAACGAAAGATGGGACTAGAAAATGTTTTAAGTGTGGAAAAGAAGGTCATCGAGTAGCTTAGTGTCAAAGTAAGGGAAAAAGGGTTTCTATTGATGTGAATAAAGAAAAGACTACAGATAATGCACCAACAACACTTCAATGCTTCAAGTGCAAGGAAATGGGGCATTATGCTAATAAATGCCCTAATCCAAGGGTTAGTGATGATCGACATGAGAAACCACTTAAGGCAAAGGACAAAGTGAAGTCACATGCGATCACCATTGGCGATGTTGAATATGACAATGATGTGGTGGAATGATTAATTGTTTATGAAATGGGATTCCAGAATAATGTTGTATATAGTATCGTGGAATATTAGAATATTTAAGTTTTGTTCTATTGTGGTTTTCAATAATTTTATGGCATCGGTTACCATGAAAAGTGATTGAAATATTTTTGGAAAGAAGATGATATGTACATAATTAAGGGATAAAGAGAATATAATATGTTTGATAGTATTCATGAGTTCATGATTGATATAAGGACTAAGTGATATCATGGTTTGAGGATATAGAATTTTGAGGATTTTGGTATGTGGAAAGTGTTAACTTTTAACAGCATTCATGTTTTCACTAAGGTTCAATGGATATTTATTCTTCAAGAGAATACATGATTAAGGTATTCACATGTTTTTAATTTGATCAACAAGATATATCTTATGATATATGGGGGATAAATGATGGAATTCACGTGATCATTTTCTTTATACTATGAGCTTGGATCGAAGTATTTAGATAAGACTAATGATTAGAATGGATTATGTTAGACATAAGTTAGTATTATTTAAGGATAAAACATTTTTTTGATATTGTTGATGGGATGTTATAGTAATATAGCTTTAGAAAAAGGACAACCTGCAGGATGGGCGACAGCCCATCGGGTCGGACAAGGCTGCGGGAATCGAACCCACAACCGAAGTGAGACTGGCCTTTATCGCCTACCACTAGCCTACAGGATGTCCCTGTTTAGTAGAAACTAGTTTTATTATATTAAGTAGTATGATATATGAAGTATAAGTCCATTTTAGGAACCATATATGATTAATCCCACTATAGATGGACTTATGTATTTTTTGATAACTTTTCTAACCTTTTGTTTGAGACAGATGGAATGACCCATCATTCTATTACATGATCTGCTCACACATCATGAATGAAAAATTCAACTTTATTTCTTTAAGAGATGAAGTGGAAATTTTTCAAATAACGACAAATGGTGAGACTATACAAAAATCACAAAAGTATTTCTTCTAATTCCAATTTCATCAACTTTAGGGATATGATCTTGAAAACCAAAAATGTTGTCCTTGTGCTCTTATATCTGATGAATCAGATGGTACCTTAGATCTTCACAAATTTATGGCTTTGTGATTGCTGGCTTTTCCATAGCCATGTTCTCTACCACTCTCCATCAGAACATGATGGTTAGATTTCTCTTCCATATCCATATTTTCACCTATGTGGAAACCTAGTGATTAGTTTATTTGGGTAACCGTTACGTTTCATAATTTTGTTTTTAAAGATTGGTTTTGGTATTAATTTTTACGATGTGGGTTTCTATTAAATAAACTTTCGAATAGTAAACAATTTATATCCTCGACGAATTTTGAGGGCGAAATTCATTTTAAGGGGGGAAGAATGTAACAGCCCGAGATTTTATGAAAAATATTATTTTTAATTTCATTAAGGTATTGTGTGGTACGCTACACCAAAAGGAGCTTGCAAAACAAGCATACCTAACTTGCCTTGCAATACACGCAATCACGACCTCCCTCGATAGCGTGTGTAGTACGCAATAACGAGTTTCACTAAACAACAATATGCTATTAAAATATTATTAAAACTAGCCGTTATGAATAGTAATAACAATTTTTTGAAATTTTGTAAATTATATTTTTCAAAATGGTCTTCATTTTTTGATTCTGAAAATCTAAATTAGCTTAGGGTGAAATTTTGGTACTTTTCTGCTAACTTTCATTTTCGGATGAATAGTGAAAATTACTAAATTTTAATTAAAAACAACCTTTTAAATCGAAATAATTAATAGTGATAAATTATTAATTTGAGTGGTTTTAAAGTATATTTAGAATATATTTTTACAATTTAATACAATGTTGGTCATTGGATATAATTTCACATTTAAACCAGACATAAACAAGTGTCAATCTTTTGATAGGTATTACATCTTAAGAACACGCTATTTGTTTTGAGAACGGGAATTAATTTTTAAATTAATTAATGCAACTGATATGTTTTCAATTTGGTAAAAAAGACATCATTTTTGAGTTCATAATATCAAATATAGCTTAGGCCTAATTTTTGGTATTTTTATGGAAACTATCATTTTTTGATAAATAGTGAAACCACTAAGTGGTAGTTAAAAAAATGAATTTTTCATAAAACATAATTTTACTGCTTTTGTGAATGGAATTTCAAATATCCGAGAGACACGGTTGATGTTAGTAAGTAAAATGTGGTTCAATGAGATGAAAATAATTTTTGGTGAATAGTAACTTTTTACTTTTTTTACCACGGTTAAAAGTAAATAGGATAGTTAAGGGTAAAAATGTTATTATTATTACCCTAACACATGTCCTAATTCTATTGGATAAGTGTAATTCAACCACAAACAACCTTAGGAATAAAATATGATCATTTAGGCCCACTTGGATTAGATTAGGACATTTATTATTAATTTATTTAAAGAAGGGTTAAAATAGTTAAAATCAAAGTTTAATAAATAAATCATTCTTAATATAGGGTTATACATAAGATAAATTCGACTATAAATACATATTAGAAAGATAAAAATCTTTCCTACATAATGGTATTTTATTTGTAATTTTTAGACATTAAATAATTTAATTTATTTATGACACAATGATGATGCAGTAATTATCTTATTAATGAAATATTGACATAATTGATGTTATAAACACCAAAATAAATGTAATTTGAGACTTTTTATGAATTACACTAATTTTTTAGGTTAATATGACATGTTAGTATTGATTTAATTAACTTTTTTCAAACTAATAATTCTGTTATGATTTTCACAAAAATCAATTACTTAATAGTGTCAAAATTGACATAAAATAGTTTTTAAAACAAATATTATATTAGTAATTGTTATTTTATTCTTAAAAATCTAAGGTTCGCCCAAAAGACTTAGATAAGGTAATATATATTAATAATAAATAACTTGGGGTTCGTTTGGATTCTTATAGTAAGTTTATTAACCTTATAGTATACGAACACAAGAAGACACGGTAAAAGTAAAATTATATAACTTAATGTTAAATCTAAATGATAACTTTAAAATAGGAACATAAACTTGTATAATATCTATTGGATAAGAGGATTTAGACCCATACCCACCTTTGCTTCGAAATATATCAATTTGGAGCTATTTAAAACCGAACATGAATTTATAATTAAATAATATTTTTAGTTTTTCCAAAGGAGCCCCTCTCCTCCCTTATAAAAGGGCACCTCCTCCCCCTCTTCCTCACACAACTTTGAGACTTCATGCTCGTCCAAACCTTGCCAATTTCTCCTCTACACTTCCCTAGAGACATACTAGAGGTTCTGGTCTTCTTAAAAGACCTATTTTAGTGCCCTAAATGAAGGTCTCAAAGAAGCACTTCAAAGTAGAGGTAATGTCCGTTACCGATTCATTCTTCTTTATTTCTTCTTCCACTTCTTCTTCTTTAGTTGTTTCATTATGAAGTAATAACATCAGTAAAACTCATATAATGATATGTTATTATATATATGAAACAACCCTATTTCACCATCTATCCATCCTACGGAAAATGAAATCACCGCACGTGCGTACGTATGGAATACTGTCTCCACGCCGTGGTGTAATCTATTTTCCACCACCACCTTACTTGGATGGAAATAATGGTGTAAATAATGACTATATATGGCTATTGTAAAGTGATATTGATTCTGAAATAGTACACATAAACTCCAATACAATTCCACCATCATGTGAACGATATCATCGCTCGTGCGTACGTACGGAATACCATCTCCACGATGTGATGCGACTCGTTTTACATGATTTTCATTGCATAATGATTTCATAAATGAATTGAGTGAATAAATATGATATATATTACACTAATACCATTCTGGAAATGAGTTATCTATAAACTAAAAAGAAAAATAAGAATTTATTTGACAAGACACGTTTAAGAACAAAAAGTAATAAACACCCGACTAACAAGTAGTAATGAAATATTATTAATAAGAAGCTAAGAATATGACCATATATGATATCATAAAAATAAGTATGATTCTGGAATAAGTCAATAACATTATTTAAGTCATTATACAGGAGAGTCGGACACGTACGAAGCAAATCAGACCTAAGGTAAGGGAAATATCACAATCTCATTTTTATCTGAGATATTTTATACTTTGAAATTTATTGGGGTGTATTTTATCATCCACATCCATGTTTACTCAATATGTAATATTATTTACATCCACCTACAATTGTTTAAATCCAATTTTACCCTTTGGTGAGCTTTTAGTAAAAGATATGAAAGGAATCTTTTGTCGTTTTTCGTACGAGGTACTTTTTGACTTTTCTGACAAAAGTACGAAGAATGTTTTTTTAACTTATATGGAATGAATGGATTTTTAAAACATTATTTTCAAAAAGATTCCTTTACAAGTTTTCAAGATTATTTTTAATCAACTTCTTTAGTTTAAAATTGTATGACATGTTAAAAAAGGAAATTGTTTTTGAATTTGAAAGGATATTTTCCTCAAGAATGGAGTTCAAGTGTTTTATCAAAATTATTTTCCATCTAAGATAATATAGGGTTCTGTTTATATTCCTATTATTACATTGATTTGATTATGTTGTGATGGAATTATTTTTATGAATTCCTTTATCTTATATGAACTGTTTGATGATGTCACGTTGTTTAAGATTCCCATTTTTATTACATGGGTTATGCAATGATGTATGATTTATGATTTTGTGGCACACATAAGAATGGAATAATTATGAGATGTGTGGGACCTATATCTCTCTCCAATGCATTATGTAATGATTTTATATCTCATGAGATAGACATGGCTGGAATGGTAGGTTATACCGTTTCAGTGAAACAGGACTGAAACGAGGAGTGAACTCGGTTCAGAAAGGGACTTTGTCTACTAAGATAGTCTTGGAAATGAGTCTTGACTAATAAGAAATGATTCTCTATGATTATGTGTTTATGCCACAAAGTTTCATGTTTTATGTTATGATTATTGGGATTGCATTTCACTACTATGATTTATCCAATGTTCTGAAATTATGATCTCTTTTGCAGGTTAAGATTTCCAAAAGATATGTTCTTTTGAATATGACATGATTGATATTTCTTTTGTTTACCCTTACTGAGCTTTTGATCTCACCCTTTTATGTTTTCTTTTCCCCAGGATATAAAGAAAGGATTTAGGTTTAAAAAAAAAGATCTTCATGAGAGATGTTGAAGATCTTTCACCACAATAAGAAAATTATATTCCGAGTTTCTAAAGACACTAAACTATTAGGGTCCTTTTGTGTGTATTTTTGTTATGTACTAAGTATTCTGAAAAAGTAATGTAATGTCCATGTACGTCAGGCTTCGAGTCTCTACAGTGAAAATATTCATTTAAATTGTATTTAAATAAATGAAGATAATTATAAATTTATAATATAATTCATATAAAAAAATAATACATATTTATTATCTATAAACATATTTTAGAACTATAACTCATATGAAATATAATTATTTTAATTTTATTAAAATTATTTACCTTATGTTTTGATCATTTTTCACAAGTAATGTGTCAGAGTTGTTTAATAATTTAAGCTAACTATATAATCACTAAAATTTGAAAGAAAAAATTATATCATTGAAAAGAATTTAAATATATTAAAAAAAATTAAAAGTTTATTTTCCACTTATTTTTATCCTTATGTGAAAAAATAAAATATATTTAAAGTATAGAGGGAGAAAATGTTACTTTTTTATTATTTATATTATTATATACGACACATTCTTGGAAATGATCACCATAAATAATTGAATACAAAAAATAAGATTATAGGGGTAAAAATAAGTTCACAAAAAAATAATTTATATGAAAAATGATGGCCTGAACACTTTTTACTATCCTAGATTAACCCTATTAAACATTTTAACTTATAGATAACTTTTTAATATTTTTAAAGTTAATTATGACTGAAAATTAAGTAAAATTTACTAAATTATATTAATTATGATTATTATAAATATTTAATCTATTGTATATTATTTAATTAAGAGTATTATATGAATTTAATTTATAAATGAACCCAAAAAATATGTTTGAAAAATAGTTTTCACAAAATGATATTTTGCAAGAAAAAAATTATCTAACATTAACCTTATGACTAGTATTAATCATTAAATGAACATAAATTAATATATAATTATATATATATATTCCATAAGTTTCATTTAAATATATTTTTATTAGGGGTTTTAATTAATTATAATTAATAAATGTAAATAGTTAAAAATTGCTTCTAAGAAAAAAAATAAACATATACCAAAGTCTGGAAAATTTATGATAAAAAAATTAATTTTTTTAATATAAATAAAATTGATAACTTATAACATTAATACCAAATAAAAAAATATAATTTAACTTTTAAATTTTGTGATTTAATGGAATGAAATGATTATATTTCAATAATTATTAATTTTCACTATTCAGAGAAAATTAATCGTTTCTGAAAAATACCAAAATATATCCCTATGATAAAATTGATATGCTGATTTCAAAAGTGAAGTAAATTTTATAAAATGAAATTTCTAAATGTTATTTAATTTAATTAATATAATTTATCACAAATAAAAAATTAGAATCCCTTTTTTAAATAAACATATTTTTGATGAATAAAATGACTTTTCTAAAATTGGTTTACTATAATACAAAAAAATTATCAATAAATATATATTCATTAAGTTATTGTTTACGTATTTTATATTTTAGTTAATCCTATTGATAGCCGCTAATTAAAGGTCACATTTATAATAGTTGTTTATAAAAAATAATATGTCATTTTTCGGTAAGGTTTAATCGTTCTTGTCATATACTCTATGAGAAATAAGTTTATTTTTAAAATATCGATGTGTTATTGGTTTTTATTGAATATAAAATTATGTATTGTATTAAAATAATGTATTTAAATTTAGATATTATAATTAATTTCATCATTTTATCATTTTGAAATAATGAAATTGTTAGTTACTTTGACTGATTCTGTTCAATTAATTGATTCATTGTGAGTTTTTTATACTATTTATCATACTATGATGTATTAGTTATAAATATATTTATAATTATCAGAACATATTTTTTCCAATTTTTTTTTGTATTGAGGGTTTTCATGATGATGTCTGAAATTATTCTCATTATTGTGATCAAAGAGATTCTAACTAGAAAAGCTCACTCATGCATAAATTAGTGTTGAGAGATTCAAAGGGGGAAGTTATTGTGTAAGGTAATATAATGATGATAAATTATTATAGTCTTATATCGATGGATTTTATGGAATGGATGATCAATACATTGAAGGAAGGTTTTATAATCGATAATACACCAACATTTTGGATGATTATACTAGGATGTTGTTTAATATCATCTTATCTCTTGTGATAAAATAAATAAAATTTTCTAATTACAATTATATTGAAATAATATGTTTTTTAGGATTATTTGAATCTTTTTGGGCACATCATGAATTTGAAAAAAAATATATATTTATTTTTTATTTGTTTTATGAATTTTTACTTTTTTTCATTTATTTTATATATTCTGATTATTTAATTATATTGATGCTTACATTAATACTATAATTTCTATGTTGAGTTGAAGATTTCATTTTCCATCATATGATAACATGATGCAGACACGAATTTTTTTATAAACTACAATCCATCCAACATTTTGTTTTATTTATTACTTCTTTAGGAAAACCATGAATAATCCATTAAAAATGTATTAACACGTAAAATAATTTCAATGGTAATGTGAAGTAAGTCGGTTGTTATTGGAGAATAAATCAATGAAATTTCATGTTTATTTATCCTCATATTAATGAAAATAAAAATCACTGGAAATTTATTCAAATAATTTATAATTTCCAATGATGATTAATATTCTGATTTAGAGGCTAAACATTGAAATAAGAAATATGATATATTATTTTTATCTTAAACATATGTATAATATTTATTTCTTTTTATTATCAATCTAAATAATAATATGAAAATATTTATTTTTGGCACTAAATGTATATTAATCAATGTTGGAAGACAAATATGAATCTATTATGAAAAAAATAAATGTCTTTGAAAATAACAAGATACTACTCATTAGTAAAAGGATGATTTTGTTAATCTTCTCTTATATTAGTAATCTAAATTGAATTAATATATATTAACATGTTCCATACATTATAACAAGAATAATGATTTGTTAAATGAATATTATTCTCTAAAAAGGGATTCTAATGGCTTTATTATGGAGGTTTTCCTTAAATAGGTATATATGAAAAAATATAATAAAAGAAAAATTGGAATATTTTGAATTAAGGGAAGGACAAATCTATATATAAGTTTTTTGGTTCCTTGTGAAATAAGAAAGAAATGTAAAATCTATCATATACTCATTCTGAATATAATTTACATCATTGTTATGATAATAAATTTTGAATTCCTAAATTATTTTGTATTAAGAATTACTTCATATATTGATATTAATAATTTTAATATTAACATTTTTCATGAAGTAAATGCATTTTCATACAAAAATAATCAATTTATAACAAAATTGGTCCCTAGAGAATATGGTTATAAAAAGTAATATTTGTTAATTTAGATTTACAATGAAGTATTCTGAGGGAAAAGATATCAAAAAAAACACACGGATAGTTGATGTTAATGGCATATGAGTGGAGAATATTCAAATTTTCATTCCATATTGAAATAAGTTATAGGAAATAATATGTTTTTATTTAATGAAAAATGTAATATAATTAGATATTGATTGTTTATAGAACAATAATATGTCCTCATTAATAATTTTGATTATATGGAGAGTTTAAATCGTAACCTGGAAAGCGTCTCACAAATTTTTGAAGATTATTTTTAGAGTTAACTTTTGAATAATTTATTTACTATTATTTATAAAATATTTCTAAAATTTATGGGCCCTATTTATTAAATTACATAAAATATAATTTTAAATTATTTGGGTAGAAAAAATTTAAAATTCCTAAATGATGAAATCAGTGAATCATGGTTTTTTCATAAATGGCTTGGAAATTAAAATATTAATTATTTGATAAGGTAATATAATATTTGTTTTAATTCTAATTTTCCTCCAATTATCCAAGATAAATATTATGCTATGTTATTCCTTCCAAGTGGGAATTATATAAAAAATATTCATTAAAATTATTTATTTTTGTATCTATATTTATAGTTTTGTAACATATCCACATGGATTTCTATTTTTGGAAAATATGGAAAAAACACTTGAGGGAATTATTTTTTTGGGTCAGTTGATAATTTATATAGATTTAAATGGATTTAAATTTTAATAATTAAGAGTGAATATTTTGATATTTCTATATTTTTCTACAAATTTGTTTATAATGAATAAGATGTAACCAAATTATTTGAAAATTGATCTTGTAGTACAGTTTGAAAATATTAAATTTAATTATATTTTTCTAATAATCTTATTACACATGCATTCTATATGCCATGAACTCCTAAGATTAATGTTTTTGTAAAAATTATATATAATAATTTTCAATAAATTTTGAGAAATATGTTATGTGAATATAGAATACCAAATCATTTTTGGGATAATGTTGTCAATACAACCTAACATATCATAAATAGTGTTATAAAAAGGCATATCATAAAAACAATCTACTAGTTTTGGAATAACATAAATCCCATAGTATGAAAAATTAATGACTATGTTAATAAATATTATATCTCACCAATAAAGGATTATCAAAGAAAGATTGATCCAAAGGTAGATGAAGGAATCACTATTTTTTAATTCTATTCATATAACCATTATAGTATTTTCTATACTGGTTGAAGGATAGTTGACAAATCAACTCATGTGAAATTTGGTTAAAGTGATCCATTCACTCTTAAGTTAATGCAAATATGTAGTCATAATGAATCTTTGGATTAACTAAGTATGGATATACTTTTTGACAAAAAAAATTATAAAAAGTTAGAACTTGATCAAGAAAAAAGTAGTTAATGAATTTTGTAAGCTGATAAACATTGAAATGTGTTTCCTCGAAAACATAGAACATTAAAGGACAATCCATTATATACTGTTATAAAAATACTCTATGATGGATTTAAGACTATAAAGTGTGCTATAAACCATGTATAATTTTATGAATAACTGTATTAACTTCAAATTTATATCATAGAATAATCATTGAATATTAATATTTAAGTATTATATAGTATAAATTAGTAAAAAAGTTCAATAAAAACACAGATTGAGAAATATTTCATGTTCCATCATATTTTTATTTTATTGGAAATAAAGTTTTCTTAATGAAAAATAATTAAATATAATGTGTGAACAATATAAATATTTTTTGGTCATTTGTTAAATTATTTAATAAAGAAGAAAAAATAGCCTATGAAGGCCATTTATCAATGTATCCATATTTGAAGCCTTTATAATCATTCCAGTATATACAAAGTGAATTCATTTTACTAATTTTCATATTTATTTTATATGTGTATAATTGTATGGTTTCATGTGGATTATATTTATGTTTATCCTTATGCAATTTTTAAGAAAAATTATTTTCAAATCATTATTTTATATATTGAAAAATATTTATATTGCATTGAAAAAAACCTATGTCCTATTATTAAATGACAACCTCGTTTAATTTATCAATGTATATTTTTATATTAAATTTCATTCCTAAATTCATTATATAATATTTATCTAATTATGTTTTACTTTTTCGAATTTTGGTAAATGTTTTTTGGTTCAACTAAATTTTTTTAAATTAATCATTATAACACCTACCAAAAAATAAAAATTATAATGATGGATGAGTGGAACATAAATATTGGTTTTGAATATTTTTAAAAAGACTATGAGAATGTTCAAAATAATAGAAAATAAATAAATAAAATTATTTATTAGATTTATACTTAATATAGTTTTTATATGAATCTTATATGAATTGTATTATCAATCTTGGCCTGGATGATGAAAAAATAACTATTGGGAAAATGGTATGTAAAAAAATAATTGTGACTTTTTATATCTTACTACTTATATATAAAAAATTATATATTCTAAATGTTTTTTTGCTATATTGAATCCAATAAAAATGAATCTCATTTTAAATTTATATTGACCGTGATTTTTCTTACAAGTATAGCACATCATTTTAAAGATAAAAAATATAATATTTATACAAAAAGTATCAATTTTTTATATCCATGGCATATTAGTATCATAATTCACTAATAAATGTCATTAGAAAAAATTCATTAAAATAATATTTATTTATACACTTAAAATATCTGACATTCTCCTCAGTAGATGTACTCACCTATGGATAAACCTCAAAGAAAGGGGTGAGATAAAATCCCATTAAATAGAAAGGTATGATAGATGAAATAAGAGACATGAATCAACTGAAGATGGGTGATAAAGAACATAAT
The DNA here is from genome assembly GCA_963277665.1 of Viscum album. Taxonomy (NCBI): domain Eukaryota; kingdom Viridiplantae; phylum Streptophyta; class Magnoliopsida; order Santalales; family Viscaceae; genus Viscum; species Viscum album. Next base: position 1,426,663,594 of record OY728156.1, on the reverse strand, counting down.
TATCACGTCATAAATATTGGATCATAATCATAATCATGAAAAATGAAATTTAAAAATATGTGAACGATGTGACACATAAAAAAGAAACATCAGGGAAACATTTACAATTACAAATCATAGTGGTGATGAAATCTAACATCATGTTCATGTATAACATATGTTTATAAATCAAAATTTAATTATTAAAAAATTATTTATTATAACGATTAAACATAATACACATAATTGAATGTGATATATAACATTACGCATTACAATGGAGGTATATATATTTCTACTCTCACTCATCACATAATAATATTCACATAACATTTTAACCACCTAGACTGTACAAAAATAATATTCATGAAATAAACCATGGAAAAGAAATCATTTTTTAATTATATCCTAAATAAAAAATTCATTAATAAACATCGGGTTCCCAAATAAATATGATACAAAATAACTGGCAAAAACATCTTCATTCTTGATATAAGAAATGACAACTCAAAAAGAGCAAATGATTTTTTTGGAAATAAAATACATTATGTATAATCATTATATATGAATTATAAATCAATGTGGAAACATGTATATACTAGTGAAGATAGTAGATGAATAGTGAAGGAATATTTATGGATTATTTGTTGATTATTCATTCTAAATATATTATGAATAAAGGATAACCTAAAATAGGAGTTGGGTATGAGAATCAACAGAACTTAATTTTTGATTTTTTCGTCAATTTAATACCCCTAGATTAATAAAAAATGTTTTTTAAATATATTTAAACATAAATGAGTTTTGTTATTTTATTTTAATATTTATAATTAAAAAAATGATGATATTTTATATTTTTTTGATGATTCATGTTGGTGTCCACATTTCTGTAAAAAGATCCTCTTTTTATTTAATTTTAGAATTATTTTCAAGTTAAATTATATAAATATATAATTATTTCATGATTCATAAAATAAAATTATCTATAAATTTATATATCGTAAATAATTCATTTAAATTGAATCATGGTTGGTGATATGAAAATAATTGGAAATCTCCTCCATAGTAGTTAACCATACTGTAACAAGAGATTTTAAAAGAGATTGAATTGGAAATATGAAATTTTAATTTGTGATGAATATAATTAAATGATTCAGTTAAATCATTAATATAATTTTAACATGCTTCTTAATTATACTTTTATGATTTGGGTTTGAATGTGGTAGATAAGAGAAAGTGTAGAGGAGAATGAGAGGAATTATTAGTGAGAGGATATCCTCTCATCAGTGTTACTTATTCTCCAAGACTCTAAACTCAATTGATTATTGGTGTGTTATGGATCCATAATGTCCCTTTGAATACTAAGAGGTTTAATAATAAGTATTTGGTAATTGTATTGGCTTTGTAATGTGTTGTAGAATATGTTTTTCAAGGGGATGAATATGGGTTATTTATAACGGAGGAGAGGGTTACATTAAGAATAAAATATTAAATTAAAAAATATATCAAAGGTAAAACATTTAATTATGACATTTTATGTCAATATAAAACATATATAAATACAATATACTATTTTTATGACATTAAATTCCTTTATAATCTTAATTCACAATGTTTATTATAAAAGAATTCCGAAAAAAAGAAAAACATTATTTTAAAGGAACAGAATTGAATTTAGGATTTGGAAAATGTTTTTTTAGGTTTGGAAATTATGATTATTGTATTTTACTTAATAATCTATGAAATTAAATATCTTTTTATCAATCCATATATTATAGAAATTATTAAGTCATTTTTACATTATTAATTATTTAAATTAATATACAATATTGATAAAAAACTATTTTTCATCATTCACTAAAAAATTGACTTAATTAAAATGATTAAAAAATGACTAATGGAAATATTATCTTATTAAATTTTGAAAATTAAATTCATTTTATCAAAATAATTCTATAAAAAATGTAATATTATTTTTTTAAAAGTATTATTTTTAATAAATAAATTAAAATATAGTTTATTAGTAGTGTTTATATTTTATTTGATATTTTATTATAATGATATTAATTTTATGGTATTATGATATTTATATTTAATTAAATTGAATTCCATTATTTTTAGGTAAAATTATTATTCCAACCGGTATTTTACAATTACCAATGCTCTTGTTACTATTCCCAACTTGAAGGTTACTATTCTAATAATCACAATACTATTACAATAATAACACACGGTAGTTTAAATAAGAATTCATTTATTCATTCATTATACACCTAAATTTCACACAAGGTTATATATATCCTTTTAAAAAATGTCATTTTGTTTACTGTTTTTTTTTCTCTATAGTTTTGTTCGTGGGAGTTATGATTCAATCTATTCAGGGTGATCCACATTTTAAAATTATGGTATTTATATTATTTTTCCGAAGGATATATTTTCAATTTCAAAGGTTTTAGTCATTAATAATGCAATTATTTTCAATAATGAATTATATTTTTATTGTTTTCCCTTTGTGTTTTATATTTAAAATCCTTTATAATATTTCACACATTTTTTCCAGGATCAATTAACATTTAAGAAGTCTAGGTAATTATATTATTATACTATTTAGAAATTTCATCCTTCAAATGATAATTCAAATTTATGGTTAAAAAGAGATGAAGGTACTTATGTTTCATTACTTCCCATAGTTCCATGTATACACTTCATATTAATGGTTTTCCACTGTACATTGAAAATGTGAGTTTTCATGTTGCATATAACCCTATCACTGTTTTCCAAAACCATTGAATACTACTCCTCACATGAAAGGTCATTATTGAGTTATATAAACTGTAGATTCAATACATGTGAGGGATCAAGTATGTACTTCATTAAGAGATATACATGGAACACATCATGAACAAGGTCCATTTTTAGAGGAAGAGAAATGAAATTGGTAACTCTTACTTGCAGATTAAGGATATAACTAGGGAAAATGTACCTCTAGGTATGAATCTATTTCTATCCAAAACAATATTACTCTATTCAATGTGAATATTCAAATAAAATATTTCCCTCTCACATAAAACTCTAAATATAACAGATAGTTGTAAGCATAAAACCTTTTCTGACTTTTTAACAATTTTATATATTTTTGGATAACATGAGCCTTATCTTTAATATCATCCAATAGATTGATTCCATGGAGATTTTCATCTCCCAACCTCATCCTAAAATGATATAGTTCCACATAACTTCCCACATAGATATTTTTATAGAGTGATTTGAATACCTCAATGGATGTTGTTATAGTATGAGAAATTAATTAATATGAGAATTCAATACCTTAATACTTTTAATTCCATTGAGTTGGAACCCACTTTGTCCTCATACTTCTGAACAGTCATCATGGATTTTCCATCAAATTGGTTGTGATAGGCCTAGAAAATCTAATTTATAGTTGAAGAGTATTGAGTACTACACAATGATTTATATGTGAACCTTAGATCATGTTCATGGACATTTGAAAGTGGTCCCCTACGAAACCTTTCCACTTCAGTTACACACACAAACACACACACACACACACACAAACACACATATATATATATATATATTACAACATCATTCTTTTTATAAATCATCTTGAATAAAAAATGAGGTGGGTAATCTTGGTGAGATGATCTTCCACAACCCATATCCCATCGTTTCCTTTGGATTTATTCATAATAATAGAGATAAATTATATGGTGATGTTAACCTATTTACACTCAGTTGTAGTAAATGGTTTCATCATCCCCTTAGATTTATATCTCTCTTATTTAACTTGTTATAATAAAAATAACATTAAGTGGTACTCACCAATATTTTTCTTCATGTTTTTCTAGAATAATTTCTCTTATATGTCACAATACATCATGGTGATTCTAGTATGCAAGGAAATAATTTGATCAATGCACATTATACTATAAATCCTAATTTATCTTTGGCAACTCACACACAAAAATCATAGTTCTAAATTTAATGAAACCATCTTTATCAATGTAGAACATATATAGCTACCCTACATTTAATATATTTACTATGTTTTGAAGCTCTATATCATCCGTTTATTCCTCAATGATTTTCACATAGATAAGTGGTTGTAATATAATTTGGGAATGCTGGGATTCATTCCATATAATTATGATTTTCATATCCTTACATTACATATCCATAATGATAATGTATTTCCTAGTCCGAATCATGGGTAATGTAGAATGTTATTTTATACTAAGAACATCAACTACCTTGTATTTCATTAGCTGATGGAAGTGGATATAGAAATCATAGTCCATGATAATCTCAGAATACACTCCTTTATGCATGTTGAGCTCTTTTTGTTCGGATGTTCACTTTATAATCTTATGATATATATATATATATATCACATTTGTCACCACAAAGGTTTTGTCTCCAAATCATAATTTTATAGATCATAGATGAAAGCATTAGATCATTTTTAGGGACGATCATCTCTTTGATTTATATGTTTATGAGGTATATGCGATAATATTATAATTTTAAATGTATACACATCCCCATAATTTCTTCAAAAAATCATTTTAATTCCTAAAACCTTCAATACACATTGATATTATGATTACATGCTAACTGATAATATTAGTACTTGAAAATTTTTATGGATGTATTTAAATGATTTTTAAGGGATTTTTTTGTTTCAATATATCTTCTTTGTGTTTTAGCATTGGGAGTTTTTTTCATATTGTAGGACTTTGTAAGGAAGTGGGTTAGTGCATAGTTGGAGAATGATATTCCCAAACTGCCTGCCTGAGATAGAAAACTGTGTGAACCCAACAAGATTGGATTCTCATGAAACAAGCATGGATTATAAAATAGTTCACACTTATAATAGTAACCATGAAACTCTCTAAGAGCAGGCGCATGGTTAGGTGCATTGTCAGAGAAAAATGTGCGCCCTGTATAAGAAACCATGCATGTGAAAAACATTAAACCCCCAAAAAAATAGATTAAAAATTATCAAGCCCCAAGTATTACATTCCAAAACACCCAATATCAACCTTAATCAAATTTATCTTGATGGTTTAGGCTCTCAATCAAATTACATGGTCTTTAAACCCAGGATCTAGGTGAATTGACAATCTATTGATGGATATGCACCTCTCCTTGTAAGAGATTCGCATCCAGCATCGTTTCCCCTCTCTCACTTCATTATGTCATTCTTTAACGGGATTTTTTTCAATATTTGTGATGTATATATATCTACATGCTCATAGATCTAATATTTTTGATCTTGGATCTAGGTTTATTATCCAAATCTCTGTCTTCGTAATAATCTTGGTTTTTCCACATTTATTTTGGATTTTATTGGTGGAATGTTTATAATCTATATTGAGTATGAGGTCAAAAGTTTAAACCCTATTGTATTAATTTAATCACTTTTTTTAAATCTGGAGACCGACATTTGGATGTATTATAAATTTAACATAAAATTTAAATGAATAAATTTAATTTCCATGAGATAATAAATTGGGATAAAATTGGGGCTATTGGAATTGTTAAAATTAGATAAAATTATTGGATAATTAATTAATGGATAATTATGATTATAGATTTGATGTGATATTGGGATTGTGTAATTTTTTAATTATTATGATTTTAAATTTATTTATTCCTCAGTTTTATGAGAGGGTTTTCATTAGCTTAATGAGTTAATGGTTTTATTATTTAAATAGTTAAAAATGGTTAAATGATGAATTTTTCATATTATTCCATGTCCTTAAATTAAGGATCCATTTTTTAATATAAATTTCAACATTATTCCATGATGTGAAATTTTGATAATATGGTTAATTTTGATTAACCATTATGATTTTGATGCATTTGATATATGTGTGGTTGATTGATATTCATGTGTGGGATAGAAAATGATGTTCTGAATACGCTTATAATATCAACTAATTTACAAGTGTGGGACACTAAATTATCCTCCAAATACCTATATATGATTGAATGATATATGGGGTGTGAGATAGCAAACGATGATCTAAATAGATATAGGGTTATAAAAATGGAAATTAATTCCTAATATTTTGGCATTATACCATTATTACAAATGGTTTTATTTTGAATTAAAAATTATTAGAAAATGAATTCCCTTGTGTTACATTGATTTGTGAATTAAATGTGTGAAATGGTTCAGACTCCGACATGAGATGAATATGTTATTGATAGTTAATTTGTCTTTTGTAACCCAAGTGTTTTTGTAGTTAATTAAATACTACATCAATATTTTCTAATTGTTTACTTATGCATTGTAATTTATTTTTTATTCAACTCCATAAACTATTATGGATTTAATATTTTTTTAGACATTATTGGTGCTGGAATACTGAGTTGTATAGACACACTACCCAGGATTCCTTATCAGTATTTCAATAGACCTCCTATTTTTAGGATATGATAAGGTAAAGAGACATATGTCAGATAGATGTGTTGGGATAGATCAAAGATTAGGGAATCACACATAGTATTAAGACCATGTCTGATTTTTAAGTTTTTTTTTTTGGATTTTTAACTTGAACTTTTACATGTATATTGGCATGACATGTATGATTATTTATTTTTGGATACTTTAATATTATTTAGGTCATCCTATGATACTAGAATTATTTTGGTTATGGTTCCATCTTTTGGATATTATTTATTTATTTATGCCAATGTGAAACATTGTTAATGTGGAAATAATCTCCCCATGAAAGATAATTGAACCTCACTACTAGTGTAAATCCTTTGGTATACTGGTAGGGGAAACTAATGTCATTTGGATAACCATCTATGTTTACTGGTGTGTAGATTCCATGTCGGGAATTCTAAACCTGTTATCATATGAATTTTATTTTATTTTACATTGTCTTAATGATTGGTAAAGGTATACTAAAGAATATGTTCAGTTGGCCTTGGTTAGATATCAATAATTGGAGTAGAGAACCCATATATGAGGGTAAAATTCAAGTAGTTAGGGTTCAATTTTTGTAATGGATGTTCATTATTAAAGATGGATGCTATTTCAATTTGAGTGATTCAATTTTTTTCTGTTCTGATTATCTATTCTATGATTTTCTAATATTTAACTTCAGTATTATTATGGAATTTGATTGTAGAATACATAATTTATTCTAGGAAGATTGATTTTTTTTAAATGAAACATTTTTTGGTATGCATAGGAAAAGAAGTTTTTTGGGTTAGTTGTTTTAATGGAAGTGCTTTTTGTTTCATGTGTATCTTATATAAAATAGGATTCTAATGTGAAATTTAATTTTGTAAAATGGTGTAATATGTAAAAAAAATTGTTTGTAATAATAAAATTGAGTAATTAGACTGTGTTTACCCTTTTTCAACCCTGACCTAAGTGTATGATGGTTAAGGGTAGTGATAATGCCTCAGTTATTACCATGTAGCTGAAATAGGGGGATGATATGTTAAGGCATTATGTTAATTTCTCTTGAATTATTGTGATAATTTTTTTAAAATGTACTAATATTTGTGTTTTTATTTATATATAGTTTCGTTTATAATGACAGTTGATGATATTACAACAAAATACTATGGCTATAAGTTATCCACTTGTAGTGGAACATGAGGCAATGATAATATAAGGTGAAGGAACTAGAGAGCAGTTCTCTAAGAACATTGTTTACTTCATTTACATTATTAAGAGGGACCTGGAGTGGGATTCCAAGAAAATGTTTGACATGAAATAATGGTTTTCTTTACAAAAACAGTTGACTTTCACTAGAGAGTCTGGACTTGAGGCTACTAATTTTAGGATTGAGTCTATCTAGATGATACACATATATATAGATACTCTTACTAATTGGTTATTTATGTTGTCTATATACATGTTATATTGTGTAGAGAAGAATTGGATAAACTTCTGAACTTGATATGGATAGTCAGATAGTATGGAGTTGAAGGAATTTTAGGATATTTCTATGGAGCACATTTATCATGAGATGTTCAGGAAGGAAAGATATGAAATGTTTATGAGGTTGAAATATATATGTATATCCATTAGAGATTATGTTGGTCTCTTTGCATATTTGAAATCCATTGTTTTAGCATTGGCGATGGATGAGGCTATTGTAGAATTATAGATTCTGGATGGTATTAAATGTTTAATTATTTCTTAGATAAATATAGTTTAGTAAGAAAAGTTTTCTGAATTGGTGAATCCGGATATCATTTCATAGGTGATCCGATAGGATGATTCAAGTGGTGTATTGGTGGGTGTTTTTAAATGATCAAGAGGTATGTATTTCAAGGTTAGGAAATTTCAGTATCAGAATATTTACTAAAAAATTGGATGAAATAGTGGCTATGCGGATGGATCAGTTATGTAGGATCATACTCGAGTTATCTATCACCAGTGTAATAGGTCCAAAAACATTCATAGATAGTACCCGCAACCACTGGTACAGATATGATCTTATATAAGGATGGGACATATGCATTGGTTTTACAAGAACCTAAGAAATATAGGCAATGGTGGAGGAGAAAGGTAGAATCAGAGTGTTGTAAGGGGATCTTCAACCCGAAATTAGTCTGAAATTTAGAGTCATAATTTCCATGGTGGTATAATGAGAAAAAGAGGATATTCTATGTATTATATAAAATATCATTATAGTGGTATAACTTACGGGACATTGGCAGCATCACAGGAAAGAGGGGTAGGATAGTTGCATTCAGTTCAGCAGACATTTTTGTATAGCGACACTGGACAGTCTATAGTTAGAGGTACTATTAATCTAGATTATATAATTTATAGTGACTTATGTGATACTAGTTTCTCCCATTATTTTATGTTTTCATAACTTTTGATTGGCTAGAGCCTAATAGTCAAGTTTTTGAGATTGGTTATAATAATATATTCACCATAATGAGTACAATCAAGAGACATCAGTTTGGGCCGGGGGTGTTATCTTGATTTTGAGGAGTATCATTTCAATTAGGAAATTTATTACCTTAACATGTTTGGATTTGAACTAATTATTTTTATAAAATGGCAGGTTTCTTACAAATCCCATATTTTTTGTTACCACATTAGAGTGACAGTTACATCTCTTTTGGGTGATAATTATGTAAAAAATGGGGAATTGAATATCATGTCATGTCATGTAAAACAAGTTCATTAGGAACTAGGGGAGATCATGTACATGGATTCTAGTATATTCTAATATTAATAAGGTTTAAATAATGATGTATTTACATATATATATTGGATAGTAACGATTATTTATTTCCTAAAAAATTATTTTGGATAACACCTATTAGAGATGATTAATTTACAGTTGATCTCATTCCTGGGGTTTAGCCAGTTTCTATCCGACCATACAAAGTGAAAAGAACTATGATTTAACATCTTAAGAATCAATATAATTAGTGGATGGAAAATGGATTTATCTATATGAGTATGTGATATTTAAGTTCTGTATTATTTTTAAAAATACTTTTGCTGATGGAACCCTGCGCTTGTGCATTGATTACAAAAAGTTGAACCGATTGACAAGGATGAACAAGTATCCTAGTTTATGAATTGATGACCAATTATAATTATTTAGGGGTGCATCTATTATCTCCCAGATTGAAATGAGATTGTATGAAACCAAACCTAGTTGCCTAGAGCCGGTGCCTTATTTGATTGCGTTGGTATACCAACATGGAATATGAATCCTGAAAGAATGTGTAGTTTATTATTATTGGAAACTAGATATATACATAAGTTTATCATTACAACATGAAGGGAATCAAAACACTATTTTATTCCACTAGAAACATCATGTCTCCAAGATTATGCTTGCATTTCATTCATTAATTACTTCTTCATGTCATGAGAAAATGAAATATAAGAAAGGGGTGATCTCAAATGCTCAGAAAGAGTATGAAATACAATGGAAGTAAATTTTAAAATTATACATGGTGAATATTTGAAAACACATGACTTTAATAATGAACTTGAACACATTATGGCAGAAATATGAGCCGAATAAATAATTCCATAATAAAATATAACCATGGGTATTATACTAATCAAATATCTACATGAACTTAAAATACTAGCATCATAATTAGGGAAGTGAATATTCTATACATCATAACCATACAGTCCAAGCCTTGTGCAAGGACCAAAAAATAATCATTTTGCAAAGGCCTCGTTCCAAGACCATAGTTTGTGTCATGAGACCTACCGATGCATAGAGGGGCTATAACAGGACCCACCCATCACATAATAAGTCCAATTCATTGCTCCTATGAGTAGTGATAAACATAAACAACATGTACATCCATATTAGAACTATCATATGAAATGTAACTATCTTTCCGCAATCATTAAACATAAAACACTAACCATTCTGAGTAATATGGTGAATGGTTTTGTGATATATCATCCACAATAAAGTTATTCATAATCCATTAAATCCAATATAGTAGATGAATTTATAAATTATAAAACTCAATAATACCATGGAATCAACAAGAGTGTTGAATTAGATCAAAACACTCGTATAAAATCAATAATCAATTTAGAAGATAAATAATCAATTATTTTGAAAAGAAGAGTTATTTTGGAAAAATATTTGTATAAACCAGAAGTGAAGTAAGATAGTATTTTCACATTAAAATGAGTGATTTTATAAAGATAATGGTTTCCAAAAGCATGTTATAGATTTCTCATGAAAATAGGTAAGAATTTGATAAATTCCCTTGAATCGGGCTCGTATTTTTGAAAACAGTTTTGAGATCTTCTTTTAAAACACGTAAATATCCACAAAATAGGGAAGGATTATGGTTGGTTTAAATATATATAATACTCACACATAATTTATGAGGATTATATAACAATACAGAATAATTTCATCGAGGAAATTAGACAACAAAAGTAACTCGAATGAAAATGGAAGTTCGGGTGGAAAACCCCTTACCTCTACTCCAAACGCGTTCTTCTCCCAAACATAGGCTCCTGGAATATGAAATTATACGTGTTAATAACTTATTTCATAACCTATTAGACTTGTATTTAGTTTACCATAAATCTGGTTAGTTCGTTTATACCCTTATTTCTAAGTTATTATATTGATTTTCATTGTTCCGGGGTGTTCATTGGCGTTATTTTCTTAATCGGTTCACTTGTTTTTAAGTAATGAAGTTCACGTGGAATGGTTATAAATATCTAGGGTTGGAATAATATATTATTTATGAACATAAGTAATTTTTAAAGATAATTTCTTTCATTTGGTTATATGTAATGAGGATGAATCATTAAGTGAGAACCACTTCGATTATTTGGCTATATTTGGACTATTATGAACTAGTTTTGTCATATTAATTAATTATATGTACATATTCGGGTTATTGAATGTTAATTATGTTATAATACATATATTATAGTCTTGTTAAACCATAAATATGGTTTCATGACCAGTAATGAAGAAGAAATTAAAGAAAGAAACATCATCATCCACGAAGGCTATAAATTGGAACCTCATGGACGTTGATTTCGTTAGTAAAAATAAAAGGGAGGGAGTAAGAATATTTATGATGTATCTTCCATTAACATGAAACAAATCCAGTATTATAGGTTATTGGAGTTATCATGATCATATGGACATAGAAGGTGAGGAGATAAAAATACAAGTGATGATCTTGAAAATAAAAGAAAAGTTAAAAGATCCCTTATGAAAATTTGGCAGCCAAATGACGTCACATAAAATTTCATAAAATCAAATGATGAGAACAAAAGGGTATCTCATAATATTGAAATCAAAAGTACAGTATGAATATTGAATAAAATCAAAACACAATATATGAGAAAGGAATTTCAAAGAGCTAACATAAAACAAGTATCGACTTAAAAAATAGAATGAAGGATTCCATTAACTTGTAGAATAACACCTAGATCAGGAAGGATGGGACCTTGGGGGTTTAGAGACTCCTTGGGAGGACTACTAGAGAGGTAAAACCACCTGAGATTCTAGGATGAGGAATTTCTAATGAAAAGAAACGAATGGATGTGTGTGTATTTATAGAAAAAGAGAGGTAATTTTTTAATAATTTAAAAGGGACACATTATTATTGGTTTTTGACAAACCATAGGCTTTCCCATGGTATTTTCCCAAGGTATTTATCTACTTGGGACATCTCATGTCACATGTTACTATAAAAAAGTCGACCATACTTTTATATTTAATTATTACATCATTATGATGTAATTAAATTACAAAATACTCAATATTGTATTTTTACTAATCATGAAAAATTCATGTATTTTAGAAAAATCCCCAAATTTTACACCTACCATTTTTTTACGTGTAGAAATCAAAAGTGAAATATATTTTTCAAAAATGTTTTTATAAATATTTTTAATTTAATTTTTAAATAAGGTCATAGTTAATTCTAAATATGACAATCTAGAAGCGGAATTAGTTTTATGTGACGTTGAAAAATTAATAAAGATATTTTTATCTTATTGACATAAGAAAAAAAAATTATTATTTACTATTCATAAGGGTCATATTACTATTCATAAGGTTATGTTACTATTCACCAAAAATCATGTTTCTTCTATCATTCTCCAAATGACTTATAGAACACAAATCTAGATGACGATTTCTTGAAATTAAAAACATAGAAGTGTCAAAATTGCATTATATATTTATTTTCAAAAAATGGGGTTTTATATTCTCCCCTCCTTACAAAAATTTCATCCTCAAAATTCACAGAATATTACCTAAAAATATTTGGGTATGTCTTTTACATAATCTCCTTAGGCTACAATGTTTCTTCCACCATCTTATGGTTCTTCCATTGGACCTTAACCAGATGAGTCGTCTGATTTCTCAATACTTGTTCTCTAGTTTCAAGAATCCTGATAGGATCTTCACAGTAAGATAGATTGAGCTCAAGTTCCACTTCTTCATAAGTGAGTAAATGTGTTGGGCCTCGCATGTACATTCTTAACATTGACACATGAAACACATTGTGAACCTTTGACAGACATGGCAGGATTGCCAAACGATAAGCTACGGCTCGAATTCGGTCCTGAATTTCAAAAGTTATGATGTATGTGGTACTTAAGTTTCCCTTCTTACAGAATCATATAATACCTTTCCATGGAGATACCTTTAAGAAAACAGGATCACCTTCTTGAAACTCCAAATCCTTCCTTCTATTATCAGCATAACTCTTTTTCCTACTTTGAGCTATTTTGATATGGTTCTGGATAATCATCACCTTTTCTATTGTTTATGCGACACGTTCTTTGCCCACGAGCTTTCTATCACCAATATCATCCCAGAACATTGGTGTACGACATCTCCTCCCATATAATGATTCATAGGGTTCCATCTGAATGCTTGAATTGAAGCTATTGTTGTAAAAACATTATACAAGTGGTAAATATTGATCCCACATGCCTTGAAAATCAAGCGAACAAGACCTCAACATGTCTTCCAATGTTTGAATAGTCTTTTCTGATTGTCCATCATTTTTTGGGAGGTAGGCAGTGCTCAAACAAAGATCAGTATCTAGGGCCATCTAGAGACTCTTCCAGACTATTGATGTAATGCGTGGATCACGATCCGAAACAATCGATAAGGGTACTCCATGAAGTCTCACAACATCATTAATATACAATATTTCTATAGGTTCAAGTGGTAGATCGTCTCTTATATCCAGAAAATGGGATGACATGGTAAGACAGTCAACAATGAACCATATTGCATCGTTGCTTCTAGGAGTCTTTGGTTGTCCCCTGACAAATTCCATCGTGATATTATACCATTTCCACTCATGTATGTGAATAGGTTGCAATACTCCTCTAGGATGTTGCTTTCCATCTTTCACTTGTTGACAACCCATACATCTTGACACAAAATCAACAATCTCTATGTTAATGTTGTCCCACAAAAAATGTTCCTTCAAATCACAATAAATCTTAGTGCTTCCAGGGTATATAGAGAAATTGGAACTAGGAGCATCATCTAAAAATTCCATTTTTAGATCAGGTATATTGGGAACACAATGTCTCTTCCCAAATTTTAAAATTCCATCTTCATATACGAAGTCACTAAATCTCCCATCATTCATAGCTTTAATATTTTTTAGAAACTCCCCATCACAAAACATAGAATCTTTTACCCTTTCACATAATGATGATTTGGAAACCATTTGGAAAAGCAATGATGTTTCACCTTCCAGGGTTATTCCCATATCCATCGTTACTAGATCCATGAAAATAGGATCCCTTTCAACTATCATCTTGCTCAAAACACCATGATCCTTTCTTCTCAAGGAAACATCCACCTTATCTTCCTTCCCTAGGTGGTAGTGTATCATGAAATAATTATCCTTGAGTAGTTCAAGCCATCTCCTTTGCCTCATGTTGAGTTCTTTCTGTGAGAAAATATACTTCAAATTCTTGTGATCAGTATAAATATCACATTTTCACCATAGAGATAATGTCTCAATATCTTAAAAGAAAAGATAACAACAGCTAACTCAAAGTCATGAGTAGGATATTTTTTATCATGAATTTTTTTTTGTCATGTTGCATAAGCAATAAAACTATAATTTTTCATAAGGAAACAACCAAGGCCTTTCATTGAAGCAACACTATAAATAACAAACGTGTCATTCCCTGATGGTATACTCAATATAAGAGAATTGACTAATCTTCTCCTCTGTTCTTTGAAACATTATTCACAATATTGTGTACAAAAAAATTTAACCCCTTTACTTGTGAGCTTCGTTAGCGGGTTAGCCAGTCTAGAAAAATTTATAACAAAACACCGATAATAACCTGCTAATCCAATTAAACGGCATAGCTAAGTTATGTTTTTTGGCATGGGGAAATCATTAATTGCCTTTGACTTCATAGGATAAACTATGATTCCATCTTTAGAGACAATATGGCCAACAAAATAAATATCCTGAATCTAAAAATCACACTTTATAAACTCCTTATATATTTCATGTCTTCTATGGGCCTTCAGGATAATGTGAAAGTGATTTTCATGATCATCTTAGCTTTTGGAGTATACCAAGATATCATCAATAAATACCACTAAAAATAATTGATATATTCCTTGAGAACTCTGTTCATTATATCCATGAAGACAGAGGGTGAATTAGTCAATCCAAAATCCATTACTGTCAATTTGTAATTCTCGTACTTGGTTCGAAAAACTGTTTTCAGAATGTCTTACTTCTTCATGCTCAACAGATGATATCCAGGTCAAATGTCAATCTTTTAAAGGAATTGAGCTCCATGAAGTTGGTCAAATAAATAATCAATTTGAGGTAGGGAATACTTTTACTTTATTGTTATAGCAATGATCTCCCCGTAGTCGATACATAACCTCATAGATCCATCTTTCTTCTTAACAAAAAGGACAGAGGCTCCCCTTAGAGAAACACTAGGGTGAATAAATCCCTTATCACTCAATTCATATAGTTGTTTCTTCAGTTCTAGTAATTCCTCAGTGTTCATTCTATAGGGGGTCTTTGATATGGGCTTTGAACTAGGAATTAAATCAATGGAAAACTTAATTTCTCATTCTAGAGGATGTCCAGGTAAATCTTCTGGAAACACATCATCATATTCTCTCAGAATAGCTATATCCTCTATTTTATCATTCCTTTCCTCGCCCATAATTATTTCATTCTCTTCCTCCTTAATAATTGAATTTAGTTGAGCTACTAGGGGTAGATCTAGATAAGAATTAGGTGGTGATGATTCTGCTCTAAAGATAACGTGTTCCTTATCATCGTAATCCAAAATCATAACCTACTTCTTATAATAAATTTTTTCATCATGGTACGAAAGAAAATCCATACCGAGGATTATATTAAATTAAATCATTTGTATGACTATAAGATCAGCAGATAAAAAGCATTTTTATTCCTTATTGGGAACTGATTCACAGAACATTGTGGAAATGATACATCCCTTAGGAGTTTTGACTGACAAATCATGTGTTAAATCAAATTGGAAATATCTAATTTTCATAGAAAATTGGGAAGATATGAAATAATGTGATGATCCAGAATCAAATAACGCATTAGCTAAACATGAGGAAACAATTAATGTACCTGCCACCATGCCATTAGGAACTTCAACCACTGCAGTTGTGATTACATAAGCTTGTCTATGATCCCTTGGCCTTCTTTGTTGCATATTTCCTTGATGTTTTAGAAAATCATTATTATAGTGACCCATCTCCCGAAAACTATTGCATTCAACATCATTGGATTTCTTCTTCCCTTTGCAATCACCAACAAGATGGCCTTTCTGACCACATTTGTATCATACTCCTTTTCATTTCAAGCACACATCAGGGTGTTTCTTTCCAAAATTTTCACATGGATGAAATTCAACTCTTCCCTTCTTCCCCATCTCATTATTTCCTTTTCCAGGGTTTTCAGCAGCCCTCTTCTTTTCGTGCATTCCATTAAAATCATAAGACTTAGATAATTAATTTTTTGTCTTGATGGCATATGAAACTATATCCTCATATGATAAAAAACGTTGGGACACCATTTCCCATTGGAGGAATGGTTTTAGGCCATCAAATAATCAATTAATTTTTCCCCTTGGATTCGGTATGAAGTCTATATCATGTCTTGCTAATCTTGTGAAGTTAGATTCGTACCTTGAAATATTCTCATCTTCCTTCTACCTCAGATTCAAGAATTGTCTCTCCATATCAGTTTGTTGCTCATGAGGGAAATATTTTTCTAAGAATATTTCCTTAAAATCCCTCTATTCCATCTCCTCTATCTCTTCCTCCTCCTTTGGGTTTTGGATTAAGGACCACCACTAATCTGCATCTCCCGATAGATGATAGACTTCCATGACAACCTTCTCCCTTTCATTACATCCCAAGTCGTGAAATATCTTCTCAAGGGAACATATACACCACTTTGCTACAAATGGGTTTGTAGTCCCATTGAATTTTTGAGGCTATTATCGCATAAAGCGATCTAGCATGGCTCCTAAATGCGGGGGATCCAGATGCTCCATTCGGGTAAGGTTATTATTTAGAACATGAGTATGTTTTCCCAGTATAGTTATGAGTTTTTAGCACTAGTCACAGCACCAGAGCCAACATCATTATCTTGACTCGAAGGAAAATCCCTATAGGGGACATGTGCATTCGTGCGATTTCCATTCCGTCAACTTGGATCCATCTCTAGATAATGGAATACACTAGATTATGTTATGAATCATAATGTTTAATCTTAATATAACAAAATAATTTGAAAAAATTTGAGATCCTACGAATGGATAATCCCATATTCACAAATATGGTTTCTTTAAGGAATATTTGATATTACAATCCTTCATAATGGCTTGTAATGAAAATGTTAATTATCATAAGCAAATCCCCTGACAGTTTCGTAACCAAGAGTGCAGCAAGGCCCATTTTCGTGCACTAGTTCCCATTCAAGTCTAGCTCAATGCAGTGTTTTCGAGTTTTACCCCTAGATACAACTGTGCCAGAGCCACCTCTACCTGCTCATATCCAGACAGGGATGAATTTATTGAATAATCCACGTAATCTATTCCTTACCAAAATACGAGGACGTTATTGTATTAATTTCCTCAAATAATAACTCAGGGACTCCTCCCTAATCCTACATTTTCTAAATCTAGTTTCCAAGTATTCTACTAAACTTCCTTTGATACCAACTATCAGGACCCAACCCCCGTTTCCCAGAGTTGGTGCATTATTTGATTACGGTGGCATACATACAAGGAATAAGAATCCCAAAATACTGAGTATTTTAGTTTAATTTGTAATAAGATACATACATTAGTTTATCATTACTACATGAAGGGAATCAAAACACTATTTTATTCCACTAGAAAAGTCACATCCTTTAGATTATGCTTGCACGTTATTCATAAATTATATCATCATGTCCTAAGAAGATGAAACATAAGAAAGGGGTGATATCAAATTCTTAGTAAGAGTAAGAAATACAGAGGAAATTTATTTAAACATTAGACATGGTGAATAATTGAAAACACATGCCTTTAATAATGAACTCAAACACATTATGGAAGAAATATGAGCTAAATAAATAATGCCATAATAAAACATAATCAGGTGTATTCTACTAGGCGAATAGTGACATGAACTTCAACTACAATCATAATAATGAGGGAACTGCATATGTCAGGCATCATAACCATGTCGTCCAAGCCTCGTGCTAGGACCATAAAATAATCATTTTTCAAGGTCTCGTGCCAATACCATAGTTTGTCTCATGAGACCTACCGATTCATAGAGGGGCTATAGTGGGACCCACCCATCGGATAATAAGTCCAATTAATTCTTTATATGAGCGGGGATAAACATAACCAATATGTACATCATATTGAAACTATCATATGAAATGTAACTATCTTTCCCCAACATTAAACATAAAACACTAACCATTCTGAGTAATATGGTGAATGGTTTTGTTATAGATCATCCACAATAAATTTAGTCATAATCCATTAAATAAAATATGGTAGTTGACTTCATAAATTATTAATCCCTATAATACCATGAATCAACAAGAGTGTTCAATTAGATGAAAACACTCTTATAAAATCATTAAGCAATTCTGAAGATAAATAGTATTTTATTTTGAGAAGAAGAGTTCTTTTAGAATTATCTTTGTATAAAACCAGAAGTGAAGTAAGATAGTATTTTCAAATTAAAAAGAGTGATTTTATAATGATAATGGGTTCCAAAAACACATTATATAGTGCCCTTAAAAATAGGTAAGAATTTGAGAAATTCCCTTGAATCGGGCTCGTATTTTTTGAAACAGTTTTGAGAGATTCTTTTAAAACATGTAAATATCCATAAAAAAGGGAGGATTCTGGTTGGTTTAAACATATTGAATACTCACACAAAATTTATGTGTATTACATATCAATACATAATAATTTCATCTATGAAATTATACAATAAAAGTAACCCGAATGATAATGGAAGTTCGAGTGAAAAAACCCTTACCTCAACTCCAAACGAGTTCTTCTCTCAAACTTAGCTCATAGAATATGAAATTATACTTTTAAATAACTTATTTCAGAACCTATTAGACGGGTATTTATTTTACCATAATTCTGGTTAGTTCATTTATACCCTTATTTCTAAGTTATTATATTGAATTTCGTTGTTCTGGGGTGTTCATTTTCATTATTTTCATAATCGGTTCACTAGTTTTTAAGAAATAGAGTTCATGTGGAATGGTTATAAATCTCCATTATTTAAATTATATATTATTTATGAACATAAGGAATTGGTAAAGGTCATTTATATCATTTGATTATATGTAATGAGGATGAATCATTAGGTGAAAACCACTTCGATTATTTGGTGATATTTGGATTATTATGAACTAGTTTTGTCATATAACTTAATTATATGTACATATTCTAGTTATTGAATATTAATTATGTTATATTACATATATTATAGTCTGGTTCAACTATAAATATGGTTTCATTACTAGTAATGAAGAAGAAATTGAAGAACAAATTTTGTGGTCCACAAAGGCTATAAATTGGAACCTCATGGACGTTGACTTCGTTTATAAAAATAAAAGAGATGAAGTAAGAATATTTATGGTGGGTATTCCATTCACATGACAGAAATCCAGTATATATATGTTACTGGATTTATCATGATCATTTGGAAAGAGGAGGTGAGAAGAAAAAAATAATAGAGATGAACTTGAAAATAAAAGTAAAGTTAAAAGATTCCTTGAGAAAATTCGGCAGCCTAACAACGTCACTTAAAATTTCATAAAATCAATTGATGTGAAAATAAGGGTATATAATCATATTTAAATAAAATTTATAGTAATAATAATGAATAAAATCAAACCCCAACATATGAGAATTGAATTTCAAATAGCTAACATAAAAGAAGTGTCGACTTCATGATGTGAATGAAGGATTCCCTTACCTTCTAGAATAACTCCTAAATATTGAAGGATGAGAACTTGAGGGATTAGAGACACCTTGGGAGGACTCCTAGAGAGGCTAAACCACCAGATAGTTGAGGATTAGGGATTTTGAATGAATGAAAACTAATGGATGAGTGGGTATTTATAGAAAAATATAGGTAATTGTTTAATAATTTCAAAGGGACAGCTCATTTGTGGTATTTTCCATACCATGGGCTTGCCCATTGTGATTTCCCATGGTATTTAGCCA
The DNA here is from genome assembly GCA_963277665.1 of Viscum album. Lineage (NCBI taxonomy): Eukaryota > Viridiplantae > Streptophyta > Magnoliopsida > Santalales > Viscaceae > Viscum > Viscum album. Next base: position 1,426,643,334 of record OY728156.1, on the reverse strand, counting down.
CATGGGACACCTCATGTCACAGGTTACTATACAAAAGTCGACCATAATTTTATATTTAATTATTATATCATTATGATGTCATTAAACTACGAAATACTCAATAATGTATTTTTACTATTCATGAAAAATTCATGTATTTTAGAAAAATCCCAAAAATTCACCCCTAAAATTTTTAGACATGTAGAATTCAAAAGTGAAATCCATTTTTCAAATATATTTTTCTAAATTTTATTAATTTTATTTTGAAATAAGCTCATAATTAATTTGAAATATAACAATCTCGATGTTCAATTAGTTTTATGTGATATTGAAAAATTAATTAAGATCTAATTATCTTATTGCCTTAATAAAATAAAATAATAATAATATTTACTATTCATAATGGTCATATTACTATTCATATTAATATTCATAAGGGTATGTTACTATTCACCAAAAATCATGTCTGTTCTATCAGACTCCAAATGACTTAATGAACACAACTCTAGAAGACCATTTCATGATATTCAAATCATAGAAGAGGAAAAATTCCATTCTATATTTATTTTCATAACTATGGGGTGTTACAGAGATTGAGTTATCATCATTTTAGAGTTCTACTATGTAATATCCATAGGAGTACATTCATTATCAGGTTCGACTTTTAAGAGTTCATCATTATGTTGTTTGAGTTTATGAATGATACTATTGTGTTTATGTCCATGAGGAAATGAACATTCCACCCATACCTATAACAGTTTTTGGTGGTGTTTTTGGATGAACTCTTTGTGTACTCCAAGTCTCATGATGATAATTCCTTACAACTTGATATCATCCTGAGTACACTGAGGGAGATTCACCTACACACCTACATAATTATTTGTTAACTTTTTATTAGTGGGGTGAACTTATTGGGCAAATTAATTTTATAGGAAATAATTTTAGTGGACCCAAAGAATATTTGGGCCGTGGTTTCTTGGGAGCATTTTAAGAATGTTTTCGATATGTCTAGTTCTCTGCGATTAGAGGGTTGTTATCAGAGGTTCATCCATGAATTTTCCCAGTTAGTAGAACCTCTTTCGAGAATGACATAGAAGGAGAAAATGTATGATTGTTTTAATGAATGTGGTAATATTTTCTAGGAGTTAAAAATGTTCTTGGAAATAACACCAATCAACATCCTTCCCAATCTTGGGCAGTTGAATACGATGTTTTGTGTAGCTTCTGGGATCAGGCTTCGAGTAGTGTTGATTCCTGGAGATCAAGTTATAGTGTATTGTTTGGATGTCGAGGCCAAATTAAAGGAACTACTATATGCATGAAATTGAGTATGATAGAATTTGTTTCCCTAAAGTGTTGGATATATTATCTATTGGGAGAACCGTTTACTCTTTATACTGAACATAAGAGCTTAACATATATCATTTTTCAATGAAAATTGAATATTAAATAATGGATATATTCTATTTATATATGTTTCTTCATATTTTAACTATGATATATTCACAAGAAATTAAATAGTGTTTCTGACATTTTATGAAATAAAAATCAAACTATCATAGTACATGAATATTTCTTTTGTTGAAGATGACAACATCGCTGGCAATGATACATGGTGTGGCTTACGAGAGCCAGGAGTTGATGACTATTGTATTATCTTTAGTGGAGTCCACACTTTTGATTTGTAGTAGGGAAAGGAAGTATTAGGATTCATAATAGGTTTCATTGTGTGAGTGACTTGATGGTAAGGGTTCACCTTCTAATTTCATCATAGATGTGGTAGAGACCATCTATGTGAGGAATGATATTGTTTTGATTAGGAGTATAAAGATGAAACTGATGCATAAATGTCATGCCTCAATGTGGGAGGTGCATCCATGATTGAACAAAATGTACCATGACCAGTGTAAACAGGTTGGGTGGCCAGGAATGAAAAAGGATATAGTGGGGTTTGTGACAATATACTACACCTTTCAATGGGTGAATGCCAAGCTTCGACAACATTCCATTTTATTATAGTTGTCGGCCATTTTGGATTGTAAGAGGGATAATCATACCTTGGATTTTATTGTTGGTATCTTGATTAAGTCTTAAAAGAATGAATCTAATTTGTTAGTTGTGAATTGTTTCATAGTGGTATCTCATTTATTGCATATATGGGAGATATTATTAGTGGATAATTTGGGAAACTATTATGTTTGAGATATAGCATGTCTATATGGGGTTCTGTGGAGTAAAGATTCATTAAATCACTAATGTTTTAATTTTATATTCTAGAAGGGCCTTTATAAGTCACTTGGTATATTGGTTTTATTGATTAAAGAATTCCATCCAGAGAAAGATGGGCAGTCGGAATGTACTATATGTGTTTTTGGGGATATTCTTTGGGTGTGTCTCCTAGACTTTGGAGGGTATTGAGAGAAATATATAGCTTTGGTAGAGTTCTCAAATACCAATAGTTGTTAGGTGAATATTGAGAGGAAACCATTTGAGTCACATTATTGTGGCCCATGTAGATCACTTCTTTGTTGGATCGATTCCAGTGAGATAGAGTTGTTAGGACCAAGTGTTGAGTATAAGATTTATAAGAAGGCCCAATTGATTTGAAAACATATGGCTATGAATCATAGTGTACATAAGTATTATGATGATATAATCATATGAACACTAGAGTTTATAGAGTTTGATCATGTATACCATTGGGTGTCACCTAGATTGGGCCACAGTAGGATACAAAGACATGAAAAGTTAGAACCCAGTTTTATTGGATCATTTGATATTATGGGGAGAATCATGCTAGTTTCATACCGATTGGATTTTCCATAAAGTTATAGGGATATTAATGATTTCTTTATCATGTCACAAATTCATAATTATCAACACGACCCATATCATGTGATCGATGTGAATGATGTAGAGATTAATACTAATGCATCATTTGATGACCATCTGATACATGTGTTGGATCATTATGAAAATGTTTTTTGTGGGAAGACCACGATAATAGTTTTATTCTAGAAATAAATGAATTTTAAGGAGGAAATGTGGAGATAGAAGACAATATGAAGGCTTAATGGTCTTATCTTTTTTCCTCTATTTATTAAAGATTCAAGGGTGTACAACTCGAGGACAATTGGTTAAAAAGCTGGAAGACTCTATGATCCAAAAATATTCTAAGGATATATCGAGCTCAATTCTATGTATTCAATTGAATTTTTTTAGTATATCATGTATTTGTATCACCTTGTTAATTTTTGGGTGAAATTGAATTTTTTTTGAAGGAAGTAGGGAGGTTCATGGTTAGCACAATGTTTTTCCAGACCATATGACCAGTCTAGAAAATCGTGTGAACCCAATCATATGGGACTAACAGGGATTGAAAAACGTTTCTCAAACCTTGTGCACTTATATAAGTAACCGTGTATCTCGAAGAGTTGTGGTTTGTGGTTAGATTCCTGGATATGGAAAACAACAAACCCCATATAGCAAACTGTGTCCACAAAATAATAAACCCTTGAATAATAGATTAAAAATTATTGAATACACCATATTAATTCAAAACACACTATCTTAACCCTAAACCAATTTCTTCTATTTTTATGCTCATGGAAAGATTCCAACTCCTTCCAACCAGGGGTTTTGATGAATTGATGTTATGTTTACAAGGCCCCATCCATAAATATTAAATAATCTTGAATTAAGATAATAATTTGAATTGAGGATATTTTTAGGTTTAGATCTTTAGATAATTAAGGTCATAACATAAACAAAACATCATTAATATTAGATGTAGTAAATTCTACTTGGAATCAATTTTATGAATAAATAAACATTCTTAAAAGAAACGAAACCTGATTAGTTCCACCTTTTAAACTGCATAAATTTTCCTTGATCCCATATTTGACCCTATTACTCATTAAGGCCTATGAAAAACATTTCAACAACATGGGATGGGAATAAAAAGATCAATAAGTTATACACAAAGAAGGAAAGTTGTTATTTTTGAAAACAACATGTTAAAGGTACCTTGGAACAAAGTCATACCTAAATTGAAAAACCATACTATTAAATGACACAAATAATAAATGCAAATGGAATAACCATATGTCCAAAAACCATATACATTGCTTTGGAGGTTATAACATAACCACCTATCCTTGGTTTGTCACATAACCGCCCACCTTTTGGTTTATCATGTAACCACCCTTCAAATGTCCATGTACCATTATATAATCATCACAAATAAAAGATTGAAAATATCAACATTTAAATCATACAAATTTTATTTGCAATCAAAATAAATTATTTCAAGATATTGAAATAGTAAATCCACTTTCAACACAATTTCCAATACCAAAATATAAAAAATGGGTATATGGTATTTATTGTCCATTATAAAACATCACGACTTATTACAGAATCCAAATATAAAATAGTTCATGTAGCGTAAGAAATGTCATTATCACCACGTACATTAAAAAGAAAAATTCCCTTTGTAATTTAGAAAAATTATATATAGAAAAAAATTCAATTCGAATGAAATTTAATGTAAAATGGGTTTATACGCCGTATTAAATAATGTCATGTACAAATCAAAACATCCCTCAATGAAAAGAGATTGAGATAGTCTGGTACAAAGATTCTTTTATAAATAAAATAGATCAATTATGTGTATTAATGATAAGTACACATAAATCATGTATAAATACAAGATAAGATATCAAAATTAATTTTTCACATAATCATAGCACGATAAAAACTAGAAGTATAAGATCATCCCAAAGAATAGAAATTGGGTAAAGAAGTTCACGTTCCTCATGTCCGACATGACTTGTTCATTCACTAATTTTTTGAATAATAAATTTAAGCTAATTTATAAGTGCATAAGAACTATATTTAAATATTATTATTCCTTTTATATCACTTATTACACTCTAATAAAAATTAGATAATTATTTGAATTCATATTAGAAATTTTGTCAATGTTCGGAACTGGAGTAAAAAATGAACTTGTTATAATTATAAATTGTCCATGTGGTGAAAATTATATTATCTCTGGAATGATATTCATTATATAGATATAATATATATCATATATATCCAGTATATATGTATTTATAATAGTCCATTACATTTGGATTTGAGAAATGAAATGAACCGTTCAAGGAGACGCTAAGTCATTCGTACGCATGAACACTACTTTAATTTCCATTTCATATTTAAATTAATAAAAAATAAATGATACATACGTATATTATAATTATAGTGTAATATATATGTTATAAATGTTACATAACTTCACTAAATCTATACTTTATATGTTCCATGTATATAATGAATGAGTCATATCACATTGAGGGGGTCGTAGTCCACACTTTATCAAATAAAATTATTGTATTTATACAACATGAAAAGAATAAAGTTAATTTCTAATTGATAATTAAAGAAGCATAGAGATAAAATATATATCATAAATATAACATATTATTACAGTTCCATCATAATTTCCACCATTAGAGTTTGTAGGGGAAAATTGAACAATCAATGTTTTGAGAGGAAATAGTTCACTGTACAAATAAACAGTATGATTCAATCCATTAGATAGAGGTGTGTGAAAGTGTAGTTCAAATCTATCTCTTAAAAAAAATCTAGTAAATTGAATACATATGGTTTTTATATAAATTAATAATAATAATAACATAGGGAGAGGATTAGGAAAAATAATGGAATGAAACGTGGGATAAGACCTTACCTCAAATCATGTAACTTCTTTTGATTTGAGCCAAAGGGCTCTCTTGAATTGACTTCTACCTAGGGTAAGGCTTCAAAAAGGAATGTAGGGAAGTTTGGAGTATAAGGCCCCAGCCTTAAACCTTACTTAATATTGAATTAAATGAATAATTCACATTGAGGATCTTTTCAGGTTTAGAGTTTTAGAGAATTAGGACATAACTATTATATCTCAAAAGATTACAAAGTAGTCACTTATACTAAATTTCCATAAAATAAAAACTCTTAAAAAGAAACATGTCTAGTTCCATGTTTTAGATAGCATGAATTTTCCTTCATCCCATCCTTGAGCCTATTCTGCATTAAGTCCTGTGAAAAACATTCCAAAAAAACTTGGGGTGAGCATAAAAAGCTCAGTAAGGGATACAATAATAATGAAAACTGTTATTTTTTAAAACATCAAGTAAACCATGTATAATTTATCAAACTAATACCTTCACCTATATGAAGTAGTAAAAACTCTTCACTGATTAAAATATCATTACTTACCATTTTGTAACCAAAAGATTACCATAAAACCCATATAAAGAACACATAACATATAAAGGAAACTTGGGACATAAACCTACTTAAGTGGAATAACCATACGGTTGACTTCCACACACATAAATCAATGTAATAGACATACGGCCAACTTCCACACATACTTAATGGAATAGCCATACGGCCGACTTCCATACCCAATGCATTGGAGGTTATAACATAACCACCTGTCCTGGTATTCACAGCACCACCCGTCATATGGTTTATCACGTAACCATCCGTAAAATATCCAAGTACCATCATTACACATAAAATATTGAATATATAAACATTTCAATAACAACATTTCATTTCAAATCACAATAAGTAATTCCAAGATATTGAATTAATCAATCCGTTTTCAAATACCAATTGAAAGAGATTTTTGAATCAAAGTGCCCTATACCACTTTGAAACTTTTAATGGAATTAAAATTCTAAAAAATTAATGTCCATATAAATAAATACTGGAAACCATTTTAGAAACATGGACACTAATGATAAAGATTTAGAATAATGAATCTTTAAAACATTTAAAATGATATTTTTGTTAGAGAATTTTTATCAAAATAAGAGACTCTTGAATACAAATAATTGCGGAATAACATTTAATTTGAACATTATAATATCCTGAGTATAAAGGTATTCATGATATAATATGTCAAAGGATAGTATACACACCATATAAGAGTGAATTGCTGCATAACAACAATGAAGTCTCAATGGAAATGTAAATTGAGATGCAATCCATTATAAAGATGGTATCCTTAATTAAGGATAAATCTATCACATAATTATGTGTGAGAAATATAAATACACCCAATATAAGTGGATATTATGTGTCAAAAAATAAGAGGTCATTCACACATATTCATAGGATGACAGGTTCAAGAAGTACTAGTTGAACCCAAAGAAATCGAAATTGGGTTAAGACGTTCCTTTGTAAAAATTCGGCAGCCTAATGGTGTCACTTCAAAATTCAGAAAATTAGTCGATGAGAGAGTGAATGGTATCTCATCACTTGGACATCAAATTTACATCAATAATGATATATAAGAACATATCCCAATATAATAAGATATAAATTAAAAGACATAACAAATGATGTCTTTTAAAATGTGGAGGGTGAAAGGTCCCCTTACCGTGTTGGGTAACTTTCGAAACGTACACCCCATGGAAGAAGGGTCATAAAATGAAGACATAAATACCTATAAATGAAATTATACTACACAAAGTGTATAATAAGGGGCAGTACATACACCAATCAAAGGAAATAGTGGAAAACGTAGAATAATTTTCATGGGAGTAAAAGTGAGATGAAAAATCCCTTACGAAAACTCGGCAGCCTAACAGCGCCACATAAAACTTCCAAAAATGGATTTATGAGATAAAATAGGGTCTCCCATATTATGACCATAAAAATTACAGTATGAGTAATATAAAAGATCATCCCCAAACATAAGAAATATGAGCTTAAAACAAATGACATAAAAGAGAGTACATAAAAAGAAAGAGAGAGGTAGGATCCCTTACGAAAATTCGGCAGCCTAACGACGCCACTCAAAACATCCAAAATGGATTGATGAGAGAAAATAGGGTCTATAATCAAATTAACATAAAAATTATAGTATGAGTAATATAAAATAACATCCCAATCATAAGAAATATGATCTTAAAAGGAATGACATAAAAGAGTGTACTTAAAAAGAAAGAGAGGGGTAGGATCGCTTACCTCAAGTCCAACTTGTCTTGTTCGTTTCTTTATATTCCTGAATAATAATCTTTGTTCAATTTATAATTTATTAAGGACCTCCTATAAATATTATTATTCAGTTCATATCACATATTTTAATGTTATAATAATTGGTTAATAATATGAGTTCATATCAGACATTTTTGTCGGTGTTTGGTACATGAGTCAAAAATTGAAATTGTTGGAAAATAAATTTCCATGTAGTTATAGGTACATCATATCCAGAATAGTATTTATGTTTTAAATATCTTATATATCCAGTATATATTCATTTTATACTATTCCATAGCATTTGGAGATAAAAATTAAAAGCACCGTTCATGGAGATGGTAGGCCGTACGTACGCATGAATGCTACTTTAATTTTTTGTCATATTAGTGCAATTAAAACAAAATGAGAGAGATATATATATATATGTTATAATTACAGAATTATATCCATCATTTAGATGTAATATATTAAATATATATCCATTATATATATGTACTTATAATAGTACATAACATTTTGAGATAAGAAATGAAATGTACTTTTCAGGGAGACGGTAAGCCGTACGTACGCATGAACGCAACTTCCATTTCTATTTCATATATAATGTAATTAATACATAATGATACATAATAGTATTTTAATTCCAGTATGGTATCATATATAATATCATTAAATATATCCTTTATATGTTCCACATATGGTATTAACGAATCAAATCACTTTGAGGGGGCGGTAGTCGACACTTCCTTAAATGAAGATATCGCGTTTACCCATAATGGAAACCATAAAGGTATTCCATAAATGAAAAATAAATACGTTTAAGTAAAACATAAACATATTATATATAATATATAAATATAGTGTCATCTTAATGTCCAACTTTGAAGGTGTTAGAAGAATGTTGAACAATCATCGTTTCGTGAGGCAGAAATTCGCCATCCACAGAAAGAGTATGTTCATTAACCATATGATGTAGGTGTGTGTAAGTGTAGCTCTAATACTTCTTATAAAAACATCCTATTATATTTAAGATACTTTATTTGTTACAAAATAAATGAATAAAAAGAGTTTAGGGGGTTGGAGAAGCAAAATAAAACATAAGAACAAAAGAGAAGACACTACCTTTAAATCGGGTAACTCCATTTGATTTGAGCTCAAAGAATTCCTTGGGAGACTTATTCCCAAAGTGAGGCTTCAAGGAGTAAGAGAGTGATGTGGAAATACAATATGTTCAGGGGTAGGCCGAGAAAATGACAATGGATGTGTGGGTAAGGTGGTAGAGGTGGGGGCCTTTTATAAGAGGAGAGGAGGGGCACTCTTGGAAAGTAAGGAAATGTTACATTATTTTAGAATGTGTTTTAGATATTAATGGTCCCACATTGATGTGTTTCAAGTATATGGTGGTAAGGGTTAGAAATCCACCCATACAATAGGTTTTGGACATGTGTAGGTATTCTATTTTACATTATCTTTCCATTTTATTTAAATCGTTAAATAATGAGGTCATCGCTGCATCGTCATGATGTCATAAATAATTTAATTTATTTAATGTCAAAAAATTATAAAAAAACTAATATGATGTAGGAAATCATTGTATCTTTCCAATGAATATTTATAGTAAAAAATCTTACTTGTATAAACCCATGTAACAACTATTTTAGTAAAACAACTCATGTTTGTGACATTTTAATTGTAACATTAAATAAAAAGGTATTAATATCATTTTCCAACCGAAGTGGCTCCATGGGGTCCCCAAGTTGACCCATGAATTTTCTTGGTCATACATGAGACATAAAATAAGGGTAAGACATGTTTAATGTTCACTTCATATTATTAAAAGATTATTTTTACCTTAAACTACACTAATTACCTCTAATCGCGATTAAAAACAAAAAAGTTACTATTCACCAAAAAATTATTTTAATCTCATTGAACCACATTTTAATTATTAATGACAACCATGTATGTAGGATTTTTGTAAATAAAATCACAGAAGTGGAAATGTTTCATTTAAATGAAAAATCTGTTTCTTTAACTACCACTTAGTGGTTTCACGATTCATCAAAAAATGACGTTTTTCAGAAAAATACCAAAAATTCACCCTAAGCTATATTTGATATTCTGAAATCAAAAATGATATATATTTTACAAAATTCAAAACATATAAGTTGCATTAATTAATTTAATAATTAATTCCCGTTGTCAAAACAAATCGCGTGTTTTTAAGAAACAATATCTATTAAAAGATTAACACTAGTTTAAGTCCAATTTCAAAGTGAAATTAATTCCAAAGACCACTATTGGATTAAATGGTAAAAATATATTCTAATTTTACTTTAAAACCAATTCAAAATCTAATCTAATCATATAAATAAATTAGATTAAAAGTGGTTTTGAATTAAAATACACCATTTTCACTATTCATTAAAAAATGAACTTTATCGGAAAAATAAAAAAAATGTACATAAAGTAAATATTGATGTCCAGATTCTAAAGAAGAATTTTATTTTGTCAAATATAACACATAAAATTTTCAAAATGTTTATTTAAAAGAGGTTCTCCATCAAAAGGCGGTTAATCGACCCTTTAAAGAATATTTGAATGTCTACGCTTAAAATTGGATTCATTCGCATTTTTAATCCGCTAATATTTATTGTAAAGAGTAATAATATATGGAAAACATATATAATCATTTTCTAGTTAGTTCTGTTCATTCCCGCCATTACAACAGCTAGGCGTTAACGACCATTTAAAATAATATTATTTTATTATTAGAGTGCAACGTAAGATCTCAAAGGAACTCGTTGTTGCGTATTGGGTAAGCCATCAAGCATAGTGTTCCCTTTATATTAATATTAACATTATATTCAAAAATATGGATAAATATAAAAATGTCATATTCTTTATTTACCTAGGGTGTTACATCCTTACCCGCTTTTGGGAATTGCATCCTCGCAATTTTAAAATTGGGCTCGGAAACATCCTTGAAAGTTCCATATCGGAACAAGAGTCAGTAAAAAAATCACTTTAAAATAAAGAAAGATAAGTACAAAGGTCACTCGAGTTAACCCATACTAGGATTCCAAGAATGAAAATATGGACATGGAGGAAAACAAAGGGTCATGTTCTGATGGAGAGTGATAGTAAACATGTCTAGGAGAATGTTAACTATAAGAAAATCACAAACTTGTGATGGGTTAAACGGTATTCGATTCCCCAGTAGGAAAAGTTAACAGAAAATATTTTTGTTTAAAATTACTCATCATTGAGGAATTCATTTTTGATCTTAATGAAACATACTTACTTGTCATGTTGACTTTCAACTTTTACTATATTTCTTACACAAACTCATACTTTCCCCAAAAGATGAGTATTTAGGAATACTTGTTCACATTAAAAGTACTATAATCAACTTCTAGAGAATCAACTAATCCACAAAAGAGAACTATATAATTCCCATATCATTAGACCTTAAGCAAAACCAAAACCAAAAAGTTTAGTACAAGATCAGATAATCCAGAAAAGGATAACCCTTTATAAAAAGAAAATCTATTCTTAATCTCCAAAATTTGTCCAACAAAACCCAATGTTCAACGAGGACCATTCGATAAACAATTTGTCCATAAAATTCTTCAAAGTAAACCAAAAAAATATTGAAACCCAAATATTTGAAGGATTTAGTCACATAGTCTTCCAAGTTAAATCGTAACATTTATCTCCAAACAACATCAGTTTCTCTTAAAGTCTCATATTGAAAAGTAATTAACCTAATCACATATCCTCTATGATAGGTTAATAAATTTCCATAGATAACACAAAATCAATTTACTCTTAATTCATAAAATCACCTAACTAAAAAGAATAAGTCATACTAACTGGGGACTTCGCGTAGTCCATTTGTAGGCGATAAATACCAGTTTCACTTTGGTTGTGGGTTCGATTCCCATAGCTTTGTCTGACGCGATGTGTTGTCACATGGTCTGCGTGTTGTCCTTTTTCCAAAACTATATAATTCTCAAAACATTCCCCAAAACAAGATAAAATATTCAAAAATAATCATAACATATTTTAACTTCAAGTTTATCTCATGCCTTTCATTTTCAATCATAACATATAATAATCCATAATTACCTCAAAAGTAAGGATCATATAAACCCTAATGGTTACCTTTATAATTATTACCTTAACTTACACATCGATTAGTCATCTCGTACATGATTCATTACAGAACATAACAAGGTTCAAGTGGTTGATCATGACTCCTTGATTGTTGGTTTAGAACAACCATGAGTTTTTTCATTGAATACCCCATTTCATCTAGTATCTTAATTAGAGAACCACCACAGTTTCCTTCAAACCTATTGTCACTTTGGTGCTTGCTAGATCTATCCATTCACTAAAAATAGAAATGTGAGTGTGAGTATATCAACAAAACAATCATGTACTAATGAGGGCGATAACCACTAAGATATACTTACTCATTAACTTTATCTAAAACTAGGACTCTTTTTGAAATCCTATTTATTATGGTACTATCACTTATGCTTAGAGAATACCCTAACCTCTAAAGTTATCTAAACCGACCTCTGATACCAACTATAAGGCCCCGACTTTAAACCTTACTTAATATTGAATTAAATGAATAATTCACATTGAGGATCTTTTCAGGTTTAGAGTTTTAGAGAATTAGGACATAAATATTACATTTCAAAAGATTACAAAGTAGTCACTTCTACTAAATTTCCATAAAATAAAAATTCATAAAAAGAAACATGTCTAGTTCTATGTTTTAGATAGCATGACTTTACCTTGATCACATCCTTGAGCCTATTCTACATTAAGTCCTGTGAAAAAAATTTCAAAAAAACTTGGGGTGAGCATAAAAATCTCATTAAGGGATACACAAATAATGAAAACTGTTAGTTTTTCAAACATCAAGTAAACCATGTATACTTTATAATAGTAATACCTTCACATTTATGAAGTAGTAAAAACTCTTCACTGATTAAAATATCATTACTTACCCTTTTGTATCCAATAGATTACCATAACACCCATATAAAGAACACATAACATATAAAGGTAAATTGGGACATAAACATACTTAAGTGGAATAACCATATGGTCAACTTAAAAACATATCTCTTAATGGAATAGCCATACGACCGACCTCCACACATACTTAATGGAATAGCCATACAACTGACTTCCATACCCAATGCATTGGAGGTTATAATGTAACCACCCGTCCTGGTCTTCACGGAACCAGCAGTCATATTTTTTATCACGTAACCTCTCGTAAAATGTCCATGTACCATAATTACACATAAAATATTGAAAATATAAACATTTCAATAACAACATTTCATTTGAAATCATAATAAGTAATTCCAAGATATTGAATTTATCAATCATTTTTTAAAAACCAGTTAAAAGAGATTTTTGAATCAAAGTTCCCTACACCACTTTGAAGCTTTTAATGGAATTAAAATTCTAAAAAATTAATGTCCATATAAATAAATAATGTAAACCATTTTAAAAACATGGACATTAAAGATAATGATTTATAATAATGAATCTTTAAAACATTTAAAGCGATATTTTTTTTATAGAATTTTAAACAAAATAAGAGACTATTGAATAAAAATTATTGCAGAATAACATTTAATCCGAACATTATAATATCATGTGAATAAAGGGATTCATGATATAATATGTCAAAGGAAAGTATACAAACCATATAAGAGTGAATTGGTGCCTAACAACAATGAAGTCTCCATAGAAATGTAAATTGAGATGAAATCCATTATAAAGATGGTATCATTTATTAAGGAAAAATCTATCACATAATTATGTGTGAGAAATATAAATACACCCAATATAAGTGGATATTATGTGTCAAACAATCAGAGGTCATTCACACATATTCATAGGATGACATGTTCAAGAAGTACAAGTTGAACCCAAAGAAATCGAAATTGGGATAAGACGTTCCTTTGTAAATATTCAATAGCCTAACGGTGTCAATTCAAAATTCAGAAAATTAGTCGATGAGAGAGTGAATGGTATCTCATCACTTGGACATAAAATTTACATCAATTAGGATATGGAATAACATAACCCAACATAATAAGATGTAAATTAAAATACATAACAAAATATGTCTTTTAAAAAGAGGAGGGTGAAAGGTCCCCTTACTGAGTTGGGTAACTTTCGAAATGTACACCCCTTGGAAGAAGGGTCATAATATAAAGATGTAAATACCAATATGTGAAATTATACTTCACAAAGTGTATAATATTGGGAAGTAAATATACCAATCAAATGAAATAGTGGAAAACATAGCATAAATGTCACGAGAATAAAAGTGAGATGAAAAATCCCTTACGAAAACTCGGCAGCCTAACGACGCCACTTAAAAATTTAAAAAATGGATTTATGAGATCAAATAAGGTCTCTCATAATATGACCATAAAAATTACAGTATGAGGAATATAAAATAACATCCCCAAACATAATAAGTTGTGCTTAAAATAAATCACATAAAAGAGAGTACTTAAAAAGAAAGAGAGAGGTAGGATCCCTTAGGAAAATTCGGCAGCCTAACGGCGCCACCCAAAACATTCAAAATGGATTGATGAGATAAAAAAGGGTCTATCATCATATGAACAGAAAAATTACAGTATGAGTAATCTAAAAGAACATCCCAATCATAAGAAATATTATCTTAAAAGTAATGACATAAAAAAGTGTACTTAAAAAGAAATAGAGGGGTGGGATCCCTTACCTCAAGTCCAACTTGACTTGTTCGTTTCTTTATACTTCTGAATAATAAACTTTGGTCAATTTATAATTTCGTAAGGACCTCGTATAAAAATTATTATTCAGTTCATTTCACATATTTTAATTTTATAATAATTGGTTAATAATATGAGTTCATATCAGACGTTTTTGTCGATGTTTGGTACATGAGTCAAAAATTGAACTTGTTGGAAGATAATTTTCCTTATAGTTATAGGTACATCATATCCAGAATAGTATTGATTTTTTAAATATCATATATATCTAGTATATATTCATTTTATACTATTCCATATCATTTGGAGATAAAAATTAAAAGCACCGTTCATGGAGACGGTAGGTCGTACGTACGCATGAATGCTACTTTAATGTTTTGTCATATTAATGGAATTAAAACAAAATGAGATATATATATATATATATATGTTATAATTCCATAATTCTATACATAATTTAGATTTAATATATTACATATATATCCATTATATATATGTACTTATAATAGTACATAACATTTTGTGATAAGAAATGAAATGTACCGTTCATGGGGGCGGTAAACCGTACGTACACATGAACGCTACTTCCATTTCTATTTCATATTTAATGGAATTAATGAATAATGATACATAATAGTATTTTAATTCCAGTATGGTATCATATATAATGTCATTAAATATATCCTTTATACGAACAACATATGGTATTAACGAATCAAATCACTTTGAGGGGGCGGTAGTCCGCACTTCCTTAAATGATATGTGGTAGAGGAAATCGAACAATCATCGTTTCATGAGGTAGCAGTTCCCCGTACCAAGAAACAATATGTACTATCGATTATATGGATGTGTGTGTATGTGTATTTCAAATACATATCATAACAAAAACCTAGTATATCGATTATACTGGTGTTGTTATATAATCAAATAATAGGAATATCATAGGGAGTTGAGAATGAAAAATAATGGAATGAAACTTGAGAGAAGACATTACCTCAAATCAGGTAACTTATATTGATTTGAGAAAAAGGGATTTCTTGAATTGCATTCTTCCCAGGGGAAGGATTAATTTAGTAATAGGAGGATTTTGGGATCTTATATGGATAGATATTGGATGAGATAAGGTACTTTAGTGGTCTAAGTAATTGGTTAGAGGTGGTTCCCTTTTATAAGTGAGAGGGGGGCACATAAAAAATATCTTGAATTTTTATTTTATTGTAAATTTTATTTAGAGTATAAATGAGTCCAAATTCAGCTAGTTTTAATATAATATGAGTATAAGACTAATGAAAATAATCCAATAAGAATTATAATTGTGTTGATTATTTTTTACTTCTTATCAATTATATTTAACCCTTTTTTACTCTCAACGTTTTATCAAGCATTTAACACTTTGGGAATGAAAATAGTTACAAAAACATAGAAAATCTATAATTAAATAGTAAATAATAAAATATTAGACTTATGATAAATATTTTTCTGAATCTTATATTTTTTAGAATTTTATAATATTTAATAAAATACATCATATTTTAAAATATAAATTATGATAATTTTGATACTATTCATATCATTAATTTTTTATAAATCCATAACAACTTGATTTATTCGAGAAAACATAATTAATACAAAAATAACATGTATCTATAATCTATAAAATTCTTGTATGACATAAAAATAAAAAAAATACATTTTTTAAAATTTATAATAACATTTATTGGAATCTTTTTTTAATGAAGCAATCACTGCATTATCCTTGTGTCATAATTAAATTTATTTTTTTAATCTATAAAAACTAAAAATAAAATACCATGATTTGAGAAATAGTTTTATATTTATAATGACCATTTATAGTCAAAATTTATAACTTATATAACACCAAATATACATTATTTTTCCAAAAGATACATGTTTAGGTAATATTCTCCTTAACATTAAATTAAATGAAATTACAAGTCATTATCACATGCAAGTGGCTCTATTGGGACCTAAAATCGACCCAAAGATTCCTATTGTCGGATATATATCTTAAAATAGTATTAGGACACGTTTCAATGTAATTTAATATTATGATAATATTATTATTTACCTTTCTTTACATTATTTACACTCTAACCATGGAAAATGTAATATTTATTAATGTAACTATTCATAATGTCTAAAAATAAAATTTACCTCTTTACACAATTTGAAAATTATGATTCCAATTATGTAATTCATTTATCCAACTTCAAAAAACTATTTTTTAAAAATTAATTTAAAATTATTTCTCGTTGTAAAAAAATGTTTTTTAAAATAATAACTATCAAAATATTGGCTTGTGAGTATGCCTAATTAAAAATTAAAATCATGTACAATTACGAAAAATGGATTAAATGTTAAAAAAATTATATAATTAAACTTTATAAAAAATTATAAAAATAATCTAACCATATTAATAAGTCAGATGAAAATACAGTTTTCACCTATAATATAGTATTTTTCACTATTCATTAAAAAATGAACATTCTCAGAAAAAAAATAACCCTAAGTTATTATTTATGTCCAACTAAAATGAATATGTTAATTTATTAAAATATAACATATAAATGTGACAAAAATTAGATTTAAATTAGGTTCTTCATCAAAAGGCTATAAAACTACCTTTCAAAAATATTAGAGTATTTATTCTTAAAATTAGATCCATTCTCATTTTAAGCCTCTAAATTTTATTGTATAAATTTAAAAACATTTAACAAACTTGTTTAATCATAATATGGTTAGTTATGTTAATACATCCAATACAACAGTGAGGTGTTATCTAACATTTAAAATAATATTATTATGTTATTATTTTTTAGTAAGACTCAGCCTTGTGTACAACAAGAAATTTCAAAGAAAACCATTGTTTTGTGTCAGGTAGTCCATTAAAAATAACGTCCCCTTTAAATTAAAATTCATATCTTATTCATATGTATTAATATAAATCAATGATATTTATCTATAAATACATTTTTCGTTACATTGTTGAGGGATCTTCACCTCTCCCAGTAAGTGATTCTCATACTGTATGGATTCAACTATCTATGTGCCATATTTCTTTCGTCATTTAAAGGGATGTTTTCCTCTTTTGTTTATAGATCAAGATCTTGGTTTACATGGATCTAATAACATTTATATTGGATCTTTTTCTAATATGTGGATTTCATTATTCATGGGTATCGTGGTTACTTTTCCTCAACTTGGGATTTATGTTAGTGAGCATTTGTGAATGATATTTAGGTAGGTGGTATAAAAAGAAAAATACCACAGTATTTATTTAATTTTGTGTATATAATTACAAAACTATAATTTCCATGATTGTAACTTTTCATTGGAAATTTAATTGTAAAAATTTAATTTCCATGTGATAATAAATTCGGATAAAATTAGGTTATTTGGAATTGGTTGAATTGGATTGATTAATATTTTAATTAACTAAGGGGATATTGTTATTGAGGATTTGATGGAATGTTTGGATTATGTAATTTATAATTTAATTGGATTATTATTTTATTTTAAATTACTTTGCAGAGGTTTTTCTTAACCTTAATGAGATAAAGGGTTTATGATTTAAATAGTGAAAATTGGTTTTATGGTGAACTGTTCATATTAGTCCACATGAATAAATTAAGGAACCATGTTGTTCTGATAAATTGTAATGGTATAACATGATTTTAAAATCTCATAGTATGGTGGATTTTTATTTTAAATTTTTATTATGTTGTTTGTGATATATATTTAACTGATTGATATTTGAGTTTGCGAAACAGACAGATGCTCCAAATACCCATATATGATAGACTGATATAAAAGTGTGGGACACAAAATGATGTTCCAAATTTCCATATGTGATTGATTGATAAATTGGGTGTGATGCAAGGACTAATGCTCAAAATACTCATATGTTGATAAACAGGAATTTTGATATATAAAATGGCAGCATTTGACCATGGTTGCAAATAACCAAACTATGAATTGAATTGAAATTTATAATTAATGTTCATGAGTTATAATGATATTTTAATTGAGTATGTCATATGGTTTATACTCCAGTTTGGGCCAAATTTGGTATTGAAAATTAGGGTCTCCATCGTAACCTAATAGTTTATGTGTTTAATTAAATAATTATTTAAAATGTAATAACTTTTTTACTTATATATGGTACTTTATTATTTATGAAACTACATTCATGGTTATTGACTGGATATTGATTTAGGTTCCACTGGTTTTAGCCTACTAAGCTATACTGAGGCCCTAATTTTTCTTTCTGATCAGTACCTAAATAGAATTCATGTTTACAAGATAAGATAAGGGAACAATCCCAATATTAGAAAGATTATTTGGTATAGATAATGGATGGGTGAGAATAACAGGACGGCAGGACCTGCCTGGAGTTGTGGGTGCAGTTACTTTTGGGATTTTTCATTTGACACTTCAAAGATATTTTGGAATCACATTTGTATATCTATATTTTTTTAAATTTTATTACTGTTTTGGTCATTGTGGGGTACTTATGTTATTCTAGTTATGGTAATATCATTTCGTTATTAATTTTTTTTATTTAAAATATTGTGCTGCTTTAAAAAAGATAGAACATTCTCCCCATGATTGATATTTGACCATCACTACTAGTCAAAAACCTGTAGTGTATAGATAGGAACACCTAAGGTCATGTGGCCTACCATCTCGGGTCACCAGTGTGTGGAACTAGGGCTGGGATTCCACATATTACCATCTAATTGGGATATTAAAATATTTACACACATTCATATATCCATATATAATATAACCATTCTTTATTAATATAGTAAATGGTCTTTAAATTTTTGATAATTTTATCACAAAACATTGGTAATACATTATTTGGATAAGAAAACTATATATTTCAATGAGACTTGGGGGTCTGGTTCATTCTATAATTTCATTTATCATCAAAGTGTAAGCAAATTTTACCTCACTTGTAATAATGTTCCCCAAAAATATGACTTTCTACATCCAAAAGTAACACTTTCTGAATATTTAATACATTTTATCATTCTTTAATATTTATGATACAATACTTATATTATCATGATATTTCTTCTTTATTATGGAGAAAATAATAATATCATCATTAAAAACTACCAAAAAAATCATTGTAGTCTCCAAAGAATTTATTCATAAAATCCATGATAATTTTAGGGGAACCAGAATGTAAATAGGGAATCATAATAAAAAGATACTTTCCATAACTTTTATGGAAGGAATTATTTTTGATACACTCCTTCATCGACTTCAATAAATTATATATTGAATAAATATATACCTTTTATAAGTATTGAGCTCCTCGTGTTAGACCGAAATAAAATTAATCCTTAATAGTGGATAGATATTTTTCGGTGATCTTGGTAAGCTAATGTTCATAATTACATTGTTGCATTGATCAATCGTTGTTTATTGATGTTGATTAGTTGCTCTCCCCAAGGATATGCACTTGGGAACATAAACCCTTTGTTTAAATAATCATGTATGTTTGTCACTAACACCTCCTGTAATATTGGGGCCATCCTATAACATAATTATAGAGATAGGTATTGTTCCACATATATGCCCTATTGAGAACTCTACCTCTTGATCTGGGGATATTCCATGTAACTATTTTGGAAAAACATTTGTGTATTACTTAATAATGGTTATTTTCTCTTGGTTGTTACTTCATTGGACACAATTATTTGGAAAAGTTTTTCTTATTCATATGGTATCGATACTGACACTATTGCGGTACTTTTCAGTGGATATTCATGATATTCAATTCATTCTTATAGGGGAATGGGATGTTTCAAAATTATGAAATAGAGATTTATTTTCTAGAAAATTTATGTTAACAGTATATAATGATTATTAATCCATGCCCAGTATAGCTTAAATTTTGTACATCATGATATTTATTTGTTTTCGTTGAATAATATTAAAAAAACTAATATGAGAAGAGTAGAACACTTGTGTTGGAATTTCATACAACTATGTGTTTTTGAAGATATCTCTACTTAAATGCTTGAGGCTTCAATTATAAAATTATAGAAATCTAGTTGGATATAATTGAATGCATAGAAATAGAATCGAATAAAAAAATATCCCCTCTTGCTTGAATAAGATGTTTACAATGTATGACTTCTTCTTCATCCTCCACATCAGCAATAGTGATGAAATAATATTTCCCTTATTCTATTAGCATTAGTGGTTGCTCATGCTAATTATTCTCAAAAACATGTTGTTTAGTGTACTATCTTGCATTGCACCACACACCCTATAGTTCATGCATTGTACCATCAATGGTACACTTAGTGGTTTTTTCATCCCTCTATAAAGCTATCCATAAAATTTATATATCTTAAATATTCATGATTTGGGTAGATTTCCCCCACACATGATTCATTTATTAATTTCGTTGTGGAAATTCCCATGATGCTACTTCCCTCTTTTTTAACTTCTTGGTGTAAAGATCATATTTTATGCCTTTTCATTTGAACTACAACTTTGAAACTCTATTAATATATTCCTAACCACATAACCAATGTACCAATCTGGTATGATAAATTACACTATGAGAGAATATAAAACTACTTCTTAATAAATCCCAAAGTTTCATATATTAATATCCCATCGATGTAGTCATTTTAACAAACTAATGATTCAAAATATTTATCATTCTTCACTGATACAAAATCCATAGGTGTGTCTTAAAATAATTATCATTTTAACATATTATTTTATGAGAGATTAAACATATTTTTATTTATCACTAAAAATTATCTCTTCGAAATTTTTCAAATATTTTGAGGAAAATACATTATAATAAATATTTTCATAATGTCCTCCCACTATTTCTCATCCATTTCATCATTCAACATGGTGTTATTTATAAATTCCCACTATCCATTAATCGCTTTATCTATATGATATATGGAAAGATTCTCCATCTGAATATAATAATAGTGGGACACAAAAAAGTTATTTTACAATTATTTAGCTCATTGTTCGACAAAAAGTGGATTGTAAGATCAAATAAATTTCATTGGTCATTGCATCATACATGTATTAATGTTTAGGTTCTCATTATTGGGGGATGGTTGGCGTTACCCATGGATCATGTTATTATTAATAGCTAGTGATATATGGGTATGAATCAAAATAATTTTTTAACTCCTCCTCCCATGACATTGGGGATGACGTCCCTATAATTATTACATTTTTCTTCCCACGGTTTGTAATCCTAGAATCTCTTGGATCCAAACATTTTCTAATATATTAATATTTTTGAAAAGTATTATTTTCTATAAATAATAAATAAATAATTTATTTTCACTATGAAAATCAATTCTATAATATTAATTTATGGGATTCATTTGTTTATACATCTTATAAAATAACAATTCATGGATCTTTTCCAACACTTATACTTATCCTTAGAGTTTTCACTAATGTTCTCTAATTTTAATCTCTATATTCACTAAAACACAACCTATGATACAACCTATAAAAAACCAATCTTTTTTCTTATATGACTATTACATTACATTAATGATAAATAACATTATATTTACCCATTCAAGGATTGAAATGATTAGTATCTTAGAAAAACTGGGATCATAAATCCATTATAGATAATAAAACATAAATATTGTTAACATTATTCATCTTTATCAAAATAAAATCTATTACATTATCTTTAGTATATATTTTTACATTAGTATTTACATCAAACAAAGGGGGAATATAAATGATCAGTAAGGGGATGCATAACATAACAAGTGTAAGGGACATAATTAATGGAAAATGGGTGAGAATAGTCATAATAATATTTTCATAATGATGGTATCATAATTGCATGAAGGATGAATAAATCTCTAATTTTTATAGATTGTGGGAACTCATAAAAATGAATAATCATGTTATTGTTCATAAATACCACAAATAATTTTCAGTAATGATAGCATCTTCCTCACACATAACATACGTGCATAAATCATTACATCATCATTAAGGACAATGATATCATAATCTTCTAACATAATTCTCATGATATCTGGATATACATCACATTAACAATTCAATTTAGGTCTATAAAATTCTATTCCCACCCATCACATCATAATATTCACATAATCATGGTTGCCCAATAGAATTTTTATTAATCATATTCATGAAATAATCTATGCAACAGAATAGTTTTCACAAGGACTTCATAATGATATATTCCATGAATAAATTTTGGAATTTTAAAATTAATAAGGGAAAAATATATTTAATAAACATTATCAACAATGAGGGAAGACGAATCCACTCAAGAAGTGTAAATTATCTCTTTAGAAAATAAAATCATTTCTATAAAATCCGGGTATTTGTATTATAAAGAATGGTAAGGCATGTATATTCTCAAACATTAATGGGACAACAGTGAAAGGATATTTAGGGTAAAATATTGGAATATCAATAATGAAAATGTCATGAAAAGGGATAACATAATGAAAAAGAGTTTTGTTCTATAATCCCCTTACATTAAATAGCTCTATAATTCATTGTATTTATTCCTAATTAATAATAAACATATGATTGTTAAAATATTGAACCAAGTAGTTAATTATGTTAATTTATCTCACTAATAATAAAATATAACAATTCTGTTATATTTATTAATTATTCATCATTGAATAAAAAGCGTTTTGATAGAATATTTTCTTAAATATTTCCTATTTTCCTTCATTTTCCCTATTTAGTTCAAGGAATTTCTACATATTCATAATTTATTTTAAAATATAAAAGTTAATATATATATATATATAATAAACATATTATTACAAATATTCATATTGTTTTTATAAGAAATAAATTCCAAAAATCCTCATTTGTAGTTAACCGACCGTTAATATGACATTATCAAAAGCATGTGAATAGTAAGTGTGATAAATTAATATGTCATAAATATGATACATTAAGAATGTGTAAATAATTAATATAACTTTATCACTATAATTAATTATACTAATAATATTTCAGTTTGAATAAGGAGGATAATAGTGAATGGGGAGGGGATAAAGAGAGGAATAATTTCTAACAGTTTACCCTCTTCTTGGTGTGGCTTTCTCTATACAGCTCTAAAATCCATTGAAGATTGAAGTAGGATGGATCAAAAAAATCCATAGGTGTTCTGAAAGTTTTAATATATATGATTGGTTATATATTTATCTTTATAATGTCTAGGAGAAGTGTTTTTTCATATTGAGGGAGAGCAGTTATTTATACATGAAGATAATGTTATTTTTGGAATATAATATTAAATAAAATTATATATAAAAGGTGAAACATGTAATTGTGACTATTTGAAAGATATAAACCATATTTAAATATTTTATACTGGTTTTAAGACATTCAACCCATTAATTATTATAATTAACATTATTTATGAAATGAAAATGTTTTCAAAAGGAAAATTGTTATTTAATGGGATCATGTTAGACATTAGGCTTTGAAAAATGCATTATCAGTTAAAAAATTATGTATATTGCAATTTAATTAGTCATTTATGAAATTAATTATGTTTTGGTTGATCATTATTTTCTACAATTTAACTTTTAATTATAACACAGTGAATGATTTAATTTAATATACAATTGTGACGAAAGAACAGTTTTTTTACAAATTACCTAAATGTGAATTACATCATAAATTTACTAAAAGAATCACCATGGTAAAATATCGATGTCGTGATTTCCAAAATAAAATTAATTTTATCAAAATAAATTTCAATATTAAATAATATTAATTTCCAATAGTAAATTACTATTTTTACTACATACACTAAAATATAGTTTATTAAAAATGTGGTAATATACTAATTGTGTTATTTAAATTAAGATATTGTTTTTTGTTATTAACATATTTTTATTTTTATTTTTAATAATTTACTGTCTTTTAGGTCAAATTATAATCCCAATTGTTAGTTTACGGTTACCAATCATCTGGTTACTATTCTTAAATGTTAGGTTACTATTTTAATGGTGACAGTAGTATTATAGTGGCCACATTACCTCATATAAATAATAATCCATTAATTTATTACATATAAAAAATAATAATGATATTTTTACACATGATTATGATTAATATAATTTTATTAAATTATTTGAGTGTCTTATTAAATATAAATTTTATCTTATATCCAAGGACATTTTATGTGCCGAGTGGGTTTCGTTTCATTATTATAATTTTAATTATTTTATATTCAAAACTCGATTAGTTTAAACCATAATAAACTGATTTTTCATACTCATTAGAATATAGACGTAGAATAATTCAATTCTCAAACCACTATTCCATGAGTCTATTTATAATCAAGTGAATAATGAAGTGGTTATATAGTGATGATTCTATGAGTTTAATTAAACATGTATATATTTCTTTAGAAATATAAGTTTTACATAATTTGGGTGTTGAATTGGTATCGATGTATTAAAATAATCTAGTACTATTATAGGTATTGACATTTCATGTTTGGTATTTTTTTGAGGAGATAAAGAAAGATATTATTTTCTAAATATTTTTTCAGTTTTATTGGGATTTCATGATTTAATTTTTGTAATGTGAGAATGTAATTCATCTAAGGGGAAAGAATTGGAATTTTCTATTTCAACTTTTCATGTTTAGTTTTACATTGGAATACAATTATTCATTAATTCATATATATGTAATTAAAATTATATTTGGGAATCAACTATAGTGAATATGACATTGATGTATTTAGAACATTAGAAAAATGTTCATAGAATGTTTATTTTGATTGTGATTTGACTAATATAAAGATATTTTTAGAAATTTATTTTTAATTTATGTATTTTTTGTAAATTTCTCAAAAAATAAGAAAATATTTACCTACATATATACATTTTGAGATTCAGGTCTCTTTTGTCCCAATGGTTAAAGAAGGTTTTTTTATCCTTATAGCCATATGTAAACTATTGTGTTTCATGGGTATTTTTTAGAAATAAATGAACTGAATGTTTTAAAACATCATTAAAATACATCTTATCCACTATTTATATTAGAATATTTGGTTTCACAAAGAATGATTCATTAATTATGATTATTTATATTATGATTAATGGAGAAGATGATGAATATGATGATATATTTACACATGTTTTTTAGGATCTATATTGAGTAACTATTATAAGTATAAATACATTCATGTTTATTGATGAAGACGACATAACAAGATTATATGGTTTAAGGAAATAACATATGTTGTGTAATAATATTTTCATGAGGAATAATAAATTAAATATTATGCTGAGTATTATGGTCTTGTTGTTCATACTATTGATGGGAAGACTAATTTCATGATATATGTAGTGGTTGAGTAGTATAATTTGGTGTATTGGAATGAAGGTGTTAACAATATTCTAGTGGAAGATAAATATTCTGAAGATAAGTGTGACTTAATTCCTTTAGTTTGGGATTACATGAATGTATTCTGTCAATAGCTGGTGATAAGACCTGAAAACAAGAAGATGAAGCCATTCAATATCATGAAATTTTTTTGGAGAACTCGTTATTCAATGAAAATGTTAACATTTTTTATATAAAATGATATATTAATTTAACATGTTGAATGCGGAGATCTCTGGTTGAAAATCATAACATTTAGAGTCTAATAAAGTGTCTGAATTTTTAAAATAAATTTTTATTGTAAGATTAATCATTGCTGAGATGAAATACTAAATGAATTAAATTTATGAATTTTATATTCATTTGTATTTTATTAATTATCAATCAACAGTGATGAATAAATTATAGCCTTCTCAATCAATTGTTTCTTTATAAATGATAAATGAATCTGAATCTGATAAATATGTTTTGTTTGTTATTTTTATATAGTGAATTTAATAATTTATTTACTATTATGTTATATGATATCCTCATATAATAATGAATATTTAAACAGTAGTAGAATTTATAAAATATAATACATTATGTTTGATGGAAATATGAGTTGATAGGAAGTTGATTAAATTTTTTTGATTTGTTATTTTTTATAGAGTAAAGGGTTCCATAATTAAAGTGGAATCTATCAAAAAATGATAAGGAATATCATAGAATTTACAATGTAAGAAAATATATATACATTTATGACAATTCAAAATTCAAAATTATGGATGATACATATGAGATGATTTTAATGATTTTAAGGGACTACTTCCTTGAAAATATGATTCTATATATATTGAATCTACTAATGAAAAACATGATGTTAAAGAGCCTCACCAAAATAAAAATAGGTTTTAGTTTACCAAAAAGTCTAAAGCTATTTATACTAGTTTTCATTCAACCAGTAATGATATATTATAGAATATAAATAACTTTAAAGTGGGCTATGAGAAATATGACAATATTACTAGAATGTATACCTTTTATTGATATTCTCTTAGGGTGGTGAATATTTTATATCATGAATTTTACATATAATAATTACGGATAAGGATTGATTTGAATAGTAAATATTATTATGAGATGTGGGTTCACATAATGTTAGATATCATCCTGAAGATAATTATTCAGAAACTAGGGATAGGCTAAGGGGTATTTCCCCCCCACCAATATCCTATTGAAAATAATCTATTTAAGTGGAAACATTTTTATAAGAAAATTTTCTAATATTTATGAATCCATTTATACTTAAATGAAGATTCATTTCAATAAAAACTGAAAACTAAATAAATATAGAGATGGGGAATTGGTAGAGAGTTTGTTGTCTATTCTAAACTAATATAGTTAGGAGATGGAAACCCATAGAGCATCATGGGATGAACCACATATTTAATACCTTGACCTACATTTCATATATATGAACCTATTATCATTGATGTAGAACCTTACTAAGAACGATTTTACAATCTTACCCCTAAGCCAATACATTATTCAATTTATGTATCTCTAAAATTATACTATTTTAATTTAAAATATTTTGTAATTCTCAAATTTTTTTATCAAATTAATAATTTAATACTTATTATTAAAAAATTATCATTCATATCAGTGTTATATTATCATACATCTTAATTTTAGTGACCTTTAATTTTTTTAATATCCTATAATTTACATCATTTAAAAAAATGATGTAGATATATAAAAAAATATTATTCATAACATAACAAAAAAAATGTCTATTTACTATATAAAATCTATCTATATTCTATCTAAAAATTTAAAAATCATTATTTTTGTTTGGTTTAAATATTTATTCCCATAAAAAATGTATGGATTTTTGTGAATACTACGGTGACCCTTGCCTTTTACACATTTTATTAAATGATTCTTATACATTAATATCCATTATTAAAACAAATGGAACATAAAGGACTAATGTCATTATATTAATAGAATATTAATATATAAATATTGGAATAGTTAATTTATTCCCTATAGTGAGAAACTAAAATCCATTTGAGGTCCTAAAACTGCTTGGGATAACCTAGAAAATACATAAAGAATGTGGTGATCGAAGAATAGTGGTAGTGGATTAAACATGATAATTAAACAAAACATTTCACTCAACGGTATAACAATATATCATAAAATATAAGGATCACGATCACGAGTAATAACATTGAAGAAAAACATAAATAACATGATAAAATAAGATCATATAATCATAGAAAATGTGGAATAAAAAAACAAACTAGACTTGTTTCATGGTGAACATCCTATACAATATTACAAGGTGTAAGAATTCACAAAATCGATTAGGTTTACTAACTAATCTCATACATGGTGTATCATTTGATTATAACATTACCCCTTGAATTTGAGCACTGTCTTGGCACACCCATAATATCATGTGTATGATATATTTCTACCAAATAAATGAGATCAATCATAAGTCATACCATAAGAATTACCCATGGAAATAAAATTTGTTTTATAATCTTTCTTTATATCCACATCAGTGGAAATATCATGATGATAGGTTTTGAGAAATGTTCATAGAGAATGTATCTACCTATCAGGGAAGTGATAATGAACTAGGTATATCTATAAAATACATAGATACATAATTTAGATAAAATTAATAACATCTAATGTTTTCTTTAGTTCTATAAAATATTTTAAAAAGATTATAATAATTATGAAGGAAAATATCTTTTTTTACATTGAGTAACATTTGAGGACATCATCTTAGATATAGAAGGATTTTGGATGATAACTATGAACATTTCTAGGGTAAAATATTCTATCTATTTTTAAAACCCTAATTTAAAATATCTATAATTTTCAAACATTAATGAAAAAATTTTCTTATAAAAAACATGTGATACTAAAAAAGAATTTTTTTAAACATTGAGTTCCATAAAATTTAAAGATTTATGTTCATGAAAAATATGTAAAAAACAAATATTATTTTCCATTTTTTGGATGCAAATTATAACTGTAAATTGATCATAAATATAAAGAAGGATATTTTAATATTTTTAAACAATTTAAATTAGGGAAAAATATGCCTTTAAACAATCACTGTAAAAAATGTTTTTTAAACACAAATTTGGAAAAAGAATGATTTACTATCGAAGAGACAAATAACGTATGATTTTATTAAGAAATATTTCTCAATAATTTTACTTTCAAAAGTGTGTAAAATTCATATATTACTTGAAATCATCATGAATAACGAGGATAGATTAAAATTAAAGGGGGTTTTCAAAGAATTATTAGACACATTAATTCAATGGAAACACAACCATAATAAATATCGATTAAAATGACATTCAAACATAACCCTTATCGATTAGAAAAATATTAAATCCTTAATTACCAAAAATTATGATGTTGAATTATCATAAAAAATATCATGATTTTGTATGGAATCATTATATAGTAGGTACCCCAGTGTTATATACACCATTCAAAAGAATTTATGTGTGTAGAGAACTAGGTGTCACAAAAAAAGATGTTTGAGATAATACCATCACAATGTTCATATCATCTAGGTGATAGTTTATAAATTCTATGGTAATGTAAATAAAATATAAATCTATAAAAAAAATTGTAAATAAAAAATAAATCTAAAAAATTCATTTAACACATAATTTTGGAATAATATAACCAATGCTGTAATCTTATAACAAAATGAATGGAAATTTAGTTTTGAAACACCATAGTTGTGAACTCTTCAACCTCATGTATATTAGTTCTAAACATGTAATTAACATTTAAAAGAATCATTATATTATTGATAATTTTATATATTATCTTCTTATATCAACTTATTACCCATTCATTAATCATCATCTATTAGCAATATTGTTTGTGTTTATTAATTTTTGTATTTTCTTTTTCAAAATTCATCACGAATGTTTTTTTCTTGAATATATGTTATAGTTCCATCATATAGTCAATCGATAAAAATATTCTAATTTTTTAATTAGGTATATATTTAGAATAATTATATAATTTTGAACATATGGAATTAATCAAGTCGTTTTGCGGAGATGGTAGGACATACATATACATGAGAGACATTATAATTTATTCAATGGATGATTTATTAAGAAGTTATGTCATATATTTCATCATTATAATGATTAATATTGCATTAATATTATATATAAACATTAAATTAATCCATATTAATTTCTATGTAATGCATAAGGGAAAAACGAAATAGACGAATTCATGAGGTGGTAGTCTTCCGTACACACAAATAACCTTATCAAATTATCTATCGAATGGAATGTATAAATGTATATATGATATCAAAATTATATATATATATATATAATTATAATTATTCATAAATATAATATATAAACATTAAATAAGTTATTATATCTATACATGATAATTAGTGATGTAAAATGAATTATGTGGTTTTGTGAGGTGGTATTATGTCCTACCTACAATCAATGATTGTTTTACACATCAGATGGATGAGGAGATATTTCTTTGTAATTTACTTATAATAACAACATATTAGTATATATATGTTATTTATGGAATTATATCATCATTTTTTAATAGTATTTTATTTATGTGGAAGAATAAATAAAATAAAACACTCAGTTAAGGACATTACGTCTTCTTTAGACAACATCTTTTAGTTTGCACAAAAATCCTTCAAAAGTGGGATTTCTAACCAAACCATGAATTTTAGAATGTGGGGAAGTATTTTTCAAATTTATTTTGGGATTTATTTTCCTAAACAAGTGCTTTTCAATGTTTTTGGTGGATATGAGAAGAGGTGGGTTTTTATAAGTTGGGATATGACACACTTATAATTTCTAACAAGAACAAATTCTACCCATGATTTTATCATTATACATTACTGATAAAAAATTACAAAAAAAATAAGATAAAATTTAGAAATATTTCTATATAATATGAATTGGACATGTTTTGGACCATTTTGAACTATTATATTTTTTATTCCCCTTGATAATATCATATTTAGATTATATATAATAACTAATTATTAATCTTTCAACAATTAATTATCTTTAAAAATTAAGTTGACCTTATTATATATTATAAATTATTATTATTGCTATAATGGAATTAATTTTTATAAATTCATCTCATATATGTATCATAATTTAATTTAAAATTAAACCCACAGACATGTAAAAAACAATTTTTCCAACGAGAATGATTCAAAATATCAGAATGGATATATTTAATAATTTAATAATAAATTCATTATAATGAACCAAGTTAATTACATATTAGTAAAATTGATCAAATTTTATTTTAAACCAATTTAATATATAAATTAATTCTTTAAATAATATTAATGAAAAATAAATTTTCAATGAAAATCCTTATTTTTCACTATTCCAAATGAAGTAAATCATTTCATAATGTTATCAAATAATCACAGAAAATTAATTTGGAATTTTATATGTACAAAAATAGTTTTTTTAAATAATTTTTTTAAAATTGTTGACAACTTATTTTAAATTATCAGTATAGATAAAGACATAACAAACTTTTGGAAAAATATTGCATTTTTTTGTAAAACATTATATCTCATTCAGAGGGTTCTAATTTATTTTAATTAATAGATAAATATTTCATTTATTATATAGATGTGTAATCCATATAAATTTATAATTTTATTCATTCCTATTCATACCCTCTATCTTAAATACTATGTCATAATTTTCATGACTAACTAATAATATTTTGATAGTGTATTATCATTCTCTTAAACCTAGTGTTGTTTTCATCACATGTTATTTTAGAGATTTTAATTATTTTAAATGAAATATATCATAATATATTGGCAACTTACATTAAATTATAATTTTATTTCATTACATAAATTCTATTGAGTATGATGATCAACCTTTTAAATATAAGGACGTTAAATTCTACCCTTAATATAAATTCATCTTAACATTTTAATATTTATCATTGTAATAAAGGTATTGGAATTTGTAAATTATATTTGTTGTTAAACCACATGGTAATTTTTTTATAAAACTTCTTTTCAAAACGGTGGAATGAAAATATAATGGTTATCTTTAATAATACCAAACTAGGGTGAGATATTTGAGAACATTGGTGGGAATTTAAAATATAAACCTAGAAGAAAATGAAAGTAATTATGGAGAGAGATAGAGATCATATATAAAATTATTTTGAAGGATCATGTTTGAGTTTAAAATTATAAAATCATAAATATATGATAAATTAAAACTCAATTGATTCATAATATATGAATGTAATAGGATAAAATTTTTATTTCAAGATCTATTCCCTTTAGTGGAAGGACTCTAAAGAACACAAAAAATATAATTACATGATATATTTATATTTCATAAATAATATCTCATTATTTGGTTGTTCTTCTATCACATTATACATCACCTCTGAATCTATGGAATAATATACAAAATGAATTTTATGCCCACATTACTGAATTAAAATTTTAATGGAAAAAAATTCTATAAAAGAATCAAAATATATTGATAACGTATTAACCAAAGAAAAAATGGTTAGAACATGTTTTCCCATATATTACTTTAGTCATTAATAACATAATTTTATATCCAAGAGTTCAATAAAATCCATTCCATAATATTCTACAATTAAAAACCATAGACATACATATCAAAAAACACAAAAAGATTCATCCCAAATAATCCATTACAAAAATACTAATGGTTATATATACTTATAAAAAATAAAACATATTCTATATAATTATAAATTACATCAATTATAATTGAAAAATTTGAAATATTATCATCAAATATATTATGTCAAAAAAATTCATTCATAACAATACACAAGAAATCATAGTTGTAGGAACTACACCATTATCATCTGTTAGTTGTGGGGTTAATCCCCAAAACATTTTATAATTAAATGGGATGCCACCCATGTTGGGTGTCATCCATTTTATAAAATTATGTAAAAAAATATTATGATAATATTCATAATATTCAATGATCTTATAATGTTCTAAATAATATTATTATCATCCGTAAAAATACATTACCAATAAATTTAACCTTTTTAACCAATAATGTTTACTATACTTCTACATCTTTTAAAGAAAATAATCTACTAATCCCTACATCATACAAAAATCCAAGATTATAATTTCCTCAAATATTTTATTCTGCAAGTATTATCACCTTTCCAATAATTAACCATTATATATC
The DNA here is from genome assembly GCA_963277665.1 of Viscum album. Classification (NCBI taxonomy): domain Eukaryota; kingdom Viridiplantae; phylum Streptophyta; class Magnoliopsida; order Santalales; family Viscaceae; genus Viscum; species Viscum album. Next base: position 1,426,609,784 of record OY728156.1, on the reverse strand, counting down.
ATTAGTAATATTCATATTATTATTAAATATCTTTAATATAAAACTTATTTTGGACAATCCTTACATATATATGTTTAATGATTCATAGGACTATTGAAAACCTAGAACAAAAACATTTGACTCATTCCACTTAATTCATAAATCATTCAGTATGCTTCATAATCATTTTCATTAATACCTCATTAAATTCACATGTTTTTTATCACTTCAATATCAATAGGACACCCATTTATAAAATCCTATAACTAGATGGATTAAAAATTTCAGAAGGTATTTGAATTATTCTTATAGTGTGGGTCTAATCATTACTTGAGACAAGGACTGAGATTACAAGTGTTTTAATTTCTTAATGTGCTGGTTTGAAATGATGAATAATGATATGGATGTAGTGTTGGTGATGACATGATCTTCGGACGAATTAATACATTGAAGTTTCTTGGAAAAGGTGCATGGATTGGTGTGCATGGTATAAGAGAAGAAGTCAAACACCTTAATTGTCATGAGGTTTGAAGGTCATTTGGAATTCAGAACAATGTAATTTACTTTTAAGATCATGGATTGGTGTTAAACATTCATTGGAAAAAGTATAAACCATTTGAGGTTGAGGACGTTCTACGAAATGGGGCACATGTTGTTCATGGTTTTAGACAAACCACCCATTACTATAGGTGGTAGGTAGTGTTTCATGCTTACGTGCAGCATAGTTGTCCAAAACATGTGGAAAAACTATGTGGGATATGGGGTGGTGTATGATAGGTGTGTGCATTGTTAAACATGGTAGTGATAACTATGTAGGCAAACACTCTATGTGGTGTCTTGGGATATAGACAACTGCACATTTGGAGAACAGTCTTGACAACCAAGTATCAAAACAATTAGATTTTTTATAATTTCATTACAAATTTTGTATTTACCATTTTACACTCATTAATTTTATATTACCCACCCCCTATCTTAACATTGTTTGAGAGAATAATAGGTAGGATCTCCCCCTCCGACATTCGTCAAGGCTCACTATGAAGGATATTTTTTTGTGTTTCATCTAGCATTATGGTTATATTTCGATTCTTCCTCCTTCACTATTCTATATTTTATTGGTTCCTAGTAACTTCCAGATGTGTAGGTCATTGATTTAATTCAGATTGCACTAGAGTATGGTGAAAGTATCCAATGATGATCATGCATTGAGTTTCCATATATAGAGGAGATCACGAGAAGGATTCCACACAACATTATAGGGATTTATCTTGAGGTTTTATTTTTTAGTGAATTTTAATAGGTTTTTCAATTTAATTAATTTCATTATTTGTAAAAATGGTGTCACCTATTTGATCATGTAGTAAGAATGTGATTGTGATCACGTTGCATATCTACATTGAGTGGTTGGCTTCGGTTCTATTGTGAAACGTTGAACCGGTGATCTTTCTAGAATTATACCATTAAGGGTTTTTTTCAAATGATTATTTATAATCATCATAATTAATTTATTAATTTTTGGTGTGATAATAGATATTGGGTTGTGGAAACGAGCTCAGTTGGGGAAATAGAGGATTAGATGGTTCTTGGATGGGCATTGAGAATATTTTTCTTTCTTGTAAATGATTTGGAAACATCTTTGACAATGTATGTGGTGTAAAACCATTAACCATAGTTGTAATAATTATTTAATATGTGTGTTGAGGTGTATTTCTTAGAAACTATGCATTTTTTGCTTCCTTCCTACTTCATGAGATTTTTTTATAGTAGATGGATACCAAAGACCTTATACGGACCATGTATAATCCACGGTTATATAAGGCCACATATTTGGATACCAATTGGGTGTTCTATAAATTTTTAGAATAATTATTAGGGTTAATATTTTTTAAATATTTATATGAGGATTTTGAAAATATTAATTTATTTGAATTGCGTATTGATTTTTTTTTGGAGGAAAAGTGTTGAATGATATGTCTTGAAATGGGACTTGTTCTGAAATGAGGTGTTGACATCAAAGTGATTTTTAATGGGTTCATAATTTATTTTAAAAGATTATTTTAAATGTGAACTTTTTGAAACAGAATATGTTTTAATCAATATAATGGTCTTCAACACTATTTAGATTTCCAAAGAGAAAGACTATTGTTTAATAGATATTTTGATTTATAAATGGTTTGATGAATAATTTATTAACATGTAATTGGGTAAATGCAGAAATTGATTTATAAAGAAATTGGATTAATGTGATGAGGGAAATGGATTATAGAAATTATAAATGAAAGGTCATTATTAGATAATATAATTAATGGGGATGGTCACCTAACATGTATAGAATCCCTATTGTATTCACTGACCAAAGCTATAGGCTTTGCAACATATTACTAATGGCATTAGGTAATTGGAATGATGATCCACTCCCTAATTTTTGGATTGCTAAATTGATGTAAAAGGTTCTTTTGTGAACACTTGTTTTTTAGGGGAATGGATGATAATACGGAACCTAAGGGTATGTAAATAGCGTTCCATATTGTGGTTGGTATGGTAAGACAAGAAATTCTATGTATTGAATGGATTCGGGGATAGATTTTATGTTTTTTTCTCACTCATGACCTGTGATTTGGGATGGTCTGATAAGGTTTTTGAAGTACTATTTTGATTAAATTAATGATGATACTTGCATGACTAATTGTGATTTGGTGGTTGGGATGGTTGGACATAAAATACTGAATCCCGATAAGGGAAATAGACTAAAGATCTTTGACTAATTTCATTTTTGGACTATGATATATAGATCAGTCATTCGGCATTATCCACGGTGGTTTTGATGAAAATTTGTAACTTTTGGAACAATAATAAAAGTGAATAATTGAATATTTTTATATATGGAAACCTTTTTTATTTCTCATGATGTATATTATTATTGCTTTTTTCCACCATGAATGGGTGAACTAACATGTATTTTCATTAAACATATTTTGTGGGGGCCCAATGAGCTTTACCCAAAACCTACTCGATCCTCCACTACACTATGGTACACGAGAATCTCTATGATGTTTACTACAAGAACAGGTTTTGGGATGAGGCCTATTTTGAGTATAGTCTGGTTGAGTAGAATTTCTCGATAGGTATGATGTGTCTAGAGGGATTCTGATTAGTGACTATATAGATCTTTTTAGTGATACTTTTATATCAGTATGTGTGTAACCAGCCTAGTGGGAGGCTTGTTGTATGTATGTCATGGTCATTTTGTCATTATTACCTTTTATTTTATCATAAAAATTTTCATTTCCAATTTATTTATTCTGTTCACATACTTTGATGTGTGTGATGATTCATTATTTACTTCTGGTTGTGTACTCTAATGTGTGGGTATAGTCTCCTCATAGTTCAATTTTAGACCCCTTCCAATAGTTAGCATCCAATGGAATATGCGGAGACACACATGAGGTGTTGTATCAAAACAGCTTCAGGAACCAATTCAGTTTCGTATGTTCTTGTTTCATACAATTTGGTATCATTTACAGGATTCCATCCTGCTATTTTACAATTTTAAGATCTGTATATAAGATATTTATGAATGTTTCAGATACACATATGGGTATGTGGCTAGTGCATTATAAACACATGTTCTGGTAGGATGTCTGTGTTTCCTGGGGTTTGCATCGCTATAATGGTTTGTGATGTTATAATTTCATATGATTTTCTATTTGTGTGATACACATATTGTTTGGATTAGATTGTTATTTATGGATTATAGGCTCTAGGAAATTTTCAAAGAGGCATGTAATTTGGATTTAGCTCTTAGGAAAAAGATGGAAGAGGAGTCTCTTGTATCATGATAGAAATATAGGATCCACATGCTACAATCATATTATATTGTGATTTTATTAACTTCCTTCTATTACATGGTTGTGTGGATCTATAGTTAGGTGACCAGTGATTAGAAAATTGGTTCATTTTTTTGGTGAAGATGGTGTAGTGACCCCACTGGGTCAGTATGGTATAGGAGTATGGGTGTTTAAACCCATGTTGATTGTTTTTGTTTAAAATTGGTTGCATGTCTATATCCCCCAAGGAGCGGTCTGATGTGAAGTTTCTCAAAGATAGAAGATTCACTAGTTTTGAGAAGTTGATTGGAATATGACACCTAAATGGTGGAGGAACATAGATAATGGTGTTTTGTTTTGTTGATGTTGTGTGATGGTGATATTGGGGAATGTAGATTTCTATGAGATTCATCATTATATGAGTTTTTATATGCATTAGTTGATTGGCCCCAATTATCTTTTTTACCTTGATCTAGGGTTGGGAGTTAGTGTCATGTGTATTTTTTGAATATCCCTCGAGAGGGTTTTGTTGAGTTATGAGTTTTTTTTAGTGCACCAGAAAATGATGTATTCTTGTGAATCATGATAATATGGGAGGAATTTTTATGTCTATTATGGTTATTTTGCATGTATAATACCTTTTCTGTGATTAAGATAACTTGATTTCAATTGGTTTATCTGGTGGTAGGATTTTAGAGGGGCATGATTATTGGGTTCTTAGACAAGGTGATGGATATACATATGAGTTAGGAATAATGGATATGAGATTCAATGTGAGTACATGCATTGATTTGGGAAATGAGGTTTATGTGCATGAATCAGTTTTGGGTGACGACCCTACATGCAAGTTGCTTTTGGAATGATATGAATGAATGTGTATGGTTTTATTGGTTAATAATGTCTTTTCGGTTCTAATGTTTTATTTTGTATGTGGTTTATGGGATTAGTGTTACCAAGGTATCCAACCTGGTTAACTCTGGAGAAGACTCTCGAAATGAGGTGATAGTACAGATGATCGTAGAGGGGTTCCTGAATGACACTCTAGTCACGAGTGGTCAAGCATGTGGTTTTTGTTTGGTGAAATGATTTTGGGTTTGAAATAACCATGGGTGATCTACGTCAGGTGAGATATGAGTGTGGGGAATGCATGGCCTATTGATGGGGCTTATGGGCAAAGGATTCATAAGGCTTGACTCATTATAGTTTGAACATGGTTCTGTGGTGGGAGCAAACAAGAGTGTTTTTGGAAAGAGTATGATGTTATAACATATCTTTTTTTTATTTGATTTTATGATTGAAAAAACTCATACCCTTATACATTAATGTTTATCCATCATTTTTTAGAATTTATTTTTCATGATTAATTTATCTTACATTGTTTCTCCAAGTATTTCTCTTATGATGAGTAAAATATTAGATCTTAGACAAAGTATTGAATCTTACAGGAAGTGAAGAATATCTTAAAATTAACCATAATTACAATTTATTGGATGATTATACTACTATGTAAGACAACATCATACACAGAGAATGATTGAGTTGTTCGGTCCAAATGTTCTAGTTGAATGAAAATATCAGAATATATTAAATTAAAAAAAGGATACTAATAAGTAATTATTTTAAGAAAAGTAAATTACATTGAAGAAGTGATGTGTTGAATATTACTAACATATTTATCTCACATTGAAAATTATCTTATATTGATTTTATGATAGTTTATCTTATGAATAAGAGAAATTTTATTTCATGATTGTATACTTATGATGAACAATACCATTAGTTTCTATCTTATGAAGATATAGTTATTGTGTAATGTAATGGTCAATTTTTTAATATCTTGTTATGTAATTTAATTTTTTCAGAGTGTATCATAAAAATAGACTATCAATTGAATGAAATATTAGACAAAATAATAATTTCCATGAATGGAATGACACGAATAACAAGAATATTTCAGACTTCACTAATGAAAAATTAATTACTATATTTTGAAAGATTGGATGCTTATCCTTAATATCCATTCATGTCAAGATAACTATTTTTATTTCATTAATATTACGATTATCTTATTGTAATGATGAAAAAGATATCAAAATGGACCATTTACTCACTGCATTAGAAGAAACGATGGGATATAAAGTCACAAATATAGACACACACACACATATATATAAATAATCAGAAATGTATGTTCAAATACATGATAAAAACATTTTTTGTCTATTTTTATTAGTTCACTCAAAATTCGTTAATATACTCTTAAACTAAAAATTAAATACTATTATATTCTCCAGACAAATCATCAGCTTATATGATTTTTGCTCACAATAGCGTGCTGCAATAGTGTCTTCAAATGTTTTATTATTCTCTCCTGTTTACACAAAGTGTATGACTGTGTTTATGAATGTGCATTTGTATAGTAAATGAATAGCCTAGTTGAAATATATTATACCATTTTATTAGGTTATATATACTTGTACTCAGATGGGAGCTCTGGTAAAAGGTATGATATAATGAAAATCACCAAATTCATGGAGTATAGTGTTGGTGGAGTAGACTATGATATTTTTATTCCCTGAAGCACTATAAATATATTTAGTTCGATATTTTTTATATATTATTTGCTGATGAATATAACTATGTAGGAAATGTATTTGAATGATATTACATAAAGAGGGAGTTTTTTAGTTATTTTTTTTTTGAAACTCAATTCACCCGCTCTTGAGTGTTTAGCTATCCATTATCTAGGATAGAAATTGGTATCATATCTTAGGAAACTTAAGTTCAAAATAATAAAATGACTATTTCAAAACATATTCTTTTGAATGGTTGTTATGGATGATATCCTATATGTTATGTCAGTGGTTAGGGAACAATATTTCAGTGGGGAAAATTATGGTTGGGGGAAAGCTCGCATGATCATTTATTTAAGAAATAATGATCTAAATGTTTATCTTAAAGATGTAAAGCCGTATTAAATTGTATATACATGACCTAGAACATTTAATGATATAGTTTAATATAATTATGGCTTGATATCTAAATCTATGAATGCCATAAAATGTGGATTAGGACTAAACGTGTTCAGTAGGGTTCCATAATGTCTAACAACACATGATATGTGGACCAATATAAGACATTTATATGATGTTTCTGAAAATTTCCAATATCATAAATAAGATATATAAAATATTAATCTTGGTACATTCAATATTTTTGAAGGATAATGTATTAATCAACATAATGGAAGGCTCATTAATATATTCAATAAAATTACCACACTATGATAACCTATTTCTATACCCGAACAAGCATTGGAAGTTTCCGGAGTATTACAAACAATGTGGTGTGGAATATCATCTACAATTAGACGGTTTAAGGATGTATACAACTAAAAAAAACTTCACATTGGAAATATCATTATGTATGCAGATGAAATGGAAACAAGAGTGTAATGGAATAAAATGGCCAAGAAGGAAAATGTTTCCTTGAAGTTTTGTAATAATAAAAATGAAAAGAAGAAAAATTTCATTTTATGAAGAATTTGAATAAGAAGATTCTTTAGGAAATTCTGGAACAAATGATGATAATTATTATCTTAATAAAAAGTCCAAAAATATTTACAGTAAGGGAGGAGGTTTCAGAAGACTCTTTAGTAAGCAATTGGAGAACAATGAAAACACTAAAGAGTTGAGAAGAAATGATTTTAAAAAAGTCAAGATATCAATACTAAAAATCTAATAATTAAATAAAATTAAAATATAGAAAATAAATATATCACTAATGATTTTTTAAAAAAATCCATGAAATAAATGAAGGGAACATTTAGTTCTTTAGATTATTCGAGATAATTCACATAATCATAATCAGATTCTAAAGCTATTATAAATAAGGCCAATATATTCTTCATGGTATATTTTAATGACATAAATTCATATTATTCTTATGATCATGATGATAAATCAAGAAATTAATTCATCTCAATGATGAATTAAATGAATACTATACCTTGTTGGAAATAATGTATGAACTCTTGAAAAATAAAAATAAATTCCTTTGAAACAATTATTATAAAATTTTCAATGAATAATAAGACATGAAAAAATGTTCTTTTAGTTTGGAAAAATTATTTATAAAATTATACTACTTTAAATACTAATCAAGTAAAAAAATAGTGAACCAATATTAGGAATATTAAAAAATAAAATATTATAATTTTTTCTTTCAAAATAGGGGATGATTATTTTAAAAAACATCCTTCGTAAAATGAACCTATAATGGTAAATTTTTTGAATTTTATGTCATGGTGAATGGGTCAAAAATTATAGAATACATTTTGGGAATTGTTATAAAAATAAAAAAGTCTTTAAATATAATTGATTTCACTGAGAAAAAGTAGTGAACTATGATCATATTTTTTGTGTGATAAATAATCAATTTTTTGGAATTAAAAATTCTCTTATAACAAATGTTTTCATAAAAAGACTTTCAATGGTTGTTTTGAAAACAAAAATCTGATATGTTTTCAAAATCCTTTTATAACTAACATTTTGACACCAAAAATTGTTTGGGTACCAAAGAATTATTTTATTCCCCATTAGATTATATGGAAAGGGATATGTGAAAATAACTGAATTTTTTTTTAATATTGGACTCTCATGTAATATGAGATGAGATTACTCCAAACATTCACTCACCATCCAAAAATGGATAAAGGATATATCCATTTTGGGAAAATTAAAAAGGAATGATAGTCATCATTGTATGTAAGGGAAATCCTCATTAAATTATCATTTAAAAATCACTTTTATGTTGATATCCTCAAGCACCACATGATACATATTTTTCAAAATTGTGATGACGGATATTTTTATGATTTTTCTAACAATTCCTATTTAGTTATCACAAATATTTTTCTCAAGATTAAATCTTCCAGAATAGAAAATCATTGCACGTTAGATATTAATTATTTGTGTCATGAAAAAATAGACCGTTTAAATGATTAAATTGATGAATTTTGGATTTGTATTAAAAGACTAGGACATGATAATGTTCATTCTCTGATAAATGTTTCCAAAATAAATTTTATTTTGGACTTTCATAACCTCAAATTGGATAAAAATAAGCTAAACAATGAATGTAAAATTGGATATTAGATCAATTTATCAATTCATAATATTAAATATTTTCATACATTTGGAACTCTTAAACCTATACATATGGATCTATTTCGACCTTCTAAATCTAAAAGTCATACTGGTGAATCATTTTTCTATGTTTTAGTTGGGTATTTTTTAACATATACATGATTATATTTTTTATGAATTATTACTGATGTTCGTTTTCTTTTTATTAATTTTTTTAATCATTTGAAAAATGAAAAAAATGTGATAATCATGTATGTAAGAAGTGATTATGGTGGTGAATTTAATACCCATGAAATTAAATCATAATGCATTTTGAAATTAATTAGACAAACATTATTTTTCTCAAGGACACATCAACATAATGATGTCAATGAAAGGAGAAATCAGACATTACAATAAATTTCTAGGATAATGTTTTTTGAATATAACATGCCCACTCACTTCTAAGAGGACACTATTAAAACATCATGTAATATCATTAATATATTTTTAATAAGAAATATCAACAAGAAAAAAACATATGAGTAATGGAATAATTGAAAACTAAAGGATGTATTTTTCAAATTATGTAGACAAATGTTTTATATCTTGAACACAAAGGATAATATTATCATGTTAAATCCAAAGGATGATGAAGGTATATTCCTAGAAAACTAAAATACTTCAAAATATTATAGTGTTTTAAATAACAGGTCATGAATTTTTGAAGAATCAAATCAAGTGAATTTTAATGAATTTTATACTCTTGATTAGAAAATGAATCAAGAAAATGTTCAAACTGATTCACTCAATAATATGTGAACCGAACCTCAATAAAACCACAATAAGGATGATTATTTAGAAATCGATTATATTAAAACAAATCTAGTAGAGGTATTTATGAGTGAACTTGAATATTTGTTATTGATAACACCTAGATACCATAATGACCATACTTTATAAATACTTACAGGATACCTAGATAAAGTTGTAAGAACTAGAAAAAACACTTAGGAAATCTAGTGGAATTATATACATTCCTGACCATTCTAGAATCTAAATATATGGAAGAAATATTAACTATGATAAGTAGTATATAACCTATTATAATCATTCTATATTAATTATAGTATATGAATATTATATTATATCATATCATATTGAAGTTAAGTCTTTTTATAAATGAAATTTCACTAGAGGAATATTATATTAAACAAAAAACTTGTTTTTAAAACCCTCACTTTGATAATTCTATTTTTAAACATACTAATGATCTATGTAGACATAAAAAAGCTTCAAGAGTGTTGTATGAATGTTTAAGAAATTTTATTTTACCAAATATTTTTATAGTAGGATTGGGAGGAAAATTTTATTAAAGAATAAATCATCCTTAGATATTATGATATTACAAATTTATATTGATAATGTTATCATTGGATAAAAAATTAAACAAAATGAAATAACTTTTGAAAACCTATGTAAAAATAATTACAAATGATTGTGATGGGAGAGTTTAATAGTTTTATATAATTTCATGTTTTCCAAAAACAAATTAGAAATATATTGAAAGAAAATAGAAACTTGATTTACATAAGATGATTATATATGAAAATAGCAAGACATACTCGACTCATATGAGCTCCAATATTAAACATCATTTGGATGAAATAGGTAAAACGTTAGAAAAATGTTTTATAGATTAATTGTATGATATTTTTCATATCATACTACAAAAAGAAAATTTATTATGTTTTTAGTAGGTTTTTTTCAATAATTCAATCCAAACCCAATGAATCAAATCTAAATGATGTTAATTTTTTTAATATATTCAAAAATAACTATTCCAATTTATTTTTATTTTCATAAATAAAAGATTTGAATTTAACATCATATTGAAATGCATAATTTTTTGGATGTTGACTACATAGAAAAAGAAAACCAGGAATCTACCATTTTTTGTAAATACCTAGTATCTTAGTTGAGTAAGGAATCACACTATGTATCATTATCATCTATTGAAGATAATCATATTAGTTAAGGAAATATTTATGTAAATGTGATGTAGGAAAACACACTTTAGTGGTTTTTGGATTTAATATTTCATTCATTATAGTAAAATGTGATAAATAATGTGCAATCGACATTTTAATGAATCTCAAAAACCATTCATGAACAAAGAACATTGATTATGAAATAATTTCTTCTGAGATCATGCCCAAATGAATGATGTATCTTTATATATTTTATCATGTAAAAACAATTAGAATTAAATTTTACTAAACCATTGTCTCATAGTATTTTTGATTTTATTATGGTATATATAGTAATGTTTAATTTTAGTGAATGTTTTTGTATATTTTTATTTTGTATTAAATGTAAATATTTTATTTACTAAATATTATTTAATATATATTCCTCCTTTTTTTTATTAGTAATATTCAATAGGTCACATAACTATGTCCTAGTAATAATTACCCAACACATCAATGTGTGAAACAATGATTACCAAAAATGAAAACGATTAACTATATATGAGAAATAATTTGAAAATATTTGAACCCTATTTATCTCAACCAATTCTTTTTACCGTAACCATGAATCATTACGACCATCTAAATCTATAATCTATAGTGAAAAATAAAAAAAGTTGTGGGAACCACCATTAGGTAGAATAAATAAAAAAATGATTTCAAGAAAATAATGGGGAGAAAGAGATATTCTTTCAATTGGATGGACGATATTGATATGTTTTATAAAAATTTCATTAATTATAAAAAATGTAAGTACATTTTACATGAAAGGATAACCATGTTCATATTCAAAAAGTTTTTTTTCAATGAATCAGTAGTCCTTCATTTTAGTGATGATGACTACCTTGTTACATCCATAGTAATCTATCTAAAAAACATCATAACATTTGTAAAGTTATCAGAATCCCTAAAAATCACTCATGAAGGCTACCTTTCGTCCAGCCCTATGTAGTTACTATTGATGGAGTCACTCTCTCAAATATAATGATGTCACTCTTCAGAACAAATGATTTTGAAAAGAATCCCTTAGAGGATTTTGAACTCAAATTAACATTGATTTCCAAATTCATATTGCCAATAATATTGTAATGAAATGGTGAGTTTGAGAAAATTATCTATCTAGAAAACTATTTTCATTGTCCATTTATAATAAAAATACTATAAGTCTTGAATGTTATAATTTACTACACATTCATAGTGATGAAAAAAATTATTTTTATTTATATCATTTGAATGGATCATAAAAATCTTTTTTCAAAATTATATTATATTATTATAATTGAATACCACATTACGTTTTCATGGATTCACCCCTTAAGTGAATGTGTTTTAATAAAAAGTTGTTTGAGTTTGAATTTCTTGTAAAATGTGTCAATTTCCATAACATTATTATGGAAGTGGAGCTCACATCGACTTGTGGGGGGGAGTAATATCACATACATGAAATACCTGTGTTTGTTGAAGAATTACCTTAGAATACTCAGATAAGATAAATATAGGATGATAAAGAGACTCTCTGTGAGGTAACTAATAGTTTGAGTAGGCATTAAATTTGGAGAAAAAACATCATGTTAGGAGAGTACACCTCCTACACCTTTCTCCATACTAATACATGTTAATAAAGAATGTATAGCCTCTAGAATTAGCTATATGTTTTATGTTGATTAGGACAAGATAATTTAGTTAGGACCCATAACATCCCATATTATTACTATTCCCAAGCTAAAGAATTAGAAAAAGTGACCACATGAAGGGTAAGTAGATCCAAATCTCAAGAATCAAATAATGTCGAACAAGTACCTGATGCAGATGGAAGAAAATAATTTTGTTAAAATATATGTAAGGAAAATAAGAAATTCCTTCTCTTATTCATGTAGAATATATAAATTATGATGTCACAGAAATTGGAATAAGTGTTTATAAAAAACTCATTTAAGCTACAAAAAGTTACTTTATGAAGTATAATAAATAAATTCTCATGTGAATGAGTCCAGTAATGTATTAGGGAGAATTTTTGACCAGATTATTCAATGTTTTATGATCAAGAAGTAAGGTTGTTGGTTCAACCAATATTTTCTTTTTTTTAAGAAAATACTCTATAATAAATGAAAACATTTCTGATATATATATTTTAATATTATTTAATTTTTCTAAGAAATGGATACTTTGAATGACTCACCGAATTTCTTTAAGTATGAAATTATGTCAAGGTATCTGTTTCATCACTTTTCGAAAATTGTTATTGATGAATTGATAAGGTTTATATTTCCTAGTAAATAATCCTTTGAATATATTGATATGCTAAGAAGAGAGATTTAATAAATTTTCAGTTAGAAGAATCTATAATATCCCTGAAATCCAATCCAGATGATGAATGATGTTATATTTATCATAACATGTATACCAAATATGTGTGTTTCATTATAAAATGATTTTGATGATATAAAAAATAAAGATAAAGATATATTTCAATTAGTGGTCAACAATATGATGCCAAATTCCTCTGAAGATGAAGAAGATCTAAAATATAATCATTAATAGAACCTTTAGGATGACAAGTATCAATTAATGAAAATGAATTGGACTCCATTGTTCATATGATAGAAAACTAGTTTCAAGTATTCAAGAATCTAATAACTAGTTGTTTTAAGAAAGAATACCTGAATAATATCATTTGATATTTTTCTCATCATCTATGGAATAGATTAATAACCCTTCTTCAAAATTTAAAGAATGAAATAGTGAAAAGGATCAATGCATTTTCATGTCCCCTATTTCAGATTCATTGACGAAATTTTCTAGGACCTGAAATTGTTCATGGAATCCATCCACTTCTCATTATTTAAATGAAATATTCTACCACAATAAAATCTATCCAGGTAGAACATACGGTTTATAAAATAATTATATTTTCATTTATCTAATCCATCCTATAAAATTTCCATTACGCAAGAAGATTAATTTTTTAGGTTGTGTAATAATAATATTCCCTCAAAATTCAATCAACACCACAAAAATAATAGTCATGAAGATCAATCTAGTATTAGACCATCTCTAGAGATGATAGGTGATTTGTTTTTGTAGTAATAATTTATTCTCATCTACCATCATCATTTTTACCTCATTTTCAACCATTATCATTCAGTAAACTCCTTCTAAAAAATGGTGTCTAGTTTCGTAGTTGATATACACATCAGTTCGTGAAGGGGGTTTTTTATTGGAAGGAAATCTTTAGGAAATTCCAATCATTATATGTTCATGTTATTGATAAAATATTTGAATCTATTTTATATTAAATTTGTAATTCCTAAAATATTTTACTACCCTAATGCATTTAATTTTTATTTTATGATATTTATTTTTCATACTATTTTATCCTTTTATATGTTATTCAAAATTCATATTTTATTAATTCTCAAACATTTCAGTCTACAATGTGTTATATATTTATCTTTGTAATAAATATGATTTATTATGTTTTTTAGTGATCCCATATAGAAACTATTTATTTCCAAATTCTATTATGAATAAGTAGTATTATTTGTTTGATAATGTTCATGTGCAATATAAATTTTATTTCTTACTCTACCTCATTTTTACATCAGAAAATGTGAGAGAAGAAAAGGATAAAAAATAAATTAATTATTAATATTTTCATTCAAAAAGGGGGAGAATAAATTAATATATATATATATATATTAAAGAAAAGGATTTTCATAAGGAATTTTATTTAAAATAAATGAATAAAAGAAAACAACCTTTTCTAGAATTTTAGTCACAGCTACAAATTTTTAGGAGAAAAAAATATTATTAAATGAATTTTTTATTCTATTTAATGTGGTTTGTGATCATAAAAAAGGGACAGTTTTTTTGATATAACGTGTTGTTCAGACCTATCTTGGATTTATTTGTTTTTATGATTCCAAAAATCCACACTATTATTCTAACAATTTCATCTGAATGGTTTCAAATTTTAATTACCAAACTAAAATTATCATAAACTTTTTTCCCATATTTTTATCTTAATATGAGTAAAATATAAAATATTTAACAACGTATTCCATCTTATAAGAATTTAATAATATATTATGATTACTAAGAATAAGAAAGTATTGTAATTTTATTATACTTTTTCTGATTTTCTCATATATAAGGAATGATTTATTTTCTCAATCCAGATGTTATAGTTTGATTGAAAATATAAGAAGTCATTATCTTAAAAAAATGACATTCATTAAATATTACCTTACAAAAAAATTTAATATGATGAAGAAGTTATGTGTTGCATCTGAGTAACATATTTATCTTATGTGAAAATTATCTTATGCAGTATTAGAGATGTTTTATCTCCGGTGACAGAACTGGTGGCAGTGAAAGACAAAAGCAGTTGCAGAGTTTGTCTCTCGGTGCCTCACTTGTCAGCAAGTGAAGGCAGAGTATCAGGTACCAGCAAGTTTGGATTAGACATTAGATGTCCCAGAGTGGAATTGGGATGAGATATCCATAGACTTCATGACAGGATATCCATGGGTCATGACTCTATTTGGGTGATCATCGATCGACTAACCAAGTCTTCCTAATTTCTACTGATAAGAGAGCTGGGTTCAGTAGAGAACATGGGACCCCTCTATGTGCAGGAGATTGTGTGGCTACATGGAGTACCTTCGACGATTGTCTCTGATCGTGATACACTTTTTATGTCCCGGATATGGAAGGGGTTGTAGGAGGCTTTTGGGACATATCCTCATTTTAGTGTGGCCTTCCATCCTCAGACGGATGGCCAGTCTGAAAAAACCATTTAGACCCTCGTGGACATGTTCTATGCTTGTATCCCCGACTACAATCGCAGCTAGGAGGATCACTTACCTTTGGTGGAGTTTTTATACAACAACAGTTATCACTCCACCATTGGGATGACACCTTTGGAGGCATTGTACGGGAGACCTTACAGATCACCTTTGTATTGGACAGACCCAACGAAGTCTGCACTAGTGGGACAAGAGATGGTATGAGCTACCACAGAGAAAATGCAGATCATCCAAGAGCAGATGAAGACTACACAGAGAAGGCAGAATTCTTATGACGATAGGAGACAAAGAACTCTAGAGTTTGAGGTTGGCAACCACGTCTTTTTACAGGTCACACCATGATGAGTTTGCGGAGATTTTTCCAAGGTGGCAAGTTATCTCGGAGGTTAATCGGACCTTTTTAGGTCATCTTCAAAATTGGAGAGGTGGAATACCGCTTAGCTCTTCCACCTCAGTTGCACCTGGTGCACGACGTCTTCCACGTATCCATGTTGAGGAGATGCGTCCACGACCCAAATCACATCATCTACCACGGAGAGATGGAAATCAATGATTGGACGCCATATACCGAGGTTCCATTAGAGATTCAGGATCAATGAGATTGGGTCCTTCATGGGTGTTTGATACCTCTAGTGCTCGTTTTCTGGCATCATGAGATCTTCCAAGAAAGAACATGGGATAGGGATGCTCAGATTCGTGCTCATTACCCTCACTTGTTTTCCTAATTTTGAGTTTCGGATTTAGAGATGTAAAGACCTAAGGTGGGGAGAATGTAATGACCTAGAATTTCCATGTAACTTTTTTAATTAAATAAGAATATTAAAAGTTCGAGAAAATTGACAGTGCGTGATTCTAAGACCCGAAGTGACCAGACTGAATTTATGAACTTATTTTGTGTACATTCGGTAAACATACAAGAAGTTTTTTCAACTTTTTAACCGATGCTCAGAATTGAAATCTGAGGGCACTGTTGAACTCGCAGCGCCGATATTCTCTTAAGGAAACTTTCACCTCGATGGGGGTTGGTCAACAGTGAAAGATAATTTTATGGTATTTTTGTGATAGGATAAAATAAAATAAAATTTGTGTAAAATTTTATTTTATTTTTCTTTAGGATCTCCCTCGTGGATTTTGATAGGTGGGGGCCACCTGAACTAAAACCTCTCAAAAAAAGTTATGGTGTTGGGGGAACCCGAGCCTAACTTCACCTGTGGTTTATGGTGGTGGGGACCACCTGAGACTTAAACCTCTTGAAATTCCATATAAAGTGTGAGAATCCTCTTGATCACCCTCACTTAATTGTGCCAACCCTCCCCTTAATTAATTAATCAATAACATAAAATTATTAATTATGCTAATTTTAAAGTATTCCAAAAACTTAATAGATAGCATAATATAATATTTTGGCTATCTCTCCATATTGGTTGGATTGGGAGGAAGGATCCTTGTAATAAAAGATATCCAACGAAGAATTCCATAAATGAATGTCGACTTCAGCTTCAACTTCTTCATCATTACATTCATTGATGACGAAAATCATCAACGTCAAAGAACCACTGATCAAGGGAACACTGACTTCACTGACGTCCATCTATCCCCATCAACATCATCCCCTTCCTTGTGACCTCTGTCAATGAATAAAAGAAGGTAGGGGGTTATTATTGAATTCTTGATTTCTCCCGATTAATTTCCTCATTCTTGGAAAGCATGGAGAATGTGGATCAACCAAAATGAGTTGATCCACGATATGTATAAAATTGTAGATTTTTTCATTCTTTACTCCAGATTATCGTTGAGCCACTTGATACCACTCTAATGCGGAGTGTGCAGGCTAAACAAACATGGCCTGACCCCACCGTTGTTCTTCTTTTTTGGTGTGTTCATCGCAGTGGAAGAAGGCGATGACTGGTGTCAGGGGTTGGAACTGGTGGAACTCAGGAACCACGATGAATGTGACGAAGGCAATGACACTGCCCTGCGGCCACTACCTCCCGCGACCACTAATGTCTGGGTCTCCGTCGCACGTGGCCTCTGCCCCCCGCGGTGCTCCACCACCCTTTGCCATACGAGACACCTCGTGACCTCGTTGCGTCACACCGTGACCCTCCCACCCGCCATGCGGCCCGGCTGCACTGTCCTCACCCCTTTGAGATGCACCATGGCCTTGTTCATCCCATGGCCCAATGAGCCTCCCTGGGGCCTCGTGCCGCCCATGGCCTCTGCCACCCCCGCAACCCCCACATGGTTCAGCGGCCCTCATGCCTCCCTCACAGTCCCACGTCGTCACACCACTCATAGCCTCCACCACCCCGCATGGGTCGGGCCGCCCAATGCGGTCATAACCGGACCTAGCAGGTCGTGTCTCTCAGCGAGTCAGGCCGGGTTGACCTGAATCGGGTCGGCCTAGTCCAGGTCGGGAAGGACTCAGACTCACTTCACCACATTTACGCATCTTCAGCCATATCTTTGGCACCTGGAATCCATTTGACAAACAGTCAATGGAACTAAGAACCATAGAGTGAGAAGGTCCCTTTGGAATACAACACTAGAGATTTGGATAATGTTAGGGAACAGTCGGGTTGGATCGAGCACAAATTCCACAGGGCCCTCGAGACTAAAAGGCTAATAACTCACAGATCGGGCATCCGATTGACGCACTGTCTATTGCGTTGAGAACACTATGACGTGGTAGTATATTGAGATACTTATTCGTGAGACTTCATGGAAGTGGGAGAATCATCTAGTGGTTTGTTAAGTGAACCCTCCAGAAGAGAAGCGAGCATAATACACGAACCCTGTAGCTCACTGTGACATGAAGAATAAATAGTGATCTTGTGTGGGGCAGAACCGAGTGATCCTATGTGGGTCAGCACCAAGAGATCTTGTGTGGGTAATCATCGAGCGATCTTTTGTGGGTTAGCACCAAGCAATCCCGTGAGGGTCAGCACCGAGTGATCCAGTATGGGTCAGCACCGAGTGATCTTATGTGGGTCTCCCTCTCAACTAAGTAATATGATTCAGTAGTTACATCTAATCATCTCTACTACTATAATTAAGTTATACATGGTGTGAGTAGAGTTCAAACATGTGTGGTACTTTCCTTCGTGGTAATAACTTGGTTGTATTCTTCTATATGTCGTACATGTGTGGAACATGTATTTGTGGTTTTCCTTCCTTTGTGGAATAGTTGAGCATTGTGGTTTTGGGTTAGACCATGTGTTTCCTCATGATTGAGATGGGTGTAAATGATAATATTGGTATACGTATGGGCATATACCTATATAGGGTTGATAGTTGACTTCATTCTTTGAGTTTTATCCTTTCTAGATTTTGTGTGACCTTGAGGGTCTCGGGGTCCCTACCGAGTATCCTTATACTCACACCTTCATGGGCTGTGCCAACACCTTGTGTTGTTTGGTGGAGACGAAGGACAACGTTGATAGAGACTGAGGGTACCAGGATTGGATGGTTCCTGGAAGAGGACCTTATGACGAGTTGGTACATGGAGGAGACAGACAGGCATGGTGTACTGAGGAGGTGATCTGTACCAACCCCTCAGGTTGGAACCTCAGAGGACAACCTAGTAGTTTTCTTCCTTTTTTCTCTAGTTTAATTTTACTTTTAATTTATTGTACTTCCCAGTTTTCTTGTACTTTCCAGTTGGGCTTGTATTCTGGTCCCTTTTACTAACTGCACTCACTATGTTTACTATTCGGTTTACTTGAGTTCTTATCATGCGGTGTGCCTGGTTGTGTGTGTTATAGGATATAAAGGCAATGCCTTCCCAGTATTAGGGAATACAACTTAGGTTCTAGTTTCCATTCCCTACCATAAGGACGGCGGGCTTGGGGTAGTCACAACACGGGCCTCAGAGGATGGGTCATTACAAATTAGTATCAGAGGAGTCAGTTCTACTGTATAATATATCACTTTGATTTTTTTAACGGTGATAGTGTTATGTGTAGTGAGTATGTTTATTAGTTTAGGGAATCCATTGTTGGTGTGGCAGCCGTCGTGTCCACACACTAGGACCCTGATTTCTGATTTCCGACTCAGTGCCGGAAAACACTGATTGCACATGTGCTTTTAAGAGTTATTTTTGTGAACACTTTGAGTCATCTCACTAGTTATAACATATAGACCATGGTGCACGTGTTTCTTTTAAGGATGCCTCTACCAAGACAGCCAACTAGTTTTACGAGATTTTTACGGACTTATAGCCCACTGAGACGAAAGGCCTCGATGCAAGTCCCTCTTCTAGTAGAAGCACCAATGGAGGGACGAACGATACTATTACCCATTGGTCCACTGATTCCACCAGCCCCGACAGCATAGGGTGCATGCTTCTAGAGCGCGTTGCACGAGTTCCAGCACAAGATGCCACCTAGGTTTAGGGGCTATATGGACCCATAGGAAGCTGAGGATATTCTGGAGGCCATGGTGAGTGTTTTCCAACTAGTAGGGAAACCAGATGACCTCTTGGTGATCCTTACTTCCTGAACTCTACCGGAAGTAGTAGGAAGACGATGGATCTTGATGCTGTAAGTTCACAATGAGGTGACGCTTCTCTTAGTAGACTTTGAAGCAAGTTTCGGGCCGAGTTTTTCATATTGACTATTCACGTAGTGCGCATAAAGGAAATAATTCATATTCAACAGGGTAGCATGATTGTGGCTCAGTACAGGGCGAGATTCAGCGACCTATCATGCTACTCCACTGATATGGTGTGGGATGCATTCTTCAGGGCCCAGAACTTCGAGCAGGGCCTATGGCGAGAGATCAGAGCATCTATGTTCTCAATCATCTTCCCGACGTAGGCGGGGGTGTTAGTGAGATCCCTCTTATTGAAAAGTTTTCTTGCTAAACAATCACTAGAAGTGAGACCCACCACCAGTAATCATATAGCGGAGTCTTACATAGCTGGTTGCAGATAGATGAAATAGAGGTCCAAGTGGAACAGACCTACTGGTGGATGACCACATGATTCAGGGTCGGGTTTGCGGGGCACACAAGGCATATCT
The DNA here is from genome assembly GCA_963277665.1 of Viscum album. Taxonomy (NCBI): domain Eukaryota; kingdom Viridiplantae; phylum Streptophyta; class Magnoliopsida; order Santalales; family Viscaceae; genus Viscum; species Viscum album. Next base: position 1,426,588,993 of record OY728156.1, on the reverse strand, counting down.
AGTCATGCCAGGTGTGAGCAGTGTTACGCATTCAGCGGCTAGGGTCACTTGGCTCATGACTGTCCGACCTGCCATACGGATGGTCAGCAGACGTTTGAAAGACCACCCACACAGAGACATAGGATCGACCGATGAGTTCTACGGGGAGCAGGTAGATGTGGAAGAGAAGCTGACCATGTATATGGTGGTGGGAGATGATTCATGATGTTACCCCCACCCCCACAAGTAGTTCCACCACAACCATAGGGAGTAGGAGGATAGGGGAAATCTTACCTCTAGGCAGTTGAGGCATATGATCATGGCGCTCTGGAGATGATTTGAGTCATGATCTGTGTCTACTCCACCTTAGCTACATCACTTATATACATAGGTTCCAGTCATTATTCTCTTTCTTCTTCCATTGTTCAGAGCTTAGAGATTCTGATAGAGCCGTTGGATCGATCCTTATGGATAGAGACTTCTATGGGAGATGATTCGATGATTACACACTAGTTCTGGTATTGTGAGATAACTCTAAGAGGTGAGAGATTCAGCTTTTATCTTCTAGTAGATGCGTTTATTCCTTATAATGTCATCTTTGGTATGGACTAGATATCTAATTTCCAAGCTTAGATTGACTGTACTAGGCACCACGTACGGTGTGTCTGTACAAATGGGACCAGGTTTACTTTCACCGGTGAGAAGGGAGCCTATGTAGGGTAGGATGGAATTACCAGGAGGAGGGTGTAGTCGATCACTCATCAGTTGTCTAGCCTTACACTCAGAGCGGTTGATGTAGAGAGCCCGAATTATCCTTTAGTGGTGGACCAGTACATAGATGTCTTCCCTGATGATGTTATGGGACTACCTCCTCACAGATGGGTGGAATTTTACTTTGACTTGTACCCCAGGAAGACACTGATATCTACACTGGCATATCAGATGTCTTCCTTGGAGCTTCGTGTGCTACAGGTACAGCTGGAGGACTTATAAGGGAAAGGGTTCATTCAGCCTAGTGTTTCTTCTTGGTCAGCCCTGATTTTGTTAACCAAGAAGGCAGATGGGAGCTTGACACATTGAGTCGACTATCGGTGCATGAATCAGCTTACCATGTAGAACATGTACCCACTCCCTGGGATTGATAATATCTTTGATAAGCTGAAGTGACAACGGTGCTTCTCAAAGATAGACCTCAAATTAGGTTATCCCCAGCTTAGAGTACGATATAAGGATGTGTAGAAGATGTCTTTCAGATGTCTGTATGGCCACTATGAGTTCTTTGTTATGCTATTCGGCATGACCCACACTCCAATAGTGTCCACATGACTCATTAATGGGATCATTCAGCCATGCATTGATCTCTTTGTAGTAGTCTTCATCGAAATTTTTTTGATCTACTCGACTACTGAGTAGGATCATACTTATTATTTGTAAGTAGTACTGGACACAATCCGAGAGCACCAGTTTTATGGTAAGCTCTCGAAGTGCCAGTTCAGGAACCGAGAGGTTCACTTTCTTGGACAAGTAATATCATAGGATATATTTGCAGTAGATCCATCGAAGATTGAGGCGGTACTTTCTTGGGATCCACCAAAGAGTGTGATGGAGGTACAGAGTATCCTGGGTTTGGCAGTATACTACTGGAGATTTGTTCCAGATTTCTCTAGATTTGCAGCACCTCTATCACCTTTGAATAAGAAGGGGCAACCCATCATGTTTTAGGAGAGATGCCAGTCAATTTTCCAAGAGCTGAGGCAGAGTAAGACTAGTTCCCCCAACTTGAGGATTCTAAAGAAGAGAGTTTGGTATGTAGTCTACTACGACACATCAGAGACCAGACTCGGATATGTCCTAAAATTGGAGCGAGTAGTGATCGCATATGGTTCTCGACAGTTGAGACAACACGAGAAGAACTATGCTACCCATGACCTGGAGTTAGTAGCGGTGGCCTTTGCATTGGAGATATGGTGACATTACATTATGGGCTATCATTTTATAGTGAACTCTAATCACAAGAGTCTCAGGTATATCATTTCTCATAAGGACATGAACCTGTGACAACAATGTTGTCTTGAGATTCTCCAGGACTATGAATTCTATATAGTCTATACTCCTTGGAAGGGGAATGTTGTAGTAGATGCACTCCACAAGAGATCTAGTATACAGCTACTCGGCGTGGTGATGGAGCAGCTGGCTGCTTTGTATATATCATTTGTTGATCTAGATGGATTAGCTTTTCTTCAGTATCTTAGAGTCACTCCCCCACATCATTAGTGATTCATGGAGACACAGTGTGGGGATACTGACTACGAGGCTCGACGTGCTCAGATAACCATAGGGCAGCCACCTGATGGATTTTATGAATGTGGGGAGCATGTCATCCTCTTCAGAGGACGTACCATGGTACTAGTGTCACATCGGAAGGAAGTGATGGGGGAGTCTCACACATTCACTTATGGGGTATATCCAGAAGTGGTGAAGATGTACCAGGATCTCTCACAGCAGCACCGGTGGCTGACAATTAAGAAAGCAGCTGTAGAGTTTGTCTTTCGGTGCCTCACTTTTCAGCTAGTGAAGGCATAACATCAGGTATAAGTAGGTTTGGTTCAGCCTTGAGAGGTCCCAGAGTCATAGTGGGAGAGGATATCAATGATCATCATGACAGGACATCCACGTACATCCACAGGTCATGACTCTATTTGGGTGATTGTCTACCAACCCACCAAGTCAGCCAACATCCTACTGACAAGAGAGTAGTGTTTAGTAAAGAACATGGGATGCCTATATGTGCAGGAAAGTTTGAGGCTACATGGAGTACCCTTGACTATTTTCGTCGATCATGATACACGTTTTACTTCATGGCTATGGAAGGGGATGCAAAAGGATTTTAGGACAAAACTTTTTTTGAGGACCTCCTTCCATCCTCAGACGGATGGCCAGACTGAGCAGACAATTCTGACCCTTGAGGACATGCTGCGTGCTAGAGTCCTCAACTTCGGTCACAGTTGGGAGGATCTATTTCCATTTGTGGTGTTGACATACAACAACTTTTATCACTCCACCATTGGGATGCAACCATTTGAGGTGTTGAACGAGTGACCTCGAAGATCACCATTGTGCTGGATTGACCCAGGGGTGTCAACACTAGTAGGACAAGAGATGGTATAAGCTACCACTGAGAATGTGTAGATTATCCAGGAGTGGATGAACACTGCACAGAGCAGGAAAATTTTTTATGCCGATAGGAGATGGGTACCTCTGAAGTTTGAGGATGGAAACCATGTCTTTTTACGGGTCTCAAATCAATGAGGATTGTGGAGATTTAGCCAAGGTGGCAAGTTATATCTCAGGTTCATCGGACATTTTCAGGTCCTCAGTAGATTTGACGAGGTGGAATACCGCATAACTCTTCCACCTCAGTTGCACCGGGTGCATGACGTCTTCCATGTATCCCAACTGGGACGATATGTGCACGACCCTTTACACATCATCAACCACGAAGAGTTGGATGTCGAAGATTGGACGACTTATACGGATGTTCCATTAGAGATTGAGGATCGATAGGATTAGGTCCTTTGTCTGTTGTCGATACCTCTAGTATGAATTCGCTGGCAGCATGGGAACCTCTTGGAGAGCACATGGGAGCAGGAGGCTTAGATTCATGCTCAGTTCCCCTACTTTTATTTCATGTTTTGAGTTGTGGCTTATGTGGACGTAAAGCCCTGAGGTAGGGAGATTGTAAAGACCCAGAATTTTAATGTAATTTATTTAACTAAATAGGAATTTTACGAGTCCATGAAAATTGACGGTGCATGATTCCCTGGCCCGGAGTGCCTGGAATGAATTTATGAAAATTCTTTTGTGCAAGTTATATAAACGTATGAGCAGGTTTTTATAAATTTTGAACTAGGGCTCAGAATTTAAATCTGAGTGCATGGTTGAACTCGCAGCACTAATATTCTCTTAAGGAGACATTCACCTCAATGACAGTCGGTCGAGAGTGAAAGATAATTTTTCGTTTTTTCAAGATAAGATATAATATAATAAAAGGTGTGTAACATTTAATTTATATTTTCATTAGGATATACCAAGTGGATTTTTAGAGGTAGGGACCACCTGAACTAAAACCTCTCAACATTGGTTATGGTGGTGGGGACCACCTGATACTTAAACCTTTTGAAATCCCCACTTATGTTTGAGAAACCTCTTGATTTCCCCCACATAATTATGCCAACCCTCCATTTAATTAATTATGCCAACTCATCAAATAATTAATTATGCTAATTTGAATTTATGCCCAAACTTAATAGATAGAATAATCTATTATTTTGTTTATCTCTTCATTTTGGTGGGATTGGGAGGAAGGAGCCTTGGGAGAAAAACACTCCAATGACGAGAACCAACGAAGAACACCGACTTCGACTTCGACTTCTTTCTGGTGACATTCATTGATGAGGAATGTATTCAATGTTAATGAACCAATGATCGAGGGAACACCGACTTCGTTGATGTCCGTCTGTCCCCAACAACATTGTCTCCATCTTCGAGACCTCCGTCAATGAATCAAACAAGGTAGGGGTTTATTTTTGAAATCGTGAATTCTCCTGGTTAATTTTCTTATTATTGGAAAGCATGGCGAATGTGTATCAACCAAAATGAGTTGATCCTAGATTCGTATTAAATTGTAGAGATTTTCATTCATGACTTCTAATTTTTGTTGAGTTTCTTGCTACCACTCTAATGTAGAGGGTACGGGCCAAACATACATGGACCTACCCCTTTGCCATTCTGCATCTTTTGTGTGTTCTTCGCAATGGAAGATGGCGGTGACCAATGTCGGCAATTGGCACTAGCAGAACTCTAAAACCATGATGAAGGAAATGAAGGTAACGACGCCACCCCAAATCCATTGCCGCCTGTGGCCACCGCATCCTTATTCTCCACCATCGGTGGCCTCAGCGCCCTGCGACGCTCCACTGCTCGTCGCACGCCGTGCCGCTTCACGGCTTCGGCCTGCCGCCCCGCGGCCTAGCCTTGCAGCCCCGCAGCCTGCCCTACCACACCGCGTCCTCGCTACACCATCCCGCATCCTACGGCACTGGCCTGATACCTTTCTCCACCGCCCCATATCCTACAGAACTTCCCCGGGGCCCAGGCGCACTTCCCCGTGGCCAAGCCGCGCCGCCTGTGGCCCATCGAGCCACCCCATGGCCTAATACCACCCGCAGCCTCCCACGGACGCTGCACCGCACTTGCATTTCCACTGCCCCCACCACCCTCACTGTATTGTAGTCTCTCCCACCCGGCGTGGGCCAGGTGGGAGCCAATAGGCCATGCCAGGTCAGTCCGACTGGACCAGACCGGACTCGGACCCACTTCGACCAATTTACGCATCTTCGGCCATATATTAGGCTATGTGTGTCCATTTGATGAACCATCTATGGAGCTGTGAACCTTGGAGAGAGACTGTCCATTTGATATACCCCACTGGAGATTTGGATAATGATGGGGAATAGTCAGGTTGGATCGAGCATGATTTCAACTGGGCCCTCAAAACTAAAAGGCTATTAACTCACAGACTGGGAGTCCAATTGACACATTGTCTGTTGCATTGAGACCCCTATGACATGGTGGTCCTTTGAGATAAATTTTCGTGAGACTTTTTAGAAATTGGAGTTTCAATATATGGATTGTGGAGCGAACTCTTCGGGAGAGAAGCTAGCATAGTATGGGAAACCTGTTGTTGGATATGACGTCATGAATGAAGAACGATCCTATGTGGGTCAGCACCTAGTGGTCCATTATGCGTCAGTACCTAGTGATCCATTAGGGGTCATCACCGAGCGATCCAGTATGGGTTATCCCTAAGAGATCCTATGTGGGCATGCCTCTTAACAAAGTAAAATGATTCAGTAGTTACATCTAATCATCTCTACTAATGTATTTAAGTTATACCTGGTGTGAGATGAGTTTTTACCTTTGTGGTACATTCTTTCATGGTAATACCATGGTGGTATTTTTCTTTGTGGGGTACTTCTGTGGTACATTCCGTTGTGGTTTTCCTTCCGTTGTGGAACAATTGAGCTTTGGGATTTTTGGTTGGACCTTGTGTTTCCTCATGATTGAGATGGGTATTCTTGATAACATAGGTATATGTATGGGCATATACCTAAGTAGGCTTGATAGTTGATTTCATGATTTTTGGTTTGTCTTTTGTGGATTTTGTGAAACCTCGAAGGTATATGGGTCTCTTCTATGTATCATTATATAATCAACCCTACACATGCTATTCCCGAACCTGGTTGTGTTTGGTGTAGACGAAAGTCAACATTGATTGAGACTAAGGGTACCAGGACAGGACGGTGCCTGGAGGAGGATCTTACGACGAGTTGGTACAGGGAGGAGACAGACGGACGTGGAGTGTTGAGGAGGTGATAGTTACCTACCCTTCAGGTTGGAACTTCAGAGGACGACCCAAATGTTTTCTTCCTTTTTTCTTTTGTGTACTTTTACTTTCAATTTCTTGTACATTCCATTTTTTCTTGTATATTCCAGTTGGGCTTGTATTCTGGCACCATTTACTTACTGTACTCACTCTATTTACTATTCAGTTTACTTGAGTTAATATCTTGCGGTGTTATTGGTTGTGTGTGTTATAGGTTATAAAGGAAATCTCTACAAAGTTTTATGGAATACACCTTAGGTGCTAGTGGCCAGCCCATAACCTATGGAAGGCTAGCTTGGGGTAGTAATGACATGGGCCCCGGGGGATGGGTCATGACACAAAAATCCCATATACGATAAACCATAATAGAAAATCCTATAGAGTGGTTACCATTATATAGAAATACATATTACACATCATCAAAGGTGCCAATTTTCTATTAAATCACTTAATATTTCAACACATTCTTTAAAAAAAAGCAATCTGCTAATCAGGCCATCATTTGACATAAACATTCAATTCATTTTATAAAATAATTTATTTTCCCAATCAGGAATTCACTCATTCAAAACCTATTCAATACCAAATTCCACTTCAAAAAATTACATAATGTGCCAACTGATCTTTGAATACAATCACTCAAATATATCCTAAAAATATTCCAAACCATCTCTAATTTTTTTTTCGAAAAAACACTTCCATTAACAAGTTCCATATAGTACCTTAACATTCTCTATACCAAAAATATTTCCCAAAGCCATTTCAAATTATAGGTCAAAAATACAGGACACTAAAAAGGACCCAAACTGAACTTCATATCATTTAATGGAAAACTACATTTCAAGGTGATAAACTAGACATGTTTTACATGACACGTTTAAGTATGTTCACTGTGTTCCACAAAATACCCTTCACGTGATATGAGTCATTTAGAAAACTATTCTTATGTATTTAAGGTACATAAAATTCAAAAGAATCTTTAAAATTAGAGCATCTATACAAATAAATTATAAACCAAATCTAAAAATATATAATGAATTTTACCAAACACCTGTGAATATATATATATATATAACATATGATTATAAAAATGTGATGTTGAAATGAAAAAAAAATTGGGGGGATAAAATTACAGGTGATAGCATATAAAAAAAATCCCCATCAAGGGATCAGACTAAGACGAGAAACTTTTACACATGATAAAAATTGGTATTGACCACTTGGAACCACTTCGCACTTGCATGTACATACACCATTATATATATATATATCCATTAGTCTAAGTCATGTATTCCTTATGTTGTGATGGACTATTCTTGAGGGATATGTATATATATATATATATAACTATCCATGTGAACATCCAACCACTAAACATGGTTAAAAATCACTATATTCTTATTTAGGGTCTCAATACACCTTAATTATAAAAAATTAATAAATAGAAAAAAATTAGTAGGTTTAAAATCATACCCAAATAGGCAGTGTTGAGCCAAATTGCCCCCATATTTTTCCCCTTTAGCAGTGGATGACCAAACTCACAAAAAACAAGACCCAATGGTCCTTCCACAAAACCCAACATCAAAAAAATAATGAAAAATTGGTTAACCAAAATCCTATGGTTTGGAAAATCCAAAAAACACAATGGGGAGAGTGAAAATCTACCATAATCGAAAGGAGGTAGGGAAGAGAGCACTTACCTCGAATGGAAAACTATAAAATTGGGGGGAAATTGTTGGGTTTTCTTAAAGAAGAGAGGGCCGAAAGAGGGGCTGACATGAAAACATGGGAGGGAGGGGTGGTGTGCCTTGAATAGTGCACATAGTGGATGGAAAAAGAGGGGGAAAATGAATAAAAATTAATGAATAATAAAGAAATAAATTAAAAAGAAAAAGAAAAATGAATAAAGACAAATTAAATAATCTAAGTTAATAATAATAATAATAATAATAATAATAATCATAACAATAATATTATTATTATTATTATTATTGAACATTATTTGGATTTTTATTTATTTCTTCTTTTTTTATTTTATTTTTCATTTAATTTCGTTTTTAGACACTTTGTAACCACGTAGTCTACGCATGGTTATATTTATCCAGACACATAGTTGAGTGAGCCATGCTCAAACTGTGCCACTTGGAACTACCTTGATGATAGACCCTCACACACAGTTTCTGAGAATTTACTCTTAATTATGCAACCCCATGAAAATGACCCCACTTCACTTGAAAATTTTAAAATTATTCCCAGACCGGCCCAAAACAAATGCAAGGATATAAATAATTAAAATAATTAAATATTTTAATTTGGGGTTTGAAAACTCCGACGGTGAGTTATATTGAAATTTTTGGAAATATTAACCATATGTTGGAAGGGTTGCAGAACTATGGACATGGAAATGGACCATTCATTATGGCAGTGTAATGATAGTGAAAAATCTTATAGGTCCATACTTAAATCCCAGAGGGAATTCTATGGTAAATCTATTTTAAAGGATGATCAAACTCAAAATTACCTTTTATATTTAAGGGGGTGTGGATAATTAGTTATGTATTAACTGTAATGAGGATGTTTGGGTGGTTTTGGAAAGCCTCTAGCTGTAAGGGCATATTGACCAGGTGGGATGGAGACAAACTGAAATTATAGTTTGGGATTTTGGGTATAAGTAAAATGAGGATAGCCTGACATGGGTAAGAGTATATGTGGGTGTGGAAGGTGGTAATCTATGTCTTATGTAAAATTTTCTGAAGTATGGGGACATTTCATGTTTGAGTGGTGATTTTTTGGAATGTCACCATGTTCATAGTTTGTGCTTATATTAAGGGTATGAACCAACATCCATTAGAATTCAAAGATAAGGATATGTGTTGATGATGATTTGAGATCTCAAGGGGTTAAGACATGATATGTAGGGAGATGTGTAGGGTATATTGTGGAACATAAATTTTGGTTTTGTTTGGACCTTCCTAATTGAAAAGTTGTTAATTATCAGATGTTGGAAGTTCCAAGATAGAGATTATGGTGGGGATAAACATAAATCATTGAACAATTGGGAGATTTTTTAATAATGGTTTTAGTAGGATAGTATTATTTATGCCCTATAGTAGTGTATAATTTTTACTAATAGGTGTTAGCTTAGTTTTTCTGATGGTTGAGGGCCTTGAGTTGTAGGATGTTTATTGATAGTGTTTTGGGATTTCAGAATCTTAGAAAGCATGTTGGTTGAAATGTGGTGAATGACATAGTTTGGGTGGTTATGATTAATGAATAATGACGATTCTAAAAGACAAGATGTACAACGATCAGGAGTTACTAATATTTTGAATATGTAAGGTTTGAAAATTTATACATGGGTTTATATTTTTAGTGTAAGAAATATATAATCAGTAATTGAATATGGAATTAGATTATGATAATTTTAATGCCTCAAAGATTTTTTTAAAATTATGAATATTACTGAAGATATTTCATGGGTATTCAAATTATATTTTGAGGATTCAGGTAAGGATTCAAGAGTTTTGGTGCTTCCTGGAAAGGGAAAATAGTTTATTATTCATGGTTTATGAAAAATTATGTGACAAATTATTGTTTCTGCATTGTTTTATTTTCAATTTAAATAGGTCATGGATTTTTTTATTATTAGAGTACATTTTTGGTAAAATTATGTAGTGATAAAGGTGATATTGTGCAATGATGATAATGTTCAAGGGAATGAAACATAGTATACACCTGGTTCCATACAATCACTTCACATTTCCAGGGATGGGAGCCATATTGGAAACCAATATGGAAAAACATTATTCAATCCATTATGAACATGGGGTGTTTTATAGTAGAGTTTTTCATAGTTGGAACCCGATCTGGATAACCATGTGGCCAAACCAGGTGAGTGGTTTCATGGAATAGATCAAACAATATAATTAGACAACATTTGAAAAATCATTTTACCAAACTATGTGGATAAACACGATTTCATTTATAATTACCCTTTTACCCTTCCCCACCCCCATGAATGTTATGTTACCCTCTCTCGATATCCTTGCCTTGTGTGCCTGAACTAGAGGAAGGTTCTCCCCCATCCCCCTCTAGAAGCCTCACTGAGGAGGATATGTTGTGCTATTTCTTCGGCTTTGGAGGTAAGATATATCTTCATCATCCATCCATTTTATCCCTTACCATGGTTCATTGTAGTTTCACAATTTTTGGGTTAGGAATTTAATTCTAATTTTACTAGAGTATGGTGGAATTGAAACTGGATGATGGGTCTTTTGGTTAAATTGTCTATAGGATATTCATGGATGGATTTTAGACATCTTTTCATAGATTTTCATTTATTTATGACTTATTGGTGAATTTTCATATGTTTTATAGTTAAATTTATTTAAAATTTTGTTGAAATGGTCTCTTATATTAGGAATTCGACCTAGAATGTTTTTTTGTCATGCTAAAAGTCTACAGTGAGTGGTTGTACCTAGTTTTGATGTGACAAGATAACAAAGTGATTTTTCTATAATTATTCCATTTTTTGGTTTAGGTAAAATTATTAACAATAATTTTCATAATTAAGTCATTTTTATTTTTAGGTTGAGCCTAGATAGTTTGTGATGGAGATGATATTGGTTGTGTGATGTAAGGATTGAATTATGCATGGAAATGAAATGAAAATTAAATTATTCATTGAAATGTTTGATAAGATTCATTGCTGAGGTAGGTGGTATAATAGATTCAATCATAAAATTAATTATTGATTTATATGTTCACTATGGTGTATTCCATATAACCCATTTCTCTTTTGATTTCATAAATTTTTAATAAATTAGTTTTTTCCATTTTCTTGATACCTTAGACCATCTATAGATCTTTTTAGATCTATTGTGATGTGAGGCCATATCTATGGCCACCCATTATGTATTCCATCCATTGGAAGTACATTTTTTTGTATTTTTTTGATGAAAATTCTTATGTGGATTTTGAACTGGATATAATTGTGTGCATTAGGTTTTGACTGTATTTTTTTTGAAAAATATAAATATCTATGTTTTTAAATTTCTATAGTTTTGAAATGAGTTTTTAAATTCATTGTGATTTTAAATAGATATAAATTGATTTAAAATATTGATTTTAAATGGGATTCTGTAAAATCTTGTAATTTTTTACCTAGAATTTTATGTCCTTAGAATTTTTTTGTATATTCAAATAGGAATACCCAAGTTCAAAGGGTGTTTTGATTATTAAATAGTTTGAATAACATGAAATAAATATTTATTTGGGTAATATTTTTAATTTTATAATGGTGAAATTGATTAAATTTTATGAGAGGAGTGTATTATAGAAATATTGATTGGAAATGGATTAATTGATAATGTAATGTTTTTGGATTGTCCAACATGAAATGATGTATATCAGTTGGATTCAGGATATGATGCCACATGATTCCCAAAATATGATTAAAGGTTTTAGAAAAATGGAATAATGATTCAATTCTATGATTTGGTAGTCCAGACTGAATCTCTAGAAACCCTAATGAACATTATTTTTTCAAGGGAAGGATTTATGCTTATGAACCCAAGGATGTGGATATGAATTTATATATCAGGGTTGTGATGGTCATAAATGGTGCTATGTATCCCTTTTGTATTTATGTTCTAATTCTATTTTTATTCTGAATCATTACCTAATGGATGGTATGGATGGACATGGTGTTCTGATTCTCGGTTGGATTTATGGATTGATGCTCTACGTTTTATGACTTATGCCCTAGTGGATGGGATTTCCAACGATGGATTTCCAAATATCAAATGGATTTTGAGATTATAGTCCCCCAATATCCATGATTTTAAGCCTTGGAAATATGTATCATATTTCTATAATTGGATATGTGTGTTTAATGGAAATGGGAGACCCTTAGAACAAGAATTAAGGTGAGAAATCAAACATTGATAAATATAGAAAGATGATTTATTTATATGATTATCAATTTTTAATCCTTTTTTCCATAATTTATATTTTAAATTACTATATTTGATTTATATACTATTATTGGTGGCTAAATATATTTTACTCACACCCTGGTTAGGCCGCAATTAAAATTAGGTACCCCAGAATATCCCACATGGTCATTGTAGAAACTGGTTTGGGCTAAGGCATGCATTCAGTGTGTATTTCATGAGTAGGATATCGTGAGTGGTTTTAGGTGTCCATAGGGCTTTTCATAATGATTCTATGGATCTATATTTTAGTTTATTTTATTTATTTTGTTTCTAATATTCCCGGTGGTCCATTTGATTTATGTATGGCATGGTTATTCTGTCATTAATGCATTTCATTTTATTTCAGAATTTTTTTGTTTCTGTTTATTTATTCTTATCATTTAATATGATGTTAATTATGTTTTAATATTTAATTATTATTTAAAACTATGATATGGGGGTATCTTCTCCCTACACATCCACTATAGACCTATGCTATTATCAACAACCTCTAGCATAAATGGAGTCTTTAATGAGATCATTTGGAAAACCTGTACAGGGAACCAATTCAGTGGCTTTTGAGCCATGCTGTTACAACTTTACTCTAATAACCATATTGATCATAATATTGAAATTTCCCTCGAGTACAAATATTTATATTATGTCCATTCGAACAAAATATCAATCATTCAACCATTTATATTTCTATAGGGAATCCATTTTTTTCTTCCAATTTTTTAACAAAAATTTCATAATTATATGAAATGTATTTACATAGATCTATTATTCTTAATACATAATATATATTATCATTCATTTGATACCTTCCAATGAGTGCATTTTCCCACATTATTTAGTTATAAATTAAACTGAATATTTTTCTTTCATGGTCTCCACAACTAGAACTCTGGGTGAACTCTATCCTTCTCTTCTTGGGTGAGTATTATAGTTGTTTAAGGTGCTTTTTAATAATAATATATCATTATAAATGGTTAGGAATAATCATAATAACCATTACCATAATAATAATCACAGTTGGTTATTCATTAAAACATTGTACATGGTATTCATCATTAACCCAGTTTCATTATCTTCAATCCATTAAATGAAACCATAGTGAATTGATTCAGAAAATATATTAATTATGGGAAGTAAAATAATCAAGAAAAATATTAATATGATTTATAAACCATGAAATCATTATTTCAATATAAGGGACCATAGTATTAATAAAATTCATTCCTGGTTATCATCAATTATAATTCTTCATTATAGTTCATAAAGAGTATGTTAATTTCAAAATCATATTCCTCGAGTGTGTAAAACCATGATTGTAAAATTTCATATGGTTGTGTACCATGAAAATCTTGATTCAAGTGTGGAAAACCTGCTTTGGGGTGATGAACACTATTTAATTATGTTCCAGAACCAGATCAACATATATAATTCATACATGGATGTAATTTATCAGAAACCCCAATCCCCATTCTTCAACAATATACAAGGATGTTTTTATATAGTAATTATTTTTCTTAGAATTTCCACATGGTTTGTCACTAAAGTTTTCAAAGCCATGTTTTGAAAGGATAACAAAACCTCTTCTATGATAACCACAATAAAGACCCATGACTTTTAAATATTAAATTATATTATTTGAAAGATATATATATTCGTTAATACCACACAGTTCATTTAGGAATAGAGTCTTTGGACGAATATTTTCTTAATACAAAAAAACATAGACATCCTTATTTTATTTTTCATAGTGGTCTCCTAAAATACATTTGATCCCCTAAAAAATTATGTAATAATTGGGGAATATATAATAAAATTAAAAATATATAAAAGGGTAGTATGGGTAATCATGATATGGAAACATAGCATGTGAGCCAATGGTATAACATTATATCATAATAGATAAGGCATACGAGTAATTACATAGAATAATAACATAAATAAAATGGTATAATAAGACCATTTAATCATAGGAAATTTCATAGTAACAAAAAAACATTACATAAACATGAGTCTAACCTAACTACCAAGATAATGGAACAAGATAGACATATTCCCATAATGTATTATGTGTACTCCGTAATCGTATTCATGATATCTTATGAGACTATAAAATTTTCTAATGCATTAGAGTGCTATCTAGGCACACCTATAAGAACATGTTCATTATCTATTTCTGCCAAATACATGGAATCGATCATAAGTAAAAACAAAATAATCACCCATAGGATAAAAATGGGTTTCATATTCATTCATCGTATCATTATCTAATGAAATTTCTTAATTAAGGGATTTTATAAATAATCAAAAGCATGTATTTCCCCATCAGTGAAGGAAGAATGAACTACTAATATTTGTGAAATACATATATAAATAATTTACTAACAATAAAAAATATGGAAGTTTTTAATTGTTTTTTAAAATAAAACAAAAATGATTTAAAATATTATTGTGGAAAACAAGATTTTATCATTATGTAAAGTAAAAGGATGTCGTCATAGATGGTTAACAGTGTTAAAGGATCAATTTGAAAATTTATTGGTGAAGATAATATTTTAATTTTGAAAAATATTATATAATATATAATTTTTTAAACATATTAAATAATTTTTTTGAATATAAAAATTCAAGCAAAAAAAATATTTAAAATATTGAGTGGTTATTACAACATAAGTGTTCTTTTAGTTCTGAATATGTAAAAAACTAATATTCAATTTACATTTTTTTGAAATGTAAATAAGTACCCTGTTGAAAAAATGATAGTAATATTCATTTAATTTTTTCAAAATAAAATTTATAGTTAAAATGACTTTAAAAATCCTATTAATACATTTTTTTAAAACATTTCCAATGAACATGGATTTGAAATAAAAATCATTTTTGACAGAAGAGAGAAATGAAGTTGAATTTTCCTGGAGTCATATTTATTAGTAATTATATATAATAAAGATAGAATAATTTTACTATTACATACAAACATCATGAATAACCATACTGGAGGAAAATAAAATGGTTTTAATAGATAATAATAAAATAATTTCAATCAATGAAACTTAAGGGTAAAAAATCCCTATTAAAATTATATTGAAATAATAACCCTTAGCTCTTTGTTAACATTAATTTCATTATATACTATAAATTAAGCATATAACTTTTCATTTAAAAATACAATTTATTATGATTTATTCATTATATATTATATATATGTGTTGTATATACACCATTAAACAAAAAAAGGTGCACAAATGAACATATTTCACAAAGAAAGATGTTTGATCCAAAACCCTTGAAATGATCATATCATTGAGGTGGTATATAATAAATGAGATTACTATGTGTCAATGAATTAGAAAAAAATAAATAAAAGTGAAAATGAAACTTAATTTGATCCAAATTCACTTATCACATAATTTTTTCCATAATATAACAAATAATGTAGTCGTATAACTGAAGGAATAGAAATTGAGTTATGAAATATTTTCCCTCATTCTTCCCTTTAGTTTAGTTCCCTTAAACTTATTTTAATGTGGTTTTAAATTTTTATTATAATATAAAAGAATAAAATGATTATTTATAATATCATATGTAATCATTCTATATCATTTTATTACCCATTCTTCAATAATATTATATTATCAATATTTTTTTGGGAGCAAATTGTTTTGTTTTATCTTGCATGTTTAATCTAGAAAGTGTCAGAACATGAATAAAATTTAATGTCACATCATTTAAAAAATGATATTAATGTTTTAGATAAATTTATTTATCAAATACATCTTCAAAATAATATTTTCATTTTTAACCGGGAAAATGAATCACATCACTTTACAGAGATGGTCAGTCGTAAATACGCATGAGTGATGTGATCATTTATTAAATGGATGATAAGTTAAGAAAGAATATGATAAATTAATTTTAAAAAACTATTTATAGGTCATTAATATTATATATAAATATAAAATTTATCTTTTATACCTCCCATTTAAATTGTATGAAAAAACATTTCACATGGAATCGTGAGGCGATAGTCTACCATACACACGGATAACGTTATCACATTCACTATTGATTGGAATGTAAAATAGTTAATCCTGATATTATATATTTTTTATTTATAATTAAATCATATATATTAGAAACAAAAAAATATATACAGCATTATATCATCTATGTGAAGGGGTGATTCAAAATTTATAACATCAATCGGCGAGGCGGTAGTCCTCCATACAGACGATCAACAGTTTTACATCCAGTTTTATGGAGGAGGAGATAGTTTTAGAAAAATTAATTAAAATAAAAACATATAAGAAATTTCTAGAAACGTAGGTTTCTATATCATCATGGTTTAGTAATATCTTAATTATTTGGAGAATGAAATTATATAAAATACTGGTTTATAGATGTTACCACTTTTTTGGACAACTTATTTTGGATTACACCAAAGCATTAATTGTTTAGATTTATGATTAAGAAGGATTTATAGGATGATGGGAGGGAAGTGATATATTTATTTCATCCTTTATTTACCAAAATAATGAGTTTTTTTTAATTTTTTAATATTGAGACGAGGGGTGGCCTTTTATATGTGGAGGGGGGGGGGAATGTCACACTTGGAATTTTTCAAAAGAAATAATTCCACTGATGTTTTCATCATGAAACAATGATCCAAAATAAAAAAATTTATAACCCTATAATAAATATGGTAGAATTATTGCTATAATATAGTAATTTGGAGTGTTTGATGTAATTTATAACAGTTGTCATTTTTTTTAACCCCTCAATAACCTCATTTTTAAATTTACGATGATTATTTTTACTATTCCATCCATTCATTATGGCCTAAAAATATTTTTCCCATATTGTATAATATAAATTTTTATAATTAAAAATATTTAGTCATTCTTCCAAATGAAAAACAAACTTTTTGATGAATTTAATTTAAAATTAAACCCACAGATGTGATAGAAAAATGGTCTTTCCAAAGAAAAACATTCAAATGTTTAGAATGATTTTTAAATCATGATTCAATATGAAATTCACTAAAATGACCAAAATAAATTTTTTGTAATATAATTGATTTAATTTTACCTTAAAACCATTTTAGAATATAATTTTCTTTTGTAAATATATATTTCATATTTGAGGGAACAATTACATTCAAACACATACAGGTTTTAAAGGCATGGCATAGCCCCCCTAGGGATACCACACCCATCAAGCCTTATTTATCTGTTATATGACCTGTAGGCCTAGTGCGAATGAAGATCATAACATTGCTTGAAATCATAGTGTTGTGTAATGCTTGCATCATCTTTCATGCATCACTTCCTAGTTACATCACCACATGCGTCACAACTGACATTGTACTGTAATAGTACCTACACCCACCCCGATTTAAAATTGCACGAAAGCAAAATTATGAGGATCCATTACCACTCGTGTAATCCCCCCAACGACATACCATTGTAAATAATTTTTAATATATGTGGTTTTCCGAAAAACTCTATATTATTTATTATTTTTTAAAAATAATTTTCTTAAAAAAATTCCCAAATAATGTAAAAAAGATAATGATGATATGTAAATTTAAATAGATATATTTTTTAAATAGATTTAATAATGGTGAAAATATTGGATTTTGAATCATTTTAGAAGGGGATAACTAAAATAGATTTAAGAAGAATTTAGTTCTTCCGGAATATTTTCTTCATCTTTCAAATGGTTCTTAATTTTTTCTAATAAATAGATTACTATTTATTTAATTTTAAATAATTTTAAACAATAAATCTTCATAATTTAGATATTTTAATCCATACAAACCAAAAAACATCTTATATATAATTTTCATGTATAAATAATAATAATTTAATAGAGTATCGTGGTTCATTAAAACTAGTTGTTGTGTGTTTTAGAAGCTATCAATGAGATTTAATTAATTTAAAAATAAATATATAATAAATTTTCGGTGTGTTTAATCCTATTATATAAATGGTTTTATATGTCATATAAATAATTGAATATGATTTTACCCTATTAAAATCATGAGGTGTTATACATACTATTTTTGTTATATCATATTCAATTTAAACGCTGATTTTAATGCATTGAAATTCATTTTTCATTGAACAAATGAGTTTAGATTTAGTGTTATTAGGGTTATTTAATATATTACGTTAATTTTTTTCGAAATATATATCTTTTTCATAGTTTTCTAAAATTAGGATTGGGGTATTTTTTAAAAATAATTTATCCTAAAAAAGTTAACTATTTCATTTGAGCAATGTCAATGACTTTTTTAACAGCCAGATGTTTTTATGAAATAATTTTCATAAATAATTTTTATTCTTAATTTTATTTCATTTCATGAAATTGAAATTTTAAGAGAACCACTAGCTGCCCTTATTGTAAAATTACCATTGTAGACTAGTCGCTTGGTTAGTCGGAATAATTACAACAAACATATGAAAACACATTGCGATTTCCAGGCTATCAATTATTTATAAAAAATATAAATAGATATATGTATTTTTGGGTTAATTAATTTTGGTATTGAAATTCATAAGATATATATGTTTTATATAATTCAAAAAATATTATTAATATTCATCCATAGGATATTTTTGTGATAGGGTATGAATAAAACCTTATATGATATTAAAAACCCAACGTTTTTAAATAGGTTAATTTTACACCTTTAAATTGAAAACCTATTTTAAATTTAGATTTTGACACATTAATAATTATTATATTATTACATTAAAAAATTTATTTTGAAGAGTGATATAAAAATTTACTTTTTTTTTATTTCTAATATTATTCTAATATTTTTCATGTTTTGATGAATTTTAATAACACTCTAAATTTTAATTGAAAATAACTTTTTTCATTGAAATAATTATAATGCTAAATTATATTATTTAATGGTTTCAATGTAATAATTGAATATATTTTTACTATATAATATTATTAAGTCATTGGAATTAATTATTACATTAAATTCATATGAAAAAACATTTTAATATTTTGTAATATTTTAATATTTATATCTCATTTTCTCATTTCAACAACAAGAATAATTTTAAATTAATTACTAAAAATTCATCATTTTGAATTTTTTAAAATGGAATCCATATTTGGAATAATTAGTTTTAAATTGTGTAAAAATATTTTTTTTATTTTTAACTACATGTATTGTAACTTGGGTAAATTTTATTAAAAAGATAAAAGGGTAATCTTGTAATTAAGCGTATGTATAATATTAAAAATCACCTTAACACTTGTCATAATGTAATTGGGTGATTATAATTTTCCCTAAAACATACTTGGATCTAAATTGTATCCATTGGAACCCACTTGGATGTTATTATGACAATTAAAATATTTTATTTAATGAAAAGTGAAATATATCAAACTCAATCATTAATAAATAAATTACACAAAATATAAGTCCATAGAAAAGATAAATTTTATTATAATAAATAATTTGAATGATAAAATGTTTTTATTTATCATGAATTTTTATTAATAATTTCTTTTAAATAAATAATTACCCTAAATACTTATACGTGGATGATGGAAAAACTAATTAATTGATGAGAAATCTATAAAACGGTTTTTATTAGAATATTATTAACAAATTAATGGCCCAAAAGCTTGACCCAAACATATTGGTCATGTTTAAATTTACCATAATAATACACGAGTTTTCTTATGTACCGTTTTTAGGCTTATATAAAAGATTATAACACTTATATTATTTTATTTAAAGTGAAGTTAAGTTTTTCACATTCATGTTTAAAAAGAGTCTATCATTTTCTATGTGGTATTTTTCAGAAGATAAATTCTAATACAATTATTACTATGAATGATAATGGATTTATATTCATCATATTATTTTAATTCGTATTTTTATTCAAAAAATAATCATATTAAATAATTACACAATATTGAGGTTGTAATTATTTAATTAATGATGATATAAAATACATGTTATTAAAAGTTTTTAAGAAATATAATATGGGTTAATTATTATTTCAAATGAATTTTTTTGATTACCTTGACCCCTTACAGATATAATAAATTTTTTTTATCTAGGTTCAATTCTTATTTTTATGTTATAAAAAATCCGTGAAATAAAGTTTCAAATATAGAGTATACATATTTTGTAGAAATAATGTTTCCATTAATTTTTTTAAATTTATATAACATTTTAAAAAATAAATAATAATTAATATATGGTCTCAAATGTTCTATGTTATTAATTTATAGTCTAATAGACTTTAAATAATGTAATATTTCACTATTTTAATATTACAATATTTGTTACCCTACTTAAAAATTTAATAAAATAACTAAGTGTTAATTAAAATGATAATCATTAAATTGAAAATAAAATATTAATAATATTTAATTTAATAGGATATAACAACCCTATCTCATGTTATATTTGAAATTTTGAATTTTTTTGGGTTTTTATTTGTGGTTTGGTTTTATTAAAAAGTAATATTTTTGATGTTTCAAAAAGTTCCCCTCTCTATAATTATAAAAAGGAACTTCCTCCCTCAATACATAACATAATTTTGAGCCTTAATGATAGACCAAACT
The DNA here is from genome assembly GCA_963277665.1 of Viscum album. NCBI lineage: Eukaryota > Viridiplantae > Streptophyta > Magnoliopsida > Santalales > Viscaceae > Viscum > Viscum album. The sequence continues at coordinate 1,426,567,975 of OY728156.1, read as the reverse complement.
CTTCCCCATTACCTTCTCAACTTCCCTATGAAAATTTTAGTGGACCTGTAATTCTTCAAAGACCAACTCTAGTAAAATAAGAGGATATTTATAGGAGGCCCGTCAAAGAAGGTGTAATTTCATTTACTGATTCTTTCAAAAATTATTTCTTCCTTTTCGTCCAAATCATTGATTATTTCATTAAAAATTAATAACTATAGTAGTAAATATATACTATGATGTTTTTATTATTATGAAACAACCATAGTCCACCATCTACCAATCCAATAAAAATGAAATCCATGTGTGTTCATACGTATGGACTACCGTCTCCACGCTATGGTGTAATACTTTTTTAACCACCAACATACATGGACGTGTATAATGACGGTATTAATAAATAAATATATGATTAATATGAAATTATATTTATTCTTATATAATATTAATTGTCTAATTCAATACCATTAAATGATTATGGGAATGATATCGTCGCTCGTGCCTACTTACGGCTTACTGTCTCCACGGTGCGACATTATTCGTTCTACATAATCATAATTAAAGAATGATTATAAAAACTAATTGAATGAATAAATATTCTATATAATATAAAACAACATGATTTAAATGATATAACTATAACCTAAAAAAGGAATATGAACATATCTGGAAAAACAAGAATAAAAACCTAATGTAGTTAATACATCAAAAACGATTAACAAGGAAATATAATTAATAACTGGATGAAAAATATGATCATAAATGTTGTCATTAAAATTATTCAGATTAGGATTCAGAGTGGGAGGTTCACCTATGCAGGCTTCACAGATTTGGATGTTTGAGAGGGTATGACCCCAGTCATCGGATCGAGCCTGTGCTTTGACATAGGACACTTGCTATCCATCCAGTCTTGCAAAGGTGGATAGCAGTATCATTTTTTATATGCTGCGGAGAGGCAGTTCCAATGTGTCATTATGGGTTTTATTTACTTGATCTTTGGGTAATGTAATCTTTTAAGTCCATGAATACTTTTCGAGTTCCCCATCATCCCTTAAAAGGGGGTTTCTTATAATAATAAAAAAATCTAAGGTCTTTGGGCCGTTGGATGGGTATGATGTACTTTTTGACTTTTCCAGCAAAGGTAGGAGAATATTGATTTTTTACCTTGTATGGCATGAATTTATTTTTTCTTTCATAATGAATTATTTCCGGGAATATTTTCCATCACAATTCCAATGTTATTTTCACCTAAAAATATTTCTTCTAAAATAGAGTGGCATTTTGAGTAAAGAAAACATTTTTTAAGAAGAAATTATATTTTCCTCAAAAAATAATATCAAGTGTTTTGTCAAAATTATTTTCCAACAAAGATGATAGTCATTATATAAGGTTATATTTATAACCCTGTTGTTAATGTGATTTATTTATTTTATGATGGAATTTTATTAAGGAAATATATTTGTTTTATATCATCTATGATGTAATGATGTTTAAGAAACACATATTATTTCATGGGATATGATATGGTGAATGTTTTTTATTTTTTTGAAGAACACATAATCATGGTTTCATTTTAATATGGGTGGGCCAATATCTATTTCCAATGAATTGGGTAAAGATTCAAATCTATTGAGAAAGACATTACTATAATGACAAGTAAATTCAGATTATTAATACAGGGCTGGAACGAGCAGTGAACTCGGTTTAGTAATGGACATTGTCTGCTTTGATGATCTTGGAAAAGTTCCTTGAATAATATGAAATGATTTTTTATGATTAGGTGTATATTCTAGGAAATTTACTGTCTTATGTTTTGACCATTTGGATTACATTTCACTTTTTTCATTTATCCCATGAAATGATATCATGATCTATTATATATAGGATATGATTTTCTGTAGAGACCCGAAGCTTAACGTACATGAACATTACATTACTTTTGCAGAATACTTAGTACATAACAAAAAAAAACACACACACAAGGATCGTAATAGTTTAGTGTCTTTGGAATCTCAGAACATAATCTTCTAATCGTGGTGAAAGATCTTAAATATCTCACATAAAGATCATCCCCTTTTTTTACCTAAAACCTTTCTTTATATCCTGGGGAAAAGAAAACATAAAAGGGTGAGCTCAAATGCTCAGTAAGGGTAAAAAAAGAAAAATCAATCACATCATATTCATAAGTACATAACTTTTGGAAATATTAACCAGCAAAAGATAGCATAATTTCATAACATGGGATAAATCATAGTTGTGAAATGAAATCCCAATAATCATAACATAAAACATGAAACTTTGTGGCATTCACACATAATCATAGTGAATCATTTCTTGTTAGTCAAGACTCATTGCCAAGTCTATCTTAGTGGACAAAGTCACTTTCTGAACCGAGTAACCTTCGTTTCAGTCCTGTTTCACTGAACCGGTATAACCTACCATTCCAGCCATTTATATCTCATGAGATATAAAATCTTTACCCAATGCATTGGAGGGAGATATAGGTCCCACCCATCTCATAATGATACCATTATTATGTGTGCCACAAAATCATAAACCATATATCATAGCATAACCCATGTAATAAAAATGGGATTCTTAAACAACATGACATCATAAAAAAATTCATATAAGATAAAGGAATTCATAAAAATATTTCCATCACAACATAATCAAATCCATGTAATAGTAGGGATATAAATAGAACCCTATATTATCTTAGATTGAAAATAATTTTGATAAAAAAATTGAACTTCATTCTTGACGAAAATATCCTTTCTTCTTCAAAAACATTTTTCCTTTCTTAACATGTCATATGACTTTAAACTAAAAGAAGTTGATTAAAAATAAACTTGAAAGCTTGTAAAGGAAGCTTCTTGGAAATAATGTTTTAAAAATCCGTTCATGCCGTATAAGTTAAAAAAACATTCTTCTCGTACTTTTGTCGAAAAAGCCAAAAAAAGTACCTCGTAAAAAAAACGACAAAATATTCCTTTCTTATCCTTTAATAAAAACTCACCGAAGGGTAAAAATGGATTTAAAAAATAGTAGGTGGATTGAAATAACATCACATATTTATGAAACATGGATGTGGATGATAAAATACACCCCAGTAAATACCAAAGTATAAACAATCTCAGATAAAAATGAGATTGTGATATTTTCCCTTACCTTAGGTCCGATTTTCTTTGTACGTGTCTGAAGCTCCTGTATAATGGTTTAAATAATGTTATTGACTTATTCCAGAATCATACATACTGATATGATATCATATATGGTCATATTCTTAGCTTTTTATTAGTAATATTTCATTGTTACTTGTTACTCGGGTCTTTATTGCCTTTTGTTCTTATGCGTGTTTTGCCGAATAAATTCTTATTCTTCTTTTAAGGTTATAGATACCTTATATCCAGAATGTTATTAGGGTAACATATATCATATTTATTCATTCAATTCATTTATATAATGACTATGTAATGATGATCATGAAGAACGAGTTGCATCACATCGTGGAGACGGTATTCCGTACGTACGCACGAGCGATGATATTGTTCCCATGATTGTGGAATTGTATTTAAGTGTATTTATACTATTTCAGTATCAATATCACATTATAATAATCATATATAGTTACTCATTACACCATTATACCCATCCTTGTAAGGTGATGGTGGAAAATAGATTACACCACGGCGTGGAGACAGTATTCCGTACGTACGCATGCGCGGTGATTTCATTTTTCCGTAGGATGGATAGAATGTGAATTAGGGTTGTTTCATATTTATAATAACATATCAGTATGTAATTAATACTGATGTTATTACTTTATCATGAAACAACTAAAGAAGAAGAATTTGAAGAAGAAAGAAATTGAAAAGATCGATAATGGATATTACCTTTTCTTTGAAACGCCTCTTTGAATCCTCCATTTAGGGAACTAAGATTGGACTTTGAAGAAGACCAGGACCTCTATGATTATTCTATGGAAGTGGAGAAGGGATTTTGGCAGGTGTTGGCCGAGCATGAGTGCTCAAATTGGTGTGAGGAGGAGGGGGAGGAGGTGCCCTTTTATAAGGGAGGAGAGGGGCACCTTAGGAATATCTCAAAATATTATTTTATATTAAAGTCAAAATCGGTTTATAATGGTTCCAAAGGGTATTATTTCGAAGGTAAAGTGGGGATGGGTCGAAATCCTATCATCCAATAGGATTTAGAAATGTTTAGGTTATTATTTTAACCTTATCAATTAGATTTAACTCTAAGTTAAATAATTTAACTTTTACCGTGTCTTTTTGTTTTCTTACACTATATGGTTAATACACATACTATAACATGTCAAACGAACCCCAAGTTGTTTATTATTAATATATATATCCTTATATAAGTCATTTGGCCAAACCATAGATTTTTAGGAATAACATAACAATTAATAATATAATATTTTTTTCAAAAACTATTTTGTGTCAATTTTGACACTATTTGATATATGATTTTTTTGAAAGTCATAACAGAATTATATGTTCGAACCAAGTTTATTAAATCAACACTAATATATCATAGTAACCTATAAAATTAGTGTAATTCATAAAAAGGCTCAAATTACATTTATTTGGGCATTTATAACATCAATTATGTTAACCTTTCCTTAAAAGGGTAATTACTGCATAATCATTGTGTCATAAATAAATTAATTTATATAAAGTCTAAAAATTATAAATAAAATATCATTATGTAGGAAATATTGTTATCTTTATAATGAATATTTATAATCGAATTTTGCCTATGTATAAACCCATATTAAAAATGTTTTAGTTATTAAACTTTGATTTTAACTATTTTAACTATTCATTAAATAAAATAATATTAAATGTCATAATCTAATCCAGGTGGACCTAAATGGTCATATTATATTCATAAGGTTTATTTTGGTCGAATTACACTTATCCAATAGAATTAGGACATGTGTTAGGGTAATAGTAATATCATATTTACCCTTAGTTACCCTATTTACTATTAACCGCGGTAAATAAAAGTAAAAAGTTACTATTCACCAAAAAATTATTTTTATCTCATTGAACAAAATTTTACTTACTGATATCAACCGTGTCTATCGGATTTTTGAAATCCCATTCACAAAAGTGGTAAAATTAAGTTTTATGCAAAATTCAGTTTTTAACCTACAACTTAGTGGTTTCACTATTCATCACAAATTGAAAGTTTTCAGAAATATACAAAAATTTCACCCTAGGCTAATTTCGATATTCCGAATCCAAAAATGAAGTCCATTTTGAAAAATAAAATTTCAAAAATTTCAAAAAGTGGTTATTACTATTCATAACGGCTAGTTTTAATAATATTTTAATAGCATATCGTTGTTTAGTGAAACTCAGTATTGCGTACAACGCAAGCTATCGAGGAAGGTCGAGATTGTGTGTAAAGTAAGTCAAGCTACTATGTATTGAAAGATTCCTTTGATGATATATATATAACATAAAAACAAAATATTACTCATAAAAATATCGGGTGTTACATTCTACCCCCTTAAAAAGAATTTCTCCCTCAAAATTCGTCACTTTGTAACAAACAGATGAGGATACATCTCCCTCATCATATCCTCAAGCTCCCATGTAGCTTCTTCAAGTTGGTGGTTCCTCCATAAAACATTCACCAATCAAGTGGTCTTGTTTCGTAGGACTTTTTCACTACGATCCAGAATCTCTATCGGTTGTTCTTCATAAGAAAGATCTTGCTCCAGTGGTACAACTTCTGAGCTGAGTACATGTGAAGGATCAGGTATGTACTTTCTCAGGAGAGATACATGGAACACATCGTGAACTTGAGAGATATTCGGTGAAAGCTCCAATCGGTAAGTTACCTTTCCCACACGATCCAGTATTTCGAAAGGGCCGATATATCTAGGGCTCAACTTCCCCTTCTTTTCAAATCTCATAACCCTCTTCCAGGGAGATATTCGTAAGAACACTTTATCACCCACTTCAAACTCTAGGTCTTTTCTTCGGTTGTCAGCATAAGTTTTTTGTCGACTCTGAGCTGCTCTTATGTGTTGTTGAATAGATCTGACCTTTTCTGCCATTTCTTCAACGAGATCAGGTCCTAATAGCTTTCTTTCCCCAACTTCATCCCAGCAAGTTGGAGTCCTGCATTTCTTTCCATAGAGAGCTTCATAAGGAGCCATCTGAATACTGGAGTGAAAGATATTATTATAAGAAAATTCCACCAAAGGTAGGTGTTGATCCCAACCTCCTTTGAAATCCATAGATCAAGATCTCAACATATCTTCTAGGGTTTTAATTGTTCTCTCAGACTGACCGTCTGTCTGAGGACGATAAGCACTGCTGAAACTCAACTCGTTATCCAGAGTATGCTGAAGACTTCGCCAGAACTTCGAGGTAAATATTGTATCTCGATCAGATATAATAGAAAGCGGTACTCCATGCAATCTTACCACTTCCTTTACATATATCCTGGCAAGATGATCTAGAGAGAAATCATCTCTAATAGCAATGAAGTGTGCAGACTTTGTAAGACGATCAACTATGACCCAGATAGCATTATTGCCTTTGGATGTTTTAGGAAGTCATGTGACAAAGTCCATAGTGATGTTGTCCCATTTCCATTCGGTTATGGGTAATGGTTGTAACATCCCCTTAGACTTCTGTCTCTCAGCTTTAACTTGTTGACAAACCAAGCATCGAGAGACATATTCAAAAACAGCTCTTTTCATGCCGTCCCACCAGAAGTACTCTTTCAGGTCCCTATACATCTTCGTGCTTCCAGGATGAATAGAGAATGAAGAACTATGAGCCTCATCCAGTATCTCCTTCTTTAATTTGGGGATGGGAGGAACCCAAACCCGATTTCTGAACTATTATATCCCATCACAAGAAAGGTTGAATTTAGGAACATTTCTCACCTTCTTTTGTAACACGACATCTTCTTTCTGTTCCTCTTTAATCTTCACATGTATAGATGGTTGAACATTCATTTGAGAATGATAATATTTTTCTCCTTCCATTATAATTCCAAGATCCATCCGTTGTAAATCCATAAATATTGGATCTTTTGTGATCCTCATCATGGATAAACTAGCATGGTCTTGTCGACTTAATGCATCTTCCACCTTGTTTTCTTTCCCAGGGTGGTAATGGATTGAGCAGTCATAATCCATAATCAGCTCCAACCATCTTCTTTGATGCATATTCAGCTCCTTTTGGGTGAAAATATACTTTAAACATTTATGATCAGTATATATCACACCTTTCACCATAAAGGTAATGCCTCCAAGTCTTTAATGCAAAGATTACTGCAGCTAACTCCAAATCATGAGTTGGGTAATTTTGCTCATGGATTTTCAACTGTCGTGAGGCATAAGCTATCACCATATCATTTTGCATAAGAACACACCCCAATCCCTTCTTGGATGCATCACTGTAGATCACAAACCTTTCTCCACTACAAGGCAGTGTGAGCACAGGTGCACTGGATAACCTTCTTTTCAACTCCTTGAAATTCTCTTCGCATTCCTCTGTCCAAACAAACTTAACTCATTTCCGAGTCAACTTGGTGAGTGGGTTAGATAATCGTGAAAAATATTTTACAAAACGTCGATAATATCCAGCCAAACCAAGAAAACTTCGGATCTTTGTTACTATTGTTGGTCTCGACCATCTTTCGATAACCTCTGTTTTTGCGGGACCCATAGATATCCCCTCTTTTGAGATTATGTGACCCAAAAATGCAACGTTTTGAAGCCAAAATTCACACTTGGTAAATTTGGCATAAAGCTTCTCCTTTACTACGGTCTTCAATATAATTCTCAAGTGATCTTCATGCTCTTCCTTGCTCTTTGAATAGACAAAAATATCTTCTATAAAGACTACCACAAATTGATCAAGATAGTCTCTAAGGACTCTATTCATTAGATCCATGAATATAGCAGGGGAATTAGTAAGACTAAATGGCATCACTATAAATTCATAGTGTCCATACCTTGTACGGAAAGCCGTCTTTGGTATATCCTCCCTTTTGACCCTTAATTGATGATACCCTGAACGAAGATCAATCTTGGAAAAGTATTGAGCTCCACGTAGTTGGTCAAATAATTCATCAATGCGTGGGAGATGATATTTGTTCTTGATAGTGATCTTGTTAAGTTCTCGATAATCAATGCAGAGTCCCATTGATCCATCTTCCTTCTTAACAAATAGAACAGGTGCTCCCCAAGGTGACGCACTAGGGCGTATGAATTCCTTATCAAGATTCTCTTGGAGTTGCTTCTTTAATTCCTACTACTCAATTAGGGCCATTCTATAAGGTGTCTTTGAAATTGGAAAAGCACCCGGTACGAGTTCTATTGAAAACTCAACTTCACGATTTGGTGGAAGACCCGGTAATTCCTTCAGAAAGACATCATCAAACCCCCGTACGATGGGAATATTCTTAATCGCGAGTTTCTCACCAACCATTTGAGATAAATAACCTTCATTTAGTGGAATCAATACCCATAAAATGGAAGAAATTTCCAATGGAAGGTCATGTTCATCCTTGCATTGATAGATGATCATAGATTGATCTGGAATATGAAATGTGACTTCCCTTCATTGGCAATTGATATGAGCTCCGTATAAAGAAAGCCAATCCATGCCAAGAATCACATAGAATTCCACTAAAGGAAGGATCACAAGATTTGCAGGAAACTCTTTCCCACAAACGTCAATTGGAGAAGAATTAGAAACTTTTGATGCGATTTATGTGCCATTAGGTGTGGTCACAGCTAACTCAACATCTAATTGTTGAGGTAATACGGTGATACCCTTAGAAAATTCTTCAGAAACAAAAGAGTGGGTGGATCCAGAATCAAATAAAACATTTGCTACATTAGAGTGGATGGTAAGTGTACCTTTCACCACTTCGTTATCGTACTCCACATCGCTGATATAAATTGCATGTGACTTTCCTTTTCCTTTAGCCTTAAGAGTTTGTTGACGTCGACCATCATCATCAACCCTTGGATTTGGACATTGACTGGCATAATGCCCCATCTCCTTGCACATGAAACATTGAAGTGCAGTAGGTTCATTCTGTGTATCCCTTCCTTTGTTTGCATCATTAGACATCTTCTTCCCATCATCGCGGCATTCAAATGCCCGATGACCTTCCTTTCCACATTTGAAACATTTACTTGTCCCTTTAAGACAACTCTCTCCTAGTTTCTTTCCACACTTTGATCATTAGGGAAACCTCATCTTCATTTCAGTGTGCTCTTTGGATTTTCCTTTGAATTCCATTTTCCTCTTCTTATAAAACACATATGACTGATGGGTTACTCTAATCTCCATCTCGACTTTGAGAGCACATCGAACGATTTCCGTGTAGCTATTGAAGTCCCTTATGGCTAACGCCCTTCGAATAATTGGTTTTAAGACACTAAAGAATCGATCGATCTTACTCTCAGGTTGGATAACAATACCAGAAGTGTACCATGCATGTCATGTAAAATTTGCTTCATAGGTACCAAAAGATTCATCATCCCTTTGCTTCAGTTCAAGAAACTCTTTCTCCATCTTTGATCGGATAATACGAGGGAAGTACTTATTGAAAAATATGTTCTTGAACTCGTCCCATTCCATGGACTTAATTTCATCCCTTTGCCTCGTATTCTTAATAAGATTCCACCATTGATCAGCATCTCCTTCCAAACGATACACTGCTAGGATGAAATTATCATGTTCAGAACATTGATGAACTGAAAATATCTTTTCAGTAGTACTAATCCATTGTTCAGAAACTAATGGATCAGTAGACATGCTGAAAGAAGGTGGACGCTGCCTCATGAAGGATTCAACAGAATGTTGCTCCTTCCTTTGTTGGTTTGGAAGTCCTGCATGATTCATAGCTTGAGAAAGTTGTGTGAGCATGTCTATAAGATTTTTCATTCCAGCTCCCATATAGTTTGGTTGCTCAGGGGGACAATCATTGCATTTCTCATCGCATTCCGCATTAACACAGTTCCTTCAGGTTCCAACCATTGACTAAAATCAAGAAGAATAGTGTGAGCAACACTAATTATAATATGAAAACCACATAATTCAAAAATAAAATTTTCACACTTAAGGTCTTATCCTAGGTTATTCATGGCCATTTCTAAAACAATAAGATTTTATTCTATGCTTAGACATATCCTTAGGGTTCTTACTAAGGCTTTCACATCCTAGTATCCAAAGGTTGACTATACCTTTCCTTTGATACCAACTGTAGAGACCCAAAGCTTAACGTACATGAAAATTACATTACTTTTGTGGAATACTTAGTACATAACAAAAAAAACACACACAAAAGTATTGTAATAGTTTAGTGTCTTTGGAAACTTGAAACGTAATCTTCTAATCGTGGCGAAATATCTTCAATATCTCCCATAAAGATCTTCCCCTTTTTTACCTAAAACCTTTCTTTATATCACGGGGAAAAGAAAACATAAAAGGGTGAGCTCAAATGCTCAGTAAGGGTAATCAAAAGAAAAAGCAATCACATCATATTCATAAGAACATAACTTTTGGAAATCTTAACCTTCAAAAGAGAGCATAATTTCATAACATGGGATAAATCATAGTAGTGAAATGAAATCCCAATAATCATAATATAAAACATAAAAAATTGTGTCATTCACACATAATCATAGAGAATCATTTCTTGTTAGTCAAGACTCATTTCCAAGACTATCTTAGTGGACAAAGTCCCTTTCAGAACCGAGTCACCCTCGTTTCAGTCCTGTTTCACTAAGCCGGTATAACCTACCGTTCCAGCCATGTCTTTCTCAGGAGATATAAAATCTTTACCCAATGCATTGGAGGGAGATATAGGTCACATCCATCTCATAATGATACCATTCTTATGTGTGCCACAAAAACATAAACCATACATCATAGCATAACCCGTGTAATAAAAATGGGATTCTTAAACAACATGACATCATAAAACAATTCATATAAGATAAAGGAATTCATAAAAATATTTCCATCACAACATAATCAAATCCATGTAATAATAGGGATAGAAACAGAACCCTATATTATCTTAGATGGAAAATAATTTTGATAAAACAATTGAACTTCATTCTTGAGGAAAATATCATTTCTTCTTCAAAAACATTTTTCCATTATTAACATGTCATGCGACTTTAAACTAAAAGAAGTTGATTAAAAATAAACATGAAAATTTGTAAAGGAAGCTTCTTGTAAATAATGTTTTAAAAATACGTTCATGCCGTATAAGTTAAAAAACATTCTTCTCGTACTTTTGTCAGAAAAGTCAAAAAGTACCTCGTACGAATAATGACAAAAGATTCTTTATTATCCTTTACTAAAAACTCACCGAAGGGTAAAAATGGATTTAAAAAATTGTAGGTGGATTGAAATAATATCACATATTTATGAAACATGGATGTGGTTGATAAAATAAACCCCAGTAAATACCAAAGTATAAACAATCTCAGATAAAAATGAGATTGTGATATTTTCCCTTACCTTAGGTCCGATTTGCTTTGTACGTGTCCGAAGCTCCTGTATAATGGTTTAAATAATGTTATTAACTTATTCAAGAATCATACATACTGATATGATATCATATATGGTCATATTCTTAGCTTCTTATTAGTAATATTTCATTGTTACTTGTTACTCGGGTCTTTATTGCCTTTGGTTCTTATGCGTGTTTTGCCGAATAAATTCTTATTCTTCTTTTAAGGTTATAGATACCTTATATCCAGAATGGTATTAGTGTAACATATATCATATTTATTCATTCAATTCATTTATATAATTACTATGTAATGATGATCATGTAGAACGAGTCGCATCACATCGTGGAGACGGTATTCTGTACGTACGCACGAGCGATGATATTGTTCCCATGATCGTGGAATTGTATTTAAGTGTATTTGTACTATTTCAGTATCAAAATAACTTTATAATAATCATATATAGTTAGTCATTAGACCATTATACCCATCCTTGTAAGGTAATGGTGGAAAATAGATTACACCACGGCGTGGAGACGGTATTCCGTACGTACGCATGCGCGGTGATTTTATTTTTCCGTAGGATGGATAGAAGGTGAATTAGGGTTGTTTCATATTTATAATAACATATCAGTATGTAAGTAATACTGATGTTATAACTTTATCATGAAACAACTATATAAAAAGATGTTGAAGAAGAATGAAATTGAAAAGATTGGTAATGGATATTACCTCTTCTTTGAAACGCCTCTTTGAATCCACCACTTAGGGAACTAAGATTGGTCTTTGAAGAAGACCAGAACCTCTAGGATTATTATATGGAAGTGGAGAAGGGATATTGGCAGGGGTTTCCCGAGCTTGAGTGCTCAAATTGGTGTGAGGAGGAGGGGGAGGAGGTTCCCTTTTATAAGGGAGGAGAGGGGCACCATAGAAATATCTCAAAATATAATTTTATATTAAAGTCAAAATCAGTTTATAATGGTTCCAAAGGGTCTTATTTCGAAGGTAAAGTGGGGATGGGTCGAAATAATATCAACCAATAGGATTTAGACAAGTTTAGGTTATTATTTTAACCTTATCAATTAGATTTAACTCTAAGTTAAATAATTTACCTTTTACCGTGTCTTTTTGTTTTCTTACACTATATGGTTAATACACTTACTATAACATGACAAACGAACCCCAAGTTGTTTATTATTAATATATATATCCTTATCTCAGTCATTTAGCCGATCCTTAGATTTTTAGGAATAAAATAACATTTAATAATATAATATTTGATTTAAAAACTATTTTGTGTCAATTTTGACACTATTTGATATATGATTTTGGTGAAAGTCATAACAGAATTATATGTTCGAACCAAGTTGATTAAATCAACACTAATATATCATAGTAATCTTGAAAATTATTGGAATTCATAGAAAGTCTCAAATTACATTTATTTGGGCGTTTATTACATCAATTATGTTAACATTTCCTTAAAAGGGTAATTACAGCATCATCGTTGTGTCATAAATAAATTAATTTATATGAAGTATAAAAATTATAAATAAAATATCATCATGTAGTAAATCTTTTTAGCATTCTAATGAATATTTATTATCGAATTTATCTTATTTATAAACCCATATTAAAAATGTTTTAGTTATTAAACTTTGATTTTAACTATTTTAACTATTCATTAAATAAAATAATATTAAATGTCATAATCTAATCCAATTGGACCTAAATGGTCATATAATATTCATAAGGTTGTTTTTGGTCGAATTACACTTATCCAATAGAATTAGCACATGTGTTAGGGTAATAATAATATCATATTTTTCCTTAGTTACCCTATTTACTATTAACCGCGGTAAAAAAAGTTAAAAGTTACTATTCACCAAAAAATTATTTTTATCTCATTGAACCACATTTTATTTACTGATATCAATAGTGTCAGTCGAAGTTTCGAAATTCCATTCATAGAAGGAGTAAAATTATGTTTTATGCAAAATTCAGTTTTTAACCTACCACTTAGTGGTTTCACTATTCATCAAAAATTGAATGTTTTCAGAAAAATACCAAAATTTCACCCTAGGCTAATTTCGATATTCCAAATCCAAAAATGAAGTCCATTTTGAAAAATAAAATTTATAAAATTTCAAAAAGTGGTTATTACTATTCATAACGGCTAGTTTTAATAATATTTTAATAGCATATCGTTGTTTAGTGGAACTCAGTATTGCGTACAACGCAAGCTATCGAGGAAGGTCGCGATTGCGTGTAAAGTATTTCAAGCTAGTGTGTAGTGAAAGATTCCTTTGATGATATATATATAACATAAAAACAAAATATTACTCATAAAAATCTCGGGTGTTACATTTTCAAATGTCATGTCCCAATGATTATGATATGATTGATATTTCTCTTACTTACCCTTATTGAGAATTTCAGCTCATCCATTCATATGTTTATTTTCCCAAAGATATAAATAAGGGTATTATGTAGGATATTTCAAAAACGATACTAGGTATAAAAAACTATGCAAGATACAATGTGGATGTTTTATGAACCAGTTGTTTATGTTTCCTAGTATTTAAAGACAATAAACCTATACAGTCCTATTTTGTTTTTGTTATGTTATTTAATAAATATTCTTCAATGTTGATGTAATATCAAAATGTAATGTATGGTATGTTATAGTTGGTATTAGATCAATGTTATAGTTATCCTTTGTAAACTAGGATGAGAGAACATTACTAAAAACCCTATGGATTTACCTTAGTAGAGGTAACAATTATATCATTGTGTTTTAGATATGTTCATAAATAACATAGGATAAAACCAAAAGTGTCCAAAATTGAAATATTATTCATAATATAAGGGTTTTTTCCATTACAATTACTATTTATCACACTATTATTCAATGTTTTAGTCAATGGATCAAGCCCGAAGTAGCCATATTAATGTTGAATGTGATATGCAATGCAATGATCGCCTCCCTTAGAAACCAAATGCTATTGGAGCTTGAATGAAATATATTGTAGCTAATCTCACTCAATGTTATCTTTATATAAATCATTATAAACATCCAAACAAATAAATGTGGGAGAAAAATTCTATTGAATCCTTCATGAGGCAGCTTCCACCTTCATTCTGCTGGACTTTTGATCCATTAGAGGCTGAATAATGTATCAGTACCACTAAAAAGAAATTTTATGTTCTATAATTTTCTAAACTTGAAAAATTCTTCTTAAAATTATATCTTTTGGATGTTGAAAATAATAAATGGTGGAATTACATTTACAATACATGTGAAATAGATGAAACTGAGTACATGTAATCGGAAAAGTTCAAGAACTTATTTTTCAATAAGTAATTTCCTCATATTCTTCAAATAATGATTGAGAAGGAGTTCCATGAACATAATTAAAAGGATGGTCAATATGTTGGTAGCTATGAATAAAATTTTACAATACTTTTAAGGTACGACTCTGGAATTATTACCCAACATGAGAGTAAAATTGATCAATTCATTAGTGGATTAAAACCATGTCAGTGAAGGGAATTATCCATAAAGGACATCGATAGATATGAGAAAATTGTTCTATGTGCTCTGATGGTTGAGATAGATATTAGAGTAACCCATCATTCATATGGGTTTGATAATAAGATAAAAATGGAATTCAAAGGAAAATATAAAAACCAAACTGGAAAGAATATGTGTTTTCCCTTATTCTTAATGTGTGGAAAGAAACATGGAGGGAATTTTCTTAACGGGACTCGTAAATGTTTTATGTGTGGAAATGAAGGTCATTGTGTAGTTGAATGACTAAGTGATGGAAATAATATGATTAATGATATGAATAAGGAAAATACTACATATAATTCACCACCAATAATTCAATTCTACAAGTGATAGAAAATGGTGTGTTATGACAGCAAATTCATCAATCCATGTGTTATTGATGATGATCGACATTAATAATCACATAAGGCAAAATGAAAAGGAACGTGACATGAAATAACTATCAGTGATGTGGAGTACGATAA
Organism: Viscum album; assembly: GCA_963277665.1. NCBI lineage: Eukaryota > Viridiplantae > Streptophyta > Magnoliopsida > Santalales > Viscaceae > Viscum > Viscum album. Next base: position 1,426,552,422 of record OY728156.1, on the reverse strand, counting down.
TTAAGTGGTGAAAGGTACACTTATCATCCACTAGAAAGTAGAAAATGTTTTATTTGATTATGTATCCACCCAATCTTTAATTTATAAAGAATATTATAAGAGCTCTGCCATATTAACTCAAATAATTAGATGTTGATTTTTCTATGACAACTTCTAAGGGCACGAATGTCACTTAAACTGTATTAAATTCTTCCCTTATTGGTGTTTGATGATGTGTGATTCCAGCAAATATTGTGGTCATTCATATAGTTGAATTTGATGTGATTCTAGGCATGGATTAGATTTTTTTATATGGATCTCAAATCATTTTCCAACGAAGGGAAGTCACATTTCATATTCCCGATCAATGAATGATCATATATTGATGAAATGAGGAATATAAACATCAATTATAAATTTAATCAATATAATTTTTCTATATTCCTATAAATGAAGATTATTTATCTAAAATGGTTGGTGATAAACTCAAAATTATGAATACACTAGTTTTATAGGAGTTTTATGATGTCTTTCATGACGAATTTTATAGTCTTCCACAAAATTGTGAAGTTGAGTTTTCAATAGAACTCTTAATTGGTTCTATGCCTATTTCAAAGACACCTTTTAGAATTAACATAATTGAGTTATAGGAATTGAAGAAGAAACTCCATGTGAACCTTGAAAAGGGATTCATACGCCCTAGTGTTTCAACTTGAGGAGAACTTATTCTGTTTGTTATGAGGAAAGATGGATTAATGATACTCTTCTTAAATTATTGAGAACTTAACAAGATCACTATTAGAAAAAAATATCATCTTTACAACATTGATGACTTACATGAAAAAAATACAGATCTCAATAAAATTTCAAGATTTATCCTTGTTCAATATGTCATCAATTAATGATATAAAACATGTAAATACCAAATAAGACATTCTGTTAAATGTATGGAAACAATGGATTTAGAGTGATGCCTTTTGGTCTTATAAATTCACCTACTATCTTCATGGATCTAATAAATAATGTATTTAGATAATATCTTGACCAATTTCTGGTAGTCTTTATAGATGATATTCTTGTATATTCGAAGAGAAATTAAGAACATGAAATCCACTTGAGAATTGTAATGAAGACCCTGAGAAAAGAGATGCTTTATGAGAAATTTACCATTTGATAATTTTGGCTTAATACAGATTCATTTTTGTGTCACATAATCTTGTGAGAATGGAAATTTGGGGATCCATCCAAAACTGGTGTTGTTGAATGTTATATGAGGCAAAAAATGTTAATTAAGATCTGATGTTGTCTTGGTTTGTTTGGATATTATTGATGTTTTGGTGAAATATTTTTCAAAATTATTTAATCTACACACCAAGTTGACTCGGGATGGAGTTCTGTTCATTTGGATGGAAATATTTGAGAATAATTTCAAAGTGCTGAAAATAAAGGTTAGCCAGTGCAACTGTGCCCATACAGTCTTATATTGGAGAAAGGTATGTGATCTATTGTAATACATCCAAGAAAGATATTGGATGTGTTATCCTGAAATTGATATGGTGATATATTATGTCACATGGTAGTTGAAAATTCTTGTGAATAATTACCCAACATCTGATTTGGAGTTAACTATGGAAATCCCTGAATTAAAAATATTGAGGCATTATCTTTATAGAGAAAGGAATGATATTTATACTAACCCTAAAAGTTTGAAGAATATTATCACACAAAAGAAGATGAAGATGCACCAATGAAGTCTATTGGATTTGATTAATGAATATTAATGCTCAATACATTACCACTATTGTAAATGTAACACACTGGAAGATACTTTGAGATGACAAGACCATGCTAGCCTATCTAAGATGTGTATCATAAATGATCCAATATTTATGGATTTTATAAGGATCGGTCTTGAAATTTTAATGGATGGGGAATTCTTATATTTCTGAACTAAATGTTCAACCATGTATAAAAGTGATGATTAAGGAGGCACATATGAAATATATAGAGCTAAAAAAAGGTATGAAGTGTTATGTAATTCAACCATGATTGTGATGAAATAATCAAGTTTAGGAATAGGGGTTTTATTAATCCCATTCCAGAATTAAAGAAGGATCTATTACATGAGGTAGATATTTCGTCATTCTCTATCCACCCATTTAGTACAAATATGTACATGGACCTAAAATAGTATTTTTGGTGGTATGGAATGAATAAATATGTCACTGAATATGTCACTTGTTTTTTGGTTTGTTAGCATGTTAAAGTTGAGAGACATAAGTCTATGGGGATTTTTAAACCATTACACACAATAGAATGGAAATGGGAAAACATTACTATTTTCTTTATTTTTGGACATCAAAAAACATCTAAATACATAATGTAATATGGTTTATAGTTGATATCCTTATGAATTTTCACAATTCATTACAGTTAGAGAGGATTTCTAACTTGATCATCATTCCGGGATATACCTAAATGAAGTGGTAAGAATGAATTGATTACCTCTTTCCATTATATTGGATTAGGATCCTTGGTTTAACATGAATTTATGGAGAATTCATCAACATCTTCTAGATACTGCGTAATATTTCATCACTAATTATCGTCCTCAAACAGATGGTCAGTCTGATATAACAATTAATACTCTTGAAAAAATGTTGAGAGCTTTCCAATTGGATTTAAAATTTAGTTTGGATCAACACCTGCCTTTGGTGGAATTTTCTAAAAACAATTGATTTCATTATAGTATTATGATGTCCAATTATGAATACCTCCATGGAACGATGTGCATAACTCTAAATTGTAGGGATGAAGTTGTGTAAATAATGTTATTGTTCTTGATCATGTTGATTAAATTTCTGAAAAGGTCATATCTATTCAATAACACATAATAGAAGCACAAATTCGAAAAAAATGTAATGCTTACAACTGAATAAAGGACAAAGAGTTAGATGTGGGTGATAAGGTGTTCCTATGAATATCTCTACGAATGAGAGTAATGAGATTTTTAATGAAGGGGAAGTTAATCCCTAGGTATATCGGTCTTTTTGAAATTCACAATCATGTTGGGATGGTATTGTATCGATTGGTGTTTCCACCGAATCTCCCTCAATATCAGGATGTGTTCCATGTATATCTATAGAGAAATTACAAAACTAATCTTTCACATGTACTAATCTCAGATGTCATACCGTTGGAGAAAGATCTTTCTTATGAATAACAACATATGGAGATTCTGGATTGTATAGAGAAAGTTCTACAAAACAAGACCACTTATTTAGTTAAAGGTAAATAGAGGAACCACTAATTTTAAGAAGCTACATGGGAACCTGAGGATATAATTATGGAGATATATCTCTATTTGTTTGTTTCCAAGCGACTAACTTATGGGGAGAAATTTAGTTTGGGTGGGGGGTAGAATGTAACACCCAATTTTTTTATGAAATATTTTATTTAAATAATTTTTATCCTTCAGTACCATTCTTTTCACGCATTAATGAGTTTAAAAGAATAGTGAGACAATCATATTATAAAACTACCATTACATCCTAGCTGTTAGTTTATTATAAATAATTATAACTAACTTATGAAAAATGCCTTGTGAATTCTTTGGATATCAATTATTTTTTTGGAAATATAAATAAATTTTATTATTTTTCTATGAGTTAAATTTTTTAATGAAGTTAATTAGATATATATGTGTTTGACACTTAAATAAATATTTTTTTATATATCATCCAAGGGATATGTTATTCATAGGGTTTGAATAAAACCCTCTTTGATGTACAAAACATTTTTAAGGTTATCTTTATAGCATTACATGGATATCCCCATTTGAATTCTGATTTTCGCCCATTAATAATTTTTATATGAAATCATAAATAGTTTATTTTGATGTAGGATATAAAAATTTAAATTGGATCAATTCCTGATATTTTTCTGATAACATTCATTTTTTTTTTGAATAATATAAATACACTAAATTTTAATAGAAACTAAGTTTTTCCATGAAATAAATTATATAGTTAAATGATATTATTTATTTGATTCAAGGTATAATAGAACATAGTTTTACCATTCAATATAATTTATTTTATTGGAATTAATTTTACATAAAATTCATATGTAAAAATCAGTTCAATCTTTTGCAATATTTTAACTTTTAATACTCGTTTCTCATTTCAACAATGGGATTAATTTCAAATTAATTACTACAAATTATCTATATTTAATTTTGAAAAATGGACTCTATATTTTGAATCTTTATTTGAAAATTATGTAAAAATATATATTTTATTTTTTGGAAATATAAATAGTTACTTCAAAAAATTTTAATAAAGCGGTAAATGGATAAATTGGGTAATTAAGGGTAAATATAATTTTACAATATTACACAAACAGCTGTATTAATATAATTGGATGATTTTATTTTTTTCATCAAACATAACTGGGTAAAAATGGTATCCATTGGAACTCACTTGGATGAGATTAGGACACTTATTTTATTTTATTTAAGGAAAAGTGAAATATGTCTCACTGAAACATAATTAATTAAATTATTTTTAATATTATATTTTACTGAAGATAAAATCAATTATACCTACTCATTTTAAATATAAAATGTTTTTATTTATCATGATAATTTATTTTTAATTTTTTGGAAATAAATAATTACATAAATGAATTATACGTGGATGATGAACAAATTGATTTATCGATGAGAAATCAATTAAACAATTTTCATTAAAATATTAATAACAATCAAAAGTCTCAATATCATGACCAAAAATTATTTTTATAGTCTATATCGAGCATAAGAATCCATGGGATGACTTATTAAATATTTAGAGGCTTATAGATTAGATTATGACACTAATATTATTTTATTTAATGTGAAGATAAATTTGTCACATTCATGTTTTTAAAGCGTATGTCATTTTTAATGTTGGGTTTTTTCAGATGATAAATTAGACAAAAAGTATTATTCATTAAAATAATGGATTTATATTCATCATATTGTTTTATTTTTAATTTTTATTTGACAAATTTGTATATTATATAATTACACAAAATTGAGGTAGTAATTATTTTATTAATGAAGAGATCAAATGAATGTTATTAAAAATATTTTAATTAATATAATTTGGGATAAATAATATATATAATGATGCTTCAATATTAAATTTACCGCATATAGATTTAAAAATATATTCGAATCAAGGTTCACTAATTATTTTTATATTTTAAAAATCCATGAAATAAATAATGTCAAAATTGACACTATTAATATATTTTCAATATAAGGTTATCTTAAATTATTTAAAAATAATATTTCATTTCAAAAAATATAAGTTAAATATGATATGGCCTGAAATGTTCTAAATTATTCTTTTCTGATCCAATTTACATCAAATAAGTAAATATATTACCCATTTAATATTGAAATATTTGTTACCCTAGTTAAAAATTAAATTGAATAACTAAGTGATAATTAAAATGATAATTCTTAAATTGAAATAAAAAAAACTAAAAAATTTATTGGATTATGAGTATAGAAATCTGTATCTTTTCATATTTTAAATTGGTACCTTTTGGTTGGTTTTATATGCGTTTTAGATTTATTATAAATTAATATTTTTGAGTGTTCAAAAAAGGGCCCCTAACCCCAAATATAAAAGGCAACTTCCTTCCATAACTCTTCACTTCATTTTGAGCCGTCATGCTCACCCAAACCCTTCTAATTTCCGAAAAAAGATTCCCTAAAAAATTCTAGAGCTCTTTTTAACTTTCAAAGACCTACTCTATTTCAATAAATGGATATTTAGAGAAGGCACTTCGAAGAAGTGGTAATATAATTTACCGATTCATTCAAATTCCATTCATCGTGTAATTCCACCTCATGAGTCATTTCATTATAATGTAATAAATCCAATAGTAAATATATACTAAGATTTTATTACTATTATGAAACAAACATAGTCCACTTTCTACAAATCCATTCAAAAATGAAATCACCACACATGCATACGTACGACTTATCGTCACAACCTCATGATGTAATTCATTTTCCCAACCACCTTACATGGATAGATATAACGATAGAATTAATAAATAAATAAATGATTAATATAAACATATTTTTATTCAAATATACCATACACCATCCACTTCAATACCATTCAAAAAATATGGGAATGACATCATCGCTCGTGCATACGTACAACTTATCATCTCAACAATGCGATGTGATTTGTTCCACATAATCATTATTAAAGAAAGATTATCTAAAATAACTTAATGAATTAATATGATATAAATTATAAAAATACCATGTTGTAAATAATATAAATATATCCTAAAAATATTAATAATCAATTTTCTGAAAAAACATGGAATAGAACCTAAAGCAGTTAATACATGAATAACGATTAACAATGATACATTACTTAAAAATGGATGAAAATGTGATAATAAGTGTTATGATAAAAATTATTATGATTCTAGAATAAATTAGTAACATTATTTAAATCATTATATAGGAGGTTCTGATACATATGAATCATATTAGACCTTTGATAAGGGATAACTTTTGAAAATATCGTTTTATCTGAGATTGTTTATTTGTATGTACCTACTAGGATATATATATCACACTCATCCATGTTTCAAAAATATGTATTTAAAAATATTCATTATATTCTTCTAGAATTTTTTTCTTTTGATAATTTTTACTAAATGGTATTAATGGAAACTTTTTACATCATCCATTTGAGGTACATTTTTACTTTTGTGGAAAAAGTCTGGGAAGAATGATTTTTTTAACTTGTATGGAATGAACATATTTTTACTCATTCTTAACGTATTATTTCCATAAAGAATACCCAAAAATATTACATGTTTATTTTCACATAAGATGAATTATTCTAAATTATTGTGGCATTTTGAGGAAGTAAAATGTTTTTGAAGAAGATATGATATTTTCTTCAATAATTATTTTCAACTATTTTGTAAAAATTATTTTCCATATATGATGTCATTATTTAAACAAGTTTAAATTAATAACATTGTTATTACTAGGATTTTATTCTATTAATTATGGAATGATATTTAATAAGTCTCTTTGTATTATATCAATTATGACGGAATAATGTTTACGAAATCAATTTTATTTCATGTGTTTTTCAATGATGAATGCTTTTATGTTTTTATGGAACATATGGGAATGGTTTCATTATGAAATGGGTGGGAAATATATCTCCCTCCAGTGATTTAGCTAACGATTTATATCTCATGGGATATACATGAATGGAATGGTATGCAAATCTAGTTCAGTAATAAATGGTCAGAATGTTGAGTTAACTCAGTTCAGTAATTGAATTTGTCTACTATGATGATATTTGTAACGTGCCTTAACTAATATGAAATAATTTTAATTAGTTATGTTGGTATTCAATGAAATTTCAGGTCTTATGTAATGACCATTGGGATTACATTTCAATTTTATGATTTATCCGATGACAAGATATTATGATCTTTTTTATGGATGATAATATTTTCAAATGTTATGTTCTTATTGTTATTGTATGATTGATATTTCCATTGTTTACCATTACTAATCTCTTATGCTCACCCTTTAATATTTTTCTTTTCCCCAAATTATTAAGAAGGGATATAATTATAATATCTCAAAATGGAGTCTATTTATGAACAAATAAGAAGGAGACAATGTGGATGTTTTATGGACCAGTTGGTTATGTTTCACAGTTTCTAAAGACACTAAACCATTACAGTCCTAGCATGGTTATTGTTATGTTTTGTATGAAATATTATTCTTTGTTTAATTAATATCAATATGTAATATAGGGGCCATTATAAAATGTCTTTAAGAATCCTATAATAATTTTTTGATACATTATGATCCATATGATGTGAAGGATTCACCATTAATATAGTCAAGGTAAATCCATGTTGAAAACTTGGATAATTATTATAATAATCAGAATGGTCATAACATAGGAAAAAGATGATCCTAATAGAAATATGGGATTATTATTATTATTCTAAGGATTAACCTTACAAAAATATTGGAAAATACTTATTTAAATCTAGTATTATTATAACAAATGTATAGATTTGATGTATGCATAGTATAGATTGATCCATAAAATAAATGATCATTATAGAGGTAATTCTTATTAGTATGAACATATCCATACAAATATGGAAATCCTTATAAATATTATCCTAGTTATGATGATAGACGTACCATATGAATGTGGATAAAACATGAAAAGAATGATCAGTGTGAATGTTATCTATATCAATAATGATCCTTATGAGGTAATAATATCAAAATTATATTCTTTTTAAGGTTTTATACCATTTCTATTTTGAAAGATAAATTTATTCATATAAATACTTCATTAAATGAATTTTATTTTTACATGAATTGATTGTTTTTATTTATATATGGAAGTAAATTATCTCTAGAAGTCGAATCAATAAAAAAATTTATATATTAATTTCATGAAACATGCAACCAAATTTGATTAGAATATATTTTTTATTTTTACATTATAGTTATATATACATATATTGACGACATGATTTTTAAAAATGAAATTTATATGAAAGATATTTATTTACAACTAGAAAATGAGTTCTTAATAAAAAGGTTATCTCATGTTCCATGACCCAGCTCTCCATTTCCTTGTTTGAAACAATGCACTCGTACTTTCCCATACTATACCACTGGAAAGAACCTATGATTCTCTGTCACTATTCATCCTCCCCAACAGGATATACCCTCTACCAATCAACTAGATTGACCTACTAAGCCTCAACTGCCCGAGCCACACATGGACGATGACTGAGTGCTAGTTCTAAAAATGTAAAAAAGGAATTAATGTGCCTGAGTAGTATGGAAATTAATTTAATATTCATTTTTTGTCACTCCATTAATTTATTTCTCTAAAACAACAAATTAAAATAGGAAAACAGGTAATTAGGATGCATAAACCTTTCTTAGGGTCTCTACACGGAAAATAGTGTAGCCACACTTGGACATTTGGTAGGCTCTGATTCCTTGCATCAAATAATAGAGGGACTTAAAATCCCATGTCCTAACCTAGCTTCCCTAGCCTAGGTCACACACCAAGGTCACCTAACACTGATTCCCTACAAACCCATTCCATACTACTATTAATGCCTCCAAACTCTAACATATCTCACAACCATACCCTTTGAAATCATTCTATAATGAACCCCTCTATCCCAATATATCCATCCATTTCTGTCAATTTTGAAAGAGAGAAAATGAACTATGATTCCCATCTCTAGTAGGCCCTGGGGAGGTGACCAACACCAAGGGTATACAAATCTCACAATAGCGGAATGAATTTTCCTTTTTATAGTAACCAAGATTGAGATATCAGATGTATCATCTTCAATGAAACACTAAGATATATATATATATATATATATAAGAAATCTAAAACCATCCCACCAACAAGTTTAAAACAGAAATACTACAAGTACAATGATAATATTCAATATAAATACCCAAAAGTGAATCTAAGCAGCGACACCACACCTATCTCAACGTCCGAGAAAGTAATGACCACCATGGTTCCTGTAGTCCGCCTAGAAACATGAATGATGTTTTATAGAGTAGTGAAAGAATAAAATATATTCATTAGGAAAAACACAGTCTCCCGCGTACAAGTGGGAGAACTGTACTAATTCTCCAATGAGAAAACAAGAAAATTAACAACACCTAACAAGGCACACTAAACATATCCACCTCACCATTCCATGCTCACCCAATAACACAAGTCAAGTAAACTAATATAGTATGAAGATTGGTAATTGGGTACCCTACACATCATTCCCATGTACTATACACTATAACACCGAAATGAAACACATTCTGGTGCTCCCAAATCTTTTGAAAGTTTCACATCACAACCTAGCCACAGACACCAGGGCCTCACATCTATTGTAAAACCTGGGAAATAAATCTCATCACATCTCAACCACACACACGAAGGAATCTCAGCCACATCACATCCCTCCCCATAAGCACATGGGCTATATACCACATAAAATCTTAAAAACATATGGGAAATAACATAATAAAACTAAAACCATCCTACATGCATGTTTAAAACAAAAATGCAACAAATAAAATGAAAATAATCAAAGTCAATACCCATATTTAATGCTATGTAGTGAGACAACAACCCATTTTATTTCTAACTTAGTAAGGCCCAAAAAAATAACTATAGTCCTCCTAGAAACCGATATATCGTTTTATAGTGTTGGGTGTGCATACAAGTACACTATGTAGTAAAACAAAACTCTCTCATGTACAATTGGGAGAATCATACTACTGCTCCTGTGAGAAAATAGAAAAATAAAAATCACTAAACAAGGAATACTAACCATCCCCACCACACCAAGGAATGATAAGAAAATAACACCTGTAAAATAATGTAATATTGTAAGAACATCGGTGATACAATACCTTGCACCACATTCCCAATGATTAGTTTCTCACACAAACTTACATAAATTATAATGGAACTACCACATATTCTGAATGTACCACTTCAGAAGCCACTTGAACACACCTAGGCATCATGTCTAGTCCCAAAAACATGGTAAAATAATCTCATAAAATCATAGCCAAAGACACTTCATCCTCACAGACACATCATATCTCACCTATAGAAAGTATGACTACATACTACATCACATATAGAAAACAACTGGGAAATCACTAAAAAATCTAAAACCATCCAACATGTATGTTTAAAACAAAACCACTACAAATAAAACGAATGGTTTCAATATAAATCCAAACATGTATATAAAACATGGGACAAACAAAATATCCATATTCTGAGCTAGTAATGCCCAACATTGTCCCCATAGTCCTCCTGGAATACTAAAATCTATTTTATAGCTGTAACACCCCAAGCTTCCACGGTACGTTTCCCTTCGAATAATGCGATAGCGTGTGTTGTACGCAACCTCGAGTTCTAACACACACCACAACTAATTAAACTAGCCGTTTTGGATAGTAATACCTACTTTTTGAAATCATATATATTTTATATTTCAAAATGGACTTCATTTTTGTATTCGGAATATTGAAATTAGCCTAGGCTGAAATTTTGGTACTTTTCAGATAACTTTTATATTTTGATGAATAGTGAAAATTACTAAATTTTAATTAAAAACAACATTTTTAATCAAAATAATTAATAGTGATAAATTGTGAATTTGAGTGGTTTTAAAGTATATTTAGAATATATTTTTACCATTTAATATAATGTTGATCATTGGGCATAATTTTACAATTAAACCGAACATAAACAAGTGTCAATCTTTTGATAGTTATTACCTCTTAAAAACACGCTTTTTGTTTTGACAACGGGAATTAATTTTAAATTAATTTCTGCCACTTCTGTGTTTTGAATTTAGAAAAATGGATTCCATATTTGGAATCAGGATGTCCAAATTGTGTAAATAGGTAACTTTTAATTTTAGACATTTTGAATAATTACTGTGGTAAATATTTTATTTACCATGGTTAAGGGTAAATCCGGTAAATAAGGGTTAAAAAATAATATTATAATAATACTAAATTACCCTAAAACGTGTCTTAACCCTATTGGTTGATATATGGTCGACCATGGGCATCTTTGGGTCAATTTTGCGACCCCATTGATCCACTTGTAAGTGATAATGACACTTTATTTTAATTAAGTTAAAATGAATACAAAAATGGCATAAGCTTACATCTTTTAAAAGAACAATTTTTACATAGGGTTATACATGTTGGATTTTCGATTATAAATATTCATTAGAAAGCTAAAAAGATTTCCTACATAATTATATTTTATTTATAATTTTTAGACATCAAATAATTTAAATTATTAATGACACAATAATGATGCAATGTTTACCTCATTAATAAATCATTTAAATAAATAAGATTATAATGATTAAAATATTAACTAAAACCTGTCCAATTCTTATTGGTTGATTTTATTTAGAATATGAGTCATCTTATCTTCTACCTCAATGATTTTTGGACCATTATAAACCGAATATAATTATATTATAAAGTAATACTTTCACTCTTTCCTAAAGAGCCCCTCCTCTCCCTTATAAAAGGAGACCACTTCTACTAATTCCTCACACCTCTCAAGCCACTTGGCTCGTCCAAACTCTGCCCAAATAAGCTCCCCACATCCCTCTACTCCTCCTTGAAGCTTCCCCTTAGGCAGAAAGCATTTCAAGAAGTCCTTTGGTTCCAACCAAAGTGAGTTACCTAAATTAAAGGTAACATTTTCTCTTAAATTATTTTCAATTATTTTGCTTCTCCAACCCCCAAACTCTTTTTAGTTCCTTTCTTTTGTAACAACACCAGTATCCACAATATACTAGGATGTTTTTATAAGAAGGATTCAAACTACACATACACACAACTCCATCTAATGGATGATGAACATAATGTTTCTGTGGATGGCAAACTAACGCCTCACGAAACGATGATTGTTCAAATACATCTTACCGCCTCTCATGGTGGCCATTATGATGGCACTGTAATTAAATATGATATTAATGATATATATTTTATATATAATCTTCTATAATTCCATTTTATTTCATATCCTTATTCGTTTCATGTTGTATATACATACGATAATTTCATTTGAGAAAGTGCGGACTACCGCCCCCTTAAAATGATATGACTCGTTCATACCACACATGGAACGTATAAAGGATGGTGTTAATGAACTTAAGTAACATATATAAAATATTATATTATACTGGAATAATAATATACCTATGTATCATTTGGATTAAATTCTTTTAAAATGAAAAATTAAATGGAAGTAGCGTTCGTGCGTACGTGCGGACTACCGTCTCCACGAACGCGATGAGATTCATTGTCCATCATATCCATTCAAGTATAATTATAATTTGATGATTTAAAAATAGTATATAAGGACTTTATATCATTCTGGATATGAATAATATACATCTCATTAATAACGAATATGGCTCACATAACAAAGAATATAAAGTAAAATGAACCCGTTAACACCCGAAATGACGATAATTCTAAGATATTATTAACAAATCAATGTTAAAAGATCATATATGATATCATATTAAAGTAAATGATTCTTGTATTATTCAATAACAATTATTTCACCATTATACAGGAGGTAAACCTACCATCGACGAAGGAAAAATTACAAAGTAAGGGATTTTCTTATCTCACTTTCAATTCCGTGAGATTTCCATTGTTCACCACTTAATTATTGCATGTGGTGTACTGCCCATGATTGTATTCATTGTGTAATATAATTTAATTTATGGGTATTTACATCATCATGTTATGATACTTCTTTCATGGGTGTATGTTTCGTAAGTTACCTAATCGATAAGGGAATTTGAAATTTCAATTTCCACTCATTTGGCTTTACACATATTTCATTGATTATATTACCCCAAGATTATGTGTGGAATCACTATTCATTTGATTATGTCATAATTTCCACTCCCCTTCCTGTGGATATAAGTTTGATACACATAATCACTCCATTGAAAATTCTCAAGTCATTGATATGAATTTGATAAGAGTAGTTTTAACTCTTTCACCATTTGTTGAGTTAAACATCCAATTCGTTGGTGTTGTTTTTACAAGAATATGTGTGAATATCCTTTGATTGTTTTACACTGAATATCCAATCATATTTAGTGTATTTATATTTTTCACACATAATTATGTTGTTGATTTATCCTTAACCTAAGGATATGGCCTTTATGAGAGATTTCATCTCAACATACATTCCATTGAGACTTCTTTGTTGATATACACCAAATCACTTTTATGTGGTGTATATAATGTAATTTGACATAGTATATCATGAATTCACTTTATTCTCATGATATTACAAAGTTTTGATTACCTCAATTATTTGTATTCATGTGTCTCTCTTTTGGTTAGAATCTCTAACTAAAATACCATTTTTAAATGTTTTAAAGACTTATTCATCTAAATCTTTCTCATTAATGTCCATGTTTTAAAAATGGTTTTAAGGATTTATTTATATGGACATTAAAGTTTTAAGATTAAAACTCATTTTAAAAGTTTCAAAGTGGTATGGGACACTTTGATTCAAAAATCTATTTTTAAATGGCTTCTTGACAAATACTGTGACTTTTAAATGTTTTCAAGAAAAGGGGGATATTTCTCTCAAATAGTTTTGATGATTATTTTCATCTATGTAAACATCCTTCATTATTCATGATTGAGGTTAATGTGATACAATACAATCTTCCATATTGTATCAAATGAGTTATATTTGACTGTGGATGTTCTATTTTTAGACCATTCATGGTTTGTGGTTAAAGTATTGACATTTCGTATGCTAGTTTTAATACGAATGTTTATTTTATGCTTAAACCTATTCATATGAGAATGAATTGGACTTAATAAGTGACGGGTGGAGCCCGCTATAGCTCCTCTATGCATCGGTAGGTCTCATGAGACAAACTAGTGTCTTGGCACAAGGCCTTGGCAAAATCTTATTTGTAGTCTTGGCACGAGGCCTTGGCTATGTGGTTATGATAGTCTGGCATTATGCATTCCATCATTTTGAAAGTGGTTATTGATATTGCATGTGATCATTAGACTAGTAGAATATCCATGTGAGTAAGTAAATGGCATTATTTCATTTTACCTTTTCCATTTTATGCTGAAGTTCAAGTTTCAAAGGCTTTTGTTTTAGTTATAAATTTCCTTAAGTGTTTATGCTTATTTATGAAATCTTATGCTATAATGTTATCCTTACTGAGCATCTGAGCTCACCCATTTCAATGTTTTATTTTTCCCAGGATTATGAAGAAGTAATTTATGAATGACCTGCAGGGATAGTATGAGGGGATATGAAGACAAGATGTTTTTTTTATGATGTAATGTAAAAAAATTAAGGATGTATCTAGTTATTCCAAGGCTACTAAACTAATCGATCTTTCGAGACTTGATCTTTCTCGTGATCATGCCAATGTAATGTAATAATGCACCGACTCTAGGTAACTAGGGTCGGGGCGTTACAGTTGGTATCAGAGGAAGTTTAGTACAAACCTTGGAAGCTAGATTTAGATAAACTCTAATTAGAGCACGTAAACCTAAGATGAAATTTGAGGATTAGTATAGAAGAACTTCCTAGAATTTTGGTATTGTAGATATTTTGTGAGTTTTCTGAGCAATACATCCCTGTCTGGATACGAGCAGGTAGAGGCGGCTCTGGCACAGATGTACCTAGGGGTAAAACCCGAAAACACCGCTTTGAGCTAGACTCGAACGGGAACTGGTGCACGACAACGGGCCTTGCTGCACTCTTGGTTACGACACTCCCGGGGGATATGCTTTGGTAAATTCACAAGATTAGTATAAACCATTATTAAGGGAATACAAAAAAATGCCCCTAAGAATATATGTCGGTAAATAGATAGTGGATAACCTAGATTTTAACATAGGGTACCCCAAGTTAGGATATATTGTTCAATTACAAGATTATCCTATTATGTCTATTTTTTTTACATTGTTATTAGATAAGTATTCAAAAAACCCTAATTGTATTTTCTTTTGTTAGTTGAAACATGGAGGGAGCAAGATCAGGAACAATTCTTCTCTCTCTTCCTGAAGAACTACTTACAATTATTATCCAGAAGTCATGCGCAGACGATGTTGAAACTTTTTCAAATGTCCAAGTTACATGCAAACAACTTTATGAGACATCCAATACCTCTAGCATTGCACGATTCTATCAAGGATCAAGTACCGACTATGGGATAATATTGCGCTCTCAACTTTCTTACCACGCTAAGCGTGGGAAGTACCATCATGGTCTTTTCAAATTATTCACTTTATCTCAAAATTACGATGCACTAAATGATTTTCTAGATGCTGCAGAAGATGGAGACCTTCGAGCAGCCTATATGTATCAAATTATATATTTATGTCTTTTGGGATATACGAAAACTGATTTACCAAAACCTTATTTTGAAATATTTGAAGATGAATCAGTGAGAATTTTTCTAAAAAACATGTTAAAGACGATGTCTCAAAATTATATATAAGAAATACCTATTTTTTTATGATGCATCGATGCTTCCATCGATATAATCCAAAATGGATGAGGAGTTTTTGGGTAAAGGAAGTAGATGATTTTGAAAAATTCCTGAGGTACCATTGTGACACATGAACGCATTCTACCAATAGTCAAATCCGCCTAGTCTCTCCAGAGTTCATGTTGTGATCCACATACCTCTAGAGACAAAATACATGCCTGACCCAATGCATGTACTCACCAATGAAGAATTATAACTGGAACTCGATCTATCTTATTGTGAAGAGCCTATCAGAATTCTTCATACCAAAGATCGAGTGTTGAGAAACCGGATGACTTGTCTGGTAAAAGATCTATGGAGAAATCATAAGATGGAAGAGGCAATGTGGGAACCCGAGGAACATATGATGAAGAACCTATGTGGAAATAAATGGATGGTGAAATGTTTAAAAGTGTTAGTGCTCTTTATTGATGGGATTACTTTGGAATAATTTTCTCTTGTATGTGTAAACCTGCAATTTATCATGTGAAAATGATATCTGAGGAAGAATTATCTTTTCTGTTGCGGATATAGTTATAAATAACCATTTGGTCTTATATGATCATTGGGTTTGAGGAAATTATAAGTTATTATAATTTGGGATGAAAATGCAAGGTATGATATAATATTTGTGGTTAAATTATGTTATTTTGAGGAATTTATCTCATTTTGGTAATATTATAAAATATATTTTTTGAAAAAGGACAACACGTAGACCGTGTGACAACCCGTCGCGTCGGACAAAGCTGTGGGAATCGAACCCACAACCAAAGTGCGATTGGGATTTATCGCCTACCACTGGACTACGTGAAGTCCCTGGTTAGTATGACTATTTTTTTTGTTAAATGATTTTATTGATCAATAATAAGATGATTTGGGTTCTTATGTCTTATCAAATGAATACCCTTGGTATAGGAAAATGATTTGGTGATTAAGTGATAAATGTTATTTTGGAAGATGTTCGTTTTGTTAGGAACACTATATGCCCAAGGAAAATAGAATACAATGAGGTTTCATTTGTAGAGTAATGGTGGATTTTTATCTACATTTTTATTGTTGATTTATAGTGATTTGGGTTATTTATGGAAATGATTAACCTATAACAGAGAATATGTGATGATGTTAATTACTTTTAAGTATGTGACTTTAAGAGTATTTGATGTTATTTGGAGATACAATGTAACATGGGAGACTACATAATCAAATTCTTCTATGTTTTGGGTTTCAATATTAGTTTGGATTATATTAAAGGATTTTAAGGACAATTGGTTATTGAATGGTATCTATTTAACTTTGGGGTACTGTTGGTTTAATTTTAGAAATTAAGATTAGTGCATATTTATCTCAATGAATATCCTTTTGGGGGATCATTAGATCATTAACTTACCATTTTGTTTTTGATTAATCTTCAAAGACAATGTAAATATATGGTTTATCCTGCATGGATCATGTGATTCTAAAGAAGTTTATTCTAGCTCTTCCAGTGTGACCAAGTCTTCTTGAATACTCATCGTTTAAAAAAAAATTGAGTTAGTGGTGGAAATTTATTAAAGAGTGAAAATTTACATAAAATGTAAGTATATCTCATAATGTTCTTAGTCAATATCATAAATGAATTCCTCTTCCTTATGTAATGTAACTTTAAAAAAAATGTTGTCCGTTTACTTTCCTACTAGGAGACTAATGGTCGTTTGTCCCAACACAAGTTTGTGGTTTTCTAATTGTTAACTTTCTCCTGATCATGATTTCTATCCCTCTCCATCAGAACTTGACACTTAGTTTATCATCCATATCCATGTTTTCTTACATGGAATCCTAGTATGGGTTATCTTGGATGACCCTTATACCTCTCTTTCTTTCTTTTAAAGTGATAGTTTTATTGACTCTTTTTCCGATGTGGGACTTTCCATTATATTCCCAAGAAAAATTTTAAAAATTGCGAGGATGCAATTTATTGAAGGAGGGGAGAATGTAACACCCCAAGCTTCCACGGTACGTTTCCCTTCGAATAATGCGATAGCGTGTGTTGTACGCAACCTCGAGTTCTAACACACACCACAACTAATTAAACTAGCCGTTGTGGATAGTAATACCTACTTTTTGAAATCATATATATTTTATATTTCAAAATGGACTTCATTTTTGTATTCGGAATATTGAAATTAGCCTAGGCTGAAATTTTGGTACTTTTCGGATAACTTTTATATTTTGATGAATAGTGAAAATTACTAAATTTTAATTAAAAACAACTTTTTTAATCAAAATAATTAATAGTGATAAATTGTGAATTTGAGTGGTTTTAAAGTATATTTAGAATATATTTTTACCATTTAATATAATGTTGATCATTGGGCATAATTTTACAATTAAACCGAACATAAACAAGTGTCAATCTTTTGATAGTTATTACCTCTTAAAAACACGCTTTTTGTTTTGACAACGGGAATTAATTTTAAATTAATTTCTGCCACTTCTGTGTTTTGAATTTAGAAAAATGGATTCCATATTTGGAATCAGGATGTCCAAATTGTGTAAATAGGTAACTTTTATTTTTAGACATTTTGAATAATTACTGTGGTAAATATTTTATTTACCATGGTTAAGGGTAAATCCGGTAAATAAGGGTTAAAAAATAATATTATAATAATATTAATTACCCTAAAACGTGTCTTAACCCTATTGGTTGATACATGGTCGACCAGGGCATCTTTGGGTCAATTTTGGGACCCCATTGATCCACTTGTAAGTGATAATGACACTTTATTTTAATTAAGTTAAAATGAATAAAAAAATGGCATAAGCTTAAATCTTTTAAAAGAACAATTTTTACATAGGGTTATACATGTTGGATTTTCGATTATAAATATTCATTAGAAAGCTAAAAAGATATCCTACATAATGATTTTTTATTTATAATTTTTAGACATCAAATAATTTAAATTATTAATGACACAATAATGATGCAATGTTTACCTCATTAATAAATCATTTAAATAAATAAGATTATAATGATTAAAATATTAACTAAAACCTGTCCAATTCTTATTGGTTGATGTTATTTAGAATATGAGTCATCTTATCTTCGACCTCAATGATTTTTGGACCATTATAAACCGAATATAATTATATTATAAAGTAATACTTTCACTCTTTCCTAAAGAGCCCCTCCTCTCCCTTATAAAAGGAGACCACTTCTACTCATTCCTCACACCTCTCAAGCCACTTGGCTCGTCCAAACTCTGCCCAAATAAGCTCCCCACATCCCTATACTCCTCCTTGAAGCTTTCCCTTAGGCAGAAAGCATTTCAAGAAGTCCTTTGGTTCCAACCAAAGTGAGTTACCTAAATTAAAGGTAACATTTTCTCTTAAATTATTTTCAATTATTTTGCTTCTCCAACCCCCAAACTCTTTTTAGTTACTTTCTTTTGTAACAAAACCAGTATCCACAATATACTAGGATGTTGTTATAAGAAGGATTCAAACTACACATACACACAACTCCATCTAATGGATGATGAACATAATGTTTCTGTGGATGGCAAACTAACGCCTCACGAAACGATGATTGTTCAAATACATCTTACCGCCTCTCATGGTGGCCATTATGATGGCACTGTAATTAAATATGATATTAATGATATATATTTTATATATAAGCTTCTGTAATTCCATTTTATTTCATATCCTTATTCGTTTCATGTTGTATATACATACGATAATTTCATTTGAGGAAGTGCGGACTACCGCCCCCTTAAAATGATATGACTCGTTCATACCACACATGGAACGTATAAAGGATGGTGTTAATGAACTTAAGTAACATATATAAAATATTATATTATACTGGAATAATAATATACCTATGTATCATTTGGATTAAATTCTTTTAAAATGAAAAATTAAACGGAAGTAGCGTTCGTGCGTACGTGCGGACTACCGTCTCCACGAACGCGATGAGATTCATTGTCCATCATATCCATTCAAGTATAATTATAATTTGATGATTTAAAAATAGTATATAAGGACTTTATATCATTCTGGATATGAATAATATACATCCCATTAATAACGAATATGGCTCACATAACAAAGAATATAAAGTAAAATGAACCCGTTAACACCCGAAATGACGATAATTCTAAGATATTATTAACAAATCAATGTTAAAAGATCATATATGATATCATATTAAAGTAAATGATTCTTTTATTATTCAATAACAATTATTTCACCATTATACAGGAGGTAAACCTACCATCGACCAAGGAAAAATTACAAAGTAAGGGATTTTCTTATCTCACTTTCAATTCCGTGAGATTTCCACTGTTCACCACTTAATTATTGCATGTGGTGTACTGCCCATGATTGTATTCATTGTGTAATATAATTTAATTTATGGGTATTTACATCATCATGTTATGATACTTCTTTCATGGGTGTATGTTTCGTAAGTTACCTAATCGATAAGGGAATTTGAAATTTCAATTTCCACTCATTTGGCTTTACACATATTTCATTGATTATATTACCCCAAGATTATGTGTGGAATCACTATTCATTTGATTATGTCATAATTTCCACTCCCCTTCCTGTGGATATAAGTTTTATACACATAATCACTCCATTGAAAATTCTCAAGTCATTTATATGAATTTGATAAGAGTAGTTTTAACTCTTTCACCATTTGTTGAGTTAAACATCCAATTCGTTGGTGTTGTTTTTGCAAGAATATGTGTGAATATACTTTGATTGTTTTACACTGAATATCCAATCATATTTAGTGTATTTATATTTTTCACACATAATTATGTTGTTGATTTATCCATAACCTAAGGATATGGCCTTTATGAGAGATTTCATCTCAACATACATTCCATTGAGACTTCTTTGTTGATATACACCAAATCACTTTTATGTGGTGTATATAATGTAATTTGACATAGTATATCATGAATTCCCTTTATTCTCATGATATTAAAAAGTTTTGATTACCTCAATTATTTGTATTCATGTGTCTCTCTTTTGGTTAGAATCTCTAACTAAAATACCATTTTTAAATGTTTTAAAGACTTATTCATCTAAATCTTTCTCATTAATGTCCATGTTTTAAAAATGGTTTTAAGGATTTATTTATATGGACATTAAAGTTTTAAGATTAAAACTCATTTTAAAAGTTTCAAAGTGGTATGGGACACTTTGATTCAAAAATCTATTTTTAAATGGCTTCTTGACAAATAGTGTGACTTTTAAATGTTTTCAAGAAAAGGGGGATATTTCTCTCAAATAGTTTTGATGATTATTTTCATCTATGTAAACATCCTTCATTATTCATGATTGAGGTTAATGTGATACAATACAATCTTCCATATTGTATCAAATGAGTTATATTTGACTGTGGATGTTCTATTTTTAGACCATTCATGGTTTGTGGTTAAAGTATTGACATTTCGTATGCTAGTTTTAATACGAATGTTTATTTTATGCTTAAACCTATTCATATGAGGAATGCATTGGACTTAATAAGTGACGGGTGGAGCCCGCTATAGCTCCTCGATGCATCGGTAGGTCTCATGAGACAAATTAGTGTCTTGGCACAAGGCCTTGGCAAAATCTTATTTGTAGTCTTGGCACGAGGCCTTGGCTATGTGGTTATGATAGTCTGGCATTATGCATTCCATCATTATGAAAGTGGTTATTGATATTGCATGTGATCATTCGACTAGTAGAATATCCATGTGAGTAAGTAAATGGCATTATTTCATTTTACCTTTTCCATTTTATGCTGAAGTTCAAGTTTCAAAGGCTTTTGTTTTAGTTATAAATTTCCTTATGTGTTTATGCTTATTTATGAAATCTTATGCTATAATGTTATCCTTACTGAGCATCTGAGCTCACCCCTTTCAATGTTTTATTTTTCCCAGGATTATGAAGAAGTAATTTATGAATGACCTGCAGGGATAGTATGAGGGGATATGAAGACAAGATGTTTTTTTATGATGTAATGTAAAAAAATTAAGGATGTATCTAGTTATTCCAAGGCTACTAAACTAATCGATCTTTCGAGACTTGATCTTTCTCGTGATCATGCCAATGTAATGTAATAATGCACCGACTCTAGGTAACTAGGGTCGGGGCGTTACAATAGCATAGGTTGAGCATACCGGTATACTCAGTAGGAAAAAAATGTCTCTCATGTACAAGTGGTTAATTATAATAATTATCCCATGAGAAAATAGAAAGACATTTATCACCTAAAAAGGCATACCAACCATCCCACCCTCACTAAGGAACACTCACCAAACAACACAAGTAATGTAATGTAATACTGTAAGCAAGTCATTAATAGGACACCCCACACCACTTTCCCAGGGATTAGCTACTCTCACACCCAAATGGAAAACATCCGGGTGCTCCCACCTCTTTTGAAAGAACAACATCACAACCCGCCCGCACAAACACAGGCCTGAAATCTTCTCCAGCAACCTAGGAAAATAAACATCATCACATTTTTCCTACACGCACTTGGGCCTCATAACCACATCACATCTCGCATGTAGACCACTGGGAACATACATTGTAACATTCAAGAAACACATGGTAATGTACCAAACATCTCATCCCAAAGATACCTGAGAAAACACAACTCACATGTACACACATAGGGCTGAAAAACCACAACCTTTTCATGTAATCATGGAATATCCCTACCTGGAATAGGGAGTTAGGAAGAGTGGTTGTCCATCTAGCCATCCTGCAATCAAGAGGTTTGGTAGATACACCCTTCTTCTGTGAGAATGGGGTGTTTGGAAAAAATCTCTCAACTTGTGAATGCTGTGTATATTAAACACATATGAAATATATGTTTATAGATAAAATATCAAGGACTCATTCTTAGCCTATAACATTTATAACCACTATGACATATAAACATATTTATCAACATTAATGACTGTCACTTTCAAAGTTGAAGAAGTAAATTTTTCTCAAAACAAGCCACAAAATTAAAATCATACCCCTATATAATTCAATTAACTAATCATCAATCATTGATAAGATATTTAATTATTAATTCCATCTCTACTCAGGAAACTACTAATTATAATTGGCAAAAAGAAATAGAGGAAAAATTCAACACCACCATATAAACTTATGAAGGTAAAGTATAAAATGTATTAAAAAACTACATATTTTCACTTATCATAACATCAATTCATGCTATAACAATGTACCAATCCCAAGACATGGGTCAAAGTGTTCTTCATGCTACTCATGGAGAAACCTCAGGTGAATTACTTATACAAACCACTTCCATCATAATTCATCAATGTCATTCCACCAAATCTATCATATGAACAACAACAACCCCAACCCACAAACACACCTATTAACATATCTCACCACAAATATACTCAGAAACCATGCTACATAACCACCCCAAACCCACCACATCTAGCAACAGAAAGATAGCACAACCCGATGGTAGCCCTACTGGACGACACATCCCATAAATTCTACAATCAACAATTCTATCATCCAAAGATTCCATTTCACCCCCTATACCACTCCACATCACACATCTTGTCCCACAACCGTACCACCTCACTAACCAACCAAAACATATTATAATTTAACAACGACATGTTCATTCATTCCACTTCTTAATTCGGGGGGAAACAAAACAATTTGGTTATCATGGGGAATCTGTTTATTAGCCATATATATGTGGTTAAAAATTTTCATGTTGGAACATTTATACAAGAACAAACGTCAAAAATTCAATAGATCCTCCCATGTTCAAAAAAATGCTACTAACATCCATGCTTATCAGTGTATGATTATCCCATACAAAACAAAATATAAAAAATAATAATAAAATACAACCATGCATAACATTTTCCCAGCCCCTATTTATTGATCTTTTACCCAATTAATATATCCTTTTTTGGGAATTATTCTATCTTCACAAAATGAAACATCATACACCCACCCATCATGATGCACAAATTAAATAGAGATGAATGGAGCCCTACTACGACGAAAAAACGACTAGAATATCCTTATTGTGCCATACAGGGGGTCCCCGTGTAGTATGAATAACCTCCAGAGAAAACACATTCCATTGTCTATGACACACCACATAGCTCCTTAAGGAATAAAGGTTCAGGGTACACCAATAGAAAATATGAGAAAACAAGTTAGAGAAAATATCATCTTTATAAAGGCCACATACTTAAAAAATGGCGGAAACAATTTTTAAGATCCATTAATTGTGGATAATGACCAAGAATGTATAATTTTTATGGTCAAAGATATCCTCATGGTTTTTAGATGATATATATGATTTGAAACAACTCAATAAGACATTAAATATGGTATTTTACTCATTTTTCATAAAACATGTCGTCAAAGAGGTGAAATTGGAAAAACTATTGGAAAATTGGAATTTTGAAAAATTATTGTTAGTGACTCACCACCAGGTGAGCAGCTATAGCGAGTCCCTAGTGTGATTCACCATTGGTGAGTCACCCTTGAATGACTCGTTATTCGATGAGCTACCGATGGATGAGTCACCATTGGGAGACTCATCATTGGATGACTCAATGTCAAATTATTCATCATTATATGAGTCATTGTTGGATGATTCACTATTAGATGACTTACCACTAAGGACCTACTCGTGTGAGTCACAATTTCGACTCGTCATCGTGCCCTACCATCATGAAATACTATTCATGACCCACTGGTCCAGAGCCACCATTAAGATTCACCATTTCAAGTCACCAACTCGACCCACCATTGGGATGACATAATGTTTAAAATATTGGTATTTTGAAAAACTCCAGAAATGAGGCATCGTTGCATCCCAGAATACCTTAAATACCATATTTTCACAATGTAATGGAAAAGAGAGTTCCTGGCCATTATATTCATCATCAATATTTCTTGAATTTGAGCATTGATTATGTTGTGAAGGTTGGATGATACTCTTAATTTCCATTACATGTATCCCAATATTTATAACATTCATAAAAACATAGGTTTTCATAATTGATGATACTATTCATTTAGGAAAAGATAAGTTTGTTAAATGATAGTGTACCACATAAGTTATGACTATAAGAGGTGATGTTTTTGTGATATATTGAATCTGAGGGTCGCACATAAATTTTTATTAGTCAATGGTAGGTAATTAATGTAATATTATTGAATTAGGATGATTAATATTGTGTGAGTGAGGAATTTTATGATAAATAGTGGTTGAATAAATTGACAGTCTCTAAGGTCCGACTAGTTAAATTCATTTCATTTTTATTTTTTCAACTTCATGTTTAATCATTTATTAACAAAAAAATTCATTTCATCATTTTAAAAATTATTTTATCAAATAAAAACTTTAAAAAATTTAATATACTGTGAAAAGTGATAGATAAATAGTTTAAGAATGCATCATTTTAGAGAATACATAGGGTATTTGTTTCCCACCCTTCTGAATTGGAAGCACCTCTATGGCCTTTAGGGAAGAAGGGGTTTACCAACAAAAGCCACCTTAAATAGGGCCAATGACGGAGATTGTATCCAAGGGAACAATAAAATGGAGGCATGTATAAGATATTACAATTGAATAAAACAAACCACTAATAAACATCATAATAAAAATACTCCATGAAGCATGAAATCCAAAAAACCATTAATATTCATGAAAAATTCAAGTATCCAAATGAAGATGAAAACAAAGGACTAGGATAGAGACTCCTTCAAGAACCATCAACTTCAATCTAGTAATGTCCTCCCAATTCAATAAACCCTCCATAGAAACTGAAAAACATTTTATATTTATAAGGGTTGGATAACCCATATAGGAAGCTGAATAATAATAAATACCCCACATTAAAATTAGGATATTTCGTCATAATGCATCTGTGAATTAAAAGAAGAACCAAAAAAAATTTGGTCAGATACCACCAAACCATACAAAATATGACTCACCCAATCATGTATCCAACATAATAAAATATAATCAATGAATTAAAAATCAAGGCTCCCCATAACCAATTACCCGCTAATTTTCAACTCACTCCACAATATCAAACATCTTAAGATTCAATCACATCTCTAATTTTGATCTAATATCAGATAATTCATAACCCAACATCCCCCATCCTTCTATAGAACCCACAGTCTCTTATTGGAATTTTCGAATACCAACATCACTAAATCCATACCCACAACCCCTTATCCAAATCCTATCAAAACATGAATAACCATAAAATGAAAAATATCATGAATATAAAGGACATAAACCTGATTCCATCCACTTACCTTGAATCTCCCCCAACATAAACCAATAACCCCTTGTACTCTTCCCAAAAGCAGAATGTGGAAGCTGGGGTAGCTAACCATCAATCCAATTCAACCAAGATGTTAGAGAAACAACTTAAATCCTAAACCATTTGAGAATTTTTAAGGATATTTGACTCAAGTGGTATATGTATGGAAACCATGTGGAATGTTCATTTATGGGTGAATATATTTATAGAAACACATAACCGTTACTCAAAATGGAGGAAACCAATATAACATTGTCATAACTAACAACCATCACTACACTACCATTTCTATACACTTAAACTGAAGAAAACTATAACAAGTGAAACGATCCCACATTCCCACGCAAACATCCTCACAAAACATTATAAAGTTCAAATTTAATTATTCCATTACGACATTCATATATTAATAATTTCTATCCTTATTATATTCATTAATATATTTAATTCTATTTTTAATGAAAAACCACTTCCAGTCAACACCCAAATTAATTATAATATTTTCCCACTTCATTCATTCATTAACATTCTATTTAACTTCATTATTCTATTAAATTTACGGTACACCCATTTACTAGTTTCTCATTACCAGCTATTATTTACAGCCATTAGGATAATACTATTTTTTTTATACTCATCAAGACCTACAATCACCGCATCCATCATAATACCATCTTATCTCATACTAACCATTACATCCCCACTACCAAAAATATAAAAACCACCTCATAAAAACCTAAACATTTAAATCACCACACAATATCCCCCTAAAGGACCAAATAAAAAAATCACCAAATATATAGTCAAATTACAATCAACTAAAAAAAGAACAAAAAAACCAATTTCACAATTCAACACATTAAATATCTAGTAAGAACATCATGTCTATTAATTCCGTTCATACAACTATTTCATTGCCTTAATTATGAGATAAAAGAATTATAAAAGTTTTTTCCAATGAAAAACACGTTTAAATAATCACACTAGGCCCCAAAAGAGCACTGCTTCTTAGAAAAACATTATAGATGGAAAATTTTCTTGATTAATTTAACAAAATAGATACACACGTGAATCACAACATTTTTATCAATTGTCATTAGGATCGATTCACTTTCAATATTAAAAAAATTTATAATATCCACCCAATGAAATAAAAATAATTGAAATCCAAATATTTAATGAAATGGAAGGATCATTGTCAATTATCGTAGCATATTTGGAGCTTTATTAAAGCAATACAAGTATAAATATAGCAAGAAATAACCTCAGGACCATTCCCATGAAACAGAAATTCAAATAAAAATATATCAGATGTATTCTTCGTCAAATTTATGACCCCATCTAATCCTAATTGGAACCATCACCATTGCCAAGGATTTTAATGAAAAAATGAAAATAATTAAAGAGTAAAGGATTTGTAATATATTTGGATATTCAATAACAAATTCCTTGAAACCAAGGATAAACATCAAAAGGGGGACTGAATTGTGTCTCCAAAAGACCATATACTCTTACAAGAGTCAATGAAAAAAATAGAAATAAAATAGGGGTTGAAGAGGATTTTAAACTTATAACCCATATGAAAAGAAAAAAATTCAGGATTGAATGGTTACCTCTATACTATAAATATTTTCATCTATATAGATTTTAATGTTTATGTTGTTTTCAACTGTTAGATCCTATAAAACTTGATAAAAACCATAGCACGTGGATCTACCCCACATCACAACATCCAATATCTCAAACACATCCATAAACTAATTAACATGTAATGGTGTAGTGACCCACAATATGGAAGGGTAACCAAGATGATCCCTCCGTACTAAACACTAAATCCACAGGGATTTCTTATCAATCATGAAATTCTTCCTATCACAATTGATCCTCATATATAGGATCTGAAATACCCAAAATGGCCAGGCCATTATGAAACCTGAAATGAAAGACCAAATATATTAACACCAAGACCCCAAAACAATAACGATTCCATCCAAAACACAACACCATGTCTCAATAAGAAAACACAATGAAACAAAACATAGATTTTTCCCCTAAAAAACATATCTCAGACCCCACCAATCACCACTCAATCCTCTTATTGACAACACCAAATCTCATAAAATCTCAAGGTAATGATATAATAATATTTAGGCAATTAAATTAGATACCTTTAAAATGATTCATATCATTCACAATTAAATCCAAACCAAAAATTAAACATAGACAATCTAAAAATTAATCACTCCCGAAGAGGTTCCTCTTAATCAAAATGTTTACAAGAATAAGACACAACAACTTAGAAATGAAATGATTTCAATAAATCAACATCAATTCTTTTACAACATAACTAAACATATATGATTCACACTATCTTAAGATATTGGGAACTAATTTTTTCCTCTCATCCTAATGTAATCATAACCATACGACCATGCCTCCATAAAACTTGATCTAAATTAAAAAAATGATTCATTATTTTCTAAAAAAGATTAGAGATCTAAAATATACATTCTATAATATCAAATCATCATCCATATTTTATACTACCCATTTAATGATAAAATAATAGGCATGATGATACCAAAAGAGATGAAACACAAGGAATATTCGATAAATTTAATTAGTATGTAAGGGAATCAATAACTCGTAGTCCACATCCATTGAAAAGTAAACCAACATGAAAAGATTGATAAAGTGGGGGAAGTATTTTTCTCATTATCCAACCCCTAATACACCTTAAAAGGGAAACCCCTCATGAAAAAAATTTCAACATCCTCAAAATACCGACTTTTCCTTCTTAGATCTACATAAAAATTATACTCTTATTGTTGTGTTCTCATCAAATTTGGAATTATCTAAATATTATCTGACAATATACATACTAACTATCCAACCTCATTCAAACATAATTGAAACTGAGAAATATACCCAAATAATTCCTTTAATAAAACCATTCCAACTGAATAGTGGAAGATATTTTTATAAAGAAATTAA
The DNA here is from genome assembly GCA_963277665.1 of Viscum album. Lineage (NCBI taxonomy): Eukaryota > Viridiplantae > Streptophyta > Magnoliopsida > Santalales > Viscaceae > Viscum > Viscum album. Next base: position 1,426,522,921 of record OY728156.1, on the reverse strand, counting down.
TGAAAGGGAAAACATGTCCCTCATCATCCACAAAAATCAATTACAAAATGCAAGAAAATATCCTCCAGTTTCTATATATTATTTCTCAAATTTACATCTATATAATGATGTAATATAGTGTTCACAAAAAACTAGGAGGAAATTATTCTTTAATCCCCTCCACAGATGTGTAGAAAAATTAATATTATAATAAGGAATTATGTTCATGGTACATTTTCAAGAGGTAATACATTATTCACTTCCAAACCCAAAAAAACTTCATCTACACCGAAGTCATTAATGCCTCAAAATTGAGATTACATCAACAATTTATCCCCGATAACCAAAATAGTATCCCATCATATTCACGATTATAGAAAACTAGTGATGATATCCTTAGATATGTCATACAATTCCCAATTAGGGGAATCTAATAGATGTAGAATGCAACCAAGAACATGATCCATCTCCTTCACCTATGGCAAGACTATACACCATTATATAATTTCTCTCACTAATAACTTAATCTCGGACCACCAAATTTGATCCCTCAATTGATAATAAATATTATACTCAACATGATGAACTTGCAGTAAAAAATAATGTAACTTGTAGAACACCTCTTAGTGATCTGTCAAAATATCAAAAAACATTGCCTAAAATATCTACATTGTTAATTATATGTCTACCAAAATTATATAGATTAATTAAATATTAATTGATTATATACCACATCATCCTATGATTCCCCCTACTTAAAATTTTTAATTCTCTACAAGATAGAATATTTTACTATCATGTGAATATAACAACCTCAATTATTAATAAACATTTAATCAAGATGGATAATTGTATTATACTACAATTACATCTAATAGTATTTTGATTCTTGAAAATAATTCCAGCATTATTTCTTACTCAGTTCTTCAGTAATTAAATTTTTATTCCATTGGGTGTAGATTATATCAAAGTTATTGTTCCAGATAAACTCTATCCAATTTTTTCTAATTTATTTAGATCCATATAAGAAAAAATAATTTCAATACATTATTTTTTATGAATACTAAATAGTAATTCCTAATGAGATAATGTATCCACATCTTCAGAAAAAAAAATAAACCTTCACCTATATGATATCATCAATGTCGTAGTTTTTCTTAGAGGGATTTAATATCCATCATACATATAAGATTAATTATGACTACTATGTAAACAAAAAAACCCAATAAAATATGGTAATATTAACAGAAAACCTCAAACATCACTATGTCCTCTCGAACTCAATGAATTTTACCACCAATCAACCTCTACTTATGGTAATCAAACTCTTATAGACACTAATAATTTCATAAATAATATTGGACCCTACCAATAAAGGATATTAATAGGGTTGTGACCATATATATTTCATACATGAATTTCAAATAATATCCCATGAGAAAGTGGAAAATATATACCAATTAAACATTCCTAGGGGATGCCCAAGAAAAAAAACCTAATGTTCAATGGATCCAATGACACTCCCTGCTAAGATAAGACATTCCAAAGGAAGTGTATGTAACTAATCTAAATAAAAAACATTGTCTTATTTGCATAATGCTAATAGTCTCAAATGTACTCATAATAAATCCTAATGTTCTCAAAATGATTCTCCTATGACCATGACTATATAAGGATGTAATTGATGAACATGACCACAAACTAATAATACAACACATGAATCATGGAATTCATGAGGTCTATGAAAATAATTTGGGAATTAATCAATCAAATGAAATAATCATGAACTCAAATTTACCTTATCAACAATAGAATACGGTTTTCGGGATTTCTAGCTCCCTAACTCCAATATTGTGATATCCTGGTCATAGATCAATATTTTAAATCTAGCTGGATCATTTCAACTTGTCGAAGAGATCATCAATCTCTGGAAGAACATAATTGTTCGTAGCCATAAGCTTATTCTTCAATAGATAATGTATTCATAGTAGAATAACAATGTCAACTTTAGTATAGAATATGACACAACACCCTTATGAAGACACACTAAGATAGATATAGGTATTCAACATCATATAATCAACATGAATCCTCATCTCCTAAAACTCATAGTTTTCCATCAGATAATGATATCAAAATCCATGAATCACGTATCGATAATTATATATTAAACAAGATTTAATATTAAAATGTGTGATGCCACAAAATCCATGTGAAAATCGTCAAAGAACACCTACATGGATCATTAAAATTCCTCCTCCTACTATCTTAATGGATCCAGTGACCGGACTAAGAGCTAATCCAATTATGTTTTCATATATCCATCATCTATTCAATGAAAACTCATTATAGATTAAACACACACTATCCATCCTCATTTTAATGAAAACACCCCTCCAAAATTAGTAAATTAAAAAAGGCACCAGATAATACCATTTAATGCTAAGAATGATGTTGTCTGATTGTTTCATAGGGAGAACGAAATATCACGACAACATATCTTTCCCTATAATTATCACCCACTATATCAAACACAAACCAAACTTATTTAAAATCCTACTATCATAGTCAACACCACGGGAAATATAAGCCTCTTCACCTTGAGTCCCAATACATGGACTAAAGAAGGTGTAATAAGAGACTTTGATTCTATAGAATCAAATAAAAATTAATAAATGGTAGAAGAAAAATAAATGGTTCCTCATATGATATCTATATCCTCTTGTGAGGATTACCCCATAACATTTTACTATGGAAACTCATATCCTTTTCCTCACTATTGGAGAAATCCTCTATGGATTTTCAGAATCCTATATCCCCATGTGCTTGGGGCACCGTTGGATTGTCTTAGTGAAACTATATATGTACTTAGTGGAAAATAATCAACTATCACACTATTCTTATACATCCCATGAGGCATCTTTTATAATTACGAATAATAATGGACATGGAATCCTCTTCTACATTGATAAAAAATTATAGATTTACATTTAAGATTCTGATAGAGATTACCTCCATAGGTAATGATTTTTTGTGAAAAGATCATCAAGATTATAATGACCCAATGTTTTATCAATGAAAGTTCCCTTATTATAATTATTTCATATGGTAAAAAAATATAAGAGAACACAATATAATATTTATAAATGATCAGTGAATTAAATAAGAAGCATTTTTAGATGTTAAGGAACCTATACCTATGAAATTGAAAGTTAGGATTTCGAATAGGAACACGAAACTTATAAATAGAAAACCGACCTATTGAATAATAAATTCACCAATGAAGGTATAAATAAAATTTATATTCCTTATATGTTTAAATATGATATAATTATGTTATAGTATAAGTGAATAAATATTTTAAAAATAATTATTTATGTTTTGGTATTTTTATAGGTCATAAATATTTAATTACATTTTTTGTTTAATTTAATAATATATAATAAAACATACATTCATAAAATTTATTCATAAATTAATATTTTTATGTCTTTTGATTCTGGTATAATGTTATGAGAGCTTAATTAATTTTTTATAAAGTGTAAGAAAAAGTGTATTAATTTTAACATTTGTGTATTCCATGTAAATCATGATTTCAATTAAAATGAATATTTATAATATTTAGAAAATTATTTTCATAAAATGGATTTCATTATTGAATTTGACATATAATGAAATGGTAATATTGAATTTTTTAGTTCTTTCTGAAATACATGATTTTTTGTGAATAGTAAAATATGGTAATTAATAGTATATATACATTATAAGTAAAATAAAATATTAATAGAGTCATTATTGATGTAATAAAAACAGGGTTGAACTAGAATGATCTAAATAATTTATTATGTCCAATTAATCAACACAGTTTATTTTTATGATAAAAATAATAATACATTGAGTAAATTAATGATTAAACACCACCTCCTACAATATAAATACCACCCTCACCACCTTTTCTCATAGAACATCTCAAGACCTGATCTATATCGATGTTATACACAATACTCTTCCTAAAAAACTACCCATGTTTAAGAGAGTTTTAATTTAATAAAATAAGAAAACCAATCCCCTAAGGTGGTTCACAAGTGGAAGGAATCTGGAGGTGAAACCCTCTTCTGTTTTCATTCAATTTATATTCAAGTTCATTTATATTTTTTCTCTCCTCACAAAACCTCATATAAATGGACTAAAAAATCTAGTATATTAAATATATTATAATTTATTCTTGTGTGTTCTATAATTATTCATGAAATTTCTTCTCCCCTCTCTTTTATTTTAAGAATGAGAATAGCGTATGTGAGCTACCGATTTTCCATATTAGTGGAAAATATGCTTTCATCATTCAATTAAATATTTAAGACTAATAATTATACCATTTATATGAATAATATAAAGAATAATATATGTAATATGTCTTATATAATGACATTGAAACATTTTTTACAAATGATATTAATTTATAAAACAAAATGAGTACGTTGTGATCAAAAAATGATAAATTCATCTAAATGATTATCATCAATTATTTATCTAATAAATCATCCTCGCATAATTTAAATTTTTATTTTAATATTATATTTGATCATTAATAATATATATGTTCATTTTTGGACAACTATTTTCATTCTACACGATTTTCCACACTCATATACAAGTAATCTTATCTTTACAACCAGGGAAACTAATGCACATCAATGATGAAATTAAACATCTTAACCAATAAAAAAGGACATAAATGAACCTAATAAATTTATAATAAATTTAATAAGTATATAAATTTTTAATTAATTACCAATTAATGATCTTTATTTATTATTCTATACATTAAGATGAAGTGAATAATCATTTTGTGCATAAGGCAAGGGATTCTACCCGAACATACCATATTCCTTTGAGTTACTCTTTCTCTCTTTCTACCCAAATTAAATTAAATATTATTTTTATTTACATCATCTAAATTATGTTTAAATTTTCCAAAATTAGGAATCAAATGAATTAATCTTTTTATATAGGTATATAGATGTTTTTAAATGGTTCTGTGGTCATTTCTTCCAAACAAGGATGCCATATTTAGGGGACCATCTTGAATAATTTCCCATTTTAATGTGTCCTATATAATCAATTTTAATACATAAGTATTTTTCAATAATCACCCATTATGTCATGAAAAACTACCATGGTTCGATTCTTATTTTATATAAACAGTCATTCCATTTTTATATTATAGAATCTAGAAGGTTTTCCATTAAACCGTACAAATATATCTTATTTTGATAGTTTCTTAAAACCTATTATAACTTTTGTTTTCACATAAATCATCTATATTATTTCATATATTACCTTTTTAGTGTCAACGTATTATTAAAATCCATCCCTTCATCAAAACCACTATTATATTCCATTTTGATATGCCTTTTCAAATAATTATGATACACAATTCTTTCTATGGGAAACCGTTATATTTATGTTTGATTACTTCTGTATGATTAATTATACGGAAAACATATTCATTAACATGTTATTATGGGTGAACCCAAATAGAAATCCAATGGATTGGGTAATTTTTATTCTAAAGATATGGTATGCACAATGTTCTTGGTTGTTAGCCTTGACTCGTGATCCATGTGCAACGGTCTTGGAGGATAGCCTTAACTCGTGCCCCTCTATAGGTAGAGAGCCTTGAATCATGATCATCTATATTAAAATAGTCATTTATCATTTTAAAGTCATGTTTTATGTCACTTCCCCATTAATATATATCCATCATTATATGATCTCATGTTTGGATTCATTATGTAAAATCATGTTACATGCCTTTTTATATCATTATGTTATGAATTTTATACCATGTTATATGAAAAATTTCAATACTTATTCCCTTACTATGGATTTTAGATCATAAAATTGTTCATGTTATCACCATGATAACTTATGTAGATATAAGGAATCAATCAATTTTAGGATCTCATACTTGATGTGAAATAAATAAATTTTTTATTTAGTCCCATTTTTTTAAATTAGTGTACCTAGTCTTTCATGACACTAGACATTACAATCCCTAATTTGTAATTAGATGTGTAATTCTTCTTAAAACCATGTAATTGTTGGTTTAAAATAATAGGGTATTTATAGTTGGTGTGAGAGGAAGAGTATAGTTATTTTTGGTAACTAGTAATAGATCACATTAGTAAGAACCCTAATGATAATACTTTTAATGAGAAAACAAACTTAATTTGTGTTAGTATAGAATAATTTGTTTATCCTGAAAAATAAACCATGTATGTATAAAACATGTAGAAGTGGTTTAGGAATAAATTTACCCTAGAGTAATAATTCTGACATGGTGTTTCAGACCTCAGTCAGGGTTAACTGGTACATGGCAATGAGCATCACTATGCACCTATTTTGACACTCCCGGGGGGTATGATTAGGTAAATTTATATTCTTATTACAAACAATCATTAATTAAAAATATAAAATTACCATAATAATATATGTTAAGAAATAGATCATTGATAACATTTATTGAAATCTATGGAATCACAAGTTAAAATATAATTTTCCTTTAATATTTTATCATTTAATGTTTAAAGTAAATTCATATAGTTATTAGCTATGTATTTAAGCCCCCAGATAATTGTTTCATTGTTCATAGTTAGTGTTGGGAAATAGAAGAACATGTTGCAATAATCAATGTGATAGGAAATGTGATGATTTTCCTAATTTTGTTTTCCTAATATGGTGGAAACGCATGCTCAAAACATCAATGTATTTTTCTTCTCAATTGGATTTTGTTATCAATAACAACATAAATCCTATGGAATTATATGCTTCTCTATGGAAACAATATAGTTCTATTGAATCCTTCATGAGTAAAAGGCCTCCCATGTATAGTTTATCTCCTGATCCCTCCTCTCGTAATAGTGGATTAACTCCATTTAAAAGATATTCATTGTCTTCTAGTGCTCAAATGAAGAGAATGTTCTGTTGTAGGTCTATATTTTTAATGGGGAATTTGATCAGTTGCGGATGCTGATAAAAAAATTCAAAGTACAAGGACTAAAATTATTCCTTGGATTTGTTGGAATTCATGAATTTTTTTTCAATAATTATTTTTCATAATCCCTTCATATCGAATTTGAATGGGAGTCCCATGGACATAAGAAGATGGAAGATGAGCCTATTGGGGAGTATAAATCAAACAATAAAAGGAATGCAAGATACCCCTATGACAATGACATGGACACTAAAGTCATTGTGGATTTTTTATTTAGCATACTAATGCTGAATCTATGACAAGTGTTAGTGAGTCGTGACTTTGAAAGATATCCAGATGTTTTCCATTTTCCCACAGTTTCAACATTGATACATGAGACTCTCAATGGTATCTAATGAATAGTAACAAAAAGAGTAAATTAATTCTTCAGGTGGATCCGTAAATAAATTCCATGATGGAAAAAGGCCGAATATCCCACATGTAAAAATTATTGAAAGAAGGACCCTTGGAACTATCTAAAGGGAAATATAAACTTCTTCAAATGTGGTTGAAGGGTGAATCTAGACAAGAACGATCGAAAGGATATGAATAGTCCCACTAACATGGGAGGAGAAAGGATGGTTCAAAAAAATTCATAGAAAAAAGTGAAGTGTTTCAACTGCAAGGAACACGGGAATTTTTTTGAACCAATGCCCTAATATGAGGGTTGTTGGAGGTAATAAACCACAAACTCCAAGGAAAAAAAAGGATGGGATTATGTTATCACTACCAGTGATGGGGAACCCGAAAATGATTTGGGGATAGGTATGATGGTTATTCATTCAATAATACTTAACACAATTTTTTTTGTTCTATGAATTCTATCATACTTGGAATGGTTAGTATGACTATTCAAACAGAAAAACAAGATTTGGATGTTTATTTATCTATGAGAATAGATAATGGGTATAATATTTTATCCAAAGTATTTCAATCCTCCCATATTAATTTCTATGGACTAAACCTCATAGAAAATCTTGTCATACTCCCTTTGGTAAATATTTCTTCTATTTATTTAATGGATTGGCTATTATTATATAAATATAGAATCATCTTTTGGGAATGGGATATCACTCATCACATCCCATAGAATCCATCAATTCGTTAAAAGTGTAAGGAGTTAGATGGATCTATTTTAGAATCATCATATCTTTTTTGGATATTAATTCCTTATGAGAAAACATATCTCACCCAAATTGTTGAGACAAATAAGATAATCATGTATGAATATGTATTCCCTAAACAATTGATTGGACTTTCCCCAAACCATGAAGTTGATTTAACAATTGAAATTACTCATTACTCTCTGCCTATATCAATGTCACCTTATAAAATGTAAAATGTGGGGAAATATGGACTGAAGAATTGGTTATATGAGAATTTAAACAAGGGTTTTATATTCCCGTGTGCATGACCATGGGGTGTTCCAGTCATCTTTTCAAGAAGAAGTATTAATCAATGCTCCTCTACATCAATTAACATCAACTCCAAAAAATCATGATGAAGAAAAATTATCCCCAACCCTAGATTCCTTACATGTAAGATCAACTACATTGGGCCAATTATTTATCGTAGGTGTATATTCTGTCATGATACCACCAATTAAATGCAAGGAATGATAATATAACCAGGGAAGCCATTGAAATTAGGTATGGAGACCATGAGTTCCCAGTGACACCCTTTGGACACACTAATGCTCCCAAAATATTCATGGACTTAGTGAATTGAGTATTTAAAGATTTTCAAGAAATATTTGTTGTTGAATTTATTAATGATATTCTGAAATAGTCAATCAGCAAAGAGGAAAATGATGAGAATTTTAATACTATTCTAAAGATGTTACGAAGGGAGAAACTATATGAAAAGTAAAGTTCATGTGATGTATAGATGGAGGATGTATCCGTTTTTTTCAATGTAATCACCAGTAAAAGAATATTTATGTACCCTTAAAAGACAAAGGAAATCAAAGGGTGGCTCAAGAAATCATCTTTAAGAGATATCCACAACTTTATTTGTCAATCTAGGTATTACTGGTGCTTTTTGAAGAACATATGATGATTTTGAATCCCAATAACCAAGAAGAAACATTAAAGATTGACGATTTTCTCAATTTTGGAATTTGAGGAAAGCATTATGGATCTCAAAATAGGCTTATCACTATGCCAATACTCACACTTCAGACAAATGGACAACACTTTTTGGTATATAGTGATTATTAAAAGAAAGGCATAGGCTGTGTACTTAGGAAAAATCATAAATTGATATCCAAAACATAATGGTAGTTGAAAATCCATTAGAAAGACTATTATATACATGATCTAGAGTTGGAGACTATGATATTGCTTTTGAAAATATTGTAGCATTATCTCTATGGGGAGAAGTGTGAGATATATATTGATCACTAGATTCTCAAATATATATTTACATAGAAGGAGTTTAATATGAACCAAAAAATATTTTTAGGGATCACCAAGGATTAGGAATGATCAATCCACCACCATCATGGTAATTAAAATTAGGGGGATATTCCCAATGTATAAAGGATCCTACATCATTATCAACGATTAGAATTGAAAAGGATCCAATCTTGACAAACATACAAAGGATGGATGTGGTAATCATTAATAGAGGAACATGATCAATAATTTCTCAAATTATTTCTCAATCATCTCTTATATAGAAAATAAAGGATTTTCAAAGAAATGAAGTGGAATTTTCGAAAATGGTGGAAGCTATTTAAAATGGGAAATTTAATGAGTTCAAGATCAATGAGGATGGAGTCATAATATTTTATTCCAGACAATGTGTACCATAAAATACAGTAATAAAGAATGTTATTGTGAATTACACACATAGGTCAACCTTCTCTATTCACCCATGGAGCACAAAGATGTATTGAGATCTCTGCGAAAACTTTTTGGAGGACAATAAGAAAAAAAGATCATTGAATATATATCAATGTTCTTGATATGTCAGCAAGTGAATATTGAATGGAAAATTTATAATGGGATGATGCAGCCATTACCAATACAATCATGGAAATTTGAAAACCTCTCAATGTAATTCGTTACTATACATCCAAAAAAATCTAGAGGAAATAATTCTATATGTGTTACTGTGTATATTCTTAAAAATGATAACTCACTTTATAGAAATTTTAGAGGACTTATCAGGGGATAAAAATGCCTGGATATACATTAATTAAGTGGGATTGATACATGTTGTACCATAATGTATTGTATCCAACCGAGATTTTAGATTCACCTCTATGTTCTAGAAAAAGTTTCTAATTATATCAAATCACTGAGCTGAACTTCAGTATGCCCTATTATCCTCAACTGATGGAAAGTATGAGTGGACTCTTTATACACAAGATGAAATGTTGATAGTGTGTTATATGGATTCATGGGTGTATGGGAACAACATATTATTCTGTCTGAATTCACTTATAATAATAGTTTCCTCTCCAGTATCCAAATTGCTCCATATAAAGACCTTTATGGGAAATGGTGCATTAGACCAACATGTTGGGATGAAGTTAGTGAGTGTAAGTTGATTGGGCATAAAATTGTTGAAGAAATGATGGAAAATGAGAAATCCATTCAAAAATATATCAAGGAATCTGAAATTCAATTTAAGAGTTAAGAATCAAATTGTTGATAGGACATGAAGTTTATTGTTGGTGACATGGTATTCCTCCTCATAATGCCATAGAAGAATATCAGGATATTCAGGAACAAAGGGAAGCTAAGTCCAAGGTAAATAATTTACTTTTGGATCCCTTATCATGTATGTTATGTGGCTTATCAAATATCACTACCACCAACCATCACTAGTACAACTTGGCACATTATCAGTGCTAAAAACTAGTAGTAACAGCACTAGAAAAGCATTGTTAATGTCGGAGTAGATAATGGGGGGTGGAGGTAACCTATATCAGCGCTTGTCGGAGCGCTGATAAAGGGTGTCCTTTATCAGTGCTCAAAAAAGCACTGATAAAGGAACCATCGCCTACACCGGCAAAAAGGAACCTGCACACCTGCACACCAAAATACCTGCACAATATAGCACATGAACACCTGTAGAACATTGAACCGCACACAATATTTTGACTGAAAATGGTATACACATTTACTTAACATCATGAGTACAAAAAAACACATTGCTATATACATTTAAAACATTGTTTTACATGGTTACAGTTACAATTATTCAACAACAGTTATAAATATTCATGTTTCATCCTTTGAAATCCATGATCCATTCTAAAAAATTGTCATTCATGGTATTTGTTGCTGAACAAAGCATCTGAACTCAAGGAAAAAAATTCACCTATATAAGAAAACAAATATTTTGTTAGTAATGGAATAATGAAATAAATTAAAATAGTAATATGAATGAATACATTAATATGGAAATGTGAAACTAAAATATGAAATTTTAAACTCAAATGTTTTCATTCTGATAACAATGAAAGGGAATAATGTAAAATCAATATGTTTTTGATTGATTTATCTCATTTAATAAATATTGATTCTCTTTCTAATGAAAAGCATTACCGCTCACACTGTGTGTCAGATTGAGGTGCGGTCGATTCGTACACACCACAAATGACTCATGGATCATTGTACAAATGTTTCAAAACAATACAAACACGTTTGCTCAGTATTCCGTATCTCAGTAGTGTTGTTTTCTAAAGTTTATGTTATTTTCAAACTAATATCAGACAATTTTACCCATAACGGTCACACCGTGCGTCTGTTTGAGGTGCGGCCAATTAGTACACGTCACCAATGACTCATGGATCGTTTTAATAAAGTATCAAAACAATCCGAATGTGTTTGATCTGTATTCCGTTTGACATTAGTGTTTTTTTCTAAAGTTTATCTCAATTTGAAAATGATATCAGACACTTTAATCCATACCGGTCACACCGTGCGTCATATTCAGGTGCGGTCGATTTGTACATGTCAAAAATGACTCATGGATCATTTTTCTAAAGTATCTAAACAATCCAAACACATTTTCACTATATTCCATATGTCAGTAGTGTTGTTTTCTAATGTTTATCTCAATTTGAAACTGATATCAGACACTATTGGCCATAACGGTCACATCGTGCATCGGATTGAGCTGCGGTTGATTCTTACATGTCAAAAATGACACAGGATTCCTTTTCCTAAAGTATCAAAACAATAGAAACACATTTTCCCAGCTTTCCGTATGTTACTTTTGTGGTTTTCTAAAGTTTATCTCAATTTGAAAAAGATATCAGACACTTTTAGTCATACTGGTCACACCGTGTTTTGGATTGAGGTGCGGTCGATTTTTACACATCAAAAATGACTAATGGATCATTTTCCTAATGTATCAAAACAATTTGTACACGTTTTCTTGATATTCCTTATGTCAATAGGGTTGTTTTCTAAAGTTTATCTCAATTTTAAACTGATATCAGACACTTTTAGCCATACCGGTCGCACTGTGCATTAGATTGAGGTGCGGTTGATTCATACATGTCACAAATGACACATGGATTATTTTCCTAAAGTTTCAAAACAATCCAAATGCGTTTTCTTGGAATTCCGTAACTCAGTAGTGTTGTTTTCTAAAGTTTATGTCATTTTCAAACTGATATCAGACACTTTTAGCCATACCTGTCACACCGTGCATCGGATTTAGGTGTGGTCGATTCATACATGTCAGAAATGACTCATGGATCGTTTTAATAATGTATAAAAACAATCTGAATGCATTGGTTGGTATTCAGTATGTCATTAGTGTTGTTTTCTAAAGTTTATCTAAATTTGAAACGGATATCAGACACTTTTAGCCATACAGGTCACACCATGCATCGGATGGAAGTGAGGTCAATTCGTACACATCAAAAATGAATAATGGATCGTTTTCCTAAAGTATCAAATCAATCTTAATACCTTTTCTCAGTATTCCATTTGTTATTACTGTTGTTTTCTGTAGTTTATCTCAATTTGAAACTGATATCAGACACTTTTAGCCATACCGGTCACACCGTGCATCGGATTGAGGTGCAGTTGATTCTTACACTTTACAAATGACTCAGGGATCGTTTTCCTAAAGTATAAAAACAATACGAATGTGTTTTCATGGGTTTTCATTTTACAGTAGTGTTGTTTTCTAAAGTTTATGTCATTTTCAAACTGATATCAGGCACTTTTATCCATAACGGTCACACCATTCGTCAGATTGAGGTGTGGTCGATTTTTACAGGTCACAAATGACTCATGGATCGTTGTCCTAAAGTATCAAAACAATCCAAATGCGTTTTCTCGGTTTGTTGTATGTCAGTAGTGTTGTTTTCTAAAGTTTATGTCATTTTAAAACTGATAACATACACTTTTAGCCATACCGGTCACACCGTGCATCAAATTGAGATGTGGTCTATTCGTACACGTCACAAATGACTCATAGATCATTTTCCTAAAGTATCAAAACAATCCTTATGCATTTTTCTTGGTATTCCGTATTTCATTATGTGTTTTTTTCTAATGATTATCTAAATTTGAGACTGATATCAGACAATTTTATCCATACCGGTCACACCGTGCGTCGGATTGTTGTGTGGTCAATTCGTACATGTCACAAATGACTCATGGATACTTCTTCTAAAGTATCAAAACAATCCAAATGTGTTTTCTCTATATTCCATATGTCAGTAGTGTTGTTTTCTAATGTTTATCTCAATTTTAAACTGATATCAGACACTTTTATCCATACCGGTCACACTGTTCATCAGATTGAGGTGTAGTCAATTTTTACACGTCACAAATGACTCATGGATCATTGTCCTAAAGTATCAAAACAATCCGAACTCATTTTCTTGGTTTTCTGTATGTCATTTGTGTTGTTTTCTAAAGTTTATCTCAATTTAAAACTGATATCAGACACTTTTAGCCATACTATTCACACCATGCATTGGATTGTGGTGCATGAGATTCGTAAACATAAAAAATGACATATGGATCATTTTCCTAAAGTATCAAAACAATCTGAATGCGTTTTCTTGGTATTCCATATCTTAGTAGTGTTGTTTTCTAAAGTTTCTATCAATTTGAAACTAATATCAGACACTTTTTTCAATACTATTCACAATGTGCGTCGGATTGAGGTGAGGTTGATTTGTACACGTCAAATATTAATAATGGATCGTTTTCGTAAAGTATCAAAACAATTCGAACGTGTTTTCACAGTATTACATATGTCACTTGTGGTGTTTTCTAATGTTTATGTCATTTTCAAACTGATATCATACACTTTTAGCCATACCGATCACACCGTGCTGCAGATTGAGGTTCAGTCGATTCATACAAGTCACAAATGGGTCATTGATCATTTCCATAATGTATCAAAACAATCTGAAAGCATTTGCTCAGTATTTCGTATGTCATTAGTGTTGTTTTCAAAAGTTTATCTCAATTTGAAACTGATATCAGACACTTTTAGCCATACCCATCACATCGTGCATCATATTGAGGTGTGGTTGATTCGTATACGTGAAAAATGACCCTTGTATCATTATCTTAAAGTATCAAAATAATCTGAATGCGTTTTCTCAGTATTCCATATGTAACTTGTGTAGTTTTTTAAAGTTATGACAATTTGAAATAGATATCGGAAACTTTTATCCATACCGGTCACATCGTGCATCAGATTAAGGTGCGGTTGATTCATACATATCACGAATGACTCAGGGATCGTTGTCCTAAAGTATCAAAACAATCCGAATGCATTTGTTCGGTATTCCGTATGTCAGTAGTGATGTTTTATAAAGTTTATCTCAATTTGAAACTAATATTAGTAACTTTTAGCCATACTGGTCACACTGTGCATTGGATTGAGGTGTGGTCGATTCATACACATCACAAATGACTCAGGGATAATTTTTATAAAGTATCTAAACAATCAGGACACGTTTGCTCAGTATTTCGTATGTCACATGTGTTGTTTTCTAATGTTATGTCCATTTCAAACTGATATTAGACACTATTTTCCATGTCAGTCGCATCATGTGTTAGATTGAGTTGAGGTCGATTCGTACACGTCACAAATGACTCGTGGATCATTGTCCTAAAGTATCAAAACAACCTGAATTTGTTTGCTAAGTATTCCATATGTTGGTAGTGTTGTTTTTGAAAGATTATCTCAATTTCAAACAAATACTAGACACTTTTATCCATACCGGTCACATCGTGCGTTGGATTGAAGTGTGGTCGATTCATACACGTCACAAATGACTCAGAGATCTTGGTCCTAAAGTATCAAAACAATCTGAACACGTTTTATCAGTACTACATCTATCACTTGTGTTGTTTTCTAAAGTTATATCAATTTCAAACTGATATCAGAAACTATTAGCCAAGTCTGTCACACCATGCGTTGGATTGAGGTGCGTTCGATTCGTACACGTCACAAATGACTCATGGATCTTTTTCCTATAGCATCAAAACAATCCGAATGCATTTTCTTGGTATTCCGTAAGTCACTTGTGTTGTTTTCTAATGTTATGTAAATTTCAAACTAATAGCAGACACTATTTGTCACGTTGGTCACACCGTGCATTGGATTGAGGAGTGGTCGATTTTTACACATCAAAAATGACTAGTGGATCGTTGTCCTAAAGTATCAAAACAATCCAAACATGTTTGCTCTTTATTCCTTATGTCAGTAGTGTTGCTTTCTAAAGTTTCTCAAAATTGGAAAATGATATCAGACACTTTTATCCATACCAGTCACACTGTGTGTCGTATTGAGGTGTGTTTTATTCGTACGTGTCAAAAATGACTCAGGGATCATTTTCCTAAAGTATCCAAAAAATCCGAACGTGTTTGTTCGGTTTGTCGTATGGCAGTTGTGTTTTTTTCTATAGTTATGTCAATTTCAAACTGAGTAGTAGGAATTCACTAATCTAAGGATATGAAACATAAGAAATAGAGATCATAGATGCTCAATAAGTTTAAATAGAGATATCAATGACCATATAAAGATAACATACGTATTAGGAATTCACCTTCATTGTCCAATTTGTTTACATTCTTCCATCAGGTACGCTCCCATTCGTTTCTAAACACGTTTATATCATCTTTTGAATAGGATTTTTTGCGGCAGTCATAGTAGTACTGAAAAAATATAAATACGCAAAGGTTTAATAATTATTTTAAATGAAGTTGTAATTATTTTCAAAAATACCTCTTCAGGGATGCTAGTTTGTTCATGAAATGGGATCTCTTTCATAAATTTATAAACATAATAACCGCAGTCATTGTCATTTGTTTGTTTCGAACACTGCAGAAACATCGACAAAAATAAGTAATTTGTTTTGATATGTATTTGGATAGTGGAATATAATTATATATACCTAGATACTTCTCCATTTTTAGATATTGTGGGCATTGTCGTCCTTGTTCCCTAGATTCATTCCAGCCTTTAGACGATATTCATACACCGCCCTTTCATATCAAAATTCTCATTAAATGATAATATAAATTATATAACTAGATATTTAGTTCTAAAATTTTTGGTCTAATGTATTAAAAATTGACAATCACCATCATGTCTGGTCGGTTTATTGGATATCCATATAGTGAATCCAGAAAATAAATCATTGGAGTATCCAAATTGACTGCAATGAGCATCCAATGATCCCTAAAAATACAAAAAGAAATATGTACTGATAGAAATGAACATATGATTAATATGATTAAAATGTAGAGTTTTAACCATGTAATGTTGGTATTAAAAAGAGTCTGTTAGTCGTAATTATTCTTTGAAACTTTCTGATCATATTGGACATTAATTCATCCTGAAAATCAGAATCTATTTTTTCTCATTGTGTAGAAATGGTGTGAGGAATAATGAGTCCAAATTTGTATTCATGGGAAAATCCCTTCAATTGTTTTTCATATATATGACTGTGAAAAATATGAGATGCATTTATCCATAATTATCAAATTATATCAACTTCTATAAAATCAAATCATGAAAACATACCTCATGTATACATTTAAAACTGAGGCCCCTGCCAGTTGTATGTGATGATCTCGGCAACAACGTCTGCACTAATGAAATCTAATGTTTCCTCTCCGTACATATCATTTTCACAATCAATTGGGTGAGTCTTTCCACGTATCATTCTTGTATCCACATGAGCATGAAATGATACTAAATGTGGGTTTAGAATGGGCGGGGTGAACGTGCTCTCAGTAGATCGTTTTGATCGGTTAGTTGATCCTTTAGAGTCACTCATTTTTTTTAGATCCTCAATTTTTTCCTTCTATAATATCATTCATCGATCCTCTATAATATCATTCATCGATCCAGCCATTTTCTAATTTAATGTTAAAGTTCCTGCTTGAAAAATGAAGTGTAAATGTATACCTCTTGGTCAAAATGTTTATTTACAAGATTCAACGGCCATGCAATGAGTGTTCCAACATCTTTTTCCACCGTATGAATGTGTTCATCATCATTTGGCACGGTAGCTTGGCGCTCGGCTCATGAGCAACGTTAATCAACACTTTGACTTCACTGGTTGGAAGTGGTATGGACTGTAGCGTGTCATTCTTCATATTGAACATTGTAGCCCTCAATACAAAGCGATGGGTGGGAGTTGACAGATATAAATCACAGTCATTTTCACCCTATAGAGTATCATTACATGAAAGATATCAGTTTCAATGTGATTCACATTTCATAGAAATGAATATTAGAAAATTTATTACCTCAGTTAGGTTAGGTCTTTGAGGGGAATGGCTTACATCAAAGCTGGTGGGGGTGGGGTAGGATCTTCTCGTGCGGGTTGTTCTTCAGTTGTTTGTTCTCTTCACCTCTCCTCCATCAAACTCGCTAGAATCTCTCCCTGAATTTGGAATTTTTCATCAAGGTTATCTACTCTATCTCTCATTACTTTCAATTCTTTAGTTTTTTCATCCTCATGTTTTTTTTCTAAAAATATGCCCGGGGTGACACCCCAATACCCACACCTCTGAAACGACCATACTGTTCTGGCTGTTTCAAGGCCGCTAAAAGTATTTCTACATCCAGTGCGGGTGTTGTTGATTCCTGTGACTATGTAAAATAGAAAATATGGGAAAATAAGTAATCATCATTATGTAATAGTGATTTAAAGCAAAACAAGTTTATATTATGTCATACTTACAAATGTTTACCACACTGTTTGTGTGTTTTCATATACTAGTTTCCCCTATTTATTAACACGAGCCTCCTTCCATAGCACATGGCGTGGAATAGAAGTGGCTTGGTATTTTTATTCATCAATCTGCATATAAACAGAGAAACATGGTTACAGTGTTGTTTAATGTCACATAAAATTATTACAATACTTATAAAATACATACCAATTGTTTTTCAATTGAAGCGTACACCAGCCTTGCTTTACGGTAGGGGTACGCTGGTTTTGCTTCCCATTCGTTATTTTCAACACTCAGTTGATGTTTCATAAATAAAAACATGTCAATCAACATGATGAATAAAAGCAACGTTACACAACATGTAACCAAACACAATGTACCTGAAAAGTTTGTTCCGTATGACGGTTGCAAAACACATCCCACGTTCCTTGGAAAATCAAGTGTTCATAAATAGGAGGCAGGTGCGGCTTGATTTTCCATTCAGCATCTTTCAAATGATGTTTCGTTAAAATGGTGCGAAATAATCTATGAATCCTTCCTTCCAGTCTTAATACATATTCTTTGTGCGAAACATCTACTATAAATGCACTCTATAAGAGATGATGAAGAGTTAGTCAATATTTCAGAATTTTATATTATTTATTTTAATAAATTTAATAGATGATGTCGTAATGATATCGTAATCTCTTCCCACATTAATGTTTTCAGCCCGCTGACAACACGGTGCCCTGAATCTACATCAATCGGCACACGTTGTCGAGTGACGATTCCAATGTAGCTACTAAACATGGTTTTGTTGGGGTTTACATGCTGGACTCGTTTATTCCATCCCACCTTATATTTTATTCCTTTTGCTTTTGCCTTAAGGATTTGGGCTAAAACTGTCAAACTATGGCACACTTGTTCTTTTTTTGTCGTCGGGGTTTCATCGCCTACCATTTCTTCAGTTTCTGCATCATCAATAGGTTTCTCCGGAGTGCTAGCGTCGGCACTAGGACCAGCTGCAATAGGTTGAGAGACCTGTTGTACCTCAGCATTGGGACCAGCTGCAACAGGTTGAGAGACATGTTGTCTCACAGTAGTGGGACCAGCTGCAACAGGTTGAGAGACATGTTGTGTCTCGGTATTGGGTGCATCAGTAGGTGAGGAAGTCATTATCTTCAAAACTTTTTTAACATTTAATTTAGATCACATAAAAGTAGAAACGAACATATAATAACATAATATAACAGAATATATATTACAATAAAAAAACATTATTATTGAACTCTCTTTTTTTCTAAAAGCTGAAGAGATTTGACCCCTCTATCAACTATCCATATCCCTTCATTATGGTCTCCTCTAACATAAAAAATGTCGTCTACATTGGGACCACTGCGAAATAATTGTGAAGTCCCAATAAAAGGGTCATCTTCAGTTGAATTTTCATCTTCCCCTTTAGCTGTTTTGGTCGATAACAGAATGATTGACCAGTTTCGGTTTGCGGGATCTAAAACAAAAAATGCTTGCACTTCCTGTGATGCCATTATAAATGGTTCGACTTTCTCCCCTTCCTTACTGAAATCAACTGTCACGAATCCCAAATCATCTATTTTAACAGCAATCCTGTTATCAAACCCACATGAAATGAAATATCGGAACATGAAATTCTGTATAATCCAACTCTAATATTTGTTTGATGATGCCAAAGTATGACATATTTGAAAAAATTCTATTTCTGTCCTTTGCACCAGAAACATGCATCGCTTCACCCACAAGTGTATCCCCACTATTTTGCATGGAACTATCTTCATCATCTTCATTAGTATAAAATGTATAACCATTAACTACATAAGAATTGTAGGATAATGCATACACACTTGGTCCTTTGGGTAGCCATCGAAGTCGTTCCGAAATTGACTCTGGATTTTCATCTGTCTTCTTAAAAATATGATCTCGAAACCATCCTATAAACTGTCGATTATGTGTATCTGATATCCATTTCTTAGACCTAGATGGATTCAAATGCCTAATAATTTCTTTGTGGATTTCAACATATGGGTCAATGTCGAAACTGTTATGCAAAACATAAAGGTGGGCCTGCTCCCTATCTGTTATACTAATTGGGACAACCTGTCTTCTAGAAATTACTTCACCCTCAAGCCGCCCAGTGTGATGAGATTTTGGTAAGCCAATGATTTCCACATAACCAGACATGTACTATGACTGTTGCTTTGAAAACCAAATGGATTTACTCCATCTGTAGATAACGCAAGATGAAGGTATCTCGACTTGTTTCCAAATTCAGGATACCCATGATTGATTCTCTTCCACTGAGGAGAGTCTGCCGGGTGACGTAGTATCCCATCTTTAATTGTTGTATCTGCATGACATGTTAATTGTTCTGCAGTATCCTCACTTCCATATAGGTGTCTAAACCTTGTAATGATTTGAATGTACCATACAACTTTAGTAGGACTGGATTCATCTTTCTTGTGTTCAGAAGCACCACACTTTGGACATTCTTTAAGTGATTTTTGGTCCTTGAGAAATAGTATATAGTCATTCGGGCACGAGTATATTCATTCAAAGATCATACCCATCGACCGTAGAATTCATTTGTAATCGTATGTTCAGCTTGAGAGCAAGTAGTTTCATAAAACTACTTTCTTCAGTACGGATGAAAATGTTGTATATTTAGTTCAACAAGCATACAATGGTGTCTTTGCACAACTTCTTAACTTCTCAAAAATTTTTTGGGAAATCACGAAGTTCATCTTCGATGGTCCGTGTCATTTCCTCAATATGATCTTCATCATCATTCACATATGTAATCACATCCTCCATACGGTCATCTTCATTGTTCATGTTTGTAATCATATCAGATGATCCATAAAACACAGTGTCATCCCAGTCACTACCAACATTGGTTGTTTCCCCGTGTTTATTCCAACATGTATAACTCTTATCTATTCCGTGACAGATCAAGTGTTCTTCCAACTCTACTAGACTAATTTTTTTTAATAACAACAGCATAAACATGAACAAAGTATTTTAGAAGAGTCACATGCATGATATTTTCCAAACTTTATAAACTCTTTCACGCCTTCTTTATACTCTTTTGTCTACCGATTGGCATTCATCCATTCTTTATTTATATTCATCAAAATTGAAATCCATAGGATGCGTATATATGTTAAGGGAGAAGGAATATGAGTATAATTTAGATAAAATACTAGATACTTCAAATATGGTAGGGGGCATGCTCATTAATAGCAAATCTTTGGTGGGTCTTGGGATTCATCCAATCTCTTCCTCTCTTCGATCCCCCCTAATGAGGGGTGGTTCATGGGAGTTTCTTATAGTGTGTTGCTGAGTTTTCCCATCATACTTCCTCCATTAATAATATCCATTATTTCATTATGATTTGGGATGATTTTAACAATTATTTGATTGATGATTTAACTATATCATCTTCAAATCAATTCAGATGATGTAGATTTTGATTGTATTGGATAGACGTTATCCTTGTATGATGAACGCACCATGTTTTGTGAGGTAGGTGGACCCTGTAATACAAAACCATGTTCCAATTAATGTATGATTGTGCATTCATGCATGAGTATATGTGTTCCACTGAAAGGGGTAGAAATCAAGAGAAACCAAGGTAAATAAAAAGGGTGTTTTTGATAGATAGAGTGATGGTTCTATTGAATGTTTGTGATTTTGTGATCATCCAGAGATTATGTCTCCATGGAGTAGTTGTGTTTATGAATGGATCGGGTTTGGTATGAGTTTTGTATATCCTAGTTAGGTTTTCTTAGGCTATTTGATTAGATTCTTAGGCCTAAATAAGATGGATCATATAGTTTTATAAGTCACGTATGATGAGGAACACCCTCTTAAGGATATATAAGAGTCATGGTGTGATAATACGATATGAGATATAGAAATGGGGATATATATAAACCAAATAGAGCACACAACAAAACTAGGAGTATCCAAAAGCATAAAACATAAAGAATACATAAACATGATCCAAATATAGTGTCAACTGAACAAAAAAGAAACTAAAAACAGATATAGAATAAATCAGAACCTGACCAGATATCCTTGTGACCTTTGGGTTACCACTAACTATAAGACCAACCTTATTTAAAAGAAACCTAAACAAGAAACCCAAAACTAAAAATAACATGTTTCTACCGATGTCGAGTGTCACAAGTAGGGTGTGAGCATAAAAAAACATAGTAGGTAAGAACCAAAAAATCCATACATTACCTTTCCTGGAATAATACAAAAACACTAGTTAGAAATATATTTATAAAATAGGTTTTTATCATTTAAAGAACCAACACATATTTTTTTTAAAATCCATTTTAAAAAAAATCACAACTTCCCTTTTTAAAATTGATATCTAGAAAAAAAATGAATTCCAAATTCAACATAAGAATCCAAACAAGGTTATCATAGAGCAATGATGAAATTAATTAAAACAATAAAAGTAGAAAAATACAGGAAACCCATAAAACTAAAGTGCAGAAAAATAAATAAGAACATATAGATAGGTAATCATTATAATTACCTAAACATACCTAGAAGAAATCCTTTGATTTACTAGGTTCAGACTCACCTGCTGACATATGGTGTACCTCCATAGTAAACAACCAACATTGATGCTCCATTATAGTTGTATACCCGAGATTGAAGAGGCTATCACATGCACGGTATAAACCAATAACACACAAGTGCCATATGGGCCTCTACATCACATGAGTATCAAAACCAATTAACAAAACACCACAAAATACCAATAGATCTTTAAAATTTACAAATCAAATTCAATTTTCAAATCTAAGGGGAAAACACCATGTAAGCTCTGAAGATTCCAAACTGGAATTTATGCCATTTAGAAACCAAACCACATCTCATGAAGCCAAACATAATTAATCTCAATATTAACAATAAATGAAAACATAATTAATTCATGAAAATTCAATTTTACTCACTTTAATGAGGAGGACCTATTAGCGGAGGAGAAGGATGTGTCGACACCGGAGGCACCAGAGGCAGCAGAGGCAGCACAGAGGCAGGTCAGAGGCAGCGAAGGTAGTGGAAGCATATCGGAGGCAGCAGAAGCAGCTCCAAGGCAGCGGAGGAGGAGGAGGAGGCCATGGTGGAGGACCCGCGGTGGAGAGAAGGAAGCAGAGTAGGAGGATGAGGTGGTGGAGGAGGAGGATGCACCAGTAGAGGAGGAGGAGGATGAGGCCATGGTGGAGGAGGAGGAGGAGGAGGCAGCAGTCGGAGGAGGAGGCGGCGACAGCTGGAGGAGGAGGAGGAGGAGGGTGCGGTCGGGACAGAGGAGGAGGAGAAGGAGGCGGCGGCAGTGGTGGCGGTGGCGCAGAGGAGGGCTTCCGTGAGAGCTTGACAGGGTGCGGGGAGGAGGAAGAGGACCTGGTGAATTTTATCAATCCCACGTGGACCTTTATCAGTGCTAGTAAAAAGTGTGGATAAAGGGTGTATTTATTAGTGCTTTTTAAGCGCTGATAAAGGCCAGACTTTATCAGCGCTTTTGTAGCGCTGATAAAGAGTGACGTTATCAGCAATTTTGATTTTATCTATGATAAAGACACTCTTTATCAGCTCTTTTTTTGGGTTGATAAATACGTAGTTTATCAGCGCTAATAAAAGCGCAGATAAATGTATCAATTTAAGAGTTTCTCTATATTATTATATATTTATTTTACTCTAAATATATATATCTCTATTTATACTTATAAAATTATTTGAAAGGTATATTTATATATATATCATTGAAAATATAATAAAATATATATTTATTTTTTAAATATAATTTAATTTTTATTATATGTGTACATTTTTTATAACATATATATTATATGGGTAATATAAAGAATTATAATATCTAAAAATGAAAATTTTTCAATATGTACATATGTATACGCATGTATGATATATTGATTGGAAAACACATATATATACATGCATGTATGATATTCATTGACCCCAATTCATTGGAAAACACATATATATATATTCAATAATTTAAATTATAGTACATACAAATTAGAACGCATTATATATTTATAAATAAAAAAATACATTAAATATAAAGAAATGTAATAAATATATATTAAATATAATGAATTGATTAATCTAATAAATATAATGGATTAATAAATCTAATAAATTAATATATAATGAATTAATAAATCTAATAAATATATTTATTATTAATCTTATAATTATTTAATTATATATATATATTTATTTATTTAATTATATATATAAATACGTAGTTTATTAGCACTAATAAAATCACTGAAAAATGTATAAATTTAAGAATTTCATTATATTATTGTATATTTATTTAACTATAAATATTTATATCTCTATTTATACTTATAAAATTATTTTAACGGTATATTTATATATATATATCATTGAAAATATAATAAAATATATATTTATTTTTTAAATATAATTTATTTTTAGGTGTACTTTTAATTAATATATTAATATATATATATTATATTCATGGGTAACATAATGAATTTTAATCTATAAATGTACATTATTCAATATGCCAATATATATACACATGTATGATATATACATTGACCCCAATTCATTGGAAAACACATATATATAGACGCACACATCTATGATATTGATCGATCCCAATTAATTTGAAAACACATATATATTCAACAATTTCAATTATACATATATATTAGAATACATTATATATTTATAAATAAAACAACTACATTAAATATAAGGAAATATAATAAATATATAATAAATATAGTGAATTAATAAATCTAATAAATATATAATGAATTAATAAATCTAATAAATATATAATGAATTAAAAAATCTAAAAAACATATAATGAATTAATAAATCTAATAGATATATTAAGTATTAATCTTATAATTATTTAATATATATATATATATATATTTTTAACATGTGTTTTTTATTTAATGTATACAATAAATATTATCAGCGATAATAAAAGCACTGAGAAAAGGATATTTAAAGCACTGATAAAGGCCCACCCCTTTAACAGCGCTTTTCCGTTACCGCTAATAAAGACAGGCGCATGCCTTAGCCTGTTTTGTGGTAGTGAATCTCCAATGTACATTTTTTATTACACGTTTACCTCTTATGAAATTACATATCGAATCCTTCACATGTATTGACTTTGAAAGTTGTACCGTTGTAGAATCATCATTCTTTCAAGGAGAAGCCAATTAAGATCTTTACTTTTTTTGATTTTTTTAAAAATAATAAAATGGCTCACTATGTCAATGTATGATGTAGGAACCATAAGTACGAAGAGGTAACATTGGAACTAGATAATGTGATGAAGGAAAAGTAACATCACCAACATTGAACTTATTATATTAAACAAAATTTTGAGAAAAAAATTCATAAGGGGGGGAAAATGTAATGACCCAAAGTTCAATAAAAAGAAATTCCTCTCTTATAATTTTTTCATATGATATAAATACACAATTGAACATAATACAAGCTTTACAAATGACGAATGAAGGAAATAGAAATCATTTATATATGTTAAGGTAACTCTACTGATGAAATAGAAAGATGACCTTTGGAATAGTAATACAAGACTTATGAATAGTAAACTAGACTATTGAAAGGTAATCTCACCAATGAATTTATAAATAAAATTTATCATTCTTATAAGTGACATTATCATATAATAATATCATCGTATATTTAAATAAGTATTTAACAAATTATTAATTAAGTTTCTGTAATTTTATATGTCATAAATATTTTATTTCATTTCTGTGGTTAATTTAATTATTTAAAATAAAATATATATTCATAAAATTTATTAATAAATTAATTTTATTATGTATTAATATTACGAGATAATTTTATGAGACCTTAATTAATTTTTCAATGTGTTAGAAAATAACTTTTTCTTTTATAATTTTTATTTTTTACATAAATAATGATTTTATTTAAAAAGTATATATATAATATTAAGAATATTATCTTCATAGAATGTATTTTCTTTTCTAACTATAAAAGTATAAAATGGTTGGGGTGAATGTTTGGTAGTTTTTGAAATTCTAGATTTTTATGAATAGTAAAATACAGTTATTTACGGTATATATACATTATAAGTTAAATGAACGATTAATTAATTCATAGATGATTTATGCCCAAATTTTTATAACTCCCATGATATAATTACTTTATTTTGTCTCAAAAATCAAAGCTATTTATTATTTTGATCAATATAATAAAATTTGGATTAAAATAATGAGAAAACAACCCCCACCTATACTATAAATACCACCCCTCACCACATCTTCTCCTCACAACACTAAATCCTTGATACTTGTCCAAATTCTATCCAATACTATATCTAAACCTCTAATCCATGTCCATGATGTTTTGGTCTAAACAATATACCAAAACCAATCCCCTATGGAGGTTCTCAAGAAGAAGAAATCAAGAGGTAAACCCCTCTTCCCTTTCCATTCAATTTCACTTCCAGTTTCATTATTTTATTTTTTCTCTCATATCCTCCCCTAATAAAAATTGAATTAATACTATAGTATCATACATGAACTATAATTTTATCATGTTTATGTAATAATTCATCATCTAATATTTTCTCCTCTCTCATTTACGTCAATAATGATAACATCATTCATGAGGTGCCAATTTACCACCTTCATGGATTACATGGTTTCATCTTTCAATTATGTCATCAATAATGGTTATTAAAAAATTTTTATGGTGGAACAAGATTATAATATATTTATTATATCTTAAATAATATTATAGAATCATTTCATACAGATGATATTAATTTACAAAACCAAATGGGTTCATTGTGATAAACAAATACTGAAATGATCTAAATGATTACCATTAATGATATATATAATTAATCATCATCACAAGTGGAAAGAGTAGTAAATTAATATTATATAAGATCCTTTTTAATATATATTTTTTTTATAGAAATATATTCTCATTCTACATGATTTTATACAAATATATAAACATAAAATGATCATGAAAACTATTAAAACTAACACCCTCAAACGATGAAATTAAACCTCTTTACCAATCAAAAAACAATAAATGAACATAATAAAGATATAATAAATAAAATAAAATTATAAATGGTTATTTAATTATTAATTAATATATCTAATTGTATTATTCAAGATATTAATATCATCTGAAAAATCGTTTCAGACATAAGGTAAGATATTCTACCATAACAACCATTATTCCTTATAGTTACTCCTTCTATATTTTTACTAAAATGAAAGTCAATTTTATTTTTAATTAAATATAATAAATTATGATTATATTTTTCAAACTCATGTATCTATATCCATTTATAGTTAATTTATGGGTATATACACATTTGTGGAAGGTTTCCTACTCAATTCTTCATGATAACCAAGCTCAATTTAAAGGAACTTTCAGAATTTATACCCATTTTCATGTGTTCCCTATAATTGATGTTAAATTATGTAATGATCCATGAATCCTGATAATGTAATATCTTATGTTTCTTCCACATTAATATTAAAACATTAATATATGATCCCATTTTATTATTATTTTTTATTCATGTCCCATGCCTTATTATATCATTATGTTATGCCTTATGAACAATGTGCTATGATTTACTATAAAATTTATTCACATACTATACTTCTTAGTTCATAAAATTGATTATGTAATCTCTATGTTATAATATATAGATTTATGGGATCAATGGATGTTTGGATCTCTTGATGGATTTTAAAAAATGGTTTATTTATTGACATGTTTTCAGTTTTATGTGCCTAGTCTTTCAAGAATCTAGACTTTATGATCACTGGCATATAATGTTACATTTAATTATTCATAAAACCATTTAATTTTATGTTTAAAAGGATTGGGTTTCTATAGTGTTGGAATAAGAACTGTTTACCACAAGGATTTTGGAGGAGATAATGTGATTAGGTTTACTCCATTCTAGTTGGATCTTTATCTTCCCAAACACTAGTTATTTACTATCAAGAACCCTAATACATAGGGAACTCTAATGAATACCATGTGGATTTGACCCCATATGTTCATGAATTATCTCAATAATATTATACGTCTTCTACACCACCATCTATGTAGGAAATATAATTGGGATGATTTTATATTAAATGAAATTATACAACACATCCAATAAGAATATATCTCTTGAATAATTATCCCCGAATATATTATGTGGAAAAAATTCTCCTCCTAAAATATGATCATAATACCTCATAAACTATAGATCCCATAAAAAATAGTAATATAATCAATCCTCCTCACCTCCCTCTTCACCAAAGAGCAAAAAATGTGAAGATCCACCTTTTCAATTATTCCAAATATCAATCTTATACAAATTTCTCTACAAGATACAAGATAAAATACAAATCAACTTCTCCGGGGCATTCTGATGGACTTCCAATGGATACTAATATTCCACCCTGGAATAAATCTTGATGAAATTAATCTCATCAAAAATTATCCATTTTATTGTGTCTAGATCTGTGAAACTCGCTTTATACTTATCCATCCCATGATGATCGAATTCACCAATTATCTTCATATTTCATCATTCTTATATTGGTCACCCACTAATAGTCAATGTTTTCATCCTATGGATCATATCCCACATAAACCCCATTTTCATAATGAACAAGAAGAAAACATGAATAAATAATAAAACTTTACTATTTCAGATAACATGAAATTTATTTTATTAATTTCATGTAATCGAATTCATTTAATTTCTATAAATTATACCCAAGTCAATTATAATCTATTTAAATCATTATGCATATACCTCTGCCATGTATCTACCATAAATTTAACGCCTCATCACCTAGAATATATATTAAGCCAATGTTTATTGAATAAGATCACTGGGGGACCTAGAATCCTCTATAAAAGATGATATCTCATTCACAAATATGCGACTATGTTAATCTAGTAATTCTATTCATACCAAACCACATCATCCTCCAAGGACCTTCACTCCAAAATCCATCTTATCTCTTAACCAAAATACATAGCATTACTCTATAAAATACCAATCCCCCTTGGTACCCCAATGAGGAAAATATTGACGATTAGGGTGACACCCAAGGATCGTCTCCAATGGACCCCATGGATGGAAACTCACATCAATCATATAAAACATGAAAATTGAAATATATACCCACATATATCCATGGAATATTGAAATATAGCCACAAATAAACATAGTTCTATAAATAAAAAATGTTGTATAAAAAAACAATTCAAGAATATTCCATAAAAATACATGTCTCCAAATGAAGTACCCATGAAAATTCAAATTTTATGACTACAATTGTATTACCTAACTCAAAGTTAGTAATATCCTATTAATTTATCAAAAGAAGTCTATAAACACAGGAATATATAATACCGAGCATAACAAGTACACTCGGAAGGATTATACCTAATACCTATCATAAAAATTTGGAAGGAGTATATTGGTGCATCGATGATAAAATAACTTATCCAATTTGAAAATAAAATGTATTCTACCACCTCGTTTCCCCAATGATCAGTCAGCCAATCAAACATATAATATATAAAAATTTTATATGTGAATATGAAATCTTGGTGTATTTAAAACATTTACACATTAAGTTTCTTCCATTATACCCCATCATCAAACATCCCAACCGTCAATCCCCTAAATAATATATATCTTATTTGGGTAGGGTTTCAAAACTACATACCCTAGCTTCCAACTGGTCCAAACATATCATCATGGAATTTGTCAAAACAAACATCACCACATCCATATCAACTAACATGTTTATACATCCCATCCTCACATCCCCAAATAAAATATTAAGTTATCATGAACATGAATGACATAAACCTCATTCCAGTTTCCTAAAATTCATGATCCCCCACAATATGCCCTTACTATAATGTACTATAGAAATGTATGGAGTGGGTTAGTTGGTTTATTAACCTATCTATCAACGCTAACATAGAGATGGGGAGAACATAAAAAACCTAAACCATTATATAATTTTAAAGATATAAAACTCTAGTGGGGTATGTAAGGAAATCATGAGGAAAAGTAAATTATACCCACACACACACAATCCAAAAATAAATGTTTTCAAAAAAAATTTAACACCACCACAATCCATAACCATCACTATAAAAACATTACAATGAGCTTATTTAATTGTTAATAGTAACACCATAATCAAGACCACTTTCATATAAAAACAACAACAACAAACATTCACAAGATCAGGATTATTTATAAAATTATTCAATTTCAAAATTTTCCATTACCCACCTTAGTATTTTCCTTAATCCATCTAGTTTCTTATTCAAGGGGAAAACACTTATAAATAATACCCATAGTAATTTCATCCTATTATAGTTTTCATTCAATCATTTAGTGTTCATTTAATTCCATCATTCAATTCCAATCTATCCACACCAATTTAAAACATCCTCATTATTAGTAATATTTCACCACTATCATATAACAATAAAACGATCCCCACACTCATGATGTCCATCAATCATAACAACCCATATAATACCCTCTAGTCATTTCTCCACTAAAAAAATATTCCATCCATCATACCCCAACATATCATATGCCAACCATCACATATGAGCTCATCAATAATAATTAAAAAATTAGACTAATATGAACCACACTAACCCATTGAACATGAAAGACCAAAAATCCCACACAAAGATAAAAGGCACATAAAAAATATTTATACATCAAATTTTTTCTATATAAATTATGATCTTCATGTATATTCATTTTTCCCAGACAACTGGTACCTAACCAAAATTATATGATTTTACTTTTATGAATGATTTTTCAATGAAAAATCATAGAATAAAAAAATTTGGATAAAAAATGATCTTAATAAACAATAGAAAACATGAATATGTCCCATGAGTAGAATCAACAAAAAATATAATAAAATGAGAAATAAAAATTCCCCATAAATTTTTTCTCATTTTCATTGTCAACATAATCTATACTATCCACCCACAACAAATAAAATCATCATATTCAAATAATTAAGAAATATAATAAATATTTATGGAATAAAATTAATTAACCATAACATTAAAACTATTTTATAGGAAACAAATATGGATGAAATGCCAATTATATGAAGTTCACATCAGGGAAACCAAAATAAAAATTGATCAAAAGTATTATTCATTAAATTAGTAGGCCCAAAATCCACATTTTCTAATGGAATCCACTAATATTGATTCCTTATGAAATAATGGGATGAAATATTGGGGAAAATAGAGGTTACTTACATTTAATATTTAAATTTAAATATAAAAAAAATATAAGGATCATTGTTAAGGATGATGGGGAACATTTTATCTTAAAATATTCTTATATTTTCTAAACAATCAAGGGAAACAGAAAATATAGAAAGGGGTTCAAAGTTTATTTTAAATATATACTCCTTCTAAAAGAATAAAAAAACATGATTCAAGGGGTATATCAATACCACACTGATTTTTTGTTATATAGATTCCCTAATCTATCTCATAGAATGAATGAAAATCCTTAAAAACTTTGGAAAAAAATTGTGTGAGGCTCTACCCAATAACACAGCTTCTGAGCTCTTATACATAGTTATTCTTAAATTCATATACCACACTATAGTGAAATAAAGAAAATATAGACACTAATTATATCCTTCCAAAAAACATATTGTGACCATTTAGATCACACCACATTCCACACATTCCGTCTACACAAATGATTCCTCAGAATACGGTCTGATCGTAACAAAAGAGGCTATGCCATAATGACCTTTAAAATAGAAGATCCCAAAATGAAAACCCCAATGAAAACCCCCAATGAACCCACATTACTATAAGGATATTAATTCTATAACTCTTAATTATATAAATTGAAATATGAAATACCACATATAAAAACCACTCGTAATTGAAAATCCATCTCAAACACCATTGATTGTCTCTTAAACATCCTCTAGGAACATCTAACACCTAAAACAAAAAACTAATGGTATAGAATTGTATATAAAATTATATATCCTAAAACAATGAAAAAATTTATTTTGTTCAAAAAATATTTAATTCAATGGCCTATGATTACCCACATATTTAGTGCAATTAATCAAGACTGATTTTCTATATTATTATTGTAATGATTCATTTTAGAAATATAGATTTTTTTCCCAAAGGATTTATAAAAATTATATAAAATTTGATTCAATTCAAATGATCCTAATTCCATTGTTGATTAATTAATTAAAATTCATGTAAGGAATGTTTTGGTATTCTATAATTTATATTTTTATGAGGGGTTACATAGAAGGATCATTATATACACTATGTGAAAACATAAAAATTATGTATAATTGAAAATTATTATGAAAATAGTGAATTAATAAATTGAATTAATAATTTTAATTTTAATGTCTTGTAGGTAGATATTGTTCTAAAAAATAATAAATAACTTTTGCAATAAAAAAATCAACTACTAGAACTAGACCAAGGACTTCACTCAAATCTATTACCTAGACCATCTATGTTTTCCATTATTACTACACTTGAATGAAACACAACATGTTGAACCCATTAAGAGGGAATCATATTCATCGATTTTGTTTCTATTAATAATTTTTACAAATAAAAAGAAACTGACTCTCTCATGATTCACATTTCATATTTCCACTTTGATACATTCTATCAGTTATTTTCGAGGAGGCACAAATTATTGTCATGTTTTTAATGAAAATACCATGATGGGATTGTGGTAAAGAAACTACATCCTCTGTAACAACTAGAACATCTGTTGGTTGTGTAAATCACATCTGATAATAAGTATATTCCCATTATTCATCTCCATATCCCATACATTTATTTCCATTTATCATCTTATGGGTGGGGAATAATTTTATTTTTGATTTTTTGGGTTTATAAAAATCATTTCATAATTATAAAAAAATATGATAAAAAATATGGTGGATCACATTGCAAAAACCGAATCAATAATTTTATTTGGGTTAAGTAAATAACATATAGGTTGTACATATAATAAAAAAACCACATGCGAGAAAAACCTAAGACTATTTTCCCTACACCTTTTTTATTATAATTTTCATAAAATTATAATTATCACGTTTTATTTATTATTTTTTAGGTTTTATATAAACTATTAGCCTGTTCATAACTCAAGAAAACATATAAATACACGATAATGATTAAATTTGTTATTTAAAAAGTTTATGTTTTAATCATTCTTTTCTGCATTAATGGTGAAGTTATTCTAAAATTTAAAATTGATCTCAACTTGTTTCATTTTTTTTTGTTTTTTCTTATTTTTTTCATTTTATAAATGTACTAAATAACTTTTCCAATATAAGTGGACCAATTTATGAGTTTTATATATTTAATAATTCATTTTTCTGAATATATACTTTTACTTTTTTGAAAATTGAATAATTAATATTAATTGAAATAGTATTGCAGTATACTAAAAAAGAAAAATGCTTGTACATGAATAGAGAACTTGAATTTGAGTGTGTAATTTAAATGAAATATAAAAATTCAAAAAATTATTACTGAATTATTGACTTAATAAAATTTTTTAATTGATGTTATTTGAGTAGATGGGGTTAAAAATTATTTCTCACAAAATTTACAAAAGAAATGTGTATGTGATTGTGTGTGAAAAAAAAACATATTAATTTATATTTATTCCACAAACATGAATGATTTAAACAAAATTTGGTCAATAATTTCATGTTCAGCAAGTGGTTTGTATGACAGGGTTCATATTTAACCGGAAATAATAAGTAGAAAATATGTATATATAATCTAATTTTATATTGATTTATAAATGTTTCTGAAGTTCATAATTGATATGTATAACTTGAATAAATTTGAATTGAAATGTGGATTTTATATCAATAAAGAGATATATCCAATTTTTTAGCTATTAATATTCATTGGGTGAATTCATTAACAAGGGGGAGAATACCATCTTAATGGAAATACACATATAGATCCAATCATTGATAATGTAGACAAATTCATGCTTGGTGATGATTGATTCAAATATATATCTATATGTTATTTAATTAATTGTAGTGTAATTAATGTAAATATAATATTTTAATATTTTAACAGTATAATTTTAAATTTATACTGTAAATAATGATCAAAATATGAAAATGAATTAATTTCATGATTTTTATGATTGAAATATTAAGATTATCTAATTCAATTAAATATAAAAGAATTAGAAAATAATTATGTTTTACCTATATATAGGTAAATCAATTATGGGGTAAGAAAACAGAAGAATAAATGACCAAAATTACACTATCAATATTTGATGTATCCCATTCCACTAAAGGGAGGAGTTGGGTTAACCTTGTATAGCTTAAAAGGGTCCTGAATATAGTGTATAAGAGTAGACACTACTAGAATTTTACTATTTACCAACGGATCTAAACTGTTGGTAAAGGCTGTGAAATAGTTGGTATATTATATACAAATGGATTCTTAAACCCTGGAAATTTAATCTGTTTGTATAGGCTTATAAAAATTGTTCTGTGTAAATTGGTGGTATATGTGTTAAAGTAAAAGATATACCAACAGTTTCACAAATCGTTGGTATATGTTACCCTTATACCAACGGTTTAGAACCGTTGTTATATAATGTGGAATATACATCTAAAGGATTTACCAACAGTTTTGAAAACCGTTGGTAAAAGTTTATACCAATAGTTATAAGAAATCTATTGGTATAATATACATCAAAAGGCTATAACAACGGTTTTGATAACCATTGGTATACATATGTTGCAGCTCCATAGCATTAGCCTCCAGCAGCCACCTCCAACCTACTACTCTCCATGACTTGCAAGAACACATACACCCAGAATCCAAAAGGCTACATGGGTTGATTAAAATTCATCCAGAATTCAGAAATTTAGAAATTTAAAATTCATTCCTCACTCAAACCACAACACAATAGAAAAATCCATAATCCAATATATCCAAAATCAAATACATCCATAATTGAATTGCAATAACACCCCTAACACCAATACAAACATAATATCCAATACATCTAGAATCCAATACACATAACAATATTCAAAATTTAGAATTCATTACCAATACAGCCAGAATCCAATACATATAGAAATAAGAAATTTATAATTGAAAAGAAAAAACACCCATAAGAGTATTCAAAATTTATAATTCACTCATCACTCAAAACACATCACCAATACACACAAGAGAAAAAACCTACATGTTATATGAAGCACATGGGATGTTTACTCATGGTCTTAGGTTGACTATCATAAAACCAATAGAAAAACATGGGTAGAGTGGACATGGATCATGATACCCATTAGATAGACAATGGTAGTGGTAATGTGCTTATACCTAGTATGAGTTATATGAATCGAATGGGATGTTTATATTCCTCTAATAAAAATATATCCTTGTATAAATGGTTCTTGATGTGTTAGTGGAAGCATTGTCCAATCTTAACATATGAGATGGGTTACCAGAATAGCCTACACGTTTTTCATAGACATTTCATTTAAAATAAGGGGGTATGTGGATAATTGTAATTTGGTCTCTTGGGAGTGATTTGAGATAAATCCCCATTTTGGGTAGTGGGTGTGAATATTAAATTATATATTTGGTATTGGGCTCCCAAAGGGACATTGGTTTGGTCCTAGAAACAACTATTTGGGGACGGGATTGGTGTATAAAATGTCATGTGTTTTAGA
Organism: Viscum album; assembly: GCA_963277665.1. NCBI lineage: Eukaryota > Viridiplantae > Streptophyta > Magnoliopsida > Santalales > Viscaceae > Viscum > Viscum album. The sequence continues at coordinate 1,426,486,847 of OY728156.1, read as the reverse complement.
ATAGGGGTAGGTGTTCCTCACATGAGAAGTGGATTGTGTGAGTCTAGACCATGGATCCTTTTGCTAAAGTATCAACACAAACGGAATAAATTTGGATAGTTTTCTGAATGCAAGTTGTTGTTTTCACTAAAATATAGCCCTTTTCAAATAAAAGGGAGGAAATTTGAGTGGTACCAGGCATACCATGCATCAGATTGAGGATGGGTTGACTCATACACATCATAAATTACCCATGAATCATTTTACTAATGTATAAACAGAATTTGAATGAGTTTGGTTGGTTTTCTATATACCAGTTGTTGTTCTCACTTAAAAGGTTGTCCAATTCAAATAAAAGTGAGACACTTTGAGTGGTACTGGCCACACCGTTCCCAGGAATGAGTCAAGGTTGACTCTTACAGGTCACAAATGACCCATGGATCCTTGTGATAATGTATCAACACAATTAGAGTATATTTGTTTGGTTTTACACATGTCTGTTGTTTTTACTTAAAACAGTGTCCATTTTAATCAAAAAAGAAACACATTGAGTGATACTATCCACACTGTGCCATAGATTGAGATGGGATTGACTCTTACACATCACAAATGACCCACGGATCATTGTAATTGTGTATCAATAAAATCAGACAGAGTTTGGTTGGTTTTACGTTTGCAAGTTGTTATTTTCACTTAAAATCATGTCCTTTTCAAATAAAAGTGAGAAATTTGAGTTGTACCAGCCACACCATGCCTCATATTGAGGCGTTGTTAACTCTTACACGTTACAAATGAACCATGAATTGTTTTCCTAATGTATCAATAGAATCAGAATGTTTTTTGTCAGTTTTTCATATGCTAGTTGTTTTTTTCACTTAAAATCCTATCCATTTAAAATAAATGTGATACTGTTTGAGTGGTACCTGTCACACCATTATTTATATTGAGGTGGGGTTGACATCTACATGTAAAAAATGACCCATGGATCATTTTCCTAAAGTATCAATAGAATCTGAATGTGTTTGGTCAGTTTTCCATATTCAAGTTGTTGTTTTCACTTAAAATCATGTACATTTGAAATAAAAGTGAGACAGTTTGAGTGGTAACGATGACACCATGCCTCGGATCGTGTAAGGGTTGATGTTTACACCTCAAAAACGAATCATGGATCATTTTCCTATAGTATCAATTTAATCCGAATGCATTTGGTCAGTTTTCCGTATGTAAGTTGTTGTTTTGACAAAAAATGTTGTCCTTTACTAATAAAAGTGAGACACTATGAGTGGTACCTGACACACCGTGGATCTGATTGAGGTAGAGTTTACTATAACACATAAAAAATGAACAATGGATCTTAGTGCAAAAGTATAAACACAATACTAATAAAATTGGTCAGTTTTTTGTATCCCAGTTGTTTTTACCTAAACGGGGGTCCAATTTTATCAAAACAATGCCACTTTGAGAGATACTGGCCAGACCATGCCTCAGATTGAGGCAGAGTTGACAAGTACCCATCACATATGACCCATGGATCGTTTTCATAAAGTATCAAAACAATATGAATGCATTTGGTTTGTTTTCTGTATGCAGGTTGTTGTTTTTACATAAAATGTTGTCCATTTCAAATAAAGTTGAGACACTTTGAGAGGTACCGGCCACACCGTTCCTCATATTATGTCGGTATTGACTCATACACATAAGAAATGACCCATGGATCCTTGTGATAAAGTATCAACACAATCAGAATACATTTGGTTGGTTTTCTGCATGTCTGTTGTTTTTACTTAAAACGGTGTCCATTTTAAACAAAAGAGATACACTTTGTGTGATACCGGCCACACCGTTCCTCAGATTGAGGCGAGGTTGACTCGAACATTTCAAAAATTACCCATGGATCATTTTTGTGAAATATAAATACAATTAGAAAGCATTTGGTTAGTTTTCTGTATGAAACTTTTACTTTTCAATTAAAATCATGCCCTTTTCAAATAAAAGTGAGACATTTTGAATACGTTTAGTCGTTTTTCCATATGTCAGCTGTTTTAATATAAAAGGGTTTCAATTTTAAATAGATGTTAGATTGGGATCTAAGACGCCAAAAAGAGTGTGCAATTGACTCTAGAATCAAGGTAGGTGGTCCTTATCCTTTAGTGAATTAACATGATGTTTTATATATGCTAAATCAACACTCTCCCAATGTTGGGATGTCATGTAGGGGGTTTTCTAGGGTCTAGGGAGGAGGGTGGAGCAGCTCTCCAAGGTTTAGGGAGGAGGGTGGGGCTGTCCGAGGGGCTATCTAGGGTCCAGGGAGGATTTTGGTGGGGATGTCAGGGGGTTTGTTAGAGGGGACTATGCAAAGGGCTGTCAGGGGGGCTGTCCATGGGATATCCATGGTCTCGGGGGGAGGGTGGGGGTTATCTCTAGGTAGGAGGGTGGGGGGCTGTCATTGGGGTTGTCTAGGGGCTATCTAGGGAGCTGTTTTGGGGCTGTCCGTGGTCTAGGGAGGAGGGTGGGGGCTATCTAGGGTCCAGTGAGACAGGGGATAGCCGTGGTCTAGGGAGGAGGCGGGGGGGGGGGGGGGGGGGGCTGTCCGAGGCGCTGTTAGGGGTCCATGGAGGAGGGTGTGTGTGTGTGTGGGTGTCCATGGTCCAGGGAGGTGGGGGTGTCTACTGTCCATGAAGGAGTGGGGGTTGTCTGGGGTCCAAGGATGAGGGTGGGGAAGACTGTATGGGGGGATGTCTTGGGGGCTGTCAAGGGTCCAGGGAGAAGGGTGGGGGCTATGGGGGGGGGGGGGGGGGGTTGTCAGGGGGGCTGTCTAGGGGGATGTCTAGGGGGTTGTCGCGGGCCTATCCGGGGGTTTTCTGGGGTCTAGGGAGGAGGGTGGTTGGGGGGGGGGGCTTTCCAGGGTCCAGGAAGGAGGGGGAAGTCTGAGGTCCATGGAGGATTGTGGGGGGATATAAGGGGTCCAGGGAGGAGGGAGGGGGGTTGTCCAGGGTCCAGGGTGGAGGTTGGGGGCTGTCTGAGGGGCTGTCATGGGGGCTATCCGAGGGGTTGTCTAGGGGCTGTCCGGGGTCTAGGGAGGAGGTTTGGGGACTGTCCGAGGGGCTTTCCCAGACACATGGGGTGGTTTTTACATATTTTCCCAACAAATTATTTCATGGTTAAAAAAATAATTTAAATATATCAACTTCTAATGAGACCCTCAATTTTATAAATTCCACAAAAAATTACAATTTCATTAAAATAGATAAATAATAAAGATAATATGACCTACATAACCACACATATATTGAGGCACAATAAAATTATAAACATAAATGGTCAGTAATATCAGTAAAAAAATGTAATGGATCAGTCTGTACCACATCGCTATCACTATCATCACCATCATCGTCACCCTCACCATCATCCTTATTGTCATCCCCATCATTGTCCCTGACCTCCTCCTCACCCTCGTACTCAGCCTTGGCCTCCTCCTCACGCTCCTCCTCAGCCTTTTCCTCCTCCTTGCGCTCCTCCTCCTCCGCCTTGGCCTCCTCCTCACCATAATTTTGACCACCACTAGAAATTACACATGTTGCACCATATATAGAAAGCATCAATGAAATATGTTCATCACAAGATGTACTGGCCTCTGGTGGAAGTGTTGGACGTAAAACTTCCATCAGTTTCATAAATGCATTGCTTACCCAAGAAAATTATTCTACCAACTATGTGGCCCTTTTTTGAGCATGTTCTTCCTGTTCCATAACCTGCTGTAACTCGGTGGAAATAAAAATCATACCTAAGGTGTTCCACTACCTGTTCGGAACTATACTCTTCCTAGGTCGGCAACGCAATCTACCAAGTTGCTCATCTCCCAACACCTGATGTGAGTGATCGTTTGGCCCAAATTTTTCTGGTTCTTATGCATCAAGGGCCTCTAAAAAAGCTCATTATAAATATAAATACATTAATATGATATAAATAGAGAATAAAATTTTAAATCTATAAATTAAAACTTACAATCTTATGTTGGGCCATTTCATTAACCGCACTTCCATATTTCTTCTTTCTACATGAGAAAAATAGTTTTTCTCGAGGCACAAGTCCTTCTATACTCAACTTATGCCTCTAAAATGAAATTGAATGGATAAAACCATAATTAAAACTATGATACCAAAAAAACATAGTAATTTAATAACTAAAATTATATAATATATTTAGCAATCAAATTAATTATAGAGAAATAAATAGAAATTTCAAGTCGTAAAGAATGATTATAAACTGTCACACCTACTGTCTCTCATGAACTGGCATCATAGTATATCCTAATGTGTGGACTTATTTTTTAGCATAAATGTTTGTTTTATTTCATGCAGATGAATCCTAAATAAATTTCAATAATAAGTATTAATGAAAAACATGAAAATCTTCATTTAAATACTTCCAATTTGATTAATATCATAAATTGGCTAGTCATCCAATGATTTATCATCTCTCGGTATTGTTCTAATAGAAAATCATCCACGAAAAGGACCACCTCTAACTTTGGGCCCACTCAAGCATGCCATCCAATGTACAACTCATGCTTATAAGCTCTACAAAACATGCCTAAATCCTTTAGACGTGCTGGCCATGCACCTTCACCATCGGGGAAATTAAACCGTAGCTAAAACCAAAATATTAAATCATATAAAAACAAAAATAAATATATTTCATTAAATACAACATATTTTTTACCCATATCCCTACCTAGGATTTATCCTTGATATCATTTGGAAGATATCTCTATAAGAGCTGGCTGACAAGAATGATGTTGGAGTATTTGGAAAGAATTGCCAATAAACTCCAACATTGCAGCCATAATTTTTAAATTAGTTAACTATCTTCTTTGTAGTCCTCCATAAACTGTCTGCGGTGGTTCTACACCAAAAGCATGCATGTATGCCCCTTCCCTCGCCTCCTATCAGTATATGTATCTATTATGGAAGAAATACAAATATTATATCAATACATGTTATAATGAAAATAAATAATTGTGCAACAATTTTTTAGTTTTGTATAAGTATACATGCGGTAGTCTGATCAATGGGTGTCGCTGGATCCATAGAAACTAAAAGAACACCCTGTGCAGAAGGAGTGGGTCCCAGTGTATGCCCCACAGGGAAAGACTATAGCAGAGCAGTAGTTAGAGAAGAAGGAATATAAATACTCATAGAGAAATAATCAGAAGTAAAAGAAGATGATAGGGATGGATGGACAAATGCTGAATGAGGAGTTGGAATCATCATCGAAAATGGTACACACGGGTGAGGAGGCTCAGATGTAAAGGGTGGTGAAAACATGGGAGGTATAAATATCTCATGTGTCCCTAATGGAAAACTTGGATCATAATGTGAGATGTATGGTATGTTTGTGGGAGGGTAAGGGTCTAATTGGGTACACTGACTTGATCATCTAGCTCTCGTACCCCCCCATATTAACACCCCTAGTACTGGGACCACTACTGGGATTCTCATCAAATAAATATCTCCTAATATATGGATCCTAAAAAAATTTTAAAGAAAATTAATAACATGACATTATATATTATTTAAATAAAAATATTTGAAATAAAATACTCACTGCATGCACTAGTGGCGGAATGCCCAGCTCATCCATGCAATGAATGTTGTCTATAATCTGATTGTGTCACCTCACTTCAATTGGTTTATTTTCCTGCATTTGAAAACAAATATGGAAGTAAATAAAATGGATAACTAATGTGTAACCCAAAAAACAAAATAAATGATAGGGAATAGGGGGATTCATGGATAATTAACTATCCAATATTTTAGGCGAACTTGAACAAATATATAACGAAGTCAATAAATAGTACAAGATTTAATAAAGAAATTTAATTTTTTGTAGGACGATTATTTACTATTTCCCACTAGTCTATTAAAATCACGGAACATTGATTCTACCAGATTCTCAAGTGGTGAGGTAGTTTTCAAAATTAAGGAAAATTTTAATTTCTTTAGATCAGGTAGATGATGTAGGTTTGAATACATGATCTGCAGAAGAATAAAAACCATAATGTTCATTACCTAGTAAAATTTTAAAGAGAGGTCTTCGAGTCATACAACTTTTATACAAATCACAGTAGTAGCATTGAAATTTTCACCATGTAAGAAATGTTGGTTTCATAGGTTTAAATACTATTCAATTCCAAATTACAAAATGCAATTCAAATAAAAATTGCAACAAGTAATCATTGAAAATGCATGTAATGGTCAAATCAGATACAAAATATTTGTAATCAATAATAAATAAATTTTAATAGTACTAACCTTAACAACCCAATTTGAGGTAAACAAAAATAATTGAGAACATGGATGGATGATACTATATATTTTCTACCATAACTTCAGGTTCACAATCAACGATGACAATTGAGCTATTAGATTCATCAAAAAAATTAATGGAATGGTTCCAATGGATGTATGGACAATTTCAATTCCATCATCACCAACATCAAAAATATGTCTAGGAATTACATCAACTATGAAACCAAATTCATTTCAAATTTGGACTTTGATATAAAACGGTTGTTTATCCATTGATGCCAATACATATGGTTCTTCTGTAGCAACAGTGCGAGTCATATTAATTACTAAAAATAAACAATCATCAAGAAATGATCCATGTCTCGACATTGAATCAAACCAATGGTGTTTCATCATTGTGACTCATCCATGAGAGTAAAAATCCAATATTACTATTTTTTCAAAGACTCCATAATAACCCACATTTTGAAATCACGGTCTAATATCTGATGCACTAACATTACAATTTGTTGTGGAAGTAACCATAACACCATCATGTTGTGTTCTAATGTTCTTTTCTCGTTTAGTGGCAATAAATTTGTACCCATTGATAATAATTGATTTATAGTCACAAACCACGGTATTAGGACCAAAATCCAAAGCTCTTATTTCCTCAGAGACAGAGTCAGAAGGAAAACTCAATACCTACAATATAAATTAATATTAAACATAATTAAATATTTATTCAATTATTTTAAACAGTAATATATTTACATTCAATTTTAACCATGCAAGAAAATCATTTCTATGCAAGGACTCCCTCCTTCTCAAAGAAAACAGATGATGATTTTTAGTTATCATTGTTTCATGTTACATATAGATAAAAATTGTGAATAGATTAACATATATATATATATATGTATGAAATACATATTCAACTTAGTTACCATACGTAGTCATCGAACAAATCACAGTTGAACAAAACCATGTGATGTGCCATCTCTCACTTTTCAGGGCTTAATGTCTTCAATTAATATGATCCAGGATTTTCTCATATTTGAGGTAGTGATGGAAAACTGGGTTCAATTTTCTAATATTGTTCTTCTTCATTTCTCATTTCTCTGTTCATTCTTGTATTATGATCAGAAAAATGCATTAAGCAAAAGCCCATACATTCTTGAGCGAAGTCACCATTCATGATCGAACCTTCAGGATGATTTATGTTTCGAACATTAGACTTTAATGGGTACATATTCCTTTCAGTTGGATAAATCAAATAAAACTAAATAGGTCCACTGAGAAGTATTTCAGTGGGAATATGGATAGTTATATGCAACATGTATATGAAAAATGATGGCGGAAATATTTTATCCAACTCAAACAAATTTAATTGGTCATATGTCAAAATTTTTTGGCAAGAAAGTCTTAGAAAAAATCTTAGCATAAATATCTCAAAAAAATGTCACAACTATATGGCAGTCACCCTTACGTTATTGGAAAAAATATGACAGATTTCTATTAGAATAAACTCATGCAGAAAAACATGATAATCACGAGTCTTCAATGATTTTATCTTCAACTCTCTTCTGTTGACCCGTTTAGATATGTTTCTGGATTATTCATATAGAACTCCAATAGTCTCTAATACTTCTAGAAATTGTTTTTTTCATAGGTGTCATCACATAATAAGCACATGGAACTTGCCATTTATTTTCACTGATACGTATAGGATGCAATTTTGGTTTGATTCCCCAATCCATCAAGTCACACTGAGAATATAAATCATATCTTTCCTTTCCCATGACATTTAGAAGTTTCAAAAGAAAAATTTCACATATATTCTTTTCAATGTTCATTACGTCTATGAAATGACATAACAAATTGGTTGACCAATAAGGAAAATCAATGTTCCTTTTAACCCAATTGTAACAGGTTTTAGGAGAAATATACTTTCCCTTTCTAGATTTCATTTCACCTTTCCCAAATGAAAAACTATAATCTTTCACATCATTAAGCACATCAATTCCAGACATACGCTGTGTTGGATCATCAATATTTATGGTATTATCAAATCTTTGATGATTATTTTTATATGGATGGTCCATTGGAAAGAATCGTCGATGTCCCATAAAACTGAAACTACAATGATGTTTCAGTCCTCTGGATCATGTATTCTTTATACAAATAGGTCATGACAGTTTTCCCTTAGTGCTCCATCCATACATCATTTCATAAGATGGTAAATCATTGACCATCCACATAAGCAAGACACACATAGGAAATAAGTGTTTCCAATATGCATCGTATGTGTGCACACCAACATCCCAAATAATTTTCAATTCTTTTATTAGAGGTTGCATGAAAAGGCCAATATCAATTCTGGGATCTGAAGGCCCAAATATGAATATACTCATGAAAGTGATAGGTTTTTTCATACAAAACCATGGGGGAATATTATAAATGTGTATAAAAACTAGCCATGTGCTGTGAAAAGTGAGCATCTTCCCAAACAGATTAAAACTGTCGCATGAAATTCCCATCCTCGCATTACCCATGTCAGCTACAAAATCAGGATATCAAGCTTCAAATATATTCCATGAAAATCCATCTAAAGGGTTATCCAACTCATCATTATCCTTCTTTATCATTGTATAATTCCATCACATTTTTAGTGATATTTCATCAAACAGAAAAAGATTCTAGTGTCTGGGGATCAATGGAATGTTCCACATTACTTTCTCTGGGAAGCGGAATGGTGTTTTATCAGATTTTGACTTTCTATGGGATGTGCCACATTTTTTACAATAATTTCATTTAGGGGTTTCCTCCCAAAATAAAATGCAATATTTCAGGAAAGCATTAATTTCGTATAATTAAAATCCATGTTCCTCAAATAACATTCATTCCATATAGTGGTTTGAGGGTATATTTGCATCATCTATATGTAAATCCTTCAAAAATGTAAGAATGTAATCGATTTCTATATTAGAAATATCATACATATTTTTCCCATGAGTCATTTGAATTTAAAATTCTAGCATTTCAATTTTATCCCATTGTTGATATACTAGAGTCATGGTAGCATCATTCAATTTTTTCACACTAAAAACATCATCATTTTCATTAAATGCATCATGTGTGCTCATATCGATGTCTTCTTGGGTCATAATACTTTATTTTTCATGATGATGAATAAACGAATATCCGTCATATAACAAATTCTCCACTCTAGTCCTCTCATTTGGATCATCCGAAAATTGATATTTCATTTTCTCACCATTTTGATACCACACATAGTTATTTTCCTTAACACATATTTGGTTATGTGGTAGTTGACTTCTTCACGGCTCAACCAAGGTCTGCCAACACAAATGAAACATGGGCAGTGTATGTGATAACTATATGAAGCATTGTAAAATAAAAAATCTAAAATCCTCTCTAAATTGTTTGGAAAATTGCTTGAGATCTGATCAGTCTCAAACATCCAACTTCTATCCATTCTGTAAAAAAAATTATTTTTATAAGTCATTACATAAAAAAAAATTCAATAACATTTAAGTTTCATCTGAAATATATTTATGTGAACGAGAATTGTTCACTTTATAGGAAACCATAACAGACACACTACTCTATATGAGAATAATAATATAAATGTCAAAAAATACAATATTTATTACAAACTATATTTGATGAACTATACAATAGTGTACAAGATCATGTACACTTGGGGAGGATAATTGTTTAGAAGTAGAATAAATTTTAGATCGATTTTTTTTAGTACATAATTTGAGTGATCACATACATTTCCCAAGGGGGAAGGAGTGTCCAGGGGGTGCTGGGTGTCCAGGGGGTGGCGGGGAAATCCAGGGGAGTCGGAGGTGCCCATGGGGTGGGGGGATGTTTTGGGAGTCAGGGTGTCTAGGTGGGCGGGCTGTCCATGGGGGTGGTCGAGCTGTTCATGGGGTAGGGGTGCCCAGTGGGTGGGTGTGCTGTCCAAGGGGGTGAGAGGGGTGTCCAGTGGGTGGGCGAGGCTCTCCAGGGGGTACAGGGTGTTCAGGGGGTGGGCGGGCTACCCATTGTGGTAGCGGGGCTGTCTAGGGTGTACATGGTGTCCAGGGGGTGGGTGGGCTATCCTGGGGGGTAAGTGGGCTGTCCACGGGGGGTCGGGCTGTCCTCGGGGGTGGAGGGGATGTCCAGTGGGGTCGGGGGGGGGGGGGGGGGGGTTCAAGGTCGTTGGGTGGGATTTTTTGGGGGGTGGGGCATCCGGGGGGATGGGGGTGTCCGGGTGGTGGTGAGTGGGTGGGTGTCCTGGTGTGGGGGGGGGGCTGTCCATGAGGGTGGTGGTGTCTAGGTGGGGTACGGGCTATCCTGGGGGGTGGGTGGGCTATCCACGGGGGTGGTGGGGCTGTCCAGGGAGGTCGAGGGAGTCTAGGGGGTGGGGGGATTTCTAGGGGTGGGGGTTATCCAAGGGGAATGTGGTGTTCAGGGGGTATGCGGGCAGTCCAGGGGGTGGTGGGGGTTGTGGGGCTGTCTAGGGGGTACGAGGTGTCCATGGGTGTGGGTGGGTTGTCCATGTATGTGGGGGCTGTCCACAGGGGGGAGGGTGGTAGGGTGGTGGGAGGGTCTATCCAGGGGTTATGGGGTCTCAAGGGGGTGGGCGGGCTTTCCACGGGGGTGGCGATGCTGTCCAGGGGTCGGGGGGGGGGTCGATCAAGGGGGCGGGTTGGGGGACAAACCACCCGCCCACCTGGACACCCCCCATAGACTGCCACCCCACCCCCACCTGGACAACCCCCCTACCTGGATAGCCTAGCCCCCTCCCTGGATAGTCCACACCCCCTCCCCCACCTATACACCACACACTTACCCCCCCCTGGACTGCCCAAACCCCTCCTTGGGGAAGTCCATACCCCCCTCCCCCACACCCCTATAGCCCCTACCCCCTGTAGCCCCCTACCCCCTAGACAACCCACCCCCACCTGGAAAACCCCCCATTCCAGGAGAACCCCCAAGCCCTCCTATAGCCCCCCTTAGGGTATTTTTATTTAAAATCATTTTATAAATTAAAAAAGCCAAACTATCATGCATTATCCATTTCACTAAACAAAAAATACGAAGCCCAACTAAACATAATACATGAAACCCAACTAACAGAAAAAATAAAACAAATGAAAAACAAACATAAAAAAACATAAATCAAACAGATTACTCGACTAGACAAAAAACAAAAAAAAACCCGCTACCCCTTTCACTAAACAAACACCACAAAATAGGCATTTTACGATGTATGTAGTGTACAAAAAAATTATATAAAAAACAACGGGTTCAACACTCCAACAGTAATAACTCTAATCTAGCCAAAATCAAAACATCAAACATAAAATAAAAAGTGGAAGAACATTAAAACTAATGTAACACTTAATAATTTGATGTGTAAAATTAGAAATTTGATTTTTTGTAGAAGGATCATTGGATAAAAGGTGTTCCAAATCTTAGAATACGTTTGGAGGAGGTCCAAATTTGGTCTGTAATCGAACATACTGGGAGCAGGAGTGCAGGGTATGTGGGGGAAAATATTCTAAAAGGTCTTCAAAAACTGTTGGAAAACCATTCCTTTACAAACAGTTTATCAAAACTGTTGCTATACCTTAGATAAAATATATTTTTCCCAACATATATACCAAACCATTGGTAAATCTTATGAATATATACACATTTCCAGCAGTTTGTTCAAATTGTTGGAAAATGTTTTTTTTACACTATAGAAACAGTTTCGTCAAACCATTGCTATAGTACCATTGGAAAAACACCATGTTCTAGTAGTGGGAATATATTTACCTATTTGTATATAATAATAACCCTGATTATTTTATTTATAAAAAAATTCCATTGAGAAAACTATAGGCTGGAGATTAATTTAAAATTTATAAATTCTCTATAAATGATTCATCATTTCCCAACCACAACATATCATTATCTCATGTTGAATGTGTTTATGTGTGATTATTTCCAAGGGTATTCCATTTTTATGAAAACATCTCTTATTACTTCAATGAGATTCTACCTATAATTAAAATTTATAAAATTATATCTATATTTCATATCCACTTTACAATCCATAACACCAATAACTTTTTATCCCATCATCACGTGATGTGGCCTTATATTTACATGGGCATACATGGAGAGTATTTATAATTTATTAATTTTTTAAATAATTAAATTACATTACAAAATTCAAACATGAATTCATCCAATAAAATTTATCTATATTTGATTATGGAATAATATTGAAGCTACTGAAGCATTTGGAAGTTCATTTTATGGATTAAATCCAATAATTAATCTATACCAAAAAATAATACATCACAAGAACATCTATGATCACCATTTATATTTGAAACAATTCACTACGACTATTGAACTAAGGTTGGTCATGGATGTTTGGGTGGGTTTGGCTTCCAATTTTATCTCAACAGATTAGAGCATGGTTTTTTTAATTTTTTATCATTTTAGTTCTATATTTTTCTATTTTTTAAAAATAATTTTATTTTTACCTGTTTTCATTTTTTTTTATTCTATAGTTTTTCTAGTGGGCTAGGGGGCCCTATCCCCAATGTACATAAATTAATATTTTTCATCCTGGAGGAATATGGTACTATTTATCCATGTGTTTTTTCTATACTTAATTCATACGCTTTCTATTTTACTATTTCGTGTCTCATGTAGTGGTGATTATTGGTAATGAAATAGGTGAATTTTTTAATTCATGGTGAATATATCGAGAATGTGGGAGATTATTATAATATAGAAGTGGGATACTACTTCTCAATTTTCAATACCCATATCCTATAACACTATTCATATATAATAATATTATCAGCACTTTATGATAGAACTCTTATTTTATGGGAAGTTGACTATGTTAAATGAGAGTAAAACATGTAGGTCAGATCAATAGTAGGTGATTTACATGAGGCACATTTCACATGAGAGTAACAAATCACTTTTTATTAATAAGAATATTGGTTTTTTAAATAATGTTAAATAATTTGGTAAATTACATTGATGGTAGTGTTATAAATTAATTTGAACAACGATATAAATAATTGGTTGTGTCTGATGAATAAAATTTTAATATCATATCATTTACATTTTGAAATTTCATTTATGAAATTTAATTTCAAAACAAATTAAAATAAATGTGTGCTTATTTTAAATTATTTCATTAAATAAAAGACTAAAAATATATTAGTAAATTATGATATGGAAATGGGAATTAGTCTCAGTGGTCATTATTTAAGGGAGGACTCAAGGAGATGCACTATACCAAATTTCATTATGTCCTTAAAATACTAAAATCCCTTGAATATGATATATTCTTTCACCATTCTATTCCAAGGTTTTATCAATATTTAAAAAAATTCCTATAGATTACCAAAATGATACTGATCAAAACATATTATATATATATTACTAGATGAAATAATAAATCTATTACAATAAGAAAATATGATCTAATTTACTATATCCATCCAGAAAAAGGATGAAATGCATATAATAATATATCTTAGCTCCTAACTAAATAAGGTAATTGGTGCATGAATTCATCCCAACATGGTGGGTTATTTTGCAATCCAAATATTATATAAATATTGGATTATATAAGTTATCACATATTTAGTCATTATAATGAAATATATATGGGTGAATTTGTTTTAAAAAATTACCAGAAATATAAAAAATTCTCCTAGCCCATGCATTATTCAAACATAAAAGTTCAATTTAAATAATTTCCATAGTTAAATAAATCCATTAACTAAATTTTTGATTCTTATATAATTGAAATTAAATCCCCAGGTTTTGGGACATTGATTGGTGAATAGTTATGTATACTCCCATGGAATAAAAATAATATTCCATCATACTCTAATATATTCATATTAATCCTAAAAATTGTAACGGGAAGATACTAGTCAAGGATATATCACCAAAAATAATGTAAATGTTACCCTATATATTATTGTTCATAAAGTCCTTTTAAATTTTTATAAATGATAATCAAAGTTATTAATTGAACATCAAATATTAGGGAGATGATGGAAAATTTAATCACACCTATATCCATGTTTGATATTGTGTATTTACATTATTTCACATTTATATACATTATCAAACTTGTATTCTCTTTTATAATCTTATCCAAGAAATAAAAATTAATTCATAGAATAATTAAGGATCCATTGTTATGTATATTCATCATAGAAAAAGATTAAAATAATCCTAGAAACTGATGAAGAACTTCACGGGATAGTATTTGAAAAATTCCCCATATAATGTGGTTTGTGTGTCATATTTCAAATTTTCATGAATTTATTATATTAAATGATATAAAAGAAATATACACACTAGTGGAATCACAATCATACTTATTTATCACAACCTCAAACCATTTAAAAAAATGAATATTATGTTTGAAAATTTCAAATGTGAATGAAATGGGATTTAAACATTTTGTCATGCCTTTATTCTTAAGTGTGATTCTATGTTGATTAATTTAATGATGGTAATATGATAGGTTTAAAAAAATTAAAAATTTGTCGATATTAATGTTATTATTTTGGTACCCTGTTGCGATGATCAGGCACAATATCGTGATAATTTTATATAATTTATAATTTAAATTAGAAAAATAATTAAATTAAAATAAAAAATTAATCCCTATATATAATTTCGTTTAAAAATTTATAGAATTTAGTTTTTTTGTTTTATTCCATTAAAAATTTCTATATATGTCTCAAAACTTTTCATTAGTTTCAGCACTATGTTTGGGAGTCTCATAACCCTAGAATTAGTAAATTAAAAATATGAATATATATTGATAGAATGTACACAGATGTTTTTGGTATAAATGTTTTAGCCGTTTAATGGGAACTTTGAGGTGAAATCTGATACTATATTTTTTTTGGATGATTTTGTTTTCCCAAGGCATTACATATTTCAATGTTAGGAGATCCATGGAATATGGCTCTTGCTGCATGTGTAATGAAAATTGAATCATTTATAAATTTACCTTATCCAATTATATCTTCTATAAATACTATTTTATAAAAAATATATATGGTTATCCATAAATCCTTTCCAAATTAGAGTGGGTTATAATGTGTTATTTAATAGATTCGACCAATCAGGATTGTGGACCGATGACCATGATCTAGGATAATTGGGTGACTAGTGATGACTATTGAATATTTTCTTTTTCATAGATATAGGATTCATTCTTCACTAATGATCAATCCATTACCTATATAAGACTCATTTTTTTCCATATCCACCCATTTGGATTTAATTCATAACAATGTATTATATCTTCTTATTTTAGTAAATCACAATATTTAATGAGTAAAACATAATTTTATATTATTAAGAAAAATGTTATCATTGGTTTACATATTTGATGCAATGCTTCTGTTTTTGAAATTAATGGTCATTGGACGGTACCACATTATCCAACTATGAAAATACTTATTTCTTGTTATTTCCCAAATTTTCTTCACGTCATTTTCCATTGGTCCAAAGGGAAGTATTTTGGTATCACCAGGTCCGATTTGAGTATAATGAAACCCCATGATTCATGTATGATTAATCCATGAAACATTGATTGGTTTTTTTAGATTGATATAAATACTAGGTCAGTTTTATGTATTGATGAAATGGATTGATGGATGGGTATTCTTTCATCATCAATGGGAGAGGCGTTGAGAATATATTAATAACAAAATGTTTTTGTATATGGAATCCACTCATTGATAAGGTATCATGAATAGTAGGTCCCAGATCAACACTTCCCATCGTGATTTTATGTACAAATGGTAGTGTTGGTGCAAAGAGTGAGAAACTAGAATATTTATTTAGTTCATTGAAAATACCAATATACACAGTACATAGTCCTGTAACACACATTGGGTAGTCCCATGACTTGGGCGTCTAGGTTTTCATGTGGACATAAATATCACACTCTATTTGACATGGTACTAGAAACTATGTGCATACCACATGATTACATTAGTACAGATAGATCCAGGTACATGGGTATGACCCGAGTACTTGGTCATTACCATATACTCAGACATAGCCTAGATACCCTAACATGAAGTGTATACATGGGGAAAAACCAAGGTACATGAGAATGATTCAGAAAAAAATAAGAAAACAAATATGATGAAACACACATCATGTTCCCTATATACACAAATCATAATATTTCATTTGAAGCCAGGAAAATTGTTGTATGGGACACACCAAGGATTCTATGTGAGGTCACATGTCATGTGACCTAATTTATACCCCATGCAATATCATTTTACACATCTAGATGGTACATCTCCTTCTACGGGACTCAGATTTTGGACTAAAAAGACTATCTTGAGCAGTAGTCCACATATAATGTGATTTTGTTTTTGGTTCTATAATTATAGATATAAAACAACGTGATATTAGAATGACACTTATTTTAGTGATGCTTATTCCGTAATGGTGGTTAGGTGTAAGCATTGGATTGTTATCGGTATTGGGAACCCTCTTTCAAACAACTATGTGATTCTTCCATAGACATTGTAAATATCTGTTTTAAAACCCCAATAATACATAGATTACATGTCCTCTATTTATGTAGATCCCCCAAAAATCATTATTCTTTGGGAAGTGGGTTTTTCTTTAAGGAAAACACCCTTTTGACTATGGACTATAGTGTTTCCATGTAGATCCTTCACATGGATTCATGTTTGGTTGGGCATGATTTTGGGAATAAATGGTGAACCAATAGACATATAGATAGTTTCATAAGTATTTAATAGGATATAGGGATGGATATACCCTATCAAGAATTAACATGCGTATACCTTGAACTGTTCACCATAGCTATCCAACATTAACTCTAGTTAATCATTTCAGATACTCCAGGGAAAGAATATAATACTGGTCATGGGAATAATTTATACCATATAAAATAGATGAATTATTTAGAATAAAAATGACTAATATTAGAAGAACAATATAATCACGAAATTGATATATTAAAATAAACAATTGATTTACCTCCTCATGAACTCCCAGACCACCACCATCAATTGATCGAATGTCACTCTATAGTGACTAACTCGAGGATGGAAACCACAATAGAAGATAAAAACAACAATAGAGCCACAATCATGAGTAATATAACCTAGTAGGTGTTCCCAAATAAACTATTACACATTCCTGACAATAAAAAAAATTAATTCATTCTATTTTAAAAATAAAATATATAGGATGTAATATTTTCCATCCATTCAAAGAGAAGTATCATGATTTCATTTTTATGTAAAATAATTTACCATTACATTTTTTATATAGTTTCCAAAACATGATAAACTAGATTTTGAATGAATTATAAAAAATAATAAAGTAAATCAAAATTATTATCCTTATTTAAAACATGTAAATGATATAATAAATATATCATATTATAATATTACATTGATAAATAGAATAAATTAGTGAAAAAACCATGAGAAATTCATGTGTTACTAGTGTTAGCGAGTTTTTAGGATCCTCATAGACTCTATGATAGAATCTAGGACATGAAGGTACATATTTTACATGATCTATCCAATCAACATAAAAATATTTAATTAGTATCGTGACATAATTACTCTAGAGTTACAGGGCCTCAGCCCTACCAGTTAACCTAGTATAGTAGACCTAGTCTTACCACATAGATACCTAGGATTCCTAACGGTCATTCCCAAAGGGTGGTTATTTTTTATCAAACAATCACATACATACATATCACATTCTATTCAAAATATCCCTTTAAACTTTTTACCTCATATATACCTCCTTATTTGAATCCCCTTTTATATGTTACACATAAAAATCACTATCACGTCATCAGGTACATTTTTATACAATGCATTTGACTCAGAAATGTCACATTTTTATTCCATGTGGATTGGATTTTGGGGGTTTCCAATTAACAAAAAATATTTAATTTTCCAAATGTGATTTTTTATGTTTAAATAAGTAATATTTTGGAAATTGATTCAATATGTATGAAAATTTAATTCTTCAAAAATTATGTTGAATGTATATTTTCACGTGAAAACCCCACATTATATAATTGGTTAAACTATGTAATTCATATAGAGATTCCATTTTAAGATCCATAAAATCATTTCATTGCTTATACGGGTTAATTAATATTAGAATAATACTTTTAAAACATACATGGTTTTAATGAAATGAAAATAATATCTCATACATGGGGAACCTACTTAAAAATGTGTTGCCCCTAATGAAGACAACCTGAATCCAATATTTTTTTAAATGAATGGACAAATCATATATATATATAAATCTCTTTAATTATGGTACATATTCTCCCCTCTAAAAAGTAATATATATATATGGAGGTTATAGATATATATATTTGTTACCTATTTATCTACATGATAGGAATCATCAATGATCCGAAATATAAACTAAATAATTATAATTTATGAAAAAAATACATATTAAATGATACAAGTTGGAAAAATGAAATAAAAGGGAACAAACCCAACCAAAACCCTAGGGATAACCAACTTATTTTGATAAATATAGCTAAAATTACCATTAATGATCCCCACAGTCTTTATGAATGAAAACAAACAAAATAAAAACCCAAAAAAATTTTGGGGCTTGGTTGGTCACATCCACAATGTGGGGACCTAAAATTAGATGATGAAGGGGAAGGAGTAGGAGAGGAGAAGGAACAAACCAGAAAAGATATCATATAGAAATGAGGATGAAATCAACTATAGAGAGGTATCTAGAGGTGGGGTGTCACATGCATAGGGAGACCATTATGGCCTGGGTGTTATGAACCTAGGGTAGGATGGAACATCCATCATGAAGAGGTGTGCATGTGGGGAAGACCCATTTGAGGGTTTAATAGAATAAAATAATAAATATTATAATAAAATATTATTACAAATTAATAATAAATAATATAATATGTAAAAATGTTCAATTTTTTGTTAGTTTTGGTAAAAATTGTTGGACACATAGTTTGGGTTCATGGTCTTCCAAACCATGATCCAAAATTGTGGACGACTTTGTATAAGAGGGAAACAGGGAACAAAATTTACCTAGAGGGGTGCACACTCATAAACATATAAATACTCTTGCATAGTGCTACTGTGTGGGCATTAAAATTTTCACTAGTCCGGTGCAATGTATCTCCTAACGATGCGCCAATTTAAGGCCATCTTCTGTCCACCAAATACTCTTTTCATTCTAAAAAAATTGGGTAAGACCCAAAATATAAGTAATATAAAAAATAAATATAATTGTAATGATGTTTCAAAATATGGTGTGAATGATCTTAAAAATATTTCCTAATTGTATTCCCATTCAATACTCTTACATAAAATCATTATTTTCTACTAGGGGAAAGGATACATAAGAAGTGGCTTATCTCTAATTATCAGTAAGTGAAAAAAAATGAAACTAGTAAGCATAACATGAATATAATTGTACCAAACACGAGCATAATATTTTACAATTATACCATATATAAAAATATCATAATACAATGTTATGTAATAAAAATTGGATTTTCATAATTCACGTATCATTAGAAAATACATATCATTATCCATCAGATCATTTCAAAGGCATGTGACAAACAATTTGGGGTTGATATAAAAACATGTCACATCATTACCTATAAGTTGAGGATCATTTCAAAAAAATTATAAAGGCACTTCATGGGGAGAAACATACTCGCATAGACACACCAGCATCCCCAGTAATAGTAATTTCTCTATAAGAGAACATGTTTCAAAAAATTCATAGTGTATTAGGTTTCTCCATCTTCCAATAGTTGATTAGGACACATCACTTTGCGATTTTGTATACGAAGACATTTGCTTCCCATTTGGGATCAAGCCTATTGACTTATTTCTCATAATTGTAAAACGAGATATAAATCATTACCCAATTAAATAGATGAATATATAGGTCTCATCAGTCACATATTAAAATCATATATAAATGTTTCATACGTAAATTAATATTTCATACTATCCTAACCCATAAAAATAGTTGGGTTTCATAAGATTTTTATCAGAACCCTTGAAATGAAATGGGTGTCATAAACATGTTATCAAATCATATATTATGTAAAATAGATAGGTTTTATAATCATTTCATCAAATAATAAACTATGAAAAGAATCATGTTTCATAAGAATATAACCCAAAAAAGATATAATGGTGTCATAAACATCATTCCATCAAAACATAAGCCATTCAAGAAATAATAGGAATAAAAATCTTAGACCATATCCCTAATAATGCATAAACTATTAAAAATATTTTCATTATAGATGGAGATGTGTCTTGAAATATCATATAGAACATTTATTTTGAAAAATATTATTCCATTGAATATCATATTCATAAAATCATTTTCATATAAATAATTCATTATAATTTCATTTAAAACATTTCATGAGGAAAATATTATTCCTACTATAAAAATACTTTCTATATAATAAATACTTATTAAAAACTTATTCTTTTCCAATTAATTTTAAATCATATCGAAAATCATGAAATCATTGAAATCATTCTATTTGAAAATAAACTTTTTTAAACAAATTAAGATGATTTAAAAACATTTAAAACACTTTGTAATCATAAAATATTTTTGAAAAAAAATTTATTTGAAAACCACAATAAATTTTACAATTATCAAAATATAATGAAATAAATTTATTTAAAACAACTTTGTAAAATTATTACATAATATTTAGTGAAATGACGGTCATCTAGTGGGGTATGTCCATACATGCCAAATATTCCATTTGAATCATTAATGATTAGAAAAGTTACTTGATCCAAAAATGAATAGAATATTCCATTTAAAAAAATTATAAAGATGTTAAATATGTGTATAAATACCTTTTAGATATCATAGAATGATTGTAAAATATACATGAAAATATTTTTAGAAAACACTATTTTGAACGAACACAGACTCCTGACATGAAGGAGAAATAAATTTATGTTTTTACAAAAACATTTTATTTTTTGTAAATACTAAAAAATAGTATGAAATTGATACTAATAGATGAATATTTTATGAATAAATAAAATATATGAAAATTAATTATTGTTCTTGAGAGATGAATCATATGATTTTATCAATTTATGTATAATCATAATCAATCCTGATTAACAATTGGATAATAACAATAAATTGTTACCATTTTGGTAACACTAATTCATAATCCCCATTAATGAATAAAATTAAATAAAGCTCAAAATATTATTAAAATATTTTTATTCATGATATTACAAGTAAATTGTAATTATATACACCCACATAAAAAAATATAGGTTCATAGCATGTCATGTATCTCATGGTCGGAAAATTGAGACACAATTACATTATCCATTTAGTAATTGTTTAGCCATACACCACAAAAAAAAAATATATAACAAAATGGATATTTTCAAATACTCATAAATTTAATTATAATAATTTGAAAATTAATTTATGTGCAGTATTTACACCACACAAAATAATCGAGTGTGGAATAAGGCATAAATCGCAATGAAATAAATGTGAGACAAGAAATCCCCAAAATTTATATCGTGAATCTCACAAAAAATGTTCAAAAATAATTTATTATATTAAATGATTATTATAAATATAACACATATCCATATTATTATATTTAATTCATTATTTTTCTTTATATAAATCACTTAATAACAACTCCATGTTATGGATACATTTCAGGTAATATCAACATTGTTGTTCAGACGTTTCTTATTTTGTCAAATTTTTTTCCACATACTTATATCATGATTTCTAGAATATAATCCATGATAGAAACATAATTTTAAATTTGTATATATATATTCAAAATAATCAATGGAATACATAAATATGAAAAGGAATACATTGTTCTATGAAATTGTAGGTCGTACGTAATCATGAATGAGGTTTTCATTTAATTATTATATTAAAAGAAAAAATGTAAATGGAATAAATAAATATATATTAATTATATTATAATTATTATTTATTATATTTCATATAAACTTATTTAACTCTTCCTTATTACTTTCCTTGTAGAGTGTGAACGAATCACATCGCTTTGAGGAGGTGGCAGTCTACACAACCCCATATGAAATTATTGTATTTATTCAAAGTGGAATGAAGGATGGATGTAGTAATATTATAATTACAAAAAAATAAATACCTTAGAAATATCATATATATCATATAGAAATATACTATACATCATAATTACTAATCATGAGATCTGGTAGAGAAAAATGACCAACATCATTTTGGGATGCAGAAGATCTCAGTACACAAGAATGTAATGTTTGTTAACCATTAATTCGAAGTGTTTGTTAGTGTAGGTTGATCTATTAGAATAAAAATGCCACACTTGATTTAGGATTTATTTTATTATACAATAATGGAATAATTTTATTTTATGGGACTGTAAATGAAAATAAAAAACTATATATCTGGAGAAAGGATGTTACCACTTCTTTTGGTAACTCTATTTGGTTTTCACGAAAGGGTTCCATTGGATATATATTTTTGAAATTGGAGGATTATTATTTGTGTTTAGTGATTTTTTATCTTATTTTATCATATTTTGGGTGAAATAATGGGAATCATATGTTTGAATAATTAGCAGGGGTGATTTCCTTTTATAGTGGAGGGGGAGTGAAATTATGGTAGTTTTTTTAAAATGGAAATTTTTCCATATTTTTCTTAGGGAAAAATTTCTCCAGTAGTTTAAAAAATCTGATAATGGGGTTGTGATAAGAAAATATTCACTTAATATTAATGATTAGTTCTTTGTTATGCTAATTTTTCTCTTTGTTGTTATAATTTTTTTTTCAAATGCAGTAATATTTTGGTCAAAAAATAAGTTTAACAAACTATAAAATACAAATTATTATGATTAAAAATATGAAATCTATGTTCCAAAATTTTAGTCATATAATTAGTATAAATTAATTAATATTTATTCCTATAGATATGTCAACAAAATGTTGTTTTAATGGAACATGTTCAATAGTTTGTTATGTTCTTAAATTAAAATTCAAAGTGGAATTGATTATAATTAAATAAATCTTGTTACATTATATATAATTTTTCTTATTAAAATATTAAACCAATCAAAAATATAATTTACCCCTATAAATAAATTATATGAAAAAGTAATTTTGAATTAAAACTCTGTTCATTTTACTATTTATCAAAAAAATACATATTCATAGAAAATACAAAAAATTGTCCGGAGAATATTTTTTCCCAACATCAAAAGTGATTTTTTATTTTGAAATAGAAACTTTATTAAATTTTTAAAAATTATATTTAATAAAGGTTTTTCATTAAAAGGCGGTAAAACTATTTTTAAAAATTTATGGGTCTTTCTCTGTAAAAGTCGGTTTATTATTTTCTTATACCTATCAAATATATTATATGAATGAAAAAATTATATTATTCAATATAAAAAATATATATTTAAATAATATAATTCTCTAATTTTAATTAAATTAAATATATATTCAAATATATCTAATTGTAATTAAATTAATTTTTTATGACAATATATTGTTGGGATATAGAAATATTTCCTTAATACTTAATCAGTTTGTATTTTCATTTCTACTTATTTGGTAGCAAAGGAATTAATATTATATTTTTATATTAAATTTACTTTCATAAGATTGTTAATAAAATTAATAAACACTAATTTATTGTCTATGTTATATTTTATTATAATAAATAAAAATTTCATTAAAATATTATTATTCTATAATATTCTTTTTTTGTTTAATGAAAACAATCCACAATACTCAGTATTGTGTGTAATGAATCCCCAAAATAGTATTATGTAAATTGAAAGCTAATATAAGTTATTTCTGTAGTGAATTATTAACTATATATTACATATAATGAAATAAAAATTCGTTATTCTAAATGAAAATTGTATATTCAATGTTTTTTGAAATTTAAAATATCATAAAAATTAAAATTATTTGGAAAAAATATTTCACAAAATTTTGGGGTGTAACAAATACAACCCATTTCTTTTACAATCAACCCAAGGATTTCATTATGTAACAAAATTGATAAAATAAATAAAATTTATAAAAACCAAATCAAACACCAAAAAATTAACTCAAACCTGAATAAAAAAACAAAAAAATATACCCAAAAGTCGATCAATAATCCAAAAAATCATAGAGAAATAATATTTACACATGACATAGACACATAGTTTTTTAGGCCATGCAATAACCAGGTGATCACATCAGAGGTCATCAGATGTAATTTCATTGCAATCATATGATTTTCTAGACTATTAATAGATACTATTCACCTTAAAAATACCACAAATAATTACCAGAAAATCCTCAAACCCGATAAGAAATAATACAACAAAAACCAAAGTCTTAGAAAACACTCGAGAACCACTGTTGTATATTGAGGAAAGGCCACCCTCGACCTCCCTAGGAATTATAGTGTCCATACAATTTGGCAGTTATCAAGAACCTAAATAGTACTAGAAACATTAAATATGAAAATAGTATCTATTAACAACCAAACATCAAAAATAATAAGCTATAATTTCTCTAATATCATTTTCTCATGATCCAACATTGGTCATCCAAGAACCGGACACCCAATATGTTTTGCTACACAGACATAGAGGCATTCTTGATCTTCTCAAGATGAAAACAAGAGTTTGACATCAAATATATTCATCTTTGGAATGATTTATAAAATTAATAATTAATAAATAAAACAAAATAATCAATAAAATCATTAGAATTATAAAACAATAATGAAGCTAACATATAAAAAGAAACAGTAGAAATACCTCAACGTGACCTTATGAGTCACCAATATCCCCTGATCCAACATCACTCCATGGTAAATGTTTCCATGATAGAAGCCACAATAGAATCTAAAACCAAATATAGATCTATAGGCATAAGTATAAAATCAAAATGCATGCACTCAAATAACTTATTCCAAATTTCTTACCATTAAAAAAATCCACATCATACTAGTTTGAAAATAATATATATAGAATGTAGGGATTTACATTCTTCCAAAAACAAGTATCGAGATTCTATATTTAAGTAAAACCATTTTCCATTACATTTTTGGGTAGTTTAAAAAACATACTGAAATTGATGTTGCATTAAAGAAGAAGGAAGGTAGTGAAAATAAGAATTCATTTTATTATGATAGAAAATGAATCATTCTAAGAAAAATATAATTTTAAAATAATAAAATGAAACTATAATAAAAGATTTCAATCAACATGGGTCCTTCATATCTAACTTCGGTTAGTGGGGTCCTAGGGTCTATGTTCTCTTAGTGAAAAAATCCAAGACACGACGATCCATCTCTTCCTCGAGCCAACCCATAACCATAAAAAATGTTTAGTTAGTGTTAATACGAGATAATATTAGGATGTTTGGTCCAAAATAATACACACTCACCTAGTATGGTAGGTTAAGGAACTTATATATAGATATTACAATTAGAGTTGAGGAAGAAATTGGAAAATTAGAGGTGCTGGTAGGAGGGGTGTCACATGCGTGGGGAGCCCATTAGGGTATGGGTGTCGATTACTAGGGGGATTGGGCATTGAGTGTGGGGACATGTTGGGGGGGACAATTTGAATGTTCAATAAAATATTATAATAAACAATAGTAATATAATTATCAAATTAAAATTAAATAATAGTATGAACTAATAATAAATAATAACTAAAAAATAGTTATTCTATTTGATTAGATTTTTAAAACTAGAAAGCCACATGGTTAGGCCTCTTTGTCTGGAAGACTATGTACCAATCATGGTTGGGATGACTCTTATATACTTCCATTCCACCTTTATGGTTTTTGTGTGTTTTTCTTATGGGTATTTATATTCTCATCCATGTATAGGATTCCTCCTCACATTTTTAGTATTTCTTATATGATAAAGAGATTATCAGTCATCTAGGATGACCTGGATTCATATAATCATAACTATACATATTGGAAGAATCCATGTTCGGTGTTCATACTTGGATAGTTTTATTAAGGATCACTTTAGTATAACATTATCTATATATTATTAGGAGAAAAATTAATGATGGTTGGGAAGTTATTTTAACCATTTAAAAACTAGCCTTACACTGGTATACATTAATTCTTTCCTAGAGGTTGGTTCATGAAGTTGTACACTCTATATGTTCGGTATTTTATTTAGATATCAATAATGGTGTGTGGATAAATATTGGTGTGTGGATACATATACTTTTGATATGAGTCCCCATTTCAGAAACCTACCTTCTTTTTGATAGTTTATATCTCGTAAACAGTTAGAGGTGGGATTGGGATACCCATCTCGATTAATTATGGCTAGGTGGACCCTAATTTGAGGTGTTTTTATATATTTGTATCAAAGGTGTTCTTTCCCTTGTATAGTCATATTATTTAGACCATGTTTTACAGATCTAATTGGGATCATATAAAAACAGTATCAGAGTGTATCGAGAATGGATTTTACACCATGGAACCTAGTGTTTATGAGACAAAAAAACATATCCATTAATAGATACTCGAACTAAATTCTTATTAACCTAGATTAATGAGTAATTTATAGGAGGGAAAAGGGGTACATATATCATATAATATTTTTTTATTGACTTTTCTATCCTTCATGAGTCCTCTCCCAATAAAATCTCATAAAAACATCATGTGTATTGATTACATTTAGGATCCATCCTTGTTAAGAACCAACTAGGATGTCATTAGAGGATTATGATAATGATAAAATGAGTGATGAGTCCCTAATTCATGAAATACTGCTGCATTATTTAACCTAGTTCTCCTATCATATGATCAAATTTATAGGATATATTTCATATGTCTGGGAAGTCAATATAATTATTTTCATAGGCTTAGAGTGTTACATGACTTACAATGATAGTTTCTACTAAGTTTTCCCTTTGATCAAGGACGATAAGAAGAAGATGATTGGGTAATGTGGTGATCTAAGTGTTCATGATTTTTCAAACATTGGATAATCAGACGATTACACTTATTTATAGTATTCTTCATGCGATAGTAGGGTGTTTTTGGTGTTCGATAGAGAAGTCCCAGATGACATAATACAATCATTTTCTGACTTGAAATTTTTATTTCCTGATGTTCATGACCCTTCATGATTAAATTATTTAGGGATTTAAATGGTAATTGAGATTCAATGTGGTGATATGTCCATTTTCAAATAAAATATTAGATTCACCAATGTCGCATGTTTACCCAACCATGTGGAATTGAATAGATTATTATAATAATATATGTTTTATTAGTAATTTTTAGAATAATCATTAATAGAATAGTCTCATTTTTCATTCCAACAAATCATTTGTGTTGGAGAGTGATATAGATAATGAGATATTCCTAAGATAGGGGTGATGTGATACTAGGTCTGGTAATGAAAATCATATGGATTACTATCCCATTGTAGAAAGATGTATTAAAAAATTGTTTCCTCAATGTGTGAGACCTCCTCATTCCCAAACATATAAATATGGATCTATGTTGTATAGTTTTTATATAGGATATTGGTTTCCATGATAACAGAAATCATATTCCTGTGATGGGTGATGTCATATGGATTGTGATATCGTGAACCAACATGATGAGGTGAGAATGTAGCCAGTGGATATAATAAAATGATATTGGTTGGAGTTTTATTATAGACTTCAAGAGATTGTTGAGGAGGCCTATAGGGGGAAGTGTTGATAGATGAGAGGGAGCTTCTCTAGTGGGAGGAGCGGTAGGTAGTGGATAATTCTACAAGGCACCCCCACATCCTCCACAACTAGGTATCACACAATAGATTCATAGGGTTAGAGATCAAGACTGTAGGTAGTTCCATACATTTAAGGGATATGACTAGGCTACTCATGAGATAGATTGAGGTACAATATATGTCTTTAATAATATATCTCCCGTACATTTAGACATATTTGTGAGTCATTATTTAATATATATATACTTCTTATGATAGTTAGAGCTTCCCATTGAGAATTCAATACAGTGGTTATGACAAAAGAACCTAATGGGATCAATTATTATGTATTTTACATTTGGTGGAAGAGCATGTTGGCGTTTGGTCAAGAGAGTTTTTATAGTGAACACATGGTCATTAATATGAGACATTATGATGACATAATGTGTATGGATTAGTTATTCATGAAGAATTCATAGATATACCATCATTTCATTCATGTTAAAATCCTTTATGTAGATAGGATGTGGTAATCCTTTACGAGTTAGTGGGATCTAATGGACGAGTGAATAGGCCATGAGATTAGGAATATACAACCAATATTTTTTCACATGGAATATTTAGCCATTGTAATAGTGGGATCCTTATAAAAAAATCGTACAGTGGTAGTGGATGATAATATGGATGTTAGTCTTAATGATCTTCCTAGAATACATCCTTAGTGGGATATAGACATGTACATCAACATGTACTATGGGACTGCATCGATATTTTATGTGGCATATTATATGGTCCCTACTAATATCCCAGAGATGCAGATATAATTATATGATCATTGTGCGAAAAGTTTTATTAGACCCAGTGTTTCCCCTAGGTAGCCTCATGTTTGTTTTCATGAAAAGGATGGTGGTTGTTTAAAGATTCATTTTTTACTATCCTCATCTAAATCAGGCAATGATAAAGTACATGTGCCCCAAATTTAGAGATGATAGAATTTTTTACATGTTTAATGGTGTTAATTGGATCGCAAAAAATAATATCTTGTCTGGAATGTATCAGTTTAGGTTTCATGGGGATGATATTCCAAGGATATTATTCTAATGATGCAATAGACACTATGAGATCCTGCTGATTCCATTCAGTGTGTTGAATTTCCTTATGGATTTTATGTATTTAATTAGGAATATTTTCAATGCATAAAAAAATGTATTTGTCATAATCGATTAAATAATAATATACATTGCATTAGAGGATGAACATGAATTGCATTTGAGGATTGTTATAAACATACTCATCGATCACAATCTTTCTGCTATGATCCCAATGTGTGTGTTTTGAATTCATGTGGTTCCTATTTTGAGGCATCTAATATATGGTAATTTTTTAATATTGATTTATTCATGATTGATTCATGTTTTTCAAGGGGACATACCACAATTAATGTTGAAGGTATGGTGTTTCCTTGGTATAGAGGGGTACTAAAAAAGATTAATTTAAGAATTCTCCAAAGATCAATAACAAGTTACTACCATTAGAAAAATATATAATCCTTATAATAAGAATCAAAAGTGTTTAGGATCCTTTAAAGTAATATGTTAGAGGCTCAGCTGTACTATTATCTGGAGACTACCAGAGGTGGGAATTGCTTACATTGTGTTTTGTGAGCCCCCTTTCCATGACACAGTTTCATTTTTATATTGAGGAAGATTTTTATTACTTATGAGATGAAGTATTTGAGACCCCATGGGAACAATTATGCATACCATGGAAAAGAGTTGATAACTTTAGTCTTCTCCTTGAATATGATGTTGCATTAACTTCTAGGTTGGTATTTTATTGTTTATTAAGACAAACAGAGTCTCTTGTACATATTTTATCAAAGACGCCAAAACATGACACAGAGGAATTTTTTGGTATAGCGACCAAACATTTAATACATTAAACTTACATCCCTTTTACATAATATATAAAAAATTATTCAAATAGACAACTAAATAACATACTCTCCTAATTCCTTTGGAACCATGGAAATATAAAAACTTGTACATAAAGAGATACATGATCTCTAACTACGTACTTCTTGAATAAAAATGTTATAAAAAACATCAAACATAATACACATATTCATAACTTGGGGGAGGTAAACACAAAATAGGATGAGATTAGATTCTTAGTAATAGTAAACAAGAAAGATACGCAAGAGTAATCATATCCATAATGATACGACAAATAGAGAAGATCATACCCTACATATCAAAGATAATAAACAAATATTATCACATGAATTATCATAGTTCATAAGAAATTTATCATTACTAAATAAAGAACATAAACCATGAAATCATAATATAGGAATAAAAAAGGAATTGTGGAAAACAAATAGGAATATAATATGATTTCCATTGTATCCAAGCCATCACTTTAAATACCTTTTAAGTAGTATGGGTTCACTCCCCATAACATATTAGTAGTAATAGTCCACTCCCATGGCCATCGTAGTAGCATGAGTTCATTCCTTATTATATATTAATAGTCATGGTTAACTCTCATGGCCATCTTTTAGTCAAGGTCCAATCCCTAGAACATATTTGTTTATGTCATGAGATATAAATATTTACCCAATAAATTTTAAGGAGACGCATGCCCCACCCAATAAATAATTAAATCATACATACATGATACAAAATACCATTTAATATCATATCATAAACTATGAAATTAAATGGTTACCATGAACCTATAATCATATCATAACATATGGAAAATGATATTGGTTTCACAACCATTTAATCAAAATAATATCCCATTAAATGGAAATGGATTTAATAAATATATAACATCTAAAAGAGATTCTGATTTTATAAATACAAAAAATTTAATTAGAAACAAATTTAGTAAACATATAATTTGTGAATGAGAAATGAGCTACAAAAATAACATGAAATTAAGATAATCCATTCAGAAAATGAATAACAATAAATCCTTTAGATCATTTTTTATAAAGAAATGACTAACATAAACAAATGCCATAATATATATATAATAACATGGAATGATATTTGTAAAATAGTTCATTACGAAAATATTATTTTTTCTTTGAAATAATTTTTATTAATGCATAAAACCATTTGAAAAAAAATCATTGAAAATACCATTAAATCTTATAATGAAAACATGAAATAATTTTTAGAACATTTTTCTTTTGATAATTATATAAAAATCCTCAGAAAATTTAAATTATTTTCATTTAGATAACATTTAATTTATTAAATTAATGATTTAAATCATTTGGGAAACAAAATTCATTGAAAATAAATTTTAATCCCAAAAAATAAATCATCAAAAGTAAATTAAAAACTGATTTATTAAAAATAACTATGAATACATATAATGAAAATTTGAAATTTTCTGGAAAATAATTTTTCTGGAAAATAATTTTTCTGGAAAACATATGAAATAATCTCAAAATTTCTGTGAAAACATTTTTGAAAGAAATATTATAAATGATTCTTGAAAATTTATAGTAAAATATTTCACATGAAATCTTGTGAAAGAATATTGAATATATATTTAAAACCATTTCTAGAAAATTAGTTTACTAAACCTTTCATAAATATTATCATTTTATACATGAAAAGGATGATTTATAGAAATTATATTGGGGGAATCTATACATGTCGTAAGAGTAAAAATGAAAATTCATTTTTATAATAAAATGGACAAAAAATGATTTGTTTAGAAAGTGACGAGAATATTTTTTTTGAGAAATTGTTAAAAGAGAAAATTGAAAAAATTTGTTTTTTAATATTTATTGGATAATATTATAATATTCTTTGATATACTATTTAAATGAAACAGTTTTTAAGGAATGCATATTCATTACTATAGATAAGGTAAATTCATGATTTAATAAAAAAAACATTATTATCTATCTTATGTAACTAAGAGAAGATAAATAGAATTAATACATGAATAAATCATAAATAACCATATTAGAATCAAATTAATCAATTTTTTAGAGATATGGCTCATAATATTTCATCTATATAAGAATAAACAAATACAATCTCAATAAGTGAGTTGAATGTTTCCACAAACTCTTACAAATGGTAACATTGAACCATAATCATTATGTAGGAAAATGATATTACATAAATATAAAAGTATAATTAAAATTATATTCATAAAATACTTATTTAATTTCATTATATACACCTCATGGAATATTATGAAAACATAATTAGGCATGTTTCTCAATGAAGGAAAAATGAGGCAAAATTACTTTACAGATTTGTTAACTTTCGAAACCCAAGTCCCATTGCAGAAATATCCTATAATGGAAATAAAAATAGCCATATATATTTGTATATAAATCATATAATACATCCATGTGATGTATAAACACCACTTAATGTGAAGGGGTGATGAATAAAGCATATATCTCAATGAAATAAAATGTGAGATGAAATCCCTTTACCATGTGGCTTGAATAATGCCATACTTGTACAAACATCCTATATAATAAATATAAATTCATTAAGCATATATAAAACCTTATTCTTATATCTAATACCATATATAGTTTGATTATTGATTTAAATTTCTCACTTGTTAATAACTCCTTGTTTAGTTTATGCTTTAGGTAATATGCACATTATTTTTCGCATGTGTCTTAATTGATATAACTTTAGTCCCTAGACATACATCATGATATAAAGAATATAAAACATGATATAAATATCATTTATATTCATTATAATTTTATAATAATAATTTATATAATATATGTGTATTCAATGGAATACACTGTTTATAGAGATGGGCGGGAATACATACAGAAGAACATTGTTTCTGTTTATTTGATGTGTTGAAAAAAAAGTAAATGAAATATATGTATATATATAATTAGATTATAATTATTATATAATATATATCATATATGTTCAGTAAAACTATCCTTATAAAATTCTATGTTTTTTATGAAATAATCACATCCCTTTGAGGAGGTGCAAGTCCACACCTTCTCAAACGAAACTTTTTTCTTTACACCAAATAGAAGGTAAAAAAATGTCATTAAAATTAATAAATAATATTAGACACATAATAAATATAATATGTGAAATATATTAAAGTAATTGTTATCATAATATCATCCATGATAGGCAGTAACAAAAAAATTACAAATCATGATTTAGTGATGTGGTGGTTCTCTGTACATGTAACTAGTATGTTCGTCACCCATTAGATGGAGGTGTGTGTAACTATAGGTCAAACATTTATCATAAAAAACCTATTATATTTAGGATACTTTTTTTAGATAATAATGTAATAAATAGTGTGGAGGGGTGGAGAAAGAAAATAAAAGAAAGGGGCATGAGAGAAGATGTTACCTCTTAATTAGGTGACTACTTTTGGTTTGTGCCAAAAGGCTTAATTGGGTTTCATTCGGTCAATGTAGTGGATTTTGGGAGGAAGATATGGATGTTTAGAATTGTATTTGGAATATATTATCTGAACCTTTGTTGATTGAGATTTGTGAAGAAGAGGTAGTGTTTGTGTACTTTTAGAATGAAGGAGTAGTGGAACTCTTGTAAGTATTTTATGAGATAATTATAACGACATATTTCATGTTGATGGTGGATCCAATAATATCATAAATTCAATAAAAGGGAGTATTGGGTCTATATATGGCCATAAAATGGCTCCTGGACAAGTTTTCAAGTCTTTTTGGTCTTTAATATATGGTTTATTCTTTAGTTAAGCTTAATTTTACCTTAGTCAATGTAATTAATTCTAATTACATTCATTAGTAATTTTTGACAAAAAATGATTTAACCTGTTTATAAATTTTGAATTAAAATTATTAAAAATATTTAATCCATTTTTTATCAATTCTAATAACATAATTGGAAGAAATTAACATAAAATTAATCATGAATATGAGACTCCACTAAGTGTTTCTAAAGTAAAAAATGATAAATAATTGCTATGTTTTTATCCAATTTCAATATGATATTGGTTAAAATGATGTAAATTGTATTAATTGATAAAAATATTATATACTTAAACTTTTAAATCAATTTAATATATAATGTTTATTTCTTAATAAATTATATGAAAAATTATTTTATGTACTATGATACAGTTTTATTAAGTATTCATTAAAAATTATAACCTTACATAAAAATACCAAAAAATTGTCTTAACTTATTTTTTATGTTTCTATTTCAAAAATAAATTTTATTTACACATAATAATTCTATAAACCCTTAAAAATTTGTATTTATAATTTCTTCCCTATTAAAATGTCATAAAACTTCCTTTAAGTTACAAAATATAGGTTTTTATCCACAAAATTGAGTTTGTTCTTATATTATGTCTATCAAATATATAGGATGAATATCCAAAATATTTTAGGCAATATATAACACATATATAAAATTAATATCACTCACTAGTTATAATTAATTTAATTTTTTAGGGTAAATGAACATTGTCACCATAAATATAATAATATTTCCTTTTATATTCAATAAGATTTCATGTTCATTACTAATTAATTAGAACCCTATGAATTTATCTTATATTTTTTTTAAACATGTATTTTCATAAATTATTTTATATGAGTCATAACCGATAATATAACTTCCAGGTTATATCTTATTATTTTAAATAATAATATTTTAATAATATATTACTGTTTGATAAACAACAGTCATTCATGTGACACAATCCATTGACGAAAGTCATTATATCATATAAACTAATATTACCTCAGTGTTCTTTTTAGGTAATGCAAATATTTACATTGCGTATAGTGTACTATTAATGTTTTTTGTGTAAAACATAATCTAAACAGAGTATATTAATATAAAATAAATTAATTTTAATGATGTGTGAAATAAAAATTATCAAAGATATTAGTTTAATTTTTTTTAAATAACTCAAGAAATATTCGGGTGTTACCTTTAAACCCCATAAAATTTAGTTCATATTCATTATTAAACATGGTAATCAATTTTTTAGTACATAAATGTTTCATTCATAGAAGCCCACATTGATCAAATTAATACTGAAACATACTTTAAAAAGGGAATGTTGGAACTATAATGGTAACTGAAAGTTACACATTACTAGCATTACACATCGGGAATCATTGTTTGGGAGTGAATATTGTACATGGATGAAAAATCTCAAATATTTATATGGAGTGATTTTGGTTATCTACCTAATAAAATTGAATGATTAAAAAACGTTTAGGGCCTAAAATTCATAAATCTTGGATGATTTAAAAGGCCATCGGTTCAAATAATAATAAGGTATTAGGGCAACATATTTCTCTAATAATTATCCTAGCATTAAGTAACAATTTAATTGACCAATAATATAAGGAATTATACATACACTATATATTTTTATAAAAATACATTCATTATTTGTTGGGATTTATATATTTCTTATTCCTCCATTACATAATAATATTAATGTCAAGAAATTAACCTTGATGCTTAATTTGTTAAAACACACTTTAAAAAAATCATAATCCCCATAAAAATTAAAATGTATAACTATTTGTTTCAAACTATATTTACAAATCAATGTGGTCTATAAATTAATAAGTAAATATAAAAATTAACTCCATTGGTTCATTTTTAGTAATTGTTCAACAAAAATAATTACTGATTGACCTGGACATCGCATAGGCTAGTGGTAGGTGTGAAACACTTATTGTCCTTTCGTCACGAGTTTACGACCCGTGGCCTTACGAGACATGATATTTTTTCACTAGACATACATGATTTAATTTTCTAAAAGCACACTAATATAATTTTGAAAATAAATAATATGGTAATCCATGAATGACATTTAA
The DNA here is from genome assembly GCA_963277665.1 of Viscum album. NCBI lineage: Eukaryota > Viridiplantae > Streptophyta > Magnoliopsida > Santalales > Viscaceae > Viscum > Viscum album. The sequence continues at coordinate 1,426,450,838 of OY728156.1, read as the reverse complement.
CGACTAAAGTGCACATTAAAAACAGTTTCCAATACAAACATAGTGCATAAATATTTCTTTCGAAGTTTAACTTAAAAGTTTCATGAATTTTTAACCTTATATCCCTTTAAAAATATGAAAATAAAAACCTTTAGAATGAAAAGTATAAATAATGTTAAAATTGATCTCTCTTATATCCTAAAAAATCTCTTGGCTATCACATTCCAAATATGTGAATACAATAATCATATATTCAATTGAAAAATCGTAATAACCTTAATTACCATAAAAAATTATAGAAAAATCATTTTTTATTACATAAGTTACTACTTATATTCCATAAATCCATGAAGTAGTAATATTTATCCATAATTGAATAAACTACTTTCCAACAAATCCATAATTAGTTTCGAGTTAATTAATACCATCCATTTTTCTTATATCCTACCAATTTTTATCCCAACATTATTATCATAACATAAGGACCATATTAATGTTTAACATTCCCTTAATCATGTGTTTTTCCCCTAGAATTTATGTTATTATTAAGAATCACTACTTCTAGATAGTTTCCATCAGATTTATTTATGGAACTGGAAACACCGAATGGTTCTGTATCCAGAGGGACCTAATTTCCAAAGGAAGCTGTTCGTTGGGATTATTGACATACGATCCTTAAAAACTCACATTGGTCAAGATAATGAAAGAAAGGGCTCCTCAAACCCTTTTTAGGGGAATCATTTCCTACATTTGGACTCACTTATAGATTTAATATATGTTTAGTAAATCTTATTAATTTACAATGCATAATTTAGGTTTCCTTTTGATGTTTTCAATTAATTTTTATCATTTTTGTAATTCAGAATCATCCATTTTTATTTGAGTTTATTTATTAAAGGATATATCCATATATATTCGAGTGTCTCCATTATTGGTATCCTCTAATAAACTACATAGATATTCATTAGATGTTGTTAGGATGATACTGGTATTTAATCCACTTAGTGGGGTTCATTGGAATTTATCATCATCTAGGGAGATGTAAGTTTGTCTTCATGTTGGGATCATACACATAAATGGGTTTCCTACATATACTCATGAAAATAATCATAACCCTCATAGTTAAGTGCCACTTTATGGGACACGTCATACCCTTTATAGTAGTATGATAACGACCTAACTGTACAGTTTAGTGTCATGTGGTATGGACATATAGGTGGATGGTGCCTATTCATAGCTTGATGTTGGACTTATTCCTAATTGAACCATAAAACTGGAAAGAATATGTGTTTCCAAGTTAGACTAGAACTTGTTGGGAATCTTTCCAAGAGAGGACATGATTGATTTAGATTATTGGATTTGATGCTCTTGGAGGCTTCCTACAAATCACACATATATGAGAATCAAATCACACATAGTTTGGTAATTATTACAAAGGTGTATGGCCCTCTAAAATAAATAGGCCAGAGCTTACTCCAATAGAGTACCCCCTTGTGACATGGTCCATGAGATATGTATTGACACATGTAGATTCATCTGGGGATTAATTTGGGGATTATTCTATTAGATGTTTCCAGAATAAATGGAATTAGGGTTGGACTCTTGAGAAGGATTTCTTTTGATCTCAGGCCATGGGTGAAGGTTTCATATGTATCCAAATTATTGTGGGTATCAGAGTTCTTATAGCTCTAGAGATGAGGTGGATTTTGCGGTTGTTGTGATCCTCAAAAATCTGTATGCCCACATGATTCATGCTCAGTGAAGGAAACAAGAGGATTTTAAATAATCAACAAACCACACACTTTCCACTATGTTGATGGAATACATTAGGCCTATGGAAAATGGAGTCGGGGTGATTGTTGATGAGGGCATGAGTCAATGAACCATTCAATTTGGAATGAATGTGAAGGTCATTAAGTTCGACTCAAAATGATAGAGGCTTTCTTCGGGAGGGATTCCCTTTTGAGGTTTGTTTGGGGCCTTCTCCAATGGTGGATTCCCAGGCATTGGTTGGGGATTACTCATAAAAAGGATTCGCATGTTTTGGTTGGGGAATACTCCTAAGAAGGATTCCCATTTGAGGTTTAGTTGGGGCTTAAACCTAATGAGGGTTCCCTTTGAATATTAGTTGGAGATTACTCTTAACGATGATGCCCATTTGGGGTTTGGATGGGGCTTACTCTTAAAAAGGATTCCCATTTAATATTGGATGGGGCTAACTCGTAAGGAGGATTCCCATTGAATATTTCTTTAGGGATACTCCTTTGTAGGATGACCATTGATGATTGGTTGGGGATTACTCTTATAGAGGATTCCCATTTGAGATTTTGTTGGGGCTTACTACTAAGGAGGATTCCTATTTAGTTGGTCATTACATCTATGGCAGATTCCTATTTGAGATTTGGTTGAGGCTACACCTAAGGAGGATTCCCATTTGAGTTTCAGTTGGGGGTTACATTTAAGGATAATTCCTATTTATTTGGGGCTTACACCTAATAAAGATACAACATTGATATTGGATGGGTCGTACTCTTAATGAGTATTCCCATTTGAGATTTGGTTGCGGGTTACTCCTATGGAATATACCCAATTTTTTGGGGATTACACCTAAGTAGGATGACCATTTGAGATTGGTTGTGTCTTACTCTTATTAATGATACCCATTTGAGATTTGGTTGGATCTTACTCGTCAAGAGGATGCCCATTTTGGCGTTAAAGAGTATCTCGAGGAGTGTATCGACTCATGGTATTCTAGGAATCAAAGAGGAAAAGATGGACTCATATAATGAGAAATGAACCAAGATGAATAGGTAGTGTCAAAGAATTTTTTGGAGTGTGGAAGATAATCCGAAATCATTTTATTCTTTAGTGGTGAAAGATTGGCCGCATAAAAGGGGTAATAGTAAAAGTCATTGAACAATCCCAAAATGATTGTGGTGTGAGCCCATATTTTTCTGTGGTGTTAGTGAGAAGATTGAAGGGACTAGGGCTATGGTCCATGATCACATCCTGAATGTGATCCAGAGAGGTGATGTGGGGGTGAACCCCCATAGTATGGAGCATAGGGGGTTATGCAAGTTCTCCTCCACAGTGGTCCACACATGTGATCTTCCATGGTGGGTTCTATAGGTTCTCCTCCAAGGAGGGGTGTTCATGTCCTCTATGATAGAAATCTAATAAGGTGGGGCACAGAGGTTATTGGCAATGGTGGGTCATGTAGGTTCATTCTATAGGTGCTCCACCAAGGTGCACCTCAAAGGTGCTTTGCCTATGTGGGTTGCGAAGGTCCTCCACATTGGTCCTTGGAACATGTCATTGATGCAGTTCCATGTGTTATAAATTGTGATGGGACTTTTAACCTATTTTCCCCTTTTATTCTCTTTTCTTTCCTGTTTATGTGAATTACAAGAGCGATTTTGAGGTTTTGGGATAATGGGGCTTACTAAATGAGATCATCAGGGATTCATCCAAACATTCAGCCTTCGAAATGGGGATCCATGGGTCCTAATTATAGTCAATGAGGGGACCTGGTGGAAGGGTTTTTATGCCTATAGGTCCTCCACATAGGTCATCCTCATAGGTCCTCCCAGTATGACTTGTGTCATAGATCCTACATGGAGGTCCTCCACACATGTCCTCTTCGAAGGTGAGGCATGCCCCATTGAGTTCCGTAATGTTTGATCCATTAGTCCATTTGGGTTCAATGACCAGTCAAATCAAAGCTCTCGAAGAGATATGAATTTCATTAAATGGTGAACACACCATGTCCTACCAAAAGAATCCCAGAAATAGAATTTTGATTCATCAACAAATTTTTATCATGGATCATGAAAATCTACTCCCTACTCATAAAGACAAGGGGTATTTATTCTTATCTCTCATTATGGAGAAATCTCACAAAAAATAGAAATCCAAATAATAATTCTACTAGAACGAGAATAAAACACATTCTGTGGTGTCAAAAGAATCCCCTGAGAACTAGATTCTATCAGAATGAAATATAATATACATCTAAGATAACGTTATGTTACTTTGACACATTCCAAAATAATTTAGAGTACATCAGAGCTATGACAATTTTGGAAGGTTATTTTAATTTTTCCCTAATTCATGGGGACTAGAGAGAATAGTTTCACTGTTTGTAGGGTCTTATGGACAACCTTAAAAATAGTTTGTCCTTTGAATTTTTATTGATAGATATATCTTAATTCATTAATAATGTTTTTCATGCGAGCTAACACACAACCTTAGTCTAGAATTCCCTTATTGTATTTTTAGCCAAGTGAGTACTATATCTCTTTTTGATGGGATTTTAATGGCATGCATGTTTTACTAACATGTCTAATGTTACAGGTTGACTAGCCCTGTCTATGAATTTTCATATTATAATCCAAACAATAATTTAATTGCTGGGAATGTCCTGTTATTTTTCAGATACTACCAAGTGGAATTTTGAGCCATGAATTTAATGGTCACCAAATCAAAAAATTTATGTATAAGAATAAAGGATGTCATTAATTAGAAATAAATTACCACGGTATAAAAAACAAATTATAGGGGCCATATTATGTATGGACAACTAGGAAAAATATTATATAGCCAAATAGAAAAATCTTTTTTCTAATAGGGCCATTATTTTGAAAAAACTCTAAGAGGCTAATTGGTGGCATGTTATGTATTTTAAAGAAAAACAGTTCCTAGAAATTTTGAAATTCTATTACTAAAAGAAAAAGGGGTTTAAAATTTAGATGTCTCAATACAGTAGTGTGTGGAATTTATAAGGAATGATGTTTGAGAATAAAGGGGTCCATCTATGCCGATATAGGCCATGAATGAGGAGTCACTCCTACACAAATTCAATGTATAAATGAGGGTATATTTTGTGGGAAAATTGTTCTCTGATATTTTATCTATGTTGTTTCATGTCATGGAGAAAGGGCACTATGCCATGCTGTTTCATGTCCTACAATAAGGAAATTAAGGGAATTTTGACAATATTCTATGTTGTTTAATGTCATCGAATATGGTAATTATGTGGTGTAGTTTAATTGCATACAACAATGACATTATGCTGTGAAGTTTATTATCGTGTTGTGAAGACATTTTTCCTTGTAGTTTAAAGTAAAGATGTAAAGAAATTAGGGGGAATTTAATTTAAGGTCTGTTAGCTTTGTAAAAAGATTTAGGAATCTCCAATTTCTTAGAAATTTTCCAAGAAAAAATACTATCCTATTTAGGTAGGGAAAGGATGAATTATAATATATGATTTTGGAATATTTTTATCTAAATAATGACATAGGGAAAATGGTTAAAGCCAATATTGGATGTCTTTTCCAAGATCTAAATTAACACAATTTGATGAACCTGTTACAGTTTGTATTATGTAGGGCCCATAGGGGCATGTGCGATATTTCCAAAAATTGGAATCTTTTGGGTGAAACGCCTGTTATGTTGGAGACTTATTCAAGCCCACCTAAGGGAATGTACTTCATAGTCAAGAAAAAATTCTCTTAGGTATCAGAAATTATATTGATGAAAGATGAATAATGTTTATCGAGATTTATATTTTCCAATGTACAGTGTCTGGTTTATGTAAAAAAATACCTGAACACAAAAAGAGTATATCCTGTCATGATTTCCAAATAAATTGATGAATAGACTTTCTATGAAGGCCTATTCCAAACATATTAATATGACTGGGAAAAAAATATTATGTATCTAATGGATGACATGTGGTCAAATGATCCAAGGTTCTTTTAGTATGATTTTATGAAATGAAAGGAAAAGTGTAAACCACAATCGTGGAGACAATCAGGTTGGGAGGAAGGTTATGGGACAAATTTTAAATGCATTAATACTTTAAAATACACGTTCCTACATACCATTATCAAATATTTAAGGGGACATAAGAAGCTTCATCCAAGAATGATGTTACCATAGTTTGAAAAACACATAATGGGGGATATATTATAAAGGTCCAACCAGGCCATATGATATATAGAAAAACAATAACATATTTTGATTGACAGGTCCATTATATTGGTTACTTATACAAGGACACATAAAAAAAGATATATAATAGTCTATAAAATATATATTATGTATCAAACATTCTGTCCCGAGAATTAGAGGAAAGATTATAAATATATAAAATTATTCAAGATTAGAAGTATGAATTATAATTGGGTTAATATCCAATTCATTGGGGATGTATTTGGACTGATATGGGTGATGAATTTGGAGTCCCTTACATTGATATGGCTCATATGAACAGTGGAGACATCCTTTGATACCATTTATGGGTCTGTTGAGGAGAGGGACAAAAATACAAGATCATGTATTGATTTTGATCCAATGAAAGTGTGGGGGAATTTTCATTTATATCCTGGTTGGGACTAGGATTTAATGTCTAGTCTTCACTATGTGACTCAATGGGATGATAATTAATCCATACATTGTTCTCTCGGTAATGTGCATTTTAGAGTTTATGGTAAGGACATTATGTTGTGCGGTTTAGATTCATGAAGCAAGGTCATAATGTGGGGCAGTTTAGATTCATTCAGCAAGGACATTAGGGACTTTGATATGTTGAGAAATTTTAATGTTGCAATTGGACTAGGGTATAAGGACATAGTTTTCCAACATATCATGTCAAATCAAGAATCAAACCACACGTAGTTCTTAATGAACCATATAGTTTATCATTATGAAATGTGGGTGTGATGTGATTACAATTTGAGAAATAATATTCTGGTAGAATGAGGGGATAAGACCAAGGTGTCACTATGTATATTGCAAGGACAAGAATCTTGTAGTATGTAGTTCTTGAAACAATCCCTAGGCAGGTTGGATTCATACACATAGGGGACGAAGGTACTTTTTATTTTTGTCTGGATGGTCTATATTTAGATAACTAGGCATCTCCACATATCTCATTGGAAATAGAATCAATCCATTTGATGTTATGGAAGAATCGTGATGTTTAATATCATCATACAAGGACGTATGTCACTTTATGTAAAAGAATTATTGTCTATAGACTAGGGTATAAGACCCTTGTGTCATTAAGTATGTTTCTAGGGACAAGAATCCATACAGACGTAGTTATTGTAAAAAGGATGCCTATGAATAACTGATTCATACATAAGGATAAATTGGGATCATGTGCCACTAGGGAGTAAAAATGATGTGAGTAATGATTGTGAATTGATGATACACATTCATTAATGAACCACACATAATTCCGATTTTTTGTATCTTGGGGTATTTTATAATGTTTAATAAAGAAGATGTTAACTGTATATTTTCTTTTCATGTAGCTAGGATAAATTATGACATGATTATTATTGTCTTGGACTAGGAAAATGATTCAATTCATTTTTACATCATTCATAATAGACACATATGGTTGCTATGGAGTTTAAAGTATTGCAACTATTACATAACTCAATGTGATTACTCAAAGAACATCTTTAGGAATCATTCATTAGTTAGAGTTTTAATATGTTCTCCATCCATTGAGATTAAGAAATATGCTTTATTAGAGTTGACTTTATTTATAGATATTTGTCCTTCCCAATTTGGTTCCTTTTTTAGAGGCTTATTTTCTACAATCATTGGTTTCCTATGGAAAAATACCAATTCTCCTTGATGAAATGATTGGAGGTGTCCATTCTTATCAAAATCAAGTTCTATTATATTCTGATAGGCTTCCACATGATGCAACATACCCAATCTCTATTAATCTAAACATTCTAACTCATCAAATCCCTTCTGAGATTGTTCACATGTATATAAGTGATCACATATGCAGACACGAAGTGAAGGAAATTAATCTTCAATCGGAAGAACTAATTATATCCCATAAACCAATTAATATGGGGTTGACTGTGATGCATTTTGTGCAGTAGTTTGATAAATCCAAAAATTGTGTAGGAGATTATCTATCCAAGGCTTTTTATCTTTATCCACAATCTTGTGGAGTATATTTGATAGGTTATTTGTTGAAATCCTCCATCATTCCATTAGCCATTGTGTGGTAGCAAATTTATTGGCTGTATTTTATATTATACTTATGATATAGGTTCTATAACTAAGAAGAATAGAAATTGGTTTCTTTGTTAGTCAATATGGTATAAGGGGCACCAAATATTGTAATGATATTAGTTTTGAAAAATCTAACAATTCATTTTTCCCTAACAACCTTGAGAGGTATTTTTTCATACAATTTGAAGAAAAAATCGATATCAGTATGAATATACATGAAATACATAGCCTTATTAGCCTTATTAGGAGGATAAAGGCTTACTATATCCATCCCAGATGTAGAAAATTGGCAGGAGTATTTAGCTGTATGTAGAAATTTTGAGGGTTGATGAATGAAGGAGGCATGCATTTGGAAGGGGGGAAACATCATAGAGAAATCCTTCCAATATTTCATCATCAAAGTCAAAAAGTACCAATGACTTCATACTTGATAAAAAGCCTATCTCCATATTGGTGAGAACCACCAGATTCTTCATGTACTTTTTTCATGAAAACCATGTTATCTTCCCCATTAACACATCTGAGAATAATTACATTAAAGCATCATCTATAAATGACATTCTGCTGACCTGGGCCATCATAAAGAGTAAAATTAACTACTCGTTGCCAGGTATGTTAACATTTAATTCTATTTGGTGATGTAACCCATTTTAGAGATATTCCAGGATGGGTGTCATCCATCCCATTGTATGACCATATGGCCCAAAAAAGGATATTTCATTGATTTCCACAATTATTTTATGGAAAATTGTGAAAAAACTCGACAATGTGAAATGATAATGATTTTTTCATCCCAATTATGATCTACCATGGTTGTGGACACATTTTTCGTTGCATCAGCATGGTAATTTTAGGACCATGAGATGTAATACAATGTCAGCTTGTAGGGAACTTCTTCTATTAATACTCAAACATACTCACACATGGGAATTAGTTCTTCATTCTTAATGGTGTAACCTTCTCTGATTGGATTCATTACAAATTTTGAATCTCCTTTCACCTCTAGGTAATTAACAGGTATATAAGATTATAATTCATGGTCTGTAATGAGATCTTGATATTCAACCTCACTATTGGTACCATCTTTTCATAACAAAAAGGAATATCGAATCATTTACTTTTCTAGGGAGATATGAACATGTCCTACCATAACTTTTTTGAGTTTAGGGACTTCCATTCTCTTCCCCGTTGGACTTCTAGAAGCACTGTTTCAGTACATTTCCCATATTCAGGAAATTTCATAAATAGAGAATATTCCTTCATACAAGTATTTAGTAATAAATGGTGTTTCTTCTATAGATGGGTGCTCGACAAGGATGTCTGATAAAACATGGTAATTTATGGATTTTTGAGGCACAAACTATGTATAAAACGATTGTAGAATAACCACCCATCATTATAGACATTCTCTAATAACAAGAAGACTTAGGATAAATTTGAGCAGGTTATTGAGAGATACCAAGCATACCTCATGATGTTCCAAATAGTATCTCAATTTCTAAACATCATAGATAAGTGATATTTATTGTAACAGCCCGAGGTTTTATGAAAACTATTATTTTTAATTTTATTAATCTCTTGTGTTGTATGCTACACCAAAAGAAGCTTGCACAACACGCATCCTTGACTTGCCTTGCATTACACGCAATCACAACCTTCCACGATAGCGTGTGTAGTACACAATACTGAGTTTCACTAAACAACGATATGCTATTAAAATATTATTAGAACTAGCCGTTATGAATAGTAATAACCAATTTTTGAAATTTTATAAATTTTATTTTTCAAAATGGACTTCATTTTTGGATTCGGAATATCGAAATTAGCCTAGGGTGAAATTTTGGTATTTTTCTGAAAACTTTCAATTTTTGATGAATAGTGAAACCACTAAGTGGTAGGTTAAAAACTGAATTTTGCATAAAACATAATTTTACCGCTTCTGTGAATGGAATTTCGAAAATTCGACAGACACGGTTGATATCAGTAAGTAAAATGTGGTTCAATGAGATAAAAATAATTTTTTGGTGGATAGTAACTTTTTACTTTTTTTACCGTGGTTAATAGTAAATAGGGTAACTAAGGGGAAATATGATAATACTATTACCCTAACACATGTCCTATTTCTATTGGCTAAGCTTAATTCGACCAAAAACAAACTTAGGAATAAAATATGACCATTTAGGCCCACTTGGATTAGATTAGGACATTTATTATTAATTTATTTAAAGAAGGGTTAAAATAGTTAAAATCAATGTTTAATAAGTAAATAATTTTTAATATGGGGTTATACATAAGATAAATTCGACTATAAATATTCATTAGAAAGCTAAAAAGATTTCCTACATAATGGTATTTTATTTATAATTTTTATACATTAAATAAGTTAATTTATTTATGACACAATGATGATGCAGTAATTATCTTATTAATGAAATATTGACATAATTGATGTTATAAACACCAAAATAAATGTAATTTGAGAATTTTTATGATTTACACAAATTTTATAGGTTACTATGATATATTAATGTTGATTTAATAAACTTGGTTCGAACATATAATTCTGTTATGACTTTCACAAAAATCATATATCAAATAGTGTCAAAATTGACACAAAATAGTTTTTAAATCAAATATTATATTATTAATTGTTATTTTATTCCTAAAAATCTATGGTTCGGCCACATGACTTAGATAATGATATATATATTAATAATAAACAGTTTGGGGTTCTTTTGTCATGTTATAGTAAGTGTATTAACCAAATAGTGAATGGAAACAATAAGACACGGTAAAAGTTAAATTATTTAACTTATAGTTAAATCTAATTCATAAGGTTAAAATAATACCCTAAACTTGTCTAAATCCTATTGGTTGATAGGATTTCGACCCATCCCCACTTTAGATTCGAAATAAGACCCTTTGGAGCCATTATAAACCGATTTTGACTTTAATATAAAATAATATTTTGAGATATTCCTAAGGTGCCCCTCTCCTCCCTTATAAAAGGGCACCTCCTCCCCCTCCTCCTCACACCAATTTGAGCACTCAAGCTCGGCCAACCCCTACCATTTTCTCCTCTTCACTTCCCTAGAATAATCCTAGAGTTCCTGGTCTTCTTCAAAGACCAATATTAGTTCCCTAAGTGGAGGATTCAAAGAGGCGTTCCAAAGAAGAGGTAATATCCATTACCGATCTTTTCAATTTCTTTCTTCTTCAACTTCTTCTTCTTTAGTTTTTTCATGACAAAGTAATAACATCAGTATTACTTACATACTGATATGTTATTATAAATATGAAACAACCCTAATTCACCTTCTATCCATCCTACGGAAAAATGAAATCACGACGCGTGCGTACGTATGGAATACCGTCTCCACGCCGTGGTGTAATCTATTTTCCACCATCACCTTACAAGGATGGGTATAATGGTGTAATGAGAAACTATATATGATTATTATAAAGTAATATTGATACTGAAATAATATATATATACTCCAATACAGTTCCACGATCATAGGAACGATATCATCACTCGTGCGTACGTACGGAATACCGTCTCCACGATGTGATGCGACTCGTTCTACATGATCATCATTACATAGTAATTATATAAATGAATTGAATGAATAAATATGATATATGTTACACTAATACCATTCTGGATATAAGGTATCTATAACCTTAAATGAAGAATAAGAATGTATTCGGCAAAACACGCATAAGAACAAAAGGCAATAAAGACCCGAGTAACAAGTAACAATGAAATATTACTAACAAGAAGCTGAGAATATGACCATATATGATATCATATCAATATGTATGATTCTGGAATAAGTCAATAACATTATTTAAACCATTATACAGGAGCTTCGGACACGTACAAAGCAAATCAGACCTAAGGTAAGGGAAATATCACAATCTCATTTTTTTATCCGAGATTGTTTATACTTTGAAATTTACTGGGGTGTATTTTATCATCCACATCCATGTTTCCTCAATATGTAATATTATTTCCATCCACTTACAATAGTTTAAATTAAATTTTACCCTTAGATGAGTTTTTTAGTAAAGAATATGAAATGAATCTTTTGTCATTTTTCGTACGAGGTACTTTTTGACTTTTCCGACAAAAGTACGAAGAATGTTTTTTTAACTTATACGACATGAATGGATTTTTAAAACATTATTTCCAAGAAGCTTCCTTTACAAGTATTCAAGTTTATTTTTAATCAACTTCTTTTATTTTAAAGTTTTATTGCATGTTATGAAAGGAAAAATGTTTTTGAAGAAGAAAGGATATTTTCCTCAAGAATGGAGTTCAAGTGTTTTATCAAAATTATTTTCCATCTAAGATAATAAAGGGTTCTGTTTTTATCCCTATTATTACATTGATTTGATCATGTTGTGATGGAATTATTTTTATGAATTCCTTTATCTTATATGAATTGATTTACGATGTCATGATGTTTTAAGAATCCCATTTTTGTTACATGTGTTATGCGATGATGTATGTTTTATGATTATGTGGCACACATATGAAAGGATTCATTATAAGATGGGTGGGACCTATATCTCCCTCCAATGCATTGGGTAAAGATTTTATATCTCATGAGATAGACATGGCTGGAACGGTAGGTTATACTGGTTCAGTGAAGCAAGACTGAAACGAGGGTAACTCGGTTCAGAAATGGACATTGTCCACTAAGATAGTCTTGGAAATTAGTCTTGACTAACAAGAAATGATTATAAATGATTATGTTTGTATGCCACAATGTTTCATGTTTTAAGTTATGATTATTGTGATTACATTTCACTGCCATGATTTATCCCATGTTATGAGATTATGCGCTCTTTTGCAGGTTAAGAATTCCAAAATGTTATGTTCTTATGAATATGATGTGATTGATATTTATTTTGTTTACCCTTACTGAGCATTTGAGCTCACCCTTTTATGTTTTCTTTTCCCCAGGATATAAAGAAAGGTTTTAGGTATAAAAAAAAGGAAGATCTTTATGGGAGATATTGAAGATCTTTCACCAGGATTAGAAGATTTTATTCCGAGTTTCCAAAGACACTAAACTATTACGATCCTTTTGTGTGTGTTTTTGTTATGTACTAAGAATTCGGAAAATGTAATGTAATGTCAATGTACATCAAGCTTTGGGTCTCTACAGTTGGTATCAGAGGAAAGGTTTAGTCAACCTTTGGAAACTAGGATGCGAAAACGTTAGTGAGATCCCTAGAGTTATTTCTAAGGTATGTCTAGGGATGTCCCTAAGGTTAAGTATACGTATAGGTTATAGTACTAGGATTACACTAACGATAATAGAATTAAACCTAAGATGTTAGATATTTAAGGTACTCCCCCTTTATTATGTTGTTTTCCCTAGCATGATTTTTGCCTCTCACACTATTCTTTTTGGGTTTTAGGAAATGGCTGGAAACAAGATGATTCACAATAATGGAGGATATGATGGACAATGGAATGATATTCTTCATAATGAAATGGGATTTGGAAGTCCAAACATCATTATTATGCCGAATCAGCAATCTCATAATATGATCAATAAAGTAAAATTTGGTAAGTTTCCGGACTCGGCTAATAAGAGAAAGATGGAGTTTCATGATGATCATAGAGGAAAGAAAGTTCAATTTCCCCTATGTAAATCATGTGGGAAGAGGCATCAAGGAGAATGTTTAAAAGGAACTGGAAGATGCTTTGGGTGTGGAAAAGAAGAACACAATGCAAGTAAGTGCAAAGGAAAAGGTTCAGTTAACACCATGGATGAGGATAGTGGTATTGCTACGACATCAACAATGGTTAAATGCTTTAAATGTGGAATGTACGGGCATTATGAAAACCAATGCCCTAAGGGAAAGTCTCATGAAGAGAATCAGTATGGTCGTATGGTAAGTATTTATGTTGATGATGATGAAGAAACTACAAATGATATGTGAGATGAAAGAAATGTTGAAGCTCGGTCAATGGTCTAAGAATGTAGTGGAATGATTACATGTTTATCATGTGTAATGTTGTATAAGTAATCTCATGGAATAAGGAGACATCTAAGGATTGTTACACTGTTGTCTTTCCTTAAGTTTTGAAAGTGTATGATGAATGGTACCAATAACCATGAAAGTTTATTCAGATACTTTTGGAAAGTAGAAGATAAGTGCATAATGAAAGGATAAGAAGATAATGAGATGTTTGATTGTATTCATGAGCTCATGATTGATATAAGGACTAAGTGATATCATGGTTTGAGTATAAATAATTCTGAGGATTTTGGTATGTGGAAAGTGTTAACTTTTAACTGCATTCAAGTTTTCACTAAGGTTCAATGGGTATTCAAGAGAATACATGATTAATGCCTTTGATTGTTTGGATTGTGACCAACAAGACATATCTTATGATATATGGGGATTAACGACAGTATTAAATCTCTGGTAATCTTTTTCACTATGTTATGAGAGTGGACTGCAGTGTTATGGATAAGCCTAAAGATTGGAATGGATTATGTTAGAAATACGTTAGTATTGTTTAAGGATAGAAGTTTTTTCGATATTTTTGATGGGATGTTATAGTAATGTAGTTTTAGAAAAAGGACAACCTGCAGGACGGGTGACAACCCATCGCTTCGGACAAGGCTATGGGAATCGAACCCACAACCGAAGTGCGAATGGCCTTTATCGCCTACCACTAGCCTATAGGAAGTCCCTCTTTAGTAGAAACTAGTTTTATTTTATTAAGCAGTATGATATATGACGTATAAGTCCATTTTAGGAACCATATATGATTAATCTCACTATAGATTGACCTATGTATATAATTTTTTCTAACCTTTTGTTTGAGACAGATTTAATGACCCGTCATTCTATCACATGATCTGCTAACACTTCACGAATAACAAATTCAACTTCATTTATTTAAGATATGAAGTGGAAATTGTTCCGGGCACGAACAATAGTAAGATTGTACCAAAATAAAGTAAGTATTTATTCTAAGCAAATTTTCAACTTTAGGGAAATGATCTTGAAAACCAAAAATGTTGTCCTAGTGATCTTATACCTGATGAATCAGATGGTACCTTATATCATCACAATTATATGGATTTGTGATTACTGGCTTTTCCATAGCCATGTTCTCTACCACTCTCCATCAGAACCTGATGGTTAGATTTCTCTTCCATATCCATGTTTTCACCTATGTGGAAACCCAGTGATTAGTTTATTTGGGTAATCGTTACATTTAATACTTTAGTTTTTACAGACAAGTTTTGGTATTCCTTTTTACGATGTGGGTTTCTATTAAAGAAACTTTCGAATAGTATACTATTTATAACCCTGACGAATTTCGAGGGCGAAATTCATTTTAAGGGGGGTAGAATGTAACAGCCCGAGATTTTATGAAAACTATTCTTTTTAATTTTTTTAATGTCTTGTGTTGTATGCTACACCAAAAGGAGCTTTCACAACACGCATCTTTGACTTGCCTTGCATTACACGCAATCGCAACCTTCCACGATAGCGTGTGTAGTACGCAATACCGAGTTTCACTAAACAACGATATGCTATTAAAATATTATTAAAACTAGCCGTTATGAATAGTAATAACCACTTTTTGAAATTTTATAAATTTTATTTTTCAAAATGGGCTTCATTTTTGGAATCGGAATATCGAAATTAGCCTAGGGTGAAATTTTGGTATTTTTCTGAAAACTTTCAATTTTTGATGAATAGTGAAACCACTAAGTGGTAGGTTAAAAACTGAATTTCTCATAAAACATAATTTTACCGCTTCTGTGAATGGAATTTAAAAAATCCGACAGACACGGTTGATATCAGTAAGTAAAATGTTGTTCAATGAGATAAAAATAATTTTTTGGTGAATAGTAACTTTTTACTTTTTTTACCGTGGTTAATAGTAAATAGGGTAACTAAGGGTAAATATGATATTACTATTACCCTAACACATGTCCTAATTCTATTGGATAAGCTTAATTCGACAAAAAACAAACTTAGGAATAAAAAATGACCATTTAGGCCCACTTGGATTAGATTAGGACATTTATTATTAATTTATTTAAAGAAGGGTTAAAATAGTTAACATCAATGTTTAATAAGTAAGTCATTTTTAATATGGGGTTATACATAAGATAAATTCGACTATAAATATGAATTAGAAAGATAAAAAGATTTCCTACATAATGGTATTTTATTTGTAATTTTTAGACATTATATAATTTAATTTATTTATGACACAATGATGATGCAGTAATTATCTTATTGATGAAATATTGACAAAATTGATGTTATAAACACCAAAATAAATGTAATTTGAGAATTTTTATGAATTACACGAATTTTCTAGGTTACTATGATATATTAATGTTGATTTGATAAACTTGGTTCGAACATATAATTCTGTTATGACTTTCACAAAAATCATATATCAAATAGTGTCAAAATTGACACAAAATAGTTTTTAAATAAAATATTATATTATTAATTGTTATTTTATTTCTAAAAATCTAAGGTTCGGCCAAATGACTTAGATAAGGATATATATATTAATAATAAACAATTTGGGTTTCTTTTGTCATGTTATAGTAAGTGTATTAACCATATAGTGAAAGAAAACAAAAAGACACGGTAAAAGTTAAATTATTTAACTTATAGTTAAATCTAATTGATATGGTTACAATAATACCCTAAACTTGTCTAAATCCTATTGGTTGATAAGATTTCGACCCATCCCCACTTTAGCTTCGAAATAAGACCCTTTGGAGCCATTATAAACCGATTTTGACTTTAATATAAAATAATATTTTGAGATATTCCTAAGGTGCCCCTCTCCTCCCTTATAAAAGGGCACCTCCTCCCCCTCCTCCTCACATCCATTTGAGCACTAAAGCTCGGCCAACCCCTGCCATTTTACCTTCTCCACTTCCCTAGAATAATCCTAGAGGTACTGGTCTTCTTCAAAGACCAATATTAGTTCCCTAAGTGGAGGATTCAAAGAGGCGTTCCAAAGAAGAGGTAATATCCATTACCGATCTTTTAAATTTCTTTCTTCTTCAACTTCTTCTTCTTTAGTTGTTTCATGACAAATTAATAACATAAGTATTACTTACATACTGATATGTTATTATAAATATGAAACAACCCTAATTCACCTTCTATCCATCCTACGGAAAAATGAAATCACCACGCGTGCGTACGTACGGAATACCGTCTCCACGCCGTGGTGTAATCTATTTTCCACCATCACCTTACAAGGATAGGTATAATGGTGTAACGAGAAACTATTTATGATTATTATAAAGTAATATTGATACTGAAATAATATATATATACTCCAATACAGTTCCACGATCATAGGAATGATATCATCACTCGTGCGTACGTACGAAATACCGTCTCCACGATGTGATGCGACTCGTTCTACATGATCATCATTACATAGTAATTATATAAATGAATTGAATGAATAAATATGATATATGTTACACTAATAGCTTTCTGGATATAAGGTATCTATAACCTTAAAAGAATAATAAGAATTTATTCGGCAAAACACGCATAAGAACAAAAGGCAATAAAGACCCGAGTAACAAGTAACAATGAAATATTACTAACAAGAAGCTGAGAATATGACCATATATGATATCATATCAATATTTATGATTCTGGAAGAAGTCAATAACATTATTTAAACCATTATACAGGATCTTCGGACACGTACAAAGCAAATCGGACCTAAGGTAAGGGAAATATCACAATCTCATTTTTTATCCGAGATTGTTTATACTATGAAATTTACTGGGGTGTATTTTATCATCCACATCCATGTTTCCTCAATATGTAATATTTTTTCCATCCACATAAAATAGTTTAAATTAAATTTTACCCTTCGATGAGTTTTTTAGTAATGAATATGAAAGGAATCTTTTGTCGTTTTTCATACGAGGTACTTTTTGACTTTTCTGGCAAAAGTACGAAGAATGTTTTTTTTAACTTATACGGCATGAATGGATTTTTAAAACATTATTTCCAAGAAGAATCCTTTACAAGTATTCATGTTTATTTTTAATCAACTTCTTTTATTTTAAATTTGTATGACATGTTATGAATGGAAAAATGTTTTTGAAGAAGAAAGGATATTTTCCTCAAGAATGGAGTTCAAGTGTTTTATCAAATTTATTTTCCATCTAAGATAATAAAGGGTTCTGTTTTTATCCCTATTATTACATTGATTTGATCATGTTGTGATGGAATTATTTTTATGAATTCCTTTATCTTATATGAATTGATTTACGATGTCATGATGTTTCAAGAATCCCATTTTTGTTACATGTGTTATGCGATGATGTATGTTTTATGATTATGTGGCACACATAAGAAAGGATTCATTATAAGATGGGTGGGACCTATATCTCCCTCCAATGCATTGGGTAAAGATTTTATATCTCATGAGATAGACATGGGTGGAACGGTAGGTTATACCGGTTCAGTGAAGCAAGACTGAAACGAGGGAAACTCGGTTCAGAAATGGACATTGTCCACTAAGATAGTCTTGGCAATGAGTCTTGACTAACAAGAAATGATTCTCTATGATTATGTGTGTATGCCACAATGTTTCATGTTTTAACTTATGATTATTGTGATTACATTTCACTGCCATGATTTATCCCATGTTATGATATTATGCTCTCTTTTGCAGGTTAAGAATTCCAAAATGTTATGTTCTTATGAATATGATGTGATTGATATTTATTTTGTTTACCCTTACTGAGCATTTGAGCTCACCCTTTTATGTTTTCTTTTCCCCAGGATATAAAGAAAGTTTTTAGGTATAAAAAAGGAAGATCTGTATGGGAGATATTGAAGATCTTTCACCAGGATTAGAAGATTTTATTCTGAGTTTCCAAAGACACTAAACTATTACGATCCTTGTGTGTGTGTTTTTGTTATGTACTAAGAATTCCACAAATGTAATGTAATGTCAATGTACGTCAAGCTTCGGGTCTCTACATTTATCTTTTCTCAATATATGAATATCAATTATCTACATCAAGAATGGTTCCATTGATACATTCAAGGATGTTTTCATTCCCATTATCATTTTTTTATTCAAGGAAGGCACCCAGTGATCACTCTATGTCTATCACATATAGAATGAGAGGATTTCATTTAATTCAAGGCATCAATACTGGTGGGATCAATAGTTATTTCTTAGGTGTATCAAATGACTCTTTTTAGTCATTGGTCTAATGATATCTAACCCCCTTCTTTATCATTTGCGGAACAAAAAAACTCTTTCCTACCAAATTGGATATGAACTGCTAGATATATTCCTTTTTTCCTTGAATTCCTCTCACGAATTTCAGGTTTTTAGGTGGAAACATGCCAAGGATAGCCTATATATTACCAGGCTTGTCTTTGATGCCATGATAACATAGGAAAAATTCATGAAATTATCCCGAGGATACCCTGAAATAATATTTCAATTGGGTAAATCTTCAAATTTTATTGTCTATGATTGATGAATATTTTCTTCTGATCTGTCAAGTGATGAGAACATTTATGGACATAACAACTAGATCACCCACATAGAATTTCCTGAATTTCCCCATCAATTATTAAAGAATATACTGCTTTGCATGTTGATATGTCGCATCATCATTCTTCATGGTAAAAGGAATTACTCGATAGAAAACTATTCCTTGAGGGGATCTGAAAGCTATAAACTCCACATCCTATAAGTACATTTTGATTTGGATATAAAAAATTATATGTCAATGAATGAAATATCTTTTTAGCTAGTTCTTCCATTAATAAAAGATCATCGATTGAAGAATAAATTAATCTTTGGGACAATGACACTAGAGATCTATAAATTCAATGAAAACATTGATTTTTCCATTATTCTTTTCAACTGGGAAAATATTTTCCAGGAAATTGGGATTTTTATCCTCCCTGATAAAATAAACTTTAATAAACTTGATTAATTCATCCTTTATTTTGGTGGCAGGATTTAGGTTTTTTTATCATGATTTCTGCATAAATCCCCAATGATCTTTTGGTAAACCCAAGTAATGGATGGCCATATCAGTGTAAATGCCTAGAATTTCAATATAGTTCCAAGAAAACACATCTCAGTGTCAATTTTTAAATGAATTATACACATCATTCTCTATGAAATTCATGGATTCATTAACCATAGTGGAGTGTGGATATTCTTCTATACCCAAATTTATTTCTATGTGTTCGTCCATAGTGGTGGATATGCCTTCCTCAAATGATGGATGTGAATCCATAAGGTTTTCCTCTTATTCTTCTTCCCCCCATCACTTTTTCTATTTCTACATGAATGGTAGATGATGTAGTACAATATTTAGTGCTAGAGGATGAGTCACTTTTTGGACATCCTAAATAATAGGGAACTATAGTTGACCCTAATGACGATGAAGGGTCATCCTAGAGAATTGAAGAGAAAATTAAGAGTTTGGAATCATCATCCTTGTATTTCTCAATTAATGAAGCAAATTCTTCTTTTCTGGCTAATGAATTAAGATCTTTATATGTTTAAATTGGATCCTTTGGCACCCTCGCATTCTATATGATATTGCTCTAGCAATGGGAGTTCCAATCAAATTGGACAAGGAAACGGAAGCTGCCAGGTATGGACACTATGCCAGGTTTTTAGTTGAAATTGATCTTTGTTCTACACTAATTGATAAGGTCTTTCTCTCTACTGATGTTGATGAATTGGAACTGAAAATCGAATATGAAAACCTCCCCAAGTTTTGTTCAGACTGTAAGACTATAGGTCATGAGTCTTCAAATTGTAGAAGATCAATTGTTTGCGCTTCCTGTGCTAAACGTGGGCATGATATGCATTCCTGCTTCAAAAAATCACATCACCAGAAGACCAGTATTTCTGGTTTAACTACACAGACTGCTGGTCTTAATGGGGATGTCCTGATTTCTGTTAATACTGCTCAGACGATGTCTGTTCCTTATGTCCAATGTGATCTTGACAATAATCAAAAGAAGGTTGTTTCACCTCCGCCTATTGCTATGCATAATACTTTGGCAGATAACACAGCAGATCATATTGTGGATCCATCTTTTGTACATGATCAATCTCAGTTGATCACTGGACAGCATGGCACTTGGTCTTGGGCTGATATTGTTGAGCACGGGGAGAATTGTGAGACCCATATTGCCAAGGACCTCACTCAGGTTCCGGCAAAGGTGGGGCTCACTGTTTCCCAGACCCCCCTGCCCAAGGTTCAAGATGATTCTTTTTTGGTGAAAGTAGTTTCTTCCTCCTCTGACACACATTCTTGTGCTGATAAAAAAGCTGGAAAAATGCCTTTGTATCCAACTTCTGATCCCACTGTGGCTGTTCCTCCTGGAGTTGAGGGGGATATTGGGGCTTCATCACCCACGTTTCCCTCACCTGGCAAGGATGATAGGCAGATCTCTCCTCATGAGCACGTGAGAAATTCCAATTTTCCATGTAGTGCTGCAGGCCAGTTAGAGGCTGTAATTGTTGATCCCCCTCGGAAAGAGGTGGAAACCACTACTTTGCACCCACAAAAACTGCTGGAAATTCAGCAGACACCTTCTGACTTGAGTGGGTGTTTTAAAAACTGTGAAGCTACTGCTTCACCTGGATTTTCTGAAAAGGCTGTTTCTGCTTCTCTTTCTCTGGCTCCATCAATTTATGAACCTGTTGTAGTGGCTGTTGAAGACTCAATCACTCCGGCTAATGAAGTGGTGGAAAACACCTCGGCCACTCCAGCGGGGAAGGTGAGTAACACCTTGAAAGAATCATCTCTTATCTCTACACTTGATGTGCAGGAGACAGAACAGAAAACAGATAAACCAAGGAAAAGCCACCAAAAAGATGGAGATGATGAAGGTACTTGGCAACAAGTCAGAACTAGAAGTCAAAAAAGGGTAGGAAAGGAGGCCTTGAAGATGAAGGAGGAGGTGCAAGCTGACAGCTCGGATGAAGATGTAGAATCATTGCTACAGCAAGCCAAGGAGCTTGAAAGCCACTATACGAGAGGAAGAGGTCGAAGGCATATCAGTGCCAAAACATGGAACGAATGGAGAGAGAAAGAAAGATTAATTGCTGACAAGGTAAGGAAAAAGATTGGTTCACCGGGACAGGGAACTTGATGTATTATCCTACATGTTGACTTTCGGTGTTCTCCTTTGATCTTCTTTTAATATAATATTTTGGGGCCTAGCCCCACCTTTGAAAAAAAAAATTAAGATCTTTATAAATTTCAATAGATGGAAGGAAAATATATGGATTTTTTATTCCATCACTTTTTGGTAAATCAGTAATTTCACATATGCCATCAAGCTTAGTTACCATTACTGAAATTATAGAATCCATTTAAAAACATATTGTATTTAGGTCTACCCTTTCAAATTTAATTGATAGGATATACATAGTCAATACTGAGATTCTTGATAGGGTTATCTAGGATCATTTCTCGACCATTCAGAGCATATATTATTTTTATAATTTTTCTGCATACCATGTGACCTTTTCATGATAGAACTCTACCTCAATATAACAAGAATCAATAGTTTTTAATGCGGCCTTCTCATCGTGCAATGTTCCAATGTTAGTATTAAAGAAATACATGATAAATTGGTAGTATGATAAAGGAAAAGATTCATGTTGATGTATCCAAGGCCTTCCATGTAGAATATTTAAGACTTTATCCTACTAGAAAACCATGAAATCCGATGTAGATACAATATCCTAAAATAAATTTTGAGTGTATATTTCCTAGATGTCCATATTGAGCCGTTTTGTGGGGTGGTGCCCATGGTTTTGAGTAATATGGCATGAAATATCCCAACGCCAAGAATACATTGGATGTAACACAATCTCATCATACACTGACTTCCCTTCATCCTTTGGATCATGTTGCTTCTTTATGGATAGGAATTCCTAGGATTGATCTTTTGATGAAGATGGTTTGGTTACAATAGAAGTGGAAAGTGGAAAGTCAATAATTTCAATTATAATCCTAGAATAGAATGAGTTCAGTTTATTTATTTTTGAAACTTCCAATCATCACTCTTATGGGTATTCTTGCTTTTGAATTTCATTCATCCATCTTCCTCCTTTAGAATGGTAATAATAAAATATTCTTCCTGGGCTAGTGAACTTTTTAGTTTAACGTGTCCAAATTCTAAAATCCTTTGTATTAGATCATTTAACATAAAACATTATAGAATGGGGTGTCCTATAATATGATGGAAGGGAAAATATTTTAGGAGTTCCTCATCTCATTATTTGTTTGGTAACATTGGTCTTGATAGTAGGACTGTGTTTTTTTCCATGGATTAAATGATGTAACCAGGAACCTTTTCATTATGAAAAGAATAGAATTTGTTATTTAACCTCGCAATCCATCTTCACCTCTAATATTTATTATCACATTTACGTGGAAGTTATTGTTGATGATGGTCAGTTGGAGGATTCCTATTATAAGATGGGGGGTTTTATGTAGAATCCTGTATAACTGCTTTCTTGAGTGTAATTATACCATCCACTTCTTTTCCCATTATCCTTCCTAGAGTTGATGGGATTACATTATATTTTGACTTGTTTTACATGATGTAATTTTCAACATGATGGGAAATGAATTCATGGAATCAAAATAAGCTTATGAATTTCACATTGATTAATGGTGTGCATAACTCATCACAATGATTTCCAAGATAGATTTGTAAAATCTTCTTGGGGGAAAGGTATAAGTATAGATTATGTTAATACATTATACTAAGAAATGAAATTTATATATCTTTCACTATTCTTTTGTTTTTAATTGGTAGTTTCAAAGACCATTGTCTTCTAAAGCATTGAGATAAATTGGAAATAGAATTTCTGACAGTGTTTTTCGAATCTAGTGATTGATCGAGATTGGGATCTTTTATACCGGACAAAGGCCGACCCCTAGAGTGATTTCCAAAATCCTCTGATATTTACTTATTCTTCTTGTTGAGGGTCCCTATCATGGGATCACCGTAGGAAATTAAATGCATCATATGATTGTTCTGATATCCCAAACCATTAAATATTTGAAATGCAGTATTCAAAATTTTTGGTGGTGGAGGAATCAGATTTATCCACTCAGGGTAAGACTTATTTTCTGGTTGTACTAGTGTGTGGAATTATTTTAGAACTAACAATAGAGTTGTTAATCACTCTATTGTATTCATAATAATATGGGGAATATATGGACTAGATGGGACCTATACAGGAAAAGTAATTGAATCATTAACTGGTGAGGGAACTAGAATGTACACCAGTGGGGGATCTATCATTATTTGTCTTGGAAAACCTATTTTTCCAGGCATGTAAGGATTTTCTTGACCCAGTTCCGGTAGTGTACTCATTAGAGTGAATTCATTATCTATATTAGATGTTGCATCAAAAAAGTTTTTTAAGGACCTCTTACTCGATGTTCTTGTTGAGGATCTTCTTACAGAGCATGTTTAGTAGTAATACTGCCTTGTTGTAACTCATCATTGATTATTCATAACTCCTTCAACTATTCCTTTTTATGGGAAAATATATTTTCAATCGAGAAATATTGATCTTCTACAATGGAAAAGTGACAGATGATATAACTTTTAACATTACCCTTGTTTGGTTCCTTTCTAGGAGGTTTGTGTTTATTATTTTAGTTGACAGCTAAATTTTGGGTAATCATCTAATTTTGGGTATGCACGCATCCTTCATTTTCCTCAGTGAGTACCACATTATGAATAAGAATATCATACTATAACTCCCCTAAACTAGACTCATTTTCTAGAAGATCTTACACTATATAATTAATGAAACATACTGATGTATAATGAGTTAATGGAATTCTATCAGTATCTTTGTATTATTTCCTTAATCATCATCCTCTATGCTATTTTTTCACTTATTTTTTGGTTCTCGAGGGATATAATGATGGTATTTATTCTGATATAAATGCTCTATTAATTCATTTGGGAATTCACATTGTGGATTCTTTACTAATAAATATATAACTTTCATCCACTGAGAAGGGATTTATATATATATGAAAAAGACCCAACCCTAAAGACTGGGGTTGCTCTTCTTGTTCTTTGTCAACCCTTTATGATCTATTTGTTAACTCCAATGATTGGCTTATGAATCCCACAGACCAATAGGGTGGGGTGGTATCTAAACTCCATTGGCTGATATCAGTGTAGATACACTTCTTAATTTTGAATTATGGTCTGAAAAATGGATCGGTACATTATCTAAAACCCACATAAATCATCAGGTTCAAAAGACCACTGTACTATTTCAAAACATTTTTGTGATCTGATAGATGATATACTCTATGTGGGATTCCTACTCACTACATTTAGAATCTTGATGCAGAAGCATCCCAATAGCATTCTCTTTTTTGGTCTGACATTGGTGAAAACCAATTGAGTCCATCTCTTGCTAAGAATTTCTTTTGTAAAAGGCAGGAATTTTTTATTATATCTTTCTTGGGGAAATAACATTTCCCGATGCCACTTTTGGAGGGATTTTATAATTTTGGATAGTAGTGAATTGCAATACTCACTATTCACCCCATCATTCGATATAAACACTAGATGGGGTTTTTGAGAAAAATTTTCACAACCTCTTTAATGAATTGAGTTATTCACATTGAGGGGCCTCCTCTTGCATTCCAATATTTGGATGTTAGGAAACCTGGAGAGATGACAAGTCAATTTTACACTACAACCCTTCTATTACATTAACATGACTTTGATATCCATCATATGGTAATAGATATATTTTGAGATGATACAGAGTCTTCCATATAATGAGTTGGATACCATGAATGAAATCTTCTTCCATCATTTCAGAAATGTTTCATTTAGAGGATCCAAATGCCAAAACATGACTCGTATTTCACCCTTAACAAGTGGTTTTATCATATTCAACATATCATGTTCATATTTTTCTAGAGGTTTCTCATCATGGTATGACTAATGTGGACACTTCTCTATTGCTCTATCATAATAAATTAGACCAGTTGATACTTCCTCTTTTCTTTAGAATGAAAATCACCCATAGAAGGTTCAGAGAATGACCATAATATTGTAATGTCTTATTTCCAAGAATGTATTTCACTTTCTAGTAACAAAGAATCTGGAATGAAGAGCCTTATATTTGCATGTTTCTCATGATATTGGGGTTTCTAATCATTAAATTGTCAGTTAGAGAATATTCCTGACAATTTGAAACACTACTATAGAGATGAAATTTGCAGTGAACGACATCATGGGGAGGAACACTATTATTGACTAATACAAGGAATAAATCCCCTTGCTCCTTGGTCTTATAGACACATATATAGTTTTCACAGTTGTCATTTAGAGTTGGGTTCTCTAAATTTCCTGAATTTTAATGATGTTAGCCTTCCTGATGATTTATCCAATGAGTAATTTCAGAATTAATGCTACCAATCTCATAATGTTTTAATGGGATGGTTGGATTTTGGGATACAATTGATGAATTTCTGAGGGCTTCAACAAGTCCTTCAATCTGAAGAGTCAAATCCCAGATCCAATATTGAATCTGAAACTGTGCTTGGTGATACTTCTTCTTAGAAATTGACTTATACATAGTTAGAACCACTTTCTTGGAAATACATTTATCATGAGCAGGTATATGTGCCTTATTTAGAGGCACTATCTGAACAGACCAATTATCTGCAATTGGAACCGATGTACATGCCCAATATAGTTATTTGTATGATATTGGGGAGTATTCCCCTTAACCATTTTGGAATGGAACAGATGAATGTATTTTCATCAGGATGGAATTCTGATGCTTCATCCATTGTGTGGGGATAGAATTATGTGCATTCCCATTTAGTACTACTAACTTTTAGTTTATGATAGTTTTGCAATCTTTGGAGATATGAGCAGGGATTCGGGTTTTCCCATTCACCATTTCAAAAAAAAATTGGTAACTTCAGCACCTGGAATGTGAATATAAGTCCATTATGTATTTGAAGTATGTGTATCCATCTTCCACTATCCTCCCCTTTTTGTCAATGGATACTTATAGTACTGATTTAAGGGGTAGAGAGTTGAGTCTTCCCTAGGTTTGTCAGCAGAGGTTTCCGAATCACTTATATGAATGTTATTAAATGAGACTATTGGAAGGATTGATGGATGCGGGCAGGGGTATGTGCCTACTGAATATTTTTTATCAACCATGATCGATAAACTCTTTTTAATGCTAAAATTCAAGATGGTTGGTCATGTTGGTGTGTGAAGAAATATGTATGTGCCTTCTCATTGTATACCACCATATTTGAATGGTGAGATTAGTTTGGAGGCACCAGATGAGCCTACTGGCGGGAGAAGATAAAGTTGATGGGTGTATGTGAACGTTCATTATTTTCCACCTCGATGTGTTGATGGACTTATCTAGAGGGTGTAAGGTTGTAAACTTCTTCATGTTGGTCTCCTGTTGACAAGGAGGATTCGTCTTTCATGTCTACGTCTGAGGGACCTGGGCCAGAAAGTTGAAGATAACACACTCATCATGTTGAGGGTTTTCTGCTTCATGGTGTTGCTGGTGATGATTATTTTTCAGATCCATTGTGATGGACTCCTTCTTCTTTGGGATAAGTCCATGGATGGACTCTTGGTCGACATCCAAAGAATAGGGGGTGGTATTGGAGATTGAATTTTGAGGATAAATCGTGATACAGTAGAAGGTGATGGATGGATCCATCAGCTTATAGACCACCTGTTGTCATAGACAAGATGACCACCAGTTATTCTTGATTTAGAGGGCCTATGGAGAAGCCTCCATGTTTGTTATAGTACCATATTGATGGTACTCTTGGAATAATGCATTAGATACTCATTATTGAAGATGCTGAGTTGGTGATGATGTCCTTATAGTGGACAAGGATCTAGCTTGAGAAGAAATCAGGGAATTCATGTGTGTAAACATGAAGGAATCCATTTCTAGAATGAATGGAGTTCTTGGAATGAATGTTCTTGTATATATGAAAAATAAAATAATGAAAACTATTAAAGCATCATTTTTCTTAAATGGATGCTTGAGGGATTCATTCCCTTGTTTTTCCCCCTTTATATACTGATATGGGCCAAACTGATTTGTAACACTATCATCTTAGTTAAGGATTCACATTAGGTAAACTTTTTTTATTTCCCCTATAATGCGTGTTTGAATTAGGAATCACTATATATGGATGGTTTCCATCTGATTTTTTTTAACTTGATACACCCAACAGTTTTGTATACAATGGAACCTACATTCCCAAGATAGTTGTTCATTAGGGTTGTCGACCTATGATTCTTAAGAACTCACATTGTTCAAGAGGATTTGAGGTCAGTCTAATCTCACCCTTTGTGGGGATTATTTCCTACTATGGACTCCCTTATTGATTTAATATATGTTCATGAATCCTTATTAATTTACAAAGAATAATGTAATTATCCCTTGAAATTTAAAATCAATTAATAGCATTTTTTGAATTAAAAATTATCTGTATGTATTGGGGATTATTCATTATTGGATATATCAATATGTATTGAAATTTCATCATAAATGGTATCCTTTTATTTATAATTAATGATTATTTATCAATTTTTATGATGATTCTAGTTTTTTAGACACTCATTCGGGAACCCAAGAATCAATCACCCTCTATGGAGAAGGAAGCATGTTTTGATGTGGGTATCGTACCAATAAATGGGAAACCTATGTATCCACGTGAATGAAATCGGAATGTTTATAGTGCAGTTCCTATTAATGGGACAAAACATACCTTTTACGATCAGTTGATAATGACCTAAATGTAAAGATTAATGTCATTAGGTAAGGAAATCTAGGCATATGGTTCATAGTCAAAGATTAATGTTGGGTTTATTCAAATGTATCCCGAAAAACATGGAAAGTATATGAGTTTACTTTTTGGATTAGAACCTATTGAGATTATGGCCTAGAGAGAATATGTTTGATTCAGAGTGTTGAGTTTGATCCTTTGGGAGGCTTCTTACATATCCCACTTGGATGAGAATTGTAACCAATGTAGTAGGTAAGTATAACAAGGGAGTGTGGCCCTCTGGAAGATATAGGTTGAGGATTACTCCTAATGTGGATTCCCATATAACAATTTCTATGATATATTTTATATCTCATGGAGATTCAAGAGGTATTTAACTTGATGATTATTCTTAAATACGATGCCTGGACTAAGGGAATTATGGTCGGAATATTGAGACGCTTTTCAATTGAGCTTGGGAAATAGGTGAAGGATTCCTATATATCCCAATAATAGTTGGAATCTGAGTTCTTATAGTTATTGAGATTAGGTGGATTATGAGGTTGTTGTGATTTTTAGAAATATCTAGGCCTAAGTGAGTCATGATCAGTGTGAGAAACAAGAGGATGTGAATGATTCAAAAAACCACACACTTTCTCCTCAAATGCCAAAATACCTCGGTCCTATGGTGTAAGAAGATGTGGCAGTGGTGAAGGAGGAAACATAAATGATCCTTTCAGTGTGGAATTAATGTGATTGTCATTAGGTCTAGCCCGAAAGGATAGGGGCTCACTCAAGGGGGTATTCTATATTGATCTTTGGTTAGCGATTACTCTTTTGGAGGATTCCCATGTATTGGTTGGGGATTAATTATAATAGGGATCAACACATATTATTTGTGGATAACATGTATATAGGATGCACATTCAAGGTTTGTCTAGGGATTACTCTTAAGAATTATTCTCATTGAAGATTGGTTGGGGCTTAATCTTAGTGAGGAATCACATTTTAGTTTTTGATGGGGATTTATTCTATAGAGGATTCCCATTAATGATTTTTGGGGGATTACTCATAAGGATGATTCGCATTGAATATTGGTTGAGACATAATCCTATGAAGGATTCCCATTTAATATAAGTTGGGGCATTCTTCATTGTATAATGAACATTTGAGTTTGTTTGGGGCTTACTCTTTTGGAGCACGACCATTTGAGAGTTTGTTGGGGTTTACTCATAAGGAGGATTCCCAATTGCGATTTGGTTGGGAATTACTCTTAAGTAGGATTCCTATTTAGTTGGAGCTTACTCATAAGGAGTATTCTGATTTGAGATTGGTTGGGGCCTATTCCTATAGAGGATTCCCATTTGATATTTTTTGGGGGATTACTCATAACGATGAATCCCATTTAGTTGGGTCTTAATTTTATGGAGGTCTCCCATTTGGGATTGGTTGGGGCTTATTCCTAATAAGGATTCCCATATGAGACTTGGTTGGTACTTACTCGAGAAGAGGATGCCCATTTGAGGTATAAGGAGTCTCTCAAGGAGTGTATTGTATTAATGTATTAGTGTAATTCATGAGGATAACCAGAAATCATTAAATTGGAAAATAACCAAGAATATTATGTTGACTCAATGAATTTATGGGAGTATGGTGGATAATCAAAAATCATGGTATTTTGTGGGGGTGATAGTTTGGCCACAAAAAGGGTGAAATGGATAAATTCATTGACCCATCCTGCGAAGATAATGGTGCGACTCTAAAATTATCATGGGGGTTAGTGGAAAATGTGAAGGGGCATGACCATACCTCGGATGTGATCCCGAGTCAGGGTGTGGGGGCGTAGCCACTATGGTATTGAGCAGTGGGGTCGTACAAGTGCTACAACATGGTTGGTCACACATGTGTTTCTCAAAGGTGGGTCACACAGTTTCTCAGCCCTGATTGGTTGCACGGGTCCTCTAGGTAGGTAATCCTACATGATGTGTCATGCTAGTCCTCTACCAAGGTGTGTTGTGTAGGTTCTCCTCGAAGGTGGGTATAGTAGGTTCTCCATGCAAGTGCTCCATCATGGTGGGTTGTGTATGTGCTCCACCATGGTGCTTCATATAGGTGCTTCACCAAGGTGGTTCATGCAGGTGCTCTTCCAAGTTGGGTCACACAGGTTCTCTGCCATGGTGGGTCATGTAGCTACATTGCCAAGGTGGGTCGCTCAGGTGCTCCGCCAAGATGGGTCACCCAAGTTCTCCACTATAGTGGGTTGTGCAGGTCCTCCACGCATGTCATTGGCATAGTTATTTGGTGTAGGTCTAGGTTTTCTAGACTCTCATGGGAATTTAAACCTCTTTTTCCCTGTAATTATCTCTGCAGTCATGTTTCAGATAATTACATGGCAGTTTTTGATGATCTGGATGAAGGTTGTAGCACAATGGGAGCTTTGGGGATTTATTCGAAATTATAGCATTTGAAATAAAGAAACACAAGGTTCCTATTTATAGGTAAGGAGGGGACTTGGTCGAAAGGACGTTTTTTGTATAGGTCCTCCTCGTAGGTCCTCTACATAAGTCTTGTGGTGCAGTTCATCTGTGTAGGTCCTACACACATGTCCTCCACGTAGGTGAGGCACATACCACTATAAAATATCTCTATCATTCATGGGCCATTACTTTCGATCCATATGCCAATTTGGACTATTTGACTAGTCATATAGGTTATCTAGAAGATATATAAACATTTAGAGATAATGAATAAACCATGTCTTTTTATACAAATCTCTTAAATTGAATTTTGATGAACTGATAGCTTTTTATCATCGATCCTGAAAATCCATGATCTACTCATTAATAGAGGGGTTATCTTCACGTATCCCTTATTGTGGAGAAATCTCATTGAATATTTAAATCCATCAATGAATTCTGCGGAAATCTGAATTAAACACATTCTTTTGGATCAATACTTTTTTTCCATGGATATAATCTTTCCATTAAAGCACTTTTCGATTCCATTGAAACTATTCAATATGTTCTTGTAAATCCACCATGAAGAACATAAATTGAAAAAAAATTATATTTCACCATTCATAATTCATGAATCTAAATAAAAATATCTTTTTATTATTACATTAAGAAGGTTACCTCATCTTTTTACACAATACATCTTTACTTTCACATTTTTTATCCAGTCTCATCATCTCCTTCAATGTAACCATTACTCACACCACATTGTTGGTTCCCTTTATGATCATTCATTGTGAGACATTGTGTTTCGTAATGACCAATTATTATACACTTAAAACACTTAATCCATTATGGTGTCTTAGGTAGTCCAATATTATCATCCATTTTGTTAACTGAACTCATCATCTCTCTCTTTACAGTCAATTGATTTGTGTCTATATTTTCCATAGTCAAATAATCTTCTTGTCCATCTAAGATAATAACAATGGTGATTCTTTCAACATTATTGAAAAAAGGAAACCAAATCTTCTTTAATCCATGGTCTTCATTACCCTAACTCTTAGAGAATTCATCATTTCTTTTAACATGTGAGTGAGAGTTTTTGTTAAGGTACAAATTGTTAATCATGTTCTATGAAAACTGATTAGGCTTGGTGATAAAATTGTTTTCTACAGTGATTATCCCTCTTAACTGATCACTATAAAATCGTCTATCAAATACAATTTAAATCAAGTTCATTATTTTTTCCTCCATTTTCTAAAACTAAAAACATATCATGAGAATTAAAAATCACATAATGAATCCACATAGCCATGAAAATAATTACGTATATAATGTTTAGATCCTAAAACTGTATTTAATCCAGGAAACACAAGGTTTTTTTCTTGGTTATTCATAACCATATTATATTTAAATCTTTCATGATAGTTCAGGAATAGTTTTTGAATTCCCAAAGAATATCCCCCAGGAGTGTCAAACGAGGAGTGAAAAAATGCCCTTTTTCATCTAAAAGATTAACCCTGGTCAGGACCATGGCATATTGTCATAATAATTACCACTGGATAAATCAATTCTAGTGAAACATCTAGTTATAATATCTAGAAAATGATTTATTTCTTAGAAACCATTCAATAAATCCTTTACCCAAATTCTAGGATATTTTCTTAAATATTGACTCACTCTTATACTTATCTATAGATATATTATGATACAAATCCTTATAAATACACCATGGGATCACACTAATATTTTCTTATCAATTTTTCTAGAGGTTAACTAATACTTTGATCTCATATCAACTATAGTAAACCTCAATTTTCATACATTAAAATTACATCACATTTTCAGGAAACATAAAATATTATTAAAACAGTTTCCCAATGTTTGTACCAGTCTAGTGCCTTTAGAAACATGGAATCATAAACACTAGTTCCAAAATGAGCTAAATAATCATCCACAAGGTTCTACTTGACTACAACTTTTCTTATACACATCAAACATAATACATATCTTGATAAAATAGGGTATGGAAAGATTAAAATGGGTGAGATCAAATGCTCACTATGACTAAATGATAAATATATGTAGTCATACTTAAGAGTATAAGGTTAAGAGAACATGATCATGAAAATGGATGATCAAACCATTCATATCAATGATCATAAATATATATCATGTCACAAAATATGGAAGTTCATATGACATGATTCATAAAGAAATAAAGATAATAAGCAAGGAAATAATAACATAAGAAAAAACATGGAATCGTGGAAATCAAAAAATCATATAATATTATTTCCATAGTAGCCAAATAATCGATGAAAATGCCATATTAGTAGTATGGTCTCACTCCCCATAACTTTTTCATAGTCATATTCACTATAATATATATATTAATAGTATGAGTTCACTCCTCATTCTATCATGGTTGTCATGGTTCACTCCAATGTGCATCATAGAAGTCAGGGTTCACTCTGAAGATAATTATAGTCTACCTTTAGAGATATAAATCATTACCCAATGCATTGGAAGATGATATAGGTCCCACCCATCTCATAATGAATTTATAAATAAATTTTCCACATGATTATTAAATATAATATCATAGCCCATTGAAATAAATTAGTTATCATAAACATGTAATCATATCATAACAATTGGAAATTGTTACATGTTTTATATTCATTTCATTAAAAGAAAAAGAAATAAAATATAAAATATTCTAATAATCATATAACATATGAATGGGAAACTGATTTCATAAACATATAACCCATTAATGAGAAACTAATTTCATAGACAAATAATATGTGGAAGAAAAACAATTATCAAAATGGAAATATCATTAAGCATAACCAATTAATAGAATGAATATTAAGGGAAATGTGAGATAATTTGGAAGAAAGTCATGAGTAACATCAATAGATGTCATATTAGAAGGAAAATTACTTGAAAATATATTTTCAAAACATTTCAAGACAAAAATAACATTTCATATTTGAAAATTTTTTTTAGTGAAAAAAAATTGAAAAAAAGTTCATAGAAAATATCTTGAAAATTGAAAATAATAATTAAAAACATTTTTAAAACATTTTTCATGAAAACATATAGAATAAGAATCATAACATTTAAAAAAATAAAATAAAACACCTTTAAAACACTAAATTAATTCTTGAAAATGATTGGAACCCATTTCATTGAAAATATATTAAAAGCTATAATGAAAACTTGAAAATATTTTGAAAACAATTTCATTTAAAATAACATTGTAAACATATAAAGAAAACATGAAAATATTTTGAAGACTGCATTACATGAATACTTATAAATGAATCTTCACAAATGTTTTGAAATAATTTTTTTCATTAAAACATATAAAATAATCTTCAAAACTATTTTAGAAGAATTTTACATGAAAATTTATTAAATAATCTAGAAAAATATTAGAAAAACATTTCTAGAAAATAATTTTAAAAACACATTATTAAAAAGAAACCTTATTTACATCAAATGTATGCTTCATAGCAATAAGGGCAAGTAAATTTGTACATGTCATACGAGGTAAAATGTACATTAATTTTGCACATTAAAATAGGTAAAAAAATTCCGTATTCAAAAAGAGAAAATAATATTCATTTGAAAACATTGTTAAAAGGAAAAAAGGAGAAATTGTATTTTAATTAGTATAGGAGAATATGGGAATATTATTTCAAACAATTTTTTGAAAACTTGGTTTTGATGGATCATAGATTTCTGACCAAAGATATAGAAAATTATGGAATTCTTAATGAACAATTTCAATACTATATTATATACTATATAGTAGAAAAATGTGACCAATACATAAATAAATCATGAATAACTAGAGGAGATGAAAATTCTTCAATTATCATGAGAGAAGGATAATAATATTTAATTGAAGTAAGTATAAATATAGACACTATCAATAATTGATGTGATTTTTTCAAAAATCTCTCCCCACTAGGTAACATTGAACCATACTCTTATTAACAATATAATATTTTATGATTTTTTTCAAATTAATTTAACCTTATTGATATTTTTTTTATGAAAAACTTGTGGATTATTTTAAAATAATGTAATATGTTTAGATTTTGTTATACACAAAACCATGTCTCTTATGAAGTACACGCAACAAAAATTATAGCATGTTGTACACAGAACACCATGGATATATTACGTTACATGAAAAAATGAGTTTCCTCGATGGATTGTGTAACATGCAAGATTGAGTTTTATAGAATAATAATATATCACTAAAATAATATTATTTAATATAATAAGATATATATATTCTATTTAATTTGTGTTTTTGAATTTTATTAACTAATTTATGACAAAACATGGCTCATAAAAATAAAAAATGAATTAATAGGTTATATATTAATTAGAAATAAATATGAAAACTAGTTGAATATAAAAGAAAATATTATTATTATAATTATTTTGACAATAATAAATAAAATTCATTATAATTAATATGTTATATTAATGTAATATGTATGTTATATATTAAATAAAATATTTTTGATATTCCTCTAATAGATTTTACCGAAAAATGGAAATAACAAACAAAATTTTCTATATTAAAAACCCAATTTTTTAAAGGTATTATTTTGAATATTAATTTATAAAAAATTTGAATACAATTGTTAGAACATTTTTATATTTAATATTTCAATATAAAAATCATCGTTGGATTCAATCTATAAAAATTAGGAAAGGATATTTTATTTGAAATTTTCTAAAATGATTCATTTTTAATGAATATTTGATTAAATACCAGATTTTAATTAAAAACAATTTTCTCATATTATTTATTTAGAAGGTAAAATTTTAGTTTAAATTGGTTCATTTTTTTATTTAGAAAATAAATTTATAAATTGATCCAATTTAGGTAATTAGAATAAATTATATATTTAAATTGAATATAAAAACAATGCAATCATTTGAAAGTTTTTTACATTATAACTAGCATTGTCAGACGTACATTGAGAGTAATTTTAAATTAATTTATTACACTTATGTTGCAATAAATTTGAAAAATGGATTAGATATTTGAAATAATTATATTTTACGCTTCTTAATATGCTCAAATTTTCTTTTTTCCGAAACGAGTTGAGATAGTGATTAAAATTAATTACAACGGTTAAGAGAAAATGTAGGTTAATAATGTTCTAATCCATAAATTTATGAGAAAAAAAATATATAAACTTATAACACACACTTTTTGTTGAAATTTTTCAGCCATTAACCTTATGTTTTTTAGTTTTTTTAGTATATCTTTTATTTATGTAAAACTGTTGGTACAACTCTCTCTTTTTTAAGAGAAAGTGTGTCTTTTTCTATCCCTTTAAAAGGCAAACACCTCTACATGTTCGTAAAAACCTATCAAAAATATTAGTTTCATCCATGATCTACCCAATCGACTTCAAAACATAAATTATTTCCTTGTATTATCTTTCCCTTAGGTATAATTAAATCCAAGAAATCATTTTGGCACAAACCAAAACAAGTTACATAATTAAGTGGTAACACCTTCACTCAAGCTCCTTAATTTTATTTTCCTTATACACCAACAAAAATTAAATTATTATATAATTGTATAAAATAATTAATCCTTAATAAAATAGGATATTTTTATACTAAGAGTTCAACTTACACTTACACAGACCCTCATCTAGTGGTAATTGAACAAACTGAATACGTGTGTGACGAACTGGTGCCACACTAAAAGATGATTGTTCATTTTTCATTTACCACCAATCATGGTGAAAATAATTATGGAAAATTTATTTATATGTTATATATATTATATTTATAATTTAATTATTAATTATTATTCATTTATATATCTTATATAATTTTACATTCCTATTGGTGTAAATACAATAATTTTGTTTGAGAAAGTGTGGACTATAGCCCCCTCAAAGTGATTGGATTTGTTCATACACAACATGGAATTTACTACTGATGGGTTAGTGAATTTATATATTAAATATATTATTTCATAAATCTTCAATAATAATGATATACATATATAAATATATGTAATTTTGTTTCTTTCTTTCAATATGACAATAAAAACGAAAAAGAATTAATGTGTTCGTACTGATTACCATCACTATGAACAATGTATTCTACTAAATAATTTTATACTATATATATTATTATAATAAACTTATACTTAATATAAATGTTATTTATATCATTTATTAAATTCCTTAATCATTATATAATTATTAGGATCAAATATACATCTAAATAAGACACATGCAAAGAACGAAGTGAATATTACCCAAAGTGAAACCTTAACATAGGATGTTTAAAAGAGGGTAATATATGTTCAAGATCTAACCATATATGGTATTAGTTATAATAATATTGTTATTTTAAATATTTATAATAAAATTTTATTCATTATAGAGTTGGTTTGAACTAGTACGATGACATTCATGATACAATTTAAGGGGACTTCATCTCATATTTTATTTCTATGATCTACATGGTTTAATCACTATCCATTCCATTTTTGTTGTCTGTATATTGCCCATTTATGTATTAAATTTTTCATATAGTTAAATTTATTGGTATTTACAAATACATTCTATGACCATTATTTCTGGGGGTTTATGTTTCAAAAGTTACCCACTCAGTAAAATAGTTTTGTCTCAATTTTCTTTCATTGAGACTAATTTTTTGTTTTTAACATAAATAGATTTTCAATATATATATACTTATATATCACAGGTTATTTATGGAGTATCACTATTTTAAATATATTTCAAAATTAAATTAATTTTATTTTCATACAAGTAGATTATGTTCTAATGTTACCAGGTGATAATTGTATATTGAAACAACATCATCACTTTTCAAAATTGTTTATGATTTGTATTCAATTAATGAAATCTTGTGATCCATATCTGAAGACCATTCATAAAATTTCTTTTACTCATGTTATTCATGATACATTCATGTATTGGTACCATTTTTATTATCTTTGGTATATAATTTAGGTAAGAAATTGTTTTCATGAAAGCCATACATTAACCTCTCTTTATTCAAAAATCTATGTTTATTCACAACCATGTTTTCTAAAATGTGTTTCCCAGAATATTGTACCATTATCCTATAAATTTTAAAACGAATTTTTACCATTTTTTACAATATTTTAAAATTAATCTTCTTGTTATTCTCCACACAAGGATTTTTCTATCCTTTTTACTATACAAAAGGACTTCTCTTTTTACATAATAAGGAATGAACTTATTTACTCATCATCCTTTCTTTAAAACTATAGTTTAATTTTTAAACATAATATATTTAAGGAATTATTTTGAAAAAACTTTTTTATGGAAAATTGTTTTCATAATTTTTTCATGTTTTATTCAACTATTTTCAAGAAAAATTTTTTTCAAATTATTTTCTTGCTTTCTTTATATTTTTTAAAGAGTTTTCAAATATTTATATTATTAAAATATTTTGAAAATTATTTTATATTATTTCAAGGAAAATGTTGTTTAATATTATTTGAAGTCTACTTTATATGTTCTCAAGCTATTTTTTTAAAAATGATTTTAAAATGGTTTGAAGTAATAAAAATCATTAAAAAAAGTGGATATTTTCCTTACGAAACGTTGTGCAATGACATTTGAAAATTATTTTATATCAAAGGTGGAATACATTGATGTTACACATTCCCTTGTAGAAATTTATCTAATGGTTCCGTTCATATTCTTTTTATTAATGGGTTATGATTAATACCAAGGTCTTTATGAGACCTGTATATCTTCCATGTGTTATATATTTAAAAAATATATTTATCTTTCACTGGTAATATGTTTATTACATATGTTGCCATTACCAAGGATTTAGTTATTTGAAATCCATTTCTCACTCATGAGTTCTTATTTTCATGAAATTAGTATGAAACCTGTATTTGTTTTTATAGGTTATGATATGTTTACCTGTTCATTATAACTATTTCATTGCATGGGTTATGATATGATTGTTTATTATTTTTGTGGCACATATATGATTGACATCACTATGTTATGGGTGGGACCAATATTTCACTAAAATTCTATAGGTGATGATTTATACACCATTAGATAGACTAATATGGTCATGGGAGTGAACCTTGACTCCTAAGATGGACATGAGGGTGAACCATGACTACCCTGACAGTACGAGGAGTGATCGCTTGCTAATAAGATGGCCAAAAGATTAAACAATTACTACCAATATGGTATGGGGAGTGAACCCATAATCCAAATATTTTCTTGGATGAAATGTGTTGTATACTATAGAAATAATTTTATATGCTTATGTGTTTTCCACAATTTCACATCTTATTCTAACGTTAAGCTTTCTTGACTTATGCTCTTAATTCCACTATGATCCATGTATTAAGAAATTACAATTTTTATTATGATATATAATATTTAGTGTATGATATTAAAATTTTATTATCAAGTTCCAAACAATTTTTCATGTCATTCTTACACATTTTTTTATTTATCCTTATTGAGCATATGATCTCACCCCTTATTATGTTTCCTTTCCCTTATTTTTTAAGAAATGATTTAGGTATAATTACTAAAGGTTGAGATATTGATGGGATATGTAGAATATCATTCATGACAATATAATATTTTGTTATAATGTTTTTGAATACAATAAACCATTATGGTCATTGGGAAATTGTTATTGTAATTTACTGTATATTCATCCAAAATGGTTTAATATCCCTGTTTGTTAAGCATAGGTCAATATAATCCTCATGTAGGAAAATGATATTACATGAACATTAAAATATCATGAATGTAATTACATTCATGATATAAAATTTCAATGGTATTATATACACCACAAGGGATAATATAGTTGCATAATATGACATTTCTATCCAAGAAGAAAAGTTGTGACAAAAATACATTACTGATTTGTTAACATTTGAGACATAAGACCCATTATAGAAAGATCAGATAATGGATAAGTAAAAATTAAAAATTTCAAGTATAATAATTTTAGAATAAATCCTTGGACATTATACACACCAGTCAAAATATATTATTGGTGATTAAATAAGGTCTCCTATAGAAATACAATGTGATATGAGATCCCCTTACCTTATGTCTTGAATCTCATTTTACCAATAAAAGATTCCTATATAAGGAGTATAAATTTATTATAAATTTATAAAAAACCGTATTATTATATCTATTACCATATATGATTTTTTATTAATTTATTACCAACTTCTTCATGATTCCATGTTGAGGTTTTTCTTCAGGTAATATTCAATTTTTTTTTACTTGTTTCTTAATTTGTTATATATTTCATCTCTTTAAAAATATATTTATTTAAGGAATATAAAACATTATTTTCATATAATTTTTATTCAGAATAATTATATTATATTAATATATATAATATATTAGTATGAAATGGAATACACCATTCGTGTGTAAGGTAGGTCGTACGTACCAATGAATGTTGTTTTCATTTAATTATCATATTGAATAAAAGAAGGTAAATGAAATATATTTATATATATGAGTATTTATCATTATTATATTAGCCTTATTATATCATATATATCACATAAGTTCACTAAATATATCCTTAATAAATTCAATTTAGTGTTTGAATAAATCACATCGTTTAGATGTGGCAGTAGTCCACACATTCTGGAACAGAATTATCGTATTGATTTTAAATGGAAAGTAAAAATATATATCTTGTAAAAGTAATAAATAATAAAAGATACAGAATAAATATAATATATTTTATATATGAATATATTCCACATCATAATTTCCACCATGAGTTTTGGTAAATAAAAAATGAACTATCATTATTTAGGGAGGTGATAGTTCGTCAAACACGAAAATTGTATATTCTTTACCCCTTAGATAGAGGTGGTTGTAAGTGCTGGTCGAACCCTGTTTATAAAAACATACATTTATATTTAGGAAAATGGTTTTTTTATAAATACATGTAATTAATATAGTCTACGGGTGGATAATGAAAATAAAATAAAGGATCTTAAGTGAAGACGTTGCCACTTAATCAGGTAACTCCATTTGGTTTGTTCTAAAATGAATTCTTAGGTTTCTTTATGTTCAAAGAGATTCTTCTATGATGAAGGGAGATATGTTTGTACTTTTATTAAGCATATCTTGGTTGAAAATTTGTGGTTTGAGAGGTGTGAAGAAGGGGGATAGGTGTTGGCCTTTTATAATGAAGTAGGAGTCGCACTAATGTAAATATTTTATGATAGAATTCCACCCCCACATTTCATATTGATATTGAAACCAATGATGAAAAAAATTCAATAAAAAGGATTATAGAGTATAAATTTGTCCATCCAATGGCTCTTATACTAGATTTTATGTATTTTTCTCCCTTAAATTTATGGTTTAGTTCTTAGTTAAGTATAATTTAACATTAATCGAAGTAATTAATTTCAATTACATTCATTAATACTTTTTGAAAAAACAATGTTACAAAAATTAAAAATTAGAAATAATTAAAATTACTAATTTGTAATCCCTTTTTTTACATTCAAATAAAACAATTGGAAGAAATTAATTTAAAATTAATCCCTCTCATGGGAGTACACTGTGATTTTTTAAAGTAAAAATGATCAATAAGTTTCTATGTATTTGTTACAAATTTCAATGAGAAAATAGTTCCAATGAAATAAATTTAATTAATGGATAATAGTATTATTTAATTGAAAATTTAAACAAAATTAATATATAATTTTACATTATGATTAATTTAGATGAAAAATCATTTTTGATCTGAAATATGTTATTCTTTATTGTTAATTAAAAATGAAATATTGCATAAAAATAAAATAAAATTATCCAATTTAAATTTTCAGGTTTCTAATTAAATTATTGAGTTTATATTGACATATTAAATCTATATATGTTCCAAAATTTGGATTTAAAATGGTTTCTCCATTAAAATGTGGTAAAACTACCTTTATATAAAAATTTTCAAGTTTTTTTGCATGAAAATTTGTTTGTTATTATCTTATGTATATCAAATATATTGAATTAATATAAAAAATATTTTATTGATTAAAAACATATATGTTAATTAATACCACTCACTTATTAAAAATAATTTAATTGTTTAGGATAAAATAGCTTTATGAAAATAAAAATAAAAATATTTACCTTTCTATTCCATCAGTTTTCATATTCATTTATAATTAATAGGGAACTTATGAATTCATCTTATATTTTTGTTAAATATTTATTTTTATAAAGTGTTTTATACTATTCATTACTTACCATTTCACATCTAGGTTATATC
The DNA here is from genome assembly GCA_963277665.1 of Viscum album. NCBI lineage: Eukaryota > Viridiplantae > Streptophyta > Magnoliopsida > Santalales > Viscaceae > Viscum > Viscum album. The sequence continues at coordinate 1,426,408,126 of OY728156.1, read as the reverse complement.
TTATTATATTAAAAAATAATATTTTAATAATATATTATTGCTCAGTATTCTTCGATAATGCATGTTACATTAGACATCAAGGAATGTAATTGTTTCATGTAACACAATCTATCTTTAGTGTTCTGTATAGGTAAATAAAAATTTTATTTTTCATATTGTTCATGATTTTCTTGGTGTTGCGTATAACATTATCCAAAAATAATGCATTAATATAATATAAAAAAATTTACTTTTTCATGGAAATAAAAAATAATAATAGAATCATATAATTAGAAAAATATAATTCACTATATGTCATGTTTTTATATTTGGTGTTATTGAAATCCTATGATTCTAGAAAGTCAATAATTATTGCACGGTAAATGTGGTATAATATTCTTTTACCAAGAAATTATTTTCTCTCATAGTGTAGGAGAAATCTCAAAAGATAGATTCATTATAGTTGACTCTAGTGGAAAATAGTGGTGAACGATTTCTTAAAGTTTATAGTGGCGACTTTGGTACATCTTAATCTTATGATAGAGTCTCTTTTCGAGGGAACAACTATATGGTTATACATAACAAGAGAACATCAATATATGTTCTAAATGGACTTTCTAATGGATGAGACCATGCCATTATTTTCATGTTATGGAAAGAGGTTTTGACCACATAGAATGACATGGTGATGAGATAGTATCATAATTCCCCCATGGATGTAAATATTATTACATCAAAGATATATTAGAACGATCAGTGGTAGTTTTGTGGGGGAGGAATTTGGAGCTTTGTTAAGTTTTTAACTCAATGCCTCGTATTTCATTAGGTAAATGATTAACAATATGCGTCACCAGGGTTGAATCAATCTATCACGATATTGAAATGGATGTGGGATATAATATGAATTAATTTTTTGATGGGGATTACGTGAACTGTGATAGTCCATGATGACGTTAGGGTAATTTTGGACTAACGTACCAAGTCAACATGTTTTCATTCTATCATGGAGGTGATCCTAATTGATTGTTTTAGGGTTTTAAACATACAAGAGATCGTCTAGATTCTTAAGGTCCTCATGATTATCCCCAACTATTATGATGCTCTATTTATATCATGGTTGCGGAGGGGTTGTTTGGAGGCCTTTAGGACCCTATTGGGGATGTGTATTAAATTTCACTCCCCTAAATATGGGAAGAAAACGAAAACCATCTAGGGTATGAATTATATTCTATGAGAATGTGTGATAGACATTCCTTGTTGCTGTGAGGATCAAATACCGTAGGTATAGTTTTATTATAATAATATATACCACTCTAATTTTGGAATGCAACCATTCGAGTCCCTTTATTAGATACCCTATAGGTCACCCTTATGATAGACATAGATTGAAGAGAAATATTTTTTAAGCCATGTATGGTGTAGGAAACACCAGTGAAGATTTTGGGTGTTCCAAAACTATTGTCAGATAGCTTAGTACCGATTAAAATCGTACACAAACATTCATCATATAACATTGATTTTTGTGTAGGGAAACCATTTCTTATTGGGAGTCTCCACTTGAAATGGATTATAATGTATTGGTTATGTATTATCTAATTCCCCATAGTTCGCTCGGCCTTTCGAGTTTCTATGTGAGGTTGGTGAGGATTCTGATACTCTGGCCTTATCCCCATAGTGGAACCAAGTTCATGACTTCATCCATTAGTCATAGATGAAAAGACATGGGAATGGCCTAGAAGATTTTTTGAATGGTATATATTAACATTGATTATACAACCACCATTTTGGAGTACGAAATAGTTATTATAGACCAATTGGAGAGGATACATTTCATAAGTACCATTTTATTTTTATGAGTGATTTTATTGAATTAGAATAAAAATGAGAGATATTAGGATAATGATTGAATGGTGCATGAAAAATATCCAAACCTTTTATGTAGTGTATTATTTATGTATTGAAAACCCTTGTAGGAAAGGATAATTTAATGACTCTATTTTTGTGCGTTACTCCATTAAAAATTCCAATATATGTTTTTTTATATTTAATCATAGTTGTATATATGTAAGGTTTTCGTAGAGCCCAAGAATTAATCTATTAAAAATAATTATATATATTACAATCATGCACAAATATATTTTTTGTAAAAAAATATTTCCACATTGATTAAGATCTCATATGGGAAATATGAGCCTGTTGTTATTTTTGGAACATTGGTTTTACCAAAGGCATGATCTAATGTTGGTTAGAGTCAGATGATCCCTAGAAAAAGTACATTGGTAGGTGAATTAAGTAAATTAATTAATTAATTTATGTAATTAAGTAATACTAAGAAAACATCTATAAATTATCTATTGTATACAATCTACTGGGTTACCAACCAAACCCTTATATATTATATATTAGAAGTAGGTATTATTCATTGGCATTTCTAGAGAAGGATCGAGGACAGAAAACCATGATTAGAGAGATCATGAGACCGATCAGGAAGTCATTGAGTCTTATTATTGTATAATAATATACGTTTAACATAACAAAAAAAATCTAATTTGGAGGTGGGATTAGTTATTTTTTTTACATCACCCAAAATGGCTGTTTTTGAAACTATGAATTTTATCTTATTATTTATTGAAATATAATTCTTCACATGAGCGCCCCATAATTTAGAATTCTTAAATAATATTGTTATCCAGGTTTTGAATTTGAATCAAACTCCTATTGTTTCTAAAAACCATGGATATTGGATGGAATTGAATTAGAAAATATAAATATCAGTTCATTCATTTTCACTTCATTCAGTTTTTTTCTTCATTATTGACCTATAATGTTATTTTATGACATTTATGATCATGTTCAAGTATAATCGAACATCTGGAATCATGGTGGATGCATTACTAATAATTGGATCTGGGTTTTTTAGTTGGATGATGATGTGATTTGGCTGTTTGTGAAATGAGTTGTTGTGAGGGTCTCAGTTCTTTGTATATTAGAGTAGAATGTGTCATGTGTGAACCACATGAGTTTCGGTTAGAAATAACCAGGAAAATGGTGATATATCAGGCTACTTCATCCCAAGACCATACTCAAAAATTGAATTGATATGGAAAAACCATTTGATGTTATGTGGATGAGCTATGTGATTATTTCATCAGTTTCTAAAAAATCATGATGCACATGACATGTAGTATAGGAACACACAACATGTCCTCCCATGCCGATGGAAGCATGAATTTTTTTTGAGATAAAAATCACAAATTGTGTATGGCCCATACACACAACATTACCCGGTACTACTATATGGGTCTTTACCCCAAGAGTACTTGGGAACACATATGGCCAATTTTATAAAGACTCAAACCCCAATTTCCTGGAGTCTGTGCTAAAAATTTTCTCTATAATGTTTTTTAAAAATTAACATAATAATTTCAGGGAATAATATATAACATAGGATCATACCGATATATGTTTTAGATATTAGACACCCAATAAATTTTTATCATATTAGTACAAGAATAACATAAAATGAAAAGAAATACACCACATGCACTCTCTTCGTAAACGAAGCGAATGCCCTTGAAACATTGATCATGTGAAAAAGATTTTAAAACAATGGGATATAATTATATTTCCTACAAAAGGGGTTTTAAATCCTATGAAAAATAGTTTTAAATATATTATTTTGAAATATATTTAAATTTATACTTTTTAAGAAATTTTAGGAAATCACTTACAGTTTAAATGTACTATATCATTTAGAAAATACATACATTCAAAACGTTTTTAAACATGTTCTAGTGTTTTTCGAAAATCAATATGCATGATTTATAAAAACTATTCTAAGGTCCCTTGAAAACCTAAAAACACTCTGGGCCTACCCACATAGAGAAGGGAGGGTTCACTCCCCAATTCCCTTCAATATTTACAATGTTTAAGTTTCAGATATCCGGAAAACATTATAGATTGCTTTACATATTTTTTCCCAATAGTTTTTAATTTTGACCATGTGTCACTACATTAAAATAAAAATTCCCACTTATAATTGTTTATAAGTATGAATATTTGAATATATATATTTTTGAATATGAAATTTGATTTCCTAAAACATCGGATAGTGATACAACCAAAATTCCATCCATAAAATTTTTCATAAAATGTCCATGTGTTCAATCCTTCTATCACATGATAAATTTGTTATTCATATAAGTAATTGATATTCTTAAAAAAATCATAAAAATTAATTCTGTTATGAACATATGATTATAAAGAGATCATTTAAAATAAAAATAGTTTCTATGATATATATTTACTTATTAATTTTGAAATTAAACCATAAAATTTTAATTAAACATGAACTTATTATAGATTCCATAACTGTCGATGTAATGAAAGAACACATGCCCATTTTTATACAAAGATGTGACGTCTTTAATTTTAATATAACATAATGACATTCTATACACATTTTTTTCCTTGTCCAATGATAAATATTATAACATGCTAATAAACATTTTATCATTATGTAGTTTCAAAATAAGGTCTTGTAAAAGATCATAATATTAATTTTATCCTGCATCTATATATGATTATTTCAAATAATCAAATCATTAAAAATTGATAAAAATGATGATATATATAAATAAATATATACATATATATGTATATATATGTATATAATTTTTCTTCCATGGAACAATTTCCATAAATGAGAATATAACAATAACTTATAATTCTACATATCTGACACAAAAAATTTAAGGAGAGTAATTTATAAAATAATATTTACTCAATAGATTATATAAATTATGAAGATATCATGTTTTAAATATTATTACCATCTCTTAAATGTTATTCATATTTCTATACATATTTTCTTTCTAAAAATGGAATTTTATCATACCATAAATTACTATTTTATACATTCTATAATAATATTTTATGGACTAATAGTTGTCCATCAATTATTCCCTTTATCAGAAGCAGTAAAAAATAATAATTATTTTTCATTTCCAATACTAAAATTAAATTGATAAATTCATTTTATTAAACACAAAAATAAATAACATGAAAATTGCATAAACATAAAATTTTAATGAAACATGCACTTGGGATGAGAAATGTTTTTTTTAAGATTCCAATTTCACTTACTAAATTATAAACTAAATGTTATATTTTTTTAAACATTGAAAATAAAAAAATGAATTTTGAATGACATAATATTTCATAAACAATGAAACTAATGTTTGAAAACAAGTTATAAAAAATTTCACCATAAAATAAATAATAACTAAAATATGTAAATACAAAGCATGAAACAAGAAGTCTCTTCCTTGTATTAAAATTGAGAATCATAAAATTAGATATAGATAAATATATATCCCTCAATGTTTCATAGTAAATACAAAAAATAATTGATGCAATAATATGTAAACTATAATCTTAATATAAAAGTACCTTAAAATAAGTATAATCATACAAATAAATAATAATTCCCTTACCTGAACAAGACAACATAACTGCAAGCATTCTATAGTGTTTTACACAAATACATCCCCTCCCAGACAAATAGATTGTTTTTACCCCATCGTAGGAGAACAATGAATCATTTAAAAGAAATATATTCCTTCTCTTTTTACAAAGAAACTAACCGAACATGAAAAGAAGGTTCGGTAGACAGTTTCGCACAACAAAAATGATGACAGGTTACTCCAAAAAGAAAAAAACACAATAAAATTGACAAAAATAATATAATACAACTGGACCGTGGCTGCAATAGATACACAATAAACATTAAAAATTTAATAAATCCACAAAATTTATATAGAAATAAGTATTGATGAATAATAGATAAATAAGATGAAAAATACTTCAAATATGAGATCCTCAATGGGTTTCAACAAAGACACCTTAAATGTATTATAAGAATCCTCCCTTGACCAGTTGAAGAAATCTCAAATAGAGGGAAGCTATTCTAGTTCGAATGTATAACTACGACCCATGTTTCCTTCACAAGCATGCCAAAATGAAACCCTACCCTTCCAAGAAGCTCTGACTCATCCAAACTACATCAAAACTAGTGATTAGACAGTTATACATCCTCCCTTTCCTAGCCCGATCTCAGCCTTGATTGACAAGGCTATGATTCCAACATCCATGCTCGGCCTTGACTCGACTCTAACATTTGGCTGCTAGGATACAGAAGACGATGGCCTGGTGCATGACCAGGAGACCTAGCTATTCGGTCTCCCAATTCCTAAACCCTTGATGTATGCCACATCAAGACCGGATTTCCCTTATCCCATTTCCATCATTCATTATTACTATTATATCTTTATTATTATTTAAATAATTTATTTAATATTCTTTATTTAGTTAAATACAATACATGTACTAACATATTTTATTGTTTCAATATTAAATTACAAACAATTTTATTTAAGGATTACCATAGTTAATATATTATAAATTTAACTTTATCATTTAGAAATAATTATTTACAATGTAAACATATTTTATAATTTGAAACTAATAATTATAATTTATTTATTTAAACTAATTTATATTTATTCAATTTTTTTTAAAAGTAGTAGTATTAAAACAATAATTTAATCATAATTAATTATTTAAATATTAAAAATTATTATTTAATATATATACCTATATATATATATTAATTTTAAATAAGTTGGAAAACTATAAATTATACTTAGAATTAACTATATGTTTTATAAATAAATTAATTGTAATACTTAATTTTTAATTATTTTTTAGTGAAAATGTAAATAAATATATTTAATAAAATATATTTTTTAATAAAGATATTTTTATAATTTTTGGGATGATAAATTATTCCCTCGTAATAGAATCACTTCCTTGCAATTTGTTTCATCTTACTAAAAAGAATTATAAATTTTTTTCTTCATATTTAAGAAACCCTAGGACTGATAACTCTAGACTTTAACTCATTGACTAAAACTTTTAATCTATAATGTTCCCTAAACATTTCTTATGATAACAATTGTAATAACTCAGTCTTGAGTTTCCCGAAGACCGTGCTAAAAATATTCTATCTAATTTTTATTATAAAAAAATGAATATTTAAAAAACATACTACACAACATTGGTTATTTACTAGTCTATGTTTGGGATATTAGACATAAATTATATTATATCAGAGCAGTACAAGAATAAAATAAAATTTATAGAAATAAAATGCAGGCGCTAACTCCGTGAATGAAGAGAATGCCACCGAAATCTTAGATCCTATGAAAAATATTTTAAATCATGATGTGAGCATTAAATTTCCCAATAATGTTTTTAAAAACCAGTGATAAATTATTTAAAATATTTTTAATAAAAATAAATTCAAAAATATCCATTTATGAAATTATTTTAAATCGCTTACGCTTTGAAAATACTATATCATTCATAAAATACTTATGTTTGAAAACCTATTTAAACATATTCTTTTTTTTTTATGAAAACAATACGAATGATTTTGAAAGAAATATACTATTCTGATGTCACTTGAATATCTGATGGTTGTCTGGTCCTACCCAAAAAGATGGGTTCACACCCCAATTCACTTAAATATTTTGAATGCTCAAGCACTGGATTTTTTGAAAACATTAAAGCTTGTTTACATATATATATTATCACTAGAGTTTTTTTTATGAAAATTTATCACTTTATTAAAATTAACATTCCCACTTATAATTATTTATAAGTACATATATATGTGTATATATATATTCGTGAATACTAAATATCATTTCATAACACTTTGGGTTTTTTACTAGAAAAACGCATTCCATAAAACTTTTCATAAACTACCCATGTGTTAAATCCTTCTATCATGTGATACATTATTTATTCATATAAATAATTTATCTTTTTATCATAATCATAAAAATAAATTCTGTTCAGTAAATAATATTTTTAAGGGAGGATTTAAAATAAAAACTCTTTATATGATATCCATGTACTTACTAATTTTCGAATTGAAGCTTATTGATTAAGCTATATCATGGCCTTATTATGGATGCAATGGGTGTAAATGTAATTTCTGAACTCATCACCATGTTTATACACATATGATATTTCCTTAATTTTAATATAACACGATAACATGCTATGCACATTATTTTTGAATCTAGTCTATCAAAATTATAACATTACAATAAACATTTTATCATTGATTAAATTTCAAATAAGATATTCTATGTGATCTTGATATTAATTTTAGCCCATATCGACATATGATTTCCTCTAACATTCAAATAATGCAATAACTGATAAATATGTCAATATATATATACATCTATATATATATATATTTGTGTGTGTGTGAGTGTGTGTCTGTATATATAATTTTACATCATTTGAAAAATTTTATTAAATGTGAATATAGTCATAACTTCTTTTTTTACATGTCACACACAAAAATTATTGGAGAATTATTTATAAAATAAAATTTCTTCATTTCATAATATTAATTTGGATGATATTATTTTTTAACAATTATGACCATATCATTAATGTTATCCATTTTTGTACACATAATTTCATACTCAAAATGAAAGTTTATCAAAACATAAATCATAATTAAATACTTTATGTAATAAAATATTATCAAATAGTACTAGTCCATAAATTATTTCAGTTATATAAAGTAATAAAAAATAATTAATATTTTTCACTTCCCATGCTAATATAAAATTGATCAATGCATTTTGTTTAAACATAAAAATATATAACATGAAAATTTCCCAAACCTAAAATTTAATTTAATCAAGAACTTGGAATAAGAACCTTATTACGAAAACAATTTCACTTACTAAAATACAAATTCAACAATATATAAGTTTAATCTTTTAAAAGAGAGTTTTTTAATTAGGAATGACATAATTAGGCATAAAAAATCAAATTAGTGTTTTATAACAAGGTAAAATAGTTTCACAATAATATAAATAATTTAAACAATATAGTAAATAGAAAACATGAAACATGAAGTCTATTCCTTTATTAAAAAATCAAGAATCATAAAATTGGATATTTATAAAAATATATTCCCACACAGTTCTACAATAAATAATTAAAATAATTGATGAAATAAAATATAATCATAAATCATAATATAAAACTCCCTTAAAAATTTTGTTTAATCATAAAAAAAATACTAATTACCTTACCTGAACAGCATACCATAGCTGTAACCCTCTTCTCTGCAGCACACACACACATCCTCTCCCAGACAGACATAATGTTTTTCCCCATCGCAAGAACATAATGAATCATTTTATAGAAATACAGTTCTATTGTGTGTACTATGACACTAACACAGCATTCCAAGCATGTGGGGTAAATAGTTTCACATAGATGAAATGTTGACAGGTTTGTCCAAAAAGAAATCAACATAATTAAATTGGCAGAAATATTATAATACAATGGAATCATGACAACAATAGATACATCATAAACATTAAAATTCAAATAAATCCAATGATGTTAGAGACATACAAATTTTGATGACTAATGAGAGAAAAGCATGCACACCACCCCAACTCTAAGATCCTCAAACGGTTCCTAAAAATTAGCAAAAATGTAAGAGAGGAAACATACCTTGGAAGGTAGATGAAATCTTATATACAAGGAAGAGATTTTTTTTGAATCAATAATTATGACTCAATTCTCCTTCACCATCACCGAAAAATGAAACCCTACCATTTGGAGAATCACAGACTCATCTAGAGTACAACTGAAACAGTTCTTGGAGAGTTTATTTTAGTTTTTGAAAAGAAATTGCAGAAAACAGTTAGAGCGAAAATATTTTTCATAATGCACTGCAAAAGAGGTATCTGCAATGCCCCCTTTTCATTTAGGGTGAAAGGTGGCATCGCGGCTGCCGCCTTTGCACTTCCATTGAGGATCGATGACGTGGAGAAGGCGGCGCTCGCGGTGCCACCTTTCTAGATGAAGTCATATGAAAGGTGGCACCACTAGTGCCGCCATTCACCTTGCGTCATTATGAAAGATAGCACCGCGGGTGCCGCATTTTCCTCTGCACCCTAGAAAAGGGCAGCGCCTCCTCCCCTTCAACTCATATCCAAACACCCATTTACCTCTCAATTTCTCTCTTGTGCAGCAGTGTTTTCAGTTTGATATTTTTGGTATGATTTTCAGTGTATGGTTTTTAATTTAATTTTTTTTATTTCGTTGAATTTTTTTAGTTAAATATTTTTTTAAATATAATGTTTTTTATTTATTTTAATTTTTTGTAGTTATATATTTTAATTCAATAGTAGATTAGTAGTTTTAATTTTTTATGTTTATTAGATTTTTTAATTAGTTATATATATTTAGGAATTATAATTATCATTATTATAAATTAATTTAGGCTTCTTTTAATTAAATTGTGGTATCATAAATACTATGTTATCTAACCAATAAAATCCTTGTCTGGATACAAACAAGTGAATTTGGCTCTGGCACATATGTAACTTGGGGTAAAACCTGAACACACCGAATTGAGCTAGACTCGAACGGGAACTGGTGCACGACAATGGGCCATGCTACATTCTGGTTTGACACTCCCGAAGGATACGATTAAGATATGTATACTTCATTATAAACTAGTAAAATATATAAGAAAAGAAATGATAAATTGATAATTTAGTAATAGTGTTGATAGTTATTATTAGAAATGATTAATTAGAAATTAATTAATAAATAACATAGAGTTAAAAATTAAACTACAGTTGAAATGATATTAAATAACATAAACAACAAGGAGATAAAAAACAAATTGGAGTTAAATAAATGTAGTTATAAAACAACATGGAGTTAAAAACAACATGGAGTTTAAAAACCACATGGAGTGAAAGTGAAAAAAATAAATAACAAAGAGTTAAAATATAAATAACATGGACTTAAAAAATAAATAACATCTTGTTTTCAGCATTTGGCCTTTGTTGCAATGAATTGGATATCAATATCCTAGAAAACCCATGTGACAATGGGTTTTCTAAAATTTTGATATCCAATTCACCGCAAGAAAGGGATGAATCTCGAAACATGATGTTAATTAATTTATAACTCGATTTTATTTATATTTTAACTCTACTATGTTATTGAATAAATAATTAATAATTTAGTACGGAATAACTAATGATTGAAGAATGTTTAACTAATTAAAAAGTGTACGAAGAAATATTATTGTTTAGGATATAAGATCGTTTAAATTTTAAGTATCATAAAGATTGTATAGTTTATAATTAGTAGTTATTATTTGAACTGGAGTTAAAATCCAACTTATTTTTAATAACTAGTTTAATTACATCTTCAAAGTATAAAATCCAACATTTATTGGTATCCATCATTCTGAATGTCACTTACATTATCAAAATCATTATCAGAAAATTTTTTTATGTAGAGCGTAATGTTTGCATGTGTGTGCTACTATGGGAGGTTATTCAAACTGAGCAAGGAGCTTCATACAGTATACAACCATTAATAGTGGTTAGTACAACTGATTTTGTAACCCTATGTGACCTTCAAGACAAAATTCACAGATCATTAAATCTAGGACCAGATCAAAAGATCATGTCAATGAGTTATAGACATTTTTAGTTTCTGTCAACATTGTGGAATCTAGCTTGTCCATTGGATGATGATGCACAATGGATCTAAAAAATTAATTTGTTTTCTACATAGTCGGATGGTACCATGGTGGAGGTATACATTGATGTTTGTACTATACATCAATAACAACATCCAATTGTATATAGACATATACTTACAAGAGTCGTTGAAGATAGTCCACCACATGAAGTTGAGACTATTCAAAATGTTGCAGAAGAGGAGAACCTACATGATCTCTCAAATATACATGTTAACCCGACATCTAATGAAGAGTTTATTAATAAAAAAATAGATGGTGATAATAATGCTGATGAGGAAGGAACAACAGAAGTTTCAAGAAATGCATTAGTTTTACAACAGGCTCGAACTACAATAAATCATCCACTGCTCTTTTCATCTTGGTCAGAAGCAAGGACACATGTGCCTGAATTTGATGATAAATTTCTCACACCAGCAACTGAGTTTCCCGAAGTTATACGAGATAGGTCTAGTGAGATGGAAAAACCATTATATGTTTGATGGAATTTTCCAAGTAATGATTCATTAAAAAGTACGCTAAATAGATTTCACATTGAGAGAATTTAAGCTATGTAGTTCACAAATATGACCTTAGAAAATATGTCATACGGTATGAGAAGTATTGGGATGATTGTAGATTTCGATTGAGGGCGATTCCAAACTTTTCATTATGAGGATGGAGAATCTTGAGGATTGAGGCAGCTCATACATGAGTTCTGACATGCTTAACACAAGATCATACTTCATTAGATACAGAATTTGTGTCATCCATTTTTGTTGAGATGATTATGACATGTCATGATGTTCTGATGGACTTTGTGCAAGAGAGGATACAACAGAATTTTGGTTTTATGATATTGCATAATAAGGTATGGATGGCGAAACAGAAGGCAATTGTTTAGGTCTATGGTGATTGCGATGACTCATATTGAGTATTGCTGCAATTTCTAGCTATAATGAGTCATCATAACAATGTTGTATTACATCTTGATAAAAATGAATATGTGTCTCATGATAACAGACATGATCCATATCGTGTTCAATTTCATCGATTGTTTTGGGCATTCCTCCCATGTATCTCCGCATTTCGTTTTAGCAAACACTTCATTCAGAATGATGGAACGTTTCTATATGAAAAATACAAGGGCTTATTGTTGATTGCGATAACCTAAGATGGAAACCGTTCACCTCTTCCAATTTTCTTTTCCATTATAGAGAATGAAAACAATGAATCATGGAGTTGGTTTTTTGCATGTATCAATAACAATTTTATCAAACATTCAAGGTCTTTGTTTGATAGTTGATCGGCATAGGGAAATTAATGAGGAAATCAATGTGGATCCTGATACATGGAGTTACCCTGATGAACATCATTAGTTCTACATTAGACACATTTCTATCAACATGCATAAAAAATTCCTCAACGAACTGATGAAAAAGACAATCAGTAGACTTGGTACACATTGTATTCGTTATTTTTTTTGTATATCAACATAAAGAGAAATTCAAAATATGTGAAATATAATCTATTCTATGTAGTATATTAGTAATATAAACAATGATTTGAATAATGTTTCAAACGAATCCTCCAGGTTAATGAAGAAGTTTACGATTATATGATGCGAATTCGGAAAGAAAAATTGTCATTGGCCTATGATGGGGGGAAAAGGCCAACACATGACCACCAAAATTGTAGAGTGCATCAATGGTGTCTTAAAAGGGCTTCGCAAGCTACCAACATTGTAGAGTGCATCAAAAGGCTACTGTAGGACCTCCTTGATCTATCCATTCCAAAAACTCACATATTAGTATACTACGGGAGTTTTTGGAATGGATAGATCAAGGAGGTCCTACAGTAGCCTTTTGAAGATGATAAAGGATAAAGATTTGGTGACGAAGAGTTAGATATGATATGTGGAATCTCTGGTGATTTCATCTGATCAACCAGTCTAGGAAAAATGGGGGGAAAATTGTGGATGAAATTCTAATGTTTGGATGCAAGGTGTTGTTTAAGGGGTTGGAGTTTTTAGGAATGGGAATAGATGATAATTTCATGTGGCATATCTTTCACCGTATCCTTATATGGCCGGCTGCTGTTATGGATATAGACATGAAGGGTGGAAGAATATATTTTTATGTCCCATGAAAAGAGATATAACATGTTCTAATGCATCAAATATTATAGATGTATGTGATTCTAGCGACATCATGCATCACATTGATGTGCAGTTGACATGGGACTTTAGGCCGCTCTATATAAAAAAATATGTCTACTTGGTGCTTTCTTTTCCTTATGGAGAAGAATGAGGGTTAACCCAATTGGGTTCCTAGGTGTATATGTTATCTTAATTATATAACCCCCTATATATAAAAATGAAATAAAAATTATTGAGAAACAAATTAAATAATAATATGATATAGAAATTATTTTAATTTGAATAATTAGAGATAAATAGAGAGGGAGATAATTAAAAGTTATCCATCCAAAAGTGGATTTATATATCATAAAAACATAGTATATCAAACTAAATTATAAATTAAAAAATATAAATCATATGTAAATAATTCTGGAAAGATATAAGAAAAATATTTTTTGATTAATTAAAAAAATCGATAAATGAAAATTAAAAGAGATAAAATATAATTTTTATTAAATTTTTAACTATACCAAAATTCATATTATTCCAAAATATTAATACTCTAAATATAATTTTCCTAATAAAATTTTCTTATTCTTAATGGTTATTTAAAATATATTATGAAATAAATTATTTATTCTCGATGGATATTAATTGTTGGATAAAATGTACTGTACAACCTGAATTTTGATTTCATCATGTAATTTTAATTAAATTTATTTTCATAGAACTATATTTTTTTAAAATATTTATAAATTATAATTTAGTAATTTATAGAAATAAATATAAATAATAGAAAATTTATCAAATTAATTTAAATCAATATAGTTTTATAAGATTAAAAATATAAAAATGAGTCAAATACCTTTGATCATTAATCCTATTATGTCCATTTTTTCAATTAAAATAAATAATTTATTGAGATATAAATTCATTTTATAAGAAATTTATAAAACATGACTCCCATTAAAATTGGACAAAATATTGATCATAATTTTGTGATTTACAAACTACTCCATATGTTTAATTTTAACACCCCAACCCAAATCACATGGTTTGTTCTTGATGTCACATGACCTCATGTGCACATCTGTGTGCACAAGTGGTTAGTAACTAGACATGTGGATATGAGTGTCAATATTGGGGAGACTATTCCCATAGTGTGTAATTTTTTACATTATAATTATATAATGAAAAGGATAAGAATATAAAATGGGAAAACTTGAATTATAACATTTCTATAACATGTAAAATAAATTTTATCTCATGTCATTCAATGAAATAAATTGAGTACCCAAAAAATGGAAGAAAAACAAGTGTATAATAAACAATTAATTAAATAAATTATGAAGGTATGAAATAAATTTAGATTCCATCCCAACATTTCCCCCAAACACCATTATCTATCTCCTTGGCTCCCCATTACTATGTCACTTCCTTTACATAGATCCCACATCCTGATGTCTACACATTAATATATATTTCCATTTCAGTTATTAGTTTAAAACTAGTAAATTACCATAATGCTTCCATAACGTAAGTGAACATGTATAGGGTTATATTTCATGATAACAAAAAAATTCATAATCATTTAATTATCACTCATGTATCATGTGATTGTGCAGTAACTAGGATTCCAAGAACCCTTGTCGTACCTTCATCACCTATATTAATGTAATGTGAATGAACTGATCAATGAAAATTAATGGATGAGTGGATTAACATTAAGGGGTATGTGAATAATATGATTAAATGCTAATAAAAAGATAAAGGAATAATTGTTCATAGCATTCAGTTTGAATTAAAGTGATGAACCTTTTTTGTTTAAAAATTTGATAAGGCATAATTTAATGGGAATAATTGAAAAGAATGCTAATAATGTTTGAAATTGATGTATGTGATATTGTTATATGTTTTATTTTTATTTATGATGTTGTGAGATATGTTAAATTCATGTGAGGGACATGAACTACTGCTTAGAAATACCTTATTTGATTGAATAATATACACATATAGGGCATGGACTGAAGATTCAATATAATATATGTGAAAAATGGGCTGTTAGACATGGCATAATTCATCAAATACCCTTGGGGTTCAAGAAATTGCATTATAGGACCAAAATATTTAAATTGGGATATGTTCTAAAGAATTAATGATATGAAATTTAAATTAAACGATAAATGAAAACCCATTATTTATGTTAAATGATATACCCCATAGCGATGTTTCATACTTCAGTATGGGCCAAAACCTGTATTGATGGTCTGGGTGTCATTATGAAACCAATGAATTTATGTAGTTAATTAATAATTAATCAATTCTGCAAAATGATTACATTATTCTATTATTTTATTACTTATACAACTTCATAAACTTTTCTATACAAGATAATTTTTTGGATATTGTTGTTGTTGGCCTACTGATTTTTAATCACACCCGACTTAGGCTTCGTAATTGGAACTCAAATAGACTTCTTGTTTACTTGACATGATAAAAGAAATACCCCTATGTTATATGTTTTTGTTGGGATGGATCATTGTCGAGGTATCCAGACATGATTTTGGTAACCGCTTGGGAGTTTTAGTGTTCTATTAGTTTGGTTATTTATTTGATAGTGGACATGTATATGAAATGACATATCAATTATCTTAGTTTGGGGTATTTAATTCCAGATTAGGTTATCATGTGATATTGGTATTATTCTACTTAGGGTTACTGAAATATGGTTATTTTTTATGTATTTACACTATTTTTATGCTTTGATAAAGAGGTTATAGTCTCCCCATGTTGAACATTTCACCATCTCCGTTAGTATGTACCCTATTGTGTACGTGGAGGTGTGTCAATTTATCTAATCAATTGGCACAAGATACTACTATATTGAACTCAGTTTGGGATGTTAGACCATTAAATGAATATAAAATAGGAATTTTTTATGTCTTAATAACTAAAATATATATTTAATATATCATTAGATCAAAAAAATAATAGAAATTCATTCCTCTTATCTATAGATATTTTATAGAATGTTAATATTTACCAAAATTTATCTAATATCAACCAATGTTCTTCTTAATCCAATACATATATATTTAAACATAATACTCTTCTAATAAATTTCTAACAAAATTAAAAGTATAGAAATTTATAAGGTAGGTCATTAAAAACATTATATTCCACCAAAAATATAATGTGTATCTTGATGTCACATATCAACTATTTGGATTCCTTGATCATTATAAAACCATAATTAAAAAATGAATGCTTCCGGAAATAAAATATCAGATTATATATATTAAATAAATATAAAAATGAAATGAAATCAAGAAAAGATAACATAAACCATAAAATCAAAAACCAATTTCATGTTTACAGAAACTATCCCATAAATATCACATTATCATTATTATGTCTACATAGAAAACATATTAATGGTTATAATCCAATAACCATGTGTTTTCCAAGAATTTCAACATTATAAAAATTACATTTCTTGTTCATTGATATCATTTAACATATTCCCTTAACTCATTTTATAAAATTTACTACAATAAAATCCTTATACATTTAAAAATTAAAATGATGAAAATATCATTGATTAAAATACCCCTATAACATAATTATAGAATCCAAACAAAATCACCACATTCATTACACATCATCATAAGTATAACTTATTCCTAAACATGAGGCCTTATCTTCTTCTATGGTATATTCTCTAGACACTTGGGGAATTCTTGTGTGTATTTACCCTTTTCCTTAAGTTAAATAATTTAACAATAGAAACTTATTTCTTACCGTTGAATTCAAGAGAAAAATGTAATTTCTATTCAAAATTAAATAAGGTTATCATTACCTTCATGGAAGTACAAGTGTATTAAATTGTTAAATTATAACATGTGTGAAAATCATTTTTTAAATTTTTCCCTTTACTCATTTTTTTCTTCCTTCTTCTTATTTCCTTTTGAAGTGGTATGACTTGTAGAATTGTTTCTCCTCCACAAAAGCACATTATTCTATTTCCTTTTGTGATTATTATTTTTTAGATACAAATTCTATTAAATAGATTGGCCATAACCTATCAATGAAATGATCAATCATACTCTTTGGATTAATTACATTGTCTATAAAATGGTTTTCAAATCTTATAATGTTATTATTATACATTTCTACCTTTTATCTGCATTTTGAATTAGATTTTGGGATTTTCTCTCAATATCTTCCAATTTATCATGAGGAAGATACTATTTTAAGAATATTACATTAAAATAAATTCACTCCATGTTTTCCATTTCATCATTAAAGTTTGAATTTAGAATCAATGACCATTATTGGTCTTTATCTCTTGAGAGAAAACATACACCCCTGAAAAACTTCTCTATTTTTCTATATCACAATCCAATAAATAATTTCTATATGGATCTTATCCATAAGTAAAATAAAAACATATTGGTAGTACCATTGAATGATGAGTTTTGTTGATAAAATGAGTGGACATGCATTGTTACAAAGAGTGGTGGATCAGAAGAATGCTCTATTCAAGAAAACAAATTGTTCATAAACTAATTCATCTACACTAATTTGGTTATAATTATTTATTTTTGAGAAATTTATTTATTTCATGTTTAACTATATTAACTGTTATGTAAATCCCAACAAAGGGTATGTGTATTAATATGGTACAAATTCCATATTATACGTTCAATTTACGAACAATGTGATATACTATATTATATCATAACATTATGATATATAATTTATAATCCAAATACCAGTGAAATAATTTACATCAATTGAAAAATTAAATCATGGAAAATATCATAGTCATAAAAACTGTTTCCTTATGAAATATTTAAATTCATTAAAAAATTTCATATCCTTTCTAATGGCCTATAAATAGAATATGAGTTATCCAAAAAAACATTCCATGAAGTGTGTCATCCTAGGTTTATAGAAATCCATATTAATATATATAATGAAATGACCATGTCACACATGATGTACATCATTATAGTTATAACCCCTAGGTATATCTATACAAAAACCAATATCACGTTTTGATCCCTAATGGGATGTATTCCTAGGAAAACACATAATCATTACATTAAAAAACCCTTTGGATGTTATCATATACATAAAATTATCCTTAAAGTAAGTCCTATAGCTATATTTCATTATTAATATATTATTGCATCTAGTTCCCATGGTTTATATTAAACGTACATTGAATCTAACTATATAGTCTCTAAAAAGTGTAACCTAAAGTCAGTGTCTTCTTTATTACATTGGAAGTAGATATAATGAAGGACATCCCAAAAGGAAAAATTGTTTAGTAGTATTGGTAAACTACATATGTATATAAATATAAAATTCATTTAAAAATATAAAATACAAAACATGTATTCATCAAGAATGTCATTATTCCCCGTACAATATCCATAAATTTAAATCAAAAAACACTTTTTTGTGTCTAGTGGAATATGGAACCTAAAAAATAAGTGATATAAGATGATCAGTAAGGGAAAAATACATTGGAATCTATTATTAATAAGTAATTATTATTATTATGAAATGGAAAACAGGAAAACAAATCTTTAAAACATTAACATTATAATGATATGGTAGTATTAAAAGATGATCTAATAATGACATATAAATAACCACATGACTTTGAATAGTTATCCATGGACGTGAAAACTAATAAAATAATCAAATACGCATAACAACTAATCTCATAATGAGGGAATTCACAATTTATAAAATCCAAAATATGATGTTAAGACATTTCACAAGATATTTAAAATCTTTAGGTTGAAACACATCTAATTTGTCCAACTAATTTCTCTTATGATACATGTTGATTGATAGAGGTGATATTTATAATAGGAAGAAATCAATAAAATATTATGTCTAATGTATTTCCCATATAAAATGGGTGATAAATTATCAACATAAAAATTGATATTAAAATACTAACATATTAAATAAAAATACATAACCAAATAAAATCAATATAAAAATAAATCCCCTCGAGTAATATAATGAATAGTAAGGAAAATATGCATCCTCAACAAATATGATAATAAACCATTAGATAAATAATTATTATAATATAAATCAAACATATCCAAAGTGTATAATATATAGAATTAAGGGTTGATGTCATTGACAAATATAACAAAATTTCCTTAAAACATTGTTGAGGAAAATAACATTTTTTATCGAAAAAAATATTTTTAAAATAAAATTTCATAAAATATTTTTGAAATATATTTAACCATAATAATATATAATGATTATAATTTATTATTTAAAACAATTATTGGTAATTATTTTTTAAATTAATTACATTCCATACACATAAAAAATTTATTCCTTTTAAAATTTTGGTAAAATCAAAACAGAACATATTTTTAATATGACATAGATATTCCTTTAAATTTTATGTATAAAATTAAATCTTATGTTAAATGAAATTAACAATTAATCTTGATAATTTTTAAAAAATTATTTTTTTTAGAACATGTATTTTTATGAAATAGGATTTTCGACCAAAGAGAGAAATAAAGTCAGATTTTATAAAAAAACATTTTCTCAATCATTTTATATTCCAAAGAGTAGAGAAATGATAATATTTCTTTAACATATCATGAATAACCAAACAATATAATTTTTTTTATGATGCAAAATAAAAAAAAATTACCTTCAAGTAGGCTTAACAAAAAATAATTATGAATTAATGATGAGAATGTCAATTAAACCCTTCCAAATTTGGTACCTTTTGAATCATAAATCCACAAATAATGACATAAATGAAACTCTAAATACCTTTAAGTGAAATTAATTCATGATATAAAATATCAATATTAGAAGTATATACACCACAAAAATGAATATGTTGTGAATATTGTGCATGTATCACATAAGTAAAAGTGAGATTAGAAACCCAAAACTCAAGTTTGTATTCTATAGTATGTGTGATAAACTCCAATATGCTAATTTTAGGTATATTATGAAAATATTTAAGAAACATAATCATAAATGTCAAACCATATATTTTTTGTGTTAATGTTTCACTCATTTATTTATAATCCATAGTAAAAATCACTGTTTTAGGTGGTGATTTCTACTTTTTAATTATCAATTTTAGTTCATAAATTTTGGCCCTTTTAATTTAATCATGGTAGAATGATTTGAAAATAATTCACAGATGATATAAATTTCATCATTATATATGTAATTATAATAATATATAGAAATTATAGATAGAAAATGGATTACACCGTTCTTTGGAATGATGCTCCATATATACACACAAACATCATATCTATTTTTCTTATTAGATGAAAAAATTCCATAAATGTTAATTAACCTTTTAAAATCTATTATTATGTTATATATATATTTAATAATAATAAAATACATCCTTATTAATATCCATGTGAAAATATAATGAATAACACTTCACATCTCTAAATGGATGTGGTAGTCCACATGTACTCCCGAGCGATGTTATTGTTTTCCAACATAATAGTACGAAAATAAATAAATATGATATTATATTCCTAGAATTTGTTTATAAATAATAACACATATATTCGTTAACAATATCTTTACTACATTCCATGAAATTAATAAATGAAAAATTATTCCCATCGCTTCATGAGGTTATAGCCCACCATACAAAAGAGAAACATTATCTTATCCCCTGTAGAAAGTAATGTGATAGGTTATATGAGGTATAATAAGTATTATATTTTTATTAATATCATATATATATATATATTTAATCCAGATTTATATTAATCCTTGAATGTCTATGATGGAAAATGAATTACATAAATTTGTTAGGTGGAAGTACTCAGTACACACGATCAACATTTTCAATTCACATTTTATTATGGAGGTTAAAGATATTGATAGGGAAATTAACCTAAAAACATGTTATTATATATTAGATATTTTTTAATTATATTATAATATATGAATAATAATTTATGGAGGTGAAGTAAGAGTTCAATCAAATACACGCGTTAAGGGATCTCATGCTTATTTGAAAAAACAAATTTAGATTTTGATATAAAGGAATTATATGTTTGATATATGACAGTAAATATCTCCAGGAAGTTTGGAGATGAATATTTAAGGTATTGATATAGTTCATGGATGAATAAAATCGATCTAGAAGTGTTAATAGTAGTGGATATGGGAGACATTTTTTAAATGGTGGAGAGAACCAACTATCAATCATCGAGAAAAAAATTGTTACCCACGTTTTTTCTCATTATAATATACTAAAAAATGTTCCATTCTAATAATATAAAAGATATTAGTTCATAATATGTATTGAAAATTGTGTTTGGATAAAATATAGGTTATTTTTACCCTTATCTTCATAAATAAACCCCTTGAAAAACTAATTATTACCATAATCATAATAATTAAATTTTATTTTTTTAATATTTATTATGGACAAAATTTATGTTGAAATTTTCATTTAATATAAATTAATTATGTTTTATATATAAAATAAAATTTTAAGAAATTAAATTCCACAAATTGGAAGAATAGAATTTAAATTAAAACCCATATCCGCATCAAATATAGTTTTTCCTAAGAAAATTTCAAAATATTAAAATGTTTTTAGGTCATAATTAAATTTTAAATTTATTAACAAGACAAAAATTGGTTAAATATTAATATCATTGATCAAATTTTAAATTAAACTAAATTTAAAAACTAATTTTATTTAATAAGCAATTTAAACGCAAATTCATTTTTCAATGGAAATCATTATTTTTAACTGTCCAATAAACAAATAATATTTTTAGAAACTTATAAAAATATAACATGAAGTTAATTTTATATGTAGATTTAAAAAAAGATGTTATTTTTGAAAAAAAAAATATTTATATTTCTAAAAATTAATTTTAAATTATTTATACGAAGCGGGACTAAACCCCCGTTTTGAGAAATATAGTGTTTCAGAATGAACATTAATTGTTAGTTAAAATGATTATTAGTTTATTTATAATAAATAAATATAATTTGAATTAATTTATTATTATTCAACCATATAATTTTTATTATTTAGTTATTAATATTCATACATTATATTTTAATAGCTATTTTGAATTTTTATAGATAAATAATTTTATTTTAATAGAGTATCTTGTTTGATTCAAAAAAATTTTTGAGTGAGTTGCAATATATCAAAGAGATTGAATTTATTTAAAAATAATATATCATAATGAATTCGGGTATTTTATTTATTCTGTGGGTTATGGATCTTAAATGATATAAATTATGATGTTCAATTGTAAAAATCCAAGGATGCTACTTTAAATAACTCAAATTAATGAAAAAAATTATTAAATTCCCTTGACTAAAAAAAATTTCTTATTAAAAAATGGAATGTAGAGGTATTGGAAAAATGGGTAGGGGTAGAGGGATCCATCATAAACATTATTAACAAGAATTTATGCCACAAATCTTGGAGAGGATGATTCTCTATGGGAGATGATGATAAAAAAATGGAAGGGGATTTCACATTATATAGGTCATTTATATATAATGACTTAATGGGGATAATCCACTTTTTATTTGAAAATAATAATGATTATGTTGATGATATTGATGATGATTATTATTATTATAACGATTAACTTTATGACCATTAAAATGATAATGAGATCATACATTCTATAATTATTATTTGGATCATATTTATATGTATTTTTCTTATATTCCAAACAATTATAATTAAACATGATGAATCCAAAAAATCCTTAAAAAAAATTTGTGGTCCCTAGAACCAATATATAATAAAAAATGAACCCCCAACATTGTAATCCATATCATGGAAGAAGAACAAATATAGGCATAAAAATCAAATACTATAAAATGAAATATCATCAAAGGCCCTCAATTCTATAAGAATATTTGCTTGGAAACATCAATGTTAAAATTTTCATCCCAAAGGATCGACCTACCAAAATTATTATACATGATATAGATCCCCCGTACCATATTTTTGATTAAAAAAACACATCCAATATGTGAATAACAGTATCAAAAAACATTGATTTCATCCTGCTCACTCCTCCCAAAAAACTTTATGAGTCTCCCAGTGACGAAGACACACCCATGAATTATATATTGAATTCTATTTTAAATTTAATTGTGTTTTATTTTTATTCAATATCAATAAAAACATATTAATAAATGAAAATTAATTGAGATACATGATATAAGGTACCATAATAAGGTAAATGGAACCATGTTATGATAGAATTATAAACAATATTTGAGTATATGAGTGATGGTTTCAAATATATTAAGTTCCACTTTTATATAAAATATACCATGGAATACCAACTATTCCATTTCTTATGAATCATAGGGGATTACGGAGTTAATAATCATTCACCTTTCTTTCTAAAGACTCATGATTGTAATAACATGATTATTTTATGATGTAAGAATCTATTTTTAACATTAATTTTATGTTTAATTTCATAAATATGGCATGTGGTTGATTACCATTGGGATCATGGAGGTATATAGGGCATTCGGGGATGGTTTGGTTCCTAGAACCTACGGTTTGGGTGTTTTAATCCGGGTGCATGGTTAATTACAACTATATAGGGCATTCCAAATGTATTGAATAAAGTATGTAAGGTTGGTGAGAATTGTAATATAGGATGCACAGTTTTTTGTTAACTAAGTGAGAGAAGCCGCATGACCATGCAATGGGTATAAAGTTTTTTGAAAACCTTGATAGATGGTCTTGACATGTCTTTCTCATGGTTTATAAACCATATGGTGTAACCATGTGATTTAAATGAAGCATACAAGATGGAATTCATGGTGTCCTCATGGTTTTAGAACCCATTAGGGAAATATTACAATCCCTACAATGTTGGATTATTGATAATTTTTAATAAAATTAAAAATTCATTATAAAATGTATTTACTTCTTATTTCCTACGCATAACTGGGGGTCCCCTTTGAGATCTATCTCCTCTGGTAATTATACAATTTCAAATCTAATCTCCACTCGTACTCTGATTCAATCATGACCCATATCATTGGATCCGTAAAGGTAAGTTCTTTATTCTTTTTTATTCATTATCTTTTATTCTAGGAACTAGTTACACTATTTGGATTTTGTATCTTATTCCATAATTTCACTTTCTTTATCCATTAATCAGATTTTATCCAAACAAGGAAAAATCAGAGCCTTATACTAGACGGTCTATCTAGGATGGAGCTAAGTTTTTTGGTCACATGCCTTTTGTTGAATATAATGTTGATTGTGTATGTCAGGGTGTCTCCCGCCGATTTTTCATGTGTCACCATAAATTAAATTGAACCTATTATTTCATGTTGTGTTTTAAATAAATGAAAAAGTGTGTTCATTAATGTTTACGGGTTTATACCTTTAATGAGGACTCCTCCATGGGTGATTTTCATCGAATGACCCTTTATGTATTTATGCCTCGGACACCCCACTGTGGTGTTCTATTATCCCATTCATTGGTTGTTAAAAATGTATTATTTTGCATATTGATTTTTATTATTTTTTGATTATAATTGAATTTTATTAATGGTATAGGATGGATGACCTTCCCCTTGACCCATGTAATCCTTTATTGTTTAAAGCTTGTTTTCCATTACCATGTGAGTAAATTAGTTTATATTTCCTTAATTGATGAAAATGGATTGAATTGGTCAAATTATTGTTTTTTGCAAGTGAGATATATGATAATTATTCCCACTTGTAGCTTGTTAGGATTGATATTATTGTTATTCTAAAAACTATTGTGATTATTTAAAGAAAAGCCCCTTGTTCATGGCCGTGTTATTTAATTTTCTTAATATGAATGAATTTTACCATTTATTGCCAAAACAATGTGAGTTATAGGATAATAAATCCATGTAGTAGCATATTATTCATTTGAACCCTGCTATACAAAATACACAGATAGGATAAATTTAAATGACAATATCTTTTTCTTTGTTCAAGGATTGATACATCTTTTTAGGTGAGGTTGTTATTGGATTCTCTTGGTTTTGGTGTTTGATTATTAAATGAAATATTAAATGGAATGGAATTAGTGAAATGATAAGTATAATTTTGTGACACAAGGATTAAAATTATAATTCCATGTATAGACTCATGTGGCTATTGAAATTTATACCTTGGGTGATACATGGATCAAAAATATTATTCCATGGATAAATTTTAGGGTTAAATGTGATTAAGCCACATGTGATACATGGATCTATTTAGAGATTACATGGATAGACTCATTGAGGCTATACATTATGCAGAGTGACATATGGATTCTCACTAGAATTACATGGTTGGATTGAAAGGTAATGTCACTATTATTCCAAAGTTGATACCCGAGCTTATGTTGGGAAGTGTTGAGGAAGGACTCGATTGGATGGGACCTTATACCATAGCTAGAGCGATATATGGGTTCGTGAAAGGTTCTCCATGGATGTTCTCAGAGGTGTCAGTTGAATACACCCAGAGTGATACCTAAATTTAAACATAGAAAGGTTAAGGTAATAATTATTTTCTAATTAAATTTAATGAAATGAACTGGCTTATGATGCACCACTAAGAAAAAAACACATCCTTAGATTTTTTCTTTACGTGAATTGTTTAGATGATCTTTTGAGGCATCTTATGTGCTTCCCTTTTTATGGAGGATTCCAAGCTTAAGCCAGATCCCAGTACATTTAAATTTCAATGTAATTGATGTGATAAATTGATATTAATTAAAAACTAATCCATATAGGATGCAAACTTTTGAGTTCATTGATTATATTTCTCATTATTGCACTCTTCCAACTATATATATATTCATTTACTTATTAGAACAAACATATGGTTGTTTTATACTAGGATTTCTTCCCACACCCTATTTTGGTTACCTTTTTAGTCCCAAATAGATTATATGGATGAAAAAAATGATAAGGGAAAAAACCCTCTTATAGGTACGTGATACGCTACTTATGAGTAAGAAATCATTAGACCATGATGAGGCTTGTGATGCTGCTGGGATTTTTTTAAACATTGTTTTACATTTGTTATTTGGGTTTTACATATTCCTTGTATTCATGTTTTGGATGATTTATTAGAAATATGGGACATGTATCATCATCTTTCATATGATATGACTTCTGGCTTGTTTATATTATTAGAAATCTTTTGTTAATATCTATTATATGCTTTACTAGATTCACTACATGTATCTAATATTTATATCTTCAATGCTACAGTCCGGTAAAGAGGGACTAGCCTCATCATAGAAACACATATGACATCTCTTCTAGTCAGATGACTCTAGTATTTTGGGAGATGTGCTTTATGTCGTGTGACAAACCGGGCTCTAGGCACCGTTCAGTGGCATCCAGATCAAGGATGATACGATGTGGTATCAAATAAATTCTTTTATAGTCGACATAATATTTGAGGACAATAGAAAGGGGAAGGAAGGAATATGAATTTTTTAATGAGATGTGACCATGTGTAAAAAACCTCCATATAGTAAAAATGATAATTCCATGGAATTGAATTGTTATTTTCATGATTTTGATTTTTACAATTGAATAGATTCCCATTTGTCAATGCACATGATTTTTTATGTGTTTATTTATATGATGTTGGGTAATATTGTGTTGAAAATCGATGACATGTTGGTATTCTATCACATGGATAATATAAGAACCTGCTCGATTTTACATACAGTGCATTCTGCCTGGCCATTTTGGATGTATTACTGATTTCATGGTGTTGTGATAGGTGAAATGGTTTATATTCTAATTTTTTTGTTTAGTATATTATGATATATTATGATGTGGAATGGATGTATTCCTTGATTTGATCCCTAATTATTATCTTCCCTCTTTAATCATGATTTTTTGGATCATGGATCAACCATAATGTGAAATGTGTTGTGATGTGACATAGGTGGATGCCAAGCATTGATCCCTAGGGCATTTGACCCCTCAGGGATAAAAATTCGGCATACCATCGGTTTATCATTCTAAAATGGATGTGATAAATATAAAAATAGTATATATTAAATGAACTCAAATGAGAACATAAAATTATATTAAATAAATTTTAAGCCTACTAAAACTGAAATAGATTATATAAGAGAACATGACCTGACCCAACCCAACTATAGTAGTGGGATTTTGGTAGTTTATCATATTTATGATAGT
The DNA here is from genome assembly GCA_963277665.1 of Viscum album. Lineage (NCBI taxonomy): Eukaryota > Viridiplantae > Streptophyta > Magnoliopsida > Santalales > Viscaceae > Viscum > Viscum album. The sequence continues at coordinate 1,426,380,107 of OY728156.1, read as the reverse complement.
TGTTTTCCACTGTGAAATAAACCATGGGATAGAAAGATGGGTGTAATCTCACAGGAAGGCTAATACATATCCTATCATTGTATCTATGATTTCGAGTTGTGAACTCTTTAATGATCATTAACATGTGCATGTGATTGGAATTGTAGAGCCATCCCTCCACCATGACCAATAATTTTAATGTAAGAGGGTTGTAATGATCAGACTTTGAAGGTGGTGGTCCATGGGATACCAGTGGATCCTCTAGTTGTTGTAGTCGATGTACCAGTTTTGTTATCAGTCATGGGTCCTAAGATATAGAACCATGAAAACATTATAGGGTTCATACCGACCATTCCGGGAGCACCGTGACATCCCCTGACTATAGTAGAGATGAATAGTGTGTGTCAAAATTATCATCCACCCACATTTTTGGGGGATGGTGGACCATAGGATACATATTCATGGCTAGTTTTCATGTTTTCTACATTAGTGAAATAAAATATTCTCCCACTGAGGAGCGTAAATATTACTACAAATAAGTTGTATGATTATACAAGTATGTTTTGGGATGTTATCACCCAAATTCACTATCATTTGTAGATAACATATGTGGGGTTTCATATTGATATTTATAACTATTTCAATCTCGATACATCGAGTGCTGAGAGTGATTTGGAATTATTACATCTTAAGCAGGGTGCACTATTAGTCATGTACTATTCTGGCAATTTTACTGAGTACCAGGGCTTCACACATATTATGATAGGTGATGGGTTACCAAAATCCAATTTATTTGAGGATTGTCTTAGATATGATATCAAATCCTTAGTAAATGACTTTTGGATGAATATTGTATAATGGATTGTGAATCAATATTTCATCATAGAGTATAACCTCGTGGAATCTGGAGGAGGGAGCTCGGGCAGCTCGACATCGATATCTGGAATTGCATCAAACGGTAGTAAGAGGAATCCAATAGAGCATCACAATAGTGATAATATATGTTAGAATATCTCTTTAGGTTTCCAGCTGAGTTTTTATCAGTGTGGTATAGTGGGACATACAAGGCCACATTGTATGAGGGACCGAGCTGAGTGTAATTCTTGTGGAAATATGGTCCATCTATAGTGATTCTTCATAAAATTACCACCAGCAGCCAGTGAGAGAGGGTCTCCAATGAATCCACATTGTGGATCATGGATAGTAGATTCTAAAAAAATTGTGAGATATGGTACATCAGAAAAATCAATCCCTGTTGGTGGTCATTGACATGGATGCTAGACTCATGGTACATAGTGATAGTAGGGTGGATCAGCTCTAGGTAGCCAGACAGTATCACAAGGTCATGATACATTCTAAAAATATGAAGTGAAACAGAACCATTAAGAGTAGGATCCCAAACCTTCTACTACTTAAGGTACGATTTTATTAGCCACTATTTCAGATTCAACAATCATTGATACAAGTTATTCACATAACATTATATGTATGTGTATTGTGGAGATCCTTGGGGTATGTGTTTATACTTATGATGGAATTACGATACTAGACACTTCGTTCTGTCTCATGACAGAAGCAGTGAGTCAGTGTAGATAGTTCCCACATGATTTAGTGGCTATAACATCCAATGGGAAAATTAAATACTCAATATGATATAATTTGGTGTCATTCTTTAGATGGACAGGTTGTTTCCTTTTAATACTTTCTTATATTATTTTGTCGTATGGTGAGATTTACATCACTCGAGGGTGGGGTGTTCATTTAGAAGGATGAATAAGATGTCCCAGTGATCTATGATATATTTGAGCTTCGTGGTCTGGGAGGGATGAAATACAATATTGAAATATTATATCATAATGACCACAAGACAAGTCAGTGCGATTTTTCTCTAATGGGTGATCATTTTAGGTTCCTCTTACCGGAAAACTTATCAACATTAAATCATGTAATAGAGTAATATTTCTCTATTATCTAGTTATAATAGATGAAATAGTGTCCAAATGTCCTTATATGATGTCTATGATTGAGATGCAATATCTCATGAGGATGCTTTAGGATTTAGAGTTAAATGGTTTCATTCGACATGGTACTTTACTTTGGGGTTCATAGATTTTTTTTTTCAAAAAAGGATGATGATAACCTTAGTATATGATTGAATTCCCAAAAATTGAACCAATTTATGGATACTAACTACTTTATTCAAATGTGGAAAGAATTCCTCTTCATCAACCTTCGAGGAGCTCGGTTCTTCTATAAGATTGATTTGAGATCATCTTAACATCAGGTGTGTGATAGACCATCAGACATACCTTGAACAGAAATCAGCATAATATACGGGTATATATGAGTATTTTGTTATGATGTTAGGTCTCATGAACATTGTAGAAGTATTTATTATGGTGATTATCTAAGTCTTCCATCCATATATTGATTCATTTGTTGTCGTTTTCATGGATAATATCTTGGTGTATTCAATCAATGGAAATGAACATGCCAAACATCTCGAGATCATTTTGAATATACAAAGAGAGAATTTGTTATATTGTAATCTCACAACATGCCACTTCTAGATGGATTAGATTCACTTCCTCATTCACGTCATCTCAGAGATATGATTATTAGTGGAAACCAAGAAGGTGGGAGTGGTAGTTACCCCAGAATAGACCATAAATCCCATTGAGGTGTAGAGTTTCATAGGGATGACTCATTAATATAGAAATTTTATATAGAACATATCACAATTGGTTGTGTCCTTTAAATTCTTGACTATGAAGGGCGTGAAATAAGTATGGTCTAGTTCATGAGCATAAAAACTTTAGGAGTTGCAAGAGATATTGACTTCAGCTTTGATACATATTTTTCTAGAGCTAGGCAGGAGTTAAATTGTGTATTGTGATGCATCAAGTATCCGGATAAGAGTAGTTCTTATGTGGGGGCGGTGGATAAATTCATTGCATATAGGTCTCATCAGTTGAGGTCACACAATAGGCACTACCCAACACACAAAATCAAGATACATGTAGTAGTTAATGCATTGTGTTGTTGGATAAATTACCCGTTGGGTGAAATTTTTATGGTGTACACAAACAAAAAAGGCCTAATTTATATATATACACCATGTGATATGATCGTGATGCATTGAAGGTGGGTTGAGTACCTATAGTATTTTGACATTGAACTTTCCAACATGCCTGTTAAAGGTAATACTTGGAGCATGGATGAGATGCACTTGGAAGTGTACTAGGCCAAAAATGAGTGGAAACTTATGGATTTGTTCTTTGAGATGCACTTGGATATTCCTAACATTCATGGGAAGACTTTCCTTTAATCCATAAATGTGTAATCTACATTACTAGATAGAGTATGTTTAAGGATCCTATTGGATTCTACTAGCCTAGTTCTACGAAAGAGTGTGGATGGTGGGTACCCTCCTTATCATTGGACTATAGGTGATGACAAGATTCTACGAGTACATTGTCATTATGGGACTATTCCGAAAAGCATGAGAAGATGATATGATATTTTCATTCATATGTATGGAATGTGCATCTTGGTTTCCCCAATATGTATCAAAATTTACATCATCAGTATTAGTGGATAGGAATAACGAGATATGAACCATATTTACGAGGTGTTCCACCTGTTAGAAGGTTTATGAGGAACACTTGCGACCATCTAGGATTTTACCACACCAACCCATTTTTGAGTATAAAGGGAATGATGTCATGATGAATTTTTTGATAGGTTTACCAAAGACTCAATGAGGTATCAAAATTGTATGGGTTGTTGTTGATAATATTATGAAGGTCTCTCCCCTCCTACCTATTTAGTACACCTTTTCATTTGTTGAGATTAGAAGGTTGTATATCTGTGAGATAGTACAGATTCATTTGGTCCCTCATTCTATCATTTTAGATAGGGATACAATTTTTATAAATTTATTCTATAAAGGAATACCAAGAATGTTTGGTATAATGGATCTTATGAACACAACATTCCCCCTAGATAGATTAATAATCAAGGCACATGATTCAGGTGCTTGAGGACATGCTACGAGCATGAATCCTCGATTTTAGGGGCACATGGGAGATGAATATACCCCTGGTTGAGTTTTCCTACATCAATAGATTTCTGGATATTAGTAATAAAGATCCATATAAGGACTTATAAAGTAGGCCATGCCGATCACCACTAAGTTGGTTAGAGGCTGAAGAGGATGTTGTGTTGCAACCTCATCATGTCCAAGAGACTAAAAAATAGGATCAGTTGACTGGGAAATAGATGGCTACTACACAGTCTCATCAGAAATCATACACATATCCCTATTGACAAATTTTATATTATGAGGTCTGGTATATTGCTTTCTAGGGTGTTTCACCAAGGAATGGACACATAAGAATCAAGATACAATGTAGGTTTTCCTAGAGGTATGTTGGTCCATTCGAGATTCTGGTTATGGTCAATGTGGTAGGCTATCAATTTCAATTCCCATATAGGTACAGAGCTATGAAAGACATCTTCAATGGTTCCTAGACGAAACACTACTATTTATACTCATCTACCAATTTTCAATCCGCATAGTTTTATTTATATGTAGATGAATCCTTTGAATAGAATCACATAAAAATTTTGGATTGCAGCTCAAAGTTTCTCCAAGACCAGTATGATCCCTTCGTACCAGTGTTATGGTAGAATGGCCAAGTGTAGGATGAGACATGGGAGAGGGAAGCAGATATAATATCACTGTGTCCAAAGTTGTTCTCATACATTCCTAATCACTATTTTATGGGAATTTTTTTGACGAATTTATTTAAGGGGTAATTATGGTGTTGTCGAGCATGTCAAATTAATTGTTTAGTTTTTCTAGAATTTTTGTAATATACTAGGAACCCTTTGTCATATCATGATAGATCCTTATATAATTTATAAATGAAAATGATTTGGATTTTGTGAATAAAAGGATAATTGTGTTTTGGAAAACATGTTGGTTGATAATTTAATAAGTCAACAGAAAAATGAATGTGATATAATAAGGTAAAACTTAACATAATTTAAGTGTCTTAAACTAGGGGAAATCTCACGATTGTTATCATTCATCACTTCAAGATATAGGATTATGATCTTTTAAACCATGGTTTTTAACAGTTGAAACTAGGTTATTAAAGATTTAACAATAGGATGCATACTTGTGTTCAATCAAAAACCCAAAATGATTCATTAGATAACTCCAGTGATTGTGTAAATTGTGTTCAACTTCATAACTAAAACTCAATAAGGCAACACATGAAGAACTATATGTGATGTCCACATTTTTATGATTATTATTTATGATACCAAGAAATAAATGTTCATTTCATTGATAGTTTTTATGAGATTTTAATTGACCAATATGAACCATACAAACATCAAAATTAAAAGGGGGATAAAAAATGGATGAACGTTGTTTGGAATGTCCCATTAAAGGGTACCCCCAAACAAGATCATATAAGTTTGAGTATGACATAATAGAACATAAATCAATAAAATAAGAATAAATTATGAATAAAAACAACATAAAACCATAAATTAAAATGATCATTATAAATAATACCAAAATGGGGCTATGGATTAGATCACCTTCCTCTCCAGGTGATTATGTTGAGTTTGGAAATACATGTGATCATAGGAAGAAGAATATATTGATGTAGCACTTCCCATAGACTCCATAACATCAAGGAATTTTCAGAGGACTAATTTTGGACTCTAATATGGAAGGACCATTCCTCCCAGTCGAACACCTAAATGAGGTTCCCAAGGATCTCTTTAACAGCCAAAATGGGAGGTGGTTTTGGGCTCCATGATTCCATGAATCCAATTGGTCAATGGTGTTCGACCACTAGAAAATCTTATCTAAATTTCTAGAGACTAATATATAATTTTTTCAACCAAATGGATTTCTTCTTTTAAAAATTGGTGGACATATATTGTTTATATTAAAAGATATTTACAAATTACATAGGCATACTTTTGAATTACTGCATATTTATTTTATGGGATATATATGTTTATATGGTCCTTTTAATGGACTATATGACATTATGTTTTTTTTTTAAAAAAATTTTACCACAGATTTTGGGATTATAACACAAAATTTCATCCCTATTGGATGCATTAATTAGTATCATTTTGTGGTTGATTCCAAGTCTATTTCTAGATTCCTTCGCAATTTGGCTCCTTTTTCATCAACTTCATCTTGGGCCTTCTAAATCACCTCCACCAATAAAAAAAGCCTAAAAACATGTGAAATAATCTTCATAAAATTTATAATCAAAAGATTTTTTAACAAAAAATGAATTGAAATTTTTTTATATAGTTATTTTTTCAATACACACCTCGTTTAATACATTGGTATAAGTCTGTAATAAAAAAGTAAATTGTGGTACGATCACACCACCACAAATAGTCATTTTCACTCTTAGGGAATGTATAATATAATAATCATGTCCCATTCCAAAATAAAAGGTGGGAAACCTTACATGATTTTCATGAGATGGAATTCATCATGTCATGTTAATGGAATCAATTTTCCTATCATTTTTCTTCTCTAACATTCGAATTTGTTCAACTTCATTTATTCACCCATGAAGCATGTCGCAACCTAACTCACAATGAATATTTACCAATATTTTCAAGGAACATATTAATGTGGAGTTATAATCTTTTTCTAGAGTTCATGTGATCATACCCTATGGTTTCCAAGATTCTAGGTTCTCTATCTAAAGATACTAGTTTTCCACTGAAGAGGACACTCAACATGTTGTTCAAAAGTTCATTGGTAGGAATGATTTAATGTAGAAAAATTGGTCGTAGAAGAGGAGTGTTTAATCTATTATGTAAAAATCATTTCAAAACACAATAAGTTTTCATAATGAATGTACACACTCAACACTTGAAAAAGTATATCACCTCCAGCACATGGTTCCCAATGTCTATTTATGTGGGTCATAACCAAGAAGTGAGTAATAATGAATAATCATCCCCTTTTATCCATTTTTGTCTTTGGTTCTATTTTTTTGATATATATAACAATTTTTATATATATATTTTTTCATATATAAATATGAAATAATTTTTAAAACAATGAAACAATATGGCTTGGGAACCCACCTCCCAAGGAAAATGTAGGCACCCTTATCATAAACACATAACCATCTTTATATCATCATAATTTCTATCAAAACAACATATCCCATAATATTTCTGAAAATAAATAAACATTATACTCATGATATGTGTAGTTAGGTATGAAATTTCTTATAATGTAGCTACAAAACAGGAATTTCATGGCCTTTAAGCCATAACAAGGTTAAAATGGAAAGGTGTCCAAAAATATAGGTTTACTGTAAAAAAAGATTATAATGAACTATTACCTATATCATGAATGTAGCATACACATATCTTATGGCTTCAGAAAAATAAATACAAGTTATAGTTTCTTTTCATAACCCGATACTCTCAAAAAAAGTGATTAAAAGGAATAATACGTAACAATGGTCTTACATTGTCTCTCTTTAAGTGATTAAAATATTTGACATTTCTAATGAGGAATGGGATTCAAAAATCCATTGAACACCTAAAAATGATTTGAAAATTAAAATTCTAGAATATAATTACATATCATCAGTCATTGAAAAAAATAAAACAACACTGGAATTTCACACACAATCTTCTCATGTGTGGAAAATTATTTTGGATATTCTTTTTAAGATAAATTTATATCTAAAAGCTTAAGATAATGAAAAATAAATTAGAAATGAAATAATATTTTTTAAGGTTTTGTAATCCAATCTATAAAATTTCACTCTCCATACCTAAAAATTATATTTTATTCATTGAATTTATTTTAAATAATTTGGGATGTAAAAAATGGTACAAAGAATGGGAAGCTAGCTAAGTGGTGTTATATCTTCCATCCTTCAGTTTCATTTCCTCCACGAGATATAATGAAACATTCTCATATATGTGTTTGACACTCTCCCCATTGTATTTAAACATTTTTCCTCTCTCTTAAAGAAAAACATGAATAACACCAAAAGGGTAAACATTAATAAAAGTATATAGACATATCCATTGGGAATGAAGATTACTTTGGTGGTGCACTAGCATAAAATTATACATGAGGACATTATCACATATATGAATCTTCCACTAATGAATCATCCCATCACAGATTTCCTTTTTTCTATTTATAGATTTAAGGTATCTCATATTAATCATATAAAATGTATTCTACCTCCTAAATATGCAAAATCCAATGCTCACCTACATCTAAGTGATCCATATCACCTTATTTCCTATACTAACATGCGCGGTGCTCTACCTCCACCCAAATGTGACCAGACATTCAAAAAACAATCATATAGGGTGAAATTATAATATTTGATTTTAATGTTTTATGGTATTCCAAATGTGCATCATTCAAATTAAAATTCCAATAATTATTATTGGGGTGTATCGTTTTTTCATGATTCACTTAACTTCTAGATTTGATATTTTGACTTTTATATTAGTTTGGGGGTGATAGACCACGCTGTCATGAAAAATAAAATTGATTATGTTTTAAAGGTTCTTTTATAGTCTTGGGAAGATCCTGGGTAGTCTCTGAAGGATCATTGATAGGATTTTAGTGTGTATAATTAATTAGAAGAACAAAAGAGGATGTTGATTTTGTAAACAATTTTAAGAAAGTAACTTAATGTAAATTGTTGTAAAGTTGAATGAAATAGTGGATTTTGAAAACTATGAGATAAAAAATTGATCATTTATAAAATACTATAGAACAAGAATAGTTCCTTGTTCTCATTTAGTTATTACATTTTTTTTATTCCTTTGGTTGAGGGATGACCAAGATCATTGTTCCCCTCTTTCCTCTTAAAATAATGCACAAAGGACAACCACTTGACACATCAATCATGTTTTCAGGGTTTGGAACTCAAGAATATAGTATGGTATTCCAAAGCATACTGAAATATCATGAATTTCTATGAGAAAGAGGATACATGTCTTGTCCAATCGGAACAACTCGTGATTCCCACTTGAATATCAACCCAATTGGAATTGAAATGTGAAATGATTCACTTCATTAAACCAAATAAATTCATCCAGAGAAAAAGCCTGTAAATATTAAACATAAGTGAAATAATTCAAACCCAAATAAAACAAAACTAGTAGAATATTAAGTGTCATAACTTCTTCTTAATGTGTATATCTCCCTCACAATGATCACCCACCATTTAGCTCGACATCAGAAGGGTATGAAGCTCGCGTGAAATTACTTATTAATTATTAATCCTCATATGAGTATATGGGGCTCCAGAAAATCCTGGATGTGGAGGAGACGCCTCCAAAACTCCAAAATTAATAGATTCACTTTTTGTTTGAACTTTAAAATGAGGAGCCCAATCATTCATTTTATAGGAAAAGTGGAAGGTGGTTTTGAGCACACTGATTTCATAAAACCACTTGGCACATGGTTTTTGACCTCCATACAACCTTATATCTATTTGGAGAAAATAAATGAGTTGTATAAAAACCACATGGATTTATCCACAAAATTTTTGGAAGATTATGGAAAACTAGAGCCCGAGATATGGACAGATCACATCACACCACTTTTGACTTCGTGCAGATTCAATGTGCTGGAATGATCAGGTTTGTTGGTCCCCTTGAAAGCCGAATGTGTTTATGTTTCCTTAAGATTAAATGTATCTCAATGAATGTTGGACTCGAAAACAAAATTTCATCCCCTTAGGATTCAGGGTTTAGGAGTAGTTTTTTGATAAGTCCACTAGTTTGGATGGATCTTGCGCAGTTTGTCCCATTTTTCATGAACATCATCATGGGTCTTCCAAATCTCCTCCCCCTATAGTGTAATATTCAAAAGAAGTAAAATTTTCTTTTTTAATAGTGATAAAACCAAAATAAATTACTCAAACATGGAATTAAATTTTTTTTTATTTTTATAATATTCAATATCAAACATGTTTAGCACAATGGTGTAACGGTGAAAATGAAACAGTGAATCATGGTGTTTTCACACCATCAAAAATAACCAATTTCACACTTGGTAAAAGTTATAATTCCAAAACTTATGCATGTAGATATTTCAAACATCATTAAAATATAACATTCAAGGAAAATTTAATTCCTGATAGAAATGTGATCAATGCAAAAATCACACCGTGGAGTTATTCTTAATGACTATTGAAATAGGTGTTTAATTTTTTTTATCAAAATGGGATTCCTAGAGATGCATTATACCAATCAATGAAATTAATTCAAAAGTTAATAATGTCTCTAATTCTCCATGTGTGTATGTGACAACCATTTCATGCCATTTCATGCCATTCTTTTGACTTTTTATCAATTAAATATAAGTTATTTTAATAATTGTCTACTTATAGGATCCTTTCCACCGAACGTTTCCTATATCCTATGTAATAAAACATCAAGACCCACTCAATTAAGCATTCCCATAAGAAAACCCATCAGTTCTCGACATAGATATCTCCATATGTTGTACATTTCTTCACTCTCCTCATTTATTAATTTTCCAAAATTTTCACATGGAGAAAATTTAACACACTTCTCCCAACCCATATTTCATTGCCTCATGACACTAATTGTAATAGTTATAAAAAGATAAAAGGCCAAGGAATGGTGGATTTTGAACTACCCAATATACAACCCTTTTTTTAGGGTGTAGAACAATCAGATAACAGGTACACACACATAAGTCAATCTTTTATAGCAATGAAGTTTATATAATATAGAAAGAACTAATGGAAAAATGATTTTGGAATTTAGATAAATATCAACCTAACATATATTTACCTTCAATTAAGTAAGAAATTCTCACACATCATGGTTGGGTAAAAGGTTGTGTGTAGAGATTAAGTGAAACAATTTTCCAGTAAACTATTCACAAAAAAGGGAACCATTCTTCTCAAAGGTTTAAAGAAGATACAACTATTTATCTCACCGAAAAAGAACTAAATTTCAAAAAAAAAATTAAATCATATTATTGAATTATTGCTGAAATTCACATTTCATCAGAATTTTTATTTGAATTTTAAAACATAATGAAATACTAACAATACACATGTATTTTCATTTACATCTGTTATTAAATGTGCATAATTTTCCATGATAATGTGGGAAAATAGAAAAATTATATTCCAGAACAAAGGTGAGTGGGAGAGAAAGGGGGAAACTAACAATACTATTTAGTATGATAAAAATAGAAAAAGAAGAAAGATGCTAAATATTACAAACTACCCCAAGAATATACCCATCCCCCCACACCTAGAGTGTTTTGTTTTCTTACAGTAGAAATTGAATGTAGGAATAAATGGTAAAACCTGGTGGGTGTCATTCATAGAATGCTTCTTGAACATGGAGTTCCTCCATTGAGGACTCTGGAAGGGTTTCATGGAAATACTTTAGTCATTTCCCATTAACTATGATGGTTTTCTTAGTTTATTCATTTTGATCAAGAAAAACACTAAATATAGAGACATTACTAACACTGTATGGTCTAAACCAGCAGTAACGAAGCATACCTGGATGCAACTTCAACGATACATTATAGTGGAGGACCTTCTTCCCAATGTGGAACTAATGATGAAGGATGAGTCAGTCGTGGGCAGCCATGGATCATAACTTATAAAACCTAGAGTTCTCATATTCCTCTCTTCTCATTTAATCCATTTCTTAAATCTAGAACATCCTTTGAGCACCTACACCAGAATGATTCTAATTGCATTTTTTGATGGCCTAGTAGTCCCAGTGATCAGTATATATAGGGAGATGACAACTCTTTCCAATCACAAGACAATATTAAGAAATTATAATGGGGGTTTTGAAATTAGTACGGTAATCTCATAATGAATCCTCAAGTCTAAGACTCCAATATTTTATATTGGGTTTAACCGTTTTATCAAGAATCATGTTTACATTTCTATTTGACACATTACCTTAACCATTGGTATTTGGGTGATAATCAGTAGACACTCGATGCCTCACCCCATACCGACACAAAATAGATTTCATTGTTCAGTTATAGAAATGAGAACCCTAGTTGTTGACGATGATCCTAGGTATGCCAAACCTATATAAAATTATGAGTTCTCAAAAATTCCACAAATTCCTTAGAATAGTAGGTCTTTGTAGCTCGTTCCCCTACCCATTTTTACATGTAATCTACTACCATAATAATGTACATATTTCCAACGGAATTGGGAAATGTCCCCATAAAGTCAATACCCCAAACATCAAAACATTAATTAAAGAGAAATATTTTTTATGGAATTTCATTTCTTTTGGAGACATTAAAAATTCGTTGACAATGAGGACAAGATTTAAAAAAATCATGGTCATCTCGAAAAAGTGTTGGAAAAAAGTGACTAGAATAAATGATTTTGTGATCAGTCCATTGTGTACCAAGGTTCCCCCCACAAGAAAACGTGTGGAAGAACCTAAGGAAAAACTGAAACTCGCTATCGGGAACACATAACATAAGGACTTGATCACTACATGTGCGCCAGAGTTAGGGGTCATCCCAAATGTGCCAATGAGACTCTTGTTTTAGTTGACTGGATTGGTTTCTATTGAAATCAGTTGGATTGCAAGATGCTACAAAATAATTTACAATTTCAAAATACCAAGTAATAGAATATTTTACTCTGTACAATTGCTAGTCTTAAAACATATCATTTATAGGAATACAGGGGGTTGAGTCAATGTTTAAGGATGTGGGAATCACACTGATATGGTCAGCAAACATATTCTCTGCTCTTTTTTAACTATAATATCTAAATTGAATTCCTAATGGAAGAGCATCCGATGAATAAGACATGGATTGAATTCCAATTTCTTATGGAGACACTAGAGGGCTACATGGTCTGAGAACACAAAAAATTTGGACCCTAAAAGGTATGACCTGAATTAGACTAAGGCAAACACAATGTCAGGAAATTCTTTTTTAATTGTGGTGTAGTTTTCTAGGGAAGGACCCAATGTACGTGAGGCATAGGCTATGACATGTAGATCTCGTCAACCCATTGTGATAAAACTACCCCAACAGCATAGTTTGAGGCATCACACATGAGCTCAAATGGTAAATCCTACCAAGGTAGTTGGATTATTAGGGGGGATGTGAGACTCCATTATATCTTATTCAATGCTTCCTCACATTATAAAAATAATTCTATTTTTAGAGTAACAAGGAGAGTTGGAGTGCAATCATACTAAAGTCATGAATGAAATGATGGTAAAGTATATAATAACCTATGAAAGTCCACACTTCACATACATTTTTGGGAAATGTTAAGGAAGAAATGACATCCACTTTTGATTTATCTACTTGGATACCATACCTGAAAATGATATTCTACAAAACAATACCTTATCGCACAATGAAATGGCATTTCTCATAATTTAATACATGATTACATTCAATAATGTCACATAGGACTAAACCAAGACTACTCAAACATTCATCAATAGAGTATCCATAAATAGTGAAATCATCCATGAAAACATCCATGCAATTCTCTAGGAAATCAGAAAAATACAAACAATACATCACTAGAAAGTACACAAAGCATTGCACAGACACAATTGCAACCTCCTATATTAAAATGATCCAAAGGGACAAGTGAAGGTCGTATTTTCTTGATCCTTAAGGGAAATATGGATTTGATAATATCTAGAATACCCATCAAGAAAACAGTAATCGGACTTACTCGATAGTCTCTCTAGCATTTGGTTAATTAATGGAAAAAGGAAGTGGTCCTTCCTAGTGTGTTGGATTAGTTTGAGATAGTCTAGGAAGACACATTTACTATTCTGCACATGATTTGAAACCAATTCATTAATTTCATTTTTGATTAATGTAAGGATAGGTTTTTAGGAACTACATAAATGGGCCAGACCCATTGGCTATCAGAGATGGGGTAAACGATTTTAGTAGACAATAATTTTGTTACCTCCTTTTTCACAACTTCATGGAGGTTTGGGTTTGGTCCACATTGTTCCTGACTCACTAGTTATGCCTCATCATTTAATAAAATATGATGCGTACTAATTGATGGGATAATACTATGAATTTCAGCAAGTTTCCATTCCCATGATTGTTTATACTCCCTCAAACGTTCAAGCATTCACATTTCATGCTCAGGAGAGAGTGAACTAGAAATGATGACATGAAACATTTTTCCATTCTCAAGATATGAATATTATAAATCTTTAGGTAGTGGTTTTACTACCAATTTAAGGGGATTTTGGATTGATGGGAGTGTGTGTGGAAGTGAGAGGTCACTAATATCATCTAACTGCTTAATGGTATCACTTTCATATGTGGAATGAGATTTTATAAGCTTATCATTATCATCTTTAGCCATTGATTATGTTTTTATGTATGATTTATATTATAAGGAAGACCCTAGTTTGTTCTCAAGGAGTGTTGATAGGTTTTGGGTGAGTATTTTTAATAAGAATAATAAAAGTGTAGGGTGATTTTGTAAATTTTTTTAAGAAAGTAACATAACTTAAAGAGTTTTAAAGTTGAATGAAAAAGTGTATTTTGAAAAATATGAGATAAATAAATGATCGTTGCCAATTTTCTACATCACATGAAGAGTCACTTGTTCTCAATTATTTATTAGGTTTTGTTGTAATCCTTTGGTTGAAGGATGACCATGATTGTGGTTCCCCTCTTCCTTCTTAAAAAAATGCACAAAGAACCACCCATTGAAAAAAAATCGCGTTTTCAAGGTTTGGACCTCAATAATAGGGTGAGTTCTTCCATTGAATACTGAAATCTCATGTATGTGCGAGATAAAGGGGAATCTTGTGTTGTCCAATTGGAAAAACTCAAGATTCCCACTTGAATCTCAACCCTATCGGTATTGAAATGATAAATTTTTTGCTTTATTAAACTAAATAAATCTATTATGAGAGGAAGTATATAATGATTAAACATTAGTGAAATATGTCTGACCCAAATTAAAAAAACTAGTAGAATATAATGTGTTTAAACTCCCTCTTAAAGTGTCTATCTCCCAAACAATGATCACCCACTATTTAGCTCGACCTTAGGAGGGCGAGGATGCCCGGGTGGAACTATTTATTCATTATTGATCCCACTTTGCAGATAAGGTACTCCTGAACTTCCTATATGAAAATGAGGCTCTTCCAGGACTCCAAAATGGAGAGGTTCATTTCTAATTCAATCTTTCAAATGAGGAGCCCAAGCATCCATTTTATAGAGAAAGTGGATGGTGGTTTTGAGCACACATATTTCAAAAACCATTTTTCGCATGGGTTTCTACCTTCATACGTCATTATTTAACTTTGAAGAAAATAAAAATGTTGTATACCGACCTCTTGACTGTCTCCACTGAATATTTGGCACAATTTGGACAAATAGAGCATGAGATACAGATCAAATCACACCACATTTGATGCCGTGAAGATTCAATGTGTTGGATAGATCTAGTCGGTTGGCCACCAAATGGCCAAATAATTCTTGGGTTTCTTCAGATGAAATATATCATAATGAATTATGGCCATCCCTCAAATTATAATCCCATTTGGTTGAATGGTGCAGGATTAATTCATGGATTAGTCCACTTTTGGGAATGAATCTTGCATGGATTAGTCTATATTGATTGATCATCATCATGGTTCCTCCAAGTCACCTCCTCCTACAATGGAATCATAAAAAATTAACATTTCCATTTTTAATAGTGATAAAAATAAAATAAATGATTCAAACATGGATTTAAATTTGTTATTACATTATACTATTCAATATAAAAAATGTTTAGTGAAGTCGTGTAATGGTGAAAATAAAACACTGAATCACGGTGCGATCAATGATATATAGTGGATTCATCATGAACAAACAAAAAAAATAGAGCATGTATTTCATGCTATGATTGAAAAAAATGTGAACCACAGTCCATAATGATGAATCATGGAAAACCCAACCTACTAAAACATTGAAACCTCAAAAATATGCAGCAACTCAAAATCCTTCATTCATGGAAACCATTTCTATAACCAATTTAGGAACATAGTAAACATCCTATATGATGTACACAAATCCAAATGAATTTGTAAAAAGGACCCCTGAATTAAATTCTCCAAGTATCTATGATCTAAAAAAATAACATTGGTTTATTTGGCGTTTCATTCCTCTTGAAGATATTCCATGTGATTTATCATCAAGTAAATGACTTGAAAAACTGGGGGATACCATTAAAATATTTTCCAATAAGGACCTAAGTCAATGAACATTCAAGTTATATGGTGATAGCCTAAGTGTCCCTGACAATCCAAAGCATGATAGAAGGTCAAAATTGAGGGGAACTCATGGCCAAGAGACACTGATGAACTACTTCATTGCTAAAAATTATCCAAAAATATCGGTCATCCTAAATGTACCATTGAGAATCATGATTATGCCTTTGGGATTCGAAAGTGATAATGTCAGCGGGGAACCCAGATGTGGCAAAAAAATCACAATTTCTGCATACTAGGGAATAAGGTCCACAACATCACAAAGGATCCTATGGGGAATATATTCTCCAATGGGACTGTTTGAGTACACATGGTAGTCCAGTTGTGGAGAATTTATACTTATGTAGATAGGTACAACATTTTACACTCCTCTCCTACCAAAAATCATATGTTCAATCTATAATAGGATTTTCATCCATTGTATGAGGTGTGGCATAACTACTAGTTTCATTAAGAGAAAATAAAGGGTAAAATTATCAGAATAGATAAAGATTTTTGACACAATAAGAAATGAACTATACATTTTAAAGGAAAACATAATCAAACAAGGTACATTTTTAGTGGTCTTGTGGTTTTCCTAGGATGGTTCAATGGTATGTGATGCATACATAATGAAATGAATATCCTTTTCAACCATTTACGATAAAACCTCCCCAACTAAAATGTTAGAGGCATCAATCATATGTTTGAAGGGGATATCCCACATTGGTGGTTAGATGATGGGAGGTGATGTGATACTCTTTTTGTTTGGGGATTTAAATAATCCTAACAATTTTTATCAAACATAAACTTAGAATGTACTTGTAATAATCATAAAAAGGGAAGTGTGATCTTATTAATCTATTTAATGAATCTTCAGTAAAAACATGCATGAACCAATAATTGGACATTAAAAGGTGGAAATTAATTCATTTGTTTATTTCATCAGTTGAGTTCTCTAATTTTAAATAAAATTCCCAATAACTATCCCCCACTGAAAAATGAAATGTAATTTATTATATTTTAATATTAGATCTTTTTCAGTGTAACATTGGAGGAAATGACCTAGGTGTGCCAAACATTCATCAACCGACGTGACATAAACTCTGACATCATCCATAAAAACATCCTTGAAATTCAATTGTATTTTTGAAAAATATTCAACATACACCGATGAGATGTACAAGGTTCATTACATAGTCCACAAGACATACTTATTTTTGAAAATGTTCTGAATGGAGAGGTAAATATTATTTTTCGTGATCCTTAAGAGCTTTATAGGTTTTTCAATAACCTGTATAGCCTTTAAAGAAATGATCATGAGACTTAACATAATTTATTTTATAATTTGGTAAATTAAAGGTAGAAGAAATTGGTCCTTTTGTGTGGCCTGATTTAGTCGACTTTAGTCAATATAGACACGCCAAATATTTTCCACACATGTTCGAACCAATTCATTCCATTCATTTGACACAAATGTTATTACAATTTTTTACCCCAATATGCATTGGGGCTAACCCATTTTCAATTAGTTATTGGAAAAATGATCCATATAGAATGTTATTTTCTAAATTCTAATTTTCCCACATCCAAGAGAGTGGGATTTAACTGGCATTGATCTTGCCTTAGGGACTTATAATTATCATCAAAAAGTATATTGTCAATAAATATTGATGGAATAATCATAGAAATATCATCCAATGTCAATCTAATTTCCATTTTAAACACTCTCTAAAGGTTGATCACTTTTGATTCTAAATGTAGAGTGGGTTTACTATCATTAGGGACATGAAATTGGTCAATACTCAAAAGAAATGCATTTCTTAAATTAGATAGAATTTTTTTAATTCCTAAAAATGTTGTTTTGGGATTGAGGGAGAGGATTTAGGGGAGTGAGATCCATGAAACTATCTATATTCTCATGTTTATTCCCTAATTAGAGATAATCTATTGAATTGATATTTAAAAATACATTTATGGTCATGGGTACCCAAAAATTAACACACTCATCAATTAAAAATAAAAAATTTCACATTCTAGATCCCAAAATACACTAAAAACATGAATCTAAATTCAAACCATAAATGGGATAACAATTAGAAAGTGAATCAAAGTATAGTTCGGGGAGAGAATTTTTTTTAGTGTATCATTTGGGAGAACTTACATCAAATATATTGGAACAGTGGAGTTCTCTTTAGTGGAATATTTCGTAACCTTAGTGATGTTAAAACATACCATTTCTATAAGTAACTACATGGAAATAATACCATTGGGAATGATGATGATCATATTTTCTATTTTGAGGAATGGCATCCCCAATATTATTGGGGTATGTCATTGGGTTTAGTTATCATCTGTCTTCATAATGTAGAATTTGTTTTTTGGAAGATGAGATTCATTACATTTACGGGTATGCCCTCGATCACTCTAGAGGAGTTTGTTATGCTCTAGATGGAAATGTTCTTGAAAATTATCAACATATGAAGCTCTCCATCCTACAGAGATGTGTAAATAGAGTAAGTAAATACATTAATTGAAGAACCTAAATATATTATTTCATATGAACAGAATGTATCCTCTATGGCGCTAGGAATTTTGAATGTTTTTAGATCCTTTCATTTTATAAGGCCCCAGCCTTAAACCTTACTTAATATTGAATTAAATGAATAATTCACATTGAGGATCTTTTCAGGTTTAGTGTTTTAGAGAATTAGGACATAACTATTACATCTCAAAAGGTTACAAAGTAGTCACTTCTACAAAATTTCCATAAAATAAATACTCTTAAAAAGAAACATGTCTAGTTCCATGTTTTAGATAGAATGTCTTTCCCTTGATCCCATCCTTGAGCCTATTACACATTATGCCCTGTGAAAAAATTTCAAAAAAACATGGGGTGAGCATAAAAAAGCTCAGTAAGGGATACACAAATATTGAAAATAGATAGTTTTTCAAACATCAAGTAAACCTTGTATACATTATCAATGTAATACCTTCACCTTTATGAAGTAGTAAAAACTCTTCACTGATTAAAATATCATTACTTAACCTTTTGTAACCAAATGATTACCATAAAATCCATATAAAGAACACATAACATATAAAGGTAACTTAGGTCATAAACATACTTAAGTGGAATAACCATACGGTCGACTTCCACACATATCACTTAATGGAATAGCCATACGGCCGACTTCCACACATAATTAATGGAATAGCCAAACGACCGACTTCCATACCCAATGCATTGGAGGTTATAACGTATCCACCCGTCCTAGTATTCAGGGAACCACCCATCATATGGTTTATCACATAACCACCCATCAAATGTCCAAGTGCCATTATAAAATCATAAGACATAAAAAAAATATAACGGAATGAAAACATTTCCACACTTTGATCACAATATATCAGATAAATATATTGACATAAAAAATCCATTATAAAAACCATTTTCAATACCAATATAAAAGAAATTAAAAACATGGTATTTATTTTTCATTAAAAATGTTATGGCTTGTAGAGGATGCCAAATCTCAAATAATGGTCACGGCGGCGGGAAGTCATTGTCACCGCATAAGTCCAACAAAAACATTCCCTTTTGTCGTTTAGTAGAATACTTCGTAGAAAAATATTCTTTTTGTATAAAAGTAACAGTCAGAGGGGTTTATACACCGTATAAAAGAAAGCTATGTGTAAAAAGAAATATACCTCGTGAAAGGAGATTGATACGAAGTCCCTTACAAAGACGGTATCCTTGGTTTAAGGAAAAAACCAATTACATAATTATGTGTGACAAACAAATACACCAAATATAAGTGGATATTAAGTGTAAAACAATAAGATGGTATTCACAAATATTCATAGAACGACATATTTAAGGAGTACAAGTTTGTCCCAAAGAATCAAATTTGTCTTAAGATGTTCCCTTGCAAAAATTTGACAGCCTAACGACTTCACTACAAAATTCAGAAAATGAGTTGATGTGAGATAAAAAGGGTATCTCATCACATGGACATAAAATTTAATTCAATAAGGATATAGAAGAACATATCCCAGCATAATAGTATGTGAATTAAAATACACAACAAAAGTAGTCTTTTAAAAAGAGGAGGGTGAAATGTTCCCTTACCGACATGGGTATCATTCGAAACATACACCCCGTGAAAGGAGGACAATGAAACATTGATGTAAATACTCATAAATGAAAGTATATTACACACTGATTAATTCAATGGGTAGTACATAAACCACTAATAGGATATTGTGGCAAATGTAGCATAAATCTCATGGGAATAAAAGTGAGATGAAAAATCCCTTACGAAAAATTGGCAGCCTAACGGCGCCACTTAAAACCTACAAAAATTTATTGATGAGATAAAATAGGGTATATAATCATATTATCATAATGTTTACAGAAACAGGAATATAAAAGAACATCCTCCAACAAGACAAAGAGGATCTTAAACTAAGTGACATAAAGGAGTGTACTTAAATTGAAAGAGAGAGGTTAGATCTCTCGCGAAAATTTGAAAGCCTAACAGCGCCACTCAAGTATTCCAAAATAGATTGATTAGAGAGAATAGGGTCTCTCATCATATGAAAAATAAAAATTACAATAAGAGTAATATAAAAGAACATCCCAATAAAAATAAAGATGAGCATTAAAAGTAATGACATAAAAGAGTGTACTTAAAAAGAAAGAGAGGAGTAGGATCCCTTATGAAAATTCGGCAGCCTAACGACACCACTCAAAACATCCAAAATGGATTGAGGGGAGAAAATAGGGTCCATAATTATATGAAAACAAAAATTACAGTATGAGTAATATAAAATAACATCCCAATCATAAGAAATATGATCTCAAAAGGAATGACATAAAAGAGTGTACTTAAAAAGAAAGAGAGGGGTAGGATCCCTTACATCAAGTTCAACTTGTCTTGTTCGTTTCATTATATTCCTGAATAATCAAATTTGTTAAATTTATAATTGATTAAGGACCTACTATAAAGATTATTATTCATTTAATATCACATATTTTAATGTTATAATAATTGGTTAATAATATGAGTTCATATCAGACGTTTTTGTTGATGTTTGGTATATGAGTCAAAAATTGAACTTGTTGGAAAATAATTTTCACTATATTTATAGGTAAATCATATCCATAATAGTATTGATATTTTAAATATCATATATATCCATTATATATTCATTTTATACAATTCCATAGCATTTGGAGATAAAAATTAAAAGCACCTTTCATGGAGACGGTAGGCCGTACGTACGCATGAACGCTACATTAATTTTCTGTCATATTAATGTAATTAAAACAAAATGAGATATATATATATATATATGTTATAATTCATGAATTATATCCATCATTTATATGTAATTTATTACATATATATCCATTATATATATGTACTTATAATAGTACATAACATTTTGAGATAAGAAATGAAATGCACCGTTCATGGAGAAGGTAAGTTGTAGGTACGCATGAACGCTACTTCCATTTCTATTTCATATTTAATGGAATTAAAACATAATGATACAATATAGTATTTTAATTCTAGTTTTGTATTATATATAATATCATTAAATATAACCTTTACATGTAACACATATGGTATTAACGAATCAAATCACTTTGAGGGGGTGGTAGTCCGCACTTCCTTAAATGAAGATATCGTGTTTACCCATAATGGAAACCATAAAGGTATTCCATAAATGAAAAATAAAAAAGCCTAAGTAAAACATAAAAATTTTATATATCATATATAAATATAGATTCATCTAAATGGCCACCTTGGAAGGTGTTAGAAGAATGTTGAACAATCATCGTTTCGTGATTAAAAAATTCGCCATCCACAAAAACCGTATGTTCTTTATCCATTAGATGTAGGTGTGTGTATGTGTATATCTAATCCTTCTTATAACAACATCCTATTATATTTAAGATACTGTATTTTTTACAAAAAAAAATGAATAAAAAGAGTTTAGGGGGTTGGAGAAGCAAAATAAAACATAAGAACACAAGAGAAGACACTATCTTTTAATCGGGTAACTCCTTTTTATTTGAGCTCAAAGGCTTCCTTGGGAAGACTTTTGCCCAAAGTGAGGCTTCAAGTAGTAATATAGGGATTTGGAGAGACATAATGGGAATGGGTTGGATGAGAAAAAGTCTTTGGAAGTGTAGGTAAGGTGGTAGAGATGGGGACCTTTTATAACAGGAGAGGAGTGGCACTCTTGGAAAGTAAGAAAATGTTACATTATTTTAGAATGCGTTTTGGATATTAATGGTCACACATTGATGTGTTTCAAGGATAAGGTGTTAAGGGTTTGAAATCCAGCCATCCAATAGGTTTTTTACATGTTTAGGTCTTATATTTTACATTATCTTTCCATTTAATTTAAATCGTTAAATAATGAGGTCATCACTGCATCATCATGATGTCATAAATAATTTAATTTATTAAATGTCTAAAAATTATAAAAAAAATACTACGATGTAGGAAATATTTTTAGCTTTCCAATTAATATTTATAGTAAAAAATATGACTTTTATAACCAAATTTAAAAATTGTTTTAGTAAAACAACTCATGTTTGTGACATTTTAATTTTAACATAAAATAAAAAGGTATTGATGTCATTTTCAACCAAAGTGGCTCCATGGGGTCCCCAAGTTGACCCATGGATTTTCTTGGTCGGCCATGAGACATAAAATAAGCTTATGACATGTGTAACGTTCATTTCATATTATTAAAACATTATTTTTACCTTAAACTACATTAATTACCTCTGATCGCGATTAAAAACTTAAAAGTTACTATTCAACAAAAAGTTATATTAATCTCATTGAACCACATTTTATTTCGTAATGACAACCATGTATGTCGGATTTTTGAAAATCAAATCACAGAAGTGGAAAAGTTTCATTTAAACAAAAATTCGGCTTCATTAACTACCACTTAGTAGTTTCACTATTCATCAAAAATTGAAGTTTTTCAGAAAAATACCAAAAATTCACCCTAATCTATATTTGATATTCCAAACTCAAAAATGATATCTATTTTAAAAAATTCAAAACATATAAGTTGAATTAATTAATTTAATAATTAATTCCCGCTGTCAAAACAAATTGCGTGTTTTTAAGAAACAATATCTATTAAAAGATTGACACTAGTTTATGTCCAATTTCAAAGTGAAATTAATTCCAATGACAACTGTTGGATTAAATGGTAAAAATATATTTTAATTTTACTTTAAAAACAATTCAAAAGATAATCTAATCATATAAATAAATTAGATTAAAAAGTGGGTATGAATTAAAATACAACATTTTTCACTATTCATTAAAAAATGAACCTCATCGGAAAAATTCCAAAAATTTACACAAAGCAAATTTTGATGTCCCAATTATAAAGAAGAATATTATTTTGTCAAATATAACACATAAAATTGTCAAAAAGTGGATTTAAAAGATGTTCTCTATCAAAAGGCGGTTAATCGACCCTTTAAAGAATATTAGAATGTTTACGCTTAAAATTGTATTCATTCGCATTTTTAATCCAATAAAATTTATTGTAAAGAGTAAAAATACGTGACAAACATATATAATCATTTTGTAGTTAGTTCTGTTCATTCCCGCCATTATAACAGCTAGGCGTTAACTACCATTTAAAATAATATTATTTTATTATTAGAGTGCAACGTAAGATCTCAAAGGAACTCATTGTTGCGTATTGGGTAAGCCATCGAGCATAGTATTCCCTTTATATTAATATTAACATTTTATTCACAAATATGGATAAATATAAAAATTTCCTATTCTTTATTTACTTGGGGTGTTACATCCTTCCCCCCTTTTGGGAATTGCATCCTCGCAATTTTAAAATTGGGCTCGGAAACATCCTTGAATGTCCCACATCGGAACAAGAGTTGGTAAAAAAATAACTATAAAATAAAGAACGATAAGTACAAAGGTCACCCGAGTTAACCCATACTAGGATTAAAAGAATGAAAATATGGACATGGAGGAAAAACAAAGGGTCATGTTCTGATGGGGAGTGACAGTAAACATGACAAGGAGAAAGGTAACCATAAGAAAATCACAAACTTGTGATGGGTTAAACGGTATTTGATTACCTAGTAGGAAAAGTTAACAGACATCATTTTTGTTTTAAGTTACTCATAATTGAGGAATTTATTTTTGATCTTAAGGAAACATACTTACATGTCATGTTGACTTTTAACTTTTACTATATTTCTTACACAAACTCATACATTCCCCAAAAGACATGTATTTAGGAAGACTTGTTCACATTTAGAGTATTATAATCAACTTTTGGAAAATCACCTATTCCACAAAAGGGAACTATATACTTCCCATATCTTTAGACCTTAACCAAAACCAAAACCAAAAAGGTTTTTATAAGATCAGATAATCCAGAAAAGGATAACCCTTTATAAAAAGAAAATCTATTCTTAATCTCCAAAATTTTTCCAACAAAACCCAAAGTTCAACGAGGACCATTCGATACACAATTTGTCCATAAAATTCTTCAAAGTAAACCAAACAAAGATTACAACCCAAATATTTGAAGGATTTAGTCACATTGTCTTCCAAGTTAAATTGTAACATTTATCTGTAAAAAACATCAGTTGCTCTTAAAGTCTCGTATTGAAAAGTAATTAACCTAATCACATATCCTCCATGATAGGTTAATAAATTTCCATAGATAACCCAAATTCAATTTACTCTTAATTCCTAAAATCACCTAACTAAAAATAATAAGTCATACTAACCGGTGACTTCACGTAGTCCAGTGGTAGGCAATAAATACCAGCTGCACTTTGGTTGTGGGTTCGATTCCCACAGCTTTGTCCGTCGCGACGGGTTGTCACACGGTCTGCGTGTTGTCCTTTTTCCAAAACTATATAATTCTCAAAAAATTCCCCAAAATGATAAAAAATCTTCAAAAATAATCATAACATATTTTAACCTCATGTTTATCTCATTCCTTCCATTTTCCATCATAACATATAATAACCCATAATTACCTCAAAAGTAAGGATCATATAAACCCTAATGGTTACCTTTATAGTTATTACCAAAACTTCCATATCGATTGGTCATCTCATACATGATGCATTACAGAACATACCAAGGTTCAAGTGGTTTATCATGACTCCTTGATAGTCGGTTTAGAACAACCACGAGTTTCCTCATTGAATACCCCATTTCATCCAGTCTCTTAAGCAGAGAACCACCACAGTTTCCTTCAAACCTATTTTCACTTTGGTGCCTGCTAGATCAATCCATTCACTAAAAATAGAAATCTCAGTGTGAGTATATCAACAAAACCATCATGTACTAATTAGGGAGATAACCACATAGATATACTTACACATTCACTTTATCTAATACTAGGACTCTTTCTGAAATCCTATCCATTATGGTACTGTTACTTATGCATAGAGAATACCCTAACCTCTAAAGTTATCTAAACCGACCTATGATACCAACTATAAGGCCCCAGCCTTAAACCATACATAATATTGAATTAAATGAATAATTCACATTGAGGATATTTTCATGTTTATAGTTTTATAGAATTAGGACATAACTATTACATCCCAAAAGATTACAAAGTAGTCACTTCTACTAAATTTCCATAAAATAAAAACTCTTAAAAAGAAACATGTCTAGTTCCATGTTTTAGATAGCATGAATTTCCCTTGATCCCATCTTTGAGACTATTCTACATTATGTCATGTGAAAAACATTTCAAAAAAAACATTGGGTGAGCATAAAAAGCTCAGTAAGGGATACACAAAAAATGAAAACTGCTAGTTTTTCAAATATCAAGTAAACCATCTATACTTTATCAAAGTAATACATTCACCTTTATGAAGTAGTAAAAACTCTTCACTGATTAAAATAACATTAATTACCCTTTTGTAACCAAAAGATTACCATAAAACCCATATAAAGAACACATAAGATATAAAGATAACTTGGGACATAAACAACCTTAAGTGGAATAACCATACGGTCGAATTCCACACATATCACTTAATGGAATAGCCATAAGGATGACTTCCACACATACTTAATGGAATAGCCATACGGCCAACTTCCATACCCAATGCATTGGAGGTTATAACGTAACCACCCATCCTGGTATTCACGTCACCACCCGTCATATGGTTTATCACGTAACCACCCATCAAATGTCCAAGTACCATTATAAAATCAAAAGTCATAAAACAAATATAATGGAAAGAAAACATTTCCACACATTGATAACAATATATCACTTAAATATATTGACATAACAAATCCATTAGAAAAACCATTTTCAATACCAAAATAAAAGAAAATAAAAACATGGTATTTATTTTTCATTAAAAATGTTATGGGTTGTAGAGGATGCCAAATCTCAAATAATGGTCGCCACGGCGAAGAAGTCGTTGTCACCGCATACGTACGACAAAAACACTCCCTTTTGTTGTTTAGTAGAGCGCTTCGTATTAAAAGATTCCTTTTGTATAAAAGTAAAAGTAAAAGGGGTTTATATGATTAGCCACTGTAAGAGTCTAATATTCATTGCTAATATAAGTAGTTTTCATGTGCCTTTCTATTCATAAATACCATTTTAGTGCGTGTTACATTTTGAACACCCATTCTCATTATTTGTGCACTTCATGCCTAATGTGCCCCAATTTAGGCCCAATGTTTCATCTGATTTTAACGAATGTAACTATCCATGTATTAATTTGATATTTTTGGAAATGGATATTCATTTAATTATGAACATTTTTTATTCAGGGATCAATGGATTATTAATAAAGTATGATGGAGATATTTGGCGATTAAAGGAAACAATTCTGAAGAAGGCAGATTGGATATCCTCACACTGATCGGACTATGGGGCCCACAATACAGGCCCACAGAAGCCCAATATTTATAAGAGACTAGAAGACATATAGTGGAACAAATAATTTTTCTGGAGCTAGTGCTAATTCGTCCTCAATGGTGGTGATAAAGGCGGCCCAAGTTGAAGATTTAATTTTGGGCCATAGTCTGCGGCCCAGAAAAGCAGCCCACCATTTCAATCCTATCTCCCGAAACACAAATTATTTTTTGCTGAAATTTTACTGACTGTTAGGGGACATCGGGGGCGTCATTTAATTCTTCTAGGACCCACTCAAATTCGGCCTTCTAGAAGGTCCTTTAGGCGCGTCTTTCCGGTGTATGCAAGCTGGCTGCAATTTAGGGGCAAGAAGTGGAAAAGTCTCTTATCAATAATGTTCCACCCACCTTTTCTCAACATAATTAATTCAAGACACATGGGATGTTGGGGGCTCGGCCAAGGCTTCATTTTTTCCTATTTAAGGCAGTAGTGGTGATGGATTCGGGGATCTGGGGTGCTTTGTTTCATTATAATGTTATGCTATCCATTTGATGTTGTAATCGTTCTTCATTCTCATGTAAGTTGTTTGAATCACATTAGTTATTAATAAAAGTTCTTCATTTCCTCTTTTCTATTTCTTCTTCTTCTCACTTTGATACCGTTTCATTAAGGTGTGAATTTATTCACACCAGAACTTGTGAATCTATTCACACAACGGTGGAGTGATCGTTTCATTGTTGTATTTTTCTTATCCAATCCCGCTTCTTTAAGTCGACTTCCCGCTTCCATTTATTTAATAGAATAAATGGAGGGCTAATCCCTTATGGGTTGGTCCTAGGGAGTTGCATGGGGAATATTGGATGTTATTTTATGATCTAAAATTCTGTAATAATTTCATTATTTTAAGATTTCCATTTGATGATTTATTTTCTTCTTCATCTTTGCCAACTTTAACAATGACACATTTCGAGTGCTAGTGCGATCCAATTCCTTGGAGTGATCATTAAATTGATCCTACAAGTGAATTGGTTATTAGCCTTGGAATTTTGTAGGGATTAAATTGGTGAATGATGTTGAGGAATTATATCATTTCGTGGATACAGCTTGAATTAGTGAAATGAACGATATAAGAAAATAAATGCATCCAATCTAACCCTAGTAACAACTTAGGATCAACTCATCTCCATTAATTGTTTTAGACTAAGTAATTGAATGTTTTAATTTATTTTTTTTAAATTAAATCAGTAGTTATTCAACTCAATTAAATCTGAATAGTTGGCCACTTCATAGCCAAATCCTTCCAAGATCTGAGTGTCTTTAGGTTCCTTCTTCGGTCCCTGTGGATTCGACCCCTACCTGTACTACAACGACCGCATACCTGTAGGGTAAATTTGGGCGAGACCAAATTTTGGCGCCGTTTCTGGGGACCCAAGTAAATTAATTTAGACACACATCTTCTTTTCTCACCCCAATTTCTCTATTCTCACCCCCATCTCTCTTATCTTTACCCCTTTCTGTTTGTGTGTGTCCGGAGAATCTAGAATCCAAATTTCCATCTTCTCCAATGGAGTATCTTCCAAATTATCATGTCACAAACTCATGTTGGAATACAATGGAAAATAAATATTGGGAATACCCTAAAGTATAAAATTTATTTGATCAACCCTTGATTAATTATCACACACCCGATGAGATGTACAATCAATGGGATGATGATTATTTAAAGGATCAATTTCCAGCCCTCTCAAGAATGGTTGAAGAGATGAATCTTGGGGATGTCCATGATGATCAACCACATAAAAATTCTATTCCTCAAACAATGATTGATAAATTGTGTAATCAAATGGATATAATGAGTTCTGAGGGATCATCTTTGAGATTAGAACTACAACACATTAATACTTGTGAGGAACTCATCCCTACACCAATTATACCTTCAAAAACCTTATGTGAAGTGTCTAGTTTCCCAAAAATCTCTCATGAACTTATTGAAGAACCAACCTTTGGAATTAGGGTAGGGGAAGTGAATCAAGAAATTGTTGAAGGGTCTTTAAATCAGGAGGAAATTGATTTTTTGAATTCAAAGGATAGTAACTTGACATCATGGATTGAGCTTCCTGAACGTGGCTCCATTAGTGAATTTGTAGGGCCACAGATCACTGAAAAATTAGGAGAAATCGCAAACATTGAGCCCATGCCGACTCCTAGAATTCAAATGGACACTTTTGGGGATGAATCATATTTTTATAAGGAACCAATTCATTCTAATGCCTTTGGAGAAGAAACTGATTTTCATTTAAATTTCCCATCTTCTTTAGAAAATTTCAACCAACCCGAACTCAAAATCATTATCCTTCCTTCCCCACTCCAGTATCCCATCATTTGTGATAAAAAAGAGCTTGTGTTTTTCATTCATTCATCTCATGAAACCCACAAAGGGAGGTTGATCTTTGATTTATTAGGAAAGACTACAGAAGAAAAAAGATCAACCATTTCTGATATTCCTTGGATTTTCCCATTCATTTTAGAAAATTGGATTGTACATGAATCAAATTCAAAATATTCTTACCAACCACAAGGGATACACATTCTCAATCATGTTGAAGTGGAGAAAGATGAGGTCATTAAAATTTTCAAAGTTGTAATTGGATAAGTTGAGGGGTTCAAGTCGAGCTAAAGACTATAAACAAAAGCGCTGCACGGGAGGCAACCCGTGGTCTTCATCTTTCTAATCATTGTGACTCGTTTTTTCCTTCTTCTGCATTTTGTTATTTAAAAAAAAAATATATATTGTTGACCTGATCTTCTTTTATGAGTAAATATGGGTATGAAAGGGGAGCACCGTATTCATCTGTGTCACGCGGTGTGATCCCTGAGTAATACCTTATCCAGAAAATATAAATAAGACAATGTATCCTCAGTTTATTTTATTTTATTTTATATTTTTGTAGGTATTTCTTTTTTAAAAAAAATGGATTGTTGACCTGTTATTCTTTTATGAGTAAGGATGGGTATGAAAGGGGAGCACCGTATTCATCCGTGTCACACGGTGTGATCCCTGAGTAACACCTTACCCAAAAATTTAAGAGAAGACAATATATCATCAATTTATGTTATTTATACTTTTTTTAGGTTAAAAAAAATACAAAATATATATATATTCAAAAAAAATTTAAGGCATGTCATAGGTCATTGGGAAAAGCTGGTCGCAACCGTCCAAGCCATTGGGAGACAAACCAGAATTGAAGGGATACATGGGAATTCTTTTCAACGTCAACCACCAGGTGACTTCATTCCATAATTTTCATTTTCAATGTCTTCATTGAACTTCTATCCTACCCCTTCTATATTTCAATTCTTTAAAAACTAGGGACAGTGTTATTCTAAGTTGGGGGGGGAGATGAAAATTTGTGGAAGGAAAAATGTCATTAACCTTGAACATGATAACACACATTCCTAACTCTGAAATTGGATATCAAATAATTTTGCATGCCTTGATTCTGATTTTAATGCAAGTTTATGTTCATGTGCATAGTTATTGGAAAGTGCGGTTTTCCGATGTGATTTTTCACTGTTATATTTTCATCCATTTAATAAAAAAAACAACACAATGCACTCCCTCTAGATTGTGGGGTCTTAGTTTGAGTTTTTGGGGACCCATAATAAATAGCATAGGATTGGCGATCATTTTAATTTTAACATGAGTATTCAAAAAAAATAAAAAATTGCGCGTAGAGCAATGAATTGACCTAATGTGTGGCTTTCGGCACTTGGGGATCGCGACTCCATAGTTGTCTGGCCCAGAGTTGGGAATTTTATCTCTATTTGTGGTAATTTGAATTTGTTTTTGATTAAGATAACTCGAGATGATGCCCGAGTATGTGAGCTTCACTTGGTGCCCTAAGGTCTTTGAGCCTGGGAGTCATCGGCAAAGTCTTGCTACATGGGTTGACTCGATTGAGTTCAATTTCAATTACCATGGCAAAATTGCAAAAAAAAACAACAAAAAAAAACAAAAAAAGAGAATAAAAAATGAGTACTCATCTTATTATTAAAATTTGATTGCTCCTAGCGCTTTCATCTTTTCTCCCTCGAATAAAAATGAACCCCCATGTCTATTGTGACGCACAACACTTCATCATGCTTAATTGAATTTGGATGAAATATGACAATGAATTTGAACAAAGGAATGGGCTTGGGCTTGGGATATTCTTATGTACATAGCTTTTTTTAAATGATTTTGATGGGTTTCATAATTGTTTGGTATGTGATCTTTGGGTGAGAAATGTGTATTAAAATGTTTTTGGAAAATGTCATTTGAATTTCATTTTAGTGAGATATATTTTGCTCGGGACTAGAAAAAGTCAAGTTGGGGGTGTGATTAGCCACTGTAAGAGTCTAATATTCATTGCTAATATATGTAGTTTTCATGTGCCTTGCTATTCATAAATACCATTTTAGTGCATGTAACATTTTGAACACCCATTCTCATTATTTGTGCACTTCATGCCTAATGTGCACCAATTTAGGCCCAATGTTTTATCTGATTTTAAAGAATGTAACTATTCATGTATTAATTTGATATTTTTGGAAATAGATATTAACTTAATTATGAACATTTTTTATTCAGAGATCAATGGATTATTAATAATGTATGATGGAGATATTTGGCGATTAAAGGAAACAATTCTGAAGAAGGCAGATTGGATATCCTCCCACTGATCGGACTATGGGGCCCACAATACAGGCCCACTGAAGCCCAATATTTATAGGAGACTAGAAGACATATAGTGGAACAAATAATTTTTCTGGAGCTAGTGCTAATTCGTCCTCAATGCTGGTGATTAAGGCGGCCCAAGTTGAAGATTTAATTTTGGGCCATAGTCTGCGGCCTAGAAAAGCAGCCCACCATTTCAATCATATCTCCCGAAACACAAATTATGTTGGGCTGAAATTTTACTGTCTGTTAGGGGACTTCGGGGGATTCATTTAGGTCTTCTAGGACCCACTCAAATTCTGCCTTCTAGAAGGTCCTTTAGGCGCGTCTTTCCGGTTGACGCAAGCTGGCTGCAATTTCGGGGCAAGAAGTGGAAAAGTCTCTTATCATTAATGTTCCACCCACCTTTTCTCAACATAATTAATTCAAGACACATGGGATGTTGGGGGCTCGGCCAAGGCTTCATTTTTTCGTATTTAAGGCAGTAGTGGTGATGTATTTGGGGATATGGGGTTCTTTGTTTCATTATAATGTTATGTTGTCCATTTGATGTTGTAATCGTTCTTCATTCTCATGTAAGTTGTTTGAATCACATTAGTTATTAATAAAAGTTCTTCATTTCCTCTTTTCCGTTTCTTCTTCTCCTCACTTTGATACCGTTTCTTTATGGTGTGAATTTATTCACACCAGAACTTGTGAATCTATTCACACAACGGTGGAGTGATCGTTTCATTGTTGTATTTTTCTTCTCCAATCCCGCTTCTTTAAGTCGACTTCCCGCTTCCATTTATTTAATAGCATAAATGGAGGGCTAAACCCTTATGGGTTAGTCCTAGGGAGTTGCATGGGGAATATTGGATGTTATTTTATGATCTAAAATTCTGTAATAATTTCATTATTTTAAGATTTCCATTTGATGATTTATTTTCTTCTTCATCTTTGCCAACTTTAACAATGACACATTTCGAGTGCTAGTGCGATCCAATTCCTTGGAGTGATCATTAAATTGATCCTACAAGTGAATTGGTTATTAGCCTAGGAGTTTTTTTGGGATTAAATTGGTGAATGATGTTGAGGAATTATATCATTTCGTGGATACATCTTGAATTAGTGAAATGAACGATGTAAGAAAATAAATGCATCCAATCTAACCCTAGTAACAACTTAGGATCAACTCATCTCCATTAATTGTTTTAGACTAAGTAATTGAATGTTTTATTTTATTTTCTTTAAATTAAATCAGTAGTTATTCAAATCAATTAAATCTGAATAGTTGGCCACTTCATAGCCAAATCCTTCCAAGATCTGAGTGTCTTTAGGTTCCTTCTTCGGTCCCTATGGATTCGACCCCTACCTGTACTACAACGACCGCATACCTGTAGGGTAAATTTGGGCGAGACCATTATACAACGTATAAAATAAATTTGTGTATAAAATAATATTTGCCTCAATGAAAGGAGATTGAGACGAAGTCCCTTAAAAAGACGATATCCTTGGTTTAAGGATAAATCAATTACATAATTATGTGTGACAAACGAATACACCAAATATAAGTGAATATTAATTATAAAACAATCAGAGGTTATTCAAACATATTCATAGAACGACATATTCAAGGAAAACAATTTTATTCCAAAGAATCAAATTTGGGTTAAGAAGTTCCCTTGCAAAAATTTGACAGCCTAACGGCATCACTAAAAAATTTAGAAAATGAGTTGATGAGAGAAAAAAAAGGTATCTCATCACATGGACACAAAATTTAAATCAATAAGGATATAGAAGAACATATCCCAGCATAATAGTATGTGAATTAAACGATATAACAAAAGAAGTCTTTTAAAAAGAGGAGGGTGAAAGGTTCCCTTACCGACATGGGTATTTTTCGAAACATACACCCCATGAAAGGAGGACAATGCAACATTGATGTAAATACTCATAAATGAAATTATATTACACAATGAGTAAAAAAATGGGCAGTACATACACCACTAAAAGGAAATTGTGGAAAATGTAGCATAAATCTCACGAGAATAAAAGTGAGATGAAAAATCCCTTATGAAAACTCGGCAGCCTAACGGCGCCACATAAAACCTAAAAAAATGTATTGATGAGATCAAATACGGTCTCTCATCATATTAACATAATGTTTACAAAAACAGTAATATAAAAGAACATCCCCCAACATAACAAATAAGAGCATAAAAGTAGTGACATAAAGGAGAGTACTTAAAAAGAAAGAGAGAGGTTAGATCTCCCACGAAAATTCGGAAGCCTAACTGCGCCACTCAAAACTTCCAAAATTGATTGATGAGAGAGAACATGGTCTCTCATCATATGAAAAATAAAAATTACAGTAAGAGTAATATAAAAGAACATCTCAATAACAATAATTATGAGCTTTAAATTGAATGACATAAAAGAGTGTACTTAAAAAGAAAGAGAGGAGTAGGATCCCTTACGAAAATTCGGCAGCCTAACTGTGGCACTCAAAACATCCAAAATGAATTAATGAGAGAAAATATGGTCTATAATCATATGAAAAAAAATTAAAGTATGATTAATATAAAAGAATATCCCAATCATAAGAAATATGAGCTTAAAAGGAATGACATAAAAGAGTGTACATAAAACGAAAGAGAGGGGTAGGATCCCTTTCCTCAAGTCCAACATGTCTTGTTCGTTTGTTTATATTCCTGAATAATAAACTTTGGTCAATTTATAATTGCTTAAGTACCTCCTATAAATATTATTATTCATGTCATATCACATATTTTAAAGTTATAATAATTGGTTAATAATATTAGTTCATATCAGATGTTTTTGTCGATGTGTGGTACATGAGTCAAAAATTTAACTTGTTGGAAAATAATTTTCCATGTAGTTAGAGGTACATCATATCCAGAATAGTATTGATGTTTTAAATATCATATATATCCAGTATATACCCTTTTTATACTATTCTATAGCATTTGGAGAAAAAAATTAAAAGCACCGTTCATGGAGACGGTAGGTCGTACGTTCGCATGAATGCTACTTTAATTTTTTGTTATATTAATGGAATTAAAACAAAATGAGAGATATATATATGTGTTATAATTCCAGAATGATATCCATCATTTAGATGTAATATATTACATATATATACATTATATATATGTACTTATAATATTACATAACATTTTGAGATAAGAAATGAAATGTACCATTCATGGAGACGGTAAGCCATACGTACGCATGAACAATACTTCCATTTCTATTTCATATTTAATGGAATTAAAACATAATGATACATATTATAATTTTAATTCCAGTATGGTATCATATATAATATCATTAAATATATCCTTTAAAAGTACTACATATGGTATTAATAAATCAAATAACTTTGAGGGGGCGGTAGTCCGTACATCCTTAAATAAAGATATCGCGTTTACCCATAATGGAAACCATAAAGGTATGCCACAAAAGAAAAATACAGAAGTTTAATTAAAACATAAACAGATTATATATCATATATAAATATATTTTCATCTTAATGGCCACCTTTTAAGGTGTTAGAAGAATGTTGAACAATCATCGTTTCGGGAGTCAGAAATTCACCATCCACAGAAACAGTATGTTCTTTAACCATTAGATGTAGGTGTGTAAGTGTAGATCGAATACATATTATAACAAAATCCTAGTATATTTACGATACTGTATTTGTTACAGAATAAATGAATAAAAAGAGTTTAGGGGGTTGGAGAAGCAAAATAAAACTTAAGAACACAAGAGAAGACACTACCTTTAAATCGGGTAACTCCTTTTCATTTGAGCTCAAAGGCTTCCTTGGGAAGACTTCTGCCCAAATTGAGGCTTCAAGGAGTAATAGAGGGATGTGTAGAGACTAAATGGGTAGGTTTCTTGCCGAGACAATGGATTTGGAAGTGTGGGTAAGGTGGTAGAGTTGGGGGCCTTTTATAAGAGGAGAGGAGGGACACTCTTGAAAAGTAACGAAATGTTACATTATTTTAGAATGTGTTTCGGATATTAATGGTCATAAATTGATGTGTATCGTGGATAAGGTGATAAGGGTTCGAAATCCACCCATCAAATTGGTTTTGGACATGTGTAGGTCTTATATTTTACACTATCATTCCATTTTATTTCAATCGTTAAATAATGAGGTCATCACTGCATCATCATGATGTCATAAATAATTTAATTTATTTAATGTTAAAAATTATAAAAAAACTACTATGATATAGGAAATCGTTTTAGCTTTCCAATGAATATTTATAGTAAAACATATGACTTGTATAACCCCATGTAAAAACTGTTTTAGTAAAACAACTCATGTTTGTGATATTTTAATTTTAACATTAAATAAAAAGGTATTAATGTCATTTTCCAACCAAATTGGATTCATGGGGTGCCCAAGTTGACCCATGGATTTTATTGGTCGTCCATGAGACATCCAAAAAGGGTAGTACATGTTTAAAGTACATTTCATATTATTAAAATTTTATTTTTACCTTAAACTACACTAATTACCTCTAATCGCGATTAAAAACTTAAAAGTTACTATTCACCTAAAAATTATTTTAATCACATTGAACTAAATTTTACATTTTAATGACAATCATGTATGTCGGATTTTTGAAAATCAAATCACAAAAGTGGCAAAGTTTCATTTAAACGAAAAATCAGTTTCTTTAACTACCACTTAGTGGTTTCACTATTCATCAAAAATTGAAGTTTTTTAGAAAAATACCAAAAATTCACCCTAAGCAATATTTGATATTCCGAACTCAAAAATGATATATATTTTACAAAATTCAATATATATAAGTTTCATTAATTAATTAATAATTAATTCCCGCTGTCAAAACAAATAGCGTGTTTTTAAGAATCAATATCTATTAAAAGATTGGCTGTAGTTTAAGTCCAATTTCAAAGTGAAATTAATTCCAATGACCACTATTGAATTAAATGGTAAAAATCTATTCTAATTTTACTTTAAAACCAATTCAAAAGATTATCTAATCATATAAATAAATTATATTAAAAAGTTGTTTTGAATTAAAATACAACATTTTTCACTATTCATTAAAAAAATGAACTTTATCGGAAAAATACCAAACATTTACACAAAGTAAATTTTGATGTCCCAATTCTAAAGAAGAATTTTATTTTTTCAAATATAACACATAAAATTGTCAAAAAGAAGATTTAAAAGAGGTTCGCCATCAAAAGGCAGTTAATCGACCCTTTAAAGAATATTAGAATGTTTACGCTTAAAATTGGAGTAATTCACATTTTTAATCCCCTAACATTTATTGTAAAGATTAAAAATATTTTACAAACATATATAATCATTTTGTAGTTAGTTATGTTCATTCCCTCCATTACAACAGCTATGCGTTAACAACCATTTAAAATAATATTATTTTATTATTAGAGTGCAACGTAAGATCTCAAAGGAACTCGTTTTTGCGTATTGGGTAAGCCATCGAGCATAACATTTCCTTTATATTAATATTAACATTTTATTCACAAATAGGGATAAATATAAAAATGCCATATTCATTATTTACCTGGGGTGTTACACATTTTGTTGCGATTACTTGTTGAGTGAAGTTTGAGATATTATTTACTAGGTTAACTCTTTCATTCCACTTATATATATGTCTATGGGTTCAGAGCACTTTATTGAAATTTTGTGTACCAAGGGATTTTTAAACTACATCCAATAATGTAATTTTATATTGTACATTTTTAAATGTTTTCATTTGTTCATTATCAATATCATTATCAAAGTTTTTCTTAGATTCTGATAGTCTTTGGGGAAAAAGAAGAGGAATGGGTTTTTTAGGGGAATTATCAATTATATGTTTTTTTACCATTATTTATTATTTTATTTACTTGAATCATTGGGGGTTAATAAAATAGTGTTTTTAATAGAGGGACTTACCTGTTGTGTAGAATCAGTAAAATTAGAAACTCAGTTACCATTATGAACAGTAATTACATATATATTACATTTTTCTTTTATATTATCAACAGGTTGGGACGGTAGTTTCCCATAACCTTGCATATTAATCTCACTGATGGTGTTTTCTTGTTGTCCTAGTTGAGTTTTCATGTCTTGATGAGTTGATTTTGTGTTCTTTTGGAATGAGAGGTTTTGGGGTTCCTTTTGATTTTGAATTTCTTAGAGTGTCAGTTTAGATTTGGGAGGAGTGTTGTTTTTAGATGATAAGGAATAAGAAGGCTCCATAACTTGTCCTTGTTGACAAAAATTCTTAGTTGGATATCAAGGATTTTCTACTTGTTTTCATTATGGTTGTGCTTCTAGCCAAGGTTTTGATTTTTCCTAAATGGCTATAAATTGAAGGGTGGTTCTTGGATTAATGGAGGCCCAAGGAATATTGATGCACAAGACTTATAGGAATCCAATTGTATTAGGAACATGTCCAAAAAATGAGTGTTATCAGATCAAATACCACAATGTAATCGAAGATAATTAGAGTGGGAATTACATTTTACTTGAGATAATTTTCAAATGTGGGAATCCTTGACATCATGATTATTAACTACATTTTATTATAGTGATTAATAAAGTACCTCATGAACTCATTGGGTTGGTTCCATTGTTAGTGTACCAAATTGGTGTACATTAAAAGCCATGTGGGATATTAAATCATGAGTGGCGGAAGGGGGTTTATTAATATGGGAACCACCAGCCAAATAATCTATTATTCCATCACCATAGGGATATGTCCATCAATTAAGTATTTAATTAGTAATTTTTCAATAATTTGGTGGTGGGGGAAACATGAACAAATCCATTTTAATCACTCCCAATATTCATGATGGGTATCTCATTGTGGTTTACTAATTCCTAAATTTTATTCCTTAATTGATTTAGTTTGGGAGGAAGGAAAATAATTTCTAGAAATATTCATTTAAGGTAATTTCATCCCCCAATTATGGTAGGATGATAGTATTTACTGGCTTTGCCTACACCATCCAGGGAGTAAGGGATGTCCCAAAACATTATGAGGTCATTAGAAAAATTTTGGTGATTCATGGTGGAGCACAATATATTAAAGTCCATAAGATGTTTTGTGAGGGTCCTCATCTAGATTTCCTAGGAATTTAGGTAGGTGGTGGATGAGGCATGATCTTAGCTCAATGATGGATACTTACATAGGATTCTAGATGCATGTAGGTATGTACTCCTTATCCGAGGTTGTCAGTACTTATAATGTTTGATTATTTTAATCCCTGGTTTCTGGGTTTTAATTTGTTTCAATTTTTGATTGGTTTGGGACTACATGATCTTCCACATGTTGATCCCTAATTTTTCTTGATTTTCTTACTCTATATGACCTTGTTTATGGGTAAATTTTCATTCAAATTTTGGGGTCAAATTAAAAAAGAATTATGATTGATTCATGAAAATAGTTTATAAATTTTTTAAAATTTTAATTATTGAAGGGTGATAAAAATAAAATAATAAAGAAGGGTAAAATTATAAAATAATGGATAATGGGATAATATATAATTATAGAGAGTGGTGGAGAGATAAGAATGGTGATAGAGTGAAAGAACACACAAAAACAATCAAAAATAAAAATAAAAACAAAAACAAAACAATAAAGGTGGAGATATAGAAAGCTGTAATAACTAAAAAATAAAACTAATGAAATAAAAGGAAATAAATTATAAAAAATTGTGATGACATCTGGAAAACATCACCAAAATTTGAACTCTTTGTTGACCATATAAAATTATATGTTTAGTTCTATAAGAATTTATAAATTATAATAGGAACCCTAGGTCATCTCTCGATGAAGACTTTAATCATTTATAAAAAAATGTTTTGATTACCTTAATTATAGGGGAAAGATAATTTGGGAAACATGGGGTTGATTATTTAATATTTCAATAGAAAAATGAAGGTGATAAAATAGATAAGAAATTAACAGAATTGATTTTGTTTGATCAACCCTAGGAAATATCATGATGAACATTATTCATCCCATTAAGAGATATGATTATGATATTTTTAGTACCCAGTTCGTAACACCGAAAATAAGGTTATTATTAATTTAACAATTGGATACATACTCGGATTTAGTCAAAAATATTAAATGATTCAATGAATACCGCTAATTATTGGGTAAATTGTGTTCGACATCATAAGAAAAACTCACCAACTCACCACACCAAGAACACAATGTATTATCCATATTTGAATGTTATTTATTTTTGATACCATAAAATAAATTTTCATGGAATTTATTGTTTTTATTATAGTTCAATTGACCAATATTAACCACACAAACAACTCATTTGAGAGGGGGAAGAAAAATGGATTAATGGTTTGTGAGACATCACATGAAAGGGTACCCCAAAACATGATCACATGAGTTACAGTATGACATAAATGTACATGAATAAATTAAATAATAAGAGAGTATGAAGAAAAAAAATATAAAACCACGATTTAAAAATAACATTCATATTAATAAAAACATGAACCAAGAGATTACATCACTTTTCTCCTAGGGTGATCACACAATGTTTAGAAACCTATGGGAGGGGAGGGAGAAGAAGCTATTGATGTAGCACTTACCAATGCCTCAATAACATCTAGGGACTATGAGGGGACCCCTTTGGGAATCTAAAATAGAAAAACCCCTTCCTCTTGGTTTATATCTAAATGGGGTGCCCAAGGTTCTCTTTTATAGAAAAAATAAAAGGTAGTTTTGGGAACCATGATTTAAAGAAACCTCTATGCCCATGGTTTTTTTGCCAATATACAATATTATCATTCATTCCAAAAAAAATTATATAATTGTTTTCTGAACAACTGTATTTGTTTTTATAAAATTGTTTGTCCATATATTGTTTATAACATGAAATGACTCCAAATTACAGAGGAAATTTATTGAATCCATGTTGATTTATTTTTTTGGGAGAAAAGTTCAGATGGATCTCTTAATGAATTAAATGATCTTGGGTTTCTTCATCAATGTTGTATCCCATTTCATTTTGGATCAGAACACAAACTAATTGGACCCATTGATATGTAGACGTATGATGTTTATTCAGTATACGATCTTATATTCTTACACAATTTGGATCCTTTTTCACAAATTTCATATTGGGCCTTCTAAATCAACTCCACCTATAACAAAAAAAAACATGTGAAATATCCCCTTTTAAAATATATAGTAAAAAATTATTGAAAAAAAATGAAGATAAATTTTTATTATACTTGGAAGTTTAAAATGAAAAACCAATTTAATACAATGGTATATGGGTGATATAAAACAGTTAATCATGTAATTATCAAGGATGTTTGAAATAACCTAGTTATTCATTGATGTAAGGATATCTTTTATTTTTCAAAAATTATTTCAATTGATTAAATATGTCATAGGGATGACACCCATCAGGTTCATGGTGTTCTCTGATGTTGGTATGGGTCCTGGAACCTATGGTTTGGGTGTTTTAGGCCTAGTGCACAGTTAGATCAAACAATGCATGGTTGGCAGCATGGTCTAACTAACCATGTATGGATGAACATAAGGGTCATCTAGACCACACCGTTTGGGAAAACCATGTGAGAGGAGACAGATGACTATGCGAGTGGTCTGTAGTTTTTATCAGACATTGACAAAGAAATTTAGCATGGTTTGTGCACGATTTATAAACTGTGTAGGGTAACTGTGCTCTATTCATAATGCATACTGGGAGATATGAAAGGATTCATCATGGTTTAAAAAACTATGTGGGCCATGCTATTTTGGATTTTTGATAATTTATAATAATATGAACAATACAATAAAAACATAAAATTAATTCATATTGCATATGCATAGTAGGTGGTCACCTTTGAGATTTCTCTCCTCAAAATATTCTTCAAATTCATATGTAATCTCCATATAGACTATAATTCAAGCAAGTTTTTTCTTCTTTGATCCGTAATGGTATGAACTTGGATCCATTTTAGTCATTCTCCATTATTATAGGAATTTGTTTCTCTATTTTTATTTCGACTCATATGCCCTAATTTCTTGTTCTTCATCCCTTATTCAAATTGCATCTAAACTAGGAGAAATCTGAGTCTGATATTAGATGAGGTATTAAGGGTGGACCTCAGGTAGGTGGTTGAAGGACCCCGGGACACCCTGAGAGGGGAGGGGTGAATCAGGGTGACAAATTTTTCTTTTAATGTGATGGATCTTGTTTCCACGTTGGTAGGAAATTGTTGAACCTATATGATGAAAATGATCATAAAGAAAACATGCACATTCACAGAGAAGACACAACCCTTTTTACATGGTTCACCACTATGGGCTACGTCCAAGGAGAATACGCCGACAAGTTGACGGTGGTACCAAAATCCACTATGCTTCACTAGCTGGAGATTATAATTGTTCGAGCACAGTCACTCTGTCCCAGGCTCACTGCCTTTACAAAGGTTCAGGGATAGCTCACTGCTTCCCTTGGGTCACTCCCATTGACTCCCCCTAGCTCACTACCATTGGAGAAGTCACACTCAGTTTATAGATGTGAAGGTCTCTTCAATTGATAGACATGAAGTTCATTGTCTCCTGTTCAGCATGCGACTTTTCTTGCATAAAGAGTCTTGAGTTAATGCTCTATTAAAGTCCAAATTCCAACGACTGATGAATACCCCCTTTTCCCTTGTCCACGGGGCAAATAACCTTTGGAAAATGCCTTCACAATGTACCCTACTTCGCAAGGCTCCCAATTTTGCAAAGCTCAAAAAAGCCTTCGCGGAGCCCCTTCCCTTTTCACGAAGCTCAATCGCAAAGCACTCTCGCGATGCTCCAGCCTTCGCAATGCTTGGTTATCCTGGAGCTCTTGCCTCTTCGCGAAGCTCACGAAGCCAACGCGGGGCGCAATACTTTCCCGGAGTTAGAATAGCCACCGCGAAGCTCCTCTTTCACGAAGTACACTGCATTCGCGAGAGACCTTTGCGAACCGAGAGCAAAGGAATTTCTCTAAAATTCTCTATACTTATTTTGAGGGGGTCTGCCTCTATTTATAGTCGATTCCACCGACCCTCGACCCTTCCACGCAATGACAGCGGCACGTCCGCTCAAATAATGAAGCTCCGATGTTCCCACCGAAATTCTCTCAAAATCGCGAAGCACTACGAAAATTTTCCGTTCATGGAGATCGTCGTAATCGTGGAGTATTACCGTCTTCATTCCTTTGTTCCTTCGCTGCGAAGATCCCTCACAAAGCCCTTCACCGCCACGATGCGCTTCAAATCTTCCATTCGTGAAGCATTGACGTAATCGCGAAGACTCACCGCCTCCATTCTTCTGGTCTTCGAGATTTCCATACCATGCATCCCCTCTTCGCAAAATTCATTTCTTTTCCATATTTAAATATTATCTTCATGTAAATCCACTTTTTGCAATGCTCAGCAACTTCCAGATTTTAGACCCCAAAAATTTGGCAAACACTGGAAAACGGCGCCACCTTAAATACTGTTGTCTGCATGAACGATATGATCTCTTAGCCGATACACAATCCGAACATCCATTGATGATTGACAACAAACACAAACCATACTCCCAATCATGCATAGAAGACCATGGTTCCAATAATCTCCCCCTTTGGGTTTGTTGGCAATCATAAGATAAATTCAATAGATCACTATCTATGTGAAAACCAAAAACATAAGAATCAATTCAGCCAACACTCTAAGTCTATGTGAGCAATGCTCGGTGTAGAAAACAAGAGAGGAGGCTTGAATTGGGTTCCACTGTTTTCCTTCTCATTCATCTGAATTTATTCTTTTCTCCTTTCTCCCCCATTGACAATAAATCCAAAGACCAGTAAATTTTTTCACGTTCAACTCAAACCATACTCCCCCTGGATAGTATCTCCCACATAAACTTGCATCACAGCCATAAACAGATTAAAACAGTTATAACAAACGGGGAGAGGGTAATTTCAGAGCCTCCTTATGTAG
The DNA here is from genome assembly GCA_963277665.1 of Viscum album. NCBI lineage: Eukaryota > Viridiplantae > Streptophyta > Magnoliopsida > Santalales > Viscaceae > Viscum > Viscum album. The sequence continues at coordinate 1,426,336,155 of OY728156.1, read as the reverse complement.
TAGGAGGTGGTTGAACACCGAGGTTCAACCGATGCTTTTCAAACACAGCCGCAGACAGTGGCTTGGTCAGGATATCAGCCACTTGCTCATCAGTTCCAACATGGTCCATTCTAATGACGCCTTCCTCATCCTTTTCTTTGATAAAATGATACCGTATTTCAATAAGTTTTGTACGAGAATGCTGAACCGGATTCTTCATAAGATAAATTGCGCTTTTGTTATCACAGTAAATCACCATTGGTTGCTGCACCTTATCACCAATATCTATTAGTTGCTGCTTCATCAAATTAGTTAAGTGCATGCCTTTGTGGCAGAGATATACTTAGCTTCAGCAGTACTAAGAGAAGTACTTTCTTGATTCTTGCTCAACCAGCCAACACATTTCAGCCCAATATAGAAAGCTCCACCACTAGTGGAATTTCTGTCTACTACATCACCTATCCAGTCAGCATCAGAAAACACTGATAATTCATTGTCCCTGCCTGCAGCAAAAAATAACCCAAAGTAATGTGTACCTTGAATGTACCTCATGATTCTTTTTACTACTGCCATATGTTCCTCCTTTGGATTACTCTAAAAGCGGGCCACAAGGCATGTTGCGAAAACAATATCTAGCCTTGTCGCTATCTGGTACAGTAGGCTTCCAATGATCCTCTTGTACATGGTGGGATCAAAAGAGTTCCCATCCTCATGCTTTTCCATGTTTAGTTCCAACTACAATTGGAGTTGACATTGGTTTGGAGTCTTGCATATTTAACATCTTATGCAGCTCTCTTGCATATTTATCCTGAGAAATGAAAGTGTATTCCTTATTTTGAATCACTTGCAACCCCAAGAAATATGTGAGCTCCCCAATCATAGACATTTCAAATTCTGAATTCATGTGGTTTAAAAATGCATCCACTAAATTCTGCCTTCTGCCACCAAATATGATATCATCAACGTAGAAAAGAACCATGAATTGATCTTTTGGAGAATTCATCACATAGAGATTGTGATCAACTCCTCCTCTTTTGAATTCCTACTTCTTGAGATATGAGTACAGCCGTGAGTACCATGCCCGTGGTGCCTACTTCAAATCATATGGAGCTTTCTTCAGTTTGCAGACCTTTGTTTCATCAGTACCCAAAACAAAGACCACTGGTTGTTCAATGTAGACTTCTTCTTCGAGTACACCATTAAAGAATGCTGTCTTGACATCCATTTGATATACTTTATATCCTCTTTGGAGTTCCATGGTAAGGAAAATCCTGATTGACTACAGTCTAGCCAATGGAGCCAAGGTTTCTTCAACATCAATGCCTTCAATCTAGGAGTATCCTTTACATACCAGTCGTGCCTTTTTTCTGATGACACAAATTGTTTTCTTCTTCAATAGTCATGTAACATACATTTTCTTACTATCAACCTGATACAAGTTGCCTTCTAATCTGCATCCCTTAAAAAGCGAATTTCCAGTCTTTCCCTTGATAGTGCAACCTTCCTGATTAAACGTAACTATAAGTCCTGAGTCACAGAGTTGACTCAAACTGAGGAGATTATGATGTAGGCCATATATGTAAAGGACTTCAGTATTCTTTAGTTCTCCATTAGCTAATTCGGTACTACCACTCCCTTTGATTTTCAGAGCCCCATCATTACCAAATCTTATTTTACCATCGACATTTCTTATCATATTCGTTAGTAGGCCAGCATTACTTGTCATATGTGATTAACAACCGCTATCCAGAATCCAGGTACTATTATTCTTTGTAGCATTGAGGGCCACCTCTGTAAGGTTGTATTTCTCAATATTCTTCCTTTCCGTACATGAGACATTAGATCGAGGATAAAGAACTGATGGCCTTTCAATTATCTCTTCCGCATACCCAGGTTCTTCATAGTCAAAGTCTTATTTGAGAGGTGAAAACCTGTTTGAAAGAACAAAACTATCTTGTTGATGAGACATGACTTGTCTTGAACTTCAGTATGAGATTTCCATGTCCCTTCTCTGCCTGCAATTAGCGGCCTTATAAACAATGTTATAACAACAAAAACAATATCCATAGAAATTATTTCTTCTATAAGAATTAGGATATGAAATTGTTCTCCTTTGTTGAGCTTCTATATTTTCTCCATTCAGATAGCTTCTTGCCTCTTCACAATAAGACATGGTATGGCCCAGATAGCCACAGAACTGACACATCATGAGAGGAAATGTCGTCTCACTTGAATTTATTCTTATACCTTCTTCCTTGGGAGAATAGAAAGACCGTCTTTCATTTATGAACGATTGATGATAATTTTCAGGTCTCCTTTTAGTTTGGATTGAGGGTTCCTTTTTAGTCACTCTAGGTTACGTTTCAAAATGTTCAACTTTCATCTTATCTTTCTTTTGGATCTTTTCACTTCCAGAAGTTTATGTCTCAGCCTCACAACCAATTCTACTCTTTCCCATGGATGTGTGTCTTTGATCACTCAAGACTTTTCCAACCCCATCTGAACCACACTTGGCTCTTGCTAGTAATTCTACATCTAAGAATCTTTCAAACTGTATTTTATTCCTCGATTCTTTTGGAACTGATTCAGTTTCTAGTTTACTCTTTAGGGTAACTACTTCCTCCTCAAGACCATAAGCAGTCTTGGATTTTTCATCAAGTCTAGAGGTGAGGTCATTGATGACCTTTGCCTGATCTTCAGTTCTCAGCTTCAAATCTACTACATCATCATTGTTTTCAATTATTTTAGACTTTACCTTCACAAATTTTTCCAGTCATTCAATTTCAGCTTCAAGTTGATCAACGTATTTAGTTGATTCTTCTACAATTGATTTCCACTTATTGCAGCTCTTATATTTAATCTTATGCTTACTAACTGCATCCTTACGTTGCATCTCTGGATCTACACATGTTCTCAGTTGTTTTTCTCCATCTGTATCTTCTGACTTTTCAACAGTGGCCATCATAGAAACATGGTTCCCAGTTTTGAATTCTGGTTCTTCTTCATCACAAAATTCATTATCATCTTCCTCCTCTTCACAAACAAAACTCTTCCTTTGCATTTTGTTACCAGATTTGAAGTCTCCATTTTTGAAGAACCTTCTCTGAGGCTTCTTGAAGTTTTCATCATCACTATCTTCATCATTGATCATTTTTAAGCACTGAGAGGCAATGTGCTTAACTTTTTCACAACAGAAACATGCGAGAGGTAACTTACCTTTGAATTTCCCTTTCCCCTTTTGGAAATTCTTTGCAATGAGAGAAAGAATTTATTTTACTTCGTCATCTTCACAACTACTATCCTTTGAGATTTTCAGTTTATCCATGGCCTTGAATGCCATTTCCTTACTCTCCTGAGTCATATTATCTTCTGGTTTCACTCTCATTTCATATTCTACCAAACTGCTCAGTAGATCATCTTGAGAAAGATTGGAATGATCTCTTTCCTCAAGGGCTGACACCTTCGCATTATACAGAGGTGTAAGTCATCTCAATATTTTCTTTACAATATCAATGTCTTTGATTTATTCACCTAGACCTCAAATTGCTCTAACCACTTCTGTAATTCCATTGAAGAAAGAGTCTGCATTCTCGTCTGGATGCATCTTCAGATCATCAAACCGATTGTGCAACGCTTGTAGTTTCGCCTCCATCACTTTGATATCACCTTCATAAATATTTTCAAGTTTATCCCACATTAATTTTATTGAGGTGCAATTCATCACCTTTAGGTAGATCTGATCAGAAAGGGCTGCAGTGAGTGCATTCTATGCTTTAGCATCTACATCAAGAAGTTTCCTGTCTGTTTCAGTCATAGCTAGGCCTGTTGGATCAGTGACTTGTATTCATTGCATAGTAGAAAAGAGAACTTCCATTCCAAAAGATCTTAGACGAGATCTCATTCTGTTCTTCCGGATCTGGAAATTGCTTCCATCGAATGGAGGGACTCCCCTGACATTGACCGTGTTTTACATGAGGAAAAATGTCATATTCAACACCAGCAACCATTACCCTCTGATACCACATGAAGGACCCTGGGACACCCTGAGAGGGGAAGGGTGAATCAGGGTGACAACTTTTTCTTCTAAAGTGGTGGATCTTTATCCCATGTTGGTAGGAACTTGTTGAACCTGTATGATGAAAATGATCAGAAAGCAAACATGCACATAAACAGAGAAGACACAACCCTTTTTACATGGTTCACCACTATGGGCTACGTCCAAGGAGCATACGCCGACAAGTTGTCGGTTGTACCAAAATCCACTATGCTTCACTAGCTGGAAATTACAATTTTTTGAGAACAGTCGCTCTATCCTAGGCTCACTGTCTTTACAAAGGTTCAGGGATAGCTCACTACTTCCCTTGGGTCACTCCTGTTGACTCCCCCTGGCTCACTACCATTGGTGAAGTCACACTCATTTTATAGACATGAAGGTCCCTTCAATTGATAGACATGAAGTTCATTGTCTCATGTTCAACATGAGATTTTTCTTGCATCAAGAGTCCAGAGTTAATGCTCTGTTAAAGTCCAAATTCCAACAACTGATGAATACCCCCTTTTCCCTTTTCCACTGGGCAGATAACCTTTGGAAAAGGCCTTCACAAAGTACCCTACTTCGCAAGTCTCCCAATTTTGCAAAGCTCAAACAAGCCTTCACAGAGCCCCTGCCTTTTCGTGAAGCTCAATCACGAAGCACTCTCACGTTGCTCCAGCCTTTGCAATGCTTGGCTATCGTAGAGCTCCTGCCTCTTCGCAAAGCTCACTGAGCCAACGCGGGGCACAAGTCTTTCACGGAGCTAGATTAGCCGCCGCGAGGCTCCTCTTTCATGAAGCACACTGCCTTCGCGAGAGGCCTTTGTGAACCGAGAGCAAAGGATTTTCTCTGAAATTCTCTGTACTTCTCATGAGGGGGTCGGCCTCTATTTATAGATATTTCACCGACACTCGACCCTTCCACGCAAAGTCAGTGCCACGTCAGCTCAAATCGCGATGCTCCGAAGTTCCTGCCGAAATTCTCTCAAAATCATGAAGCACTAAGGCAATTTTCTATTCGCGGAGCTTTTCGTAATCACGGAGTATTACCATCTTCATTCATTCGCGCCTTCTCCGCGAAGATCCCTTGCAAAGACCTTCACCACCACGATGCACTTCAACTCTTCCGTTCGCGAAGATTTGATGTAATCGCGAAGACTCACCGCCTCGATTCTTCTGGTCTTCGTGATTTTTCCAAACCATGCATCCTCTCTTCACGAAATTCATGTCTTTGAAATATTTAATTATTATCTTCATGGAAATCCACATTTCGTGATGCTCAGCAACTTCCAGATTTTGGACCCCAAAAATTTGGTAAACTCTGGAAAATGGCGCCACCTTCAATATTATTGTCTGCTTGAACGGTATGATCTCTTTGCTGGTACATGATCCGAACTTCCATTGATGATTGACAACAAACCGAAAACACACTCCAAATCATGCATAGAAGACCATGGTTCCAACAGTGGTTTCATTCATTTCCCTAAAATTCAATCCATTGATTGTTTATTAAATAATTTTTCTTATAACATTTCCAATCCACTATGTTTTGATAATCACAAACACTATATCATAATGAAAATTATGTTTTCAAAAAAAATTATCTTAATAAAGAAAATTTTCATTCTCTAAGAAATTTTTTATCCTTACTTATGTTTTCATTGTTCATTTTATAGTCTCTCTAAACATAACTCATTTTATTCCTAAGACAATGATTCAGTTTCACATCAAAAACCTTGGAATCCTATACATTATTGGTTATTGAGTATTATATTTTCATGATCCAAATTCTCTGTAAATAGGACTCCGAATTCTAGGAAATTCATACCCCCAAACTCTACGAAATTCATACATCGAATTAAATGAAATGTAGACTTAAAAGTATTTGATATTTAGACTCCAAATTCCTTTGAATTCAGAATCTGAATTCCTTAGAATTTGGACTCTGAATTCCTCCAAATTAAATCTCCAAATTTTATTGAATTTGGACACTAAATTCCTCAAAATTTGGACTCCAAATTCCATTTAATTCAGTCTCTAAATTCCTTTAAATTCATACTTCGAATTACAAAGAATTCATACTCTGTATTCCTCGGAATTCAGAATCTGAATTCCTCAGAATTCAGACTCCAAATTCGGTAGAATTCAGAAACTGAATTCTTCAGAATTCAAATTCCAAATTAATTTAAATTCACACTAAAAATTCTATAGAATTTAGATTTTTAATTCAATGGAATTCTCACTCTGAAATCAATAGAATTCATGTTCTAAATTCCTTGAAAAATATAATCCAAATATCCATGTGTTATTGTCTCCAGATGTTTATTTGGTTAGAGTATGACCATTATTTTTCTATATACTCCAAGAAATAAATTCGGTTATACAACCTCATTTCCCTTAATGTTATTATGAAAAAATATTGTACAATCTGTTTATAAATAACTATTGTTTGTGTGTCACTTATGCAGGACCCTCTGTCCTTCAAGGAAAAATATGACCATTGAAGGAGGGAGCCAACAATTGGAGATGTTCCTATAAATAGAAGGTCATTATAATGTGTTCATAAACTATTGATCACTCTAGATATTAAATGATGGTGAAGTTATTTCTATATAGAGAGACTCTCATGCCTTGTTTGTATTGAACATCGTGTTCATATTTCATTGTGCGACTTTGATTGGTGCTATGATAAATCGAGGATTTCTGGGGATAGGAAGGTAGAGGTATCGACTACCTTAATGTTCGAGGAATTCGTTGGATAGGATGATAAAGGTACTAATTACATTAATGTTTGAGGACTTCCATCGATAGGAATACATAGGTTTAAACTATGTTAAATATTGAGGTCTTGTGGGGATAGCAAGAAATATTCTAATATTCCTACCGAGGGCTTACCCTAGTGTGGGTAAGATAGATATTCATGAATGTTTAAATGTAGGGACCATCATCCAATGTTGTTTGATACCCTTCTCTTTGGGATAAAATATTTTATACATGTTACTTGTTTTGTTTAATGATTATTTGCACTGTATTTTGATAAAATAAGAAAGCGTAATCTTCCTTATAATTTCTTATACTTTTTTATACTCTAATAAGGATGATTTTATATGATTTAATGTAGAATATTTTCCCTGTAAACGTTCTGTATCTTTCATTTCTGAAACCATATTTCTGAAACCTATAATGTTTGTTTTCCGGAACAATATTTCTAGAACCTTGAATGTTATTTTAGTGTAACTAAAAGTGTTTTTATAAAATTACCTTTTTAATATTGTTCAAAATAGTTTTCATTAAGTGTAAAATGAATTTTTTGTAGATTTATAATTCACCCTTATTTTGTAAATTGAGTTTCTGCATTAATATTTCCCTCCTAAAATTTGTATTAGAGTAGGACTCAAAAATACATATTTTCCCATATAGGTTTTCTTAATTATGTTTTCATTATTCTAAAATTTTCCTTACTTAGTGATTTTTATCCTTGTTAGCAAGCATTTAATATTAACCAGTTTTTGTGGAAATATATTTTCTTCTAGAATAGGAGGAATGAATGTTGGTTCGATTAAAAATATATATCCAAGAATACCACCTATTTTTGATGGTAATGATTTTGAATATGGGAGAGATCATATGGAGACTTTTTTTTGTTAATACTGGAGTGTATGATTTTTTTTTGTTGACTAGAAATTACAAGATTCATGATCAGGAAGTATAAAACATCACCAATCAAGAAAAGTCAAATTATTAACAAAACTACAACGTACGTAATAATTTTTTGTGTTAAATGAACATGAATAAATAGAGTCCAATTTTTTCTTGTGAAGCTGAAAATTGTATCTAGATAAAACATTAGGTTACACATTTTTATACATCTAAATGTATAGAAAATAGAAGAGCTGTGCATTGAGAAGAATATCATGGAAATCTATTTTTATATGGAGAACTAGTTTTTAAAGTGCAATAAAAGATTATGATAATTATTAGTAGTTCAGAACATCTAGGTGAGAAAAGTCATGATGATGAAGCTCCTGTAGAAAATATTATAAATATCATGCCTAATGGGTGGGAATCTAAGAGAACAACTATTTTTGAGAATATTAATGTATCTCAAATTACTCTTGATGAGCATTTTGGAAATCTTCCTCAAAATGAGAAATGAATAAAAAAATATGATGATATGAATAAGAAGAAATATAGAAATGGAAGTGTAGCCTTTACAACTACTAAAGCCAAGACGCCGGAAAGGGTTACTAGATCCAAGTCTAAGAAAGTCACTATTATTTCTGAATCTAGTGAAAGTGAACATTTTGAGAATGGTATAGCTAATATTTCTAAGTATATGAACATGATTTTTGGAAACAAATACTTTTAGTAATGATATGACAAACAGAAAGAAATGAAAAAAAATATTCAGATGTTACATTTTATGAATGCAAAAGATCAGGGTATATCAGGCCAGTTTGTCCAATTCTTAAGGAAAAAAATTGAAAGGAAAATCATCTTGAGAGGAATAAAAAGAATCTCTACACCGCTAAAGCTAATAATGTCATGAAATCCAATGAAACCTGATGTTACAATGGTGGAGACACATCTGATAAATCCTTAGAGTATTAATCTTCTTATCAAAACAATATTGGTCTAGTAGATAGATTACCCATTAAAAATCATTCTCTAATGGACAAGTTAAATAATGATGAATCTATCAGTAATGTGTAGTTTATGGAAAATTATACTGTTTATAAATATTATAAGTCTTCAGATGAAGAATCTTCTTCTGATGAAGATAATGCATTACCTTCTTTTGAAGAAGTGTCTAGGTTTTCAAAATATTAAGAGAAATGAAATTCTAAACTCAAAAAAATCATGTTAAAAAATAATAGAATTTTTATTTTGACTAAAGAAGTATCAGATCATTCTAAATATATTGATATGAAAATTTATGATTTTAAAATTATTTCCAAAAACCTTGAGGTATTTAATTATGAGAATGTTAATGTTTATATGGGTCTTTAAAATTTTATTTTCAAGAAAAATATTTTAGATACTAACTCTAGTTCGAAAAATAATGTTTTTAGGATAAAAACTTGGTTATAAAACCAAAGTATGAAATATTTTCATTGAGGAAGTGTTTTTCAAACTTTACCTTATGTAATGAAAATATTGAAAGGATATATTCCCATATTCAAACTTTAAGAAATAGTTTTGGATTTGGTTATACTTATTCGAAACCTGTTTTTAGTAATAAAAATTTTGTTTCTCAAAGTGATTCATCTTCACTAAATGTCATTGTGGCAGAAATTGGGAAAAAAAGTTCTTTAAACCAAACTAAATATTTGGGTTTTCTTACATTATATTTTTTTTAAGAAAATGTGGAAACCTAAAATCTTTCATTTTAAAATTTCGGGATCCAATATTTTTTTGGTTCCGAAAGACTAACACTTTTATTTTTATGAAAATAAATATAGTACAAACAGTAATACATGGTACATGGATAGTGGATGTTCTCGGCATATGACTGGTAATAAAAACATGTTTGAAAATATTATTTAGATTAATATAGGAAATTAACATTCAGAGATATTTCTTAGGGAGAAATTTGGGTATATGTAACATTGTTCTTCTTGGAAATGATTTGATTTCAAATGTTTTATTTTTTAAGGGTCTTAATAAAAATCTAATTAGCATAAGCCCACTATGTGTTGAAGGATACCTCTTTAATTTTAGGAATGAAAAATTCTTAGTACACAATTTTATTGATGATTTTATTCTTTCTTACCATAGGCAAGAGAATGTATACACACTAAACATAGAACAACATAGGATCCAAAATCTACCTTGACGTTGTGCAATGGCAGATCAATATTGGTTATGGAATTGAAGGATAAGACACAGTATCTTTAAGAACCAATAAAAACTCTCTATGAAAAGACTTGTAAAGGATATACCAAATCATAGATTTGATTCATCTAAATATTTCCATCCATGTCCATTTGGAAAGAAACATATTTCATGTTTTAAATAAATCAGTGAAGTCTCAACTACTGATAAATTACAGTTAGTGCATATGAACCTTTTATGAACAACAAAAACTAGAATCATTGGATGAAATTATTATGTATATGTCCTAGTTGATGATTACACTAGATTCACCTGTGTCTATTTTCTAGAAATAAAATATTAATATTTTTCTTATTTCAAAATTTTTAGTGTGCACGTTAATAATGGGAAACATTGTCCATTGATAACTATCCGTAGTGATCTTGGAGGAGAGTTTCAAAATTATTATATCGATAAATTTGGTAGAAAAAAGGCCTTACATAAAAATTCTCAACTCTATGAACTCTTCAATTGAATTGTGTTGTTGAATGAAGAAATCAGATTCTTTAATAGATACCTAGAACCAAGATGATTTAATATTTGATTTCTAAACAATTTTGGGATGAAGCTGTAAGTACTACTTTCTATACTATAAATTGAGTTTTGATTAGACATTTTCTTAAAAAAACCCTACGAGTTATGTAATGGTAGAAAACCTAGACTTTCCTACTTCAATGTATTTTTTTCAAAGTATTCATCCTAAATAATAAAGATTATTTACAGAAATTTGCACACAAATCTGATGAAGGAATTTTCTTAGGCTACTCCACAACTTCTATGACTTATAGAGATTTAAATAAAAACTCTTGTACTATTGAAGAAATAGTGCATGTTAAATTTGATGAAACTAATCCATCCATTTTCAAACAAATTCAACCTACATCTTCTGATGTGTTTTGAAAAACTGATTATCAAACCTTAATATAATATCCTTCAAATAGGGAAATGTTTAAAGAGAATGTTTCTAAAACATTTACCTCAGGATATTTTCTATCATATGTTGATGAAAAGGTTTTACAAAACCCAAATCAGTTGTCTCTTATAAATCTTCCATTTGATAGTATCATTGGTTATATAAATCCACCAATAAGTACTAGAAGTTCCTTTAGAAATTTAGTAGAATGTCTAGCATTCCTTTCCAAATTAGAACAAAAAATCACTAGTAAAGCTTTTGGTGATGATGAATTTATTAATGTTAGGCAAGATGAGATAATTGAATTTGAAAGGAATAAAGTCTAGAACTTGGATGAAAGACCTTATAAAAAATATGTTATTGATGTAAAATGGATCTTCAGAAATAAGTGAGATATAAATGAATCATTGTAATAAATAAAGAAAGATTAGTTGCTAAAGGCTATAATAAACAAGAAGGAATAGATTATGATAGAACCTATGTTCTAGTAGCTAGAATTGAATCTATTAGTATTTAACTTTAGTTTTCAGAATTATTAAACTTTAAACATTTACAAAAGGATGTAAAATTTTCTTTTCATAATTGATATGTTCAAGAGGATGTTTTTGTTGAATAACCTCCTAGTTTTGAAGGAAAAAAACATCCAGAATATGTTTTCAAACTTACCAAATCATTATATTGAATTAAAAAATCACCTAAATCATAGTATGATGGGCTTACATGATTTTTGTTACAAAAAAACTATTATAAGAGAAATGTTGATCCAACCCCATTTATAACGAAAGATTAAAAATGTTTTGATTGTTCATATTTATTTTTATGACATTTTATTTTGTTCAACTCAGAAATATTTAATAGATTAGTTTGAAAATCTTTTGAAATCAATGTTTGAAATTATTATGATGGGTGAGTTGAAATTTTTCCTATGTTTACAAATATCAAAAAAACTAGAAGGAATACATATATCTCAACATAAGTATATTAATTATCTTCTTAAAGAATATGGATTTGACAACACTAAGATTATAAGTACTCACATGGGTTCTTCAAATTCTCTTGATCATGATGAAGGTGTGAAACCAGTATATCTGACATCATTTAGAGTTATGATTGGAAGTTTACTAAACAAAGATAGCTATTCGTCCAGACATAATGTTTTTAGTATGCCTATGTGCATGATATCATCCATTATTAAGGAATCTTATCTAAAAGTAGTGAAAATTATATTTTTCTATTTAAATCGATCCATGGATTTAACAATCTTTTCAACATCTGGAAATGATATTGTCATAAATTTTTTTTGGAGGCTGATTTTTGTGAACATAGAATGGATAGGAACAGTACATCTAAAACATGTCATTTATTAAGAGATTCATTAGTTTCTTGGTAATGAAAAAAGAAACAATTAGTATCACTTTCCACTACTAATGTTGAATATGTTGCAGTTGGATGTTGATGTGCTTATGTGTTGTGGATGCAACACAGACTCATAGACAATGGAATGAGTTTTCACAAAACACAAATATTGTGTGATAACACTAGTTCCATTGCCCTATGTAAAGACCATTCACATCACTCTCGTGCAAAATAAATAGATATAAGGCATCTATTTCGTAGGTATCACACATAAAAAACATATCATTCTTCAATTTAGTGGAATACAAGATCAACATGATGATATTTTTACAAAATCATTACCCTCCAATAGATTTGAATACATTAAATTAAAGTTATGAATGATGACTGTAAGTTAATCTTCTTTATTATCTTCTTGTTGAAACCTATATCATTTTAGTAAGAAATTCTTTTCCATTGGGGGTGAACATTTTCTTGATATGTAATATTTTTTCTTAATAAAATTTCCATAGTAAAAAAATTTTAATCTAAATTTTCTTAGTCAAATTTTCTACATAGTCTAAAAACTCTAATTTTAAAAAAAAAATCTCACTTAATAAGATTTTTTGCAAAATATACAGTTATTCAAGAAGAATTATCCTTATTAATGATTAATTTTCTTGAATTCCGAATGTTAGGATTCCTTTATTAAACTATTGTAAAAAATTTATTGTTGTTAGTATGTTAATCTTGACTAAAACAATTTATTATTCACTTTTTCTTAAATCAAAATTTTTATCTTAAAACCCCAAAAGATTGGAACCTAAAAATTCCTTCTTCGACTATCATCTCAACTATCAAATCCATTCAAGAGTGTTTTCACCATTTAATATATTTGGGAAGATGAATTGTCTCCTCAAACACCTATATAAGGAACCCTCGTTTTTTTCCAACATTGGTTTTCAAGCCTTGGTGTGCTGAAGGTCAGCTCTTATACTTAAGACCCATTTCAAATCTTTAGGTTCTCCCCAAATCAGGATTTCTCTGGAATCAAATCCCCAGAAACAAATATCATCAATAAAGGAAATCTCTGAATGGAAAATATATAGAGAAGGGTTAGTAGATATGAAATTATTTTCTAAGTATGATTCTATTATCTAAAAAATTATCATGTTGAATGGTTGGGATAGCTTATGTGTATCCAAACTGAAGGTATAAGAACTAGCTTATCCGGAGTTGCTGGTATAATTCTACGAGTCTTTATGTTTCTTAAATTAATGATGGAGATATCTGTTTTCATTTAATATCTATATAAAGACCTATTATATTTTATATAGTATGGTTTCTAATCTAATTTGAATTCAGTATAATGGAGAAGATGATTTCTATACCAATAAGCTACCAAATGAATCAGGATCGTTCTATAAGGAAATTGCTATAGAGTGCCTTGGTTTGAAATAAGTGAAGACTCATAATGTTATCTATCTCCCTACATATCATAAAATTCATGAGTTATGGGTATGTGGATTTCTCATTTGGAGAAAGGTTGATAAGGATATCCTAAAGTAGACTGATAATTATGCTTTGAACATTCTAGTGAATCTCAGAATGACTAATTTGGGGATGTATATCTTACTAACAATCATGAATATCAAGATTGAGACTCTCAAATAACAAATAATCATGTTTATGGTTATTCTCTCGAAGATTATTATTCATTGTCTATAATTGTTTAAAATCCCTGGTATTTCTATGCCACATAATTTCAAATTGATGTTGATGAGTCCTGATACACTGAGAAGACTGGAGTTTGGTTTTTCTAGTGAATCCAAAGATTTCAATGATTTATGTAAATTTGAAATAGAAACTTTATGAAAGAAATTGGAAGTTGATGAGACTTCCTAGAAGGGTGGTAAGAAGAGGAAGGTTAAAGAACAAGAAACAAAATAAAAATCACTTAACATTAATGAAACTCAATATGCACCACTTAAGACAAAGAAGAAAAAGTCTAATCTAGATGATGTTGTTTCCATGTGGGAAGAAGATAAGAAGAATAAGAAGGAAGGGGAGTCTAGTTTTCACTTGGACCCTACTAAGGAAAAAGAATTAATGAAGATGGATATTGAGGATATTGTTAATCATGAAAATGAAATGAAGAAAAAGAAGAAAAGTTTATAAGCCAAGATTATTCAATATCATCTTAAGGCTACTGAGAAATCCTCTAAACAAGATCAGGTACTAGAATTGTTTTTACATGAATCAATCCCTATTACTCCGAGGAAAAAGATAGTTATTCAAGAACATGATGAAGAAGAATGATTAATTCAGGAAGAGGAAGTCTAAGAAGAAGAAGAAGAAGGAAGTGATGATACAAATGACATGATAGAAAAGTGGAAGAATATCATGAGAAGGAGAGACTATCTGAAAAGTTATCAATCCAAACATCTGAAGCTAAATCAACTTAAATTATCTCACAAGGAAAATAGGATAAGGAGTAAGAAGAAATGTATAAACCATCAAATGAAGAAAGCAGCAAGCATGACTTCATTTAGAAAGAGGACATACTATCAGATGCTGAAAAAGAAAAAGTTAAAGTAGTAATATTGTTCAACTATCAGATATTGAACATGAATTACCAAATGCAACAGAGATCATTCCCCAAGAGGATATGGGGAATCATGGGTTCGTTGATTCTCCCAGAAAAATTTTTATTGTCAATTAAAGATGTTGGTGGTTTGTTGAACAGAAAAAATTAAGAGATAGAAAAGAATCATTACAAACCAAAAAATCTGATTAAAAATAATCCTCTCGTGGACTTGACATTATAGTCCAATATTTTAATAAGTTTGTTGATATCATTCCCTTGTTTCCGAGTATGGACTCAAGGTCCTAGATGATTTAGCACTCATTTAAACAAAAATAGTATTCAGTTACCATGCTTTTGGATATTATTGTCAGGATTGAGCCCGATTTGAAGGCCTTCTTCACTAGATATTAAGCACACAAAAAATCATGTAAGGAAATCAAAAAGTGTGCAAGGAAAAAAATAAAAGAGAATAAAATACATGATGATTTATAAGAAAGTTTGAAAGAATTATTTTGACACTGAAGATGTTAAGATCAAATATCTTACTAAAAGTTTTGATTAGAAGCTATCTCTCAAAAAAAAACCAGGAAGTTGAAAGTCAAAGATCTGAATAGTAAGATTAATTCAGTCACTTTGAATTGGAAAAGGGAAAGAGATCTTATAATTGGCTTCAAAGAAAATTTCAATAAGATATAAGAGCTTTTGAATGCTCAAGAATAAATTCATACGACTCAAAAAGAAAAGAACAATGCATTAGAGAAGAAAAATGAAGACCAAGATAAGCTTCTCAAGCATGTTTAAGAGGATCCAAAGGAGCTTAAGAATCTAAAAACCATTTTTAAGAAGATAATGATGAAGGAGAAATAATGATAATTTTTTCCAATCTAATCTTTTTTTTGTATTTCCTTGTTTGTACAAATCCTTTCAATCATATTTAATCTTTAGTTGTTCATCATATATTTCGTTGTATAGTACTAATATTTCATGTATTGTATTTTATTTATTCCCATTATTAATTTTATAAAATCACAATGGGGGAGGAAGGAATGATAAAAAGAATAATAAGAAAAGAAGATAATTCCCTAAGTAAGGGGGAGTCCATCTCAGGGATTTCAAAACCTAAGTGGGAGTTAGTCATATTCACCATGATCCCTAAATAAAGGTATATAAGTTTTTCTTTTATGTTCTTAGAGGAACATTCTTTTCCCTTATATTCTATTTCATGAGGATGTTTATACTTTCCAAAATGGGGGAGATTGTTGAGTCAATAAGGGTTCTTTATGAATTTTCCATTAGTATATGCCTAGAAAATCACAAACACTCTATCTTATAGAAATTATACTTTCCCAATAAATTATCTTAATAAGGAAAAATGTCATTCTCTAAGAAAATATTTATCCAAACCAATGATTTCTGTGTTCATTTTATATTATATATAAATCTAACTCATTTTATTCCCATGCCTAAGATTCGGTTTCACATATAAAACCTCGGAATTATATTATGCTTGGTTATAGAGAATTCTATTTTCTGGATCTGTATTAACTTAAATTTAGACTCAAAATTATTTAATATTAAAACTCTAAATTGTCTAAAATTCAGAATTCTAATTCTCTAAAATTCAGATTCTGAGTTCATTGAAATTCAAACTATGATTTCTCTAAATTTCATCTCCAAATTCTCTAAAATTTAGACTCTGAATTCTTTAAAATTCAGACTCTATATTCCTCAGAATTTAGACATCGAATTCCATAGAATTAAGATTCTGAATTCCTCAGAATTCAAGAAATGAATTCTTTAGAATTTAGACTCTGAATTCCTCATGATTTAAATTCCAAATTAATCAGAATTTAGACTCTGAATTCATTAGAATTCAGGCACTAAATTTTTTAGAATGAAGAAAAATAATTCTTAAGAATTCTGATTCTGATTTTATTGGAATTTACACTCAGAATTTTTCCATATTCTGATTCCAAATTCAATGGAGTTCACACTGTGGATTATATATAATTATAGCTCCAAATTCTTTGAAAAAATTAATCTAAATAATCATGATTTATAGTATCCTAATGTTTATTTGTTTAGACTCCAAGAATAATAATTCCATAGATTCTAAAAACTAAATTTGGTTAGGTAACTTCATTTTACATACATGTATTGTGAAAAAAATGCCTTATAATCTGTTTAAAACTAACTGTTCTTTGAGTGACACGTGTACATGATCCTTTGAGTTTCAATGGAATATTTGACCATTGGAGGATTGAGCCAACCATTCGAGGAGTGACAATAAAAAATATATCATTTGAATGAGCTCATAACCTATTGATCACTATAGATATTACATGATGCTGATGTGATTTATAGAGAAAAGAGTCTCTCATGCATAGTGCATACTGAATATCTTGTTTAGATTGCATCGTGCGACTCCGATTGATGATGTGATAAATTGAGGACTTCAGGGGATATAAAAATATAGGAATAAACTACCTTAATGTTTGAAGACATTTGTGGATATGGAGACAGAGGTACCGAATACCTTAATGTTTATGAACATGTGTGGAAAAGAAGGAAGATATGCTGAATTCCTTAATGATCAGTGGCTTGTGAGGATATCAAGAAAATTCTGATATTCCTATAGAGGTGTTAGCTTGGTGTAGTTAAGATAGACTTCCTTGAAAGTATAAATCAAGTGACCTTTATAAATGTTCTTTGGTTATGCTTGTCTTTGGGATAATATATTTCATACTTGTTACTTGTTTTTCTCAAGTTTATTTCCATGGTATATTGATAAAGGAATAAATTATAATCTTCATATAATTTCTTTTAATTTTTTATACTCTGATAAGAATGATTCTATATTGTTTAAGGTAGAATATTTTTATCTTAAATATTCCTTAATTTTTCTTTTTGGAATAATATTTTCATAACCTAGAATGTTTGTTTTCTGAAACAAACTTTCCATAACCTAGAATGTTTTTTAGTCAAACTAAAAGAGGTTTTGTGAATTTAACATGTTTAGAATTGTTAAAATTAGTTTTCTTTAAGGGGAAAATAGAATTTTTTCAAACATATGATGGACCCCCTCTTGTAAATTGAGTATCTACATCACTATTTCAATCCTACATATTTATATATATTGGGGAGTCTCACAACCATTTTTTGTGTGCCACCTTAATAGATATTAAACCCTATTATTCCATGATTTGTTTTAGGTAATTAAATAAGACATTTTATGAAGGTTATAGTTTTTATAGCTGGAATAAAGACCCCACATGAGTGAGTTTCCTTTATTGGAGCATTGTGGCTTTATGAATTGGACACCCCCTTAAGGTGTGCCTTTATCCCATTCATTGGTTGTTAATAATGGAATATTTTATAAATGGAATTAAAATATTGTTATATTATAATTGAATTGAATTAAGGGTATGGGATGTTTGACATCCCCCATGAACCTTGTATGCCTTCATTTCTTAATGAATGTTGAGTAAAGCAATGGCTCTGGATTGAATCAAAGCAATTGGATTGAATTCCTCAAATTTATATTTTTTTGTTTGAGATATATGATATCCAATCCCTTTGGTATATTGCTAGTATTTCTTGGCTTCGTATGATAAAAACTCCCATGTGAGAATTTTAATGTAAGACCCTTGAGATTGTCTATGTTTAGAAAATACCTAAATATAAATGAATTTCCCCTTTTATTGCATTTCCCATGTAAGTTATGGGATAACCATCCATGTAGTAGCTTCATATACCATTAAAACCTATTATAAAAAATATTCCCATGTTAGAAATTGAATTTCCAAAACCATTGAGGGTTTTAATGGCATATACTCCTTTTGATGCGAGCTTGTTAGAGGACGCTCTTTGTTTTGAACATGGATTATTAAATGAAATCTTAAATGGAAGGGAATTGTTTAAATGATAAACAGCCTTGGGTAATACATGGATTGATATTAGAATTTAATGGATGGACTCTTATTACTTGTAACCTTATTCTTTGGCTGATACATGGATCCACCTTATGATTCCATGTATAAACATGAGAGTTAAATGTGATTAAGACAAGTGTGATAGGTATAACATTTGAGAAATTCCACATACTGACTCATTGTGTCTAAAATTTTATGCTGAGTGATACATGAATTCTCATGATAATTCCATGGATGGAATCATACTGAATTTTCTGACTAGGCCAATGATGATACTTGATCGTACAATGAGGATCTCAAAGGATGGACTTGATGGGATTAGACCTTATTCATTATCTATAGTGTGGCTTGGGTTTATGAGAGGTTCTATGTCGATGGGCATGTAATCTGTTTTGTTGAATAACCCTTTAATGATAAGTGAAATAAAAAATAAGAATATCAAGGAGGAAATCAGTTTATAAATGAATTTAATGAAATTTAATGGAATTTCACGTGCATTCAAGACAAAGAAAAAGATAAGAGTCAGCCAAGGATTTTATTTGTTAGATGAGATTATGATGAATCTATTGTGCTACCAATTATAAAGTGGATGTAAAGATTGAGCCAGATATTGCGACTTATATATTTAAATTTAATTGAAATGGTAAATATATATTAAATTGAAATCAATTCATTAATGATGAATAATGTTGTGTTTATACTTTCTTACTTACTTCATTATCTCACCCGACCTTCTATTTATATCCACTGACTGATTGGAATAGTCCTTGGGTGGTTGCGTACTAGGATTTTCCCTCACAACCTATTTGGATATGTTTTCTGTACCCAAATAGATTATTTTTTATAGGAAATTATAAGGGAATGTTCCCTCCCATATGTACTTGATATGCTACATGGGAGAAAGAGAGTAGGGGACCCAACTGAGGCATGTGATTCTACTAGGGATCATTTTTCCTTTTTGACTTTTGATATATGGATTGTACATCATCCATGTATTCATGTTTTTTCTATTTTATTAGAAACACGTGACATATATCATCATCCTTCATATGATATGACTTCTGGCTTCTTTATACAATATACATTCAACTATAAAATTTTGATATATGGTTTACTAAATATGCTACTTGTATTTATTTTTGATATTTGATGTGATACACTATGGTAATGAGGGAATAGACTCCAAAATAAACACATATCCACCCCAGTTGGTCGAAAACCTATGGGTTTTAGGGAGAATCCCTATAGGCCATGTGACCTAATGGGATCAGGGTGCCATTTATTATCATCCAGGTCTAGGATGTCACAATGTGTTTGAATTATACTATAAATATAATGATGCATATTATTAACTTGTGTGATTCTAAAGCTGTATTAATTTTTCTAAATTTTTTCTTTCATACTAGAGAGTGTATATTTTTCAAAAATACTATCAAATCATATATTATAATATCCTAAACCTCTAATTATGAGTTGTCTATGAATTATTCATTAAGGGTTTAGTATATGTAACACTAATAATTATCATATATATATATATATGATTTATATGTAGTAATTTAACATCTTCCTAATGTTTTTATATGAATATTTCTACACCCTATAAATTTTCCAAATAGATAATTATGTATTATAGAATAAGAATGATTCTAAACATAGAATATTAGTATGATTTAATTTAAAGGCACTGTTTTGAGTAAATAAATATTTTATTGGTGGTAAAGGTGATAATTTTTGATTAATCATACAAATCTAGAAATTTAGTTGATAAATCACTGGAAAAAATACACATCATGGAGGAGCATCGTAAGCATCATATGTTATATTTGAAAAAAAAATACTTCTAAGAAATCATTGAAAATAGATATTTTAGGATCATGTTTTTTAATTAAGAATATAAATACCACTAGTGTTCATGAAAAGAAAAACAAAATCATAGTTTAGTGAATAACTAACTCATTCCCATTATGTGGAAGAAAAATTCTATAATTTATTCGCTTTATATAGGACAATAGTTGAATATTTCCATCTCAACTGAGGAGCTACTGTTGTTCAAGAACTCACATATCGTAATTCAATTATTATAATTTTTTCATTTTTATATATTTCTGAAAGCAACTAAATTTTTTTATTTATGTATTAGTAAACCAAATTTCGATATGAAATGAAAATAAAATGTACTCATGTCTGAGATAAATGAAATTCACCCAAAACAATCTCTTCTTTTGAACATTCCTTATCTTTTGAATAATTTTTTATTTATTTAATAAACACAATTGATCAAGGGGGAAAACCCACTTCTAGAACAATTGATTGTATACACGGCACCCATAATGTTAAGTATACACTCCCCTCCTAGAATGTGGGAGAAAAGTGTAGAAAATAAATCTAAACCATGTCTAGATCTAAATATTCCCATTGCAAAAATTATAAGAAAATATGAAATATTAAATTTTAATGCTTTGGTTACTAGGATTAACAGTGATTCACCCCATCCTAATATATATTCCTCAGGTCAAATACTAACAATTATTAGTATAAGAGATCCCAATGAGGAGAGGGGAAAATTAGAGAGAGAGGGAGATATGAAAACACACAATTAAAAGATTCTGTATGAAAATAACATAATCAAAAGAAAAATGTATTATATAAAACTATAATAGAAAATTGGCCTAGTTTATCCATGTAGTGGAAGATTCTACAATATTTAGTTATATTCAATATTTATAGTGTGAAGGGGTGGCCTGGGTCAATGATTATAACTTGGAATTATTGAGAATCATATAAAAAGTTGTCTATATTTTTGATTCTCATGGTTGACCTTTCAACAGACTGAATAATGTATTTTTTCCACTAAAACTAAATATTTGTTTTTTTACATACTAATAATATAAATTTTTTTCCAAATTTGATAGAAACTATAATATTTATGGCATGATCAGTGATTTAATTTCACGATCGATGAATCTAGCCAATCATTGACATGTTTGAAAATGTACTTAAAATATTACAACTCAACATTAATTATTCAATGAAATTTTTTTTCCCAACATGTGTAAAAAATATTCAAAATGTTATAATTAATAGTGGGAACATAAAAATTAACATTTAATTAATTTAAAATTCTATAAAATATATTATCAAATATTTTTATTGTATATAGGATGAAAAATAAACTAGAAAATTAGAGAATCGATGATTTATTAATTTTTTTAATTTATCAAGAATCATTTCAAAGTACATTTAAGAAAAAATTCATGTATTAGGTTCATGAATAGAATTTAAATTAGTTTAATTAATATGATATGAAGGGACACTATATTAAAATTTTTCTTTTGCAAGTTTTTTATACAAAAAATACATTTTCCACTACCTTCAAACAACCCAAATGGAAATCTATTATATTAATATAAACCCTAGATCCTATGGAATTTAAAATTAACCACACCTAAATAATCTCATTTTTAAAAATATGTACATCTTTTTTTTTCACTCATTAATTTTTTTTATTTTTCATTTGGATTTCATTTTCTTTCTTCTTTACAATTTTGAACATTCTAAAACATAAAGAGAAATCAAAATTTCCCATTACACTATATTATGAATTGACTTCTATGAAATTTATTTTAGTTTTCCCATTGAGGTGTTCTTTTTCACAACGGACTAGTTTCAAAATGTAAAGTTAAAATAGTAATTTCATCATCTTATATTTCTAATTCCAATTCATTATTTAAAAAAAAATATCTTCATCATTCCATAATAAATATTTCCTTAAATAGACCGATAAATAATCTCATAAATTATATAAATTAATATTTATCAATGCCAATTAAATCCTCAAATATGAAAAGGTATGGCTCCCTCAGTGAAAAAAATTATGATGAGATTTCATAACCTTAAAAACACAAAAAATAACATCTAAAAAATACATATCCCAAAAATAATTAATATATAAAAAGGTTATAATGCCATCCCATTTCCAAAGACAACATATAAAGAATTTATAAATTCAAAAAATGTTTTCAAATTTTCCTTCATAATTTTTAATATATAGGAAACAAAGTAATGAATAAGAAGGATAATAAAAAATAGTTTTATTGGTAGGGAAACATTTTTTTAGTCTTCTTGGTTTTAATATCTGGAAAACAATAACAAATAATTGATTTACATGGGAAACTTATTTAATTAATAAAAAATTAAAATTACCTGAAATGGTAAGTACTGAGTCAAGATTATTCATCATTTTATTCCATATTAATTTGATACTTTGGTTTCACTCATCATATAGAACAATTTTTTATTTTTATCTATTGTCCGATGGTGCGTAACGTTTGTTAGAATTTTACACCCACATGTTGTTTCTTCTATCTTAATTAATATCACATTTGTTCAAGAAAAGTATCATATATAGAGTGCATATGTTCCACCGTAACATAAATTTGATATAATTTACATAGTGTGGGTCTGATTAAAAATGGATCATCCTTATTTCTGGATAAAACATCAAAAACCTTTACATACACATCCAAGGCCTCTTCACATGTTCTTTTTTCAAAAAAATAAAAAGTTTAATTTATTAAAGGATATTATTTGTATGTAATATATTATATTTTTTATCAAAATATTTCTTTTATATGAAGGTAGCACATCAATTGTTTTATTTATGAAATTACTTTAATATCTTGTTTTATGCTCTATACTGTAGATGTTTAATGGGTACATATATCACCATGCATTATTAATTAGGGGATTCTTAACATTTATCATGAGCCTAAATGGAATATCATATATCTTTCAAATATATTAAATTTAATCAATGAGACATTAATGACAATTTAGCTTCAATAAAATTGATTGAAATTGAGAATGAGAAAACATTAAATCTATGAGTTTGTTTATATTCCATTGATTCTTCTATTCAAAATACATCTTGGAGAATATTTTTTGTTTATGGAGTAGGGTAGTCTATATCATTTAATGTTTCATCAAATTTTCCCAATTGGGTGGATTATTCCTCTAGGTTTAGAGAGAAGTAAAATGTAAGTAATTAGTCATTTATAAGGATGAGATTTTCAAGTTACTAGTTAACTTCCATAAAGTGATTCTATGATTGTTCTATAATTTTTTATCCCACATAGAGTTGTAAGTAGGTACATTTGATTCCATAATATCCTCCAAATATTTTTTGGGGTTTCTTGACGTAGTAATTATTTATTTAAATTGTTCTCATCAACCTCATTTTCCATAAATAATGATGATAGGGAAAAATGAGGTTGATGAGAAGAAGAATAACATTGATTTATTGGCCCTTATTATCAATCAAATATTGTTATCAAGATCATGGTCTTAAAATAACTTTTATTAAAAAATCTGTTAATTATTCTATATATTTTATCAAAATTTCATTAGATGAAAAATAAATTTTAGGATAAAAATAATCAAATGAATACATAAATGAATAATTGAAATTTCTATGCAGAATTCAAATTAATTCATCAATAAAAAATTCTTATTATATCATTATGTTAAAAATTATAGTTGTATTGATTAATGATATAGATGAATATAAACACATAAAAATCAATAATTTATAACCTTTTAAAACTAATTGAAAATTGTTATTTTCATATGAAAATTTAATTATCACCTATAAATTCATAAAATGATATGTATTGAATCATTGAAATTAAATAAAAATTTATCAAAAATATTTTATCAACAAATCCCCCATAGTATAACATTGAACACCTATAAAATTTAATGTGTTGAACTAATAAATATTATTATCCTACTTTTTTTAAATAGTAAATCACTAAAATGAGTTAAATATTTATTCATTATTTAATATATCAGGCCTCCCCTAAAAGATTAATGCACTAGAACACATTAATGTAGGACAAACACAATGGTCTAGGCATGTGAAAAGAATATAATGTATTGTAATTGATATTTTAAGAGCAGAAATAGTAATAATTTCTAATTTTTAGTTTCTGTAAACAATTTCTCTATTTCCGACATCCTTAACAAAAAATGTCATTATTATATTCCAATTTCTATATTATTAATGTAACATACCAGGTAAATAAAGAATAATACTTTTTTATATTTATTAATATTTTTGAATTAAATATTAATTTTACTTTAAAGGGGTTTCTATGTTTGATAGCATACTCGATACGCAACAATGAGTTTCTTTAAAAACATACGTTGCACACTAGTAATATAATAATATTATTTTAAATGGTAGTTAACACGTAGCCATTGTATTGTCTAGAATGAATAGAAATTACTAGAATATGATTATATATGTTTTTTAAATGTTTTTACATTTTTTCAATAAAATATAAAGTCTTAAAATAAGAAAAGTGTTCATTTTAGGCATAGATACTCTAATATTCACTAAAAAGTCGAACCATCGCCTTTTGATGGAGAACCCTATTTAAATATATTTTTGGTCACTCTTAAACATTTTATTTGACCAAATAAAACTCTTCTTTATAATCGGGACATCAAAAATTACTTTGTGTAAATTTTTGGTATTTTTCCGATAATGTTCAATTTTTAATGAATAGTGAAAACTGTTGTATTTAAATTCAAAACATATTTTTAATATAATTTGTTTATATGATTAGATTATATTTTGAATTGTTTTAAAGTAAGATTAGAATATATTTTTACCATTTAATCTAATAGTGTACATTGGAATTTATTTCACTTTGAAATTGGACATAAACTTGTGTCAATCTTTTGATACATTTTGTTTCACAAAAACACGCTATTTGTTTTGACAGCGGGAATTAATTATTAAATTAATTAATTCAACTTATATGTTTTGAATTTTGTAAAATAGACATCATTTTTGAATTTTTAATATCAAATATATCATAGTGTGAAGATTTGGTATTTTTCTGAAAAACTTTAGTTTTTGATGATTAGTGAAACCACTAAGTGGTACTTAGTAAAACTGATTTTTCATTTAAATGAAATTTTACCACCTCTGTGTTTTTAATTTCAAAAATCTGACATACATGTCTGTCATTAGGATGTAAAATGTTGTTCAATGGGATCAAAATAGTTATTTGGTGAATAGTGTCTTTTAAGTTTTTAATCGCGATTAGAGGTAATTAGTGTTGTTTAAGGTAAAAATAATGTTTTAATAATATGAAATGACCTAGACACATGTCCTACCCTTATTTGATGTGTCATGTCCTACCAAGACAATCCATGGGTCAACTTGGGGAACCCATGGAGCCACTTTGGTAGGAAAATGACATTAATAACTTTTTATTTAATGTTAAAATAAAAATGTCACAAACATGAGATGTTTTACAAAAACAATTTTTAAATGGGGTCATACAAGTCATAATTTTGACTATAAATATTAATTAGAAATCTAAAAAGATTTCCTATATCATGATATTTTTATAATTTTTAGACATTATATAAATTAAATTATTTATGACACCATGATGATGCAGCGATTACCTCATTATTTAACGATTTATATAAAAAGAAATGATAATGTAAAATCTAAGACCTACACTTGTCAAAAACATATTGGGTTGGTGGATTTAGAAATATTATCACCTTATCCTTTAAATTTATAATTTTGGGACTTTTTTTATCCCAAAATCATTTTATAATAAAGTAACCTTTTATAACTTTCCAAGAGTACCCCTCCTCTCCTCTTATAAAAGGCCCCCACCTCTACCTCCTTACCCAAACCTCTCAATCCTTTGGTTTGGCCAAGATCTGCTCATTTTTTCTCTCCACATCCCTCCCTTACTCCTAGAAGCCTCACTTTGGGCAGACGTCTTCCCTAGGAAGCCATTGATCTCAAATCAAAGAGAGTTACCCGATTTTAAGGTAATGTCTTCACTTGTGTTCTTTTGTTTTATTTTGCTTCTCCAACCCCCTAAACTCTTTTTATTCATTTATTTTGTAACAAATCTAGTATCTTCAATATAGTAGTATGTTTTAATAAGAAGTATTCGAGCTACACCCACACACACATTTGTCTAATTGTTAAAGAACATATTGTTCTTGTGGGTGGGGATTTTCAACCTCACAAAATGATGATTGTTCAATCTTCTTTTAACACCTTTCATGGTGGCCATTAAGATGTCACTATATTTATATATGATATATAATTTTTTTTTGTTTTCCTTATGCTTCTGTATTTTTCATTTGTGGCATACCATTATGGTTTCCATTGTGGTTAAACACGATAATTTCATTTTAGGAAGTGCGGACTACCCCCCCCCCTCAATGTGATTTGATTCGTTAATGCCAAATATAGGACTTATAAAGGATGGAGTTAATGTTATTATATATTATGTTATACTGTAATTATAATATACCCTTATATCATTATGATTTCACTCCATTAAATACAAAATATAAATGAAAGTAGCGTTCATGCGTACGTATGGCTTACCGTCTCCATGAAAGGTGCATTTCATTTCTTACCCCTAAATGTTATGATATATATGATATCCAAATCATGAATATCATTCTGGATATAATGATCCTTTAACCACATAAACAACATGTAATTGTTAGAAATCCATTTTTGACTTAAGTACCAAATATCGACAAAACAAACATTATTAAATTAAATGATTACATAAAATTTATAACAGGGCAATAAGTTATATAAAAGGAATAATAAACATGATAAAGGTTCTTAAGAAAGTATAAATTAACACTAGTTTATTATTCAGGAGATTAAAGAGCAATTGATTCACGTCAGACACGAGGTAAGGGACTTCATCTCAATCTCCTTTCATTGAGGCATTTTTTGATCTATTGCAAGGCTTTCATTTATACGTTGTATAAAGCCCTTTGACTTTTAATTTTATACAAAAGGAATATTTTTCTATGAAGTATTTTACAAAAAGACAAAACGGAATGTTTCTTTTAACGTACGCGGTGACAAGGACCTTTTCCTACGCCGCGAGTATTATTTGGTCTTTGGTTTCAACAACAAGCCGTAATGTTTTTCAAATGAAATAAATACCATATACTCTTTTATATATTTTGGTATTGAAATTGGTTTTTATAATGGATTTTCTATGTCAATATATTTAAGTGATATATTGAGATCAAAGTGTGGAAATGTTTTCTTTCCATTATATTAGTTTTATATCTTATGATTTTATAATGGTACTTGGACATTTGATAGGTGGTTACATGATAAACCATATGATGGGTGGTGCCGTGAATACAAGGACGGGTGGTTACAGTATAACCTCCAATGTATTGGGAATGGAAGTCGGCCGTGTGGCTATTCCATTTAAGTATGTGTGGAAGTGGACCGTATGGTTATTCCATTTACGTATGTTTAAGTCCCAAGATTCCTTTATATGTTATGTGTTCTTTATATTTGTTTTATGGTAATTTTTTTATTAAAAAAAGGGTAAGTAATGATCTTTTATTCAATGAAGATTATTTTCTGCTTCATAAAGGTGAAAAATATTACATTGATAAAGTAATCATGGTTTACTGGTGGTTTTGAAAAACTAACTGATTTCCTTCTTTGTGTATCCCTTGCTGAGATTTTTATGCTCACCCCATGTTTTTGAAATGTTTTTCATAGGACTTAAAGTCGAATAAGGTCAAGGATGAGATCAAGGAATAGTCATGTAATCTAAAACATGGAACTAGACATGTTTCTTTTTAAGAGTTTTTATTTTATGGAAACTTAGTAGAAGTGTCTACTTTGTAATCTTTTGAGATGTAACAGTTATGTCATAATTCTCTAAAACTCTAAACCTGAAAAGCTCCCCAATGTGAATTCTTCATTTAATTAAATATTAAGTACGGTTTAAGGCTGGGGCCTTATAGTTGGTATCAGAGGTTGGTTTAGACAACTTTATGAGTTAGAAAATTGTTAAATATGGTATGATTGAAATGATATAGCATTTAAAGATTACCATGTTTCTTCGCCTAGGATATTTCTGTGTTCAGAATGGTTTTCCACAGAGGAAACAAGGCAGCAATGTTGGGACGACATCAAGAGGAAGACAACCATCACAATCAGCAACCTGAGATGCTAAGAATTGGAAGTGGACAGTTTGTTGCAGTGATGGCACTATTGACTCAGGCTATAAATGGTGGGGGTATCCATGCACAAGATCACCCAGATCAACCACAGAGGAACATGTCAGTGGTGGAACATTTCATGAGGCAAAATCTCCCATCATTTAGAGGATCATCTGACCCTGTGCTAGCTGAAGGGTGGATTAAAGCACTGGAGAAGATTTTTGTTGTCATGGGGTGTTCAGAACATCAAAATGTTACTCTTGCGGTTTACCGTTTTGAAGGTGAAGCTATTCAGTGGTGGTCGATGGTGAAAAATATCAGGGATAGTGATGAGATTGATGATCATCACTGGGATAAATTCAAAGGAATGTTTCATGAGAAATATTTTCCTAAGGTGGTTCATCTTAGGATGGAAATAAAATTTCTAGAATTGATGTAGGAGGATGACTTAGTGGCTGCTTATGAAGAAAAGTTCACTCGACTGGCATGGTATGCTCCAAACTTCATACGAGATCTTGATAGTAAAATCAACCATTTTTACTCAGGGTTAAAGCCAAGGTATCGAAGGGATTTAGCTTCTCATGAGATCAAAAGTTATGAAAAACATGTTCGATGTGCGGAGAAGGTGGAAATGGAGTTTGCTGATGATCAGGTGTTCTTTTACAAACAACAGAATAAGTGGTCCAGTTGGCAGGAAAAAGGGAATAATTCATCAAATAAGCAAGGAAGTAAGAAAACCAAATATCCATCCTCTGAGAAGTGAGGTAAAATGAATCATGGAGAATGTTTATCCAAGACTGGAAAGTGCTTTCGGTGTGGTAAGTCTTGGTATATTTCTCATAACTGTACGGAAGATGATCAAGATGGCAATGAAAAGTCAGCGGTAATATGTTTTAATTGTAATGAAATGGTTCATTATGCAAAAGAGTGTCTAAAGAAGAACTCAACTGGGGGAAAGTAGCCATACTACAAGCAGAAAGGGGTGGTGAAATCCTTTGCAACTACTTCAACAGATGTTGGGCCCTCAAAAGAAGTAGTATCAGGTACACTGTTTATTTGTTCAGATTATGCCAATGTGTTGTTTGATTCAGGGTCTACACATTCCTTCATTTCTAAGAAGTTTTCTAGTAAATTGGAAATTCCATCTCAAGATATGAATCCTGAACTTATGGTAAAAACACCTGGAGGGAAGTTGAGACAAAAAGAAATTATAAGAACCTTCCTATCCTTGTGTGCGGAAAGAATCTACTAGCAAACCTTTTTGTTTTGCCTCTAGTAGATTTTGATGTTATTTTGGGCATGGATTGGCTTTCTGTTTATCATGCTAAGATTGAATGAAGAGCTAAAATGTTTTCTTTTCAGAATGATTTTCAGTTTGTGTACAATAGTGATCCCTTGATTTTGATAACTTATCTGGAAGTTGAAAAACTAGTAAAAGATGGAAATTAATGTTACCTTGCACATATTTTTGAAAATAAAGGAACTCTTCAGATTAATAATGTCCCAGGGGTAAATGAGTATCTTGATGTTTTTACTGATAAGTTTCCTGGTATTATTCATGATCGGGAAGTTTAATTTACTGTTGACATAGTTCCTGATTCTAATCCAATTTCAAAACCCCCTTAGCAAATGGCTCAAGTTGAACTTTTAGAGTTAAAGAAGCAATTGCATTAGTTATTAGATAAAGGTTTCATTCGTCCTAGCACATCACCATGGGGTGCTTCGGTCTTGTTAGTTAAAAAGATAAATGGTTCAATGAGACTTTGAATTGATTATATAGCCTTTAATAACATTACTGTTAAGAACAAGTATCCTTTGCCTCATATCGATGATTTTTTTGATCAGCTTTAGGGAGCTCAGAATTTTTTCAATGATTGACTTGAGGTCGGGGTACCATCATTTGAAAGTAAAAGATGCAGATGTTCCAAGGACTGCGTTCCATACTATATAAGGCCATTATGAATTTTTAGTTATGCCCTTTGGGTTAACCAATGCACCTGATGTATTCATGGAACTTATGAAAAGAATTTTCCATGAGTTCTTGGAATAGTTTGTGGTTGTTTTCATCGATGATATTTTGGTGTTTTCTAAAAGTAAAGAGGAGCATGAAATTCATTTAAGGGTTATCTTTCAAACCATAAAAGAAAAGGAACTATATGGAAATTTTAGCAAGTGTGAGTTTTGGTTACAACAAATATCTTTCGATAGTCACATTTTTTTAAAAGATGGCTTAACTGTTGATCCTGCTAAAACAAAAGTTGTTTAATAATGGACAAGACCCAAAAATGTAACTAAGATCCATAGTTTCCTTGGTTTGTAAGGTTACTACCAAAGGATTGTTGAAAATTTTTCACAGTAATCTAGTCCAATGACTATGCTAACTCAGAAGGGTGTTAAGTTTATCTGGACAAATGAATGTGATGATTGTTTTTAAGAGTTGAAAAGAAGATTGGTTGATTCTCCAGTTTTTGAACTTCCTTCCAAGAATGGTGAGCTTGTTATCTACAGTGATGCTTTATTGGAAGGACTTGGTTGTGTCCATATGCAGAATGATCAGGTAATTGCATATGCTTCATGTCAGTGGAAAACATATGAGGTAAATTACCCAACACATGACATGGAATTAGCTAATGTTGTTTTGCTCTAAAAATTTGGAGGCATCATTTGTATGGAGTAAAGTGTGAAATATATACTGATAATAGATGTTTAAAGTAAATATTGACACAGAATGAATTTCACATGACACAGAGGAGATGGATAGGATTAATCATGGATTATTATTTTACAATTCATTACCATCCGGGAAAATCAAATAAAGTGGCTGATTCTTTGAGTCAAAAAAGTAATGTTTCATTAACCATGCTACGTTTGGAATGAGATCATTTGGTTTTTGATTTGATGAACTTTGGCATGGAAGTTTTTTGTGCAGGAAGTCTTTATATTTAGTTTCAGGTATCGGTGAAATGTTCTCTATCAGATAGAATCAAGAAAGCATAGAAGCAAGACAGTGATTTGCAGAAAAAGATAAAGCTGGTTCAGAATGGTAAGTTGCTTGAATTTAACATTGATAATGATTGTGTTTTGAGGTTTGGGAAGATATTATGTGTGCCTAGTGATTCACAGTTGACGAATGAGTTGTTATGTGAGGCTCATAGTTCCCCGTTTTCAGTTCATCCTGGCAGTATTAAGATGTACAATGATCTATGGGAGTATTACTAGTGAAATGGAATGAAAAGAGATGTTGCTGAAATTACTGTACAGTGTTTGACTTGTTAGTAGATTAAAGCAGAGCGGAAGTTACCAAAAGGGATGCTTCAGCCTTTACCAGTGCCAGAGTGGAAATGGAAAAATATATCCATGGACTTTGTTGTGGGATTACTGAGGACATATCAAGTTAATAATGCAATCTGGGTTATTGTTGATTGATTGACTAAATCTACTCATTTCCTTCATATTCGAGATACTTTCTCTCTAGATAAACTTTCTCGTTTGTATCTTAAAGAGATAGTCAGGTTGCATGGATTTCCCCTATCCATTGTATCTGATCGTGATCCCAGGTTTACTTCTATCATTTGGAAGGGCCTTCAGATGTCATTGGGTACTGAATTAAATTTTAGTGCATCTTTTCATCCTTAATCAAATGGGCTGTCAGAACGAACAATTCATACTTTGGAGGATATGCTACGTTCTTGTTCAATAGATTGTCAGGGAAGTTGGGACCAACATCTTTCTTTAGTTGAGTTTTCATATAATAACAGTTTTCATTCTTGTATACAGATGGCTCCGACTGAAGCATTATATGGTAAGTGGTGCCGAACTCCATCTTTTTGGGATGAAGTGGGTGAAAGGAAGCTGATGGGACCAGAGTTGGTAGAATAGATGGCAGAAAAAGTTCAGTTGAATCAGAAACAAATGAGGACAGCTCAGAGCAGGTAAAAGAGTTATGCGGATAACCGAAGGAAAGATCTATCTTTCGAGGTAGGTGATCATGTTTTCCTCAATGTTTCACCATGGAAAAGTGTGATGTGATTTGGTAAGAAAGGAAAGCTGAGTCCAAGGATCATTGGACCATATGAAATTCTGGAAAATGATGGATAAGTTGCTTATATAATGGAATTACCTCCAAGTTTATCTCAGGTACATAGTGTTTTTCATGTTTCGATGTTGAGAATGTATATGCCAGATCCATCTCATGTTTTGAGCCCAGAGGTAGTATAGTTGGAAGAAAATCTCTTTATGAAGAACAACCAGTCTAGATTCTTGACTGAAAAGTGCAAGTGTTGCGAAATAAGGTAATTCACCAGGTAATGTTTTTTTTGGAAAAACCATATGTTGAAGAGGCAACGTGGAAATCTGAAAATGCTATGAGGGATAAATACCCCCACTTATTTTGATAAGTGAATAAAATTGCGCGGACAAAATTCCCAAAAGGGGGGAAGGATGTAACATCCTAGGTAAATAATGAATAATACATTTTCATATTTTTTAATATTGTCGAATTAAATATTAATTTTACTTTAAAGGGGATGCTATGTTCGATAGCATACTAGATACTCAACAATGAGTTTCTTTGAAAACATACATTGCACACTAGTAATATAATAATATTATTTTAAATGGTAGTTAACACGTAGCCGTTGTATTAGCGGGAATGAATAGAAATAACTATTATATGATTATATATGTTTTTTAAATGTTTTTACATTTTTCTAATAAAAGATAAAGGCTTTAAATAAGAAAAGAGTTCAATTCTAGGCATAGATACTCTAATATTCACTAAAAAGTCAAACCATCGCCTTTTGATGGAGAACCCTCTTTAAATATAGTTTTGGTCACTCTTATACATTCTATTGGACTAAATAAAACTCTTATTTAGAACCGGGACATCAAATTTTACTTTGTGTAAATTATTTGTATTTTTCCGATAAAGTTCAATTTTTAATGAATAGTGAAAATGTTGTATTTTAATTCAAAAACTCGTTTTAATATAACTTGTTTATATGATTAGATTATCTTTTTAATTGGTTTGAAGTGAAATTAGAATATATTTTTACCATTTAATACAATAGTGTACATTTATATTAATTTCACTTTGAAATTATACTTAAACTAGTGTCAATCTTTTGATACATTTTGTTTCATAAAAACATTCTTTTTGTTTTGACAGCGGAAATTAATTATTAAATTAATTAATGCAACTTATATGTATTGAAATTTTTAAAATAGACATCATTTCTGAATTCAGAATATCAA
Organism: Viscum album; assembly: GCA_963277665.1. Classification (NCBI taxonomy): domain Eukaryota; kingdom Viridiplantae; phylum Streptophyta; class Magnoliopsida; order Santalales; family Viscaceae; genus Viscum; species Viscum album. The sequence continues at coordinate 1,426,302,206 of OY728156.1, read as the reverse complement.
ATATATCTTAGGGTGACGTTTTGGTATTTTTCTAAAAAACATCAAATTTTGATGAATAGTGAAACCACTAAGTGGTAATTAAAAAAACTGATTTTTCGTTTAAATTAAATTTTACGACCTCTGTGTTTTGAATTTCAAAAATCCAACATACATGTCTGTCATTTTGACGTAAAATGTTGTTCAATGGGATTAAATTTTTTTTTTGTGAATTGTAACTTTTAAGTTTTTAATCGCGATTAGAGGTAATTAGTGTAGTTTTAGGTAAAAATAAGGTTTTAATAATATAAAATGACCTAGACAAATGTATTACCCTTATTGGATGTGCAATGGCCGACCAAGACAATCCATGGGTCAACTTGGGGACCCCATTGAGCCACTTTGGTAGGAAAATGGCATTAATAACTTTTTATTTAATGTTAAAAAAATTTCACAAATATGAGAATATTTTACTAAAACAATTTTTAAATGGGGTGATACAAGTCATAATTTTTACTATAAATATTCATTAGAGATCTATAATGATTTCCTATATCATGATATTTTTTTATAATTTTTAGAAATTAAATAAATTAAAATATTTATGACACCATGATGATGCAACAATTACCTCATTATTTAACGATTTAATTGAAATGAAATGATAATGTAAAATCTAAGACCTAAACTTGTCAATAACCTATTGGATGGGTGGATTTCGAACCCTTATTACCTTATACTCTAAATTTATAATTTTGGGACCTTTTTATCTGAAAATCATTTTATAATAAAGTAACCTTTTATAACTTTCCAAGAGTGCCCCTCCTCTCCTCTTATAAAAGTCCCCCACCTCTACCTCCTTACCCACACCTCTCAAACCTTTGGTTCGGCCAATATCTGATACTTTTGTCTCTCAACATCCCTCTACTACTCGTATAAGCCTCACATTGGGTAGAAGCCTTCCCAAGGAAGCCTTTGAGCTCAAATCAAAGAGAGTTACACGATTTTAAGGTAATGTCTTCACTTTTGTTCTTTTGATTTATTTTGCTTCTCCAACCCCCTAAACTCATTTTATTCATTTATTTTGTTACAACTCCATTATATTCAATATAATAGGATGTTTTTACAATATGTATTATAGATAAAACCACACACACCTTTGTCTAATGGTTAAAGAACATACAGTTCCTTTGGTTGGTTATTTTCTGCCTCACGAAACGATGATTGTTCAATCTTCTTTTAACACATTTCATGGTGGCCATTAAGATTTCACTCTATTTATATATGATATATATTATGTTTTTTTCATTATGATTCTTTATTATGAATTTTTTGAATACATTTATTTTTTCCATTGCGGGTAAACATGATAATTTCATTTTAGGAAGTGCGGACTACCGCCCCCTCAGAGTGATTTGATTCGTTAATGCCATATGTGGGACGTATAATGGATGGAGTTAATGTTATTATATATGATGTTATACTGGAATTATAATATACCATTATATCATTTTGATTTCACTCCATTAAATACAAAATAGAAGAGAAAGTAGCATTCATGTGTACGTACGGCTTACCGTCTCCATGAACGGTGCATTTCGTTTCTTACCCCTAAATGTTATGTACTACTATAAATACATATATATTCTGGATATATATGATATATATGATATCAAAATTATGAATATAATTTTGGATATAATGAACCTTTGACCACATAAACCACATGTAATTGTATGAAGTCCATTTTTGACTTAAGTACCAAACATTGACAAAATGAACTTTATTAAATTAAGTGATTACATAATGTTTATAACAGGGAAATAAGTAATTTAAAAGGAATAATAAACATGAAAACGGTTATTAAGAAAGTATAAATTAACACCAGTTTATTATTCAGGAGATTAAATAGCAATCTAGTCACGTCGAACACGAGTTAAGGGACTTCGTCTAAATCTCCTTTCATTGAGGCATATTTTGTTCTAATGCACGGCTTTCTTTTATACAGTGTATAAAGCCCTTTGACTTTTAATTTTATAAAAATGAATCCTTTTCTAGGAAGTGTTTTACAAAATGACAAAAAGGAATGTTTCTTTTAACTTACACTGTGATAATGACCTTTTCCACCATGGCGAGTATTATTTGGTATTTGTCTTCCTCAACAAGCCGTAATGTATTTAAAATGAAATAAATAACATATACTCTATTATGTATTTTGGAATTGAAAATGGTTTTTATAATGGATTTGCTATGTCAATATATTTAAGTGATATATTGTGATAAAAGTGTGGAAATTTTTTATTTCCATTATATTTGTTTTATGTATTATGATTTTATAATGGTACTTGGACATTTGACAGGTGGTTACGTGATAAAAAATATGACGGTTGGTGCCGTGAATACCAGGACGGGTGGTTACGTTATAACCTCTAATTCATTGGGTATGTATGTCGGCCATATGGTTATTCCATTTAAGTATGTGTGGAAGTCAACCGCATGGTTATTCCATTTATGTATGTTTATGTCCCAAGTTACCTTTATATGTTATGTGTTATTTATATGGGTTTTATGGTAATATTTTGATTACAAAAATGGTAGGTAATGATATTTTATTCAATGAAGAGTATTTTCTGCTTCATAAAGGTGAAAATTATTACTTTGATAAAGTAATAATGGTTTACTTGTGGTTTTGAAAAACTAACTGATTTCCTTCTTGGTGTATCCCTTACTGAGCTTTTTAGGCTCACCCCAGGTTTTGGAAATGTTTTTCACAGGACTTAAAGTGGAATAGGGTCCAAGATGGGATCAAGGAAAAGTCATTCTATCTAAAACATGTATGTACATATGTTTATTTTTAAGAGTTTTTATTTTATGGATACTTAGTAGAAGTGTATACTTTGTAATTTTTTGAGATGTAATAGTTGTGTCCAAATTCTCTAAAACTCTAAACCTAAAAAGATCCTTAATGTGAATTATTCATTTAATTCAATATTAAGTAATGTTTATGGATGGGGCCTTATAATTAATCTATCATTGAATATTTTTATTAAAAAAATTCCTTCCCTTTTGATAATTTGGAATGTCATTTTTATCTTTTTAATTTTTTCCTTTTTGTCATAATTTTTTAGGATTTGTTTTTATTTTATTAAAAACACTTAACTTCTTGTGGAATCCCATTTACCTCTTTCAATATAATTTTAAATACATTAATAAAATTATTTTTGGTTCTCTCATACTGTTTTTATAAAAATTTTACTAATGTTAATGTTCAAAATGTCAGCTTCCTCATGAAAGTATTCTAATTATACTGAATTATTTTAATTCATATTAATTTTCTAGTTCTAAAAAAATATTTCCATAAACGTTTTGAAAAAAATTCTCATAAATGTTATGAATTAAAATTTTTCAAAATTAGTGAAATTAAACAAATAGGCATGATATTCTTTATTGAAAGAACCCCATTATAATCTGATATTTCATAACTTAGAAAAACCAAATAATTAAACCAATTAAACAAAATATTATGCACATCATAGATATACCAATATAAATTGGTGGCGACTCTCCCCCGAAAACAGATTCATATTCTAGAAACCATTGTGATTTCAAAAAATCATATTAAAATTTGATACATATCTATTAATATCATAATGTAAAAATAAAATAATAACATGTGTAATAAAATATGGTTTTATTTTTCTGTTATCATTTAGTTACTCTCCTACATACTAATTGGTAAGAAATAAAAATAAAAAACATTATAAATAACCCGATTAAAAAATAAATGAAAATAAATATAAATTTAATTGAAAGAAGAAGGATACATATTGATTCAACCCTCATGTGAGTACAAGGATTTCTCTTCATGTAGAAAATATTTTCTAGTCATTATATAATGATTTATGGTGGGTGAAACTAGTTTCATTTGAACAAAAAATATTCAGCCATCATGTTTCATTTCACATCAATTTTATATAATCATATATATATATTGAATTAGTCCCATAAACATGGAAATATGATATAAGTAGTAAGTCAGGAATTTGATTAAAAATGGGTCCTCCTCCTTTGAGGAAAAACAACCCTTTTATCATCAATCACTTCTATATCATTCTCATATATTACATTATTAAAAAAATTATTAAATGGAATGTCAATAAAGGATTATATTTTTATGAAATCAAAACATCAGAAATCTATATATATATATATTCCCATTATGTGTGTGCGTCTTTTGGATCAGTTTAATCAATAAATTTCACTTGTATTGTAACACCCCAAGATTTTATAGTGTGTTATTTCTTCAAAATAATTCAATAACTTTCACTACACGCAACATCAAGTTCAATCGCACCATGACTTACCAAAAAAGATGTCCAAAAGAGGTTATGAATAGTGTTAACTAAATTTGAAACTTTATATAATCCTTATAATTTTAGAATCCATATTATGAGTTTCTTAGACATAATGTAAGAACAAATTCATTTTCAGTATTGCACTTTTACCAAATTTTAATAGTGAACCCTTTTCCGATACTATATTTTAAACTTTTTGACTAAATGGGGACATCAAAAATTTAAAATGAAACATCCCAAGCTTCCATGGTACGCTAGCGTGTGTTGTACGCAACACCGAGTTCTAACACACCGTAACCAATCAAACTAGCTATTATGAATAGTAATACCTACTTTTTGTAGTTATATATATTATATATTTTAAAATGGAATTCATTTTTGGATTCGGAATATCAAATTTAGCCTAAGGTGAAATTTTGGTACTTTTCGGATAACTTTCATATTTTGATGAATAGTGAAAATTACTAAATTTTAATTAAAAACAACTTTTTTAATCAAAATAATTAATAGTGATAAATTATGAATTTGAGTGGTTTTAAAGTATATTTAGAATATATTTTTACCATTTAATATAATTTTGGTCATTGGACATAATTTTACAATTAAACCGAACATAAACAAGTGTCAATCTTTTGATAGTTATTATCTCTTAAAAACACGTTTTTTGTTTTGACAGCGGGAATTAATTTTAAATTAATTTCTGCCACTTATGTGTTTTGAATTTAGGAAAATGGATTCCATATTTGGAATCAGGATGTTTAAATTGTGTAAATAGGTAACTTTTATTTTTAGACATTTTGAATAATTACTGCGGTAAATATTTTAATTACCATGGTTAAGGGTAAATCCGGTAAGTAAGGGTTAAAAAATAATATTATAATAATACTAAATTACCCTAAAACGTGTGTTAACCCTATTGGTTGATACATGGTCGACCATGGGAATCTTTGGGCAGATTTTGGGACCCCATGGATCCACTTGTAACTGATAATGACACTTTATAGTTATAATGAATACAAAAATGACACAAGCATATATCTTTTAGCAAAACAATTGTTACATAGGGTTATATATGTTGGATTTTAGATTATAAATATTCATTAGAAAGATAAAAAGATTTACTACATAATGATATTTTATTTATAATTTTTAGACATTAAATAATTTATTTTATTTATGACACAATGATGATGCAGTAATTACTATAATAGTGAAAAATTAAAATAATTGATATTATAACGACCAAAATAAATATAATATTAAACTTGTAATGAATTAAACTAATTTTCTAGGATAATATGATATATTAGGATTGATTTAATTGACTTTGTTTGAAGTAATAAATCTGTTATGAGTTTCACAAAAATCAACTATTGAATAGTGTCAAAATTGACATAAAAGAGTTCTTAAAACAAATATTATATTATTAATAGATATTAAATTCCTAAAAATCTAAGGTTCATCCAAGAGACTTATATCATGATAGGTTCATCATTAATGGACCACTTGGGGGTCGCTTGGATGTATATAGTACGTTTATTTACCATATTATATAAAAATACAAAGAGACATTGTAAAAGTGAAACTAATTAACTTAGAGTTAATACTTAAAGATAAGGTTAAAATAAGTACACAAACCTGTATAAATTCAATTGGTTGAGTTGTTTTCGACCCATCCCCACCTTAGCCTTTGAATAGTCAACTTTTTAGCCACTAGAAACCGAATATGAATTTATTATAAATTAATATTTCTAACTTTTCCAAAGGTTCCCCTCACCCCTCTTATAAAAGGGAACTCCTCCTTCTCATTTCTTCACACCATCAAAGCCTTTTGGTTCGGCCAAACTCTGCCAAAATACTCTCCCAACATCCCTCACTACAACCTAGAGGCCTTATTTTGATCAGAAAGCCAACCTATGGAGCCCTTTTGATCAAATCAAAAAGAAGAACCCGAAGAAGAGGTAATGATTTCACCACCCTTTTCAAGTTCCTTTCTTCTTCCACTTCTTCTTTCTGTGTTCTTACCATTCTAAAATAATAACTCCAGTATCTTACATATACTGTGATGTTATTATAAATATGGTACAACCATATTCATTATTCTATCCACCCTTTGACTAACATGTCACCATACGTGCGTACGTACGGCTTACCGTCTCCACGTCGTGGTGTAATTGTTATTCAATATATTATTATTTGGATGGGTATAATAATGATATGTAACTCATGTAAATAATAAATATAACATGTTAATGATTCTGTATATATGATATAACAACCATTTATATATTATTTTAATAACAAAAGAATGATATTGTCGCTCGTGCGTACGTACGGACTACCGTCTCCACGAACGCGATAAGATTCATCTCCATCGTATCCATTCAAGTATAATTATCATTTGATGATTTAAAAATGATGTTTAAGGACTTGATATCATTCTGGATATATATAATATACAACCTATCTATTAAAAACATGTCTTACATAACAAAACATATAAAAGAAAACGAGTAAGTTAACACCCGAAACGACGATAATTCTAAGATATTATTAACAAAGCAATTTTAAAAGATCATATATGATATCATATTAATGTATATGATTATTGAATAATTTAATAACAATTATTTTACCATTATACAGGAGTTTAAACAACCCCATCCAAGTAAAAGTGCAAGGTAAGGGTTTATTTCGCAATCTCTTCATTATTCGAGGTTGTTTATACGTAATAATCTACTGGGATTTCTTTATCATCCACATCCATGTTACTTAGAAATGTATTTCAAAACATTTTTACTATTTACAAATAATATGGGTTATAGTCATTTATACCCTTATGTGTTTTTAAAGGAATATTTCCATCGTTTTCCAAACAAGGCACTTTTTAACTTTTGACAAATTTAAGGTAAGAATGTTTTTTTTAAACTTATACGGCAGGTGTAGCTATTTACCGCCGTTATAAAATCGTCAAAGCTTCCCTTACAAGCTTACAAGGTTATTTTCAAAGTAAATGTTTTATTTTATAATTATGTGAATTTTAAATGATTTCAAAATGAATAATTTCAGAATTTCAGAAAGGTACTCTTTATCAAAATCAGAATTTTAAATGTTTTAAAGATTTATCTTTATAAATCTTTTTAATTAATGTATTCAAAATGGTTTTTAAGGATTTATTTATATGGACATGAATGTTTTTAAAAATTTTAATTCCTTTCAAAAGTTTCAAAGTGGTATGGGACACTTTGATTCAAAAATCTCTTTTTAATTACTTCCTTTATAAATGTGTGACTTTTTAATGATTTCAAAAAAAGAGATATTTCTCTCAAATAGTTTTGATTTCATCTATGTCAACATCCTTTGATGGATTTTAAGTTTATTTGAAGATGATTTATTATGATACAAAACTTCTATATTGTATTGAAGTTTTTGTGATATGTTTGACTGTGGATGTGCTATTTTTATACCATTCATAGTTTATGGTGAAAGTATTGACATTTCGTATGCTAGTTTTTAATACGAATGTTTATGTTATGTTTAAACCTTTTCATATGGGAATGCATTGGACTTAATATGTGACGGGTGGAGCCCGCTATAGCTCCTCGATGCATCGGTAGGTCTCATGGGACAAACTAGTGTCTTGGCACAAGGCCTTGACAAAATCTTATTTTTAGTCTTGGCACGAGGCCTTGCCTATGTGGTTATGATAGTCTGGCATTATGCATTCCATCATTATGAAAGTGGTTATTGATTTTGCATGTGATTATTCGATTAGTAGAATATCCACGTGAATATGTAAATGGCATTATTGCATTTTATTTATGCCATACCATGTTGAATGTTCAAGTTTGAAAGGCTTTTGTTTTATTTATACATTGCCATAAATGTTTATTCTTATTTATGAATGTTTCCGCTATATTGTTATCCTTACTGGGCATTTGAGCTCACCCCTTTTCTATGTTTTACTTTTCCCAGGAAGTGAAGAAGTAAATTATGAATGACCTGCAGGGATATTATGTGGGGATATGAGTGTGAATTATGGAGAAATTATTTTGTTGTAGTAGTTTTTCATTTTATGATGTAATGTAAAACTTATGAATATATCTAGTGTTTCCAAGGCTACTAAACCAATCGGTCTTTCGAGATTTGATCTTTCTTGTGATCAAGCCAATGTTATGTAATAATGCACCGACTCTGGGTAACTAGGGTCTGGGCATTACAGTTGGTATCAGAGGAAGTTTAGTACAAACCTTGGAATCTAGATTTAGATAAACTCTGATTAGAGCACGTAGACCTAAGATGAACTTTGAGGATTAGTATTGAAGAACTTCCTAGAATTTTGGTATTGTAGAGATTTTGTGAGTTTTCCGAGCAATACATCCCTGTCTGGATACGAGCAGGTAGAGGCAGCTCTGGCACAGATGTACCTAGGGGTAAAACCCGAAAACACCGCTTTGAACTAGCCACGAACGGGAACTGGTGCACGACAACGGGCCTTGCTGCACTCTTGGTTACGACACTCCCGGGGGATATGCTTAGGATAACTCTCATTTTCTTTACAAATCATTATGAAGGGTTTATGAGAATATACTTCCTCAAAGAAAACATTTTTATGATTATGGATTATATCCATAAAATATTTAATTTATGTTATGTGTTTTACAAGTTTGGGATTAGGTATTGTTATTCATAAACTAATCTAGTGTATGCCATTGTTTAGAAATGGTGCCCAGTAGAAGGAATGAGAACTCCAGTAATGCACATGATCCAAAGAGAAGGAAGGATCATATCTTTCATGGTCTTAAGCTAGAATTTATAAGAGAAATAGTCTCCCATGTATTATCATCATATGAAGAAATAATATCATGTGTTGATAAGATAAGTAAAGAGTTTACTGAGTCCTATGGCTTTGAAGGGAAGCAAGAGAAGAAAAGGATAGAAGAGAGAAATATGGATAAAGGGAAGAGGGAAAAGAAGAATTTTCCCATATGTGGTAACTGTGGAAAGAAACACCCTGGAACTTGCCTGAAAGGAATGGGAGTTTGTTATAAATGTGGAGGAAAAGGTCACAAAGTACGTGACTGCAAGGGTAAGAAAATTGTCTCAAATGTACAATGCTTCATTTGCAAGGAGTTTGGACACTACGAGAACCTATGTCCCAGTCATCAGACAATGACGCAAATGATTCTATTGGATAATAATCAAGTTATGATACTACCACAGATGAAGAGGAATGATTAGAGTTCTTATGTTGATTATGTCAATTGAGTGTTGTATCAACAATGTACTTGTTATAATAACTATGGAGTATATAAGGATTGTACTGCAGTACTATTTCATTAAGGACATGAGATTTTGTTGAAAAAAGAAAAGTGACTCAATAGCAGGTTAAATTTTTGGAAAATATATGGTTGAGAGAAAGATAAACCATAATATGGTTCTTATACCGAGGTAGTGATTTTAGAATAATACATGATTGATTTGGATAAATTATATTGGTTATTCTTGACTACCTTGAAACTGATTAATGATTTGTATATTCCATCATTTTTGGGGTTTAAAACATTTTTTTGATTGATGAAGTATATCCAACATTCTATATGGAATAAGGGAGCATGAATGTAATCAATAAGGAATATGGTAATTCACGATGTTTCAGTGTATTAAAAGAACACAAGATGAAGGTATGCATATGCTATTACGGGGTAAAAAGGATCTATATTATGTTTACCTTCCTTATAAATGTTAGACTATGAGTTTGGACAGAAGTATTTTGGATAGTTCTAGTTTGGATTATTTTGGATTTCCATAAAAGGACAACCCGGAGGTTGGGCGGAAACCCGTCGCGTCCGGCAAGGCTGCGAGACTTGAACCCGCAACCGAAGGGTGACATGGGTGTATCACCTACCACTGGCCCATGAGATGTCCTGGATTAAATAATGTAGTTTTTATTAAAATATCATGTAGATGAATTATAAATTCGTTTATTTTGGAACCCTATACGAATAGTGTAAATAGAATTTTTTTACATTCTATTATCTTTTAGAGTGAAAGATGAGTTTGTGGTAGAAATTTATTAATGGATAAAACTCTAATTATAAAGTAAGTATATATCCTTATGATCTTAGACAATCTCATAAATAAATTCCTCATCATTAAGAAAAGGAACTTAGAACAAAAATGTTGTCCTATATGGTACCTTAAATCATCACTAATTTATGGCTTTGGGATTGTTGGCCTTTTCATAGCCATGTTCTCTACCACTCTCCATCAGATAATTGATGGTTAGATTTTTCTTCCATATCCATATTTTCCTACATGGAACCCTAGTATGTGTTATTTTTGGTAATCTTCATACTTTCCACTCTTTATTTAAAATAGAGGCCTCATTAATTCATTTTTCGATGTGGGATTTCAACTAAGATATTTTGAAACGTCAAATATGTGTTATCCCAATACCCTATGTTTTGTTGAATCGATGGTATTTCAAATCATCATAGATTGATGATTTTAAGGACCTCAATTTTATACTTTTTTGTGATTGATGACCTCAATCACTACCTATAAATATTTACGTTTTCCTCCAATTATATGTCTCTAATTGCCACCAATGTTCTCCTAATAGAGATCATAATTTGGTGGTGATCCTTTCATTTCTCTTTTCCTCATATTAAGACTAAATTTTAGTAACCCAATTTCCGATGTGGATTTTCCCACAAAGATATTTTCTATTTTCAACCTTTTATTTTCGAAGAACAATTTCAAATTGCGAGGACGCAATTTATTGAAGGAGGGGAGAATGTAACACCCCAAGATTTTATAGTGTGTTATTTCTTCAAAATAATTCAATAAAATTCACTACACGCAACACCAAGTTCAATCGCACCATGACTTACCAAAAAATCTGTCCAAAAGAGGTTATGAATAGTGTTAACTAAATTTGAAACTTTATATAATCCTTATAATTTTAGAATCCATATTATGAGTTTCTTAGACATAATGTAAGAACAAATTCATTTTTAGTATTGCACTTTTACCAAATTTTAATAGTGAACCCTTTTTCGATACTATATTTTAAACTTTTTGACTAAATGGGGACATCAAAAATTTAAAATGAAACATCCCAAGCTTCCACGGTACGCTAGCGTGTGTTGTACGCAACACCGAATTCTAACACACCGTAACCAATCAAACTAGCTGTTATGAATAGTAATACCTACTTTTTGAAGTTATATATATTTTATATTTTAAAATGGAATTCATTTTTGGATTCGGAATATCAAATTTAGCCTAAGGTAAAATTTTGGTACTTTTCGGATAACTTTCATATTTTGATGAATAGTGAAAATTACTAAATTTTAATTAAAAACAACTTTTTTAATCAAAATAATTAATAGTGATAAATTATTAATTTGAGTGGTTTTAAAGTATATTTAGAATATATTTTTACCATTTAATATAATTTTGGTCATTGGACATAATTTTACAATTAAACCGAACATAAACAAGTGTCAATCTTTTGATAGTTATTATCTCTTAAAAACACGTTTTTGTTTTGACAGCGGGAATTAATTTTAAATTAAATTCTGCCACTTATGTGTTTTGAATTTAGGAAAATGGATTCCATATTTGAAATCAGGATGTTTAAATTGTGTAAATAGGTAACATTTATTTTTAGACATTTTGAATATTTACTGCGGTAAATATTTTATTTACCATGGTTAAGGGTAAATCCGGTAAGTAAGGGTTAAAAAATAATATTATAATAATACTAAATTACCCTAAAACGTGTCTTAACCCTATTGGTTGATACATGGTCGACCATGGGCATCTTTGGGTCGATTTTGGGACCCCATGGATCCACTTGTAAGTGATAATGACACTTTATTTTAATTAAGTTATAATGAATACAAAAATGACACAAGCATATATCTTTTAGAAAAACAATTGTTACATAAGGTTATATATGTTGGATTTTAGATTATAAATATTCATTAGAAAGATAAAAAGATTTACTACATAATGATATTTTATTTATAATTTTTAGACATTAAATAATTTATTTTATTTATGACACAATGATGATGTAGTAATTACTATAATAGTAAAAAATTAAAATAATTGATATTATAAATACCAAAATAAATACAATATGAAACTTTTAATGAATTAAACTAATATTCTAGGATAATATGATATATTAGGATTGATTTAATTGAATTTTTTCAAAGTAATCAATCTGTTATGAGTTTCACAGAAATCAACTATTGAATAGTGTCAAAATTGACATAAAAGAGTTCTTAAAACAAATATTATATTATTAATAGATATTTAACTCCTAAAAATCCAAGGTTCAGCCAAGAGACTTATATCATGATAGGTTCATCATTAAAGGACCACTTGGGGGTCGCTTGGATGTTTATAGTAAGTTTATTAACCATATTATATAAAAATACAAAGAGACATTGTAAAAGTGAAACTAATTAACTTAGAGTTAATACTTAAAGATAAGGTTAATATAAGTACACAAACCTGTCTAAATTCTATTGGTTGAGTTGTTTTCGACCCATCCCCACCTTAACCTTTGAATAGTCAACTTTTGATCCATTAGAAACCGAATATGAATTTATTATAAATTAATATTTCTAACTTTTCCAAAGGTTCCCCTCACCCCTCTTATAAAAGGGCACTCCTCCTTCTCATTTCTTCACACCATCAAAGCCTTTTGGTTCGGCCAAACTCTGCCAAAATACTCTCCAAGCATCCCTCACTACAACCTAGAGGCCTTAGTTTGATCAGAAAGACAACCTAAGGAGCCCTTTTGATCAAAATAAAAGGAAGAACCCGAAGAAGAGGTAATGATTTCACCACCCTTTTCAAGTTCCTTTCTTCTTCCACTTCTTCTTTATGTGTTAATACCATTATAAAATAATAACTCCAGTATCATACATATACTGTGATTTTATTATAAATATGGTACAACCATATTCAGTATTCTATCCACCCTTTGACTAACATGTCACCATACGTGCGTACGTACGGCTTACCGTCTCCACGTCGTGGTGTAATTGTTATTCAATATATTATTATTTGTATGGGTATAATAATGATATGTAACTCATGTAAATAATAAATATAACATGTTAATGATTCTGTATATATGATATAACAACCATTTATATATTATTTTAATAACAAAAGAATGATATTGTCGCTCGTGCGTACATACGGACTACCGTCTCCACGAACGCGATAAGATTCATCTCCATCGTATCCATTCAAGTATAATTATAATTTGATGATTTAAAAATGATGTTTAAGGACTTGATATCATTATGGATATGTATAATATACAACCTATCCATTACAGACATGTCTTACGTAACAAAACATATAAAAGAAAACGAGTAAGTTAACACCCGAAACGACGATAATTCTAAGATATTATTAACAAAGCAATTTTAAAAGATCATATATGATATCATATTAATGTATATGATTATTGAATAATTCAATAACAATTATTTTACCATTATACAGGAGGTTAACCTACCCCATCCAATTAAAAGTTCAAGGTAAGGGTTTATTTCGCAATCTCTTCATTATTCGAGGTTGTTTATACGTAATAATCTACTGGGATTTCTTTATCATCCACATCCATGTTACTTCGAAATGTATTTCAAAACATTTTTACTATTTACAAAGAATATGGGTTATAGTCATTTATACCCTTATGTGTTTTTAAAGGAATATTTCCCTTGTTTTCCAAACAAGGCACTTTTTACCTTTTGACAAATTTAAGGTAAGAATGTTTTTTTTAACTTATACGGCAGGTGTAGCTATTTACCGCCGTTATAAAATCGTCAAAGCTTCCCTTACAAGCTTACAAGTATATTTTCAAAGTTAATGTTTTATTTTATAATTATGTGAATTTTAAATGATTTCAAAATGAATAATTTAAGAATTTCAGAAAGGTACTCTTTATCAAAATCAGAATTTAAAATGTTTTAAAGATTTATCTTTATAAATCTTTTTAATTAATGTCTTCAAAATGGTTTTTAAGGATTTATTTATATGGAAATGAATGTTTTTATAAATTTTAATTCCTTTCAAAAGTTTCAAAGTGGTATGGGACACTTTGATTCAAAAATCTCTTTTTAATTACTTCCTTTATAAATGTGTGACTTTTAAATGATTTCAAAAAAAGAGATATTTCTCTCAAATAGTTTTGATTTCATCTATGTCAACATCCTTTGATGGATTTTAAGTTTATTTGAAGATTATTTATTATGATACAAAACTTCTATATTGTATTGAAGTTTTTGTGATATGTTTGACTGTGGATGTGCTATTTTTATACCATTCATAGTTTATGGTGAAAGTATTGACATTTCGTATGCTAGTTTTTAATATGAATGTTTATGTTATGTTTAATCCTTTTCATATGGGAATGCATTGGACTTAATATGTGACGGGTGGAGCCCGCTATAGCTCCTCGATTCATCGGTAGGTCTCATGGGACAAACTAGTGTCTTGGCACAAGGCCTTCACAAAATCTTATTTTTAGTCTTGGCACGAGGCCTTGGCTACGTGGTTATGATAGTCTGGCATTATGCATTCCATCATTATGAAAGTGGTTATTGATTTTGCATGTGATTATTCGATTAGTAGAATATCCACCTGAATATGTAAATGGCATTATTTCATTTTATTTATGCCATACCATGTTGAAAGTTCATGTTTGAAAGGCTTTTGTTTTATTTATACATTGCCATAAATGTTTATTCTTATTTATGAAAGTTTCCACTATATTGTTATCCTTACTGGGCATTTGAGCTCACCCATTTTCTATGTTTTATTTTTCCCAGGAAGTGAAGAAGTAAATTATGAATGACCTGCAGGGATATTATGTGGGGATATGAGTGTGAATTATGGAGACATTATGTTGTTGTAGTAGTTTTTCATTTTATGATGTAATGTAAAACTTATGAATATATCTAGTGTTTCCAAGGCTACTAAACCAATCGGTCATTCGGGATTTGATCTTTCTTGTGATCATGCCAATGTTATGTAATAATGCACCGACTCTGGGTAACTAGGGTCGGGGCGTTACATGTATCTCCTAAATTAATCCCTATGTTAGTTTTTCAATGTGGTTAGGTAGATCTATGTGATCCTAAAAATAATTTAAATCTTTATCTTTTAACTCATAGGAATTCAATGTTTCTATAGAATTTTAGAATTACAATTAAATAGAGTTAATGTTATATTTTTGTTTCAAAAAAAATTAAATAAAATTGAGACTATAAAATTATTAATTCCCTGTGTTTGTTAGACATCAATTTATTATTATTTTTACAAGACCTATTGATGTATGTTTCATGTGAATGGAGGAACATAGGTCACCTCAACCAATTATATCTATCCCGTGATGACTACTGATTAATGATTGTATTTATTTATATAACTATTTATGACATTCCTCATCTTCCATGATAAAAATTATGAATTGATAAATATTCTCCCATATGAATTATAGTTCCAGATCATGATTATATAGCTCCTTGTATTGATATGAATCTGTATATATTTTGATGATCTATTCCCCATGTCCATTATTTCTTCATATAAGTTTATATCAAAGGTATTTTCATTAAATTTCATATTCATGTTATTTTTGTAACACCTATGAGTAGTTAGTCCATGAATAATAATTTAAATTTGAATAAATACTTGAAATGATTTTTTATCTATAATATAATATAGATATTTATTATATGTTATGAATAAAAATAGTGAATGAAAGCCCCCTTGGATCCCAATAAACAATGCTACATTTTGACACATACCTATTATAGGTCTAAAAAATGAACCAACATATTTTCAAAATTCAACATAATGGTGGGAAAAATATATCTAACATTAAGAATTATTGCAGTTCAACAACTTGATATTATCAATTAAATTATTATATTTTTCATTTATATTTTTTCGAATGAAATTATGATTTTTTATGGAATGAAAAAATTTATTAGAACATTTACTGAAAACATAATTATTGTAGTTTTGAGAGAAAGGATATTCTAACAATAAATTGTGCTGATAAATAACATCAATTTTATTTATTATTTATAAATTTACTTAATAGAAACACTCGACCAGGTATAAAAACCATACTTATACAAGGTTCTATGTGTTTGATACACCAATCATATACATTAAACACTCATTTCATCAAATGTTTTAAAAAATGGAATAAAATAATGAAAATTCTTAATTAGATCTAATCCTCCATATAAAGATTCCTCTCACCTGAGCACTACCAAAATATATTAATAATTAATTTTAAATACATGGTTTCATCATATTTGTGCCCCCTATATATATTTCTCAAGTTACCAATTCCTGATTATGATAACTGTATATCATATTGAGAGGAGGAAAAACAAAAGAGGGAAGGCAAAATAGAGAAATGGGAAAACATTAATATAATATGAAACATTTTTATAAATAAATGAAATCTAAAAATCTAAATTGAAACTATATTATAAATTTGAATTGATTTTTTATTTAGTAGTTGGTCCTCTTAATTCCCGATGCTCTCTTATATTTGTAGTGTGGAAGGGGGAATTAAGAAAAATATTACAACTAAATATGTTTGAAAATTTACCCAAAAGTAATTCCTATTATTGTGATTCATAATTGACCCTTCAAACTACACAATAAAATATATCCCTTGTTTAACTACAATATTTAATATTAGTTTTTTATATTGTTTCCAAATATCGTCATCATCAAATCATAATTTTAAATCTTATGGTCTTATAATTCATGTAAAGTCAAAATTAACTAATATAACATATCTTTGACTTTTGGTAACATGTTATCCATCATCATTGGGATTCATATCGTAGTAATCAAAGAAATTTTGTAACACAAAATGTGTGAAATTGTTCCAAAAATTATATTACAATTATTCTGCACATATAACATTTAAAGATTATATTAAGGAAGTGAAATTGAATGGAAAAATATAATTTCCAGGATGTTTCAATATTCATTCCCAAATTATAAATTTATATTAAATTTATATGAAAAAAATATTCTAGAACCAATTAAATCCGGAGATGAATAAAATAACATTAAATTAAATAATTTATTAATATTTTAAAAAACTACTGAAATTAGTCTTTTCACCTAAAAATATAAAACTATTCCAAAAATTATTTAATTAATTCGATTTAGAACACTAAAAATCAATGTATAATTAATAAAAATAATGGATCTACCGACAACGTCATGGATTGAAGAAAATATTGTATTTTGTGGTAATATAAATGAATTTCATATGTCACAATCTAGTACATGTATATTTTTTTATTTTTTTAATAAATATTTCATAATCCATTTATTTTGGTTTTGTAAGAAATAATTGGAGTTATAAAAGTAAAATAATGTTATGTTTTAGGAAAAAACATCCCGGTTTTAGGAAAAAATATATATAAACATAAAAGAATTTCTTTTAGTTTTCAAATTTATTAGAAAAATCATTTTTGGGGTTTAAATGTAAGTATTTATAACAACCCATTACATTGATATAGGGATTAAAAATGTTTTCTAATATGTCATCATAAATTATGTAATTTTTGTATCCTCTAAAAGTTGAATGAAAAGATAATTTTATGGGTCATGTTTTACAATATATATATATATCTAAATTTGAAATTTGATTACATATAACATTGATCACATTGAGACCAAAAAGGAATCAATGTATGATATCTTCAATTTATGGATGTTTTTCAGATTTTAAAATATCCATGTATTTAGACGAATTTACATCCAAAGTGAAGTATTATTTTGAAAAATTAGAATAAGAGTGTGAAATATATTGAGGAGGATATATATAAAATAGTATAATCTAACATTATGTGATCTTATGATGATTAAATAAGGAACTCAATAATATTTAGATAGGGTAATTCTGTTATTGTGTGAATTTATTCAATACAGATGAGAAGGAATGAAGATGATATTGGTGGGTTATTCATTGTGAACATTATATTCTCAAAGAGATAAATATACACTTCCTAAATAAGATTATAATATCATAATTTTTAGATTGGTTAATTGTTTATGTTATTAAAATACGTTTAACTTAATTATTGTAGCTTTAGGATAATCATGTTGTTCTAGGATGAATCATTATAATATGATTGTGAATATTTTCTAACTTCATCACATATATATTGGTAATAAGAAAATGACTATTTCATATTGAATAATATTAAAAAACAATAACTATTTATTTCCCATAAATAGTTATAAAACCTTTTAGAAATACTTCTATTCAACGTTTTAATTATTTTTTGAAGAAATTTATGTTCATGTGTTCCTTATAGATTATTATATACCAAGGAACTTATTATTTGATATATTCAATCTTCTTTGAATGATTAAATATTATATTATTATTAATTATGATTCATTTAGTGGATCAAAAATTAAATATATATGTATTTCACTTAATTTTATCAATAATATAGATATATTATTTGTGTTAACCTATTCATTGAACATCAATCTTATTAATTCCATGTTCCATTTTTTCAGAATAATTTTTTTTTTCATTTCCCTAAAATAAATGTATTGTTTGTCTAACAAAATTTTTTAATCATTTATATATTAGGTTGTTTAGGAATATAAATAATAAAATGTATAATATGATGATTTTGTGTCCATTAATCAAAAAAGATGAAGATTTAATAAAAAATTATGATCATGTTGATTTTTTCTCTAGTTTGAGTGAAAAAGAAATTGGTAATCCGACAAAAAAATAATGTTTGTAATGATAATAAATTTTCCTTAGTTAATTCACAAGTCGATATTGATAATAATATTTCTTATTAATATTAACCTCATAGTCAATATAATAAGAGTAATGATAGTAAAACTGAAAATATTTGTATTAAATTTAATCATTTCATAGCTCTTGAGAAAATTAATAAAATATTTAAGAAGTTGAATTTTATATTTAAATTAATGAATTCCTATAATTTCATTGAATGGTAAAATTAATTATATTGTGGTTTTAAATTATAAATCATTTAAATATCAACTAAAACAAATTTTTTATAAATTTCATTTAATTATACAAAATTATTTTAATGTTTCCAAGACAAGTTCTATGAAAACACCATAAAATGTTCTTTATTTGGGGCAATCTATATTTATGTATATTGATGTTGTAAATTATCATTTTTTACTTTATCATTTTTTGTATCCAGAGAATAGAATTCCAAAATAATAATAACAACTTTATAACAATCCATTGTTTAAAGAAGATATGTATTCAATGATTTATAAAAATAAAAAGACAATGTTTTTTAAAATATTATTTTTGTAATGGAATTTTAAATGATATTCAAATTTTCATCTTTTGATGTACAAAAAGAAAGAAAATTTATTTGTTAATATTTTTTTTAAACATTAATAATTGAATATTTTAGTTTGTATATATATATATGAGCTAAGATTTATAAGAGTAAAAGAAAATTACGCACCACAAAGAAGAAAAAACATATTGGTGAATGAGATATAAAGAATAAAATAATTATGTAAAAATTATCCTTGGTAATATTTTATGATTAATATAATATATATTAGAGGTTCATGAATGGTGGTAACAGTATTAACTCACTAAATAATAGTGGGAAATTGTCTTGGAAAAACAATATTACAAAAAGTAGTTAATAATTACTCATTATAGAGGAGTATACTTATTCCTGTTTTTGAAAATATTGAATAAAAAAACTGATTTATAATTACGATAGAAAATATATTTTATGGATTAAATAATACCCAAAGGTGTTGATAAATAATTTTTATTTAATAAATTACTTGGTTAATTTTATGAATAGTATTATAGCATTTGAATGTAATCATGTCCCAATAGAGAGACAAAATAATGATATTCATTAACTAATGAATTATGAAAAACATATAATGATGTTATAATTTAAACAGGGTCATGATATACAAAAAATATAAATTACAAACTAATTTCAAAACCCTATATTAGAAATCATAATCATTAATAATGTTTTGATAAATAGAAAAAATAGTTTTCAAGTGGAATAATATTCCAAACAATCTAAAAAATCAAATGTGTCTACCATATATTTAAAAATACCAATGAGATTTTTTAATTTATTTTTATTATAAAGGTGATTATTTTAACTAATATAAATTATATAGGATACCATCATGACTATTATGATCGTAATAAAAGAATATTATGTCTTGATCATAATCACAGATGTAATGTAGTGACCAAATATATTGATGAATTTTTTTTTGTAATGATCAACTAATTTTCATGTGGAAGGGGAAATTAAATATTAATCTTAGAGAGGGGTTAAATTGTGAATTGGGGGTTTTAATTAGAGATCCATGTGTTTGGAAATCATTATGATGTGTGTTTGGGCATGGATCTGATCGAAATTGGTCTTTTGACTGTGTTCTTATGTGAGTGATAGAGAAGGTTTTTGGGACCTAATAGTTGATGTTTTAGCTTCCAAAAATGGTCATGCAATGAAATTTGGTTCAATATTTTAATTTTGGTGATAATAATCCATTAACATCATTAATGTTATTCACCTTGTCAAGAACCCTTATTCCAATTCGTTGACACTGTGAAAGATGGTTCATTCTATGGAAGGTACTCGGTTGAAGAGGGATCCCTTCATCTCATGAATTTCTAGGCATGAACTAGGAATCACATCATGAAATTTTCTAGTTATGTGGAATTTTCTTTTAACCCCTAATTTATTTTCATAACGATTCATGGGTGGATCTTTTATATAGTTTTATTTTTTTTCTTTTCGTAGTCATGTGTCGTTAAATTTTTGGGGTTGGGGGATATAGGAGAAGGCTATATCAACCGATCCTTGCCCGAATATTCTCTCATTTGTCCCTTATTGAGTGGGGATGGTTATAAGTGTTTTATTAAGTGATTAATGGTATTGTATTACATTTATACTTGTTTTCGTTCCACCTTTACAACTCTATAATATCAGTTGATTTTAGTTGGGAGTTTTTTGAGGACTTCCACTAGATCATTGAAGAAATATTTATGGATAATGGGTATTTCAAATTTCATGGCCTTTGGATGTACTTGGTGGTTGACTAAATACCATAGAAATTCATTTCATTTTTTTGGGGATGCATAATCCCGGAGATCATGGAAAGGTATTTCTGATGCTCATAAAATGGTAGGCTATAATATTCAAATTTATAGTGCACATAATATAAAATCATACCATATTTTATGTTTTATTTGTATATTATTTTATGTTTAATGGGTTTTTAGAGTGTATATAGATTTAGAGAACCTCTAAAAATCTGAGTGGATGATGTTGTATCTTCTATTTTCATGAATAGTAGGTTTAAGTTGTTTTGGTGATTAGGATAACCTTGAAATTATTTCCCCAATGGAAGACGTTATATTCATGTTTACATGAGGATGTTTGTATATCTCTAATTATATGATGTGATGTGGGATATTGTAGACAATAACATGGAGTTATTGGGAAGTTATTAGAGGCTTAGGGACTTTTATTGATGGGAAATGAATCTATGTTTCTAGTGAGTGATGATGCAATCACCATTGAGGTTAGAGGTGAGTCATTAAATGATTTTGTAGCTGGATGAGTACATTGAGACATTAAATAATATTATGTAGAGGTTTTTCATCTTAGTAATGTGTTAAGATGTATCCCTTTTGATTCATGAGATTAGACCTTGGTGAGGGACCTAGGTTATTCTAAATATGTTTGGTATTGAGATGTTATGTGTTCCTAGATGAAAATATTAACATTCCTAATGATACTTGGGTTTAATGATCATATGGGTAGTGTTTTCCCTAAAGGTTACTAGAAAAAGATGATATTGATGAGTTGAGAATTAGATTGTTCTAGAGGATCGTAGTTGATGCTCTCATCTGTGATAGGAGATGTTAGCTAATTTCAGAGGATAACAAATTTATAGAGAAATATTTTATTATTTTTTTAATAATTTAAATACCTATTTATGATTTCGTATGAATTTATTATGCATTATGATTTATTTCAGTGTGGGGGAGGTGTGGGTCTTGATTCCTTTCCCTAATATATGGGATACAGTGTAGGTATGACTACTAAACTAAAGTGGATTAGAGATTAAAGGTAAATTATGAGAAAACTACAAGTCAGATTATGTGTTTGGGGACTTGTTTCAGTGTCACTCTGAATGGTATAGTGTTATTTATATATCCATGAGTGAGATAGGGGCCTTGGTAATAGTGCAATGGGGTGTGGTCATATGATTACATTGCTATGATTGGTATAGGATCCAGATATCATTTTGTATCAGATGGATGGAACATAAACTGAGTCAGATGGTATAGGTACTATTTTGGAAGTGGGACCACCTTGAGTGAGAAGGTGAGTCTGAATCATTTACATATGGTCGTACCTTGCACCATTGGGTAGCGGTCAGAGCTCAGATAATTTCATACCATGATTCATTACGTACAATCCTAGTTACGAGGTCAATTACATGAGGTTATGATTTGGGTTTAATAATGGTTCTGAAGTATGTATGGCTTTTTTTATTGTGTTGTGTTTTTTAAATAGCCATATGACATTTGTGGAGTTATGGTGGATTCTTTTTCACATGATGTACATCAAATTTTATTGATATGTTTACATTCCTCAATTGTGTAATCATATGATGATGTATATTGGGGGAATATTTTGATAACCCACTGATATTTATTCCCCAAACCCTATATGGGAACTATGAGGATTTTATAGACCCTATATTTTTTTACGATCCTTAAAAGAATAAGTTCAGTGGAATTTTGAGATGGGGTTTTGTTGATGTAAAATTATGGTAGTAGTTTTGATATGTTTGTGTTTTGTTTTGTCTATATGTGATCAACCTTGTGGGATATCTATTTTCATTTACCATCCTATCATGTTTTTGTATGAATAACACAAGGATTTTATTTTCAATTTTTTTTTATTTTATTGTGTTTAAACTAAATTTTTTAATAGATTTAATTTATTCAATTTAAATGTGTGTATGAATCTAATATGAATTCATAGTCTCCCTATTATATAAAATAATCCCATAACACATGTTATAATCCTCTGATGTATCGGGATAATTTCTTAAGGAGACATGGAAATCCATCTAATATGGGTGTTCTAGTATTGTTCATCGAAAAATTGATTCAACGATTTTGTTATTTCGTAATATTTGGTTATATTGTAGATGTTTGTCTAGGAATGTGTTAGAGGTTGTGATAGATCTCGAACTACTGCATCATAAAATATTTTTCAATGTGAATTCATAGTTATTAGGGTGAAAGGATTAATATTATTGGTTTTTTCTCTTATTGATGATAATTATATTAAATATGATTGACATTACCATTGGTTTTTTATTATTGTTTTTTGATCCTAGCCCATTTCTATAGAGACTATGTTAATGATTCATATTTTATACATATAAAACACCTTAAATATGAATTTCATTGTGTGGATTTATATTATAATGGTGGTTCGTATTTTTAAATTTAAAATGACAAATAAAGAATATTACCATATAATTTAATAATTTAATATTACTTAGTTTTACCATGATATTTGATTTGATGAAAAGGAAAATGGTTCTCAGTGATGGACATTCCCTTAGAGAGATTATATACACCCTTGTTCAATAGATGTGTAGGGGTCCTTATTATCTTTGCATATACGTTGATTAATATGGTTAGAGAGTTGTAACAGGATTGGTACATGCATGGAATTATGCAGGGCGATCCCATGATGGACACGGATTGAATTAATGATTTTTTATATGTTTTTTAATGATCCATCAACAACCAATATAGTTTTTTTCTATGTAGATTCTTAGTTTAATTCAACATAACTAAACCTCTGTGTTGAGGAAATGTTGAGGAAATACATTGGGTTTTCAAAATATGAATTGGTTGAATATTTTATTTTATCATGGGTTATTTTTAAGGGTATGTAATGTTGCATTCTTAACCATGATTTTTATTTTTTTATAGGAATGGTGGGATCATTGGTAGGCACTCATGGTTTTGGAGATCAATGTCATCTAGTCGGTGAACATGGAATTATAATTGGAATGAGTGAGATGTAATGGGTCACATATATATAAATCCCTAATAGTTCATGCCAAGGAAAACACATTGTTTTACCATACCACGATACCTCAATCTGTTTTTGATGTCACCTTTTACCCCTAAGGGTCATATCAGGGATCACTAAAGCCTTGAAAAAATTAAAATGTCTTATTAACCATCTTATTACCTCTAAAACAATATTTTGTTTTATCCATAACCAGAATAATTCTCAATGGTCATAGGCAATACTCTTTCTACCAAGCCACTATAAAATCAGGCACCACATGTAACCACACCACACATACCCAAGCACATCACGAATATTACATGAAAACAAATTTCATTAGTCAATATCCTCCTCATAGTATAGAATTATTATAATAAATATATCATCAAATATCACTCTTGACCCTTCTTAATATCACTCTTGATCATTGGTTGTAGGATTATTTCATTCATATTAGGTTGTGAATGTGTAGGACTAGGGTTTTGTGTTGTTTTGAAGGTATAAGAAGATAAAATCATGTCTATCCATTGTGTATGGTATTGAATAGAGTTTTAGTTATGATGTTCAGGTGTTCGGTTAATTATTGTTATACTAATGATAAAACTATAATGGGGATCATAACCCCAACCCAGGGGATATGACTCTAAAATCAATAGAGTCATTCTGGATGTGAGATCAGAAATATGATGGTCAAGGTGCAACAAGATATAAGTGTGTATAAAATCTAATGATATTTAGATCCAATTGTAATGATATATTTTATGATTAGAGGTGGAATTGGGTAGCTTAAGTTCCTTCACATAGTTCTTAGATTGGTATTTTTATAATAATTGGGTGAGTTGCATTAGTGTTGTGATCATGCTTGAAGTGATAATGTGAGGATTTGTATGGGAGGTTGGAAATAAAATCATGGAATAACATTAAAAGAGATGTAGTAACTTTTTAATTGGTACATTATGATCTCACGATGCCTCCAATTGAAGAGGCATATTGATCAGGTGTGGTGATAATGAATCAATGGGCATGATAATAAATTTTCAGGAAAATATGTCAAGATGTGGTGTTGATGGTTTATTTGAATGGAATGTTATGGAATGTGGTTGGAACTACAATTTTATTGTAGTTTGGAATGAGTTTGGTACGACTATGGATGGAAGGATTAAACCATATTTAATCATTCCTATAATGGCTATTCGAATGATTAATAAACCATTCAATAAAAATATGTGAATTCCCATGGTAATGTAAGAGGTTCTGATATTCCCAAAAATAAAATAAATGATAATTTCTCAATTGAAAGATTGAAATTTGGGATGTAAATTTTATAGCATAATGGGAATAGAATATGGTTTTAGAAAAGGGTAGAATGTGGGGGAACAAAGATTCCCCATTGATATGGGAGTATTAGTACAATAATGGGACAATATAATTGGACAAAAAATAACATATTTTGGAAATCAGAATACATGAAAGATAAATATGGTAACTTTAGTGGAAATAGAATATTATATTTCCTTTACCATGAAGAGTTGTTCCTAAAACGTGAGGATGGAACCTTGGGGGATTGAGGAACCCATAGGGGGACTCCATGAAAGAAAAATTAACCAAACCCTCATTGAAGATGAATTTTTGTGAAGGTGAACTATGAAATTGGTGGGTATTTATACCAAATGTGCTGGGATTGTTTACAAATTTGCAAATATAGTTTTTGGGAATCTATTTTGAAAAAAATGAAAAATCATTGGCTTACCCATTTTTTTCCCATGGTATTTGAAATATGAGTCACAATTTCTGATATCTTAATCCAAAAAAATGAACACTATTTTTAAATACTTCTGTTGCCATGTATAAGTAAATTTTCTATAATGTAGAGTTTTTAGAATTAAAATTTATATTTTAGACATTGGAATGTCACTTATTGGTATGTAAATTGGTCACAATATATAAATATGAAAAATATATACGGAATAACATATTTTTGGTCATGGATAGGGGTCACACAATTATTTCATAATTATTACATAAATATGAATAAACAAAACAAATGGTATATCGAGAAATTGTATTTTTAATATTCTTAGAAAAATTAAATATTTTAGAAAAATCACATCAATTCACCTATTCTAATTTTTACCTGAAAATTTGAAATAAAATTATTATTTTATCAAAATAATTCACCACATATGATAATTTTAAATTTTAAATATAATATCATTTTTTTTATTTAAAATAATGAGTTATTATCGAACAATCAAATTTCTAACAATGATAAATAATTTCTTAGGCCATTATAAAATTATTTTATCTTTTATATTTTAGATAAAATTATTTTATTAGACTATTTAATCTGTAACATATTTTTATAATAACATGATTTATTATATAAATGTATAAATTATCTTAAAATATTACTTTTATTATGTCCATAGTTAAATTTATCAATTTTTTCTCAATTAATGATATATTTTATAAAAGATACCTGATTCTTAAGATGAATTTATGGATGAAGAATTTTATTTATATGAATGAAATTAACAAAATATTTGTAACAAAATAATAGACATGTAACCCCATATTACACCCACACACACCCTAAGGATATGGTGTGAAGGGATGGTAGTTTCATGTGGTGGATTAGGAAATATCGATTGAGTGGTAATCAATACAAACATGAATTTCTCCCATATGTTATTTCTTCAATGACTCACTTGTTGAATCCTAACATGGTCTTGCTCAAGGGTTAACCCTAATGGCACTACCTATCTCCCATGTTATGAAAAATTCAGTTCAATGATCATGAATCTAATAGTTTTGGCCATTGATTCACCATTGTGTCTCAATTATCCTTTTTGATTACAACTTATGAAAACTAATAATTGTGACTCCCAGAGTTTTTGTATGATAAAACATTTTTCGACAGCTTATGTGATATGCAACATCGAACCCAAAAAAGAATTAATATCTAAAATTGACCAATTTATCCATTACATTAAATTTATTTATATGAAGAGGATTAAGTACTTTATGAAATATATATGACCAAAATATTTTAAAATATAATTAGAAAATAATCAATCAATTTTTGGTAATTTGTTTTTGTATGTTTTTTACAAACATGATTTTTATTTCTTTTTAAAAAAAACATATATAATAATAAATCTATATAAAATTTTAAATCATAATTTATAATATGAACTCCATTTCTTATATAATCAAAATATTATTCTAAAAGGGTAAAAATTTGAAATTTTTCCTGAAAATAATGATTTTTTAATGAATAGTGAAAATATATTTTTCCTGTAAAATTATATGTTACATTTATAAATTAATTAATTTTAAAGTATAATTATGCTTTAAATTTTATTTCAATTTACCATAAGTATTCATTAATTATATTCAATTATTTACATTTTAAATCAGTTTCATACTCTATTTTAGTATAAGATTATTTTGAAGCTTAATATTATATTATTTTCAAAAGATATTTTAAAATGAAAATTGTATCTCAATTGTAATTAATTAAAATAACCATTGATGAGAAATTATTTAAATATAAATATTCAATTATATATCTTTATTTAGGAATTTAAATTAATATAATTAAAATTTTTAATAGAAAAGGTTAAGTAATATCGTCATATCTTTGAAAATTAGACTTTTGGTGTAACGCCTCGACCCCAATTACCCAGAGTCGGTGCATTATTGTGTAACATTGGAATGATCACAAAATATCATGTCTCGAAAGACCGATTGGTTTAGTAGCCTTAAAAAAATTAGATACATTTATAAGTCTTACATTACATCATAAAGAAAAACAAAACTACAAAAACATATTGTTTTCTATCCCCTCATACAATCCTTGTAGGTCCTTCATAATATACTTCTTCACATCCTGGAAAAATTAAAAAATTGGAAGGGGTGAGCTCAGATGCCCAGTAAGGATAACAATATAGTGCAAGCTTTTATAAAAAAAATAAACATTTAAGGCAATGTAAAACTAAAACAAAATCCTTTTAAACTTGAACTTCAGCATAATATAGAAAAAGTAAAATGAGATAATTCCATTTACTTCTTCACATGGATATTCTACTGGTCGAATAATCACAGGGATTATCAATAACAACTTTCATAATGATGGAATGAATAATGCCAGACTATCATAAACACATAGCCAAGGCCTCGTGCCAAGACAACAAATAAGATTTTTCAAGGCCTCGTGCCAAGACACTAGTTTGACGCATGAGACCTGCCGATGCATCAAGGAGCTATAGCGGGCTCCACCAGTCACTTATTAATTCCAATGCATTTCTCATATCAACATGTTTAAACATATCATAAACCATAACATAATCGTATCACATAAATCATGCATAAAGGAAACAAAACATTTCCACATTTCAATCACAAGATATCAACACAACACATTGATATAATAAAAAAACATTCGAAACCATTTCCAATACCAAAATAAAAGAAAATTAAAACATTGTATTTATTTGTAATTTAAAGAAAGTTATAGCTTGTAGAGGAAGCTGAAACTCAAATAATGGTCACAGCGAAGGAGAAGTCAGTGTCGCCGCATACGTAAGACAAAAAAAACATTCTGTTTTGTCGTTTAGTAAAATTATTCGTATAAAAAGATTCCTTTTGAATAAACGTAAAAGTAAAAGGGGTTTATACACTGTATAAAAGATATTTGTGTATAAAACAAAATAAGCCTCAATGAAGGGAGATTGAGACGAAGTCCCTTACGAAGAACATTTTTAAAGAAAATAGATATATTATGTGTATTCACTATTTTTACACATAAATAATGTATAAATACAAGATAGGACATAATAATATCATGACATAATTTGAAAATAGGAGATTAACCCAAAGAATAGAAATTGTGTTAAGAAGTTACCTTACCTCGTGTCTGACTTCACTCGACCATTATTTAACCTCCTGAATAATAAACTAGAGTTAATTTATAATTTCTTAAGAACCTTTTTCAAGTTTATTATTCCTTTTATATCACTTGTTACCATGTTATGAACATTATTTAATTATTTATGTTAATAACGGTCGTTTTGTCGATCTTTGGTACTTGAGTCAAAAATAATCTTCTTAAAATTACAAGTATTTCATGTGGTAAAATATCTATTATATCCATAATTATATTCATGATGTAGGTATCATATAAATCATATATATCCAGTATATACATTCATTTATAATATTACATAACATTTAGATGTTAGAAATGAAATGCACCATTCATGGAGACGTTAAGCCGTACGTACCCATGAACGCTACTTTTATTTCTATTTCGTATTTAATGGAAAGAAGTTATAATTATATAAAGTTATAATATAATTCCAGTATAATATAATGTATAATACCATTTACTCCATCCTTTATACATCCCACATATGGCATTAATGATTCGGATCACTTTGAGGGGGCGGTAGTCCCCACTTCCTAAAATGAAAATATCGCGTTTACCCATAATGGAAACCATTAAGGTATTCCATAAATGAAAAACACAGAAACTTAAGGAAAAAATAAACATATTATATATCATATATAAAAATATTGACATCTTAATGGCCACCTTTTAAGGTGTTATATGAGTATTGAACAATCATCGTTTCGTGAGGCAGAAATTCACCATCCACAGAAAGAGTATGTTCTTTAACCATTAGATGTACGTGTGTGTAAGTGTAGCTAGATTAATTCTTATAACAAAATAATATTATAATAATGATACTGGTTTTCCTACAAAATAAAGGAATAAAAAGAGTTTAAGTGGTTTGAGAAACAAAATAATACAAAATAACATAAGAGAAGACATCACCTTAAAATCGGGTAACTCTTTTTTTGATTTGAGCCAAAGGCTTCCTTGGGATGAATTATTCCCAAAGTTTGGCTTCTAGTAGTAAGAGAGAGAAGTTGGGAGAGTATTTGGGAAAAGTTTGGCCGAGCCAAAAGGCTTTGAATGTGTGAGTAAGGTGGTAGAGGTGGGGGACTTTTATAAGAGGAGGGGAGGGGCACTCTTGGAAAGATTGAAATGTTACTTTATTATGAAATGATTTTCGGATTCTAAAGGTCCCACAATGACATCTTTCTAGGAAAAGGTGATAATGGTTCGAAATATACTCGTCCAATAGGTTTTTGACAAGTGTAAGTCTTAGATTTGACATTATCATTTCATTTTATTTAAATCGTTAATTAAAGAGGTAATCGCCACATCATCATTGTGTCATAAATAATTTAATTTATTTAAGGTTTAAAATTTATAAAAATATTACCATTATATAGGAAATCTATTTATCTTTCTAATTAATATTTATAGTTAAAAATATGACTTGTATATCCTCATTTTAAAATTGTTTTTTTAAAACAACTCATGTTTGGGACATTTTTATTTTAACATTAAATAAAAAGTTTTGAACGTCATTTTCCTACCAAAGTGGCTCCATGGGGTCCCCATGTTGACCGATTGATTGGCTTGGTCGTACATAACTCATCCAATCGGGGTAGGACATATTTCAAGGACATTTCATATTATAAAATTATCTTTTCCTTTAATTTCACTAATTACATTTAATTGCGATTAATTAAATTTATAAGTTACTATTCACTAAAAAATTATTTTAACCCCATTGAACCACATTTTACTTCCTAATGACAACAATGTATGTCAGATTTTTGAAATTCAATTCATTGAAATGGTAAAGTTTCATTTAAATGAAAAATCAGTTTCTTAACTACCACTTAGTGGTTTTACTATTCATCAAAAAATTATGTTTTTCAGAACAGTGCCAAAATTTCAAACTTAGCTATAATTGATATTCTGAATTCAAAAATGATTTCTATTTTAAAAAATTCCAAAAATATAAGTTGCATTAATTAATTTTATAATTAATTTTCGTTGTCACAACAAATAGTGTGTTTTTAAGAAACAATATATATCAAAAGATTGACAATTTTTCATGTCCAATTTCAATGTGAAATTAATTATGATGACCACCATTGGATAAAATGATAAAAAAATATTCTAATTATACTTTAAACCCACTAAATAGTATAATTTATCACTATAAATTATTTTGATTAAAAAAAGATGTCTATAAGTATTTTTCACTATTCATAAAAAATTGGTAGTTCTCAGAAAAATTCCAAAAATTCAACATAGGATAATTACGATATTCTGAATCCAAAAATGAATTCCATTTTGAAATATAAAATACATATAATTTCAAAAAGTGTGTATTAGTATTCATAATGGATATTTTGATTGGTCGTGGTGTGTTAGAATCTCGAACATGCATACAATGCAAGCTATTGCATTATTGAAAGAGAAGCGTATCGTGGAATATTGGGGTGTCATATTCTCCCCTCCTTCAATAAAATGCGTCCTCACAATTTGAAATTTTTCTTTGAAAATAAAATGTTGAAAATAGAAAATTCCTTTGTGCAAAACCCACATCGGAAATATGGTTAATAAAATTTTGCCTTAATAAGAGGGAAAGGGAAATGAAAAAGTCACTACCAAATTTTGATCTCGATAAGGAGAACATTGGTGGTAATTAGAGACATATAATTGGAGGAAAAACATAAATATTTGTAGGTAGTTATTGAAGTCATCAATGTAGAGACCCAAAGCTTGACGTATATTGACATTACATTACATTTGTGGAATACTTAGTACATAACAAAAACACACACACAAGGATCGTAATAGTTTAGTGTCTTTGGAAACTCGGAATATAATCTTCTAATCCTGGTGAAAGATCTTCAATATCTCCCATAATGATCATCTTTTTTTATACCTAAAACCTTTCTTTATATCCTAGGGAAAAGGAAACATAAAAGGGTGATCTCAAATGCTCAGTAAGGGTAAAAAAAATAAATATCAATCACATCGTATACACAAGCACATAACTTTTGGAAATCTTAACCTGCAAAAGAGATCATAATTTCATAACATGGGATAAATCATGGCAGTGAAATGTAATCACAATAATCATAACTTAAAACATTAAACTTTGTGTCATACACACATAATCATAGAAAATCATTTCTTGTTTGTCAAGACTCATTGCCAAGACTATCTTAGTGGACAAAGTCCCTTTCTGAATCGAGTAACCCTCGTTCCAGTCCTGTTTCACTGAACCGGTATAACCTACCGTTCCAGCCATGTCTATCTCATGAGATATAAAATCTTTACCCAATGAATTGGAGGGAGATATAGGTCCCACCCATCTCATAATTATAACATTCTTATGTGTGCCACAAAATCATAAATCATACATCATTGCATAACCCATGTAATAAAAATGGGAATCTTAAATATCATGCCAGCATAATCAATAAACAATTGATACCATTCAATCATAAGAATATTGAAACCATTTAAATCATAGAGACATTTTACTTGAAACATACATATCAAATAATGTCATCTTAGATGGAAAATAGTTTTGAGAAAAACACTTGAAATGAATTCTGGAGGAAAACATCCTTTCTTCTTTAAAATCATTTTCTTTTCACAAAATTCCTTACAATTTTAAAGATAAGGGTTTTGTTGAAAATAATAATGCAATCTTGTAGAAGAAACTTCTTGAAAATGAGGTGTTATGAAACCGTAAAAATCCTTTCACCCCGTATAAGTTGAAAATAACATTCTCCTCGTACTTTTGTCGGAAAAGTCAAAAAGTACCTTATATGGTAACCAAAGGAAAGATTCCATTCATACAATGTGGTAAAAAGTCAATAAAGGGTAAAAATGACTTTAAACATTCATGGAATAATGGTAAACATTTTATAAACACATTTTTAGAAAACATGGTCATGGATGTTAAACGTAACCCCAGTAAATACTTATGTATAAGCAATCTCGGATAAAAATGAGATTGAAAATTTATCCCTTACCTTAGGTCCGACTTGCTTTGTACGTGTCCAAACCTCCTGTATAATGATTTAAATAATGTTATTGACTTATTACCGAATCATATTCATTGTTATGATATCATATATGGTTCTCTTATGGCTTTATATTACCCGGTTTTTTGTAAATTCATGTTAAAGTAACATTTTGGGTAAAATCGTTTTATTTGTCGTTCGTGTTTTTAACTTGTAATTATTAATATGATTACTTGGATCATGATTACTTATATCCAGAATGTAAAACATGATTTATATATAATATATATTCAGAATATACATATATATATATAATATGTTGATAATGGAATGAAATACACCATTCATGGAGACGGTAGTCTGTACGTACGCATGAACGCTGTTTTCGTTTCCTTATTGAATTGAATGGAATTATGTAGATGACATACATATAAATATACATAAATCCAGTATCATTATTATGTCATATATTTCATTAGTACTTATTATATATGCTTTATAATCATTCATGAATGGTTAATGTGGAAAATGAATCTCATCGCGTCGTGGAGACGGTAGTCCGTACGTACGCACGAGCGATGATATCGTTCCCATGGTCGTGTAATTGTGTTAAAGTGTATGAATATTATTTCAGTATCAATATCACTTTATAATAATCATATATAGTTACTCATTACACCATTATACCCATCCTATTAAGGAGGTGGCGGAAAATAGATTACACCACGACGTGGAGACGGTATTCCGTACGTACGCACGCGCGGTGATTTCATTTTTCCGTAGGATGGATAGAAGGTGAATTAGGGTTGTTTCATATTTATAATAACATATCAGTATGTAAGTAATACTGATGTTATTACTTTGTCATGAAACAACTAAATAAGAAGAAGTTCAAGAAGAAAGAAATTGAAAAGATCGGTAATGGATATTACCTCTTCTTTGGAACGCCTCTTTGAATCCTCCACTTGGGGAACTAAGATTGGTCTTTGAAGAAGACCAGGACCTCTAGGATTATTCTAGGGAAGTGGAGAGGAGAAAAAGTCAGGGGTTGGCCGAGCTTGAGTGCTCAAATTGGTGTGAGGAGGAGGTGGAGGAGGTGCCCTTTTATAAGGGAGGAGAGGGGCACCTTAGGAATATCTCAAAATATTATTTTATATTAAAGTCAAAATCGGTTTATAATGGTTCCAAAGGGTCTTATTTCGAGGATAAAGTGGGGATGGGTCGAAATACTATCAACCAATAGTATTTAGACAAGTTTAGGGTATTATTTTAACCTTATCAATTAGATTTAACTCTAAGTTAAATAATTTAACTCTTACCGTGTCTTTTGTTTTCTTTCACTATATGGTTAATACACTTACTATAACATGCCAAATGAACCCCAAATTGTTTATTATTAATATATATATCCTTATCTAAGTCATTTGGCAAAACCTTAGATTTTTAGGAATAAAATAACAATTAGTAATATAATATTTGATTTACAAACTATTTTGTGTCAATTTTGACACTATTTGATATATGATTTTTGTGAAAGTCATAACATAATTATATGTTCGATCCAAGTTAATTAATTCAACACTAATATATCATAGTAACCTTGAAAATTAGTGTAATCCATAAAAAATCTCAAATTACATTTATTTTGGTGTTTATAACATCAATTATGTCAATATTTCATTAATAAGATAATTACTGCATCATCATTGTGTCATAAATAAATTAAATTATTTAATGTCTAAAAATTATAAATAAAATACCATTATGTAGGAAATAATTTTATCTTTCTAATTAATATTTATAGTCGAATTTATCTTATGTATAAACCCATATTAAAAATGATTTACTTATTAAACATTGATTTTAACTATTTTAACCCTTCTTTAAATAAATTAATAATAAATGTCCTAATCTAACCCATGTGGGCCTAAATGGTCATATTATATTCATAAGGTTGTTTTTGGTCGAATTACACTTATCCAATAGTATTAGGACATGTGTTAGGGTAATAGTAATATCATATTTACCCTTAGTTACCCTATTTACAATTAACCGCGGTAAAAAAAGTAAAAAGTTACTATTCACCAAAAAATTATTTTTATCTCATTGAACCACATTTTACTTACTGATATCAACCGTGTCTGTCAGATTTTCGAAATTCCATTTACAGAAGCGGTAAAATTAAGTTTTATGCAAAATTCAGTTTTTAACCTACCACTTAGTGGTTTCACTATTCATCCAAAATTGAAAGTTTTCAGAAAAAAACCAAAATTTCACCCTAGGCTAATTTCGATATTCCGAATCCGAAAATGAAGTCCATTTTGAAAAATAAGATTTATAAAATTTCAAAAAGTGGTTATTACTATTCAGAATGGCTAGTTTTAATAATATTTTAATAGCATATCGTTGTTTCGTGAAACTCAGTATTGCGTACTACACACGCTATCGAGGAAGGTTGCGATTGCGTGTAATGCAAGGCAAGTCAAGGATGCGTGTTGTGCAAGCTCCTTTTGGTGTAGCGTACAACACAAGACATTAATAAAATTAAAAAGAATATTTTTCATAAAATCTCGGGCTGTTACATTCTACCCCCCTTAAAATGAATTTCGCCCTCGAAATTCGTCGGGGTTATAAATGGTTTACTATTCGAAAGTTTCTTTAATAGAAACCCACATCGTAAAAAAATACCAAAACTTGTCTTTAAAAACTAAAGTATGAAATGTAACGATTACCCAAATAAACTAATCACTGGGTTTCCACATAGGTGAAAATATGGATATGGAAGAGTAATCTAACCATCATGATCTGATAGAGAGTGGTAAAGAACATGGCTATGGAAAAGCCAGCAATCACAAAGCCATAAATTTGTAACGATATAAGGTACCATCTGATTCATCAGGTATAAGATCACTAGGATAACATTTTTGGTTTTCAAGATCATTTCCCTAAAGTTGAAAATTTGAAAATTTGAATTAGAATAAATACTTACTTTATTTTGGTACAATCTCACTGTTGTTCGTGCCTTGAACAATTTCCACTTCATCTCTTAAATAAATGAAGTTGAATTTGTCATTCGTGAAGTGTTAGCAGATCATGTGATAGAATGACGGGTCATTCCATCTGTCTCAAACAAAAGGTTAGAAAAAATTATATACATAAGTCGATCTATAGTGAGATTAATCATATATGGTTCCTAAAATGGACTTTATACTTCATATATCATACTGCTTAATATAATAAAACTAGTTTCTACTAAACAGGGACTTCATGTAGGCCAGTGGTAGGCAATAAAGGCCAGTCGCACTTCGTTTGTGGGTTCGATTTCCACAGCCTTGTCCGACGCGATGGGCTGTCGCCCGTCCTGCAGGTTGTCCTTTTTCTAAAACTATATTACTATAACATCCCATCAATAATATCACAAAACTTCTATCCTGAAACAATACTAACTTATGTCCAACATAATCCATTCCGATCTTTAGGCTTATCCATAATACTGCAGTCCACTCTCATAAAATAGTGAAAATGATTACCAGAGATTTAACACCATCGTCGATCCCCATATATCATAAGATATTTTTTGTTGGTCACATTCCAAACATTCATAGTCCTTAATCATGTATTCTCTTGAATACCTTAGTGAAAACATAAATGCAGTTAAAAGTTAACACTTTCCACATACCAAAATCCTCAGAATTCTATATACTCAAACCATGATATCACTTAGTCCTTATATCAATCACGAGCTCATGAATACTGTCAAATATTTAATTTTCTCATTTTCCCTTCATTATGCGCATATCATTCTTTTTACAAAAATATCTCAATCACTTTCCATGGTTACTGATACCATAAAATTATTGAAAACCACAATAGACGAATACATAAATATTCCAATATTCCACGATACTATATACAACACTATTTTGGAATCCCATTACATAAACACTTAATCATTCCACCACATCATTGTCATATTCAACATCGCCAATAGTGATAGAATGTGACTTCCCTTTGTCCTTTGCCTTAAGTGGTTGCTCATGTTGATCATCACTAACCCATGGATTAGGGCATTTATTGGCATAATGTCCCATCTCCTTGCACTTGAAACATTGAAGTGTTGGTGGTGCGTTCTCTATAGTGTTTGCTTTGTTCACATCCTTAGAAACCCTTTTTCCATTACTTCGACACTCAGCTACTCGATGACCTTCTTTTCCACACTTAAAACATTTTCTAGTCCCTTTAAGACAATCTCCTCTATGCTTCTTTCCACACTTTGAGCATAAGGAAACATTCATCTTCTTTTCACCATTATTCTGAGATTTATCCTTGAACTCCATCTTTCGTTTTTTGTCAAAACCATGAGATGGATATGTAACACCAACTTCCATTTCTACCTTGATAGCACAACGCACAATTTCTTCATAGCTACTGAAGTCTCTTATAGCTAATTCCCTTCGAAGACTTGGTTTTAAGCCACTGAAAAATCGATCAACTTTACTTTCAGGTTGGATGATAATGGAAGATGCATACCTTGCAAGTCTTGTAAAATTCACTTCGTATATACCAACAGATTCATCATCCTTTTTCTTTAGTTCAAGAAACTCCTTCTCCATCTTTGTTCGAAGAATACGAGGGAAGTACTTATTGAAAAATAAGTTCTTGAACTCGTCCCATTCCATGGACTCAATTTCATCTCGTTGCCTCGTATTCTTGATATGATTCCACCATTGATCAGCTTCACCTTCCAAACGATATACTGCTAAGATGACTTTATCATGCTCAGAACATTGAAGAACTGAAAATATCTTTTCAGTGGTACTGATCCATTGTTCAGCAACAAGTGGATCGGAAGTCCCACTGAAAGAAGGTGGACGTTGTCTCATGAAGGACTCAATAGAATACTGTTCCTTTCTCTGCTCATTTGGAAGTCCAGAATGATTCATAGCTTGTATAAGTATAGCAATAAGATTTTGCACTCCATCTCCCATAACATTTGTTTGTTCAGGAGGACAATCATTGCATTGTCCATTGCATTGATCAACACGGTTCCTTTGGGTTCCAGCCATCGTCTAAAACCCAAAAAGAATAGTGTGAGAGGCAAAAATCATGCTAGGGAAAACAACATAATAAAGGGGGAGTACCTTAAATATCTAACATCTTAGGTTTAATTCTATGATCGTTAGCGTAATCCTAGTACTATAACCTAAATGTATACTTAACCTTAGGGACATCCCTAGACATACCTTAGAAATATCTCTAGGGATCTCACTAACGTTCTCACATCCTAGTTTCCAAAGGTTGACTAAACCTTTCCTCTGATACCAACTGTAGAGACCCGAAGCTTGACGTACATTGACATTACATTACATTTGCGGAATACTTAGTACATAACAAAAACACACACACAAGGATCTTAATAGTTTAGTGTCTTTGGAAACTCGGAATATAATCTTCTAATCCTGGTGAAAGATCTTCAATATCTCCCCTAAAGATCATCTTTTTTTTATACCTAAAACCTTTCTTTATATCCTGGGGAAAAGAAAACATAAAAGGGTGAGCTCAAATGCTCAGTAAGGGTAAACAAAATAAATATCAATCACATCTTATACACAAGCACATAACTTTTGGAAATCATAACCTGCAAAAGAGATCATAATTTTATAACATGGGATAAATCATGGCAGTGAAATGTAATCACAATAATCATAATTTAAAACATTAAACTTTGTGGCATACACACATAATCATAGAAAATCATTTCTTGTTAGTCAAGACTCATTGCCAAGACTATCTTAGTGGACAAAATCCCTTTCTGAATCGAGTAACCCTCGTTCCAGTCCTGTTTCACTGAACCGGTATAACCTACCGTTCCAGCCATGTCTGTCTCATGAGATATGAAATCTTTACACAATGTATTGGAGGGAGATATAGGTCCCACCCATCTCATAATGATACCATTCTTATGTGTGCCACAAAATCATAAATCATACATCATTGCATAACCCATGTAATAAAAATGGGAATCTTAAATATCATGCCTTCATAATCCATAAACAATTGATATCATTCAATCATAAGAATATTGAAACCATTTAAATCATAGAGACATTTTACTTGAAACATACATATCAAATAATGTCATCTTAGATGGAAAATAGTTTTGAGAAAAACACTCGAAATGAATTCTTGAGGAAAACATCCTTTCTTCTTTAAAATCATTTGCTTTTCACAAAATTCCTTACAATTTTAAAAGAAAAGGGTTTTGTTGAAAA
This sequence comes from Viscum album, assembly GCA_963277665.1. NCBI lineage: Eukaryota > Viridiplantae > Streptophyta > Magnoliopsida > Santalales > Viscaceae > Viscum > Viscum album. The sequence continues at coordinate 1,426,262,492 of OY728156.1, read as the reverse complement.
TAATCAAGCAATCATGTAGAGGAAACTTCTTGAAAATGAGGTGTTATGAAACCGTAAAAATCCTTTCACGCCGTATAAGTTGAAAATAACATTCTCCTCGTACTTTTGTCGGAAAAGTCAAAAAGTACCTTATTTGGTAACCAAAGGAAAGATTCCATTCATACAATGTGGTAAAAAGTCAATAAAGGGTAAAAATGACTTTAAAAATTCATGGAATAATGGTAAACATTTTATAAACACATTTTTAGAAAACATGGTCATGGATGTTAAACGTAACCCCAGTAAATACTTATGTATAAGCAATCTCGGATAAAAATGAGATTGAAAATTTATCCCTTACCTTAGGTCCGACTTGCTTTGTACATGTCCTAACCTCCTGTATAATGATTTAAATAATGTTATTGACTTATTACAGAATCATATTCATTGTTATGATATCATATATGGTTCTCTTATGGCTTTATATTACCCGGTCTTTTGTAAATTCATGTTAAAGTAGCATTTTGGGTAAAATCGTTTTATTTGTCGTTCGTGTTTTTAACTTGTAATTATTAATATGATTACTTGGATCATGATTACTTATATCCATAATTTAAAACATGATTTATATATAATATATATTCAGAATATACATATATATATAATATGTTGATAATGGAATGAAATACACCGTTCATGGAGACGGTAGTCCGTATGTACGCATGAACGCTGTTTTCGTTTCCTTATTGAATTGAATGGAATTAAGTAGATGACATACATATAAATATACATAAATCCAGTATCATTATTATGTCATATTTAATTAGTACTTATTATATATGCTTTATAATCATTCATGAATGGTTAATGTGGAAAATGAATCTCATCGCGTCGTGGAGACGGTAGTCCGTACGTACGCACGAGCGATGACATCGTTCCCATGGTCGTGTAATTATGTTAAAGTGTATGAATATTATTTCAGTATCAATATCACTTTATAATAATCATATATAGTTACTCATTACACCATTATACCCAACCTATTAAGGTGGTGGCGGAAAATAGATTACACCACGGCGTGGAGACGGTATTCCGTACGTACGCACGCGCGGTGATTTCATTTTTCCGTAGGATGGATAGAAGGTGAATTAGGGTTGTTTCATATTTATAATAACATATCAGTATGTAAGTAATACTGATGTTATTACTTTGTCATGAAACAACTAAAGAAGAAGAAGTTGAAGAAGAATGAAATTGAAATGATCGGTAATGGATATTACCTCTTCTTTGGAACGCCTCTTTGAATCCTCCACTTAGGGAACTAAGATTGGTATTTGAAGAAGACCAGGACCTCTAGGATTATTATAGGGAAGTGTAGAGGAGAAAATGGCAGGGGTTGGCCGAGCTTTAGTGCTCAAATTGGTGTGAGGAGGAGGGGGAGGAGGTGCCCTTTTATAAGGGAGGAGAGGGGCACCTTAGGAATATCTCAAAATATTATTTTATATTAAAGTCAAAATTGGTTTATAATGGTTACAAAGGGACTTATTTCGAGGATAAAGTAGGGATGGGTCGAACTCCTATCAACCAATAGTATTTAGACAAGTTTAGGGTATTATTTTAACCTTATCAATTAGATTTAACTCTAAGTTAAATAATTTAACTCTTACCGTGTCTTTTGTTTTCTTTCACTATATGGTTAATACACTTACTATAACATGCCAAATGAACCCCAAATTGTTTATTATTAATATATATATTCTTATCTAAGTCATTTGTCCAAACCTTAGATTTTTAGGAATAAAATAACAATTAGTAATATAATATTTGATTTAAAAACTATTTTGTGTCAATTTTGACACTATTTGATATATGATTTTTGTGAAAGTCATAACAGAATTATATGTTCGAACCAAGTTGATAAAATCAACACTAAGATATCATAGTAACCTTGAAAATTAGTTTAATTCATAAAAAATCTCAAATTACATTTATTTTGGTGTTTATAACATCAATTATGTCAATATTTCATTAATAAGATAATTACTGCATCATCATTGTGTCATAAATAAATTAAATTATTTAATGTCTAAAAATTATAAATAAACTACCATTATGTAGGAAATCGATTTATCTTTCTAATGAATATTTATAGTCGAATTTATCTTATGTATATCCCCATATTAAAAATTATTTACTTATTAAACTTTGATTTTAACTATTTTAACCCTTCTTTAAATATATTAATAATAAATGTCCTAATCTAACCCAAGTGGGCCTAAATGGTCATATTATATTCATAAGGTTGTTTTTGGTCGAATTACACTTATCCAATAGAATTAGGACATGTGTTAGGGTAATAGTAATATCATATTTACCCTTAGTTACCCTATTTACTATTAACCGCGGTAAAAGGAGTAAAAAGTTACTATTCACCAAAAAATTATTTTTATCTCATTGAACCACATTTTACTTACTGATATCAATCGTGTCTGTCAGATTTTTGAAATTCCATTTACAGAAGCGGTAAAATTAAGTTTTATGCAAAATTCAGTTTTTAACCTACCACTTTGTGGTTTCACTATTCATCAAAAATTGAAAGTTTTCAGAAAAAAACCAAAATTTCACCCTAGGCTAATTTCGATATTCCGAATCCGAAAATGAAGTCCATTTTGAAAAATAGAATTTATAAAATTTCAAAAAGTGGTTATTACTATTTAGAACGGCTAGTTTTAATAATATTTTAATAGCATATCGTTGTTTCGTGAAACTCAGTATTGCGTACTACACACGCTATCGAGGAAGGTTGTGATTGCGTGTAATGCAAGGAAAGTCAAGGATGCGTGTTGTGCAAGCTCCTTTTGGTGTAGCGTACAACACAAGACATTAATAAAATTAAAAAGAATATTTTTCATAAAACCTCGGGTTGTTACAATCAATCACAAACAAGTGTAAAATTGAGGGCCTCAAAGCCTTCAATCTATGTTGATTTAAAAAATTATAACTTCAACAAGACATAAGGTATTAGGATAACACATTTTTTGTTTTAATATCCCTTTAGTAAAGACTAATAATTAATTTATTCATATAATAAAAGATAGGTATATATATATTTATTCTTGACAAGTTGAGTTTCAACCTTCAACTAATTTCTACCAAAAACTAATCTTTCACTCAAAAAGATAATAGAACTCAAAAATATTATATTTATCATAATCGTACAAGGTTCAAAATATTAAACCATACCATTTACCTTATGAAAAATATTTTGTAATAACCAGGGACTTCTTCTAGGCTAGTGGTGGGTAATAAAGGCCTGTCGCACTATGGTTGTGGGTTCGAATCCTACAGCTTAGTTCGACGTGATGGGTTATCCCCCAACATGCATGTTGTCCTTTTCCTAAAACTATAGTATTATAATATTCCAAAAACAATATTCAGAAGTATCTTAACCTTAAACAATTATATCCAAGGTTCAACTTAATCCATTCCAACCTATATAGTTATCCAAAATACCTCTGTCCAGATTATCTCTAAAAGGTCTCTAAATTCCAAAATCAATTGTAACATCAGATTCCCCAAACCAGGTAAAGTTTTTCTTATTTTAAGATACTAATAATATTATTACCTTCATCATATTAAAACCATAATGAAAACAACAAGTACTGCTGTACAATCCTTATATATATCACATTATTCTTATAACCAGAATATAATCCTTGAGTCCAAAAGCACCAATACATTAATTATTCCACTTCAACTGTAGTAACAACATAAGATTGTCCTTGATCCCTTGGACTTTTCTGAGTTATGTTTCCCTGACGCTTAGTACATTCCTTTTCATAATGCCTCATTTCCGTACAATTTTAGCATTCAACGTTGATATCCTCTTTCTTTCCCTTGCAATCACACGCCTGATGGCCTTTTCTCCAAATTTATAACAAACTCCCATTCCATTTAGGCAAATACCGTGGTGATTCTTCCCACAATTATCGCATAATGGAAAATCCTTCTTTTCATTTTTCCCTTTATCTGTCTCTTGTTCCACCTTTCTCTTCATCTCTTACTTTACTTTATTGTCATAATATTTAGAGAAAACCTTTTCTATCTTGATAGCACATGAGACAATATCTTTGTACAACGAGAAGGTTTGTGAGACTAATGCTCGACGGAGAAACGATTTTAAACCCATCAATGAAATGATTAAACTTAAATCTTGGGTAAAGTATATAATCTGCAGCATGCATCGCTAACCGTGTAAAGTTCGACTCATACATTGCGACATTCTCATCCGCCTTCTACCTCAGACTCAGAAATTGCCTTTCCATATCTGCTTGATGGTCATGAGGAAAGTATTTTCCTAAGAAAATCTCTTTGAAATCCCTCCATTCCATATTAGATACTAGTTCATCTTCTTTTCTGTTTTGAATTAGCGACCACCAATGACCGGCATCTCCAGTGAGGCGGTAAACTGCAATGACAACCTTCTCCCTTTCGCTACTCCCCTAGGCATGGGATATTTTCTCTAAAGAGTTTATCCATTGCTCAGCTACTAATGGAATTGTACCCCCATTAAATGTTGGCAGTTGTTTCCTCATGAAGCGGTATAACATTGATCCTCCACATTGCAGATCAGGGTGCTCCATACGAGTAAAGTTATTATTTATAACCTGATTGAGTTGTCCCGGTATGGTAATAAGTTGATATGCACCAGTTGTATCTCCAACTCCACAAGAATTATCTTGAGCAAGAGGGAAATCCATACACGGAGTGCGTGAATTGATATGGTTTCCATTACTCCCACTAGGCTCCATTTCTAAAAAATGGCATAAACTAGATTTTTTTATGAATCAAAATACATAATTCCATACTTGTAAAACACTTCACATAAATTGAACAATTATTGATATAATCCATAATCCTAAAAAAATATCCTTTGAGGAAGTATATACTCATTAACCCTTCATAATGGTTTGTAAAGAAAATGTGAATAATCCTAAGCATATCCCCCAGGAGTTTCGTAACCAAGAGTGCAGCAAGGACCGTTGTCGTGCACCAGCTCCCGTTCGAGTCTAGCTCAAACCAGTGTTTTTGAGTTTTACCACTAGGTACATCTATACCAGATCCGCCTCTGCCCGCTCGTATCCAGACAGGGATGTATTCCATGGAAAGATCACAAAATATCTATAATACCAAAATTCTAGGATGTTATTCTATACTAATCATCAAAATCTATCTTAGTGATATGTACTATAATCAGAGTTTATCTAAATATAGCTTCCAAGTTTAGTATTAAACTGCCTCTAATACCAAATGTAACGCCCCAACCCCAGTTACCCAGAGTCGGTGCATTATTGCGTAACATTGGCATGATCACAAAAGATCAAGTATTGAAAGACTGATTAGTTTAGTAGCCTTGGAAATACTAGATACATTCATAAGTCTTACATTAAATCATAAAGAAAAACCAAACTACAACAACATATTGTCTTCATATCCCCTCATACTATCGTTGCATTTAATTCATAATATACTTCATTCACATCCTGGAAAAATTAAAACATTGGAAGGGGTGAGCACAGATGCTCAGTAAGGATAAAATTATAGCAGAAGCTTTCATATATAAACATAAACATTTAAGGCAATGTATAACTAAAACAAAAGCATTTTAAACTTGAACTTCAACATAATATGGAAAAAGTAAAAGGAGATAATTCCATTTACATCTTCACATGGATATTCAACTAGTCGAATAATCCCCTGCAATATCAATAACCACTTTTATAATGATAGAATGCATAATTCCAGACTATCATAACCACATATCCAAGGCCTCGTTCCAACACTACAAATAATATTTTTCAAGGCCTTGTGCGAAGACACTAGTTTGTCTCATGATACCTGCAGATGCATTGAGGAGCTATAGCGGGATCCACCCGTCACTTATTAAGTCCAATGCATTCCTCATATGAATAGGTTTAAACATATCATAAACCATAAAATAATCATATCACATAAAACATGCATAATGGAATGAAAAAATTTCCACATTTCAATGACAAGATATCAACAAAACACATTGATATAATAAAAAAAGTTTCAAAACCATTTTTAATACTAAAATAAAAGACATTTAAAACTTGGTATTTATTTTTCATTTAAAAAAAGTTATAGCTTGTAGAGGAAGCCGAAACTCAAATAATGGTCATGGCGGCAGAGAAGACGGTGTCGCCACATACGTACGACAAAAAAACATTTCATTTTGTTGTTTAGTAAAATGCTTCGTATAAAAAGATTCTTTTTGAATAAACGTAAAATTTAAAGGGGCTTATACACCGTATAAAAAAAATTTCTGTATAAAACAAAATATACCTCAATGAATAGAGATTGAGATGAAGTCCCTTACAATGAAACTTTTTAAATAAAATAGATCTATTTAGTGTATTCACTATATGTACACATAAATAAATTAGAAATACAATATAGGACATAATAATATCATGACATAATTTGAATATAGGAGATTAACCCAAATAGTAGAAATTGGGTTAAGAAGTTCCGTTACCTCGTGTCCGACTTGACTCGACCGTTCTTTAACCTCCTGAATAATAAACTAGAGTTAATTTATAATTGATTAAGAACCTTTTTCAAGTTTATTATTCCTTTTATATCACTTATTACCATGTTATGAACATTATGTAATTATTTATGTTAATAACGGTTGTTTTGTCAATCTTTGGTACTTGAGTCAATAATAAACTTCTTAAAATTAAAAGTTGTTCATGTGGTAAAATATCCATTATATCCATAATTATATTCATGATGTATATATCATATATATCATATATATCTAGTATATACATTCACTTATAATATTATATAACATTTATAGGTAAGAAATAAAATGCACCGTTCATGGAGACGGTAAGCCGTACGTATGCATGAACACTACTTTCATTTATATTTTGTATTTAATGGAATCAAGTTATAATTATATAAAGGTATAATATAATTCCATTATAATATAATGTATAATACCATTTACTCCATCTTTTATACATCCCACATATGGCATTAACGATTCAAATCACTTTGAGGGGGCGGTAGTCCGCACTTCCTAAAATGAAAATATCGCGTTTACCCATAATGGAAACCATAAAGGTATGACATAAATGAAAAATAAAGAAGCTTAAGGAAAACATAAACATATTATATATCATACATAAATATATTTAAATCTTAATGGCCACCTTTGAAGGTGTTATATGAGTGTTGAACAATCATCGTTTCGTTAGGCAGAAATTCTCCATCCACAGAAACAGTATGTTCTTTAACCATTAAATGTAGGTGTGTGTAAGTGTAGCTCAAAAAATTCTTATAACAACATCCTAGTATATTTATTATACTGGTATTGTTACAAAATAAATTAATAAAAAAGAGTTTTAGGGGTTGGAGAAGCAAAATAAAACAAAATAACATAAGAGAAGACATCAACATAAAATCAGGTAACGCTTTTTTTGATTTGAGCCAGAGGATTCCTTGGGAAGAATTATGCCCAAAGTGAGGCTTTTAGGAGTAATATAGGAATGTTGAGAGAGTATTTGGGCAGAGTTTTGTGGAGAAAAAAGGCTTTGAAGGTGTGAGTAAGGTGGTAGAGGTGGGGTCTTTTTATAAGAGGAGAGGAGGAGCACTCTTGGAACGATTGAAATGTTACTTTATTATGAAATGAGTTTCGGATTATAAAGCTCCCTCAATGATATATTTAAAGGATAAGGTTATAAGGGTTCGAAATATACTCATCCAATAGGTTTTTGATAAGTGTAAGTCTTAGATTTTACATTATCTTTTCATTTTATTTAAATCGTTAATTAATGAGGTAATCGCTGCATCATCATTGTGTCATAAGTAGTTTAATATATTTAATGTCTAAGAATAATAAAAAAATTACCATGATTTATGAAATCTTTTTATCTTTATAATTAATATTTATAGTCAAAAATATGACTTGTATAATTTCATTTACAAATTGTTTTAGTAAAACAACTAATGTTTGTGACATTTTTATTTTAACATTAAATAAAACGTTTTTATGTCATTTTCCTACCAAAGTGGCTCCATGGGGTCCCCAATATGAGACATGGATTGTATTGGTCGGCCATGACTCATAAAAAATGGGTAGGACATGTTTCAAGGTAATCTCATATTATAACATCATCTTTTCCTTAAATTTCACTAGTTACCTTTAATCGCGATTAATTAAATTTAAAAGTTACTATTCAACAAAAAATTATTTTAATCCCATTGAACCAAATTTTACTTCCTAATTACAACCATTTATGTATGATTTTTTAAATTCAATTCATATAAGTGGTAATGATTCATTTAAATGAAAAATAAGTTTTTTAACTACCACTTAGTGGTTTCACTATTCATCAAAAATTGAGGTTTTTCAGAACAATGCCAAAATTTCACCCCAATATATAATTGATATTCCAAATTCAAAAATGATGTCTATTTTTCAAAATTCATAACATTTTAGTTTCATTAATTTATTTTATAATTAATTCCCGCTTTCACAACAAATATGGTGTTTTTAAGAAACAATATATATCAAAAGATTGACAACTGTTCATTCCCAATTTCAATGTTAAATTAATTCTAATGACCACCATTGGATAAAAGGGTAAATATATAATCTAATTATACTTTTAAACCACTAAATTGTATAATTTATCAATATAAATTATTTTGATTAAAAGAAGTTGTTTTCTAGTATTTTTTACTATTCATAAAAAATTGGTAGTTCTCAGAAAAATACCAAAAATTCAACATAGGCTAATTTTGATATTCTAAATCCAGAAATGAAGTCCATTTTGAAATATAAAATATATATAATTTCAAAAAGATGGTATTTCTATTCATAATGGCTATTTTGATTGGTCGCGGTGTGTTAGAATCTCAAACTTGCGTACAATGCAAGCTATTGCTTTATTAAAAGAGAAGCGTATCATGGAAGCTCGGGGTGTCACATTTGGAAAAAACTACATTCCATTGTGCTTGTGTGTTTTATGGTAAATTCAATTCTTCCACCTCTGTGAATTTATTTTCTTGTAGTTTATTCCATATTTGGAATCATCTTAATTGATATTAAGTATTAAGTTCCCCTAAATGTTTGGACAATATAAATAGTAATTTTAATAAATATTAATTCCTACGAAAATAAAAAAATATATTATGTAAAGGTAAAAATAATTTAAAAATGAATAGAAAAAATATTACTAGAATGGTATTAATATTTATATATTCTTTTATTAAAATAATGATTATATTTATTCCATGTTATTTTTTCTTTATTAATTATTATATAATAAGTTTGATAAAAAAGATATAGGATAAAACATAAATTGTATTTTAATGTAATATTCCATTTCTATTAAGAAATTTAATTTAATGAATTAATTCATGAAATAAATTATATTTTAATAAATAATTTTGTAAATTAATTTTTATTAAATTTAAACAATAATATAATTATTATGAGTTCAAATGTAATATTTGTAAGTGTTAGAAATATTTTTCTATAAAAACATAGCATTTCATAGTTAATGATGATATTATTGTAAAATAAAATTTTCATATATTTAGATAAATCATTTTCAAAAAATTAATAATATTTTTGGACTCATAACATTGAAATTATTCAATGATAAAATTTTCATAATATTTTGAGACAATTGATATGTCAGGTAGAAAATTAAATACCATATAAATATTCTTTGGGTATCATGATTTCATAATAACAAAAAACTGATTTAATAAATACTATAAAGTGTATCCATGACCGAATATATGTTTTACCTTTAAAATAATGTGATTATACTATAATTTTATTTAAATTATAAATCAATTATGAATCCTCCAAAAAATGTCATATATTTTTGGTTTCTAAAATTATTTCATTAAGAGTGTGATTCACCTCCATATAAAATAAAGAATTATATAAATACATTCATCCAATGGACTTATAAAAACAATCCCACAAATAATAGACACTAGAAAAAGCATTGGATGGTGTGTGGTTTTCGATATTTTTTTATGTAGTGGCCAAAAACTAAATAATATAGAAATCTCCCTCATGTCCTATATAAATTCACCCAAGATCCCATTTTTCTTCACAAAAACGATGGAGATAGTTTAAGTACCCTTATCTCCCCAATCTTAATTATTCTCAATGTGCCCTAGTGTAGCAACTTATTAACTCAATCAGGTTTGTTTTCCCATTTCAAAGTTCTCTTCCTGTTCTAAAAATCCTTTATGTAATTTTTCTATATTTACTACAGAATGCAGAACTGGTACACACTGTGTACCTAAATTAAGCATTGTGTACCTTGTGGTTTTGGCATTTCATGGAATGGGTGATTTTTTTCATGAATGGGGATATCATTTTGTGAGCTAGTACATATCTTGTACCAGAGGTACACGTTGTGTATGGGTTAAATAGAGGGTTTTTAACCTAAAGCAATGTGTTTTTTGGAATAACATACCCAATGAGGACTACAGGTCTTGACCAAGGGGTACAAATTGTGTCTAAGCATGTACCTAGGTTTAAGACACACATTTTTATTCTCACCTGGGGTTCCACCCCCCCCCCCCAAACATTTGGATCTCAACTCTAAACATATTCCTTCTATTTGTTGAGGCATCTCACGTTCTGTATCAATTCGATCAGCTCTAGTTCAGTGTTTCTTCTATGGTGTGTCTCTCTAGGTATGTGTTATCCCTGATTTCTCATTTCAATTGATCATGATAACACCCCTAGCCTTGAGTTATCTGATTTACTGATCCATGTTTGATGTATCTTTTTTTCCTCATCTACATCTGTTGTGAATTATTGTCTCAAAGGACGTTATTTGGATAGTTATGGTGAATCAGGTGGTTATTCATGAGGTACATGGGATGTTATCTATTTTTCTCTCCCTTTTCTTATATTTTGAATCAATAGTTTGAGTTTCAGGTTTGATTCTAGGGCCTTCGTCGATGGCGTTGTTGGCACTCATTGCTTTTGTATTCCGTTGGTGGTGTGTGCGACCTGATCTTTGAGGTAGGTGTTTCCTTATATAGGCTATGATAATGAACCTATATTTCATTAATTGAAAATTTCATAATAAATTAATTTATTATATTGGAATGACTTTTATGTGTGTTGAAAAAGGGTTTTTAATTGAAAATGGAGTATCCCTGTATTTTAATAAATAGATTATAAGTTGTCATGAATGGATTCCAAATCACTGAAATTGGGTTGTGAATTTAAGAAAACGAATCACCATAGGTACTTAGGTTGAACGTTTATCGTGATTCCATCGTCGACATATTTTTTATTATCAAGGAGGTTTATCTTGGGGCTTACCTTTGTTCCCTAGACCTATTCTTATTGAGGACCGATATTGAAATTTTGGGGGTTTTCTCATGGGGTATTCCTGTGCTTCCAAGGCCTTCTATTCAAGGATCGAATTTGTGCACTTGATTCTTATAGAATGGCTAACCTACTCTATAGATTTTTATTATTATTTTGTGTGAAATAGAAATTCATCTGTTTTATATTGCTAAGATTTCTCATCTAGCCTTGATATGTGCATTTACTCTTGTGGAAAAGATTACATGGAAAATATTATTTTAGACTATTATACCTTCTTTTGGTTAAAAACATTGGAAAATGGAATTTCATACCATGTTTTCCATAAAAAATATTTACTGCATATCATGAATTTTATTTTTAAATGAGCATACATGATTTTTAATATAAAGACATGTTATGGAACACCTGGGTTGGATCCTACTAAGCCTATTACCTCACACCATACACACTGCTTCAGTAGTGTGTAGACATTTTTTTCTTCTAGTGAAGGGAATGTAAATTAGCCATAGTGATGTGAGAAGGTTCATTCCAGCATGGATGGGTATCTTTTGGTGAGATGGCTAGAGTTCCTCTATGCCATAGATAGATTATCTTTCTGGGTAGGAGTCACCTGTAGTCAAACTTGTCTTTTGGATTTTTTGGCTACTATTTATTTTTGATCAGTTTCCACTATTTTACTTAAATATATGCAATATATATTTTATATTCATCCATTTTTTCTTAATTTATCTATATATATGATTTTTAGTCAATCAGGTTGGGTGAAATCATTCTTTCAGTTTTGACGTTCGATGCTCGGATGCTTGTCCCCAGCCCATGGGGATCTGGAATTCCCTTCGGGTATATGAAAGATCGAGATTGGTAACAGTTTCAAGGATACCTTGTTCGGTACATTACAGTTTTGTATCAAAAGAGGTATTTCCTCAAGAATATTTTATTAGGATGTCAGTAAGACTGGATATAGGTTTTTTGGGAATTCAGAGGTATGTTGTGATGAGTGATTGTCCCGCTCCTTTCTTAACGAGACTCCAATTACCATGAGACATAGGGATATTTGTATCTAATTTTGGTTTATTCTTTTAATAATCTAGGTTTTATATACGTGTTTCTATCTTTAACTGATATTTGTCATATATTATATCATTCTAATGTTTTAGTGTCAAATAGTATGCCTCTAAGAAGTCTTCCACGGATTCCTCAAGAAGGTTATGTTAATGCTTTTCAAGGGAATACATCTACATATTACAATCTCATTGAGATTGTCATATGGGAAGATTGTACTATTTAACAATATATTCCATGAGTTCATAATGCAGTGGATAAGATATAGCCAAAAACTAGATGTAAAGAGATAGATCACGTGAGTTCACATGCGAGAAGTCGTCATCCATTAAAGGGATGACTGAACCTCAAGAGGTGGAGGATTGGAAGGATAGGCTCGATCAAATCCTGTAATTTTTTGAGACACTTGATAATATAGAGGAAAAGTAAGCATCTTTCAAAATCAAAGGTTTAATAATGTCTTTGAGGGACTCTATGGTATAGACATGCAGACATGTTGTCTAGGATTGGAAGGTATTCAAACCCCTATTCCTTTATATATATTTTTCCAGAGTCTCTTATGTTTAAAATATCTTAGGATTTCAAGTCTTATAGTAGAGAGATTATTCAGTGTTGGCTTACACAAACTAGTTTTTTGAGATTTTCTGTTTTTCTCTGGACATGATAAGAAATGAACAGATGAACTCCCACAAGTACATTCATGGTTTGCGACCAGGTATAAGATCTCAAGTGTTCATGCTCAAGCTTTCTACCGATGAAGTGGTAGTAGAAAAAGAAATGATGTTAGATATATACATGGAAGGAATGGTTTTCTTTACCACCACTTCACATAAAACTTGTGATAGCTTCATTTGAATGTATACGAAGAAGAGGAAGTGGATGGATTGTCGCAATAGTGGTGGAGGTGGGTCTCCGCAGCGAACCTCCTCCGCACATTTAGTTGAAGCTGGTAGTGTTCCTCTAACTTGCTGCATGTGCAGAAAGGGGGTCACACAAGAAATTATTGTCATATTATCACAAAGAAGTGAAATAGCTTTGGATGTGTTGGTCCACCACATCTTTTTTGTTGGACTATGAAAACAACTCATTATAGTTCAGGGTTGTTAGATCTAAATGATACTACGATGCAGTCAGAAACACCAATGGCTATAGGGCTCCATCTACATTAATAGGGAGGTTCCATTTACATGAATTATATGAGTGTCCAATGGAATTTGTTTCCAGTCTTGATATAGTGAGTGGTATGCTTATTTTTACAGTTTCATTAGCTACTGCTTTTTTGGAGACTGGTGCCCCCAACTCATATATATCTTTACATTTTTTTGATATTCGTAAACATACAACTGTGCTTATTACCATTAGAATAGAATTAAAGACACCTCTTTTCATGATGAATGAGATGGGGTTCCGTTTTTTTTCATGATATGTGACCCAGATTCTACAGGTATTTTTTTTCTAGATCTGTATCAGTTTAACCTAATCATCAGTATGGATTGGTTTGTCTCTGATCGAGCTGAGGTTGATTTATTTCATCAGCGTGTCTTATTTCGTACTAATTAGGGGATATCTCATGTGTTTCTGGGAGAGTGGGACCAGAGGTTAGGTCATGAAGGATCGTCCCTCCAAGATCATAGGATTTTGTTAGTATCTATTGCATTTGAGCCTGATTAATTTTCTTCTATTAAGGTTCTTCTTTTTATTTATCTGATACTTTACTAATGGTTTCCTAGATTAATGCTTCGGTGTTCCTCAAGAGAGATAGTTAGGGTGAAAAATTTACCTAGTTCACTGTATGAATCCAATATCCATTCCTTCTTACTGTATGGAACGAGTAGAGATAGAAGAACTCAATATTCAGTTGGATGACTAATTAGAGAAGGGTTTGGTTCGCTCTAGTGTTTCTCCTGGGGAATCCCTTATGCTCTATTCCATGATAAGAGATAGTTCAACTCAGTTATATCTAGATAATCAAACTCTAAACCAGGTAATGAATAAAGGGAAAATATCATTTCCCCATGTGGATTATTTGTTTGCTCATTTGGAGTGAACAATGGTATTTTAAATGATCTATCTTTGATTGGGTTCTCATTATCTCAGAGTACGAGAGTCATATATACCAAATATGAACTTCAAATGATGGTATTAACATTAGGAATATCTTGTGATTATGTTCAGTTTGACTAATTCCCTTTCAGTTTTTAGGTCCTTGATGAATTTGATATTCCACAAATATCTTGAATTTTTTTTGGTAGTGTTCATTAATGATATTCTGGTTTATTCAATGTCCGACTATGATCACGAGAATGATCAGAATTTGGTTCTGGAGATTCTGATAAATCACCATCTATAGGGAATGACTTCAATATGAAGTGTAAGGATTCGAGATTTCATGTTCTTGGGGCCTATAATTTCTGAGCATGGCTTGTCAGTTGATCCAGAGAAGGTAAATGTTGTTTTCTCCTTGAAAGAACCACAAAATGCCTTTGAGATACAAAGCTTCAATGGCATTTTTTGATACTATCAATAGATCATCAAAGATTTATCTATGTTGGAGATACATATGACTACTCATACCAAGAACGTGTTTAAATTATCCTTATATGAGAAGGTTTTGTCTTCTGTGGTTGACCTGAAACTACTTCTAACATCCACACCTATTTTGATCATACCTTAGCCCGGTAAGGTGTCTGTGGTTTTTTGTGATGTATCTGGAGATGGATTTGGATGTGTTCTGGTATAGGATGATCATGTGGTAGCTTATGGCTATCATCATATCCAAGCACATGAGATGTAAAATCCCACTCACGATTTATAGGACAATGCGAGGATGCATGTTCATAAACGATGGAGACAATATTTGTTTCAGGATATGTTCACAGTTTTCTCTTATCATAATTATAAAGACTCAACCTTAAACATTTTATAATCTTGAATTAAATGAATAAAAAAAATTTAGGATCTCTTCATGTTTTGAGTTTTAGATAATTAGGTCATAACTATTAAATTTCTTTTCAAAAATTACAAGGTAGAAACTTCTACTAAATTTCCATTTTTTTCACAAAAGAAAAACTATAAAAAAAATTGTGTCATGTCTAGTTCCATGTTTAAGATAGCATGACTTTTCCTAGATCCCATCGTTGACACTATTCTTCTTTAAGTCCAATGAAAAAAATTTCAAAACATTGTATGAACATAAAAGGCTTAGTAAGGGATACACAAAGAAGAAAATTTGTTAGTTTTTCAAAACAAAAAATAAACCATGACTAATTTTTCATAAGTAGTAATTTTCACCATTATGAAGTATTAAATACTCTTCACTGAATAAAAGATAATTACTTATCTTTTTGTAAGACAAAATACTACCATAGAACCCATATAAAGATCACATAACATATTAAGGTAACTTGGAACATAAACTATCTTAACTGGAATAACCATATGGTTGACGTCCACAAATCTCACTAAATGGAATAGCCTTATAGCCAAATTCCATACCCAATGCATTGGAGGTTATAACGTAACCACCCATCCTGGGTTATCACAGAACCACCTGTCATATGGTTTATCACATAACCACCTATCAAATGTCCTAGTACCATCATAACACATAAAATTATTCAAATATAAACATTTCAGTAATAACATTTCATTTAAAATAACAAGAAGTAATTTCATGTTATTAAAATAATCATTCCATTTTCATAAACCATTTAAAAAGATGGTTTTGAATAAAAGTGCCCCACACCACATTGATGATTTTAATGGAATTGTAATTTTAAAACATTAATTCCATATAAATAAATACTCCAAACTATTTTTAAAACATGAACATTAAATATAATTATTTTGAATAATAAATCTTTAAAACATTTAAAACGATATTATAGTTAAAGAGTTTTTAACAAAATGGGTGTCTATTGAATACAAATAATTGAGGTATAACATTTTATCTAATATTTATAATATACTGAGATTAAATGGATTCATGATATAATATGACAAAAAACATTATATACACCATATAAGAGTGAATTTGTTTAAAAAAACAATGGAGACTCAATGGAAATGAAAATTGAGAGGAAATCCTTTATAAAGAAGGTATCCTTAAATTTAGTATATATCAACCACATAATTATTTGTGAAAAATATAAATACACCAAATATAAGTGGATATTATGTGTAAAACAATTAGAGGTCATTCACACATATTCATAAAACAACATAATCAAGATGTACAAGTTTAACCCTAAAAATTGAAATTGGGTTAAGAAGTTCCCTTGCCAAAATTGGAAAGCCTAACGACATCACATTAAAATTAAGAAAATGATTTTATGAGATAAAAAGCCTATGTCATCAATTGGACATGAAATTTAAATTAATAAGGATATATAAGAACATATCCCAACATAATAATATGTAAATTAAAAGATATAACACAAATAATTATTTTAAAAAAGGATGGTGAAAGGTTCCTTTACAGATTGTGTAATATATAAAAGATACACCATATGAAAGAAGCATCATTCAATGAAGATATAAATACACAAAAATTATTGTTTTTTAAACAATGAATACAATCAAGGATAGTAAATATGTTACACAAAAGGGAATAGCGGCCAATATAGCATGAATCTCACGGGAATAAAAAGTGAAATGAAAAACCCTTACTTCATTATAATCAAATCGGGTCGTATGACCTAAAGTTGATAACCAAAAAATGAATCACATAATACCATGAATATAAATATAATCATGATAATTTATATCAATGTAATTACACATTACAACACATTCATTAAATAAGTGGTGAACAATAGAAATATCACGGAATTAAAAGTGAGATAAGAAATCCCCTTACCTCATTGTTCGACTTGACTGTTCGTTATTTAATATCATGAATAATGCAATAAAGACAATTTATAATTACTTAAGATCCTTTTTAAAGTTAATTATTCCTTTTATATCACTTGTTACCATGTTATAAAAATTATGTAATCATTTAAGTTAATAACGTTCGTTTTGTCGATATTTGGTACTTGAGTCAATAATGAACAACTTATATTTACTAGTTGTCCATGTTGTCAAAAATCCATTATATCCAGAATGATATTATTTATTTAGATATCTTATATATCATATATATCCAGTATATATATATTTATTACAGTACAATATCATTTGGAGGTATGAAATGAAATGCACCATTCATGGAGATGGTAAGCCAAACGTACGCATGAACGCTACTTTCATTTCTATTTCTTATTTTAATGGAATTAAAAAATAATTATACATAGGTATATTATAAATCCAGTATAATATAATATATAATATCATTAACTCTATCCTTTATATATACAACAATTTGAATTAACGAGTTATATCACATTGAGGGGGCGGTAATCTGCACTTCCTCAAATCCAATTATCGTGTTTACCCATAATGGAAACCATAAAGGTAGGATATAAATAAAAAATAAAGAATCCTAAAGAAAACATAAAAATAATATATATCATACATAAATATATTTCCATCATAATGGTCAGCATGAGAGGCGGTATGAGGCAATTGAACAATCATCATTTCGTGAGGCGTTAGTTTTCCATCCACCGAAACATTATGTTCTTCACCCATTATATGGAGGTGTGTGTATGTGTTAGATAGAATACATATCAAAGAAAAATCATAGTATATTTTGTATACTGGTTTTGTTATAAAATAAAGGAATAAAAAGATTTTAGTGGTTGGAAAAGTAAAATATATGAAAAGAAGGTAAGAGAGACCATTACCTTTAATTTGGGTATGTTCTTTTGGTTTGAACCAAAATGGATTGTTGATGTGCCTTCTGCTTAAGGTGAGGCTTCTAGGTGGAAGATATTGATTTATGTAGATTAATTTGTAAGAGTTTGGGTGAGCCAAAAATCTTGGGAGGTGTGAGGAATTTGTTAGAAATGGTCTCCTTTTATAAGGGGGAGGAGGGGCTCTTTAGGAATGTGTGAAAGAATTATTTTATTATATAATAATATTCAGTTTATAAAGGTCCAAAAATAATTAATGACAAAGATAAGATGACTAATGTTCTAAATAAAATCATCCAATAAGAATTTTAAATGTTTTGGAAATTTTTTAAAATTTATAATCTTATTTATTTAAATAATTTATTAATGAGGTAAATACATCATAATTATTGTATCAAGTATAATTTAATTTATTTGATGTCAAAAAATTATTATAAAAATATCATGATATATTAAATCTATTAAATTATACAAATAATATTTATTGTCAAAAGGAATAATTATATAATACCATATAAAAATTCATTTACTAAAATATTTTTGTTTCTGTCATTTTGGCCTTTACTATAAATTAATTAATCTAAAGTGTCATTGTCATTCATAAGTGGCTCCATGGGGTCCTAAAATCAACCCAAGGATACCCATGGTCAGAAATTACTAATCCAATAAGGTTAAGACAAGTGTTAAGGTAATTTTAAATAATTATAATATCATTTTTACCATGAATTATCCTCTTTACCTTTAACCGCGGTAAATAAAAGTAAACAATTACTATTCACCAAAAATTATATTCAACTTATTAAACCAAATTTTACGTAATAATAAGAACCATATATGTAGGATTTTTTAAATTCACTTCACAAAAGCGGTAAAATTTCATTTATATGAAAGGTCGGTTTTTTTAACTACTACTAAGTGGTTTCACTATTCATTAAAAATTGACGTTTTCAGAAATATAACAAAAAATCAGCCTAAGAAATATTTTATATTCCGAATTTCAAAATGATTTATATTATTATAAATTCAACACATTGAAGTTTCATTAGTTAATAATAAAATTCCCTTGGTTAAAAAAATAGAATGTTTTTAAAAAACAAATACTATCAAAAGATTGACATTGTTTATGTCAAATCTCAAAGTGACATTAATTCCAATGAACAACATTGGTTTAAATGGTAAAAATATATTCTAATTAAACTTTAAAACCAAATAAAATTATAATCCTACCATATAAATAAATTAGATTAAAACAAAGTTTTGAATTAAAATTCAATATTTTTCTCTATTCATTAAAAATGAACTTTATCAAAAAAATTCCAAAATTTTACACGAAGAAAATTTTGATGTCCCCATTCTAAATAAGGATTTTTTGTCCAAATAAAATGTATTAATGTGAAAAAACTATTATTAAATTCGGTTCTCCATTAAAAGGTGGTAAATCAACCTTTTAATGTAAATTATGTTTAAAATTAGATTCATTCACATTTTAAGCCTCTTACTTTTATTGGATAAATGTAAATACATTTAACAATCATGTATAATAATATTTTTAGTTTTTTTCATTCATTACCACTAATACAGTGACTATGAGTTAATGACCATTTAAAATAATAATATTATGTTATTATTGTGCAATGTAAGATTTAAAGGAAACCTGTTGTTGTGTATTGGGTACTCTATCGAACATAGAAACCCCTTTAAAGTAAAATGAATATTTAAATCAAAAATATTAATAAATATTAAATATGTATTATTATTTATTTACTTGGTATGTTATAATAATATTCTTAGATATATCTTTTCCCAGAAGGATGTGAATCTCATACAGTTGACCTCAACATCACTTACACCTTTGGAGAGTGAATGTTTTTGTAGACTCATTTTGTAGGAAGGTGCCATCACAGGCTGTTCTATAATTGATGGAGGAGTGGAATCTTAGGGGGCCTTTCACTCAGTTTCACTTGGATTTTCATGAAAACTTTTAGGGATGGTTCTTACCAGTGTTTAGTTGTCATAATCTCTCCTATAGTCTATCATTCAAAGTTAGCAGCATGATGATGAGTTTTAGATGATTCATAAATATCGTCACAGTTGGGAGATAGTTCTTGGTTGGTCTATTTCTTCCAATTTTATAATTCACATTAGAAAGAAATTATTCAAACTAGCATATATGAGAACTTATGTTTTCTTTGATTTTCATTGCTATTATTGGTGTGTTCATATATGAACTACAAAGATGTATTATGACATTAGAAGAGAGATATTGTGGCAACGAATAAATCCTGACATTGATTGTTATGTGTTCCACTGTTACACCTCCCAATAAATAAAGTCAAAGCACATAAAATCTTCAAGATACCTTCAACCTATTCCAGTTTCGATATGGAAGTGGGAGGAGGTGTCTATGGAGTCTGTTGTTGGGTAACCATAGACACGCTGAGAGAAAAATGCCTTATGGGTTGTTTTTCATCGTTTAACAAACTTTTATCACTTTATTCTGATTAAAAACCCTCTAATGTTGAATATCTAGGTATGATGTATGTGAAAGAGATCATGAGGTTACATTGGAGCCCTTATGATATTATTTCATAAAGGGATCAAATAATAACCTCAACATTATGGAGAAGTCCTCAAGAGGCAACATGGGCTCATGTCATATTGAGCATGGCTTACCATCCATATACTAATGGCCAGGCAAAGAGAGTAGTATATATCCTTTAGGATATGCTTCATTCCTATGTATTATATTTTAGGGGATTATAGGACATCCATATGGGACTGGTTGATTTAGTTCAGAATAATAGTTACTGGTCATCAATCATAATTGAAACTTTTGTGGTGTGTAATGGTCGCCCATGCAGATCATCTATTTGTTGGGAAGTGGTTGGAGATGCAACTTTCGTTATACCATTTCTGGTTCCAGAAACGTAGAAAAATATTCGAAAGGTGTGATGATGTCTGGTTATTTCCCATAGCCAACTGAAATCATATGTAGATCAGCGGCATAATCCTTTAGAGTTTTTTATTAGAGAATAGGTTTTCATAAATGTTTCTCATAGATTGTTTTAGTATCGACATGGAAAATAGGTATGTTTTTTCTTCAACATATGTGTTACCCTTTGAGATCATTGAATGACAAGAAAATTTTTCTTATCAGTTAGCATTGTTGTCTTTTTTGATAGTAATTCATGGCATTTTCTATATATCTCATCTCAATTAGTATCACCCTGATCCCACAAACATTTTATGTTGGGATGAAATTGAGTTAGAACCAAAGGATTCTATTTTGGAGAAAAGAATAGAGATCACTGAAAATTAAGTGTAATTCATTTTTGATAACTTGGTTAAATTTGTTGGAGTTCTATGTCAACATGGATTAGATTCTCATGAAAAATGGGAACATTATTTATTGATGATGGAGAGGTGGCCTCATATTTTTATAGGGTGTACATCATCCACATTACTTTTCAGGGATGGAAAGTTCTTACAGTGGGGAGTTTTGTGACATCATATTACGTTGATCAGGTATGATTCCCATTTTCTATGTCCCATTATAGTTTTAAAAATCCAATTATGTTATTTTTATTGGTTTTTTACAAACATCAGAACTGGTACACATTTTGTACCTAAAGTACATATCGTGTACTTGGGGCAAGTTTCATGTCATGGATTGGGAGATGATTTCGTGAATGGGGAGATCATTCCATGAGTAGGTACACATCATGTAGAGGTTAAATAGAAGACTTTAATCCGATGTGTTTAGGTTTTTAGCGTAACTTATCTAGTGTGGACTACACATCTTGACCATGTGGTAAACATCATTACCTAGACCACACACTGGTTGAAGTCACAGATTTTTCATTTCAATTGGATTTTTTTTCTCGTGATCTACTTGTCTCTCAACTCTAAACATCTCCTAGGATTTTTTTTGTGACATATAAGCTTATGGATATAACTAATCAACAATGTTTCATCTTTTCTTCCATGATGTGTCTCTCTAGGTAAGTGTTCTATCATATTATTCTATGTGATTGATCTTGATAGTACCCTAGACATGTATTATTAGATCCGATGATCCATGATGGGTATTTCTTATTTTCCTCATCTAGATATGTTGTGAGATCTTGTCCTGAATGATTTTCCTTTGCTAGTTTTGGTAAAGCGCATGTTTTTTCTTGAGGTACACATGATTTCTTCTATAATCCAACCCCTTGTATTATATATTGAATCAATCCATTGAGGTTCGGTATTCATTTTCAATTCCTTCATCGATGGCGTTTCTGGGATTCATTGAATTTGGATTTCAATATGGTCATGTGAGACCCAAACATTGAGGTTGGTGGTTCTGTCTCAAGACTATGATAATTAACCTACTTGTTTTTCTTTTCAAATGGCATTATAAATTGATTTAGGAAATTATCATGATTGTAGTCTGTATTGAGAAAGGGATTTTAAATAAAAATGGACTTTCATTAGATTTTGGTTAATGGATTATAAATGGTATTGAATGGTTTTTAATGCATTGAAATTAGTTTGTGAATTTCAGTACATGGGCTACCTTGTGTACATAGGTGGAAGGTTTTTCTTGAATCCATCCTCTATTTCATTGTGATTATCATGGAGTTTTTCTTTGGGATTTACTATGTTTCATAAGCCTATTGTATTAGTGGACATATATAGAAATTTTGGTGGTTTATTCAAGTGACATTACGATACAAGCATGGAATATTTTTCTAGGATCATATTTGTGCACTCAATTATTATGGTACAAGTAGTCTGCTGCCCAGACATGTTGTATTCCTTATTGTGTGATACATGTACTTCTATTTTGTATTTATTGTATTTATGTGTTATTCTTGATATGAATTTTTATACTTTTGGAACAATATAATGGAATATATAATTTGAAATTATTAAAATTGATTTTCATTTAGAACTATGGAGAAGGGAAATGTTTATGATGGTTTTTATATAAATGCATTAATATTTATCATGTCATGTTTTATTTTAAAAATGAGCCAACATGATTTTTTATACAGAGACATGTTATGAAACACCTGGGTGGGATCATATTAAGCCTTATAGTTCCCACCCTACCACTACTTCGTTGGTGAGTAGATCATTATTTGTCTTCCATTGTAGGGAAAGGGAAGGAACCACATTGAGGCGATGAGGTTAATTTTAGCTAGTATGTGTAGCTTTTGGAGAGGTTGTTGGAGTTCGTCCATACCAACATTGGAGTAGTTTTTTGGTTATAAGTCCCTTGATGTTAGACTTACATTTTTGATTTTTGGCTACTGTTTCAGTTATTATTTTTCTGATGTTTTTCATTGAATTATGGAATAGATATTTTTTGGAATTATGATATTTCTTCCATTATATATATATATATTTGTTTTGTAGTCATTTAGGTTTGGAGAAATCGTTCCCTCCGTTTTTTCATTTGGTACCCAGGTGTCTGTCATCAGCTCATGAGGATTGAGAACTCCATTTGTGTATGTGGTGGATCAGGTCGGGATCTATGTGTCATTGAATCACAGGTCTTTTAGTTACACCAATGATCTCAATAATTCCCTCCCACTTACTTAGAGTCACACACTCAAACAAGGGAACGTTACATTCCTCTCCTCCATTCAATTCAGACACATTCTTTGAAATTAGTATTAATATTTTCAATATTTCATATTTTAATTCATTGATAATGATACCCTTGTATTAAAAATTATTTTTTTTTGAAATATATACAATTTATACACTCTCTTTTTTATCTTTATATAATTATTTACTATATTGAAATTATATAAGGAATCTACAACTCCCATCTTCTTAATAAGAACATCTCTTTGTTATGTCTCCAAATTTTCTTTTTCATATGTTGGGATATGTTTTTACATATTCCCAATAATTTCAATTGCATTTTTAAATAATTATATCTTAATTTATCTTTCACTAATTCTTTTTGGATCATTTATGTACACCCATTAATATGCCAAATTTTTTTAAGGGATCTCCCTCTCTCTTTTTTGATTCAAGAACAAATTTTATATATTCCCTTTTAATTTACATTTTTTCATGTTTGGATATGTTCTTACATATTAACAATGCAATAAATTATATCTATAAATAATTGTATATATTTTTCACTCTCTTTAATCACTCTCTTGAACACTAATGTACACCCATTACAATACAGAAATTTCAAAATGGAATTTTATCTTCTCATTTCTATTCAAGCACTTATTTTTTTTTTTCTCTAAAATTAAATTTTAATATGTTGGAATATTTACTTATATAGTCCACTTAATTTAATTATAATGTATAAATGATGATATCCCTCTTTCTCTCTCATTAAGACTCCCATGATCCTTTATACACACCTGTTACCATACCAAAATATAGTAAGGATTGGTTTCACTATTCAATTTCCTTTATTACCTTATGCATTATATTTCCAAATTTGAAATGTTGAAATATCCTTTTCTTTAGCCATATTATGAACCATTTAATTTCATTGTGTCAATATAAACTTTTATTTATCATCAACCTATTTTTATGAATCCTTATGTGATGCCATTATGCTGCCAAAAGTTCACCACTGTATTCAAGGCCCAAAAAATTGTGTAGCAAAAACTATACCCTACCATATTCAAGTGTGTTCTCATTCATAAAAAGAATTTATTTTGGGCTTACATATATTTTATCCAAACTCATCAATCATGGATTAAATTATGAAGATGAATTAATCCATATGGCATGATCATTGTGGAACACTTAAGCATAATAATGAAATGATTATGATGGGTGATCCCAGATAAAACTCCAATGCATTTGGTAATGTATATTATCATTATTTGTCACATTAGGTAAGGTAGTTAACCTAATTTCTTTATGGGAATTTTCCCAACATGATGTCGTGATAGTTTTACCCTTGACATATGTTTATGATTTAGCGTTTTGATTTGTTACCACATTTCGCATGTAATGATATCATTCTATAACAATCCATATTATTCATTTTTATTTTATAATCTATCGATATACCTATTGACTAACATGTCTTATATTATTCATATAATACTATGTTTAGTCCCTTAGTATGCTTTATAGCTCTCCCTTTCAAATGTTTATCCTTAGGTTACACAATGTTTTTTTAAACATCCATGTAATTTTAGAATCTGGTTAAGTATGCTTTTAATAATGTTGTAGTGCCTGATGTTCATGTAGTTATGACATGTATCTAATTCTCAAATAATATAATTTTCAATCTTTTGTATTTTATTAACTCTAATTTAATGTAATAAATCTTGTATTTATGTATAATAAATATAAGGGTTTTTATATTTATAATGGTAAAATTGTCATCGAAGGGTATAGTTTCCAATAGACATATTGATCAATTGTTATATTTTACCAATGGTGACATAATGATCTAATCCAAAGGGTCACATTTCCCTTAATACCCAATAAATACGACTTCATTCAATCACTCATGATTCACTAAAATTTTCCCATAAGTTTATATTTTAATTACTTAATATTTTTATTTTTTAATAATATTTTATTCATTTCTATAGTGTTTTTTGTGGGGGAGATGTTTGTTACAGATTAGGGTGATCCCTATTTTCTTATTTTAGCAACTATATTTTATCTTTCTTACCCAGTTGTAACATTTGGAATTCTAATTATATTTAGGGAAGAATAATTTATTGATCATTTTTAAATAGGATATGTTTTTATTGGTTCCTAAATATTTTTTATTTGTAAAACATAACATAGTACATAAAAACATTTATTTATGAAAATATTATCATTTATAATGTCCATATAATTAAAATATTAAAAATTAAAAAATTTATTCCATGAATTTTAAAGTCATTATCATATTTTATAAGATTTGAGGGTAATTATGTTTCATTTTCTACTCTAGTTACCACATCACATATTCCAATTTATGGTTCCTCCACCAAACTTTGACAAGGTGTTTAGTTTGGTTTTATCAAACCTTGTATCTATGTTCCATAATCTCCTCCAACTAAAAATTATAAGAGATTTTATATTCTATTTTTACAACCTCTAGATTAAGTTAATTTGAGGGATCAGGAATGTACATCCTCAAGAGATATATGTGGAATAGATTTTGATCTTGGGAAGTATTTGGGGAAGTTCTGACCAATATAACCCTGATTCTATATGATCATGGATATACAATTATAAATTATACCTCGGTATATTCTTACCATTATTTACAAATCACATGACTCTATTACATGGTGATATCTGAAGGAAAACATTGTCACCAATATCAAAATCAATTTACCTTTATCCTTTATCAACAATTCTCTTATACCAACTATGAAAAGATTTTATAAGATTTTTGGATGGAAGGAAGCATTTATTTCTTCTATTTCACAAGATGTGCCCCAAGAAGATTCATCCCTCCAACTTCATTATACAAGTTTGAGTTCTACATTGCTTTCCATATAGAGCTTCATATGATGTAATTTTAATAATCATGTGAATATTTTGGTTGCTTGAAAACACATCTAATTGAAGGTGTTGAGCCCATCCACCATTAAATTCTATTGACCATATTGTCATCATATCCGACAATGTCAAAGTATTTCATTCAAATTGGTTATCATTTTGGGGGTGATAGGTCATACATAAATTCAATACATTATTCCAAGCATGTTGAATACTTCTCCAAAACATGGAGGTGAAACATGGATCCTAATCATAAATGATTTAATGTGGCACCCCATGAACCCTCACCACATCCATTACATATACCAAGGTGAGTTGGTTAACGGGAAAATATCCTCGAATAGCGGGGAAGTGGAATATATTGGTTTGGTGGTCCAATATAACTGAAATTGTAATGTTTCCATTTGAAGTTATTCAAATTCCGGTGATGGAGTACATAGTGATATTAAAAATATTCCATGTTGCTATGTGAAGTTGTTGCAATAACACCTTCGGATGTTTTTTCTCCGCTTTAACTTTTTGACATACCATGAATCTTCTAGAATATCTTAAAATGTCCTTTTTCATATCCTCCAACCAATATGGATTAGAAAAGCCCCTATAAATTTTAGTGCTTCCAGGATTTGTATAAATTTTAGAGAAACAAGATTATTCCATTTTATAATTATTTATCACTATGATATATGAAACCCATAACCTTTTTCAAAATCTCAGTAAATCTTAGTTATCAATATTTAACATTGGAAATATCCCTTTCTTCATATCCTCAATCTTCTTTTTCAAAAAATGATCTTCTCATTTCAATCTACATCAACTATTGGAATTTATTCTCCGTATATTTCATTGATTTGGGAAATTTTTTATTGAAAAATATTTTCTTGAACTCTACCCACTCAAAATAATTGATCTCCCATGTTGTCTTCCTATTTTATATCACTTTCCAAAAGTTCTATGATTATCTTTTTAAGAGGTATACATCAAGTTTGACATTACCTTTCTCTAAAACAATGGAGTATTGAATACAATTTTCTAATGATTTTATCTATTATTCATCAATAAATGGGTCTATAGATCAACTAAAAAAGGTGTTCATTGACTTATAAGGGAATCTACATTAAATTGTTCCCTTTGTGGAGAATATATTATACCAACATGATTCTGGTTATTGTTCATTAGTTGAGTTAGTTGATCCATCATCCTCATGATGTTTTCCATTCCAGCTTTAATATGAACTTCTTTATTTCATCGTATATTGTACTAATCATTTACACAGTTCCTTTTATTTCCCACCATTTTTCTATAATAATAAAAAATTACAGAGAAATATTTTACAGTAAAAAATATTATAATTCTAATGGGTTTCATGTCATAAAACATCATGATTAAATATATTATTAATATCATATAAAAAAATTACATTTTATATATATATTTCATAATAAAATAGAAACACCATGAGATTAACCAAACATATACCCAAGTAGTGTCAAAAAAAGTATGAAGAAAGTTTTTTTTTCATGCATCAGCCCTTAATACAGTCTAACTCAAGGCAATGTTTTTGTGTGTTACCCATAGGTACATATATGCAAGATCCCCATCCACATTTAGTATCCATTCATAGATTTATTTTATTGGTAACCACCTGCTTAATACTTTCCAAAATAACATGATGTTTTCTTATATTTATAATATTCCCATGGGTTCTCCCTAAAAATTTAAATTCCTAATTTAAAAAAATAACCGAACCACCATTTGATAAAAAATATTGCATCCATCCTTTTTATTGAATAACATTTCATTACATGGGATAAAATAAAGGAACATTTAATGTTTATTTTCATTGAAATAAGGAACATAAAACCTAAAAACATAAAATATCCTTGTTAATACTCTTTAATGAATTATTTATGGATTCCCATTGCGTTACTTTTACTAAATATCATATCCTAGGGACATACGTCAAATGAATGGGGTGTTCATGAAGCCTAGTGAAGGAAATTTTATGTAGATAGAATGTTTGTGATCTTGAGACATTTCTACAAGAACATGATTCATAAAAAATAGGTATGAAAAATAGTTTTATCCTAATTATAATAAGAAGGATCATAACATGGAAATGTCAGAAAACGTTAAAATGAGGCATTAATAATCATACCACCAAGGTGTCATTAATAACAATTAGTGGGGTTATTCCTCAACGTATCATAAAACATATCATACCTTGGGAATAATTTCTTTATTCA
Organism: Viscum album; assembly: GCA_963277665.1. NCBI lineage: Eukaryota > Viridiplantae > Streptophyta > Magnoliopsida > Santalales > Viscaceae > Viscum > Viscum album. Next base: position 1,426,233,516 of record OY728156.1, on the reverse strand, counting down.
ATGAAATGGAGTCATATAAGGGAACACATATCATATTTATTAATTATTGTGTGATTCAACGATCAAAATAGATCATTTCATTAATAACCCATGGAGAATAAAGAATCACTTTCTTATTAAAATCACGACATACAAAATATCATAACTACAAGATCATTACTTAATTTTTATCCCACAAAAATAAAATGTTGGATTAATTTACACAAAATGTTAGGATATAGGAAAAACTACTACTATGAAAATGTATTAAATAAAAATAAAGTGCACATGATGACAGAATCATAGAGAAACTCTACAAAGGCGAGTATAAACCTCACCATGATGATCATCCTGGAAAAGATCGCTACAAATGTAAGGTAAAACATAGGAAAACTATAACTGACCTCCAACATTTCTCTCTTAGAAAGAGAATCATCGACCTAGTTTTCCTCAAGATAAACATGAGTACCTTTTAGGGAAATCACCTCTGCAAGCCAAAAACATTCAATCCTAGATCGAGGGATCTTCCATGCAACATTCTGTAAGGGATCGTTATGAATTTGAACAACAATAGACTAATCAGACACCAATCATAATTGATACCAATCATATTGAATACCATACATAATTTCTTTAATCATGGACCAAATAATTTCATCGATTACAAGACCGTTGGAAGAAAAATGGATGAAGCAACCTTTCACAAACCCCCGATGAGTTTGAAAAACCCCACAGCATCTAGAATGGCTTGGAGCACCTAAGGATGCTCTATAAACATTTGATTTAATATATCTAAAGATAGGTCGTGTCCATAAAATATACTTCAACCTTAAAAAATTCTTGATTCTGCCATTCACACCATGTGATCTCAACTGAACACGGTCAGAAACATCATTATATGTAGATCTTGTTTGAATAATGGAGGAAGTATGAATTGCAAGATGCATGAACAAAACAACATTTTGGAAGGAGGGGTTTATTTTTCTAAAATATAAATCATTTCTTTACTTCCATCTAAAAGATAATACACTCACAGATATAGCAAACCAGAAGGACTAAATCTTCACACTTCGCTCCTTTCTACTGATGGGTTGTAGTAGAGCCTCCATGGATAGCAAGTTCAAAAAGCATGTGAAGAGATCATGAAAATACATCCAGAGCCCACATGTAAAGCTATAGAAGATAAATATATTCTGATAAGTCTCATATGCCTCTATGAATATAAGATAGACAAGAGCCAACTGAACACCAGTGCACTGCAAAAAAATATGCATTGGCAGGCGTTGTTTCCAAATTTTCCAGACAAGGAGAGAAGAAGCAGGGTGGATAAAATAAATCGTAACACCTGTGATCCCTGATGAAGGGTTCAAGGAGGGTCCCCATAAATTTTTATAACAATATTGGGTAGAAAATATCTAATTCAAATTGGGTATCCAATACAATGTAGTAGAATCCACACACATGTACTTTGAGGTCTACATGAAAATGTACTTAGGGAACATGCCATTCATATTTACAATACTACAAAGATCATCAATAGAAAGGTGCTTCAAAGATGGAGGAACAACAATATCATCACAAATATGATTGGACAACCAAGTTGTTTACCAAAAGTTCAATTAGGACTGTACACAAACCATCCATCTCGAGTTTTCCATGAGAGAAATAGACGTATGATTAAGGGAAGGCCCAACAGAAGAAGTCAGATGATAAACATACCCATGGTGAAGCCTCTCAATAAAACTATTAGACAGAAACACCAATAAATGAACGAATCTAGAGAGCTGATTCCAAAAAAACATTCACCTCGTATGGGTTGGTTAATTAAACTAGTATTGAACAACCTTAGTCATTGACCCCCATTCACCCCGTATGGGTATGTTAATTACAGTCCTCCAAGGACACTATGACTAATTTTCAATAATTAATTGATCTCGTCAAGATAAAATCTCCGATCTAACCTCTCAAATCTTTAATATCATACCTTCTCCATCTATGATGAGAGAATGAATAAACGAACATTGAGATAATCCATGAGTTGACTCAGAAAATATTTCCATCTTGATACATATTCTTGCCTTTCTAGTTCATCAATTGAGTTAGAATTTTTAGAAAAAATTTCTCATGATAAAAACGTTGCAATATTCCATAAAATAGTGGAACTCCAATATAATTTAAGGGTAGAGCTCCCATCTTCATACCGAGCTTCAAAGAAATTATATTCGGTCTCAATATTGAAATATTTTCCCCAAAATTAATAGTGGACTTTTTACAACTAATAACCTGACCTAAAACATCATCATAGGGTAATAAAAGTCCCTTGATTCCAGAAATTCTCCCCAATTCAACCTTTATAAATATCAGAATGTCATCTTCATAGAACAAGTGAAAGGGAGAAATGAGATTCCACCCAATTCTCATCTTTTGATAATAACCAAAATACGCTATATCATTAAGTCACAATCTCAAATAATCTTCTTCAATATCAAATAGATGTCAGAAGAGAGTTTTTCCCTTCCTTACCCTTCTTGTACATCGAAAGAATCATCTAGGGGATCTATTAATAAGAAAAGAGAGCCGCACACTCCCCAAGATCGAACCAACCACCCCAATAAATCATTGCAAAACCCATACAATTTAATAATTTTGAAGAGAAAACTCCATTTAACAGTGTCAAAAGCCTTAGATATGTCAATAATAGAATCCATGTTGCCAAAATTTTGTTTCCTCTTCCAATAATTGATGCACTCAGAAGTTGTGAAAAGGAAATTTTTCTGCCCTTGGACAAAAACAAGTTGATTACTAAAAACAAGCCCCTTAGGAATATCTCCCAACCTCTGAGTCGTGATTTTACTAATAATCTAGGGTATGGTATTCCCAATATCCACACATCTAAAGTCTTTGATATCATGTATACACCTCAACTTAGGAATTAGATCAATAAAATTATAGTTCATCCCAAATTTCATAAAACAGGATCTAAAAAAGCCTTCACCACATTTTGAACACCATAATGGACAATATCCCAGTAGAACACAAAAAACTTATTTGTGAAACCATAAAGACAAGACAAACAATCAATATTTAAAGATTGAAGAGATCATAAATCTCCTTGGCATTGGTAATTTTAGTATGACTACTATTTTGAATGTCATTGATAGAAGAATCATAGCACTGAATAATTTTATCCATGTTTTCAGCTCCATTATCTGAGTAAAGATTCTCAATGTAGTCTATAACAGCTTTGACAATCTCACATTCAGAGGAGAACACATAACAATATATAATGGTAATGTTATTATTCCTCTTGGATATCTTTTCCTTACGCATATAGTGGAAAATTTTAGAGTTTTTATCTACCTCATTTAACTATCTCATGTTAAACTGATTCTTTTTTAATCTCTTTTTCAAAGTCAAAATATTTCCCAAATATGAAGAAAATTATATCTCTTCCAGGGAGGGAATGTCATGGAATGTATTATCTTTCTGATAGTTTAGCAAGAAAATTTCTGCTTCTTTAATGTCATTATCAAGGTAGGAAAAAGTAGATTTACTCCATTGATTTAATCTTTGCATGAATGCCTTTTATTTGCAACAGAACATATGGGAAGGTTATCCTATTAAATATTATTTTCATGCACAAAAAACAATCTCCCTGTAAGTTAGAATGACCATATATGCATTATAGAATTTAAAAGGGATCAGATCTGACCACACTCTGTTGTCACAAACCTTAATAAGAATGGGATTATGATCAAAATGTAACCTTGTCAAGGTGACTCCAGACACATCCATTACACTATTCCTATTATTTACTTTTAAAAAACATCTATCCACCTTGTTTGCCTTCCATCCATTGATGGTTTAACTACTCCATGTAAAATCTGCTCTAGAAAGGGGAACAAGAGTCAAAACACACTTATCAATGCAAGAGGAAAAATTAGAAGCTGATGTGTGATAGAAATTTTCCCCAATTTTTTCTTCAGGTCTCACTATAGTGTTAAAATCACCAAATAGAATCCAACTATTGTTCATACCCCCACAAATATCTACAAGATTCTTCCACAAAGCTCTTCTCCTTGTGTACAAATTGAATTCATAAACAAAGCATACCGAAAGTGTGAGATAATTTATGTTGCATGATATAGTTAGAGATTTCATATCATTAATGAGGGAGTTAATAAAAACAATATGATGCTTCATTACCCATAAGGATTCATCACTCTCACCCACTTTATTATTACCAACAAAAAAATAACCCAATGAATACCACTAAATATAAAAACAGTTTTCATATTTTATTCATGGCTCCGCAATACCAATTAATAAAGGATTATTTGGCATAATAATATGCCTAAGTTACTTGACCATGGAAGAGTTATCAATCCTTTGACATTTCCAAAATAAAACCTTCATTTGTTTGACCAGAGCCTATTTTGAGGCCCATAATCAATTTGTTTCAAGTATTTATTAGATAAAAGAGCAAATGACTCATTAGGGGGTGGTACATCTGAATCCTCATTTAGAGTGTAAGTATCATCACTATCCTCACAGGAGGTCTCAGACATGAGAGATGAGAATCTATTTATGGAATCAACAAGAGTGAGTAAACAGGTTGGGAGTCTTCTCCTCGCACCTTCATCTAGATGGACATAGATAAATTCCCCAGGATGATTTATAATATTAGGGATAGAAATTGTAGTATCAATGGCATCACCACTAGGAGGGAGATTCAAGTCATTTATAACACTTGATGGAACATCAATGTTTTTATCATTCAATAACATATCTCCATGAATAGGATCCAAGGTAGTAGAATAAATCTAATCAGTTGGGCCTATTAACCCAGCCCAATCAATAGAATGAACATCAAAAGATATCTGGTCATGCAATAGAGAAGAAGGAATGACATCACAAGTGTAAATAGTGATCTATGCGGGATGTTGTTAAGTATTGGGCATTCCCTCTCAAGCAGTTTCAAGAAGAGGGGCCATGTGAGAAGGCCCTCATAGAGTATAAGGGGCCAAAGAATGAGTAGGAAAATGTACAGGTGGTGCAACATGATCCTTAATCTGATTGGGATTTCCCACAGTGACCTTGATTGAACTCGCCAAGTTAGAGCCTTACTCATTCTAAGTATCTAAATCTCTTTTATCATTAGGGGTTTCAGGTCTAATCAGCCTTCCCCTTACATCACATGCAAGTCGAATCATCATGTCCTCTAATTTTACAAAAGATTTAGGTTTTATCCCTATTGCAATCTGAGGGCATGTGTCGAAATAAATGAAAACTCAAACAAATCATGGGCTTCCACTCATAAAGAATCCCAAGAGTAAGACTATCATCCTTAGTGGTCTGCATTACTTCTTCACAAGGGTGGAAGACATATAAAACTCAACCAAAATCCTCGAATAGTGTCCAAAATAGGGGTAGTAGGTTTTTCTATCCAGCCTAATTAGATTACCAACAGATAAAGAAATATCCCATAAAATTAGGTAATAGTAGTATAACTACTTAAAATTTTATACCCATATCCATAATTTAGCATATGTGTTCTTGATATAATTCATATCAATGTTCTTTTCCCATTCATGAATCTGTAAGAAGTCAGGCTTTAGAAAGACTTATCCAAGACTCCAAGCTTGCCTCTAAAGTTCATAAGATGGAGAAAAATACGATAAAACCCAGAACCCATCACCATCATCTTTCAACTATCAAAGCCCCATATTGCATCAATCCCCATAGTATGTTCATTGTACTTCCATGTTTTCACCCCTTTCAGAATCAGAACCCAAGCAATTATGGTGGACTTGCATAAATTCACCCTTTTCTCAACCACATTTTGATTTTCCTCAACAGGCATAATATTCACTTTTTTATAATCAATCCTACTAGAGCATATTCACAATCAGGAAAAGATATAATGCTCGTACTTCTCAATGCATCCGCAAAGCAATTCCTTGATCTTGCTCCATCCCGAATAACACATGATTTATAGTAACATTTAATACAAAGGATAAATAATTCTTTGGGTCCAAGGAAATCAACCACCATCGTTCTGTGAACAGAGGTCCTTTCCAACTCAAAAACATTCGATTTGGTCATAGGATCATCTGGGATAGGGTTATCTCCAGGTTCTGCACCATCCTCTGGCATAAAATGTTTTCTTTTATTCACTCTTCCTGTGTTTAATTTTTTAAAATAAAAAAATCCGTAAATAATTATAACAACTAGGTTAATAAAAATTTAAAATAATTAGTGTTGGGTACTCACAAAAATAATATAAATGAGAATTTACCAAATAAATAATAAGAAATTTGGTAATTATATTCGGTATCATGTTGGGTATCAAACATGGTATCATAAAGGGTAAAAATTTGATGAAAAATAGATAATCATTTAAAAAATAATATTAAACTCATAATGAGATAATATAAAGTGTACAAAAATAACATATTTTTTAAATTAGATGGCATGCCAAAAAAAGGGAAGTAGAATGGAAAGAGAATTATAGATTTATCTTAATGTAAACTATTCTACTTAAAACATTAGGATGGAAACTTGGGGGATTGATGAAAAATGTGGGGTCTCCTTGATAAAAAATTAACAAAAAATTCATAGAGGATAGATTTTATGCGAATGGAAATGGTGAAATTATTTTATATTTTTAGAAAAAGTGAAGGAATTTTTTTAAAAATTTCCACATATAATTCATGATAGTCAATATTTTAGAAACTAAAAATACACTACCATACCCATGTATATTGCTTTTTGTTTTGAAATTGAATTCAAAAGTTATGGTAATTCAATCCACAAAAACCAAAATAGATTTTTAAATAATTTTGTTTGACTATAAATGTTATTTTTTTAAAAGGAATATTTTTAAAATCAATTTTTCTATCATATACATTGAAATTTCACTTACAGGTTTGTAAATTGTTTTACATATATTAAAAAAATTAATATTAACAAAATAACATACTTCTGGTTAGGTATTTTTTAATGAATTATTACATATTTTTAACATAATTATCAATTTATGAAACATATCAATAAGCAAAAATTCTATTTTTAATATTCGGGAAAAAATAATTCATTTTAGAAAATTCTCATATATTACACATAACATAATTTATAAATTATAATTTCAAATTTAATTTTTATATTATCAAAATAATCCTATAAATATGGTAATTTTTTCTTGTATAAAAACACAAATGTCATTAAAAATTTATTTTTTAACAAATAATAAAATTTTGACAGCATATAAAAAATTTTATAGGCCTTCATAAAATATTTTTAAAATTTATATTTTATATAGAAATGTTTTAAAATAATATTACATTGAAAAATATATTATTCAAAATAACTGACTTTGTTATTAAAATGTACATATTTTCCAATAAAATATAATTATGCTTTAGTTATGTCCCAAAATCATTTTATCAAATTTAAATTATTTAGAAATATATTTTATTTACATAAATATATTCATAAAAGGAATTTATTTGATAATAATTTTATTTATAAGAACTAAATTATATGTAATGTTACTAAATCAAATACACAAAACCTGTTATTAAACCTACATACTATCAAAAAGTAAAGTGTGAGTTGGTTTTACATTCATGGGGTGGATTAACTAAAATCGACAAATTTGTATCACTACATGCATAAACGTATCCCATAGTATATTTCATTCATGGTTCAAATTTTAAAGAAAGGATTGGTCATGGTCATGGGTAAACCGTAGTGACTCTAACTCTCTCCCAGATTCTGAAAAACCGATGTTGGGTCCTAAAAAATCTACAATAGAGAATGGGAATCCCCCTTAATTTGAGAAAGGGTTCTACCTAATTTCCCTCAAAGGATCAGGAAAGAACATAATTAATACTCAAAAATTGGCAAAGGACTAACCGGCCCACGTGACGGTTCAACATCGATGGCACGCAGCCGGTTCAGCGAGCCACCCCCTTCGTAGACCATGTCATCCGCGAAACGGAGGCAGGACCCCCAATGTGGAAGCAAAGAAGGACGGATGCTAGGCCAGTCCACCACAATGAACCACGCGAACCAGACCATGCCACACATATCGTTTTTTTCAAAATGGTGGTGGAAGACGTATGCCACAGTGGACCTTGTCATTTTCCAAATAGAGGCAGAGTGGGGCATGATCGAGGAGAAATTCCACGAAACTCGGTTCCATAAATATTGACTGACCGAGTCATGTGTGGGCGAGGCTTTCATCATGGGTTTCCTTAAAAAGCATATTTTTCCCTGTCGATACAACATCTATGTTACTCTATAAATAGACCCCGAGGGGGGGGGGTCAAAAATACAGGGACGAAAGTACAGGTGAAAACCCATTGGGATATGCTAGAAGGTTGGGGCTAAAGCCTCATTTTTATTATTAAATCAAAACAAATAGGAGAAACCAAACCGTGAACCACATGCAGACAGCTCCTCCGAGGCCTGCCCTTAAAAGCCATTTCCTTTGCGTAAATTGAGGACGTCTATCTTCAATACGGATCGCCGCCTCCACGGCCATCTCATCCATGGACACCCTTCGCGGACAGCCTCTCTGTGGCTGCTCCTACATAGCTAGCTCCTCCACTGATACCCTCTGCGGCCATATCCTATGCCGCCGGCTCCTACATGGCCCGCCCCATGTGGAAAACCCATTGAACTCACTGGTCCATACCGTAGGGCCTATGCCCCTGCACCCCCAATCAGGTTCAGTGTCGGGCTGCGGCCCCCGCTCTCCAGGTCGGTCTCTTCGCTACCGTCACTAACCCCTATAAAAAATGAGGAGTTGCACTGTGACATTTCAGGGTGGGTCAACAATATTTTTTATTTCACCATTATGTCACCGCAACATCCATCTTATACATTCCATGAGTTGAGCTACACATCATGACTCTCCTATAACCACATTACCTAGCTCCTTTCACTAGGTTCATCCAGAAAGGGCCGCCCTTGCGTAAGTCCCACACTAACCATTGCAAGGTATGTCCTACATTGTCATCCCAACCACATGACATTAAAATGTATGGCCCTCTTCTTATCCGTATAACGTTAAACTATATAGAAATAGTCCCTGAAACATGACATTAAACATTGATGTCCTTATCCATGCTATGTGACATTAAACTATAGCACTTCTCCCCTCTCTTGGGAGTGGCTGGGCATCCCTCCCGGAGTAAGCCCCACACCATCCTCGCCGGAAGCCAATGGCCCTTCCCCTCTCATCACGGTCAGTTCATTTCCCCGCTGTGTGACTCCTACCTTTTTCCAAAATCAAGGAGAAGGAGAGTTAAGTGGTCCCAACCTTCTCCTCCACTCATCCACTTCCACCCCTCCCCTCAGTACGGAGAATGTGTGAGGCTTTCCAAGCCTATTTCATTCTCTTGTTTCTCACACCGAGCATGACTCACATGGGCTTAGATATTTGTGATAGTCACGGCATCCACACAACGACATCGCTCAAAAAAATATGTGGTTTTTTATCCCTTTCTCCGAATCAGGGTTCTTAGGAAGCCTCCCCGAGATTTAATCCCAATTCGGTCCACTAACCATGTGTAAGTCCCAATCATGCCCCTCAAAATAAATTAAATGGGTTTTGTCCCCTATCTCGTAAGTAGAGTATTGAGGAAGCCTCCCTGATGTTTAATCCCAATTTGAGACACTAACCATGTGTAAGTCCCAATCATGCCTCTCAAAATGAACTACGTGGGTTTTGATCTCTGTCTCATAAGCAGAGTACATAGGAAGCCTATCCGAGGTTCAATCCAAATTCGGGCCACTAACCATGAGTAATTCCCAATCATACCCCTCAAAAAAAGTACGTGTGTTTTGATCATATTCTCCTAATAAGGGTACGTATGAAGCATCCCCGAGGATGAATCCCAATTCCGGCCACTAACAATGTGTAAGTCCCAATCATGCCCCTCAAAACGAACTACGTGGGTTTTGATGCCTGTCTCCTAAGCAGGGTACGTAGGAAGCCTCCCCGAGGTTCAATCCCAATTCGGGCCACTAACCATGTGTAATTCCCAATCATTCCCCTCAAAACGGGCAACGTGGGTTTTGATCCCTATTTCCTAAATAGGGTATATAGGATGCCTCCCTAAGGTTCAATCCCAACAAAAAGAAACTCTCACATAATCTCATATGATGGGTTCGATCCAAATGCTCAAGTTGATATTTGTCCCCACTGGATGAAGATACTCTTAAGAGTGCCCAGTTATGAGGCTTTAAACCAGTTTCATCTCAATAATTCCAAACTCCTCAGAGTCATTAATCAAATGAGGGATGATAGACCTTGGGCCTATATGACACTGAATCCCTACGTCCAGCTGACCATCGCCAACCAGGAGTAATCTGTGGATACTATGCTTGGTTATAAACAAAGATTCACAAACATATTAATACGTCTTAAATCTATAAGAGAGTCCCAAAAAGGCAATAATTCTTTCCAAAATGGTTCAATGAGCCCGAATTCCCATCCACTCGGCCAATGTGTGTTCTTAAGTGTCACTGCCCAAATCACCCATCCAATGCATGCCTTTGGAAACCAGGTCCACGTATCATGGGATATGGAATCGTTGGGTGTTTCAAAATGAAAACGATTTACCTGATATGAGTGATTAAGTAAAACCAAACATTCTCTAATCAACTATAGGTAAGAACACGTTTTTCACACAATAGAAACAATAATGGTGAACACAACGTGAATCTTTAACCAATCATGACATATTTAACCTAATACCCCTCTGTGTCCCCTAATAATCAGAAGGAGGCCCAAGCAAGGTCATTAATTACGAATGGTATTATGAGATGCTGCTTTGACAGATTTTTTATTTGTATTTTTTAATTTATTTTACTTGTACCAATCAGAACTCTCTTCGATCCAATGGCATCACAGAGGAACTCACAGATGCGTACATCAAGCAACTCAATGACCGAACATCCTCACCAATGAATAACCCCGTCACCTACTCTACTTCTTCAACACTGGGTCTCAGATGCGTTGATCCAAGAGTACCACTTGAACGGTACTCTCCCAACAGTGGAGGTAGCCTTGCATGCCCTCTAATCCGCCAAGACCCACTGGTCGCCTGCCTCCTATTTCTGTCTCAAACTGTTTTGGGAGTCTATCCCTAGAACAAGACAATGCATACCTCCCTTATCATAGGGAGGCGGATGAAGTTGACACTAATGACTTCATCCCAACTGAATAGGGGTTCTGATCTAAGGACCCTGCTAGAATACATCATCGCGGTTACACCGTGACTCAACATCCTCATGCTAAGGAGGATATTTCCTCGAGGATCTAGGCCCATGATCCCCGAGATCCGGCCCCTCGAACTTCCCAACGATGGTGGAAAATGTACAACCAAAGACCGGTCATCACCCTTGTCCCTGAGGAGGATCTCTACTACCCAATCATGTTGACGTATTGCGAGATGGAACATACACTTGTCTACTCCTCCAAAGCCCGCCATCTAGACATGGTAGCATCATATGAGTAGGCACGCATCCATGACAAGCCCCATCAAGCCCGACACTCACATAGGACGTCACCTACCCAGCATGCACCTCTCCCTGCCCAGAGTCATGACACCCACCAATCAGACGTGGTGGCAAATCAGCCCATGTAGGACCAGCTCCTAGAAGATGCTCCTAACGCCTACAATCCCGATGTGGCGGCGATCAACAAAGCCCACCATCCAGATGTGGTGGAAATTAATAGGCGGGCATGACTCCCTGCCAACAAAACCCACCGACTGGATATGATGGGGAACTAACATATGCAAGGACAGATCCATACAGATGCATGTAAATCCCACCATCCCGATGTGGTGGCAAACAGAGAGATAAACAGGCATATCCCACAACATGGGAAGACTCGTTCACCTGCCCCAACATACGAGAATTGTCAGAACCCACTGAAAACCAGAGGACAGGAGAAGGATATTCCTACTTTGATTCTGGAATGGGCCTTCATACCTGTTCCATATAAAGATGTATCTTTTCATATCCTAGAAATGATGGAGAACTATGTATCAATCTCAGATCATATCTTGCAGACTTACCAATAATGTAGTTGCATCAGCGGCAACAACAACGACTCGGGCCTATGAGACCGTCTCCCCAATTAAGGTAACTCTTATAAGAGATGGGATAGAAACATCGGAGCAGATCTGCATCCCTCCTTCTAGCCAAGAGGTTCATCGGCCATATTCCGTGATACAAGGGAAACCAGATCGAGTAGCTTCACTCATTCCAACTGGGGGACACCCGTCTATCATGGTAGAATCACCAGAGTAGGCATATATCCCTGCTAAAAGTCATTTTGTTCTTCGACATATCCTGTCAGCATCTTGGGACCCAATTAGAATGGGACCCAAAGGTGAAGGCTATTATCAATAGCAGATAGTCCCTGCAGCCCGCAAGAAAGCGCCCTGAACGCGTCCAAGGCAACCGGAAAATAAAGAGCAGGTTCATGACTCCTCTCTACTGGAAGCTGGGGTTCCCAATTCCACTAAGCTCATATCAAAGTCTTAGAACCATAACAACCTATTACCATATTATGGGAGTATCAGTAGATGTTTTGAAGGTCCTCCCCACAATGTCTCTACCAGTAGCTCTAAAGGTCCTCCCCATAGCACCTGTAGGGTCCTCCCCTATGGGCATGTAACGATTGATCACGATAGCATCTCTTTTGATGCGATTCATAGAAGCCCTATTCATGACCAGAAGATCAAGTAGCAAGAAGACCCTCCACTTCCTTTGGTCCACCCTGAAGGTCCTCCTCGGGGTATACACTACAAACACACTCCGTACAGTGGGTCTACAGATTATGATAATAGTCCCCGCTATCGTAGTTGCAACTATTGTGGCCCTCCCCACAGTGACGTCTCATCACGACAAGAAGACCCTCCCCTTATCATGGACTACCCTGAAGGTCCACCCCAGGGGTTACATTGCAATGACACTCTGCGCTGCTAGGCATCATATCATGATGGTAGTCGTCCCCACTCTGATAACGTAGGTCCTCCCCATAGAGACATCAAGAAATGATAAGGCCCTCCTCCTCGTCGTGGTACATTATGAAGGCCCTCCCCAGGGTGTACCCTACATATTTTATCCCTGTGGAAACTGTGATGGTTGTCCTCTCCACCATGACCGCCATTGGGAAGGTCCGCCTCGCAATGGACCCATGCAACAAAAAGGTCATCCCCTTGATGCAGTATGTCTTGAAGGTCCTCCCCAGGATAAACATTGAACGTCAAGCCATGATGGACATCCTCACCAAGATGGAAGTTACTATGAGGGACCTCCCCGCAGTGACATATCATATCGATAGGATGGCTCTCCCTCTACCGAATCACGCACAGAATAGCCCTCATATGCTGAGAAACTCAGAAGGATGGGATCAAGCATGTCAGATTCCCAACTACTTGCCAACGACACCCTTCTTCAATTTGGAGATGGTCCAGGGCCACGTTCATCTTCTGAGCCACCTCAGAATCTTCTATATTATAAATAAATACCTACCGTCCCCACTTCCTCAGACAACACGATCGGTGAGTGTCTCAGTAAGGCTGACCAGGTAGAGGAATCATTTATAGAAGAGTATGCTGACATGTTGCACCTAACGAAATGAATGGCCAGATATGATGTACCAGTTATGTTTGGGCCCACGACCACCTCTCAATTTGACATACCCAAAAAGTCACTAGAAGAATGTGTGAAAGACATCCACTTATATATATAGACAATCCTCCACTGGCTGAAATCAAGATTCTGTCCCTACGATGGGTGTATACACCATGACAAGACAATAAGAGACCTTATGCGTCACATTGACCTAGAAGCTATTCCTTCGGCATGACAAACACGGCCTGAGAGGCGTAAAGGAAACCTTGAGTTATCCTGCCTCTGTGCAATGCACCATTTGCGCCGCGTCATTGGTGATGCTCCAATGGGAGTCCATATCATGGGATGGGGAGAACATTGAGCTCTGCATTTCACTCTGCTCCCTACCTAGAAGAACCCATTCTGCATAATGTCTTGCAACGTCATCACCCCTAGGCAGTAATCGAGTGGGGTCCCTATTCAGGAAAGGGGACACACCCAACAGAGACATGCCTTGAGTATGTCCCAGAAGTGTCAGGGCCGATGAGAACAAACCATTCACAAACTTCTGAATCAGGCCACCGAATGCATAAAGCCGGCCTCTCACATAAGAGAGAACAATCAGCAGTCATTTCTTACATCCCCAGAGGGGATTGATTCATAGGTGAACATGGAATCGGATCCAGTTCACCCCCAAATGGGGGAATGCAATATTAATTAGGTGACGATAGTAGTAGCCACTACCAAAATATAGGGTCTACCACAGCCTGTAGGGCTGGGGGAATATTTAACAACAAATCCCATTATAAGACCAATAAAAATAGGAAGAGACTCAATGTCCAAGGAATGGAGCCAACCCCAGCCCTCAGGGATGGGGGTATTTTTACCACCTCAAAAGTAACCTCCCTCATGAGAATCAGTATTCTCTTATCTAGGGAGGAATGTTAGAAGAGGAAGTTCCTTCCCTATCCCATTCATTGAATCATCTTCCCCTTCAAGTGGGATGCATACCGTAAGGTCGCATCAAAGAACTCTCTGTGTCACCCATTTTAAAGGAGTTCGAAAGCAATCCAAGGACCGGAAGGGGAAGACTAGTAAAAGGCGCAAGAAATTCCTCATCCTATTTGGAAAATGACATCTCCTACACCCATATATATTCATCCATCAATGCCATAGAGGTTAACCACACGGGTAACACCAAAGATGATGCAAATTTGGATGGATCGGGAGACGACAGTTCTGTTCAGGCTGTGATTCACAACGAACCATTAGATGTGCACACCTAGAACTAGAGGGCCACCCTAAATATGACAACCCCTCCAGCTAACCCTTCTCTACTTACCCTGCGATCTTCCAACAAGGATTAGAACAAAGGACCGGTTACCCTTAACCCACCTTCTCTCAATAAAAATGAGCCACATACACTAGAAGAGAGATTTGCTCAACCTGAAGAGGAAATGATAGAATTAAGGAGGATTAACGTCGAGCTACTCCAGAGGAACCATCTTATTGAAAGCGCTTCCCAAGAAGAGCCACACCTTGCACTCCCAGCAAGTGCACCTCAAAGGCCAAGGTTTTTCCCTGACACACGAAAGTGTCATCAGGGCCCACACCCAAGCGTCATCAGGGCCCACACCACGCCGTGGTGTAATTAGTTTTTCCACCACCACCTTACCTGGATGGGTATAATGGTGTAAAGAATAAATATATATGGTTATTATAACATCATACTGATTCCGAGATGTTATATCATCCACTCCACTTCAATTCAAAAATAATGGGAATGATATCATCGCACGTTTGTACATACGGATTACCGTCTCCACGACGCGATGAGATTCATTCTCCATGTTAACCACTCAAAATGATTCTAAAGTATGTATAATGAATAATAATTAAATATATGACATGATAAAGCTACAGTATATATATATATATGTGTGTGTTTCATCTACTAACTTCCATTCATGACAATAAGGAAAGGAAAACAGAGTTCATGCGTACGTACGACCTACCGTCTCCATGAAGGGTGTATTTTATTTAATTTATCTATCTATTATATATATATATACTGAATATATATGATATATAAATCATGATTTACATTCTGGAAGTAGTTGAAACATGATATAATTAATAATAATAACTAGAACAACAAGTCCAAACACATACGACAAATAAAAAGATTTCACCCAAAACACTGCTTTAACATGGAATTTAACAAAGAACGAGTAATATAAAGTCATAAGTGAACAACATATGATATAATAACAATGAATATGATTATGTAATAGGTCAATGACATTTTTTAAATCATTATACAGGAGGTTTGGATACGTATGAAGCATACCAGAGCTAATGTAAGGGAAAATCTCGCAATCTCATTTTTATCCGGGATTAATTATACTTCAGAATTTTCTGGGAATATTTATCATCCACTTACATGTTTCCTCAATATGTAATATTATTTCTATACTCCTAAAATTTCTTAAATCCAATTTTACCCATTGGTGTGTTTTTAGTAAAATATATGAAAGGAATATTTTGTCATTTTTAGTACGAGGTACTTTTTGACTTTTCTGGCCAAAGTAAGTGAAGAATGTTTTTTAAATTATACAGAAAGAAATGATTTTTACGTTTTCATAACGCCTAATTTTCAAGAATATTCCTCTAAATATTTCATCATTATTTTCAAAAAAATATTTTTCTTTCAAAATAGCATGTCATTTTGGGAAAAGAAAATGATTTTGAAAAAGAAATGATATTTTCATCAAGAATTCATTTCAAGTGTTTTGTCAAAACTATTTTCCATCTAAGATGAAATTATTTAGTATGATTATGTTTCAAATATAATGTCACTATGATTTACATGGTTTAACTTTTAATTATTATTAAATTATTTCCATTTGTTTTATATGGATTCTTTTATGATGAGATGATGTTTATGAAACCAATTTTATTCTTTGGGTTATGATATATGATTTATGTTTATGTTGTAGAACACGTAAGAATTATTTCATTATGAGATGAGTGGGACCTCTATCTCCCTCAAATGCATTGGGTAAAGATTTATATCTCATGATATACACATGGCTGGAATGGTATGTTAATCCAGTTCAGTGATACGGTTCTGGAACATGGTGTGAACTCGATTCAGAAAGAGCGTTTGTCCACTAATATGGTTTTGGAAGCAATGCCTTGGGTACTATGGAAATAATATCATGTGCTTAATGGTTTTACATATTTAAATGTTTTATTCCCATTCTATTTTATTATTATTTATGTTCCTTTATGATCTATGCCTTACGTACTACCATGATTTATTTCACAAATCATGATTTTGATGTTTAAACATTATGTTCATGTTTTTATGTTCAAATGTATATGGTTTTTTTATTTTATCCATGATTACCCTTACTGAGCATTTGAGGTCACCCATTATATGTTTTCTTTTCCACAAGATATAATTAAATTTATTAGGTAAGAAAAGAAGGGAAGATCTATATGGGTGATGTTGAAGATCTTTCACCAATATTTGAAGATTATGTTCCAGGTTTTCAAAGACACTAAACTATTATGTTCTTTTGGTTTATATTTTTTATGTATTAAGTATTCTACAAAATTAATGTAAGTTCCATGTATGTCAAGCTTTGGGTCTCTACATTGTGGCCTTCTCAGAATTCTTGGTGGTCCGGAAGAACACAGCATTCACTGCAGTGCTGGGAAGGTCGTGGCTCCATAAGCACATGGTCATTCCTTCATCCTACCACCAGTGTATTAAGTATTGTGTCAATGGATGAGATGGAACATTTCACACTGACAAGGTCCCTTTTGATCTATCCAAGTCAAACAACATTGATGTCAGGTGTAATGTGAAAAAGAAGAATAAACCTTCGATCGATGGTATCGACTGGATCCCCACTCCAAATGGCCTATCAATGGTTCCTTATAACCCCCTCAAGCAGCTCTGTGAAGACTACGTAATGCCCATCAACCATGTTGAGAGCATGATTTTATGTCCAGACTTGTACTAAGCTATCCTCATGACTTTATCCATGATGCCTGAGCATAGCAGTGCCGACACGATCAATAACCCTCAATTTGGGGGTGAATACTTGAGGGAAGATGCCCACAATGCCTCACCTCCGGACTCCCAAGAGCCCATGTAGAGAACTATCACCTAGTCAGATCAAGAAGATGAGAATGTGGGGGATGAAGAGGCGGAAGATATCAGGGATTCACCTCCCACATTGGAAGAAGGTATCTCTACCACTGTGGATGAGCTCAGGAAATAAACCAGAGTACCGAGGATGACCTGAGTCCCAATCTCATTAGTACAGTAATGTCTCCCAAGGAGCACGAGGTATATACCTCTTTACTAAGGCAACATTGAGATGTTTTTTTCTAGAATTACACAGAAATTCTGGGACTTGATCTCGAAGTGGCGGCATAGCACTTTGGTCTGCCAGAAGACCACCAGGGCTATAATAATGCTTCCAGAAGGATTCCCCCCACACATGCAGCCAAAATAGTGGCTGAATTCGATAAGATTATTAAAGCAGGCCTCATTTGGGAGGTCCAATACCCCATCTGGCTAGCCAAAATTCTCCCCGCCAAGAAAAATAATGGAAAAATCCGCATCTACAATGATTTCAGAGATCTCAATCAGCATTTCCCGAAATATGATTTCCCGGTCCCGATCACCGAGTTATTTATTGATGTAATTGTCGAGAATGAGGCTCTCTCTATCATCGATGGTTATTCTGGGTATAATCATATCCAAATGGCCCGAGAAGACAAAGAAGCCACTGCCTCCAGGGCCCCTCAAAGAGTATTCTGTTACAGGGTCATTCCCTTTGGTCTCAAAAATGTTTTCGCCACATATCAACGTGCCATGCATCATATATGTCAACCATTACTATGGAGATTCGTCGAATGATACTTGTGTGACATGGTGTTAAAATCAAGACAATGCTCATATCACCTATCAGACCTTAAAACAATCTTCAACAAACATTGATAACATGGACTGAAGATGAACCCCTTAAAATACACCTTCGGGGTTACCATAGAGAAATTCCTTGGCTTCTTCATATGCCATCATGGCATCATAATATACCCTGAAAAAGAAAAGGCTATCCTTGGTTTTCCACCTCCTCGTAGTCTCCCTGAGTTGAGAGGATTCTGAATTCACCTGGCCCACATTAGGTGGTTCATAGCCAACCTGGTGGGTAAATGATTTCCCCTGTCTAGGTTAATGAAGAAGGGGGTTACGTACCAATGGACCGATGATTTCTAAGATGTATTTGACAACCTAAAAAAGTACCTCTTAATACCACCGGTGCTCATGCCCCCGATTGAAGGAAGACCTCTTATCCTATACATGAGGGCCCTAGAGCGGTCACTAGGAGCCATCCTAGCATAGAAATATGATGCCAGTAGTGAAAAAAGTCTCTATTACCTTAGCCCAACCATGATCGATGTAGAAACTTGATACTAAAACAAAAAAAAGAGTTGTTTGGGCTGGTCTTCGCAGTTCAAAAATTGCATCATTATTTTCAGCATCATGAAGTCCATTTGGTCTCACGTAGTAACCGACTCAAGTACATCCTCATCCGCTCGATGCAGACTGGGCACCTATCCCGATGGCCAGTCATCCTTTAACAGTTTGACATCCGGTTTGTCCTTTAGAAATCCATTCATGGTCTGGAATTAGCATATTTTCTGGTAGATCACCCCTCAACAGGGACCACCAAACCAGATGTCGAGCTACATAATGAAGACATCATCTCGATTCAAGAGGAGTTCCCAATGTGGGAAATGTACTTCGACGGCGCATCCCGAAGCCTGACATGGAAGAGGATAGAGGATCCCAAATTTTACAAGCTGGGATTGAGGATCATACTCATCTCCCCAGAAAATGCAGTCTTTTGATATTCTTTCATTCCATCCGAAGGATTTATGAACAATGATGCAGAGTATCGTTCCCTCATTAGAGGCCTGGAGCTCGCACTGCAGGCACATGTACAGGACCTTAAGGTAATAGGTGACTCGGAACAGTCCATCAAGCAAGTCAATGGTGAGCATGCTATTAAAAAGGAAGAGCTAATTCACCTGTTTGACCATGTACATGGGTTAATGGAGGAATTCTCCACAAGAACCAACATTGACCTATATTCCATGGTCTCAAAATGCCAAGACCGATGCATTAGCTAATGCAGCCAAAACCCTAGCTGACCTAGACCAGGATGAAACAATTATCAGTATTGCTCATCGTGCAATTTTTTTTTCTTCTGTTCTTACTAAGATGAATGAAATCAATGTAGTCAGTCCTATACCTGAGCCATATGCTCCTGCCATCGGCTGGAAGACCCCCATTTCAAACTACCTTTATAGTGGATAACTTCCATCAGACAGGGTTGAACAAGAGGAAATAAGGAGAAGGGAAATCAAATTTTTCCTATATGGAGGCATGGGTCAGTAAGAGGTCCTCTACAAATGAGGCCTCGATGGAGTCCTCCTCAGATGCACTGATGGAGAGAAATAGCTGTTGTCCTAAATTAATTACATGCCGGAGTATGGGGAGAACATCAGTCGGTGTCTAAGCATTCCCATCAGGTTCAAAGGCTTGGGTACTATTGGCCTACCGTGGCACGAGATTGTGCTCACTTTACCAAAAAATGCCACTCCTTCCAAATTTATGCCAACTTCATTCACCAACCCCCAGTGTTACTTCATCAGGCCATTTACTCTTGGCAATTTTCCATCTGGGGAATGGACGTCTTTGGACCATATCCTTATGGCACGGCCAAACAACTAATGTATATCCTCACAAAAACCGACTTATTTTCCAAATTGGAAGAAGTTGTACCCCTTAAGGAAGTCAGGGCAAGAAACATTGCCTTCTTTGTAAAATCCAATATCATCACCAGATTTGTCATCCCTCATACCATACTGATATATAACGACACCAAGTTCTGCTCTGCTGAATTGGAGAAACTGTGCCAAGAATATGGTATCAAGGCTAACCACTCATCCCAATACCATGTAGTGTCCAAAGGACTAATTGAGGCTTTCAACAAGACCATGTCCAACATTCTCCAGAAAATGGTGGAAAAAAACAAGAAATCATGGCCGGATAAACTCATTCATGCATTGGGGGCTTATCGAACCACAATTTGCACCGCTACTCGGGCTACTCTGTACACATTTGTATACAGAACAGAAGTAGTTCGGTCTATTGAGCTTCAATTTCCATCACTTCATTTATCCATTTGTGATCAGTTATCCAATGATGAGAAATCTAAAAAATGACCATGTGAATTGGAACGACTGTATGAGAAGAGGTTGCACACTTTTCACCATCTGGAAGTATATCAGAACCAGATCACATGAGCCTTCAATAAAAACATTCTTCTTCGGTCTTTCTTCGAAGGAGAATTGGTGTTGGTCCTCTAGACCCCAATTTTACTTAGAAAGAAACCCCCAAAGCAAGATCCCAAGTGGGAGGGACCATATGTAAGACACAAGGTCTACTCCAACAAAGAATATGCCCTGATCTCAATGGATGGATAGTTCACTACTGCTTCTACGAATGCAAGATTTCTGAAGAAGTATTTTGTATAACCAAAAGCAGTTATCGTCAGAGCTGCATGGCATTAAACTGCCAAGTGCCTATCGTCTGAGCTGCAGGATGTTAAACTGTAGAGCCCCAATGTTCCAAACTCTATGAATCTAAACTAAGAGTATTTCATCCTCACCGCATGATGTTTAACTACATGTATTTCAGAGAACTACGTATGGCTTGATTCCTACCTTTGCTGGATACGTAGCTACCCCACGATTCTGTATCCTGGCCCAGCCATCCCCAAATAATGTTAAAAGTGCCCCTTTTCCACCGTGTGTGGTCTAACCCTGCACATGGTGAATCCCTTTCAGAGAAATACGTATGGATTGATTCCTTCCCTTGCAAGATACGTAGTGACGCCAGAATTCAACACCTTGGCCCAGCCACCCCCGAATGATGATTAGAAATTCCCTTTTCCCCCTATGCATGGACCTGACCTACACATGGTGTATTCTCTTCTACAGAACTACATACAACTTGATTCCTTCCCTCATAAGATACGTATTGATGCCAGAATTCCACATCCTAGCCAAGCCACCACGTAATTAAGATTAAAAATGACCTTTTTGCCCACGTACAGATCAGTCCTACATGGGGTGTATTCCCCAAAAGAACTATGTGTGGCTTGATTCATGCCCTCGCAGGATACATAGAGATGTTGGGATCTTATCTACTAGCCCATCTACCGATAAAAGAAAACAAATGTATAGATACCCCTCACCCTTACCGTATGACATTAAACAGCAAGGACTTCATCCTCACCGCATGACGTTAAACTGCACAGACTTCATGACGACCCACCCAAGATATACAGAAAAACGGGATGGGAATACTCCTTGTGCATTTCGATACATCTTCTCCATACATCATACTCTGCAACCTAGATAATTTAGGATCATTATAAACACACATGCCCATAAAAAGTGGAATGTTATTGATCCTTGGACACCATTTAATGTCTATGCATACTATGCCCACAGTGGATCTGTATATTGATATCCCCTGGCCCATCTACCAAATGCATGATTTTCCTCAGGAGATACTCTTCCTATCTCTATATGGTTACTAACATCAGAACCCCCATATCATATCACCTGATCTAAAAATTTATGGAGTAGTGGTTTACAAGTTCGTTCCCCTATCACATACAATCATTACCTGGGTATCCCTACCTAGTTAGCCTTTGTATTTGATCGTGGTTTACATAAGGATCTAAATCTACAAACATCAAGCTAGGGCTAGGGTAACATGACTCAATGGTAAATTTCAGTGAAGATGTTTCTTGTAGTCTTGGACACCATTATCCCCATATGCTTAACTCTGTGCTATGAGCAATCCCAGATTTTTAGACTCATCCATGGCCATTAAAAGTTGAATGTTATCAACCTATGGATACCTATGTATGAGTATGGATACAATGCCCTCAACGGCTCTGCATATTGATAGCCCATGGCCCATCAACCAAATAAATATATCCTCAGGAGATACTCTTCCTATCACCTTACTCTTACCTACCACAGATCCCCACACCATATCTACTGATCCGGGAAACCACAGAGATACAGTTTACACCCTAATTCCCTCACACTTGTTCAGAGTATACCAGAGCATCCTAACACAATTTCCCTCCAAGTGATTGTAGCAATAGACCCCCAATGGTCCAAACTCTATCACCATTAACCTAGGAGTACATGGTCCTTACTGCACGGCATTAAACTGCATGGAGTAAAGGTATACCCCATGCGAAGATAAATCAGCGCCAAGAAATCCCCGAGCTTTAACAGCAACCAGTGATGATCATATCTAACATTTCTTGATATTTCATTACCAAATGATAGAATTCGTGTCCCGGATAATCACGCATCCTCATAATAACTCATGTAAATCAGAAGTTGAAATTCATCGACCCATGGACACCTTTGCATGACTATGCATACCATGCCCTCAGTGGCTCTACATATTGATAGCCCCTGGCCTGTCTACCAACGGCAAGATTACCTTAGACGATATTCTTCTTAGCTTCGTATGTTTACCGGTCTCAGAGACCCCATATCATTTCTTCTGATCCAAGAAACCTCGGGACCACAATTTACACTATATAACCCTCTCTAAATCTTCGACATGCCGAGATATTCGAGCCTAGTTACATTCTAATCAAGAGTGGCCTTTGCAATAACTTTTTTACCACATGATGCTAAAACTACACAGAGCATGTCTTTGACACTTGGCATGATGCTACAAGGATCGAGCCTTAAACATCTGGAGAAATGCCTCCAACTACAAGAATTTTCACGGACTGTCTAAATTCCCCCTATCCTCGTTGTACGATGTTTAACTGCACAATATAATTAAAAATACATATATGTACTTTCTACATGATAATAAATTGCATAATATCAAATAATAATAATGCCCTCAGTCCTCATCGCATGATGTTAAACTGCACAAAGCTGTCCTCACCGCAAGACGTTAAAATGCATGGTCAAACCTGTCATGGGTTCAGTCATGAATGGATGATTTCCTATGTCCCTCAGTGCACGGCCCAGAGCTGTACAAACCAACGTCCCACACATGCTTGAGAAGGGATGACCTCACCCATTCCATAGATGTTTAGCCTAGATGATTATTTCGTATCCAAACACCCTCTTTTTATAAACCATACTCTATACTCAAAAATAGCCGAACTCTCGTAAGCCTCCACAGGGTGTCCCAATTCTCATACTTCCATGAAGTCTCCTAGCTATCGGGAGAATATGATCATTAACCAAAGGACACTGTTTCATCACTATGCATACCATGCCCTCTGTGGCTCTGCATATTGATCTCCCTTGGCCTTTCTACCAAAGGAAATATTTCATTAGGCAAGGATTATCTCTTTAGGCCTCTTGGACTCTGAGCCCCCATATCTATCTAGGGATTCTGAAACCCTCTGAGCTGTAGTTTACCAAACTCTTTAACAACCCTACCTGAATATCACGGAACATCTATGATGAGAATACCGATAACCGGGAGGATCCATTACATTTTAAGGAATTCCCCATCTGCATGACTTTAAACTGCGGCAAGCTCCAACCATCTAACACTCTAGCTAAATGAGTAGGAAAGGGACCCTTCGTCCACACTCTTGATTAATAAAGATGTTCCCAAACCCTTTCATACATCACATATCCATTCCATGCAAACCCTGGTGGTTTTCATAATTATCCACGCCACCCAGGGTGTTTTCCATAATCCGGACTTCCATGAAGTCCTCAGGCCATCAGAAATGGACAGTCATTGACTTAAGGACACCTTTGCATGACATTGCATACCATGCCTTCAGTGGCTCTGCATATTAACTGCCCTTGGCCCGTCTAACAAAGGAAAGTCTTCCTTAGGTGATGATTTTCCTACCTCTACATGCTGATACAGATCCAATGCCTTGTGACATGCCCTGCAAGTTTTTCAAATCTAAACATGTTCCCCCACGTGTGTCTGAAAGGTATTGAGACATCTTTTAATCAAACAAACCACTTCGGGGCCCTCACCCCACCATATATAGTCAAATCTATTCAACCTAAAACATCAGTAATGATAGTATTGTCGGTATAACTTTAAACTGCTCAAAAAAAGAGGCGCAATGATTGTTAGGCTAAAAAAACCAAAAAGGGAGACCTATGAAAAATCAGGGCTATACCCACTGAGTCCTTACAAAATGGGCCTAGGCAAGACTTAGTGTATTGAACGAAAATACAAAAAAATTGTAGGGTTTTCCTACAAAACCCTATCAATAGTCAAACTATGCTCACAGGATCCCATGGTCGAGGAAGAAATTAGAGCTCTTTTCTATTTTATCATTTTCCTGAACTATTATTAATTCAGATTCATTGAGTTGTTATTTATACAACATTCATTCAAGTAAAAATAAAATTTTACAGTTTGGAATGATCGACAACATATTTTATTCCATTTTAACAAAAAGGGAGGATGTACACAAACTAGAGCCTCTCCTTTTCAGCAACTAAATAGGTAAAAAAGAGTGTATAGGAATGGTTCTAGTAATCACAAAGGAGCCTGGCTCTCTCTCTCCATTAGATTGGCAATACTGCGGCGTTGGTTATTGCAAGTCTACTCTAGCACGACCTTCTCCCTGGCCTCAACTTAGGCCACCGAACGAGTATGCCTCACCATCATTTGGATAACGTTGATCCCTTTCCTGGTAGCTTCACAGTCACCAGTCAATGATGAAAACTGATCCCTCATCATCATTGCTCGAGTTCGCATTCATGCAGCTCGGTAGATAGGGTGGTCGCCTGATCTTGAGTGCTCACCACTAGTGCTATCAGCTAATGGAGATTCATCATAGCTTCATCAAAATCTCGGGTCCTGCAATGAGAGGCAGCAAGGTGAGAAAGCTTGTTCCCCCTAGTAGCAACCACCCCACAGGCAATAAAACTTGTCAGGCGAGAAAATAATGTTTTTGATAGACAAATCCACCTGACCCCAAACATAGGAAGAGTTTCTGAAGGGTTTCAATTTTAGTCACCATCTCAGCAAGAGGTGTTTCGGCAAAAATATCATACATCCGGGGCCAGGCCCACCTTTTCACTTCTCAGTGGTTCTCCATGACACTAGGTTATTTGGTATCCTTGCTAGATAACACAGGAATGGAGTCTGGCATTACGGTCAGCACAGACATGTGTGAACCAGAAGATGCTTCAGTGACTGGAGGGTCAGAAGCTTCTAGCCCTGGTTTAAGCTTGGGTGATGAGCTGGTATATCCAGTAATGACTGGCAGAGCTCCGAGAATTACATCACAAGGGCCTGAAGTCATAGGGTCATCCTCATTTACATCCAAAAGTGCTGGATATGTCTGAACTTCGACCACAGAGGGGTTAGAAGAGGAAGATCCCATGAGCTGCTTTGACCTACGAGCCATCAATAAGTCCTCCCTCAAAGTCGACAAGGATGGTGCGGTAAGCCCAGTAGCCAATGTAACCCCTGATTTGGGAAATTTCAGGACAACCTTCCCCAAGATCCCATCTAGGTATTTCTCTATCCACATTCTCACATACTCCAAGGATAAGCTGGCTGCTTCCCCTATGTCGGGCATGGGAATACATGTTCCAGATCCATCCCGTATCAACATCAACCTACATTGATGGAGAATGGCCATATGCAGTCGTCGGCTCAAGGATGGGGAAGGGAAACTTTGAGTTTCATGCATCCAAACTGTCGAGAAAAATGATATGGGGAGTACAACTCACATAGATAACCCCCATCAATCCGCATGGATAAAAACCCACCCCGCAGTGAAATCATTTAAGAAAACTCTTTTAAGTTCCCCATGTGGTCATCAACCACGACGCCCGATGGAGTGGGGTAGGGAGTGAATGAAAACTGGGAAAAGTCACTCAGAAGCTTGAAGACTTCCTCATAACTGAGAGACTTCAGACAAACTCCAGCTATATCGAGCTAGGTAGGCCGAAGAGTAGGAAGCAGAATGACAGTGTTATGACTATACTCATGATAGCAGCAATGATCCACTACCCACCCACATAAGAATTGAAATGGCCCACTCAGACGATAGGGTGACCCGCCCTCTTGCATGTGGCTCAGTAATTCGTAAATACAGGCCAATACGGGCATGTCTAGATTCACTGAGTGGCCCCCTGCCAGCTCATCTGCCATCATCAGGGTGAATTCCCTAACACTTGGGTTGATATCTCGAGATGGGAATAACCACCCATTAAAAACCATGACAAATGAACTACCAGCCTGAGCCTAGGCGGCACACTGGGGTGCACCTCATAACCCCGTGAAAGGTAATCACACGCCTCTAGAACCATCCAGTAGGAACCTGTGATAGTTCATGATTGTTGATATGGGTGAGTCTTAGGGAGCTTGACCTTCAGCATAGGGCTGGTGGCCTTTAGAAATATCCCTATCCAGGTGTTGTAGGGAATAAGATATAGGGTGCGTAAGGGACAACCTAGTGACAACTCCACTATAACCAGCAGGTCCCTCACCAACGAAGGCACCCGTTCGAAATTGTCCCATTCATTAAGAGTGGGAAGAAACACATCATACATCTCAACAATGATCAGAAGACCTCCCAGTTGGTATATGCCCCATAAACTAATACTAACTTCATTATGGGTGAGGTGGAAAGTGTTAGTTCTCTAACACCAGCAACTGAGAAAGTTAGGCAGGATCGAAGATGGTGAGGAACCAAAAAACTGGGGATCCCACACTATAGAGTATATATTTTCCACTTATAATGACTCATAAAATTTTAGAGAATGATAATGGACCCAGAATGCCCAGGCCCAGTCATTTGAGAAAATCCCACCAAACCGAAGAACCACCTGGGAATCCATCCCATGTCACGATCCACTCGAGAAAGGATGATCATAAAGGGGTAACTCTTGAGGATTGAATCTTGGGATAAGTCATGAGTGTAACAATCACTTTGAGTCTAAATTAAGACCCTCAAAATAAAATTGTCCTTCAAATCAGAATCAGAGATCATCTCCCTTAACTGGTTGAGGATCGCTTGAGCGCACCTCGGTTATGCTTCTAAACAAGGGGACAGAAGATCTAAGAAGACAGGGGCGATAGGGACATCATCTTAAAGGCCAAAACCTTAAAGAGGAATATGATTTGATAACGGATAGCTCAGAAGTTCAGGAGATAGAATGTCCTTCAAAACACCATCATCGAGAATGATGGGTCGACTAGGGTCCACATTGATGCTCTCAGCTCTATGGATCATAGATAGATGTCTCGCTTGACCAATCAGAAGAGGATCAGTATTAGGCCTAATCGTAGGTCGAGGAGGATCCATATTTCCCTCCTGTATTAAAAAAACCAGGAAAATGGTTTTTCTAGAATAATAAAATCTAGAAAAAAATGCAATGTATTTGATAAAGGACTCTCTCAAGGAGCCTTCATGACAAAATCAGCCGGCTGGCTTCAAAATGTGGTTCACGACTATGGAATCCTCCAAACCAGCATGATGCAGAAGAAGTCCGTGAGACTCTACCCCATGGAGCATTGGCTAGAAAGCCAAGAACCAGGGAGCCCCGCAGAATCTGAATTTCAAATTTAAATGTTTATGTTCAGAAAGCATAAATTTTTTTCAAAGTCTGGAAGATTTCTGGTCCGCAGATCATCCAAAATCGTGAAGCGATTTCCTATACATCCCATCATGACTTAATTTTTAATTGATTAAAAGTTTTATTGCATGGCTCGGATATTGGACTACGAGTTAAGAAATGTGCGAACGAGGAATAGTTCGCGGAAACAGAAGCTGGTTTTTGGACAGGAGTTTCACGAAGGAGCAGGCATGCGGAGACAAAATGCGAGAGCTCTATTTTCCTAAGGAATATAATAAAAGACAAGGGTAGGACCCCCTTATTTATAGTTTTGGTCCCCTACCGGGTCCACCCCTCAACCGCAATCTATCCATGTTTCAGGACCACTCTATATCAGAATAATCTCCCCTTAATTTCGATCGGACCCCATTTTGATGGAGGGAATTTGTTGGGTCCTCAATAATATGAAAAAGAGAATGAGAATCCACCTTAATTTGAGAAACTATTATACCCAATTTCCCTTATATGATGGGGCAAAAACATGAAGAATACTCAGAAATTGACAAAGGACCGACTGTCCCGTGTACCAGTTCAGCATCGATGGTACGTGTCCGGTTTAGCGAGCTGCCCCCTCTGCGGACCATGTCGTCCACGAAGCAGAGGTGGGAACCCCTATGCGAGTGCGAAGCAGGATAGACGCCAGGTTAGTCTACCTCCGCGAACCGTACCAACTGGCCCATGCCACGTGTGTCGTCCTTCACAAAACAGAGGCGGAAGTTGTATGCGACTGCAGACCATGTCATTTTCCAAATAGAGGTGGAGTGGTGAATGGACATGGAGAAATTCCGTGAAACTCGGTTCCATAAATATCGGTTGACCGAGTCATACATAGGTGAGGGTTTATTCATGGTCTTCATAAAAAATCTCCATGTGCCCTTCGATACAAAATCATCATTACTCTATAAATAGACCCCCCAGGGGGTCATAAATGCCAGGATGAAAGTTCTAGTGAAAACCTGTGGGGATATGCAAGAGAAATCTCTCCATACAGTAATGTTCTATGACCATCCATGGACCCCATATCGTATGTGGATTCACTCATCCGCATAGAATATAAACCAAACTGCGAACCACATGCGGCCAGCTACTCCGCGGCCAGCCCTTAACAGCCATTTCCTTCACGGAAATCATAGGTGGCCAGTTTCTATGCGGTCCGCCTCCTCCTCAGACATCTCATCCACGGACACCCTTTGCGGACATCCTCTCCGCGACTACTCCTACGCGGCTAGCTTCTCCACAGATACCCTCCATGACTAGCTCCTACGCGCCCACCCCATTCAGAAAACATGTTCACGTGCTAGTCCATAGAATGGGGGTTGTGCCCCGACACCCCTACTCAGGTTCAGTGTCGGGTTGTGGCCCTGGCCCTCTGGGCCGGTCCATTCGCTAACGTCACTGACCCCCATGAAAAATGGAGAGTCTCACCACAATGTTTTTGGGGTGGGTCACCATTTGTTTCTATTTCACCTTTATTCCACTGCATCATCTGTCCTATACATTCCATGAGTCGAGCTACTCCTCATGACTCTCCTATAACCCTATTACCTAGATCATTTTTCTAGGTTCATCCAGAATGGGCCACCCATGCGTAAGTCTCACACCAACCATTGCTAGGTATCACCAACCTAGTCATCCTGACCACATTACGTTAAACTGTATTGCCCTCTTCCTCTCCATATGATGTTAAAATATATAGAAATAGTCCCTGTAACACGACATTAAACTATGATGTCCTTATCCAAGCTATATGACTTTAAATTGTAGCACTTCTCCCCTTTCCTGGGAGTGGTTGGACTTCCCTCATAGAGTAAGCCCCAAACCTACCTCTCCGGAAGCCAATGGCCCTTCCCCTCTAATCACAGGAGGTTCATTACTCTACTGAACGACTCCTACCTTCCTCCAACATCAGGAAGAAGGAGAGTCCAATGGTCCTGGCCTTCTCCTCCGCTCGTCGTCTTCCTCCCATCCCCTCGGTAGGGAGAATGTACAAGGATTTACAAGCCTCTTGCATTCCCTTGTTTTTCACACTAAGCATGAATCATGTGGGCTCAGAAATTTTTGATGGTCATGACATCCACACAGCGACGACGATCAAAACGAAATATGTGGGTCTTGATCCATGTCTAATAAGCAGTGTACGTAGGAAGCCTCCCCGTGGTTCAAAGCCAATTCGGGCCACTAACCATGTGTAAGTCCCCATCATGCCCCTCAAAATGTACTATGTGGTTTTTGATCCTTTTCACCTAAGAAGGGTATATAGGAAGCCTCCCCGAGGATCAATCCCAATTCAGGCCACTAACCTTGTGTATGTCCCAATCATGCCCCTCAAAATAAACTACATGGGTTTTGATCCCTGTCTCCTAATAACGGTACGTAAGAAGCCTCCCTGAGTATCAATCCCAATTTGGTCCACTAACCATGTTTAAGTCCTAGTCATGCCCCTCAAAATGAAATATGTGTGTTTTGATCCATGTATCCTATGCAAGGTCCGTAAGAAACCTCCATGAGGTTCAATCCCAATTCAGGCCACTAACCATGTGCAAGTCCCAATCATGCCCCTCAAAACTAACTACGTGGGTTTTGATCCCTGTCTTCTAAGTAGGGTACGTAGTAATCCTCCCCGAGGTTCAATCACAATTCAGGCCACAAACCATATGTAAGTCCCAATCTTGTCATTCAAAACGGAATACGTGGGTTTTGATCCATGTTTCCTAAATAGGTTACGTAGGACCCCTCCCCAAGGTTCAATCCCAATAACTAGCAACTCTCACGTACGCTCATATCACGGGTTCAATCCAAATTCTCAAGTCATTATATGTCCCCCCTGGATGACAACAAACTCTAGAGTTCCTGGTTATGAGGCTTTAAACCAATGTTGTCTCAATGAGTCCAAAATCCTCAGAGTCATTTATCCAATGGTGGATTGTAATCCTCGGTCCTAAATGATTTTGAATCCCTGAGTTCAGCTGCCCATTTCCAACCAGGAGTAATCCATGCATACTATGCTTGGGTATAATCCAAAGATTCGTGAACATATGAATACATATTAAATCTCTAAGAGAGTCCCAGAATAGGAAATAATTCTCCCCAAAATGGTGCGATGTTCCCGACTTCCCATCCTCTCAACCAATGTGAGCTCTTATGTTCCACTAGACAAATCACCATGGGAATTCCTGCCATTGGGAAGTAGGTGCACGTATCATCGGATATGGAACCATTGGGTGTTTTGAAATGAAAACAGTGCACATGACATGAGTGATTAAGTAGAACCCAACTTTCTCTAATCAACTGTCGGGCATCACATGTTTTTCCTGTAGTCGAAACAACGAGCATCAAACATAATCACTCTGCTAGTCATGGCCAACAACTTATCTTTATATATTATTTATACACATTAATTACTAATTATAAACACAAAATATAATAGAAAATTTACCAAACAATGCATTGTTTACAATATTCATATTGAACAACATCCATAAAAATATAAAATCCTAATGGTCAAATTTTCATTTATACATTGTAAATACCACTTCATTCTATAACTAAATAATCTCTAAAAAGTTCCCATATGTTTATATTTTCATTTTTTAGATGTTGATAGGTTTAGTAATATTTTCTTTGTCTATTGTTTCCATAGAGAAAATGATTCTAATAGATTCTATTTATCCATGTTTTCTATTTTAGAAATTCAATATTATATTTTTCCCAGTAATAATGTTTGAAATTTTTATTGGTTTATTAGCTGAATTATGTAATGGTCATTATTAAATAAGTAAATTTTTTTCTGTTCCCCTATATTTTTTTTATTTTTATGAAATATTTTAATATATAAAAAACACTTATTTTTTATGGGTCACTACTTTTGTCCCCCTTAAGAAATTTCATCCCCAAAAATTGAACTTACTCTCTATGTTGAAAAAAATTGAGGATACTTCTATCTCATTTTCTCTTCTAGTTCTTATATCTTTATTTCATTTTTATGGTTCCTCCACAAGACTTTTACAATGATGTTTTTCTAATTTTTTAGAAACCTATATCATCATTAATAGACCTCCATTGCATAATCCACAAAAGTGATTTCATATTCTAGTTATACCACTTATGGATTTAGTGCATGTAAAGGATCTAGTATGTACATTCTCAACAGATTTATATGGACTAAATCATTAACATAATAATGTTTTAGTGGATGTTCTAGTCAGTAGGCTACTGATCCCATGGGATCTATGATTTCAAAGGGGCTAATGTTACAATGGATAAGATTCCATTTCATTCAAAATTCCATGACTGTCTATCATAGTGTTATTGGAATAAAAACCTTATCTCCACCCTAAAAACATCATGCCCATTAATGGATTGTCTGTATAGATATTTTTCTAAACCTGAGTAGATTTTATATATTGTTGGATGTAATTTACCATTTACTCCATCTCATACAATAAATCAAGAAAATAACTTCTTCTCACCAATATCGTCCCAACATGCGAGAGTTTTATGTCTCTTCTCTAAAAAATATTCTTATGGTTCCATTTGAATTTTAATGTATAATATTTTGTTTAATAAGAACTCAAATAATAATATGGGTTGAAAACATCAACCATTAAATTCTATTGAGAATTTTCTTAGCCATCCCACAAGCGCTTGAATTTCATATTGTAGATTACTTTGGGGGTTATAAACTATACTAAAATTTAATTTAGCATTCATATCATGAAGAAGTATTCTCTAGAATTATGAGGTGACCGTGGATCATGATCAGATGTGATATAATTTTGAACCCCATGTAGCCTCATAAATATTTTTAAATATATATTGGAATGTTAGTCAAGGGGAAAATATTTCCAAAAAAGTGATTAGATGGGATGTCTTGGTTATTCAATCCAATAAACCCATATCTTACTGTTTCCATTGGATATCGGTAGGAGATCAGTGATGAAGTGAATAGTGATATTATAACACATATATGTTTTTATAGGTAGTGGTTTAAATACCCAGTTAGGATGTTGTCTCTCCACCATCAGTTGTTGACATAAAAAACACTATTCAATGTTATAGGTAATATCCCTTCTCATATTATCTCAACAATAATGATCATGAAGGCGCATATACGTTTTAGTTCATCTCAAATGTATTGTGAATGTTGAGATAAGATCTTAATCAATTAAATCTTTTATCATTGAGATTATTGGGACATATATAAGTATATGAAATCTTAGTATATCTTCTTGAGCAATATTGAACTCTTGAAACCTTTCATTCATTGCATCATCTATTTTAATTTGAAATAAATTGTATTCTATTTGAGATACATTGAACTTCTCTTTTTATAATGGGTTGGAAATCAGTTTGGATAGGATTGATGATGTCCCTTCCCTCAGGATTCCAATTTTTAGGATTACTATGTCCATTATTAATGGATCTCCTTGATTCCATATCATTGCTACTATAATAGGTTCTTCCCTACACAATTCATTAGCAATTTTCTTTATTATTCTGAAGTGGTAATGAGTTGAATAGTAATAATCATTAACATTTTACAGCTATCTCCTATAATCCATTTCTTATTCTTTTTGTGTAAATATATACTTCAAACATTTGGGGTCTACGTATATATAACATTTTTACCCATAATGATAGTGCCTATAAATTTTCAGAAAAAATTACTATAGCAGGCTTTAGGTAATGCGTAGGGTAATTCTACTCATTTAGATTTATATTTAAAGATGCATAAGAAATATCTATTTCATTTTTCATGAGTATTCACTAACTATTTTTCAGATATTAATCAATATAAATAATAAAATCTTCATTGATAGAATGTAGTGTTAGCATAGGTACAATAACCAATCCCTTCATCTGTCTTTTGAAATTTTATTCGCACTCCCTTATCAATAAGAACATTGCTCCATTTTGAGTTAACACTACTAGTGGATTGGAATGTTGTTATATTTTATTAAAAGAGTAACTATTATATAATACTAAACCAAGGAATCTATAAATCTCAGTTACTTTTTTTGGATAAAGAATCTAATCTACATCCTTTGTATTTGGATGATTAATTGAGATTCCTTCACTGGTTGTAGTGGTCCCTCAGAATGAGACTTTATTTAAATAGAAATAACATTTTCAATATTTTAAAATTATCATCTCATTCCTCATAGTTATGATTGTAACACATAGATGATCCACATTATTCTCATGAATTTTTTAGTATATCATAATATCATCAATAGGAAACCATGATCTTTTCATGGGTGTCCTTAAATAATATATTCATAAATTCCATAAATATAACTCAAAAATTGGTCCATCCAATGTATATATAAACAATGTCAAAATGAAAATATTTTTTTGATGGATTCCTTTGGAATATCAAATTTCACCACCCTCAATTATAGAATCCCAAATCAGAGGTCAATCACAGAGAAGAAATGACCCCCATGTGGCTGGCCAAATAAATCATCAATCCTTGATAGTAGATAATGATTATTCATTTTGATGATATTATGTTCTCTGTAATCAATGAATAGATACATTTATTGATCCTTGTTTATTGAAAAGATTTCAGTTTATGCCAAATGAGACACACTAGGCCACATAAATCCCTTCACAAAAAAATTAGTTTTTTTATATTATTCCCCAAAATCAATATATTACATTCTAAATGGGGCCTTTAATATCATCTTGGATATAGGTATGAGTTCAATGTAAAACTATTTCTCTATTTCTAGGGGTGGTATAGGTAAATTTATAAGAAATACATTAATTTATTCTTGAATGATTAGAACATTATCTATCATTATACATTCATTTCTTTCTCCCCTTCACCAATTCACTCAGTATTGAAATCTATCGAAGGTTCTTGAAGACAAATATCAAGTTGGGATAACACTCCATTGAAAATAAGTGTCATTTTTTCACTCAATAATTATAAAAATTGATTTATTTTAGAATTGATCTAAATATTATACTTTGTGATCCTGTTTGTGAAGATTATCAATTTGAATGTATGGGTTGTGGTTTTGTATGATGATTGAGTTGTTAGGTTGGCTGTTATTTTCTGCTCAATGGTGTTTGAAGTCTGTTTGTCATGAAGTCATGTATGGTTTACCACTTTTCCTCAAAAAAAAATTTTTGTTTCTCACTTTTTCCTCAAAAGTGTTTGGAAAATAAAAATATTAATTTTCAGTCAGTTAAATTATACTATGGAAATGACTACTAAAATATTCAATGAGATTATAATCTTCAATGTTAATATAACTTTTTTTATACAATGTTTATGCTTGGATATTCCCTTTAAGAGTGTGGATGGATAAACATATATCTAGTAGTTTATGGATATATTCTATATTCATATGAAACATGGATAGAATAATAAAATTTATAGAATTATAATCAAACACATTAAATTATAGCTTCAAGGGAAAAATGATTGTACCTTCCACGACCTAATTTGGATCATATACTTCAACCCCCATGATCGAAAATGATATATGTTGCTATATTTTTCATAAAAAAGGTTTATGGTAGTTTTTATCCATTGAATTCTGATTTGGACTTTGATTGGAAATGTTCCCAAGCTATCCACACTTTAACATGGCACTTCTCACCGGGCACATACCATCCCCAATTTTTTTATTGTTGAGAAGAAGAGGATTACCCTCCCCATGTTATTTTTGAGATATATATAAATCTTATTCACAAATATATAACATTCAAGTCCCTTGAAGTCACTTCCCTGAATGATTTATCACACATTTATTGTATGTGGTATGTTTCACATTCTTTCATCCTCTTTCATGATCATGTTTTTCTAGATTTTTTGATTCATATTTTAATTCTTATTATTCGAACTATGTGACCATTTGGTCTCTCTAGAATCTAATACAACTATCATTGAACTCCTCACTATATCCCATTAGCTTTAATAGTCTGGAATTTTAGGATTCATCCAAAGATGTGATATCAGTTTGCTGAAGAATTCTAAAATTGTTCCCTTAGGATACATAACATATATGGTGGTGTATCAAGAAAGTATTTTAAAGAACATGTAATATATTCCAAAGGATTTTCTTTCTTCTTAAACTATATAAATTTATTCTTTATTTATGTTCTCATTAAATGAGAAAAATATTTATTGAAGTAGATTCATATGAACACTTTACATTACCTTGAATCAGTCTCCCATCTTGGAATTGTGTTTTTAATTATTTACCACTACAGATAATCTTTCCCTTCGAAGTTCCACACTTCCAGGGTGACATTATCTTGATCTGACATAGAGATTACATATATTATATTTTCTATAGGGATTATTTATTTTTCAAAAATAAATGGTCTAGTAGATCTAGAACGATTAGGTTGTAGTTGACACATAACTGACTCAATAGAAATTTCTTCCATTCATGGTAAATTTTCTCTCTCTACATGATTTATGATATTTTTCATAACTCAAGATTATTGAATCATCATCCTCATGATGTTTTTTTAATCATGTATCCATCAGAACATTTCCATTCCATTATATTTGGAACTAATCATTTATATGGATTCTCATATTTCCCAACATTTTTATAAAAGAAAAAAACATCAAAGAGAAACATGTTCAATTTTCAAATATTATAATTCTAAAGAGATTTTATTTATTAAAACATAATTATTAAATTTGTTATTAATATCCTCTAATAATAATTTCATTTTATGCATATCCCTAATAATAGATTATAAAGATTTTGTGATCAAACAAACATATCCCATGGGAGTAAACAGCTAGTTGGTTAACAAGTCCCATTTTCATGAACCTCTTCCAAATAAATCATAGATTAATATGGTATTTTCCGGTCTTACCCCTTGGTATATTTATACTAGATCCGTGACCACTTATAGTATCTATAGAGTGAATAATTTTCTTGCATTCCACTAACTGAATTGTTGCCAAAATTAAAATACTCATTCTTATATTTTATTTTACTATAATTTTTTTTCTAAAATATTCATTTATTAATTTTCACTAACCAATAAACTTAATTTGACAAAAAATATGGATCCAATAAATTTTATTACATAACTTGTTGTCAGATGATAAGAACAATAGGATATTCTAATGTTTAGTTTCCTGGAAATAATGCACATAATAAATGAAATAAATAAAAATTAATATAAATACATAAGAAAATATTTATTAATGGTTTCAAATTGATTTAACATTTACTAAATCTAATATCCTATGGAAATACATCAAAGGAAAGGGGTGTGAATGAAAAGTGAGGGAGGGAAAATGTATGTCACCATCAGACATATCAGTAAGAACACGAGGAATAACAATAATGAACAAAAAAGAGAATAATAATAATAATATCATGCATAATAACATTTAAATTTGGATATAACATTTAAATGAGGAATTCATTAGTATATAACAATGGTTTATCACCATGGTTTCGAAAATGGAAATTACCAAGGTTATTCACCGATGTATCATAAAAAATATTATCTCATGTTAATAAATTATATACATAATAAAATTTTGAACTATCAATGAGAACCATTAATATGTATTAATTATTGAGTTCCAAATATTTCTTAATAATTATGTAATTAATAAAAAAAGGCGAATAAATAATGGGTTTCCTATTAAAATCATGTTATTCAGAAGTGCTTAAAGACATGACCATTATATCATTTTAACCCATGATAAAGAAATTTTTATTTCATTTATGTAAATAAAAAAATATGTATTTATTTATTATATTTTGTTTAATAAACATGTAAATGGATGAGTGTTGGTTGATTAAAAATAGAAAATAAAATGAATTTTCTCATGAAAAAAGTTGAAATTTGAGAAGTAAATTCACCAGCACGACAGGTGTAAAACATGGTTTTAAAAAAGGGAAAATGAAGGGAAAAGAAGCATTCCCATTGATAATTTAATACTATTATATTAATGGGGTAATAAAATGTTTAATATAATTATTGTTCTTTGAAATTATAATAAATACCACATAAAAAGTACACATGAATTGAAAAAAAGTTGATATTTCCCTTACATTGAAGAGTCGTTCAGAATCCATCAGGATGGAATCCTGAGTTTTTTAGGACCACTAGGGGGACTCTATTGGTGAAAAATCACCAAAAAACATTTTATTATCTATTTTGAGTGAGTGGTATATGTTAATGGGTGGTTATTTATAGAAGAATTAGTGTAATTGTTTATATGCTCAAAATACTTGTCATAGAAATTTTGTTTGTGGAAAAATAAAACCCAATGGCCTACCCATGGGTTATGTTCATTTTTTGGACATTTTGGTCCAAAAATTATTGTATATTAATCCACAAATCCTAAATACATTTTTAAAGACTTAATTTTTCATGTAAATGTATGTTTTCAATAAATTATTGTTCTAAAAATTAAAATTTCCCATTTTCGAATTTAAAAATAACTTATTTTTTACGAAATTGATTAAAAAATATTAAAATTCTTAATATTAATTAAATAATATATTTTTTGATAGGTATTTTGGATAATTAAATATTACAACATTATGACATAATTAATATTTCATAAAACAAAACATAAACTGAAAACAACATTTTCATATATTTGAAATATATAGATTTTTTTGGAAATTCTAATGAATTCATCAAAACCAAATCCCAATGTGATGATTTAAAATATACTATTTATTTTAAAAGAATTTTTTTTAAATATGAGGCTTTTATAGTTTAAATATAATTGAACTATTTATTTAAAAATAAATGTTTTTAAGAAACAATCAAAATTTTGAAACTTATAAAAAGCTTCATAGGATAGTAATATATTATTATGTCATTTTTATTATAAATATGAATTTTTCAAAATTTTATTTTTTTAAAATAATATTATTAAAAATACATCAGTTTATTATAAAATTTTAAATCTTTCTAAAAAATAAAATTATGTTTTATTTGGGTAAAAAAATAAATTTATCAAATTCTTCTCAATTAATCATATATTATATTTAAGAAAAACATTTATTAAAAGGAATTGATTGAATAAGAATTTTTTATAAAGAGGAAATTAAAGTATTTATAACTATTTGATATAAATGAAAACCCATATTACATCCTTATACACACTAAGGGGATGGTGTTAAATGATGGTAGTTTCATGGGGTGGATTAGCTAACATTGACTGATTGGTAATCTAAACTATCTTGAAATTCTCATTTATGATATTTTGATCATGCTCCACCTTTTGAATCCCATCTAATTCTTGGTCAAGGGTGAACCATAGTAATGCTACCTCACCCCCATGTTATGATAAATGGGCTTTAAATAATATAACTCTATATGTTTTGGAAATCAATTTTCTTTTCTATATAAATTCTATATTTTCATTAATTCTTATTAAAATATATTATAATAGTAAAATGTTAAAATCAGAGATTATTTGTTTATGTTAATATTGTGAAACGGTCATATTTGACAAATAGTAATATGACATTTGAATCCCAAAGGTAACATTTACATTAATACGAATCAAATACCACTTCATTATTTCTTTAAAAATTCATTAATATTTATCCAAAAGGTTATATTTTCATTTCTTATGATATGTTTTGGTTTATAAAAGTTTTAATTTTTCTATATAGTGTTGGTCATGGGGTGATGATTCTAGTAGACTGGGGTGATCCATATTTTCCTTTTTAAACTTTTCTATTTTATATATTTTGTCTTGTTGTAATGTTTGGAATTTTATTTGTTTTCAAAGATGAATTATTTAATAATCATTATTTAATGGGACAATGTGTTTTTGGTCACTAAATGTTTTTATTTTTATAAAGTAATATAATATAAAACAAAATTTTATTTAGGAAAAAAATATATTTTTTGAAGTCTATGTCAGTACATTATAGACATTCAAGAAATTAACCTGAGATTTATTACAGTAATGGTGATGTGATTAATCCATTAAATTCATTATTGGGTATTTTTGGGTTAGGGTCTCTTATAAAATATATTTACACATTAATGCTTAGTTCATTTTACTAATTGGTTTTTGTTGAGGAGGTATCCATAATTTTTTTTATTTTTTCAAGTTATATAGTTTTAATGATATAAAGTGTTTGGTATGATTTAATTCATATTGTGTACACCATTTTCATGATAAAAATGGATCATAGGTGTATCTTTTGAAATACAGTAATTTCTTCTTTTTCTTCATTGGGGACCTTTGTGTTTTAAGGGGTTGGTGGTGATGGGATATTTCTATTTCCACTAATAATAACCCTTCATTTATCTCCACTTATACACTGTGATATGGGATGGTTCATTATAAATTTATCAATGGAAATAATATAAATTCTTCCATTTTACCCCCATTTTCTCTCTCGTTTTAATCCATCTATTTTTAGATCATTATATATAAAGATTTCATGAATATTACCACATAAGAATGGTTTTAATTATCTTGGATAATAGATATTTTATGAGTATCTTATAGATATTGTTTTTCTGAGATTGAAAATGTTCCCATGAATGTTGGTCTATTTTGGTGAGGATGAATAATGATAAATCTATGCTAGACTTAGTGGGATTTAATGAGGCTTGACTAATATTAGTGTGAGGTAAACATGAGTATCATGGTTGGTGGTCCATATAATACATTATCATATTCTTTAATATATATTTTTACCTAGTGAATGAATATTTAATCGGTGTGGTTATACTGTATAGAAAACAATATAACCATTAATAATGATATGTGATTACATTAGATCTATTATACTCATTATAAGGGATTTTGAAATCATTGGGTGAATGGGATTTCATGATCAGTGTGTCTAAATGGAGATAAGGTTATATATTTATTGACATGGGTCCATTAATATCTCTCATAATGTTGGTTATATTTTTGGATATCCTAGTGGTTCCCTATATCTATATTTGTTGGATTTAGTGGTTTTTGACTGAGTGTTTATAGGTGAGGTAGTTATTTGTCTTCTGAGTGATGAATGAATCCCTTCATTGGTTGTTGTTTAGTCTCGATGTGCACTTATTGTGAGAAGTGTCCTTTAGATCTTATAATTGGATGAAAAGGATGGTTTTCCTCATGGTGGTGAGTTAATAAGTCCCCATTAGGATAGTTGATATTAATCATAGTTATTTGTATTAGTATGAATCTAATGGGTAGAACATTGGGATTTTAAGGGGGGTTTTATAGGAACTATACCCCTCATGATGAAAATATAGTCAAAGTGATCATATTGGATGTGGCTTCAATAAGAATATATTGTCATGAGCCTGTATCAATGTGAAATTAAGAAGAATTTTCTCGATAATAATAATGGATTTGATGGCAAGTGTGAAAACATTGGTTGTGATGTGAGGGTCTAGATGAGGGATACATTGAGATTTTATGATCATTGTGATAGGCTAGGAACCTATTTGGGGTTTATTGTGAATAGAATAATCTAGGAGATAAATATTACTTTGGGGTTGTAACCTAATGTTTTACACCATTATAAATGATATAACGTTGGTGGGACTATAGGTGTGGGGTAAAGTATTTGATAAATAGGCGAAGTCTAGGCTGTCCATGGGTGAGATAATGTTTATTAAGACTACTTTGGGGGTCACTATGAGTGATAGAGTATTTCTAAAAAAACATAGGATTGATATGTATTCTTTGATATATGTGTGGTGGTGAATGAATTAGATTCTAGACAATAATGAAGGATATTTATTATGGGATGTTCTAGGATATCAGATTTCACAATTGGGGAACCATGAGTGAGATGGGGTTCAAATGTGATGTCAGATTATATGTATGTACCCTTTTATGATTGAGATAATATGGATACTGTTTTGAATATAGAGTAACCAAAAGTTAAAACTAGAGTTTTATTATTAGAAATACCACCCTATTATGACATTTTAGGCAATTTTTAGAACTTAGAAAAAAACCATATCCCATGTCCTTAGGTATATATAGAGTTATGTTTGTGATGGCATGATGATATAATGATGATTTTACCATCAAACCATTGTAGGTATTCTATAGACTTCTGGGGTCTGAGATAGATCATGGTAAGACAATTCATCGGGAATCATGGTGGAATTGTAATTAAAAAATAACCAATTCACTTTCATGAAATCATTACATTCCATGTGAATACATGCATGTGATGTTGTACACACGGTTAATAAAGAGAGACCATCCCAATATGTATTTATCCCGTGCTACAATGAAAATATCATGTACTAAAAAATATATGTCTAGTTTTAGGATCAAAATAGTACAGTTAAAAGATTATACATGATCATAAAAATATTATTTGGATATTATGATTGGTTGTGTCTAGGAGATGGTAGCTGGTCAAGTGTGTCTTTTTTGGATTTCAGATTATTTTTTATATTTAGTCAATTCAGTTGGAGTTCCGTTATTATTTACTATAAGAATGTATTTATTGATTTCTTTCATATAGAGTTTATTATAAAATTAATTCTATTTGACCATGAATACTCTGTGGTTTGTGATAGGTATGATGTGTTAATTTTCATTGTCTATTTGATTATAATTTTATGGAACAATATCCAAATTTTATGGATTAGACCCCGAACCATTTAATTCCATCATATGGTATATAGGGATGCGTGACTAAGGATATGGGGAACCGTTGTTCGTACATTCATTCGCAATTAGGATGTTAATCATCGGGGAACTAAAAAATATTTAGCTTTTTAAAAATGATGAAGCCAAAAAAATAATAATTTGGGAATTAAAAAGACATCACCCATTTACATGTTCCAAAATTATTATTTTTTGTAATTAAATATAAGTATACAAGAAAATGGTTTATAGTATAATGATAAATTTGCAATTTTATATGTAGAAATTTAAGAATTAAATGTTCCTAAAATATACAATCAATTAGTATTATTTTTATTGGCGTCATTTTATTATGAGTAATGAAAATATACATATAAACTCACATTATATATTTTAGAATATTACTGTTTATTTATTCAACTTTTAATGAATGGTTATTCTATCATTATCTTAGAGGAATTATTTATTAATTATATTTTCCACTATTATGTGAAAATATTTTCAGAATGGTTTATTGATTTTCATGAAAAAATACAGTGTAGGATTATTTATAATTATTTTGAAAACATTCCCTCAAAATAGTTCCCCAAACTCATTTTTTCCATTTATTTTCATTTAACATATTAATAAATTGGAATATATTATTATTAAAATAAAATTGAACTTATAAAGATAAAATTGGAATACCAGTAATAAATTATATGAAAATAAAAATCTCATAGTCACAATTTATAGTGTATAGATTCTTTATTTAAAATTGGTTAAGGTAGAATATAAATCTATATTTTTCATTAATAAATTAATTTTTTATTAAAAATTACATTAAAAGAGAATGAATATTGTTCTGTTATAATAATATTTCAATTTTTTATTGGGGTTTCAAAAACAATTGTTGGATTTATGATGAAAAATTATTCATAAATAATCTAATGGTGGAGATTTATGAGCCTCTTAATTCTATAATAGAATCTATACATATTTTTTTAATATATTTTTTATCAGTTATATATAATATATAATAACTAGTTATAATTGATGGATATGAACGATAAAGTGAATTATCATGATATAAATAAATATTTATGATCCCTTTAGAGGATAGGAGTATGCAGACTCTGAAGGAATACAAGTTGTGGATACACATCCATGAATTTATAATAACATATTTATATATATATCTAATATGAAGTATTGATGATTATATGTTATTCATGAATTAAGAGGATAATGGAGTGTATTAACATATACTTCAAAATCATATAAATAGGAATACTCTTTATTTTATTATAAGGTTTTACATATGAGGCATAAAGACCATGAAAAATATTATGACTATATGAGATGATGATAGGAATTTCTTTTATTCTCATGAATGAATTCACACC
Organism: Viscum album; assembly: GCA_963277665.1. Taxonomy (NCBI): domain Eukaryota; kingdom Viridiplantae; phylum Streptophyta; class Magnoliopsida; order Santalales; family Viscaceae; genus Viscum; species Viscum album. The sequence continues at coordinate 1,426,189,155 of OY728156.1, read as the reverse complement.
CATGATTAATTACTAGTAAAAAACTATTAAATTTCATTATTTGATCTCAGGAACTAATGATTAGAAGGTTACTATGGATTATTTATATAGTGAATAGAAAATGTCATATCTAAATTTATCATAGATGTTATTTTTGTGTTTAATATTTTTTTATTACATCACATTATATTAGTTTGATATGAATATTAATAAACAATATACATGTTCCATGTGGATGATGAATATTAGTAGAAGATGAATGAGGATCATTATATAAATTTAGTATAAATATATACAATGGAATCATGTCGAATAATGCAATATTCTATTTATGATTCCAAAGAAAAAAAGATTCTATCATGGAATTTATAGTTGAGAAAATTAGATAAACATTCATTGTACTGGAACTACATTCTGGTGGACTATGAAAATTATTTTGATTTCTATATAGAAATAATACAAGTCAACACTCCTTATAAAATATAAAATAAAAAAATCAGTGCCACTATGAAAAAATATAGAGACCACTGGTTAGCAAAATGTTTCAAAAATCATTACTATTTAATTATCTAAGTCATGGTTTAAATAATTTTGTATATGGTATATGATTTACATTTTGGAGTTAAGTTTAAGAAATAACTATCAAGTAGGATAAAACTCTTATTATAGTTTCCATTTCCACAATATGGTATGAAATAAAAATGTTTTTGTTCTGATATTCAATGTTTTAGATGAATCTTATGGGGTTTCAATATAAAAATAATTTCAAAATTTATAGAAAACACATCATCGTTACATTGAAATCCCTAAAGGTAGACAAAAACCGTATCTATGTTTCATGGATATGAAAATGAAATTATTGTTGTTTTAATAACCTATTTTTACTAATGAAAAAATTTCATGGTTATTGGGATTACATCATGGTTTTTAATATTTTTATATGACTAGTAGAATTTTTGAAATAACCAACTACTAAAACTATAATGTATCTTATGGGTGATATTTGGAAATATATATTGACATCGTTGAATAAGAAAATTTAAGACATAATATATGTTTCTAACTAAGATCATCTAGCCCTCAATATAGAATATTTATCACTATGGGAATAAATATAATACCCAAATATCTTAATTCGTTGAATAATATACTACTAGATTAATATTGCCCTATTAAAAGTGTCATAACATAGTTATATAGATCGAAATTTAGAGACAAAGAAAATTAAACCATGAATGAAATATTTACATTCATGTAGAGTTTTTAATAAAATCTAGTAATGTATAAGAGATTATTGTGTACATATTTACATGATGCATCCAAAAGAAAAAATTAGATAATAGTGGGAAATAATATGTAGGACTTTTATATCATGGATATTAACATTAACCTTTCATGAATGAGAATTGAATATTTTCATTGTGAAATTTTTTCATTTTGGACCTTATTAACATCAGTTGTAAAAAATAATTGACTGTGTCTAATGTGAATTATTTACTGGGATGAATCAATTTAAGAGGTTCCACACAATCTTCCTTCATCGTCACACCACTATTTTTTTAAAAAAAAAAGACAAATTGAATTTATAAAACAACCATTGAATAACAAGAACTATCAACTCCAAAATTGTAAATAGTAATTATAAAAATAATGATGTTAATTTTCCCTTCTTATATTATTTATTATTATCACTTTAGTTCATTTTATCATGAAATCAGAAACATTTAATGAGATAACATCGGTTATGAGTAATATATTTTTTGGAATCGATCTTTTCCCACAATTTCTATTTCCTTATTAGTTGATGGTATACCTCTAAATTTGAATAGATTAATAATTATAATAATAAATATAACATTTTAGTGTTAAAAATGGTGGTACAAGAAATATAAAAATATAATTATTATTAATATATGGAATGGAATTATTTTTTATATAAATATATTTATTTGAATTTAATAAAATCATTACCAAGAAAATAAAAATATTTAAAGAATTGTAAATTTCAACCTTAATTAAAAGTGATTATTTTAAATTTTTATTACCTTGAAAAACATAATTAACCCAAAATTGACCGAGTTATAAATAATATACACACATATTATATTATTTAAAAAAAGTCTATACCATTTCTAGGATGATTTTTTTATTTCCTAGACTATATGTGATGAATCAAATACAACGTAAACCATAGATCACTGAATCAAATTTTAAACCATGACTATATTGATATTTGATTCTATTACCACTTTAAGTAACATTTTTACTCAATATTAATTATAGAAGAATATTATTATACTTATTTATATTTCTTGGAACACTCCCTTGAGCCTCACAACACTAGGAGTTCTGATTATCTCACACATAGTATACAGATTTTTCTAACCTAGAATATGAAAATTACATATAGTTTTAATGAATACATTAAATTTTTAATCTCATTGAAACTATATGATTCTTTTAAGATAATTTAAAGATCTTATTACATCACCCTTTTCCAAAAACTACAAATCAAAAATATATTCCATAATTTGAATAACTATAACTAGAAATAAATGCAATATACTATTGAATTTAATTGATTTTATATTGAAATATATTATATTAACCATGAATGAAATGAAAATTGTTAGTGGATACTTCATTTGAAATGGTATTTTAACATTTATGAAGAAAATAATACTAATTTAATGGTATGATTCATTTCAAAAAATAGCTTTTAATGTTATAAAGTGTTTGTTATTAATCTCTGGATAACTTTAATATTTTTACAATACATAAAAGTATGGGCAATTAATTATAACTTATCATTATATAATTATGAAATTAAACAAAATTAAGGGTTATATATTTTAATATTTCGTTAATCGGAAGTTATCTAATTGAAAATCATTTTTAATATCATAGAATTATTATATTGAATCTATTATTTTTAAAACTATTTCAACTAAAATTTAATTAAGTTATCAAAAATTAATTACATAATAATTAATATTGTAGGGTTAAACCCCATTTTAACATGTTTGATCATTAGATAGAATAAAGTAGTAATTATCAATTAATATTGTAGTATCATTAGTAAAATTACCATTCCATCATAATAGTTTATCTTTAATAAAGAAACCAATATACAAAATGGAATTTGGATTCTGATTAGTATTTAGTGGGGTGAACTAGCCTAGTTATATTTCCAAAATAAAAATATATATAATTTCACTGAATAATCTATTTTTAATGAAACAATGTACTATAGAAGTATTTTATGTTCAGTTTCCCAAATAGAAAAATCAAAGGATTGATGATTACCACCATTTAGTCTTTCCATGATACAATCTTTCGGGAGTTAATGTTTTTCATAATTTTTAGTTATAAGACTATATATATTGTGATATAGAACTATATTATTAAAATTATTCGTCTTTATATATCCTAGAATCAATATATTTAGATACATGAAACATAGATTCCAGGAAACCATGATCAATTTTTATCAATGTTTACATCAATTACATATAGTATTAATAATATATAAATTGAGATTTTTCGTCAAATATAGAGGTCATTTTTAATCCATTAAGGAATAAACTCGCTTTGAAAAAATAATTCTAATGATTAATCATTGTATCCCAAATAGATAAATGATTTTATCCTTATAGGAAACAAGGTTATTCCTATTTTGAATTGTAATTTCATAAAATGATTTACCATTATACATCCTTGAAATAACAAAATTCCTCAGTAAATAAAATTTAACTCAATTTATTTTATATTTAGATAATCAAATACCTCCCACTTCATAGAAATAACTAATACACTTAAAAATTCAGATATGTATTTTAACCTAAAATTTCATAACTAGAATATTTTTCATTGATATTGAAACTATATTTTAATGTACTGATATTCCTCTTATTACCCTGATATTATATAATAAAATAGTCCACCTAAAATACTTGTGATGGAACTTTTAAACCTCCTATTATAAGAATGGATGTGATGTCAACTAAGCTTAAAAATTTCATGATATAATCACATTAAAATTGTTCATCTACACTAAACATTAGACATGATAGTCAATCAACTTGTCTTACAACAATATAATATTTAAAAAACCCTTATGGAGATATATTTATAATATGTGAGATCATAAAAATTATAAAATGGTTTCTATATAATGAGTAATAAAATAATAAAAACCATACAACCGTATAATATCGATGATAAAATATAACTTCATTTTATCAAATGGATTTATCATATAAAGTCAAATTGAAATAATTCATCCTCTAGAGATGTATCTATAATTGTTAATATATTAAAAATGTCATTAAAATGTATTATATTATATAAAATTTATATTTATGTCATATGTGGTGCTGGGATTTTATTTATTCAAGGATCTTTGTGTTGAAGTCTTATAGTACTTGTTTATGATTTACCCAGTGTAAATGATAGTATTTTAATTGCGATGATGATGTAGTCTGATGAGCGGCTCTAACATGTGAACTAGTGTGGTGATGGGTACATTTTTTTAAATAATCATAGTGAGGTTAATTGTACTTTTTATGAAGGTGGTTTGAAGCTACAGTGGGATGATAGAACATGGGTTCTTGTTCTAGTGAAGTGGAGGTGATGTAGATAATTTCTGACATTTGGGGAATGGCACTAGGCCACTATTTATTTGAGTATTCAAGGCCCAATATGATTCTGTTGTGATGAGATCCATGCGTGGATATTTTTGAAATTAAATTATTGAATCTATTTTATATTTCTTTTTTGTTTTTTATTTTTAAATTATGTTGGATTTGTTTGATTTCGATTAAATGTGTTTTTCGAAAATAATGGAAAAGTTTCCTTTAAAAAAATAATTTCTATGATTTGTTGATTAAACGATACTGATCATTAATTAATGATGGTCAGGTATAGCTGTTCTACTACTCCTTTCAGAGAGTATTTCCATATAAATTGAACATAATAGATATATTGTTTTTATAATTTTCTTCCATTTTTATTAATACTAGACAGTGATAATTAATTAATTTAGGTAGAACAAATGTTTAGAATAGAGTATTGAAAATCCTTTAATTATAAACAATATATATGTTTGTCTAAGTAATATTCATATTTACTCCATCAAGACTAGTAATGTTATGAAATTAATAATAAAATCAATATATGAATTTATTTTATAGAATATATTTTTTGAGATCCCTATTAACATTTTTTGGGTATACCTATGGGATTGATATAATAAAAAATTATTTATTTAAATTTATCAACCAATGAATTGACATTGATATTAATTTAATAATTTTATTTACCTCATGTCCTAAATATTGGAAATGAAACTTCCCATGTTCTTGAAATGAGAAAGTAAATATTTATATTTTCATAATCTTTATAGATTATTAAAAAGTAAATATTTTTAAATCATATTTAATTGTTTCAACCATTAAGTTTTCCTTGATAATTTATTATATATTTTTCAATTTTGAATAGTGTATTTTATATTTCAATATCTATTTTTAAAAAACAATTATCTTTGAAAATGAGTATAATTTCTTTGATGAAGGATAATGCAATCATATATGGATGATATTTCATTATTAAATTTGTTTTAAATAACGACTACATGATATAATCCTTTAGGAAGTGCACTATGTTGCATTTGTTGTCAATGAGACATGTTGTTGTCTTAGAATGAATGGATGTCAAGGAATGTCAAGATGTGAATGACAAAGGTTGTGATGGTGATGGTGATGAAGGAGAATGGACATAGTACTAAGATGCATGTCACTTAGGAGATTGACTAAGTGATATAGGAGATGTGGTTGAAACATTCTCTATAAAATCTGACGATTGTTGAGCTGATCTTTAAGTTCATAGAACTTGTATCATGATGATACAATGTCACAACATTGTTTGAAGACCATGCATTGTACTGACAATGCATGAGGAGATGAAAGAAGATCCATCCACAACTTCTAAGTGGGTGAAGTGGTTTAATGAAGTCCATGCACTAACACTTAGAAGTTGTGAATCTGAAGAAGTCCCAATTTGATCTCTGATTAGATCAACGAAGACATTGAAGATTATATGTGATTAAGGAGCTCAGTTGAAGATGAAGACCCTTCGGGAATTCCCTCCTAAGTGAAGATTATTTGTTTAAGAAGAATGGAGGAATTCTAATGAAGAAGAAGAATTGAAATGTGGGAGAAGAGGAAAAATGTAGAAGAAGAATGCCTTGAAGGGCAAGTGGCACTTGGCATATTTTACATGGAGGAAATTGTTTTTACAAAGTCTTATTCAAGACTTAGCCAAAAAAAATTGGCCTGCCCGTGAGCACCTTGTGGGTTCAACCCCAAGGCTCATGTGGGCCTAAGGCGCCACGCCCAAGGGGGAACCCGTGGGGCGAGCTCAGGGCGGCATGGGCGCACCCGCAGACACCACAGAGGCGCTGGGGCACGCCCGGAGGAGCGCAGGGGGCCGTGTATAAGCCCCCGAGGGCACGCGGTGGTGAAACCCGCGCGCCGGAGGAGCATAGTGGGCTCTAGAGCGCGCCCGCAGGGAGAACACGGTGCGGGGCGGCACCGTGGAGGGAGGAGTTTCAACTGGCCGTTCAAGGGAGCGGCTGGGTTATAAGCCGCGGATAAACCGGGCTGCGTTTCGATGTGGGACGCGCAAAAAATCCCGGGAGCAAATCTCCGTCGTCCGTCTCATCGCGCGCTTGATCTGCGCCGCACATCTGATCCGCGGCGCCGCGATCTAATCCAGGCCGCCCGATGTATCTCAAACGTTTGATCCGACGGCCGAGAGCTCGTCTCCTTCCTCGAGCTCGAGCCGAAGCCACCCGCGAGCAGCCGCTGAACCAGAGCACTCCCGACGACCTATTTCGAGTTCCCGGCCACCATTTTCGAAACCGAGACCTCCATTCGGCTCGTCTGGCCACACTGAACAGATCCATGCCTAAAAATTGGCTTGCATGCTATGTTTGGAAGAATTCGAAGAAGGTCGAGGCAAGAGAATCTGCCGAGGCTTTGGGGTGTTTATGCATGCATGGATTGGGTTTAAACAGAGGTCGTGCATGCGTTATAAATCGCATGCACGTGAAGGATAAAAATAAAGAAGGAACCCGCGTGCACCGAATAGAAACACAAAGATCTTAATGATTTCAAAGATCCGAAATCTTCGGGAATTTAAGTTGGAAACACGCGGATCATGTGAGGCATCCCTCTGCCTATAAAAAGAGAGGCCGAGGCATTCTAAATGCTTGCTGAAGTTCTTGTTGAAGATTTGTGTCCCGCGAAGCCTCTGCCTCGCGAAGTTGAAGCCCCGCGCAAGTAAACTTGCGTGGCTGAGTTCCTTGCGCGCAACATCTTTGCGCGACAAGAAGAAGGAGGAGGGGGAGTCCCCTGTGCGCTATCCTTTGCGCGACAGGAAGGAGTTTGGGCAGCACAAATTTGTGCGCCCCCTCTGTGCATCGTGCCCTCTGCGCGGTAGCACTTGCGCGCCCGCGGTGCCTTGCACCCGAGGCTTGATCGCCCTAGAGGCCTTGTGCACTTGCACGCTGCCTTGTGCACCAAGTGTGCCTTGTGCTTTGTTGAAGAAGAGGAGGCCGCGGCTCATCAAACACGTGCGCGCCTACTTTGAAGGTGGAAGAACCCGAGGTCTTGTGTGTGCATTTGAAGAAGAGGTCGTAGCCTTTGGGGTGTGCAAAAGGGGAAGGAGGCCCTAAACATTGGTGTGTGCAAAAAGAAAACAAGTGGCCGTAGCCCTTGTGTGTGTGCCCATATTGAAGAACACATCGTGTGTGTGTTAAGTGCAAAGAAGGGCAGTAGGTGTTCGGGTGTGTGTGCAAGAAGGGAAGAGAAGGCCGAGCCTTAGTGCCTTGTGTGCCAAAGAAGGCCGAGGCCTTGCCTCTTGTGTGTGCATAGTAAAGAAGGAAGGCCACCACATCCCTCATGTGTGTGCAACAAGTGAAGACCACACTATTTGTGTGTGTGCAAAGTGGACAAGAATACCTACGGGCCAAGTGTGTGTGCTAAGTGGAGAAGAAGTACCCGAGGCACTTTGTGTGCAATTTGAAGAAGGAGGCCGTAGCCCTTGTTGGGTATGCACACTTGAAGATTAAAAGAGAAAGGACAAATTGTGTGTGCAAAGGAAGTGAAAGGCCGTAGCCTTGTGTGGGTGAAGTGAAGACCACACCTTAGTGTGTGTGTGCTAAATTGAAGAACCACCTATGGGTTAAGTGTGTGCAACAACAATAAGAACACACTTTAAGTGTGTGCATTTGAAGAGGCCGAGGGCTGTGACCTTGTGTGTGCATACCTTGAAGAACAAACTAAAGTAGAACACACTCTAAGTGTGTAAACCAATTGGATAAAGTGTGTGAAGTTCAGTGAAGATGTGTGCATAAAGTGACTACACCCTTTGTGGGTCTACTGCACCAAGAGGAAGAAAAGGTGAGTGCATGCATGCATGCATGCACATGCACATGTGAACAAAAGCCAAATCTGGTTGTGTGCATTTGAGTTGACCAAGACCAGAGGATCTTGAAGAATTTGAGAAGGCCATGCGCTCAGTACATGAAGTTGTTTTGAACTGAGACTGGACCAGACCGAAGATAAAGATATTATTTGTCTGAGCATTCAGTAATTGGAGAGAAGCCGGGGCATCCTTAGAAGAAGGTGATAAAGCCCGAGCAAGATGAGAAGATCCTGATCATCACAAGTGATCAGAGGTACAGAGCAAGGCCAGCAGCCTTTATCCCAGGCTGCTGAGGATACTTGAAGAACTTAAAGTGAAGAAGAGCTACTCGTGTGACTCGAGGAGCCAAGAGAAGACCCTGTGGGACTCAGGGAGAAGAAGTCTTCAGTGGGATTCTGGAGCAGGCCAGTGGGACTCTGGTAACACAGTGGGACGCAGTATAAAGACCCTCCTGTGGGACTCAGGAGAGATACTGTGGGAAGCTGTATCGACCATTGTAATACTAACAGATTATAATGGGAGAATCCATGCTGGGAGAGCATGGCAAGGATGTAGGCCTTTGGTGCCGAACCTTGTAAATCCTTGTGTCCTGTGCCTTTTCATTACTGCATTATCCGGGAAAGGTTGAGAGATACAAGAAGAGTGGATCGAGGCTTTAACCAGCCATAGAGGTTTAATTGATTAAGAATCAATTAGTAAATTTTTTTAAAGGATCACTGATTCACCCCCTCCCCCTCTCAGTGATTCACACTGATCTGGGCACTTCAATTGGTATCAGAGCGAGGTTACCTCTAAAATATCCAAGAGAGTCTATATGGAGTGCAGATTTGGGGAAACGAGCGACCAACCTCAAATGGAGATATCTGCCAAGACTCAGAAAAATAGAAAGAAGAAACAGGCCAAGAAGATGAAGAAAGCCTGTCCTAGCTGTGATGAAGTTGAAACAATGAATGATCTTCAGAGTGCACTCAAATATCTTCAGAAGACAGTTCCCATGGAAGTGGCAAAGTGTATAGCTACAAGCATCCATGATCTTCATGAAGAAAAATCACAGTTAGAAGAAGAAGCCAATGCTATGGAAGATCAGCTGGCAAAAAGGGTTGGCATAACCAACACTCTCAGAAAGCTGGTGAATGCCAAGGATGAAACTGTTTCCCTTTGCAATAAAAGATATGAAGATACCTGTGAAGAATTGAAAAGGAGCTCTTCTGAGAAAGAAATATTTTTGATAATTATCAAAGAAGTGTTCCATGCACTGGAGAAGCGGCACAAAGTGTCAATGAATGTCAGAGATGCTCAACTAGAAGAAAAAGTCAAATTGGTGAAGGAGCTGGACAATTCATTGCAAGAATTGAAGCAGATGCATGAAGACCAGATGGAACAGCTGAAACAGAATTGGGAAGGAAGGCTAAGAACTGTTGAGGATGAGAAGAACTCCCTCAATATGAAATGCTTTGAACTAGAGGTGATATTGAAAAATCAGCAATCACCTAAAGCTGAATCCTCCCAGTCAGCTGGAAGAAGAAATGTTGCTACTCAAGTATGCATTGAGCAGGATGATTCTAAAAGAAAGAAATCCTCTTATGAAAGTGAAACAACTTCTAAAAAGAAGGTATCATCCATACCATCTTGTACCCATGCTTCTAAAAGTGTTTCCACAAAAAGTGCAGGATGGAAGAATAATTCCAAACAAGTATGGATGAAGAAAATGAAGAAGCAGAGCTCTCCTGAAACAACACAGCAATTCAAGAGAAATGCCCAACAGCAAGAAGGACTCAAGAGGTCAAGATTTGTGGGTCAATGTTGGCGTTGTAACAAGTATGGGCATTGTGCAAAGGATTGTTGGTACAATCCACTGAATGCCAAAGCACATAGGAAGCCCATGCCTAGGGGGAGAAAACCAGAAGTAAAGAAGCAACATCCACAGGTCCAGAGACATCTGTTTACTGCAAATAGATTTGGATTACTTGACAACATCTGGGATGATTGAAAAAGTGGTCAAAAAGATACATGTCAGTCTCCAACTGTATCCAGAGCTCAAAAGAAGAAAAGATCACAGAACCTGGCTCAAAAAGATTCCTTGGGAAGCAAGAAGAAGAAAGTGGAAAATGCTCCCAAGAAGTGTTTGAGAAATGAAGAGAAGTCCTTGGAGTCTGAGTCCAAGAAGGGTGATGCATCCAGAAGGACCACCAAGAAATGCTTCTACTGTGGAAAGAAAGGACACATCATGGACCTTTGTATAGAAGCCATGAAACTAAATAGAAGCAGACTGAACTCCAAAAGACAATCAATCCAGAAGAAGAAGGGATTGATTGAAAATAAGTTGCCTAAGAAAGGTAGCTTAACAGCATCAAAAGAACCATTTGGAATATCCAGAACTGAGGCCACTCTTCCAAATGATTTACTTGTCATATGGCCACATCAGTTGCAACTTGCCAGAGAACTACAAAGAGTTAAAGATGAAGCTCTGGCAATTGCTAAAGCAAGAGGTAAGAAGAAGATTTCACATGAAGATGTTCTGAGAACCACACCAGCACAATCATCAATGAAGATCAAATGTGCAAGTGTGAAGACTGGTGAAAATGGGACATCTCGGTTGAGAGAATCTTCTCAACCTTGTTGTTCACATTGATGAACCAAGGAGGTTCCATCTTATTCCCTTGTACTATTGGTATTTACATGTGCTGACATTGCAGGGAATTGAAGATGATGATCATTCTCAGCTGGAGGATGGTTTGGAAGGAATGGAGTGCACCCCTTGAGGGGGAGCCAATCTGGAGAAGATGATGTTCTAAAATTAATATCATCTTGAAAAAGTGAAGGTAATCCAATCATACTTTCATCCCTTGGTTCTTAATTGAGGCTATCTTGTCAATTAAGGGGGAGTATGGATTGAAGACAATTGGATGAAAGGGGGAGCTTTATCTTTTCACCTGAACATTCTAATGTGTTTTGTGAAGTATGTGCAGGATTTAGCAATTCATTGTTATATCTGAAAAATTTTCAAACCCCTGAAGCATGATCTCACATGTGTAGAGAATTGTGGATAGCATTGAGTTTCTTGGTCATATCACTCTTGTTTTCTACACCGGGTTAGCCCAAGTAGACTTAGAGCTGATTTACTAAAGGTTCATTGCTCAAGTGAACATGTGACATCATCCCTCTCTTAGTGCTTTTCAAGAAGATGCTATTCGAAGGGAGGAAGAGATATTTGTGAAAGAATACCACACCACACCTTTGCATTTGATTGCCAATAAGGGGGAGAAAATATTGGCACACATATTGACCCATTCATATGTGCTGAAGGAGTGTATTGACAACAAATACAAAGGGGGAGATTGAAGTGCACTATGTTGCATTAGTTGTCAATGAGACATGTTGTTGTCTTAGAATGAATGGATGTCAAGGAATGTCAAGATGTGAATGACAAAGGTTGTGATGGTGATGGTGATGAAGGAGAATGGCCATAGTACTAAGATGCATGTCACTTAGGAGATTCACTAAGTGATATAGGAGATGTGGTTGAAGCATTCTCTATAAAATCTGACGATTGTTGAGCTGATCTTTAAGTTCATAGAACTTGTATCATGATGATACAATGTCACAACATTGTTTGAAGACCATGCATTGTACTGACAATGCATGAGGAGATGAAAGAAGATCCATCCACAACTTCTAAGTGGGTGAAGTGGTTTAATGAAGTCCATGCACTAACACTTAGAAGTTGTGAATCTGAAGAAGTCCCAATTTGATCTCTGATTAGATCAACGAAGACATTGAAGATTATATGTGATTAAGGAGCTCAGTTGAAGATGAAGACCCTTCGGGAATTCCCTCCTAAGTGAAGATTTTTTGTTTAAGAAGAATGGAGGAATTCTAATGAAGAAGAAGAATTGAAATGTGGGAGAAGAGGAAAAATGTAGAAGAAGAATGCCTTGAAGGGCAAGTGGCACTTGGCATATTTTACATGGAGGACTTTGTTTTTACAAAGTCTTATTCAAGACTTAGCCAAAAAAAATTGGCCTGCCCGTGAGCACCTTGTGGGTTCAACCCCAAGGCTCATGTGGGCCTAAGGCGCCACGCCCAAGGGGGAACCCGTGGGGCGAGCTCAGGGCGGCAGGGGCACACCCGCAGACACCACAGAGGCGATGGGGCACGCCCGGAGGAGCGCAGGGGGCCGTGTATAAGCCCCCGAGGGCACGCGGTGGTGAAACCCGCGCGCCGGAGGAGCATAGTGGGCGCTAGAGCGCGCCCGCAGGGAGAACACGGTGCGGGGCGGCACCGTGGAGGGAGGAGTTTCAACTGGCCGTTCAAGGGAGCGGCTGGGTTATAAGCCGCGGATAAACCGGGCTGCGTTTCGATGTGGGACGCGCAAAAAATCCCGGGAGCAAATCTCCGCCGTCCGTCTCATCGCGCGCTTGATCTGCGCCGCACATCTGATCCGCGGCGCCGCGATCTAATCCAGGCCGCCCGATGTATCTCAAACGCCTGATCCGACGGCCGAGAGCTCGTCTCCTTCCTCGAGCTCGAGCCGAAGCCACCCGCGAGCAGCCGCTGAACCAGAGCACTCCCGACGACCTATTTCGAGTTCCCGGCCACCATTTTCGAAACTGAGACCTCCATTCGGCTCGTCTGGCCACACTGAACAGATCCATGCCTAAAAATTGGCTTGCATGCTATGTTTGGAAGAATTCGAAGAAGGTCGAGGAAAGAGAATCTGCCGAGGCTTTGGGGTGTTTATGCATGCATGGATTGGGTTTAAACAGAGGCCGTGCATGCGTTATAAATCGCATGCACGTGAAGGATAAAAATAAAGAAGGAACCCGCGTGCACCGAATAGAAACACAAAGATCTTAAAGATTTCAAAGATCCGAAATCTTCGGGAATTTATGTTGGAAACACGCGGATCATGTGAGGCATCCCTCTGCCTATAAAAAGAGAGTCCGAGGCATTCTAAATGCTTGCTGAAGTTCTTGTTGAAGATTTGTGTCCCGCGAAGCCTCTGCCTCGCGAAGTTGAAGCCCCGCGCAAGTAAACTTGCGTGGCTGAGTTCCTTGCGCGCAACATCTTTGCGCGACAAGAAGAAGGAGGAGGGGGAGTCCCCTGTGCGCTATCCTTTGCGCGACAGGAAGGAGTTTGGGCAGCACAAAGTTGTGCGCCCCCTCTGTGCACCGTGCCCTCTGCGCGGTAGCACTTGCGCGCCAGCGGTGCCTTGCACCCGAGGCTTGCTCGCCCTAGAGGCCTTGTGCACTTGCACGCTGCCTTGTGCACCAAGTGTGCCTTGTGCTTTGTTGAAGAAGAGGAGGCCGCGGCTCATCAAACACTTGCGCGCCTACTTTGAAGGTGGAAGAACCCGAGGTCTTGTGTGTGCATTTGAAGAAGAGGGCGTAGCCTTTGGGGTGTGCAAAAGGAGAAGGAGGCCCTAAACATTGGTGTGTGCAAAAAGAAAACAAGTGGTCGTAGCCCTTGTGTGTGTGCCCATATTGAAGAACACATCGTGTGTGTGTTAAGTGCAAAGAAGGGCAGTAGGTGTTCGGGTGTGTGTGCAAGAAGGGAAGAGAAGGCCGAGCCTTAGTGCCTTGTGTGCCAAAGAAGGCCGAGGCCTTGCCTCTTGTGTGTGCATAGTAAAGAAGGAAGGCTACCACATCCCTCATGTGTGTGCAACAAGTGAAGACCACACTATTTGTGTGTGTGCAAAGTGGACAAGAATACCTACGGGCCAAGTGTGTGTGCTAAGTGGAGAAGAAGTACCCGAGGCACTTTGTGTGCAATTTGAAGAAGGAGGCCGTAGCCCTTGTTGGGTATGCACACTTGAAGATTAAAAGAGAAAGGACAAATTGTGTGTGCAAAGGAAGTGAAAGGCCGTAGCCTTGTGTGGGTGAAGTGAAGACCACACCTTAGTGTGTGTGTGCTAAATTGAAGAACCACCTATGGGTTAAGTGTGTGCAACAACAATAAGAACACACTTTAAGTGTGTGCATTTGAAGAGGCCGAGGGCTATGACCTTGTGTGTGCATACCTTGAAGAACAAACTAAAGTAGAACACACTCTAAGTGTGTAAACCAATTGGATAAAGTGTGTGAAGTTCAGTGAAGATGTGTGCTTAAAGTGACTACACCCTTTGTGGGTCTACTGCACCAAGAGGAAGAAAAGGTGAGTGCATGCATGCATGCATGCACATGCACATGTGAACAAAAGCCAAATCTGGTTGTGTGCATTTGAGTTGACCAAGACCAGAGGATCTTGAAGAATTTGAGAAGGCCATGCGCTCAGTGCATGAAGTTGTTTTGAACTAAGACTAGACCAGACCGAAGATAAAGATATTATTTGTCTGAGCATTCAGTAATTGGAGAGAAGCCGGGGCATCCTTAGAAGAAGGTGATAAAGCCCGAGCAAGATGAGAAGATCCTGATCATCACAAGTGATCAGAGGTACAGAGCAAGGCCAGCAGCCTTTATCCCAGGCTGCTAAGGATACTTGAAGAACTTAAAGTGAAGAAGAGCTACTCGTGTGACTCGAGGAGCCAAGAGAAGACCCTGTGGGACTCAGGGAGAAGAAGTCTTCAGTGGGATTCTGGAGCAGGCCAGTGGGACTCTGGTAACACTGTGGGACGCAGTATAAAGACCCTCCTGTGGGACTCAGGAGAGATACGGTGGGAAGCTGTATCGACCATTGTAATACTAACAGATTATAATGGGAGAATCCATGCTGGGAGAGCATGGCAAGGATGTAGGCCTTTGGTGCCGAACCTTGTAAATCCTTGTGTCCTGTGCCTTTTCATTACTGCAATATCCGGGAAAGGTTGAGAGATACAAGAAGAGTGGATCGAGGCTTTAACCAGCCATAGAGGTTTAATTGATTAAGAATCAATTAGTAAAAAGTTTTAAAGGATCACTGATTCACCCCCTCCCCCTCTCAGTGATTCACACTGATCTGGGCACTTCACTTTACTTATGTAATTTTAGTTTAACTTATTTGTCAAAAGAATCATTATCACACATAGTTGAACCCATATCTACATTAAAAATATTTTTTTAATCCAATATCATTAATGATGTATTAAAATTTATAAATAGAATTGGTTGATTCTCTTCCCACTGAATCAATCAAACCATAACAGGATTATTTTTATAAGATAATTTATAGAGTGTCTTTTGTAAAACAAAATTTAAAATAATCAAGTGATTCATTATAAAAAATATCGTATCAAGTTTACATTTTTTAATTCTATGTACATTCTTTGTGTCCCAGTTGTAGTTTGGATCATTTATATTATATTATGTCAGGATATTATTATCATTTTTGGTTATAAATTCCATACTTTCAACATGTATAAAAGTTATAAATATTTATTCAGGTCTACTAATAAAAATATTTGAATCAAGAACAATGATATAAGGGTCACAATTAATATATTTTACATACCCAATTTTCTTATAAATTTTTTATCTTTTAGTTGTTCTAATGTGAAGGATATTTAATAGTGAATTCTCTATTAGGGTATATTTTTATATAAATGGAGTTATTTTTGAATAATAGTGAGGAGAAATGGATGTGATTAGTGGCCTTTATAATGTATTGTATTCCCAATATACCTCTCTAATTTTTCTATGGATTGAATAATTTTTAATCAATGGGAAAAATGATTTTAAATAATAATTCTGATTATCACCCAACCATTGAATTAAAATATTAATATACTATAAATGAAGAACATGTATCGTTAAATAGATTTAAAGTTTACTATTGCCTTTGATCAATTTTTAATGGTATCATAAGGAAAAACCTTTATACTCTTCCCTTTATGGTGTATCCATAGTCTATGACAAATTACTCAATTTTTTGGAAAGACTATTGCATCCTTTATAATATTTAAGTTCTTATATAGCTAATAATAAGGGAAGTTGAGATCCTTATGGGGGAGGAATTATTTAATACATTCTCATGTTTTACCACACTCAATATTTAATTAAAAAACACTCTTATATAATCATTTGGATGTTTCCTAGTTATAACAACATTAACTAATGAATTACACATCACATTAGTGTAATTGTTTTTCAATTCATGCGTTCAGTTCACGCATTTATTCTATAATATGATTCTTTTAGTCAATAGTAGACAACAAGTAAGATGGATTTATGTTTTTTACATCATAGTTACTAAAAAACATAATTTAATTGAGGTATTGATAAATGAAATTTACCATAATATTCCTGGGAATGAGACTTACCAATTTCATATAAAATGACTTTCCCATGAAACCATTATACAATATCCATGTATCGTATAACATGATAAAACTAAATGTATAAAATAATATTTGTTTCTATATTCTTATCACATTCTATGGTATTTCATATCATACAATATTATATCATAAATGGTTTTCACATGTTCCATAAAATATCCAACTTTCACAATAACCAAATATATTTTTTTCACTTCAGTATATATCATATCATATACTAAATCATGTTTAACATCCCATTCCTAATGATCAGTAATTTGGAATCTATATCTTTCATCACATGGCCTCAAGCACATATCCCCATAATCAATTGGTTGTAGACTTGAAGTGTAAGTATAATTATTGTACAGTGGGAGACTATACCCTTGTGATCAAAGAAGTATAAGGGTCTAATCATTTGTAAATCAAAGAAGACTGATGAAATAGTATGATGGAATATAGTGGTTGTGGAGGATAAATGTAATAACTAAAAAAACAAGGCCAGTACCAATATATAGTCAACTTTCCTTGCATATACATGTTATGGTACCTAGTAAAGTAAGAAAATTATAACATGTTGTATATTATAAATCATGCACAATTAAAGGAGTAAAAAGTCATAGAGGGAGGCCTACTCGAGCTTCCAGAGTACTCACTTAGTCCTATACTTCAAAATCACAAGTAGAAAAATAATAATATTGGAAATCAACAAAGCACCTATGAACAAGAGAATATACTCGGGTACCCCAAAGAAATGGTGGATAGAGAAGGATGTGAGATATACTTAGTAGGCCCCCACCAATGGAGATTAAAGAAAAATATAATCTGGGCATAAAAAATAACAAGTGTTCCAGATAAAGAATTAAATTAGAAATAAGGAAAAAAATAAATAACCATTTTTGATTAGGTTTCATAAGGATACCAGACATTCCATTCCTACTTTATCCTATGTAAAAAAGGTATAAACCAAGGATAACCTTCAGAACATTTACATGTTGGAATTTATAACAAAACATCACAAAATGTGTATTATCGAAATAAAAAATATGATTTATCATGGTGGATGTGTTCATTGGACAAAAAATACATACGAATATCTTTTACTAAAAATGAAATCTCGAAAATTATATATGCAATATCTTATACCCATATGAGGAGAACCTTTATTAGGAACCTATTCATCGCACTAGGAGAACCATAAGTGGTTATAGTCATTGGATCCCTTTTAATGCGATCCATTAATCGGATCACAAGTTTGTCTCTCTTCCTAATTTGATACAACAACCTCTAATCCCATTCTTAGTACATCACGTAAGGGACAACGTCTCACCTTTGGTCTTGACTAACATCTCTCCAACAAGACCATCTGTTGTCTCTGCTCAAGGGAATTAGTATCACTCAAAATTATGTAAGAGAAACATAATGTGATCTCGTACTAGCATTCCACTATCATGACCGGTGTACACAAAATCCAAATAGTGTATCTGATAAAAAAATTAGTCCTTCCTTGGCATTCCATGTAAGGGAACCCATGTATCACTCATGATGTTGAAATTATATTTAAAATGATTAAATTATTCAATAAATTATTCCTTGAAATTTTAAATAAATAAATGGTCCATGAATGTAACCATGTACAAACATAACCACTTTGATAGGTAGGAAGTTGAGCATAAAACAAAAAACATCTCAAACCATAAATGCTAATGGACATTACCATTCCCATTTTTCATTTCCATTGATAAATAAAACATCCCTTTTAATATGAATTCCACAAATCAAAACGTCAAACCAATAAGATTAAAATTATTTTCATAGAAGACAATGCCCCCGAATAGAGGGGTTTTATTAGAACAAAATACATGATTATCAAATAACTCATTCCATTTAGTTTATATAAATCTATTTCATCAAAAGCATAATTAAACCCATTACAACGAGGTTTTTAATAAATGACTATCCCAATTAAACATATAAATTAAAATAAAATTCTAGATGGTGGATTAAAAAATGGATGTTTGTACTTAAAAGTGGAAAACTAGATTAACCCATCCAATGGGGATGTTTAATATACATTCATAACCTTCAACCTTATAAGGATTATAAAAGAATTATAAGGAAGTCTAATAAATTTACATGAATAAAATTTATAATTTATTTGAGGTTTCTTGTATGTACGTCACGTGTCACATGGAAGGATTTTATTAATGAGAAAAATAATAAGAAAAATATACACCACTGACCTCATACATGGGATGCTATACTCATCCAATATCTAGGTATTCTTCGATACAGTTTAGAAGAAAACAAATAAACATACGGACTACTTTAAAATATCATGAATGTGATATCAAAAAAATTGTAAAATTTCTTGGAGCAGAAAAATAAGAAAGAATAATTACTAAATGATAGTGTACCAATACAAATTGATAGAAACTGTCAGCATTAGATTCATACTTTAGATGAAGGAGTTATCATAATCCCTAGAGTATAGAGGAGGAGGAACCAATGGTGCACCGGATGAGCCTCATCTGGCTAGAGGAGGAGGAGTAAAGTGAAAATAAGGATTTAAAACACATTTATAGAAAAGGAAAACTTCACCCATATATCTAATTCACATGTTTTGGAAAAACTGTCCACCAATCAGGTGACTCTTTCTGGTCATGAACCACTACCCCGATATAGTTTTACCACACAGTTTGGCTAACCATGAGCTAGCCATGAAATGAAATGTACTAAAACTACCTAAGTGGAACTAATAATTGAGACTGGTTGCATGGTTTGGGAAACCATTAATAGCCTATGTAATGGATATATGCTTAACTATACATGTTGCATGGTTTACTACATAGGTATAATAAATTTTAGATGAAACGTATGCCCCTAGCGGTTCGAGAAAAATATATATTTTTTGGTTTTGACCCTCATAAAACTCAAATGACAACCTTAGAAACCACTCAGTCCAAAACTAATCATACAAGACACATTGAATTTTTCTAACATTCTAAATATTATTCTGATTCTCTGTTTAGAAAACATACCATTCATAATATATCATTAACTAAATTTACATGAAATTTCATTTGGTCCAAAAACATGGGACACTAAAAAAATCCCAACAAAAGAACTTCTCATCCAAATGATGAATTTGGGAAAAGAAGTAACAAAAAATGATAAAATTAGTTTTGGAAGTATTATTCAAGAGGGAACATTTCATTTCTAAATTCCCTAAATGCCTTCAAGCATCACATTAAAACATGTCGCAAAAGCTGTATAAAATCAATATACTATTTGGGTTTATGAAAAAAAATTAATAGGGGATACCTAAGCCCATATTACCCATTAAATTATCACATAATCACCACCTTTATAAAAATATCAATATTAAATTCCACCGTCACTTTTTCTACATTAGAGGCCAGCTATGAAACATACTATATCCATTATCGGAGGTTCGATTTAATAATTTCTTTATCATTCCAACAATGTACATGTAATTACACTAAAATTTTACAAATTTCAGATAATGAATCAACCTCAAATATTGGTTGAGATAAAATTCATAAAAAATTTTCCCAAAATGCATCACACCTACAGCAAACCAACATCATTCCTTAAATAGGTTCTTCACTGACCGTATAGGACATGATATAGGGGTATCACGTTGCACTATACTCGGTGGACTACCCTCAAGGAACCTGTCTAAAATGACTGAATCATTGAAAAATCATGACAGAGTACGTCTAGATAAATGCACCTGAAGACTTCTTCAAACACACTCACTGAATCATATCACTAGTTTTTGGTGATTATTCCATCAAAAAATATAATGAAATATGTTATACCTTAGCATCAATAATAGTGCATTCTTGATCCAACAATTGGTCCATTGTAACCATTTAAACATCATTACTGAGCTCATATGACGTTTGGGGTTAATAGGGATTAAACAACAATAATCCAAGGATCTCATCAATGGTATTCCACTATAAAATTTAAGAAAGAGATCTGGCTACAAAACCAGGTATTCATATACCATGAGCACATACTTACTCCAATTCAGATCGACCTGACGATAAAGATTAGGTGAAAAGAATGTTTTCATGTGTCCATCTACAGTTTTCTTAAATGGGATCTCTAGAATCACTCCATACTAAAAATTACTCCAAAAAATACATCCTTACAAATGGAACTTTGATAGAGAATTAAAAAATCCAAACAAAATTCAAAACATAGTGTGTCATACAACTGATGCTCTCTTAGTGCACCCAAAAGATGTCAACATGTGGGAGAAGATTGTATTTTAGGAGAGAGGTCACTATAAATAAATGAACATTTTCCATAAAGTACCCGATACACCTTTTCTACATCAAAATGATGATTCCAATATGGTTTCCTCCCATCCATACATAACCACTAAAAGAGGAACCGTTGAATCTGTAATAGTCTATATATTGTAGAAAATGTTTGTCTTCACCCAACGATTCCTTAATAGTCAAACCATGATACGTTCACCACTTGATGCCTCACATGGTTTCTTGAGCTCGAAAACCAATTACCTTTTATGAAAACATTATTTCAATTCATTCATACATATTCAACCCATAATCATTGTGCTTCTTCATAAGCATGACTAAAAAATTTGTAATTCTCATCAATCAGTCATTTTAAGCTAGCTCACCAATTTCCAATTTGTCCTTCCATGGTGGGACTCCCTCTAATAAAAGGAAACACCATGAATCATCAAATACAAATCAACCCACATTTTTATTTTCCATAATAAAATATATATAGAAGAAGGGACCCTACACCACAATACATTCTCCATTGACCGATCATCGTGGGTCCTAGAGGTGTCCAACACACTACCAAGAAGCATTAAACTATGGGGATGTAAAATGTAGACACATAAATTCTTGCTAGATCATTTGGTTTAGGATCCAAAAAAACTAACCAGCATGTCAAAAAACCTAATCCTCATAATGAAAAAATCTTATACCTATTGAACAATGATGATAATCCGGATTAGAATGAAGACTACATAAGTATGTAATGTGATATTCTGATAGTAGTATTGGTAATATATGTTTTGAGGTATTATATATCAAAATAAACATTAGTGAATAATTGAAAAACATTTTTGTGTTGTGAATATTTTTGGTCACAAGGTTTTTTGTTATAATTTTACTCTATGATGAAATGGTCAGGAGTTGGTACTCATTTATTTAATAAT
This sequence comes from Viscum album, assembly GCA_963277665.1. NCBI lineage: Eukaryota > Viridiplantae > Streptophyta > Magnoliopsida > Santalales > Viscaceae > Viscum > Viscum album. The sequence continues at coordinate 1,426,167,226 of OY728156.1, read as the reverse complement.
AGTGTCTCTCTAAGGTTTCTATAGTTTATTTTCACTATATATTTAATGATTATAATTTTGAATCGGTGTTGTAACATTACATTATTTTGGAGACATTTTTATTTAAAATGTTGTTATAGATGAACACCTCTCTTTGTATTAATGATGATTAGTGGATATTGTAATCTTGGGTATTCCAGATCATGCTAATCATAAGCAATTGAACAATAATCCTTCTAAACTCATTCTTCCACTATTTATATGTTATATTGAGAATTTTAATTCTTAATGAAGTGATTAAAGAAGTAATTATTTGGTATTTTATTGATTAAAATGTCAAAATTTTAAGAAAAACATTTTTATAAACTAGTGATAATATTTCTTTCGTGATAGAATATAAAATAAATTTATTCATTAATTCCTCCACACACGCATTGAGGCCTTGAGGATCATAACACCTACTAACATATAAATATATATAATTCATATCAGATGAATGTTCTATGTTTCTTATAATGAATACTTGTTATTAGATTATTGGATGTGAAATGTCTTTTTTTAATTTATTTTGTTTATAATCATTATTCTTGTAATTGTTAAAATAATTCAATGAATAAAAATATAAATCACATACGATATGGAATTATCACATTTTTAATGATATTAATCTTCCATTCATATTAACTATTACCATATATGTTTCTAATGTTAAAATAAATAGATATATTCCCCATTAGGAACTTATTTCCATGGTTGTGGAGGATCAATGGTATATTTAGAATGATTATAATGATCATAATAAAAATTTTTCTCTGTTTTTATAGAATATATCATTGTCATTAGTATTAACATATTTAAATGAATATATTACAAGTTACTAATCCTATATGTGGAAACAAGAATATAAAATAATCAAAATTTCAAAATTATCATATATGTTATCCAAAATTTTAGTTCTTCATGATGATTCTACTAATGAATACATTAAATTGGTAAATCCATTGGCAAAAACTATTAGAGTTTTCATTCAGACACATTATAAATTTACAGTACTAATAAATAAATGCCTTATAATTCCAAAAAAACTAAAATTATCAATATAGACACTTAAATAATATTCCGTTGAATCTTAATTTTTTGTATCTTTTTTTATTTTTTTATTTTCTTTTGAGGAATTCAATAAATATTTAGAATAATTGTACGGTTAAATAAGATTTTTTAATACTTAATTTAACCAAAAATTATGAATTAATTATAATTAAAATAGAAGAATTTAGAGGATGAAATAGTTATTGATTTAAATAATTATAAGTTAATTAAATTAATATTATGAAGTTTTCAAAATTTTAATGGAATGTATTAATGAGTATTTTTTTTAGTATTTAATATTTTTATATATTGGAAATATTTTTAAAAATTGTAAAAAATTTTATAGAATAAGAATTTGATGTGGAATGTGAGTCATCCAAATGTTTCTCAAAGATATATTATTCATTGATATGTAATTCTATGTCTTCTTCTAAGGGAAAAGGTCAAAATTTATCATAAATTTAAAATTTAAAATTTATTATCTATATTATATGATGAAAACATTTGTGACTATGAAACTAAAATTGAAACATTTAGGTAATACTAAGAGATTTTTTTGATCGCTAATGTGAATTATAATCAATTCATGAGTGATTAAGAAAGTGGGAATAAAAATGGGGACGAAAATGGTATAGATTTATAGTTGAATACTAATATGAATGTCTGCATTTAAAATATCACAATGTTGTAGAAATAGACTTATAATTATATGTAATTCATTCAAACATAAAATGAAATTGATTTTTACCACATTTCAATGGAATCAATTATATTGAATGAGAATGAATCATTCAAGTTGTTTATCAGTGGAGAGAATAACATGAAGAAGGATAAGTCAGGCAATATTAAATAGAATCAATTTTATATTAAAAATGTTACAAGAAGCTATTTTTTGTAGATTATATCATAACAATGAATTTTAACTTTGATAAATATATATATGATATAGGAAAAGATATATTGGATTGGTTATGATTTTTAGAGACTGAAATATGTTTAATGATTTTATATATTAATGAAAAACTCACTAATCCATTTTAAATGGTTTTATATGTATTTAAAATTAATGGATGATTTAAATTTATCGTCAAAATAAGGGAATATTGGGGAATAGAATAATGAATATAAAAATTGGGTATTTCATGAAATTCCAATTTGAATGAAAATATTTATAAAAAATAAAATTCAAAAATCAGTGAATAATTTTAATATTCAAGTAAATACATTCAGATTACGTAATAAATATATTTTCACAAAAAAATGAAATAAATAAGTGTATAAATGACTTATGAAAATAATGTTTCATTTCTCAGTGAGGAAGAAGTTTATTGATGAAATACTTTTTTTATGAATAATCCTAGTGTGGGGTGGAATTGAACATTTGGAATTATGATTTTATCTTAATGAGGATCATTTTATTGAACCCCTGAGATTTGGTAGTCTGGATTTGGGGGAATTATCCCATAATAGATTAGAGTTTTCAAGGAAATATGAAAATTATTTTGTTAATATAGAGAATCAATTTTAAACTTTGAAAGAACATTGTTGATGTGTGAAAACCTAATTCTATATACATAGAAATAACATATAATTTAACCTATTTAGTTCAGTTTGATTGGTTACACTAAAAGGACTTTTATATGAAAAAACATTTAAAGGAAAGGTGAAAGATATTAAATTTTATGTTTTACTAAAATATTTATAAATTGAAATCCAATTAAAACTATGCAATGAGTGTTCATATCATATTACATAAGAATTGAATAATATAAAAGACCTTGAAAAGTGATAATAATGTTCTTCCATAATTTTAAATAATTGTTCAATCAATTTTTAAAGAGTTTTATTAATAAATATTAGAGAGATCGTGAAATAATACAACATTAAAATTTATGTTGTTTGATTTAATAATTTATATTCCATAACTAAGTTCATTCATATGTACCAAAATTCAGAGTCTATATGGATTCAAGTGTGTCTATCTATACACTAGAGGATTTTGATAAGTTGAAATGGTATAAGAAGATATCTTGGGAAGACTTTAACCTTTTTTCATAGTAGAAATAATAACAGGAATAAAACCATGAACATATATCACTTGTCATTATAAGAACATATCAATCCAACATTCTAAATTCATACATTATATAACTATGTTCAAATAAAATATAAATTATATAGAAAATTGATAAAATCCAAATGTATTCCCAAAAAAATACTAATCCCAACTTGTTTCTAGGTTATACTTGGTCCCACCATTTTTCCTCCATTCAAGACACACCATATCCCTTATTAAACACCAGTAACATTACCTTATCCCTCGAAATAACCATGTAGTTTACACAATCATCATGGGTAGACCGAGCATCATGTACAAAAACCATAACAGGGAACAACTAATAGTTTCAAAATTATATTTATTTGATGTTTGGTATATAATAATGTCCATGTAATTACACTATTTTGAGAAAAATTAACAAAAGAACAATATATATTTTTTCAACACTCATTTTCAATGTGGAACATGAGGCTAACCATACCTGATTTAGGAAGTTCTAGATGTTACTACCCAAAATACCACCGTAATCTTTATAAGAAACAAAATACAATGGTTTCAATAAATCACATCAAAATCCTTGAATACTATTGTTTAATAAAAATGGAATATGAGATCCTTAGAAACACATAATGGTCCCCCAACAGAAATAATCATAGTAACTGCCATAATATATTCTTCAAATCACATCAAGGTACCCCAATAGTATCAACAATAATACCGATATACAATATCATGGGAAACTTATTACAGTCCCACTAATGATGTATAATTTATTTTTTTAATCATGTTCATATTAAGGGGTTATCATTTATTTTCTAGTTATCCATTAAAATTGGTTACCTTGAATATATCAAAAAGATTCATGTTGACAATGTCATTGCATAATTCAAATTATATCTTTTAATTTCAGAGTTCGAACCAAGAATAATATTAAGGTAAACTAGTTAGTGTGTTTGGACATGGAATTTGTAGAGTACAAAATTTAATTTCTTTTATAATTTTCAATGGTCTACACACATCATGTAGTGGAATATTTTTATTCCATTCATGCCAACAGGTCATGCAGATCCTCTTCATTTTATATCATATTAAATTGACTTCCAAGATTTTATTATTAATTAGGATATTAGATGTCTACAATATGTTGGTTTTACCAAAAACATATATATATATATATATAATAAATAATAATAAATACATCCATAGATAACATGAGATCACCAAACTCAAGACTAAAAATCCCAAATTTCCTTGGAAGACCAAGAAAATCGATCCTAATAATATATGGATAGTAGTTCAGATACAAATTTACTATTTAAGAGTTCATAAATATTAAAAAACAATGAAAATAAATCTATGTAATAAAAAAGATAATCTAACTCACATGAATCATAGAAAACCATCAATATATCAAAAAATAAATAATTAATGGATATATATAATTATCAAAAAAATAGGGAATGAACCCTAACTCAACACATGTCGAATATGGGATGGGGTAATTCTAGAAAATATGAAATAGATTTTCAAACTAAAATTAAATCAGTGAACCGTATTAAAACCCCTTCTAGAAAGACAAATAATTAGCCACTAACCTCAAATGGTTGTAAAATCCTAGCTCACTAGTTTTTTAGTGAGACCAAAAAAAATTTAGCCACTATTTTGGTGAATATATGGCTATTGGTTTGTCATAAGAATGATGTTGGACCTATAGCAGTCCTAGAATATCCCATTTTATCAAACTTTTCGGTCCTGAAGCCCTTAACATCCCCAAAGATGTTGCTAATTTCAGAATCATAAATACCCAATGATGAAAGAAGTTTTTTTTAAAAAAAGACATGCCTCAAATTAGGGTCCAACATGTTTTGAATAAAAAATTACTTAGTGTATGTGAACATTTTATTGTATTAAAAAAATGATTCCTTTAATAGATGAGTGTGTGCAAAAGAGGATAAATTGTGGTCATGGTATTTCTATTATACCATCAATATATGGAAAATTATTTCAGGTTGGTGATGTGGAAATTTTTTAAATTTTTTTTCATGGAATGACAATTACATATTGATATAAATACTTTTTCACAATGTCTAGATTATCATGGTTTATATTTTATAATGATAAAATTTTCAAGATGTTCCTATGTTGATGACAAAAATTAGTAATATTTTTTTAACATTATAGAAATTTAATATCATTAATTATTCATAAGATAAGGTTGATCATTAGTCATCTCATTCATTGATAATTATTATATTCGATATCTGAGAGCATATAAGGATGATATAGAATAATGAATATAAGTAATATATCTCTTTTTTGATCAATTTCGTCATATTAGATGTTTTATGCTTATAAAATGTATATTAGATACCATTAAAAGGAATACGAGTTTTAGTAAAAGAATACAAAATGTGAGTGGGTATTTATTAAAATAAATACTGCTACATAGATAAATGTAAGTGTATCAGCGTAATTTTTTGAGAATATATATGAAAAAGGATGGTAAGCTACATCAGTTTACTACACAATATGTAATTAAAATGGTTTCATATAACGATGAAATATTAGTTTTATACTGAATTCAATTATAATAAGGTTGAAAATGATAATTTATAAATATATTTTAGGAAATTGATTAGAAAATATGGGTACATAAAAATCCATTTTCTATAACTACCAACATCATTACAGGATGATTATTTTAGAATAAATTATAATTTATTGTATTATGGTTGTGTAAATTTTGAAAATTAGGGTTTTCTTCATAATTTCATGATTTGAAGCATCACATGGATTTTTTTATTGTGTGTGGAAGTTTTTAGAATAATAATGTGTTTTGTTGATCACTAAACCATTTTATTGACCTAATAAATTGTATTAGATACCACCATGTACATTTTGGGTAGTAACTAGGTACCTAGTGTCAGTTAAATTTCCCTCGTAACCCAAAGAGATGCATTTTTTGGGTGATGGATGTAAACGTGGTGGATTGTTTCTTTCTAGTTATCCCATGAAACATAAAAGAGTGCTTATTTTGTTCAATGTTATATTTTTATTCAGGAAATGAAGAAAAGTTTACCATCAAAACACTTAGTTTCATTAGTGGTAAGGGGATTAAGAATGAAAATTTTTGACCTATCATTCCACCCCTTTTTACTAATTTATACTTTTTTATGGTTTCTCTCTGATTTTGTTTGAATCAAAGTCCATTAGAATAATGAATTCAGATACAAACCCATTTCTCATTATACAATTATTCTCCTTTAATATCATCAATTATTTTAAAATTTTTTATGATTGGGATCATGTGAATATCCAATGAATTTTAAAACAATCAAATTTATGGGGATTTTTTGTGTGATTGATAGAGGACATCATAGAATAAATAGTTTATTTCATGTTTCATTAATTTTATTGTATTAAACCACTCACTTAACTAATTTTCTTTTTATATATTTGATTTGAATTTTTGTTTAATATTTTGTATGTTGATAAATATTTCTCTCATAGTGGTGTTGCTTGTATATCCAGGAAATTTTATATTCCATTAATAATGGCCATAATAATATGATGATTATAAATATGTTCGTGGAAATCATGACTCATTTCATTACATATTTACTTTAACTAAACATGTTTTAAATTATTTTTTTTGGAATTATATTTGAGAAAGTGACTCGTAAAATGGTAGGGTACATCCTTAATGATCTAATAAGAATGGATGATCTAGGAGTTAGGATAATAACTCTTATGTAAAAGTTTTTGGTCCATATGAGTAATAATAAAATTCTTTTTTTTTTAAATTTTTTTATTATGGTATGTTGGAGACAGGATATGTAAATATACAATGGAATGATAGTTAATATTTGAGAATCTGAGTGGAATATAAATTTATAGATGACAGATAATGTGATCCTCTATTTTGTATGTAACATAATCTAATGAGTCCACCATTGATTGATGAGGAGGCAGGTAGATATTCAATTATTTCTTACCATAAAAAAGATTTTTTACATACTTAGATAAATATCTGTGTTTTAGTACTATATGCAAGATTTAATTATACTTAAAGGATGGGGTATTTGGTTATTTATATAATGTATGATTTAAATAACCCTCTAATAGTTTTGTAAGAGTATTGGCATTGGATGTGACTGTAACATGACCTGTAAGTTTTTTCATAATGTTACAATGTGGTTTTCTAGTGGATAATGAAATGTGGTCTATCTTTTGGGAGATGAGAAATGGGAAACAATCATCAGATGTGAGGAATGTATGTTTATGGTTATGATAGTTTTTATCATAGGGCCTTGTAATCATTTGTCTTCTGTTGGTCCTTGTGTACAAGACCCAAACTGTTATAAGAGAATTTATATTGGAGATGGGGTGGCATATTAAAGCTAAATTAGAAAAGGCCTTTATTTTATGATTTCTCTATTTTATGAGGGAGATTCTCTAGTGATTTTTGGAAAATACAATGTTATAGTGGTAGAATATAGTTTACCCTTACTAGATTATGGTGATAATGTAAAAGGGTTTTGGTGTTTAATACCCAATAAGATTGTTTATTTTAAGGTATTGTTTGATTGTGAGGACCTATAAAAGGGAATTTTCAAATATTTCTGGAATCCAAGTTGTGGTTTCTTAATGTGTGTTAGATATCCTTACGTAGGGGAGATTTAATATTCCAGAGTACACATATAATTATTGGGCTTATATGATACATATCGGTTTTGGATTGTGTGGATGGTTGACAACATTGTTTCACTCCATTAGATTCACTAATTCTATATATAATTATCCATGGGTCCAAATCTCAAGTGATATGGTGAGAATAATGAAAGAGGCCAGATCCATTATTCCCCTCCTCAGGATGAAATACTTATATATAAGATTATTTGTGTGACCTTATATTGATGGTAGAATTATTAGGATCATTATACAGATTGGAATTATCATTACAATCCTTGTAATCATCTTTCCATGTATGTAATAATACATGGGACTGACACTATGTTGCTAATTGGGATTATATGATTGTTTAGAAATGTTTTATCCATCTTCTAAATATTATTAGGATATGATGTGATATATTTACACATGTAGGAGTGTTTTTATAGATGATATAATTAGTTTTCTCATAATTTCTTGGTTCCTAGGACACACTAGGAGAGGATTCCCTAAATATTTCATATGATTCGGTCAGGATCTCTCTTATCCTTTCCCTTAGTGTGATCCCACTATGTTTGGGGTGTACATAAATTGTTCTATACCATGATGTGTTTCTTATGTATTCAAATAATGATATTTTTATTTCACTATATGTGTTAATAAGATTTATGGTGTGGTTCTCTATGTCATAATTATCACATAATGACCCAAAATTAATTCTCATGTGCCATGTATTTATATTAATTAATTTTTGTTTCATTTTACATACACATGAATATTATTATGTATATTAGGTTCCCATGGTCAAACCATGCTGAGAATTAATTTTAAAACCGTGTAAGAGAACCCCAATTAATGTTATGAAATAATTTTAGGTATATATGTATATGTATTTATTGTAATATTGATAAATATTGAGTAGATTGATGGTAATTTATGGTTTTTTTTGTGAGGCTCAAGGTTATTAGAGGATCTGATGTGTATGTTTTATAATTTTTTCAAATTTTCATATGTAGTTGCACTATTAGGATCATTGTTGGGTTGTATAATTGTATATTTATCTGTTATATCATGGGTGTATGTTATATTTTTATGAGATTATTTTTTGTTGTTGTTCAATATTCTCAATATAATATGTTGGTATATTTAAATATTTATTTATTATTCATTTCTAAGAAATAGAGATGATAATCTTCCTAACATAAATCATAAAATACTAATGACAGTCAGTAACATCTACTGTATAGGGAGGATTTCCAAAAATCATGTGGAACCATGATTAGAAGTGTTTTTTGGTAATTTTATCCAAGTTATTATACTTTTATAATCGAAATTATGAAATTCCTAATATTAAAAAAATAATTGATAAAGTCTCATATCTTGAAATACTAATGGATTTTCATAAACCGTTATATTATCATTGTGAAATTATAAAAGAAAGTAGAATTTGAACTGTGTCTTTTTGTGGTGTTTTATATGGTAATCCACTAAATAGAATAAGATAAATTTTTTGTAAAAAATTAATCAAGTAATATTTTTAATTATGTTGTGGTAAATGAATTGTAACACACAGTAAATAATTATTGATTGTAATGAAAAAGTTCAATAAGTGATATAGATAAATTAAAATTATTCAATATCACATGGAGAACTGTAAAAACGACCATGATTATAATGATTTTTCTTATAATGTAGATTATTCAATATTATATAGTTATAAAGAATTGTAATAATTAGTTTTTATTAATTTATGGAAGCATGTGTATGTTTTATTATAATTTGTAATCATAGACAGGTATTTCATACTATAGTAAATTTGAAAAAATTATCTCTAAAATTATTAATTTCTCATGTAAAAAAAATTTATTGATTTAATTAATGAATTATAAACATTATATATATATGATTAATGTATAGTAGAACATGATAAAGAGGAATAATAATATTGACTTGGATCCAATGCTGATCAATATTTATGTTATTATAACTCTGTTGGAATTTTATAAAAAGAACTATAAATTATGCAGAGTAGCGATGAATAATGAAGGAATCCAATCCAAAGGTTATTCTGTTGTGAAAAATAATTTAATAATATTTTTCCATCAATTGAAATTGTTGAAAAAAAATAAATATTTATTACTATTAGTAGTCATATATTATATAAGATCATCCAAATATATAATAATAATTCCTTTCTCAATGATGAAATCTTTGATGAAGTGTATTTAGAAAAATCCAAATTCTTCTTGTTCTAATATGAATAAGGAAGAGTTTTCAAGTCAAATGATTAATTTCATCAAAAAAATAATTTTTTATGTAATGGTGTTTGAATATTGAATCATGTTTATAATCAATGAATTTGGAAAAAGGAGTAGTGTAAAAAAAACCTATATATCAATTAAAACAAATAGGTAACTATTATTATTACTTTTTATATATTGATAACTATATATTTGTTAGAATTTTTTAGAATTTTTTTAAGGTGTTTAATCAAATGAGTAATTTGTTAAAATGTTGATGTTGGGAGAGATGAGGTATTTATTGGTTCACACAAATTTTCATGATGAGGAAAAATTTGTTTATATATGAATAGATGAATACATACTGACTTTTTAAAAAGTTAAGTATATTAGATAAAAATATTTTCTTTATCTAATTTCAATTGGAAGTAAATTTTTCTAAGACAAATAATTGTAGGACATGAATCATATATGGTCTAGAAAAATAATTAAAATTTTAGTCTTTTGGATGGTCGATAACAATACATCATATATACTATAAAGATATGTGCAACGTATTAATGTAGACCTTATGATTGTTATTTAATAATATTTATGTGGATTCCAAGGTATATTAATGATATTTTAGACACTTTCATGTATTATTATAGACAACACAAGTTCGAATAATTATGAATTTATCGATATATATTGATCATGGTGTGTTTATTATAAAAATGTTATATATAATGTATTATTATTATTAACATAATTTTTTGTATCTTATTATAAAATTAAATATTATTTTTTTATGAATTGTATAAGGAATGTGGATTATTTTGTTGTATATGAATAAATAATAGAATTAATGGAAATGGTAACTCAATAACATCATATTGGTGAAGTAACGATTAAAATGGGTCATGATTATAGAGGTGTTATAAATTCTTCCTGAAACACATTTCAATATAGTTTAGTGAATCATACAGATAAGAGTAAAAAACCCTATAAAATATTACTAAATAAAGTGTATGGAAATTAGAATATTTTCTTAAAAATTATTAAGTGGTGAATATCATTTCCAACCTTTTCCAATGTATTCATTTCAATGTTATATATTGATGGTGATATTGTAGCCTCATTATTCACTAGGGTATGTTATCGTGTACCATCCCCTCAATTACTCGTTCATGGATGTTTTTTTAAATGGTTATAAAAATTTAAATATAAATCAAATGGTATGAATATTATTAATGGCGAAAATATTTTTTATTAATGGTTAGTATGTATCTAGGGGGTATTACAGCATAAAATGCACCAATTTCACTGTCAGATTGTGAATTGGTTGGTGTTTCAACTATTATATTTTTTAAATTATCATCACATGATATGTGTTAAAACATGTATGTGATTAATATTTTAGAAAATAACCAAGGTAAGAAATTAATTTCATCCTTTAAAAGTAATCCTAAGTTTCTCTTATTGGAATCATTAATATTACTGTTTATTATTCTTGTTTCATACATAATCATTTATCATATAATCTTATAATAATTGAGTAATAAATTATTTCATTGTATTGATGTAATTTTAGTTAAATTGTGGAAAATGAAATCTAAATGGGGTGATTTTTATGACTTGGATGATGTTTCATGTTAAGGTTATACAAGATATATTTATTTCAAGGATGTGTTGTTGGTTGATGTTGATGTGTTATAGATGATATTGGTAACTCTTATGTCATATTCATACTATAAACACAATTATTAAAATATGATTCACTTCTAAAAATAGTTTTATTCTGATTGTTTAAATGTGTTATATGTCATTTTGATATTTTTTAAATTTTTTAAAATATATTTAATGATTAAATTAGGTTTCTAAATGTTTTTGGTAAAATAAAAAAAGCATTCCCCAATACCAATAGATTATTCAATGACATTATTATCAAGTGGGATGATTCTTGTATAAGACATACTCACATATATGCCAGGCTTTAGTAAAATGGTTGTGATTTACATATCTTTTAGAAGTGTTTTACAAGAATATTTTTTATCATCAAATAATGATGTTATGATATGATGTTTACAATTTTTCCACAATGGTAAAACATAGTAAATATATTTATCAGTAGGATATCATAGTACATAATTAATCTATAAAATTAAGGATTACAAAATATTATTTTTTAATATAATAACCTACTAATGAAATATATATTTTCAGTTCTATTATATGTAATTATACATAAATTATATCTTTTAAAATATTATACGCTATGTTTTTCTGTGACACACATAATGTGTAAAATTTCAATTGATATAATGATGTTTCATGGTGAAAATTATACTGATTCATTCATTTTCAATCCTCATTATAAATTTAATGTATTAAATGTGATTTAGAAATTCATATTAGTCAAATTGAATGAAAAAATTACGAAATGATTAAATATTTAATGTTTAATGAATCTATATATTGAAATTCAAAATCAATTGAATTACAGAAATGTATTTTTTTTTGTGTTATTAAGAATAAAAGCGTTTTTATATTACATGAATTGGGAAAGAGTGTGATTGTGGGGGAATAAGAGGAATAATCCAATGGAAAAATGTTAAAGTGTATAAGATATTCATCATATCATGAGTATATGTTGGAACACTCTAAGGTGAATATTGAAGGTTCTCTAGATGGGAAAACACCTTCATTGGTATATAAAGTGATGTTATGGGATTATTTTTTATGATAAAATCATAGAGGTTTACAATTTTTTGAATGTATAATAGTTATTATGTGATTAATAATTTGGATAACTAAATATTTTGTTTCCCAACATTTTTTACACATTCTGGTGTAAAGATGTTAAGAGGAATTTATAGCCTCCCAAAACAAAGTGGAGTGACTTTATAATGTTTGATTATTATTAAAGTTAATTATGGTATTATTATATTATTTTTATTATATGTGCCCTTCTAAAATCCATATCTAAAATTTTTTATATAATAATACTTCAAGGGTGTACAGAACTATTTATATCCTTGATTATTAGTAAATCACCTAATTTCATGTTTAATTGATGATTCAAATGATATATTCATTTGTATTATTGGTAAATCCTTGTAAATTTACTTTCACCAATATTTTGAAAACATACCATAATTTTATTTGGTATTATAATTTAAATTATATTAATACGTTCCTAAGACTTTACACATGCAATACCAAGTCTAAAAATAGTGATATACTATGAATATATTTTTATTTAAATAGGATTATCATAACCATGATGTTGTTTTAACAATACTAAATACAAATAAAAATATTATTAAATTTATATAGAATTTGATTGTTTAATAAATGAATAATTAATCATGAATTGATTATTAATTCATTTTAAATGATGAAAAAATATTCCGAAGGTAGAAGAGATTTTAAAAAATAACTATTTTGATGTGTGAAATGTATTTCTATATTAATATAGTAAATTTGACACCATTAATAATAAATTATTAAAATATAATTATATTATATGTCCGTTTTAATGAACTAGAATTCATTTATTAACTTTTATTAGTCAATGAATGATAATTATATCATTTTATAATACACAAATACATTTTCATCATAAATGGTTTTTTTAATTTTGTGAATTGATATTTTTATTATTTTCATCCAGTTTAATAAATTATATTTTAAAAAATAGAAATTTTTTTTTGTAATTAAAATTTGGAAGTTTTCATGGGATGAGATATGGAGAATTTTCGAAAAAGATTAATTTTTTTGTGAATAATGATAAATGTGTTTTTTCCAAATCATTCATTTATTCTCATTAAATTAACTAATATAAATGCACCATTATATAGTTTATTTTTTATGTAACATAATATCCATTTTTATAGAATGATCTTAGCAATTTTAAATGAATAAAAATTATATTGAAATTTGGTGTCTGTTTATTTTTATGATTATAATCTTAATTTCCAAAAAAAATAGTTTCATTTAATTTTGGTTACATATTAAAAAATTAAAGATTATTATTTCTATAAAAATTGAATCTAGAAAAAACTATTCAATATTTAAAATAATATTGTTAGATTTACTAATTTCTACAACATCATTCTTGGTCATTATTAATAGTAACCCTGATTAAAATATGTGAGTATGATAAAGGGTAAATTAGGGTAATTAATGTAAACACAAAGTGATAATGAAAATATATTATCTTAATTATTACTGGTTATTAAAATTTATACAATTATGAAATTGTATTATTTTTTGTATACTTTATGAGCTATATTACAATGATCTAATAATTTTAATAAGTTAAATGTATTGAAATATTTTGAGTGTGGCACTCCCCTAAATTATAAAACATCATATCATATGATATTTTTCTAAAAAAATTTAGAAATCTATCTCATCCAGGACTTGACCAAATATCCCCCCAAAATCTCTCCCTATTTCATATATTTCCTTTTATTACGAAAATACCATCTTTATAAGTAATAAGGTGTAACCCAAGGGGGTGTTTCCAAATAAGAGGTATAATCCATAATGTACTATTTCATGTTTATTTATACTTTAACCATATTAATATAATAATTGAACATTATGAAATAACAAAATAAAACACATAAATTTTCATAAATTTTATTATTATTATTTGATAAAATTATCACTTTTTTCTATCTTATGGGTAATAGAAACATTGCTTGTGCATACATGTGGACAACCACAACCATGAAGAGATATGTTTCGTTTTTCATCAAAGGGCCATATGGTTTTCTATTACTATTTATTTAATGAATATATGTTATATTAATAATATAATTATAATTATATAAATATATTATACTAATTACATTCTTTCTCTACCAATGGTTCTAAATGGATAGTGTCACATGTACATAAGTGTGGACTACCACCTCTATAATTTGATCTGATTTCATTTTTATTTACCCCTTAAACAACTATTAATATTACTAAAAATAAAAATTAAATTATTAAAATAGAAAAAATAAAAATATTATTTAAATTAAAATATTATCTACAGTATTCATTTTATAGAAATTATATAAATAAAAATGTTATTCATACGTATGTAAAGACTACCATAACCATGAAACAACATTATTCATTTTTTGTGGAAAATTTTTATCGATAGTAATAAAATTTTATTTAATATATAAACATATAATTATTACATCTTTAATATTATAGATACTTTTAATCATTGGACTAGGTGTTATGATAAGAATATTTAAATCCAAACCTAAAAGGAAAATACATTATGAAACACACTATTAGTTTTCATAACTATATATTATTAATACATAGGTAAGAATAAATTTTTCACTAAAAGTGTATTTTAACATAAATAGTAATAATATTATTATTTAGATATATTATAATAATAAATTTATTATATAGGAGATTAGATAATGTTAATTCGGGGAGAAGTTAGAGGTAAGGGGTTTTATTACTCAATTCCCTTTCATTGTGTTTTATCATCACTTAATTGACAATGTTATTACAAGAGTACGTGTGTAATGACTTATGATTTTTTATGATTTAATTACAATTATTTATATAGATTTACATTTTTCACACATTTTCAGTTTATTTATTAATTCTCACTTTAATATTCCAAATATTCATAATGGATTTCTTACATATATCCCATTATCAAGAGACATAAAATTTTTAAAATATGTTATCAATTATATGGTGTCTTAAATACCATATGCATTTATTTTATTATTAATTTTTTTAAATTATCTTATTTTTTAAATCCCTTTTCAAATTTTCCCCTTAAAATATATTTTTTCTCAAATGCTACCATTTTTGTAACAGTTTATTCTACAATTTAATTTTTATTCTAGAATGTATAGGTTTAAACTTACCTTGAATTTGTTTATATGAACATATATTTTAAAATAGTTATTTTATCAAATTCCATAGTTCTTTATAGATTTTACATGATTTTCATTTTTTAATCATATGGTGCCCTAAATTACTGAGAAAATATTTATCATGAAAACCCACATTAATTCTTTAATTGGATTGGAATCATTCTCCTCAATATATATGTTCACTATAATGTTGTAATATATATTTTTCATATTTTAAAATGATTTTTTAAACTAATTTTAAACTATATTTTAATTTAATTTAAAGTTATTAAAATTAATCTTCATTATTATACCACAAATGTCAATTTGGGAATTTTATCCAAAATATTGTAGGGTATAATTATATTTAAATTTACTGAAAAATACCTTTTTCTTACTAATAAAATTATTTTTATGATCTTTAAATTTTATAATTCCAGGGTTATTTTCAAAGAAATTTGTTTTCTCAATATTCTAGAAAATTTTATTCCAAAATTATGATAATAAATTTTTATTTTTCTAATGTTTTTTATGAATGATTTAAATTTCCTTTTAAATGTAATTTCATTGTTTCAACAAAATTTAATGAATATTATGGTTTTCTAGGGATATAATATAATGATACCATCGATAATATTTTGAAAGATTGATTATGATCATGTTATTGACTATGGAAAACACTGAAATATTATTATATAGTTTTTCAATATGATTATTATATTTATTTTTTATTATATTTTAATATATTTATTTCATATATTATTTTAATTGGAAATATTATTTTAAGGTTGGGTAAGTATATGATATCCCATAGATTCTTCTATATGTCTCATGAGGCAAACACAATTAGGTATTTCTCATATTTGTTGCCTATTTTCAATTTATGTTTTGATATAGGGCCCTGATAAGAAGATTACGATGTCTAAGAGTATGAATTCTATCATTATAAAACCAGTTTTTATTATCGTTTTGATTATTTGTGTTTTAATTATAATAATAGATATATTACCCTATAGGGATATTAGTTTTATAGAATATTTTATTATTCCTTGAATCTAATATATTTTTATACTTATATTTATTGAATAATATCTTTTGTATTATGATTTTCCTTTCTATTCATCTGACCTCATTATTTGTTTATATTCTATTCCTTAGTATATGAAAAAGGAATCATTGAATGATTTTGAATGACGAAAGTATGTATTTCAGTCTTTTATCTTCTATTGCATTATGCAATTTATTCATGTATATAGTCTTCCATGACTAATAAATAGATTTATTCCATCATGGTATGATCCGCTATTATTTTTACTAATATTATAGACTGAAAACCATATCTAGGATACTATATTTATGATGTGTCAATTTATATTAATGTATGATTAGTATTATGCTAGGTAAATTGATTTAGGAAAAAATATATTAAATAGAATAACTATATAATAGATTCTAGAGATATTTCTTGGTACATGTTAATATAATGTAGTTTTTGTGATGAATATAATGTATTGTTTTAATGAAATTTCATCCCATAATGGATACTAGTATGTGGATGAAATTATGGAAAAGACAAATCTAGGGAAAATCACCCCGAATAATTCATGTTGAGTGCCAAATCGGTCATCATTTTCTAAATGATGATTCATAATAAGGATAAAAAATATGGTCATATAGTACTATGGGATATTATTATAATTATCCAAAAACTCATTATAAACCAATAAGAATGATATGAAGATATCTTTTTTGATTTAAAGATATTCATGAAGATATTGATATTATGATTCCAACGTTGTCTATGAATAAATTTTCAATTTATGATAATTGTTTCAAAAGTTATATAAATATACAATATTGATTAAATTTTAAAAGTTTATTTGATAATGTTTTGTGTTCCATTATAAAGAGAAGATAATAATTGGTTGTAATGTAAAGTGTACCAACGCCAAAAATCAATATGGAGAAACATATATCTATATATAATGATAATATGATATTGGAATACTTCTTTTCACAGAAACAACCATCATTTTAAAGATAAAGATCACTTAGTATTTTAATAATGGATTGAATACCTGAAAATATATTTATTTCTTTTGTATGTACTGAAAGGGAAAAATATTTTAATAGTGACTTTGTTAATTTTTTTTCTTATTATTTGTGATCACTTTTTTAGAATAATACAAAGCTTGGAGAAATAGATATATTTAAATATGAGACTTCAATGGATATATCATATTAAAAATAAATTTGTAAATATAAATAAGTATAATTTGAAATAATGATTCTTAATTTCTTATAAAGGTAAAATGAATGGATTTCTTATTATATAGTAAACATAACAATATAAAAAGGGCATGCCACAATCTATGTATATTGTTTAGAGAGTTATATTAATTGTTAATATTCATGAATAAATCCAACCATTGAATTTGGTTACACTATCAAACATTTTTTACATATGATTATATGGCACAATGTTCCCTTAATGAGGATAGACAATTGACCATGTATTATTTTTTTAAAAGAAATAAACAAAAATAAAGACAATTAATCTCTATGTAAAATGAGAAGAAGTAAAAGTAGAAGAATAAAAGAGTTTAATTTACATAATTTAATAATTATAGAATGAAACACAAATGGTATTTCAATAAGTAAATGAGATCTTGTTTTATGTTCACATGTAAAGGGCAAAATCTCATGAATAAAAAATAATGGTTCAATGCTTAAACTATAAGTATATAGCGCTATACTCTTATGAATTCACCATTATTATAGAGAATTTTCTTCTAGAATGTATAAGGTATAAATGAAATTATTATTAAATCATCACTACTAATGTTTAATTACAAAATAAGGTGATATAAATCAATTTGGTCGTAATCATATTGTTATCCAATGAATTATTTTATTTGAAATATGTGTAGTCTTTTTTATCAACTAAGAATATGGAATCTTCCCCCTAACACTTTGATGAATTATACTCTATAAAAAAAATTGTAAATCTTTTCATAATCATAATATAATGTTTATTCGACAATAATATCCATATATATTTTTTTATTTGATAATATTGATTTTATATTGATGTTTAACTGTTGCATAATCGAATTTGTGGTATTAAATTGTTTTCATGATTAAGGAATTAGTATATGACGAAAGGAATAATCTATGTTCAACTATTAGTATTTTTTATAATTAATTTAACATTTAATATATTTTTTATTTTATTTGGGTTCGAATCATGATGTTTGAGGAATTAAAAAATTACATCATTATATGAATATTTATTCATATTGACTATTATATTATCTTTTCCTACCCCTTTTGGTCTAAGATGATTTAATATGTATCCAAAAATACTCAAACATACTAAATGAACACACCATTTAAATAAAATTATAATATAATGAACATTTTAATATATCACAGAGAAATTTTTTAATTTTATTGGATGAATATTGATTTTTAACTTTCATGATCAAAATATGGTTGAAATAAATTTTATAAATTGTCCCACAAAAATATGAATTTATGAAAAATAGAAAAATTATTTCTTATATATTCCTCCTTTTATTTATAATAATTTATTATAATATATGGAATGAATAAGTTATTAACTATCATGTTATAGAAATAAAGTAAAGATCATTTGGAAGTATGGAGGTACATTTTTCAAATAACTATATTGTTAAAAAGCAATAATGTCTATCCATTTTAAATAATCAAAATAATAATTAGGGAATAATTATAGAAATAAAATTTATAGATTTGATATATATATATATATATAAATTAATTTAAATGTAACTAATGATGAATATAATTGAAATAAATAATATAAAATTATGATATTCTTGAAATATTCATTCTTTGATTAAGTATTTTTAGCATATTTTCATTAATTTTTTTAAATTCATTCCATGCACTCATATGGATTTAATTTTATAAAATTAAATAAATATTCTGAATTAGAATAATTAATATTAGTAAATACATTTAACATTATTTATATCATAATGAATAGTAAAAAAAATAACAACTAATTATCATAGGTATTGTTAAAATGGGATTATAAGAGGGATAAGATAAAAAGGATAACATGATATAAATGATTATAAATCCGCATTAGATGATAGGGTTTAAAACATATCCTCATTCAGATAAAATATGATCTCTTTAGATCCATATTTCAAATAAGGTGGCAAGAAATTCTTTAAAAACATTGAAACATTACTCGTGTGACACTCACATCAATTATAAAAGGGAAACTCCTCCCCTAACTTCTTCACATGTCTCTATAAATTAATTATAGCTACCCAATCATTATATATATATAAATATATATATATATATATTACGTAATATTTATAGA
The DNA here is from genome assembly GCA_963277665.1 of Viscum album. Taxonomy (NCBI): domain Eukaryota; kingdom Viridiplantae; phylum Streptophyta; class Magnoliopsida; order Santalales; family Viscaceae; genus Viscum; species Viscum album. The sequence continues at coordinate 1,426,146,940 of OY728156.1, read as the reverse complement.
AATAATCTATAAAAAATAACCTAAAGGTTGAAATTACAAGGTTATTTAGAAGACTATGTTATTAACACATCAATTTGAGGAATAGAATTGAAATATTTATTTTATTCTCCATAATAATCTCTTAAAACCATTAATGAGTGTAAAAAACATGGAAGGACCTAGGAAATACATAGTCATAAATGAAGAGTTTTAGAATCCTAGTTTGGTAATAAACATGAGAAAACATAATGTGTTTCTCAATAATATAATATCATACCATAAAATAGATGATAAAAGAGTAATCAAATGGAAGAATAACATAAAAAACATGACATGAAAATATCATGGAATAATTGGAAATGTGGTAGTAATATATAACATAACATAATCATGATTCAAATAAATATCACAATGTATAAGACAAACATTTTTTTATATATTTCTCAAAATCACATGGAATTATTCTTTTACAATTTTTTGTTATGCTTTGAGTTTGTTTTTTTCGGTGTTTTAGGTGAAGATTGATAAATTTTGAAGGAAAATAGTCAGTGGTGGATTGGAACACTATTTTGTCTATCCAAATGCCTACCCCCAACAAATGGTGGAACCCCAGATATAAAGAAAAATTTCCTAGATGGCGCAAGGTTTGATAAATCATGATCCCCTATAGTAGTAATTGTGTGACCCATAAGATAATTCTCGTAGTTATTATTATATTTAATAAATATACGCCTCTTCCCAAGAAAACGTGCATGTGGAATTTTAATCCCCAAACAATTTTTAAAAAAAAAGATTTGACCCCCCCCCACCCAATATTAACCCCTACTCACCCACACTTGGATATAAACTCATTCAAATGATTCTATGCCTATAATAGGATTTTGTGGACTTTATATCCTTATTCTCGATGAAAGAATGAAAAGAAGATTGATTATACTCCCTGTCTTGTATGATATTTCCTGAAAGATTCATTACCTCCCACTATCCCATAATTGGTTCGTATTTTATAGGGGATATTTCATCTATTAGTGATGAATTATATCTATTTTTTGATGGATATAATAAATTTTAACTTGGATACATGTTTTGGTACTAGATATCATTTCTCATTGTGTTATTGGAAAATCCACTTTAATTTGGTGATTATCGACTTTGTGAACTTCTACCCAAAATAATAATGTAGGTGTTCTAAATATTAATTCACATGTCATTGAATTATAATTTCCTTTATGTGTTATTTAATCTCAATTGTCATGGTTGGACACTAAATCAAGAATTGAATTTAAATAGTTGGCCAATTAATTAATGGAATCTTATAATTGATTAATTTTATTTCTAGGTGATATTGAAATGGGTTGAACTTCGGAGATAGAATTTGGTAATTCTAGTTATGAAAATGATGATTAATGTGATATTATGGAATTTATTTATATTAATTAAGGAATATTAGGATTAACCTTTATGAGATAGGGAATTACATGAGTAAATGTGGATAAATTATTAAATCTATATCTTTTAATATTATTTTATGCGATTAATGCGATAAACCATGAATTTTAATAAATCATAACAGTATACCATGATGTGCAATTTTATTTAGAGGGTTGAAGGAGAATATATTTTTATAAATGTAATATACATGATATATGTGATTAATTGATAAATGAGTTTTTTGACGTCGATTAATGCTTCAAATACCCAGGGGGGAATGACAGGGCATTCTAGGCCCGAATACATCGATGTGAAAATTGATTATTGGACATCAGATGATTCTTCAAAATCCCCCATGTGATTGATCGATAAATGAGTATGGGAAATATACTCGTTCCTAAAAATCACACATGAAATTAATTATTAAAATGGATGTGGGAAATAAAAGAATGCTTCAAATACCCACGACGTCCTAGCAATGGAATTTGAGGCACAAATTGTTGTAATTTGAAAATGGTTCAAAGTGGTCATAATTATAAACATATAAATAAATGATAATTGAAAACCCCTGTGTTATTTGACATGTGATATCCCTTAGTGATTGTTCAGACTCTGGAATGGATCAAAGTAGTGATCAATGGTTTTAGTGTCTTTTTGAACCTGGGAAATTATCAGTTTAACGAAAGAATAATGAGATATGATAGTTATTTATCTTTTTAATTCTAGTTTATTTTTTTATAAAATTGAATGAGTTTTTATTCACCAGATATTGTTTTAGATGATTTTGGTGGAGACCTTATTTTTTTACTCACAACCTAGTCGGGATTCATGGTCTATTTCTTAATATACACTATGTTTATATGATTGGAAATAGGAAAGTTTCTTATGCTAGATTAATGTGATGAAATGTATAAGGGATGAGGAATCCATAATCAGTTTCAGGAAAAGCTTGGGAGTGTTAGTTTTTCCTTATTATGGATATTCATTTAACACTTGACACATATATTCCATTAAATATTAAATATTTTATTTTTATGTATTGTATTGTTTATTTGGTCATAATGTAATACTAGTTTTATTCTGGTCAAGTCTATTTCAATTGGGTTATTTTTGGTTTATTTATATTGTTTTTGTCACTTATTATAGATTGTATTGTATCCCCATGTAATATATTTTAACATCGATGCATGTCCATAGACATTTGCATACCAAATGGTGCACTTGAGGTCTCAAGGTACTGCCATGTGACTCCCAAGTCGAGACGCTAAAAACTGATATAAAATGTGGTTCTTTTCATTTCAATTGTCTTAATATTTTTGAATGGTAAATAAGTGAGTAGGAGGAGTTTTTCAATAGTAATGAAACCATTCATAAGAGAAGATAACCCATTTAGAAGGGAAAATTCCTATACCTAGGGTTGGATGATGTTATTGATGTTTTTTGTTATAGTTTAATGATATTTCACCATGGGTGACACACATGTTATGTGATGTGATTATTTTTTTTCAGATATTTTATTCCTTGCCAGGTTTGTCACAAAGAATGAGTATACAAGCATAATTTTGTTCAATCAAGATTACATGCGACATGCATCATAATTCATGTGCACCAAAAAGAAGGTTTTGGGGTGAGTTGTTAAAATGAAATACATTTATTTTATTTTTAATTATAATTTGAGTATATTCATAATATGAAATTTAAATTTTCAATGATTTTAGAAATAAAGTAAATTAAAATGGATATATTGGTTTCAAATGAGAAATTGAATAAAGAAAAAGTGTGTTCTCTTTGTTAACCATGACCAATATGCAAGATACATAATGGTAGAAATAACAAGTCAATTTTTTTACCATGTGGCCGGGTATGATGGGTAATATGATATGGTTTAATTGAAAACACTCTTGTTAGAAAATTTTAATGATGAGTTATATATCCTAATACTTGTGTTCAAAATTACTAAGATATGCCTCCATGTCGATGATTTCTGTTAATATGGAGGGAGGATATGGAGAAAAAGATCATATATTAGTGGAACCTATGGATCAGATAATTCCAATTAAAGAAGACAAAGATATGATCCATGATAATATTTATCGGTTTATGCATTTTATGTAAACAGATCTAAGGTTGGTTGGGAAGAGTGTTTCCAACCTGAATTGGGAGATCCAGTTACAACACCCATTGGCATTTTCCAATAAGGGTGGACCTAGTGTAGTTTATTTCTTGATTGATTATATCAAAAAAATACATTATCACATGGATACTAATATAGTGAAGAGAGTTAAAATGTTATCTTATATGTTACATGGGTAAGTAATGAGTTGGTGGGACATCTTGACTCTAGATGGAATACACATGGAAATGAAGTGCAAGAAAATTCAAGATAATTTATTGGAGAAATTTTAGCCCAAGAAATTCTTGCAGGAGTGGGTTCAACAAAACATGATGTTGGACCAAGGGTGTATGTCCCTAATAGAATATGTTAGTCAGTTTATCGACATAAAATGCATTTATACAACATTTAAAAGAGATGATATCGCTATAAAAATATGTTTTCCTAATTGTATAAAACCTGATATTCTATACCAACAAAACATAATTCAGTTATAGAATATTTATAAGGTAGAAGATCGATATCTCATTTCTGAGGGGAAAATGAATGAGGATTCTAGTGAAATGTTGGTGGAATCTACTGGATGACTAGAACGTATGTCTTCTAATTGTAGGAAGTGTCAAATTGAAAATTTCCACTAGGGAGATAATAGAGAGAGTGGACAAAGGTAAATGATTAGTTACTCAGTACCTTACCTGATTGACCTTCCACCAGGGTTGTAGGCCAGGTTTCATTCATAGGCATTGACCTAGTCCAATGGTTGAGTGTTGAACTTATGGAAGGTTAGGAAGCCTACAACGGTTCTATAGGAACTCAAGATAAATGTGTAGTGAGAGAGGAGATAGGAATAATTAGAGTGCTGGAATGGGATATTTTACACCACATCAATTTGTTAGATATAGTTATACTAACTATGGAGATTGAGGTAGTGAACGTGATACTTGTAGGAAAGATCACCCATATCAAAATAGTGTTGTAGCTCATAGTACTCAAATTGCATCACAATGAAGAGGGACATGATAGTTTCATTCCATTCATCCAAAATGGTGGATATAGAGGCTTTACCATTGATAGGAAGATGTGTTATTCTTGTAGCTTATATTATTTGTGTTCCATTATTTGATATCGGTGCCTCCCATTATTTTATATCTTCACAAATAGTGAATGGACTATGATTAGAAGTGGAGTTTGTATGTGGGGTTATAATAATGGATAAACCAATTGGAGTGAGGTCAGGTGACATCTTTATATGCATGGAGAGTTATCTCAAGTTTAGGGAGTAACATTTCAATAAGAATAATTATATTATTGATATCTTATTATTTGAATAAATATTAGGTATGGACTGTTTTGTATAATTCCAATATAGCATTGATTGTTACCACAAAATAGTGACTTTAATGTATCATAAATTTCAATGTTATATACATCAAAGAGAGTGGCATATTTTAGACGTCCGTGTAAGGCCAATTCATCAAAAAATGGGATATATCACAACCCATGTTGAATTTTTTTCATGATGATGTGGGCGTGAAGAAGGTTCTCGTTACACCCATTGTGGATCTATTTCAGGATGTGTTTCCTAATAAATTATCATGTGTAAAATATGAGAGGGATTTTGAGCACATGATTGAACTCATTTTTGGAGGTGATCATCTTTATATTATACCGTATTGACTTCCACCAACATAGTTTCATGGTATTAAGACTCAAATGGAACAATTGATCAATAAGGGGTTTATCCTTCTGATTACATCGCCTTTGGCTTCTCCAGCTCTTTTTCAAAGAATCCCCATTAGAGTGTTATATTATGTGTTTATTAGGGGATGGTGAACATGATGTATATGACAAACAATATCCTATTAAACATAACAATGTTTTATTTGAAAAATCGAGAGGAACTTTTGTGTTCCCTATGATGGACATGATATTGATGTATCATTAGTTCACTGTTTCACATTATGATATACCACAAACTGAATTTAGAAGTATGTATAGCCTTTATGTGTTTTAAATGATGTAGTTTTGGATGATTAACATAACAATAGGGATTATAGACTTATTGGATCAAATCATACACCTATACCAGGATCAATTTATGGTAGTTTTTTGGATGAAATCATAGCATACTCCATGACTCATGACTATCATGCCCAAAATCATGACATCATCCTAATTATATTGAAAGAGTATCATCTATAAATTTATTTGACTATGTATCAATTCTTGATTGATTGGGTGTATTTCTTGGGTCACATCATCTTAAACATATGTGTTTTAGTGAACACAAACAATGTGAAAGCATTTGTTTCTTTGGAGTATCCGTGTAATATTTTCAAAATCAACAGTTTTCTTGGTTATGAATGTTATTATTAGAGGTTTATATAGTATTTTTCCATAATGGAAGCACCAAATTTGTTCTTGATTAATAATGGAGTTATCATTGAATGGCTTAGATCATGAGATAATTCATTCATTGATATGAAGAAATGGTTGACTAACACTCTGATCATGATCTGACCTAAGCTGAGTGGGGAGTATATTGATATTTCTGACACATCTAGAATAGTTCATGGTGTAGTGATAATGAAGTTATATTGAGTTTTAACATATGGATCACTACATTAGAAGACACATGAATAGAAATACCCTATGAATGACCTTGACTTGGTTGTAGCGGTTAATTCATTGATGTGTTCGTTGCATTATCTCTTGGAAAAAACATTAACTCTATACACTAATAACAAGATCCTAATGTACATACATTCACAATAATGTATATATATCCATATGTATATATGGGTTTATTATGTGCTATAATTTTATTTTGAGAAGTCATATACACCTGGGAAGGGAAAATGTGTATCCCTTTCTTTGAAAAGGTGTAATTAATCATAGATAGTTATGGAGTCCAGTTCGATGTGTAAGATGATGAGTTTTCTCATTGATAATCATGTTTTCATTTGGGAGGGCCAGAAATAGGTAACCCTCATATAATATTCAATATATTCTATATATTTGAATCAAATTCAGGAGAGGAAATTTGAGGATTAATAATATTTATACTTGAGGGAAATAATTGAATTTTTAGAGTCAACTTCTAATTAAGCAATAGATGAAAATTAGAACATATACGTGCAAAGGCACATTGTTGATCCTAAAATTATGTGATAAGATATAAGTAATGAGTTAAATTCCTTGATTTTTTTGGTACATACTGGTTTGACAGAAATTTATCATGACCTACCTTTTTAGTATTGGTGGGTAGGAATGGAAAATAAAATTGTAGGTTTCATGAAACAGTGATACACATATTAATAAGTTAGTGTTGAGAATTAAATACCTTGTGGTTTTAAATAGCTATTAACCATTACATAATTTAAGTGGGATGATGTTAACTTGGAATTCATGGTGGGTATCCCAGAGAATCCTCATAGTAGTGACACTCTTTGAGTAATTAGGGACCAATTGGTGAATGTAACACATTTCATTCATATATCGAACACTTTCTCAGTGGATTTGTTGTGTATTTGTATATTTGGGGAATATTACTTATTAATGGGATTTTATAGAGTATATTTTTACTGTGTGACCATTGTTTCACTTCATTCTTTTAGGAAGTCTTGGAAATGAGACTTAGTATGCAGGTATTTCTAAGTAAGTCTTTCCACCCACAGAAAGATAGGAATTCAAAATGTACTATTCCTTTACATTTGGATTTTAAAATAGAATGTGTTTTTCACTTTGGTGGGTCTTGGAAGAATCATCTAGAACTTTTTAATTTCCCATAAAAAAATAGTTATCACAAAACTATTCAGATATAACCATATAGGGATCTGTGTGGTAGGCCATTCACATCTCCACTATGTTGGATGGAGTGGGGGGAGTCAGAGATGTTGGGGTTGAGTATCATGCAAGAGACGTCAAATTAGTTCCACCTAATTTAGAAACATATTTATTTGGTTTATATTAGGATTAATTTGTAGGTTGATAGAAATCAAATACCCCTAGAGTTTACCGAGGGTGATCACATTTTATATCAGGTGCACCTATATTGTGACACCATAGTATTTAGAGGCACGAAGTGTGGTGTTTCAGATTTGTTTGACTGTTCAAGGTTATAAAGAGAATTGGTTTGGTGTTGTACAAATTGGATCTTCTATAAATGTATAGTGCTATGAATTATTTTTTTCACGTAAAATAGATGTTGAGATATCACCTAGACAATTCTCATGTGATTGATGTGGATAATATGAGCCTCGAGAACAATATGTCCTTTTATTAGAATATAATACATGATCTGGATCCTAGAGAGAAAGTGTTTTGGGGAAATACAGTGCTGATAGTTTTGGTTTTTTAGCAACATTTCCATTTTTAAAGGCAATCATGGGAGAGATAAGTGGATTATTGGTCTTAGGGGACCGATCCTTTTACTTTTCAATCATAGAGATTCATGGGGGTGTAACTCGAAGATGAGTTTTTATGAGGTGAGGATATTTTATGATCATGAACATTTTTTGGCTGTAAATCAGGCTCACTATTTGGTATTCTTTTTTATTTTTTTAAGAATACAATTAGTGTGTTTTTTATTGTCGTGTTCCATGTAAAAACAATGAAATTTTGGAGGAAAATGTGTAGTGGACAATCGATGCACAATTTTCCCAAACTGTGTAACTACCCAATGAAAATGGTGAAAACATATATGAAGGGGTATTTTTTGGTCATTGGTTGGTTTAATAAACTATGTGACCCTTTAGTGATTGTGCATCCCTTAATATGAGGCACATGGTTCAGTTCATGGTTAGATTGAATTGTGATCATCTTTTTTGGAAAGCATCTATTCAGGATTTTAATCCCCATAAAAATAAAAACATCTTGAATTCCAAGGAATTAACACCTAATACTTCCTGATCAAACATAATCATACTCTAGTTTTTTGAAACATAAAGGAGGATTCCATGTACTTTGAACTCCAATAATGGAATTTCAATGATTGGATTGAAGAACAATCTCCTCTCACAGTAATTGATTCTCATAATTATTGGTTACCTCTGTTAATCACGTCTGTCAACAATATTTTTATGGGATGATTTCTTATGATGGTTATTTTTTAGATCTATATTTTCACAGATCTAATATTTTTTTCATCAATCTGGGTTTTGGTTTTATATCTCATTCTTTTTTGTTTAATTTAATATTCTCCTACAATTGGTGAATTTACAGCATAGATAATGTCTATCAATGATATTTAGTTTTGTGTTATAGATATCATTTCACAGTAATGAATTATCATTTCATTTATGTGTTCTAGAATTGTTTTTTAATATTTTGAAATTCAATTCAGAATTTGATATAAATAATTGATTAATCAATTAATGGTATCATATAATTGATTAATTGGAAGACACAGCGATAAGGAAATCAGTTGATCTTGTGAAAATGAATTTTGTTTTATTTGTTAAGAAATTGATGATTAATATGATTTGATAAAATTTATTTATATTAATTAAAGGATTTTTTCTAAATAATGTTGGATTAATAAATTATATAACTAAATGTGGATAAATGGTTTAATAGTGATTTTTTCATATTATTCCATGTTTTTAAAATGATAAACCATGTGTGTTTAAAAACATGAAATTGTATACGATGATTTGAATTGTTTATGAGTTTTTTAATGATTAATAACCATGTTAAATTTGATATATGTAATATATGTTATTAATTTATTAATAGTTTGTGGGACACAGACAGATGAAAGTACATTAATTTGATGAAAGAATGTTGGACACAAAATAATGCGTTAAATTCCCATGTATGATTGATTGATAAATGATAATGGGAAATGGACTGTTTATTGAATATATTATGTAGGATTGGTTTTTAGATGGCTTGTGGGACATATAATAAATCTCTAAATACCAATGGGGTCCTAACTGTGGCTTTATAGGCACAAAATGCTTGAATTGGACTATAGATCAGTGTGAAAATAATTATCTGAAATGTAATTAAATAGTAAATGTAAACATTTGAGTTTATTAATATGTGATATAACTTTTATATAGTTCAAACTCTATCATTGTACGAATATGTTATTGATGGTTTTTTTCATCGTGAGCCTACGAAATTATGTGTCGAATTAATGAATCAAGAAATGTGATAACTATTTAAATTATGCATTGAACATTTTTATTTATTCACCTTCATAAAATATTATTGTAAAAATTATATTTTATGTGAATTTTGTGTTTTCCTACTATGTTATACTCACACATTACTCCGACTACATAATCATTACCAAAATAAACATCACATTTGTAGGACATAATAAGGGAAACAGTCTGATGTTTGATAACAGATTTGGGATTGAATATAGATGAGGGAACTAAACATTGTGTCTGGACCCTCTTGGGATGTATATGTGTCTTTATTTTTTTCCATTTGATAATTTACATGTATATATAATGTAATATTTACTACATTATTATTGTATATTGTATTCCATCTTTGGTCATCCTCGACAACAATACTTTAGTTTTTAATAAATCACTTTTAGTTTAAGTAATATCCTCACATATTTTCTGGGTAGGAAATTCCATAATATACCAGTTTCTATATAACTCTCATTCAAAAGGAAACATTAAAATTTCAATAAAAATAGAGTTATACCCTATCATGTAGCTTTAATGTTTTCCATTATCATTATAAAAACCTAAAACCCATCATAACTATTCAGAAACTATGACAATAACCCATCATATCAAGTACTCATTTCATCCATCATCCAAACAATATCAAAACCAAATCAATGAAAATAGATTGACCAACGATTCCATGAAAGAGGTGAAATAATAATTAATAGAGAAAAAACCAGCATCAATCACTACAATGAATAATAATGACCATGGATAAAAACCAGAAAACCACAATATTATTTTGAACTGTCAAACCCACAAAATAAATTGATATCATCCCTAGGATCCTAAACCAAATGATGGAAAACTGAAACATATCAGCAGCGCTCTGGCCGCAGCACTAGAAATTACAGTGCTATCCCGCTAGAGCAAATGGTTGCCATAAATGAAATATGGAATGACATCTCTTTGGGAAAGGAGTACCATTACGAAAATTGAATTGATCTGCAAAGGTCAATCTAGGTAAAATTGATAGCATCACTCTTATTATATCACTACGAATGACAGTACTAGACCTCTAGAGCACCACGTCATCATCGATCTAAGATAGAAAAATGATTCTTCAGACTGGGATTAATTTTATGAAAATAAAAGGTAACCACCGAGTTTGATATGTTATGCCCTAGGCAATATCACATGGTAGACAAAGTCCCACAACTGATTAGTTTTTCTCCCTAATCAAATATATGATTTACCTTGAAAATAAATCTTTACCCAAAGAATTAGATCCCTATGTAGAAGAAACCACCATAACATGTTAATAATTTTTGTGTTCATCGTAACATAAATCAATCATAAGGAATAACATAATAGTTACCCATTGAATGAGAATGGGTTTCATAATTTTTCCTCTTATCACAATTAATGGGAATTTTATAATGACGTCATTTTAGTAATGAACTAAATGATAGTATTACCCCATCAATTTAATGTATAATAACCAAGGTATATACAATAGAGGAATATAAACATGATATATAATTAATTAATAACATAAATGGATCTCTTTATTAATGAAAATTTCATTAAAATATTAAATGGAATATTTTTTAAATCACCCTTCATTTGAAAATCACTTCATAAAAATATTAAACATTCAAAAATATTATAAATATTTAAAAAAAATTAAGATCCATGGAAATATAAAAAATGAGTCATTGAATAATTTATTGGTAATGATTATAGGTAATTTAATACATTCCTTTAATGATGAAAAACATTCCTTTCACACTATTATAAAAAGGTGAAACGTTATTCATTTGGATGAAAAAAATAGGATTCCACTAAATCCATTTTATTTAAACAAGAACATTGGTAAAAATTTCATTAATTTATCATTAATTAAATTGTGTCAATATTCTTCAAAATACATTTAGAAAACATGGATGTGGAGGAAAATGTATTTTCAACATATAAGATAAATAAGGTCAAATTTTATTAAAATCATTTTATAAGTCATTTTAATTACCAAAGATATGAAAATGGTACCATTAGAATAAAATTTCATGAATAATCATTATATAATTAAAATAAATTTTTATATTAAGTAATAATAAAATAATTTCCCCTAATATAAATTCATTCATAAATAAGCCCCATTAATATTATAATGAACCATAAACTCATTCCACTTGTTAATTATGGAATTATAAATCTAGAAAATGAAGTAAGTGAATTTTAACTTAAAATATAATTATTTATGAAAGATTATTTTAATAATATATAAAGTCATAAAAAATTATCAATTTAAAATATATTAGGCAGAAAAATGAACAATTGTCTCAATGAATAATTAATTGAGATAAATCTATTACCTCGAGTCCGAACATTGTCATGTATGTCTATTATATCTTATAAAATAAATTTATATAAATTATTTTTTACTTAATAAAAATTAATATTTTTAATCCCTTATATATAATAAACTTAATTCATTTATTTTAAGGATGTTTTTAATTACTTAATAACTTATTCAAATATTAGGTGTTTTGAGGATACTCAGTTCAAAGTTTAAAAATGGTATTGTTGTGTTGGATATGGTCAAATTGGTCATTGTAAAATCATATCCACAGTAATGGTTATGAAATATTTATCATTTTTAGATATATTATACTTTGATGAATAACTATGAATTATGATAACTAAAAATTAACTAAGCTACAATCATAGATATGGAATATCATAAGTACCGATGTGTGATGTTTCCATTTTTCAATGATAATGATTGAAGAAAGGAAAGATTTATTTTATCTTTAAAATATTATAATTATATCATAATTACTGTTATTTTTATTTTATATTCACTTTCATATAATATCTCTTTGATGAGATAATAGATAATGAAATCACATCGCCTTGTGAGGTGGTTGTCTCCTTACACAGGAATGATGATATCAATTTTCAATCGATGGAATGGTAAGAAGAAATATGATCTATTAAATTTAAATTATGATGAATATTTCATGTTTATAATAAATAAACTATAAATATATTATTGTAAATAGTCCATAGAGACAATAATTTAAATTTAATTATATATGTTCATAGGGAGGTAATTCGTTGTACACATGAATAATGATTTCATTTCCCATTTGATGGAAGGTGATATTTATAAATTTTATTCCACCAATATGATATTATATATTAATAAGAGATACTAATTTTGTTATATTTTAATTTTTATCACATATTTTTTGGTAAAAAATTATGATATTAAGAAAGTTCTTGGTGAAAACAATTACATTCACATTGAAGAACCTCCATTGAATAAAATTGTACAGTCCCTTAGGTTGTTCTTTTGGGATGGAATGAATATATTCAATGGAGCTAAGGATGTAGGAGGTTGATTATTTCTAATTGTAGTTGTTCCATATGTATTTATAAGTGTTTATAATTTAAAGGTTCTTGATCCCGTTTATAATAGATGTGGAGTAAGATTATTTATATATTAAAAACAATTTCTTAATGGCATCTCACTATCAAGCCTCGTGCCTAAAAAATTGATAAATAGTAGATTAAATGAGTGACATGGTTGATAAAAACCTCCACCATTAAAAAATAAACATGTTTTAAACCGGTTTCTCTCTTTAGCTATTATATTTTTCCCCATGGAACAAATGGTTTTAAAAATATCCATGCTAATATATTTTTAATATTTTAAATGTTAATTTATATAAAAAATTAATTTAACCATATGATATAATTTTATTTTATAAAAATTAAGAAAATTGGAATAAATTTTTTCAATTTCAATTTGGGGTATTATCAATATTTAACTAATAATATACGTAACAAGTATAGAAAATTTATTTTCAATATATGCAGTTTTGATGTTATGAATGATCATATTGTATCTCAATTACTATAAATAATCACTACTACAACTTGGACCTTTATCAGCGCTAAAAGTAGGCATTAATAGCGCTAGAAAAGTGTTGTTAATGCCGGCGTAGATAAAGGGGGGGGGGGTCCCCTTTATCAGCGCTCTGAGAAGCTCTGATATAGGGGACCTTTATCAGTGCCTTTTTTAGCGCTGATAAAGGTCGCCTATATCAGCGCCAGTCAGAGCACTGATAAATGGTATCCTTTATCAGCGCTCTTCTAGTGCTGTAAAAGGTTTCCTTTATCAGAGCTCAAAAAAGTGCTGATAAAGGCACCATCGCCTACTCCTGCAAAACAGAACCTATACACCTACACACCAGAATATCTGCACAAATTAGCACATGCACACCTTCACAAAATTGCACCCACACACAATATTTTGATAGAAAACGGTATATACATTTACCTAACATCATGAATACAAAAAATCAAATTGCTATATACATTTCAAACATTTTTTTTATATGGTAAAAATTACAATTATTCAATAACAGCTATAAAAATTCATGTTTCGTCCTTTGATATCCATGATCCTCTCTAAAAAATTGTCATTCATGGTATTTGTTGCCGAACAAAGCATCTGAACTCAAGGAAACAAATTCACCTATACAAGAAAAAAATATTATGTTAGTAATGCAATAATGAAATAAATTAAAATAGTAATAAGAAAGAATACATTTATGTTGAAATGTGAAACTAAAATATGAAATTTTAAACTTAAATGTTTTTGTTAGGATAAAAATGATACGAAATAATGTAAAATAAATATGTTTTTGTTTGATTTATCTCATTTAAAAAATACTGATTCTTTATCTAATGAAAATATTTACCGGACACACTATGCATCAGATTGATGTGTGGTCAATTCGTACGCATCAAAAATGACTCATGGATCATTTTCCTAAAGTTTAAAAAAAATACTAATGCGTTTTCTCGGTATTTTGTATGTCAGTAGTGTTGTTTTCTAATGTTTATGTCATTTTCAAACTTATATCAAACACTTTTAGCCATACCGGCTACACCGTGCGTTGTATTGAGGTGCGGTTGATTCGTCCACATCAAAAATGACTCATAGATCGTTGTCCTAAAGTATCAAAACAATCCAAACTCGTTTTCTCGGTATTCCGTATGTCATTTGTGTTGTTATCTAAAGTTTATCTCAATTTGAAACTGATATTAGACACCTTTAGCCATACCAGTCACACAGTGTGTCGGATTGAGGTGTGGTCAATTCATACACGTCACAAATGCCTCATGGATCGTTTTCCTAATGTATCAAAACAAGACAAACCTGTTTTCTCAGTATTATGTATGACATTAGTGTTGTTTTCTAAGGTTTATCTCAATTTGAAACTGATATCAGACACTTTTAGCCATACCAGTCACACCATGCGTCGTATTGAGTTGCAGTCAATTTGTACACATCAAAAATGACTCAGGGTACGTTTTCCTAAAGTATCAAAACAATCCAAATGCATTTGCTTCGATTTCCGTATATCACTTGTGTTGTTTTCTAAAGTATATATCAATTTGAAACTGATATCAGACACTTTTATCCAAACTGGTCACACCGTGCATCGGATTGTGGTGGGGTCGATTCATACATGTTATAAATGACTAATGGATCACTGTCCTAATGAATCAAAACAATCCAAACGTGTTTGCTCAGTATTATGTATGTTAGTGGTGTTGTTTTATAATATTTATCTCAATTTGAAACTGATATCAGTCACTTTTACCCATACCGGTCACACTGTGCATCGGATTAAGGTGAGTTCAATTTTTACATGTCAATAATGAATCATGGATCGTGTTCCTAATGTTTAAAAACAATATGAATGTGTTTGCTCGATATTCCATATGTCAGTAGTGTTGTTTTGTAAAGTTTATGTCATTTTCAAACTGATATAAGATACTTTTAGCTAGACCGGTAACACCGTGCATCGGATTGAGGTGTGGTCGATTCGTACATGTAAAAAATGACTCATGGATCATTACCCTAATGTATCAAAACAATCCGAACATGTTTGCTCAATATTTTGTATGTAATTAGTGTTTTTTTCTCAGGTTTATCTCAATTTGAAACTGATATCAAACACTTTTAGCCATACTGGACACATCGTGCATTGGATATAAGTGAGGTCGATTCTTACACATCATAAATGACTTATGGATCATTTCCCTATATTATAAAAAAAATCAGAATGTGTTTTCTCGGTATTCAGTATGTCATTAGTTTTGTTTTCTAATGTCTATCTCAATTTGAAACTGATATCAGACACTTTTAGCCATACCAGTCACACCGTGCGTTGGATTGATGTTCGGTCAATTTGTACATGTCAAAAATGACTCAGGTATCGTTGTACTAAAGTATCAGAACAATCCGAATGCGTTTGCTCAGTTTTATGTATTCCAATATTGTTGTTTTCTAATGTTTATGTCATTTACAAACTAAAATCATACACTTTTAGCCATACTGATCACCCCGTGCATCGGAATGAGTTGTGGTTGATTCATAAACGTCACAAATGACTCTGGGATCATTTTCCTAAATTATCAAAAAAATCCGAACGCTTTTGCTCAGTTTGCCGTATGTCAGTAGTGTTTCTTTCTAATGATTATGTCATTTTCAAACTGATATCAGAAACTTTTAGCCATACCAGTCACATAGTTCTATTGGATTGAGGTGCGGTCAATTTTTACATGTCACAAATGACTCATAGATCGTTTCCCTAAAGTATCAAAACAATCCGAATGCATTTTCTCAGTATTCCGTATTTCATTAATGTTGTTTTCTAAAGTTTATCTCAATTTGAAACTAATATCAGACACTTTTAACCATACCGGTCACACTGTGCAATGGATTGAGGTGCAGTAAATTCGTACACATCATAAATGACTCATGGATCATTTTCCTAAAGTATCAAAACAATCCGAATGCATTTGCTCAGTATTTCGTATGTAAGTATTGTTGTTTTCTAAAGTTTCTCTCAATTTGAAATTGATAATAGACACTTTTATCTATACCGGTCACACCATGCGTCGTATTAAGGTATGGTAAATTCTTAAATGTCACAAATGACTGAGGGATCGTTGTCCTAAAGTATCAATACAATCCAAACATGTTTTCTCAGTTGAACGTATGTCACTTGTGTTGTTTTCTAAATTTTATCTCAATTTGAAACTGATATCAGACACTTTATGCCATACCGGTCACATCGTGCATCGGATTAAGGTGCGGTCGATATTTACACGTCAAAATTGAATAATGGATCGTTGTCCTAAAGTATCAAAAAAAATTGAATGTGTTTGTTCGGTATTATGTATGTCACTAGTGTTGTTTTCTAAAGATTCTCTCAATTTAAAACTGATATCAGACCCATTTAGCCATACAGGTCACATCGTGCATCAGATTGAGGTGTTGTCGATTCGTACATGTCAAAAATGACTCATGGATCATTTTCCTAAAGTATAAAAACAATCCAAACGCTTTTTCTTGGTAATCCATATGTCAGTTGGGTTGTTTTCTAATGTTTATGTCATTTTCAAACTGATATCATACACTTTTAGGCATATCGGTCACACCGTATGTTGGATTGAGGTGCGGTCAATTCGTACACGCCAAAAATGACTCATGGATCGTTTTCCTAAAGTATAAAAACAATCTGAACGCGTTTGATCGGTATTCTATATGTCATTAGAGTTGTTTTCTAAAGTTTATCTCAATTTGAAACTGATATCGGTCACTTTTAGCAATACCGGTCACACCGTGTGTCAGATTGAGGTGCAGTCAATTCATACACGTCAAAAATGACTCAAGGATCATTATCCTAAAGTATCAAAACAATCCAAATGCATTTTCCTGGTATTCCATATGTCACTTGTGTTGTTTTCTAATTTTATGTCAATTTCAAACTGATATCAGACACTTTTAGCCATACCGGTCACACCATGCGTCAGATTTAGGTGCAGTCAATTCTTACACGTCACAAATGACTAATAGATCTTTTTACTAAAGTATCAAAACAATATGCATGTTTTTTCTTGGTATTTTGTATGTTAGTAGTGTTTTTTTCTAAAGTTTATCTCAATTTGAAACATATATCAGACACTTTTATCCATACCGGTCACCCAGTGCGTCGGATTGAGGTGTGGTCAATTTTTACATGTCACAAATGACTCAAGGATCATTGTTCTAAAGTATCAGAACAATTTGAATGCATTTTCTTAGTATTCCTTATGTCACTTGTGTTGTTTTCTAAAGTTATGTCAATTTCAAACTGATATCAGACACTATTATCCATGACTGTCACACCGTGCATCAGTGTGAGGTGCGGTCGATTCGTATACGTCACAAATGACTCGTGGATCATTTTCCTAATGTATCAAAACAATATGAATGCGTTTTATCAATATTACGTATTCCAGTAGTGTTCTTTTCTAATGTTTATCTCAATTTGAAACTAATATCAGACACTTTTAGCCATACCAGTCACACCATGAGTTGGATTGAGGTGCAGTTGATTTGTACACGTCACAAATGACTGAAGTATCGTTTTCCTATACTATCAAAACAATCCAAATGCATTTTCTCAGTATTCTGTATGTCACTTGTGTTGTTTTCTAAAGTTATGTCAATTTCAAACTAATAGCAGACACTATTATCCATGTGGGCCACACCATGCGTCAGATTGAGGTGCGGTCAATTCGTACACGTCATAAATGACTCGTGGATCGTTGTCCTAAAGTATCAAAACAATCTGAATACGTTTGCTCAGTATTATTTATGTCACTCGTGTTGTTTTCTAAAGTTATGCCAATTTCAAACTGATATCAGACACTATTAGCCATGCCGGTCACATCGTGCATCAGATTGTGGTGCGATCAATTCATACACGTCAAAAATGACTCGTGGATCATTGTCCTAATGTATCAAAACAATATGAACATGTTTTCTCAGTATTCCCTATTTCATTAGTGTTGTTTTCTAAAGTTTCTCTAAATTGGATACTAATATCAAACACTTTTAGCCATACCGGTCACACTGTGTGTCGGATTGAGGTGCGGTCAATTCGTACATGTCAAAAATAACTCAGGAATCGTTTTCCTAAAGTATCAAAACAATTCGAATGTGTTTGCTTGGTTTTTTATGTCACATTTGTGGTTCTCTAAATTTATGTCAATTTCAAAATGTGTAGTAGGAATTCAATAATATAAGGATATGAAATATAAGAAAGGGATACCATAGATTCTCAATAAGTTTAAAGGTAGATATCAATGACCATATAAAGATGTAATAACTATTAGAAATTCACATTCACTGTCCTATTTTTTTACATTCTTCAATCAGGTACATTGCCCATTCATTTCTAAACACATTTATATCATCTTCTAAATAGGAGTTTTTTAGACAGTCATAGTAGTACAGAAAAAATATAAATACACAAAGGATTAATAATTAAATTAAATTAAGTAGTAAGTATTTTCAAAAATACCTCTTCAGGGATGCTAGTTTGTTCACGAAATATGATCTCTTTCATAAATTTACAAACATAATAATCACAGTCCTTGTCGTTTGTTTGTTTTGGACACTGCAGAAACATCCCGAAAAATAAGTAATTTGTTTTGATAAGTATTTGGATTGTGCAATATAATTTTATATACCCAGATACATCTCAATTTTTAGATCTTGTGGTCATTGTCGTCCTTATGCCCTGGATTAATTCCGGCCTTTAGATGATATTCATACAACACCCTATCATAACAAAATACTCATTAAATGATAATATAAATTATATAACTAGATATTTAGTTCTAAAATGTTGGATCTAGTGTATTACATATTGAAAATCACCGTCATGTATGGTCAGTTAGTTGGATATCCATGTGGTGAATCCAGAAAATAAATTATTGGAGTATCCAAATTGACTGCAATGGGCATCCAATGATCCCTATAAACAAACAAAGAAATAAGTGATGATAGAAATGAAAATATAATTGATATGACTAAAATTTAAAGTTTTACCCTTGGAATGTTGGTATTAAAAAGAGTATGTCAGTCATAATTCTTCTTTGAAACATTCAGAGCAGATTTGACATTAATTCAGCCTGAATATCATAATCTATTTCTTCTAGTTGTGTAGAAATGGTGTGAGGACTAACGAGTCCAAATTTGAATTCATGGGAAAATCCCTTAAAAAAATTTATATATAATCCTGTGAAAATTATGAGATGTATTTATCCATAATTATGAAAGTATATCAGCTTCTGTAAAATCAAATCATAAAAACAAACCTCATGTATACATTTATAACTGAGGCACATATCCAGTCTTATGTGATTATCTCAGCAACAACATCTTTAGTAATGAAATATAATATTTCATCTCTGTACATATCTTTATCACAAACAATTATGTGGATAATTCCGCCTATAATTTTCATATCCACGTGAGCTTGAAATGATATTAAATGTGGATATAGAACGGGCTGGGTGAATGCGCTCTCAGTAGATCCTTTTTATTGGTTGGTTGATCATTTGGAGCCTCTATTTCATTTTAGCTCCTCCATTTTGTCCTTCTGTAATAACATTCATCGGTAAAACCATTTTCTAATTTAATGTTAAAGATTCTTCTTGAAAAATGAATTGTAAATGAATACCTCCTGGTCGACATTTTTTTTACAAGATTTGATGGCTATGCAACGAATGTCCCAACACCTTTTCCCACCGTATGAATGTCGTCATCATCATTTGGCATGTGTATATCGGTGCTCGGATCATGAGATATGTTAATCGACACTTTGACATGACCGGTTGGAAGTGGTCTGGATTGTATCATGTCATTTTGCATATTGAACACCATAGCCCTCGCTATAAGGTGATGGGTGGGAGTTGACAGATATAAATCACTTTAATTTTCACCCTGTATAATATCATTACATGAAAGGTATTCGTGTCTATGTTATTCACATTTCACAGATACGAATATTAGAACATTTATTACCTCAGTTATGTCAGTTCTTTGAGGGGAATGGCTCACCTCAAAGCTGGTGGGGGGTGGGGCGGGATCTTCTCGTGCGGGTTGTTCTTGAGTTGTTTGTTCTCGTGGCCTCTCTTCCATCAAAATTGCTAGCATCTCTCCCTGACATTGGAATTTTTCTTCAAGGGTAGCTACTCTATCTCTCATTACTTTAAATTCATTATTTTGTTCATCCTCTTGTTTATTTTCTGAAAATATGCCCGGGGTGACACCCTAAAACCCACACCTCTGACGTGGCAATACTGTTCTAGCTGCTTCAAGGCCGCTAAAAGTATGTCTGCATCTAGTGCGGGTGTTTTTTATTCCTGTGACTATGTAAAATAGATAATTTGGGAAAATAAGTAATCATCGTTATGTAAGAGTGATTTAAAAAAAAGTTTATATTATGTCATACATACACATGTTTCCCACACTTTTTGTGTGTTTTCATCTACCAGTTTCCCCTATTTATTAACACGAGCCTCCTTCCATAGCATATGGCATGGAATGGATGTGGCTTTGGATTTTGCTTCATCAATCCGCATATAAATATATAAACATGTTTACAGTGTTGTATTATGTCACATAATATTATTACAGTACTTTTAAAATACATACCAATTGTTTTTCAATTGAAGCGTACCTCGATCTTTATTTATGGTAGGGGTACGCTGGTTTTACTGCCCCTTCTTTATTTTCAGCACTTAGTTTTTGTTTCAAAAATAAAAACATGTCAATCAACATGATGAATACAAGTAACATTACACAATGTGTAACCAAACACAATGTTCCTGAAAAGTCTGTTCCTTATGACGATTGCAAAACGCATCCCATGTTCCTTGGGATATCAAGTGTGCATAAAGAGGAGGTGGGTGCGGCTTGATTTTCCCTTCAGTATCTTTCAGATGACTTTTCGTTAAAATGGTGTGAAAGCCTCTATGAATGATTTTTACCAGTCTTAATACATATTCATTGTGCGAAAAATCTACTATAAATGCACTCTGCAATAGATTATGAAGAGTTAGTCAATATTTCAGTATTTTATTTTATTTTATTTTAATAAATTAAATAGATGATATCATAATGTTACCGTAATCTCTTCCCACATTAATGTTTTCAACCCACTGACAACATGGTGCCATGACTCTACATCAATCGGAACACGTTGTCACGTGACGATTCCAATGTAGCTAATAAACATGGATTTTTTGGGGTTTATATGCTATCCTTGTTTATTCCATCCCACCTCAGATTTTATGCCTTTTTCTTTTGCCTTAAGGATTTTGGCTAAAACATTCAAACTACATCGCACCTGTTTTTTTTGTGTCGTCGGGGTTTCATCGCCTACCATTTCCTCAGATTCTGCATCATCATTATATTTCTCTGAAGCACTAGCATCGACAATAGGACTAGCTGCAACAGGTTGAGAGACTTGTTGTACCTCAGTAGTGGGACCAGCTGCAACAGGTTGAAAGACCTGTTTTCTCTCAGTAGTGGGACCAACTTCAACAGGTTGAGAGACCTGTTGTGTCTCGGGATTGGGTGCATCAGCAGGTGAAGAAGTCATTATCTGCAAAACTGGTTTAACATTTTATTTAGATCACATAAAAGCAGCAGCGAACAGATAATAACATAATGTAACACAATATATATTACAATAAAAAAATAACTTGATTATTGAACTCTCTTTTTTTTAAAGGCCGAAGGGATTTGACCCCTATATCAACAAACCATATCCCTTCATTATGGTCTCCTCTGACATACAAAACGTCATATACATTGGGACCACTGCAAAATGACTATGAAGTCCCAATGGAAGGGTCATCTTCCATTGAACTTTCATCTGACCCTTCAGCTGTTTTGGTCGATAACAGAACGATTGACCCGTTTCTGTTTGCGGGATCTGAAACATAAAATACATGCACTGCTTGTGATGCCATTATAAACAGTTCATCTTTATCCCCTTCCTTACTGAAATCAACTTTCACGAATCCCAAATCATCTATATTAACATCATTCCTATTATCAACCCACTTGCATTGAAATATCGGAACTTGAAATTCCGTAGAGTCTAACTCCCATATTTTTTTGATGATGCCAAAGTATGACATATTCGCATAAATTAGATTTCTATCCATAGAACAAGAAACATGCATCACTTCAGCCACACATTTAACCCCACTATTCTGCATGGTACTGTCTTCATCATGTTCATTATTATAAAATATATAACCATTAACTACAAAATCATTGTAAGATAATGCATACACACTTGGTCCTCCGGCTAGCCATCGAAGTCGTTCCGAAATTGACTCTGGATTTTCATCAGACTTCTTAACAATATGACCTCGAAACCATCCTATAAACTATCGATTATGTGTATCTGATATCCATTTTTCAGCCTTAGATGGATTCAAATGCCTAATAATTTCTTTGTGTATTTCAACATATGGGTCAACATCGAAACTATTATGCAAAACATAATGGTGGGCCTAGTCCTGATCTGTAATACTGATTATGACAACCTGTCTTCCAGAAATTCCTTCACCCTCAAGCCGCCCAGTGTGACGAGATTTCGGTAAGCCAATGATTTCCACAAAACCGGCCATGTACTGTGACTGTTCCTTTGGAAACCAAAATAATTCACTCCATATATAGATAATGCAAGACGAAGGTCTCTCGACTCATTTCCAAATTCAGTATACTCATGATCGATTCTCTTCCATTGAGGAGAGTGTGTCGGGGGACGTAGTATCCTAACTTTAATTTTTGTATCTGCATGCCATGTTAATTTTTCTGCAGTCTTCTCACTTCCATATAGGCGTCTAAACATTGGAATGATTGGAAATTACCATACAACTAAAGTAGGACTGGATTCATCTTTCTTGTATCGAGAAGCACCACACTTTGGGCATTATTTAAGTGATTTTTTGTCCTTGAGAAATAGTATACATTCATTCAGGCAGGTGTGTATTCATTCAGAGATCATACCCATCGAGTGTAGCATTCAGTTGGCAGCATATGTTCGGCTCGGGAGATCATTGTCTTTTGGGATCTTTTCATTCATGAGAGAAAGTAGTTTCGTAAAACTAGTGTCACTCCATCCATTGTCTACTTTCAAATTATACAACTTCAATACGGCTGACAATGCTATATATTTAGTTCAACCAGCATACAATGGCGTCTTTGCACAGCTTTTTTACTTCTCAAACAATTTTGGGCAATCATGAAGTTTATCTTCGACAGTCCTTATCATTTCATCAATACGATCTTCATCACCATTCACATCAGTATTCACATCCTCCATAAGGTCATCTTCATTGTTCATATTTGTAATCATATAAGATGATCCATAAAACGTAGTGTCATCCATGTCACTATATACATTTGTTTTTTCCCTGGGTTTATTCCAACATGTATAACTCTGATCTATTCTGTGATAGATCAACTGTTCTTCCAAATCCTTTGGACTAATTTTTTTTGAATAACACCAGTGTAAACACAGAAAAAGGATATGAGAAGCGTCATATGCATGATCTTTTGCAAATGTGATAAACTCTTTCACGCCTTTATCATACTCTATTGTCAACTGATTTTCTTTCATCTATTCTTTATTTATATTCATCCTATTTGAAATCAATAGGATGAGTATATTGGTTAGGGGAGAAGGAATATGAGTATAATTTAGATAAAAAATTAGATATTTCAAAAATGGTAGGGGGTCGTGCTCATTAATAGAAAATCCTGGGTGGTTCGTGGGATTCATCCAATCTCTTCCTCTCTTCGATCCCCCACCCCCGATTATGGGAGGTTCTTGGGAGTTTTTTATAGTGTGTTAGTGAGTTTTCCTGCCATACATCCTCCATTTCTAATATATTTTATTTTTCTATGATTTGGGATGATTTTAACTAGGATTTGTGTGATGATTTAACTATATAATCTTCAAATAAATTTTGATGATGTAGATTTTGATTGTATTGTCTAGTGGTTATCCTTGTATGATTAACGCACCATGTTTCGTGAGGGAGGTAGACCCTATAATACATAACCATGTTCAAATTTATGCATGATTGTGCATTCATGCATGAGTATATGTGTTCTAGTGAAAGGGATAGAAATCAAGAGAAACCAAGGTAAATAAATATGGTGTTTTTGAGAGATAGAGTGAGGGTTCTATGGAATGTTTGTGATTTTGTGATCATCTAGAGATTATGTCTCCATAGAGTAGTTTTGTTTATGAAAGGATCAGGTTTGGTATGAGTTTTGTATAGCCTAGTTAGGTTTTCTAAGGATATTTGATTAGAGTCTTAGGCCTAATGAAATGGATAATATAGTTCTATATATCACGTATGATGAGGAAAACCATCTTAAGTATATATAAGAGTCATAGTGTGATATTATGTTGTGAGATATAGAAATTGGGATATATATAAACCAAATAGACCACACAACAAAACCATGAGGATCCATAAACATAGAACATAAAGAATACATAAACATGATCTATATAGAGCATCAACTGAACAAAAAAGAAACTAAAAACAGAGATAGAATAAATCAGAACCCGACTAGATATCCTCGTGACCTTTGGGTTACCACTAACTATAAGACCTACCTGCTTTAAAGGAAACCTAATCAAGAAACCCAGACCTAAAAATAACTTGGGTCTACTGATGTCGAGTGTCACAAGTTGGGTGTGAGCATAAAACAACTTAGTAGGTAAGAACCACAGAATCCGTACATTACCTTTCCTGAAATAATACAAAAACAGTAGTTCGAAATACATTTATAAAATAGGTTTTTATCATTTAAAGAACCAACACATATTTTTTAGAAAATCCATTTTCAAAAAAAATCACGACTGCCCTTCTCAAAATAGAAATCTAGTTTAAAAAATGAATTCAAAATTCAATATAAGAATCCAAAAAATGTGATCACAGATCCATGATGAAATTAATTGAAAAAATAAAAGAAGAAAAATACTGGAAAACTATAAAACCAAAGTGCATAAAATTAAAGAAGAACATATAGATAGGTAATCATTATAATTACCTAAACATACCTAGAAGAAATCCCTAGACTTACTAGGTTCAGACTCACCTGCCGACATATGGTGTACCTCCATAGTAAACAACCAACATTGATGCTCCATTATAGTAGTATACCATAGAATGAAGAGGCCATCACATGAACGGTATAAACCAAAAACACACAGGTTCCAACCGGGACTATACATAACATGAGTTTCAAAACCAATTTCCAAAACACCATAAAAATACCAATAGATCATTAAAATTTATAAATCAAATTCCATTTTAAAAACCAAGGGGAAAACACCATGTAAGCTCTAAAGAATCCTAATGGGCCTTTATGCCATTTAGAAACCAAACCACACCTCAAAAAGCCAATCATAATTAATCTCAATATTGAAAATAAATGCAAACATAATTAATTCATGAAAATTCTATTTTACTCACATTAACGAGGAGGAACCGGTGGTGGAGGAGAAGGAGGCGTCGACACTGGAGGAACTGGAGGCAGCAGAGGCAGCGTGGAGGTAGCCTGTAGGTAGGGAGGAGCCAGCGGAGGTAGCGGAAGCAGCTCGGAGGCAATAGATGTAGCTCAGAGGGGGTAGAGGAGGAGGAGGAGGAGGAAGAGGAGGAGGAGGAAGAGGAGGAGGAGGCTACGGTGGAGGTCCTGCGGTGGAGAGGAGGCAGCGGAGTAGGCGGAGGGGGAGGAGGAGGAGGCGCCGGTGGAGGAGGACGAGGACGAGCCCGCGGTGGAGGAGGAGGAGGAGGAGGAGGAGCAGGCGCATAGTAGGAGGAGGAGATGGTGGCTAGAGGAGGAGGAAGCGGTGGCCGGAGGAGGAGGAGAAGGAGGAAGGGGGCAGCCGCGGTGGAGGAGGAGGAGAAGAAGGCGGTGGTAGCGGTGGTGGCGGTGCAGAGGAGGGCTTCCACGATAGCTTGACAGGGTGCGGGATAGAGGAAGAGGACCCGGTGGATTTTATCAATCCCGCGTGGACCTTAATCAGTGCTTGTAAAAATGAGGTGATAAAGTGTGTATTTATGAGTGATAAAATGAAAAGCACTGATAAAGAGTGAATTTATCAGCAGTTTTCATTTTAGAGCTGATAAGGACACCCTTTATCATTGCTTTTTTAGAACTGATAAATACGTAGTTTATCAGCGCTAATAAAAGCGCTGATAAATGTATCAATTTAAGAGTTTATTTATATTATTATATATTTATTTAACTCTAAATATATATATCTCTATTTTTACTTATAAAATTAATTGAAAGGTATATTTATATTTATATCATTGAAAACATAATAAAATATATATTTATTTTTTAAATATAATTTAATTTTAATTATATGTGTACATTTTTTATAACATATATATTATATGGGTAATATAATGAAGTATAATATCTATAAATGAACATTATTCAATATGCACATATGTGTATGCATGTAAGATATATTAATTGGAAAACACATATATATACACGCATGTATGATATTTATTGACCCCAATTCATTAGAAAACACATATATATATTCAATAATTTGAATTATAGTACATATATATTAGAACACATTATATATTTATAGATAAAAAAACACATTAAATATAAAGAAATATAATAAATATATATTAAATATAATGAATTGATAAATCTAATAAATATAATGAACTAATAAATCTAATAAATTAATATATAATGAATTAATAAATCTAATAAATATATAATGAATTAATTAATCTAATAAATATATTTATTATTAATCTTATAATTATTTAATTATATATATATATATTAATTTAATTATATATATAAATACGTAGTTTATCAGTGCTAATAAAAGCGCTGAAAAATGTATAAATTTAATAATTTCTTTATATTAGTGTATATTTATTTAACTCTAAATATTTATATCTCTATTTATACTTATAAATTTATTTTAAATGTATATTTCAATATATATCATTGAAAATATAATAAAATATATATTTATTTTTAATTACATTTTAATTTTAAGTGTACATTTAATTAATATATATATATATATATATGTATAATATATGCATGGGTAAAATAATGAATAATAATCTATAAAATAACATTATTCAATATGCACATATATATATGCATGTAAGATATATTCATTGACCCCAATTTATTGGAAAACACATATATATAGATGCTTGCATGTTTGATATTGATCGATCCCAATTCATTAGAAACCACAAATATATTCAACAATTTCAATTATACATATATAATAGATCACATTATATATTTACAAATAAAACAAATACATTAAATATAATGAAATATAATAAATATATATTAAATATAATGAATTGATAAATCTAATAAATATATAATGAATTAATAAATATAATTAATATATAATGAATAAATAAATTTAAAAAATATATAATGAATTAATAAATCTAATAAATATATTTAGTATTAATCTTATAATTATTTAATATATATATTTATATATATATTTAGATATAAAATGTTTTTTTATTTAATGTATACAATAAATATTATCAGTGCTAATAAAAGCGCTGATAAAAGGATATTTAAAGGGCTGATAAATGTTCCCTTTATCAGCGCTAAAACAAGTGCTGATAAAGGGTACACCTTTATCAGTGCTTTTTTTAGCGCTGCTAAAGGCCCACCCCTTTATCAGTGCTTTTCTGTTAGCACTGATAAAGGCAGGCGTATGCTTTGCTCTATTTTGTGGTAATGAATAATTTTGTTAATATAAATTAATATAAGTGGATCCATAATTAGTCATTTTAATTAATATATTTCTTTATTGCTGGTAACATTGATTAATTTAAAATTACTATCACTATGAATTTAAAAATGGTATGCAGTGAACAACATTTCAAGACGAAAAATAAAACTATTTAACAAATCATGAAAATTTATTATTCAAATGATGGTAATTATATTATAATTAATAAAATGGTTTATGTATCAGTTTTTGATCAAATAATAAATATATTGAAACATTTAAATTACATTATTTCCTGAAAATAAATTTCATTATTTGAAAATTCCATAATATTAACTATTTACTAAAAGTAAAACATTAATGTAGAATCTCTAAATTACACACTAAATTGATTTTTATTTTTTAATTTATTTAATTATTTTCATTTTATAATATAAATTTTCCAAATGTTAAATTGATTAAATATAATATTTTCGTGAAAAATCATTAATATTCATTTTTGAAGGAAACAATTTTTTAGGAATAAAATATATCTATAAGAGATCAGTTCTTATTTGTAATAATTTATAAAAAATTATATTGAGTAGTTCCTTTACAAATATTTCATAATTTAGTTAATTTTATTCTTACTCACAAATTTATCAACTAGGTTGTTTCTATAATATATTTTTTATGGTCATTTAAGCTTGGTGTTGTGTGTTGAATACACTATTAAACATTATGTTCATTTAGAATATCTCAGTGGTATATTCTACTAAATTAAATAAATTAAAACCAATAAATTTAAACTTTTCCTCACTAATCAAGGGTTTTACATTCCAAAATTAATTTTTTGAAGCCCCATATTTTATAAATTGTTAATAAAAATTCCTCTTAATAATAAAGAAAGTAAAATATGAAGGTTATCACATAACTATGATTCCATATTAGGGAATATTATAGGGATGTTAAAATATTTATTAAGAAATAATATTCATCAAAAAGAAAAAAAAATATATTTTTTAACAGAGATGAGACTATAAAATTATTGAAAATGAATAACATTATTATTTCATTTTCATTTTCCTATCATTGAGGAATCCTTTTATTATAAATATTATGAACAAATGGAAATACACTAATATGAAAAGTATTATTTCACCCTTTAATAATTTTCACCATAATATCATTTGTTTCTCAAAACAATGATTATTCAAGATGTGTTTTTGATTCACAAAAAACTAGAATTTACATATAATGGATTACATGATTCCAAAAATATAGTATTAATATATTCAACATGTATTGGAAAGTATCAAAAACCATAAATGTTCAGAACAAGGTATAATATTTTTCAAAATGAATGAACATTAATATTAATCTCAAAATCCATATTTCAACATTAATCATTTGATAACAAAATAACCATACATGACAAATAACCTCTATATTCATGGTTGTTGTTGTGTTATTGAAAAATAATAATTAATTTATTTCACGTGTCATAATTAAGGGTTTCATATAAATCAATCCATGGAAATATTTACCAACATATCACTCATCTCTTCAAAATTATAAAAAAAATAAAAAAATTTATACTAAAATATATTTCCCAAAAATTAGAATAATTTCTATCTTAAATATACTAATGTAAAATAATATTTTTACTAAAATTTACCTCACTTATGCTAGTGGAAGGAATTATACATGAATCTCCATGTATAAGAGGGTTCAAGATCCTTGGAATTACAAAATATAATGAGTTGTTAACAGATATGTGGTTTTTACATTATATAAATATATATTAATATAATTCCAATAGTTTTCAAAAAATATTATGATCATAAAAAACATATCATTAATCATAAAATCAATTTGTAACCATAATAGTTTTCTGTACTCTTATTTTTCCCAAAAAAATTAAAAAATCATAATTGGATATTATTAACTAAACATCAATGATAGAAAAACCAATAAGGGTTTCCAATAAAATTATACTAGTTTACAAAAAATATAAACTAATTATTACTCAAATAAAAGTTTTTACAAAAAAAAAATTAATACCAAAGGGATTAATTAAAATAAATTTATTGTAGAATACTATTAATTACCTTGAACTTCCTTAACATAAATATATATAAATTGATATTTATTCATTTAAACATATAATAAGTCTTAAAATTATAAACACAAGACACATTAGGTTTAACCAAGAACATAAATTATTATCATATATTCAATTCCTTCATGTATCATTTTAAAGAGCCTTTATGTTTTCAAAACATTTCCCTTAGGAGTGTCAAACCCATTATGTAGTAAGGATAACATTTTTGAAACTCGTGGTGATCGAGTGAAATCGTAATGATACCCTTTATGATTTATAACCTCTAGATAAAATTTTGAGAGATCAAAATCCATTTATATTTTTTTTCATTGATATAGTTTATTGTAAACCACTTTCGCTAAACCTTTACAAAATTATGGGATATATTCCTATACAAAGACAAATCCTTATAATTAAATGTCTGTATCTAAATTTTTTATAATATTCATAATCCATTAATAGAACTAAAATTTTCTTTTACACCAACTATAATCAACCAATACATTTACAAATATTATTACAGTCGTTTTACCATGAACATCTATTAATTACAACCCTTAGATCACGAGGTTTAGTGTTCTTTTGAAGACAATGTTAATAATACCAATAAGTGATACTGAAAATAAAACATGGTAATTTTATTCCATAATGAGCTAGAAAATAATTTCAATATCGTAAAACTAAGTTATAACCCATGGAATAAATATATAAATGGGTTAATCTAAAAAATCACATGATGGTAAAAATTACAAGGAAACACAATGAGCGAATCAATGTTATAAAATGAAATCATAAATGAAAATGCTCATGAAAATTCACATGGAATCATAACATAAATAACATGATATCATTAGATCATGGGATCATAAGAAATTTGATTGCAATATAAAATAAGATATAAACATGATTAAAGTGTAACTATTTAGACAATATCACATAGTGGACAAAGTCCAATAATGGGTTTGGTTTACTCTATAAATTTATACATTCTGTTTCAATATACTAACACTTTACCCAATGCATTACAGTGCTATATGGGTCCACACATTATAACAGGTTCTTGATTTATATAATTCATATAATTACCATCAATAATATATTAGTACATAATAATTAACCATAGAAAGTATATATGTTCTGTAATATTTCCTCATATAAAAATCAATAAAATTTTTATAAATAATGAAATTTATAAATGAAAAAACAACATGTATAACACAATAAATTTAAAGGATAATATGATATGTATATATGTGATATAAATTAACAATTAATTTATATGTAGTCAATAATATCAATGGCAATAATCATTGATAATTTATTTGAAATATTATTACTTGGAATATTTATTAAGGAATGCACCGTTTTTACAGGGAAATAATTTCATAAAATTAAGAAGATTATAAAAATATTTAAAATAATTATTTAAAAAATGATGGAATATTATAATGTAATCATAAAATAATTGTTTGTTCATGAAAAAGGGTAATTCTTTACTTGTTGAAAAAGATAAATAATCATTCCGATCGTAATGTTGTAAAAAATAAAATTATTGCCTCGTATTGAAAATGAAAATAATATTAAATTCAGAAAAAAAAATTAGAAACATGAAAATATGCTAAAATTACCTTCTAAAATACATTAATAAATGTTAAAAATATATAAGAAAATATATTTATAGAACATAGATTTGGAATAAAATGTATTTTCAAGAGAATAGGGAAATGAAATCATCTATTATTACATTCATTTTATCCATTATTGTAAATATCAAATAGTTTAAAATTTTGTATTAAATGAAAAATTAAAAAATAAATAGAGTATAATAAAATTATATTTTTTTATTAAACAATTATCAACTAATTTCCTGCAATAAAAAATCAATCATAATAATCCTAATTAAAATTATATGGAATCGTAAACCCTTAATGATTATATCTTTTGAATCATAAATTCAATGAATAAATAAAATGAATTTTGACATATAAAATCATAATTTTTACATAGTCGTGATATTATATGTAAATTGATATTATATACATGATTTGAAATAAATTAGGCGGATTATATAACCTGTGTCTTAATGAAATAATTTTTGAGTTGAAACACTTACCTCGAGTCATTAAATTGACGTGTAGATATTTTATATCATGTACAATAAAATTAAATCATTATTTTTAAACATAATAATATTATAATTATTAATAACTTATACATAAATAATTTTCATAATTCTATAATGTATTTTCTTAATTATTTATCCATTATATCTCAGATAGGTGTTTTGAAGATGCCTAGTTCATAATTTTCAAATGAAAATGGCGTGTTTATCATGGTCAAATTGGTAATTATGACATCATATCCATAATAATAATCTGAAAATAATTATAGTTTTAATATAAAAATTATAATTCTAAAAATAACCATGAATTATGGTTATGAAAATTGTTCTACGTTAGAATCTTGTCGATAAAATCAATACACACACATGTGAATGTTTCCATTTGTCAAACATCGTGATGAAATGAAGGTAGGGATTTTTTTGTATATGACTATAAATATATAATTATTATAATATTATTTTATTAAATACATTAAAAAATACCATCAATTTGATGTGTTAATAAAAAGTGAATCACATTTATTCATGAGGTGGAAATTCAGCGTACACATAAATAATAATAATATTATTGAGTGGATGGAAAGGTATGAAGGTATAATGTAAAAAAAATTTCCATTATTCTTAGTATTTCATTAATAATATATATACAGTCATAAAATCAACAATAATGAAAACTTGTTAGAGGTTATCTTGGAAAAATATTTACATTAGTTCGTGAAGTGGTCGTCCACCATGAATAAGAATGATGGTTAAATTTCCAATTTGATAGAATTTGTTAGGAATAAATATTATGAGATAAAAACATTAACTTATCATAATATATTATATAATGGTGCATTTTATTGGAATTTTTAGGAAATAATTAATAGTGGAAACGTAGATGTAAAATGAAGGGGCATGGAGAAGATGAATACCTTTACATATAATAGACTATTTTGGATATCTTATTGTGGAACATAAGAAAAGACTTATTTTTTTAATTTTGATACTATTTTTAGGTATAAAATTTTAAGTGTTTTTTTAATAATAATATATTGAGTAGATTGTTGATTTTAGGTTGGGGTTCCCTTTTAAAATTGAGGAATGACATCTTCGTAAATATATAGAACTACTTAATAATGGGATTTCACTATATATACATGTTCCTCCAAAATTTATAAAAAATGAATTAGAGGGGTAATATGGAGGCTAAAAACCTCCAAAATAAAGAATAATAATAATGTTATCCACAATATACTCCCTGTTCCTATTAAGTTTTACCCCGATATACTAGTATCATTATTATTAGTGGTGAATGGTTTTATTATTTTCAGTATTCAATATGATAAAAAATAAAGTCAATGTTAAATAAAATTTCTTTTATTATGTTTCCAAAAAATAGCTCCATTTTATCGAATTCCATTTATAGTATTTTTTCATAATTTAATTATTAATCAAACCAATCAAATTTTTTGAATAATGATTTTTTAATAAATGCATTTTTATGTAATAGATGAACTTATATTAATACTATTACTAAAATTATCAATTATATAAATTGATAATCATATAAATAAATTTGTAAATATATTCATTTAATTTAAATAATATCTTCCATGGATTTATTTTTATTTAATAAAATAGTGAACCATTATTCATTTAAAACCTGTTTGCTGAAAACTGAATTTTTATGATACAAATAAACATAGAACCTTTTCATAAAAAATGGATTAAAATTAAAAAATTAATTATATTATTATAAAAAATAGATACATATTTTACATTAATATATAATACAAATTAGAATCCAAATTTTATAATAATTTATTTTATCAAAACTAGTGTCAGTATTTGGGAAATTGATAATTTTAACCAATCAATAAAAAATAAAAAACATCAAACAAATACCAAAATATAACCCTCAGTTAATTTGGATATGATTATTTTATAAATTAATTTCATATCATAAAGTAAAATTTTCAAAATTTCCAAAAATTAATTATAATGTTTTCTCAAAAAATAATTTTTATGGGAAAAAATGTTATGTATAATAAAATAACATTATTAAAAATGATTACTTTTTTATTAAACACTTATAAATAAATTAATCTGAGTAGGAACATTATATATATACTAATTTGTTTTATATTATTCATGCCCTCCAATTTAATTTCTACGATGTAACAATAATATAATTCAATAGTCGTTTAAACTTTCCCTTGCACATTAAAGACGATATCAAACATATAATTATGTTAAAATATTAGTATTTTACATTTATCATGAAAATAACATAAACATTACTCTACTTAAAATCCTTATAAATATTCTATATATATTAGTATTCCAAAACATCTTACCATATGGTCATTAATATAAAATCCAAATGAGGTTCTTCTAAGTGATTGTGATTATCTTCACAAAGTTGTTTAATTTTACTTATTCTTTTACAACCTTAAATTATGTATTAAAAATTAAAATTTGTTAATAATTTTATCTCCCTAATAATATTTTTTTATATTTATATAATAAATTTTATAAATTTTTTTTCCCATCAAATAGGAATAAAAACCACCGTTCATATGTATGGGTGACGATTGCCTTTAGATGTGAGGTAATTGTTTTTCCATCACCAAATCACCTGGATAATTATATAGAAAAAATTAATGAATATATTTGATACTTATGACAGAATATTGATTCTATAAATCTAATATATAATCTAATTAATAAATCTTTATAACATTATATACATGAAAAATTCCTTCATGTGTATTACAACATGTCAACTCCACAATATGATACGATTGATTTTCTAGGTCCAACAATCAAGAATCATTACAAAAATATAAATTATGAGTAAATATGATATTTATACAATTAAAATAATTCTGCTGATTTTTCATCTATATCCTATAAATATGGAACTGGTCTTCCATGATGAAACATGCCTGAGAAAACAATGCCGATAACACCTCAAACCATGATTTGAATGAAATATTATTTACGAATGGGAGATAATATGTTATAATTGGTTTATTTTATATTTTAGTAATATTAATATAGTAATGGTATAAATTAAAAACATGTTTAAAATCATTATAAAGGAGTTTAATGAACATTACACTAATGGAAATCATGATATAAGGGATTTTATCTCTATTTTTATTCAATTCAGCATATTTTTCATTATGCACATATTCAGTTTTATATTGTATATATATTTCACCTTGGATATATCTAACATCAATAAAAGTTTATTAATAATGAATAATTGTAACACCCGATATTTTTATGAGAAATATTTTGTTTTTATACATCATCAAAAAAATCTTTCACTACACACAACACCAGCTTGGCTTGCTTTACACGCATTCGTGGCCTTCCTCAATAGCTTGTGTTGTACGCAATACCGAGTTTTACTAAACAACGATATGCTATTAAAATATTATTAAAACTAGCCATTATGAATAGTAATAACCACTTTTTTAAAATTTATAAATTTTATTTTTCAAAATGGACTTCATTTTTTGATTTGGAATATCAAAATTAGACTTGGGTAAAATATTTGTATTTTTCTGAAAACTTTCAATTTTTGATGAATAGTGAAAACACTGGGCTACTATTTAAAAACCATGTTTTTATTTACATAATAATTATTTTTTATTTAAATTTAGATTAGGTCAAAATTGATACATAATACCTATATAAGTTCAGTGTAATTCATTGGAGTCATTTTATAATAATTTTAGATATATAAAACTTTTATTAAACTTTTGGCCGTCTTTTACCCACCTCCTAGGAGAATTTGAAAATTTACATAAAACAAAATTTTACCACTTCTGTGAATGGAATTTCAAAAATCCGAGAGACATGGTTAATGACAGTAAGTAAAATGTGGTTCAATGAGATGAAAACAATTTTTTGGTGAATAATAACTTTTTGCTTTTATTTACAACGGGTAAAAGTAAATAGGGTAATTAAGGGTAAAAATTAAATTATTTGTAACCTAACACATGTCCTAATTCTTTTGGATAAGTGAAATTCGACCAAAAACAACCTTAGGGATAAAATATTACATTTAGGTCCACTTGGATTAGATTAGGACATTTAATAATATTTTATTTAAAGAAGAGTTAAATTAGTTAAAATCAAAGTTTAATAATTAAATATTCTTAATATATGGTTATACAAAAGATAAATTCGACTATAATTATTAACTAGAAAGATAAAAGGATTTTCCACATAATGGTACTTTAGTTATAATTTTTAAACATTATATAATTTAATTTCTTTATGACACAATGATGATGCAGTAATTATCTTATTAATGGAATATTGACATAATTGATGTTATAAAAACCTAAATAAATTTAATTTGAGACTTTTTATGAATTAAAATAATTTTCTAGGTTAATATGACATGTTAGTATTGATGTAATTAACTTTTTCGAACTAATCATGTTGTTATGATTTTCATAAAAATTAATTATCAAATAGTGTCAAAATTGACATAATATAGTTTTCAAAACAAATATTATATTATTAATTGTTATTTTGTTTAAAAAAATATAAGGATTGTCCAAATGACTTAGATAAGGTTATATATATTAATAATAAACAACTTGGGGTTCTTTTGGCTTGTTATAGTATGTTTATTAACCTTATAATATAAGAAAACTAGAAGACACGGTAAAAGTAAATTTATTTAATTTATAGTTAAATGTAAATGATAAGGTTAACATAGTAACTTAACAAGTCTAAATTATATTAGATGAGAGGATTTAGACCCATACCCACCTTATCTTAGAAATAACTCAATTTGGAGCTATTTAAAATCGAATATGACTATATAATAAAATAATATTTTTCATTTTTCCAAAGGTGCCCCTCTCCTCCCTTATAAAAGGGCACCTCCTCTGTCTCCTCCTCACACCTCTTTGAGCCATCATGCTCGGCCAAACCCTGCCAAACTCTCTTCTAAAATTCCCTAGAAACATCCTAGAGGTCCCAGTATTCTTAAAAGATCATCCCTAGTTCCCTAAGAGGAGGTTAATAAGAGGTGCGTCAAAGGAGAGTTAATATCCATTACCGTTCCCTTCCAATTTCATTCTTCTTCAACTTCTTCCTCCTTAGTTGTTTCATTATTAAATAATAACATCAGTATCACTCATATACTGATATGTTATTATAAATATGAAACAACACTATTTCAACTTCTATCCATCCTACGTAAAATGAAATGACCGAGCGTGCGTACGTGCAGAATACTGTCTCTATGCCGTGGTGTAATCTATTTTCCACCACCGCCTTACTTGGATGGGAATAATGGTGTAAATAATAATTATACATTATTATTTTAATGTGATATTGATTTTGAAATAGTATACATACACTTCAATACAATTCCACGATCATGGGAATGATATCATCGCTCGTGCGTACGTACGGCCTACCGTCTCCACGATGTGATGCGACTTGTTCTACATGATATTCATTGCGTAGTGATTATATAAATTAATTTAATGAATAAATATGATATATATTACACTAATACCATTATGTAAATGAGTTATCTATAACCTTAAAATAACAATAAGGATTTATTTGACAAAACACATATAAGAACAAAAATAAAATAAACTCCCGAATAACAAGTAACAATGAAACATTACTAATAAGAAGCTACGAATATAAACATATATGATATAATAACAATGATTAAAATTCTGGAATAAGTCAATAACATTATTTAAATCATTATACAGGAGGTTCAGACTCGTATGAAGCAAATCAGACCTAAGGAAAGGGAAAATCTTGTAATCTCATTTTTATACGAGATTTTTTATACTTCAGAATTTACTGGGGAATATTTATCATCCTCATCTATGTTTCTTCAATATGTAATATTATTTCTATCCTCCTACAATTTATTAAATCTAATTTTACTAATTGGTAAGTTTTTAGTAAAAGATATGAAAGGAATCTTTTGTCGTTTTTAGTACGAGGTACTTTTTTGACTTTTCCGTCCAAAGTACGAGAATAATGTTTTTTAACTTATACGGCCTGAATGGATTTTTAGAAAATTATTTCCATGAGGCTTCCTTTAAGAGATTTTTATTATATTTTTAATCAACTTGTTTTAGTTTAAAATTATGTGACATGTTATGAAAGTAAAAATGTTTTTGATATTGAGAAAATATTTTCTTCAAGAATGAAGTTCGTGTGTTTTATCAAAATTATTTTCCATATAAGATAATAGAAGGTTTTGTTTCTATCCCTATTTTTACATTGATCTTATTATTTTATGATGAAATTATTTTTATGATGTCCTTTTATCTTATATGGACTATTATATGATGGCATGATGTTTAAGAATCCCATTTTTATTACATGTGTTATGCTATGATGTATGATTTATGATCTTGTGGAACACATAAGAATGATACCATTATGAGATGGGTGGGATCTATATCTATCTCCAATGCATGGGGGAAATATTTATATCTCATGATATAGACATGGCTGGAACGATAGGTTAATCCAGTTCAATGATACTTGACTGAAACGAGGAGTGAACTCGGTTTAGAAATGGACTTTGTCTGCTAAGATAGTCTTGGCAAAGAGTCTTGACTACTAAGAAATTATTTTCTATGATTATGTGTGTATGCCACAAATTTTATTGTTTTATGTTATGATTATTTGGATTACATTTCACTATTATTATTGATCCCATGTCATGATATTATGATCTCTTTTGCAGGTTCAGATTTCCAAAATGCTATGTTCTTATGATTGATATTTCTTTTGTTTACCCTTACTGAGCATTTGAGCTCACCATTTTGTATGTTTTCTTTTCCCCAGGTCCAGAAGAAGGGTACAAAGTAGGATATTCCAAAAGGGACTCTAGATATGATGAAATAAATGGTATACAAAGTAGATGATTTATGAACTAGTTGTTTATGTTTCCCAGTTTCTAAAGACAATATAGCTATACGGTCCTTTTATGGTTTTGTTATATGATGTAACAAGTCTGCTTCAATTTTGAAGTAATAAAAATGTATTTAAAGTATGGGTCATTACAGTTGGTATCAGAGGAAAGGTATATTCAACCTTTGGAAACTAGGATGTGAAATCCTTAATAAGAACCCTAAGGATAAGTCTAAGCAAAGAACAAAATCTTAGCATTTTAGAAATGGCCATGAATAACCTATGAGAAGACCTTAAGTGTACAATTTTATTCTTGATTATGTGGTTTTCCTATTATAATTAGTGTTTCCCACACTATTATTCTTGGTTTTAGTCAATGGATGGAACCCGAAGGATCCGTGTTAATGCACAATGCGACGGGCAATTCAATGATTGTCCCCCTGAGCAACCAAACGTTATGGGAGATGGAATGAAAAATCTTGTAGCCATGCTCACACAACTTTCTCATGCTATGAATCATGCAGGGCTTCCAAATCAGAAAAGTAAGGAGCAAAAATCTGTTGAATCCTTCATGAGGCAGCGTCCACATTCTTTCAGTGGGTCTACTAATCCATTAGTTGCTCAAGAATGGATCAGTACTACTGAAAATATATTTTCAGTTCTTCAATGTTCTGAGCATGATAAAGTTGTCTTACCAGTATATCTTTTGGAAGGTGATGTTGATAAATGGTGGAATCTGATCAAGAATATGAGGAAAATGGATGAAATTGAGTCCATGGAATGGTATGAGTTCAAGAACATATTTTTCAATAAGTATTTCCCTCGTATTCTTCGAACAAAGATGGAGAAGGAGTTTCTTGAACTGAAACAAAAGGATGATGAATCTGTTGGTACCAACAAAGAAAATTTTACGAGACTTTCCAAGTATGCTTCCAAGATTATTATCCAACCTAAGAGTAAGATCATTCGATTCTTTAATGGCTTAAAACCATTTCTTCGACGGGCTTTAGCCATAAGGGACTTCAATGTATACGAGGAAATCATTCGATGTGCTCTCAAGGTTGATATGGAGATTGGAGTAACCCATCAGTCATATCGGTTTGATAAGAAGAGGAAAATGGAATTAAAAGGAAAATCTAAAGAGCTCACTGAAAAGAAGTTGAGTTTTCCCTTATGCTCAAAGTGTGGAAAGAAACATGGAGTGAGTTGTTTTAAAGGGACAAGTAAATGTTTCAAATGTGGAAAAGAAGGTCATCGGGCATTTGAATGCCGCAATGATCGGTAGAAGATGTCTAGTGATGCGAACAAAGAGAAGGCTACACAGGGTGCATCTCCCACACTTCAATGTTACAAATGCAAAGAAATGGAGAATTATAATAATCAATCCCCTAATCCAAGCGTTTTTGATGATGATAAACGTCAACAAACTCTTAAGGATAAGGACAAAGGAATGTCAAATTCAATTTCTATCAGCGATGTGGAGTATGGGAACGAAGTGGTGAAAGGTACACTTACCATCCACTCTAAGGTAGAAAATGTTTTATTTGATTCTGGAACCACCCACTATTTTATGTATGAATAATTTTCTAAGGTTATCGCCATATTACCTCAACAATTAGATTTTGAGTTAGCTGTGACAAACCCTAATGGAACAACAGTTACATCAAATGTATACAATTCTTCTCTGATTGAAGTTTGTGGGAAAGTGATTCCTACAAATCTTGTTATCCTTCCTATAGTGTACTTTGATGTGATTCATGGCATCGATTGGCTTTATTTATATTGAGCTCATACCAATTTCCAAGGAAGGGAAGTAACATTTCATATTCCAGATCAATCTATGATCGTATATCGATGCAAGGATGAACATAACCTTCCAGTGGAAATTTCTTCCATCTTATGGGTCTTGATTCCATTAAATGAAGGTTATTTATTTGAAATGGTTGGTGAGAAACTCACAATTAAGAATATACCCATAGTAAGAAATTTTTATGATGTCTTTTCGGAGGAATTTCTTGGTCTTCCACCAAATCGTGAAGTTGAGTTTTCAATTGAACTCATATCGGGTGCTATGCCTTTTTCAAAGACACCTTATAGAATGTCCCAAATTGAGTTGCAGGAATTGAAGAAGCAACTCCAAGATAATCTTGATAAGGGATTCATATGCCCTAGTGTGTCACCTTGAGGAGCACATGTTATATATGTTAAGAAGAAAGATGGATCAATGAGACTTTGCATTGATTATTGAGAACTTAACAAGATCTCTATTAAGAACAAATATCCTCTCCCATGCATTGATGACTTATTTAACTAACTACACAGAGCTCAATACTTTTCCAAGTTTTATCTTCGTTCAGGGTATCATCAATTAACGATCAAAAAGGAGGATATACCAAAAATGGCTTTCTATACAAGGTATGGACACTATGAATTTATACTGATTCCATTTGGTCTTACAAAGTCCCCTATTATCTTCATGGATATGATGAATAGAGTCTTTGGAGACTCTCTTCATTAGTTTTTGATAGTCTTTATAGATGATATTCCTGTCTATTCAAAGAGAAAGGAAGAACATGAAGATCACTTGATAATTGTATTGAAGACCCTGAGAAAGTAGAAGATTTATTCCAAATTTACCAAGTGTGAATTTTGGCTTAAAAAAGTTGCATTTTTGGGTCACATAATCTCAAAATAGGAGATATCTGTGGATCCAGCAAAAACAGAGGTTATCAAAAGATGGTTGAGACCAATAAGAGTAACTGAGATCTGAAGTTTTCTTTGTTTTGCTGGATAATATAGACGTTTTGTGAAATATTTTTCACGATTATCTAATCCACTCACCAGGTTGACTCGAATAGGAGTTAAATTTCTGTGGATGAAGGAATGTGAAGAGAATTTCAAGGTGTTAAAAAAAAATTATCCAGTGCACCTGTGCTCACACTGACTTGTAGTGGAGAAATGTTTGTGATCTATAGTGATGCATCCAAGAAGAGATTGGGGTGTGTTCTCATGAAAAATGATATTGTGATAGCTTATTCCTCAAGACAGTTGAAAATCCATTAGAAAAATTACCCATCTCATGATTTTAAGTTAGATGTGGTAATATTTGCATTAAATATTTGGAGACATTATCTTTATGGTGAACGGTGTGATATTTAAACTGTTCATAAAAGTTTGAAGTATATTTTCTCAAAAAAAGGGCTGAATATGCGTCAATGAAGATGGTTGGATATGATTAAGGATTACAGCTTCCCAATTCATTACCACCATGGGAAAGAAAACAAGGTGGCACACGCATTAAGTCGATAAGACCATGCTAGATTATCCATGATGAGGATCACAAAATATCCAATATTTATGGATTTAAAAAGTATGGATCATGGAATTATATTTGAAGGGGAAAAATCTTATCTTTCTCAAATGAATGTTCATCCATCTATACATGCGAAGATTAAAGAGGCATACAAAGAAGATGTAGACATACAATAAAAGGTGATAAATGTTCCTGAATTCAACCTTGATTGTGATGGGATAATGAAGATCAGAAATCGGGTTTGTGCTCCTCCCATCCCAGAATTAAAGAAGGAGCTATAGGTTGAGGCTCATATTTCTTCATTCTCTATTCATCCTAGAAGCACAAATATGTATATGGGCCTGAACGAGTACTTCTGGTGGGATGGAATGAAAAGAGATGTTGTTAAATATGTTTCTCGATGCATGGTTTGTCAGCAAGTTAAAGGTTAGAGACTGATGTCTAAGGGGATGTTACAACCATTACCCATACCCAAATGGAAATGGGAAAGCATCACTATGGACATTGTCACTGAAATTCCGAAAACATCCAAAGGAAATAATGCTATCTGGTCATATTTGATCATCTTACAAAGTCAAAACACTTCATTGCTATTAGAGAGGATTTCTCTCTTGATCAGCTTGCCAGGATATATGTAAAGGAAGTGGTAATACTGCATGGAGTACCACCTTCCATTATATGTGATCAGGATCTGAGGTTTACCTCGATGTTTTGGATAATTCTTCAGCATACTATAGAAAACAGAGCATAGCTTTAGCTCTGATTATCATCCTCAGACAGACGGTCAGTTCGAGAGAACAATTAAAACTCTAGAAGAAATGTTAAGTTCTTGCTCTATGGATTTCAAAGGTGGTTGGGATAAACACCTACCTTTGGTGGAATTTTATTATAATAATAGCTTTCACTCCAGTATTCATATGGCTCCTTATGAATCTATCTATGGAAAGAAATGTCGAACTCCAACTTGTTGGATGAAGTTGGGGAAAGAAAGCTATTTGGACCTAATCTTGTTGATGAGATGGATGAAAATGTCCGATCTATTCAACAACACATAAAAGCATCTCAGAGTCGACAAAAAATTTATGCCGATAACCGAAGAAAAGACCTAGAGTTTGAAGTGGGTGATAAAGTGTTCTTACATATAACTCATAGGAAGAGAGTAATGATATTTAGAAAAAATTGAAAGCTGAGCCCTAGGTATATTGGTCTTTTCGAAATACTGGATTGTGTTGGGAAGGTAGCTTACTGAATGG
Organism: Viscum album; assembly: GCA_963277665.1. Taxonomy (NCBI): domain Eukaryota; kingdom Viridiplantae; phylum Streptophyta; class Magnoliopsida; order Santalales; family Viscaceae; genus Viscum; species Viscum album. The sequence goes on along the minus strand of OY728156.1, from coordinate 1,426,102,881 downwards.
TGCTTCCACAGAATCTCTCTCAAGTTCATGATCTCTTCCATGTATCTCTCTTGAGAAAGTGTATACCCGGTCCTTCACAAGTACTCAGCTCAGAAGTTGTACTGCTGGAGTAAGATCTTTCTTATGAAGAACAACCGATAGAGATTCTTGATCGTAGAGAAAAAGTTATACAAAACAAGACCACTCACTTGGTGAATGTTTTATGGAGGATCCACCAATTAGAAGAATCTACATGGGATCTTGAGGATATGATGAGGGAGAGGTATCCTCATCTGTTTGTTACGAAGTGATGAATTTTGTGGGCGAAATTTATTTTAAGGGGGTAGAATGTAACACACGAGATTTTTATGAGAAATATTTTGTTTTTATACATCATCAAAATAATATTTCACTACACAAAATGCTATCTTGGCTTTCTTTACACGCAATCTCAACCTTCCTCGATAGCTTGCGTTGTACGCAATACCGAGTTTCACTAAACAACGATATGTTATTAAAATATTTTTAAAACTACATGTTATGAATAGTAATAACCACCTTTTGAAATTTTATAAATTTTATTTTTCAAAAGGGACTTCATTTTTTGATTCGGAATATAGAAATTAACCTAGGGTGAAATTTTGGTATTTTTTCTGAAAACTTTAAATTATTGATGAATAGTGAAAACATTGGGTTACAATTTAAAAACTGACTTTTTTTAAATAATTATTTATTTTATTTAAATTTATTTTTCATCCAAATTGATATATGATACCTATATAAGTTCAATGTAATTCATTGGAGTTATTTTATTATAATTTTAGATATATAAAAATTTTATTGATCTTTTGACCGTCTTTTAATCACCTCCTAGGAGAATTTAAAAATTTACATAAAACATATTTTTACCACTTCTGTGAATGGAAATTCAAAAATCCGAGAGACACGGTTGATGTCATTAAGTAAATGTTGTTCAATGAGATGAATTATTTTTTGTGAATAGTAACTTTTTACTTTTATTTACCACGGTTAAAAGTAAATATGGTAATTAAGGGTAAAAATGATATTATTATTACCCTAACACATGTCCTAATTCTATTGGATAAGTTTAATTCGACCAAAAACAACCTCAGGGATAAAAATTTCCCTTTAGGTCACTTGGATTAGATTAGGAGATTTAATATTATTTTATTTAAAGAAGAGTTAAAATAGACAAAGTCAACTTTTAATAACTAAAACATTTTTTATATAAAGTTATACATAAGATAAATTTGAATATAAATATTCATTAGAAAGAATAATGTATTTCCTAAATAATTGTATTTTATTTATAATTTTTAGACATTAAATAAATTATTTTATTTATGACACAATGATGATGTAGTAATTATCTTATTAATGAAATATTGACATAATTGATGATATAAATACCCAAATAAATGTAATTTGAGACTTTTTATGAATTGAAATAATTTTATAGGTTACTATGACATGATATTATTGATTTAATATAATTTTATCTTACTAATAATTTTGTTATGATTTTCAAAAAAATTATTTATCAAATAGTGTAAAAATTGAAATAAAATAGTTTTTAAAACATATTTTATATTATTAATTGTTATTTTATTTCTAAAAATCTACGGTTCGGCCAAATGACTTAGATAAGGTTATGTAAATTAATAATAAAAAACTTGGGGTTCGTTTGTCTTGTTATAGTAATTTTATTAACCTTATAGTATAAGAAAACAAGAAGACACGGTAAAAGTAAAATTATTTAACTTAAAGTTAAATCAAAATGACAATGTTAAAATAGTAACCTAAACTTGTCCAAATAATATTGGATGAGAGGATTTAGACCCATACCCATCTTATCTTCGAAATAAATCAATTTGAAGCTATTAAAAACCGAATATGACTTTATAATAAAATAATATTTTTAGTTTTTCCAAAGGTGCCCCCTCCTCCCTTATAAAAGGGAACCTCCTCCCTCTCCTCCTCACACCACTATGAGCCATCAATCTCGGCAAAACCCTACCTAATTTCCTTATCCACTTCCCTAAAAACATCCTAGAGGTCCTGGTCTTCTTAAAAGACCATCCTTAGTGCCCTAATATGAGGTTAAGAAGAAGAACATCATAGAAGTGGTAATATCCATTACTTATCCTTTCCAATTTCATTCTTCTTCAACATATTCTTCCTTAGTTGTTTCATTATGAAGTAATATCATCAGAATCACTAATATAATGATATTTTATTATAAATATGAAACAACAAAATTTCACCATCTATCCATCCTATGGAAAATTAAATCACAGCGCGTGCGTACATACAGAATACCGTCTCAATGTCGTGGTGTAATTTGTTTTCCACAACCACCTTACATGGATAGGTATAATGGTGTAGATAATAAGTATAAATTATTAATTTTATGTGATATTTATTCTAAAATAGTATACATACACTTCAATACAATTCCACGATCATGGGAATGATATCATCGCTCGTGCGTACGTACGGCCTACCGTCTCCACGATGTGGTGCGACTCGTTCTACCTGATATACATTGCATAATGATTATATAAATGAATTTAATGAATAAATATGATATTTATTATACTAATACAATTATAGAAATGAGTTATCTATAACCTAAAAATAAGAATAAGGATATATTCAACAAAACACGCATAAGAACAGAAAGAAAATAAACACCCAGATAACAAGTAACAATGTAATATTACTAATAAAAATCTACGAGTATGACCATATATGATATAATAACAATGAGTAAAATTCAGGAATAAGTCAATAAAATTATTTAAATCATTATACAGGAGGTTCGGACACGTACAAAGCAAATCGGACCTAAGGTATGGAAAAATCCGGCAATCTCATTTTTATCTCAGATTGTTTATACTTCAAAATTTACTGGGGAATATTTATTATCCAAATCCATGTTTCCTCAATAGGTAATATTATTTCTATCCACATATAATTTTTTAAATCCAATTTTACCCATTGGTACGTTTTTAGTAAATGATATTAAAGGAATCCTTTTTTTTATTTTCAGTACGAGATACATTTTTGACTTTACCGGCCAAAGTATGAGAAGAATGTTTTTTTAACTTATATGGCCTAAATGTATTTTTAGAAAATTATTTCCATGAATATTCTTTTAAATTTTTTCAAGTTTATTTTTAATCAACTTATTTTAGTTTAAAATTATTTGAAATGTTATGAAAGGAAAACTGTTTTTGATGTAGAAATTATATTTTCCTCAAGAATGAAGTTCAAGTGTTTTATCAAAATTATTTTACATCTAATATAATACAGGGTTTTGTTTCTATCCCTATTTTTTCATTGATTTTATTATTTTATGATGGAATTATTTTTATGATGTTCTTTTATCTTATATGGATTATGTTATAATGGCATGATGTTTAAGAATCCTGTTTTTATTATATGGTTTATGCTTTGATGTATGATTTATGATCTTGTGGCACACATAAGAATGATATCATTATGAGATGGGTGGGACCTATATATCCCTACAATGCATTGGGTAAAGATTTATATTTCATGAGATAGACATGTATGGAATGGCATGTTAATCTGGTTCAGTGATACGGGACTGAAACGAGGAGTGAAATCGGTTCAGAAATGGACTTTTTCCACTAAGATAGTCTTGGAAATGAGTCTTGACTACTAAAAATGATTCCCAATGATTATGTGTGTATGAAATAAAGTTTCTTGTTTTATGTTATTATTATTCGTATTAAATTTCACTATTATTATTGATCCCATGTCATGATATTATGATCTATTTTGCAGTTTAAGATTTCCAAAATGTTATGTTCTTATGATTGATAAATCTTTTTTTTACACTTACTGAGCATTTGAGCTCACCCTTTTGTATTTTTTCTTTTCCCCAGGTAAAGATGAAGGGTATTAAGTAGGATATTCCAAAAGGGACTCTAGATATGATGAAATAAATGGGATACAAAGTAGATGATTTATGAACCAGTTGTTTATGTTTTCCATTTTCTAAAGACATTATACCTATACGGTCCTTTCATGGTTTTGATATATATTGTAATAATTTTGCTTCAATTATGAAGTAATAAAAATATATTTCAAGTATGGGTCATTATATTAATATTAAAATTAATATATATTATTTCAATGGGTTACAATTGAAGCGTTACTAAAGAGGAAATTATTTATTTTACAATCTAACTCTGATTTGTGATTTACATATATTTTTTTTGAAGAAATTTTTTTATTTAACCATAATATTCACAAATAATATTTCAGAACTCTAAATATTTAATTAGTTTCAGTGTTTTCTTCCTATTATTCATCTCATTGTAACTTCAAGGAAAATCAAAAAAATTTCATGACAATTTGATTGTAATTCTCACTTAATAAGGCATAGTTTTTTCCCATATCAATATTTTTCAAAATTGTTTTCCATAAGTAATTTTCAGTAAACTAATGATTTATTAAAAAAAATTATATTATACATTCCATTATGAAGTGTTATTAATTAAATATTTATAATTTTTTCTAGAAGGATCACATTTTAATTTCATCACAGAAATCAAAAGGGATAGTTTATTAAACATGTCTGACATTAACATATTTCCCCTCTACCATTACCATTTTATGAATTATGCTTCTCATACATGTTTTAACTAATTTTACAATGAAAATACTTAAATGAAAAATTATATTAATTATTAATTTCTATTTTATATATTAATGTAATATATTTTTTTTATTTTAAATCCTATGTTTCTGAGGAACATTGGTCATCTCTTAACTCTTATTAATTTTATGGTTGTTAACATTATCATAAAACATTAAATTTCATATTATCAATGTAATTTATATTACAAATAAATAACCACATTACCTATGTCATTTAAATTATTATTTCATATACTATATACCATTTTTACATACGGTTTCTTCAATAACTTATATTTGAATTATTAGGAAACATATTGTTAATTCCATATTCTTTACTCACGTCAATTTTTTATTTATAAAGATTATTTTTCCAAAAATTAATTTATGATTAAATATATTGGAATGAAATGTATATGTATTAATTTTTGGGGCCCTATTATAGACAAAATACTTAACATATCAATAGATTCTTAAGATGAATTAAATGTGTGAATTTATTGGGTTTTTTTGTATACCTACACATCCATTAAACGCTCATGGAATAAGTTATTAATGTTATATATAACATGATATCTGCTATCATAATATGTAATAGTAATCATTTCTATCATTATAAATTCATATATTACTATACATAACATTAATGCGCTGATATTATCAAGGGAATGATTTAGTGCTCTAGTTTTTGGTTAAATGGATTTAGTTTTCAGTTATTCATCGTTTCATAATGATTATTCCTTATATATTCCTAATAAATTCCATTATATGTTTCCATAATAATAATACGAGTGCACCCATAGTTCTTTCCCTATCCCTAGGTTATGAAGAATAACTCATTGAATGAGTTTGGAGGATGTAGAACATTTTCTTTTATTTTGTTTTATAATTTATTCCTAATGTAATATGGGATTCATACGTGTATTTTTTTTATAAATCAATGAAACTAAATTTTCAAATTGGATTAGAATAGTATAATTTATTCCATGTATGTAATGAAACTAATAAATCATGGTTACGAGAGTTGGTGTAATTAAATTTGGCATCAAAGAACATTTAGTAGAATATATGGGGATTATATACTAGGAAATATAGATTTGAGAACATAACCATATGATAGACTTCGAGGATATTCAAAATTGTGGATTAACATCCTAACAATTTTACAGGTAGATTATATGTGGTTTTTTATAAATACAACTTATCTTGATACTTTATGTGGATGTGATTTTGGTAGAGTTATACCTATTTGTTAATAACTTTGTAATGGTTTCATTAGTATTTGACATTTTTTAATCAGCTACATGAAAAACCTTCATTATTACACATATGTTTTTACAATCATGTTAGGTTATTCTATATTTCATTAACATTTTCATTAAAAAATTTATAAAGTATTTGAAAATATTTTTATATTCCTATATAAACAAAGAGTTTGAATCATGATTAGTAATGAATTAATTAAATATTTATCGTATGTGTTATATAATATTTTTCTTTATATATATTGGTTTAAAAAATATAATTTTATGAGATAATCAATTATATGATTATTTTTCAAAATGGTTCATGAATTATATAATGTTATTTACACACATGGTTAATGTATATACTTCCCTTCTAAGAATGTCAACAAAAATACAATTTTAATTGAACATATCATCGCTATATTTTGGTTGATGACTGAATTTATGATGAATGAAAATTTTAGAATAGAGTTACTTATTTTTTGATTTCATTATGTTAGTATTTTATATCCCTTCATGTAAAAAATACACCACCATTTAGTTGTACTACAAGTCTATTGATAGTTTAGATGTAGATTAGGTCCCTCGAAATGATATTTATGGACTTATGATGTATTGTAAAGGAAAAAGATATTCTGGAATTACATTATCTCAAGGGTGATGTTTCACAATACTAGTTTTTTATCCACAATACTAGTGTGGAAGGTAAATTATTACAAGGAATTAATATATATTAATGATCCACATTTTGAGAAATATTTCCCTCATTATAAATGAATTGAAATGTAGGGATATTTTATCAACTAAAAGAATGTGGAAAATGAGTGGGTAACAGATAATGAGGATAAAATTAAAATACTATCTGGGTAAATTATATATTTAATATGAAATTAATAATGAAATATTTAATATTTAATTTTATGTATTAATAAATTTTATCAAGGGACCCTATTTTCAAATCACTCTCATCATATAATGAAATAGTTTTCCCATCAAAATAGAGAATGACTTTTCTTATTCTAATATATTAAATTAGCATAAAGAGAAGAATATTTCCTATGAAAACTATAAAAAAAATATAATCTATCAAAAAATAATAAATAAATTATGAAATTTCAATCATGTAAATGTTATTGAAGGAAACAACCTAGAATATTATATAAGGAAGTTGGAGTTTGTTACATGTGTGGTGATAAAAACCATTTTCCGCTAGAATATAAGTAAAATAAATAGACCACTGATATATAGTGATTCAACTGCAATCTAGTGTAAAATTATTCAAACCAATATCCCAATTGATAAGGTGACATACAATAGGTTATGCTATGTCAGGAAGGACAATATTAGGTGATCACTATAGTTGAGGTTTATGTTCCCAATGATGTGATGGCATTTATATTATCAATATTTTGAGATTTATGTAAATTTTTATCCAATTATGGATCCTTGAGGTCATTTATATCTTCCATGTTTTCCAATAAAATAAAATATTTCTCTATAACATTAATATGGAATTTTTCTATCAAAACATTTGGTGTGAATCTCAATATTACATGTATATGTTAGGCTGTTACCATTGTGACACATAAACATGTTCTATTTGTGTACATTAATAAAATATATATTATTGATGTTGAAATGATCTTTGGTCTGTATTGGGTTTCAAAATAAGATGATTAAAAATATAATAATGAAAATGATACTATGATTCACGAATGGGATGTGCACTTAGGTATCATTAGAGTGTATACTTTATCATATTTTTTATTTATAGATCCACCCATAGTGGCAATTCATAATATGTTTATTGGGGATAAAGATAGAACATAATATATAAATGGAAAATTTAATCTCCATGTTTATGATGTTCTTACCATATAGAATACATTGAAATATTTCAATAGTAATATAAGGACCCAACCATAAACATTACGTAATGTTGAATTAAATGAATAATTCACATTGATGATCTTTTCAAGTTAAGTGTTTTAGAGAATTATTCCATAAAAATACATTACAACTCTAATATTACAATGTATACACATCTACTCAGTTAAAAATTTTTTCAAAAAATGAAAACTCTTAAAAAACATATCCAATTACATGTTTTAGATAGTATAAATTTTCGTTTATCCCATCCTTGACCCTATTAATTTTTAATTCATGTGGAAAACATTTCAAAAATATGGGATTAGTATTAAAGTCTCATTAAGGGTTATAAAATAAGGAAGAAAACATTATCCCACAAATAAAAAGAAAACAATGAAATCAATACTTTTTACCATAACATACATTAAAAAATCATAAGATTTATGAATAACACACATAAATCATAAATCATAAAAGTATGTTATGACATTCATAACATAATTACAATGTAGCTATCACATCTACATAGGGAGTCACACATAGAATACCCATCACAGTATATTCTCTAAATCTCTTATAAAAAATATTAATGTTTACCTCGGTCACGTTACCTAATGCATTGGAGAGCTATCTCTAGCTCACCCACCCTCGGTTTATCACAAAATCACCTGTATACGTAAACAATGCCCAATAACAATAACATAATTATCACACATAACACATGAATAATTGAAGAATAAAATTTCAACATTCCTATCACAATATTTCAAATTCGGATATTGAAATAAACAATTCATTATCACATTATTTTAAAAACCATTTAGAACATTTAATAGAGAGATTTTTATTCAAAGTGTCTCATACCAATTTTATGATTTTAAATGAATTATCATTTGACAAAATTAATTTCCATCTAAATAAATCCTAAAAACCATTTTGAAAATATGGAAATTAATGAGAAATATTTAGAAGAATTAATCCTTAGATCACATAAAACAATATTTTTGTTAAAGAGTTTTTAAAAAAAATGAGAGACGCTTGAATAAAAATAATAGAGGAATAACATTTAATAAAAATTTATTAAATCATGTGAAATAATTTTTCATTATAAAATATTCCAAATTATAGAATATATACCATATAAAAGTGAATTGGCTCATAAAAACAATAATGTCCCAATGAAATGTAAATTGAGAAGAAATCCCTTATAAAGACGGTATCCTTATATTAAGGATAAATCAAGGACATAATTATGTGTAAAAAATATAAATATAAATAATATATGTGGATATTATATGTAAAAAAATCATAGCTTATTCACACATATTCATAGCATGACATAATCAAGAAGCAGAGGTTTAACCCAAAGAATTGAAATTGGGTGAATAAGTTCCCTTACAAAAATTCGACAGCCAAATGGCGTCACATTAAAATTCATAAAATGAATTTATGAGATAAAAATGTAATATCAGCACTTGGTAATTAAATATATAGTAATAATGATATAGAAGAATAGATCTAAACATAAGATGACCAAAATTAAAAGACATAACAAAAGAAGTCTTTTAAGAAGAAGAGGGTGAAATATTCCCTTACCGATTTGGTAACTTATGAAAAATACACCCCATTAATGAAGAAAAACAATTAAGATATAAATACCCATATATTATAGTATATTAAACAAATAATACAATCATGGATAGTACATACACTAACCAAAAGGAAATAGTGGAAAATATAGAATGAATCTTATGCGAATAAAAAGTGAGAAGAAACCCCCTTAGCACGTTGTAATCAATCGAGTCGTATGAAAAAAAGTTACTAACAACGAAATTAATCACAGAGAAATTGATAGTATATGTCAAATGGAAGTAAACAATACACCACTTGAAATAAATACGTGGTCAACAATGTATATATCATGGAATTAAAAGTGAGATACGAAATCCCTTACCACGTTTCTGAATTGACTTGTTTGTTCTTTGTTCTTGTTGAAGAATAAACATAAGTTAATTTATACTATATTAAGAACATTTTCATGTTCATTATTCCTTTTATATGACTTATTATCTTCCGTTAACATTTAGTTAATTATTTGTGTTCATATTGGACATTTTTTGGATGATTGGAACATGATTAAAAATAAACTTTTTATAATTACAAGTTGTTCATGTGATAAAAATCCATTATATATGGAATGATATTAATGATTTAGATATCATATATATCATATCTATCCAGTATATTTTTATATTTATAATATTACCTAACATTTGGATGTAATAACAGAAATACACTATTTATGTATATGGTAAGCCGTACGTTTGCATAAACGCTACTTTCATTTCTTTTTCATATCTAATGGAATGAAATCATAATGATACATAGGTATATTATAATTATAGTATAATATAATATTACATATATGTTACATAATTTCATTAACACCATCCTTTATACATTCAATGTATGTCATTAACGAATCATATCACCTTGAGGAGGAGGTAGTCCGAACTTCCTCAAATGAAATAATCACATTTACTCATAATGGAAAGCATAAAAGAATGCTTTAAATAAAAAATAATGAAGCATAAGAACATAAACAAAATATATAACATATATAAATATAGTTCCATAATATTGGCCTCTATAAGAGTTGTTATGAGATAATTGAACAATCATCGTTTCAGAAGGTGTTAGTTTTCAATCCACAGAAATAGTATATTAATTTCCCATTAGATTGATTTGTGTGTAAGTGTAGTTTGAATAATCCTCGTATAAACATCCAATTATATATCTTATAATGGTTTTGTTATAAAATAAAAGAATAAAAAGAGTTAGGGGTAGAATAAGTAATATAAAATTTAAGAACTAATCATAAAACATTACATTAAAATCTTGTAACTCCATTTAGTTTAAACCAAAATATTTTATTGAGGTGCCTTTTAACTAGGGTAAGGCTTCTAGGTGTAAGATAGTGATGTAGAGATATTAATTTGGAATATTTTGGACGAGCCAAGGGGATTGAGAAGTGTGAGGAATGGGGTTGAAGTGAGGTTTTTTATAAGGGGGGAAGGGGTTGTTTAGGAAGGTGTGCAGTATTATATAATTATATAATCATTTTTGGTTTTTAAGGGTCCAAAAATCATCAAGGTTGATGATATGATGACTCATGATCGAAAAAAACATCAATAATAATTGGACATCTATAGTATATTATTTTAATCTTTATAATCTTGTTTTTTTTAACCATTTATTAACAAGGTAAACACTCTATCATAATTATGGCATAAATAATTTAATTTATTTGATGTCTAAAAATAATAAAAAAGTTACCATGATGTAAGAAATATTCTTATATTGAAAATGAATATTTATAGTCGAAGAGGTAACTTATATAATTCCATGTAAAAATTTACTTACTAAAGGAAATTTGTTTGCCATTTTTTCCTTTACATTAAATTAATTAATTTAAAGTATCATTATCACACTTAAGTGGCTCCATGGGGTCCCAAAATTGACCAAAGGATTCTCATTGTCAGGAATGTATTAAAAAATAGGATTAGGAAACATGTTTGAGTAATTTTATATTATTATAATAATATTTTGTTTCCCTTATCTACCAGATTTACCATTTAACCATGGTAAATAAAAGTTTCACTGATGTAAATATTCATATTGTCTAAAAACAGTTACTTATTTACACAATTTGGTCATTTTGATTACAAATATAGAATCCATTTTTCCTAATTCAAAACACAGTGTGGTAGAAATTAATTTAAAATTAATTCCCGCTGTTAAAACAAAAAAACCATGTTTTTATGAAATAATAACTATTAATTGATTGACACTTTTTTATACCAAATTTCAAAGTGAAATTTCTTCCAATGATGAGAATTGGATTTAACGGTAATAATATTGTATAATTACAGATTAAAAACATTTAAAATTATAATATTTCCATATAAATAAGTAATATTAAAAGGCATTTAAGAATTTAAATACAGTATTTTCACGATTCATTAAAAAAATTAGTTTTATCAGAAATATTAAAAAAATATACCCAAAGTAAATATTGATAACCCGATTCTAATGAAAATTTTTATTTTGTCAAATAGAACATATAAAAGTGACCAAATAAGATTAAATTAGGGTTTTCCATCAAAAATCAGTAAATCGACTTTTAAAATAATATTAGAGTAATTATCCTTAAAATCAGATTCATTTTAATTTTAATCCTCTAAAATTTATTGGATAAATCTAAAAACATTTAAAAACTGTATATTAATGTTATAGATAGTTATGTCCATTACAACCAATACAATTTCTAGGTATTAACTATCATTTAAAATAATATTATATTATTTTTTTCAGTATGACTCAACATTGTTTGCAATGTAAGAATTTATAAAAAAACCCATTGTTACGTATCAGGTATGATATAAAAAATATCATCACTTTTAAAATAAAATTAATATTTAAATAAAAAATATTAATAAATATGAAAATGTTATATTCTTTATTTTCATGGGATGTTACAAGTAATTTCTTGGAGATCTAGAATATCATGAAGTCAATTTTTATATAGATTTAATCCTCAATAATAGGCTCAAATAAAAGATTCCCAATTGAAGGAAAACATCAAACAACAGGAGATGAAGTAAAAATGATTTGTGTTGTTTGATAAGGGAATTATTTGCCCTAGTGGTTCAAATGGGGGATCCCTTATACTTTTCATTATGAAAACTTGTGTCCATGAAACTATGAATTCATTATAGGGAAATCACATCAATTATGGAAAAAAATATATCAGGTAACTCGAATTGAGTACTTATTTTATCAACTTCAGGGATTTAAATATTATTAAAATGTTAGCCATAATTTTAAATATCATCAATTGGGAATAATATCTAAAAAATTCTAAAATAATAGTTTCAAACAAGTTATATATATTATGATGTTAGCATAATTACAAAAGGATTGTATAATGCACCATCTATTTTTAAAGATCTAGTTAAGATATTTTTCATGGAATATATTGATATATATATATATATTTTTGTTCAATTAAAATATCTCTGGGTATTTTAATATCAATACAGACTACATGAATCAGATATAGATAATTCTTAATACATATATAGGAATAGAGTTCTATGGAAAATTTAGCTAGTGTAAATTATGACATCTTGAATTTTCTTTTAATGGACATATATTCTATGAAAAAGGAATATTAATTGATCATGTCGATAAAAAAGAAATTAATGAAAATCCTAAACTTATGATGATAACTGAGGTAATTAGTTTCACTAGTTTTGAAGGATATTATAATTGATTTATTAGATATTTTGACTGATTGGCTGACACATTAACTAATATTAAATATAAATTGGTTATGATTAGAAGGAAAATAGAATTTAAATAATATTTTGATGAATTTAAGAGGAGGTTACTCAATAATCTAATTCTTACCATACCATAAAGAAATTATGTAGTTGGAATATATACTGATTCATATAATATTTTATTCAGTATTTTCCTTATATAGAATTATATATTTATTTCCCATGCATCTAGGAAGTTAAGCACTCAAAAATATAACTATCTGACTCATGATCTGGAGTCTCCACATGTAATATTTTCATCAAAGTTATTCATATATTATCTATATAGTGTAATATGTAAGGAATACATAGAATAGAAGAGCCTAAAATAATTCATTCCAAAAAAAAATATCTCAATATGAGTTAAAGGAGATGGATTAAATTTATCCATGGTTATTATTGGTCAAGACATTTCCACTAGAGGATGGAAAATAAGGTAGTAGATATGTTGACATAGAATTATCATGAATATATGATGTAACTATGGATTGATAGAGATCATATGTTCATAGATCTAATAAAAATTTATATATAAATTTTTAAGGAATAGAATAAATCAATCATTTTGAAAATAATATGAAGCCATCATTACATGAAAATATACAAACGTTCTCAACATTATTATGATAATTTTCCAAAGAAAATTATGGATGTTAAAAATTAAAAAATTTCATATATAATTTCTAAGTATGGAATAATTAAATTTGGAATGACATTACATGTTTCATTTATACTAGATCTAAGTAAGGAGTTTTTTTCCTGATTATCAAAGCATTCATTTTGTTATTCACCTGGGTAAAACTAATATGTATATGGGTAATAATGAAACTTTTTTGTGGGATAATATGAGGCTAACATTTATAATTTTTTATCAATATTCTATTTTTTATATGCGTTTAGGGTATGATAGTATTTCCTCGAGGATTAATGAATCAAATATATATTCCTATGTTGTAACATAGTGGCATTACAATAGAATTTCACATTGTATTACCAATAACTCTTAGAAAGAATGATGAAATAGAGGATATTTTTTATATCTTAAAAAATATGTACATTATCTTGAAATATTATAATATTTACCACTTTATATCCCTTCATTGATATATATTGATGATATTTTAAGACATTCTTGTGTTCCTCTTTTAATTAGGTCTAATTTTTGTTCTTGAATGACATTGATATTTGGGAAGAGTCATCAAAAGGCATTTTCCACTAAACATATTTTGACCACAACCAACCACCCTCAAACCAGTTTACAATATGAAAGTTCTATTCCAACATTATGAGACATTTAGAGGTCAGGATCACATTAATTTCAGTGTTTGTGGGACCATAAAGTTACATTTTTAGATTTTTAATATAAAAAAAAGATTCAATTCAAGAATTCAAATGGAACCATTGGATGAATTATATGGAAGAATATTTCATACTCCAACATGGTGGGATAATGTTTTTGAAATTAAACACGTATTCCCAAGACATATTGTAGAGGAAACAAGAAAGGTAAATACTATTCATACTCATAATGAAGAACATATTTAAAAAAATAAATACTTATTCTGAAAACCAGTGGAATGTTTTGATATCTAAAATGATAAATCATGTTGTATTTAATGTATCACCATGGAAGGGTGTTATATGGTTCAGTAATAAAGGGCTACTAAGACCCAAGTGCATCAGACCAATATGAATTATATAAAGAATTATATATTTCTATTTTCAGTTATACATGACACAGTGATTCTCTATTATATATGATGTGCTACATATATCATTTTTAAGGATGTACATTTGAGTCCCAATTAATTTCGTCACCTATGATGAAATAGAACTGGAACCTATTTTATCATACAATGAATAGTCCTTGATATTTCTTAATACTATAGAGAATTTATTGACTAATCAGATAATTTAAATGTAAATGTTACATTATAGAAATCATAAAATGGATGAAGGAATCTGGAAACTAGAGGATGTTATGAAGAATAACCACCCTTATTTGATTACATAGTAATGTATATGAAAATTTCAAGGATGATATTTTTAAATGTGATAATATAGTAACTCGTGAGAAAATTTTATTGTAAAATAACCCTATATTTTAATAAAAATATTATTACAACCACTCTTTATATTTTCATTGCCCAAAATTTTTTATTTTAGAGGATGAATAGTGATTTTGATCAAACTAGGTTAAAATAATGCTAAAATGAATTATTTAAATGTTTCCCTAAAAATATATTATTATGAAGTATTAAAAATTTATGAATCAAATATTACTAATTTTATGTTTAATAATGAAATATAATATTCAAATGTAATAATGTATGGACTATAAAATTTGATATAAATAATGATTAGAAGCTTTGGAGGTACAATGGATATTTTTTAAACAACTCTATTTTTAAATGGAATAATGTCTGTTGATTTTAATTAATTAAAATATATTTTATGATGTATGATTAAAAATAATATTTTATATTTTAAATATAAATATATTAATTTAATTCAAAATAATTATTATTAATGGTAATATCGTTAATATAAGATCATATATTCTTAAATTATGTATTTTTTAAAAATCATTTTTCAACACATTTTTTGTTTTTTAAAAAAATTCATAAGAATATATGAATTATTGATGATAAAATGGATTACATATTTTTGATCATAATATATATAATTATGTAATAAGAATATTTTATAATAATTAATATAAAATTCATTAAAAACTAATTACCACGGTTAAGGATAAAATAGGTTTACCAGGGCTTTATCTAGAAATATTAGGGTCAGAATGACAAAAAAATATGAAAATCCATTGAAATGTTTAATATAAGTCATATTATTTTATTATTTTAATATATTAAATATCTAATTAATATTTATCTAAATGTGAAATGATATTATTAAAATACTTAAAAAATTGACAAGTATTCCACTGACCTCATTTATAATGGTAACCTCCTACCCTCCAATCATCACACCTCTCAATCCATTTATCATGACCAAACCCACAAAAAATATCTTCATAAAATAATTATCCACATTATAGACGTTCAATTATTCCCAAACACCAATCATATGGTCCTTAATAAGATATACAAGGGAGGTTCTTCCATGTGTGGGTAATTTTCTTCATTAAGCTCTATGTTTTTAACTTTTCCTTTTACTACATTAATTTTCTTACTAAAAATTGAAATATAGAAACAAATATATAAATAAGATAATTATACTTAATTAGGTTGATGGAAATACATCTATCCATAACACTCTCTAATTAATGGAAAAACATTATCACCCATGTGTACATCAGACTACCACCTAAAAAACTGCTATAATTTTTGTCCATCCTAACCTCACACAGATAGTAATAATCGTGGAAAAATGAATATAAATTTTAATTATAAAAAATTATTGATACATTGAATCTAATATATCACCCACTTCATTATCCTTTCTATTATTATCTAAATGATAATGCCTCTCATGTATATGTACATCCTACTGTCTCTACGAAGTGAAACGATATATTTTCCATGTCCAAGATTCAAGAATGATTAAAAAATATATCAATTGATTTAAAATGATATTTATAATAGATATATATTTCTGGAGATTAAGGAACTATATACTATATAGAAGAATAAGATCATACAGAACGTAATATGCATGAGACAATGATGCACTTATCACTCAATACAATGGTAGTAATGAAATATTATTAAATAACTAAGGATAAGATGTTATAGGAGGAACATATATGATTTTTGATATATGAATATTTATTTAATAAATTAATAAAAATTTAAATACCAATATTAATGAGTTTAATACAGGTTTATCTAAATGGATTCATGAGATATGGGATTTCTTCTCAATTTCCTTTCAATTGATACACAATTATTAATAATATCCTAATAAATTTTATATGTTTCATATACTCCCCCTATTATATATTGAGCATTAATACCTATTTATTTTGTAATTTTAATGTTTCAATTCAGTTTTATACATTAAAAGGTTTAAAATTTAAATATAATCAATGACGAAATAACTTATTTTACAATCTCAATGTCTTCTGAGATTTCATATATTTTCATTAATGGGATCGAATCATATATCCATGATATGATCCAATAGTTTTATTATCATCTGGATATTTATGGATTTCCTATATTTTCTTTAAAATATTTAAATCTTGTGAACATGAATCAATAAATTAAATGTTTACAAGAAAAATTTATTTTTTTACTTAATTGGATGTACTTTTCATCCATATCCCTATTTAATTTGTTTTTAAAAAATATTATTTTAGTACTAAATTTATTTATCAATGAAATTATAATTTATATATTAGTTTTTAAGAAATTATGGATGGAATCCTTGAAATGTTATACAAAATTTTCATTTTAAAATTTCCTTACAGAAATAAAATATTACTATTTTTTAATATATACGACATTCACATACATCCCAAACACCATAATGATTTTATAAATTCATATTGATCTAAAAATAAGTCAATATATTAATAAACAAACTTATATGAACTATTATATTAAAATTTCACTTCATTTTTTTCATTCTTCGAAAGGTTGAGATTTAATTTCAAAACCTATTGTTGTGATGAATCTATCGTCAACTATTATATATTATTAATATTTTGTTCATTAAAATTCTCATGAAACATTAAATATCTTCTAATCATTAGAAATTATTATTCATAAATGTATCCATATTCTTTGTATTAGGGATATTATTATTTTCTGAACCATATGATATTTTTAAATATTGTTCATTACTATGAAATTTATTTGAATTACTTGGGAAAATATTGTTAAATATCTATTCTCTACTCAGTAAATATATTTATTAGTATGCTATATACATTATAATTTTTATTTTTCATTGAATATATAAAAACATTATTGTATAAGTGTTGATGGGGTCCTAGTAATAAAGAACCCCATAATGGATCTGTAGTCTCCTAATATGAATAACATGTCCATATTAAATGTGTTCTGTGGGGTATAACTACCTGTCAATTAAATTTTATTTGTTTATGTTCATAATTGTTTATTTACCATGATTCATGAGATAAAAAATATAATATTAATCATATTTTTCCATGATAATTCATTTATTTCTATCCATGAGATTATTTCATAGATATTAACCATCAATCCATTTTGGGCTAAAGTTATATATTAAATGGAATGTGTTTTTATATATTAACCATTCCACATTAATTATGCCTTATCTAATCATGATGGATTTAATAGTATATAACATTAATATTTATTTCATATAACCTTTTTTTATCTCTTTCTCTACGTTATGATGTATAGTTAATTGAATGATATTTAAGGATGTATAAAATGTTCTTTTGTAAATTTTAACAATTTATTACCACTGTAGATTACTTATCATATATATATCCATTTAATAAATACAAAAAAATGATTGGTCCTTTGAGATATGAACAATTTTTTCATTGGATATGAAATAATGTAACCATCGACCATGGGTAACTCATTTCACTGTTGTTAAAAAATTAAATGTCTTCTTTTTGGGAATCGTATGATCCATTAAAGCTTGACATTAATTCATTAAGAATGAAAATACATCATAGTCATTATATGTTGAAATAAAATGTGTGAATTTATTAAAACTATTATTTAAATGGAATAATCTTTCATAGAATGTAGAACAAAATCAATTAATTATTTATCTCATATTCGATAAATTAATGATTAATATCAATAAATTTTTTGGATAAAATAACTCAAATGATGTTGAAACCAATTTAAAATTATATATCTATTGAACATATATATTTATATATATAATTATGATAAAATTATGATAAGTAAAAAATATAGTGTGGTTTATATGTTATTAGAAATTATTATTTCTATCATATAGTTATTAGTAAGTAATATTAGAAATTGGGGGGAATAAATTTTTTAAATCAACAATAATATAAAAACCCCATTATTATAGTATGTGTATTACCTAAAATAATATTATATTCGATATTATATATGACATTCCAACAAAAATTTTATGAATAGTAATATACTATTAAAATATTATAATTTAAATATAACACTCATAACCTAGTCATTGGTTTTGTGGGTATAACAAGAAATAACTAAATTGTTAAATATATTTATAAATTTTCACGTTAATAACTCACAAAGAAAAAATAAATTGATTATGAATTGGTATAAAATGATGATAAAATATTCTGATGGTAAAACATGTCTTTTATATAAAACAACTTCTACTAGTAGATGGTGTTTTTTAAGATATTAAAAAATTACTATCAATAAATGAATATAATGAAATAATTATATTTTATATAATAACATAATGAATTATAATCCATTAATTATGATTATTAATTACCTGATGGGAATAATTCCATTCTATGAATCAAGAATAAATTTTCATCAATAATCTTTTATTACATTATCTCTATGGATATTATAATTAGTTTCTTCAACTTTTAGAAGTTCTATTTGTAGAAGAAGATATTATTTATAAATTAATTATATCAAAATAATCAAAGTATTATTTTTTTATATTTTTTAAAAAGAACTCATGTAACACCAGGATAATTTTTTGAATTACTATTTTTTAAATTAATGTTTATTTTTGAAAATTTTCATTTCATGTGACTTGAAAACGTTGTATATACATATATATATATATTGAAACACTATGTTAAAAATTCAATTCACACAACACCAACCTGTATTGCACTACATGTTATATTATCTTTCTTTATACTACACGCAATTCCAAATTGTATTGCACTACACACTATATAGAGTTGGTGTACGTTACACGCAAGACAAATGTTTCTATGAAACATAATTTTATTGGAATAATTATTTAAATGAGTTAATTATAACCAATATGATTAAAATAGTTATATTAATAGTATTAAATAATTTTCTAATATTATTTATAAAATTTTATGGATAAAAATATCGGTAATGAATGTAGTGATTTATGTAAAACAATTCTATGTTTAAAAATGTTGTTTTCTCAAATAAACATCATTGAATAAAAAATTATTATTATAAATTATTATAAATTTAATCTTATAAAATAATAAATTTTTTTGAATTTATAATTTCAAAATTAGATTAGGGTGAATTTTATTGGAGATTTCTGAGAAAACAACCTTTTTTGATGAATTGTGAAAAATTATGCATTACTGTTAAAAACTGCATTTTTAATTTACCTATTATTAATCTGAAATTATATTATTAATTTATCTTAATGTCACATTAGATAAATTATACATATATTCATATAATTTAGGTTATTAGAAACAATTTCACTTTGAAATTGAAGATAAAAACATATAAAACATTTGAACTTATTTCTACGTTCAAACCCAATAATTTCATCCCATCAGTGGGATTGGAATTAATATTAAATGTTTTTATTCTATAAATTGAATTTTTAAAATATGAATACACCATTATAATAATTAAGTTATGTATAGTCAAATTAGATCAGGTTTATTTTGGAACAAAAATATTAGTAAATGTGATTAAAATTTATCACAATAATTAAGGAAAATTTATGTTAATTTGGGACTAAACCTTAATATTATGATCCCAAATGACCTATAAGCTTATCCAAATACCATTTAGAGAAATATTCCTAACATAAACCTTCCATTATTTGTTTATTTTGGTTCTAATATTCCTTTATAGGTAATAACACGTTTACAACCAAATTGTTTTCAAATATTCCAACTGATTCATTATCCTTCCCTATAAAAGGCCACCACCTCTACCACATCCACACACCTCTGAAACCACTTTTTTTTTGTAAAATATCTTCCCAAAAAAATTCCCAAAATCTCCCCTTCTTCTAATAACCCTTCCCTTTTTATAAGGAAATCTAAGGATGCCATTGGTCACAAACCAAAAAGACTTACTCGAGTAAGAGATATTATCTTCTCTCAAGTCCATTGATTTATTTTACTTCTCCACCACCTACATTATATTTATTACATGATTTTATAAGACATTGTATGCTTGATATATGATTAATTTTATAGTATTATTGTTTTACATTCACTTACACACATCCTCATCTAATGTGTAATGAACATACAGTTTACATGTATGGTAATCTTCTACCTCATTAAACAATAATTTTTAAACATTACATACCACCTTTCATGATGTAAATTATGATGGAAAAACTATCTATATATTTAATTAATTATATTTATTATATTTTAATGAAAATTTATTCCGTTAAGAATATATATCAATTTTACATTCCATTTTGTGTTAACACGATAATTTCGTTTCTGGAGGTGTGGACTACCTCCCCCTCAATGTAATGTGAGTCATTCACACACTACATGGAATGTATTAAGAATTAATTTGGTTACTATATATGATATATATGATTTAATAAACTCTTTTAATAATGATATATATATATATACATCTTTTACATTCTTTCTCTCAATAGGACAACAATATCGAAATAGAGTTCATACATATGTGCAACCAACAATCTCCATGAATAGTGCATTACGTTTCACAATTATATATTAAATATATTATTATATTAGAATAATACAATATATTAATTATATCTTTATCATGGTATAAATTAATGAATAATCATTTTAGTATAAGGACTAACAATATATCAAATTATGATACATTCGAAGAACAAGGAAAATATTACTTGACATGAAACCTTAACATAGGATGGTTAAAAAAGGATGATATTAAGATATAATAAAATAATATATGGTATTAGATATAATAATATGGTTTTTTTAAAAGTTTTATAATAAATTTATATTTTTTAATGACTATGATGAGATTCATGAATCACGATATGGGGATTTCATCTCACTTTTTATTTCTATGAGATACATGCTATGTTTACCACTCATCCCTTTGGTGTTATGTGTATAATGATGATGATTTTACTCTATATATATTATACCTAAATTTATTGGTATTAAAATATTTATTTATTATCTTTATTTAATGGGGCTTAAGTTTAAAAAGTTTCCAAATAGGTAAAATAGTTATCTCTCAATTTGCCTTTATTGAGACTCATGTTTTGTTAAGCGCCTAAATTCTATTTCAAGGTGTATATAATTATATTTTATATGTTATATCATGAAATTAAATATTTTCCCATGATTTTAATATTCTTGAAAATTACATTTCATAAATGGAGAGTATGAACCCAATTTACTATGTTATAAGAGTTTATTGAGACAATCTCATCATTTTTCGTGATTTATTTTGATTTTTCCTTCATTAATGAATTATTACAACCCTCATCCCAGGAAATTCATTAATATAATTCATCTATGGTTATCAACACTATAATCATGTATTGGAACCATATTTCTATGATTTGATACATAAGATATATAAGAATGTGTTTTTATGAATGTCCAACTTTACTCGATCTTCATCTGGAAAACCCTATCCTCTAAAAAGAGTTTCCAAATATATTCAAGTAATCTCTAATATCCATTAAAAGGAATTTTATCATTTTTTTATTTTACCAATGAATTATAAGAAATCATATTGTTTCATTCCAAACAATTCATTTTTCTATCATTTTTACCGTGGAAAAGTAATAATATTGTTACCTCATATGACATGTATTGTTAGGTCAACTAGGTGAGATACCCTGAGGGGGGGGGGGGGGGGGGGTTAAACTGGGTATGACAGATTAAAACAAATTCCCCTATTGATCTTTTCTCACTGTTACGAAAGACTCCCTTCTCTCTCTTTCTTATAGCAAAATATAAACAGAAACTAATGCATGCACAAGACACAACGATTTTTTCTTAGTTCACCCTCATTGGGCTACATCCAATGAGCATACACCGACGATGTGCTGATGTTACAAATCCACTAAAAGCATACAACTGTTTACAAAGTTTTGGATAGATCACTTCTATTACCAGGCTCACTGACTTTATAATATTTAGGGCCAGCTCACTACTTTCCCACGGTTCACTCCATGTTTCTCTCTCTCTGACTCACTGCCGGTGGAGAGGATCACCTTCTCCCTCTTCCTTTTATCACCACTCTGAGAAGATTCCACTCATAGTTTATTGACTTGTGGGTCTCTTCATTATCACTAATGAATTCATCCTCTGTTTTATGCATATTCTCTGTTGATGTCAAACTTTCACCCATAGATGAATCTCACTTTGCAATGAAGGTATCAGGAAATCTTCCAGCTTTCATGCAACCCTGAATCACTATCATGATTCAAAAATAACTGGCGGCATTCTCCAAGACAACGTGCAAGTCTTTTCACAATAGTTAAAACTGGAATCCATGTTCACATCAACTACTTGCGCGACACTAGCTTCTACAACTCCAAACATGAATGACTCACACACTTTTACGCCCAAACCAATATTGGCATGCAACCACCAACTATCTCACTTCTTCAAAACATGGTTCACAAGTGTCACCAAACCACTTGCACGACACTCCATTATTTATCTCAATAATTGGGTGAATCCCTTCCTTTGTCACCCAAACCACTCTTGATGCGCATCAAACAACTGTCGTGCAACATCTACTTGTGCGACCACACCACCACTTGCGCGACCACCACACCTTCACGATAGGAGCTCTGATTTTATCTAAGTGTTGATCTCACACCAAATGAGGAGGGTTTGAACTCTATTTATAGGAATTTGGACACCCTGTGTGATGACACGCATGTCTCCCCTCAGCGTGCAGGTCTTGCTGCCCTAGTCTCGATCGCGCATGTCACTTTTGTGACCAAAAATAAAACTTGGGCGCCCCTTTTCCTTTTCCTATATTTGTCTACTCTGATCTTAAACAACATATGGTTTTCATGTTTCCAATCCTCCAAGACACCAAAAATCAATTCCCTTTTCAAAAAACACTTTTCTCCATTTTTTGATTTTCAGGCCCAAAAATTTGGCAAACACTGGAAAACATCGTCACCTTTTATCTTCTTTTTTGAACCGCCTCTAGATCGATCATTCATTTTTCAATGTTCTTGAATCAAACATGGATTGTTAATAACTTCCCTTGATCTCGACATGCCATAATGAAATCACCTCTTTCAACAAATTTTTATGTCATGGTTTTCTTTTCCAACAAACACAACATAGAGGCCCACTTTTTCAATAAACACACTCACCTCACAAATGGGTCAATGATACCATGAGAGATTTTTTCCCAACAATAACCCCCTTTTGGGTTTTTATAGCTATTATATAAAAAGATACATCTTTAATTCTTCATCCACCATTTTTTTAATTTCGATTCCAATGGCGATTAATGATTCACTCCACACAAACTCTAAACCCACATGAGCAAAGCCCGACGTGAGAAACAAGAGTAAATGAAAAGTGTATCAATGAATCACTTCAACTCTGACACCCACTGTTGACACATAACAGATACCAATTTTTGAAAATATTCTTTCCGCATGTCAACACCACTCTTCTGCTTTTATCACAATCCTATAATGTTGTGATATATGTTCTTTGATTGATCACTTATAGCATCATCAGATTTAATACTCCTTCTATCGGGCTTCTACACCTATTATATTCTCCCCCTATTTTTTCATGATTTGTCAAATAGCCACACTGTCTCCCCCTTAAACAATCACTATTTCTTCCCCTTTGTTAGTGAACCCAAAGTTCACTCCTTTGCAGTCTGTAACAGAGTAGATAACACAATTTAGAATATTAGGAAAAAACACATCATACCTCAGGGAGAGGGGGGGGGGGTTCCACAACCACATTCCTTTATGTGCGGGGAGTCGACTGAACACCCAGATCTAGTTGATGCATCTCCAATGCTTCCTTGGGTAATTTTATTTTTAGAATGTCTGCAACCTGTATCTCTGTCGGTACGTACTCCAACTTCACGATTCTGTGCTCAACTTTATCCTTGATATAATGATACTTTATCTCAATTTGACTTTTTCCTTGAGTGATGGATGAGATTTTTTCTGATATTTATAACACTTGAGTTATCACACTAGATTACGTCTAGAGACTTCACTTCAACTTCAAAATCTTCAATTTGTTGCTTCATCCACAATAACTATGAGTGTTCCTGAGTGGCCACAAAAAAATCAGCTTCCGCGGAACTCAATTAAATGAAATCTTGCTTCTTTATTAGACAAGAAATACAAAATACACCAAGATATAATGCACCACCTGATGTTGATTTTCTATCATCTACTAAACCAGCCCAGTCTGCATGACTATATCCCAATAACTCTGTTTGAGATTTGTCATTATATGTCAAGCTGAAATCCACTATTACCTTGATATACAGAAGTATTCTTTTCACTGCAAGCATGTGGCTTTCCATGGGATTACTCTAATATATCGTTGCTTGGCATGTGCGGAAATCAATATTAGGCATTGTTTCTATCAATTAAAACAAACTTCAAATAATTTTCCTTTATTATGTTATATGAACTTTCTTTCAATCCTCATCTTTGTATAGTTTCATTCTGGTAGGTACTGGAGTTTTCATCTCCCTGGAATTTTCCATTTCAAATCATTTCAAAACCTCCTTGGCATAATTGTATTGTGAAATGAATGTTCCATTCCTTACTTGTGTCACCTGTAGCCCCTGGAAAAACATTATCTCTCCAATCATTGACAATTCAAACTCTGTTTTCATGAAATCGGAAAATTTTATGCACTGAGATTCATCTGATCTGCCATATATTATTTCCACGACATATACCAACACAGTCATCCTTTTATTACCTTCATTTCTAAAATAGAGATTGTAATCAACTCCCCCTGCTGGAAACCAAGATTCTTCAAGTATTTATCTAGCCTTGAGTACCTTGTTATTGGTTCTTGTTTTAGCCCATACAATGCCTTCTTCAGTCTGCAAACCTTAGTCTCATCCTCTTGAATGAGGAAACCATCTGGCTGGTCAATATACACTTCCTCCTCCAGAATCCCATTCCAGAATCCATGTTTGAAATCCATCTCAAACACTTTGAACATCTGTTGCACTACAATGGCGAGGAATAATATGATTTCTCCAGCCTTGCCACCAGTGAATGTTCCTCATCAACATCTATTCCCTCTATCTCGGAGTATCCTTTGCACACTAGTCATGATTTTTTTTCATACCACTGTGCCATATTCTTTCATCTTGTTGTGAAAGACCCATTTAGTACCGAAGACATTCTTATCTATTTGTCTCAAAATAATGTCCCATGTCTATTTCTTCTCAATCTAATCAAGCTCTTCATTCATAGCCTGATCCCATCTTTCAACATTAGTTATATCAGCAATACATTTAGGTTCTACCTAATATAGAAAAGATGTATACTGCAATGACTTCATTCTTCTTGTTTGAACTGGAGTTGTTTGTTCACCAATGATATTCTTCCTATCAATTTCAGCTCGACTCTTTGAATTCCTTACAAAAATAGACATGACACTTTCTTTTTCATCATCAGTGTCTTATTCTGCGTCAGCATCTACCACTTCTAGACCTCCTATGTTACTATCCTCTTCATCACATTCATCAAGAAACTGTTCACTTTTCTGTTGAATATTCTCTTCATTTTCTACAATAGTGACATCATTTCTCTAAACTAATTTTCCCAACCTCATATTAAATCATTTGTATTATTTTTTTTTTCTTGAGTAGCCAAGAAATATTCCCTCATATCCACATGATTCAAGCTTCCAATTAATTTCTTTTCTGAGAAATAATCACTTACATCCAAATATTCTAAAGTATATCACTATTATCTTTTTTCCATAATACATTTCATATAGAGTCTTTCCTTCCTTTAGACACAACAGAGCCCAATTAAGAAATGTAGACTGATGTCAACACTGCTTCCTTCCAAAACATCAGTAGTAGGTCTTTTTCTATAAGCATCTTTTTGGCCATGTTGTTGATAATCCTATTTCTCATTTCAACCAATCCATTCTTTTGGGGAGTTCTTACTGAAGATACATGATTCCTTATTCCATGTTTCTCAAGATAATCTTCCACCTGCCTATTTGTGAATTTTGTACCATTGTCTGTACGAAAATTTAGAATTTTCTGTCCAATCATCCTTTCAAATACCCTTCGGTACTATTTTAGGAAACTGAACACATCAGACTTATGGGAAATAACAAATACCCATGACATTTTTCAATAAACATAAATGAAAAGGACGTAATACCTCTTTTCGTCAATTGATCTTGGTGAAATAGGACCACATACATCAACATGCACCAATTTCAAGAACTCTTGTCGACTTCTTTTTTTCTCTTTGTACGTCTTTCTAATGATCTTCCCTTGTTGATAGGCGTCGTACGTATGTGTATGATCACATGATAGCTTAAGGAGGTTTCTTGCTACTTCACAAATAACCAAATCTTCTAGAGATGGTTGGAAAAGATGACTATGTCATTTAGGCCACAATTTGATTTCTTCATCTCTAGAAAAAAGCACATATCACCTTATCCACATACAAGGTAGAGATTTTACATTGTTGTTTTTCCATGTAGAACCACAACCCGATATCTTCCTTTGATGATACACACCTTATTAGTAAACCTTATAGAATGTCCTGAGTCTCATAGTTGACTGACGATGAGTATATTGTGACTGAGTCTTCAACTACTAAAACATCTGCACGTCTCATCTCTTTGCCCCCAAACATTGCATTTCTTGAGCCAAAAATCATTAGGCCTTCATCATTTCCAAAATTGAAAACTCATTCTTTGTCATATTTTATGCCTGTAACAAGATCCTTATTACCTATCATGTGAGATGTGAAACCACTATCAAGGATCCACACACCAGAGCGATCTGATGCCTTAAGGGATATTTTTGCCACCGCATCCTTCCCATTTTTCTTCTTCTTCGTCCATTTTGTTTCCTTCACACTAGTCATGGATTGAGACTTATATTCTTTCTTAGAGTATGATGGACCAACTTCATCTAGTAAAGCCATAAATATTTTTGGAATTTTTAACTCACTTGTTGGTTTATTGATATGCTTCTTTTGCACGTTTTGATTCTGCTTTAGCACATTCCTTTGTATCGTCAAAGTGTAGTACCTAGCCATGTTCCCAAATCCTCCACAACAAAAATAGTGTCCTTTGAAATATGTTCTAGAGAACAATTATCTATTTGGCTACCACATTTTTTCATATTCCCTTCAATATATATTGGATATGGTACACACTTACTATGAATGTCCCATCTTTACACAACCATAACAACTGATATATGCTGCATTCCTTCATGTTACTTCTGCACAATGAGTTTCCACTTATGATCATTGAATATTTTGATTCTGTTTTCTGCCCAAATCAACCTTCAATATCGGAGTGGGTGCATTCAGACTGACATCAATATTTATATCATTTTGTTTTCGATCAAGCCCCAATCCAGCCATAGCATCTGAGGTTGATTGCTGCTTCTTTCCTGTTGAAAAAATACCCTCCTATTTTGTCTTTTCGGTCTTCTAAATAACCTTATTTTCTGATATCACATTGGGGGTCAAGTGTTTTTCTCGATCCTTCAGTTTTCATCATAGACTGACTACTTCTTCTTCGGGTTCTCTGACACACATGAATTGATCTTATACTTTTCTATTCAACCAATCGATCTCCCTTTTCTGTTCTTCAATCTTGAGCTTATACTCACTAACTGATTCTGAGTTATCTAGTGTTGATAACTTGAGTTTCCCAATTTCTTCTACTAAGTCAGACTTCTCTTCTTCCTGCTGCTGCATATAGATTTTGGCATCACGAAAAACATTGTTAGATTTCTTTGTTTTGGATCTCAAAACATTTATCTTTTCAAGAGAAGCCTCTAACTCTTCTCGAATATATATTCTTTCTTAAATTTCTTCTTCTTCTTCTTCACCTTTGGTATCATTATTCTCTTGAGAACTACTAATGACTGCCACCATATAAATTTCTCCATGATCTTTGAAATTTTCAATCTCCTCCACCTCTTCAACCTCGGACTCATCTGAACTATCTATTTCTTGTGAAAGAAGATTATTTTTATTGAAAAAGTTTCTCTTGAACTGCTTCTTTCGATTCACATATGCTGAAGATATCTTCCTGGGAATTTAAACTTCATCTTCATTTTCTTCTTGAATCTTTTTGAGGCACCTTGGAGTAAGATGACCAACTTTTCCACTTCTATAGCAAGAAAGTGGAAGTTTCCCTATGAACATTCCTTTTCCTCTTTGAAGATTTGAGGAGAGTAATTATATTACCTCATCTTTCTCTTCTTCCTCCTGAGAATCATCAATGGTTAGCTTCTTCATGGCCTTAAATGACACCTCCTTGGATTTCCTCTTTTCCATAGCCTCGTTATCATCGTTCTTCATTTCATATGCAACCAAAGTACTATGAAAATTGTCTAGTGTAAGCTCTTTTGGATCATTATCTTCTAGTACTGAAACTTTCAGATTGAACTGAGGTGGAAGTTTCCTCAAGATGCACATTACAATCATTATGTCTTCAATGACTTCACCAAGACCTCGCATATCATCCACAAAAATATTTCCCCTGTCAATGAATGCATCAACTGACTCTTTCGGGTTCATCTTCGTATCTTTATACTTATTCCAGAGTACTTGTAGCTTTTTCTCTCTGACCTTTGTATCTCATTGATATATATTCCATAGTTTTTTCCAGATGTTATGTGATGTTTTACATGACATCACCTTCTTATATATAACATTGGATAGGGATCCCCCTAAATAATTTATGCCCTTGGTGTCAGTATCCAATTATCATTGCTTAGCATCCGATAATGCCCCGCTCTTGATGTCAGTTGTTATACCATGCATTTTTGCTGTGAATACATCCAATCTCAAAGATCAGAAGTAGTGTTTCATAATATTCTACCATAGCTAAAAATTGTGACCATCGAAGATCAGAATCCCTTTATGATTAGTGACCTATATTAGAGAGAGAACCACTGGTAAAAACCTTTCACTCTAATACCACTTGTTATGTCCACTAGGTTAGATACCCTGAGAGGGGGGTGAATTAGGGTATGATAGATTAAAAAACATACCCTTTTGATCTTGTCTCACTGTTATATAAGACTCTCTTCTTTCTCTTTCCTATAGTAAAGTATAAATAGAAACTAAAGCATGCACATGACACCTTGATTTTTACTTGGTTTACCCTCACTGGGCTATGTCCAAGGAGCATACACCAGTGATGTGTCGATGTACCAAATCTACTAAAAGAACAATGTTTTTTACAATTTTCGAGATAGATCACTTATATTCCTAGGCTCACTACCTTTACAATGTTTAGGGTTAGCTCACTGCTTTCCCAATGGTCACTCCCTGTTTCTCTCCTTCTGGGTATCTGCCGGTGGAGAGGATCACCATCTTCTTCTTCCTTTTCTCACTGCTTTGGAAAGGATCCACTTATAGTTGATGTTCTATAGGTATCTTTATTATAACTAATTAATGCATGCTCCGTTGTATATAGATGCTCTGTTGATGTCAAACTTTCACCCGTAGATGAATCTCACATTGCACTGATGGTATTAGGCAACATTCCAGCTTTCACGTAGCCCTGAATCACTATCATGCTTCAACCATACCTAGCGCCCTTCTCCAAGATGGAGCACATGTCATGGAATGCCAGATAAAACTAACATGCACGTTCACCTCTACTATGTGTGGGACACTGGCTTCTGAAACTCCAAACATGCGCAACCCACGCCCTTTTACTCTCAAACCAATATTGGCACACAACCACCAACTGTAGGGATTCATCAAAACCTAGAGCACAAGTGTCACCAAAACACTTGTGTGACACCCCTTCTTCAACTCAAAACATGGTTGACTCCCTTCCTTTCTCGTGGAAACCACTCTGGATCCACAACAAACCACTGGCGTGCAACTTCTACTTGCGTAACCACACCACCATTTGTGCGACCACCACACCTACGCGACAGGAGCTCTGATTTTCTCTAAGTGTTGAACTCACACCAAACTAAGAGGGGTCGACCTCTATTTATAGGCTTTTGGACACCCTACACGACAACGTGAAAGTCTCCCCTCGGTGCACAGGTCTCGCGGCCCTAGTCTCTATCGCGCAAGTCACTTGTGCAACCAAACATAAAACATGGGTGCCCCTTTTCCTTTTGCCATATTTTTCTTTTCTGATCCTGAAAAACATATGGTGTGCAAGTTTCCAATCCTCCAAGACATTGACGCACAAGTCACTTTTCCAAAAACACTTTTATCTGCGTTTTTTGAACTGCCTCCATATCGATCATTCCTTTGTCGACGTTCTTGAATCAAACATGGATCATTAAAAAAATCCCTTGAACTCGATATGCCTCAGAAAATTCCCCTTTGTCAAAAAATTTGTCTGTCATGGTTTGGTTTGCCAACAAACACAACACAGAGACCCACTTTGTCAAAAAACACAATCACCTCAAAAATGCTTCAATGAGACCTTGAGAGATTTTTTCCCCACATGTATGGATTTATCCCCTATCAATCCTTTGAAGAATTATTTTCATGTTTAAAGGTTATTTTTTCTATACTTTTTAAAAACATATTTTCAATGAAATGTTTTTAAACATATTTTCATTATTATTTTATGGGCTTTCATGGAAATTTATTTTTAAAATATTTTCAATTTCCTTTTATATGTTTTCATGTGAAATGGTTTTCACAATATTTTTAGGATTTCTGTATATATTTTCAATCACTTATCAAAGAAAAATGTTTAAATGTGTTTTGAAGCATATTTTCTATTTTTACATGGTAATTTTTTCAAACTAATTTCAATTATTCATCATAAATTTTCAAGGAATTTTCTATGAAAAAGATTTTCAAATTGTTTGATGTATTAAAAACACATTTTAAATAAATAATGGATATTTTTTAGAAGATATATTATTGAAAGATACTTAAAAATTATTTTCGGTGAAATATGACATCTGTTTCTATTCCTCATTCCCTTCTTGGAAATGAGCTAATGGTTCCCTTTATATTCCATCAAGGAAGGGTTATGAATAATTTCATGGTCTTTATCAAACCTGTTTTTCATTCTCAAATTATTTGATTGTGAAATTTTCTTCTCTTCCATGGGTCATCTTATTATGATATCAATTTATTTTTCTGGGGATATATGTTTATGAAATCAATTTCTCTTTCACAAGCTATGCTATTAATGAAATGATTATGAAACCTTGACTCTTTCCTCTAGTTATGATATGTTTACATGTTTATGATGCCAATTTCATTACATGTGTTAAGATATTATTATTTATGATTAATTGTAAATGTACGTATGATTTCATTATGAGGTCGGTCAGAACTTTATCCCCCTCTAATTCATTGGGTAAAGATTTATTTCTCATGATATATACATGGATGGAAAGAGAAAATAAATCGGTTTAGTATTATATAGATTGAGTGGGATTAAATTTTCTTATGCTACACACAACACCTACTTACCTTGTGATACATGTAATAATGAATTTTCTTGTACTACTCGCAACACTAACTTTGTTTATGTGACATGCAATAGAATTTTTTCTACGAAACATCAATTTATTGTTATAATTATTTTAATGAGATAATTATAACCAATGTGTTAAACATAATCATATGAATAATAATAAAAAATTATCAAATATTATTTATAATATATATATATATATATAACACATTTGTAATTATGGATATGATCTTTGGAGAATTCATTTTTTGTATGAAAATAATTTTTTCACATTGAACTTATTTTAAAAATATAATAAAGTTTAGACATATTTAGAAAATTAATTTGATAAAATAAATATATTTTCTGAATTTATATATTTAAAACTAACTTAGTTTGAATATTTTGTATTTTTCTATGAAACATCATTTTTAGATGAATACTAAAAAATGATTGTCAGAGTAGATCACTCAAGAGAGTGGTGGATTGAGTATCAATAAAAAAATCGTTTAAAATTTGTTTATGTGAAAATTTACCCCAATTAAAAAAATAATCAATGTTAGTTTGTGGTGAATTTATAAAATTACTAAATGTTCAATTATTTTCTCAAAAGATTGATTAGTTCCCAACTATATTATTATGAATATTAATAAAAGTATTGAAACTAACATACTTATTCAACATAGATATAAACACTTTATAAACTATCTATAAAAGTTCAATTTTGTTTTATGTAAATTTTAATAAACAAAGATTAAAAATAGTAAAAACATAGGAGATATAATCAAGAGGATCAGTCTCCTGCTTAGACATAGTCCACTCCACTTGGTGATCACCTTTCATCAAGCAATTTATTTAATAAAAATTTTTACTGGCACCATAGATTGAGGATTCCAATAGCACACATTATTGTCCTGGTCACTTCTGACCTCTACCACATATATTTTTCGGAAAAACATCTAATAGGTCACACTTCACCTCTTCCACTATTATTTTTGGAATACATGAGATAACAATGAGAGTTAGTTTGAGAAAATCAGGTATCCTATATATATTCACATGAGTCAGTGTGTGTTATAGAAAGATACAAACACTACTAAAAAAGGTATAAAAAAAACATAATATAGATAGAGATGTAGAATAAGGTTTAGAAATCATTATATTATATGTAGTGGAGCTCTGGACATGTTTTTTATAGTGGAAATAAAGATTGAGTCCTCTACTGGAGTTGGCGTAAAAAAATAGTATCATAGCATCTATAATATGGATTCCAAGTGTAAAAACTTCAGCTCATTGATGTTAGGATGTTCAGAGTAGACAATGAGGATTTTCTAGCCTTATTTATATCCCCTTATGTTTTTACATTTAGTTATTGGGAATTGGATGAAGTCAACAAAAGTTGCTGGAGTTTTCAGTTCTTTTGTTCTCTCTTATTTACAACATATTCGATGTGTCTTAAAATATCAAGTTTGTAATACTTTAATAATTCGAGGACCAAAAGATATTATGATATCCCCATGTGAATGTACCACATACTATCTACTGATAGTCTTATAGAAAAAAATAAATAATTTCAGAATCATTAATTTTTCATAATATGACCATTAGATATAAACTAGAATTAATAATTTAGAAATATTTTTTATGACTATCAGTGATTAAAAAGTAACAGTGACTCATTGGAACTAGTATTTCATTATCTATATGTCAACAATGATGACTCTATGTATTGGTGAGTCATTACAGTTGGTAATGATGATTCAGCGTTTCGGTGAGTCGTTTGAGCTTTCGGTTTGTTCGGGCATTGGTGAGTTGTCATTGTTGACTCCTTTTGAACAATCAGTGTGTCATTTTTTGTTAACTTGTTCATCAGTTTTTCCTCCATCAGTGACTCATTCATATGTTTGTCATCTATTGGTGACTCAATCATCAGTGTTCCATCCATCAGTGACTCACTCATCGGTGGGTTTTACATTGGTGACTCATTGATCGGTGTGGTGTATATCAATGAGTCATTCAATCGATGAGTCCTCATCAGTGAGTTATCCATTGGTGAGTCATTTAATCTATCAGTGCTAGGGACTCTGATAAACATATAATGTGTTGTTCATATATATAACACTACCATATTAAGTGAAAATCATAAATATTTGTAAACATACACTTGTAAATGTATTTAATCATAAATATTCATATATATTGACTTATTCAAAATTATTACTTTATGTGACATAATTTATTCACTTATAAATATTATTTGACAAGATTAAATAGAGTTTAAGCATAATACATGAATTTATAGAATTTGTAAATAGGCATGATTTGTGATTATGAAAACCAATATTTCACACAGGGACCAATGATCAACTAATTTTTGATAATCCCAAATTATGGAATAAAAAATATATTAATTAATATTAATTAACTAACTTAGCATACCAGAGTGAATGTCTATTCTAAATATAACTAAGGTTTCCATATTAAGCTCCCCCTAATTTATTGTGTCAGAGAAATCTAAATATAATAGGGGTATTCATATTAGAGCATAGGAATTCTTCTCTATTTTATTAGAGTAGTTTGTATCAGATATGAGAGATGTATATATTTATACATAATATGTTGAGTACATTCCATGTTCCCTATACCCGATTATATTAGGAATCTACACATTATATTAGGAATTTAGTCCATAAATATCATTATCCTACTTTTGGGATTAAGAAAATGGTGAAAAGAGGAATAAATAAGAAATAGATATAACAGAAAGGAAATGTGAAACATAGTGAAAGAAAAATTATTTTCATTAAGATCCAAAAATACAATCATCAATATAAAAGAAAAAAAGACCTATCAAATAAACAATCCACAACTATGGATCTGGATTTTGAGGTTCTTTTCCTTTATCTGAAGGATCATTATATGGTCTATAAGGTTTTGGTGTGGCTTCAAGAAGGGCTATTATAATAAAGACGCCAGGCTAGACAACTATTTTAGGAACATTTTATACAAGGCTTGGTTTTTATTCTAATATAACATGACTCTAAGGTTGTTCCTAAATCACATGTTTAATCTGAGAGAGGGCCTATGATACATAAATCCGAGTAGAATGATAAGAACTAGGTCCAATGGAAATAGCAGGTGGAACCATGATGGTATCAGCTTAGACATGATACAATGGCTTCAAAATCATGATGAAATCATTTATTATTTCTCCACCATATAAAATAGCCTTCCCAAAATTATCATTATTCTCTATTAATTTATCCACGAGAGGAGAAAACTCTTTCAACTATACCACTTGTTTCTTTAAGGCTTCTGTTACTAAAGTTATCTTTAGATTTTTAGCCAGGTACATGATGTTCTTAATTAAATCATTCTTTGTATAGATTTTGGGGAAATATATATCCTACTTTTCTCTAATCCATTTCTAGGCAGAAGATGCTTCAACAGTTCACTACCTTACCATATTTTAAATGATATCAACATTCATGTGCACCTTGTAAAGAGTTTCCTTATCAGAATAACTCTGAAAACTCTTGAGTTCTTCCACAAACGTAGCCCAAACAGACTCATTATTAGCAGCAGTATCTCTAGTACCTTTAGACCTATATAGACCAAAGATTATCTTTCTAAGTTCCTCCTTCAATTTCATTAGAAATACTCTCAGTAGATGTGCCACTAACTTCTAAATAACCTCCACCACTCCAATTAAATATGTTTAGAAATTTGTAGTTAGGGAGTTCAACTCATTATTCATCCTCTTCACTTCTTCTCTCAGTAGTGTTTTATTTCTAATGATTTTATCAGTTGTAGTAATGCAATTAGGATGAAAATCCTGAACCATTATCAATTAAATTCTATCAGCATTAGCATCTGGAATGCTCATAGAAGTAGAGTCTTCACTTCTATAACCAACTGAGGCTCTTACCGAATTACAGATACCATCTTTTAATTAATCTAAAACATCCTTAGTGACTTAGTAACTAGGAAATTGTTTGTAAAATAGTCTCACTAGAAGAAGTTACTACTGGTGAATCAGGTGAATTCAATTCAACTTCATCTTGTTCTTGGGGAACCAGAGGAGGTGCTTCTATATCCTTACATGAGTTATAATCCTAGAAAAAAATATTGTAACCTAGATCTCTATTCCACTAATTAGTACATGTCGTGTCTCTGGGATCCATTATATTAATCCTAACTCTTCAACCTTGAGGATCAGATACAATATCATCATCATCTAATTCTTCTTGTACACTAGCCAAAACAAAAAATTTAGGCATAGGCACCAACTGAACATCAGCTTTTTCTTGCACTCTAGCCACATCAAATTCTCCAGGGACTTCCTCAACCCTAGGAATTGGTTCAATATGATCCTTAAAATCATCATCTTAGGCACAGGAAATTAAGAAATTTAACTCCATAAAATCTACTTTATGATTAACATTGCCATGGTCATGGATATACTAATCACAAGAATAACGTACAATATGAGTAATAACATCCTATTCACCAGGATCAACATCACCCAATCCACCAGCTCCATGAACTGATTCCTCCCCTGATCTATCTAATACTTGGTGAAAAACATTTTATGAGTCACTGAAATGATCATCATTACATTCCTCATCATCATCATCATCATCATCATCTGACTTCTTTATACATCCTTCCATGCTAGTGACCTCTATCTCTTCCTCTTCTTCATCACCTAATAAAGTCTCTCGAAAAGGTAACTCTAAAGGTGGAATGGTCGGTCCATAAGACATATCCATAGGGCACTCAACAATATCAGGGTCAGTCCTATCATCAATAGAAGACAATTTGTCCCATTGTATCTAACCCCCAACTTTTTCATCTGAATAAACAGATTCATTTGTAGATTTATGGTTGGGATCATCTTGATCATTTGATCTTGTAGGATCAGAAACAAGATTTTAATCCTGATAAAATATTTCCTCATATCCTACCTAACATTTATTACACTATTTCTAAAAAATCTTCATCCTCTTTCAAATTTCTTTGTGAAGATAGAATCCACTTCAAGCACTGATCACTTCATCTCCATCTTCTACATGACTCACCTTTGTCATCATTATAGAGATCATTATAGAGTAGTACAAACAAGTTTCCTTCTTAGAAGGTTTTATCATAACATAAATATGTACCATCAGGTAACTACAAAGGTTCACCTTTGTCCTTTTCTTAAATAAGTAAAATATGAAGACATATTAATATTTGATAACTAC
Source organism: Viscum album (assembly GCA_963277665.1). Lineage (NCBI taxonomy): Eukaryota > Viridiplantae > Streptophyta > Magnoliopsida > Santalales > Viscaceae > Viscum > Viscum album. The sequence goes on along the minus strand of OY728156.1, from coordinate 1,426,064,954 downwards.
AAAATGATCATTCCTTGGGCAGATTTGATGTTGAATTAACAAAATGAGTAGTCTGGCCTCTCCATCCAACTCAGAAAAAATAGTTCTTATTGACTCTATATTCCTATTCAATTCCTCTAATGCTTCCTTATATGAAATGATATTTGTGGATGGAAGAATTTTACTCTGGTAGTCGTCATAGATTCACTCATGAGTCATTTCCAAATATTAATCCCATTCTATCAATGAAAAAAAATCTCTTTTTTGTTTGCAAAAGGCATCATCCTTATTCCACAGTTATTTATAAAAATATATTTTACTTATGATAGAATTTGGGTACTATATAGGGGTTAAAATACCTTTCATTATTTGAAAACCCACTTATCCCACCTTGAAATTCTAGTACTCTCAGTATGAGAGAATTTATTGATAAGATACAATCAGAAGACACTTCTTTCTTAACTGTAAAAATAGGGTTTTTGAAACCTATCATTGCATTACCACTAGATTCGCCATTCTAAAATGTAGTAGGTATAGATTCACTCATTCCTTCCATGATGTGCTTTTTCCTTTCCATATATGAAGGTTCAGGTTCGAAGGGAGTCAAACGGTCGTGGGTAGATAGGTAGAGTGAGGTTCCAAGGATTTGTGGGAGGTGAAAGATCAAAGAGGATTGAATTTATTTTATCATTTATGGATTGTAATTTGTAAAATATTAAATTGAATAATAGTAAAAAGTAAAATTAAACTATTTTATTTCACATAAAATAGACAAAATTAGAAAAAGTTCATTATAGGCATATGTTTCACAAAAATATTATTACACTATCATCATCGTGTGATCAGTTCCATAGGTTTGGTTTCACATGAACAATTTCAACCAAATGGTTTCACAACCAAGGTCTCACATATAAATTTGAGAAATTGGTTTCACCCAATCCATTTGACAGATCAGTTTCACCTGATACATTGATTCTTTCATGAGGGAATATGGTCAAATAGTCCTTAGAGAATTATCATTCGTAGTTCAAGTCTAATGTAGTTCAATCACTCAGAGTTTATGGGTTCAGTGAATATGTAATCATGTTGATGCTCAGTCCTAATAAACACAATAGTTATTTAATTAATTCATAATGACCTCTCTAAATGTGATTTCTTACATTAATTTTTTTTTATAATGATAAATTGTATTTTTAAGGATGTTAATAGACCTTTTATTTTCACAGTTTATGAGGATATGTTTGAAATTAAATCCATATTCTAAGGTGTGTTTCATATAAAAAATTAGTGCACAACCTCTATAAGGAGAAATGTAATCTGCTTCAACTGTTGATAATGCAACCAAATTTTTCTTTTTTACTATAGAAATATATTAGTGACTTTCCAAAAAAAGTGACATGTTTTAGTGGTACTATTTATATTTAGCATACATCCACTAAATTCAGCATCTGAATAACTAATAAAATCAATAGATTGTCCTGTAGGATAGAACAATCCTAAGTTATTTTTATTCATGATGTATTTTAAAACTCTTTTAACTGCATTGAAATGTGACTCTATTGATTTTTCTTGAAATCTTTCCCACATACACACACTAAAAAAATATCTAGCCTACTAGAAGTTAATTATATAAATCTCCCAATTATTCCTCTATAAGAAATTTGATCAATGGGTTTTCCATTTTCATGAAGATTTAATATACATGTAGAAGTCATAAGGGTTTCATTACTCATAATGTTGTCAAAACCACATCATTTAAAAAGATCATTTCGGTAATTTCTCTGATTTATAATAATACCATTTTCATTTGGAAATATTTCAAATCCAAGAATATATTTATGTTCGCCCATCAAACTCATTTCATATTCCCATTTCCTGATTCATAAAAAAAATAACATAAAGAATATTTATAAAATAAAAAAATAATATCATCTACTTATATTTGAGCTATTAAAACATATTTATAAATTATTTTTATAAATAATGTAGGATCTGCAAATCTATTTGTATAAACCTTTATAAATGATAATGATACTTAATCTTTCAAACCAAGCTCTTGGAGCTTGTTTCAAACCATATAATTCATTAGATAATTTGAAAAAATGATTTGGAAAATAATGATTTTTAAAACATAGGGGTTATTCAACTAAAACATCCTCATTTATATAACCATTAAAGAGTTCACTTTTGACTTTAATATGATAAATATTGAAATCTATGTGTGCTTCATAAGCATGTAAGACTCTAATGGATTCAAGCCTAGATACTAGTGAAAATGTTTCCTTATAATCAATTCCTTCTTCTTGATTATAGCCTTGTGCAAAAAACCTATCCTTGTTTATAGTTATCTTTCATGCTTTACCCACATTATTTCTAAACACACATTTAGTTCCTATGGTCAATGTATCATTTTTTCTATCATCAAGATTGATGAAATTATACCTCTCAAACTGGTTAACCTTTTATATCCATCACCCAAAATTCATTGTTGATTGTATCATTGATATTTTTATTTTCATGTTGTGACCATAATAATTAATGTTCAACCTGATTTCTCAAAGATGCTCTATATGGTATTCTTATATCTGATTCTCCAACAACAACATCCAATGGATGGTTTTTATCTGTCTTAGTTTCTATAGTAATGGTAGGACTAGTTATTTCTAGTTAATAATTTTGATCTAGTTCATTATGGATAGATTCTAGAAAATTTCCATAATTGGATGTTTTCACAGATTCCTTTAGAGAATGATTTCAGGTTTTTTCATTAATTTCTAGATTGTAAATATCCACTTCAAGATATTCTAGTATGTTTTTATGCTCATGTGGATTTGTTTTATCAAACATGACATGCAAAGATTCTTCCACACCTTTGGTTTTATTATTAAAGACTCTATAATCATTTCCTGATGTTGAATATCCAAGGAATATTCCTTCATCTCTTTAGGATGAATATTTATCCATATTATCATTAGTATTAAGAATATAATCTTTACATCCAAACACTTTAAAATAATTTACCTTGGGTTTTCTATTTTTCAAAAAAATCATTCTGAGTTTTCTTAATGATGGGTCTAATTAAGATTATATTTATTATATAAAAATATATATTTATAGCTTCAACCCAGAAGTAAATCAGTAGGTCATATTCATTAGGCATTTTTCAGGCAATTTCTTATGGGGTTCTATTTCCTGTGTCTACTACACCATTATTTTGAGGTGTCGTAGGAGTTGAAAAGTTATGGCTATAGAAATTTTGTGAGAAAAAAGATTCAAAATCATTATTTTCTAACTCACGGACATAGTCACTTCTTAGGATTTAATTTTAATTTCAATATGATTTTCTACGGTCCAAGCATACATGGTAAAGTGTGGGAGAGCTTCACTTTTTTCTATTAAGAAAATTTTCCATGAATACCTAGAAAATTCATCCACAAGAACATAATCATACTACTACCCATTGATACTTGAAACTCTATATTTTCCAAAAACTTCCATGTGAACCAACTCAAGAGGTTGAGAAGTTTTTACTTCACTCTTTGATTTAAAACATATTTTTTGTTGCTTTATTTTTTGACAAAGATCGCACAGTTTATTGTTTGGAAACTCTAGTTTGGGATTGTCTTTAACTAAACCATTTTTTCTAAACTTATTAAGGGAGTGTATATTATAATGTTCTAGATTTTTATGACAGTTACAAGATGCTTTTTTAATGGCACATCGACCAAAAACATTATTTGAGGCTACTGTGTGTAAATTAATGACATACACATTATCATTTATAAAAGCAGAAAACACTGTGTAATTGTTGGAATCAAAAAACATGGAATGATTCATTTTTTATTTGAATATTAAAACCTTCAAGACACAATGGAGATATGATATGAATGTTACACTTCAGTCTATCAAAATAGAGTACTTTGGAAACTTAAATAGTGTTAGGGTTACTAATCTTTCCAATGATGATGATTTTTCCATTACCATTGTCACAAAATGTGACATGTCAACCATTAATCATGATAAAACTCTTGAAGCTTTAGAAGGACCCAGTCATTTGTCTTAAACACCCACTGTCAAATTACTACATATTTCTATAAGAACCCTTTTGATATTTTACCTGTAAAATATTTTACCCATGAAACAATTTTGGTACCCATATTTTTGTTGGTCCAGAAACATTTGAAATAAGAGCTTTAAAAACCCACACTTGTCTATTGGGTTTCCAATAGGTATAATATAGATTATTTAAAAAAAGAATTTTTTGGTCTAGAAAAACAGGATGAAGTAAAAGAATTTTTATAATTTGGACTTATAGTAAAATTCTGATTTTTGAAGAAAGAAGCATATTTTCTAGTTTTGGTCATAAAATGTGTCTTTGATAAGTTTCATTTAACACATTGATATCCTATTCTATAAGTGTACTTAAGAGCTATATGTTTACCATGTAACTAAGTATGTGTTTCTTTCGCATGGGTAAACGTTTCATTAACCTTCATTAATTTCTCATTAGAAAACTTTTGATCATTATTCCCAATTAACAAATGAGCATTTTCCACTGTCTCAATTGTATGTTCGGATTTAACAGTTACAGTAAGATCATTTTAATTCTTTAAATATTTATATTTATCTTTTAGCTCATTACATGTTTGTTCCACCTTGTTGCAATATTCAAATAATTTACCATTTTTTATTATTTTCATATTGACTTTCATTTTCAGAATAATAATAATATTGTACATGGGATTCTATGGTTATCATAGATGTTTTTTTTTTCATAAAATAGATATTTTCCATGCCATATTTCTCATCATTAGAAGAATAAGATTCATTAGAGTTGTCCTCACTGATACTCTAGGTGGCCTTCATATCATTCTTATATTTATTTCCCTTATCCCCACCCTTCTTTTTGTATTTCAAATTTAGACAGTAAGCTTTGAAATGTCCATTCCTTTTCCATTTATAGAAAATTATCTCGCCTGATTAATCATTTCTCATCCAATCCTTTTTTTAATTTACCTTTTTTATCAAATATTCTTTTATGGTTGGGATTTCTAAAAAACAACTTTTTCTTATAAAATTTTATAAAACACCAAGAAATATCATTCATTTCCTCACCACTATCTGAAGCTAATTCTTTACTTCTTGTGCTCTCAAAGGCAGCATAAACATTCTATTTTTCTTTGCTTTTTGAGGCAGTAGTCTTGAAATCATGAGAATTTTTCTTAGGTTCATCAACATCCCCACTATTTACTTTCAACTCTTCTTCATACGTTATTATCTTTTCAATGGGTTCCTTAACAGGTAATTTTGTGATGTCACATGATTCTATAATTGAGACATAGGTTCCTCTCCATCTATCGAGTAAGAATTTGAGAATCCGCATGATTTTATCTTTTTTTGTAACTTCTGTTCTGAGAGAGATCATTGTGTTTAATATTTCATTGAACCTGACATACATATCATATATAGATTCATCAACTATCATTATATAATATTGATATTTAATGGTATAGGTATTTAATCTCATATCTTTCACATTAGATGTTCCCTCATGGAAAACTGACAAAGTGTCTAAAATTTCATGTGCATATTTATAAGAAAAAATATGATTGAACTATACATCTTCTAGTGCACAGTATAAATTATTCATATCTTTACAGTTATTGTTATAGAATGGATTGCTAGGTTCATTCCATGTGTTTTTTTAGTTTTATTAATTTCATATTTACATTCCACAACAGTCCATATTTCAAATACCATGCCTTCTCAATGTATTTTGATTTTATGCTACCACTAATCATACTTTATTCCCTTAAAAAATTATATATATTAGTATCAGTTACTTCTAGTCTATTTTTAGTGATATAAATTGTAAAAGTATTCCAATGAGAAAAAATATAGAAATAACAGAATTTTTTACCCCTTTTGAATTACAATTAGAATCAATGTTGAAAAAAATTTAAAAAATTGAAAAGCTAAAAATTTTCTAAATCAAATGTTGCCAAATGATGGTCGATGTAGATCACTCAATAGGGGGTATGGTATAATTATGTATTTATAAAAATTTATATTAAAATTTGGTTCATTGAAAATTTCACCAATTAAAAATATTATCAATGTTAGTTTGTAGTGAATTTATATATGTGCTGAATTTTCAATTAATTTTTTAGAAGATTGATTATTTTTCCTCTATAATAATCTGAAGATTGATAGAACTTGTAAAACTATCCTACTGGATCCAAATAGATATAAAAACATTCTAAACTAACTCTCATAGTTCAATTTAGTATTATGTAAAATTTATTAATCACAACATAAAACTAAAATGTAAAAACATGGTGTATATAAACAAGAGGTTCATTATCAAAATGATACATAGTCCAATCCACTTGGTGATCACCTGCCACTAAGAAATTTTATTTAATAAAAAATTTGATCTAAAACTTTTATTGGGGTTCACAATAGCACACAAGACTATCCAGGTTACACTTAAACTCTACCATAGTTATTCAAGGAAAAAAGAACTATGTGGTCACACATGACCACTTCCACAATTATTCGTGGGATACAAGAGATAATAATTAGAGTGTGTTGGAGGGTATCAGGTATCCTCCAGTTATGAACAAGAGTCAGTGTGTGTTTTAGATAGATACAGACACCACTCAAAATGGTAATAAAATAAACACAATAGAGAAATAGATGTAGATCAAGGTTTAGAAATCTTGGAATGTTATTCACTTCAGCTCTATACTCGATTGATGCAGTGGAAATTACGTTTGAGGCTTCTTCTGAAGTTTGATTCTAAAAAGCGAATCTATATTCTAGTTTCCATGTGCGAAACATTTGGGTCCATGATGTTAGGATGTTCATAGTAGCTAATAAGGTTTTTCTTATCTTGTTTATATCCTTTTATGTTCTTGCATTGTGTTCATGGGAATTGTAAGAAGGCTTCCAAAGTTTATGGAGTTTTCAGTTATTCAGTCATATATTATTTAATGAATATTCTACATGTCTTAAAAGAGACAATATTTAATTCTATTATACATTGAGGAATAGTAGATATGATGATCCCCACATATGCATGTACCTCGTACTATCAACAAATAGTCAAACAGACAACATTATATAATGTTAGAAACCTTAATTTGTCTAAATATTACGGTTAGATATATATTTTATTTAATAAATTAGAAACTGTTTTTATAAATAACAGAGAGTTATAAGTATTGGTGACTCATTAGATTCGGTCAATCGTCATCGGTCTATCAAATAGGTAACTCTGTGTATCGGTGAGTCCTTTTCATCGATATCAGTGACTATGCGTATGAGTGAGTGGTTTGTGATGTCGGTCTGTCTGGGCATCGGTGAGTCTTCAATGGTGACTCTATTAGAACTATCAGTGTTTCATCCATCAGTGACTCATTCATCGGTGTGTTTTCTATCAATGACTCTTATAACGGTGTGTCTTCCATTGGTGACGTTTTTATCGGTGTGTTGTCCATCGGCGACTCGTTCATCGGTGTGTTGTACACTAGGGACTCATTCAAAAGTGTGATGTAAATCAGTGAGTCATTCAATCAGTGAGTCCTCATCAGTGTGTCCTCCATCGGTGATTCATATAAACTATATGTTTCAAGGATGCTAAAAAAATTATAAAGTTTTTTTTTCTTTCATTGAACACTACCAGATTAAATGAAAATCATTAATATATTTAACCATACACTTGTAAACAAATTTAAGCGTAAATATTCATCATTTATGGACTTATTGAAAACTATTGTATTATATGAAATAATAGATTCAATTATAAATATATGTAGATATGATTTATTGGATTTAAAGCAAAATATATGAATTACTAGAATTTTTAAATTGGTATGATTTTTTATTATAAAAACCACTATTTCACATGGGTTCCAAAAAAACTTTTTCCTAGTTGTAAAATTCCTTTCATTTAAATAATTTGTAATGCTAAATTATGTTATAAATTAATTTAATGTCACATTAGATCGATTATAATTATATTAATAATATTTAGGTCCCTATAATCAATTTCACTTTGAAATTGAATAAAAATAGATAATAAACTCTTGAACTTCTTTATACTTTAAAACCCCATAATTTCATCCAATCTGTGGTATTAGCATTAATCATTATTTGTTCACTTATATGAATTGAATTATGAAAAAAATACAATTAGAATTTTAATCAGTATAATATTATGTTCTAATAATATCATTTTTATTTTTTACCAAAATGACTAGTAAAATTCATTAAAATTAATTAAGAAAGTAATGTTAAATTAAGCATAATTAGTGACTAATCCTTAATCTTAGAAACCAAAATGACATTGAAAATAGGAAAAACAGATTTTCTGGAAATATTTATACCATAATACTTCCATTATTTATTTAGTTTGTTTTTTTATAATTTTTTAATGTAGAAACATGTGTACACCTATCTTACATTCCAAAAATCTAAGTGTGTCATTTTGCTTCCCCATAAATGGCAACCACCACTCCCACATCCTCAAACCTATAAAACCTTTTAGGATAAGAAAATATTTATTCAATAAACTTCTGATAGTCCCTCTATTCATGAGATTATCCTTTCAATTTGAAAAAAGAAATCCAATGATGTTATTTGGAACAAACCAAAAGGAGTTACGTGGTTAAGAGGTAATGTCTTCACTTAAGTCCCAAATTTAATTTTCATTCTCCACCTCATAAAATATATATATTCCCTAATTGTATAAAAACCAGTATCCCAAATATAATGGGATTTATTAATGCTAATTATTTGACCTAAAATTACCCAAACCTCTTTCTAATGGGAAATTATCATTCAAATTATGTCTACATCATACTACCACCTCACAAAATGAGGATTGTTATATTATACTTACCTCCAGTCATGGTGGAAACTATGATAGCCAATATGTTTATATATGTTGTATAATATTTTTTTGGTAATATATTCCTATGTATTCTATATACAATATATAATGTTTTAGTTTCCATTTCGAGTTAATTCGATAATTTTGTTTGAATATGGGTGGACTACTACCCCTCTAAGAAAAGTGATTTGTTCACACAAAATATATAATGTGTTAAGGAATAATTTATTGAATATATATTATATATATAATATGACAAATCTACATTAATATTTATATATTCATATATACATATATGTATTTTAAATTCATTCCCTTAAAAAGTCAATTAAATTGAAATAGAGTTCATGTGAACATATGACCTACTATACCCGTGAATTATTTTTATATTTCCAATATATATTTCATATATTATTTTAATACACATATAATGTATATAATTGTTTTTTATATAATTTTTACATTATTCAATCATGATATAAGCATTACAATGAAAAATTTAAAAAATTAGGACACATACAAAAAAAGTGAACAATACCCAATGTAAAACCTTAGCATATGATGGTTAACTAGACGGTAAAATAAGGATGCAATAAAACCATATAATGTATTATATATATGAATATGGATATATAAAATATTAATAAAATTTTATATTTATTACGCAAGTGGTTTTAATGAGTACGACGTGATTCAAGACTCAATGTCATGGGATTTTGTCCCACTATTTATTTTTATGAGATATATGCAATGTCCACCACTATTTCCTTTTATGTTGTGTATGAACTACCCAATATTGAATTATATGTATCATATCACTAAATTTATGTGTATAAACATATCGATTATATGTTTTTTCATCGGTTTTATGTTTTAAATGTTATCAAATCTATAAAATAGTTTTGACTCAATATTCCATCTATGAGACTCATGTTTTTTATCCACATAATTACACTTTCTAGGTGTACAAACATCATTTATACATGACATATCTTGAAAAAGCTTATTTTCATGAAATTTTAAGATTCATTTTATTTAATTTTCTTACATAGAGATTATGATCCCGTGTTACCATGTTATGAATGTTTATTGAGAAAATATTATAGCTTTTCAATATTGTTTATGTTTATTCGTTCAATGATGAAATATTAAAACCCATCTCTCAATATTTTCATGAAATTTCATACCCTATTATTATTCATTCTATACTCATGTATTGGTACCATATTTCAACTCATTAGTACATAAGATTGTTATGAAAGTGTTTTTATAAATGTCCGACTTTACACTCTATTCAATCTTTAACCATATTCTCTCAAAAAGATTTCCAGGTATATTCTACTAATATCCTATAATAAATAAAATAAATTTTTACCCATTATTATTTTACCAGTCTCTTCAAATTAATATTCTTTTTTTTTCAAATAATTCAATTTTTTAATGATACATATGTAAAAAAAAAATATTCTTTTTACCTCATCTACCATGTATGGATTTAGTCACCAATCCTTTAAGTCTGTAATTTCATAAATATAGGTAAATATAAAAAATTGATTATAAAAGATATTTTCAATATATGGGTTTCAAAGTGCGTTAAAATATATTTCATATGTTTTTAAGTAAAATTATTTTCATAAATTTTTTGAGCCTTCATTCTATGTATTCAATGTATTAAAAAAAGTTTTAAGAAACATTTCATGCTCCTTTACCATTTTTTCTATTAAAAAGTTTTAATTTTTTTTTTCATAAACTCTTTATATGTTGGGAATGTGTTTTAAAAGAACATAGTTTTTAAAACGTTTTAAATCTTATTTTATATGTTTTTGAGGAAATAGATTTTTAAATTGAAATCAGGCCTTCTTTATATGTTTTCAATGAATTTTCAAAGAAAATTATTGTCAAATGATTTTATTTATTAAAAACCATTTTTAATGATGAATGGATATTTTCATAAAGATTTTTTTAAAATATAGTTCAAAATTATTTTCTCCCAAAAGTGACATATTTGGATGCTCATAATTCTATTTTGAAAAATGAGATGATAGTTCTATTCATATTCTTTCTATGAATGGTTTATGATTAATTTCATGAAAATTTTTAAACCCATTTATCCTTTTTGAGTTACATGTTTATGAAATATGTTTCTAGTATAGGGGTATATGTCTATGAAATACATTTCTACTTCATAATTATATATTTAGGAAATCCATTTCTCTTTCACAGGATACTCTTTTCATGAAATGATTATGAAACCAGTGTCTTTTCTATATGTTATTATATGTTTATGTGTTTATGATACACATTTCATTGTGTGGTTTATTATATAATTTTTTACTATTTTGTGTAACATTTTGGAATGATTTCATTATCTAATGGGTGGGACATATACCTCTATCCAATGAATTTCATAATGATTTATATCCCATGAGATAAACATGGCTAGAAAAAGAAATGATCTTGGTTATGTATTACAAGGCTCTACTGGGAAATGAACTAATTTTGGTAATATAGTTATTGAATGAGAGGTGTAAATGGTTTTTTATTCCATGTCTATATTGTGGGGTAAAATTGGTTTAGTAACAAAGGGCTGGAATGGGGTGTGAAACCATTTCAATAAAGGACATTTCCACTAATATGGTATCGGCATAAATGGCTTAAATACTATTTAAATAAATAAATATATATATATATATATGGAACTATATGTGAACTCAGCCTAGAAAATGGGGTGAACTTGATTTAGCAATATAGTGCTAGAATAGGGTGTGAACTTGGTCCCATAGAAGATGTTATCCATTAAGATAAACTCAGAAGGAATTCAATGACTACTATGGAAATCAATATATATGTTTCTATGCCTACCAAAATTCTTCATTTCCATCCAATATTATGCATTCATGGATTATTTTCTTTATATGCTTATGATTCATGTGATAACAACTTCCATTAATTATTCCATTATTCTTATATATGATCTTTGATATACAGGGTGTGATCTTCTATTTTCCTAATCATGTTCTTATAACCCAATTCTCACAATTATACATACATATATACCTTATTTTCCCTTACTGAGAATTTATCTCAACCCGTTCTTATGTTTCTAATCCCTAGGTTATGAAAAACAAATCATATAGAAGTACTAAAGGTGGATATCATTATGGGATATGTTAAATAACGTTCACATGATAGAGGAATGTTTCCCATATTTCTAAAGAGAATAAATTATTACAGTCCATGGTGGTGTATTTTGGTAATGTGAAGTATATTCACCAAAAAAATTTATTATCCATGTATGTTATTCCGAGGTCACTATAATTGGCATTTAGTAAATATTAAAAAATACATTTTTTTAGAAAATTTCATTTATATAAATTAAATCAAGTAATTTTAAAGTAAAATTATTTTATTTATTTTTAATTAATTTAAAATAAAATCCATGTAATTATGAATAATATAATTAATTCCCTTATAATACAGAAAAATGTTTTATTTTTTATATATTCATTTTTTTGGTTCTAAATGTTATTTTCCAATAAATTTTTTTCATTTTTTTATGCACATATAAAGTTTAATTTATGATAAATATTCTGAATGAATAATTAAATTTTGATTTGATATTTTTAATAAAAAGGTTTAAATTTAGTAATGAGGTTAATTTATATATTTTCATTATGATTAGTAATAATGGTAAAAAAATTTCCCCTTTGTAAGGTGTAAAAAAAGTTAATTAATCTAAAAAATAAGTGATAGGTCAAAAAAATATAACCTTATTTTATATTGGAAAATGGTATCTTTACTGCTAAAATATTAATCTATAAGTTTTATTTTTTATTGTCCATTTGAACATGAGTATGAAATGTATAATATTTTAATGTTTCAAAATATTACATGGGTACAACTTCCCTTACTTATAAAAGTAAAACACCTATATCATATTTCTCACACATTTTGATCACTCAATTTTGAACCATACCTACCAAATCAATCCCTAAAATCACTCCACAAAACATAGATGTATGATTCTCAAAAGATCTTCCTATGATTGCATGATATGTAATCTAATATAGGTTTTCCAAAATAGATTTTTAATTCTTGAGTGAGTGCTTCATGTTTACTTATTTTTCTATTTCATTAAAATATTCATTCAAAATGATGGAAAAAATTCAGTATCTTCCACATAAAAAACTTTTAATTATTATTTTAAAACTAATTTCCATCTACTTTTACATCCAATAGTAAATGAAAATTTCACTCATATATACATGTGGACTACCATCACTATGAACCGTTATATTTTGTTTTTATCACTAGATCATATTGGTGGTTATTATCAATGATTTAGGGAATACATATTATATTAAAAATATTTTATAATTATTTAACTATAATATAATACATACCTTCTAATGTTATCATCCGTTAGAATATAATAATTTTGATTGTACGATTGCCTGGGATAACAGAATAATGAAGTTATGTGATTTGTTTTTCATTTACACCATAATATCTTGGTAATAAATATATAACTAATGAAAAATATAAAATTTATAAAAAAGTTATTATATTATAAAATTTAAATATTAACTTATTTATTTCATTTACACTAGGTAAAAATAATTAAAATGAAATTTATTTGGATATATGGACTACCATCCCTATGAAATAACGAGGTTTAATTTTTCGTGGATTCCATTCTTGAAAAGATATAAAATTTTATCTAGTATCAAAAAATTATAATTAAAATATATTTTTGGTTTTGGATATGAATATTCTATGACTAGGGATCAAGGAAAAGATCCTTCAAATTGAATCCTATATGAAAAATGGAATGTTTAGGAGAAAAATACTGTTTTTGAAAAAAAATTATTAATTAATAGATAGTATTTAATTATAAATTAATAGTATCTAATATTATAAATCCTAATATGATTCTAATATAGTTGTTTGTTAACTTCATATAGATTATATATTTTATTAGAGAATTTTAGTCCATGAGTAAGTCTAAGGTGAGTTGATTCATAACTCAATGTCATTTCATATAATTTTATCATGACCTCATTGACTATGTTATCACAAGGTTTTATGAATAATGATTCGTGATAATTTTTTTATACATTTAATTATTATATGAATTTATTTATTTATCACATAATCTCTCATTAAATTATCCTCACATTAATTTTATGATCATTGTATGTAATTTCCTATCTCAATTAACTTTTATTGAGACTTACAGAATTTCTAGCACATTATAAATATTTTTTGTTATAAACTTCCATGTGGATGTATTTTATGATTGATTTACTAAAAATAATGTGGATCTAATAACATTTTATTGTTCTATTATACATTTATCTTTTTATATTAATCATATGAATGTTTTAAGGAATCATTATATATCCAATTTTATAAGGATTGTTTATGTTCAGATTAACATTTAGGGAAATTATATTATCATTATCATCCATGATCGATTTATTTTTATCTTCTCTAGTTATATATATATTTTATATTTTTTAATTTATTTTTCCTCTATTGGGTAATTATAATTACATATAAATTTTTAAAATAAAAACCAACCATAGTTTTCTTTTTTGATGGTATTCATTCTCTTCCATCTCTATGTTCACATTAATGTTTTTAAGAAAGTTTTTACTATGATCTGATATTTTTTAAATTTAATTTTTAAAATATATTACATATTATTTATAATGGTTTGAAAATAATATTCTCTTTTCCAAAAATGTACTTTTTACATTTTACAAAAAGGATGATGGGATTCTTTTCTATAACATTTATGGAATTTATTAGATTTATGGCCTTCATATAAACTCATTTATTTGAATAATAATTTACCTTTTTCAATGATTCTGTTAAAATAAATGAATTCTCCTAATAATCATGAAATATTTTTTTAAAATTACATAAAATAAAAATTATATTTTTTGAACTGGTTTTAAGGAATACTGTTAATGTTATAATTAAGATATATTCATATATTTAAACATACATTGATGGATCTTATTCTTTTTTGAAAATTTAAACTAAATATACAATTCAAATTTTTTTTCTAGATGGATTTCAATTATTTTTTTTACTATAGAAAATATTGAATTTCCATATTATAATATTTAAATAATGGGGTTTAAGATTGTTAAGTATTATGTTGCAATTCACTTATTTCGAATAATTTTTTCATTAGACCTCAAAAGTTAAAGAACCATAAAAGGAACCTAAAAATTTATAATAAACCATTTTTTATCGAATGGGTAACCAATGGTATTGGATGTAGTAATGGTTTCAGAAACCAATTGTTTTTATGTCTTGAGGATATCTATATACCAATGATTATTAATGAACAATTTGTATAAAGGCTCAACATGTTATCAACTCCAAGGTTTTAATTTGACCATTAGTATAGAGGAAACTTCAATGATCATGAAACCACAAGTATAGGTTTGGATTCTTAATAGAAACAAATTTCCACTTTAATTACCATTCAACAAATTCATTGATGAAAAAATAATAATAATGTCTTCAGTATGTGACATTACATAATAAATATGATTATAATTTCCAAAAATAAAATAAAAGGCCGCAAATAATAAATTTATATCATTAAATACTAGTCACACTATTTTTTTATAAGTATCTTGTATGAAATTTAGGCAATCAATATAACTACCATTATGGCCATCACATTCATAATAAAGGAACCTAATAGAAATATATTCTAATCATTCATCATCTCTATCTCCATCAACATCGGGAAATTTCTACACCCCACCCAGAACTAGGACCATCATATCCATCACACGGTGTATCATATATGTATCACATAAGAAACCATAATTTAAGAAAAATTGTAGCAGTATCTGGGGGTAGTGTTAGGAATAATTCATTCATTACTTTTAGAAATGGATTGTTAGATTTTTGTACAACTATATTTCCCTAGAATGGATAATTTTATATTCTTTAATATATTTTTATAGGTCTCTACAATTTTTATATTGGAATCTCATAATTGGGTTCCACCGTGGGATTTAGAAGCTCTTAATGTATTCTCATACCAAGATGTGGTGATACTCTTCTTGGTTTTAAAACAAATTCATCCATGTTGATATTCACCATATATCTTCCATAAATGATAATCTATAATGATGTTGTAATCCAATTTTTCATCAGGGACCTTTAAATCATTCTCTTAATAATATACATGATATAATTAGTATAATGTATATATGAAATTATAAATTAGAATATTAAAACATATATTCTTTTCTTTCTCTTTTTCCCTTACATCACTCCAAAATTTCACCATTCTACTAAAAAAATTAATATCATCTAAGACACATACCATTATTTTTCCAATCCATCACACTAAAAATGAAATGAATCATAACAAATAATTATTCAATAATATTTTATTTGTCATTTAATTTACTTTTGAATGAATTTTTATAAATAACTTAAATTTATGGCCACAAAATGATAAAAAACATTATTGAAATACTTTTTAGAAAATATTTTTCATTTTTTTCAATTAAATTGTTAAGAATTTATAAAATCTGGAATATTAAATTATTCTATTACCAAAAAAAATTATTTAACTTAATGGTATTAAATTATATATATTTTATAAAAAATTTAATTATGTTCTTTTTGACACATTTGGTTTAATTAAAATAATCTTTGGATGATATTGATGATTCTATAGATGAAATGATCATTGTTATGGCTCTCCATATTGGATTTTTTACGAAAATGATTTATTATTTTCATAGAATCTTTTAGTTGTGTCTTTATTGTGCTTTAATGTTTTGATGAGTGATTGACTTGGAAGGTTGAAATTGTATTGAATATAATGTTTGGTAATTTTATGTTCAATGAAATGATATTATTGATTTTAGGTCTTATGTATGAGATAATGTTTAGAATGGATTATAATTAATGAAAACATTTTATGTAGTGTTGTTTGATGATATTAGGTAAAATTATTTTTGGTTCTAAGTTTATATTGGATTTTTAAATTTTTAGGGATGTTAGGGATATAAACAAGAAGGGGTTTTTTTCTCTCTTATAGATTATTATTGTGATGGTTGTGTGGATATTATATTAAGAATTTTCAACAGAATAACATTTATTTGATGTTGAATATATTATTATGATTTTTTTATTAGTTGGATAAGAATAGTAGTTTGGGATATTGAAGAATTCGATCATGATTTGAATTGTATGGTATATTCATCTTTTGGGCGATAAATATATATGATATAATTTTTCATTTTTTCCAATTTATTTTTTATGATTTAAATATATGATAATTTTTTATTAGATTTAGTATGCTTTTGTGAAATTATATAATTTACTTAATTTTTGTAGAGTTCAATTTCAGTCAATTATGTATGGATAAATTTAAGTGTACTGGGATTGATTGGGTTTGGATTATTTCAGTTGGACCCTAATTAAACATAGTGGATTGTGAAAAGTACATGTATTTATTCGTGATACATTGTAATAGTTCAACGAAATTTTTTGTATATACATCATACCACTTATCATTATTATTTATATTCATTCAATAATAGATAAAATATTTCTATAAAAAACACGATGTATTAATAAAAATTATAATATATATCATTCAAAATATGTTTAATTTAAATATTACCTTAGACTCTTCACTCATTTAATTAAAACACATTTAGATATATTGCGGTAATAGAAACTCACTAAATGTTAGTATACCATGTAAAATTAAACCATCTTTACCATCCAATACATTATATATATCATGTTTATATTCCAAATGAAGTTCATAATAGTTTCATTTGTTTTCAATATGTATTGAAGTGCATAAACTCTGCATTTTATCCAATTATAAGTCAACATGAGAATGAAAGTAAAATACAAAGAGGGAGATTGAAGTGTACAAGATTTTCATTTTTTTCAATATAGATTGAATTGAATAATAGTTTATTTTTTTCCAGTAAGAAGTGAACATGTGAATGGATGGTATTGATTAATAATTTGGTAAATCCTTGGATAATTATTGTTTATTCAAAGTATTCAATACAACACATGATCAATTCTCCAAGAGGATACAACTCGGATGATTGTAGATCTGGTCTTAAGTTCCAAAATTTGTATCAAGGTGATAGATTGTGACAACACTTTAGGAAGATCATTCAATACTCATTTTAATGAGGAAATGAGTAAATACAATAAATCAATTTAATCTAAATGGATGAAGTTTATAAATCGGAGGATGGTTTGTGATGATCCCCAAATAAGAAGAAATTTGTTTTAAATATAAAATATTACTCATTACAACATTGAAGATAATTAATTATTATTTAATGCTTAAGGAATGAAGAAATGATTAATTCATCATCCATGATTGGATTAATGGAATATTTAAGATATTAGATTTTTTATTCTAAATGTTAATGTAAGATGACTTTTAAAGATGAAGAAGAAAGGAGGAAGGGCTTAGGGTGGAAGATACTAAATGTATTTAACATGAATGGGGGTTGAATGAAGATTTTATCCATGACTTGTTCTTGTACAAGACACTTGGTTTTTTACCAATTATATGGTCTTCCATACACCAAAAAATAATTCCATCCATAGAGACCAGCAGAGGAACTCACCTCAAGCACATGCAGGACCCGAGGGGTCAACTGCAACTGAGGGAAGCCCCCAAGGACAACCACGTATAAGTAAGGATGTGTGTGGGACGTGTATAATCCCACAGGTGCCGCACGGTGATGAACCCATGCATAATGGGCAATAGGTGCGCATCAGAGGAGTAGAGTGGGTGTTAAGAACACACCCACAGGAGGAACAATGTACAGGGAATTACTTTGGAGGGAGACAAGAAAATTCGGGTGTTATGGTGTCACATCTTGTATTAAATGAAGACAAAACAAGAAGTGCATTTAGATGTGGGACACATTTTTAAAAAAAATAATGCAACCCTCGCCACTCATCTAATCTCACGATCAATATGAGATGCACACTCCATATCACATCCTTTGTTCTAATCAATGTCTTCCATCTGATCTCCATAGTTTGGGTTTAAACGAGTATCATCTGATCTCTCCAATGAGGTTGTGTTCATCCTCCGGACACCCAAGCTCCACCCTCCAACTAGTATTTGAGATGAGAATCAATCTCATCACATTTTCCACCAATGTATGTCCAAATTAGTGCATGGTGATCATTAAGAAAATCCATCTCATGAATGAATTATAATTTTCATGCTTGCATCGAAATAAATAATTTGAACGTCGCCAGAGCAAACAGAGATGAGAGGAAACAAAAGATTTCATGAATACTTTAGGAAATTGATCTGCATGCATTCTTAAATGCATGCATGTGATGATCAAGATTTAATATATAAGTCAGCATTCAGAAGAAATATCCCATGATTCATAGCTTATATTTTAACCCGGATTTGTTGTTTTTCAATGCTGAAGTTCTCAACCTTTAAAATATTTGAAACTCTCGGCATATCATATGGGATTTGAATATGGGGAAATTTAGTTCCTCACCTATAAATATAGATCCCTTGAATGAGTCATAAGTGTCGATAAAACTGATAATTCTCTATTTCTCATGATAACAGAGCACCATGGAGAGAAGGTTTCTACACAGCTCTTCAATGTTAGGTGGAAGAGGATACAACAAGATTTAAAAAATTCATATGCACTATTGAAACTTCCTTTAAATGAAGAAGAACATATGCACCCTCTGAATGATGAAAAACCCATGAACACGCCATTGGTTTTTCTAAACACTCATCATGATTTGTGGAGGAGATATCACATGCCACACAACCTACGCTACGCACCCTTGTTGTACCATTGTGAATACAGAACCAAGAACTACTTATGGCTCTGTAAAGGATATCCTTACACACCCTTGGCGTGAAGAATAAAATTGTGTGTGCTCTATGGTTTTCAGGATGAAGAATAACAAAATATTTTTTCACATTTTATACGTATTATTTTATAGGGGTTTGTTATTGAAGAAGACGTTATTTTCTTAAAGGCTGGTGATTATAAAGAAGGGACCTGAGGCATCATTTTTTCACAAGGAAAATAGGAGAATGCTTTCATGATGATTATGCATGCATATATAGGAATTTATATACCCATGTGTGAATGAATAAAGAAAAACCATGGACTACACTAATTTGGGATTGAAGAACATGAATGCATGACACACATTTAATCCAACGTAAATGGACAAGTGTTGGTGTAATAAGACCAAAAAGGGAATAAGAATATTGGAAAAGAAGAAAGAGGAAGTGTGTGTGTGCTTAGAATATTACACACATTGGGTTTCTCACAAAATAAATATATAAAGGAAGGGTGAATGCATGCATGCATTCATATTCACACATAAAGAAAGGATTAAAAGTGTTTCTGTATATTGAGAATAGAATATAAGAAAGTGCATGTTCAAAAGCAAGAGACCCATGAATTAAAACATGCATAATCACATACACGTGTGTTAATTCAGATTATTCCATGTGAGATGATCCTCAATGTTTGAATAATCACCTAAGTGTTTATGATTAGTTCCAATAAAATTAAGGGAAGTTAAATTGTATTCAGTTGTTTTACTAGAGAATATGAAATTTAGATTTTCAAATACATGAGATATTGGATCCCATGAAATTTATGAATGACGTGAATGAGTTTGGAGACTGAATCCGTAAAGAGTTAAACAAGATCCTACATATGAGTTGACAGTGTTTTAGAATCCAAGAAGAAAGACAGTATTGAAATTGTGAAAGATCATTCTTGCTTATTATATTCTTGAAGAAGTTGGGTGCACCATTGGAAAACATTATAGTGATGCCAGGTCATCATTAGAAGAAGAAATAATTTCTTAAGAATTGTTTAGTTGAGGACTGATCAACTTAAGTGATTAGAATTGTTGAACAAGGCCAAAAGACCATATCAATGGTTGTTGAAGATTCATTAAGAGATACACAAACAAGTGTTATTTAGAAAATCTGTGTGGAGAGATAATAAGACCATGTACAGTGTATCACAAATGGACTTAAAGAAGGAAGTTGATCATGTGACTTGGGAGCAATAAGATCCCAGTGAGATTCAGAGAGGATAAGAAGTCTTTTGTGGGAATCTGAAGCATTCAAGTTGGACTCTGGTTACACCATGGGATGTAGTATAAAGGACCTCATCTGGGACTCAAGAGAGATATAGTGCGACTCTATATCAACAATTTTAATTACTAACAGAATTATTGTGTAGAATCTATGTTGGGGTGAATAACCAACACAACAAGGAGTATGTATTTGAACCGAACATTGTAAATCATTTTGTTCAGTGCCTTTTCATTTAAAGCATTATTAGAGGAAAGGGTTAGAGACACAAGAAGAGTGGATTGATGCTTTAACCATCCATAGAGGTTTAAATGAAAATAAAAAATTAGTAAAAATATTTAAAGTGATAACTAATTTACACCCGCCTCCTCTCAGTGATTCACACTAATATAGCCACTTAAATTGGTATTAGAGGCAAGTTTCCTATAATATATTTAAGGGAGAATTTATGAAGAGGGGATTTGAGGAGATGACTGAACAAACTCAAATAGAGATATCTTCCCAGACACAGAATTATAGAAAGAAGAAATAGGCAGGAAAGATGAGAAGGAAGATTACTACTATTGTGAAGACATCTTCTATTAAAGGTAATATAAAAGGTACTACAAGGGAAAATACTTATTATTTTAATGGTAAATAATATTCAAGGTGTGATTATGAATTATCCATTAGTGAACTTCTATCTGTACTGAAATATCATCTGATGAAAGTCCCATGACAAGTGGAAACACATATTGCCACAAGCATTAGTTATCCTAAAGATAAAAACTTATAGCTGGTAGAAGAAGATGATGCCATGGAATAATCATTGGATAAATGGTTTGGAATATCCAACACTCTCACAAAACAGGTGAAAGAAAAAGAATAAACTATTATTCTTTACAATGAAAGAACTAATGATGTTACTGAATAATTATATGGAAGTATTTATGATAATGAAGTCTTTAAGACTGTATTTGTTGAATCTTTCCATATATTTCAAAATACACACAATATTATTATTGTTTTCAAAGCTACACAACTAGAAGACAAATCTAACAATGTAAAGGAGATAGACATATATTGGAAACAATTATGAAATGTGCATGAAGAATAAATTAAAATGCTGAAAGAGAATCGAGAAAGCAAGCAGATATCAGTTGAGTATGATAAGAACTCCCTCAACTTGATGTTTTTATATTTGGAGGTGTAATTGAAGAATCCATAATTACTCCAAGATGAATCCTCCCAAACAGCTGAAAGAAGATATGTTTCTACTCAATATTTTATTGAGGAAAATGATTCTAAAAGGATCATCAGATCATCCTCTAATCCAAACATCCTCCAAGAAGAAGGTATTTTATAACCTAGTTGTTTATTCTTCTAAAAATGTAGTTTCATCTACAAGTACAATTTCAATGTTAAATGATTGGAAGATGTGGATTGATAATAATGTAAATACATCCATCAAAACATTAAGGGTGGATACTAGAATGATTATGGAGAGAAACTCCCAAATGGATTCTCTAATGAAATAAAGAGAATTCCAGAAACAAAAAAGAACTAAATCTAGCCATACTAATACTTCAAGTAACAAAAGGATATTTTTTGTCTATTATAGGTGTTTTTGGATGTTTTTGCATCAAGCTGATGATTTCTAAAATAATATGTCAACATAAGAAAATTATAGAAGTCCTACATTAATGTAAATCAGATATGAATAAATGAAGCACCATGCAAAGCAAAGGAATAAAATAGAGATGAATAAGTATATGTCGATCAAAAAAATTGAATATCACAATGAATTATGTGATAATTGCAACGAAAGTTGTCGTAGTTATGATGAGGGCTAGTGTAGTCCTACCATGCCTCAGGAATATATTGATTAGATGCATACCCCACAATAATGGAAATATAAAGAAAAAGGAGTTGAAAAGTATTCAATTTGTAATATTAAATACAGTGATGTCAAGATAACAATGAATGAATCTATTCCCAAAAAGCAGTTTAAAAAAGTTTCCATAAATGTCATATCAGCATTGAAATGTTGATTCTATTGTGGAAAGAATGGTAATACCATGGATCACAGAAAACAAACCTTGAAAATGAATGGAATCAATCTCCAAATGAAAGGAGAAAATATCCAGAAGAAGGAAAGATTGATTGAAGACATTCTTGGAGATAATTTTGATATGTTTCCTATGAAAGGTAACATGAATGTTTTGAAGAAGCCATGTGGAAGATCTAGGATAGAAAATGAAAAAGCGGAGTGTTTAGTTATCTCAATTAATCAATTGAAAATTGTTTTAGAACTCCAAATTGGTGAAGATGATGTACTAGCTAATGCAAGGAAAAAGGGCAACATGCCACTCCATATGAATGATAATTATAATTTCATTTACTGATTTCAGTACATAACAAAACAATTATCTCACAACTATAATGTGGAATGTGTAAGATGGATGAACATCATGAAAACACGTGTTTAACTATTCTATGAGGCCAAATGAATAATATTTATGAACATGAACTAGTAAAAGCAACTTCACCACTAACAGAAGTATAGAAAAAAAATCCACAAAAGTTTAAGGTGAATGGAAGTAAGGTATCCAGGTTTAGAATGCTATATAAAAATTCCAAATGGAAAAGACACATCAGAATGAAGAGTACAAGACCATTTAGAGCTGCAAGGAAATTATTTCTTGGGTTGAGAGATAGTTCTCTGCTCCATTTCATTTATTAAGAATCTCATTAGTGTTCTTTATTATTCCCTTATATTTTTTTGCATAACTATGCTTAAATTGTAGGTAATTGAAGATAAAGGTCATCATCAAAATTATAATTAAATCAAAATTGTGGAGAACTATAATTTGGCACCATTATTGATGATTTAAAAATTACTTGAAGTGTTCCATAGTGGAATATTATCAATATGAGTATCTTGAAGATCATATAATGATAATTTTCCACTACGTCTAATCAAAGAGTGTACACCCCTTGAGGGGGAGAAAATACCATGGTGATTACGGAAAGGATTATGTCATATAAAATACTGATATTCATATTATATTGAGAATCTGAAGTTAACATATTCCAATCACACATTCATCCATTGTTCTTAATTATATTTATCATGCCAATTAAGGTGATGTGCTTGATTGAAGACAAGATGGGATGAAAGGAAAATATTTTTCATTACAATTGATCTTTTTACTATGTTTGTTAAATTATGTGTAAGATTTATCATTTGATAGATAAATCTGATTATTTTCAACCCCTTTGTCAAGAATTGATACACTATAAGCATGATTTCATATGTATTGATATTTATGGACTGCACTGAAAACATTGGTCATACCTCTTTATTTTTCTACACTAGGTTAACCCAAGTATTCAATGAATTTATTGACTAAAGGATATTTTGTAAGTGAGCCATGTGACATCATCCCTATCACAGATAGATTCCAAATGATATTATTGAAAGTTAATAGTACATGTTTATGAAAATACCCCACTAACACCTTTTCAATAGGTTTCTAAGAAGAAGGATAATCTTTTGGCACACATATTGACCCATTTAAAGTGTAATTAAGTTATATTGATAGAAAAATTTAAAGAGGGAGATTCAAGTGCATAATAGTTTCATCTCATGTAAATATGGATTGAAGTGCATAATAGTATCATTTATTGTCAATGAGATTCCAATATGTGAATGAAATGAAAATACAAAGGGAGATATTGATGTCCATAAGAGTTTAATTTGTTGCCAATATGGAGTGAAGTGCATAAGAGAGTCATTTGAGGTCAGTGAGATGACAATATGTGAATGAAAGGTATTGATGAAGAAGTTGGTGAATCCTTGGAGAATTGTTATTGATTCAAATAATTGAATACTACAGTTGGTCAAATATCTAATAAGATACAACTCTGACAATTGTAAAATTGGTATTATGTTCCAAGACTTATATTAAGGTGATACATTATTTAAAAAAATGAATAAGATCATGAAATACTCAATTGAATGAAAAAAATAGTATCAATGTTCCATCCATTGAATCAAAATTGATGAAGTCTATAAATTTGACAATTGTTTGTGATGATCCTCAAAGAAGAAGAAATGTGTTTTCAAGAGAACACATCACACATCACATCATTGATGACCTAGAATTATGCCTTAATGAATGAGGAATAATGAAATAATCCATGCATTATATAGGGTTGGATTAATGTTATATGTAATGTCCTAGATCTTTTATACCAATAAGGAATTTTAGATTATGTTTGAAAATGAATAAGAAGGGAGGAATGGATTAGTGTTGAAGATACTAAGTGTATTTCACATTCATGGGGTTTTAATAATGATAGTGGCCATGAAATATTCTTGTAATAGACATGTGGTTTTTAATAAAGTATATGGT
Source organism: Viscum album (assembly GCA_963277665.1). NCBI lineage: Eukaryota > Viridiplantae > Streptophyta > Magnoliopsida > Santalales > Viscaceae > Viscum > Viscum album. The sequence continues at coordinate 1,426,039,540 of OY728156.1, read as the reverse complement.
AATCCTTACAATAAAAAATAATCCCTTTTAAGGAGACCCACTGAGGACCTCACATCAAGAACATGTGGGACCCAAGGGGTCAAACGTGCTCGAGCGAAGCCATTTAGGCCATCCCTTCATGAGGTACGATGTGTTTGGGCCATGTATAATCCTGTGGGAGCCACATGGTGATGATCTCGGCCAGCGTGGGTGCAAGGTGTGTGCTTGAAAAGAAGAGTGGGCGCAAAGAGTGTGCCCACATGGGGAACACGGTACGGACATGTACCGTAGATGGAGAGAGGATAATTCTGGAGGTATGATGCCACATCATGTTATTTAATGAAGTTGAAACAAGCAGAACATTTTGATGTAGGGTGCATTTTTAAAAATGTTGATGCAATCCTCACCACTCATGTAATCTCATGATCAATATGAAATGCACACTCCATCTCAGGTCCCGCATTCTAATTAAGGATTTATATGTAATCTCTATAGTATAGGTTTAAACGTGTTGAAACCAGGGTCTTCTAAGCATGATTTGGCGTACGTTTTGTGTTTTTTGTAATCCTTAGTGGAATTTCAGAATGTGTACCAGAAAAGTGATCATACCGTTCAAGCAGACAACCGTAGTATAGGGGGCGCCGTTTCCCAGTGTTTGCCAAATTGTTGGGCATGAAAATCGACAAATAAAGAAAAGTGTTTTTGGAAAAATGACTTGTGCGCCAAGGTCTTGGAGGATAGGAAACTCGGGCGCCATATGTTTTTCAGGATTAGAACATCAAAATATGGCAAAGGGATAAGGGTCACGCAATTGTTGGTTTGGTCACGCAAGTGGACTTGCGCGCCTTGAAAGACCTTGGGCGCTGGTACCTAGAAGGATTCAGACTTGTGCGCCTATTTTTTTCCAGGAACAGAACATCAAATTTTGTCTAAGGAAAGAAGGCCGTGCAAGTATTAGTTGGGTTGCGCATGTTAGTTACGCGTCAAATGTTACGGGAGACGAGACTTGTGCGCCAAAGAGGGACTTGCACGCCTCCGCGCAGGGGGTACAGTTTTCCTATAAATACAGATCGACCCCTCCTCATTTGAGACGATGTTCAAGACTTAGAGATTGTTCGAGCTCTTGTCATGCAGGTGGTGGAGCCGCGCATGTTGTAGTTTGGTCGTGCAAGTAGAGCATCCGAGCTGGTTGTTGGTTGCGCGCCCAAGGGGGTTTATGAGAGAAAGGAAGTGGACCGCGCATGTTTGTAGTTAGGGAAGGAAGAGTTGTGTAGGTGCGTTGGTGACACTTATGCGCCAGTTTGGACTTGAGTGTCGTATTGGGACTTGCACACCTAGCTTGGAGAAGGATGCCAGGTATTGCTGAAGCCCGCCGGTCTATTTGGAGCTGCACGAAAGCTGTGAGACCACCCGATACATTCGAGGATTTTTGATATTCATCTTCTGGTGAGAATCTCACTTAAATAGAGCATCTACATAAAACAGAGGATGCATTCTTATGCAATGATGAAGAGACCATCACATCTATAAACTGAGTGTGACTTCACCAACGGCAGAGAGCTAGGGGGAGTCAACGGGAGTGACCTGAGGGAAGCAATGAGCAATCCCTAAACCTTTGTAAATGCAGTGAACCTGGGACAGAGTGTCTGTGCCCAAACCTTTGTAATCCACAGCTAGTATAGATTAGTTGAATTGGTTACGACCGACAACTTGTCAGCGTATGCTCCTTGGACGTAGCCCTTAGTGGTGAACCATGAAAAAAGTGATGTGTCTTCTCTATGAATGTTAATGTTTGTTTTCTAATCATAATCAGCATACATGTTCAACAAGTTCCTAACAATGTGGGAATAAGATCCATCACATTAAAAAAAAGTGGTCACCCTGATTCACCCCTCCCCTCTCAGGGTTTCTCGGGGTCATCCAAAACAAGTGTTGTCTAATCTCTCCACTAAGGTTGTTTTCATCCTCCAGATATCCAAGCTCCACCGGCGAACATGTACTCAAGTAGAGCACCAATCTAATCACTTTGGCCACTGTTGAAGCTCAAAATTAGTGCACGGTGATAGTCTGAAAGAACCATAATCATGCATACATTAATATATTCATTCATGCATCAAGGTGAAGAATTGGTATGTGGTTGAGACAAACATAGTTTTTAGGCCACACCAAAATGATCAAAGCCTTCAGGGATATAATCTGCATGCATTCTTAAATTCATGAACTTTATTATCATTATATAATTAATATGTATGCATTTGAATGAAATATCCCATGATTATTGTATTATATTTTAACAGGAATTTAAATTTTTTCAATGCAGAAGATCTTAGAAATTTAGTGATTCGAATCTCTCGACATATCTCATGGGATTTGAACACGGGGAGATGTTGTTCATCACCTATAAAGAGAGATCCTATGACCGAGGATCAAATGTTGAGAAAATTGATAATGCTCTTGTTATCGAAAGAACAGAGCTCCATGAAGATATGGATTCCATGTAACTCTGTTACAGAAAGGAGAAGAGGACCCCGTAGAAGTTCAACAACTGCTATTCACTCTTGAGCATTCCTTTCTAAGAACAAGAACATCCTCACCATCTGTGTGAAGGTAAACCCACAAAAACATAATAGTTTTTTAAACCCTTCTCATTCATTGGGGAGGAGATACCATAGGCTACAAAACCAATGCTACACACCTTTTTTGTACATTTGTGAAGATAGAACGAAGAACTACTCCTGGTTCTGTAATGGAGATCCTTGCACACCCTTTGCACAAAGAAGAAGATCTCATATGCTCTCTAGTTTGCACATAGAAGAAGAAGACTTCTTTTCCATAACATTTGATATGTACTATTTTTGCATGGGTTAGTTTATTAATATGAATGTGGCTTCATGAAGGCCGAGGATTATGAAGAAGAAACTCAAGGATTAGTGTATTCATAAGGAAGAGAATTGAATGCATGCATGATGAATATTCCTGCATATGAATAAATTTAGATACCCATGTGAGTAATAATTAATAAAAACACTGGAATACACTAATTTGGGTTTGAAGAATAAATATGGATGACACAAATTGAAGCAAATTTAAATGAACATTTGTGTGTTTGCAATGAAAACAATGGGAAGAAAAAAGGGAAAAGATGAAAAATGAAGCTTTTGTGATCAAAAGATTAATCCCCATTGGGTTTTCACATGAGAAAGATTAAAGGAAATAGTGCATTCATGCATGCACATTCACATGTAAAGAACAAATTAAATGTGTTTATCATTATTGAGAAAAAAAGAGAAGACAATGCATGCTCAAAAAAATAGACCCATTCATAAAATCAAGCATAATCACATGAATGTGTGTTAATTCAGATGATTCAATGTGAGATGATCCTCAGTGTTTGAATAATCACATGACTATATGTGATTCTTGCCAAGAAAACTTCGAGAAGTTTTTTTTACCATCAATAGTTTCAATAAAGAACTCTAAATTGATATATCCAAATAGAAGAAGTATTGGATCCCATGAAATCAATGAATGATGTGAATGATTTTGAGACTGAATCCATATAGAGTTAAATAAGATCATACATCTTAGTTTAATGTGTTTGAGAATCCAAGAAGAAAGATATAGCTGGTATTGTGCAAGATCATTTCTGTATACTATATTCTTAAAGAAGTTTTGTGAACCATTCGCTCACATCTTAGTAAGGACAGGTCTTCATCATAAGAAGAAAGAATTTCATGATAATTATTGTGCTGAGAACTGGTCAAAATAGTTGATCAAATTTATTGAGCAAGTCTAATAGACCTTATCAAAGGTTGTTGGATATTCGTGAAGATTTATACAGCCAAGTGTGATTTAGTAAGTCTTTGTGGAGAGATCATAAGATCATATATTGTGAATTAGGAAAGGGAAAAATGAAGGAAGCTTCTCATGTTACTTGAGGGCTAGAAGAATTCTATGAGATTCAGGGAGGAGAAGAAGTCTTTACTCTGACTCTGAAACATGCTAGTGAGACTTTGGTAACACTATAGAAAGAAGCATAAAGAATCTCATGTAGGACTAATGAGAGTTATAGTTGAACAATGTAGCGACCATTGTAAATACTAACTAAATTATCATGGAGAATTTCTATTGGGGAAAATATTCAATACTCAACATAGTATGTAGTAGGTCATTGAGCCGAACCTTGTCCGTCATTGAGTTTAATGACTTTACATTTACATCATCATTCGAGGCAAGGCTACGACACACAAGAGGAGTGGATCAAGACATTAACCAGTCATATATGTATTATTGAATAGAATTTATTAGTAAAAATATTTAAATTGTTCATTTATTCACCCCTCCCCCTCTCAGTGATTCACACTGATCTATGCACTTCACTATGCATAGTTCACTTAATACCAATAGTCATGAATCCCTCTGATCTTCACCAATAGGATATTTATTGGAGAGATGAAACCGAAATATTAATTCATATAATAAGATTATAATATATTTTTTAATCACATAAGATTTATTACACTTATTTGATAACATGAAACATATTTTATTTATATCTCATGGTTTATGAAAAGAAAAGTTTTACTTGAATTTTATTCCCTCAGTTATTTAATCATTTCACCATCTTCATTATAATCAACCATAAAATGTTTTATATGGTACCACACATCAGAAAATATAGTAAATCCACGCCTCCTTATAAAGTTAGAAAATATTAAGAAAAAGTTATCATTAAATTATTATTTATTTCAATGAAAAATAAGATTTCCAAATATACTTGGGTTTTATAAATATACGGAATATTGGATGATTGTTGTGATTTAAGGGATCCCAGGGCTCAGATAGATAATTAAATAACACAGTAACTTTGAGTCCAATGATTTTTGGTATAATAAAGAGATATGAAGAATAAATAAATGAATAAAAAATTATGTTCAGGATAATATTGAGACATATGTAATTGATGTTTTGAAATCAAAGCCTATGGAAAATGAAAATGTTGTTGGGTTTTAGGTGATATAATTATATATGAAAATGAAATATGAGGATGATTAATAGAAAATAATTGTGTCAAAAAATAGGTTCTCTAAAAATCATTAACTCTACTAAGGGAAATGTGAGTTTAGAAGTTATGTAAATGGTATATCTCAAGAAGTATCAAGGATTGATTAAGTATGATGAGTGTTATTAGTAAATTTCGTCCCCCAAGCCTCCCTCTAATCAGATTGCTTGACATCAATATTACTTATCTTTCGGGAGAATAATTTTCTTTTAGATGGTGGAAACTAAATAAAATTTAATAATGAATAATGATGTGACCAAATATGTTTGAAATTAATGATTATATTTGAAATAGTATACTCACAAGGGGAAATCAAGGTGGAATTACAATATCACCACTGGTGGTCATTTATATATAGCATCTTCCTTCTTATCTCTTCAATATATTTTATTTCCTACATTATAAAATGAATAAAATTTTGACTTGGAATGTAATTCTGAAGGAATAACATAACCAAAATCATAGAAATTACAGTGATAAAAATAAGTATAATATATTTTTCATCATTTACATTATATTAAATCCAATTTAAGTGGGGGTTTATTATTTGGTTATGTGTTTTTTAGGAAATTTTGGTTATTTTCATCATTTTTTGTTAAGGTTGTTTGGTAAATTATTAATTTTTTAATCATTTTAAATATTTGGTTTAATGTTATGTTATATGATTCATTTTGGGTGAGTAAGTTTTTGAAATTTATGAGTTATTTCAATTCTTTCATTATGGGTTAGGCCATTGGATTTTTTTTTATTAAGTACTTTATGAGTTAAATAACTCTATTCATATTTTTATAGCTAATTGGGTTCATTTTGGTTAAGTTCATTTGGGATTAGTTTATTTTGGGTGAGTTTGTTTGGTTTATTTTAGTTTACGTTATTTGGTTTATTTTGGGTATTGTAATATTTTGTATTAGTCTTTGTCCATTGGAACCATTTTATGGTTATTTAATTTTTGGTATAGTTCATTATTTAGTTATATTATTTTGTTCATTCTGTGATTAGTTTTTTTGGTTCATTTTTTATTACATTAATTTTGGTGAAGTATTCTACTTCATTTCAATTTAATTTTATTTTTTAGTTTCATAATTATATTCAATTTTTTAGGTCATATTTGGTTAAGTCATTTGGTTAATTTTTTATTTTTGAAAATTTTTGGTTGGTAATTCCGATTATTTTGGGTTTTGACATTTTAACAATTTTGGGTAATTTCATCTTTTGTTAAGTTATTTATTTAGTTTATGGATTTTTGTTATGTCGGTTGGTTCACCATGGGATAAGATATTTTTTTTTGGGTTATGTAATTCTAATCATTTATGTTTAACCCATTATTTTGTATGCACATTTGGAAGGTTTTAGTTATTTGCTAATTTTTTCTTTGGGGTTTGGTCATTTAATCAATTGTTCACTTATTTTGTAAGGTCAATTGGTTGGTATTTGGATGGTTTAAATTCATTATTTTTTGTTAAATTGTATTATTGGATTTGGTATAGGAAATTTTCATTAATTTTTGGTCAATTCATTTCGATTTATTTAATATGGATCATTTAGGGATTAACTATATGTTTTATTTTGGTCTGGTTCCTTTGGAGGTTTTTAATTATATTCATTCTTAAGTAATTCCATTTTTGTTTTGGATATTAGGCCATATTTTTTTTCAGACATTTTGTTCGATTGGGATTAGTTTATTTGTTTTATTTTAGGTTATGATATATTTTTCAATTATGGTTATCTCATTTGGTTCATTTTGGGATTATGACTTTTTTAGGTCAGGTAATTTTTTCATTTCTGTAATTTTATCATTTATTATTTTTGGGTAATTTTTGTAGAGCAATTTTTCAATTTATGGTCCATTCAACTAATTCATTTTGGATTTGGTTATTTTTTTATTATGGGTTAGTTTTTAATTTCATTTTATGTAATGTTATCACGTGTTTAATAACCATGATATGATATTTATCTACTAGAAAAATAGGGTTGTATTTTCAATTAAAATTCCAAAAAAAACAAGGTATACATGGGATTCAAACATGAATTTATACAATTTAAATAAAAAAATGAAATTTATATTATCGATATATTAGGTAATTCGCAATCATGGTCATTAAAATTATAGAAGGTGAGACCATGAATTGGAAAAATTACCAAATAATATCATTAGTTATATATACATTGGATAATCATGCTAATTAAATAAAACGTTTGGAAAAAATGAACCACCCAAAAATTTCAAACATTAAAAATCTTCATACATAGTGACCCCAAACATTATAACATAACTACCATATTAAAACCTTTAGAAAAAACTTTTAGCACCTATGCAATACTAATAATAATTCAATAATTCCACTAATAATCACGAATTATTCAATTTCAATTTATAATATAATATCAATATTCAAAAAAATATGTTGAATTTTATTTCGTAAATAAAACCAACCATGATTTATTTGATTTCCCAAAATTCAATTCTAAATCAGAATTTTATTTAAAGAAATTATACATGTTCAATATATTTAATGTACGTTGAAAATAATTGAATTAATATTGATGTCAAATAAATTTTATATTACTCTATATTGATATTTTAAAAAACCAAAAATTAATATAAATAAATACATTATTATAACTTTAAAACATTATTTATTGGGAAATATTCATTTTGTGAATGGAAAATGCTCAGGAGATACAATTAAAAATTTAGATTTTGCATATATATATGAAATTTAATAATTAAATTCCATGATATAACATAATACCATATATATATAACCATAATATTAGAATACATTACATAAATTACCAATAATTTCTGATAATATGATAAAAAATCTAATACACTTAAAACCACACATTTATTACCAAATAATGAGAATTTATTATAATATAATATCATTTTTACACAATCCATCATAGAACATTGTTTTATTTAGGTTTTCTAATGTAAACTATATTTTTTTAAATGGGATGTTAAATAAATATTAAAAATAAATAAATGAAAATTACCCTTAAAAAATCTATATAAACAAAAATATTGTTTAACATACACTATTTTTATAATAAACCCTTAGAAAAATAATATTTATAATTTTTTATATCCATAACCAAACACAAGGTTACTAAAATCTAAAAATCTATTATAAAATTATAATTCCTAAATAATAATAAAATTAAACTTAAAATTTAATCTCAAAGTATAACACTGTTATATATAAAAATATAAAACCGAAATAAGAAAAAATGAACTTCAGTATTTATTCTATATGAAAAACTTATCTAATTTATATTAAAATTTCAAAATTACTGAAATAATTTCATATAAAATGATTTCTACTATTTTTCCTATATGATAAACAAATGATGGTCTATTGATTGATATTTATAAACAACAACTATAAAAAAAACTAATAAAATTAACACAACAAAAAACATAAAGAGCCATAAATATCTGGATAATGCAATTACTAAATAAGATAATATAATTATATAGAATGAGGATTAAATAAAATACAATTATTTCACTAAAAATAATTGAAAAAAATAAGGAGGAATAGATAAATACCAAATATTATCATAGGGTAGGAATACCAGTACTAAAGGAATCCAAAGGGAATGAGAATGGGGTGACCTACAACTCATCTGGATAATAACCATTGATTAGAAAACATTGGTATAGGGAAATAAGGGAAGGGAGCTCAGTAGGATAGAAATTTTGTGGACCATATAAAAATATCATTCTTAAACTGTGGATGTATAGTAACACAATACCAATATCTTTCAACAAATAATTATATATGGGTTATATATTAAATGTTTTTAAAAATTATGGTATAAGACTATTGGAATAAAATTGGATACTAGTATTTTGGATGGGTGGGGCCTACTATTCGATAGCCCTACGACTCACCTGAATGGTCCATGAGAAATCTAGAATCGATATTAATCATATAATGTAACTATTTACATATGAGCTCTCGAAACAGGGCCATGTGGAAATGATGAAAATATATGATAGTATTAATTTTATTGATATCAAACTAGTTACCATAATTAATGTCATTATTTATGATCATATATTATAGATGGATATATTTACCTTTAATTATATTAATTATATGAAATATTTTATTATTTCTTATCTATTCTATATTATTTAAATTTTATTTATTCTATGGTAAATTCACTTTTATTTTTCCCCGAGTGAGAATCTAAGCTCACATATTTTTTTTCCTTCACCTATAATATAAATAACAAAATTTTAAATGTTTTTCAGGGATTATAGAATATTATTCATGATGTTTTTATCTTACAAGGTTATATAGAAGTCATGTAATTAAAAAATTATCAGAGGCTACGTAAATGATCTATCCCTTCAGGATAAGATCACATTAATCTTATATCAATTCCATAATTTATACATCATCACTAGGTTACTATTTTCATGTTGTTATAGTGAATATATTTTGTGTGGTTTCTTATTAAGGAAATAATTAATTAAACCACTAATTATTCAATTTGAAAGTCACTGAATAATCCATATACTGATACTTCATTCATATCATCAAAAGATGTAGTTTATTTTGTTGTGGAATGTAATGTACAATGATTTATTAATCAACCCTCGTCAATTTATGAGGATCTATGTTTCTATTAAAGTGTAGTTCTCGATAATACAATTTATTTAATTCAATGGTAAAATAAAAAAATTATTTTTATAAAATTATTCAAAATTATAGGTAATCATTTTATGGTAGATATAAAATTTTATAAAAATTAATAATATTTTTAAATCCACAATTGAAAAGTTCAGTAGTTTTTAAAAATGTGGGAACACTATTAAATATATAATGATGTCTCTCTAAAGTAGTTGATTTATATTAATAATAATAAATAATCTTTTTAAAAAAATTGAGTTGAAAATAATTCTTTGAGATATTATATTTAAAACATGTAGATATGTGTTGAATTGTTATCCCCCGATTGTTATTTATTAAAATTTTCATTTAGACTAAGATTTTCCTTTTAATTTCATGCCACTATATTTTTCAATATTCTTTTAATATTTATATTTTTTAGTCTCTAATGATAAATAACCATCACTTCTAAAATCATAGTTGATTAAAATACATTTCATTCAATAAATTTTTTATAATAAATTCATTAATTTTTAATCCAAGTGTATATGATCTTCCAATTTGTTTTAGTAAAGAGATAATCACTTAAAATATATCCATATTTACAATATCCCATCCAATTCACTTTATGAATCAAATACTCAAAAAAATTCTCTTACAATATTTTATTTTGAGATTTTTAGCATCTCATTTATTTAAAAAAATTACAACTATAAAAATAACATTCTTATTATTGTGCTTTTTGTATTCAACATTTTTATTCATTTCCTGATACTATTTTTTTATTCATTTCCCCATTATACACATAGTATTCAGTTCCCATATATCTATGAACTATTTTTCGTCTCCCATGTTAATAACCTTGACCTGATTCAACTCTCAAAAATCATTTATTATTAATTCAAGAAAAATTTATTTGAGACTTCTTATTTTTCTAAACTAGATTCTTATTAATTAAAACATTAATACCAATAAAATAAAAAATTCATTTATCATTTAAATAAATATTTTTTATTGCAACTAATTCTGGTACTATTAGAAAATAATAAAACATAATGATAAATAATTTCTGGATTTTGAAATAATAAAATAAAAAAACTCATTGTTACTATTCCTTTTTAATTCTAAATCATTATAAATTAATTTCTGTTTTTATAATAAAGTAAATTAAATATTAATAACACTAAGTATTCTATTAATAATATCATTCCTTCATATTTACTTAAATCAATTTTAAAATGAATATCCATTTAAAAAGAAATTCTATCATGTTTATTATATCAAAAAACACTATTTAATAAAAAAACATTTTTTAAATTTTATTATTCATATTATTTTGTGTCAATAGATTAAATTTGATATCCTATTCAAATAATAAATCTCATTTTATGATAATTAAATTCCAAATACTCCTATAAATTTGAAATTTCATTTTATAATATAAAAAATAATGAATGTAGACCTTTCCTAATATTATTTTCCAATATAGAGTCCTACTAATTTTTGGAGCATTTAAATACAATTTCTTATCACCATATTATAAAATATTTCTATTTATTAAATTTAATTAGAAAGAATTTGTTTTTTCATAAGATATTCTTAATTTGAAAAAATTATCAATCTAATATATTTAGAGTTAATTACATTATAATATACCTAAAAATATATTTTTGTTTAATTATGTATAAAATGATATAGGTTATGCCACATGGTATTGTAATATCATTAATTCAATAATAACATAAAATACTACATAGTATGATTTATGATAAGTATATCTAAAGATATAAAAAATAATAAAAAGAATCTTTTATGATATTTGTAATTAATCAATCAAATATCATACCATGTGACGTAGTATTGTAATTATTTTATTTTAAAAACCAACTAGATAAAATTCCAAAAATTTAAAGAAAACTCTCAAATTTTAAAAACCAATCACAAAATATATTATCCGAATAAAAAATAAAAAATTAATGAACACAATAATTATAATTATTTCACAAAAAAACCAATAAAATGTGGATCGAATTATAATGTATCAAACCTAAAGAGAAACAACAATACATTTTTTATTACAATGTCTATGTATATATTACTACCAAAACATGGTCCAAACCCCCATTCTTCCAATACATGAACTATATAAAAAATGAGAATAAATAATACATGATGTTTATAATAATCACAATGAATATAAATTTAATATTAAAACATAAAACAACAACGGTGTGTCTAAATTATGATATAGCCTTCAAATGAAAATCATGACCATCAATTATTCTCTTCATTTTACTGTACCCAATTAAAAAATTTGCATTGAGAACTAAATGTTTATTAATTATTTTCTATATATTTCTGTAAAATCTTATATTTCTAAAATTTAAATATGTTTTTAATTACAAATTGGTACTCTATGTAATTCAATATAAATTCTCCTTACTAAACTATAAATAAGAATTGAATAAATCAAATAAAGTAACACATTAAAACCACATCTCATCCAAATTATAAATCATTTTTTATTTCACCTATTAAAAAGAAATTAACCATGTAATATTCATACCCACCAAAACATGGTTCATTCAATATAGACACTCAATCCTAAAAGAATAGATTAAAAATGTAAAATATCATATATATTTTTCACATTTTTTATTCTAAAATTTATATAGCTCAACACCTCACAATGTGGTTTTAATGAGACTATGAAATATTTTTATTATAATTTTATCATAAAATTATTCCAACCAGTGTGCCTATCATTATTAAATACTTAATGACTATGGTGTACATTTTTCTCTAAACATATCCAACACCACAAATTTAGTTTATCCATCTCATTTTAATTTTTCATTTTTTGATCTTTTTAGGTATACGATGTCTTCCCCAACAATAGAGTAACTTTAATCTCCCAATGTTCAGTCATACATGATTATTATGACTAATTATTCAACCATTTCCCAAGGGTAACTCTAAAGATTATTTTTAATCAATGATTTATTAGAAAAATTGATTTCATTACATCAACAATGGTGAATTTTTTTCCTATCTTAAAAAATCCGGAATTTTTTTTACAAAAAAACATATATTAATGGATGAAATCATTACATATTTTAAACCATTACATATTACTGATTTTTAAATGAACCATGAACTTCAATATAGCCAATTTTAAAAACTCATTTTAGATAATAATATTCACAATTAAAATATCATTCACTATAACTATGTCTTTGTGCCTTCATCTGGGATTCTATCACCATCATATAATTACTTTTATTTGGAATGGTGTGTTCATATATTAATAGAATGTTTTTTTACCAATTTTTAAAACTACACCTTTATTATATAAGATTTAAAAATTGATAATGACATTCCACACTATTAATTTCATACAAATGATTGTTAAAAAACAATATACACTCCGACTTGAATGTATCCACCAAATATACAACAAATAAATTCTCCTCCTTTAAGATAATTATCCAAATTATATTATTTTGGAAATTAGGATACAATATGAATAACAATTTTATAAAACTTCTCCCCATTTGTGTTTATTGGATTCACAATTTATTATAGGTAACCAAAGAAAGATTAAACACTACTTATTCTTCATTAAAACATAATTGATATATAATTACTCAATTATCACTCTATTTTTATGTGGCAAGTGATGTATACTAGAAATAATATATGAAGAAATTTTTATATTCCTCAATGTACACCTTTAAAAATTACTACTTATGGATCAATCATATATCACTTAACTCCCTAATATTAACTAAATCATTGATGTTACTATTTAGTGATTTCAACATCCACATCTATTTTATAAAATAATAAATTAGTGGTTAGACTTCTCATTACCATTATGAAAATTCAACTATGGCTCCACCAATTGGTCTTATAATGATATGATTACACTTTTTTAGAAATAATTACAAACACCATCATTCAATTTTACAAATTTCCACCAAATAATGATAATCCAAAATGGTAAATCTAACTGCGAAATAAAAACCCATGTAAGACAATATAATAATATGAGGTGGGGGTATTTTTTCAGGATTCATCAAGTTAATATATGTAGATAAAAACTGATATTCAAAAAATTCATCATAAATAGTAGTGTGGAAAATGTTTTATCAAATATATCTAAAATAATATCAATGTGTTCTAATGTGAATCATCTTCAATTCCATTATATAATTTTCCCTTGTTAAAATTTATTTATGCTTTCCATTTTATTTTCATAAGATAATCATACTATATTCTTTTATAACTAGATATCAATTTTGTTATCTTAATTGGTTATCATTTGAATTTATATAACCATACCCTATTCTACTTACAGATGAATATTTAAAATCAATTTTTGAATTTACAATTGGATAAAATATATTATTCCTTTTCCATTTAGGAAAACATTTCCCTTATATATTTCTATTAAATCTAATATATCTATTTCCAAACGAAATAGTGTTCCTCAAATTTTTTTTTTTGAAAACCATATATATATCCCAATATATAATTATGTATCCCAATAATTTATTATATTAATAAACAATAAAATATATATATCTGATTACACTACATTACCTCATGATTTTTTTATATTAGTTATTCATCATTCCTTTATATAAAATTGAAATCTCATATATATTCATGTATTATTAATTAATTCCATCCTCATTGATATCGTGTACTTAATATTTTGACTATTATTTGATATAATGTTTGATTCATAGAATTTCTATCAGCATTATTTTGATGTTTGGTTCAACCATGATTATATTTGAATCTCGATTGACATATTGAATATCAAATTATTCAAAAACATAATTTTATATTTATCATCATAAATAATAATTTATTCTTATTTAATTTAATTTTAACCTAAGTAAATATGTAATCTCGCTACTTATTAATATCTTAAAAACCATATGCATTATAATATAATATTTTTCCTCTAAATGATCCTTTATTACTATAAAGATGATATAATTAATGTGGAAGAGTACTACAATCTAGTATTCTTTAGTTTGTTTTTTATAGTGATTTACATAAATTCCACAACTCTAGAATACAATCATTCTCACGTACAGGTCCAATCAAGTATACAAAGATCATGGTTTTGGTTTCCTGTTATAAAATTCATTCCACAAAAGACCCTTATTAACTTCATCAAATCTAATTTAAATAATATAAATTTTTTAATATAGTCTTACTCTTTGAGAACTCCTTTATATAATTATTCCTTAATTTCCATTTTATAAATTACATACCCTTTATGATTCAGTATGATAATGAAAATTTTTATTAGATCACTTCTCACAACTGTGGAAAATATTTCATCAGTATATATTCTATTGTTTTTTACATAGCTTGCACATTATAAAATAGATTTATTCTAGATTTTGTTTCCTTACTCAAAAAATTTATTCATTAATACTTATTTTATTCTGAAGATTCTTTGGTCATTTTTTATGAAATATCTCATCTGTTATCTTTAATTATTTTATTCAACTATTTATTCATATATTAATGGTATTATTTATCTTTCACTATTTTTTAAATGATTCTACTTTTAATTGATATAATAGAGTACAATTTACTACAATTATAATATTTTGGGTTTGGTTAATAGTATCATTACCTCTATTAATAAAAAAATAAAAAATTAGCTTGTATTATCATCTTTGAAGACAATAGTTCAATATTTTCAATGAATACCTCTTTATAATATTCATACTCAGAATCCCCATTATTTAATGATAGTTTAGAATTTTGAGAATTTGTGTCAAAATCAACTTATTATCTATAAAAATCATATATATTTATGTTTACAGTTTTTTTATCGCTTACTATCATATCAACATGATATCGTTTCATTCCTTAATCAAATCCAATCTCTTATTTAAAATTTTATATTATTTATTTTCGGTTGAGTGGACTACGAATACTCATTAATCAATCAAATATATATATCTATATCTATATATGTTATTTATTATTATTTTTCATGATATTTTATTTACTTACAAACAAACAAAATGGTTTTAGCGTCGGTCAGGGTCTCTGTAGCGTCGCACGGATTCGTGGTCTTTCCTTGATGTGGGTTTCATCTTTGGACTTCGGCAGCGGCTGGTTCGGACCTGCGGGTGTAAGACCGGTCCCCGTCGACGGCACACTCTTCGGAGCGCTTCCGGGTTTGTTCTTGGTAGCTCGCTGGAGTCTTGCGGGGAGCTTCTCAGCGTCTGATGGTCGCGTTCCTGCGTCGGCGGTGCTTGGGGTTCCGACCTTCCTCAGGTGGGTACAGTGGGGTTTCTCTGTGTCTGAAGCGGTCGTGGTGGTTGGTGGCGGCGGGATCTTGAAACTAATGTTGGCGTTGGAGACGGCGGTTGGCTCTCGCCGATGATGGGTGGTTGCTAGGTTCAAGACCAGTTGGAAATGGTGTTGAAATTGTAGATGGCCAAGGAGACGACGTTTGACGTTCTCCGGTGACGTTGTAGAAGGTTTGTGTATGTTTTTTCTCCCACTGTGTTTCTGCCGGTGGTGTTATGTGGTGTTGTCGGAGGGACGTTGGCATCGCGGTGTCGATGGTGGCCGGAGTAAGCGGTGCTCTCGCAGCTCGGGATGACGTCGATCCCGTCGCCGGTAGGGTGGCGCGTGATGTGGCTCGGGCGGTCGCGTGGCACTCTAGCATGCAGACTGACGGATTGAGACGGGGGATAGTTGGCAGGCGCGCGGCACGAGCTTTGTCAGTGCAGTTGGCAGGCGTGCGGCACGAGATTTGGCAGGCGCACGACACAGTTTTTTGTGTTTGAATTTTGAAATGGGTGTGGCTCGAGGGGGGACACGTGGTCAGACCAGATGTTTTATTTTTGTTTTTGTTAACCTGTTGTAATCGTTGGAATGCTTGAATGTTGGTATGGTTTCCGGTTTCTCCTCAAACCGGGCTCATGGGAACCGGCTACCCACAAACCGGCTATTTGAAAATCAAAAAAATGATTGTCAGTCAGTCAGTCGATAGTGAACTACTAATTGATCCATTTCATCCCAATACTTATCTGAGGTTGAACAATCATTAAGTAGATCCTTTAAACATTATGGTACATGCAATTATACCTTTTAAAAAGCATATTTTTAAAATAGTTTTCATATATGAAACTTTATTCTCAATTCCATGATTCTATAAATAGGTATCCCCTTAAATTATGTTATATTTCAAAATATTTTTGAATATTATAATTTTAATTAATATTGTCGTTTTGTTTTCCTTTCTATTTTGAAATATGTTGATATATTTCACCAATTTAATTTTGATTTTCTGAAACATTGTACAACCCAACCTATTATAATCTATTAAAATATATAACATAAATTTTGACTCATTTTTTGGGATGGGACATTAATATGAAAAAGAAAATACTATACACTATATTATATAAATCTATTAAACTATTATTAAATAAAATATAGATTTTTATTACCATCCACAATCATAATAATGTATCACCCATTTTTTAACTATGTGACATCAAAATAACACTACTATTTAAAATATTTGTCTTTAATAGACATTACATTATATGATTATATATGTTACTAGAAAATTTATTCCATGAACCATTTTTTTATTCCCCCCATGTGAAGATAATAATTATCCTTATTTTTTACAATGTTGAAATTATCATTTTTTCACAATTATTCATTTATTTAATTTTTATTGTTGACATTTATAGCATCTCACCTTTTTATAACATAAAATTTCATTACATTACACAAAACTGAGGATCTTTAAGGTTTAGTGTCTTGGAAACAAGTAACAAAATACATGAAAACAACATAAAACATTATTTATAAACACTTGAAAGACTTCTCCTTATGTTTATCCTAGGTTCATTCCTACATCTCATAACCTGGGGACATACATCAAAAGAAAGGGTGAACAGAAGGCCTAGTAAGGGAACATGAGAAACATTTAACATGTGAACTTGAGATATAGCAACTATGTCATGAAAAAGAACTTTAAGGCATGAGAAAGAAATCATGTGGAATATCATAATAAAAATTAAATTTTTCATAACATTAAGATGTGGCTACATCATTTAACATTGAAAATCAGGAACATATCACCAAGGTCAATCCCCAAGGTTTCATTTGATAATTACCAAGTTTATTCACCATGATATCGTGAAAATTGTAATCTCTAGTGGTTACATCCTTACCCAATGCATTGGAGTGCTATCTGGGAGCACCCTTAAATTTGCTTTTATTATCATGTGAGCCACATATATCATCATAAATAATTTCATAAATAACCCATATATCATAAAATAAATGTTTTTCATTTCATAATCATAACGTTTTAAGAAAAACGTTTTTTAAGACATGATCTTTACGTCACTTTAAACCCACGGAAGGGGAGAGCGGGTCTCATGTATGTAAATACCAGAATTTAAAATAGAAAATTTTGATATATATGTGAATTACCCTATAGAAATAAGGGCTTTGTTTATTCACTCTATAACATTAAATAATTTTGAGAAAAGAGAGAGGCATTTTGAGATGAAAATTCTCCAGCATAACGAGTATGTTTCAGGTTTTTAGAATACATTGAAAAGAGAGGGGACATGGGTCAAAACTTCATAAATGTCCCATAAAATAGAAGAGGTACAGAAGAAGAATGATATATTAACATGGTAATGAGATTTGAAGGAAATAACATTTGAAATGAAAAACATGGAAGGAGGACAAAAATTAGATTTCTCTTATGAAAGTTCGGCAGCCTAACGGAGTTACTTAAACATCAACCAAAAATAAATTGATGGGATCAAATAGGGTCTCTCATCATGTGAACATAAGAGTTAAGTATGATATATATAGAGATCATGCCCCAACATAAATAAAAAGAACCTTGAATGACTTTACATGAAAGTAGAACTTTGAAAAGAATGAGAAGGGTGAAAGAATCCCCTTAAAAAATCGGCAGCCAAACGATGCCACTTAAAACTTCAAAATACTGAATTGAAGAGATAAAATGGGGGATATCATTATATTATCATTAAATATCATTATTATAGATATATATATCATAACCCAACATAATAAAAAGGAACTTGAAAGACTTGACAAGAAAGTAGAACTTGAAAATGAGATGGGTGAAAGAAACACTTAAAAAATTCGGAAACCTAACGACGCCACTTAAAACTTCATAAAACGACATAATGAGAGTAATATGGGATATCTCATTATATGAACCTGAAAAATGATGTAAGAGGAATATAAAAGAACATCCTTTAACATAATAACATGGAGCATAAAAGAAATGACATAAAAGAAATTACTTGAAAAGAAAGAGAGAGGTCGGATCCCTTACCTTGAAACATAACTCTTAAAACTCAAAGTTTGGGACCTTGATGGTTTGTGGAACCTTGGGAGGACTCCTTGGGAGTTAATGAGACCCGAACATCGTTGGGGGAGAGTGGGGAGTCGAATGGATGAGAGGATTGCTTGGTATTTATAGGGAAAGTGAGGGGACAAGGCATTAATGGCCAAGGGACACCTCATAAGTGGGTTTCTCAAAACCATGTGCTCTCCCATGATATTTCTCATGAAGTTAGGCCACATGTGGCCCCCAACACATTAATTCATCACCTTTGGTCGTCCATCCCATAAAATACCTCATGAAATCATTATGACACAGTTATGATGTCATTAAACATACAGAAACACTAGAACTGTATTTTTACTATTCACTGAAAATTCAACTTTCTCAGAAAAATCCCAAAATTTCACGATATCCAAATTTCAATGCACTGATTTCAAAAATGAACTCCATTTTATAAAATTAATTTTCTAAATAATTTTAATTTATTTTTTAAATAAATATACTATTCACTGAAAATTCATTTTTTTTAGAAAAATCCCCAAAAATTACCTTAACATAATATTGATGCTCTGATTTCAAAAATGTAATCCTTTTTATAAAAATAATTTTCTAAATATTTTTAATTTAATTTTTAATTAAAAAACACTATTCAACCGAAAAAACTAATACTTTAATAATAATTTATGAAACCGTTATATAACCATTTTATTGAATCACATTACTTAATCAAGGTGCCTAGATTATATTAATACTTTCTTTAAGTGAGATTACTAATCAATTTGGTCACAATATTAATCCTAAGCATAAAATCACTATTCTTAATTTACTATTCATAAAAAATTAAGTTGATCTTATTAGACTCTAAATTTTGTATAGAACATAATTGTAGAATACCATTTTTTGAAAATCATTACACATTTTTAATTATTTAAGGTTTGCATAAACCTTTTTTAAAATATCCTTTCTGTAAAATTCAACAAAATTATGCATACAATATGTATCTGGACATTTGAAAAGTCATAAACATCATCATAAGAATAAATTCCAATTTTTATTTAAAACAAATGATTCCACAAGGCAGTTACTGTCTCCTTACATAGCCCCTTATCACACCAGCATAGGACCTAAGTGTAAGGTGTGCTTAGGTGAGAGAATCCGAGGGAGGCTCAGCCAACATCGCACAAGTAGTAATTTCTATCAGTTTGAACTTCTCGCGAAGGAAATCCCATTGTAGCTTCATACGATGAAGTTCAGCTTGGGTTTGGTCCAGAGCAAAGCCCAGGGGAACTACCTCATTCCCATGTTCTGTTAGATGGGCTTCGATCGGTCTAAGACTACTGGGTGAGGCCATAGAATCTTTTTTCTATATTAATTAACCATGATTACATGTATTTAGATACAATAATCAAAATGTTTAGTTTCTAGCGGTCATATTGACCAATGGTCATATAAAATTCAAAACCCAAAGGTCTCATTTTAATTATACTAATGTTATCAAATGAAACATTTTTGTTGATTATAAAAATAAAATCAAATAACAAATAAAATTAGGAAACAATATTTATTCAAAATTTCGGGTCGTCACAATCTTCCACCCTTAAGAAAATGCATCCCCACAGTTTTTAAAAATTGGGTTTTAAAATTTCATTGAATGTCCGACATCGAAAAAGGAGTCAGTAAAACTATTACATTAAAAGGAAGAAAGGGAAGTACAAAGGTCACCCGAGTTAACCCACACTAAGATTCCATGTAGGAAAACATGGACATGGAGGAGAAAACAAAGGGTCATGTTCTGAGGGATAGTGATAGAAAACATGATTAGGATAAAGTTAACCATAAAAAAATCCCAAACTTATGATGTGTGTAAATAGTCTTTGATTACATAGTAGGAAACGTAAACCATCAACATTTTTGTTTTACGTTTCTTTTCATAATTTTGAGGAATTCATTTACTACATAGAAGAGAAACATAAGAAAATATACCTACCTTCAAGTAGATTTCATCCTTTTATATGTCTCTACCAAAAATAATCTTTTCTCCAAAAGATGTGAATTCAAAAACACTTGGTCTCATCAAAAGCACAAGAATCATCTTCTAGAGAATCACATAAAACACCAAAGATTAACTATCTATTTCTTCTATTATCCCAAAAATAGAAAGGGTAAGATAAAACAATTCTTTAAAAAGAATGAATCCCATAGGAAGGGAAACTTCTTTAAATCTTCAAAATTCCACGGTACTTCCCAAAGTTAATCATAGACCATTCCATAAATAATTGTCCTTAAATTTCCTCAAAATAATCCAAACTATGATTGAAACCAAAGTACAAGAAGGATTTGATAACATAGTCTTCCAAAATAATCTTCATCGTTCATCTCCAAACAACATAAACCACTCCTAACATCCTATAACAAAAGTAACTAACCTAAACATATTTTCCCCATGATAGGTTAATCATTTCCATAAGTAACCTATATTACCATAAGTTCACCTTAAATTCATCATTCCTCCAAATATAAGTCAAACATACTCAATAAAAATAGCATAGTAATCTATTTACCTTGATCATATAGGGTCCCCAAAATATTGAACGTCTTCCAAAATAATAATCATATTTTACTCCCCTAATAATATCTGGCATATTAATATGGAAATCATCACATTTCCTATCACATTGGTTTTTGGGACATGTTCATCCATTTCGCACCATTAACTAAGAAGAGAAAGTATAATTAGGGGCTTAAATACTTATCCAATAATCATGAAAAGGAACTTAAATAATATAAAGACAACTGGTAGAATAAAAGTATACCCTAACTTGTGATCACCTAGGTTCCCATATAGGTTATCCATGATCATATATTCTTATGTGAATCATTATTTTATTTTATCTTTATTCCTTTAACAATGGTTCATACTAAGCTTATGAATTTACCAAAGCATATCCCCCGGGAGTGTCGTATCCAAGGGTGCAGCAAGGCCCGTTGTCATGTACCAGTTCCCATTCGAGTCTAGCTCAAAGCGGTGTTTTTGGGTTTTTCCCCTACGTACATCTGTGCCAGAGCAACCTCTACCTGCTCGTATCCAGACATGGATGTATTTGCTTGGCCACCCCTTACTCAATACTCACCAAAATACCAGGAAGATTTCCTATATTTAAAATTTTCTATAAGGTTCTTCCTAATGTTTTAATATCCTAATTTCCACAAATAACTAAACCATCCTTTGATTCCAACTATAGCATCCCGCATTTTTATAACATAAACTTTCAATACATTACACAAAACTGAGGATCTTTAAGGATTAGTGTCTTGGAAACCAGGAACACAATACATGAAAACAACATAAAACATTCTTCTTAAACACATGAAATACTTCTCATTATGTTCATCCTAGGTTCATTATTACATCTCATAACATGGGGACATACATCAAAAGAAAGGATGAGCAGAAGGCCCTGTAAGGGAACAAGAGAAACATTTAACATGTGAACATGAGATACATCAACTATGTCATTAAAAAGAACTTTAAGGCATGAGAATGAAATCTTGTGGCATATCATAATTAAAATAAAATTTTTCATAAATTTAAGATGTGGCTACATCATTTAACATAGACAATCATGAACATATCACCAAGGTCAATCCCCAAGGTTTCATTTGAATATTACCAAGGTTATTCACCAAGATATCGTGAAAATTGTAATCTCTAGTGGTTACATCATTACCCAATGCATTGGAGCGCTATCAGGGCGCACCCTTAAATTTGCCTTTATTATAATGTGTGCCACATATATCATCATAAAAAATTTCATAAATAACCCATATAGCCTAAAATAAATGGGTTTCATTTCATAATCATAACCTTTTAAGAAAAACTGTTTTAAAGACATGATCTTTACGTCACATTAAACCCACAGAAGGGGAGAGCGGGTCTCATGTATGTAAATCTGAGAATTTAAAATATAAAATTTTGATATATATGTGAATACACTTGTATAAATAAGAGCTTTTATTATTCACTTTATAACATAAAATAATTTTTAGAAAAGGGAGAGGCATTTTGAGACGAAAATTCTGCCGCATAACAGCTATGTTTTGGGTTTTTAGAAAAACATTGAAAAGAGAGGTGACATAGGTAAAACATTCATAAATGACCCATAAAACAGTATAGGGAAAGAATAAGAAGGATATATTAACATGGTAATTAAATTTTAAGGACATACCTTTTGAAATGAAAAACATGGAAGGAAGAAAAAAATTAGATTTCTCTTATGGAAGTTCGGCAGCCTAACGGCGTTACATAAACATCAACAAAAAATTAATTGATGAGATCAAATGGGGTCTCTCATCATGTGAACATTAGAGTTATGTATGATATATATAGAGATCATGCCTGAAAATAATTAAAAAGGAACTTGAAAGACTTGACATGAAAGTATAACTTTGAAAAGAATGATAAGGGTGAAAAAATCCCTTTAAACATTCGGCAACCTAAAGGCGCCACATAAAACATCAAAATACTGAATTGAAGAGATCAAATGGGGTATCTCATCATATGATCATAAAATATCAGTATGATATATATAGATATCACACCCCAACATTATAATAAGGAACTTGAATGACTTGACATGAAAGTAGAACTTGGAAATGAGAAGGGTGAAAGAACCACTTAAAAAATTCGGCAGCCTAACGGCGCCACCTAAAACTTCATAAAACAAAATAATGAGAGTAAGAGGGGATATATCATTATATGAACATGAAAAGTCCAGTAATAGTAATAAAAAATAACATTTTTTAACATAAAAACATGGAGCATAAATGAAATGACATAAAAGATATTACTTGAAAAGAAAGAGAGAGGTCAGATGCCTTACCTTGAAACCTAACTCTTAAAACTCAAAGGTGGGGACCTTGAAGGCTTGGGGGAATCTTGGGAGGACTCCTTGGGAGGTAATGAGACCAGAAAATAATTGAGGGAGAGTGGGGAGTCCAATGGATGAGAGGATTTCTTGGTAGTTATAGGGCAAGTGAGGGGGCACGGCATTAATGGCCAATGGACACCTCATAAGTGGGTTTCTCAAAACCATGTGCTCTCCCATGATATTTCCCATGAACTTAAGCCACATGGGTCCCACCACACAATAATTCATCACCTTTTGTCTTCCAACCCATAAAATATCTCATGAAAGCATCATGACACAGTTAGGATGTCATTAAACATACCGAAACCCTATAGCTGTATTTTTACTATTCACTGAAAATTCAAATTTCTCAGAAAAATCCCAAAATTTCACCTTAACCAAATATCAATGAACTGATTTCAAAAATGAAATTCATTTTATAAATATGATTTTCTAAATATTTTTAATTTATTTAATAAATAAATACACTATTCACTAAAAATTCATTTTTTTAGAAAAATCCCCAAAAATTACCTTCACATAATATCGATGCTCTGAGTTCAAAAATGAAATCAATTTTATAAAAATAATTTTCTATATATTTTTAAATTACTTTTTAATTAAAAAACACTATTCACCCGAAAAAACTAATACTTGAATAATAATTTATGAAACCGTTATTTAACCATTTTATTGAATCACATTACTTAATCAAGGTGCGTAGATTATATTAATACTTTCTATAAGTGAGATTACTAATCCATTTGGTCACATTACTAATCGTAAGCATAAAATCACTATTCATAATTTACTATTCATCAAAAATTAAGTTGATCTTATTAGACTCCAAATTTTATACTGAACAAAATTGTAGAATACCATTTTTTGAAAATCATTACACATTTTTAATTATTTAAGGTTTACATAAACATTTTTTAAAATATCCTTTCTCTAAAATTCACCAAAAATATGCATAATATATTTATCCGGACATTTAAAAAGTCATAAACATCATCATAAGAAGAAATTCCAATTTTTATTTAAAAAATAGGATTACACAAGGCAGTTACGGTCTCCTTACATAGCCCCTTATCACACCAGCATAGGACCTAAGTGTAAGTTGTTCTAAGGTGAGAGAATCCAAAGGAGGCTCGCCCAACATCACACGAGTAATAATTTCTATCAGTTTGAACTTCTCACAAAGGCGATCCCATTCTAGCTTCACATGATGAAGTTCAACTTGGGTTTGGTCCAGAGAAAAGCCCAGTGGTGCTGCCTCCTTCCCATGTTCTGTTAGATGGGCTTCGATCGGTCCAAGACTACTGGGTGAGGCCATCAAATCATCTTTCTATATTAATTAAACATGATTACTTGTATTTAGAGACAATAATCAAAATGTTTAGTTTCCAGCAGTCATATTGACCAATGGTCATATAACAGTCAAAACCAAACGGTCTCATTTTAATTATACTCATGTTATCAAATGAAACATATTTGTTGAGTATAAAAATAAAATAAAATAACACATAAAATTATGAAACTATATTTATTCAAAATTTCAGGTCGTCACAACATTGATTATGAAACGTTTTTAATTGAATGAAAATTTATGTCCCAATTTATATAATAAATTTTGATGTAGATATTTGTAATGCGAATAGATTTTAAAAATAATAATAACATATTTGATATCATTTATGACATGAAACATAGGTCTTATAGGAAAACTATGTTTGGTTTTTTTATATCAATAATACTAAATAAATCTTATTGATTTTGATGCTAAAAAATAACCATATTTGTTTTTCAAATGATATTACATTATGTGTATTTCAAAAAAATAATATTTTATATTTTCCATATTTTAGAATTATATTTATTCTTATTATTCTTGTGTAATATTCTTCAAATTGGTTGGAACGATGTTATTTGTATTTTGGAAAAACTTTTCATACCATATGTTGAAGAACTAATGTAATGAACAACCCCTATGTTTGTATTAAACCTTATATTGATAGTTCCAAACATACGGTTTATCGACCATCCTTTAAAAGAAACAAATGGATAATTATCCTTACATTTGGATAGAACCATACATTTGACAAAGAGAATGAGTATTCTTAAAGAACATTATGTAAATATGGAACCTTATTCTTTAGAAGAAAATGTATGGATATTCATCCTTACTTTTTTGATTACTCTTATATTTTCAACACTACATTTTGAGAATTAATGCCATGTAGTTTTATCCTATGTTTGGTACTTTTCAATTTTATGAAGAAACACTATGTTTGCTGTTTAAACATTAGATATTCGAATTTATGAATTTATCGACGTATCATTCAATAGTCATTATAGAACATGAAGATGAATTAAAGAAGGTTTTAGAATGATTCAAAGTTTCTTCTGATTGACTAAAATAATTATATTCAGTGAGGAAATTCTATAATAGTCTTAATAGAGGAAATGACTACTCAGAGTTTTCTTTTGAATTTATCCTCTCATGTTTTATCAAAGGATTCTCTTGGATCTGGAATTGAGAATTATGAACTCTGCATTAATTATTCTATTATTGTATTATATATATAAGTGGGTATGATTCAAAGAAGGAAAAAAGGAAATATTGAGACACATATTGTGATATATATTTTATATTATATTCTTGTGATGATTTTTTTTACAGATCTACTAGAAACCTCGATCAGACTCCGTTATCTATAGTAGAGGGTACACTTTGGAGATTTACATGTTTTAAATATCGTATTTGTTATGATTCTATAACTACTAATCATTTATTTGATGATATATTGCAATTATGTCACATCAAAACAAATCATTCTTGATGAAACTATTTCTTGAAGAAGAAGATCAATCTACTCTCATTTTATATTTAATTTTGATGTTCAATCAGAACCATGTGAATCAAAAAAAATTTATAGAGATTTTCGACACCTCATAATAATTTATGATGGAGTATTAGCTTGTAGATCTAAGTAGTGGATATTAAATTTTATTTTAATGTACCATAAGGCACTATTTTTAGATTTATTAATAAAGGTGTTAACTGCCTACACATAGTTGTGGATTGGTCTTATGACATGTGGATATGACTAGTGAAATTCACCAAAATCGTAGAGAGAGTAATTGGTTGAGTGGACTGGGGAATCTTTATACCATGAACCACTATAAATTTCCATGTTCAATATGTTTTTATCCACAACTCATACTTTTATATGGAATAAAAACATTTCTTATTTGCATAATATATTGTTGTCTCCAAAAGGAAATATTATGAATGTTTTTGAAAAGACAAAATTCATGCCGCTATTTTTTATAATCTCAAATTCTGACTAAAAAATTGGAATTATAGGATAGATTTTGACAAAATATATAAAAACATAAAATTTTAAGGTCAATACAAATATGGAAATGACTAGTCAAAGAGACATAATTTATATCGTTTATACTCCTTATTTTAATGGAAAATTTTGTGGATTTTGGAAATCATGGATGATTATATTTTTCAATAATATGGTATTTAACATCTTCTCTATGATCATTAATCCTTATATCATTAATGAAAATCTTGTGACATGGAATACTGAGATAGAGGCTAAGTATGACAAGAATTATAATGTTATAGATTATACTATTTTTTGTCATAGACCAAATGAATTCAATCGTGTCACATATTTTTTTACTTCTTATGAAATGGGGAAAAACAATGATGTTTTATATAAAAAATCATATAATGTAATAAAAATGAAGTATGCAGTAGCAAAGATGAAATTGTATACTTTTATAATGTTTTATAGATTAATAATCACCCAAATTAATGAAAGGTTTATTGAGATCATAAATAATATTTCAATTATATGTGATTCTTTCGAACAAGAATATCACAATTTAAAAGTTTCGAGAGTACAACCTATTAAATTGAATGGTATATCAGCTGCAATTTGACAATAAAAACCTATCAAAAATATGAAAATGTGATAAAAAATTGGGAGACTGATTACATATGAAGCTGTATTGCAACATGAAGCTAAAGATAATAATTTATTTATGAAGAAGGATAATACTAATATAAAGATAACATTTCAGAAGTAAACAAGAAGAATAAAGAAGGATGGTAGTGAATAAGAGAAATCAGGATCATCTAATTATAAAATAGAACTGGCTCAATTAACCAGATTATTTAGAAAGATTCATAAGATGAAAATAGGATTAATAATTCTATTCACAAGTGATGAAAATGATAGAAGAGAATTTAGATTATATGAATGTATGAAATTAGGTCATATAAGTCATGACTGTCCTCAACTAAAATATATAAATATAAAGATAGAAAAGAAATATAAAAATTGTTCTTATTATAAATAAAATGAAAAGATAAATAATGGTTACTTTGAGTGTTTCTGAATACCCCAGTAGCTCATCAAAATTTTATTCAGAAAAGGAAGAATCAAATATAAAATCAAACATGTTCTTTATAGACAATGAATTTAGGTTACAATATTATTATTCGTATAATTCGAATTTATATTCTAATTCAAGTTATTAAAATAATAAATTGGAGGCCTACTATACAATGCCAAATGATAAATTGGAAACTTTATTAAATAATGGAAAATAATTAAATAATACTCACAATGATGTTTTATGAGAAATGAATACCTTACTTATACAACATCTAGTGTTAATTAAAACAATGTAGCTCAACTACCACAAAATGTAGGAATAAAAAAATAAGATTAAATAATTACTAGATGGTGTAATGACATATAAAAGTACTGATATCTTCTTTATAAAAGAGAAAATATATTTTAAAAAATTATATTTAGTAATTTCATTATAAATGAAAAATTTAGGATAGTAAGTAAGGGTAAAAAATATAAACGATATATAAATTATTTTCTTCCAAACTAAAAAACTGTTATTTTTCAATTTTGTGGAAAAGGACATATAAAAAATGATATTTTTGAAATCCTCAAATAAGATGAATTGAAATATATTTTATTTAAAAAAATTCTGAATCAAATGATATGAGTTAAGGAAAAAAAATTATGTGGATTCCTAGATCTCTGCTAGCTAACACAACTAGACCCAATGGGAAATGGGTACCCAAAAAAATTATTGTCTAAATTTCCATTATCAGAAATAGTTCAGTGAAAAAGAAATAATTTATGGTATATGGACAGTGGATGCACTGGGAACATGCGTAAAAACTCATGAAACTTAAACATACTAACTTAAATAGATGGAGGTATAGTCACATTTTGTGACAATTCCAAAGAAAGGATAATCAGAATTGGACCTGTTAGAGATCCAAAAACTATCTCAATAAATAATGTAATATATGTACATGGGATTAGGCACAACTTGATAAAAAGCACTCAAATTTTTTGATGGGGATATTTTATTTGTTTATATATCAATTTATTCACTTGGTTTAAAGATAAACTACATATGTCAAGGGCACCTAGAACTGATAATTTTTATACTTTGGATAAAAAATCCTTATGTAAACAGAATTTGAATTATTTAACTGATAAGATAAATGAGTCATGGATCTTGAAAAGGATACTTGGTTATTATAGTATTTATTCTTTGTATAACGTATCTAAGATACATCTATTTTCGGATTTACATTGTCTTAAATTTAATGGTGATAGATTCTGTGATGCATCCAAATTGGAAATCAAAACAAATATTCCTTCAAATCTAATAAAAAAATATCTACATCAAAACCTCTAGAAATTATCCACATGAATATATTTGGTCCTTCAAGTGTAAAAATTTTGGATATGAAATTATATGGGTATATTTTAGTTAAGGATTTTTTTTCAATATTTACACGGGTCTATTTTCCAAAACTCATAATTATATCTTTTACTCACATTAAATGTTTTTGAAAGATTGTTCAAAATTAAAAAGGATTTATATTAATTTCATTATGAAGTGAACATGGTAGTGAATATGAGAATTAGAAATTCAATTACTTTTGTTCAAATATGGGTGTTAAACAAACCTTTCCATTACCAAGAACACCTAAACAAAATTTAATTGTTGAAAGAATAAAGAGAAATATTCATGAAATAACAAGGACTACTTTGAAAGAATAAAATCACCCTACATAATTATGTTAAGAATTTGAATGTGAAATCTATTATATCATAAATAGAATTTTGTTTTAACCTATTTCTTCAAATATAGGCATAAGAAATTTGGAATAACCGAAATCCTAAAGTAAAGTACTTTAATGTTTTCAGATGCAAGGTGTATATCCTAAACACCAAAAAAATCGTAGTATGTTTGACCCAAAAGCTAATGAAGGAATATTTTTAGGATAATATAGTACCTTAAATTCCTATAGAGTATTAATAAAAAGTCAAGTATTGTTGAAGAATCATTAAATTTTATGTTTGATGAAACTGAAAATTTTATTAAAGAGAAAGATCAAACTGATGAAATTATTAAATCTTTTGACAAAATGAGAATTAAGAACCTAAAAAATAATTTTCAATATAATATAAAATAAATTCCGTCTAGTTTTGAAGAACATTATACTGATGAACCTAAAATTGGTTTACCTAGAATGTATCGAACCCTAAAAATCATCCTTTAGAAATAGTTATAGGATACCTAGATATAGGAATAAAAATTTAAAGAAATGTGGGAAACCTAGTTGAATTTTCTACCCCTCAATCTCAACTAGAACCTATATCTTTTGAATAAGACTTGGAAGATGAGAGTTGGATGTTAGAAATGTAAGAATAGATAAACCAATTCCATAGGAATGATTTTCAGAAATTAATTGATATACCATCAAATTATCCAGTTATAGGAACTAAATGAGTCTTTATAAATAAAAAATATGATAAAGGATTATAACTATAAATAAATCTAGAATAGTTTCTAATTGATATAATCAAGAACAAGGTATATATTACAATAAAACCATTCCCTATATAGCTTGATTAGAAGCAATTAGAATATTTTAAGCTTATACATCTAATATGAACATTAAATTATATAATATGAATGTTTAATTTTCATTTTTTAAATGGTCAATGAATGATGTATGTTTATACTGATAAACTACCTCTATTTTAAAATTATCAAAAACTATATTCATTTTTAAATATTAAAGCTCTCTGTGGACATAAACAAGAACATAGAGCTTTGTATGAAAGATGAAGAACTTTTAATTTTAAAAAATGGGTTTACTATTGGATTAGAAGATCCAAATAATTTTTAAAAAACCATTTTTTCTAATACTTTATTAGTAAAAATTTAAGTTGATGATTTTATTTTTGATTCCTCTGATGAAAAACTTTTTAATGAATTATCAAAACATATAAAAAATGAAATTAAAATAAATATGATGGGAGAAATAAATTTTATTATGAATTCAATTTTATCAAAATGATTATTGAAATATATTAAACTGAAGTAAATATAATATTGATTTATTGAAGAATTTTGGTCTTGTGAATAGTAAGAAATATTCAACTCCCATGGGTACTAATATAAAACATGTTTTTTGATGAAGCTAGAAAACTAGTAGAGAACATGTCATATAGTGTTTGATTGGTAGTTTATTATAACTTACTATTAGAAGACCCAAAACTATGTTTTTGTTTCATGTGTATGTTCTAGATTTCAAAAAAATCCTAAAGAATCCCATCTTATTGTTCTTGAAATAATATTTAGATATTTAAAAATAACAATATTCTCATATATTATTTTTCAAAAAACTTATGATTTTAATTCAATACCATATAGAAATCTTTCTTTTAGTGTTTTATGATTAGATAGAAAAATTACCACATGAATCTGTCTCCTTTTAAGAAAACATTTGGTATCATGGTCAAGTATGAAATAACATTCATTTTCCATTTCTACAGCTGAGGAAGAATATATATCTACAGGCAGCTGATGTGAAAAAGTATCGTTGATAATAAACACACTAATAGACATTTAAATACATTTTAGTAGTACATATATTTAATGTGATAATTAAATAGGTATAAATATTTCAAAAAATCATATAAGTCATTCATATGCTCTATATATTGATATTAGTCATCATTTTCTAATAGATTATGTTCTTAAATAGGCTATATCTTTAGAATTTGTTAATAAAAAATATCAACTATATGGTATTTCAACTAACCATCTTCCAAATATAAGAATATATTTTATTAAGGAGGATTTAGTTTTATTTAATTTTGTAAGAACCCAGTTCATGTTTTAGAGGTACGGGCATCTTCTTTTCCTTTTTCTTAAGTTATTTTAAGAAAATATGGAAAAATGGGAAAAAATCCTAAATTCTGAAACTACAAGCCATGTACTTTTCCCACACGCCGTGTACTTTTGGCCGTGTTGGGATAAGTACACAGGGCGTGTAGCCTCGCCGGCCACAAAGGGAGTAGGAACTGACTACACGCCGTGTAGTGGTCCTTTACACGCCGTGTAGTCAGTCGACAAGTTAAAAAGTAAGGCAGTGGAGTCGCTGCCAGCTGGGCAGCAGTACACGCCGTGTACTCGGGAGTTCATGTCATGGACTCTTGTCGGTAGGTGAATAGTGACGGTGCCGCCAAATGAACAGTTAAATGAAAGGAGTACACACCGTGTACTCAGAAGTACACGCAGTGTACTTTGTTTTTTCGACTTAAAACAGGAAGTAGCCTCCTCATTTGGAAGATGAGTAATTTGACTCATTTTGGAGCCAAAGGAGGAGTCCGGACATTTGAAGATCCGCCTGGTGTTCGTCTAGAATCCAATTCGGCTTTGGACGATCTCATTGGAACCGCACGGGTAAGCCCTTCCTCCTCCTGGTACCGTTCTTGCCAATTCTTCACCCAACGTAAGTTATTTACATTTTAATGGGTTTTGTTCTTCGTCAGACCTATGCCATTCTTGGGTATTTCTGGAGCTGGCATTCGGGTATAGTGTTCGTTGGCACATAAGGTAGGTGGCTTGGTGTTTTTGTTCCAACTGTCATGCGTTTTTGTGCGTTTTTGTGCCATGAACCCATGTTGGGGTGTCGCGTGGCTAAGGCTATTGATATATTTAATGCCTATAATTTCATTGTTGATTAAATGGTGATAATAAAATGATGTTTGGGATCGTTGCTTGGATCCAGGACCATCCTGAGGGGTGTGTTCCTCCGTTTAGCCATTTGGCCAGGATACCTGAGGGTATGCCTTAAATGTAGTAACTGTAGAATTTCCTTGAAAGGAATTGCTTGTTTACTACATTTTGATATTTTTGGCATCGCCCAGTTACCTATTTAGCCTGAGGGTATTATTGTGATTAGCCTGAGGGAGTGACCGTTTTAGCCCTGAGGGCTGTCGTTATTCCGCCTGAGGGCAACCTTTCGTGCCTGAGGGCTTGAATTTTGTGCCTGAGGGCGACATTCATAAGCCTGGTGGTGAGAATTTCTGTTACTCCTGAGGAAAATACCTACGGGTTGGATTATTTATGGGCTGAGGGCAAGCCTGAGGGTGTGGTTACTATTTTAGCCTGAGAGCACGGTTCTGGTTAGCCTGAGGGCTTGGTGCTGCAGAGCATAAAAATATTACTAAATTAAAGGAATTAAATGAATAATAAAATTGAAATTTAACTGTTAAGTTTGTTACCTTTGAGTACTGATTAGTTATTGCATTTTACTACTGCTTACTTGTTGCATGTTTACACACAGTTGAGCACGAGCCTTTGGTGGGTGCCTAGTGAGATATATTTCTCACACCCTGTCTGGGTCACGCTTTTCAGCCCAAACAGATTATGTTGCAGCAGGTGTAGATAGGGCAAGAGTCCCTATACAGGTAATTGACTGTTGCTGAGGAGTAGGAGGGCATGGAACCGAGCCTAGGAACGTGATGCCACTACCTACTGTTTACTTCTTTTGTTGTACTTTGCTTTTGGTAGTATTCGAGTGATGTATAACATATTCTTGCTGTTTTCATAGAATTTCAACATGTAGCATCATCACTTTTATACTATTGTCTATATCCACTGAGGTAGTTATTCTAGTTGTTTATGTTTACTACTTCCGCTGTTGTTGTATGTTTATTTTGGTATTCCACTGTGCTACACTTTGACAAATGAGGGCATAGTTTCACCACTATCAAACCTGGGCCCTCACTGCTAGTCGGTATCCTCTGGCATTTGGGGAAATGCGATTGAGGTCACATGGCGAACCGGGATCGGGGCACCTGTTGTGTGGTACCTGGGTCTGGGACGTTACAAAGTGGTATCAAAGGAGTTTCTTTTCTTTGACATACTATTTGGAGCCGTAGTCAGGGATAGGACGGAACGGTAGTTGGTAATAAGTTGTGCCCAGGTGTAGCTAACCCGTGTACAGGGAAAAGCCAATCTACCTCGTATTTTTCATTCTTTTGATTTTTCAAATTTTACAGTTGATATGTTTTCACCGTTGGGTGATGCACTTGGATTGTCATGTTTATATTTTATCTGTGGGTTCTATTTAGTTGCAGCCCGATGAGATGAGGGTATGTCGTCTCATGCATCATATAGGCACATGCTATATATCACATGCCATGCATAGTTTCCATGCCATGTAGGTGCATTAGAATTTGCATGTTGTTGTGATGGTTGTTGTGCTAGTAAAGCATGTTGTTGTGGTAGCTGCTTGATAAATACCTGCCTTTTGATATGGTATTATTCTTTGAGCTTGTTTATAGAATGGACGCCAAACTTTGGTTTTTGGGGAGTATGGGCCCCTATTAACCAGAATTTGGTGGATCATTGACTGGATATTGGTTATAACAAAAATAAGATGTCAAACTTTGATTCGTGGGGTGTATGGGCCCACGCGGGTAGGAATTTGACACTTAGGTGTTGTTTTTCAGTATTTTCTGGGTTCTGGAGAAGTTTCTGTGGCATACTGTCCAGAAACCCAGTATACATGCCATGTAGTATTTTTATACACGTCATGTATGTTCTTCTGTTGGGGGAGAAAACCGAACTTTTGAGTACACGCCGTGTACCCTGAGTACACGCCGTGTAGTCTCTTCCCATGTCACAAACTGTGTGGGCAGCGACACGGGGTAGGGAAAGGGGTTGGGTAAGACATGCCGTGTAGTTTTGTACAAGCCAGGTAGTGTTGACCCGGATTCCGGCCGTGTAACTAACAACACGGGTCAGTGAACTCCTAGATAGAACACTCCGTGTCAATTATAGACATGCCGTGTAGTGTGACCTGGGGACTCGGCAGTGTAACTAACAACACGGGACGGTGTCACCTCTTTCAGAACACGCTGTTTACCTTTGGGACACACCGTGTAGTCTTTCCCGAGTACGGACCGTGGGCAGTTAGCCATGTGGCTGGGAAAAGGCGTGGTGTACACACCGTGTATGGGTGTAACACACCGTGTGTGGTAAAGCCGAGTAGCCGTCCGTGTCGCAGACGACACAGGAAGTTGGAAAATAACACCGTACATGTCGTGTATATATTATACACACCGTGTAGTTTTGTTGAACAGAAGTTGTGTGGCTTAGCCGTGTAGAAGGACCCGACAGGGGAAAGGAAGTCAAGTACACATCATGTAGTCAGTGTACACGTTGTGTAGTCTTGTTTTGAAAATTTTTAACCGTCTTTTTCCTCTTGTTCCTTTGTGGTTCCTTCGTTTCAGTCTTAATAATCTTGAATCTGAGGTTTTCTTTTGACCTTGTAGAGTCATGCCGCCTAGACGACCGTGAGTTTTTTTCCAAGAGAGAGATGATGATTATACTCTGGAGATGGTGGGCCATGGGATACCAATTGATCCACCAGTAGAGCCAGATGCGGCACCAGCTGTTATACCGGACATGGGCGCGGAGGCGCAGTTCCGTGAAGGCTTATGGTGGTTTATGCAGACCTTTCAGGGAGCACTGCAGGCTGCCACATCTATGGCCGAGCTGACGCGTATCTTCCAGCAGCATCATCTGCCTATGTTTTCAGGGGATGGCAGACCACAGGCTGCATAGTCTTGGCTAGGATCGATCCAGACTATTTTCGAGCATCTTGAGATGCCTCCAGGGTGGAGGGTCAAGCTTGTGACTTACATGCTACGTGATTCTGCCAAGTGGTTGTGGGATGTTACCACCCAGTCAGAGCATCACAGGGACATGGCGTGGGAGGATTTTCAGACAGTTTTCTATGACTTGTTCTTTCCTGAGATGCTGAGGGCAGATATATCTCGAGAGTTCATGAATCTGCAATAGGGCACTATGTCAGTGATGGACTATTCTGCTCGTTCTATGGAGCTTCAGCGCTTTTCACTTGTGCTGGTGGGTGATGAGACGCTGAGAGACAGACTTTTTTAGGATGGTCTTTGGTATGACATCCGAGTGATGGTGAATGTTTTCAGGTTGCCTACTGTACACATGATTGTGAACCAATCGTTTATTACAGAGAGGAACATGCGAGAATCTAGTGGTGTGGGATAGGGTGGTTCTGCACCAGTTACTAGTACTATTTCTACTGGCAAGAGGAAGAGGCAGATGGACTTCTCTCAGGGCGGCAGTACCAGCCAGGCAGCTTCTTCAGGTGGCCCGATCAGTTGATACAAGTGAGGCAGAGAGGGGCACAAGAGGCCGCAGTGTCCTCCAGACCCAGTGGAGTGCCGAGCTTGTGGTAAGATGGGTCATCTACAGCCCTTTTGCAGGGAGTTTCTACTAGTGGCTAGTGAGAGGGGTTCTGTGCAGACTCCGCGTGCGGGATCAGGACCAGTGGCTTCTTAACAGTCAGGGAACTGGAATACGTCCAGGCGTGCAGGCAGAGATGGTGGTCATGGCCATGGTAGCTAGACCCCAAGAACTCAGAGGCAACAGGGCGGGACAGCTCAGGGTAGCCAGGCTATGTCGCAGGGACGAGGCACTGGTCAGTCATATGCAGTGCAACAGACCCTGTAGGAGCAGGATCCCGGACCTTCGATAGTCAGAGGTACTATTCTAGTAGCTTCTGTCTTGTCTTCAATACTTTTTGATACGAGTGCTACACATAGTTTTATATCACTACCCATTGTAGAGATCCATGGGTTCGGTGTTTCTACTTCTTCTGCTATCTTGATGCTAGACACTCCGTTGTGGACTTGGACGGTTGGTGTGCATCAGTGCAAGGAGTGCCCCCTTGAGGATGGTGGGTGTAACTTCCTTTGAGACCTCTATGTCCTGGAGATGACGAGCTATGACGTCATTCTCGGGATGGACTGGTTGGTTCCCTTTCGAGCCATTGTAGACTACTATCGTTGCAGGGTGCGTTTCACGTCACCAGAGGGCGGGGAGTTTCTATACAAGGGCGAGTGGGATGTTCAAGCGAGTCGAGCTGGACTAGAGAATCATGGGCGAGGTGGAGTCACAACCCAGATTGGGAGCATATATCTTGATGACCAGGGGACTCATCAGAAGGTTTTCCCTCCAGTTGTCGATCGTTTCAGGGATGTCTTCTCGGACTACTTTTCAGGTCTACCTCCGGTGTGTGAGGTGGATTTCTCTATAGAGCTTGTGCCTGGAGCAGCAACGGTGTCCATTCCTCCTTGTAGGATGGCCACGCCTGAGTTGCAGGAGCTCAAGAGGCAGTTAGAGGAGCTACAGGAAAAGGGTTTTATCCGACCCAGTACTTCTCCTTGGGGTTCGCCAGTCCTTTTTGCGAAGAAGGCGAATGCACTACTGGAAATTGGGCCTATACCCACGGTTTTGGAAAACCGTGGGTATAGGTACCCAATACCCACGGTTTTGGACAAAACCGTGGGTATAGTTTTTTTGTGAAGACCTATACCCACGGTTTTGCCAAAACCGTGGGTATAGGGATTGCTTCGGAAACCTATACCCACGGTTTTTGAAAACCGTGGGTATAGGGGGTATTTTTTTCAAAGACCTATACCCACGGTTTTCAAAACCGTGGGTATAGGTTTCCCGCCTTATTGCGGGTGGCGGGAATGGGAAAAAAATTGCGCGGGACGAAATAAATTTTATATGGGAACAATGTTTTAAATAATTTAATAAGAAAGATACCAACATAAATTAACAGAATTTCGGTAGGTGTGTTGGTTTATTTCATCGCTCCCTTCAGAGATGTCCTGTGTTCGAAACTCAGCACGACATAATTTTAAATTTA
The DNA here is from genome assembly GCA_963277665.1 of Viscum album. Taxonomy (NCBI): domain Eukaryota; kingdom Viridiplantae; phylum Streptophyta; class Magnoliopsida; order Santalales; family Viscaceae; genus Viscum; species Viscum album. The sequence continues at coordinate 1,426,001,436 of OY728156.1, read as the reverse complement.
TCAATAATATTGCTATAAGTATAGCAGCGTATAATTTAATAGGAAAAGTCCGCGTAGCTAAGTTGGTTCGCTGCTGTGTTTATTCTGCTCTATTCACGGGTTCGAGTCCCTCCAGCAACATTTTATTTAATAACTGCATCAGTATTAATATATTACATTTAAATAATCATTAGTTATACAAAAATATGTTAGTCCAGTTGGTTGTTCTCCCGGCGCGTTGGTTACTCCAGCTGGAAGCGCGGGTTCGAAACCCAGTTCCATCTATTTTTGAATATGCGAAGATAATCTATATTAATATATATAAGAAAATATATATATGTATTGCAGATTGAAATGGTGGCTCGGTTGGTTAGTTGCGGTGCGCTGTTGCGTTGTAGCGCGGGAGGGGCGAGTTCGAACCCTGCCAGACGCGATTTTTTTGAAAATAAGTGAAATCCCCACGGTTTGAAAACCGTGGGGTATGTGCCTGCCACGCTGTACAGCGTGGTGCTGGTGTGTGACACACCTATACCCACGGTTCTACCAAACCGTGGGTATAGGTCAAGACCCCTATACCGACGCCATTCCAGCCCACGGTTCCCAAAACCGTGGGTATAGCCTATACCCACGGTTTTGGGGGCTATACCCACGGTTTTGAACCGTGCGTATAGCCCATTTTTCCAGTAGTGATGGTACCCTTAGGCTCTGTGTGGATTATCGGAAGCTGAACCAGTTGATTGTTAAGAACTGATATCCTTTTCCTAGGATAGATGATCTGTTTGATCAGCTTCGTGGAGCACAAGTGTTCTCGAAGATTGACATGAGATCCGGATATCATCAGCTACGCATTAGAACGTCTAATATACCTCTCACAGCTTTCAGGAGTAGGTATGGTCTATATGAGTATACGGTTATGCCATTCGGACTCACGAACGCGCTAGCAGTTTTCATGGCTCTGATGAATAGTGTGTTCCATCTGTATCTTGATACATTTGTGGTAGTACTCGTGGACGACATCTTGGTGTACTCTCACACTCAACACGACCATGCCACCCATCTTGAGATCGTATTGAGTACACTGAGAGAGAATTGCCTATATGCTAAGATCTCGAAGTTCCACTTTTAGATGGACCATATTCACTTCCTGGGTTATATCATCTCAGAGGTAGGAGTTGCAGTGGACCGAGAGAAGGTGAGAGCAGTAGTTTTCTGGGAGCAGCCCAAGAATGTGTTTGAGATACGATGTTTCTTAGGGCTAGCTGGTTACTACATATGCTTCATACAGGACTTCTCTTGCTTAGCAGCACCGTTGAAAGGTCCGACTAAGAAGTGTGTGAAGTTCATTTGGTCAGAAGCTTGCGAGATAGCTTTTTAGGACCTGAAGGGAAGGATGACATCAGCACTGATCCTGATACTCCCAGAGCAGGGGAAGAACTATACAGTTTACTGTGATGCGTCAGGGATTGGGCTGGGAGCCGTTTTGATGTAGGGCCACCGAGTTGTGGCATACGGGTCTCAGCAGTTGAGGCCACATGAGAGGAATTACCCGACGCACGATCTCGAGTTGGCTGGAGTTGTGCATGCGTTGCACTATTGGAGACATTACCTGTTGGGAGAGCATTTTGTGGTTTTCACCAACCACAAAAGCCTCAAGTATATCTTTACACAGCGTGACCTAAATATGAGGTAGAGAAGGTGGGTTGAGTACCTACAATCCTTCGATTTTGAGATTTCCTATACACCTGGTAAAGGTAATGTAGTAGATGACGCACTGAGCCGGAAGACTCAGATACAGGCAGTGCCGGAGGCCAGTGGTAAATGGAAGCTTATGGCTTTGTTCTCTGAGATGCATCTAGAGGTGCATGGAAGTCAGGGACAGACATAACTTACGTCTTTAGCTGTGACTTCTACCCTCCTGGATAGAGTGAGGATGAGGTAGCTATCGGTTTCATAAGGCCTAGTTCTATGGGAGTCAGTGGAAAGTGAGGACCCTCCTTCCGGTTGGACGATAGGCGATGACGAGGTTTTTCATTTCCATGGATGTGTATGGGATCCAGGGGATATACGCGAGGAGATGATGAGGGTGTTTCATGCTTCAGCTTGGTAAATTCATCCTGGGGTTACCAAGATGTACCGAGACTTGAGACGTCAGTACTGGTGGCCGGGTATGAAGAGAGAGATAGCTGGTTTTGTTACGAGGTGTTCCACCTATCACCAGGTGAAGGCAGAGCAACAGAGACCAACTTGGATGTTAAAGCAGTTGCCCATTCCGGAGTGGAAATGGGATGACTTCGCGATGGATTTCGTGACAGGATTGACAAGTCCACCATGAGGTAATGACGTTGTATGGGTTGTTGTGGACAGACTTACGAAGGTAGCTCACTTCTTGCCAATCAAGGAGACATTTAGTGTGGACGATCTCGAAAGGATGTATATTCGAGAAATCGTACATCTTTATGGGGTCCCTCGTTCTATCGTTTTAGATAGGGATGCCCGCTTCATGTCTCATTTCTGGAAGAGTTTTCAGAGGGCGCTGGGTACACAGGTGCTTCTGAGCACAACATACCACCCTCAGACAGATGGCCAGTCAGAGCGGACGATATAGGTGCTAGAGGACATGCTGCGTGCATGCGTCATAGACTTTGGGGGATCTTTGGAGAAGCATATACCCTTAGTCGAGTTTGCCTATAACAATAGTTTTCAGGAAACTATTAAGATGGCACCATATGAGGCTTTATATGGTAGGCCATGCCAATCACCTTTGTGCTAGTTAGAGGAAGGTGAGGTAGCTTTACTGGGACCACAGCTCGTTCCAGAGACATCTGAGCAGGTCCTGTTGATTCAGAAGCAGATGGCTACTGCGCAGTCTCCTCAGAAGTCTTATGATGATCGCCGTAGATGACCTTTGGAGTTCATGGTTGGGGATCAGGTTTTCTTGTGTGTTTCGCCGAGGCTGGGACACAAACGGATCCGGAGATAGGGTAAGCTTTCACCGAGGTATGTGGGGCCATTCAAGATTCTGGAGAGAGTCGGGCTGGTTGCCTATCGGTTGCAGTTACCGCAGTAGTACTGAGCCATGCACGACGTCTTCCACGTGTCTCAGTTGCGTCACTACCATTCAGACTCGTCTTACACCTTTCAGCCTGAGGAGGTTGAGCTTCAGCATGATGCGTCCTTTGGGGAGCATCTGATCCATATCATTGATAGGAGCACGAAGGTCCTCGGAGGCCAGTCAGTTCCTCTCGTACGGGTGCTATGGCAGGATGGCCGAGTGCAGGATGAGACCTAGGAGTGGGAGGCCGATGTACATGCTCAGTGGCCAGAGCTGTTCTGAGCTTTCTCTTTTCCACCCTCGAAAGGTCAATTCGGGGACGAATTGCTATAAGGGGGGGGGGTTTGTAAAAATCTGGTTCTTGTTTTAGAGGTATGGGCTTCTTCTTTTACTTTTCCTTAAGTGATTTTAAGAAAGAATGGAAAAATGGGGAATAATCCAAAATTTTGAAACTACACGCCGTGTACTTTTCCCACACGCCGTGTACTTTTGGCCGTGTTGGGATAACTACACAGGGCGTGTAGCCTCACTGACCACAAAGGGTGTAGGAACTGACTACATGCCGTGTAGTGGTCCTTTACACACCATGTTGTCAGTCGGCAGGTTAAAAAGTAAGGTGGTGGAGTCACCGCTATCAGGGCGGCAGTACACGTCGTGTACTCGGGAGTACATGTCGTGTACTCTTGTCGGCAGGTGAACAGTGTCGGTGCCGCCAAAAGAACAGTTAAATGAAAGGAGTACACGCCGTGTAATCAGAAGTACACGCCGTGTACTTTTTTTTTGTCTTAAAATAGGCAGTAGTCTCCTCATTTGGCAGAGGAGGCGTTTGAGCCATTTTGGAGCCAAAGGAGGTGGACAGACCTTTGAAGATCCGCCGGGAGTTCTTCTGGAATCCAATTCGGCTTTGGACGATCTCGTTGGAACCGCACGGCTAAGCCATTCCTCCTCCTGGTACCGTTCATTCTAATTATTCTCCCAACGTAAGTTATTTACATTTTAATGGGTTTTGTTCTTCATCAGATCTATGCCGTTCTTGGGAATTTCTGGAGCCGGTGTTCCAGTATAGTATTCGTTGGCACATAAGGTAGGTTTCTTGGTGTTTATTTTCCTACTTTCGTGTGTTTTTGTGAATTTTCGTGCCACGAACCCATGTTGGGGTGTCGTGTGGTTGAGAACGTTGCTATACATAATGACTAGAATTGAATAGGTGATTAAATGGTGATAAATAAACGAGGTTTGGGATCGTTGCTTGGATCCTGGACCATCCTGAGGGGGTGTGTTCCTCTGTTTAGCCGTTTGGCTAGGATACCTGAGGTATGCCTTAAATGTAGTAATTGTATTATTTCCATGAGAGTAATTGCTTGTTTACTGCATTTTGATATGTTTTTCATGGCCTAGTTACCTGTTTAGCCTAAGGGCATTGTTGTGATTAGCCTGAGGGTGTGACTATTTTAGCCCGAGGGCTGTCATTATTCCGTCTGAGGGAAACCTTTCGTGCCTGAGGGCTTGAATTCTGTGCCTGAGGGCGACACTTCGTAAGCCTGAGGGCGAGAATTTCTATTACGCCTGAGGGAAATACCTGCGGGTTGGATTCTGTATGGCCTGATGGCAAGCCTGAGTGCGTGGTTACTATTCTAGCATGAGGGCACGGTTCTGGTAAGCCTGAGGGCTTGGTGCTGCAGAGCACAAAAATGTTAATAAATTAAAAGAATAATATGTATAATAAAATGGAAATTTAACTGTTAAGTTAGTTAATTTTGAGTACTGCTTAGTTATTACATTTTACTACTACACACTTGTTGCATGTTTACACACAGTTGAGCACGGGCCTTTGGTGGGTGCCTACTAAGATATATTTCTCACACCCTATTTGGGTCACGCTTTTCAGCCCAATAAGATTACGTTGCTGCAGGTGTAGATAGGGGCAAGAGTCCCTATACAGGTACTTGACTGTTTCTGAGGAGTAGGAGGGCATGGGACCGAGCCTAAGCTCGCGATTCCGCTACCAGCTGTTTACTTGTTTTGCAGTACTTTGCTTTTGGTTGTATCACAGTGATGTATAACATGTTCTGGGTGTTTTCTTAGAATTTGAACATGTAGCATTATCACTTTTATATTTTTGTCTATATCCACTGGTGTAGTTATTCAAGTTGAGTATGTTAACTGCTTCCGCTGTTGTTGTATGTTTATTTTGGTATTCCGCTGCGCTACACTTTGACAAATGAGGGCATAGTTTCCCCACTATCAGACCTGGGCCCTCGCTGCTAGTCGGCAGCCTCTGGAGTTTGGGGAAATGCGCTTGAGGTCACATGGAGAACTGGGCTCAGGGCACCTGTTGCGTGACACCTGGGTCTGGGATGTTACAAATTTCAAAATAAATGTTATTTTTTATGTATTTATTTAAAATATTTTTATTTAATTTTTTATTCAAATTTTAATATGTTAATTTATTGGAATACCATAAATATGACCAATTTTAATATTTATTTTATTATTCTATATATTTTAGTTAATTTATTTTATATTAAATTTATTCGCACCGCATGTTTTCAAAAACAAAATTCAGTATTATCTTACGTAATGGAATTAGAAACAAGGTATTGAAAAAAACCATTCAACTTCCCTTAACTTTTCATTTCTCAAACCCTTTTTGAAAAAACAATCCCATTTTCTACCTTCTTATACCTTTTAATCCCTATAATCCAAGAACCTCAAGGAATTAATATCTGAAAAATGAAGAAAACCTTGATAACCAAAGAATTTGATGTCAGTGATCCAAAGTGACAATGAGTTTCTAGAAGAAATATTCTTCAAGGAGTAGTGGTATATTTCAAAGGGCTCTACTAGATGAATCTACTCCTAATGAAGAAATTAGTGTTTTAAGCTCTATAATTTGTATTAAATGAAGCTAACTCAGAGATTTTCTATGAGTTAGAACAAATATTTTTCTACAATATTGAATAGTTTAGCTTTGGTGATTATGAAGATGATGATTTCATGAGAATAGAAGAAAATGATTATTCCATTTATTCCACATAAATTTCCCAAATTTTGAACTATTATCATTATGGATTCAATCATTTTGATATGAAGTATATTGGAAATAAGCAAAATATGTCTGAAGACATTATTTCTTTTGTTTTTTAGTTCAATGAGTATAAGGATTAAGTTTATCATATATCTTAGGGCAGTCATGAACGTTTTGGTTATGATTAGTCAAACTAGAATTCTTCCATGGATGGCTGAAATAGGGAATATTATTTATCCTAACTGGTATATGATGTTTCTGTTTTATTTGAGATAATGTTGAATTTTCTAAGGTATATTTTCTAATATCTTTGATACTTCTATCAAACAGATCGAAGGATGAATATTTATCATTAAAGAAGGATAATATCATATATTCTATTCAAGAAAATTTTGAATTGATGAATTGATTCTCTAATAATGTTTCATCATAATAATGTATTGAATGTTTGAACTCTATGGAAATTAGGTTTCTTCTAGTGTACTCTGAAAGACAGCTTGTTACCAATTTGTGCTGATGAGAAATAGGGTTCTAAAACATCTTCTCAATGGGAGTAAGGGGCTATAATAAAATAAGGAGTTGATGAATCTAGAAAATATGGTATTATCAAGATATCTAAGAGTAGGATTCGATAAAATGTATCATAAGAAAAAATAAGAATAATTAGTAAAAATTTATTGAGTAATTGGTTTTGAAAACCAAGAATGATGTTGATCCACCTTTTGAATAACCAATGTTGGGTTCATGTGAAGCTACAAGGTTAGTTCATTTGGAAGAACCTATTATTTAGGATTAACAAAAAGTTTAAAGTCAAATTCATGTTTTAATAGTGTAGTAATTCTAGTTGTCGAGGAGGAAGAGACAACAATTCATGAATAACAACAAATGATCATATTAGAACATGTGGTTAAAAAAATGATTGAGAATCTGGTTTTCTCAATTTTTGTTCATTTAGGTGAGATACATCAATCTATTTATGAAAAAAAATAGATGTTTCTGATAGTATATCTTGATCATGTGAAAAATAAGTTTAAAACCAAGATGAGAATATTATGGAAAAAGTTTTGTCAAGGTCTTGAGAAATTTTGTCCATTGATCTATTATAATATCCACATGAAGGGATATTTGAGTCCATTAAAATGAGTTTTAAAAGATTGTGATTAAGATCAATAAATCTTATGATGAAAATGTTAATATTCATCAATATTTGGAAGTTTCATGGAAAAATATATAGGATGTTATTTAAATGTTTGTTTCCAAAAAAGTGTTTCATTTTGTCATCAATGAAATGTGGGATTATGTTGGAATGATTAAGCCTGAAGTTGCTTTTATGTTAGACTGTTCAAATCTAAATTGGTATTTAGGGAGTCAATTTGAGCCAATCAAGAGTATTGTTTATAAGGATTCGACCCTAGTTATGGGAGTCTGTGAATTATTTTAATACATTGGAATGATTACAAGGAATCAAGTACCAAAGACCGACCCGTTTAGCTATCATAGAAAGTAGATTACATACATGAACAATACATTACACATTAGAAAATAAAAGACAACATAAATGAACCTTTGATAATTCAATAAATCCTTTTTCTTAACTCTTCTTACCAATCATAAAATACTTCTTCACATCCTGATAATAATAATACAGAAAAATGAGTGAGCGCTGATGCTCAGTAAGGGTAATCATATAGTTAAAACATTTATAAATAAGAACAAACATTTACGGCAATGTATTTGACTAAAACAAAATCCTTTTAAACATAAACATCATTATAATATGGAAAACATAAAATTAAATATTTTCATTTACTATTTCGCAAGGATATTCTACAAGTGGAATAATCACATGAAATATAAATAGCCACTTTCATAATGATGGAATGCATAATTCCAGACTTTATAATTACATAGTCAATTCCTTATGCCTGGACTAAAAATTATATTTTGTCAAGGCCTTTTTCCCAGACACTAGTTTGTCTAAAGAGTCTTATCGATGCATTGAGAAGAATTAGTGGGCTTCAGTCGTTATGTACTAAATCCAATGCATTTCTCAAATTAAATGGTTTAAACAAAAAATAAACATTCATATTAAAGCTAGCATTTGAAATGTCAATACATTATCCATAAACAATGAACTGTATAAAAATTAAACATACATTTTCAAACATATCACAAAACCATCAATATAATATGGAAGATTTGTATGATAATTTATCTCCCTCGATCAAGAATAATATCCCGTAAATGAACTTGACGTAGTTGAAAATGATCAGTAAAAATATTTTAGAGATATATCTATTTTTCAAAAAAATCATTTAGAAGACGAAGAATCTATAAATTAATTCATTTAAAAGATAGTTCTGAGTCAAATATTCACACACCTCTTTGAAACTTTTGAATGTAATTAACATTTTAAAACATTCATGTCCATATAAATAAATCCTTAAAACCATTTTGAATACAAGGACATTAATGAGAATTGTTTAGAAGAATACATCTTCAAAACATTTAAAATTTTGTTTTAGTAAAAAATAAACATGAAAATCCCTTTTAAAACTCTTTTATGAAACATGGACATGATAATAAATTTTTCCCAGTAGATACTTACATAAAAACAACCTCGGATAATAAAGAGATTTTGAAAATAACCCTTTCCTTGCTCTTTTATTTGGTCGAGGGTACATTTATACTCTTGTATGATGACCATTGTATGTTATTAAATTATACCAGAACCGTATTCATATTTATTATATCATACATGATTTATTTATGACTTTATACTAACCATTTAATAATCATTTCCATGTAAAATTAACATTTGATGTAATAATCTCTTTCTTTATCGTACATGTTTTAACATGTTATTCTTGATAATATCATTTAGATAATGATTTAAATACTTAAAAAATATAAACCTTGATTTATATATCATATATATTTATATTTTAAATTTTTATAATAGTAGTATTTAAGAAACGGAAAGTCCCATTTATTGAAATGATAGGCTGTACATACGCATAAATGTTGTTTCTATTTTCATATCTTATTGAACAAAACTAAGTGAATATGATATATGTAATTACATATATATATATATATATCTCCATTATCAATTTTATTTCATATATTAAATACTTATTAATGATATATATTTTATAATTATCATTTAATGGTGAACGTGGAAATGAATTTCATCGTGTCGTTGTGACGGTAATCCGTACGTACGCACGATCACCAATATCATTACATTTATGGAGAAATAGTATTTAATTGGATGTTATATGATATATACATAATAATTAACATGTTAAATTAATTATTTACTTTATTTATACTCATTGTTATTCCCATCCAAATAATGAAGTGTTTGAAAAAAAAACTACACCACGATATGGAAACGGTAATCAGTACATACGCACGTATGGTGACTTTATCATTTATAGGATGGATATAATAATGAATATGGTTATACAATTTTTTAATAACATAAAATTATATAGAAGATAATATATTTATTATTTTATAATTAAAACATCAACCAAAAAGGATATGGAGAAGAAAAGAACTTGAAAGAGGTGATTAAATATTACCTCTTCTTCGGGTTCTTCCTTTTGATTTGATCAAAAGGGATCCATAGGTTGGATTTATGACCAAAGAAATGCCTATAGGATGAATTGATGAAATTTGGAAGGATATTAGGGTCAGAGTTTATTGAGCCAAAAGGCTTTGGTGGTGTGAAATTAGGAGAAGGTTAAGTGCCTTTTTATAAGAGAGGCGAGGGTCACTTTTGGAAAAGAGTGAAATATTATTTTATAATAAAATCATTTTCGGTTTCTAATGGATCCAAAATAGATTTTTTAAAGGATAATGTGCGGTGGGACGAAAACCTCTCAAAAAATAGGGTTTAGATAGGTTTCAGACATCCTATAAACCATATCCTTTAGATTTAACTCTTCTTTAAATATTTTGATATTTACCATGTCTCTTTGTATTTTTATATTATATAGTTAATAAACATAATATAAACTACCAAGTGAACCAAAATTAAGTTAATTAATGAAATATATAATATTATTAAGGCTCTTTGGACAAACCTTGGATTTTCTAAAATATGATATCAATATATAATATAGTATTTGTTTTAAAAACTCAATTATGTCAATTTTGACATTATTTAAAAATTATATTTGATCATGTCCTAATAACATTATTAAATCGAACTGAATTTATAGGATCAGTCCAAAAATGTCATATTAACCTATAAAATTAGTTTAATTCATCAAAAATCTCAAATTACATTTATTTGGATATTTATAATATCAAATATTAAAATATTTCATTATCAAGTAAATTACTACGTCATCATTGTGTCATAAATAAAGTTAAATTTTTAATGTCTAAAATTTTTAAATAAAATATCATTATGTAGGAAATAATTTTATATTTCTAATTAATATTTATAGTCCAATTTTGATTATATATAACCCTATATTAAAAATGTTTTAGTTATTAAAAATTGAACTTATCTCTTTTAACTCTTCCTTAAATAAAATAATAATATATATGTCCTAATCTAATCCAAGTGGACCAAAGAGAGTCATATTGTATTATTAAGGTTTTTTTGGTCGAATATTACATATCCAATCGAATTAAGAATTTTGTTAGTGTAATTATGATATCATTTTTACCCTTAATTACCCTATATAGTTTTTAATTGTGGTAAATAAAAGTTTAAAGTTATTATTCACCAAAAAATTACATTCATCTTATTGAACCACATTTTTCATACAGATATCAATCTTTTCTCTCATATTTTTGAAATTCCACTCACAAAAGTAGTACAATTATGTTTTATGTAAATTTTCAAATGCTCCTAGGAGGTGGGTAAAAGATGGTAAATAGTTCGATAAATTTTTTTATATATAATATTATAACAAAATGACTCCATTGAATTAAATTGAACATATATATGTATTGTGTATGTATTTTTACCTAAAATAAATTTAAATAAAATAATTATTTATTTAAATAAGAGGTCGTTTTTAACAAATAACGTGGTGTTTTTCACTATTCATCAAAATTTGAATTTTTTCAGAAAAATACCAAAAATTCACCCTAAGATAATTTCGATATTAAAAATCTAAAAATGAAGTTCACTTTGATAGGTTAATTTCATAAAATTTAAAAAAATGGGTATTACTCTTCATAAGGGCTAGTTTGATTGGTCACGGTGTGTTAGAATCTCAAAGTTGTGTATAATGCAAGCAATTTCATTATTCAAAGGGAAACATACCGTTGAAGATTGGGGAGTAACATTTACTCTCCATCAATAAATTTTATTCTCGCAATTTGAAATGGTATTTCAAAAATAAAATGTTAAAAATCCAATAATTCCTTTGTGGAAAACCCACATCAGAAATTGGTTTAATAAAATATAGTCTTAATAAGGGAAAATGGGAAATGAAAAAATCACTACAAAATTATGATCTAGATTAGGAGAACAATGGTGGATATTAGAGACATAATTAGAGGAAAATTGTAAATATTTAAAAGGAGTGGTTGAGGTCACTAATCACAGACAAGTGAAAATTTGAGGGCCTCAAATCCATCAAACTATGGTGATTTAATATATCACTGGTTCAATAAAACATAAGGTATTAGGATAACATGTTTTTTGTTTTTAGTTCCCTTCCCAAAAGACTTATAATTAATTTATTCTCAGAATAAGAGGAAAAAAATATACTTGATAAATAGAGTTTCATCTTTCAACTAATTCCTACCACAAACTCACCTTTCACTCCAAAAGATAACTGGATTGAAAAATAATTGATTTATCGTAATCATTTAGGATTTTAAAAAATAATGATTTTATAATTAATTTGTTAGATTATTTAAAAAAACTACATTACTCAATATAGTAAATCATTTAGTCCGGTGGTAGTTGATTCACCCTTGTCTACCATCCTTTGAGGGTTCATGTCTGACGCCCTTTCTGGATGTGACAGGTTGTCGCCTGACCTCCGGGATGTCCTTTTATGAAAATTCATAAATAATGTCATGAAATGATTTAACCTTAAAAATAGCATCCATTGTCAAACTTAATCGATTCCAACCTTTATAATTATTGAAAATAATTATATCCAAACTCACAGTCCAAAATTAATAATGATTGTATACACAATGAAGATCCTATTTTCCACGTAATAACATGTGAATAACTTCATAATATGTTATTTTAAAACACTGTATCACTCTGAATTACCATAAAACCATATTTATGACATTAATTCTTCCTTATTACTTATAGAATAATCGATATACTCTTTCTATCCATTAATTTTTTAAACTCCAACAATGATGGAATAAACAAACCATTAACCCGATCAAAAGAGGCCAATAATATCTAATATAATTTATCTAAATCAATCACCTCTTATTCCAAAATAAATACCTCATTATTAGGACCATATTAATGTTTTATTTTTACATCAACCATGTATTTTCCAAAAAGTTTAAAATGCCATTGAGTCACATTTCTGGGATCCATAGAATCTCAAGTCCTTAATGAAAAAATATTGTTTTACAATCCCTATATACTCTATAATTATTATAACATTTACATAATTAATACGATACTCAATTGAAAGAATATATTAATAATAACATAAGAACTCTAAATCATTCATCTTCATCTTCAGAAGTATCATAACCTGATTATTATCCAATAGCAGCATTTGGGGTATACTCTGATGATTTGGAAATTGATTCACGTAGTGTCCCAAGTCCTTGCAGATGAAGCATTGTAAATTTTAAAACTTTTTATCACCCTTGAGATCACATACTTGGTGTAATTTTTCTCCCCACCTATAACAAACTCACATTCCCTTCAAGCATTTACCAAGGTGATTCTTTCCAAATTTATCACATATAGAAAAATCTTTCCTTCCCTTATTCTCTTTGTCTTTATTTCTCTCAACCATCTTTTTCATCTATGGCTTCCCTTCAAATCCATCAGACTCATAATATTCTTTAAATATCTTATTAACACATGATACTATTTCTTCATTTGATGATAATACATGGGAGACTATTTCCTTTATAAATTTTGGCTTAATACAATGAAATATATGATCCTTCTTACTATATGGATTATGCGTATTGCTTGAGGTCTCATTCGTTCTACTAGGAACCATTTGTAAAAAATGATATACAGTAGGTTATTTTATGAATCAAAATTAATAATTTAAAACATGTTAAATACCCAATCTATACTGAAAATATTATGCATATAATCTATAATCATAATATGTATTCTTTGAGAAAGTATTTTCTCTTAAATCCTTCATGATGGCTTGTAATGAAAATGTGAATTATCCTAAGAATATCCCCTAGGAGTGTAATAACCAAGAGTGTAGCAAGGCACATTATTGTGCACCAGTTCATGTTCGAGTCTAGATCAATGTAGTTCTTTTTGGTTTTTCCCTAGGTACATTTGTGCCAGAGCTGCCTCTACCATCTCATATCCAGATATGGATGTATTGCTTGGAAAACTCAAAAAATCTCTATTGTACCAAAATTCTAGGAAGTTATTCTATACTAATCCCCAAATTCTATTTTAATTAAATGTTCTCTAATCAGAGTTTAACTAAATATATTTACAAGGTTGTTGCTAAACTTCATTTAATACCAACTGTAATGCCCTGATCCAAATTATGGGAGTTGTTGTATTATTTTAATACGTTGGCGTGATTACAAGTAATCATGTTCTGAAGACCAACCATTTTAGTAGTCTTGTAAAATAGATTACATACATGAATATTGCATTATACATTAGAGAATAAAACACATAATAAATTATCCTTTGAAAATTCCATTAATCCCTTAGCATAACCCTTCCTATCAATCATAATATACTTCTTCACATCCTGGAAAAAATAAAACATTGAATGGGGTGAGGTTAGATGCTCAATAAGGATAACAATATATCAGAAAAATTCATAAATAATCATACACATTTATGTCATTGTATTAGACTAAAAAAATATTTTTAAACATAAACTTCAACATAATATGCCAATGATAAAATAAAATAATTTCATTTACTTATTCACATGGATATTCTACTAGTCTAACAATCACAAGCAATATCAATATCCACTTTCATAATGATGTAATGAAAAATGCCAGACATCATAACCACATAGTAAAGGCCTTATGCCAAGAATACAAATTAGACTTTGTCAAGACCTTTTTCCAAAACACTAGTTTGTCTTATGAGACCTACCTATTCATTGAGGACCTTTATCAGGCTCCACCTGTTAATTACTAAGTCCAATACATTCCTCATATGATATGGTTTAAACATAACATAATCATTTGTATTAAAAACAGCATAGGAAATGTCAATACATTATCCATAAACTATGAATGGTATAAAAATAACATATCCATAGTCACAAATATCACAAAACCTTCAATACAATATGGTATATTTGTATCATAATTAATTAACCTCAATCAACAATAATTTCCCGTAATGGATGTTGACATAGTTTAAAATGATCAGTAAAAATCTTAGAGAGTAATAACTCTTTTTCATGAAATCATTATACTGTCACATAAACTATTAAGTAAGTCATTTAAAAGGAAGATTTGACTCAAAGTGCCCCATTCCACTATGAAACTTTTGAAAGGAATAACATTTTAAAACATTCATGTTCATATAAATAAATCCTTAAAACCATTTTGAAATCAAGGACATTAATGAGAAAGGTTTAGAAGAATAAATCTTTAAAACATTTAAAATGATGTTTTAGTAAAAAAATCCCTTAAAATGAATCATTTTTAAAATTATTTTACGATACATGGAAATGGATTCTAAATATATCCCAGTAGATACATACATAAAAATAACCTCGGATAATAAAGAGATTGTGAAAGTAAACCTTACCTTGAACTTTTTTTTGGTCGAGGGTACATTTATCCTCCAATATAATGACCATAGTTTATTATTAAATTATACCAGAAACATATTTTTATTTATTATATCATACATGATTCATTTATGACTTTATACTACCAATTTTATGATAATTTCCATGTTAAATTAACATTTTGGGTAATAATCACTTTCTTTATCTTACGTGTTTTAACTTGTTATTATTGATTGTATCATTTAGATCTTGATTTAAATACTTACTGAATATAAAACATGATTTATATATCATATATATTTATATTATAAATATTTATAATTGACTTATGAATGAAATGAAAGAACTATTTATGGAGACGGTAGGTCGTACGTACGTATAAACGCTGGTTCCGTTTTCATATCGTATTGAAAAGGAAAAGGTGAATTTGATATATGTATGTACATATATATATATATATCTTGGATAATTATTATTTCATATATTACATAATTATTAATGATATATATTTTATAATCATCTTTTAATGGTGAACGTGGAAATTAATCTCATCATGTCGTGGAGACGGTAATCTATACGTACGCATGAGGGACAATATCATTATATTGATTGTGAATTAATTTGTAATTGGATGGTATATCATATTTACAGAATCATTA
The DNA here is from genome assembly GCA_963277665.1 of Viscum album. Taxonomy (NCBI): domain Eukaryota; kingdom Viridiplantae; phylum Streptophyta; class Magnoliopsida; order Santalales; family Viscaceae; genus Viscum; species Viscum album. The sequence continues at coordinate 1,425,985,785 of OY728156.1, read as the reverse complement.
ACATGTTATATTTATTATTTAACTCATTTTTACTAATTATTATACCCATCCAAATAATGAAGTGTTTGAATAACAAACTACACCACGACGTGGAGACAGAAATCCGTACGTACGCACCTATGGTGACTTCATCATTTATAGGATGGATAGAATAATGAAAATGGATGTAAAATTTGTATAATAACACCACAGTAAATAGAAGATACTTAAGTTATTATTTTAGATTAAAAACAACCAATAAAGAATAAGTGGAAGAAGAAAAGAACATGAAAGAGGTGATGAAATATTTATCTCTTCTTCGTGTTCTTCCTTTTGATTTGATCAATAGGGCTCAATAGGTTGGCTTTATGACCAAAGAAACCCTCTATGATTAAGGGAAGAAACTTTGGAAGATATTTTTCTAGGGGTTGGCTGATCGAGAAGGCATTGGAGGAGTGAAATTAAGAGAAGGGGAAGTGCTCTTTTATAAGAGAGGTTAGGGTCACTTTAGGAAAAGCTTGAAATATTATTTTATAATAAAATAATATTCTTTTTATAATTGATATAAAATGAATTATTTAAAGGATAAAGTAGGGATGGGTCTACAAACTCTCAACCAGTAGGGTATATACAGGTTTAGGGCATCATATTAACCTTTTCTTTTAGATTTAACTCTTAGTAAATTATTTTTACGTTTACCATGTGTCTTTGTTTTTTTATATTATATAGTAAATAAACATACTATAAACTACCAAGAGAAACCCAATAGATTAATAAATTAAAATATTATATTATTAAGGTCCTTTTGCCGATCCTTAGATTTTTTGGAATATAATATCAACCAATAATATTTTATTTGTTTTAAAAACTCAATTATGTCAAAATTGACATTATTTAATATATGATTTTTGTTAAAGTCCTAAACACAATATTACTTCTAACTAAATTAATATTTTTAATAATAAAATGTCATATTAACCTAGAAAATTAGTTAAAATAATCAAAAGTCTCAACTTACATTTATTTGAATATTTATAATTTTAATTATTTTAATATTTCATTATCAAGGTAATTACTGCATCATAATTGTGTCGTAAATAAATTAAACTATTTAGTGTATAAATATTATAAATAAAATATCATTATGTAGGAAATATTTTTATATTTATAATGAAAAATTATAGTCGAATCTATATTATGTATAACCCAATATTAAAATGGTTTAGTTATTAAACATTGAATTTAACACTTTTAACACTTCTCTAAACAAAATAATATTAAAAGTCCCAATCTAATCCAAGTGGACCAAAGAGGATCATATTTTTTTATGTCTTTTTGTCGAAATATACTTATTAAATAGAATTAAGATATGTTTTAGGGTAATTATGTTATAATTTTTACCCTTAATATGATATATTTACTTTTAACAATGTTTAGTAAAAGTAAAAAGTTACTATTCACCAAAAAATATTTTCATCTTATTAAACCACATTTTTCTTACTTTTATCAATCGTGTCTCTTAGATATTTGAAATTATACTCACAAATGTTTTAAAATTATGGTTTATGTGAATTTGAAAATGCTCATAAGAGGTGGGTAAAAGACAGAAAATTGTTCGATAAAATTTTATATATCTAATATTTTTACAAAATGTCACCAATGAATTACATTGAAAATATATTGGTATTATTTATCTATTTAGACCCTAAATAAATTTAAATAAAATAATTAATTATTTAAATGAAATGTCGGTTTTAACCAATGAAATAGTGTTTTTCACTATTCATCAAAAAATGAATGTATTCAGAAAAATACCAAAAAATAACACTAAGCTAATTTCGATATTAGAAATCGAAAAATGAAGTCCATTTTGAATGAAAATTTTATAAAATTTCAAAAATTGGGTATTACTATTCGTAACAGCTTGTTTGGTTGTTCACGGTGTGTTAGAATCTCGATGTTGCATACAATGCAAGCTATTGCATTATTCGAAGAGAAACATACCGTGGAAACATGGGTGTTACATCATTAGTAAGACTAGTAAATATAACATTGATCCTACTACCTTTCCAAATATGATTTTTATAGTTCATGAAATTAAAATAGATATGGATGACATGAATGATTGTCTAAAAAACATCAATGCAATAGTACACCTTCATCAGTTTTGTTAGAATAACTGAAATTTTTTGTTGTCCTCTTGACGTAGAAAGAACCATGTATCATATTTCTACAGAAAAAAAATTTAAAAATAGATTGGAACATTTTATGAAGAGATCGGAGAGTTAAAATGAATTTTTTAATTTAAATATTGTTGGAAATGTTCATATTAGTAATGATTCTAGAGTTTTTATTACAATGTTGTGAGACATTATTAGGATAATGTTGTGGTTATAGATGGTTGAGTAGAAAGAAATGTTTCAAACCTCTCAAAATACAACTCAACCACATCTATCTTAACCTATTTAGTTGAATAACATCTTTCCCAGTCAAACGAACTATTTTACTTACATAATTTCTTATAAATAATTTTTATATTCTTATTTTTTGTTCTTTATTTCGTATTCATTTATTATTATGTCTACATGAAAAAATACAATCATATTTATTTAAATAGATTCTTTTAACATTCGCATTCTGATATGTGCAAAATTAAATGTGTTTTTATCATTTCTTGTAATTTCTTTTTGATCTCACAAAATCGGGGATAATTTTGGATAAAAATAATAGTTCTTTTTACCAAAATATTTATATCAAATTAAATTCCAAATTATATTATTTTAAATGTTTCAAAAATTCAAAATTTTAATACTAATTTTATTGGTTTTGTGACTATCAGAAATGGGGAGATTTTTGGGCATTTATTATCTCAACAATCCTCAATAAATTTTATTAATTTTGATGCTCACAAATACCCATGTTTGTTTTAATAAGGATATTACTATAAGTTCATTTCAGAAAATTATTTCTTTTCATAATCCTTATTTTGGAACTCTATTCAAGATTATTATTCATTTGAAATATTCATCAAAGTGTTCAGAATGCTCTAAATCGCTTTCTAGAAACCCTATTCATACCCTACATTGAATAATGTAATATAAAGAACTAACCCATAATTTGTACAAATCCTTATGTTTATAGTTTAACAAATATGGTTAATCGACCGCATATTGATATAAATGCATGGTGAAAGAACATTACTTTTTCATGGAACCTTATGTTTTGAAAATGAAAAAGAGTATTGTTAAAGAACCCTACATAAATATGGAACCCTTTGTTTGTGAAGAAAACATAAGGATCATAAGCCTTTCTTTTGTGATTACCCATATGTTGTCAACCCTATGTTCGTAGAATGAACGCTATGTACTTGAACCCAACTTTTGGTATTTTATCATTATATTAAGGAACCTGACGTTTTATTTTTAGACATTAGAGATTTTCATTTATGATTTTATCAGAGTTTCATGCGATAGTCATTTCGGAATATCAAGATGATTTAAATCTTGTTTTCAAATGAGTTAGTGGTCGTTATGATTTATTCAATGAATCTTATTATGTTAAAAAATTATCTCCTATTCTTATAATAAATTATGACTACTATGAGTTGTCTTATAAATTTAAACTCTCATGATTTATTCGGTGATTTGCTTATTTCTTGAATTGCAAAACAGGCACTATGTTGAATATATTTGATCGGTGTATTTGATATACATTTTTGTATGATTAATAGAATAAAAAATGAAATGTTGAGACAGATACTGTGGTATATATATTTTATATCATTATTTTGATAATTTTTCACATATTATAATGCAATCATCAATTAGACTCTTTTATCTATAGAAAAGGATAAACATTAGAGATATACATGTTTTGAATCTTGTAATTTTTGTAAGTATTACACTACTAATCATATTATTTTTTATTCAAAGATCTATTACAATAGGATCGATTTGGAACTAATCGTTCATGAAGAAACTATTCACAAAAAAAGAAGATCCATCTACTATATGTTTCTATTACAACTGTGAAGTTCAATTCGAAAATGGTAAATAGATATCTTTTTACTGAGAGTTTCGCTTACTCATACTAAATTTTGATTTAGTATCGTCTTCATGATATATGGTTTAGATATTCATTTCTATGTTAAAGAACCAAAAGGCTATATTTTTAGCTTTATTTGAAAAGATTTCAACTCCATGCACTCAGTTATAAATTGTTAACATGATATAAGGACCAGACAATTGAAATTTACTAAACTTATAGAGAGAGTAATTGGTGTACTTGACTAGGGGATCTTTATGCAACAAACCACTATATAAAACTATATTCTTTATTTCTATTTTATCTGCTACTCATACTTTTATACAGAAGATAAACACTTCTTATTCACATAATCTACATTTTTCATCACAATTTAATATTGTGAATGATTTTTAAAACCCACAATTCACCCCCTTTTGTGTATATTTTATTTTTTACAACCTAAAAAACATTACACATAATACATTAGAATATATTTCATATTAAATAAATTTAATCCATTCGATAGCTTGCAGAACAAGTAACCCTTAGTTCAAATTAACCATAATATAGAATACAATTATAAACTATCTATTAAGTTGGAATGTATGAATAATACTAACTAAATTAGTTATTTTATAGTTATATAGTGTTTAAAAATAATATAATAATTATCTATGTGAAATGAACATATTTTATGAACAAATAAATTTTTGATATCAGATATCTTAGTCTCACTCTGAGAACATAATTTAATATAAATTTTAAACATTTTTTGAAAGATTATTTGAAAAATATAATTAATTTCATAAATAATTATTAAAAATTGTTTTAGAGTGATTAGTTTTTTTGTAAAAATTTTCATATTTCAACAAATTGTGGAAAATTAAGAATTTTTATTGAAAAATACAATTTCATTTAAATTAAATAAAAAGATAAATTATATTTTTAATTTTTTAATGTTATTATAAGTTAAATTATATATTTATTAATCAAATTTAGTTATGTATGTCGTTTTTTTAATTTAGAAATAAAAAAATCATAATTTTTTTAACATTTTTTATTTTGAAAACCCAAGTTGTCATTTTGTCTACATGATTAATTTTCATTTCAATTTTCTTAGTTATTTGAATGGAATTTGAAAATTTTGGATTCCATTTTTTAGAATGAATATTTTATATTTAATAATGAGGTCATATTTAATTTTTTCCTCATATTAATAGTATAAATTATAAAAATTAATTAATGTGGCTAATGTAAAAATGGATTCAATTGGGGTCAATGTTGAATGATCAATGTTTATCTAAGCTAATAACATACTAAAAATTTATTTTATTTCCATATTCACACCCTATAATATTTAATACCGTATAATAATACATTAGAGACCATTTTTCATCTAAAAAATGTGGGTACACAATTATCATTCAAAAAAAATATATCTATTCCACTCACCTCCTTATAAAAGGCCACCCACTCGTTACTTTTTTCACCCATATAAAACATTTACTAGGGAAATTCATACCCAAAAAATTAAACATTACCTCATTATATCCAATATTCCATTTTTTTATAAAATTCAACTTAGGAAGGGTTTGGTGGTAACTTGATAATGATACTTGAAGAATTTGTAACATTTTTCAATGAGAATTTTTATTTTATTTCTACCTCCAAAAACAAAAATTATAATTAAATCATTCTAATATAATAAAATACCTATAATACATATAATTTTATATTATTATTTTTAGTAAATTATCTTCTACCACCACCACCTCCATCAAATAAGTTCTTGAATCATCCTTTATGTGTATTGAGGATAATTTCCTCACAAAAATCTGTCATTCAATTTTCCATTACCACCACTCACAGTTTGGGTATGATGCTGGATATGAAGTATTTATATCATATTAATAAATTCAATATACATATAGAGTCATTATATCATATATAACTATTTAAGATTTACATTTTTTTGGATATAATAATGTTTCTTGTGTGTATGGCGAACTACCACCTTTCAAAGCGATATGATTCGTCTCTCACAAAATATTTTCATTGAAAGTTATGAGGATAATGTTAATTTTTATATGTGATATAAATTATATAATTAAGATATTAATGAATATTTATAACTCTTATCATAAAATAAATATCATTTTATTTTTATGATTTATCTCACATAATGATTATAACATTATTTTTGTAAATTTTGGCCTACCACCTTCCCGAAGCGATGTCACTATATTTTCATCACCACAACCCTTGGATGATATATATACGTATAAATAAATTAATAATATTATATTTATTATATCCTTATCTCAATTAGATGAAAAATTATTACTTAAGACTATTACATAATGATTGTTAAAATATGTATGTTTTACTCATGCATACGTTCGACCTATCTTCTCCATTTTCACAACATACTCCATTTTCCAGAACAATATTTAATGATTTTAATTAATTATTAATCGATGAATTAATATTATAACTATGTCATGATTATTATTCAAGTGAAAAGTATAATAAAGTATATGCACATAAATAGTATATTTAATAAAAAATCATGAATGAGAAAACAAGGCAGTTAACACCCATAATAATGAAAATAATGAAATATTATAAAGGAATGGTAGATAAGATATTATAAAATGATAATATATGATACTATAGAAATTAATATTTTTCTTTTATTAGTAAAAATAATATTAAATCCAATATATATGACATTATTTTACATTTTTCTAAAATGAATTCTATAGGGACTATTTCCCGTATCACATTTCCTACAATCATTCATACGCCATATTAACCCCCTATTTATTTTTACTAGAGTATATAAGGAAACATTTTATGTCATATTATGATAATTTTTTTTATAATTTAAAAATTCATTAATATTTATTTATTTTTTAGGTATTATGACTAAAAAAGATACAAAATTAGTTTGGGTTTATTTCACAAGAACATAATTATTCGTTATTGTTTATGTATATGTCCCAATTGGGGTAAATATATGATAATTATATCTTAAAAACAATATATTTTCCTATATTTATTAATGAAATTTTTATTCAATATTACCGGTTTTACACTCTTTGGTTCATAAGATGATTGATCAAATAGTTTAAAAAAATATGAATTTATTTCTCTATTTGGTAAGAAATATGTTAATATAAACACCCTTGTTTTATAAATATAATTTCAGAATTGTTTTTAAAAATTTTAAAATGATTTGTTAATGTAATTTTAAAACTTTTTTCCTTTTTAAAACAATTTAATGTAATCTTTATATATTTTTTAAATCAATTTTTTTTTTGAATTTAACTGAAAATGTGAATGGAATATTTATTTTAAATTACTCAGTATGTTTAGAATGCCTATCCATCATGACTATTAATTATTTTAAAGATTAATTTATTAGTAATAAAGGATATTTTCAATGGAATGAGTTTGTAAATTTTTTTGTGACTTTTTCGTTTTAAAAAATAATTTTCAAAATAGAATTGTTTTTTTCTATAATGTTTTTAAAGGTATTTTTTGTTATTTATATTGATAAATGTCAAAAATAACCTTAATGTTCTTGTGATACATGGGGGATAAGTTGTATTGATATAATCCTTACAAATTAATTAATTGATTAATATTCAGTTTAATTGATGATTTATAATTTTATTAGAAATAAACACGTCACATTAAATAGATTATGATTATGTTTATTTATTGGTGAATGTATTCACATTTTGTATCCTAGTTTATCAATATGATTTTTTGGGTTTTTTAAATTTCATCCCATTCATTTGAGGAATGGATTTTAGAATTCATATGATATGACTCGTACCTTATATACCATTTATTCATTGATATGTATCATAAGTCAAACTATAAATGGTTTTGAAAGAGGAATTACAAATATCTATAGATTTATTGGCACATGTATAGATATTATCATATTTATTTTCACAATACCTGGCTATATTAGATGTCCTGGCCAATGACCAGATAGAATATTTTATTTTTCCAGAATTATTTATTAATTCATTACTAATTCAGTCATTGATATTGCAAGTGATTATTCAATTGGATAGAATATACAAGGTCAGGTTTTAACCTTATGAGATTATTTATGTGGAATTATTTAATTATATTTTATTCTTATCATGTTATTCTAATGTAGTTAGTGAAACAAAAAATTTTAAGTTATTTACATTTACATGTTTATTATAACTTATTTATTCAGGGCTTCCACTATACCCTCACCCTGGTTGAGAATCTAATTTCCGTAATCTCCTATGTTTTATTTTCCCAATAAGACCAAAAATTTCTTTTTCATTGATATGAAGGGATACACATAGTGTAATAATGGAATTATCAAAGAAAATTCATTGTGTATTTTATTTTATATAATGACTTCTGATTTTCATGTATGTATCTAGTTTTTCAAAACTACTAAACTACTGGATCAATCAGAATGAGTTTACATGTATTATATTAAAATATAAAAAAGTAGAAACAAGATCTGTTTTCTCAGGGTTGAGGGAGATCTTATATTTATCAGGGGATACGTAGAAAAATCCTTGGGAAATATATTTATAAAAAACTGATTATCGAACATCACACAATTAAAAAATTAGAGGTTTTTTATAGATTAATGTATTATGATTTTTCTGAGGAAGAAATTATATAGTTTTTACTACCAATATATACCTTTATATATACGAACAGTGGACTTGGTTCTATCATAAAGGTACCTATGTGTGATAAATCCGAAACAGGTGATTTGGGTTTTACCCGACCATCAACTTGTACATGATAGTGGGCCTTACAACAAACATAGTTTGACACTCTCAGGTGATATGCATTTGATAAATCACATTTATTATAAAAACCATTATGATGGATGTAAAAATAATGTTATTCCTCAAAAAACATCTCTATTATTATGAGATTACCTAGGAATATATTTCTCAATCTATGTTAAGTGTTTCACTAGTTTGGGATTATACACTATGTTTGAAAATGTTATGATCTGATCTATTTTATTCCATTATTTATGAATAATTCCAACAGAAAGGAATTTTACTTGTATCAATTCACATAAATAGGAATTATTCTAACGGGAAAGAGAATAAAACTCGAGCTCGATATGATGTTGGAACTAATTAAATGAAAACTATATTGAGATATGCGACTTAGATTATGAGTAATAACCTATGCCATATGAAGCATCCTTCCGATCCAACTTGTTATGTAACAATGGTAAAGGAAATTATGAATAAATTACATCGATAATTCAATCATACTATAAATAATTTTTTATGATAAACTGTTATGTTCCATAGAGAAGATATTTCTCACACTATGAAGTAGTTAAATGGATAAAGTGTTGATGAAATTTTATCATGTATTAAGAGATATATATCAATGGTGGCTATTAATTAAAAGCACTAATCATGATGTTGAAATAGATATCATGGAAATGATGGATTTTATAGTAATAATCATGGAAAAATATTTTACTCATCATCAATGAGTTGATGCAGAATGACAGTTCTTGAGTCATAGAATGAAACAAGAATAAAACATTGCTATGTATGAAAACCACAGTACATGATTATATTGTCACTACACAAACAAAAATCCTAATCCAAAGAGAAATATTGTTTTTTTCGTTGATTATATTAATCCAACATTTCAAAGGATACTAGTCTCTTAAACATTCACATTATATAAGGAATTAGTATCATGTTATATAATGGTATAGAAAGAATTATCCATGTGTTATAGATTCAAATGTAATCAATTGAAAAAGAGTTTTGATGATTGATAATATACTAATAAACTAAGGGAAAGAATGATTTTCTTATATGTGATAATTGTTGATGGAAACACCTTGATATGTTCATAAATGGTAACTGAGTTAGCTTCAATTGTGAAATAATATAACAATGATCGTTATTTCATGGGAATAAATGAATCTACCACTGTTCAATGACTCCAACATAATAAAATAAGGCATGAAAGAAATGGAATCCTAATGAATCAAAGGAATATACCACAAAAAGATATCGGATCATGTTTATGCGTATTTTATTACCATATTAATAGTGGAATGGAATATTTTATTGTGGTTGGATTCATGAATTATGTAATTTTATGATTTTATCAAAGATAAATGGTTTATAAGTGTTTTTAAATGTATATGTATATTAATGTAGACTATTTTCATTATGGATTATAATGTTTACATTGAACGATTCATATGAACAACAAATGAAATTTAGTGAAATGTTGAACATATTGGAAGAAATGTTATTGAGTAAAAGATAACCCTTAATATGTTCCAAATGTTGAGATAGTGACGTAGGGAAAATTATGTAATTTATAATTTTAAGATAAATTTGATTGTACTGACTACCATGTAAGTAATTAAGGATTTGATGAAAAAAATTTATGATGTCCTTGATCAATTTATCAACATATTTGGATTAAAAGAATATATCAAATAACCTGTGTTTTATTTAAAAAATAAGTAAGAATGATTGTGTTACATTTTATTTTATGGAAATATTATTATATTTCCAAAGTTTTAGATAATACATGATTACAATATTAACACCTTTTCTGTATGATGATTAAGATAAATGTCATGTATTGTGGGGAATTTATTATAAGTTATTTTTAGAAATTTATTGACCTTATTTCTAAATGTTTGGAAATTTTTTTTCAAAGGTTCGAAATTTTCAGAATTTATGATATAATTTATATTTAATGTTGGATTGGGTTTTAGATATTATAGTATTAGTCCACCATATGTAAATTTATTCAAATTAGATAACTTTTTTTTAACAATATGGGTCTTGAAAAATTGATAGATATATATAGAAAGACTCATCAAATTTTATAGACCATATGATACATTAAAATTGAATTTTAGTGATTTAGGAATAAAAAATTAATATCATGATACTGATACCTTATAGTAAGGTATGAAATATAAAATGACCAAAAACTTGGCCGCAGAATGAAACTATATACAAGAAATAAAATGTATGATGTAAATATATTTTCATTTATTCATTGTTTATAAAATAGTTTATCAACATTATAAAAATGATCATGAAACAAATAATTAAAAATGATGCATTCATTTTGATGAATCAAAATATATTTTATATAATAAAAAATACTATTGTTTTTAGGCTCTTAACATTCTATTTATCATTTACTTCTTTCTGATCAATGACCATAATCACTATATAATTATTTATTCTATTATGGAATGAACATATCTTCACCTACAAAATTTTTTATCCTACCTAGAAACCTTGTTATGAATTATTACATATAAACATTTTAATCCCATTATATATTTTGAGGAGGTTGTTTTAAGAACACTGATTACAATGTGGGATTTGAAGAAGGTTATATTCAAATAACAATCCCATGATTACCTAGATCAAGATTAAACTATGGGGATGTGATTTATTTGAGGGGGTAGAATCTTCCAACCTAAGATTTTAAAATATTAATATCATATTTTATACCATGTATGACATGCAATAAAAAATATTAGAAGAAAGGATACCACCTGAGTCTTCTGCAAATATTTCATATTATTTAAATGTAATCACTTTTTTACATTGTAGAATGAAAAACCCTAAGAATAAAAGAACTATAATTTATTATAATATTATAACCTATATTATAATTTAGAAGATAAGAATATTAGTAACTAAATTATTAATATTATATTTAATTATTTATTATATATATAAAATATATTTTAAAATGTAAAAATTGTTTAAAATATATTATTTTTTTAAGGAGGTTTTTTTACAAATCTCACATATAAATTAAACTTTATTTTTACCCCAATATATGTTTTATTTGAAAAATAAAATTTAGTTTTAAATAATAAATTATGTATAATTTTTGTATGAATTTTTCCTGTTTTTAGGAAATGTTTCATTTTTTATTAATAGTAAAAAATACATAATTTTAAAAGAAAACATCACTTTCATTTAAGTTATTTAAATATTTAAATTATATTTATATTTTATTTAAGTAAAATTATTTCAATAATATGTATATTAATTCAATCTAATTCGTTCTGATTATTTTTTATGAATTTTAATATAAAAACATTATATTCTTTTGAAAATTTTCTCTTAGAAATCATGATTTATCATCACGTCTGCAGGATTAATTTAAAATTACATTTTTGAAGTTTTATGAATTAATTTTGGAATCATGGATTATATATCATGATTCATAAAATTTATTTTTTATACTACGTTATTATTTTTTAAACAAAAATAATAATAATAATAGTAAAAATTCATTTTCTCGATTATGGTATGAATACATTTACATGAGGGTTAAGCTAAAAGGATATGGGTTAAATTAAACTGAAAAAATTTATAAAATTTATTTTGAAAACATATTTTGACCAAATAATTTATAAGTCTCAATCATTATCCATTTGGGACACTTTTTTCATGTGAAAAATGTTGGTTCAACCTTTTTATTTCAAAATTACAAGTATGCCATGCACATCACTTATAAAAGGCTTCCCTCTATATACTCTTCTTTACACATTGAAACCCTATTTATTCGGTGAATAACTACCAAAATGACTTCTAAAATTGCATTTTATAACATTTTAATCATTATTTTGTCCATATAACCATCCTATAAAGTCATTAGTGCTATCCTAAGGAGGACATCAAATGAATATGAATCATTCTTCAGTGATATTTTTTATTTTATTAAATTCTCCACCTCCATTGATTTTTGTTATATAATTTTGATATATTAACATAAATATATTCCATATTATTTAATTTTTATGTAATTTAAATGTCAGGAATTTTTTTTAAATTCCATCAAATGGGTTTCGAAATCACGATTTGTGTGTGTGACAGACTACTACCTCACAAACTACTGTGATTCCTTTTTCTATTACTATGTCAAATTAGTAGATATGATGACTGATATATTGTATATATATTATATATATTACACAATTATACTTATTTATTAAATATATGATATGAACTATTTTTTATTTTCATTACATAGGTGATACGATAACGTTTCTCGTGTGTATGGTGGTGTACTACCTCATGAAGCAATGTGATTCATCTTTCAGTAATGAATTGTATGGAATGTGATAAATAAAATTTTAATAATTATAGGTTATATAAATTCAATAATTATGATATTAATTAGATTTTTTTAATTATTAAAATATAATAAATATCATTTTACTTTTTAACTTTTCACTAACTAAAAAATGATATCATCATTTGAGTACATGTGGGATACTTCCTTCAATAAGTGTTGTGACTCTATTTTCCTAACCACAAAACATTTATAACACATATAATTATATTTTAAAAAATAAAATTTTATTTAGTATACTATGATAATTATGTAATAAATAAATATTGCTTACCTATTTTTTATAATTATCGTTAAAAAATAGAACAGTTACCCATTTATTCGTACAACCTACCCACTCATTGATTTTAACGTAATCCATTTTTGAAAAAAATATTGGTAGGTATTAAATGCATAATTTATGAAAATTGATTATGATTATTTCATAATTTTTAATATGGATATGTTATTAATATATAATATTAACATGAACCAAATATTTCATTGAACATCACAAATGAGAAAACAAGTATTTAACACCCAAAATAATGAAAATAATCCAAATTTGTTATCAAATTGTTGAAAAAATGTTATAATAGATTGATATATGATTTTATAAATATTAATCTTTTTATAATATTTGTTAATAACTTGTTTAAAACCACTATATTTATGATATTGGGAAATATTTTAGTAAAATAAAATGTGAGGTAAGGTTTCTCATCTAACATTTACTTCTGTGAGACATATGACATATTAACTAATTATGTATTTTTGGTGAGGTATATAATTTAACTTTTTAGTTTATATAATTAATTAATTTATATTCATGGTTTTTAAATTATAATTTAAAAATATATTTTCATGAGAACCAATGTTTTGTAATGAAAATTAACCATTTTATAAAAATTTATTAATTCATTTATTAAAATTATTTGTTTCTTCAAAAATATTAGAATGAATCGTCTTGTAATTTTTGAAATCGTATTCATTTTTATTTTCTTAAAAATGTGAAAGAATTTTTTTTCAAAATAATAATGTCAAAAATTTCTTTACATACTAAACACTTAATGTGTTAAGGCTATCCTTATAGTCAATAAATATTATTTTAAAGGAAATTGTTTTAAAAAAAATTTGGGGAAATTTTATTTTTAAATGGTTGTTTTCAAAATAAAAAGTAGGCATTTCTCAAGAATGTTTTTAATATTATTATTATGGTATATCAATTCACTAATGAAATCATCACATTAATGATGTTAGGATCGAATGTGGATATGTTGTATTGATATTGTCCTTCTTTTTTAGTTGAGAAATTTATGATCTTTTTACATGAGGTTTTAAAATTTAATTACTATTATCTATTTAAAACATAATGTTTTATGATAATGTTTATTGATTGGGTTATGTATTTCCAATTTATATATTAGTAAATAAATATTAGTTTTCAGTGGATTATGTTTCACCAATTTCATAATAGGAATGAACTGAACTGTTTATGTGATCGGTAGTGCTCACTATATCCCCTTGATTAATTGGTAATTCTTATGAGACCTACTCAATATAGTTTTTTATGTACCCTTACACATATAAATAGATGTATTGGTATAAACATCAACGGTATTAGATGTCATAGAACAATATTATATGGTATTATATGTCTCAAAACCTACCTTGATGAAATGACATAGATTCCTATAAATATTAATTCGATTATTATAAATTCATTTATTAATATTAATTGCTATTATTAGATTTTTTAGAATATTATGGAAAAAATATTTGGATCATGTGATTAATAATATGAAATTATTTGAACATATTATATTAATTGTATATTATTCTCAAATATATAATTTAATGGAATATGATTCAGTTATATAACTTTCAATATTGATTATAAATTATTAATTCATAGCTTCTACATTATTTTTACCCTTACTGTGTATTTGAGAAAACCCCATCATTATGTTTTATTTTCCAGAATATACTAATAAGTATGTGGTGTTTCATATATAAGGGAACACTTTATGGAATGATTGTTTTCTCTAATGAAATTATTTCGTTATTTGATATTTTAAAATGTAATCTGAATTTCAATTTTCTATCTAGTTATTAAAAACTACTAAATTATTAATTCATTTAAAATTTGATCCCATGAATCTTATGATAGTTTAATAAAGTATATACTAGGATTATGTTATTAGGTTTGGGGGGATATAAGATCCTTTCAATGTCCATAAATATTCAAAAATTATATACTCTTGAACTTATCTTCTATTAGAATAAATTTGCATCTCCCTTTTATTTTTAAATTAACATTATTTTCAAATTGATAATTTCCATCAATAGATCCTTTGATATTCTTCCATAAAATATTCCTACCTGTCATGTGGGTTAAACAACCTATGTCAGGTATCAATATATATTTTACATTATTACCATATAGTAAATCTAGTAAATCATATATTTCAGTTTCATATATTTTCCTTTTAATTATTCCCATGAAAAATTTTAAACCAATGAAGGACTCTACGTATTCCTTTAAGTTTGAGAAAAATTACATTTTTTCCTCTTACAAAAGTTTTTTATTTCAATGGGATCATTTTTTATAGTGTTACATGAAATCTTCATAAACATACATAGAAAAAATTTCTATTCCATTTTATCTTATAATAGATAGTATTATTACAAATCATTTAATAATATAGAAAATCTAAAATATGAATTTATTATTTGGAATGAAGAATATAATATTATTTTCTTTCTTGGAATCATGGTACTTATATTTAATGTTATATTTCTATCTAATCCTAATAATTCATTAGATAACATAAATATAAAAATTTGTTATAGTAATGGATGTATAATTTTTTCACGTTTTTTCATATATTCAAACCCTATAAAAAGGTTATCTATTTTTTTATTCGACCTCAACAATTAATAATTATAGCCAACATTATTATTACCTTTCTAATAATCTCCTTTTATAATTAATTTGGATGATTAACATTCAAAAATAAATATATATTTTCTTATAGTATTTTGATATTTATAATTCAAGACTCTCAAAAATAAATGAGCCTCCATAATCAATCTATTTTAACCCTTTAGCTGAAATGATTTTAAACTACATGTTGTTATTAGAAACATTTTTTTTATATCTTTATGAATAATCCTTAATGTCCCCAATAATTTTTCAATGGCTCATATTGTATTCTTTTTCATTCGAAAAGTATAACTATTTTCAAAAAATATGTTCCCTTACTCAATAATTTCCCTATTTAAATTCATAACATCGCCCAGATTCCACAAAGTAACACTATAGCATTACATTGAATTTTTATAATATCCCACCAATCCTATTTATAGTAATAAAACATGTACATTTTTGGTAATTAATGGCTTAATATGTTATAATAAATAAAAATGAATTATTTGTTAAATTATATTAATGTGTTAAATATATTGAATTCTAGTTAACATCTTGGAATACTCAATTGAATATTTTTGGAGTTCAAAACTAAGTTAGAGGGATATTTCAAGGCTTAAAAAGCCATAGTGATGACTGAATAAATATATAAAAAATAATATATTTACCAAAAAATATTTCTTCAACATAATTGAATAAATCCAAAACAGTGCATCGTATGACAAATATGACATCACCTTTGTGTATGTGACATGGTGTTTCCCTATAATGGGTATATCAATTGTAAAAATTGGAATTTTTGATGTCCCCCTTGAGTAAATAAACTTTTCATATTAAATTTATCTTATAATCTATTTTTTAAATATTAAATAATTTACACCTCTCAAACATTACACCGTATGATAAATCCAAAAACACTATTGGGTATAGAATAGGGGTTTACCCTAGTAATGGTGTGAAATTACATATAGTTTTACATTTGATTTTTTTTATTTTTTAATATTATTTAATTATCTAATTAATTATGACAATTAATTGATAAATAAAATTATATGATTGACGAGATTAATTAAGTGTCAAATTAATTAATAAGGATTATTTTGTTGGTACAATTGAGATAATAAGATAATTAATTGAGAAATAAATTATGGGATTTGAGATCATGGATACTGATTAATTATTTGAATGATTAATTTCTTGTATTGACATATTCATTCAGTTGGGAAATTAATTAAGGGTATTTATGGGACAAAATAATAGTCGTAAAAACATTGTCTTATTCATAACTCTTTCATCATGTATCATATAGATAAACCGTCAGTTTCATCATGACCCTAAAATTAATTCATTCATTATAAAGCCAATGTTGAATATTTAATTTTAGGTCATAGTACTGGTCCATGAAACGCCTAAAATGAGGATGGGTTGATGCATGAAATTAATAGAAAAGATAAATAAATAAGTGGTTCAATTAATAAATTTATCTAATTTAATTAATGAAAGGGTATTATAAATCATATTTAATGTGATTCACATGACATGGATAGGATTCACATTATTTATTACATGCCCCTCTTTCCTCACCCTATCTCTTATTTCAGACATCAATAATCAATACCTTTTTTGATATTGATCGGATTGATGTGCCATCCTTGGAATTGGATTCATTTTGATTAGAGGATGCTGAAATTCAAATATTTTTTCATAGAAAATGATTTATTTTAATAAAATATTTTATTAATCAATATAATGTTTTTTATTTAATATCCAATTTTATAGTCGTCGGAATAATGTGACATTAGTGATGTTGAATTCATATAGTGTGTTCATCATATTTGAGGTATGTGGTATAAGATTAAAATTTCATATTCTCAATTAAAATTATGAGTATATAATGGTTGAATTTATATTAGACATATATAAGTTTCATTCTATAATAAATTAATAAATTTGTTGAACTAATTAGTTAAATGACATGTGAAATTGGTATATTAGTATTTTAGATACTGAATAATTAATTGTTAAATCAATAATGATATACCACGTTTTTTTATTTTTGATAATTAATTGTAGAATTAATTTTGTGATATTGATGCTTTCAATTGAATAATTAATTGTTGAATTAATTATAAGATTATTAAATTATGATTTGGTCTAATTATCTTTTTAATTTATTCTAAGAAATTAGAGATTATTTAGATTGAATAACTATAAGACAAAATAATTATAGTTATATAGAGGATGGTGAATTGGGATAATTAATTATAAGATTAATTATTTGAGTTAGTTATTATTATTAAATTGATTGACATTAAATAATTATTTGATGAATTAATTGGGGTTATTGAAATAATTGAAATGGAATAATTACTTGAGGAAATAATTTGGGGGGTTTGAATTGTTTAATTTGGGTATAATTAATTGTTTAATTAATTAATAAGAGTAGTGTTCCTATTTAGTTGTTGAAATAAATATCATGAAAAAGATATATTAATTAATTGTGAAAATAAAGTGATGGAATTTACATTGACAACTAATTGGGGAATTAATTGAAGCATTTTAATTAAAATAATTAATTTTATAATTGATTAATATTTATGTGTTCAATTAATTATTATGAGAAATAATTAATGGGGATTTTTTTATGGTGAAATTAATGAATTAATTATTTAATTTGTTAATTAATTAATGTCAATTTTTTGGATATTGAATACATAAGATTGAATAATTATTTTTTGAATTAATTACTGGACAATGAGATTTTTCAGATAGATAAAATGTTGTTGAATTAATGATGGTATTTTCAAATATATTATTCCAGATAATTAATTATTGAATGAATTTTTTGTTATTGAGATTGTGAATGATATAATTATTTGTTAAAATGATTAATTGGAGAGAATTGACTAATTGATTTTTGAGATAATTGAAGAGAAATATATGGTTTGTTAATTGTTGAATTAAATAATGCTAATGCATATTAATAATAATTTGTCAACTTAAATAATGGACATGTATTAGTTAATTAATTAATTAAATAATTATAGATAAATTGGGTGTTATACATGATGATATAATCCACTGATAATAATGTAAATGCATTATTTAATTGAGTAATTAATTGTGGAAATAATTTCGAGATATGTATGATACATTTAGAGATAATTAATTATGGAATTAACTATGTGATTTTGAGTATATGGATATTGATTAATTAATTTATGAATTAATTAATGAAAATTATATACTCAAATAATTATAAAACTAATTAAGTTTATTTATGTGAAAAACTAAGTGTTTAATTATTGATGGAACCTAGGGATAATTAATTATTTAGTTGATTCTCGAACTGTAGATTTATAAATTATTACTAATTAAATGGTGAATTTATTATCAGATTTTGATTAGTTAAATGATTAATAAATTATTGAAATAATTAATGGGAGGTTTATTATTAATTAATTGGAGATTTATTGGAATAGAAATAGTTAATTAATTTTTGAATTATTTAACAGTGTTGATGTTTCCAATTAATAAATGAATTAATTGAAGTTATTTTTCTGATTAATTAATTTTAGAAAATTATTAATAAAATTCACATGATTAATTCATCATTATGTTAATGAATGGAAATATTTTTTATTAGTAAATTTAGTGAATAAATAAATTAAATAGATATAGTTAATTAATTTTTGAATTAATTAACACAACGGATGTAACCAATTAATTAAGTTATTATTTGAAGCTATGGTCATGATTAATTATTTTCTGAAAATTTTTCAATGAAATTGATGTGACTAATTAATTTTTGGGTTAATTAATGAATTTTTTTGTGATAATGTAGGCTTGGAGTAAAACATCAGATAATCAGGGTTTGAGAATGAGATTAAAGTGACAAAACTGAGAGAGAATCCAATATTGTTAACATACGAACCATGTGAGACCTATGGTAAGAAGACTATGAGATCTTCATATATTTTTTACATAAGGATCATGTTAACATTAAGGTAAAAGATTTTGGAAATATATAATATTTTATGTTGATGCACCATGTCATACTTATGATAAAGAGACTATGAGAGCTTCTAATATTTTTTGTTAAAGGATAATGTAATTCGTTGTGGTCTAATATTGTGTGATACATTCAGTGGAAAATAGTGTGAGAGGCTTCCCATTTTGATTAGGATATTTTATAAACATTTTCATAATACTCCATATAGACCCTTAAGGTTGGAGGCCATAGTGAAAATTAATCGTGCTAAATTAATTAACATGTTTATATATTTAAAAATTCCATATGAATTCGGATAATGAATGGTAACACTGACATTTAGATTTATGATATCCCTTGGGGTATATCATAATTTGGTATGAGATGAAGATGGTATTGAGGTTCATGTGTCATCAAGATTTTGAGGAATTATTTGGTTAAATAAAGGATAATTAAATAAATATAAATTGATTTCTTTATTATATTTATTATATTCCTTATGAAACATCATACACTATTATTGACTAGATTTATTTCAGACGACAATGGTAGATGCCCGATAAGTTATACTCACACCCTAATCAGGCTACCTAATCGGTACCCAAATATAATTTTATTTGGACTAGGTATGGTTTAAGGAGCAAGGATTGATTGCTGAATGGGGATTGATATTTGATAATGGAATTGATCATAGTTTGCGGCCCACTTGGGAGCCATTAGTTTCATTAAGTATACTTATAATTTAAATCCATTGACACTAATATTGGCATAACATGTTTCATCATTCAGTTAAATATTATATCTATTGTATTTATTATCATGTAACATAGGCATTGTTCATGTTTGTATATGCACTTATATTTTCTCATTTACTTCTACATGTGTTTTAATCTAACAAAAGTTGGTATAGACTCCCCATGATAGAATTACCATACCCACAACGTTAGACAAAAGAATATAGCATAAGTGAAGTTATACATGATGTCGTGTGGTGAACGAGATTAGGGAACTATTGAGTGGAATCCTATTTGAGATGTTTCAATGTTATATAAGAGGTCTAGTTTCAATTCAACTTCTTTTTTCCTACTATTTGTTAATGGTGGAAAAAATAATAGAAGGATTTGGGGAATGAATCCGAGTTTGTTCATGGGAGTATCTAACTCCTGTATAAGGGAGAACCCTGGTACCTAGGGTGTGATTTTTGATATTTTTATTTCTATTATAGATAAGTATTATTTCACCTTCGTAGATTCAATTGTTTTTTATGTGCTAGTTGTTTGGATGATTATTTGAGATAGACATGTGGCCTTAAATGGAATGATAGTTGAGTTCAAAAGCATCATTTAAATAACATAGGATTATTTTTGTGAGAAACCATCTTTTTAGGCACACAAGAGAAAATGGGTTATGGGTATGTTGTTGAGAATTAGTCATTTTTCCTTTTTTTTGAAATTAAAATGAAAATGGTGATTTAATTAATGAAATAATTGTGAAATTGTGTGTTTAATTAATAATTAATTGTATAATTAATTGAAAGATGTTGAAATAATGAATTGTGTGTGATTAATTTTAGAATTATTTATGTGATATAAGTATTTTTATTTGAGATAGTTAATGCTGGAGATTATTAATGTATATTGATATCTTGAAAGTGATTAATTATATATATAATTAATTAATGTATGTAAATAGATTATTACATTATTGTATTAAATAAATTTTTTATTTGTTAAAGATGGTAAAATGATGAATAATGAGAATAAATTTGGTGTGTAAATGATAATCTTTTCTAATAGGATTGTGTTTACCATTATTAATAAGGACCATGTTTTAGGATGGTTAATGGTAGTGATAGTGCCTCGGTTCTGATCATGTGGTAGGAAAAATAGAGGAAACACAATAAATGAAGAATTTTTGGGGGTATTCATCTGTGAGCGTGTCATTAATTAGTGATGATCACGTCCCCTAACATGACATCATCTTGGGTCTCCTGAGAAAGATAAGGTGTTATCTGTATATAAATGAACATGTTTTGGTTAGATATGGGGCCCCTTGGAGGTTGTTATTATAACGTAATACAAATTTAGGGATTGATTGTGTGAGGTACGACATGGAAAATATATGGATGAGGATCTCAAGATTGACCAGAAGTCGATAAAAACAATAGTTGTTGAGCTACTTAAGAAGAGTGTTTATTGAAGCTCTAAAGGTCGGAAGACTGTAAGAAGATGGTTTTTTTAAAGGTTATTGGTTGCACAACATGATGATAAAATGTTATATGGTGTAGAGATTATAATATCCCAACATTTTTACAAGTATGACTCTGCTAATTTTATTGGGAGAAGATGGGTTGTCTTTGTTTCAAGTCAAAAAAAAAGTGATTTATGAGGATGTTTTTTATAAATGTGATAAAGGTCAAAAATTCTAGTTAACATCATGGAATTTTTAATTAAAAAAATTTAGTGTTCTCCATTGAGTTGGTGTGATATTACAGGGCCCACAAAATCTCAGTGAAGGCTAAATAAAATATTAAATATAAAATATTATGCACATACTTATCATTCAAAAACAAATGAATAACTAATAACAATGCGTCAAATGCGAAATTTAAGAACGTTATTATGTCTAGATAATGTTCTTTTCCATATTCTGCATATAAAATTAATATGAATTGGATGTTTGGACTTCTCTATTGCGAAAATAATATTATTATATTTTATTAATATTATAATAATTTTTTAATATTAAAAAACTAATATCTCTAAAAAGGTCTATTGTATTAGAAATATGAGACAAACCATGGCTTCAGAATGGGCAGTTTAGTGAGTTATTTTTATGTCTAATAAAGGTTTTATGTTACTTAATTTATAGATTAATTAATTTTTAAACTAATTAAAATAATTAATTGATAAATTTAATAATATTGTTGATGAGATTCATTAAATTTAAAATTATTTAATAAGGATTGTTGTGTAGATGAAATTAAGTTATTTAAATAATAAATTTTGTAATTAAATATATTATTTTGAGTTCGTGTTTTTTAATTAATTAAATTATTGATTAATTACTTGGATTGGAATACTTATTTAATTGGGAAATTAATTAACGGTATTTATGTGACATCATATTTTTTTCAAAACACCATTTCTGTCATAATAATTTCATATGGGGTTAGATAGACATGCCATCAGTCATAGCGTGAACCTAAAATTGAGGAGGTCATATCAAGACCAATGTTGCATATTAAACTCAGTCTCGTGGTATAGGTCTATAAAACGTCAAAAATGATGATGGGTTGATTCAGGAAATTAATACGTGGTATTAATAAATAACTGATTCAATTAATAAATGTAATTAAATTAATTGATAAAATTTTATTATATACTGGATATGGGTTGGTATGCATGTTATGGGTAGGAAGTCCAGTATTTATGACACTCCCCTCTCTCTTCTTCATATCTATCCTTTTAGACTTCAATAATAAACACATTTTTTAATATTGATCATATTGATGTGTCATTAGTGGAATTAGATTCATCTTTCCAAGAGGATGGTTTGTATCAAATTCTTTTCAATGAAAATGTAGTATTTTGAGCAGATTCTTATTAAAGGGAACATGATTATTTATTCAATTTCTCTTTCAATAGTCATCGGAATAATGTGTCATTAGTGATGTTGGATTCATATCGCATGGTCATCAAATTTGATGTAGGTGGTATAAAATTAAAATCACATAGTTTTAATTTAAAATATGTGTATATAATATAAGAATTTATATTTGACATTTTTAAATTGTATTCTAGATTAAAATAATTAAATTAATGAATTAATTAAATATTGAATAGTGAAATTGGGATTTTAAATCATGAATAATTAATTGTTAAACTAATTAGGAGATATCATGTTTCTTTATTTTATAAAAATAATTGTAGAATTAATTATCGAATATTTATAATATTAATTAAATATTTAATAGGTGAATTTATTATGATATTATGAAATTTTGATTTAGTGTAATTAATTGGTTATTTATTAATGTCGTGTTAAATATTTTTGAAATTGAAAAATTATTTGAAAAAAAATTATATTGAGGATGGTGAATAGGTATAATTTATTGTTGATTAAATTATTGAATATAGTTAGGATTGTAAAATTGATTGATGTGGAACATTTAATTGATGATTTAGTTAATTCTATTTAATTAATTTACATCGAAAAATAAATTGATAAATTAATTATGGTTATTGAAATTATTATATTTGGGATATTAATTATTGAATAGATTAATGCTAGGAGTGTTTTTATTTAATGTTTGAATTAAATAAATGGATTGAGTAAGATTAAATAACTATAGAAATTAAATGAAAGAATTTTTTGGATCAAAAAATTGGGGAATTAATTGAAGGTTTTGAGTTATACTAATGAATTTTGTATTTAGTTGATATATATGAGTTGGATTAATTAGTTGAAGAATTAATTAATGTGTGTTGTTTTGATTGTCTAGTTGAAGAAATAGATGAATTAATTTATAAATTAATTAGTCTGTATTTTTTGGATATTGAATTGATAAGATTGAATAATTAATTATGGAATTAATGATTGGAAAATATGAATTTTAGGTTGGATAAATAATTGTTGAATAAATGTTGGTAAATTGAAATAGATGATTAAAGATAATTAATTTTTGATTTAATTATGTCTTTTTGAGATTGCGATGCAGATAATAAATTGTTGAACTGATTAATGAAAGGTATATGTTTCATTATTTTTTTAATTAATTAATTGGAATGGTATGGTTAGTTAATTATTTGATTAAATAATGATAATGACTGTGATTAATTAATTGCCAAATTAATTACTTTGATGGATTAATTTATTAATTCATTAATTAATTAATTATCAATGTGTTGTTAGACATTATGATTTACTCTTATGATATTTTTTAGATTCAAGGTTCAATTAAGTAATTAATTGTTGAATTAATTATGGGATATGGATGATACATTTTTAGACAATTTAGAATGGAAATAATTATGACATATTGAGTTTATAGGTATTAATTAATTAATTAATTATATATTATGTGATTGGATTGATGTAATCAATTAACTAGTGAATTATTTATAGTTATTTTGTGATAAACTAGTTATTGAGTTAGTAAATGATGTTGGAAATAACTAATTATTGAGTTAATTATATAATTGTTGAATTATAAATCATGAATAATTAATTGTTGAATTAATTTTTAGATGTCGAGTTGTGAAATGGTTAATTAATTATTTAACTAATTAAAATACATTATATAGTAATCTAATTGTTGAATTTATTAATCGAAGGGTTATGGTTAATTATATCCTGAATTAATTAATTGAATGGATGTAGTTAATTAATTGTTGAACTAATTAACAGAGTTAAAGTGACAAATTAATTAATTAATTAATACATTAACTGATATGATAAATTAATTATGGAAATTAATTACTTAAATTTATATGATTTATTAATTGTTGGGTTAACTAATAAAAATAGGTTATTATTAAATGATTCTGTGAATTAATTAATGGAATAGTATTAGTTAATTAATTATTCAATTAATTAAAATATTATAATTGACCATTTTATTTAGGAATTAATTGAAGGGATTGTTGTGATTAAAAAATTCATGAAATCAATTAATAAAATTGTTGTGATTAATTAATCATTGGGTTAATTAATGGATTTTTTTATGATAATGTTGGAATGGATTTGGACATGGTATAACCCAGCTGTGAGAATGGGATTAAAATAATATAACCAAAAGAGGTTTTAGTAACTTGTACATATGTATCCTATGATCATTAGGGGAAGAGGATTGTGAGAGCTTCTAATATTATTTACATAAGTACAGTGTGATCCTTAGAGGAAGATGACTTTGAGAGATTTTAATATTGATTATTGAAGGACTTTGTGATATTTAAGGGAAGAAGACTGTAAGATCTTCTAATATTGTTTGATGAAATATCATGTGATTCTTCATGGGGAAATATCTTGTGAGCCTTCATAAAGAATATGATGTTATTGATTTTATATTTGTATTATGATGCATTTATACTTTTTATATATTACTCACTATATACCCTTGAGGATAGATCTTGTAGTGCACATTATCCATGCTAGTATAATTTATATGATTATGTATTTAATATTTCTATATGAATTATGATAATTAATGGTAACATGGACATTCATATTTGTCATATCCCTTGGTGATATATCATACTTTGGCACATGCCGAAGTAGGTATTGAGGTTTTGTCATCCTTAAGAACCCAATGGATTTTTTTTGGTTTTTTTAGTATGTTGAGGTCATGACCAGTAGAGAAAGACTATATTATTAGAAAATAACAAGGAACCAAATGTCTAAATTTGGGATGATTACATTGATACCACAAAAAAAGAGGTAGAATATCATCCAGAACCTCATCACCCCATAACCATTCAACTCCGTTGAAGCTTTTATTTTCATGATAATCCACTAGGGAATCTACCTCAGTATAGTTGTTAGTGAAAATATGATCAATGGATGAAATATATTCAATGCATTTGGTCCACTGATTACAAATATTCCATGATAAATGAATGGAACTGAACCATAATGCATAAAAAAATAAGGGTAGAATCATATTCAATCTATATATAATTCCAGTATCCATTCAATACTTGTTCAATCACCTATATGAAATAATGTTTTTCTACCTTGAGAGAAGAAACAAGACCACAAAATCTGCATAGACATTAAAGGAAAACTCTTTGTGGATCCCCGATGACAACACAAAAACCAAAGGGGCCGAGATTGCCTCTTAGAGGCCGAACATTGTTTATTTTAATCCACACAGCAATAGGGTCTTGCCGGAATACTTCAATTGTTCCATATGGAGGTAAAGATATACCTTTAACACCAACATGATTGAGAATAGATAACTCATGTATTGAATTAAAGATGAAATATTTTTTTTGGTGTGTTTGCTTTACGTACAACAGTAATGATCACTGACAGAGTATCACATTATTTGAAGGATATGTTCTCGTGAATCTATTTATTCCTTTAATTCGAGAAGAAGTAAATGAGTTCTGTAGTAACCTCATGAAAGATATTCAATGTTTTAGGGGAGATTGAAATATGGTTCCATCCCTTTAGGAAGTCACTGATAGAGATATCCTGAGGGAAGTTTACTTCAATTAAGACTGTTAAATAATTCCACATTGTTGAAGAAAATCATCAGGTTCTAAGCTGGCCCCACTGTGCATGGCATAGCCCCCCCCCCCTTCGCCAAATGAGGGTCGTAACCTTTTCACTTACCTTCTAGTATCTTAATGACCCTTCTAGGAAATAGGCTAGCAATTCCCATCCCTTTAGGGTTTATGTGGATAAATGTAATATAAATAAATAAATTTAAAATATTAATTTTATTTCTTGTATTTTATTCATTATAGAATCTTAGACAATTATTATTTAATGGATTTGTTTCAATGCCATTGGTTGTGGGTCATTGATATGTTATAACACCCTTCTTGGGATACCTATTCGTTACCTAAATAGACATTTTGTTTTTTGTATCGGATAAAGGAAAAGGACCTAGGTTAGATTGTTGATTGGGGATAGATCATGGATAAGGGAACAAGATTTGGTTTAGAACCCGCTTGAATTTCATTATTTTCCTTACATTCAATCACATTCTAGATACATTGGAACTTAAATTAATATATAATGTTTTCACTTTTAGTTAAATATTGAATATATTGTTTTCATTTTCTTGTAACATTCAAATTTTTCATGGTTATATATGCTTCAACATTTGTGTATTTATTTAGGATGGGGGTTTACTCTAATAAAATATAGAATACTCTCCCCATGATAGACAAACCAGACCCTCACTAGTCATCATCACTCTCTAGAGTACGGGTAGGCACACCAGAGGTCATATGAAGAACAAACTCGGGGCACCGGTGAATGGCACCCGAGCTGGGATGTTACAATTTTATATCCAAGTAATTCAAAATGTTATTTTTTCAATATACTCTAGAGACTCATTCATTAGTTTGATAATTTTTATTTCATTTTTTATTTATACTTATTAAATTTTAGAGGAACCACTATGTTTAACTTTTAGATATATCCCCATTTCTTATCAATATAACTCTTTAGTTAAAAATTTGTACTTATAATCTATTTCCCTTATATAATTCAATGAATATAACAATATATTCATTTATCATTATTTAATACAATCCTATTCATCATATAATTCATTAATATGTTTTTATTGAATATTATATGCTAATTTATTTATGTATTTCATTTTTTTGTTCGAGAAATTGAAAATATATATTCTTATTAAAAATCAACCACGAAATTTCTATAAAATTTCTTCATTCACAAAATAAAAATTTTATTGATCGTTATATAATAAAAACAATATAATATAATCATTCATTCAAACATTTTATTTCTTGTTTTAAATTATTTTCCATTTTTTATAGATGCACTTCACATCCTTGTTATTATATGTCTACACTAACATATATATCAGATTTATCAATAAGATTACTTCCCATACCATTGGATAAATGTCCTTATATTATATCCATAATAACACACATATTATATATAATCATGGTACTATTTAAATCATTGAGTGAAATATCTGTAATAGTTTATTATTCATTTATCAACACCTTGAAATTGTACAAAGGTAGTAATCCCATGATGATTTTCATTTCTATCTTCATTACCTTTATCTCACCACCAATACAAGTTATAGATCAATCAAAATTAAATATTAAGTTAACAAATGATTAATATTTTTATTTTTATGTGAATTTAAAAAAATAATCTTTTTGTTCAATACTATTAAATATTCAATCATTAAAATGTTTTCGTCATGATAAATATTTTCCAATTTATACTAAATATATTTTGAGAAATTACAAATGTAAAATTTCATATACACCATATTCATCAATAAAATATATAGGGTACCTAAGATATAAGATTATCATTAGTTATAATCTTCTATCAATTATTTAGATACATATTTATATATTTTCCTACCATAAATATATCTATGATCGTAAAGAAAGAAGTGATCCAGATAGACCATATAGATAATCTTACTAAATTTTTTAGATTTGATATTTGTACCTATCATTAGAGAAAATATGTTTGCCTCACAATATTCACTAAGGAATAAGCGACTTATAATATGTTTTTTTATCCATAAACTCATTGATTAGATATAATTTTGTTCCACTATTATCCCAAAGACACCCATAGAGGTTTGTGAATAAGGGTGTTTTACTTAATTTCCATTTTTAGTGGGATATATTCCAACTATCACTAAGAACAATCTAATTTATTCATTATAAATCAAAAAATAAAAAAAATCTAAAAATGAATGAATAATGGAAAATTTATATAGTTCACCATAATGGGATAATACAATTTGTAAATATCTATAACATATTGTTGTTTATTTGGGATCACTACACATATTATGTGATTACAATGTTGTGGTAAGGGTTGGTTCAAAAACATTTTCACCTCCTCCTTTTGGTCCACAAACTAGTTCAAAAAATATAATAAAATAATAGATGATGAAAATGGTTATTATAATGAATTTTAAGATAATATTAAATAAAAATTCATAAAGTTATTTTATTGATTATGATTTAACCTTTTTGAGAAAATCTGGTTCATCAATTATTTTCATCATTAAAACATATCCTCTTCTAGAAATCACAACATACAATATATTTTTTCCTAATTCATTTTTATTTTCCCCAAAAACCTATTATATACCTCATAAAATATCATTCTTTTAAATTTTATATTTTACCTTCATTTAATTAAATGTGTAATCCCCTGATTAGTTATTAAAATCATGCATTATTAATTCTTTAAAATCACAAATACAATACATATCTCAATTTATAGTTAAAAATAAAAGAATCATTAAACTCTCAGAATCCCCATCCACCACTGTGTGATTATTCCCAACCATAGCCTAGCTCAATCCAGTTCACTAATAAATCCAATAAACCATGAAACGTAAATATAAAATTCCCATGATCAATACCTATTTATCATTTTTAAATTTTAGTAACTCTATAGTGAATAATTTGGTGTTCATGATAGTTTCATTTTTTATCCACTTTAATCTAGAAATTCATCCGAAGAAAACATAAATCCTAATAACATGTGCAATGACTAACCTATCAATTTTTATATAAACATTGTCATCACAAACGTCATAGATAGAATCTGGTTTCTTCAAAACTGGCACACGACCGAGTCTGTGTTAAAACAAAAAGGTCTTTCTTGATCCCCACGGGCTAGAAAAATTGCCCAACTATCATAAAACCAAATTTGGGAATGATTTAATAGAGTTTATTAACATAAAACAACAACTTATTCGTGTAAAAAAATCTGTATTTTTAAACCAAATTAACTTTTACAAAATTTAATAATTGAATTAAAAAATTTAGAACAATTTTTAAAAACTATTACAAAGTAAAAAAACAAAATGGACAGCCCATGAACCACCTCAAGCCAATGAGAAATTCTCAAAAGCCATCTTCAAAACACCACATCACGAAGGACCGCTAGAAACACAGACCACAAACACTAAATGCTTTATAAAAACTTCGACAAAGATACCCATGTCTACATATGGCCAATGCTATAAGTAGGGTGTTATCTAAAGCCCAGTAAAATGCCACGAAAAAATATTCAATGTGATAATCATTATAAGAATTTTTTTTGAAAGTTTCGTAAACATGAAATGGTAATGAAAATCATTAGATGATTAAACATTAAATAAAATTTGATTCCATGTTGGATAATTTAAAAGAAATCAATAATTTTAGATAGAATGAAAAATCTACTAAATTTTTCCAGAAAAACATATTTTATGCCGATCGTATGAAAAAAATAATAAATGAACACTAGAAATGGGAATATAACCATAGGGACTAGCTCGTTGTGGGTACCAAGTACCTCGTACTCTGTGAAATTAGTCATCAAAATATCTGTTCTTGTTAACATGAGCCACTAGTATGGATCATAACCATAACTATAAAACCCCAAGATTTCATAGTATGTTATCTCATTAAATCAATTAAACAGTCTGCGCTTAACACAACACTGAGTTCGAGCGCACCACAACATAACAAACTAGCAATTCAAAAAGTGATTATGAATAGTATTTACTAAATTTTGAATCTTATATAATCTATATAATTTAAACATCAATATTATGTGTCTCTTAGACATAATATAAGAAAAATTCATTTTTCAGATAAAAGAAGTATTTTTACAAAAATGAAACTTACGACCTTCAAATGGAGAACCCTTTTTAAACTCATTATTTATCACTTTTATATATTCAATTAAATGAAATTATATTATTCATTAGAATAATGACAAAAAATAATTTTTTGATAAATTTTGGGTACTTTTCTAATAACTTTCATATTTTGAACAATAGTGAAAAATAATATGTTATAATCGAAAATAACTTTTTTAATCGAAATAATTTATAGTGTTAAATTATGCATTTGAAAGGTTTTTAAGTATAATCAGATTATATTTTTATCATTTAATACAATGTTGGTCATTACAAGTAATTTCACATTTTTAATTTCCCCAAATAAGTGTCAATCTTTGGACAGATTTTGCTTTTTAAAAACCCACTTTTTAGTTTTGACAACAGAAATTAATTTTAAATTAATAAATGAAACATATATGTTTTGAAATTGAAAAAATAGACTTAATTTTTAAATTCAGTATTTCAAAATTAGATTTGGTTTAATTTTGGGTGTTTTCTAAAAATATTAAATTTTTTATAAATATTGAAAAATACTACGTTATTATTTAAAAAAGAATTTTTATTTAAGCAATTATTTATTTAATTTAAATTTATTTTATGTCAAAATAGATATATAATACCTATTTAAACTCAATGTAACTCATTGGAGTCATTTTATAATAAAATTATATGTATTACATTTTATTAATATTTTTAACCAATTTTACCCACCTCTTAGGAGCTTTTGCAAATTTGCATAAAATATAATTTTACCGCTTATTTGTGTTTAATTTTAAAATTATGAGAGATACATTTAATATCAGTAAGTAAAATGTGGTTTAATAATATGATTTTATTTTTGTGAATAGTAACATTTGACTTTTATTTACCTTGGTTAAAAGTAAATAGGGTAATTAAGGGTAAAAATGATATTATAATTACCCTAACACATGTCCTAATTAAATTTGATAATCATAATTCAACAAAAATCAACCTTATGAATAAAATATTATCGTATTTGGTCTAAATGGATTATATTGGGACATTTATTATTATTTTATTTAAAAAAGTGTTAAAAGAATTAAATTCAATGTTTAATAACTAAACAATTTTTAATATATGGTTACACACAATATAAATTTGACTATAAATATTAATTAGAAAGATAAAATTATTTCTGAAATAATAGTTTTTTATTTATAATTTTTAGATATTGAATAATTAAATTTATTTATGACACAATGATGAAGTAGTAATTACCATATTAATTCCATATTAAAATAATTGATATTATAAATATCAAAATAAATTTAAATTGAGACTTATGATAAATTAATCTAATTTTAAATGTTAATATGAAATTTTAGGGTTGTATAAATAAATTTTATTCGAAGTGAAAATGTTTTTAAAACTTTAATAAAATCAAATACTAAATAGTGTCAAAATTGACATAATTGAGTTTTTAAAACAAATACAATATTATTAATTGATATAATATTCATAAATATCTAAGGATCATCCAAAGGACTTAGATAAGGTTATATATATTAATAATGAACCACATGGGGTTATCTTGGCTTTTTATATTCTGTTTATTAACCTCATAATACAGAAATACAAAGAGACGTGGTAAATGTCAAAATATTTAACTAAGAGTTAAATCTAAAAGATAAGGTTTGTATGATGACCTATAAATTCTAAAACCTTTTAGATGAGAGTTTTTTGATCCATACCCACCTCATACTCTAATGTATTTATTTTTTAGCCATTTGAAACCGAAAATTATTTTATTATAAAATAATATTTCAATATTTTCATAAAGTTACCCTAACCTCTCTTATAAAAGGGCACTTACTCTTCTCATAATTTGACACCTCCAAAGCCTTTTGGCTAGACAAAACCCTACCAAAATATACTCCCAGGTTCCCTCAATTAATCCTTGAGGCCTTACATTGATAAAAAATCCATCCTAAGGAGCCATTTTGATCAACTCAAAAGGAAACTCCTGAAACAGATATAAAAATTTCTCCACAATCTTTCTTGTTCTTCTCTTCTTCCACTTCCACATTATTTGTTTTTCCATAAAAAAATAATAAATACAGTACCTCCAACATACTGTGATATTATTATAAATATGGTACAACCATATTTGTTATTCTATCAATCCTACAAATGACAAAGTCACCATACGTGCGTATGTACGACTTACCGTTTCCACGTCGAGGTGTAGTTTGTTATTAAAACACCTAATTATTTGTATGGGTATAATAATGAGTATAATGGATGTAAATAATAAATATAACATTTTAATTATTCTTTTTATAAGATTTACCATCCAATTATATACGATTTCCCCATAAATATAATAATATTTTCACTCGTGCGTACGTAAGGATTACTATCTCCACGACGCGAGGAGATTCATTCCCATGTTCACCGTTCAACGATGATTATAAAAATATATATTTTTAACAAGTATGTAATATATGACATAAATATGCGAATA
Organism: Viscum album; assembly: GCA_963277665.1. Classification (NCBI taxonomy): domain Eukaryota; kingdom Viridiplantae; phylum Streptophyta; class Magnoliopsida; order Santalales; family Viscaceae; genus Viscum; species Viscum album. The sequence goes on along the minus strand of OY728156.1, from coordinate 1,425,951,842 downwards.
GAGATATATTTATGTATTTATGTACTTACATATATCTTATTCACTTACTCTCGTTCAATATGATATGAAACCCAAAACAGAGTTTATGGGTACGTACAGCCTATCGTGTCTGTAAATGATTCCTTCCATTAATATACCAACCTGTTTTAAAAATTTATATTATAAATATATTTAATATATAAATCATGTTTTATATTCTGGAAGTATTTAAATCATGATCAAAATGATAGAAGTTAATCGTGTAGGATAAAGAAAGCGATTATTACCGAAACTGTTAATTTAACAAGAAAATAATTACTAAATTGGAATTACAAAGTCATAAATGAACCATTTATGATATATGAAATATGAATATGGTCATTGTATAATTTAATAACATACTACAGTCATTATTCATGAGGTTAAAAATACCCTCAACCAAAAGAATGCATAAGGTAAGAGTTAATTTCACAATCTCTTTATTATCCGTGGATGATTTTATATAAGTATCTACTGGTACATATATGTTATCCATGTCAATGTTTCATAAAAGTTTTTTCAAATTGTTTATTTTAAGGGAATTTTTACTAAAAAAACATTTCAAATGTTTTACCAATTTATTCTTCTAAACCATTCTCATTAATGTCTATGTTTTCACAAAGGATTTATGTATTTATTTATATAAACATGGATGTTTAAAAATGTTAATTCCTTTCAAAAGTATCAAAGAGGTATGGCTCAATTTGATTCAAAACTATTTTTAACTGACTTCCTTTTTAAATTATATGACTTTTAATTGATTTTATGAAAAATGGATATTTCTCTCTAGGATTTTTACTGATTATTTTCAATTATGACTCCATCTTTTATGGGATATTATTTTTGATCGAGGTTGATTTATTATAATTATAATCTTTCATATATAATTTAAGGTTTTGAGATATTCTTGAATGTGGATGTGTTATTTTCATACCATTCATGGTTTATAGATAACGTATTGACATTTTGTATGTTATTTTTAATATGATTTTCTTTATTATGTTTAATCATTTCCATTTGTGGAATGCATTGGACTTAATAAGTGACAGGTGTATCCTTCTATAGCTCATCAATGTATCGGTAGGTCTAATGTGGCAAACTAGTGTCATGGAACAAGGAATTGAAAAAATCATATTTGTAGTCATGGCACAAGATCGTGACTATGTGGTTATGATGTCTAGCACTATGAATTCCATCATTATGAAATTTACGGTTGATATTGCATGTGATTATTCAACTATAAAAATATTTGTGTTAATAATTAAATAGAATTATTTGACTTAATTTGGACATATTATGCATAAGTTTATGTTTATAAGTCTTATTTTTTAGTCCTATGCATTTACTTTTATGTATATTCTTATTTATGAAAGATTCCAATATATTGTTATCCTTACTGAGCATCTAAGATCACCCCTTTATTATGTTTTATTTTCCCAAGATTCCATGAAGTGTATTATGATTGATAAGTTGGGTTAAGCTAGAGGATTAATGGAATTCTCAAGGGATAATTTATGTTGTGTTTTATTTCCTAATGTGTAATGTAATGTTCAATTATGTAATCTATTTTCCAAGACTGCTAAACGGATAGGTCTTTCAGGACATGATTCCTTGTAATCATGCCAATGTTTCAAAATAATGCACAAAATCTAGGTAAATAAGGTCTGGCCATTATAGTTGGTATCAGAGGATGTTTAAGAATAACCATTGAAATAGATTTAGATAAACATTTATTAGATAACATTACCCTAAAATTGACATTGAAGATTTTTATAGAATAACATCTACAATTTTGGTAATGTAGAGATTTTGTGAATTTTCCAATAAATACATCCATGTCTTGATTCGAGTAGGTAGAGGCAGCTCGTTCATCGATTTACCTAGGAGTGAAAACTCTAACAATGTGTTTCGAGCATGACCTGGGGTATCTTGGTACATGACAACATGCTATGTTTCACTATTGGTTATTACACTCCCAGGGGATATGCTTAGCATAATTCATATTTTTATTACAAGAGATTATAAAAGATTTTAGAATAAATACTTCCACAATGAAAACATTTTATGATTATATATTATATGCATAATCTTTTCAATTTACTTATGTATTTTCAAAGATTGGAATTATGCATTGTGATTCATAAACTAACCTAGTGTATTCTATTGTTTAGAAATAGTGCCTAGTAGAAGGAATAAGAATTCCAGCAATACGCATGATCGAAAGACTAAAAGGATCATATCATTCAGGGTATTAAGCTATCATTTGAAAAGAAAATAATCTCCCACATATTATGATCATATGACAAAATAATATCTTGTGTTAATAAGATATGTAAATAGTTCTATGAGTCATATGGCTTTGAATGGAAGCAAGAGAGGGAAAGGATGGAATAGAGAAAGATGGATAAAGGGAAGAGGGGAAAGAAGGATTTTATCATATGTGATAAATGAAGACAGAATCACCTTGGTAAATTTTTAAATAGAATGGGATTTTGTTATATGTATGAAGAAAAAGGACACCATGTATGTGATTACAAGGGTAAGAAAAAGGTTTCAAATGTACAGTGCTTCATCTGCTAGGAGTTGGGACACTACGCCAAGCAATGTCCAAATCATCAGGGTATACACCAAATGTTGCTATTGGATAATAATAAAATTTTTATACATCTGAAATAATGAGGAATTATTAGATTTCTTATGTTGTCATAAAATTATTATGTCACTTTTGAGTATCATATTAATGTTGTACATGATTTAAGTATTATAGAGTAAAAAAGGATTGTATTTCTGTAATATTTCATTATTTACTAGAGTTTTTTTGGAACTAGGAAACATGACTCAATAAGAAGGTAATTTTTTTGGAAAATATATGGCTTAGAGAAAGATAAACCATAATATGGTTCTGCTGTTGATTTTGTGATTTTTTAAAAATATAATATTGATTTCGATAAATTATATTGGATATTATTGACTTCCTTGAAACTGATTAATGATTTGTATATTTTATCATTGTTGGATTTTACAACATTTTTTGATATAAGAAGTATATCCAGTATTCTATATGGAATAATAGAGAATGATTGTAATCAATATGGTCCTATGGTAAATCAGGGTGTTAGAGTGATTTAAAATAATACATTATGAAGGTATTCACATGTTATTACATGGAAAAAGGATCTTCAGTGTGTTCACCTTCCTTATAAATTTTGGACTGTGAGTTTGGGAAGATGTATTTTGGATAATTCTAAAGGATAGAATTTATTATGTTTTTTATGGTTAAATAATTTCTTGAGATTATATTTGGATTTCCATAAAAAGGAAAACCCAGAAGTTGGGTGATAACCCGTCGCGTCTGGTAAGGCTGCGAGACATGAACGCGCAACCGAAGGGCGACATTGGTGGTCACCTACCACTGTCCCATGTGAGATCCTGGTTTTAAAATGTATAGTTTTAAAAATATTCTGACAAATGAATTAAAAATTCAATATTGTTGTAACCCAATAAAATTAGGATAAATAGAATATTTTTTTGAATTCTATTATATTTTGAAGTGATAGATGAGTTTGTGGTAAGAATTATTTGAATGAAGATACTCTACTTGACATGTATATATTATTCCTCTTATTCAATGAATAAATTAATTTGTAAACATTAGGGAAGGGATCTTAATGAAAAATGGTGTTATTCTAATACGTTATGTTTTGTTGAACTAGAGATATTTTATATCATCGTAGACTGAAGGATTTGAGGGACTCCATTTTACACTTATTTATGATGGATGACCTCAATCACTATCTATAAATATTTACATATTTCCTTTAATTATGTGTCACTAATTTCCACCAATGTTTTCTTAATTGAGATCATAATTTGGTGGTAACATTTTTATTCCCTTTACCTTCTATTAAGTCTATATTTTATTTAACCAATTTCTGATGTGGGTTTCCCACAGAGATATTTTTTCTAGTTTTAAAATTTTATTTTCAAAGAACAATTTCAAATTGTGAGGACCCAATTTATTGAATGAGGGGAGAATGTAACAACCCGTGATTTCATAGTATGTTATCTCATTCAAGTAATTCAATAGCTTACGCTACACGCAACACTGAGTTCGATTGTACATCAACATACCATACTAGTTGTTCAAATAGAGCTTGTGAAAAGTATTAACAGAATATTGAATCTTATATACTCTTTAGAATTTTAACATCCATACTATGTTTTTCTTAGACATAATATAAGAACAAATTCGTTTTTTCAGATAAAAGACGTATTTTTCTAAAAATGAAACTTTACCACCTTTTAATGGAGAACCCTTTTTAAAACCAATATTTGACACTTTAATATATTCAATTTAATGAAAATAAATTATTCTTTAGAAGTGGGACCAAAAAATTTAGTTTGGATAATGTTTTTTACTTTTCTGATAACCTTAATATTTTGACGAATAGTTAAAAACCCTAAGTTCTAATTGAAAAAACCTTTTTAATCGAAATAATTTATTTTGTTAAATTATGCATTTGATAGGTACAGAAGTATAATTTGATTATATATTTAACATTTTATATAATTTAGGTCATTATAAGTAATTTCACATTTAAATTTGACATAAACTCATGTCAATCTTTTGATTGTTTTTAACTTGTCAAAAACTTGCTTTCTGGTTTTGATAATGGGAATTAATTTTAAATTAATAAATGCAACTTCTTTGTTTTGAATTTTGTAAAATAGACTTCATTTTTGAATTCAGAATATAAAATTTATGTTTGGCTGATTTTTTGGTATTTTTTGAAAACATTCAATTTTTAATGAATAGTGAAAAACACTATGTTATTATTTAAAAAAGAATTTATATTTAAATAATTATTTATTTTAATTTATTTTATTTAATGTCAAAATAGATATATAATCCCTTTATATGTTCAATTTAATTCATTAGAGTTATTTTATAATAAAATTATATGTATTAAATTTTATTTATCTTTTTAACCACTTTTACCCACCTCATTGGAGCATTTCCAAATTATAATAAATCTAAATTTTACCACTTCTATTTATTGAATTTCAAAAATCCGAGAGACATGTTTAATATCACTATGTAAAATGTGGTTCAATAAGATGAAAATAATTTTTGGTGAATGGTAACTTTTGACTTTTATTTAGCACAGTTAAAATTAAACAAGGTAAATAAAGGTAAAAATGATATCATAATTACCCTAAAAATTTTCTTTATTATATTGGATAAGAATAATTTGACCAATAACAAACATAGGAATATAATAAGATCTGTTTTGGTCCACTTGGATTAAATTATGACTTTTATTATTATTTTATTTAAAAATGAGTTAAAAGAGTTAAAATCAATGTTTAAAAACTAAACCATTTTTAATGTATTGTTACACAGAATATAAATTAGACTATGAATATTCATTAAAAAGATAAAAATATTTCCAAAATAATTGTATTTTTTCTATAATTTTTAGAGATTTAATATTTTAATTTATTTATGACACAATGATGATGTAGTTATTACCTTATGAATGAAATATTAAAATAATTGATATTATAAATATCCAAATAGATGTAAAATGAGACTTTTGATGAATTACACTAATTTTATAGGTTGAAATGACATTTTAGGGTTGGTTAGATAAATTTTATTCAAATTGATAAAGTTTATGTGACTTTCAAAAAAAATCAAATAATAATTAGTGTCAAAATTGACATAATTGAGTTTTTAAAAAAATTCTATATTATTAATTGATATAATATTCATAAAAATATAAGGCTCGTCCAAAAGACTTAGATAAGGATATATATATTAATAATGAACCAAATGGGGTTCTCTTGGCTTGTTATTGTATGTTTACTGACCATATAATATAAAAATACAAAGAGACATGGTAAATGTCAAACAATTTAACTAATAGTTAAATCTAAATGATAAGGTTAGTGTGATGACTAAAACATGTCTAAAACATATTGGTTGAGATTTTTTTGACCTATATGAAATTTAGACTCTAAATAATTCCTTTTTGAGACATTAGAAACCGAAAATTATTTTATTATAAAATAATATTTCAAACTTTTCCTAATGTGACCCTCACCTCTCTTATAAAATGGCACTTCCACTTCTCATAATTTCACCCCTCCATAGCCTTTTTGGCTAGGTCAACTCCTACCCAATTATCTTCCCATATTCCCTAACTTCATCCTAGAGTCCTTACATTGATCATAAATCGAATCTAAGGATCCCTTTTGATAAAATCAAAAGAAAATAGCCGAAGTGGACGTAATAATTTCCCTACCATCTTTAATGTTATTTTATTCTTCTACTTCCCCTTTGATTTTTGTTTCCATAGCAATATAATAAATCCTTTACCTCTTACATATTTTTATTTTATTATAAATATAGTAAAACCATATTTTTTATTATATCCATCCTATAAATGACAAAGCCACCATACATGCGTACGTACGGTTTACCATCTCCACGTTGTGGTGTAGTTTTCTATTCAAAAAATTCATTATTTGGATGCGTATAATAATGAGTATAACTAATGTAAATAATAAATATAATATTTTAATGACTCTGTATATAAGGTTTACCATCCAATTACATACGATTTTACTATCAATATAATTATATTTTCTCTCGTGCGTACGTACGGATTATCGTCTCCACGACGCGATGAGATTCATTCCCATGTTCACCATTCAATGATCATTATAAAAATATATTTTATTAATAAGTATGTAATATATGTAATAATAATGCTATTGGAGATATATATATGTATTTATGTACTTACATATATTTTATTCACATACTCCTGTTTAATAAAATATGAAAACAGAAACAATATTTATGCGTATGTACGACCTACCGTCTCTATAAACGGTGCCTTAAATTTCATATATCTATCTATTATAAATATTTATATTATAAATATATTTGATATATAAATCATGATTTTTATACTGGAAGTATTTGAATCAAGATCTAAATTATACAAGTTAATACACTTTTGACAACGAAAGTGATTATTACCCAAAATGATAATTGAACATAAAAATCATTATTAAATGGGCATTATGAAGTCATAAATGAATCATTTATGACATAATAAATATGAATATGGTTCTGTTGTTATTTAGTAATATACTATGGTCATTATACATGAGGTTAAATGTACCCTCGACCAAAAGAAAGTACAAGGTAAGGGTTAATTTCACAATCTCTTTATTATCCAAGGTTGATTCTACGTTAGTATCTGCAGGGACATATTTATTATCCATGACTATTTGTCATAAAATATTTTTCAAAGGGAAAATTTTTAATAGACTTTTTCTAAAAACAACATTTTAAATGTTTTAATGATTTATTCTTCTAAACCGTTCTCATTAATATCTATGTTTTTAAAATGGTTTTAAGGATTTATTAATATGGACATGAATGTTTAAAAATGATAATTTCTTTAAAATGTTTAAAATTTGTATGGGACAATGTGACTCAAAACTATCTTTTAAATGATTTAGTTTATAAATTATGTGGATTTTAATTGATTTCATGAAAAGGGATATTTTTGTATAGATTTTAACTGGTCATTTTCTACTATGTCAACATCCATTACGGGAAATTTTTCTTGATCGACGTTGATTTATTATAATACAAATATTTTAAATTATATTGAAAGTTTTGAGATATGTTTGACTATATATGTGTTATTTTTATACCAGTCATGGTGTATGGATAATTTAATGACATTTGGTTTGCTAGTTTTAATATGAATGTTTATATTATGTTTAAACCTTTTCACATGAGAAATGTATTTGACATAGTAAGTGGCGGGTGGAGCCTGCTATAGCTCCTCGACGCATCAGTAGGACTCAAGATACAAACTAGTGTCTTGGAATAAGGTCCTGAAAAAATCTTATTTTTATTTTTGGAACAAGGCCTTGACTATGTGGTTATGAAGTCTAGCATTATGCATTCCATCATTATGAAATTTTCAATTGATATTGAATGTAATTATTCGACTAGTGAAATACCCATGTGAATATGTAAATGGAATTATTTGATTTAAATTGGCCATATGATGTAGATGTTTATGATTAAAAGTCTTATTTTTTAGTCTTATAAATTTCCTCATATGTATTTTCTTATTAATAAATGTTTCCATTATATTGTTATCCTTACTAAGTATCTGAGCTCACCCTTTTTTTGTGTCTTATTTTCCCATAATTCCATGAAGTGTATTATGATTGATAAGATGGATAAAGATATGGGATTCATGGAATTATCAAAGGATAATTTATGTTGTGTTTTATTTCCTAATGGGTAATGTAACGTTCATTTATGTAATATATTTTCCATGATTTCTATATTGATCGGTATTTTGGGACTTGATTCCTTATAATCATGCTAATGTATTAAAATAATTCACCGACTCTTAGTAACTAGGGTTGGGGAATTACAATGAACTAGTGGTCCCCCAACATCATCATCATCATTGTTTAGATACTATTGTCATCATCAAACTTGTTACATGAAATTGGGGCCAAACCCCACTGGATCACTAGCATACTTGTACACGTCCACCCACCAAGATAATCGTGTTTTCCCTCTTTTCCTCAAAAAGTTTCTACAAGACATTAAATATAATTGAAACATCAAAATACCACATAAACATCACACACATACCAAACATGCCACACACATGTCACATGATCCCCTTTTTCATTCAAATTCATTTTGGAAATCATACTCACATCAAAACATCCCACAACATGTTCTAATTCTCTTTCACACATCAAAAATCCATTAAACAATTTTACAAAACCATTACATGATTTTACACATCACATAAAAGAAATTTCACATTAAACTAGTCTATTTAAAAATTATAGTCTTACCAAATCAACTTGCAAACATAGTTTCACCTCTTACAATAATCAAGAAACTATGTAAAACATTCACAAAACAATTCCAAGGAGTGTAGCCATGTTTTGCACATAAAATAATTTTAAAAATAATCTTTGAATACCAAATCATACTAATAACAAATAAAATCTGAATTTTCATCAGTACCTTTATTTAATAAAACTATTTCATGCATCATAATATAATCCCAATGATCACAACATGGAATACACAATAAAAACACTCTTTTTTACAGAACAATTCCACTTGAAACCCAACTTTTTAATAAATGATACCAATTATAATTTCCAAAACAAAAAAAATAGATGATAATCATGCTAAAAATACAAATCAAGAAAAGCCAACTCATTTAATAATGCTTACACATGAAATTTCCTGTCATTCATGCAAAAAACCCCAACCCATTGTGTGAAACATCAATTGCACCACCGCCACACCACAAAGAAGTGAAATCAATCCCTATTCCACAATATAACACTAAAATGACACAAAATAAAACTGGAGGTATGATTCCTAGAATCTGGTCATTTTAGATCCATAATAAATGTTGAAGAAACACGACGTAAATGTGAGGAATAAGAGAGGAAACACACTTACAAGAGATATCTTGAATAAAACACCCCAAATACACTAGTATCTGAATTTACAACCAGAAAACTATTCAGGTGATGAGCGAATAATTCTGAGGAGGTCATGTAAAAAGTAAAATGGGAGAAAATAGTGAAAATGAATGAGTTATGACAGAAACAAGTTACCACTTTAAATCGAGATGATTTTAAATTGCTTAAGAAGTTTTTCCCTAATCCGTGATGTAAATGAGAACCGAAGAGGGAGACATGAATATGAGTGAACTTCTAGGACTGTTGGATTTGATTGGGAGGTGGATTCACTAAAAAAAGAGAAAAAAATTAATAAGATAGTAAAAAAAATAAAAAATATGAAATGGGCTTATGGGCTGGCCCAATTACATAAATAAATACCGAAATCCAACAAGATTATGGATTCCTAGAGGGTCTAAATTAATATGGTGGGGTTGATAGTTTATGGGTGGCCATATAATAATTATAATGGATGAAAAATGATAAAAAATTAAAGAGTTATAAAATAATAAAAATTGTGTTTAAAATATTGAAATGGGATCATGGTTTGGCACAAATAGTGAAACTCACCATTTCCACCAAAATGTATAGGAAACCCCAACAACAAAGAAGAATGAAAATTAAATGAAACAATCCCTTTAAAATAAGATATTTATGTGAAAATTTTCCCCACCATAAAACATTCCTCCCTCGGAAAGCCACAATAAGGCCAAAAATAAAAACCAAACCTAGCCAAAAGGCCAAAATAGACTCTTTTGCTATGTTTTGACTGCCCCAAAATGGAAAAAACAGCCCTATTTGATCAATAAAGAAAGGAATATTCTCACCCACCAAAACATACACAACATTACTAAAACAATAAAGCATAATCAATCTTCATCCCAAAAAAACACCTCAAAACACGGTTCGAACAAGACTCAAGAAATTTACCCGAATGAACAACAACTTCGAATAGGGTTACCAGAGTCTCACTATAGTAAAACTATTGGAATAACTCCAATACCAATATTTACCCATGGAGGACGTTTTTAGTAAAATATCACTAAACAAACAAATGTATTTCCTTGAAAATACCATGGAAAACCCCGAGTTTCTGATATGTGGAGATAGAAATGGGTCCCCCACCATAATAGAAAACACATATTTTCCCGAGACAGAATAGGGACACTAACATGGGGAGGCCCGAACATACTCCCTATCCTAAGAGGTATACATTCATTAGATGTTTTCAAAATAACTTACATGAGACCCATATTGGGTCTCCCCACCAAAAGTACCAACCATATTATCCAACTAGAACGTGAAGGTTTGAATATAACCCAAAATTTAAATGGTTTACATCACCACTTGGTCAGTCTCCACTGTTAAGGAATACATGGGCTAACTATATGGATCATTCTATCCCAAGGAGAGATATTGAACAGTTACATGTGCCAATGTGCATGTCCATGCAGAGACTATGTAACAGCTATTTTATCTTGTCTCACAGTGTCCTAGGTTGGTGCATGGTTACTACTAACTTTGCCCAAAATGTGAGCAACCATCTGCCAAGCACAAATTTCATACTTTCTTCTACAGACTCAAAGGAAGCCAAAGGGTGACAAAAATGGTCATAAGAAATAATGTGGGAACAAGATTCCCCCACATTATTCCAATTAATGAGAATAGCTAGAGAAAGTTGAAAATACCAGAGGTTTAAACCGTTCCCATCTTTCATACCATGGGTGGGAAATAGAAAAAAAAAATTAATGTCCTAATGATTTCCTTTACTACACGCCAACTTCAGTTCAGGAGCTATGGCTAGGGCTTAGATGATCGAAGAATCTTCGGGCACGTAGTTAGGACTTAGAAACCCCTAAATGAATCTTCTTCATTCAGTGCCGTAGACAACTACAATGTGATCCCAAATGAGTTGATTGAGAAACAACACACTCTAAACTCACTTTACCAAAACCTGACATCTTTCCAATGTAGGAGCTTATAAGATGCACACAGATTGCCCCCTATTTTTTTAGATGAAAAATGGAAAGATGAAAGGATATATGAAAACACATTACTATAGACAAAGGATATAAAGATTTTCTATAGGGAGGCACACATATGACAAAAAAGAGACTCTCATAAGATTACACAACCTTCAAATTTCTAGTCAAAAAAGCACATGACATCGAAAGGTGTCACCGAACATGACCCTTGTTACTGGTAGAATAAATATATTTATAGGGGGATTATGTCTATTACCAAATAGAAAAAAATTTCATAAAAATTGAAATATCACCCACTTATGACCATATTCACTACACAGTTGGTTTTACATGAACCCTCATTTCATAGAGACTGATGAAAGACCCATATGCCCTCTTAGACAACAGATTAAAATTAAACCCTAGACCTCTTCCCCTGATGGAGACTTAGGTAACATAAGGAGCTAAGGTCTCTTTCAACCTTCAACTCCCACTATCCCACTACAAGTGGACCAACAAAACCAAGATAGTAAATGGTGTGTTCTCAACCTCCAAAGAAAGAGAAAAATACTCCACTCATTGATCAACTGGAGGAATTTTCAATGGTGAAACTATAAGTTATGCACTACATTTCTGTGATAAATCATTATTGGGGTGTACTATTTCCACTAAGAGAACCCAAGGATCCATCCAAGTATGTCCATTAGTCAAAAAAATTACTAGTCAAAACCACACACTTGAGGGGATCCACCACAAGGGCCTCCTGATGTTTTCTCAGAAGAGACCAATAATTATCCCTCCAACCCAACATTCCAACCAAACATAAACCTAAATCATCATTCAAACAACAGGGGTTATTGTACACAAAAAATCCAACAAATAAACATTTCCAAAATCAAATAAGACACACCACCCAAACTAGTCGTCAAGACATCATGTTTTCCAATAAAATAAGTCACTTCATTGAATATAAATGGGTTACTGGTAAGAGTACCCAAAAATGGTATAAGGCCCCGACCTTAAACCATACTTAATATTGAATTAAATGAATAATTCACATAGAGGATCTTTTTAGGTTTAGAGTTTTAGAGAATTATGACATTACTATTACAACTCCAAAGATTACAAAGTAGATACTTCTACTAAGTTTCCATAAAATAAAAACTCTAAAAAAGAAACATGTATTGTTCCATGTTTTAGGTAGCATGACTTTCCCTTGATCCCATACTTGACCCTATTACACGTTAAGTCCTATGAAAAACAATTCAAAAACATGGTATGAGCATAAAAAGCTCAGTAAGGGATACACAATGAATGAAAACTGTTAGTTTTTCAAAACAACTAGTAAACCATGTATACTTTATCAAAGGAATACTTTTCACCTTTATGAAGTAGTAAAAACTCTTCCCTGAATAAAAGTTCATTACATATCCTTCTGTAACCAAAATATTACCATAAAACGCAAATAAAGATCACATAACATATAAAGGTAACTTGGGACATAAACATACTTAAATGGAATAACCATACGGTCGACTTCCACACATACTTAATGGAATAGCCATATGGCCAACTTCCATACCCAATGCATTGGAGGTTATAACATAACCACTGGTCCTGGTATTCACGTTACCACCCTTCATATGGTTTATCACATAACCACCCGTCAAATGTCCAAGTACCATTATAAAATCATAAGACATAAAACGAATATAATGGAAGGATAACATTTCCACACATCGATCACAATTTATCACTTAAATATATTGACATAACAAATCCAATATAAAAACCATTTTCAGTACCAAAATACATAAAAGAGTATATGGTATTTATTTCATTTTATATAAACATTAAATCTTGTTGAGGAATCCAAAGACCAAATAATACTCGCGGCGGCGTAAAAGGTTGTTGTCACCTCGTACGTTAAAAGTAACATTCCTTTTTGTCGTTTAGTAAAACTCTTCATAGAAAAATATTCCTTTTGTATAAAAGTAAAATTCAAAGGGTTTTACACACCGTATAAAAGATGGTTGTTTATTAAATGAAATATTCCTCAGTGAAAGGAGATTGAGACGAAGTCCCTTAAAAATTCGGTATCCTTAGATTAAGGATAAATCAATTACGTGATTATGAGTGACAAATATGAATACACAAAATATTAGTGGATATTAAGTGTAAAACAATTAGAGGTCATTCACACATAATCTTGGAAAAACAAAACCAATGACATGGATTTTTAACTCAATGAAATAAGATTGAGCTATGATTTCTGATTCAAGTTCATCTAGATGACAAAAGAATTTATCAATGAGATGACTATGTGTAGAAATAGTATATCCACACAAAGGATTGTGGAAACTACAACATAGAGATTGCACATATAATCATGGAATAATAAAATCAAGAAGTAGACGTTAAACCCAAATAATTGAATGTGGGTTAAGAAGTTCCCTTAAAGAAATTCGACAGTCTAACGACATCACTTCAAAATTCAGAAAATGAGTTGATGAGAGATAAAAAGGGTATCTCATCACTTGGACATAAAATTTACATCAATAAGGATATAAAAGAACATATCTGAACATAATAGTATGTGAATTAAAATAAATAACGAAAGAATTATTTTAAAAATAGGAGGGTGAAAGGTTCCCATACTGACTTGGGTAACTTTCGAAACGTACACCCCATTGAAGAAGGGTCATACAATGAATATTTAAATTCCCAAAAATGAAATTATATTACACGATGAGTATAATAATGGGAAGTACATAAACCACTCAAAAGAAATGGTGGATAAGTAAGCATAAATCTCATGGTACTAAAAGTGAAATGAACAATCCCTTACGAAAACTCGGCAGCCTAACGGCGCCACATAAAACATCCAAAAAAAGATTGTTGAGATCAAATAGAGTCTCTCATCAAATTACAATAAAATTTACAGCAAGAGGAATATAAAAAACATCCCACATTATAACAAATAGGATATTAAAAGAAGTGAAATAAAGGATAGTACTTAAAAAGATTTAGAGAGGATAAATCTCTTACGCAAATTCGGCATCCTAACGGCGCCACTCAAAACATCAAAATTGGATTAATGAGAGAAAATAGGGTCTCTCATCATATGAATATAAAAAGTAAAGTACGAGTAATATAAAAGAACATCCCAATAATAAGAAATATGATCTTAAAAGGAATGACATAAAATACTGTACATAAAAATAAAGAGAAAAGTATGATCTCTTACCTCAAGTCTGACTTGTCTTGTTCGTTTCTTTATATTCCTTAAAATCGGGTAACTCTTCTTCATTTGAGCTCAAAGGATTCCTTGGGAAGGATTATGCCCAATGGTGAGGCTTCAATGATGAATAGAGAGATGTGGAGAGATTAAATTGGAAGGGTTTGACCGAGCCAATGTCTTGAGAGGTGTGTGTAAGGTGGTAGAGGTGGGGGCCTTTTATAAGAGAAAAGGAGGGGCACTCTTGGAAAGTTATAAAATATTACTTTTTTATAAAATGATTTTCAGATTTTAAAGGTCCCAAAAGGATATATTTCTAGGATAAGGTAACATGGTTTCTAAATCCACCCATCCAATAGGTTTGTGACAAGTGTAGGTCTTATATTTTACATTATCTTTTGATTTTATTTAAATCGTTAAATAAATAGGTATTAATGTCATTTTCCTACCAAAGTGGTTCCATGGGGTCCCCAAGATGACCCATGGATTTTCTTGGTCAGCCTTGACACATCCAATGAGGGTAGTACCTGTGTCTAGGACATTTTATATTATTAAACCATTATTTTTACCTTAAATTAAACTAATTATCTCTAATCGCTATTAATAAACATAAAAGTTACTATTCATCAAAAAATTATTTTAATCCCATTGAACCACATTTTACTTCATAATGACAACCATGTATGTTTGATTTTTGAAATTCAAATCATAGAATTGGTAAAGATTCATTTAAATGAAAAATCAGTTTCTTTAACTACCACTTAGTGGTTTCACTATTCATCAAAAAATGATGTTTTTCAGAAAATTACCCAAAATTCACCGTAGGCTATTTTTGATATTCCGAATTCAAAAATGATATCTATTTTAAAAAATTCAAAAAATATAAGTTACATTAATTAATTTAATAATTAATTCCCGCTGTCAGAGCAAATAGCGTGTTTTTATGAAACAATAAGTATCAAAAGATTGACACTTTTTTAAGTCCAATTTATAGATGAAATTAATTCCAACATCCACTATTGGATTAAATGGTAAAAATATATTCTATTTTCACTTTAAAAACAATTAAAAAGATAATTTAATCATATAAATAAATTATATTAAATAGAGGTTTTGAATTAAAATACTACATTTTTCACTATTCATTAAAAAATGAACTTTATCGGAAAAATACCAAAAATTTACACAAAGTAAATTTTGATGTCCCTATTCTAAAGAAGAATTTTATTTTGTCAAATATAACACATAAAATTTTCAAAAATTGGATTTATAGAAGGTTTTTCATCAAAAGGCGGTTAATCGACCTTTTAATGAATATTAGAATGTTTACGCTTAAAATTCGATTCATTCGCATTTTTAATTCTCTAGAATTTATTTCAAAAAGTAAAAATATTTGACAAACATATATAATCAATTTTTAGTTTGTTCTGTTCATTCCCACCATTACAACTGTTAGGCGTTAACTACAATTTATACTAATATTATTTTATTATTAGAGTGCAGCGTAAGATTCCCAAAAAACTCATTGTTGTGTATTGGGTACGCCACCGAGCATTGAATCCCCTTTAAAGTTATATTAATATTTTATTCACAAATATGGATAAATGTGTAAATTTCATATTATTTATTTACCTGGGGAATTTCATCCTTCCCCCATTTTGGGAATTGCATCCTCTCAATTTTATAATTGGGCTTGGAAACTTCATTGAAAATCCCACATCGGAACAAGAGTCTGTAAAACAATCACTTTAAAATAAAGAAATATAAGTACAATGGTCACCTGAGATAACCCATACTAGCATTCCAAGTATGAAAATATGTATATGGAGGAAAAAACAAAGGGACATGTTCTGAGGGAGAGTGATAGTAAACATGTCTAGGAGAAAGGTATCCATAAGATAATCACAAACTTGTGATGGGTTAAACGGTATTTGATTCCCCAGCAAGAAAAAGATAACAGACAAAAAAAATTTAAGTTAATCTTCAATGAAGAATTTATTTTTGAGCATAACTAAATCATAATGAAACATAGATACTTGTCACATAGACTTTCAACTTTTACTAGATTCCTTAATCAAACTCATATTTTCTCCAAAAGACGAGTATTTAGGAAGTCTTGTTCGCATTAAGAGTACTATAATCAACTTCTTTAGAATCACCTAATCCACATAATAAAACTATATATTTCCCATGTCTTTAGACAAAATCCAAAACAAAAAATTTTTAGTATGAGATCAGATAATCCATAAAAGTATAATCCCATATAAAAAGAAAATCCATTCTTAATATCCATAATTTGTCCAAAAAAACCCAAAGTTCAACGAATACCATTTGATAAACAATTGTCCATAAAATTCTTCAATGTAAACCAAACTAATATTGAAACCCAAATATTTGAAGGATTTAATCACATAGTCTTCCATGGTACAAATTAACTTTTATCTCCAAATAACATAAGTTGCTCTTAAATTCTCATATTAAAATGTAATTAACCTAATCACATATCCTCCATGATAGGTTAATCATTTCCATAGATAACCCAAAATTAACTTACTCTTGATTCCTAAAATCATCTAACTAAAAAGAATTAGTCAAACTAACCAGGGACTTCACGTAGTCCAGTGGTAGGTGATAAATACCAGTCGCACTTTGGTTGTGGGTTCGATTCCCGCAGCTTTGTCCGACACGATGGGTTGTCACATGGTCTGCGTGTTGTCTTTTTTCCAAAACTATATAATTCTTAATTCATTCCCCAAAATGAGATAAAATCTTCAAAAATAATCATATCATATTTTAACCTCAATTTTATCTCATTCCTTTCATTTTCCATCATAATATTTAACAACACATAATTACCTCAAATGTAAGGATCATATAAACCCTAATGGTTACCTTTATAATTATTACCTGAACTTCCACATCGATTGGTCATCTCGTACATGATGAATTACCGAACATGTTTGATCGAATAGTAGATATATATGTCTATTAGATGGAACAATACAAGAGGGGGGTGAATTGTAGATTTAAAAACCTTTGAGTTTTAGAAACAAAGGGATTAGTTTAAATGATCTTAAACTAATACAAATACAAACACCCACAATTGTATTTGAATATGAAAGGTATGATGTATTGTAATATTAATGTAATGTAAAACAATTGTATTCAAGGTGAACACAATGATCAGAGTAATACAAAGATGAATGATTCTACCTTAAAGCGTATAGAATCAATCAATAAAAAGTAATAGAATGATTGTAATTGAAACAATTACAATTGAAAATGTAAAGAAGAAAGGGAAGAATACAAATCCCTTTCTAATACAAGTAACATCGGAAATGTAAAAGTATTACAATTCTTTTGACCCAAAGAGAAGGGTTATCCTTTCACCTAGGATAAAAGGTCTGTCTCACCAATACCTTGGTGAGCCATCGATACGATGATCATCACGTCTGTCTGCCTATCCCCGGCAGCCCTCGATACGATGATCGGCACGTCTGTCTGCCTATCCCCGGCAGCCCTCGATACGATGATCGGCACGTCTGTCTGCCTATCCCCGGCAGCCCTCGATTTTATAGGTAATCGACACCTCTGTCTTTCAATCACATGAATGCCCTCGATACGATGATCGGACGCACAAGGCTGATGAGAGAAGTCACAGTGTCTCTCTCTAGATTCTTGATAGTTCAAGGAGTCTCTTCATTCAATCTCTTTGTTCATCGTTGTTCTCTCAACTTCAAATGACGTCCTATTTATAGGCCTCGGGTTCCAATGGTCATATTGTCTCCAACGGTCATATTGAAACTGAAAGCACGACATCGTTTTGATTAGCTTGTAACTAACTCAACGACATCGTTTTGTTAGGACATAAGATATATATATAGAAATGTAAAACATGATTCATATGCAATATCTATTATTGACTAAGTACCAAAACAAATAATGATCATCTGAATAGCAGAGTCAGTACGATACGATTGACAGAGTCAGTACGATACGATTGACAGAGTCAATACGATACGATTGACAGAGTCAATACGATACGATTGACAGAGTCAATACGATACGATTTGTTCGGTATGATCAATCATCGTACGATACGATAAACATGATAAAAGACAATTGTAATTTACAAACATATGATAGAATACATTTGTGATTTCTAAAACATGATATAGAATATATTTGTGATTTCCAAAACATGATGTAAAATCCAAAAGAGGACTTTTGACTTAACAATCTCCCCCTTTTTGGAAAGCACAACACACAAAGTAAAAGTCACAAGAAATACTTATCTCCCCCTGAGTTATTGAAAACTCTTCTGAATAAGAAAATGAATACAACTAACTCCCCCTTAGGTATGGACTTTCCTAAGGATTGTATTCGTAGATTTTCCTTAAGAGCATTGTAAAGCATTCTCCCCCTTTGTAAAACTATCTTTGCTTTGTAAAAATTCTCCCCCATTGTGATTTACAAAAAGAAAGGAGTAATCTTGATTTTTCTGAAAGAGTTAGTGAAGCAATACAAGACAATGGATAAAAGAAAAAAGGATCATAAGAGTTATTACAAAACACAGACAAGTTCCAAAAGAAACAAATACAACAATCATTTGTTTTCTCTTTCCTTATCCTTCTTTATAAGCTCATGAAGAACAGCTTTCATCTTCTTGATCTCCTTCTTGTCTTCAGAGATTGATTCACCCTGAGTTTTGAGAAGCTCTTGTTGATCCGCAAAAATCTGATCTTGATTTCTGATGGTCTCCTCCTGGACTCTGATTACTTCTTCAAGGGTATCAATCCTGTTTTGCAAAATCTTGTTGTCTTTGGATAACACAGAATTTTGATTCTTCAGTAAAACCATTTCATCTTTGAAAGATGAAACCTTCGAGAATTCATATTGGAAAACATTCATTCTTTCTTGCAAGCCTTTTACTGAAGGAACATCGGCTCTTTGAGAAGACAACAGATTCAGCTTTTCAACAGTTTCTCTATCAAGCTTGTTGAAAGCAATTGCAAGCTCATTAGATAACCTCCTTATGTCTTCAATAGCTATTTCATGATCATTGATTGAGCTGTCTGTTTTGTAAGACCACTTGGTCATCTTATTGCAAGCCTTCTTATGAGCAACTGAGCTTTCTGAAAGAACTTTCAGATCGGCTTCTACTGACAAAACTTTCTTTCTCAATTCTTTTACAGAGCCAAACTTTTTCCTTTGATTTTCAGTAATAAAATAAATCTTCCCTTCCAGCCTCGGGAAATATGGAATGGTTTTATCCACCCTTCTCAAAACATGAAAAATGTAATCACTCTTCTTGAGAGAGATTGTATGCTCTAAATCAGTATTCTCATCATACGATGGTAGTTCATACGATCTGCTTGAATCAACAACTGGCAGTTTCCCTTTCTCTTTTTCTTTCTGTTTTCTTTCTTGTTCCTCTTTGTCACTAATGACAACAACTTTATCCGAATGAGAGGATTGAGTACCTTGCATTTCTTGAGATGAAATTCTGTCCGGATATCGCTCCTGATCGGCATGAGGAGTTTGTTGAACACCTTCACTCAACTTTTGAACCGATTCCTCTCTACTCTTATTTGATCTTTGAAGAAATTCTAAAAGAAAGTCTCCTTCTTCTTCTTCTATTATCTCTTCCATCACTTGTTTACCTTTTTCTTTCTCAGGAAGACTCTGTACGATGGGATCTTGGTGCACTTCTTCAGTTAGTTGAGCACTAGCATCTTCAACTGCTTTCAAGACTTTAGAGACATCAAAGTCCTGAGCCTTTCTTTTCAAAAGAACCTTCTTTTTCTTTTCGGCCTGAAGGGTTTCTTCTACCCTTATTCTTTCTGCAAAAGCTTCAGCAGGGTCAAGACCAAACTTTGGGTCACCTTCCTTTCTCTGTTCCTTATCCTTTCTCCATTTTGCTACAACCTCCTTGTTGTACCTCGGCTTCTTCTTCGGCTTTGAGCTTATTTGCGGATAAGACTTTTGAGTAACACCGGTGGATTGAATTTCTTTGGCTGGCATAGGTGCCGATTGATTCTGAGTCAATTCAGCTTCTACATCTCTGGCAAAAAGTTTTGAATTTGAATCAAAAGAAACATTCAGCTTTTTCATCGTACTCTTATTAATCCATGATGGCCTCAAATCCATGGGTTTTCCTTTCAAAGGAATGTTACAAAACGTCATACTTTCAGAAATGAACTTCGTAAGGATGGCTGGATACATTATCATCTGGGACTTAATCCCTCCTGTCTTGACATTCTTGATGGTTTCAAAAATATACCCCATGAGATTCACTTTTCTCATGTTCACAAGATAATCAAGCATGAATATATCAGATACTTTCAGAGTTTCTCTATCCCCTTTCCTTGGGATAAGAAAACCTTGCATCCAAAGAGTGACAAAACGATTGTCCGGTGAAAGATGAGACACTTTCTTCTTTTCCTCATTAATAAGAAACAAAGTCTTTTCAGCATTTTCTCTATTAAACGTACCAACTTCCTCTGGTAGTTTGTGAGATGGACAAAAAGAATCTCCTTCTACAGAAACATTCAGAAAATGTGCCGCTTGTTTCACTGACATGGATAATTTTCTATCATACACAGCGAAGTTTATAGTCATATCTTTGTCGAACGAAACGGTTTTGTAAAACTGACAAACTTCATCAAAAAGAACTGGATCTTGAATATCAGGATTTTCAACACACAGATGTTCCCATCCTTGAAATAGAATGATCCTCCTGATTGTAGAATCGTACATATCGAAAAAGTCACGGGATACTAACCTTTCTCTGTTAATGTCTTTATCTGTAAAAGTCTTTGAAGACATTTCGACGGGAGTGTTAGCAGAGGATTGAGACATAAAGATGATGCCGATTGAAAAGATCGTACGATGATATATAGCTGGTGGAGCAGAGCTTTGTCTCAATTCCTGGAAAATCAATGTGGGTTTGGGGAGGGGAGGGGGTCTATTTATAGGTGATAAAAAAGTGACCGTTGATCTTTTACGGTCAAGATTAGATAATACCAGATCAATGGTTAGGATTAAAACAAAGAAAACAAAAACAAATTTTAAAAAAATAAGAAGAGAGAAAAAAAACCTGTCGAAGAACATAAGGTGATTGTTGGTTTTGGTAAGAATCAAAAGAAAATACAATCGTAAGAAAAAAAATCATGATGCCGAGGGAAAACAAAGTCATTACTATGATCGGACCGTACGATAGAAAATAATCTTGTTACCATGAACTGACAGTACGATGGAAAACAATCTCAATACTATCATCGGTTGATACAAAATTATTGAATGATATGATGGAAAATAATTTCAATACTATCATCGGTCGATACAAAAAAAAATATTGAATGATACGATGGAAAAGAATTTCAATACTATCATCGGACGATACAAAAAAATATTGAATGATACGATGGAAAAGAATTTCAATACTATCATCGGTCGATACAAAAAAAATATTGAATGATACGATGGAAAAGAATTACAATACTATCATCAGACGATACAAAATTTTTGAACGATATGATGGAAAAGAATTTCAATACTATCATCGGACGATACAAATTTATTGAACAATACGATGGAAAAGAATTTCAATACTATCATCGGACGATACAAAATTTTTGAACGATACGATGGAAAAGAATTTCAATACTATCATCTGTCGATACAAAATTTTTGAACGATACGATGGAAAAGAATTTCAATACTATCATCGGTCGATACAAAAAAAATATTGAATGATACGATGGAAAAGAATTTCAATACGATAAACAGAAAAATTGAAATGGTCAATACGATAAACAGGAAAACTAAAATGAAACGATAAAACTGTCAATACGATAAACAGAAAAAGAAACATATATAAAGAGAGTAAATAGTTAAAGATCAGAAACATAAAGATATAGAAAGAAATGTCCTCCCCCTTTCTACGAGGAGTTTCTTACTATTAGGAGAGATATACAACAGGAAGTTGATATGAATGATTATTTTAATGTAATCATTCCTAGCTTCTGTTTTATAAATTCAAATCTATCGGAAGGTAAAGGTTTTGTAAAGATGTCAGCATGTTGTTCTTGCGTTCCGATTAATTGTAAAACAATATCTCCTTTTTGTAAAAAAAATGAAACAATATTACATAAAACAACAATCATTTTTTGAGCATTATCTCCGAAGGTAACTTTTCCACCTTTTGTTTTGATAACCTTTTCAAAGAGATCTTTGTTTCCAGTCATATGTCGAGAACAACCACTATCCATGTACCAAATGTTCTTATTGGTACACTTCTGTTTTTCATGAAAAAGAAACAATTAGATTTTCGGAATCCAAACTTGTTTGGATCCAGAAGGGTTAGATAAAAGAATTTTAGGAATCCACATTTGTTTTGTAAAATGAGCTTTATAAAATCCTGAGGATTGAGTTTTGTTAAGAGAACAATCTCTTCTCTGATGTCCACCACATTGACACTTGGAACAGGAAATGATTTTTTGAGGAACAAAATAGTTATTACTAAAAACAGGTTTGGAATAAGTATAACCATGACCAGAACGATTTCTTAAAGGTCTAATTTGAGAATACATCCTATCAAAGTTTTCTTTTCCATGAGTAATGTTTGACAAACACTTTTTCAAGGAAAAAATATCTGACTTTAGTTTTAAAAAAAATTCTTGTTTTCTAAAACATTTGAATTTGAACTAGAGTTAGACTCTAAAATATTTTTCTTTGAAATTGCAGTTTCAAGATCCTTAGAAAGTTTATCCTTTTCATATTTGACTTTCTCAAGGGTTTTTAAAATACTTTCAAAATCTGATGTTTTCACATCAAGATCTTTAGAAAGATCTGATACTTCTTTAGTCAAAATTGAAATTCTAGAATTTGCTTTTTCAAATCTCTTTTTGAGTTTAGAATTTTCATTTTCAAGTAACTTAGCAAATCTAGAGACTTCTTCAAAAGAAGGTAAAGTATCATCTTCTGATGATGAGGGTTCATCATTTGAAGATTCATAATATCTATTATCAACATGATTTGCATTTAAAGAGACATTTGTAACGACTTCAACATTATGTACCTTAGCCATGAGACAATGATCTTCGATTGGTAGTCTGGCTAGAAGTCCAATATTTCTTTGTCCTGATGTCTCATATTCTGAAGAATCATTTGAGGAATCACTACCACTTTCACTCCACGTATCATTTGCTTTCAAGACTTTCTTTGTCTTATAAAACCTTTTCTTGTTTCTTTCAAATTGTTTCTCTTTTCTATCTTTCCTCTTTAGTAAAGGACAATCAGGCCTTATATGTCTTGCTTTCTTGCATTCATAGCAACTTACCTCTAAATCTTTCCTATCTTTCCTGTCTTTCTTTTGGAATCTATATTGAAAATCTTTCTTTCCCACAATCTTGTTCATCCTTCGAGCAAGATTAGCTAACTCATTATCCGAATGATTACAATCACTTGAATCAGATACAACAACTTTCTTGGATTTAGACCTTGTAATTCTTTCAGGTGTTTTAGCTTTAGATGCAAAAGCTATACTTCCATTCCCATTCTTCTTCTTATTGAAATCAGCATCTCTCTTCATTCTTGTCTCGTGCTGTAGAAGAGTTCCAAAAAGTTCATCAAGAGTAATTTGGGAAACTTTTCTATTTTCATCAATAGCTGTTCTTTTCGACTCCCATTCATTTGGCATAATATCTATAATCTTGTCAACAAGAGCTTCATCATCAAGACCTTTTTCTGCCATAGATTTTAAGCTGTTGACAATTGTCATAAACTTTTTTTGAACTTTACATACTGGCTCTCCATAAGGAAAAACAAATCCATGATACTCTGCTCGAAGCATTGCCCTCCTTGTTTCTATAACTTTGGATGTACCAAAATGAGTGACTTCTAATTTCTTCCAAATACAGTTGGCTGCTTCACATGAAGATATCTTACTATATATATTCCTGGTCATAGAGCATAATAATGTATTGCGTACCTTGTAATTCAGTTGATATTCTTGCTTCTCTTGGTTGGTAAAAGTACTAACATCTTTGTCAGGAATTTTGTAACCCCCAGTCAGCATAATAAAATTGTCTACACCAGTATTGATGACGAAAGTCTTCATACGATATCTCCAATACTCATAATCATTCCCATCGAAGATTGGTGGTCTAGAAGGATTCAGATTATCTATTGATCCGATATTCATTCCTGCCATCTAATATAACAAAAACAACTTTTCCACTCCACACGTTAGTGTAGTAAGTATTCAAGATAGTAATAAGAAGTAAAGCTAGTAATACAAATCAGTGGAAAACCTGCTCTGATACCAATTGTTGTATCGAATAGTAGATATATATGTCTATTAGATGGAACAATACAAGAGGGGGGGTGAATTGTAGATTTAAAAACCTTTGAGTTTTAGCAACAAAGGGATTAGTTTAAATGATCTTAAACTAATACAAATACAAACACCCACAATTGTATTTGAATATGAAAGGTATGATGTATTGTAATATTAATGTAATGTAAAACAATTGTATTCAAGGTGAACACAATGATCAGAGTAATACAAAGTTGAATGATTCTACCTTAAAGCGTATAGAATCAATCGACAAAAAGTAATAGAATGATTGTAATTGAAACAATTACAATTGAAAATGTAAAGATGAAAGGGAAGAATACAAATCCCTTTCTAATACAAGTAACAGCGGAAATGTAAAAGTATTACACTTCTTTTGACCCAAAGAGAAGGGTTATCCTTTCACCTAGGATAAAAGGTCTGTCTCACCAATACCTTGGTGAGCCCTCGATACGATGATCGGCACGTCTGTCTGCCTATCCCCGGCAACCCTCGATACGATGATCGGCACGTCTGTCTGCCTATCCCCGGCAGCCCTCGATACGATGATCGGGACGTCTGTCTGCCTATCCCCGACAGCCCTCGATTTTATAGGTAATCGGCACCTCTGTCTTTCAATCACTTGAAAGCCCTCGATACGATGATCGGACGCACAAGGTTGATGCGAGAAGTCACAGTGTCTCTCTCTAGAATCTTGATAGTTCAAGGAGTCTCTTCATTCAATCTCTTTGTTCATCGTTGTTCTCTCAGCTTCAAATGACCTCCTATTTATAGGCCTCTGGTTCCAACGGTCATATTGTCTCCAACGGTCATATTGAAACTGAAAGCACGACATCGTTTTGATTAGCTTGTAACTAACCTAACGACATTGTTTTGTTAGGACATAAGATATATATATAGAAATGTAAAACATGATTCATATGCAATATCTGTTATTGACTAAGTACCAAAACAAATAATGATCATCTGAATAGTAGAGTCAGTACGATACGATTGACAGAGTCAGTACGATACGATTGATAGAGTCAATACGATACGATTGAAAGAGTCAATACGATACGATTGACAGAGTCAATACGATACGATTTGTTCGGTACGACCAATCATCATACGATACGATAAACATGATAAAAGACAATTGTAATTTACAAACATATGATAGAATACATTTGTGATTTCTAAAACATGATATAGAATATATTTGTGATTTCCAAAACATGATGTAAAAGCCAAAAGAGGACTTTTGACTTAACAGAACATACCAAGGTACAAGTGGTTGATCATGACTCCGTGATAGTTGGTTTAGATCAACCATGAGTTTCCTCATTGAATCCCCCATTTCATCCAGTCTCTTAATTAGAGAACAACCACAGTTTCCTTCAAACCTATTGTCACTTTGGTGCCTGTTAGACCCATCCATTCACTAAAAACATAAATGTCAATGTGAGTATATCAAAAAAACCATCATGTACAAATGAGGACGATAAACACTAAGATATACTTACTCATTATCTTAATCTAAAACTAGGACTCTTTCTGAAATCTTAACCATTATGGTAATGTCACTTATGCCTACAGAATACCCTAACCTCTAAATTTATCTAAACTGTCCTCTGATACCAACTATGAGGCCCCGACCTTAAACCATATTTAATATTGAATTAAATGAATAATTCACATTGAGGATCTTTTTCGATTTAGAGTTTTAGAGAATTAGGACATAACTATTACATCTGAAATGATTACTAAGTAGAAACTTCTAATAAGTTTCCATAAAATAAAAACTCTTAAAAAGAAACATGTCTAGTTCCATGTTTTAGGAAGCATGACATTCCCTTAATCCCAACCTTGACCCCATTACACATTAAGTGCTATGAATTTTTTTTCAAAAACTTGGGATGTGCATAAAAAGCTCAGTAAGGGATACACAAAGAATGAAAACTGTTAGTTTTTCAAAACAACATGTAAACCATGTATACTTTATCAAAGTAATACTTTTCACCTTTATGAAGTAGTAAAAACTCTTCACTGAATAAAAGTTCATTACTTAACCTTCTGTAACCAAAAGATTACTATAAAACCCATATAAAGATCACATAACATATAAAGGTAACTTGGGACATAAACATACTAAAATGGAATAGCTATACGGTCGACTTCCACACATTCTTAATGGAATAGCCATATGGCCGACTTCCATACCCAATGCATTGGAGGTTATAATGTAACCACCGATCCTGGTATTCACGGCACCACCCGTCATATGGTTTATCACATAACCACCTGTCAAATTTCAAAGTACCATTATAAAATCATAAGACATAAAACAAATATAATGGAAAGAAAACATTTCCACACATCAATCACAATTTATCACTTAAGTATATTGACATAAAAAATCCATTAAAAAACTATTTTCAATACCAAAATACATAAAAGAGTATATGGTATTTATTTCATTTTAAGAAAACATTACGGCTTGTTGAGGAAGCCAAAGACTAAATAATACCCGCGGCGGCGGAAAAGGCCGTTGTCACCGCGTACATTAAAAGTAAAATTCCTTTTTGTCGTTTAGTATAACGCTTTGTAGAAAAAGATTACTTTTGTATAAAAGTAACTGTCAAATGGTTTTACACACCGTATAAAATATATTTGTGTATAAAATGAAATATTCCTCAATGAAAGGATATTGAGACTAAGTCCCTTACAAAGTCGGTATCCTTAGATTAAGGATAAAATTACATGATTATGTGTGACAAATATGAATACACAAAATATAAGTGGATATTAAGTGTAAAAAAATCATAGGTCATTCACACATAATCATGGAAAAACAAAACCAATGACATAGATATTTAACTCAATGAAATGAGATTGAGTTGTGATTTCCGATACAAGTTCGTCTAGATGACATAAGAATTTATCAATGAGATGATTATGTGTAGAAATAGTATATCCACACAAAGATTTGTGGAAAGTAAAACATATATATTCCACATTGAATCTTGGGATAATAAAATCAAGAAGTAGAGGGTTAACCCAAAGAAATGAAAGTGGGTTAAGAAGTTCCCTTACAGAAATTCGACAGCCTAACGGCGTCACTTCAAAATTCATAAAATGAGTTGATGAGAGATAAAAAGGGTATCTCATCAATTGGACATAAAATTTAAATCAATAAGGATATAGAAAAACATATCCCAACATAATATTATTTTAATTAAAACTCATAACAAAATAAGTCTTTTAAAAAGAGGAGGGTGAAAGGTTCCCTTACCGACTTGGGTAACTTTTGAAACGTACACCCCATTGAAGATGGGTTACACAATGAATATGTAAATGCCCATAAATGAAATTATATTAAAAGAAGAGTATTATAATGGGAAATACATACAAGACTCAAAGGAAATGGTGAAAAATATAGCAAAAATCTCACAGGACTAAAAGTGAAATGAACAATCCCTTACGAAAACTCGGTAGCCTAACGACGCCACATAAAACATCCAAAAAAAGATTGATGAGATCAAATAGAGTCACTCATAATATTACAATAAAATGTACAGAAAGAGGAATATAAAAAAACATCCCCCATAATAAAAAGAGGAGCTTAAGATAAGTGACATAAAGGAGAGTACTTAAAAACAAAGAGAGAGGTTAGATCTCTTACGAAAATTCGGCAGCCTAACAGCGCCACTCAAAACATCCAAACTGGATTGATGAGAGAAAATAGGGTCTCTCATCATATGAACATAAAAAGTATAGTAGGAGTAATATAAAAGAACACCCCAATCATAAGAAAGATGAGCTTAAAAGGAATGACATAAAAGAGCGTACTTAAAAATAATGAGAGGAGTAGGATCCCCTACCTGAAGTCTGACTAGTCTTGTTCGTTTCTTTATATTCCTTAAAATTGGGTAACTCTTCTTGATTTGAGCTCAAAGGCTTCCTTGGGAAGCATTATACCCAAAGGTGAGGCTTCAATGATTAATACTGGGATGTGGAGAGATGAAATGGGCAGGTTTTTGCCAAGCCAAAGGCTTGAGAGGTGTGTGTAAGGTGGTATAGGTGGGGGACTTTTATAAGAGAAAAGCAGGGGCACTCTTGGAAAGTTATAAAATATTACTTTATTATAAAATGATTTTTGGATTTTAAAGGTCCCAAAATGATATATTTCGCGGATAAAGTGATAAGGATTTGAAATACACCCATCCAATATGTTTGTGTCAAGTGTAGGTCTTATATTTTACATTATCTTTTCATTTTATTTAAATTGTTAAATAATGAGGTAATCACTACATCATCATGGTGTCATAAATAATTTAATTTATTTAAAGTATAAAGATTATAAAAAATATCACGATGTAGGAAATGTTTTTATCTTTTTAATGAATATTTATAGTAATAAATATGACTAGTATAACCCCATCTAAAAGTTGTTTTAGTAAAACAACACATGTTTGTGACATTTTGATTTTAACTTTAAGTAAAAAGGTATTAATGTCATTTTCCTACCAAAGTGGCTCCATGGAGTCCCCACGTTTACCCATGGATTTTCTTGGTCGTCCATGACACATCAAATTAGGTTATGACATGTTTCTAGGTCATTTCATTTTATTAAACCATTATTTTTCCCTTAAATTACACTAATTACCTCTAATCACGATTAATTAACATAAAAGTTACTATTCACCAAAACATTACTTTAATCCTATTGAACAAAATTTTACTTATTAATAACAACCATGTATGTCAGATTTTTGAAATTAAAATCATATAATTGGTAAATATTCATTTAAACGAAAAATCAGTTTCTTTAACTACCACTTAGTGGTTTCACTATTCATCAAAATTGATGTTTTTCAAAAAATTACCAAAAATTCACCCTAGGATATATTTGATATTCAGAATTGAAAAATGATGTCTATTTTAAAAAATTAAAAACATATAAGTTACATTAATTAATTTAAGAATTAATTCCCGCTGTCAGAGGAAATAGCGTGTTTTTATGAAACAATAAGTTTCAAAGGATTGACACTAGTTTAAGTCCAATTTGAAGATGAAATTAATTCCAACGACCACTATTGGATTTAATGGTAAAAATATATTCTAATTTAAATTTAAAACCAATTCAAAATATAATATATTCATATAAATAAATTAGATTAAAAAGAGCTTTTGAATTAAAATACAACATTTTTCACTATTCATTAAAAAATGAACTTTATCTGAAAAATACCAAAAATTTACACAAAGTAAATTTTGATGTCCTGATTCTAAAGAAGAATTTTATTTCGTCAAATATAACACATAAAATTTTCAAAAAGTGGATTTAAAAGAGGTTCGTCATCAAAAGGCGGTTAATCGACCTTTTAAAGAATATTAGAATGTTTACACTTAAAATTGGATTCATTCGCATTTTTAATCCTGTAACATTTATTATAAAAAATAAAAATATTTGAAAAACATATATAATCATTTTGTTGTTAGTTCTGCTCATTCCCGCCATTACAACAGCTAGGTGTTAACTACAATTTAAACTAATATTGTTTTATTATTAGAGTGCAACGTAAGATTCCAAAGAAACATGTTGTTGCGTATTGGGTACGCCATAGAGCAAAGAATCCCATTTAAAGTTATATTAATATTTTATTCAAAATTATGGATAAATGTGAAAATGTCATATTCTTTATTTACCTGGGTTGATACATCCTTCCCCCTTTTGGGAATTGCGTCCTCGAAATATTAAAAATGGGCATGGAAACTTCATTGAAAATCCCACATCGGAACAAGAGTAAGTAAAACAATCACTTTAAAATTAAGAATGAGAAGTACAAAGGTCACCCGAGTTAACCCATACTAGATTCCAAGTATAAAAATATGGACATGGAGGAAAAAAGCAGGGGTCATGTTTTGAGGGAGAGTGATAGTAATCATGTCTAGGAGAAAGTTAGCCATAAGAAAATCATAAACTTGTGATGTGTTAAACAGTATTTGATTCCCCAGCAGGAAAAGATAACAAACAACATTTTTGTTTTATGTTACTCTTCATTGAGGAATTTATTTTTGTGCTTAACTAAATCATAATGAAACATACTTACTTGTCACGTAGACTTTCAAATTTTACTATATTCCTTAATCATACTCAAATTTTCTCTAAAATATGAGTATTTAGGATGACTTCTTCGCATTAAGTGTACTATAATCAACATCCTGAGAATCTCCTAATCCACAAAAGAGAACTATATATTTCCCATGTCTTTAGACAAAATCCAAAACCAAAATTGTCAGTATGAGATCAGATAATCCACAAAAGTATAATCCATTATAAAAAGAAAATTCATTCTTAATCTCCTTAATTTGTCAAAAAAACCCAAAGTTCAACAAAGACCATTTGATAAACAATTGTCCATAAAATTCATCAAAGTAAACCAAACTATGATTGAAACCAAAATATTTGTAGGACTTAATCACATAGTCTTCCATGGCATGAATTAACTTTTTTCTGCAAATAACATCAGTTGCTCTTAAATTCTCACATTGAAAAGTAATTAACCTAATCACATATCCTCTATGATAGGTTAATCATTTCCATAGATAACCCAAAATAAACTTACTCATGATTCCTAAAATCATCAAACTAAAAAGAATTAGTCAAACTAACCAGGGACTTCACATAGTCCAATGGTATGCGATAAATACCAGTCGCACTTTGGTTGTGGGTTTGATTCCCGCATCTTTATCCGACGCGACGAGTTGTCACACGGTCTGCGTGTTATCCTTTTTCCAAAACAATATAATTCTTAAATCATTCCCCAAAAAGAGATAAAATATTCAAAAATAATCATAACATATTTTAACCTAAATTTTACCTCATGCCTTTCATTTTACATCATAATATATAACAACCCATAATTACCTCAAAAGTAAGGATCATATAAACACTAATGGTTACTTTTATAACTATTACCTGATCTTCCACATCAATTGGTCATCTCGTACATGATGCATTAAAGAACATACCAAGGTACAAGTGGTTGATCATGACTCCATGATAGTTGGTTTAGAACAACCACGAGTTTCCTCATTGAATCCCCCATTTCATCCAGTCTCTTAATTTGGGAACCACCACAGTTTCCATCAAACCTATTGTCACTTTGGTGCCTGCTAGATCCATCCATTCACTAAAAAAAGAAATGTCAGTGTGAGTATATCAAAAAAACCATCATGTACTAATGAGGAAGATAAACACTAAGATATACTTACTCATTCACTTTATCTAAAACTAGGACTCTTTCTGAAATCCTAACCATTATAGTAATGTCACTTATGCATAAATAATACCCTAACCTCTAAAGTTATATAAACCAGCCTCTGATACCAACTATAAGGCCCCGAACTTAAACCTTACTTAATATTGAATTAAATGAATAATTCACATCAAGGATATTTTCAGGTTTAGAGTTTTAAATAATTAGGACATAACTATTACATCTCAAAAGATTACAATGTAGAAACTTCTACTAAGATTCCATAAAATAAAAACTCTTAAAAAAAACATGTCTTGTTCCATGTTTTAGGTAGCATGACTTTCCTTGATCCGATCCTTGACCCTATTCCACGTTAATTCCTTTGAAAAACATTTCAAAAACTTGGGATGAGCATAAAAAGCACAGTAAGGGAAACAAAAAGAATGAAAACTGATAGTTTTTTAAAACAACAAGTAAACCATGTATACTTTATCAAAATAATACTTTTAAACTTTATGAAGTAGTAAAAACTCTTCACTGAAAAAAAGTTCATTACTTACCCTTCTATAACCAAAATATTACAATAAAACCCATATAAATATCACATAACATATAAAGGTAACTTGGGACATAAACATACTTAAATGGAATAACCATACGGTCGAATTCCACACATACTTAATGGAATATCTATACGGCCGACTTCCATACCCAATGCATTGGATGTTATAAGGTAACCACCCGTCCTGGGATTCATAGCACCACCCGTCATATGGTTTATCACATAACAACCCGTCAAATTCCCAAGTACCATTATAAAATCATAATACATAAAACAAATATAATGGAAGGAAAACATTTCCACACATCGATCACAATATATCACTTAAATATATTGACATAAAAAATACATTATAAAAAAAAATTTCAATACCAAAATACATAAAAGAGTATATGGTATTTATTTAATTTTAAAAAAACATTACGGCTTGTTGAGGAAGCCAAAGACCAAATAATACTCGCAGTGGCGGAAAAGGTCGTTGTCACCACGTACGTTAAAAGTAACATTCCTTTTGTCGTTTAGTAAAATGCTTTGTAGAAAAAGATTCCTTTTGTATAAAAGTAAAAGTCAAAGTGGTTTACACACCGTATAAAAGATAGTTGTGTATAAAATGAAATATTCCTCAATGAAAAGAGATTGAGATGAATTCCCTTACAAAGTCGGTATCCTTAGATTAAGGATAAATCAATTACATGATTCTGTGTGAAAAATATGAATACACAAAATATAAGTGGATATTGAGTGTAAAACAATCAGTGGTAATTCACACATAATCTTGGAAAAACATAACCAATGACATAGATATTTAACTCAATGAAATTAGATTGAGCTATGATTTCTGATACAAGTTCGTCTAGATGACATAAAAATTTATCAATGAGATGATTATGTGTAGAAATAGTATATACACACAAAGGTTTGTGGAAACTACAACATAGAGATTCCACACATAATATTGGCATAATAAAATCAATAAGTAGAGGTTTAACCCAAAGAATTGAATGTGGGTTAAGAAGTTCCCTTACAGAAATTCGACAGCCTAACAGCATCACTTCAAACTTCAGAAAATGAGTTGATGAGAGATAAAAAAGGTATCTCATCACTTGGAAATAAAATTTACATCAATAAGGATATAGAAGAACATATCCCAACATAATAGTGTGTGAATTATAAGACATAACAAAAGAAGTCTTTTAAGAAGTGGAGGGTGAAAGGTTCCCTTACCGACTAGGGTAACTTTCGAAGTGTACACCCCATTGAAGATGGGTCATACAATGAATATGTAAATGACCATAAATGAAATTATATTACACGAAGACTATAATAATTGGAAGTACATACACCAATCAAAGGAAATGATGTAAAATGTAGCAAAAATCTCACGGGACTAAATGTGAAATGAACAATCCCTTACAAAAACTCGGCAGCCTAACAGCGCCACATAAAACATCCAAAAAAAATATTGATGAGATCAAATAGAGTCTCTAATCATATTACAATAAAATGTACATCAAAAAGAATATAAAATAACATCCCCATTTATAAAAAAGAGGAGATTAAAAGAAGTTACATAAAGTAGAGTACTTAAAAAGAAATAGAGAGGTTAGATCTCTTACGAAAATTCGGCAGCCTAACGGAGCCACTCAAACCATCAAAATTGGATTGATGAGAGAAAATAGGGTCTCCCATCATATGAACATAAAAAGTATAGTAGGAGTAATATAAAAGAGTATCCCAATAATAATAATTACGATCTTAAATGTAATGACATAAAAGTTTGTAATTATAAAGAAAGAGAGGAGTGTGACCCCTTACCTCAAGTCTGACTTGTCATGTTTGTTTCTTTATATTCATTAAAATCTTGTAACTCTTCTTGATTTGAGCTCAAAGGCTTCCTTGGGAAGGATTCTGCCCAATGGTGAGGCTTCAATGATGAATAGAGGGATTTGGAGAGAGTAAATGGGTAGGGGTTGGCTGAGACAAAGGCCTGAGAGGTGTGTAACGTGGTAGAGGTGGGGGCCTTTTATAATAGAAAAGGAAGGGCACTCTTGGAATGTTGTAAAATATTACTTTATTATAAAATGATTTTCGGATTTTAAAGGTCCCAAAAGGATATATTTCAAGGATAAGGTGATAAGGTTTCGAAATACACCAATCCAATAGGTTTGTGACAAGTGTAGGTCTTAGATTTTACATTATCTTTTCATTTTATTTAAATAGTTAAATAATGAGGTAATCACTGCATCATCACGGTGTCATAAATAATTTAAGTTATTTAAATTCTAAAAATTATAAAAAAATATAATGATGTAGGAAATTATCATAGCTTTCTAATGAATTTTTATAGGCAAAAATATGACTTGTATAACTTCATCTAAATTTTTTTTTAGTAAAACAACACATGTTTGTGACATTTTAATTTTAACTTTAAATAAAAAGGTATTAATGTCACTTTCCTACTAAAGTGGCGCCATGGGGTCTCCAAGTTGACCAATGGAATTTCATGGTCGTCCATGACACATCCAATGAGGGTAGGACAAGTTTATAGTTCATTTCAAATTATTAAACCATTATTTTTAACTTAAATTACACTAATAACCTCTAATCGCGATTAATAAACATAAAAGTTACTATTCACCAAAAAATTATTTTAATCCCATTGAACCACATTTTAATTATTAATGAAAACCATGTATGTCGGAATTTGGAAATTAAAATCACATAATTGGTAATGTTTCATTTAAACGAAAAATCAGTTTCATTAACTACCACTTAATGGTTTCACTATTCATCAAAAATTGAAGTTTTTCAGAAAATTACCAAAAATTCACCCTAGGATATATTTGATATTCCGAATTCAAAAATGATGTCTATTTTTAAAAATTAAAAACATATAAGTTTAATTAATTAATTTAATAATTAATTACCGCTGTCAGAGCAAAGAGCGCGTTTTTATGAAATAATAAGTATCAAAAGATTGACACTAGTTTAAGTCCAATTTCAATATGAAATTAAATCCAACGACCACTATTGGATTAAATAGTAAAAATATAATCTTATTTTACTTTAAAAACAATTCAAAAGATAATATAATCATATAAATAAATTAGATTAAAATGAGGTTTTGAATTAAAATACAACAATTTTCACTATTCATGAAAAAATGAACTTTATCTGTAAAATACCAACAATTTACACAAAGTAAATTTTGATGTCCCGATTCTAAATAAGAATTTTATTTTGTCAAATATTACACATAAAATTTTCAAAAAGTGGATTTAAAAGAGGTTCGTCATCAAAAGGCGGTTAATCGACCTTTTAAAGAATATTAGAATGTTTATGCTTAAAATTGGATTCATTCGCATTTTTAATCCTCTAACATTTATTGTAAAAAGTATAAATATTTGAAAAATATATATAATAATTTTTTAGTTAGTTCTGTTCATTCCCGCCATTACAACGGCTAGGCGTTAACTACAATTTAAACTAATATTATTTTATTATTTGAGTGAACGTAAGATTCCCAAGAAACTCGTTGTTGCGTATTGGGTAAGCCATCGAGCATAGAATCCTCTTTAAAGTTATATTAATATTTTATTCAGAAATATGGATAAATGTGAAAATTTCATATTCTTTATTTACTTGGGGTGTTACATCCTTCCCCCCTTTTGGGAATTGCATCCTCGCAATTTTAAAATTGGGCTTGGAAACATCACTGAAAATCCCACATCAGAACAAGAGTTAGTAAAACAATCACTTTAAAATAATGAAATAGAAGTACAATGGTCACCCGAGTTAACCCATACTAGGATTCCAAGTATTAAAATATAGATATGGAGGAAAAAACAAAGGGTCATGTTCTGAGGGAGAGTGATAGTAAACATTTCTAAGAGAAAGATAACTATAAGAAAATCACAAACTTGTGATGGATTAAACGGTATTTGATTCCACAGCAGGAAAAGATAACATAATTTTTTTTTTGTTTTAAGTTACTCTTCATTGAGAAATTTATTTTTGATCATAACTAAATCATAATGAAGCATACTTACTTGTCACATAGACATTCAACTTTTACTAGATTCCTTAATCAAACTCATATTTTCTCCAAAAGACGAGTATTTAGGAAGACTTGTTCGCATTAAGAGTACTATAATCATCTTCTTGAGAATCACCTAATCCACAAAAGAGAACTATATATTTCCCATGTCTTTAGACAAAATCTTAAACCAAAATTTTTAGTATGAGATCAGATAATCCACAAAAGTATAATCCTTTATAAAAAGAAAATCCATTCTTAATCTCCATAATTTGTCCAAAAAACACCAAAGTTCAACGAAGACCATTTGATAAACAATTGTCCATAAAATTCTTCAAATAAACCAAACTAAGATTGAAACCCAAATAGTTGAATGATTTAATCACATAGTCTTCCAAGGTACAAATTAGCTTTTATCTCCAAATAACATCAGTTGATCTTAAATTTTTCTATTGAAAAGTAATTAACCTAATAACATATCCTCCATGATAGGTTAATCATTTCCATAGATAACCCAAAATAAACTTACTCTTGATTCCTAAAATAATCTAACTAAAAAGAATTAGTCAAACTAACCAGGGACTTCATGTAGTCCAGTGGTAGGCGATAAATACCAGTCGCACTTGGGTTGTGGGTTCGATTCCCGCAGCTTTGTCTGATGCGACGGGTTGTGCTACGGTCTGTGTGATGTCCTTTTTGCAAAACTATATAATTCTTAAATCATTCCCCAAAACAAGATAAATATTCAAAAATAATCATTACATATTTTAACCTCAATTTTATCTCATGCCTTTCATTTTCCATCATAATATATAACAACCCATAATTACCACAAAAGTAAGGATCATATAAACCCTAATGGTTACCTTTATAATTATTACCTGAACTTCCACATCGATTGGTCATCTCATACATGATGCATTACAGAACATGCCAAGGTAAAAGTGGTTGATCATGACTCCTTGATAGTTGGTTTAGAACAACCATGAGTTTCCTCATTGAATCTCCCATTGCATCCAGTCTCTTAATTAGAGAACCACCATAGTTTCCTTCAAACCTATTGTCACTTTGGTGCCTGCTAGATCCATCCATTCAATAAAAATAGAAATGTCAGTGTGAGTATATCAACAAAACCATAATGCACTAAAGAGGAAGATAATCACTAAGATATACATACTCATTCACTTTATCTAAAACTAGGACTCTTTCTGAAATCCTAATTATTATGGTAATGTCACTTATGCTTAAAGAATACCCTAACCTCTAAAGTTATCTAAACCGGCCTCTGATGCCAACTATAAGGCCCTAGCCTTAAACCTTACATAATATTGAATTAAATGAATAATTCACATTGAGGATCATTTCAGGTTTAGAGTTTTAGAGAATTAGGATATAACTATTACATCTCAAAAGATTACAAAGTAGAAACTTCTACTAAGTTTCCATAAAATAAAAACTCTTAAATAGAAACAAGTCTAGTTCAATGTTTTAGGTAGCATGACTTTTCCTTGATCCCATCCTTGACCCTATTCCACGTTATGTCATGTGAAAAACATTTCAAAAACTTGGGATGAGCATAAAAATCTCAGTAAGGGATACACAAAGAATGAAAACTGTTAGTTTTTCAAAACAACAAGTAAACTGTGTATACTTTATCAAAGTAATACTTTTCACCTTTATGAAGTAGCAAAAACTCTTCACTGAATAAAAGTTCATTACATACCCTTCTGTAAAAAAATGATTACCATAAAACCCATATAATGATCACATAACATATAAAGGTAACTTGGTACATAAAAATACTCAAATGGAATAACCATACGGTCGACTTCCACACATACTTAATGGAATAGCCATACGGCCGACTTCCATACCCAATGCATTGGAGGTTATAACGTGATCAATAGTCCTGGTATTCACGGAACCACCTGTCATATGGTGTATCATGTAACCACTGTTCAAATGTCCAATTACCATTATAAAATCATAAGACATAAAACAAATATAATGGAAAGAAAACATTTCCACACATCGATCACAATATATCACATAAATATATTGACATAAAAAATACATTATAAAAACCATTTTCAATACCAAAATACATAAAAGAGTATATGGAATTTATTTCATTTTAAAAAAACATTACGGCTTGTTGAGGAAGCCAAAGACCAAATAATACTCGAGGCGGTGGAAAAGGTCGTTGTCACCGCATACGTTAAAAGTAACATTCCTTTTGTTGTTTAGTAAAACGCTTTGTAGAAAAAGATTCCTTTTGTATTAAAGTAAAAGTCAAAGGGTTGACACACCATATAAAAGATAGTTGTGTATAAAATGAAATATACCTCAATGAAAGGAGATTTAGATGAAGTCCCTTACAAAGTCGGTATCCTTAGATTAAGGATGAATCAATTACATGATTATGTGTGAAAAATATGAATACACAAAATATAAGTGGATATTAAGTGTAAAACAATCAGAGTTCATTCACACATAATAATGGAAAAACCAAACCAATGACATAGATATTTAACTCAATGAAATGAGATTGAGCTATGATTTTTAATACAAGTTCATCTAGATGACATAAGAATTTATCAATGAGATGATTATGTGTATAAATAGTATATCCACACAAAGGTTTAGGGAAAGTACAAAATAGAGATTCCACACATAATAATGGCATAATAAAATCAAGAAGTAGAGGTTTAACCCAAATAATTGAAAGTGGGTTAAGAAGTTCCCTTACAGAAATTCGACAGCCAAACGACTTCACTTCAAAATTCAGAAAATGAGTTGATGAGAGATAAAAAGGGTATCTCATCACTTGGACATAAAATTTACATCAATAAGGATGTTGAAGAACATATACCAAAATAAATGTATGTGAATTGAAATACCTAAAAAAATAAGACTTTTAAAAATAGAAGGCTGAATGGTTCCCTTACCGACTTGGGTAACTTTCGAAACGTACACCCCATTGAAGAAGGGTCATACAATGAATATGTAAATGCCCATAATTGAAATTATATTACACGAAGAGTATAATAATGGGAAGTACATACATCACTCAAATTAAATGGTAGAAAATGTAGCATAAATCTCACGGGACTAAAAGTGAAATGAATAATCCCTTAGGAAAACTCGGCAGCCTAACGGCGCCACATAAAACATCTGAAAAAAGATTGATGAGATCAAATAGAGTCTCTCATCATATTACAATAAAATACACAGAAAGAGGAATATAAAAGAAAATCCCCCATAATAACAAATAGGAGCTTAAAATAAGTTACATAAAGGAGAGTACTTAAAAAGAAAGAGAGAGATTATATCTCTTACGAAAATTCGGCAGCCTAACTGCCCCACTCAAAACTTCCAAATTGGATTGATGAGAGAAAATTGGGTCTCTAATCATATGAATAAAAAAACTACAGTAGGAGTAATATAAAAGAACATCCCAATCATAATAATGATGAGCTTAAATGGAATGACATAAAATAGTGTACATTAAAAGAAAGAGATGAGTAGGATCCCTTACTTCAAGTCTGACTTGTCTTGTTCGTTTCTCTATATTCCTTAAAATCGGGTAACTCTTCTTGATTTGAGCTCGAAGGCATCCTTGGGAAGGATTATTCCCAAAGGTGAGGCATCAATGATGAATAGAGGGATGTGGAGAGATGAAATGGGTAGGGGTTGTCCAAGCCAAAAGCTTGAGAGGTGTGGGTAAGGTGGCAGAGGTGGGGGCCTTTTATAAGGGAAAAGGAGGGGCACTCTTGGAAAGTTTTAAAACATTACTTTATTATAAAATGATTTTCAGATTTTAAAGGTCCCAAAAGGATATATTTCGAGTATAAGGTGATAAGGTGTCGAAATCCACCCATCCAATAGGTTTGTGACAAGTGTAGTTCTTAAATTTTACATTATCCTTTCATTTTATTTAAATCCTTAAATAATGAGGTAATCACTACATCATCATGGTGTCATAAATAATTTAATTTATTTAATGTATAAAAATTATAAAAAATATCATGATGTATTAATTTTTTTTATATTTCTAATGAATATGTATAGTCAAGAATATGACTTGTATAACCCCATCTAAAAATTGTTTTTTTAAAACAACACATGTTTGTGACATTTTAATTTTAACTTTAAATAAAAAGGTATTAATGTCATTTTGTTACCAAAGTGGCTCCATGGGGTCCCCAAGTTGACCCAAGGATTTTTTGGTCGGCCATGACACATCCAATGAGGGTAGTACATGTGTCTATGTCATTTAATATTATTAAACCATTAATTTTACCTTAAATTACACTAATTACCTCTAATCGCGATTAATAAACTTAAAAGTTACTATTCACCAAAAAATTATTTTACTCCCATTGAACCCCATTCTACTTATTAATGAAAACAATGTATGTAGGATTTTTGAAATTAAAATCACAGAATTGGTAAAGTTTAATTTAAACGAAAAATCAGTTTCTTTAACTACCACTTAGTGGTTTCACTATTCATAAAAATTAAAGTTTTTCAGAAAATTACCAAAAAATCACCCTAGGATATATTTGATATTACGAATTAAAAAATGATGTCTATTTTACAAAATTAAAAAAATATAATTTATATTTATTAATTTAACAATTAATTCCCACTGTCAGAGCAAATATTGTGTTTTTAGGAAACAATAAGTATCAAAAGATTGACACTAGTTTAAGTCAAATTTCAAGATGAAATTAATTCCAACGAACACTATTGGATTAAATGGTAAAAATATATTCTAATTTCACTTTAGAACCAATTAAAAAGATAATCTAATCATATAAATAAATTAGATTAATAAGTGGTTTCGAATTAAAATACAACATTTTTCACTATGCATTAAAAATTGAACTTTATCTGAAAAATACCAAAAATTTACACAATGTAAATTTTGATGTCCCGATTCTAAAAAAGAATTTTATTTTTTCAAATATAACACATAAAATTGTCAAATAGTGGATTTAAAAGAGGTTCATCATTAAAAGACGGTTAATCGACCTTTTAAAGAATATTAGAATGTTTACGCTTAAAATTGGATTCATTCTAATTTTTAATCCTCTAACATTTATTGTAAAAAGTAAAAATATTTGACAAACATATATAATCATTTTGTAGTTCGTTCTGTTCATTCCCGCCATTACAACGGCTAGGCGTTAACTACAATTTAAACTAATATTATTTTATTGTTAGAGTGCAACGTAAGATTCCCCATAAACTCGTTGTTGTGTATTGGGTATGCCATAGAGCATAGAGTCCCATTTAAAGTTATATTAATATTTTATTCACAAATATGGATAAATGTGAAAATTTCATATTCTTTATTTACCTGCGGTGTTACATCCTTCCCCCCTTTTGGGAATTGCATCCTCGCAATTTTAAAAATGGGCTAGGAAACTTCATTGAAAATCCCACATCAGAACAAGAGTCAGTCAAACAATCACTTTAAAATTAAGAAAGAGAAGTACAAAGGTCACCCGAGTTAACCCATACTAGGATTCCAAGTATGAAAATATGGACATAAAGGAAAAAAAAAGGGTCATGTTCTAAGGGAGAGTGATAGTAAACATGTCTAGGAGAAAGTTAACCATAATAAAATCACAAACTTGTGATGGGTTAAACGGTATTTGATTCCCCAGCATGAAAATATAATAGACAACATTTTTGTTTTAAGTTACTCTTCTTTGAGGAATTTATTTTTGTGCTCAACTAAATCTTAATGAAACATACATACTTGTCACATAGACTATCAACTTTTACTAGATTCCTTAATCAAACTCATATTTTCTCCAAAAGACGAGTATTTAGAAAGACTTGTTCGCATTAAGAGTACTATAATAAACTTCATGAGAATAACCTAATCCACAAAAGAGAACTATATATTTCCCATGTCTTTAGACAAAATCCAAAACCAAAATTGTTAGTATGAGATCAGATAATCCACAAATGTATAATCCATTATAAAAATAATATCCATTCTTAATCTCCATAATTTGTCCATAAAAAACCCAAAGTTCAACGAAGACCATTTGATAAACAATTATCCATAAAATTCATCAAAGTAAACCAAACTAAGATTGAAACCCAAATATTTGATAGATTTAATCACATAGTCTTCCAAGTTACAAATTAAATTTTATCTCCAATAACATCAGTTGCTCTTAAATTATAATATTGAAAAGTAAGTAACCAAATCACATTTCCTTCATGATAGGTTAATCATTTCCATAGATAACCCAAAATAAACTTACTCTTGCTTCCTAAAATCATCTAACTAAAAAGAATTATTCAAACTAACCAGGGACTTCACGTAGTCCCATGGTAGGCGATAAATACCAGTCGTACTTTGGTTGTGGGTTCGAATCCCGCAACTTTGTCCGACGCGACGGGTTGTCACACAGTCTACATGTTGTCCTTTTTCCAAATCTATATAATTCTTAAATAATTTCCCAAAATGAGATAAAATCTTCAAAAATAGTCATAACATATTTTAACCTCAATTTTATATCATGCCTTTCATTTTACATCATAATATATAACAACCCATAATTACCTCAAAAGTATCGATCATATAAACCCTAATGGTTACCTTTATAATTATTACCTAAACATCCACATCGATTGGTCATCTCGTACATGATGAATTACAGAACATACCAAGGTACAAGTGGTTGATCATGACTCCTTGATAGTTGGTTTAGTACAACCATGAGTTTCCTCATTGAATCCCCTATTTCATCCAGTCTCTTAATTAGAGAACAACCACAGTTTCCATCAAACCTGTTGTCACTTTGGTGCCTGCTAGATCCATCCATTCACTAAAAACATAAATGTCAATGTGAGTATATCAACAAAACCATCATTACTAATGAGTAAGATAAACACTAAGATATACTTACTCATTCACTTTATCAATAACTAGGAAACTTCCTGAAATCCTAACCATTATGGTAATGTCACTTATGCTTAAAGAATACCCTAACCTCTAAGGTTATCTAAACTGGCCTCTGATACCAACTATAAGTCTCCGACCTTAAACCTTACTTAATATTGAATTAAATGAATAATT
Organism: Viscum album; assembly: GCA_963277665.1. Classification (NCBI taxonomy): domain Eukaryota; kingdom Viridiplantae; phylum Streptophyta; class Magnoliopsida; order Santalales; family Viscaceae; genus Viscum; species Viscum album. The sequence continues at coordinate 1,425,907,772 of OY728156.1, read as the reverse complement.
CACATTGGGGATCTTTTCAGGTTAGAGTTTTAGTGAATTAGTACATAAATATTACATCTCAAAAGATTACAAAGTAGAAACTTCTACTAAGATTCCTTAAAATAAAAACTCTTAAAAAGAAACATGTCTATTTCCATGTTTTAGGTAGCATGACTTTCCATTGATCCCATCCTTGATCCTATTAAACATTAGGTCCTGTGAAAAACATTTCACAAACTTGGGATGAGCATAAAAATCTCTGTAAGGGATACACAAATAATGATAAATGTTAGTTTTTCAAAACAACAAGTAAACCTTGTATACTTTATCAAAGTAATACTTTTCACCTTTATGAAGTAGTAAAAACTCTTCACTGAATAGAAGTTCATTACTTACCCTTCTTTAACCCAAAGATTACCATAAAACCCATATAAAGATCACATAACATATAAAGGTAACTTGGGACATAAACATACTTAAATGGAATAACCATTCGGTCGACTTCCAAACATACTTAATGGAATAGTCATACAACCGACTTCCATACCCAATGTATTGGAGGTTATAACGTAACCACCCGTCCTGGTATTCATGAAACTACCCGTCATATGGTTTATCACGTAACCACCCATCGAATGACCAAGTACCATTATAAAATCATAAGACATAAAACAAATATAATGGAAGGAAAACATTTCCACACATGGATCATAATATATCACTTAAATATATTGACATAGCAAATAGATTATAAAAACCATTTTCAATACCAAAATTTATAAATGAGTATATGGTATTTATTTCATTTAAAAAAAACATTACTACTTGTTGAAGAAGCCAAATACCAAATAATACTCATGGCGGCGGAAAAGGTCGTTGTCACCACGTACGTTTAAAGTAACATTCCTTTCTGTCGTTTAGTAAAACGCTTCGTAGAAAAAGATTACTTTTGAATAAAAGTAAAATTCAAAGGGGTTTACACACCATATAAAAGATATATGTGTATAAAATGAAATATGCCTCAATGAAAGGAGATTGAGACGAAGTCCCTTACAAAGTCTGTATCCTTAGATTAAGGATAAATCAATTACATGATTATGTGTGACAAATTTAAATACACAAAATATAAGTGGATATTAAATTTAAAACAATCAGAGGTCATTCACACATAATCTTGGAAGTAAAAAACCAAAGACATAGATATTTAGCTCAATGAAATGATATTGAGCTATGATTTTTGATAGAAGTTCGTCTAGATGACATAAGAATTTATCAATGAGATGATTATGTGTAGAAATAGTATATCCACACAAAGGCTTGTGGAAACTACAAAAAAGTTATTACACAAATAATATTGGCATAATAAAATCAAGAAGTAGAGGTTTAACCCAAAGAATTTAAAGTGGGTTAATAAGTTCCCTTATAGAAATTCGACAGCATAACGTCGTCACTTCAAAATTCAGAAAATGAGTTTATGAGAGATAAAAAGGGTATCTCATCACTTGGACATAATATTTAGATCAATAAGGATATAGAAGAACATATCCCAACATAATATTATGTGAATTAATAGATATAACAAAATAAGTATTTTAAATAGAGGAGGGTGAAAGGTTCCCTTACCGACTTGGGTACCTTTCGAAACGTACACCCCATTGAAGAAGGGTCATACGATGAATATGTAAATGCCCATAAATGAAATTATATTACACGAAGAGTATAATAATGGGAAGTACATACACCACTCAATGGAAATTGTGGAAAATGTTACATAAATCCCACGGGACTAAAAGTGAAATGAACAATCCCTTACGAAAAATCGGCAGCCTAACGACGCCACATAAAACATCCAAAAAAATATTGATGAGATCAATTAGTCTCTCATCAAATTAAAATAAAATGTACAACAAGAGGAATATAAAAGAAAATCCCCCATCATAACAAATAGGAGATTAAAAGAAGTGACATAAAAGAGAGTACATAAAAAGAAAGAGAGAGGTTAGATCTCTTATGAAAATTCGGCAGCCTGACGGCGCCACTCAAAACATCCAAGTTGGATTAATGGGAGAAAACAGGGTGTGTCATGATATGAACATAAAAAGTACAGTAGGAGTAAAATAAAAGAACATCCCAGTCATAAGAAACATGATATTAAAAGTAATGACATAAAAGAGTGTACTTACAAAGAAATAGAGGAGTATGATCCCTTACCTCAAGTCTGACTTGTCTTGTTCGTTTCTTTATATTCCTTAAAATTGGGTAACTCTTCTTGATTTGAGCTCAAAGGCTTCCTTGGGAAAGATTATGACCAAAGGTGAGGCTTCAATGATGAATAGAGAGATGTGGAGAGATGAAATCGGTAAGGGTTGGCTGAGCCAAAGGCTTGAGAGGTGTGTGTAAGGTGGTAGAGGTGGGGGCCTTTTATAAGAGAAAATGAGGGGCACTCTTGGAAAGTTATAAAATATTACTTTATTATAAAATGATTTTCGGATTTTAAAGGTACCAAAAGGATATATTTCGAGAATAAGGTGATATGGTTTCGAAATCCACCCATCCAATAGGTTTGTGACAATTTTAGGTCTTAGATTTTATATTATCTTTTCATTTTATTTAAATCATTAAATAATGAGGTAATCACTGCATCATCATGGTGTCAAAAATAATTTAATTTATTTAATGTCTAAAAATTATAAAAAAATATCATGATGTAGGAAATTTTTTTTTATTTCCAACTAATATTTATAGTAAAAAATATGACTTGTATAACCCCATCTAAAAATTGTTTTAGTAAAAAAACACATGTTTGTGACATTTTAATTTTCCTTTAAATAAAAGGGTATTAATGTCATTTTCCTACCAAAGTGGCTCCATGGGGTCCCCAAGTTGACCCATGGATTGTCTTGGTCGGCCATGACACATACAATGAGGGAGGACATGTTTCTAGGTCATTTTATATTATCAAACCATTATTTTTACCTTAAATTATACTAATTACCTCTAATCGCGATTAATAAATTTAAAAGGTACTATTCACAAAAAAAATATTTTAATCCCATTGAACCACATTTTACTTCTTAATGACAACCTTTTATGTCAGATTTTTGAAATTCAAATCACATAATTGGTAAAGTTTCATTTAAATAAAAAATCAGTTTCCTTAACTACCACTTAGTGGTTTCACTATTCATCAAAAATTGATGTTTTTCAGAAAATTACCAAAAATTCACACTAGGATATTTTTGATATTCATTTTTCAAAAATGATGCATATATTAAAAAATTCAAAACATATAAGTTATATTAATTAATTTAATAATTAATTCCCACTGTTAGAGCAAATAGCGTGTTTTTATCAAACAATAAGTATCAAAAGATTGACACTAGTTTAAGTCCAATTTCAAGATGAAATTGATTCCAATGACCACTATTGGATTAAATGGTAAAAATATATTCAAATTTCACATTAAAACTAATTCAAAAGATAATATAATCATATAAATAAATTATATTAAAAATTGGTTTTGAATTAAAATATAACATTTTTCACTATTTATTAAAAATGAACTTTATCAGAAAAATACCAAAAATTTACTCAAAGTAAATTTTGATGTACCAATTCTAAAGAAGAATTTTATTTTGTCAAATATAACACATAAAATTTTCAAAAAGTGGATTTAAAAGAGGTTCGTCATAAAAAACCGGCTATTCGACCTTTTAAGGATTATTAGAATGTTTACGCTTAAAATTGGATTCATTCGCATTTTTAATCCTCTAACATTTATTGGAAAAAGTAAAAATATTTGACAAACATATATAACCATTTTGTAGTTAGTTCTGTTCATTCCCGCCTTTACAATGGTTAGGCGTTAACTACAATTTAAACAAATATTATTTTATTATTAGAGTGCAACGTAAGATTCTCAAGAAACTCGATGTTGTGTATTGGGTACGCCATCGAGCATAGAATCCCCATTAAAGTTATATTAATATTTTATTCACAAATATGGATAAATGTTAAAATTTCATATTCTTTATTTACCTGGGGTGTTACAAATGGTATCCTACGAGCCTCAAACAATCATGTTTTTATGCCACACCTGGCACCCTGCTCATATCCATCCCAAAAATCATCCATTCATGCCATTAACCATCTCTCATCCCATATAACCCCATGCATGTGGTTGTTCACTGAAATAAAAATGTGCAAAAAAATTCCTTCCACTATTCAAAACCAAAACATTCAACCGACACTTCCCTTTTAATCAAAATTTGTAACCACATAATAAACACCTAATTTATATCTAAAAACCTTTCATAAAGCCCCAATCATTTAAATAAAAACACACTTTCATGCCATAAATTAATTTCAAAACAATTCATCCCATTTCAAAATACTCCATGTTTTAGGAAAATAATCCCCCTTTCATCAACACCCTTTCAATTAAAAACCCATATCATCTTATTTAAACAATATTCCAAAGATTCATAATTATTTTAAAATTATTTGAAGTTACCAAATAAAAATTCATCATAAAACTCCACAAATAAATTCCCAAAACAATTCATTCAACTCAAACAGTAGTCAATAATTTAACAAAGACTATTTTGATTCGATTTTCAAAACCCACTCTAACATAACTCATACCTATAAAAGAGGTGTAAACACACCATTAATCATTTCAAAGTAGTTTTGAAAATATATTTCCACTATTTTAGAAATCATGTCACATCCAGATAACTAAAAATTGATTTATTAAATGTTCACATTTCTTCAATCATGTCTTATTTACAATTTTTATACCAATCTTCCATGATTCCAAAACAAAAGGACATAGGGAAATGCTAGAGGAAACTAGTATTGGAGGGTGAACTGTAATTATTGTTGGAAACTATACACCAATATCGTCACCATCATGGAGAGTTTTCTAGGACAATATCCTTGGCTCCACATGGCTTTCCATTTCATGACATCTCACTATGACCATTGACCCAACAATATTTACATTGGCCAAATCATCGATTACCCATGAAAACGAAAGGACTCAGATAAAAACCAACTTGCCCTAGTGACATGAATCCCTTTAGAAGGTGTGATGTCCAGGTACACAAAACGTAATAGAAATGTCATGTCCCGGCACCCATAGATTTGGACTATCCTGACCCTTTCCCAAATAACATGCCGTAAGTGATCGAACCTGACCCTCTGATACCATTTTTTCATGAACTGAATCTGTTTTTTTTTTACCAGCTCCCAACCTAGTTTTTGGCAAGACTTGAAGGGACATCCTGATCTCCATTGGCTATCCAAGAATCTTGGGTATCATAAAATTAAATTTGGGAATAGTTTTCCTGAGTTAATAAACAAAATACAATAAATAAATCCAATAAAACAAAGTTGTATTTTTTAAACCAAATTATCACTTACAAAAATTCAGAATTGAGTTACAAAATTTAAAATAATTTTTAATGGATATTACATGGGAAAAAAAGTACAGCCCATGAACCACCTCATGATCAGGGGAAATTCCCACAAGCCTTCTCGAAAACCCTGCATCATGAAGGACCAATAGAAAACTGGACCATCCGCAATAATCCTTTACCCAACATGTGACAAAGATAACCAAGTCTAAATACATCCAATGGTGTAAGTATGGTGTGAGACAATTTCAAATAAGATTTAATGACAAAAACATTCTAGGTTATAATCATTACAAAACAAAAAGATTTCAGGTTTTGTAAACATGAAATGCTAGTAAATTTTTTTTTGAATATGCAACTTTAATTAAAAATATTTTTCATGTGAGATAATCTAAAATAAATCATCACTTTTAAATAGAATGAAACAGCTACTTAATTTCTCCTTCAAAACATACCATATGCCGATATAAAGTATAAAATATCTAATGAGCACTAGAAATGGGAAAATAATCGTAGACACTAGCTTGTTTTATGTCCCAGGTACCTTGTACTCAATGAAAGTAACCATTAAAATATCCATTATCGTGAAGACGATCCACTAGTATGGACCATACCCATGAACTAGTGGTCCAAAACATCACCATAATCATTATTTAGTTTTTGTTTTCATCATCAAAACTTCTACATAAAATAGGGGCCAAACCCCACTGGATCACTAGCATATTTGTACACGTCCACCTACCTAGACACTCCGGTTTTCCCTCTTGTTCTCAGACAGATTCTACCAGCCATGAAATGAAATTTGCACATGAAAATACCGCTTCCATGTAACACAAATTCTAAAAATCCATCATAGATGTCTAATGGTCCCCTTATTCTTTCAAATTCATATTTCATATCATACTCACACCAAATTATCCCACCATGCGTTTCAGCTCCATTTCACACTTCAAAAAAATCATTTAATAAATATTATAAATCCTCTCTAGGATTATAAACATAACATAACAATCCTTTCATATTAAAATTGACCATTTCAAAAGTATACTCCTACCAAAACCGTTTGGGAACATATTTTCACTAATTACATAGATCAAGATACCATTTAAAACCTTTCGAAAACAATTCCATGTACTGTAACCATGTTTTTCTCATAAAATCCTTCTAAAAACCATATTTGAAGACCAAAATCATACAAATATCACATAAAAACAGAATTGTAATTAGTAACATTTTTTAATAAAACTATTCCCTAGATCATAAAACAATCCCAATGAACACAACATAGAATATAAACCCAAAATATTCATTTCTACCCAAAAATCAACGTAAAACCAACTGATTAACTAATGATAAAAAATATAATGTTATCATAAAACATAATTGAATATATTCATTCTATAAATATAAATCAAGCAAAACTAACTCATCCAATAATGCTTACACATGAAATCACTACCATTTGTGCCAAAAAATCCAAACCATTGTGTGAAACATCAATCATACCACTGCCACACCACAAGGAAGTAAAATGAAGACCTAATACAAATGATTTCACTCAAATGAAACAAAATCAAACCCTAGGTATGTCCCCTAGCTTCTGGACATTTTAGAAGCACATGAAAAGTGGAAGAAAACCTAATAAAATGGGAGGAACATGAGAGGAAACCCACTAACATGAGATATCGTGAATAAATTGACACAAATACACCAGTTCAAGAATTTAAAAACATCCAAAAATAATAATGAGGTTTCAATGAGGCTAAAGATCTCATGTATGAACTATAATTGTGGAAAACGGTTGAAAAATGGAGTAGCTATAAAAGAGAAAAATTACCCCTACAAATATGTATGATTTGTGATAGCATGAGATGTTTCTCCCTAACAGGTGGTGGAAATGACATCCAAATAAGGAGACACAAATATCAGGGGTCATTTTGAGAGATTTTGGATTTGATTGGGAGGTGGAATTACTGAAAAGTAGAAAAAAACCAACATGATATTAAATAATTTTTTTAACTGGAAATGGGCTTACAGGCTGCCCCAATTCCTTAAATTAAAACCCAAATCCACCAGGATTATGGATTCCTAGAGAGTCTAAATCGATATAGAGATGTTTAAAGGTTAGTGGAGGTTGATTAGAAAGTGTAATGAGTGGAAATGTTAAAAAATTAAAGAGTTATAAAAGAATGAAATTTAGTTTTAAAATCTGAAAATGGGCTCACGGTTTGGCTGAAATCATAAAAACTCCCCCTTTATTAAAAAAAATTGTATGGGAAACCCCCACAATAAAGAAATAATGTAAATTAAATGAAAATTAACATTAAAATAAGTCATTTATCTAAAAATTATCCCCACTATAAATCATTTTTCCTTAATAAATCAACAGTAAGGCCAAATGCAAATACCAAACCCAACCATATGGCCAAAATGGACTCCTTTCCCATGTTTTTCCCACCAACAAAAGGCCAAAACACATACAATTGATGAATATATGAAGGAATAGCCTCACCAACCAAAACATTCACACCTTTACTAATAATATCAACCACACTCAATCATTATCCTAAAACAAAACACCTTTAAACACTATCCGAACAAGACTCAAGAAATTTACCTGAATGAATAACAACATCGAACATAGTTACCCGAGTCTCCAGTCAACAAAACTGTTGGGAGTACTATAATCCAAACTTTTACCCAAGGAGGATGTTGGTGGACAAATATCTCTGAATGTGACAACCTATTGCCAAGACAAAACTGAGGACATAACCAAGATATAGATATGGGGAGACACAAATGTGCCCCCTATCGTACGAGGCAACATAACCTTTCCAGAGACGGAATCAACACACTAATAGGGGAGGCCCTAATGGACTCCCTGATATAAGGGGTAGACTTTCATTAGAATTTTCCAAAATAACATATGTGATACCTATAGTGGGTTTCACAACTATAATAACCTACTATCCTAACCAACTAGCATGGGATGTCATGAAAAGGCCCAAAACTATAAAATGTTGTCACTAATACACAATTAGTCTACTCAGTTTTGGAAACTGTGGGATAACCATGTGGTGAATTCTCTACAAAGGGGAAACATTTCACAGATACATGGGCTATGGTGTATGGGCATGTAGAGACCCTGTAGTATATATTTTTTCTTATTTTACTATTTCATAGGATGGCGAACAGTTACTACTAACTATTCCTAAATCATCCGCTACCATCTGCCAAATCAAAATTTAAAAAATTTCTCTAAAAACTAAAAGAAAAAAAGAAGGGAAAATTAATGAACATAAGAGATAATGTGGGAATGAGATTCTCTTACATCTTTCCACCGAATGAGAACAACTTCAGAAAGATGAAAATACCAGAGGTTTAAACTATTCTCATATTTCATACGAAAGATATGAATTAGACCAACAATTTTTTTAATGACCCAGGTATTTCCTTTACTACACACCATCTTCACTCTAGGGCTTATGGAAGGATCTTAAAAGATCAAATCATCATTGTCCCCATAATCAGGCCTTGGGATACCCCTGAAGGAAACTTCCTATTTCAGTGCCACAAACAACTACAATGTGATCTCAGATGGGTTCAATGAGACACAACACACTCTAAACACATATTACCAAAACCAGACATTTTATTGAATCAAGAGCATAGAAGATACACACACATAATCCATTGTTTCTTCAGATGAAAAATGGAATGAGGAAAAGACATATGAAAAAAACATCCTCTAAACGGATGATGTTAGGATTTTCAGAATGTAGGCACACTTCTGATAAAATAGTGACTCTCTAAAGATTTCACAACCTTCAGTTTTATAGTCACACAAGCACATGACATTGCAAGGTGTCACCAAAAATCACCCTTGGGACTGATAGAAATAATATATGGATAGGGAAATTATGATGGGTCCCAAACAGCACATGATTTTTACAAATGTCTATATCATCCTCTCTTGATGTTAGTCCTCACACCTGTTGTTCAGTAGACACACTCATTTTAGAGAGACTGGTGAAAGTCCCAGAGGCCCTCTTAGACATCATTTTACTCTGACAACCCTAGACCACTTCCACTTTTGGTGACTCAAGTAAAATAAGAATCTAAGATCTCTTTAAACCATCCATTAAAAATATGTCACTAAAAAAGGATCCATAATAACATAAAATAAATGGTGTGGACTCAACCACTAGTGTCCATGAAAAATACTCCAGGAATTGATCAACTGGAGGACGTTCCAATTGAGTGAAATCTTGGATGCACATTAGTCGTGCATTAAATCTTTATGGGTGCATACCCTATCCAATGAGAGAACCGAAAACATAAGGGGAGCCAACAAAAAGGTCCTCCAGAAATTTTTTTAGAAGATACCACTAACTAGCTCTTCCACCCAAAATACCGACCAAACACAAAATAAAAAAATAATTCAAACAAGAGGGGTTCTTGAACTCAAAACATCCCACAACAACAACATTTCCATAAAAACCTACGAAAAACCACAAAACCATTCATCAAGGCATCATGATTTCCATTAGAATAATCCACTTCATTGAAAATAAATTGGTTGGTGAGTATTGTACCCTCCAATTGTATCTTATGGGCCTCACATGTGCATGTTTACATGCCACACCATGAAAACTAATCATATCCATCCCAGTAATCATCCTTTAATTCCACTAAACATATTTCATACCATAAAACCCCATTCATGTAGCCTCTCCATGAAATAAAAAAGGTTAAATTATTCCATCTACTATTCCAAACAAATCATTCAACCGACACATCCATTTTTCTCCAAACCACTAACCACAGAATAGAAACCTAATTTACTTCTTACAATGAATTTCATAAAGCCCCAATAATTCATTTAATTCTCCCTTTGAATACATACTTTAATTTCATAAAATTTCATTGTTTTTCAAAACAATCCTATTTTTATGAAAATAAACCCCCTTTCATCAACAACCATCCATTTAAAAACAGATATATTTATATTTATACATGATTATAGTGATTCTTAAAAAATATCAAATTATTACTATTTATAAAATCTAAATTTATCTTAAAACCCCACACATTAAATTCCCTATACACTTCATTCAACTCTAACACATGTCATTAATTTAGATACGTCTATTTCAAATAGATATTCAAAACCCACTCTATCATAATTCATACTTTCAAAATAGGTGTAAAAACACCATTTACCATTTCAAAATAGTTTATAAATTTCATTTACAATATTTTAATAATCAAGAAACTTCATATTTACTAAAAAATAATTTCATAAAAGTTTAAATTTCTTAAATTAAGTCTTATTTATAATTTTAAAACCAAGTTTCAATGATTCCAAAGCAAAAAGACACAAGACATTGAGAGAGGAAACGAGTTATAGTTGGTGACATGGAAATATGGTTGGCAAACATACACCAAAAACATCCCTATAATGAAGAGTGTTCTAGGACAATATCTCCTTATCTAAATGGAATTACAGACCCTACGAGCTAACATAGAACATTAACCCAACTATTTATACATTTCCCCAATCCTTGATGATCCTTGAATACCAAAGGACTCAGATAAAACATGACTTCCCCTGGTGACTTGAATCCCATCATGAGGTGTTATGGCAAGGAATACTACTGTTAATAGGAATGTTAAGTCCAAAAAAACCTACCTTTGAACTATCCTAACTGTTACCCAAATAATATCACCTAAGAAAGTGAACCTAACCCTCTGATACGATTTTCTCACGAACCGAATCTGGTTGCCTTCATAACTGGCACCCAACCTAGTCTATGGAAATAACCAAAAGGAATTCCCAATTCCCATGGGCTAGAACTAGTCTCAGGTATCATAAAATTAAATTTGAGAATAATTTACCGATGTTTATAAACATTAAACAAAAAATGATTCCAATTAAACAAATCTATTTTTTTTAAACCAAATTATCATTTACAAAATTTCAGAATTGAGTTAAACAATATAAAACAATTTTTAAACACTATTACAACAGAATGAACCATGAAGGATAACCCATGAACAACCTCATCAAATGGGGAAATTCCCACAAGCCATCTTGAAAAGATAACATCACTGAGGACTGATATAAATCTCAACCACCGACACTAAAAGATTTACCAATGCTACGCAAATGATAACCAATTCTACTAGCACCAAAAGGTGTAAGTATGGTGTGATCCAAATCCAAATAATATTCCACCAGGAAAATATTCCATGAGATAATCATTATAATTCAAATATCATTATTGTTTTTAAATAAGAAATTCTAGAAAAAATCTCTCTGAGATGATGCTTTAAATTAAATCCATTTTCATGGGGGATACTTTAAAAGAAATCAAAACTTCTAAATAGAATAAAATATCTATATAATTTCTCCATCCAAACATAGTGCATGCTGACGATAAGTATAAATAATATAATGAGCACTAGAAATGGGAAAACAACCATAGTGACTAGCATGTTGTGGGTCTGAGGTACCTCATATTCGGTGAATAGAACCTTAAAAAAATTTGTTCTTGTGCACATGAGACACTATTAGGGATCATAACAATAACCTAGTTGCCCCTAATATCATCATCATCGTTGTTTAGTTTGGGTTTTTATCATCAAACTTGCTACATGAAACAGATGCGAAACCTCATGGGATCCCAAGCATTCTAATATACGCCCACACACGTCGATACTCGAGGTTTCCCCCTGGTGTTCAAACAAGATCCATAAGCTATGAAATACAATTTGTACATGAAAATACCACTTCCATGTTACGAACACACAAAACATCCACACCCATGTCACATGTTCACATTTTTCATTCAAATTCATATTGGAATCATACTCAAACCAAAACAACCAACAACAAGTTTCACCTCACTTTGAAACTTCAACGTATCCTTAAAAAATATAACATTACAAGATAGTACACATCATATAAAATCCATTTAACATTATAATAGTACATTTAAAAAGTACACTACTACCAAAAATATTTGGAAACATAGTTTCACCTATAATATAAATCAAGAAACCATTTAAAACCATCACAAAACAATTCCAAGGAGTGTAACCATGTTTTGTACATAAAATCCTTCAAAAAACCACTTTGAAGACAAAAATCATACAAATATCACAATAAACATAAATTTTCATCCATAACATCATTCAATAAAAACTATTACATGAATCATAAGAAACCCCCATGAACACAACATGAAATACAAACCACAAAAATTCATTTCTTCACAAAAATGCCACTTAAAAACCAACAGGTTAACAAATTATTCCAAATTTAATTTTCACACCAGAAACAATGGAAGAAACTCATGCTAAAAATATAAATCAAGGAAAAATAACTCATCCAATAATGATTACACAAGTAATCACCTACCATTTGTGATAAAAACTCAAACTATTGTGTGAAACATCAATCACACCACCTCCGCACCAAAATGAAAGAAATGAAGCCCTATTCCACACTATTTCACCAAAACGACACAATATTAAACCCTATGTATGAATCCTAACAGCTTGAAATTTTTGTGCCTCAAGAATAGTGGGATAAAACATATGGAAATGTGAGGAACATGAGAGGAAAGCCACTTACATGATATATCATGAATAAAAGGTCCCAAATACACAAGTAGATGAATTTAGAAACATACAAAAATGAAAGTGAGGATATAATAAGGCTGACAAGGTCATGTAGGAACTAGAATTGGTGATAAATAGTGAAAAAATGTAGGGGTTTAGAAGAAAATGAATTACATCATCAAATTAATATGATTTGATAATGCTTGTGATGTTTTTCCCTAATCTGTGATGGAAATTAGCTCCAAAGAGGGAGACACAATGATGGGATCCCGCCTAGGGGTGTTGTATTTGAGTGGGAGGTGTAATCACCGAAAAAGTTTAAAAATGAATATGATATTAAAGAATCCAGTTTTTTCAAACATGAAATGGGCTTATGGGTTGGCCATATTCCATAAATAAAAACCTATGTCCACCGTGATTATTGATTCTTATAGGGTCCAAATTGACATGGTGGCGTTGATAGTTCATGGGAGTTCATGCATGAGGTGGAATGGGTGGGAAATCATGAAATATTAACGATTTATAAATGAATCAAAATAGGTTTTTGAATATGAAAATGGGATCATGGTTTGGACCAAATCCTAAAAACTCAACATTTCCTCAAAAAATGTAATTGAAACCCCTAACAAAAGAATGAATAGAAATTAAATGAAACAATAACTTTAAAATAAGTCACTTATGTTAAAATTCTGTCCACTATAAAACTTTCCACCCTTGGAAGGTCATAGAGAGGCCAAAATAAAAACCAAACCCAACCGAAGGGCCAAAATGGACTCCTCTTCCAAGTTTCACCCACCCAAAAATGAAAAAACACCTCCAATTAATCAATCACGTATGGAATACTCTCAGCAACCCAAACATACACCGCCTTCCTGAAAAAAAAATATGAAAATCTAATTTTATTCAAAAAAAAACACATCAAACACTATGCAAATAAGAATCAAAGAATTTACCCAAAAAATATCATCATCGAACAGGGTTACAACCGTTTCACTTCAAAAATACCATTGGGTGCACTCCAATCCCCACATTTACCCATGGAAGATGTAGGAAGTTAAATAGATCCAAATGATAAACATATGTCCAAGACCAATTCGAGGACATTATAGAGTTACTGATACGGGGAGACACAAATGGGATCCCCACCATAAGAGACAACAAAAATTTTCTCAAGATAGAATTTGGACACAAAGTGGTGGAGGCCCGAATGGACTCCCATCATAAGAGGTAGACCTTCATTAGACTTCCAAAAAAACATAAATGAGACCTATAGTGAGTATCCCCACCATAATAACAATCCATTTGAACCTACTAGAACAAGCCAATGGGAAAATACCCCAAAACATAAAGGGTTGGCATGACTACATTTTTAGTCTGCATAGTTTGGGAAACCATTATCTAACCATACAGAACATTCTGTTCAAAGGGGAAACATTTCACATTTACGTGGGACAAAGAACATGGCCATGCAGAGACCATGCGGTAGCTAATATCTTTAATCACACTATTTCCTAGGATGGTGCATGGTTACCATTAACTATGCACAAATATTGCAATATCATCTTCCAATAGAAATATCATAATTTATCTTTAAAACCAAAGGAAACCAAAGGGAGGAAAGCATGAAAATAAAAGATAACAAGGGAATGATATTCCCCACCTCCTTCCACTAAACAAGAATAACTAGAGAAAAAAGACAGCAATAGAGATTTAAACTATTCCCATCTTTCATACCAAGGATTGAAATTAGACTAATGATTTTTTTAATGACACTAGGAATTCCATGACTATGTGCCATCTTCACACTAGGACCTATGGATGGAGCTCCGATGACTGAAGCATCTTCATCCATGTAGTCAATCCTTGGGAATCCCCAAAACAAAAATTTATCTTTTGGTGCCATAAACAACTACACTATTATCCTAGTTGGTTTCAAAGAGCCTGAACACACTCCAAACTCACTTTACCAAAACCTAACATTTTTCTAACAAAAGAGCTTAGAATATGAACACACATCACCCCTTGATTCTTTGGATAAAAATGGAAAGAGGAAAGGACATATCATGACCCATTCCTCTAAATAGAGTATTTCATTATTTTTAAAAGGGGGGAACACACCTGAAAAAACATAGACTCTCAAAATATTTCACAACATTATCTTTTACAGTCAAACAAGAACTTGACATCACAAGGTGTCACATATTATGACCCATGAGATAGATAGAAACACTATATGGATAAGAAAATTATGCTAACTCGAAAACAACAAAATATTTCTTACAAATGTCTATATCTAGATCTCTTGACCATATTCCCCACATCGATGGTTCAATGTGAACCCTAATTTTAGAGAGATTACTGAAAAACCCAGAGGCCCTCTTAGACAACATTTTACACTGACAACCCTAGACTTCTTCCACCAATGGAGAATCATGTAACATAAGGAAATAAGGTCCCTTTCACCATTCCATGACCACTCTACTACAAGAATAGGATCCAAAAACCCAAGAAAATAAATTATGTGGAATTAACCTCCAATTATAAATAAAATGACTCCTTTTATTGATAAACTAGATGAATTTCCAGTAAAGAATCAATCTGTGTTTCACTTCTGTTGTGCATTAAATATTTATGAGGGTGTACCCTATCCGACGAGAGAACCAATAGACCCAAACAAGTTTGTCCATTGGTCATAAAAAATCAATAGTCAGAACCAAACACATTAGGGGAGCCACCTAAAGGGCCTCTTGAACATTTCACATAAGAGAACATGAACCGGCCCTTCAGTGCAACATATAGAACAAACAGACACCAAAAACATTATTCAAACAAGAGGGGTTCTTGAACTCAAAACATCCCAAAAAAACACATTTCAAAAAACACATATGACACAAAACCCAAAATGGCCATCAAGACATCATGTTTCCCTTTAAAATAAGTCAATTCATTTAAAATAAATGGTTATATGGTTAGCGTACCCACTAAGGATATACTATGGGCCTAAAACATGCATTTTTTATTTCCACACTAGGAACCCAAATCAAATAAATCCTAGAACACATCCACTCATGCAATTAACCATCGATCATCCCATTTAACTGCATGCATGTGGTCACTCATGGAAATACCAATGGTTAAAACAAAAATTCCTTCCACTATTCAAACACAAATCATTGAACTAAAACATCCATTTATCTCAAAACTGCTAAACACAAAATAAAAACCTAATTTACATCTTACGAAAAAATTCATAAAGATCCAATAATTCATGTAAAAACTCACATTAATGATATCCATTAATTTCAATACATTACACCCTATTTGAATACACTCCCAGATTTATGAAAAAAACACTCTTTCATCAACACCCATCCATTTAAAACCATATATCCTCTAATTTAAACAAGATTACAACTATTTACAAATATTTTCAACTACTTACTAGTTACCCAATAAAACTATATCTTAAATCCCCACACATAAATTCCCAAAACACTTCATTCTACTCAAACATTAGTCAATAATTGAGTAAAGTCATTTTGGAATTGATATTAAAAACCCTCTCTAACATAATCCATACTTTCAAAAGTGGTGTAAAGACAACATTCACTATTTCAAAATAGTCTTCAAAATTCATTTCCACCATTTTAGAAATCAAGCCACTTCCACTTTACGGAAAATAATTTCATAAATGTTCACATTTCTTAAATCATGTATTATATAAAATTTTAAAAGCAGCTACCAAGATTCAGAAATAAAAGGACCCAAGACAATGCCAGAGGAAACTAGTTTTGGTAGTTGAAATGGACATATAGTTGGAGGCCATACACCAATCACTTCACTATCACAGTGTGTTTTTAGTACAATATCCTCATCTCCAACTGGGTTTCCCTGCCACGTGATCTCACTATGACCATTGACGAAACTCTCTTTTTAATTTCTCAAATCATTGATAACCCATGAAAAAAAATAACTAAGAAAAAACCTGACTTACCCTAGTGACTTGAATCTCATCACGATGTGTTCGGGCCATGAACACAACTCGTAATTGGAATGACATGTCCCAAAAACCCTAGCTCTAGAAAATCCCAACTCTTCTGCAAATAACATGATCCAAGAGAGAGATCCTGAACCTCTAATACCATTGGTCACGAACTGAATCTGATTTCCTACAAAACAATCTCACAACCCAGTCTGTGGAAATAACCAAAGGGCATTCCCAATCCCCATGGGCTGGAATAGGTGCTCGGGTATCATAAATTGAAATCTATGAATGATTTAAAGATTTTTTTAAACAGAAAACAACAAATAAATCATATAAATTAAATCATGAATTAATTTTAAAACCAAATTATATTTTAGAAAATTTATGAATAGAGTTACACAATTGAAATAAAATTAATGGATATTAAAATGGAAAAAAATGGATAGACCATGAACCACCTCACGACAATGGGAAATTCCCTTAAGCCAAATCCAAAACACAACATCATGATGGACCACTTGAAACTTGGACAACTGGCACTAAAATATTTACACAACCTACGACAAGGACAACCAAGTCTACATACACCCAAAGTGTTAATTAGGATGTGATCCAAATACCTGAAGGATTCCAAAAGAAGAATATTACATTTGATAATAATTACATGACAATAAGATTGCATGTTTTGTTTATAAAAAATGAATGAAAAAATATTTAGAAGAAGAAACTTCAAATAAAATCTGTTTCCAAGTTGGATACATTAAAAATAAATAAACAATATTAAATGGAATGAAAATTATAATGAATTTCTCCAAACTAAAATAATGTATGTCGACTGTAATTATTATATATCTAATGAAAAGTAGTAATGGGAAAATGACCATAGGAACTAGCTCGTTGTGGGTCTTAGGTACATCGTACTCAGTGAATGTAACCATACAAATATCTGTTCTCATGCACACAACCCAATAGTAGGGATCATACCCATAACCTAGCGGTCCCCCTAAATCATTATTATCATTGTTTAGTAGCTGTTGTCATTATCAATCATGAAATGTGTAATCAGGGCCACAACACATAGGATCACTAGCATACTAGTACACGTCCACCAACTAAGATACCTTTGTTTTCCCTCTTCTGATCAAAAAAGTTCCTCAAGCCCTGAAATATAGTTTTTATATCCAAATACCTCTTCCAAGTCACAAACACACAAAACATTCAAAACACATGTCACATGATCCCCACTTTTATTTCAATTTCTTTTTGGAAATCATACTCACTCCAAAGCATCCAAAAACACGTTTCACCTCTCTTTGACACTTCAACAAATCCCTTATAGAATTTTACAAAAACCATTCCAAGATAGTAATCATAAAATTTCATCCCTTTCACATTAAAATGTACCCTATCAAAATTACACTCCTACCAAAAGAGTGTCACAACATTGTTCCACCTCTTACATAAATCAAGAAACAATTTAAAACCTTTAGAAAACAATTCCAAGGAGTGTAACCATGTTTTGCACTTAAAATCCTTCTAAAAACCTATTTTAAGACAAAAATCATACCGAAATCATATCAATTGGCATCCATAAAATCATTTAATAAATATATTCCATGATTCATAAAACAACCCCAATGATCATAACATGGAATAGATACAAACAATATTCATTTTTCCCGAAAATGTAACATAAAAACCAACCTCTTAACAAATGATACTTAATATAATTTTCACACCAAATGCAATGTAAGAGAATCAAAATATAAATATAAATCATGAAAATCAATCTATTCCAATAATGATTACACATGGAATAACCTACCATTTGTTCCCAAAACTGAAAACAGTTGTGGAAAACTACAATCTCACCACCGCCACAACCTAAGGAAGTGAAATCAACCCAACATCTACAATATTTATCCAACATGTCACATAATTATACCCTAGGTATGGACCCTTACTTCTGGAAATTTTAGCACCTCCAGAAAAGTGGAAGAAACCCTAAGAAAATGGGATGAAAATGAGAGGAAACCCACTTACTAGAGATATCGTGAATAAAACACCCCAAATACACTAATAGATGAATTTTTAAATAGCCAAAAATTCAAGGGATGTCCAAAAATGGCTGATGAAGTTGTGTATAAACTAGAATGGAAACAAAATTGATAAATGAAAGATTTATGAAGGAAAAAAATTACCTCTTCAAATCCATACAATTCAAGAAATCTTTAATGTTTCACCCTATTCAATAATAGAAATTATCTAAAAATATAAAGACTCAAAGATGGGGGCGCGCCTAGGGGTTTTGTCTTTGAGTTGGATGAGTAATCATCAAAAAATAGTAAAAAATGAATAAGATATTTAAAAAATTAATTTTGTTTATAACTGGAAATGGCCTCACAAGCTAGCCATATTCCTGGAGTAAATCACATATCCAAAGTGATAATGGATTCTTAGAGGGTCCAAATTTATATGGTGGTGTTGATAGGATAGGAGAGGCCATTATGGAAGTGGAATGTGTTTAAAATGTTGAAAAGGGAATTAGTTATAAAAGAAACCATTATTTTTAAATCTGGAAATGGGATCACGGTTTGTCCCAAGTCATGAAAACTCAACCTTTCCTCTAAAAAATGTATGGGAAACCCCCAAAACAATTCAATAATTGAAATTAAATGAAAAAATAACGTTAAAATAAGTCATGTATTTGAAAACAAATATCATAGTTAATTATTAACTTTTGGTTTCTATTTCAATAAATTTTTACCTGTAAATGATTAAATTTAATATGATGTACCCACTTTCACCTCATAGTTTTAGTCCTACATGAGTGCAATGACCGTTTTCCACCATTACGTGTTACCAAAACCATGTTTTCATTTTCCCCATTAAATTACCAAAGGAATTACTTTCTCCACATATATGAAAATAATTTTTTACTATTTTATATGAATTACCACCCATTTTTTGACACATAATGACTACTATTATGATGTGTAGAATATAATATCCTACTTCAAATCATGACATAATCCTAATACTTCATAAACCATGATCTCCAACATTTAATTATTAACTACCTCATGAACACTACTATATTTCTCAATGAAAACTACTATCACTCTTTCTATATGGTCTTTCTATTATCATAGTTCATATCATAATAATGTAATCTAATCAACAATGGCATGATGTATATATATATTAATTGAGAATCCACAAAAACATTCTCAAAAATAACATTTTCCACCAAATTTCACACAATTTAAAATAATATTTAACACACTCAATTTCATGTATTATATTAACAAAATTCCACACAATTTATAACTATTAATTGTGAATCATGTCTTGGAAAAAAAATTCCCTAATACATTATTTTTACAAAAAATATCTCATTTCTGAAAATGGGTTCCAAAATGATTAACATTAGTTCCAAAAGTCACTTTTATTTAATATATATGATATATTTGTAATAAATGAAATTCCTTAAAAACAAATAAGTAATACAATATTATAAGAAATATATATATTATATCTTATAATATCATGTCATTCCTTATGATATTGACATATTGTATCCTAAAAAGTTAATTTTTTCATTATATTTTCAATATTTTATATAATAATCCAAATAATCTATAGATTAGATTTGATAACACATATGGGGTTTGGTGTAATATATATGTATGAAATGTAATGAGAAAAACTATATGGATTGATTAAATGAGGGATAATGAAGATAAATCACATATGATATGAAAAAAAGAACACATTCTTTTTATAGATCTTCTTTTTTACCATGTGACCTATGAACCCAGAAAACCCACCTCCCAAAAGACACATTACCTCTTTAAATAATACTAAATCTATGTAATTATAGATTAAATATATATCTCTTCATATATATTTATGAATGGTTAGGACCATATGATTTTTTAGAGAACATGAATGTTTACATATATTTTTCGAGTAGTATTCTCATAATTTTGATATGATATTTAAATTCTATGAAATATAATAATCTTTATATAACATATTAATGTTACCATGAGAGTTAAGGCATGATTTCATTGATGGGGTGATATATTAATAAGGGAATATATATATTTTTTATAATCATAAGCAATTTGGTAATTGTTATGCTAAATAATTATAATGGCCCTTTGAAAAAATTTTCCCTTCTATACTAAATATGGTGAAATTATTTAATTTCATTAACTAACATCCTATATGAATATATACAACGATAATTAAGAGATTGATTTATAATTTTTTCCTATTAAATTAAAATTTATACAACCTTTCATGGTTATTGAATCAACTATTATATTATAATCCACTGGATTCATATAAAAACCATAATTAATAGGGTATATCACTAAAATCAAGAATTATTAAGTAACTCTATATAGTGATAAAATAATATTATTAAAAGGAAATTAGATTTATATAGTTAGAGAAAATATATTATTTGACCTATAACAAGCATGTTTTTGTATGAACCAATAAATTCTTACTCCTCCATTTAAATCAAAAAAATATATAAATCACTTGAGGGAATGCGTCTCTTTGATCACCCAACATATTCTTTAAACATAAACTTACATTTCATACTTTTTTAGAATAATATTTGATCAATAAATAATAATTATAAAATCAATATCACACTAGATAAAACTGTTCATCATTTAACATATTCGAAATATCTACTTAATATCCACCTTCCATGTATCCCAACATCAATAAATGTATTGATCAAGAACTAAAATTTATAATTATTAATTTTATTTTAATTTTTATTAAGTTTAATAAATTTTTATCCTATT
Organism: Viscum album; assembly: GCA_963277665.1. Classification (NCBI taxonomy): domain Eukaryota; kingdom Viridiplantae; phylum Streptophyta; class Magnoliopsida; order Santalales; family Viscaceae; genus Viscum; species Viscum album. Next base: position 1,425,885,936 of record OY728156.1, on the reverse strand, counting down.
AAACTCCCAAATTCATGTATGTCAGAAAAATTTTATTATTATAATTATAATTACAAAATAAATATCAATAAAAAATCAAAATCCGAAAATAATTGACATCATGGTATCCCATGTGAATCATATCATAAATTGTAAATTTTTATAGAATGGAAACATTATAATTATAGAAATGTTTTTTACAAATTTTATAAAAAATAATTTTTTAGAAATATTTAAGGTTTTATAAAGGTGGGGGGATTTATAAAAATATTTTCCTTTTGTAAGGTGTATGGGTTTATTATCGTAACATAATTATGATTAATATTTTTAGGATTAGAATCAATAAATAGATCCATTTAGAAATAGTATGAGGCTTTATAGGCATTTTGGGTGGTTATAAGGTTACTTGGGTTTCTTAGGGTTCTATGTCGGGACTATAATATGATTCTTCAGTCCGAACAACATACTGGTATATGGACACCAACTTGATAGATGTAATACTATAGATTTTTAGGTTATTTGAGGCTCTTGGAATGGATCATGAGTTTATAACCACCCATCTGGTGTGAACTATTTCCATTTTTTACAATGGGAAATCTTTATTTATCACTATTAACCATCTTTTATCTTCAATGTGAAAATACCCAATGTTATGCCAATTTTTTATGTGCGTAGAAAATCCCATTTCCCTCTAGATTTCAATTGAGGATCTTCTCAAACCATGTTATATCACTGCTTCGATCAGATGAATTAGAAATATATATTTATGTATAAACCAACTCTAGTATCTCCTTTTTATTTCTCTTTAAATCTTAATGTGATCCAAAATTTCTATTGTTTATGCCCTATTTTTTGTCTATTTCTCAAATTTATCCAATTATAACATGAAATGAAGGTTAATATATAATGATTGGGTCTGACTGTTGTTTTACTATGTTTTATAAATTTATCTCCAAAAAAATTATTATATATTATTTCATTATAGGTTGTGTAGTCACACTATCTTTCTATACTATTAACTTAATAAATAATTTAAAGAGTTAATATTCATATGATTGTCTTGAAAATAATTTTGAATATATTAAAACCCATTATCATGGGTTGATCATTATTGGAACCATTATATTGATGTTTTATGACAGATCCATGGTTCTCGATGAGGTAAAGAAAGTGTTCTAGGGCTTTATATAGAATGTATGTAGTTAATTTGAAATTATGACTACCTATGTTAACCCATGGAATTTGATAGTTCTTTTGGACCTTATAATTATTAAATGAATTTGAAAGTTGATTTTAATCATGAAATTTTCCTAAAAACACATAAATTTATTTTTTATTTGAATTATTTTTGAATTATGATTAATGTGTTAAAAATTATTAGTTCTATAAATAAACAAAAGTGGTGCATTTTTCTTGAGATATTAAAATTGGTAATTTTTTAAATATATGTAGTGGATTGTTAATATAAATTCAATTTTATGTAAGAGTTATAATTCCATGGAAAGTCCCTTTGATTCCATATTAATATAAAGGGTGTCGAATGACTAGGAATTTTTCCTTAGATTCATTATTATTTGTGTAAAAATGGAATAACATGTGTAATCATTGGATTATTTTATAAGTCTCATGTGAATGATAGAAGTGAAAAATAATTGGATTTGGGGAGGTCCAATACTATGGAATTCCATAGGTGATCTAGTGGATTCAATATAGATTCATCACCAAAAATTAAATGGTGAGGCCCCCTCCATGATTTGAAGAAAGACTACATATACTAAATGAAACAGATTAATTCCAAGGAATTTTAAAAGAATCCCTTGTATAATTTGGATGGAATTATTCAATAGATTCATATTGATTATTATTTTTATATAATTCATTAAGTGTATGTTTTACATTCATATCATTCCAAGCTTTTATGTATTTTTTATAGCCCCTTCAGTTAAAAATTGACATATTATTTATCATGGGATACACTATGATGGATAGACCATTTTTTCTAGATGGATTTCACTAGGAACACTTGATAATGGTTACCATGATGATCCCACATGGAACCAATGTGATACACATTACATAGAAAATGATCGAACATACCATTAATGGAAAAACAATGTAGTTTCAACCGTGGATTTCCAATTTGATACCCAAGGGATAATTAGGTTATATTTATTATTAAAACTTATCATTATCATGATTATTTTATTTATTTAATGCCTTTATGTTTTACAATAATCTAACTGGTTACCATATGAAAATATTGGTTGTGGCTTACTGGGTTATACTCACTTCTTACATGGTGGCATTGGTACTTGTTTACTCGAGTATATTCTCCATTGTGATGGATTTTTAGTAATTTTTATTAAATGAGGTCGATTATTTATTATATGAATTATATATATTATGGTTATACGATTCATTGTATTGGTCAAGATATCCATGGGTTAGTATAATTTATGGTCTCTGACTTTTATTTACTTTTTGGTTTTTGTAATTGTTTTAATTTTTTTATTGTATATCTGTTGTGTGTGGAGAATTATTATTATATTAAAAGTGATGATATTTTATATCAGTCACATTCTTTTTTTATATTTTTGTGACTTTTATCAATGGTGTTTTATATTATTTATTTATTATCTTTTATATTGAACACTATAGATTAAATGATATAGTCTCTTCCTGGTAATCAAATAGGCCCTAGATGCTACATTATAGTCTCTATTGAAAGGGGAGGCACACTTGAGTCCACGTGGCATGCCAACTTGTGGCACAGATATAATCATTTCATTATTGAGGAATTAAAATGTGGTGTTATCTGAATTTCATTCATATTAATATTAGGGTTTTCTAGATGGAATTCATGGATGTTATTATATATTTTTAAGGATATAATTTCTGGGCACTGTAACCCCATGCATGGGGGATAAACTAATGTTCCGCGAATGAGGATTATTTTCAATAATTTTTCTTTTATTTTTAAATTATTTCCACCTTGAGCGGTTCACATGGGTATGATTTATTGATTTATGGGATTTTTACTATTGGGAAGTAAGATAAAAGGGTATTTTCATTCTTTAACAATACACAATATATAGTATTAATATGGAATCTGAATGTAGCCTATGATTTATAGATTCATATTATATAAAAATGGTGTTGGTTTATTTTCATTCTATGGCTTATATATTGTGATATATATATGTACCTAGACATTTAAATAATTGAGGGTGGGTATTGATGTAATGTTCCCCAAAAATATTTTATAATTTTTCTCCAAAAAAAATCTTTCATTTCATTCTACATAGGAAAGACACAATATAACCCATTTCACAACATATTAAGATATAAATGGGCTCAAAATATATTTTATTTTTATCAAAAGGGTGCTGGTAAAAAGCATGTAATGTATTTTCCTCTTTAACTTTTGAAGGGAAGCCTAACATATTTAAACATGTTTGTGATATCAAAATAAAATAATGGATGTATAATGTAGGGGATTATGTATAAAATAAAAACATTGAAAACGATAAACCATGATAAGAATGTATGTGGAATCTTATTTTTGAGATAAACTTCTATAAGTTAAATGTGGTTAGAATACTATATTAAAGGGTATTTTCCTCCCTGACATGTGACTCATCATCTATATAAAGAATCTTTTTTAATGGAATTCCAATATTTAATTGAACAAAATATTTGTAAAAGAATAGGTATATCTGGTGTGTGTGACCAAGATATTAAAAATTATTTTTGTTAAATAATTTTATAGTAAGGAATATATAAATAAACTTCTTTTGTAACATGTAAACAGAATGTTATTTATCAAAATACAAGAATATATATGTGAAACCATTGAAATAGTGGGAGTCCCTTACTAATGAAGGAGAAAACATACATATTTATTTAATAAATGTTTTAAATATTATAATGGTAGATTGGCTCGAGGACTAATAATGTTGTGACATTATGTGGTGGTTGTTGACACTATTTATGGGTGGGTTAGTCTAGAGATTAAGAATGTTTTTTTGATACCATTATTTCATGAATGGTTCTATGTGTGAGATCTTGCATACTGGTGTTTATTATTTTCCTAACAGGTTTCATGAGTCCTTGATACTTGAATGGAGTTGTTAACTATGAGGTAAGACTTGTTGTTTTTAGGTTTTTGAGCTAGGTTGGAGGATCTAATTTCCCTCTGATGTGACCCCAGTTCATAGTATGTCAAGTCTTAATGATATGTGAGTGTGACATGGGGGAGGGCTAACCAGTTCTTATGTTTTATTGGACACATGAGGAGTTGTAAGATTCTTTAGATCTTAGTACCAGTGAATGAGAGGTACTAATGAATTTATTATTTTGAAACTCTTAGTTAATTCTGTTTCTTGATGGAATGTTCTTAGTTTTGTAGTACCCATTGTATTTGATGTGATTTTTGGAATCTATGATCATTTTTATGCCTGCTCATCTCCTATGTGGTTTATTTGAAAATGTGTGGTTTGAAAACACCATGGATGGAAGGCTCTTAGAATAGCAAGTTGTGGTATAATGTCATAGCTTGAATGTAATGCATGGTTAGTGTTTTTAAATTTGTGTTTTTGGGATATATGTTATTTTATAACACCCTTTGGATGTTTTTTTGGGTAAATATGTCATTTAATCTATTTTTTGGATTATGGGAACCATTAGTACTAGTGATTTTTATGATTAGTCAAGTTGAAATTGTATTACTAGTGTGAATCTTGACCATATAGAATTTAGGTGGGCTATAGTATGATTTTTTTGTAGGAATACTTGCAATAAAAGAATTATTTAGGGGTGATAGGTGGTCTTGGGATGATTTATCTCTTGGTAAGATTCTTGAACCAACATGAGAGAAGTTCATAGTATTATACGACTCAAGGTTTTGCCAATCGACATTCAATATTTATTGACTTAGTAATAATAAGACCCTTGGTTATTAGAAAATATAGGTAGGATGTACGTATTAATTGGGTATGGTACCACTGATATAGTGTAACAATATGGATCAAAAGTTAGTTTCAATTATTTTTTCTCATGGTTATGTGATCTCTGTTAAAAAAAATTCTTTTGATTCGGGATTAGTAAGATGGTCCGCATATAGGTCTATAGTAATTTCCTAATTCCTAGTTAGTTATAGTGAATCAAATACAATTGTGTCATGTGGGAGTTGGTTTATGACTATATATTGATGTTTCATGGAACCATGTTGAATTTTATGGATGTTTCTCTCATTTATGGTCGAAGATGAACTACATATTCATTTAGTCATGGATTCCTTGAGATTTAATATGAATAAATATATCTCTTATGAAGAGGTTTTGGAATTATTAAGGGCCATGGGGCTTTGGATGTGATGACCATAATTTTAAAAAATAAAGACATTGAGGGTAGAAGATTTCATTTATAATGGATCAAGGGAACTAGAATGTCTAATTATGATGTCTGGTCTATTGAGTGTCATTCCAATGGTTATTCAATTAAGGTCATGTTTTGTGGGGTGCACCATGGGATTTTTGGGGGTGTTAACTTCATATTTACGGTTGTTTTAGTGGATTATGTTGATAATTTTCATGTAAGCCCGAGTTCAATGTTGTTTTTTGGATCATGTTTTGTTCTTGGTTTAGTTTGAGGCAACTATGTACTACTATTTTTTTCTTACATATAAAACATAGGTTCTTAAGATCATGACTTTTCCTCCCTTGGATGAAAAATTCAGACTTCATGGTTTGGTGTTGTCAATAAGTTATTAGACTCTAAACCTTCTGTTATGATACATTTTTATAATTCTAGTATCTATTGAGATGTTGGATCTGAGTTATATGTATCCCCAAAACATTTCAGAGAAATGTTTTTGATGAAAAATTTGGTTAATTCTAGTGTGTATGTTTTACAGAGATGTTATTGATGTCACCGAAAGGTGACTAGGATTGGTTGAGATTTGATTCATATAGTATATTATTTTGATGATTTATGTTTTTTAGTGGGCCAATTTTAATGTTTTAATAAAGGATAGATTGATATTTAATAGTTTTGTTTAGTAAAGTAACATGATTCATCTAAACATAATATAACCAAGACAACATTCTTGGTTGATGTGTAAATTGTTATTGTCATGAATTTAGAATAATCATCGAAAAATGAACTACTATATGATTTTTTATAAATTCAAATGATGTGTTGGAATCCATTTATGGTGGATCATATTAGGTAAAATGGAAATTGATATTTTTTTACTGATCATCGAATAGAAAATCAGTTTATGGACATTTGTAATGGTGTGGGGGGGGGGTAATTGTTGATGTAGCATCCCTTTTTTGTTTTCAGGTACTCCTCAACCGTATTCCTCATCATGCATTGTTTGGAATTGTTTATGGGTGCTTCATGTGATGTTTTTAAAATTTTGGAAGGCTATTGGGTTATACCAGGTCGGTGCAGAGTTCAACAAATCATAGATCCTACTAATGGAAAATGTGAAAACCCATTCATTGGATGTTTTCATTGTTTTCATGTGGTTTGAAAAAAAAATGTCCCCCCCAAGGGATACCCATACACCCCACACCAGGGGTGCATGAATTGAAAAACTATGATTTCATACCCCACTTACTTTTAAAGAGAGTTCAAATTATTCCTAGAAATGTTTAAAATATCCTAATCCAACATTTTTAAATCACTATCAACCCCAAGTCCTATTGGCTCAATTTGATATGACATAGAAGCTCTCAAGGACCAATTATGGATCCTCAAAACCATTTCAATGGTTGATTGAATCTTTGAGAACATCGATCAATTCCACCCCAGTAAGCGATCTTCCACATATAACTTATCACTGGATCTACTTATCTATCTTTTGTAGGTTTTTCCAATCTCTATTTTCACATCGGATCAAATATCAATTTTTTAAATATTGAATATAGGTATAATTCTTGGACCTCCATTTTCGATATTATTCAATGGAGTTTCCCATTATGGTTTATGTGATTTATTATCTCGTGATCAAAAGGATAGAGATTACATGTAAGTTTTTTCAATTTATTTAACCTAATTCTACATATTTAAATTAAATTTCATTCAATTATATTATGAAAAATACGTATTCTCATTGAACTGGGATTTGAATTTTATTTGGATTGAAAATTGGGGAAGACACCAAATTCTATTTAATTGGGGTGTAATTTAGATTTGATAGAAATTGTAGAATTTGATTTTGGAAAATTGAATAGTGTAATTTATTTTTTTTATAAAATGGTTTAAATTTTTATTATAATGAACCACTATTTTAATCCTATAAATGTATTGGAAAACCCCATGGAATTTTTTTGAAGATAAATTAGTAGATTAAATTGGAAAATGGGGAAATGTTATTTTGAAAATATTTAATATAATTTTCCAATTACAAATTTTTGTTTAAGAACAAGAAATGGTAGTTAGTTTGATTTTTAAGATAAACATGCTACATTTTATTCATTAAAACCCTAACATAATCATAGTGTAGTGGATATTATTCTTAATGGTATGTCAATTTTTCTTATTTGAACAATTTATGAGGAACTTATGTACACATTATATCATTATCACCCATATGATTGAGTTAGTATCCCACAACCTAGGGCTATTGGAACTATTGGTAGATTAAAATGCTTTACATTTATTATTATTTAGACATTTATATTCCATTTTTTGTAAAAATTATTTTCAATTTACTTCTAAATTTATATTTTTTTTATAAAATGTCTATTTAATCCACTATTTTAAAATTATTCCCTTAATAGATATTAAATGTTTGTATTTTTTTAAATATGAATCAATAATAATATGCCTGTTTTTTGAAAATTGAATGAATGTATTGGGTTATTGTATTCTCATATGTGGTTTGAAAAATATGTGGTTTTTTATATTCAATTATCAATATTCTATGTTTAACTAATAAAGAGTATCTTACATTTCACACAAATAAAACTCTTTCATTAACTCCATAAAATGATAATAATTAACCACTTATCAAGATTAATTACCATAATACTGATATATATTACCATTCTGTGATTATTCAAGGAAAATCCATTAAAAATATCTTTTCTAAAACATATATATCTTTCTAACCCTTATCATTGATGAAAAACATACATTTTAAAAATCATTTAAAGTCAAATATCATGGGGTTATTATCATTCATTTAATATATAGTAATAATAGAGTTGTATAGTAAATACATTTTATTAGATGTAAATCAGTTATTTATTTACTTTTTTCAAAAATAAATAATATTTACCATGTTGAAAAATTATGGTATATAAAATTTCAACCAATCTTTAATTATTAATTAAAATAAATTTATTTTTTATATTTTATATGGTGAACTATATATAGTATTAATCCCTCATATATTCTAATATTCAATAATCATTTCATTATATATTAAACTCTATTATTCGAATGTATCATCATCAAGGTATAATCCCATTCCATTTTTTAAAACCACTTAAAAATATAAAACCACATACATTTAAATATTTATTCATCGTGAATATGATTAATATGATGCATGAAAATTAAAATTGAATAAGATATATTAATTATCACCATTCATTGATTTATTCCTCACTTGTCCAAAGTAATTCCAAATGACTTGTTTTGAGGGATGAGTGGTTCATCTCTCAATAATTTTATATAAAGAATTACAAATCCTATATTTTGGGCGGGTGAATCATTTCATAAATTTCACGCATTTTGTTAATAGAATTTTCCAAATTTTGATTCCATGAGAAAACTTCATCATTCACTTCTGGAAAATATGAAGAAGCCATCGATGATATAAATTATTTCCATTCATCATACTCTAGTAAAAGAAATGATTATCATACATGAAATGAAATATATTTCTTTTTATCCTCTATACTTAGATTATAGCCTATACATATTATTGTACCTTCCCCACACATACATATTTTTTAATAATAAATTTACTTAGTTTTTTCACAAATATGATAACACATAACAGATTATATTTCAAAACATCCACAAAGATAATACACATAGAATTCAAATTCCTTTCACAAAATATCACAGAAAAATCCTCAACGATTTTATGGTATTCATAATGTATAAATATTAATAATCCCATTTTAAAATTCCCAAATAAAATAAGTGATATAAATAACACCAAATGATAAAAGAACCCTCTATTAAGTATACATGATTGTTTTTTTGAGAATATCAAAATAAACATCCATCATAAGAGGTTGATCTTGTCCATTTATGTTCAAAAAATTTAATATTTACGTACTTTTCATACTCTATTATATTGGAATATTTCATAGTAATTCCTCACATATGTTACATGAATAATAAAATCTTCCACAGACTTCATTTGGAACTTGAATCTAATTCTTCAATTAAAGACATGAATATTCATTATATTTTTTAGAATTAATTATTTTTGTGTATTCTATCCCACATAATTATTATCTTCCAATACTTTTATAATTTTTTAAATATATTTCATTGATCTAAAAAATCATTGGAACAATCTATTAGCTAAAAAACATCAAAAATTTCAAAAACAATTTAATCATTATGAAAAAACTAATCATTTTAAACACTGTAAAAACTATAATACATTCCTTTATTGAACAATAATATCATACCCCTATTTTATTATTATTCTTCAAATTATTTATAATATATAAAAATTAATCCTTGAATCTTATACTCTTATATTTATAGAAAAATAAACTTCATGATTACAATACATGATATTTTATAATTATGTAATTGACAATATATATTATTTTTCTCATTATTCAATATCTATTCTGTGACTATAGAATTATTCCCCATATCAACAAAAAAATTATTATTACGTATATTATAATTTTAAGGTCTTTCGTGCCATATAATACAAGTGAATTTTTTACCAATATCCTCACTAATTTTTAAACGTTAACTAAATTCATGAATATATTTTCCAACATAAAAATGATTTTATCCTATTGATAGTAATTTTTAGTCACCTTTTACTTATAATAGAAATTATAAGATTCATTTATTTCATTAATATACTCAATTTTTTCATTTATGTATTTCCTTTAGGAAGTCATACATTCATTATTTTCAATTATTTCACTAGTGGTTGCTCACTTTACTTTTGGATATTAAAAACCTCATGATAAACATGAGGTTTTATGCAAAAAATATTTGTTATCTTTATATACATTAAATATTTTTTTAACTAAATTCCAAAATATTATACATCAAAATGAATTAAATTTATATTTCTTTATCTTCATATTCATTATGATAATTTTATTTATTTACATTGTTAATTAAAAAAATAATCCATGTTTACTAGGAGATAACTCATATTCACTATCAAATCCATATCATTTTTTCATATAAATAAACAAAAAATAACATTTCATTTCAAAACTGTAGAAAATATTTTTATTTATCTTAAATATTTAATTCTTCTCAGATTATAAAAAAATATTCTCATATGATATAAACATTATGAAAATCCCACTTTTTCACTGAATTCTTCCACAAACATTGAATAATTTTTGAATAATGACTAATTATTCAATAGAAACAATTGAAGGAATTTTTCATTGGTAACGACATTATTATTTATTTATTTTTTATACAAGTGTCATAAATTATCGAACACTACTTAATCAAAACCATTTTTATCTAAATATTTATTTTCTTATCTAAATTACACAGTGTTCTATTTATTCATTAGAGTTATAAATGATATTTTTGTCTCACTTATATACTATAATCATTTAATTAGTACCTTTTCAATTCCCATTCATCAAAAACATAATTTTCAATCCAGAAAGTGAAAATGTATTCAAATCAAGGTAAATAAGAGATAAAATATTGGAGTATGACCATTCTAATAATATGCGATGAGTCTTTTTAAATATCTTTAAATCTATTGAATTTTTAGAAAAACTTATTATTGAGATAAAAATATAATTATCTATAGTGAAAATATCTTTCATAGACATCCCATTATGGCTAGAAATTTCTTAAAATTGGATATGATAGAATTGAAGATTTTCTTTCTTCACTAAATTGATACCTTTATGAAAACATCTCATCTTCATATAGACTCTATTATCTATCTTGATCCCCTTATCATTTATAAAATATATATATGAAATTTTTTATATTCTACTATTAATATTTTGTCACCAATAAAATTCTTCTTCTTTATATATGGGGTCCTAAATACACATTATATGACATTGTAATCCCATAAATTACTATTTTGAGTAATAACATAACTAATGATAACTTGTATGGTATTTTTATATACAAAAAAACTCATCTATTTATAAAATATGAGAGATAATTTTCTATTTGATGAACTAATTTGTCCCATTTTTAAAATAATAATACAAAATCATCAATAATAACCAATACATAAAGGTTCACATGTTTAACTACAATAAATTGTTATGTATTAGAGAAAAATAAGATGATATAATAGCAATTATAAAAGAAACCACCAACAATGTTTTGAGTTACAATAATAGTATTCAAAGTTAGGGGGTAGTTATTTTCACCAATATTATATAATTTTTTAATATTCAAAATTTGTTATGAATTAATATAATAAAAAACATGCCACCACCAAAAATTTTTATTCTAAATCTAAATGTATATTGTATTATGTTTTACTGTATAAATTCATTTATACAATTGAATAAATAACATCTAAATGTATAATAGTTATAATTAAATATTAATGGATACATCCCTTACATGGGAAGAGATTAACTACTTTATATGACCCAATATCATCATCAAATACATTAGATTGAGTATTTTTTATCTTTGAAAATAATGTGGGTAAAAATTTCTATCAATAAAAATATTTTTATCCAAAACACATCAATGATAAATATACAATTAAATAGATATTTTAATTTTCTATAGCTATAAACACTCTCTAATATAAACTTAAAAAATAGTCACATCATATTCATTACATCGATTAATTAAAAATTAAAATCCATCAACCAATAACATCTTCTCCTACACCACACAACATCTTTATTCTCATCTAACTGGGGAATCCTAAATTATTACACAATATATAATTATAAAACAACTAAATAGTACTAAAAAATGTTATATACGAAAACTACAATCCACCTTCGTCAATGTATTCCACTAGACCTTAATATCCATAGATTATTCTTCATGAGCATGCAATAATTAGTAAAAATATTTTTTTATTTTCAAAAAAAACAATTCCCTCCTTATCATTCTATTAATCATTTTTCTATATGTATTTTAAGACTTATATAATTTCACAATAAAATATTAAAAAAAATAATCAGGTCTTCAAAAATAGAAATATGATTTTTCAAAAAAATCCGAATTTATTGATGAAATTAACTACAATTATAAAAATTTATTATGAATTACTATATCAATATATCCTTTTTAAGACAAAAATTGGGACTTAAAATATTAAATTTTGAGTACCATGTATGTCATATTAAATCCAAATAAAAAAAATTCATGTAACTAGACCATAACATAAATCAAAATAGGTTATGGAGAAATTTAGAAAAAAATATGAGGATACAAAATAATTTCCGCCAAACTGCATTTCCTCAAGAAACCAAATATTTTTACACTATTTATTGAAATATGAAAAACATTTAATAGAAAATAAATATTATTTTGTAAAAAATACTTTTATTTTGAATTATAAATAGATGATGATTCTACTTAAATTATGGTGAATTAATTTTTCCCGTGGAAAATATCCAATTAAAAACATATAATGGATTAAAGTATTATGATATTATATATAAATTCCCAATGTAATGAAATTGTTTATGGTATAATAATTTTCCCATCTCAAAACAACAAAAAACCTACTAAATTATTTCATTCATGCAATAATGTGACCATTATGTCATTAATGACATATGTAAGTATTATCATAAATTAATATCAAATAGTGGTCAATAATTTTTTTTTGGAAATTATGAGATCTATCACTGCAAAACCATTATACCTCTTATGTAAATTATGTAGTAAGAATTAATATTGATTGGTGATATGTTCTATATTCTTCAAATAATCTCTAATGTCCCTTTTAAATTTTGACCCCCATAAAAAAATAAAAATATCAAAAAATAATTTTTTTACATCTGATCATTTTTATTTTATATGTATCTGAATGTGGTTCATTTTAAAAAAATGATTTTAGAGTAATAGAAAACAGTAATTCCATCGATCATATGAACTTCAATTCACATTCTACTAAAAAACTTCCCATTATATTTAAACATCTCTTGTTGTACCATTAATGTCAAACATACTCTTAGTTATAAAAATAAATATATCCTTTTTACTTATACTTTTCCATTATGAATGCCTTATAGTTTCTTATTATATTAAAGGGTATTAATTAAGATATCTATACGGTTTTATTTTTTGGGGAAATATATTGAAAAATTCCAATATCATTTTATTATATATAGTTTTAGTGTAAAATAATTCATTATTATGATTAATGAATATTTAAATATATATATATATATATGTATATATATTATTTGATAAACATGGGAAATCTAGTGATATGACTGAATTTTCCATTACATACATCTATCAAACGTTAATAAGATTTTTTTAAATGAAGGGAAATGGCCTATGAAATTCAAGGGGGTCAAATATAATTTTTCCCCAAATGATCAACTAAAAAATGTTTAACAAATCCAAGGGTAAGGGACATAGTTGTGGTATTGATATTACATCAGCTATTTAGAGTGTCCCAAAAGGCAATAAATTCATTAACCATATTTCCCTCCCTCCAAGTGTAACTAATCCCTATGTGGTTCTTAAGAAGTATTCTGAATCTATGCATAACGTATTTAATAGCCCTAGGGATATTAAAATCACCATATATATATATATATATATTAATAATATAGGAATATCTTTCAATACAATCCCGCCCAATTCCATTGGAGTAAGATAATTATATTCTTTTTTTAGGGTAGAAGCTTCTAAAATGAGGAATCACCTTATCTTGAGAATGTGTTGAAATATAAATATGAAAAACCCAATTGGTTTCTAACAACACCATCCCATTAATATCCCATTTGATATATAAAACATCAATATTCCATTTCAGTGCATAGAATAGGGGTCTCGTGCACCTATTTTATTTATAGGTAATAGTTACAAGCCATGTAGTCCATGACCCTACAATCCTTGATCAGCTACAAAGATTGAGAAACCACCCCCCCTATAGAATAAGTGACACCATCCCAACTTCCAGTGTACACACCACTACTATTACATAAAATCTCAGTCTAATAATCATCTAGTGTCTATCATTATTGATCAAATTCCAAGAAACTCTATATACTAGCCTCCATTAATAATACATTCACCTTCCACTCATGCATAATATCTTATATGCCATTAATCCAAGTATGAATAATATTTTCCAACAAAATATATTGCTTATTTTTTTTACTAAAAACATTCATCGCAAAAATATATTTGATGATCACTCATATTTGATGAAAACATACTCATTTGAATCCTCATAGGAGATACTAAAACAGTTTCATCTTGAAAGAAGGGTGGCTCCAGTACATCTCACCACCTTATTTGTTGGGATAATTTGGTTCCAGATGCACTAGATATGAAAATTACAATTTAAATAAATAAAATTAAACCGTAGGGATCCTCCCCATGTATCATGATTTGTATATACATGAATGATACATCAATGCACATTTGAAGATAAGACACAATCTGTGAATTTGTAAAAAAAATATTATTTTCCATTGATCAAAATTATTTTTGTACTTATTAAAAATATAGATCAAGGATGACATGAATAAGTAAGGTAAAACTACTAGATTTTATAGTGGTGACATCTGAAACTGGACATCTATGAATGGCCATCACACACCCCCTTCTAGTAGACATTCAAAAAATTGATCAAACCACAACCAAAAATCTATTTCATGGTTTGTTGAAGAACCAGAATGTGATTACTGATATATTCCAACAACATGGAGATTTTTCTCACTCAATCCTTATATTGTCCCCCATATTTATTCTATATGATCATTTTCCATGTAAAACTTACTTCTATGATTTCACATGCTATAATAGCATCAAATAGTATCATGGTATCTAAATTATTTTGAAGCTTGATACCTCCAAGCTCAGTCTCCCAATAAATCTACTGCCATAAAAGATAATGGTGTATTTCCTCCACTTCAATATATAATATGAAACTAGTTATGATGATTTAAATATTATACAGTACCATTATAGGTCATTAACTCTCGATATTAAATGCATATTAATGGAGGGAAAATGTTATTATCCAGGATGTTAGTTCACCCAAAATATAGGAATCATTTTCTCAAATTGAAAACCTGGTTGGATATTTTTTACTACTATTATATCAATGTGATGAATTTGAAATCTCACTAGGCATATCGGAGCCACTATTTATTCTGTGGGGAATTTTATTATTGAAAACCCAATATATCCTCAATATTATTCCACTTTCATATAATATTTATTATGATATGTATAAAAATAATCTTCTATTAGTTTATAAAAAAACCACACCACATATTATAAATTTACAACATCCATTTGAGCTCTAGTTAGACCAACTATTTCCATCGATGAAAATAATAATATAAAACACAATGATGATATGAGAAAACCCTTTTTTGTTAGCCTTACACCATAATAGAAGCATACAATCTTCATTGATTCTATAATAAAAATTCCAAATGAAAGATTTTTGGAAAATAATGAAGACACATGGGGATAAAGTGATCCATTTTCATAGTCCCCATACTAACATAAACACACAATAAGTCTTCCCCATAAATGATTTAGAGAACTAGGTAGAGATAATGTACCTAAATAAAAGATAATTCACCCACTCAAAGAAAATCATACATCTGATGGTTTTGATGATGAGTCTCTACTCCTTCCTTTCATATGCCTTTTCCATATCATATATGAGAGAAATTCTAGATCACATTGCCTATTATTTATATAACACATAATTTTATTTATAAGGGAAATAATGTCATTGATTGATCTCTTTGAGGTAAAATGAAGTGGATAATCATAAATAAATTAATAGAGGTAAACCAAGAGACTTTTCCTAATGAAAATAACTAAGATATTGTGTGGGAAATTAAAAAAATAGCTTATCCTATAATTCATAAGATATTTTGGTTCACTAACGTAAATTATTAATATTGAAGTGAGCGAACAAGAGATCCTAGGTAAGCTTACCCCTATTCTAATGAAATCATGAATAACGCACACCAAAACATTCTTGAGGATGTTCCAAGATAAATTAAAATTGTGTCCCTATAATCCATCTTGTCTAGTGAAAATATACTAAGTTTGATGTGACAGTCTCCCAAAACAAATCATCATTTAGAATGCATTCAAAAAACCATTGACATCATGGAAAACCACATGCAAATTTGAGTAAAAATGATAGTATTTCTTCTATGGTAACCATCCCTCATATGAGTATTAACATCCAAAATTTAATAGATTATAAAAGACATGGTCATCCCTACAACGAAATATGAACCATTGTTGATAAAACCATGATCAATAAGGATATTTTGTGTATTTAGAAATTTACTCTCATTGATTCATTCTTGGAATATTTTGGTATTGTTATTTCCTTTTATAATCCATGTTATTATAGAACATTCCTTGTAAATATGATCTTGCTCGAGAAAAATATCTATTAAATGATTTATTATTCTAGTGAGGTTGATAAATAGTTAATCATCAACATGGTATTAATGTTATAGGTCTTCTATTCAATGAATTAATTATGTCCATTCAAATATATAAAGAGGGATGGTTTACTAGTATAAAAGGATCACAAGTCCTCATTTAAGAACCAAAATTTCTTCTGGAAGTCCACCCATGAGCCCTTACTAATTCATTTCTCCCATGATGAGAGAACCACAATGTGATATCTAGGATCTGTTGCCAACTATCTTAAAAAACAGACACTCTTCCCATGACTGATGTTATCTGTAAGATGAAAAAGACGTTTAAAATGGTCGAAGAGTTCCCAAACTAGACGGTCCACATAGGAATTATGTATATATTAAATTACATAAAGATTGTACAAGCATCAATCCTGTAAAAACAATATAATAAAATTCCATGTTTGATTCTTACAAATGTGTACATGTCTGTTATGTTCCCCATGACTAATGAGAATACAATGATATTTGTTCATTGTTCCTCCAGTTTACCCCCCAAAATTTCATCTCTCAAATGTCCATGATGGCATTAAATTGATCCCCAACCATCCTATAAACAAACCCCAAGTTTAAGGTCTCCAAATTCAGTAAAGGAATCTCCCTCTTCTTCAAATCACATTTTTAATAGTTGCAGGAAAATTGTCCATTGGATTGACAATGCTAGATCCTTAGGAAATTATGTTTGTTGGAAACATTAATCTTCAAAACTGAATTAGAGTTATTCTAGAAAACCATGATATAGTGGTTAAATGGATCTCTATGTATGAAATTATGAATATCATTATTTAAATCAAAATCATTAATCTTTCTTGGATGATACATATACTCAGGAAATTTATCCAATGGAGTGTTATTAAAGTGGAGATTAGTAAATATGGAGTCTTTATCCACCCTGGTTCTCAAACAGAATCCATTCATTATATGAAATGAATTCATTGATATGGGAGGCACCAAAATTTTTATTCTAGATTAGAAAAGATCATATATTGCGAGGAGGGTGAAAATAGTTCCCACATGATCTAAGCATTGGTTCAAGCACCACTACTGGAATGATAAGGGCAATTTCTTCCATACCCATATCCATATGTGTTAAGGAAATATATTCATTCAAATGAAGGATGGGAGAGGATGTGGAGGAGTATGGGAAACTGGGATGAATAGACAGGGGAATCATATTTGACTTCAAATGGAAAAGGATGCTCACTTTATTTATATATGGGGGAATCATCTCAATGGAGGAGGAAAAATGATGAGTCGATGGAAAAGCATTACTTTTCATTAGGTCCATGATAGATAATGATAGAAGAAAATATAAAACAATTCTATTACAACAATTTTTAACTTTGGGAGGTGAGGATCTTTGTGAAATGTCTAGGGGAGATACTTGATGGGGGATAGAAGAAGAAAAAAGGTCTAAAGGAGGGTGAGGAGCTAGAACATCCACGATAGCATATGAGGAAATTATATTCTCCAATGTGGGTTTTTTTCACCTTCAATGGTGGAAAATGAACAATAGTGGGAGGATTGCCCTATAAGATGGTGATAGGAATATTCTAGAAATGGATAATGAATGTCCTTGTATATGGAAATGGATGAAAAAATACACAGTGGTGAATAAGATTTTATATTTCAACCATGAGACCACATCCCCAACACTATGTAGAATGTGGCTAGGAAAAGAGCAAGAAAAATCTATTTCCTCACAAATCATAGTATCCCCCACAAACTACATGTGAATTTTATACTCATTCAGAAAAAGGAAATATCTTATGGAGATAACTACTCCACAGTTAAATTCATGGCTCTGGAAGGGTAGTGGTAAAATAAAAATTTTAAAACATGATGTATCTTGAGATGAATTTTGGTTGATCTGTGCCTCCATCGACTAATTAATCATTTTTAAATTCCTTTTATAGACATTCTATGGGAAAAAAGACCATTCCTTAAAAATTATACCAAGTAACAGAGATATATAAATAAATCCATTATATTTATAATTGAAACATGAGCCATATTAGGCAGACCCTATGAGAGAATAAACGTCCTGAAACACAAATGAGTGGGCTTTAGCAACCTAAAATACACTACTATAGACTAGTAATGAAATTAATGAATTATTTAAAGGAATTAGAAAATTATATCAAGCCACATAGACCCTTTCACTAATGTCGATTAGATATTGACAACCATGATTCTAGGTATCTGGGTGGGTGACCAAGAGGTGGCAAGATGGAAGATCACCTTCTTCATGGAAGGGATGGTCATTCCTTATTAGTGAGTCCCAACCACCTAATAGAAACATTCATGCACATTTCGATGACTTGTATGAAGGGATGAGGGGTGGGAATAAACAATGGAGTTCATGAGCCATTAATAAAGGGAATATCAAGGTTAATAGGTCTGGTGATTTAAATTTTTGGAGGAACATGTGGACAAATCTCCGAATCCCATATATGTATATCAATTTTCAAAATAAGAGAATTATTGTAATACCATTCATTAATTAACAATTAATGTATTATTTTTGTTAAGTATTATAATTTAAACACACATATAGTCATATAATTTATTTATGAGGGGTTTTATACTTATATAACCAGGTAATGTATTTGATAAAGATTAAATATCAAGAGATTGTATGATAGGGATGTGACACATTATCAATGCATGTGGATTATAATAACCCACTAATTAATGTTCTTGATGTCTTATCATATTAAAATATGTAATTATTTGTGTGATTTTATACTATAAAATTGGTTAAGGGATATGGAAGGTTATAATACTCGACTATGTCTAGATACATGGAACGTTGTCAAACTCAAAAATATTAAGGAACAAGGAAGGTTATCCTATAACACTAAATTATGATACACATGATGTTATCAGTTTTTACTATAATATGGGACATGTGAGATTATTCAAGTACCATATATTATGTTAAATGTTTTTTCAATATGTGATAGCAGTATTCACATGGATCCTTGATATATGTTTTTTTCAATAAATATTAATATGAAGAATTCTTATTTTATATCTCCATGTTTCATTATTAGTTATTTCAAATTTATAACATGGAATATTTTATGCTTTATTGATCATCCTTTTATGGTTAATATTTTATGTTCCTTGATCTATGAGTATATGTTGTTGTCTCAATATCAGTTATTACGATTCTACAATCTTATTCCATAAATAATTTAATTTATATTATATTGATTTTTCAAACTAAATCATGCTCAAATAATAACTACTCTCTATCTCATTGATATTTTTACCCCTTATAGTGTGTTTTATCCCAAACATTTATTATACTTCAATAAAACCATATGAAGTTCAATTCAATGATATGTATAATATGGGTACATGGGATGAAATTTTTTATGAAAAAATAATGTTTTATTAGGAGGGATATATATAATCTCAAAAGTAACAAAATATTTTTGTTATAGGGGTGTTTTTAAATATTAAGATGATATGTATTATGAAATTAAATTTATATATACGGTTTCTTATTTCAGTTAGTATCAAATATTGTGTGTAATGTATATATTTTACTAGCTGATCATGGATTGTGAGTCTGTGGGTGCTTCACTATCATAGGATGTGTTTTAAAATAATTCTTCTATATGTGAAATCATAGAGATATATGAAACCAACTTATATATATATATATATCATATAATACATTAAATATAAAATACATATGAAATATAAAATTATGACTTATATATCATATAATACAGAATAAAGAATTATGTAATAATTACATAATTAAAATTCCAATATATTTTTCTAAAATAATATATTAATTTAGTTCCTTCAATTGTTTCATAACAGTACTGATATTGATTTGACACATAAACCTAGTTATGTCACAATAAAATTAAAAAACCCATATATGTTTTAGTATTATTTATACATGATAAAGATCCCATGTTATTTAAGGCTCCAATAAAGGTGAATCATTAGTATTGTTTTTATAATTTCACTGTTAGAAATTATCATTCACGGAATATTTATGGCATTTATATATTTTTATTTAATATATCAATATTTGTGGTGAAATTTAAATATGATGAATCTCATGAAAAACGAATTTTTACAATGTTAAGTTCCAAAGCCAGAACATACTACATTCGATGTTCATATTACATCCATTACATAGATTGTACCATTATTTAAATTGTAGTGACTAGTAGATAATGATAAGATATCATATACTTTATAATTAATATAATGTCTATTCATGAATAATAAAATTGAAATTTTACTAGGGGTAAGTATCATATACTTAAAAAGATTAATCATCTGATATATGAATCGTAATGTTCTATTTTCAGACCCATAGTCTGCAACAAATTATTCTTCTCTATAGCATGAAGATAATTTCTATTGCATTTAAGGATGTATATTTATATGATAGTAAGAGTTTATGCATTGAAATTATGTCATTGTTTTTTCTTCATGTTCATTAATATATTAATGTTTTTTAATTACATATTATTTGGTTTTTTAAAATATTCAAAACTCATTTATTATTTTATGTGATGATATGTTTTTCAAACATCTATGAATTTTAATAATAACCACAGTTGTAATGATCAAAATTTTAAAAATATTTATAAATATGGAGAATATAATTTTAAAATAACTTCTAATAAAATATAAAAATTTCCAAATCATTTTGTATCTTTTTTTTATTTAATCACAAACATGAATCATAGTTTTAGTTTCTTTAAAAACATTATGTTTAATTTCTTTCATAGTTTTCTTTTATTATTATTTAATAACATATTATATATAATTTCTTAATATATCAGGTATGTAAGAAAAATCATTTATATTTATTTAATTAGATTAAATAGAAGGCCAATTATATTTTTCTTATGAGGTGCTCTGTTAATCCAGAGAACATAAAAAAATTTGAATAATATAAAATGTATATAATTAAAAATATTGATTTTCATTGATATCTAGTAATCATCTAATAAAAACAACTTCTTGTTTATTGGGAGAGAATGAAACCAATTTTTCCTTCATTTCATTGAGCTACATGAATCTCTAAAAACATCATCAATATATAATTAATATACTTCATTGTACTAAAATAAAGTCTATAGTTTTGAAATTATTTTATTTCTATTTTTTATCATATATCACCCAATTCATATAAAAATTATGTAATTATTTACTGGTCGGAATAATATAAAACTCATCTACAAATGCATAATCTTTACTAACTCTAAAATTTTTTTATATAGATTTATAATTCTCCAATGTTTATATGATCAGTATGAATATAAAATGATGAACCATTATTCATCATCTTCATCCTCTTAAATTATTCATCAATGGAAGATCTTCAATCTTATTCTTCTTTACAAATATAACAATATTTATTCTCTCAAGTGTTCAACACCTAATTCATTGTTGTCTCCAACCAATGGAATTTTATTCCTTGAATGTGTCACCTCATTTGGAAATTTCCTTATTTCCACAAAACTCATTATATATCACTTCTGATCATTTCTTTTCCTGCACAACAAATCAAAATTTATCATTATATCTGAGTGGTGGATGACTTCTTTTAAAATGGATGGAGATTCACTTATTCCTTAAATATTGAAATTGTGGGTTCTTTTTTTCTTTTTTCTTTTTGGTCTTCAATAGTGGGTTTTCTCCCCCTTGGAAATTGTGAGACGTTATTTCATTCACCAATTTTTCAATCTCAATAGTGATACATTATTTCCATGTCCATTTTTAAATATCAATAATAACACATTTTATACATTTTCATTTTTTTCATTTTTTTGGCAATGATTACCCATATTTTAAATCAATGACAAATCAAATATCACTCATTTTTTAAATTCAAGGGTGACTCCTTTTTTTACTCCCTGATGATTCGTTATTTATCAATTGTGACTAATTTATTTAAATGTGTCATATTTTTTTCCACCTCCATTAAGTACTGATACAGCCAATGATTTTTTTCGTGCTATATTTTATCATCCTTTTATTCTTAGATGAACTTTATTTATTTTATAATTATTTTACATTTTTTATTAACAAAGAAATATAATATATATTATATTTAAGTCTATATAAGTGTTATTAAAATATTTTATTTACTTTTAGTGTGTTTTATAAATCTATTCCCTATTATTATGTGACACATATAGAATATGTTATGAATAATTACATTTTAGTATTTTATTTACACTAATTAATTTGTAATAAATTATCATTTAATATAAAATAATATATTCAGAAAAATTATTGTATATAGAATAGAGTAATTATTTATGAAGATAAGATTATTTAATTAAAATTTCTTGTAATATTTTTTTGAAATATTATTAGAATTTTTATGAGATTACATTTTACATCAAGATTTATTGTATCCGGTATATAAAATTTGTTTGAATCGGTCTTTGGATTTGAATTGTAACATTTATTTTTGGTGACTACTCTATACAACAATTTCCTCTCTCTCTCTCTCTCTCTCTCTCTTTTGGAATAATACAACCCATTTTTTAATTGGCATTGGTTTACAGAGTGATTGGTTTTTATGTTTTTTATATCCTATTAAATGATATTCATACACTTCAAAGGACACTTGGGTTTACATATTTCACATTCTATTTTTTCAAAGAGAATGTGATGTGATCATTGGACCTATTGTAAATTTGTAATCTCCTACAACAAATTGTTTCATCACTTTTATGATCACTCAGTGGATAAATTTCTTTTAATTTGACATTGAATTTTTTAACAAGACATGATGATCTAATAACTAATAACAATTATTTTGGATTTAATTATTTATCTTATTATTCATCTAGTTTTGAGTCTGTAACACTATTTCCATTGTCACAGACACCCTATTTTTCTATTTTTGATTTTACAAAAAAATATTTTATTTATTATTTTTTTCATTGGGTTGTTACTACCTGATTCAAATGTTAGGGTCTAAGGGTTGTGACGTCCAATATATATTGTTAGGAAAGGTCAAGTTGAGATTTTATCTTTTTAAATTCAGTTTGTAAGGGTTTTGACTCCCCAAAAAATGTCAGTGCCTTGGTTATCGCTCGAGTATAAAAATATTTTTTAATTGGGTTTTCATTCTCTCATAAAAATCATATTAGTGTGCACTTATCACTCATTGATTAGAGATGTATAAGAGTTGAGTGTGTCAATATTTTCCCAGACTACTATAAAAAACATCCTCAGGTAATTTATTTTTTCCACTACTAATTAACCTTTTTAATGAACTATGATAATAAATTTAATTATTCAACACATGTGATTAAAATTTCTATCTTAGCCTATTAAACCATATCTAGACCATCTGACACATCCCTATTGGTACCTAACAATTGGTATTAATGACTAATCGTTTTTATAAATGGTTAGATCTATTATTCTCTTTTTGAATAATTTCAATTTTTATCAAAGGGTGTTCTTTTTGGAATTATCCAACCCTTCCCTCTAGAGTATTACATTAATTTTATTTTACCTAACATATTCCTTATCCTTTTGATATAAGGGGATTTTTTTGGATATATTGAACCCAAATGATGCAAGGATTCATCAAAATCCACTACACTTTCATGGAAAATATTATGAATACTAGAGTTCCCAAATAGAGGAATATGTCCAAAAGATGAGTACTGAACACTGGTCTATCATGTCAAAATAGTACACTCTATCTAAAGATAACCATGATAATAATAGATGAAAAAATTCTACCAGATATATTTTAACATACAAAGTTGTTAATATTTTATGTTGTTCAATTAACATAAGTGTTTTTGTCATGTTGCTACTAGTAAGAAAACTCATGTGATTGGAATATTTTAGTAACCACTCACATTGTATCTATAGAATTAATTTAAACTAATATTGGAATGATTAGTGCTATGTACCAATACATCATGATTAGTGAAGATGAAACACTAAACAAAATGTTCCCTAGATTCACAAGCATTTAAAATGGAATGAATACACATTGATATGTAAAGTAAAACATAGTAATTTGTTTTAATGATTCCTTTTATCCTTACAAAATAAATGAAATGCTAGTAAGGATTACATTGTTGAACATAGGAAATTTAAATATTAAAACCTAGTTGAATTAATTAGATCAGTAATTTAGTATGAAATATAACTCAAGAACATAGCAGCCGAGGAGGCTAGAAAAACAATAATCGTATCTTTTAAATTTGTGGATGTTGGTTTTACTAAAAATTCACTTTATGATCTATTGGATAGTGAAAAGCATCTCTTGGATCATATTGGAACTAGGGTTTACAAAAGAATGAAAAACAAAAATTCCCAAACCAGTTTAGAAGAAACCCTAACAAATTTAAATATTAGGGATTTAGATAGGTGATATGAATCATAATTCTCTAGATGTAACTTGAAATGTGTTCAGGAATAAATTTCACCTAAAACTCAATTATCCAAATCATAATAATCAGGAAAAATAAATAATATTGATAAAATTGCATTGAAAATAGTTGGATTTATACTAATGAATATAACTCTAGAATGAAATGTACAGAAGATAAAGAAACTACTAACTTTTACTTCATTGAATCCCCGTATATGGTTATTAATTTTATATTCATAATGTTCTAATTCTTATTATGATTCAGTAAACCCCAATTGATTTGAATTATATAAAGAATGTGAAATATTAAGAAAATATATTTTCAAAGCATTTATTTAGATAATATGTTTAAAGAAAGTAATGAAAACCCTCTTTAGGAAAATAAAATAATTTGAAAATAAAATGAAAATTTATAAAACAATATTTCTACTTCTCATTACATGATTAATGATAGATTGTAAAATACAGTCAATTTTATTGAAAATTAGATAAAGGAATTTTAATGTCTTAAATAATGTGTATATTATTTTATTCAAGGTCTTGAAAAATATCAAGATATTATGTGTTAGATTAATTATGATAAAAATAAAAATGGATTTGGTTATGATAGAAGATTACAAAAATAATTTATAAAACAATTTTATTAAAAAATATTATGGGTTTTACATAAACTATTACATACTTTAAAAGTTGCATGATTGGTCACAATAAAAAAGAATATTCACATACATTTAAAAATTGTTTGGTATTTCCAAAATCTAATATTTCTTAATTATTTTTAACTAGGGAACATTATAATACATGTTTGAATTATATATGGGTACTTAAAAAGTTTATTACTATTTCTATTCTACCCCAAATAGATTGGGTATCAAAATTTAAAAGTAATTAATTTTTATAGGAAAAATGTTTTAGATTTATCAAGAATGAAATATAGTACATGAGTAGTAGATGATCTAGGAATATGACCAGAGACCCAACAATGTTTTCCACTTAAAACACATGTGATGGAGGAACTATAACATTTGATGACTACTCTAAAGTCAAAGTAAAGTTTCTGGTAAAGTTGGTTTTTCAAATTGTAATTTTATTTTTAAGGTTTTATATTTTGATTTTTTAATCATAATTTCATTATTATATCATAATTATGTGATGATATAATGGAAGTTAAAAATAAATACTATAAATTATTATTTTTTAATAATGATTCTGAAGTACCCAGTCAGGATCCAAGAATCACTGAGTGGAGGAGGGGGTGAATCAATGATATATTTTTCTTTTTATGTTTTCTTCTTTTTGAAACAACCATCACCTCATGTTAATGAGTTTATTCCCTGATGAGCACACACAACCATATGACCACTAGATTTTCAAATTCACTACTCAACAAGAGTAACTACGTCCTTAAAATGGAACAAAAACAATACAGTACCTCACAATCCACTAGAAAACTATCCTTTGATGTGGAATATAACGAGTAGGATATACCCTTACACTCATGTAGGACTAGGAAACAATATTTCCGCAAACTCGTGCGGACCATCTTAGCAAAAATAGGGAATTATAGTATTTTAGTTCTTCTTTGAAATTGAGATGTTTTATTCTATGAAGTACAGATCTTCACTTTCCAACCCAGAAGCTGGTAAGATCACCCATATGTAGAACTGAATGTGTACAAAGACCCCAATTTTAATGCACAACCTTTAGGGTATCTTGCGCGCAATTCAAAAATCGTGCGTGAAAAAAAAATCGTCTTTTGGTACGGAAAACTTATTTCGCCCAACTTCCTTTTGTTTTGAAACTATTCAATTTTTTCCATTACTTCCCTTTTTTGCACAAACCTCTTTCTTTTTGCGCAACTCCCCTTTTACGCGTGAACCACCTTTTTTCGTGAAACTCCCCTTTTACACGCGAACCACTTTCTTTTCCTGAAACACACTTCGCATATGGTTTTACGCACCCTAGAGCTCAGTATTTCTTCAAATTGTTGAGCATTAACAATTGAGAGGGGTTCTCCTCGTATTTGTAGTCCTTTTAAACCCTGCACGAAAAACACTACTCCATGCATAAAAGCCTTTTCATCCACATAAAAACTCTTTCAAGCAACTTCATATTTTGAACAATGCTCCAATATTTCATGCACATCATTCCTTTGGAAATTTTCAAGCTTCTGATCTTGAAACACCTTTTGCGTGAAAAACAGCATTCCTCTATTTCACCCACCACGCCAATATTTCACACAACCTTCATTTTTCACGCATCCTGATGATATTTCGTGCACCGCTTCATTTTTCATGCATCCCGCTAATATTTCGCATCTCCCACAAGTATTTCTCACAAACCACATTTATTTAACGCAGCCTTTTTTTGCATGCATCCCGCAGATTTATTTACGCAACCCGGTTCTATTTTTTGCACTACTTTATTTTTCGCGCAACTTGCCTAAATTTATGTGAACTCTATTACTTTTTCATTTTCTGATGTTATGACCTTGAATAATTCCTTGTGTCCCAAAATATAAACCATATTCGATCTTACACACTACATCCATTGCCAAAAACAGATCTTCATCTCCCAATTTTCAGGCCCTAAAATTTGGTAAACACTGGGAAACAACGCCACCTTAAACTGTGCTTTTGTACCGCCTCCAGATCATCCATTGATTTGTCATTTTTATTTTCACTACTTCCCATAACCATTCATCGGATTTTATCACGAATTCCACTATCATGATATATATTCTTTGATAGACTAGATCTGGCATCGTCAGAATTACAATGGAAAGTACTAAAACTTCCCTATCTTCCAGTATCACCACTCCTTCCAATAGAAAATCTATATGACTTGCATCATCATTTCTCCACATTTTTATCATAAGGATTTCATTACAAGTTCTTATGACTTATGAAATTTTAGAAATACAAATCAGCAAATCATCTCCTGGTTTCAAGTCCTTTATAAATTGAATAGATTTATCTTCTTTGACAACAAAATAAAGCACTCTGCAAAAGGTAACGCCTCAAACTTCCTTCTCCATCCAATATGGCCCCAACAATCTCCCCCTTGGGATTTTTTCATCCAAGATTCATAAATCCCTGAACATTGTAAACATATTTAATGGATTACTTATCAACAATTCTAAGCTTACGTGGGCTAACTCATTGTAGGAAACATGAATTATTGACAGCCAAAACCACGCTGTCCAAAAGCAGTGACTATGAAATCTCATGATCATATATACTTATCATACTTCTCCTTACCCTTATTCAAAACATCTTTCATGATTCTACTTTAGCACACTTCATTTCTTAAACTCTTCTGGAATACAAAAACATTGTTTCGTACAACCACTCTAACAAACCGTTATAATAGTTCACACATATACATGCTGAATTCCCATCTTACCCACAACTCCACCTTTATGATTTATTCCATAAGGATAGATTAATGAAAAAATTCTCCCAATTGAAAACAAAATCCAAAGTTAATATGAGTGAGGGGATATATACATGTACCTTAACATTGATGATAAGGAGGTTGGACACCCATATTCAACCTCAATTTTGCAAATGGTTCCTTCGGTTACAGTTTTGTGAATATATCATCAACTTGTTCAGATGTAGGAACATACTCTAGCCTCAATTAATTCTTCTCCACTGGATCATTGGTAATTTGGTACTTAATGTCAGTGTGTTTTTAATGAGAATGGGGTACCAGATTCCTTGTAAGATTGATTGCACTCTAATTATAACAACCCAAGAACAATGGTAACTTCACTTCAACAAGTAGATCTTCTAACTGAGTCTTCATCCACATTAGTTGAGTTGCATCATGAGTAGCAGAAACATACTCATCTTTATTTATGATAAGAGTTCCTGAATTATATTTCTTGGTATACCAACTAACACAAATTTTCCCCAGAATTGAAACATCACCAGATGTGGATCTTCTATCATCGACACATCCTTCACAATCAGCATCAGAATTCCCGAATTGATAAATATTTTCTTACCCATCATACCTGATTCCAAACTTTGTTGTCCCTTTGATATATCTGAGAATTATTTTTCTAGAGATCAGATGTGATTCTTTAGGGTCCCTCTGAAATATTTCACATAATGTGACAACATAGACAATGCCTAGTCTTTAGGCTTTCAAATATATCAGACATCCAATTAGCTTTTGATACTATTTCCTATCAACATCTTATCCTTCTCTATCATTAGACAACTTTTTTCCCACTGAAATTGGTGTGGAAACTGGTTTCAAATTTTCCATGCCAAACTTTTTCCGAGGATCCTTATCATACATTTCTTGAGATATAAAAACGTGATTATTCTTCTGTGAAACATGTAGCCCAAGAATGTACTTCATTTCTCCTAGCATGGACATCTCAAATAACTTCTTCTTCTCCTCAGAAAATCTTTCACATGATCATTCATCATTTCCAGCAAAGATAATGTCATCAACATAAACAATGACGATCAATTAAAACTCTTGAATCTCCTAGATGTAATGACTGTTCTCAACTCTACCTTTCTTAAAATTCTCCTTCCTCAAGAAAGTATTTAATTTAGAATATCATACTCCCAGAGCTTGATTTATCCCATACAAATTCTTCCTCAACCTGCACACCTAACCTTCATCCTTTCCAATAACAAATCCATTGGTTTGATCAATGTACACTTCCTCATCCCGATCACCATTCAAGAATGCAGATTTTACAACCATTTAAATGATTTTGTAACCTCGTTGTGCAGCAATAGCAAGAAAGATTATGATTGTTTCTAATCGTGCCACCAATGAAAAGGTTTCATCAAAATCAATGCCTCCAATTTGTGAATACCCTATACAAACCGATATTTCATTACATCTTATTACTTTACCTTCTTTATTCAGGTTGTTTTGGAAAACACACTTTGTACCAATAATGTACTTGTTGTCTTGCTTGGGTACAAGTTCCCAAGTATTATTCTTCTCTATCGGATCAAACTTTTCATTCATTCCATGAACCCATTCTGGATTCTCAAATGCTTCATTTACATCTTTCATTTCAACATTAGAATAAAGAGAAGTGTGTGATATAGCATTCTTTGTTCTTCTTGTTTGAATCCTATGATGTTTATCTCTAATTATATTTTGATCCTACACTTTTTTCCCCAACCTAGGAAGAGTTGTTTAAACATCATCCTCATCACTTGATATTTCTGAGTCATATTCCTCTTCACCAGTAGGATTAACTCAGTCTGCAACATTATTAGAATCATTAACAAAATATTCTCTATCCTCCCCAACTTCCACATTAACATATGACTATTTTTCTTTCTCAACATTTTGATCAACTATTACATCTAAAGAATCAATAATTATTCATGTTTCATTGATGAGACTTCTATGTCATCTTCCTTCTAGATCATAGCCAAGGAAAATTCCATCATCTCTTCTTTTCTTAACCTTTCCAAGGCATCCACCTTCTATCTTTATAATGCATGGACTCCCATAAAATCTTATCTGTTTTAGACTTGGAGGTTTTCCATAGAACATTTTTTATTGATTCATATCTGATTTTTTTCTAAAGAAAAATCGGTTCTGAATATACACAGCAGTGCTCATGGATTGCCTCCAATAATAATGAGAATGACTATGCTCAAGAAACATAGTACTCCACATTTCCACCAAACTTCGATTCTTTCTTTCAGCAACCCCATTTTGTTGAGGGGTGTATGGTGAACTGAAATCATTCCTAATTCCATGATTCTCAAGATAACATGAAAATTCATTATTTGTATTCTCACCACCATTATCATTTCTCAACATCTTCACTGAATACTCACATTCCTTTTCTGCTTTCCTCCTGAACCTCTTAAACTTTTTTAGATCATCTGACTTATATATCATGTAAATGATACAAATAATGCGAGAAAAGTCATCAATAAAAGTAATTATGTACTTATCTATATTTATTGAATGCTTTCTCATTGGTCTACATATATCAGAATGTATATGTTCCAAGGGTTGTTTTGAATGAATTTCAACTCTCTTATGAAAGGATTTTGTAATCTTCCCTTTTTCACAAATAGTGCAGCACCAATATCTTCCTCTTGATAAATTAGGTATATCACAGACTCTATCTCGTGTTGATAGCATTCACATATTTCTCTGACACATATGCCCCATCCTTTTATGCCATAACTTATTTTCATCCACTACACCCATGTAATAAGATTTCTTCACTTCACCAACTTGGAACAAATTTCCTCTTGTATGTTGGCCTCTTGTAACTATATTTCCATCATTTTTACATTTCAAAAAAAATCCATCTTTTCTAAAGATAACTTGGTTTCCCTCATCACAAATTTATGACACACTAAGTAGGTTATATTTCAGCCCATCAACATAATGTTTTTTTTTTCTAGATTTCATCTTTTCGTTTCCAAGGATGTCCAGTCCAACACCTTTGATTCTTGGAGATTCATCATTTCCAAATGTCACTATTTCTTCTTTGAAGCCTTTCAAATTATTCAGTAGCTTTAAGTCTTTTTTCATATGAGAGGAACATCCACTATCAAGAATCCATGGATGTTCTCCTTTGGTAACTTTCAAAGCAATTTCGACAACAAGAGCTTTTTGTTCTTCCTTTTCCATTACTTTATGTTGTGCTTCTTTCAATTTACTATCCAAATCATTGTCTTCTGGCCAGACCACTTTGCACTCTTTCTTTTTGGACTAATCATGCTTGTCCTATTTAGCTTTTAAAAACACTTTCTTTTCAGAACTATTATGAATCTTTTGTTGCTCTGATAACACACTAAGGCAGCCCTTGGAAAGATGTCCAGGTCGATCACATCTTTCACAAATAGTTTCCAGTGGTTGGAACCTATTCTCAACATTCACACAAGTCTTTTCAGATATCTTCTAAAATTTATTTAGAGACTTTCTATTTTTAAAGGATTTACACCCCCTCATTCCTTGTATTTTAAAACTTTTGGAATAGTTGTAATGTTGTTGGTTGAACCAACACATATTTTCCATGTGTCCAAATCCACCACAATACCAGTAGTAACCATAGAAAAAAGATTTTCCTCTGAAACATCTATACTGACCAGATTCGTGAAAACGCTTCTCAGCAACCTTGTTAACAAAACAGTGATGACCATACAAATTCATGTTTTCATTTTCAACTCTCATTCTATGTTCAAATTTAATAGCACCAGATGTATTAGAAGTCATTATTGACTCATGATTTTTATGCACCTCTGGCTTTCCATCATTATTGAATTTAGCCACATACATAATCTTTCCAGCCTTGTTCATATCAGAACCAGTTCTGTCTTTCATTTCGACCTTTGAAGTTAACTTTTGTGGATCCTTGTTTGGTTTGTTCTTACTGGAACATTAACCAACTTCTGAGATAGAATTTTTGAAATTGATATATATTTCTTTAGCTTTATAGAGTTTCTATTGGACATATTCCAACTCTTCTTCATTTTTCCTTCATATTTACATAAATATGATCATTACGATTATTTGAATTCTCAAGAGAAATTTTTAGATCATCAATATCCTTTCATCTTGATTTTCTCATAAGTAAAACCTTCATGATTGTTTAATCAGGAATTTTCATTTATCAACTTCTTCTTTTCCTTGTCAAGCCTTCTAATCTTTCTCAAACAGTCCTTCAACTCTTATTTATGATACTATTCAAGTTGAGTTTCTTCTTCTTCAGTACTACTACTCTCATAATAATAATTATTCGCAGTTACAAAAAACTACTCTTTCTAGCTTTATTAGGAACATAATTTTCAGATCTAGTCTCACTATCATCATCATCTTCACTATTTGGAAGGACACTTCTTCTTTTTTATTTAAAGACATTTTTATTCTTACCTATTCTAGAATATTTATCTTTTCTACCATGTTTCTTCCATGACCTTTTT
Organism: Viscum album; assembly: GCA_963277665.1. Lineage (NCBI taxonomy): Eukaryota > Viridiplantae > Streptophyta > Magnoliopsida > Santalales > Viscaceae > Viscum > Viscum album. The sequence continues at coordinate 1,425,852,781 of OY728156.1, read as the reverse complement.
GGTCTCATGTCTTCTTCATCGGTGTCTTCATTTTTCCCCTTCTGAGGTCAATTAGCAGCAAAGTTTCCAACAACTCCACATTCAAAACATTTCAAAGGAAGTTTACCTTTGTATTTACCTATGGCTATTTTCACATTTTTAGAAAACAAGGAGAATATTTCACCAAATTTTGACATAACTCGTTTTCAGTGTTAGATTCAACAGCATCATCTTTATTCAGAGTCTTCTATGACTGCTATCTATTTGTAGCCTTGAATGACATTTATCTATCAAATTTTTCTCCCTTCATAGTCTTCTCCCTTCTAATCTCATAAGTAATGTGAGTGCTATGAAAATCATACAAAGATAATTTTTCAGGGTATCTATCTTCTAATGAACACAATTTAGCATAAAAAAGTCAGGAATAATTCTCATGATATTTTCATCAACTGTAGAATCCCCCAATGGTTAACCAAGACATCAGATTGTACTAAAAATGAAATTTATCCAAGTAAAGAAATCCCCAACAGATTCAGATTCTCCCATTTTCAAGTCTCCATACTTCAGTCTTTAGATTTTCAGTTTATCCTTCTTTATTATTGTATTTCCATCATATATGTTCTTTAGTTTGTCCCAGATTCCCTTAGCTGTAGCAACACCTTTCACTCTTAAAAATTCACTCTCAGAAAGAGATGAGAGTAACACATTTTTAGCACTTCAATCGTTCTCAAAAAAAATATTAACGATAGGAGTAACAGGAACCTTGTCACCAATTGTAGGAAATCCATTTGTTGTAGTTTCAAGAACTTCATATCCAAGAGACATGATATAAGGCATCATTATGTCCATCCATATGTGATTTTTGTTTCCATAAAAAATTGTAATCCCCTTACTATTCATGCAATTTATATTCTCCATCACAACTTCTCTTCGACCACTTTAGAATGGAATTAAAGAAGGAAACCTCCCTCTGATACCAGTTGATGTTCCCAGTCAGGATCTAAGTATCACTGAGATGGGGAGGGGGTGATTCAGTGATAGCTTTTTCTTTTTATGTTTCCATGTTTTTGAAATAACCTTCGCCTCCTGTTAAATAGTTTCTTCCCTACCAAACACACACAACCACATGAACACCAGATTTACGAGGTTCACTACTCAACAAGAGTAGTTTCATCCATGGTATGGTAAGAAAACAATCCAGTACTACACAAACAACTTGAAATAAATCCTTGGATTTGGAATACAATGAGTAGGATATACCCTTACACTTGTGTATCTCTTAGAAAACAATCCGCAAGCCCGTGTGCACCCTCATAGCACAAATAGGTAATTACAGTATTTCAGAGCTTCTTTGAAATTGAACAATTGTATTCTCTGATGTACATATATTCACTTTCCTAACCATGAGCTGGTAAAAACTCCCATTCGCATAACTGAATATGTGCGACGACCCAAAATTTTTCACTCAACCTTTATGGTATCTTGTGCGCAATTCAATAACCTTGTGCGAAACAATCATCTTTTGGTGTGGAAAACTTATTTCGTGCAACTTCTTTTTTCACGGAACTATTCAATTTTTTGCGCAACTTCCCTTTTACGTGCAAACCTATTTCTTTTCTCACAACACCTCTTTTGCATGTGAACCTATTTCTTTTTGCACAACTCCACTTTTACCCAAAATCCACTTTCTTTTCGCGCAACTCACTTCGTATATGGTTTTATGTACACCAAAGCTTAGGATTTCTTCTAAGTGTCAAGCATTAACAAATGAGAGGGGTTCACCTCATATTTATAGGCCTTTTTAACAATGTGAAAAAAACACTAATCCGTGTGTAAAATCCCCTTCATGCTCATAAAAACTCTTTCACGCAACTTCATATTTCGCGCAATGGACCCATTTTTCATGCACCTCATCCCATTTCCAATTTTCAAGCTTTTGATCTTGAAACATCTTTTGCGCAAAAAACATCATTCATCTATTTCGCGCACCATGCCAATATTTTGCACAGCCTTTATTTTTCATGCATCCCGATGATATTTCACGCACCGCTTCAATTTTCACAAATCCCACTGCTATTTCGCATCTCCCATAAATATTTTGCGCAACCCGCATAAATTTCATGCAACCTTTTTATTTTTCGTGCATCCCGATGATTTTTTCGCGCAACCCGCTACTATTTCACGCACCTATTTATTTTTTCGTGCAACTTCCATAAATTTCGGCGCACTCGATTAATTTTTCATTTTTCAATGTTCTGACCATGAATCTTTCCTTGCGTGCCAAAATCTAAAGCTTCGTTGATGTTATTACCTGGAAAACGCTGCCACCTTAACCTGTCATTTTGAACCGCCTCCAGATCATCCATTGCATTGTCATTTATATTTTCACTACTTCCCATAACCATTCCTCAGATTTTATCACCAATTCCACTATCATGATATATATCCTTTGACAGAACAAATCTAGAATCACCAGAATAACAATGGGAAGTACTGAAACCTCCCTATCTTCTAGCAGCATCACTCATTGCAATCAAAACTGTATATGACTGGCATCATCATTTCTCCTCCTATCCATCATAAGGCTTACATCATAAGCTCTCATGACTTATGATATATGAGAAATACATATCAGCAAAGCATCGGCGTCCTCTTCTCGGCGGGGCTCGACTTTCTCTCGGCGGTGCTCTGTGTTCGGCTCGGCGTGGCGCGGTTCGCCCCTCTGAAGGCGATGTGCTTGGCGTCTTCCGGCGGGCAAGTGGTGTTTGCCTTCGACTACGAGGCTTGACTCCTGGACGGTATACCGGCTTGTCTGGCGCGACCAGGATCTTCAGCGGTTTCCAGTGCAGCTCACCCCAGATCTAAGCGGCTCGGAGGGGGAGGCTTTGCAACTCAGTCTCTGTGAGTTTTTCAGGTTTTTGTTTTGGTATGTCGTGGTTTTTCAAATTGGCTGGATTTGGATTTGGTTTGGTTCAACGTCGATGGATCTTTTCTATTTCCTGCTGGTTTCTGGCCTTCGCGGTGGAGCTTTGTGGTTCGGGAATGCTTGAAGGTTCTGGATCTGTTTAAGGTGTAGAAGGAGGTTGCACCTTTTGATTTCTTTTGACTTGGTGAAAGTCGATTTGGTTTGGATTTGCTGGTTGCTGCTCTTTTCAATTTCTGCATTTTTGCGTTGGATTGTTTTGGATGAATCTGCTCTGGGATCTCATGGATCTGTGTTGCGCGATGGTTGGAATTTCTCCTCCGAACTTGCGATTTTCTTTTGGAAAGAACTCGCGTTTGCAGTGATGATGTCTTGTTGTTGCTGAAAGCAGTGGTGATGTCTTGTTGAAGGCTGAAATCAGTGGCATGGTTATGGCAACCGAAGAGGAGAATTCAGGTGTCCGTGAAGACTGTTTTAAGTGATATGTGTTGTTTAATTCGGTTATTTTGGATTTTGGACTTTGGAGTTTGGATTGTGGGTGATCGGTTGATATATAATCTATGAAAATATGAAGATTTTTTATGACTAACTTAAATGAAGAATGTTAAACATAATGTTTGTGACCCTAGAATAAAAGGTAAGTATCCGAAAATTTATTTTAATCCTGTCAATCAGATGTGATTAGAACAAAGTTGATATTTTGAAACAAGCATGATAAATCTGGAATGATTTTCAAAAAAATTCTACACTTGTTTTTTAAGGATAAAATCAAGATGAATGTTATTGAATTTATAAAAAAATAAAATAAGTTACTTGTTAGTTTCTAGGAAAATGATTAATTTAATGGTCTTCAATGAAGAAATTATTATTATTTATCTAGAATAGAATCTAATTATATCTCTTCTTTGAGTAGTTGCATTCAAAGATTATGGATTAAAAAAACATATATTGTCACGAACCAGATCTAGTTGCCATCAAACCGACACCAAAACCTGCCCATGCCAAAGACCGAAGGGCGTTCCTAATCCCCATGGGTTGGAACAAGTGCCCAAGTATCATATCATGATAATTGGGAATGATTTACCCGATCTTATAAAAATTAAACAACAAACCAACTCAATAAAACAAATATGGATTTTTTTAACTAAAACCGTATTTTAAAAATTTCAGAACTGAAATACATAAGTTAAAACTATGTTTAAGGACCATTAAAATGGTACAAAACCAAATAAGGACAGCCTAAGAACCTCTACATGGAAAGAGGCACTACCCTCAAGCCATCTCCATGACACTGCATCCTAATGGATAGCTCAAAACCTGAACCAATGGCATAAAACCTGTACACAAACCTATGACATAAAATAAGCAAGTCTACTTAAACCCAAAGGTGTAAGTAGGTTGTGAGAAAAATCCCAGTAGGATACCACCTCTAATATATTCAATGTGATAAACATTTCATGGAAAAAAGCAATGCAAGTTTTGTAAATAAAAAATTCTAGTTACAATTTTCTAAAGGATGCAATAATAAATGAAAAAAGTTTTCATGTGGGATAATTTTAAAAGAACAAAAATTTTAAAATAAATAACAAAGATACTGAATTTTCCAGCCAAAAATACCGTATACCGACGGTAATTACAAAGGATCTAATGAGCACAAGTAATAGGAATAACCACTATGCACTAGCTAGCTGTGGGTCCCAAGTACCTTGTATCTCGGTGAGAGAAACCACAAGAAATATCTGTTCTAGTGCATGAGCCACTAGTAGGGATCATACCCATAACCTAGTGGTACCCAATCATCATCATCATAGTTTAGTTAGAGTTGTATGTGCCAATCTTGCTAAGTGAAACTGAGTCCAAACCCCATAGATTCACTAGCATACTAGTACACGTCCACCCACCTAGATTCCCGGGTTTTACCTTTGTGCTCAAACAAGTTTAACAATCCAAGAAGTATATTTTTCACATGAAAATATCACTTCCACATCAAAAATTAACCAAAAATCCCCATGTACATAACACAAGCCAAAAATTCCACTTTTCATTCAAATGCATTTTGAAATCAAACTCACACCAAAATTGCCTACAACACTTTTCACATTTTTTTAACACTTCCAAAAATCCTTTAAATGATTTTATAAATACATTACAAGATATTAAACTCACATAACAGACCACACACATGTCACATAATACCCTTATCAACTTCACAAATCATTTATCAATAAACTCACACGAAACATCCCACACCCGTGTTTCACACACAAAACAAAATTTAGTAAAACATTTCGGCAATTTATAAAACATTCTAAAAATGTTTGACATCTCAAATCACCACTTTACCATTCAAAACCCCACATTAGGTGAACACACTCACCCAAACAGTACATATACACCCTTTCCCAACATTGTTTAACCAAATAAGAAATTTGCAATTTTTATAAAACAAACCCAAGAGGTATAACCATTGTTTGCACACTAAACCCATTTCAAACCCCTCATTCAAAACCAAAATCATACCAATAACAATCCAAAACAGAATTTTCAGCAGTAAAACAATTTTTAAAGCACCCCAAGTGTTATAAAAATATATCAAGAAATACCACCAAGATACACATGAAAAACACATGTTTTCATAAATCACCTTCAAGAAGTACAACACAGTTTTACACCTTAAAATTAATCAAAAATCTCTTTTGAAGGCCTACATGATAATAAGGAATTACCAAAATAGAATTGGCACCCCTTTCAAGACAAATAAATCACTTTCATATGTTATAAACTAAACCCAAACATTACCACATGATTCACACAAGAAAAGTACCCGATTTCATGCTAAAATAAAACTAAAACTTAATTGTTTTACAAAATTCATCAAAAATAGTTTTCACACCACAAAAAGCAGATTATAAACATACTAAATTAACAAAACGAGCAAGATAACTCATCATAAAATGGTTACACATGGAATCACCTACCTTTTGAGTCGAAACACTCAAAACATGGTGCGAAACCTTAAGCGCACCACCGCCGCACCACAAGGAATATAAATCCAGACCTAGACAACAAAAAATTGATCCAAAAGATAACAAATCAGACCATTGAATTGAACCCTAAATTCTAGACATTTAAAACATAATGAAAGAGGGAGGAAACCCTAAGGAGAATGAAAAATTGAAGAGAGAAACCCTTACTCAAAACAATCTTGAATAAAACGAACCAAAATCCACCATAATATGAATTTGAAAACATCAAACCATTCAAGGGATGTTCGAACAAAGATTATGAGATCATATAGGAACTGGAATGGGGGAAAAGAGTAAGAATTGAGAGAGTTATGATGGAAATAACATACATCGCCAAATCTGCCCGATTTTAGAAACCCTAAGAATTTCAGCACTCAATCGTGAGGCAAAAGAGCTCCAAAGGGAGGGAAAATGAATGGGAGCGCTCCTGTCCTTCCTAGGGTCTAGGGGGAGGTGTAATCACCGAACAATTCATTATAATGAAAATGATATTATAAAATTAAAGAAACAATTTAAAACTGGAAAATGGGCTTTCGGGTTGGCCCAATTCTCATATAAAAACCAAAATCCCCCATGAATAAGGATTTAAAAAGGCTCCAAATTGAACTGTTGTCTTAATATATCAGGGGAGGACATTTATGAGTTAGAATGACTGAAAAATATTAAAAAAATGAAAATTTTATAAAAGAAAAAAAAAATTATTTTTAAATCTGGAATTGGGCTCACGGTTTGGCACAATTCATGAAAACCCACCTATTCTCCATAAAACCTTTGGAAACCACCAAAACAAAGCATGAATGGAAAATAAATTAAAGATAACTTTAAAATAAATTATTTATGTGAAAATTCTCCCCACCTTGAAAATTTCCACCCCGGAAAGTAACAGCAAGTTTAAAGCAGCAACAAAACCCCACTGAGAAACCAATAGGTACTCCCTTGTGAGGTTTCACCACCAAAGGCCAAGACACCTCAAGTGATCAATTAAGTAAGGATTAATCTCACAACCATAAATTACACCATTTCCTATAAGGATAAATAACATTCATACTTTATCCCAAAATAAAACACTTCAAACACTATCCGAACAAGACTCAAGCAATTCAACCAAACGAACATCAACTTTGAATAAGGTTACACTTACCTTACTTTAACTAAAACATTGGTTGCTCTCCAGTCCCAAAATTTACTCACAGAAGATGTTGGTAGCTAGATATCTCCGAAAAAGACTATCTACACCAAGCCAAAACCATAGATAAATCTATGTTACTTGTATGGGGGGACACTAATATGCTCCCCACTATAAGAGACAACCAATATTTTTTTTCGAGACAGAATCAGGACACTAATAGGGAGAGGCCTGAACGGACTCCCTGGTACCTAGGGTATACTTCCATTCAAAATTTCTTAAGGAACATACATGAGAATCATAGTGGTTCTCCCCACCATATGAACCAACTATCTTAATCAACCAGCATATTCTGGCGTAGAAAGACAAAAAAATTTCAAGATTTTGGAAGGTCGTAGGGTTAGTCTGTACAGTTTGTGAAACCGTGACTAACTGTGCTGATCAATCTTCCTGCATGGATTCCAGGCACATAGTCTATCTTAATCGTTCACAAACAATGTGATCAACATGTCTAGCCAAATTTCCATCCATTCTCCAAAGACTCAATGGAAACCAAAGGGGGAGGAAATGACATTGGGCAATGTCATGGGTACAAGGACCTCCATCTATTTCCACCAAAAGTGAACAAAAGGAGAAAGATAATGATACCAGAGGTTTAAACTCATCCTATATTTCATACTTAAGATAGGAATTTGTACAAGGGTATAAATGACCCTGTGATTTCCCCTGACTATGATCTAGCTTCTCTCTGAGACCTATGGTTGGAGCTCAAATGATTGAAGCATCTTCGGCCTCGCAGTTAGTCTTCAGAAACCCACTAATTGAGAATTCTTCTTTTCGTGCAACTAACAACTACACTACAACCCAAGATGAGTTTTCCAGACATAACAAATTCCATACTCAATTTACCCTATCGCGATATTTCACTGAAACAAGGGCTAAGAAGATGTACACACATCACACCTGGTTTCTTCATGTGAGAATCAATAGAAGTAAAGAACACCTACCCTCACCTTCCTCTAAAATGGATGATTTTGATGTTTTTCCAAGGGAGACATTCACCCAACACAACAGAGACTCTCGGAGGATTTCACGACTTTCACCTATATGGTCAATCAAGCATAGGACATCATAAGGCATCACCGAGCATGGCCATTGCAACTGATATAAACAATGCATGGAATGGGACATTATACAACATCCCCAAACAACACACAATTGTAGAACATGGCCACAATATCCTATCATGACCATATTTCCCACACTGGTGGTTTAACATGAACTCATGCTTCAATGAAACTTTGAAGAACCCCAAAGGCCCTCTTAGACACCATCGAGACACTCATCCACACTAACAACCCTAGACCACATCCACCTTCGAAGAATTAGGAAACATAAGAAACTACTGTCTCTTTCACCCTTCCACGAGTACTCTCCTATTACAAGAGGATCTAAAAACCAATGAAAGGAATGGGTGTAGACACAATCAATAAATCTCAAGAAAAATATTCCTTATATTGATCAACTGGAGGGTCTAAAAATGGCGAAATAATCCTGGTTGCACTTGAGTTGTGCAATAACCTTTAATGGGGTGTACCTTATCCAACGGTTGAACCCGAGGACACAACCAAGATGGTCCATTAGTCAAGATATACCCCAAACCAAATCCAAACACATGAAGGGAACCATCATAAAGGTTTCCTAAAATGTTTTTCATAAGAGACCAATAACTGTCCCTATAACACAACTTACTCACCAAACCCAAACCCAAAACACCGTTCAAACAAGATGGGTTCTTGGACTCAAATCATCCCACAACATCAACATTTTCAAAAAACACATAATATTAGCCATTCCAAACAATTAATCAAGTCTTCATGTTTCTCTTTAAAAACATTTCTTTTTAAACAAATGGTTCAGTTGTGAACGCATCCACCAATGATATCCCATGGGCCTTACACATGCATGTTTCTGTGCCACATCGGGGACCCTCCTCATATCCATCTCGACACTCATCCAGTAATGTCATAAACCATCCATCTTCCCATATAACCCCATGCATGTGGTTGCTCACGAAAATACCAAAGGTTAAAACAAAAATTCTTTCCACTTTTCAAAACCAAAAAGGTCAACCAACACATACTTTTTTCTCAAAACCGCTAACCACGAGATCAAAATCCCAACTCACATCTTACAAAAATTTTCAGAAAGTCATAACCATTTATAAAATAACTCACTTTCAAGATATTCACATCAATTTCAAAACATCTCATCCCATTGAAACACACTCTGATTGTTTATAAAACTCTATTGGAAACACTATTCAAAACCAACTTCAATATAGTTCTTGCTTTCAAAGAGGTGTAAGCACACAATATTACATTTCAAAACAATTCTGAAAATTCAGTTCCATCATTTCATAAACCAAACCATTCCCTCTTTATTTCAAAATCATCTCATAAAAACTTTACGCCTCTTAAAACAAAGTCACCTTAAAACCAAAGTGCCAGGATTTCAAAACTAAATCACAAAACAATGAGAGAGGAAACTAGTTTCAGTGGGTGACTTGGAAATATGGTTGGAGGCCATTTTACAATCACTTCACTATCATAGAAATTTTTCTAGGGAATATCCTCGGCTTCACATGGCTTTCTAGTCCCTGCAAGCTCACTAAGACCATTAACCCAACTCACTTTTCATTTCCCCTAATCATCATCAAACCAAGAAAACCAATGGAATTAGATAAATCCCGTCATCCCCTGGTGACTCGAATCCTCTCATGAGGTGTGGTGATCAGGCACTCAACCCATAACCGAACTTCCTAGTCCCAAAAATCCTATCTTTATACTATCCCGATTGTTCCCTAAATAACGTGACCCAAAGAGTTAACTAGAACCTCCTCTGATACCATTTTGTCACGAACCGGATCTGGTCACCATAAAACTGACACCAAACCTGGCCCGTACCAATGCCCGAAGGGTGTTCCTGATCCCCATGGGCAGGCACAATTTCCCGGGTAACATATCATGATAATTGGGAATGATTTACCCGATATTATAAAAATTAAACAACAAACAATCTCAATAAAACAAATATGGATTTTTTTTTACTAAAACGATCTTTTACAAAATTTCAGAAATGAAATAAATAAGTTAATACTATGTTTAAAGACCATTACAATGGTACAAAACAAAATAAGGATAGCCCAAGAACCTCAACATGTAAAGAGGAACCGCCCTCAAGCCATCTCCATCACACTGCATCCCAATGGACTACTAAAACCTCAAACTAATGGCATACAACCTCTACCATAAACTGTGACATAAAATAAGAAAGTCTACATACACCCAAAGGTGTAAGTAGGGTGTGAGCGAAAGCCTAGTAAGATACCACCTTTAATATATTCTATGTGAAAAAAATTTCATGAAAAAATGAATTTCATGTTTTGTAAATAAGAAATGCTAGTTACAATTTTCTAAAGGATGCAATAATAAATGAAAATACTTTTCATGTGGGATAATTTTGAAGGACCAAAATTTTTAAAATAAATAACAAAGCTATTGAATTTTCCAGCCAACAATACCATATAACGACGGTGATTATAAAGGATCTAATGAGCACAAGTAATAGGAAATAATTCCTAGGAACTAGCTTGTTGTGGGTCCCAGGTACCTCGTATCTCGATGAGAGTAACCACAAAAAATATCAGTTCTCATGCACGAGCCACTAGTAGGTATCATACCCATAACCTAGTGGTCACCAATCATTATCATCATAGTTTAGTTAGAGTTTTAAGCATCAATCTTGCTATGTGAAACTGAGGCCAAACCCAACGGATTCACTAGCATACTAGTACACGTCCACCCACCTAGATACCTGGGTTTTCCCTTTGCGCTCAAACAAGTTAAACAATTCAAGAATTATAGTTTTCACATGAAAATATCACTTCCACATCACACATTAACCAAACAGCCCCATGTACATCACACAAGTCAAAAATTACACTTTTCATTCAAATGCGTTTTGAAATCAAACTCACAACAAAATTGCCTACAACAATTTTCACATTTCTTTAACACTTCCAAAAATCCTTTAAACGAATTTATAAAACCATTAAAATATATTCAAATTACATAACAGCCCAGACACATGTCACATAATACCCTTCTCAACTTCACAATTCATTTAATCAATAAACGCACACGAAACATCGCACAAACATGTTTCGCACAGAAAACACAATTTAGTAAAACATTTCGGCAATTTATAAAACATTCTAAAAATGTTTGACATCTCAAATCACCAATTTACCATTACAAAACAAACATTAGGTGAACAAACTCACCCAAACAGTTCATATACACCCTTTCCCAACTTTGTTTAACCTAATAAAACATTTGAAGTTTTTATAAAACAAACCAAAGAGGTAAAACCATAGTTTGCACACTAAACCCATTTCAAACCCCTCATTCAAAACCAAAATAATACCAATAACAATCCAAAATAGAATTTTAACCCCAAAACAATTATTAAATCACCCCCAAGTGATATAAAAATACATCAAATAATACCACAAAGATAAACATTAAACACACACGTTTTCATAAATCACCTTCAAGAAGTACAACACAGTTTTACACCTTAATCTCAATCAAAAATCTCTTTTCAAGGCCTACATGATAATAAGGAATTACCAAACAAGAATTGGAAGCCCCTTTCAATACTAATAAATCACTTTCATATGTTATAAACTAAACCCAAACATTACCCCAAGAGTCACACATGAAAAGTAACCAATTTCAAGCTAAAATACAACTACGAATTAAATGATTTACCAAATTCATCAAAAATAGTTTTCAAACCACAAAAAGCAGATTATAAACATACTAAATTAATAAACCGAGCAAGCTAACTCATCATAAAATGGTTACACATGTAATCACCTACCTTTTGAATCGAAACCCTCAAAACATGGTGTGAAACCTTAAGTGCACCACCACCGCACCACAAGGAATATAAATCCAGACCTAGACCACCAAAAATTGACCCAAAAGATAACAAATCAGACCATAGGATCAATCCCTAACTTCTGGACATTTTAGAACATAATGAAAGAGGGAGGAAACCCAAAGGAGAATGAAAAATTGAAGAGAAACACACTTACTCAAAATAATCTTGAATAAAACGACACAAAATCCACCAGAATCTGAATTTGAAAACATCTAACCATTCAAGGGATGTTCGAACAAGTTTTATGAGATCATATAGGAACTGGAATGGGGGAAATGTGTAATAATTGACAGAGTTATGATGGAAATAACTAACATCCTCAACTCTGCCCGATTTTAGAAACCCTAAGAATTTCAGCACTCAATCGCGAGGAAAACGAGCTCCAAAGAGGGGAAAAATGATTGGGAGCGCGCCTGGGCTTCATAAGGTCGAGGGGAGGAGGAATCACCGAACAATTAATTATAATGAATATGATATTAAAAAATTAAAGAAACAATTTAAAACTGGAAACTGGGCTTTCGGGTTGGCCCAATTCTCAATTAAAAACCCAAATCCCCCATGGTTATGGATTTATAAAGGCTACATATTTAACTGTTGTGTTAATATATCAGGGGAGGACATTTATGAGTTGGAATCAAAAAAATTTTTTAAAAAAATGAAAATGTTATAAAAGAAAAAAAATTATTTTTAAATCTGGAATTGGGCTCAAGGTTTGGCCCGATTCATGAAAACTCATCTATTCTCCATAAAACCATTGGAAAACCCCAAAACAAAGCATGAATGGAAAATAAATTAAAAATAACTTTAAAATAAGTTATTTATGTGAAAATTATCCCAACCTTGAGAACCTTCCACCCCGGAAAGTCCCAGCACGGTTAAAGCAACAACCAAACTCCACTGAGAAACCAATAGGTACTCCCTTGCGAGGCTTCACTCCCAAAGGCCAAAACACCTCCACTGATCAATTAAGGAAGGATTAATCTCACAACCATAACATACACTACTTTCCTGAAAGGATCAATAACATTCATACATTATCCCAAAATAACACTCTTCAAACACTATCTGAACAAGACTCAAGCAATTCACCAAAATGAACAATAACTTTGAACAAGGTTACACTTACCTTACCTTAACTAAACCATTGGGAGCTCTCTAGTCCCAACGTTTTTTCAAGGAAGATGTTGGTATCTAGATATCTCTGAACGAGACTATCTTCACCAAGACAAAACCATAGAGAAATCTATGTTACTGGTATGGGGGGACACTAATATGCTCCCCACTATAAGAGACAACCAATATATTTTTTGTGAGACAGAATCTGGAAAATAATAGGGGGAGGCCTGAACGGACTCCCTGGTACCTAGGGTAGACTTCTATTAAAAATTTCCAAAGGAAGATACATGAAAATCATAGTGGTTCTACCCACCATATGAACCAACCATCTTAATCAACCAGCATATTCCTTCACAGAAAGACCCAAAAATTTCAAGATTTGGGAAGGTCCCACGGTTAGTCTGCACAGTTTGTGAAACTATGAACTAACTGTGCTGATCAATCTTCCTGCATGGCTTCCAGGCACACAGTCTCTCTTAATCATTCACAAACCATGTTCTCAGCATGTCTAGCCAAATTTCCAACCATTCTCCAAAGACTCAAAAAAAACCCAAAGGGGGAGGGAATTTCATTGGGAAATGTCATTGGTACAAGGCCCTCCATCTATTTCCACCAAAGGTGAACAAAATAAGAAAGATAATGATACCAGAGGTTTAAACTCACCCTATCTTTCATATATAGGATAGGAATTTGTACAAGGGTTTAAATGACACTATGATTTCCCCTGACTATGAGCCATCTTCTCTCCGAGACCTATGGTTGGAGCTCAAATGATTGAAGCATCTTCTGCCTCGCAGTTAGTCTTCGTAAACCCACTGAATGAGAATTCTTCTTTTGGTGAAACCAACAACTACACCACAACCCAAGATAAGTTTTCCAGACATAAAAAATTCCATACTCACTTTACCCTATACCGATATTTCACTGAAACAAGGGCTAAGAAGATGCACACACATCACACATTGTTTCTTCAGGTGAGAAACAATAGAAGTAAAGAAAACCTACACTCACCTTCCTCTAAAATGTAAGATTTTGAAGATTTTCCAAAGGATACATTCACCCAACTCAATAGAGACACTCTGAGGATTTCACTACTTTCACTTATACGATCAATCGAGCACATGACATCATAAGGCATCACCGAACATGGCCATTGTGACTGATATAAACAATGCATGGATAGAGGCCTTATACAACATCCCCAAAAAACACACAATTATAGAAAGTGGCCACAATATCCTATCGTGACCATATTTCCCACACTGGTGGTTTAACATGAACTCATGATTCAAAGAAACTTTGATGAACCCCAACGACCCTCTTAGACACCATCGAGACACTCATCAACACTAACAACCCTAGACCACATCCACCTTCGACGAATCAGAAAACATAATAAACTATGGTCTCTTTCACCCTTCCAAGAGCACTCTCCTATTACAAGAGGATCTAAAAATCAATTAATGGAATGGGTGTAGAGTCAATATAAGAATCTCAAGAAAAATATTCCTTATATTGATCAACTGGAGGGTCTTCAAACGATGAAACAATCCTAGTTGCACTTGAGTTGTGCACTAACCTTTAATGAGGGTGTACCATATCCAACGGTTGAACCCAAGGACCCAACCAAGATGGTACATTAGGAAAGATAAACCAAAAACCAGATCCAAACACATGAAGGGACCCATTATAATAGTTTCCTAAAACATTTTTCATAAGAGACCACTAAATGTCCCTATAACACAACTTACTGACCAAACCCAAACCCAAAAAACAGTTCAAACAGGAGGGGTTCTTGGACTCAAAAAATCCCACATCATCAAAATTTTCAAAAAATACATAATATTAACCATTCCAAACAATTCATCGAGTCTTCATTTTTCTCTTTAAAAACATTTCATTGAAAACAAATGGTTTAGCGGTTAGTGCATCCACCAATGGTATCCCATGGGCCTTACACATGCATGTTTCTGTGCCACACCGGGCACCCTCCTCATATCCATCTCAACACTCATCTAGTCATGTCATCAACCATACATCTTCCAATATAACCCTATGCATGTGGTTTCTCACGAAAATACCAAAGGATAAAACAAAAATTCGTTCCACTTTTCAAAACCAAAACGGTCAACCAACACATCCTTTTTTCTCAAACCCCCTAACCACAAGATCAAAATCCCAACTCACATCTTACAAAAATTTTTAGAAAGTCACAACCATATATAGAATAACTCACTTTCAAGATATTCACATCAATTTCAAAACATCTCATCCCATTGAAACACACTCTGATTGTTTAGAAAACTCTATTGGAAACAATTTTCAAAACCAACATCAATATATTTCATGCTTTCAAAGAGGTGTAAGCACACCATTTTACATTTTAGAAAAATTCTGAAAATTCAGTTCCGCCAATTCATAAACCAAACCATTCCCTCTTTATTTGAAAATCATTTCAAAAAAACTTTATGCTTCTTAAAACCAAGTCACCTTAAAACCAAAGTGCCAAGATTTCAAAACTAAAGCACAAAACAATGCGAGAGGAAACAAGTTTCAGTGGGTGACATAGAAATATGGTTGGTGTCCATTTTCCAATCACTTCACTATTACATAGAGTTTTCTAGGGAATATCCTTAGCTTTACATGGATTGCCAGGCCCTGCAAGCTCACTGAGACCATTAGCCCAACTCTCTTTTCATTTCCCCTAATCATCCTCAAACCAAAAAAACAATGGAATTAGAAAAATCCTGACTTCCCCTGGTGACTCGAATCCTGTCATGATGTTTGGTGATCAGGCACACTACCCATAACCGAAATACCAAGTCCCAACAATCCTAACTTTATACTATCCCATCTGTTCCCTAAATAACGTGACCCAAAGAGTTAACCAGAACCTCCTCTAATACCATTTTGTCACGAACCGGATCTGGTCGCCATCAAACCGACACCAAACCCGGCCCGTGCCAAGGCCCTAAGGGTGTTCCCGTTCCCCACGGGCTGGTACAAGTGCCCTGTTATCATATCATGCTAATTTGAAATGATTTACCCGATCCTATAAAAATTAAACAACAAACAAACTCAATAAAACAAATCTGGATTTTTTAATTAAACCCATCTTTTACAAAACATCATAACTGAAATACATAAGTTAAAACTATGTTTAAAGACCATTACAATGGTACAAAACCAAATAAGTACAGCCCAAGAACCTCTACATGGAAAAAGGCACCGCCCTCAAGCCATCTCTAGGACATTGCATCCCAATGGGCCGCTAAAAACCTGAACCAATGGCATAAAACCTGTACCCAGACCTGTGACATAAAATAAGAAAGTCTACATACACCCAAAGGTGTATGTATGGTGTGAGAGAATTCCCAGTAGGATACCACCTCTAATATATTCCATTTCATAAACATTTCATGCTAAAAAACATTGCAAGTTTTATAAATAAGAAATTCTAGTTACAATTTTCTAAAGGGTGCAATAATAAATGAAAATAGTTTTCATGTGGGATAATTTTAAAGGACCAAAAATTTAAAAATAAATAACAAAGCTACTGAATTTTCCAGCGAACAATACTATATACTTACGATAATTACAAAGGATCTAATTAGCATAAGTAATAGGAAATAACCCCTAGGCACTAGCTAGCTGTGGGTCCCAGGTACCTCGTATCTCGGTGAGAGTAACCACAAAAAATATCTGTTCTCATGCATGAGCCACTAGTAGGGATCATACCCATAACCTAGTGGTCCCCAATTATCATCATCATAGTTTAGTTAGAGTTGTAAGCATCAATCTTGCTAAGTGAAATTGAGGCCAAAACACATGGATTCACTAGCATATTAGTACATGTCCACCCACCTAGATACCTGAGTTTTCCCTTTGTGCTCAAACAAGTTCAACAATCCATGATGTATAGTTTTCACATGCAAATATCACTTCCACATCACACATTAACCAAACAGCCCCATGTACATCACACAAGTCAAAAATTCTACTTTTCATTCAGATGCATTTTGAAATCAAACTCACACCAAAATTGCCTACAACACTTTTCACATTTCTTTAAAACTTCCACAAATCCTTTAAATGATTTTATAAAACCATTACAAGATATTCAACTCACATAACAGCCCACACACATGTCACAAAATACCCTTACCAACTTTACAATCCATTCTATCAATAAACTCACACGAAACATCCCACATCCATGTTTCGCACACAAAACACAATTTTGTAAAACATTTCGGCTATTTATAAAACATTATAAAAATGATTGACATCCCAAATCACCACTTTACCATTCAAAAACCCACATTAGGTGAACACACTCACCCAAACAGTACATATACACTCTTTTCCAACATTGTTTAACCAAATAAAAGATTTTCAATTTTTATAAAACAAACCCACGAGGTATAACCATTGTTTGCACACTAAACCCATTTCAAACCCCTAATTCAAAACCAAAATCATACCAATAACAATCCAAAACAGAATTTTCATCCCTAAAAATATTATTAATTCACCCACAAGTGTTATAAAAATACATCAAATAATACCACAAAGATACACGTGCAAAACACACGTTTTCATAAATCACCTTCAAGAAGTACAACACAGTTTTACACCTTAAACTCAATCAAAAATCTCTTTTCAAGGCCTAAATGATAATAAGGAATTACCAAAACAGAATTTTCATCCCCTTTCAAGACTAATAAATCACTATAATATGTTATAAACTAATCTCAAACATTACCCCAAGAGTCCCACATCAAAAGTACCCAATTTCAAGCTAAAATACAACTAAAAATTAAATGTTTAACCAAATTCATCAAAAATAGTTTTCACACAACAAAAAGAAGATTATAAACATACTAAATTAGTAAACCGAGCAAGATAACTCATCATAAAATGGTTACACATGGAATCAACTACCTTTTGAGTCGAAACCCTCAATACTTGGTGCGAAAACTTAAGCACACCACTGCCGCACCACAAGGAATATAAATACAGACCTAGACCACCAAAAATTGACCCAAAAGTTACCAAATCAGTCCATAGGATCTAACCCTAACTTCTAGACATTTTAGAACATAATGAAAGAGGGAGGAAACCCCAAGGAGAATGAAAAATTTAAGAGATAAACACTTACTCAAAACAATCTTGAATAAAACGACCCAAAATCCACCAGAATATGAATTTGAGAACATCTAACCATTCATGGGATGTTCGAACAAGGATTATGATATCATATAGGAATTGGAATGAAGGAAAAAGAGTAAGAATTGAGAGAGTTATGATGGAAATGACTTACATCTTCAAATCTACTCGATTTTAGAAACCCAAAGAATTTCAGCACTCAATCATAAGGCAAACGAGCTCCAAAGAGGGGGAAAATGAATGGGAGAGCGCCTAGGCTTCTTAGGGTCTATGGGGAGGTAGAATCACCGAACATTTAATTATAATGAATATAATATTAAAAAACTAAATAATCAATTTCAAACTTGAAAATGGGCTTTCGGGTTGGCCCAATTCTCAAATAAAAACCCAAATCCCCCATGATTATGTATTTATAAAGGCCCCAAATATAAATGTTGTGTTAATATATTAGGGGATGACATTTTGGAGTTGTAATGACTGAATAATATTAAAAAATGAGAATTTTATAAAATAAAAAAAATTATTTTTAAATCTGGAATTGGGCTCAAGGTTTGGCCCAATTCATGAATACTCACCTATTCTCCAAAAAACCTTTGGAAACCCCCAAAACAATGCATGAATGGAAAATAAATTAAAAATAACTTTAAAATAAGTTGTTTATGTGACATATGTTATTTTGGAATTAATATTGATAAATTATATATATTGAGATAAAACATATGAAATATATATTTCCAAAAATCCCTTATAGAATTATAGAAAAACAAACTAATACAAAACATGGATTTATCGGAAATAAAAAATCTCTTATCAGTGGTATAAAAGTGATGATAATAAATGAAATTTTAAAGGGGGTCTATTTCTTCAAAACTAAAAAATTATCTGATGAATGATCCTTTTTTCAGTTCAAAAAACATTCTATCAGAAAAGGGGTATTTTATCAGCAATTAAAAATCAATGATATAAGGTTCCATTATGATTTATTTTTTAGCACTGATAGCATACCCATTTTATTTGTTCTTTTATAGAAATGATAAATGAAAAAAATTGAATCATTTTTTCTAAAAATTGGTGTTTGGACCACTCCCCTTTTAGTAGTGCTTTATCCCATTTTAATAGAGATCACCCAGCCTCCCTTGCCTCCATTAATAGTGCCATGGACCTACTTTACTTTCAAGAGAGAATGCCTTCCATTGATAGGTTTTGTACTTGAGACCTCCCCCTAATACACCAGTGCCTTTTTCACTCAACTATATTGTTTTGTTCTGAATTTAATGATATTTCCATATATTTATATACATTTTCCTACATTTTTATCCATATATTTATATTTATATATTTATATAAATACATATATTGAACTTTTGATAGTGGATTAAGTGGAACAATGGAAGAAATCTGAGAGATTTAGATCGTTCAATCACAAGGACAATGAGCAAGAGTACCTTGTAACAGTTTTATGTGACTGGAAGAAATATGAACATATAGAAAATTGTGAGGTCCTTCAACATGTGAACAAACACATCATGAGAAAATATGGATTTGGTTCCACCATTGTTGTGTGTAAGAAAATTGTAGAGGATGTTAAATCCTCTCCTCCTAGCATTTTTCTTTTTTTGACAAACCTCCACAAGGAAGAGTAATTAGGAATTGTTGGATTTAACAAATATATTCTAATCGGTATGATGTTGAGGACAATGTCAACCTCTATTGGTATTCTTCCATACACGGGTATTGGAATATAAAAGGGAATAACATTTAAATTTCATGACCTCACCCAATGAATCGAAGATGTATATGGATTTGAGGACTGGAGGATGAATTCCATGGGATAAGGTTATTACCATGTTGTGTTTCCATCTGATGGCTGTAAGAGGCATTCATGGAGTATAGGGTCAATTTCCTTGAATCCTATTTTTCTTAAAATATATTAATGGGATAGGAACATTGGTCTTGATAGTGTTTGGAACACTATTTATCAGGTTTTGATGTGTATTATAAAGCATTATTGGATTTATTGGAACCGGAGGATCTTATAGGATATAGCATCCTCTGTATGGAACCCCTTTAAAATTGACAAGAAAACTAATAATACATGATTTGGAAACTATGTCGGAATATTAGTTGGAGTTTACATGTCTAATACCTCTGTAGTGGAGGTTTTACTTACCACAATATATGATACCATCAATCATGACATTTAGTTTGACCGAAAACAAAAAAAAACTATTAATTTATAATTTTTTGGCCACCTATTTGCTGAATGAAAAGTGACATCGATTGTATATTTTTAAAAACTATGGGGCAAGATATGAGTGTCTGTAGAAAGAGTAAAGGGAAGAAACCAAACCCTAAATCCTTACATACATTGGATTTTCCACTATTTGTAGGTACAAAATCCTCTCTCAATTGGGATGAACAATCAACTGTTGGGTAGAAAGTACATGGAACATAAAGAATCAGGATACCATCATATGTGGTAAATATGACTAGATAACATGAGATTCTTTCTCATGATATTGGAATGCATGTAGGTACTATTCAGAATGATGATACAAAAAATTCTAGGAGGGCTCTGGCCAATGAGGGAACTGGACAGCCATATGTGAAATTAACTGATTTTGTTCCCTCAAAGTAGTTGTATGTTATGTCACATCCCTCTATAGACCCCTTTTATTCCCACAAGAAGCAACCTAATGAAACCTCCTCACATGTGATATCATATGCAGATTCTAGTTTTGGGAATATTGTTATTAATGAGGATAAATAGAATGGTTTTCTTCAATCTATAGTAGTCCCCTTATCTTTACATATTCAACTGCATATTGATTTGGAAGTGAAAAATTATATATGTAGGCCAAGAACTAGCTCTCGTGGACATAGGACCATGTCCAATAATCAGACCCCATCAATTCGTGGAAGTCATCCAATTATTACATCCCATGATGGGATTCTATTGGAATACATAGCAATGTTATTAGAGGATAAAATAAATTTTATTGATTACCTTGAACACGGTGAACTTGTGGGGGGATTATCACAAGTTCCTTATTCTATAATTTATAGGAAGAGTAAACCTATTTAAAATTCTGATACACATACCCAATATTTGATTAATTTCACCCCCATTAACCTTTTTGGGACTAACAACACTGAAGACACACATAACCATTAAAATAATGTGGATCCCTCAAATAATGAGGAGGAACATACAATCGCTTTAGAAAAAAATGAACCTGTAATGGTTATAATGTCAATGGGAAAAGAGGAAAGGAGAAGAAATAGAATATTTGAGGTCCATGTGAACATGAAAACCATGTAGTCCCTCAAACATGGGTAATTACCCTTCGACAATGACGATGTTCTATTGCAACTTTCAAGGGCTAGGTAACTCCCTAATGGTAAAATCCCTTCCACATGTCGTCATATCTTACAAGACATTGAACATAGACATTGATGATCCAAATATTTTTTTAGAAACTGTATAGTTCTCTAGTGGGAATCACTTGAATACAATTTTATCACTCAAAACTATAATTTATATGGATTTGATCACCTATGTCTTCTAAGGAATGAATCTTCCCTTATTAGTTTATATAGTAAGAATCCTCAGAGTGTTTCATTATCATTTAGCAATTCAGGATATGATTTATCTATCTCATTTGTATATGATTCCAGATCTTATATTAGGATAAGAAATTTTTTGGAGGGGACTAAATCCAATTATGAAAATATTGATAAAAAATGGTAGATTCATAGATATTTCGATGCAATTATAATATCATACAAATAAACTGGGCTTAGTGTCAACTACATTACCTCTTTAGAATTACCCTCTTGTAGTTACCATTGCAATCTACTTGAAGTTTCTATTGTATCTGATGATTTTACATTGAGTAGGTCTATTATGAATAAAATACCAGAAATAAAATTTGATTGATATTTTGGGAAAATAGATGATATGACTGTTGCAACTAGATCTCAGTGTTCATCCTTCTAATGCATCACTCTATTCACAATCCTATAATTGTGGAAGTCTACACACATATGAAAAATTCAATGTTTATTCCATTTTTGTTTAATAGTAATTTTCTTGTGGTTACTAAATTTATGGAGACTTTATTGGAATCTTGAAAACTTGATCATAATGGAAGTCCTTTTCAAAAGGTTATTGGGAAACAATATCAAACCATGAGGCTACATAAATAGCAGAGAAAACCATCATTTTATAGGATGAAGCTAAACATTAATGATGCCAAATAACATCTTGTTCATAGTCATATAATGAATAAATATTTGAATTCACCATCCTATAATGAGATAGAAGGGCATAATATGCATCATGATCTCTTAAAAATCCTTGATAAGCTAGAAAAAAAAATTGAATGACAAATGGATTCAATAAGAGGATATGAAATCCATTCTTTTTGACTGATTACACAAGGGGAAGAGGTTAAGAGTAGGTACTGTGTTTATTATAATAAATGCGAGCACAAACACTTTTGAAAATGATATCTCTCATGAAAATATGTTCATCTTTAAGTGTATATAATCTAATAATGGGATGGATCCTTACATTAAAGAGAATCATAATCGAGATCTATGAATGGCCCCATCCATGAATGAAGTTAAGACAATCCTTTTATGCCTTAACCTAGAGATCACTCTTCATCCTGATGAATTCACTAACAAATTCTTCATGTCTAATAAGAACATATTGTCGGATGATGTTACTTAAGAAACCAGGAATATTTTCAATCATTCTTAAATTCCATACATGGAAAATGAAACTTCATTCCTGTGAATCCCAAAAAGGATAGCACACTTGATGTCAAATATTATAGGTATGTTTCCTTTGGGGACATGATTTATAAAATTATTAGTACGATCCTTATGAATATGAAGGGAGATCTTAGGAAATATTATATCTCTATAAATTAATTTAGACTTTTTTGTAGATGGACCATTCAACATTGTTTGTTAAAATCATTAGATGGTGTTAATTGAATGTGTAGGAAATTGAAGGGTGGTAGTTTTTCACTCAATCATTGACATATCCCTGGCTTTTGAAATATCTAAATAGAGTTTTCAACATGATGTTCTCTGAAGGTATGGCCTCTCAAATGATTTCATTAATCAAGGCAGTGTCATTCGAAATTATTCAAGGTGGTCCATTTTTGTTAATTGAGTACCCATAGGCTATATTAATTGAACTAGAGGTGTGAGACTAGGTGATCTACATTCACTTATTCTTATTGACATTACATTTAATTACTTGAGAAAATGAATTATTGAGTTATTTCAAAATTTACACTTCAAAAAAATCATAGTATGTAGGAATGATAATGTTCCATCAAACCTTTTGTATACAAATGATATTATTTTTCTTGATCAGGCAATGAGGAAAATGATAGATGTTATTAAAGATCACTTTTCACATTATGAAGAAGTTCCTAGACTAGCGATATGTTTTGATAAATCCTTTATTGTTTTTGGTTATGAATTTATTATTCGATAGAAAACTAGGATAATTTTGGATCGTGGTATTAAGAGAGGCTCCCTCTAATTTTATTATCTTGGTGTTCCATTCATATATGGAAAGGTTAAGAGGAACTTTTATAAAAACATATGATTATTCTCTATTTATCCAATAGACAGTGGAAAGTAAAAGTCATGTCCCTTGTTGTAAGGGTGTGCCTTTTCATGTATGTGGTCACATCTAATTTTTTTATTCTTTCTCACTTTATATATGGCCCATGACACACATTAAATTACATAGAGGTATTATTGGGAAATTCATTTTGATTAGTTTAGTACATGAAATGAATTTGGTCACTATTTCAGGGAATTCATTCATTAAACCAACCGATATTGGATGTCATGGAGTTAAATATATTGTGGTCTTTAATGATAGGATTATATGGAGATTAACATGGAGAAAACTTTATTATGATATCTACTATGAATAATTATTGAAGTGGTTCAAAGGGAAACAATTAAATGGTTATTGAAATTACCGTGAATCCTCTATTTTAGAATCAATCAAACACTCCTTCACCAAAATCATTCATAACACCTAATGGATTTTGAGTAGGGGATCCCAACTCAACTATTAAATTAAAATATGGCTTCATAGTCCATTGCAAGAATTTATCAGGATTCCCCCTCAAGATGATCACATGAGAATTTTAAATATTATACCACAAATCTCTTTATTGGATGGAATAATTTCTATTCAGATCAGTATGGACATTCAGAGATACAAATTCATGGATTGTGACACCATTATATGGAAACATGACTGTCATGGAGACTTTAACCCCAGGTCAATTAATAAGATGGATTTTAGTTGGGTAAATAGCCCACCATCATTTCTATTGAATTGAAACTACTTTTTAATTTAGAATTATAGTTTTAGATTATTATGGAGGATCTAGAAGAACATGTTACCAAGTAAAGAACACCTAAAAAACAAGACATCCGCTTTCTTATTCTTGCATGATCTTATTTCATGATGAGGAGGACACCAAACACTGTCCGATGTCAAGTGACTTTTCCCATGCGTTATGGGAATATATTAGCACACAGTTTATCATAGAACATGACAATCATCTATTGTTTAGTGATTTTATTGAAACATGATGTGATGCATAATTTAGTGAGAATATTTTGAATCTTATACACAAAGAAGTTTCTTTAAAAAATTTATCTATATGGATTGCCTATAATCAGAAAATCATTGAAAAAGTGTAGCATAATGTTCAAATGGGAATGTTAAAATAGTACAAAGAGGTCCATGCAGCTTCAGTGGAATAAACATGAGGTATGTATAGTACTATATGTGTTCTAAATATTTTCAGGTAATTGGGTATAGCTAGTCAAAGGAATAATCCCAAATTGGTTAAGTTCATCTATTGATCCCTCCAATAACACATTGGAGAAAAGTTAATATAGATGGTGCATCTTTTGGAATTCTTATCCTCTCGGGTTGCAGACTTGTCTTTCGCAAATATCATGTATTTGTTAAAGGATACTTCTACAATTTTACTAGAATTGGAACAACCTGTGTAGTTGACCTACTAACTATGGTGTATGTAATAAGATATGATTCCCAATATAACTGGAAATTATTTTGGATTGAATCATATTCTGAAATTATTGTGAAGGACTTAAAAACAATAACATGGGATGTGCTTAAGAGAATTTTACCTCTTTGGTTTGAGTGTCTCAGCAAGGTTCCGCACCTCAACTTGACCATCTCTCATGCATAAATGGAGGAAAATCAATTGGTGGTTGCACTGATATGGAAGGCATCATGGAAATGGATATGATGTGGTCATTCCTGATCCTGGACAATTGTGATCAAATGGTGGATGTTGGCATGTGTGGTGTGGTTCATTCTCGTTTGTGTAATTATCCATTGTAACTGATGACTTTATGTATCTTATATATATATTTATATTACTTTTAAGACCACCATTTACTAGATTTTGAGCTTTTTGGGTAAATACAGATATAAAATATGTTTGATGTGTGTTTCGGTTTCAGTTTGGGCATCTATAAATTTAATTATACGTATTTATATTTATTTATATATATAATATACATCAATATTTATATACAAATATTAGAAAAAATAGATAAATATATATATATTTTTTACCAATACACACTCACAAATTTATTTTTATATAAAATTACTATATATACGTTAAATATATATATATATATATATATATATAATCATACATTTCCATTCTAAATAAAATGAATATTGTTTTTTATTTAGATAATGTTTGTATATTTAGAATTATATTTTATATATAAATATGATTAATTATTTATTTACAAAACTAAAATATTATGTGTGGATTTATCAAAATATGTATATATTTTTATATATTTAATGATAGATTACACAAAATTGTGAAAAATGATTATATTTTAGATCTATAATATCAATTCAAATGTAAATACTAAAAATAAGTTTAGTCTTTGTTGAAAATGGGGAAAAAATACCCTCGTAAACATGGTTAAAAATACATCGAATGTTAAAACAATTGGGGTACCCTGACTGAAAACTCGGTTTTAGAGGGCTTCTTAGCATTTTGGGATTGAAAAATGTGACAGTGGGTTTCCCTCTATCATTAAAACATTGATATCATCACAGTATTTGATTTGATATGTGGTAGATCCCAAATGAATACATGTATCATGAGTTATGTTCATTTGATGTTCAAGTTACATTTTTAACGTACCTTTAATCTTTTATTATTATTATTATTATTTTTTAATCATATAGTTAATAAAAGAAAATTATTAAATAGTAATTATAAAATTACTAATTATAAAAATTATTATTAATTTTCATTGAATATATTATATACTAATGGTAAATGTTTATTTATCCAATTCATGACCATAATTAAAATATATATATTATATTTCTATCAATATATACATAATTATATTTTAAAATATTAATTTTAATATAATATGTTTTTTAAATATACCTTTTGTCACTGTGATAAAAAATGATGATAAAGGAGGGACTTTTTCAGCTCGAATAAAAAAGAATTGATAATGGGTGTCCCTTTAACATCACAAGAAAAACATTGAAAAAGGTTACATTTTTTACCAATAATAAAAGCATTGATAAATCTGTACTTTTATATACTATTTTTAGCACTTTTAAAAGAGACCTTCATTAGTTATTTTTTAACACTAATAAATATACCCCCTATATCAGTGCATTTGTACTGTTGTTAAAAGTGACTGTCCAAAAATCTGTTTCTGTTGTAGTGAAAGAACATCGACCAGATATTTAATTTTATTAGAGATTATGAGAATAAAGGTGATATTTTTTTTGGATTTATCTCTTCTAAAAACTAGGCAGCATGCATCATTACTAAACCTTTAGACTCTCCTCAGTTTGAAAAAAATAAAATTGAATTTGGAAAGCATGGTATTTAATTATTTAATCAATTGATTTATTTAGGTGGTGTTTATTTACTTTTTGATTATTTATTTGGAGGATTTGTTTTATAGGTTTTGGTTTTGTAATAAAATAAAAAGGGTGATTTGTTTTGTACATGTCCATACATATTTTTATGTTTTGTTATATTACATATTATTTTATTTTTTTAAATACTCAATACCCTATTATTATTTTATGTGAAAATGTGTTTTTAAAACCTCTATATATTTTAATTATAAAATTATTTTTAATGATTAGAATATTATAATTATTATTTCATATAAATTATAAAAAAGTTAATATGTTTGTAATTATTCTATAATAAAATATAAATTATTATCTTCATTTTCCCATTTAATCCAGAAGAAGAATCATATTTTTGGTTTCTAGAATAGTGTTATGATTAATGTGTTTAATAGTTTTATTATATATTTATGTTATAAAATGCGATATACTGATCGTATTATTTTTTTAAAAAAAATATCATTTGAAAGAAAAAAAATTTACCTTCATTTCAGTTGTATAAAAGAAAGTATAACTCTATATATATAGTGTATTTTGTTCATCCAAATATCTTAGAAAAATTCTGAATTTTTTTATATCTTAATCATTTCTAATAAGAAATTTTATGAATTTTTTGTGTTAGAATGATAACAAAGGTTCTTTAATTTCATTGAAATAAATGAAACTATAATAATTCCATATATATACCTTAGAAATGAACTGAATTTCGACAATGCTTTCTATAGTGTTAAAATAATATTTTTTTTTTTGTTTTTTGATCATTTTTTTCTTTATATATCAAACGTGGATGTGTTCTCTTCAAACGGTGGGTGTTTCACATCTTCCTTCAGTAGTGTAATGATCAGTTTTTTTGTTTTCTCAAATTCAATAGTTGGTTTTATCAATATTTGAAATGGTGATAAATTATTACCTTTTTAAATTTTCAATAGAAATGGAGAGATATAATTTTTTTTTCAATTTACCAATCTCAACAGTGAGACATTTTCCCATTTTACATTTTTTTATGATTGGCAACGTTGACTCATTTTCTAAATAATACGGTTACAGGTTTTTAAAATTCAATAGTGAATCATTTTTAAACTAAATGGTGACTATTTTTATAAAATCAATAGTGAATCTTTTTTTAAAAATAAATGGTGAATAATTTTTTAAACTCAAGAGTGAATCAACATTTTAACTCAATGATGGAACATTTTTTGTCGATGCTAAATAATTTTTTTATTAGTGGCTTAATTCTTCCACCACTAGGTAGTTTTAAGATGATTTATAATGTTATATAAAACTCAAAATGTGGTTAAAACAATTCATAACTACTAGTTTATATCCCATTTAATAATAATATTTTAATAATATATCATTGTTTAGTGAAACTCCGTATAGGGTAAAACAAAATCTATCAAGGAAGGTTGCTCTTGCATGTAACGAAAGCCAAGTCAGTGTTGCATGAAGTGAAATCATCCATTAGTGTTCTGTATCACATAATACAATCTTGTTTCATTTATACATTGAAAAATATCTATGCACAGTGATGCGTGAAATTAATTATATCAAAAGAACATAAAATTATGTACAAAACAAGAGAAGAATAGTGTTTCATATACTATAAGCTAATACGGTGTTGCATATAGAGCTAGATCCTTTTGGTTTTTTGTAAAAAACAAGTCCTCAAATAATCAATCTCATATAATCTTTGATGCTTCAACTAATCTTGCATTAACTGATCCTAGTGGTGACTCTTTTCAATAGTTTTACATTTTCCCAATGTTTCTTATTTTCTATAAAAATTACAGAATTTCCAATTTAGTTATTTAATATTGAAAAATGAGGGTTTTATTGATTAAATAATAGTTTTAAATCCATTTCAAAATAGATCAATTACCTCTAAAATTTTAAAAAAAATTGGACGCCATATAAATATTTAAAATACATGTATTTAATGAGATCTTATTTAATTGTCAAAAAAATCCTTTAAACCTCGTTATTTTCATATCTAGTCCATCAAAAGATGAGATATTACCCTTTTTTCTTTCATTAGTAATTATACTGATAAAAGAGGTCCCAAATCCATCTTCCGTGGATTCATAGAATGAGGGGCAATAGACGGGTTGAGTCCCCCAAGATGTATTCTCCTACTATACACGCACCACTTTTTTGGTGAAATAGTGCTATATTGGTCATCTTTTCTCCTTGAAGGATTTACATTATGTATCATGGTGTATTGGTATATAAATGATTGTCCATGTGGAGATAGTTTATTCTGAAATGATAATGATAACATTTTTTTAAAATTAAATATATATGGGTAGGGGGATGTGAAGTATTATCATATGACTTTTTCTTTATTGTTTCTGATTTTATTATATATTATGATTATTTGGGTTTAATTACATGTTGATGATCAATTATTTAGGATTCTTGATTCTAATATAGCGACCCTTTAGTGGAAACCTCCATTTTTATGATTTTTTGGTATCATTGTAAATAATTATATAATTTCATATTGTTGGTTAATGAATTCAACGACACATGATCTAATGGATTTTGTGATAACACCATTAAATAATAAAGTTTAATTGAATAATAAATTTCTTGTAAATATGAAAAATGATTTGTTTTGTAAAGAGATATGATGTGTGTGGGGGTAGTGAACATGAAATGGTTTAGCAGAGGGGTTGTACATAGTTGTTGTGATACATCAAACAGATTATTACTATGTGTTTTTCAGTAGGTTCCTAATTCATATGGATAGTGATAATAATGAAATTGAAATATAAATATATATATATGTTTTAGTGGAAAATTTTGGTAACAAAGAAGATAGTAAATTGATAAATATTATCTAAATAATGAAAATGAATGGTGGATTTCTTTTTACTTATGTAGGAATGTGCATTTAGTCTTGGAAGTAGATGTGGGGAACCTAGTGAGATCATTTGTGATATTATTATAAACCCATAGCTGGGGATCATGTGTCTTTAAATATCTGTAATTATAAATTTTATTTTCCTTGTTATTTCTATATGCACCCAACCCATGTCAAGAAGTATGTTCTGACAACCACATAGTCATGTGGTGGGAGGGATGTCTTTAACAACACCCCTGTGAGAAGATATATGGATGGAAACCCTATCACCCCTTCTAGTTATTATAGGTTATAATGGCCCATGTGTATTTGTGTGAGTTGTGATGTGTGGCCTAATGTGTATTCAGGATTTTTTGGTGTTTTCTACCCAATGTGTCTTCATGATGAGATGTGATGTGATTTCCAATTCTATATCGGTGAGATGTGATGTAATGTAATGAGATGTGTGGATCAAGTGTGTGCAGGTGGGATTTGATGTGATATATTCAGAAGTGGTGGGAGCACCATTACTTCATCCATTGGGGTGTGAGAGTGGTTAATCTGTGTGAATGTTGTGTGGGGTACCATGTCATTCATTTTCTTTATATAATATTATATTACCTAGATTCGTGATTTTCTGACCGTGCCTAAGTGAGACTGGTGTTATGGTTAGTATACATCTTATATGTTTTTTGGTTTTACTATTTTCTAATGGTTACATTAGTATGCTCTATCCACCTCTACTCGAGAGACATTTTTTCCTACTGAGTATACATGTATGATCACCCAACTAATATAAAAATAGTTTTAGTATTCCTATTAGATTATGTGGACTATATTGGGTGTAACAATCTCATACCTTCATATAGTTTCTATTTTTCTGCTATAGTTTTGTTTTTGGGTATTTACTTTGCATACTTTTATATTTGTTAATTTTTTACACATGCATTGGGGGATGGTTTTGTTGTTACTCTTAAATAAATGTCATGTATTTGATTATGGTTGAATAATCCTCTATCTAGATCTTTTTTTCTTATAAAGGGTATACCCCACATATTATGAGATTCCTACACCCTCAGTTCTAGTGACAAATCTAGGGCCTATAGGAGGTCAGACTCACGGGTTATTATCTCAATCCCTCATTATTGTATATTTTATTGGAGGGGGTTGCGACGATGGGGGTAAATATATGTGGTAAAAAACCCCAACTACCTGGCATAGAATAATGAATATTCAAATAAACCATTCATGTATCTTGATATTATGACTGAAAATCATTAAAACATGATGTAATGAGTCATTCGAGAATAAATAATCACTCTCCTCAAAAACCATAGTTCTATTTCTTCTATATTCATAGGAAATATGATGCATTAATGCTATCCTCCCATGCTGTAACGTCCCGACCCAGGTCACCCCTGAACCAGTGGCTGGATCGGTCACCACATGACCTCAATCACGTCTCCCCATACGCCATAGGCTGTCGACTAGTAGTGAGGGTATAAGAATAGTCAGTGGGGAGACTATACCCTCATTTTAGTGTTCAAAAATAGACAAAGGAAATAAATAGCGGAAACATTATTATAAATGATAATGCAGCGGAAATCAGATTTTATAAATCTCATAAAAAAATGGACAACACCAAATTATATAGCAGATGCATGCATGGCATGCTAATGATACAAAATAAAAAACATTGAACAAAATAGCATGCTTTACATTCCAATACAAAAATAAACAAATAATGACTCAAATTCCCAATAGCGATATCCTTGAGCATCCTGAGCCTCTGCTCGGTTCACTGCTCATAAGTCCCACAAAATGCAAACAGCATAATCTTGTAACCAAATAGAGTCTGCTCAGGTACCCAGTTCCATGGTGGCCCGAGTTGGGTGTGAGATATAAATCGTAGTAGGCCAGGACCACTGGTGTCTACCCTAAATCTAGACATTTAATAAATAACATATAACATGTGAAGGAAATTGATAAAATAATGTAAGTATTACAAAGTGACAATAAATCCAAGTACCTGCTTCAGCCCTTAGCTGGTGTCTGAATCTGCACTATTCATTTGTCTTGCATACTCAACAATCATTACATAATAATTTATCAATTATCAATTATTCCAATCTTAATAAATTCTGAAAGTCTTGAGTTTCGGCCTACGCTCAACATCTCCCGTATAGGACACTCACCACAGATATATCTAAAGACCACCTAAGTAATCATGTAAATAACGAATTCAGGCTTGTGATTTGGCTTGGATAATTAATCATAAGTTATTAAATTTAATCTTTCATATACTCAGTCTGATCACGTCCACTAAATGTTGTTCGCCAAATACATAAATATTTTGGATCCTTTTCTCACAATCAATTCACAAATAATTATGTCACAACAGCCATCATTAACCATAAAACTCATTTCATGCACGAAACATTAGACCCACAGTCCAATGTTAATTAATATTTTTAGAACATCATGTCTAGAACCCTCGTGATTATTAGGAACATCATTCCATGTCTCATAACCGATGGGTATTTAGAGCATCAGACCCTGTCCCATAAAAGAATATTTTCTTGCAAGCTAGGTGTAGAACGCCATGTCTAGCACCCTGTGAGTATTTGGAGAATTAGTCCCTGTCTCACAAACCATCTATCAATCATGCTTATACATCTATCATTGGTGTAGAACGCCATGTCTAATAACCCTTTGTGTATTTGGATCCTCAGTCGTTGTCTGACAACCCATTCATCAATCATAGACATATATTTATCATTGTTGTAGAATACCATTTCTAACACCACACAACCAATCCATTAATTAATTCAACAACTAATTAACAACACAATACACTCTTTATATAAGTCAACACTTAATTAACCAAATTCATTAAGAATCTTAAACCTCTCAACTCAAACCGTGATTCATCCAGGACATTAACAATCCAGATGCACCATATAATAGTCATCATAAATGATGAAAAAAGCCATGATATTTAGAAACCACCTCACACAACATAACATATTTTGGAAAACTCCATCCAAGGTAACATAAGGCATGGAAAACTAATACACATCAAAAGGTTATCCTAGAAAACAATCGTAACAAACTTTCAATTCACAATCTTAATTTAATGCATGAAAATTAATTAATTCAACAATTAATTAATTAAACATTATTTCTTTAAAGAGTCATCAATTATTTTACCATTTACCATTTGACATTTAATAATGATTTCATCTATTAATTATTACTAGTTTCCACACTATCTCCCGAACATGTCAAATATTCAATATTCCCAACAATCAGTAAAAGCCAGAATCTTATTCCAACTCATGACATGATAAATAATTCTACAATTAATTATCCTATTACTGATTCTTATGATTCAAATCATTCAATTACTTAATCATATCATTTTAACTACAATAGCAATTCATGCTTAAAATCAACACATGTTCAAGTCCCCATTTATCTCATGTGGGTGGCATTACTTAATAACATTAAATTGTCATGCGTCGACATATCATAATCAGGGAAACACAAATTATCTATAAATTTAATGAATTTATAATTCTTAAATAAATTTCTAAAGATTTGGGACCCTACCGCGGGGTTTTTCTGGAAACCATAATGAATGAAAAACAATCAAGAGAAACGGGTTTATTCTTCAAGAACTCACCATAGAACCCTTCTCCTTGAAAGACCAAGACCAAATCATATCAAAATAGTCATCTACACACTCAGATTTACCCATTACAGACATAGATCTAAGAAACCGAGAGATGAGGTGATGTAGATCGAAGTAGATCTAAGAAAACAAAAAAGAAAGAAGAAGATCGTGTACCTACCTCAAGAATTAGGCTTTGATTCACCATGAGGAGCCTTTGGATCATCTCTAAAACTCTTGGGAGTGCTTATACTACCTTCAAGGAAGCGTGATACAAAGTTATGGCTAGTTAGGAGGAAAAATGATCTATCTAAAGGAAAAAACGAGTGAGATCCACAATTTAAGGATCTCATTTAAGTGCTCGCATGGTTTGCTCGCATGGTTGGACAAACCGTGTGCTAACCGTGCATTAGCTACTATCTCTGAAAACACTCCGTGGATGGTTTGGAATCATGTTTAGACAAACTATGTTCTTAACGTGCATTATCCATTGCCTCAAATATTTAACTGTGTACGATTTGGCCGCACAGTTAGAATAACTGTGTGCTGCTCGTGTGACATCCCCTTTGCCTCAAAACTTCTAGCAATGTTTTAAAAACAAGATCTATTGGTGTTCCAACACTTGGAATAAAATTCCGGAGCATGGTTTAAAAATAACAACCCATTGATAAACCGAAAAAAAATTTAGAATCATTCGAAATTTTAACCATGTTTAAAAACACAAGATTCTACATTATACCCACCTTAAAATCGTCTAGTCCCCGAGAAGCCATCAAGAACCACTTTTAAAACAACCCACCTACCAAGGAAATTTAATATTTTTAAGAGTAACGTGTTGTGTTCCCAATGCCAAACTCACCTTTAACCCTTCTCAAACCTGATGGATAAGCCTTTATAACTGGATCCAAATATTACTCTAAAGCTTAAACATCAAAACAGATCTTATATCTAAGGTCATTAGAAGGACCTTGTCAAAGTAAAAGGTTGATCCTCGATCATACAATGGAACATGTTTCACATAATTCCCTCAAAAGAAGTTGTAGACCCAAAACCCCATTTTTCCCTTTATCTGATGACGTTCCATTAATACTATTCCAAAAACATCTGCCAGTATAACAATGTCCTTACACAATATCTGGTAAATTTTCCATGTCAAGCCATCACAAGGCTATTTAAAAAACAACTGTTCCCCAACACGAAAAAATATATACCCCAAATAAATCAATGCATCCCACATACTACCCAGATAAAAACTACTCCTCAAGCCCAAAAACCATTAAACTAGAGTGTGGCACAAGACAAACACTATCATAGTGTCTCTAGGATGAGGTCAAGATAGGGGACATGCTCTTCATGTCCAGAAGAGTGCACTATGAGAAATCCGAGGTCATGAAGAAGATCAGTCAAACCATTACAAGACAACTCTTTTCTAAAAGCTCGGCATCACCTACCAACATGTTCATTGAGAACAAAGTTACAATTCCCACCATAGGATTTCCCATGACATCTCATGAAAAGATCAGCCACTCATTAGCGTACTAGATTAACAACAAGATCGTTGTGTCATAACACCCATGTCTTTAGAAAACCATTCAATGCATTAAAATGATATTGATTCTTCGATGCCCAAGTTACACTATATGGATTTGACCTGAGACCATACTCAATAGTACAAAAAGACTTATTATGGAGTTATATTGCCTCATATTCCCATTTTCCTAGACGATTCCATAACCAATCATCCATTTCTAAGAATAAAGGGTCAAATTACCAAAAAAGTAGTCGACCATGCCTGAGAAAAGTCTAACCAACTGACAAAGAGCTTTACATGATGCTTAAGCCCATGAAAATGACATAAAACTCATCACTACCCATTCGAACAAGGGTTTCATTGGAAACTGGAAGTCCTACTTGGGACAATGGCACCCAACAACTCCAAAAGTGTGAAAAAATCTATAGAGCTAGAAAGGCATTTATGTTTTGAGGGCATTGGCGACCACCGTTTATCCCCTTATGAATAAAAAGAGTCAACCGTAAACCAAGTCACTTCAAACAAATCACTAGGCTCAAAAGCCTCACATTAGGCCATTTCTATGGAAAAGACTGCCTACATAATGTACTCATGAATCTGTTCTAAGGAAACTCAAGAGATGTCTGAACTACCATTTACATGAGGGTTTTAAACAGTGGACACCACAATAGGTTCCATTTCCAAGCCTCTTATATTTAATCACTTTTAATCGTTAATCACAAAAAGATTTAATCAAAACATCAATGTACCATTTTCAAAACACCCCATGGCAGAATAGGCAAGTTTCACAAAACTCCCTTTATAAAACATATACATTAGTTGAAATCAAATCATTTTCAGGAAACATATCAAAATAAATTCCTTTTAAGAAGATAAGGCGACCTATGAGGATCCCATTTTAACCAACCTGGGTTCTCTATAAAGCAATCGAATAGAAAACACACATGTAATAAAATTTTAAACACCTAAATGGGTTGTCCCATAAAAACACACCCCAACTGACCTACTTGGTTCCAGTTACATTTTGGAAACTATTCATTTGATTTCAGATCAACTTCAAACATCTTTAACATTTATAATCTTTTCACAAGGCATCATGTCATCAGATTTAATATGATTCATCATTTCATGATTCATGAATTGCACATACACTCCTTGGATTGAAAATTGGATCTCATTAATCGATACCATTGTCAATTCAAAAATTAACATGATTAACCTAACAGTCCAAATTATATGGCTGGCCACCTACCAATCAATAAGGCGCCCATACACCTTATCGTTGGATTTTGGCTCCTATTTAACACAATCAACATTAATTTAACAATTTATCATTAGAAACCCTTTAACATATCAAAACATCTTTAACATGTTAGCATAAGCAGTAACACAAAAACATCCAATAGCACAGAATCATGTCACAATAACAAAACATGCTAATAACTAAGGTAGTATGACATATAAGCACCCAATAATGTTAAATCTATCACCGTAACATGATATCTAGAAAGGAATTCAAAAAATGATCAAACCCGGAATCACACCCTGTGGAACATAATCCTTATTAGAAGTCCTCCTACAAATGCAACTAAATGGCATGTTATATGCATGACATGTGAATCTCTAAGTGACCAAGATGATGCATGTATGAAACTTCCTTGACATATCAGTCCATGAAAATTATTCTTTAAAAAATTCTCAAAATAAATAAATAGCAAAAAATACACCAGTCACTCAAGGTGAAATCATATCAATTGTAACCTATAATAGTACAAACAACAATTCCCTTCCCTGGCCACTGGGTCATTTCTCGTACATAAAGTGATCAGTCCCAAGAACCACTAGTAACCCAATCACTGAAACATTCCATGTATGTTATCTACCAACACAAAAATAGTAAGATAAAGGAAAAGAAAGAAACCAAACCCCCTTGATTCCAGTTTGTAATGTCCTAGCCTAGGTCAACCCTGAAATGGTGGCCAGACTGGTCGCCACAAGACCTCAAGCACGTCTCCCCATATGACAATGGTTGTCGACTAGTAGAGAGGGTCTATGTATAGTCTGTGTAGAGACTATACCATAATTTTAGTGTTAAAAAAATAGACAAATGCAATAAATACTAGAAATGGTCTAATAAATGATAAACCAGTGAAGAGTATATTTTATAAATATTGTACAAAACAAATGGCCAGCACCAATTATAGAGAATATGAATGCATGACAAGATAATGATACCAAATAGAAAAAATTGAAAAAATAGCTTGATTTATATTCCAACAAAGAAATAAAAAAATAATGACTCAGAGCGCTGAGGGTGAACTCCTCAAGCATTCCGGGCCTCTGCTCAGTCCTCTTCTCCCAAATCCCATGTAAATGCAAACATTATAGTCTTGCAACCAAATAGAGTCTACTCTCGTACCTAGTGCAATTGAGGCTCGAGTAGGGTGTGAGATATAAATCTTAGTTGGCCAGGAACCCAGTTGTCTACCCCACATCCATACATTTAATAAAGTACTTATAACACGTCAAGGCATGCATAAAATAAAGTAGTACAAAGTAACTTTAAACCCATGTACCTGCTTCAACTCTCATCTGGTGTCTGATCCTGCACTATTCATTTCTCATGCATACTCAACAATCATTACATAATAATTTATCTTTTATCAAATATTCAAATGTTAATAAATTATGAATGTCTTGAGGTTAGGCCTACCCTCGACATCTATCGTATCAGTCACTCAACACAGACGTCTCTAGAGACCGTCTAAGCAATCAAGTAAAGACTGAATCCAAGCTGGTGCTTTGTCTTGGATAACGATTCATAAGTTATTCAATTTAATATTTCATATAATAAGTCTATGCCAGTCCACTAAAAGTTGTTCACCACTTCATAAATCAGTCTGAACCCTTACTCATAATCAATTCACAAATCATCATTTCACAACCGCCTTCATTAACCATTAAAGTCATTTCATGCATGAAAAAATAGACCCACAGTCCAATGTTAATTAATGGGTGTAGAACATCATGTCTAGCACCATCGTGAGTATTCGGAGCATGAGTCCATGTCTCACAACCCATGGGAATTTGGAGATTCATTCTCTGTACCATAAAAGAATATTTACTTGCAAGCTAGGTGTATAATGACATGTCTATCACACCGTGAGTATTTAGAGCATCAATACCTATCTCACATCCCATTTATCAATCATGCATATACATCTATAATAGGTGTATAATTCCATGTCTAACACTCATTGAGTATTTGGAGCCACAATATTTGTCTCAACACCCATTCATCAATTATATATATATATATATCAATGGTGTAGAATACCATGTCTAACACAACAATACCAATCTGTTAATTAATTTTACAAATAATTAACAATAAAAAACACTCTTTAGATAAGTCAACACTTAATTAACAAAATTCCCTAACAAGCTTGAACTCGTCCACTCATATAGTGATTCATCCAGGACTTTGACAATCTAAAAGCTCTCCATAATCATTTCGATACATGATGAACAAAGCCAAGATATTTAGAAACCACCTCACACAACATATAATATTTTCAACAACTCCATCAAAGACAACATAGTGCATGGAAAACTAACACACATCAAAAGGTACTCCTGGCTAACAATCATAACAAACTATCAATTCACAATCATAATTTAATTCATTCAAATTAATTAATTAAAAAATTAATTAATTACACCTAATCTCTCTAACCTGTCATCAATTAGTTAACCATTTACTATTTATCATGTAATAATTCATTCAACCATTAATTATTACCAGTTTCCAAACTATCTTCTGAATATGTCAAATATTCAATATTCCCAATAATTAGAAAAAGCCACAATCTTATTCAAACTCATGAATTGATAAAAAATTCTATAATTAATCATCCTATGACTCATTCTTCCCATTCAAATAATTCCATTTTTTAATCATATAACATTAACTAAAATAGAAATTCATGCTTAAAATCAACACATGTTCAAGTCCTCATTTATCTCATGTTGGTGGAATTTATTAATAACATTAAAGGTTTCATGCATCGACATATCATAATCAAGGAATATAAAATTCTAATTTACCCATAACGGGCATAGATCTAAGAAACCAAGATACGAGGAGATGTATATCTAAGTAGATCTATGAAACTGAACATGAACGAAGAATAATGTATACCTACCTCAAGTATTCATCTTTGATTCTCCAAGACAAGCCTTTAGATCACCTCCAAAATAATTTCAAGAGGTTCCCCTACCTTCAAAGAAGCGTGATGCAGAGTTATGGCTGTTTTGGAAGAATCACGAGCCATATAAAGGCAAAACAATGAGTGAGATCCACAATTTAAGGATCTCATTTAGGTTCCCACACAGTTGGACAGACCATGCGATAACCGTGCATCAGCTACTGTCATGTAAAACACTCCTATCTTGGTTTGGACGCAGGTTTAGACAAACCGTGCACTAACTTTGCATTAGCCACTGCCTCAAAACATCAACTACAGACAGGTTGGCTACACAGTTAGACAAATTGTGTGCCGCCCGTGTGACTTCCCCTTTGCCTTAAAACTTCTATCAAAGTACGAAAAAAACATCTATAGGTGTTCCAACACTCGAAATAAAATTCCAGATCTCTATTTAAAAATAATCACCCATTGATAAACTGAAAATTAATTTCAGAAACATTCAAAATTTTAACCCGGTTAAAAAAAATGGGATTCGACCCATGAACCAAGATCATTTGTACCATTTAAATCATCAATAACATTGACATGGGCCCCATGGGAAACATCTCATCAATCTAAATCACATAATTCAGTGAATTTCAATGACTCCAAAACAATTCCTCAAATAGAGTAATTCCAATAGTTTAGTGGTATATATTGAGATACCCAAACATTAGTTTTGGTAGAATATTATCATAAATACTACCAAATTCCAACATACAATTGCATTATGTGTATATGATAATTTGAATATTCGTTCTAGTCTAGGAATGTATTAGGTTAGTGGAATTTTATTCTAAAATGTAATTGAGTCCAAATAACCACCAGAAAACTAACTAGCTAGTGGTAAATCAGTTGAATTGTGGGACTATAGAAAATCATAGTGGGTAACCCTTGAAACATTATGATATCATCCATGCTCAAATTTTCCAAGGTATCTTTTCAATTTATAAATATAAAATATATAAAATGGTTAGCTAGAAAAAAATCTCTAAATCAACTTCTTGAACATTTTCATAATATGGATTTATTTTTATGAAATCCATTGATATATTTTCTCACTTCTATATTCAAACCCTATGATCTTATATGAAAAATTTAGGAACCTGATTCCCAAAAAATACCTTCCAATAGGTGATTAAATGTAAAATGATGAATGGAACACTGTTGTTCAATTATGGACATAAAAAATAACACTTTAAAACATGATACATCTTCGACATAGTAGGATTCAACATAATAAGTGTGGTGTGAAACTCTCCCCCCCACCACCTCCCCACATATCGATCTAAGATCCACTACCCTCTCCTTGAATAGGATGAAGTGCTTCCAACCAATATAAAATCCATATGGTATTCCTTCTAAAATACTTATATCCACTAAAATTCTAATCATCAATATTTCCTTGTTAGACCTCATTCACCTGATGGAGACATTTAGTGTAACCAGTCAAATTCAACCTGTATTATATTAGTATAGGAATTTTATTTAAGTTTATTATCTATTATATTTTCCTATTAATTTTTACAATAATTATCACTGATTGAGTCCAAAAAGATATAAATCCATCATATTTGAGATTACCCAATAATAATGTTCATTTATAACATACAAATTTACATAAATTTAAAATGCATCCCAAAAAATCATACATTATAAAATATAGTTTATTTTATTTACAGATAATATTCCCAGAATTCTTATTTTATAACAATTACTAAAAATTTATCAAAATATTATCCGCACATAATATTTTCCAATTAATATTTTACATAAAACACCATTATAACAATTTCTGAATGGAAAAAATAAAATGGCTGAGTTTCTATTTTTAGTATAGGGTAAAACATATGTGATATCAATTGATTCTATATAATAAATCAAAAATATGATCCTAGATATTTTTTTCATAAAAATAACGTGTAGTTAATGGAACACGATCATCATGTCATACTCAAAAGGGTCAGATCATAGCATGAACAATAAATTATTATAATATCATTATAGACTTGAATCATACTATAATAATAATGAACCATTGATACATGAATTACAAATGATGTATTACTAAATGAAATGAAACAAAATTTTATTTCCTTTTGAGTGAATATATGCATTATCATGTAATGTAGTTATGGAAAAAACATGAAATAGATTGGGTATTTATGAAAATTTTAGTTAGTTGGATTTAAATGAAAATTAAGAATCCTAAAACTTTATATCAAAATAGTTATTTAGTGATCATATTATTCTTATATATATAGAGACTAATGAAAAAAATGATATATAAATATGATTTGAGGGAACCAAAAAGGCAGATTGTAACATAGGAATCCCATTTATTAGATATTCAAATGAAGGTAGAATCATTTGGATTTTTCCCTCAACTATTCCATCCCTTGATTCAATAACTAATAGAGGGGAAAAACTATTAATGACATATGTTCATACTAAAAAATATCCTGATTGAAATTAAAATTTCCAAGAAACCCTAAAAAATATCTCTTTCAAAATCCATACCCTTAGAGAATTCACTACTGTCTTAAATGGATGTGTATCTATTCCTTGAAATTATAAATTTTCAAAAATATAATAAAATAATTATTATATTTTTAACAAACAATGATTTTAAAAAAAAATTGTACTCGATAACATGAAATACCCGAAACACTACGTTTATTATGTTTTATATTCAATCTTATTTTCAACTTATTTTGCACAAAATACTAAATTGATCCTTTTTGACCCAAACCCAAATAAATTTTTTGTTTGATATCATGTTCAATTTGAAAAACTAAACATAGTAGTATCATTATATATATTACCATGATAACATAGCTAATAAATTAGAAGGTCATAGTTGTATAATCTACATTATGAGATATATTTATATAAATTTCAGAATCAATATAAATTTTTTATAAATGTTTCGTATAAAGTCAAAAACAAGAGTGAAGTGGTTTTATTTTATTAAAACTGGTTTTATTCATAAATTAATTCGATTTATTTTCATGAAGGGAGATTATATCGTTTTTTGGTAAATTTATAAAATTTATTTGAAAAATTGAAATTTTTTGGATAATAATATAATAAATTACAGTGGGAAATTTTTTAGTATTAATATGATAATATTGATTTGTCCTCAAATTTTGACAAAAAAAGCCTTTTTAAAAATTTATGTTATTTCCAATTAGACTATATATTAATTAGTTATATTTATTCCACTTAATTATTTTTTATCAAATTTATATATTTTTAGAATAAGATTTTTTTCAGAATTAAAAACATATTTTTCAAAAAATATTATTAAAATGTATAATTTTTTATTTTATATTTAATGAAAATAATCCATAATGGATAATTATTAAAAAGGATCATGAAACGTTCATTCATGTTTATGGAAAACAGCTGCCTCATCGTACAATGTAATTCACTTTTCCATTACCACCTCTCACATCAAGAAATGGTGATGGATATAAATTTTTCATATGATATTTTTAAAATAGTTATATCTATAGATTCATTATATCATATATAACCTTTTTGCTTTATTCCATTAGGGATACAATTTCATCTCTTGTGTGTTTGGTAGACTACCCCCTTGTGATGCGACGTGATTTGTTTGTCACGAACGTGTTACATGAAATGATATAAGTGTATATATAATAACGTTATGTGTTTTAAATTCCATATTTATGATATTTATGACATATATAAATTTTTTAAATATAATATATCATTTTTTACATTTTTAATTGCTGAAATAAATGATAACGTTGTTGTGGTTGTGTGGACTAAAGCCCCCTCGAAGTGCTGCAAATGGTTTTTTTACCACCAGATAAATATAATGATATATGTATACAAAATTAAATATAATTTTATTTACTATATTGGGATCATTATTTACATAAAATTTATTACATACCTTCTTTTATAAATTGTAATTAAAAAATAAAAATGTTACTCATGAATACATTCGACCTTTCGTCTCTACGATCAAAATTTTTATTCAATTTTCATAACCATATTCCACAATTGGTTTAAAATGTAATAGTGATTTACAAATATTATAACTATTTCATGATATTAATTTTGGAAATGATTAAATACTTACAACTTCTGTCATAGTCAGCCACCTATGAAATTTTTGACACAAATGATGAATATAGTCAAAATGTCCAATGTAAACATAAACCGTTATGTAATTGTATATAAAATTTTAATAAGGGAAATAAAATTAATAATAAACATGTAAAATTTCATTATGTATCTAAATAATTAAAATTTGTTTATTATATAACAATAAAATTACATTTGTGTCAAGTCATGGTCAATTTAGGGATTTTCTTGTCTCACTTTTATTTATTTTTCACATATTTCATATTCGCCACATATTGTTATTCATGGTGTATATAATTACCATGAAGGTATTTTTTGATTCATATAATAAAATTTATGGTTATTTACATATCCATTGGATGACATCTCTTTCGTCAGTTTTATGGTTTCAATGATTCTTGAGTGGCAAGACCATTTTTTCTCTATTTACATTATTAGAGACACATGTTATTTAAAAAACCTATATTCATTCATGGGGTTCATATATGTCCCATTGAAATTTTATGTTACAAATATACAAATTTTACTGATATTATATTTTTATTTAATGTTATAATTTCATGGGTCTCACGAATCAATGTTACTAAACAGATAATGATTTTACATAATAATATCATCATTTATCAGGATTGATTACAATTATTGTTAAAATGATTATAATTTATGGTAAATATATTAAAAATCTCATACATTTTATTCTATAGTGATTATTAAATATGTTTCCACGTTATTCAACCATTGTTCACTCTATGTTACTCAAATATAATGAGAACATGTTTTAATAAAAATATGACTGCATTTCTCTCTTTCATCAAAAAATGTCTTTTCACCCACAAACACTTTCTATAAAAATGTTTTCATTTTTTAAACTTTTCAAAAATTAATCCTTCAAGATATATTAACTAATTTGTTATTTTTTAAAATTATTTCAAAGGAAACATTTTTTATCTTTCCAAACAAGGGTCTTTTTTAAACATTATACCATGAAAAAGGAATGTTCCCAATAGATCATATGGAATTACCCAAGGGAATTACTATCATTTTTCTGAAGCCTCCATTGAAAT
This sequence comes from Viscum album, assembly GCA_963277665.1. Classification (NCBI taxonomy): domain Eukaryota; kingdom Viridiplantae; phylum Streptophyta; class Magnoliopsida; order Santalales; family Viscaceae; genus Viscum; species Viscum album. Next base: position 1,425,807,955 of record OY728156.1, on the reverse strand, counting down.
ACTAAAAAACTATTTTTAAATAAATTTTTTTCTTAATATTCATGAATATTACAGTTTTGATAAGAGTGATTCAAAGAAAATTATTATAAAAATCATTTATTCTTTAAAAATTGGTTTTTAAAATTAAAATAATATTTTAAAAATGAATATTTTTAATGATATTTTGTTGGTAGTACCATTAATCAAAATAAAATACCCTTATTTAAATCATTATCCATTGAGAATATTTTTTAATGATACTATCCTAATTCTTTCAGTGGATGGATTGTGATTTTTTTAAAGATATTTTTATGAAACCTATTAATTTTCAATAGGTTAATAATGTTTAAATGAGATTATTTTGAAACCCATTTCATTACCATAGTTTAATCATGATTCAAATATATTTTTATGGAAATCATTTAATTAATATGGATAAACATGTTATAAATGGAATAATAATTTCTTTTATGAGTTTTATAAGGATATAACTATATGATTTATTCATGTTGTGGTCCATGAACATATTGTATGATGGGGACACCCAGATTGTATCGAGTGAGCTAATCACATCATATAATATGGCGAGATCTAAATAGTGATAGGTGATCCCATTATAGCGTTTATGATAGGTTTTACTAGATTTATTATGTGGATCCTCCAATATCATAAATGATAGGTTCCACTAGATTGATCTCTAATTAATATTTTAATAATTATATTTATAGTCGACCATATATTTATTCCAATAAAAAGGGTTATTTAAAAGATTTTATTAATATGATGTTCCAGGTTATAAAAGGTGTTTTATTTTCTTTTTATGGGTTTATAATTTTTATTATGATCATGAATGACATCACATGGTTCTTGACTCTTTATTATCATGAAACATTTAATTTCTATGATTGAATATTTGATGATCCTTTTATTTATGGATATGAGTTTATTTATGATTCCCTAATGATCTTAGATTATTTTTTCCCATATGAAATTATTATTCTCATTGATGAAATTTAATTGTTAATTCAATTGTTTACCCTTATTGGGCGTTTGAGATTTGCTTTTTCATTTTTCATCTTCCCCATATATACTTAATGTGGTTCAATGAATTTTGGAAATAAGGTATTTCATCTGGATGATGTTGATGAACTAATGTGAAATAATAAAATATCGGTATAATAGGTGATGATTTTCATATTTATGGGCCACTTTTATATGAATATAAGTTTATATTAGTTATTCATAATTATCTAAAACTATAAACCTAAAAGCTATATGGGTATGTAAGTGATACATTTTTTTATTCATTTGTTTTGATGGGAATAAATAGGGTCACCTTCTATTCTATCATATATATTAATGATTAGTTTATGAATTTAGTACTACATTTGGGATTACTGGTTTTGGCCTGTTATAAGTGGTATCAAAGTAGTGTAAAAATTTATTTATATATTAGGATTTTATCATGTGAGTTTATATTATGATTTATGGACACCTTCGTAGGAATATAATTTAGATGAGGATCATAAGTAAAAATCATTAACAACCATGTTGATGATTAATGTTATGGGATCTTAATGTTATACATCAAACATTACGATTCATTTTATTTAGATAAATAATATCTACTGATTTTGATTAATGTGACATTTGAATTATCATTTTGGGAAAGTAATATTTATGTTTTTGAAAACATTTACGCTTTATATGATCGTGAATACTAGGGTAATTATGTGAAGACACATTTTATTATATAGATAACCATGATATTGAAATGGGATTTGGTGACTATGTTGTTAATGTTACTTTAAAAAAATCACCAAATTTTTGGGATTTAAATATGAATGGTATGATATAATCATTGAGGCTAATAAACACATTAATTATGATGATACTATCAATATTTACGATATCTGGTTATATAATGATTTAGTTTCAAATTTTTGTATTATGGATTAATTTTTATGATTAATGTTTCATATGACGATTTATAATTATTTTTAATTATATTACCATGTACTAACCATTTTATTTTTGGTTAATTACTAATGAAACAAGGAACAACTTGTTATCCATTTTTTAGTTATGTGCCCTTTAAATGTTAATATTTGGGGCTAATTTATGGAGAAATAATCTTTAATACTCATCCATTGGATAAAAATATTATATGGTTATTGAAATATGAATAAAGAGATAATTATTTATATCATTTAGGTATATTTCTTTATTCTCTTAGTGTAAATGGTAAATCATTCATCAACACTAGGAAAATTATCTTTAATCAAAAAAAATATAATAGTACCTTAAATTTTACTAAACCAATAGGATTTTTGATTTACATTTTTTATGGTCTTTATTGAATTAATGTTCCATTTATCAGTCACCTCATTTTTATTGATGACCTCATTTGCCCTGAATAATTATTTACACTTTCTCCATTCCCAAAAATATTCACTTATTCGAAAAGCACAAATGTGTTAATAAAATAACACTTTAACATACCCTAATATATTATTAATAGGATTTTATATTGACACTTTGTAAAATTTGGGTTTATTAAAAATGTTTTTTTTTCAAATTTACAACCATTAATTGCTGAGATAATGTTTAGTATACATGGACCCAATTTATTAAATCGAGTAAGGATGTAACACATAAGAATTTTTAAAAGAATAAAATTTTCTTAAGTAGTGTAATTTTCATGAAACAATATGTTTATCTTGGGTTTAATGATGTTATAAGTAAGTATTTAATTACACACAAAATATAGTTAAGAATTCAATACATGGAACCCTTCTATTTTTATTTTTGATATTGTGTTCAATGTGCAATACCAAAATTAAATAACCCATGATATATATAATGTTTTTAATCATTCCATTAAATTAGTGGGTATGAACAATATTAACTACATTATTAAATATATAATTATGTATATTTCTTACACATAATAAATTACAATTAAATTTTTTTGAAAAAATGAATCAAATTTTAGTAAACTAATTTTATTCATAAAATTATGTATTCTTCAAAAATGATTTTTCATTCTATTTATAGATAAAAATATTATAATAACTTTAATGAACTTTAATCAAATTTATTTGATAAATTTATTTTCATTTTTTTCACATGATAAAAATTTAATTTGGTTTATAGTTGAGTCATTTCAAAAAATATAGATATTTCAATGAATAATGAAAAATTCTGATATTTGTTAAAAGACATTAATAGTTAATTAATTATGTGATTTAAATGTAACAAAATTTTCATTGAATATTTTCAATTTAAACAATATACTAATTGGGTATATATAATCCCCTCAATTAATTAGATTAAATTTTATATATGTTTATAGTAGAATTTTATATTTGGTTATTAAAATAAGGTGTTTATAATAATATTTTAAAAACCATAATGTTTATTCTGATACAATAATTTAAAAAAACCTATTGGGTATTTTTTAAATTAAAATTTATAGATAATATATTATTATATATTAATTTAGTTCTATAAAATGATTATTATTAGTCATAGACTTAATATATAATCATCTTTTTCTAGAAAAATAATTCATAATAACACGATGTATCATTACATCTGTGAGATTAATATTATCAAAATTATTTACAATTATGTGAATTGATTTGAAAAAATGATTGAATATTTTTAATAATAATATACTATATTATCTAATAATTGAAACATAATTTTTGACCATAATGATTTGTCAAAAGTAGAAATTAATTAAAGTGATTAGGGTAAAAACGTGTTTCCTTAGTGATTAAACATAGTATATATAGTGTAAAAATGACCCAGAACATGTACATAACTCATATAATTTAATTATTTTGTTTTTATATCTTATATTATATTTAATTCACCATTATTGGGTTCTATGGACTTGAAAAAATGTTTGTAAAATTGTCTTTTTATGAAATATTACTAGTGTGAAACTCAGGTCACTTATAAAAGGCCATCTCCTATCCACCATTATCCACACCCTAAAACCTCTTGGAAGTGTCCTAGACCTACCATAATCACATAAAATCTTACCTAAACTTATCATATGAACATTATCATGGGAATAATTTCATTATATTTGAGGACTTTTGTGGAATCCAAAGGAGGATACCCGAAGAAGAGGTAATGTTCTTTAATGAGGAAATTTTCCCCACTAAAGCAAATTATTATTATATGCTGATTATATAATAAGATATTTTTCATCCATATAATGAGTTGTTTTTGTTTTATTTTAGGAAATTCATACACAAATTCATTGCACAAATAGGTTATGAAATCATCATTCTTGTGTACAACAGACTACGACCTCGCAAAATGATGTCATTCATTTTTCCTTTGCCGCCACTCATGGTTGTGTATGATGAATGATATAATGTTCATATAAGATATTTATAATGTAATTATGAATAATAATTCATTATATTATATATCCTTATTCTCATTTAATTCCATTTGGGATATGAAATCTCATTTGTTATGTAAGGTAGACAACCGCCTCAAAAATCTATGTGATTCATTTTTGACAAACACATCACATTAAATGAACTATGTGTTTAATATGAAATATTTGTTATATAAATTATATATTTTTTATATTTATGACATATTTATAATTATTTAAATATAATATATCAATTTCATTTTACCTTTTCACTCACTGAAAAAATGATAACGTTGTTCATGGAATTGTGGACTACCACCACCTTGAAGCATGGTGATTTTTCCCCACCATCACAAAAAAATAATGATATAAGTATATAATTAAACAAATTTCATATTTGGGATATTATTATTTTTATTTAAATATAAATTATTTCTTAATTGTTTTCTATAATGATCATTGAATAATGGAAACATTACCCACGTATACATATAGACTACCATCATGATGATCGTAATGTTAGTTTATTTTTCTTAACCACAAATCATGATGTATTTAAAAAGTATAATTATTTTATAAATATTATATTTATTACATGAATATTATTTTATATTTGTTTAAATAATATTTACTATAACAATATTCAACCCACCTAAGTAATTTTTTTACACCCAAGCCGAATATTTTCTTCATAATTTTCCTTCTTTGAGTGGAATGTTATATTTTAAACATTTTGTTTTATCAGGTGTATATATTATCCCATTGACATATTATATCATGAGTCTCATTATTTTCATGATTTTTTAATTTTTATTTAGTTTTATTCATTCATGGGACTTACCATTCAATGTTATTAATATGATGAACATGTCACATTACAGTCTCATCGTTTAACAAGATTACATGTGATTATGCTTCCAATGATTAGACCAAATTATCCATATCATCAGAATCTAATTAATATAATTTCAATCTTTATAATCCTGATATTTTCAAATAATAGTTCTATTTTCCACTCTATGATACCTATATTAATTGTGAAATTGTTTTTAACAAAATTCCACATTGTTTATCTCCTCAACCAAAAAATAATTTTGTTGAAAAATAATTTTTTATAAAATTTTTTTCAAAAATTGTTTAACATATTAAAAATTATTTCATAACTAAATCTTAACCCAATTTTTATTTTTTAGAAAAAAAATTCCAAGGAATATTCTTTTCACTTTCCAGATAATGAAAATTTATAATAATTTTAAAATGAAAAAATAATTATATTTGTAGAACATAAGAAATTTCAGACCGACATATATGTAATTTCTTTGAATATTCCTTCTAAATTTTAAACTTTTATTTTTATAGAAATTTTTTCTTTTTTATTCTAATTTTTTTAAAAAAAACATGTCTTCATATAAAATTGTTTTTCAAATGTTTTTTGTTTTAAAAATTAATTTTTGAAATGAAAAGGGAATTTTCATCAAGATTTTTTAATGACATGTTAATTTTATTTCCATTAATAAATTAAAATAACCCTTGTGGTTTTTTCTATCCATAGAGGATAATTTTTAAGGCTATTATCCCTATGATATATCTTGATGGATTATGATTATTTAAATGATATTGTCAAGAAACCAATTTGTTCTAAATAAATATATCTTTTTAATAAGAGATTTTCCTGAAACCAATATATTCACCATGATTTAATCATGTTTCAAATATATTTTTTGGAACCATTTTTTTATGGATTAATAATGTTATAATTGGAATAATGGTTGTTTCTATGATTTTTATGATGAAATATATATTTTATTTATTAATGTTATGAATATTAGACATCTTTTACAATGTCTATTGTCACATACATAACTTATTTTAAAGGTAAATTTCATTTAATTTCCATTATTTCTTTGTTTTAAGGTTTTCTCATTCATTTCTGGAGAAAAGGGTGAGTTTACATGATGTGGGCCAAATCAAGAGCCCATTTCCATATTTAAAAATTGTTATTGATTATTTTATAACTATTTCATTTTTAAATATTTTTAACCCATTCCACTTAAAAAATTATCCTCCACTATCCTTTTAACACAAAAAAATGAAATTTGGACCCCTTAGAAATCCAAAACAATGTTGTATTTGGGTTTTTATTATTAATTGGGCCAACCTGAAATCCCATTTTTATGTTTTATATTATTTCTTTAATTTTTTAATATCATCTTAATTATAAATAATTTTTTGGTCATTCCACCTCCCTTTAGACACTACAAATCCCATGCACGCTCTCATTGCCTTTGACCCCTCCTTGGAGCTCTTTGAAATCACGAATTAGGGCAGAACTTCATAGGGTGACTCAAATCGGACAGAATTGAAGAGGTAACCTTATCTCTTCTTAACTCTCTAAATTCGTACTATTTTCCTTATATTATAGTTCATAAATGTCCTCCTAAATCTTTTTCAAACAACCCCTGAATTTTTGCTATTTTATATTTCATGTACTGTTGTTTCGGAGTGATCACTTCAGGATACTTCATGTAAGTGAGTCCATTTCTTTCCTCTTTCAAAATGCATAGGGATTCATTTGTTTTTAATAGGGTTTATTACCTATTCTTTGAAGTCACAAGTGAACATGGGGTAGGTTTTTGAACATAATGTTTAAAATTCGGTTTTCTTTTCCAATTCATGGGGTTTTAGGTTTGTTCTAGGTCCTTATTGGTGCGGTGGTGGTGCAAATTAATTTTCCCACGAGGATTCAAATGTTATCCTTAATTTGGTAGGTGATTACATTGTGCATGAAATTTTTGTGACTTATCTTGTTGTTTTCATGGTATTTTCATGTTTAATTCATTTGAATGTTTCTGCAAATATTTGTTTTAGTTGCATTTATAAACCAAATGAATTTTAAGTTCCAATTTTTGGTGAAATTGGGCAGTTTTCATACAAATCTTTTATGGGTTCATTTGGGGCTGAACAATAATTACATAGTGGATTTTATTGAACTGTATTATATCTGAAAATCATGTTTTTAATGTTTATTCTTTTTTTTTGTTTCTGTGAAAGTTTGTTTAAATGGTGTTTGGGAAGAAAATGGGCTTTAAGTGCCATGTTTGTGTGAAAATGGGGGGGTTTTAAAAGATATAACTTTATAGTTCACATGGGGCTACCAAAAAAATGAATTGTTTTTTTCATTAAAGGATAGGGAACTGAAATTTTGTTTTGGTGACATAAAAGTGTGCACATAGTGTGAAAAGTAGATATTTCAATGAGCTTCTGGTGCAAAATGATGAGATATTTTGAGGGGTTGGTTTATTGAAAATCAAAATGTCTTGTTGTGTGTTTTTAGTGGTATAAAGTGTGTATAACTACGGTATTGTTTGGTTTTGACCAGTATTAGTGTTATATATGCAGAAGGATGTGTTTTGTTTGCTGAAATAGTTTGATCACAAAAAGGGGATTCTCGGGTACTTAGGTGGGTGGATATGTACTTTTACGACTAGTGAAGCATATGGGTTCTATCCCTATTTCCCTGAGAAAATGGATAACAAAAATACTAACTAAACTATGTGGAAGATATTTGGGGACCACTATGTTTTGGGTATATTCCCTACTAGTGTCTCATGCATGGGAAAGCATTTTGACCTGGATACATTACACCGAGGTACGAGGTACATAGGGACGAGACTATCTAATTTCATAGGGGTGTTCTCAGTTTTGGTGTGCATTGGATTTGTAGTATTTACCCTTATATTGAGGTGTTTTTTGAAGTAATTTATAGTAGAACACATGTCTATTTAAATGTGTGAACATTCTGAAATTTTTAGCTTTAAAATTTGTTATCAATTGATGGTTGCATTTCTTGAATTTTATCACTGATTTTCTTTTCGTATAAAAACTTATTGCTTTTTCACATTATATTGAATTCTATTTGGAATATTTGGGTGGAATACTATTGGGATTAGGATCACACTGTACTTATAACCATTGGGTGTACGTATACATGGTTATGTTTGACTTAGGTAAAGGAAAGGCCAAGGGTAATGGCGGTTTAGGGTGTTTGTCCCCATCCTTGGGACGGAGTTGTGGAGACAGCTTGGGGGTGACGACCCCATGTCATGTGGAGTCCGTGGGGATGTTTTTTGTTGTTTCATTATGTATTTGGAAATTTTTTATTTCATTTGAACTCATGTATTCAGTTTTGGATTTTTGTATAAACCTTTCTGGTATGAATTTTTGAGGTTAATTTTATCAAATAGTTTGGATGTTTTATATATAAATTTTCAGGTAAATAGTCCCCAAACCATGATAAATAATACTCGGGCACTTGTGACAGCATGTGGGGATAGGGAACACCCTTCGGGCCTTGACATGGGTCGGGTTTGGTTATGTTAATAGTGGCGACCAGATTTGGTTCATGAAGGGTATCCAAGAAAGAAATAGGTGATCCCATTACAACTTAAATAATTCGGTTTCCCAAATACCATCCAGTGGTCCAATTATTGCTTTAATGATGGGTGTTCCTACATAGTTATCTAATGCACTGGTTAATGACTAAATGAAAATTTTGTCATATGATTATTCCAATTATAATGATTTCTGAATGGGTGTTACTAATTTGATTATTTTATTACCAAAAAGGGTTTTATTTTCACTGTATATCTTAATAATGTCTCTTAAGACCCTGATTGATAACATGTGGCTTAATATTATTGTTCAGGATGACTATTTCCTTTTACCTTTTTTAATATTTCATCATCCAATTATTGATGGGTTAGATTTCTTTTTTGTTTCCCTCATTCCCTTTAATTATGTAATTTAACCATTCTTAACTACATATTCTAATTTTCTACATTAAGATTTTAATGATTATGTTTACCCTTAATGATAATTTGATCCCACATTTCTTATTTTTTATCTTCCCAAGTATATAATGAATGACTTTGAGTTAATTATGAATACATGGTATTTCTTATGGATGATGTTGACTACCAAATACAAAATAAGAATATTTGGATATAACAAGATATGATTCAAATCATTATAAACTAGATTACTATGAACCCATATTGATATTATTTTTTCATAATTCAAAAAAACTATAAACCAATAAAGATTATGGGCATGTATGTGATAAAATAGTTTCATATTTTTATTGGTCAAAATTGTTACACCATTGTCGTTATAAAATATGAAAATTCAATGTTAATCTATTTAGCACCAGTTTGGAGAAGGTGAGTTTGGGATGTTATAATATTTATCTTTTATTAGTATTTAATGGGAAAGTAATAAATTTTTATAATAATTAAATTTTTAAATGATGAGTAAAATTTTAAATATTTGGGAAACATGTAGATTCAATTAATATAATCCTTTAGATGATATATATAAATTTTTAAATTAATTTTATTTTATTAAAACATTAATTAAAAATATCATTTATATATATAAATTAGAATATAATTTTATAAAGTATAATATAATTGTTATATGTGTCCAAAAAATGTTACTATAAAATAACTAATTTTCAATAAATGAGGATTTATGATCTAAAACTGAAATTTAAAATATTTATAGTATTATCATAATAAAATAAATATTATTTTGTAATTCTAACCATCAAAATAATCCAACAGTGATGTCTTATATATTTTATGACATAGTCAAATTTTTAGATAAAAATTAAATATTATAAAATTATAATAAATGTATTCTAAATAAAAAAATTCAAAATGTTGTATAATAAATAATATAAATATTAATCATGGAAAAATTATGTTTCCCTTTTAGATAATATTTTTTGAAATTATTAAATTATTTTTATGAACCCTTAATTAATCCTTCCAAACCAATATTATATTTTATTGTTATAAATCAATTATTTATAAACATGACTGACATCAACCTCACCAGCTGTTTTATTTTTTGGATCTACATTCATAGATATATTTATAAAATAAAACATAATCCATGTTATTATAAAGCATTTTCAAATACCAAAGGATGGTTTGTGGTGCAGATTAATTTATCTTATTGATTCCAAAATCAGTGTTTGAAAATAAATATATAATTAACCTCTAATTTTCTAAAAAACACTCAAATCCTCATATTCCAAATTAATAATAAATCATTCTTAACAATGTTAAACTTCCATTCCCACTATATAGTCCTCTATAGGTTCCCTCATGCTCTTTGTAATCGATTATAACGTATTAAGAATAACCCCTTAAAGAAAGGGACCCCTCATTATTCGATGTATTGAAGCTTCTTCTATATGTTATTCATTTTCCATTCATAGATTTTCATGTTGGGATATGTTATTATACAACCCAGATACTATCCTTATGATAAAAAACTTTTTACTGACACCTTTCACTCACATTAAAAGATTCCATGAATCTCTATGTACACCTATTATGATCCCAAAATTTGGATACGATTTTTCAACGCCAAATAATAATGCAGTGAATATCCATACCCATTTCTACTCAATGGTTTTAAATTAGATGATCTTATGCTTAATTTATTGAGGAATTATATTTTTATTACTCACACTATTTAACCGTGGGTAAAATTTGATTAATTATGATGCAATTATAAATGATATATATTATCCATGATTATAAATGTACATAATATAGATGTGACTGTTGGTCCTGAAATTATATATCCTTCCAATTTATTGGTAATGTTTTTTTCTCAAGGGAATCCACACATGGTTCAAGGGAGGTTATCTTATGTACCCTGTGTTATGATGACTTGATAATTATATATGTCTTATCCATATGATGTTTATCTTTATGAAATAAATAATGAAATATTTTATATGAAATATTTTTGTTCATTTAGTTGGTATTATAGAAAAGTCTCTCTATTTTTAATATTACTCGAAGCAAATCATAGTGAAGGAATTATGGACCTGACTAGGAATTTGAAAAAATCATTAAAATTTATCATATAGAGAGTAAGTGGTTTCCAAAAAAAATAAATCTCAATATGGATACTATATGTTTTTGTGACTCTAGTAAGGTTATATCTATGGGTAACATAATCAATAAGAGTGAATTAGGATAGACATGATCATCTCATAGTGCCTGATAATGAGCCTTATAAGTTAAAAATTTTACATCATTTGAGGAAATTATTTCATAACTTATCAATCAATTTAGGAACCCTTATAATTGAAATAAAAATTATTATAATATTTTAAATTTAGAAATTGATCATGGATAACATAGTTCACAACATTTAAATAAAATGGAAAAAAATATCTTTCATTTATTATTTATCCATTCAATGTTCGCTATTTCACTTTTATGTGTTTATTAGTTTCAAATTGATTTTCTATTATTTAAAAATTATTTTTGTAATGTATTATAATAGGAGGAGCTGAGAGAATATCTAATGTGATGAGAAATTTAATGGCTACAAAAATTGGATTCTCAACCCAATGAATGGATGAGAAAAAATCTCCATGATTTTTTTTCAATTAAATAGTGTTTTGAATATACACTTGAATAAGGGGAAAATATATATCCCTCTAAGAAATAGAAATTACCCAATGATAAAATTATATTAAAACGTCCTATATCTTTTAGTGGATTATTGGATACTTTAATCATGGAGAATGGATCAACTAAATTGAAAATATCTTCTCCATCCATCAATTATTTGTACAAGACAAAGTCACAATAGAAATTTACAATAAAAAGGGAAATTTGATCTATAGTGGATCTTGGTTATGAATAATAATAATTAGTAAGTAATTAGATAGATTAATGGAAGGAATTACAAAGGATAATGTTTTGATATATATTTTTATATGACTCTCTAACTTATAATGGATTGGAATTCATTTATCCACTATAAAAATGGTGATTAATCCATTAAGAGGAATAAAGAAATATACAAATTATATTCTCAAAATTCAATGATATTTTTAATCACAATCAAATATAAAATTTATAGTTTCTACAGTATGATATTGATGAATATAATAAATGCGTTTTCAATAAAATACATTCCCAAATATTAGTATTTTTTATGATTCACCCCCAATGTCAAATTTGATATTAGTGAATCACTTTACTGACATGGGTTAGTAGATTAGAATAACAGAAATTAGATTTTTTCATTGAGGTATTATGGAGAAAACATGTAGTGGAATGATAATCCAATTTCACACTTGTCAACTTTATTAGAAGAAGAATCCAAAAGATTTCAAAAAAATGGGCAAAATAATTACTTAAGTGTGGGATATAGGGGAACCTATATAGATAATAGAATCTATAGAAAACCACCAATGTGATTTAATAAAGGAATACCAAAATCAACTATTATCCTACATCCAATTTTTCAAAGAACTGAAAAAATACAATGTAAAACTAATTCACTATATCATGTGTTTTCAATGATAACTGATGAAAACAACATCTAGGGAATATATAGAAATGTGGGGATTGTTTATTCACAACTAGTAAGGTGGTTGCAGAAAATGATGAGGTGGTGTGTACCCATGTTATTCAATAAAGGGTAGTAGATATACTACATGAATATGGTTTTTTTAATCCTTTTGAATCACAAGAGTTTAATATAACTATTAAAGCACCACTTGAAATCATTGAAGTCAAGTTTTCAGTGTAAATGATATATGGGGGAATTATTGTATCAAAAATATATAATTCCTATCATATCCATATTTTTGGTTTAAAAATGTTGGATAAACTTGTGAGAATCCCTTTTGTAGAGTTACATTCTATTTTTGATTGGAATGTATGTCATTATATAGATCAAAAATAAATTTTAGATGGATAAATGTAACCCTCCATATAGAAAATTTCACTCTAATTACATACTTGTGCAAGGAGGTTGATGGACTTAATTTTTTTTCAACATCTCACAAATGGATATAATTTTAGCTTGAGAAAGAATGTCTATATAAAATTATTGAGACGATGGAAGATATCAACCTTGATGTAATTCTCATTGTGATATAATTTTTTCCTCAATTAATCGACTAGATTTATCTTTATCTGAGATGTTGTGTTATTCATCGATCATATATGTATAGATTTCTCAATACCCAATAATCCATATAAAATCTCTATTGTTGAACTTGAGGATATGACTAATAAACTATAAAATAATCTAGATAAAGGGATTATATTCACAAGTTACTCACCATTGGGTGTACTAGTCCTCCTCTTCAAGAAGAAGGATGTCTCAATTAAACTCAATATTGATTATTATAACCTCAAAAAATCATGATAAAGAAAAAGAATAATGAACCTTAGTTTTTTAAATTTTTGAATTAGTTACATGGAGCCTAGTACTTATATGTTGAGGATTTTCAGTTGGGATATTATCATGTAATGGGGAACAAGGATTGTATCATATTTACTTATATTCAAAAATGGTTCAATCACTATGAGTTTATATTGATTTAATTAGGACTTAATAAATCTCTAAAACTCTCCATGGACTTAATGAATAGTTCATTTTTAGATATCCTAGTCGTATTTTTGGTTGTACTTATTTACGATATTATTATCCACTCCAAATTAAATGAGGAACATGTATTGAATTTGGATGTGGTACAAAATACCATTTAGAATGAATAAATTTTTTTAGTGTACAATAAATTTGATTTTATAATTGAGAATGTAACATTATTAGAGAATTTCATAACTAGTAAAAAGATATCATTAGATACATAAAAAATATATTCAATTAAAGGATGGACTATAACAATATCTAGGATGGAAATTCGTAGTTTTCTTGGAATATCTAGGTACAATCATTGATTTGTGATAAAAATATATTTATTTTCAAACCCACTATCTATGAAAACATTGATGTAGGTGATGTTTAGCAAGAATAATGAATTAAAATATGTTATTACTAAAATTTAATAGATTCTAACCACTACACCTAAGCTCAAAAAATCCACGTGAAGAGATGTATTTCTGAACTATTGTAATGCATCCATAAATTCATGGGATTTATAGTCAATCAAGATTAAAACTGATTGAATATTCATCCTAGGAATTAATGATCTAGGAATAGAAATTCCCATGAAATTATATATAATTTCATGTAGTTATTTATTCCTCGAATATTTGGATTAATTATCTCAATTGTGAAAATAATGACATATAAATTAATCATTATTTCCTCAAGTAAATCATCAAAGAAACAGATCATTATTTTCACCAAAAAAGGTAGTTAAAACTAATCATGGATAATGTTTGTTCAATTAATTATCATCCAAGGAAGGAGTGAAATGTTGAAGATACTCTGAGTATAATGGATAATAAAATTCAATTCATGTTGACTATTAAAAGGTATCTTATATTATTTTACATTATAAGGATGGATATGTAAATAATAAATGTATTATGATCCTACCTATCTCAAATAAAAAATTATCCATATATTATTTATAGTATTATTGAGGATTGTAATGATGATGAGGTGATACATAAAAAGTTCAAAATATTATGGGGTTGAACATTACTAAAAATGGATTTCTGAGGTATAGAACCCAAAAATGTTTCCCATTAAAAAAGAAACATATGAGGGGACTTCTAGACAATGCACATATCTCATCCTTTATTTTTTTATGAAGCTTTGTGTTCTATATAGATTGGAAGAAAAAAATGACTTTTATAACCTAATAACATTTGATACAAAATTTATATCTCAATGCTTTCTATGCCATGAAGTAAAGGATAAATGATAGAAGTCTCTGCTAATAATGAAATATTTTCCCACAAAATTATGTAAATGATACAACATAAACATGGATCTCATAATTAGAGTCTATAAGAAATCAAATGTAAAAAACACTATATGGGTGGAAGTCAATTTCCAAAAAAAATTAGAACATTTTAATACTATCAGAAAATATGTATCTCTAGAAAAACATTATCAGATAAATATAAGTAAAATTGTAGGACTAAATATTGTGCCACTCCCAATTGAATCAGATCAAGATATGAGAATTTAATTGTAATGGCCCAGACCCTCCTGGCACATTACTTTTCCAAAAGTGAGGCTCCACCAAAACAGTGGCACCATGAAGGTGACACCGTGATGGTGGAACAGTGACGGTGGCACCGTGACAGTGGCACCGTGAGGATGGAACCGTGAGAGTGACACCGTGATGGTGGCACAGTGAGGGTGACACCGTGTCCGCTCACCGAGCCTTTCGTTCATCTTCCAGTACCTGCCTTTTCTACTCCCACAACGTAAGTTTCGACGTAAATTAATTCTTTTACTCCTTTTAAAACCAATTAAAGCACATAATTAATTCCTAAAAATCCCGAGAGACCTCGGTGTGTAACTGCCCAGCTGCGAGGTCAACCCACAACCCACGCACCTTACGCGGTTTCATGTTTTCACCTCAACCATCCGCGGCACGTATAAACTAAGGGTTAGCTATGGTTTCTCCTTTCCTTGATCACGGCTTTTCACAAACATCTTCTGGTGCATCAGGCGTGCCGCATCGTTATCCGTAAAGTTCTGCACCCGACCTAAACGTTGATCGTCTATCAACAAGTAGGGAATTTCTCCATCATCTCTCTATTTTGTGTATCATGTGGGGTGAGCGAGTTTTTTGTTTCTGTAAAATAGGATAAACCAGACCTAAATATGGATAATGAACGAAACCTATAAAGAAAAAGAGGGGGGCTATGATCATTGATGTTGTTTTATTATGACCATCTTATTGAGTTGTGCTGTCTTATGCCTTCTGAAAATTCATGGCCGTTGGTGGTCTTTCTCTATGCACTAATGATCTCGTCCTGTGTTATAAATGGCTTGTTTGTAATTGTGAACTCCTCTTGTGAAATTGGTTAATCACGTATACTCGGCTGAATAATTTGAAAGCACCAGGATCAACCCTTCTGTGATAACTCCCTATTAAAGCACATGGAAATGGAAATCAAGGAGTGTTTTAAATCGTTTAAATCTAAATTTACCCGTATGGCCCTGCCTTGTGTCGGTGGTAGTGGTTTAGTTGTTTCCTTTTTGGGTCCAATTGCTAGTGATGTGGTGGGGGATGGGAACCCTGTTTTTATACTCTCGGTGGTTGTTGAATCGGAGATGGGATCACCTGTTGTTATGGGTTCGGTGGTTATGAGCTTTTGAGACCTGGTGGTTACTTGTTTATATCACGAATCGGGGTGGGATCCACTGTTTTTAAGAACCGGGTGTGGGTGTTATGGTGGATGCTTGACGGTTTACATTCCTTGGTTATGCTTATGGTTTAGTTGCCCAGTAGTGCAGAAACATATTTGAACATTGTTACAGAACATGAAACGGGAATGGGATAAATGGGTTTTGGTTGACATGAGTTGTGACTCGGACTTGAGTGCTGTCGTGTTCTTAGGTTGGCCGAAGGAAAACCTGAACTTTGGGTGAGTGCTTGTTACCTATACTTATCTATACTTGTTGTTTTGTGTTTCTTTTTCACACCCCACCCATGTTTAGTAGTTTGTGTCGAACACCCCCATTTCATGGGGGAGGGTGTTTTTCCCAACACTATTCTTAGTGGCTCGTTATTAGATCCTTTTCTACTCCATTTCCCGGATAGCCCAAGTATCGTCGGGTAGGCCGTGATGGCCTGAGATCCATTATTAGCCCAAGAACCTTCGGGAGGGGAAGTGTGGTGGTTGGCCAGGTGTGTGCGGTAGGTGGTTTCCAAAGTGTCTTCGGGATGAGGCCCAGGTGTCTTCGGGCGTGGCATTGGTTTTTCTAGCCCAGGTGTCTTCAGGCGTGGTGGTGGTTGCTCTGGACTAGGTGTTTGGAGACTTTCTTACATGTGATAGTTGTGGCCCAGGTGTTTGTGGGCAGGATTTGGTAGCGGGACTGCGTGTGGTAGTTGTGGCCCAGGTGTTTGCGGGCCGGTGTGGCAGTGGGACTGCGGTGAGAATGGCAGGATTGGTTTGATGCATAGGATCTCTCAATAACCAGTGGGAATGTGGCGCGGGGTACCCAAACATCGAGGTGCTCTGATTATATATATTACTTTACTTGTGTTATTTGGCGAGTGTGCCTCAGTGAGGCTTGGGGTGGAAAGATTACCTTGATAGGTGTTTGGTATACTCTTTTTTCTCACGGGACATTAGTACGTTCCCCCACTTGTGCATGAGAGTCTCTGGTTCTCCCTATTGAGTTTACTTGTATGCTCACCCTACGTATATAAAACTGCTTTCGGGTTTCCAGGAGGTCATCGAAGATCACGCAGGACCATACTAGCTCGGACCTTTGGGGAAGTTGTAGTAGTTGTTTTTTTTGGTACTTACCTTTGTAGTCACCTTTTGTACATTGTGGATTTACTTTTGGAACATGCATGTGGTAATTTTTTACTTTTGGCTTTACTTTTCTTTTACATTGGTATTGATGAGTTCCATCATCTTATATCTCGATCTTATAAAACAAAACGTGGTAATGCCTTCCATTTGTGAGAAATTTCTATACCCTTGGTGCTAGTTGCCACTCCGAGATCTATTGAAGGCGGGTCCCGGGGGTCATTATCTCTCCTTCAACTTAAGGAAGGAAGGGCCTGGAAATCTGCCAACCCTTCCCTCCTTTCGGTTAAGGCGGGTCGTGACAGAATGGTATCAGAGGCGGTGAGGTTGAGAGATAGGATGGAGTCTGGAGTTAGGAATAGTGAGGATTGCATGTGATGGTAAGGCAACAGTGTTGGGTGACCTTGGCGCGTGAATTATGCATGGGAAGACCGGCTTGGACACGGGATTTTAGGGCCCCCCATGATCCGATGCAAGGACTCTGGACCTACCGAACTGCAAAGTGAGACCACACTGATTACAGGGTAGAGACCCTAGGAAAGTTACATGCATCATAATGACTTGTGTTCTTTTTTTTTTCTGGGATGTCTTGGGAGTTAAGAAAAAATTTAAAATTTTATGATGTTTTAAGAATGATATTCTTCACTACTTGGGCTTAGGCATTCCTTGTTTACCTTGCAGATATGGCACCTAGAAGGAGACCACGTGCGGTACAGGTGATCCAGGCCCCAAAGAATACTTTGGCGGATCGACAGAGAGCTGATCGAGAGGAAGAGGACGACCAGTGGCAGAAGACTCTTTGGGCCTTCCAGCGA
Organism: Viscum album; assembly: GCA_963277665.1. Classification (NCBI taxonomy): domain Eukaryota; kingdom Viridiplantae; phylum Streptophyta; class Magnoliopsida; order Santalales; family Viscaceae; genus Viscum; species Viscum album. The sequence goes on along the minus strand of OY728156.1, from coordinate 1,425,789,461 downwards.
CATTCCCTCAAGAAGTATGAGGGCAGCACCTCCGATATGAAGACGAAAGGCTGGATAGAGGAGATAGTTATAGCCTTTGGCCTGATTCGGGCCCCGACCAAGTACTGGGTTCCTCTGGCCGTTAGCCAGATGCAGGGAGTGGCACGTCAGTGGTGGACGCTTTACTTGGGGGAGAGGAAGGAGCCTGTGGTGGCTTGGGCGGATTTCGAGAGGGTGTTCCGGGCGGAATTCCTCTCTTCGACGATGAAGGCAGAAAAGAGATAGGAGCTACTCTCCCTCCAACAGGGGAGTATGTCTGTGAGGGAGCTAGGGATCAATTTCAAGGACCTCCTACATTTTTCTCCAGACCACTTTCCCGATGAGGAGTCTCAGGCGAGACGTTTAGAGGAGGCACTCCGACCCTCCCTCCAGTACGTTGTTACTCCCTTTACCCTGTCGACGTACGTGGAGGTCCAGAAGAAGGCCGAAGTGGGGGAGAGAATGCACACTCTAAGAGGTGTGTCACGAGAGGGGATCCAGCAGGGAACATCAAAGTGGAAGGCCATAAGCACCAGTTCTCCAGCGTCAGGACCCTCTAGATTCTGACCCCCAGGGAGCAGGCCGCAGCAGTTTTAGTTTCAATCCCCTGATCCTCGCCCCTTTTCTTCAGGCCCAGGACCGCGGTGCTTCATCTGTGGGAGCCCTGGACATCTCCGGAGTCAGTTCCCAGATAGGGTGCAGTATGGTGGTGGTGGACATCCCCACCACCCACCCCAACAGTAGCTACCAACCAGACATTTCCAGCAGCAGTAGCAAGGACAGCGAGCTCCCGCTCCTCCGAGGTCAGACATAGGAGGAGGAGGCCAACCTCAGGGCGCACCTCAGGGACCTTGACCGGGGCATGGTTGGGGAGGTGGCCGGCAGCCGAGGGGCAGAGGAGCTGGGCATGGAAAGTTGCACGCCGTAGAGGTAGCAGTTCTAGCAGGGACAGAGGTTGTTCGAGGTACGATCACTATGTTTATCACTCTTTCTTATGCTTTGTTTGATACCAGAGCTTCACACTCCTTTTTTTCACCCAGTCTAGCCCGTGCCTTGAGTATAGATGCCAAGAGACTTCCAGTGCCCCTGGTGTTTATCACACCAGTCAGAGGTCAGACCGACTTGTTGTTTGTTTTTTGGGGATGTAGGCTGATGATAGGTCCACATCACTCGGTTAGGGATCTTCTTCTGCTACAGATTCATCCATACGATGTCATCCTAGGCATCGACTGGCTATTTTCTGTGTGTGCCATCATTGTCTCTTTACGAAGAAGGGTTGTTTTATCGGACTTGGACGGTCGGCATGTTACCTTCACCGGCGAGCAGAGCAGTCAGGAGGGCAGCAGGCGAGAGGAACCCCTCTTCTCCTTGCTGGCTGAGCTGTCAGTAGGGTAAGTAGATGCTGAAATGGTGGAAGTGCCGAAGATCGTTTGTGTGTTTATGGATGTCTTCCCTAAGTAGGTGATGACTCTACCCCCTCGACGGGATATTGAGTTCGAGATAGACCTACAACCCGGCGCTCGTCCAATATCAATGGCTCCTTACCGGATGGCACCTTCGGAGCTATGAGAGTTGCTGATATAGATTGACGATCTGATGGAGAGGGGTTATGTTCGTCTGAGCACATCACCGTGGGGCGCTCCAGTCCTGTTTAAAAAGAAGGCAGATGGTGGCCTCAGATTGTGCATAGACTAAAGGAGGCTGAATCATGTAACAATCAAGAATCGCTACCCTATTCCGGGGATAGATGATCTTTTCAACTAGCTAAAAGGGGCAGGATAGTTCTCGAAGATCAACCTGCGGTCTGGGTACCACCAGCTGAGGGTGAAAGAGAACGACATCCCGAAGACGGCGTTTAAATGCAGTTATAGACACTTCGAGTTCGTAGTCATGCCTTTCAGTGTTACGAACGCCCCAGCTGTGTTCATGGGGCTTATGAACTCCATCTTCCGGGGGTACATGGATCAGTTCGTGGTTGTGTTCATCAATGATATCCTGATCTATTCGAGGTCAAAAGAGGACCATCCAGAGCACCTAAGGATAGTTTTGGAGGTCCTCCGACAGCACCAGCTCTATGGGAAGTTGTCAAAATGCATGTTTTGGACACAAGAAGTGCACTTCCTCGGGCACGTAATGTCTAAGAAGGGGGTAGCGGTCGACCCATCAAAGGTTGGGGAAGTTTTTTCTTGGGAAGCACCCAAGAATGTGGTAGAAGTCCGAAGTTTCCTCGGGATGGGAGGTTACTACCGGAGATTCATACCCAAATTCTCTTGAGTAGCATCCCCTTTGACGGCTCTGACCAAGAAGGACCAGGCATTCATTTGGAGTGAGCAGTGCCAGTCAGCCTTCAGGTATCTGAAAGAGAAGTTGGTCAGTGCCCCAGTGCTAAGATTACTAGAAGAAGGGGAGGCTTATGAGGTGTTCTATGATGCTTCAGGACATGGTCTGGGATGTCTGTTAATGCAACAACAAGGGATGATCTCTTATGGGTCCAGGCAGCTACGCCCCCATGAGTGTAATTACGCCACCCACGACCTGGATCTTGCAGTAGTCGTTTTTGCACTAAAGATATGGTGGCACTACCTCATCGGGGAACGCTTTGTGGTCTTCACGAATCACAATAGATTGAGGTATATCTTCTCCCAGCGGGGCATAAACTTGCGATAGTGGAGATGGGTGGAGTTCCTCCAGGATTACGACATCGAGATCTCTTATACTGAGGGCAAGGGTAGTGTGGTGGCTGATGCCTTGAGTAGGAGGACGCAGAAGGATGCAGTCCGAGAGTCGGCAGACGCCTGGAAGGCAATGAAAGAGTTGGCTGCCTTACACCTGGATGTGAATATGGATAGCGGCAGAGGCTGCCTATATCAGATGATAGTGCAGTCATCTCTATTTCGACAAGTGGAGGAGTCTCAGTGGCGAGACCCGGATTGCGAAGTGATGGGTGACCGGGTTGACGAGGGCAATGCTCCGGAAGGATGGGAAGAGGATGGCCAGAACCGGATGCTTTTCCAGAAAAGGTTGTTTGTTCTAGGAGTGATGTGCGGAAAGGTTCTTAGTGAGTTCCACAACTCACCCCTTGTGGTACACCCAGGAGTTTTCAAGATGTACTAGGGTTTGAAGAGGCAGTTTTGGTGGCCCGGAGTTAAGAAAGCAGTGGCAGAGTTTGTGGCCAAGTGCTTAGTGTGTCAGCAAGTGAAGGTTGAACACAGAGTTCCAGGCGGCCTACTGCAGTCTCTAGATGTCCTCGAGTGTAAGTGGTACGACATCTCGATGGATTTCATCACAAGACTACCCAAGGTCCAAGGGGGATATGATGCCATCTGGGTGGTAGTGCCCAGGTTGATGAAATCAGCTCACTTTCTGTCAATCAGGGAGTCGAGTGCTGTGGATGCTTTGGCACGAAAGTACGTAGATGAGGTGGTGCTATTGCATGGAGTTCTGAGTTCTATAGTCTCGGATAAGGATGTGTGATTTACCTTGCGAGTCTAGAGAGGATTACATCATGCTTTTGGCACCCAATTACGCCTTTGCACTGGTTTCTATCACCAGACAGATGGACAAATAGAGCGCACCATCCAGACCTTGGAGGATATGATACGGCCATGTGTTCTGGATTCAAGAGGATCATGGGTACGACACTTGCCCCTAGTAGAGTTCACCTACAATAATAGCAACCAATATACCATCAGTATGGCCCCGTTTGAAGCCTGTACGGGAGGCCATGCCGTTCACCTATGTGTTGGGCCGAAGTTGGAGAGGCAGGCATCCCTGGCCCGGAGGTGGTTCAGATCACGACAGAGAAGGTTCAGCTCATACGGGAACAGATGAAAGCCGCCCAGGACCGACATAAGTCGTATGTGGATACTAGGAGGAGGCCCTTGGAGTTTGAGGCTGGAGACCACATATTCTTGATGGTCTCCCCTCAGCGTGGGCAGTGGAGGTTCGACAAGGGGAGTAGTCTTTCTCCTGGGTTCATCGGACCCTTCGAAGTGTTGCGGTGGGTCGGCGAAGTGGCTTATCAGCTAGAATTACCACCGCTGCTACTAAGGATACATGATGTCTTTCATGTGTCCCAGCTCTGTCGGTATCTGCATGATGATTCACACGTACTTAATTGGGGTGAACTAGACATCGAGGATGACGTGACCTTTGTAGAGATACCAGTGATGATCGAGGATCGCAAGGAGAAGGTGCTTCATGGGCGAACCATTCCCTTGGTTCGTGTTTTGTGGAGACATGGTGGGATTGAGGAGAGTACATGGGAGAGGGAAGCATAGATGTGTGCCCAGTACCCAGAGTTGTTTTATGTTTTGTTCCTTCTAATACCTGTTATGATAGAACGTTTTGTCTTTTGGCTATGAAATGTATTGGTTTCTTTTCCTCTGATTGTGTGTGAAAAACTGTGTCTATGGGGGAGGAGAAAACCTGACCCCTAAAAAAGACGCATTAAGGTGGATGCGATTAAACCCGTGCAGGCGAGTCAGTGACACCCAAAGCGTATAATATCTTGACATGAGGGGAGGAGACACCCCAACCCACATGCCTGGGAAGTTTGGCATGATATGTTGCTTGGTTCTTGACAAAGAAGTGTTTTTGGTTAGCATGGGTTCACTTCTAAGAGGTATCTTTCGAAGTGGTTGTTTGGACCCTCTCCTTCCTTCAATGTTTGTCTTGATTATCGAGGATGAGAATCATTTAAGAGGTATCTAATGTAATGGCCCGGAACCTCGTGGCCAATTACTTTACCAAAAGTGAGGCTACACCAAAACAGTGGCACCGTGATGGTGGCACCATGAGGGTGGCACCTTGAGGGTGGCACCATGAGGGTGGCACCGTGACGATGGCACCGTGAGGGTGGCACCGTGAGGGTGGCACCGTGAGGGTGGCACCGTGAGGGTGGCACCGTGAGGGTGGCACCGTGACTATGGCACCGTGAGGGTGACACCGTGTCCCCTCACTGAGCCTTTTGTTCTTCTTCCAGTACCTGAATTTTCCGCTCCTGCAACGTAACTTTCGATGTAAATTAATTCTTTTACTCCTTTTAAAACCATTTATATCCCATAATTAATTCCTAAAAATCCCGAGAGACCTCTGTGTGTAACTACCCAGCCGCGTGGTCAACCCACGACCCCCGCGCCTTACGCGGCTTCACGTTTTCACCTCAACCATCTACGGCCCTTAGAAAATAAGGGTTAGTTGTGGTTTCTTCTTTCCTCGATCGCGTCTTTTCACAAACAGCTTCTGCTGCATCGGGCGCGCTGCATCGTTATCCGTAAAGTTCCACCCCCAGCCTAAACATCGATCATCTATCAACATGTAGGGAATTTCTCCTTTGTCTCTCTCTTTTGTGTATCATGCGGGGTGGGTGTGTTTTTGATTTTGTAAAATTGGATAAACCATACCTAAATAAGGATAATGAACAAACCCTATAAAGAAAAAGAGGGGGGTTGTGATTGTTGATGTTGTTTTATTATGACCATCTTGTTGAGTTGTGTTGGCTTCTGCTTTCTAAAAATTCATGGCCGTTGGTGGTCTTTCTCTGTGCACTAATGAACTCGTCCTGTGTTATAAATGGCTTGTTTGTAATTGTGAACTCCTCCTGTGAAATTGGTTAATCACGTTTACCCAGCTGAATAATTTGAAAGCACCAAGATCAATCCTTCTATGATAACTCCCTGTTAAAGCACACGGAAACAGAAATCATGGAGTGTGTTAAATAGTTTAAATCTAAATTTACCCGTATGGCACTGCCTTGTGTTGGTGGTAGTGGTTTAGTTGTTTCCTTTTTGGGGCCGATTGATGGAGATGTGGTGGGGGATGGGACCCTTTGTTTTTATACTCTCGGTGGTTGTGGAATCGGGGATAGAATCCCCTATTTTTATGGGTTCGGTGGTTATGAGATTTTGAGACCTGATGGTTACTTGTTTATATAACGAATTGGGGTGGGATCCTCTGTTGTTAAGAACTGGGTGTGGGTGTTATGGTTGATGCTTGACTGGTTACTTTCCTTCGTTATGCTTATGGTTTAGTTTCCCAGTAGTGGAGAAACGTATTTGAACATTATTACTGAACATGAAACAAGAATGGGATAAATGGGATTTGGATGACATGAGTTGTGACTCTGACTTGAGTGTTGTTGTGTTCTTAGGCTAGCCGATGAAAAACCTGACCTTTGGGTGAGTTTATGTTACCTAAACTTATCTATACTTGTAGTTTTGTGTTTCTTAATCGCGCCCCACCCAAGTTGAGCACTTAGTGCCAAACACCCCCATTTCACGGGGGAGGGTGTTTTTCCCAACACTATTCTTAGTGGCTGGTTATTAGCTCCTTTTCTCCTCCCTTTCCTGGATATCCCAAGTATCTTCGTGCAGGCTGTGATGGCTTGAGGTCCATTATTAGGCGAGGAACCTTCTGGCGGGGTAGTGTGGTGGTTGGCCAGGTGTGTGTGGTAGGTGGTTTCCCAAGTGCCTTTGGGATGATGCCCAGGTGTCTTCGGGCATGGCAGTGGTTTTTCTAGCCATGGTGTCTTCGGGCGTGTTGGTGGTTTTTCTGGACTCGGTGTTTGGAGGAGTGGTTACATGTGATAGTTGTTTCCCAGGTGTTTTCGGGCGGGATTCGGCAGTGGGACTGCGTGTGGTTGTTATGGCCCAGGTGTGTGCGGGCAGGTGTGGCAGTGGGACTGCAGTGATAATGGCGGGATTGGTTCGATGTGTAGGATGTCTCAATAACCAGTGGGAAAGTGCCACGGGGTAGCCAAACATCGATGTACTCTGATTATATATATTACTTGACTTGACTTATTTGGGGAGTGTGCCCTGGTGAGGCCTGGGGTGGATAGTTTACCTTGATAGGTGTTTGGTTTACTCTTTTTTCTCATGGGACTTTAGTACGTTCCCCCACTTGTGCATGAGAGTCTTTGGTTTTCCCTACTGAGTCTACTTGTATGCTTAACCTACGTATATAAAACTGCTTTTAGGTTTCCAGGAGGACTTCGGGGATCACGCAGGACCATACTAGCTCGGACCTTTGGGAAAGATGCAGTTGTTGTTTTTTTTCATTGGTACATACCTATGTAGTCACCTTTTGTACTTTGTGGCTTTACTTTTGGAACATGCATGTGGGAATGGTTTACTTTTGGCTTTACTTTTCATTTACCTCGGTGTTGATGAGTTCCATCATCTTATCTCTTGATCTTATAAAAGAAAAATGGGTAATGCCATCCATTTGTGAGAAATTTCTATACCCTTGATGCTAGTTGCCACTCCGAGATCTATTGAAGGCAGGTCTCAGGGGTCATTATCTCTCCTTCAAATTAAATAAGGAAGGGACTGGAAATCTGCTAAACCTTCCCTCCATTTGGTGAAGGTGGGTTGTGACATTACTAATTGTTTTCGTAATCCTTCACCAAGAATTAAATAGAGAGCCAAATTTTTTTAATTCATATCAAAGTCATATAGATAATTTTTCAGAAATAACAATTCAATATCTAGAGTTTATGGTGAGATCATTCTCAATTAATTTCCAAGGATATTGGGTTCAACACAATTCCATATTGGAGTACTTATATATTTAGAGTTTACAATCCTTCCTTTAAATTTAACATTTTATCCCTATATAGGGTAAGATATGTTAGACTCCAACATGTTGGTTGAAGATATAAATAATAAGGTCATGGGACATAATATTTTATATGGGAATATATAGATCGATGAAAAACATTAGTGAAATATAAATTCAACACAAATTAAAAAAATTATATAGAATCATCAATGTGAATTTGAGATAGGGGATTCTGATAATTTGATCCTTTGAATATAATTGTGGAAGAAAATCATGAGGTTTGGTAATAATGGAAATCATATCCCATGATACATTGGACTCTTTTATAACCTTTATTTAACCATTTATGTAGACTATTGACTCACTCCCACCCATCCGAACACAATTACATTATGTTTTCCAGGTATCCCTCATGAAGAAAATATATAACAGAACAATAGATTATATTGAATCTATTACAAAATAATCATTCCTATGATGATTTTCTAGTAATAATAATATATAATTGAGAGAAATATCTATAAAATAAGACCACTTAGTTGGTTAATATCTTATGGTGGGACCAAAATTTTGATTAAATGACATGTGAAATGATATAGGTTACAAAACATTGAAATTATAATATATTATATTGAATGAAAAGAAACTTTTTTGGATAATATTTCTAAAGGTGGGGTGAATGTAACAACCCAAACTTGTATTCCATTTTGAATGAATAAATACATTATCATGTAATGTTGTTATATAATACACAAGAAGTACATTGGTTATAATGGATAGTTATAGTCTTTTGAGATTAAGATACTTGTAACCATAATAAACATTAATTTTATAGTAATTATGTAGTGATAATATTATTTATATATATAATGGGTTATAATAAATACATTTTAAACTATAAAGGGTTGTGATGACCTTGACTAATATGATTAGACAGTATGAAGCCCAATTATCTGATCTCCCATTCTAGATAGTATCTATGATATTTTACCTTGTCCAAACCCATGTTGAGATTCAACAACTAATGCATAGGAGAAACTATTTATAATATATGTTCAAGCACAGAGAGGTCATGTATTATTCAATATTCACCAAACCAAACAAAGAAACTATGATTGTAGCACCACATTCTATAATGTTGTTTTCCTTTTAAAGAAATGGATATTTATCTTGATGATAACAATATGAATTATTATAATTTTAATAAATTATAATTTTTTATTAAATTATAATTAATAAATAAACATTTCTGATAAAAAATTTATTTTGATATGATGAAACACAATTTCAATTTCTAGAAAATATATAGTTCAAAAAATGACTAAAATATTTATGAATTCATGATTTTTTGAAATAAATGATAACTATATAAAATATTTTTATTAAGTAATATTTAAAAATATTAATATAAATTTTATTTCATTAAGTCAAATATTATTTGTAAAAGTGTTTGAAAACTATTATTGTAATAACCAATTACTTTTCCAGAAAATTTTACTTTTAATACAAAATTTTAAATTATACTTGGTATATAATTATTTTGATAAATGAAATATTTCTATTGAAATTTTTACATTGAAATTTTAAAATAGTAAATTATTCATTATTTCTTGTGATAGATGAATTTTTGGAAAAAATTAAATATGATACAGTTATACAATATTTATTATGAAACCATTAAAGGTCAAAAGTGATATAATATAGATAATAAGTATTATTACATACCAAAATTATGTTTTCCATTAAAATATATTTTTCAGTATATTTTTAAATTGGTTAACACTTTTGGAATCCTACAAAACTAATATAATTTTTTGAAACATTAAAATCAATTATTTATAATTATGACTCTCTTACAAATCACCAAGGGTATTATTTATTGGATTTCATTTCTTAGAAATATAAAATATTGAAACTCACTCTTATTTGGAATATAAAAAGTGAAAAAGGTATGGACTGTTGTGTTGATTAATTAATCATACAGATTCTGAAGCCTATGTTTATTAATTAATAAATAATTCTCCTCTCCATTTCTACAAAACCACAATAAAACTATCATTACAATTTTATATAAATCATTCGAGAATAAGTTACTATACCCTTCGCTCTCTAATTCTCACCACTATGTATCCCAAGGTGTTTAGATACCCCTCTTAATTTGTCTGAGGCACCCTCTCTAGGTATAAAATTACATACTAACCTATTTCATTCAACATCATTATTTTTGTTATGCCTCTTGATTCTAAAATTTTCATGTTGGGATATTTTTTTCCGTTCCCTGTTAGAGTACATATGATATAAATGTGATGAGATATCTCTTTCCCTCTAATTAAACACCAATATTAATATGTATATAAAGTTGTTATGGTGATGAAATTATCTAGTGATTATTATGTTCCATGCATTTATATAGTTAATACTCATCACCATTTCAAGAAAAATAAATTCAACAAGATTTGCATGTACTAAATTTATTAGTGACTTGGAGTTATATAAATGAATCAAATTAAACATGAAATATTTTAGGGAAAAGTACATTTTGATGGTGTTTTTGGGTTGATTTTCTTTATTGAAAAACATTGAGGATGTTGAAAATTTCTGGATATCAATGAAGGCATGATGAGTTAGCTTTGATCTTGTGCAATATGTGAATGTGGAATAACACCTGAGACATTAAGAAATTGTGAATACATGCTCATTCCAGTAACCTGTATGATGCATTAATTCAGACTTTCACTAGGGACTCACGCAAAGCTTGAATACAGAACTAGGTCCATAGAGCACAATTGCTTAATGGAAGATTGTAGAGTGTGAATGATGAACAGAGGATTGCGGAGAACAAATGATGAACTGGGTTCATAGAGTGTGTATTGTTAATTAAGGTTCATAGAGCATGGTCTTGACTTATTCATAGAGTATTTGTGAAGAAAAAAGTTTAATATAGTCGTGTGTTCAATACTTGCACTAGGAGGTTCACTTAGTGTGAATATTGAATTAGGATTCACAATAGGGATTGCCTCTATAAAAATTAACAAAGCATGAATTTTTAATAGGACCCACACTAGAGACTCATTCTAGGAGGGTCGAGAGGCATTGTCACAACTCACACCACGGACTCGCATTATAAGGATCACATTGCGTGTTCAGGACTCATTCCAAGAGGTTCATGGAGCACACGATGGTTATTTGATGGATGATTTCCATCATTTTGTGGAGTTAATGTTGTTAATTTATGCCTATAAATACCCCTTAAACCATCCATAATCAATGACAATGTTTTTGATAGAAAGATTGATATGAATTCACATTCTAGAAGGATGATCATAGAGAGGACATATGAAGTAGTTTTGTAGAGATGACTCACAAAGAAGGTTTGGAAAGAAGGCTCATAAAGGATGTTCTTAGAGAGGAATGACAATGGAATTTAAATTATGAAAGTGGTTGACCTAATAAAAACAAAGTGTTATGAAAATTTCAAATATGGTTTGCACAATGGGTTCATGCCAAGGGTTCACACCAGGGGTTTGTGATAGGGATTCATGTTGGGATCTCGTACAAATAGGGTTCGCACCAGGGGTTCGTGCTAATAGTTCATGCCATGTTTTTTCACCATGGGTTTCCACTATGAGATCACACAAATATGGTTTGCACCAGGGGTCCACAATAGGGGTTCCTACAAGGTTATTCTCTAGAAACTAATTCATTGAGAGAATAAGATACACCCTTTCATATCATATAAGTTAATACACTAGGATATCAGTGAAAGGGTTATGAAGCAAGTTATTGCACATGGGTATTACACTTGAGCCTATGCATATTGATACATGCCTTCATTACCCTATCATTACAATCATTTTCATATTTAAATTCAGAATAATATGTAAAATAAATTGGATCTACACCATTCAAAAATACATTTAGAAGGATTTTATTCACTTCTACATTCAATACAATAAATGTAAGTCTTTTAATTTACTTATGATCTTTGAAAAACATGGGTAAATGTTTATTTCTATAGTAAAAAAATGTTAATTATATTTTTCTGTAAAGAGGAAGTGTGTCATCTATCTGTTTTCATGACATTGAATTGGAAACACACAAAATAATTTCAATAGATCACATATCTATAATTGAGTATGAATTAATTATTAATAATTAAGGGACAAACATGTATTCAAATTGTTTGTATATAATTTCGAGAGTATTGAGTAAACAAGAGGTTGAAGGTGATCCTTTCCACATATAGTGAGGAATCAAAAGAGAGTTAAGGAGTGACCCTTGGGAAAGTAGTTAGCTAACCCAAAACATTGTAAATCTAGTTATCCTAGGCATAGAAGTGATCTGGCATGAACCTTATATTTTGATTGTGATCCTTAGAGGATTTGGTACATCGAAACATTATTACTATATGATCCTCATTCATAGAATAGTGAGGGTAAACCAAGTAAAATTGATGTGTCTCATGTGTTCTTTCATTTAATTTTGAAAACATCAAAGGGAATGGGAGAGAAAAAAGTTCTTTTTAAAGATGAAAGAATATCTAAAGTTTATTTTTTTAATATTTCATACTATGATTAACCCCCTAAGGGTACTTAACATAGTTGGGATGACAATTGAAATAGGAGATAAAGGTAAATCTCAATTTTTATGTCTCTAGGGTTTCAATAAAGGTTGTCAATTATAAAGGTATTCTGATCATTGATCGAAAAAACATTTTATTATGGAATAATAAAGATATATAACTACATATTATCTTTTTTAATGGATTTCATTAATGTAGCAATGAATGTAATTTTTTCTAATATCAATAGTGGTTCTTTATTAGAAGATGACTGAAGAGAATTCTACAATGACACGAAAAAAATTGATTATTTTGGGGGAGAACTATCTACTGAAATCTATGTCAAGGTTACTTCAATTAATTCAGTACATAATATGAGGAAAAGGATTCTATATATATTAGAGGGAGACTGAAAAATATAGAAGAACATTTATAGATTCCATGGAATAAGCAGAATATTTAAAAATGTTCCCTAATTATTATTTTGATGCATTATTATATATGGAGAATATTTTTCTATAATACAAGAATGGTCATGGAGAAATTATTAAATATTTAAATATATTCAAGTGCATCTTCAGAATACATCCACATCAGTTCAATCACATATTTTCTTTAATTGGATGACAAATATCTAAAGGAGATGATGTTGGATAGATTTCAAAGTACTATTTCAGTATACAAGATGAGAAGTACTAAAATGAGTACGTCGAAATGGGGAAGTCTAAAGAGGTATATTTCATGGACCTAAATAATATTAATATTAAATATGGGTTTGAAGAAGAAGATATAAATTAATTCAGATCATTTTATTCTACAAATTTACGATGATGAAAAGGAAATTTCAAAGGGAAACTATAACATCCAAGCATTTGATGGGTAAAGGATTGAAATATTACAGTGAGTTTACATAAGATGTTTCATGACTATGATGAGTAATAATTATAAATTCCTTGGATGAACTCTTCATCTTATGTGAAAGGAAATAAAAATTGAAGAAAAAATTCTTGAAAAAATAATCCTCTTTCCAAATAAGAAGAAAATCAAGAAGAAAATGAGGAGAAAGTGTTGGAGGATTGGAAGGATCGTAATATAGATGATATGGTGGAATATGCAAAATATTATCACTCTTGGTATGAACTAGAAAATTATAATGGGTATGTTGAAGGAAGATGTGACATCCTTATGGAATAATATGACAAACTTGATGAGATATATGTTGGGAGTTCCAAAACAATGAAATATGACAAGGTGGTTCAAATTGTTGAACTCTTTATGAAGAACCTAAAAGAAGATAACTCAAAGATAATGTTTGAAGATGAAAGGCATAAATTTTTTATACTAGAGAACTCAGAAAAGTCTGTTGGGTACAAAAAACAAGTGTATGATTAAAAAAGGGAGATCAATATTATGAATAATACTAAAAAAGATCACACCAAACATATCAATGAAATTGATGAGGAATTTGTCGTTATGTAATTTATTATGAATGATCAGTCGAAAAAATTTAAACAAAAAAGTATTATACAACGGAAAAAAGGAATATAAAATGTATAATTTATCATTCGATTGAAATACAAAAAGGAGAGTTAGTAAAAGAACATTATAGATCAGAATGACACAATTGGTATGGTGATTGATCGAAAAAAGCAAGTAGTAATGATTTCTATTTACAACAAGCTCTAAATAAAATTATGAATTGTTATTTTTGTATAAATAAGAACTAGATTATTCAGATAACCCAATAGAAAACTAGGGTTGTAGTAATTATACATATTAATGAACCCTCATTAGATTTTGTTGTTGTTGAATGATTGGACACTCACAAAATGTTCTTTCCTTAGACAATAGGTATCAAAGGTAACTAGACAAACATAAGATACCATACAGATCGCAATTCTATAATATATAATTCAATGGTCACTATTTCAGGTGTTGAGGATTCAGATACATTCTAAGATATTACCCATTATCAATACAGAAAAATGCGTTCAAGAATACTTAATGTGGTCATAAGAATAAACCTAATTCATCATAAACTATGAAAAAAAACAGAATCAATATTCATCATTATATGATGAATATTGTACAACATGATTCTAGAATCATCAAGAAAATAAAACTATGTAACAAATTACAATGAAAATATATGAACAGGTAGTGGTTGTAGAGTTTGATTTATGTGCATCAGATTTCACTAGAAGATATATCATTGACAGTGCATAAAAATATCATGTGAAAGGAAATAAGGATCATGGATATATGAATTAGATACAACATGTAAGTTGTTGTAATATTTGGTTATGATGAAGTCTTGATAATTATTGTCTTATGAGAATCCAATTTGGGGGGGGGGGAATACATGATATATGATGATGTCTTGTTTATTAAAGGTCTCCATTAGAAACTATTAAGTGTTTTAAATTTGGGTTAATTTGGTAATTTTAAAATATTTTCAAAAAAATTATCTTTCATCGAGGAAAATACTAGTGTAGTTGTTTCATAGGGAAAAATCATAAAGGGAATCACTACATTATGAGTGGAGAAGAAGATATGTTCTTTATTTCCATGGAAGAAGAAAACAATTTATTGAATAAATGCCTTTTTAACATGATACAAATGTCCTTGGAAGATATATTGAAATATGATATTTAGAAATAACTCCATAGGTTATCACTTTATCATACTCATATGTATAATGCTTGTTAATAAGGTAAGAACACTCAAAATTCATATAAGGAAATCAAAAAAATGTCAAAAAAGTGATGGAGTTCAGGCATATTGATATTTATGGACCCACATCATTAATAGATATTCATGGGAGGATATATTATGTTCAACTCATTAATAAAGTTACCATAATGGTATGGTTTCCATTGGTTACTCACAAATATGATGTGCATTATGTAATAAAAATTTATCAAAGGGAACTGAAGAATATTCCAGGTTAGAAAATCTAGAAGGACATAATGGATAATGGAAAAAAGATTAAAATTATCCAAGTGAAAGATTATCTTGAGAAAAATGGGATAAGGTACAATGTTTCATTAATATGATAACCATATCCTAATGATGTACTTCGAGATATGAAATCTAATTATCTACAACATGACTATAATAATTCTCATACAAAATGACTTCTAATTTTTTTTGGGAAAAAATAAGATAAGAAATCAGTATACACCAAAAAATCATGCATTATTATGTCAAAAATAAGAGAGTACTCCATATGATATATGGTATGGAAGGAAGCCGGCCTTAATGTACTTTCGAGTTTGTAGAAGATAGTGTTTCATTCTTAATATGGATAAACAAGAGATTTCTAAATCTCGTGGAGATTAAATGATATTTTCTAGATATTGAATTAAATAAAATGAATATAAGTTATTTAATAAGTGGTTGGGAATATTATTTGAATGAAATGATATAATGTTATTAGATAATTAAATAAACCCTAAGAAAATAAATGATCACTCTTAGGAAGTTAGCGATGAACAGATAAGAAAACAATAGAAAATTTCTGTTCTAGAGGCCTATTTTGAAGATTTTTAAGATAATGAATATGATGAGAATAAATAATTATCTATAAAGGCCAAAAAGTGGATCCAAAATTGATAAAAAAATGTATAACCTATGATCCGAAAGAAATAGTTCAAAAAGTTAGGATTAAAACTATACAGAAGGCATCATTTTTACCGTATGTATACCATAAATCTTTTGATGAAGGATATAAAGATGAGAATTTGTTTCAATCTTTTAATGAATATCTTGAAAAAAATGATAATAATAATACATGAGATATTATTTTGAGACCAATAAATATGAATGTCTTTGAGGCCAAATGGGTCTTTCAAAATAGGGTGAAAGAAGATGACACAGTGATATAAAAAATCATGATTTGTGTTAAAAGAGTACATCCCAATAGAGTGTATAGATGTATATGAACCATTTTCACTAGATTCTAGTCTAGAGAGAATCCGATTATTCTTTTCCATAGTAGTGCAATGGAGGTTCAAAATTTTCCAGATTGGTGTCATGTAAGATTTTTTTATGGGATTTTAGAAGAAGAAGATTATATTGAAAATCCATATTTTTTTCTAAATCATCAATATGTAAATAATCATTTTCAGTGAAGAAGGAAATACATTATATGATACAAGAACCAAGATAATGGTATTAAAGACTACATCAGTATTTGAACAATATCAGGTTTTTAGTGAGGTGGATTTGATTACTATCTATATATAAATGATTAAAATAATCGATGGATGATGATACTGGATTATGTCTATGACATAGTTTTTTTCAATAAGATAAATAACCATAAAATAAGTTCACATAATTTGATATATGTGAATTTGAAAAATTAAAGATTGGTGAAATGAAATTTTCACTTAGTTTACAAGTGAGACATTGATGTAATGGAACATTCATTTAACAATATAAATATTACCATGTGGTTTCTAGAATATTATTAATGTATAATTCCAAGTAGATGATGACAATGATAGCTAGCTCCATGAAACTGTCATGTGATGATGGAGAAAATCTAGTTAATGTTATTTAATATAGGAAAATCATTGGCAGTTTACTGTACTTGATAGATATATGACCTAATAGTATTTTTACTGCATTCAAGAAACAATGTATCAGTGTTATCCCAATGAATCCCAATTTATTTCAATTAAATAAATAAATTTGGATATCTAGTTAAGGGTGGAAATGGTCCATTATTCAACAAAAAAATCCACAAGACTTATTGGACAATATAGATATTGATTGGTCTGGATTAGTAGAAGATAGAAAATCATCATTAGGAAGTGAATTTTATATCGGTGGATTTTTTATTTAACATATAAGAAATTAAAAAAGATTTAGTTTCGTTGAACCATGCATAAAATTAATATATTGAGGATTTTAATTTATTATGGATGAAGTAGTAACTTGATGATATAGGAGTTAAAGTGAAGTCCTTGATTTGAATCCACAATGATAATTAAAGAAATATAAATCATAGAATAAATACATCTCTTTACTCAATTATTGTAACTCCCAAGACTTTTATGTTATATAAATCATCAAAGGAATCTTTTTCTACACAACATTTGATTGGCTTGCTTTACACGAAATCGTGACCTTCCTCGATAGCGTGTGTCGTACGCAATACCGAGTTTCACTAAACAACGATATGCAATTAAAATATTATTAAAACTAGCCGTTATGAATAGTAATAACCACTTTTTAAAATTTTATAAATTTTATTTTTCAAAATGGACTTCATTTTTGGATTCGGAATATCGAAATTAGCCTAGGGTGAAATTTTGGTATTTTTCTGAAAACTTTCAATTTTTTATGAATAGTGAAACCACTAAGTGGTAGTTAAAAAACTGGATTTTTCATAAAACTTAATTTTACCGCTTATGTGAGTGGAATTTTGAAAATCCGAGAGACACGGTTAATATCAAGGACTAAAATGTGGTTCAATGAGTTGAAAATAATTTTTGGTGAATAGTAAGTTTTTACTTTTTTTACCACGGTAAAAAGAAAATAGGGTAATTAAGGGTAAAGATGATATTATTATTAACCTAACACATGTCCTAATTCTATTGGATAAGTGTAACTCGACCAAAAACAAACTTAGGAATAAAATATGACCATTTAGGCCCACTTGGATTAGATTAGGACATTTATTATTAATTTATTTAAAGAAGGGTTAAAATAGTTAAAATCAAAGTTTAATAAGTAAATAATTTTTAATATGGGGTTATACATAAGATAAATTAGACTATAAATATTCATTATAAATATAATTAGATTTCCTACATAATGTTATTTTATTTGTAATCTTTAGACATTAAATAATTTAATTTATTTATGACACAATGATGGTGCAGTAATTATCTTATTAATGAAATATTGACATAATTGATGTTATAAACACAAAAATAAATGTAATTTGAGACTTTTTATGAATCCCACTCATTTTCTAGGTTAATATGACATGTCCGTATTTATTTAATTAACTTGGTTCGAACTAATAATTCTGTTATGTTTTTCACAAAAATCAATTACTAAATAGTGTCAAAATTGACATAAAATAGTTTTTAAAACAAATATTATATTGGTAATTGTTATTTTATTCCTAAAAATCTAAGGTTCGGCCAAATGACTTAGATAAGGTTATATATATTAATAATAAACATCTTGGGGTTCGTTTGGCTGCTTATGGTAAGTTTATTAACCTTATAGTATAAGAACACAAGAAGACATGGTAAAAGTAAAATTATTTAACTTAATGTTAAATCTAAATGATAAGGTTAAAATAGGAACCTAAACTTGTCTAAATTATATTGGATGATAGGATTTCGACCCATACCCACCTTAGCTTCGAAATATATCAATTAGGAGCTATTTAAAACCGAACTTGACTTTATAATAAAATAATAGTTTTAGTTATTCCAAAGGTGGCCCTCTCCTCCCTTATAAAAGGACACCTCCTCCCCCTCTTCCTCACACCACTTGGAGCCTTCAAGCTCGGCCAGCCCCTACCACTTTCTCCTCTCAACTTTCCTAGGTACATCCTAGATGTTCTGGTCTTCTTCAAAGATCAATTTTATTGCCCTAAAAGAAGGTCTCAAAGAAGCACTTCAAAGAAGAGGTAATGTCCGTTACCGATTCTTTCATCTTTATTTCTTCTTCCACTTCTTATTCTTTAGTTGTTTCATTATGAAGTAATAACTTCAGTATCACTCATATACTGATATGTTATTATAAGTATGAAACAACCCTATTTCACCATCTATCCATCCTACGGAAAAAGAAATCACCGCGCGTGCGTACTTACGGAATACCGTTTCCACGCCGTGGTGTAATCTATTTTCCACGACCACCTTACTTGGATGGGTATAATGGTGTAAATAATGACCATATATGACTATTATAAAGTGATATTGATTCTGAAATAGTATACATATACTCCAATACAATTCCACAATCATAGGAACGATATCATCACTCGTGCGTACGTACGGAATACCGTCTCCACGATGTTATGCGACTCGTTCTACATGATCTTCATTTCATAATGATTATATAAATGAATTGAATGAATGAATATGATATATATTACACTAATACCATTCTGGAAATGAGGTATCTATAACCTAAAGAAAATAATAAGAATTTATTCGACAAAACACGCATAAGAACATAAAGTTATAAACACCCGAATAACAAGTAGCAATGAAATATTACTACTAAGAAGCTAAGAATATGACCATAAATGATATCATAAAAATAAGTATGATTCTGGATTAAGTCAATAACACTATTTAAATCATTATACAGGAGGTTCGGACACTTACAAAGCAAGTCGGACCTAAGGTAAGGGAAATATCACAATCTCATTTTTATCCGAGACTGTTTATACTTTAGAATTTACTAGGTTGTATTTTATCATCCACATCCATGTTTCCTCAATATGTAATATTATTTCCATTCACCTACAATTTTTTAAATCCTATTTTACCCTTCGGTGTGTTTTTAGTAAAATATATGAAAGGAATCTTCTGTCATTTTTCGTACAAGGTACTTTTTTGGCTTTTCTGACAAAAGTATGAGAAGAATGTTTTTTTAACTTATACGGCAAGAATGGATTTTTGAAACATTATTTCCAAGAATCTTCCTTTACAATATTTCAAGTTTATTTTTAATCAACTTCTTTTAGTTTATAATTGTATGACATATTAAGAGAGGAAAAGTGTTTTTGAAGAAGAAGGATATTTTCCTCAAGAATTCATTTCAAGTGTTTTATCAAAATTATTCTCCATCTTAGATAATATAGGGTTCTTCTTTTATCCCTATTATTACATTGATTTTATTATGTTGTGATGGAATTATTTTTATGAATTCCTTTATCATATATGAATTGTTTTATGATGTCATGTTGTTTAAGAATCCCATTTTTATTACATGTGTTATGAAATGATGTATGGTTTATGATTTTGTGGCACACATAAGAATGGTATCATTATGAGATGGGTGGGACCTATATCTCCATCCAATGAATTGGGTAAAGATTTTATATCTCATGAGATAGACATGGCTGGAATGGTAGGTTATACCGGTTCAGTGAAACAGGACTGAAACGAGGGTGACTCGGTTCAGAAAGGGACTTTGTCCACTAAGATAGTCTTGGCAATGAGTCTTGACTAACAAGAAATGATTTTCTATGATTATTTATGTACGCCATAAAGTTTCATGTTGTAAGTTATGATTATTGTGATTACATTTCACTGCCATGATTTATCCCATGTTATGAAATTATGATCTCTTTTGCAGGTTAAGATTACCAAAAGTTATGTGCTTGTGTATACGATGTGATTGATATTTCTTTTTTTTTACCCTTACTGAGCATTTGAGCTCACCCATTTGTATGTTTTCTTTCCCCAGGTCAGGAAGAAGGTTATTAAGTAGGATATGCCAAAAAGGGACCCTAGATATGATGAAATAAGTGGGAGGCAAAGTTGATGCTTTATGAACCAGTTGTTTATGTTTCCCAGTTTCTTAATTCACTATACCTATATGGTCCTTTCGTGGTTTTGTTATATGTTGTAATAAGTATTCTTCAATTTTGAAGTATTAACAATGTATGTAATGTATGGGTCGTTATAGTTGGTATCAGAGGAAAGGTATAGTCATCCTTTGGAAACTAGGATGTGAAAGCCTTAGTAAGAATCCTATGGATAAGTCTAAGCATAGAACTCAATCTTAGTGTTTTAGAAATGGACATGAATAACCTAGGATAAGACCTTATGTGTGAAATTTTATTCTTGATTATGTGGTTTTCCTATTATAATTAGTGTTGCTCACACTATTCTTCTTGGTTTTAGTCAATGGCTAGAACCCGAAGGAACCGTGTTAATGCGGAATGCGACGGGAAATGCAATGATTGTCCCCCTGAGCAACCAAACGTTATGGGAGATGGAATTAAAAATCTTGTAGCCATGCTCACACAACTTTCTCAAGCTATGAATCATGCAGTACTTCCAAACGAGCAAAGGAAGGAGCAACATTCTGTTGAATCCTTCATGAGGTAGCGTCCACCTTCTTTCAGCGGGTCTACTGATCCATTAGTTGCTGAACAATGGATTAGTACTACAGAAAAGATATTTTCAGTTCTTCAATGTTCTGAACATGATAAAATCATCCTAGCAGTGTATCGTTTGGAAGGAGATTCTGATCAATGGTTGAATCTTATTAAGAATACGAGTCAAAGGGATGAAATTGAGTCCATGGAATGGGACGAGTTCAAGAACTTATTATTCAATAAGTACTTCCCTCTTATTATCCAAACAAAGATGGAGAGAGTGTTTCTTGAACTGATGCAAAAGGATGATGAATCTGTTGGTACCTATGAGGAAAATTTTACAAGACTTGCAAGGTACGCTTCTGGTATTATTATCCAACCTGAGAGTAAGATCGATCGATTCTTTAGTGGCATAAAACCAAGTCTTCGAAGGGCGTTATCCATAAGGGACTTCAATAGCTACGTGTAAATGATTCGATGTGCTCTCAAAGTCGAGATGGAGATTAGAGTAATCCATCATTAATATAGGCTTGATAAGAAGAGGAAAATGGAATACAATGGAAAATCTAAAGAGCACACTGAAAAGAAGATGAGCTTTCCCATATTCTCAAAGTGTAGAAAGAAACATGGAGGGAGTTGTCTTAAAGTTACAAGTAAATGTTTCAAATGTGGAAAGGAAGGTCATCGAGCATTTGAATGTCGCGATGATGGGAAAAAGATGACTAATGATGCAAACAAAGGAAGGGATACTCAGAATTAACCTACTACACTTCAATGTTTCAAGTGCAAGGAGATGGGGCATTATGCCAATAAATGCCCTAATCCAAGGGTTGATGATGATGGTCGACGTCAACAAACTCTTAAGGCTAAAGACAAAGGATAGTCACATGCAATTTCTATCAGCGATGTGGAGTACGATAACGATGTGGTGAAATGTACAATTACCATCCACTCTAAAGTAGAAAATGTTTTATTTGATTCTGGATCCACCCACTATTTTATTTCTGAAGAACATTCTAAGGGTTTAACCGTATTACCTCAATAATTAGATGTTGAGTTAGCTGTGACAACACCTAATGGCACAACAGTAGCATCAAAAGTTTATAATTCTTCTCCGATCGAAGTTTGTGGGAAAGTGCTTCCTGCAAATCTTGTGATCCTTCCTATAGTGGAATTTGATGTGATTCTTGGCATTGATTGGCTTTCTTTATATGGAGCTCATATCAATTTCCAAAGAAGGGAAGTCACATTTCATATTCCAGATCAATCTATGATCGTCTATCAATGCAAGGATGAACATAACCTTCCAGTGGAAATTTCATCCATCTTATGGGTCTTGATTCCACTAAATGAAGGTTATTTATCTCAAATGGTTGGTGAGAAACCCACGATTAAGAATATTCCCATTGTACGGGAGTTTGATGATCTCTTTCCGGAGGAATTACTGGGACTTCCACCAAATCGTGAAGTTGAGTTCTCAAAAGAACTCGTACTGGGTGCTTTGCCTATTTCAAAGACACCTTATAGAATGGCCCCAATTGAGTTGCATGAATTGAAGAAGCAACTCCAAGAGAATCTTGATAAAGGATTCATACGCCCTAGTGCGTCACCTTGGGGAGCACCTGTTCTATTTGTTAGGAAGAAAGATGGATCAATGAGACTCTGCATTGATTATCGAGAAATTAACAAGATCACTATCAAGAACAAATATCCTCTCCCATGCATTGATGACCTATTTGACCAACTACACGGAGCTCAATACTTTTCCAAGATTGATCTTCGTTCAGGGTATCATCTATTAAGGGTCAAAAGGGAGGATATACCAAAGACGGATTTCCATACAAGGTATAGACTCTATGAATTTATAGTGATTCCATTTGGTCTTACTAATGCCCCTGCTATCTTCATGGATCTGATGAATAAAGTCCTTAGAGATTATCTTGATCAATTTGTGGTAGTCTTTATAGACGATATTCTTGTCTATTCAAAGAGCAAGGAAGAACATGAAGATCACTTGAGAATTATATTGAAGACCCTGAGAAAGGAGAAGCTTTATGCAAAATTTACCAAGTATGAATTTTGGCTTCAAAAAGTTGCATTTTTGGGTCACATAATCTCAAAAGAGGGGATATCTTTGGATCCAACAAAAACAGAGGTTATCGAAAGATGGTCGAGACCAACAACAGTAACTGAGATCCAATGTTTTCTTGGTTTGGCTGGATATTATCTAAGTTTTGTGAATGATTTTTCACGATTATCTAATCCACTCACCATGTTGACTCGGAAAGGAGTTAAGTTTGTCTGGACGGAAGAATGTGAAGAGAATTTCAAGGAGTTGAAAAGAAGGTTATCCAGTGCACCTGTGCTCACACTGCCTTGTAGTGGAGAAAGGTTTGTAATCTATATTGATGCATCCAAGAATGGATTAGGGTGTGTTCTTATGAAAAATGATATGGTGATAGCTTATGCCTCACGACAGTTGATAATCCATGAGCAAAATTACCCAAAACATGATTTTGAGTTAGCTGCGGAAATCTTTGCATTAAAGATTTGGAGGCATTACCTTTATGGTGAAAGGTGTGATATTTATACTGATCATAAAAGTTTAAAATATATTTTCACACAAAAGGAGTTGAATATGCGTCAAAGAAGATGGTTGGAGCTGATTAAGGATTACGACTGCTCAATACATTACCACCCTGGGAAAGCAAACAAGGTGGTAGATGCATTAAGTCGACAGGACCATGCTAGTTTATCCATGATGAGGATCACAAAAGATCCAATATTTATGGATTTACAAAGGATGGATCATGGAATTATAATTGAAGGGGAAAAATCTTATCTTTGTCAAATGAATGTTCAACCATCTATACATGTGAAGATTAAAGTGGCACAGAAAGAAGATGTCGAGTTACAATAGAAGGTGAGAAATGTTCCTGAGTTCAACCTTGATTGTGATGGGATAATAAAATTCAGGAATTGGGTTTGTGTTCCTCCCATCCCCAAATTAAATAAGGATCTTCTGGATGAGGCTCATAGTTCTTCATTCTCTATTCATCCTGGAAGCACGAAGATGTATAGGGACCTGAAAGAGTACTTCTGGTGGGATGGCATGAAAAGAGATGTTGCTGAATATGTCTCTTGATGCTTGGTTTTTCAACAAGTTAAAGCTGAGAGACAGAAGTCTTAGGGGTTGTTACAACCATTACCCATACCCGAATGGAAATGGGAAAACATCACTGTGGACTTTGTCACAGGACTTCCAAAGGCAATAATTCTATCTGGGTCATAGTTGATCATCTTACAAAGTCTACACACTTCATTGTTATTAGAGAGGATTTATCTCTGGATCAGCTTGCCAGGATATATGTAAAGGAAGTGGTAAGATTGCATGGAGTACCACTTTCTATTATATCTAATCGGGATCTGAGATTTACCTAGAAGTTCTGGCGAAGTCTTCAGCATACTCTGGATACAGAGTTGAGTTTTAGCACTACTTATTATCCTCAGATAGACGGTCAGTCTGAGAGAACAATTCAAACCCTAGAAGATATGTTGAGAGCTTGCTCTATGGATTTCAAAGGAGGTTGTGATCAACACCTACCTTTGGTGGAATTTTCTTATAATAATAGCTTTCACTCCAGTATTCAGATGGCTCCTTATGAAGCTCTCTATGGAAAGAAATGCAGGACTCCAACTTGCTGGGATGATGTTGGGGAAGAGAAAGCTATTAGGACCTGATCTCATTGATGAAATGGCAGAAAAGGTCAGATCTATTCAACAACACATAAGAGCAGCTCAGAGTCCACAGAAAAGTTATGCCGACAACCGAAGAAAAGTCCTAGAGTTTGAAGTGGGTGATAAAGTGTTCTTACGAATATCTCCCTGGAAGAGGGTTATGAGATTTGGAATGAAGGGGAAGTTGAGCGCTAGATATATCGGTCCTTTCGAAATACTGGATCATGTTGGGAAGGTAGCTTACCAATTGGTGCTTCCACCAAATCTCTCTCAAGTTCATGATGTGTTCCATGTATCTCTCCTGAGAAAGTACATACCTGATCCTTCACATGTACTCAGCTCAGAAGTTGTACCGCTGGAGCAAGATCTTTGTTATAAAAAACAACCGATAGAGATTCTGGATCGTAGCGAAAAGTCCTACGAAACAAGACCACTCGATTGGTGAAAGTTTTATGGAGGAACCACCAATTAGATGAAGCTACATGGGAACTTGAGTATGTGATGAGGGAGAGGTATCCTCATCTGTTTGTTACAAAGTTACGAATTTCGAGGGAAAAATTCATTTTAAGGGGGGTAGAATGTAACACCCGATACTTTTATGTTATATAAATCATCAAAGGAATATTTTTCTACACAACATTTTCTTGGCTTGCTTTACATGAAATCGTGACCTTCCTCGATAGCATGCGTCGTACGCAATACCGAGTTTCACTAAACAACGATATGCTATTAAAATATTATTAAAACTAGCCGTTATGAATAGTAATAACCACTTTTAAAAATTTATTAAATTTTATTTTTCAAAATGGACTTCATTTTTGGATTTGGAATATCGAAATTAGCCTAGGTTGAAATTTTGGTATTTTTCTGAAAACTTTCAATTTTTGATGAATAGTGAAACCACTAAGTGGTAGTTAAAAAACTGAATTTTTCATAAAACGTAATTTTACCGCTTCTGTGAGTGGAATTTCGAAACTCTGAGAGACACGGTTAATATCAAGGACTAAAATGTGGTTCAATGAGATGAAAATAATTTTTGGTGAATAGTAACTTTTTACTTTTTTTACTACGGTAAAAAGAAAATAGGGTAATTAAGGGTAATGATGGTAATATTATTACCCTAACACATGTCATAATTCTATTGGATAAGTTTAATTCGACCAAAAACAAACTTAGGAATATAATATGACCATTTAGACCCACTTGGATTAGATTAGGACATTTATTATTAATTTATTTAAAGAAGGGTTAAAATAGTTAAAATCAATGTTTAATAAGTAAATAATTTTTAATATGGAGTTATACATAAGATAAATTCGACTATAAATATTAATTATAAAGATAGAAAGATTTCCTACATAATGGTATTTTATTTGTAATTTTGAGACATTAAATAATTTAATTTATATATGACACAATGATGATGCAGTAATTATCTTATTAATGAAATATTGACATAATTGATGTTATAAAAACCAAAATAAATGTAATTTTAGACTTTTTATGAATCCCACTAATTTTCTAGGTTAATATGACATGTTAGTATTGATTTAATTAACTTGGTTCGAACTAATAATTCATTTATGTGTTTCACAAAAATCAATTACTAAATAGTGTCAAAATTGACATAAAATAGTTTTTAAAACAAATATTATATTGGTAATTGTTATTTTATTCCTAAACATCTAAGGTTTGGCCAAATGACTTAGATACGGTTATATATATTAATAATAAACAACTTGGGGTTCGTTTGGCTGCTTATAGTAAGTTTATTAACCTTATAGTATAAGAACACAAGAAGACATGGTAAAAGTAAAATTATTTAACTTAAAGTTAAATCTAAATGATAAGGTTAAAATAGGAACCTAAACATGTATAAATTCTATTGGATGAGAGGATTTAGACCAATCCCTACCTTAGATTCGAAATATATTAATTTGGAGCTATTTAAAACCGAACATGACTTTATAATAAAATAATAGTTTTAGTTATTACAAAGGTGCCCCTCTCCTCCCTTATAAAAGGACACCTCCTTCCCGTCTTCCTCACACCACTTGGAGCCTTCAAGCTCGGCCAACCCCTACCACGTTCTCCTCTCCATTTCCCGAGAGACATCCTAGAGGTTCTGTTCTTCTTCAATGATCAATTTTAGTGCCCTAAAAGAAGGTCTCAAAGAAGCACTTCAAAGAAGAGGTAATGTTCGTTACTGATTCTTTCATCATTATTTCTTCTTCCACTTCTTCTTCTTTAGTTGTTTCATTATGAAGTAATAACATCAGTATCACTCATATACTGATATGTTATTATACGTATAAAACAACCCTATTTCACCATCTATCCATCCTACGGAAAAAGAAATCACTGCGCGTGCGTACGTACGGAATACCGTCTCCACGCCGTGGTGTAATCTATTTTCCACCACCACCTTACTTGGATGGGTATAATGGTGTAAATAATGACCATATATGACTACTATAAAGTGATATTGATTCTGAAATAGTATACATACACTCCAAAACAATTCCACGATCATAGGAATGATATCATCACTCGTGCGTACGTATGGAATACCATCTCCACGATGTGATGCGACTCGTTCTACATGATCTTCATTTCATAATGATTATATAAATGAATTGAATGAATGAATATGATATATATTACACTAATACCATTCTGGAAATGAGGTATCTATAACCTAAAGAAAAGAATAAGAATTTATTCGACAAAACACGCATAAGAACAAAAAGTTATAAACACCCGAATAACAAGTAGCAATGAAATATTGCTACTAAGAAGCTAAGAATATGACCATATATGATATCATAAAAATAAGTATAATTCTGGATTAAGTCAATAACATTATTTAAATCATTATACAGGAGGTTCGGACACTTACAAAGCAAGTCGGACCTAAGGTAAGGAAAATATCACAATCTCATTTTTATCCGAGATTGTTTATACTTTAGAATTTACTGGGGTGTATTTTATCATCCACATCCATGTTTCCTCAATATATAATATTATTTCCATTCACCTTCAATTTTTTAAATCCTATATTACCCTTCAGTGAGTTTTTAGTAAAATATATTAAAGGAATCTTTTTTCATTTTTTGTAAGAGGTACTTTTTTGACTTTTTCGAAAAAGTACGAGAAGAATGTTTTTTTAACTTATACGGCATGAATGGATTTTTAAAAAATTATATCCAAGAATCTTCCTTTACAAGTTTTCAGGTTAATTTTAATAAACTTCTTTTAGTTTATAATTGTATGACATATTAAGAAAGGAAAAGTGTTTTTGAAGACAAAAGTATATTATCCTCAAAAATTCATTTCAATTGTTTTATCAAAATTATTATCCATCTAAGATAATATAGGGTTCTGTTTTTATCCCTATTATTACATTGATTTGATTATGTTGTGATGGAATTATTTTTATGAATTCTTTTATCTTATATGAATTGTTTTATGACGTCATGTTGTTTAAGAATCCCATTTTTATTACATGGGTTATGAAATGATGTATGGTTTATGATTTTGTGACACACATAAGAATGGTATCATTATGAGATGGGTGGGACCTATATCTCCCTCCAACGCATTGTGTAAAGATTTTATATCTCATGAGATAGACATGGCTGGAATGGTAGGTTATACCGGTTCAGTAAAATAGGACTGAAATGAGGGTGACTCAGCTCAGAAAGGGACTTTTTCCACTAAGATAGTCTTGGAAATGAGTCTTGACTAACAAGAAATGATTTTCTATGATTATGTGTCTACGCCACAAAGTTTCATGTTTTAAGTTATCATTATTGTGATTACATTTCACTGCCATGATTTATCCCATGTTATGAAATTATGATCTCTTTTTCAGGTTAAGATTACCAAAAGTTATGTGCTTGTGTATACGATGTGATTGATATTTCTTTTGTTTACCATTACTAAGCATTTGAGCTCACCCTTTTGTATGTTTTCTTTCCCCAGGTCATGAAGAAGGTTATTAAGTAGGATATGCCAAAAAGGGACCCTAGATATGATGAAATAAGTGGGCGTCAATGTTGATGATTTATGAACCAATTGTTTATGTTTCCCAGTTTCGAAAGACACTATACCTATACGGTCATTTCGTGGTTTTGTTATATGTTGTTATTTGTATGCTTCAATTTTAAAGTATTAACAATGTATGTGAAGTATGGTTCGTTATAATTATAATCTCCAATGATAAATGTGTAATTTTATCAAGGTGATGGTGTATCAATGACATTTTATGTGGGTGTATGTCTCTACATAACTACATGTTGTAGGAATTTTGACAAATTCCTTACCCAAATAAGCGTTTGAATGACATTGATTGGATCTTGGAGTTATGTAAACCCCCAATAGTGAAAATGTGTAGATATGGGACCCCCGTTCCCAAAAGTATGGTGATGTTTCCATGATATACAGGTATGTGTTCTTTAACATGATTCATTCCACAATTATGTGACCTATTAGTTCATCAAAAACTGGAAATAAACTATGGCTATAAAATGAGAGAAAATGAATTAATCCATATAGGGGAGAAGCTGATTGGGGGAGAAGTGTAGTAGGGGTGTTTAAAACCTAACAATGCTAATTATGATATATTAGTGGTAATATATCATGAAATATGAGGTTCATGATGAAATAAGTTTACTATTATTGGAATTCTGTGTTTTATTGATGAAATTTTCATGCTACTCTTGTTTCTCAAGATGAACATGACTCATGTGGGCTTAGAGTGTGTTCTGAGTATATCACCGATCACTAATATAATTATAAAAAGAATGTTTTTTTAATACGGATGAAGCTTTAAGGTGGTTTCCAAATGTGAAGTGTTCCCAACGAACCAAAAGTGGAATATTTTTTTTGGAAAAAAACCTATTGGTGGTGCTTTTAGGTTGATTGTGATTTTTGAAAATGAATGATGTTGTGGAAAAATCTATTGGTAAAATTAAGAATGAAGAGCTATCTTTTAAATTTTCCAAATCATGACTGCAGACCCACAACTGTGAATCAAAAAAAATTACGAATACAGAATTACACAAGGGACTCAGGAAAAGTGGGAATTTGTAATTGCATTGGGGATGTATGCAAAGAGATAATTTAGAAACATACCAATGACTCATGAATAATCAAAATGAAAAACTAGTTTCATGGACCGTGAATTATGAATTAAGGTTCACAGATCATGAATGGTGGCTAGTGGATCATTGATTGTGAATGGTGAAATTGTTTCATGGTGCGTGAATGTTGAATGAAGGTTCACATAGATTGAACAAGACTCCCACAAGGGGGATTCATGGATTGTGAATGTTGAATAGGGGATTTTCTATGGAATAATGACAGGAGTTTCACTAAGTGTGAATTTTGAACATGTCTTCACACTAGGTATTATCACTTGGAAGATTCGTGGGGGTGAATGTTGAACTAGACTCACACTAGATCTCATGGTTGGAGATTCATAGAATATGAACAAGAATAATGAATGGTGTTTCATAGAGGATGGGATAGTGATGAGACCTATAGTTTTTCTGACATTTTTTGAGTTAAGAAATTTTATTTATGACTATAAATACCTATAAAACATCTATATACATCCAACAAGATTTTATTAAAAGTATTAATCTACATATATTTATAGATAGAATGTTTGTAGAGAGGACTTACAAAGGAGGTTTGCTGAGAGGACTCGTGAAGGAGGTTTATGGAGAGGACTTGTGAAGGAGGTTCATATAGAGGGATTAAGAAGGAATTTACAATAAGTATGTGGGGTGCATGATCTGATCAATATCATGCACAAATAATTAATATAGTTCACACCAAAGGTCCACACCGATGGTTGATTCCGGGAGATCTATCAAATAGGGTTTACACCATGGGTTCACATAAGGGTTCGCACTAAGAGCACATGCAATGTATGAACATGATATCACACTGGATCTTGCATAATTGTATGCCCCATGATTATTAGAATAGATTTATGTGATATATTATAACTCATGTTTATAACACTAGAGTCATATGACTAGAGATACAAACATTTATTACCTTCAGAGATATATTATAGTCATATCTGAATTATGAAGAAGAATAAGAAAACGTAGGATTTTCCCCATTTCGAAATATATGATGAAGGATTTTTTTCACCACTATATTAATGGTAGTGAAAGAAATGCTTATCACATCATGAATATAGTTAAAAAGTAGAGTTAATTGATGTGTCTAAAACAAATAACTGTTTTTTCTAGTTTTCCAGATAGTGGAATTTCTACACCAATGTTTCTCATGGAAGTGAATGAGTGGCAAGGAAATAAATTCAATAGAGCATCATATTGTAATAAAGGATAAATTAATTTTTTATAATGAATGGGCCTATATATCTATAAAATATTTTTGATCCTTTTAAGAGTAGTGAGAAATGAAAGTGGAAGAAAGTGGGATTTTCCACGGGTAGTGAGGCATCAAAAGAGTGTTATGGAGTGACCCTTGGGAAAAAAGTGATGTGACTCAAAACATTGTGAATGTAGTGTTCTTTGTAATAGATGTGATATCACCCAAACATTGTATTATGGAATCAAGGGTTAATTGATTTGGTACATCAACACATTTTCAATGTATTATCTTTAGCCACAAACAAGTTAGGATGAACCAAGTATAATTGATGTTTCTCATTCATGCATTCATTTATATTCATACATTAATATGTGGATGGGAGATAAGATTGTTTTGTTTGATGAAAACAGATATAAAGGGGGATTTTTTATAATATTTCATAACATGATTCGCCCCCCCCCCCCCCTCTAAGGTTATTAACCTTGTTGGGATAACATGACTAATTGTCATAAAATTAGATCTTATGATGAATAATCTTTACAGAACACTTATTGATCTATATTATAGGAATACAGAGGCTCATCCAAGAATTATATATCCCTGTAATACATTGGGTAATGTTTTCATATCTTGTTATTATATGAATGGTGAAAGGGAGGTTACCCTAATAACAGTATATTGTGATGAATCAGTAGTTATCCTGAACTTATTAATATTATTCCATTTTATATTTAGTTTCCATTTTTTCATGTTTCCATTATGTAATCATATTATATCATTCATCGGTGAGAATTTTTGTGATTATAAGCCATTTTATTTCTCATTTTAATTCCTATTGATAATAATTTATTACTTAAATCATGTTATTCATTGATTATTTTCTTACTAGGCATAATATCTCTCCCATTTCATTTGGCTTCCCCCTTATTATAATGTACAAATCTAGAAGATAAAGATATTTTATTTGAAATCAATGGTTTTTATTTTATGTATTAATATTTTTATTTAATATTATTATTATATGTACCTAATTACCCAAATACATTATTCTTCATGATCAACTGGGGTTATATTAAATGTATCTTATATATTCAATCATGAAATATACTATATAAAAAATATTCATTGTCATAGTCTGTATCAAATAAAAGAATATTTACTTTTGTAAATAGAATTAAAAATATTATTTATAGAGTTATGAAAAAGAATAATCATAGAAAAACAACGACAAATTTTTGTAAACTATAGAATATGACAACAGGTGTCACCTTTTTTATTCAATAAGTCGATGTGACTGTAGCACAATATTATGCATGGAAAATAACCCCAAATGGTTCAATAGTCTGTTATTGATCATCACCTAACTAATGAAAAGGGGGATTTAGGGACACTTGGTTTGACACTTATAGAGAATATGTGTTGGCAAATTTAGAATATTTTTATAAAACATTATAAAAAGAACAAAAAATTAAATTTATTTTATGATTAGATACATCCTGGATAACTTATATTGAACCCTAAAATTCATAAGCTAAGGAATGTAAGTAATTTATGAATTAATACAATAATTTACATAGTTTCTTGCCTATTTTTTTAGTATTTTGAAAATTATCATCTCTAATATTCACATTACTTTTAGTTAACAGATTAGAATAAGAGAAACATAATCAATATCCACTGTGATGTGAACTGAAATTAATTCCAAAATTAGATACCAAATTGGTTGAGAGAAGGTGTAAAAAAATAATGTAAATATGATATCAGTTAAATATTTTTTTTATCAATATCATAAATTAGGGTAAAACTCACAACAGCCTAATAAAATATAAATTTATTATTAATATTTTTATATAAGAGGGGACACAAAATATTAATGGATAA
This sequence comes from Viscum album, assembly GCA_963277665.1. Lineage (NCBI taxonomy): Eukaryota > Viridiplantae > Streptophyta > Magnoliopsida > Santalales > Viscaceae > Viscum > Viscum album. The sequence goes on along the minus strand of OY728156.1, from coordinate 1,425,756,258 downwards.
TTTGATCTATTAATCATAGAAAAATGGATTAACTACATTGAAAGTATATTCTCCACACATCATTTCTTTACATAAGAGAATTTTATGTTAGTTGATTATCATATAGAAGAAAAAGATGGTCAATGGTGTACATTGGATAAAAAGATGAATCCCAAAGAGCAGAAGAAAGCAATGGAGTTGAAAAAACTTACTAAAATGTTTTTTGATAAATACACTCCATATATAATCTAAAATAATATGGATATGGAAGTACATATCCTCATGAAAAATGATGAAAAATGAATGAGGTTATAAAATATAAACTTAAGTATACATTCATGATTTTCCTATGGCTTTATCATCTCCTCGAAAAGGAATGTTGTATGCTTCTTTTGTGGGATAAAGATGAGTTGTAAAATCATTGTTTTTCTCATTAGGTATGTATCCTTTTATTTCATTTTTAAACTTCTATTAGTATAGTTGTGTTGGTTTGGGATCTTTAATGGACCCTTAAGGGGCATTGGGGTTCTTATGGGAGGAATAAAGAGTTGTATTGGTTTCTATACTATTGAATTATATATTGTGAAAATTAGTGGATTAAATAGTAAATAGTAAATTTATGGCACAAAACATTCATACCCCATAAATGGACTTGGAAAACCCTATAATGTGTGTGGATTTATTTTGTATATAACCATTTTTTTGACATTAACATATTGAGTATCTTAAAAAAAGAGGTAAATCATATTTTAATTATTAATATAATATAACTAGGAAATCAATCATCATCTTCCTTTCAAAGACCACATTAACTACCCATTGAGAGATTATACCCTCCCTTACATTGGATTTGGGATTACTCTTTAGAATCATGTCTTCTTGATCTCCATAATTGTTTTGGATATGTACTTGGAATCTCTCAAATTATATTTCGTCCTTTCTCTGATTATATATCAATATGTAATACTTAATGCATGAAATATTTATTCCTTAATTTTTTAGGTGTTAATATATTTATTTTTTCTCCAAATAAATAATGAATTAGTAGCAGATATTGGATAGGGAGTCTTCTACCATGATATGCTAGGTGGTCTCATGGTTTTTCTAATTTGTTTATTTTTCTACATATTGTTTTGTTGTTCTACACCAAAAACAAGTTGAGTGTTGAATATTAAATTATATTTTATAAAATTAATTGTGTTTTCTTATATTTATATGACTAATGTGATGCATAATCATTGATAAGGTTTATGGACCATAAATAGAACCACCCATTTGGTTGTATTTCTAAACTCGAAAAATCAACCATGTGTTACATTTGAATATTATTAAACTAATTATGTTTTTCCTTAACCATTGTAATATGGAGGTTATGATTAATAAAATTTAAATTTATATAATTAAATTGAATGGAAGGATTTGTTTAATGATAGGCCACAAATTCAAATGTTATCAATTTGAACTATATTATTCGGTGATTTATAATTTTCCTTTAAAAATTATATTTTCATCTTGAATTAATGATTTGTTAAATTAAATTGTTAGATTGAGCAACCATTACCATTCATTCTTCTATGTCGATGATGAATCAAGGGTTCCAACTTGGAACAATATGGACTGTTTCATTGGAATTATTAATTTAAATTGAATCATTAAATGGATTTAAATTATTTCATGTGAAATATATAGATCACCATAATAATTATGTTGATGTGGACATTGGGGAAAATAAACTTCCTTAGTTCCATTATTGACACATAGTTTCAATACATGGAAATCAATGTTGGTCTTGTTGGGTAGTGCTTTATATTATACCATGAGTGAAACATAGGTTTCATATATGCAAAAACCTAGAATGAAATCATACGGTGATGTATTTATACTTGGACTAGAGTGATACCATGGTTCCAATAAGGAATTACCCAGATGGTAATTTAGGGTGATGGTTTGATAATTAAATTAGATTGATACCTAAGTTTCTAACATTAAGTACTTTTATGGGATCTGGTTGCGAATATGCACATTTACTAATTATTATAAATTATCTTCATTCTATGTAAAATATCATGCTATGAATTTATTAATTTTTTTTAAATATGGATATATTTTAAAACATCCCTTGACTATGTATAATGGCCTAGAATGTGTTGATACACTATACCAATATGTTCTATTGAGTAATTCATGGGAATTTTCTGGATACTGGGTCTATTTTATAAATAATATCATAAATGGGTAATCGATCGGGGAAATGACATCATAAGATGAAGAAACTGGTATCAATCGAGATTCCTATGTGCATATTTTTCAGAAATGTGAATTTCATGTTAAATTTATAATTTACATTATTCATCCAAACTACTTCATTATATACTCCTAGACTGGATGGAATTAGAAACTATTGGTTGTGGCCTATAGAGTATATCTCAAAACCTATTTGGGCCATTGTTTTTTACAAGGGTATATTTAAAGGATATATAGTGGGACATGGTAAATTGGCCTAATATGGTCACATGATTTATCTGTAATTAAATGAGAGGTGTGGGAAGATGACGAAATTATTTTACATGATACTGTTAGATATTTATTTTGATCATCTATTTATTTTTTGAATCATGTTTTATATTCCCATTTCATTTTCCCACGTACTCCACTTTTTATCATGAAATTATAATAATTTTCTTTTGAAATATGATATGGAATCAACTTGTTTATTCATTCTATCTTTTTGATTTAAATATTTCACTGCTGGTTATTTTTCACGAGTCCACTATTTTTTAATTTAGTGATTCTATAGTTTCAACATGTGATCAAGTGGGTATTATCTCTGGAACATCTTCTTAAAGACCATAAATACTACTCTCAACCCCCTAGTATAATGGGAGTGTATTTTGAGACTATGTGTGTAGAGACCCGAAGCTTGACGTACATTGAAATTACATTACATTTGGGGAATTCTTAGTATATAACAAAAACACACACACAAGGATCGTAATAGTTCAGTGTCTTTGGAAACTCGGAATAAAATCTTCTAATCCTGGTTAAAGATCTTCAATATCTCCCATAAAGATCTTCCTTTTTTTATACCAAAAACCTTTCTTTATATCCTGGGGAAAAGAAAACATAAAAGGGTGAGCTCAAATGCTCAGTAAGGTAAACAAAATAAATATCAATCACACCATATTAATAAGAACATAACATTTTGGAATTCTTAACCTGCAAAAGAGAGCATAATCTGATAACATGGGATAAATCATGGCGGTGAAATGTAATCACAATAATAATAACTTAAAACATGAAACATTGTGGCATACACACATAATCATAGAGAATCATTTCTTGTTAGTCAAGACTCATTTCCAAGACTATCTTAGTGGACAATGTCCATTTCTGAACCGAGTTACCCTCGTTTCAGTCTTGCTTCACTGAACCGGTATAACCAACCGTTCCAGCCATGTCTATCTCATGAGATATAAAATCTTTACCCAATGCATTGGAGGGAGATATAGGTCCCACCCATCTCATAATGATACCATTCTTATGTGTGCCACAAAATCATAAATCATACATCATTTCATAACCCATGTAATAAAATGGGATTCTTAAACATCACGCCATCAAAATCCATAAACAATTGATATCATTTCATCATAAGAAAATTGAAACCATTTAAATCATAGAGACATTTTACATGAAACATACATATCAAATAATGACATCTTAGATGGAAAATAGTTTTGAGGAAAAACACTTGAAATGAATTCTTGAGGAAAATATCATTTCTTCTTTAAAATCATTTTCTTTTCACAAAATTTCATGAAATTTTAAAATACAATTGTTTTGTTGAAAATAATCATGCAATCTTGTAGAGGAATCTTCTTGAAAATGAGGTATTATGAAACTGTAAAAATCCGTTCACGCCGTAAAAGTTAAAAATAATATTCTCCTCGTACTTTTGTCGGAAAAGTCAAAAAGTACCTCGTACGAAAAAAATGACAAAAGATTCATTTCATATTCTTTACTAAAAACTCACCGAAGGGTCAAATTGGATTTAGAATATTTTAAGTGGATGGAAACAATATTACATATTGAGGGAACATGGATGTGGATGATAAAATAAACCCTAGTAAATACCAAAGTATAAACAATCTCGGATAAAAATGAGATTGTGATATTTCCCTTACCTAAGGTCCGATTTGCTTTGTACGTGTCCGAAGATCCTGTATAATGGTTGAAATAATGTTATTGACTTATTCCAGAATCATACATATTGATATGATATCATATATGGTCATATTCTCAGCTTCTTGTTAGTAATATTTCATTGTTACTTGTTACTCGGGTCTTTATTGCCTTTTGTTCTTATGCGTGTTTTGCCGAATACATTCTTATTCTTATTTTAAGGTTATAGATACCTTATATCCAGAATGTTATTAGTGTAACATATATCATATTTATTCATTCAATTCATTTATATAATTACTATGTAATGATGATCATGTAGAACGAGTCGCATCACATCGTGGAGACGGTATTCCGTACGTACGCACGAGTGATGATATCGTTCCTATGATCGTGGAACTGTATTGGAGTATATATATATTATATCAGTATAAATATTACTTTATAATAATCATAAATAGTTTCCAATTACACCATTATACCCATCCTTGTAAGGTGATGGTGGAAAATAGATTACACCACGGCGTGGAGACGGTATTCCGTACGTACGCACGCGTGGTGATTTCATTTTTCCGTAGGATGGATAGAAGGTGAATTAGGGTTGTTTCATATTTATAATAACATATCATTATGTAAGTAATACTGATGTTATTACTTTGTCATGAAACAACTAAAGAAGAAGATGTTGAAGAAGAAAGAAATTGAAATGATCGGTAATGGATATTACCTCTTCTTTGTAACGCCTCTTTGAATCCTCCACATAGGGAACTAAGATTGGTCTTTGGAGAAGACCAGGACCTCTAGGATTATTCTAGGGAAGTGGAGAGGAGAAAATGGAAGGGGTTGGCCGAGCTTGAGTGCTCAAATTGGTGTCAGGAGGAGGGGGAGGAGGTGCCCTTTTATAAGGGAGGAGAGGGGCACCTTAGGAATATCTCAAAATATTATTTTATATTAAAGTCAAAATCGGATTATAATGTCTAAAAAGGGTCTTATTTCGAAGATAAAGTGAGGATGGGTCGAAATCCTATCAACCAATAGGAGTTTGACAAGTTTAGGGTATTATTTTAACCTTATCAATTAGAATTAACTATAAGTTAAATAATTTAACTTTTACCGTGTCTTTTTGTTTTCTTTCACTATATGGTTAATACACTTACTATAACATGAAAAAAGAACCCAAAATTGTTTATTATTAATATATATATCCTTATCTAAGTCATTTGGCCGAACCTTAGATTTTTAGGAATAAAATAACAATTAATAATATAATATTTGATTTAAAAACTATTTTGTGTCAATTTTGACACTATTTGATATATGATTTTTGTGAAAGTCATAATAGAATTATATGTTCGAACCAAGTTTATAAAATCAACATTAATATATCATAGTAACCTAGAAAATTAGAGGAATCCATAAAAATTCTCAAATTACATTTATTTTGGTGTTTATAACATCAATTATGTCAATATTTCATTAATAAGATAATTACTGCATCATCATTGGGTCATAAATAAATTAAATTATATAATCTCTAAAAATTACAAATAAAATACCATTATGTAGGAAATATTTTTAGCTTTCTAATGAATATTTATAGTCGAATTTATCATATGTATAACCCCATATTAAAAATGATTTACTTATTAAACATTGATTTTAACTATTTTAACCCTTCTTTAAATAAATTAATAATAAATGTCCTAATCTAATCCAAGTGGTCCTAAATGGTCATATTTTATTCCTATGTTTGTTTTTGGTCGAATTAAGCTTAGCCAATAGAATTAGGACATGTGTTAGGATAATAGTAATATCATATTTACCCTTAGTTACCCTATTTACTATTAACCACGGTAAAAAAAGTAAAAAGTTACTATTCACCAAAAAATTATTTTTATCTCATTGAACCACAATTTACTTACTGATATCAACCGTGTCTGTCAGATTTTCGAAATTCCATTCACAGAAGCGGCAAAATTAAGTTTTATGCAAAATTCAGTTTTTAACCTACCACTTAGTGGTTTCACTATTCATCAAAAATTGAAAGTTTTCAGAAAAATACCAAAATTTCACCCTAGGCTAATTTCGATATTCCGAATCCAAAAATGAAGTCCATTTTGAAAAATAAAATTTATAAAATTTCAAAAAGTGGTTATTACTATTCATAACGGCTAGTTTTAATAATATTTTAATAGCATATCGTTGTTTAGTGAAACTCGGTATTGCGTACTACACACGCTATCGTGGAAGGTTGTGATTGCGTGTAATGCAAGGCAAGTCAAGGATGCGTGTTGTGAAAGCTCCTTTTGGTGTAGCGTACAACACAAGACATTAAAAAAATTAAAAAGAATAGTTTTCATAAAATCTCGGGCTGTTACATTCTACCCCCCTTAAAATAAATTTCGCCCTCGAAATTTGTCAGGGTTATAAATAATATACTATTCGAAAGTTTCTTTAATAGAAACCCACATCGTAAAAAGGAATACCAAAACTTGTCTTTAAAAACTAAAGTATGAAATGTAACTATTACCCAAATAAACTAATCACTGGGTTTCCACATAGGTGAAAATATGGATATGGAAGAGAAATCTAACCATCATGTTCTGATGGAGAGTGGTAGAGAACATGGCTATGGAAAAGCCAGTAATCACAAATCCATATATTTTTGATGATATAAGGTACCATCTGATTCATTAGGTATAAGATCACTAGGACAACATTTTTGGTTTTCAAGATCATTTCCCTAAAGTTGAAAATTTGCTTAGAATAAATACTTACTTTATTTTGGTACAATCTCACTATTGTTCATGCCTTGAACAATTTCAACTTCATCTCTTAAATAAATGAAGTTGAATTTGTTATTCGTGATGTGTTAGCGGATCATGTGATAGAATGACGGGTCATTAAATCTGTCTCAAACAAAAGGTTAGCAAAAATTATATACATAAGTCAATCTATAGTGAGATTAATCATATATGGTTCCTAAAATGGACTTATACTTCATATATCGTACTGCTTAATAAAATAAAACTAGTTTCTACTAAAGAGGGACTTCCTGTAGGCCAGTGGTAGGCGATAAAGGCCAGTCGCACTTCGGTTGTGGGTTCGATTCCCATAGCCTTGTCCGAAGCGATGGGTTGTCGCCCGTCCTGCAGGTTGTCCTTTTTCTAAAACTACATTACTATAACATCCCATCAATAATATCGAAAAAAATTCTATCCTTAAATAATACTAACTTATGTCTAACATAATCCATTCCAATCTTTAGGCTTATCCATAATACTGCATTCCACTCTCATAACATAGTGAAAAAGATTACCAGAGATTTAATACTGTCGTTAATCCCCATATATCATAAGATATGTCTTGTTGGTCACATTCCAAACATTCAAAGGCCTTAATCATGTATTCTCTTGAATACCCATTGAACCTTAGTGAAAACATGAATGCAGTTAAAAGTTAACACTTTCCACATACCAAAATCCTCAAAATTATTTATACTCAAACCATGATATCACTTAGTCCTTATATCAATCATGAGCTCATGAATACAATCAAACATCTCATTATCTTCTTATCCTTTCATTATGCACTTAGCATCTACTTTCCAAAAGTATCTGAATAACCTTTCATGGTTATTGGTACCATTCATCATACACTTTCAAAACTTAAGGAAAGACAACAGTGTAACAATCCTTAGATGTCTCCTTATTCCATGAGATTACTTATACAACATTACACATGATAAACATGTAATCATTCCACTACATTCTTAGACACTTGACCGAGCTTCAACATTTCTTTCATCTCACATATCATTTGTAGTTTCTTCATCATCATCAACATAAATACTTCCATACGACCATACTGATTCTCTTCATGAGACTTTCCCTTAAGGCATTGGTTTGCATAATGCCCGTACATTCCACATTTAAAGCATTTAACCATTGTTGATGTCGTAGCAATACCATTATCCTCATCAATGGTGTTAACTGAACCTTTTCCTTTGCACTTACTTGCTTTGTGTCCTTCTTTTCCACACCCAAAGCATCTTCCAGTTCCTTTGAAACATTCTCCTTGATGCCTCTTCCCACATGATTTACATTGGGGAAACTGAACTTTCTTTCCTCTATGATCATCATGAAACTCCATCTTTCTCTTATTAGCCGAGTCAGGAAACTTACCAAATTTTACGTTATTGATCATATTATGAGATTGCTGATTCGGCATAATAATGATGTTTGGACTTCCAAATCCCATTTCATTATGAAGAATATCATTCCATTGTCCATCATATCCTCTATTATTGTGAATCATCTTGTTTCCAGCCATTTCCTAAAACCCAAAAAGAATAGTGTGAGAGGCAAAAATCATGCTAGGGAAAACCACATAATAAAGGGGGAGTACCTTAAATATATAACATCTTAGGTTTAATTCTAAGATCGTTAGCGTAATCCTAGTACTATAACCTATACGTATACTTAACCTTAGGGACATCCCTAGACATACCTTAGAAATAACTCTAGGGATCTCACTAACGTTTTCGCATCCTAGTTTCCAAAGGTTGACTAAACCTTTCCTCTGATACCAACTGTAGAGACCCGAAGCTTGACGTACATTGACATTACATTACATTTGCGGAATTCTTAGTACATAACAAAAACACACACACAAGGATCGTAATAGTTTAGTGTCATTGGAAACTCGGAATAAAATCTTCTAATCCTGGTGAATGATCTTCAATATCTCCCATAAAGATCTTCCTTTTTTTTATACCTAAAACCTGTCTTTATATCCTGGGGAAAAAAAACATAAAAGGGTGAGCTCAAATGCTCAGTAAGGGTAAACAAAATAAATATCAATCACATCATATTCATAAGAACATAACATTTTGGAATTCTTAACCTGAAAAAGAGAGCATAATCTCATAACATGGGATAAATCATGGCAGTGAAATGTAATCACAATAATCATAACTTAAAACATGAAACATTGTGGCATACACACATAATCATAGAGAATCATTTCTTGTTAATCAAGACTCATTGGCAAGACTATCTTAGTAGACAATGTCCATTTCTGAACAGAGTTACCCTCGTTTCAGTCTTGCTTCACTGAACCGGTATAACCTACCATTCCAGCCATGTCTATCTCATGAGATATAAAATCATTACCCAATGCATTGGAGGGAGATATAGGTCCCACCAATCTCATAATGATACCATTCTTATGTGTGCCACAAAATCATAAATCATATATCATTTCATAACCCATGTAATAAAATGGGATTCTTAAACATCATGCCATCAAAATCCATAAACAATTGATATCATTTCATCATAAGAAAATTGAAACCATTTAAATCATAGAGACATTTTACATGTAACATACATATCAAATAATGTCATCTTAGATGGAAAATAGTTTTGAGGGAAAACACTTGAAATGAATTCTTGAGGAAAATATCCTTTCTTCTTTAAAATCATTTTCTTTTCACAAAATTTCATGCAATTTTAAAATATAAGGGTTTTGTTGAAAATAATCATGCAATCTTCTAGAGGAAGCTTCTTAAAAATGAGGTATTATGAAACTGTAAAAATCCGTTCACGCCATATAAGTTAAAAATAATATTCTCCTCGTACTTTTGTAGGAAAAGTCAAAAAGTACCTCGTACGAAAAAAATGACAAAAGATTCCTTTCATATTCTTTACTAAAAACTCACCGAAGGGTCAAATTGGATTTAAAATATTTTAAGTGGATGGAAAAAATATTACATATTTAGGGAACATGGATGTGGATGATAAAATAAACCCCAGTAAATACCAAAGTATAAACAATCTCAGATAAAAATGAGATTGTGATATTTCCCTTACCTTAGGTCCGATTTGCTTTGTACGTGTCCGAAGCTCCTGTATAATGGTTTAAATAATGTTATTGAATTATTACAGAATCATACATATTGATATGATATCATATATGGTCATATTCTCAGCTTCTTGTTAGTAATATTTCATTGTTACTTGTTACTCGGGTCTTTATTGCCTTTTGTTCTTATGCGTGTTTTGCCGAATACATTCTTATTCTTCTTTTATGGTTATAGATACCTTATATCCAGAATGGTATTAGTGTGACATATATCATATTTATTCATTCAATTCATTTATATAATTACTATGTAATGATGATCATGTTGAACGAGTCGCATCACATCGTGGAGACGGTATTCCGTACGTACGCACGAGTGATGATATCGTTCCTATGATCGTGGAACTGTATTGGAGTATATATATATTATTTCAGTATCAATATTACTTTATAATAATCATAAATAGTTTCTCATTACACCATTATACCCATCCTTGTAAGGTGATGGTGGAAAATAGATTACACCACGGCGTGGAGACGGTATTCCGTACGTACGCACGCGTGGTGATTTCATTTTTCCGTAGGATGGATAGAAGGTGAATTAGGGTTGTTTCATATTTATAATAACATATCAGTATGTAATTAATACTGATTTTATTACTTTGTCATGAAACAACTAAAGAAGAAGAAGTTGAAGAAGAAAGAAATTGAAAACATCGGTAATGGATATTACCTCTTCTTTGGAACGCCTCTTTGAATCCTCCACTTAGGGAACTGAGATTGGTCTTTTAAGAAGACCAGGACCTCTAGGATTATTCTAGGGAAGTGGATAGGAGAAAATGGAAGGGGTTGGCCGAGCATGAGTGCTCAATTTGGTGTGAGGAGGAGGGGGAGGAGGTGCCCTTTTATAAGGGAGGAGAGGGGCACCTTAGGAATATCTCAAAATATTATTTTATATTCAAGTCAAAATCGGTTTATAATGGCTCCAAAGGGTCTTATTTCGAAGATAAAGTGGGGATGGGTCGAAATCCTATCAAACAATAGTATTTAGACAAGTTTAGGGTATTATTTTAACCTTATCAATCAGATTTAACTATAAGTTAAATAATTTAACTTTTACCGTGTCTTTTTGTTTTCTTTCACTATATGGTTAATACACAAACTATAACATGACAAAAGAACCCCAAATTGTTTATTATTAATATATATATCCTTATCTAAGTCATTTGGCCGAACCTTAGATTTTTAGGAATAAAATAACAATTAATAATATAATATTTGATTTAAAAACTATTTTGTGTCAATTTTGACACTATTTGATATATGATTTTTGTGAAAGTCATAAAAGAATTATATGTTCGAACCAAGTTTATTAAATCGACATTAATATATCATAGTAACCTATAAAATTAGTGTAATTCATAAAAATTCTCAAATTACATTTATTTTGGTGTTTATAACATCAATTATGTCAATATTTCATTAATAAGATAATTACTACATCATCATTGTGTCATAAATAAATTAAATTATTTAATGTCTAAAAATTACAAATAAAATACCATTATGTAGGAAATATTTTAGCATTCTAATGAATATTTATAGTCGAATTTATCTTATGTATAACCCCATATTAAAAATTATTTACTTATTAAACATTGATTTTAAATATTTTAACCCTTCTTTAAATAAATTAATAATAAATGTCCTAATCTAATCCAAGTGGGCCTAAATGGTCATATTTTATTCCTAAGTTTGTTTTTGGTCGAATTAAGCTCAGCCAATAGAATTAGGACATGTGTTAGGGTAATATTTATGTCATATTTACCCTTAGTTGCCCTATTTACTATTAACCACGGTAAAAAAAGTAAAAAGTTACTATTCACCAAAAAATTATTTTTATCTCATTGAACCACATTTTACTTACTGATATCAACCGTGTCTATCGGATTTTTGAAATTCCATTCACAGAAGCGGTAAAATTATGTTTTATGCAAAATTCAGTTTATAACCTACCACTTAGTGGTTTCACTATTCATCAAAAATTGAATGTTTTCAGAAAAATACCAAAATTTCACCCTAGGCTAATTTCGATATTCCGAATCCAAAAATGAAGTCCGTTTTGAAAAGTAAAATTTATAAAATTTCAAAAAGTGGTTATTACTATTCATAACGGCTAGTTTTAATAATATTTTAATAGCATATCGTTGTTTAGTGAAACTCGGTATTGCGTACTACACACGCTATCGTGGAAAGTTGTGATTGCGTGTAATGCAAGGAAAGTCAAGGATGCGTGTTGTGCAAGCTCCTTTTGGTGTAGCGTACAACACAAGACATTAATAAAATTAAAAAGAATAGTTTTCATAAAATCTCGGGCTGTTACAATGTGGCAAGTAGTTAGACTATTATTATTTAGTGGAAGGGTTAATACAGAACATAATTTTTTCAGAGGCATGTTATTTCCACTATTATGGGTGTTATGGAATCAAAACCATGAACATTTCAAGACCTATGATAAAGAGGATGGAATACATGATCAGTTAATGATGTTATTCTGATGTGACACTCCATCACCATTATAAGGTAAATAGGGGGAATATTTCTTTTATTGATGGTTAATTATAAGATCTTGGGTTTTCTTATGCGTTAGATATCCTTTATTTTTTTTGTTTAAACATCTAGTTGGGTAATGTTTTGGTCAAGAACCTATAATAGATCGTCAAGGGATATCGGGGTTCTTCAAAGATGAATCAAGAGATAAAAAAAGTATTAATGTATAAAAAATCAATGCGATAATTTGTGATTTACAACGTAAATTTTTAATATACGGTGTAAAACTAACTTATTCCATAAATGGAATAGAAAAATACCAAAAATATGGGAGTTTTACTATGAAAATCTTTAGTATAAACCATAATTATGTAAAAAACATTTAAAATTAGTGGAAATTACCTTTTCTCTACTAATAACCTGTAACTAACAAATAATTCATCATCATTATTTCATGCACAAAAACAGCCACCTATGTAGAGCCACATCTCTCCCCCCAAGGCTTTGGGATTTCTCCCATATACGGTATTTGATTAGAACAACTTCAGTTACATTGGATCTATACTCGTAAGCTCTCTAATCCTCTTAATTCCTTTAACAGATTATCAGGATCTATGGAATTCAAAATCCATGTAAAAAAAATTCATTATATGTAGGGTATTCATCTATTTTATTCAATTTTTCTGATCTATAAAAAATGATAATATGACAACATATGGGTAGAATACAACCAACATAAGGTATGTTACCTCAATATTATCATAAAAATATTATTTCATATATATTAAAAAGTTATTCTACACATCAATCCTTCCATGCATTGTGTATTAAATATAGTTTTTTAATTAATTTTGAGGTCCTATGTTTATATGAACCATGTGATCCATAATAATTAATGATGTTTGGGGACCCTAAATAGAACCACATATTTGGATGTTATTTATAAACTATCCAAAATAAACCATTAGTGTAACACCCCAAGATTTCATAGTGTGTTATTTCTTCAAAATAATTCAATAACTTGCACTACACGCAACACCGAGTTCAATCACACCATGACTTACAGAAAAAAAGGCATTCAAAAGAGGTTATGAATAGTATTATCTAAATTTTAAACTTTATATAATCCTTATAATTTTAGAATCCATATTATGAGTTTCTTAGATATAATGCAAGAACAAATTCATTTTCAGTATTGCACTTTTATCAACTTTTAATAGTGAACCCTTTTTAAATACAATATTTTAAACTTTTTGACTAAATGGGGACATCAAAAAAATTTAAAATTAAACATCCCAAGCTTCCACGGTACGCTTTCCTTTTAATAATACAGTAGCGTGTGTTGTACGCAAGCTTCGAGTTTTAACACACACCACAATCGATCAAACTAGCCGTTATGAATAGTAATACCTAATTTTTGAAATTATATATATTTTATATTTCAAAATGGACTTCATTTTTGGATTCGGAATATCGAAATTATCCTAGGGTGAAATTTTGGTACATTTCGGATAACTTTCATATTTTGATGAATAGTGAAAATTTCTAAATTTTAATTAAAAACAACTTTTTTAATAAAAATAATTAATAACGATAAATTATGAATTTGAGTGGATTTAAAGTATATTTAGAATATATTTTTACAATTTAATATAATGTTGGTCATTGGACATAATTTTACAATTAAACTGAACATAAACAAGTGTCAATCTTTTGATAGTTATTACCTCTTAAAAACACGCTTTTTGTTTTGACAGCGGGAATTAATTTTAAATTAATTTCTGCCACTTCTGTGTTTTGAATTTAGAAAAATGGATTCCATATTTGGAATCAGGATGATCAAATTGTGTAAATAGGTAACTTTTATTTTTAGACATTTTGAATAATTACTGCGGTAAATATTTTATTTACCATGGTTAAGGGTAAATACGGTAAATAAGGGTTAAAAAATAATATTATAATAATACTAAATTACCCTAAAACGTGTCTTAACCCTATTGGTTGATACATAGTCGACCATGGGCATCTTTGGGTCTATTTTGGGACCCCATGGATCCACTTGTAAGTGATAATGACACTTTATATTAATAAAGTTAAAATAAAAATAAAACTGGCATAAGCTTACATCTTTTAGAAGAACAATTTTTACATAGGGTTATACATGTTGGATATTCGATTATAAATATTCATTAGAAAGATAAAAAGATTTCCTACATAATTATATTTTATTTATAATTTTTAGACATTAAATAATTTATTTTATTTATGACACAACGATGATGCAGTAATTACTATAATAGTGAAAAAATAAAATAATTGATATTATAAATACCCAAATAAATATAATATGAAACTTTTAATGAATTAAACTAATTTTCTAGGATAATATGATATATTAGGATTGATTTAATTGACTTTGTTCGAAGTAATCAATCTGTTATGAGTTTCACAAAAATCAACTAATGAATAGTTTCAAAATTGACATAAAAGAGTTCTTAAAACAAATATTATATTATTAATTGATATTAAATTCCTAAAAATCTAATGATCGGCCAAGAGACTAATATTATGATAGTTTAATAATTAATGGACCACTTGGGGGGTCGCTTGGATGTATATAGTAAGTTTATTAACCATATTATATAAAAATACAAAGAGACATCGTAAAAGTGAAACTAATTAACTTAGAGTTAATACTTAAAGATAAGGTTAATATAAGTACCCAGACCTGTCTAAATTCTATTGGTTGAGTGGTTTTCGACCTATCCCCACCTTAACCGTTGAATAATAAGCTTTGGAGCCATTAGAAACCGAATATTAATTTATTATAAATTAATATTTCTAGCTTTTCCAAAGGTGCCCCCACCCCTCTTATAAAAGGGCACTCCTCCTTCTCATTTCTTCACACCTTCAAAGCCTTTTGGTTCGGCCAAAATCTGCCCAAATACTCTCCCAACATCCCTCACTACAACCTAGAGGCCTTAGTTTGATCAGAAAGCCAACCTATGGAGCCCTTTTGATCAAATCAAAAGGAAGAACCCGAAGAAGAGGTAATGATTTCACCACCCTTCTCCAAGTTCATTTCTTCTTCCACTTCCTCTTTCTTTGTTCTTACCATTCTAAAATAATAACTCCAGTATCTTACATATACTGTGATGTTATTATAAATATGGTACAACCATATTCAGTATTCTATCCACCCTTTGAATAACATGTCACCATACGTGCGTACATACGGCTTACCGTCTCCACGTCGTGGTGTAATTGTTATTCAATATAATATTATTTGGATGGGTATAATAATGATGTGTAACTCATGTAAATAATAAAAATAACATGTTAATGATTCTGTATATATGATATACCATCCATTTATATATTATTTTAATATCAAAAGAATGATATTGTCGCTCGTGCGTACGTACGGACTACCGTCTCCACGAACGCGATGAGATTCATTCTCCATCGTATCCATTCAAGTATAATTATCATTTGATGATTTAAAAATGATGTTTAAGGACTAGATATCATTATGGATATGAATAAGATACAACAACCATGGCTTATGTAACAAAACATATAAAAGAAAATGAGTAAGTTAACTCCCGAAACGACGATAATTCTAAGATATTATTAACAAATCAATGTTAAAAGATCATATATGATATCATATTTTTATATATGATTCTTGTATAATTTAATAACAACTATTTCACCATTATACAGGAGGTTAACCTACCCCAACCAAGGAAAAGTACAAGGTAAGGGTTATTTCACAATCTCTTCATTATCCGAGGTTGTTTATACGTAATAATCTACTGGGATTTCTTTATCATCCACATCCATGTTTCTTCGGAATGTATTTCAAAACATATTTATTATTTACAAGAATATGGGTTAAATTCATTTATACCCCTGTTTGACTTTTTGTAAGTGGTTTATAACGGAATCTTTCCGTCGTTTTCAAAATAAGGTCCTTTTTAACCTTTTCGACAGAATTAAGATAAGAATGTTTTTTTACTTATACGGCGGGTACGGTTATTTTCCGCCGTTATAAAATCGTCAAAGCTTTCCTTACAAGCTTAAAAGAATATTTTCAAGAAAATGTTTTATTTTATATGGCTCTTAAATGATTTCAAAAATAGAAAGAGATATTTCTCTAAAAAGTGTTTTGATTTCATCTATGTCGACATCCTTTAATGGATTTTACGCTTATTTGAAGTTGATTTATTATAATACAAAACTTATATATTGTATTGAAGGTTTTGTGATATGTTTGACTGTGGATGTGCTATTTTATACCGTTCATAGTTTATGGTGAAACTATTGACATTTTGTATGCTAGTTTTAATCCGAATGTTTATGTTATATTTCAAACTTTTCTTCAGATGAATGTGCTAAACAAGTATGTTCCGGGTTGGGGACCGGTAAAAGTAAGCCCTCCAGGTTGGGGACTGGTAAAAGTAAGCCCTCCAGGTTGGGGACTGGTTAAAGTAAGGCCTCCAGGTTAGGGACTGGTAAAAGTATGCCCTCCGGGTTGGTGTCCGGTTATTAGAGGCACTCCGGGTTGGTGTCCGGTTATTAGAGGCACTCCGGGTTGGTGTCCGGTTATTAGAGGCACTCCGGGTTGGGTTCCGGTTAGAAGTAACCCCTAGGTCTTGGGATGAGGCCTAGACAAAGAAATTAACATTTAGTATTATGCATTCCAACATTATGAAAGTGGTTATTGATTTTTTTCATGTGATTATTCGATTAGTAGAATATCCATGTGAACAAGTAAATGGCATTATTTCATTTTACTTTTTCCATACTATGTTGAAGTTCAATTTTAAAAGGATTTTGTTTTAGTAATTCATTGCCTTAAATGTTTATGCTGATTTTGAATGTTCCGCTATATTGTTATCCTTACTGGGCATTTGAGCTCACCCCTTTTCTATGTTTTATTTTTTTCCCAGGTAGTGAAGAAGTAATTTATGAATGACTTGCAGGGATATTATGAGGGGTTAATAGTGTGGATATGAAGACTTTGTTGTTGTAGTAGTTTTTCACTTTGAAATGTAATGTAAAACTTTATGATTATATCTAGTGTTTCCAAGGCTACTAAACCAATCGGTCTTTCGGGATTTGATCTTTCTTGTGATCATGCCAATGTTACGAAGTAATGCACCGACTCTGGGTAACTGGGGTCGGGGCGTTACAATTGGTATCAGAGGAAGTTTAGTACAAACCTTGGAAGCTAGATTTAGATAAACTCTGATTAGAGCACATAGACCTAAGATGAACTTTGAGGATTAGTATAGAAGAACTTCCTAGAATTTTGGTATTGTAGAGACTTTGTGAGTTTTCCGAGCAATACATCCCTGTCTGGATACGAGCAGGTAGAGGCGGCTCTGGCACAGATGTACCTAGGGGTAAAACCCGAAAACACCGCTTTGAGCTAGACTCGAACGGGAACTGGTGCACGACAACGGGCCTTGCTGCACTCTTGGTTACGACACTCCCGGGGGATATGCTTAGGATAACTCTCACTATCTTTACAAATCATTATGAAGGGTTTATGAGTATATACTTCCTCAAAGAAATTTTTTTTATGATTATGGATTATATCCATAAATAGTTCAATTTATGTTAAGTGTTTTATAAGTATGGGATTATGTATTTTGATTCATAAACTGATCTAGTTTATGCCATTGTTTAGAAATGGTGCCCAGTAGAAGGAATGAGAACTCCAGAAATGCACATGATCCAAAGAGAAGGAAGGATCATATCTTTCATGGTCTTAATCTAGAATTTATAAGAGAAATAGTCTCCCATGTATTATCATCATATGAAGAAATAATATCATGTGTTGATAAGATAAGTAAAGAGTTTACTGAGTCCTATGGCTTTGAAGGGAAGCAAGAGAAGAAAAGGATGGAAGAGAGAAAGATGGATAAAAGTAAGAGGGAAAAGAAGAATTTTCCCATATGTGGTAACTATGGAAAGAAACACCCTGGAACTTGCCTGAAAGGAATGAGAGTTTGTTATAAGTGTGGAGGAAAAGGGCACAAAGTACGTGACTGCAAGGGTAAGAAAATGGTATTAAATGTACAATGCTTCATTTGCAAGGAGTTTGGACACTACGCGAACCTATGTCCCAGTCATCAGACTATGCCGCAAATGATGCTATTGGATAATAATCAAGTTATGATATTACCACATATGAAGAGGAATGATTAGAGTTCTTATGTTGATTATGTCAATTGAGTGTTGTATCAACAATGTACTTGTTATAATAATTATGGAGTATATAAGGATTGTACTGCAGTACTATTTCATTAAGGACTTGAGATTGTGTGGAACAAAGAAAAGTGACTCAATAGAAGGTTAAATTTTTGGAAAATATATGGTTGAGAGAATGATAAATCATAATATAGTTCTGATACTGAGGTAGTGATTTTGGAATAATATGTAATTATTTTGGATAAATTATATTGGATATTATTGACTACCTTGAAGCTGATTAATGATTTGTATATTCCATCATTGTTGGGGTTTAAAACATTTTTGGATTAATGAAGTATATCCAGCATTCTATATGGAATAAGGGAGCATGAATGTAATCAATAAGGAATATGGTAATACATGATGAAGGTATTCATATGCTATTACGGGGTAAAAAGGAGCTATATTATTTTTACCTTCCTTATGAATGTTGGACTGTGAGTTTGGATAGAAGTATTTTGGATAGTTCTAGTTTGGATTATTTTGGATTTCCATAAAAGGACAACCCGGAGGTCGGGCGGAAACCCGTCGCGTCCGGCAAGGCTGCGAGACTTGAAACCGCAACCGAAGGGCGACAAGGGTGTATCACCTACCACTGGCCCAAGAGATGTCCTGGATTAAATAATGTAGTTTTTTTTAAAAGATCTGGTGGATGAATTATAAATTCGTTTATTTTGGAACCCTGTACGAATAGTATAAATATAATTTTTTTTACGAGTGAAAGATGAGTTTATGGTAGAAATTTATTAATGGACAAAACTCTAATTATAAAGTAAGTATATCTCCTTATGATCTTATCCAATCTCATAAATAAATTCCTCAATATTAAGAAAATCAACTTAGAACAAAAATGTTGTCCTAGATGGTACCTTAAATCATCACAAATTTATGGCTTTGGGATTGTTGGCCTTTTCATAGCCATGTTCTCTACCACTCTCCATCAGATAATTGATGGTTAGATTTCTCTTCCATATCCATATTTTCCTACATGGAACCCTAGTATGTGTTATTTTCGGTAATCTTCATACTTTCCACTCTTTATTTTAAATAGAGGCCTCATTAATTCATTTTTCGATGTGGGATTTCAACTAAGATATTTTGAAACGTCAAAAAATGTGTTATCCTAATACCCTATGTTTTGTTGAACCGATGGTATTTCAAATCATCATAGATTGATGAATTTAAGGACCTCAATTATACACTTGTTTGTGATTGATGACCTCAATCACTACCTATAAATATTTACGTTTTTCCTCCGATTATATGTCTCTAATTTCCACCAATGTTCTCCTAATCGAGATCATAATTTGGTGGTGACCCTTTGATTTCTCTTTTCCTCATATTAAGACTAAATTTTAGTAACCCAATTTCCGATGTGGGTTTTCCCACAAATATATTTTCTACTTTCAACCTTTTATTTTTGAAGAACAATTTCAAATTGCGAGGACGCAATTTATTGAAGGAGGGGAGAATGTAACACCCCAAGATTTCATAGTGTGTTATTTCTTCAAAATAATTCAATAACTTGCACTACACGCAACACCGAGTTCAATCACACCATGACTTACAAAAAAAAAGCCATTCAAAAGAGGTTATGAATAGTATTATCTAAATTTTAAACTTTATATAATCCTTATAATTTTAGAATCCATATTATGAGTTTCTTAGATATAATGCAAGAACAAATTCATTTTCAGTATTGCACTTTTATTAACTTTTAATAGTGAACCCTTTTTAAATACAATATTTTAAACTTTTTGAATAAATGGGGACATCAAAAAAATTTAAAATTAAACATCCCAAGCTTCCACGGTACGCTTTCCTTTTAATAATACAGTAGCGTGTGTTGTACGCAAGCTTCGAGTTTTAACACACACCACAATCGATCAAACTAGCCGTTATGAATAGTAATACCTAATTTTTGAAATTATATATATTTTATATTTCAAAATGGACTTCATTTTTGGATTCGGAATATCGAAATTATCCTAGGGTGAAATTTTGGTACATTTCGGATAACTTTCATATTTTGATGAATAGTGAAAATTTCTAAATTTTAATTAAAAACAACTTTTTTAATCAAAATAATTAATAATGATAAATTATGAATTTGAGTGGTTTTAAAGTATATTTAGAATATATTTTTACAATTTAATATAATGTTGGTCATTGGACATAATTTTACAATTAAACTGAACATAAACAAGTGTCAATCTTTTGATAGTTATTACCTCTTAAAAACACGCTTTTTGTTTTGACAACGGGAATTAATTTTAAATTAATTTCTGCCACTTCTGTGTTTTGAATTTAGAAAAATGGATTCCATATTTGGAATCAGGATGTTCAAATTGTGTAAATAGGTAACTTTTATTTTTAGACATTTTGAATAATTACTGCGGTAAATATTTTATTTACCATGGTTAAGGGTAAATACGGTAAATAAGGGTTAAAAATAATATTATAATAATACTAAATTACCCTAAAACGTGTCTTAACCCTATTGGTTGCTACATAGTCGACCATGGGAATCTTTGGGTCTATTTTGGGACCCCATGGATCCACTTGTAAGTGATAATGACACTTTATATTAATAAAGTTAAAATAAAAATAAAAATGGCATAAGCTTACATCTTTTAGAAGAACAATTTTTACATAGGGTTATACATGTTGGATTTTCGATTATAAATATTAATTAGAAAGATAAAAAGATTTCTTACATAATGATATTTTATTTATAATTTTTAGACATTAAATAATTTATTTTATTTATGACACAACGATGATGCAGTAATTACTATAATAGTGAAAAAATAAAATAATTGATATTATAAATACCCAAATAAATATAATATGAAACTTTTAATGAATTAAACTAATTTTCTAGGATAATATGATATATTAGGATTGATTTAATTGACTTTTTTAGAAGTAATCAATCTGTTATGAGTTTCACAAAAATCAACTAATGAATAGTTTCAAAATTGACATAAAAGAGTTCTTAAAACAAATATTATATTATTAATTGATATTAAATTCCTAAAAATCTAAGATTCGTCCAAGAGACTTATATTATGATAGGTTAATAATTAATGGACCACTTGGGGGTCTCTTGGATGTATATAGTAAGTTTATTAACCATATTATATAAAAATACAAAGAGACATTGTAAAAGTGAAACTAATTAACTTAGAGTTAATACTTAAAGATAAGGTTAATATATGTACCCAGACCTGTCTAAATTCTATTGGTTGAGTGGTTTTAGACCTATCCCCACCTTAACCTTTGAATAATAAGCTTTGGAGCCATTAGAAACCGAATATGAATTTATTATAAATTAATATTTCTAGCTTTTCCAAAGGTGCCCCTCACCCCTCTTATAAAAGGGCACTCCTCCTTCTCATTTCTTCACACCTTCAAAGCCTTTTGGTTCGGCCCAACTCTGCCCAAATACTCTCCCAACATCCCTCACTACAACCTAGAGGCCTTAGTTTGATCAGAAAGCCAACCTATGGAGCCCTTTTGATCAAATCAAAAGGAAGAACCCGAAGAAGAGGTAATGATTTCACCACCCTTCTCCAAGTTCATTTCTTCTTCCACTTCCTCTTTCTTTGTTCTTACCATTCTAAAATAATAACTCCAGTATCTTAAATATACTGTGATGTTATTATAAATATGGTACAACCATATTCAGTATTCTATCCAACCTTTGAATAACATGTCACCATACGTGCGTACGTACGGCTTACCGTCTCCACGTCGTGGTGTAATTGTTATTCAATATAATATTATTTGGATAGGTATAATAATGATGTGTAACTCATGTAAATAATAAAAATAACATGTTAATGATTCTGTATATATGATATACCATCCATTTATATATTATTTTAATATCAAAAGAATGATATTGTCGCTCGTGCGTACGTACGGACTACCGTCTCCACGAACGTGATGAGATTCATTCTCCATCGTATCCATTCAAGTATAATTATCATTTGATGATTTAAAAATGATGTTTAAGTACTAGATATCATTCTGGATATGAATAAGATACAACAACCATGGCTTATGTAACAAAACATATAAAAGAAAATGAGTAAGTTAACTCCTGAAACGACGATAATTCTAAGATATTATTAACAAATCAATGTTAAAAGATCATATATGATATCATATTTTTATATATGATTCTTGTATAATTTAATAACAACTATTTCACCATTATACAGGAGGTTAACCTACCCCAACCAAGGAAAAGTACAAGGTAAGGGTTATTTCACAATATCTTCATTATCCGAGGTTGTTTATACGTAATAATCTACTGGGATTTCTTTATCATCCACATCCATGTTTCTTCGGAATGTACTTCAAAACATATTTATTATTTACAAGAATATGGGTTAAATTCATTTATACCCTTGTTTGACTTTTTGTAAGTGGTTTATAATGGAATCTTTCCATCGTTTTCAAAATAAGGTCATTTTTAACCTTTTCGACAGAATTAAGATAAGAATGTTTTTTTTACTTATACGGCGGGTACGGTTATTTTCCGCCGTTATAAAATCGTCAAAGCTTTCCTTACAAGCTTAAAAGAATATTTTCAAGAAAATGTTTTATTTTATATGGCTCTTAAATGATTTCAAAAATAGAAAGAGATATTTCTCTAAAAAGTGTTTTGATTTCATCTATGTCAACATCCTTTAATGGATTTTACGCTTATTTGAAGTTGATTTATTATAATACAAAACTTCTATATTGTATTGAAGGTTTTGTGATATGTTTGACTGTGGATGTGCTATTTTATACCGTTCATAGTTTATGGTGAAACTATTGACATTTCGTATGCTAGTTTTAATCCAAATGTTTATGTTATATTTCAAACTTTTCTTCAGATGAATATGCTAAACAAGTATGTTCCGGGTTGGGGACCGGTAAAAGTAAGCCCTCCAGGTTGGGGACTGGTAAAAGTAAGCCCTCCAGGTTGGGGACTGGTTAAAGTAAGCCCTCCAGGTTAGGGACTGGTAAAAGTATGCCCTCCGGGTTGGTGTCCTGTTATTAGAGGCACTCCGGGTTGGTGTCCGGTTATTAGAGGCACTCCGGGTTGGGTTCCGGTTAGAAGTAACCCCTAGGTCTTGGGATGAGGCCTAGACAAAGAAATTAACATTTAGTATTATGCATTCCAACATTATGAAAGTGGTTATTGATTTTTTTCATGTGATTATTCGATTAGTAGAATATCCATGTGAACAAGTAAATGGCATTATTTCATTTTACTTTTGCCATACTATGTTGAAGTTCAATTTTAAAAGGCTTTTGTTTTAGTAATTCATTGCCTTAAATGTTTATGCTGATTTTGAATGTTCCGCTATATTGTTATCCTTACTGGGCATTTGAGCTCACCCCTTTTCTATGTTTTATTTTTTTCCCAGGTAGTGAAGAAGTAATTTATGAATGACTTGCAGGGATATTATGAGGGGTTAATAGTGTGGATATGAAGACTTTGTTGTTGTAGTAGTTTTTCACTTTGAAATGTAATGTAAAACTTTATGATTATATCTAGTGTTTCCAAGGCTACTAAACCAATCGGTCTTTCGGGATTTGATCTTTCTTGTGATCATGCCAATGTTACGAAGTAATGCACCGACTCTGGGTAACTGGGGTCGGGGCGTTACAATTAGTGTATTGTGATTTTGTTTCACCTTAGGAGGTGCTTCCATTTCCAAATTTAATTGATAGGTTATGATTAATTATATATAAAGGGACTTAATAAAATTATTGGATGATTTTTTTTCATGAGAGGACATATAAAAATATGAAATGTGTTTTAAATAACTATTGCGGTGAGTTAAAATTTAATTGGAAAATGAAATATCCACTAAAAATTAATGTGTTTTTAAATATTAATGTTAGATAGGGATACCATTACAATTTTTTATTCCATGTCAAGGATGAAATGATGATTCTGATTCGAATCAATATATAATAAAAAGCCATATCTATGTTCAACTATTTCTATGTGAAAATAAAATATAAAATTTTATAATCAATATATATCCCACTTTGCATTTTGAATATAATTCATTAATTTCAATAATGTATAAATTACCATAACTACCTTAAAAGTATGAGTTGTGTAATTTTTCTCTTGAAATAGAAATTGTAGGGAGGAATAATCTATAACCATGTCTTTCTTCATTAGAACACATTTTGGCACCTTATTTGATTCAACACTATATAATAAAAACCCGTATACATTCCAAGGTAATGTAATAGTAGGCATTCTAACCTATATAGTCATTTGTCGATTGAAATTATTCCTCACATTTATCCATTAGGAGTAACTTATTCATGTTTAGTTAAGATTTTGAATAGATTAGATATCCCTAAGAAACTATCCAAAACCCATAGGTAATTTCACGAAATTCTAGAAAAACATTGAATAAATTTTATCATGGGTTTTCTAGGAAAACATCAAATAACCTCCATCTTATAGGGATCCACAAATATACAATATCATGTGATTATATTTGCCAAAAGAATATTTTTATAGACACAATTCACACTCTCTAATTTATTCATTATTATTGTTCATCTTTAGGGACATTAACATAATTCTTAAATGATATTCACATTCATCCTTAATCATTCAATAAATTTGAATTTCATATATGAATACTAAAAAATATGATGAAAAAAATTTCTAATGAGACTATTTATTAATCAGATAATGATATCATGGGAATAACTATGTCAAATGCCATAATTATATTTTAATAGTTTCCATAAATTTAAGGGATGGTTTTCTGAATTATATCTTCCATATTAACTATCAACGGATAATATCCAGAATAATGGTCAATCTTGGAAATTTATTGAGCTCCACAAAGTTGATCAAATAAGACATCGTTATAGGATAAAGGATACTTGTTATTGATTATGATCGAGTATAGTTCTCATTAATCAATGTAGAGCCACATCAATCCATATTTCTTCCTTAAAAATTAACAAGGGAAAAACAGTGACATAATTGATTCCGTTTTAATGTTTTTCCTTTATTTTCATGTTCATATATTTCCACTGAATCAAGTACATTCTAAAAATAATCTTTATGTATGTTAGGTACCAGGTATGAGTTTTATTAAAAACTAAACACTAAGACTCAGTTGAATGAAATGAATATTTTATTAAATACATCATAAAACTCCCACACAATAGGTATACCATTGATGTTGAGATTATACCCAAACATCTGAGATAAAATACCTTTTTAATTTCAATAAATTATGATACACTTTATGCGGTCACAAATGGATGTTCTTATTTATCATCACATTGATAGATTATAACATGTTTTTTTAAAAAATCAATTTTGACTTCCCCTAATTGGAAATATATTTGGGTTATACATATATAATTCTAATTCTTGTATAATATATATTCAAATTAGAGGAGATGATGAATAATAATTTTTTAGATGTACATTCCTACAAACATCAACATGAACAGAAAAATTAATTGAGAAGAAATGATTTTAGAATTAATTGTTTTCAATCTAAATTCTATATCTAATCATTGAGAATGTAATGTCATACCATTGGAAAATTTTTAATATATTATAGTGTGGGTAGATACATAGTCAAATAAGACATTATCACTTATAAAATATATGATAAGTACACCTTTCACCATGATGTTAGCATAACCATCCTCAATAATAATAATAACATGATATTTTCTTTTTTCACTTAGTTTAGGTGGTTTCTAATGTCGATCATCATCATTATCTTTTATAAATGATCATTGGTTACCATAATTCTCCTAATCCCCAAATTTGAAACAATAGATAATGATTGATATGTTTGTTGGGATATGCTTCTCTTCAATTATGTTAACCAACCTATTTATTATAATTTTAAATAATAATATTTATGACCCACCCTTCCACATATGAAAAAAATATATTTCCATTTTAGTAGTGGCCATGATTTTTTGTCCTACATTTTAGGAATATAGTTGAATATAATTCCATTACACCATATTATTTATTCCATTTTCCACGAGATTTGTATTTCCTTTCCCAGTAAATTACATGGGTGTCGTGGAAATCTCTGATTTCCATTTTCTCGCTGAGTGAAAATCAAAATATTTATTCAAATATAGTTATGTATCTTATATATGTCTATTTTTAGGGCCATGTAATTATCCCACCATAGAATAGATCAACCTTAATTTTTGTTTAGAGGCTAAAAACAGATGTATTCTTCTCTTGGATTGTAATATTTTCATCGTATGTATGAATAGATTCATCAACCATTTTGTCAAACTCAAATAATTCCATACACATTATTTAATGAATAATATTTGGAATTTACTTATTAAAAAATGATATCCTAAAATCATTCCAAAGCATAGAATAAATTTCATACATTTCCATCATGTAATTGTTAAGAGGAAACTCTAATATGCACCCCCATTAAAAGATAAACAACAAAAATTACATTTTCATGCTTTGAAAACATTACTGTAGAAAACATATTTTCATCTCCATGAAAACATTAATCAAAATACATGTAATTCTTTAAAACCAATAAAAGAATAAGATAATTTCCTAATATGGACTCAATAGAACATTATTTCTTATATTTCAAATTTTTATGTTTAGTGTGATTTAGAATATAATAAGGATGTGTGTTTATAACAATAAAAATTTCATTCCATCTCTAGGAAAATTCGGCTTCTCATGTGGAAAATCATTTCATTTTATATTCTTTATGGCATTAAAATGATTCATTAGAGAACCATCCATTTACTATAACTGGAAATTATAGTGTAGAAAATAATTATTTTAGTGAGTAACTACAAAATCCAAAAAAATCACATGTTGGATATCTAAATCATTGCATATTATATTAAAAATAATTCATAACCTTGGTTATTCATGGTCATTATTCATATTCATCATGATGGTTCATAATTATTTTTTAAATTTCAAAATATTATCCTCATATAGTTTCAAACTTGGCTTGTATCATAGAGGTTTTTCATGAACCATGTGATGATTGAGTAGAGATCAATGCACCCTTTTCAGAGCTATTACCTCTTGAAAAAATTTCCAAATCTATACACACATATTTTATCCAGATAGTTATTTATGATCCTCAAAACAACTCACTATATTATTCAGCAAAATTCTACGACCTCATTCTCTGAATTGAATTATCCATAAACATTCCCTTACAAATAACCCTACGGAGGTCACTAAATTTTTTTTATCCTTAATTATAAGGGAAAACTAAAACTTTCTCTAATAGAAACTATCTTTACCCACGTTTTTCATACATAGATATTATATCTTAATCGATTAATATTAAATGTATTTCATAAAATAATTTCTAATGAATTTAAAATTATAGTGTCATTGTAGACTATATTCACCATATTTTTATTTCATTAATTATATTAAATATGTCAATTAATGATCTTCCCACTTAGTAAACATTACATACATACCCATAATCACCATTTTTTATATGTTGGATAATGGAGATACAAGAACGAGTGAGATTAGTTGCTCAGATAGGGTAAACATAAGAGATATAAATTAATGATTATATGCCACTGTAATCTAAGGATAATGGTATGTGATTATTATTATTATATAAAATGTTCTTACCCAATCAATCATATATCATAAACATGATATGTTTCATTAAATATTATAATTTCATATGACATGAACCATAAGAGTGGGAAATCATCATAAATCAATCTTGAACAATATGTTTATATAGGGTAAGTGTTACACCATCATCTGTATATAATAATTTTTTTATTTTAATATTAACATCAAACACCATAAAATAATAATGAATTATTCCTCAAAACAGTTTCCCATTCTATAATGGATCATGAATCACAACTTTTTACAAAATGATGATCAAACACATCATCCTATTTTCTATATAAGATCAACCAGAGGAGACTATTTCCCATCATTATCACTTGAGATATAAAAATCACCAATTAAATTGGAGGTAGATAAGGGTCCCACTAGTAAATGATTATATAAATTTTCATTACAAATGATATATAAATAATCATATCATAACCCCTGAAATATTAGTTGGTATTACAAAGATTTAATCATGGAATATTCTATTGAAAGACACTAGTTTCATAAACATTTCATAAATTAATCATATCAAAACTAGTGAAAAAAGAACAGGTTTAATAATCACATTTTCCACATAATGTAAACAATAAATCATACAAATAAAGTATAATGATGGTACCATGCAATAATATCATTATTAAAACATAAGAAACAATAATGGTTGTTGTTATTTATGAATATAAATTCTATAAAAAAATTAAACTATTCTTATGAAAAATATAACATCTATCTGCAATCATATCATTATTAAAACATTAGAAACAATAATTTTTGTTGTTATTTATTAATATAAATTCAATTAAAAAATGAAACTATTCTTATGAAAAATATCACTTCTATTTGAAACAAAATCATTAAATTTTAAAAGATTTTATAAAATTAAGGAAAAACTTTTATTTTTAAATATAATATAAGAAATTAAATTAATATTAAATTAATTTTTTATTCATTATGGGTGATAATTCTATTAGTTTCATACATGTTAAAAAATATCCCATACACATTTTTTGTAAAATTTCAATAGAGCCTTATTTTGAAAATTATTAGGATATTTCTTTTAATAAATTTCATAATATTTATTCATTTTTAAATAATAATTTAAAAAATCATTATAGAATATATATTAATTTATTTATAAAAAATTTAAAATCATGGACATTGAAAAAAATGGTTTTCAACTGAAGAGGGAAATAAATTCAATTTTTAGGTTAAAGTTTTTATGTATATTATGTAAATTAAAACACAAAAATGATTGGAAAATATTTATTTTCCATAAATAACAATACTATAAGAAAAATTATGAATCTATTTTAAATGTATATTATATGATTTCCTCAACAAAATCATAATAATACATAATTCAAATAACAATGATATTTTAACAAAATACATTTATCAATTTGGTAACTTTTGAATCGTAAGACATGTTAAAGTAATATACATAGTTGGATATTATATCTAGTAATTTTAATGATAATAAACCTAAAATATAATCATTGGAAATATAAATTAACCCAACAAAAGATATAAGTGGTGTATAAGGGATGCGTCCCACAAAAATAATATTGATGCAAAATTATCTTACAATAGGTATTGACTTACTTTATAAACATAATATAATGATTTATAATAAATATTGGTTTATTATATAACCATTAAATAAATATATTAATATATTTACAATACCATATATCATTTACTTATTACCTTTATGTACCTAATTTTTTGTAAATTCCATGTTTCCAACACATTCTGAGTAATAACCGGTTTCATTTTCATGTATATTTGTTTGTTATATAAATTATTTTCATATTGATCATGGTGATATTATATAAATAATTTTATCCAAATCATAAATATCATATTTATTCATTAGTTATGTATTTATAGTAATCCATAAATTTCAATGAAGGAAATGCAATTACACATTTCATGGAGATGGTCAGTCGTACGTACACATGAAAATTGTTTAATTTTCTAGATGGATATAATGAAATAAATGTGTATAATAATTAATAACTCCATACTAATTGTGATGAAATATATATCATTTATATTCACTAATATATTCACTAATATTCCAAAATTTCTTTCACTGAAGCATACTTAATAAACTAAAAAATAAACCTACAATGGAATTGGAAAAATAGTTATCCAATTATTAGATTTTCAATAGTATAGAATATTTGATTTCAAATTTGTAGAAAAAATTTCTTTCAATGACCATTAGAATTTCTCCTCATTCTCCAAAGGTTACCCACTACTAGAAGGGGTCTAAATAGTCAATTGGGGATACGATACCCCTTTTTTCAGAGTAAGCCACAACAGAAGATAAAAAATAGCAGAATAATAACCAAAAATACCATAGAACACATAAACAACCATTCTACATATGTGATACATCCATTTCCAATAGTAAATATTTCATTCCATAAAACATGTGAAAAAGTGGACAAACCCCAAATTGAAGAGAAACTGCAAAATCCCCAATATGGTCCCAACACCAAGTCTTGGTCCTCCTCCATGAACAACCATTCCAACCCAACTTCCTAGCATGTGAATTTTCCATTCTCTTAACCAAAAAACATGAATTATTTTTGGGTTCCCAATGGATACCCAGGCAGGGTGTGAGAACAATTGAGTAGGCCACCACCAACGGTGTCTACAAAATATCTGGTATAAAAAATTGTGAATGAAAAAGGGAATGGAATAATAAATTACAAGGAAAATATTAATTGCCCTTAACCAGATTAAGTCCATTACCAACATTTATTAAAATATACGGATCTTACCATTCCATCCCATTTCCCATTAATTATCATTTCCAACACATTGAACACGGTTTATTCAAGCATAAAAAGTTACATAAGATAAAATTACACAATCACATGCATACAGAAACACACAATTATCCTATCTCACAAGAACTAACTGCCTTATGTCAACCATCTCCTCACCTAGAATCCACATACTGGGTGGATGAAACTGTTAGGGGAACATAGACTCAAACATCTTCCATAACCTAAGAATTAGTGGTGGATGTTAGAGCCTCAGTCCAACCTGATCCATGGGTGTAGAACCTCATATCAATACCCCACTATAACAATCCTTGTTCACATGTTATACATATATGTATCCATTAACCAAACACAAAACATCACAACCATTTACCTAGGAAAACATAAATCATATCAATAGCATAATATTTAATACCACTCCTTAACCCATTTACTCATTTACCACAATTCATATCATTTTTTCACATAGCATGATTGTCCTTTTATTATGCTTATCTCACTAAGAATCCATTCATTGTGCTTATCTCACTAGGTTTCATTGATGATGCCTAACTCACTACACTTCATTACCAGGATCAAAATACATTTAATTATCTTCTTATACCTTCCCATGTTAACCCAATATCCAATAGGTTATTACTAAGCCAATGGTAATCTCATACCCTTGACTTCAATACATTCATACACATCAACATGTTTATCAAGGCTCTACGTAACTACACAGAAATATCACTTGTTATTACAAATCCCTTAGTTCGGGAGAGATTTCATACCCCATGGGTGGCCATAGTTTTTTATTATCACCATCTATGAATCCCATGGGGATCGTGAGGGTTTTCATTTACCTTCTTAATAACTATTTCACCTAAACATGCCAAGGGTTATCATGAAAAACAAAGAGAAACCTATGAACTAAAAAACACATGCAAAAATCAATAAATAAACTTTGGGATTAAAATGGTAGACTGCCTACCTAGATTCTGTGGGTGAACATGCTCTTAATTGATCCCATTTATTCTTCTTCAACAAATCATTGAGTATTCAACTTAACTCACAACCAAACGGTTGGGTTTTGGAGCTTTGAAATGAGAGGAGAAGACGGTACAAATTGTAAACTCAATGAAGAATTAAGGATGGGATTATCCTTAACCAGAGCATCAATCCAAAACCAACGACTCAAAAAACTTCTTATAAAAAATGGAGATTGGAAACCTGGTGTTTTTTGGAGATTTAGATCGTTGATAGCGAAAATAGTGGAGAATTGGGAGGAAATCCCGAGTTGGGAATTAAAATATCAGAGTGAAAAGATTGTAATTTTTTTAAAAAATTTGGGCCCTACAGTTTACCCACACGGTTTTCAAAATCTTGGAGAAACCATGTGAAAACCATTTTCCAAAAAACAACCACCTAAAATGTTTCCTGTGATGTCCACAATGTTATCCCTAACCGTGTGTAGACCTTGTGGCCTACCTAGAAAACCGCCTTTTCTTTATTTTTTGTTTCCCAAACCCACATAACACCCTCAAGCCTCTTCAAGGACATGGGTAAGAACATAATTAACCAAAACAAGGCATTTCAACCAAATCATAATTGACTACTGACCTTCCATGGTCTGAGATCATACAACCTCCCCACCTTATAATAGCTCATCCTCAAGCCGAGCTTCCACGCTTTATTTCACATCCAAGTAAAAGAGATTGGGCCACTGAGACCGAATATTTGAATCCTACTCCCAAGATTCTTCATGAACATTCCCATGATGTCATTTTACTGACTCTAATGGTACATAATTTCCCCAAAAGACATTCTCAGTATAATACATTACACCAACCATATTTTTCTCAAAGGACACATCAAACTCAAGATCAACATTTTCAACATCCAACACGTGTGTTGGGTCAGAGTGATACCATCAATGATGCAACACATTAAAAACATCTTTCATCCTGCTATACAGTTGTGGAAGCACTAATTGGTACACCACCAACCTGATCCTCTCCACAATCTCAAATGGGGCTACATGCCTAGGCATAAAATTACATTTCTTCTGAATCCATTAATGACCCAACCTTGGCGACACCTGAAGAAACACATAATCACCCAACTCTAACTCAAGAGTTCTACAAGTCTAATTTTCATACAACTTCTGCCTACTCTATTCTATTGCCATCTGATTTAGAATCAAATAGACTTTCTCTGAAGTCTCTTACATGAGACTCAGTCCTAGCAGCTCAGTTTCACTGACCTCCAACCAACATAGTGGAGATCAGCATGGCCTCCCATTGGGATACTTAAATGGTTTCATCTAAACCGTGCCATGAAAATAGTTTTTTAGTAAAATTCAACAAGAAACAGAAAATTCTCCCAGGTACCAACAAAATCCAACACACAAGACCTCAACATATCTGACAATGCTTATATTTTATTATCCGACAGCCTATCCATCTATGGGTGGAATGAGGTACTCAAAAGAACCAATGTACGTGGAGCCTTATGCAACCCTTTCTAGATGCACAATGTGAAATGACAATCATAATATGAAACTATAGTTTGTGCTACACCATGAAACCGTACTATTTCTAGAACAAACAACTCATTAAACTAATCGATTGTATATGTCGCTTCAATCAATAAGAAATGATCCACCTTCTTTAGATGATCTAAAACCACCCAAATTTCATCATTCTACCAAAGAATCCTTAGAATATCTATCAAGAAATCCATCGTCACATCATCCCACTTCCTTTTGGTAATGGGAAATGGATGAACAAACCACATTGGTGTTGATTCTCTTCCTTCACTAGATGAAAGGTAATGCACCATTCCCCAAAGCCCTAAAATTACATTTTCATTCAAGGACACTAAAACTGTGTGCGGAGATAATGTTACATCTTTGAAAATCTAGTATGCACTACCTATTTCTATTACAGGAACTCACACATCAACTCTTCTTGTATGCATAAAAGAACAACCACAATACCATGAACACAAAAAACCCCGTATATACCTAAGGGCAAACCTAAAGGTGGATCCACACCTTTATGTCATTACATCATGGAAAAACATTTAGGATCGTGAATCTAACATTCTGAAACATGAATCAAATGAATCTACTCAAACTCCACAGAAGAACGATTTTCCTCAACATTTTATACTTCACCTCCATGAGCATCTCTATGAAAAAAGCCATCACCTTCCACTAGGTGTTGGATACCTGAACCACCTGGTTCTGATCCATCCAACTCAAAGATTCAGCAATGCGGTTCCATTTCCCTTGTTTATATACCATCTCATTGTCGAAATACTACAGATAATAAACCCATCTTTGATGCCAATGATTCAAATCCCACTGTGAACATATATTATTTAGACTCTTGTGATTTATATACACCATGAACTGTTCCCTAAAAAAATACTTCCTCTATAGCATTAATTAATACTGTACTATAGACAAATAAAGATCATGAGTCCGATAATTCCTCTCATGGGGTCTCAATTTCCTTAAATAATATGACACAACTCGGTATTCTTGCATCAACATAACCCCAATCCTGATACTAGCCACATCAAAAAAATTGACATACTTCCTACTTGGCT
The DNA here is from genome assembly GCA_963277665.1 of Viscum album. Taxonomy (NCBI): domain Eukaryota; kingdom Viridiplantae; phylum Streptophyta; class Magnoliopsida; order Santalales; family Viscaceae; genus Viscum; species Viscum album. The sequence goes on along the minus strand of OY728156.1, from coordinate 1,425,721,350 downwards.
CAGGTAAGATCTCGATCAGTGTGGTCATCAATCAATTTTTCAACTCTTGAAATAGATTCTTACAAGACATAGACAACTCAATCCGGATTACATTCTTGGTCAAGCCAAACAGTGGTGCTATTAGGTGAGGGAAATCCTAGATGAACCTCCGGTACTACCCAACCAAACCCTAAAAACTCCTTATAGTTGAAACAGTCATGGGATTCTCCCAATAAATGATATCCTGCACTTTACCTAAATCTTATGAAACACGACCTTGAGATTATATGACCTAAGAAATTCACTTAATTAATATAGAACTAATACATAGAGTGCATGGAATATAACTGATACCCTCTTTGTGTAATTAGAATGATTTCAAGATTATGGGAATGATTGTCTTGAGTTTTCGAGTACACCACGATGTCATCATCAAAGAAAAACACAAACAGGTCTTCATAATGATGAAATATTCAATTCATCGATGCCATGAACTGCAAAGATGCATTGGTAAAGATGAATGGCATCACCACATAATCCAACAACCTATATAGACTATTGAATGTTGCTAGTGGTACGTTAGAATGTCTCACCCTCAACTAGTGATAACTGAATCATAAAGAAATCTTAATAAAACTCCAATAAACCCCTCTACTGGTCAAACAGGTCATCTATTCTAGGAATAGGGTACTGATTTTTCACCATCATCAGATTTAATTATTGGTAATCAACACACAGCCTTAACGAATCATCAGCCTTATTTGAAAAATATAATTGGAAATCCCCAAGGAGAATTAATAGGATGTATGAACCCCTTATGATCCATCTCTTCAAACTTAAAATTTAACTAATGGTGTTATTTCAGCACCATTCAGTATTGATGAATTGTAACTGGATCAGCACCTGGAAGAAACTCTATCATAAACTCAACATCCCTCTAGGGTGTAACCCATAAGAAATACCCAAGAAACACATCATGAAACTGATCCATTACTAGAGTTAAGGAAGACTATTCCAATTTTTCATCACCAAGAATAAGAAAAGCTACTTATGCTGTGAGCCTACCCAACTGCTCTAAAAATGGCCACGCACAATCTACTCAAATATCCCACTCTCTTCGATGTGCATAAGTGTTACCCTCATGTGACATGAATGATACCCTGCAACTGTAAATATATATTTGAGCATGATACAACACCAACCAGTCTATACCCAAAATCATGTCAAATCCCAATATTTACAGAAATAAAATGTCACATCGGAAACAATACACACTGACTTCCAGAGCACATTCCTCACACTGCCAGATATCTTCTTTTCGCTCCCCCAATGGAGTTTCAGTTGACAAAACCCCACACACATGCTCCATAGGAAACACAAATTCTACCAAGTACTGCATAAAAATGACAGAGTTTGGGGAACCAGTGTCAAATAGTGCACTAGAAAGCATAGAAGCTAACAGAACCATTCATCAAACAGTCGATGTCCCAACCTCACCATCATCAGGTGCTGACTACATTTCCTAAATCTGACTTTCCCCTCTACCCTAGGCTCTAACAAGTGTGCCCTTCAATACACTTCCCTACTGACTTGGGTGATCCTGCCCCCAAGTTCCACATACACTGTCCCTAATAGTATGGCCCATGGATCTCTAAATTCATACATGATATAAAGAAATTGATCCCTAGGAATTGTTTGGAATTTGGCTAACACTATCATCCATGATCACCTGCTGAGGGTTCCGGCAGAACCTCTACATGTGTCCCAATATTCAGCACGATTGATACATAACTAGAGGTTGAGGACATTGGCCACATATGTGCCCTAGCCTGCCACACTCGTAGTTGAACACCTGATCACCACAATGAGAGGTTGACCCTCTATTCTTACAAACTTGCACACTTCCACCCTGCTGAAATAATTTCAAAACAATGCTTCCATCCCTCTAAAGCTTCACCACATCTATGCCTAGCTGGCATGACATTCCCACTACATAAATCTCCATTTAGATTTCATTATTAGATGACCGCTTGATCCAATACCTTTGTAGAATTATTCACGAAAAATATATTCAACTAAGATATAATACCGTGTCGCATCAAATAATAGAAACACCTCGTAACAATTGCCTCATCCCCCACCAATGCTCTAGCTAATCATTATATGTCAGTGAAGTGGTAAACATAATCCATCACCGACATCGATCCATGAGTTATGCTCATGAACTATAAAGCTTTCTCTTGCCTCAAATCCTCTGTGTAAAAATGCTCTAGAAACATTTCATGGAAATCATTCCACAACCTCCCCTCTATCTTCTTAGTCTAATTTAGGTTGTCCACGAATGTTTTCCTAGGACCCACACCATATATGCTTCCAACTTGACTTACTTACCCCATAAGAATCTTCATATGATCAAGTATCTTCTAGACAAACTCTATCTAGTACATTGATATCTATGGCGCACCCTCTCCTGTATAGTTTGGAGGGTGATGCAGCTGAAACTCTCTGGTCAGATTAGACTTACTGGGTGAAAACTACCCTAGGTCATGATCCATCATTTTCATAAAATGTGTCAAATTATCATGGAAATTACCTTCCCTAATTTTATAGATCACCATATTCTCTTACTTCTCCACTGGAGGAGTGTTCTCAGCAACATCCTCTTGTTTCCTAACCATAGCTCGACGTCATGGTGGAATTTCTCTACATTTCCAAACACGTGTTTTAATACACAAACAATAAAACACTCACAACTTCGTAACAAGAAGGCTCTAAAACCATCATCTATATCCCACCATATAAAAATCATCCCAAAAAAACATAAAATTTTGAAAACATCACCCCATCCTTCCCCACCGTAGGTCTTGTCCACATGGGGTAAACAACCATACACCAATACAGTTCTCACACAACATGTTACATACAAAATTTTCAATTCATTAAAAACCTTTAATTATACATATTTCCTTAATGATCAATTATTATTCTTCTATCTTCACCACATGAATTTTTTTGTTTATGAGATTTTCCATTTACAATTAACAAATTGTGAGGTGTAATATCTCTTTCATGCCTCAAACACCCAACGAATGTGTTGCTACCATGTTGCATGACACCTATATCTCTAGGTGCCAGAAATTATGCATGAATGAAAAAACACAGGCCATTGAGGCCACGAAATGAATATCATAAAACTATCACATAAAACAACATGTGCATAAATCAATGGTGAAATATCATGAACTGTAACATCACACAATCAAGAACCACAATTCCTACCCGAGGTGACATTTGGTTTCCCTCGTACAAGGGTTAACTACTCTCATGCACAAGATCATTAACAAGTCCTGACACATCCTAACTCCCATATACCATCCCAAATAAAATGATTCCAGAGAAGGAGAAGAAATATCGTCTATAATACCAAATTATAAAGTACCCAAACCTAAAGCCACTATACCGGTGCTCAAATATAGATTTTTACATAACCATAAGCATGCCTCCTCATATGCCAATGATTTTCCACTAGTAACAGTGCTCAAAATAGGCAATTTTGGGAACTATACCCCCTTTTTATTAGTGTAATCCACAACATAAGATAAAAAAATAACATAATAAGAACTAATAATATCAGATAGTGAATAAACATCCATTCCAAAAATGTGGTACAACCATGTACAATAGTAAATATTCCATGCAATGCTACAAGTAAATAAGTGAGGAAAAACCAAAATGAAGACATACTGTAAAATCCCAAAAATGGTCCTCACACCATTTCTAGGTCTTCCTCCATGAAAACCCATGCTAACCTAACTACCTAGAATGGGAATTTTCCCTTCACCTGACACACAAATATGAATTCTGTAAGGGTACCAAATGGAGGCATGATCAGGGTGTGAGTAGAACTCAATTGGCCACCACCAACAATGTCTAAAAAATATTTGGTATAAACTATTGTGAATAAAAAAATGTAATGAATAATAAATTAGATGGACAATTTAATGTTTACATAGCCAGTTTAGGTCCGTTAAAAAATTTTATTATTGTTTTTATATCTTAAAATTTCATCCCAGCTCTCATTACGTACCATTTCCATCACATTTAAATGGTTTCATCAAGCACAAAAAGTTACACGGGTTTAATGTACACAATCACATGCATGAGGATACACACAGTTATATTATCTCACTAAGACTAACATCCTCATGTCAACCACGTCTTCACCTATAAGCCTTTTTCTGGTTTGATGAAACAGTTATGGGATCAGATCCTTAATGTTATTCCCTAACATGTAAATTTGGGGTGGATTTTAAATCCTGAGTCTAACTCAACCCGTGGGCGTACAAATTCATATCAATACCCCACATTTCTAAGCCAAGTGAACATGCAATACATACATATATATATATATATTGATTAATCATTAACACAACAACACAACCATTTTCCAAGGAAAACATAAATCCTATCAATAATATTAGAGTTAATACCATTCCTTAACTGATTAACACATTTACCGCATTTCACATCGTTTAGACACTTTTCCGGATTCTGATTTAATTATTCTTATCTAACTAAGCATTCATTCAGTGTTCATATCTCACTAGGATTCATTCATTGTTCCTAACTCACTAGGCTTCATTACTGGGCTTATAATCTATTTCATTATAGACTTTAACAATTTTTATGTTAACCTAGTATCCCATAGGTTGTTACTAAACAAAGGCCCATAACGAAGCTTCAACTTCAATATAATCAATCCCCTCAAAAATTTTATCATGTCTCTATATAACTACGCACAAATCTCACTTTTTCATTACAAATACCTAGGTATGGGAGGGTTGGAACACCACATGGGTGGACTTATATTAGTCTCATCACACACGACAAATGCCTTATCTATCGTGTAGGTTTCAATTTTCCTTCTAAATTACAATTTTACCTAAATATGCCATGTTTGATAAAAACATACCAATAGAAGCCCATGAACAAAACCACACATGCAAAAATCTTCAAATAAACCATGGGTTATAACTTGTAGACCACCTACCTCAATTCTACAGACGAACGTGCTCTTAATTGAGCCCTTATATTCTACTACAACCATATTTGAAGGATGAAACCTACATCTCACTAAAGAGTAGGGTTTTATCACTTTTGAAAGAGATTAGAAGAAGATACAAACCCAAATATCCAATGAGAAACATGGATGGGATTTTCCGTTCCTGTAGCTTTGATCTACATCTAAAGGCACCAAAAAGGCCTCATAAATGGGGGAGAAAGGTCACTTAGAGCTTTTCAGAGATTCGGTTCATTCCTAGGATAGATAGGGTAGAATGGAGAGGAAATCCTGATTTGGGTTTTAAATCCTTGGTGTTGAATTTTTTTAATTTTTTAAATGTTTCTGGGCGCCATGGTTTACCCGCACAGTTTTCCAAACTGTACACAAACTGTGTGAAGGCCGCTATACAAATACCCACCCCTTTTACGGTTTCCTAGGATTCCCTCATTGTTAGCACTAACCATGCGCAGACCATGTGGCCTTCCCAAAAATCTCAATTTATTCCATTTTTAATTTTTTTGAACCCTCAGAACACCTCCGAGTATATTTCAGGTCCTTGGTAAGCACTCTATTAACCAAAACAAAGGATTATACCAAAAACATTAATGATAACATTCTTTTCCAAGATCCATGATCATACAGTTTAATTTATTAAATACATATATAATTGAAGAAATTTTTTCTATAAAATTATTTGATAATTATATTTAGCTTGTAAACTCTTTAAATGAAAAATAATTTTTTATTAAAAATTAAAATATTTTATTTTTCATTGAAAAAGTAATCTTTTCATAAAATTCCCAAAAATGACTCAAAGATAATATTGAATTTTAGATTTAAATAACATGTTTATTTATTAAAATTGATTTCATAATGGTAAAGAAAATATTTATATTTCATTCAAAAAATATAATAAAATAATTTTACAATGAATATTTTTTTTCGATACATATAAAGACTTTCATAAAATTTAAGTACTTTTTGTCAATGTGTTTTGTTTATATAGAAAAATTATAAATAATATTTAATATATGTTCATACCAATAAGTGACAGAGTTTCTATATATATGTTATAATAATCATTTTAAGATAATTATATAAATATTATATCATTTTTTGTTAATGTCATCTGTTACTTTTAACAAAAGGTATCAATAAAATTTACTTGCTTTGAAAAATAATAATTCATGAAACTCTGGGTGATACACAAAGAATGTATCTTCCACGAGTGTTGTGTTCTCATCATCTAAAATAAATTAGCTACATTTTTCTAACTTGATCAAGGGATTCTAGAACATGCTCATATGCTTGAATGTGACTCATCAGGTATACTCTTATGTTGTGAATGCTTCAATTGAGCTAAAAAATAAGCAAGGGAACATAGAGGATAAAACCAAAACCAAAATTATCTTATCTGAAATCTATAAAAAATATAAACTTAGTTGACAATATTATATTCCATGTATAAATAGAATCTAATTATCTTTATTAAAATCAATGCATATCAGGTTACAATTATCTTACCATGATGATGATCATTTAATCCTAAAATACAATAACTCTTAAAATATATAGGTAAAAATCTTACAAAAAGGTAACTAAACCCCTTGAAATGTAATAGTGACAAAATCAACAGCCTAAAAACCCATATATCAAAATTGGATAACTCTTATATGATGAAGTCACTTTGAAAAGAGAAACATATTATTAGTGGGTATCCAAAAATATTCAAAAATTTATGTCACTAAACCAATAAAACCCCAAAAAGTATAAGTATTCGACTCCCCTATTAATGTATCATGACTTTTCCTATGAATCCCATAAATTATTCTCACCATATAATTATTCTCATCCAATTCTATAGAAACTATTATATTCATTGTTGGGGGTTCTGACCATATCTCAAATATTAGGGTATTAACCCTTTTTTTGTTTTAATTAGGGAAACACATCTATATTATGTGCCTATATTGAATCCTCAGTGTGAAAATATTTTACCAATTGGTGTTAAATTTATACTATTGGATCATTAATAACTTTCTTATAAATTTGTTCTAGCTGACTATGGACTAGAAATCTTTTATTGACTTTATGAAGCCATGTTTGTTAACAAATATCTAGAAGATATAAATCTTGATGTATATGTGTAAAAACTAAAATAATATGTTATATGAGTCATTTATATTACCACTAACACCTAAACTTTACGTATTTGGGTTTTAGGTTGACAAAAAAGTCATCCGAGTCATTTTGAATGGATATATTGGTCCTCAACACTAATCAAGTGTTTACCTGATATATTAATTAAAACTCATTAATGTTGTTTCCCTTAATATACCAATGAAATAATGAAATATCTATTAACTCCATGTTCCATCCTAAAATTATAAACTCTATAGAGTCATTCTAAAACATCATGACTCGCTGTAACAATACCTTACTTGGATGTATGATGAGTGTTCCACCATAATCCCACATCCAATAAGCTATTTCATAAGTAAAATCAACTAAAAGGAATATATCTAATTTTATAGACAATATATTATAAGAATTTATACAACCACATGATATATATATATATATTTAATAATAATAATAATAATTTAAAACCCACATATTACCTATTATTGTACAACACACAATTGATTCATAGTAAATACCCCAAAAATATAATAATTTTATATATTAATTATGGTAAGAATACAAGGAATATTATCACATGATATACATTAATCATCAATAACTGGGATATATGAACTCTACATCAAACTAACACTGACTCGAAAAAACTGTATAGTCCACAATAGATTTCTAGTAGCATCCAAATCCAATAACACAACATAAACCAATATCTTCATCGATTATTCAATATTTTCATATATACAAGATTTTTGGGATGAAGGAGAATGAAGAAATGAGTATAAATATACACATTATGATACCTGAAGTGTTTGAAGTGAAAAAAATATGACTTAGATTTAAGCGATTTATCTTAGGTATTTATAACGGGAAAATGAACAAAGGGAATGAAGGTTCCCATCAAAAATAGATTTTTTCTACATAAATCATATGTTAAAAATAATTTAAATTAAAATAATTATATCAAACCCATAACACTACAATTAACTAAATTCTATTACTTTGACTTTATCAATCAATAGTAGTTTTGGGGGACCTACACTACTAAAAATATTGAAATTCAACCAATGGGTATACTATACTCTATGGGGAACCTGCACCACATTGAATCTTGTGTGCATTAGTTGTGGTGGTTAATGACTTTATTTGATAATTAATAATCTATCCTAATTCTAATAATAAATGAATAAATATATACATGTAAAGGACCCATGACCAATCATTCACAACATAGAAATTTAATACACATTCTTTATTAATTTATTATATAAGGCAATAGTTAATACACACTATAACATTTTTATGACTAATTTATTTTTTATAATTAGGTACTTATTATAAAAAATTGAAATAGAAAAAATATAAAATAAACTAAAAATCCATAATAATCCCATAAATTCCATCTTTCTTTGAAAACAATATATGATAACCAATGGGCGTATATAAAAAATGGGAGACAAATAAAGCACAATAAGGGAATAAAAAAATGAATAACGCGATGAAAAAAAATAGATGATAGTAAATAAGTAGATCAAGTTGATAAAAAAAGTGGTGAGAATCAAAAAAATGATAATTGAATCATGATTTATAGAGATAAATTAATGTCAATATTTTAATGTCGAATCAATGAAAAAAGTGACACCATGATCATAAGTCAGTGGAAACTACCACGACATAATAGCATAATGCACATATAATGACCTCCCATGAACCATTCATGGAATAACATTGCATAATATTATTATCCAATGAATTGGTGGGCAATATAATTTCTAGCACACCCATTACATTCATATCATGTACAGGAATATCTATACCACGTATATTATCCCGCCATTGATCATATTTCATCGTATTTATTCCAAAAATAATGTATTTCTATTTAAATTTTAATAATACCCATTTTAAATGAGTATACAGACATCTACATGAATACCATTAAGTGGAAATGGGGATGTCTATTCACCACATAATTGTTTGGAAAGTAAAAATCACTTGATAATTATTATATCATAATTGGTTTAAATAAATAATCATGCATGGGGTAAACATGGGGTAAAGGTGTCTCTCAACACTTTTAAATAACAATAAAAGTAACGGGGTTGTGTATGAAATTATCCTAAAATGAATAATTGGGAATTAAAAATCATAATATAAAGAAGGTGCTACAATAAAGTGTACAAAATGATGATCCCTTAAACTGAATGTACATTTTCAAAATAATTATAACATCTTCTTCAGAATATGGTTATATCTTGGTAGAAATATATAGAGGTAAAGTAAAAGTAAAATATTTCCCTAATTTTTAGGGATGTGTTATGAGGGGATGGGGTTTTATAATTAATTAAAGGATAATTATTTATTAATTTCTAAACATTGTTCTTGGACTCTATATGATAAATTAATCAAAAAAAAAAACAATTTCACTGTTAATTACAGAGGTTTTGAAAAAAGAGTAGTTGATTTAATTATTTTATAATAATTTGAAATTAATAACATAATATAATAACCTTGGTTACATGGAATTGAGTCATGTTTATAATGAATTGACTTTTAATACAACAAATATAACGCATGTGTTGTATGATTCATTAATTCATCATAAAATAAAAATTAACATAAAAAACACCTTATTTTAAAGTGTATATATATATATATATTTGGTATTTGATACATTATTTGGCATATATAACATCACTTTTGTGTAATTTTGATGTCAGAAAGCTTATTATATATTTGTACTATTTTTAATATTTACCCAATCATTATAGTTGATCATTAAATTAAAAAAATATTCCATGTTATAAAATTTAATTTTCCCAATAAATAAAGAGTAGATATTTTATTAATTTAAATCCGTATATATGATAATTAACTCTACTAAATCAAAAATACCTCTTAATGGAAAAATACATGTTTATTATAAGAACAATTTTTTGACCCCCTAAAAAAATTAAATTTGAATTCATGAATTTATATTATAATTTTATTATAATAATATATTTTTTTAATTATAATATTATTTAATATAAAAATTGTTTCAAAATATGTGTGAATACAATTTTTTTTTCTTTGTTTAAACTATATTTTTCCCATATTAAAATCTTTGTTTCTTAGTATCAAAATCTACTTTTATAAAAAATATTATCTTTCCATTCAAAAGTAATAAAATATAACTATAATCATAATGTTACTAAATTATAATATCCATACTGTTTTGGTATATATACATACCATTTTATTAAACTAGTGATTTCCATAAGATTAAGGAGTAGTACAGATATATTTTCATGGCATGGTTTGGAAAAAATGGGCTAGTCCATTACCTCGAAGAGATTCAACTTCACAAAAAAAATATTTTGATCCTGATTTAGTTATTTAATATTATCCAGTGATTGTCCATGGGAAATTCGTATTAATTAAATCTTTCTTGGAAAATCCAATAATTGGGATTCATAGGATAAAACCCTACTGGTGGAGTGTATCCCTTCCTTTTTCTATGTTAAATGTATTTATCATATCCCTATATATATACTTATAATTTTAAAATATTATAGAAACTATAATATCAATGGTTTTAATGATTATAAAAATATTAAATATTATAAGAAATAAAGTGTATTTCAAAAACAAATTCAAAATTAATTCATGAGTTTTCTATATTTTCATTTTATAATAAGGCCTTTAGTCATTTAAAAATTGGATTTCATTTATGAAAGTTTGATTTATTACATTATCGATTGTGATGGGGAGTATACTAACTAAGATTATATTATTGTGGACCCATACAGCTTTAGGATAGAGGATCTATATTCCCCTTGTCTGAATCAAGAATCCATTCCCTAAATATGAATGTCCAATAACCTTGATTGACATGAAACAGTTACCTAACTCCATAAAATTTATGACATACCCACATAATATTCATATAATATCTCTATAGGCATCTAGGCTCATGCATACCCCATTTCACTAATTGTTACTCAAATGAAATAATTATGAAGATAAGGATCAAAAAATACGTAAAATAGATTTAAAAAAACTATAAATCATAGTAAATGAAACAAAACATTCTATATTGAAAACATATCGAAAAATAATAGACAGAGTTATAATTCAATGACCTGTATGAGACTCTATAAAGAACAATAAAATACATAATTTATACATATTTTCATTGGTTTATAAAGGGTATAATCCTCACCAATATCAAATATTAAAAAACAATTTCCAAATTCATGTTATTTCAACTACATAGCACATACCAAGGGGTAGATAGTGTCTTGGACCCACTAAAAATCCATGTGCATAAAACTATGGAATATTTTTTAGGTAACAAAGAAAAAAATTAATTTGATCACATGGTAAACATGGTTTATTAGTGACTATAGTGTGTACTAGATACATTTTTTTATATTTGGTTGTCTTGGTATTTGGAAATTAAGTTTAATGACATGACCGGTGGGGTAAATACATTTTCCTTGATTTTACTCAATTAAATGTTGATATTAATGGTTGAAGGTTGTAAAACATGTGAACCAATGATTAAAACTATTTTTTTACTCATTAAATCATATTAACCTAATAACCACATAATGTGAAGGAACTAATTTACAACATAGTGGTTGAAATACACTATATTTAGTATTTCATGATCTTAATAGTATATTCATCAAGACATCAAAACAAACATTAAAAAACATCCTTCATATCTAATTCTGAATTCGGTGTTTCTTAATATGGACACCCAAGTTCCATTATTGTTCCTCACTAGAGTATACCTTACCATACATCATTTCAATATTAGTATTTGTTTCTAAATTTATCCCTTCAATTATTAACATAATGTATCACACTAATTTAATATTTTTTAATACATGATCCATTGTCTCCTTCATTGATGGACACTACTTACTTCATATGAGATGATTTTGACTACCATTATAACCTACCCACATTGAAGAATCCATAACCACTAGCCTCCATGTGACATGTGAATATACCATTACACAAAAGGGGTGAGATTGAAAAACTAGTAAAACGTGGTTGGGTAGGAATACCAACTCCTATGACCAATTTTACACCCATATTATCAAATAAATTGATAATGAAATTATACCTATTGAAAAGAGTGATAAATTGAGTGTATAATTTCCATTAATTTAATTTCACAGATAATCCCATGGAATATGATTGGGATTGAACAAATAAAAATCAATAAAATAAAAAATAACTCATTATAATAAATTGATTTATTAAAATTTATCGTGGTTCACGTTTTTTCAATTGGGATTCTAAGAGAATATATATAACATAAGGAAAATTGATGGCCAAAATTATTTATTTATTAATAAAAATCATATTAATAGAAAGAATTAATGTATTTTTATAATTTTTTACACATCATAAATATAAAAGATCTTATAAAAACATAAACATTTTATTATCAAATATAAGAACTATTATTATTCTAATTTATTTTGTATATATTCCCATTTGATAAAATCAATTATTTTATTTTGATATGAAGAAACCAATAATAAAAATTTTAAAACCCTGATAGTTAATCACTATAGAATTATAAAATAATATTTATTTCAAGACTATCATTCATTTCACAATGAGGAATGCCTCTAAATCCACCAAATATAGCCAAATACTTTCTTGTTTTATGTTCATTGTCATCGTATAATCATCAATAAGAAATGTAACCATATATATATATTAAAATATTGAAAAAATACATCATTATGCATTATTAATTTAGCAAAAATATAATAATATATAATAAATATCCTTGTACCTAATAATAAATATGAAACCTCTCTTAGTAAAAGACCTCTATTTTGCACAAAATATTGATGTAATAATTTTTATTCTAAACTCTCATTATAAATTATTAATCATTCACATGTTTTAAAAAATAATAATAAATATATATATATTTTATAGTTGAGTAGAAAATTAATACAACAAAACATTTCACACCCAATTATCAATATTATTAAAAATATTCAAATGTATTTATTATAAAAATTTAGGAACCAATATTTAGAGTGTCATAATTATAAATTTTCTATCATGTTTTTTTTGTGGGGGAAATTAATTCATGGAAGGGTGAAATTATTTTAATTCTAATGAAAAATATGTCCTAACATGATGAAAAAGAAATATCGCTACAACATTTAAACATTTATTTGGAATAGTATATGAAAATACAATGAATAATCGCTTGTATATTCCAAAAATGGCCAATTATTTTATTGGATTATGATCATGATCATTATATAAACCAATATATGATATATAACTATATATTTATAGGAATATATTAGTTCAATGAATCAATACATTGAATTTTTTAAAATTATTCTCTATAATCCATATTATGATCCCCAAACCAAAAAATGTAGCATTTAACTTCCTTATGTAAATCACAAAATTATAAATATAATATATTAGTTTCAATTTCCATTTAGTACCCAATACATAATATATTAATAATTGACATGTTCACATCTAAAAAATATTATTATTAAATTATATATTTTTTAAATAAATACGTTATAAATTAAATCAAACAAGCTTCATGGTAACCATTCACAACAATTTAAAATTTGTAATGGGAATTTATTATAAAAATTATAGTTGCGAAATATATTGATTACGTAAAAAACATAATTCCATTTTTTTTCATAATGACTCCAATACATAGTGTTTTACAATAATAAGTTGACATGTCTATAAAAGTTGTTATTTTCCTCTTCCCTTATCTGATATAAGATTTTATGTATATGTTTTTATCCATTTTTTGTGTCAATAAAAACACTCATAAATACTAATATCATATTTTTTTCATATTTATTATACATTTTTTAAGAATAATATTATCGGTTGGTAATTTTAGGTTACAAAACTTATAAAAAATTCTCTTATTTTTTTATGTTTCTCAAATTACTTAAAAATAAGCAAAAGTTATTTTGATAATAATAAAATGTTTGAAATTATATAAAATAGAATTCAATGTTGTGAATATATCATTTAGATATACCGAGAATAAACTTTGTAGTCGTAAATTGTTTTACTTTTTTTAATCAATTATAAAAATAATTTGTGATTCATTCAAGTAATTCATAATAAAATAATTATATAATTTTTAATGAATTTATCATTTGGAATATATTATCTTATGACCCTCTATTGATTTTCACTAGAAAATACATGTATTTTTTATGAATATTTGAGATAGAAAATATATATTCTTTCTATAAAATGGGTAGTTTATATAATATGGATTTAAATGTTTTTCATGACTTTTATTCTAAATTCATTTTCACAATTTAGTTTACATTTTTTGAGAACTTAGTGATATATTAAATAAATATAATGATGAAAAATACAATAATAATTCTTACTAACTAAATAGTTTCTAATTATACTTACACTCTGACTAGTTAAGGGGAAAAAATAGGCTCATATCATGCATTTTGGGAAACTGACATGATCAAATTGTATAACACTAAATGGTCAGTATTTTATACCTAATTTAACACCTTTCATTTTATATTGGTTATCACTTGATAACTAAGAATTATATATTATAATGTGGAATATAGGTGTTTCAAATGTTAGGATATCTATAGTTTTGAATAAATATTTTATATATTTTTATTATTAAATTTATTTACTATTGTTAAATAATAATAAGTATTTTATGATTATATTTCAAAATAGAATTATTAGAAAATATTTTAATTGTAATTGTTAAAAAAATTCAGTTATTTATTACATGATATGTTTCTATATTAAGCCCTTGCATATGTACTTTTTGAAAATGAAAATGTGTTTACTTATTTTTCTTTTTATGTGTAGATATGATGTTCACATTATTATGATCATTGGATTGATGTATCCCCACATGGATCTAGGATAATTAATTTATCACAATCCATAAATGATACCAATTGTTTATCGATTTATTTTTCATATTTTAATTTTTTTATGGTTACATCACAATTAGATCGTACCAGATTATTAATTATTTTTTTTCTAATATTTTATAACCATATATATATATATGATTTGATATTATATTTTATAATATAATTATTATAATTCCAATACGTGGAAATGAATGTTGATGGAAAGTATTTACCCATTCTGTTTTCTTGATGACGTCCTACATGGTAGTAGAATATGATAACCAATGAAACGTGTCTTAGAAGAGTGATGAACAAGGATGAGGTTGATCTAATTCATTACAATTAATTATAATAATAATATTGGATAAATGATATAACAATTTTATATAATGTTATAATAAACAAAAAAATTGACCCATCCTTAAATGTTTTCATGAAGATGTTCAAATATATTTTCATTTAAAACATAATATGATACTTTCAGAATAAGTTATCAAGTTGTATTATAATAACTAATTGAATTATATCATGTATGACTATCAAATAATATTTAATAAAATTAAAAATATTAATTATTTACATATAATAGACCATATATCTATTCAAGCATGATATGATAATAATATGATTGATAAATACACTTGCATTAATGAATCATTTGGTTGAAATTTCATATAAATAGAACATTTCGACTCTCCTAGATCATAAGTTGTCTTTTTAACTTTGGTAAAAACCCATTAATGATTTGGTTAATTTTTTTCCATAATACCCATGAAATCAATGACATTAATTAAAACATTAAATACTATAAATATATCATGTTTCCTGGTATATCATAACATAGTGGGTATTATATACTGAACATAAATGAACTATGTGGTGAATATGAAATATGTCCCTAAGATGAAAAAGTTTGGAAACAAAAACATATTATATAGGTTCATTATAAATATAGGTTCATTATAAATATATTATCGAATAATTATTATATAAATCATACATATATTATTATCTTATGACCTTTTGTTACCCTTTTATAAATATTTTATAATTAAAATCACATTTCAAGTAATAACTACTTAGTTTTTCATTTATGTTTTGATTTTTTATTTCTTTTCATTATAATTTATAGTGGTTAGAAAATCAATAAAATATATATCATGTTATATATATCACATGTATTCATTATAAATATTTTTAATGTAATCTATAAAAGAAAATGATATTAAATCCATCACACTATTCATAGATATGGTAGGCTATATATATACATGAACATTGTTTCGAATATCTAAAAATATATATTTCATGGAAAATAAATAATAAAACACTTGTATATTATAATTATCATGTTATAAATATCATCTATATTAACAATATCATTTTTTATAACTATCCATTAAAAAAACGACAAACATTTCACATCGCTATGAGGATGCAATAGTCCACATGTAGGCATGTGTGACATTATTGTTTTCCAAAAAATAAGAATGTAGGAAGTAAAATGTGATATTTTATTACTACATATATATTTATGTCAATAATATCACATTTATTTGTTATCTTTATCCTTACAACCATCAATGTAAGTCTTAATAAAAATAAAATCAAATCACTATTTGTGGCAGTAGTCCTTGAAACACATGAAAGACTTTATTGGACCCCCAAATAGAATGAAATTAAAGAATATTTATGTGATATAATATATAAATAAGTATAATAGTTTCATAAATATAACATAAATATTTTCATTACATGATTTTATCCATGTTCTATTGTTGGTGGTGGAATGTAAATTGTATTCGTTCGTGAGGAAGTAGTCTGCCATACACATTATCGGCCATTTCATTTTACATTTTATGGAATCAGAGAATGACAAGGATTATTAATATAAAATAAAAATATTTAAGAATATATGAAATACCTTTGTTATTATATAACAATATTTTATTGAAATTTCAAGGAGATGGAACCATATATTAAATAATATGTATGTTTTTAATTTTACCCTTTCTTTAGAGAACCCCTTTAGGATTATGCCTAAAGACTTCATAATTGGGTTTCAAATTCTAAATAAGTCATCAAGGATGTCATGAGGGAATTAGAGATGCTATTTGGGTGATTATTGACCAAAAATAGATTTGAAATTGTGAATTAGAGAGGAGAGTGTGCAGCCTTTTATAAGTGCGGTAGAGGACACACTTGGAATTATAGAATTGAAAAAGTGAAAACCATGTGTTTCTACATACATAAGGAAAAAATGGTTCATTAGATTTATGTGGTTTTAATATGACCATATAATAGTAATTAGTCATATCTGGGGTCATTTTTATCCACTAACATTTTAGTTTGACCACTAGTAAATCAATTATTACGTTAATCGTAATAAATAATTATTTTTAAAATTTAGAATGAAACATTAATGTTGAAGATATTATATGACACAAATAATATCAATAAAAAGTAATTAATATAAATTTAAAATTTCAATTAAATCAAATTTAAGAATTATATTTAAAATTAATACAATTTAATTGGTCAAAATATAGTTTTCCAAAAGAAAAATATTAAAAATCATAAAAACTTTTATTTAGTTATTCTATATGAAATTAAATAAAATGAATTTATTTAGTTAATTTGAAATATTATTGTACTAATTTTTTTATAAAACAAATTTAAAAAATAATTTTTCTTTGTAAATAATTAAAAGAAAACCGATGATTTTAATAAAAACATGTTTTTATTCAATATTCATCAAAAAGTATTTATTTTGAATCATTTCTCAAAAATGAACCCAAATATTATTTTTAAATGTAAATTTAAATATTGATTATTTTACAAATAAATTTTATAAAATAGGTAAAAATAAATTTAAATATTGTGCACTAAATCTAAGAAGACCACCTTTTAGAAAAAATGATGTCTTTCAGAAAATGTTTTTTTCATTCAAATAGTTCTTATTTTATTTCTGTTGAATATATAACCATTAAATTTATTTTTATACATGTGTGAACTATATAATATCAATGATTATTTTATTCCTATTCATACCTTCTAACATAACATCTAGGATACATTATTAATTATTAAATAATAGTATTTATAGTATATCATGGTTTGTTAATAAATGGTTTTACTTGTTACAGAAACTTTTCAGGAAATTAAATTAATTAAAATGATTTATATCATAAAGTATCTGGGAGTTACATTATATTTTAAGACTATTTTATCAGGTTATATATACTAATAAACATGATGTTTCTCTTATAAAATCTCAGGGTGTTACATTCTACCCCCTAAATAAATTATTTACTCCCAAATAAATCATTGTAAAGTAATCCATGGACATTCTTATTAAAATAAATTTTTTAGAATGAAAAATCCTTTGAATAATAAAAATAAATCATATTCTAGATAAGATATAATGTGGTGTGTGATGATCATCTAGAACACAACATTACTTGGTATAAACATTTAAAAGCATTAGTTGGATTTGAAGATATATACATAAAATAAATAAATAAATTGTTCTGGATAGTAATATATATCACTAATCCAATGAAAGTGAATCATCTTGAATAATTAATAAAAAGACAAAAAATCTATTATAGAAAATACTAAAGTTGGAAAAAAAATATTTTTTGGATCATTTTCCAAAATTTAATGAATACTTTTACCATGTATAATAAAAAAATAAAAAAAGTTATTTACATGGTATCAATGTATTTCATAGGAACATTTTATGCAATAGTTTTTTATCAACACCAACATCATTAATTACTCAATGAAATTAATATATGATATGAATTGTTTATTACTGGATCACTAAAATTAATTTTTAATTGATCCTAAGAAGAATGAAAATCCATTCCAATAATCTCTAAATATCTTAAATGAACATGATCGTTAAGACGAGTTATCCAACAATACATTAATTTATTAACACTGAATAATAACCTCAAAGATCAGCTTAATAATATTTTTGATCATTTATCCATATGATTCATCCAAATTATGTATTTTATAATTCAAATAGAAAAAACATATATGGAAAGGCACTAAATATTTCAACAAAATATAATATTAGGATCCCCAAACAATATAATGTATCTATTATTGTCATGTAGAAAATATGTGAATACAAAGAACACCATAAAACCTAAATGATAACATGGATTCTTATAAAAAAATTTCTCATTTTTCAATAAATTGTTTATTAGATGATCAAATTTATGACATCATTCCAAAAATTTTGTAATTTTCCCAAATTATACCGTTACCCAATTTGTCAACTAGACAATAATAATTTCCATGGCCACTAATACTATCCAATTAACAATATCCATATCAATCCTAATGCAAAATAAATATGATATCTCTACATAATAAATATATTAATTCTTATAGTCCATCAATAATAACATTTAAAAAAGGCAAAATTTCCTATGTATCGATTTTATTCATCATCATCTACATTAAACATATATTTTCAAATCCTAGTATAAAACATCTTTAGAAGATTTAATATTTGATTAATGATTATTATAATGATTGTATCCCTAATAAAATACTTATAAAAAATAATTATAGAATCCAAGTACACAATAATGTTAATCATTACACTTCATTATTAAACTATTAATTAGGATTCATCACCTTCTTCTATAATACCTACATCCATTTAAATTTTATTTTAGTGTCTTCATCATCAATATGAAAAAAAATTAATTTTTTACTTTTTTCATCCTCTTATCGAGATTCGCCCACTAAGGAATCAATTTCCATAATTATAATACATTCCACATTTATATCATTCAAATTTTGATGTTCCCTTAGGGAAACAATTATTTTCATCTATTTTTATAAGTGAATGTTTCATTTTTCTGCTGAAATTTACTTCCCCATTTCATTCTTCTCCACACATAAAATATAACATAATTTCATTAATACATTCCATTTAGTTATTCTTACATAATTTTAAATATTTACGATGTTAAATATAATTTACTCTATAGTCTCCACCACCCGAGTTCATATTGAACTTTAGTCCTATCTTCTTTTGTATGACTGAGGGTTGGTTAAGGTGCATGTTATTAATCACATGTATTGATAACTTATTAATAATAATAATAATTTACTTTACTCTATAAATTATCTAATTTAAATTATAATTAATGCATTATCAGTCACATGGAACATTAACCCAGAACCATTTAGATCCTACCACTGAAAAGAACCAAGAAAACATTCTACGAGGAAAAATAATCATTTTAAAAACCACTTAATCCTAAAAAATGATATATTGGATTTCTAAACCCTAAAAAATTCTATTCCATGTATTAAAACATGGGTTTAATGAAGGCTATTCATAGTTATCATCTATTAAAATATTTCAAGAATATTCAGAAGGAAAATATGAATTTACCAAATCATATCCCTGAGTTGATTCAAACAATTAGTAGAGTATGTCTTGTAGTCATAGACTGGGTAATGCTCAATCCACAAATGATTCATCCTTTTGGGTGTTTTTTCATTAGGTCTATCTATGATAAAACCACTTCAAATTATTGTATCTAGAGAGAGTTTTATATCTAAGATAGACCACATAATCTCTTCCATTAAAAAATTAATATTTTTTATAATATGATCCCTAAATAAATTTTTGTATTATGTTCTCCCATTAATGTTTTCATAAATCCAGATTAAAATATTTCTACTAAACATCTTCTAAAAGGAACTATAATTCCATGAACCCTACTATGGCAGATTTATTGGTTACTTCATTATATTTCAATAATATTCGATGAATCACTTCAATGAGGACTAAATAGTTAATAGTCTTCATGAAATCGACATGGACATTAATTTCATATACATTTGAAAACATAAATTACACTAATAAATTTTCTTTTATATTATATTTATTTTCCCAAGCATATAAATGTATATCTTCCAGAAAACACTTCTTAGAATCCAGTGGAAGGAAAACATAAGAAAGGTGTGAGATATAATTCTACATAAGGGTATGAATATAAAATAATACAACATAAATACATATTAAATAATAAAAATTAAATTATAAATAACTAAAACACATTCTATTTAATTATTAACATGAAAAGTATGACTAATATGGAAAGAATAAATGATGATTAAATAATTCCATATAAATTATCACATAAGAGTAAAACATAACCATGAATATTATAACTAATCGAATAATGACATTCAAAATCAATAAATAAACTCAAAACGACATAATGTATAATGTAATATATCATAGACATGCCTTCAAACCCTAATTTAAATACATACTACATAAATGGGTAAGGCCTCGACTAAAACTGAAAGCTAGTTTTTCCCCTAAGACCATCCAATGTATCTAGGGGATATAGTAGTACCCTCCCATAAAATTACAATTCCAATTAATTCGACATGTGAATGGAAAAAAACATAATAATAATAAATTTTTCTGAAAACATGCCATATAAAATGTTAATACATATCCCAATCAATAAACAAAATCATAGACCATCTAGATTATTAATAGAATGGTATCAAAATAGTACATATCTAGAAAATTTTATCATAAAACAAAAAGAGAATGAAAAAAGATAGAAAAAATATAAAATATATTTACTGGAGTATAAATAAAATACATGGCTGTTTTCATTATTGAATGGATATACCAAAAATTTTCATTAAAATAATTTTTGACAAAAAAAATATATTTCACATTAAAAATTACTTCTGTGTAAATAAAAAATTTATAATTACCAGAATGAAAATTAATATGAAAAAACCATGTAAATATGAAATGGAATAATCATTTTAAAGAGTGTTTATTACTAAAAGAAAATCTATATGTGTATTATAAGTTTAAACAATTATTCATTTCAAAATTTTGGTATGAAAAGTAAAAAATTTATTTTTTCGAAAATTATTAGAAGATTAATTTAAAAAAATTTCATGAAAATTAAATGATGGTTAAATATTTAATTAATGATCCATCCAAAAAATTTAATAAATTTTTATTTATTCATTTTAAGAAATACTATTTAAAGAATAGTTTTTTATCAAAGAGAGAAATAATTTTAGAATTTTTTCAAAATATTCAACCACAAAAGTTATATAAAATATTACTACTAATTTAAATTTTCATAAATTATATAATAAAAATTAATTTTAAAAATTTATTGATTTGTATATCATAATTTTTTTTAATTTGAAATGTAATCATAAACAATCTGTATAACTGACAAAATTGTATAATAAACCATTACCACTTTGGTGACTTTTGAGTTAAAATCTCCATGGAAGAAATAAATTTAAATGAAACATTATATACCATTAATATAAATTTATTCAATATATAATATTCCATATGTGATAGTATATAAACCACATAAAAGAACAAATTCGTGAATATGGAATACGTCTCACGGAAGTAAAAATAAGTTTAAAATCCTTAATATAGCTTCAAATTATTTCATATAAATTAAACAAATCTATATAATAAATCTATTTTGATTGTATATCCTATATAGATCTAAAATTATATATATCATAATATATATTATTTAATTATGACATTTTATGAACCATATATTAATAAATCCACTTCAAAATTGTATTTCATGTAATAAAAGTATTGTTTTTCATGAATGTTCTGATTTTGTATTTTATTCATTTAAAATTTTTCAAGTTTAAATAATATTCAGAATGAAAAATAACTTATAAATATCTTATGAATTCCAAATAAATTTATTTATAATAATTGATAAATGTTCCAACAAGAAAATTAATTACAACATTCAAGGAGATGGTTAGTTGTACGTATGCTTGAACAATATTTTTATTTTCATGACATATTGAACGAATAGAAGATAATAGAAAATTAACCTTTTTAGAATTATTATTATGTTATATATAATTTATATTAATCAAATATATCCTTCTTATAGTCCATGTAAAAATAAAATTATTAACATTTTGCATCGCTACATAGAGGTGGTAGTCTACACGTACGCATGAGCGACAATAAAGTTTTCTAACATATTGAATGGTAAAAAGTTTTATTTGATATTATACATAAATACGTATTTTTATATTTTAAATATCACATACATTAATCAAAATTTTAAACAATACCATTGATTTAAATTTTATGAAAAATAAAAAATCAAATTGTTACGTGTGGAAACAATCCATCATACACACGAGTGGCGTTATAATTCCCCCCCCCCCACCAAATTGACTGTAAGAAAGTATATGTGATATAATGATTTAAGAAGTATAATAATTTCATAAATATCATATAAATATGTTAAATACATTATTATAACCTGCAATGAATTATCGTTATAGAAAACAAATTACATTAGTTTGTGAGGTGATAGTTTGTTGTAGACACGATTGATGGTTCCGTTTTTCATTTGATGGATTTAGAGATGGATATACATTTAAATTATTCAAAAAATAAAATATGATTATATAGTTTAAAATTTATTTATATTATAACTATGGAATAATTTTTTAAATGGGCTGGAAGAATAATTAAAACAAATACACATGTTACGAACTTTTTCACTACATTGGAGAACCCATTGATGTTTATAACTAAAGCATAATTAAATGATTTTTTTATCGAAAATAATTCCACCATGATTTTGGGAGGGATGTGACGAATTTATTTTATTTTGGTATTTTACAAAGCAAATATATTTGGAATTTTGAATTGTGGAGGAGAGGGGTTGGCATTTTATACATGGATGAGAGGAGACACATGAAATCTTTTAAAATAAAAAGTGAAAAACAAGATTTTAACATTCAAAATTGCTCAAAATGGAACATTATAGAACCAAAAATTCATTAAGGTCTAAATATGGTAATAAAATATAATTTATAAACCTTCTCTTCAATTTTATCTCTTTTTTTTTTTAGTTCTAAACCTGATAAACCTGTTATTATATTAATAGTCGTAAATAATTTTTATTTTTTTTAAATTCATTATTAACAAAAATTACATTGAAAAATATATATAATTTAAATGAATTCAATTCCAAATATGGATTCAATTTTTCTAAATTAAATTTATTTATGTGTTATAAATAAATTTAAATTTACACCCATGCAATCATAAGAAATTATTTTTCATAAGAAAAACATTCAGTATACTGAAAAATATTTATACGATAATTTAACATGAAATTGATTATAGAGACCAAAATTAGTGATACTATAATATAATTGAAATAATATTACTTTTAAAACAATTTAAAACATAATATAACTTTTCAAATAATTTAAATTAAAATGCATTTTTAATAAATATGTTTATTTTTCAACAATGATCAGTACTTTTCTTTATTTATTAAAATATTAATTACATTAAATTCTAAAAAAATAAACCAAATATAATATAAAAAATAATATTTTCAAAATGAGTTTTATTTTCTTAAAAAAATTATTAAAACATTAATAATTAATATTCAATTATATATGAAACGTATGTGTAGATAGCCTTTTACAAATGTGCATATTTTTTAGAAAATGAATTTTATATATTTAAAATTATTCTTTTTTATTTCATATCACTATAATAAAATTGAATATATTTTACTCATTTGTTTAACATATATCATTAATAATTTGGATTATCCTATTCATTCTCACCAACATAACATCTTGGTTATTATGGTCTAATTTAAATAATTGTATTAGTTGTATATTGCAATTTGTAAAAACAAGTATTGTGTGTTGTGAATGATGTCAATGAAATTGAATTTATTAAAAATTTATATATTAAAAAGATTTTGGGTGTTAAATTCTCCTAAAATAATGATGTTTCATTTCATATATGCTATCTAAAATGACTTCCCTCTTTTAAGATCATAGGGTGCCACAAATAATAGAATCAAGATGCCAGGAATAAAACAAAAATGGGGAATGGGATAAAAGAACATGAATACAATAAAACATCCTTATAAGGACCTAGTGTGGTGACCCATGAGTTTTATACAAAAATGTCACATCATTTTAGAAGAATTTTATATTTAAATAATAACATTACACACTTCAAAACACTAAAAGGGTTTGTATATTTTGAATAGAGATATATAAAAACTTATTTCATAAAATATTAGTAACATATCCAAAAAAGATCCTATCACATAGTAATTTTCATAGACATACCATACATTAAAACATTATTCATAACATGGTGAATTTAAATATTTTAAGGTTGATCTTAGATGCTCAGTAATAGTAAATATAATAAATATCAATCAATGACTATAACTGTCAACACAATAATAATAATTCATAGGGAACACGATGATAATATATATTTTATATACCTTGTTAGTAATATATCATAAATCCTAATCATGGTGCAAAAACTATTTAATAATAAAACAGATGAATTGTAAAAGTGAATAATTTTTGTAGATCAATAATGATCCATGAATTTGAATCATATTCATAAAAAAATATTAGTGTAGTGTAGAACAGTCATAGGTAGAGAAACAATATCATTTGTTAATGATAAAATCTATGATCATCATATCATAGTTTATGTAACATCATAAAATATTACTCATATCATACCATATCAAGAATTAGGACATGTCTCACATATCATAGCATATTTGGAATCACCACTCATTTCACCTAGGTTATTAAAAAAATCATCTCATTACCAATAATTTTATCTTAAGATATAATGATTTCCCAAATATATTGGATGTATATATAATTTTGGTCCAACATATCACATAATCATAAATCAATTTAAATTTCTACTACAAATTCCGATAACATTATCAATATAATAAGAGATTAACCTATAAAGAATAAACTAGTTCTAAAAACAACTCATCAGCATAATCGTAAACAATACCAAGAAATAATAAGGATGGTATCATTTGAAAATATCCCAAATTAATTATAAGTTACATTAAATAATGTTATCATAGATGATAAATTTCTCTAAGAGATTATTGGAAGATTTTTTGAGGAAAATATACTTTTCATTGAAATTTATCATATTTAAAATATAAAAATTACCAAATATATATAAGAAACAATTATTTCAGAGGAAACATTTAATGATAATGTGGAATTTTTAATGATAAAAATGGTTAGGGTGCATTGAATATATATTCTTTCAATACTTGTTAAAAACATAAATTTAATTTTTTTAATAAATTCCTAGATTTCTTTATCTGAAATATTTTAGAAATAATCCTTATCATGCCATTTTAAATATTAATTTTTTTAAATAAAAATACAAAAAAAATTCATGTATATGTAATAAAATAAATAATACAATTTTTAATGTCATGGAATTTAATGAAATTGTTCTTTTACAAAGTGGAAATAATGTATGATTATTTTAAAATCATTCTTGTAATCAATTTAGAAACTAAAGAGACGGAAATTATTATAATATATAAATACACTAGTAATAAATAGTGGATATGAAAAATAAATGGGGTTTATAATAAAAGTATAATTTAATTTCCCTCAATGTAAATTCCATCATAATCAATCTTGAATAATTTAAGGCTCGAACATAATTCCCTGGCAACATTATTGACCTTTGAATAATATGCCCCATGATAGAATAATGTTAAATGAATAATTAAATATCATGAATATAAAGTGACTAATTATATAATATTTCCAATTGGATTTATATAATCCTAAAAAAATTTAATTTGATAACATAACAAATTTCTAAATGAATATAATTTTAGATGATTAAACCTTAAATAATTTGTTTTATATGAATCCAAATATCTTAAATTAAAGAAAGGAATATGGAATTTAAAACCCCCCTAATTAAATGAAAATCATCATAAAATACATTCTTGTTAATATATATACCACATAAAATAAATATTTAGTGAATATGTTATCTGTATCATAGAAATATAATTGTGATGAGGATACCATATAATGATCATATTATTGAAATAAGAATTAATCAACAGAGAAATTTTTGTAAAATTTTAAATGAAAAATTTATCAAATTTAAATAAAACATAAATAAATAAATTCATTTAACTCATATATATGGAATAATATAATCTATTAGGTTGTAATACAACCAAATTAAAAAAAATTGAGTTTAGATAACTCTTACCTCAACTATTAAATATCATCATATTTATTAAAAAATATTATATAATAAATTTATATTTAATATAAATCAATTAAATATTCATATTCATATATATAATATCACATATTAACTAATAATAACATATAATCTCCAATATATTAATAAATCATTATTAAAATCCTTATTTAGTGTGAAAACTATTTCATTTTCATGTATGTTTTAGTTATATTTTTCCAGTGCATTCATGGTGGTCGTTGTTTAATCATTTCATAAATTTTATCCTGGAATAATAATCATATTCACTCACAATAAAATTTTTATAATTATTCATATGAATAAGGGTTGAAAATTAATTATGTCACTTCGTAGATACAATAGTCAATATGTATGCATAAAAAACATATCCACTTTTCAGGGTTTGTGAAAAAGGATGGTAAAAATTAAATTACAATTAAAAATTCATTATAACATCATATATATATAATATAATTATAAAATGATTCATTATATCAATTAATTTTATGCGGGGATGAAAAACCATACTTCTCGCTTCATGGTGGTGGTTGTTCACACATATGTAATAGTTATGTTTTCATTTATTATAGGATGTAAAGGATTTAGATAATGGTTTTTCATTTATAATATTTTGATACGTAAGTCATTATATTATAATTGATACCATAAAATTAGATGTTGTATAAGAAAAAATAATATTCAATGTAATCGATTAAGAGTTATACATCTTCGTTGAGAAATCACTTCTGAATTACACATGATGCTTTCAAAAGGAAAAATTTTGGAAATAAAAAAATCTCTATAATATGAGTAAGTAATAGTGTAATGTATTAAGAAATGTTTTTTATGTTATATTTATCAAAATTTGTTATCAATGAAGATAAGAAGGTTCCCATTCATAAGTGAGTGAAAGGATAAAATTAGAAATACATAAAAGAATAAATAAAATATATATCAGAATCATATTATGTAGAAAGAATTTAAAGTATTTTCTTTTTCAAAAAAAAAACATTATCAGATGAATATTGAATACATTCCACAAATACACAGCCAATTATTGTAATGGATTGGTATCTTGGGAGACAACATAAACAATTTCCCTATTTTATGAATAATTTTCAACATATCCTATAATGATCATTCCATTTAGTACTCTTTAAAGAAAATTACTAATTAATCCTTTTTTCATAACTAATTAAAAAGAATCATAAGAAGATGCGAGATCAATTTCCTAGTAAATGTAAACATGAGAGATATTATTTATGACCATATGAAAGAATAAGATACAAATTAGGATATGATATGATAAATATACCATGAAATTTGTATACCTAATCAATCCATGATCATTACATGATTCATTAGAATAAACCTTGTAATATCAAAATAAATTAATTATAAGAGATATGAGTTTTCATAAATCCATCAAGATACATAAGATCATGTCATAAAAGTGTAGAACACACATAGGTATGGATACCATTTCATGTAACAATGATTACTATCAAGGCCACAAAATAATAATGGTATAGGCCACAAAACAGGTTTCAAAAACTATATCATGTACATCAACTGGTTTTATATAATTTATCATGCACATTGAATTTTTCCCTTAATTGATCAAGAATATTTACTTGTTGCCCTTAATTGATCAATCACATAGATTTTTTCTTATAGTTATCTCATGAGATATAATAAATTTCTCAATGAATTAGATGATGATATAATTATACTCTTATCCATGATATAGTTAATACCATATATATGTGTTCCACATGATCATAACACATTCATCGTATAATCATATCATAACCCTTTAAATAAACCTTGTTTCATAACCATTTCATAATATTATCATATAGAAATCCATGAAAAATAAATGTGTTAAATAAACATATAATCAACATAAGCATAAAAAATCATAAGAAAAAATATGTTTCAAACTGTTGGATCACATCCCCCAAAAATTATTAGCAACACCAGGGTTTTTCATTAATGAATAAAAATAGATTTAAAAACATTCTTAAGGAAAATATCCCATCAATTTTCAAATAGATTCATTAATATTTAAAAAATTAAAAATTAATATATAAAACATTTTATTTTTAAAAAAAATAAGGAAAAATTTTCATTAGTCATCAATTAATTTACCAACTAATATGGATGTAAATTTTATTCATGTCATATAAGTTAAATGAAAACCATTCTTTCACAGTTTGTTAAAAAATCTCAAAATAAACTAGATTCAAAAATAACATGGGGATTCCATTTATAATATTTTTTTAATATTAATTCATAATTGAAAATTGTATTAAAAACATTGGAATGATCTATAAAAAATTTATGGGTACATGGTTAGAAAATATGGAATTCCGGAAAATTGATTTTAAAATGAAGAGATAAATAAATTAATTTTTCCTTAAGAAAATAATTCGATCTCTTAAATAAATAAAGTAAATAATGTATAATGAAAATATATATTGTTAATAAATAATAAGTTTAAGGAAAATACAAGCAATTCATATGATTATGATCATATAATTTCATTAAATGTTGTTCATGATTTAACTATTATGAGTAATATAGGAGTGAAACAGATATCATATACCTCATGTGTCACCTATCTTCAAAAGCATTTGAACCACATATATAAAAAATATGAAATAATTATACATATTTTATAGAGCTATATTTTTTTCTATATACCATGTATGATGTATTTGTGACATTTGATCACATGTTTTTTAATAATTTGATATTAAAATCACTGTTCTTGGTGATATCTATTTTATTTTTCATGCATGTTTAGGTTTAGAAGTTCCATTCCATATACACTGATTATTTTTATACAATTAAAATATTTTTTATCATGATAAAAAAATAATAAAATTTTAAAATATAAATATTTATATTAATCCACAAATTTTTTAAATTGAAAAACTAATTAATACATTAATTGAGAAGGTAGTCCATATGGATGCATCAAAGATGTTTTCACTTTTTGGTGGATGGACAAAAATTAAAGTGTAATTCATCCCAAAAATATTATTATTATATCATATAAATAATATATCTTATTCCAATATTTCTTTATTATATCCATGTTAAATGATGATGAAAAATGATTCACATCACATCATTGAGGTGGTAGACCACACGTACGCATAAGCGACATTATTGTTATTGGATGGTTTATATAGTAAGAAGTAATATTTGATATAATTATTTCAGAAGAATAATTTAATAATTTATTTAATATATAATAATAAAAACTATAATTATATTCATCAATATTATATAGTGATAGAAGATGAATTTTATCGCAACATGGAGATATTGAGTCATATATACACGCGAGTTGGACTTTGATTTCCATTATGATGGATGATAGGGTGGATAATGGGGGTTTAACAATCATTATAAAATTTCAGTGTTTTTATGTTACTAATGTTGTTTTTTAATAAATAATAGAGAATATAATAGTATGTAGAAGAATAATTAAAATGAAAGGTATTGGTTAAGTTGATGACATATTCAATAAAAAAACCCCTTAGAAAATCCTTATAAGAACAATAGGGTTGTTATTCTATGAATATAATCAACTATATAATGTGGATATCAAATTGGATAAGTGTTTTTATAATATTTTTTTGAGATAGAAATATCAATGTAGCATGAATTAGAAAAATGATAGGATCTATTTTATAAGTGAGGAGTAGGGAACACATCGACTTTTAAAAATATTAAAAATATAATAAATTCATTATCTTACAGAAGTGCCTTTTTATGGATTGGTGTTCTAGGATTTCATAATATATTGTTTTAATACAATAAAAAATATAAATTGATTATTTGTAAGTGGTTTTGTAAACATTATTGTTTGGTTTGACCCTTTAGTTAGCATATTTTAACGTCAACCATGTTAATGTTTCCTTCACTCTCAAAGGATTATAATTTTAAAGATAATGTGAATTTAGGACCATTAATGAAAATTTGGTGACTATTTTTTAAAAATATATTATCTATATTTTCCACATTCAATATTTGATAATTATTAAATAACATCATAAAATAATATTCTCATAAAATATCATTAATATCAAATTTGACAATATTCGTTTAATTTTACTTAGAATAGATAATGAAGAAGATGTAATTTTAATATAAAATTATAAAAAATATTTTTTATTATTATGTTTACTTTATGTAACGTCATAACTCCTAAAAATTGTATTACATTTAGTTTTTTTAAAATTCATTTGTTTTTCATTCTATTAATTGAAGAATTGTTGTCATTGTGTTGCACAATGATTTAAGGTACCTATATAATTATATAAAATAATAAATAAATAGTTATCATAAAAATACATTCCTTAATATTAATATATACTTATAGAATAATTCATAACATGATTTTTTCCCATGTGGACACATAATAGATACTCAAAACAATGAGTGTTTCATATTGCAAAATATATTAATTTAAATATTATAATGTTCATTTCCATGTGAATGTTTCCCTTAAACAACTATATTTCAAGAATAAGGTTTTATGGCCAGAATATACCAAATACATTAATAATTAAAAGTAAAAATAATGGAATTATCTATTAGATTTATCCTAGATTGACTTGATTTACCCTATAAAATGAGATGAATTTTACTGTGGTTAATATTCAAAATGAATAAAAATAATTGATTTATTTAAATAATTAAAAAATATTGATTTATAAAATATAACTGATTGATTCAAAAGAGTTTCCTATAATTATAAAAAATTAATTTTAAAATAGGTACATAAAATTTGGAGAAAATTGAATTTTAGAAAAATAAAATTTTCCATCTAAAAATATAATTATTCATATCTAATGTCATAAAAAATATTACATAAATTGATTAAAATTAAACTGAATTTATAATTTTAATATTAATTTAGTATAATAAAAAAGTTTGTTAATATTTTATTTATTTGGATAATAACACATTTCTTATATGAAAAGAGATATTTAGGAAAAATATCAATTATTTTCCAATGATTTTTTCATTCATTTCTAATTAATTGGAAACTAGTTAATTAATTTCAAACATAACCATATGTTTTTTAAAATCTATCTTCTATTTTTGTTACCCACCAAAAAATGTCAGGGTGATAACTTCCACATAATCATTTTTTAACAGTATAACAATGTCGGTTTAAACCCGGTGTTCTCGATAATGCATGCAATCAAGAAAATAAAATTTACTTATACATAACTATTTAACAATATTTAATGGTGTTACATTCTACCACCAGTAAAATTAGTTTCACTCTCTAAATTCAAGAATTCAATATAAATAGATGATGACGGTTCTGCATCATCCCATATTTTGGTTCCCACATAGCTTCTTTAAATTTGTGGTTTTCCCAGAAAACATTGACCAAGATAGTGGTATTGTTTCATAATAATTTGGTGTTATGATCTAGAATATTCATGAGATGTTTTTAGAAAGAAATATCATTTTTCATGGTATTAACTCTGATATCAGTATACATGAAGTATTAAGTATGTATATCCCCATGGGAAATACATGGAACATAACACAAACATAATAGAGATTTGGTGGAAGTGAAAAATTATATTTAATCATAGAAATATAGTTAATAAATTCAAAAGAAAAAAAATTAAAAAACTGATCATTTTATCATTAATTATAAATCTAATAACATTATTCCATTAAACATATCATTTAAACACTTCTCACTAACTTCAAATTTAAAATTATGCTGATGATTTTCAATAAAACAATTATTTGTAATCTATGATGCCTTCATGAGTTGTTGAATATATCGAACATTATATTCCATTTCATCGCTTATATCATTTACCAATAGTTTTATTTGTTCATATTTATCCATGAACATTAGGTCTATACACTTCTTTTTATATGTGGATTAATAAATCCCCATATGAATGATGGAGTGAATGTTACAATTATATAAAAACATTTATATAGTAAGGAGTTGATACCTCCAATCATTAAAATACATATAACAAGATCAAATCATATAAATGACTATTTTAATGGTTCTCTTAGGATTTTAATATGTTCAGAGATAATACACTTTTCTAAAACTCACCTTAATATCTATATCATCTTCATTACTTACAAAAAATATCAAGTTTAACCTCATATCCTGGTCAGATACAATGGAATAATTTACTCCATTAATCCTTGTAACATACTTAATGTATATCATAGCAAACTGATTGAGAGAGAAATATTCACTAATATAAATGTTGTGTTATAAATTTGAATGGAAATCAATTACAACCCAAACATCACTGAGTTCAAAAACAATTTTCAGAGTCCCACAAAAAAATACATGGTTATTTTTTCCCACAAACATTCTATTATAGGTAATGGTTGTAGAAACCCTGTGTAATTATGTATATTAGCCTTAACTTTCTAAAATACTATGCGTCATGATATATACATAATATATATCTCTTCATGTTTTCTCACTAGAAATACACTTTCATATATCTATAAATCATCATATATCTACTGTGAATAGATAATGTAAAACTATGATCCTCATTAAACATCTCCATCTTAATAAATCTTATGTATATAACTCATAAATAGTTCTTAAACAATATCACCCCCTCAATATCATAGTTAAACATATAAAAATATCCTCCCTTGTTTTGTATCTCTACATCTTTATTTTATTCTTCTTTTATTTTCACTTGAATTAATGTTTTATCGTTCATTTGAAAAAGTTAATATTTATCTTAATACATCATTATTTACTAAACCATCCTATTAAAATCCAAAAATATTAGATATATTATGGTCCTCATAATAGATAAGATGGCATGACACTTTCAGTATAAAGCATGTGACTCCTTGTTTACTATCCGAGGGGACTATTTATTGAGAATTCAAAATATTTAATCATTTAAAATCATCTTTTATATAATATCTTCAACCATTTTTATGCAAAAATATAATTTAATCTTTTATAATCAACGTATATATATCACAAAATTCTCCGTATATATAATTCTACCATATCATTATTCAACAATTTTCTACATGTAACTCTAATCATGATTCTGGTAATTTTACTCAAGATCCTTTTAATACTATGATATATAATTTATCATCATATCATTTTTCTTGGGAAAAAATCAAATTCACATATTTGATTCATCACTATATATTACAAAAAAAATCAATGCAATAAGTTAAATTAATTTTAAGAGGATTAACTAACAATCTCAATAGGTCACTAGGATATTCTTTGTATTCATTTTTATAATGGAAACTATCTATGTTACAAGATAACATAATGATTGGATTATATATTTTTGAACAATATCCTAAAAGTGAAAATAATATCTATCCAAATTAAAGAAAACTATAGATCCCATTCATCACTATTGGGTTGGGATAATGTACTGTTACATCTGTCATTGAAGAGCATGCTAATATATACTATTATGAGATTATATAACTGAAGAAAAATCTTTTCTACTATAAAAATCATAAATTTGAAATATTTTATAATGTTTCTCATTCCTTGTGGTAGTCATAACAATACTCAAGTTACCTTGACAAACTTTCTTTCTATTTGAATATATAAAAAGATGACAAAAAATGATTGAACTAATATCTAATGTCTTTATTCATTACTTCCATAATCAGATAGGCGGAATTAGTTAGATCATATGGAATAACAATAAATTTATTGTCTCCATAACCAATATAAAATATTCTCCAATGAATATCCTCCTTCATTACACTCAATTTATGATCTTAAAAATGAAGTTCAATTGTCAAAAAGTATGGAGCTCCTCAAAGTTGATAAAAAAATTATAAAAATTATGTATAAAATACTTGTTCTTGATTATAACCCAGTGATGTTCTGAATAATCAATGAAAATTACAATTTTTATGTCTTAATTCTTAACCAAACGAACTGGAGCACCTCACGATAATTATCTTTGATTAATTAATATCTCATCAATATTATCTTGTATTTTGTTCAAAAATTACTAAAATTCCATCATGGTTATTATATATATAATAATTGAAATAGTTTTTAATGTTGGTATTAGTTCTATTGAGAACTCAAATTCAAGATTCTTAGAAAGACAGAGAAATTCTTCTAGAAAGGCATACAAAAACTCCCATAAAATAGGAATATCATTGATGTTGTGTTTTTCCCATTTATATGAGAAAAAACCCCATTTTAAAATGAATAAAAACCCATATAATAAATGTGATTTTCATTATAATTTCATATTGATCACCAAAATGACAGATAATCATTGTTTTATTAGGAATACCAGACATGAGTTTTGTAACACAGTAATTAATGTGGGATTTATGTAATCAAATCTAATCCAAATACAAAATAACAACAAAATCATCTATAGTATGTTTAATGAGATTATCCAAAATCACATTTCCATAAACATCAATCAGAGAAGAATCATAGACTTATGAGGTGATTATCACGCAATTTTTGGAATTTTACATAAAAACTGACAAATAATATTTGATGTGGTATTTTAATTACCATATAAAATTAGATATAAATATTTATTTAGAGAAACAAACAAAGAGGGAATTGGATAATCTATAGTTTATGATATGTGTACCTTTCAACACATCATTCTAATAACGTTCATTAATAATCATGAGTGAAATATTTTTTCCTTTTTATTCTTTCTTATGAGGTTGAAGATGGGGATAATCATAAAAACCAATTGATTTTGGAACTAGTTTCCATATTTTATTTATTAATTACATTATAATAAAATTGGCATGGTTGTACATTATTTTGTATCTTTTCCTCATTTATTTAATTAAAAATTATGTTTATTCCCTTTCAAAAATTAAATGATTAATAACAATTCATTGAAAATTAAATATACCATCAAGTATTATTTTATAATATCAATTTATGTTTGCTACCAAATTTATGGCATGGGTATGTTTTTAATTTTATTCCACTATGTCATCTATTAGAATATTCAATTGAATCTATCATCCCTTTTTTAACCAAATGATGGGAATCATGGGAATCTTCAAATTCCATTTCTAAATCGATTGAACAATCAATGATTCTTTCATATATATGATATTATATTATTTACGACACCTTTATGAGACTTTGTAATAATCCAACAAATAATTGATCAATTTTTCATTCATGGGTAGTGATTAAATTAGAGTAAAAACATTGACGTCCAGTAAAATATTTCCTCTATGATATGAAT
The DNA here is from genome assembly GCA_963277665.1 of Viscum album. NCBI lineage: Eukaryota > Viridiplantae > Streptophyta > Magnoliopsida > Santalales > Viscaceae > Viscum > Viscum album. The sequence continues at coordinate 1,425,684,834 of OY728156.1, read as the reverse complement.
GGATTCATAATTCTTTTTCTTCAGATGAAGAAATTACATCTATATCATTGTATATATAATAAAAGGGTCATAATTAATGAAACGTTAACTATAAACTCATCTCATTACATAGATAAAATTTTATCTTATTGACTCTGGTAATTAATAATATTACACCATTGATCTTATTTTCCTTCCAAATCATAAAAATAATAGAAAATTAATTCATTTTCTGAGAAGTAGAGAATAGAAAATATTTATCAAATGGGTTTTACCCATCTCTCATACTCTAGTGGATTAGAAGACACACTAAAAGAAGGTGGATGTTTCTTTATTAAATATTAAAACAGTATATTTTCACATCCCTTAGGTAATTATAATCATTGTATGATTCGTGGTTTGATAATGTTGTGTGACAATAAAATCATTATTTTGTACTCCATATCCCCCGAATAATTGGTCATTTATGTGGGAAATCATTTTATTTTCTATTAATTTATTTATTAGAATGATGTATTTTTGTTTCATCAAATTAACGAAACCAAGAAGGCTTACATTTCAAAATAATCATCATATAAAAAAACACAAATTAATGAAAAATTATTTATTGGATGCACATATCATGACACTATCCAATCAATATATTAATTCCTATGACCACCCTTGGTTATACACATTCATTTCCAAATATTTTAGATATTATGATATACAGATAATTATTTCTTTGCTTTCCATTAAGTTTTTCTAATCCTAGTTTCCAAATTTTTACTAATCCTTTCTCTGATACCAAATTTAATGTCTCGTGCTTATTATTAATTCGTATTACATCATTTTTTATGATATTTTAACACATTCCCAACACAAATAGTAATGGGATAAAATCATTTAGTTTATTTGGATACTATATAACAAATCTTCTTATATCATGAATGATCATAAACATCTCCCAATATATATTTTTTTATTTTGTAATCTCTATTGAAAAACTTAATAAAATAATTTCATTAAATGTTTGGTAAATGAAACATAATAATGGGTGAGGTCAGATTGTTATAAATGGAAAACATGGGAGTAATAAATTTATGATTATATGAATGTATAATATAATATAATATGTATAATATTATAACAATAATATAAAATGATCATACAAAATCATTTAAAGATAACAAGGATCAATTTTGGAATATATTATTATTATTTAAAAACATAGGAATAAAAATAATTAAATGTCTTCATAAATTCATCATATACAATATGGTCATTTAAAAAAATATACCACCTTTAGAGGCATATATTCCATTCCATATGTCAATGTCAACTTCCATGACCGTTAAATATTAATAGATCTGGAGTCAAAACATTTTTCTTGTAATGGATTATGCACTTTAAATTGATTATCATACAGTATCTAGAACATTGAATGGTTACATATAAAAGAACATCCAAATAAACTTGTTTCATATAATGGATCATGAAAATTTACTTGTATCACTTAATTATCTCATGAGATATTATACATTTTCCACTGAATTGGATGTCTATATAATTTAATATTGACACATCACATAATTAAAACCATACATGTTTGTGCCATATAACCATATAAAATTTATCAAATAATAATTTCATAATCCCTGAAATCAAATTAAGTTTCATAACCCATTCATAATATCATCATATCATAACCCATGAAAGATTAATGGAATTTATAAATACCCCATTATTATACTGAGGAACCATATAGAGTATGTATATGGATTATACCATTGGATCATATCAAATTTTAAACAATATAATGACTAATGTTTATTGTTGTTGATGAATCAAAATACCATAAAAATCATTCTTGACGAAAACATCATATAAATTTTGATCACAATTTTTTAAAAAATAAAAAATTACCAAATTTTATAGAAATAGTATTCTTTACAAAAAAATATATACTTTAAATTATTTTTTTAATTATTTAGCATCCATTATGGTTTTAAATATTTATCATGACATATATGTAAAAATAATGCACTCCTCTCAATATTTATATTGAAACATTCAAAAAGTACCTCATTCTGAAAAGCAAAAAAGATCATTTATTATTGTTTTTTAAATAATATGTAGGGTGACATGAATTTGAAAAACCACACGAAAATCCGTAAAAAATCATTAATATTTTTACAAAATACTGCTGTGTTAAATCTTTATTTTAGACCAAAAATAATAATTAATGGTATTTTTCATTAAAAAATATATTGATATCCTAAACACAAAAAATGAGGAAAATTAAAGAAAAAAATATATTCTCAAAAAATTAAAAGATTAATGAAAATGAACTTGATTTATCTTATAAGTACCATTTAATTTATTTAATATAAATTCAATCAAAATCAATTCCATTTATACTTGTATTGAAACTTAAAACCCTTTCCTCAAGTCTCGTCATTCTTTTTAGGTGTTCAGACCTCAATTATTGTAAATATAGATTTATTATAAATGTATTTGAGAAATATATTCATATTTATTATACCATGATTTATATACATATAATATCCTATCACACATTTATTAACAATTATTTTTATTAATATCACTCTTCTAGGTTATATATTCATCTTTTTCAAGCATGTTTCAGTTTGAAAGTATCATTCCATATACAATAATCATGGTTCTCTTATTCATTGAATTTAAATCTATATATAACTACAAATATTTTCATTAAAAAGATATTTATTTTCATCCCTAAAATTTATCGATATAAATAGTTCATACACTACTTGAGAAATACCATATACCAAAAGTTTGTAACCATTAGTATTGGCCTCGAAACCGTTGGTCTAGCCTATACCAACGGTTTGGAGAACCGTTGGCTAGTAAGTCATGGGGATAAGTCAATACCAACTGTTTTAGGAAAACCAATATTATAGACCTATACCAACGGTTTTGAAAACCATTGGTATAAGTAATATGAAAATCTATACCAATGGTTCCATAAAACCGTTGGTATTTGTAATTCAAAAATGAATCATTTAGTTTGTTTTGATCCCAACACATCCAGTTTGTGATTGAATGTCCTAACCACTATCCTAAATTTATTTTATGAACAAAATTTCATAAATATATATATTTATTATCATAAGTATGTTAAATTTTTACTTATTTAATGTCATCTATATGAATATTCCATTATAAATAAATGTACCTATGCCAACGGTTCTCAAAAAAATTTATATAGACCTATAACAATAGTTCTGAGAACAGTTGGTATAGATTCTTTAATTTTTGGACCTATACCAATGGTTTTGGACAAACTTTTGGTATAGGGGGGACCTATATCAATGGTTTGAGTTCAAACTATTGGTATAGGGTCTCTATAATTGTCTTATACCAACGGTTTTCCCAAAAACATTGATATAGGTCAAAATTGGTGAACTATACCAGTGGCTTTCCCAAAACCGTTGGTATGGATTCAAAATAGTGACCTATACCTACAATTTTGGGAAAACTTTTGGTATAAGACCATTATAAAGTAATTAATTCAAAAAAAGACACCAAAATGACAAATTATTTTATGATAATATAATACTTTTTTTAAATCCCAAAAAATTAATAAAATTGGGTTAATTTTATGTCGGTTTTTAAATTTTATCTTTTAGATTAACCATTTAGTCAATATATTTTAACATTAACCATGATAGCATTTTTTCATCAATAAATGGATACCTTTTCAAATATAAGTTAATAAATTGATCATAAATTTAAATGGGATGAAATTGTGAACTATATATTATGAAAATTTCCCCCATTAAATAATTTTATGACATTTAAATAACTTAATTAAATAATAATTTTATAATATTTAATTAGTGTCAATTTTAACAATATTCAATTTATTAGACATAAAATACATAAATAATGATTTGTATTTAAAATATACTAAATTTAAGAGACATTAATATTTAATATCAGTCTATAAGAATAATGTAAAATAATAAATCATTCCAATTGTATTACATTTAATATTTTATAAAATAACATATTTTATTTATAATTTAATTGAAGAATTATTGCAATGGCATTTCCTAAGTGTTTAAGGTAAGTATATAATTAGTAAAAATATATAAATTTTCATAATGAAAATAATTTAGTAAATATAAAATAGAAATTTAAATTCATTTATAACTTTTTATTTCCTTATTTGGATATGTTATATATATTTAAAATAAATATTATTGAATTTCGTAACATTCATAAAATTATATATCATACATGTCATTTTCATTAAAGAGTGACATTTACACAATTACATTTAGATACATTAGTCATAAGGGTAGAATTAAATATATAAAATAGTAGTTATGATGAATAATTATTATACTATGATATATTTTAAACCAATAAAAACCTAATTTACTCTTTACCGATGTGATCGTTGTTTTAAACTGTTATAATTAATAATGCCTTAAAATAAAAGGGTAATATATAAAAACACGATCCTTAGGATTATGAATAACGAATAAATTTTATCCAGGTGAATTTCAAAAATATTTTGACATTAGTTTTGATATAACTATTCAAAAAGTGACCAAAATATCATTTTATATCAACGATATTTTACTAATGTGATCATGTATTTTATTTTGAATAGATTTTTATTTTAAATTATAATTAATTGATAACCAATGAATTAGTATCATAAAAATATATGAATTTCAAAATATAGTTCGTGATTTTAACACCCACCAATAAGAAACATTGTCGATAACTACCACATAATAATATTTAATTATATATCGTTATTCGTATAATGAAATATCAACGAAATAAGTTATATTTATAGGGATCTATTTTATAAAGTCTTCAGTTGTTACAAAAAAAGGTCTAGATATTAAAATATAATATATGTTAGGGTTTTAATAACCTCAACTAATAATATTCTTGAAATTTTATCACTCATTGTAAGCCTTATCTTATAATTAATGAACATTAAATTTATTTTAACCTTAACCATTGTCACAAACCAACCTAGGTTGACCATTAAACGGTCACCCGAGCCAGTCCCCAACATGGCCCGAATGGTGTTACCGATCCACACAGGTTGGAAACTTGTGTCAGGAATGAAAATTTAATCACAAGGAATGATTTTCCCATAAAGATAAATAAATCAACCAGAATAAACAGAAAAACATGAAATAAATAACTGACATGAAAAGAAACAAAGACCAAAACACAACTAACCCATATAAGACAAAGACTCCTCATAACCTCTTGGGTTACTATCCGATACTGAGACCAAAAATCACCCAAGGCGATCTGAACCAAATATGGAACCTGAAAGGGAAACTGAAAACAATAAAACACTATAGGCATGAGTATTAAAACCCAGTAGGTAGGCCTGACTGATCTATTCCAAATTCCCTATCATTAAATATAGAAAAAATTTGTTTATAGGTTAGAACTACAAATATAAAAGTAGTATTTTTTATACTATGTATTTTACAAAAAAATGCATGAACCATTACCCTCTTGCTTTGAAATAAGGGTCAAGGGGAGAATAAAAATAAAAAAACAAATGTAGTAAAGGATTATTTTGATAATATAGAGTAAAGGGAATATTGTTAATTCTCTCCAAAAATATTTTTCTTGAAAATGTTTTTTTCACATAATCCAAAGTTCTCATCTTAACAAAAAGAACATCAAAACCAACTATGAGGTAATAGTTCCACTTGGTGAGGGTAATGGTACTAAGGGTACAAGGGTTGGACGAACACGGTAAGACCTAAAAACTTAGAGGAAAACTAGAACATACTATACATGTGACTCATCCTGAAAGCATGCCCTACTCAAAGATGTCATAACACCCTAACACTCGACCGTCGGCCTATCTGGCCTAGTTGAGGGACCCAATCCCATAGCAATAAAAACAACCCCCCCTACTATAGGGAACTAGCAGTACAAAACCTAACTTGTGCAACAATTGGTCTCGATAACCCTCTTTTCTATATAGATTGACATATATATTTCACAATGGAGTGTCCCATGAAATTTAAACAACAAGACACATATATATACATATATCACCACACACACCCCTCACAAACTGGAACCTCCCTGACCACCTCTATGATAGATATTTAAATTAAAATATATATCATATGTGGGAAATCCCATACCGAGGACCCTCCCCACTCATTGTAAACCAACTAGGAAGGAGACCCAGCCTAAAAGGGGTTATTTCCAAATATTCATTCAATGTTCCAATAGGGAATTTAGTTTCACAACATGAACTAAGTAATCAATTTTATATAATTTAACCATGAATGAATATATATTTTTTATCTTTTCACACATTTGATAAACCCATTCAATAAATGAAAATCACCACTTTAATTCAAAAACAATATTTACAAAGTACAAAGATACATCACAACTATCACTTAGCTATAAAACCAATTTGTAAACATCAATCATCATTTCTGGCATCTCAAATACATTCATTAAATTGAAAACATTATTCTTAAATTCATAAACCACGTGTAAGAGAAAATTGAGCAATTTAACCAACACTTGGTTTGCAAACCCCAAATAAAACACACAACATGATCAATGTCTATTTTAAAATCCTACGCACACCACTTTATCATGCACAGTCAAAACAAGTCCACTTGGGATCCATTTAAGGAAAACCTACTACCATTTTAACTTCAATAAAGATTTATAATGGCCAACCAGTCATTTAATAAACACATGGTATGCATCACTAAAAAAACATCACAAGTTAAAATTTACATTCAAAACTATGTTCACTTCAAAACATTTCCAAAACATGATTCGCAACATTCACATTATTTAAATAATATATTAATATTTTATAGAAAGTTTTTAATGAGTTACCCCCGCATTATGTAAACAAAAGTCATTAAAATAATGTATTTTTGATCAAATTCATACCCACAACCCACTAAAATGAAATACGCACCACTTGCATTGTTAAAAGAACTAGTTTCAATATATATGAAAAGCGATTACATAGCATAAGAATTGTTTTCTCAAAAATATTTGTTATACCATGTAAATACTCATCAATATATTGAACACATATGAATTTAAAAAAGCAAAATTTTACCATATTTATTAATCGCAATGAACATTAAACAACTGAGAATGAAAAATAATTGGCCAAACAATGACTATCTACAATGCCAAATAATTTTCTCCCAAAACAATTATTCTAAAAAAAGTAAAAATAACTATTTAGTGTTGAGTAGATGTGAAAAATACATGCAATAAATGTATTACTAAATTTAAAGGGCAAGGAAAAGGGATCCTACCTCAAATGATGAAGAACACCTACAAAATGGTGCAAAACTGCATCCACACCTTGAATGCATCCGCAAGAAGCTGAATTTGACCCATCACACTAAAATTGGTAAAACCATTTAAGTATTTGCAAACAAAAAATTGAACCGTATCCACTAAATAACCATACATCAAAGGAGAAAAGGATAAATACCAAATAGATGAGGTTGCTAGAGAGGTGAAACCAGACATGAATTAGGCAGTCCACCAGTAGAGGGTGCGACCCTTCTGGGTGAGCATGTGGAGGCAGAACAGTGATGGTGAGGGACTCAACCAGATGGGAGGTGGTGCACGGGAAGGCCGTACAGTGCTAGTGACGGCTCAGCCGTACGGATAGTGGTGTGAGGGGAGGTTGGACTATGCTGGCGAGGGCAGGGGTTTGAGGAGGCCGGAGAGCATAGTGAGGGCCTGGGTGGAGGATGAGATCCTAAGCACAGTCACTTCAAGGGAAAAGGCGGTGGGGTCTTGGGTGTACTAAGGTCTTATGGGGGCAAGGGAGGCAGAGTGTGGTGGTGAGGTCAGGATCCTGTAGGTGAGCGCAAGGCTGGACATGGGAAGAGGGGGGGAACCAGGTCGGTTGCAGGGGAAGAGAGGAAGGCAGGAAGGGTATTGAAGGAGGTGGGGTGGAGAGGCAGCATGGAGGTGGTGAATCGTGTAGGGAGTGGAGACCCAGGGGTGACATGTGCGGCATGCAGCGGATAGCTGCAAATGGAGGGGGAGGCAGGTTCGCTACGGGGAAAGGGGTGCATGTATTAGGGTTTTTTTTATTTTTTCATTTTATAATAATAATAATAATATTATTATTAATAATAATAGTAGAAAATTAATAATAATAATAAAAATTATAATAATAATAAAACCAAAAGTAATAATAGAAAATAACAATAATTAAAGAAAATATTAATAAAATTTATTAACAATAAAAATCATAATAATAAAAATATTTAAAAGAAGATGAGTAATAATAATCCAAAAAATAATAATGATAATTATAAATTTCCTGACCCTTGGGCTAGTCGTGCGGCCTCCGCCAATCGCGTGGTGACCGTGCACTAGTTCGAAACCATGTGGATATACTAAACAACAAATATTTTAATCTGGGAACCTACCCGGATCTTGGTGTGAGAACCTAGAACGAAGAACCGATAAAATAAAAATTAATTTAAAAAGGATTCTATGACAATTATACCTACCATAAACACTTTATTCCCCCAGAAATTCACCCAGCTGAACAATATATAAAACAAGAATTCATGTCCTATTTAAACTGAAAGAAACCAAAACACAAGAGAATGAGAGAACACTAGAGGTTTATCCACACCACAAGAACTCAACTACTTTGGAAATATAACACCTAAACATACCACCCAGGGAAGGGGGTGATGTGGGAACTCCCAAATGATCCAAACTATGTTCTATTGCATAGGTGAACAAAACATCCAATAAAACATTTAACTCTGAACCATGACCAAACACTCCCAATAGTAGGGGAAAACCATCGAGCAGAACATACCCCAAGCACTAAACCCAAGCATAACAACAAACATAAGATCTTTCATAGAAACTTACATCTATAAAAAACACATCTTAACCATAATAAATCTAGAAAATGTCCAAACACACTTTTATGAATAGTGCATGATTCGGAAAACCATAATCAGACAAACAAATCTATTTGGATTTATAATAGAACATGTCTATCATAACTCTATGATAAAACAATGAACATACTACAACTTCAAAACATTAACTATAAAGAATAAGACTATAAATTTTCCACTTCCTACAGGGAACAGAAAACTTGGATCGAGGGTGCACACCCACGACATCTCCGGATTGCGCGAGAGCTTCACCCCAAGGCCAGTGGTTGGGGCTCTGATGGCTGAAGCATCAACACACATCATAGTCATGCAATGAAATCCTACAGTTATAGTGTCTTCATCTGGTGAAACTTCTTGTAGAACATCTCTAGATGACCGAGACATCCGCAACGATGGCACGTCTTTAGAGGGATGCGACATGACAGCTTCATGTTCCCAAATCGGCCAAACTAGTGGCACAACACTAAATTGTATGACGAAATGGATACTAGAACCACTATAGAGGACCCATTGGAAACAGGTCCCTCTGTCAGACCTTGCTCGCCAGATAGGGAGCCTTCATGAGCAACTGGGTATACTAGATATCTAACCATCTGAGCCCTGGATACCAACTCAGCTAAAAATGCCTCATACACCAAATTCTCAAAACGATGGAACCTAGAAGGGATGACCTTCTCTTTGATCTCTAGATATAGATGGATTTAAATACATCACATGTCATCCCAACATGCATTTATGATGGGCTGAGAAACTTCCATTCATCCAAATTCAGACCCTCATTTTATCCTATGACTACTCGAACTCTAACAGACTTGAGTTATCAACATCCTAAAATCACACTCGACCTCTTCAAGCCACATAACTACCTTTAAAGGACCCTGGTCACCATTAAGTACATACAATGTCTGATAAGGACCAAAAATTGGCCATGAATTATCAGAATCCATGGGAACTTTTTTGGGTGGCATTTTCTGAAAACAATATAAAATTCAAATCCAAACCAATATCAAACCAAAGCAACATAAATGAAATCACATTCATCCAAAAACAGCCAGCTCAAAAACAAAACAAATACAAACACAACACTAATCTCCCTTTTCATTTTAGATTTCAAAACCACCTTCTTTCAGGGAAACATTCCGAATACCAAGTCCAATTTTCAAACCAAATTCAATTTACATAAATAATTATATTTTTAAATAAATCTCATTAGAAAAACAAGGTCAAACTTTAATTCCAAGTGCACAACCCAGAAATCCCATGAACCACAGCACATGTCTTCATCTGCTTTCATCCTTACACACTGACACACACTCCCCATGCATTCCATGACAAGTGAAAACTTTCATAGAGTACTCGAGGTGGCACTCAAATAATATCTCCACCATCTCCAAGTAAGAACTATATTTTTAGACCATGATCTTTCAGTTTTAAACATCCATTTCAAAAAATTTAACCCATTTAAAAGAAAACATTCTCATATAAAAAACACTTTTTTTATTTTCAAAAGTGCACTTACTCTCACAAGAACCAAGACAACACACATCATTCATCAAATTACCAAAGTGAGGGACTAGTAGTCATGCTTAACCTGGCGACATGGTAGTGGGCCATGCCCAAAGTAAGCACCAACAACTAGGAGGAACTTTAACTGTGTACTCAAACTCCACATGGGTAACTACTCCTTGTGATATCACTATGTGATATCGGCTTTCCTCTATTTTCATACATCAATCTAAAACAACTGAGAATTAAACAAGGACTGAATTCCCAAAATACCCATGACGACTCGAGGTTCAGAATGGGAAAGGGTTCATGATATCCCTCCAGTACTTACTTCTTGAGTCCCGTCAGTCCTAATCTCCATCTACCAGGCAACCCAAATAACAAGGGCCCTACTAATACCATTTTGGCATTAACCAACCTGGGTAGACCCCTAACCAGTCACCCATGCCAGTCCGCGACATGGAACGAAAGGCGTTCTTGATCTCCTCATGCTGGAAACTAGTGTCGAGCATCAATATTTAATATTTGGGAAAGATTTGGAACATAAAGATAAATAAATCAACCAGAATAAATAGAATAACCTGAAATAAATAACTGACATGAATAGAATGAATGACCAAAACATGACTAACCTCTCTAATACTAAGACTTCACGTAACCTCATGGGTTACTATACGATACTGAAAGCAAACATCACCCATGGTGATCTGAACCAAAGATAGAACCTTCAAGAGAAACAAAAAATTGGAAAATAGTATAGGCATGAGTATTAAAACACAGTAGGTAGGCCTGAATTATCTATTCCCAAGGCCCCACCATTAAATAATGAAAACATTAATTAACAAGATTGAACTAAAAATATAAAAGTAATGTTTTTCATACACTGTATTTTACAAACTAACATGCATGACCCATTACCCTCTTAATATGAAATAAGGATCAATGGGAGAATCAGAAGAAAACAAAGAATGAAAGAAAAAAATTATTTTGCTAAAACATTGTAAAGGGAAACATGTTAATTCTCTCTAAAACCCTTTTTCTTGAAAACATTTTTTAACATAAACCCAAGTTCACAATTTACCAAAAAGAAAATTAAAACCAAGTGTGAGGTTATAGTTCCACATGGTGAGGGTAATAGTACTAAGGGTAAACGAGTCGGATAAACATGGGAAGACCTAGGAACTTAGAGAAAAACCATAACATACAATACATGTGACTCATCCAAAAGGTATGCCCTACTCAATGATGTCATAACGCCCTATTGCGCCACCATCGCCCTAACTGGCCTAGTCGAGGGGCCCAATCCCATAACAATAAAAATCAAACTCCCCCTATAATGGGGAACTAACAGTACATACCCTAACTAGTGTAAAAAACATTCTCAGTAACCCTCTTTTCTATGCTACATTACCATGTAGATTTCTAAAAGGGGTGAGCCATGCATTTTAATGAACAAGACACATATTTATAAATATATCACCACACACACACACCTCAAAGACACGAACCACCCTAAAAACCTCTTTGTTAGTTCTATACATTAAAATAAATATCATACAAGGGAAATACCATACTAAGGACACTCCCAACTCATAGTCGACTAACTAGGAAGGAGACCCAACCTTTGAGGTTTTTTTTCGAATAGTCATTCAAAGTGCCAAACTGGCCTTTAGTTTCACAACATTGAACCAAATAATCCTTTTCACATAATTTAACCATGAACGACTATATTTTTAGAACCAAACAAAACCGTGATAAATTCATTTAATAAATGCAAATTACAACTTTAAATCTAAAACACTCTTTAAAATGGCTAAAGATACATTTCAAAAAGCACATAACAAGAAAAAAAATTTGAAAAATTCAATCATCACTTTTGGAATCTCAAATACATTCATTAAATTCAAAACATGATTCTCAATGTCATTAACCATGTGTACGAGAAAACTGATCAACTTAACCAACACTTTTTGTGATATCCCTAATAAAACACACAACACGCTCAATGTATGTTTTAAAATCATGCGCACACCACTTTGTTAACTACAGTCAAAACGAGTCCACTTGGGAACCATTTAAGGAAAACCAACCAACAATTTAATATCAGAATAAATTATTAATGGCCAACCGAGAAATTAACAAAAACATGGTATGCACGACTAAAAAACATCACATGTTAAAAGATACATTTGAAACCATTTGCACAATAAAATGTTTCCATAACCTGATTCCCAAAATTTAAATTATTTAAATAACCAACAAATATTTTATAATCATTTTTTAATGAGTGACCACAGCTTTATGTTTACAAAATTCATTCAAAGAACAAATATTTGATTAAACACATTCACACAATCCACTAAAACGAAGTAAGAACTTCTTGTATTGTTAAAAGAACTACTAGAAAATTTTATGAAAATAGATTAAATAGAATAAGATTGGTTTTCATCAAAAAAAAATTTATACCGTTTAGGCACCCTATAATACAATGAACACTACTAAATTCAAAAAAAATGAATTTTTCACCAAATTAATTAATCTAAAGGCACGTCAAAACAACCGATAAAGAAAAGTAATTTTCCAAATAATGACTATATAAAAAACCAAATAATATTCTCCCAAAACAATTATTCTAAAATAAGTAATAAATAATTTATTATTATTCAACGGATGTGAAAAATACAAGAAATCAATGTATTGCTAAAATTAAAGGACATGGAAAAGGGATCCTATATTTAACAATGATGAATTCCTGAAAATAGTGCAAAACTACATTTGCACTCTAACGCATCCACGAGAAGAAGAATTTGACCCAACACACCGATATTGGTAACACCATTTAAGGATTTGCGCAAAAAAAATAAACCCTAAACATGAAATAACCAAACATCAAATGAAAGAGGAATGAAAAAATTCCAAATAGGGGAGGATTATGAAAAGGTGAAACCAGATAAGAGTTTTGCGGTCTGCAAGAAGAGGGTGCGACCTAGCTGGGAGAACGTGTGGCAGCTAAACAGCGCTGGTAAGAGACTCGACCCGAGGGGAGGTGGTGCATGTGCAAGCTAAAAAGTGATGGTGAGGGATCGACTGAACTGAAGGTGGTGTGCGGGCTGGTTGTACGATGCTGGTGATGGATGTGGTTTGGGGAGACCGGAGCGCATAGCGAGCTCCTAGGTGGAGGGAAGGATTCTAAGTATGGTCCCCATATGGGTGAAGACGGTGGGGTCTTGGGTGCGTCGTGGTCTTGCGGGGGCGAAGGGAGGCAGAGGGATGTGTTGAGGTTGGTATCCTATGTCTGAGAGAGATGTTGGATGGGGAAGAGGGTGGGAGACAAGTCGGATGCAGGTGAAGAGAGGTATGTAGTTGGTTTCTTGTAGGAGCTGAGGGTGGAGAGGCAGTATGGAGGCGGTGAATTGCATATGAAGGGGAGACCAAGGGGTGACTTGTGCAGCGTGCAATGGGAACCAACAAAGGGAGGGGGCAGCTGGTTTTCTACGGGGAAGGGGGTGCATGTATTAGGGTTTTGTAATTATTTTATTTTATTTTATAATAATAATAATATTAATATTAATATTATTAATAATATACATAATAATACCAGAATAATAATAATAATAATAATAATACAAATAATAATAATAATAATACAAAAAATAATAATAATAACAATAATAATAATTAAAGTTAATATTAATAAAATTTATAAACAATTAAAATAAAAATTAAAAATATTATAATATGAAGAAAAATAATAATAAGGAAATTAATAATAATGATTATTAGTAATTGCCCATCCTTAGGGCCAGTCATGTGGCTTTAGCCAACCACACGGTGACCGTGCACCAGTTTGAAACCCAGTGGATATTCTAAATGACAAAAATTTAATCTGGGACCCTATCCGAACCTTAGCGCGGGAACCAAGAACCAAGAATCAATAAAATAAAAATTAATTTTAAAAGGATGGTGTGAAAACTATGATAATTTAATATTTTACCGTGATAACAAATATATATGACTATAAATTAAATTATACATTGAAAAAAATATGCAAATAATGTTTTAAAATGGGTAATAAACATTACATAATTGAATTTTTATTTGTGTAAGATGTTACTTTTAGTATAATAAAAAAAAGCCAAAGATTTTATTTATTAGGAAAATTCATGATTTAAAAGAATAAATAATTTTCCTTATTGAATATAGCAATAATTTGGTATCCATGATTTTTTTTTCAAATAATAAAAAAATGGATTTATTTTATTCATTTTTAGAAAGTTAAAACTGAATTTAAAATTCTAACCATGCCACTAAATGCACAAATCCAAAAAAACAGTTTTTAATTCGAATAATATGAAACATATTTACATGAAATTAAATCAGGGGTTATTTTATTCAACGTTATGTTTGAAAATAAATTATTTACCTCCAAATATATATATTTATGTTTTAAAACACTCATCCAACAATTTAGTGGTATGTTTTTGAAATATTTTAAGGCTTTATCGAATAGTTTTAATTTTTTTTAATATTTTTTAACCTTACTGAGGTGAAAAATATTTTCCATGGTCGTTCTTTATCATGACCAAACAATAAGTTGAACCCTTTACATTAAAATATTTACAATATTTTCAAATATTTGACCAATTTTAACAGATTCAATTTCTATTAGTGGTAGAAATTTATATCAAAATAAACCACAAAATCCCAATGAAAACAAATTTACGAATATTTTATTTTTTCATAGAAAAGACTAGGTATGGTTTCATTCAATGTAAATAGAATAAGAAAAAATATAAAAAAAAATTAACGGCTAAATAATAAATCAAATTTAATATAATTGTTTATAAGTTGTTTTTTAATAAATAATTATGATAAAGGAATTTCTTAAATAATTTTTTTTACAAAAACAAGTATTTAATACCACATATAAACTCATGGAAAAACATTGTTTATTAATTATTCTTATATAGTTATTTAAATTATTTCTAAATAAAATAAATTTATGTTTATTTATGATCAATTTTAAAATATCATTCTTCTTTTTCAATTAAAAAAACTTCTATAAAAATCAATGTTTTCACTGTTCATAGAAAAATCCATAATTTCCTAAAAATATGTAAATTAAAGTATAAGATAATATAGATATGTTGGTTTAAAAAATGATATCATTTTTATCAAATTGAATATCTAAAATTGGTAGAAATTAATTATAAAATATTATCACAAATATAAAAAAAATTTAATGAAAATAAACTCTTGAAGAATAAAATTACTACTAAAAATGAATAATTATTAATTATGAATAAATAAATGTAATTGAATTATATAAAACGTTATATCTTTTTTATATTATTTGATTAGTCTTCATGACTATAATTTAATATCTAGATTAAAATGACCACTTTTAAAAATTTATTTTTTTATAATAGTTTTCTTGAAGCTCTGTGGATTTTATTAAGAAATCTAGTTAGAATAGTAAGATTTCAAAAAATTTAAGGCTTTAATGATTGTTAACATGTTGGCTATAGGTCATTTTTTAGAATCTTGAAGTAATTTTTTATTATTTTTTTCATTATGTTTTCTATTTTTGTCAATTAAAATAATCACCTCACATTGTATGAATTGATGATTAGACATTGAGTAAATAATGATGAATCGTACTCTAAGAACCAAACACACTTTTTGAATGAAATTTCCAGTAATATGGATTTCAATATTGATGATGTTTTGTGAAAGTTGTTTTTTTGGACTCACCTTATTTATGAAATGAAATTATTTATATACATTATAATGTATCGGAGTCTTGATAGTCTCTTTACTAAATCTGATGATTCTATTTTTTCGATTTGTTTCACAATATCATATTTAATCTTTCTCCATTTTCATGAAATCATTTTAAAGGAAAGGTGTAGAATTTTTTTTGGAATTAAATTTGAGTTTTGGATAGAAATAATTAGTTTTTGAAATGATGGAATGTTATAATACATTCCAATGTACATCGCACAATCCTATGTCAATAGTAATTGAGATCAAAGACATTAGGATGTCTGGATTAAAATAAGGAGTTTATGGAAGAAGAATATTTATAAATTCAATGTAATTTGGTCTTTGTTTATCTATGTGATTTGGCTAGACATAGAGTTTTCTTTGTTCAGGGAAGTTGTGTTTGGAATGAGATATGTGGAATATAATTTTTTTTTGTCTACCCAATAAGACACAAGATAAAAATCCTTATAAAAAGGAGTTAGTAAGTACTGATTATTTGTAATATAATTAGGAAATGAATTATGTTATTACTAAAACCACTACATCATATTCGTTATGCCACTATTAAATTCGAGGCATGAATGTCATTGGATTTAGATAATAAACAAAATTTATTTTAGATCAATCAACAATATTAAGATCAATAATTTTGTCAACCATTTTTAGAAGGTGTAATTTTATTTCAATTGGGTCTAGAGAAAAGTAATCTATGATTTATTTTTTTTGCGAGAAAAGAGAAAATTTAATTATTTGTAAATTGGGTAAAGTGCTAAAGAACAATGTTATTGTTTTTTCTTAGGTGGGTCATGAATCATCAGTCTGAAACTGATAATGATCCATTAGACTAAGCTGAGATCAGTCCATCAGTCCAAAGAGGATACTGATATCATCATCAGACACATGATCATTAGTGTGAGGAAAATATGATAAGACAAATCTATTGAATAGTTCCATTGAATTCTTTGTTAGAATGGGTTTTAATGCTTTGTTTTAAGTTATTCTCATATGTTTTGTTATCTTTAAATGTTGGGTTTATGATTATGGAATAATGGTTTCAATGTTTTATGATTATCATTTGGTTCATATCATAATATTGAACATTTGTTTTTGTTCATATAGAAAATAATAATGAGAATTCATTTTATTTTCAAATTATCAATTGGTACGAACGAATTTAATATAATTTCATATTTATTTTTTCTTCATAATAAAGAAATTTGAGTGTAAATTGTAATCACACTTCAAAATAGATATAAATATGTAGTCTATGATGTGTTTTTAAAAGATTTAATGAGTTTCAATGTGATTCGATAAAATTTATGAAGTGATCAATAAGTCAAATATGGATTCAAAATGAATGGTAAATTCATGTTTTGGGATATTTTGCTAAATGGTATAACTCTTTAGATTCCCACCTAAACCGCTTTTGGTGAACCTATAAATGTAATAGAGTTCCATAAACTTTTAGACATATTAGAAAACATTCCATGTTTAGATGAAATGAGGTAAAGTTTTATGTTTTAGATAGAAGATGTTCCTAGAAGGAGTTTACTAGAAGAATATTTCTATAGAGATGAAAGTAAGTGGTCATAGTTTTTTAGATTAGACTAGGTCATCAGACATAATCATCATAATGCTATTTTTTCAAACAAATTCAGTATAAATTAATAGTCATTTCAATAGTATATTAGTATATTTATATTTCCATAATATGAAATAAGAGTGATGAATTGGATTATATTGTTAGAATCGGTGTTTGTATAAGTAATATCATAAAATTTTTTGGTAGGAAAGTGAAGAATTATTTTTATAGTTTTTATAAATGAATATTCATAAGGCAGTATAGTAAAATTTTAGGTAGAAATTTTTTAATTATTCTTGACATATAATAAAAATCCGTATTACTTCATTTATTATAGAAGAAGTACATGAACCATTGTATTGATCACAGTGTTACACTATTGTAAGGGTATATCCTTCTTTATTTCATCTGTAGAAAATTATTGTTTTCTATTGTATTTTTTGGTATTGGATTGTTTCCAAACCATACCACGAATGTAGTTAAACATCTTGAGTAGTGAACCATGCCAATTATTGTGCTCATGTGTATTTGTGATTGTTTTTTACATTAATGTGAAAATTCATTAACATGAGGTGAATTCTATTTCAAAAGATGGTAAAAATTAAATGATTAAAATAAAACTGATTTACCCCCTCACACTATTGGTGCTACATTAATCCTAACTAGAAAATATCAATAAGAATCAGATCTAATAACTTAATCATTTACTCATTGCTAATGTTTTTGAAGAGTATTTTTCATGGAGAATCTTATTTTTATTAATATTATGTGTGTTCCAATTATCTATGGTGATAACTATTATATATGGAAGGATAGAATGTTCTTTTACTTTATATATCTTCAGTATGATGTTATGAAAAAAATCTACATGTGGATTTCATCATGTAGATTAAAAATATCCTATCAAATAATAATATTTGAAGAATCATGAGAATGATGGAAGAAATACGAATTTATTACTCTCATTACTATTTGAATGTTAGTTTCTTAGAGTGGAGAGAGTTACTACTCATAAAGTTAATTTGGATAAAATTGAAAACAAATTATGAAGTCAATCAAAAGGTGAATAATTAATATTTTCAAATCTGGAGGCTGGAGTATGAAGATCTAAAAATTAGTTAGTATGAATCTATTGGTGACTTATTTACAATCGTGAATGATATTATGAGCACCATAATATACCATGTTTAGATGATATAAGACTCAACTATTTTTGAAATAATTATGATAATTCATCATGATATGTTTGGTGGATTTTTTTTTCATTAGAATATAGAGATCCTAAAACTCTATATTAGGATTAACATGACATTATTCTCATTACCAATTAAATGAAAATGAATAATGTTATAAAAATTAAAAAGAATTTTTTTTAGAAATTTACTTTATGATTACAGAGAAAGGAATGTCCAAGATTTTTTTGAAGAATAAGTTACTTTCATTGAATTGGAAAATAAGGTATTAAATTATATTGATGAATTGTTACACATCCGTTCAAAAAAATTGAATAGAGGTACAAATATTTTAATGGGAATCATCTCTTGAAATTAATATAAAGTTGAGATATTGGACCATCTCTTTAAATTTTATGTATAAAAATAATGAAGACAATAATTGATCAATATGATAGATATGAGATAATTCCTGGGAAGAAATAGGGGTAGAGGCCTAATGAATTCTCAAAGATAACATTTAAAATGATCTTCTAGTCCAAAATGGGGAATGTTTTTATCCAAATATGGTGAAAAAGAAGACTATTAAGTTGAATAAAAAAATTTACTAAATTTACTACAGAAATTAGATTCATTTTAACTAATAATGTTGTTCAGTTTGGATGTAGTAGTAATGTTGATGAAGGGGCTGAGCTTGAATTTCATCTAAAGACATAGTTGACTGAATTTGGAGAATTATTATTCAATATGAAAAATAAATCAATAGGTTGAGGAATGAATGTTCAACAACAAAAAATCAAGAGTATTCCATTGAATAAAAATCATATTTACATAAAGAGATTGATTTTGATAATATGTCTATTGAATAATAATTTAATTTTAATGAAAATATTGAAATAAATTTTATTGAAAAGTATGAAGATTTTGAACTTATCCAACAAAAAAATTATTTCTCTAACTAGAGAGTAAGATGTTTTAAGAACTCTATATCTGAAGATGAAAAAAGTTCTATAAAGGGTGAAACTAAGAATGATCAAAATTTAAATTCAAATTAAAATAATAAAATACAAATTTTTTCTAAAAATAATAACACTGGTAAAGTCTTTTATGAGGCCAAAACCAAAAAACAGGGAATTTAACTATTTTAAAAAATAAGGATTTTAAAAAAACAATACCATTTCTGGTTCTGATAAATATGTGAACAGGTTTGAGTTGGGAATGAAGATTTTGTGAAATAATAAAATTATTAGTGGTCAATGAGTTTCTAATTATATTGATAATAAGGATAGTGAGAATATTTTTGAAAATGATATATAGTATGAATGTTACATGGTAATGAACTCTTTCTATGTTTACTACTAATATTATGATAAATTTTTGTATAAGGAAAATATGTGTTCTTCCAATCAACAACATTATAACTGTTCCATGAATTACAAAAGGAAAAATTTCAGGGGGATTTAATCCTATCATAGGAAGAAAAATAAGAAAGATGTTTTGAATGTTCAAATTTTTTTCCAGCCAATAAATTCTATTTGTGAATGATGTGATCAACAATTACATCAAGTGAATGGGTGTAATGTTTTGTTACCTATGCATAAATGGTTAATAAAATGTTTGAGAATATGGAAGTTAATAATGATAATGGGAATGAAAAATCTCTTGTTGTAGTAATGAATCAAAAATATAAAGATAGAGAATGACCCTATATCATTGATAGTGGGTGTTCTTCTGATATGAATGGATATTTAATGTTTTTGAAGAATTGTTTTGATTTAAATAAAATAATAATTAAACTTTTAAATGAAGAATCCCTATAAAATAAACGTGTTAGATCTGATATTATTAGGGTGAAAATCTAAAATCTATGAAATATTTGTTTTATGATGGTATGAAGCAAAACCAGTTGAATGATTCAATACATTTTGATATTTTTTTAATTTTTTTTCAAAAATGAATGTTTTCTTGTCAGAAGAAAGAAAGATGTAAAAGTTATTATGATAGGCCAATGTACAAAATAAATTTTGTTTCGAGTTGGTGAAGTGAAAAAATCAAGTTACTAAATAGCATTGATTAACATTGGTATGGGAATAAAAGTATGTGACATATGTGTTATAGAAACATAAACTTGTAATGAATGTGAGAAAGTGTTTTTGGAAATCATAATATGTCATGAAGAAGATATTGGTGTTACATAGTTTTTTAGGAAGGTATTATTATAATCTATATACATAAGAATGTAGATATTAGTACAATAAGACCCATAGAAATTATTCGATCTGATATTTTTTGTATAATGAGGAAGAAAACAACTCATTAAAATATGATCTTAATTAATTTAATTGTTCATTTTACTTACATTACATCATTTATGTATATAAAATAGATGTTTGATTATTTGATGATATTTAAAAGATTCTAGAGAAAATATGAGATGAAATGTCGGTATTCTTGGAGAAATTGAATAACATACAATGGTGGTGAATATATGAATGAAGAGTTCAAAATATATCTCAAAAAACATGTAATTAGGAATGATTTCATAACACCATATACACTACATAAAAATAGTATTAATGAATGGAATTATATAAATATTGTTTAAATGGGGAGAACTGTGTTGCTTAAACAAGGTAAATATCATTACTTTTGGACGAAAGTCCTGATTATGGCTATTTGTATCCAGAACAAATGTTTCTAAATTCTATGTTTTATCATGTCTTATTATAAAATTTTATTTGAAAAAATACTATGTTTGAAACAATTAAGTTATTTTGGGTGTCCCTAAATCACAAAAAAATGGGGATTCCTTGGAATGTTTGATCATATAGGTGATAATGGAATATTTATTTGTATAGATGGAGGATGATATAGATGTTTCAACAAAAATAGATGAATATTAATTTCTTCTATTTATGATAATTTTATTGAGAAAGGTTAATAATATTCTAAACTAACTCATTTTGATAAGTAAGTTGAACATGATAAATGAATTTTTATTAAGAGTTCTGATAAGGTTGCAAACAATTGTAATTATAATGAAGAAGAAAATATTAATTCAACTATTTCTAGGTATCAGGTTGAATTTTGAACATAACATAAAAGAATAAGGAAGCAAGTTGATGCTCAAAACATAATTGGTGATCAACATCCAATCGTTAAAACAAGTATAATCTCCAATGTTATTATACATAATTCATTGTATTCAAAATTTTAGCAAAAATATATTATCAATGAATTTTGGTATCCATGGGGGATACATTTTATATATTTAGAGTTAGATCATATTGATAATAAAGATACTTGAGAACTTGTATGTAATCAATTTTAAAACATTATTTGAATAGAATGGGTGTTTTAGAACATGTTGAATGTTGATGCTCATGTGATAAGCAACAATGAAATGTTAATGTCAAAAATTTACTTATATATATTTGTTATTGACACTGACTAGATTTTTTACCTAGTGGAATGGATGGAAAATAAATAGAATCATTTATTCTATTGCACTATAATAAAGAAACAAAATATTACATATGGATATGATGTCGTAATTTCAGAATAGAGAAATTCATGAATAATTTTATATTGTAATAAAATGATGATTTTTTATTGGGATGGATAAAAGTTATGAGTGAATGATAAAAAAATCATCATGTGGGTGAAAGAATTATCTGAGGGAATTATATTATGAATTGTATAAATTCTTTAAAAAGTATAATTTCAAGAAAGGAAGGGTTGATAGTATTCTTTACATAAAAAAGTAATGATATTTCCTTCAATGTAATTCCTTATGCTGATGATAATAAAATTTATGAGAATAAAGAAATAACTTTGGAATTGTTTTCTAATGAGATTAATTTTTTTTAAATGTCCACATTGGGTGAAAGAAATATATTCATGGGTTATAAATATAAAAAACTAAGACACACATATTTATTTCTCAAGAATAGTGTTCTATGTAAATTCTTAATATGTTTTGCATGAAAAAATTCAAAACTATTTTCTAAAACAATTTTTGTTTGAATGAAGTTGTCTAAATTTGTACAAGGTAAGGATGCTTACTCTAATGTTTTTCAAAATCTAATTTTTTTTGTATTTCACTACCTCAACACCAGTTATAGTTTATATTGTTACCATATGTTAATGATTCCAAAGAACTCCACAATAATCAAATATATTGGCTGAAAATTAATTCCAAAAAAATATTAAAGGAATAATATAATTCATAATTATGTATTATAGGACAGAAATTAGTGACACTTTTATGTATTAAATGCTGATTGGGTAAAAAATGATAATGGTATAATATCCACATCAGTTTGAGTTTTATTTCTTGGAATATGATGTATTAGTTGGAATAAAAATAATGAAAATTCAGTAACTATAAGAATTAAAATATTTTATTATATTGTTTCAACCCATCATGATACCTAACATTTGTGGATGACGACTCATTGGGAAGACTTATATGTGGAAGTGAATTTACCTCCTCTCTTGGGTTGTGATAATAAAAGAGTAATCAGCAATATAATGAACCCAATACAACATTGTATTTCAAAACATATTTATATCAGATTTCATTTCATTAAAGAGAATTATTTTATAAATAAACTCAATATGGATTAAGGTCCAACATGAGAATAATTTTCTGATAAATCCACAAAAACATTATTGAAGGACGTTATTTTTTTGAAATGAGGCTCAACATGGGACTCCACCCTCTACCCCTCCAAGTTTTATGTATTTTTGTATATCCACTCTCTCTTATTGTCATTTGATAGTGTTTTAATTGGAGATAATGTTTCAAAAATCTATCCATTGATATGTGTTTAACCATATAAGGAAGCATATATAAAGAGAAGTGTGGGTAATCTGTGAACAAAACATGTAAGTGTGTGAACTATTTTAATAGTTCTTTGGATTTTTTGTAGGAATATTTCTATATATATGTGAAATATAATGATGTTTTCAATGGTGAAAGACATATAATTTTTAAATATGAATAAATTTTGTAATCCACTACATTTGGAAAACATGATTATCCTATTAATGATTATTGTTTCCTAAAATGAGTTAGTTCACATAGCATTAAATTTTTTATTTTTTAATCAACTACATGAGGTCAAAAAATTTAGTGAATTATGATACTTAGTTGAAAAAAATAGCAAGGGGTGATTGTTTATACTAAGATGTATGGAAGTGTTTTTGGAAGCTGATGGATGACTGTGCTTACTATTTTTTTATTGTGTTGTATTTTTATCAAGAAAATTAAATCAACTCAATTTGTATGATTTTCTAATCAAATGATAGTTTCCTAAGTACATATAGTAATAATATAATCAGATTCAATTTTCCTAATAAAGATACATTTTTTAAGATTATATTTTAAATATGTTTTCTGAAATAATTTGTTATCTAGAGTCACCGTGTGTATTGAATGATTTTTTTTATCATTATGAAAATTTATCATAGTCTAGAATGATTCTAAACTAAATCTAATGATGATTTTATATTATGAAATATCTGAGCAATGCCTTGTGATGGAATGGGGGAGAATAATTACAACAAATCAGTTTGATGAATGGTTGGATTGAAAGAAGTGTTAAAAGTATGGGAAGTTAAGGTACATTCTTATGTATGTAAAAACAATTCTCTTACAATATAAATTGATCTCAACATCTATAATAATTCATCATTAAAAGAAGGTGTTTAAGGAAGAATAATTTTTATAATGTGAATGTTTTACTTTAATAGTTTATATATGTGAGTTCACTAGATGCCGAATTGTTTGATTTCATTGAAATTGTGTTTGGAATGTGAGAATAAAAATATAATAGGTATCATCCATACAAATAATCCACAAGATACAAATCATATAAGAATGATTTTGGGAAATTTTAAATGTTTTTTCGTAGAATAATATAGAAATTAATGATATTTATTCTATTAATTATCCAACATAAGTGGTATGTCATCTATCAATTGGAAGAAGGATCATATTTTGACACATATTAGAAACTAGGATTTGTTGGGACTAATAAACTAGATGGAGACGCACAAATTAGTCGAACATATTCAACATGTAGAATGGTATTTCAATGGGGTTTATAGTAAATGAAGATCACATTTGTTTTCCAGCAGGTTAAGAGAAAATGTATTAATTTTTCAATAGGGTTTTTAGAAAAAAAAATGATTTTTATGTTTATCAAGTAGGTCACGACTCATAAAATAGGAACTGTGATCAACTATCCAAGATAATCAAAGACTGATCCATTAAAAAAATGTTGAAATTGATAACATTATTTGACATAGGCCCATAAATCTTTAGAATAAAGGAAGGGAGACATGATTGAAGATACTAATAGAATTCTTTGTCAAAGGTAGATTTGAAGATGTTATTGATGTGCTTCCTTGATGATTTTTTATCATCAGAAGTTAAGGATATATTTATGCAAGAATGGTTTTAGTGTTTAATGACTGATGATTTTTTCATAGAATCAGAATGATTAGTTTCATTCAATTGGTATTGAACATCATAATGGGAAGTGATTTTCATTTCATATGATCAATTGGTATGGAGAAACATAGTCTTCGGATGTTCATATATCTTCCACATAATGACGAAATCATAATGATAATTAGAATTGGACTATAGAATTGTTTTGGTGTTTGTGGGAAACTAATTTTGTGAGATGATTTGAGATGTTTGTAGAAGATTTGATAAAATTTGAGAAATGCTAAAGAAGGTAAAGATGGAGAATAAATAAAGGGGATAATAATTTTTCAGGAAATTTGGTTATTCATGAAAACTTTTCAAATTCATGCAAAAAACATTTAATCATAACAATAAACGTAAGAGAGTACATTGTACATTCTTGAACCTTAAAACACTCTTAATATATGGGGATAAATGAATATAATTTATAATGATTTAGGGAGAAGATGTTTTTAACAGAGTTTAACTAATTATTTTTTCAATATAGATGAATGTAAGTGCTCACTGTTTCTCATATTGGACTCGATCATTGAACATAGTCATCAAAACTAAATTTTTTTAGGCTAAAAAAGATTTAGTTAAAATTGATTTCATGTTATTCTAGAAGATTTACTTCTTGAATGATAAATTTAACTGAAAATTGGATGAATCCATTAGACACAATGTTTTTTAGAAGATGCAATCACATGTTGTTAAGTTAGAAAGAAGATAATTTTAATGATTATTATGAAAAATGAATAATTATAAGGAATAAAAAGAAAAAGAATACAAATAATTGGAGAATGTTTCTTAACATGTTACACAAACATGTATTACATAATTTGTTCTAGAATAATTACAATCAATTTGGTATAGATCGCAGTAATAAAAATGTGTAAGGGTATATACTATATATTTTTATTAACACAAAAGAAAATTTTTCTAGTGGGTTGTGTTGTATTGAATTGTTTCAGAACCACTCCTAGGACCTAGCTACTCTTGTTATGTAGTGTGGCTTTTAATTAAATGTGTTCATGTGGATATTTTATTGTTTTTTTCATAAAATTTATATAACATTAATATGAGCAGAACATTATTTCAAAAGAAAGGAAACCGAAAAAACATATCGATGATACATCCTCTCCCCCTTTCAGTGATACATCGATCCTATATGAGAATATCATTTACATCATCACACCTTAAATAAACTATTTTCTCATAATTTTTATCTCAGAAATAAAAATTTTATAATTTAAAATTATTTTATAGAAATACCATATCATAAAAATAAATACAAAAACTTGCATTATATATTTAATGTGGTAAACATAACATTTTCTTAATATAACACATAATTGAGTTCCTAGATGATGAGAAAATTATTGTAAATTAAATATAAGGATATTTAGGAGATGAATTACTACCGAGTACTAATTGTTGGTGATAGTGAATATGATAATTTTAATTTATATCACCCTAAAAACATAAAATATTATGGGATATAGAGGACTATAAATTTATCAAAAATAAAGGTGTTAAGATTATACTTTTATTTCAAGATCATTTTCATAGAGTACTATGATTCACTTACTATCCAAATTGAGTACATGATAAAATTTTCATACATTATTTCTTTTGATTTAATAATACAAATTTATTAATTTTTTTGTGCTTCAATCAATTTATAATTCCATCTCATTTTATAATCCACGAAATTAACATTAGAGATGAATTTTTCATTCCCTTTACACTTAAATTACCTATTAATGAATAAAAAGTCATTTATTTTATATATTGACATTTTCTAAAAAAATAGCCTTAGTACATGTTATACAATATTTGAAAAATCATCATATGATAACACAATATAATAATCTATAAAACCTCAATAATAACAGCTGAAGTTCAGCTAAAACCATTCAATAAATTGTTTACCTTTAAAATAATCCAAAGTAATTCTAACAAAATTCAAAACTCAAAACAATTTGATGATTCTAGAAAATAATTTTTCCCATGTAATATATTCACATTTATCCAAAAACAACAGAATATACCTCAAAATGCCACATACCAAATATTGGAATACCATTATTATATATTATCCTAAACCATAATAATCCTTTTAACTCCCTAATATTTTAAAAGAGGGACATCATAATTGAAAATATATTTGGCACGCAACATTATGACTATCATATAATATTACACCATGATAAATTTTTATACACTTTAATTTAAATAAAATTTTTCACATTGAAAACATGTGACGAACAAAATAATGGGATTAAACGAACCACAATAATCTTTGAAAATATTATTTTCTGAACATGATCATTATAACAAAGATGTAAAGTTGGAGGGTACTTATAGGACAAACTATATTATGATAATTAATTTTTTTACATATTTGTAAATTAAATTAAATTGTAGTCTACTAATTAAAAATAAAATTAAAATCATTTTAATAAAAAAATATATTATTTTTGAAAAATATCATTTTCCTGAAATACTGTTTAGTATTGTGTTCAAAACATAAATTAATAAAATATAAAATTAATAAAATATAATTGAAATAAAATACCTAATTTTAGAAACACCCATGAAAATATTATTTTTGGTGAGATTTTGATAGTTTCATATAAATATTTATAGTTTTATGAAGAGTGAATAAATATGATTTATTTCGAATACATCCATTTCATATACATTATTCAAAAAGATAAATGGTATTTTAAAATCATTTTAATTTAAATAAAATATAAATTTAACTAATTTTTTTCATTGGAATACATTTCATACTAAATTATTATTTAAAAAACATTTAATCTTTTTAATGTTTTTCATTGGAAAATCTTTGTTTACTCATCATTGTGTTTTGATTTTAAATCGATTTATTAGAATTATAGGAATTTAATTTTGGAAAAAAATATTCTTGATTTGTGATCAAAATTACTTATATTATATAATATGGTTAAATTATTTTTTTCATTATTTATTATAATAATGTAATAATTATTTTCCACATATAAGGTAAAATTGGATTTAACATGGGTTAAAATAAAAAGATAAGGGTTAAAATACCCAAAACCTATCTAAATAATATTTCAATGTACCATTTATTCCTTATAAAATATTATTTTTGATTTGGAGCTATTTGGGTCTTGTTTTCATGCAATAAATATTACTGTCACTTTTTCACTTCAAAATTTTCATGTGTGTCCTCTCCCCTATTTATCAAATGAAACCCAAATCCTCCAATCATTAATCTTCCCAAAGATAATATATTAGTGAATACATACAAAAATAAAATTCTTTATTCTATAAAAACTCCCTAAATATAATAGGGTTACTAGTAAACCATCATATTAAGTAATTATGTATAATCTATAATAGGTACTCTGAAGAAGAGGTAATATTATTAACATGTGTATTATTTTTATTTTTACAGCCACCTCATTCAAATTTACTTAAAATATTATAACATAATGAATCAGATATATAATATATATTAATAATTCATTATTTTAATTTATAAATCAATATTGTTATTCACTTTCATCAAATGGAAAATGAATAGTCAATCATGTGTACAAGAGACTACCTCCTCTTGAACTATTGTAATTTAATTTCAATCACAATATTTAATGGAATTATAAAATTATGTATTTTAAATATCCTTACGATATTTATGAAATTTATATACAAAAATAAATATTACATCAGATAAACATACTTACTTTATATATCATGTATGGATATGATGACGTCGCTCATGTGTAATGCGGACCAGAAACTCCTAAAGTGATGAGATTCATTTTTTCTTTAAACATACATGAGAGGTAGTAAATATAATGTTAATTAATTACGGTGATATAAATAAACTAGAAAACATTGGGAAATATAATACTGCAACTGACTTCTTACCTTGAAATATTTTTGAAATAATAATGTCACTCGTGAATACATGTAGACTGCCTCTATGTAGCGATATAATTTTTTTTTTCATTTTTTATCACATAGATGGTAATAACATTAGATTAAAGAAATATTAATTAAAATATAAAAATAAATTGTGATTAAATAAAATTTAATTAATATTTATTTTACTCTTATTCCATCCATCAAGAAAATGGAAACAGCATTCATGATTACGTATGACCTACCATCTCCCGGAATGGTGTCATACAAATTATATCATTATCTTTTATGTTTTTATTTAAATAATTATATAAGAAATATATTAGATATTGATATTATTTTTTATAATCTAGATATGATTTAACCTTGATAAAAGTAAAATTACTGAATATAAAAAAAAACATACATTGAAATCATAATAGTTAGTACATAAAAAGTGAATTTAACATAGAGTTATTTGAAATTGGTCACAAAAGGTCATAAGTAAATTATATATGGAATTATTTATAAAATATATTTATGCTAAATATTCATAAAGAAACAATATTTATTACAAAAAATGTACAAATATATATGAAGGAATCCAAACCCAGGGTAAGGGTTAATGCCCATGCTTTAAAAAATTAAATTGTTTGAAATATTAAACACTTTGTACCATTTTATTGGGTATATACTACCTCATTTGAAATATAATATCATGAATCACTTTCTCTAAATCATATTTATTGTTTAATTTTATGTTATTTATTTCATGGGTCTTATGATTAAAATTTTTCCAAAGTGGTATGTTTTTATTTTACAATCTCATCATTTTTTGGGGTTATTTAAGATAAATTTTATGATGATGATATCACATGATCTATCACCCTTTAAAATCATGAATATTTTAATCCTATGTTTTTCATGATATTTTCTAGTATTTGTAGCACTTCCACCCTTTGGTACTTGAAATGATTAAGAAAATATTTTTTATATAATATGATGTAATTTCCCTCATTGTTCGAAATCCTTTTTTCATCATAAACTATGTTTAAAAAAATGTTTTAAAAAAAGTATTCATTATCCGAATAATATATTTAATTCAATTTTACACATAATTTTATCATTAATATTAATAAAGGTATCTCCAGGTCACGTTCAAAAACAATGATTTTTATAACTTTTCTTTAAAAAAATCAAATTAATCTTTTTTTAATTATATGTAATGTTCATATTTTCTGATTGTAATGACCAATAAAAATATTGAAGATTACTAAACATGTTTATATGATTAATTTTAATGAGAAATTATTTCCTAGTAATATATAATTTTTATTAAAATAATATAATTATCACTGTGAACATGAAATTTTCATCAAAACTGTTTTTAATATAATTTTTTAGGTATTACATTTTATCAACAAAAAAACCCTTTATTTCAAATATAATCAAATGTGGATATTTTTTATTAATACCACCCACTATCATTATATGTATGGTTTTCTCTAAATTTGATTGGGGGTATACAATTTTGATTCTATTCTCAATATTACTCTATATGGTTTGTAATTAAATTTATTCAATGGGGAATGTATTTACATTTGTCTTAATGTTTTTTAATATGAATATATTTAGTGATTATTCATGAAACCATTGATATAATGAATTATTTAGACTCTATATGTGATTATAGGGTCCCACTACATCTTCTTATGTAATATGTACTATTCAAGGGACAAAATATATTGTAGTTTCGATAGATACATTACCCATTTATGTATAATATCCTGTTACAAGGAGTTTATGTTGTTGTTATGATGCTCAAAATTCTGAATTCACTCAATTTGAGATTTCATTTTGAGGTTCCATGTGAATATTAAACAATTTATAATATCAATTATTATGTTTCATGTGCATCGGATTATTTAAAAGGAATTATTTTATTGTCACATATTTGTTTCTTGTTATTGTTCACATACATGTTTTCTATTAAATGGAATGTGTTTTAGTTTCCTAACATTTAATATTTATTATGTATTATTTATTCTTCATAGATTCTTCTGTATGAATACACATACTGATCATCATATCCCACCCCTTTTTAAGTTTGGTTTCCCTCGGATTCTATAATGTGATTTATGATTTAAATATAGGGAAATTAAGGGTGGAATAATGGTGAACTCAAATAATATACTTTTTATTACATATATTTAAATAAAATGTGAATTTCAAGTATGTATCTATATTTTTAGGACTAGTAAAATATTCTTTTAAGATTTGATCACTTATATCTAGAATCAATGTAATAAAGTAACCATCGACTATGGGAAACAAGGGTTAGGTTCATTACTAATAGTATCAGATATAGTTTTTTAGAAACTATGAGTACTATATTTATGAAAACATAGATTATATAACATAATAAAAATATTAAATTTGAGGGTAATCTATGATGGATAACATAGTCATTTTATATGGAAGATATTATATGGGTTTTTTAAGAAAATATATCCTTGTGTGGACACTATATATTGTTGTGTTTCAATTATATGATTACTTAGGGGAGATAACCACAAAAGGGAACTTTGGAATTGAATTGAGTGTTACCTGGTACCAATCTATGTCATTTATTGTGCAACAATTTTGATAGACTCAGAGGATATTATTGGGTAAATTCAAATTTTTCTTATAAACCATAATGAAGGATTTTAATATATTATATCTCTAAATATGATAGGATAAAAATATAATCTCATAGATGGATTTATTTTCATGATTTAGACATCCAATAAATGATTTTTTAATATTATACGATCTTTTCAATGATTATTATTTCTCAAATGTTGTTTTTTGTTTTAGTAAAAAGAATAACCTAAAGGAATTTTTATAATGTTTAATGTGATAGAATGTTTTTTAATGAGAAACCAAATTGGATAATTATTTTAGTTGAAGATATTTTGACTCTACCAAATTAGTTATCATGATAGATGATAAAAAGAATTCACATTATCCAACCGTCAATCACATCATAGAAGATAAGGATAAATATCACAGAGGACATAGTTGATGGATATCATAGATCAAAAAAAGAATCATTTCATTATCAATTGAAAATAATGGAAGTAGAACAAAATGCAATGTGCTGATTGAATTTGAATATGAATTATGTTTTGAAGAGTGTACATATAGTATGAAATTTATAAGGATTAAAAATAAAATTTTAGTAATGTAATGCACGAGAATAATGTGTTCCTTAAACCATCATCAATCATTTTATCTTTTTTATGTTGGGATGTATGGGAATTTTTAAAATCTATTTCCTAGGGGTAAATATTCATTAGAGGATTATATAGTTAGAATGCATAATTTTTTTAGGATGTTGAAGAGACTAAAATTGAGATATGAACGGAATGAGGTATTAATGAATAAAATAATGAATCAAAGTTATTTGTTTTTGAATTAATTGAAATGATTAAGTGATTGGGTATCTCTATTTAGTAATGAAATTTTTTAATTATTTTATAAATGATATTATTTTTATGATATTTATTAATGACATAAGGACTTAACTAAACTATTTTTCTATAAGTATTTTACAAATATATGTTTAAATATACTAATGATATAAAAATTACATTGGGGGATGTTAATATTTATGGAAAACAGATGTCTGAGGGACCATAACACTTATATGTTCCTTGGTTGGGATAATGGTGTTTAGTGGAGCAAAATATTATTTTTTATAAATTAAATTAGGGAGTATTGATGATTAATGTACATATTATTATATTCTTAAAATTTATTTTATTTTATCGTCGATGAAATTTTTAACATTATTGGATCATTGGAATACATTCGCTAATATATTATTTTATTTTAAGAATAAAGAGAAAAAAATTTCAAATTCTTGCATGTTTTCATTAATATTTTAAAGATATTAAGGTATTCACATATTTGGTATGTAAAATAAAGATCTATAGTTTATTGTTTAGGGAATCTAATCGTATATTTATTTTTGAATTTTAGTGACCTTCCATCTAAATTTTTGGGCTTTTAATTTCAGTAGACATATTTAGGATTAGTCATATGGCTAACTATTTATGAAAAATATTATTAACATTGGGATTATTTCTGATGAATTAAAAATAAATTAATTATTCGATAAATCATGATAACATTTTGGGTCTTGGAAGATATCTAGAGTCTAGATGGATGACCTATAATTTTTTTATGATATATTAAAATATAATTTAATTATTTAATAATAAATTATTTTGGATATTCGTTTATTAGAGAACTAAAATATGCGGTAATTTATTAATTACCAACAAAAGGATGAAATTTTTCCTATGAAATAGAAAGATATTAAGTAAATATATATTCATATATTTTCACTTTATGTTTTAAAATAATTCCTAAACATTATCAAAAAGATATTAAAACAAAAAGGTAATCCCAGTACCTTATTTTCTAATGAAAAAATGTCCTTTTATTTAATTTCATATTAATGAATTCTTGGTAACAAAAATATCAATACCATTCAAATTATTTTCATAAATAATCTATATCACTGTCTATAATTATTTACCCTTTTCTTTCATATCCATATCTTCACATCAAACCATTGTATTCATAGTTGAAAACCCATTCATATGTAATTTTATATGAAATTAGTAATTCTATACCTCTTTTATCATGATAAATTTATATTAACTCATTATACGATTTGGGATTCTAGGAAAATAATTATGAAATATCAATGCCATTATTACCATGATCGATATTAAACTTGGAGGGTGCAGTATATTTTAATGTGTATAGTGTGACACCATGGTATTTTAATAATGAAACATCATGTTCAATTTCATATATGAAACATACCACCTTGATTAGAAGAAACTTTTTATAAACTGTGAATTTATGTAACATTTATTCTAAAATAAATTCAATCTATTTGATATCCTATGATAATTGTAACCCCAATTTTAAAAGAAACACAATACTCAATTAAAATATTCTCATTTAAAAATTTTGATTTTATCCTAGCCGTTATATTTGAAATTATGAATATAAAAAAATAAATTGGGAAAATTATATTTTTTACAAATTTATAAAATAAATTATATCATTATCTATTTATTGGACATACAATAATAACCATTGGAATATATATTTTTTTCATCTAGATAAACATATTTTATTAAAATTTTGTTTAGTGAAACAATGAAAAAATAATTTAAATTTATTTTTTTTGCAATTCAAAGATTATATCTTAAAAAATATACTAAAACATTGAAATAACTTTTTCAAAGTTAACTTTTTATTAATTTTCTATAAATTTAAATTTTTCAATTAATAGTTTAAAATATTAATATTTATTCTAGACTACATTTTTATTAAAATTATTTCACAATGAAATTAAATTTTAATTAGTTTTTAAAGTATAATTTTTCCAATTATCTTACAATTTGAATTATTAAGTCATCAAAATATATTTTTAAATGAATTCTGATTAATTTTTTTCATAATTTTGGATGTTTTTTATTTGAAAAAACATTTTGTACATATCTACAGGTTTAATATAACATTTAATTATTACACCCATTTAAATTGAATCTGTAAAAATATATTCCATATTTGGAATTATAAATATTTAAGTTATATAATATATTCATTTTAACTATGGTGATAATTAATTGTAAAAATTGTAAAATCATATTTTTAACTATTAATGTAGAAATGGGTCTAACAGGGTCTTAAAATAAAATTACGAGGGCCTAAAATGACCCTAAACATGTATAATTCATAGTTTAGGGGAATAATTACACTTTGTTAAACGTATGGTTATATAATGATCCACTTTTCAGCCATTTTTTGGGCCATAAATTTATATTTCAATATTAATTTTCAAATATTACTAGTATGTTTTCCCACCTACTTATAAAATGCTTCCCCTCTACTCTAATATTCGCACACACATAGACCTTTTGATGTGATAATGCCTACAAAAATATATTAATTGCATCCCTCCTAAAATCTTAGATCATTATTTTTTATTTGAAACTATTATATGAATGCTTTAGGAATAAATCTTTTGGGATTCTCTGATGTAGTGGGAAAATTATTAATGTGTGTATTTGTTTAATTTCTTCTTAAAACACACAATAAATTTAAACAATGATAATAAAATTACATAACTATATACTATATTATAATATTTTAATATCATAATGGTTTAACCTATATCCATATCCATATCCATCAAATTGAATATGAATCCTTCGATCATATGTACGACATACTGCCACCATGAAAACTGATGTAATTTGTTCACTATAAACATCATTAGATGTTGGATATGGGGATGGATTTAACATATTTATTTTAAATTTATGAAATTATTATAAGTGTGGGATTATGATATCACATATAACATCTTACTATCCACTCAAGTGGGGCGACCTGATAACGTCACTCATATGTATGTTGAACTACCACGACACAAGGTGATGCGATTCAATTTCCCTTATGCTTTAAATGGATGAAACTAAGGATAAATATAAAGAATATATTTGGTATTAATGGCCTATTATTTCTTATAGATATATAATATCACATATAGATTCATTTATTCCAATATATTCTGAAAATTATTAT
This sequence comes from Viscum album, assembly GCA_963277665.1. Classification (NCBI taxonomy): domain Eukaryota; kingdom Viridiplantae; phylum Streptophyta; class Magnoliopsida; order Santalales; family Viscaceae; genus Viscum; species Viscum album. The sequence goes on along the minus strand of OY728156.1, from coordinate 1,425,648,843 downwards.
CTCTTATGAATAAGTGTGGACAACTTTTTTCCTGTAGTGATGTGAAATGAATTTGATTTTATTTTTACATGTATGGTAATAATGATTGATTTTATTAATAAAATTTTTTTATATAAAACAATTATAATTCTATAATACTAGATTAATATTAATTTTCCATTGGCCCCATCCTTCAATAAAAATGAATAATCGTTCATGTGTATCTACGTCCTACCGTCTCCTTGAACGGGGTTGTGAATTTTTTATCATTATCATTTATGGATTAATAAAAATTCATATTTAATGAATGTTTATGATATTAATATCATTTTTCTCATTTTATATATGTTTTATCCATTATCAATGTAAATTTATCAGAAATAAAAAATCAAGACGTACCTGAAAAAAAAATCAGTTATTAAATAAAAGGTTATTTTAAAATTTAATTATTAATAAATGGGTCATAAAAAGAATTAATTAAATATTATATGGTGATATATATATATATATGGATATGAAAATTTCTTATAATGAACATATATTTATTTTAATGGGGGTTCGAATATATACGAAGGTTGTTTAGCATGAGTTAATGGTTTCTCGCCTCCATTTTACATTCCAAAGACATCAACCATATTTACCACTAATTTACATTGATTCTAATAATGATGTATTTTATTAATATATCTGATTTATATTATATAATAATTTTTATTCTATAGCCATGAAATAATATTTAATTTAATTTAAATTCATCTATAAGGAATTGAAAACAATGCTAGTTTGCACTCACGACCTACCGTCTCTGTGCATAGTGGAATTCATTTTTCTCTATATACGTTTTATAGATGACTATAAATTTTTTTATAATGCACATAAATTATATTTATTTTATTAATAAAATTAAATTATTGATATAATCATAATCAATGTACATGGACATGGATTTCCAAATCAAATCCTCCTTTAAAATTAAGGAAAAAATCATATAGAATTGTTATTTAAGTAACAAATTATTAATAAACTAGTGATATGATGACATTAATAAATAAAATATGGTATGATATATAGGAATATTGTCCTATAATATATGTATAATAATGAATTATGTTTTATACATGATGTTAAATCATGTACAAGGAAAAACGAGACATGATGTAATGAATTTATGTTTGAATCCTTTTCTAATTGGAAAAGATTACGCTGAATTTTTTTTTGAGTAAATTATATGATACATGTAACATCTATTTATTTAAAAAAGTGAATTATTTTTTATAATGTGTACATTTACAAACATAGATGTTTAAAAACCATAATATATTTTTAATTTAATATTCCCATTATAAAATTGTTTTTAATTTAGAGGACATTAAAAGAGTAAAATGAATTATGATATATATATATATATATATCAAACTATGTTCAAATTTGATGATTAATTATTTATAAATAAGAACTAATTATTTTGAAATATCAGATCAGGATTCGAAATTATGTTTTCCTTAAATGGGTTTTTATTTGTTTTTATGATAAAATATTTTTATCAATTTATGTTGGATTTATAAGTGACATTACATAAAATTAATATATTGTTTTTAATCAGTATATCAAAATTATCAAATAGTGAAATTTTGGGACTTTTTGTAAGGTTTGTTTCTCATTGAATAGTGAGATAGCGTATTTTTGGTGAAAATAGAATGATATTTTATAGTATTTATAAATTAAAGATCTATTTTATATTATTTCATAAATATAATTACATGATTTTAATTAAAAATAATCAAAATATAGTATCTGTAATGATTTTTGTAATATAATTCTTTATAAAATTATTTTATACATTAAAAATGTTATTTTTATGAAAAAAATATTATACATTAAATATTGAAAATTTAATTTTAAATTAATTTATTCCACTTTCATGTTTTCAAATTTGAAAAATAATTATTTATTTTAAATTACTCTGTCTAATTTTATTAAATAATTCTTTTTTATTTGATAATATTGTGAATAGGAACATATTTTTTTCATTATAAATATATAAACTAGTAAGTAAAGTTAAAAAAATAAGGACTATAAGTTACCATGTGGATTTAATTAATTTATTTTTTAATTATATCTCATCCATAATCATGAAAGTGTCAAAAATAAATCAATTTTTACCTTTTAGCCATGATTTATACCTTTAAAACATTTATGTGAATGTAGTGAAAAAAATTTCAAACACTTTATATTACTAATTATAATATTTTTAACATTTGGATAAGTAGATGATGTGTATGAATATTAATATTCACATTATAAAAATGTTTTTTTTAATTTTATATTATATTTAATTTTAGTGATGATATTTTTTTATAAATTTCTCAAGCAATGCTAATAAAGTGCTTGTCTATGAAATAAAATAATCAATTAAAGTAGTTTTGAAAATCATCAAATAATATTAATTAGTATTTATATTTAGTGATTTTTAAACAAAAATTACATATTATTGAGTTTTTAATTAACTTTATTCAAATTTAATATTGTTATTTCCGTTTTAAAAGTCAAATAATATTTATTTTTTCAAAATTAAATTAGATTGTATATTATAATAAGTGATATTTTTTCATGAATTAAAATTCATAAAAATGATATCTTAAGAAATTTGAATATTTATTATTCAAAATATCTCTTAGGGTTTATTTATGGGTCATTTTTCTAATTTTTTCAACTATATTAACCCTACAAAATTAAAAAACATTATAATCATTTTTTGTGGGAAAAAACTTGTATGGGATGATAGAAACAAATGATAAGGTTAAAACCCTATTATTACCTTGTAAAGATGTTATTGAATGGGATCATTTTTCACATAATTGTAATATATTGTCATATTACCAATTTGGATCCATTTAAATGTTAATATTAATTTATATTTATACTATATTTTAATAAATTTCATGAGTGCCCCTCAACACTCTTACAGAAGGAGACATCTTATCCTCATTTCATAACACAAAAAATAATTATGGATAATAACATTCCTACTAAAATCCCATAAATAGATTTATATCAACATCATAGATCCAGTTTTAATAATAATAACCATATAGTTCATAAGGTGTATAGAAAAGAAGTGTGTTCGAAGAAGAGGTGTAGTCTTTACATAATAATTATTGCTTTATTTTTTCTTAAAAACATAAAATTCATAGATAAACCTGATTATATAAAGATATAATTACTTAAAATACACTTATATGTTATTATGTTAATGTAATAAACTATATCAATTTCTAAACTTCTTCAAATTGAAGTCAATTCCATCATTCATGTGTACAAAAGAGTACTACCTAATAGACCAATGTAATTAATTTTCCATCACCACCTACAGTGGATAAATATAATGATTTATTTAAAACATATATATATGTAAATATATATGATATTAATGTAATATTTATCATTTTGAATTGAAAATATATCATATACATTATTTCCATTCCTTTCACAAAAAATGGTAATGTTGTTTCTCCATATATGGGGACAACCACCTATATAAACTGATGTGTATAATATTTCTTCACTACACCACATGGTTGATACATAAAATTATTTTTAATGAAATAATATGATATATAGGATATAATTATAATTATAGTAATATAAAATAATAATCACCTTCCTTCTAAATTGATATGTAAAAAATGGGAATGATAAACATTCATACATATGGCTTACCATATCCATGATTGTAACGTAATTAATTTTTCAGAACCATATTACATTTTTGGTTTTAAATGTATAATACATATATAAATTCTATAATTATTTCATTATTACTATCTTATATATGATTGAATAATTAACTCAATGACCATTGTTTACCAAAAAATAATTTTGGTAATGTGATCTAACTATCATCAAAACATCCAACATTAACTCAAATAATTATATAATTGTACATAATGCGGTGATAATTAAAATAAAAGGAATGGTAAATGTCAAATGTTTTACCAAAAATGATTAAATAGTTACCATATTTCTCTTATTCAGAATCATAAACAACATATGAGATGTGTTGGATATTAGGTAAGAGACACTTTACCATAAAACCCTTATTTTAATGGTTTTCAAGTAATATTATCAAAATAATTATCTTCAATGTCCAACTTCTCATATGTGTTTCGTGAAAATTATTATTTTTGAATAAATGGTTTCTAAATTCCATTTCGATTCTATTTAACTATCATTTATGATATTTTGGAAATCTATAATTTATGGTTATTGATAAGTGACATTATTTAAAAATCCATCATTAATGTTTGTATTTAGAATCCTTAGCTTCCATGTCAATATATAATAAAATCATTTTATCAAAGTATTTATATGGAAGTACAATAATTATAAAGTAAATTAAATTTCACTTTTAGAATTCTTTAAATGTATTTAAAAATTAATATTTTCATGAAATGTTTTTACATCCATCCCAAGAGTAAAATGGAATGTTTTATTTTAATGTATATGGTGGAAAAAATTATTTCCATATATAAATTATTATTTATTGATTCCATTATAACTTTTTATTACTTATTAAATAAATAACCCTTTGTCCCTTCCATTCGGTTATTTTTTCTTTGAGGAAGTGTCTTGATAAAAAATGGTATTTCAATAATTATAAGTGTTTCATAAATTATTTTAAGAGAGTTTTTCAATTTTTAGATGATAAATGTGAACACATAAATTTTTCTATTAATGATATTGAATATAAAAATTATATTTTAAAAATGGGTTATTAGAAATCTACTAATATGTTGGGATAATCCCCATTATTTCGCATGAAAAACTAATGATCCCAATTAACTTTTACAAAGGGTGATCCTTTTACATCTGCTAAACACATTAGGTATGTTTACATTCATAAAATTTATTATGCAAGGAGTTACCAATGTATTTTATCCTATGAATCTAATAGTTCTATAGTTATTTCTGACATGAGTTAAAAAAAATTATGGATATAATTATCTATTTTTACATTAAATATTTTTTTTTCATTCCATGATTGTTATAGGATTTTATTTTTGAAAAGGGTGTTTTTTATGTATAAATAAATTATTTCATACAATATAATAATAATGTGACAGAGGTATCTACTTCGTGAATTTTCATGTTATTAATAGACTAAAACATTTATTTTTTTAGTCCACCATTGAGATTTTTTTGGCCACCCCACATTTTAAAATGTTTTTCATAGGGTTTTAGGGATTATTTGAAATGTGGTTTCATCAAAGAAAAATATTATGAATATATTTCCCAAAAAGACATTTTATATTTTTTAATGTTTAATTTTTGAAAAATATTTAATAATAAATAAATATATCTTCTTTTAAATAGATGGAGAGTTTTTATATAATGAACAAACACTATAAAGATTTTTACCTACATGATATTTTGGAATGTGGGAAAAAAATTAGTATAAAGTAACATAAAAATTTTATATATAATGTTGGCACATACAGTTGGTATCATAACATTATTTATAAATATTTTGGGTTATGGTGTTATTTGAATATAAAAAATAATTAAAATATAAAAAATAATTTGTATGTTTCGGATAATTATTGTTATTTTTGATAAATTGAAAGATATATTGATTCCATGTTATTGGATATCATTGTTTTTATAATCATCATAATATTGTTTTTTATGATGTTTTTATATAATCATGTTAACCTTTATTGTAAATGGATAGATATAGCATGATCCAATGTAACATTGCATGTGTAGGAAAATTTTGAGGTTGTTTAATTGAGAATCTAAATAAAATAAATGGTATAGTGAAAAATCAATTTGTTATTATTACCTATATATTCAAATTTAACACTAAAAACCTAATCATAGGTGTGTTTCCCATCTCATAAAATATATTATTTTTGAGGATATGTGAATGGTCAGTTGGTAAGGTTTATAAATATTATATTACTCAATAACTAATTTATTCAAAATAACAGCTAGAACATCTATCAAAATGTATTAATGGATGGGAATAATTTTTTTTCTGTGAAAACATCCTATATAAAGATAAAATATTTAATAGAAAAAGAACACATTAATTCACACTATGAAGTGGAATAATTAACTTTTAAATTTATCATTATAATGATTCAAATTTATGGAGTATATGCATTATAAAAGTTTATTTCTTTTTCAAATGGCATAATAATAAGACCAATAAGAACATACATATAAATATTTGGTAATTCCTAGTTTCATTATTATTAAGGATGAGGAAAATTAAAATGAAATTAGTGTGGTTTAGATTATATCTTATGGTTTGTTTTGATATTTATGAATCTTATGAAATTATTCATATTTTTATTTTTGGGATGGATTAATTAATGAATAGGATGGACACTTATGTTTAATATATTATGATTAAAATGTAATTATTAATTTTTAATCATATAAGGATTCCAGTGTCAGGATTTAGTGCTAGATTTAATGTTTATCATAAGTTTGAAATTTGTAAAATACTTATAATGTTTTATGTTATTAGATTACTTGAAATAAATTTATTTCATTTTAGAATATGTTTAAGGTTTATGTAGAACAAAATTTTAACATGTGAAAAATATATCAAATTAAAAAATCCATTTTAATTTTTTATCATGATTATAAATGCAATTAATGAATCCCTAGTTGAAATGATATTGTTATTTCTTTATTACATTATCATAAGATACAACAATTCACACCATGATGGATAGAATAATTATTACCCTAGGTAAAATAAATACATACATTAATTTTATATTATAATATAAGTCATAAAATAAAAACAATTATTTTCATTTAGTAAATAATTATTTAAATTATCAGATACCAGTTTATTAATCATAATACTCGTCATTGAATCTTAGAAAAATGTAATATAAGAGGTGTTTGATATCTAATGTGGTGTAAGGGATTTCATGCCGTGGTACCTATCAGGAATAAATACACCATAAGAGATACTAAAATGAAAATTACTATTACAAATTACATTTAACCAATTACCTTAGCATAATATGTGAGGAATAAATCTTAATAAAATTATTCCATATAAATAGTCACATGAGCATGAAATATAACCTTAGATATTATAACTAATAAAATAATCACATTACAATGAATCACTGATTTTATAATGATGGGATGCATAATTTCAAAAATCATAAAAACTCAACAAATTCATGTTATGTGAAAGACATACCATCATGTACTTGATCCATAAAATCATATAAAAATGTGTAAGGGGTAAATAATAAACTCAAGATAATTTGTCTCATTAAATGAACTGACTTATAGAAGGGATAATTTAGGTCTCAAGCATCACTTAATAAGGATAAATCATTATTCTAATGGAATGGGTCAATAAAATTTAACATATAGATTCATAATAAAAAAATTAAATATAAATTATAATAAATTACACAATCAATAAACATAAACATTAATTATTCAATGTGATGTTTTTAATTATATCTAAAAATAATATCTTAGTAAAACTATGCATAAACCATGATGATAAATAAAAAATAGGATACCATTACAGCCTATTACTGAGGGATCATAAGCCAAAATGATATTTATGGTTTTTGATGAATATAAAAACAAAGAAAAAACTATTAAAAACATTATTGATTAAAATATAATTTTCTTATTAATGATAATTTTTTAAACCTTATATACTCTTACAAATTAAGAAAAAACACTTTCTTGAAAAAATTTATTATTTTATAAAAATCTAGAAATAAATTAGTGTTCATGATTTTGGAAAATTCTATACAGGAAGGGTATTTTAAAATAATGATTCCTTTCATATTTTAAGTAAAAAATAATTTAGTAACTTGTTTGGAAAATTAAAGGAAAAATAATTTGAATTTATTTGTAAAAATACAATCATGGGTGAAAATGTCTATAAAACATATTTGGATAATTTTAAAAACATTTTTGAAATTATTTTTATAAAATATTGACCTGAAATAGAAAAACAATTCATCCAAAAATAGATGCATCATTTGATTTTCATAAAACCATATTCTCAATCATTTAAGTACTAAATTATGGAAAATTGTTTTATTACATTAAAATTTCATGAATAACTAATGTATAGGAAAATATTTTGGTTTTATTATGTAATTGTAAATAAATTATCTAATGGGATAATTAAACATAAATAATTTTGAATAGTAATGAGACTGTGAAATAAACACATACCATTTTGGTAAAATTTAAATCATAAACCCTTGGAAGAAATAAAGTAAAATTAAAATGTAAATAACCAGATTTTTAGTAGATTAATTATATAACATATCATATTTGTATTATATAAACCACATAAAATAACTATGTGTTGAATATGGCATATGAATAATGGATGTAAAAGTGAGATGAGAAACCCTTAACTCGTGTTCGACATTGTTTGTATATGTTATAACATACTATATAATATATATAGAATTAAAATAAATATTTTAAAAACAATTAATACATATATCATACCATATATGTTTTTTTGTGATCTTTCATTATGTTTTTATTAACAATTATTTTTTAAACTCCTAATTTGGGTAATAATAACAGGGTTTTTTATATTTTGTGATTTGGAATTTTCAACCCATTTACATTGATCATGGTTTAAAAATACCCAAAATGTAAATAATTATATAAATATCATATATATTCAGATTATATTAGCTTATATTAATCCATAACAGTTAATGAAAGAAAATGTGTTACACAATTCATGGAGATGACATGACATATATGGACATCAAAGTAGTTTCCATTTTTTTGAAAGATATAATAAAAGAAAAACAATTATTGATTAAAATTTATATAATAATAATTATTATATATATTTTTTTATATTATTAAAATCCATACATAGTAACAACTATATAAAAATAAAATTAAGAACAATACACATCACTATGTGGAGGCAGTAGTCCACAATACGCGTGACTAATGTTTCTTCAGTGATTAAAAGGTTAGAAGTTATATTTTATCTTATAGTTGTATAATAATTTATAGTTCATAAATATCACATGTATTTATTAAATTCATACTTAATACCCTATATTTAAATCATAATGGAAAAACAAATCAAATCGCTTCTTGAGGCAGCAGTCTTCTGTACACATGGGTGACTTTATCGTAACCCCTCCACAGAATGGATGGTAAGAATATATATGGAATATCAAAATTAACAAAGTACAATAATATCTTAAATATCATAAAAATATATTATTTTTTAATTTATCCATCCTTTGACGTTTTCCATGGAAGAGGAATCACATTTTTTCATGAGCCAGCAGTCCACCGTACACATGATCCATAGTTCTGTTTTTCATTTGATTGAAATGTAGATGGATATAGGATACGAAATTATAATAATAACATAATAGTATATATTAGATATGTTTTTTTATATTTTATTACACATAAAATATATTAAATATGTTGAATTATAAATAAGAAAACAAATCATACAAATTCAACCTCTCCATTGGAGAGACTATGCTGGTGTATACATAAATCCTTCTCAGAAGATGTTAATAACAAAAATAAGGACCATATGATGTGAATAAATATTTTAATATGGGATATGGGATGATAATTTAATATAAAAATTTCTCTTTATTTATTAATATTGGAGGAGATGTGGTGGAGTTTTATAGGTGTAGAGAGATGACACACTTGGAATTTTTCTAATAAAAACATGACACCCACATTTTTAACATTCCAAAAGGAATAAAAATTTATAATTATGAAAACATGGATGATATGTGGTAAAAATAATAACATAAAATATTAATTATACATGTTTTGGGACATTTATAACAACTATATATTTAGTTACACCCAGAATAAAATTGTTTTTTACTTTAACCACGTTTATTAATTTTTACTATTTTTACTATTCATTATGTCAATAAATTAAGTTGGTATTATAATAAATTATTAATTATTTCTATTCAAAATATGGAAATAAATTTTTCAAATTCCATCCATATAATCCTAAAATTATATCATAAAATAAATCCCATAGATAAGATTAAAACGTGGGTTTCTAAAGAGAAACTTTCCACAAGTATATAGTGTTTTAATATAAAAATTAAATAAGGAATTGATTAGAATAACCTATATTAGATTAATAAACACAAAAATAAACTAAAATTAATTTTATTAATATTAGAAAAAATTATCATTAACAATTATTAAGATGAAAATGTAGATTTCATTACAAACTAATATTTTCACTATTCATCGAAAAATAATCCATTAAAAAAATTCGAAAAAAATATCACCAAATTAATTTAGAAATGTTGATTTCAAATATTATTTTAATTTTTTCAAACAAATTTTCAAAAAAAATTAATAAATAATTTAAAATATGTGAACAATGCATGACTAAAAATTGTTTTAGAATAGTACAGTTTGTAAATAAAATATTCTCTTTGATATGGTACTTATTAGATATAAAATAAATACATAACTACTTAATTTATTTTATAAATTTTTAAACCATATAATTTTCAGAAAAATTACAGTAATATTCATAACCTCCAACATTATGTCATGGTTATAATGCTTATATTAAATTAATAATATTTTAATAGAGTTTCATATTCCATTTACAATAGTTTTTCCTAACATTGAATTCTATTAATGGGACTAAATATATTTAAAAATATAAATATCATAAAGTATTTGGGTGTTAAATTTAATTTTACCCAAGCTGTAGTGTCTCATATATTCCATCGAACTAGATGTTACTGTTTAAATTAAAGAGGTGTTACATTTTACTCACTTAAGTAAATTGCATCCTCACAAGATAATATTGATGAATGTAAAAAAGGGTTATAAATTTGAAAATTACATTAATATAAAACTAAATCATAAAAAATCTAAATAAAATCATATTCTTGGGATGAGAGGAAGGAAAACATTTTTTTAATCTACAAAAATACATTACTGGGTTTTCATGTAGGGAAACATTGATGGGATGTGAATATATTGACATAGAAGAAAAGTGTAAACATATATAGAGAGTGATAGATATAATTATTAAAATAATTTTAATGATCATTAAAATATAATTACAAAAATTACATTAATTTGTGATTTGTTAAATTACCATTTGATTCAATGGAAATTAATGTACAAGGGAAAAATTTTCATTTAATGTTCTTCTTTACAAGGGTTGAGTAATTATTTACCATTAATAAATGATTCTATGAAAATTTAGTTGATATTTCTCTATTTGAAAGTCCAAATATTATTCATTGTTTTTTCATTGATCAATTTCAAATTCATTACATAATTCATGAAATGAATATCAAAATTGAATTGTATATTCTAGAAGAAGAAAATATAACACTTATTGTATCATAAAGGGATTCAGAAGACATTCCTCATGTCTACAGATATATTCCAATACCAAAATGGTTATAATGTGTTATATAATGATACATTATATTCTAAAACCTCAATTACATACCTACTCTGTAACATAATACATAAATATTTAACACTAAGACACCACCAAAATATATCCACCCAATTTGAAATTCTAAAAATTTAGAAGGAAGTTCACTAAATTTCTAAATTCAACATAATAATATATTCCCCAAAAAATAATGTATCTCTTAATTCGAAATTCCCAATATATTAATACCTTAATAATAATAAAAACTTACTGAATACATGTATGATTCTAAAAACATACTCTTATTTCATTAATAAGATCTATAGTTTTCAAATTTATTCCATAATTCATAAAATGTAGTACATTCTAGAAATGATAATATAAACCACAAAATCACTCAACAATTTCATGTTTAGAAATATTAACATATAAAAACTTTTGTATCATTATTTTATCAGCATATGTCATGCATTAAGGATTATCCTATATCAATCCCATGTTTTACAATATGACAATCCTTTAACTATATAAATTTACTTAATCCGTGGTATTTTTCGACATATGCATTTAAATATTTATAGAATATATACTAAAAAACAATATATATACATTTAATTTATTTTATAATGATAACATTACTAAGAACATACTTATAGAGTATAATAATAAAATATAAATACAGAAGATCGTAAAAAATTCCCAATTGGACATAGTAATTGCATAATTCTATCCTCCAACCCTTAGAATATTCTATGGTATATTACCTTGACACGTCAAATATTTATTTTCGTAGTACTGCATATCCTTATAGTTGATGCTTTTATCTATTTAATCTTCTTTCTAACCCTTGAAATGTGAGAATGGTTTCCATTATCACTACACTTGGGTAAAACATCAATTGCATCTAAATAAATAACAAGGTATTTCTTTTAATAAATTATTACATGGTGAAAATCATTCATTCCATTATTCCCTTTACCCATATTTTTTTCTGTCATTATCTTTATATCTTTATTACCTTCCGATCAACATGTCTTGAAAGATTTTTTTTCATTTCCTTGACACCAGATCTCAATATATACACATATGGTGAGAATATTTGGGAGTCTAGTTCCCTATAACGAATTGTCTTAACCCCTTCATGTAAATTGTCAATATTTATATTTGTAGTATATATGTAGTCTATATAATTCCATTACAATTTATAAATTCGGATTTATTCATAGAAACACTTTAATCATACTTTTCTTATAGAGTCAGTAATTACCTCTCCATATTTGATCGTAGGTGACAAGGAAAAGAAATTTTAATAACAGAGACATAAATTTCATAAATTCAATGCCATCTATTTCTATTTCTTATATATTGTTTTGAATCAATTAACACCATTTACTTTCATCTCAGGAGAGATGATAACTACCATGAAAATTGTCACATATTCATTCCTTCCCAAAGAGTGAAATATATGTTCAAGGAACATATCTATATCTCACAAACAAATGGAATTGAAAACTTATTTAATCGTGGAGTAATCTAACCGAAGAATAGGTCTAAAATTGGTACATGACAAGGTGGATCATATGGTTTCACTATAAAATGTAGGTTATTTCTCGAAACCAAAGATAACTTCCCAAATATTTATATAATTTGACCAGTTCTAGATGTATCTCTTACTCCATCATCATTATCTTTCCCAAGAGGCAAATCCATTTATGGGATAACTAAATTTTATGATTTCTATTAATTTCACTATAATCCATTTATAAACAATGTAACAAGATATATTATATCAAAAAATATGAAACATATTTTATAATCCCAAAAACTAGTGAATCGCATAATTTAAATTAAAAATTTTATACATGAATAACCTCATAATAATAAAAATGATTTCGAATCATAAATATGGTTTGAAATACATCATAATGGTTATAAACAAAAAAAATCAATGTAAGAAAATACCATGGGAGTTTCAAATAAGTTGCAAAGTTAGTCCAGTTGTCATGTACTGGGTAACAATGAAGTTTAATCCCAATACAATATTTTTAGTTTAATTACCCTAGTTATTAATCATTTATAAACATTTCCACCATTAACATCCAAACAAGAATTATTTTATATGAAAAAAATACATAATTTTTATCTTCGTAATACATTAGTACGTTCTTATTATGTTATCCAAAAATCTATTCAGAGGCTTATATTATCTATGTTATGTTTTCTTAAATCTATTTTCCATGTTTTCAAAAAAACAACATGATACAAAAAATGTAGACCATGGAACTAATATCCTTGGCTTAGTGGATACATTATTACATTGGAATATTATTTAATTAATCATATCCTGAATGACCCAATAATTTATTTTTCATCGTAATCTAGTTATATTCATGATTTTCATATTATAATTGAAAACATAAAAAGAAAAATTTATTTTATTTGATTACAAAATTATTCACATTAGAATATTCCTACATATATATCATAATACAAATCCTTGAATCATGGGAAAAGGAAACATAATAATGTTGTTAGATGAAATGTCTAGTAAGGGAATGCATACAATAGATGCTTTCAGGAATAAATAATGCATGATACTAATATAAGGGTAAATAAATAAAACACAAGAAATTTAATGAATTAAATTATCATAATACATAATGAAGAAATGATTATCAAATAATTATATATAAATTATCAAATTAGACTAAAACATAACTATGGATATTCTATCTAATCTAATAATAAGTTGTATATCCATATCTAACTTCATGATGATGAAATAACTAATGTTTGACATCTAAATTTTTTTATTAAAGCTATTTTCCCACAAATATATATTGTCAAGGCCTCACTCTAAGTCAACATGTATAAATGGGTATAACCTTATCTAGTAACCCAAGTTCCATTGTCTCCTAAGAATAACTAATTCATTAAGGAGAAATTGAAGGCCCCTCCCACAACATAATATATCCAATGAATTCCTCAGATGAATTGATTGAAACAAAATCAACATCAATATACATTTAAAAAAACACCATATTAAATATTTATACATTCCCAAACCAATAGAAATAAACCTAATCTATTCTAGTCAATGTAGAAAATAATATCCAAATAATACATCCTACTCATATTGATCATAAAATATGAAGGAATAAAATAATGTTTGTATCATTAAAAAATAACCACTATTGATAATATGGTAAAATTGAGGTTATAGTAAATGGTTAAAAGAAAAGAAATTGAAATAATATAAAAAATATTCATTATGAAAATATCCTTTTCACTTTTGAAATAATTTGTTTTAAAAAATCCATATTATTTTGAATTTTGTTTTTAAAACAATCTGGTAAAAAATTAAAATTTTATTCAACTGAATGATTTGTCAGGATAGTGGGAAATTATATACATGAACATTATGTTTAAATAAATAATACTTTCTAATTTTTCTTGAAAATTGAAGGAGTACCTAGTTGAGAAAATTATAATATATTTTTTAAAAATAAAATAATTTGAATATTATATTTACTAAATCATTATGAGGAATTTTAATAAAAAATTGAAAACAATTATAGAAAACAAGGATAAATAAGTGAAACATATTTTTGGGAAAATTGATTAATAAATTTAGAAATTATTAAAATCATTTTATAAATCATTTTTAAGTATGATAGAGTGTGAAATTATTAAAATACATAAAAATTTTAGGGATAATAATAGGATAAGAAAATAAATATGTTTTTATATACTATTTTCTATTAATTATACCTAGGGATAATTCATTATATTCATCCCTTATTAATGATGAGATATTTTCATAAAACATTAACACATTGGTTAATTTTTGAATCGTAAGACCCATTAAAGAAATAACATAAAATTTGAATGTTAAATACCATGATGGTAAATATAATTATGATATAAATTATTGAAGGGCCATTATATACACCACCAAAAAGAACTAATTGGTTAATATTAAATATGTATAAAAGAATTAAAAGTCATATGAGAAACCATTACCACAGGTTTGACATCTTTGTATATATTAGAAACACCTATATAATAAATATACGTATATTATATTTATTTTTCATAACCATAATTATAAGGAACCAACTATATACATTAAATATTATAGGGATTTAACCTATAATTTAGATTATAAAGATCACATATATTTAATTGGTATAGAGATATAATGTATTAATAATAACACATAAATGGTAAATTTATAATTTACAAGTGGAAATATATATTTAGAATCCATTTATTATATGCACAAAAACGCAAAAAAACAATTATTTCTCTTTATGTAAAATATCCAAAATTTATCCCATGATCCAACCCATGCCTATAATCCTCCATAAAACCAATAAAATTTATTCTGAAAAATTGGTTGAGAAAAGTTTTTATTATGGTAAATAAAATAAATGAAACAATTTTTATAAAGAAACCATATTACAAACATTTCTCAAAACATGAATTTTAACCTTAAGCAAGGAAACATCGTTTCAAAAATATCAATATATTTCCTTTTGAAACCCAAAATAATTTCTTGAAAACTAATAAGAAAAAATAGAATTTATATATAGGTAATGTGGGAAATCATTTTCTATATCACTCTTACAAACTGAGTAACCAATTTGGGCAAAATTCAACTCTATAGTACCTAATGTATTTAAGGTTATAACCTAACCACCTCTCTGTTATTTATCATTGAAGCACCCATAATTGGTTAATAACATTACCACCTATACTTGGTAGGTCACAGAACCATCCACCATTGATTTATAAAATAACCATATTTCATCATATAAAATTAAAAATTACCATAACCTAATAAAAAAATGAATTATTTCATCATAATGACACTCTTGGGTGAAAGTAATATTTTTCATTCGAAAATCACTCATTTTAAAAAATTGTGCGAATAGAACAAAATATATTTTCATTGAATATAAACATATAAACACATAATTTAATAATAGAAATATTATTTTGACATAATGTAGTAAAAATATGTTCATTCCCTATACATAAAAACATTCCGTTTAAATTTTTTAAAATGAAACATGAAATGATTTTTTTAATCGAAATTCCATCACCAATATCAGATTATTAAAGTAAAAATTAATCAATTGAATCAATTATGTGAATCAAAAATAAATACAAATTTAAAAAATTGGAACTATAACATAAGATAATTAAAATTCATTTATCACATAATCTTAGAAGGACATAATCAACAATGATGATGTTTAACACAAATAATGGATATTAGGTTAAGAATTTGCAAAAATAAATCCTTAAAAGAATGCATTTTGAAAAATAAATAATAGAAACATGAAAATTATCAATTTAAAACATTATTTTACATATAAATAAATTCATAAAAATAATTTCGATAAACATATACATGAATGATAAATATTAAAAATTAAATTGGTAAAACATTTGAAAAAATGTTTTTTTATTTAAAGAGTTTCTTAAAAAAATTTAGATAACCTTAAAATGATAAAACCTATCATATAATGTTTTTAATAATGTTAATATTATATTAAAGAAACATATTTAATATTCAAATACCTTATATAATAAATTTATAACACATTACCACGCATTATTTAATAATGTTTCATTGTTCCAGGAGCAATCTTTTATTGATATCATTGTTAGATAATTTTTGTTAATATATGTGTATTATTTTCAAATGGAAATAGTACACTAGAATTTTAATGAAATTTTATTAATTAAATTTAATAAATTTAATTTTTCACATATATATTTTTTGTTTTATTTCACAAATATTATTTATTTGATAAAATGTTAATGGCATATGTTTATTTTAGTTGGTACGTTTTATAACCATCATGAACCAGTTTCATTATATTTAATATTATGTCTAAATAATTGTTCCAAAACATGAATGAAGATATAATATACATATTACAATATGATTTATCTAGAATGAAATTTTTATGACTTATATTGAAGGTGGTAATAAAAAAAATCACTATCCACAAATATTTTTAACCTCCATAATTTGAAAAATGTTTTCAATAATATTTTATAAGGAGTAAAGATGAGTGATAGATATAATATGTTACATTATAAATATAAAATTAAATTATTTAAATTATATTTTAGTTTCTATAAATAGACGTATAATTGATTTTAATTGAAGGTATAAGAAGAAAAGAAATTATGACAGGTGGTTTTGAGAATGTTACCACTTCGATAACACTTCATGGAAGGACCTCATAATGACATAGTTATTATTACTTTGGTGAGACTAAAAGAAATTTTATTTGGGTATAGTGGTTATTATAGGGTTTGATACATGTTTTAGTATATTCAATTCATTTTATGAGAAAGGTGGTGGTGTTATGTTGTATTAATACTTGAGGTGGGGTTGTTTTAAGGTAATAATCAAATTAATCTATATTTAATGCCATCCACATTTTGATGGAATTAGTTATATTGAAACATATTTATAATAAAATTTTAAATGGATGGTTATGTTCCATAAACACATCAAACACCAAATTAAAGTTATAGGCTTTAGGTATTTTAATCTTTTACATTTTAATATTAACCTATTTTATTATTTTACCTATACTGCGCCAAATATATTTTTTAACACTACATTTTTTTAAACCTAAAAATAAAAATTACCCTACATCCTATGTAAGATATGTGTCATCCAAATTAAAATTCAATTTTACCAAATAAAATAAATAGAATTTGGATAATTATACTTGAAAAAAACCTGCCGATAAAACAATAAAGAAGGTTTTCAAGGCATGTACATTAAAAAAATATCATATTATATTAACTCTATGACTAATAATTTTAATTATATAAAAATAATTATTTTTAAAAGATATATAATCTACATATATAATTTAAAATACTCACCATTAGGTACTATTTTAATTAATTATAATGGAAAAACTATATTTTAAAAAACAATTTTTAAAGAAATCAAACATTAAACTAAAAAATAAACCCATTTTAAAATATAATATAAAGTTGATTAAAAATATGTAAGTGATTGAAATATTTTTTAATAATAATTATATTACATGAAACCATATTCAAAAAATAATGGGTCATTTAATATGTTAGATCTATTAAAAATAAAAGACATTTTACACAAATTGGTTTTATTCCCCTTTCACTAAAAAACTTATGTTTTCATAAAATTGTGAGAAATCAGTCCTAATATAATTTTGACATAATGAGTAAAAAATTAATTAATTTTTTTAGAAATAATAATTCTGTTATTTTGAAATTAATATTTTAAATATAACATTATTTAAAATGATTTAAATTAGACTATTTTTTATTAACATATATATAATTAATTACCTATTAAATTATAGAATGATAATAAATATGGAAAAACATATTCTATAAGTACCTTGGTTGTTATATCCCCCCATTCTAGATATTACATTCTCTTAGTTTTATTTACTAACTAACATTGTCGGCATACTTAATTATCATAGTATTTTCAGATTGTCATGTTTCTTTTTCAACTATATATTTTCTCACAAAAAAATATCCTATTAAATTAAAATATTCCTTAATAATTTCTCGATATGATTAGGAATTTTAATTGTTTTTATATATAATAAAGATTTTATTCCAACTAAACTACACTAGTTGTAACGCCCCAACCCATGTTACCCAGAGTCGGTGCATTATTACATAACATTGGCATGATCACAAGAAAGATCAAATCTCGAAAGACAGATTGGTTTAGTAGCCTTGGAAACACTAGATATATTCATAAGTTTTACATTACATCATAAAATGAAAAACTACTACAACAACATAATGTTTCCACAGTCCACAATATAACCCCCTCATAAAATCCCTACAGGCCATTCATAACTTACATCTTCACATCCTGGGAAAATAAAACATAGAAAAGGGGTGAGCTCAAATGCCCAGTAAGGATAACAATATAGCGGAACATTCAAAAATAAGCATAAATATTTAAGGCAATGAATTACTAAAACAAACGCCTTTTAAACATGAAATTCAATATAGTATGGCAAAAGTAAAATGAAATAATTCCATTCACTTGTTCACATGGATATTCTACTAATCGAATAATCACATGCAATATCAATAACCACTTTCATAATGTTGGAATGCATAATGCTGAACTTTAATTTCTTTGTCAAGGCCTCGTCCCAAGACCTTGGGGCTAACTGTAACCGGAACCCAACCCGGAGTGCCTCTAATAACCGGAGACCAAACCAGAGGGCTTACTTTTACCGGTCCCCAACCCGGAACATACTTGTCTAACACATTCATCTGAATGAAAGGTTGAAATATAACATAAACATTCAGATTATAAATAACTTATGAAATGTCAATACTCTAAACAAAAACCATGAGTGACATAAGAATAACTTATCCATAGTCAAAAATATCACAAAACCTTCAATTAAATATTAATGTTTTGTATCATAATAAATCAACATCAAATAAGCTTAAAATCCATAAAAGGATGTTGACATAGATGAAATAAAGACTATTTGAGAGAAATATCTCTTTTTTTTAAAACATTATAAAAGTAACATAATTATAAAATAATACATTAAATTTGAAAATATTCTTATAAGCTTGTAAGGGAAGCTTTGACGATTTATAATGGTGGTAAATAGCCGCACCCGCCGTATAAGTTAAAAAAAACATTCTTATCTTAATTCTGTCGAAAAGGTTAAAAAGCACCTTGTTTGGAAAACGATGGAAAGATTCCCTTATAAACCTCTTATAAAAAGTCAAACAAGGGTATAAATGACTTTAACCCATAATCTTTTAAATATTAAAAATGTTTTGAAATACATTTTGAAGAAACATGGACGTGGATGATAACGAGGTCCCAGTAGATAATTATGTATAAACAACCTCGGATAATGAAGAGATTGTGAAATAACCCTTACCTTTACTTTTCCTTTGTTGGGGTAGGTTAACCTCCTGTATAATGGTGAAATAATTGTTATTAAATTATACAATAATCATATAAATTAATATGATATCATATATGATCTTTTAACATTGCTTTATTAATAATATCTTAGTATTATCGTCGTTTCGGGTGATAATCGATTCGTTCTTCTTAAATGTTTGGTTACGTAAGAAATTTTTGTAGTGGATAGATTATATCTTATTCATAATCATAATTATACTAACATTATTTTTAACCCTAAAATGAGAATAATACTTGAATGGATACAATGGAGAATGAATCTCATCGCGTTCGTGGAGACGGTAGTCCGTACGTACGCACGAACGCTACTTCCATTTAATTTTTATTTTAAAAGAATCGAATCCAAATGATACATAGGTATATTAATATTCCAGTATGATATAATATTTTATATATGTTACTTAAGTTCATTAACACCATCCTTTATACGTTCCATGTGTGGTATGAACGAGTCATATCATTTTAAGGGGGCGGTAGTCCGCACTTCCTCAAATAAAATTGTCGTATGTATATACAACATGAAACGAATAATGTTATGAAATAAAATTGAATTACAGAAGCTTATATATAAAATACATATCATTAATATCATATTTAATTACAGTTCCATCATAATTTCCACCATGAGAGGCGGTAAGATGTATTTGAACAATCATCGTTTCGTGAGGCGTTAGTTTTCCATCCATAGAAACATTATCTTCATCATCCATTAGATGGAGTTGTGTGTATGTGTAGTTTGAATCCGTCTTATAACAACATCCTAGTATATTTTGGATACTGGTGTTGTTACAAAAGAAAGGATATAAAAAGAGTTTGGGGGTTGGAGAAGCAAGATAAATGAAAATAATTTAAGAGAAATCGTTACCTTTAATTTAGGTAACTCACTTTGGTTGGAACCAAAGGACTTCTTGAAATGCTTTCTGCCTAAGTGGAAGCTTCAAGGTGGAGGAGAGGGATGTGGGGAGTGTATTTGGGCAGGGTTTGGACTAGCCAGGTGGATTGAGAGGTGTGAGGAATGAGTAGAAGTGGTCTCCTTTTATAAGGGAGAGGAGGGGCTCTTTAGGAAAGAGTGAAAGTATTACTTTATAATATAATTATATTCGGTTTATAATAGTCCAAAAATCATTTAGGTCGAAGATAAGATGACTCATATTCTAAATAACATCAACCAATAAGAATTGGACAGGTTGTAGATAATATTTCAATCATTATAATCTTATTTATTTAAATGATTTATTAATGAGGTAAACATTGCATCATTATTGTGTCATTAATAATTTAAATTATTTGATGTCTAAAAATTATAAATAAAATATCATTATGTAGGAAATCGTCTTAGCTTTCTAATTAATATTTATAATCGAAAATACAACATGTATAACCCTATATAAAAATTGTTCTTCTAAAAGATGTAAGCTTATGCCATTTTTATTTTTATTTTAACTTTATTAATATAATGTGTCCCTACCACATACAAGTGGCTCAAAGGGGTCCCCAAATTGACCCAAGGATGCCCATGGTCGGGTATGTGTCCACCAATAAGGTTAGGACACGTTTTAGGGTAATTTTGTTTTATTATAATATTATTTTTTAACCCTTATTTACCGGATTTACCCTTTAACCATGGTAAATAAAATATTTACCACAGTAATTATTCAAAATGTGTAAAAATAAAAGTTAACTATTTAAATAATTTGGAAATCCTGATTCCAAATTTGTAATCCATTTTTCCAAATTCAAAACATAGAAGTGGCAGAAATTAATTTAAAATTAATTCCTGTTGTTAATAATAAAAAGCGTGTTTTTAAAAGATAATAACTATCAAAAGATTGACACTTGTTTATGTCTGGTTTAATTGTGAAATTATGTCCAATGACAAAAATTAAATTAAATGGTAAAAATATATTCTAAATATACTTTAAATCCACTCAAATTCATAATTTATCAATATTAATTATTTTGATTAAAAAAAGTTGTTTTTAATTAAAATTTAGTAATTTTCACTATTCATCAAAATATAAAAGTTATCCGAAAGGTACCAAAATTTCACCCTAGGATAATTTCGATATTCCAAATCCAAAAATGAAGTCCATTTTGAAATATAAAATATATATGATTTCAAAAAGTAGGTATTACTATTCACAACGGCTAGTTTAATTAGTTGTGGTGTGTGTTAGAACTCGAGGTTGCGTACAACACATGCTATCGTATTATTCAATGGAAAGCGTACCGTGGAAGCTTGGGATGTTTCATTTTAAATTTTTTTGATGTCCCCATTTAGTCAAAAAGTTTAAAATATTGTATTTAAAAAGGGTTCACTATTAAAAGTTGATAAAAGTGCAATACTGAAAATGAATTTGTTCTTGCATTATATCTAAGAAACTCATAATATGGATTCTAAAATTATAAGGATTATATAATGTTTAAAATTTAGTTAACACTATTCATAACCTCTTTTTAACAGCTTGTTTGGTAAGTCATGGTGCGATTGAACATGGTGTTACGTGTAGTGCAAGTTATTGAATTATTTTGAAAAAATAACACACTATGAAATATTGGGGTGTTACACTAGTGCTCATAACATGAGATGAATCTAGAACATTCTTTTTAAACATAATAACATGTACAAAATTATTTACCTAGGATAAACTCATAAGAAAATCCACTTGATAGGTAACCGATGCATTTTTATTCAGGATTTAAAAAGATACAATGTTCCTTTGAATTATTTTCCCTTACTACCAAAACAAATAACATTTTTCCATAGAGATATTTTTCAGAAAACAATATCTCCGACCTTAAATGGAAGATATTTCCTCTTGTTTATTGGATAACTTCTCTTCCTACTCATAACTATCACCATGATTTCCGGAATAATATTTACCTCTTTATCCTTTTTATAAACTAATTATGGTCCCAAAAACATTCCTTCACATACTTAACCCCAAAATATTGGATTTACACACAACATTCCATAAAATTCCTCTAAATATTTATTTTTTTATAAAATAATGAATACATATTTTATAATAGAACTCACATAAAGAAATATGATGACCCCCAAATTCCCTAGTATTCCATTTGAAAGAACATATAATTTCTTCCACAATCTAAAATTATACTTTTGTAGTTCCATCATACTGAGAATGAATGTTGTGTTAAAGTTTACATTGATTACTAATTACATTGGAGGGCCTTTCTAAAAGTGATATGTGAACATATGATCATGGTTATAAACAACAGAGATAATAACTATGTGTTACATAACTATCACCAGAACATATAGTTGAGAAATTTGATATATGGATGGAGTACCTCGAATGGGAATGAAATTTTTTTATTTTTTAGTTTATTTATAATAACCCAAATTTTTTTTGCTACCTCAAGAAGTCATTGGTATTCCCATTATGAAACCCATGGATATTTTCCCATTTTTACTATGGAATTGGAAAGGGTAGTAGAATCCCCTTCAACAATTTCCATGATATAATTACATATTATAAATTCAAATATATCACTTTAAAGTTAATAATATCAATTTTCATTCCATCCTCATAGTAGTACACTTGAAGGTATTTGTATATCTTATTATTTCTATGGTTGATGGAAAATGGGGAACTATGAGCTTTATAAAACAAATATCTCTTTAAATGATAATCTCACAGACCACACATTATCTTCCCAAATATCAAATGATATTCTTTATCTATATTATACTAACAAAACATTCCATTTTAACTAATAGTTTTTTTGTATAACTCTTGGTCCTCCTTCTAAACTCTCAAAAATCATTCTTAATTCTAATATTGGAGTAATAGTTGAAATAAATTATAGGAATTCCTTGCATCCAAGTCATATAAGTAAAAATTCATGATTTCATTAACCAAATAGTCATCTTCCAAAAGTAACACTGTTAATTATACATGATGTTTTTGACTTCTAGAATCATCCACATTTTTTCTTTTCATTGATGGTAAATGATTTTAAAATCATAATCGATAATTAGTTATTACTATCTAATTTTTCTCATATTAAACTCTTTTTATGTAAATATAAACTATAATATTTTATGTTCAGTTTATATTTCACACATGGATATATATAAATTATTCCTTAAAATTGGTAATGAAAAAACAACCGATGAAATTTAAAAACCATATGTAAGATAATTTATGTAATTAGGATTTAATTTCCCAGAATAATAAGAAGTGACATGACCTTATTCATTATATCACAACCAATTACTTTTAATGAAGCATCAATGTAGATAAATAATTAACCATTAATTGAGGATTGGGATAATTCAAGATCATTCATGAGTATAAATTTTTATTCATGAAGAAAATCCCCAGGTTCTTTTTTCTAGAAAAATCTAACTCTATTTCATGTTAATTTATTTAATGTCCAAGATAACCATGAATCCTTTTCAACCAACCACTAGCAATATTTTAAAACCCCAAAATTTTATGAGAAATATTCTTTTTAATTTCTTGGATGTCTAGTGTTGTATGCCTCACAAAGAATAGATTATTCTATTCTCAACACCGTATTATCTTGTAGTATTTACACAACACTATTCTTTTCTTCTGTTGCATGCAAGAGTGACCATTATCAATAGTGTGTGTTGTACACAATAATGAGTTTCAAAAAACAATGATATATTATTATAATATTATTATGAACTAGCCATTATTAATAGTATTAACTGTATTTCAAATTTTATAACATTATCATTCATCTTACATATTTTCTAGAACATGGTATGAGAACAAAATTAATTTATCGGATGAGCGATGTATTTTTCAAAAAATGGTGTTTTATCACCCTTTAATGGAACTACAATTTTAAATCTAATTTTTGACAAGATTATAATATAGATTTGACATAATAAACTAATTCTTTTTAATCAAGATATAAAAATTTACTCTGGGAAAATTGTTCTTATTTTTATGACAACTTTCATATTTTGATGAATACTAAAAATATGCTAAATTTTACTTAAAAGAATCTTTTTTCATCTATATAATTTATATGGTTAAATTATAATATTGAATAGTTTTAAAGTATAAATATAATATATTTTTACCATTTAATATATTGAATATCATTATCATTAATTTTACATTGAATTAATAGTTAAAAACTATTCCATCTTTTGCAATGTTTTAAAAAAAACCCCATTTTTTCAACAATGATCTTATTTTAAATTAATTACTGAAAAATATTTGTTTTGAATTTGAAAATAAGGATTCCATATTGGAATCTGTAGGTCCAGTTTATATTAATAAGAAACTTTTATTTTTTTCCATTATGAATAGTAACTACAGTAAATTGTATTTATAATAGTTAATGTAAATCGTGTAATTATGGGTAAAAATTATATTATAATATTACCTTAACACATGTCTTAATATAATTAGATTATAATACTTTGACCTAAAATATACTTGGGTGGAAATATTATCTATCAAAACTGACTTTTATGATAATAAAACCTTTAATTTATTTTGTTTAATGGAAAGTCAAATATGTCTCACTCAAACATTAATAATTAAATAATTTTTAATATAAGGTTAGAAAAATATAAATTCAATTATAAATACACATTTGATATATACAATTTTTTTATTTATCATGGTAATTTATTTGTAATTTTTAATAAATATATCATTACCTTAACAGCTTATAAATTAATGATGGATAAATTATTTATTTTGTGAAAAATCAATAATATGGTTTTTATTAAAATAATAATACCCATAAAAATACCAAAACACGTGACCAATACTTATTGGTCGAGTATATCTACACCATTAAAATCTAAGGGTCTACTTTCAGACCATTTGGAACCTTATAAAATAGTTTATGACATTTATGTTTTCTTATTTTTTAATGATGTCATAGTTTTCACTTCGTAATTTAATAAATATAACATTGTAATAGATGGTTTTTTAGAAGATACATTTGACAAAAAGTGTTATTAAGAAATATATTAGATTTATATTAATCATAGTATTATATTTTTAATTTTTATGAAACAAATATGTATGTTAAATAATTATACAAAAATGTTGTAGTAATTAATTTATTAAGAAAAATATAAAATAATTGCTTTGAAAAATATTAAATTAAATAATATATTAACTAAATAATGTTCTCCAAAAATTTGATAGGTACAAAAGACATGTTATGATTCTATTAAATATTTTTTATCGAAAATATCATATGTGTGGATTTTATTTAAATTCAAATTATTGAATAGTGTCAAAATTGACAATAATGGTATTTTATAAAAATAACATATTTTTAAATTATTTAAAAATAAAAATAATATTAAAAAAATTACAAATTGAATATTATATGGTAAAAAATGTCTTAATGTATATAATCATGGTCAATTAACAACACATAAATAAGTATTTACAACAATTTATAATTTAGAATATTATTATAACAAATAAAATAAAATTAAATAAAATAAGGATAAATCAATATGATAAGGTTTAAAATAAATTCCAAACATTTATAAATTTTATTGGTTGATAATATTAGTAACCTATCTCATTTAAGTTTCTAATTCGAGTCATTTTGGAAGTTTTTATGTGGAGTTTTAATTTATTAGAAATTAAAATTTTTAAGAGTTTCCTAAAGTTCCCATCTCTTCTCTTATAAAAGGTCACCTCCTCCCTCTCCTATTAACACCATTTTGAGCATTAAAAAATTTAAAAATCCTACAACATTCTTATATAAACATCCATATATACATACTAGAGGTCCTGGACTTCTCCAAATACAATCCTTAGTGCCCTAAGAGTAGGATTAGAAGAGGAACGTCGAAGAAGAGGGAATATCCTTTACAGATTTTTCTAATCATATTTCTTCTTATACATCCTCTATATGAGGTGTTTCATTATTAGGTAATAACTCTAGTATAACTTGTATAATTATATGTTATAATGAATATTAAACAACCATATTCTATCTTTTATCCATCCTATGAAAAATGAAATCACCACGTGTGCGTACGTACGGCCTACCGTCTCCACGCCATGGTCTAATATGTTTTTCATAACATACCAACACAGATGCGTATAATAATGGAATAAATTCATATATATGATTTTTCTAAAGTGATATTTATTCTGAAATATTATACACCATACACTTAAATACAATTCCATAATCAAGTGAATGAAATTGTCCCTTGTGCGTTTGTACGACTTACCATCTCCATGACGTGATGAGATTCATTCTCCATGTTAACCATTCAAGAATGATTATAAATTATATATAACAAATAATCATGAAATATATGATATAATAATTCTACATGATTTATGTATATATATCATTTACTTCAATTTAATTTAATAAGGACACGAAAACAGTGTTCAAGTGTACGTACGACCTACAATCTCCATGAACGGTGTATTTCAATCCATTTGTCAATCGATTATATATATATATAAATATTGAATATATGTGATATATAAATATTTTTTTATATTCAATGTAATAATATGACAAATTACACATCAAAACAGGCATGATAAATGAAACAATTTTTCCGAAAATGCTACTTTAACATGTAATTGAAAAATGAACAAGAAATATGAAGTCGTTAGTGAATCATATATGATATCATAAAAATTATTATGGTTTATTTAAAATTATATAATATGTATTAACTAAACTATAAATGAGTTTCTGACATATAAAAAATAAATTGGACCTAAGGTAGGGGGTAACTTTTCCAATCTCGTTTCTATATGAGATTGTTTATTCTTAAGTATTTACAGGGGTTATATTTATCATCAATGTCTATGTATTCTATAACTATTTTCATAAAATGATTATTATTATTCAATGTATTTTTGAAGTCATTTTTAAAATTTTTATAATTTTAACACATGGTATGGATGTAATATTTATTTTGTTTACCATACGAGGTACTTTTTGTCTTTTCCCACAATAGTACATGGAGATAGTTTTTTATCTTATACTGTATGAACGGATTTTTACAGTTTCACAATGCTTTATTTCCATGATCCTTCCTCTACAATATTTCATTATTATTTTCAATGAAATTATTTTGTTTGTAAATATCACAGTATTTTTAGAAAATAAATTGATTTTAAAGAAGAAAGGATATTTTCTTCAAGGTTTTTATTTCAGGTGTTTTATCAAAACTATTTTCCATCTAAGATGAAATTATTTAATATGGATATCTTTCATGTATAATGTACCAATTAATTAAATGGTTTTATTTTTTTATGATGAAATTATATCCATTTTTTATATGGATTATGTTATGATGGGATGATGTATATGAAACCCATTTTATTCATTGGGTTATGATTAATGATTTATGATTATTTTGTGCCACATGAAAGAATGATATCATTATGAGATGGGTGGGACCAATATCCTTCTATAATGTATTGGGTAAAGATGTATATCTCATGAGATAAACATGGTTGGAACAGAACGTAAATCTGGTTCAGTATTATAGGGCTGTAACGAAAAGTAAACATTGTTCTGTAATGGACATTGTCCACTATGATGATATTAGCAGCAATTCCTAGGCTACAATGGAAATCATATCATGTGCTTATGGGTTTTCCATAATTACATGTTTTATTCCTATTTAATTTTATCATGATTAATGTTCCTTTATGATCTATGCCTTATGTACTGCAATGATTTATGTCATTACTCATGATTTTGATTTTTTGTGTTCATGTTTTTATGTTCAAATGTTTAAGGATTGTTTTATGTTCCCCATGTTTACCCTTAATGGGAATTGGAGCCCACCCTTATTTTTTTTTCTTTTCTATAGGATTTAAATTATTTTTTTAGGTAAGAAAACAATAGGGGAAGATCTTTATTAGAGATGTTGAAGATCTTTCCCCATGATTATAAGATTATGTTCCGAGTTTCCAAATAAACTAAACTAATAGGGTCTTTGAGAATATTTATTTGTTATGTATTAAGTATTCTGCATAAGTAATTTAATGTCTATGTATTTAAATCATTAGGCCTCTACAAGGATCCCTATAATACTAAAAACATTGAATAATTGTACTATTTTTCGGACTTGGCTACTCATCAATTTTTTAAAAAGTTCATTATTATTTCTATATTCACATATATTGTTCCCATGAAAATAACTATGTTATTACAAAAAATCACATTTCATATATTTTCCATATAACATATTCTTTTTATGTGTTCTAATATAAATCATTAGATGTTTTTTGCAGTCCTAATATGTTTTTTAAGAACCCAAAATATATTCAATAAAATTAACCACAAACAATTCCATATATTCACAACATACTCTATTCGTAATATCTATAAATTCTGAAGTGGAATTTTTTATCCAAATGAGAATAAATAAGACCACAAAACTCCCATATCTAGTATAAAATTTATTATTTATAATATCTTTCTATTATATTTTCATTTGATGAAACCCTGACCACCGATCAATCTTCAAAAAGCACTATGTTGTATAGATTTGGTAACAAAATCATTGATATGATGAAATGGGAACTTCTTATTAATATATTTATTATTCAAATTTCTATAATCAGTATAACGTCCCATGAAAGAATGATTATTTTTAAAAATTAAGATAAATAATTTCTTGGTGAAGTGAATGATTTAATAAAACATGTTTTTGAAACTCTGTCATTTTTTTCAGTTTCAATAATTCTACATGTACAATTCAACATGGGTTTTTGAAATAGGCTTAGCATCAAGGATTAAATTAATTGTAACCTTAACTTCATGACCATGCATTACAAGAGTACATTCACCACTAATTTATCCCTTTATTATTTCACTATTGGAAAATCAATATCTTTTATAGTTCTTTTTTTAATGGAATGCAATCACTAAAAGACACATACATTTATAATAAGTTCATCTTATTATTGTTAGGATATTAATAGAATAAAATAATAGAACAAGACATTAATATTAATACAATATATTGTATCAAGATAAAAAAATATAAAATATATACAAAATAGTATCAAAATAAACTATTGGTAGTTAAAAGACTTTTGTATAAAATAATATTTTATCACTAACAATAAGAAAATTCATAGTTATATTGGTTTCATTAGTATATCCGCCCAATGTTTTTTCTTTGTGTTCTATCTTATATTCACCATTTTATATGCTATATCATCTTATAAATTTCCAAAAAATGAAATAATTCGATAATCCATAATAAAATAGGGTGTTTTCATAACATCAATACATAAGTAACATACCTTTAATGAATTCATTTTACATCGCAACATCAACCATATTTGATGAAAAATATTATTCTACACCCTTTTTTCAAATAAAAATAATTTTCCCATATCCGACTTCCTTTGAAAACAGATTAGCATAATCTCCCAACTTATTGTAATGAAATCATTTTCCATTGTTTTTCTATTAATTAACTTCTAATGATACAACTAGTCATGTGTCTTATGAACTCTTTTACATAAAAATAATTTACTATATTTTTAGAGACATTCCCTAGGATGCTTCTTACAACAATTTTCACAAGAACGGAAACATATTTTCTTTGTGAAAATTTTGTTAATGAATTCATCCCCAATGCCTACTAATACGACTGCTTCTCATTCAGGTCAGAATTAGATATAACATTCTAGAAAAATCTATCTGTACGTTTGTAACACAATGGACATGTTTCTCATATCCTTAAGACTATCATGATTCAAAATACATTCATATATTAGTTTTAAACCAGAATAAGATATATTAATTTTTCGATCAGTTTACCAAGAGAAACCCAATATGCACCTATACAATGTTATAAAATTAGATGAATATGCATATATAGAATCATTATAACTATTCCTTGTCTCCAAAAATTATTTATCCATTCATAGAAAAATAGTATTGGAAAACCATCTCTAGAAAATATTATTAAAATCCTCACATACCATAACATCAGGATCATCATTCGAACTAGTATTCTTAACCATAGACCATCATCAATCATCTAAACCTTCAAAAAAATTATCAAATTGTGTAAACTTTTGGTGTCTTGGACATCCCATGACTTCAAATATATTTTACAATGTGTTTTTCCATCCTTTACAACAATATAAGAGGTTCCATAAAAATATAGAAGATTTTCTATATAAAATTTTTCATTACTAGCATATTCTTTTGTTTTTTATATAACTAAGCACATTCATGGATATGACCAATATTAATATCGTGAGTCAAATAAGAAGTCAGTGCAAAATAATTGTTTCTCGTGATTCAAAACATTAATGGCTGTTGTTTTGGAAAGATGTTTTCTTCTCGATGATTTCCCACCATAGATTCCATATTTCCCCTATAGAAAAACATCCCCAATAGAAATATAATATATAAAGAAACATTGTAATATTAAAATTATATATCCTTAAAACATAACCATGAAGCTAAAAAATTTGTTGGATTTCTATTAAATTTATCCAAACATATAAATTCATTTAACTATCCTCTAAAAAAACTATAAGAACCCTAGTTTAAAAATTACTTATTCTAGTGATATTATACTAGAATTTACATTAATAAAATCCTAGGGGTATTTAAGGATTAGTGTTTTAATGAATTAGAACTAACACATACATAGTAAATCCTTAAATTTCAATTAAAAACTTATATTTACTATCCATTTCATCCATAAAACAACCGTCCTTGAAAAACATAATTCCACTTCCTAAATGAACATTACAATTTTCTCCTTCATACCATCTCAATACATAATATTGTTTAAAACCCATGAAAAACATAATTAAAACTTGTGATGCGAAAAAATACCAGTTAACGTTATAAAAGAATGAAAACCATTATTCAAGTGAAATCCCATAAATCATTTTTTATAACATAACTTTTTACCCCGAATAAAGAGTTATCATTTCAAAAAGATCATTATATTAACTTTTTAGATCCAAGAGATTTTCATGAAAAATATTGACAAACAATATAATATATTAGTTTCAAACTAGGAATATAGAATTCTATATAACTCTTATAAATGGAGTTACAAATATAGTGAATGAATATCACTAGATTACCCAATGCATGGGAGGTAATAAAATATAAATTAACCATAATAATAGTTTTATGACCGGCCATTATGATGGTACTGGATATCAAAAAATCATTGTCCACTAAGATGGTTAACCACCATTATTTAGAAAATGGTTTCTTTTATTTAAATAATATGAAATAATGTTAATAAAATATAATTTAACCATAATAATAGTTTTATGACCGGCCATTATGATGGTACTGGATATCAAAAAATCATTGTCCACTAATATGGTTAACCACCATTATTTAGAAAATGGTTTGTTTTATTTAAATAATATGAAATAATTTAAGGGATTATATAAGATATTTTTTAAAAAAATATAAAATTATTATATATACATGATAATATATTTATTATTCCTTGATAAATGAAATGTTTTAGGAGAAGGTTGAAGAATAAAAAAAATTAAGAGATATGTTTTAGAGAAAGCTACCTTGTGAATGTCACTTCCTTAAAGGACCTCTTAATGATCATAGAATAGATATTTTCATAGTAATTTAATAATATAGACATTGGGGAGAGGGTAAGAGAGGTTTTAAAATATAATTTAGGTTATCAACGTTTTTTAGGAGAAATGGGTTAGTGTGGATTGATATTTTTCCTTGAGGAAGGGTGGTTTTAAGTCATTTAGTAAAAAATTATTTTTATATTTATTGCAAGCCACATCTGGGTGGAATTATTTCAAATAAATTAGATTGATAATTATTTTTGTAATTTATTATTATTATTGACAAAAACATCAACCACCCGTGTGTTTTTTTATAAATTTTTTTTATCAACTTTTATACATAACACACTTCTTTATTTTACCAATAGTAATGAAAATATTTTATTTACCATGATAATTTTTATGTCTATAAAAATAAATATGTAACATATAAAAAATTTATACCTTAAAATTACAAATATTAAATATATTATTTCAAATTCAATTCATATAATTAGAAAATTTATATTTTAAATGAATCCTCCAGAAGCAATGACAAAGTGGGTTTTCCTTAAGTCAGTTTTTATGAAAAATATGATTTTATATTTAATCTAAGACTAGTAATTATCCTGTTTGAAACTCAATTAATATTTAATTATATATTATCTATACATTTCATTTAAAACCTTCACCGTTAGGTATTATTTTAATTAATTGAAATGTTGAAACATTAATTACTATAAAATTGTATTTATAAAAATCATGTTTTGAACCAAAAAATAAACTTACCCTAAAATATAATTTATGGTTACAAAATGAAAATTTAGGTGGATATAATATAACTAATGAATTATTAGGATAACTTAATTGACATTGAAAATAGAATATCAATTTTAAATTTATTAATTTATTGAAATGAAATGCCATTTAAAAAAATTGGCAAGTTTTCACTATTTACTAAAATATTAATCTCTTCAAAATATCTCAAAAATTACTTCAATGATAATTTTATAAAATTAAAGAAAAATTTCATTATTATTCAAAGTAAAAATTATAAAATGTTAAAATTACTCATTTGAATACAAAATTATAACAAATATGTTTTATTAAACTACTTTATACATTACATAATTATAATTAATTTTACTATTTAAATCATGAAAATAAATATGAATAAAATTATCCTATTAGAACCTATGTTTTTGTGATTATTATAAATATAAATATATATATTATTTTTTATGAATTTTTCCTTTTATTAACAATTGCTTGTTAAAATTTTATTTTCTCTAATAAAACATTTGTTTAATATTTTTTGGTTTTTATTTTTTTCCTTTTAAATTGATCGTGGTTACATAATATATAGTGAAGAAAACATGATATAAATATAATATTTATCAATTAAATATATATTTAAAATATTAAATAACAATTAAAGATATAAAATACATTAAATCATTAAAGGAGAAGGTTGGTCGTACATTCTCATAATTGTTGTTTCAATGTTCATTACAAATATAAAAAATTGAAAATATTTATTTATTTATATTTCATGAATTATTATTTCTTTTTATATATAATTTACATTAAAAAATTAAATCCATATTATCATCCATGTAAAAATATAATAATAAACATTTCATATCGTTACACATAGGTGGTAGTCCACGCACACGCATGCACAATATTATTATGTTCCAATGGATTTGAAGGTAAGATATTAGATATGATATTATATTTCTATAATTTTGGGAATATCATAAATATCACATATATTCATTAACATTATACATGTTACCATCCATGTAATACATAAAAGAAAAAATGAATCTCACCGCTTTGTGAGGTAGTAGTCCACCATACTCCTGAGCTATATTATCGTATCTCCCATAGAGTGGAAAATAAGAGGTTATATATGATATATCAATTCCATAAGTATAATAATTTTATAAATATATTATTCATATTTCAAATCCATAATTATATCCATCCTTGAAATGTGGTGATGGAACCTGAATTACATCAGTTCGTGAGGATGTAGTATTTCAAACACACAATCAATGGTTTAATTTTCCATGTAATGGAATCAAAGAGATATATATTTTATGTAAATAATATAATAAAATATCAATATAATTTATATACTAGTGTTAATGTGTTATCATATATAACATATATTTTGAAGAGGTGGATGAAAAAATTAAAATAATAAATTTTCTTAATAATTTTCCATCTTCTTTGGAGAGCCAATTATGTTTTATAACTAAAGAATGAAATGACAATTTCTTAATCAAAATATGATATCTAATATGTGGTTAGGTATGTAAGAAATATATTTTTGTTGGTATTCTCAAATCCAAAAGGACTTGAATGTGTGATAAGTTGAGGAAAGTATGTGGCTTTTTATAAGAGGGGGATAGGTCACACATTGAATTTTTGAAAGGAAAAAGTGATAACCATGTATTCACATAATACAAGTCTACAATCAAACTCATTAAAAATCAATGGATTATATTATTTTCAGGCTTATTTTAACATCTTAGAACTTCTAGATCTTTACATTTCTAACAATATTATTATTAATGTTTTAGCGGGATGTCTGGGTGTTTTGAGTCATGTTGGACATTTATAGTATTGGGACATTCTTAAAGTAGGTCATTTATAGTGTGGAATCAATTTTTAGTGTAGTTAGTTTTTTGAGGATAGTAATTCAGGTGGTAGTTCATTCTTGTAGTGAGTAATTTCTAAAGGTGATTCATTCTGGTGGTTGGTCATTTCTAGAGGCGAGTCATTCTAGTGGTGTGTTGTTTGTAGCGGTGAGCCTTTCTAGTATTATGAAATTTGGGGGTGAGTAATTCAAGAGAATTTTATTCAAATGATGAGTCATTTATAGTTGAGATGCATTTTTTCGGTCATTATAGAGGTGAGTCAATTTGGGAGGTGTGTAACTCTCGTGGTATATCATTCTACCAATGAGTAATTTATGGTGGTTACTCATTCTGGTGGTAGGTCATTCAGGTATTGAATCATTTATACTAATGATTCATTCTCTAAGTATATCATTCTGGTATGGAGTTATTTATTGTGGTGAGTAATTCTAGTGGTATTTCAATCTAGAGGGGATTCATTTCTGGTAGCCATTCATTATGGTGGTATGTCATTCTAGGAGTGTGTCATGTCTAGGTATGAGTCATTCAGGCAGTATTTCATTTTGGTGGTGATTCATTTATAGTGTTGATTCATTCTGGTGGTAGGTCATCCTCGTGGTGACTCATTTCTAGTGGAGATTCATTCTGGAAGTAAGTCATTTATATTAATGATTAAATTCAGGAAGTGGATCCTCAGCACAGTATCCAATATTTCAAAAAAGTACATAATTACTAGTTTTTTCTTCTTTCATGAAGAAAAATGGGTATAATGTCATAGTTATGATGTTCTAAATTTGTTTAAAGGTTGATTAATCATATATTTTATGTCTAAATATCTGGAGTCCTTCAAAATTATTATATTGTGTAGATTGATGGGATCCACCATTAATGGTCATTTAAAAGAGTATCCAGTCCCTCTAGTATCAGATCTGTTCGTTCTAAATATGTTATCGTTCATTCATTCAAATAGGTTTAACATATCATGACAAG
Source organism: Viscum album (assembly GCA_963277665.1). Lineage (NCBI taxonomy): Eukaryota > Viridiplantae > Streptophyta > Magnoliopsida > Santalales > Viscaceae > Viscum > Viscum album. The sequence continues at coordinate 1,425,612,219 of OY728156.1, read as the reverse complement.
GGAGGTCTTAAACCCTTCTTACCTTAGATTCATTGAACCGTTTTATTATAGTTGGATCGAGTTTCCCCTGAAAAGATGTCCTCTTGTACGAACACCCACTATTTTGATGAATCATATTTGGGAAAAAATTTATCCTTGGTAGGAATTCCTTCATTTATCCTTATGTCTAGCATTTATGATAAGATTATTATTGTTTTCTCTTTTGATGATTGTTTTATTATAATTAGGAAATATAATTGAACATGATTAAATTATATAATAAGGGTAGGGGAAATAAAGCATGATCTGACATCTTTTTTTTTATTGGTTTGATATTTTGAATTTCCTGAGAATAATGTTGGAATAAAATCTTGTCCCTTGGGGGTCCTTTTCGGTGCGATTGTTATCTAAATTTTGGAATAAATTTTATGATATTTTTAACAAAACTTAAATTTTAATTTAATTATTTTTTAATTCTCGTTAATGAATTAGATGCCCTGATATTTTTTTGATTATTTTATAACATCATTATATAATAAAGTAAAATTGAATAAGAGACCCTTTTCCAAAATGAGAAAATGTGTTGTGTTATGGTATGTGATCTAATGAGTGGATTGGTTTTTCTTACGTGTGTGGGATGATGTGAGGTTCATCATATATGTTGGGATATCTATGGGGTTATTGGATGAGATATAATTGTGCAAAAAGTATATGGTGGAGGATTTGATTATGTTATTTGGTTATTATACTATTATGCATGTTGTGGTCTATGCAGTGTAAATTTCTTAGATAGTAATGGATGGTGGAATTAATAATAAAGATGGAGTTTTTTAATGATTTAATTAATGAAGGGTTTTTTGGATTAAATTTATAATGATTATATATGAATAATGGGATTCATTTACTAAATAATGAGGATGTTTCTAGCAGAATTGGTTGGTATTAATGAATTTGGAAAATTGTTTAATTATAATTATATACTCAAATAGCATTTTTGGGATTTTTTTCCCTTTGTGTAGTTATGCATTTAGATTTTTATTTAGAATTGGAGTATTCTATGAATTGTTTTATACCATGGTTGTGAACCCTTTGTGTGGGGGTATTTTTATATTATCTATATGTGTATACCCTTTATATTCTTTTTATTACTATACGCACCCCACCCTCATTGAGAACTATTTTCTGACACCCGCATAGTCACACATGGGGAGTTTTTACATCATCTAGGTAATAACATGTATGGATAGATAAATTCACATTTCTATGCCCTCTTTAATTGGATTATAAGAACACTCATAGATTATGGTGGCCAAAATTCAAAATTTCCATAGTTGAGTTGTGAATTTATGGGATGTGATATTCCAACTTCATTCAGGCTGGTTGTGGTGACAAGAATTATAGTGGGAATCGTCTGTGGTGCATAGTGTAAATGAGGGTTATTTCATTAATATTCATGATACCCTACTACCATAGTTATGATATGTGATGTGATGTGATTTCTTATGTGAATACTAGAATGATTTTATGTTTTGTGTTGTGATGTTATAGTAAGAGGTGGACATTCTGGGATATACGACGTTTGGGAGTGATAGTGGAAACATTTTGGAAATTATATGTCGTGCACTTTCTCATTGACGTACATAATATTATATTAATATACATTGATGAATTATTTTGTGAGTTACCCTTGGTGAGGCTGTATTTTTTGTTTTTATATTTTAGTAAGTGTTATTTCATTCTTTTTCTTTCTAGAGTGAACTAGTATTCTATTATCACATGTTCATGATATAATTTGGATTTCTTATTGAGTAAAATTGTCTTCTCATGATATTTATATTAAAAAAATTATGATTCCTGGAGGGCAAAATTATCCATGATGGACCTTACTAGTTCAATCCTTGAGGTAGTTGCAGGGTCGTTGCACTAGTTTTAATATATGGTATTTACTTTAATGAATTTTTATCTATATCAATTTTTTTACACATGCATTGTGGAAGAATTATTTTCATTCATATATATATATATATATATATATATTAGAGTTCATTTTGGTTTTTTCATATTATCTCCAAATACAAATTATTTTATAGTGGAAAATACCACACATACAAGAGATTTTTATACCACCCGTGCTAGTTCCCCTCCCACGGCTTGATGGAGGGTGGACATGGGGGTTTATTAAAATTTTCTCCTCAGTAAAGTATATTCAGATGGAGGGTGTCATTGTTGAGTTTTATCAGTGTTTGTGATTGAGAAATATGATTGATTTAGAATTTTGGAAAAGGAGGTATTTAATGAGTTTGTGTGAAAATAGTTCTACCTGACTTTGGAGAATCACATTGGCTAGGGATACAATCTAGGTCATGAGATTTTAGAGCCCCCATGATCCATCAAATGAAATTAGAGCCTATTGAAAAAATAAGTGATGTGGACTAGTCTACAGATATGAGACCTAGGAGAAGTACATAAATCATGATATATTATTTAAGGTTTTAATTAATCATTTTTTGGAAATTTATATTGATTTAAATATATTGAAATTAATCATACTGAAATCAAAATCTTGTAGGATTATGTAATATTTTTTCCCATTTATTTATATCTCATGGTCATCATCTGTGTGTGATTCAAGTAGTGTATGTCAGCAGTATGACCTAGTTGATTGTCAGACGGTTGATCTGATTGAGGATGATGATATGTTATATAGGGAATCTCATGATTTTAAGCAGTATGATTCAGGAAGTCTGAGGATAGTATTTGTGATGTGGAGACAGATGGTTGGATAAAGGATATGGATATCACCTATACTTAGATCTATTCTCTGATAGAGTATTGAGTCCCCTTATAGCATAGTAATATTTGAATAGTTTTACAATTTTTGGATTATTTACCTTGAGGGAAGGAGATCATGTTCAGGGACTTTGTACAATCATTCCCAGATCATTTCCTAGATCTAGAGTGTTGATCGATGCATCATGAGGATGCACTCTATCCATTGATCCAGTATGGAATTACTCATTTTATGATTCTAGCATATCTATAGGTTGAAAAAAAGGAATAGGTTATTGTTAAGATACAATCACATAGAGGATTATAGTGGCAAGGTAACTCGTATAGTTCATTGAGATGTTGATTTTTTAGAGGTAGGTATCATGTTTTAGGGACTTCGTTGTCTCAACTATAAGCGATTTAACCTCAACATATTGTCTTCCATCCTTTTACGAATTCAAGTTTTTATACTCCTATTGCAGAATATAGTCTAGTATATTTCATATATGGGGTTGGTTGACATCATTACAATTACTACCCAGGCGCTTCATGAGAGTAGTTTGTTAGAGGTGCACATGTTCAGCAACAACGTCAGTAGCATTTACCAGTATGGATGTACCAGCATTAAAAAAGTAGTTTTTTACTCCTACAAGAAAATATGAGATGGGTAAAAGTTGAACAGAGGCTTTACGCCTACCTTAGGGACCACATCCTATTCATGGTCATGGTAGAGGCTATCAAAAGAGAAGCATATGAGATTTTCATGTTCAATTATAGGTAGTGACAGAAGTGGGACTTGATGGACTATGTATTATTCGTAGTATGATTAGTTTGTCATGTACCCTTGTTTTTATGTTGTTTTTTGGGATCCTGACAATCCATTGTCATACCCTCTATAGTATGTTCTCTAGGAGTTGACAGAGAGAGGATTCACATTCCCCTGGTGTTTACTATACCAATCTGATGGAAGAAAAAGTTTTTTAATTTTTTTCAGTGATGTAAAATCGTGATGGTGGAGAATCAATCATTTATATACATTTTATAACATCAAATGTGGCCAAATGTTATCATCCTTGGAATCAACGTGTTGTATTTTATTCATATTGATATCGTATTCTTCCATATAGGAGTTGTGTTCTCATATATATGTGGCCAGTGTATAGTCTTCATTGGTGAGAGGGGTTTATAGGGTTTTTTTTAGCATTTGGAGACTACTATTTATATGGTGGTTTGAAATCCATAGAATCAGTAGAAACATGGAAGAAGGTGGATCACATGGATGTTAGGGAGTTCTTAGATGTGTTTTTATACATTTATTATGACCATACCCACTGAGACATGATGTTGAGTTCTTGATAGTCATGAATCCTAGCACTTTTCCAATTTTTATGGATCTCTATAGGATGGATCATACTGATTTGGGGGAGTTTAGTATTCAGATAGATGATCTGATGTTGAGGGATTTCATCTTAATAGTGTATCAACATGAGGTAGTATAGTTTTTTTCTATAAGATTGAAAATGGTAGTCTTAGGTTATCTATAAACTCCTAGAGGATGAACTGATCAATGATAAATAAACTATATCATCATTCAAGTGTAGATGATATTTTCATCTAGTTGAGGGTAGATAATTGGTTCTCTAAGATCAATCTAGTGTTGGGATATCACTATTTATGATTGAAATGTGGGGATATCCATATGTCTACCTTCATATGTATGTTTTGGAACTTTGATTTCATGGTCATTGCTTTTGGTGTTTTGAACAGACAATCCGTCTTTAGGGGAATTATTAACTCATTGTTCCATGAGTTCATGGACCAGTTGTACTATGTATTCATTGATGATATAATAGTCTTCTATCAGTCATAGGGGAGCATGATGAGAATCTTAGAGATTTTTTACACCATCTCCATCACCGTCATCTTTATGGAATATTTTCTGTATGTATATTACAGACACAGAAGTTGAATTTATATAGACATGTATTGTCTCTATGGGTTTTGGGTGGGGCCAGTCAATGTTTGAGGATATTGTTCATGGATAGTGCCCAATAACGTGGCATATGAATCTAGATTCCATGGACATATAGGATATTTTCGGAGGTTTAATCCAAAACAATCTCATCTTTCAGCCCTACTGATAGAATTAATCATAAGGGAAAAAAGATTGTATGTGGATTGATATATTCTACCCATTGTTCGATTACATGAGGGGGATGCGGGTTAATGATCTAGTTCTTCAATTTCCTAATTAGGGTGTGATTTTTAAGGTTTTCTATAATTTCACTAGACTAGTATTGATATGCATATTGATATAGAAAATGTAAATTTTATCTTATGGGATTATGATTTTACCCCCATTGTAATCATAATTATGCCACCCATGATATCGATCTTGTAGTTGTTGTCTTTTCACCGTAGTTTTGGTGACATAGTATCATTATATTGTACTTTTTGGTCTTCAAGGATCACAAAATATTTAGGTATGCATTTATCATCATGATCTAAATATATGAAAGTTGAGGTAGATTTAGTTTATGTAGGAATATGATTTTGATAACTCTTATATTTTAGAAAAGGGGAATATTATGATCGATGAATTAAAAAGGATGTTGTTCATGAGTTTGTGGATTATTTAAGAGATATGAAGGATTTTAATTCCATAAAAATAGTCACAAAGGTGGATTATAGTATATAATTTTTGATTTAGATTAATGTGTAGTCTTATATTATGTAGTAGTTAGAATAGTATTAGTGAGGAGACTGAGAGGTATAGGTTATGAATGATTATGTTTTCTACTGTGATGCTCTGGAGGGATAGTTAGATGATGGCCATAGCCATATGGTGTTTCGAGGAAGTCTGTTAATTCTTATAACGTTGTGTGAGGGAGTCCAACAAGATTTTTATAATTCTCTATTAGTGGTAAACCAATTATATTTCTAGAAGAATAATTTCTTGATAACATATTTTTGGTGTCATGAGATAAAATAGATTGTTGGAGAGTTTGGGACACGGTGTTTGGTTCTTCAATAGGTAAAGAAAAAGTATCTTGTTCCTAGAGGATCACAGGAGTTCTTGTATATTTCTGAGTGTGAATGGGATGAAATATATATGTATTTCATCATAGGTACAACATGATATCAGAGAAGATGTGATTCTATCTGGGTCATTGTTGATGAGTCATTAAATTAGATCACTTCTTATTAATCAAGTGGTCACACATAGTGGAGGTTTTGTAATAATGTTTTGTAGATAAATTAGTGAATCATCCCAAGGTTATGAGGTCCATTGTCTCAAATTGGGATGCCAATTTTACCGCACATGTCTATATGGTATTGTAGTATAGTTTTGGCACTCCGATATTCCTCAATGGAGCTATCTACCCTTAGATAGATGATCTAATGGAACAAACAACCTGGAAGCTTGGGAATATGTTTAGTGTATCTATCTTGGACATTGGGGGATCTTGAGTGTACTACATTCCATTTTTAGATTTTTTATTTTAATAATACCTATAACTTTTCCATTAGAATGGATCCATTTGATTATTTTTATTAATGTTATGGAATTGTCCATTTTTTATAATGGATGTTGTGGTGTCATGGGTTATTAGAACCACAGGGGTGAAGCAAAGAAAAAATAAGGTATGGTTGGTTCATGAGAGAATTAAAGTATCACATGAATAAAAAATGTATTATGTCGATCTCATGAGGATCCCATTTGAGTTTGTTTTTAGGGACCATGTGTTATTAATAGTTTCCTATTGATGTGGGTATTTGGGGTTTGAAAATTTTAGTAAGCACTCACCCCTGTTTTTTCGCCATTCAAGGTTTTGGGACACATTGGAAATGTTTATTACCAGATAGTAATTCTGGCTTGACTGGATTGGATACATTAAAAATTATGCATCCCTTAGTTTTGTTTCTATCATCAATATAACTTCCATTTCATTGAATGTGGAGAGTTGGATATCATGTACAATGAAGCATCAGTTGAGCATCCAATGTAGATCCAAGACGGTCAAGATAAGGGTCTATAATTATGTTCCATTCCATTGGTGCTTGGTTCATAGAGCTTTGGTGGCTTATAGAGGGTACTCCGGTGTCTAAAATGCAAATGCATGCCAATACTAAGTGTTGTTTTTAGTTTTTCCTTACATAATTTTTCTTTATGATGAGAATATTGGAACGTGGTATTTGATGATATATTTTGATTCACACATAATGTTAAGGGATGTGTGGTGTGTCACAAACTCTATAATTTTAAAAATGGAAGGAACTAATTTTTATTCGAGATGTATTAACTATGATGTGATTAAAAACATATAGGATAGTAATTTTTGGTTAGAGAGTATAGTAACATTATATACAGGATTAAATCCCATGATTTTTATGTTTAGGTAAGTACGTTATTTTCAAAAAAAATTGGATTTTGGGTTTGGAGGTTCAGTTATTAGAAACGTTTAGATGTGATGGGATCGCTGATAAGTATCTTGAGGGATAGTTTGTCAGGGAATTTCTATACTTCCTTCACGATCGGTTTCAAATTCTAAAACATGAGTAAAATATAAATGGTATTTTATGTAATAGACCTGACCTTCTATAAGATTAAATTTTCTAAAAAATTCGATGATTAAGGTTCTTGGGGGGGCGTCTGTGTTGTTTTGAGACTTACATGATATTTCAGAAAATGATACATTTATGGTGATACTTAAATTGAGGTATTGATAACATATAGTGGTTGGACATTTGTGGCGATGATTCCTTCTAGTAGTGATTCAATTTACTGATAGTTTATTATTGTAGTGAGAAATTTTAATTAGTAAGTCATTTTTTGTGTTAGTTCTTTATTGTGGTGAGACTTTTGTTGTGGTGATTCATTATGGTGGAAGTTCATTCTCATAGCGAGTCATATATAGTGGTGAGTCGTTCTAGAGTTGGTTCATTCTTGTAGAGTCACTTATAGAAGTGATTTAGTCTAGATTTAGGACAATCTAGTGGTGATTCATTTCAGGTGGTGATCCTTTCTAATTGTAGGTCTTTAAAGAAGGGATTCATTTCAAAAATTGAGTCATCTCTGACTATGAGTCGTTCTGGAAGTATCTCATTATGGGGATGACTCATTTGGGGTGGTGAGTCATTATTGGTTATTTTCATTTGGGTGGTGAGTTATTTCTATCGGTGATTCATTATAGTTATATTTTATTATAGTTAATAGTCATTTATAGCAATGAATCATTCTAGAAGTAGGTCATTAATTACAATGATCCATTTTATATATTGGTTTATAACTATTATTTTGAGCATTTCCATAAAATATAAAGAACATCCATGTTTATGTACTTTATAATGAAAATAGGTTCCATGCCTTAATTAAGGGGTTTTATAGCCATTAAATTGATATTAATCATATCTATAATTTATAAATGTTTGATGAACATTTAATTTATTAAACTACATAGATTGATTGGACGATGTTTAATGGCTAGTTAAAAACAAATCCAATCCCCATTGTATCAGGTCAGTTCATTATAATGATGATACTTATCAATATTTATTTTCAGATTACATTCTCTTGAGAAAATATTTCAGAAATACTTCTTACATATAAGGTATCATCCCTTGTTTCTATAGTTCAACTGAGTACTCGCGAAGAGGTTTCCTCTTATATGTGCACCACTATTTTGGTGCAATATGTGTGGGAAAAAATATTCTTCCAGGTATTATTTCAATTATTTATCACTTTGTTTATCATGAAGGATGTATTTGTTATTATTATCTCTTGTAAGGATTTTTTCATCTAGATTTTGAGAGATAATTTAATGGGTTTATATAAATTAAATGTGTAAGGGGAATGTGATGCAACATCATTCAACTTTGTTGTTATTGTTTGGATATTTTGAAATGTATAAGATTATTTCTTGCTGAAAATCATTTTATTTAGGGGTCAATTGTATGCTCCATGATAATGTGAATTTTATAATTCATTTTATTTTATTATTAACAACACATAAAATGTAATGGGATAATTCTATAATGTTGGTTAATGAATTGTATTACATGAGATTATATGTCTTGTTTGATAACATCCACAAATAACGAAGTGAAAATGAATAAGAATGCATTTTAAAAATAAAAAAATGGGTTGTGTTGTTGTATCCAATTTCATGTGTGGAATGGTTTTGGTTGTGTGTGTGGGGTTATTAATATGTAGTGGTTATGTTATGATGCCTATGTGGGAATTGAATGAGATGTGGATATAAAGGGGAGATTTGACAGATTTTGTGATTTTGTGATTTGTTTGTTCTATTATGTATCTTGTTGTCTTCTATGTTATGTTAGTATCCTAGATAGTAATGGATGGTGAAATGAATAAAAATATTTAGAATGTTTAAAAAATTAATTAATGAAGTGTTTTGTGGTTTAAATTGTTAATTTCTATATATGAATGTGGGGATGGAATAATTTAACAATGTTCATGGTCGTAATATAATTATTTGGTAATGGATAATATAGAAAATGGATTAATATAAATTAATGAATAAAATGTTAATTTAGAGTGTTTTTTTCTTGTCTGAGGTGTTGCATTTAGATTTCTCAAAATAAGTGATGTATCATGTGAAATATCGTATACCATGGTTGTGAACCCTTAGGATGGTCTTTATGTGTTTTTTATCTATACGTATATAAACTTTATATTCTTGGGACATCTGTACTCCCCACAACCACATCAAAAATCATGTTCAGAAACTCGCATAGTCATGTGGGGATTATTTTTCTCAACATCCCAGTGGGAGGATGGATCGATCACAACCCACTCATCCTTTCTTTCTCTTACAGAATATTTGAACAACATGCATATGTAGTAATTTAAAGAAGTCAAAATTTACACTTCTGAGTTTCAATGTGATGATATTTTATGGTCCATGTATGTCTAGGAAACATTTTTTGTGATGGATGATGGTGGGGGTAGTGTGTGGTAGGAGGAGTGCACTAGGTTTATGTCATTCCTGTTTAGGATACCCTACAAACATTCTTATGAGAAGTGATTTGTTGGAATATCCAAGGTTTATATGGATTATATTTGATGTGATGTGGTTTGATGATATTCAGAAGTGGTTGGAGTGCCAATACATATGATGCTGGGGTGTGATAGTATAAAAGAAATGGGAAAGTGGTATGTGTTACCATATCATCAATGTGCATCATATTATACTATTATACATGAAAGCCTTATTTTGTGAGCGAGCCTTAGTGAGGTTGGGATATTGGTAAGCATTTCTGTATTGGTACTGTTTGGTTCAACTATTTTTTTTATCACAACAGAATTAGTATTCCATTTTAACATGTTCACAGAAGAATTATTTCTTACTGGTAATACTTGTATGATCATAATACATATGTAAAACATTATTCAAAATTCCATAGGGACTTTTAGGATCATTTTTTAATTTAAAATCTCAAACAATTTGATATTTTCTATGTCACTACTCTAGTTTTTATTTTGGATAAATATATTGGAGTCTTTTTATCTCTATCAGTTTTATTTACACATGCATTATGAGATGTTTTTTGGATTTATTATATATATGTCATGGGGTGGATTGTAGTTGATTATTATTATATGTAGATCATTATTATATTATACAGGGTAATGTCTCCCACACAATTCATTTGTATACCCTTAGTGCTAATCACCAACCTAGGGCCCATTGGATGCGAGACTCATGAATCATTATCTCTCTACCCACATTATAGTAACTTTGGAGGGAGGGGGTTGTGAAATGTATACCCATAAGGCGTTATTGTCTTCTAATATATTGGAATGTAAGAAGTTTTATGCGAAATTATTTTTACAAATTTATGGGTTGTTTATAAATATAACAAATATTAAATAGGTTTATTCATAATACAATCTATTAATCTGTAAGTGAAAAATTAATCACATGACTCTGCTAGGTGGTATTATTGCATACACAGGAGTGACGTTATAATATCACCCAATGAAATAGAATGTAATAAAATATATGTGATTTAATAATACCATAAGTATATTTACATCATTAATAACATTAAAATATGTTATGTTAATCATTATATACATCCCGGAATGATTGTTATAGAAAAAAATTACATTTGTTCATGAGGTGGTAGTCCACCATACATATAATAGATGATTTTTTTTCTATAAGATGGAATTGGAGATGGATATAAGTTTACTAATTTACATAATAAAATCTTGATATATTGGTAATAATTTTTTATTATCATTTTTTGGAAATTATTTTAAGGATGTGGAAATGTAAATAAAAAATTAATTTTTTAAAGTTTTACCTCTTCTTTAGAGTGCCTCATTAGGTTAATAACTTATTCCTTCATAGGAGGGTTTCCTAATCCAAATAAATAAGCAAGGGCATGGAAATATAGGCATGGAATATATTTTGGTAGGAATTGGCTAATACAAATGGATTTTGATGTGTGAAAAGGGGAGGGTAGGGGTGAAATTTTATAAGTAGTTGAGAGGAAACACATGGATTTTTTAAAATAAAACATTACAAATTTATTTTCTAAAATATATAAATATCCAAAATAGTTCATTATCAGTATATTGATGATATGATGTCAAAATATGATATTAAAATATTAATAATAAATTTTTCCCTTTTTATCCATTTTCTATATAGCTAAACCCCCTGGTAAACAGGTTGCTACCATAAAAACAAAATTTAATTTGTACATTTTTCACTATTAAATTAAAAAAAATTATGTTTGATTTATAATATAATATTACTTATGATGATTCGGATTATGGATTACATTTTTCAAAATTCCATTCATATAATTGGGAAATTTAAATTTTAAATCTAATTTGTTAATGGGATGATATTGTGGGTTTCCAAAGAGTATTTTCCATAATTAAGAAATTTTTAATATCAAATTTTTATAAGAAAATAATCCCAATAAAATAATTTGGATTGATAAATATATTAATAAAAAAAATTTCATTAAAAATATGAATCAACAGTTATCTTTATTGATTTCTTAAAATTAAAAGACAATTTTCAATAAAAACCCATTATTTTTTACAATTCATAACAATATTAATATTTTAATAAATTAAAAAAAATACATTAAACTAAATTTCAAATTTTTATTTCAAAAATTAATTTTATTTTTTAAAATAAATTCAAAAAATTTGAAAAAATTATGGTATGATTTTGAGTTCCAAGCATGACTAAACAACCATTTTAAAGAATATAGTTTTTTAGAAAATGTTTCTTTTTCTTTCGAATGGTTTTTCTTTTATTTATAATAAATTTATAAACACTTACAGTAATTTATACATTATTAATATATTATAATTTTATTTAATTTATTTACTTTTGTCCATACCCACTAAATTAATTTGTAGGATATAATGGTAAGGTTTCAATAACAATATTTTAGATTTATATCGTGGTTCATTTTATAATGTTGTTGCATTCATCATGTAATAATAAATATGTTGTTTTTATTTAGAAAATAAATATATCATATATTCTTGTGGTGTAAACTATATATTAAGCTTCGGGTTAAATATCATATATGTTATTGAAAATGATTTTGTACTTTTAAAATTTCTATGTATTAAATTAATGGCATTGATATCCATTAAGGTATTTATATTCTTTGATGATTTATGTCATTTTATATGATATTAAATGTTTTTCGGAGTATATTAATCAAGAGGGTAGGGGTGAATTGAGTAACTATAAAAACTTCTATAAAAGGTATTTCTAAAATTGTTTCCCCAAAGATTAAATGCAGCAATGTTAATTAAGGTTATACTATTTTAAGAGTTTGACTATTTAAATAACAACTTAGAAGATTTATAAATTCTCTGTAATCTTAATTTGTGTTATTAATATTACATTTGAAGTTATTCTACAAATACAAGCCAGTTATAACTTCTTTCCAAGACTAACTATCAAAGTGAAATTAGAGATTTCTAAATTATACACTAAAGCAATAAAATAGTGTAAACTAAATTATGCAGCACACCAGATAAGAAACAACTGCTTCAATCCTTAGTTGAGACCGAATCTACTCCACTTGGTGGTCACTTACCACCAAGCAGTTCATATAAATAAACTTTGATCCACACCCTGGATCGGGGTTAACAATAGTACACAGACTATCCAAATCACTCACGGACCTCTTCCACAGTCTTCATGGGGACAAAATAACCAGGCCACACATGGACCTCTTCCACACTTATCAGTTGTTATACAAAAGAATTCAATAAATGTAGAGTAAGGTTATATTATATCCTTCAGTTTAAAGTAGGATACAGAGCGTGTTGTTCTATAGTTATACACTCTTCTCTAAATGTAATAAACTGATACACAACAGGGCATAAATATGGGGATGGGATTGGAGATGCTTTGATTATTTATCTTTGTAGCTTTGGACTTCCCAGATGAAGCAGTTGTAGAGTTCAAGTAATTGTCTGTAAAACAGAGTGTCGTGATTCACCTTGTGTTCATCGTAAGGTTCAACAGGGTGAAGATGTTCTCTAAGATTCAAATATGCTTCGTGTGTTCTTCAGAAGTGTCGAGTTGCTTGCAGTGGGCCCTTTTTTGAAACATTATCTAATAATTTTTTTTATAAGGCTCATGTCCTTGCTTTTTGTTTTTTTATCACACTCTTGATTCATGGTCACACATCGCTTTTATCTTGTAAATTCAAGTGTTGGAGCAGACTGTCTACATGTATTCTTCACCTCATACCTCGTACTATCCGATCATATGTCTAATAGGAAACAGTAATTATTTCAGTGCATTAAAATCATCAAATATGACCATTAGAAATTAAATTTAAAGATGACAAAATAGTTTAAGAAATGGTGTCACAATATGTCCTGGAAATGGTGTCTCCTTCACATGGTGTCTAGATTGATCACGGTGTTTGAGTTTCACGGTGTCTCCTTGTCACAGTGTCAGACTATCATGGTTTCTTGTTCACAGTGTCTTGTTCACATTCTCTGCTTCACATTGTCTTGCTTCATGGTGTCTCACGTTCATGGTATCTTGTTCGTGGTACGAGAAAGATATAGAATGTAGAAGACTCACAGTGCCTCAATCTTTTCAAAGTAACTGTGATTAGACATATGTAATGAAGATGATTGAATGGATTAGACTTACGCATTTGTCAAAGAAGGTATTATGAGATTAGATCAAATATTGTATAATGTAAGTAAACTGAATATAGAGCAATTAAGATCTTGCATAGCTCTTCTCAATCAATAAGAAAACATTAAACATATATACACATGATTGGATATAATTTATTGGAGTTATATAGGATAAATAATATTTGAGATCATTAAAACATGATTAATACATGAGGAGTCCAACAATATCCCCCTTTTTTATGATCACAAATCATGTAAACATAAAGTGTATATAAGATTCAACTATATAGATAATGGCTAGCATACATAAATTTCTCCCCCTTTTGGGATTATAAAAAAGATTGAATAAAAAAAGTCAAAAATTTCACATTCCATTAATACCAAAGATGTGACGTTATAAAACAGAATGGTAATACAAAATCAATAGCATCCCTATTAAAAAATATTAATCAATACTATTCTTCTATGGGATGGCCTTTTATTTTCTGTAGTAGAAGTAGAAGAAGAAGCCATAGGAGTAGAGGTTAGGGTAGAAGAAGAAGAGAGGTGGTTGATAAAGAGGGTAATGGAAGGACTTCAAAGATTGAGGGAGCCAAGGTAAGAGAAGTAAAAGATCTAGATAGTTGTTGATCAAGAATCATAGACCAAATCTGACATAGTGCTTGGCCGACAGACATGGTGGTTGAAGCTTGTCATAGGTGAAGGTAAGCATCCCAGGTTTTAGAGGTGCGGCCACTAGAGCAATAATGGTTGTACTCTGGACATGAAGATAGGGTCTCGGGTGTTTGATGAAATCTGTAATGATATCTCCACAATACTATGACGATTTTTCAAAATCGTCCTTCTTCTCCATAAACTTATTCAAAATTCGAGAAAACTCTCTGAGCATCTGGAATTGGAGTTGAATGCTTGAGTCATAAGAGTAATCCACAGATTTTCTACAACGTACTTGAATTTGTTTGTCATATCAGTCTCAGGGAAGATTGTGTTGAAGTAGAAATCAACTTTATTGGAAAATTATTGCTAAGCATCATTTACAATTTTAGAGTGGATATTTTATAGGTCAATAACTCGTTCTATGTTCTTGACCACTTCAAATAAATAAGCCGTATTGAAACCACTGATTAAATTATGAAGATATTTTTTAACTACAGTTATGAGCATATCATTGTCCAAAGAGGGTTTAGACGATTGAACAGATTCTTTGATAGTTTCGGTCAGAGACTTTAGTTGATTCAGAACCTTTTGAAGGCACCCTGTATACTCATCTGTGAGTTTATTAATATTGTCACCAAGATCTTTAATTTTCTTCACAATTGGTTTGTTCTTTATAGTGATTGTTTCATCTAAATAAGCTAGATATGGTTGAATCTGAGACACACCAAATTGTGGGATCTGATGAGAAAAAAGTTCTACAGGACGAGCAACAGGCTCCAATCTCGAATGCAGCTCTCTCTGCCTATCTTCAAACAAACTTCTTAGGGTCTTTACATCATTACTGAGAATCTTATTTTCAACTCTTACTTCATAAATATCATGAAGCATCTTAGGTTTTATTTTCCAAAAAATTGTATCCAATAATATTGAGGCATCACTCTCACATAAATTTGTCACAGGACGTGGATGGGTATTCATGATTTTCTCAACTCCAGATAATAGGGTACCATCAAATTCTTTCATATCATCTTTACACAAAAAATAAGTATGTACAGATACTGTTTCAAGAGTAGAGAATGGTACAAGATCAGTTTTCTTCTCAGGTGCAATATTGGAGACTAATTTCAACTGTTGTATAAGGGAAATATTAGGTCGTGTTGCTATAACTTGCTGAGAGTCATCCACATCAAAGAAACTGGGAAATTTATACTGATTGTCTACAGGACATGAATCAGTTGGATGTGAGGATTCAATAGACTCGTGATTTGGGGTTTTCTCCCCCTCAGCAGGTGCCTCCATCTCACGACTGAGAGGATTAAGATCTTGGTCTAATTCTATAGACTCAACTCTATGTTCCTCACTCATTCTTTGTCTTTCTAGCTCAAAAGCTATATCCATTCATTCTTCAGCTGTAGGAATGATTTCAGGAATAGGTTGTTCCATAGTGAGTTCCTTAAGATTTACCTCTAGAAAAACAAGTGGGTCCCCCACTATTGTTTCTTCCATGGAATGCTTTTCAGATTCTTTTTATAGTGATTCTGTTTCAGCCTGGGATGAATTTATATATTAACAACTTCTTTAGGAGCATGGACTTCATCATCAAGAACATCAGGAGGAGTAGTTGTCCTATCTTTCTAAACAGTAAAAACATTCTTAGGTGGCACAACAACCTCTTCTTCCTCTTCTTCATGATACTCAACAATCTCATCTGGTTCCAAACCAGGATCAGAAATTTCTTTTGGTCTTGAGGGATAAACCACAGGATTGAATTTCTCATAAAATCTATCATTATCATCCACTGATTTCGTTTTCCATAGATTCCAGTTTATTTTCATTCTTATGATTGTGGCTTTTGACAGATATTACTCATAGTCTTTAATTACTTCCCCATTAGGTCCAACCATACCATTGAAAAAAAACATGGCTGAGATTAGCCGAGAGTAAAACAGAGATGTTAACTTGGATGTAAATTTTATCAACTCACATGTCACGACCCGTCCTCGGGGCCCGTGCCGTGACTACCCCAATCCCGCCTTCCATAGGACAGGGGCTGGCGACTAGCAACAAGGCATAAATCCCTGTAATAAGGGAAGGAATTGCCTTTGTAAAGTAAACATACACTACAGAGCAAGTAAGAAGTAGAAGTAAACACTAAGTAAAAACCAAGTACAACAGTATGTGCAGAAAAGTAAGTGGGCCAGAATACAAACCCAAACTGAATGTAAAGTACAACTCGAAAGGGAAAACAACAACTGAAAAAGTAAAGCTGTATCGCCGAGCCGTCCACTGGAAGTCCCACCTGAAGGGTGAGTACAGATAGCCTCTACAGCTCCTCGGGTCCAACCGTCCACTCCATGTACGTCCCACCCAGTGGTCCACCTCCAGGTATCGTCCTGCTCTGCAAACCTCATCCACGATTAGTGTTGTCCGTCGTATGCAACCAACACAACGTAGTGCGGGAATAACCCGTGCATGGGTGAGTATAAGCTACTAAGTAGGGACCCCGAGACCCCCGAAGGTCTCCCAGAATCCACAAAGGATAATCCACAAATGAAAGATACAATCACAAAGTAATATCCGAAACTGCTTAGGTATATGCCCATACATATACCTAAGTCATCAATTCTCGTTTGGCTCCGACATCCGATCCCAAGTACAACCCATCCCACACTGGAAAACAAACGTAAATCCACAATGGAAAGAAAAACAGTATTCAGCTCACACTGGTATACTTCTTCATATGACGATAAAGATGACCAGATATTGCCACTAATTCATATAAGCCATCAGACCCACAAAGAATCAATAGGTACTAACCCCCGCGATGACCCGCAAAGGATATGACCCACAAAGGATCGATAGGTAACTAACCCCCATAATGACCCACAAAGGATCTGACCCACAAAGGATCGATAGGTAACTAACCCCCGCAAAGACCCACACAGGATCTGTAGGTGCTGGCTCACACAAAACCACTGAGCGCTGACCCACATAGGATCTGACCCACAAAGGATCGGTAGCACTAACCCAGAAAGGATTGCTGAGTGCTGTAGTCGTCGCCGTCGAATCCACTGAGGATCTGTGTACAGTCGTCGTCGTCACAGAAGCAGTCACAGCCAGCTCTAGGGTTCCCGCACACAGCAAGCTCATTCGGGAGGGTCCACTCCATGAGCCGAGAGGCTGATACATCAACTAACACATAGTCTAGATTTGATGTACCCAAAAGTTCCGTATCGTCAACAGGAACTCAACGTCGCAGACGATGCGTCAATCGGACGCCCGGTCTGGGATTTATTGGCATGTTCGTCCCAGGGGCCCGGTTAGTTTTTTAAGGCAAAACCAACCTGACCGTACTCCACCTATATCCAAACCTCGGGCGTAGTAATGCAAAAGATCTGTCTCAATTATAGTAATCCATCAATGTCGACGGTACGTTAATCGGACGTCCGAAGCTCAAGTTATAAGTGTTTCCGCTCCAAGGGCCTGGTTGGTTTCGTCTAAAAACCATCCCGGACGTATACAAAGTATTCTGAAACCTTGAGTGTAATATACCGAAACGACCATCTAGATCCAAGGATCACATCGCCGCTGACGGTGTGTTGATCGGAGGCCCGTAGCTCAGGTTATGAGCAAATGATCGAAAATGGTCTGAAAACGGGGGGACTGGGCCCGGACCGACCCGGTCCAACCCCCCTGGGTCGGCCCAAACCGGGTCGTCCCGACCTGGGTCCGGATCTGACCCGACCGGCACAGCCCGACCCGGTGGTCCGGCTGGGCGGCTCGGCTGGCGCGCTGGCCCGGGCCAGGCACCGCGCAAGGCAGCGACACCCCCCCCCCCCCCCCCCCCCGCGTGGGGGCCGCTCCGGGACACCCGGGCGTGGCTTAAGCCGCATCCCTCCTCCACAGTACCGTGCGGCCGCAGGACCGGCCAGCGCCGCCATGGCATCAGCCGTGGTGGGTCTTCCCGGCGGCGCGCCGGGCGCTGCCAGCCGCCGGCGCGCCGGCGGGGGCTTCCGCGGACCACCGGACGTGCTCCGGTGGTCCGATTTGCACGCGGTCTTCGCCAGTGTTCATCCCGGGACTCATTATTCACTACAAATCCTTCAAAAATAACTTGCGGCCCCATTTGTCATCGCCCGCCAATCCGCGCATAACAAACAAAAAGGGCGGTGGGTTCGGACTTGTTCCTTGGTCCGCACCCACCGCGTTAGCGGTTTTTAAAGTCTGTCAACAGTCATATTTAACAACAGGGGATATAAATCACAAAGATTTAAAAATGAACAACCCCTACCTTGATGTTGTCATCGGATGTGAGTTCTTCGCGGGATTGACCATCGCGGAAGAAGAGGATCATCGCGTCACGGAAGGGCGCCGCGTCGTCGCAGTATATGGCGTCGCGTCGACGATCTCCGAGGGTTAAAGAAAACACACAGATTTAATATCACGAATTAAATCCATGTTAAGGATAAACTCCACAAAGGAAATTTAAATGATCTGAAATCTCCTACCTCAAGCAGTTGATGATTGGAGATTGATGCGGGGAAGAAACGTCGCGGAAGAAGCATCGCGGAAGGAGAATCGTCGGCGTCACAGAACACGGCATCGCATCGTCGATCTATGTGGGTTCAGCGTTCTTCGCGTTCTTCGCGTTATTCGTGAAGGAGGATGAAGATAGAGTTTCTCCAAATCCTCTAAACAATCCGCACCCAAGAAAAATGTGTGTTGGTCTTATTTTATTACATGCCAACAATTTGAAAAACAAGTTATGAAACGAGCCATTAATTCTTTGAATTAATGGTAACGTCTTAATAGTCCAATTAATAGGAGCGTTAAGAGTTTAGGAATCGCACCAGTTGACTTTCATTTAAAAGGGGTTTTCGCGGGTGCGTTACATAGAGGAAAAGAAACGGTGGGGCTCGTGCGGGCCCCACCTCACAAATATCCTACCAAGAGGGTAGGATATTTTGGGTTCCACCTTATCCATTTCAACTTATCTTAAGCGGTTTTAAGTGACTTTAAGTGGCTTTATGTGAAATAAAATAAAGTTTCCACACCACTTTATTTTATTTTTTTCACTTAACCCCAAAAATTTAAAAACCACACTCGAGAAAACGCAACTCCGGAAGAGGAGTCTCTATGCAAATACAGGCACTGTGATTCCATCGGTGCCCTCAGAATTTGATTCCAAGTACCGGTTCAAAAGTTAGGAAAACCCACTCGTTTGTTCACTGAACATACCTGAGCCAAACTTTGGAAAATGATTCCGGGTACACCGGGCCTTGGAATCAGGTGCCGTCAGAAACTGCGTTCTTTTAAAAGTCCAAAGAAAATTAAGAAAAACAATTACTTGAATTTTACAGGTCATTACATCACTCCCACCTCAGGGCTTTACGTCCCCGTAATGATACATCACAAACTAGGGAAACAAATGTGGGTACTGAGCACGCATCAGAGTCTCCCGCTCCCAAGTGCTCTCCTGGAGGTTCCCGTGCTACCATTTGATGTACACAAGAGGAATCGACCATCCACATAGGACCCGCTCCTGTTGATCCTTGATCTCCACCGGGACCTCCACAAAAGTCGCCCCATCATCAACGTCCAGCTCCCCATGGTCAATGATATGCATCGGGTCGTGCACGTATCTCCTCAGCTAAGATATGTGGAAGACGTCGTGCACCCGGTGCAACTGAGGTGGTAGAGCCAGGCGATAAGCCACCTCGCCAATCCTGCTGAGGACCTGGAATGGTCTGATTAAGCATGGAGACAACTTTCCGCCTCGACCAAATCTCCATAAACCACATCGAGGTGAGACACGCAAGAAGACGTGGTCTCCATCCTCAAACTCTAGTGGCCTCCGCCTTCTGTCAGCATAAGGCTTCTGCCAGCACTGAGTTGTCCTCATCCACTCTTGGATGACCTGGACCTTCTCTGTCGTGGCCTGGACCATCTCCGGTCTCACGAGTGATGACTCCCTAGGGTCTGTCCAGCACAAAGGATATCTTCAAGGTTGGCCATACAATGCCTCGTATGGTGTCATCCCGATGGTGGAGTGGTAGATGTTGTTGTAAGTGAACTCCACCAAGGGTAGGTGGTCCTCCCAGCTGTGACCAAAGTCGAGGACACATGCGCGGAGCATGTCCTTGAGAGTCTGAATGGTTCTCTCCGTCTGACCATCCATCTGAGGGTGAAAGGCGGTGCTTAGACGTAGCTGCATCCCGAACGCCTACTACAACCCCTTCCAAAGCCGGGAAGTAAATCGAGCATCTCGATCGGAGATGATAGACGATGGCACACCATGAAGCCGTACAATCTCCTTTATGTAGAGACATCCCGAGCTCTCCACTGAGCCCTTCTCTCTGATGGGTAAGAAGTGAGCCAACTTGGTGAGTCGGTCGACAATCACCCAAATAGAGTCGTGACCTCTGGAGGTCCGTGGAAGTCCAGTCACGAAGTCCATAGATATCCTGTACCACTTCCACTCCAGGACCTCCAAGGGATGTACCAAGCCTACTGGTACCTGATGCTCTGCCTTCACCTACTGGAAGGTGAGGCATCGAAACAAACTCTGCCACAACCTTCTTCATGCCTGGCCACC
Source organism: Viscum album (assembly GCA_963277665.1). Classification (NCBI taxonomy): domain Eukaryota; kingdom Viridiplantae; phylum Streptophyta; class Magnoliopsida; order Santalales; family Viscaceae; genus Viscum; species Viscum album. Next base: position 1,425,591,046 of record OY728156.1, on the reverse strand, counting down.
AGTGTTGTCGTCTGAGATCCTGGTACATCTTCACCACTCCAGGATGTACCACCAAAGGGGATGTGTGAAACTCTCTCAGCACCTCCTCTCGTAAAGCAACTCGTACCAATTCACGTCCTCTGAAAATTATGTCATGCTCTGCTTCAAGGGAGAAACCATCAGGTGCCTGACCTGAGGATATCTGTGCACGCCGCGTCTCCCAGTCAGCATCCCCACGCTGTGCCTCTCTGACCTGCTGTAGTAGTGGAGGGGTGACTGTGAGATACTGAAGGAAGGTTTCTCCATCCCCATCTATGAAGGATATCTGCAAGGCGGCTAGCTGCTCTGTCACCTCCTCATGTAGCTGAATTCCAATCCTCCTGCTGAGAGAATCGGCTACCACGTTTCCCTTCCCAAGAGTATAGACTATCTCAAAATCATAGTCTTGGAGGAACTCGAGCCATCGCCGCTGTCTCAGGTTCAGGTCCTTATAAGAGAAGTTGTACCTATGACTCTGATGGTCAGAAAAGACTATAAAGTGCTCGCCCATCAGATAGTGTCGTCATGTCTTCAGAGCGAAGACCACTGCTTCTATCTCCAAGTCATGGGTTGCATAGTTCTTCTCATGAGGCCTCAACTGACGTGATCCATATGCGATCACTGCCCGCTCCTGCATCAGGAATCATCTGAGTCCGGTCCCTGATCCATCGCAGTAGACTACCTACCCTACTCCCTCCTTAGGCAACCTCAAGATATGGGTACTGGTCAATCTTTGTCTCAGCTCCTGAAAGCTCTACTGACATCTGTCTGACCACACAAAGAGTGTCCCCTTATTCGTAAGAGTTGAGAGTGGTTCCGCAACTCTGGAGAAGTCTGGCACAAATGTCCGGTAGTATCCAACTAGTCTTAAGAAACTCTGCACCTCTGTCACGCTCCTGGGTGGCTCCCAAGCTAGCACTGCCTCGATCTTCGCAGGATCTACTGCAACTCCCGCCTGAGAGATGATGTTCCCCAAGAAGTGTACCTCACGTAACCAGAACTGACACTTTGAGATCATGCCATAAAGCTGGTTCTCTCAGAGCGTGTCTAGTAAAACACGCAAGTGGTAGCCCTTCTCCTCCTCAGTCTTCGAGTATACCAAAATGTCATCGATGAAGACCACGAAAAATTGATCGATGTATGGCTGAAAGATCCTGTTCATGAGTCCCATGAACACTGCTGGAGCATTGGTTATGCCGAATGGAATAACCTAGAACTCATAGTGGCCATACTGACATCTAAAGGCCATCTTCTACACGTCCTCATCCCGAACATTGAGCTGATGATAACATGACCTGAGGTCTATCTTCAAGAACCACCGTGCTCCTTTGAGCTGATCGAAGATGTCATCAATCCTTAGTAGCGGATAATTTTTCCTCACCGTCACTTGGTACAGGCGACGATAGTCGACAAAAAGTCGCAAGCTCTCGTCCGCCTTCTTGGCGAACAAAATCAGGGAAGCCCAGGGTGAAGCACTGGGTCGGATGAATCCCTTGCCCTGCATGTCCTCCAACTATACCCATATCTCTCAAAGCTTGGCGAGATCCTTCAGATATGCTGGTGTGGATATCGGGGATGTCCCAGGGTACAAATCAATATAAAAGTCTACCTCTCTTCGAGGAGGTATCCCTGGGACGTCGTTGGGGAAAATGTCCGCATATTGTTCCACCACTGCAGGAAAACTAGGACTCTGCACGTCAACTGCTCCTAGGATGAGGCTAGCCAAATGATGAGTGATGGGCTGTCCTCTCCTCAGGGAGAGTCCATCCTATGTTGTGAAGGCTCCCTTCTCACCATTGAAGGTGATCCTGCTCCCGTCGGAGCATACACATCGCACCTTGCACCAAATACAGTCGATCTGATCATGGACTGCAGATAACCAATCCATGCCTAAGATGATGTCATAAGGCCTCGACGCCGCTACAAGAAGATCCCAGCCGAAGATCTCACCTCCTAGAGTAAGCTCACACTTCCGGCACCAGTGCGTAATCATGGAGTATGATCCCGTAGGAGTCTCTAGCCATAAGGATCGAGCCAACGACTCTGTCGGAATCTCCAAGCTCCGAACAAGGGTAGCAGCTATGGAAGAGTGAGTCGCTCTTGTGTCTATAAGAACTGTAGTAAGGGTGGAATAGACAAATATTGTACCTTGAATCATCTCGGGCGCGCCGTGGTCGTATGCCTCCGCTGCCTGGAGCTATGCCTGTCTCTGCCCTCCCGTTCCCTGTGGTCGTGGTGGACTTCCTGGTGGTGGTGGTGGTAGAGCCTCAAAGTGTCGCCCACCACCTGCTGCTCGGCCATCTCCTCTACCTCGTCTTCCTCCTTCCTGCGGACCGCCACGGTCAACCCTCTACCTCTGCTTGGGTGGCCCCTCAACCGTCTGCTGCTCCTCGGCACGGTGGGTCGGGCAGTCACGAGCCATGTATCCCTGTCCGCCGCATGTGTAGCACTGCCTGCCTCTTGAAAGACTGGATCCACGCTGTGTGCCCCGCACTGCTAAGCCAGTGTCATGAGGCCGTCTGCATGAGGGTCTAGTCTGCCTGGACCCATGAGTCATCTGTCGACTGCCTGCTGCAGAAGACTCTGCTACGTGTCATCCCACAGTAGGCCTCGCTGCAGAAGAAGGCTCAACAAGAAAGCTCTCAATCAAAAGGGCTCACTCCATTACTCCTTCCTGAGTCGGAATGCTGAGGGAGAACAGCGATGCCCTGATCTCATGTCTCAATCCCTTCTCAAAGGTCCGAGCCCAGAAGAATGGGTCATGTACCATGTTGGTCGAGTAGTGCGAGAGATCGGTAAATCACGCCGAGTACTGGGCGACCGTCAAGCTGCCATGCCGCAGCTGAAGAAGCTCCTGGATGCGCACCGCACAGAGGGTGGTCGGGACAAACTCTGAGCGGAAGAGGCCCTCAATGTCTGTCCAGAGAAGAGATGCCTCATCATGCACCTGGAGCATCACGCTCCACAATCAGCCTGATGCCGCGTGTAGTAGGCTCGCTGCGAGGATCACCATGAGGTATGCTAGTGTCCTCACTAACCAGAAAACTCATACCACTGCCTCCAGCCAGTCCTCGGCTGCCTGGGGGTCCGTCTCCCCGTAGAACCTGGGCGGTCATTGGCACTGGAACTCATGAAGTGCACTAAGGTGACGTGCATCGTCAGTGGTTGGGGCTGGAAGCATCGGTGCCTCGGCGCGTAGCGGTACCGCCAGTGCCTCTGCTGCCTAAGGGCCCTGTACCGAGGCCTCGTCGCTCGGCGGGCTGTCGTCACACTCAACTCTCAGAACCTAGCTGGCTGCCGTCGTGGGGCCATCCCGAATTGAAATAGGTGCACCACTATCAAAAAATTATACCTGGTGATCTGAAATATAGTAATCACAAAGAAAACGTGAAACACCCATGCAATCAATTTTTTTGTGCATTAAGTCAGAAATCAGATGTCACGGTCTTGGTGTATGGATACATCGGCCGCCGCACCAACACTGGACTCCCTGGACTGATAACCACACCCAATACGCTTAATACTATTTCTTCACGTAGAAAAAAGATCAGAGTCGGTGGTAGAACCAAATTCCTCTGATACCAATTTTTCACGACCCGTCCTCGGGGTCTGTGCCATGACTACCTCAAGCCCGCCTTCCATAGGCCAGAGGCTGGCGATTAGCACCAAGGCGTAAGTCCTAGTAAAAAGGGAAGACATTGCCTTTTTAAAGTAAACAAACACCACATAGCAAGCAAGCAGTAGATGTAAACACTAAGTAAAAACTGAGTACAACTGTAAGTGTGGAAAATTATGTGGGCCAGAATACAAACCCAAACTGAAAGTAAAGTACAACTCAAAAAGGAAAACAACAACTGAAAAGTAAAGCCGCAGTGTTGAGCCGTCTGCTGGAAGTCCCACCTGAAGAGTGAGTACAGATAGCCTCTACAGCTCCTCGGGTCCAACCTTCCACTCCAAGTACGGCCCGCCCAGTGGTCCACCTCCAGGTACCGTCCAGCTCTGCAAGCCTCAACCACGATCAGCGATGTCCGTCGTCTGCAACCAACACAACGTAGTGCGGGCATAGCCCGTGCAGGGGTGAGTATAAGCAACTCATTAGGGACCCCCGAGACCCCCGAAGGTCTCCCAGAATCCACAAAGGAAAATCCACAAAGGCAAGATACAATCACGAAGTAACATCCAACACTGCTTAGGTATATGCCCATACATATACCTAAGCCATCAATTCTCGTTCGACTCCAACATCCGAGCCCAAGTACAACCCAGTCTACACAGGAACGCAAAATGTAAATCCACAAAGGAATGCAAAACAAGATTCAACTCACACAGGTATACTTCTTCAAATGACTATAAAGATGACCAGATTTTTCCACTGATTCATCTAAGTCATCGGACCCACAAAGGATCGATAGGTACTAACCACCGCAATGACCCACAAAGGATCTAACCCACAATGGATTGATAGGTATCTTACCCCCGCAATGACCCAAAAAAGATCTGACCCACAGAGGATCGATAGATAACTAACCCCCGCAAAGACACACACAGGATCAGACCCACACAGGATCTGTAGGCGCTGGCTCACACAGAACCGCTGAGTGCTAACCCACATAGGATCGGACCCACACAGGATCGATAGCACTGACCCACAAAGGATCTCTGAGTGTTGTAGTCATCGCCGTCGAATCCACTGAGGATCTCTGTACAGTCACCGTCATCACAGTAGTAGTCGCAGCCAGCTCTAGGGTTCCCGCACACAACAAGATCGTTCGGGAGGGTCTGCTCCATGAGCCGAGAGGCTGATACATCAACTGAGACATAGTCCAGAGTTTATGTATCCAAATGTTCCGTATCATCAACAGGAACTCAACGTGGCAGACGGTGTGTCAATTGGACACCCGGTCTCAAATTTATTGGCTTTTTCACCCTAGGGGCCCAGTTGGTTTTTAAGGAAAACCAACCTGACCATAATCCACTTGCGTCCTAACCTCGGGTGGAGTAAGCCAAAAGATCCATCTCTCTTAAGGGAATCCATCAAAGTCGACGGTACATCAATCGGACGTTCGGAGCTCATATTATAAGTGTTTCCGCTCCGAGGGCCCGGTTTGTGCGCGGTCTTCTCCAGTGTTCGTCCCAGGACTCGTTCTTCACTGCAAAGCCTTCAAAATTAACTTGCGGCCCCGTTTTTCATCGCCCGCCAATCCGTGCATAACAAAAAAAGGGTGGTGGGTTCGGACTTGTTCGTTGGTCCACACCCACCGTGTTAGCGATTTTTAAAGTCTCACAACAATCATATTTAACAACCGGGGATATAAATCACAAAGATTTAAAAAGGAACAACCCCTACCGTGACATTGTCGTCGGACGTGAGTTCTTCGTGGGATTGACCGTCGCGGAAGATAAGGATCGTCGCGTTGTGGAAGGGTGTCGCGTCGTCGTGGTATACGGCGACGCATCAACGATCTCCGAGGGTTAAAGAAAACACACAAATTTATTTTCACGAATTAAATCCATGTTAAGTATAAATTCCAAAAAGGAAATTTAAAAGATCCTAAATCTCCTACCTCAAGCAGTTGATGATCAGAGATTGATGCAGGGAAGAAACGTCACGGATGAAGCATCGTGGAAGGTGAATTGTCGGCATCACGAAACACGGCGTCGCGTCGTCGATCTCTGAGGGTTCGTAATTCTTTGTGTTCTTCGCGTTCTTCGTGAAGGAGGATGAAGATAAAGTTTCTCCAAATCCTCTCAACAATCCGCACCCAAGAAAAACGCGTGTTGGTCTGATTTTATTACATGCCAACAATTTGAAAAACTTGTTAAGAAACGAACCATTAATTTGGTGAAATATTGGTAACGCCTTAACAGTCCAATTAATAGGAGCATTAAGAGTTTAGGAAACACACCAGTTCACTTTCATTTAAAAGGGGTTTTCGCGGGTGTGTTACATAGAGTAAAAGAAACAGTGTGGCTCATTTGGGTCCAACCTCACAAATATCCTACAAAGGGGGTAGGATATTTTGGGTTCCACCCAATCCGCTTCAACTCAGCTTAAGCAGCTTTAAGTGGCTTTAAGTGAAATAAAATAAAGCTTCCACACCACTTTATTTTTTTTCATCACTTAACCCCAAAAAGTTAAAAATCACACACGAGAAAACGCAACTCCGGAAGAGGCGTTTCGAAACAGATATTGGCTCTACAATTCCATCGGTGCCCTCGGAATTCGATTCTGAGCACCGGTTCAAATGTTAGAAAAACCCACTCGTTCGTTCACTGAACGTACCTAAGCCAAACTTCGGAAAATGATTCCAGGTACACCGGGCCTCGGAATCAGGTGTCGTTAGAAACAACGTTCTTGTAAAATTCCAAAGAAAATTAAGAAATAAATTTACTTGAATTTTACGAGTGTTTACATCACACATATGGTGTATAATATACTTTCACAGGTAAACATTATGCCCATTTTTCATGAGGTGAATCAGAAACAAATCTTGATATTTTAAAAAAACAAAATCACCTTTTCTCGGACAAACCAAAATCTGTATAAACATGAACAGAAGCCTTGATTTTCTATCAAATTCAGTAGCAATGGCCCTTTTTTGCGTGCCATTTCTAGTTAAGGTTTTCTGGGCATCTTCTAAATCAATGAATTCTGTTGAAGGTGGAGGTCCTCATTGATAATCCTCAAAGATTCCTTCATGAGGTATCCTAAGGCATGAAACCCATAACCTCGAAGACATTGAGCATCTCTAGCCATTGACCCAGCTTTATACAACATAACTATCACCAGAATCAAAAGAGAATTGAACGTACTGGTAAAACTGTGCCACTGCACTATGGTAGATGGGTCTATCTTTTTTTGAGAACCACTCTAACCATCCTTGTTGTTCTAACACTTTCAATACTAGAGACATACTAGACAGAAGCCATTTGGGGTAAATCTCTTTCTCAGATACAACAATGTTGTTTTCCATATTCGGATTTAAAGGACCTTCGGGTGTCAGCTTAGGTGTAATCTTCTTCTTCTTCGAGTTGAACTTATCAGGTGTCAATGATTACAGATGTTTCATTCTTGGAAATCACTAATGGTTCAAGTGAGATAAGGGTTGTAGGGATGAAGAAGGGTTCGAAAATAGTAAGTAGAAGAAACCTCGAGTGAAGAATCAAGTGATAATTTCTTTTTTTATCATTTTGGAATACCAAACATCGTAAAAAAATGTAGTTAAATACAAAAGATAAAAAGTATTATTACCATGATACGAGTTTAATGAAAATAATAAATAATGTTTACGGTGAGACCGTGTCTGGTCATTACAGTGAGACAGTAAACGAGCTTTGTGGTGAGATCGTGAATAAACTTCTCAGTGTGTGTTATGGTGAGACAGTAAACGTCAGACAGTAAGTAAAAAATAATAATTGTGATATCATAAACATAAAAAATTATGGTGAGATAGTAAACATGGGAGACAGTAACTGAGAAACCATAATCATGAAAAAGTAAAGTATAACATAGTAATATATCAAATTGTAAGACCTGAAATAGTAACTAAAAAGGTATCTATTTGAGATTTATCATGCCTAGTTCATGTATGATATAGTTTATACTCTCAGAATTAAATGGTTTTGTGAACACATTAGCATTTTGATATTAAGTACCAATGATTTCTAAAGTGATATCCCCTTTTTGACAATGATATCTCAAAAAGTTATTTCTTACATCAGTGTTCTGTGTCCTAGAGTGTGAAATTAGATTATTTGAGATGTTAATATCACTTGTGTTGTCACAATTTATAGGTACATGTCCAAATTGATATCCATAATCTAATAATATGTTTTTCATCAAAAACATTTGCGCAAAAAAACTGCTAGTAGCTATACATTCAGCATCTACAGTAGATAATGCAAAAAAAAAATTATTTCATACTACACCATGATACTAGTGACTTGACTAAAAGCTGACATGTTCCAGAGGTTCTTTTCATATCTAGCATACAACCACTGAAGTTAGAAACATTATAACAGACTAATTCAAATGATTATCCTTTAGGTTAAATATTTCCTAGATTGGGTGTATTCCTGAGGTATTTGAAAATTATCTTTACAACATTTAAATAAGATTTTTTAGGGTTTTCTTGAAAATGATCACACATACACACACTAAACATAATGTCAGGATGACTAGCAGTTAAGTAAAGAAAACTTATAATCATTCCTCTAAAATTGGTTTGATCAACAGATTTTCCTTCTTCATCGAGATCCAACATACAAGTATTACGCTTTGGAGTTTCACTAATTTTAGTGCCTTCCAATCCAAAAAATATTAGATGATATATAGTATATTTACATTGGCATAAAACGATTCCATCATTATTTTGAATGATTTGAAATCCATGAAATAATTTTATTTCAACCATTATACTCATTTCAAATTCATTCTGCATCATTTTAGAAAAATCAACACGTAATGAATTAATCGAAAATTCATAAATATGGTCATCTATACAGATTAGAACAACTATAACATCATTAGAAATTCGTTTTTTAAAAAGGGTAGGATCAAAAATTTCTTTTGTAAAACCATCAGAAATTAGAAAAGTACTCAATCTGTCATACCAAGCTCTTGGATCTTCCATTAAACCATATAAAGCTTTTGATAGTTTATGAATATTATTTGGAAAATGGGGATTTATAAATCAATGGGGTTGTTCAACAAAAAAATCCTCAACTATATACCAATTTAAGAATGCACTCTTAACATCCATTTGATATAGTTTTAAATTCAAATGTACGATATAAGAAAGAATGATTCTTATGGCTTCAGGTCTAGCTACTACTGTAGAGGTCTCCTCATAGTCAACTCTTTATTCTTGACTATAGCCTTGGGAAACTAGTCTATCCTTGTTTCTAACTATGTTACCAGGTTCATCTACCTTATTTATAAATTCCCATTAGGTGCCTATGGTGAAAGTGTCTTTGGGTCTTCAAAAATGTTTCCAGACATTGTTCCTTTCAAACTGATTATGTTCTTCTTGCATAGCCATCACCCAAAATTCATCATTGATATCATAATTAATGTTTTTAGGTTCATGTTGTGACAAGAAAACTTGATGTTCAACCTGATTTCTAAGAGAAGATCTAGTTTGAGTTCCTTTTTCTATTACTCCAACAACAACATCCAAGGGATGGTTCTTAAGGATTCTAATAGTTCTAGAAAAAGAGGTACTAGTGATTTCAGGTTCATCAACAGATTCAGGTTCACTGTGACTTTATTCTAGTGAATTTTCAGAGTTTGAAGTTTTCACAGAATCTTTCATAGAAGAATTTCAGGATATTGAGTTGATTTTCATATTTGATACATCATCCTATAAATTCTGTATGATAGTTTTTAGATCATGTGAACCAGTTTCATCAAATTTGACATGAATATATTCTTTCACACATTTAGTTCTTTTATTGAACAATCTATAGGCTTTACTAGAAATGAAATCTTCTAAAAAGATACCTTCATCACTTTTGGATGAAAATTTTTTAAGAATGTCTTTGGTTTTAAGAATATATACTTTGCAACCAAAACGTTGAAGTAGCTAACCTTCGGTTTTCTATTGTTCCATAATTCATAAATACTCCTCTTAAGAATAGGTCCGATCAAAACTCTATTGATTTTTTAGTATGTTGTATTGACAGCATCAGCCCAAAAATAAACAGGTAAGTCATATTCATTATAAATTTTTCTAGAAATCTCTTGTGGGGTTATATTTATTTTCTATACAAGTCCATTATATTGAGATGTTCTAGTAGAATATAAATTGTGATTATAACTATATTGTGAGAAAATGGATTAAAAATATTGATTTTTATACTCATGTCCATGATCACTACTTAAAGATTTAATTCTATGTCCGCTAATATTTTCTACAGACTTGGCATACTTGGTAAAATAAGAACAAGCATCACTTTTTCAAGCCATAAATAAGGTCCAATTATATATAGAAAATTCATCTAAAAGATCATCAACATATTTCATCCTCTTTAGAATAGAATTTCTAGATGGTCCCGACAAATCCATGTGAACTAGTTCGATAGGTTGAGAAGTTGACACTTATTTATTTGGTTTGAAAGACTCTTTTTGTTGTTTTCCCTTTTGATAGGGATTATACACTTTGTCATTTGGAAACTCAAGTTTGGGTAAGTCTTTAACTAGGGGTTTTCTAGATAGCTTTCTAAGGGAGTGAACATTAAATTTTACTAGTCTCCTATGCAAGAGCGAAGATTCATTTTGAAATACACTTAAGCATGAATCATTTTGAAAATCCAAATAATCTAAATTATCAGAACAAACATTTTCATTTCATAATGAATAAAATAGTAATTAATATTTAGAATTGAATACATTATAGTAATTATTTTCAAATATAACATGAAATCCATCACCACATAATTTTGAGATACTAAGTAGATTTAATTTTAAACCATTAACAAACAGTATTTTAAAACATAAAACTGAGTTAGAGTTACCAATTTGGACTAGGATTAAAATCATTCCCTTGGAATTATCACCAAATGTTACATGTCCTCCATATACTTTTATCAGGTTCTTAAATCATGAGTAGTCTCCTGTCATGTTCCTTGATTGTCCACTTTCCATATACAATAGACTTTTTCAGGAGCACTTTAAGAATCTTTCCTTCAAAAATATTAGGAAAAAACAAATTTTGGTACCCATACTTGCTTGGGTCCAGTAATATTATTAATAAGTGCTTTTCGAAACCATATTTTCACCATAGGTTTCTTATCAGCATGGTGTAAAGTATTTGAAAAATAAACATTATTCATTACAGAAAATCTTGAAAAAGAAGAACATGTATCATGAATTGAATTAGTTGATTTCAGTCCAGAGCTGGGAGTAAAACAATATGTCATATATCCTGAAACAAACTTTGTTCTAAAAAAATTTATTTTACCAGTTGGATAACCAAGCCACTGTTTTATTTAGGGGAAATCTGTTTACTTAGCATTAGGGTACGTGTATTTTTCTCATTAGTAAACTTTTCTAAATCACTCATTAATTTCTCATTACAAATTTTCAACTTATTATTATTTTGAGAAGTTGAGAATTTTTCTCCTTTTTAGTAGTAATTTCAGATTTCACATTCATAGTGAGATAATGTTGTTTATTTAATGATTTATATTTTTATTTTAGTTCATTCCATGTCTCTTCAAGCATGTTGCAGTATTAAAGAAATTCATCATTAGTCATTTTTCAGAGTCACATTCATCATCAGAATATTATGAGTTATGTACAGAAGAGTCTAGTGTTATCTCAGATGTTATTGTCATAAAACACATATTGGCTTTGTTATCATGTCCATCATGTGATGTCTTTAAGTCACTTGAACTATCCTCACAGGCACACCAAGTTGCTTTCATTTCCTTTTTTTACCTCCTATCCTTGTCCTCATATTTCATTTTGTTCTTGACAATTGTACAATCATCCTTTATATGCCTTTTTCACTTACATTCATAGGAGAAAATTTCATCATTTTTGTCACTTCATTTCCAATCCTTATTATAGTTTCCTTTTTGGGCATATTTTCCCTTGAAGTATGGATTTCTGAAGACATTCTTCTTTTTGTAAAATCGTTCGAATCATTTGGCTAGTTGAGCCATCTCCTCATCACAATCAGGTGATGATTTTTCACTAGTGGGGCTTTCTAAAAAAGCCTCCAGTTTCCCTTTGTATTTGTGCTTAGAGGTGGTGGTCTTGAATGCAAATGATTTCCTATTTGGTTCATCCTCCTCTTTATTGACTTTCAACTCTTCCTCATACATCATTAGTTTCCCAATGAATTGTTTTACTGGTAGTTTGCTGATTTCACACGATTCTCTAATAAAGATAGAGGTTCCCCACTATCTGTGAGGTAGACATCTATGGATTCTCATGATCTATTCCTTTGTAGTGACTTCTCTAATATGAGAAATCATAGTGTTGATGATCTCATTGAACCTAAGATACATGTTAGAAATAGGCTCATTTGGTTTCATTTTCAAATTAGCATATTTGATGGTATATGTATTAAGTCTCATTTTTTTTACACTATATGTTCATTCATGTGAGATAGAAAAGGTATCCCGAAATTCATGGGATGTATTAAAAGAAGAAATTCTATTAAACTCTTCATCTTCTAAGGTGCAGTATAGATAATTCAAAGCTTTGCAGTTGTTATTATATGGAGTTTTGGTAGGTTCATCCCATTTGATTCTATCAGTAGTAGGAATTTTGTATTCATCTATAATGGATGACAAAATTTTAAAACTCATACTCTCGAAAAGAATTTTCATTTTATTTTTCCTTCAATCATAATTGGTTCCATTATATAATTTTGGTTTTTTGGTTGTAGAAACTTCCAATCTATTATCCATAATAATGTATGACGTTAAAAGAGATAGAAATTTAGAATTAATAGAAATTTACAATTCTTTAATATTAAACTAAAATCACAGTTGAAAAAGATTACACCGAGTCTTAATAAACAACTTCTAATACCAAATGTTGGTCAGAGTAGATTACTCATGAGGGGAGGGGTGAATTGAGTAACAATAATTTTTTTGTAAACAGTATTTCTAAAACGGTTTCCACAAAGATTAAATACATCCCAGTAAATCATTTTTATACTGTTATAAGAGTTTGACTGTCAAAATAACTTCTTATAAGACTGATTAATTCTAATTTATTTTAATTTGTGTTATTAATATTAAATTTTTAGGTTATTCTACTAAGACAAGTCATTTATAACTTCATTCCAAGACTAACTATCAAAGTGAAATTAGAGATATTTGAATTACATAATAATGAAATGAAACAGAGAAAACTAAATTAAGTATCACATCAGATATGAAACTAGTGGTTCAGTCTCATGCTGAGACCTAATCCACTCCACTTGATGATCACCTTCCACCAAGAAGTTTATATAATTAAACATTGATTCACACCCTAGATCAGGGTTAACAACAGTACATAGACTGTCCAAATCACACAAGGACCCCTTCCACCATTATCGTGGGGAAAAAATAACCATGCCACATAGGGACTTATTCCACACATATCCATGGGTATACACACTAGTAAGATAAAGGTTGAGTAAGGATATCTTGTATCCATCAGTTTAAAAAATGAGACAGAGTGTGTTTTTCTACAGGTACACACTTTACTTGAAGGGTAATAAATAGATACACAACTAAGCATAATTATATAGATGGGTTTAGAGATGCTTTGAGTGTTTGTCTTTCCATATTTGTACTATTAAGATGAAGCAGTTGCAGAGTCAGAGTCATTGTCTATAAATTAGAGTGTTGCGATTCCGCTTGTGTTCTTCGTAAGGTTCAACAGGGCGAAGATGTTCTCTAAGCATCGTATATGCTTCGTGTGTTCTTTAGCAGTGTCGAGTTGCATGCAGTGGGCCCTTTTTTGAAACATGATCTATGTATATTTTTCATTATAGTGATCACGACTTTCCTTTTTGTTATTGTATCTCACTCTTGATTCTTGGTCACATTTCACTTTTATATTGGAAATGTATGTGTTGGAGCCGATAGGTTGCATGTAGTCTGCACCTCGTACCACGTACTATCATATGATATGTCTAAAATGAAGCATTAATTATGTCAGTGAAATAAAATCATCAAAAATGATTGTTAGAAATTAAATTGAAAGATGAAATAATAGCTTACAAAATGTTGTCACAGTAACTCATGGAAATAGTGTCTCATTCACAAAGTGTTTCGATTTATCATTGTGTCTAAGTGTCACAGTGTCTTATGGTCACCGTGTCTCATGGTCAAAGTGTCTTGTTCACGGTGTCTTGTTCAGGGTGTTTGCTTCACGGTGTCTTGCTTCACGGTGTCTCGTGGTCATGGAGTCTTGTTCATGGTGCTAGAATGCCATAGCCCTTGAAAGACTCACGGTGAATCAAACTTTTCAATGTAACTTTGTTCAGACATAAGTAATGATGATAATAGAATGGATTTGACTTAATCATTTGTCAAAGAAGGTATTATGAGAGTATATAAAAGATAGTATAAAGTAAGTAAACTGAATATAGAGAAATTAAGATATTGCATGGCTCTTCTTAAAGCATGAGAAAACATTAATAACAAATACACATGATTGGATATAATTTATAGGATTTAACTAGGTTGAATAATATTTTCGATCATTAAAACATGATTAATACATGAAGAGTCCAACATTCAACATATTTATTGGAATTATATAAGAATTGTATTAGTATTGTTATATAAACTTTTCTAGTAATGGATCTATAACCAACCCCAAATATTTTGAAAGGATATTGGGATTTAACAATAAATTGATGGGAAATAAGGGTGCAATTCCTACCACTGAAATATGTGATGTATTGGTTAGCATAACATTTTTATTTTTATTTTTTTTATTTTTAGAATATATTATTTATCCCAGTGACAACCATGGTATTAAAAATAATGTTTATGAATATGTGATTAATGTTGTTTTTGAAGAAGTTCAATATTTTTAGAACCATATATGTTTAAAGAAAAAAAACATTATGGGATTTCATATGAGGAATACATGTTAAATTTTATTTTGGAAGAATGTATTTTTTAATGTAAAATTATTGTGATTTGGATTATTTATGGAAATTATTGGTATATCATTTAGATTATATGAGTAAGGAATATATATTTTTTGTAACATAACGTAAATTTAATGTAATAATATTTTATTTGATGACATATATGACACACAACACCATGCGTCGAAAAGAATATAACCACCAAAGTCATTATGATATATTTGTATTTAGATACATTAAATATTTAAAGCATCATATATTACATGCATGAATGAGATTATCTTTCATTACACGCATCATAATGATTATATTTCTATGCAAGGAACACTGAGGTTTCATTTTGGTACCCCTAAAAATGACATTATTTGATTTCCTGTGTAACATGCATGACTGATTTTTACTTAACAAAGATATATAAATAAAATATTAAAAGTAATATAATCAAATATAACATATATATTTTATTTTATTTTTTTAATAGGATTAAAAAAGATATATAAATTTATTGTAGAATTATTTTTATACCAAATAATTATAAATTAATATTAAATGAAAATTAATATTAAGGAAAAAAATTTATTATATTTTTTATCCAAATGTGCATTGTATTAATATATTAAATTTAATAATAGTAGTGAAGGATATTAGATAAATCTATATAATATTTATTCAATAACTTATTTTTTACATTCATCTAACAGATTCATTAGATATAATATAATAACAAATTGAATTTTATGCATAAAAATCAATATTTTTTGAAATATAATTTTTTTTCCAATTAACGAAACAGCTATATTAAAACTATATTTTTGAAATTTAGTAAATTTTATAAAAATATTTAAACATAATTTCGTAAATAAATATTGAAAATTTTATTTACGGTGAATGATATATATTTTTTGAGGATACTTTTTTTAATAATTGTGAAAATTAATGAATTTTAAATGAAAACTAACCTTTCATCCTGATAATTTATAATATAAAATTATAATATTAATTAGTATTAAATTTTATAGATAAATTAAATATATATAGAAACAATTTATTTCATTTTACTCATTTTAATATTGAATTTATATATAAAACATATTGCTTATTTAATCATTTTCTCTTTTAAACAACCCTTTTACATACGGTTTCCGGGATTAATTTTAAATTAATTTATACCAATTTTGTGATTTAAACTTTGGAAATTGAATTAAATATATAGAATAAAATAATTTATAATTTATATAGTGTTATAAGTAGTCTTTTACTGTAAGAATTTGTAAATGGAATTAAAATTATTGCAGTGATTAAAAGAAAAACTATCGTAACAAGGGACTAAACATTAAACATAAGAACCAAAATGAAATAGAAACATTTCAAAACCCTAATATATGGTATTATATAGATTGTATATTAATTTTTATCTAATATTTTTATATTATTGGAGTCATGTTATATAAGGGACACCTCCCAATAGGGTTTATCTTTTTAAATTTATGAGAATCCAACTCATCCACCATTATAAAAAATCACTCACCCCTCCCACATATTCACACTTCTCAGGCCCTTTGGCTTATAAAAACTAGACCAAATATGATACAAAAATCCCATGTATCATACTTGATGTATCAAATTTATAATAAAAAACACATGTAAGTATTCTGGTATAAACGAAACGGAGTTACCTGAATAAGAGGTAACGTTCTTCAATGACGACTTTTATTTCATTTCATTCTCCACCCATTAATTTAATTATATATATTGCTTATATAATAACATAAGAATAATAAATATAATTATATGTTGTTATATTATGGTTATGACCTACTCTAATATAAACTTTCATAAAATGGAATATGCGATCATCAGTCATGTTTATTGTGGACTGCCACCTCATAACCTACTGTTGTTTGTTCATCCATTACCACCATTCATGGTTGACAATAATGACAGATTTATATATTTTATATTTTATTTTTATTATTTATAATTTATTCATATAACTTGAATTTATTTATAACACATATTTTCATGGTTTAATCATAGTAGGGATATCATAACATTATTTATGCATGTGTGGACTACTTCCCCCTCAAAGCGATGTGATTAATTCACAAATTTAATGAAATTTATTAACAATGATTTTAATAAAAATATGTTATATATAAAACATAAATATGATTATGTACTGATAATATAAAGAAACCCACAAAAATAGAAACATAAAAAGGAACCCACACAAATACACACAAAAATATCTTTCTTTTTAAATACGATAAAGAATCAGATGTAGCATTCATGCGTACGCACAACCTACCATCACAATGAATGATGCATTTCATTCCCAATTTTTAGACATTATAACTATTTATAAATACACACCCAGATATATATATATAAACATAGAACATGTATGATATTTATATCATGTATTACATCATATTAAGGATTAACTCATGATTGGAGTATGGTGAAAAAAATAAAATAGTTAAAACATAATAAAAAATAACACAATTAGTACATGAAATAATGAATAAAATGAAATATTTTTACAACTATATTATAAGATATTATAAGAAGGTATTATATGATGCCATAAATATGATTATGGTCATGTTATATGATAATAAAAATAATAAACCCATTATATAGGAGTTTAAAAGGTATTCTCCCAAAAAGAAGCATATGGTAAGAGATTTCATCTTAATTTATATTCTAGTGGAAATTATTTGGTATTATATACCAATTCACATTCATGTCGGGTTTATAATTTCCATAGTTCATTTTATATCGTGATTAGATCATAATTAAAGGTATTATATGAATTTATTTCAGTTATCTCATTTTAGTGCATTTGACATGAATATTACCAAGCGAAAAAAATTTTCATTTCAATATCTCTTTAATTTGTAATTTATAAAATTAGATTAAAAGAATGGTTTACTTATGAATAGTTTCCATTTAACATAACATTTATTTTAGAAATCCATACTCTTATGTGATGAGTATAATTTTTTCCTAAACAACCTGTCCTTTTTAAATTTGGTTGAGTATATTATAGTTGTTTAATTAACTAGGGAAAAATTAGAAAATATGTTTCTTTTAATCAATACAGATATTTATAAGGATCAATTTTAACAAATTTAATAAATTATTCAATATATAAAGAATTATTATGATAGGTTCAATATGTGTGGGGAACATTTATAAATATCCCCTCAATTCATGAATAGTCTCATGAAATGAATCATTTGGCCAATTAATGGGGGTTTTACTTGATAATTTCTAAATCGTATTTTGAAAGTTCATGATGGTAAATGAACCAGGTACCAAGAAAACATGGAATCCAATTATTAATAATGTCATTCATTTATATTCCTTTTTTAGTAATCTATGATTTTATCAATTTTATATTATCAAAGGATTTTGTTCATTCTAGGTTTATTGAATAAATTGAATGTGTGTGAGTTACTTACCTCTGCATATTTTTTTCTATATCTATTTATGTAATTCGAATGCTTGCTCAGATATTTTCCCTACTATGTTGATTGTCTCATTTATTCCATACTAGTTCTGCTAAATTTACCCATATTGAGAATTTCGACTCTCCATTATTTTTTTTCTTTCCTCATGAAATGATGAATAAAAATTTGAATGATATTTCAAGGACAACATCCATTTATTTTTATTAGGTAATATATTTTTTTACATCCCAATATAAAATGGGTATCTTTTATTTAATATGGTTTAGAAAAAATGAATAACTGATTCGCCCATTGGGATATAATTCCATATAATCTTTCCAATTTAATAAATTCAATCATTGACTCCAGGATTCTGGGTTCAGGGGGTTACATTAGTATTTAATGAAATTTAGTAGAAATTTTTGAATCTAGATTTAGAAAACCTCGGTTAGGAAACATAACCCTAATATAGAATTTAAGGATTAGTATAGAATTATATATGGCTTTATTAACATACAATTTATAGATAACATAATAATATTAAAATATTATGGATGATCATATGTTCAAGGTCTTAAACACTAATTTTTGGGTTTTATGACATTAGAGTCTACCATTATTTAATAATTTTTGGAGAAACTAATGGAAAATTTAATTTTTAGTGAAAACTTTTATTGAAGGAATAATGCCTTATTATTTTATAGAAGTATGATTTATTTTTTTTGAAACAAGAGTTTTCATATAATCAATAATGAAATCATATTAATAGTCAAATAAGATTATTTAATATTTAAAAAATTCTATTAGAAAACATCTAAAATAGGTTATTTAATAATTAAGTTTAAATTATTTCCATAAAATTTATGAGAACATCATAAGAGGTACATTAATGTAGTTTAAGGAATGGAAAATCCTTATCGAGGGTTTTAACCCATTGCATGTGGAGATTTGGAGGGTATTGAACCGAATTTCGATTGAGGATAAGGGTTTCATGCCTACCATTAGCCTATGAAATGTTCTTATTAATATGTCATTATTTTTATTAAATCAATTTGATGAATTAATATTAACTATGATCAAATAATAAGACTTTAATGGGTTAGAGAAAAATATTTTTCCATATTCTTTGTATAAAATAGTTATCAATAGAGAAAAGGACTTATTTTATGGATCTTATGATCTATTATGAGTGAATCTTATTTCTTCAAACATAAAAAATTATTATTCATTTCTAGGAGTAAAGAGACAAATTTGAAATTGGTTGAAGGGAAACTAATGGATTGAATTGTGCTTATAGAAATATATAATGTTTATATATTTTATAATATAATTAATTATTAAAATAATTACTCAATGTATGAAAATCATCTTGAAATAATTCTTTTTCATAATATCTATTTTTTTGTTGAACCGATTGTTTTTAAATTGTCATGGATTTTTGGCTTTCTGGAGGACAATGTTCCATTGATCATTCACTTTTTTATGTCATCAATGACCTCAATACCTCTGTATAATTATTTATTTTTTGACTATAAATATATACCCTCACATTCCATTGTTGTTCTTGTACTTAGGTACCCAGTCTTGTGACCTTATTACTCCAATAACTCTCTTATTAAGAGGATATTTTATCAAATCTTCTCATAACAAGAGATTTAGATGATGGTATTTTCATATGTATATTCACAGATTACCATGAACAAGGTAAAATTTTGAGGACATAATTTATTTATGTTGGGAAGAATGTATCACCCAAAATGTTTAAAATAAAGATATTTTATTTTATATCCTGTGTGACACACAACATCAAGCGCAAAAAGTAATATAACAAAAAAAGACTATATGATATATATTTTTTAGATAAATTGAATTATTTTAATAGCAGATATTACATAAAAAATGATATTTTCTTCGTTTACAAACAAAATAAATATATCAGTCTCTCTACGGAAAACTGATGTTAGAATGCGTTATATGGGAGAACATTTTTCCTCAATGGATTGCATAACACGAAATTCAGAGTGTTATCGAAATATATATATATATATATGTTTAAAATATTTTAATTTAATATATTAATATATAATCTAGACATTAAATTTGTTTATATGACTAGGAATAACAAAATTATAATAAGATATGGTAAAATTCAATGGTTTCCATGTAATTATAATTGAATATAAAAACCAAATGAATATAATGGAAATGTATTTTTTAAAAACTATTTTAATTCTACCAAATGAAATTTTTTATAAATAAATTAAATTAATTATTATTAATGAATGATTTTAATGAAATATATATTCTATATAAAAAAATATTTTTGATATTAATTTAATATATTTTTAAGACATATGATAAGAACAAATCCAATTTTATGTATAAAAATTATATTTTTCTAAATGTAGATTTCTTCCTTTTATTGGAATTTTTTTTAAAAACAATATTTTATAGCATTTATAAAATTTTATGAAAAAATAAACTTCATTTTTTGAAACAATAAGTATTAATTATCCTTGGGTGAAATTTTATCATTTTTCTATAAATTTATTTTGATGAATAATGAAACATACTGATTTTCTATTGAATGTATTATATTAATAATGAAAATTAATATTGTAATATTATATTTTTAATTCATTTTAATTTATTATTATATCAATTTAAAATCTACTAAACAAAGTTATATAATTTAAATATTTTTTATATTGAATTTAAATATAGAAACATATTGATCTTTCAAACATTTACACTATAGGCACCAACGTTCCTATCTTGTCCGTGGGATTAATATTAAATTAATTTATAATGATTATATTATGGGAATATGTTAAAATTGTTTCCCTATTTAGAATCATAAAAATTTATAATTTCTACTAATATCAAATTATTGTTTCACAAAAATAATTGTTAAAATAAATTATTTTTATTATAATTATTAAAGAAAAAATTATACTAATAAGGGACTAAACCATAAAATTATAGTGCTAAAATGACCTATAAACATGTCAAAAACATTTTTAGGTACATATATCTAATGTTTCATCACATATATTGATGTATTCTCTTTATTAGAGGCACATGTTGTAATTACAAATCCATAATCATTACACAATCTTGAGTTTAGTCAAGTAATTACATTCATTCACATTGAGGATAATATATGGTTTATTATTTTAAAGAATTAGGAAATAAGTCAAACATAAGAAAATAATAAAATATTAAGTGGTGACTTAGGATCGGTATCCATTTCCACATAATATTAATCATTTTAAATTAATAATGAATTTTTATCATGGAAAATATACAGAACATCCAACATGACTTCTCCCATTCTGTTAACAATCATTAAAACCTATTAAAACTTTTTTTTAAACATGGGATGAGCACAAAATCATTTTATTGTAAATAAAATGAAAGGAAATTTTTAGTTTGTTGAAAACACAAATGCTCATTTAATATTTACATTTATCATTAAATTTTATTGATAATTTGAAATAGAACTTTGTCACATGAATAATAAAAATAGCCATTTAACTAATTAAAATTAATTTAAACAAATTTAAACAATTTTAACCTTTTTTAGTGAATTAGAGAATCATATACATAAAAAAATTTCAAAACCCTTTTAATTGGAATGACAATAATTCTGTTTTCTAGTATTATCATTACCCAATGAGTTGAAAATATATAATGGTGATCAAACCTTGTGAATGATATATCAGGATCACCAATTTATAATGATATATATTGGTTCCCAACTCTTCATATAATCTAAAACAGTGTTACCCATTTTATATAATTCACTTTTACCACTTCATGAGTGAAATACATTTGTCATAAAATATCATTATCTAATTTTTAGATTATATGAAAAAATCAGTAAACATTCCATTTAAATTCAAAAACCCAACTCAATACTAAAATTATAAAAATGACATATAAAGAAACAAGAATCATTTTTGAGGAATAAAAAATAAAATAAAGGCCACAAAAGTGGAAAAGTCATTGTGTTAGTGTACGTTTATAATAGATCATTCTTTTCGACATTTTTCAAAATGATATGTATAAAACATGTAAAAATATTCCTTTGGAATTACGTTGATTGAAATAAATAATAAAGACAAAATTTTATTTATAACCCTTTTATATCAATATGAATAAATATAAAAAATAATATAAATAATAGATACATGGAGAAAATATATTGAAAAATAAATCCTTAATCATTGAAAGTGTACCATACTACTATGGATTTTTGAATAATAGAAAACATAAAAGAAAAACATTAAAAAGAACATTAAATAAAATTATAATATTTAAAATATGGATAAATAATTTCAAAGTGGTTATATATATATAATTTTTAAAAGATTAAAGGTTCATATCATCAATAATGTCTCAATGAAATTATATTAATATAAAACCCCTTTGAACTGTTGTAACATTTGAATTGAAATACCAAAAAGTAATAATCATAAAATGAAATTATTGAATAAAAAGGATATAAAATAACTAATTATATAAGATTTCAAAATTGGAATTACAGACATGATATAAAATATGTAAGTGGTGATTATTTCATTTATCTCTCTGGTGTAAAAAGAGAAAAGAATGCCTCATACCTTGAGTCAGAATTATGACTTTTGTATTTGACTTAATGAATAAAAAAATATGTTATTTTTTAAATTGATTCAGAAATTATTTTATTTTATTATTACATTGAATTTACCTATTAAAACATTTCATACACCTATATAATCAATTATGTTTACGCCAGGTGTTCTGGCCATATTCAGTTCACATGTCAATATGACTATGGTTGGTTGTCTCTGGTCAAAGGGTCAATATAAAATTATCTTTAGAATATTATTCATGAAATAATTATCTTATTTATAAATAATTTAGAATTTCAAACCCAATTAAGAAATATGGTTTTGAAAAATGGACCAATGTTGAAATCATGGAGATTATATGCCATATGTTCGAATGAGTAACATTCATATTTTCCAATGATAATTATAAAAAGAAGGCTTGTAACATTTATAATTATATAAATATAATCATATCATAAATATTATGTTATATAATTATATATAATTATATATAGAATAACTGTGATGAAAAAGGAATCACATCATGTTGAGGAGGAAGTAGGCCACATATCCATGAATAAAATTGTCACTTTTTAAATTTGTGGAAGGGGTTAAAGAAAATGATATATTACATTTCCAGAAAGATAATTATCTCTTGAATATTCTATAGATTTTATTTAGTTCACATATTTATAATAAAACCCAACCTCATTACATTCCATGTAATGTGTGAACGTATCACACCGCTTTGCAGAGGACATAGTCAACATCTACCCATACAATTATATAATATTTTAAAAAAGTAAATCATTAAGGTTTGTGTTTTTCTAAAAACAATTATTGAATATTAAATATAAAAATAAATAAAAAATAAATTATATATAAATATTTTTTCTTTCATAATTACCTACTATTGTAGATGGTAATAGAGAAACAAGTGCCATCATTTAAAGAGGTGGAATTTCATCAAACATGAATGGTTTTTCTGTTAGTAATTTCATTGAATTTCTTTTAGTTGTATGTAGAACACATAATATTACATCATATTTTTATATTTATGATACTATTACCTCTATTTCATGTAACTCCATTTGGTTTTCACCAAATGGATTCCCTGTTTGGATTTACTCTCAATATGGGGACTCTAGGGTAAAGGTTGTGATGTTGGGAGCTTATTTGAATGGGTTTTAGATGATCCAAAGGGCCATTAGATTTTTTATGATGTATGTAGTCTGAGTGACCTTTTATAGTGGAGGGGGAGTGAAATTAAAATAAATATAAAATTGTAAACACTATTGGGAGGTCTTCCATACATGATGTGACTCCAATAATTGTCCAAATACAATAAAAAAGGTTATATGGTTGAATAATTTCCATGAAATGAGAATTATAAAAGTTGCAAGGTAATTTACACTTTTCTGATTAATGTCTTACCACTAAGTAACCATATTTTTACCTTACCTACTATAATTAATATTAATTGATTTTACTAATATTTTTGGTCAAAACCAAAGTTCACCATGTTGTAAAATATGAATTATTCTAATTAACAATTTGGAATTCATTTTTTCAAATTTAAATAACAAAATTTGAAAAAATTAATTTAAAATTAATCTCATAGATGGGGAGGCAAAAAGGGTTTTTAATGTAAAAAATGATCAAAATGTTTCTATGTTTTTATATATAAATTAAATGGTAAATTATTTCTTGTTACCTAAATTGGATTGAATTATATAAAATTTATCTAATTATACTTTAAAACAATGTAAAAATTTTATTTAACTATTTAAATCAATTGAAATAAATAGCAGTTTTTAACTAAATTTTGGTATTATTCACTATTAATCAAAATATAAATGTTCTCTAAAAAAGCCAAAAAATAACCATAAATAACTAGTAATAACTAATATTAAAACTAAATAATTTAATACATATATAACCCAAATGGTAACCAGTACCATTAAACATTCATAAAAAATGGACGTATTCATCCACAAATAGCTTTCAAACATATACCATATACGTCTATAGAAACTCAATAAAGTCCCTAATGGTATATCAATTTTTTAATACATTAAAATAAGGGTGACTAAAATATTTTTCTTATAATCAAAATTTAAACAAACTTGAACTCTCAAGGGTTATTATAACATCCATAGAATTACCAATATCAACTATAGTAGTAGAAAAATATTTCTCCAACCCAGATTCTTTTGATCCTGATAATTTCAACCCAATGTATGTTACTTCTGACACATTTTAGCATAATGTCCCAAATCCTTGAAGTTAATCCATCCTAATATGGAATAACTATCTTCAATATAATTATTGGATTATTTAGGACTCCTCTTCAAGTTGTAACAAACCATGAAACCCAAAATACCACACTCGAAAAACATTCTAGATCGTGAAATAAATTCATAGAATGTTATATTACAACACTTGGACCATGTTATTGGCTTACCTATAGAATTGTTTTTTGGGAGATTCTCCATTTTCTACCAACTTGATCCTTTTTTAAACTTATAATATTATGTAATTTATGTCTTAGGAAAATACATTTCAAATTTCTAAGCACAATGATCCACATTTTCATAAATTATAAATTCCCATGAAGAAAAAGATCATTATTGGCCTTGTTCCAAACTTATGTAAGATATAATAATTTTACTTTGAATACCTAAAATAAATTCAACTATATACCTGGAAAATCTTGTGATGTGTTATTCATATGAATCTATAAAATCATTAAATGTTCTCTTCTACTCTAGTAATTATTTCTTCATACTAATATGAATAACTATAGGAAAATATTTTTCATGGAAAATATCATTGATAATTTACCATTCTATGTAATCAATATCATATTTCTCCCTAGTATTATTAACTAAAGACCACCTTCGACCAACTTCACCATCAAAATGATAAACAAAATGGAAATAAATTTTACCATTTCATACATCTCATGACATTATATATCTCTTCTCAGACATTGATCCATCCTTTGGCTACCACTGTGTCAGATGATCCATTAAATGATGAAGGATGTTTCCCCATGAAATGTTCTACAATAATTATGTTCCTTAATCATAGGTTATGTTCTAATTTATCATGTTAACCACCACTATTGATAGCATAGTTCAAATAATCCATAATTGGAAAACATTACTCTCTTTAATATTCCAATAATCATAGGATGCTCTTTTAGATGCATAATTTATTCTTCAGGCCTTTTCAATACATATTTCATGTTTTCAATGTCACAAACTAGTATGAAAAAATATTATTTATATGATAAAATACATAAATCATATACGATACATCATTCTAAATTATCTATAATATAATACATTTTAATAGAATTCTATTATAACAACCCTAACATCTTAAGTTATCTAAAACATTCAGTGGATACAAACCACAAGGTCCCAGCTATAAACATTAGATGATCTTGAGTTTAGTGGAGAAATTACATTTTTCACATTTTGGATATTTTTCAGTTTTATGTTTTATTAAACTATTCCCCAAATCATACATACCAAAACCATAAGATAAAAAGTTGAAATATTTTGATCAGTATACATTTTTTCTATAATATTAAACATTTAAAAAAAATCCTGAATTATTTTCATGGGAAATATCCACAGCTTCCAAATTGAATTATTCCTTTTCCTTAACAATCCTTAAACACTATGAATTATTTTAAAAAAATATGGGATGAGAAATATTAATAGTGAGTAATATCAAAATAATGGAAACATTTATTTTAGTAAAAAATGAAAAATCATATAGTGTTTACCTCTATATTGAATGTTATTTGTTAATCTGATATAAAACATTATCATGTGAATAAAAACCCAAATATTTCAAAAGTAAAGTCATTAAAACTCATATAAATTATTTAAACTTATTTTGGTGACAAATAGAATCATAGATATAAACCTTATTTAAAATCACTTTAATTGGAACAATTATAAGGCTGAAATCCATCATTTTAAAACACAATCCATTGGATAGCTATAATGGGGACCTCCCTTCATATAAGCTATATAGGGATAACCCATTTATCCCAATATATAATGGGGATAAACCAATTTTATAATATATATCAGGATCACCTATATTATATAATGCACAAGTACCACATCAAGTGTAAAATTCTTCCATCATAAGACCCTTCAAAAACACTGTTTCAACCAATTTGAAAAGAAAATTGGGTAAAAATACCATTTTGTTTCAATAATCAATTTTTAATACTAATATATATAAGAAGATAAATATTATAGGAAACAATAATACTTGAACAAGAGTTTATAAATATAATAATTTCCACTACAGTAGAAAAATCATTCTCCATAATATACATTACGAATATAATATTCTATTTTCCTTTTTACAAAAAAATTCATATAAAAATCATAAAATGATTTCTTTTGAATATTTTCAATGAAATCCAAAATAGACATAATATTTTATTTATAAAAAATTTATAACATTATAAATACTCATATAAAAAAATATACTGAATTCAATCATGGAGTTTTTTTTTAAATCAAATCTTTAAACATTCAACACATCCCATACCACATTGAACAATGAAATAACAATACACATGGAGTAATAAAAATAAAAAAACCATAAATAAAATGAGAATAGATATTTTATGGATATTTTATTTCTATGCGGCTTTACATAATCTTTTTAAATGAATAATGGTTCATAAAATCAAACAAACAGTCCTAATGAAAGAAGATTAAGTCAAAATCCATTACAAATGTGGTAATATATGAATTGGAGACAAAAAATGTTATAATGAAAAAATGAAAAATTAAAATACCATGATGATAAAATAATTACTATATAATACTTCAAAAATATGTCATAGATACACCGTATAAAATTAGTATGTTGGGATTATGAAATTTAACCTTCTAATGCAAAAAATTGAGACGAAAATCACTTCCCATGAGTCTAACTTTTCATGTATTTATCTATATTCATGAATAATAAACATATGTTAATTATTTACATAACTTATATCCTTTTTAAATATTATTATTAATTTAATTTCACATTTTATAATATTTTATATAACTACTCATCAATTAAGTTTACATCTTTTATTTAGACTATATTAGGTTTATGTGTTAAAATGAATAAGATTGGTTGTATATATCCAAAGGTTAATTATAAAATCCTATACAGAATAAATTTACTTATATAATTATCATATTTATATATTAATAAATTTTTTAAAACCAATCATGATATATTGAAATGAAAAATTCACCAAAATTACAGTCATAGAGATAGTAGGTTATACATACCCAAGAATAACATTCCCATTTTTCCATGATCTGTATTGAAATAAGGTATGTAACATTTATATTTTTATAATTATAATTATATCATAAATAATATATTTTTTCATAATATTTTCTTATATATATATAATTCTTGTGATATAAAAGGAATAAAATTCTATTGAGGAGGTGGTAGTCCACACATCCACAAATGAAGTTATTACTTTTTCTGTTTGTGAAAGGGAGTTAAAAAATTGATATATTTTATTTATATAAGTGTATTTATGTAATGAATATCATCTGTATTTTATGTATGTAACATATTTTAAATTATACACATCGTTAATAATTTTAATTAAATATTTGAATGTATCATATCCCATTAAGGATGAAACACTATACACTTCCACAAATGATGTTATCATATTAAAAAAAATTCAAAAGTATGATGGTATGTGTTGAATTAAAATTAAAAAAGCATAATGACAACCAAAATAATATATATATATATATATAAATATATTAATAATAATGTTTCTATGGTAATTCACAACGATGATAAGTTGTAAGGAAAAAACGAAACAAAATATTGTATAGGGTGGTAATTCATCGTACATGAACGATAAGTTAATTACCCATTTTATGGAAGTGTTTATAGGTTTAAGTATAAACCATAACATAGAAACATAAAAATATATTTTTTATATTTATTTTTTTTATAATAATGGAATAATAACAAATTAATGGATAAAAAAATAAATATAACACAAGTTCACATTAAAGAATTATACTACTTTTCAGGTAACTCCTTTTGGATTTCCCCAGATAGATTATTTGGTAGGTTTTATTACAAAATTGTAGAATCTAGGGTTAAGGGAGGGATTTTGGGAAATTATTTTGGCTGGTTCTATACAATCCAAAGTGTATTGATAGGTAAGAATAAGTAGGGAATGTGAGTGTCTTTTTATAGTGGAGGGGGAGTGGAATTCTTCTAAATATATAATGGTAAACTCTATTGGGAGGTATCTCTTACATAATATGACTCCAATAATGGTTAAAATTACATACAAGAGGTGATAATGTCAGAAACTATCTGTAAAATTGTTTTTGGACAACTTAATATGTCATTTGGATTTATAAGATTAATTTTTTAATTAGA
Organism: Viscum album; assembly: GCA_963277665.1. Lineage (NCBI taxonomy): Eukaryota > Viridiplantae > Streptophyta > Magnoliopsida > Santalales > Viscaceae > Viscum > Viscum album. The sequence goes on along the minus strand of OY728156.1, from coordinate 1,425,561,907 downwards.
AGTAACCACATTTTACCTTAATTGCAACAGTTTATGCTAATTATTTTCATTGCTATTTTTTTCAAAAATAATTTTTTAATTAATTTAAATTAAAAAGTATTTGGACTAGAAATATTTATGCAATTTATAATATTCAAATCACTTATATTGAAGAATCAAATTTAAATTACACCTATAGATTTCATGAAAATTTGGGGTTTAAAAGTAAAAAATTCTCAAGTGTTTCATAAATATTTATAACTAAATTAAATGTATTTTTTAATATTATATAAATCTGATGAAATTAAAAAAATTGATCTAATTTTAATTATAATAAAATTAGAAAAAATATTTTACTATGTAAATAAACTGGACTAAAAAGATGTTTTGATCTAAAATTCTGTATTATTCACTCTTCATCAAAATAAGAACGTTCTATACAAAATAATATAAAATAACCCAAAGTTATTTTTTATATTTATTTATTAAAAATAAATTTTATGTTTTCATATAAAAATTATAATTTTTTTAGAGTTTTGGTTTAATGAAAATCTTTCATTAAAAGTCGTCAAACAACCATATAAACTAATAATATTAACATTATTTTATTATTTGTTATAAATATGTATTGCATGAAACACAATATTTTAGAAAAATACATGTCTCTATATTGGTTAAAATATTTTATGTAGCATTCCATTAATGCGTAAATTAATATTTATTTTGTAAATATTAACCAATATTGAAAACCATTTTCGTACTATTACATGAGATGTTACATCCTTTATATTCAATTAGTCTTTTTTTTCATTTATAATAATTTATAATTGATTTATTCGTATTATAAATATTTGAAAACAATAATATCAAAAAAATTAATATTTTTTATTTTTTTCATTCCAACATCTTGGTAATGACTATCATACTAATATTAATAATATATTATTTTCTGTTGAGACTTGGGTTTATGTGTAATATAAGTAATCAAGGGGAGTCAATGTTGCGTGCAACACAAGATAAAATTTTATTGTGTTTGATGGAAGGAAAACTATGTATATCAAGAATCAAAATCCATTGAATCAATAAAATTAATTTGTAATAATATATTTCAAAAAAAACATTTCATGCTGCAAATGATGTTTATGAGATCTCCCAATAGTGGTTACCTTTCTAAATTTATAAGAATTATCCTCATCATCCACTATATATTGGAACTCACCCCTTCCACTTATTCACACATATAAATCCATATGGGACATTTAACCCCTACCAAAATAATTCACCATCATCCTTCCCATAACATTGAAATCCCCAATTAGGGTAGAATTAATACAATAGAAGGCTTTTTGGTATAAACAGAATGGTGTTCCCTGAATAAGAAGTAACATTCTTAAATTGTCACTTTTGTTTGATTTATTCATCACCCATTAAATTTGTTATAAATTTTGGTTATATAATAACATAATTATCCTTAATATAATTACATGTTCTTTTCATAGTTTTATTCCACACACATCTATCAAAAGGAATGAACAATCATCATTCATGTGTATGGTGGAATATAACCTCCCTAACATATGTCATGAAATCCCCCATTACCACATTTCATTGTTGGAAATATTTATTGATTTATAATTTATATATGTAAAATATAATATTTATAATTTCTTTATGATTTTTTAATTTTCATATAATACATACATTCATTATATTAATTTTTTTGGAATACAATAACATCCTATGCATACGTGTGGAATTCCACCTCCTCAAAGTGATGTGATTTGTTCAAAAATTTCATGGATTATATTAATGATGTGATTATAAAAATATGTGATATATATATATATCATAATGATGAAACTTTATTATATATATATACATATGACCAAATTTTTATATAAATTAAGGAATTGGAAGTAGCGTTCAGGCGTACGTACGACCTAAAATCTCCACAAACAGTGCATTTCATGTCCTATCTCGAATGTTTATGGATTGTTATAAATATATATATACTGAGTATATAATATTTATATCATAGTTTATTGGTTGAAATTTATTAAATTATTATTTTCATAAGAATAATATAATATGTCCAAAAATTCATAGAAATCATGACTATTTACACCCAAAATGCTGAAAATAGTGAAAGATTGTTAAGAAACAAGAAATTAAGATGTTATATGATATTTATGTTTTATAATAGTTGGGTTATAATTTAATAACAAGATTAAAAATATTGTACATAATTATAAAATGTGATCAAATAAATGGAATCGTAAGTTTATTTTATTTGTGAATTTACATTCCATTGAGAATCATTTGTTAATATGATCTAATTCATATTAATGTGGTTTATATGAAGATGAATTTTCATTTATTATCAAAATTCACTCAAATTTCATGTTATTATATGCTTCTACCTGAATTATCAAGTCCAAGGGGGGTATAACATGAAAAGTACTAAGTGGTAAATGTTATATTTGTAATGTCACGTTCAATTGTGATTGTTACCTTTCTATTGAAACAATATCATCCTTGTAAACATTTTCCATAAAATATCATTTATTTTAGATATCCAAAAAATAATTTGAATGCAAGAAATATTTCATAAACAATATACCATTTTTTCATATGGTTTGTAACTAAAATTTATTTCATTAATTGGGGAAACATTGGTAAATATGTTTCTTTTAACCAACATATAAATTTGATAAGGCAGATTATTCATTAATAAAATTTATTATTAGATTAATGAATAATTATTGGGACATGTACAACATGGATTTGGCTCAGTTAAAGATATCTCCCCTGATACATTAGTAGTCTCATGAGATGAATCATTTTTCCAATCATGTGGGATTTTACATGATATTTTATAAACCATCTTATGAATATTTGTGATGGAAATGATACCATCTACTAATATAGGATTCCATCAATTATTTAAGAAACCAATTAATTCTGATTGTATTTTTATTTTTCCATGATATTTTTTTCATTGAGATTATATATATATGTACTATATTCTCATTTTAATGTTAAATTAATGTGTTTCAGTTTATTATTTTCCCATATAAATATTTCATTATCAAGTTATATAAATATAATATTTTTTTATATATTTTACATGGAACTATGAATATGAACATTTATTCATTACTTATTGTTTTGTATATACCATTAGTGATCAATTGAGCTCACCCTTACTTTTTTCCTTTCCTAAAGATATTATGAATAAATCATTCAACTAGCTTTGAATGATACTGTTCATTTCATTTTATTATGTATCATGTTTCATTTTATACATCCCAAGATATTTTTCTTATCATGTGAGTAATATATTTTAGAAAAAAACTAAACATATTGGTCTTTCAAAATTTGATTTCTTCTAATTATTCCTATGTAATTAATCAAGGCACCAACTCCAAACTTCTGGGTTTATGGTGTTTTATATTGAATTTTATGACTTTATGATTAAGAAATGTTGATTATAGATAAATATTAAGATGAAATAAGATGTATATGTGATCAAATACATGTTATTTTTTAGTTAAAAACATTTGAAATACTATAAAAAAATTATTTATCATAATATCTATGATGAAATTTGTGTGTTAATATTGAATATTAGAATATTGATGATGCATTTCAACATATAATGGATTATTAATTTCTTTAATTATCATACCGTTTACTAACTATTTGTGTTTTCTATTAATATATAAATATATGATAAATTGTTTTTTGATATTTTGTATAATTATATTATATGACTAATGCTAATTTTAGTTATATATTTAGAAAAAAATCATCATGAATACTCATCATTTAGATAAAAATATGATATTGTGGAAAAATAGATTGATGGAAGAAATTAATCTTGTAAATAAAGAATACTTTCATATGATCGTATTCAAGATGGTAACATAATTCTTTTACAATAGATAAAGGATATTGAAAAAGAATATTTATAATATAATCGTTATTTATAATGAATTGATAGTCTATCTCAAAACAATTTGGTATATGGTTTAATAGTTATCGAAGCCCTCATCCTCACTGACATTCTTATGATATATGATCTATATCGCTATTAATTATTTATTAGACATTATTCTTTTCTCTCAAGTCCATATTTTTTATTTCTAATAATACTCACCTATTTGAAACCTAGTTATGTATTATTCAGGATTTAATTTGAATTTATATTTACATCTTCGCTGGAGGGACATTAATTAACCCATTTTGCGATTTATAATTCCAAAAAAGGTATTTTTAGAGGGAAAACTTCTATTAATGTGATCAATTAAAATTGTGAGGGAATATATTTTTAATAAATGGGATAATGGTACACCATAAAATTTTAAAAAAGGACATTATGTTTGATAACACGAAATAACCACAACACCAATCTTAAATAAACCATAAAATATTATTATTTAAATTTGATTTGTATAAACTAGATTTAAATTTGGAATCATTTAATATAGTTAAACTAATATAAGAAATATATATATATATATATATATTGGTCTTAATCAATTCAGAGGTATTTATTAATTTCTTATTATTATGACTCTATTTATATAGATTCCAATTATTTATTTAAAATATGTTTCTTTTTCAAAAAAAACATTCCAATTTGAATTTTTGAGAAATTTTTTTAATTGATATGTAGACATTTTATCAATATTCATTGATAATATATATATATATATATATATATATATATGATCATGACAACTAATTTATCTTATAGTGATCTTTTGATATTTTTTCTAGTAATTTGGAATTTTTAATGATCATTGATAAATACTAACTTCTTATTTTAAAAATATTTTATTCAAAATTATTTAAAATATAAAACTATATTTATTATTATATTTAAAATCTCATTATTTACCATTTATTTGAAATAGTCCCATAATTTTCTTTGAAAATAATTTCATAGTTTAATTTATTATAAAAACATTTTATAATTTAAAAATTTAATTTTTCTAAAAAAATCGTCATGTTTTTTCGAGTTTAAAATTAAAATAAATCATAATACATAAATTTTTTCATTTTTCAAAAATTTATTCCAAATTTTAAATTATAGTTTCTATGTTTAATAAATAATTATAGTAATTTTTTAAACTTTTTGAATAATAATATAAGTAATTTTTGTTACCATGCTAAATGGTAATTGATAAAATTATAATTAAACATAAATTGGGAAGGGGTAAAAAATTACATAACACTTGGATTAATTTAATTGAATGATTATATCCCAACCATAATCAATTTTTTTTGATTTATTGTATTTGGATATGATATTTTCTTTTATAATATTTAGGTGATAAATAAATCCAAATACGTCACTGTATTGATTTTAATATATATATATATATATATATATATATATATATATTAACAATGGGATAAATAGAAAACATGTTATGTTATTATTAGTCATTTTAATGATAAATATTTTTATCATGTTAATTTTTTTATAATTATTAGTGATTATATACTTTGTTTAAATGATTATGCAATGCTGACATTGTTTTTCTTCTTTAATTGAAAAAATCAATTAAATGAATTTCAAAACACAAAAAAAATTAATTATTTAACAACTATACTATGTTAAAAGTATTTTTAGATAAAAATGACATATTATAGATAATTTTATTTATTTGTATCAAATTCTACTATAGTTATCATGTTTTAAAAGTCAAATTAGACGAATTGTTTAAAATTTTAAATTAATGATATAATGTAATAAATAATTATTATAAAAATGTTTTAAAATTTTTAAAAACCTATAATAAGTAAAATTAATTAGTGTATGGTTAATACTATTATACAAGGTACATTTATTTTCCATTTCCCATTTAGAATACATATCTGAACCCCCTAAATGTAAAAAATAGTATTATCATAGTAATTGTGAAAATGTTTAAAGGGGATAAAACCAAAAGATAACTGAAAAAACATATTCAAAATATGTCTAAAATTTAATTAATTCAATTGGTACATCAAATAAAAATTATGTGTTATAATATTAATTTTTAGGATCCATTTTATAATGATAATTAATTTATTTTAATTATATATTTCAAGAAATTCCAAGAGTTCATTTCCCATCTCTTATAAAAGATCTCCTCTTCTTCTCATTTAATCATACCTAGAAATAATTTTTTCATGGAATGTACCCACTCAAATTCCACCATTAATCCCCTATACATTTACATTAGTCCATATATATGGTATAACATCATCTTTATAGGTAATAATGTATACTGAAGTGTAGGTTGTCTGAAGATGTGGTATACAATTAAATTGAACATTTTTTATTTCATCATCAACTCTTATTAAGTGTTAATTAACCACAGCTATATTGTAAAATAAATAAATATATTATATATTTATGTTATTATATTGATTTAATAACCCATATTTATCCCCAATATCCTTTAAATCTGATAGGAATCCATCTATTGTGTGTATTGTGGTCCATCGCCTTGTGGAAAAATGTAATTCGTTTTCAATCACCTCCACTCATAGATGGTTATAATGATTGATTCTATTTATATATATTATTATAATGACATATTTATAATTATTAAATGATAATATATAATATAAAATCTTATCATTTCATTTATTGAAAATTGATAATGTCTGTTGTGTGTATTTGTGGATCACCACCTCCATGAATAGATGTGATTCACTTTTCATCACCACTTCACATAGATGATACATATAATTTCATTTAAAAAAATAATATGAAATTAATGATATAATTATCATAATTTAAATTTAAATTAATACATATATTTTTCCATAATTTTCTTTGAAAATTTGAATCATTACATATTTATATGTATGCCATATCGTCTACATAACAATAAAATAGTTAATTTTTTTAACATAATTTATTGTTTTTTTAATATAATTAATACATAAAGCTGATAAATATTTAATTGTAGTCATTATATATTTTATAGAATAATTACTTAATTGAAAATATTAATCCAACTATATTCATTTAGTACATGTGATATAAATATCATTAAAATCAGTTTATGTGAACATAAATAAATTATATATAGCATGTAAATAAGGAAAAAAATAATAATAAACTTGAAAAGGGATTTGAATAAATAAAATACTGGATAAATTATTATTATTTATTATTATATAAATCATTTTTGATGATTCATACTTGGGGTAAGGGACACCTTACTTAAAAAACTTCATTCTAAAAGTTTTCATGTTTTATTTTTTAGGTATTTCTCTTATATATTTTTGTTCCTATTAATTCTTCATGAAAATTATTATAAATTAATAAAGGGTTTCCAAATTTTAGCCTTCACCTTATTTTACATTATTTAAACTATATTCAATGGAATTTTTATAATTTTTTTTGTAAAAGACATTCATTTAAAAAATATCTTGTAGAGTTTCATTTTGAACTATTATTCCTCTATGTGAAAATTATTTAAAATATATTAATTGATATATTTATATTGAAATAAAATAATTATCATCAATATATTTTTTCCATTTTTAATATATTTTAAATTTTTAAAATTTCATCTTCTTACAGAATTTTTTTCATTCTTTACAAAAGACAAATGTAATGCTCTATTTTTTAAAATATGTTGACAATGAGTTTTCCCACCACTATATAAATTTTTTTCATAGCATCCATTAAAACATTTAATTATTTTTTGAAATAAAAAACCTATTTTCGATTGGTTTATTTTTGGTAATGAAAATGGATTTTTGAAAAATATTATTTTAATATCTGAATGTTTTTTTTCAAATGGGCTTAGAATAACTTTTCAATGATATTACAACAATGGTGAAAGAATTAAATATTTTATTTAAGATATGATACTTAATAAATATATAGTATTAACGGGTAGTCCTGATATATCTTACATGATGTCTTAATCCCCATTATATATTGGGAAAAATGGGAAGCCCAGATATACATTTTATGAAGGCTAATCATAAATATTAATCCTCAATGAATTTGGTATATTCATTATCATACAAGGAAATGAGGGAATTACTAATGTGTACAATCCTTTAATGTAACTAGAATATTGTTATTTATAACAAGGGTTTTAAAATTTTATGAATGTGATGGTTTATATTTCTTAAAATGGGTTTTATTTTATTTTTATGGGGGTTAAAGGTCTTCATTAAATAAAAAGTGTGTGTTTATTATGTGTAAAGGATTTGTTTCATCTGTTGAATAATAATGTGACAAAAGAATTTATTTCATTAAGAAACATGTTTTTTAGTGGACTAGAAATTTTATTTTCTTATGCCCCTTACTGAGTTTCTTCTCATATTATGTTTAAAATTATATTTCATAGGGTTTTAAGGAAGTTTATGGAAAAGGATGAGATCAAGATAAAAATTTTAAATATACATCATTAAATGAAAACATTCCACTTTTAAAAATATATTTAAATTTATTGATAATAAATAAAATTTTACACATTTTAAAATATATTTTCTTTATGAAAACATTATTACACAACTCTCTAAAACTATAATACTAAAATATCTCCAATAATGAAAGTTTGTGGGTAATAGTTTAATATAACAAAAATATACAATGTTTAACTCTTTGAACATATAATCATTACCTGATGAATCCCACTAATTTTAGTCCCATCATGTTATTTCGTTAGAATGTATTATTTCCCTTAATGTTACATAATTTATGTATTTATCTGATTGAAAAATTATTTTTAATGAAAAATGAATTTATTTCATTAATCAATATAAAATCATTTTCTTACTCATAAATATTTTAAAAAAATGTTTTAATGGTTTTTTTAAGAATAAACTAGGATTGGTTAAATTAATATTATCAATTATTTAATTTGGAAAAAATATTTGAAAAGGAATGATCATATCATTTTTCGAATGAGGTACTTTTTGAATGTTCCAGAAGATATATGAATGAAACATTTTATTTTAACTTATTTGAAATAAAAAGAACTTCTCCCCATTAAAACCACTGAATTCTTTTATGATTATTTTATATGTTTCCATATTTATTTTAAAATTAAATATTTTCAAAAATATTTTATTAATTTATCTATTCACAATTACTTATTAAAATTGTAAATGATATTTCACTTTAGAATTTTTTTAATGGAATTTTTTGAAGCAATGATAAGAATCTTTTGGGATTTTCATGTTTTAATCGGGATGTGATCTAATGGTAACATACTTATTATTTCTAAATATGTTTTATCAATATGTTGATGATGTGTCTATTAAACATATTTATTTTCTGTGGGTTATATTATGTTAAGATTATGAAATATATTTGAAAACAATTTTGTATTCAATGTTTACTATATATTGACAAAATGATTATTTTGTTATCTTATAGAACACATATTTATTGATTTCATTATGTTATTGGTGGGATTGAAATTATATATCCATCCAATGCATAAAATAATTTATTATATATAATTTTATAAGTAGACTATAAATATATTTTCAAAATCAATTTTGAGAAATAATTCTTAACCCATTACCTAAAACAAGTTTATATGAATGATCCATTATGGGAATGAATTTGATTAGTTTGATTCAATATGAGAAACATGTTTTGATTCTTGATACATCATCATTTCATTATCATGGTAATAAACCTCGAAATTAGAAGTGTTTTATTTTATATTATGGTGTTATACATTTTTTTAAAAGAATCTTTATTTCATAAGTGATTTATAAATACTTCTAAGCCTAATTATTATTTTCTTTGGAAATATAAATTCATTATCCCAGTACACGTGTATATGATTTATGATATATTGGGTATAAAAATTGTATGTTATGGTATTGATCACATACTAAGATTCATATCATATGATTCTATATGATCATCGATTGATATCTCCCCAATTTACCCATACTAAGTATCTAGGATCACCCATTATTATGTTTTTTCGCTATGTTACGAGAATAGGATTATGTATAATATGTCTACAAAGAGTATTAAGTGGAAATATATTTATGGGAGAAGATGAAGATATTGATGATTAAAGAATATTGTGTATCTATTCTCTAATGTATCTAAAACATTATTCTCTAGGGGAATCTATTTTTAGAATATATTGAATACTAATGTAAAAATAACTTAATATTTAAACATGAAATCATTGGACCTTTTTTGTTGGCAGGAGAAACAATTTTAGTTTTTCTTTAGAAACAATGATGAGAAAAAATTATTATGATCTCTAGGATAATTCCATGAATAAAACAATAACCAAAATGGTTTTTAGTTACCATGTGTAAAATTTATTTAACATAAGGATCCCAAGTTAAGAAGAATGTGTATTGATTTATAATTCTTATAATTTTTTTACATAATAATTTTTTAAACTATTTTTTCACTTGTATTTTTTCTTTTCGATTAAATATAATAGTTATATCTAGAATACATCTTTCTCAAAATTATTGTTTATATAAAATACAATGATTTTCATGTTGATAATCCAAAAACTATTGGAGATGGATTGCATGACCATTTGGTTATTATCATGAAAATGTATCAATCCATTAATCATGGTGAGCTTCTGGATGATTTGATTAAAAAAATTTACATTATATCTTTTTTTAAGAATGATTCAACTTTATTTAGTGGGATACATATCCACCAAATATTGAGATATTTATTAATAATATTGATAAAAATTTATCCATTTTACAATACATGGAACATGTAATTTTTCCCAAATTAATCAATATATAAAGGAAGTATATATCAATTTTGGTATCATATTATGAAGATAATCCAAGAAGATGAAATTGAATGTATGGAATGGTCTGTGTTTAAGAATATATCATTTCTGTAATTACATAACTCATATTGTACATTAAATGATGGATAATAACTTCCTTAATATGAAGGAAAAGGATTATTTGTATATTAGTACCTATGTGAAAACTTTTAAATGATTTCCAAGGCATACCATGGGATTAATTATTATACCAAAATGAATAATTTGTTGATTCATTAGTGTATTAAAATAAATTCAACAAAATTTCTTATAATTAAAATACATTAGTATCTTTGAAGAAATCACTCATTCTACAGTCAAGGTAGAAATTTATAATTAAGATTTTCATCATTCACATTGTTTTGATATGAAATGGAAGACCCAATTTCAAGAAATGTATAATATAACACATGGCGGAAGAAAATTTCATCCTTCTATATGATAGAAATATGAGATGTATCATCAGTGTAATTTCATTAATAATATCATGAGTTTGTTTAAATGTTGAATGGTGGGTCATTAACCCAATTAATGATAAACGGTGATAAATAGACTAGTTAATGTAATACAAGATAATAAGACAAAAAAGAATACACCACCCAGGATATAGTGCTTAAAATAAATGGTGAAAGATAATTTTACCATACAATGAAAAAACAAATTATCTTATTTATGATGATATTCATCAAAAACCTCTAAATCCTTGTGAAAAAGTTGAATCCTTTGATATCATGACTATTGAAGTGGGTTTTGAGAATTATGTGGTAAAATGTTCGCCAATCATCCATTATAAAGCATATAATGTATTATTTTATTATGTTTCAATAAACTGTTTAATATCTAATGAGACTACATAGGGTTTCGAATTGACTCCTCAAATAGTTGATTCTATTTCAGTATTAAAATCCCTTAATGGTTTGATGATTGCATCACATTTCTATGATTCTTTTTTAATCAACTTATTCATCCTCACATTTAGTTCAATATTGTTTTTGGATTGGAATGGATTTTCATAAAAAAATCACCCATCAATTTTATAGGTGGGCATGTCTCATTTGAAATTCATTATGAACATATGATCCTCTATCTATTCAGTAATAAATACGATATTTTTAAGGAAGACATATCAATTATATATATCTTAACTGTTCTTCCAAAGGGTTGTTTATCTCATATGGTTGTGGTAACACCCTGTAATTATAATATAATAAAATAATATAAAAAAATAATAATATAACATATCTTAATTTTAAATTCCATATCATATTTGACACATTACACCAAGATTTAAAAACCCATGAAATAAATTACATTAAAATTAATATCATTAAAATCATGTAAAAGAAAAAACATCAAGTCTTAATTAACTGTATTATAATATATTTTTATAGACTAGTTATTAAATTATTGGGAATTTTTTGACCCTATATGATATGGTAGTTTTCATAATCACAAATAATGTTTGACTGTATTTTCAACTCTTTCATGCTCTTTAATATCTATAGGTAAATCAATTATGCCATACAAAAAAATGCACTTAAAAAAGTAAATAACCTATATTCTAGAATAAATATGTTTACAAGTGTATTCATACATGTATGTTTGGATATCATATAGTATTGTAATGATTTGTGTGAGAGCCTCATAATCTTTTTGAGTTCATATCACCGATAATATGTTTGATACATTGATGTTCAACAAATTGATGTTTGACACACCGATGTTCGACACACAGAGGTTCGACACACCGATGTTTGACACACTGATTTTCGAAACACTGATGTTAGAGACTCGGACATTCAACACAATGATGTTTGACACACTGATGTTTGATACACTGAAGTTTGAAACATAGATGTTCGACACACAGATGTTCGAAACACCGATGTTTGACACGCTAATTTTTGACACACCGATGTTTGACAAAACGAAGATGACACACCAATGTTGATAGACCAAATATGACACACCAAAGTTGACACACTGAAGTTGACACAATGATGATGACAGACTAAATATAACAGACTTAAGATAACAGACCGATATAAAAGACTCACCAATAGGCATAAATAACTTTTTTGATTTTATTAATTCAATTTTATTTCTAACAGTCTAATTTAGTCAAATTAATGTTTCTTAAATAATTTAATTTTTTCTATAGGACTATCTGTAGAGAGTATGAGGTACGAAAATTTGTGCAGAGCTTCATGTATAGTGGACCATGATGTATAAAAAAACTACAACCTCATCTCAAGAAGTGAGCTCGAAGAAAACACTAAAATATAGAATGAGTGTATGCTCAGTTTTAAAAAAAGAAGAACTTGAAGCATTTTATCACAAGATTTTGTTTCAAGAAACATCCTACTGAAGATTGATGGACATCCATAAAATGAAAAGTAGAACCATTACACACCTAGAAGCAAGATTACAGAAACTAAAACACTCTGTTCAGAATCCAGAATCCAACTTTAAAAAGAGGATTCAGATACCATTTTCTTGACATCCATTGAGTCTATAGCTTTTATTAAAAACACACAGAGATTCTTAAACCCTATTCTTTTTAATAACACTATTTTGTTATTCATATTACTTTTTGAGCAGTGTGTATATCTATTTGTATCAAACCCACTATCTCTTGATCATAACTGGAGGATATCAAAATATTCTCACTCTCAATCACTATTTACTCTTGTATCCCACGTAGAACAATGAAAGAGCTCCTATGTAAGTTTTTAGTAGTTTTTCCCACGAGTAAGTGTGGTTGAGGTCAAGTGGGACCCAGAATGCCATGTGTGCTATTGTGAACCCAAATAAAGGGTGTAGATAAAATGGTTATTAATATAAACTTCTTCATGACATGTGATCACCAAGTGGAGAGGACTATGTCTCATCTTGAGATTGTACATCATGTTTTATCTGTTGTGTTACTTTTTTTCTTTTATTTTAATTTGATAACTATTTCATAAAAAAAGATAAAATAAGCTCAGATAGTTTGTTAAGAATGTGTTTATATCTTTATTGAATTAGTAGATTAGTTCCAAAAGTTTTACTGATCAAAGATTGGTAAAACTGATAATTTATCAATATTCTAAGGAACTAATTAAACATTCAAAACTATTATAAATTCACTACAAACTAACATTGTTTATTATTGTTATTAGGGGGTGTTATTTTAAAGATCCTATTTGATCAAAAATTTATATAGATACCCAATTCACTCCACCCCACGCTCTTGGGTCATATACTCTGACCAACATTTTGTATTAGAGGAAATTTTAATGTTACGGTTAGTTTTCAAATTGTGTCAAGTGTGTTTACTGTTGTTTTCAAAGATCTCAAAATGTATAATATTTATAAATTTTTATTTCCTTCCATATATTTTATAATCTATATCATAGAAAATAGATTAGAAATGGATTCTACTAATAGACTACAATTCTTTAATGGAACCAACTATTCTCACTGGAAGCTTAAAATGAATATATATCTATAAAGAATGGGATTTGAAATCTGGGCTCCAATTGAAAGTAAATATGCAATACCTTAAACTGATAGAAGTACTTGGTATGAACCTACTAAGACTGCCTATAACCATAATTATAAAGTAATGTATAATCTGTATTGTTCACTAGGAGATGAAGAGTTTAACTGTATCTCTACTTGCAAAACTACACATGAAATTTGGGACACTTTATCTGTTTTCATAAAGGAACATCGAATATTAAAGAAATGTGATTAAATACATAAACTATTAAATATGACAACTTTATAATGAAGACTGATGAGTCAAGTTCTGATATGTATCTCAGGTTCTAAAAAAATGTGAATACAATGATTTCATTAGGAACATATGTAATGGACAAATAACAAATTATAAAGATACTCAAATGTTTACCTGAAAGATGGTGTGGAATGTCTTTGTCTATTAGAGAATCATGTGATATTGATATAATTCCAGTGAGTAAATTGATTGGAAGATTAATGTTGTATGAAGAATAATTTAAGGTAAATCAATAATAGGATGAACCAAAACAAAATTATGTAGGCTTCAAAAAACTGCATCTAAAGGTAAATACAAATAGAAACATCCAAATGCTATTGAAATCCCAAGAAGTGATGAATTAACATCAAACAGTATTAAAGAAATGGATCATTTGGCAAGATGATTCAAGAAATTTTATAGGAAAAATATGTTTTCCAAAAAGCCCAATTACAAAGACAAGCTTGATAACAAGGTAAATTGGAAAAAGGATTGGATGAAAACTAAAAAATCAGAAGATATCATTTTCTACAAATGTAAAAGGAAAGGGTATGTCAAGGATGACTATCCAATCATAAACTACAAGAAATGATATTAAAATAAGGGTAGAAGGTATAAGTAAACAATGACGCCACCTAGAGTGCCTCGGAGGATAGATCAAGTGAATATAGATCATCGTAGAATGTGAAAGAGGATATGGAAAATATGTGTTTCTTAACAATCAGAACAGAGTTAACCTTAGACTCGCTGGTACATAACTCTTATTATTCTGAAAGTGAGTCGGGGAATATGAAAAATGATGAATTATTCTAATATTGCAACATGTTGGAAGAAACATGTAAGGAGTTGAGATTAATGTACAAATCTCTGAAGAAAAAACATTCTCTTACTGTGACTACTACTTATGAACTTATAATTGAAAAAGAAAAAAAATGCTAAACTACTCAAGGAAAACTGTAACGCCCCGACCCTAGTTACCTAGAGTCGGTGCATTATTACATTACATTGGCATGATCACGAGAAAGATCAAGTCTCGAAAGATCGATTAGTTTAGTAGCCTTGGAATAACTAGATACATCCTTAATTTTTTTACATTACATCATAAAAAAAACATCTTGTCTTCATATCCCCTCATACTATCCCTGCAGGTCATTCATAAATTACTTCTTCATAATCCTGGGAAAAATAAAACATTGAAAGGGGTGAGCTCAGATGCTCAGTAAGGATAACATTATAGCATAAGATTTCATAAATAAGCATAAACACTTAAGGAAATTTATAACTAAAACAAAAGCCTTTGAAACTTGAACTTCAGCATAAAATGGAAAAGGTAAAATGAAATAATGCCATTTACTTACTCACATGGATATTCTACTAGTCAAATGATCACATGCAATATCAATAACCACTTTCATAATGATGGAATGCATAATGCCAGACTATCATAACCACATAGCCAAGGCCTCGTGCCAAGACTACAAATAAGATTTTGCCAAGGCCTTGTGCCAAGACACTAGTTTGTCTCATGAGACCTACCGATGCATCGAGGAGCTATAGCGGGCTCCACCCGTCACTTATTAAGTCCAATGCATTCCTCATATGAACAAGTTTAAACATAACATAAACATTCGTATTGAATCTAGCATACGAAATGTCAATACTTTTACCACAAAACTTGAATGGTTTAAAAATAACACATCCACAGTCAAACATAACTCATTCGATACAATATGGAAGATTGTATTGTATCACATTAACCTCAATCAAGAATAATGAAGGATGTTGACATAGATGAAAATAATCATCAAAACTATTTGAGAGAAATATCCCCCTTTTCTTGAAAACATTTAAAAGTCACACTATTTGTCAAAAAGCCATTTAAAAATAGATTTTTGAATCAAAGTGTCCCATACCACTTTGAAACTTTTTAAAAGGATTTTTAATTTTAAAACTTTAATGTCCATATAAATAAATCCTTAAAACCATTTTTAAAATATGGACATTAATGAGCATGATTTAGAAGAATAATTCTTTAAAACATTTTAAAATGGTATTTTGGTTAGAGTTTCTAACCAAAAGAGAGACACTTGAATACAAATAATTGAGGTAATCAAAACATTGTAATATCATGAGAATAAAGGAATTCATGATATACTATGTAAAAGTACATTATATACACCACATAAAAGTGATTTGGTGTATATCATCAAATAAGTCTCAATGGAATGTAAATTGAGATGAAATCTCTCATAAAGGTTGTATCCTTTGGTTAAGGATAAATCAACGACATAATTATGTGTGACAAATATAAATACACTAAATATGATTGGATATTCAGTGTAAATCAATAAAAGTATATTCACACATATTCTTGTAAAAACAATACCAACGAATTGGATGTTTAACTCAACAAATGGAGAATGAGTTAAAATTACTCTTATCAAATTCATATCAATGAATTGAGAATTATCAATGGAGTGATTATGTGTATCAAACTTATATCCACAGGAAGGGGAGTGGAAATTATGACATAATCAAATGAATAGTGATTCCACACATAATCTTGGGGTAATATAATCAATGAAATATGTGTAAAGCCAAATGAGTGGAAATTGAAATCTCAAATTCCCTTATTGATTAGGTAACTTAAGAAACATACACCCATGAAAGAATTATCATACCATGATGATGTAAATACCCATAAATAAATGTATATAACACAATGAATACAATCATGGGCAGTACACATACACCACATGCAATAATTAAGTGGTGATCAATGGAATTCTCACGGAATTAAAAGTGAGATAAGAAAATCCCTTACATTGTAATTTTTCCTTGGATGATGGTAGGTTTACCTCCTGTATAATGGTGAAATAATTGTTATTGAATAATACAAGAATCATTTACTTTAATATGATATCATATATGATCTTTTAACATTGATTTGTTAATAATATCTTACAATTATCGTCATTTCGGGTGTTAACGGGTTCATTTTACTTTATATTCTTTATTATGTGAGCCAAATTCGTTTTTAATGGGATGTATATTATTCATATCCAGAATGATATAAAGTACTTATATACTATTTTTAAATCATCAAATTATAATTATACTTGAATGGATATGATGGACAATGAATCGCATCGCGTTCGTGGAGACGGTAGTCCGCACGTACGCACGAACGCTACTTCCATTTAATTTTTCATTTTAAAAGAATTTAATCCAAATGATACATAGGTATATTATTATTCCAGTATAATATAATATTTTATATATGTTACTTAAGTTCATTAACACCATCCTTTATACGTTCCATGTGTGGTATGAACGAGTCATATCATTTTAAGGGGGCGGTAGTCCGCACTTCCTCAAATGAAATTATCGTATGTATATACAACATGAAACGAATAAGGATATGAAATAAAATGGAATTACAGAAGCTTATATATAAAATATATATCATTAATATCATATTTAATTACAGTGCCATCATAATGGCCACCATGAGAGGTGGTAAGATGTATTTGAACAATCGTCGTTTCGTGAGGCGTTAGTTTGCCATCCACAGAAACATTATGTTCATCATCCATTAGATGGAGTTGTGTGTATGTTTAGTTTGAATCCTTCTTATAACAACATCCTAGTATATTGTGGATACTGGTGTTGTTACAAAAGAAAGGAACTAAAAAGAGTTTGGGGGTTGGAGAAGCAAAATAATTGAAAATAATTTAAGAGAAAATGTTACCTTTAATTTAGGTAACTCACTTTGGTTGGAACCAAAGGACTTCTTGAAATGATTTCTGCCTAAGGGGAAGCTTCAAGGAGGAGTAAAGGGATGTGGGTAGCTTAGTTGGGAAGAGTTTGGACGAGCCAAGTGGCTTGAGAGGTGTGAGGAATGAGTAGAAGTGGTCTCCTTTTATAAGGGAGAGGAGGGGCTCTTTAGGAAAGAGTGAAAGTATTACTTTATAATATAATTATATTCGGTTTATAATGGTCCAAAAATCATTGAGGTCGGAGATAAGATGACTAATATTCTAAATAACATCAACCAATAAGAATTGGACAGGTTTTAGTTAATATTTTAATCATTATAATCTTATTTATTTAAATGATTTATTAATGAGGTAAACATTTCATCATTATTGTGTCATTAATAATTTAAATTATTTGATGTCTAAAAATTATAAATAAAATATCATTATGTAGGAAATCTTGTTAGCTTTCTAATGAATATTTATAATCGAAAATCCAACATGTATAACCCTATGTAAAAATTGTTCTTTTAAAAGATGTAAGCTTATGCCATTTTTGTATTCATTTTAACTTAATTAAAATAAAGTGTCATTATCACTTACAAGTGGATCAATGGGGTCCCAAAATTGACCCAAAGATGCCCATGGTCGACCATTTATCAACCAATAGGGTTAAGACACGTTTTAGGGTAATTTAGTATTATTATAATATTATTTTTTAACCCTTATTTACCGGATTTACCCTTAACCATGGTAAATAAAATATTTACCACAGTAATTATTCAAAATGTCTAAAAATAAAAGTTACCTATTTACACAATTTGGACATCCTGATTCCAAATATGGAATCCATTTTTCTAAATTCAAAACACAGAAGTGGCAGAAATTAATTTAAAATTAATTCCCGTTGTCAAAACAAAAAGCGTGTTTTTAAGAGGTAATAACTATCAAAAGATTGACACTTGTTTATGTTCGGTTTAATTGTAAAATTATGCCCAATGATCAACATTATATTAAATGGTAAAAATATATTCTAAATATACTTTAAAACCACTCAAATTCACAATTTATCACTATTAATTATTTTGATTAAAAAAGTTGTTTTTAATTAAAATTTAGTAATTTTCACTATTCATCAAAATATAAAAGTTATCCGAAAAGTACCAAAATTTCAGCCTAGGCTAATTTCAATATTCCGAATACAAAAATGAAGTCCATTTTGAAATATAAAATATATATGATTTCAAAAATTAGGTATTACTATCCACAACGGCTAGTTTAATTAGTTGTGGTGTGTGTTAGAACTCGAGGTTGCGTACAACACACGCTATCGCATTATTCGAAGGGAAACGTACCGTGGAAGCTTGGGGTGTTACATTCACCCCTCCTTCAATAAATTGCGTCCTCGCAATTTTTAAAATTTTGCTTGGGAATATAATGGAAAGTCCCACATCGGAAAAAGAGTCGATAAAACTATCACTTTAAAAGAAAGAAAGAGAGGTATAAGGGTCATCCAAGATAACCCATACTAGGATTCCATGTAAGAAAACATGGATATGGATGATAAACTAAGTGTCAAGTTCTGATGGAGAGGGATAGAAATCATGATCAGGAGAATGTTAACAATGAGAAAACCACAAACTTGTGTTGGGACAAACGACCATTAGTCTCCTAGTAGGAAAGTAAACGGACAACATTTTTTTTAAAGTTACATTACATAAGGAAGAGGAATTCATTTATGATATTGACTAAGAACATTATGAGATATACTTACATTTTAAGTAAATTTTCACTCTTTAATAAATTTCCCCCACTAACTCAATTTTTTTTTAAACGATGAGTATTCAAGAAGACTTGGTCACACTGGAAGAGCTAGAATAAACTTCTTTAGAATCACATGATCCATGCAGGATAAACCATTTATTTACATTGTCTTTGAAGATTAATCAAAAACAAAATGGTAAGTGAATGATCTAATGATCTCCCAAAAGGATATTCATTGAGATAAATATGCACTAATCTTAATTTCTAAAATTAAACCAACAGTACCCCAAAGTTAAATAGATACCATTCAATAACCAATTGTCCTTAAAATCCTTTAATATAATCCAAACTAATATTGAAACCCATAACATAGAAGAATTTGATTATGTAGTCTCCCATGTTACATTGTATCTCCAAATAACATCAAATACTCTTAAAGTCACATACTTAAAAGTAATTAACATCATCACATATTCTCTGTTATAGGTTAATCATTTCCATAAATAACCCAAATCACTATAAATCAACAATAAAAATGTAGATAAAAATCCACCATTACTCTACAAATGAAACCTCATTGTATTCTATTTTCCTTGGACATATAGTGTTCCTAACAAAACGAACATCTTCCAAAATAACATTTATCACTTAATCACCAAATCATTTTCCTATACCAAGGGTATTCATTTGATAAGACATAAGAACCAAAATCATCTTATTATTGATCAATAAAATCATTTAACAAAAAAATAGTCATACTAACCAGGGACTTCACGTAGTCCAGTGGTAGGTGATAAATCCCAATCGCACTTTGGTTGTGGGTTCGATTCCCACAGCTTTGTCCGACGCGACGGGTTGTCACACGGTCTACGTGTTGTCCTTTTTCAAAAAATATATTTTATAATATTACCAAAATGAGATAAATTCCTCAAAATAACATAATTTAACCACAAATATTATATCATACCTTGCATTTTCATCCCAAATTATAATAACTTATAATTTCCTCAAACCCAATGATCATATAAGACCAAATGGTTATTTATAACTATATCCGCAACAGAAAAGATAATTCTTCCTCAGATATCATTTTCACATGATAAATTGCAGGTTTACACATACAAGAGAAAATTATTCCAAAGTAATCCCATCAACAAAGAGAACTAACACTTTTAAACATTTCACCATCCATTTATTTCCACATAGGTTCTTCATCATATGTTCCTCGGGTTCCCACATTGCCTCTTCCATCTTATGATTTCTCCATAGATCTTTTACCAGACAAGTCATCCGGTTTCTCAACACTTGATCTTTGGTATGAAGAATTCTGATAGGCTCTTCACAATAAGATAGATCGAGTTCCAGTTATAATTCTTCATTGGTGAGTACATGCATTGGGTCAGGCATGTATTTTGTCACTAGAGGTATGTGGATCACAACATGAACTCTGGAGAGACTAGGAGGATTTGACTTTTGGTAGAATGCGTTCATGTGTCACAATGGTACCTCAGGAATTTTTCAAAATCATCTACTTCCTTTACCCAAAAACTCCTCATCCATTTTGGATTATATCGATGGAAGCATCGATGCATCATAAAAAAATAGGTATTTCTTATATATAATTTTGAGACATCGTCTTTAACATGTTTTTTTAGAAAAATTCTCACTGATTCATCTTCAAATATTTCAAAATAAGGTTTTGGTAAATCAGTTTTCGTATATCCCAAAAGACATAAATATATAATTTGATACATATAGGCTGCTCGAAGGTCTCCATCTTCTGCAGCATCTAGAAAATCATTTAGTGCATCGTAATTTTGAGATAAAGTGAATAATTTGAAAAGACCCTGATGGTACTTCCCACGCTTAGCGTGGTAAGAATGTTGAGAGTGCAATATTATCCCATAGTCGGTACTTGATCCTTGAAAGAATCGTGCAATGCTAGAGGTATTGGATGTCTCATAAAGTTGTTTGCATGTAACTTGGACATTTGAAAAAGTTTCAACATCGTCTGCGCATGACTTCTGGATAATAATTGTAAGTAGTTCTTCAGGAAGAGAGAGAAGAGTTGTTCGTGATCTTGCTCCCTCCATGTTTCAACTAACAAAAGAAAATACAATTAGGGTTTTTTGAATACTTATCTAATAACAATGTAAAAAAAATAGACATAATAGGATAATCTTGTAATTGAACAATATATCCTAACTTGGGGTACCCTATGTTAAAATCTAGGTTATCCACTATCTATTTGCCGACATATATTCTTAGGGGCATTTTTTTGTATTCCCTTAATAATGGTTTATACTAATCTTGTGAATTTACCAAAGCATATCCCCCGGGAGTGTCGTAACCAAGAGTGCAGCAAGGCCCGTTGTCGTGCACCAGTTCCCGTTCGAGTCTAGCTCAAAGCGGTGTTTTCGGGTTTTACCCCTAGGTACATCTGTGCCAGAGCCGCCTCTACCTGCTCGTATCCAGACAGGGATGTATTGCTCGGAAAACTCACAAAATATCTACAATACCAAAATTCTAGGAAGTTCTTCTATACTAATCCTCAAAGTTCATCTTAGGTTTACGTGCTCTAATTAGAGTTTATCTAAATCTAGCTTCCAAGGTTTGTACTAAACTTCCTCTGATACCAACTGTAACGCCCCGACCCTAGTTACCTAGAGTCGGTGCATTATTACATTACATTGGCATGATCACGAGAAAGATCAAGTCTCGAAAGATCGATTAGTTTAGTAGCCTTGGAATAACTAGATACATCCTTAATTTTTTTACATTACATCATAAAAAAAACATCTTGTCTTCATATCCCCTCATACTATCCCTGCAGGTCATTCATAAATTACTTC
This sequence comes from Viscum album, assembly GCA_963277665.1. Taxonomy (NCBI): domain Eukaryota; kingdom Viridiplantae; phylum Streptophyta; class Magnoliopsida; order Santalales; family Viscaceae; genus Viscum; species Viscum album. Next base: position 1,425,538,989 of record OY728156.1, on the reverse strand, counting down.
TTCATAATCCTGGGAAAAATAAAACATTAAAAGGGGTGAGCTCAGATGCTCAGTAAGGATAACATTATAGCATAAGATTTCATAAATAAGCATAAACACTTAAGGAAATTTATAACTAAAACAAAAGCCTTTGAAACTTGAACTTCAGCATAAAATGGAAAAGGTAAAATGAAATAATGCCATTTACTTACTCACATGGATATTCTACTAGTCGAATGATCACATGCAATATCAATAACCACTTTCATAATGATGGAATGCATAATGCCAGACTATCATAACCACATAGCCAAGGCCTCGTGCCAAGACTACAAATAAGATTTTGCCAAGGCCTTGTGCCAAGACACTAGTTTGTCTCATGAGACCTACCGATGCATCGAGGAGCTATAGCGGGATCCACCCGTCACTTATTAAGTCCAATGCATTCCTCATATGAACAAGTTTAAACATAACATAAACATTCGTATTGAAACTAGCATACGAAATGTCAATACTTTTACCACAAAACTTGAATGGTTTAAAAATAGCACAACCACAGTCAAACATAACTCATTCGATACAATATGGAAGATTGTATTGTATCACATTAACCTCAATCAAGAATAATGAAGGATGTTGACATAGATGAAAATAATCATCAAAACTATTTGAGAGAAATATCCCCCTTTTCTTGAAAACATTTAAAAGTCACACTATTTGTCAAAAAGCCATTTAAAAATAGATTTTTGAATCAAAGTGTCCCATACCACTTTGAAACTTTTTAAAAGGATTTTTAATTTTAAAACTTTAATGTCCATATAAATAAATCCTTAAAACCATTTTTAAAATATGGACATTAATGAGCATGATTTAGAAGAATAATTCTTTAAAACATTTTAAAATGGTATTTTGGTTAGAGTTTCTAACCAAAAGAGAGACACTTGAATACAAATAATTGAGGTAATCAAAACATTGTAATATCATGAGAATAAAGGAATTCATGATATACTATGTCAAAGTACATTATATACACCACATAAAAGTGATTTGGTGTATATCATCAAATAAGTCTTAATGGAATGTAAATTGAGATGAAATCTCTCATAAAGGTTGTATCCTTTGGTTAAGGATAAATCAACGACATAATTATGTGTGACAAATATAAATACACTAAATATGATTGGATATTCAGTGTAAATCAATAAAAGTATATTCACACATATTCTTGTAAAAACAATACCAACGAATTGGATGTTTAACTCAACAAATGGAGAATGAGTTAAAATTACTCTTATCAAATTCATATCAATGAATTGAGAATTATCAATGGAGTGATTATGTGTATCAAACTTATATCCACAAGAAGGGGAGTGGAAATTATGACATAATCAAATGAATAGTGATTCCACACATAATCTTGGGGTAATATAATCAATGAAATATGCGTAAAGCCAAATGAGTGGAAATTGAAATCTCAAATTCCCTTATTGATTAGGTAACTTAAGAAACATACACCCATGAAAGAATTATCATACCATGATGATGTAAATACCCATAAATAAAAGTATATAACACAATGAATACAATCATGGGCAGTACACATACACCACATGCAATAATTAAGTGGTGATCAATGGAATTCTCACGGAATTAAAAGTGAGATAAGAAAATCCCTTACTTTGTAATTTTTCCTTGGTAGATGGTAGGTTTACCTCCTGTATAATGGTGAAATAATTGTTATTGAATAATACAAGAATCATTTACTTTAATATGATATCATATATGATCTTTTAACATTGATTTGTTAATAATATCTTAGAATTATCGTCATTTCGGGTGTTAACGGGTTCATTTTACTTTATATTCTTTATTATGTGAGCCATATTCGTTTTTAATGGGATGTATATTATTCATATCCAGAATGATATAAAGTCCTTATATACTATTTTTAAATCATCAAATTATAATTATACTTGAATGGATATGATGGACAATGAATCTCATCGCGTTCGTGGAGACGGTAGTCCGCACGTACGCACGAACGCTACTTCCATTTAATTTTTCATTTTAAAAGAATTTAATCCAAATGATACATAGGTATATTATTATTCCAGTATAATATAATATTTTATATATGTTACTTAAGTTCATTAACACCATCCTTTATACGTTCCATGTGTGGTATGAACGAGTCATATCATTTTAAGGGTGCGGTAGTCCGCACTTCCTCAAATGAAATTATCGTATGTATATACAACATGAAACGAATAAGGATATGAAATAAAATGGAATTACAGAAGATTATATATAAAATATATATCATTAATATCATATTTAATTACAGTTCCATCATAATGGCCACCATGAGAGGCGGTAAGATGTATTTGAACAATCATCGTTTCGTGAGGCGTTAGTTTGCCATCCACAGAAACATTATGTTCATCATCCATTAGATGGAGTTGTGTGTATGTGTAGTTTGAATCCTTCTTATAACAACATCCTAGTATATTGTGGATACTGGTGTTGTTACAAAAGAAAGGAACTAAAAAGAGTTTGGGGGTTGGAGAAGCAAAATAATTGAAAATAATTTAAGAGAAAATGTTACCTTTAATTTAGGTAACTCACTTTGGTTGGAACCAAAGGACTTCTTGAAATGCTTTCTGCCTAAGGGGAAGCTTCAAGGAGGAGTAAAGGGATGTGGGGAGCTTATTTGGGCAGAGTTTGGACGAGCCAAGTGGCTTGAGAGGTGTGAGGAATGAGTAGAAGTGGTCTCCTTTTATAAGGGAGAGGAGGGGCTCTTTAGGAAAGAGTGAAAGTATTACTTTATAATATAATTATATTCGGTTTATAATGGTCCAAAAATCATTGAGGTCGGAGATAAGATGACTCATATTCTAAATAACATCAACCAATAAGAATTGGACAGGTTTTAGTTAATATTTTAATCATTATAATCTTATTTATTTAAATGATTTATTAATGAGGTAAACATTGCATCATTATTGTGTCATTAATAATTTAAATTATTTGATGTCTAAAAATTATAAATAAAATATCATTATGTAGGAAATCTTTTTAGCTTTCTAATGAATATTTATAATCGAAAATCCAACATGTATAACCCTATGTAAAAATTGTTCTTTTAAAAGATGTAAGCTTATGCCATTTTTGTATTCATTTTAACTTAATTAAAATAAAGTGTCATTATCACTTACAAGTGGATCAATGGGGTCCCAAAATTGACCCAAATATGCCCATGGTCGACCATGTATCAACCAATAGGGTTAAGACACGTTTTAGGGTAATTTAGTATTATTATAATATTATTTTTTAACCCTTATTTACCGGATTTACCCTTAACCATGGTAAATAAAATATTTACCACAGTAATTATTCAAAATGTATAAAAATAAAAGTTACCTATTTACACAATTTGGACATCCTGATTCCAAATATGGAATCCATTTTTCTAAATTCAAAACACAGAAGTGGCAGAAATTAATTTAAAATTAATTCCCGTTGTCAAAACAAAAAGCGTGTTTTTAAGAGGTAATAACTATCAAAAGATTGACACTTGTTTATGTTCGGTTTAATTGTAAAATTATGCCCAATGATCAACATTATATTAAATGGTAAAAATATATTCTAAATATACTTTAAAACCACTCAAATTCACAATTTATCACTATTAATTATTTTGATTAAAAAAGTTGTTTTTAATTAAAATTTAGTAATTTTCACTATTCATCAAAATAAAAAAGTTATCCGAAAAGTACCAAAATTTCAGCCTAGGCTAATTTCAATATTCTGAATACAAAAATGAAGTCCATTTTGAAATATAAAATATATATGATTTCAAAAATTAGGTATTACTATCCACAACGGCTAGTTTAATTAGTTGTGGTGTGTGTTAGAACTCGAGGTTGCGTACAACACACGCTATCGCATTATTCGAAGGGAAACGTACCGTTGAAGCTTGGGGAGTTACATTCTCCCCTCCTTCAATAAATTGCGTCCTCGCAATTTTTAAAATTTTTCTTGGGAATATAATGGAAAGTCCCACATCGGAAAAAGAGTCAATAAAACTATCACTTTAAAAGAAAGAAAGAGAGGTATAAGGGTCATCCAAGATAACCCATACTAGGATTCCATGTAAGAAAACATGGATATGGATGATAAACTAAGTGTCAAGTTCTGATGGAGAGGGATAGAAATCATGATCAGGAGAATGTTAACAATGAGAAAACCACAAACTTGTGTTGGGACAAACGACCATTAGTCTCCTAGTAGGAAAGTAAACGGACAACATTTTTTTTAAAGTTACATTACATAAGGAAGAGGAATTCATTTATGATATTGACTAAGAACATTATGAGATATACTTACATTTTAAGTAAATTTTCACTCTTTAATAAATTTCCCCCACTAACTCAATTTTTTTTTTAAACGATGAGTATTCAAGAAGACTTGGTCACACTGGAAGAGCTAGAATAAACTTCTTTAGAATCACATGATCCATGCAGGATAAACCATATATTTACATTGTCTTTGAAGATTAATCAAAAACAAAATGGTAAGTGAATGATCTAATGATCTCCCAAAAGGATATTCATTGAGATAAATATGCACTAATCTTAATTTCTAAAATTAAACCAACAGTACCCCAAAGTTAAATAGATACCATTCAATAACCAATTGTCCTTAAAATCCTTTAATATAATCCAAACTAATATTGAAACCCATAACATAGAAGAATTTGATTATGTAGTCTCCCATGTTACATTGTATCTCCAAATAACATCAAATACTCTTAAAGTCACATACTTAAAAGTAATTAACATCATCACATATTCTCTATTATAGGTTAATCATTTCCATAAATAACCCAAATCACTATAAATCAACAATAAAAATGTAGATAAAAATCCACCATTACTCTACAAATGAAACCTCATTGTATTCTATTTTCCTTGGACATATAGTGTTCCTAACAAAACGAACATCTTCCAAAATAACATTTATCACTTAATCACCAAATCATTTTCCTATACCAAGGGTATTCATTTGATAAGACATAAGAACCCAAATCATCTTATTATTGATCAATAAAATCATTTAACAAAAAAAATAGTCATACTAACCAGGGACTTCACGTAGTCCAGTGGTAGGCGATAAATCCCAATCTCACTTTGGTTGTGGGTTCGATTCCCACAGCTTTGTCCGACGCGACGGGTTGTCACACGGTCTACGTGTTGTCCTTTTTCAAAAAATATATTTTATAATATTACCAAAATGAGATAAATTCCTCAAAATAACATAATTTAACCACAAATATTATATCATACCTTGCATTTTCATCCCAAATTATAATAACTTATAATTTCCTCAAACCCAATGATCATATAAGACCAAATGGTTATTTATAACTATATCCGCAACAGAAAAGATAATTCTTCCTCAGATATCATTTTCACATGATAAATTGCAGGTTTACACATACAAGAGAAAATTATTCCAAAGTAATCCCCTCAATAAAGAGCACTAACACTTTTAAACATTTCACCATCCATTTATTTCCACATAGGTTCTTCATCATATGTTCCTCGGGTTCCCACATTGCCTCTTCCATCTTATGATTTCTCCATAGATCTTTTACCAGACAAGTCATCCGGTTTCTCAACACTTGATCTTTGGTATGAAGAATTCTGATAGGCTCTTCACAATAAGATAGATCGAGTTCCAGTTATAATTCTTCATTGGTGAGTACATGCATTGGGTCAGGCATGTATTTTGTCACTAGAGGTATGTGGATCACAACATGAACTCTGGAGAGACTAGGCGGATTTGACTTTTGGTAGAATGCGTTCATGTGTCACAATGGTACCTCAGGAATTTTTCAAAATCATCTACTTCCTTTACCCAAAAACTCCTCATCCATTTTGGATTATATCGATGGAAGCATCGATGCATCATAAAAAAATAGGTATTTCTTATATATAATTTTGAGACATCGTCTTTAACATGTTTTTTTAGAAAAATTCTCACTGATTCATCTTCAAATATTTCAAAATAAGGTTTTGGTAAATCAGTTTTCGTATATCCCAAAAGACATAAATATATAATTTGATACATATAGGCTGCTCGAAGGTCTCCATCTTCTGCAGCATCTAGAAAATCATTTAGTGCATCGTAATTTTGAGATAAAGTGAATAATTTGAAAAGACCCTGATGGTACTTCCCACGCTTAGCGTGGTAAGAAAGTTGAGAGCGCAATATTATCCCATAGTCGGTACTTGATCCTTGAAAGAATCGTGCAATGCTAGAGGTATTGGATGTCTCATAAAGTTGTTTGCATGTAACTTGGACATTTGAAAAAGTTTCAACATCGTCTGCGCATGACTTCTGGATAATAATTGTAAGTAGTTCTTCAGGAAGAGAGAGAAGAGTTGTTCGTGATCTTGCTCCCTCCATGTTTCAACTAACAAAAGAAAATACAATTAGGGTTTTTTGAATACTTATCTAATAACAATGTAAAAAAATAGACATAATAGGATAATCTTGTAATTGAACAATATATCCTAACTTGGGGTACCCTATGTTAAAATCTAGGTTATCCACTATCTATTTTCCGACATATATTCTTAGGGGCATTTTTTTGTATTCCCTTAATAATGTTTTATACTAATCTTGTGAATTTACCAAAGCATATCCCCCGGGAGTGTCGTAACCAAGAGTGCAGCAAGGCCCGTTGTCGTGCACTAGTTCCCGTTCGAGTCTAGCTCAAAGCGGTGTTTTCGGGTTTTACCCCTAGGTACATCTGTGCCAGAGCCGCCTCTACATGCTCGTATCCAGACAGGGATGTATTGCTCGGAAAACTCACAAAATATCTACAATACCAAAATTCTAGGAAGTTCTTCTATACTAATCCTCAAAGTTCATCTTAGGTTTACGTGCTCTAATTAGAGTTTATCTAAATCTAGCTTCCAAGGTTTGTACTAAACTTCCTCTGATACCAACTGTAACGCCCCGACCCTAGTTACCTAGAGTCGGTGCATTATTACATTACATTTGCATGATCACGAGAAAGATCAAGTCTCGAAAGATCGATTAGTTTAGTAGCCTTGGAATAACTAGATACATCCTTAATTTTTTTACATTACATCATAAAAAAAACATCTTGTCTTCATATCCCCTCATACTATCCCTGCAGGTCATTCATAAATTCTTTCTTCATAATCCTGGGAAAAATAAAACATTGAAAGGGGTGAGCTCAGATTCTCAGTAAGAATAACATTATAGCATAAGATTTCATAAATAAGCATAAACACTTAAGGAAATTTATAACTAAAACAAAAGCCATTGAAACTTGAACTTCATCATAAAATGGAAAAGGTAAAATGAAATAATGCCATTTACTTACTCACATGGATATTCTACTAGTCGAATGATCACATGCAATATCAATAACCACTTTCATAATGATGGAATGCATAATGCCAGACTATCATAACCACATAGCCAAGGCCTCGTGCCAAGACTACAAATAAGATTTTGCCAAGGCCTTGTGCCAAGACACTAGTTTGTCTCATGAGACCTACCGATGCATCGAGGAGCTATAGAGGGCTCCACCTGTCACTTATTAAGTCCAATGCATTCCTCATATGAACAAGTTTAAACATAACATAAACATTCGTATTGAAACTAGCATACGAAATGTCAATACTTTTACCACAAAACTTGAATGGTTTAAAAATAGCACATCCACAGTCAAACATAACTCATTCGATACAATATGGAATATTGTATTGTATCACATTAACCTCAATCAAGAATAATGAAGGATGTTGACATAGATGAAAATAATCATCAAAACTATTTGAGAGAAATATCCCCCTTTTCTTGAAAACATTTAAAAGTCACACTATTTGTCAAAAAGCCATTTAAAAATAGATTTTTGAATCAAAGTGTCCCATACCACTTTGAAACTTTTTAAAAGGATTTTTAATTTTAAAACTTTAATGTCCATATAAATAAATCCTTAAAACCATTTTTAAAATATGGACATTAATGAGCATGATTTAGAAGAATAATTCTTTAAAAAATTTTAAAATGGTATTTTGGTTAGAGTTTCTAACCAAAAGAGAGACACTTGAATACAAATAATTGAGGTAATCAAAACATTGTAATATCATGAGAATAAAGGAATTCATGATATACTATGTCAAAGTACATTATATACACCACATAAAAGTGATTTGGTGTATATCATCAAATAAGTCTCAATGGAATGTAAATTGAGATGAAATCTCTCATAAAGGTTGTATCCTTTGGTTAAGGATAAATCAACGACATAATTATGTGTGACAAATATAAATACACTAAATATGATTGGATATTCAGTGTAAATCAATAAAAGTATATTCATACATATTCTTGTAAAAACAATACCAACGAATTGGATGTTTAACTCAACAAATGGAGAATGAGTTAAAATTACTCTTATCAAATTCATATCAATGAATTGAGAATTATCAATGGAGTGATTATGTGTATCAAACTTATATCCACATGAAGGGGAGTGGAAATTATGACATAATCAAATGAATAGTGATTCCACACATAATCTTGGGGTAATATAATCAATGAAATATGCGTAAAGCCAAATGAGTGGAAATTGAAATCTCAAATTCCCTTATTGATTAGGTAACTTAAGAAACATACACCCATGAAAGAATTATCATACCATGATGATGTAAATACCCATAAATAAAAGTATATAACACAATGAATACAATCATGGGCAGTACACATACACCACATGCAATAATTAAGTGGTGATCAATGGAAATCTCACGGAATTAAAAGTGAGATAAGAAAATCCCTTACTTTGTAATTTTTCCTTGGTCGATGGTAGGTTTACCTCCTGTATAATGGTGAAATAATTGTTATTGAATAATACAAGAATCATTTACTTTAATATGATATCATATATGATCTTTTAACATTGATTTGTTAATAATATCTTAGAATTATCGTCATTTCGGGTGTTAACGGGTTCATTTTACTTTATATTCTTTATTATGTGAGCCATATTCGTTTTTAATGGGATGTATATTATTCATATCCAGAATGATATAAAGTCCTTATATACTATTTTTAAATCATCAAATTATAATTATACTTGAATGGATATGATGTACAATGAATCTCATCGCGTTCGTGGAGACGGTAGTCCGCACGTACGCACGAACGCTACTTCCATTTAATTTTTCATTTTAAAAGAATTTAATCCAAATGATACATAGGTATATTATTATTCCAGTATAATATAATATTTTATATATGTTACTTAAGTTCATTAACACCATCCTTTATACGTTCCATGTGTGGTATGAACGAGTCATATCATTTTAAGGGGGCGGTAGTCCGCACTTCCTCAAATGAAATTATCGTATGTATATACAACATGAAACGAATAAGGATATGAAATAAAATGGAATTACAGAAGCTTATATATAAAATATATATCATTAATATCATATTTAATTACAGTGCCATCATAATGGCCACCATGAGAGGCGGTAAGATGTATTTGAACAATCATCGTTTCGTGAGGCGTTAGTTTGCCATCCACAGAAACATTATGTTCATCATCCATTAGATGGAGTTGTGAGTATGTGTAGTTTGAATCCTTCTTATAACAACATCCTAGTATATTGTGGATACTGGTGTTGTTACAAAAGAAAGGAACTAAAAAGAGTTTGGGGGTTGGAGAAGCAAAACAATTGAAAATAATTTAAGAGAAAATGTTACCTTTAATTTAGGTAACTCACTTTGGTTGGAACCAAAGGACTTCTTGAAATGCTTTCTGCCTAAGGGGAAGCTTCAAGGAGGAGTAAAGGGATGTGGGGAGCTTATTTGGGCAGAGTTTGGATGAGCCAAGTGGCTTGAGAGGTGTGAGGAATGAGTAGAAGTGGTCTCCTTTTATAAGGGAGAGGAGGGGCTCTTTAGGAAAGAGTGAAAGTATTACTTTATAATATAATTATATTCGGTTTATAATGGTCCAAAAATCATTGATGTTGGAGATAACATGACTCATATTCTAAATAACATCAACCAATAAGAATTGGACAGGTTTTAGTTAATATTTTAATCATTATAATCTTATTTATTTAAATGATTTATTAATGAGGTAAACATTGCATCATTATTGTGTCATTAATAATTTAAATTATTTGATGTCTAAAAATTATAAATAAAATATCATTATGTAGGAAATATTTTTAGCTTTCTAATGAATATTTATAATCGAAAATCCAACATGTATAACCCTATGTAAAAATTGTTCTTTTAAAAGATGTAAGCTTATGCCATTTTTGTATTCATTTTAACTTAATTAAAATAAAGTGTCATTATCACTTACAAGTGGATCAATGGGGTCCCAAAATTGACCCAAAGATGCCCATGGTCGACCATGTATCAACCAATAGGTTTAAGACACGTTTTAGGGTAATTTAGTATTATTATAATATTATTTTTTAACCCTTATTTACCGGATTAACCTTAACCATGGTAAATAAAATATTTACCACAGTAATTATTCAAAATGTCTAAAAATAAAAGTTACCTATTTACACAATTTGGACATCCTGATTCCAAATATGGAATCCATTTTTCTAAATTCAAAACACAGAAGTGGCAGAAATTAATTTAAAATTAATTCCCGTTGTCAAAACAAAAAGCGTGTTTTTAAGAGGTAATAACTATCAAAAGATTGACACTTGTTTATGTTCGGTTTAATTGTAAAATTATGCCCAATGATCAACATTATATTAAATGGTAAAAATATATTCTAAATATACTTTAAAACCACTCAAATTCACAATTTATCACTATTAATTATTTTGATTAAAAAAGTTGTTTTTAATTAAAATTTAGTAATTTTCACTATTCATCAAAATATAAAAGTTATCCGAAAAGTACCAAAATTTCAGCCTAGGCTAATTTCAATATTCCGAATACAAAAATGAAGTCTATTTTGAAATATAAAATATATATGATTTCAAAAATTAGGTATTACTATCCACAACGGCTAGTTTAATTAGTTGTGGTGTGTGTTAGAACTCGAGGTTGCGTACAACACACGCTATCGCATTATTCGAAGGGAAACGTACCGTGGAAGCTTGGGGTGTTACAAAAACAATGAGTTAAAAATATCTAACGAAAAATTAATAAAGGACTTAGAAAAGATTAATAATAATAAAAATACTATTACTCAAATTCTTGGTAAAACAATAGATCCTATGTATACTTCTGGGATATGATATCAACCAGGTTAAAGGAATATATACAAATCATTTTTTGTAACTAAATCTGGAAAATATGATAGTTCTTTCAAAAACATGAAATTTCACTGCAAGATATAGTTCTACAAATTCATATCCTGTATCCAAATCTTCTGGACTAAATAGAGTTTAATTTTCAAACACTTTATATTCTTTATATAGGAAACCCATAAGACAATTGTGGGTTCCTAAAGCATATATTAATAATGTATGTGGAACCAGACAAATATGGGTACCAAAATAATTTCTAGGTTAAACTGTTTTGTAGGTAAACTGCCTAAAGCACTCCTACAAAAAGTTGTGGTACTTGGGCAATTGTGATTTAAGACATATGACAAGGTAATTTTCATGCTTTAAATGTATTATCAAGAATGAAGGAGTAAATGTCACTTTTGGTGAAAGTGGTAAAGTAATAATCATTGGCCTAGGCCAGAATGGTAACCCTAACTCTATTTAAATTTCTAAAATACTATATTTTGATGGATTAAAGTATAACCAGCTCATGATATCTCAATTTTCTGATGATGTATTTAATGATAAATTTAATAATAACGCATGCCCTATTTTTTATGACAAGAATTATTTTTTATTTACTTATTTTAGAAATGATAATGTATATTATATAAATTTAGACACACTAGCCTCACAGAATGACTCTTGTCAAAATTAATTTTACAAAGAGTCATGGCTATGGAATATAAGGGTTGGACATTGCAAAATTCACTCTCTTATAAAGTTAACAAGAAAAGGATTAGTTATAGACTTTCCCAAAATAGAGTTTCCAAACCACAATGTATGTAATCCTTATCAAAAAAGGAAAGCAATATAAAATCTATTTCAATCTAAATTAATAAGTATCTACTTCTCAACCACTTGACTTGGTTCACACGGACTTGTTTGATCCATCATGCATTTCGAGTCTCAATGGGATGTACTATATATATGTTATTGTAAATGACTTTTTTAGGTACACCATTACCTTTTTCCTAGCCTACAAAAGTGTATCTTTTTCACACATTACCAAGTATGCTTGAATGTAGAAAATCTTAGTGGATATAAGATTAAATCCTTAAGAATTTATTATGTACCTGAGATTGAGAATCATTATATTGATGTTTTGGTCTCAAATAATGTCTATAATCATAACTTCTATGATCATAGGACACCTCGCCAAAATAGTGTAGTTGAAATAAGTAATTGAACCATACAAGAAATTACATGGACTATGCTTAATGAATATGATTTACCCATTTATTTCTTGGGATAAAGCTATTAATACAGCTTGATACATAATAAATAGAGTTTTAATAAGACCTATCCATAAGAAAACTCTTTATGAGTTTTGGAAGAATAAGAACCCCAAAGTAGGATACTTTTAATGTGTTTGGATATAATGTTTATATTCTGAACAATAAATATAATTTAGAAAAATTTGACTCTAAATGTGATGATGGAATATTTCTTGGATATTCTACATCAAGAAAATCCAATAATGTTTTTAAAAAGATAACAAAATGTGTGGAGGAATCTCTACACATCATGTTTAATGAAGCATATCCAGATGAGACTAGGAACTCTCTATAAAAAGTTGAAGAGGATATGTCAAATCTGGACATTAATGGTAAAAAATCAAATCATCTTGTGAAGCATGCTATGAAAACCTCAAATACTAGAAAATTTTAAGATCCTATCCATAGAGAACCACATCAACCAATCCAGCTTGAAATATCATGTCCTACCTTCCCAATACCATCTTGGATTCCTAAGAATCATCCCATAGATGCTATTGTTGAAGATTTAGATAGAGGAACCCAAATGAGAGATTCTTTGAGAAACCAGTTTGAACATCAAGCCTTCTAGTCACAGATTTAACCTAAAAATATCAATGATGTGATCAATGATGAATTTTGGGTAATTGTCATGCAAGAAGAACTTAATCAATTTGAGATAAATATAGTTTGGAAACATATATATAGGGGTAAAGATACTATGACCGTAGGAACCAAATGGATCTTTAGAAATAATGTATTTGAATATGGAAATATAGTTAGAAATAAATCTAGGCTAGTTTCAAAATGATGTAATCATGAAGAAGGAATTGATTGTGATGAGACCATTTCACTAGTAGCTAGACCTGAAGCAATTAGGATCTTACATTCTAATTGAGTAAACTTGAATTTTATACAATATCAAATGGATGTAAAAAGTGAAATTTTAAATAGTTATATAATTGAGGATGTTTTTTTGTACAACCCCCAGGTTTTGGAAATCTATATTTTCCAAATCATGTTATCAAATTATCAAAAGAATTATATGGTTTTAAACAAGCTCCAAGAGCATGGTATGAAAGGCTGAGTAATTTTGTTATTTCTGATGGCTTTACAAAAGGTCATGAAGATCCTAATATATTTATAACAATAATTTAAAAAGAAGTCTTATTTGCCCAAATATATATAGATGATATTATTTTTGGATCTTCTTAAAAAATAATTATGTAATGATTTTTCAAACATAATGAAAAGTGAGTTTAAATGATTTTAATTGGTGATCTTCAATATTTTCTTGGATTTTAAATATTAAAAAAAAGAAGGTATTATTTAAAATAAATGTATGTACAAAAAATATCTTTTGAAAATATATATATCATTGATAATATTAAAAGTAGTGAAACTTCAATGAGTTATACATGAATGTTAGATATTGATGAAAATGGAAATTCAGTTGATCAAACTACATACAGAAGAATGATTGGGAGTTTTTTCAACTTAATTGTTAGTAAGCTAGATATTATGTTTAGTGTGTGTATGTGTGTGAGATTTCAGGAAGACCCAAAATAGTCACATTTAAATGTTGTGAAAATAATTTTCAAATAACTGAAATATACAACTACATTATGATTGTTCTATCCTAAAGAGCAACATTTTGATTTAGTTAGTTATTCAGATGATGATTTTGGTGGATGTAAGTTATATAGAATGAGTACCTCTAGAAGATGTCACTTTTTGAGAAATTCACTAATATAATGGTGTAGTAAAAAATAAAAATTCAGTTTCTTTAATAATTGTTGAATTAGAATACATTGATGCTGGTAGTTGTTCTGTAGAAATATCATGGATGAAACACATCTTATTAGATTAACGATTTCAATTCGGACATATCCCCATTAACTATGATAACATAAGTGCTATTAACATATCTATGAAACCAATTTATCATTCTAGGAAAAATCATATTGGTGTAAGACAACACTTTTTGAGAGATTGTTATCAAAAAGATAATATAACTGTTGCATTTATTGGGACTGAAAATCATCTTGCTCATATATTCACTAAACCCATAAATTTTGAGAGAATGAATTACATCATACATGAAATAGAAATGATTAATCAGAAGGATCTCATAAAACATATCCCTGAAGCTGATTCATGAAACTGATCTCATGATACTGATCACTGAAACTGATTCTTGAACCAATCTCATGAAACTGATCCCTAAAACCAATTATTGAAACTGATCCCCTAAAAACAATTCTTGAAACTGATATGCTAAAACTAATATCATGAAACAGATCCCTAAAACCAATCTAATGAGACTGGTCATTGAAAATGATAATGTAATATGAATTCAATGACATCGATGTAGTTATGGATTCTTTTGTAAGTCTATCTATTTCAAAATAAAATGATATTGTTTTGTATTCTTATTTTCACTTCAAGTAAATTTTTATGATTTACAATCTACAATCCCAAAATGATATATTTAGTTCAATCCATACCGACCATTCAACTTTTCTCTTTTGTAAATGCTTCTACCCATTGTCACTCTACCTCTCGACCCCTACACTAAACGCTATTTAAATTCAAATATTCGATATGGAAAGGGAAAATCTCCATATAGAAGAGCTAAAAAAATATTCATCTTCTAAGAGACAGAAAGGTGGGTCCAGTGGGACTACAAAACCGAGCTTTTAAATCTGAGTGGTTATAGCTAAAAAATAAGTATCTACAGAGTGACCTTTGTCAAATAATCATTTCTTTTAAAAGTATTGGAATCTCAAGGGTGGTTGAGTTGTTTTCTAGTAATGAAATAACTTATTATCCCCATCTAGTACATGGATTTTTTTGAAATTTGAAGATATCTTTGGTTGAAGCTGAGGCAGTAAGGATGAAATCAGTCATAAAAGGAAAGTAAGTTGCTTTTTCATGTATTGAATTTTATAAGTGTTTGGATATGCCTCATAAAGGTGTCTTTGCTAATTATCTAGGTAATATTCCACCTTCCTCTAATTTTTTATCTTATAAACATGCACTAATTGAACTGAATAGAAATTGATAATCTTAGAGGACTATTGCAAGTGAGTTTGAACGAGAATTAGGATTGGTTTTTATGTTTAGTCAACATCAAATATTCCCAGGAGATGGATATTTCTCTGTTTTGAAGTATCTGGATGTATTCTTGATTAATCTGTTGAAACATGGGACAAACGTGAATATGTGTAGGTATATAATAGTGCATGTGCTTGAATTTACCAAACCATCCAAGAAAGAAATATGTATATACTATCCAAGGATGATCTCTGCCACGTTGAAAAGGTTAGGTTTTGTAGAAGATGATGATGAAGTGATAAGTTCTTGTAGGGGTTTTTGTCTTGAAAAAGACAATTGTAAAATGAATAAAATCATCTGGAACCCATGGAAGAGATGTTGTGTAGGTGATTAGGAAATATTGTACAAGGATTTCAATACAATTGACCATCCTACCAGAACAATGAATCTAGTTGATCTAGGACTCAAACCAGGAAAAGAACCTTTTTATTTTGATGAGGAAGCTGAGCCTGATGTGCCAAGAGAAGAAGGATCTCCTTTTGATGATAGAAGTGGTCCTGATATTGCTGAATGTCTTAATGAAATGTCTTATGGACTTGCTAGTCCACCATTAGACTTATACTCTAGAGATACTCTTGTAGGTGATGAAGATGAGGAAGTGACTCAGGTTCCTAGAATTGAAGGATATATAAGTAAATCAGATGAGGAGTCTGATGATGATGATGATGATGATGATGATGAAGGAGGAAATGATGATAATGTAAGTGATTCTTTAAATGTGGTATAATAAGAGGTTGACAGATCTAGTGAGGAATCTATTCATGGGGCTAGTGATGGTATTGATCCTACATAGCAACATGCTTTTGATCATAGGGATGCGGATCATGAAGAAAGATCACCCCATTATAATTCTTAAAATCAAGACTTCATTCAATAATTGAATGATCTTATGGCCGGTAGCTATGAGGAAGATGATAAGGATGAAGTGCATAAAATTGAGGAAGTTCTTGGAGAAGTAGATGTGGATGGAGATCTTGCATAACCTGTAGTTTAGTTGGTTCCTGGACCTAGATATTTTATTATGTCTAGAAGACTGGATGAAGAAGTTGATGAAGGTGAATTCTGTACTTATCTTGAGGAAATAAGGATCAGGATTTATATTATTGAGCTGAGATACTGGACCTATAATAGAGAGTGGAATAATGATCCAAGACACATTCTTTTTAGTTTAGAGTATGATTAATATGAGGAGAGGGTACCTCCTCTTCCTATTCTACAAGTACAAGCTAAACTAGAACATATTGCACAAGTTCCACTAGTTTTCCCTCCACCAGTATAGTCGGTAACTTAGTCAGTGCCCAGTGACTATGTCATTAAGGCAGATTTTGAGAAATTTAAAAATGATATATATCATTATGTGATAGATTCAGTGGGATTTATAAGTGAATCCTCCACTTCATTATATATTTTAGATTCTGATGCAATGAAGATGTCATGAATAATGATCCGAGAGATTCAACTGAATCTCATTACTATAGTAGAAACCATTATTAGGCAGAAAACTTTGTTGAGAGAAGAAGTAAGGAAAATGAGTGATGTGTTAAATTCTCATACCTCTGACTTCAGGGCTTCCTTTAGTGGTGTATTAGAAGTTCTTCAGAACTAGATGACTCATCTACTCACGGTAGAACTAAAAATGTTGAATGAAGAGCATGTAAAATGATAATTGGTCCATCCAGTTCTAGGAGTAGAAAAGGCTTTGTTGTTGATCTGGGGTCTCTCAAGGCTTTGATAAGAGAGGAACTCCAATGTCTTCAGACTATTTTTGATAATGAAACTCCTAAAAAGGTGCCTCAAAATATAGATCTTATGTACAATATTGTCAGACAATGCACAAATGAGGCATCTGCTGCTCAGAAAGATATTCGAGAAAAAGTGGACAAGTACTTCACTATGATTTATAGCAAACATGATCTGATCAATAACTTAAAAATTCATGTAGTAAATCATTAAATACCTCATTTTAAATAATAATTCGAAAAGAATTTTTATCAATTGATTGAGTTTACCCCTTTGCTGAACAAATTTATGGAGAATAAGGATGACATCGAGAAAGCCATGCTATATAGTGGTGAAATCATCAATGATTTTATCATCCTCCATAAGCTATATATAAATGTTCAAGCTGATGCAATTGTGGTCCCTCATGCTGCTTCCCTTGGAAAAATATCTCATCCTAGAGGTCATATGACGGTCTCTTGTGTTATGTGTCAGATTCTACTGGTCATAATAGAGAAAAATCCCAGTCTTGTGTTGTCATAAAGAAGGCATAGCCCTACAACAAATGTCTCTATAGGTTTTTCCTTGCCTGTATTTATCTTCAGACAACCTCTACCCTCTACCACTCCCAAATCTTCTCTTCCACTTTCGGATCCTTCAGATAGAGGAAAATCCCCTCATGAGCCAATCCCTTATTGATGGGTATTTTTTATAGGGATTTGATCTTTTATTTGGCATGTACTTCTCTACTTATTAATGTATCTTTTTCTATTATATTTCTTTTATGGTAATTCTCTTTTTTACTTCCTGGTTTTCTTTTTTTTTTCTAATCCCAAAATGTGGAGAAAATCTCCTAAGGCATACAGAAATCCATAAGGCATACATTATTTTTCTAAGGGGGGTCATTTCTGATATAGGACACATGGAATGTACTCATCATAATATTTTTTTAGGGGAGATGGCTTTAGTTATATTTAATTTTCTAACTTAGTGCTATATGCTATATCCACTTATTTTTATTCTCTATTTATGTATATATTCCATAATTTATGATTATCAAAAAATTAGGAGATTTTTGGACTCTATATGATATGGTAGTTTTCATAATAAACAATAATTCCAAACTGAATATTCTAATATTTCATTCTCTTTAATATTAATATGTAAATCAACAATTCAATAAATAATAATGTACTTAAACTATTCAATAACCTATATTGTTGAATAAATATGTTTACAAGTGTATTCCTACATGTATTTTTTGATATCATTTGTTCTTGTAATGTTTTTTGTGAGACAGAAACATCATAAGCTTTTTTAGTCACTGGAACTAATAGTATGTTCGACACACCGATGACCGACACACCAATGTTCGACACACTTCTGTTTGAAACATCAATGTTTGACACACCGATGTTCGACACACCATTATTAAACACACTGATTTTCAACACAACGATGAAGACATACAGTTATTTGACACAATGATGTTTGACACCCCATTGTTCGACACACAGATGTTTGACACCCCGCTGTTCGACACGCCCATGTTGGACACAATTATTTTCGACACACTAATGTTCGACACACCGATGTTCAACACACCTATGTCCGACACACCGATGTTCGACACACCAATGTTTGACACACCAATGTTCAACACACTGATTTTCGACCCACCGATGTTTGAAAAACCAAAGATGACACACCAAAGATGAGAGACTGAAGATGACACACCGAAGTTGACAAACTGAATATGACACACCGAAGTTGACAGACCGAAGAGGACCCACCAAAGATAATAGACTGATACAAATGACTCACTGATAGTCATAAATAAATGATTTGATTTTAATAATTCAAATCTATTTCTAACGGTCATATTTAGATAAATAAATGTTTCTGAAATTAGTTAATGTTTTTTAAGACTATATGTAGACATTACATGGTATATGCACATGCAGAGATCTTCATGTCAAGTGGACCTTGATTTATAAAAGGACTACAACATCAACTCAAGAAGTGAGATTGAATAAAAACACTAAAATATAGACTAAGTGTATGTGCGATTTTAAAAATAGAATAACTTGAAGCGTGTGCTCACAAAAAGTTATTTCAAGCAACATCCTACTGAAACTTGAAAAAATGATTAAATGTAATCACTGATCCATTACACATCTATAAGCAAGATTATAGAAAATACGATACTCTATTGAGAAGCCAACTTTAATTAGAGGAATCAAATGTCATTTTCTCGACACCCATTGAGTCCAGTGATTTTTTTCACAACACACAAAGATTCCTAAACCCTAGTCTTTTTAATAACTCTGTTGTGATATTATGATTACTTTTTAAGCAGTTTGTATATCTGTTTGTATCACACACACTGTCTCCTGAGCATAATTGAAGGATATAAAAATATGCTCACTCTAAATATCATTTTACTCTAGTATCTCAAGTAGTACTATGGAAGAGATCATGTGAGATCAGTTTAGTAGTTTTTCTGATGATTAAGTGAGGTATAGGTCAAGTGTGAGATGGAAATCCCTGTGTGCTATTGTGAACCCTGATTCAGGGTGTGGATGAAATGTTTATTAATTTAAACTACTTAGTAGAAGGTGATCACAAAGTGGAGAAGACTAAGTCTTAGATTGAGAATGAACCTCTTGTTTAATCCATTGTGATACTATTTGACTTTTATTATAATTTAATAAGTATTTATTACAATAAGATAAACTGAACCTTGATAGTTAGTTTAGCAAGTGCTTATATTTGTTTGTAATTAATATATTAGTTTAAAAATATTGACTAATCTTAGATTGGAAAAACTGAGAAACAATTAATCTTCATAGAAACTAATTGATCTTTACAGAACATTATAAATTCACCACGAACTATCTTTTTTTATTTTTTATATGGATGTTATTTTAAAGAACCTATTTGAACAGAAATTTTTATTGATACTCAATTCAACCCCATTTTGAGTCATCTACTCTGACCAACATCCATAATATAAAAAATATATTACTAAATTTTTATGTTCTAAAAATATCAAATAATTTATTTGATATAGATTTATTATAAATAAAATAATTATTAATTAAATGAAAATAAACTATTTTCTGAAAAATTGTATTATTTCTAAAAGAAACTTTAGTTGTGCTTTGTGTATAGAATCCAAATTTAATTATTAACAAATTTGATATATTTATTTGATAAAATTAAAATAAGTATTTTAATCAACATATCAAAATTATATATTGTATATTTTTTTGATTTGACTAATATATTTCAATTTTTTGTTGAATATCACAAAATTCAAATTTTTATTGAAATTTTATTTTCCATTTTAATAATTCATAGGGTAATGTTATTTTATAAATTGATTATGAAGATAAATTATATCAATAATACTAAAACATAACTAATTTATGTAATTTTAATCAATTTAATATTGATTTTTGATACTAAAAAAATTCTTATACTGTTATTAATCTTATGTTTGCAAACCCACCTTTTCATCACATTTGTAAGTATAAGTTTAAATTGAATTATTTCACATCTATGAATTGAAATGGGAAAAATTGATACCATATTTAAAATCTGAAAAAAATTATATTATATAAAATCTTTAACAAAATTTTCAACTATAATGAATCGTGAAAATAGTAAAAAAAAATACATAACGTGGTTAAGGTAATAATGGTTTTATCATGGGTTAAACTAAGAAGATATGGTTTTAAATGAACTAAAAACATGTAAAAATTTTATATTATTTAAATATTTATATCATTTCTTATACCAACATAGATCTTAATATTTTTTGGATTAATATTTCTTTTGAATTACTTTATCTTTTTTGATTCTTTTGTCAAATGTTTTAGTAATTTCAAAGGGTGTTACCTTTCCCCACTTATAAAAGGTCACTCCATCATGAAAATTTTATCATTCATAAAAAATAAATTGGATTGACCATAAACTATAAAATACTCTCCAAAATATACTTATTCAAATTATAGAGCTTATGTTCCTCCCAAAAGACCATTCGTTGTGTCTATAAGAAGAGATCCAATAGAGGTTTCTCTTAATGAAAATAATTTTCTAAACAAAGTTCAACTATTTTATTTCTTGTTTTCAAAATTTAATTACATATTAACACATGATATATAATGAAAAAACATCGTACATATATTTTTATGTTATTAATTTCATTAAATAACTTTTACCAGCCCTTACTTTTATCAAATGGGAACCAAAATAATCTATTTATTGTACGATGGACCACCGCACTACAAACAGATTCAATTAATTTTCTATAACCACATTTTAATAATAGATATAATGATGAATTTAACACATTTATGTAATAGTAATGATATTATTATACTTATTAATTTCTAATATCACAAATTAATTTTTATCTTCCACTCTTTTTACAATATGATAACATCACTTGGGGGTAAGGCAGACTCCCTCCATATGAAGGGATGTGATTCTTTTTTCAATTATGGATTAAATGGGATGTAATAATGATAAATTTAATTAATTTTTATAATATATATAAAATTATATTTAATTTTTTAAAATTAATATATCACGGAATTCCTTTCCCTTAATCTCTTATGGAAATTATAACTTTGCTTGTGCATATGAACGACCAGCTGTATCCACAAAAGAATATGATCTATTCTCTATATTTAAATTTTAATAATGAATATAAAAATTGTATATAATGGAAAAAAGTTTTTTATAAAATTAATATATATATTTTTATGATATAAAAATATAATATTCATATGAACTAGATCGTTCATGATAAATCACACATTAGAAAACATAAAAATTGACACATAGAAATATTAAAATAATGAAATATTTTTTACAATGTGGTGCTAATATGTTATAATAGAATCATATATATGATATATATATATATATATTCATATTAATATAATTCATTACTGAATTAATTACATTGTTAAAAAAATTATATAGGAGGTTCAATAACATTCAACTAAAATAAATCATGATGTAAGGGACATTGTATCAATTTCCCTCCATTGAGGCATATTTTATTGACATGCTTATTATTTATTTTATATAGTGTACATACTACCAATTTGAAATATAATTTATTTATAAAATAATTATTAATGTTATTTTAATTTTAGTTTTCTTTTCATTCATTGATGGGGATTTTACAAAAAAAAATCCAAGTCCTATAAAATTTTATAACTCAATTTCTTTTCCTTGGGTTATATTACATATTTTTTCATCATTGATATTCTATGATTTTTTGTGTAATGAATTTTTATTATTTTAAATTTAATTTATAGTTTTTTATTTGTATTTATATTTTATTAACAAAATCTATTTAATAATTAAACCTCACTTCTTCTTTATGATCATTTTAAATGTTTATTTCACTATATCATTTTAAATGAGGATTATTATTCTTAAATTTTATTTGAAGGAGATTTCTTTTCTTTTTTAAGAATCCAATTCAATTTTCTTCTAATTTGGACATTCAAGACATTATCACATTATATTACCATTTTCTAACCTTTGGTAGTTAATATAAATGATAATATATTTTTAATGAAATCTGAACTTCATTTTTCTCTTCAGGTAGAAATATTTTTCCCCTAATATAATGTGTTCTAAAAACGTTTTCAATAATTTTTGAATCCCTTCCAAAAAATAATTAATGAAATTAATGTCCATTTTTATTTTTTTACAATATTATTTCTAAATTAGTCTTTATGTTTTTTCAAGACAGAACCAATTTTCATTTACCATAAATGTGAACGGTATCATTTTTAATATACAAGATAAGTAAAAAAAATTATACCATTGTTAACAGTCATGATGTTTTATATTCTTATATAAATTTCGATAGATATTTTTAAATAAATGTAATTTAAATGTTTCATGAACTTTCTGTTTTAAATGTATTTTTAATTTTAATTTGTTAGTTTCAGCAATAATGTTTTCAATGAAATTTTTATGGTATTATTATTCATCGATGACATAAACCATTTATTATACTTATTATCCACTAGAGATATGTTGAATTTATATAATACTTTTTCTTTATTTTTATAGTTTATAATCATTTTTACTTATAAAATTATTACTATTCAGTTTCCAGATTCGTTATTTTGTGTCATTAATTTTCCATAAAAAAATTCACACACTTTTGATCAATATAAAATTCATTGCTCATCCATATATTAAATTATTATATAGTGGATATGATTTTTTCATAAACTATTATATATTTATATATATGGTTTTTGTTTTAAATTTACATATTTTTGAATTAATGATATAATTATTTCCTAATACATATATAATTTTTACATATGATGTTAATTTTCAAAATTGTTTTATTATCTGTGAAATATAGATAAATATTAATTCATACATAGTACAAATTTTTATTTTTACTCAATTTGAATAACTAATAAAATCAATTATTTTATATTTTATGAATACTTTTGACCATTCTTGATGGGTGGGACCTGAACTTATATAACCCCTCAATGAATCGATAGTCTCATAAGGATAATCATTAAGAAATAATTAAAATAGATTCTATATATAATTTTAAACCATCTTGTGAAAGGAATTTAAATTAGAGATATCATGTACCTAATAACACTATGCACAATAATTTAGAATTTTTTATCCAGATTTATGGTATTTTTATCCATAATATTTTGGAAAGGAAATTTTCTCGTTATGCATTTAATTCTTAATTTATTGATTAAATGTAATGTAATATTAGTTATTTTCTTTGAAAATTTTATTTGGTCTTTTCTCATTAATATAAAAAATATTAAAATATATAATAATTTGGTTAATTTTATTCCCATTATATTCATTCAATTGATTATTTGTTATGATATTTACCTTGGAATATTGATTTTTCATTATAAAATTATGATAGTCATGTTATATATTAAATGACATATGTTTTTAGTTATTAAATATTGCATATTGATTATGGAAGTAAATTTATTTTCATGGAATATTTGTTCCGTAATTTTATTTTAATGATTATTCTCATTGATTCATGATATATTTCATTGTACATAACCATTAGTGAGTAGCTGATCTCACATTTTTTTTTCCTTTCCCAGGAATCCGCAAGGATTAATATGACTGATATAAAAGGATGCATAATTGGAATAACGTTATTATAGAAAATGATATGTCGAATTTAGGTATTTAAAATATAATATGGGATTCATTTATGTAAATAGTTTACCAATACTACTAATATATTCAGTCTTTTAAGATTCAATTACATGTATCTTTTGCCAATAAAATAAATCAGGTCACTTGATCAAATCAACAGGAGTTTGGTTCATAATAGTTGGTATCATATGGATTTTCTTAAAAACCATGAGATCTAGATTTTTGAATTCATATTTTAGGTAGAATTACCCAAAGATAGACTTTGAGGATAAGTATAGATGATCATCAAAATGTTTGGGTAAAAATGATATTTATGTGGATTTTTCTATAAATTTATACATGTTTAGATAATAAATTTGGACTTGGATCTAGAATAGATATACCCTTGGAAATAACTCTAAAAAGGGGTGTGTTGGGCTTGAGTAGATTGGAACATGGCGAAAAAATAGATTTTACTGCTCTCTTTGTTTAACACATGTAGGAAATATGATTTTGCAAATTCTAATTTTATTTACAAAACATTATGAAAAATTTTAATAAATGTTGAAATGGAATAACATTTTTCAAAACTTGATTCTTATATTGATAATATGTTGATATGATTAAGAAATCCTATAAATTATTATTTAGTTTTCACATTACGATTATTATTTCCAGTAGTATGGTTTTTTATTTAGTCAATAGATGGAACACAAAGGAATAACTATGTCATTGAAAATAAAAAAAATATGGATACCATGAGAAATAAAATGGAGTTATGAAATAAGTTAATGAAAACATGGTTATGCCTAATCAGTTCCACCAAAATAAGATAAACAAAATTCACCTTAAACAAATCAGGGAATCACCAATCAGTAAGAGGATGGAGTCCTCTAACTTCTCATAAGGTGAAGAATATGTTTGAAAGAAGGATTGATTTCATTCATGTAAATAATTTGGAAGGAGACACAAAGTAATGTATCTGAAATGAGTGGTGAAATGTTTTAATTGTGGAAAATAAGAGAACAAATCAATGACTTGATGAGTTATAATATATAATATGATGTATGGAAATCAATTTCATCATACTCATCAATTTATATTTCATAATAAAAAATGTATAGAACCTGGGAATTTTCCACGACAACACCCTATTCTTTATGGTTAACCAACAGATCAAATAATATGTTTGTTGAAAGAAATGAGGTATTTATATATTACTATTAAAGTATTAAATTTTATATTATTTTTACCAATTCTACTTTTCATATTACAATCATGAAACTTCTAAGGATTCTATAAAATTATAAATAAATATAAATTTTTTGTTATATATACCATCGTGGGTTAATGAGTTGATGGTTGATATTAATTTCAATATAGTAATCACCCAATTAGAAACTTTATGTGGTAGGACTATAAAATTATGATGGATTTTTCTAGAAAACAATTATTGGAATAAAACATATTTTTTAGTATATTAATATGTTATTTTTGGATGAATTGCATTAATTTTTTGGAATTATGTATAAATTAATTGGTATCCTTTGTGGATTAACATATCTTTTTTCTTATATTGTCTATGGGTCATCACAATTTGATAACATTATAAGAAATATATTAACATAGATTTATAAAAAGTATAACCCTCATGGTTGGTGACAACCTATTATATCTTTTAAGGCCACTAGGCTTGAGCCCAAAATTGATGTATGATAAGAGTTTGATAGCTACCACGAGCATATGTGATGTTTTTTGTTAATTATCAATGATATTACTTAAAATAATAAAATAATAAATGTTAATGAAAACAAGTGGTTATAGTAATTTGGTTTATAGATTAATGTGTTATATTGGATAAATTATGCTACCAATATTTCTATTAGAAAATACATTGATAAAGAAAGAAATATTTCCCCATAATTTATGGATTTTATAATATGATAAAATTCATTCGTATCGCTTCATCCATGAAAAAACATATTTGTTTATTCATTTCTTCGTGTTAGTGATGAATTTGAAATTTATTGATTCACAAACAAATGATGAAATTGTTCCTATGAAATTTAAATGTATCAATTAAGTATATTTACTTATATTATTAAATATTTATATAATACATTATCTTTTGAATATAATCATGAAACAATAATTTTAACCAATTAAATTCATACCAAATGATTCAAATGTACATTTACATCATAAAATATTTATTATTTTGAGGTCTTTAACTTTCCATTGATCGGTCTTTATTTTTAAAACAATGACATTTAACAGTCTTCATTAATATTCTCACTTATCTATCATGTCCAAATGATTACTTCTCATCTATATTTTCCTACATAGAAACCTACTTTTGTGTTATTAAATATTAAAATTGTATATCATTTCCTCCAAAATTATGAAGATGTTTTATTAACATTTTTAATGACGTAGATTTTCCACAATAGAATTTTCAAATATCAAACATTCAATTCATAAGAAATGGATTAAATTGAAATGAGTCAATTTATTTAAGGATGGTATAATGTAACACCATGAAATTATAAAAGATGAAAATTAAATTAAATACCATATTCAACTATAAATATCATTATTAAACAACATAAAAAATATATTTCATTAAATTGAATCTCTATAGAATTTTATAGAATATGAAAGACTAAGTCTAAATATACCATAATATAATAAAATGTTATTGCCTAACTATTTAATTGGAATGTATGGTTTGTAAAAACTAAGGTAAAAATTTTATATTTATTAAAAATTTAAATAAAATCATTATCTATATATTTATTATAAATAAAATATTAATTATTGGAAAATAAATAAAAAATATTTATATAAAAAATGGATTTTTTTTCATAAAAAAATTTTCCTCCTGTTTTCACCCGTATTATAAAATTTATTGTTTTTCACAATTATGAAATTTACTTGAAATTAATAACATTATTTTTTAAATCATCATATCAACTTTAAGGACACGTAATTTTCTACATTAGGAATTTGGGTAGGTTTATAAATTTTTTCATATGATTATAATTGTAAAATGGTCCTCGTTCTCGAATTGATCATCGTGGATAATTTTTTTGACCAGTAAATTGGCCCTATTATAGGTTTCTTAAATTATGAAAATAGTTTATTAGAATTAAAACTAATTTCAATATTCATTTAATAATTGATATTTAAGATTAAACTAATTATATATTAATTTATAGGAATATTTTTTTCACACATAACATTTTAATGTAGATTTGTAATAAGATTTTATATCCTTTTCCGAGTTCAGAAGAATTTGTTTTTATCTTCAAAAGGCATAAACTCGTGTTGGCAGACTTTTATTGACTTGGTCCCCTTTTTCTTTCTTCTTTTATTTAAATGATTTTCATTCTTTTGTTTTCAATTCCTTATATAGAGTCCCTTAAGTGAACTCCTAGGATTCCTCCTTCATGTTATAGATAAATAAGAGGGAAGGGGAAAGAGAGAGAGAAAGAGATATATGGGAAGAGACATGCCCCCATGATGTTCAAGAGAAGCCAGATTATCGTTTGGTAGCCATAGAGTATGGAAATAGGATAATCTAAAGAAAATTCCACCCAAAGGTAGAAATTTTTTAATATTTTCCATATATCTTCATAGATATACATTTTTTATATTCTAAAACACTATTATTGATTCATTAGACCCAATAAGGTCTGATGTATTCTCTTTTTAAATAAAAATGTTCCTTCATTCCAATTTATGGGGATTCATGTTCATATATAATCATCACATGATGTTTTATTCATGGGACACCAGTAAATTATTCATAATAATATGGTAAAATGATCTTTTGAAGGAAAAAACGTTGTATATGGTATGAATTCCTTATATAGTGAATCACCCATGTAGTTGGGTACCCATCTAGGAAACTCTTAATGGGTCACATGGTCGCATAGAGTTCACAACCAGAAACTATGTGTGTCACACATCATGCAGTGGTACATAATCGGGATATGTAATTTCTATGCCTTGTGAGGTACATGGTAAGGTACCCCATATAGGTTTCACATTGTACACCTAACATACATTCCACGTACGTCGCCTATAAAACTCTATTCATGGGTGAGGTTCACACCTAGGATGTGCATTGGGATAACATATTCTGTAATAGGTATACACAATGTGTACTTCCCCCATGCTACACTTTTTAGGGGTTTTCATATATTTATGCCCTAGATTCATAATTGGACAAATTAGTAGTCTTTTTTGGGTATCCATCAACATAGATTGAGATTGTGAAACCATTGAAATTATTTGAGGACACATGGGAGTAATATTAATCAATATATTAAAAAAATATCCCCATCCTGTGATAATTGAATCCAGCTATCTCTGGAAAATGATGCCCTTTGATATTAGACAATCCTATATAAAATTTACTTATCTAATGATTTAGTAGCATTCTCATTGAGGACATCATCCTAGAGATATTTTAACTTATTCCCTACATTCCACTGAGGGTAGTTTCTTTAAGGGTCTCCTATGGTAGGCCTCAAAAAAACATTCTGCATAGGTAACACTAAATATTATGCATCTATATTATTATAGTTATTGGGTCCCCATATGGGGTGTATTAAATTACATCCAAATTTAGGGAATCCCTTGTATAACCCCTACCTATTTACTCATTATTAGTATTCAACATATGATGCCTTTCATGACCCGGCTTTACTAAAATGAGGGAAGGGAAAGATTATTTCCTTTTACTTTCTTCTTGAAGTAGAAGGAGAAATAATGTCCCCTCGAGACCCACCATTAGTAGGTCCCGGAGTGGCGACTAGAACCATGGGTATAAAATCACAAGAAAATGGAGGGATTTACCGTTTTTATTTAGTAGGGTTAGGAGATAAGATAGTAAGTCTCAAACAACTCCAAAAAAGGAAGTAAAAGTAAAGCCAAAGAAAACCATTCCCATATGCATGTTCTAAAAGTATGTGCTACAAAGTAAAGGAAAACGATAAATGAAAGTACCAAAGAAAAGAAAAACAACAACATCAACTACCCCAAAGTCAAAACTAGTAGGGTTTGGCATGGTCCTCAAAGTACTCCGGGAAACCTGAAATCAATTTTATATATTAAGGTTGAGTATATAGGTTTACACAGTAGGGAAAACCAAAATCTATAATGCACAAGTGGGAAGAAATTCTAATGCCTCATAAAGAAAAGGAGATAACCAAAGAACCTAGAAAAGAAAATTTCCACCCAACATCACCATGGAACAATCCCCAAATAACCCAATTCAAGTAAATTAAAAGTAATGGAACATTTATATTCTGGTACCCTACACCACTTTCCAACTGGTTATTGAATATATCATATGCATCAAACCTCTCCCGCCATTTTCACCAATATCCCACTACCATCCCCTGCCCTCACACACATAGGCTACCAAAACATCACATCCCTCTTGAAAACAATTGGGCCACAACACCCACATGTATCCACACCCTCAAAAACTTATCCTAGAGAAACAACCACCACGCCTGAAGACACCTATGCATCATCCCAAAAGCACTTGGGAAACCACATGCCCACACACACACCTGGTCCAACCACCACTGCATACCCTTTTTGAATAATCTTGGGACATAACGGTCTTTATACCGTCACATCAAGTCTGATGAATCATAGGATACTTGGGAAATAGAGTAGAAAATGAGATAATAACCATCCACTCATAGGAGTGTTTGAAAAAACACCCTCCCCCATGAAATGGGGGTGTTCAGAATGAATTTATCAACATGGATGGGGGGTGAATAAGAAACAGCGAACAAAATTATACATATAGGTAAGAAGAACTCATCCCAGCCTTAGGGTTCCAAAATGAGCCCATATACAAACATCCTCGTTAATATTCATTTATAAAAAGCACCACAGCCACAACCATGTCACTACTCGTTCCCAGAATACAATTCCTCATCGAACACATTATTTTTTTCATCTTCATGGGATTTTATTTAAATAATTCATCACTACTAGGAATCTAACAGTCATAGACACAAGCTACGGAGGGAAAAAAATCCAAGCAGTAATGCAAGCATTTACACCCGGTTCTCTTATAATGTCACAACCACCAAAGAGATCCATGAGACCCCTCAAAGTAATAGAACCAAACAAAGCCCCAACATACGGCCCCACTTGGCCTTAGGTTCAAAAAACCATGAATGCACAATTGTAGATCCCCTCAACACCCATGTCACCATAGAAGCATTAACCGTAAACATCACCAGAACAGAGCATGAGTGTTTTTAAATTTAAATATTCCCTTCATTTAGTTTCGTATTTCCATTTGGTTAAATTGGGTGAACACACAAGGTTTCTTATTCTTTGGGTATCCAATTAATCTATTGAGTTAATGTGATTTACTAGTTCCCATGATATAGCTATTCCATCACATAAATATCCAGAAAACAAAGGTTCATTGGTGCATAAGAAGGGAGCACCAATGACCCTGATCTTCTGTGGGAAGAATCCCATACAAATTACAACATATATGTAACGGTAAATGAATACTGCATCATTCTCATACACACCCCTTCATTATTGAAAACCATTTATTATCTTCTTTATGGTTTGTATTAATCCATACACATTGGAAAATTATCATACCAACCCCGCATGATGCACAGTAAGGAGAGACAAAAGAAACACTCTACTTGGATAATCAAAAATCGATGTTTCTCTCTTAGCGCCAACAACTGAGGATGTGGTACATACTGGGGAGGAACATAGATCACTCTAAGAATGACTTGGAAAGGCTACAGATCATGAGAACCACTAGTCCCAGGAAATGGGACTCCAAACACACCAAGGAAAGAAAGAAACTGGCCATGAAGAAGAAGGAACAAAACAATTCCCATGCGATTAAAAGGTGAGATCCCAGAGTTACAGGATATGAATTTTGAATGAAATTAAAGGTGAATTGTGCTTCCACCATTCTGTTATATGGTTACACACAATGGAAATAATTGTTATTTAATAATTCACATTAGCGGGGAGTCCATAACAGCTGTGTGTTAAGGGATTTCATTTAAAGAGAGAAAACGGTCTATTGAGGGTTGCATAACTATTGGGGGATTTAGGAAATTGATTATGGGAATAAAAATGGCTTTAAACCACTCCAAAAAAAGCTTAAAATACATAAAAGTGGAATTATGAGAAAAAATGGGGGAAAGAAAACACGACAATCCCCTACGGCACTGATTGTTGACATACTGATCGTTAACTCACCAGTTGGTATCACTGATGGCTAACAACACCATGAAATCTTTCCGCCAACTCTCACACCCCCCCTGACTCACCGATGTTGTCAAAGACACCCCAACACTATGATTTTGACAAGGTAATGGAGCAGGAGGGTCCGATCCATTACATCAGATACCTCTCAAAATATTCTCATCCTCGAGAATACAAGAGTAACCCGACCAACAACTGTAGAAGATACCTATCGGAGACAAAACCACCCCAATAACCATACGAAACCCAAGGATCACATTATCCCGGCACACAGATTGGGGAGTTATTTCCTCCATGTCATGATACTGCTCACTTTTGGTGGCACTGACTCACCTAGACGGGATTAATCACATCCACCTTAATTCATCTTGATTAGAGATTAGATCCTCCATTCTCCACATATAAAGACCCTTAAAAAACATTCACAATGTAAGAAAAAAAATATCAAAAACCAGAAAGGTCAACATTACATCATTGCAGGTCACAAAATTAAGAACAACTAGGAGGGCTCAGAATAGAAACTCAAAATATCTTTGGGTAGTAGGCAAACATTGGAGCTACTCGCTCCCATGTAGTCACGTCGAGGTCATCGTGCCTCAAAAATACATGAACTAGAGGAATTTTTCATCCATGAAGCACTTTCTCCTATTGATCCTCAATCAACAATAGTCGATCCACAAACATAGCATCATCTCCTATATCCAACTCTCCCAAGACAATGACATGGGAGTCATTGTGTTGATATCAATGAAGATGGGAGTCGTGAAAAAACGTCGTGGATCCTTTCCCACTATGGGGGAAATTCCAGCTGATATGCCACCTCACTAACTCACCCCAACACATCGAAAGGCTCGATGATCCTTGGAGAGAGCTTGCTCGCCTTTCCAAACCTTTTCTTCCCACATTAAGGAGAAACCATCAAGAACGCATGGTATCCAAAATCAAACTCCAAGGGCTCCTCCTACGATCGGCATATGACTTCTATCAGTCATGGGCTGCCTTCATCCTCTCATGCACAAGATGAACCTTCTCTTTTGTGCTCTACTCTACATATAGGACAAGGACACCGTCCTCCCCAACCTCAGTCCAGCACAAGGGCGAACGACACAGCATCTTGTACAAGGTTTCAAAATGGGCAATGTCAATTTTATAGTGATAGGTATTATTTTAGGCAAACTCTAATAATGGAAAATGTTGTTCCCATGATCCTCCAAAGTCAAAAAACACACACCCATAGAATATCCTCTAATGTCTGGATTGCTCGTTCTGTCTTCCAATCTGTCTTAGGGTGGAAAGTAGTGAGAAGATGTAGCTGGGTGCCAAATGAATGTTTTAATCCCCTCCAGACCCAGGAGGTAAACTGTGCATCCCTGTCTAAGACTATAGACCTCAGAACTCCATGCAACCACACTACCTCATTCATGTATCTTCGTGCTAATTCATACACCACACTTGACTCCTTGATCTACAAAAAGTGAGATTATTTTGTCCATAGTATTACCACTACCTATAGAGCATCACATCCTCCTTTAAACCTAGGTAGTATAATGATGAAATCCATCGAGATTCCCTCCCACTTCCACTCGGGGACATCTAAAGGTTGAAAAAAACATCTTGGTACCTGATATTCAGCCTGTACCTACCGAAACACCTTGTACCTTTCCACAAACACCACCACTGCCTGTTTCAACGCGGACAACCAAAACTAATCCCTCATGCAGGGTACATCTTGGAAACTCATTGGTTTACCTCCATGAGGGAGTTATGGAACTCATAGAGAACTTCATCACACATAACCTATGGGAAAAACATCTTCCCTCAGAAAAACATCTGATTCTAACCATCATTCAACCACCCTTCCGAAGCATTGCCTAGGTCAACCCGATCGCGAGTCACATTACTATCTAACTCCCCCCACTAAGACTCCTCTACTTGATGCAATGGAGAGGACTATACTGTCATTAGAAACAGACAACCTCTACCATAATCCACCCTTAAATCTAGGTGTAGGGCAACCAACTCTTTCATTTCCTTCCAAGAATCCATAGATTCTTGAACAGCTTCCCTCTCTGACTTCCAAATCAAGCCATTAGCCAAAATGTTTCCCTTACCTTTAGTGTAAGAGATCTCAATGTTGTAGGGAAGAAAATTTACCCACCTTTGTTGTCTCATGTTCAGGTCTCGCTGGGTTAATATATGCCACAAACTCTTGTGATCTGTGAAAACCACATTGTGCTCCCCAATTTGTTAATGTTACCCCAACATCAACTCAAGAACTACTACTGCAATCTCTAGGTCATGAGTGGCATAACAATGCTCATGAAGACGTAACATCAAAGACCCATATGATATCACTCCCCACTGATACATTAGGATACACCCCCAACCAATTCCAGAAGCATCACAAAACACCACAAACAACAACCCTTCTTCTGGAAACCTCAGCACTAGGGAACTATCCAACTACCCATTCCGATATCTAAAGGCTTCCCAGAACTTCTCACTCCATACAAAGGCCTCTTCCTTTCTGCTCAAATAATTCAGAGGATCTGAAACTCAAGAGAAGTAAGGTACAAACCCCTGATAATTGCTTTCCAGAACTAGAAAACTACGAATCTCTATCACATTCTTGGGTGCTTCCCAACAAACAACTCCTTCAACTTTTGACGGATCAACTGCTACCCATTAATGAACACCATGTGTCCAAGAAAATGCACTAATACATCAGGAAATTAAATTTGGTCAATTTCCTATAGAGATGGAGATGTTGAAGTTTTTCCAAGACCATCATGAGGTGCTTTGTATGTTCCTCCTCTGATCTTGAGTAGATCAAAATGTTATCAATGAAGACACTAGCGATCTGGTCCAGAAACTGATGGAAAACAGTGTTCATGAGCCCCATGAACACGGCATGAGGGCGCCTTACACCAAATGGCTTGAAGACGAACTCAAAGTACCCATAGCTTCATCGAAATTCACTCTTCCAGATATCAATGTCCATCACACTTAACTGGTTATACCCAGACCAGAGATTGATCATAGAGAATCAAAATGCACCCCTCAGTTGGTCAAAGAGATCTTTTATCCTTGGGAGAGGGTAACAGTTCTTGACTGTTACCTAATTCAATCTCTAGTAGTTTATCCATATCCTGAGACAACCATATTCCTTCTTCACGAACAAGACCAGAGTACACCATTGTGACCAACTAGGTTAGGCAAAACCCTTATTCATCAGATCATCAATCTGAAGCTGCAAATCCCACAACATAGAATACACCATCCAATAAGGAGCCATGGAAATTGGATGGGCACCAGTTTGTAATTATATCCCGAACGTAATGTCACTTAAAGATGGTAGAGTCAGAAAATATTCTGGAAAAACCTTCAAGAACACTATAAAAACTCTCGGAACATCCATCATCTCAGTATCAAATGATTCTGTAAAAACCTCGCCCAACATAGAAAGAAAAGGCTCCACACACCATCTCCCCACTTGATAACTTATTTAACTAACATAAGCAACATGATAGCCATCCTCATGGGAGAACATGCCTCTTCTATGAAACCATTAGATAATAGAATGAATAGAAAACATACAATAGATTCCTAGGATAACATTGTATGGCCACATTGGCAGCCGAAGAAGATCTCCACTAGACTGATTTGGCCCCAGCATCAGTCTACATCATCGACAAACATCAAACAGGATGGTATGACCCCCAACTGGACTACTCAGCCCTAGGGGCCTGGGGATTCCCTCTATGCATAGTCCCAAGCCATGGGCTTGACCATGCGTAACAAAGGAGTTAAAATCTCCTGAATCAAACAAGGTGCAGGCAAGGGTACTGACAAGATGATCGAACCTCGAACGACATCTACCCCTACTGAAGCTACTGTCTCTAAAATGTGAAACTGTCCATGTCTAGCTCCTCTGCCTCTCGGATATTGGCCACCTCCATGACCATGACCTATTTGAGGTCCGTGAATAGAACCCTCTATGTGTCCTCCTCTTACCGCATCTGCTCTTGGAGGAATGGGAGCTCGCTGTCCATGCTGCTACTACTGAAAGGGCATGGATGGATACTGTTGCAGCTAAGGTGGAAGTTTTACCTACCCACCCCCATTGTACTACAATTGGACCTAGCACTAATTCCAAATGTTTTTATGGCTGTCATAGATGAAGCACTTTAGTCCTGGTCCCACAAGGAAAGAGTGGGGACTGAGGGATCAAAACTGAAACTGCTAGGGCCTACGCCCCACTAGCCGAGACCTTGAAGGCCCTGATACTGGAGGCCTACTGCTGACGGCCTTCCCCAATTAAGAGACCAACTGGCTCCCCTCTCGTGTCACACATCCTAGAGAGTGCATCCTTTCTACAAATTCAGCCATCTTCTGGACTTCTAAGTATGTCGTTATGATGAAGGGAGTAACAACGTACTAAAGACAAGATCAGAGTGCCTCCCCAAAACATCTCGCCTGAGACTCCTCATCCTGAAAAAGGTCTGATGAAAAATGAATGATATCCTTGAACTTGATTCCCAACTCCCTCACTGACATTCTCACATACTGACGGGAGAGTAGCTCCTTCCTTTTCTCCCCCTACATCATGGATGAGATAAATGCCACTTGGAATTCCCCCTCGAATTCAGCCCACAAAATACTAGCCTCCTTCTTCTATCCAAGATAGAGAGTCCACCATTGACATGGAACTCCCCTTATTTGGATTACAACCAAATAAACCCTGTACTCCGTCAGGTCTCGAATTAAGATGATAGCAATCACCATCTCTTTCAACCAGCTCTCTATATCCATGTCTGAGATGCTGTCCTCATACTTCTCAAGGGTCTACCGCTAATAGGAATGAAGCATCCTATTCCACTAGTAATCCTACTACACTCGATCATCCCTCTGTTGATTAGAAAAATATGCCTCCTAGGCCATGATTTCCCGCACTACTCATCTTCATGGTTTGGTTTCTGTAGCTGCAAGGTAATCAAGGAATGCCTAAGCTGATGTAGCGTAAAAGATTGATTTTGAATTTTTCTTAAACATTTTATTTATTTAAATTCCCAGAACACACAAAACACAAAAAACACAAGTCATTATAATTCATGTACCTTTCCTAGGGTCTCAACCTACAATCAGTGTACCCTCACTAGGTCGTTCTGTATGTCCCGAGTCCATGCATTGAAACACAGGGGGCCCAAAAATCTCATGTCCTAGCCAGTCTTCCCTGGCCTATTTCATGCACCAAGATTGCCTAACATTGATTCCATAACATCCCTTGCAATCATCACTCTTCCTAACCCCAAGATTCATCCTATCTATCAACCTTCCTCAAATACTATTCTTTCATGACCCGCCTTCACCATGATGTGGGAAGGGACAACATATTACCTTTCCCTTCTTTGTTCCAATTGAAAGAGACATAATAACCCTTGAGACCCGCCTTAAATTGGTCCTAGTGTGGAGACTATCACCAAGGGTATAAAATCACACGCAAAAATAAGGCATTACCATTTTTTAGTAGGATTGGGATATAAGATATTGAGTCCCAAAAAACACCAAAACTGGAAGTAAAAGTAAAAAAAACCATTCTCATAAGCATGTTACATAAGTAAGTGCTAAAAAGTACAAGAAAACCCCAAAGGAGTGTACCATAGAAAAGAAAAATAGTAATAGCAACTGCCCAAAAGTCTAAACTAGTAGGGTCCAACATACTCCTTGAAGACCTCTAGGATACCTTAAAGTAGTTTTATATATGTAGGGTGAGTATATAGGTATACTCAGTAGGGAAAACCAAAATCTCTCATGAACAAGTGGGAAGGAAATATATTTCCCTGTGAGGAAAAGAGCAGAACAGAGTACCTATCAAGTAAACTATCCACCCAACCTCACCAAGGAACACTACCAAAATAAAGTAAGTCAGGTAATGTAAATGTAATATCACATCGATATTTGGGTACCCTGAACCACTTTCCCACTGGTTATTAAAGACATCCTATGCATCAATCCTCTCCGGCCATTCTCAATGTAGTCACACTGACATCCCCCACTCACACACAATTGGGCTACCACAACCACACATCCCTCCCACAAACACCTAAGCCACAACAACCACACGTAACCACACCCATAGTCACATGGGCCAGAACAACTACTACCACACCCAAAGACATCTGGCATCAACCAACAAGCACTTGGGAAACCACGTGCCTATACACACCTATGCCAACCACCACAACGTACCCTTCCCATAGAATCATTGGCTATAATGGACATCATGTTATCACATCCTACCCATATAATCATCGTCTTCTCGAGAAAGGGAGTAAAAAAGGAGATAATAACCAGCCACTCACAAGAGTGTTGGAAAAACACCATCCCCAGTGAAATGGGGGTGTTCGGCATAAAGTGCTCAACTTGGATGGTGCACGAATAAAAACTATAAAAACTAAATTATACATATAGGTAAAAATCACTCATCCCAACCTAGGGGTTATAAAGCCAGCCCAAATAAAAACTCCCTCGTTAATATTCATTCATAAGAAGCACCATAACCACAACCATGTCACAAGTCATTCCCAAAAAACAATTTCTTGTTGAACTCAATCATGTTTTCATCTTCAAGTGATTCTATTTAAATAGTTCTTCTCTACCGTGAAACTAATAGGCATACCCACAAGACAATGAAGGAAAAACAGCCATGAAATAATGCAATCATTCACACCAGGTTCTATTTTAAGGCCACAACCTCCAAAGGTATCTTTGAGATCCCTCAATGTACGGGAACCAAACCAAGCCCCAACATTTTTCCCTACACGACCTTAGGTCTACAAAACTATGAGTACACAATAGGAGATCCCATTCCCACCCACGTCACCTCACATGCATCAACCATAAATATCACTAGAATAATGCAAGAGAGTGTTTACATTTAAATATTCCATTCATTTATTTCTGTCTTTCCATTTGGTTAACCAGGGTGACCACACAATGTTTTTATTTATTGATAATCCATTTAATCAACATAGTTCATGTGATTAACCAGTTCCCATGTTACAGCCATTAAATCACATAAATATCTAGAAAACAGAGTTTAATTAGTGTGTAAGAATGGACCACCAATGGCCATGACTTTCAGTGGACATAATCCCCTACAATTCACCACATATATGTAAAGGTAAAGGAGTACCTCAACATCATCAAACACACCCCTTCATTCCAATTTTTTTTTATTATCTTCATTAAGCACTGGTTTAATCTATACACATAGGAACATTATTATACCCACTATGAATAATGCACAGTAAAAAGAGACGAATGATAACCCCTACTAGGATGATCAATGATCGAAATTTTTCCCTTTCCACCACCAACTAGGGATGCGCAACATGCATGTGAGGGACTCAGTGGAATCGTATAATGGGCAGGAAAATCT
The DNA here is from genome assembly GCA_963277665.1 of Viscum album. NCBI lineage: Eukaryota > Viridiplantae > Streptophyta > Magnoliopsida > Santalales > Viscaceae > Viscum > Viscum album. The sequence goes on along the minus strand of OY728156.1, from coordinate 1,425,499,660 downwards.
CCCGCACATGCGCACCACTGGCCTCAGGAAAGGGGATTCCAAGCGCACCAAGGAATGAAATAAACTAGCCATGAAGAAGAAGGAAAGAAATAATACTCATGTGATAAATGGCAAGATCGCAGAGTAAGGGGTTATGAATTTTTAATTTTATTAATGGTGAATCGTGGTTCCACCATGTGGTTGAATGGTTACACAATTTGTAATTAATTGTTATATAATAATTCACATCAGAAGGGTTTCTAGAACAGCTTTGCGTTATTCCCTTTCATTTAAAGAGATAAAAAAGTTCTGTTAAGGGTCACCCCCCTCTTGGGGGATTTAAAACATTAATTATGGGATTATAAATGTATTTAACCCACTTCAAAAAAGATTAAATGATATAAAAGTGGTGATATAGGAAAAAACTGGGGGAATGAAAACCTGAAAAGCCCCTCTGGAACCGATTGGTGACACACTGATGGTGTCCTGGATACCCCAAAACTTAGATTTTGGCAAGTTAATGGACCAGGAGGTTCCATTCCATTACAATGCCTCGTCCAACATGTGATTATTTTTAGGGTCCCATGTGGGATGATTTTTCATATGTACCATTATGAGGATCCCTGGTAGGATTTCTATGATTACGTACCATTAAGGATAATATGTAGTATTCCAACTTTTACATTAAATTACATTTATACAAAATAGGATTCCTTTTCTTATGTGTTATATATTTTAGGATACCATGTATTATGCCCCTAATGTGTTTTAATCCATGGTACACATTTAGTTACCCCGATGTTTGACAAACCCTATGATATTATATCATCATTGGGTAGATACAGTAACAGGTGTCACCTGTTAACCAATGCAAAAATTCTATTTAAGTCTTTTTTTAATAATTCAATAGATTTTCTATTAATTTATTTGATGATACCTAATTAATTTACCTATTTTTTATCTTCTATGAGGGTATAGTCACACCATATACACACCCTAGTCCCTCACTAACAATCGACATCATCTTGAACATTGAGAGGTGAGCCTGAGGCCACATAGAAAGCTAGCTAGGAGCAATAGTTTATTAGCATCTGGGAGGGGACATTAAAAATTGGTATTATAGGTGTCACCTTACATTAAATTTTATTTTTTAGTTATTGTAGAAATGGGTATGATGAATGTGTCTGAATTGCAGATGGATATTAGACAAGAGTGTCGATAAAACTATTCTTGTAAGATGTCCGGGATTCTAGGGTTATGGGATTGATGTTATAATATGTTTTTTATGGTTTTATATGATTTCCTATTTGAGAGACCTGTATGTTTGGTATAATATTATGTTTATTATGTATTTATAAAAATTTTCATGTTTTATAGAGGATAAGGATTAATTTCGAGTCTTGGGAGAAAAAGGAAAGAGGTGTTCCATGAATCATATGTGTCATATAGTATTCACATGTTATTGGCCTTCTAGTGTGTGAATTTAATGATGATAAATTGAAATTGATTAATATTTTACCAAGGCACTAAAAGGAATTTGTATGGATAGGTTTTTCATAGAATTTTACTCAATTGGACTGACTGGAATATATATTTTCATATTTACTGAAGGGGATATGGTTCCACATTGAGACATTTGATGGTGAGTCTAATGAATCTGTTCACATGCATGGGGGTTGTAGTTACACTAGTTGATTTATAGGGCACCTAACACACAAATGACAGACTCCACCTAGGGTGTTCTTTCATAAGTATCTCTTTTTTCATTTCATATACAACCTATACAATGATTTCTGATATAAATTTGAATTACATTATTATTAACCAACATATGTTTGTGGTTATCTAGTAAGATCACTAAATATGAGGTCGATGGGTATTGGGACTTTTCTTGGGAACTAATCATCAAGGGGATATTACTATATATTGATTCTAACTGAATTTCATTTTAAAATCACATCTAGATTATTATCAGGATATCTAGGGAGAGGTTTGTTATGAGGATGAAAATAGAGGATCGATCACTTATAGGAAGTGTTAATAATTATGAATCTCATAGGTCAGTGTTATCATTACCTCCTTCAGAGAGGAATGAATTTTGGGCTAGGTTTTTAAACCTTGTAACACATTTGAGAGTCTTCAATAAAATGTTCGGGTGGGAGACCTATAGGTCATTATATTTGACCAAGAAACTTGTAGGTATTTGTTAATTTTGAGAAAGGGAGACCAGCGAAAAACATTTTTCTGAGTTATTAAATTTCTTTTCTGATAGTGATCTTGGTTATTTGCTCATTGAGGTGAAAGCATAGTTCGTACTTTTTTTCAAATATACAGATATGTATGTATTTCAATAAATCCTTACAGTTCATTGGTATAAAGACTAGATTAGATGAGATGGAGAATTTGGATGCATGGTCCAATTTACCAGTGTTACTAAATTTTCAAATATAGTCATTGCATTGGTATATTCTCATGATTAGATTGAGGTCATGTAATGGGTGGTCATGATATATATAATGGAACGAGTAAAAAAATAATTTAAATTGGATTTATAATAGAGATTATAGCATTATGAGACTATAAATCTGTGTAGAATTGTAATCTTAGACATGTGGTGGTTTATTCATGGAGTATGAGATAGGAGAAGATGTTATGCATCAGTTATACATAGTGCAATTTATATCAAACATCTAGGTGTGGTGATGTGTGGTCCAAGGAACGATGGTTTAAAACTATTCGATGTGAATTATTTCTCTTGAGGTGTGGTTAAAATGATGAATTTACATCCATCATAGAGGCAATTTTAAAGATGAATATGTTATCTTGAGAGGGTTGTCTCAAGGCTAGACAAGGAGAAACATTATTAAGAGATATTTTTTCCAATGTTCATTAAAGGAATGTCCAACTTGTTTTTTATGTGGTCATGGATCAGTAGATATATATACCTATTTATATAATAGTAGTGAAATTCTAGGTAGATATTATAAAACTCAATATCTTGAAATTATCCTATGTATGATGATAGAGCATCGAAAATATGCCAAAAATCGTCAATTTTAAAATATGTTTCCTAGTTAGTGATAAAAACTATTAATGTTGTGCTCAAGAGGAACTATATAGTAAATAATATTTTGAAAGTTTATTGTTGGGTGTTTGAGGGTGGTTAACCTTGTTTTCAATATATATTTTGTATTTTTCAAGGTATATTGAGCTCAATGTTTTTTTAGGCTATTATAACTGTGGTCTTGTGGTGGGGAATACCATATCTCCAACAGTTATGTGTCCCCCATATAGAAGAGTTTTTGATGCTATGTGACATGTCATTGGATTGAAATGATATCATTGTTTCATAGATATTTGATATTATAGAATGGATTCTAGTTTTATTAGCCTTGACTTTATGGGAAATGGCTGTTTATGGTTGGTAGACTCTAAGGACACATGCTTTGTAGATAAGAAATTTGGGTAGGAGTTTGAATTTTTTCATTTTGACTGATTATAATGGGTAAAATTGTCATTTTAACAAAAAAAATCACAGATAATTATTATAACTACTCTGTTAGTCCCATAATAAAGTTTTACAATTGAATTTGGGTTTTGTAAAATTATGAACTGTTTGGCCTTTTGTAGAATTATAAAAATTTAAAATATAAGTAATTAAATATTAATTTATTCATATTTGTTCATTCGAACATAAAATTTAAAAATATAATGGTATTTAGATTCCATCTATATCATTATATCCCGAATTGGGAGTTTTTTAAGAGATCAATAAACTCAGATCAGGAATTTGGGTCCGGCCCATTGCCCTTTTTTATTTCTTTTTCTTTGGTCTATTTAATTCATTTATTTTATTCTCCATCCCTAACATATTTCTCACACCCACATGGGAGTCCTCTAATACATTATTAATAGAAATTATGGATATGGTGAGAGACAAGTATATAGGGTAATAGATGAACCTTCGTGAATATCTCATGGAGTGGGATCGTCTTGTAGTAGCCATGGATCACAAAAATGTGTGAAATATCATCAGATTCCACCCAAATAGTAGGTCTAATTTAAGTGTTTTCCAAAAATAACATATATTATAATTTTTATTATTTAAATCCATACTATTAATACTTAAGAGCTATAAAGGGTCTATATGTAGCGTTTAGGGAGAGAAATGGTGTTTCAGGCACATTTGAGGTGTATTGCGCTTGGAACTATTGATCACACAATGTGTAGTTCAGGGATTACAATCCGTGTTTTTCTTTTATTTGTGGAATATGATCATTTGGATGTATACTCCGTATATAGTTCATAGAAAACACAAACAGGGTATCAAACATGTTTCTGAGTACCAGTTTAGAATGATCATGAAGGGGTACAATGTCTTGTAGATTATTCAACCCAAATCCTAGTGGGTAGAATTCTATATAGACATATATAGAGTGGATATATACATTGAAAAGTCATGTGAGGGTCACGGGTATTTAACCTATCTAATATACAAGTTGTTTACCTTTATTAAACTCCGTTTACATGGGCTTTGACATCCCACATCCATATAACGAATATTACCTTGTGGAGCACTATGATAACATGTCGTGTACTAGGAATACATTCCATATACAACCCTTTCATTCCATTTTTATGATTTTTATTATAATTTTGAACCAAAGGAAAAATTTAGAATTATAATAGGTTATTTAGAGTATCGTTAAATTAATAACTCTATGGTGAATTGCTAGATATGATTTGAGGAATCCAAGATGTATATTTAGTCTTTTTATCAAACTGATAGGTTCTTCCTCTAGTAATCGAATCCAAATAAGTTATTTGAGTGATACCCTTTGATCTGAGATGATCCATAATATATCTCTCTTCTCCAATGATTTTTATCTTTCCCCTAGTGGAAATATCTCCAACGATATGTCTTCTTCTATCCCTGGAGGTTGGGAAGTTTGCTTTTTTAGAGAATCCCCTATTGGATGGTTCTACATACATTTCACCCCATATAATCTCATTTAGGATGCCAAAATATTATTACATTTATCAAGAGTCCCCAAAGTGATGTCTCCAAATAAATGATGACCTATGGAATCCAATGGAGGATCCCAATAACTATTGAATCTTTCTAATGATTCTAGATTAGAAGAATCCTCTCACGTACATTACTTTGAAGGTTCCATGTAAGGTTCATTTTTCTATGTACCATTCCATGGATTGCATATAGGATACCTTTATTTACTTACCATCAAGAATCCAGTGTAGTGTTTCATATTTTAAATTTAATGAATTGGATCTAGTTTAAGATGCCTTCACTTATGTGTACTGCCATCGAGGATCATATATAGGGTGAATCTCTTATGTTTTATTTTGAGTAACCTAGTGGTTGACACGGTGGTTTGACTAACCATGATCTAGTCATAGTTTTTTTATAGAGATGGTACCAGGTGACACCATGAAACTTTTACTAAACATGTAAGTTGTGAGGCTATGGATGTAGTTATTGGTTTATGCATTTTTCTACCCTAACTAGTATATTTATACATTCACATGTCTGATGTTGATGTAATGAATATTATAATAGGTTTTTACATGTTTTTTCTCTATGATCCTGACATGATGTGAAATTTTATATTATGGTTCAAATATATACTCCCCGGGATCCGTCTTATTAATTATTTAGGATGACCATACAAATTTCTTAGTATGTAGAATTTGGGCCTTTTATTTGGCTATTATTTATATCATTGGGATTATCATATGTATTTCATGGGATCCTAATATTGATCTCTATTGACAATGATATTGGGAATGGTGTCCCTTTTTATTATGATATTCCGGAATGGAGTCCCAAGATTATGATATTCGGTTATTACATCCCTTAGGATTATGATCCATAGTCATGAAGTCCCAATTTTATGGATATTCATAGATAAATACACTCTCCTAAGTGATAGGGATGAATATTCTCTCCCTAAAAGATTAATTTATCCTTGTTGTGGATATGGTCCTACTCACTGTTGATGTGACATATTATCAATGGATGATTATGCTCTTCTTCAATGACACCAATGATACTCCTTGGGGATAGTGGTGGACACCCCATTACTACATTACCTAGAGTTATTTATTATGGATTTGGATATTGATAACTTTATATTATTATAAGTTGAGAATATACATGGTTAAAGTGAGAATTTTATTTACAAATCCCTAAAGGTTAAACCCTATAGGTATTATTTGAGTTGCAATGTCATTTTATCTAATGAACCAGACCTTGGGTTAAAACATTAGAATTGATTCACCTGGATTCAGCGGTAAGGAATCCAACTCAGTGACCTTTTAAGGATTATATATCTTTATACATAATCCATTCTCATGGTGATTGGAGGAGAGTATCCATGCACCCATGATTAGGATATGAATCCCCCATTCGGTAATGTAGTTTTCTTATAGAAATTTAGGTGTTTGAAAAAATAGGTATTATCCATTTGGATTATAGACATAAGGATTCAATTAATAATACTATTCTTGAGTTTCATGGAATCCAACTCAGAGCCTTAGTCATAATATTTCAAATCATCCGGATATATGATTATAGTATCAATTGTGGATTGAGATTATTAAGATGTTGTTCATTAACACATTATTAATTTTTATTAGGTCAATATAAATGGAATGTATAAACATATAAATATGAAAATTAATGTCAATATCTATAGGCATATATGATGGAATATCCTTATGAAATTCTGAAAGAGATAGAAGTAGATATATTCGATAGAGATTATGAACTCAAGGATCAACTAGGTTTCTTTTAATATTGTTGATGTGTTTATAGTTCTAGTTGTGTCACTGGAATAATGATTACATTTTATGAAAATAAAATTATGATTTAATATTTATTGTTTCATCATTGTGGTGGCCTAAAAATATTATTTATCATTCGTTCACCTTGGGGTGTATGGAGACCTTATGTCTATTGTTTTAGGTTGAAAAAATATATATGATAGATAGGGTTCCGAATCATTGAATCATGATTAAGCAGTGATGATTTTATAGACTCTATGGATTACAATGTATTACCTCATTATTCTATTCATGACTATGTATATGGTATGGAATGGATTAATTTTCATATCCATGTAATTGTTTATCATTTCCTTTTATGCACTCATGCATGTACAATCAACCTAGTCTGTAATAAGTGTAGTATGTGTAACATAGTTATTTAGGGTTTTAAGAAATTAAATATATTATTGATTCATGTTCAATATAATTTTTAAAATTATTAAATTTATTTATTTAATTATTCGATTATATCTATTTATTTCTGTTTTAGTTTACTCTAATATGAGGGAATAATACCTCCACAAACACAGCCTAGGTCCTCACTGCTTGTGAGAAGTCTGAAGAGTATATAAATGCTCTCTTAAGTCCTAGTATCGAACCAGATCAACAAACTATTTTATTGAAAAGTATGTTAGGATGATATATAAAAATTAGTTGAGGGAAATGTTTTTATATTTTTATGAAATGATTTATTTTATAATGAATAGTGAAAAATGATTTCTATTGAAATTTTCCTTTTATTTTTAATAATTCAGAAAAATAAGATAAATTTTAAATTATTTACAATATAAAATTATTTAAATTATATTAAAATTTATCTAAAATAGATCATTGTAAAAAATTTGACATTTATTTTTTATATTGTATCCTTATTTACAAGTGCTAATTTCTTTTTCGGAATCGTTTTTCCCATAAAATATATGGGTATAATTTTAAGTTAAATTCCCCAATATATATGAATTATATTTTCAATAATTTATTAAATATTTCAAATAAAAATAATTTATATTCTCTAATATGGTCTACATAATTTCTTACAATAATAAATACTGAAAAAATTCAAAACATTATCACGATTAATGTAAAAATGGGGTTATCTATTAAATAAACTAATATGATAAGTGTTGAAATTATTTCCCATCTTATCTAAATATTAATTTAAGGTATTATTTCCAATTTATCATATCAAAAATTATAACTTATGTTGATTTTAAATCTTATTCAATGTTAAATAGAATAGTATTATTCTTTATTTTGGGAACATTCTACGTAATTTCTAAGATGATTCAGATTCCCAACATATAAAAGAGAAATCACTCCCTAAAATATATACAAATACCAATAGGATTATATAAACAAAAACCTAATGGTATATATCATAATCATCATTAGTCAAATTATAGATCTTCCATAAATCCTAAAATTCCATGCCTAGGTACCTTTGGAGGATAAACAATAGAGGTTTGTATTAGAGAATGTAATTGACTTAACAAAGATCATTCATTTGTATCATTCCATATCCACCATAAATTATTTATGAAATATTAAAATATAATTACACTAGTATATCCCATATATTGAGAGGTTATAATGTATATGTAAATATATAAACCCTTCTCCTATTCAATCAAATTGGAAACAAAACATTTGATCATGTGTATGGTGCCTTGTGAATTGATTTAATTCATTTTTCATCACCACCCTTCATGGATGGGTATAATGATTAATTTAAAAATATGTCAATTCTACGATATTATTATACATATTTAAATTTTATTATCATATATATAACTTCTTATGTACTATTCCTTTTAAAATATGATTATTTCGCTCGGGTGAAAAACAGACTACCGCCTCATAAAGTGATGTGATTCTTTTTTAAATTACCCATTATGTGGAATTTGATATTAATGATTTTATTGAATATATGTTATATATATTAATTTTTATTGAGTATATAAAATTAATATTTCACCTCCGACCATACCCTTTCACCCATTAAGGATATGATAACGTCCATCTTGGGTATGTACTGTCAAACATCTCCACAAAGCGATGTTATCCATTTTCCTTGTTAAAATTTAAATAATGATTATAAAAAATTTATCCAAAAAAATAAATGATATTTATAAAATAATTATTAATTTGGATATTATGGAACTATATAATATATTCATGAACTGAAACGTTCATCACAAAATATACATGCGAAAAATAGAAATTAACACCTGAAGTAATGAAAATTGTAAAATATTATTAGAAAACATGTGGTAAAATGTTATAATATAATCAAATATGATATTAAAAATGTAAATATGGTTCTTTAATAAATTTATAAATTTCATAAAAACATTATAAATAAATAAATTTCAACTAAAATGAAGTGCGATGTAATATATTTGGTTTCAATTTCCCATCATTGATGAATATATTATTTGTGTTCATATAATATATTTTATATTGTATAAATACTACCCCTATGAAATTTAATATCATAATAAATTAATAATTAATTGTATTTTATGTTTCATTTTGAAATATTTAATCTGCGAGGATTTGACTTCAAAGTTACCAAGTAGAAAAGAATATCAAAACTCAATTTCTTTTCATTGGATTATATGACTTCTTCTTCATAATTGATCATATAAGATTATGTGTTAAATTAATTTGTATTAAAATATGATATATTTACACTTATTTTATATGTATTTAAATTTTAATCAAATAATTAATAATATATTAATTCTACCTTCATCATTATGATCATTTTAATTGTTTATTTAAAAATCCCATTCTAAGAGGGATTGTTTATTCATGAATTTTAGTTGAATTAAATTATTTTATTATTGTAAAACAATAAAATTTCATTCTCATATCATTATGTAATTTCTGTAATTTTTACGTAACGATATTTGTTTTAATCATTGGTAATTAAAATAATTGAGAATTTAATTTTTTGGAAAATATGACTATATTTATCTCTTCAGTAAGAAAAGATAACTCTTACAAAATGATGTTTTCTAGAAATGTTTTCAATTTTTTTACAATTTCCTAAATAAATTATTATAATTTTTTATTTTTTAAAAAATGATTCAAAATGATTCTTCATTTTTCTTCAAAACATGTCAATATCTATTTTCCATAAAAATCTAAAAAGAATTCAATTTTTATCCTATTCAGCATATACATAATTTTCTACTATCTTGAACACTCAATGTTTTATAAAATTTTATTTAATATTTAGTTTTTTTTCAATGAAATATATTTTCAATTTTTTTGAAAATAGATTCAAATTATTATTAATGTAAATTAGTTTTCCACCATAATATTTTTAATGAAAATTGTAATTAATTTCTATTCATTAACGACATCATCAATTCTGTGTACTTATGATCCTTTTGGGATATATTTTATTGATATCATCATTATTTTTTAATTAGATAAGTCATAATATCTTTGATCAAATAATGTAATGAAATTATCTTTCTAGATTCATTTATTTGTAGTTGTCAAAATTCCCTTGAAATATTATCTCTCTTGTAATCATTTTATAATAAATTTTACATAAACATCCATATTATTTTTTGATGTATATAAATATTTCATAAACTGATTATAATATTTAAAATATATATATTAAATGTCCCTATCTATTATATCATGGATTTGATTATTTACTAAACCATATATAATTTTACATACAAAGTTTATTATGAATGATATTTGATTGATAGGTAAATAATAATAAATATGTATTCTTTACTAAATACTAATATTTTTTGATATTTTTTATTGATTCATAAAATAATTAATCATTTGATATATTGGTAATTATTAATACCTACAATAATAGGTGGATCTCAGAATAATATATCTCATTGATTTATTGTTACCCCTAGTAGGAAAAATGGTAATCTAACTTTAAATGGTATTATACCTATTAGTTTAAACATGAGAAACAAATATCCAATAATAATGAATTTCCTTCGTCATGAATTTATTTATTAATATATATTGTATTTTCGCAATGATATTACAGCTGGATGATTTTCTGTCACATTTTTTTGATTAAAGGGTATCATTTTTCACATATTTTCCCTTCCAATTTGATTTCCACTTATCTCATTACCTATGTGAGATTTACAATGATATTACCATTGGATAATTTTCATTCCTAGTTAATTGAGTAATTTAAATATGTCTTTACATATTTTCTTTCACTTATTGATTTTTTTCTCATCAAATTATGATATGCATGTTATTGGTTCAATGGTATATGTTGTCAATTATTTACCTTTACATATTGATTATGCATGTCTAATTTTTTATACCAATTTTGACTTAAATTATTAAATTTACACGATTATTTTTATTCACTAATGATATCATTGACTTTAATTAAAACTTTAATGTATATTATAGATCACCCAAAAAAAATTTCTATTACCTAAAATCCATAAAGATTATTACTATTTTTAAATAAGGATATCAATATGGAATAATGTTATTATTAAAAAAATATCGTAATTTAAGTTTTAAAATATAATATGGGAGTCATTTATGCATCTTTATACCCGAAAATTACCCTATTTATTCCATGATGAAGGGGTTCAATGAAATGTATTCCAATATAATAAATCAATACCCATGTTCCAGGATAATTGAATCATGGTTGTTACTTCTAGGGAGAAACAGAACATTGATAAAATGCTTTTTTAAATGATCTTTGGATGTCATTATAGATGAATCCATGGTATTAAACCAAATAATAAAGTTGAGTTTTCATTTGAAATCATTCCACATTCTACTATTATTTCAAAGGCTCTATATAAAATGGTCCCGATTTAGTTTCACGAAATGTAGAAGGAATTCAGTTAGAATCATGACATGGTATTCATTCATCACGGTGCATTACGATAGGGTACCATAGTAATACTGGTTAGGAATAAAGTTGAATGAATGTATCCTTGAATATAAAATTTTTAACTTAACAAGGCCACAATCATGAAAAATAATCATCCACCCCATGTTTATGACTTGTATGATCAACTACATAGATATTATTATTTAACATGATTAACCATTATTATGTATATAATGAATTGATTATAATGGAGAATATTCACCCAAAAACATTCTAAATAATTCGCGGAAAATATAAATTCATAATGATTATAATTTTTCTTACTAATTCACAATCTATCATCATTGAAAAAATGAATACAGTCTATAGTGATTGTATTGAACTATTTCTGGTAGTTTTTAAAGACAATGTAATTATATATTCCAATTTTAAAGAAGAGCATAAAGATCAGTATTGTGATGAAGACTGTAAGGAAGGATAATCCTTATAAAAAATTCCCCATGTTTGAATTTTTGATTCATAATTTGTCTTTTTGGGTCATATAATCTCATGATATAATATACCTATATATCCTTAAAATAAAGAAGATATTATTTTTTTCCCAGAAAAACTTTTTATAGAGTTTTATAGTTTAATTGGTGTGGATGAATACAATCATCACATTCAGGATAATTTGTTGTTAAATTTTAATCAACTCACAAATTTAACTCAATGGGGAGTTAAGATCCTTTGGATATTTGGAAATGAAGAATATTTTAGGCAACATATGTGAAGGTGATTGAGTGAACCTATAATTTCACTACCCTTGTATAAAAAAGGGATTGTAATATATAATCATTTATTAATTAATAGAATATATTACATTCTTGTATAGAATTATATGGTAATATCTTCTGTTACACATTAATTAAATATTCTAGAAAAAATAACAACACTAATGATTTGGAGTTAGGTGTGGTATTTTTTCATTAAGATATGGTAGAAATATCTCTATTGAAAATGGTTCTATGTATATACTTATCATATAGGTATGAACAGAATTTTTACATATAAAGGGTAAAATATGTTTCATAGAAAAGGGTTAGAGATGATTAATGTGTATGACTGATTGATAAATTCAAACCATTGGAAAGAGATCATGGTGGGATGAGTTTTGGGTCCAGAGGATAATGCAAACTTTTCTATGATGAAGATGAAAAATCTCATCTGTTTCTATATTTTCAAAGGGTGGATGAAGAAATCAAGAAGGAATGGGATGAAAATTATCTTTCTCAAATGAGTGTTCAACTATCTATCAATGTGGTGATTAATGAGGCATATAAGAAACATGTTGACATAAGAAAGGTGATAGATTTTCAAGAGTTAACCATATTTCAGATGGAATGTCAATTTTTAGGCACCATGTATGTGTTCCATACATACCATTTTTTATTTTTCCGTTCGATGAGGCTCATATTCTATCATTCCATATTCATCATGAAAGAATAAAGATGTATAGAGATATATAAGATTATTCCCGGTGGGACAATAAGAAGAGAGATATTGTTGAGTATGTATCATGTTACTTTTTATGTGAGGAAGTTATGGCTATGAGACAGAAGTCTAAGGGGATTTTCAAACATTACCCATACCAAAATTAAATGTGAAAACACCATGATGGATTTTCACATCATAATCCCCAAAACATCATTAGAACGCAAAACTATTTGGATTTTAGCGGATCGTGTTAAAATTTTAGTACACATAATTTTTATTATATAATATTTTTCAATACATTAAATTGTGAGTATATACATTAATAAAGTGGTATTTTTGAATTTAATACAACATTCCATTATATATGATTGTGATTCAAGGATTACCTCAATATTTTGGTGAAATATTCGATAGGATCTGGACAGGGAAATGAGTATCAATGAAGTTTATTATACTCACATATATGGTAAATCTATATGAACCATTTAATCCTATGATTATAAACAAATATATTTTTCTATGGATTTCAAATATGGTTGTTATCAAAACCATACTCTAGTTTAGTTTTTGTAAGACAGTATCATTCAATTCAGCATTCAAATATATTGTTATAAAGTCCTCTATGAAATTAAATGTAGAACACTATGTTCGTGGATTAATTTGGAAAAATAAATCTGTTAGGAAATTAGATAAGATGATATAATTGTAGAACAATTCAGAGCCATTCAATAACACATCATGGTAGCTCATATTCGATAGAAAAAATATGATGAAAATCATTGGAATAATCAGAAATATGAGGTGGGAGGGAATTTTTTACTATGAATTTCTCCTTGGATTTTTTTGAGATTTCGAAAGAATGGAAATCTAAACCCATGGTTTGTTATAATTTTTTTTAATTTTTGGTTGTATGTGGATTATAGATAATAAATTAGATATTCTACCAAATCAACTCCATATTCAAAATTTATTCATTATATCACTTCCGATGATCTACATGCATACTCTTTTACTTGTACTAATCATATAGGTCATACCATTAAAACCTGATATATCTTATAAAGAAAAATTGGTAGATATTCTTGGTTATAGAGGGAATATTCAATGAAACAATATAACTTTCTCAACTAATTATTTATGATATAGCCACAAAATTGTGGATTCTTTTATGGAACATGATTTTGTGGTGAGGAATAAGAATCCCCATTTTTTTATTGTCTTGTTAAAATTTTAAGTCGAAATTCAATTTATGTGGGGTTTTTTAACACCCGATGATATTATGAAATTTTAATCTATAAATAAATTTCATTTCATTGATAGATGGTTATACATGAAAACATATGTTTAAACAAGTCGTGATATACTGTTGAAATATTATTATGTAACAATTATAACATTAATAATAAATTAAGAAGTATAAATAAGGATATCAAAATTTTGAAAAATGTTCTTTTATATATGCAATTATTTCATTGGTTATCAATTAATTAGAAATCAAAATTAAAATCATAGGAAAAAAATGGAGACTTTTTTATAAGTATATTTTCTCTTTAACATAATTTGATTAAATAAAAATAAATTAAATTAGTAACATTTTTAAATTATATTAAAAATGTATGTATTATCTTTTAAATAATATTTTTATTTTACTTTATCTAATATTTTAGGAATTCGGATAAACAAAATCTAATTTTCTAATTAAATTTTTTTTTTCTAAAAAATTGGCTTTCATCACCTTTTTGTTTTTTATATTGAAAGTAATTTCTCATAAAATTGAACATGATATTTATAAAATTGATTCCATATTTTGAATCATTATGTTACAATTTTGAAACATTTCTTGTATTTTTAGAAATTTTCAATAGTAACAGTGGTAAAATTAGATAACTTTGAAAAGGGTTGATCTAAATCATCTATTATAAAAAGAACTAATAATGCCATAATATTTCATCATTATTATTATTATATATATGTTATTAAACACATATAACCCTTGTATTCATATTTTATGATGGAAAGTAAACTATTCTATTAAAACGACCTATATAATGTTTAGTGTAAGTAAAGTTACAAAATTTCAATCTCTTATTTTTAAATAACTAATACGTTTCCACACACAGACAAAATCATGTTATGAATGAATATTAATTTACATTTCAATCATAATGAAATTATTTTCATGATGTAAATTTATTTATATTTTTTATTAAATTCTTAATTATCCTAAATTATTATGGAAAACCAATTTAATAACTCTTAAATTAATTGAAAAATAAAATTAATGATATTAATTAAAAATAAATATAATATAAATTAAAATGGTTATTTAATTACATGAAAATAATATATTAATATATTAATATGAAATATTAGTTTTTTTATAATTTATAATATTTGATTTATAACTTTATGTTTATATATTTTAATTCATATTAAATGAATTTAGTTAAAATTAATGTTAATGATATTTTATAAAAAAACTCTGACATTTGAAAACGATGAAAATATTGAATGCGAACATGGTGAAAAATATGTGGTTTAAATTATAACACTCTCTTTATTTATTATCCAATATTCATATTATATATAAAATTATAACCCATTAATAGTGAAAATGATGTTACCGTAGTTAAGGCTAAAATAGGATTACTAAAAGGTAAAACAAAAATATAATGTCAAAACCCCTCATAAAATTAAATATGGATTTCATAGCATAGAATGTTAACTCTATCATAAGTAATGTTATAATTCGTATCCATTTAATGTCATTTGTGAATGATAATCACATTATTGTATTTTAATCTGTTATAAAGTTTCAAGACTACCCCTCCCCACACTTATTAAATGGATCATCTATTTTTCCCTTACTCAAACCACATTTAGCCATATTTCTCGTCTAATGTAATACACCAACAATTTATGAAATATTTTTTTTCAAATAAATTTTATTTTGTGATATCTTTTGTTTCACGCAAAACTATGTTTTAGTGATCCACAATAAACTAATAATGATATTATTTGACCCAATATGTAATAATATATAAATTAAAATAGAGTGTTTAGAAATGACTAAATTAATTATTAAAACAATATATATCAAACATTAACAAAAAAATGAATTTTTATTTATTATTTATAAATTAAAATAAAATATCTTTTGAAAAAATAAATTTTTTTCAGAAAGAAACTTTTAAGCACGTGAAGTTATTTTCTCTAAATATATTAAATTATTAATTTTTTGTGAAATGTTATAATGAAATTTAAATATTATATAATATATTTAATGTTTTATCATACATTTAATATCTTTCCTAGGAATAAGAGCATAATAAGTCCTTCTCTAAGTTTAAAATTTTATTTTATTGAAAAAATATCTTCATCGTGTTATACAGAATTATTTTTTAAAAAATTTTTAGAATTTATAAAACCTATTTTAAAAATTTAATACAATTATATAAATTTCTATTTCAATATTATATTAAATTGAATTTTTTTTAATTTTTTTAAAAGATTAATTTTCTAATTAATATTGAATATTTTAGATTTATTTTGAAAACACCCATTTCGTTTAATGTATTTACAAATTGAAATAATATTCTAAATTTTAATTAAATATAAAAGTAAAGAAATATATTATTAAATATCCAAATTAGAAATTTGAATAAAGTTTCTATTTTTCATTGATTTAAAAACATTTTATACATATGTGAAACATTCCTTTCAATACAAATTTTTTTCATGGCCTATATATGTTTAATTTTAAATTAAATATTCCCTCTTGTGTGAATTAAATTTTGTAAAAAGGATTTAATATGTTGATTCATAATAATTTATATTATGTAATGAGATCAAATTTATTTTCATTCCTAATTATTATTAAAAAGAATAAAAATGAATTACCCTATTCAAGGTTAAATTGTGTATTTGTTCAATATATGATCTTGGGTTAAAATTATTTTTTAGTACACATAGAATTTTTTTAGTAAATTATATTTCCTATTTAGAATTATTGGGACGAAATTATAATAATTACAATTTTATTTTTATTCACAATGTATATAATAAATAAGTAACTAAAATTAGAGTTGTTACTATGGTAAAAATTAATAGCATAAAAGTAAGAAAACATTGAGGTTTAAGGAATAAAATGTTTTTAAAAGGTACCTTTTCATGTGGTAGAGGTGTGGATCCACAATTGCATCCATAAAATATATTATTTTTCATCCTCCATCAAATGATTCTTAAAATGGATAAATAATAAAAAAAATTATCCAACTTATATTTATATTTTATTAATTTATTAGAATAAAATTATCTATATCCTACGTCCATAAAGTTAAAATGTAATCCATCATTCATGTGTATTGTGCAGTACCTCCTTACCGACCAATAAAATTTGTTTTCCATCACCGCCTCTCACGCCTGGTTAGAATTATGGATTATAAATATATATATAGTATTCAAGAAATATTTTTCATTCTAAAAATATAATATATTATATACCTTCATGCTTTTCCATTCAATTAGAAATGATAATGTCCTTTTTGTGAACATATGGACTACACCTCCATAAATAGATGTGAATGATTTTTCATAACCATATCACCTGGATGAAAAAATGTAAATATGGTAAATTAATTTGATATTTATCATATAATTATAATTATAGAATGTTATAATAATACTTACCTTCTTTCTATACTTTTCATTGAGAAATTGATACATTACCCAAACGTACATATGGTCTACTGTTTTCGTGATTTTAACATAATTAATTTTTTATAACCATATTTCTTAGTTCCTTTTAAATGTATAATCTCTATATAATGTTTTTAATTACATAATTATTATTATTTTTAAGGTGATGTAAAAATGACCATTATAACCATAGTCAAACTACTAAATCAATTTTGGATGAAATAGTTGAAAATAAAAAAGTAATGATTCAAATAAAAGGAATAATAAATAAAAGATATTTACACAAAAATAAAAATATTTAACATAATTTAATTATTCATGAAGATAGATAACATACCTGGGGATTCATAATTGAGGTAAGGAAAATATTACTTTAAAATAATGGATTTAAATGGTTTCATGTTTTATGTTCTAAACCATTCTCTTCCATGTCTATATTCTTCAAAATGTTCCAAAAAATAACTATTAATCCAGTAATGGTTTAAAATTCTCATTTTTTACCACATTTAAATTTAGTTATAGTTTTTAAAAACTAATATTTTTATGGCTTTTTGTAATGTGCATTCTTTAAAAATCCTCGTCTAATGTTACTCATTCAACTCTTTTTCTTCCAGGTGAATATTTTATAAAATTATTTCATAGATTTATTGATATAGATATAAAATAATAGAAATTAAAATTTTATGTCTCTTAAGATATTCCTTAAAATAAATCAGGAAGGAATATTTTTATAGGTATCATGGAATTCCTTACCTGAGAAAATGGAATATTTTATTTTAACGTATAAATGGACAATAGCTTTTTATACATCAAAAATATTATTTATTGTATTAAAATATTATAATTTGGGATTTATTTAAGTAAAATCTTTCATTCCAATCGTTTAGTGTATTTTGTTTTTTATAACATGTTTTTAATATAAATTCTATTTCAATATTGGAAAATGTCTTAAAAATTGGTTTAAAAGATTCATTAAAAGTGTCATTACCCGTCCTCGGGGCCCATGTCGTGACTACCCCAAGCCCGGCTTCCATTGGCCAGGGGCTAGCGACTAGCACCAAAGGCGTAAATCCTTAAGCTAGGAAGGCATTGCCTATATGAAAGTAAACCAACACAACATAGAAAACAATAGGATGTAAACACTAAGTGATTCTTGTATACATAAAGTAGTTCAGAAAGTAAAGGGGTCGGAAATACAATCCCAACAGTAAAGTACAGGTACAACAGAAAGAAAGTACAACTGAAAAAAGGGACAACAGCTAAAAAGGGCAGCTCCTGGAATGCCCACGAAGTATCCTTCCTGAAGGGTAGGTACAGATTCCCACCTCAGTACTCCACATCTTTGGGTCTTCTCCATGTACCGTCTCGCAGTGTGGTCCTCCCCCGGGTACCGTCCAGTCATGGCTCGCTCTCGACCTCCATCAACGTTGTCCGTCGTTTTCATCCAACTCAATAAGGTGCGGGAATAGCCCGTATAGGGATGAGTATAACGATACATAGTAGGGACCCTGAGACCCAAGAGGTCTCACAATATACACTAAGGATAAGAAAAAGAAGAAAGATACAACACAAAGTATCAACAAAACCTATTTAGGTGTATGCCCATACATATACATAAGTTATCAATCTCAGTTCGGCTCTAACTCTTTAGCCCAAGCACAATCCAGTCCACATAAAAAGTAGTGTCAATCACATCGATGATATTGATTGAAAGTCAAGACTCATCTCACACAGGTATACATCTTTCGTATAGTGATAGAGATGATCATATGTAGTCACTGATTCATATAAGCTGTCGGACCCACAAAAGATAAAGATCGACTAAGCATTCAGACCCACACAGGATACAAGACCAGCTACACTATCGGACCCACACAGGATACAAGTACAGAGGACAAACTGTTGGACCCACATAGGAAACCAGAATAGTAGTCATCGTTTTAAACTGTTGGACCCACACAGGATACATGAACAGTAGTCATCGCTATAAACTGCCAACCTCATACATGATACAAGAGCAGTAGTCATTTCTGTCGAATCCATGGAGGATCCCAGTAAATTAGTCATCGTTGTCGAACCCATGGAATATTCCAGTACAGTAGTCTTCGCTGTCGAACCCACGGAGGATTCTAGTACAGTAGTGGTCGCAGACATAGCCAGCTCTAGTGTTCCCGCACACAGCACGCTCAATTCCAAGAGGGTCCGCTCCTTGAGTCAAAGGGTTCGATACATCAACATTCACAAATTCCAGAGTTGGTGTATCCCAAAGTTCTGTCTCATCAAATAGAACCCAACACGATAGAAAGTGCGTCAATCCAATGCCCGGTCTGAGAGTTATTGGCTTTTCTGTTCTAGGGGCCTGGTTCAAATAATGCTCATTCCCAACCCAACCGTTTTCCAATGTTTTTCAAAAATCACTTAGAGTATCACAAAAGGACTGCCTCATCGCAAGGGTCCCAGTGCTGCAGACAACATGTCGTTCGGATGCGCGGTCCTGATGATATTCGAGTGTAAGAGAAACGGGGCCGGCCCGTGATGCCCAGTGGGCTGGCGGGTCGTCCAGAACGGGTTCGGTGGGTCTTACCAGAATGAGGGATTGACCCCGCCAGATGGGGCGTGGCCTGGCCCAGTTGGACATGGCCCGGTCGGCGGGGTGCGGCCTGGCCCTGCAGCATGCGGCCCGACCCGCGGCCGACCAAGGGAAGTTGTGGGCACGACCCCTGGTTTTTCTAAAACGGCAGTGGTGAGTGGCGCCGCCCCTCTTGTCTTTCCAGCTGAAGCCTGCTAGTCTTCCCTGGCACGAGAGGCCCACACAAGCGGGCTGCTGTTCTCCGATGGGGCACCTTCAGATGCCGTGACTTTCATTATCCGGGTCAGCCACCTACTGGATGGTTCGCCCACTGAAGAGGCCCGCGGAAGCGGGCCGCGGTTCTCCGCAGCGAGGTGCCAAGAGGCACCGCGGTTCTCAGCAGCGTGGCACCAAGAGACGCCGCCTTTCTCCATCCTGACCTGCTTTAGCCAGCCGATCCTTCTGACCAGGCCGGTCATGAGACCGACTGGTTCTTCTTCAGCCGAGTGGCCCGGTTATGGACCGCTGTCTCCTTTGCTTATGTTGCTCCCAGTGGTGTGGTCCTCTAACGGGCCGGCGAGCGGCCACTGTTGCTGCTGCCACCATCGGTCGTCGTCAACTCTAGTCACCTCTACCTCTTCCATCTCTGCCTCCATCGAAAATAAAAACAAGGATCAACGGAAGGTCATCAGGACATGTTCACTCTGCCCGCGCCCTCCACGTTAGGCAAGAGCAGTTGGCCGAAGAAATTCCAAAGAATTCGACAAGAATGAGATAATTTATTCACTTAAAATTATTTAAAACCCCTACTGAGCATTAAACTTTTCACATCGACGAGCTGCGGAAGACGATCATCGCGGAGGTTGGGTGTCGCTGAAGATGGCGTCGCGTAGGACAGATATCATTCTATCAATGTGGGAGGAAAAAAGTCACTTGTCATTGGCGATTTTCTTCATGGGAAATGTTCTTCACTGAGATAATACATCCTCATGTTCTTCGATGGTAAATGTGAATTCTCCCAACCTTTTTCCACCAAATATTTTCCATGCCAATATAAAAATAGGCTTCCCCGAAAAAACTAATATTTTCATGCATTTAAAATTAATTCAAATGAAATCATGACACCTCAAAATATTTAATAAAGGCAATAATTATCCTTGAGTTGGAAGCATAATGAGGGGGCAGTGGAAAGGCTCCACTTAATGTGGGAGTCCAAAGGTTTAAGGTGTTAAAAGGGGGGTTAGGTTCTCGTGTGGGCCCCACCACACATTATCCTACCATGGGAGATTATGTGGGATGTGGTCCCCACCTCCAACCTCCCTTTGGTGGATTTAACCACTAAATTTATACAATTTATATTATACATAAATTTATCTAGTTTAATAAAAATCCCAAAATTAACTTTCAACCTGCATAAAACGCAAATCCGGTAAGGGTCCCCTTAATAGAGTATCGGCGCTGCGAGTTCATTGGTGTCCTCATATTTCAATTCCAATCACCGGTTCAAAATTTAGAAAATCCCACTCGCATGTGAACTAAATTAAACAGAACAATACTTCATAAGATTATTCAAGGCACACCGGGTCTCAGAATCTTGTTCCATTAGAAACCGCAGGCTTGTAATATTCTAATGAATTTAAGAAAAAAAATTCCTTGAAAGTTTTGGGTCTTTTCATTACCCCCACCTCAGAACATTATGTCCCCAGAAAGCTAAAACACCCACTAGGGAAATAAAAGAGGGTTCTGAGAACTCATCTATGCCTTCCTCTCCCATGTTCTCTCCCGGAGGTTCTCGTGCTGCCAGTGAATGCACACCAAAGGAATCGACCATCAACGTAGGACACGGTCATGTCAATCCTCGATCTCCACTGGGACCTCCTTGAATATCTCCTCATCATCGATGTCCATCTCTATGTGTTCGATGATGTGGGTTGGGTCGTGCACGTATCTCCTCAGCTAAGATACATGGAAGATGTCATACAACCGATGAAACTGAGGTAGAAGGGCCAAGTGGTAAGCCACCTCACCTACCCTACTGAGGACATTGAATGGCCTGATAAAGCACAGAGATAACTTTTTTCCAGGACCCAATCTCTGTAGACCACTTCTAGGTGAGACCCATAGGATGATGTGATCGCCATCCTCGAACACCAGTGGTCTCTTTCTCCTATCTGCATAGGAATTCTATCTGCTCTGTTCAGTCTTCATCCAATCCTAGATGATCTGCACCTTCTCCATCGTAGCCTGCATCATATCTAGTCCTACAAGTACAGACTCCCCTGGGTCTGTCTAGCACAGAGGTGATATATAAGGTCAGACATACAGTGCATCGTAAGGGGCTATCCTGATGGTGGAGTGGTAGTTTTTGTTGTACACAAACTCCAACAAGGGTTAGTGATCCTCCCAACTACGACTAATGTCAAGAACACATGCAAGGACCATATACTCGAGTGTCTAAATGGATCTCTTAGTCTGACCATCCTTCTGAGGATGGAAGGTGGTGGTCAAGCGAAGCTACATCCAAAAAGCCTCCAGAAACCCCATCCATAATCGGGAATGGAAATGAGCATCTCGATCAAAGACGATCGTGAATGTCACACCGTGAACCTTTATGATCTCCTGAACGTAGAGGTATCCCAATCTCTCTACTGAGCCCTACTCTCTGATTGGTAGGAAGTGGGGCAAATTGGTGAGTCGGTTGACAATCACCCAGATAGAGTCATTCCCTCTTGATGTACATGGTAGCCCTATCACCAAATCCATGGATATTATGTCCCACGTCCACAATGGGACTTCTAAGGGATATACCAAGCCTGCAGGTACCTGGGGCTCTACCTTCACTTGCTTACAAGTGAGGCATCGAGAGACAAACTCTGCTACTTCTTTCTTTATACCCAGCCACCAGTGCTATCTTTTGAGGTCCTGATACATCTTCTCCACTATCGGATGTACTACTAGAGGGGAATAGTGAAACTCTGTCAACACCACCTCTTGTAATGGAACCTGTACCATGGTACTTCCTCTAAAGATGATGACATGCTCCCCACCTTCAGAAAACCCATCAGGTGCCTTCCCTGAGGATATCTGATCACATTGCGTCTCACACTAAATTCCCCGACGCTTTTCCTCTCTGACTATACGATGGGTTTCCCTTTCTTCATCATAGCTGATAGTAGTGATGCATCTCTAGAGAAGTCTGTCACAAAGGTATGTCTGGATGACTCTTGAGTGATCGACTGCACCCACTTATGCATGATTCCATCCTGTTTTTCCTGGGTTTTCCTTTTCTCCAACCAAAGAAAAACCACATCCGAACGTTGTATATAAAACACAAAATTTTTGCATAATACAGTCCATCTGTGTACGGACTATTGTTGCCCAGTCCATACCCAAATAAACATCATAAGGCCTTGACGCTGCCACCAAGAGGTTCCAACCGAAACTCTCACCTCAAGGGTCTGATCACACCGTCGGCATAAGTGTGATTACTGATTATCCTCCCAAACGTATCTCCAGACGTGAGGGTTAAGTAAACGGCATAACTAGAAACTCTAGGTCTGGGTCACAATTCGTGGAATGAAGGAATGATTGGTACCTATGTCTTTTGATACGACAACTTGTAGTAGACACAAATCGTACCTCAAATTATTATTAGATCCCATGGTTCACTCTCCTTGACTGCATGCAGCTACTCCCTTCCCCTTCCCTATAACATTATGAACCTAAATGGGACTACAAAGGTGGGTGGTTGTAACATGTAGAATTGTTCATCACCTATTGCTACCCAAGAAGATCTGCTTCCATCTCTCCTACCTTGCAGATTTATCTGTCCTTAAAAATTCCTCTTATCGAAACATTTTACACGGTCAAGTCTATAAGAGAAACACTATTTTCTTTCTTTCCAACTATTAACATTCACTGTATGTATCCAATCATCCAATGATCATTCAACCACAAAGGTTCTCTCTATCACCCTAACATAAGTAGGAATTAATAGAGGAAAAATTGTTGGATCAAATGTCCTTAAACACACCTCTCTTAGAGGTTTGAGCTCTAAATCACTATTCACGCCGTATTCATCGTGTACCAGGAATGGTCGGTACGCCTCAATGAATACCCAACTACCAACACGTCGTCCTGCTGAAGCTGTATAAGGTCTAGAAAACACTCAGCAACTTCATCAAGCCATTCCTCAACTGCCTGTGGGTCAGGCATTCCACAAAACATGTGGGATATATGGTGCTGAAACACATGTTAGGCACTAAGACTACAAGTATCCTCTACCAGTAACACCGGTACTGTTTTCGGACCAACGGGATGTGATATAGTTGGCACACTGCCGAAAGATACCATCTCAGAAAATGGTCCATGTACCGAAACATCATCATTATGTAGACCATCCTCATGGTCACTCGGAGAGAAATATTAGTATCTAAGATCAGCATCTTCTATACTAGTGTCTCTAAAAGGCATAAAACAGCTGTAATCGCATCCATCCAATCCTCTAGTACCCAGGGAATCTATCTCTCCTCGAATCCTCAGAGGCCTCTGCCGCTGAAACTTGTGCAACGCGCTCAGTCAGCTTGTATCGTCCGCCAGTGCGGCTGGCAGAATCATCTACCCATTGGGTGATGGTACTGTTGGTCCACCACCCAAAGGTGCCATCATAGTAAGAGGTCCCTACACTGGAGCCTCGTCGCTCAGTGGATCGTCATCATGTACTCTCTCTTGGAAACCCTAACTGGCAATCTTTGTAGTGGCATCCTATTAAAGAACAGGTGCACCACAGTCAATAAGTTATACCTGGTGAGCTGACTCAAATAGACCACAAAATAAAACTTTGGAAGCACACACACAATCAGGGTTTCCAGGCACTATGTTGGAAATCAAAGGTCAGGGTCCTGGTGTATGGATACGTCGACCGCCGCCCCAACACTGGACTCCCTGGACTGAAACCCATTATCAATAATATTAACACTATTGCTTCATAAAAAAGAATGATCAGAGTCTTATGTTCTGCAGTAGAACTGACTCCTCTGATACCAATTTTTCATGACCTTTCCTCAAGTCCCTTGTCCTGACTACCCCAAGCCCGCCTTCCACAGGCCAGGGGATGGTGACTAACACTAAAGGCATAAATCCATAAGCTGGGAATTAATTTCCTATATGAATGTTAACAAACACAAAATAGTACACAATAGGAAGTAAACACTATGTGAATACTCTATACAGAAAGTAGTGCTGAATGTAAAGGGGCCGGAAATACAATCCCAACAGTAAAGTACAGGTACAATGGAAAGCAAGTACAACTAAAAAAAGGGACAACAGCTAAAAAGGGCAGCTCCTGGAATGTCAGCCGAGTATCCTACCAGAAAGGTAGGTATAGATGTCCACCTCATCACTCCACGTCTATCGGCCCTCCCCATGTACCATCTCTTTGTGTGGTCCACCCCCGGTTACCATTCGGACCTGGCTCTCTCTCGACCTCCGTCAACACTGTCCATCATCTGCATCCAACACAATGAGGTGTGGGCATAGCCCCTGTAGGGGTGAGTATAATGATACTCAGTAGGGAACTCGATACCATCTAGGTCTAACAATATCCAATAAGGATATGAAAAAGAAGAAAGATACAACTAAAAGTATGAATGAACCCTCCTTAGGTATATTCCCATAAATATACCTAGGATATCAATCTCAATTCTGCTTTAACTCTCAAGAACAAGCAAAATCTTGTCCACACAGGAAGTAGTGTCAATCACATCGATGATATTGATTGAAAGTCATGAATCAACTCACACATGTATTCATCTTTCGTATTGCAAACAGATGATCAGATGTAGTCACTGATTCATCTATGTTGTCGAAACTTACATGTTATAAGAAAAGCTAAGATTTTGGACCCACACAGGATACATGACTAGCTACTCTGTCAGACCAACACAGGATACAAGTACAAAGGTCAAAATATAAGACCCACACAACAAACAAGAACAGTAGTCATCACTATAGACTACTGGACCCACATAGGTTAAAAGAACAGTAGTAATCATTGTAAACTTCCAGACCCACACAGAATACAAGAACAGTAATCATCGTTGTCGAACCCACGGAGGATCCCAATACAGTAGTCATCGTTGTCGAATCCACGGAGGATTCCAGTACAGTAGTTGTCGAAGATGTAGCCTACTCTAGGGTTCCTGAACATAGCATGCTCAATTCCAAGAGGGTCATCTCATAAGAGTCAAAGGTATCAATACATAATCTATCACGAAGTCTAGAGTAGATGTATCCCGAATTTCTGTCTCATCAAAAGGAACCCAACGCGACAGACGACGCATCAATCAGACACCCGGTCTGAGAGTTATTGCTTTTCAGTTCTAGGGGCCCGGTTGGAATTCTTCTCATTCCAAACCCAGATGTATTTCAAAGTTCTCCAAAACTCAATTAGAGTATCGCAAAAGGATCACCTCATCGCCAGGGTCCCATTTTCGTAGACGGCGCGTTGTTCGGACGTGCGGTCTTGAAGATATTCACATTGAAGCGAAACAAGCTCGGCCCGTCATGCCCAGTGGGCTGGCAGATCGGCCCGATCCAGTTCGGCGGGTCCGACCCAGCTGAGGGGTTGGCCCGACCTGGTGAGATGTGGTCCATCATGGTGGGGTGCAGTCCAGATCAGTGGGTGGTGGCCCAGCATGGCCCGGTAGGGTGCGACCCAGCCTGACGGCAGGCGACTCGGCCCACAGCCACCGGTTTTTCTGAAACAGCGGCGTCGAGTGTCACCGACCCTCCTGTCCATCCGGCCGAAGCCATCCAATCTTCCCTGGAATGAGCAGCCTGCATAGTCAGGCCCCTATTCTCCCATGCGGCACCTTCGGGTGCCGCAACATTCGTCAACCCAGCCGGCTGCCTGCCAGCCGTTTCTCGAGCTGAAGTGGGCCGCGGAAGCGGGCCACTAATCTCTGCGGCATGACGCCAAGAGGCACCGCGGTTCTCTAGCCTGGACGGATTTAGCTGGCCGATTCTTCCGACCCGGCCGGCCGATTCTTCTTCCTCCGAGTGGCCCGGTTGCGGGCCGCGGTCTCCTCCGCCCGTGCGGTGCCCGGTGGTTCGGTCCTCTAACGGGTTAGTGTGCGCCCGTCGTTGCCTCCGCCACCTTCGGTGGTCATCAACTCCAGTCGTCGCCACCTCTTACATCTCGTCGTCCATTGTGAATAAAAAAAAGGATCAATGGAGGGTCATTGGGCCGTGTTTGTTCAGCCTACAACCTCCATGTTAGGTGATAGTAGTTTTTCGAAGACATCCCAAAGGATTCGAATAGAATAATATAATTTATTCACATAAAATTATTCAAAGACCCTTCCTCGTATTAAACTTTTCACTTCGACAAGCCATGGAAGATGAGCATAGCGGAGGTCGGGCATCATGGAAGACGGTGTCGCATAGGATGGATATCGTTCCGCCAACGTCGGAGGAAAAATGTCGCTAGTAATTGGTGATGTTCTTCGTGGGAAATGTTCTTCATCGAGAGAATAATTCCTTGAGTTCATTGCTGGAGAAGGTGAGTTCTCCCAACCCTTTTCCAGGAAATATTTTCCAAGCCAATATAATAATAGGATTCCCCCAAAAATATAATCTTTCCATGAATTTAAAATTAATTCACATGAAATCATGACACCTCAAACTAATTAATAAAGGAATTAATTATCATTGAGTTGGAAACATAATGTGGGGTAAGTGGAAAGGCTCCACTTAATGAGGGAGTCCCAAGGTATAAGGTGTTAAAAGGGGGTTAGGTGCTCGTGTGGCCCCCACCACAAATTATCCTCCCATGGGAGGTTATGTGGTGTTTGGGCCCCACCTTTAACCTCTCTTTGGTGGATTTAACCACTACCTTTATATAACTTATATGAAACATAAATTTTATTTAGTTTAATAAAAATCCCAAAATTAAATTTCAACCTTTATAAAACACAACTACGGTAAATGTCCCCTGAAGTGAATACCAGCACTGCGAGTTCATCGATGTCATAAGATTTCAATTCCATGCACCGGTTCAAATGTTATAAAATCCCGCTCGTACTTTCACTGAACATACCAAAGAATACGTCAAAAAATTATTTCGGCCACACCGAGCCTTGAAATCAGGTGCCGTCAAAAAACAATCACTGGTAATATTCCAAAGAATTTACGAAAATAATTTCCATGGATTTTCTCGGTCTTTACAAAAAGGATCTATGATAATGGCGAATGAATAAGATGTTTTATTAAAGATATGGTACATGATAATTATATAAGATAAATAGGTGAGAATGATATAATATATATGAATGGTGAGCCCTATTAAAGTTTCCTAATTCATTGGGTATGTTCCTTATAATTAATATAAATTATGATAGTGTTACTGATCATGTTTATACTATATATTTATCATAGATCATGGTATATATGACCGGGTTTTTAATGGGTTTTTAATTTGATGAACTATGTTTCCGGAAAAAAAAAAATTGTTTTTCATGGGATAAAATGGTTTTCCTTGAGTATATGTATCTGATTATGATTTGAAAATGATTTATTTCATTTGACCAAAAAATAAATTCATAACGGAAAATTTTTCATGGGTCTCTCAGGTTTTTTATAGATTAATGAATTTATTTTTATTGCTTATTAGTAATCTTTTTTTCTACTTATCCCACTCATGAAAAAATATATAATTTTTTATAGATGTGTAGAGGCAAGGATTAAGAGGATATCAAAATTATGAGGATTTATTATGAATAGAAAATATGATTTTTTCTTATGATTTTTTTCAAACAAATAGGATTCTAAAAATAATTTTTAAATTTATAATATATTCCTTAATTACATAAATATTATGGATTTTTGACTTTTCGAATGAATGAATTTAAATTCTAGTTTTAAGTCTCTATAATATGTATTATTTTGCACCACATCCTTATATTCCATATCTTATTAATCCTACTCAATTTCAAATTCATTAGTTATTTCATGAGTATATATGTTTTCATTTCCCTATACACACATTTAGTAAATATGAGATCTAAAATGTTTTTAAGGATGATATGATTTATTTCCCTTTGTGTTCTAAATTTATTTTTCTTATATATCTATATTTTTTAAAAAAAGATGATTTTTTATGGTTACCATATTATTTTTTAATGACATTTTTACCTATGATATATTATGTTTATTTTTTAAAAAAAGAATAGTATTGAAATTTTCAAATCCATGAACCTTTTCAAATTTTCGATAAAAGTGTTTAATAAAAGTTTTCTTCATAGAGGAATTAGTTGTAGTAGTGAAAATTTAATACTATGAATTATTATATACATGTTTTCATATTTTATTGCATCGAAATTTTTTCCATAATATTCCATAACTTTCTATATTTTAATGAACTGATATCTAAAAAGAGATATTGTTTTCTTCAAGAACCTTGTTAATGTAATTTTTATTCACCAATAAAAACAATATTTTGTTCTTTTGTGTTACAAGGGATATAACCCAATGGTAACATCCTTATTATTTTTCTATATGGTTTATTAATTGAATTATTAGATGTTTTTGAAGCTCATTTTTTTCCATGCATTATTTTATGACTAGAATATGAATTTTTTATGAAATATTTTTTAATTGATTTGTTTCTGATATGATGAAATGATGAATTTTTTATTTTATTATGGAAAACATATTTACGGGAATCCTAATGTGATGGGTGGACAGGGAATTTTATTTCATTCCCAGTAATTTATTAATTTATTTAATATCATGATATAATTTTAGTAATAATGTCTATGTTCTTTATCAACTATGTGAAAAAATTCAATGTTGTAGAAAAATCATTGAAAATAAGTCAATCTTTTTGATCCATTATATAAAACAAGTTGATGTTCTTGATCCACTATTTATTACAGGTGCTTGATACATTATTATTTTATTATCTTGGAACATAACCTCAAAATATAAAACTGATTTTATACATATAATGGTGCTACAGTTTTATGACATGAAATTTCTTTTCATGATTTATTTTATAAATAATTTTAACCATTATAATTGATGTATATGTTAATGATAATTCATTATTACATGCCTTATATTTATGTTCATTGATAGATTGAGTATGAAATTTTCTTGTATTTACTATGATGTCAATCCAATATGCATATCGTTTTCCTTCATATGATCTAGAGTTGATATCTTCCATGTTCACCACTATAGAGAATTAGAGAATACCCCTTATTATGTTACATTTACTTATTTTATGAATACATTACTACATTAAGAATATCCATAAAGGTTACTAACTAGAAATTCCATCCTGGGATATTTGGAAGTTCTTTCCTTAATGTAAGAGTTTTATATGTAGTTTATGTACGATAAATACCTTTCTGTTACATGGAATTGTATTTCTAAAATATATTTATTTTTCATCTAAAATGGATTTAATTATTATATTATAAATTTATTCACCATTACAGTTTTTATCAATGTATATTTCAGTTAACCATTCAAAACTCTAATGAGAAAACATTAATGAAAACATTGGTGATAACTCAATGTATATGATAATATTCTACATTTTTGGTAAATACCTTGGAATTAAATAAGCTTAACCAAATGTCTCATATATTGATATGGAGTTATGATTTGGATATCCTATAAATGATTTATCATGATTTTATAGTTTTATACTATGATTATTATTTCTAAAGCATTCTCCTTTTTATTTTAGTCAAGGGATTCAACATTATGATATCCTGATAAAAATGAATGTGGTGTATAGTGAAATTGTTAGGAACATGAGAAGCCTAATGTTGTTGGAGTTGGAATGTATAATCTTATTGATATAATCACAAAACATTCTCATTCCCTGAATCATATTGATCTTCCTAATGACTAAATGAAAGAACTATAATATGAATATTTCAGGAGATAGCATCCAACTTCATTTAATGGGTCTAATGATCAACTATTAGTTGAGATATGCATCAACACCACTATGAAAATTTACAATATTTTTCAATGATTAGAACATGAAAAATTGTCAAATAAATTTATCATTTTGAAGAAGAATTATTTTAGTGGTGTGATTAACTATGATAAAGTTTCAAGGGGAAAAACATGAATATATGGACTTGGATGAGTTTAAGAAGATATTTTTTAGAAATTACATCACTAATATTATGTTCATAGAGATGGAGAATGAATTATATTAGAAAAATAAAAACAACGATAAATCCAATGGTACCTATGAGGGAATGATTAATTTAATTACAGTGTATGCCTCTATCATAATTATTATCCATGGAAGAAAAATCTATCGATTATTTTTTGGGTTAAACTCAATACATAGTAAGGTTTTATATATGTGATAAATTAGTGTATATTGTCAAATAATTTATTGTGAACTCAATGTTGTAATATAAATTTGATATTCCAACCATTACTTTGGTTTTGGTAATAAAATTAATACTGATTCTCATTTAAATATGAATAGATCATATGGGGAATGAAATTCCATCCATCTACATTACTGAAATGTGGTACGAAACATCATTTAAATTACATGAATGCTACAAGAGGTTGAATTAAATTTTTAACAGTGTTTCATAAATCTCATGAATGTTGAAATGATATAAATATACTAGATAGTGAAATATAGGAGATAGAGAAACCAAATAATGTGCCACCCACCCATTAATGCTCAATATAAAAATATTATTTTAATTATTCAAATCAGAATAGAAATATGATTAATTTAGATGATTATGGGAATCAAAAACCTCTTAATCTTGATTAAATTTGAAAATTTATTGCTATTAGAACTGCCAATTTCATATATGAGAATTATGGGGTAAAGGGTAAACATATCATCCACTCTAGAACAAATAATTTCTAATGTGATTTTTTAATCTATTATATTATATCTTGGTTAATTTATATGTGTATAAAATTAAAAACTCTTATATAATATGTTAACATATTAGTAAAAATACTTAATGATATGATGATTGCATCTCAAGTTTAGGATTCTATTCTAATCGAATTTTATCAGAAGTTTCAACCCTTTAATCTCGTGATTCATCCTTTTAATGAATTCAATGTTTTTTTTGAGAATTGATTTATATTTATTCAATAATTATATAATCAATTATTGAATAATGGAATTCATGTATGAAATATTTAATCAATTTATGATCATCTGTTATTTCGACAAGGTATTAGTTTTACCAAATGCATCACCATGGGATGTACTAGTTTATGGTTTTAAGAATGATGGATCAATAATTCTTTTCATTGATTATAGAGAACAAAAATATACCATATTTATGAAAACATACAATCCACCACTTATTTTTGAATTTATTGATCAAATATATAGTGATTAGTATTTTTATGAAATTTTACTTCTATCTCACTAATATGAATTGAATGTCAAGAAGGGGGATACTCCCAAGAAAACATCTTGTACGTGTTATAAACACACTAAATTTATATTTTTTCTATTTATAATGACATATTAATCATATATATTAATTCATTTTATTAATAGATTACTTATAGAATACTTTGATATGTTTTTAGGTACTCTTTAAAGATAATATTCCAACATATACAATGAAAATAGAATAGAAAGAAGAATTTTTTTGGATTCTACTGAAAACTATGGAGAAGGTGAATATTTTGAAAAAATTTCAGGTCTAACTTTTGTATTTTTATTGATTCATTAATTAGTCAAATAATATAATGCTATGGTATATTATTATTTCCTCAAATGATTGATGTTATTGAATATTCACCTCGACTAACACCTATGAATGAGATCTGTTGTTTTCTTGGTTTTTTTTGATATTTTTGATTGTTTGAAGATAATTTCTATGGAATGTATAATCTACTCACCATGTAAAATCATAAGGGATATAAGTTCATCCAGATAGATGAATGTGAATAAACATAAATGGACATAAAGAGGATGATATTAAATACAAAATCTCTTATATTACATATTAGTGTAGATTGGTTTTTAATCTATAGTTATGTGTCAATGAAGGGAGTGGGATTCATTCTCATGATAAGTTATATGGTGATAGCTTATGCCTCATATGAATTAATGGTTGACGATAAAAATTACACAACTCTTGATTTGGAATTTGTAATGTAAAATTATTCATTCATGATATAGAGTATTTATCACTACAGATAATGGATTAATATATATTGTAATCATAAATGTATAAATCTTATTTTGCATATAAATATATGAATTCATGGTAAAAAAAAATTACTAGAGTTAATTAAATATTATGCATTCTCAACAAATTACCACCCTATGAAAGTGAACAATGGGGAATATATGTTGATTTGAGAGGATCATGCTTACTTATACCATATACGGGTCACAAAATATCTAATATTTATTGACATTAAAATAATGGACTGGTAAATCATGAATAATTTGAGATGTATTGTATTTCTCAAATCAATGTTTAAAATTATATCTATATAAAGATTAAAAAGGTGACAACTAAATATGTGGAGCTGTAAACTAATTTGAGAAATTTTTATGAGTTTAAAATTAATTTTGATTGAATTCTATGTTTCCAAAATCGTGTATATATTATACAATATCATATTTTGAGAAGGATATATTGGATGTATGTTATAGTCTATAATTGAATATTTATACTAGATTTAATTATATATATATATATATGAATGATTATTTATAATGATACAATAATAAGAGTGATGTTTATTATTATGTATCTAATTTCTTATAATTTTGGGATACTAGGATTGATGTATACAAGTATTAAAATATTTTATAGCCATTAAGAAATCAATAATGGGAATTAGAAAATGTCACCATTGATTTTTTATCAGACTCCCCAACCCCATTAAAGTACACAGTGAAATTTTGGATGTATTCAATCACCTTAAAACGTGGGAAAACATAACTTATATTAGATAAGATTTATCTCCATATTAGATTTATAGGATATAAATTAAGGAAGTTGTAATGTTCTATGAAGTACCAAATCCCATTATATTTGATCAGGATTTGAGCTTTAGCGTGATGTTTTGGTAGAGCCTTCAATATTCACTATATATTGAGTTATGTTTTATTTTGGCATGTCGTAATAAAAAATATGATCAATCTAAGAGGAACATTTAACCCAATGTTTATATGCAGAGATCGTGTACTACGGAATTAAAATGTGGTTGGGATCAAAACCTCTATATATTCATGTTTTCTAACAATAATAGGTTTCACTAAACCATTCAGATTGAGCCCTACAATGAAATATATTGAATTATGTGTATAACTATAAAGTAATTGGATGAATTTGGGGAAACAAGGATATTATGACACATGGTATCAAAGGAATGAACATATAATGTCAGAGCCTTTCAACAACATATCAATCCAACAAAAATTCAATATAAAATTTATGATAACAATCCTTGACGTAATCTGGAATTTTATATTGGTTTGAAGGTATTTAAATAAATTTATGCATGTAATATTTGTCAAAGGATTCCAAAATATGGGAATCATGACCCTTTGAAATATTGTCCCATTTTAACTTTTTGATCGTATCGAGGTGGTAGATTATTGTTTCGCACTTCTACTAAATATATCTCAAGTCCATAATCTATTCCACATATATATCACGAGGTTGTATATACATAATCCTTCACTTATACAAATATTTTAAGATATAACACTTGAACTTGATATATATTATGAAGAAAAATCGGTGGATATTTTGGATAATATTGGTAATGTTTTATGAAGGAAGACCACTCATACAGTAAATGTTTTATAGAGAAATAATGTATTTGGTGATGTTATATGAGAACCTAATGATGTGATGAGGTATAAGTATCATAGTATGTCGGTATTGGATTGATTAATTTTTTGGTTGAAATTAATTTTACAGTGTTTGGAATGTAACACCCCATGATTTTGTGAAATAGTTCTCTAAAAATATATATTTAATAACATGTAATAACCCTGACCATGATTATTATCGAACAATGAAAGATGATTAAAATACTGTTTTTTGATAGTTATTACATAGCCGTTGGATATTAAGGTGATAATTGAAATAAATAAATTATGAATAAAAATTCATTTATTAAATTATTTCATTGCATATCAATTAGTTAGAAATTAAATTAATTATCATTTGGAAATAAAATAGATGTTTCTATGAAGAACTATTTTTATCTATGAGATGTTATTTTATCTTAATAAATAAAATTATTCACATTTCATGAATGATATCAATAAAATTTAAATATTAGATATTTAATAAAAAAATTATCCTATATTAAAGATTTGTTTTATTCAAAAGATAAGAATAAATGAAGTTTTATTATTTGAAATTTATTTTTCTAACAAATGGTTTTTTATGATTTCTGTTCTTATTATAAAATTAAAATCCTCCAATTATAGAAATTTAATATTAGAAAATAGATTCCCTATTTGGAATCACTGTGTAAAAATTTGGTAAATATGCCCCCTTCATTTTTAGGCATTATGAATTGTAACCATGGAAATTTTTATGACATCAGTGAAGGGTAAATAAGGTTAGTATAGCTTAAATATATGTAATATAGACATAATTATTCATAATATTTATTATTTTACATAGGTAAATTTGCCCTTATTTCAATTATCATCAAATGTAATAGTTTAGCAGAAACATTTTCATTATAATGAAGTCTATAATATTCAAATTGAGGAAAGATTCAAAATTTAATTCTCTTTGTTTCAAATATCTATTATGTGTCCACATAAGAAAAAAATTTAGATATTTATAGATATAAATTAATATATTAAGATTAGTGAAATTATTTTCATAATATATATTTATTTTTATTTTTTTAAT
This sequence comes from Viscum album, assembly GCA_963277665.1. Lineage (NCBI taxonomy): Eukaryota > Viridiplantae > Streptophyta > Magnoliopsida > Santalales > Viscaceae > Viscum > Viscum album. Next base: position 1,425,463,305 of record OY728156.1, on the reverse strand, counting down.
GACATAAATTCCTTAAATTCAAATGCAACAATGACATAGTAATTCTTCATTTAATAAAAAATATAAAACAAATAAGTAATAAAAGTATTAAAATTTAAATGATTTATAGTGTTTAATTATTTAAATAGATTAATATAAAAAAATTGAAAATTTTATTATAATATAATTCCAAAATTTTAATTATATATTTTATGTCAATTTAAATGAACAATGTTAACATAGAACTTAATGATATTTTTACCAAAATGATATTTAATTATGTTATTTAACAATATTAAGAATATTTAGATATTACATGGTTGATAATATATAGTCTACATTGTCACACCTTGACAATTGATGATTTTATTTTAAGTATATATGGAAAATTATACATTTTTAAACATGAAAAAGGTGTTTCCAGGGTTATGGTTTAAAAAGGTTATACCATACTATAAGGTTTAAAATTCAAGTAAAATTTGTAAAAATTTTATATGATTATGGGATTTAAAATAGATTTTATCTTATCATTGTATCCAAAACATTTTGGGGGTGTTTTTTCTATAAAATTACTTTATTATATTTTAATCACTTTAGATCATTCTGTGAGTAGACCCCCCTCACTTATAAAAAGGAAACTGTCCTTTCAATTCTACAAACCACGTTGATTATTATAAGTCAACCAAAAACTAAAATATTACCTTATAAAACCAAATATAAAAATTATTGAGGTTTTATTTATCAAAAAATACCAGTATAAGGGTCCTTAAGATGATATAAATGATTTTTTTTCAAAGAATAAGTAATCATCTTAACCGATGAATTTCTTTTAAAATATTTTTTAACTACTATATATTTGTTATATTATTAATTAAATAATATATTAAGATTAAGACGTATATTAAAATATTTATATTATTATTAATCCATGTTTATTCACCCTCTATCCATCAAATGTGATGTGGAATTATCGCTTATGTTTATGTAAGAGTTATCATCTCCAGTTGAAATACAAATAATTTCTCTTCATAATATATTATAGATGGGAATTATGTTGGGATTAATATTTACATATTATATTATTTAATTAATTATTATTCAATAATTATAATATCATATCCAATATTTAATGGCCCTTGTTTTTAAAATATAAGACAATATTTTTTAACATATAAGATACGCCACACTGAAACCAAAAAATAATAATTATTCGAATATGACATTTTTAAAATTCCCAAAAAAATTGAACATGAGAATGATTATATTATTTATAAAATATATATTTCTTAAATATATTTATTATTTTATCCTAAATAATCGATATATTTTTGATAATGTCTTTTTTCAAAAATTGTTTTCTTCAAAAAATATTATTATTTCATTTTTTGAAGAAAAATAAAATAATTGGTTAATGGAATATTTAAAAAAAATTGTTGTTAAATGAGACCCATTATTGATATCTTTCTATCAAATTTAATTTAGGGTGAAAATTTTTTATTTTTTGAAAAATGTAAATTATTCAGTTAATAGTGGAAAATACTGTTCATAAATAAAATTTTAATTTATTTAGATAAATTAATTAAAATAAAAGTAAAATATATTATTTTAATTTTATTTCAAAGTATAAAAGGTAATATATAGTTATATTTAATCGAATTAATTACATTTTGATCATATTTATACCATATTTTTTTATATGATTTAATGTATTAAAAATGCATTTGTTCTAAAAACTATTTGAAAATGTATAATGCTTCAACTTTTTAATTAACTAAAATAACAATTAATGAGAAATTAGTTATATTATATACTTTTATTCTAAATCAAATTTTTTGAATTTATATTCATATAATAAATATTACTAGTTATAGAGTTAAAGATAAATCATTTTTCATTGAAAGAAGCATTTTCCAGAAAATGGATTCACATCATGCTTGTGGGGTTTATTTTAAATTAAATAATTCCACAATAAAGAATTGATATTTATAAAATATATTCATATATTTCTAATAATCATAATTATTATTATTATAAAACATCAACTTCATTTTTGAACAATATAAATAGTAACTGTAGTAAATATTAATTGCTTCAGTAAAAAGAAAATAGGTTAATTGGGGGTAAAAATAAAATAACAACTAATAGAAATAAATTAACCCTAATATTATGAATATTTATATATCATTTTTAATAACATTTCTAATATAATAATTCATTATAGTTATTATTTTTTGTGATTAAGTATTATGTTTCTTAAAAATTATACTTTGATATGATAAAACACAAATTTTGTTTCAGTAACATGAAATTTAAATTCACAAATTTATTTTTTAAATTAATGTATTTATAAGATAAATTATATTTTAATGATATATTATTATAAAATTATTCATGTTAAATATAAATGATAACATATATTTTAATATAATTTCTTTAATGATTTGAAAACATCAATTGTAAAAACCTAAAAATTTCCAAATAAATGGAAATTCTATTAAAAATATAATTTTTGTATATTTAGAACATTATTGGGATAAAATTAATATTATTTTTCGAATAATAATTTCAAAATTTCCCAATGATGAATTTTTTTAATTTTGTGAGACAATCAATTTTTTTGGTAAAATTTAAATATGATACAAACATTTCTCATGTATTATGACATCATAATCCCCCAAATGAGATCTAATATATAAAATAAATAGTATCCATCGAAAAATATATTTTTACAATTTAAAATAATGTAATATTTAAATTATTTGGATGATTTTATAAATCCTTTATGAATCTGCCAAAACATATAATATATTTTATGGTTTTAAAATTATTTCGAAATATACAAAATATAGTTCCACCTCAGTAATAAAATTATTTAAATGGGATAGGATATTTTACTAATAAAATAATTAAAACCACTCCACATTGGTATAAACCTTGGGGAAATCCCAAGTGAAGGATTGTGGTTTTTATTTCTTTTTTATGTAGTGTCATAACACTATGTTTGAGAACTAATAAAGGACAGTCCTCACTTTTCCTACATATATACCAACCCAATATCACATCTATCCTCACTCAAAAACTACACAGCATGTAGATAATCTTTCCTGAAAAATATATATTTCTTCCATGGTTCCCAAAAACACTCATGATGATCCTCAAAAGCATTCGGAATTAACTTTTCAATGTAAGGGATTTGTCACATCTCATTTCGATTCAAGCATATTTTTTGGTTATGCAGGTAATTTTAATTCTATCATGATGGGATATGTTATTACATAATCAAAATACTATAAATTTGTTGATTATATGATTATTTTACCCATTTAACCTCACTAATCCCTCCCAAAAACCTTTATTAACACCCATTACCATGCTGAAATTCTAAACAGGGTCTCCCACTATCTCCTTTTTATCAAGAACATATTTTAGGTTGTGTATCCTAATTTCCATATGTTTATTTTATGATATATTTTTCCTTTTACACCTTACATTAAATTTTACAAATAAATTATTAGCTATAACTTTCACTATCATTAATCCATCCCATGAACCTTTATAAAGTCTAATTATCATGTTGAAAATTTATAGGGGAACTCCCATAGAAATTTTAATTTAAAAACATATTTTATGTTATGCATTTATTATAATAGGTTTATAATTTTAGATATTTTATTACATATCCCCTTACTATTAATTTTAATTCTAAATGATGACATTCCCCTTTTACACTCATTAATATCTCCCACGATACATTATGTACACCTATTACCATTTTGATATTTATTAAGGCATCCTCTATTTTCCCTAATTATTCAGGATTCATTATTATCTTATGCATTTTATATAAATTTAATTATTTTGGGATAAGTTATACCATACCCTTTTAATTCTCCTATGATGTATTAAAAATGATATTACCCTTTTACTATAATTAATTCATTCCTTGAACATTTATATTCAACTATTATGCTAATGAAAATTGACCAAAATTTTCCATACCAATGAATTGTGTAGTGAATACCGATAACTATTTCTAATAAAGGGGGTTCACTTTTGTGAACATATACTCCCATGTATGTATTCAAAACTCCATGACTATGATATAAAATAATATAAAAAAGAATTTCCTTTATTATGGTCTACATTGATCATTTTTCTAGGAGAATGAAACAAAAGTAATGAGTGCGCATAGAATTTTTTATTAATGCACTGTAGTGGGTAATGTATTAATATCATGATACTTTATGAAAGGGATTAGAGAGTGAACCAATTATATCTCGGGACTATTTCCATCATGATGTCTAGCCAGTTACCCTTGGCCTATGTTTTTTATGTAGTGTTTTAATTTGTTTCCACATTTCCCATGGTTCCTGTATGATTATCATGTTATATCATGTATCATTGTTCATGTTTATTATTCTCACTCCTTTTATGCCTCATTGATATGACTATTGTTTAACATTTAATATTTTAATAATTTTATTTAATCATTACACCCTTAGTAGGTTTTATATCTCAATCATTTATTATGTATGCCCATAGGTTTTCCTAATATGTTTTATGCATAATGGAATAATATGAACATGTTAATGAATTTTTCAAAAAAATGTTGTATTCCATATTTTATGTTATAATTTAATATAACTAAAGCCCAATGAAACTAAAATTATTGATGTTTGGGGTTATTTAATATATAATTTTATGAAATAAATCTTGATATAATGTGTAATATAGCATAGGTATTTCATAGTTGGAATCAATAGAAAAGTTTAGTTTTTTATTAAGATTAGAAAAATCCAAATAAATAATTAGGTGTTAACCTATTTTTAAGAAATAATCCATAATATTTTTAAATTATAGAGTAAGTAGTTTAAAAAATTAAATTCTTTTTTGGATACTACAAGTATATTTGGCTCTAGAACAGATATACATTGTGGTAAATCCTAATAACACAACATTGAGTTATACTCAACCGAGAACTGGTGCCCGACAATGGGCCATACTTCATACTAGGTATGCTATTCCTAGGGTATTTTCTTCTGTAAATTCATAAGAACATTAAATCCCATTATTAATGGAATAAAAATTATCATATGATTCAATGATAGGAAGTAGATCATGGATAACATTCATTGAAGGGTAGAAATTAATATGTTAATAAAATATAAGTCTTTTACAAGTAATCTCATTAATGTTATTTGATTACAATACATTTGTTTAATAGTTTAAAATATTATTCCATAATATTCCCCTTAACCTAGACTATGTATTAAAATTTGAGGAATATCCTTTCATACTTTGGTGGATTATGTGATCCATTAGAAATTTATTCTAATGCTCAAGGCATAAAAAATTATCTTCAATTCTCATTGTATGGAGAGAAATATGACATTATAGTGTAAATAATTTAATGGATGAAAATATACTCATTATGAATTCATATTTCATTATTTTATTATATATGATAAATTAATTCATTAACAATTGAAATATACAATAAAGTAAAAAATGGTTTTATATAAGGGACATTTCTGATGAATTGATGGTCATCTCAAGCAGTCATGTATTTTTGGTTTTGTGGTCGTTAAATTTCTCCAACACATGTTCCCAATGAAACTCAATTAGTCCTTATATGTTATTTTTTTTCAATTTATATGTTTCCACATCCCACTAAATTTACCATACAGGGAATCCTAGTAATCGAATGACCTCCAAACAACCTTTTCTATTTTCTCAAGAGGATTCTTTATTAACCCTACTAAAAAGTGGATTTTCAAAAAAGATATTTTGAAATGTCAAAAAATTTATTAAAATTTATATTTTATTAAATATTGAGGATAAAATTCATTAATGGTGGAAGAATGTAATGTCTTCAGTTTTTTAATGATAAAACTATGTGTTATATCATATAAGATACGCAACCCCGAACCCAAAAAAACAATGATTATATAAATATTACTGTTTTAAACCTTCCATTAAATTTTCCGATAACATTCATTTTATATACATTATGAAATATTTATTTACCAAAAATATATTAATAAATTTTTATTAATTAATCCATTAATTTTTTTAAATTTCGTTTTGTTTTTCAAAATATATTTCCCTAAAAATGATTTAAATTTGTTTAATGAAAAAAATATTAACTTTTTTTCTAAACAATATAGAAAATATATTTAATAAAATCAGCTCCCTTATTTATATAGTTATATAAAAATAATTTTAAGGTGAAATTTTTGGTTTTTTTGAAAAATAATTTTTATTGAAAACAGTCAAAAGCCATTTTTATGTAAAATTGTCATGTCATATTGAAAAATTAACAAATATAAAAGGAAAAATATTATTTTTAATTGATTTAGAGGTGAAATAATTATTCTTAATATACATTGAATCAATTAATTTCATTATAATTTTCTTTATTAAATATTTTTGTATTAGCTTTTTAGATGAAAAACACATTTTCTCTAAATTTTATTATAAAAGGAATATTGTTTCCACATTATAAGTAATTAAAATAAAATTTGATGAGAGAGAATTTAAATTAAATTTTATTACTATATAACTATATTTTTTATTTTTTATTCATATATTGAATATTAATTGTCATAATGATAAAGTAAATTAATAAACTCCAAGAAAGATGCATTTTAAAAGAAAAAATAGTTCAAATAATGCTTGAAGGTATTATTTTGAATTCAATTATTCCACTTATTTAAATTTATTTTGATAAATTGGATTCCATATTTTTACTCACTATTATTAATCTTAGGTAATATGGTCAGCTTGATTTTTCAACAATATATATTGTAACAATACTAAATATAAATTAATGTAGTAAAACAATTTGTCAATTAAGGGTAAAAATAATTTAACGAATAATAGAAACAAATTATCCATAATAGTATGAATATTTATATTTTCTTTATATTTTAATTTTTAATATATCATTTCAATATTTTTTAAATTTATAAATGATTATGTAATCATTTTGATAAAAAGTTTATTTATATATGATGAAAGAACAATATATTTTTATATAATATGTAATTAATCTATGAAATTACTAAATTATGAATTAAATAATTTTTTAAAGAAATAATATTTTATAAAATAATAATATTAAATTATTATGGGTAAATTAAGTTTATATTTTATTTTATAAGGAAATTTCTATAATTGTTTGAAAACTTTTATTATCCAGAAAACCCTCCATTTCTCTAGAAAGGTTAATTATATTTTAAAATTAATAATTCATATATTTAAAAAATTATTTAGATAAGATATATATTTATTTTGGAATCATAATTTCAAAATTATATAATGGTCAATTTCTTTTAATTTTCCCAGACAATTGAGTTTTAGAGTAAAATTTAAATACAGTATAAATATATAGTGTATATTATGACATCATAATACCCCAAAATTGATGTCATAAATTTTATAAATGGAATCCACAATAAAATATATTTTTTTAATTTTATATAACAGAATATTAAAATGATTTTATAAATTTTATGAAACTTTATGAATCCTTCAAAATATAAAATATACTTTATGTATTTAAAATCATTTATTTATAAACATGTCATGCGTCTGAACCAATAAAAGAAAATATTTTTATAATTTACGACTATTTACTAATAAAATAATTAAAAACACTCCAATTTTGTAGATATTGTGGGATTAAACCATGGGAATATTTTTGGTTTTGATTTATTTATTATATAGAGTCCGAAACCTCGTTTGGAGAAATTATAATTAACTCCCATATCTTTTCCTATGTAAAGCCACTCAAGATCCCATTTATATTCACTCTTAAAAAAATGTACATTTCGTTAGTCTGAATTACTCTTTCAAAAGTCCTCCCAACGTTACACTAATCTATCAATAATCTCTTTCATTTAATTGTAATCACACTCACAAGGCAAGAGACTTCTCTCTTCACATTTCCATTCAACAACCTCTTTTATGTTATACTTATTAATTTAAATTTTTTCACGTTGAGATATGTTCATAAATTCCCATATAAAATTATATTTCATTTATATATGATAAGATACCCTTTTCACTCACATTAATACCTCCAATGAACCATCACGAACACCTGTTACCACACTTAAATTTATTAAGGGATCTAGCGCTCCCATGGTTTTATCAGGCACCACATTTATGTTATGTCTCTAAATTTCAATTTTTTTTCATTTTGGAATATGCCCTTCCATATCCCCCAAACTGTACATTTTATCTTTATATGATGAGATTCCCCTTTCACTCGCATTAGTAAATCCCATGAATGAAAAGGAAAACCCATTACCAAACAGAAATTTAGTAAGCAATCTACCAGACTACATTTTATTCAAGTTCCCTTTTTTTCTATTCCACATAATTTACATTTTTTCATGTATTGATATTTTATAAAATATCCTCCATAGTGTACATTTTTTTCTGAATTATGAGATACCCCTTTCAATACCATTAATCACTCCCATGATCCTTTATGTACACCAATTACAATGAGAACATTTTCTAAGGGAACCTCTCTTTTTCCTACCGATTCATGCATTTTCAATATCATATTACTTTTATATCTATTAACTAATGGGGGTATATGTCCTATATTATCTATATTATTTCACAAATTATATATAAATTATGAGATACAAAATTCACCATAATTAATCCCTTCCATAAACATTTATAATCCCATGTTATGTTGTCAAACATTCACAGTGATTATCTATACCAAATAATTGTGTAGTTATTAGCCATACCCACATCTTATCATGGATGTTAACCATTAATCAATTATATATAATTGATTTAGAACATACATGTATATATTATACTCACATTTATTGTTGAATAAAATGTGATGGTAAATCACTACATATTTTATGATAATTGTTGAACCCTTATTCATAAAAAATGAAAGTGATGTGTGTACCATGAATTATATATCACTAAAAAGAATTGGATAATGCTTAAGTCTCATTAGAAATCATTAAAGAGATCAAGAAGTTATCTTAATCCATAAAGGGAATTTTTTCATTATGATTTATAATAATTTATACATGATCTATTTATGATGTCGTGTTTTAAAGAGTTTTTACATTTCTCATGTTTCCATTAAAATTATCATGTAATACCATGTCTCACTATTCATGTTTATGATTATCAGCCCTTTTATGACTAATTGATATAACTATTATCTGACATGTAATATTTTCCTTGTGTTATCCCATTTTTACTCCCTTTATTAGATTTATACCGCTCCCCTTGTGTATATACTTTTTTTCGTCAAAATCCTGAGATCAGGAACTTCCACACAAAATAGAACCCTCATAAAATGAGGAGGATATTTGTGGGAATGTTAATGTATTTCATGTTATAGATCCCTTATCAAATTATGATTATAAATCCATTTATGAGTTCGGCATACTTGAACATAGAGATCGAGGTTGAAGACAAAAAGGAATAGGGTGTAGTGGATGGAAAAAATGTGGTCAAATCTAATATTTTGGTCACATCTCATTATAATCCATTAGACAACATAGAACTATTGGTGAGGAGTAAAAATATATTTATAATAGTTTATATTTCTTATATCCCTCTAGTAGTCATCTAATCCCATTCATTTTGCACGACTACCTAGAGTGGGGTGATATTTTATATTTGTTCTATAAAAAATGTAATGATTCCATGATCTACACCACTTAAAACACATTCCTTTACCTATACTCATAAAATTGGAAAATACACCTCAAATAGCTCATCTCATAATCCCTTTAATAGGGAGTAATCCCACATTATAAAAAATTGAACTCTAGAAAATATATACGACATTTTGAAATAGGTGATAGTTGTCCCTTCCAAATTCAAAATCCTTGATGATGTCCATATTTCAAAATTAATCATAATAAAATTCATAGAGACCCTATAGATACCACATTAGTACAATATAGAAGTCAGTGCATCGACAGTAAACGAAATAGAGATAATTACATCATAATTCCATTTCACCTTAACTTTTTTTGATGTAAATCTAGAAGAACATATACATAGACATAAATAAACCATGTATGTTCCATAAAAAATAAAAAAATTCAAAAGAATTTAGTTGAAAATATTTTGAAGATCAATGTTATCCAGATTCATGCCCGTAAATTTTTGAGAAGGCGATATAGGGATTTATTTCTAATGATAATAAATATTCAAGGGTAAAATAATAGATAGAAAAGTCATTTTTGGAAGATCAATCTCTAGAATTTGTTATGGGATATCACATCTAATTCTATGTTCATAGTTATCCATCAAGAAACAACATATAATGTCTTTCTTGGATGACCATGGCATCATAGCCACAAATCTATACATTCAAAATTTTATTATTGCATGAAATACCCCAATAATGGGAGGGTTGGTATACTATATGGTGATGGTTCCCACTTCAAGTATTATGAATCCTTATATGTTGAGTCATGTATCCATATAAGGGAAGAAGACTAAACAATAGAGGATGATGATATAAAAGTTGTAGCCCATAATGGTTTGGGGATCATCCCTAAAAATCCTAGGATTATGTTTGAAAATGATTTTCTATTTCCCATTAACGTAATTGTGGCAGATGATATAATCCAATAATGTCATAATTAGCAAAAAAACTCATTTCTCGTGTCCATGTGATGGAATTAAAATCAAATAATTATGATCCATCAAAATGGGATATAACTATTTCTTAATCAAGATCAAATAATTCCCCCATTGCATTATTAGAAATTGATGATGCCCCCCAATGCATTGTCTATAACTCTATATTCCCATAATCCTGCTGTCGTCACTGGTAGCATAGAATAATGTAACGAAGCCCCAAAATTTTAATGAAATGACTTGAGAAGTACATGATGAAAATCCCCCTTCATATGGCCTATCATACCTCAAATGTGACATACAATCCCTTATATTACTAACTAAGTATGAAAATTACCCCCAGAAACATGGATATTGATGAAGAAGAGGATAAACTCTCGAAATACCCTCTTAAATTTGTTGAAGGCATATCCCCCACCATCAATGAGATTTGGTAGTTAAATATAAAAAAACTAATGGCCTTTATTGATTAGTTGCAACATTCCTTTTGTGGATTAGGAGATATATATTCAATTTTCTGAAGTAATATTGATAGTTGTTATCATGGATTAATAAAAAATATTCTCAAGCTAATGGCCATTGTGTCTATTCACCACCTGGGTTTACCCAATTACTATCGATGTTTCAACAAGGAATCCAAGAAGATAAACATCTATCATACAACTAATATAGTATCTGATGTTGGATAAGTGATAAAATCTATCTTTTTTTAAGAATTATAGGACAAAAAATAGATCTCCCACATCATCCTCATCCAGAGATAGCGTGTGTAGATCATGGGCTTCATTAATTTTCGATAACATAATAGACACTTCTTGAATATTGATTTCCCAATTATGATCACATAACTTTTAATCGATGAAACTAAGGGATTTTTGTGCCGTTTCATTTTTTATTTGTAATCATGGAATAATAAAATTAAATTTCACCTATATACGTATAATATAATTCATTTAGAGCCCCACAGAGATTCTTTCCAACCAGGCCATTCTCTATTGAATAAATAAGGTGGGATATACATACCAATGTTTCCATAAATCATATCATTATTTGTTATTAGGGTGTAAAAAAGATTATTTTGTTGACCTCCTAGTTGTAAAATATCGAAAGTGATGTGATCAACTCAATGATCATCAAAAAAATATTTAGTATGTTACAGAAGCAGATTTTGTAGATTAATCCTCTAATGTGTGATTTCATAGTAACATCAAATAAATTCCATGGCTTTGTGGTTAGAAACTGTGTCATCGAGTTTGACCTGAAAAACAATAGTGAATCCAAAACAATTAATCACCTAATAATATTAAATAAGTGGGGTTGTTACAGGGTTACCTCATTTACATTATGTGTTTCATAACTAACATAGCTGTAAAATATCTCCCCATTACCATGTTAATGAATAAGTGAGCCACCAATTGACGGGATCCGGACTTCTAGAAGGCCTTCGAGAACCTCAAGCAGTACTTACTATAAACAATTATATTAATTCATCTGATGGAAGGAAATCCAATTATTATATATGTTCCTTCCAAGTAAAGATCACTGAGTTCTCTACTATAATAGAAAAATGATGTAGGGATTGAAATTATGCTCCATTATATTAATGGAATGATCTTAGGCTCTAAGACTCGATATTTCAATATCAAGAATAATTTATTCACACTCATATGTGTTTTGAAAAAAATATATTACCTAAAAAATATCGTACTCCACATTTTCTCTTGTATTAACCCACTCAAGTATTTTTTTTGGAGACACTATACAAATTGGTTGTTTTTCCTGATTTGTGGATATTTTTAACAATATAACATTCATTTTGTGTCATAGAATATAGTTAAAGGGAATGACTTAATTAATTTACTTATAAAAAATTCCACCCTATAAATCACACCATTGGAAAAAAAACATCAGTATTAATTGGTTTTATATTGCATTGAAACTCTATATATAGAGGAATATGTATTTTATCAGTGCCATCTGTAGTCTTATTTGAAAATTATAGAAAAAACCAAATTAATTGAGTCATTTAAGTATTTTATATGTCTCTCTAGTAATTTAATTTTTTTTACTACCTCCCACTATAATAATTCTACATAAAAAATGCGGAATATTTCCAATCCCCCATTGGCGTCCATAAAATATCCCTACACCTATAGATATCCTACATGAACAACAATGGGGATTCATATCTTGTGATCATGAATATCAATGGAATTTATTTCATTAAGAATGAATAATTGGCCACACACATTGGTTTTATGATAGGGTTGATTGAAGAATTCCTTTTTGAATCAACATTATATTACATACATCGATCAAAAAATGATCATATCAATGAACTAGTTAATGTAGCCACATTCTGGGCCTACCCCAATTAGGAAGAAGTTGTTTTACACATTACACCCAATATGATGGTTTCATCAGTTGTCTTTTTGGTCATAGAGGAAAAAAATCAGGAATTATACAACCCCCAGATCATTAAAAACCGATATACAACACTACATAGACTGAGCCCACCATGTTTACCTCCAAAATGAGACCATCCCATTTGATCGAGTTGAAGGGGAATAGATTCGATGATACACTACTGGAAAATGGACCTATCCCCCTGGTTTTGGGAAAACCATGGTTATTGGTCAACCTATCCCCACAGTTTTGGCCAAACCGTGGGTATAGGAATTTTTTGATAGCCTATTCCCATGGTTTGCCCAAACTTTGGGCATAGGCTACCATATACGCATGGTTTTCTCCAAACCGTGGGTATAAGGTATCAAAAAATGCATATACCCACTATTTTCCCAAAACCATGGGGATAGGGTGACCTATACTCACAGTTTTCCACAAAACCATGGGTGTAGTCATCGGATAAATAATCCTATACCCACGGGTTTTCCAACCATGGGTATAGGTTTCCCGCGTGTGCACGAGAAATTTAATTTTTCTATGGGAACAAAAAAAATTGGCATGACTTCTATACCCATGGTTTATTCTTCTATACCCATGGTTCAAATAAATATATTTAATAATATATATATAAATACATATATGCGGTGATGGGGTAGTTGTAAGGCCGCTCGTGAATGGAGAAGTGGTCTCCAGATCGAATCCTGCATGCTGCTATTTTGTAAAATATAAAATGACCATAGTTTCCAAATCATGGGTATATTGTTATAACATGTTGAAAAAATGTATACCCATGGTTTGGAAAAACCATGGGTATAAGATCATTTTATTTTAGTGATATGTAGAGAATATTACCCTTGCAGATGGTCCCAATTAGTAAATAATCCTCAAAATTGAGACTTAAAATGAATAATCTTCATATTCATAAAATAAGGATAGATTCTCACTACCATGGAAGAAGTATAGTAAGAATATTATAAAACACATCTGTATGGGACCAAACTCTCCCTACAAAATAGAAGGATCGGTTAATACTATAAAACAATGATTCATGACTATATAGAATTCAATAGGAAATGTTGTTCCTTCTAAATTTGAGGGACTATTACCCATAAATCCCACGAGTTACTATAGAAAACACTATCTTTTTGGTATTTTTTATAGGCAATTTATGTTCTCGGTACATATTCCCTATCCAAATTTTTCGTAGTATATCCTTACTATTAACAAATTGTTTTACTAATTTGATGAGATAATACATTTCTATGATGTTGTAAGGTGGAATATCATTTACATTGTAATTTAAAATATCATTATTTGTTATGGTTTCCCTCACATGATTTTGACCGAAAATGAAACCAAATTCTTTTCTACAAAATTAATGAAATTATAGCTGGAGTACACCATCAAATCTTACAATTCTACCCACTATAAAGCAATATAAAATGGGAAAATTATTTTCTCTAATAAGACACTACAAAATATTCACTATTAATAGTTTACAATGGAAATAATTCTTGAATGAAAATTCTCTTTCGTTATTTATGGGCCTACCAAAAGACCACATTTATTTCCATATAAGAGAATCTATAATAAATGGTGTGTGGAACCAATGTAGTTTTTTTCAATTGATGTTCTTTTTCCCTAGCTCTGAATAGCATCTAAAGATATATTTAAGATAATGTGAAATCATTATGTTCCTAGATGTTTTGGAATAAATTTATGGGAAATAGTTGTGTACATTGTGAAACCTAGATGTTCATCATAATCATATTGAAGGATCATTCAATATAAAGGTTTTCCACTTCGGGATAATTCTAGTGAAAATGTTTTTTTGATCTGATAAACCGAATGATTCTATGAAGGAAACCTCTAAGGTTTGATCCCATGTGGTAAGGGATTACCATCATATGTTCTTTTCGAATTGTTCTTAATCATTGACCCAAATGAATTGGGAATCGGTTGCATCGCCACAAAAGTATGGATTATGAAGAAGACCATTTTATTTTTGCCATCATGAATCCCAATTTCAGGAAACAATAATTTGAACTGTATATAATTTTTCACTTTAGGGTATTATATGAAATTTCATGTAATATTTTCTTACCGAATGATTTTAAACTATAAGGAAGACATCCTTTCCCTATGATGATCAACTACATAAGAAAATTCAACACTAAATTATTTGAAACTAAAGTAGAGAAGTCCATACTACTAGATGTTAAACAAAATGAGGAATGTTAATTCATGGGTGTTTCACATCACAAGAGCTACATATGTGAAATATAGAATTTTAGTATTACCTTTCTTCTGTGAGGGTTATATCCATATATGTATCTTTCTATTCATGTACCCGTTTTGTATTGACTCCTTCCATCACATGATATATAGTGATACACAAAAACCCAAATCATGGGTCCATCTAGATAACAATAAGAAAAAAGGCCCCATTTACAAATGGGTTAGAACTGCATTAGGATTTTTAAATTTTATAAATATGTGTGGATTGAATTCTTCCATGAATGGATAATTAGCAGTACCCAAATCCCAATCCATGGGTACAACAAAAATATCAACAGAAAAAATTACTCCATTTTTTGTATGTGTCTGACCAAAATAAAGTGTTTTTCATGAAGAAACGATATGTTTCTTGATTTTTGTCATCAGAAAATATTTCATTATGCCTATAACCCAAATCATGTGTTCAGTTATAATATAAATGGAAAAAATCCCACCTCTATAAATGATCCAAACCTTTAAGGAGACTTTTTCATTAAATAATTATGTTTAGATTTATTCCTTCCATCACAGTATAAGTAGTGACGCATAGATCCAAAACCCTTGTTATAATTACAATATAGATAGAAAAAATAACCACATTTGTATATGGGATAATCCTGGGTGGAGTTTTTTCAATCAATAACTACTTGTGGCTTGATTTTTACCATGACATGATACATTCTAATTCATAGATTCCCAATCCTGAGTCTAGACACAATATCAATGATAAGAACTTCCCCCTCTACGTATGTTTCAAATCATCATAGAGGGTTTTATATCCAATGTCAATGTATTTCTTGAATTTATCCGTCATAGGGTACACAGTGATGCCCCAATCCAAAATAATGGGTGTAGCAGCAATATCATTAGAAAAAATGACCATTTAGTATATGGGTTAGAACTATGTGGAGTGTTTTCCTTTTAATAATTATTTTTGGAAATATAAATTCATTAATAAGATATATAGTGATGTTGATATCCAAAATCATTGCTCAATATATAATACAAATTAAAAAAATTCATCTGCTACCCATGGATCGGAATTTTGTGGAGAGTATTTCCTTCAAAAATAGTGTCTGGATTCATTGCTGCTATCACTAGGTATTTAGGGACACATAAATCCCAAAATATTGGTCCCAACTATAATATCAAGAGCTAAAATATCCCCTCTTATCATGGGTTAGACCTATACAAATATTTAATCCTTCACTATCTATGGGTGGATTGAATTTTATCAATAAAGGATATCTAGATGCACCAAAATCCTAAATTCAATGTATATAAAAAATATTTACCGAAAAAATTAACCCTATTTAAATTAGTTCGACATGTGTGGAGACTTTCCCAAACAAGAAAAACATGTGTCTTTACTTCTACCAGCACAAGATATATAGTCATACCCATATTCTGATTCAAGGGTTCATTTACAATAATAATTGAAAAAATACCCCACCCCCTCAACATATGGTTCAAACATGCTTGGATAATTTTCCATTAAAAAATAATGCATGTATTTATTCATTATATAGTATGATATTGAGGGACTCCCCAATCCCACATCATTGTTCCAGTCAAAATATTGATGGAATAAATACCCCCTATATATATCAGTTAGACCAGTGTAAAGTGTTTTCCTTTTTGTAACTATGTGTGGATTTATTCATCCAGTCACAAGATATTCGGTGATACTCATTTCCTAATTACTAGGTCCATCCACAATAGAGATGGAAAATCCCCCGCCCCTTTACATATGGGTCATACTTGTGTGGTGGGTAATTTATTTATTCACTATGTTTGGATTATTTCATGCCATCATAGGATTGTATTTCTTATATATTCATCGGGGCACGAACTCCACACGTGACGATGCGTGCTGGTGTCTTATTTTGTTCCCCCAAATTCCCTCTTTAAATGGTGGGATGATTTAATCGTATTCAATAGTGATTTAAGATCCTTGATCAATATGGGATGATGTGATATCTATTTTCCCATATGTGGATTCCCCCTAAGAACTTGTCTTCTACTCTAGGTCTCCCTCTATCAGTCAAGTCATGTTTGTGGGACTCGTTCTCTGTACCATTTCCTTTTAGATGTTGGTTATTTATAGTACTAATGTGTAGAAATTATAGTGGGTCTTTACAGGGTATAAACCTTCAGTCAGGTGAGTAATCGCATTGGGATTCATTATAATTCCTAGAAGCTAGGAACATCGGTCACCTGTATTATTCCTCATGGGAAGTAATCTCATAGATGTATTTTGAGTATTGAACCCTAAGGAATCCCATTTATATTATGAGGTTTCTTACATAGAATATGTATATATTCACTCTATTTAACCTCAGGCATCCCATGAATAGCACGATTTATCCATATAAGATAGTTCATGAGTTTAGCATCTTGTATTGATGGAGATGCAACTGATTATAATTTCCCATAGAGGATGATTCAGGAGGTATATCCCTAAGAGAGGGGTAAATGATCGTTTTACTAATGGATAGATTGGAATGATCAAGGAGTTGGATCCAATATGGGTGTCTTATAAATATATTGTGTCACACCGTGATGAATGGTGGATTAGAATTCTCATAGATATGGATGTCATAAGTGTTTCCCATTAAGGGAAGTTGTCAAATTTTAACAGGGAAATGGTTATTTATAAAGGAAAACCATTCAGGTTTTTCTTATAAATGGAAGATTTCATATTATGATGGATGATTGGAACACCCCTATAGGTGGATCCGGGAGGTGCCCCCTAGAAGGAAGCGCTAAGGTTTACCATTGGTCAGGATTGATCCTGAACGAAAATTTCTAGGTACCATGGGAAAATGATAGGGATTAAAACTCATATATAATGATTCCATTGTTCAGGTTCTTGTAAAAGTACCAATCCATGAAGTATAACATCATGTGTTATAGATTCTTGTGTCGTGAAGGGAGAGTCAAATAGGTATAATATAGAGATTATTCATGTAAATTCCCTTCTCAAGATGATTCCTCTTTGTTTGATAGTTATGTATTATGTGTGGTAGATAATTGAGTGATATTATGTGTGTCGGTGATGTTAACATGTATTAAGTGTGAAAGAGGGCCAAAGGGACCCATCAGAAATTTGGTCCACAGCTAGTGGCATGATCTTTCCCAGATGTGGTGGCCTAGGAAATGTTGGGTTGTATGTGGATTGATTGGTGGGCTTAGACCTCATAAAAGGTTCCAATGTATCCCAAACTTTTTGGAATAAAATATTATAAAGTTTGGGAAGGGTAATTATGGCTTAAACCTAAGCAGGTGGACCATATAAGTGGACCATATGGTTGGGGATTACATATGGGAGTTTCCCATAGGGTTTATACGGTTATCTGATCATATACTTAGGAGTATTACTATATAATTTGAGGTTATATTTCATATTCTCAACTGGAGACTAATCCTGCGTGAGTCATTATCAGAGTGGGTAACAAGAATTAGTTGTAGACATAATGATCGTGTTTTAAAAGGTGTGATATTGATAGGTAGTGTAGGTATTATAGATTGAAGCTTCCCATGGAAGTTGTAATTCCATATGGGGAAGATTTTTTTTAATGTGGGTAGATTCCAACTCCTTGTGAGGAGGATATCATTCACTATGAGTGTTTGTGGTGTAGGGACTATCCCATACCACTCATGCACCACGCTTCCCGTAAATTTCACACATGATAAGGCCAAAATTTAACATCATGTGTTCATGCATTCAAAATAAGGGCATTTTATGTCATGCAACAAAGTCATGGGGGATACACTCCATAACACTTGGGAATACATACGATAATACTTTTCATGGTAGGGTGGGGGCATAGAATCAGCAATAATAGGGTACGACGACATGGAATAGTGGTTGATTGTGAGATCCATGTTAGTGTGAAAATACTAGGAAGAAATATAAATTTTCAAAACTATGATAATAATAAAAAATTAGCTAGATGTCTCAACCCACAATTAATGTGTATCAGGTCATGTGAATGGGTATAACTTGTCCCATAGTTACTAGATGTGCTATTGAAATGATCTCTGATGGATGTGGAAGCTTTCGGAACAAATCCTTTGTGAAGGGGTGTTTGAAGAAGGGAGGTAGCATGGAATGTACCTTTGGGAATGGATTCCTGAATCATAGGCCCGGTACAGAGGGGATTTCTAGAGTTTATGGGATTCTAGAGAAAGGATGACCCTTCCATGAGATGCAGTATTGTTTTGGATTGGAGTTCATCGAGATGGATTAATGATTCACAAAGCCTCAAGTACCCTCAAAGGCCTTCTTCCTTCAAAAATGGAATATTCTTTCACAAAAGGCGTCCCCACCATTGGTGGTGGCTTTTAAAAACAAAAAAAAAATAGAATTTTTTATGCCCTTGTAAATTGAATTATTCATTTTGGGATTAGATGATGATCCTCTTGAGAATCATGAATTGGGAGAAATTTTGATGATGAAATGTTGTGGGAAATATCATCAATGATTGTAATGAGGTGGAGATTTATTGGAAATGTGATTTGTAAATTTGTGAAAAAGTTCTTTGATCAATTATGGGATTCATTAATGGGTTTTACCCCATCATGCTCATGAATTTACTTTGTCTGACCTCATGTTGTTGTGAAGAACCATTAGACTCATAGAGGGATTATGTTTGACATTGCACTTTTGATAAATATATTCCTCATTTGAGAGTCCTGTGAGATCTCATCATTTGCGTAGAAGTAGGGATTCATGAAGTAGACATGTTTCATGTTTTGGGAATTTTTGGATTTAGATTTTTCCAGACTGGCCGCATCTTTCTTTTTGAATGTCATAGATATTATTTTGGGACCAACTAATATATTCACTCAAAAGGGGACCTAATAAGGAAATTTGGATAGTCAGATTACGAGCAATAATCATCTGAAATTGAAAATCATATCCCTCTCATAAATATAAATTTTTATGTTCACTCAAGATGATTATTTGTGATGATCACGAGTGTGAAGGCCATATCAATGCCCAACTAGGATATGTACCTATAAACATTCAATGTTGGTCATTAAAAAGAACCATTCATTCGTGCGGATAATGACATTTTCTATAAATTATTTAAGCTCTCTTTATGTTTAAAAATGATCCGTGAATTCTATTTTAGAAAACCAGACTGGTGTACCTACTTAGAGAACACAACTATGTAGACCTGAAACTATTAATTGAAACATCATGAA
Source organism: Viscum album (assembly GCA_963277665.1). NCBI lineage: Eukaryota > Viridiplantae > Streptophyta > Magnoliopsida > Santalales > Viscaceae > Viscum > Viscum album. The sequence goes on along the minus strand of OY728156.1, from coordinate 1,425,442,782 downwards.
CTAAGCTCCATGAACCATCTACATGAACAAACACCATGTAAAAACATTTCAAACGAGACTCTATAATATATATGTATTAAATCTAATTTTTAAATCAGATGTTTTTAGGGAGTCCATATATATGCTCATTGGAGGAAATAGATGGTGGAAAAAATTATGATCAATGAATTTATCCAATGTGTCATGAACCGAGTTTCATTCTTGATATTTATTCAAGGCTCAATGAGAAGTTTCCTTGAAAAACAGGCTATCAATTTATAGATTCATACATAGAGATGATGTCTTCATTCCGGAGGCATGTAGGGATGATCTATTTTACTGATTTAGGGGATTTTCAAGTTAATACATGTGGTACCAAGTCACTATAGGTCACATCTTGACAAATCATTTACCCATAAAAATTTAAATCCTTTAAAACCATATCAAAATGTCAATAGGGAGAAGCTGGAGGGTGATTTATCCACATAATAGTTTCTAAAAATTCTCATGGAAGTTATAGGGGATATGATGAATGGGTGAAATGATGGGAAGGAGTTGTTCCATGGTAGAAACTTCTTAGATAAGTGGGACTGGTCCTACTAGTCATGTGTATCATTCCATTAGATAGAGGCATATCTAAAGCGGGTTGAATTCTTTAATGATTTATGGGATTAATATTTCCATATTTACTAGCCATAGGATATCATGTCTGAGATGAAGAGAATATAGTCCCCAAATACCATCTCCTTCCATTTATATTATGGGGAGGTTGGAGCCTACATATAGGACCACCATTAAATTTCTGATATCACAATATAGGGGGAAATTTATGATGAATTTTTCACTACATATTACATATTGCAATACCAATAGTATTCATCGGCTTGGGAAATGTTGCTACTAGATCTAGTGCAGGGACCACATGAAGAAAATATGATAACAATAGACATTCACTTCATAAAATGGTTTGGGTACATCTTGAATGAACAAGTGGAAGAACTTGTAGAAGGAGTGGAGTCATTGAAGAACACTTAGATTAGACCACAAATGTGTCCTAGGAGATACCAACATGGCAATGATGGCTCCTACTAAAGAATCCTATAAGTGAGATAGTAGAATTTGTGGGGTGAAAAAATTATTACTATTGTTCAACCCAAAGTCCGGCTAGAAGGATTCATCAGGGAACTCATATGTTGTTGGATGGACCCTGTGAGGGACATGAACACGTGGGTATGAATAAAAATATTTTTAATGGAGTCACTGATACAGACAAGGCTACTTATGAACCATGTCATCCCAGTTCTAGTGATGTTCTACATGGTACTTTTCAATTTCACTAAAGGGTAGAGACCATTTCATATATGCGGGGCTTTCAATTTTCTATATAGCTATGTGGCCACACACATCAGGTGTTATGAATATGAAAGCCTCGTATCACCTCTAATGAAAAACACCCATCCAGTGACTCTGAATATCCAATTTTAGGTTTTTTGTGTGGAATTGATGGATAAATATTTGTAACACCCCAAGCTTCCATGGTACGTTTCCCTTCGAATAATGTGATAGCGTGTGTTGTACGCAACCTCGAGTTCTAACACACACCACAACTAATTAAACTAACCGTTGTGGATAGTAATACCTACTTTTTGAAATCATATATATTTTATATTTCAAAATGGACTTAATTTTTGTATTCGGAATATTGAAATTAGCCTAGGCTGAAATTTTGGTACTTTTCGGATAACTTTTATATTTTGATGAATAGTGAAAATTACTAAATTTTAATTAAAAACAACTTTTTTAATCAAAATATTTAATAGTGATAAATTGTGAATTTGAGTGGTTTTAAAGTATATTTAGAATATATTTTTACCATTTAATATAATGTTGATCATTGGCCATAATTTTACAATTAAACCGAACATAAACAAGTGTCAATCTTTTGATAGTTATTACCTCTTAAAAACACGCTTTTTGTTTTGACAACGGGAATTAATTTTAAATTAATTTCTGCCACTTCTGTGTATTGAATTTAGAAAAATGGATTCCATATTTGGAATCAGGATGTCCAAATTGTGTAAATAGGTAACTTTTATTTTTAGACATTTTGAATAATTACTGTGGTAAATATTTTATTTACCATGGTTAAGGGTAAATCCGGTAAATAAGGGTTAAAAAATAATATTATAATAATACTAAATTACCCTAAAACGTGTCTTAACACTATTGGTTGATACATGGTCGACCATGGGCATCTTTGGGTCAATTTTGGGACCCCATTGATCCACTTGTAAGTGATAATGACACTTTATTTTAATTAAGTTAAAATGAATACAAAAATGGCATAAGCTTACATCTTTTAAAAGAACAATTTTTACATAAGGTTATACATGTTGGATTTTCGATTATAAATATTCATTAGAAAGATAAAACGATTTCCTACATAATGATATTTTATTTATAATTTTTAGACATCAAATAATTTAAATTATTAATGACACAATAATGATGCAATGTTTACCTCATTAATAAATCATTTAAATAAATAAGATTATAATGATTAAAATATTAACTAAAACCTGTCCAATTCTTATTGGTTGATGTTATTTAGAATATGAGTCATCTTATCTTCGACCTCAATGATTTTTGGACCATTATAAACCGAATATAATTATATTATAAAGTAATACTTTCACTCTTTCCTAAAGAGCCCCTCCTCTCCCTTATAAAAGGAGACCACTTCTACTCATTCCTCACACCTCTCAAGCCACTTGTCTCGTCCAAAATCTGCCCAACTAAGCTCCCCACATCCCTCTACTCCTCCTTGAAGCTTCTCCTTAGGCAGAAATCATTTCAAGAAGTTCTTTGGTTCCAACCAAAGTGAGTTACCTAAATTAAAGGTAACATTTTCTCTTAAATTATTTTCAATTATTTTGCTTCTCCAACCCCCAAACTCTTTTTAGTTCCTTTATTTTGTAACAACACCAGTATCCACAATATACTAGGATGTTTTTATAAGAAGGATTCAAACTACACATACACACAACTCCATCTAATTGATGATGAACATAATATTTCTGTGGATGGAAAACTAACGCCTCACGAAACGATGATTGTTCAAATACATCTTACCGCCTCTCATGGTGGCCATTATGATGGCACTGTAATTAAATATGATATTAATGATATATATTTTATATATAAGCTTCTGTAATTCCATTTTATTTCATATCCTTATTCGTTTCATGTTGTATATACATACGATAATTTCATTTGAGGAAGTGCGGACTACCGCCCCCTTAAAATGATATGACTCGTTCATACAACACATGGAACGTATAAAGGATGGTGTTAATGAACTTAAGTAACATATATAAAATATTATATTATACTGGAATAATAATATACCTATGTATCATTTGGATTAAATTCTTTTAAAATGAAAAATTAAATGGAAGTAGCGTTCGTGCGTACGTGCGGACTACCGTCTCCATGAACGCGATGAGATTCATTGTCCATCATATCCATTCAAGTATAATTATAATTTGATGATTTAAAAATAGTATATAAGGACTTTATATCATTCTGGATATGAATAATATACATCCCATTAATAACGAATATGGCTCACATAACAAAGAATATAAAGTAAAATGAACCCGTTAACACCCGAAATGACGACAATTCTAAGATATTATTAACAAATCAATGTTAAAAGATCATATATGATATCATATTAAAGTAAATGATTCTTGTATTATTCAATAACAATTATTTCACCATTATACAGGAGGTAAACCTACCATCGACCAAGGAAAAATTACAAAGTAAGGGATTTTCTTATCTCACTTTCAATTCCGTGAGATTTCCATTGTTCACCACTTAATTATTGCATGTGGTGTACTGCCCGTGATTGTATTCATTGTGTAATATAATTTAATTTATGGGTATTTACATCATCATGTTATGATACTTCTTTCATGGGTGTATGTTTCGTAAGTTACCTAATCGATAAGGGAATTTGAAATTTCAATTTCCACTCATTTGGCTTTACACATATTTCATTGATTATATTACCCCAAGATTATGTGTGGAATCACTATTCATTTGATTATGTCATAATTTCCACTCCCCTTCCTGTGGATATAAGTTTGATACACATAATCACTCCATTGAAAATTCTCAAGTCATTGATATGAATTTGATAAGAGTAGTTTTAACTCTTTCACCATTTGTTGAGTTAAACATCCAATTCGTTGGTGTTGTTTTTACAAGAATATGTGTGAATATCCTTTGATTGTTTTACACTGAATATCCAATCATATTTAGTGTATTTATATTTTTCACACATAATTATGTTGTTGATTTATCCTTAACCTAAGGATATGGTCTTTATGAGAGATTTCATCTCAACATACATTCCATTGAGACTTCTTTGTTGATATACACCAAATCACTTTTATGTGGTGTATATAATGTAATTTGACATAGTATATAATGAATTACCTTTATTCTCTTGATATTACAAAGTTCTGATTACCTCAATTATTTGTATTCATGTGTCTCTCTTTTGGTTAGAATCTCTAACTAAAATACCATTTTTAAATGTTTTAAAGACTTATTCATCTAAATCTTTCTCATTAATGTCCATGTTTTAAAAATGGTTTTAAGGATTTATTTATATGGACATTAAAGTTTTAAGATTAAAACTCATTTTAAAAGTTTCAAAGTGGTATGGGACACTTTGATTCAAAAATCTATTTTTAAATGGCTTCTTGACAAATAGTGTGACTTTTAAATGTTTTCAAGAAAAGGGGGATATTTCTCTCAAATAGTTTTGTTGATTATTTTCATCTATGTAAACATCCTTCATTATTCATGATTGAGGTTAATGTGATACAATACAATCTTCCATATTGTATCAAATGAGTTATATTTGACTGTGGATGTTCTATTTTTATACCATTCATGGTTTGTGGTTAAAGTATTGACATTTCGTATGCTAGTTTTAATACGAATGTTTATTTTATGCTTAAACTTATTCATATGAGGAATGCATTGGACTTAATAAGTGACGGGTGGAGCCCGCTATAGCTCCTCGATGCATCGGTAGGTCTCATGAGACAAACTAGTGTCTTGGCACAAGGCCTTGGCAAAATCTTATTTGTAGTCTTGGCACGAGGCCTTGGCTATGTGGTTATGATAGTCTGGCATTATGCATTCCATCATTATGAAAGTGGTTATTGATATTGCATGTGATCATTCGACTAGTAGAATATCCATGTGAGTAAGTAAATGGCATTATTTCATTTTACCTTTTCCATTTTATGCTGAAGTTCAAGTTTCAAAGGCTTTTGTTTTAGTTATAAATTTCCTTAAGTGTTTATGCTTATTTATGAAATCTTATGCTATAATGTTATCCTTACTGAGCATCTGAGCTCACCCCTTTCAATGTTTTATTTTTCCCAGGATTATGAAGAAGTAATTTATGAATGACCTGCAGGGATAGTATGAGGGGATATGAAGACAAGATGTTTTTTTTATGATGTAATGTAAAAAAATTAAGGATGTATCTAGTTATTCCAAGGCTACTAAACTAATCGATCTTTCGAGACTTGATCTTTCTCGTGATCATGCCAATGTAATGTAATAATGCACCGACTCTATGTAACTAGGGTCGGGGTATTACAGTTTGTATCAGAGGAAGTTTAGTACAAACCTTGGAAGCTAGATTTAGATAAACTCTAATTAGAGCACGTAAACCTAAGATGAACTTTGAGGATTAGTATAGAAGAACTTCCTAGAATTTTGGTATTGTAGATATTTTGTGAGTTTTCCGAGCAATACATCCATGTCTGGATACGAGCAGGTAGAGGCGGCTGTGGCACAGATGTACCTAGGGGTAAAACCCGAAAACACCGCTTTGAGCTAGACTCGAACGGGAACTGGTGCACGACAACGGGCTTTGCTGCACTCTTGGTTATGACACTCCCGGGGGATATTCTTTGGTAAATTCACAAGATTAGTATAAACCATTATTAAGGGAATACAAAAAAAATGCCCCTAAGAATATATGTCGGCAAATAGATAGTGGATAACCTAGATTTTAACATAGGGTACCCCAAGTTAGGATATATTGTTCAATTACAAGATTATCCTATTATGTCTATTTTTTTTACATTGTTATTAGATAAGTATTCAAAAAACCCTAATTGTATTTTTTTTGTTAGTTGAAACATGGAGGGAGCAAGATCACGAACAACTCTTCTCTCTCTTCCTGAAGAACTACTTACAATTATTATCCAGAAGTCATGCGCAGACGATGTTGAAACTTTTTCAAATGTCCAAGTTACATGCAAACAACTTTATGAGACATCCAATACCTCTAGCATTGCACGATTCTTTCAAGGATCAAGTACCGACTATGGGATAATATTGCGCTCTCAACTTTCTTACCACGCTAAGAGTGGGAAGTACCATCAGGGTCTTTTCAAATTATTCACTTTATCTCAAAATTACGATGCACTAAATGATTTTCTAGATGCTGCAGAAGATGGAGACCTTCGAGCAGCCTATATGTATCAAATTATATATTTATGTCTTTTGGGATATACGAAAACTGATTTACCAAAACCTTATTTTGAAATATTTGAAGATGAATCAGTGAGAATTTTTCTAAAAAAACATGTTAAAGACGATGTCTCAAAATTATATATAAGAAATACCTAATTTTTTATGATGCATCGATGCTTCCATCGATATAATCCAAAATGGATGAGGAGTTTTTGGGTAAAGGAAGTAGATGATTTTGAAAAATTCCTGAGGTACCATTGTGACACATGAACGCATTCTACCAAAAGTCAAATCCGCCTAGTCTCTCCAGAGTTCATGTTGTGATCCACATACCTCTAGTGACAAAATACATGCCTGACCCAATGCATGTACTCACCAATGAAGAATTATAACTGGAACTCGATCTATCTTATTGTGAAGAGCCTATCAGAATTCTTCATACCAAAGATCAAGTGTTGAGAAACCGGATGACTTGTCTGGTAAAAGATCTATGGAGAAATCATAAGATGGAAGAGGCAATGTGGGAACCCGAGGAAGATATGATGAAGAACCTATGTGGAAATAAATGGATGGTGAAATGTTTAAAAGTGTTAGTGCTCTTTATTGATGGGATTACTTTGGAATAATTTTCTCTTGTATGTGTAAACGTGCAATTTATCATGTGAAAATGATATCTGAGGAAGAATTATCTTTTCTGTTGCGGATATAGTTATAAATAACCATTTGGTCTTATATGATCATTGGGTTTGAGGAAATTATAAGTTATTATAATTTGGGATGAAAATGCAAGGTATGATATAATATTTGTGGTTAAATTATGTTATTTTGAGGAATTTATCTCATTTTGGTAATATTATAAAATATATTTTTTGAAAAAGGACAACACGTAGACCGTGTGACAACCCGTCGCGTCGGACAAAGCTGTGGGAATCGAACCCACAACCAAAGTGCGATTGGGATTTATCGCCTACCACTGGACTACGTGATGTCCCTGGTTAGTATGACTATTTTTTTTGTTAAATGATTTTATTGATCAATAATAAGATGATTTGGGTTCTTTTGTCTTATCAAATGAATACCCTTGGTATAGGAAAATGATTTGGTGATTAAGTGATAAATGTTATTTTGGAAGATGTTCGTTTTGTTAGGAACACTATATGCCCAAGGAAAATAGAGTACAATGAGGTTTCATTTGTAGAGTAATGGTGGATTTTTATCTACATTTTTATTGTTGATTTATAGTGATTTGGGTTATTTATGGAAATGATTAACCTATAACAGAGAATATGTGATGATGTTAATTACTTTTAAGTATGTGACTTTAAGAGTATTTGATGTTATTTGGAGATACAATGTAACATGGGAGACTACATAATCAAATTCTTCTATGTTTTGGGTTTCAATATTAGTTTGGATTATATTAAACGATTTTAAGGAAAATTGGTTATTGAATGGTATCTATTTAACTTTGGGGTACTGTTGGTTTAATTTTAGAAATTAAGATTAGTGCATATTTATCTCAATGAATATCCTTTTGGGGGATCATTAGATCATTCACTTACCATTTTGTTTTTGATTAATCTTCAAAGACAATGTAAATATATGGTTTATCCTGCATGGATCATGTGATTCTAAAGAAGTTTATTCTAGCTCTTCCAGTGTGACCAAGTCTTCTTGAATACTCATCGTTTAAAAAAAATTGAGTTAGTGGTGGAAATTTATTAAAGAGTGAAAATTTACTTAAAATGTAAGTATATCTCATAATGTTCTTAGTCAAGATCATAAATTAATTCCTCTTCCTTATATAATGTAACTTTAAAAAAAAATGTTGTCCGTTTACTTTCCTACTAGGAGACTAATGGTCGTTTGTCCCAACACAAGTTTGTGGTTTTCTCATTGTTAACTTTCTCCTGATCATGATTTCTATCCCTCTCCATCAGAACTTGACACTTAGTTTATCATCCATATCCATGTTTTCTTACATGGAATCCTAGTATGGGTTATCTTGGATGACCCTTATACCTCTCTTTCTTTCTTTTAAAGTGATAGTTTTATTGACTCTTTTTCCGATGTGGGACATTCCATTATATTCCCAAGCAAAATTTTAAAAATTTCGAGGACGCAATTTATTGAAGGAGGGGAGAATGTAACACCCCAAGCTTCCACGGTACGTTTCCCTTCGAATAATGCGATAGCGTGTGTTGTACGCAACCTCGAGTTCTAACACACACCACAACTAATTAAACTAGCCATTGTGGATAGTAATACCAACTTTTTGAAATCATATATATTTTATATTTCAAAATGGACTTCATTTTTGTATTCGGAATATTGAAATTAGCCTAGGCTGAAATTTTGGTACTTTTCGGATAACTTTTATATTTTGATGAATAGTGAAAATTACTAAATTTTAATTAAAAACAACTTTTTTAATCAAAATAATTAATAGTGATAAATTGTGAATTTGAGTGGTTTTAAAGTATATTTAGAATATATTTTTACCATTTAATATAATTTTGATCATTGGGAATAATTTTACAATTAAACCGAACATAAACAAGTGTCAATCTTTTGATAGTTATTACCTCTTAAAAACACGCTTTTTTGTTTTGACAACGGGAATTAATTTTAAATTAATTTCTGCCACTTCTGTGTTTTGAATTTAGAAAAATGGATTCCATATTTGGAATCAGGATGTCCAAATTGTGTAAATAGGGAACTTTTATTTTTAGACATTTTGAATAATTACTGTGGTAAATATTTTATTTACCATGGTTAAGGGTAAATCCGGTAAATAAGGGTTAAAAAATAATATTATAATAATACTAAATTACCCTAAAACGTGTCTTAACCCTATTGGTTGATACATGGTCGACCATGGGAATCTTTGGGTCAATTTTGGGACCCCATTGATCCACTTGTAAGTGATAATGACACTTTATTTTAATTAAGTTAAAATGAATACAAAAATGGCATAAGCTTACATCTTTTAAAAGAACAATTATTACATAGGGTTATACATGTTGGATTTTCGATTATAAATATTCATTAGAAAGATAAAAAGATTTCCTACATAATTATATTTTATTTATAATTTTTAGACATCAAATAATTTAAATTATTAATGACACAATAATGATGCAATGTTTACCTTATTAATAAATCATTTAAATAAATAAGATTATAATGATTAAAATATTAACTAAAACCTGTCCAATTCTTATTGGTTGATGTTATTTAGAATATGAGTCATCTTATCTTCGACCTCAATGATTTTTTGGACCATTATAAACCGAATATAATTATATTATAAAGTAATACTTTCACTCTTTCCTAAAGAGCCCCTCCTCTCCCTTATAAAAGGAGACCACTTCTACTCATTCCTCACACCTCTCAAGCCACTTGGCTCGTCCAAACTCTGCCCAACTAAGCTCCCCACATCCCGCTACTCCTCCTTGAAGCTTCACCTTAGGCAGAAAGCATTTCAAGAAGCCCTTTGGTTCCAACCAAAGTGAGTTACCTAAATTAAAGGTAACATTTTCTCTTAATTTATTTTCAATTATTTTGCTTCTCCAACCCCCAAACTCTTTTTAGTTCCTTTCTTTTGTAACAACACCAGTATCCACAATATACTAGGATGTTGTTATAAGAAGGATTAAAACTACACATACACAAAACTCCATCTAATGGATGATGAACATAATGTTTCTGTGGATGGCAAACTAACGCCTCACGAAACGATGATTGTTCAAATACATCTTACCGCCTCTCATGGTGGCCATTATGATGGCACTGTAATTAAATATGATATTAATGATATATATTTTATATATAAGCTTCTGTAATTCCATTTTATTTCATATCCTTATTCGTTTCATGTTGTATATACATACGATTATTTCATTTGAGGAAGTGCGGACTACCGCCCCCTTAAAATGATATGACTCGTTCATACCACACATGGAACGTATAAAGGATGGTGTTAATGAACTTAAGTAACATATATAAAATATTATATTATACTGGAATAATAATATACCTATGTATCATTTGGATTAAATTCTTTTAAAATGAAAAATTAAATGGAAGTAGCGTTCGTGCGTACGTGCGGACTACCGTCTCCACGAACACGATGAGATTCATTGTCCATCATATCCATTCAAGTATAATTATAATTTGATGATTTAAAAATAGTATATAAGGACTTTATATCATTCTGGATATGAATAATATACATCCCATTAATAACGAATATGGCTCACATAACAAAGAATATAAAGTAAAATGAACCCGTTAACACCCGAAATGACGATAATTCTAAGATATTATTAACAAATCAATGTTAAAAGATCATATATGATATCATATTAAAGTAAATGATTCTTGTATTATTCAATAACAATTATTTCACCATTATACAGGAGGTAAACCTACCATCGACCAAGGAAAAATTACAAAGTAAGGGATTTTCTTATCTCACTTTCAATTCCGTGATATTTCCATTGTTCACCACTTAATTATTGCATGTGGTGTACTGCCCATGATTGTATTCATTGTGTAATATAATTTAATTTATGGGTATTTACATCATCATGTTATGATACTTATTTCATGGGTGTATGTTTCGTAAGTTACCTAATCGATAAGGGAATTTGAAATTTCAATTTCCACTCATTTGGCTTTACACATATTTCATTGATTATATTACCCCAAGATTATGTGTGGAATCACTATTCATTTGATTATGTCATAATTTCCACTCCCCTTCCTGTGGATATAAGTTTGATACACATAATCACTCCATTGAAAATTCTCAAGTCATTGATATGAATTTGATAAGAGTAGTTTTTACTCTTGCACCATTTGTTGAGTTAAACATCCAATTCGTTGGTGTTGTTTTTACAAGAATATGTGTGAATATCCTTTGATTGTTTTACACTGAATATCCAATCATATTTAGTGTATTTATATTTTTCACACATAATTATGTTGTTGATTTATCCTTAACCTAAGGATATGGTCTTTATGAAAGATTTCATCTCAACATACATTCCATTGAGACTTCTTTGTTGATATACACCAAATCACTTTTATGTGGTGTATATAATGTAATTTGACATAGTATATAATGAATTCCCTTTATTCTCATGATATTACAAAGTTCTGATTACCTCAATTATTTGTATTCATGTGTCTCTCTTTTGGTTAGAATCTCTAACTAAAATACCATTTTTAAATGTTTTAAAGACTTATTCATCTAAATCTTTCTCATTAATGTCCATGTTTTAAAAATGGTTTTAAGGATTTATTTATATGGACATTAAAGTTTTAAGATTAAAAATCATTTTAAAAGTTTCAAAGTGGTATGGGACACTTTGATTCAAAAATCTATTTTTAAATGGCTTCTTGACAAATAGTGTGACTTTTAAATGTTTTCAAGAAAAGGGGGATATTTCTCTCAAATAGTTTTGATGATTATTTTCATCTATGTAAACATCCTTCATTATTCATGATTGAGGTTAATGTGATACAATACAATCTTCCATATTGTATCAAATGAGTTATATTTGACTGTGGATGTTCTATTTTTATACCATTCATGGTTTGTGGTTAAAGTATTGACATTTCGTATGCTAGTTTTAATACGAATGTTTATTTTATGCTTAAACCTATTCATATGAGTAATGAATTGGACTTAATAAGTGACGGGTGGAGCCCGCTATAGCTCCTCGATGCATCGGTAGGTCTCATGAGACAAACTAGTGTCTTGGCACAAGGCCTTGGCAAAATCTTATTTGTAGTCTTGGCACGAGGCCATGGCTATGTGGTTATGATAGTCTGGCATTATGCATTCCATCATTATGAAAGTGGTTATTGATATTGCATGTGATCATTCGACTAGTAGAATATCCATGTGAGTAAGTAAATGGCATTATTTCATTTTACCTTTTCCATTTTATGCTGAAGTTCAAGTTTCAATGGCTTTTGTTTTAGTTATAAATTTCCTTAAGTGTTTATGCTTATTTATGAAATCTTATGCTATAATGTTATCCTTACTGAGCATCTGAGCTCACCCCTTTCAATGTTTTATTTTTCCCAGGATTATGAAGAAGTAATTTATGAATGACCTGCAGGGATAGTATGAGGGGATATGAAGACAAGATGTTTTTTTTATGATGTAATGTAAAAAAATTAAGGATGTATCTAGTTATTCCAAGGCTACGAAACTAATCGATCTTTCGAGACTTGATCTTTTTCGTGATCATGCCAATGTAATGTAATAATGCACCGACTCTAGGTAACTAGGGTCGGGGCGTTACAATATTTGTCTGTCGAGCACCTCATTTTTCATACATTGACACTGCCAATGGGGTTTGTGACCAATGAATGTACAGGGGCGGTGAAATCGAGATCATACCACATGGCTATTTGAGATGGGGTACTAGCAGTCAGATGTGACTATGACTTCATCTGGGAGACATACAATACACAATAATTTGCATGTCCATCAATGTTCTTATAGATATTGTTCGAAAATATAAACTCATAGGTTCATGATGAGTTCCACAATTACCCGAGGATGAAGATTTGGCTCATCATCACAAGTAAAGATGGGAAGATGTGGAATGAGTTACATCCACCAATAGTTGTGTAAGGGCTTACACAAGAAGACGCACATATTTGGGAAGACTCCAACCCCAGGTATATAATGAAACAGTGAGCTGTCCAATCGAATGATGAGGTGTGTCCTCCACCATGGGTCTCGGGCCAAATAGTGGCTACAGGGCATCATGTAGATTGATCTGGTCCAAACTGCCTGACAGCAGCAATGGTCCAGTAGTTCATGGGCCCAAATATGTAGGAGGGACATGGAATTTAACATCACCAAGATCATGGATCTTGTAAATTAAACAATATTAATTATGTGTTTACTCATAGGTGACCCTTGGGGAATAAGTTCAATGTACTGAGAAATTAGTATGTCACAAGAATATACCATGTGAGAACATGTATAAAAATGCATGGGAGGACTCAAACATGCACAATTATATCACTACTATTCCTAGGGTGTGGATGAATTCAATTAATTATGGTATATTACTCACCTTCCCAGTGGATGAACATGTATGTTTTCATGCTCCAGGAGAAAAACGTGATGTGGTCCATGGAGGAACTAGAAGATGTAGTCTACTCTCAAGGTACCACTCATCCCTTGATTAGTCAGGTGATGATGTTTTTGGGAATATTTTCCCCATTTTATGACCTTGTGATTCATGTGGTTCAAGGTGACAGACCCAAAGACTTTAGAGGGTGTTACTCATAACAGATCTTAAATACATACAAGTGTCATTCCAATCACCAGGTAATCTCACTAATCTTTTCAGGCTTTACGATCACCACTCAATCAACATGCTCATTGTCTAATCCTTTTTTTCATATGTAAGAATCAGTGAGTACTGATGAAGTGGATATTATGAAAATAACACATGTGGATGTTGAATGAACATTAAACAATGAAGGGGAAAGTTTGAGGAACCTTCTTGATGATGCAGCTATGGTTAATCAATCCATGGTGCATGCTACTGAGGCGGTGGCTGCAAAGTTGAAGGAGACAATTTAAGGGGTTACCCTTTTAACGAAGATGACCAGGATGGAAAATGAGGCTAGTATAACCACATGGGAACTCCCATAGTTGACCTTGAAGAATGATACCTTTGCATAGATGGTCCAGGAAAGGCACACAAGAAGACTAGATAAAGGATCCCTGCCAACTGAGACATGAAAAGAGGTTCCCAAGGAGGAATCAACTAGGGATGATGTCATTGGATAAGGTTGAAAATTTAGTACCATAAATTTTCTATCTAAAATATTTTTGGTGTATGATACCATTGTAGTGGAATATCCAGAAACAACTACTTGTGTCGAAACAGTGACAATGGAAAAGGTAATGGAGTCAGTGGCTGAGGGGACTGGGGAGGATTTATTTGGTGTTCCTTCACTGAAATTATCACCATTGGAAACTGAGAAGGCCAAATATGATGTATCCCCAATATCATAATTCACCATAAGGATCTGGGATGATAACTTCCACCTCTGTTTTTCCTCATAGTGTAGAGAAAACATTTATCATAGTTGGAGATGCTAATGATGAATCGTAACCCAGGATGGTCATTCAGTTGCCTGAATTGGAATATCTGCAATAAGAGGACCCATTATAAAACATGTTGTAAATATTTACTCCACATGATCTAGAACAACATATTGACTTTGAGGAATCTAGTAACTATGTTTCTATGGATAATCATGATGTCTCACACAATGTATGGAGGAATGTGTTGCACTTTATCAACTGCATCGATATAATAGAACATCCATAATGGGTGGAATCTATCTTTGATTTTTGGGTCTCAATAGGGACCGAAGGGATGGATTATGAACATTTCATGCACTATATTAGGAATTCATCATCAAATGGGTGTGCGTTGAAGGTTATGAGCTTGAGAAGGTTAAGAGTAAACACCAGGCTAAGGGCTGCCAGATACATAAGATAGTGAGGGAAGAGAACTACCCCATGAAGAGGATGAAATCTGAGAGGAAATAGCCGATGATACATAGGATGTGATCAGTAATAATCTAAGGAATGAATTGAAAATCTGTGAGGACAAGGATGTTGAAATTTATAAGGTGGATGATGAGTACTGATTGGATCAAGATCAACATGGGATCCACACCGATGTGTAACTCCCCGAGCTTTTATGAGATATGTTATTTTTAATTTCATTGATGTCTTCTATTGTACACTATTGAATGATTAGCTTGTACTATACATAACACCGTAGTAGCTTGCAGTATAGGAAACGCTATTCGTGGCTCGTGTTACACACAATTTCAAGTTCGTTTTATAGAAATTATTCAACGCAACATTAAATATATATTTATTTTTATGTATAAATGAAATAAATATTGATTATTTTATACACAACACCAAAGGGAGCTTCCACTACATGCAGCCCTGACATGGCTTGCATTACACGCAATCACGACCTTCCTCGATAGCGTGTGTAGTACGCAATACCTGATTTCTCTAAAAAACAATATATTGTTAAAATATTATTATGCACTAGCCTTTATGAATAGTATTGACTAAATTTTCAATTTTATAACCTTATTATTCATCTTACAAATTTTCTGGAACCTGGTATGAGATCAAAATAAATTTTTCTGGAAAAATAATTATTTTTCGAGAAATTCAGTTTTGTCACGTTTTGATGGCGCACCCACTTTATATCTATTTTTTGACATGTTTATATGTTCAATAATAGAAAAAATTCTTTGGAATCAGGTTATAAAAATTTTTCATTGGATAAATTTTCCATATTATTCTGATAACTTTCATATTTTAATGAATATTAAAAACATGCTATATTTAAATTTAAAATATCTTTTTTGAACGTAATAATTTATATAGTTAAATTATAATATTGAATAGTTTTTATGTTTAAATAGAATAGTTAGTTACCATTTAATATAATTTATGTCCTTAGTATTGATTTTACATTGAATTCATAGGTAAAATCATTTCAATCTTTTGCAATGTTTTAACTTATATAACTCGTTTTCTTAACAAGGGTATAAATTTTAAATTAATTTCTGCATCTTTTATGATTTGAATTTGGAAAAATGGATTCCATATTTAGACTCAAAAAGTACAAATTATGAAAATATACTATTTTTTGGGAAATATGAATAGTAACTACGGTAAATTTTATTTACCATAGTTAAAGGTAAATCAGATAATTAAGGGTAAATATAATATTATAAAATTACCCTAACACTTGTATTAATATAATTTTATTATTATATTTTGGCCTAATTCATATTTGGGTTGAAATTGAATCCATTGTACTCCACTTGGATGTGATTAAGACCTTTAATTTATTTTATTTTAAAGAATGTGAAATATGTCTCACTCAAACATTAATAATTAATTTATTTTTAATATATGGTTATATAGAATATAAATTCAATTATAAATAAACATTTGAAATATAATTTTTTTTCTTTATTATCGTAATAAATTTTTAATTTTTATGTGATATTTAATTACCTTAATAGCTTATACATTAATGATGCAAAAAATAAATACTTAGTGAAAACCCCATAATATAGTTTTTATTAAAGTAATAGTACCCATCGAAAGACCCAAAGTCTTGAACTAAACCTATTGGAAGATTATATCTATACCATAAGCATCCAAGGGATGACTTTCGGACCATTTGGAGCCGTATAAGATAGATTATGACATTTATATTATTTTATTTTTAATAATGTCAATGATGTCACCTTCATAACTTAATAAATATTACAATATAAATGTTGTGATTTTATGATGATAAATTCAAGTAAAAGTATTATTATTAAAGGTAATAGATTTATCTTCATCATGGGATTTTATTTTTGATTTTTATGATAAAATAATTATATTAAATAGTTATACAAAAATGATATATTAATTATTTTATTAAGAGAAATATCAAATAAATGGTTTAGAAATATTAAAATAAATAATATATGACTTATTTAATCTTCTCCGATAATTTTATAGATTTATATGACATGTCATAAATGTGTTAAATATTTTGGATCGAATATATATTCACTTTTGGATTTTATTTAAATTCAAATAATTTAATAGTATTAAAATTGACACTGTTGATATTTTATAAAAATAACACATTATTAAATTGATTAAAAATCAGAAAAATATTAAAAAATTACAGATTGAAAATTATATGGTCTAAAATGTAATAATTTATTTAATTATATAAAATTCACATAACATAAGTAAGTATTTATAACAAAATAAAAATTAATATTTTTTTACCACAAATAAATTTAGAAAGATTAAATTAGGATAAATGAAATTGATAATGTTTAAAATAAAATACAAAAATGTATAAATTTGTTTGTCTGATGCGATTACAACCCTATCTCATCTCAAATTTGAATGTGAGTCATTTGGATGTTTTTATGCGGGGTTTTAATTTATTATAAATTAATATTTCTTTTGTTTCCAAAGGTGCCCCTCTCCTCCCTTATAAAAGGGAACCTCCTCCCTCCCCTCCTCATACCACTTTGAGCCTTAAATCTTGGTCAACCCCTACCCATTTATCTTCTCCACTTCAATAGAAACATATTAGAGTTCATGGTCTTCTTCAATGATAATCTTTAGTGCCCTAAGTGGAGGTTTATAAGAGGCGCGTCGAAGAAGATGTAATATCATTTACCGATTCTTTCAAGTTCATTTCTTCTTCTAATTCCTCTTATTTTGTTGTTTCATAATAAATTAATAACATAAGTATCACTCATATACTGATATATTATTATAAATAAGACGCAACCCTATTTGACAATCTATCCATCCTACAGAATATGAAATCACTGTGCGTGCGTATATACGGAATATCGTCTCCACGGCGTGCTGTAATCTATTTTCCACCGCCTCCATACATGAATGGGTATAATGGTGTAAAGAATAATAAAATATGGTTATTATAACATGATACTAATTCTGAGATATTATATCATCCACTCTAATTCCATTCATTATTATAGGAAAGATATCATCGTTCATGCGTACGTACGGATTATCGTCTCCACAACACGATGAGATTCATTCTCCAAGTTAACCATTCAAGAATTATTTTAAAGTATATATATTAAATAATCATGAAATATATGAAATATTAATGATACTGGATTTTTGTTATTTACTTACTTCCATTCAATTTTATAAGTATACAAAAACAAAGTTCATGTGTACGTACGACCTACCGTCTCCATGAATGGTTTATTTCATTCCATTTATAGATCTATTATATATTTATATGATGAATATATATTATATTTAAATCATGTTTTACACTCTAGAAATATTTAACCATGATCTATGTAATCATATGAAAAATAACAAGTCATATCTTGCACGATAAATGAAACAATTTTACCCAAAAATGCTTCTTCAACATGGAATTGACAAAAGAACGGGTAATATAAAGTCATAAGTTAATCATGTATGATATAATAAATATTTTTATAGTTATGTTAAAAGTTAATAATTTTTTAAACCCACTATACAGGAGTCTCGGACACATACGATTGAAATTGAACATAAGGTGAGGGATAATTTTTTAATCTCATTTTTATCTGAGATTGCTTATATGTAAGTATTTATTGGGGTTATATTTTTCATCCATGTCCATAAAAATGTTTTCATAAAGTGTTTATTATTCTTCCATGTATGTTTAATGATATTTTTACCCATTTTTACTTTTACTTTGTATTATGGAAGGAATCGTTCTTTTGATTACCATAGGAGGTACATTATTGACTTATTCAGTAAAAGTACGAGGAGAATGTTTTTTAACATATACAGCATGAATGGATTTGTACGGTTCAATAACACATAATTTTCATGAAGATACCTCTATATGATTTCATGATTATTTTCAACAAAATATTTTTCATTTAAATTTTCATGTCTTTTTGTAAAAAAATGGTGTAAAGAAGAAAAGATATTTTCCTCAAGAATTAATTTCAAGTGTTTTGTCAAAACTATTTTCCATCAAAGATGAAATTATTTAGTATGATTATGTTTCAAGTATAATATCTCTATTATTTAAATGGTTTGTTTTTTATTATGAATAATTATATGCATTTTTTACATAGATTATGTTATGATGGGATGATGTTTATGAAACCAATTTTATTCTTTGGGTTATAATAAATGATTTATGTTTATTTTAGGGAACAAGTAAGAATGATTTCATTATGATATGGGTGGGACCTATATCTCCATAAAATGCATTGGGTAAAGAATTATATAAACTGAGATAGACATGGATGGAACTGAATGTGAATCTGGTACAGTAATATAGGGCTGGAATGGAATGTAAACTCTGTTCAGTAATGGACTTTTTCCCTTATGATGGTCGTGGAAACAATGTCATGGCTACTATGGATATCATAACATGTGATTAATGTTTTTCCACAGTTAAATGTTTTGATCCCATTCTATTTTATTATGATCAATGTTCCTTTATGATCTATTCTTTATGTACTACCAATATTTATGTCATTACTCAAGATTTTGATGTTTTATGTTCATGTTTTTTATGTTCAAATGTTTATGGATTGTATTTATATTCACCATGTTTAACCTTATTGTGATTTTGAGTGCACCCTTTTTATGTTTTCTTTTCCCCAGGATATATATAGAGGTTTCAGGTAAGAAAACAAAAGGGCAATATATTTATGGGAGAAGTTTATGATCTTTCACCATGATTAGAAGATTATTTTTCGATTTTCCAAAGACACTAAACTAATACATTCTTTGGGAGTCTGTTTTTGTAATGTATTAAGTATTCGGAAATAGTAATGTAATTTATATGTACATCAAGATTTGGGTATCGATAGTTGGTATCCAAGTGAAGGTTTAGTTAACCATTGGAAACTAGGATGTGAAAACTTTAGTTAAATCCCTTGAGATATTTCTTAAGGTAAGTCTAGGAATGTCCCTAAGGATAAGTATACGTATAGTTTTTAGTCCTAGAATTATGGTAAAGATATTAGTATTAAGCCTAAGATGTTATATATTGAAGGTACTCCACCTTTAGTATTTTGTTTTCCTAGAATGATTTTTGCCTCTCACACTATTCATTTTGGGTTTTAGAAAATTTCTGGAAAGTGGAATATTCATGTTAATGGAGAATATGACGGAAAATGGACTGATATTATTCATGAGAATCCAAATGAAATGGGATTTCGAAGGAGAAAAATCATAATAATTCCTAATCAGAAATCTCATAATATGATCAATAATATCAACTTTGGTAAGTTTCTTGACTCAACTAATAAGAGAAAGATAGAGTTTCATGATGATCATAGAGGAAAAAATGTTTAATTTCCATCATGTAAATCGTGTGGGAAGAGGCATCAAGCAGAATATTTCAATGGAACTAGAAGATTATTAGGGTGTGTAAATTAAGGACACAAAGCCAGTAATTTCAAAGGAAAAGGTTCAGTTAACACAATGGACAAGGATAATGGTATTGCTAAAACATCAATCAAGGTTAAATGTTTTAAATGTGGAATGTACGGGAATAATGCAAACCAATTCCCTAAGGTAAAATCTCATGAAGAGATTCAACATGGTCGTATGGGTGGTATTTATGTTGATGATGATGAAGAGACTAAAAATGACATATGAAATGAAATAACTATTGAGGAATAAAATTAATAAGATCTATCAATGGTTTAAGAATCTAGTGGTATGATTGAATTTTTATCAAATATAATGTATGGTACTATGGAATAAAGAAAATCTAAGGATTGTTACACTATTGTTTTTACTTGAATATTTGAAAGTATGTGTTGAATTGTTCTGGTAACCATGGTAAGTGATTGAAATATTTTTGGAGTGTTGATGATATGTACTTAATGAATTAATAAGGATAAAATAATATTATTGATAGTATTTATGATCTCATGACTGATATAAAGACAATGCGATATCATTGTTTGAGTATATAGAAATTTTTGGATTTGTGTATGTGGAAAGAGTTAACTTTTGACAGCATTAATGTTTTTCACTAATTTTCAATGGTTATTCATTTTTTCAAGAGAATACATGATTATGATATTCACATGTTTGTAATTTGACCAATAACAAGATATATATTATGATTTTTGGGGGATAAATGATGGTAATCACATTCTTAGTAGATGACCTCTCTAGTAATATTTTACTTTATACTATGGGATTAGATAGAAGTATTTTAGATAAGCCTAAAGATTGGAAAGGATTAAGTTAGAAATCAAATAGAATTGTTTAAGGCTGGAAGTTTTTTTGATATTATTTTTGTCATGTTATAATAGTGTAGTTTTAGAAAAGGGGAAAATATCAGGATAGGTGAAAAACCGTTGCGTCGGACAAGGTCATGAGAATCGATGCCAAAATTGAAGAGTGACGGGACATTATCGCCTACCAATGGCCTATAAGAAGTCCTTGGTTAGTATAACTTAGTATGCTTTTAATAAGCAGTATGATAGTTCAAGTATAAGTCCATTTTTGGAATCATATACGGTTAATCTCACCATAAGATGGACTTATGTATATAACTTTTTCTAAAATTATGTTTGAGATAGATTGAATGACCTATAATTCTATTGAATGATATGATAACACTTCATAGAAGACAAATTCAACTTCATTTCTTTAAGAGATGAAGTGGAAATTGTTCAAGGCACAAACAATAGTGAGATTTTTCCAAAATCAAGTATGTATTTCTTTTAAATCTTCACCATTAGGGAAATGATCTTGAAAACCAAAAATGATGTCCTAGTACCATATTCGATGAATCAGATGGTACCTTAGATAGTCACAAATTTATTTTTTTTGTGATTGTTGGCTTTTTCATAGTCATGATCTCTACCACTCTTCATCAGAACATGATGGTTATATTTCTCTTCCATATCCATATTTTAACCTAATTATCCTATGTGGAAACCCAGTGATGAGTTAATTTGGGTAACCTTTATGTTTTATACTTCACTTTTTAAAATTAAATTTTAGTATTCCTTTTTACGATGTGGGTTTCTATGAATGAATCTTTTATATAGTATATGATTTATAACCCTAACGAATTTGGAGGGAAAAATTCATTTTACGGGGGTAGAATGTTACACCCCGATATTTTATGAGATATATTATTTTTATTTTCATTGATGTCTTCAATTTTATACTACACCATGATTAGATTGTACTATATGCAACGACGTATTAGCTTGTAGTATATGCAACGCTATTCTTGGCTCGTGTTATAGACAATTTGAAGTTCATTTTCTAGAAATTATTATATGAAACATTATGTATATATTTTTTTTATTATATAAATGAAATATGTTTTGGTTATGTTATACGAAACAGCAAAGGGCACTTCCACTACATGTAGCCCTGACATGGCTTGCATTACACGCAATCACGTCCTTTCTCGATAGCGTGTGTAGTACGCAATACCGGGTTTCTATAAACAACGATATATTATGATAATATTATTATGAACTATCTTTTATGAATAGTATGAAATAAATTTTGAATTTTATAACATTATTATTCATCTTACACATTTTCTAGAACTTGGTATGAGAACAAAATAAATTTTTCATGTAAAATAAGTATTTTTCAAAAAAATTGCAGTTTTACTGCCTTTTGATGGAGCACCCACATTAAATCTAGTTTTTGACATGTTTATAAGTTAAATTTGATAAAATAAAATTCTTATTTGTAATTATGATATGACTATTTACTTGGGATAAATTTTTCATATTATTCTGATAAATTTCGTATTTTAATGAATAGTAAAAACATGATATATTTTAATTAAAAACAACTTTTTCCCTCATAATAATTTATATGGTTAAATTATAATATTTAAATTTTTAAAAGTATAAATAGAATATATTTTTACCATTTAATATAATTTATGTCATTATCATTGATTTTACATTGAATTGATAGATAAAATCATTTCAATCTTTTGCAATGTTTTAACATTTAAAACTCGTTTTCTTAACAACGAGATTAATTTTAAATTAATTTCTGCAAATTTTGTGATTTGAAATTGGAAAAATGATTCTATATTGGGAATTAGTAGGTCCAAATCATGTTAATAGGATAATATTTATTTTTGTGCACTATGAATAGTAAATACAGTAAATTTTATTTACCATCATTAAAGGTAAATTGGGTAATTAAGGGTAAATATAATATTATAAAATTACACTAACACTTGTCTTAATATAATTAGATGACTATATTTTGTTATAAGGCATATTAGGGTACAAATGGAATCCATTGTAAACCACTTAGATGTTATTAAGACCATTAATTTATTTTATTTTAAAGAAAGTGAAATATGTCTCACTCACACATTAATAATTAATGTATTTTAAATATTAGGTTATACTGAAAATAAATTCAATTATACACATTAATTTTAAATCTGAAAGTTTTTTATTTGTTATGATAATTTATTTTAAAATTTTAAGTGCTATTTAATTACCTTAATAGCTTATACATTAATGATGCAGATATTATTTACTTAGTGAAAAATCAATAATATAGTTTTTATTAAAGTAATAATACCCATCCAAAGGCCCAAACACTTGAACAAAACCTATTTTTCGAGTATATCTATACCATAATCAAAAAAGGGTCGACTTGGGGAGCATTTGGAGCCGTATAAAAGAGATTATGACATTTATATTTTTTTATTTTTAATAATGTCAAAGTTGTCACCTTCATAACTTAATAAATATAGAAATTTAAATATTGTGATTTTAAGATGATAAATTCGAGTAAAATTATTATTATTAAAGGTAATAAATTTATATTAATCATAGGATTTTATTTTTAATTTTTATGAAAAAGTTAAGTATATTAAATTATTATACAAAAATGCTAAAGTAATTATTTTATTAAGAGAAAAATATCAAAAAATTGTTTTAAAAATAATAAAATAAAAATTATATGAACTATTTAATATGCTAAACTAATTTTATAGATTCATACGACATGTTAAGAATGTATTAAATATTTTTTATAGAATATAAATTCCTTGTGGATTTTATTTTAATTGAAATAATGGAATAGTGTCAAAATTGACACTATTGATATTGTATAAAAAAAACATATTATTAAATTGTTTAAAAATAACAAAAAAATTTAAGAATTACAAATTGAAAATTATATTGTCTAAAATTTAATAATTTATCAAATTATAGAATATTCACAACACATATGTACATATTTATAACAATTTATAAATTAGAAGTTTGTTACCATAAATAAATTTAAATAGATTAAATAAGGATAAATCAAATTGATAAGGTTCAAAAAAAATTCCAAACATGTATAAATTTTAATTTTTGATGCAATAACAACCCTACCTCATATAATATTAGAATGTGAGTCATTTTTCATGTTTTTATGTGGGGTTTGAATTTATTATAAATTAATATTTATTATGTTTCCAAAGGTTCCCATCTCTTCCATTATAAAAGGGCACCTCCTTCCTCTCCTCCTCACACCACTTTGAGGCTTCATTCTCGGCCAAACCCTGACCATTTCTATTCTCAAATTCCCTAGAAACATATTACAGGTCTGGGTCTTCCTTAAAGACCAACTTTAGTGCCCTAACAGGGGGTTTAGAAGAGGCGCGTCAAAGAAGAGGTAGTATCCTTTACCGATTCTTTCAAGTTCATTTCTTCTTCTACTACCTCTTATTTTGTTGTTTCATAATAAGGTAATAACATCAGTGTCACTTATTTTATGATATGTTTTTATAAATATTAACCACCCCTATTTCACTATCATTCCATTCTATGGAAAATGAAATCATCATGCGTGCATTCGTACCGAATACCGTCTCTACGCCGTGGTGTAATCTGTTTTTCCACCACCTCTTTACATGGATGGTTATAATGGTGTAAATAATAACTATATATGGTTATTATAACATGATACTAATTATGAGATATTGTATCATCCACTCTAGTTCCATTCATTAATTATTGGTATGATATCATCGCTCGTGCGTACGTACGGATTACTGTCTGCACGACGTGATGAGATTCATTCTCCAAGTTAACCATTCAATAATGATTATAAAGTATATATATTAAATAATCAAGAAATATATGAAATATTAATGATACTGGATTCATTTTATTTACTTAATTACATTAAATTTAATAAGAAAATGAAAACAGCATTCATGCATACGTACGGCCTACCGTCTCCACGAACGGTGTATTTCATTCCATTTATCGATCTATAATATATTTATATGATGAATATATATTATATATGAATCACGTTTTACATTCTGGAAATATTTAATCATGATATATGTAATCATATAGAAAATTACTAGTCAAAACATGTATGATAAATGAAACAATTTTACCCAAAACGCTGCTTTAACATGGAATTGACAAAAGAACGGGTAATATAATGTTGTAAGTGAATCATGTATGATATAATAAATATTATTATAGTTCTTTTAAAAGTTAATAATGTTTTTAAACCCACTATATAAGAGTCTTGGAAGCATATGGAAGAAATTGGACATAAGGTAAGGGATAATTTTGCAATCTCATTTTTATATGAGATTGCTTATACGTAAGTAATTACTGGTGTAATTTTTTTCATCCATGTCCATAAAAATTATTTCATAATGTATTTAACATTATTCCATTTATGTTTAAAGTCATGTTTACCCCTTTTTTACTTTTACTTTGTGTTATGTATGGAATCGTTCTTTAGTTTAACATACGAGGTAATTTTTTAACTTTTTCAGCAAAAGTACGAGGATAATGTTTTTTTAACTTAAAAGGCATGAACAGATTTTTACAGTTTCATAACACCTAATTTTCATGAGGCATCCTCTACAATATTTCATGATTATTTTCATGAAAATACATTTCTTTTAAATTTTCATGGCATTTTGTGAAAAGAATATTATTTTGAAGAAGAAAGGATATTTTCCTCAACAATTCATTTCAAGTGTTTTTTCAAAACTAATTTCTATAAAAGATGACATTAGTTGGTATTATTATGTTTCATGTATAATGTCTCTATTATTTACAGGGTTTCATTCTTATTATGATTAAATGATATCCATTTTTATATGGATTATGATATGATGGGATTATGTTTATGAAACACATTTTATTATTTGAGTTATGATAAATGATTTATGTTTATTTTGTGGCACAAGTAAGAATGATATCATTATGAGATGGATTGGACCTATATCTCCCTCCAGTGCATTGGGTAAAGACTTATATCTCATGAGATATACATGGATGGAATGGAACATGAATGTGGTTTAGTAATACAGGGCTGGAATGGAAAGTAAACTCGATTCAAGAATGGAATTTGTCCTCTATGATGGTCTTGGAATCAATGCCATGGCTACTATGGAAATCATAACATGTGATTAATGGTTTTCCAGAGTTACATGTTTTTCTATGATGCTATTTTATCATGATTAATGTTATTTTATGATCAATACCTTATGTACTACCATGATTTATGTCATTGCTCAAGATTTTGATGTTTAATGTTCATGTTTTTACATTCAAATCTTTATGGATTGTTTTTATGTTCTCCATGTTTTCCCTTACTAAGAATTTGAGCTCACAATTTTATGTTTTCTTTTCCCCAAGATATAAATAATGGTTTTAGGTAAGAAAAAATTGGGGGAAGATATTTATGGGAGATGCTGAAGATATTTCACCAGGATTATAAGATTATGTTCTGAGTTTCCATTGACACCCAACTAATACGGTCTTTAGGTGTCTATTTTTTTAATGTATTAAGTATTCCACAAAAGTAATGGGATGTATATGTACGTGAAAATTTTTGTCTCTACCTGATGAAATTATCCCCAAATCAGATTGAGGGGAAGAAGACATGACAATGTGGAAACATGACTTCAAGATCATTCAGCAGAAGCTGAACAATATTAAATGCTAAAATTACTAAGGTAGAGCCATAGAGGCACATTTTTTCCATGGAAAAGACTTCTAATTGTTTTTGACCCTCTAAAAACTATTTTTTATTATTTATTCCTAGTCGGATTTATTTTTTCTATTTTCTCATACTGATCAACTTTTGGAGATAATATACAAGAAAACCCTTAATCCTACATGGGCCATGTACTGTGTGTGAAATAAGGGTTAGTAATGTGATTTCACATCATATGAGTTTTCTAGTCAGTCATCGGGCCCTCGATGTATATTATTGTTGACTAGCCACAAATAATTTATTATTTTAGAGGAGATGTTGATGGAGAATGATTCTATCATACCAACTAAATTGAATTTCTAATGTGGGATAATGGAAGAATAGGATAATGCTCGGGGTATTTAATTTTATCACAAAGAAAGTGGAATGAAAACTGTGAATCCAAAAATGAATATTTGTAACATATGAAGATTGTAATAGTCATAAAAGATTAATTATGTCTATTTTTTGAAACATAGCTTGCATTCCATTATCCTGGGATGGGGAAAAACAAACAACGGTCCTGAGTTTTCCATATTTGACTCAGAAAACCTATCTCAAAATGTCATCAAGAGTCTTCTAGGATGTTCGACTAGGTAGGTATATATTAAAAAATGGAATGAGACATAATTGTTAGGGTGTCCATTTAGACATGAATGATGAGTATGATCCAATTTAGGGGAATGTAATTCCTTGGAATCAACTGACGTAATGTTCGAATGGAGACCAAATTATTCCACCATGGATTAGAGATTTTTTTTAAACATATTTTTTTGAACATAGAATAACCCTATATTTTAATGGAGTGATATATTGAATTACGAGCGAGGGATGAAAGAACATGAGGGACATTTCAAGTGACTCACATCAAAGTAAGGGTTATCAAGAAAAGAATTAAGAATCCATTCAATTTTTTTTCTTAAAAAATGATGATAGAGACACAGTTTTAAGTCAAATGGAGAAGAAAATACAAGGAAAAATGTATCATCATGTTATTGAGATGTATGTAATAGTTTAATTTCATATTATTGGTATGTTTCTCATAGTTTAAGTTCATACTTTCAAGACTATTTTATCTCATCTTAAGGTCATAGAGTTTGGTCCAAGGGAATGAGGATTCCCAAAACAGACATATGTAACATGGAGGAGTGGGAGACCCTATGTGAATGATGGAATAGGAGACTGTATTCCACACCACACTTTCCTATGAAGGATTTCACTTAGTTTAATTTCATGAGACTTGTACTATGATCATTTGTTTTGAGGTCAATGATATTAGATCGTGGCCCCCCTTTTGTGCCTCAAACACATCAATACAAACCCTAAAAGAAATCATATGGCCATATGAGTCATGCTCGGTAGGGGAAAAGGGGATAGTAAGGGGATTTCTAGATATATGGAAGCTCACATGTGGTGTGACACCAAGTGTTTATAATTCCACATTAACATAAGGAAGTATAAAGGAGGTAATTCAAGACATTTGAGATCTATATCATAGGTGACCAGTGGGTGGATAACGACTATTAACATTATTTAAAACCTAAAAGAACTAACCACAAGATTCATGGATAGAGAATGAAACATTGTGGGAAATAGTTAACAATGTTTGAAACATAAGATCCACCAATTTATTCCAGATATCCATTGTTTACGTAGCCTAGGATGGGAGGTGAGGAAAAAATGTCATGGGACCATCACCATTAGGGGGTCCTTATAGATTTGAAAGATAATAGAAATAAGAATTGAGAAAGACCTGAAGTGTAAAATAAGAATTATCAGAAAATATGATTCAAACCCGATCATTGAGAATAGTTTTTTCATTTTATTTCATAGATCAAACAAAAATATTTGAATGAAATGTTTCATGGACCATTTAATATTCATTTAAGACAATAGTGTTTAGACCAAAGGGGAGGATTCCCAAAAAGGTATATTCATATTTTGGAATAGTGGAATACATGATATCATGACCAAGGAGGCCTGACACCACACCGCCCCATTCAAAGAATAATTATATATAGTTTAATGATGTGATGCTCAGGCTATAGGGACAATGTTATCTCCAAAGGTATGAATATGGAACTATATAGGTAAAACCTGACTTTAATGAATCAATGGAGGCTCACGTAACACATAGACACCTTGAGAGAAACTGTATACAGTTTAAGGGAATAATGCATACACAAAAATTGAGTCCAAGGGGATGAATGATTGAAAAATCTATTACTGGTACAAATTATAAATTTTCAAGATGTCTTTAAACACCCCATCAGAATGGGAAGTGGGCCACATATAGATATGAAATCACAAAAAGGTGAGATACAAAAACTAGAAAGGGAATTCCTCTCTTGAATGGGAATTAATGAATCTCCCAATTATTGTGAGGTAACATGAACTTATTCAATGATGGATCATAGTTTTGGTGTTTTTTGAGGATATTAACTCTTATTTTAGGGTCATATAGTACTGAACAAGGGGTAAGAACTGATAAATAAATATTCATAATACGGTGGAATAAAAAACCTGCCAGGAATAGGAGCCATGGAATCCTTTGCATCAAACCACACAATGATTATTTATAATTATTGAATACAATTTTATGTTATGATGATTTTAAAGGGAGTTAATTATTTATGGTTGTGTTTCTAGGACCATAAGTTTCTTAGTTTAAGGTCATAAAGTTCAGACTGTGAATTCATTGAATGAATATATTTATTATGGTGGGTTTACATAACCAATGTGAAGAAGATCTAAGGATACACTATCACCACACCTCGTAAATATGAAGATAATTTTAAGATGATCCCTATATATATCTAGTAGGAATAGATTGAATAAATAACCCACATGAATGAGGACCATAGAGGCTATAACATGAAATAAATGGGGTTTAAGGGAGGAGGGTTGATGAAATTGTGGGTGGGATCAATGAAAAAAGTCTATGAAGTGATATATACACCATGATGATGGGAATCAATCCAAATATATTTCTCAACAGAAATCTCCTTGTGTTTTTTAACCCATACACATAGAGTGGGAATTTTTTCTTTTCAGATGGTTGGAAGAGGATGTAAAAAGTACAAGAATCACTATATATCTTGTGTGGATATGAAGAAAGGTATATGCAATTATTGAATATATAATGGTAGTTGAATGATGACAATTGTGATTTTCTCTTAGGTGATAACATTATGATGTTCTATAGTTTATCATCATGCAACTATGATGATAATTGTTACACAAATTAACATCATACAATAAGGACATTAGGATCATTGCATGACATCATGAAAATAGAAAATGTAGTGTTGTGTATATTAATGTTTTTCAATTGGTACATAGGTAGGAAATTGTATTGAAATGTATTTTAATGATGTGAAAGATATAACCTAACTTGAATGGGGACCAAGGGGCCCATACTGCACAATATACCGTTATGGAA
Organism: Viscum album; assembly: GCA_963277665.1. Lineage (NCBI taxonomy): Eukaryota > Viridiplantae > Streptophyta > Magnoliopsida > Santalales > Viscaceae > Viscum > Viscum album. Next base: position 1,425,412,156 of record OY728156.1, on the reverse strand, counting down.
GACTTTCAAAAAGTTTAAAGACATTATTCATGGAAATGAATATTTAGTATAATGTCACAGAGATCATATTGTAAGATGGATATTATTTTAAAGACATAAATATTGGACTATGTTCCCAATTTAACATCGTGTTTCTATGGATTTATGGCAATGTAGATTTATGATATACATCTTAAAAAATATGGGCTAAAAATTGTTTATGGTCATAATGTTTGGACATGTTGAAAATAGTTTATGGTCATGTATAATGGACCATGAGAGATATTATATTATGTTCCTATCATTTTTATTATGAAGGAGTATCCAATACGATATATGCATGTAATGAAAAGAATAATATGACATTAACATGGGGCCTAGGAAGCCTGCACCACACAACAGACTCCCAGGGGAAACCAATATGTAGTGAGAAGTCATGATTTTTTTATTTGTTTTCTTAGTTTATGTTCATATAATTCAAGGCCAATTGTGACTGTTTGTTTAAGGCCTTAAATCTCAATCCATGATCCTAGTTTAATGTCCTATGACATTAACACTACCTCCTTTTGTGATGTACTACTTGAGAAACATGGAATTGGTTAGAGGATTTATGTGGTCACCATATAAAATAATAAATGATTATATTCTCATAGGATAGATTTTATAAAAAAAATTAGGCATTCTAAATTAGAATCCAACATTGCTGTATTCCTATTAGGTATCATTGGAATTTTGGGATCCAATACCATGTCACCCTAGAAAAAATAGAAAAGATTATCCTTTATTGGAATGCTATTTATATCTTATTCTGGTTTCTCTATAGAGTTAAATATACTAGGATCATATTCTCATTCATGGATTCCAACTCATTTAGATGGGATTAATATGTTCTGCCTAGAATCTATTGGAAATGAAAATTTGTTCGTAGTGATAGAGAATGAATCTTGATGTGATGGATATCGTTTTTTTATTGTAGAGAATATGGAGTCACTTGGGTGGAATTTCAATTCATCCTCTAATAGGTCTGGGGGAATTTTGGATCCTTTTCCATTAAAATATCATTATTTTTTCCCACCATATTCTACAGAATGATAGAGGTGGTTTTTTTGAAGGCCTCTATCTATCTATTTTCTTGTTCATGGTAGCATGCATTATGGTTGGAATAGGGGATTTATTTGGTATATAACATCTTCAGATTAGTTGCATGAATGTTTTTTTTCTATGAGAAATATCTAAGGAACAAAAAACCAATGGATGAAGTTAGAGATAATGAATTCAACCAGGAATCTCTTCTATCCACTTTTAAAAGTAATCTTATTCAATCAGAATGAACCTGAAAATTTGAGCTACCCCGGATGGATATTTCAACATGATATCGAGTCCCTAGATATCAAAGGGCCAATAATACCATGTAGAATAAAGGGGCACGAACAGTCGATTCATAATGTTGTAATGGAAATTTCATGCATGGAACTTCTTGATGAATTAAATTTAGTCATTGATCATGGTGGACTAGAAGTAGCCCAAACTGCAAATCCAGTGGGGGATCATCAACCCTACTTAATGAGTGCTACAAGACATGTCATGAACATCATGTGTGACCTGAGAAATCACATATTTATGATTACAATAGAGTATAATTTCCTCAAAATCATATATTTATAGAGTATTCTCTAGGTTTTTCCTACTCTAGAGGATGAAATGTGATGTATTCTTACAGATTCTCTCAGGTTAAAATTGATTTTGTGGTAGAGACAAACACTAGAGATTCTCAATGAAAGGTGTTATCCAATTGATTGTTTTTAATTCAATGGGGTGATCCAGAGGTCCTAATGTAGAATCATTAGTAGTTACCTATATTACCTTCATGATATCATCATCAATTGGGATGAAAACAGTGAAAACCAATTGATATTATACATGAATGAATATGTTGTCCATATCGAACACTACAAGTGAGGATGCTAGACTAGCCAAATCATCGACTCGCCCATTCTATGACTAGGGTACATAAGTCACCACTAGCTCAAAAGGGAAATGGTCCATTAACTAGTTAGTGTGCTCTAATATGGAAAATATCTATGGAATCTTTATGAAACAATAATCATTTATTTTCTTGATGACTAACATAGATTCTTCCGTCACATGTACGTGGGAGACTTAAATCTTGAGTCCATCTCAGGACTAGCGATAAGATCCAGATACTCTACCTCATTATTTGTGTAGCCTTTTTAAAATAGGAAAAATTATGGTATAATATCCATTTATAGAGTGGTGAGGATGATCCCCTGGCTGAATCAATTGAGTGTGTTATCATTATTCATGTTACCAGTTGGGCTCTGTGGGCACCATCAAAATAAGTATTACAAAAATTAATATCCAAATCCATTTATAGAGTGAAATCATATGGGAAATCCACATTTAAAGGATCTTTTTGAAGGTCCAGATGAATGGCAGGAAATTCTACCAACTCTTAACCCTTGATGGCATTCTATTGAACAAAGCTGATGTCAAACTAATGAAGGATCGCATTCCAGTGAGCTATCCAGTCTATAAACATATAATGATTCAAGATGTATTTTTGTGGATCCATGTGGTATACCAACTATATCACATGAATTAACAAATAGAGTAAAAATTCTACACTATGAAAACCATTGCAAGCATGTTCTTCTCCATAGGATAGAATCTAGTCGTCATGTCAAGGAGCATGTGTCTTTGATAATATAATATGTTCTTTCTCTGTTCATTTTTTTTGCATGGGAAGGGAACTGAGGGATAATTCTAACATTGTCACATATTTTACCAGAAGTTTCACTGAGATATGTGGAATTAGAAATGGACGTTATCAATGAAACTACATAATCTCCTCAAACATGGCCTGGAATTCATTATCCCATTAATATAATTTACCTTTCTTCAAGATCCTAGAGAAGGGATTACATCTGTTGTATGAATATTCGATGAATCATATAATATAGGATATGTGGAATAGGTGACCTCATATATCCTAGTGCTTTCTTAGATGAGTCATTTGGATGATAACCATGATCTTATCTAGGTCAATATAAATTCCTCTGTATCTGATGACAAATCCAAGAAACATACCACATGTACCCCCTAATCCACAATTCAAGGGGTTCATCTTTATATATCAGGATTGGAGGAAGTCGAAAAAAAATTCAATATCTCTTATATGGTCCTAAAAATTGTATAATTTGACCATCAAATCATCCACATATCATTCCCCTAATTTCCCAAGGATTGGTTTGACGATGTGGTACATAGGTCACTGATACGAGTCTCCAACATTATTCAGACTAAAATAATTACTTGATAATCGAATGTTCTTTATGGAACTCTAAATGTGGAATAATTTTCATCCCCAAGGTTCATCTGGATATGGTTTTATCTAGTGTATCAATCCATGAAGGATGGATATTATAACCGGCTATTGGAATTTATCTATAACTCTATCACCAGATATTGAAAATAATCCTTCGTAAAATGGCAGATGAGATCCTATAAGTCAATGTCACACTCAGGTATGTTAATCCATCATTCTTATTGAAACATTGTTGGATAGACTCTTGGTGTATTGAAATTCATTGGTAATGGAATATTTGATAATCATATCAACTTCGACCTCAAACATGGAATAATAGGAAGGGTTAATGTTCCTTGGAGGCTGCTCGGATAGGTGATAACTCATCAAAATACCAAGACAGTAGATGATGAACTGAGATTCTAGATCATGAATCTAGTTACAACTCAAGAAAAATAAATCATTATGTTTCCTTAATAAATCCATATACTAGTGTTGTTTCTTTAAATGCATGGCTTCACTGATCAGTGATGGTATTATATCTACCGTAGTACCAAGGATCACCTAAAATGTCCTATCAATGATGGTAGAGACACCCACATGTAATGTAGGTGGAGCATCCCCGGAATCCTATTTATCTTATGAAGGAGGGGAATCAGTGTAAGGAGTTGACTGATCACGGATGAATGATTTTTAGGTAACAATGGTTTCAGTTTGGGTTGCATATGTGGAATCCTCATTAGGAGACTCATGCTTTGTGGAAACCATAGTGAAAGATATTTTCGTACATATTCAATTAGGAAATCAACCTTGGTGTCCATTCTAGATATCAATGAAATGGGGATGGGTCAGTTTCTATTGGTTCAACCTAGCCTAGTTAAATAGGTGAGTATGATGTACAATTGTATACATGGGGTGATTATCTCTATACATCCTTGAGGTAGGGGCTTATAATATCCCTGTGATTGACCCTTGTAATAGTACATGGTTATCTTATAATGTTCCTTGTACTTAATAATTTATAACCCTTTTCCCATGGAAATGAAAAACTAATTTCAAAAGTATGGTTTCATAGCTTCCAACAAGTTAATTAGGAGGATTAAAGCACCTTATAAAGTTGTCGATGGGCTAGTTTTTATGGTGGTTTCCTCAGACTCCTTTTTCATAACCAAGTTATCCTTGCTCTTATAATATTCAACATCCAAATAGTGAAACACAAAAAAGTATATTAGTGATGCATCACCATAGAGAATTCATTTTCAATAATTGTTGGAGAACATGAGGGATTGGTGAATTGAGGGGACTAATACACATTGTTGAATTTAGGGCCAACCCACCAATGCAATGTAGGTGGTATCCTATGAGACAACCTTGAAATAGGCATTTTATATCAATACAATGAAATAGGTCTTTAGTCAAATTCTTCCACAACGTCTCTAGATAGACCTATCATAAACAAGAATCTTCATTAGATGGAATCAAATATGCTTCAGGAAATCCCAATGTTCTAAGAATCGGAGTCTGCAAGAGATTCATCCCACAACATATGTCAACTAGAAAATGATGGAATTACATTCCATAGAACTAACTAATGATGTATAACGGGTAGATGTTTCCCTATTATAGAGATTTATCATATACTTTAGAGAATGAGATGACGACATGGTATTCTTCTCACTTGATTTCCTATGTATAGAAGGTATCTGGGACCACTACCTTTATTTTGAAATAGATTTGGATTTTTAGTTCCTCTCTTAGATACTCTCAAATATCTTCTGACATTATGATGTCCTAGAGGGTTGAGATATCATTAGGAAGTGTAGAGAGCTTTTTCATAAAATTTTACATCATTGCTATGAACATGTTTCTTCCTATAAGAGGTCAATAATTGGATGAAGTCATGATGGGTATGGCTGGCTAAACCTCCAGATTCAGAATGGTGTTGGAAATGTCCTACAACATATTAGATAACTCACCCATAACCTCTATTGGATGGCTATTTGTTGGATAAGGTTTCTATTTTTCTAGACGTGACTGATTGTGATGTGGAAGATTCTTTTCCTCCTGGTTAGTTAGTATGGTTAGCTATGACAGCGTGGCTGATAGAGTGTGGCGGGAGGACTATACCTTTTGAGCACAGTGCAGAACCGGTATTCTAATTTTATAGGCATGCATGGTTTGATATGAGGCACTAGTCTACACATCTTTTTCGGTCTGCATGCCTTGGAACATTCCATTTACAACGTCGGTTGGAGGCACTTGAGGGGACCTAAATACTATTATTCATCATCATGGACCCTAAAGGGATTATCAAAATTGATGGTATTTAGGGAAGCATACTCATAGTCTTCATTAGTGGATTATTACGATGCTGGAAAAATTCTATTGGAGATCCCCATCTATAGAGGAATGTAATTTCTAAGGGTGTTATATGACTTTAGCACCGGTAGGGGAAGTTTTTTCCATTCATCATTTTCACCTAAAATTCTCAAAACATAGAAGATTGTGTTCTCAAATTTTTTGAAACTATAGGTGAGCTGTAGAAACATTATGAAATACGATTCATCCGAATATAATGAGGATAATATTATTTGTGAGAATGATGACCCTGTGAGCCAATCTGTCATCATACATCTGATTCCAGTTATTAGAAATCTATTTCAATTCACCTTCCCTATCAATGCCAGGCTCGATAGGGATGTGTGCCACATATTTAGGAGAATTTTTGAATAATAACATACCATTTTCTACTTTTTTTTGAAGAAAATATCTAATTATAAATATTTCATAATCGTATTTACATGGATATCATGATATGGTAAATGGTCGTGGTGATCAATGTGCTCTTCATTATAGGGCTTCTAGTTCTCTAGAAGCTTCACAATCTCTTTCTCCATGTAAATTTAGAAATAACCTGAAAAATTTCTTCCTTATAATAGCTGGTCATATTTCTCCTATTTGGGAAGGGAAATTTGGGAGTCTATCCATGATGAGTGTATAAGGCATGATGAGGGGATGGAGAAACATTATCTCATCTAGGTGGTTTTATTTACCAAAGCAGTTCTTACTGGTTCGGAACTAGAAGAGGATGAGCTTTATGAGGTTGTTTCACTCAGTGGGACTCTACTGGTGGAGGGGGGTATATCTAGAAGCACTAGGGTATCCACCTATACTATGATAGCAGTATCTTCCCTGGAAGTTCAAATTTTAGGATTCAGGATTAATTTTAGACATTATTTTTTGGATTTTTGTAAGGATTGATCTAGTTATTTGGCCATGTATATGAAACTATGGAATGCATTTGGGATATTATGAGTGATGAGTGTATGGACTAGCCTTGTATATACATTACCCACGTACATCGTTACCTACTTCTCATGGGTAATAGGTATATAGATTGGTGATGTAATATATTTAAACTGAGGGAAAAAGTATGTGTCAAGTTGATCAAGTAGTTTCATGAAATTAAAGAGGTCATAAATCCTCATCTTGTGGGGGTTGGAGCTGAAAAATTACCAAAACAACATGTCGAGGCCTTCCCTTCCAGTGATGGACACCATGGGTAACTGGATCTAGCTGAAAAAACACATGCACTTCCAATTTATGAACAAAATATCGATGGTTGGAGTCCTCCCTCTATACTTGGGTTCATAACATGTTCCTGAACCTTTAGTTGAAGTAGTACATATGCTGGAATGGGTTTCCCATTAATATTAATGAAGAGAAACTATGGTTCTCAATGTTTAGTGGTGCTCGCATAACATTCAACCATGCTAGATATGGGTTTCCATCAGGTGGGATTTCCACCATTCTCGTCCCCATGGATTCTAGGTAACCAGTGATAGAAAATATATGATTATATTGGATGGGGTTCCTATCTTGAGGGGAGACCGTGTACACCAATCCGTTGAAAGACTCATCATCCTGGTAAGCTATTTTTGGGGCTCATGGAGTAGATTAATCTGTGTCCTGATGATGATTTTCAGGTTTCTCTGATATATTTTGAAAATAGTTTCATGGCCACATTCCATAAGATCCTATCGTTCCCCTATCTGGATGAATGAGAGAACCACGCTCAGTAGGGAGCAACATGCAGAGTGGGGAAAATAGTTCCCCTACTACCCCAGTGGAGGAGGATGAAAATCATATGAGGGAGTAGCATAATTTGGAAACTGCTCAGCAAGTAGCAGATCAATGATTCTTTTCTGAACTATGACCTATTATGTCAAGCCAATGATTGTGGAATCAACCATTATATTTAATGCGATACCAAATGAACCTATGTTCTCTGATGTGTCCCTCGTTCCTTTAATTTTAATGATTTTATGACTAGAATAGTCTCACCCATATGATTTTCTACCTATTTAGGAGAGTGTGGACAACTGTGTGATGGTTCTCTAGACACTAGACTTCACTAGAAGATGGTTTCATTCAATCAAAACTTTTATTAACACCCCCCATCAATGGATATATTGGGATTTCCATGTGCACTATAATGATACCTAGATTTATATCCTTGATATCAAAAGGTATGTTAGTCTAAATCTGGATACAGTTGAATTTGAGAGCAGCATACTCTCCCCACACCTTGATCAGTAAACGCAGATATGCCTCTTCCATGATTATATATAGCATTTCTAGATATTAAATCATCTGAGATGGAGGATATGGTGGTATCTATGTTGTACATGGTGTAGAGATAGTGGGAGTTCAGTCAACTAAACCACGCAGATCTTCTGATAAATATCATCCATGTTCTCCAACACTGCGGGTAGACCAACTAATGGTGAATATGGTTAAAAATCATCATCTATATAGTCTTGAAAAAGAACATAACTAGGTCATCATTAAAGGATTATAGGATGTTGACGTTTGGAGTTTATTTGTCTTGAATACCACTAAAAACTGACTACAATCTAGAGTGTCACATAGTATTTCTTGTTCAGATGCTGGGAATTTCACTTTGATTTCCTGAATATTGATTGGTTCTTGAATGAATAGTGGTATGACATTGATGTGGATTGGTGGAGCGTTTGACTGGAAGGTGTAGGATCTTCTACATGAGTTTAATGTTTCATTAACAATGGTTCATCTCTCGAGGGAGGTGCCAACCACATCATTACCTCCCAGTATGACTAGGTGTTCACTATTTCCTCAGGTGAAAAGGTATTGATTCTCATTGGTGACTAACCCAAATACACTTTATCTGTCACATTATATAAAAAATCAACCTAATCTCTAGTAATGGTAGAGAGGAAAAAATATGTTATATATGACTACACATGATCTAATGGATGGGAGCCAAATCATAATCTCCCTACATGTATCTGTAGTGGGATTTTGGAATTATGTGCATCCCACCATTTGATATAAGAAACATTACATTTCAGTATCCTTCCACATATATTAATAAAAAAATTAGTGTAAAGGTTCCATAATTGAATTGAATTACTCCTCAGGATCTGAGAGGTGAATGGGATTAACAATGATAGTAAACATTGAAAAATATTTATTTTAGTGGAGGTAGTTCATCCTTCTGGCCTATGATAGTACTTTAGGTAAAGGAAGTTCAATCAAATGGGGAGGACCTCTATTTTGTCGATTTATAGAATAGGGAGTACCACCACTTTGATCCAATTGGGTATTGGGAGGGCCTCCATATTGGTTGTTATCAGAGTTGGTAGGACCTCTACTTTGTCTATTGTAGGAGTGGGGTTGACCTTCACTCTAGATGTTGATGTAGCAGGGAGGACCTCTTCATTGGTCCGGGGGGAATGGGGAGTACCTCCATGATTATTGTGAGAGTGGGAAGGAGCTCCTCATTGGTGAGTAATGTGTGAGGTGTTCCATCGCACTAATTGAAATTTACATGGTGAGGATTTATATAATGGTGACATAATTCATGGAGAGGACCTTGGTTGTGGCTGATTGAAAATTAGGGAGGGCGCACTTGTTGACTTTTGAAGGAGTGGGTAGGACCTATATTATGGTGGGTCACGACATGATGAGGAACTCAATGTTGAAAGCTAGTGATAGAATGAAGATTATGTTTGTAATGATCATCAATGATGTTGGTGGGGCCTCCACATTGACCGATGCAGGATCAAGGAGGTAATCCACTTAAGTTCAGAATTGCATGAGGAGTGCCGTCTTATTACATTTTGCTAACTCAACATGGAGTACCTCCATACTGGCTATCGATGAATAGGGGAGGGCCTCCCATTTGAATGATAGAGACATTGGTATGACCTCAATTTTGGTTGTAAAAGTGTGTTGGACCTCCAAATTTGTTGATGAATGTATATAGAGGACCTCCATAGGGAATCTCATCATTATGAGACAACACTTAATAGTTAATTTTTATTTCATTGATTAATAGATTAAATCTATCCATCCTTTGAAAATGGATGGGGTCACTATCCCAATTATGAAAAGATAGACCTCTTTTCATTAGTTGGAAGGGACTAGCAGATTGTTCTAGTGGCAGAATAGGCCACTGAATCTATGTAATATGATTCCCATCTATCAGAATTATTTTGAGCCTATTGTGCCAAACATTGATTATGAGTGGTCTGAATTGTTGTTGTAGGAGAAGGTGTAATTTCCATATGTTTTTTTCCTGAAGGATCAAATGTTTTTTGGAACTTTCCAAGCATTGTGCGAACCCTTCTTGAGGGGTCTTGGGCCGTAGTTGCAGTCCCTGTGACATGTGATCCCCCACTGCCTCATCCTAGGAGATCGAGTCATATGATCTCTTGAAAGAGAGCCTTTAAATTTTGATCTATTTTGGATAGGCGTGGGAGGATTCCTACATGGGCCTTGAGGGTGGTGGTGTCAGTTAGGTACTAAAAAATCTAGGTCCTTGGGGTCCATATCGCCCATGGGAATTAACCTCTCCTTCTTGTATCAATGTACAAGTGTGTCCATCACCCTTATGTGGATGATTTGAGAGGGTGAGATGGTGACATGGATTCAATTATCTATAGTTTTAGCTGAGGCCATGTAGGATGTGGATTCATGTGAGATTAATGAATTGAAATTCTCTTACGTCTATTGGAAATGTTTGGTTGGTTTCCTGCAGCTTCGGTACTACAAGTTATGAGGATTCAGCTATCAGTATAGATTCATGGAATGAATTTCCCAATTACCTAGTATCATAAAATATTCAACCTATGGATACAGTTCCATGATGATGATGACGCAGAATAGAATAACTAACGATTAACTTCCATAATTTCTGGTGAGTTCCATACTAGGGAAAATATTTTCTTGGATGGTCTGGGGTCCAGATATCTAAATCTGATTACATGATAATGTAATAATTTATCAAATATTACTAGACCTCAGGTTGAGTAAAATATTTTCACATCAAGTTCAGTATTTCTATTTTAAAATCTTTTGATGTGGTGTGACAAACTCAAATTTCGATGCAAACTGGAATAACATTTGTATTCCATACATTATTGCTACCAAAGGTGGGTTGATTTCACCACTTTAAATGTTTATGTCTACTCCTTGATTGAAATAGGGTGATGAGATGTCATTTTATATTTCAATGGATTCCCGCTTGGAACTTGTCATGTAGTTTGGGTATCCATTAGAATGTAATTTAATCTTCATGGAAATCATTCTGGATACCATCTTTTTTTTCCAGTTAATTAAAAAACTTATGTCAATAATTTCTGGTGAGTCTTGATAATACAAAAATTTTCGAGTAAGAGATTAGTTAGGTTGGAAATCAGTATAATGTTTGTATGTTAGGAATATCAGTAACTTGAATTCTTCTTCATTTGAGGGTCTCTCTTAGAGCCATCATCAGGCAAGGAATTCAAAAAAACCCACATTTATCAAGGGGTATCTGATAATTAAAGTGGATGTAACTAAGGCTTTCACATCATTTATCAAATTTTATTAATTAGGTTACAATATATCATAGATTTTAATTTTAATGTATTATGTAGGGGAGATGAGATTATTCAAAATTTTTCGTAAAGATAGATCGAAGAGGTACATCACAAGGAGGTGGAACCTAAATTATTCACCAATAGATGGATTAAATACACATAGATGTGGATCCATGAGGTGTTTACCATAAAGGGATAATTTCATATTGTGAAGATGTATGTATCACAATTAATGGCGAGGTGGATCCCAGAGGCATGACCCATAGATGGATGTTTTCAGACTGTGAAATAATATGGGGTCCCTATATAGGTTTTCCAAAGAGGGTTTTATCATAGAGGGAAGATATCAGACTATGGAGGTTGATCAGAACAACCCTAGAGGTGGATAACTGAGGATTATCTCTATGAGTGTATACTGAGGTTTAACTTTGTTTGGTATTTAACCTCTAAGAGGCATCCAATATACGCTGTTTAAAACACAGTGATCACAACCCATGTAGGTTCTAAAACATCTATTCACACTTCATTAAAAAAGTAAAAATTTAACATATTGGGAAAACAAAAGGTAGATAAATTTTCGAAAATACATTAAAAAGTAAAAAATATATATATTAATTTATATAAAAAATCATGTATGAACTAAAAAAAATTATTAAAAACATTTTATATTGAATATTTAAAAGTAATATAATGATTCATGACTGATTATTAAAGGAAGTTCAATTTATAATAAAAACATCATTTTGGTAAATTGAGTACATAAAGAGATGAAAAGGAATGGAAAATTTTATTTTCTATAATTAACTATATGAGAATAAAATATATACTTTTTATTGTAGAAATATCAAATATTTTCCCCACCAAATACTTAAACACATATAATCCTTAATAATGACGATATTGTGAAACAAACACATACATATTTGTTAAATATTGAATCACAAAACCTATGAAATGAATGACCTCCAATGAAACATTAAATACCATGAATATAAATTAAATAATTACATATAATATCAACTTATTATGATATAAACCACATGAATGAAATGAGTGCGGAATATGGGATATAGCTCGTGGAAAAAAAGTGAGACGAGAAACCCAGACCTCATGTCCCAAATCCTTTATATGAGTTAAAATATCATAATATATATATATATTCATAATAATTACATATCCATAATCATATATTGTATACCATATATTATTTAATTATAAACTTTTATTAGTCTTTTTTTAACAATTATTCATTAAAATCACTTCTACTTGGGATAAGTGCTTCTATTTTCATGTAAATTTTATTTCAGCATTTTTTCCCCTGAACATTGATCATAGTTCCATAATCTCAAAAGAAATAAATTTTTTATTGTAATATATATTAATTATATATATATTTAAATTCATTCCTAAAATGTATATATTTATGAATAATTTATATTGTTCATGTTGATGATATGTTGTAGGCACACATGAACATTGGATTCTCCTTTCAATGGATGAAATGAATGAAAGGTAAATAACCGTTAAAAATTAAAGGATAATATTTCTATCAAATATATATATATTAATTAATTTTATTATTATTATCATCCATAAAAAATAGAAAATGAAAAATGAATCACATCAGTCTGTGTAGGTGGTTTTTCACACGTACACAAGAGTGTAGTTATCATTTTCTAATTGATAGTATTTTAAGAAAGTAAATAACATATTATAAATACAAAATAATATATATTTTTTTGATATGATATAAAAAAATAACTGAATATAATATCTATCCATAAATTTTGGTGATGAAAAATGAATTGTTTTGCTACATCGAGACGGTAAGCGGTACATATACCCAAGCAATACATTCAATTAATATTTGATGGAGAATTTGAAGGATAATGGTAAATTGATATTCATAATAAAATTTTATTAAAATAATAATTATTAATTTATTGTTTTATAATAAAGACCACAAATTTATAGAAGGTAAATGAATAACTAAAAAAACAATGTGATTGGATAAGTCGATTAACTCTTTTTTGAATGAACTCAAATAGATATCCTCTAAAGGAACCTAGAGTTCATCTTTTTGGAATATCATAACCTCTATAACATGTGTAATTTTTTATAATAGAAATTATCCAGGTTTTGTCATGATATGTGGCTCAACGTGGTGTGAATAATTGAGAGAATGTGGTGTCCTTTTATAAGGGGGGGGGGATATACTTGGAATTTAAAGAAATATTGAAATATAACAAAGTCATTATCATGAAAATTAAATCTATATATCCATAAAATTAAATAAAAATTATCTATGGTCTAAATATCTTCATACAAATAAATTTAAATATAATTTGACATCATTTTATATCATACCTTTTGGTATAACATATTGACAACCTATTTTAATCATAAGGGTTGTTAAAACTTTCTTAGTGTTAAATGGTTATAATATAAATTATAAGATGAAAAATGGAACATAAGTGGATAATATAATAAATTCAGACCATAACATCTTACAAACATACACTCTCAAAAACTTTATAATTTTTATGTAATTTAATAATATTTGAATTATCATAAAATGTCTATATTGTAATTCTTACACTATTCATTTAGTTTGAATTTTAATGATTCCACAAAAGTATGTAATTATAATATAGAGTAATTATATATCTAGAATGTGTCATATATATCTATAACAATCATAATTAACTATATATTCATAATATAATGTTACTTTTAATGTATTTAAAACAGTTTATTTTATTTTTATACTAATTGAATAAATATTATTTTAGTATTGCGAAAGAATTTAAGGTATTAATTTAAACATAAATATTCTTGATAAAAAATAACTTGAAGAAAAAATTATTTAATATATCATAAAAATATTTTAAACCAATTGTTCCTTATTTTTATCTATATAATTAATATTTATATTTATTAAATATAATGGAGTGGCATTTTAAATTTATTTTTTCAGAAAATAAATTAATAGTCCTTATGAAAGATATAAAGAAACATATATCTATATATACAATACATGTATATTCATGGACCAAATACACACAAAAATAGTATAAGATTATTTTTTTTTGTTTTTTTAGATTCTTTATATCATAGAATTATTCTTAGATTACCAATTTTACACTTACCAAGGTAACATAAAATTACAAATCATATTATTCAAAATGTCTAAAAAAAGGGTCCATCTCTACCATATTTGGACATATATATATTGAAAATATATATTAAATTGTTCAATATCGATTATTAAAATATTTTGAAATTAGTAAGAAAAAATAAATGAAAAATATTGTTTAATTTTTTTTTAAAATATAAAAAATATTGTTTACAGAATTAAACCATTAAAATTATTCCAATGAACATAATTTTATTTTTAAAAACATAATACCCAAAAATTTACTTTTATACAATTTTAGTATAAATTTAAATCCCTAAATTGATTAAAAAACAATTTTTAATAATAAATTGTATTTTTCACTATTTACTGGAAATTCAATCATTTAAAAAAACAGAAAAAATTTACAGTAAGATAATTTTTACATTATTGTAAAACATGATACCATTTTTTTTAAATTAACTTTTTAAATGTTCCAAAAATAATTATGATATTCTCCCACTTAAAAGTCATTTTTTGAAGAATATTTATATTTAATATTAAAAATTCCTTACAAAAAATAAGTAAATATATTATAATAATTAATGAATAATATTATATTGAGAAACTATTTTATTTATATTTCATAATGTAGTTAATACTATTCATTACAAACCATTCATTAGCTTCATTTTAACGGCCATATTAAAATATTAATATTTAATGGTTCATTAATACTTGGAATTGAGTGTTTTATACTCTACCGATCATACTATTCATTTAAAATATATTGACGTTTTATTATACCCATTTAATAAATTTTTTCATAATAATTTTATAATTTTACTAATAATCTGTATTTTTAAATTTGAAATTCCTTAATGGAAAACCAAAAACATAGAAATTCTAATAAAAACCCTCTTAATAAGTGGGAATGTGAAATACATAGGTCATATGGAATAACTCAATACTAGGTTTTCAAATAGTATAACATTAGTGGGATGTGAAAATATAGATAGGGATGAAAAATCTATTACCCAAGGGATAACAGAGAGTGATAGATAACATGGATATGAGAAAATAAATGACCACAAAACCATAAATCTGTGGTGGGTGAAAGGACCATCAAATACTTAAAAATGAATGTAATTTGATAATAATTTTTTTCAATATTTTTTTTGATATTTGAGTAAATCATATACAATATAGGCTAAAATCAGTGTAAAATACAAATAAATTATCTTTTTATTTCAAAACTTATACAAATTTTACCACTATCTCATCCTTCCACAAAAGGAGGATTGTTGTGGATGAATTGTTCATGTATAAATCTTGGAAATCAAGTTATGACAGATCATATAATCCACATAAATATAAAATTCTATTCATACTGTAACAAAATTTAAACCAAGACTAAAATGGTTACCTTTGTGTGAGGTAATATCCAAAATGTATAACCCTTAATTTTGGGAAATAGTAACTTCTAGTTAAAAATTTACTTATTGGAACCAAATATTTAACTTATATTAGTACACAAATAAGTAACCCTATATCCTAATTATCCTCAAAATCCTCAAAATTAAAAAATATTTTCCCTCATAAATGATATTCATGCTTTTAAATTTCTTGGCCATTAATATAGACACAATAAATGATGATCATATAATTCTATATAAATCATCACTTGTGGTTGAAAAAATATTAATAGATATCATAAAGATTATAATAATCACACATAAATTAATTCTATTTCTAATAATAATGGAATGTATGATGAAAAACACTTGAAATGTACAGTCAGTGCTTTGTTCCTTGAAATCTAAATATAACATATAGGCCTCGTGCCAAAGCATATGTATAAATGGGTATGATCATGGGTAAATACTAAATCCAATTATTTCTATTGGGACCTACCCATGCACTGACGTGCTCTATAATTTTAGACCACAACAGTCACATTATGATTCCCTTGAATTTATTGTATGAATAAATAATACAATATAATCATTAGCTTCTAAAAATAAATAAAATTTCATATTAAATGAAATAGAATATATAATTTTAATAAATTTCCTTGTCAAACCGATTATAAACCATCCTAATAAAGAATAAGTGTGGAAACATTACAAAATTTTCTTAATGGATAATAATTTAGATAAGGGGTTATTGTAACTGAGAAATTATAACATTTTCAAGGAAAACGCCCTTTAACTTGGAAAATAACTTCTAAAAACTAATAATTGACCAAATATTATGAAAATAAGTTTATTTTAAAATTTCCTAGAATTTTTTGTAAAAATCTTTAATACATTTTATTTTAATGTTGGTATGAAATTTTAATCATATAGCAATGTAAAAAAGATTCCCCTCTTGATTTTGTAAAGAATACGAAATGTGTGTTGTTCATAAATGGATTAGAAGATTTTATTCAAACCACATTTTAAAACATCAAACATGGGTAAAAAATTCTACAATAAATCATTTGATATTAGGAAATGCATTATTTTAATTTTTTTAAGGAAACATATAGGCACATAATATTTTTTTGATTTTTTGAAAAGTGTTGGTTTTCTTTAAAATCATTATCTCGATATATTGAGCACATAATGAGAATAAAATATAAATAATAATAATAATTTTCAAAAAACATGAGAGGATGTGATAATATATTAGGTTTGAGAAATAAATATAAAATTATCTCTAACATATAATTAAAAAATTCACAAATAATAATGAGATTTTGAAATAAAACTCTACATATATAGTAACATTTAAATAATTACCCAAATGAACGGAATAAAATCAAATAAATCATTATATTCCATGATGAATATGTAAATAATTATATATATATATATATAATAAATGAGGTATTTTATAAACCACAATCTATAAACAAGTTGTGAATATGACATATCTCTCATGCAAACAAATGTGATATTCTAAACCCTTACCTCAGGTCGAACATCCATTATATGTGTTAAAACAAATATATAATAAATACTTGTATATATACATCTATTACAAAAAATATTAATATATAGAATTCCATATATTATTTACATATAACATCATATCAATCATATGTTAATAATTATTTATTAAAATCATTGTTCTAAGTGATAATTTCTTATTTTTTCAAGAATATTTTAGTTCGATAGTTCGGGTCCATATACATTGATCATGGATAAAAAAATAAAGATTATGATATAAATATCATATATATATATATCTATATATGATCATTCATTCATAAAGTTATAATATAAAAAATGAATTAAATCGTTCATGGAAATGATAAACCCTACGATTTTAGTAAAGTGATTTTCATTATTCAATGTATAGATAAACGAAATATAATTAATAATTAAAATTATTGTTATCATAGTTATATTATATTAATCTTATAATTTAATTAAATCCATCCTTCGTACTATACATATAATATGTAAATTAAAAATTAATTACAACCCATCATAGATGTGGTAGACCACAAAAATGCATGAGTGATGTTATATTTTTCCAATGGATTTTATTTGTTGAAAGAATATTCAATATTACAATTAAAAAATATTAATTATTTAATAATTATTATATATATAAATTATATATTTCATTATAACCATCCATAATTTTTGGTGATGAAAAATAATTTGTATCATTTTGTGGAGATGTAAAGCCATACGTACGCATAAGCGATACATTTCTTTACCATACAATGCAAAAGTGGGGTTAAAATCATGTTTTCATAATTAGAATAAAATTTACTAATATTTATGACATTTAATTAATTAATTTCTCAAAATTATTATAGATTAATTATAGGTAAAATAAGATGTGAAAAGTAAGTGATACATTAAAGAGATTTACTCTTATTTTGATGAACTATTATATATATCTTCTTAACAATCCTTGGGATTGTCATTTAGGAAGAGAAAAACATATATAAATTTTATATTTATTGTTATAATTGAAATGATATGGTTTTGGTAAATATTTATATCTAAATTTGGTGTTTAGAATTGAGAGAAAGCAGTTTCCTTTTATAACGGTGGAAGAAAATGAATTTGGAATATTATAAAATATAAATATATAACTCAGTCATTATCAATAAATATTATTCCAAATGTACATATATTTTCAAAAATTGTATACAATTTAAATATCAAATTTCAATGAAATTTAAATAGGTTTTGATTTCTCCTAAAAACTTATCATTGTTAACCCCTTAGTGAACTTATATTAATGGTAATAGTGGTAAGGTCTTCTTCAATACTAATGGGTTTTAATTTAACAAAAAATGTGAAAATTGGATCCTAAATATAAAAACAATTACATTTTAGACCTTGTCATATACCAATTGTTCCCATCAAATATTTTTTGATTAAAAAAATAATAAAATTTTATTTTCATAAGTTATTTGTAATTTAATTTTCGATAACAGTCGTTTAATTTGATTGTAAATACATCCTGAAAATTATTTAATTAAAATATATACTTCTAAAAAATGAATAATATGTCAAATATATAATTAAAAATTTGGGGTCCATGATAAATCACTCAGAAAATATTACATATAAGTTTTTGAAAATAATATATTATATTTTTCTCTTAATTGAAATAATTTTATATCTATGTTGATTAAGAAATTAATGTAATGAAATATTGAACAAAAATTAGAAATAAAATATCATTAATTAAAAAATTTAACGATCTATAAAATAAAATCTATTAAATAACATAACATATTTTTATACTTATAATGAAAAATATTTTGTTATTAAATTCAAGAGAGTGATATTTTGTATTTATTGTTTTAATAATTTTATATAAAGGTCCTAGATAAACAAATATAGAACTATGTGGCCATGTACTGGAAAAATGGATGTAATTGATAAAAATATAATAATAAAATAAGAAACATTTAAGTGTTGGGATCATTTTGAGACTTTATCTTTTGGTTTTAACCCATGTTTAATTGTTTTACCCTTACCAAGGAGGAAAAAATATTTTAGGTTTACTATTCAAAATGACAAAAAATAAAAGACTCATATATAGTGAATTTTAACCTCCTAAATTCAAATAGTTTTTATATTTTTTATTATTCAATTTGAAAAATGTCTGAAATTACATTATGATAAACAGAAAAAACACAAAGACAAATTTTTCTTCATAAAAATATTGTTTTAGCTATAAAAACATATATTATAAATTTTATCATAAATTTTATTTTAAATAATTTCATGGGATTATTAAAATTATAATAGAAAAAATGATTCATTTAAATAAATTTATAGAAATCAATCATTGTAAATTCATGACATAGAAATACAATTTTGAATAAAAATTAATTTTTTCCACTATTCATTAGAATATAAATCATTTAGAGAAAACAAAAAATTTAACTCTTGTATAATTCTAACATAATGAATAATGAATAAATAAATTTTAATCAAATTAAATTTCTAAATTATTCACAAAATTATTTTAATATTCACTCAAAATTTAAATAAAAACAAATTTTCAACAAAACATATTTTAATGGATAATTTATTCTTAATAAAAAACAAGTGATTATTTTCTAAAAGTTTATTAAAAAAATTATACTGAGAAAGTTATTTTATAAATATTTCATAATGTGGTTAATTATATTCAAAGATATTGATTTGATGACTATTTTATAATTGTCCTTTTTAAATATTATCATTTATTGGTTCATTTAAGCATAATATTGTGTGTTGTATAAACTAGCATACATAGTGCACTTTTAAAATCATGGTGTGCTACATTTTTTATATGTCAGTGAATATTTGTTTTGGAAATAATGCACTAATTATGAGATTAATATCCTAATGAGGAATTTTTATATGAATAAATTTTTAATAATTTTTTAAAAAATAGTTATATATTAGTATTTTAAATGATAAAAATGTTCAATTATTTATATTAATGCATTATTTTAGTATCATTTTTTCAGAATTGAAATAGTATGGACATGATATGGGATATATATTCCCATTTTCTAAAGGATAGAGTTCTTTTAACACTAGGGTCTGGATGAAATCATGATGATCTGTATGGTTGAATGATATTTGTACATATACCTCTAAGAAGTTCATTTCATTTAATTAAATTACCTCAAACATTGAAAATATTATTTTGAATTACACTCTTGATTTTTTCAATATGTAGACTCTGGTCAATTATTTCAGGCACTGGTTTAGTAGGGTGGAAACTTTTGGGTTGACGTTGATGAACATTTTTTACATGATTGGAATCTAGTTACAATGTTATATATACCAACATATGTCAATATGCCATCCCTATATATTTTAACCAGATTAGGGGAAGGTTGGTTGTATATTTTACTAATATGTATGAAGGTGATTTTATCTTCTTTCAGGCCTTTTAATAAAGGCATCCTATTATTTACATATTATGATTTCAATATTAATTACCTACGGAACCTCACCCTTTTGACATGAGGTATACTATGATCATCACAATGAAATCATATTCTCATCATTTGAATAAAACTATACTTGTATCATAAGAAAATAAATTTTGAATATTGAAATTGTATAATAATAATTTAACTTCCAAAGGGGATACACAATGTTAAAAGTATGTATGAGAAAATTAGGTTTCATAGATTAGTGGGGATGATAACAGTTTTAATGATCTAGTAATGATAACCATATTTAAATTTCCTATGTGCATTCTATTTGTTTAAATTCTTATCGACGACACTAATAGTACAATTTCTAGTAGACAATACCCAATTTGTAATCTACTTTGTATGAAAATAATGGTATAATATCATATAGAGTCCACTCATGGATTAATGTTAGGTGGAAATTTTTTTGGATATTTGGGGTTCCCTACATTATTTTTAGAATTTCGTGATACATACATTATTGGGGGAAGTATGATGGTAATCATGTTGGGATTAAAGTATTAATCTTAAAATAGTTCTGTTATATATCACATTAAAGAGTGATACACACCCATTTCATTTGAGTTGTTAAATTTTGAGTGTTCTCAAGGGAAAAGTCCATATAATTTAATGATGTCTTGGAAGGATAATTTAATAATATATGTAGTTATAATAAAGAATATTACAGAGCCTACACATTATATTTAATATTGTATTAATATCTAATAATACTCATTTGAAGTTTGGTTTGAGGTCTTCCACCAAATAAGAGGACCACGTCGTAGAATACTCCATTAAATGGATTAGAAAAAATGCACCAATGACTATATGATTTAGCCTTACACAAGTACCATCCTATTCATTATCATAGGTAATATCTATGTATTTTTCATGGCCCATGCTTTTAGTAAACTTATTGGAGATGAATGTCCATATATTTCATTTTGTCTATACAGTTTCCATAAGTTATCCTATATTGCGTAGTTTTTTATTCCATAATAGAACAATTATCATCAATGTTGAATTTTTTATGGAGGGGTCAAATTGGATTCCTTGGTGTCAGTTTTTTCATGAGATGGGAGTTCTACAAAGATGCAACATGTGTGAGACTTAATCGTTTTTTTATTGGATTTCTTCATTATAGGGAGTTTCAAGATGATATCTAGAATGATTTCAAATAAAAAATTTGTTTATAACTGGTAATTAAGATAATATTAAAAAAAATAAACACTCTATTGTAGTATCATGGATTTTTTGAGGCATGGAAGTTATGATTTTGTGATCATAGAGCTTCAGTTTCATAAAACTGTAAAATCCAAAATCTAAACCCATTAAATATTAATCTGAGTGGTATTTATAGATCTATTGATAATAGTAGTTTTATAGTATTGAAATATATTCCATGATCATAGAAATTATCCATTATAGGGAGTTTAGTATTTGGCCTTATGAAAGTGATTGACCTACCCACTTCTCAAAACATTCATGATGACTCTTTTTATTGAACTTCATGAAAAAGATCTCCTTTATAATAAATAAAATCACTTATACATTCTTACTCTATGATTATATTTTTTATTTTATTTTTTAAAATCGAAATCCACCCCCCATAAAATCATACATTTTAAAGAAATGGAGGATAAAATTCCATGAAAAAATAGATTTTATTAATTATATCCTTAGGTTTTGTGTACCGTGGATAAATGAATGGTTACTCAAACCTATATATTCATGCATGGGGCCCTATGAGTACCACCTAAATTTAATCGAAATTTCCTCAATCACTCTATTTCTTTGGAATTAGAATTTTTTTCTGATCATATAGAGAGAGAAGTATTCTTTCCAATTCTCCAGCATATCCTTACATAAAATGAATCCAATGACCAAAATTCATATGAATTTAAATTGAAACAAATTCATACAAGAGTTTTTTCATGATTGGATAGGCATTAGGAATTTTTTCCTTTGATAATGAAAAAAATGGAGGTGGACCCTAGAGTAATGAATAGTGGGAAAATTTTATCCCTAACATCATATATTGGTGAACATACATATATATGATAAGAGATAATGAAAATTCACACTAATGTGCTTCATCAAATACTCTAGTTCATGAATGCACATTAATCAGACACTTATGGAAAAGTATACATGTATTAGTAGAGATATATACATGATTAAGAGGCATATGTGTTCCCACAGCTAAAGGAGGAGACAAAGGAGTTTAAAAGGCTTTGTTAGGCACTCAAATGTACTGAGAATGGATGGGGTAATCTAAATTTGTATATTATTTGGGTAATAACATATTATAATTTTATAATATTATAAGTTCCCTAGTATATGTATTTCCCTCTTTTTTTCATTTAAAAAAGTGCTACTTATTCTATGTCCTTGTTTTTGAGTTCTCATCCCAGTTGCATTACTAAAACAATAAAAAAATATCTAAGCCCAAATAATACACACTTGGGGTAAGAACCCAATGGTAAATAAAAGAAATTCATGTTTCTCATTAGTTTTCAATAGTGTTGGATATGTTATGATCAAATTTTCACATCAACTACCCTCTGGAAACATATAACAAAAAACCTATTAGGTTGGGGTGTTTCTTAAATATTGATTCTCCCAACCAAAAATTATGGAAATTTATGTGGGTGAAACCCCACTGGTGTTAGAATTCGTATTTTTCTTATGGAAGTTCGATCATTTATTTATGAGTTATAGAGTTTGGACGAATAGATACATGGGTAAATAAATTGGAGATGATCATCTAAAAAATCTAATACATGGGTTCCACTACCAAATCACTAAAAATATGGTCAAATAATATTCATGATTACTCTTTTCAATAGTTGAAACATGATATTTACCAATTGGTACTATCAATGTATCTTCTAGGATGTGTAACCTAGAAAAGAGGTGGTCTGACACAATAGAGTTTTTACCCTCACAATAGATAAGGAGGGGTCTACATAGAAATTAAACAGAATAATATTTCAATCCAAAGAACTAAATATGTGATTATAAATTATATATATTATCAAAAAGAGTCCAATAACTCATAATATTATATTATTGTTCATTGATATTGTCAATGAGGTGTTTGTATATATGTGAAAGTAATTTATAATACAAGTAATGTTGAAAATTCCAACCCATGTGAGACACAATAATATAGTTAGATGGATTCCTTGGTAAGAGAGTTGTGTTAAATTCATTTTATTTATAATTTATCTTTATATTTTTTGGAACATTAGGAAGAATGATTTTATGGTTTATTATCTTGAAACATGGATTCTCTAGAGGTTTGGGTCACAAAACATAGACTATGATTGAGACTACCTATATAAATAGTGGTTAAAAACTAATATATACAATATTAATAGTAAATTTACCTTGATTAAGTTCTAGATGAATTGAACATGTATTAAAATAGATTTGGTTTTCATGTTTTCAAAATAGTTCCCAATTTAATTTCATGGAACATGAATCGAGGTGGATACAAGTATAAGTCCATGTAGCCTAATCCAATGGTGTTCCTTTTATAGTTAAAAAACTAGTACTATAATTATGTCAATTAAGGTCACATAACTATGGAAAACTAATTTTTTCCATTTAACTTAAGGAATATTGTACCATTGTGGTTCTTTTATGGTCATTAAATTATAACCTTAGGAGTTTTTAGTAGTTTAATTTCATGGAACATGAACTGTGGGTTTTCATTGGTTAATGGTTTTATGGCTAAGTCCATATGGGTATGATAGCTTGAATACCAATAGGGGATGGTATAGTCAATGAGATCTAAATGTACAATGATACTATAGACCATATAAGGGATAGATTCACACATTTTATGGGTTTGGTTATTAGAAAATGTTTCCATGTGTTATGGTTGTAAAATATTGGTTGGATAAATGATAATAGTTTATAATTATATAGCATAGATACTCTCCTTATAAGTGAACAAGTATCGAATTTCATTTCATGAAAACATAACCTGATGAAGAATGAAATTTGAATGATTTTGATATTTGGAGATATGTGATTATAGAGTGGGAACCTTATAGAAGATAAAAACATTACTATATATAACATATAGGGAGAACCGTTCCAGACATAGTTATTGGGATAAAATATTTCTATGTTTCTCTTGATCATTCAACAAAATGAATCTATAATTCATTGGTTCATTAGGGAAGGTGGAAATGAATCCAAACCTCAAAAAACTTGGTTAGAGTTCCCACCTTCAAAAAGAGAGTAAAATTTATATCAAATTGATTTCTAAATATTGTATAATGAACTAGAGTTACACTATCAATCCTATGAAATGGGAATCTAAAAAATCATATTTATATAGATGAATCTCTTAGTATATCTAGATTATATATATGAGAGAGTTGAAAGGGGTCATTTTCCTTTTTCTTGGAAGTGTATAGGGTATCAACATGGTTTGAAGAAGTGGACAAACACCATGATATAATGGTGTCAGATTTTTCAATTGTGATCGTGATAAGGTAACTGGGAATCACTATGTATCTCCTAAAGTGTTAATCAATCCAAATATTGTGATTATGAGTGGTATGATAGGTGTTCAACACCAAATGTGTGCCATGTAATGACTCTAACATTTCCAAAAGGGGGTTATGTTCTTATTTAAGGACTAGGGAATCATTCTACAATGATTAATGAATGAAATAAATTTACACTTTATTTAACTACATCAATTATGCTTGTTGATCATGAAGTTTAACATCAAATATTGAGGATGAAAACTATAAAATGTAACATCAAATAAAAAATATGATTAATAAATATTATAATTCCATATAGTGGGGATAGATGTGTTATTTTTTATATTCATGTATCTTAGATTATGGGAGTCAGGAATTATAAATAAATATAGAAAATAATATTGGATTTACCTACTTTTCTATTGCATAATATTAATTATGTTAGCAGAGTGGAAAAATAATATATTTTAATTCCACATGAGTCATTATTTGGGTATCAAATAAGGAAAAATATTATATTACTCATGTTCTATAAGACTTCAAAAAATAGTTATGTGTTATGGTATCAATATCAAGTAAACCTTTACAAGTAATCCCTTGAATTGGGGGAACACTCTATTTGTGATTTCATGTGTCTAATTATCCCTACCAATGGTAAAATATGTATAAGAGGGAATGACCAAGATCTATAAACCTCAACTCGAACATAAGGGAGGTCTTGAAGGCTAAATTATGAATATTACCATTTTAATTGAGGAGTGATGTCATTGATAGGATAAAGATGGTCATTGAATATGTCCAAAAAACTTATTCTATTTTGATACCAACATAAATTGTAACACCCTAGGTAAATAAAGAATATGAAATTTTCATATTTATCCATATTTGTGAATAAAGTATTAATATGACTTTAAAGGGGACGCTATGCTCGATGGCGTACCCAACACGCAACAACGAGTTTCTTGGGAATCTTACGTTGCACTCTAATAATAAAATAATATTATTTTAAATGGTAGTTAACATGTAGCCGTTGTATTGGTGGGAATGGATAGAAATAACTAAAATATGGTTATATATGTTTTTTAATGTTTTTACATTTATCCAATAAATGATAAAGGCATAAAATATGGAAATAATTCGATTTTAGGCGTATATGCCCTAGTTTTCACTAAAGGTTCACTTATCGCCTTTTGATGGAGAACTGTAATTAAATATAGTTTTGTTCACTCTTATAAATCCTTTTGGACCAAATAAAACTCTTCTTAAGAATTGGGACATCAAAATTTAATTTGTGTAAATTTTTGGTATCTTTCCGATAAAGTTCATTTTTTTAAATGAATAGTGTAAAATGTTGTATTTTAATTCAAAACCTCTTTTTAATCTAATTTATTTATATGATTAGATTATCTTTTGAATTGGTTTTAAAGTGATATTAGAATATATTTTTACCATTAAATCCAATAGTGGTCGTTGAAATTAATTTCACTTTGAAATCGGACTCAAACTAGTGTCAATCTTTTGATACTTATTGTTTCATAAAAACACCCTATTTGATCTGACAGTAAGAATTAATTATTAAATTAATTAATGTGACTTATATGTTTTGAATTTTGTAAAATAGACTTCATTTTTGAATTCGGAATATCAAATATAGCTTAGGGTGAATTTCTGAGATTTTTCGGAAAAACTTCAATTTTTGATGAATAGTGAAACAACTAAGTGGTACTCATAAAAACTGATTTTTCCATTTAAATGAAATTTTTCCATCTTTGTGTTTTGAATTTCAAAAATCCGACC
This sequence comes from Viscum album, assembly GCA_963277665.1. Lineage (NCBI taxonomy): Eukaryota > Viridiplantae > Streptophyta > Magnoliopsida > Santalales > Viscaceae > Viscum > Viscum album. The sequence goes on along the minus strand of OY728156.1, from coordinate 1,425,385,092 downwards.
TACATGGTTTTCATTAAGAAGTAAAATGTGGGTCTATGGGATAAAAATAATTTTTTTGGTGAATAGTAACTTATTAAGTTTTTAATCACGATTAGAGATAATTAGTGTAGTTTAAGGTAAAAATAATGTTTTAATAATATGAAATGAACTCAACACATGTCCTAACCTCCTTGGATGTGTCATGGACGACCAAGAAAACCCATGGGTCAACTTGGGGACCCCATGAAGCCACTTTGGTTGGAAAATGACATTAATAATTTTTTATTTAAAGTTAAAGTAAAAATGAGACAAACATGATATGTTTTACTAAAACAATTTTTAAATGGGGTTATAAAAATCCTATTTTTGTCTATAAATATTCATTGGAAATATAAACATATTTCCTACATCATAGTATTTTTTTTTAAATTTTAATACATTAAATATATTAAATTAATTATGACATCGGGATGATGCAACGATGACCTCATTATTTAACAATTTAAGACAAATGGAAAGATAATGTAATGACTAAGACCTAAACATGTCCAAAACCTATTATATGAGTGTATTTCGAACCCTTATCACCTTATCCTATAAATACATCAATGTGGGACCTTTAAAATCCGAAACTCTTTTGAAAATAAAGTAACATTTTGTAACTTTACAAGAGTGCCCCTCCTCTCCTCTTATAAAAGGCCCCCACCTCTACATCCTTACCCACACTACCAAAGACTTTGGCTCGGCCAACCTTTGACCATTTTGTCTCTCCACTTCCCTCTATTACTCCTTGAAGCCTCACTTTGGGCATAAGTCTTCCCAAGGAAGCTTTTGAGCTCAAACCAAAGGGAGTTACCCGATTTTAAGGTAATGTCTTCACTTGAGTCCTTTTGTTTTATTTTTCTTCTCCAACCCCATAACCTCTTTTTATTAATTTCTTTTGTAACAACTCCAGTATCATCAATATACTAGGTTGTTTTTATAAGAATTATTTGAGCTACACTTTCACACACCAAAATATAATGGTTAAAGAACATACTGTTTCTATGGATGGAGAATTTCGAACTCCCGAAACGATGATTGTTCAACATTCTTTTAACAACTTCAAAGGTGGCCATTAAGATGACACTATATTTATATATGAAATATAATATGTTTATGTTTTCCTTAAGCTTCAGTATTTTTTATTTTGAGCATATCTTTATGGTTTCCATTATGGGTAAACGCGATATCTTCATTTAAGGAAGTGCGGACTACCGCCCCCTCAAAGTGATTTGATTCATTAATACCATATGTGGTACATATAAAGGATATATTTAATGATATTATATATCATAACATACTGGAAATAAAATACTATTATTATCATTATGTTTTAATTCCATTAAATATGAAATTGAAATGGAAGTAGCGTTCTTACGTACGTACGGCTTACCATCTTCATGAACGGTACATTTCATTTCTTATCTCAAAATGTTATGTAATATTATAAGTACATATATATAATGGATATATATGTAATATATTACATCAAAATTATGTATATCATTCTGGAATTATAACATATATATATCTCTCTCATTTTTTTTAATTCCATTAATATGACAAAAAATGAAAGTAGTGTTCATGCGTACGTACGGCCTACCGTCTCCATGAACGGTGCATTTCGTTTTTTATCTACAAATGATATGTAATAGTATGAAATGAATATCTACTAGATATATATGATATTTTAATCATTAATAATATTCTGGAAATTATTTACTTATAACTACATGGGAAATCTTTTTTCAAACAAGTTCATTTTTGACTCTTGTACCAAACATCGGCAAAAACGTCTGATATGAACTTACATTATTAAACAGTTATTATAACATTATAATATGTGATATGAACTGAAAAATAATCTCTAAAGGAGGTACTTAGGCAATTATTAATTGACCAAAGTTTATTATTCAGGAATATAAAGAAACTAAAAAGACAAGTTGGACTTGAGGTAAGGGATCCTACTCATCTCTTTCTTTTTAAGTGCACTCTTTTATGTCATTACTTCTAAGCTCGTCTTTCTTGTTATTGGGATGTTCTTTTATATTAATATTACTTTAATATTTATGTTCATATGATGAGAGACCCTATTCTCTCTCATCAATCTATTTTTGAAGTTTTAAGTGGCGCTGTTAGGCTGCTGAGTTTTCGTAAGGGATTTTTCAACTCACTTTTATTCCCGTGATATTTATGCTACATTTGCCACAATTTACTTTGAGTGGTGTATGTACTTCCCATTATTATACAATTTGTTTATTATAATTTCATTTATGGGTTTTCACATCTTCATTGTATGACCTTTCTTCCATGGGGTGTATGTTTCGAAAGTTACCCAACTGGGTAAGGGGACCTTTCACCCTCCTCTTTTTAAAAGACTTCTTTTGTTGGGTCTTTTAAATTACATATTGTTATGTTGGGATATGTTATCATATATCCTTATTGATGTAAATTTTATGTCCATGTGATGAGATATCCTTTTTTTATCTCTCATCAACTCTTTTTGATGTGACGCCGTTAGGCTGTCAAGGGAACTTCTTAACCCAATTTCAATTTATTTGGGTTCAACATGTAGTTATTGAATATGTAATCCTTTGAATATGTGTGAATGACCTTTTATTTTTTCACACTTAAAATCCACTTATATTGGGTGTATTTATATTTGTCACACATAATTTTGAGATTGATTTATCCTTAATTTAAGGATACCTTCTTTATAAGGGATTTCATCACATTTGACATTTCTACTAAGACTTCATTGTTGTTATGCACCAATTCACTCTTATATGGTGTCTATACTATCCTTTGGAATATTATATCATGAATCCATTTATTCGCATGATATTATAATGTTTTGACTAAATATTATTCCTCAATTATTGTATTCAAGTGTCTCTAATTTTGGTAAAACCCCTTTAACCAAAATATCACTTTAAATGATTTAATTATTTGATCTTATTAATATCCATGTTTTCAAAATGGTTTTAACGATTTATTTATATGGATATTAATGGTTTAAAATTTTAAAAGCTTCAAGGTGGTATGGGACACATTGATTCAAAAGTCTCTTTATTAAATGTTTTAAATGGTTTTGGAAATGGTTTCTTTTTGAATGGATTAATTATTTCAATATAATAAAATGTTATATTATGATTGAAATGTGAAAATGTTATGTTTCCTTTATGCATGTTTTATGTGATACGTTTATGTTATGGTTCTTGGGCATTGTTATGAATACGGGTGGTTCCGTGATAAACTAAGGGCCGGTGATCCCGATATAGCTCTCCAATGCATTGGGTAACGTGAAGGAGTGAAACTTTAAGGTTTCTCCGAAGAGAGTTAGGGAATATACTGTGATGGGTATTCCAAATGTAACCAAGAGGGTTACTCCCTACATAAGAATGTTATGAATGCCTCAAGTTACCTTTATGTCTTATGTTTTCTATGATTTATTCATGGTTTGATGAGGTATGTTAAAGTGACTATGTTTTATGGGTATAGTATGATTTCATTCTTATGTATATATGAACTCATATTTCCTTTCCATATTTTTATAACCCTTACTGAGCTTTTTATGCTCATCCCACGTTTTTTTGAAATGTTTTTCACAGGTCAAGGGAAAGTTACATGATTTGATGATAGTGTGAAGGATGTGTCAAGAAAGAATCCATGTTTTATTTTCAATATGTTACCGTTGATGGGAAGAATGAATACTATCTTTTATGTAACCACTTTGTTTAAATGTGGAATGTAATGCAGGTTTCATGATCTAATTCTCTAAAACTCTAAACCTGAAAAGATCCTCAATGTGTAATCTTCTAATAACTCATGATTAAGTAAGTTTTAAGGATGGGGCCTTATATTTGGTATCAAGGGTCGGTTTAGATAACTTTAGAGGTTAGGGTATTCTTTAAGCATAAGTGGAATTACCATAATGGTTAGGATTTCAGAAAGAGTCCTAGTTTTAGATAAGGTTAATGAGTAAGTATATCTTGGTGTTTATCTTCCTCATTATTATATGATGGTTTTGTTGACATACTCACACTGACCTTTTTTTAGTAAATGGATGGATCGACAATAGGTTTGAAGAAAACTGTGGTGGTTCTCTAATTAAGAGACTAGATGAAATGGGGGATTCAATGAGGAAACTCGTGGTTGTTCTAAACCGACTAGAAATGAGTCATGATCAACCAATTTAACCTTGGTATGATCTTTAATGCATCATGTATGAGATGACCAATCCATGTGGATGTTCAGGTAATAATTATAAAGGTAACCATTAGAGTTTATATGATCCTTACTTTTGAGGTAATTATGGGTTATTATATGATATGTTGGAAAATGAAAGGCCTGAGATAAACTTGAGGTTAAAATATGTTATGATCATTTTTGATGATTTTATCTCTTTTTGGGGAATGATTTAAGAATTATATAGTTTTGGAAAAGGAAAACACGCAGACCGTGTGACAACCCGTCACGTCGGACAAAGCTGCGGGAATCGAACCCACAACCAAAGTGCGACTGGTATTTATCACCTACCACTGGAATACGTGAAGTCCCTGGTTAGTTTGACCGATTCTTTTTAGTTATATGATTTTCTGAATTAAGAGTAAGTTGAATTTGGGTTATTTATGAAAATCATTAACCTATCATGGAGGATATGTGATTAGGTTAATTACATTTCAATTCGAGACTTCAGGAGCAGCAGATGTTGTTTGGAGATAAATGTTACGATTTAACTTGGAAGACTATGTGACTAAATCCTTCAAATATTTGGGTTTCAATCTTAGATTGGTTTAATTTGAATAATTTTATGGACAAATTGGTTATCGAATGGTCGTCATTGAACTTTGATTTTTGTTGGACAAATTTTGAGATTAAGAATAGATTTTCTTTTTATAAAGGGTTATAATTTTTTGGATTATCTGACCTTATACTAACCTTTCTGGTTTTGGTTTTGGTTAAATCCTAAAGACGTGGGATGTATATAGTTCTCTTTTTTTGGATTAGTTGATTCTCTAGAAGTTGATTATATTACTCTAAATGCGAACATGTCTCCCTAAATACTCGTCTTTTGGAGAAAATATGAGTTTGATTAAGGAATCTAGTAAAAGTTGAAAGTCAACATGATAAGTGATTATGTTTCCTTATGAATAAATTCCTCAATAAAAAGTAACTTAAAACAAAAATGTTGTCTATTAACTTTTCCTGCTGGGGAACCCAACACCGTTTAACCCATCACAAGTTTGTGATTTTCTTATAGATAACTTTCTCCTAAACATGTTTTCTATCACTCTCCATCAGAACATGACCCTATGTTTTCTCCTCCATGTCCATGTTTTCCTACATGGAGTCCTAGTATGGGTTAACTCGGGTGACCTCTGTACTTATCTTTCTTTATTTTAAAGTGATTGATTTACTAACTCTTGTTCCGATGTGGGATTTTCAAGGATGTTTCCAAGCTCAATTTTAAAAAATTGCGAGGACGCAATTCCCAAAAGGGGGGAAGGATATAACACCCCTGGTAAATAAAGAATATGACATTTTCATATTTATCCATATTTGTGAATAAAGTATTAATATGAATTTAAAGGGGACGATATGCTCGATGGCGTACCCAACACGCAACAACGAGTTTCTTGGGAATCTTACGTTGCACTCTAATAATAAAATAATATTATTTTAAATGCTAGTTAACATGTAGCCGTTGTATTGGCGGGAATGGATAGAAATAACTAAAATATGATTATATATGTTTTTTAATGTTTTTTCATTTATCTAATAAAAGATAAAGGAATAAAATACGGAAATAATTCAATTTTAGGCGTATATGCCCTAGTTTTCACTAAAGGTTCACTTATCACATTTTGATGGAGAACCGTGATTAAATATAGTTTTTTTCACTCTTATACATCCTTTTGGTCCAAATAAAACTCTTCTTATGAATTGGGACATCAAAATTTACTTTTTGTAAATTTTTTGTATCTTTCCGATAAAGTTCATTTTTTAAAATGAATAGTGTAAAATGTTGTATTTTAATTCAAAACCTATTTTTAATATAATTTATTTATATGATTAGATTATATTTTGAATTGGTTTTATAGTGAAATTATAATATATTTTTACCATTAGATCCAATAGTGGTCATTGGAATTAATTTCACTTTGAAATCAGACTCAAACTAGTGTCAATCTTTTGATACTTATTGTTTCATAAAAACACGCTATTTGATCTGAAAGCGGGAATTAATTATTAAATTAATTAATGTGACTTATATGTTTTGAATTTTTTAAAATATACTTCATTTTTGAATTCGGAATATCAAATATAGCTTAGGGTGAATTTTTGGGATTTTTCTGAAAAACATCAATTTTTGATGAATAGTGAAACCACTAAGTGGTACATATAAAAACTGATTTTTCCGTTTGAATGAAATTTTTCCATCTTTTTGTTTTGAATTTACAAAATCCGACATACATGGTTGTCATTACGAAGTAAAATGTGGTTCTATGGGATAAAATTTTTTTTTCGGTGAATAGTAACTTATTAAGTTTTTAATCGCGATTAGAGGTAATTAGTGTAGTTTAAGGTAAAAATAATGTTTTAATAATATGAAATGAACTCTAAACATGTCCTAACCTCATTGGATGTGTCATGGACGACCAAGACAACCCATGGGTCAACTTCGGGACCCCATTAATCCACTTTGGTTGGAAAATGACATTAATATCTTTTTATTTAAAGTTAAAGTAAAAATGAGACAAACATGAAATGTTTTACTAAAAAAAATTTTACATGGGGTTATACAAATCATAATTATGACTATAAATATTAATTGGAAAGATAAAAATATTTCCTACATCATAGTATTTGTTTTATAATTTTTAGACATTAAATAAATTAAATTATTTATGACATCATGGGGATGCAGCGATGACCTCATTATTTAACGATTTAAAAAAATAGAAAGATAATGTAATATCTAAAACCTACACAAGTACAAAACCTATTAGATGAGTGGATTTCTAACCCTTATCACCTTATCCTTGAAATACCTCAATTTGGGACCTTTAAAATCCGAAACTCTTTTGAAAATAAAGTAACATTTTGTAACTTTACAAGAGTGCCCCTCCTCTCCTCTTATAAAAGGCCCCCACCTCTACCTCCTTTCCCATACTCCCAAAGCCTTTGGCTCAGCCAACCTCTACCCATTTTGTCTCTCCACTTCCCTCTATTACTCCTTGAAGCCTCACTTTGGGCAGAAGTCTTCCCAAGAAAGCTTTTGAGCTCAAACCAAAGGGAGTTACCCGATTTTAAGGTAATGTCTTCACTTGAGTCCTTTTGTTTTATTTTTCTTCTCCAACCCCCTAAACTCTTTCTATTCATTTATTTCGTAACAACTCCAGTATCATAAATATACTAGAATGTTGTTATAAAAAGGATTATTGCTAAAATTTCACACACCTACATCTAATGGTTAATGAACATTATGTTTTCGTGGATGGCGAATTTCGGCCTCCCGAAACGATGATTGTTTAACATTATTTTAACACCTTAAAAGGTGGCCATTAAGATGACACTATATTTATATATGATATATAATATTTTTCTGTTTTCCTTAATCTTCTGTATTTTTCATTTTGGGTATATCTTTATGGTTTCCATTATGGGTAAACGCGATATCTTCATTTAAGGAAGTGCGGACTACTGCCCCCTCAAAGTGATTTGATTCGTTAATACCATATGTGGTACATATAAAGGATATATTTAATGATATTATATATGATACCATACTGGAATTAAAATAATATTATGTATCATTATGTTTTAATTCCATTAAATATGAAATACAAATGGAAGTAGCGTTCATGCGTACACACGGCTTACCGTCTCCATGAACGGTACATTTCATTTCTTATCTCAAAATGTTATGTAATATTATAAGTACATATATATAATGGATATATATGTAATATATTACATCAAAATTATGGATATAATTCTAGAATTATAACACATATATATCTCTCTCATTTTGTTTTAATTCCATTAATATGACTAAAAATGAAAGTAGCGTTCATGCGTACGTACGGCCTACCGTCTCCATGAACGGTGATTTTCATTTTTTATCTCCAAATTATATGGAATAGAATGAAATGAATATTACAAGGATATATATATATAGGATATTTTAATCATTAATACTATTCTGGAAATTATTTACTTATAACTACATGGGAAATCTTTTTTCAAACAGGTTCATTTTTGACTCATGTACCAAACATCGACAAAAATGTCTGATATAAACTAACATTATTAAACAATTATTATAACATTATAATATGTGATATGAACTGAATAATAATTTCTAAAGGAGTTACTTAGGGAATTATTAATTGACCAGAGTTTATTATTCAGGAATATAATGAAACGAACAAGACAAGTTGGACTTGAGGTAAGGGATCTGACTCCTCTCTTTCTTTTTAAGTACACTCTTTTATGTCATTCCTTCTATGCTCGTCTTTCTTGTTATTGGGATGTTCTTTTATAATAATCTTACTTTAATTTTTATGTTTATATGATGAGAGACCCTATTCTCTCTCATCAATCCATTTTGGAAGTTTTAAGTGGCGTTATTAGCCTGCCGAGTTTTCGTAAGGGATTTTTAATCTCACTTTTATTCCCGTGAGATTTATGCTACATTTGCCACAATTTCATTTGAGTGGTGTATGTACTTCCCATTATTATACACTTTGTGTAGTATAATTTCATTTATGGGTATTCACATCTTCATTGTATGACCCTTCTTCCATGGGATGTACGTTTCGAATGTTACCCAACTCGGTAAGGGGACCTTTCACCCACCTCTTTTTAAAAGACTTCTTTTGTTGGGTCTTTTAATTTACATATTGTTATGTTGGGATATTTTCTCATATATCCTTATTGATGTAAATTTTATGTCCAAGTGATGAGATACCCTTTTTTTATCTCTCATCAACTTTTTTTGATGTGACACTGTTAGGCTGTCAAGGGAACTTTTTAACCCAATTTCGATTTCTTTGGGTTCAACATGTAGTTATTGAATATGTCATCCTTTGAATATGTTTGAATGAACTTTTATTGTTTCACACTTAATATCCACTTATATTGGGTGTATTTTTATTTGTCACTAATAATTTTGAGATTGATTTATCCTTAATTTAAGGATACCTTCTTTATAAGGGATTTCATCACATTTGACATTTCTACTAAGACATCATTGTTGTTATGAACCAATTCACTCTTATATTGTGTATATATTGTCCTTTGTAATATTATATCATGAATCCATTTATTCTCATGATATTATAATGTTCTGACTAAATGTTATTCCTCAATTATTGTATTCAAGTGTCTCTAATTTTGGTAAAACCCCTTTAACCAAAATATCGCTTTAAATGATTTAATTATTTGTTCTTATTAATATCCATGTTTTCAAAATGGTTTTAAGGATTTATTTATATGGATATTAATGGTTTAAAATTTTAAAAGCTTCAAGGTGGTAGGGGATACTTTGATTCAAAAATCTCTTTATTAAATGTTTTAAATGGTTTTGGAAATGATTTCTTTTTGAATGGATTCATTATTTCAATATACTAAAATGTTATACTGTGATTGAAATGTGGAAATGATATGTTTCCTTTATGCATGTTTTATGTGATACGTTTATGTTATGGTTCTTGGGCATTTTTATGAATACGGGTGTTTCCGTGATAAACTAATTGCGGGTGAGCCCGATATAGCTCTCCAATGCATTGGGTAATGCGAAGGAGTGAAACGTTAAGGTTTCTCCGAAGATATTTAGGGAATATACTATGATGGGTATTCCAAAAGTAACCAAGAGGGTTACTCCCTATGTAAGAATGTTATGAATGCCTCATGTTACCTTTATGTCTTATGTTTTCTATGATTTATTCATGGTTTGATGAGTTATATTAAAGTGACTATGTTTTATGGGTAAAGTATGATTTTATTCTTATGTATATATGAACTCATGTTTCCATTCCATATTTTTATATCCCTTACTGAGCTTTTTATGCTCATGCCATGTTTTTTTGAAATGTTTTTCACAGGTCAAGGGAAAGGTACATGATGTGGTGATAGTGTCAAGGATGTGTCAAGAGAGAATCCATGTTTTATTTTTAATATGTTACCGTTGATGGGAAGAATGAATACTATCTTTTATGTAACCACTTTGTTTAAATGTGGAATGTAATGCATGTTTCATGATCTAATTCTCCAAAACTCTAAACCTGAAAAGATCCTCAATGTGTAATCTTGTAATAACTCACGATTAAGTTAGTTTTAAGGCTGGGGCCTTATATAAATGGTAATTATTGTTGAACATTAATACTTTTCATCATCAAGGAATATGTTAAACTAAATTTATGTCAATATTTTTTCCCAAAAGATGTGTGCTTGGGATGGGCAGTGGTCAAAGTCTCTCGGTTCCCTAACATAACTATATATTGTGGGTTGTTCTTTTGTAATTTAAGGGTTGAAGGAGATATTAACTCCAAAGAAAGAATGTGTGAATGTTATGGAATAAAATATGATCCAGAAAGATTCAAAAACCTAAAATATTCATATGAATTTATTGAGAATGAGGAAAAGGTAGAACATGATTGTTATAATGAAAAAAACCCTGAGACACACTAGAAATGTGCTCAATAGTGTCTTGTGGGAACTTGGTGGATCCATGATTCTATGTTGTTATAAGTCGTATAACATGGATGAAATGGATATTTTTCTACATTGTATGAAATATTCTGTAGTATATCACTACTTTATGGCCATGGAACATAATTTTTAGTGGTGATATTGCCTATATGAGAAGGGAATTATTACTAGCCAGCATTACCTGATATCCTCGTACTTTTATAGATCAAATAAGAGAGGTTTTCACAAAGTTTCAATTCATGGTAATTGGATTATATTAATATATGAGTTTAAAGATACTGAATATCATATTTTACATGTTAATGAGTTATATATATAAATAGTCTTGGTATACATGATATAAATTTTGAGATTTGGATGTCATAATAGAAACAGTTGGAACATGTGTTCCCAATTTAGGGATACAATGCATAAAACTTTGGAGAGATGGAATTTTTTGTCCAAAATATTTGAAAGTATCTATTTCATGTTCCATTAGGATGCCAAATAGGAAATGGAATACCAATTATAAGATTCCAAATAGTAGGACATGGCTAGGTTACAGGAGACATAAGTCTTTTCATGGGATAATAGATATTGATATTACAATATAAACTAGGATATGTGAATCTAAAAATATGTATTTTAATTAAACTAATGAATTATTTGATAAAAATAGAATTTAATGATTTACCGCACATATAATGACTTCATCTGTGATATTTTTGATTAAGAATAAAATTTAAAAAATCACATATTCTATTTAATTTCATACAATTAAAACCCATCATTTTCAAATTGTACATAAGGTGTCATGGATATAGATCATATTGTTTAATATTAAAAGATTAGGACAAAATATTAAAATTTTATGATCATTCAGCTATGTCCAATGTGTGACGAAATTTTAGTTCATGGGAAATATAACGTTTCAAATAGTTTTAGATTCCGAAAAAATACAATACATACTAGACCATTTAAGGTCTTACAATTTGGATGAACATTTGGCATAATTCTAATTCAAGGGATGAGGAACTATTACAATTAGATTAAAATCATTCTTAATATAATATATATTATATATTTTAATGTCATATTTACCAATGTATAAGAGGTAAAATAGCTAACATGTGGAACTTATTTAGAAATACTACATTGGTGGGAGGTGTAATGAATTCCACACCCACGGTTGTTGATGTGTATGAAACATTAGAGTAGACCATGTAAATTGAAAAGGCATATCCCAATGGGAAACTAACATTATAGGATCACATATAGTTATAATTTTATTCTTCAAATCCATCACTATGTCACCCTAGTGAAATGACTGAAGTTATACATTGTTTTTGAATTACTGATCAACATTATTTTGATGGATATTGATATTTTTTAGTTCATTGAGTTTCTTTTATCATGTTATTCCAATTCAAAATGATAAAATTTGAGATAATAAATCATTGGTAAATAGGTCACATATAGCTATCCATAAAAATGGTACCTATCCATATGTGGGTCGCACTAGTTTTGTTCAATACACTATGGAATAATAGGCTACTTGGGAGGATGTATGAGTTTCTTTCTGATTTCCCCATAGTGAATTAGAGAGCTTTTTTGGTGTCCTATTTTTTTAATAAAAAATATCAAAAAAATGATATATAGGGAAACATAAAATAGATTTATATATCCATTTTAAAAAACAAGATAATAGGAATTATGGTTGGAAATTATTTCATACATGGAATTTGAATTATTTTGCTCGCATTATGAGATTTTGGTTTCATTTTCATAGGAATTGTGCATTGGATCATGGAAAAATCAATAGTGTGTAATTTCAGAAAATTAATTATTCTCCCAGTCATGTCCCCCTTTTAGAGGGTCATATTCATAAAATTTGGAAAAAATCATTGGCTGTAAAAATGAACTTCCACTACTGTGTTGTTTCAATATGGTACGACAAATGGAAATGTTTCCCCATGAAATTAAGGGAAAAGATTTTTTGGTGTTATGGATAACATGGAGAGACTGACAGAAACCATTTCTCATGATCCTAATATGGATGAAATTTTATACTAAATTTTAGGTATTCATGAACTATATTGAGAAAAAATATTTCAAATATTTATATCATATTTGAGATCTCTAATTTTTTTTATGAGATCAACATGTACAATGTGGAAATCCTGATATAAATAATTAATTTTTTTCCCTTGAATATTGTAGGGGATGATTTCATTCATCCTATATATATAGGACCTCATATAATATGGGGACATCATAGTGGGTTATGTTATTTTCCCACATCAGGATTATTACCTTGTCTTCACAATGTACATGAATCATACTATTTTAGAGTTACTAAATAAGGGGGTCATTAAATTAGACCTATATTATATATAAATGTGTCAAATGGAAAGGCTTGATATGATCCAATACTATGTCAATTATACATAAATACTACCCATTTGATGTTGGGTGAGATTACTAATTGTTTTGACAGAAGGATAACTTTGTCTTCTTTGTCTGGATAAGTATGGGACATGACCCATGTTTTCAAGGAATCGACCCAAAAAATTTAATACTGAGAGACATGAAACAACATTTTATCAAAGAATAGTTTTTTACATTAAATAAATGGTGTTATGATAGTTGGTATAATCTCTATCTTTTTTATGGATTAGTAACCACTAATTTTCAGGGTTATCACCTTAATGCCTTCTTTCACATGTATTACAGATAAGTTGATCTTCTGTATTTACAAGAGATTAGTGGTGAGTGTTATATATTGAACTTTATTATTTATTCAACCAACTTAAAAGAGTAACGAGTATGACATAAAGTCCTTTGTAGGAGTTATTATGACAACTCCAAGCTTTACTTATTGATTATATAATTTTATATCCCTTTCCAATCGAAAATTTAGGATACACATTCAATGTGAATCTATCATCTATTCTATGAATTATAAACTAAGAGAATGCCTTTATTTGAAACAATGATGTGAAAGGGAATCTATTATAGGTTTGTGTTCGTTGGATTTAAATTTAATAGTTATTTAGTATATATATATTTCTTTGAGATAACCCTTATTTAGGATTACTAAAGGAAAAATACCCATTATACTAATTGTCTAGTCAACTTAGGATATTTGAGGATATATATTAGTTATTTAATGAGGAAAATCCATTGTACCTCATATTTCTATGGATAATGATAGAACATTGCCACTGTGATGTCTAGGACAAATAAATTCATCTCAATGATAGAAAATATATATAGTACTAGAAATCCTATTTTTTCAGATGGATCTAGAACCACAGTTTAGTTAAATCATTGGTAGAGATTGTCATCCCAATCATATACCCACAGTTTTAAAAAACCGTTTTTATAGGTTTACTTATACTAACATTTATTTTGATATTCATTGGTATAGTTATTTAATTAGGTATCCTAACTCAGGTTCCACCTCCACCTCTTCATTTGACCCCAGAAATCGTCTCTCAACCCTCATAATGTGACCTTCAGCACACCCAACCCTCCTTCGAAGATATTCCACTTATTCAACTCCCCTACTCATATGATATTTTTCATCCCCCTCTACTATCGTATTTCCCCCTCATCTGAGAGACTAGCCACCCGAGCGAGTTGAAATCTCTCTCATCATCCAATGATCTCCTCTATTTTAATCCTTTATTATTCAAATATTATTAAACTTTACATAAGTTTTTTTTAATCTTTATGGTCTTCTTATTTGATTTTTTTTCATTTTTTTATAATATCTTTTATCTATAAAAATATTGTTTATACTATTTAAATAATGATTTATTAACATTTTTCATGTTTTAACATTATGTACATTATGATTTTTGTCAATTCCAAGAATTAAGAAATTCCAACACATTAAATTTTTTATGGATGTTGTTTAATGTTAATTTTCGTTTCATAATTTTTTTTGGTTTCCCAATTTATTTATAGGAATGTGGATGCTGTTTTTAGAACTATAACTTTGAGTTTTAGTGTGTCTGGTTGTTTGAGTAGATGATTGTTTCATGTGATGTTTTTTATTTTTATTGGATATTTTTTGGATGTTTTGTGTCTTTATTGATGTATCGATTCCCATTAAACCCCATTAAGTTATGTAATACATTTCTAATTTACTAAATATAGTATAAATATATATTTTTTTTCATATTTTTATGTATATTGATCCTAAAAATAATGTAAAAATATGTTTAAGAGTTAAGGTTTTTCATAAATTATATTTTGGGTAAAATTCTTGTAATATGTGTTTGATGAAATGATACTATTGGGTTATCATAAAAAAAGAAATATTTTATTTATGGAATGATTTGATAATATTATAAAATTGTAATAAAAATCATTAATAAGTGATTTCCCACTATATGAGGATGTTTTTATTATATCAAGAGAGTATTGATTTCATGATTAACGTTTTTATATTGTTTCCCCTTTCAAGATATGATTTATCATGCTATAAAATATTGTTAGATAAACTAAATATCATTGTATTTAAATATATAAATGGGATATTCAATTGAAGGTTTTTTAGAGATGAGGATAATCGTTTTTTAAGGATTTTATTGTATTTATTGATGAGTCTATTTAGAGAACATCCATGTCAATAGTTCTATACTCACTAGGTTATTTATATGAGTAACTTTTCTATGTTAGGATAAACAATACCTATAGTTTATGTACTTTAAATTATACACAAGTTAGTATAGAATAGAATAGTATTGTGATAAGTATAATTTATTTTAGTACCCATGCTAATTTAGATTATGCACTAGATAGTTACTTTACCTCTAGTTTAGGATCACACTCTTGTTATATAAAAACATTTATTTTATGTATTACCTAAAAGGATCATGAAAATCATTTCATTGGGACATTGGATAATCTATGATGATGAATAAGAATAAATTATGAAATCAAATTGTTTTATTTATACATTTATTTATGTGAATGTTCTTTTTGAGTAAACATAACTTTTATGTGACTTAATTTTTTTTACTTCTATTTCATATAATTAAATTGGTTCTTTTATTATTTGGATTTCAAAACAAGATGTGATATTTTTTTTCAAAATCTTGTTCATAGACAATATGAATAATTCCTAATGAAATTCAATTCTGACATCCTTTATACACTATTTGTGTATATATGCACTTCGTCTAATTTCTTGAATGTAATGAATTTTTTTTCCTTTATATAATTTGTATTCTATGTATTATTTGTGATTATATGACACGATAAACGGGATATTTTTGCATTCCACATGGATATGGGTAGACATAGTATAATATCTATTCTACATTATAATTGTTTACATTTTTTTAGTTTCAATGGTTTTGGCCTTCAAATCCACATTTTACATTATTTTGGATATTTTATATGCTAGTTGGATATATTTAAAAGATAGATATTATGTTTATATTAAATTTATTTATATTTCATAATAAATGTAATATTTAATTATGTTAGTAATATATTTTTTCTGTTCATTATTTGAAAAACGTTATATCATATGTATTAAAAAAATATATGAATTTTTCATCCATGGTTCCCTATAGATTTCTTTTTGTTTTATTTTTATTCAGGTGAAATCATTTCAATTTTTTCAGTAGATATCCTTGTATCTTATTATCATACATTTTTTATCAATAATGATATTTAATAATTATCTTAGACCAAATAATTTATAAGAATAGACAGATAGGTTTTGTTTATTAAAAAATAATTGGGTAGAAGGGAAAGATATAGACTATAGTGTCAAAGTTAATCAATTTATCCCCCAAGATAATGAATTCCTAAATTTCAGGGATACCCACATTGGTTAGTTATTTCTATTCATAACTTATAGAACAATTATTTCATGTATTCATTGTTTTTATAGGAATTAGTATGGTTTGATGAATTTCACATTAAAATGGGTTATAATGAATTTTTTAATTATGGTTGATATTGTTGATTATAGAATAACATTAATACCCCAATAATTGAATAAATAGAAGCAGGATGTATCATACCGATCAGACATTAATAGTGTTTCAATATAATTTGGATTTTTTTGATTTTACAATTAACAATGATTCAAATAGAGATTTTATATCATGTCCATGTTATAATTATGTGGGAATAATATGGTTATGTTGGGATGTAGTTATCTAATAGATATTGATAGATGGATTTCATAATCACAATTATGTTCGGTATCACCATAGCGAGAAGGGACAATCTTATACTATTCAAGAATGAAAAGATATACCTGGTATGCTGAATTTTAAATTTGACTAGTTTCAATTTGTGAAACATCAAGAGAGATATTGAATTTTATTTCAAGAATGACATTATATAAATACACATGAAGAAAATAATGATGATGATGATGTTGAAAGCATTAAAATATTAATGTATTATAATAGAACATTCGAATATTAGGAATGTACAAAATTTAAAAAGATTGATTTTTTCAAGTGGTTATATCATGGAAAAACACTGTAATGAATTTATAATTCACCAATCAATTATATTCTTATATGTTTCAATTAAATTTTTCCTGATGGTGTAATATTAGAAGATATCATTATAAGGTGCGGATGTTAATTCTGCAACATAGATTTTATACTAATTAAGATATAATATGTCTAAAATATTGTACTTTAATTTTGGAAGAAACAACTAAACTTAAATACTGTAAATAATTTGATACATCTATATGGAACAAAAATGTTGATGAAACAAATAATTATGTTCCATATAAAGTCATGGGGAATATTCAACTAATTCCCACTGATCAAAATCTATTAATGTATCTAGAAATCAAATTTAATATGTTATGGAATAATTATAAAAAAATTAAATGTAATAATTGTTGGGCTCTTCCAACATATGGATTAGCATTGCTGACATTTGATACAAAAAATCTTGATTTTGATATTGGGGTGCATAATCAGACGATGGGTCTATTAGGTTATGGTAGTGATCCCTTGGTGAGATTATTACCACTCATAGTATACGAATAGTTTTTTTACACATTTAGATTCATTATTAGTGGAGGTGTATGAAAAAATCATTCACTTTGTTGAGTATAATATTATCTAGACCTTTTGATCCTAGTAATGATATAGACTTATATGTTATACCATTAATAAGAGATTTGAGACAAGTTTGTGGTAAGGGTGTGCACAAATTTGATTATTCTTTAAAAATATATATTATAGATGTGTCTTTCCCTTCTATGGAAAATAAATATTTTCCCTTTCTATGAAGAGATTTATTATTGGAATAAGAATGGAAAACAATCATGTACTAATGGTAAGAATAATACATGATTGATTATTCTTAAATTTAATCATTGTTTTAGATTTATCAGGTATAGTTGAATCTTGAAAATGGATCATTAGTATTGGAAGAATCACCATAGATTTGATAATACTGTTGACACTAAACGGTGACCTCAATGTATAGAATGAAAAGATATTCTTAATGAGTTGAATGAATTCAGTTTTTCAATATGGAATGGTCATATGAAATAAAAAACATAGGATAAATTTTTACTTTGAAATAACATATAATCGAAAAGGGAAATGAATCTATTTTGAGTTTCTATACTAGTCTACCAATTTGTATTTTCATTATTTAGTTGTAATGATCATTGATAAAAATATATGTTACATGTCTATTTAAAATCATATAAACATTAAGGGGAAGAACAAATATGACTTATGATCTTGTCGAGACTTGATGGATTGGTGTATTCGACCAGAACTGAGTCATATGTGTATCTTTGGAAAAAAACTGAGTGTTCTTTGTGCTTCTTATGTGATGACAGAAATTGAGAAAAATAAATTTCAAGAAGTATATGAGAATATCTAGGTACCTATTATCTATTCCATTAACATATCAAAATTAGTAAACATACGGGATTTTAAACATCAATCCCTAAAAACCCAGGATTATCAAATCATTCTTCTGGAATTGATTCAAATAACAATTTATAATATTCTTTCAAATAATGTAAGGGTGATAGTGATTCTCTTGTGCCACTTTTTAGATATTTTTATTCTGAACTTTTATCCAAGTAATTATTGATAAAAATTGCACAAAATATTAAATTAGTTTTTTTTGAGTTGGAAAAAAAAATCCATCATCATTTTTCATCTACATGCTACATTTAACATCTCTTCTTCAAACTAAAACACTGCTTGGGGGGTGGGGCTATTTCTATTTATATATGTATCTGAATTAAAGAATTATGTGCATAATTAAAACTTATATCCAAAAAATTATTGAAGGTTTAATTGTGAGAGTCTATCTGGCACAAAAATGTATGTAATTATATTCAATTTATGTTTTGATGTGAGTTATAGACACAACCAGCCAATGAAAAATGAATATGAGATTTATGGGGTGATTCATTCCTCATTATCAAATCTTCCCAAAATAGTGGGAATTCTTAGGTCATATAAATTTTATGCCTTGAAACATGAAGATTTGGATATACCACAAAGCACAATCATGTTTAACTTTGGTTAGTTTGATGACTATATCAAGTAGGTAATTTGGAAATTTATTTGTTATATCACTCTATGTAATTTAATATATACTGTAATAATTTTATTTTCATTTTATATAGGGAATATAAACAAAATAAAAGAAGATTCCCTCGATATTTACCTATAGGAAGATGATATTCTTTTCCTAGACAAGAGTTTCATGTTTTTTTGAAAAAATATGTATGGCCATTAATTTAATTGGCATAAAAACTATTTAATAATTTAATATTATTATTCATATATATTTCATGTATTTATTTAGATTATTGAATCTATTTCCTATGAATTAAGAGTACGGTATTTTGTTCCCCATTCATTGGTCCATGAATGTAAATATTTAAAAATCAAATGGAATAATTTTTTTACAACAATTTCAGTGGTCAAAATGAGGATAAAGCATGTTGGTGTAATATTTACTATTATAACAGACTATTATTCCATTGCATCAGATACATTTATAAGATATAAAGATATTTATTATTATGGACTTGTTGAGAAAATATTTTTATTGTATTACAACTCTCATGGTTGAGACAATATGTTGAAATTTAAATGCCTTGAATAAATTCTGGGATATGGTACATTTATTGATGATTCTAGATTCATATTTATTTTCATTTGTTAATATATGGCTAATAATGAACCATAAATTGTGGAATCAATGAAAAAATAGTGTTTGTGTGAAAGATCTTCTACGACCTGATTATGATGTACCTAATGAAGTAATCCCAAGAAATAATTTCAATGATGATGGGGATGAAATTTACACCATTGACGACCCCATTGGTGATGACCAGAATATTTCATTTGATTAATCAACCTGTCCATTTGTTAGAGTTGATGTTGAACATTGTGTAGTGGTGGGTAATACATCGAAGCATCCATACAGGTTCATAATTAAATCAGTTTAACATGACCCGTTTTTACCCTATTGGTATTACTATAATCGTGTTAATTTTATTTCAGTTTGGAATGATATTTATGGTTTAGAATTATTTTTCTTTATTACAATTAACAATATTTATTTCCATTTAGAAAATTTGGTTTACAACAGATCTTTACAAATTTTGTAAAATGGTTTTATATTATTATTTCCAAAGCATTTTATGACATTGTTTAAGAATATTTGACATCTATGTTGTGTGTATGATTTTTAGTAACCATATATAAATATTTTTATGATTCATTATATTGCATCTTAAAAAAGAAGTTTTAAGGAATTGATTATTGGTTGTTGACCAACAAATGCCTAACTGTGGGTTGGCTCCTATGCTTCCATTAGTGATAAAAATAATTTTAAAAATTTTCTTCTATATTAAATATAATTTCAGGGTAAAATTCATTTTCAAAATTTTTAGGTATAATCACAATTTACTAGAGTTAAATCCACATCCTACTAGTATGGGTCTGAGTGGAGATGATCCTAAACCTTGAAACAGTACCCATGTCACAAGTTACCACCCTAACCCAAGAGAAAACACCCCATCTACCGCACCATTCCATCAATTTCATGAGAGTCCAAGGATGTTTCCATGCATGCCTCCATCATAATCTCATTTAGAATAGTCTTCACATACCATGTCGACATCACCTACAGAGAAGTTCTTAACCATACCCCCATCATCATCTCACTTAGAATATTCTTCCCATATCATGTATATATCACTGGCATGGATGTTATAATAGATTACTCCATCAACATCAAATGTTATCTCTTCTTCCCATACAATGTCAACACCACCATCATGGATAGTTCCACTAATTCTATTTCTATTTTCATTGATGTATCCCCTACCCAGATCATGTCTAGTCTACACTGCCTACATTTCCTTTTATCCATATAGGAACTTAGGATTATATTTCCTCACCTCCTCCTCAAATTCATGTAGATCACCTAGAGAATTCATTGGAACAGACTCATCCTTCTAAGGATTCTTATCTAGGATAGCTCATGGATCCATCAGGGCCTATTGAATAGCATGCATATGGGTTTTTATTATAATTCTCTCAATTTTATCGCTTCATTTTACCTATTGTACCATGATTACTTTTTTTCTCTCCCTTGTAATCAATTCGGTGGGATATTTTACTAGGCTACATGGGAATACCCTTATGAAGGAATCCTTGAATCACCAAACTCAAATAATGGCAGATTACAACGAAAAAAATTAGATAATATTTAAAAATTACTGTTAGTGTAGATGTCTCATGGAAATATTATCCTAGTACCATGATATCATTCTGGGGGAACCATTCTCCTGGTAAAATATCAGTACTGAAATTATGGAAAATTCATGGGTATAGATATGGGTATGAAAATTTTATAAATTTATAACTATATTATTTTTTTTTTATTTTATTTAATTAACATTTTTATTGATGGGTCGGTATAATTTTTCTGACAGTAAAGATACTGATGACACAATGATTTTTGTTCTAGGGGAGATATTGTGATCATACAGGAGTGAGCTATATGTAGTTTGGAGAAGAGAGTTGGTTTTATTTTAGAGGGTTTTCCCATATTCCAAAACATCAAAAAATCAATTTTAAATAACGATCAATCAATAGAAGAATTCTGGGTTTAAGGTATTCCCAATCCTTAATAGTTTTCATATAAAATTTACTTCTTATTTATTTTTATTGAATTATTGTCTTTTGGAAGCCTTGGGAAAAAAATCAACCAAGATTCAAAGTTTTAAATACACACATTTGGGAACACTACAATTCCCAGGCATGAGAAGCACTAGGTTCACTAATTTCAATACAAATAATATCTACATTTATGTTATTTTTTAGTTTTCTATTTATATTTTCATGATTTAATTTCTTCTTTATAATTACTTTTTGTTATTTGAAATATCATAATTAATTCATATTATGTTATTACATAATTATGATATTACACAAAAATGTAAATTATAAACATGATACAGTGTATATTTATATCAATAATTGATCAATAAGATTACTATTTTTAAACATGATATATAATGATATTTTTACATGAAACAATCCACCTGGATATGTTATAGTATTTTCATATATTGGAATACTTTGGAGACTTGTTCCTTCATATAATTAAAATTTTAATATTAATTATTAGAAATTTTATCGACATCATTGGTTCCTATATTTGTTTTCAAATCCATGAGTTAAATATTTTCATTAATATTAAAAATGATTATTTTTATTATTACATGATATAATTAATATATTATATATATTATATTATGATTTATTATTCTTCAAATCATTGTAATTCATTTTCAAGGAACCTATATTGCCATGAAAAATTTATATACCCTCAGGAATTTTTTTTACTATGGTAATATTAAATTTCAATAAATTATGTTTGTATTCACATGGATTTCATATCCATTTTTTGTTCTATATAATATATAATATGTATGGAAACATATAAATGAGTTTCATAAATTTAAAAGTGGTTATGAATAGATTTTATTTACGAACTATTCATCAATGTTTATCACATGATTAAATATATAAAATTTTCACTCCTTTAAAATTCATTAACTATTAATATTATTCAAGATTAAAAAAATTATATTATGAATATGTGTATGATAATCAATTTCATTTTTAGCAATTGATACTGTGAATCAACGTTCATCTTCTATGAGAACTTTTTTCCAGAGTAGAAAAAAAGGATATAAGTATAATAAATTCTCAAGGATAAGAAAATATTGTAAGAATTTTTATTTATATTTAAAATATTAATATGAAATTCATAATTAAATATATTTTTTTATATTTCCATCATTCTACCTTGGAGGGCCTCCTTGATATAGAAGATGGGAAATCTAGACTATGAGATCATTTGAGTTAGGTATATGCTGAGGAGAAGTAGGGAAGATTACGATGTTGACTATGGAAATCTTCATCCTCCCTTGGTATTTTTACTCACTAGGATCCCATCAATCCTCTCAGAGCCCAGAGATACAAATTCCTCATGAAGAATCATCTACAACAAGAAAATAGCTTTATAAGAGGGTGAAAGAAGTAAATTGGAGTGTTAAAGAAGTATGATGATCACTAAGAACTTCATGAAAGGTATGTCTTTTATAAGTATATCACTAATATTAAATGATTACAATACTATTGATTAGTATGTGGAATCAATTATATCATTAAATCATGCCTTGAGTGATGCCAATGAGGGTCTTAGAGTTGGTGGATCCAATGGTGGTGGAGATGATGATGTTACTACTCCATTTGATGCAATTGATACTCTATATGAATTTTTTGGAGATGAGGATATTATTGATGGTGATGATGTTGTTATTGGTGGTGATGGGTATGAGGATGTTGATGATGACGAATGTATTGACTCACTCAATTTTTCACTTAGTAAGAATGATACTTGTGGAATTTTTTTAATAAATTTATTTGTGTTCTTATATGGATAGATCTGTATGAATTTGTATTGTATATGGCTTGAAAATTATTTCTTATAGATGATTGAATGAGAAATAAAAAATATTTGCACTGTAATGAATATATACTTTGTGATCTATTTGATTTACATGTTTGGGAGCTTGTGTAATATGTGTTACTGCTACTAAATGTAGACAGCTACTTATACCAATGGTTCAGGGAACCATGGGTTTTAGTTATGTATTAGGATATGTTATACCCATAGTTTTTTAAACTGTGAGTATATATACACCCACAGTTTTGTTTAAACCATGGGTATAGTAGAATCTCTATGACCTATAGCCATCTCTTGTATAGAAACCATGGGTGTAGGTCTATAGCCAAGCCTACATCAGCAAAAATTCCAAAAACCAAGGTTATAGCCTATAACAATAGTCTTAGGGGACATACCCATGGTTTAAACCCATTTTTATAGAATATTTTTATAGTAGTGAAACGTAGTGTCTATATCATTCCCTCTGTTTTAGAAAGATAATTTTTTTTTGAGAGCATATTCCTTATGCAACACTGAACCTAAACAAATAATTATTTTTCATATATGAACATTATAAACAAGCCATTAATTTTTTTGATATAAATAGGATTTAATATATTATGAAATATGTATACAAGGTTCTTTAAAAAAATATGTATAAATTAATTGTAAATAATCTCTATTTTTTAGTGAAATGTTATTTGTAAAAAAAAATTCTTTAGAAAATATTTTTATATATTTTTTCCAAAAGAAATGTTATAATTAATTTATTGAACATTCATAATTGTATTTAAAAAAATTATTATATTTTTTAAATTATTAGTTAAAAATAATCATAAGGTTAAAATTTTGGATTATTCAAGAAAATTATTTCACTATATAGTGAATATTATTTATTTCAATCTAAAATTGTCATTTCATTTGATAAATTGCATAATTTGAAAGTAAAATTATCGTTTTAATATAATAACATATGAATTATTTAGTTATATTTTACCCACTTAATTACATTTAAATAATATTTATATTATATTATACTATAATCTTATTTTTAGGCATGAAACACATTTTTTTAAAAACACTTTTAAATTTCCTAATATTTCTCCGTTTTAATTAATTAAACGTATCCCCTACTGAAAAAGGACATAAAATAAATTTGTAGATCATTCATCTTTAATTAAAAACATAAATTCATATAATTAATATTATTAGTTATAGAGATAATGTAAAATAAGATTATCCATGGAAAATTCATTTAAAAAAAACTAATTTCCCTCATGCATGAGAGTTTTATTTAAAATTAAATTTATCCACCACTTTGAATTGATAATGATGAAATTGTTTCAATATATGGAATAATAATAAATAATATAGTAACCCATAAATACTATACAAATTTTTACTTTAAAAAAAATATTTTGTTGATAAATTTCTTTAGGTGTAACACATTTTTAATCTTACACTACACAAAACACTGTATTACCTCTTGTTAAACAAAAGTAAGAGTTTTACCTCCATTTAACGAGTAAACTATCTTAAAACTAAAATTTTACACTATTGTAGTATATTTGGTCTATATAAATAATATTTTTTAGTTTTTAAATTTCAAAATCATCTTAAGGTGAATTTTTTTATTTTTCAGGGAAGTTTCATTTTTTATGAATAGTGAAAATACTACATTTTAATTGAAAATCCAAATTTCATTTAAATAAATATTAATGTTAAATTATAATTTTAATTGGTTATAAGGGTAAAAAGTTTAATTTTATTTCTATTAATCCAATTTAGTTCATTTCATAACTTTTATATTTAATTTACAATCATATTTATCATTTTCGAACATTTTCAAATAAAAAAGCATCTTTCTCTACAGGTCTACCGGATAAAATTTAATTTTAAATTTTCCACTTATGTGAATTGAATTTATATATATATATATACGGTGGTAATAAGTATAATCTTTTTGTTCTAATAATATCAACATAGTTTTTAACCAAAATTAATTTTGAAAGTAATTTAAATTATTTAAAGCGATTATGTTAAAAATATGTTTATTGAGTGGTTAAAAATTATTCATAAGAGAAAAATTACGTAGAAGCATGTCTGTAAGTAAATGGATTCCCATATTTATTATATATACCTAATGTTATCTAATTTTTTGAGTTTATGGGATATTATTCAATGAAACTGAGACATATAATAAAATAATTAATGAAAAGGAAAAAAAGGACCTTTATTAAATTTAACATTTAAAAATGATTGAGATTTTGGAAAAACATCATATAATCAGTTATAAAAACCATTTTGAAATTTTAATCCGTTATTTTTATCGTAATAATTTATCATAAATTTTTATATATGAATTAGTTTCATAAAATTCTTAGGAAATGCCAACGTAATGATTACTTAGTTGATCATAAAATAAAAGAAATGACACTAAAAAAATTTTATGTGAAGAAAGATAGAATAATTATTTCGTTAAATTATTTTTTAAGATCAATAGTTCATTTTAAATAGATTTTAACTAAATATATTTTTAATTCAATCATTTTTAGAATATTTTTTAATTTAAATAATATATAATGTGAAAGTTGACATTAATGTTATTTTATAATAAATGATATTTTATTAAAAGTGTTAAAATTAACTAAAAATACAATATGTTGCCAAATAATTTTTTTGTCTATAAATACTTAGAATGGAATATTCATTGACCAAATTATCTTTTATAATCAATATATTGACCCATAAATAGTAAATTATTGTGAGCACAGTTTGGGTTAAAAGAGTGTTTTTGCGTGTTACATGAGATTGTTTTAAATTTAATATCAAATAGAGAAGGGATTTATATTTTGTAATTTAGATATCATATTTATAATAAAATTTTTATATATTTAATAAAAATTCACAATTTAATTTGGACTTAATGGAATAATTACATGAGTTAAATAAATTGTTACCTAAATGAAAATCCAAAATGAAAAAATAATGAAACATAATGACTAAGGAACAATATGATAAAAATTAATTTATTTTTATGTGTTGTGAGTGTTTATAAGCCATAATCCTACTTTATATGTCCATTTATGAATCATATCATGTAAGGGAAACCTCCAAATAGTGATTAACTATTTATATTTACAATAATTTCACTTCCACTCTCATATAAAAAAGAAATTTCTCTTACCTTTCCTAACACCTCTCAAGCAACATTGGATAATAAAATGGATACCCAAATAAGATCCAAAAAATCATTCCCTAAACCAATATTCCAAAATTTTGGTTCAAATAAATCCAAATAATTATCTTTGAGAAAACCAAAATTATTTACTTGAAAAATATGTTACATTTCATAATGAAAACTTTTATTTTATTTATTTATTAAAAAATTAAATATATAATATTCTATATTAATAAGAAAAAATAAGTATCCAAAATATACTTATGTTCTTTTAATGATTATACCTACAACTACACACACTTCTGTCAATTGGGTGATGAAATTGCCTATTGTGATTACGGAGGACTACCGCCTCATGAAATGATGTCATTCACTTTTCCTTTACCACCTCTCATGGTTAAAAATTGTGATGGAAAAAATATTTTTATATGATATATATAATATATTTATTTTATTTATACCTACTAAATTTTTATATAGTACATACCTTCATGCTTTCCTTTATTCATAAATTTGATAACATTATTTTCGGATTTGTGGACTATCGCCTCCTCAAAGTAGTGTGATGGGTTCAATAATTAGATGGAATATATTTAAGTTGTGTTTAATTAAAAATATGTTACATATACGAAATAAATATTAGATAATTGACATAATTAAATTTTTAAAATATAATATATCATTTTCTTTATTTCCCTCTTTATACAATAAAAAAAGTAATAACGTCATTTATGGACGTTTCAACCACAGACTTGTCGAAGCAATGTGAATCCTTTTAAATAAACATAATTATATATATATGTATATATTATTAAATAACATGTTATTTATGATACAAATATCTTTATGGAAATTAAAAATTCAACTTACCTAAATTCCATAAATATCATTGAAAAAATATGAATCTTAATCACGTACATATACATCATACCATCTCTATGATTGTAATGTTTATTCATTTTTTATAACCGTAATTCCTGATTGGATTTAAAATATTAATTTTTGTATAGATATGATCAATATTTTATAATTATTATTCTTTATATGTTTATATTATAACCCAGTTGACCATAGTCGACCTACCAATGTCATTTTTAACACATGAAATGAATTTGGTCAAAACACCAGAAAAAAACATAATGGTTGAAATAGTTCAATAAAAATTTTAATAAGTGAACTAAAAAAGTAATAACAACATTTAAAAACATTCTCAATGATTTAAATAATTAATATATTTTTACTATTCAGGAACATAATTATACACATGAAAACTCATAAACAAGGAAAGATATTTCATCTCAATTTATATTCCATTATGTCATATTTGTTATTATGCACAAATTCTCTTTATTCTGATGTATATACTGCACCTTTTTAATACAATGTCATGATTAAATTACACTTTATGGTATTTTATGTTTCACTTTGAACTATCTCATTCAATGGTTTTTGGAATTACAATTACCAAGTGGTAAATGTTATGTTTTCAATATCACATTATTTTGTGATTGTTAAATTTCTATTGAAAAAATAAAATCATTATTATCATTTCCTAAAATATATATTAAATATACATATCCTCATGAAAACAATATTACTATTTATTAAACCTTATAAAATTTTTACATAGGATTTTCTCTTGGACTAGTATATGATTAACAGGGAAATTATTGATAAATACATAACATTTGTTCAATATGGATATTTGATAATGCATGTTATTTATGAATTAAATTTATTTTTAAAATACAAAGAGTTTCTTTACATATATTAAATGGGTAGTGGACCATTTAATGGAATCCCCATGATTCATGTTTTAGTCTTATAGGATGAAATTTATTGTCGAAAAACACTTTGAAATTGTTTCCAAGCTGTTTTAATTTATCAATATGACAGATCTTAACACAAATAACATGCATCCCTACCCACATACATAAACAATCTTCAGGATTGATCTTGATAGAATTATATTTAGGACATGGATTAATAGTTCATATTTACAACATTATTCATTATATCATTATTATTATTCCATGTGATTATTGGATTACATAGAATATCCATGATCATGTTTTAAGATCACGTGATTATTTATTTGGTAGTATTAAATAATATATTATTCTTACCATAATCTTATTCCATATTAATTCATGATAGCATCCATTACCCTTACTGAGCATTTGTGATCACACATATTTTATTCTTGCCCCCCGTGTATGTAGATGAGTTCTTAGAATGAGTTTGAGAGATGATGACAATTTAATTTTGTTATGTATTATGTTTATTTTTATTCCCAATGTAAAATGGGTTCCATATATCTAATATTGTTTTCCAAAACAGCTAAACTGATCTATCTATTAAGATTTTATTCCACATAATTTGGCCAATTTAACAAAGTAAGGCACAATTTCTGGGATTCTAGGGTTGGGTCTTTACAAATATTATGTAATATGTTCAACTTAATTTATAGAAAATATACATATTAAATATAATAAATATTTATTACAAGGATAAAAAGGAAAATATGGTAATTTGGGGAAATATTAATTTAACAATTACTTGAAA
This sequence comes from Viscum album, assembly GCA_963277665.1. Lineage (NCBI taxonomy): Eukaryota > Viridiplantae > Streptophyta > Magnoliopsida > Santalales > Viscaceae > Viscum > Viscum album. The sequence goes on along the minus strand of OY728156.1, from coordinate 1,425,355,622 downwards.
TAATTTATCAAAAATTGTATGAATACTTATATTTTCATATTACAATATTACTTGTTGATGTTTCTTTATAAATAAATAAGAATTGCATTTAACAATTATTAGATATTGATATGTTATAATAAAAGTTTCATATTTTATGTAATAAGAATTTTCGAATAAGACATTCCTTTTTATGAAATCAGGAAATTTCAAAATAAATTATCCCTTATTAATTTTATACAATAATGTTTTTTTCATAAATTTAAATGATTAAATAATTTTTATGAACACAAATGTAATTTTAATATGGATTTAAAAAACATTATATTGGAAAATCCATCATTTTTACATAAATTTATATTTATAATTTAAAATTGAAGATAGAATTATCTATTAAGAAATTTTGATTAAAAATAAAATAATTTTGAAATTAGAAATTCAAAATTATCAATTAATGAATTTTAATTTATTTTTTGCGGTATTCAAATTTTCCAATAAAAATTAAATAATATATTATTATACATTATGTTACATGACATCATAATGAAACAAAAATGATGTAATAAATTATATAAAGGAAATAAAAGACTAAATACAAGTTTCCCCATTAAATAATAAGTATTTTAAGTTATTTAATTAATTCTATAAATCCATTATCTTTCCTAAAAAAACATATATTATATTTTAATAGTTCAAAATCTTTTATTTATCAACCTGACTCAATTCCAAATCACCAAGTGTATTATTGTATTTAGTTAAACTCATTTAATTATAAAATAATAAAATAAACTCATTTTTTTAGAAACCACTAGATAAACCCATGGGAAGGTTTGAGGTTTTTATTACATTATTATATAGAGTAAAAAACCTATGTTTAGTAAATAATAATGAACCCCTCTCTGTCTTCCCATATAAACTCACCCAATCCTAATTTATATTTACTAAAAAACCCATAGAGAACATCCAAACTCTTAAATTGTATTTCTATAGTCCTTCCTAAGTTCCCCAAGATCTAGAGATGATCCTACCAGGCTATTGGAATCACCCTCTTAAGGTAAAGAACTTCTCTCTCTTGTTTTCTATTTAGTATACTTATTTTTATTTTTCCTTTTGATTCTCCAGGGGTTATGTTACCTTGATTTTACAATGTTCTCAATATTTTCCAATTTATGCACATATTGTGAGAGATTATTAATTCCCTCTCATTATAATTGTTACCCAAACTATTATTATACTAAAATATAGTAAGGGACCTATATGTATCATATTTTTTATTCAACCACCTTCATTGTATTTAGCCTTTTTTAACTTAATTGCACATGATTTCATGAATTTATAAATATTAATATATTGGAAAATTTATTTTATTATAATTATATTCTATTTTTTCTATCTCATTATAACTATTACCTAACCCATTACTATGCAGAAATTTATTAAGGGGAATCTCTTTCACTTATTTTCTGTTAAAGAACGTTATTTGAATTTACCCATTTGAATCTCAATTTGTTATTTTTTAATTCCTTTATAATTTTTCACTTACTATCCCATTAACTTTATTATATTCATAGATCACTTATTCAATCCCATTATGAATATAACTCATGCCGTAACTATGCTGAAATTTATCAAGTGACATGTCTTAATAATTTTTCATTCAAGCACCTTCCTTGTAATTAGCCTTCTGAATCTTAATAAAATATTTTTTAATGCCATTATATATTTCACATTACTATCAAATTGATTTTCTTTTTATTAAATATCAATTATTCCTCCTCGTTATAAATTTTTATTACATCTTTAATATCGCAATATTTAGTATTAGAATTATCACTCTTCAATTAAATTCAAGAATCTTATTTATTTATAGAATTTTGAATCTAAAATGGATATGATTTCATGCTTTTATAAATTTTATATTACAGTACAATTTATGAAATTATAATTATATATAATTTATTAACACTCATTTTAATAGATTTTTAATCCATTAAAATCATTAAATTTAGTAAGTTACCTCTATCGTTAAATTTTTATTCAAGGAGCTTTGTTGTATTTTGCCGTTTAAATATCAACGGTTATGTGTTCATGAAATTATACAAGTAGATTTTCAATAAATATTTTGTAGTTATTTTAAAATTTTATTTATTAACTCTTGTTATAAAATATATCAAATACTTTAATTTGTTTAAATTTAGTGTGGTGCATATATCTCTCAGTTTTTATTCAAGTAATTTCTTTGTATTTAGCCTCTTAAATATCAATTGGATTTTTTCATGAATTTATAGATACACCTATACTATAAAATTTATTTTATAACTACGATAGATCATTTATCCTATTCCAATTTTTTTAAATGATTTTATAAATATACCTAATATTTTGATTTACATGTGATGAATGACCCATCTCACACTCATTAATCAATCATATTATTCATTATTCACCACCATTGTGTTGTCGAAAATATCCTTTTTTCCATACTCTAAATATTTATTTTAGTAAGATACATAGATTATTCCTTTTAAATAATATATTATGATGTTTTATATTTTTCTTACAAACACCTAATTCTTCCCCTTTTATATCCAACAGATGATATACCCCTTTACATTCGATTAAATTTTTTTATCAATATATAGGTAATGTTATTATGCTAGTAAATTTTTATATCGATTTTTCAGTCAAAACATTTGTGATGTGTATATATATAACCATTTCCACCAAAGGTTATTCACCTAGGTTTTTTTTACAATTTTTTGTTTCGTAGATTCTGTGTAAGTACCCCAAAATCCATAATTGTGGGTTTAAATTTCACTAAATATATTATTTTTTATATAATCTATGTGGAACAATTATTCATGCACATGATGTGATTAATATGGGTATATCTAAATAGTGCACCAACTCAATGGGTAAAGTTTTAGTCTCATATGATTACATGTTTGGTGTATGGAATGTTTTCCTAAGAACATTATGTTTTGATGTATTGGTTGTTAACCTTGTCTAATTCTTATTATGACATGGTTAATTATTTTTCTTCCTTACTATGTCACATTAATGTTATCTTGATATATCATACATCATTGATCGTATTTATTATTCTCACAAAATTTTATTTCCCATGGAAAATATAATTGTCTAATATGTAATAATTTATTCATGATATTAATTATTTGTTCCATTACTTGTATTTATATCTCACTGCTTTCTTATGTATATTCCCATGTAATCCAATGATGTTTTAAAAGATACTGAATTCCAGAAGTTGTTAAGTGTGTTTTCAATATTTTTTTGTATCCATGTATCAAGATGTTGTGTTATGTAACTAATTACCCAAATACCCAGTAACTGCTGTTATGTAGAATTTTAATAAGTGTATTATTATGTAACAATAATTTTTTAATAAACCATAACTAATGTTTAATAAAATAAAGGTCTCTAAAAATTTGTATTAGAGGATTTTCATGTAATTTTGGTAATTCTATTACAAAACTCTAGAAAAAGCCTTAGGGGTAACACTATGTATTGGAAAACATCCCTATGTTTTGGTAATATATAGAGTTTGTGGTTTATTAGTAAATAAAATAATATATGGATAATATCAGAGTATTTAAGTCTAGAATAGATAGACCTAGAGGTGGAAACTCGAAAAAAAATATTGAGCTGGACTCGATTAGGAATAGTTGCATGACAACGAGCCTTACTGTGCATATATTTTCACACTCTTAGGGGAAATTCATTAGTAAAATCACAATATCATTATAAAACATTATTATGAGAATAAAAATACATATACTAGTAAATATAAAGAAATAGATCATTGATAACAATTATTGAATCCTTGAAATTCATATGTAATGGAAATACATTTCATTTATATGTTATCTATTTAATGTTATTAAAATTCCATTTGTTTGTTTATCTTTTCAAAAGTATTCATCTCAATTTTTTCTTTTGTATATTCAATGACTAAAATAAAAAGAACACAATTAAAACCCATATTTATGGGAGTTGTGATGAATTTTTATATAATATACCTACCATTATGGGGGATCAATAAAGACATGTTGTGATTATGAAAAACCTGCTAACATAATTCAAAATTAACAAGTGGAAAAAAGTTTTCTGTCCTAATTTATCAACGAATAAGAGGATGATGTATCAAGAATGTTTATTTGATGAAGCTAATAAAGGAAATAAGATTCATTTTTTCATCATATAATTGTTTTTTGATATAATTACCTTGGGAAATTCCACAAAATAACTCTACAGTGTTTGATGTGGGGGAAAATAAGCATACATTAGCTAGTTTCCATAAAAATTAATTAAGAGAAATATGGATAAGAAGAAATTAAATCCTACAAAAAACATTTTTTTTCAACATAATATATTTAATAAATGTGGTAATTATCTGAGTCTATTCTAAAATCCCACGGTAAAATCCATGACTATGTGAGGACCTATGATATGGAAATTGTTGAAGGGCAATGTTTGATGTGTTTATATATTAGTATTTGGGAATTATTTTGCAGAAGCAGTATATCAATGATATTATAGAAATAAGAATCATAAAACATCTAAAAATTTTCCATTCTAGTTTATGATTATGTATATGAAAAATATATTGAATGGTACCAATAACTAGTAAAAGTTATTTCGGGAAAATGTGATATTTTATAAAACACATGGTAGAGGGATTGATAACCCTTTAAGTGTGTTTTATATTGGGATAAATCCAATGTTCCTTGGGATGATAGTTCTATGTCTAAGAAAATATTTTATAAGTATTGATACAATATCTTGATATTTTATTATCTTTTTTAAAATTATTAAGTATATTTTAGGAATAATATTACATGATTAAATATTTTTTTATTTTGATGAGATTAAATATTTTTTGTATATTTTTATTTGGTTAAGTTATATATTAAGATTTGGTTTACTATAAAGGATTATTTTAGAGAATTATATTTTATTTTTGGGGATGTAAGTCTAGTGGTATGATACAATGTTGAGTTTATATCTGTTCTTTGGAATATATGGAAATTTATTTAATGAATGATCAATGATAAAACCTATGTACTTTTTTTGAATTTCAATGTTTTGTGTATTAATGTTAATTTATTATCAAGGTTATATTACATTGTGCACACAGTTTTGAATTTATTAAATAAAAGAATTATAAAATGTTATGATTTCATGGACAATGTGATTTATTAGAAGCCTATTAATTTTCACCATGCACAAAAAATTAATCTTGAGTACACATAATTTGGAAAAAAGAAGATATTTTAATAGAAATTAATTAAAGGATGAAACTATAATATTCAAAAATGTATATTTTCAAATTTTCATAGTATAGATGGTAAATTAATTATTTTTCTCCAGGAAAATAATCATAAATAAATTTATTTGAAATTATAATCATTTCTGGTGAATTGATGGCCATTTCCACCATCATGGAGTTTCAGTTATGTGTTAACTGACATTTTTATAACCATGTCCACTATAACATCTTATTTTTTCATGGTAGTGAGTTTTTTATTACATATATATAAATATTCACTTCCCAATAATTTTTTAAAACTTTTCATCCTAATTATTTGAAGAACTTTATACTAGTCTTTCTCTCTTTTCAGGTAAATGTATTTTTAATGTAACACCCTGAGATTTTATGAAAAGTATTATTTTAATTTCATTAATGTCCTGTGTTGTATTCTACACCAAGATTACCTTGCGCTATACGCAACATCGTATTAGCTTGCAGTATACGCAACACTATTCTTGGACCATGTTACACACAATTTTGATAATAGTTATTCTACGAAACATTGAGTATATATATATATATTCAATGTATAAATGAAATATGGTTGGATTCTGTTATACGAAACAATGAAGGATTCTTTCACAACACACAACCCTGACTTGGCTTGCATTACACGCAATCGCGACCTTCCTCGATAGCGTGTGTTGTACGCAATACCGAGTTTTAATAAACAATGACATATTATTATAATATTGTCATGAACTAGCCGTTATGAATAGTATTAACTAAATTTTAAATTTTATAACATTATTATTCATCATACACATTTTCTAGAACATGGTATAAGAACAAAATAAATTTTTCGTGTAAAATAATTATTTTTAAAAAAATGCAGTTTTGCCACCTTTTGATGGTACACCCACATTAAATATAGTTTCTGACATGTTTATAAGTTCAATTTGGAAAAATAAAATTTTTATTTGGAATCAAGAAATAAAAATTTACTTTGGATAAATTTTTCATATTATTTGGGTAACTTCCACATTTTAATGAATAGTAAAAACACGCTATATTTTAATTAAAAACAACTTTTTTCATCGTAATATCTTATGTGGTTAAATTATAATATTGAAGGGTTTTAAAGTATAAATAGAATATATTTTTACCGTTTAATATAATGTATGTCATTATCATTGATTTTACCTTGAATTTGTAGGTTAAATCAATTCAATCTTTTGCAATGTTTTAAACAAAAACCAGTTTTTATTCGACAACGGGATTAATTTTAATTTAATTTCTACAACTTCTGTGTGTTTAATTTTAAAAAATGGATTCCATATTTGGAATCAGTGGGTCCAAATTATGTTAATAGGCTACTTTTTATTTTTTGGAATTATGAACAGTAACTATGGTAAATTTTATTTACCGTAGTTAAAGGTAAATCGGGTAATTAAAGGTAAATATAATATTATAAAATTACCCTAACACATGCCAAAATTCTATTTTATGGCTAAAAGTAAACCCATGTCAAATAAGGGTCAGATTAGATTCATTTTAAGGACTTTTGACCATGAAAATAATTTAATTATTATTAAAACCAAAGAAAGTGACAACATGTCACTTTCTTAAATCTTATAAGTATAATAATTTTAATCTAGTGATAAACTTCATGAAACATAAAACATGAATAGTCTACAGAAATTTAATACAAGTATCTAAATCGTAGGAATTTATTTATAATATTTAGGGATTAAATAATTATCATTTATTATGACACAAAGATGATGCAGTAATTGTCTTATTAATGAAATTTTGACATAATTGATGTTATAAATGCCCAAATAAATGTAATTTGAGACTTGTTATGACTTAAACTAATTTTCTAGGTTAATATATCATGTTATTATTGATTTAAGTAACTTGTTTTGAACTTATAATTCTTTTATGAATTTTATAAAAATCATGTACCAAATAGTGTCATAATTGACATAAATTAGTTTTTAAAACAAATATAATATTATTTATTGTTATTTTATTCTAAAAAAATCATGGTTTGGCCAAATGACTTAGATAAGATTATATATATTAATAATAAACAACTTGGGGTTATTTTTTCTTGATATAGAATGTTTATTAAGCATATAGTGTAAGAAAAAAAAGACACGGTAAAAGTTAAATTATTTAACTTAGAGTTAAATCTAATTGATAAGGTTAAACTAATAACCTAAACTTTCTAAATCCTATTGAATGAGAGGATTTCGACCCATCCCCACCTTAGCCTCGAACTAAATCAATTTGGAGCTATTTAAAACCGAACTTGACTTTATAATAAAATAATATTTTTAGTTATTCCAAAGGTGCCCCTCTCCTCCCTTATAAAAGGGCACCTCCTCCCTCTCCTACTCACACAAATTTGATCCTTAAATCTCGTCCAAACCCTGCCAAATTATCTTCTACACTTCCCTAGAAACATTCTAGAGGTTCTTGTCTTCTTTAAAGACCAATCTTAATGCCCTAAGAGGAGGTTTCAAAGAGGCGTTTCGAAGAAGAGGTAATTTCTTCTCCCGATTCTTTCAAGCTTCTTTCTTCTTCAGCTTATTCTTCTTTAGTTGTTTCATTATAAAGTAATAACATCAGTATCACTAATATACTGATTTGTTATTATAAATATTAAACAACCCCATTTCACCTTCTATCCATTCTACGGAAAACAAAATCACCGCGCGTGCGTACGTACGGAATACCGTCTCCACGCCGTGGTGTAATCGGTTTGTCCACCAACACCTTACATGGATGGGTATAATGGTGTAAAGAATAACTATACATAGTTATTATAACATCATACTAATTCTGATATATTGTATCATCCACTCCAATTCAATTCAATAATCATTAAAATGATATCATCGCTCGTGCGTACGTACGGACTACCATCTCCACGATGCGATGAGATTCATTCTCCACTTTAACCATTCATGAATGATTATAAAGTACATATAATAAGTAATCATGAAATATATGACATAATAATGATACTGGATTTATGTGTATATATATGAATGTCATCTAATTAATTACGTTCAACTCAATAAGGAAACGAAAACAGCGTTCATGCGTACGTACGGCCTACCGTCTCCATGAACGGTGTATTTCTTTCCATTTAATGATTTATTATATATATGTATATTCTGAATATATATATATATAAATCATGTTTTATATTCTGGAATTATGTAATCATGATCTAAGTAATCATATGAATATTTACAAGTCAAAACACGGACGACAAATGAAACAATTTTACCCAAAACGCTCTTTAACATGGAATTTACAAAAGAACGGGTAATATAAAGTCATAAGTGAACCATATATGATATCATAACAATGAATATGATTCTGTAATAAGTCAATGAAATTATTTAAATCATTATACAGGAGGTTTAGACACTTACGAAGCAAATCGGACCTAAGGTAAGGGAAATTTCACAATCTCATTTTTATACGAGATTGTTTATACTTTGGAATTTACTGGGGTGTATTTTATCATCCACATCCATGTTTCCTAAATATTTAATATTATTTACATTCACCTACAATTGTTTAAATCCTATTTTACCCTTTGGTGAGTTTTTAGTAAATGATATGAAAGGAATCTTTTGTCGTTTTTCGTACGAGGTACTTTTTTGACTTTTCCGACAAAAGTACGAGAAGAATGTTTTTTTACTTATACAGCATGAATGGATTTTTAAAACATTATTTACAAGAAGCTTTCTTTACAAGTTATAAAGTTTATTTTTAATCAACATCTTTTAGTTTATAATTGTACGACATGTTAAGAAAGGAAAAGTGTTTTTGAAGACGAAAGGATATTTTCCTCAAGAATGGAGTTCAAGTGTTTTGTAACAATTATTTTCCATCTAAGAAAATAAAGGGTTCTGTTTTTCTACCCATGTTGATTTGATTATGTTGTGATGGAATTATATTTTTATGAATTCCTTTATCTTATATCAATTTTTTTATGATGTCATGTTGTTTAAAAATCCCATTTTTATTACATGGGTTATGCAATGATGTATGATTTATGAATTTGTGGCACACATAAGAATGGTATCATTACGAGATGGGTGGGACCTATATCTCCCTCCAATGCATTGGTTAAAGATTTTATATCTCATGAGATAGACATGGCTGGAACGGTAGGTTATACCGGTTCAGTGAAACAGGAATGAAACGAGGGTGACTCGGTTTAGAAAGGGACTTTGTCCACTAAGATAGTCTTGGAAATGAGTCTTGACTAACAAGAAATGATTCTCTATGATTATGTGTGAATGCCACAAAGTTTCATGTTTTATGTTATGATTATCGTGATAAATTTCACTGCCATGATTTACCCCATGTTATGAAATTATGATCTCTTTTTCAGGTTATGATTCCCAAAAATTATGTGCTTATGTATATGATGTGATTGATATTTCTTTTGTTTACCCTTACTGAGCATTTGAGCTCACCATTTTATGTTTTCTTTTCCCCAGGATATAAAGAAAGGTATTAGGTAAAAAATGAAGATCTTTATGGGATATTTTGATGATCTTTCACCACGATTAGAAGATTATATTCGGAGTTTCCAAAGACAATAAACTATTATGATCCTTGTGTGTGTGTTTTTGTTATGTACTAAGTATTCCGCAAATGTAATGTAATGTCCATGTACGTCAGGTTTTCGGTCTCTACATTTAAACATTCTCTCAGAGTGGGTATAAATAAAAATATTCAAAATCTAAAACATTTATTTCTATGATAAAGTTAAAATTTAAAGGACTCAATTTATTAATGTTGGGGACATTATAGTTACATTATTTTTGAAAAACATTATATTATTTTCAAGAGTTTATGCAATATGAATCAAAAAACCCATAAAAATAAAGGTTATTCTTATATAGTCATTATAATCATGATATTAAATTTATGTATTTGAATAAAAATATAAATATTTGTAACTATTTATTTATTTTCTATTAAGAATAAAAACATTTATAAAAAATTATAAAATAATCACTCAATTTTTATTAATGTCATTTCATTCTTCAAAAATATGTTTTCCTAAAAAAATATTTTTATTTTTGTGTGTGTAAAATATCGTAATTAATTTTTTGTTTATTTAAAAAATTAATTTGATAAAATTAAAATCATTTTTTAAATCATATTATCAATAAGTTCATATGGTGAATGTTTTCCTCTTTTCCGAAAACAAAATTATATTAATGAACAGTGAAAATTAATGATTTTTTGTAAAATTGTAATCTATTTTGATAAATTAAGTGATTTAAAAAAATCATTATTATATTATTTGTATTTTAAAGAAAAATATTTTTATTTAGTAATATTTTTTAAAGTTAAATATACATTGATAATATTTATTCTATATTTTAGGATATATTTATTTTTATACTTGAAAATACATTTTTCTGAAAACTAATTTAAAATGCACAAATTTTCATAATTTTAATTCAATAAAAATAACCCTTAATTGAATTTATTTATAAAATTAAGGGATTAAAAATCTATCATTATTAATTTTAATTCATCTAACTATGATAACTAGTTTTAAAGATAAATTGAAACCACCATTTCCTAAAAAATTTGATTTTTTTAAAAAAACGGTTTTCCATCATGCTGATCAGTTTTTTTAAAGAAAATTTATCCATCTAATTTTATTGATTTTTATAAGATATATTCCATATTTATAATAATAATAATTAATATTTTTTAATAATTTCATCTCAATTTTTTTATAATAGGAAAAGTAAATATAGTAAATAATTATAACCATTGTTAATGAAAATTTGGGTAATTATGGGTAAAAATAATTTTTAAATGAATTTGAAATATGTTACCCTCATACTATGAATATTTTTATTTTAATATATTAATTATATTTTATGTTTTTTTACATATATTTTTGATTTGTTTTGAGAAAACAGAGGTTTTTATATGATAAAACAAAAAATTGATTTTTTCTGTAATATGAAATTTGAATTTATATATTTATTTATAAAAAAGTTAATAATATAAAAAAAAATATATTTTAATAAAATAAATTTTTAACTATTTATTATAAAATAAAAATGATAATATAATTTTTATGAATTCAGTAGTAACTCTTACAAGGGTTCCAAAAATGTCACTATCAAAAAACTAGTATATCTATATAAATATCGATTATTATTTGAACATTGAAAACTCGCATGTTTAAAAATTCGTAATATAAAATTAATATTTTTTTTTATTATCACACAAAAATTAACCAACAGTGAGTTTTTTAATAATTTATTGAGAAAGAAAATTTTTTAGGTAATTAATAAATATTGTATAAATATATAGTGTGTATTTTGACATCCCAATGAACCAAAAGAGACATAATTAATGTTATAATCGGTATTGATTACAAAATATTTCATTCCCCTATAAAATAATATGTTTTAGAGGTTATTTGATTAATTTTATAAGTATTTTTCTGACTAATCCTAAAAATATATCATAGTTTAATGTTTTAAACTCACTTCATTATTGATATTACTCACATACTCATAAATAATTATAATATTTTCTTTATTTCAAACCTTTTAAATATAAAATAAATAAATAAATTCTTTTTTAGTAGATACCATTGAATAATATAGGAAGATTTAGGGTTTTCATTACATTTATATGGAGTTTACAACTTATATTCCGTAAATAATAATGAACTTCCTTATCCCATCATTTATCATCCCATTAAATACCCTAGAGTTATTCATTAAAAACATTTTAGTACATCTACAATATTCCCTACCCACATTGGAGTCCTCCCAAGGATCCAGCAGGTTCTCAAGATGATCCTCCCTTGATTTTGGAATCACCCACTCAATGTAAGGGACTTCTCTCTCTCTCTCTTTTTCAATTCAAGAACATTATTTTAATTCAGCCATTTGTATCTATATTGGTTATATTTCATTCAATCATTAAATTTCATTAAATTTAAAATTTATGTTATTATAATGAGATATCATTTGATTCCTCTCATTATAACCATTACCAAGTTTATTATTGGGCTTAAATTTAGTAAGGGACCTTCATAACTTAATTTCTATTAAATGAAACTATTTATATTTAGCCTTTTGAATCCCAATCATTTATTTTTCAATTAATTTATAAATTTACCTATAATATCCATGTTATGTTATTATAGATAAATATCATTTATTCCCACTTCATATTATCTTTACATAAGATGTAAGAATTCTGAAATTTTGCATGGGACCACACTCTTTATCTCTGTCTTTCTCTTCAATTAAATCACCTTCTTTCTATTTATCATATTTAATATCAACTAGATATGTTTCCGTGAATTTAGATATTTCAGTTCTTTTCCCAGTTTAAATTCGTATAATTGTATTCAATTTATTGCATCTCTTTATATCCATTTCCAGAGACATTACTATATTGAAATTAAGTAATGGACATCTCACTTTAATTTTTCATCCAAAAACCTTATTATATTTAGCCTTTTTGAATATTAATTTTGTATTATTTAATGAATTTATAAATTATCCTTTAACATAAAATTGACGTTCTTATAAAGAGATATTATTTATTCCCTCTCTCTATAAGCTTTACCTACATTGTCACTATGTCAAGGTTTAGTTAGGGAACTCTCTCTTCTTTTTCACTCATGTACCTTATTTGTATATAGCCTTTTGAATGTAAATGGGTTATGTTGTCATGAATTTATAAATTTATCTATACATTAAAATTTTTATTATCATAATGAATGATCATTTTTTTACCTCACATTATATCCTTTACATAATCATTTAATATGTGGAAATTTTGTATGGGACCACTCTGTCATCTTTTCCATGAAAGAATCATCATTGTATTTGTAATTTGTATATCAATTTGTTAATTTTTAAAGACTTTATAAATTTACATTTACCTAATAATTAATGTTATTATAATTTAAAATTATTTTTTCCTTCACGTTATAAGAATTTTTAAAGCAATTAATATGATAAAATGTAATATGACACCTATATCTCTTCTTTTCAATTCAAGAACCTGCTTTGCATTTTGAATTTTGAATATAAAATGGTATTTTTTTCATAAAACTAAAAATATAAATTTAGTATATAATTTGTTTCCTAAAAATTAGATATAATTTTTACCCTCTCATTATATCATTTAATTAAGATATTACTATGACTAAAATTAGTAAGGGATCAATGTTTTCTCATCTTTATTGAAAAACCATATACCGAACATCGCATTAATACATTAACATTACATCACATTTCAGGAATACTTAATGAGTTAAACAAATAGATACCAAAATACCATATTATTCTATTTCCATTTGATACATGGAAACATAAACACTAGTACATAATTGAGCTATATCATCTCCCACTAGGTTATTCTTGACAAAAACCCTTCTTATAATGATCAAACATAATACATATCTATATAAATTGAGGGAAAGAAAAAAATACAATGTGGTGAGCTCATATTCTCTATAAGGGTAAAAAAGGGAGATATATATGCATAATCTTGAGCATAAGATTATGATAACTTGAACATGAGAATAAAAGATCATTCTATGTATATCAAAGGACAAAAACATGTATCATGGAAAAAACAATGGTAGTTCCTAATAAATGAATCTTGTGGAATTATGTAACACAATAATTGAATGAATAACAAATGAATAAATTATGGAATATTTTAAAACACATAATAATATAATATGATTTTCATAATATCCAAGGAATCACTTCTAAGACCATATTTGTCATAAGGGTTCACTTTCCATACCATCTTGGTTGTCATGCTTCAGTTCTGTAGACATATTTGTGCCTCGAGTTCACTCCTCATACCATATTTGTAGTCATGATTCACTGACATAGACATATTAGTAGTCAAGTTTCACCCCCAGGGCCATATTAGTCTATCTCGTGAGATATAAATCTTTACCCATTGCATTGGATGGAGATATAGGCCCCACCCATCTCATAATGAAATCATACATACATAACCAAAAATATCAATTAAAATAATATCATAACCCATGAAATGAAATGGGTATACTAAAAGGGTAATTATTTTGTAACATGTGGAAAATGATACAGGTTTCATAATAACTTCATCAAAAGAAAAACCTATAAAGGAAAAATGATTTTTTAAACATATAACACGTTAAATTAAAACTGATTTCATAAACATATATACCATGAGAGTGAAATTTTTTTCATATATATATATCTAACCTATAAAAGTATAATTGGTTCCTTGAAGACTATAATATTATGCATAACCCATGAAAAAAATCAATATAAATGAAACCTTTAGAACGTTTCCTAGAAAGGCATGAGTAACATCAATGTATGGAATATTTGATAGAAAATAGCATGTAAAGATTCTTTGAATTTATTTCTTGTTGAAAATATCATTTCTTATTTTAAAAAGTATTTTTAATACATTGAAACGTTTAAAATTAATTTTCGTAGAAACTACCTTGATAAATTATAATGAAAAATTGAAATTATTTTGATAAACAATTTCCTTGAAAACATACAAAATATGCCTCAAAACATTATAAAAGGATTTTACATTAAAAAACATTTGAAACATTAAATAAATTCATGAAATTGTTTTGTAATCCCTTTTTAATGCCCTGAACGTAGTTACCCAGAGTCGGTTCATTATTATATAACATTGGAATGATCACAAATGATCATGTCTTGAAAGACTGATTATTTTAATAACCTTGGAATTACTTGAAAGATACATAAGTTTTACATTACATAAAATAAATACAACAGCCTTGTCCTCTTTGAACACACTTATATCCTTAGCCTATCCTTATAGTTCAACTATAAAATACTTTACATTCTGGGAAAAAAATAAAACATAGAAAGGGATGAGATCAGATACCTAGAAAGGATAACAATATATCGGAGACTTTTATAAATATGCATAAACCTTTAAGGCAATGTATAAGACTAAAACAAAATTCTTTTAAACATAAACTTCATCATAATATGGAAAATATAAATCAAATAATTCCATTTACTTTTTCACATGGATATTCTACTAGTTGAATAATCACATGCAATATCAGTAGCCAATTTCATAATGATGGAATGCATAATGCCGGACTTCCTAACCACATGGTCAAGGCCTCATTCCAAGAGTACAAATAGGATTTTATCCAGGACTTATGCCAAGATACTAGTTTTTCTTATGAGACCTACTAGTGCATCAGGGAGCTATAATGGGCTCTACCCGTCTCATACTAAGTCAAATTCATTACTCATATGAAAATGGAGAAAGATAACATAAACATTCATATTAAAAATCTCATAGGGAATGTCAAAACATTATCCATATGCCATTAATGAAATAAAAATAACACATCTATAGTGAAACATTATAAAAAACCTTCAATAGAATATATAAGATTTGTATCATAATATATCAACTTCAAACAATTGAAAAATCTATCAAAGGATATTGGTATAAATGAAATCAAAACTATTTGAGAGAAATATATCTTTCTATTTTGAAATCATTAAAAAGTCAAATAATTATAAAAGAAAAAATTTAATTTGAAAATACTATTATAATCTTATAAGGGAATCTTTGAAGGTGTTATTATAGTAGAAAATAGCTGCACCCGTCGTATAAGTTAAAAAAACATTCTTACCTGAATTTGTCATAATGGTCCTAAAATAAATTAGTTGGAAAACAACGCAATGATAACATTCAACCCAATTTTTAAAAATTCAAATGGGGGTATAAATGACTTTACCCCATAGTGTTTGAAATAGTAAAAATTTTTTGAAATTAATTTTTAAGAAACACGGTTGTGGATGATAAATAGGTCACAGTAGATACTCACGTATAAAAACCTCAGATAATGAAGAGATTGTAGAATTCACCCTTATCTATTAGTTTTCCCTGATGGATGGTATGTTAAACTCTTGTATAATATATAAGTCATTATTATTAAATTATACAAGAACCACATACATAAATATCCTCCAATGTCCCTAAGGCCTTCATTTTTATTGATTTCTGATAATCCACCTTTCAAGGGGTGAGGTGGAACCCTTACAAGGCACGTAGGCATAAGTATTACATGGCCTGTACGCCTTAGAAGAATTCATTGCCCTAAGGCTTCAAAAATTACATACATCCCAAACTAACTACTTGTAACTACTCCTCCCTAGCATCTTCATCGTGAACATACATAAATATGATATCATATATGATCTTCTAATATTGATTTGTTAATAATATTTCTCTAGTATCATTGTTTCGGGTGTGAACTAATTCATTTTATTTTATATTCTTAGTTATGTTGGCCATGTTTGTTACAGATAATAAGTATTTAATTCATATTAAGAATTATATTATGTTCTTAACCATTATTTTCTTTCATAAGATGAAAATATTTCTTGAATGATTACGGTGGAGAATGAATCTCATCGCGTTCGTTGAGACGGTAATCCGTACGTACGCACGAGCAACAATATCATTTTATTAATGGTGAAATTGTATATAATTGGATGGTATATCATATATACATAATCCTTAATATGTTATGTATATTATTTACATCTTTTATACTCAATATTATACCCATTCAAATAATTAAGTGTTTGAATAACAAACTACACCATGACGTGGAGATGGTATGTTGTACGTATGCACGTATAGTGACTAGTCATTAATAGGATGGATAAAATTATGAATATGGTTGTACCATATTTATAATAATTTCAAATTATGTATAAGTTATAGTAGTTATTATTTTGGTGTGGAAACAACAAATAATGAGGAAGTGCAAAAAGAAAGGAACTTTGAAATAGGTGGTGAAATTAATACCTCTTCTTCGGGTGTTTCCTTTTGAGTTGATCAAAAGGGCTCCTTAATATGGGTTTATGATCAAATTGTGGACTCTAGGTAGAGGTGAGGGTATTTGGGAGGATATTTGGGTAGGGTTTGGCTGCGACAAATGGCTTTGGTCGTGTGATTTTGAGAGAAGTGGAAATAATCTTTTATAAGAGAGGTGAGGGTCACTATAGGAAAACAATGAAATATTATTTTATTATACAACCCTAGTCGGTTTATAATGGCTGAAAAATAATTTATTTTGAGTATAAGGTGGTTATTGGTCGATAATCGCTCAATAATAGGTTTTATATAGGTTTAGATCACTATATTAAACTTGTCTTTTAGATTTAACTCTCAGTTAAATAGTTTATCTTTTACCTTTTATTCTTGTATTATTAAATTATATGATTAATTAACATAATATAAAATCCATAAAAACCCCATGTGGATCATTAATGACATATATATTATTATATTAATCATTTATAAAATCCTTAGATTTTTAGGATTATTATATCATTTAATAATATAGTTTTTGTTTTAAAATCTAATTGATGTCAATTTTGAAACTATTTAGTAATTGGTCCTTTAGGAAGTCATACTAGCATTATTACTTCAAAAAAAATTTATTGAATTAATGATAAAATTTCATATTAATATATAACATTAGTGTAACTCATCATAAGTGTCAATTTACTTTTATTTGGTTTTTTATAATATCAATTAGTTTAATCTCTCATTTATAAGGTAATTACTGTATATTCATTGTGTCATCAATAAATTTAATTATTTAAGGTATAAAAAATATAAATAAAATACTATAATGTAGGAAATATTCTTATCATTATAATAAATATTTATTGTCGAATTAATCTAATGTGTAACCCTATTTAATTTTTTTTCATATTTAACTTTGAATTTAACACTTTTAACACTTCCTGAAATAAAATAATAATAAATATCCTAATCTAATATAAGTAGACCAAAAGGGTGATATTTTATTTATAAGTTTGATTTTGGTCTAATAACACTTATCCAATAGAATTAGGACATGTATTATGTAAGAGCCCAAGATTTTATGAAAAATATTCATTTTAATTTCCTTAATGTCTTGTGTTGTACGCTACACCAAAAGGAGCATGCACAACACGCATCCTTTACTTACCTTGTATTACACGCATTCGCGACCTTCCTCGATAGCGTGTGTAGTACGCAATACCGAGTTTCACTAAACAATGATATGTTATTAAAATATTATTAAAACTAGCCATTATGAATAGTAATAACCACCTTTTAAAATTATAGAAATTTTAACTCTCAAAATGGACTTCATTTTTGGATTCGGAGTATCAAATCTAGCCTAAGGTGAAATTTTTGTACTCTTCGGATAACTTTCATTTTCTGATTAATAGTGAAAATTACTAAATTTTAATTAAAAACAATTTTTTTAATAGAAATAATTAATAGTGATAAATTATTAATTTTAGTGGTTTTAAAGTATATTTAGAATTTATTTTTACAATTCAATACAATGTTGGTCATTGGATTTAATTTCACATTTACACCATACATAAACAAGTGTTAATCTTTTGATAGTTATTATCTATTAAAAACACGCTATTTGTTGTGACAGCTGAAATTAATTATAAAATTAATTAATGCAACTTATATGTTGGGAATTTTGTAAAATAGAAATCATTTTTGAATTCGTAATATCAATTATATTTTAGGGTGAAATTTTGTCATTTATCTGAAAAACTTCAATTTTTGATGAATAGTGAAACTACTAAGTGGTAGTTAGAAAAGTTAATTTCTTCATAAATCTAAATTTTACCACTTCTGTGAATGGAATTTCAAAAATCCGAGAGACAGGGTTGATGTCAGTAAGTAAAATGTGGTTCAATGAGATGAAAATAATTTTTGGTGAATAGTAACTTTTTTACTTTTATTTACCACGGTTAGGGTAATTAAGGGTACAAATGATATTAATATTACCCTAACACATGTCTTAATCCTATTGGAAAATTTTATCTCGACCAAAAACAACCTTAAGTGTAAAATATTATCATTTAGGCCCACTTGGATTAGATTAGGACATTTATTATTATTTAATTCAAAGAAGAGTTAAAAGAGTTAAAATCAAAGTTTATTTACTAAAACATTTTTAATATAGGGTTATACAAAATATAATTTTGACTATAAATATTCATTAGAAATATAAAACGATTTCCTACATAATGGTATTTTATTTGTAATTTTTATACTTTAAATAATTTAATTTATTTATGACACAATGATGCTGTAGTAATTACCTTTTTAAGAAAATATTAACATAATTTATGTTATAAATGCCCAAATAAATGAAATTTGAGACTTTTTAGGACTTACACTAATTTTCTAGGTTAATATGACATGTTATTGTTGATTTAAGTAACTTGGTTAGAACTTATCATTCTGTTAAAAATTTCATAAAAATCATGTACCAAATAGTGTCAAAATTGACATAAATTAGTTTTTAAAACAAATATTATATTATTAATTGTTATTTAATTAATAAAAATCTAATGTTCGGCCAAATGACTTAGATAAGGATAGATATATTAATAATAAATAACTTGGGGTTCGTTTGACTTGATATAGTAAGATTAATAACCATATAGTGTAAGAAAACAAAAAGACACGGTAAAAGTTAAATTATTTAACTTAGAGTTAAATCTAATTGATAAGGTTAAAATAATAACCTAAACTTGTCTAAATCCTATTGTATGAGAGGCTTTAGACCCATCCCCACTTTATCTTCTAAATAAGACCATTTGTAACTATTATAAACCGAATTTGACCTTAATATTAAATAATATTTTGAGATTTTCCTAAGATGCTCCTCTCCTCCCTTACAAAAAGGCACCTCCTCCCTCTCTTCCTCACACAACTTTGAGCCTTCAAGCTCAGCCAACCCCTGACAAAATCTATTCTCCACTTCCCTAGTATCATCCTAGAGGTCCTGGTCTTCTTCAAAGACCATCCTTAGTTCTTTAAGTGGAGGTTAAGAAAAGGCGCGTCAAAAAGAGGTAATATCCATTACTGATATTTTTCAAATTTTTTCTTCTTCAACTTCTTCTTCTTTAGTTTTTTCATGATAAAGTAATAACATCAGTATTTCTTATATACTGATATGTTATTATAAATATGAAACAACTCTAATTAACCTTCTATCCATCGTACGGAAAAAGGAAATCACCGCGCGTGCGTACGTACAGAATACCGTCTCCACGCCGTGGTGTAATCTATTTTCCGCCACCACCATAATTGGAGGGGTATAATGGTGTAATAAGTAACTATATATGATTATTATAAAGTGATATTGATACTGAAATAGTATACATACACTTCAACACAATTCCACGACCATGGGAACGATATCATCGCTCGTGCGTACGTACGGACTACCGTCTCCACGACGCGATGAGATTCATTCTCAATGATTAACCATTCATGAATGATTATAAAGTATATATAGTAAGTACTAATGAAATATATGACATAATAATGATACTGTATTTATTTATATTTATGTCATCTACTTAATTCCATTCAATTTACTAAGGAAACAAAAACAGCGTTCATGCGTACGTACGGACTACCGTCTCCATGAACGGTGTATTTCCTTCCATTTACTGATTTATTATATATATTTATTGTGAATATATATATATATATATATATATATATCATGTTTTATATTCTTGAATTAAGTAATCATGATCTATGTAATCATATGAATTAAAAACACGAATGACAAATGAGACGAGTTTACCCAAAACGCTACTTTAACATGAATTTACAAAAGAACGGGTAATATAAAGTCACAAGTGGACCATATATGATATAATAACAGTGAATATGATTCTGGAATAAGTCAATAACATTATTTAAATCATTATACATGAGGTTGAACCACTTACAAATCAAGTCGGACCTAAGGTAAGTGAAATATCACAATATCATTTTTATCCGAGATTGTTTATACTTTGGTATTTACTGGGGTGTATTTTATCATCCACATCCATGTTTCCTCAATATGTAATATTATTTCCATTCACCTACAATTTTTTAAATCCAATTTTACAATTCGGTGAGTTTTTAGTAAAAGATATGAAAGGAATCTTTTGTCGTTTTTCATAAGAGGTACTTTATGACTTTTCCGACAAAAGTACGAAAAGAATGTTTTTTTAACTTATACGGCATGAATGGATTTTTAAAATAATATTTCCACAAAGCTTCCTTTACAAGTTTTCAAGTTTATTTTTAAATTCTTTTAGTTTATAATTGTACGACATGTTAAGAAAGGAAAAGTGTTTTTGAAGAAGAAAGGATATTTTCCTCAAGAATGGAGTTCAAATGTTTTATCAAAATTATTTTCCATCTAAGATAATAAAGGGTTCTGTTTTTATCCCTATTATTACATTGATTTGATCATGTTGTGATGGAATTATTTTTATAAATTCCTTTATCTTATATGAATTATTTTATGATGTCATGATGTTTAAGATTCCCATTTTTTTACATGGGTTATGTAATGATGTATGGTTTATCATTTTGTGGGACACATAAGAATTGTATCATTATGAGATGGGTGGGACCTATATATCCATCCAATGCATTGGGTAAAGATTTTATATCTCATGAGATATACAGGGCTGGAACGGTAGGTTATACTGGTTCAGTGAAACAGGACTGGAACGAGGGTGACTCGGTTCAGAAAGGGACTTTGTCCACTAAGATAGTCTTGGCAATGAGTCTTGACTAACAAGAAATGATTCTCTATGATTATGTGTGTATTCCACAAAGTTTTATGTTTTATGTAATGATTATTGTGATTACAGTTCACTGCCATGAGTTATCCCAGGTTATGAAATTATGATCTCTTTTACATGTTAAGATTTCCATAAGATATGCGCTTATGTATATGATGTGATTGATATTTCTTTTATTTACCCTCATTGAGCATTTGAGCTCACCCTTTTATGTTTTCTTTTCCCCAGGATATAAAGAAAGGTTTTAGGTATAAAAAAAGAAGATCTTATGGGAGATGTTGAAGATCTTTCACCAGGATTAGAAGATTTTATTCCGAGTTTCCAAAGACACTAAACTATTACGATCCCTGTGTGTGTGTTTTGTTATGTACTAAGTATTCTGCAAAAGTAATGTAATGTTCATGTACGTCATGCTTCGAGTCTCTACAGTTGGTATCAGAGGAAAGGTTTAGTCAACCTTTGGAAACTATGATGTGAGAATGTTAGTGAGATCCCTAGAGATATTTCTAAGGTATCTCTAGGGATGTCCCTATGGATAAGTATACGTATAGGTTATAGTACTAGAATTACGCTAACGATCATAGAATTAAACCTAAGATATTAGATATTGAAGGTACTCCCCAATTATTATGTTGTTTTCCCTAGCATGATTTTTTCCTCTCACACTATTCTTTTTGGGTTTTAGATGATGGCTGGAACCCGAAGGAACTGTGTTGATCAATGCAATGGACAATACAATGATTGTCCTCCTGAACAAACAAATGTTATGGGAGATGGAGTGAAAAATCCTATTTCTATACTTACACAAGCTATGAAACATTCTCGACTTCCAAATGAGCAGAGAAGGGAACAATATTCTATTGAGTCCTTCATGAGGAAACGTCCACCTTCTTTCAGTTGGACTTCCGATCCACTTTTTGCTGAACAATGGATCAGTACCACTGAAAAGATATTTTTAGTTCTTCAATGTTTTGAACATGATAATGTCATCTTAGCAGTATATCGTTTGGAAGGTGAAGTTGATCAATGGTGGAATCTTATCAAGAATACCAGGCGAAGAGATGAAATTGAGTCCATGGAATGGGACGAGTTCAAGAACTTGTTTTTCAGTAAGTACATCCCTCGTATTCTTCAAACAAAGATGGAAAAGGAGTTTCTTGAGCTGAAGTAGAAGGATGGTGAATCTGTTGGTATATACGAAGCGAATTTTACAAGACTTGCAAGGTATGCATCTGGCATTATCATCTAACCTGAAACTAAAGTTGATCGATTTTTCAGTGGCTTAAAACCAAGTCTTCGAAGGGCATTAGCTATAAGATACTTCAGTAGCTATGAAGAAATTGTGTGTTGTGCTATCAAGGTAGAAATGGAAGCTGGTGTTACATATCCATCTCATGGTTTTGACAAGAAACGAAAGATGGAGTTCAAGGAGAAATCTTAGAATAATGGTGAAAAGAAGATGAATGTTTCCTTTTGCACAAAGTGTGGAAAGAAGCATGGTGGAGATTGTCATAAAGGGACTAGAAAATGTTTTAAGTGTGGAAAAGAAGGACATCGAGCAGCTGAGTGTCGAAGTAATGGAAAAAGGGTTTCTAATGATGTGAATAAATCAAACACTGCAGAGAACGCACCACCAACACTTCAATTCTTCAAGTGCAAGTAAATGGGGCATTATGCTAATAAATGCCCTAATTCAAAGGTTAGTGATGATCAACATGAGCAACCACTTAATGCAAAGGACAAAGGGAAGTCACATGCGATCACTATTGGAGATGTTGAATATGAAAAAGATGTGGTGGAATGATTAAGTGTTTATGGAATGGGATTCCAAAATATTGTTGTATCATAAAGTATTGAAATATTTATGTGTTGGTCTAATGTGGTATTAAAAGTGATTGAGATATTTAACAGTATTCATGAGCTCATGATTGATATAAGGACTAAGTGATATCATGGTTTGAGTATATAGAATTTTGAGGATTTTGGTATGCGGAAAGTGTTAACTTTTAATTGCATTCATGTTTTCACTAAGGGTATTCAAGAGAATACATGATTAAGGACATTGAATGTTTGGAATGTGACCAAAAAAACATATCTTATGATATATGGGGATCATTGATGGTATTAAATCTCTGGTAATTGTTTTCACTATGAGAGTGGACTGCAATATTATGGATAAGACTAATGATTGGAATGGATTATGTTGGACATAAGTTAGTATTGTTTAAGGATAGAAGTTTTTTTGATATTATTGATGGGATGTTATAGTAATATAGTTTTAGAAAAAGCACAACCTGCAAGATGGGCGACAGCCCATCCCGTCGGACAAGACTGTGGGAATCGAACAAACAACCGAAGTGCGACTGGCCTTTATCGCCTACCACTGGCCTACAGGAAGTCCCTGTTTAGTAGAAACTAGTTTTATTATATTAAGCAGTATGATATATGAAGTATAAGTCCATTTTAGGAACCATATATGATTAATCTCACTATAGATCGACTTATGTATATAATTTTTGCTAACCTTTTGTTTGAGACAGATGGAATGACTCGTCATTCTATCACATGATCTGTTACACTTCACGAATAACAAATTCAACTTCATTTATTGAAGAGATGAAGTGGAAATTGTTCAAGGCACAAAAAATAGTGAGATTGTACCAAAATAAAGTTTGTATTTATTCTAATTCAAAATTTTCAACTTTAGGGAAATGATCTTGAAAACCAAAAATGTTGTCCTAGTGCCCTTATATCTGATGAATCAGATGGTACCCTAGATCGTCACAAATTTATGGCTTTGTGATTTATGGCTTTACCATAGCCATGTTCTCTACCACTCTCCATCAGAACATGATGGTTAGATTTCTCTTCCATATCCATATTTTCACCTATGTGGAAACCCAGTGACTAGTTTATTTAGGTAACCGTTACGTTTCATACTTTTTTTTTTAAAGATTGGTTTTGGTATTCCTTTTTACGATGTGGGTTTCTATTAAAGAAACTTTCGAATAGTAAACCATTTATAACCCCGACGAATTTCGAGGGCAAAATTCATTTTAAGGGGGGTAGAATGTAACAGGCCAAGCTTTTATGAAAAATATTCTTTTTAATTTCATTAATGTCTTGTGTTGTACGCTACACCAAAAGGAGCTTGCACAACACGCATCCGTGACTTGCCTTGTATTACACGCAATGGTGACCTTCCTCGATAGCGTGTGTAGTACGCAATACAGAGTTTCACTAAACAACGATATGCTATTAAAATATTATTAAAACTAGCCATTATGAATAGTAGTAACCACCTTTTAAAATTTTAGAAATTTTATCTCTCAAAATGGACTTCATTTTTTTATTCGGAGTATCGAATTTAGCCTAAGGTGAAATTTTGGTACTTTTCGGATAAATTTCATTTTCTGATTAATAGTGAAAATTACTAAATTTTAATTAAAAACAATTTTTTTATCGAAATAATTAATAGTGATAAATTACTAATTTGAGTGGTTTTAAAGTATATTTAGAATATATTTTTACAATTCAATACAATGTTGGTCATTGGATGTAATTTGACATTTACACCAGACATAAACAAGTGTAAATCTTTTGATAGTTGTTATCTCTTAAAAACAAGCTATTTGTTGTGACAGCAGAAATTAATTATAAAATTACTTAGTGCAACTTATATGTTGGTAATTTTGTAAAATATAAATCATTTTTGAATTTGGAATATCAATTATAGTTTAGGGTGAAATTTTGGCATTTTTCTGAAAAACATCAATTTTTGATGAATAGTGAAACTACTAAGTGGTAGTTAAAAAAGTTAATTTCTTCATAAATCTTAATTTTACCGCTTCTGTGAATGGAATTTCAAAAATCCGAGAGACACGGATGATGTCAGTATGTAAAATGTGGTTCAATGAGATGAAAATAATTTTTGGTGAATAGTAACTTTTTACTTTTATTTACCACGGTTAGGGTAATTAAGGGTACAAATGATATTAATATTACCCTAAAACATGTCCTAATCCTATTGGAAAATTGTATCTCGACCAAAAACAACCATAAGTGTACAATATTATCATTTAGGCCCACTTGGATTAGATTAGGACATTTATTATTATTTAATTCAAAGAGTTAAAAGAGTTAAAATCAAAGTTTATTTACTAAAACATTTTTAATATAGGGTTATAAAAAATATAATTTTGACTATAAATATTCATTAGAAAGATAAAAATATTTCCTACATAATGGTATTTTATTTGTAATTTTTATACTTTAAATAATTTAATTTATTTATGACACAACGATGATGCAGTAATTACCTTTTTAATAAAATATTAACATAATTGATGTTATAAATGCCCAAATAAATGTAATTTGAGACTTTTTATGACTTACACTAATTTTATAGGTTAATATGACATGTTATTGTTGATTTAAGTAACTTGGTTCGAACTTATAATTCTTTTAAAAATTTCATAAAAATCATGTACCAAATAGTGTCAAAATTGACATAAATTAGTTTTTAAAACAAATATTATATTATTAATTGTTATTTAATTCCTAAAAATCTATGTTTCGGCCAAATGACTTATATAAAGATAGATATATTAATAATAAACAACTTGGGGTTCGTTTGGCTTCATATAGTAAGATTATTAACCATATAGTGTAAGAAAACAAAAAGACACGGTAAAAGTTAAATTATTTAACATAGAGTTAAATCTAATTGATAAGGTTAAAATATTAACCTAAACATGACTAAATACTATTGGATGAGAGGATTTAGAACCCTACCCACTTTAGCTTCTAAATAAGATCATTTGGATACATTATAAACCGTATTTGACCTTAATATTAAATAATATTTTGAGATTTTCCTAAGATGCCCCTCTCCTCCCTTATAAAAGGGCACCTCCTCCCTCTCTTCCTCACACAACTTTGAGCCTTCATGCTCGGCCAACCCCTTCCAAAATCTCTTCTCCACTTCCCTAGTATCATCCTAGAGGTCCTGATCTTCTTCGAAGACCATCCTTAGTTCTTTAAGTGGAGGTTAAGAAAAGGCGCGTCAAAAAGAGGTAATATCTATTACCGATCTTTTTCAAATTCTTTCTTCTTCAACTTCTTCTTCATTAGTTGTTTCATGATAAAGTAATAACATCAGTATTTCTTATATACGGATATGTTATTATAAATATGAAACAACTCTAATTAACCTTCTATCCATCCTATGGAAAAAGGAAATCATCGCGCGTGCGTACGTACGGAATACCATCTCCACGCCGTGGTGTAATCTATTTTCCGCAACCACCATAATTGGATGGTTATAATGGTGTAATAAGTAACTATATATGATTATTATAAAGGGATATTTATACTAAAATAGTATACATACACTTCAACACAATTCCACGACCATGGGAATGATATCATCGCTCGTGCGTACGTACGGACTACCGTCTCCACGACGCGATGAGATTCATTCTCAATGATTAACATTTCATGAATGATTATAAAGTATATATAGTAAGTACTAATGAAATATATGACATAATAATGATACTGGATTTATTTATATTTATGTCATCTACTTAATTCCATTAAATTCAATAAGGAAATGAAAACAACGTTCATGCGTACGTACGGACTACCGTCTCCATGAACGGTGTATTTCTTTCCATTTACTGATTTATTATATATATTTATTCTGAATATATATATATAAATCATGTTTTATATTCTTGAATTATGTAATCATGATCTAAGTAATCATATGAATTAAAAACACGAACGACAAATGAGACGATTTTACCCAAAACGCTACTTTAACATGAATTTACAAAAGAACGGGTAATATAAAGTCATAAGTGGACCATACATGATATAATAACAATGAATATGATTCTGGAATAAGTCAATAACATGATTTAAATCATTATACTAGAGGTTGGGACACTTACAAAGCAAGTCGGACCTAAGGTAATGGAAACATCACAGTCTCATTTTTATCCGAGATTGTTTATACTTTGGTATTTACTGGGGTGTATTTTATCATCCACATCCATGTTTCCTCAATATGTAATATTATTTCCATTCACATACAATTGTTTAAATCCAATTTTACCCTTCGGTGAGTTTTTAGTAAAAGATATGAAAGGAATCTTTTGTTGTTTTTCATATGAGGTACTTTTTGACTTTTCTGACAAAAGTACAAAAAGAACGTTTTTTTAACTTATACGGCATGAATGGATTTTTAAAATATTATTTCCAAGAAGTGTCCTTTACAAGTTTTCAAGTTTATTTTTAACTTCTTTTAGTTTATAATTGTACGACATGTTAAGAAAGGAAAAGTTTTTTTGAAGAAGAATGGATATTTTCCTCAAGAATGGAGTTCAAGTGTTTTATCAAAATTATTTTCCATCTAAGATAATAAAGGTTTCTGTTTTTATCCCTATTATTAAATTTATTTGATCATGTTGTCATGGAATTATTTTTATAAATTCCTTTATCTTATATGAATTATTTTATGATGTCCCGATGTTTAAGATTCCCATTTTTATTACATGGGTTATGCAATGATGTATGGTTTATGATTTTGTGGCACACATAAAAATGGTATCATTATGAGATGGGTGGGACCTATATCTCCCTCCAATGCACTGGGTAAAGATTTTATATCTCATGAGATAGACAGGGCTGGAACGGTAGGTTATACCGGTTCAGTGAAACAGGACTGGAACGAGGGTGACTTGGTTCAGAAAGGGACTTTGACCACTAAAATAGTCTTGGAAACGAGTCTTGACTAAAAAGAAATGATTCTCTATGATTATGTGTGTATGCCACAAAGTTTCATGTTTTATGTTATGATTATTGTGATTACATTTCACTGCCATGAGTTATCCCAGGTTATGAAATTATGATCTCTTTTACAGGTTATGATTTCCAAAAGTTATGTGCTTATGTATATGATGTGATTGATATTTCTTTTGTTTACCCTTACTGAGCATTTGAGCTCACCCTTTTATGTTTTCTTTTCCCCAGGATATAGAGAATGGTTTTAGGTATAAAAAAAAGATGATCTTATGGGAGATGTTGAAGATCTTTCACCATGATTAAAAGATTTTATTCCGAGTTTCCAAAGACACTAAACTATTACGATCCTTGTGTGTGTGTTTTGTTATGTACTAAGTATTCCACAAAAGTAATGAAATGTTCATGTATGTCAAGCTTAAGGTCTCTATATATTAGGGTAATAATAATATCATTTTTACTATTAATTACCCTATTTACTTATAACCATGGTAAATAAAAGTCAAAAGTAAATATTCACCAAAAATTATTTTCATATTATTGAACCAAATTTTACCTAATAATATTAATCATGTCTCTCATATTTTTGAAATTAAATTAATAGAAGCGGTAAAATTACGTTTTATGCAAATTTTCTAATGTGCCTATAAGGTTGGTAAAAGATGGTAAAAAGTTCAATAAAATTTTGTATATATTATTTTATTACAAAATGACTCCAATGAATTGAGTTAAAATAATATTGGTATTATGTATATATTTTAACTGAAAATATACTGAAATAAAATAAATAATTATTTAAATAAATGTTTGGTATTAAACAATTACGTAGTGTATTTCACTATTCATCAAAAATAGAAAGTTTTCATAAAAATACCAAATATTCACCCAAAGATAATTTCGATATTCATAAATCAAATGATTATGTACATTTTGAAAAATAAAATTTATAAAATTTCAAAAAGTGGGTATTACTATTTATAACAGCTAGTTTGATTGGTCGTGGTGTGTCAAAACTCCATGTTTCGTACAACACAAGCTATTGAATTATTCAATGGGATACGTAATGTGAAAGACTGGGGTGTTAAATTCTCCCCTCCTCTAAATAATGTTTTCCTCAATATTTATGCAATATTACTTTACAATAAGATTTGGGTGGTTCTTCATCATATGTTTCCCAGGTTCCTACATTGCCACTTTTGTCTTATGGTTTCTCCAATGAACTTCCACCAGACGAGTCATCCGGTTTCTCAACACTTGTTCTCTGATGTCATGAATAATGATAGGCTCATCGCAATAAAATAGGTTGACTTCCTATTCTATTTCTTCATAGGTGAGTACATGCATCCGGTCAGGCATGTATTTTCTCAATAGTGATACGTGGAACACATCGTGATCTTTGGAGAGACTTAGCGGCATTTCCAAATGATAATCTACCTCTCCAATTTGTTTTAGAATTTCGAAAGGTCTGATGTAACTGGGACATAATTTTCCCTTTGTACCAAAAGGTCTAACACCCTTCCACAGAGATACCTTCAAAAAACATGATCTCTTACTTGAAATTCAAAATCCTTCTTTCAGTTGTCAACATAGCTCGTTTTCCTACTTTGAGATTCATTGATGTGGTTTTGGATAACATTCACCTTTTCCATTGTTTCCTCAACATGATCCGGTCCTATGAGTTTACTTTCACCAGTATCATCCCAACAAGTTGGTGGGTGACATCTATTTCCATATAACGCTTCATATGGTTCCATCTAAATCATTGAATGGAAGCTATTGTTATAGTACACTTGTACAAAAAGTAAATAATTATCCCAAATACGATGAAAATCAAGTGATAATGATCTCAACATGTTTTCTAAGGTTTGAATAGTTCATTCTAATTTTCCATTAGATTGAGGGTGGTAGGAAGTGCTAAAAAAATGTTCAGAATCTAAGGCCTTCTAAAGACATTTCTAGAATCATGATGTAAAATAGGGATCATGATTATAAACAATTGATAGGAGTACTCTATGATGTCTTATAAATTCAGTTATATATAGTATTGTTAGAAATTAATGTGGTAAATCGTTACTTATATCATGAAAATGTGCTGACATGGAAAGACGGTCAACAATTAACTATATTGCATCATTCCTTCTAAGTGTATTTGGTATCCCTATGACAAATTCCCTCATATAATCATCCCATTTCCACTCAGGTATAGGAAGAGGTTTCATGACTCTTTGGGATATTTCTTTCAAGATATTACCTGTTGACAAACCTCACATCATGACACATAATCAAGAAATCCCCCTCTTCATGTTGTCCCACCAAAAATGTTCCTACAAATATCTATACATCTTAGTGCTACCAGGGTCTATAGAAACATTCAAGCTAGGAGAATCATCCAACAATTCCATTTTTAGATCTTGTATGTTAGGAATACAAAGTCTCTTCCCATGTTTCAAAATTCCATCTTCATATATGAAGTCGATCAATCTCCCATCATTCACATCATTACTTTTATATTGAAACTCCTCCTCATCGGTCTAATAACCTTTTATCCTTTATACTGTAGATAGTTTGACAACAATTTGAAAATGTGTTAATGTTTCACCTTCCATGAATATTCCCATATCCATCTATACTAGATCCATGATCATAGGATCCCTTTTGACTCTCATATTGTTAAACACTCCATGATCCATTCTGTTCGAAGCGCCTACCACCTTATTTTTCTTCCCTAGGTGGTAGTGTAATCATAATCCTTGAGTAGCTAGATCCATTGAATTTGCATCATGTTGAGTTATTTTGTGAGACTATATACATCAAGCTATTGTGATCAATATATATCTCACATTTTCACCATATATATAGTGTATTCAAATAATCAAAGAGAATATTACAGCTACTAACTCAACATTTTTAGTGGGATCGTTTTATTCATGAATTTTTAGTTGTTGTGATGCATAGGCAATAATCTTATCATTCTGCATAAGGACACAACCAAGACCTTTCATTGAAGCATCACTATTAATAGCAAACCCATCATTCTTCAATGTTAGATTCATGAAATATGCATTGAAAAATCTTTTCATTAGTTATTCAAAACAATCTTCACACTCTTTTGTCAAGAAAAATTTAACCCCTTTTTGTGTGATCTTGGTTAATGGTTTTTCCAATCGGGAACAATTCTGGATGAAATGCTGATAATAACCTACTAAACCAATAAAACTATGTACCTTAGTTATACTCATCATTGTTGGACATTCATGTATTGCCATGGTCTTTGAAGGATCGATAGAGATTCCATCCTTAGAGATAATATATCCTAAAAAAATCTCCTGAATCCAGAATTCACACATCCTAAACTTCCCAAATAGTTCATTTCATTTGAGGGTTTTCATAATAGTGCGCAAATGATTTTCATGATATTCATAACTTTTTGAGTATACCAGGATTTCATCAATAAATACCACTACAAAGAATCAAGATATTCTTTCAAATATCTATTCATTAGTTCCATGAAAACAGAGGGTGAATTATTTATTCCAAAAGACATTACTGTAAACTCATAATCCTCATACCTTTGTGAAATGTTGTTTTCATAATGTCTTCCTTCATCACACATATCTGATGATGTCTTGATTGAATGTCAATCATTGAAAAATAATGAACTCCATGATGTTTTTCAAATAAAACATTAATGTGAGGAAGGGTATTCTTGTTCTTTATATTTATAGCATTGATCTTCCTGTAGTCAATGCCAAAACTCATTGATCCATCTTTCTTATTAATAAAAATAACAGGGGATCCCCATGTAGAATCACTAGAGAAAATATATCTTTTATATTCAAATCCTCATGTTTTTTCTTTATTCCAATAATTCCACAGTGGCCATTCAATAATTGGTCGTCGATATGGGCCTGAACTAGAAATTAAAACAATAAGAAACTCAATTTCATGTTCTAGAGGTTGTCCATGTAAATCCTTTGGAAACACACCAAAATATTCTTACACAATATGTACTTCCTCTATTTGAACATTGTTTTCCTCACCCTAAGATATTTCATTCTCTTCCTCCCTAATAATAGAATTTAGTTTAGCTAATGTGTGTGGATCTAGATAAGAATAAGGTGGTGGCATTTCTTCTCTAATGATAAGGTACTCCTTATCATCATCAATAATTGTAACATCCTTCTTCTTACAATAACTTTTTTTGCATCATGGTTTGGAAGTCAATACATTCTGGAGATTATATCAAATTTAACCATGGGTATGAGTATGATATCAACAGATAAAGAACATTTTTTATAACCTAATTGGAAAGGATTCACAAAACATTGTTGCAATGATACTTCCCTTTTGAGTTCTAGCTAACAACTCCCTTGTTAAATCAATTTGGAAATATCTAAATTTCTTAGCAAATTGAGAAGATATGAAATAATTCGATGATCTAGAATCAAATAAACCATTTTATAAACTTGAGTAAACCATAAAATTACCAACCACCACTTTTTCGGAGCTCAACCTTAGTAGTAGTGATCACATAAACATTGCCTTTATACCTCACCCTTTTATAAATTATGTTTTCTTAGATTTTAGGAAATTCATTTTCATCATTCCCAATTTCTCTACAATTGTAACATTCAACATTTATAGCCTCTTTATTTACCTTGAAATCATGAGCCTTGTGGCCTTTTTCAACATACTTATAATAGACTCTAATTCCTTTCAGGCAAGTGTTGGGGTGTTTTTTCCCACATTTACTATAGGATGGATATTCAACTATTCACATCATCCCCTTATTTCCATTTCCATAGTGTTCAATAGATCTCTTCTTATTTTTCTTTTCTTTAAAGTCATAGGACATAGAGAATTCCTTTTCAATCATGATAGCACATGAGACAATATATTTGTATGATTAGAAGGATTGTGAGACTAATTCTTGATATAGAAATGGTTTTAACTCATCAAAGAATCGATCCATCAAACTCTTTGGGTTTTGTATACAATCTATTTCTTTTCCTTTTGTTCTTGTAAATTTATCCTCGTAATTTTTGACATTCTCATCCTCCTTTTTCCTCAGACTCAGAAATTGTATTTCTATATCCATTCAATGGTCACGAGGAAATTATTTTTCAAATAGAATCTTATGAAACTCTATCCATTCCATATTTTTTTACTTCTTCATCATTCTTTGTGTTTTTAATTAATTACCACCATTTATCTACATCTCTTATGAGGTGATAAAATTCCATGTTAACTTTTTCCCTTTCGATACACCTCAAAGAATGAAATATTTTATCTAAGGAACTTATACATTTCTTAATTACAAATGGATTTGTAGTCCTATTGAATTTTTGTGGTTGTTGCCTCATGAAACGGTCTAACATTGATCCTCCGTGTTGTCGATCATGGGGCTCTATATTGGTATGTTTATTACTCATAACATGAGTGAGTTGTCCCAGTATGGTGATATGTTGATCAACACCAGTTGCAACCCCAGTTCCACTATAATAATCTTGAGTAAAATAGAAATCACTTCATGGATTATGTGCATTTGTATGGTTTCCATTCCTTCCATTGGGATCCATTTATAAACAATTTCGTGCACTAGATTATTTTATGAATCGCAATACATAATTCCAAACATATAAAACATATAACAAAAATTGAAAAGTTTATGGATATATTCCATAATCATAATAATGTTTTCTTTGAGGAGGTATAGACTCATATATTCTTCATAATAGATTGTAATGAATATGTTAATTATCCTATGCATATCCCCCATGAGTGTCGTAACCAAGAGTGTTGTAAGGCCCGTTGTCATGTTCCAGGATACCCCAGGTCAAGCCACAAACTCCTTGTTAGTGTTTTCACTCATAGGTACATCATTTCTCGAGTTGTCCCTACCTACTAGTATTCATACTGGGCTGTATTTCTATAAAAATACACAAAATATCTACATTACCAAAATTCTATGAAGTTCTTCTATACTAATCCTCAATGTCTATCATAAGATAATGTTCTCTAATCAGATTTTTTTAAATCTATCTTCCAAGGTTTTTACTAAAATTTCTCATATACCAACTGTAATGCCCTGACCCAAGTTACTAAGAGATGGTGCATTATTACATAACATTTTCATGATCACAAAAGATCAAATATCAAAAGACCGATTAGTTTAGTAGCACTGGACGTACATGATACAAACATATTTTTTACATTACATCATAAAAAAAATTTCCCCCATTGAACACATTTATATCCATATCTTATCCATAAAGTGCAACCATAAAATACTTATTCACATCATGGGAAAATAAAAACTAGAAATGGGTGATCTAGGATGCTATATAAGGATAAAAATATAGAGGAATCATTGATAAATAAAAATACACATTTTAGGTAATGTATAAGAAAAAAACAAATTCGTTTTAAAAATTAACATCAGCATAATATTGAAAATATAAATCAAATAATTCCATTTACTTATTCATATGGATATTCTACTAGTTGAATAATCACATTCATTATCAATAGCTAATTTTATAATGATTGAATGCATATTTCTAGACTTCATAAGCACAAAGTCAAGGCCTGGTGCCAATAAATCAAATAATATTTGGTCAAGGCACTTTGTCAAGACACTAGTTGGTATCATGAGACCTACTGATGCATCTAGGATCTATATAGGGCTCCAACCGTCACATACTAATCCCAATGCATTTCTCATATGAAAAGGTTGAAACATAACATAAATTTTCATATTAAAACTAGAATATGAAATAAAAATAATTTATCCATAAACCGTGAATGGAACAATAATAACACATCAATATTTAAAAATGTCACAAAACCTTCAGTACAATATGGATGATTTGTATCATAATAAATAAATTTCAAACAAGCGTAAAATCCATAAAATGGTGTTGACAAAGAAGAAATCTAAACAATTTAAGAGAAATATCTCATTCTATTGTGATATAATTTAAAAGTCACATTATTATAAAACAAAACATTTATTTTAAAAATACTCTTATATGCTTGTAATGGAAGCTTGGAAGCTGTTATAATGGTGGAAAATAGCCTCACCTGATGTATAAGTTAAAAAAACATTCTTACCGTAATTTGACAAAAAGGTAATAAAGTGCATTGTTTCGAAAATGACGGAAATAATACTTTCAAACCATTTTATAAAAGTCAAATGGGGGTAAAAATTAAATTAATCTATAGTATAATAAATATTAAAAAACATGAAATACATTTTTAATAAACACCGATACAGATGATTTAGAGGTCCTAGTAGATACTCACATATAAACAACCGTGGATAATGAAGAGATTGTAGAATAAACATTTACCTTGTAGTTTTCCTTGATAGAGGGTACGTTAACCTATTTTATAATATTTAAATCATTTTTATTGAATTATACAATAACAACATGCATATATATAATATCATATATGATCATCTAATATTTATTTTTTAATAATATTTTAGTATTATCAATGTTTTGGGTGTTAACGGATTCATTTTATTTTATACGATTGGTTACATAAGCCATGTTTATTATAGAAACGATATATTGTATTCATATCCAGAATGATATTATGTTTTTAATCATTATTTTTAATCTTATGATGGAAATTATTCTTGAATGATTACAATGGGGAATGAATCTAATTGCGTTAGTGGAGACCGTAATTTATACGTACACACGAGCGATAATATCATTCTACGAATGGTCAGGTCATATGTAATTGGATAAGTTATCATATATAAATAATAATTAACATTTAATATTTATTATTTACATCGGTTATACTCATTATTAAACGCATCCAAATAATTAATTATTTGAAAAACAAACTACACCATGATGTGGAGACGGTAAGTCGTACGTACGCACGTACAGTGACTTCCAATTCATTGGATGGATAAAATAATGAATATGATTATACCATATTTATAATAACATCAAATTATATATTAGTTAAATGCGTTATTATTTTTTATGGAAAAAACAAAGAAAGAGGAAGTGAAAGAATAAAAGAACTTTGGAAGATGTGGTGAAATTGTTGCCTCTCCTTCCGGTGTTTCCTTTTGAGTTGATCAAAAGGCCACCTTAGGAGGTCTTTCTGATCAAGACATGGCCTCTAGGTAAAATTTTGGGTAGTTGGGAGGATATTTGATCCATGTTTGGCTGAGAAAAATGGATTTGGAGGTGTTATTTTGAGAGAAGTGCAAGTACCCTTTTATAATAGTGGTGAGGGTCACTTTAAAAAAACCAAGAAATATTATTTTATTATACTATAATATTTTCTTTATAATAACACAAAAATAATTTATTTCCATGATATTTTAGGGAAGGGTCAAAAACCTCTCTACCAATAGTTTATATAGAGGGTTAGGTAATCATATTTTCCTTATCTTATAGAATTAACTATTAGTTTAATATTTTAACTTTTACCATGTATTCTTGTATTATTATATTATATGGTTACTAAACATACTATAAAATTCCAAGGGAACCCAAAGTTGTTATTTAATGACATATCTATTATTATTTAAGTCATTTGGCTGAACCTTAGGTTTTTAGGGTTATTATATCATTTAATAATATAGTATTTCTTTTAAATAACTCATTTATGCCAATTTTCACACTATTTAGTAATTGATTTTTTTGAAAGTCATAACAGCAATATAACTTCTAAAACAATTCATTAAATCAACGCTAACATGTCATATTAATCAAAAAAATTAATTTAATACATTAGAAGTCTCCATTTACATTTATTTGGATATTTATAATGTCAATTATTTTAATCATTCATTAATAAGGTGATTACTACACCATCATTGTGACATAAATAAATTTAATTTTTTAATGTCTAAAAATTATAAATAAAATACCATTATGTAGGAAATATTTTTATATTTCTAATGAATTATTATAGTCTAATTTATCTTTTGTATAACCCAATATTAAATATGGTTTAGTTATCAAACATTGTATTTAACAGTTTTAACTCTTCATGATATAAAATAATATTAAATGTCCTAATCAAATACATGTGGACAAAAATGATCATATTTTTTTTATTAATGATTATTTTGGTATAAAAAACTTTTTAATAGAATTAGTACATGTGTTAGGGTAATAATAATATCATTTTTACCTTTAATTACCCTATTTAATTTTAACCGTGGTAAATAAAATTCAAAAGTTACTATTCACCCCAAAAAATCTTATTGAACCAAATTTTACATACTGATACTAACCATATCTCCAAGGTTTTTGAAATTCAATTCACAGAAGAGGTAAAATTACATTTTTTTAAAATTTTCTAACGTGCCTATAAGGTCGATAAAAGAAGGTAAAAGTCCAATAAAAGTTTATACACCTAATTTTATTATAAAATGACAATAATGAATTGAATTGAACTAATATATGTAATATATATCTATTTTTACATAAAATAAACACAAAAATATAAATAATTACTTAAATAAAAATTCGATTTTAAAAATAATGAAGTATTTATCACTATTCATCCTAAATTTAATGTTTTCAGAAAGATACCAAAAATTATCTCTATGATAATTTCAATACTATGAATTAAAAAATTATGTCTATTTTGAAAAATAATATTTATAAAATTTTAAAAAGTGGGCATTACTATTGATAATGGCTTGTTAAATTGTTCGTCGTGTGTTAAAACTCCAAGTTCTGTAAAATGAAATCTATTGCATTATTCAAAGGGAATCGTACCATGGAAACTTGGGTTGTTACACAGTTTCATTTAAATTACCTTTGAAAAATATAATTATTTCTTGAAAATAGTTTGAAACCCATTTAATTGAAAATAAAATTGAAAAATTATAAAGAAAGACTGAAAATTTTCTCAAAACCATTTCATGAAAATAATTTGAAAAACAATTTCATAAAAATTAACCATTAAGACATATAATGGAATATTTATATAATTTTTTTAGTTAAATCTGTACATGTTGTATGATGTAAAACCGTCATTCCCTTTTCATTGTAAAATGGAAGAAAAATTACATGTTCAGAATGTGAGAAGAATATTCCATTGAAAAAATTGGTAAAACACAGAAAATGGGAAAATATAAATTTAATTATTATAGGAGAATAAAAAAATATTATTGTAAACACATTTTAGAAAACATGGTTTTAAAGGGACACATATTTCCATCGGAAGATATGGTAATGTTTTGATTTTGGAAGAAATGCATTCCTAAATATGTTATGCAGCAAAGAGTATATAAATTTTACCCATAAATGAATAAATCATGAATATCTAGAGGAGAATAAATTAATTAATTTTCTTGGTAGATGCATCATATGATTTCATCCAAGGGATCATAAACATAAAAAATCTTGATAAGCGATGATATTGGTTCAATAAACTCTTACCACATTGCAAATTTGAAACATACTACACCTCTAGGAAAATGAAATAACATGGAGATTAAAATATCATTTAATTAAGTGATATTATGGATATATAAATTTCATAGTTGGTATATATACACATCATGAAAAATATAGGTTAATAATATTCCATGTGTCTCAAAGACGTAAAAATGAGAAAAAATTACATTACTGATTTTTGAACATTTGAAACACATGTAATATTATAGATAGATCATAACATGGATATGTAAGTATCCATAATATTTTTAATAAGAATCATATAATACATCTATATTCAGTATACACACCACTCAAAATGAATGGGTGGTGAATAAAGCATGTATATCACATAAATAAAAAGTGAGAGGAAATCCCCTTACTTTCTATCTTGACTCTCATCATATGCATACAAACCACTTTTATAATAAATTTAAATTTATTATAACTATATCAAAAAATTATTTTCTTATATCTAAACCCATATATAGGTTTCTTATAACTTTATATCCCCCAATTAATAATAATTCAATGTTTTGATTATTCTTAGGGTAATATTTTCATTGTTTTTTGTATCTGTTTTAAATTTCAATATCTTTGGTTTTTGAACATATGTAAAAATTTAAATAATATAAATCATTATAGAAATATAAATAATATTTTTTATTTTTTATTACAAAAATATATATAATATATATTTCTAAAATAAAACACCCCTTTAATAGAGACAGTAGGTCGTAGGTATGCATGAATGTTGTTTACATTTAATTGTTTTGATGACATAAATAAATTAAATGACATATTAATATATATATTTATTAAATTACAATTTGTATATCATATATATAATATAATTTCACTAAGCTCTTACATAATACATTCCATGTAGTGTGTGAATGAATCATATTGATTTGAGAGGGCGGCAGTCCACACATTTTTAAACAAAATTATCGTATTTACCCCAAATGAAAATTAAAATGATACATGTATTAAAAAGAATTTTTAATCCTAAATACATAATAAATATAATATATTATATATATAAATATATTTTCCATCATAATTTCCACTATTATGTAGGATAAAATAGAAAATGAACAATAATCATTTAGTGAGGTGGTAGTTCGCCGTATACATAAATAGTATATTCATTACCAAATATATATAGAATGTTAAATGTGTAGGTAAAAGTATTATCATAAAAACATCATAGTTTATTTTTTATACAAGTTTCTATATACTATAATGGAATAAATATAGTGGAAGGGTTGAGAAATTAAAAAAATCAAAAAAGTTTGAGAGACGATGTTGCCTCTTAATTGCGTAACTCCTTTTGTTTTCTTACAAAAATATTCTATAGGATGATTTATGTCCAAGGGAAGGATTATATGAGTAATTTAGGCATTTTAGAAA
The DNA here is from genome assembly GCA_963277665.1 of Viscum album. NCBI lineage: Eukaryota > Viridiplantae > Streptophyta > Magnoliopsida > Santalales > Viscaceae > Viscum > Viscum album. The sequence continues at coordinate 1,425,314,976 of OY728156.1, read as the reverse complement.
GTTTATGTGTCATATATTCTCTTAACCTATGTGATTTTATGGGGGTCATGAAGAGGGATAGGTGGTGGCCTTTTGTAATAAAGGTGGAGTTACACTCTTGTAAATATTTGAATAGACAATTCTACCCATGTTTCTAATGTTTCATGAGTATTAAATAATTATCCAAAGTAGACCCATTGGAGTATAGAGACGCCTTATTTCCATAAAATCACTCTTTTATTTGTTTTTAAGTCATATTTGTTTTTAAATTTATGGTAAGGACCACAATATTGCATATTATTATCTAAATCAAAATAGTTAATTCTAATTACTTTCACTAGTCAATTTGGTGGAAAACAATTTCACCATATTATAAATTATAAATTAGGATGAATCCCAATATGAAATCCATTTTCCTAATTCCAATGATAGAATTATATGAAATTATTTTAATATTAAACACACTTATGGGGCGACATTGCTGTTTTTTATAGTAATAATGACCGAAGTGTGCTATGTTTTTATATCCAATTTCAATGTGAAATTGGTTCTAATTACCCATATTTGGTTAATTGATAAAAATATTATCTCATTATATTGTTAAATAATTTTAAAATATAATTTATCCTTATAAATAAATTAGATAAAAAATTAATTTTTAACTAAAATACAATATTTGAAAAGGCAGTTTTGAACTAAAATACAATATTTTTAAATATTAATTAAAAAATCAAACCTTCTATAAAAATAAAAATAAAATCATAAATTAATATTTTGGTTTATATTTTAATTATGAAGTTTATTTTTTCTTATTAAACCTATTATAGATCCAAATTTATTATTTAACATGGGTTAATAATTAAAATGGAGTAAAACTGACTGTATATAAAAAAATATAGGATTTTATGCATAAAATCAAGTTTGTTCTTATATTATGAATATAAAATAAACTAGATGAATATCAATAATATTCTATATAACATATAAAATATATATTAAATTAATATCACTCTCTAATTATAAATGATTTACTTTATTAGGGAAAAGAACATTCTGAACATAATATTAATAATATTTCCCTTTACATTAAATTACGTTTTATATTCATTTCTAATTAATCCATAACATATGAGAAGATATTAAATTTTTATATGCCATATATTATCATAAATTAGTTTATACTATTCATAACATCAAATGTATCATCTATGTTAGGTATTATTATATTAAAATATAATATTTTAATAAAATATTATTTTTTGGTAATCCATGGTCATGCGTGTTTTACAATCAATCATGGAGAGTTATTGTTGCATGTAACACAAGCTATCCTAGGTGTAACATGTAGGTCAAGATAAAATTGTTGTTGCGTTTAGCGCAAGATTAGTTTGGTGTTGTGCATAATGTAATCCAAACATACTGATTTAATTTATACTAAACTATTTTTAGTCTTGCTTGAAAGGAAAAATATAAAAATGATTAAAATAATATGAACAAAACAATTCAAAGAATATCATGCTCATATATTCTACCCAACATAAAATGAATTTTTCCCTCAAAATTCATCTAGTAAATAAAAGATTTTTTAATTTAAAGCTCCATTCAATATAAATCCTTTTTTAAAAATGAATATTAAAACATCCATTAAAAAGGGAATGTTAGAACCATAATGGTTGTCCAAAGAAACATATAACTGGGTTTCCACATTGAAGAACGTATGTTGGGGGTGAATATCGGACATAGAGTAAAAGAGTGAGTATTTATAGTAGTGATTGAGGTCATCAATCAAAAACAAGTTCAATGATTAAGAAATTTTGAAGGCCTAAACGTCAAAATTATGATAGATTTAAAAGACCATCGGTACAATAAAAATTAAGGTATTTGGACAACTAATTTTTTAATAATTATCCTAGCATTGATTTAAAATTTTATTGATGAATAATATAATAAAATATACTTACTAGATATATTTATATGAACAAAAAACCTTTATTTATTTTTTCTATTATATATTTCTAATTCATCCTTTATGTAATGAAATCGATGTCCCAAAATTAACATGGACTCCTGATGTGCTAAAATACACATTAAGTAAATCTTAATTAACATAATGGAATTAAATATATAACTATTTGTCTCAATCTATTCTTAAAAATCAATATGATTAGTAAAATACTCTGTAAACATAAAAATATACACTACGAGTTCATCATTAAAATTTATTAAACAAAATGAATTACTTCATGACCTTGAAATTCTGTGGGACAATGATAGTCTTGATAAACTTTTCGTCCTTTATTCAGGCGATCAAGACCCATAGCCTTTCTAGACTTCATTAGTTGTCACCTAAAATACATGATGTAATTTTCTAAAACTAAAATAATTTATTTTATAAAATAAAAAATATCGACATCCTTTAAATAGGATTATTCACTAAATTGGATTTTAACCAGTGGTTATAATACATAAATGGTGCATAAATAATTCCATTGAATATTAACCTAAACATTTCAGGAATGGTTGACCTTATAACACTTTAAAAAGATGTAAATAAAAAACATTAAAAATAAAATCATGAAATATAACTAATAGTGTTCCACCATATATCATTATGAAGATCTTGGTTTCAACATTATGAACATGTAAATTTAATCATCATATATTCTCATTATATATATTAATAACCTAAATTATCATAAATACATCTGGAAATCATACATGCTTCCTTATTCCATAGAATACATGATATATTCCGTAAATCAAAAAAATTTTAAACTTCATGCATGATAATATAAAATAAATGTCAATAAATTCATAATTAGTTCCAAATTAATAAGTACCATCCAATTTACATATATGCAATATATCATTATCCTAACAACATTATCATAAAACAAGGAGAATATTAAGGTCCATCATTCCCTTAGTCATGTATTTTAATGGATATCATCTTTCCATTAAATCATCATTCTATTTCTTTGGAACCATTCAATGTGTTCATGTAAATTCACATGGAAAAAAATTAACTGAACAATCCTTACATATTTCACCATTCAAAATTATTGAATCCAAATACAAGAAAACATTTTATTATTCCACTTTATATTTATTGTATTAACAAGGATACCACATCTTATTATGAAATACCTCTTTACTTTCACATTTCATCTATATTATCATTATCATCAATAATATAACCATTACTCACTCAAATGTTTTGGTCCCATTTTGGTTATTACATATTGGGACATTGAGTTGCATAATGATACTTTAATCCACACATAAAACACTTATCCTTTAATGGTGTCTTAGGGAGTCTTATATTCTCATCCATTTCATCAACTGAACTCTTAATTTTTCAATGTATTCATTCTCATTGTGTCCTTCTTTTTCCTAGTCGAATCATTTTCTTGTTCCAATAAGAAATTATCTTAATAACTTATTTCCAAATTCCTAGCACAAAAGAAACCAAATCTTATATCCTCCATGGTATCCATTACCTGGACACACCGTGAACTCTTTAATTATCATTCTAGGTGAGTTCTAGAGTTTGTTAAGGTATATGTTCTAAATCATGTTCTATGAAATATGATTCGGTATGATCACACCATCATTCACTCTAGGTTTCATCTTACATGACTACTCACCTCATCCATCACATTCACCATTATTCAAGTTTCTAATAGTTCCTTAAATTGTCTAAAAATAGAAAAATAGAGTGACCATTAATTATCATAGATGAAAACCATATTGTAGTGAAAAAAATATCATTTACGATGTCAAAATCATGATGTCTTCCATAGTAAATTAAAAACTATGTTCATCCTAGGTTATTTAGACAATGATGATATTTAAATCCTTCATGGTGGTTCATGAAGTTTTTTTGAATTCCCAAATCACTTCCACTAGGGCTGGTACAAGTTCCCGGGTCTCAAAACTAACACAAGGGAACGATTTACCCAAAATGGTAAACACAAAACAATGGATAACATCAATAAAATAGTACTATAAACTGACAACCAAACAGACCCTTCAACTAAAATCCAATTTAATGGTTTACAACTTGAGCCCACATCCAAAAAATACCCGACAACAAAAGAAACACTAACTCTAACTTAAACCTCCAAGAAAAAAGAGAGGTGAAACATTCACATGCCAGAAACACCGACATGCATGAGAAGACCATCAGAAACCAAAACCACCAACGCTGAGCATGACGCCTCAACTTGGAATACACAGAGAACAAGGTATACATAAACCCAAAGGTGTACGTTGTGTGTGAGAAAAGATCCATGCATGATGTCACCCAATAAAAAGGTTTCGCGTATAAACAATTAATGATAAATACATTTTCAATTTTAATTAAAACAAGGAAGTAAAATCTCAAACAGTTTTAATGAAAATTGATTTAAAGAAAACAGTTTTAAATGGTACAACTTAAATTAAAACACACATTCACTAACTTTTTATTAATATGACTAATGAGTCACACTGATGAGCGTATAGTAACCAATGATCACTAATATGGGAGAGACCGCATGGGTGCTAGCTATCATGGGTCTCTAGATCTTCGTGTCTCGGTGAAACGGGGCTTAGAAGGTCGTGACCCTTAGAAAACTTGTCTTAGAAGGCCACGCCCATCAGAAAACATTGCATAGAAGGTCATGACCCTCTGAAAACATGGATTAGAAAGCAACGACCCTCAGAAATGTATATGTTTAGTTAGTGTTACAATAGTCATTCCTTCCACTGAAACCGTGTTGACTCACCTCCGGAACACTAGCCCACTAGTCTAGTCTACCCTCCTAGATAATTGGGCTTCCCAATTTGTTCTCAAACAAGTTTCATGTTATGTCTCATGTCACACTAATGCATAAAATCCAAACAGGGTATTTACACATGAAAAATCACAATTTCACCCCCAAACCCACTTTTAAAACAATACACACACAAAATATTTTCAAAACATAATCTGCATAGGTTATATACAAAACATAACCATCTGGAGAATTTAAAATAAACCCACCACTAATGAACCACCCCTTGTACACGTAAATGCCATTTTGGAATAAGGCACAAACTAAAACATTTTTCAAACATGTTTCACACCATTATCATTACTAATTAAACCATAAAAAAATATAAAGAAATATTATAAGGGTGTCACATGGATTTTCACAAACTCATGTAACCATTTATAAACTCTAACACATTCACACCTCACACGCACTCAAATAAAATTTTAAAGTGTGACCTGCACCACCCAAATAGTTTGATGGAAATCCTAACACCGTATGAAAAACACAATAGCATAAACAACATAATTTAATAGGCTAGAAATAAATGCTTATAAAAGAATTTAGAAGATACTTTTTGGTGTTAACCACTAAACTCAAGAAAAAACTTCTTTCACGACCAAATGAACACGACGTCCAATCAAAAATACAGTTCGCACCACTTTCACAACTTAATAAGATAACCGCACAATTAAAAAGTCACTAATAGAGTTATCATCAGAAAACACCCAATAATAAGAAAAATATACTAAACAATATCAATTCAAATCAAACATCAAATAAAACAAACTTTACAAAACAAAAACATATTAAATAATATGATTAACAAATTATGAATTGCGAATTAATTCATCAAATAACAATTAGATGGGGAACCACCTACCATGGGTGAAGAATTTCCCAAAACCTATGAGAATCTCCAATCACACATAATGCACACCACATTAGAACTGAATTGGACCCTATAACAAGAATTTCAACCAAACTGAGATTCAACCATGACCCCTATTAAAACTCATAGACGCTAAAAGGAATGAAACTTCATGGAAGCGTAATGAAATTAACTAGATAGTGGAGAGGTTGCACCATAAGGGAGGTTCTGGTTTGGGCTTTGGCTATAAAGAAGCTAGATATGACAAGAGGGGGGTGTTCACAGGATGGAGTAGGGGCGGTCTGTTTAGTGCTTCACCGGATGAAGCAGGATGGCGGTATAGTGGAACATCGTCGGATAGAGAAGGGGGTAGTGGAATTTATCATCACAGAATGAATCAGGGGGTGGTGGATTGGCTCATTTCTGGATGAAGTAGGAGGGCAGCGATTTTGAGATGTGGAGGCTGCGCATTGGGGTGACATGGCTAGCCAGGCTGGACGAAGCTGCTGAGTATGGAGGGCGGGGGAGGCCACGGACAGTGCCTGTAGGTGATAGTGACGACGGTTGGAGGAGAGGATGGCGGCTTTCCATAGATGCAGAATGACAGGATATGGGAGAATGGGGGTGCCGCGACGGGGAGAAGGGGGAATGGGCCCGAAAATAAATTAAAACCCTAGAAAATGAAAAGAAAAATAAATAAATAAATAAGGGAAAAGAAAAAAAATTAAAATCCTGATAATAAATGATGATCATTATTATGATCATAATTATAACAAATTTTATGATAACTTAATAAATTAGCAACCATAATAATTAATTTAAACAGTATTAATAATCAATTAATTAAAACCATGACAAAAAGTATAATAATTATAGAAATAATCTTAATGTTCTTGTTTCTATTATTATTATTATTTTTACAATCACTATTGTTATTATTATGGTGGTTGTTATTATTATCAGAAAAACCATTAATCATTTTATTCTTCTCATTTAATTTTCTGAGAAATTATTTATTCTCCTAATTTATTAATTTTACTTCATTTAGTTGTCCTGAACAATGTGCAGGTCATGCGAGGAACCAAGCAAGGTCGTGCAGTGACCTAGTCAAATTCGTGCGGCTTCGACCATTTCATGCCCTTATGTTGGATGATTCTGAGCCCAAAATACTCATTTATCAGAAAAACGTTAAATTTCTATCGGTCTCGGCCCACACTCCGACCAAAATTTGAAAAAGAAAATAAATATTTTTTTTTGAAATATGGGTGTGCAAATTCTCCCCACCAAAAAGATTTCTCTCCACGGAAAGCCACAACTAGGACTGAAACCCAAAGTAGAAAACCAAACAACCTTAAGGTTCAAAAGGGATCCCCACAAACATAAAATTAAGAGGGGAGAAGGAATCATGCTCAGAGAAATTAACACAATGACATTTTAGAGAAACTCATAAAATGACTTTCTGATATGTGTCGCCTGCCTCAAAGTGCTTGAATGCCTCTAGTTGACTAATCAAGGAAGGGAACTCTCGTGCCCACAAAAACCAACATCACAAGTTGAAACATCTCAAGAACTATTAAACAAAAACCACATCATTTAGAAAGAATAAAAAAACATGGTCAAACCATGTACAAGGAACACTCTTATCACTTATCACCAAGCCATATTTAAAAAAACAAAAAGGTCGACATGGGGAAGCCCGAGGGGCTCCCCACCATTATGAAACTAACAACGCCCATGGTGATACTGGAAGACCAAAACAGGGAGGTCCGAGCATAGTTCCCTCCATCAAAGAAATTTCCATCATCAATTCATTCAAGAGACATTTTTGTGAGACCCAATGTGGGTCTCCCCACCATTAGAAGTAACAGCAGATATAGAACATTGAAAATTTTTTTATGGTGACCAAACACACGACCACAAGGTGAAGGGAGTGAGGGGCCCGACCACGGGCGTCAAAACCATGACCTAAGACTAACCTGAATCGCCACATCCCAAGATGAGAATTATTCAAATTTGGGACTAATTTACCCATAAAAATCTCAAGGACCACTAAAAGTGATTACATCTTCTGGGACGTAACCCCCAGGACACTAAGGCAATGAGAAGAACACGCCTCAAAATAGTCACATAATCCTTACACAACTAGATGGATTGTATGAAATGGAAGAACCATAGAAGACAATTTAAGCTAATTTTACTTTTAACATCAATGATATAAATAATGTCGGGGTCCAATACACTCCCATAATTCCTGAACATGTGCCATCTTCACTCCGAAGCCTTTGGCTGGAGCCCTAAATTTTTAAGCATATCCTTCCTCGCAGTTAGGTATTGAAGACTCTTGAACGGAGCTTCCCCTTTTGGTGTCACAAACAACCACACAGAAACTGAGACAACACCTGCAAAAACAAAAAAATATAACAACAAATTGATCATACATGGAACATTCACCAACACAAGAGCTGAAATGGTTCATGCACATCACCCTTTGTCATACTGAATGAGAACACGACACCACAAATCATCACAAGAACATGACCATTTCTTTTGAGAGGAACATTATACAGAGAGGGACTTCAAACTAGGTCTTAAACAACATGTGATTCCTACAGTCAATCATAGAATTCCCATGTGACTCGGTCTGCCAAACTAGTGGCCTAATGTAGACCCTTTCTTATATGAAACCAACGAAGGACCAAAGGTCATTTAAAATATTATCCTGCACCAGCCACTCCAGGATGCATCTTACTTTACACACTAGAATCTCCTCCACCATTTCCAAACATAACACTAAAATTAATGAGTTCAAACTTCACCCTTGACTACCAAAGTGAACTTACACTGCATGACATCATCTAACATGAGCCTTATAGCTGATGAAAGTACTACAAATCCCTTCAATACATTGGTCAACACTGATAATTCTAAACCACCTTCACCCTTCTCAGCTGTAATTCCTTTCACCATTTCTAGGGGGAACCTTCCAACACGACAGTGTCAAACTTTTTACCTGACGAGTCAGACACTCAAATACCAAAACTCCCTTAACCACTCCTCACATATAACATCCTGCTACAAGAGGATAAACTTAGTTGTAAAAAGGATAGGTGGGTTCAATTCTAGAATTCAAGAAGAGATTCCTATGATCAACTATAGGGTCGGCCAATGGCGAATTTCCTATGGCCACGCTTCAATCACATGTCAATGATTTATGGGGGCATAAAATAGTCACGAAATGAAAAAATGGACCCAACAAACTGGTATAATGGCCAAGACATACCTCAAGAAAACACAAAACGTGTAGGGGGAACCACTTCAAAGGCTCCCCGATGTAATTTTCAAAATAATTTACTAACTACATGATTGCATACCCACATAAAAATACGAATACAAACTCATGACACAAATCATTCATAAGGGATCCTCGGCTCAAAATGTCTCACATCCATCATTTCCAAAACAAAAGGACACACCACAGAAACACCGTTTATTAACACACCAAATTCTCATTTAAATATTTTTTTTGAAAATAAGTAAAGCTAGTTGGTTGTGCAAAAACCAATGGTGTCCCATGGGCCTCAAACATGCATGTTTCAATGCCACACTGATACCCACCTCATATCCATCCAGGAATTCATCCACTCATGCCATTGACCAATTCCCTATCCATATACACTCCTATATATGGTTTCCCATGAGTACACCAAGGATCAAAACCAAATTTTACCATTTTTCAAAACCAAAGCATTCAACCCCCACTTTTCAAACCTCCTACATCATTTTTTTTAATTTCATCATTTCAAAACATATTCCAAGAAAAAATCATTTTTACTTAAAACCATTTTTCCACGAATCCAAAACAAAGAGACGACGGAGAATGTAAGAAGAAACTAGTGTCAGTGGGATGACTGGGACAAATGGTTGGCGGCTATACACCAATCACACCACTACCACAGGGAGTATTCAATGACAATGTCCCCAGCTCCACATGGATTTCCAGACCATGAAAGCTCACTGGGACCACTGACCCCACTCCTTTTTCATATCCCCTAAACAAGATTAATCACAAGGACCAATGACTCAGACAAAACAAAACTTACTTTTGTAACTCGAGACCCGCCACAAGGTTTGCTAGCTAGGCACCTTTCTCATTTCTAGAATTTCGAGTTACGACACCCTTAACATTATTCTACCATAATCCTATCCAAAATGAACATGACCCAAGAGAGAAAATCTGGCTCTAACATCATTTTTTCACGAACCAAGTTGGGTCGCCATCCGACCTGGCACCCAACCGAGTCTGCGACATGGCCCGAAGGGGGTTCCCAATCACCACAGATAATCCCAAGTGCCCAGGTATCAAAACTAAAAAATGGGAATGATTTACCCGAAATGGTAAATGAAAAACAACTTAAATGTTAAATAAAATATAATAGTGAACTTACAACCTAACATAACCATGAACTAAAATCAAATTTAAAGGTTTACAACTTGAGCCAACATCCAAAAATAACCGACATAAAAAGAAACTCTAACTCTAATGCAAACCTCCAAGCAATAATATAGGTGAAACATTCACATGCCACAAACACCCACCTACACCTGAAACCATCAACGACTAAAACCACCATCGCTAAGCATGATTCCTCAACCTGGAATACACAGAGAATAAGGTCTACATACCACCAAAGGTGTATGTATGGTTTGAGGAAAGAGCCCAGAAGGACGCCACCCAATAAAAATGGTCCGTGTATAAGAATAAAATGATCAATAAGTTTGTAATTTTAATTAAATCAAGGAAGTAAATTCTTAAATAGATTTAAAGATAATATAATTAAAGAAAACATTTTAAAATGTAAAAACGTAAATTAAAACATACACGCACATACTTTTTTTGAAATAGCCAATGAGTCACACTGATGAGCATAATGCAACCAATGAGCACCAAAATGGGAGAGGATTCATGGGTGTTAGCTAGATTGGGTCCCTAGATCTTCATGTCTCGGTGAAACATGGCTTAGAAGGCCACAACCCACTAAAAAGAATATGTTTAGTTAGTGTTTCAATCGTCAGTCATGCCAATGAAACTAGGTCAAGTCACCTCCGGAACACTAGCCCACTAGTCTATTCTACTCTCCTAACTACCTAACCTTCCTGTTTGGTGCTCAAACTAGTTTCAAGTTCATGTCCCATGTCATACTAATTCATAAAAGACAAATAGGGTATTTACACACACAAAATCACAATTGCACACCCAAACCAGCTTTTAAAACCATTCACTCCCAAAATCATTTCAAAACACAATGATCATTGGTTACATACTCAACTAAACCATCTGGACAATATAAAAGACACCCAGTACTAACAAACCACTACTTACACATGTAAACACAATTTTGAAATATGGTGCACACTAAAAAAAATTTCAACCATGTTTGACACCATTATTGTAACTATGTATACCATAAAATACAATAAAATAAAATTCATAAATCGATAGTAAAAGGGTGTCACATGGCTTTGCACAAACTAAAGTAACCATTTATAAACTCAAACACATTCACACCTCACATGCACTCTAATTAATTTTTAATGTGTGACATGCACCACCAAAATAGTTTGAAGGAGAACCTTACACCGTATAAAAATCACAATAGCATAAACCACATAATTTAATAGGCCAGATATAGAGGCTTATAAAACTATTTAGAAGAAATTGCTTGGAGTTAACCAATAAACTCAAGAAATAACTAATTTCATGACTAAACATACACGACATCCTATCAAAAATATAGTTTGTACCACTTGCACTACTTAATAAGATAATTGAACAATTCAAAAGACACTAACATAGTTATCTATTGAAAACAACCAATAATATGAAAAATCTACTGAACAATTTCAATGAAAATAAAACCTTAAATAAAACCAGATTTGAACCACAAAAATTAATTAAATAATATGCTAAACAAATTAAAAATTAAAAGTTAATTCATCAAATAAAAATTACACAGGGAACCACCTACCTTGGGTGAATAATTTCCAAAAACCTTTGTGAATCTATATTCGCACCTAATGCACCACACTTGCGAACTGAATTAGACCCTAGAACAAGAATTGGAACCAAATTTAGATTCAACCACGACCCATAGAAAAACTCATAGCCGCTGGAAGGAATAAAACATCAAGGAAGACTAGTGAAATTGACCAGATCATGGGGAGGTCACACCCGAAGGGAGGCTGTGGTTTGGGCTTCAACCACAAAGAATCTATCTAGGATGAGAGGAGGGGGTGTTCTTTGGACGGAGTAGGGGTGGGATTTTCAGTGCTTTATCAGACAATGTAAGATTGTCGCAGAGTGGTGGGTCTCCAAACGGAGCAGGGGCGGCGGTTGGGCTCCTCGCCAGACGAAGCAGGGGGTGGAGGATCGGCTCGTCGCTGGATGAAGCTGGAGGATAGTAGTTCCGAGCGGGGGAGGCTGGGCATCGGTGCGACATGGCTGGCCGGGCTGGGGTAACTCGCTGAGTATGGAGGAAGGGGGAGGCTGTGGATGGTGCTAGCAAATGAGGGTGACACCGGTTGGTGATGAGGCTGGGAACTGGCCATGGATGCGGCATGAAGGGATATAAGAGAAAGGGGGTGCCGCGACGGGGAGAAGGGGGGAAGGGCCCGAAAAAAAAATAAAAAACCCTAGAAAATGAAAAGAAAAAAAATAAGAGAAAAGAAAAAAAAGAAAATCCTAATAATAAATGTTGATAATTATTATGATCGTAATTATAATAATGTTTATGATAACTTAATAAATCAGAAACCATAATAATAATTTTAATAATATTACTAATGACTTAATTAAAACCATGGAAAAAATGATAATAATAATAACAATAATCATATTGTTATTATTTTTATTATTATTATTATTATTACTATCACTATTTTTTTTATTATTTTGTTGTTAATATTATTATAAAAACCCTTAATAATTTAATTCATCATGTTTAATTTTGTGATAAAATATTTATTCACCTCATTTATTAATTTTAATTCATTTATTTATCTTGAATATTTGCATGTCATGCAAGGAACCGAGCAAGGTTGTGTAGTGACCCAGTCAAAGTCGTGCGTCTTCTACCATTCCACGCTCATACGTTGACACCACCAAGCCCAAAATATTCCTTTATCAGCAAAACATAAAATTTCAATCGGGCTCGGCCCACACTCCAAAAAAGAATTGTAAAAGAAAATAAAAATAAAAAAATAAAAAAATAGAATAAAAAATTGTTTTAGAAATCCAGTTGTGACAATGTGTGCAGCAAGCCCATTGTCAATAACCAGATTACACCAATTTAGGCCTGAGACATCATCTCGAAGTTGTTACACCATGGTACCTATTTTCCTGATCCATATCTACTTAAAATATCAAAACATGGATTTATTGGTAGTAAACCACTCACTCTATCCTTAACAAAAATTCTATGAAATTTTCCTAAACATTATTTAATCCTTATACTTATCTATAGAGACATCCCTTGACATATATATATAAATATACTTAGGGACCTCACTATAGTCTTCTCAACCATGTTTCTAGAGGTCAAATTAATATTTTCTATGTTACCAACTATTGCGACTCTCTTTTTTCAAAAATTATAATTACATTACTTTTTTGAAATATATAAAACATTATAAAAATAGATTCCCAAAGACTAGATAATTATAGTTCTTTTAGAAACATTGAAACATACACACTGGTTTATAAATGATCTAGATTTTCCCCCACTAGTTTTTTTATGACGATAACCCTTCATAGACACATCAGTCATCATACATATCTTCATAAAATAGGGGAAGGAAATATAATAATGGGTGAGCATAGATTCTCAGTAAGGGTTAAAATGAAGATATGTAAGAATAATCATGAGCATAATCATATGAGATCATTATCATCAAAATATAATACTATAATCTATATATCAATGATCATAAACACGTATCCTGGAATATTGCATTGTATTTCATAAGACATGAATCGTATGGAAAATGAAGAACACAAATCCTTAAAGCATAACATAGGAATAAAACATGGAATTGTGGAAAACACATCTGAAAATAATATTATTTCCATTCTATATAAAGAATCACTTCAAAGACAATCATTAAATTAATTTTCACTCACCGTACTATTTTGGAAGTCATGGTTCACTCCTATGGACATCTTAGTAGCATTAGTTCACTCCACATACAATATTAGTAGTCTTGATTCACTATCATGTCCATATTTTTAGTCAAGGTTCACTCCCAAGACCATATTAGTCTATACCAATGGATACAAACCTTTACCAAATTTATTGGGGGGATATATACGTCCCACCCATCTTATAATGAAATAAAACATAAATGTTAAAAATTATAATTAAAAAAACATATCCTAATCCACCATTGAAATTGGTATCATAAAAATGCAATTGTATCAAAACATGTGGAGAATGAAATTGGTTTCATAGTCATTTCAACAAAAAACTATGAAAGGGAAATCAATTTCAAAAACATATAACCTTTGAAAAAGAAACTAATATCACAAACATATATCCCATGAAATAGAAATAGACTTAATTAACATATAACCCATGAAAGAAAAGCAGTTCTCATAAAGACAATATCATTAAGAATAACCCATTAAAGGAAAGAATGTGAATGGAACCTTAATATTATTTCCTAGAATTACATGAATCACATCAACAGTAGTCCACATTTTTTGAAAATAACTTCAAAAAAATTTAAAATCTTTTCCTGAAAAAAATATAATTTATTCTAAAAAAAGATTTTCTAATGAATAAAAAAATTTGAAAATAATTTTCGTAGAAAAAACCATGACAATTTACCATGAAGACCTGAAATAATTTGAGAAAACTTCATCTCTGAGGACATATATAATAATCATCAAAACATATAAAAATATTCATACAAAACACTTTGAACAAATTAAAACACTACTTGAAAAAAATTTGGAATCAATTTCATTAAAATAAAATTTTAAAACCAATTAATAAAGCAGGAAAACATTTTGAAAACTATTTCATGAAAAATAACTTATAACACTTACAATGAATGATTGAAAATGATTTGAAATTCTTTTTACATGAAAACTTATAAAATCATCTTTAAAATGTTTTAATAAATTTTTACAAGAAAACCTATGAAAAAACACAAAAATGTTTTCAAACTAATTTCTAGAAAATTAATTTAAAACACATTAATAAAAATTATCCTTTTAGTCATGAAAATTATGCTTCATTGAAATGATGGTTCGTAAATATGTACATATCGTAGGAGCTAAAAATAAAATTCCCTTTCCTAGGTAAAAATGATTGAAAATTGCCTTTTTCAAAAATCGACAATAAGTTTCATTTGAAAACATTCATAAAGATAACTAAGACAAAAAATGTATTTAAATTATTATTAAATAATATTATAATATTATTGTGAACCCTTTTTAGAAAACATAGTGTTGAAAGAAAAAATATTTAGGACTACTGATACGGTAATGTGGAGCTTTCACAAGAAACAATTTATTTACTATATTATGTACCAAAGAGTATAAAATTGGAACCAATACATTATTAAAACATTAATAACCATAGGAGAATAAAATTCATGAATTATCATACGATATAAAATATAATATTTCATCGAAGGAATCATATACATAAAAAATAATTATAAGCGATGTGATTGTTTCAACAAACTCTTACCACAATGTAACTTTGAACCATATTACTGATATAGGAAAGAGATATTAAATGAAGCATAAATTATCAGAAAATGAATTAAATTCATGATATAACATTTCAAAGGAAGTGTACACACCTCATGGAATAATAAAGGTGCATAATATGGCATGTGTACCAAATTAGAAAAATTGAGAAAAAATCTACTTTACTAATTTTGTATCTTTTAAAATATAAATCTCATTAAATAAAGATCATAATATTGATATTTATATATAGATAGAATTATATAAAATAATCATATAATAAATTCATGTGTAGTATACACTCCACTTCAAATGAAGGGGTGGTGAATAAAGAATATATCTCACAGTAATAATGATAACATGGAATCCCCTTACCTTGGGTCTTAAATCTCATTTTACATGTAAAAAAATTCCTACATAACAAAAATAAATTGATTATTAATATATCACATAACAAAATTCATATATATAATAACATATATTATTTTAGTATTTCTGTATATTACCAACATGTTAATAATTCTATGTTAAGGCTCTGCTTCGGGTAATATTCACTTTGTTTTTTTGCATGTGTCTTAAATTTTTCTATATTATATCCTTATAATTATGTCATTATGTATGTAATATAAAAAATTATATAAATATATTTTATATTCATTATATATCACTATTAAATGGAATACATCGTTCATTGATATGGTAGGGCATGTGTAAGCATGAATGTTATTTTCAATTAAATTTCATATTAAAACAATAATGGTAAAAACATATATATATATATATATATTAAAATATAATTATTATATCAACAATATAATATATGTTCACTAAACTCATGCTTAATACATTTCATTTATTTTTTTTAATAAATCATGTCACTTTCAGTGGGTTGTAGTCAACACTTCCTGAAACAAAATTATCATATTTAAACCAAATGGTACGTTAAAAAATATTTGTTACAAAATGAATATATAAGTTTAAATATATAATAAATTTAATATATGAAATATATTAAAAAATATTCCATCATAATTTCCACCATGATAGGTGGTAAAGGAAAAATGATCAATCGTCATTTAGTGAGTTTCATTATACATCTAAACAGTATATTCATTACCCATTAGATGGTGGTGTGTTTAACTGTAGGTAAAACACATAGAATTACATACCAAGTATATTGAGGATAATTTTTTTCATATAAATTCATGGAATAAATATATTGTTGGGGTGGAGTAATAAAATAAAAGAAATGTGCTTGAGAGAATATGTGTCCTCTTATTTGGTAACTAATTGTGGTTTTTTCCAAAATGATTCATTTTGTAGATTTATATCCAATGAGAGGATTCAAGGAGGAATTTAAATATATTTTTGGAAGTATATTTGGAGAAAATATGTCCTTTGAGAGGTTTTATGAAGAGGTGGAGGTGGAGGCAATTTATAATTATGGTGGAGTTTCGCTCTTGTAAATATTTGAAGAGAGAATTCCACCCACGTTTTTCATGTTTCAAGAGGATCCAATAATGATAAATATTAGATACAAGGGATGTAAAGATAGAAATATTTCCATCCAATGGTTCTTGTATAATGTTATAAGTCTTATTAGGACTAAAATTTATGGTTTAGTCTTTATTTAAGCTTAATTTTACCTTAATCGATGTAATTAATTTTATTTAAATTCACTAATCATTTTGATAAAAAATAATTTGACCTTATATGAAATTGTAAATTATGCCGAGACCAAATATAGATTTTATTTTCCATATTCCAAGAAAACATGCATATAAATCAATTATAAATTAATCTTGTTTATGGGACAACACTATTGGTTTTTAGGTAAAAAATAATCAAAAGTTTTCTATGTTAATATAAACAATTTCAATGTGATATTGGTTCCAATGACCTTCATTTGGCTAATTTAAAAAATTATTATCTAAAAAAAATTTCACAAATTTAATATATAATTTTTATTTAAAAATTAATTATATGAAAAGTTAGTTTTGAACTAAATTATAGTATTTTAACCATTCACTAAAATATGAAACCTTGGAGAATAATACAAAAAAATTATTATAAGTTAATTATTCTATTTCTGATTCAAAGATGAATTTTTTTTGAATAATGACTTTATAAATGTTCCAAAATCTGGATTTAAAATGGGTTCACCATTAAATAGTTGTATAACTACCCTTATATAAAAAATAATGTAGTTTTTTAAGCATAAAATTGGGGTTGTTCTTATCTTATGTATGTCAAATATGTTAGATTAATATAAAAAATATTTGTTGGAATATATAAAATATATATTAAATTAAAATCAATCACTGATTATTATTAATTTAAATTATTAGAGTAAAATAGCATTGTGACCATAAAATAATAATTTTCACCTTTATATTTAATTGTTTTTAATATTCTTTAATTATTAATTTGTAAACTATGAATTCATCTTATATTTGTGAAAAACATATATTTTCACAAAATAGTTTATTATATTAATACAAACTAATTTAACATCTAGGTTATATATTATTATATTAAATAATAATATTTTAATAATACATTATTGTTCAGTAATACTCCAGCATGCGTGTTATGCAAGCCCTTAAGGAAAGTCATCGTTGTGTGTAACACAAGATAAACTCATTGTTCTATATAGGGAAAAAAATTAATGTTTCATGCAGTGAATTATTAAATTAGGGTTGCGTATAACAAAATCCAAACATAGGAGTTTAATATACAATTAATTATCTTCAATGTATCATGAAATGAAAAATACCAAAGGATTAAATTGATTCAAATAAATAATTCAAAAAATCTCGATGTTTTATACACCATATTTATGTAATTGATAGTTTCTTCAATTTCCTATTGATGGTATATTATATTAAAAATTATTTCTTTACTTCCCTTATGATTACCATGTGATGAGTCACCCATCTAACACTCATAAATTCCTCTGATGATTCTTTATTTACCCCCATTATGTTTCTTAAATTATCATAAAATATTATTATACTAAATGTTTCTTCAAGAACCCTCATTATTTTCTTCCTATTAAATTCAAAATGTACATTTTTTATGTTCTTACATATCCTTCATTCTATCCTTTTTAATTCCATGTCACAATACACCCATTTCCCTTTCATAACAATGAATTATTAATCTATATGTGTTATCATTATTCTGTTGAAATGACATGCTGATTTTCCATGCCAAACATTTGTGATGTGTATAATCATTCCTACCTCCACACAATGGTATGCACCTAGTTGTATTATTTTCATTATTTATTAGGTTATTCTATGCATTTAACCCACAATCCTTAATTTTTGGACTAAATGAGATTAACTATGTTCTTTTGGTATACGACATATGTGGGAAACTTTTGAGTGTAAAATGATTTGATTATGATGGGTGCTTCATGATATCACTCCAATGGATTAGGTAATGTTTTAGATCATGATATCCCACATATGGTGAACAAAAGGTTATCATATGAATATTATTTTATGATTTCATTGTTGTTAACCATAACGTATTCTTATTATTTCATGTTTGTTATTGTCTTCACATTAACATGTCTCCCTTATGTTATCAAGCTATATTATAACTCATTTTTCATGTTTATTATTGTTACCCCTTTTATGTTACATATAAATTCCTCGTGTATAACATGTTATATTTGATTCATTTTGTTCTTTCTTTATTCCCTTACTAGTCTTTATCGATCATTCCTTTCTTATGAATGACCCCATATAGTACCATGTTGTATTAAAATCAATGTAAATTTAAAATCTACTAAGGTTTTTTTCATGAATTTTATCTATATATCATGATTTTTTGTTATTTACATAATTTCCCAAATAAACCAGACTTATCAATAATCATGGTTGTATTAACTGAAATATTCTGTAATTAATAGTGAATTATTAGATTTTAATGAAATGGATTTTCATATTCTTCCATTATATGAGTGAGATAACAAATATTGGTATCTATACCATCACTATTCTTCTAGTATTAGTGGGTTTTGATGGAATTCTATAAGTTTAACAAATAAATACGTAGTTGTTTCAATCGGTTTAGTGGAATCAAAACTAGAGTTATAGTAGCTATTGTTAGATGTTTTTTGGAAGCACATTGGCATTATTCATCACACTATTAACTGGTTTTTTTATTTGTTTTCATTATATTTGACATACAAATATTCACTTGGATGTTGAAAAACATAAAATATAGGATATCTTCATTTTATTTTATCTTAGATTTTATAGATCTTGTGGATGTAACATCTCATTGATATCCAATATCATCTATAGGATGATCTCAATGCCTTTTAATTATTAATGAAGATAATGAATTACATAGAGGTAACCCGAAATGAACTCTTCTATGTATTTTTATTTATATTGTTGGAATGAAACATACTCAACACCTTCCAAAGCTCATTAATATTTTTAATAAAATTATATGAATTTGGCTAAAAATTAATCTAAATAGATCTCCTGTATCATTCCTATTATGGTTTTTAGGATGTTTTTCAAAAAATTCTAGTAGGTCACTCCCATGATTTTCAATAAAAAGATAATCAATTAGTTGAAGAATGTCGACTAAGGTTACCTGAATTAAGATCAATCATTATCATTGAGGGTTATCTACATGTGATTTGATCTAGTGTGTATATCAACAATTGTGGGACCATAAAATCTAGTGGTTTTAGTGATTCACATTTCTAACATGGTTGGATTATTCACCCATTCGAGAGTGGTGTCTTACATCCTATAAGTCAATAATTATTCTAATATACATATTCATCAACTTGAATAAGACAATTTCATCTATCTATTTTGGATAATGGAACATCTGGATGAATCATTCCATAATGAATTTATAATAATCCGCCTCTACCAGGAAACTATTGTAGGGGTCCATTATTCATTGTTAATTCTTATACCCATAGTGGATAATGGGAATGCCCAAGTGGTGTGTGGTGACAAATGTATTGAGACACAACATCAAATTATTCCTATAAAAAAATACATCAATGTGAGTCATGAATAATTTTGAATTCCCCCATTTTCCATTGAATTGAATGACAATTATGATCAATGATGTCTTCACATCTTTCATTGTATTGATATTCACATGTATCACCAAATCGATGATGGTTGAAACTCAATATTTAATGGTAGAAGGGGATTTAGTCAGCCTGTAGAGCTAGGAGGAGATGGAGTTGGATTCTTAGATGAAATGAATCAGGAACAAATGGTGAAGAAATTAAGGAGGATGTTTCGGTGATCAAGGTGGTGAGGGAAGAAAATTATCAAATGATGTTATCATTGATCCATGTGGCAGTTACTAGGGAGAAAGATGAATAGATTGACAAACAAGATCGTATACTGGTCAAAGGCTTATATATGGAGAAGATTAGCAAAGAAGAATTCATGCAAGCTAGGGAGTATAACAAAAGGCACTGTGAAGAGAATATAGGGGAAGATCCAAGCTGCCAGGTAAATTCCCTCCCCTAGAAATTGTTTAGGGAAGGAGACTCCAATCGCTTGATACATGCATTTAATGGTTCAGTTGTAAGGTTTGATTCTTGACCTTCTTTTCTATATGGTTATCACATCCCCCCTTAAAAGTGTTAGAATATAAACAAGATAATATAGAGTAAGGTAGAAGGAGATTTATAAAATACTCATCATCATAAGTGTGAGAGATGATGGGGTAGGACATTGAAATAGTAATAATGATTCTGATATGGAATCATCCTTCGATGTGGGTGAATAATCAATATAAGAATCTATTTATCCATAATTTTTAGTATATGCCATGATAACCAAAACCTCATATCCAAATTATATTAATCATCACCAGTGTGGTAAGAATATTATATTGAAACACAATTTTTCATTCCAAAACTAATTGGTTAACCCTTCTCCTTATTATCTGAAAAAGACAAACTAATTGAGTTATGTTGGGAGAACACATTGATGTGAACTAAGAGAGGGATTCTAGAACATTAGAAAAAATTTCACTCATTTGTGTAGTAGGTTTTCTGGTGTCACACCCTTGTCTCTAAAATGGTAATGTTCTTTTTTGGTATATAGCTGTTTATTCATAATGATGGATAAAGAGTTGAAAAATACTATTAATTTCATCCCATCAATCCCCAAGGTGAAATTGATGTCATTATACTCAATAAACCTAATATTTACATAGACATAAGATTTTTTAACCCTCGATTTGTAATAAATGGAACCATGCTAGTGGGATTTACACTCATCAAAAGGGGTATCATCACCCTGGAGCACCCCTACTCAACCATTAAGGCTGTGTTAAATAAAGTGGGGATATGATAAAAAATGGTTACTTGTTGATGTAGATTCGTACATACTAATATTTCATTGAAGTCATTTTATTCTAAGAAAATATTTAATTTGGTATTGGATACCGAATATCCAAACTAGTAATTCATTTCGATCATATCACGTATTTTCTATTTGATATCATTGTAACCATAAATGTTTTATTTAGATGAGTTTAATCATAAATTATTCACCCCATATTGAGGATGGATTTGTTTTTGAATATGTAAATCCTAAATCCATCACCATCAAGTTATTACATCATATAAATTATATTGGTATATCATATGTGTTGTATGTTCAATATACACCCTTAATGACAATTCCCTCATCTTTCCCATTATAAAGAGATAATTCCCAAACACTCTTCGTGATCAAAATAATCAATATATTAGGATTATAAATTTAATAATTTGGTATATAACTCTATAAGAATCTTCAAGGACTCAATAACGGCCTTAATAAGTACCTTTGATAGAAAAATAACATCCAGGATTAATAGATATTTTGGAATACTATTGTATTTCTTGAGAATTTCATATTCATATGCAATTGTTGTGTTTATACATCTGATATGTATCATATTTACATGATATATGGTTGTCCCCACTGACTAGGTTATAAATTCCTAGTCAAAACTCACTAAATTCTATTGATAGGTGGGTAACTCTAGTTGGCCTATGTTTTCATCTAAAAATGGGAGATAAATATTTTCTCAAAAATATAGATGTTAGTGATTTTTAATATGATATCATACAAATAATTATCCTTATTCTCAAAAAATAGAAAAAAATATGGATAATTCATCAGGTGGTGTGATTTCACGGTGGTGTTTCTATTTGGATTGATAAAACTAGTTAAGGGATCTATGAGGAGTCAATAGTTGTATATAATTATTTATCTCAGAAAAACCATCTATCAATCTGATTGAATTGATAGATGAATTCACCAATTCATTTTTGAATTCATCTTCCAATGCATAACAGAACATAATCTATCCTCCAAATATATGTGGAATGAAGTTAATGTGTGTGAAAAGTTACTTCAATTCCAAAAATGGATCCTTAACTAACATCTAATAAAAAAGTTCTCTCTTTTGATATATATATATAGGGTTATGTTACTGAGAGAGATTCTTGATTAAATAAACTATTTTCAATGTGAGTTGGCCGACTCATTGTCGTGTAGATAATCTTATGTGCTCGTATATTCAACTTTAATGATATCTATTTAAATAATGATTTCCTCTACATGAGTCCTAATAGTAATTCCTGGATAATCGATCATCATTAGGCTTGGTATAAACACATGAAAAATACACATTAGGGTCCCCAAAAATAGTTACATATTTATAATCTATAGTATAGATCAAACAATTAAATACAACATAGTCTCGGATGGTGTGCCAAGGGAACCTATGTTAGGGGTAATCATTTTAGTGAATCATCAACTTATATTCTATCATATTCTTTATGTCTAAAATCCTGAAAAATACTTCTCCGATTAGAATATGAGGAATAATTTGACATCCATGTCATTGAATTAGTGTACACATTCTTTCCAAACTATAATATATCATTCTATTGTTCTTTAGTTGGGGTCTATAGAGACAATCATAATGTGTTTATTTATTTAATCGGGTGTGTTCTATGGGACCACATGGATCTGAATCAGATGAGGGGTTGGGTTAAGCGTCCCTGAAACAATGGAGGATCCCCCCAAAATATTTGGTATCTATATTAGTTGGAACAAAATGACTTTTTATGGACTATTAAATGGAATCATCTTGATTTTGAATCTTGTTGGTGAACATGTAAAATCCTATTAGGAATTTTTTGGGATAAAAGTGGGGAATATCCCATACAATATGTTGTAAATAATAATCACAAAAAAATGACCATGTGGGTTTAAGATGTCAATGGATTATGTTTGGCCCTTCAATAGCTGGTTAATATTTGTGACATTCTAGTTCTCCCACTATATTCACTTGTAGTGGTTTGTTATTCTCATCCTTCATAAGGTGGAGATGTGTTAATATATTAACTATATATGAATATCCCCCAATGTTATGCTAGAGACTTCTGTTTCATTACTATTGTATAGTAGTAGGTCCTTCAAATTTCTGAATGTAGTAAAGGTACATGGCCTCTTGCTTCTAATACAGGTTTCCTAACATTTTTACACACTATGAGTTGATGCGTGAATGGGATTTTTCTAGTTCACCCAAGACACTATGAGAAGAAGATCATGTATATTAAAAATTTGGTGGTGGGGAAATGTGGTCCCAAAATTATTGATATAAAATTAATTTATATTTTACTAAATCTTTTTGTGTCTACATGTCTTTCATCTTATTTCTAAGGGGGATAACCAATTCATAATGGGATTGATCATCAAAAAAATTTTCCCTTATTGGTTTGCTCAAAAAGGATATGGAGTAACTGTAACACCTGAGATTTTTATGAATAATATATTTTTTTATGTTATATATATATATCATCAAAATAATCTTTCACTACACACTAGCTTGACTTACTTTACACGCAATCGCGACCTTCCTCGATAGCTTGCGTTGTACACAATACCAAGTTTCACTAAACAAAGATATGCTATTAAAATATTATTAAAACTAGCCGTTATGAATAGTAATAACCAATTTTTGAAATTTTATAAATTTTATTTTTCAAAATGGACTTCATTTTTGGATTCGGAATATCGAAATTAGCCTAGGGTGAAATTTTGGTATTTTTCTGAAAACATTCAATTTTTGATGAATAGTGAAACCACTAAGTGGTAGGTTAAAAACTGAATTTTGCACAAAACTTAATGTTACCACTTCTGTGAATGGAATTTCAAAAATCTGACAGACACGGTTGATATCAGTAAGTAAAATGTGGTTCAATGAGATGAAAATAAATTTTTGGTGAATAGTAACTTTTTACTTTTTTTACCACGGTTAATAGTAAATAGGGTAACTAAGGGTAAATATGATATTACAATAACCCTAACACCTGTCCTAATTCTATTGGATATGTGTAATTCGACCAAAAACAACCTTATGAATATAATATGACCATTTAGGTCCACTTGGATTAGATTATGACATTTAATATTATTTTTTTAATGAATAGTTAAAATAGTTAAAATCAAAGTTTAATAACTAAAACATTTTTAATATGGGTTTATACATAAGCTAAATTCGATTATAAATATTCATTAGAAAGATAAAATGATTTACTACATAATTATATTTTATTTATAATTTTTAGACTTCAAATAAATTAATTTATTTATGACACATCGATGATGCAGTAATTACCCTTTTATGGAAATGTTACAATAATTGATGTTATAAATGCCCAAATAAATGTAATTTGAGGGTTTTTATGAATTACACTAATTTTATAGGTTACTATGATATATTATTGTTGATTTAATCAACTTGGATCGAACATATAATTCTGTTATGACTTTCACAAAAATCATATATCAAACAGTGTCAAAATTGACACAAAATAGTTTTTAAATCAAATATTATATTATTAATTGTTATTTTATTCCTAAAAATCTAAGGTTCAGCCAAATGACTTAGATAAGGATATATATATTAATAATAAGGAACTTGGGGTTCGTTTGGCATGTTATAGTATGTTTATTAACCATATAGTGTAAGAAAACAGAAAGACACGGTAAAAGTAAAATTATTTAACTTAGAGTTAAATCTAATTGATAAGGTTAAAATAGTAACCTAAACTTGTCTAAATCCTACTGGTTGATAGGATTTCGACCCATCTCCACTTTACCTTCTAAATAAGACCCTTTTGAACCATTATAAACCGATTTTGACTTTAATATAAAATAATATTTTGAGATATTCCTAAGGTGCCCCTCTCCTCCCTTATAAAAGGGAACCTACTCCCCCTCATCCTCACACCCATTTGAGCACTCAAGCTCGGCCAAACCCTGTCCAAATCCCTTCTCCACTTCCCTTAAATAATCCTAGAGGTCCTGGTCTTCTTCAAAGACCAATCTTAGTTTCCTAAGTGGAGGATTCAAAGAGGCGTTTCAAAGAAGAGGTAATATCCATTACCGATCTTTTCAATTTCATTCTTCTTCAACTTCTTCTTATTTTGTTGTTTCATGATAAATTAATAACATCAGTATTAATTACATACTGATATGTTATTATAAATATGAAACAACCCTAATTCACCTTCTATCCATCCTAAGGAAAAAAGAAATCACCACGCGTGCGTACGTACGGAATACCGTCTCCACGTCGTGTTGTAATCTATTTTCCACCATCACCTTACAAGGATGGGTATAATGGTGTAATGAGTAACTATATATGATTATTATAAAGTGATATTGATACTGAAATATTATAAATACACTTAAATACAATTCCACGATCATGGGAACAATATCATCGCTCGTGCGTACGTACGGAATACCGTCTCCACGATGTGATGCGACTCGTTCTATATGATCATCATTACATAGTAATTATATAAATGAATTGAATGAATAAATATGATATATGTTACACTAATACCATTCTGTATATAAGGTATCTATAACCTTAAAAGAATAATAAGAATTTATTCGGCAAAACACGCATAAGAACAAAAGGCAATAAAGACCCGAGTAACAAGTAACAATGAAATATTACTAATAAGAAGCTAAGAATATGACCATATATGATATCATATCAATATTTATGATTCATGAATAAGTCAATAACATTTTTTAAACCATTATAATGGAGCTTCGGACACGTACAAAGCAAATCGGACCTAAGGTAAGGGAAAATATCACAATCTCATTTTTATCCGAGATTGTTTTTACTTTGGCATTTACTGGGGTTTATTTTTTATCATCCACATCCATGTTCCCTCAATATATAATATTGTTTCCATCCAATTACAATAGTTTAAATCCAATTTTACCCTTTGGTGAATTTTTAGTAATGAATATGAAAGGAATCTTTTGTCGTTTTTCATACGAGGTACTTTTTGACTTTTCCAACAAAAGTACGAAGAATGTTTTTTAACTTATACGGAAAGAATGGATTTTTAAAACATTATTTCCAAGAATCTTCCTTTATAATTTTTCATGTTTATTTTTAATCATCTTATTTTAGTTTATAATTGTATGACATGTTAAGAAAAGAAAAGTGTTTTTGAGGTAGAAAGGATATTTTCCTCAAGAATGGAGTTCAAATGTTTTATCAAAATTATTTTCCATCTAAGATAATATAGGGTTCTGTTTTTATCCCTATTATTAAATTGATTTGATTATGTTTTGAGGGAATTAATTTTATGAAGTCATTTACCTTATATGATTTGTTTTATGATGTCATGATGTTTCAAGAATCCCATTTTTGTTACATGTGTTATGTGATGATGTATGATGAATGATTATGTGGAACCCAAAAGAAAGGATTCATTATAAGATGGGAGGGACCTATATCTCCCTCCAATGCATTGGGTAATGATTTATATCTCATGAGATAGACATGGCTTTAATGGAAGGTTATTTCATTTTAGTGATACTGGACTGAAACGAGGAGTGAACTCAGTTCAGAAATGGAATTTGTCCGCTAAGATAGTCTTGGCAATGAGTCATGACTAACAAGAAATGATTTTCCATGAATATGTGTGCATGTCACAATGTTTCATGTTTTATGTTATGATTATGGGGATCTCATTTTCACTTCTATGATTTATTCCATGTTAAGATATTATGATCTCTTTTGCAGGTTATGGTTTTAAAAAAAATATGATATGATTTTTATTTCCTTTATTTGCCCTTGCTGAGCATTTGAGCTCAACCTTTTTTTTGTATGTTTTCTTTTCCCCAGGTCAGTATGATGGATATTAAGTTGAATATGCTAAAAGGGACCCTAGATATGATGAAATAAATGGGAGACACTGTAGAAGATTTATGAACCAGTTGTTTATGTTTCCCAGTTTCTAAAGACACTATACCTATATGGTCCTTTGTGGTTTTGTCATATGTTGTAATAAGTGTGCTTCAATTTTGAAGTATTAACAATGTATGTAAAGTATGGGTCGTTATAGTTGGTATCAGAGAAAAGGTATAGTCATCCTTTGGAAACTAGGATGTGAAAGCCTTAGTAAGAACCCTAAGGATAAGTCTAAGCATAGAACACAATCTTAGTGCTTTAGAAATGGCCATGAATAACCTAGGATATGACCTTAAGCGTGAAAATTTTATTCTTGAATTATGTGGTTTTCCTAATATAATTAGTGTTGCCCACACTATTCTTCTTGGTTTTAGTCAATGGCTCGAACCCGAAGGAACCGTGTTAATGTGGAATGCGATGGGCAATGCAATGATTGTACCCCTGAGCAACCAAACGATATGGGAGCTAGAATGAAAAATCTTGTAGCCATGATCACACAACTTTCTCAAGCTATGAATCATGCAGGACTTCCAAACGTGAAAAGGAAGGAGAAACATTCTGTTGAATCCTTCATGAGGCAGCGTCCACCTTCTTTCAGCGGGTCTGCTGATCCATTAGTTGCTGAAAAATGGATTAGTACTACTGAAAAGATATTTTCAGTTCTTCAATGTTCTGAACATGACAAAGTCATCCTATCAGTGCATCTTTTGGAAGGAGATGCTGATCAATGGTGGAATCTTATTAAGAATACGAAGGAAAGGGATGAAATTGAGTCCATGGAATGGGACGAGTTCAAGAACTTATTTTTCAATAAGTACTTCCCTCGTATTCTCCAAACAATGATGGAGAAAGAGTTTCTTGAACTGAATCAAAGGGATGATGAATCTGTTGGTGCCTATGATGCAAATTTTACAAGACTTGCAAGGTACGCTTCTGGTATTATTATTCAAACTGAGAGTAAGATCGATCGATTCATTAGTGGCTTAAAACCAAGTCTTCAAAGGTCGTTAGCCATAAGGGACTTCAATAGCTACGAGGAAATCATTCGATGTGCTCTCAAAGTCGAGATGGAGATTGGAGTAACCCATCAGTCATATGGGTTTGATAAGAAGAGGAAAATCAAATTCAAAGGAAAATCTAAAGAGCACACTGAAAAGAAGATGAGCTTTCCCTTATGCTCAAAGTGTGGAAAGAAACATGGAGGGAGTTATCTTAAACGGACAAGTAAATGTTTCAAATGTAGAAGGGAAGGTCATCGGGCATTTGAATGCGGCGATAATGGGAAGAAGATATCTAATGATGCAAACAAAGGAAGGGATACACAAAATGAACCTACTACACTTCAATGTTTCAAGTGCAAGGAGATGGGGCATTATTCCAATCAATGCCCAAATCCAAGGGTTGATGATGATGATCGACGTCAAAAAACTCTTAAGGCTAAAGACAAAGGAAAGTCACGTGCAATTTCTATCAGCGATGTGGAGTACGATAACGAAGTGGTGAAAGGTACACTTACCATCCACTCTAAAGTAGCAAATGTTTTATTTGATTCTGGATCCACCCACTCTTTTATTTCTGAAAAGGTTTCTAAGGGTATCACCGTATTACCTCAAAATTAGATGTTGAGTTAGCTATGACAACACCTAATGGCACATCAATCGCATCAAAAGTTTATAATTCTTCTCCGATTGAAGTTTGTGGGAAAGTGCTTCCTGCAAATCTGGTGATCCTTCCTTTAGTGGAATTCGATGTGATTCTTGGCATGGATTGGCATTATTTATACGGAGCTCATATCAATTTCAAAATAAGGGAAGTCACATTTCATATTCCAGATCAATCTATGATCATCTATCAATGCAAGGATGAACATAACCTTCCAGTGGAAATTTCATCCATCTTATGGGTATTGATTCCACTAAATTAAGGTTATTTATCTCAAATGGTTGGTGAGAAACTCACGATTAAGAATATGCCCATCGTACGAGAGTTTGATGATGTCTTTCCGGAGGAATTACCAGGTATTCCACCAAATTGTGAAGTTGAGTTTTCAATAGAACTCATACCGGGTGCTTTGCCTATTTCAAAGACACCTTATAGAATGGCCCCAATTGAGTTGCATGAATTGAAGAAGCAACTCCAAGAGAATCTTGATAAGGGATTCATACGCCCTAGTGGGTCACCTTGGGGAGCACCTGTTCTATTTGTTAAGAAGAAAGATGGATCAATGAGACTCTGCATTGATTATCGAGAACTTAACAAGATCACTATGAAGAAAAAATATCCTCTCCCACGCATTGATGACTTATTTGACCAACAACGTGGAGCTCAATACTTTTCCAAGATTGATCTTCGTTCAGGGTATCATCAATTAAGGGTCAAAAGGGAGGATATACCAAAGACGGCTTTCCGTACAAGGTATGGACACTATGAATTTATAGTGATGCCATTTGGTCTTACTAATACCCCTGCAATCTTCATGGATCTAATGAATCGAGTCTTTAGAGACTATCTTGATCAATTTTTGGTAGTCTTTATAGACGATATTCTTGTCTATTCAAAGAGAAAGGAAGAGCATGAAGATCACTTGAGAATTATATTGAAGACCCTGAGAAAGGAGAAGCTTTATGCCAAATTTACCAAGTGTGAATTTTGGCTTCAAAAAGATGCATTTTTGGGTCACATAATCTCAAAAGAGGGGATATCTGTGGATCTAGTAAAAACAGAGGTTATCGAAAGATGGTCGAGACCAACAAAAGTAACTGAGATCCAAAGTTTTTTTGGTTTGGATGGATATTATCGACGTTTTGTAAAAGATTTTTCACAATTAACCAACCCACTCACCAAGTTGTCTCGGAAAGGAGTTAAGTTTGTTTGGACAGAGGAATGCGAAGAGAATTTCAAGGAGTTGAAAACAAGGTTATCCAGTGCACCTGTGCTCACACTGCCTTGTAGTGTAGAAAGGTGTGTGATCTACAGTGATGCATCCAAGAAGGGATTGGGGTGTGTTCTTATGAAAAATGATATGGTGATAGCTTATGCCTCACGATAGTTGAAAATCCATGAGAAAAATTACCCAACTCATGATTTGGAGTTAGCTGCAGTAATCTTTGCATTAAATATTTGGAGGCATTACCTTTATGGTAAAAGGTGTGATATTTATGCTGATCATAAAAGTTTAAAGTATATATTCACACAAAAGGAGCTGAATATGCGTCAAAGAAGATGGTTGGAGCTGATTAAGGATTATGACTGCTCAATCCATTGCCACCCTGGGAAAGCAAACAAGGTGGCAGATGCATTAAGTCGACAAGACCATGCTAGTATATCCATGATGAGGATCACAAAAGTTCCAATATTTATGGATTTACAAAGGATGGATCTTTGAATTATAATGGAAGGGGAAAAATCTTATCTTTCTCAAATGAATGTTCAACCATCTATACATGTGAAGATTAAAGAGGCACAGAAAGAAGATGTCGAGTTACAAAAGAAGGTGAGAAATGTTCCTGAATTCAACCTTGTTTGTGATGGGATAATAATGTTCAGTAATCGGGTTTGTGTTCCTCCCATTTCCGAATTAAAGAAGGAGCTGCTGGATGAGGCTCATTTTTCTTCATTCTCTATTCATCCTAGAAGCACGAAGATGTATATGGGCCTGAAAGAGTACTTCTGGTGGGATGGCATGAAAAGAGATGTTGTTGAATATGTCTCTTGATGCGTGGTTTGTCAACAAGTTAAAGCTGAGAGACAGAAGTCTAAGGGGATGTTACAACCATTAACCATACCCGAATGGAAATGGGAAAACATCACTATGGACTTTTTCACAGGACTTCCTAAAACATCCAAAGGCAATAATGCTATCTGGGTCATAGTTGATCTTCTTACATTGTCTGCACACTTCATTGTTATTAGAGAGGATTTCTCTCTGGATCAGCTTGGAAGGATATATGTAAAGGAAGTGGTAAGATTGCATGGAGTACCACTTTTTATTATATCTGATCGGGATCCAAGATTTACATTGATGTTCTGGCGAAGTCTTCAGCATAAACTTGACACAGAGTTGAGTTTCAGCACTGCTTATCATCCTCAGACAGACGGTCAGTCTGAGAGAACAATTCAAACCATAGAAGATATGTTGAGATCTTGCTCTATGGATTTCAAAGGAGGTTGGGATAAACATCTACCTTCGGTGGAATTTTCTTATAATAATATATTTTACTCCAGTATTCAGATGGCTCCTTATTAAGCTCCCTATGGAAAGAAATGCAGGACTCCAACTTGCTGTGATGAAGTTGGGGAATGAAAGCTATTAGGACCTGATCTCGTTGATGAAATGGAAATAAAGGTCAGATCTATTCAACATCACAAAAGAGCAGCTCAGAGTCGACAGAAAAATTATGCCGACAACCGAAGAAAAGACCTAGAGTTTGAAGTGGGTGATAAAGTGTTCTTACGAATATCTCCCTGGAAGAGGGTTATGAGATTTGGAAAGAAGGGGAAGTTGAGCCCTAGATATATCGGTCCTTTCAAAATACTGGATCGTGTTGGGAAGGTAGCTTACCGATTGGCGCTTCCACCGAATCTCTCTCATGTTCATGATGTGTTCCGTGTATCTCTCCTGAGAAAGTACATACCTGATCCTTGACATGTACTCAGCTCATAAGTTGTACCGCTGGAGCAAGATCTTTGTTATGAAGAACAACAGATAGAGATTCTGGATCGTAGCGAAAAAGTCCTACGAAACAAGACCACTCGATTGGTGAAAGTTTTATGGAGGAACCACCAACTTGAAGAAGCTACATGGGAGCTTGAGGATATGATGATGGAGAAGTATCCTCATCTGTTTGTTACAAAGTGACGAATTTCGAGGGCGAAAATCTTTTTAAGGGGGTAGAATGTAACACCCGAGATTTTTATGAGTAATATTTTGTTTTTTTGTTATATATATATCATCAAAGGAATCATTCAGTACACACTAGATTGACTTACTTTACACGCAATCACGACCTTCCTCGATAGCTTGCGTTGTACGCAATACTGAGTTTGACTAAACAACGATATACTATTAAAATATTATTAAAACTAGCAATTATAAATAGTAATAACCACTTTTTGAAATTTTATAAATTTTATTTTTCAAAATGGACTTCATTTTTGGGTTCGGAATATCGTAATTATCCTAGGATGAAATTTTGGTATTTTTCTGAAAACATTCAATTTTTGATGAATAGTGAAACCACTGAGTGGTAGGTTAAAAACTGAATTTTGCATAAAACTTAATTTTACTGCTTCTGTGAATGGAATTTCAAAAATCCGACAGAAACGGTTGATATCAGTAAGTAAAATGTGGTTCAATGAGATAAAAATAAATTTTTGGTAAGTAGTAACTTTTTACTTTTTTTTACCGCGGTTAATAGTAAATAGGGTAACTAAGGGAATATATGATATTACTATTACCCTAACACATGTCTTAATTCTATTGGATAAGTGTAATTAGACCCAAACAACCTTATGAATATAATATGACCATTTAGGTCCACTTGGATTAGATTATGACATTTATTATTATTTTATTTAATGAATAGTTAAAATAGTTAAAATCAATGTTTAATAACTAAAACATTTTTAATATGGGTTTATACATAAGATAAATTCGATTATAAATATTCATTAGAAAGATAAAATGATTTTCTACATAAGGATATTTTATTAATAATTTTTAGACTTCATATAAAATAATTTATTTATGACACAACGATGATGATGTAATTTCCCTTTTAAGGAAATGTTAACATAATTGATGTTATAAATGCCCAAATAAATGTAATTAGAGACTTTTTATGAATTCCACTAATTTTCTAGGTTACTATGATATATTATTATTGATTTAATAAACTTGTTTTGAACATATAATTCTGTTATGACTTTCACAAAAATAATATATCAAATAGGGTCAAAATTGACACAAAATAGTTTTTAAATCAAATATTATATTATTAATTGTCATTTTATTCCTAAAAATCTAAGGTTCTTCCAAATGACTTAGATAAGGATATATATATTAATAATGAAAAACTTGGGGTTCGTTTGGCATGTTATAGTAAGTGTATTAACCATATAGTGTAAGAAAACAAAAAGACACGGTTAAAGTTAAATTATTTAACTTAGAGTAAAATCTAATTGATAAGGTTAAAATAATAACCTAAACTTGTCTAAATCCTATTGTTTTATAGGATTTCGACCCATCCCCACTTTAACATCGAAATAAGACCCTTTGGAACCATTATAAACCGATTTTGACTTTAATATAAAATAATATTTTGTGATATTCCTAAGTCGCCCCTCTCCTCCCTTACAAAAGGGCACCTCCTCCCCCTCCTCCTCACACCAATTTGAGCACTCAAGCTCGGCCAACCCCTGCCCAAATCCCTTATCCACTTCCCCAGAATAATCCTAGAGGTCCTGGTTTTCTTCAAAGACCAATCTTAGTTCCCTAAGTGGAGGATTCATAGAGGCATTTCAAAGAAGAGGTAATATCCATTACCGATCTTTTCAATTTCTTTCTTCTTCAACTTCTTCTTCTTTAGTTTTTTCATGATAAAGTAATAACATCAGTATTACTTACATACTGATATGTAATTATAAATATGAAACAACCCTAATTCACCTTCTATCCATCCTATGGAAAAATGAAATCACCGCGCGTGTGTACGTACGGAATACCGTCTCCACGCCGTGGTGTAATCTATTTTCCACCATCACCTTACAAGGATTGGTATAATGGTGTAATGAGTAACTATATATGATTATTATAAAGTGATATTGATACTAAAATAGTATAAATACACTAAATACAATTCCACGATCATGGGAACAATATCATTGCTCGTGCGTACGTACGGAATACCGTCTCCACGATGTGATGCGACTCTTTCTACATGATCATCATTACATAGTAATTATATAAATGAATTGAATGAATAAATATGATATATGTTACACTAATACAATTATTTATATAAGGTATATATAACCTTAAAAGAAGAATAAGAATTTATTCGGGAAAACACGCATAAGAACAAAAGGCAATAAAGACCCGAGTAACAAGTAACAATAAAATATTACTAATAAGAAGCTAAGAATATGACCATATATGATATCATATCAATATTTATGATTCTAGAATAAGTCAATAACATTATTTAAACCATTATACAGGAGCTTCGGACACGTACAAAGCAAATCGGACCTAAGGTAATGGAAAATATCACAATCTCATTTTTATCTAAGATTGTTTTTACTTTGGCATTTACTGGGGTGTATTTTTTATCATCCACATCCATGTTCCCTCAATATGTAATATTGTTTCCATACACTTAAAATAGTTTAAATACAATTTTACCCTTCGGTGAGTTTTTAGTAAAGAATATGAAAGGAATCTTTTGTCGTTTTTCGTACGAGGTAATTTTTGACTTTTCCAACAAAAGTACGAAGATTGTTTTTTTAACTTATACGGCAAGAATGGATTTTTAAAACATTATTTCCAAGAATCATACTTTATAAGTTTTCATGTTTATTTTTAATCAAATTATTTTAGTTTATAATTGTATGACATGTTTATAAAAGAAAATTGTTTTTGAGGTAGAAAGGATATTTTCCTCAAGAATGGAGATCAAATGTTTTATCAAAATTATTTTCCATCAAAGATAATATAGGGTTCTATTTTTATCACTATTATTACATTGATTTGATTATGTTTTGAGGGAATTACTTTTATGGAGACATTTACCTTATATGATTTGTTTTATGATGTCATGAAGTTTCAAGAATCCCATTTTTGTTACATGTGTTATGCGATGATGTATGATTTATGATTATGTGGCACACATAAGAAAGGATTCATTATAAGATGGGTGGGACCTATATATCCCTAAAATGAATTGGGTAATGAGTTATATCTCATGAGATAGACATGGCTGGAACAGAACGTTATTTCGGTTCAGTGATACAGGACTAAAATGAGGAGTGAACTCGGTTCAGAAATGGACTTTGTCCGCTAGGATAGTCTTGGTAATGAGTCATGACTAACAAGAAATGATTTTCCATGAATATGTGTGCATGCCACAAAGTTTCAAGTTTTATGTTATGATTATGGGGATCTCATTTTCACTTCTATGATTTATTCCATGTTAAGATATTATGATCTCTTTTGCAGGTTATGATTTTCAAAAAGATATGATATGATTTTTATTTCCTTTATTTTCCCTTGCTGAGCATTTGATCTCACCCTTTTTTTGTATGTTTTCTTTTCCCCAGGTCAGGAAGATGGATATTAAGTAGAATATGCTAAAAGGGACCCTAGATATGATGAAATAATTGGGAGACACTGTAGAAGATTTATGAACCAGTTGTTTATGTTTCCCAGTTTCTAAAGACACTATACCTATACGGTCCTTTGTGTTTTTGTCATATGTTGTAGTAAGTGTGCTTCAATTCTGATGTATTAACAATGTATGTAAAGTATGAGTCGTTATAGTATCCATTTTCCAACTATTGAAATTCATCTTTTTTAATTGTTGTGTGATCCATGAGTAATGTTTAATTATATTATGGGTCCAAAATACCCTCTAAGAGAGTCCTAGATAGCCACAAGAGGGATTCATTTTGATGATTGACCATATGAAGTGAAATAAGATCACCTCAATGATATTCTCAATTTTCTTATTATCTTTAGAGAATTTTAACACTAATGTTCTTATAATTGTTAACTAATTAGAGTGGGATAATAAATTTTTATTCTATAGTTGTTTCATATTTTCAATATATTAAACTAGAAGAATCAACCATTCAGTTACATTTACGGAGATTCAGGTGGATTCTTGAGATCAATATCTCAAGTGGAATCTGAAGACCCAAGTACAATTTCTACAAATGGTTGTTTAATTCTAAATAATGTTTCACTTATCATGATGGGTCATTTCTGGGTGGGTATTATTGACCTAATTCAAAATAGACATCATAAGTGGTCAATTTTTGTGGACATTCACTTTTTTAATTAACTGTTAGTGAAGAATTATTTTCATTATTATGAAGAATATCCTTATGAACTTCCTCTAATTGTCTAATTAGAGAAAAATTAGGGGTGACATATTATCCCCAATATCTAATCCCCATTATGGTATATTACTATTCAAATATCAAGAATATTAATATAATAAACATAGTAGAATCTATCAAGATGTTTTAAAGTTATCCACCATACATATGAAGCTATTCCACCAATAGTTAAACTAGTCCGTGATTTTGGAATTATTGTTCAAAGTCTCAAAGGTGCTCAGAGATTCTAGAATAAGAAAATATTCAACTATGGTTGTTTTAGAACACCGCCCATAGTTTTTATTTGATATATTCTATATATTTTTTGTTAAATATTTCATTAAAATATAATTTTAGGGTTACATGTGGATATAACTTTATCATAACTAGGTTAATGGTAAGTGATTTCAATAGGATCTCATAATATTTCTAATTTTTTTAGAAGGAAAATCCTACTCCAAATCATTTTGGATATATATTTGAGGTAGGTGGAGTTCAAAAAGAGAGATCTATGATTTTCTCCATTATTTTAGATATATTGATAGAAGCTTCATCATTTGGGACATCTTCACAAAGAAAATATGGGGATACTTATGAACTAACTCATGGTTTAAAAAATTTCCATGTAGGATAGGGTAATGATGTCTTCACAATATGTTACACAATAGGTCCCTTCTACTCATACAAATGTTTAACCTCTTATGATAATTTTGGGTTGGATCCTTACATATCCCCCAAATTATATACATAAATTTAGTTGAGGGATGTGTATATTGTATAATGTGGTTTAATAGATTTCCCATCATTGGATAAAAAGACATCCTCTATTCATAGGAACTTTCTGAGGGAAATCTCACCTTATACAAATCTTATTTGAGAAGGGATAAGCATAATTAAAGAGTTATATACCCCAATATTTTTCATGATTGTAGTAAGATAAAATCATAAAAATATAATCTGTTGTGGGGTTTTTGAAGAACAGTTATAATCCCTCATTTACTACCCCTCTTATGCTTGTTGTGTCAACAAAGATGTTCCTTGAAAACTTGAGTTTCTATATCACCCTGAAACATTACATGAGATTCAATGCTAGTGTGTGAGGAAAACCATTTATAATGGGGGTATCTACTGATGCCTATAAAGGGACATCAAGGTGGATTATAACTTTAGTGGTGAAAGAAACTATTTTAGGGATATTTATGAAGTAAAAAATTGTGAGAGATATCTATGAGTTCCTACATAGTAGATTGTGTCTCAATAACTGTCTAATGATATTATTTTCAAAATATGATGATTGGGGATGCATGTATTGATGTTTTGGATGTATGTATTTACATTTTATATTATTAAGCGAAAGGTATGGTGGTCAACCTATATAACTGGTTTCATTTTCCATTAACTAGTGAAGGTATGGAGGGAGTACCCCAAACTATTCAGTAGAGTGTTAGGTAGCCTATCAATAATTGTTATTTCATGGGGTGGGATCCTTCCTCAGTGATTAATAGGTGGTATCTAGGGATGGAGAAATATAAATATCCCATAATTACTCCATGTAGGGAAATTAATTTTCGATATTTTCTGGGGATAAATTTTGAAATTGATTGGAAGTTGTAATGTTGGGGTTTTTGTTCGTACATGATTACTATTATTGGGGATTATAGTGTGGTTCCATTACATTGAGATAATCTCATTATACTAGGTATATTGGGATGATACATAAGTATTTTTAATGTCGAATAATTAAATTGATGATTATGTGTTGAAAACCCATAATTGGGGATGGGGGAGATGATCCAAGAATCCTTGTGAGCTGTAGCAGCTGAAACTTGGGAATAGGTTTTGAGGATCAACATATGTGGGTTCCTATTGGTGTCAACAATAACATGATAACATCTCATTCCCTAAATCATATTATCTATAATTAGAGAACCATTCATATAATTTCTATTAGATGAAACAATTTAATATCATTTAATGTTAACAATGAGTTCTATTTTTTATTTTGGTGATACAAAACATTCCAAATGTTACTATTTTGATATCTATTAACAAATGAATCATTCATGTTGGGTTTAATGATTTATTTTTTGATTCTTTATACTAGAAATTGTGGGTTAACTTTTACTGGGATAATCATGATATCAATCCCAAATTCTTTCATTCCAGAGGAATGTGTCTTATCACCACATAGGTGATGTTGATGTAACCTTGATCTAAATAGTAGAATAAGATGTTGACCCATTCCTCTAATGACTGTTTTTCCTAGTCAATTACTCACTCATTGATATATTAAAGGATAGTAAATCTCACTCACATGAAAATATCCATGTGGAATATGGTTATCAATGTACCTTTCTTCCTTCATTAGGTAAAAAATGTAGTTAGAGTTGATTATCATGGTGGGTTTTTTCAGTACCTGTGAGATTATTTTTTCTGTATTTCTCATTTTAGGTCACAAGGGAAACATAATATTCTCTTTTTAGGGAAATGGATTGGTATTAAATTTATTTATGTGAAGGAAGTTTATTTTATATTTCTCCAGGAAAGTTACTATGGAATTTTATGATCGACACAGATGTCATCATATGATCATTAGATAATCTATACAATGAATGTCATGTGGGGAATACTATTAAAATAACATATGTAATATCATGCTCATCACATGAAAAATATCATACTCATCACATATTAAGAACATATTTAATTTTATATTGAGGACACTCATAGTGTAAATTATATTTAGAAACTCATAGATTAAAATATAAAGGGAATTATAATATTTCAATTTCCTTTAGGGGTAGTCATTATATAAGAATTGTTGGGGGACATGTTTTATTGAAAATGTAATTATACTCATGCATTAATGCATAATATGACATTTATCAGTTATTTGGGATTTACTAGAATAGTGAAAAATAATTACTGGTTCTTCTACCCAAGGGGGATATGGAATGATAATGATGATGGAATCTTGGAATTAATCATCATTGAAGCATCATAGATATCAAAGAATGGGTGGTTACAAGGAATTGTATTGTGATATCATATTGGGATTTCTAATTTGATCCATCTTTCTTGATAGCTTTTTTGAAGGATTGATATGGGGATTAAATATAATAATTACCCCAAATATATTCACGAATTATTTTTTAGGAAAAGGATAATATTTACAATGAATACATGATTGGGTATTTCATAAGTTAATCCTTTTTCATTCTCATAAGAATCACTGTTAGAAGTAATGAAACAAATTCTTTTTGAAAATGTAATGGATATAAAAGGAAACAAATCCAATCATGATGATGATGTATTCATTATTGATCTTATATTTCGATATTATGTAGCCCCAGAATATTTAACTCTCACCGAATTGGTTTTCATGGAGGTGCCTTCAAATGGGTTTCCTTAATATTGGTTCAATGATTCATAGTTGTCAAAGAAAACTAGGATATGTGCGAGGATTTGGTCTTTTTCATAAATGATGTAATGCATTTGAGTTAATATGTGATGATATAAAAAGTGAATGTTAGTACTTCCAATAGATCATGAATGATAATTTTCAGAATATTATAACCTACCAGATTCAATGTTGGTTTCTCAGATTACACTAGGAATATATGTTAATGTTGCACGACATTAGATTGTAGGATTCCCAGAAATTTTAAACTGTATTTATAAACCCTTAAAATTGAGAGTTGAGGGTCATTTAGAGAACTAAATATTTCATATATGTTCAAATTGAGAATGATGGAACACCATTATATAAATGGGACATTATAAAACATTCTAAATATTATACCATTAAAGGGTTGTAGACACATGAAAATCGAGGAAGTTATAGAATTAAAATTTATTCAATAACAAAACATAATTTATGGAATCACCATTCCACTTATTTGAATAAAATTCAGATATTTAGGCCTATATCAAACCAATAGGGTAACATGATCTCAATATAAAACATTTACAGAGTGCATCTAATTATATTTATGAACATCAAACCATATTTGGATTCAATCATATAACAATGATAGTGATCATGTAATTCGTATACTTGAACCACTGTTATCCTTTCCGTGTGAAAATATTCCATAAAAAGAAACAAAAACAATTAAATACTATATTATTCTCATCATATTCCAACACAGATAAGGATGACCAATGATTGATGTTCCCTGAAGATATCCTGATGAATGGAGATCCATATTATTAGTGGGTGTTTGAACCGGAATTGAATTGCACATTAAAAACTCAATCAAATCCCATATAGACAAAAGATTATAATCACCTATAAACCTAGGATACATATACCTGTGAAACTGATTAACCACTATCAACCTGTGAAAAGTCTCATCCGGGGTTATAGGTACATGTAATTAAACTTTGGGAGGGTTGGATCTCTACTCTAAATCATTGGGTGATCAACCCTTTTATCCCCATATAGGGGAATCCCCTCCTTTTAAAGTACCTATACAATTTTTTAATTGAAAAAATATTCACTAACATCAAAAAAAATATCTAGAATTTTCTCATCATAACCCTACCTCAATAGATGATATAGATTTATATATGTTTCCATAAAAATTTTAACCTAATAAACCCATTATTATTAAAGAATATTTTCATGTGATGACTCAATAAGATCATTGATAAAAACATGACTGAAATTTTATATTTCGCATGTATATTGTTATTAAATCCTGAAACATATGTCTTCATGTATTAGGCTGAATAATTATTATCTAAGTTTTATTGAAATGATAAATTTGTTTCCAATACCAATCATGTGATTCCCTGGAATATTAATCCCATTCAATACTCCTAAACTGTTTCCCTATTATACCAAAACAATCTTCACAATCCTTTTACATAAGAATCAAAATGAACTAAAGCAAAGATAACACAATTTGACCCACTTCGACCACACTATAGTTAGAAGTTGATTATTTGTTATACACTCAGCCTAACTCTATTATGATATAGGTAATCAAGGAGGACCAATAGGACATATCACACATATGAGAGACCTTATACTATATTTTCTAATACACATACATTCATCAAAAAAAAATATATAATACTATAGACCCTATATATATATATCCAATTATAGTATAACACATAAAATTCTTAGGAAAAATATCCCCAAAATTTAAAAAATACCAATGATAATATGTATGATAATGATACAAACACCAATTTCCTATAGTAAAGAAAGATCTCATGTGATCCAAAATACCCATATTCTATCTCAATAACCAAGTACAATGTCGAACACAAAATACCATTAAAATATAACAATACCAACACCATGAACCCCAAAATCATAACCAATTTATACATTATCTCAATAGATAAAAAACATTTGGAACAAATATCATGAATAGGGGAGTAAAAAAATTACCATTTGAAAAATATATGAATATGAATTAAAAAATGAATAATAAGTCATATCTTGGTGAATAAACCCAAATTTTTTTAGAGAATAATTTAACCTAGGTTAATATGATTCTCCACTTTCACAAATCAACTCTACATAAATCATATTCTAAAAAGAACCTAAATTATCTAAATTTAGACCAATCCAAATGATCAAAAATTACCTTTAATTTATAACATTCATATTATCCATATGTAGTAGTTGTGGGGGACTGACACATCTCTAAATATTGAATGTCTATCAATG
The DNA here is from genome assembly GCA_963277665.1 of Viscum album. NCBI lineage: Eukaryota > Viridiplantae > Streptophyta > Magnoliopsida > Santalales > Viscaceae > Viscum > Viscum album. The sequence continues at coordinate 1,425,272,494 of OY728156.1, read as the reverse complement.
TGGATCTATCTTCTCATGTATGACCCTAACCTCATCATGTAATGTGTGCATCAACTAAGGATGATTCTATATCTATAATTAGAGGGAATATCTAAACTATATCTCATAGAATAATAATAAAATTATAAATGTGGAGGGGATTTGCCCATCATGTTGGATGGAGGGGTACCAACATTATATATAGTATGGAAACCAACACATCATTGGGGTCATAGATTTATTATCCCCATTTCTAAATGGAGTATTTATTTCCCAATGATTGATTTCCATTCCCCTGGAACCTTAGTTGGTGATTAGATAACTCTATAATCTATTTGAGATACCCACACATTTTTCATAGCAGAAATATAGGGTTTACTAACAACATGTCTACACTATGAATCAATATTTTACTCCAATTTCATAACTATGAAGATAATGATCACAAAATACTGAAGACATATTGAAAAATGCCTATAAATACTGAGTCAATGACCAAAAAACTGAACATAAATAATATGCCAAAATAAATTATTTGTAGTTTTTTATTTTGAACCACGTATATAAATATATAAATAATTTTAAAAACTCACGTGTAAAAAATAAATACATTTTATTACAGAAGCTGTAAGCCACACTAACAATAAAGATCATTTTGTTGTAGACCACTTCATTATCCAAATGGCCTGAAGGCCTTAATTTTTTATTATATATAATACCCCTTTTAATAGTTGAAGGGGAACCTGTAAATGACCTATCGGCGCAGTGCACAATGCCCGACTGACCCAAAATACATGACCTAAAGCCCCAGAGACATACCATGCTCATTACAAGACCCATAGGCCCAACCCACTAGAACTGCCCCTCTACAGATTATGCTCCATTAATCACCAAGATCCCAACATTGCATTTCTGATCGGAAAGCATTTCCACGTACAAAGATGCATGGTGCCTAGTCTTGATGGTAGCTACTATACCCTCTCTTTCATCTAATTTAGTTAGCTCTGCTTCTGGTGGCTTCTACTCTTGTTGCTCTGATCCTCTTCTAGGGGTTGTTCTATGTGAACTGGGCTACTCCATGGTCTCTGTGGCCCGAAGGTTCTGTGGTCTGAAGTCCATTGATGAACCAAAGGCCTTTGAGAACCGTAGGCCCAAACCGGTGGCCCAAAGGCCCAAATCGGGTGAATAGTTCTGACTACTATAGTATCAAATAGTAACCACTACAGTAACTACTACAATACTCTTATAGTAACCCATAAATTTTCCCCCATCCAGTTTTGAACTTGGGTCTCTTGGATGCCAATCAAGAGCCCTTACCACTCGGGTATGAGCTCATTGGCCTAGGCCACTTCATGCGATGTCAAAAAAAAACAAATCCCAAGGGGTACACCGTGTTTGGCGCCCATGGTTGAGTTGAGTGTAAACAATCATATTTTTTCTATTAAAATAATAAACCATAACATATTCCATCCACGTGTCGTATGATTTTTAATAACGAATTTGGTGTGTAATAGATATGATTCTTGAGTCAATCCACCATGATATTTGTGTTTAACCTATACCACATGATCTATAGAGGAAACATGATTGTCAGTTGTGTACTCAATTACATGGTGAGACATATAGTTTCTAGATATATATAATATGACACACTTTCACAGCCTGCATTATATTTGTTAACACAATTAATCCCTTGTGTCGCGTGAAACAAATGACAAAATATATGACTTATAGGATGAAAACTCATGTTATCTGGGTGTAATGATATTGATAGAATAATGATACTAGATTCATCCACACATTCGGTTACCCCACCCCCAACTTATGGATTTTCATTTGATTCATATTAGGATGGATGTATCAGTTTCAACATCTTTGTAAAACCCCCATGATTTTAGTTTGAATTTCCCATTAGAAGAATATTATGCTGAATAACTTGTTTCACATGAAATACTAAAAAATAATGATACACTTAATTAAGGTTAAATATTATAATAAAAATAAACAATAATACATTATGAGAGTACAATATTAATTACTATCCTATAATGTAAACTGTGGAATAAATCCATAAGAAACTAAAAATACCAAAAAAAAATTGTAATATTTGTACATTCTTGGTTTTCTAGGAAGACCGTGACACCCTTTGTACCCATGTGAACAAGGAATATATTATAAAAATAATAATCATATTATGATAACAGTGAATAAATATAATTAGTGATTAAAATCATGTATGGAAAGATATATATAGGAATGGAATCTGACCATAGTATCTATGATCTCTGAAAAAAATGATCATTAGAAACATAGTCGTCATGTATGAATGTATCCCATAATAATATTGAGTACTTATAATTTTGTTTTAAAAAAATGTTAATATAATTAAAAAATAATAATTGAAAAATATAAAATACGTAAATTAATTAAATATTTTATTATAAAACATTATTTTCATCAAATACACATTATAATTATTATAATAACAATAATTATTATTTTTATCGAATTATTTGATGTACTTATAAAAATAAAATAATGATTATAATGGCTTGATAAATTTTTTTAGAATATTAATATTCAATCTTAAGGGGATGTGACTAAAATCATTTATCTAAAAGGGTTTATTTTTTAAAGTATTTTTATAATTAATTTATTCCATATTTTTTCATAATAAATTTAATTGATCACTTTTAAAAGGGAATTATAATAAAAAAATTCATTGTATAAAAAATATATTTACTATAATTTAACTAATACTTGATATTAAATAAAGACTATTAACACAAAATTTTTAAATGTTATTTTTCAATAAAATTATTATCTTTTTGTTTTTGTTGTGTTTTTAATTAAAAGATAATTTTCTATAATATAGTTATTGATTTAGATTATGTGGAATCCAAATTTTTAATCACTAATTATAATTTATTTTGGTGGATGATATTATTTTTAGGAATACATGTATGTTATTGATTTAAAAACTGAGTTATCTTGATAAAGTTAAAATATGGCACAAAAGGGTTAAAATAATTTATAATGGGATAAAATTAAATAAAAACCTATTTCTAATTGTGTGGATGAGGGATTAATCTACAAAACTATATCCCAACATTATTATTATCTACTTTATATACAATTTTATTTTAAAATATTATCTTTATTAAATATATAATTTAAATATACAAAAATACCACTCAAAAGAGATTATTTAAAGGGCCCCACCTAAACAACAATTTTCCTAAAAAACTAAAATTAATACCTATAATTTTTTCCTACTAATTTCCTTGTTATTATTATTATTGTAACATATGGTTCAATAATGGAATAGAAAATCCTTCATTTTATAGAAACTCAATTTAAGGAGAGATTTTATTAAAGTAACGTCAGAGTTTATTTATCTATATTTCAATTTCATTACCAAACAAACACTTTTTTGATGTTATTTTACCTAATAATTATAATATATTAATATCTATATTATTATCATAAAATTATTATTCTATAAAAAAAATTATATAATCTTACTCATTCATTATTATATCATATTATTAGATGGCATGTTTAAACTACTTACATGCATAATGCAATACCAACATCCTCATTTTCATCAAGAATAAGTACCAATTAATTAATAATTGTTATTAATGATATTATGGATTGATTTATGTCATTGTTATCATTCTTTATGGATGATAGAAAAATTAATGATCATTTAAAATTATTATATAGTTTTTGGTAAATAACTCAAGACAATATTGTCATATATTTTGCTCATTTAAAGCATACTAGTACCATCCACTTACGAACATTAGAGTAAATAAATAAAATAACCCGTGTAATTCAAATAACATAGATAGTATGGGAATGATGAATTTGGAATCAATGAATGAGGACTAATTCAACCATTGTGAAACTCACATGAAATAATCAAAATTACCGACATGTTACGATGAAATAAATAGTAACAAATAGAGATATGTGTAATGAATTATTATAATTGTATATAATATAATGTAAAAGATAAAATTGAAGTTATTAAACAATATATTTATATTTTAGTTTTATTATAAACAGGGTTAATGTTCTTTCATGGATATAGGGATTAAATTTGAGGGTTATTCAACTTTTTTTTTCTCATTGACATTAGATAAATATTGACCACCTTATTTATTTTTGTGAAGTGTATATTATCCTTGAATTTATTATAACAATTTTTAATTACTTATATTTAAAAACACAATCATTATTTTTCTATCAATGGATTTGTATTTAATATTAATCAATTATGAAATGGTTTCTTTTCCAATATTACTTTAATCTTGATATTCTATATGTTTGAACTAAAATTTATCGCAAAAATTGTTCATTTTCTCATAAAGACCATATATTTTATTTTTTGTTTTTTATTTCATCGATTTTCATGTTTTATTACAAATTTAACTCCCCTTCTTTCAAATTCCAATCAAAGGGGATTTTTGATATAAATATTACCTTCTTTCTTATCGTTTGTTCGGAATCATTCTTCTCTATAACCATTTTCTATATATTGATTTATGTATTTCATTTTATATGATTCAATTATTTATTATGGTTATTTTATATGAACACAAATTTTTTAAATTTTTTAAATTTTTTAAATTGGGTAATTTTAAATGTTTCTTATACGAGTTATATTAAGTTGATTTCGATTTCCTTATAAAAGAATAAAATCAATTGAATTTTATATTTGGTTTACATGAACATATTTTCCTATTATATATTTTTTTAATGAATTATCCTTTATATTTTTTCACTATTATTTTTTGTAATTTTTATTATAATAGTTTTATGTATTTATAAAATTGATATAAATGTAATTGAATGTAAAATATGGAATCTATTCTCATTTTCAAAAAAATAGTATAAAAATAATATAAATTTTTATTGAATAAATGTTAATATACATTAATGATTCATTTTCTTTACCAAGGACGTCATCTAATTATACCATTCACATTACTTAACTAGATGAATTATTATAATTTCATAAAAATACATTTATGAAACCCATTTCTTTTCAATATGTTAATAAATATATTATGGTATTAATAATATTTTTTTTCTTATAGAAAAAATATGTAGGTTTTATTAGTATGTGATGGGTTGTTCCATTATACCCCACCAATGCATTAGGGTAAATTTTATATCGCTTGGTCATTACGGTGTACATAGGTTTCTATCCAATGCCTTAGATGTTATATAGGTTTCAATCACTATACCAAGAGATTATGTGGGTTGTTATCCCATCCCAAGAGGGTAGGCTTTTGTCCAAATATTATAATGGAACCCGGGTTGTTATCTATATAATAAGAGGGTATATGAGTTTCTAAACAAATACCAAGAGTGTCCATGAGTGGTTATCCAAATCATATTATGTTATGGGAAATTTGTTAGAATATTCTATTATTTGATGAATGTATTTGTGGCTTATATTTTAACAATTAACTGGTTTTATTTGAAGACTAGTAAACATGTTATTATGTTATATTACCATGGATCATGAATATTGAATCATGCTTTCACACTATTGTATCATGTTTATTATTCCAAACCGAGGATACTATAAATTATTATTTATGATATATATTATATTAGGTATGATTATACTATATTAGGTCCCTACCCCAAGACTATATTATTATATTCAAATAATCATATAATTCCAAATTATGATCTTTTAATTTTTGTCTTATATTTACCCTATGTGAGAATCTGAGCGCACTACTTTATTATGTTTCCATTACACAATATATGAAGAATATTGTAACTTATTACACTTTTATAAGTGTTGTAGTTGGGTGATTATTTGAAAACAATTTCACAATGACATAAAATATATTGTTTATGAATAAATTGAACGACAAAATTTAAAATTTGTGTTTCAAGATTTGTTATTTTATGAGATAAAATAGTTTATATTCATTAAATGATGTAAAATATTAGTTGTATAACACAAAAATTTTATTTGTTGAAATCAAAGAGTCATAAATTAATTGATATTATGATTTATTTTCCATACTATTATATTTTCTAATCTGATTTTTATTTCATGATTCTCATAATAATTTTTTTCTATCAGTTGATAGAACCAAAAGTAATTATCCCAACAATGATTGTGTTGGACAATGTGGTGACTTTTAAAATCATAAAAAATAGATGATGGATTGAAAACCATAATAGAAATTTTATGTTAGGTTATGAAGAAAAAAGTAAACTAAATTTTTCGTTTGAATGCATTGAAAATGAAGAAACATGATATTGATCTGTTAATCTGTCAATAACCAATTTACATTAGAAGAAAAAATGTTCCAATAATTAATAATAAAATAATTAAAATGGGTGAAAATATATCATTTATTTAATATTAAGAGAGTAAAATTTAATTTTTTCTATCTATCAGTTGGAAGGTGAAGCGTGACAATGGAGGAACCTAAAAAAATTAAAGGACACAGTAATAAATCATCTCAATAAAATAAATCTATTTTAGGATATACTGTTAAATAAATTTTTTCCATGAATTCATAATATCACAATTGGGGGATAGTTTCTTCTATTGAATAAAGATTAGGGTTAATACGTTTTACACATGAAGAAAATGTGACATGAATTAAAATATATCATTTAGTTTCATTTTTGATGATTAATTAAAAAATAAATTAATTTATATGGATAAAAAGAATATATCTAAAAACATATTTCCATAAGGGGCTATGAAAGTTAAGATGATATTATTCTATGTACTCCAAAGTTAAAAATAATGGTTCGAGACTCCATTTTTTCACTCTATTCTATGAAAAGAAAGAGAAAAATGGACTTTGATATAAAAAAAATTAGAGAAATTATTGAGGAAGTAATATTTATCATTATATATTCCATTGATTTGGAAAAAAGGTGTTGATGTATTACCTTAAAGAAACAATAATATAATTTAAATATGAGGAAGAACTCCATAAATAACATGAATATAGAAGGGAAATCAACAATGAATATAATGATTATCCTAAATCACTACCCACACTCAAGTAATCAATTTATAAAGATCATATTAGTTATGTTATCCAATGCAAAAATCCATGGGATAATCATAACTATAAATGTCAAAACCTTGTCAGATAAGGAATAAAAGGAAAGTGTATACAATCATAACTTATGACGTGTCCATCAAATCAATGTGGTGTAAGGTACATTCAACATCAAATAAAGAATATAATTTATATTATGGTATTCATGTACTTAAAACTACATCATATTTAGGATGCATTCAAGAAAATATAAATATTAAACCCAGTTAATATTTATATAACTATTTCTTAAAACTTATAGTGTTTGGAAGCTTTCATTGAATGTTTTTTACTCTTATAATATGATTTTTTTGTGAACATTCTCCTAAAATATAATTTTTTTTATTAACCCAAGTATCATGTACATGAATCTTTATTTATTTATTTTGATTATGTATATTGTCCAGGTTATGTTTTGGAAGGTTCAAAACAGTTTTGACTTTCATTGGAGTATTTTTTGGAGGTACATTATTTGATAATGATTATTATAAACCATATATCACCACTAATAAATCATTCAATGGAAAATAGTGAGCATTGGGTAGGAACACCGTTGGTTTCTAGTTGGTCCAAAATCTGAAGATTCCTAGGATAAACATTGCACTTTGATAGAGTGGGGAAAAACACAGTCAGGTAATAGTTTTCCAAACTATAGAATCTAACCATTTTTTGAATCAAATTTTTTTATCTGTTTCTATTTTCTCCATAAAAAATTATCCCTTAAAATTACCTAAACAATATTTAATTTTATTCTGAAGGATTGAGAGGTGATTCCCATTGATCCTAGATAATGTTCGAGGTTATCTAATGTTATTTAGAGATTTTATTCACTAGTAAGTGATATTTATTCGTTGTTTTCCTGGTATAATTTATCATCCAGTCACCCATAAGAATATATTCTAATAATGAGGGGTAAATTCATTTTAATTGTTGGTTTTTTTGATATGATATTGTTGAATTCATTTAAGGAAACAAAATATTTATTCTTATTTAGAATATCTAAGCCATGTTGTTGAAGTGGTAGTTCCATCCCTCGTTTTCTCCAATGTCTAAGAGGTAAGTGGGTAATTTACTTTTTTTAAATTGATTATAACATGGACGGTTGGTTTAAAATTGAGTTAATTAGTATAAATTCTTCTAAACCCCTTTACTGAATTGACGGAAACCTCTTTAGTGATGTCTTCATGAAAAAATTTGACAACATGATGGTATTATGGATAGTGTTTTTGGTTTTTTATTTTTAAATAATTATTTTATAATTATGGTTTTATTTTTATTTATATAATAAAAATTATTAAATTAATTGTTTAAAGGATGGGTTTTTGTGAAATTATATTAAACAATGTTTTGGGAATTCATGGAGGTGTGTGTTCATGTTGCATTTTGTAGGGCCTGGCTGAAACATGACTTGTTTCATGGTGCCAAATATATAATGAAACATGTTATTCACTATATTATGATGATATGTTAAATAAAATAATAATTACTCTTGATTGTGTAAATATGACATGAAAAATATTTTTTGGATGTGTATATGTGTGGAATTATAGAATTATTATTCCAAAATTTAATGAGAAAAGGTTTGTGCTTGTAAAATTATTCTCCATAGAACTTCTTTGGGGGAGATATAAATTATTTTACCATTCATATAAATTATTTTATGTTATCATAAAATGTATTATATAAACATTGATAACTAGTTATTTCCCAAGATTCATCATTTAGGAAGTTATTGGGGGTACCCTACTGAGCTCAGACTTACACCCTACCTAAATTTTATTTGGAATTTACAGATTTCATCTATCAAGACATTAGTAAACACATGGTATCAAAATTATTTTGTAATCCTTATTGATAACGTTGATTATAAATGAGGATTTGGAGCTTTAACTTGTTTGGTAGGTTTTGTTTAGTGTATTCCAGTATCATCCTCTATTGCTACCTTTGGTTATGTTAAATTATTTACTGTAGAACTCGGATATCATCTTTCAATTTGGTTTTGAATTTTCTTTTACTTTCGTACTGTAACATCCCTATTTTTTTTTACAATTTCATGGCTCTGGTGCTCGCACCAAGGTCCTGCTAGAGTCCCAGATTAAAAATTGTTTCCCTTAAAAAATTTAGAGGGGTTAGGATCTGTGCGTGCTCACCGCATGGTGGGCGGTAGTCGCATGATCTCCCCAAGTGTTTGTGCAGATTCCCAAGTCGTCAGGGTTAAGGAATGCAACTTGCGTGTGGTTTATTAAGTTGTGAGATGAGCGCACAGTGACAAGATTTTCAGAACAAAATAAATAAATGTATTAAAATTTAAAATATAAGAATTTTATATTATAATAATAATATGTAGTGATTTTTATTATTATTATTATTATCATAAATAAACTTAAAATAATCAATGATATTATTATTCTTTATATATTGTTATTGTTATTATTATTATTATTTGTACTATTATTATTATTCTAATAATCATAATATTATAAAATGTAAAGAAAAGAAGAACCCCCTCCCCCAACCATAAATCTCAACACCTCTTCCCTTCCCCATAGCGTTCTCATCCACCCCCCCCCCCCCCCTCGTACCACCTGGTTCCCTGCACAGCGCTGCCCTAGTCTCGTCACGCCCGCCCAGGAACTTGCCTCAACCAGCCTCACCTCATGCTCCTAATCCCACCCACCTACCCTCTGCCATCGTATTCTGTAAAACCCTATCCACCTCCCATCATCCCTCTCCTCCAGAAAGACCCATGAATATTGCCTCCTACAAGACCTCGCCTACCGCTCCACCTTCCCCACACAGGCCCTCAAACATGCCAAATCCGGCCTCTCGTGCTTTCCCAAAACCCCACACCCCCCTACAGTCTTCTATCCCCACAACTCATCCATCATAATCATCTCCCCCCTCAAAGAGCCCCCCCTGTCTGGTGCAACCTCCCTCTCCTGGTGAGGCACGACCTCCCCCATATGGCACGACCTCCGTCTGGCACAACCTCCCCCATCCTGTCAGCTTCCAACTGCCTCCCTCCCTTCACTATCCTGGGCTCTGACTAGGCCCCTCCAGTCTCCCGCATGACTGAACAACATGAACCTGTACTTCGCCGGCAGCATCTCCTCCAGCTGATGCCCCCACCACATGGCTAGATCCTCCCTCTTGTAAGGATTCCTCTATCACAGAGGTATTGTCTTATACATTTCACTGTTCAGTCAAACATTGATTATTAGGGTTGATTCACATCTATCTTTTCTTGGACATTAGGGACTTCAGATAGACTACATGGCTCATCTCATCCTTCCATTGAAGGTTTCATCGCATTCACAAATGTATGATATAACCCGTTCCATGATTCTACCATCCAAAGAAATTGATTTGATTATTGGGAGTTTTAATAAATTTATACATATGGTCTTCACACTGGTAAGGTGTACAATTTTATTGTTACAGTGTTGTTATGGTAGTTGTATTTGCTAAAGATAGTTTTGAATCAATTCCTTATTTGTGCATATACACTTTCACCTATTTTAATAAATTTATGGACATGTTTGACACATTTTATAATATAAAACATGTTTAATAATGTTTAAAAATTCCTTTTTGGTAAGATCTTGGGAAAGTAGAGTTTCACATGACATTAGAAACATTTTGGATATGTCTTTGATAAGTTTATTTTGGGTAAATTTGATTTTAGTACGTGGACCTTAAGGAACGAGTTTTCGGTTGGTTGTTTAAATTTTTTTTGGGTGTGCATTTGGCGTAGTAGATCTTTGGAACATTTCTTGGATTGGCATATTTTACTCAAAGATAGAATGATAATTGTTTTAAAGGGGAACATCATCTGAAACATTGAAATTTTTTGAAAGGTGTGATGGCAATGATGATGTGTTTTAGTATTCTATTGGTTGTATAGTGGGATCCACAATTGGAATTCTGATAAAATATGTTGGTATATTCTTTTAAATATTTAAATTGTTTAGTTAAAAGAATTATTAAATGATTCTGGTAATATATATCTTGGGTGCATGGTGTTTTGGTGTATATTAATTTTTGGTTTGAAAGTTAATGGTAACTTTGTGAAAATGATCATTTCTTTTCAAAATGATGTCTGGGTCCCTTTGAATTATTTGTTGGAATGGTTTTAATGTGTTTTTTAAAAAATGGTTGTTTATCTTTGAAACATGTTTTTGTATGACTTTTTCAAATTTAAAGGCATGTTTGATAAATTATACATGGAAATGGTTTGAGAAATGATTTGAAACTGTTTTTTAAATGTATTTGGGGGTGTAAATTTTAAGGCCCATGTGGCGTAATAATTTTAATGGTGATGTTTTGTGGTGATTTTTGAAAAGAATGTGATTTGAAAAATGTGAATGCCCAGTTGGAAAATAAAGGTGTTTTAAAAGATGGTTTGAATAATGATGTGACATGACAACCCATTTAGAACTTTCAACATCAGTGTAATGTTTGTGTTGATTCCTTGAAATGACGACATATAGATTTACTATATTCCCATTAAACAACTATAGTATTTTGAAAAAGGTATCAAATAGTTTTAATGATTTTTTGGCATGATGGCCCAGTTGGAACCTTTGATGATTATATATATATATATATGGTTATATATATATGGGGCACCTCTATACAGGAGATTTTCTTTTTTGGGTTATCGTATAGAGTGTCCGTGTTTGGGGTAGGCAAGTTCAGTGAGATGAGTCACGCATGCGAGGGCCTCCAAAATACACAATATTATTATAACAACCATGGGTTTTGCGTGTATTTTTGATTATCGAGTGATAGTTACTGACCAACCCTGATTAAACAGGTTGGTACCCCCTAGATTTGTCATTAAGTCAGGTGGGCTTTTCTACTAGATTGGTCAGTTTAGGGTGGCCAGTTAGTTATTGTGTTAGGAGCTTCACCATAATCCGGTAGGTGGTTCGGAAACCGAGTACATCCAGGGGTCTTCTAGATATGTTTAGGATCACCCATGGTTACTAGGTTATTTATATTTCATGTTTACTTTCTTATGAACTAGTTTATTTTCATCTTGCATGTTTACTTATTTTACTCTAGCCCAGCTCTGGTATATTCTATTTTGGATTTTATTTATAAACTGAAAAATGATTTTGGAAATAGTATGTAGCCTGTGTTGGGTTGTTAAATGAGTAAAACATGTTTCTTATTTTCAAATGAGAGAACCCTACTTCTATATTTTTTTTTCAAACTTGTGTCATATGATTGTTTTGGGAAAGGGAATACTTGGATTTTGTGGTTCTATTTGGATCCCTTCTGTGCATCTCGGTGCTCATGCCTATCATATTCTATCAGTTGCAGGTTCAGTTCTTTTTGAGGTTGCTGGTTCAAATGCTCAGTGTTGGGGTAGGCTCAAGTCTGAGTTGCGTGATGAAAAATAACGTCACAAGGAGGTATGTTCGATTTTATTTTATTTCCACTGGTAGTTATCTTTCTTTATCGTCAGTTTTGTTTATCTGTTTATCATTTGTTTGAGGGAAAAATCATTCCCAACTATAAATTTTGATGCCCGACAATAGTTTCCAGCTCGTGGGGATCAGGAACACCCTTCGGGCCATGTTGTGGTCCAACCCGGGTGGTTCGTGACAAAATGGAATCAAAGGAGGATCTTATTACTAGGTGCCTCCTGTAAATAGAGATTAGGATTTTTGGGACATGAGAGGTTGGTAAGATAATGATGTCATTAACCCTTTCCCATTCCGACCCTCAAGTCACTAGGGGTAGTCCAGGATATGATTCAATTTTTCATTTTGGTTTGTTTTAGATTGACGAATGACAATGGAGGCATGCTGATGTTACATCATGATATCACATGGGATAGTGATCCATGTGGAGTTTTTGTACATGGTTTAAGTTTATCATATTTTTTTATGCTTACTTGGGGCATGTCCCACAACCATGTTTCCAGGTTAAGCGCGACTACTAGTCCCTCACTCTAGTAGTTTGATGCAATTTGAGTGTCGTCTTTGTTTTGGTGGTGGTGAGTGCTCTTTTAAAAATGAAAAAGGGAATTTAGGGTTGTGTTTTTATTTGTACGGTTTTTAAGATGGCTTTTTTTGGATGAATGTGCTTTCAATGTTATTTCTTCGACTTTATATTGGTTTAAGATTATATGTTGTTCATAAAATGTGGCCTAGAATGGTCTTCATGGTTTCTGAGAAGTCATGCCCATTTTTTCAGCCTTCTCATACAATGCTTATACTTCACATTGATCGGGGTCTGTTAGAAGCAGATTACTGGATTGAAGAGGTCGAACGCGTCTTCAGGGTATTGGGAACTCTAGAAGCAATCAAAGTGCATACTATTTTGGGTTTTTTAAGGTCTAGCTCTGGACGAATGTAAGTTGGTTACCCAACCTTCAATGCATGTTAGGGTGATGTGTAATGTATTTAAATCTGTCTTTGTCTGCTAGTTTATACTTGAAGGGTTGAAAACAAAGAGATGGAAAGAGGTAATGTGTATTCAGCAAGGCCAACAGACAGTGAAAGCATATATTGACCATTTCTAGGAATGTGTGCCCATTTCATCGAAGGTTGCATCACAGGATTTGATGAAGTCTTCTCTCTTCATCGAGGTTCTTCATCCAGAGATCATGGAGCGGGTCCACCTTTATATGGACCATCATTTCAAGAGGCTAGTGCATGAGGGATTCCTAGCTGAGCTGGTCTTTATAGCGGAGATGGTTGGAAATCTAGCGTATCTAATTTCTCGTCAAGGTTCCCCATATAGTGGGAAGGGAGTGCCTGAGGGGCCTGTTCCCAAAGAGTCCTCTATAGTGGTTCTGAATTCCAGTTTCTCAGACTATTCAATGGTGTTCCACCAGTGTGGCCGGTTCGGGCACGTGAATCCATCATGTCATATCCCTCCAAAGACATGTCGTTTTTGTTGTTGTCTGGGTCACCTAGATAGGTTTTAAAGGAAGGGTCACCTAATTAAGACACTGTGACCGAAGGATTTTACAGCTTGACTGTGAGGAAAAAGATGATGCATCCATCAGAGCCCTATCCACACATCTTATGGTGAAGCTCGCGTGCAATCCGGAGTTACTGGGAGTGTGAAAGCCCATTTTCTATTTTCTCTTCTGTGTTAGTAGTGGAACATAAATATTCATTTACTACTTTTTTTCCTACTATTAATGTTTTGAAGTTGTTGTATGTTCACTATTTTTTCAGAGAGTTATGATAGACATGTTCTATTGTAATATAAATAGTTTTGTTTGTCTGATTGTGGTTTTATGGATCATGCATTTTTCATAAAAGGGGGATTGGACATTGTGTGGCTTAATCTTGGTTTGGCGGTGTTTGTTTAGAGTTGTGATTGACTATAGAGGACTTAAGGCTTGCAGTTATGATCAAATTTTCCAATTGTATTTTGTTCTTCTTGGAGGGTTTTCCCTCGTGTTTGGGGTTTTTGGTCTTGGTTGAGGGTTCCAATTATCAACAAATGTGTTGTTTCACTCATCCTATAAAATATAGTTTGGATTGGGTGGGAGTTCATGCATCACCTTCCTCACCACTTTATGTGGTAGTGTGTTTGGGGGTTAATTCTGATGCTAGTTGAGTTCTTGTGGTGGGGAGAACCCTCTCATGTTATCTCTCTCTCTTGTATAGAGGTTTCTTTTGGTTTCATACGAGCATGAATTCTTGTTTTGTCCATTGTTCGGCTAAGTGAAATTCTAGGAGAAAATGTGTCTGTGGTGGGGAGATTTTTTACACCCCAAATTTTTAATTTATTTTTATTTTACAATTTATGGGAATCATGTCTTTGTGCCAATGTCTGAGAAAGGTCCCAGATTAAAATTGGTTGTCAGTTAGTATTTTGGTGGGTTTTAGTTCCGTGTGCGGTCACTGCACTGTGGTTGGTAGTCATGTGATTGCCTCGGGTGTTTGTGTAGATGCCCAAGTGGTCTGGGTTGAGGCGCACAACATGCACACGATTTATTAAGTCGTGCGATGAGCGCATGGTGACCCAATTTTTAGAATAAAATAAATAAATAGATTAAAATTTAAATGAAAATAATGTTAGATAATAATAATAATAATATATTTTTATTTTCATTATTATTATGATTGTCATTAAAAAACATAAAATTATCAATGATATTATTAATCTTTATATATTATTGTTATTATTTTTATTATTATTATTTTTAATATTATTATTATTGTAAAAATAATATTTTTATAAAATGGAAAAAAGACCCCCCACCCAAAATCTTGTCACCTCCTCCCTTCCTTGTTGCGATCCACCACCCCCTGGTTCCTTGCGCAGTTCCACCCCTGCCTCGCCATGCTCAACCAGGACCCCACCATAACCAGCCTTGCCTCGCCCTCCTAATACCACCTACCTACCCTCCCACTCACCTTCTGCAATACCCCACCCTCTTTCCCTCTGCCCTCGCCTTCTGTAAGACCCCAATAGCTCTCCCCCTACAAGACATCACATGCCGCTCCACCGTCCTCACACAAGACCTCAGCCTCGCCGCCTTCTACATTACACACTGGCCCAGAACCCTACAACCCCATGTCGTCTCCATTACCCACTGCCCAGCCAACCTATCCGGATCCACACTCACAGATCCCCCCCTCCGTCTGATGCGACCTCCCTCTCTTGGTCAAGCACGACCTACCCCGTTTGGTGCCGCCTCCATCCAGCACGACCTCCCCCATCTGTTCAGCTTATAAACAGCAGCCTCCCTTCATTGTCCCGTTCTCTGGCCAGGCCCCTCTATCCTCCCGCCTGGCCGACTAGCACAAACCCCTCCATCTCTGGAAACGTCTCCTCCAGTTGATGCCCTCATCGCATGGCTGAATCCTCTTTTTAGTATGGATTCCTCCATCACAAAGGTTTCCACTCATATGTTTCAATGTTTTTTCAGACCCTAATTATTAGGGTTCATTTTTATCTTGGTTTTCATGAACATTATGGTCTGGGAAGGGACCACGAGGCTCAGCTCGTCCTTCTGTTAAAGGTTTCTTCGCATTCGCATGTGTTTGAGGTAGGTGTCTCTTCGATTCTATCTTCCAAAGCAATTTATTTTACGCTTGGGAGTTTTCATATAATTTTATATATATTCTGCACACCGGTAATGTGTGTCATATGATTTTTATGTTGTTGGTATGGTAGTTGGATTTTTTAAAGATAGTTTTGAATCAATTCTTTATTTGTGCATATACACTTGAGCCTGTTCTAATAAATTTATAGACATTTTTAACATGTTTTATAAAATAAAATGTTTGTAATAAACTTCAAAATTTCCCATTTGGTAAGATCTTGGGAAAGTGTAGTTTCACATGAATTTAGAAACATTTTGGAAATGTCATTGGTAAGTGTATTTTGGGTAAATTTGTTTTTATTGTGTGGACATTAAGGTACGTGTGTTTGGTTGGTTGTTTGAAAATGATTTTGGGTGTGTGTTTGGTGTAAGGGATTTTTTGCTCATTTCCTGGAGTGGAATGTTTTACTCAAAGCTGGAATGATAAATTTTTTTAAGGGGAATTCCATTTGAAACATTGAAATGTTTTGAAAGTTGGGAAATTGATTTTAAATGGTTTATGTATGCAATTTCTTTTAAAGTGGGATCCACATATGGAATTGTGATAAAATAATTTGTTGTATTCTTTTAAAACCTTTTATTGGATGGGTAAATGATTTATTAAACGATTCTTGTAATGTGAATCATAGTTTCAAGGTGTTATTGTGTACGTTTAGGTTTGGTTTGAAATTGAATGGTATCTTTGTGAAAATAGTCTGTGATTTGTAAAAAATGTTTGGTCCCTTTTATGATTTATTAGAATGGTTTTAATGTGTTCGTTAAAACTTGGATGATTATATTTGAAACGTGTTTTTTGTGAGTTTGAGAACATTAAAGGATGTTTTGATATAGTATACTATGAAATGGATTTAAAAATAATTTGATACAATTATTTTAAATGTATTTGGGTGTTTAAACATGAAGGCCCACGTTGCATTGCACATCTAAACGAGATGTTTGGTAGTGATTTTTGAAAAACAAGGGATTCAGAATTTGTGAATGCCCTATTGGACACTTAATGTGTTTTAATGATAGTTTAGATGCTGATGTGACGTGAAATCCCATTTGGCACATTCATATTTAGTGTAATTTTTGTGTTTATTAATTGAAATGACAACTTTTAGATTTAATGTATGCCCATTTAAAAACATTAGTATTTTGAAAAATCTATCAAATGGTTTTAATGATTTTATGGAACGAAGGCCCGGTTGGCACCATTGATGATGATAATATATATATATATATATATATATATATATATATATATATATTTGTGTCACCTCTATAGGGCGGACACCCCTTATGGGTTACCGTATTGAGTGTCCGTGTTTAGGGTAAGAAAGTGCAGTGAGATGAGCCATGTGTGTGAGGGCATCCTACTTACACAATATTATTATACCAACCATGAGTTCCTTGGAATATTTTCTATGATTGAGTTCCGGCTGTTGACCAACCTCGAGTAGACGGGTTGGTACCCCCTGTATTTGTTGTTAGTCTAGTAGGGCATAGCCACTAAATTGGTTAGTTTAGAGTGGCTAGTTGGTTATAGACATAGGAGATTCACTATATGCCAACCGGTGGTTCTAAACCCGAGTACGTTTAGGGTCTTCTAGGGATGTTTAGGATCACCCATGGATACTGGATTATTCACATTGCATGTTTACTGTTCGTTTCACTGGTTTATTTTCATCTTGTACTTTTACTTGTTTTACTCTAGCCCAGATCTTCTATATTATCTATTATATTTTATTTATAAAATGAAAAATGATTTTGGAAATGGAATGTTGTGTGATTTAGGTTTGTAAATGGGTAAAACATGTTTCTTATTTTAAAATAATAAAACCCTGGTTTTTTATTTATATTTCAAATTTGTGTCCTTGGAATTTATTGGGAAAGGGAATACTTGGATTCTGTGGTTGTATTTGGCACCCCTATAGAGCATCTTAGTGATCATTCCTATCATATTCTTTAAGTTGCAGGTTATTTTCTTATTTAGGATCCTGGTTCAGCTGCTTAGTGTTGGAGCAGGATTGACTCAGAGTTTGGTGGTGACCTATAAAGTCACAAGGAGGTATGTTAGATTTTATTTTCATTCCACTGTAGGTTTTTAATTTTTTTATAGCCAGTTTTGAGTATATTTTTATCATTTGTTAATGTGACAATTCATTCCCTAACGGTAAATTTTGATGCCCGACAATGCTTTCCAGCCCGTGGGGATCAGCAACGCCCTTCGAGCCATATCACGGACCGACCCAGGTTGTTCGTGACAAGTACTCGTACATAATATAGGGGTTTAAAAATATTTTTCTCTTGGTTTGGTTGTTCAATATTTAAATGAAATATCATACCCTAATTAGTTATGTGCACCTTCAAATTTATTTCCAGATTTTGGTGTATTGGGGATGTCACTTAAGGGGAATAACACCCCCAACATTTCTAAAGCCAGTGGGTGAGGGGTGGGATGTTACAGATGGTTTCAGTTTGTTTGATCCATGGGTATTAGTTTTTGTGTACATAATTTGTTTTGGGAGTATGTATATAGGGTTTTTAGAACATAAAATAAAGAGCATAAAATGTAGAAAATACTTATTTATAAAAAACTTCATGTTTCCAGGGAGTTTCAAAACATTAGTGTTTTAAAGAACATATTGTAGTTTTACCTCATTTTTTTGGTTTTATCTAATGATAAGATATTTAAATGCATTTATAATAATTAATTCTCACTAAGAGTAAAAAAAATTGAGTAATTATATGTGTTTTAGGGAAAATGTGTTCATTTTTCAAAATATATTATAATAGAATGATTTTCATGAATCATGGTTGAATTTTAAAAAATGGTTTGAAAGAAGATATTATTAAAATTCTAAAATCCTTTTTGTGATATATGTGATGTGGTAAATTTTATGTTTCTATGATTATAATTAATAGAATTTGACATTAAGTATAGTTCATTTCTTGTTATAGAGAATGTATCCTATATGTCTTTATAGAAACCAACTAGAGGAGGATATTAAGAATCTAGAAGAACAAGAGGCACATGTGAACCATTAGTTGGTCCAATGAATTGTAAATTCTTTTAATGATATAGATTGGGGAAAATAAATGATTAATCATTATAGGATTTTGAATGGGTTCAGTTCAAATAGAAGAATATACCCAGCATTTAGGGTAATTAAGAATGAGAAAAATAAAAACTGTGACACAATAAGATGAATGAAATCTTAAAATTCCATAGGCACAAGTTTCACTAAAGGAGATATTGGAAACATATATACAGGGTGAACTAGAAGGATAATGGTTGGATTTTGCATTTTGGGTAAATTAGACCAAGATGTTTCATGGGAGCGTTTTAAAGAATTATAAAACAACCAATTCCATCATCACACAATAAAAATTTATTGAACAACACATTTCATCAGTATTAAGGAAGGTAAACTCTCGATAATATAGTATGAAAAAACATTTTTGAATTTATTTACCTTTTGATAAGAATTAGAAATCCGGGAATTATTGATAGAATAATTTTTTTGATTCATTTTTGAAATTATAATTTTGATTAATGATTACCTTACATTGAGTAATGTAATATAAAAATATGGTTAATAGAGAGATAGTGGAATAAAGAGACGTATATACTAACAATGTTACAGGAAGCATATTAATTCCTATGTGAATAGGTGAGAACTCCAATGCTGGTAACAAGAAACAAAGAGACACCTATCCTTAAGGGTATGGTATAACTCAGATCATATAATTGGGTTATTCAACCATCCTCCTCAACCAAAAACCATGATGAGATGTTTTTAATGTAGTTATTTTGACAATATTACATAATATTTTTTGGAACCACCTAAATCAAGTCAGAACTGCCAAAATATAGGATAATTTCATCACTGTATTCTTTTCTCCGAACAATCGGGTTCTTGGGACACATCTCATTATTCTCAAGCATCACATTCTTCCCATGCATTTTATGCTTCGATGGGATGAGTGTAGTAGAATAACTCTTGATAATATAACTAATCAATCTATGGTGATTCTATAAATAAAAGGTATTCTAAACCAGTTCAATAATAGTAGAGTAATAAAGAGTGAGGAGAAAAGATTAAGAAATTTTATAAGGCTATATACATGATCATTGATAATCAATCAGGACTATAGAAGGTGAAACATAAAATTATTTTTAATTATACAATTATGAAAATTTATTTTGATATGATAATGCTTCATTTTATTATTTCTTCTCATTGCTTTGATCTAATGTGTCTATATATTGAGATAATTCGTCGTATTTTAAAACTGCAAACAACTTTAGGACAACAGGAGTTTCAACTCTTAAAATATGATACATGATCAATAAAAATAAATAAGACATAGTTATAATTGAATTTTTCTATGATATAGATAGATTCCTATAACATGATTCTGGTAATGGATTTTTTAACAAACAATGAGGCACATATCAATTATTATACATGATAGTTGAGTTTGAAATCATCAGATGGTGTTAGGAATCTAATTAATGGATATTGGGTATTGGATGCAAGAATATATGTAACCATGGTATTAGTGGTTGGAAATATCACTTACTTGTTGATAATTGTCTCCTTGGGACAAGTGGATGAGATTGGGAATATATATTTTCCAACCATAGTGGATAAAATTCATGACTTTTTGCTAAACATTTTCCATGGATTCTACCCAAAAGGAATCTAGTTTTTATGGTTTATTTCATGCTAAGATCCAGTCTTATCTCAAATACATGTTATTGTAAATAACTATCATAATTGTAGAAATTGATGGAATAGTTGGAAGAGTTTCAAAAGTATAGGGTTTTCTCACACCTGATTATCTCTATGCACATCACCAATTACATTTTTAAAGAAGAAAGATAAAAATCTTAGACCATTTTTTGATTATAATAAGATTAATCATGTTATGGTAATAATTTAGTTTCATATTACAAGAATTTAATACATTTTTTATCAGTCGATGGGATATTATGGTTGACTAACATTGATATACATTAATAGCATCACCAACTACAGGTTAGAATGTTGGATATTCCTATTAATGCTATTAGAAGAAAATATTTCCCATCCATGTTCATATTTATTCCGTTTTGTATTATGAATTCACCTGCCATCATTTACGAACAGTTGAATTTGAAATTTAAAAGCAATATGGTGTCATTTATGTAGTTTTTTTGGATGATATGATGGTGTATTTTATGAAAATGTTGGATCATAATCAATATTTGGATATCATGTTGGGAAGCAAGATGGAACATCATATATATTCCAAGTTTTAAATGTGTAATTTCTAGGTACAAGAGTTATGTTACCTTGTCTATTTCATTTATAAAATACCATTTTTGTAGACCTAAAAAATATATTTGTTGTTATCTCATGGAAATTCTCATAGAATGCCTTTGAGATACATAGTTTCCATTCATTTTAGTGATGCTTCCTACGTTTTTATGTTATTTTTCATAGTGGAATCACTAGTGGTAGATTTAATGATGAAAGGGGTTCTATTACTGTGGAATCATATATACTTTCCAAATAATAAGGATATAATTAAATCTTCGTGTATCATTACATTTCGATAATATTGAAATAGAATTTAATTATATTTTAATAAATTCGGAATGGGGTTAGGATATGTTCTCTTGAATGGGGATAATATTGTTGATTATGGTATAAGATATTTATAGTTTCATGAGAACAACTAACCACATTTTTTTTAGAAATATCTATCGTAGTCCATGATTTGATAACCTAACATCATTATATTTTTTATAGAAATTTTTGTTGTTAATTGATCATATGATTTGGAAACACATTTTATCACAATGTGAATAGAATATAAGGATAATAAAATGGTTAAAAATCATCAAATTAACTAAATTAACTTTATGTATACACCAACTAAATAAAATTAAATGTTTCATAAAGTATAAAAAATTCATATAATCATTTGGAAAAGAAGATTTATATAATTGGATGTTAATTCCAGTTATAGAAGACATGCTCTTGGATTGTACAGACCATGGTGATGTTTCATTTTTCTTCTTAATTTTTCTTGTTCCAATTTTGTTTTATCATATGAAAGAGGCATATTTTTTTATTATGAATATGTTTTTATGTGTTCAAAACTCAATGGTGGGGTGAATATTGAGGAATGGACATTACATGAGAGTTTTGTTTTCAGTTTAAGTATTTTATAAGGATTATTTTGTGTTTTTCTGGAATCAATTCATATGGATTTACATTATTACAAATGTATTGCTCATCAAAAAAATCAATAGGTTAATAAATAATTTGAATCATATATTTGGTAGGGTTCTATGAAATAGGGATTTGTGGTGTTTTATTCAAGATTCCACCAATATAAGAAGATAATAGTGGAATACCAATGTCTGGAAAGCATGTTGTAGTCATTAACAATTTCTATTTTAAAATGGGAGAATAAATCCATGGATTTTGTGATAGGTATTCCAATGATAGTGAAAAAATGAAATTATATGATTAATTATGGACAAGGTCACAAATTCATCTAACCTTATCCCCTAAACATGAATTCCATATAGTGGAGAACCTATCATAAATCTATATTCAAGAATGTGCAAAGAGTCATGGACATCTAGTATTGAGTTTATTAGATAGAGTCCAGTAATTAAATCTTGTTTTTGGGAGTTCATACATCAAGATATTGGGACTCTGTTCCTTATGAGTATTGTGTATCATCCTAAAAAAAATGTATAATCTGAAAGGATTATACCAATGTTTGAATAAATTATAATGGATTTTTTGTTGGATTTTGGTGTCCATGTGTGGATCGCATACCATTAGTGGATTCCTTTTATGATAAAATTAATCAAGACTCAAAACATATGGATTCTTTTGAAAATATTTATGTGTGTCCATGTCAGTCACCACTTTGTGGGGTGGAAATAGGTGAGATTTAACCAGTGGGGCTGAGAATTTTGAAATATATAATTGTGAAGATTAAATTGATCAGAAAGAGAGTAAATATCAATTATAGAATTCATAAATTGTTTGTTGATTATCATTGATAACCATTTATAATTGAGGTGAGTGATCAGTGTTCTTTGGAATCTCTTAAATTCTTGAGAGTCATGATTTTTATAATATTAGAAAGTAATATCTTCAACACATAGACTATTATGAGATACTTTACTCAGATATTGAGGTGTAATATTGGTCAAATTATTCACAAACATGTATTTTTTACATTATTTGTTTTATATATGTCAATTAGATAGATATATTATTGATTGTGACCTTCTGATTTGATGAGATTATATTGACCTAGATCTTGATTATTCATCAATTTAGTGATGTTACAGAATATTGATAGGTAATAAAAATATTGCATGGTTAAATAATCAGTATAGTATGGGTTTTATGGAAGCATAGTAGTATTCAGGTAAAAATGATTGAGAATGAAAATGAGAAGTTAGGGAAATGGACCAAAAAGATCTATTGAAGTGAGAGTTTTCAGCATTTGGGGATTTAACTACAAATGATGGGGAGATTTTGGCACACCCAATTTTAGTTAATTTACCATTTATTTATGTATTTTAGGTACACATATTATTCATCTTACAATTTATCTTTTTCAGAAAATTTTTGGCCAACTGTGGTGGATTTTAATTAGATTCTTTACAAGATCACTATTTGTAGAAACTGTGAAACAAGTCTATAAAACCATGAAAGGGAAAACAATCTACATTGGTAAAGAGAATTATTTGTGCACAATGTGGATAAACCATTTCGATCCCCCTGGATAAATATTTTATTCTAATATAGTGTGGAAACACATGGTTGGTTCATGGTCTATCTAATCATGTGATCCAACCATGGAATGTGTTGTTTGAGGTAGTAGCTCATGCATGGCCAGCACACTATTTTTATAAATGAGTGCCCCTAAAATGCATCAAGAAAATTTTGACTAAAAAATTCTTGATCTAATTCATTTTTTCTCTATAATCATTCTTTTTTACTCTAATTATCTCAAAACAAAAATTCATTTTCAGTATAGGGCTTGAGAGGGGATACCCTATTACATGGGAGCACATTCAAGGTGATCTAAAGGCTATTGGATATCAAGATTCCCTAATAAGTAATTGTTCATCAATTTCCTTAGATATCTTCTATTATATTAACCCAAAACCTTAGATCAAATCCTATGGGTACATATTTAGGTTCTTCAATGGATTTCATAATGAGATCTTATTTAATTGATTAAAGGAAACATGATCTATGCTTTGATTTAGAATATATAATACATGTTGATGATGTTTTTGTTCTCTCTTTTTTTTTTATGGTTGAGGCCGAAGCCTCATTTTTATTATTAAATCAAAGCAAAGTCCTCTTTTAACTGGGTAGAGGGAAACCCATTACATATCCCGAAGGCCCAGTGGGCTTGTAGCCCATTACATAGCCCGTAGGCCCAAATTCAAAGGCCAATTCACATTCTGTGAATAGTAACCTACTGCTACAGTACCGCACAGTATCGCTGCCGCTACAGTGCCCTGCCGCCACTACAGTACCCGCTTATGAACAGTGTCGTCGCTGCTACAGTACCACTAAAAAATTGTTGTATGGGTGACGAGGTATAGGGATGGCCTGCCCACCTGTGCGCCGCACGCCCCCAGCTAGGCCCAAGGTGGCCAACCCTTGGGCTTGGGCCAGTTCCCACAGAGTCGAGGGTACGAGAGGTTTGCTGACAAATGATGCGCGTTGCCTTTGTGAGGACTTCAACCCGGAACCATGTTGTGAATTGACAGAAACCTCTATAGTGATGTTTTCATGAAAAAATGTAGATATTTATGGTTTTCTGAACAATTTTATTGGTTTCTAATTTTGAAATGATGATTTTGAAATTATCATTTAGTTATGATGAGTGGAAAATATTTTTTGAAATGTTTTGAAGAAATAAATGGTTTATGTGGAATGGTTTTTCCATGGTTTTGGGAATACAAGGTAGAGTGTGTATATGTAGTATTTTTGGTAGAATTATTGAAATATGACATGGTTCTCAATAGTAATGTTGTAATTAAAAATAGGATTAGAAACCTTGAGACTACTTTTTTATTGATGAGAGACCACTCATGTGCATGAAACATTCACCAAGACATGTATGTTTGGATGTGTGGATGTGTGGAATTTTGGAATTGGTATTCCAAATGTATTTTAGAAATGGATTTATTATTTTGAAATGATTTTATTTAAAACTTATTTGGGTTTGATATAAACTATATTGTATTTTCTGTAATCTATTTTAAATTTTTATAAAATATTTTATATAAATTATTCTAACCACTTTATATCCTAGTACCTTAATATTGAAAACCATAACATGAATCTTATTATGATTAGACTCACCACCTTCTTGGTAAATGAGGAACATTTCCAAATATCATCTATCGAAGCACATGAAAATTCATGTTATCCCATTTCATTAATGATAATTATTTATACCTTGGTCTGGGTATGTGGATTCAACGCTTGGTGTAGTTTTGGGGATTTCTATTTAGTGTTTTTGGAATTGTTAATCTACTAGATCCTTTGGACATTTACATTGTTCTACACTTAATTTTATATTGTCCTTTGGTTTGGTTTTTTATTGTCTTGTTCTTTGGTACGCATGAATCATGTATTTGTGTTGTTATTATTTCTATATTTTTATGGTTGTTTGATATTTAAAATGAAAATATCCACCAATTATTTATGAGGCACTAGAAATGTATTTCTTACCATTGGTTTCTTATGGATGTCACTTATGGCTCGTAACAAACCTACCTCTTCTCAATCCAATGGGGGAGTGGTGGAATTTTACGATTCTCACATTAGTAAAATTTTATGTTATTTCATTAATTTATTGCATATCTATATATATATATTCAAAATTAATTTTTAGGATAGGGAAGTCGCATTACATATATGAAATCAACATAGGATCATCTATCATTTCAAATATAAATATGAACTCAATATTGTAATGAAATCCATTTTATTAGACTTAATACAAAAAATTAAGTATATTATATCAAATTATTATATAGAAACTCAATTTTATAGATATAAATACCCTAATGAAAAAATGAGATTCTTAGGATTTTCTAATATAATAAGGTAGACATCTCTTTGAATATTATATCTTTATTTATTTATATATTATGGATATAAAAACATATCTTCATTCGGTTTATATAATTAAAATTGTGAGGATAAAATTTATTTAGGGGGGGAATGTAACACCTTGAGATTTTAGTATAAATTTTTCATTAATTAAATACTATTTTAATAGATTATTTCACATCAAAAACTAATGTTAAAATAACCAAAACATATTTTAATGAGATAAAATATTACAATTAACAATAAAAATTAATAAAATGTGAGAAAAAAATATGAAACATCAAAAAGAAAATTATAAGAGGAATAAATACATATGTAAATTAAAATACTATAACAAATAAATCCTTATACATTCAGTTTTCTAGGAAAATCATAACCACTCATTAAAATATGTAAAAAGGGGAAATATTATAAGTATAACCTAAATTTAGTATCATAAGTAACTAAATAAGATAAAGGATTGAAAAATGAAAATAAGTGTATATATTTGAATAAAATATGATTGTTTTATATTTGGTCAATTGAAACGTGTTCATTTTAAATATGGTCATCCGATATATGGTCACTGGGTATTCAGGAATTGAATAGGAATATTAAATATATTTAAATTTTATATAATATTTTCAGAATAGAATAATTTACCAATAATTTTTTTTACCAAAATGTTAAAATTTTGTAAACAATATTTATTAAGGAATAATAATTTTTTTGCATTTCATTTTAATATTAATATACTTAATAATGGTTATTTTGGTTAAATTTTATATAATAAAGACAATTATTTTAATGGATTTTGAAATTTTAATTGTTAGTATATAAATAAATAATTTTAAGTGGATGCAAATAAAATAATTTTATAACAAAGGGGAAAACCTTCAAAAAATTGCTTTTGAAGGTGTTGTATCTTATAATCTTAACAGTCTAAAAGTTTAAATTTTAAATGATTATTCAAGTAATATTCTCAACATATAAATAAATACATTGAATCTTGTTTTTTTAGTTAATATGATATAATTATTTATAGAATGTAATGTTTAAAAAATTTCCTATAAAAACTATGTTTTTATGTATATATTTTGTTGTAAACATATATTGAAATTAAAATAATATATATTTAATTAGACTAAATTTTTTACGAATTCTTAATCATCATGTGGAAATTATTTATATTTTAAAATTTGAATCTTAATCATAAAATTATGATAACGGTGAAAAAGTTGGGTTACTATACTAGTCGTAAAATAATCTAAAAACAGGCCAGACTAAGTAGAAGTGACAAAAAATATCATATAAACATATCTCTAAATTTGGGGATGAGTAATGTAATATCCAATAAGTATCCCAAATCTATTACTATTCAATTTTTTATCCGATTTAATTTTCAAATAGAAAAAATAATACATTAAATAATGAATAATTATAGAAATACCACTCAAAACTAACTTATAAAATGTCCCCACCTCTACCCCTTGCAATCCACCCTTTTACAGGAAATTTACATTTAATAACATAAAATAATTCCTTCTATAGATCCTTACATTACAATTTTAATCCTATTGTTCAAATAATGAATCCTAAGTCATTCATTCAAAAGGAACACCTTTTGATAAGGAATGAATTCATTAAAGTAAGTACTCAGTTCTTCACATCCATTTTTGATTAATTTCTCATGTCATATTTCAGTAAATATTATTCTATATTACAGTGTTGTTATATTAATATAATTATTTCTATAATAAAATGATTTTTCTATTATATAACTATATACTCTTATTCATTCATTAGTTTAACAATTTCGTACTGGTGTCATTAAAACAACATACATCGACATTGATATACAAACAACTTCATTTTCATCATAAGTTATTATCAAGACTTCGATAAAAGATATAAATATATATATAAATATACATATATAAAAATTTGGATTAATTTTTTTCTAGAAAATTATTCATTAATGATGAAATAAAAATTAATAAACAATATAAAGTAATCGATTGTTATCAGCAAATTTCCTAAAACCAGCTCCTCATTGTTTATATAATCACAAAGAATATTCATATGATACCTAAATAGATCGTTGGACTGATTAAATCATTTAACCACATATAATTCACATCCTTTAATAATTTATGCAGGACGAATATTGTATCAAATATTAAGGACTGAAAATGCCATTGTGAAATTAATACAAAATAATCAAAATTACTAACCTGTGGGAAGGATAATAAACAATATATAACCAATATGTGGGTAATTAATTATTATAACTGAATAGTATAATGTTATTTGATATAAATATTCTTCTATAATAAGTTATTAATATAGTTCTATTTATTATACATGTTGTTAAAAATTGTTTTTGGATGTCCAGTGTTAAAATTAGGGTCTTCACATCCTTATTTTGTACTCATTGAGATATATTCTACATTCATCGCCATCATTATTTATGTGGTTTATATATTTCTTCACAGTTTTATTACACTATACATCTCATACAATTCAATGTATCTAAATATCAATATTTCTAGGATTTTTTTAATTTCTTTTGATTGAAATGTTACCAACACTGTGTGGGTTTCTTATGATCACACATTCAAATCATGATGTCATATGTTTGATCATATATTTGTGTAAAGAAAATTCTTCATTATATCTTATTCAACATCCATTTTATTCCCTGATAGTAATTACATGGGTTTACATGTTTCATAACCATTTTACCTCCCCTTTCTTAACAATCACAATGGAAGGATGTTTATAAGTGGAACTAAACAAATCTATTAATTCGAGTCAGGAATATTTTCCCTCCCCTTTTTTTAATATATATTTTTTAGGTTGTAAGTATATTTTCATAATGGATTTATCAAGATCCTTTAATATTAACCTTTTCATTTATGATAACTACCCAAAATAATTTTTTTTACGATTAATTATGTATAAATCCTTTTCTATTGATTTGACGATCTACACAAAAGAAAAAAAATAAAATTCTTCTCAGCACATTCAGCATGAATGATTGTTCCCGATATTATAATTTTTTTCTATTTTAATATTATTTTTCATGTTTTTATAGTTTTTGAAAATACTTGCCACCCACAGTTTTCGTCGATTTTTTTCCTTTGAAAGAAATTTTATTGGAAAAGGTTTTTTGTCTGATTTTTAAATAAATTTTATAATAGTAATATAAATGTTTTTTACATATTTCAATATCCATTAAAAAATTTTATTATTTACTAAGATTAAATTATAAGGATATTATCATCCTTCTATTTTTTGATTTAATATGATAAATTCTTATTTTTTGTTTTGGAAAAAATACTTCTTTCTCAAAGGTTAATTGATAGATGAAATAGTTATTATGGTTTTGATGATCTCATAGAAAATATATATGTGGTTTTCCTTATATAATATGTGGACCTCTTGTATAAATCCATATCATTAGGAAAGGCATTATTTGTCTTGAGATCAATAGATTTTATTGGTCAGCATCCCATTCTTATGGAGGTACATAGGTAAATATCCAATTCATAATATGACACAAGAGTTTTTTCCCCAATACATATAAGTTACATTAGTTTTTATTGGCATACCTATAGTTACAATAGTTTTTAGACCAATATTAAAATATTATGGTAAATGTTTTATCCTATTCTATAATATGGCTCATTACTTTTTGTATAATCTTAACAGATATTATATGTTATATTACATGGAACATTTATATGTAATTATGTTACAGTCACATGGATCATGACTACTGACTTCTTTTTCACTCCTACCACTATTTTCTTATGTTATAAAAAAATATGTATTCCTAGATTCATTATTTATTATAATTTCATATTTTGTAAGATTCAACTTTATTATTTCCATGAATCTTGACCATGTTTTCATACCCACGTAATCATCGTATTCTCACAATCAATCTATTATTTTTACCTCTTATATTTACCCATAATTTACATATTAGATCACACCTTTGTCATGTTTCCATTCCATAGGATATGAGGATGTTTGTAACATATGAAATTTATAAAATCATTGGAAGAGGAGGAAACTATGGTGGATTTTTTTATAGTTTTATATAATATTTATTCTATATATATAATCACTAATGATGAACGTTTAAGAATCTATTGGAGATTTATTACAGATTTAAATAATAACTTATTTATCAATATAATCACTAAATACACTAATCTTTTGGGTTTTGCAACTATGTGAATTTTTTATATGGAATGTTTCAATTATGTAAATGATGTAAAATATATATGTTTTATCTCCACATCTTCTCACTTGGTATGATGTCATATCTATAATTCTTATATTTATAGCATTTGAATCAGGATTATGGGTTTGGGGAACATTGGTTAGAGCTTGATGGAGTGTCACTAGCTCTCAATTATTTCACTATTCATCGTCATCTCATTATATACATAATTCAACAAATCCAAAATTATCACACCACTACTACCTTCTCAGTATCTTCGTTTGTTGTAATCTTCTATAATCATCAATTTTTTATCATTTTTATTACATCTCACTATCATCATCTCATTACATCTTCATCTAATCATTCAGTACTCACCTCATAGTCACTCATAAATAATGCTCTATAGATATAGGGTGTGAGAAGAAGACACTAATGGAGAGTGGTCAGTTGGGACTTCCACCTCTCAAGATTGAGTTCAAAATAACATTCATAATATAATAGAAAAATGATATTCTCTTTAATTTAAAGAGTATAGATTATGTCTTTCCATTCACATAAACTCCTAGAAATTGAAAATACCAAAAACAGTTTTTCATATTTAATTAAAAAAATAAATGAAAGGAAAATAAATAATTATTATAAATTATTTAATCATATTTTTTATGTTCAATTAATATTCCAAAATAATCCAAAATAAAATTTCTATTATCATTTTAATTTCATTTATGAATTATTTATCGGATGATAGAAAAATTAATTAATATAATAAATTGAAGAATTATTATCAATTATTTTTTCTATCAGAATGGTCAACCTTGATAAGAACATAATCACATTTTATTTTAAACTATTTTTATTATTATTATTATTATATATTTATCACATATTTACATGTGATAATTTCAATCATGGGATGATGAAACATTGTGAGTGCTAAAAACGATGATTTCCTACATTGATAAAGATTCCCCATTTATTTACCTATTCAACTTCAATTATGATTTTCAAGAACACTCCCATGATTATTGCCTCATAATCCACCCTGAATTTCCTTATCCTTTCTAGTTGTTTGATTATTGTTGAAATATAACATACAGAAGATATATAATAATACACATATAGTAAAATATTAGGCTTGAACCTTAGTATCCAGTGTTACTTATATAAAAACAAGAAAATTGATAGTTATAATCCCAATGAAAAAAATTATTACCATACCATTCCTACGAAAATGTTCTTATTTTATACACAGCTATATGGTAATAATTTTCATATGGATCTATTTTTAGCATATTTTAATAATTCATATATATATATATAATATTATAACCCTTTAAAATCTTTGAATTTAATAATGTCATAACCCCATTCCCATAAGGTGCACCCCTCCCGGGAAGGCAATGTGAGAATGGAGATAGTGACCCATGAGTCCCACCTCTAGTAGGCTCCATGATGGAGACTAGCTCTGAGGGAATAATAATCACACAGATGGGAGGAATTATCCTCTAGGAGAACACATGAGAAAGAGAGAGAAAATATAGACAGCAACCAACTCCAGCTCATACTTCAATATAAATAAAATATTAATTACATGTATGGAATGTAATTAATTAACTATTACAAATGAAAGAAAAAAATGTATGTACAAAAAAAGTAAAAAAATGACAATGACCACGAAGCCCAAATAGGTCCAGAAACACCAAGCTACTAGTAACTAGACTAATCTCCAAATTTCTCCATGTTACCTAAAAATTATTATATATACATACGGTGAGTATAATAGTAAACTCAGTTGGATCATCCCTAGTGCCTCTTTTACAAAATTAAAGAAAGAATTCTACAACATAGTGAACAATAAGTGAAAATAGTTCATCACCAAAATATGTATACTATATTCCCAGACATACCAGGGATAATATTATCTTTTATCTCATACAAGAGTATATAATTTAATAAATAGTAACAAAGGTACCCCTCTAACACTTCCCTAGTGGATTTCCGTTTTCCCTAATGTCGCACGTCCTAAGCATCACTCTCCCAAAAAAGGCTTACCTGCAGAAACCTTGTTGCATCACCACAATATGATCCTTATGCAACCCAACCACTATATCCACATAACCAATGTAACCAGTTACATTCTGGGATCCACCATTGCTTTCATATTGTGTATCACCGGTCGGGTATTAAACATGAATCCATTATAGCCCACACACCGAGTAAGGATCCACAAGCCATCACATCCTTTACAAATTTCACCTATAGTATTCCATAAGAAACTATATTCTCAGTATATTTGTGTGAATAACCTCAAGAAATTATATCCATCTACACAAATTTATGGGGAAAACTAGCCATTGTGCCATCCAGCACATGTATCTACAAAGATAAGAGAGCGGGGCAAAGGGGGGTAGTCAACCATCCATCCTCCCACCTTAAAGTAATGGAACACACCCCCTGTCCTCAAAATATACGGGGTGAAAGATTCCATAACTGATGGGGTGGATTATCATATAGTAACACAAAACGTATAGAATATACTATATCTCACAACCGCACTATAGGCTTAACATTTTCTTTGATTCAATTGTAGCTAATGTCTCTCGGACTCTCGAATTCCACTACTAAGACTAGGTATCCTACAAGCATAATAAAATTTAAAGAGAAAAATTATATTAATTCATCCCTTTTTATCAGGTTCACTTTAAATTAATTAATTATTTAAAAACTAATTAATCATTATTAATTCCATGTTGAATTTCATTATCATCGCACTAATGTTTTATGCCTTCCAAGATTAAAAAAACAGTCCACAGTTTCTCAAAAATATTACCTCATCATTGCATCCCAATAAGCTCCAACCCCAGGGGTTAATATCACTTATTCAATCATTTATTAAGAGAATAATTGATTTTCCATATTCTTAGGAATTCTAGAAAAAACATTCAAATCTTTCGAACACAAGGGGCTCAACACGGTGAGTATATGAACAACACATCGAGTATTTTCCACTTATAGCATGAGCATATATCCATTCTAACTCGAGAAGATAACCATGGAAATTATGTGGGATAACCCATGCATATTCACCACTTTTGGAATGAGGGTAAGAAAGACCATATACCTTGAAAATTGGGTAACGTAAACCAGATAAAAACCCCAACAACATTTAGCAAGAATACAACATTCACAACCAACAGGTTTTATCCTCAATAGTGTCCCCCGAACACCCACATGCATTAACTGATGCATCTCACCTCTATAGGTGTCATATTCTGTCACAACCATGGGTCCTACCTTCCCCCACATATCACAATAGTCATCCAGGTTCACATAAAAATGCATGCCAAAACAAATAAACAAAATAACAGTTGGTTTCGTATCTCGTAAACAACAAATCTAGCCATTATAAATAATGATCACTCATTGATTAAAAGCAACAGGCACTCGACCATACAAACAAGATGGTAACTCAGAACCCTACCATGCATTATCTTTTATCGAACAATAGATTCTTTGATCAACATTAAATTAACTGATTTTTTTTTGGGTCCCAACTACATGTTATATAAATATTAAGAACTCACTCATTAACTGAATAGTTAATTGAAATTCCTTTAATTAACTATCTATAGGAATGAAAATGCCTCTAGTTCATCAATTAATTCAATTAAACATTATTACTCCAATAACAACAAGATTAAATTACATGCCACTTTATCTTTGAAAAAAAATTAAAATTATTCCTATATTATGGTCTTTACCAATTTCACATCAAGATCAACTGGCTGAACTAGGAAAACATAGATATCACCCAATTTAGATAAACAATTGGCAATAACATTCAAACAATAACAATTTATTTATCATGTTCAAATATTTATTATTCCAATTTCATTGTGATCTATTGGCTATATCCTCATAACTCCTCAAATTCATGTAAATAATAGAGAATCCATGATTCCTTTACCTCAAAAGGTTCTTGATGTTCTTTACATGTGAATGATCCACACAACAGATCATGAATGCCTCCCCCATGAAGGCTTCATCCACCCGAGGATGCTACAACATGACCTCACCAACCAACACCCATGAAAAATCCATTAGAAACATAGAGACCACATCCCATAATATGGAAAGGATAAATGGGAGAACAAGGATTCAAGAAAACAGATTCACAAAGGTAGATCATACCATTTATTAGTGATGGATCAACACTTGACGCTTCCACAAAAAATGGAGGTGCGCATGAAGAAAGAAGAAACATCATGGGGAAACGGTCTAAGGATTAATGTTCGATCACTCCACAATTATGGGATGAATGTCTTGGGACGCCTTATAATTAGATAAAGGATACGAAAGGAGGGAATGTAAGGTTCCTAACTTTGGAAGATTATATATGAGACTAATGGGATTTGAAATAGTTTATAATTTTCATTAACACAGATCACATTAATTCATAATGTTTAACCTAGTAAAGACATCATGATCCTTAGAAAAATTAATATGGGAGTTATGGCCTTTAATTGTCCATAAATCCCATAAAAATCACTTGAATTCACATTTAATTAAAGAAATCATAAAATGGGTGAACTATATGAATCTTGAAACATTGTACACATTCCAACCAAGAAACACTATAATCCTACCGATAGTTGGAAACATTGTAAACCTACAGACCACTGTAAAAACTATGAACCTACCGACAGCTGGGAACATTGTACACCTACCGACGTTCAGAAACACAGTACACCAACTGATGGCTGGAATCAGAGTACACCTACCGACGGCTGGGAACACTGTACACCAACTGACCGCTGGAAACATTGTACAACTACCAATGATTGGAAAGACTATACACCTACCGATGTCTGGAAACACTGTACACCTAGAGATTTCTGGAAGCATTGTACACCTACCAATAGCTAGAAACACTCTACACCTTCCAATTATTGGATACATTGTACACGTAATGACACCTTGATACATTGTACACCAATTAGCAACTGGGAACAATGTACACCTACCTATTTCTATAAGCATTGTACACCTACGGATGGATCGAAACAACATACACCTACTGATGACTAGAAACATTGTACACTACTGACAACTGGAAACACAGTTCAAAGAACATGAAATGTGGGAATGTGACTCAGATAAGTCACATTGACTTCCCAGAACACATCAAACACTAGAATTCATAAATTGAATAGACCCAAGTTGTCTAAGATATTAAATTTAATAAATTTACATCGAGTACACATTTATAAATATATATAAAAATATTAAATGGATTTTACTATAAAATATACGTTTTCTCTATTTAATTTTATTATTGTATATTCATTATATTTTTCTCTATTTATAAAATCAATATTTTTAAGTAGAAATAAGTTTTTTTATTAATAAATATATTTTGTTCCAAGATGTTGAGTCATTATCTCCATTAGAATTAGATTTCAATTCACAACAAAAATTTACACCATCGTTAATAATACCAAATTTTGAAAATGGAGTATGATAAATTAAATTGAATAATATGGAAAACAAGATAAAAAATTAATGACGGTAATCCTTCAAGCAAGAGGTGATTCTCTCCAGGCAATAAATGAGACACCAGATGATTTTGTACTTCATTTCCCTCTTTTGTTGAAAGATAAAGAGCACACCAAAAAATTATTACTGAGAGATTAGATTTTCCTGATGGGAAATATATAATATTTGTGGTCAATCTCATTTGTGTTAATAAAATTTATGACATTAAGACCATAACATTTAATGTGTATATCATTACTGCTAAATTATTTGAAAAAATTCAAAGCTGCAAGGATAGCTTGGGCTTCAACAATAGTGGGTTTTAGAAAATCTTTGTACAATTCCTATTTAGAAGTGATTATCTTACCATAATGGTCCCAGACCATAATTTTGATTTAAAAAAAATCTAGCCAAGGTAAATAATCTACATTGATATTTACGCTCCCCTCTGGAGGGGTATTCCATCTAGATTCATCTGCTCAAAATATAGAGAAACCATTCTGGTCAACGTCCTGATTCCATCCATCAATCCTAGAGGTTTCTTGCACGATCTAGAAACCGCTGGGTTCTGAGGTGTTATTAAAGATGATGTAATTTTTTCTAACCAAAATGATTAATGCCACAACACAAAGTTAGCAGAACTAATCAGTAGTGAATTTGGTTGATGAAATCAGTAGTAGTGATGGGGTATTTAGTGCCACATCTAGCATTATCTCCTTAAAAGTTCCACATGAATTCCAAACCTCGAGAACCCCTAGGCAGTTGATGATAGACTACATGGTGGATCCCATACCATCTAAACAAAAGGGTCATATCTAGTTTATCATAACATGGCATATGAGAGGAAATTCATAGAGGGAAGAATACCAGTAAAAAAATTCCACCAAAACTAGATGATCTTTGGGGGGACAACCAAGTGCCAATGATTTTTGAAGAGCCATTTCACATCCTCAATGTTGGCATCCATTGAAGTTCTGAATCCTTATTTCACTAAATAGGCTATGTAGATATCATTTATACAAAAGAGATAATAATTCCCCACATCAATCATATAGGGAAGGCTATGAATAATCCATTTATCCTGTTTGTTTAACCAAGAGTTGATTCTATCCAAGAACGACCCAGTACCAGAATCATCAAATATGCATCAAACAATGGCATCCCCAGATCTAAGAAAAATTTCAAGAGTATCCAACATATTGTCTTTATGAATAAACCAAGGGTGATTCCAAATGTTGAGATTCATTTCATCGCCAATCATCCATCCAATTCCTCTGTCATGTAATTTTCACAATCCCAAAATACTTCTCCAAAAGAAAACGGGCCAGGGTCCAAGAGAAGAGTTGTAGAAATCATAATGAGGAAAATATTTTTTCAAAAAGAATATATGCATAAAAAGATATTGGTTTGGTCAAATGGCGCCAACCCTACTTATCCAAAATAGAGACATTAAATAGTCTGAGGTCCAAGAAACTCATACTACCGCCTGCATTAGGGGAACGTAATGAATTCCATGCAATCAAATGAATTTTTTTTCTCCCATTAGTATCCGCCACTAGAAGATGGTAATGTGGGAGTGAATTTGATCAAAAATTGAACTGGGAAACTTTAACAGTGACATGATATAACTTGGGGTAGTCTAAAGAGTTTCCTTGATGAGGGTTTCTTTTCATACATTATAAATTCTTTTTAAAGAGTAACCCTGTTTTTTTTTCAATTCTATCCATAGTGGATGATAAAATTAAATTTTTTTATTGACCCACCATAATGGGGAGCCCAAGGTAATTATTATGATTTTCAATCATATAAATTCTTACTATGATACAAAGATCTATTTTCTTGTATGGTGGAACAAAAAATCTATATGAAATTTTTGGCCTATCCTGATTAATCGCATGTCTAGTTGCCCTATCATAAATAAGGATCACATTGTAAATAATAAAGCATTAATAATGAGTGGCTCTAGAGAAAAGAATGTATTCATCTAGAAAAAAAATAGTTGATATCTAAGAGGGATAATATGGAACAACTTTTCCCCATGTATCATGTTTGAGGAAGCTTCAATAGAGTTGTGGTTGGAAAAAAGATCAGCCAAAATGATGAAGAGAAAAGGGGGAGAGGGTCTCTCTTTGAAAATACGTGAGTATGGATAAATCCTTGTCAATGTCCCCCATTAATTTTGATCTTAAAAGAGATATAAGAAACACAATGCATGATCATATAAAAATATTGTGAAAAAAACACAATTTTTTCAAGAAAAATTGGAGGAAATGTCATTCCACAATATCATAAGCCTTAGTCATATCCAACTTCTTTTCCATATTCCCTCCTTTTTGTACCATGAATGTTTTCGTTTAATAGGACACCTCATGGGATATGATAACATTATCCTTGATGAGATCTTTCTCTATAATGGAAAATTTATTTTCAATGATCATGGAAGTTAACCACATGTGCAGTCGATTGACAAAAATCATTGAAACAAAATTTATATGATACATTGCATAAGTTTATTATCCTGAAGTCCAAATCCAGTAGGGGTTTCTTATTATTTGGAAAGAGGGTTATGATGTTATTGTTGAGAGAGAAGATATTGATTTTACCTACTGAGATATATTTCATTAGAGTAGAAATGTCAGGACCAATAATGTTCCAATATTTCTTAAAGAATAGGGCATGAAAGCCATATGGGCCCATTGATTTTGTGGAATGGATATGCTTTAAATAATGTATGATCTCATCATCCAAATTTGTTTTGTGAGGTATTGGTTCATATAATGAATGATCACAGGACTGATACATGCTTCAACCTCATCCAATATGGTGGAATCCCTTGTAGTATAATGCTTCTTAAAAATTAGGAAACAATATCAATAATTTATTCAACATTGGCTGAAATTATTCCATCAGTATTTGAGTGGCACAAGATAATATTTTTTTTGGCACCTATAAGAATCATTTTGATGGAAGTAATGGGAACTAGTGTCCCCTTATTTAATATGCACATCATGTGCATGCCTATCTTGAAATCTCTCATTAATATTAAGGTCCTCATCAAATTCTCCTTGGGGAATGTTAATTTTGGAATGAATTCCATAAGTCAGTGGTCATTATAACGGGAATTTAGATATCTCTCAATTTGGTCAAAATACTTTCCAGGTTGACAAATTTTATTTTTTGTCGAGGACCTTAGCTTAGAGTTCATATGCAGGGGGATGGTACACATGTCATAGTTTCCATGATTCCAACACAAATGTACAACCACATCGCAATCATTGTCAATTTCTCATAATATTTTGAATATGACAGGTTTTTCATATCATTGATTAGGAATTACATGAGAGAAATCAATTACAATAGGGAATTGATTTGATGAATTCTATGCCAGATGAGAGATTTTGAATATTCTAAATAGGTTTGTCCATTACCCCATGCCCAAAAATCAGTCCTGATTCTTTGCAATGCATGTTCATTCTAAGTTTCCTCGAAACCAAGTGAAGGGACTACCTGTAATGAAAAGGTCACAAAACTCTGCCCTTGGGATCGCATTTAGAAATATAGAAATCATGATTAAATACCAAAAAACTCCTGCACTTTTTTTCATTCTAAAAGGTGTTCATGTTGAATTCAGCACCAAATATGATAGGGCCAGACACTCTTCATTATAGTGAGAAAAAGAGACCACATGATTTACATTTATCATTATGTGAAGGCCATACATAAAAACCCACAAATTTTCGTAGTGGAGAGAGTCCATAGTGGAGAGATGAAACCATATGATTCAAAGAGTATTATATGATTCTGACATTAATGTTATCCTTCTATAAATGACTCACCCCCTGAGTGTCCTCAGAGGGGAATCTAGAAGCAACATTGAAAGCCTCATTTGTGATAAATGTTTGTGTTTTATTTCTTTTCAAACATGGTTTTCGACAAGAAAACCATATCAGGGTGACTTTTAATAAAATGGCGCTACGGAATCCAAACAGTTTGTGGGTTTTCAATCGCATGGCAGTTCTATCTAAGGATAATCATTATGATGGGCATGGTTGGTTCATCCCCACATCCACCTATTGGAGTTCAACTAGTGTTCCATATTTAGATACTTTTCAACTTTTGGGGTTCCTTTCATTTTTTGATGGTTCCTCTATAGTTTATTTCAATCCAATTTCTTCTTTTGATCTCATATCACACCTATAATCACCTATTTCCATCCTTATACACATACATGGTATTTCTGGTGTGGTGGAGGCGATAAGGATAAGGACCATCCTTTTTGGGGAAGCATACAGGTTGGGGTCTCCCCTAGAAATTCCTATGATATCTGGGGGGTTCGAGAAAATGAGTTTGGGGCTAGACGGTGGTAGAGGAGACTCCCAAGATTTTGTAGGAATGAAACTCACTAACACAACCATTGTTTTCAATGGGGCCATATAGAGTTTATCATTATTTATAGTTTCCTCAAGTAGAATGTAAGTCAGTAGTTTCACTGCTCCATTTGAGTGCTTTGGGTTACCTAAGATTTCATGGGGAGAGGTTGGTCCCCTGAAAATGATCTTGTTGTGTATGGGGTTGTTTTTCTCATTGAGAGATTTTTTAGGATCTTCTTTATCCTTTTGGTTTTTCACTTCTGGGATGAATGATGATTTCATGATTTTTTCATGCATCCATAGACCGTACTACATCACCAAGTTACCTTCTTAGATTGTAAAATTTCTCACACATCCTTTTTTTTAATTTCCAAAGAAGCTGCGAAAAAATCATAAAATTGGAATCTTCTAATATTTTATTTATATCCAATATTTAAATCCATCCAAAACCAGGATGTTTCCCTTTAATAAGTGGTTTTGTAACTTTGATCAGTACACCAATCCTCACTAATGACCCCCAATGTGTAGGGTCAAATTGATCTTATTTCCTGAACAAGCCAATATGATTTCTGATCTTTTGCATCTCTAGATCTGATCTTCCACTAATTTGAATACCATTTCGCTGCTTCCAGAAGAGAGACTCAGAATAGTCAGTATTGAGGATATCTTATCTGCTCTTCAGTTATTCTAGCATCAAGAGATAGTTGTCAAATGACCACATCCAACCTTGAATAACTTCTTGTTTATCCTTCATGTTGATGAATTCCAAGATTAGAAGACCAGATCCAACTTCCCTTATTTCCACTCCATCATCTAGGAACCATACTGATTGTCGAGTACTCTTTAGTGCACCTTGGTTGAGGAGTATTGGAGATATGGATTTCTTGATATGTAACAGTGACATGCACTGGATGCACGGGGAATGTATCCTCATCATTGTTAGTGAAAATTGTATCTTTCTATTTGTATCTATGTGATAAATGATTCAACCTTTTGACCATATCATTCTACATTAGAAGTCTCGGATACTAACCAAATCCACAAAGAGTATAAGAGTACCCAGAAACTACAGTTCTATATGTAAACCAAACCCACATGTAGGGACATCACGAAAAAACACAAATCCACCTCTATTGATAGCTATCATCACGAGGAAGACCTCGGCATGCAGAGTCCTTCATGGACTAAAAATAAAGTCATCAAAAGCCAATTAGAACCACATGATGCATTAATAAGGCATTCGCAAACCACCAGTTCAACATGCTTTTCGGACCACACCACTATGAACCACACAACCTTGAACCATACACGATACCCCCTTCACGGACCAAACCTCCTCCAATGGTGAATAAAACATCTTTCGTTAGTAGATCACCATGAACCATAGTAGATGCAGGGAGAATAGAATCTGTCTACACAAATTCCATTGAATGTATGAATTTTGTTCACAAAGGGAGCATAGAATCCGACTACACATTGGATCTATAGGTAAAGAAAAGATGGCACATAGGAATAGTGGAGATCCCAAAATTGTGGAAACCCTAAAAGGATAACGAGGAAGAGGGTTAAGAAATAGGAACACTACACCAGGATCAACAGAGGAAGAACAAACATGCATAGAAAGATGAAGTTCCAATGTGAGAGGTAGGGTCGCAGTCTCTAAGCCACCAAAACCCAAGGAAACCTATGAGGGGACTCTCACGATGAGAGAGACATCATTTTCATTATTCTTATCACCCATGAATAATACAATCTAATTACCCAAAAACAAAAAAAATAATCACTAGGTTTATTTTATCCATATCTTAATAACCTTATAGATGAGAAATAACAATTTATTTATTGTAAAATATTACTTCATGGAATCAGTAGAATTTTTTTTATTTTTAAAAATATTGAAATCCTTAGTATAATCCCCAAATTCCATAAAATTAATACTATACCAATCTATGAAAAATTAAATCATTCTAATTAAAATAGTGGTGTTTTAATTTATAATCAATACTATGTTTGTTAGATATTATTCATTCACATTTACATATACAAATTCATAAAAAATAATATATTTTTTTGGAACCCATGTACTACATGTAAAAATAAACTAACATCATTACCATCATTTTTAAATCATATTAAAATATTTAGATAATATTATTACAAAAATTTGGGTCACTAAATATTTTTTTTATTTATTACTTATTAGTGGATATTGTTCTATTTCAGGACTATGATATAATGTTTTTACATATATAAAATGAAATTTAAATGTCTGTGGTTCTATACATATTTCCATATAAAATATAGCAGTGTATATATGGATTTTTACAATTATTATATCAAAAACAATAGTCCTGAGTTCAATTTTTTTTTTGTAAATTGTGATCTGATTTTTTTGAGAATAAATATTTTCTTCTGTGATTTTATGTCAGGAAAATTATAAAATATTCTTTTATTGATTTACAGTAATTTTTAAAATGTCATTGAGAATGTGTACAATGTCTCAAATATCATCCATCCTCCTTAAATGGATTCATTTCATATAGAATTCAAAGGGCCTTAATTATAGCTACAATCATTATGGCTAATTTCATTGGTGTTTGTTCCC
This sequence comes from Viscum album, assembly GCA_963277665.1. NCBI lineage: Eukaryota > Viridiplantae > Streptophyta > Magnoliopsida > Santalales > Viscaceae > Viscum > Viscum album. Next base: position 1,425,229,459 of record OY728156.1, on the reverse strand, counting down.
TACACTATGTATTCGCATGTTTATATATATGTTTATTTGGGGATAAATTACCATATTCCCTATATCCAACTAATATTAATACTTATTTAGTCATGTTTGGCCATATCATGGTTAATTAAAATGAGGTCAAATGTTTTTTTGGGACTGTGATGGAGGCTATAGAGGCGAAAAAAATTAACAAAATGCCTTAGTGATTTTGGATTGGAGAGTAGAAGCTTGAGGTTATATTTTTGTCTCCTTAATGGTTGTAATTTTAGTTCCCTGGATGTATTTAAAAAGAGTATTTATTTTATTTATTTTGATACTTTCCCTTTCATTCAATTAGTGAGGCTATTTTTGTTCCATATTCTTCACTCATCTAACATAGTATCCAAACATTAACAAGTATTGTACATGAAATTATTATCATCACCAAAAAATTTAATTCTATATTTATTAAATATTAAAACCCATAGGTTCTTGATTTCATAGTCAAATATTTTTTTTTGGAAATGGTTTCTATTCCATCATCTAGTGATCACCTGTAAGATGGTGGGTATTGGACTCTTCGGTCAATGATGCCCTGAATAGCCTTGTGGAGAGGGTGGATTTCTCTAATGGGGAACTAAAATGTTAAATTTTGTCTTCGTATTATATGAAATTAGTATAATTATTTCATCTATCATGATTCCCATAATAATACAGATCAAAAAACGACCTTAATCATGTGATTAACTTTCCTATTTAGTGTATATGTTTTTTGTGGTGACAGGTTCACATATACCTCTCCAGGCCTAGATTTAGCGGGATTGGGTTTAAAAGATGGGTGTTTTTATTTCCCCATCGATGTTTTATTTCCTCTGTAAATTTTATTGAACTAACTCAACCATTGAGTTTATTATTGTAAAATTAAAAAAAAAGGTTTTTGGATGCAATACCTTTTTTTAACACTAAATTCATTTTTTGTAGAAGTTTTAAATTGAATTAAAAGTGATAAATGTATAATTAATAAGTACTAAAGATATTATTTTACACTAAAAACTATCTCATATTTTTATATCATCTTATAAATTCTTTCATGATTCATTCATGTTTCTTAGTTAAATAATAAAATAAATGGTTTTTATAAAGTGAATATTATGATTACATTCTATTCTCACTCCTCCTGATTTTAAATTATAAGTTAATGTATTATGTATAATAATATCATATATTAAATTTATGTTCACTAATATCTCTGGGATATTTATATAATTGGTAGTTCAAGTGAAGGATTTTATTGTTTTTATCTAAATACATGATTACTCCTTTTTATAACATCTTACAAGAAACCAGTTATGTATGTATGAATTCTAGTGTTGAAAAATCTACAAGTTATGATTTAGCAGGGGCTAGTTACTATTTTGTATAACACTCTAAATAGCTATGAGGAACCTAATTAAGCTTATATCACATGTGTTAGGCTTCATGTCTGATTAAATAATTTTTAACTAAATGGATTGACATTATCAGTCATAGAAAGGACCCATAGTTTTTAAGGGTATTATCGAATGTTGACTTGGTATTTAATTTTATAATGTGAAATATTTTCGTTCCCAATGATGTGATATCCATGTATTTTTAATATATATATATATATTTCATAGTTTTATTTATTATAAATATTTTTTAAAAAGAAAAGAAATATTTTTATAATTCAGACTGGTAAGACTTTTTTTATTTTGTATTGAATTAATGAAGAATCCTATTAGGTATTTACTACATGCAATGTTTATATAATAACCCATATCTACATACTTTGGTGCATATCAAGAACTGATAATTTTTATTTTCTTAGGGGTATCTATAATATCACCCAAAATGTTATTTATTTGAGGGATGTATTTTGATAGGCAATTTGATAGTTCTGTTTATACTAGTCCATTGATTGTACATTTTACATAGGGCTAATTTTCATATTCTAATTTTTATTCTAGATGAATAATTTTTAGAATATATTGGATTATTTATTATTGTTGTACATGGTTTTGGATTATCAAGTACACAAGTATGGATATTATTTTATGTTATATATTTATTGGAAATCCAATATTTTGACATCAGTGTTGAATAAAATTGATCCCCTATAGTGTTTTTTTACATTGAACTTCTTTTCAATAGAATATGATATTCCAGAAGAATGCACCCCGACAATTTGGCGAGATAGATTAGGTTTAGGATAATTAATTTGAGTTGATTATTTTATGAATCATTAATAACTGATAAATTATATAGCTGTAATATATAAAAATTCAAATAAAAAAATTATTCTATATTAATGCTAATCCTTCTTTGGGAAATGAGCCAAAATACTTGGATGTAAAATATAGTATGATACTATTGGTATTAGGAATCAATTTATATTATGATCATAAATTTAACGAAATATAGGATTAATATTAAATAATATGTAATAAAATTTAAAATATTAGTACTTGATATATACATAAAACTATATTTCTAACTAAATCCCACAAATATAATTTAAAGAAATTCTCACAGGTCCAAAAATACTTTTCGAAATATTTTATATCATTTTTTCAAGTCTACTATCTTAGTTTAGAAGGCATGTTTCACACAATGGTAAATCAATCAAAATTAAAAAAAATGAATCATACATTTTATGTGGTATTATTATTAAAAAATTAAAATGAAATATAAAAAAAATTTTACGGAAAAAAAATCAAATGCAAAAACAAGATTAAATCAGTAAACCCAACATACATATTGTCACATAATTTTTAATCCTTCATATAATATATATATATATATATTTCTATATAATTTATAAGGAAATTTTTTTTCAATAAGTTGATGTTTAACAATTGAATAACTTCAACTAAATTATGTTTGGATACTTTATAAATTCCCTTGTGACTATAGAAAATCGGAAATGATAAAACATAATATTTTAAAGAAAATATATATGATATTTCTATCAAATTTTAGATAAGATTTATAATGTGGATGAGTAAAAATACTGTATTCTTTTATTTATATTTTAAAATCTCATATATAAATATATTTTGTCAATTAATTATGGTTCATTCATTGCAGAAATCCATAAATAAAATATATCATTATGTCAAGTATAACAATATGAATTATATCTACACAATTTCATAAGACCAAAAACTTTTTCTAAATGTTTAGTATATTTACATAATTATATTTTAACTACAATCATTGTAATATGAGAGAAAATTTTCATAAAAATATCTCTAATTTTGATGATATTTTCATCATAATGTTTTGATTTTTACAGAATGAGACAATTTAAAATTTTAATTATTCTTCCATTGTGGGAGGGATTTATATTTAATGTTGGTCTAATATTTAAAAATACTAAATAAAAATATATTGAATAAGCATTTGTGGGGTATCACATCACATCATCTTCATCCATGATTACTTTTATGATTCAATTTTAATTATTCTCTAGATATGTCTACATTTTCAGGTCGAATAATTCATTATAATCCTATGTTTATTATTTAATTAATAATGAAAAAACATTTACTATATTTCATCATTATTCAAATCAATATAATAATAGTTCGATTAACTCTCAATCACGTTAAGCATAATTTTATGTAGTTCATACTGACTAGAGAAACTTGTATACACATTAATAAATGGAAATTATTTAGGAAATTCATCCAAATATATTTTAATCTAATATTTAAAATCCATATAGTATGAATTTTTTTAAAATGTTAATTTATTTCGATATATTCCAAACCCTATCAAGATATCCAAGAAATTTCATAAGTTATAACTATGTGGTACAATTAAAAACATTAAAATACATTTATATTGTTTAATATATGTGATTAAATTGTAAAATATGTGATTTTTTAATATTTACACACCTAATAAAAAAGGTTATGATTTCCTTCTTGAAGAGGAATATAAAGGATTATAAAATAGAATACATGGAAATTTTTATCATATTTAAATATCATGTTATATTTGAATTATATAATAAATTTCTATAATAAATTGTCTTATCACGCATAATTTTGGGAGTTCATTTATATTAACAATATTTAAGATCTCCAATTTAAATATATTCTCTATGGTTTTCCTAAAAAACTGTAATTCTTATTTATAATCGATGTTTTTACTTGTTTCCAAAAAATACATTGATAACCCTTTATATTATAATTCTAGAAGATGCCATGTAACCCTTTATAAGAGAATATTTATCATGATCCATAATTAATCCACTCTACCATCATCCAATTCCATAACCCATCCCATTAAATTTGATAAAATGATACCAATTCCGTTTAATATAATATGAACTAAAATTAACTCAAAAAAACCAAACACATTGATATATTCAATATGAAAACATTAAATAATGTCAAAATAGTTTGTGTCTGCTTCTAAGGATGTTATAGGTGGTTTATTTATTGAAAATTGAAAATAATAAAACATTTTAATATTATAATTAGTAAATATAGGTTTTACAAAATGTTTAACGGTGGTGAAAATATTATCTCATATAATAATAAAAAAATTAATTATTTTTAAATGATAAAAATGACACATATAATCATATGAGTATGAAAAATAATATATAAAATTAATTGAAACAAAAATATAACACTGAGGCCATTTAATTTGAGAAATTTCTTATTTAAAAAATTTAATTAATATGCAGTGTTAAATATTAAATATATCAATCAGAAATTATTTTACATTTTATGTACAATGTAAAATTAGATGAAAAAAATTTAATATATATTTTTGTACTATAATTATACCTATTTTATGTAAAAACCATCAATATTTAAAATATATATGAACGGTTTTAAAACTAAAAAAAAAATTTCCCTTTTTAAATTAAATAATTTAATGAATATTTGGGCATAATTAAAAAAATTAAAATTATAAAGCATAAAAAAATAATGATACTTCCAAATATGTTTCACAGTAAATTTTATACCATTTTATGAAATTAATTTAAATTCATATAAAACACCTCTACCCAAAAAAGTAGATATAAAAATTCAATAAAAATGATCTATTATTTATGCAATAAATTTTTCTATATTTTTTTAGGGATATTTTCTATGAATGAATAATTAAAAAAGAACTATTAGTGTTAAAGAATTTTTTTAAAATGATGTTGTGGTGAATTTCATTTTAGAGAACTTTTTTTACTAAATATTAATAGTTTAATAAAAAATAGGAGAAATAAAAATAATCTTTTTCTTAGAATATAATGTACAGAAAGTGATACATGAATATAAAAAATTAAATAATAGAAATTTCAAATAAGATAAAGGTCCATACAAGAAATATTTATCCTCTAAAATGAAATTATATTTATAAAATGACATATTTGTGGTGAATATTTTAAGAAATATAATATCATGCAACTTATTGAATAAATTTTCATTCAAAAGTTTATTTAATATAGATAGGTTTTTATAAAATGTTATAGTTTATGGATAAGTGTAATTTTTATATAATCTTTCCAATATAAGATATTAATAAAAATATATATACATGGTAATATAATTTTAATTATGTTATGATCATTTAACACAATTATAGTATACAAAATATTAGGAATTTGAACATAATAATTGAAATTTAATATTATAAACATCAATAAGAAAACTTAGTGCACTAATACTAAAATTTTTAGTGACCCATATTATAATTTTTTTAGGAAAAAATTATTATAAAAAATCATAAGGATATATTTTAACTTAATGTGATACATGACATTAGTTATGTGAATTTTTTTTCACATTCCTCAATTATTTTACAAATAAAGGGTCTTATTTATTCATATAGAAAAATATAATTTTTTTCTAGGAAATAGTATTGAAACCAATCTATAATATTCAACGTGTACAGACTATAATTCAAATTCATGAGTAATTTCAATGATCAATTTCTAGAAAAGTAAATTTTTTATCAGATATTAAGAATTGAACTCAAAGTGTTTAGATTCCTTAAATAGATATTTTTAGACATATAACAATGTTCATAATTTAGTTAGAGTGTTTTGGTAATTATATGAATCATTACATCAAATTTCTAGTATTTAGATAAAATATATTTGGGTTCACGGCGTACAATCAATGATTCAAAGGAAACCAAGTGTGTACCCTTACATTAGAGAATTTTCAGTTCAAATTCGATAGGGAATGGTTTTGTCGAATTTTTATTGCATAACATAGGAAAACTATTTGGATCTCAAAAGAAAACATATGGTTCGTGTTTGGGTTAGAGTGTTATAACACAGTGAATGAGAACTCATGTGAAATATTTCAGACCAAGATAGTTCAAATTTTCACAACCAATGAATGTTTTGGAAAATAATGTATCCTAGCTATGTGGGAGAGGTTTACATGGGAATAGCACACATAAAAATTGGCACATAAGTTTTCTACCATGAATCCAAACCAAGAATATCATTAATCGTTTATTTTTAACTTTTCCCCCTTATTAATATTATGAAAGGAAGAACACTTTAAATCTTATCCCCCTCACATATGAACTTTTTGAACACATCCCACCACTCTCCTCTTAGATCCCCAGTGAGGGTGTTTTCAAATAGATTTAATTATAACTCATAATGATTTTAGAACATATCTCAAAAAAAAAATATAAAAAATTTCATAGGTATCATAAAAATCAACAAAATGTTTAAAAACCCCTGATATATCATAACATTGGTCTCATTTAATATTATAAAATCTAAGTAACTAAATAGAAATCAACATTTCACTTGATTTTGTAATGAAAACATTTTTGGCATAAATATATAATTATAATAATTAATTTTATAAATCCCAAAATATAAATTATTATAAAAATATTTAAATATTATATATTCAAAATAAATTTTCATTAATTTGATTTATTTTCCATAGAATATAATAAGAAAATCCTATTTTTTGAAGAAAAAACATTTTTTCAAAAAATAGATTTCATAGAATTTGGCACAAAATATTAAAATTCTATTATGACACATATAGGAATATATTATCAAAAAATTGATTCCATTTTTTTATTAACTTGATAATATTTTGAAAATTTATCCTTTTTATTTTTATTCATTATGAATAGTAACCTTGGAGTATTTTTGTTGCCTTAGTAACGGTATAATAAGTAAGACATTGTTAAATCATTGTTATAAGGATTTACAATTTCTCTAAAACACTACATTATCCAATTATATGAGTATCATTTTGACATGATCATCTAATATTAAAAAATATGTGAACCAGGTTCCATTTTTCATTGATTATTATGTTTATATGATTTTAGGAAATAGATAAAAACAAAATTACACGATAATTAATTTAATATCACTAATTTTTTTCATTATGATAAAAGGTGGTTCTTATTAGTTATAAATTTTCATTTGAAATATTAATTTGTTTTATATCACACTTACTTATATTTAATTATTAGTGATGGAATAATTTCCTAAAATTATTATGCAATATTGATACATTACATATATATATAATTGAAAAAAATATTTCTAAAAATACCATAAAAAATACAATGTGGATGAGTTATTTTTATACCCAATTTTTTTAAAAAATAAAAACATAATTGTTTTTTAAAAATTTATTTTCCTTTTTAAATTTTAAACATGTTTTCTCTAAAGTAAATTGTTGTGAATAGTCTCAAAACTGAATTTAATAGGGTATTTTATACTTAATATTTTATAAGACGGATTTACATTCAATAAAAAATATTCATTCATTTTAATGGTATATAGTTAGTAATGTCAACCATAGTACACTTATGGGAAACTTTTTTTTATAGTAGCTTTAATAACACATAAATCGAAGATAACACTGATATCATAGTAAATATGAAAAGTGTTAATGTGGGTTAAAATAAAGAGATAAGTGCTAAAAAATTATCGAAACATTTTCTAAATGTTATTTCATATAAAAATTTAGAATTACTATAATACTATATTATAAATATATCAATTATAAACCACCTGAAACTTATTATTAATTTATAATTATTTAATAATTTATGTATATCCATGGGTGCCCCTCCCCCCACATATAATAAGGAACATCCTCTACTTCAATATACATAATAATTTTTCCCTCATATATTATAAAATCATGTATGTCTTGAATTAATAACTTCTCACACCCCTTCAAGATTCATTTGGTTAATCCAGTGGTCCATCCTATCAGGGAATATAGAGTTATCTATTAGAGGATTCTAAACAAATATGTAAAAATCTTAATCTGGTTGTCATGACCCCCTCCCTCCTAAGATACTATAATGAGGGGAGTAAGATAATGAATTCATATGTAATGACTACAATAGGCCCAGTGTTGGTGACCAGCACTGAGTGTATAAAAATATCCCAAAATGGGAGGTTTTAGACTCTATTAGTAAAAGAGATTCGGAGATAGGAAAAATCAATCATAATAAACTACATGACATATATAAAATAGAAACCCAAACCTCCCCACATGAATTTATAAATAAAACTGATACAAATACAATAAAGCATCCATTTTAAATACCCTAAATAATGATTAAGAGTTGATATAGAAACTATCCAACAGTTTGTGATTGAAGAGTCTTGAACAGTCAAATTAATCACCATGGAAACCTTAAAATTGTTTTATATAGGTACTGTGAGCATACAAGTATACTCTATTGGAAGAATCAAAGTCTCTCATGAGAAGTAAAAGGATCATACTAATACACCTTCAAGAAAACAATAGAATCAGATAGCATATATATAGGTATACTAACAATCCAAAAATCATCATGACATGGTCAACAAATAATGCATTTCATGTAATATAATATAGCATGATCTCATCGATGACAGGGTACCATGAACCACTTTCCAAATGATTAGTTTCTCTCACACCCCAAAACAAAATGTCTTTGTTCTCCCACATATTCTTAATATACCACAACACATCCTGACCACAAACTCATGGGCCTCACAACACATCATTCATGCACACACATGGGCCTCACAACACATCCCTCCCCCACACACCTGGGCATCACACCACAACAAACCACATTTTGAACAGCACACACTTGGGCTATCATAACACATGTCACCCCAATGAAACATGTAACACATATCACATATCATCCTGAGAAAAACTAGGTCACATATAAAATATCACTCCAAATACTCATGGGACCACACATCACGACATTCTCAACCACATCAGGGCCATTATCTTTTGGAAAAGGGAGTATAGAAGAGTGGGTGACCCTTCATCCATCCTCCCACCAGGATGTTGGGAAAGACATCCCTTGCATGACAACGTCAGTGTTCAAAACATATTTCTCAACATGGTTTTGGTGAATATGGAACACACAAGGGAAAATACATGTATAAAAACATAATATCAATAACTCTAGAACAACCTATGAGTTCTTAATGAAACTATCCAACTCACAACACTATCACCCATTATTCAATCCCTATTTTCATTTATTAATAATTGAAACAATCATTTCCGTTGGTGAGGTGATCTAATAAACGAAATGTGATTCACATTTGATCTATATTTAACAAACCTTTATTTTATTATTTAGCTCCATCCACACATAATTTCATTACCCACATTTAAGATATCTTTTAAACATTTCTATATCATTATCAAAATAAACCCAAGTCATTTGAAAAAATTATTAAATAATTTTTCATTTATTCTTCCACCACTCAGATATCTATCACAACACAACCACATTACACAAAATTCTCAACATGTCTTTACCTTTCAACCCCAAAAGCATGTCCTGCAAACTATCACCATGTGGCCCCAAAAGCATGAGACACAAACAATCAGCCCCACCTTCTACCCTAACAACACCTCATCATCCCATAAGAACACCTACACATCACAACATGTCAATATTATTCATTAAAGCATTGAATGGTGAATTTTGTCACATTGGACTTTATATTAGCTGAATTACCACACAAAACAAAATCATATGGAAACTATTTCATTAAAAAACTATAATTAATTTATGAATTTCTATTTATGATGATACAAAAATAATAAAAACAACACAAAAATAGGGGTTCAACAACTCATATCAAAAAATTAAATCAAAGCCACCAAAGTAATCAATTTTCAGTGAGTTATTTATCTCTTATAACACATCTCATCACAAATGACAAAAAATTGGTAAAGACTTGTGAATTAAACAAAATTTACCCATTTTCAATTCAATTAACCAATTCTTTATATTTGATTAAGCTGGAACAACCATAATATTTAGATAAACAAAAGAACACTCATAATGCTTGATACGAAAAAGAGATACCAAGGGAAATAATTACATGATGAATATTTCTAGCTTGCTTCCAACCATGGGTCAAAGAAGGAACCTCTAGGATTGAAAAAATACACCACAAGGTACCACAGATCAACCTACCCCACAACATAGGTGGTCAAAACGTATCCCAAACATACCCCAAACCAAAGAAACCCCAACCCAATGGATTCTCATGAGAATAATAGAATAAAATATGGTTGAATGAGAATAAAACATTCCACAAGTCAACCATATATCCCCAATGAACAACCAACATGATAAATATATCAAAGAGGGGGGATGGGATAAAAGAACACATTGGGATGCCTTGGGTTCACCAAATGTGAGAGGAATAAGAAAACACAGATGAACTTATTTTTAAAAATAGGCTGAATCAGGGTATTATAGTACGTGTTATACCGTTTCACATCATGTAATTCTCGTGGTTTAGTTTCAGCAAAAAAATGCATTACCACTTCATTTTATTACTTACTTTTAACACCCTATATATTAAAAGTCATTAAAACCTCTTTCAAGGAGTGTAAAATATGTACATGTCATAAAAATATCTAGAAAAGTCATGAAAATGAATTTCACATTGTGTAATCCAATTAAATAACTTTTAATCTCCCTGTTTATGGCCTTTATAAACCAAACTTCTCTAGACTCCCTCTAAGACTCCTCTAAACACCTCTAACAACCAAAAATGGAGAAGTAATAGACCAGGAAGGAATTGACCATTACAAAAATTATATATCAAATGATTCTCTCCCTTGAGAATCCAATACCAAACCCAAATGAATAAGGGTATGAACAAACACCCCATGAGATGCCTCTCAAGGATCTCCTCCTGCCTCAAAAGCTAATACCAGCAAAACATGCCAACCCAGATACTCTTTCACACAAACACAATAGAACCATATCATTCTACATGGATCCAAAACTAAAAACCATTGTAACTAACAATTCACTCTGATCTAAACACATGAATCACGGAATTATGTCCTTCGTTTCAATAAATTATATGCACTGGGTGGAATTGACTCACCATCATGAGTTTAATCGCATTATATTTAATGGGTCTAGATTAATAATATGGTTCTAGACTTTTCATACGTTAGAAATTTATAACACATCAAACCACACATATCATAAACCATGTCAAATAGATTATATTATAGATAGAAATATTCATAATTTTTTTTATAAAGAAACAACATAGCAAGGAAAAACTCAAAACAACTCCGTGTATTGGGAAGGAAATTGGGTCTCACTCTCCCAAGTACTTTCTTTTATGCCACCATGTCTCCATAGCACCGAAACTAGGTTAATTATTTATAATCACAGCACCATATCTTGATGGTATTTCATATATGTTGGAAAATCCAAAAATTATTCTTTATTCTTAATATCCAACTCTCCCCAGTCAAGGATATGGTAGTCAACTTGAATATACTGATGATGATGAGAGTTGTGGAAGTCATCATAGATCCACTCTAACTACAGTGGAAACTCCAACTGATACACCACTATGCCAACACGACCCAACACCTTGAAGGCCCCAACAAAACAAGGATAGTTAGTAGACCCTCTTCTAAACCCATACTTCACACATAGAGGGTAAACCTTCAAAATCCCATAGTTCAAAACATCGATATCCAAGGGCCCCCCTTATGTTATCTTCATAAGAATTATCCAATTAATGTGCTTATTTCACCCTCTCACAAAAAAAACATTCTCTAACGAACTCTCTACCACATCTGGACCAAGTATATTTTCCTCCCCAACCACCATCCATCAGAATGTAGAACGACCTGGTCTTGCATAAAAAACACAAATGGAGCCATGCCAATGGTAGATTGATGACTGTTATTTTAAAAATACTATACCAAGGTCATGTGTTGTACCCATGATCTATCGATGTTGAAGACACATGCCTGCAAAATATTATCCTATGCCTGGATAATTTATTCTTCCTTTCCATCTCTCTAAGGGTGGGAATAAGTGTTCAGGTGTAATTGAGTTCCATTATAATTCTACAATCCACTCTAGACTAATGAGATAAAATTTGTTTCCTGATCCAGGTCAATGGACCTCTAAAATCAATAAAAATACACTTCTATGGGTATACTTGTGATGAAATTCGTGTAGATTTCATACCATTTCCACTCAGGGACATCCATGGTTTTCATAAAACCAATATGAACCTGATGCTATTCTTTTACCTGCTAGAAACCCAATTAACTTTCCAAATCATTTCCACTTTTCACTTGGGAAATAAAATATATGTCCTCAATTCCTGATACATCTTTGTAACTCATTGGTTTACCACCAAGGGTGAGCTATGGAAATCATGATGGACTCCATAATGCATTACAACTTGAAAAAACAACCTTATGTGAAACAACATTTGGTTCTGGAGACCCTCTAACCATTACTCTAGAGCATCACCATGGACAACACTATGACTCACCACCTATAACTCTATGTATTCCAACTAAGACTCCTCCACCAAATGTATTATATAATACTACATCATCGTATGAGACAAATATCGTATACCACCATCCACTCATACATATTTGTGCAAGGATTCCAACTCCTCTATTTATCTCTAAACATACTCAGAGTCCAGAAAACCCTTATATGAATTATTAATCAATTTTTTACCCACAAAATTCCCCCTTCTGCATACTCTAGTTATCGTAAAATTAAAAAAAAGTGCTCCCCAACAAGGTAATGACACAAAAACATCATTTAAAACACAACCACCACTATATATAGTACATTATTGTCATAGTCAGACTTGTGGTGGAATAAATAACCTGAAACTTGAGATATCCCTGACCTATACTACATCATCAATAATTGCAACCCCAAAAGAAATTTTTTACAAAATACCTCAAATATCACCCCATTTTTTAAGGACCCATGATGTGTCTCACTGAATAACATCCTTTTAATGTAACCGAATGCTATCTAGAATTGATCACTCCCCAAAGACATAATTTTAACAAATTAGAGATGTCAATGGGGCTTCCACATGAGATAAATTGTTTAAAAAACGTCAATAATATCCTAAAATACTATGGAAACTATAAACCTCTTCCACATACATGTGTGATGCCCAAGAAATAAATTCTTCAACCTTCAATGGGTTTACTACACACCCTGTTGATACACCACATACTTGAGGAAATAGACCTCTAATGCCCATAAAATACACTTAGAAAAATTTTCATTGATATAGTGGTGATGCATAAACTATAAAATATATATGTGATTTTCAACATGGTACTCCTTATATCTTTAGTAGATTAGTATGTCATCGATGAAAGAGATTACAAATCGATCAAATAACATATGGAACACTAATTTCAATATACCCATGAACATGGAAGGTACATTCATGTTACCTAAAGGCCAGAAAAGAAACTTGAAGTTCAAATATCATCCTTTAGAGGAATTATTTAGGATATCAACTTCCTTCACCCTCAATTGGTGATATCCAAAACACATATCAACCTTAAAAAAGAAAATCACCCATCTCATCTGATCAAAAATATAGTATACCCTTGGTAGAGGGAAACCTTTTTTTACTTTCACCGAATTTATCCACTGATTGTCTATGCACAACTTCAAGAAATCATATACATTGTTAAATAACTACACCAGAGCTCCCCATGGTGACACACTCAGCCGAATAAAAACCTTATGCATTATATCATCTATCTAACTGGAGTAGTCAACATCAGGGGTATTAGAAGACTCTTTACATATAGTCCTAAAGATTAGGATAAAGAGGGTGAAACAAAGTAGTGGGAGGCTCCAAAATCTTACAGGTCACAAAAAACAATAGATGATAAACTAATTATCCCTCTAATGATCTATGGCCCATCTGGTGCTGCTACCTCTGATGCATGCAACTAGCCATGAACAACACTCCTGCCTCTCTGCTAACGCTGGCCTCCATGACCACGCTCGGGTCAGGGTCCTAATATTCTCAGGAATATTCTAAGGCCATAATCTACCTGCCTCACCAACCCTATCAGAAACAAAATCATTCTCATCCTACTATTGGAATGGCCTCACTGGTTAAATCTGTTGTGGATGATGCTGAACCTATATATCTCGGCCAAAATAAGCTATAGAATCCACTAAGTACTGGCCCCGAATATGGCCATGAAATCCAAAAAAAAAATCACACCAACACCAAGACCATTGGACATGCATGAAAAATAGTCTATCAAAAGGGAACCCTCTTAGGTCAGCCCCATATGGTCGAAGCCTCGAAGGGACCAGCACCCAAGGCATTACACAAAAAACTATGATCCTTGTTGAACAACGTTAGACCCACCCCCAAAAAGACCTCATATTGAGTGAATACACTCGATCACATATTCCATATTTTAATCCTCAAGGTGTATTGGAAACATAAATATTGTAACAAAATACTGGCTTAATGGATTGAGTACCTCCACAATATTCCTCGCTCGGGACTCCTCATCCAAAAAAAGAAGTGGGGTGAGGCACAAAAGGTCCTTGAACTTAATATTGATATCCCACACAAACATAAACCCCTACTGATTATAATGTATCTCCTACCAATTCCCACACATCATTTTTTATGACTGGAACTCATGAAAAACATCTCCTTGATTTCAACACATGAAAATTCTACTTCCCTCTTCTCACCATAGTACAACATCCACCACTAACGTGCACTTCCATAAATATGAATACCTACAAAAGGGACCCTATAATCTATCAAGGATTGGATGGAGATAAAAGGGATCTCCAACTACTCTAGAAAATCCTCTAATTCAATATCATAAACACTCACATCATACTATTAAATAGACTACGACTATAAGGAACACAACATCTTGTTCCACTGATCGTGATCCTCATCTCGATAATCCCTTCGTCGATCAATCGATTAAACCTATTGAACCTACACTACCAGAGTCACACGCATATGATGAATAGTATTCATACCTGGATGAGAAAAAATGATTTATTAAGCCCATGTAGTATGTATATTCATTAACATTCATTTTAACCCATTTTATTATTTTAATTATTTATTAAAAATTTAAAAAACAACCCAATTCTAAAAAGAAAACCAGAAATTAGGATTTATGTACGTCTCCTATATCTCTGAAACTCATGAAGCATCATATAACTTGGTCACTCAATATGCTCAGAGTCTATACACTGGCTCATGGGGGGCAAAAAATTCCCATGTCTTATCCAATCTCCTTGACCCACGCCATTCACCAAGTTCAACTAACATTGTTTACATACCAACCCATGCATTACTCACTGCTACTTGCCCCTAACTCCAACATACCTATCAACCATCACCTATATACAAAATTTTCATGACACCCTCCAATCAAAGATTCTGTAATGAGCATAGAGAAATGTTGACACCCCGAGTCCTACCTCTAGTAGGCCCTAGGATAAAGACTATCATTGAGGGAATAAACATATCTATATATGGGATGCATTAAAATCTATTAGTAAATGAGATACGAACATAAGAAAAGTTATCCATAATCAACTCCATGACATATATAAAAGTAATACCCAAACTATCTATCATGCATTTATAAATATAACTAATACAAATATAATAATGTCTCCAAAGTAAATACCCAAAATAAAAGATAAACAAGTGTCATAGAAACAATACAAATGAATATTCTAGAAGTTTTCATCATGGTCCATGTAATCCCCCAAAAACATGAAAAAAAATTTATATGCATATGATGATCATAAATGTATACTCAGTAAGAAAAACCAATGTCTCTCATGCACATGTGAACGGATCATATTAATTCACTTGTCAGGAAATAGCATAACCCAAAAAAACTTAAATTAGTATGATAACCATCACAACCTCACCATGGAATGATCACCAAATAACACAAGTAATGTAATATATTATAGCATTATCTAATCGATGATAGGGTACCCTGACGCACATTTTCGTTGTTTAGCTGCTCTCATACTGGAATGAAAATTTCCTGGCACTTCTACCTCTTTAAAATATACCATATCTCATCCCCCCCCACAAACAGGGGCCTCACAACACATCCCACCTGCACACAACTCAACCTTACAACCCATCCTTCCCACACACACATGGGTCTGAAAACATAGCACATAAAATTCCTACCCACACACACCTCAACTATCACAACACATATCATCCAGATGATAGCTTGGACACATATCACATCTCATCTCCAAGACACCTGGGACATATATCACATCTCTTCCCAATGATACCTTGGAGATCACATTCCATCTCGCTTGAATACACCTAGGCCATAATATCCGTGATGTGGTTGTAGCGAAGAGTTAGTATCCAACCATCCATCCACTCACTGAAAAGTTGGCAAATAACCCCATGTGTGAGTTTGTGGGTGCTTGGAACATAGTTATCAACATGTGAGGGTAAATTTGGAAATATAAATGGTAAAATAAAAGTATACATACATAATATCATGAAATCAAGACCAAACCATGGGTTCTCGAACAATCCATACTACTCACCCCACTATCTACCCAACTTCTACCTCTAAATGCATTTATTAATAACTACAACAATAATTTTTATTTATTAAGAGAACTGATAAACTACAGTGGATTTACATTTCCTCCATGCTTAAAACCCATTCATTATATTATCTATCACCAACCATATTATAATCACATAACCCACCTTTAAAGTATCTGTTAATAATTTTCATCCCATTAGCCAAATCAACCCACATCATTTCAAAAAAAATCAATTTATCTTTTATTCCACCACCACTCTGGCATATAGTGAAACACAACAACATTACATAATCCTCTCAACATACTGCCTTCATGCCACCCCAAAATAAGTTCCCAAAAAATATTACCCTACATCTCCAAAAAACACATTACAACAAACATTAACCCCACATGCCCCAACCACACCTCACTATCACACAAGAAATATCATACATCACAACACATCAAGATCATTCCTTATAGATCAACCAAAAGTTATTTTATCACATTCTTCTGTATATTAGGGGTGTTATCACACACAAAAAAAATCCTAGGGAAACCATTTTAATTATCCAAGTATAAGTAATTAACCAGTTCCCATTAAAAGTTATGCCATAACAATAAAAGAATCCCATCAAATAGGGGTTCCACGACTCATGTCAAACCACAGAAACAATGCCACCAATAACTAAAATTTTCATCTAGAAGTTTAGACCATACAATACATCAAATCAGAAATAAAAGCAAAGGTGTAAGATATGAAAATAAAATCCCATTTACCACCATAGATTCAATTATATAATTATTTACAGTTGACTAATCTAACCCAACCATAATATATAGATTAAAAATGTAAACCACTCTGAAAATATACACAATAAGAATAAGTGAGGGGAAATATAGAATAAAATTTGTTTTCCAACTTGCTATGCTCTGCATGGTGATGAAGAAATTGCCCATAAACCACCGGACACACCATGAGGAACCGAAAATCAACCTAAACAACACCAATTTTGTTAAAACTTTCAATCTAAACATACCCTAAACAAATGAAACACCACTACAATGCATCCTCATGAGAATAATGTAATAAAAAATGGGATAACTGGAAGGTAACTCCCCATAGATTGAGCACAAATCACTAATGAACAACCATCAGGATCAATCAATCAAGGATGGAGGAATATGTCTCTAAGAACACCTTGGGGTGACTAGAGATCACCCAAAATGATAGAAAGAATAAAACATAGCCGAATGTATAAAATATTGATTGATAAGAATTTTAAACACTGCACTACATCGGGGAAATACACTGCATGTAATACCTTTTCCTATTTTGTAATACCTAGGGTTCGGTTTCATCCATAAAAAAAGTAACCACTTATTTTTATGATTATTTTTGAAACATGATATATCACACAACATGAAACCATCATTCACATCTTGTAAAATTGGAACATGTCTTGTAACCCTCTAGAAAAGCTGTAAATCTGATTTTCCTATCATGTAATATGGTTACCTGATGTGTAATATTCCTACATCAATCCTTTAGCAACTGACCTTATCCAGACTCCCTCTGATCTTCCATCAAACACCACAAACAACCAATACTGGAAATGTAATGGACCTGAAATTCATGGAATATTACATGAATACAATCAACTTTATTTGTTCCTATAAATCCTATATATATATATTCCATCCATTATAAAATAAGTACATTCACATTGTCTCGACCCAAATATTTATGAATTCATTTTTCTCTTTATATAGAAATTTCATATAGTATAAATCACATAACGTCACTATATAAGATAATAAAAAACACTATCAATGAATAATTAATGAAATAATAAGTATTTCTAGAAATCAGAGAACCTATACCGAAGTAATAGAAAATTGAACATTGGAAAAGTAACATGACCCTTATGAATAGTAAATCATCTAAAAGAATAGTAACTTAAAAATTTAATATAAAAATATAGGAATCTAATAAATGAATGTATGGAATAATTATATCATAGTTTATATAAACAAATGTTTTAAAAAAATTTAATTAAGAGTAGAATGTTTTTTCACTAGTAAATATTTAATTATAATTTTATTATTTATTTAATAGTTAAAAAGAAAATTTGTTTTCGTAAAATGTATTAATATATTAGTATTCAGAATTTTTATGATTTTAAGTTAATTTTATGAGGCCATAATTAATTTTTCAAAGTGTTTTAAAGGTATTTATAACTTACAAAACTGTATTTTTCAAATAAATGATGATTTTAATTAAATATTAAATTAATCATATTTAGAAAATTATTTTTATAAAATGGAATAAAATTTTGTTTTCTAACCATAAAAAATGGGTTGAGTGAATTTTTGGTATTTTTCTAAAATACATGAATTTTTTTACGAATACTATAATACGATAATTTATTGTATAGATACATAATACAAAAAATACCTTATTTTGTGAGTCATCGTAGATTTAAGAACTATTATCTCATACTCCCCATCATAATTATAATATATTTAGTTATAATTATAATACTATTCATAGTTTTGATCCAAAATATTAATCTAATGAATATAATAATTTATAAAACCCCCTCCCCTCCCCTATAAATACTACCCCTTGCCCTATCTTTTCCACACACATATACAGATTTTAGTCTGGTCCAAATTCTTCTCATAACTCTAACCAGTGTCCTAAACCATATAAAATATCTATGGGTATAATGAAAATAACAAAACCTTTTCCCTATGGAGGTTCATCAGTAGGATTAATCCAAGAGGTAAAATCCCCTTCCTTTTATTTTAATTTCTTTAAATTTCATTTCTTTTCTTCTATTCTCCTCATATAATATTATCCTAATGTCATGATAACTCTATAATGATTGAAATATTGGAATTATATTATGTTAATTGAATATCCATCATCAAATTCTTTTCTCTCTCTCTTTTATTGTAAAAATGATATCATCGCCTCCAAGATGCCAATTTACCAACATGATGTGTGATGCACATAAAATTTCCACTAAATCTTTCAAGTATATTAATAAAACCATTTAGATTATTGAAAAACATTGAATATTTTGTTTTACATCCATCTTTATGTTCTGTAACTTCCATATATACATAATACTAAATAAAAATCAAAATCAGTTCATTGTGATTGAAAAACATCCATAATTAACCAAAATAGATCATCAATAAATTTTATCTAATGATTCATCCTCGTAAAATATAACCAAATTATTTATATTACCATTTAAAATGATAGAATAAAATTAATAACATATAAAAAAATGTGTATATTTATCCAAAACAAACATCAATTTTGGTAAACAAGTAAACTGATCATGGAAATCATGAAAATAAACACTCCCAAATGATGAAATTAGAATATATAACACATATATAGTCCAATAACTAAACATAATCAAACCATAATGAATCAACGTCATACCAAAATGGTTTTGGGTTTGTTAATTAATGAATCTAGTGTGATTATACAGAATATTAAAGTGAATAAATCATTTTGATATATGTTAATGGGGAATCTCAACCCCAACATCCTTTCTTTGGGATTTCCACTATTTTCATTGTTGATATTTTTTTCATTAAATATATTTTCTTCATCATTATCATTTGATTTATTATATATAAATTCTGAAAATCAAATTATATGACAAATTAATAGATATTTTCAAAAGAACTCTTCTTTTTAAAAACACATCATTTAATTCTAATGTGGTTGTTTATTCTTCCCTAAAAATTGATGATTCTTATACCAATTATGTTATTACCAATTTCTTTTTCTAATCCGTATGTTTAATCGTGAATGTATTATTTATTAAATAAAACCCATATCATTAAATGCGTTATTTTATATCTATTATAGATATATTCTCTATGTGTCATGATTGATAATTTACATTTTATGATGTGATGGGTGAGATTGGAATAATATAGCACTCCAATGAATTTAGTAATGTGTTATATCTCAAAAGTAAAATATAAATGAACATTATGTTACATTTCTTCATAATTATCTATGGTTGTTTTCCATTTTGACCTGATGTTTTATTTTTATAAATTTCCACAATCAATGACTATTCTTAATACATCCTATCATGATTATGATCCTATGACATTGTTGTGATGATAATGATTATGATAAACCCATGTTATATTTATTCATTTTGTTCTCTATATTATTACTGGGATTTTATATCACCTATTTCCTTTTTGTATATCCTCATGTGATTACTTTTACTAAAGAGAACAAGAGGTCCAATAATAATCTCGAGAAGAAGGAATTAAATAAATGTTAATGTATTAAATGATATGTATGGTACTAATTTTCCAAAGATTATAAATATTTGGATCTTGGCTGTACAATTATTTTATGTTGTTATCTATAAAATGATGTCAGAGTAATGTACAAAAATTTTGGGTGATTATAGTTTTATCAAAGTAGAATTTAGTTAATTTGGGAATTAGGATTAGAAAACCGTTGTGAAATCCCTTTTTATAAGAATAAGTATAAGTTAGAACCTAAGAATAATTTATTCAGAGAATAATCAACATAAGGATCCCCCAATGTATTCCCTTGCAATTAATTACCCCATGGATTAAATTATTTAATCATTAATAGTTGACTATTGTTTTGTTCTAACTTTATATGTTTTAGAAAATGGTGGGAGGTTGGTGAAACCTAGACAACAACACGTGGGAGGGACAATATAGTAATTTACCGAACGGCATCCCCAATTCAATGGGAGGTGGGGATTAAAATTTCTTACAGATTCTTAGCAATCGACATTATGTTAGGAAATGTACCCATAATAATATGGAATATATTTCTTCACTTAAGAGGGAGAAACGAGATATTAAGTCTTTTATGTGGAAATGCCCACCAATGTATAGTGGATCATCTGATCTAGTATAAATGGAGTAGTTGGAAAACTCATTGGAGAAATTAATTTTTATTCTTCACTATTATGATATTGAGAAGGTGAATATAGTTTTTTACCATTTAGATGGATAGGTTGATCAATTGTGTGATTGGATTAAGAACAGTTATCCAAAGGATGAAATTAGAGATATAAAGTGGGATGATTTTAAAATAATGTTTCTTAATAAGTACATCCCATGAACCCTTTCTACAAATATGGGGAGATAATTATTGGAGATCAAGAAAATGGACGGAGAATTGGTCACAACCTACAATGAAAATTTTATAAGTCTTGCAAGATATGATTTTTTTATTGACAATGATAGAAAAATTGATAGATTCTACAGTGGTTTAAAACCAAATCATCGAATGTCTCTAGAAATTAAACACATTGGTTGTTATGAAGTAGTTATTCAATGACCTCTTAATATGTATATAGTGTTTGAGAACGATCCCATGGCTATGGTGATAACAAACTAAATTTGTACTTTCAAGACAGAAGATCTAATGAGAAATGTGGAAAGAAAACTCAACCACCCACAAGTAAAAAATATGTGAAGTGGCATTATGGTAACTACCTTATAAGGATGGGGAAATTCATGATTTGTTATAGAGAATGCCACCAGGCTCATGAATACAGAAAATACCGGAGGAAGGAGGAAAATGTTGTAGAGGAAAATAGATCACCAATTATAGTCCAAAGCTATAACTACCGAGAGAAGGGAACTATGAAATCCAGTTCACTAAAACACGTGCCCTTTAGGATAATAAGTGTTAGTATCCACGAATTCCAAAAGAGAAAGGAAAGTCTTATTCCATCACTACTGTTAAAGTTGATAAAGAAAACGAAGTTATCCAATGGGAAATTCCTATTCATTCACTAATAGAAATAGTTATAATTGATTGTTATTTTATATATTACTTTATATCTTGAATGTTTTCTTGAACTATTGAATAAATGTCTTGAAACTGCGAATTAGATATATATAAAAAACACCTAGTCATGTGATTAGTGCATCCCAAATGATGTAATCTTCTCATATTGGTGTTGTTTGGAAGATTCAACCAATGAATCTCAATATACTACCCTTGGTGGAATTCAACCATATAATGGGAATGTATGTTCTCTTATAATATATAGACGATATAAACTACCAGTAAAATGGAATATTTTTCCATATTCCCAACTATCCATGATCATATAGAAGTGAAAACAAGATCATGAATCTCCTCTGGAAAATCCTTCAATAGTGTGGGTGTTGATTCCTAATGAAGTGGCATACCTGCTCATATGCTGGAATCAAAAGAATATATTGACATCAAGAAAATGCTCATTTTGAGGGAATACAAGATGTATTTCTAGAAGAGTAACATATAATTCCTTTAAATAATGAGGTATAATTATCAACAGAACTCATACATGGTGTAACTCCTATCTAAAAGTGTCCCTATGGAATGGCCCATATCGAACTGGAGCAGTTATAGAAGTAACTACAATGGTATTTGGAGAAAGGTTTCGCACACCCTATAGAAACACCTTGGGGTAAGATAAATCTCTTTATCCAGAAGAATGATGGGTTAGTGAGGTTTTGTATTGATTTTCGGGAACTCAACAAGATCACCATAAAGAAACAGTGTCCTCTTCCAAGGATTGATGATTTGTTTGATCAGCAGTCAGGGGATAAGTACATCTCAAAAGGAAACCTTCATTCTAGATATCATCAGTTAAAGGTGAAAAAAGAATATATTCTGAAGAATATCTTACATACAAGGTATGGGAACTATAAGATTCTATTGATTCCATTCTGACATATTAATTCCCAGGGAATCTTCATGGATTTGAAAAATAGATTAATTAAAATTACCTAAAAATATTTTTGGTAGTGTTTATTGATTTTATTCTAATCAACTCCATGATCAAGGAAGATCATGAATAACTTCTGTAAGAGACACTATAAAATGAGAATTTTCACACCATGTTCAGAAAAATGAGTCATTTGGATACAAAAAGTCACATTCATATGACACAGGATCATAAGTGGGGAAATTTCTATGGACCCTTCAAAGGTAAAGGAGACTAGGGAATGTCTCAAAATTGCTAGAATAAGGACACGACCTTAAAACATTGAATAATATTGAATTAAATGAATAAATTACATTGAGAATATTTATAGGTTTAGTGTTTTAGAGAATTAGGCCATACTACTACATGAAAACTTGAATATTAAATTTAGACACTACTACTCAGTATAGATTTATTTCATAAAATAAAAACTCATAAAAAGAAACATGTATACTTCCATGTTATAGACAACATGACTTTTCCTTGATCCCATACTTGACCCTATTCATCATTATGTCCTGTGGAAAACATTTCAAAAAACTTGGGATGAGCATAAAAAGATCAGTAAGGGTTATAAAATAAGGATGGAAAAAATTATCACATCAATAAATACAAATCAATTAAACCATACTTTTCAATCATAACATAGCTTACGAAATCAAAATATTTATGGATTACACACACAAATAATAAATCATAAATGTTACATATACAAATCCATAAAAAACATACATTGTAGCTATCATAGTTTTGTAGGGAGTTACACCTGGAATACCCATCACATTATATTCCCTAAATCTATTAGGAGAAACATCACGATTACCTCCGTCATGTTACCCAATGAATTGGAGAGCTATGTCAGGCTCACTCGCCCTAGGTTTATCATGGAACCACTGGTATACATAAAAAATTCCCAATATCCATAATCAAAACAATAACATAAGTATAAAAGAAAGATAACATTTCCACATTCCAATATATTCTATCAATATATTGAAATAAACAATTCTTTATCAAATCTTTTTCAAAATAATTTAAAAAGTGATTTTTGAATAAAAGTGTCCCATACCACTTTGAATATTTTAAATGAATTATCATTTGAAAAAATTAATATCCATATAAATAAATTATAAAGCCCAGTTTTAAAACATAGACATTAATGAGAAATATTTAGCAGAATAAATCTTTGAAAACTTTAAAATGATATTTTAGTTAAATATTTTTAAACAAAATGAGAGATTCTTGAATACAAATAATTTTGGAATAAAATTTAATCAGAACATTATAATATCATGAGAATTAATGGATTGATGATATAATATGCCAAAGGACAGTATATAAACCATATAAGAGTGAATTGGTTCATCACAAAAATGCACTCTCAATGGAATGTAAATTGAGATGAAATCCCTTATAAAGATGATATCCTTAGATTCAGGATAAATCAATTACATAATTATGTGTGAAAAATATAAATACACTCAATATGATTATATATTGAATGTAAATCAATCATGGGACATTTAAACATTTTCTTTTTAAGACAAAACCAATTAATTGGATGTTAAACTCAATGAATAGAAATTGAGTTAAAATTACTCTTATCAAGATCATATTGATGACTTGAGAACTTATCAATGGAGTGATTATGTGTATCAAAAGTATATCCACACAAAGGGGAGTGGAAATTACAACATAAATAAATAAATAGAGACTCCACAAATAATCATAGTAGGATATAATTATGAATTAGAAGATTAACCCAAGGAATGAAATTTGGGATAAAATGTTCCCTTATCGATTTGGTAACTTACGAAATATATAACCCTTGAAAGAAGGATCCTAAAAGGAAGATGTAAATACCCATAAATTGAATTATAATACACAATAAATATAATAACTAGCAGTAAATACACCACACAAAATGAAATAGTGTAAAATATAGCATGAATCTCACAGGTATAAAAAGTGAGATGAAAGTCTTTTTCCACGTTGTAATAAATCAAGTCATATAACCAAAATTTAACAAACACCGAATGATTCACATAATAAGATGAATATAAATTGAATCATGATAATATATATCAAATGGAAGTACACAATACACAACATCCAATAAATTAGTGGCGAACAATTGAAATCTCATGGAATTGAAAGTGAGATAAGAAATCCCTTACCTCGTGTCCTACATGACTCATATGTTCCATGTTCCTCCTTTAATTTGGGTAACTTCTTTTGTTTTGAACCAAAATGACTTATTTAAGTGTCTTCTACCTTAGTTAAGGCATCTAGGAGGAGAAGAGGGATATAAGGAGATTAATTGGGCAGAGGTTGGACGAGCCTAAAGGCTTGAGAGGTGTGAGGTGTTGGTTCGAAGTGGTCTCCTTTTAGAAGGTAGAGGAGGGGCTCTTTAAGAAAGTGTGAAAAATATTATTTTATTATATAATGATATTTGGTTTCTAAGGGTCTGAAAATCATTATATTCATCAAGAAGATGACTCATGGTTGAAATAAAATCATGCAATAGGAATTGGACAGGTTTTGTATAATATTTTAATCATTATAATCTTATTTATTTAAATCATTTATTAATGAGGTAAATACTGCATCATTATTGTGTCATATATAATTTTATTTATATGATGTCTAAAAATTTAATAAAAATAGTATCATTTTGGAAATATTTTATATTACTAAAGAATATTTATAGTCTAACATAGGACTTATATAACACTATATAAAAATTAATTTACTAAAAGATTTTTATTTTTTCATTTTTTCCATTACTTTAAATTAATTAATCTAAAGTGTCATTATCACTCATAGATGGCTCCATGGGGTTTCAAAATTTACCCCATGATTCCAATAGTCTTTAATGACTCATTAAATATGGTTTGGACAAGTTTTATGGTAATTTGTATTTATTACAATATTCTTTTTTCCATGAATTACCCTATTTACCTTTAACCGCGATAAATAAAAGTCAAAAGTAACTATTCACCAAAAAATATTTTTATCTTATTGAACCACATTTACTTACTAATAACAGCCATGTATGTTGGATTCTTTAAATTCAATTCATCGAAGTGGTAAATTTTCATTTAAATGAAAAAGTCTTTTTTTTTAATTTTTATTAAATGGTATCACTATTCATCAAAAATTGATGTTTTTTAGAAAAATACCAAAAGTTTCACCTAAGATTTATTTGATATTCCAAATTCAAAAATGATAGTTATTTTTCAAGATTCAAAACATAAAAGTGGAATTAATTAATTTTAAAATTATTTCCATTTGTTAAAACAAATAGCGTGTTTTTAAGAAATAATAACTAACAAAAGATCGACACTTGTTTTTGTACAATTTCAAATTGAAATAAATTATAATGATAAAAATTGGATTAAATGGTAATAATATATTCCATTTAAACTTTAAAACCAATTAAAAATATAATATAACCATATAAATATATTATATTAAAACACATTTTTGAATTAAAATAAAATATTTTTCACTATTCATTAAAAATGAACTTTATCGGAAAAATTCCAAAAATCTACACAAAGTAAATTTCGATGTCCTAATACTAGTGAAAGATTTTATTTGGTCAAATAGAATGTATTAATGTGACCAAAACTGTATTTAAATATGGTTCACCATTAAAATGTGGTAAATCGACCTTTTAATATAAATTATGCTTAAATTTAAATTCATTCATATTTTAAGCCTCTAAATTTTATTAGATAAATGTAAATACATTTAACAATCATGTATAATTATATTGTAGTTATTTTTGTTCTTTAACTCTAATAAAATGAATAGGTGTTAACTACAATTTAAAATAATAATTTTATATTATTAGTGTGAAATTTTTGATTTCAAGGAAACCCATTGTGGCGTATCAGGTACGCTATCGAACATAACGTCCCATATAATGTAAAATTAATATTTAATTCAAAAATATTAATAAATATGAAAATTTTCTTATTCCCTATTTATCTGGGATGTTATGTCCTTCCCCCCATTTGGGAATTAAGTCCTCACTATTTTAAAATTGGGCTCGAAAACATCATTAAAAGTCCAACATCAGAACAAGAGTCCATAAAAATATCACATTAAAGTAAAGATATAGATGTAAAAAATGATACCTGAGACAAAAAATACAATGATTCCATTAAAACATGGGTATGGAAGAGAAAAAAACTCTCATAGATTAATAGAGTGATAGAGAACAGGATCACAAAATGTTAACCACCAAAATACAATAAATTTGTGGTTGGGTAAATGTCTGAGGATAAAATATAGATTATAACATTTTTTCTTCGAGATCCTTTTAATAGAGTTGAATAATATTATTAATAAAAAGCATAATATCATAAGTAAATATACTTACTCATTATGTAGAGTGTCATCCTTTAATAAAATTCTACCACAAACTCATATTTTCTCCAAACGGTTTGTATTCAAGATGACCTATTCACATTAAAAGCACTATAATCACTTATAGAGAATAAAATGATCCACCAAATATGAATCATATATTTCCCATACCTTTATACATTTTCCAAAATCAAAATTGGTTAGTATATGATCAGATAATCCCCAAAACAATAATCCGTTATAAAATGAAGTACTACTATTAATCTCCAAAATTAAACCAAAAGTACCCAAAGTTCAAGAAACACCATTGAATATATAATTTTCCTTAAAATTAATCAAAATAATAAAAAAAATATTGAAACCCAAAACTCATAATGATTTAAATCACATAGTCTTCCACAATAAATCTTAATATTTATCCCCAAAAACGTCGACTACTCTTAAGGTCTCATACTGAAGTGTAATTATCCTAATTCTATATTCCCTCGGATAGTTTAATCATTTCCATAAATAACCCAAATAAAATTATTTACACAATAAAAACATATATTCTTCCAAAATAATATTTCAACCATTACTAAATAATTTAAATCCCATGGTATTCTATTTTCATTAAGTATATAGTGTTCCCAAAAGAGATAATGTCTTCCAAAATAACCTTTATCACTTAACAACCAAATCATTTTCCTATACAAATAATGTTCATTTGATAAAACATATAATCCCAAATAAACTTATTATTGATCAATAAAATCATTTAACTAAAAATAATTAGTCATACTAACCAAGGAATTCAAGTATTCTAGTGGTCGGCAATAAATCCCAATCGCACTTTGGTTATGGGTGTGACTCCCAAAGCTTTGTCAGACGTGACGGGTTGTGACATAGTCTGTGTGTTGTCCTTTTTCAAAAACTATACAATTTCATAACATTACAAAAAAAGAAGAAAATTCTTCAAAAATAACCAAAACATAATTTATCCTCAAATTTTATCTAATACCTTTCATTTTCCTCCCCAAAATGTAATAACAATTTATCACTTCTAATATAACTATGAATCTTTCTATTATGATAACCATTATGGTTATTTCACTTATGCTTAAATTAAACCCTAACCTATAAAGGTATCTAAACCGGCCTTTGATACCAACCATAAGGACTAGGCCTTAAAAAATTACATAATATTGAATTAAATGAACAATTAACATTGAGGATTTTTTCAGGTTTAGAGTTTTAGAGAATTAGAGAATAGTATTACATGACAACATGATTATTACCTGTAGACACTACTACTCAATAGCGTTTTTTTCATAAAATAAAAACTCTTAAAAAGAAACATGTCTAGGTACAGGTTTTAGACAACATGACTTTTCCTTGATCCCATATTTGACCCTATTCATCTTTAATTCATGTGGAAAACATTTCAAAAACATGGGATGATCATAAAAATCTCAGTAAGGGTTATAAAATAAGGTTTGAAAACATTATCCCATAAATAAATACAAATCAATGAAACAATACTTTTCAATCATAACATACCATACGAAATCACAAGATTTATGAATTACACACACAAATCATAAATCATAAGGGTTACTTATGGAATCCATATAAAACAATCATTGTATCTATCACAGATACGTAGGGAGTTAGACTTGGAATACACATCATTGTATATTCCCTAAATCTATTAGGAGAAACATCAAGATTACCTCCATCGCGTTTCCCAATGCATTAGAGAGCTATCTCGGGCTCACCCACCCTAGGTCTATCACGGAACCATCCATATATGTAAACAATGAAAAATAACCATAATTAAAACACATAAAATAAGTATAAAGGAATGATAGCATTTCCACATTGCAATATAACCAATAAATATATTTAAATAAACAATTCTTTATCAAATCATTTTCAAAACTATTTAAAAAGAGATTTTTGAATCGAAGTGTCACATACCACATTGAATATTTTCAGTGAATTATCATTTAAAAACATTAATTCCCATATAAATAAATACTAAAATCAATTTTTAAAACATGGACATTAATGAGAAATATTTAGAAGAATAAATCTTGAAAACATATAAAATGATATTTTTGTTAAATAATTTTTAACAAAATGAGAGATTGTTGAATACAAATAATTTAGGAGTAAAATTTAATTAGAAATTTATAATATCATGAGAATAAATGGATTCATTGTATAATATGACAAAGGACAGTATATACGGCATATAAGAGTGAATTGTTTTATAACAATAATAATGTCTCAATGGAATGTAAATTGATACAAAATCCCTTATAACAACGGTATATTTAGATTAAGGATAAATAAATTACATAATTGTGTGTGACAAATTTAAATACACATAATATGATTGTATATTTAGTGTAAATTAATCAGAGGACATTCACACATGTTCTTTTAAAGACAAAACCAATGAATTGGATTTTTAACTCAATGAATAGAAATTGTGTTAAAATTACTCTTATCAAGATCATATCAATGACTTGAGAATTTATCAATGTAGTGATTATGTGTATCAAAATAATATACACACAAAGGGGAGTGGAAATTACAGCATAAATAAATAAATAGAGACTCCCCACATAATCATAGTAGGACATAATTATGAATTAGAAGATTAACCCGAGGAATGGAAATTGGATTAAAATGTTCTCCTACCAACTTGGTAACTTGGGAAATATATAACCCATGAAATAAGGATCATTAAAAAAAGAAGTAAATACCCATAAATTGAAGTATAATACACAATTAATACAATCATGGGTAGTACATACACCAAACAAAAGGAAATACTGGCTAATATATCATGAATCTCGTAGGAATAAAAAGTGAGATGAAAATCCCTTTCCACATTGTAATAAATCAAGTCATATGAACAAAAGGTAACAACCACCAAACAATTCACAGAATAACATCAATATAGAGAGAATCATGATAATATATATGAAATGGGAGTACACAATACACAACATCCAATAAATTAGTGGATAACAATGGAAATCTCACGGAATTGAAAGTGAGATAAGAAATCCCTTACCTCGTGTCCTACATGACTCGTATGTTATGTGTTCTTCCTTTAAGTTGGGTAACTTCCATCGGTTTGAACCAAATAGACTTCTTCAAGTGCCTTATTCCTATGGTAACGCTTCTAGGAGGAGGAGAGAGATGTATGGAGCTTAATTGGGCAGAGGTTGGATGAGCCTAAAGGCTTGAGAGGTGTGAGGAATTGGTTAGAAGTGGTATCCTATTACATGGGACAGGAGGGGCTCTTTAGGAAAGTGTGAAAATGTTATTTTATTATATAATGATAATCGGCTTCTAAAGGTCCAAAAAATAATTATAGTCAAATAAAATATGGATCATGGTTGAAATAAAATCGTCCAATAGGAATTGGACAGGTTTTGGATAATATTCAAATCATTATAATCTTATTTATTTAAATCATTTATTATTGAGGTAAATACTTCATCATTATTGTGTCATATATAATTTAATTTATTTGATGTCTAAAAATATTATAAAAAAATACAATCATGTTGGAAATATAATTATATTTCTAATGTATATTTATAGACGAAAATATGACTTATATAACACCATATAAGAATTTATTTAATAAAAGATTTTTGTTTTTGTCAATTTTGCCTTTAAATTAAATTAATTATTCTAAATAGTCATTATCACTCATAAATGGCTTCATGGGGTCCCATAATCTATCCAAAGATTCCAATGGTCTGCCATGACTCATCTAATATGGCTTGAACAAGTTTTAAGGAAATTTTGAATTATTACAATATTCTTTTTACCTTGAACTACCATATTTACCTTTAAACGCAGTAAATAAAAGTCAACAGTTAATATTCACCAAAAATTATTTTTATCTTACTGAAACGAATTTAACATACTATTAACAACATTGTATGTCAGATTTTTGAAATTCAATTCACAGAAGTGGTAAAATTTCATTTAAATGAAAAACTCTGTTTTTTAAACTTCTACTAAGTGGTTTCACTATTCATCAAAAATGATGTTTATTTTTCAAAATTAAAACAAAAAATGGGGATTAATTAATTTTGAAATTAATTCCTATTGTTAAAACAAATAGCATGTTTTTGAGAAACAATAACTATCAAAAGAACAACACATGTTTATGTCCAATTTCAAAGTGAAATCAATTCTAATAATAAAAATTGGATTAAATGGTAAAAATATATTCTAATTACACATTAAAACCAATTAAAATGATAATATAACCATATAAATAAATTAGATTAAATCACAGTTTTGAATTAAAACAAAATATTTTTTACTATTCATTAAAAATGAACTTTATTGGAAAATTTTCAAAAATTTACACAAAGTAAATTTTAATATCCTAATTCTAAAGAAGGATTTTATTTGCTCAAATACATTGTATTAAAGTGATTAAACTATATTTAAATAGAATTTTCCATTAAAAGGTGGTAAATCGACCTTTTAATGTAAATTATGCATAAAATTAACATCAATCAAATTTTATGCCTCTGCACTTTATTCGATAAATATAAATACATTTAACAAACTTGTATAATCATATTGTAGTTAGTTTTGTTCATTCCCGCCAACACAATGGCAAGGAGTTAACTACCATTTAAAATAGTAATATTATATTATTAGTGTGCAATGTAAGATTTCAATGAAACTCGTTGTTGCGTATCGGGTACGCTATCAAACATAACATACCCTTTAATGTAAAATTAACATTTAATTCACAAATATTAATAAATATGAAAACTGACTTATTCTTTATTTATCTGGGATGTTATAGGTTTTGTCACATAAATCTGATGTTTTATTGTCTTCTACGAGTACTATTGATGTTTTGGGAGGAATTTCTCAAGACTGTCTAGCCCTATATCTATTTTAATAAAGAAAGTGGTAGAGAATATATGGATGGAATAATGTGAAGAAAGCTTCAAGGATAGAAATAACAGGATATTAATTGAACCTATATACCCATTACCAAAAAGAGGATATTTGTTTTGGATATATAGTCATCCTACCTATAATTTATTATGTTTTGTACTCATGAAAAATGCTAAATTGATAGCCTACACCCCACGATAGTTGATGATCTAAGAGGAGAACTACCCAATGAATGATCAAGAACTACCAGTTGTGTCTTTTCCTAGAAAATCTGCAGCAATACCTCTATGGTGAGAAGTGTACATATATAATTATAATAAGTTCCAAGTGTATTTATTCACACAAAAGGTGCTAAACATGTGGTGAAAAATATAGTTTGATATATTCAAAGCCTAAAATTTGTCTATTCGCTATCATCCTTGTAAGGAAAACAAGGTTGCTGATACTCTTACCATAAAATAACATACTACTTTATCCATGTTGTTGATTGAGAAAGGCCTTATCATTATGGATATGTAGAGGATGGATTTGGAAATCAAAACGATAACCATATATCCAAGATAATATTAAGGAAGCATAAATGGATGATCTGCTGTTACAAATGAAGGTGAATACAATAATTGTAGGGAATCTGCTAGAGTTCAAGATTCACTAAGATGGTGTGATTTTATTTGGAATAAGGATTTATGTGCCTTAATATCCTTGGATAAAGGTTGACATATTGGATAATTCACATAGCTCAACATTCTCTATCCATCCAGGGAGTACCCTGACGTATTGTGATCTTCAAGAACACTTATGGTCGTATAACATAAAAAAAGGACTGTGGAGTATATCTCAATGTACTTGTTTTGTTAGTAAGATAAATAATAGTGATATAATTCCAATGGGATGATGAAAACACTACCTATTCCCATGTGGAAATGGGAAAATTTCACTACAGAATTTTTCATGGGTCCCAAGAAGAGATCCATTGTAAATAATGTGATATGGGTTGTTGTTCACTGAATCACCTAGTCAGAACACAATATCTCTATTTGATAAGATATCTTGCTTGAAAAATTTTCAAATATATATGAGAAGGATGTTCTGATACAAAATCTTGTTCCAATATTGAATATATCTGATCATGATCTCATGTTTACATCTATATTATAAAAGAGTCATCAACATAATGTAAGTACTGAATTAAATTTCAGCATGACTGATCACCCCCAAACTGATGGCCAATCTGAAAGGAATATTCAGACAGTTGATGATATGCTAAGAGACTTCTCATTAGTATTAAAATGTAGATAGGATCATAATCTTCCATTTTTTTCATTATACATTAATATCATCCACTAGAGTATTCAGATGACTACATATAAATATATTTATGGAAAGAGATGATTAACTACAACCGATTGGGATGATGTTAGCTAAAGAAAACTTCGAATAATTGATCTTGTTCAACGGATGATAGATAAGGTTCAACGCAGATAGCAACATATCAAATCTACTAAAGGTTAGCAGAAGAGATATGTTGAAAATCATAAAAGATATATGGAGTTTGACATTAAACATATATTTATTATTCAAAAATCTTCTTTCAAGAGATTGATTCAGTTAGGAAAGAATGGGATGATCAGCCCAGGGATTGTTGGACCCTTTGAGATAATTAATTTCATAGGATCTATGTGTTATCAGATTTCACATCCACGGATATTGGATCACGTCTGTGGTGTGTTCTACATATCTCTATTGAGAAAGTTAATACCATATCCATCACATGTACTGAACATAGATTATATATCGATTGAATATGATCTCTCTTATTAGGATAATCTATTATGATTCTTGACCAAATAAAGAAGGTGTTATACAAAAAGACAACTGAACCCTTCAATGTGTTGTGGATGAAGAATTTGTATGAAGAATCTACTTCCGAACTGAAAGAGGTAATTAAAGAGAATTAAACTCACATATTTATGTAAAATGAAATTTCAAGGGTGAAATTTAAAAGGGGGGGAATAATGTAACAACCCAAACTTTTATCAACAGGAGTTCTTCATTCTTATAGTTAAATAATATAGTATAAATTACCTAAAATCTTTTATAGACAATAATAAATCCATTTTGAATGAATAACTATTGAAATAAGAACCATTTCTACATGTTAAAGAACCTATACTGAAAGAATAGTAACGTGAGATTTGGAATAGTAACATGACCCTTATGACTAGTAAACCATACTATAGAATAGTAACTTAACATTTGAATATAAAAATAAAATTAGGCATATTGAAATCATTGTATGTTATAATTATATCATATTCTATGATAATAAATGGTTTATAAACTTTTAATTAAATGTGGAATTTTTTGTGAGTAAAAACATATTAATTACAATTTTATTGTTAATATTATAATTTAAAAGAAAAAATATTTCCATAAAATTATTTCATAAATTAAAATATTCATGTGTTATTATATTATGAAAAAACATTGACACCTTAAGTAACTTCTCAATGCGTTATAAAATCTATTATAACTTTAAAATATGTATTCTCCAAGAAAATTATTATTTTAATTAATAATTGAATTAGTAATATTTTTAAAATAATTTTAATAAAATTGATTTTAATTTTTAATTATAAATGACTAAAATTTCCAGGGGATTTTTTTGTATTCTTTCTAATTACATGAATTTTGTATGAATAGAAAAATTTGATAATTAATGCTATACTTACATTATAAGTTAATCACAACCTTACATGAGTCGTAGAAGATATAAGAACCAAAATATCTAACTCCCCTTAATTATTTTAATATATTTTGAGATAATGGTAAAATTATTCGTAATCTTGATCCCTAATAATAAACTGATTATAATAATAACGAGAAAACACCCCTATACTCCACTATAAATACCACCCCTAACTGACTCTTTTCCTCACACCTCTAACGGTTTAATCATTGCCCATATTTTTATCCCAACACTCCCCCATACCCTATCACATTGAAAGGAAATATTTCTCTAATAAGCATACAAAAATAGTTTCCCTAAGGTTGTTCTCAAGTGGGGAAAATCTATGAGGTAAAATATTCTTCCTATTTATTTTAATTTTTTTTCAAAATAATTTTTTTTTATCTTATCTAAAACATTTCTTATCAAAATAAGATTATAAATTAATAATTTTCTATATATGGGAATTATTTATTGTTAATAGAAGATCCATCATCAAAATACTTTCTCTCTCAATCTCTCTCCAATATTGTAAAAATGAAATCATCACCCGTGATCTGTCAATTTACTGATACCGTGGGTGATGCACTTTTATTTTCCATTAACACCTTCAATGATGTTAATAAGACCATTATAATGGTTTAAAATTATTGTAAAATTTATATTACACACCACTTTATGTTCTGTAATTAAAATATATACATAATACTAAATGAAAATACAGAAATAGTTTATTGTGACCGAAAACATCAAAAATTATCTAAAAAATATCATCATTGAATTTTTTCTAATGATTTAACATAATACCATATACCTGAATTTTTTATAACATAATTTATAATTATGGGATATAATTTATAACATATAATAATAATTTTGTATATTTATCCACATTTTACAAAAAATTAAATTCATGTATACAAGTAAACAGATCATATAAATCAAGAAAATAAATACTCATGAATGATGAAATAAAATTCTATAACTCATAAAAAACCCCATAAATTAACTTAATAAAACCATAATGATTAAACTTTATCTATAAAATAATTTATATTTTTTAATTAATGAATAGAATATTATTATTAAATATATTAATGTGAATAAAGTTTTTTGATATACGGTAATGGTAATTCTCAAAACCAACTTCTTTTATTTGGGTTTTCCTCTATTTTCAGTATTAATATTCAATTAATATTCCATAAATATAATTTCTTCATCATTATATTAACTTTTATTTGATATATATATTAACAATATATTTTTATAAACAATTCTATGATTTTTTCCATGATTTTTCTTTCTAAAAATACTTTTTTTAATTATCATAATATTTTCTCATCTCCACTCAAAATTTATGATTATTATACCCTGTATATTATTCAATATTTGCATTGGGAACCACAATGTTTATTAATTAATGTATTATTTATTTAATGAGACTCATTTTATTCCATGGGTTATTTTATTTCAATGATTGATATATGTTTTATGTGTCATGATGGATAATGTAAATGTTATGATGCTATGGGTTTGCCAATAATTATATAAGCACCAATGCATTGGGTAATGTGATTTATATAATGATTAAAAGTGAGATTTGCAGGCCTAAGATGCTATATTTTTTCACAACTTTGTGTGGAATTTCAACACTCTGTCACGATGTTTAGTTTTTATACATTTCCACATTCTGAGCCTTTTTATAATACTTACCGTCTTGATTTTGATCTTATTCTTATGTTGTGATGATAATGATTATTCTCACCCCAGGATATATTGATTAATGTTCTTATCTATCCACTTACAAGGATTTTCTATCACCACTTTATTTTATGTATATCATCATGTTATTACATGTACTAAGGAGAACACAAGGGTCATTAAGAAACTCAGCCAAAAGGAGTTAAATGATTTTATGTGTTTTAAATGTTACGTTTGGTCTTAATTTTCCCATGACACTAAACCTCTATATCCTGATTATGTAATTCATTTACATTATTATCTTGAAAATGATGTAATGTTCATGTAAGAAAAGGAAGGGTCTCAATACATATATTAAACAGATGATTTTGTATGATTATGGGATGACCATTATCTACCTTATTTCCATCCTATGGGAAAAGAATATACTGCTCATGTGTAGGTGTTGGATACCACCATCATGAAGTCATGAGTTTCTTTTTTCATAACCATTTCACATTGACGTTAATAATGATGGATTTACTATATTTTTGTTATATTTATGATATAATTTATTTTTTCATAAATGGTATTTGTTATCATAATTTGTTTCATTCTCTCCATTGGAAAATAAAAATATTATTCATGCATACTGAAAGACTACACTCTCCACAAAGTTATGTAATTTATTTTTCAACACCACATTTTATTAATAGTTATAAAATCATATATAATTATTTAATTTGATAAAAATTGAATGATTATGATTTTAGAGATGATGGAACATTGTTCCAAATACATGGACTGGAACATATAAAATATAACATGCATAAAAAATGAATGAGTTATCACCATGAACCATGATTTAAATAATGAAATCCTAAATTAAAGGCGTTAAGATGTTATAGGTAAGTTATATATGGTATGGTATGTAATGAAATAACCCATTTCAACACCACCAATCATCCAATATATAAATTTACAGGGATCTAAGCTTGATACTGATTGGCATAGAATGGACACAGGTGCCAACCGTGATAAAAAATACAAATAGGAACTATTTTACCCATGAAAAACCAACATGAACAATAAATGAAATGGGATGGACATACCAATATCATTAGAGACCAAAAATATAAATAATAAAAATGCATAGTAACAAATTAACGACTAAAATATTCCATAATAAATATTGTACATCATATATAGAACATTCCATAATAGGATATATAAATGGAATCTCTATTCGAAAAAAAATAGGAGAGAGGCCAGAAATTACGTATACATGCATGGGAAAGAAAAACTCCAAAATGAATCCACCTTTATCCAAAACTATGAGACTACATATCCTACACTAAATCATTGAACCACAATAATCATGATGATCCACCAATGTACATAGAGCCATCCCTATCATGTGCATCTTTCAAAAAAATGTCTACATATTATTAAAGGCTTGTGTAGGATTTTAGAAAAAAATCCTCACAAGATGCTACTAAGAATATATTTATGGAATATAAATCCATATAAACCAATAAATTTATCTAAAGACTCACTTTTCAAAACAATATCACATTATTTCCATTATCATTGAAATATATTTTAAAAGACCCAATAGTTTTCTTCAAAAAAAAAATTTCTAGAATAATTAATAAATCTGGCTCAAAAAATTAATCAACGAAATTAAAAATAACATTACCATCATACCAAACAATCCATTGATAAAGTTAACGATAAGATATATTATTAAATATATAAATAAGTAAAAATGGGAATTACACATTATATCTCAGCAAAAAAGCACTATCATTTTTCATAAAAGCATAAAGAACAACCTGAAATTATAAATATGAACAATGGACTCTAACCACTTGATCGTAATGTGTATGAAATGAATATAATTTTTTCTAGATATTTGAATAAATTATACGGTCTCGCGGTATTCTAGTAGCCCAAAAATATGATATCCCATGGTATTTGGGGTTTTGAAGTTTAATATATCATTATGTCCTACCAAAATCTCATAGTGTCCCCCATATATCCAATGTAATCTCTCATAGTCATCCCACAATTGGCTCTCATAGTCCATCTCTAAATAATGCTCACACACCACAAATTCTCATCTTTTATGTAACACCTATTACAATCACAACACAATTTCTACACAACAAAATGCATTTTAGAAGAAAAATTAAAAAACAACATGCCCATTTTGTAATAATCCATTCTATAAATGAAATAATTTTTTAAAATACCTTTATAAATCCTTTTGGAACTAAAAAATAGTTTTGATACATTTTTTATATGTTTGTTTTTCACTAAAGATACTGCCATTTAAGAAAATTATGTCAAATACCCATTTATTAAATGGAAAAATTG
Organism: Viscum album; assembly: GCA_963277665.1. Classification (NCBI taxonomy): domain Eukaryota; kingdom Viridiplantae; phylum Streptophyta; class Magnoliopsida; order Santalales; family Viscaceae; genus Viscum; species Viscum album. The sequence goes on along the minus strand of OY728156.1, from coordinate 1,425,189,685 downwards.
AACACATCAAACATAGAATAAAATTAATCAATAATTTAATTATTTATAAATTAAACAAAAAATAATCTATTTATCATTTAAGGTTAGTATATGCAAAATACCCATAAGTTTAGAGATCACCTCCTAAATGGATAAAACACTTTGCAATTATTGAAAACCTAAAAATATGTGAAATGAATGGCCTCCCACATATTAAACACAATAATAAAAACCAAAACCCCCACATAATATACTATAATTAACTGACTCTGTACCTATGTTCACCACCATCCATGGAAATTAACAAAAAATATAATTAAAGGGAGTATGATGAAGAAAAATCATTGAAATGGACATACCTCAGTCCAAAAAACCATGTATCCAAATAGAATCGCTAACAAATGGAGAGGAGGACCTTTAAAAACATGGGAGAGGTGATGTACATAAAAGGAAGGTGAAATTGTGATAAGGGTATAAAAATTATACAGTGGGATTTTGGTAAACAATTAAAATTATAGTTTTCTGGGTAAACATTATGATTTGGACTCCTTGTTTTTGTAAAAAATATACCAATCATGTGTGAGATATAACCATCATAAAAATAATCCACATGGTTTCTCCTAGGCTTTTCATTTTTTCCCGAGACATTATTAAACAATTATGATATGCACTATCATCCAACTATAACCCATAAAACAATTAACCACATACGTAGATATACCTTGTTATAATAGTACACCTTGGTCTATTTCGCACTAAAAAAATCAAATTTCGATTTATGGAACCCGAAGCACAAAAAATCAATTAATAAATGAAATCTCTTAAATAAGCACAGTAGTGACACATTGGGTTCCACAAACACACCACTATTTCACTTACTTCCCACATAATGGCCTCAATAATTATCAGATGAAAAAAATTGAGGGAACTATTCCATCACCAAATTTTTCTAACCTATAGTCTCATATATTTCAGAAATATTCTACCCAAGAAAAAATACCAATACATTAGAATTACCCAAAATCACCTTGTATTGATAATCCATGATATTAAATGGAAGCGATATAAAAGTGGAATCAGACTCAACCTCCAATTCATCCACCTTAATACACGAGATGTGTGTGGTTGATATATCTTTAATTAAAAACATGTAAGACAACATGGATTGAGGTTAGTAACTATAGAAAATAAAAATTCAAAGATAACTTCGTAAGACATTCCACAACTAAAAATGGTATGATATTATATAGATCTAGATATCCATACTTTTTATGGAAATTCTTTCCCAGTCAAATAGATTACCAAATAAAAAAATTATCAATATATTAAAACTCAAATGGGAGATGATTTCAATTGGTATATTACTTTTAAAGACTTTGATATGTCGCTAAAAATTTGTATCTATAGAATCTCTATTATCTCCTCGATGAGACACAGTAAAGATAAGGATCGGTGACCCACTTCATCTCAATAGAGTTGGGATTGGCATGGATGTCCAAATAAATCCTATAATGGGGCCATCCTGGTAGAGGTCTGATTACTATTATTTTATGAAAACACATCTTATGAATGGTTCCATTCCAAAATACCACTAAAATCATGCACACAGAATCTGAAAATTACTATTAGACTACAGATTATCCTCTTAATGTAATCATCAATTTTTTGCTAATAAATGATGATCATCCTCAGCTTCGTCCTGAAATACGGCTTATTTTCCTTCAAGGTACGAGAGTTAAAACTTGATTCCTGATCAGAAACAACTATCGACATAAATCTATAAATCCAAAAAGTAACTAAACTATTATATAATTAAATATCATCAATCATATTCAACACTATGGTGTGTAAACAGATAAATTATGTCCTCATATGGACAATAGTCACCAATGTAGCATATTTACATATAAGTGTATGAGGTATCCCAACACTGAAATCCGTTGAGATCTCAACACACTTTTACACATGTATGATACAGGGCTATATCAACATAGCTATTCTACGAGGATAATCATTGATTCATTGGTAGGTTTAACATCAAGAAAATAAATCCACCACCGCACATTTTATCATATTACAGCAATAACAAAACATTAAGGTATAAAACAACATGATCCCCCTAGGGTACCTGTCCAAAATTCAATTATACACATAATGAATTGCCTCTTACCATAATATAAAAGGAACTTCTAAATAATTCTATAAAATTAGAGATCTATCCAGTGACAAAGACCAATCAACCATGGTCTCCATACGATTTAGAGAATTGATAATCAAATAAACTTATCTGTCCAGTACAAGATAACTCTGAAAATTATCATTAAGATAAGTGTGATGTAAAAATGGACACGAACACATTCTCACCCTCCTCATAAAAATTGGGAATCATATTAAAAAATATGCTCATCAGGACCCACTCATTAACTAATTCATGAATAGAATAAAATGGCATATTATATCTCAAAGCATCAATTACTATATTTCCCTTCCTGTTATATAAACAAATATTAAAATAAAAAATATTAATAAATAATTCTATGTGTATCTATTTCATGTTAAATTCCCTCTCAGTAAAAATATACTTCCAGATATAAGTATCTGAATAAACCATAAGATATTCTTTAATGAAAAAATAAAACCATGTTTCCAATGCTTGAATCATGGCTATGAATTCTAGGTTTTGGGTGGGATAAATCACCTCATTTTGTTATATATACCATGAAAAATACACCAACACATAGGTTTAATACATTTGGAAACCTAACATACTAACACTAAATGTTTCATAATAAAAAGGATAGTCCTTAAAATGATTTGGAAGAATCATAACTATTGTGGTTGTCAAATGGGCCTCAAACTACTATGAAAAACATTATAATATCTAATTTCTATCAAACACCACCCCTTTATTTTTCAATGATATTGAAGGAGAGTATATACTGAAGAATTATTGAATAATGAATTTAATATACCCGGCAATGCCTAAAAAACATGTTGTTCTTAAAAAAAATTCTTAGTCTCCTCCTAAGACATGACTACTCACACCTATTTATGATCCTATAAAACTCATTTTCTAGAAATCATGCAGCCCTTGAAATTCATTTCCTATATTAAAAAAATACCTTCGGAGATCATCAAATATAGAACATAGACCATAAAAAATACCAAATACAACTTCTAAAGAGTCAAAAAACTGTATTATTCATCTTGGAATACACCAATATATCATCATGAAGCATAACCGCAACGAATTTTATACTGTGGGGGAAGATTTAGAACATAATCACCATAATGACATCATGAGAATTGGTAATCTCAAAATCAAAAAGCAAATACTCAAAATTATTAAATAATATTGTATTGGAGGTTATTGAATCATACTCTTCATATACCCTTATGTAGTGGTACATGGATACCATGTCATATTTTGAAAAAAAACATTCCCTTCTGAACTAATTGAATTGATCACCATTTTTTGGAAAGCAGTATTTATTCATTATAGTCACCATATTAAATTTAAAGTAGTTTAATAATTTTCAGAGGATATTATCCACATTATTCAAAAATATAACTAGTGATGCCCACTGTGTCACACTAGAATGGATAAAAATCTATCATTTGTTATCCTCTACCAGAAAATTGATCGCTATCATCATTCCATGATATATGTTGTAAAATAATAAAAAGATGGATCTTATCATGGAGAGTATGTCCATGGTGAAATAGACCCCTAAATATGATAGAAAAAAATCCTATAAAAAAATTATGGTACCTTTTCAAAAAACCAAGATGTCGAAACAATGAATAAGGATTTGATGCCTCAAGAAATAACCTGATCAATAGGAACTAGATAAGCCTAAATCAAAAGAAACATATCCTCCCTTCTCCGATTGTAGTTCACACCCAATATGAAATATGTTAATGCTCCAATAATTTGTAAGGAACTAGAACCTATGGTGATAAAATTTAATATATACCATTAAGTAGATAAACTAATCCATATAGATGATAATGTTGAAAAAATAAATCCATTAATTGAGAAAACACCAAACAACATCCACATTTTCATCCAAAACATGATATTCTAGGAACTCAAATCATTTTTGTATCTATCTATCCAAATGAGAAATAAGATTTATAAAAATATAATCAGCTATGATTTCATACATAATGAATCAATAAATTTTAGTGACATAAAATAATGGGATGTGAGTAAATAAAAATGATTAGATTCCATGGATGAATCAATAAACACCATACCTATCATGAAATCCATCCTTGAGTCCAAATCTGCTAGTATACCCTCTATATTTGGAAGTCGTGTAGGATTCAACTTACACTGATAATTCTATACATGGTAAAAATACCCCATTCATAAATGGAGTGAACCTCCACCCATGGTATCATTAGTCTACACTGAAGAATCTTTAATGAAATTGGAACTTACACCACTCCACTAATAGAAAAGGTGACAGAAGTGATAAATATGGAACATAAGTACACTCTGGGTGCATTCCCTCAATGTATCTATGTGGTTTTTTCGATTGTGACCACCCTTCCCACGTTGAAACTTTATTAATAGCTTAATCCCCCATAAGTTAAACATTATATATTAATAATAACTACTAAACACGCTTTTCAAAACACCGATAAGGCTCTTCTAACACTCACTTTAAACTCAAAGAAGAGAACTACCTATCATCCAAATAAGATAAGGAAATGAAACTTGTCTTTCTCATTACACCATTGTTTTCAATATCTTATTTTTTTTAACTACATATAAGTAATTTGATAAAAAAAAGAATAATAATCATAAATCTAATCTCATTCTTAAAGACCATCTCAAATTTTCAATCGTTATTGTAGTCATTTTAAAGGATGTTTTTAGAAACCTGAACAAAATTGGTACATGGAATGGGATTCTACACAAATGAATGGTATCCCCCCAAATTTAATAACTCTCATTCCTTAAATTATATCAGGATATAAAGGTTATATTTTCAATTAAATGATATATTAATGGTTTTACACTTGAGATCCTCATACCACCTAGACACCTCTATTAATTACCACCTCTTCATAGACATCCCTTCAAAAACATATGTTTTGAGGCCTAACATAGATGTATTAGAGGTCTTAAAAAAATAAAATATCCACCCAACATAACATAACAACTCCTCTTGAACTTTATTCTGTGGTATTTGTCTATTTTTACCACCCTCTGACCCAGTGATTGGACTGTTCATATCATAGGCTTCACCAATGTTATATTAACAAGAGGGAAGCAATGTGTTTTAATCTATGTAAAATAATATATATGCTTAAATTGTTCTATAATAGGAGTTATTGTATAAAAAACCTAATATATATCTTTAGTTAATACACAAATAAATCATAAAACACATAAATAATATTAAAATAAACCATATTAAATGTTCTGAACAAGTAGAATCAACATCAAAAGAAAATCCAAATGAAAATAATAATAATAATTCTTGTATTTTTCAACATAAATGGTATGGTTAATCTACTAGAAAAATCACTCACCATAAATTAGGGTGTCACTAGTGTTAGTAGGAATTGATTCACTAAATGCATATGGTTACTATTACATTTTCTCCACTACACACCCCCATCTACACCGTAAAACTCATGTCATCTCTCAAAATCACTCTAAGACTCAACACCGAATATTAAATAGACAAAAAATCACCAAAACAACCCATAAATAGCATTAATTTTTTAAAAATTAAAGAACACCCATTGATACATGAGAATCAAAATAAGGAAGAGTTGGATATTTGCTTTACCACTCTTAACTTTTGATCCATATCATTCATAGCTCCAATTTACCACTCACTAAAAAATAAAAAACCCCCCTCTAGTACCATTTTTAATGAACTCACACCGGTCATCCATTCCCATCACTTGAGATGGCATTTAATAATGCCCTAAGCATGTTCCCAATAATAGCAAACTATTGACAAGAACCAGGAATTACAAAAATTCAGTTGGGATCATTTTTTAAAATTGTAATCTGGCCTGAACCATCTAAAAAATGGGAAGACCGCACCAATATCATTATGGAAAAATTATAATAAATATACCTCTAGATTAATAAATCATTGTCTAAAAGATATCATAAAAATAAATTTACTTCATATACAAAACATTCCCTAACATGAAATATACACGAATCCTATAGTCAAAATATCAAAACCAAAAACAATTAAAAGCAATTGATATGGAATAAACATACATAATAAATGAACAACTACCAGATGACTCCTCCTGAATCCAACCTAATTAGGCCACATATACTCCACTAAAACATCAGACCATGATAATTAATAATAGAATCCTATACATGTATTTCCCTTTGAATTTATCATCATCTAATAATATAGGGTATACATTCTCCAAAATAAATATATAGGGTATGAGTAAAATATAGGATAGAAACATGAATCTATTTAATGATGTTGAATCCATGAAAACAAAAAAACGTTTTTAGTAAAATTAAAACCATACCACATGAATATCATTTTCAGTAAAATAATTCATTGAAAAACCTTTGATAATCTTCCAAAACAAAACATGTTTTCCCAAAAAAAATTATAAACATGATCAAACAATTAAAAAAGAAATTAGAATACATTATTATTATCATACACATTAATTTAATTAAAAGGGTATTCATAAGTGACATCATCATAAATCTAAATAAGTAAAAAATGGACATAACACATGATATCTTGAAAAAAGTAACAAAATTAATATATAAAATCATAAATTTCATCCTAAAATGAGTAATTATGTCTAAGTGGTTTAACCATAAGGGTATAATATGAGTGAGACTAAAATAGTTGTTTCTAGTTAGCTTATCAATGTGAAATCTCTCTCAATCTTCCCAGGTGCCAGATTTAAGAGCTCTCATCGCCTCTTAGTAAATCAAATAGAAATCTCTCATGATCTTCCTACCAAATGTTCTTATATTCCCTAAAATTACACAAATAATCCTTCTTAGTATTCCCACTAATAGATATCATGGTTACTTGAACAACCCTAACTCCACCCCACATAGTCCCATGTTTTACTCAATTCTCATCACAATCACATCAGATGAATAATAGTCTCAAATCCACACTCCTGGATCTAGTTCTATATTCAAAATAAAATTATATTTCTCATTTTGATACTGATGAATGTTGAAAAAATTTCACCAATAAAAACATTAAAAAATATAAATTAATATTGTATAATTTAAATTTACATGGACATTTTAGGTTTAGAGTTTCATAGAATTAGGACCAACTCATATCAAATTGAATTAATAAATATCATGTTCCGAAAGATAGACACCATTATCTATTTTAACCGTCGATTGTTATTTCATATTAGGGCATAAACATCATCCTTTTCAAAAACCTTATAGACATAATTCATTCAACCAAAATATTTTTACTCAAGGAAGAAAGAATATAAGAGGCGTGAGCACAATTACCTAGTAGGGGTACACATTAGCATTAAAAATTTAATTTCATCAATGTGATTATTAACTGCATAATGGTATAAAAATATTCAGATATAATGATAGAACCCTAAAATAAATCACACCCATCACTACCTAGATCACCAAATTTGAAAATATTTAAAATAGAATATTCACTAATATCAATAATCATCAAACATAAAATATCAATTCTGATCATAAGAAACTTTATAGAAATTTAAAAACCCTAAAAAAATATTTTTATCTTAGAATATTTTTTTCATAACCAAAATGAAACTCATGTTAGATATAGCCAGAGCCTATATAAACACATACTAGAAACCCAAATTTAATTCCATAGTTATTCCCTCACAAGGTAGTGTACATTACATAATTCATTAAAGGGTTATCTGGGTACATCTATCATATAACCTATAATGGGCTCAGCGGGTGCTATTTAGGTTTCTCCATCATATAATCTATAAAGAGCTCACCATATCTATCTAGACTACCCCATTATATAAGTAGTAATAGGATCACATGGTGCTATATGTTCTTCCCCATCAAATAATCATTAATAGGATCACTCGATTATATCTGGGCCTCCCCCTCGTATAATAATGTCTAAGAAAACAATGAACAAAGTATAAATGGAATTAAATTGATTATAAAACACTTAAAAAGGATTATTCAATTTTTAATATTGTTAATACATGGAAATGAAATGGGTTCCATTAATATATAATTAAACATGGGGATCCCATGGGTAAAAAATGGGTTACAAAACAATCTATGTTAAACATGATTGTCTTCTAGGAAATAAATAGGATCCAAAATAATATCTTTTCAAAAATCATAATCCATCCATTGAATTAATTAAAATTTCATCATTAAAAAATATCCATAATATATAATAAATGACAAACAAAGAATTTTTACATAAATTAATGGAAATACTGTTAAAATGTTATTAAAAAATTTATTGTTTAAATTATTCATTCCATTTTTAAAAACACATCATGAAACATAAAAAAATTGAAGTTAATTTTAATTTAAAATACCTATGAAAAATTTTATATGAGTCATTAAAAGTTCATTTAAAATATTTATTTTGAATAATATAACTCCATATTTAATAATATTTTTTAAAAATATTAATAAAATTATTAGAAAACATATTTTAGTAGAAAAACTTTTTTCAACATAAATATAATATTTAATAAAAAAAATCATTCAAACAAATGACTATAAACAGATAAGAAAGCATGGTAAAACCTTTATTCTTTTGAAATCACTATAGAGGATATTTTTAATGAGTTTATTTGGAGTTATATTATTATATTTTATTAATGGAATCATAATCATAAATAATCAAAATAAATGATGTGATTTAACATACAACTATTTCCATCTTAGTATAATAAAATATTAATCCCATGAAATTTATATAATCAAAAAGATATGTAAATACTAATATATTAAATTATACTCATAATAAAAGAAAATCACAGGAATTGTATACACCACATATAATAAAAATTTTGTTATCATGTCATGGGTCTCGTAGAAGTAAAAATGTGAGATAAAAGACCATTATTTAGAATTTGACGTGCCGCATGTGCCTTTATCTTACTAAATAATAAACGTATTTTAGTTTTATAATTGATTTATAAACCAATTTATTTAAATTATTAGATTAATTTCACTTATTATTATGTTATATATAATTACTTAATCATTTGATATTAATTTTGTTGTTTTGACTTTATTCGACTAATGTGTCTAAAATGATATTGGTAGGATGAATATGGTTAATGAGGTCAAAATTAAATACCCTCTATAATAATAATCATGAAATTATTGTCATATTTATTCATCAATTATGATTTTTTACCTCAATCATATAATATGGTTATGAAGAATGAATTAACATTTTGATCATAGAGAGGTGGGTCATATATGTGTATGAGTATCATTTCCATTTCTCAATGACAATTATTAAATGAATATAATTGGTATTTTATCTTCATATAAAAATAATAATATAATAAATACCATATTATTTAATTATATATATAGGTATATATCATTATTGTAATTTGGTGGTGAAAGAAAGGAATTGTATCGCTTCTAGGAGGCGGTAGTCCAGAGGTCAACAAGTGATGTTTTAATTCTTTTTCAGTGAGTGAAAAGGTAAAAATAAAATGATATTTTTATTTCCAGAAAGATAAAAATGTAATTATTATAATAAATATTTCATTTATATCACATATATTTATTATTTTTACCCTTATTAACTTCCATCAAATGCCTATGTGAAAACATGACATCACTTCAAAAAATGGAAATTCACCAAACATGTGAGTGATGTTATCATTTCCCTTATGGAATGGAACACAAATTGGTATATATAATACAATTACTATATTGGTATTACTAATTTTTAAAAATAATACTTTAAATTTCTATATAACATCATACCCAACCATCATAGGTATTAATGGAAAAATGAATGGAATCAATTCCCGAGGCGATAGTCTATCATACACAAAAATGGTGATTTTGTAATAGATTTTATAAAAGTGTGTGTGGTTTTAGGTAGAACCATTAATAGTAAAATATATAAATATAAATATATATGATACTGAGGTTATTATATAATAATGTTAGAAGAAAAATTTAAGGGGTTGTAGAAAGAATCAAAAAATCATCATTGATGAATGATACCTCTTCTTTGAGTAACTCCATTTAATTTTCACCAATGGGCTTCCATACATGAAATTATTCCCCATTTTTTTATTTTAGTATGATATTAGGTATGTTTATAAGTTATTTGGATATTTTTCCAATTATCCAAGTTTTCTAAGACGTGTGAATAAGTTAGGGGAGTGGGTGTTCTTTCATAGTTTATGAGGAGTGTTATTCTAATAAATAACTAAAATTATTCACTGTTAGGAGGTCAATGATACATAAAGTACCTAGACAATTGATAATTAATGGCTATTTATGATGATATATTCTATCAACAACTAAAAAACATAACAAAAACACATGTTTTCCTTTACTCCAATACATATACATTCATTTTGGTTTTTAATTAACCTAACCAGTTATCAAACATAAGTTGTTTACCCATTAAAAATAAAATTAATGTTATACTTATTAGATAATTCATACTAATTTATTTGATTTTTTACATCCAATTTATAAAATATAAATGCAATGTTAGTCAGAAATTAATTTTAACACAAGTGCAAGTAATGTCCAAGAAAACCCTTTTAACCGTAACCATGGTAAGAGATATTTTTATTATTCAATAGTCAATATATTAATTATAAAATAATAATTGGTCCATGAGTAGAACATATTTGATATTTATTATCATTAAAAAATAACTTATAAGAACATATGTGTTTTTTTTGTTACTTGAAATTATTTTTTAATGTATCATTTACTATAAAATAACATTATTGTCAATATTGACATTATTTATTAATTTTATTTTTAAAAAATTGAAGAAAATAATTTAATTAGAATATATTATGATAAAAAAATATAACATTATATATTCATTTAAAAAGTTAATTTAACACAATAATTCCTTCAATTTACTAATCATTTATTATTCTTAGTTTCACCTATTATAGATAATTATCCTTAAAATAATTACTATTTTCATTTATTTTGTATTTAATGTAAATAATTAATATCTAAGAATTAAAAATAAATTATCATTAAATAACACAAAAAGAATTCATTAAAAAGTAGAAAATATATTTGAACCAATATTTTTTTCTTATCACACTTATTTTTATAAAAAAAGGAAAAAATATTTCTTATTGTATTTATCACTAATTACATTTTTATATTTCTCCCTTTCTAGAATAATTTATCAAAATATGATAAAAATAAATCCTAAGGACTTAAGGGTTGAAATAAGGAAAGACAATAGTTTTCGGATAAATTAGAAGGACATTTTAACCATTATATTAATATTTTCACCCTAAGGTATACTCATTTTTACCATAACTGCGATAAATAATACATAATATTTAAAATATTCTATTTGTTTGGAAAATTAATTTAACATTAGTAGAAATTATAAATTATTATTATTATTAAAAATATAGAATCCATTTTTCTGAATTCAATTCACCTATGTGAAACTTTTATCTAAAAATTAATCCCACATAAGTTCTTTGAAAGGATGGATTTATAATGAAAATGTTCCAAATATTATAATGTATATATATATAAATAAATAATGAGAAATATTAAAATTAAATAAAATATATTAAATGATATAAACTTGATCTAATATTACATTAAAATAAATTTAAAAAATAATTATTCAATTTAAGTTAAACATATATAAAGACATTTTCAATTTAATAAATAAATATTTTTTAGTGTTAATAAAAAAATGAAACATTGCATAAAATTACCAAAAAATCAAACTATGTTAATTTAGGATGAATTCAAAACATTTGTTTAATTTTTCAAATAAATACTTTAATTGGTCAAAATTAATATATATTTTCTCAAAGATTAATTAAATAGTCTTTTAGATAAATACAATTTTTTAGAAACCAATTTTTTTCTATTGGATAATTATTATTTTATTTAAAATATATGTATATATCTATTGTAATAATGTTTAAACCATATAATTTTTTTAATTTATATTTTTTTATTAATGATTATTAATTTAACTACTTTGTTATATAGCTATATATATCTTTTGTTGTCTATGCTCAGTGCTGTGTGTCCTTTACTCTATCAAATGAAATTTTCCAATTTCAAAAAATGATTGGGTTGTTACATCTGCCTCCACCATTAATAAATTATTTCCTCAAAATATGATCATTATCTTTATAATCAAAGAATGGAAATTAAAAATTACTTTTCATTAAAACTACATTTTAAAAAGGAATAATTAAACTACCTGTTATGATGTGAGAAAGGGGAAAACAAACGTCATATGGAATATCAAATCTATAGGTTCTCAAACTCGAGTAAATGGGTGGGAATGGTAAAATCATGAATAATTATAGAAATTTATTAAGGTCATTGATCATATAGATGTGAATGATCAATGGAATGTTAAGGACCTCTAAACCATATATCACTGATAATTGAAAAGGCCATTGATTCATTTGAAATGATGGTACCTGGATAACATTTTTTAAAAATATTTTTTCTATTATTGAGGAATTAACATACCATATTGTATAATATTATATGGATATATGATTACTCGGTTAGTAGAATTTATCAATTTAATCAATTACTACCAATATCCTATATGTTTTTTTAAATTATGTGCTTTCAAGATGAATTTTTGATAAATGGAGTACTAAAATGTACTTTGAAGACAATGTAATCGTAAAATGGATGATAAGATATTCCTCTTATCATTAGACATTACCCCAAAAAAAGATTGTTATAACATTTTAATATAATTACCACAATAACTAAACCTTCATACAATTGTCTCAAAACTTCAATAGCGATACCAAATTATTAAGTCAAATAATTCTATATAAAATTATCTATAAAAAGATTTCGACATTTCATAACCATATTAAATACTCAAAGATTAAAATTATTTCATCATATATTCATCCAATAAAAATCATCCATTAGTCGTCAAATTTAATAACATTTTTTTCTGAAATATACTTAATATTTTCCAGTGAAAATTTCATACTAACCAGCACCTCATTTAGGCCAATGGTATGTGATATACACTTCTTCCTCTTTATTTTTGGATTAAAAGCTCTCTTCATTTTTCAACATGATGGGTTGTCACTCAGACTATAGGTTGTCCTTTTTTCATTAAGAATGAAAAATCCTCCTACCTTAAATTACCCTTAATGTTTATCCAATGGATAGAAAATTAATAAAATCAATAAAAATACTCCCAAAATGTTCTCAATAACGTTAATAATATTACTACACAAACCCGTCAAATGGAGTATTGATGTTTTTTAACCTATTATCAACAATAATTTTATTGACTTATGATGGTATCCAAAACACTTAAGATAACCTCACATGAAAACATCTTAATATCCAATGTTATTTTAACAACATTATGATACTAACTATAATAGCCCAAAGTCCACAAACCTATATCTAGTTTTATGTTCATACACAATACATTTTTTTCTTGGATAATGGATAAGGTTAACCAATTTTCACCAATCAAAACATATGACATAAAATTAAAATTTTGGATCTCTTACATACCTATAGAACAATTTGGATCATAATTTCAATGAATGAGAACCAACTCATATCCACATATATTCATAAAATATAGGTTCATAATAATGAACATATTCTCCCTTTATACTTAGCTACACTTACTTCACATTAGGTCATTAACCTCATCCATGTAGTATCCATTGTCATAATAAATTATCCTACCCTATTATTTATAACCTAGATAAGTGAAAAAAACAAGAATGGTGGTCTCCAAATGTCTTTAATAGAAAACATAATAATTTACAATTTAATGTCATCTTTCATTAAAATAAATGCCTTAGGGTATAAAGTAAATATTTGAGGGAATTACTGAATCATAAAACAACTCATACCCATCAATAACTGGTACATTAAATATTAAAATATAGAAAATAAATGTCTCATAAAAATCCATAATCAAATCCATGTGATATCAATCATGATCATAAGAAACATAGTAAAACTATGGAAAACATAATAAAAATATATTGGTTTCTTGGAACATTTTTATTCAAAACACATGATAAACTCATGTGATAAATAATGAGATATATTATTAATCCATAAGGTAAAACCTTATTAAACTCCCTTATTCTTACCTCTAAAAATAATTAATATTACTAAATTTATTGAAGCACTCTATTAGTCCTACCAAAATATAAAATATAATGTGATCAATATGCAATATGTGATTCACCATATTATATATGACGTAATGTGCTCCGATGGTTTTATTTGGGCCACCCCATCTTATAACATATAATGGTCTCACACGACACTATGTGGGATTTCCAATCTTATAATATGTAGTGGTATCTCTCATTTATATATGTACTACCCCATAATATATTCAATTACTAATAACTACAATACAGAAAAAGTAAAAAGGGATTTTATTTCATCAAAAAACTCATAAAGATCATTACTCTATTCATAAATATTTTAATCTATGGAAAGGAATAAATATCCAAAAAAATTTATTTTAATCATGTTTATCATGTGTAAAAGAATCGGGTTCCATAACAATTCATTTGATTCTTGATTAACCCATAGAAAAGAAACATGTTCCATAATAATGTATCTGAACCATGAATAACCCATGGAAAATAAATGGGTTCTATACCAATATCATTTGAATAATCCTAATCCATCTATAGAAGGAATTAATACTTTATCATTAAAAAATAACACCAACTGATCATAAGTAACAGAAACATTTATTGGAGTTGATCTATGGAAATACCATTAAAATATCACTAAAAGCATTCTATGAGAAAAATATCATTTCAATTTTAAAAAACTCTTTTTGAAGTATATATATTTTTTAAATCATTTTATTTAAAAAAAACTATAAAGATATAATAAGAAAAAATATTTAAAACATTTTTTGATAAAAATATACTTTCGGTTTTGAAATCAATTTTCAAAACAATTTTTCAAAATAATATTAAAAAATAATTTTTTGGAATAAAAATAAATTTCAATTGAATAAATAATAATATAAAAATTAACAATAAAATATCAAATAAATAAATATAGAAAACATAATTAAAAAATGCATTATCCTAAAATATTCATAGGATAAGTGCTTTCATTAGTTTCTTGAGATTTTGATCATAATATTTGATCATTGGAAGCATAATCATAAAAAATCACAATAAATGATGATATTGTAAAATATAACTACTCCCACATTAGTAACATTAAATATTAAGTCAATTGAAATGGATATCATGAAACAATCATTTAAAAACAAATAATATTAATTAGAATAATCATAAAATATATACATGGGAGGAATATAAACTACAAAGGATAAACATGTTCTGAACATGGAATTTGTCTAACATAAGTAAAAACTGAGGCAAAAAAAATTATCATGAGTCTGAATTTTCAAGTCTGTCGTTATATTCCTGAATAATAAATATATAAATATTATTTAATTTTTTTATAAAATTTTTCATTTTTATTATTTATTTTATTTAACTTTTTTATATATCATTTTTAATTACTTAATCAATTGAGTTTAAGTGATATGTTTTTTACAATATTTTCTTTATGTGTCTAAAATGACATTGGTTGGTTGAATATGGTTAAATAAGTAAATATTTAAAAATATAAAAATTATTATCATTAAATAATTATCAAATTTAAATATGTATTATTCTTTTAAAACAAAAAATTTAATATGGTTATGAAAAATTAACTAACATTATGATTATAGAGATGGTGGGTCATACATACGCATGAGTAACATTTACATTTTTCAATGATAATTATGAAAAAATGTAAGTGAAATTTTTTCATTACATAAAGATTATTATATAATAAATACCAATAAATTAAAATATATATAATTATATATATCATTCTTGTGATATGGTGGAGAAAAAATATCAAATCGCTTCGAGGTGGTAATAGTGCACACATCCAAAAACAATGTTATTAATTTTTTTAAAATAGTAAGAACATAAAAATAATGTAATATAAAAATTTACCATAATGATAATTATTTTTTTAAATTATAATCATTTAATTTCTATGATATATATTAATCATCAATACCCTTATTACCTTCCATGCAACATGTATCTGAAAAATGATTCACGTCACTTCATGATGTTCTAGTCCGTTGTACATAGATAAAAAATTATTATATCTTTTACAAAATGGAATGGAAATGGTTATATATTATATAATTATAGCGTACAGTTAATTATTTAATCAAAATAATACATAAAATTTGAATCCATCACCACACCCAACCATGATATGTGGTATTGGAAAAAATAATGACATCATTTCGCAAGGCAATAATCATCCTTACACATAATAGATGATTTCATAACCAATTTTAGGGATTTGTTTGTGGTTTTAGCTCATAATATTAAACTAAAAATTTAAATTTAGATATAATATAATAATGTAATAATATCATCGTGATGTTATATTAATTGAATGTGTTGGATATATAAATAAAACAATAATTCATGTTGATGAATGTTACCTATTCTTTGGGAAAGTAATTTTGGTTTGAACTAAAGGCCTTCCTTGGAATGATTAATGTCAAATGTATGGATTTATTAATTATATTAGTGGATTTTAGAATTTATTTGTTATGGTTTTGGATTTTTCAAAATCCATGAGATATGTGAAAAGGTAAGGGGAGTGAGTGTTTGTTTATAGTTGAGAAAGAGTGTGATTCTTGAATATACGTAAATTCATTCACTATTTTTCGGTCAATCATACCTAATGTGTCTCCATGATTGAGTAATAATGTATTTTAGATATTATATGTTTCAAAAAAATCTCCAAAACACAATAAGAACATGTTTAAAACATTTTTTCCCAAAATTGTAATTTTATTTAATTTTCCATTTTGGTTTTTCATTATGGTAACTTATTTTATAATTTATGTAATTTATCCATTATGTATAAATTCTTGGGAGTATTGATATATAATTTAGACCTACTAATTATATTTATGAAATAAAATTTATCAATTAAAAAATCTTATGTTTCTAAAAATTAATTTTTACATGTGCACATATATCATGATAAAAACACCCTTTTATCATTAACTATGAATACCTAGTTTTTTAATATTTATTTATAAATTAAGATATTATAATATAAGAATTATTCCATGAATAGAACATATAATATCTTTATTAACATATAAAAATCACTTTTAAGAAGATATTTTTTAGTAATGTAAAATTATTTATAAAATAGCAGATATTATAAAATATCAATACTGTCAACATTGAAATTATTAATTTGACATTAATTTTAAAAAATATAGACAAACCTTGAATTAAAATATATTATTATAAAACTTATGTTAAATTATATATACATTTTAAAAAATAATGTTTTACAATAATTCATTCAATCTACATAGTGATTAATATTTTAATTATCATTTATTTTTGTTAATTATGAATTAAATAATTAAAATATTGGTGTTTCATAATTAATTGAAATATTTAATTCATCTATAAATAATTATAATAAACTATCATGTTATATAAAATTATATTTTCAAAATAATATTTGTAACACCTCAAGATTTTATAGTATGATATCTCCTCAAAGTAATTCAATAACTTGCGTTATACGCAACAACGAGTTCGAGCGCACCACGACTTACCAAAATAGCTATTAAAAAAGAGGTTATGAATAGTATTAACTGCATTTTGAATTCTAACATCCATATTTTTTTCTTAGACATAATATTAGAACAAAATCATTTTTTCAGATAAAGGAAGTATTTTTCAAAAAATTTAATTTTACCGCCTCTTAATGGAAAACCGTTTTTAAATACAATATTTAACCATATAATATATTCAATTTGAAAAAAATAAACTTATTTTTTAGAATCAAGACATAAAAATTTAGTTTTGAATTTTTTTTCTGATAACTTTTATATTTGGATGAATAATGATAAATACTAAATTTTAATTGAAAAAAACTTTTTTAATAAAAGTAATTTATAGTGTTGAATTATAAATTTGACTGGTTTTCAATTATAATTGAATTATGTATTTATCATTTAATACAATTTAGGTCATTATAAGTAATTTCACATTTAAATTTGACATAAACACATGTCAATCTTATGATAGTTTTATTTTTTAAAAACTCAATTTTTTGTATTGACAATGGAAATTAATATTTATTTAATAAATGAAACATATATTTTTTAAATTTGGTAAAATAGACATCACTTTTGAATTTATAAGATCAAAATTATCTTAAGGTAGTTTTTTTGTATTTTTTTGAAAACATTCAATTTTTTATGAATAGTGAAAAACATTGCGTTATTATTTAAAAGTGGCTTTTTATTTAAATAATTATTTATTTTATAAAAATTGATTTTAAGTCAAAATTGATATATAATACCTATATAATTTCAATGTAATTAATTTGTGTCATTTTATAATAAAATTATATAGATACAATTTTATTGAACTTTTTGAGGGTTTTTACCCACCTTCTCGGTGCATTTGAAAATTTTCATAAAATATAACATTACCACTTCTGTGAGTTCAATTCAAAAACTCTAAGAGACATAGATGACCTCAATATGTAAAATGTTGTTAAATATGATGAAAATAATTTTTGGTGAATAGTAATTTTTGACTTTTATTTACCACGATTAAAAGTAAATAGGATAATTGACAGTCAAAATTATATTACAATTACCCTAACACATATCCTATTTCTATTGGATAAGTGTAAGTCCAACAAAAACAAATTTTGGAATAAAATATGATTCTTTAGATCTACTTGGTTTATATTTGGACATTTATTATTATTTTATTTAAAGAAAAGTTAAAAGTGTTAAATTCAATGTTTATTTAATAAACTATTTTTAATATAGGGTTATACATAAGATAAATTTGACTATAAATATTCATTAAAAATATAAAAAAAATTTCTACATAATATTATTTTACTTATAATTTTTAGAGATTAAATAATTAAATTTATTTATGACACAATGATGATGAAGTAATTATATTTTTAATGAAATATTAAAATAATTGATATTATAAATATCCAAATAAATATAATTTGAGTCTTCTTTATGAATCCAATAATTTTATAGGTTAATATGACATTTTATGGTTGATTAGGTAATTTTTTTCGAAATGGTAGGATTTTTATGAATTTCACAAAAACAAAATACCAAATAGTGTCAAAATTTACATAAATTAGTTTTTAAAACAAATAATATATTATTGGTTGATATAATATTACAAAAACTCTAGGGTTCATCCCAAGAGATTAAATAATATTATATATGTCATTAATGAACCACTTAATGTTCTCTTGTAAGTATATACTTATTTTATTAACCATATGGTGTAAGAAGACAAGAAGACACGGTAAAAGTTAAACTATTTAACGGAGAGTTAAATCTAATATACAATTTTACAATGGTCACCAAAACTTGTCTAAAACCTATATGTTGAGAGTAGTTTGACCCATAACAACCTAAGGCTCTAAATAAATTCATTTATCACGATTATTATCTGAATATGATTGTATAATAAGTTGATATTTTAATCTTTTCCTAATGTGGCCCTCACCCTTCTTATAAAAGAGAACATACCATTCTCTCAAAATCACACCTACAAATCCATTTGGCTTGGCCAAACCCTGAAAAAATACCTCCAAAATTCTCTCAAATCATCCAATAGTCTTTAATTTGATCAAAAATCCATCCTAAGGAGACCTTTTTATCAACTCAAAAGGAAACACCCGAAAAAGAAGTAATAATTTCACCACCATCTTTAATGTTCTTATCTTATTCCACATGCTCTTTCTTTGTCAATTACTTACCAAAATAATAACTCAACTACCTATTAAACACTGTGATATTATTATAAATATGTTACAACCATATTCGTTATTCTATCCATCCTAGAAATGAAAATGTCACCATACGTGCATACGTATGGCTTACCGTCTCAACATCATGCTGTATTTTCTTATTCAAACACCTCATTATTTGGATGGGTATAATAATGAGTGTAATTAATGTAAATAATTAGTATAACATGTTAATGATTCTATATATATTATATACCATCTAATTACATATGATTTCACCATCAATATAATGATATTGTCGCTCGTGTGTACGTACGAATTATTGTCTCCACAAATGCGATGAGATTCATTCCCCATCGTAATCATTCAAGAATAATTTTCATTTTATGATTAAAAATAATTTTTAACAACATAATATCATTCTTTATATGAATCAAATACATCATATTCATAACAAACATGTCTTACATAACCAGGAATATAAATGAAAACTAAACAGTTCACACGGAAAACAATGATACTACTAAAATAATATTATCAAAGAAATATTAGAAGATAATATATGATATCATATTTATGTATATGATTATTGTATTATTTAATAAAAATTATTTAAATATTATACAGGAGGTTAATTTACCCTTTAACCAAGGCAAAGTATATGGTGTGGGTTCATTCTAGAATCACTTTACTTATCTGAGGTTGTTTTTACATGAGTATCTATTGGGACCTCTTTATCTTCCACATTCGGGTTTCATAAAAATATTTTTAAAACAATTATTTTAGCATTTTATGGAATGGAATATTTAACTATATCATCTATTTAAATGGTTTAAATATTTATTCTTCTAAATCATTATCATTAATGTCTGTGTTTTCAAATTTTGTTTTTAGGATTAATTTATATGGACATGAATGTTTTTAAAATCTTAATTCCTGTGAAAAGTTTAAAATTCGTATGGGACACTGTAATTAAAAAATGTCTTTAAATTTTTTCCATTAAAAATTAAGTGACATTTAAACGTTTTCATTAAAAAGATACATTTCTCTCAAAATTTTTTATATATCATTTTCATCTTTATCAACATCATTGGATGGATTTTAAACTTTTTTGAAATTGATTTATTATGATACAAGTATTCCATATTATATTGACTGTTTTGTGAAATGTTTGACTATGGATGTGTTATTTTTATACCATTAATGGTTTATATATGAATTTTTGATATATCTTATTCTACTTTTAAAACGAATGGTTATGTTATGTTTAAACCTTTTCATATGAAGAATGCATTGGCCATAGTAAGTGATGGGTGGAACCCGCTATAGCTCCTCGATGCATCGGTAGGTCTCATGAGACAAACAATTTTCTTTGCACAAGGCCATTACAAAATATCATTTTTAGTCTTGCCACATGGCCATGACTGTTTGGTTATGAAGTCTGATATTATGCATTCTTTCATTATGAAATTGGCTATTGATATTAGATGGGATTATTCGACTAGTATAATATCTATGTGAATAACAAAATGGAATTATATTATTTATATTTTCTATATTATGATGAATTTTATGTTTAAAAGGATTGTGTTTTAGTCTTATACATTGCCATAAATGTTTATACTTATTTATGAATGGTTCTTCTGTATTGTAATTTTTACTGGGAAACTGAGCTCACATCTTTCATTTGTTTTAGTTTCCAAAGATTTCAAGAAGTGTATGATGATTGATTAGAGGGGTCATTCTAGAAGATTAATGGCATTGTCAAAAGATAATTTATGTTGTGTTTTATTTTCTAATGTGTAATGTAAAATTCATGTTTGTAATCTATTTTCCAAGGCTACTAAACAGATCAGTCTATCAGGACATGATTCCTTGTAATCATGGTAATGTATTAAAATAATGCACAGACTCTAGGCATATGGGGTCTAGGTGTTATAGTTGGTAACAGAGGAGGGTTAAAAACAACCTTTGAAATAGATTTAGATAAACTATGATTAGAGATAATTTCCCTAAGATAGACTTTGAGGATAAGTATAGTAGAACTTTCAAGAATTTTGTAATGTAGAGATTTTGTGTATTTCCCACGAAATATATCCCTGTCTAGATACGAACTGGTAGAGGCATCTCTGGAATAGATGCACCTTGGAGTGAAAACATTGACAAGGTGTTTCAGGCCTGAATCTGGGTATCCTAGTACACGACATCATGCCTTGCTACACTCTTGGTTTTGACACTCCTGGAAAATATGCTTATGATAAATCACATTTTAATTACAAACCATTAAAAAAGATTTAGGAGTAAATAATTATTCAAAGAAAACATTTTATGATTATATATTATATGCATAATCATTTCAATCTACATTAGATATTTTATAAGTTTGAAATTATGCATTGCACTTCAATATCTAACCTAGTGTATTCCATTATTTAGAAATGGCCCCTAGTAGAAGGAATGTGAATTCTAGCAATACGTATGATCAAATGATTAAGAAGGATCATATCATTAGTTGTATTAAGCCAACATCTAAATGGTAAATTGTCTCACACATATTCTCATCATATAAAGAAATTGTATCATTTGTTAATAAGATATTTAAAGAACTATCTGAGCCTTACGTCTTTGAAATTAATCAAGATAAGAAAAGGATGGAAGTGATAAAGATGGATAAAGGGAATAGGGGAAAGTAGGATTTTTCCCATAGGTGATAACTGTGGAAAGAATCACCTTGGTAAATGCATGAAGGTAATGTCTTTATTTATAAATGTGGAGAAAAAGGACACTGAGTATGTGGTTACAAAGGTAAGAAAAAGGTTTCAAATATAAAACGCTTCATCTTTATAGAGTTTGGACACTACGTGAATCAATTTCAAAATCATCAGAGTATACCACAAATGATGATTTTTGATAATAACAAAGTTATGATATTTACACAGATGAAGAGTAATGACTAGTGTTATTATGTTGATAGTAACGAATTATGTCACATGAGTATTGTATCAATGATTTACTAGTTATAATAATATTAGAGTATTTAAGGATTGTTCTATAGTACTATTTGGTTAAGGATATGAGATTTTGTGTTACCAAGAAAAGTGACTCAATTCCAAGTTATTCTTTTTGGAAAATACATGGTTAAATGAATGAATGAACTTTAATATGGTCCTGATATGAAGGTATTGATTTTGGAAAAAGAGACTATTGATTTGAAAAAATTATATTGGATATTATTGACATACATGGAACTGATTAATGGTTTGTTTATTCCATCATTGTTTGAGTTTAAAACATTTATGGAAATAATGAGTATATCTAATATTCTATAAGTAATAATAGAGAATGAATGTAATAAATATGGATTTATGGTAATTCAAGGAGTTTCCATGTTTTAATAGAATACATGATGAAGGTATTCAGATATTATTACGTGGAAAAATGATCTTCACTGTGCTTACCTTCCTTATAAATTTTTTACTGTGAGTTTAGACAGAAGTATATGGGAAAATTCTAATGGTTAGAATCGATTATGTATGACTTTGGATACTACTGGTAAGGTTAAATCATTTCTTGAGATTATTTTTGGATTGTCATAAAAAGGAAAACCCGGAGGTCGGGCGATAACTTGTCACGTATGGCAAGGCCATGAGACATGAACCCACAAATGAATGGTGACAAAGATGGATCACCTAGCACTGGCATATGTGATGTCCTAGTTTGTATAATGTAGTTTTTTTCAATATTCTGAAAAATGAATTCTAAATTCATTATTTTTGGAACCCTATATGATTAGGATAATAGACTATTTTTTTTATTCTATTATATTTTGGAGTGAAGGATGAGTTTGTGGTATGAATTATTTGAAGGATGAAACTTTACATGTCACGTATATTTTTTTCTCAAATTATATGAATTAATTAATTCATAATCTTTTGGTAAGGGATCGTAAAACCAAAAATGTGTTATCCTAATACCTTATATTCTATTGAACTAATGATATTTCAAATCATTATAGATTGGTGGCTTTGAGGCCCTAAATGTTACATTTGTTTTTGATTGATGACCTCAATCACACCCTATAAATATTTGTGTTTTTTCTCTAATTTTATGTATCTAATTGCCACCAATTTTCCCCTAACTGAAATAATAATTTGGTGGTGACTTTTTTATTACTCTTTCCCTCTTATTAAGACTAAATTCTATTAAACCAATATCGGATGTGGGATTTCCACAAAGGTATTTTTCTATTATTAACCTTTTATTTTATAAGAACAATTTCAAGTTGTGATGACACAATTTATTAAAGGAGGGGAGAATATAAAACCCCAAGATTTCATATTATGTTATCTCATCAAAATAATTCAATTACATACGCTACACGAAACAATGAGTTCGAGCGCACAACGACTTACCATACTAGCCGTTCAAAACTATTTATGAATATTTTTAACAGCATTTTGAATTCTAAAATCCATATTATGTGTTATATAGACATAATAAAAGAAAAAAGTCATTTTATCAAATAAAATAAGTATTTTTTAGAAAATTCAATTTTACGGCCATTTAATATAGAACCATTTTTAAATACAATATTAGAATATTTTATATATTCAGTTTGAAAAAATAAACTACTTCTTAAGAATTGAGACATAAAAATATAGTTTTGATAAATTTTTGGTGTTTTCCTGATAAATTTTATATTTGGGTGAATAGTGAAAAATACTAAATTTTAATTGAAAAAAACTTTTTAATCAAAATAATTAATATTGTTCAATTATACATTTGAATGGTTTAGAAGTATAACTAGAGTATATGTTTTTCATTTAATTCAATGCATGTCATTATATATAATCGTAGTTTTAAATTTGACATAAACACATGTCAATCTTTTGATAGTTATTACTTTTTAAAACCCCACTATATTGTTTTGACTATAAGAGTTAATTTAAAATTAATAAATCAAACAACTATGTATTGAATTTTGAAAAATAGACTTCATTTTTGAGTTCAAAATATCAAAATTATCTTTGGGTAAATTTTTTGTATTTTTCTCAAAACATTCTATTTTTGATGAATAGTGAAAAATACTACGTTATTATTTAAAATCGGCTTTTTATTTAACTAATTAATTATTTTATTTAAATTTATTTTAAGTCCAAATAGATATATAATACTTATATATGTTCATTTTTTTAACACCCCAAGCTTCCACGATACGTTTCCCTTCGAATAATGCGATAGCGTGTGTTGTACGCAACCTCGAGTTCTAACACACACCACAACTAATTAAACTAGTCGTTGTAAATAGTAATACCTACTTTTTGAAATTATATATATTTTATATATGAAAATGGACTTCATTTTTGGACTCGGAATATCGAATTTAGCCTAAGGTGAAATTTTGGTACATTTTGGATAACTTTTATATTTTGATGAATAGTAAAAATTACTAAATTTTAATTAAAAAAAACTTTTTTAATCAAAATAATTAATATTGATAAATTATGAATTTGAGTGGTTTTAAAGTATATTTAGAATATATTTTTACCATTCAATTTAATGTTTGTCATTGGACATAATTTTACAATTAAACCGAACATAAACAAGTGTCAATCTTTTGATAGTTATTATCTCTTAAAAACACGCTTTTTGTTTTGACAGCAGGAATTAATTTTAAATTAATTTCTGCCACTTCTGTGTTTTGAATTTATAAAAATGGATTCCATATGTGTAATCAGTATGTTTAAATTGTGTAAATAGGTAACTTTTATTTTTAGACATTTTGAATAATTACTGCGGTAAATATTTTATTTACCATGGTTAAGGGTAAATCCGGTAAATAAGGGTTAAAAAAATAATATTATAATAATACTAAATTACCCTAAAACGTGTCTCAACCCTATTGGTTGATACATGGTCGACCATGGGCATCTTTGGGTCTATTTTGGGACCCCATGGATCCACTTGTAAGTGATAATGACACATTATATTAATAAAGTTAAAATAAAAATAAAAATGGCATAAGCTTACATATTTTAGAAGAATAATTTTTACATAGGGTTATACATGTTTGATTTTGGATTATAAATATTCATTAGAAAGCTAAAAAGATTTCCTACATAATGATATTTTATTTATAATTTTTAGACATCAAATAATTTAAATTATTAATGACACAATAATGATGCAATGTTTACCTCATTAATAAATCACTTAAATAAATAAGATTATAATGATTAAAATATTATCTAAAACCTGTCAAATTCTTATTGGTTGATTTTATTTAGAATATGAGTCATCTTATCTTCGACCTCAATGATTTTTGGACCATTATAAACCGAATATAATTATATTATAAAGTAATACTTTCACTCTTTCCTAAAGATCCCCTCCTCTCCCTTATAAAAGGAGACCACTTCTACTCATTCCTCACACCTCTCAAGCCACTTGGCTCGTCCAAACCCTGCCCAAATAATCTCCCCACATCCCTATCCTCTTCCTTGAAGCTTCCCCTTAGGCAGAAATCATTTCAAGAAGTCCTTTGGTTCCAACCAAAGTGAGTTACCTAAATTAAAGGTAACGATTTCTCTTAAATTATTTTCAATTATTTTTCTTCTCCAACCCCCAAAATCTTTTTATTTACTTTTTTTTGTAACAAAACCAGTATCCTCAATATACTAGTATGTTGTTATAAGAAGGACTCAAACTACACATACACACAACTCCATCTAATGGATGATGAACATAATGTTTCTGTGGATGGCAAACTAACGCCTCACGAAACGATGATTGTTCAAATACATCTTACCACCTCTCATGGTGGCCATTATGATGGCAGTGTAATTAAATATAATATTAATGATATATATTTTATATATAAGCTTCTGTAATTCGATTTTATTTCATATCATTATTCGTTTCATGTTGTATATACATACGATAATTTCATTTGAGGAAGTGCGGACTACCGCCCCCTTAAAATGATATGACTCGTTCATACCACACATGGAACGTATAATGTATGGTGTTAATGAACTTAAGTAACATATATAAAATATTATATTATACTGGAATAGTAATATACCTATGTATCATTTGGATTCGATTCTTTTAAAATAAAAATTAAATGGAAGTAGCGTTCGTGCGTACGTACGTACTACCGTCTCCACGAACGCGATGAGATTCATTCTCCATCGTATCCATTCAAGTATAATTATCATTTAATGATTTAAAAATGATGTTTAAGGACTTGATATCATTCTGGATATGAATAAGATACAACAAACATGGCTTATGTAACAAAACATATAAAAGAAAATGAGTAAGTTAACACCCGAAACAACGATAATTCTAAGATATTATTAACAAATCAATGTTAAAAGTTCATATATGATATCATATTAATATATATGATTCTTGTATAATTTAATAACAATTATTTCACCATTATACAGGAGGTTAACCTACCCCAACCAAGGAAAAGTACAAGGTAAGGGTTATTTCACAATCTCTTCATTATCCGAGGTTGTATTATACTTAATAATCTACTGGGATCTCTTTATCATCCACATCCATGTTTCTTCGAAATGTATTTCAAAACATTTTTATAATTTACAAGAATATGGGTTAAAGTCATCTATACCCTTGTTTGACTTTTTATAAGAGGTTTATAAAGGAATCTTTCCGTCATTTTCAAAACAAGGTCCTTTTTAACCTTTTCGACAGAATTGAGGTAAGAATGTTTTTTTTAACTTATACGGCGGGTGCGGTTATTTTCCGCCGTTATAAAATCGTCGAAGCTTTCCTTAAAAGCTTATAAGAATATTTTCAAAGAAAATGTTTTATTTTATATGGATCTTAAATGATTTCAAAATAAAAAGAGATATTTCTTTAAAAAGAATTTTGATTTCATCTATGTCAACATCCTTTGATGGATTTTACGCTTATTTGAAGTTGATTTATTATAATACAAAGCTTCTATATTGTATTGAAGGTTTTGTGATATGTTTGACTGTGGATGTGCTATTTTTATACCATTCATAGTTTATGGTGAAATTATTGACATTTCGTATGCTAGTTTTAATACGAATGTTTATGTTATGTTTAAACCTTTTCATATGGGAATGCATTGGACTTAGTAAGTGACGGGTGGAGCCCGCTATAGCTCCTCGATGCATCGGTAGGTCTCATGAGACAAACTAGTGTCTTGGCACAGGGCCTTGACAAAATCGTATTTGTAGTCTTGGCACGAGGCCTTGACTATGTGGATATGATAGTCTGGCATTATGCATTCCAACATTATGAAAGTGGTTATTGATTTTTGCATGTGATTATTCGATTAGTAGAATATCCATGTGAATAAGTAAATGGAATTATTTTATTTTATTTATGCCATACTATGTTAAATGTTCAAGTTTAAAAGGCTTTTGTTTTAGTTATACATTGCCTTAAATTTTTATTTTTATTTATGAAAGTTTCAGCTATATTGTTATCCTTACTGGGCATTTGAGCTCACCCCTTTTCTATGTTTTATTTTTCCCAGGATGTGAAGATGTAAGTTATGAATGACCTGCAGGGATATTATGAGGGGATAATAGTGTGGATTGTGGAAACATTATGTTGTTGTATTAGTTTTTCATTTTATGATGTAATGTAAAACTTATGAATATATCTAGTGTTTCTAAGGCTACTAAACCAATCGGTCTTTCGAGATTTGATCATTCTTGTGATCATGCCAATGTTATGTAATAATGCACCGACTCTGGGTAACTGGGGTCGGGGCGTTACAGTTGGTATCAGAGGAAGTTTAGTACAAACCTTGGAAGCTAGATTTAGATAAACTCTGATTAGAGCACGTAGACCTAAGATGAACTTTGAGGATTAGTATAGAAGAACTTCCTAGAATTTTGGTATTGTAGAGATTTTGTGAGTTTTCCGAGCAATACATCCCTGTCTGGAAACGAGCAGGTAGAGGCTATTCTAGCACAGATGTACCTAGGGGTAAAACCCGAAAACACCGCTTTGAGCTAGACTCGAACGGGAACTGGTGCATGACAACGGGCCTTGCTGCACTCTTGGTTACGACACTCCCGGGGGATATGCTTAAGATAACTCTCATTTTCTTTAAAAATCATTATGAAGGGTTTATGAATATATACTTCCTCAAAGAAAACATTTTTATGATTATTGATTATATCCATAAATAGTTCAATTTATGTTAAGTGTTTTATAAGTATGGGATTATGTATTTTGATTCATAAACTGATCTAGTTTATGCCATTGTTTAGAAATGGCGCCTAGTGGAAGAAATGGAAACCGTATCAATGCACGCACTCCATGTAGGGATTTCCCTCCTGCTCAAGATAATTATAGTGGGGCTGGTGATGCAACTGGTTCCGATCAGCTAATCACCATACTGGGACAACTTACTCAGGTTATGAATAATAACCTTACCCGTATGGAGAACCCTGATCCGCAGCGTGGAGGATCAATGTTAGATCGATTCATGAGACAACAACAACCAACGTTCAATGGGAATACAAATCCCTTAGTAGCTGAGCGATGGATATTTTCCCTAGAGAAAATATTTCAGGCTTTGGGGAGCAGTGAAAGGGAAAAAGTTATCATGGCAGTTTACCGCCTCACTGGAGATTCTGATCAATGGTGGTCATTGATTCAAAACATGAAGGAAGACGATGAAGTATCAAATATGGAATGGAGGGAGTTCAAAGATCTGTTTTTAGAAAAATACTTTCCTCGCGACCATCGAGCAGATGCGGAAAGACAATTTCTGAGTCTAAGACAAAAGGAGGATGAGAATGTCACAAAGTATGAGGCTAACTTTACAAGGTTAGCGAGATACGCTGGTGATTATATTCGCAACCCAAGAAGTAAGATTGATCATTTCTTTGATGGGTTAAAACCATTTCTCCGTCGAGCATTAGTCTCACAATCCTTTTCATCGTATGAAGACATTGTCTCATGTGCTATCAAGACCGAAAAGGAATTCTCTAAGTCTTATGACATTAAAGCAAAGCAAGAGAAGAAGAGACCTGCTGATCAATCTGGGAATGGAAATAAGGGGAAGAAGGGAAAGGTTGAATATCCATCTTGTGGTAAATGCGGGAAGAAACATCCTGGTACTTGCTTGAAGGGAATGGGAGTCTGTTACAAGTGTGGTGAAAAAGGCCACCAAGCTCGTGATTGCAAGGGGAAGAAGGAAGCTACCAATGTTCAGTGCTACAATTGCAGGGAGATGGGGCATTATGCAAATGAATGTCCTAAGCGTCAGGAGAACTTACCTCAGAAAAGGCCAAGGGATCAAGGCCAGGCTTATGCTATCACTACTGCTGAGGTAGAAGCTCCGAAAGACGTGGTGGCAGGTAATTTAATGGTTTCCTCAAGTTTAGCAAATGCATTATCTGATTCTGGATCATCGCATTGTTTCATATCTTCCCAGTTTGCTAAGAAAATTAGATATTTACAATTTGATTTAATAAGGGAGTTGTCAGTTAAAACTCCTAAGGGAAGTATCATTGCGACAAAGTTTTGTGAATCAGTCCCCATTAGAGCACATAAATTTTCTTTATCTGCTGATCTCATCGTCATACCTATGATTGAGTTTGATATAATCCTCGGTATGGACTGGCATTCGGACTATGATGCGAAGATTTATTGTAAGAAGAAAGAGGTTACGATTCGTGATGATAATGATAAGGAACACCTTATTTTTAGAGCAGAATCGTCACCACCTAATTCTTATTTAGATCCACCCCCAGTAGCTCAACATAATTCAATTATTGGGGATTAAGAGAATGAAATAACTATCGGCGAGGAAAGGAATGTTCAAATAGAGGACGTACCTGTTGTGAAAGAATTTGTAGATGTATTTCCGGAAGATTTACCTGGACATCCTCTAGAACGAGAAGTAGAGTCTTCCATTGATTTGATTCCTGGATCAAGGCCTATATCGAAGACCCCTTATAGAATGGCCACTGTAGAGTTAGTCGAACTAAAGAAACAACTAGTGGAATTGAGTAATAAGGGATTTATTCGCCCTAGTGTTTCTCCATGGGGAGCCCCTGTTCTTTTTGTTAAAAAGAAAGATGGATCTATGAGGTTATGTATCGACTACAGGGAGATCAATGCAATAACAATAAAGAACAAGTATCCCCTACCACGCATTGATGATTTATTTGACCAACTGCATGGAGCTCAATACTTTTCAACGATTGACCTTCGATCTGGATACCATCAGTTGTGTGTGAAGAAATAAGACATTCCGAAGACATCATTTCGAACCAGGTACGGGGATTACGAGTTTACTGTAATGTTGTTTGGATTGACTAATGCACCCTCTGTATTCATGGATCTGATGAATAGAGTTTTCAAGGAGTATCTCGATGAATTTTTGGTGGTATTTATTGATGATATCTTGGTATACTCAAAAACCTACGAAGTTCATGAAAATCACTTGCGCATTATCTTGAAGACTCTGAGGAGGCATGAATTATATGGTAAGTTTAGCAAGTGTGAATTCTGGCTTCAGGAGATTTCTTTTCTTGGCCATATTGTCTCTAAAGATGGAATCTCTGTTGATCCTTCTAAGACCAAGGCAATCCAAGAATGGCCAGCACCTACGAGTATAACTGAGGTACGTAGTTTTATTGGTTTGGCAGGTTATTATCGACGTTTCATCCTGAATTTTGCCCGATTGGCTAACCCATTAACGAAGCTCACACGTAAAGGGGTTAAATTTGTTTGGACAAAAGAGTGTGAAGAATGTTTCGAAGAACTGAAGAGAAGATTAGTCAATGCTCCTATATTGACTCTACCATCGGGGAATGATGGATTCGTTATTTATAGTGATGCATCGAAGAAAGGACTTGGTTGTGTCCTTATGCAGAATGATAGAGTTATTGCCTATGCATCACGACAGTTGAAAATTCATGAACAAAACTATCCTACTCATGATCTTGAGTTAGCAGCTGTGATCTTTTCTTTGATGATATGGAGGCACTACCTCTATGGTGAAGAATGTGAGATTTATACTGATCACAAGAGTTTGAAGTATATTTTCTCACAAAAAGAACTCAACATGCGGCAATGGAGATGGCTTGAATTACTCAAGGATTATGATTGTACGATACACTACCACCCGGGGAAGGCAAACAAGGTGGCAGATGCTTTGAGTAGAAAAGACCATGGAGTTTTGAACAATATGAGAATTGAAAGGGATCTAATTTTCATGGATCTAGTAAAGATGGACATGGGAATAACCAGGGAAGGCGAAACATCATTTCTTTTTCAAATGGTTGCCAAACCATCTTTACTAGAAAGGATTGAGAGTTCTCAGACCGATGATGAAGAATTCCAAAATAAGATTAAAGCTGTGAATGATGGGAGATTGAGAGACTTTGTGTTTGAAGATGGAATTTTGAAATTCGGGAAGAGACTTTGTGTTCCCAATATACCTGATCTAAAAAGGGAATTGTTGGATGATGCTCATAGTTCCAATTTCTTTATACACCCTGGGAGCACCAAAATGTATAGAGATTTGAAGGAACATTTTTGGTGGGACAACATGAAGAGGGAGATTGCTGATTTTGTGTCAAGATGTATGATTTGTCAACAAATGAAAGCTGGAAGGCAACATCCTGGAGGAGTCATGCAACCTCTTCCCATACCGGAGTGGAAATGGGACAATATTACGATGGACTTTGTCATGGGGCTACCAAAGACTCCTAGAAGGAACGATGAAATTTGGGTTATTGTTGATCGTCTTACCAAGTCAGCACATTTTCTTGCTATAAAAGAAGATCTACCCCTGGAACGTCTAGCAAGACTATATATTAATGAAGTTGTGAGACTTCATGGGGTACCCTTATCGATTGTTTCTGATCGTGATCCCCGTTTTACTTCAAGATTTTGGAAAAGTCTTCAAAAATCCCTGGATACTGAACTTCATTTGAGCACTGCTTACCACCCTCAGACAGACGGACAATCAGAACGGACTATTCAGACCTTAGAAGACATGTTGAGATCTTTCTCACTTGATTTTCAGGGTATGTGGGATCAATATTTACCACTAGTAGAATTTTCCTATAACAATAGCTTCCATTCGAGTATTCAGATGGCACCATATGAAGAGTTATACGGAAAGAGATGTCGTACACCAACCTGTTGGGATGACGTTGGTGAAAGAAAACTTATAGGCCCACAACTGGTGGAGGAAACGGTGGAAAAGGTGAAAGTAATCCAAAATCACATCAAAGCAGCTCAAAGTAGGCAGAAGAGCTATGCCGATAATCGAAGGAAGGATTTGGAATTTCAAGTCGGTGATCATGTTTTCCTGAAGGTATCTCCATGGAAGGGAGTCATACGTTTTGGTAAGAAAGGTAAATTGAGTCCCAGGTACATTGGACCTTTCGAAATTCTAGAACGAATTGGGGATGTAGCTTACCGATTGGCAATGCCGCCAAGTCTCTCCAAAGTTCACGATGTGTTCCACGTATCTCTGTTGAGGAAATACATGCCTGACCCAACGCCTGTACTCACCTATGAGGAATTAGAACTGGAACCCGATCTGTCTTATTGCGAAGAGCCCATCAAGATTCTTGATACGAGAGAACAAGTGCAGAGAAACCGGACGACGCGTCTGGTAATAGTTTTGTAGAGAAATCATAAGATGGAAGAGGAAACGTGGGAACCCGAGCAACTTATGATAAAGAACCACCCGAGTCTTTTTATGCAGTAATACACTAGAAATTGCGAGGACGCAATTATTTGAATGAGGGGAGAATGTAACACCCCAAGCTTCCACGGTACGTTTCCTTTCGAATAATGCGATAGCGTGTGTTGTACGCAACCTCGAGTTCTAACACACACCACAACTAATTAAACTAGCCATTGTAAATAGTAATACCTACTTTTTGAAATTATATATATTTTATATTTGAAAATGGACTTCATTTTTGGACTCGGAATATCGAATTTAGCCTAAGGTGAAATTTTGGTACATTTCGGATAACTTTTATATTTTGATGAATAGTAAAAATTAATAAATTTTAATTAAAAACAACTTTTTTAATCAAAATAATTAATATTGATAAATTATGAATTTGAGTGGTTTTAAAGTATATTTAGAATATATTTTTACCATTCAATTTAATGTTTGTCATTGGACATAATTTTACAATTAAACCGAAAATAAACAAGTGTCAATCTTTTGATAGTTATTATCTCTTAAAAACACGCTTTTTGTTTTGACAGCGGGAATTAATTTTAAATTAATTTCTGCCACTTCTATGTTTTGAATTTAGAAAAATGGATTCCATATTTGGAATCAGGATGTTCAAATTGTGTAAATAGGTAACTTTTAATTTTAGACATTTTGAATAATTACTGCGGTAAATATTTTATTTACCATGGTTAAGGGTAAATCCGGTAAATAAGGGTTAAACAAATAATATTATAATAATACTAAATTACCCTAAAACGTGTCTAAACCCTATTGGTTGATACATGGTCGACCCTGGGCATCTTTGGGTCTATTTTGGGACCCCATGGATCCACTTGTAAGTGATAATGACACATTATATTAATAAAGTTAAAATAAAAATAAAAATGGCATAAGCTTACATCTTTTAAAAGAACAATTTTTACATAGGGTTATACATGTTGTATTTTCGATTATAAATATTAATTAGAAAGC
Organism: Viscum album; assembly: GCA_963277665.1. Lineage (NCBI taxonomy): Eukaryota > Viridiplantae > Streptophyta > Magnoliopsida > Santalales > Viscaceae > Viscum > Viscum album. Next base: position 1,425,154,910 of record OY728156.1, on the reverse strand, counting down.
TAAAAAGATTTCCTACATAATGATATTTTATTTATAATTTTTAGACATCAAATAAGTTAAATTATTAATGACACAATAATGATGCAATGTTTACCACATTAATAAATCATTTAAATAAATAAGATTATAATGATTAACATATTATCTAAAACCTGTCCAATTCTTATTGGTTGATTTTATTTAGAATATGAGTCATCTTAACTTCGACCTCAATGATTTTTGGACCAATATAAACCGAATATAATTATATTATAAAGTAATACTTTCACTCTTTCCTAAAGAGCCCCTCCTCTGCCTTATAAAAGGAGACCACTTCTACTCATTCCTCACACCTCTCAAGCCACTTGGCTCGTCCAAACCCTGCCCAAATAAGCTCCCCACATCCCTATCCTACTCCTTGAAGCTTCCCCTTATGCAGAAATCATTTCAAGAAGTCCTTTGTTTCCAACCAAAGTGAGTTACCTAAATTAAAGGTAACGATTTCTCTTAAATTATTTTCAATTATTTTGCTTCTCCAACCCCCAAAATCTTTTTATTTCCTTTCTTTTGTAACAACACCAGTATCCTCAATATACTAGTATGTTGTTATAAGAAGTATTCAAACTACACATACACACAACTCCATCTAATGGATGATGAACATAATGTTTCTGTGGATGGCAAACTAACGCCTCACGAAACGATGATTGTTCAAATACATCTTACCACCTCTCATGGTGGCCATTATGATGGAACTATAATTAAATATGATATTAGTGATATATATTTTATATATAAGCTTCTGTAATTCCATTTTATTTCATATCATTATTTGTTTCATGTTGTATATACATACGATAATTTCATTTGAGGAAGTGCGGACTACCGCCCCCTTAAAATGATATGACTCGTTCATACCACACATGGAACGTATAAAGGATGGTGTTAATGAACTTAAGTAACATATATAAAATATTATATTATACTGGAATAGTAATATACCTATGTATCATTTGGATTCGATTCTTTTAAAATAAAAATTAAATGGAAGTAGCGTTCGTGCGTACGTACGGACTACCGTCTCCACGAACGCGATGAGATTCATTCTCCATCGTATCCATTCAAGTATAATTATCATTTAATGATTTAAAAATGATGTTTAAGGACTTGATATCATTCTGGATATGAATAAGATACAACAAACATGGCTTATGTAACAAAACATATAAAAGAAAATGAGTAAGTTAACACCCGAAACGACGATAATTCTAAGATATTATTAACAAATCAATGTTAAAAGATCATATATGATATCATATTAATATATATGATTCATGTATAATTTAATAACAATTATTTCACCATTATACAGGAGGTTAACCTACCCCAACCAAGGAAAAGTACAAGGTAAGGGTTATTTCACAATCTCTTCATTATCCGAGGTTGTATTATACGTAATAATCTACTGGGATCTCTTTATCATCCACATCCATGTTTCTTCGAAATGTATTTCAAAACATTTTTACTATTTACAAGAATATGGGTTAAAGTCATTTATACCCTTGTTTGACTTTTTATATGAGGTTTATAAAGGAATCTTTCCGTCATTTTCAAAACAAGGACCTTTTTAACCTTTTCGACAGAATTGAGGTAAGAATGTTATTTTTAACTTATACGGCGGGTGCGGTTATTTTCCGCCGTTATAAAATCTTCGAAGCTTTCCTTACAAGCTTATAAGAATATTTTCAAAGAAAATGTTTTATTTTATATGGATCTTAAATGATTTCAAAATAAAAAGAGATATTTCTTTAAAAAGAATTTTTATTTCATCTATGTCAACATCCTTTGATGGATTTTACGCTTATTTGAAGTTGATTTATTGTAATACAAAGCTTCTATATTGTATTGAAGGTTTTGTGATATGATTGACTGTGGATGTGCTATTTTTATACCATTCATAGTTTATGGTGAAATTATTGACATCTCGTATGCTAGTTTTAATACGAATGTTTATGTTATGTTTAAACCTTTTCATATGGGAATGCATTGGACTTAGTAAGTGACGGGTGGATCCCGCTATAGCTCCTCGATGCATCGGTAGGTCTCATGAGACAAACTAGTGTCTTGGCACAAGGCCTTGACAAAATCTTATTTGTAGTCTTGGCACGAGGCCTTGACTATGTGGTTATGATAGTCTGGCATTACGCATTCCAACATTATGAAAGTGGTTATTGATTTTTGCATGTGATTATTCGATTAGTAGAATATCCATGTGAATAAGTAAATGGAATTATTTCATTTTATTTATTCCATACTATGTTAAATGTTCAAGTTTAAAAGGCTTTTGTTTTAGTTATACATTGCCTTAAATGTTTATTTTTATTTATGAAAGTTTCCGCTATATTGTTATCCTTACTGGGCATTTGAGCTCACCCCTTTTCTATGTTTTATTTTTCCCAGGATGTGAAGAAGTAAGTTATGAATGACCTGTAGGGATATTATGAGGGGATAATAGTGTGGATTGTGGAAACATTATTTTGTTGTATTAGTTTTTCATTTTATGATGTAATGTAAAACTTATGAATATATCTAGTGTTTCCAAGGCTACTAAACCAATCGGTCTTTAGAGATTTGATCTTTTTTGTGATCATGCCAATGTTATGTAATAATGCACCGACTCTGGGTAACTGGGGTCGGGGCGTTACAATTTTAATTCACTAGATTCATTTTATAATAAAATTATATGTCTGAAATTTTATTAAATTTTTAACGTTTGTTTTACCCACCTTCTAGGAGCATTTGAAAATTTGCATAAAACATTACTTTACAACATATGTGAGTAGAATTTCAAAAATAAAAAGAGACACAATTGATATCAGTAAGTAAAATGTAGTTTAAAATGATGAAAATAATTTTTGGTGAATAGTAACATATGACTTTTATTTACCACGGTTAAAAATGAATAAGTTAATTAATGGTAAAAATGATATTATAATTACCCTAAAAATGTAATAATTCTTATTGATAAGTATAATTCGACAAAAAATAACCATAGGAATAATATATGATCCTTTAGGTCCACTTGGATTAGATTAGGACATTTATTATTATTTTATTTAAAGAAGAGTTAAAAGTGTTAAATTCAAAGATTATTAACTAAAACATTTTTAACATAGGGTTATACATAAGATAAATTTGACTATAAATATTCATTATAAAGATAAAAATATTTCCAATATAATGGTTTTTTATTTTGAATTTTTAAAGATTAAATATTTAAATTTATTTATGACCCAATGATGATGCAGTAATTACCATCTTAATGAAATATTAAAATAATTGATATTATAAATATCGAAATAAATATAATTTGAGACTTTTGATGAATTCAAATAATTTTATAGGTTAATATGACATGACAGGGTTAATTATATAATTTTTTTGTCGAAGTGATAAGGTTTTTATGATTTAAAAAAACAAAAAACAAAATATTTTCAAAATTGACATAAATTAGTTTTTAAAACAAATACTATAATATTGGTTGATATAAAATTCTGAAAAATATAAGGCTCAGAAAAAGGGCTTAAATAATATTATATATTTCATTAATAAACTACTTGAGGTTATCTTCAATGTTTAGTCTATGTTTATTAACCATATTGTGTAAGAATACAAGAATACATAGTAAAAGTTATATTATTTAACTAAGAGTTAAATCTAAAAGATAAGGACAAAATGGTAATCTAAACTTGTCTAAAATCTATTGGTTGAAAGTATGTTGACCTATAACCACCTAATTATTGATAAAAAATCATTTGGAACCATTTTAAACCGAATATATTTTTATAATAAATTAATATTTTTATTTTTTCCAAAAGTGACTCTTGTCCATCTTATAAAAGGGTGCTTCCGCTTCTCTAAAAATCACAACTCCAATTACATTTGGCTCGAACAAACCCTGTCCAAATATCCTCCCAACATCAATCACATCATCCTAGAGTCCATAATTATACCAGAAAAGTCTGAACCAGGCGAAAGCCCGATCCCACAAATTTATTAAGAAAAAAGTGCAAGAACAGACAGTAGAAAATAAGAGCGCTACATTACATCAAACCCATACTCATCCCTCTCCCTATCATCAGATAACTCATCGCTAGGATCAGCTGACTCCCATTCTGAAGATTCATACTTCCGCATCATCTCAAGATACATGTTTTTCTTCCTAAGCATCTCCTCAGACATCTTCGCCTTATTTGACCGCTTCCCACTGGGCCTAGTATCCACCTTCGGAGGTCCTCCCCTTCGCTTGCCACTATTCCCATTTGCATGGACTAGAGTCCATAATTATATCATAAATCTAACCTAAGGAGACCTTTTGATCAACTCAAAAGGAAACACTCGATGAAGAGATAATAATTTCACCACCCTCATTCAAATTCTTTTCTTCTTTCACATCCTTTTTATTTGTTGTTTCCATAACAAAATATTATCTCCAATAACTCCTTCACATTGTGATGTTATTATAAATATTTTATGACCATATTCATTATTCTGTTCATTCTAAAAATGACAAAGTCACCATACGTGCGTACGTACGGCTTACCATCTCCACGTCGTGGTGTAGTTTGTCATTCAAACACTTCGTTATTTTGATGGGTATAATAAGGATTATAAAAGATGTAAATAATTATTATAACATGTTAATGATTCTATATATATGATATACTATCCAGTTACATATGATTTCACCATCAATATAATGATATTTTCTCTCATGTGTACGTACGGATTACCATCTCCACTAACGTGATGAAATTCATTCCCCATCATAATCATTCACAAATAATTTTCATTTTATGAATAAAAATAATTATTTAGAACTTTATACCACTCTAAATATGAATAAAATACATCTTATTAACAAAAAACATGGCTTACATAACCAATCGTATAAAAGGAAAATGAATCAGTTAACACCTGAAACGATGATACCATTAACATACTGTTAACAATGAAATATTTTAATATCATATATGATATAATATTTATGTATATGATTACATTATAATTTAATAACAATTATTTAACTATTATAAATGAGGGTAATATACACTCGACCAAGAAAAATTACATGGTAAGGGTAAATTCTGCAATCTCTTTACTTATCTGAGGTTGTTTTTACATGAGTATATACTGGGACCTCTTTATCATCCACATACATGATTCATTAAAATATTTTTAGAAGGATTTTTTTAGTTTTTTATGGAAGGAAATATTTAAATAGATCAAAATTTTAAATGGTTTAAATATTTATTCTTCTAAATTATTATCATTAATGTCCTTATATTCAAAATGAGTTTTTAGGATTTATTTATATAGACATGAATGTTTTTAAAATGTTAATTCTATTAAAAAGTATCAAAGTGGTTTGGGAAACATTGATTCAAAAATTTCTTTAACTGTATTCCTTTCTAAATTGTAGGTATTTTAAATTATGTCGTGAAAAAAGTGTATTTCTGTCAAAAAGTTTTGAAAATAATTTTCATCTATGTCAACATACTTTGATTGATTTTAAACCTGTTTGATGTTGATTTATTATGATAAAAATATTCCATATTGTATTGATGGTTTGGTGATATTTTTTACCATGGATGTACAATATTTATACCATTCATGGTTTATGGATGTAGTATTTACATTTCGTATGCTAGTTTTAATACTAATGTTTATGTTATTTTTAAAAAATTTCATATGAGGAATGCATTGTACATAGTAAGTGATAGGTGAAGCTAGCTATAGATCCTCATGCATCGGTAGGTCTCATTAGAGAAACTAGTGTCTTGGCATAAGGCCTTTAGAGAATCTTATTTGTAGTCTTGGAAAAAGGCCTTCTCTATGTGGTTATGAATTCTGGCCTTTTGCATTCCATCATTATGAAATTGGCTATTGATATCATATGTGATTATTCGACTCGTAGAATATCCATGTGAATACATAAATGGAATTATTTTATTTAAATTTTCTATATTATGATGAATTTTTATGTTTAAAATGTTTATTATTAGTCTAATTCATTGTCTTATATTATTTTTCCTATTAATGAATGTTTCAGCTATATTGTTATCCTTAATGGGCATCTGAGCTCACCCATTTCATATGTTTTATTTTCCCTGGATTCCAAGAAATTTGTAATGATTGATAATCAGGGTTAATCAAGGGTATTAATGTTGTTCTCAAAAAATCATTTTTGTTGTGTTTTATTTTATATTGTGTAATGTAACGTTCATGTTTGTAATCTATTTTTCCAAGACTACTAAATTTATTGGTTTTTTGAGACATGATTCCTAGTAATCAGGCCAATATTTTAAAATAAATCACCGACTATGGTCATATAGGGTGAGGGAATTACAGTGTTTATACCTAAACCAATATTTTTCCTATCTTATCTCAATGATTTATAAAAAATTAATGAAAAAAAAAGATTCTTTATTGTCTTTTTCAATACAAAACTTACTATATTGGTGAGTTTTACAAAACATTTGTCCCACATACTCAGAAAAAAAATATCATAGGTGGTTAAGTGTATAAATATTTCCATAAAATTTTTTTTTAAAAAAAATATTTCTCATTTAAGCCTTAATATTATTTTATTAACACTCGGTAAACCAAAGTTTACCTTAAACATGGTAAATAATCTTTAATGTTTTTACTATTCATTTAAGTAAAAAATATGTTTCAATTATTAGAAATTATAAATAATTATGATTCCTAATATAGAATGTAATTTTCTAAACTAAATTCAAATAAGTAGAGAATTAACTTTTAAAATTAATCCCACAAATGCAATGAGTAGTAAAGGGGTTTAAAGAGAAATTGTTCAAATATTTATTATTTTTTTATATCAAAATTTAAAATTAGAAATAATATAAAATAAATAGAATTCAATTAACTAATATAAAATTGATATTATTTCATAATAAACAAATCCAAAATATAACTTAATTTTATAAATTATTTAAATGAAAAGTTAGTCTTCAATTAATAATCTACATGTTCACTATTCATTAAAAAATAAAACCTTTCAAAGAAATACCAAAACTCCCCCCAAGGTGATTTTGTTAATAATATTTCAAAAACAGTTTATTACCATGTATATATTTTATAATAATTGTAAAATTATGTTTTATATTATGTATGTAAAGAGAAATTAGTCAATTTTTATAAAATTATCATTTTTATGTAAACAATTATTTTTCATTTTTATGATTTTAATTTATCTCTATTCAATAGATATCAATTTTATTTAAATTTCAACCCTATAATATTCAATATTTAGATAGTAATATTCATAATATCCTATTTAACATCTTGGTTATAATGGTTATATATATCTTCGATCGTCTAGCTTAGTGTTTCATAACCATTACGCGATTAAATATAATATTATTCTTTTAGTAAAATATGTTTGTTAAACATGTTCCAAACATAAAAATACATTTCACCAGAAATATTAATAGAACATGATTCCCATTCAATAGAAATACTTTCCACAAGGAATTTTTTTTATCAAAAATCACATTATAATTCTATTTGAAATTTAAAAATCAAATTGATATATTTTTTCAAACATTTGGAGTGCACTCTAGCCACCCCATTTTGAAATATCACATTAAACACCAAACTAAAAATGAAAAACATTGGAATCATATATAATTATATAAAAATAATTCATAATAATTTAATTGTAATTTAAACCAAAATATATCAAATTATATTAAGAATATAATGGTAATCCATGGAAAACACCATTAAATAGAGGTAGGAACATCAAAAATGGTTCCATACTCATCCACTTTGATGATAAGAACCAAAATATTAGAGGAAAGTTCCTCACACACCTAAGACACGGGGGGAAAAATAAAAATCTACATTTAATCCACTAGGTTTTTCCAAAACCCCGTCTAGGGTTTCCATAATCCATGGAAATGGATAGAAAAGTATAACGAAGGGGGGATGATGATGAAAATGCATATAAATAGACTTAGCTCAAACCATAACAATTTGGATCCAAGGAGATTCATCAAACATAGAAAAGATGATGCATCACCACCATGTAAGATGGGAAAAACATGAAATAGAGGACAAATGGGACTGTGGGTTTAAAAATAAGATAGGTTAATTTTCATAGAAATGCAAAATTTTATTATGTCAAAAAAATACACTATATGGATACATAGTTAGGCAATCCATGTGCTTAATTTGAATGATCTAAAACATTCTGAAATATATGGTACATGATTTCTCTACAGTTTTGGAATCTTTTATTAAAAAATCTCAATCTTGGGGAATGTTTAGTTTCCTCTAACTAATAAACCTCTCATAGGCATAGAAATAGTTATAAAAAATATGGAAAAACTGTGATTCTTGATCCTATTCTTTTAGAAAACTCCTATTTAGTCCCTTGACACCTAAAAACCCCATAATCACCCAATAGATAATTTAATTCTACATAATAAATGTACTAGTGACCTAAAAGTTATCAAAGGATATATATAAATATGTATGAGAATTTTTTTGAAATAGAATTTCTATAAATATATATTTATCATAATCGATGTTCAAATATGAAAACATCAAGATGGTACTTGAGGTAAGGGTTTATCGTCTCACATTTATTTCAATGAGAACAATTATATACTCACCACTTTCGTCCTTTATGTGGTATATATAACTCCAATGTAATTATTTTTTTTATTATCATTTATGTAATGTGGATTGTAAAAATCCTTATAGTGTTCTCACATTCATGAGATTTGGATTTAGTGATTACTAATGTGGTTTGTGTTTAACAAATGAATTTGACTTCACCACAAAAAATTGAATGTCGCACACATATTTTCTTTTATAAATAATATCTACTATGAGTTTGATATTCTATTTCAGGGTTTTATTTATATTTATGCTATATAATTATTTATATTTTGTTATTTTGTTCAAGTGGTCATGATTCATAAGTTACCAATGTGGCATGGAATATATGTTTCAATCCAATTTTAATAGTTATTATTTATAAATGGATTTAAATTTAGGAAATTATATGATCCTTTTCTGATAAATCTAGTAATTTGTTATCTCCTCTGGTAATTTCATAAATTTATATGCTTTATTACGATATTACACTTTTTGGTACCCAAAATTTTTTAGAAATTTTTTAGATAATCTAACCACATATTTCTTCTTTCCAAAAACTTATTTTTATTCCATATCCACGTTTTAAATAAAAATTCATGATGGTTTTTACTACTAAATCATTAATATTGAAGGCCATTTTTTCCAATTTTTTAAATTTCACAAAATTATTTCATCTAATTTTTGTTTTCATTATTTGAATGATGTAGATTATTATAAAAATGTGAAATGATAATTTTATTTAATAACTATAACTTTAATATATTTTCACACCACTATGGCCTATCAACGATTTACTCTTTTAATTAAAATATATCAATGTTATTTTCAATGAAAATGTTTCAATGATAATTTATAATAATTTAAATATTGAATAATTGGATTCAATGGTAATGTGTATTTTCTTAAAAAATTATTAAAATTATCATTAGATGAAATTTTTATCTATAATATAATATTTTTATGTATTATAATATTTAACATGGATATTATGTAATGATAAAAACCTTATTCATTTATATAAGATGTATGATTATGGTTATGTGATGCTTACGAAACACATTTATTTCCAACTTGTTATATTATGATTAAATGATTACATGTTTATAAATCATTTTTCATTTCCACATGTTAATGAATAATGAAATATAGAGTGTTATATTGTATTTGTTTCACAGATTTGTATGTTTTTCTTTATTTTATGGGTGGTCCCGTTAAATCCCTCCAATGATTTAGGTAAACCCTTGTATCTTAAGAGATACATATGGTAAACATGTTTATGTTATCTTTTAACTATAGTAAATATGTATGGATTCATGATCTACTATGATATGGGAACCATGTGGTTGTCCATGATTCTTTCGATGTGTGAAATATGTGGTTATTCCTAACCCTCTATGATATTATGGTCATAGTATTAAACTATGATATAAGAAATGGTACATATAACTATGATAGAGTCATACTTTTATGAAACGTCGTTATACTAATGATTTTAACTAACGACACATAATTATTTCCTACTATTATGATTCAAACCTTTTTAAATGATAATATTTCATGCAACGACTCGCATTTATGATCAATTATATATTGGGTATAATGTTTAAAGTTAATATCATGATATCTCAACACTATACATATATTAAACTCACATGTTATAATAGATTTATAATTGTAATGTTTACACTTACTGAATATCTGATATCACCCTTTCATATGTTTCTATTACCTTGGATATAAGAAATAGTCATTGGTAGGATATATCATGGAAGATTAATTTATGGTAATTTCATTGTTGGAGATGTTTCTTGTGATAAGTGAATTAAGTATCTATTTCAAAATACACAATTACATTACTATTTTGGTGTAGATTTTAATTGTATATAATTTTTATTCATATATTAAGAAGTAACATTTTGATATGTGAATCATGGGTTATTATAGTTTTTATCAGAGTTGTGTTTAATTCATCATTTGATATTACAGTTAGATAATTTTTTATAAAACCAAAGAGATATTTCTAATTTTTTGATCACATCATAAAATTTTGTATAGTGGATGCTATGTGGTTTTCATACAACATATTACAGGTAAGATACTATAAGTGGACATAATTTTTTCATATATACTATGAGGGGTAATAAACCTAGAGTAATTCGGTTGAGTATATCGCGTCCACCATTCTTGTTCAGGGTGAATGGTTCCTTATATAAAACCTATTTTTAAACTCTCGTGGGATGTGATTTGTTTTATCCATATTTTATTTATTATCCATTTTAATGTATTTGAATAAATAATGTCCATGGATTAACTAAATTTATCCTAACTGTAATGTATTGAAAAGTATATGTCAATATTCAGAAATCCTAATAATAATTTTTCAAGAAAATACGAAATCTAACTATGATTATTATTTCTCATCCTATATTTCCTCTTTTTTAGTCTATGGATAGAACTAAAAAAAGTAATCTGATAATGAATTTGATGGATAATAAAATTCTTTTCCATCATATAAACTTAATGATATGTGAACTATACGGTTAAACCATGTAATTTTCCTAATCATTTATCATGATATATTGATAAAAAATAAAAATATTTAAAATAAGAGGAAAATTAAATTTTATGGATGTTCTAGGATTAATTTTATGTTGGATACATATATTTAGTTATCTTCTTTTAAAAAAATTAGTTTTTAATTTGGTATGAAATATTTTTGTGGATTTATAAGGTAAACTATTTATGAAATGGATTCAGATGAATATTAGATTTTATTATTGAGGATATAGATATTAATGAATTATTTTAATATATTATGGGTAAGTTATGTTATCCATTTTAGTTTGGGAAAATATTTAGAGATATAAGGAAATGCATGTTATTCATGTGTGTATCTTATGGTCGGATAAAAGTGAATTTTAGTGTGTTGGGGAAAATTCATCATGAATATTTATTTCATGGAGTAATAGATGAAGTCTAAATTTGACAAATAATAAATAAAAAATTAAATTATTCTTATCAAATTCAAATAAATCATGTACATATATTTTTTATGGTCTCTATCGTGGTTGAAAATAAAACCATTAACAAAAGGAAATGGTCTTGAAATAATATTTGTATCCCTTTACATTCATTTATAATCAATTATTAGTCTTTTAAATAGTCAATGATTTATGGTTTGGTGTTCATTAACTTTTCTCATGACCATGGTCTCTATATTTCTCTATTATACATTCGGTGGTATTTTCCCCTATATATAAATATTTTAACTTTCCTTAAATGTTCTCCTTATATGGGAACCGAATTATGTGTTATTTCAGGTAACCATTATGTTTCTCACATTCAATTTTCAATGGATTATTTATCATGCCTTTGAACAATGTGGGTTTTCAATAAATAATTTTAAAAACACTTAAAAATTGATTACAAAGATTTAAATCTTTAGGGCATAATTTTTTAAGTGATGTACATTGAAATAACTCGTGGTTTAAGAACATATATCTCTTAAAAACATTCCATGTTTTTCATAGATTCATGATAGGAAAAGTTTATCCTAAAATAAATTAAGATATCATTTAGAATTAGTATCATTTAGTTTTATGAAATATTATTAATTATATATGAATTATAATTACACTTACTTTTATTGAATGTATACTCTTGGGAATAAGTTTGTTTTTCTAAAATCTATTTTTATGCGCCCAATTTTTTTAGCATAATTAATTATATAAATAAATATTTAAAATTTATTTTAATTTAATTTATATATTATATAATCCATAAAACTATTTTATGTTAATATTTTATCTTTTAAAATGAATATAATATTAATAAATGATGCTTCACTACTAAAAATGTATTTTTTCTGAAATTAATTTTAATTGCATTTTGCGTGGCTAATTTCAAATAGCCTTCTTCCTCTTTTAGAAAATGAATATTTAAAAATGTAATATATATTTTTTATTTGGATGATTGAATATGGAATATAGTTTTAATTTATTTTATGTCATTATGAATAGTTTCCACAATAATAAATTTCATCATAGTAATGGTAAAACGAGTAAATCGATGTTAAAATATTATTATAAGGATATAAAATACTCTAAAAAATGAATTCATTCAATAATGTTATTGATTTTTGGCCATTCTAACCCATTTTTCAAATATAGGGTAACATGTGCCATTTTTCATTTATTAGGATATTTATATTATTTTATAAAAACAATAAATTTAAAATTCCACCCACTTGAAATATATATTTCAAATATTCATTAACAAGAAATAATTTTGTTATTGTGGTAATATTTTTAAATTTTTAGTGGTGGAATAATTACCTTAAATTCTTATGAAACATCAACATAATATTTGTTATAGAAATTGAAAAAATAAATTGATATTTTTTAAAAATATTCAATGTGATAAAATTTGAATAATTATGGTAATATAAATATTTTATAAAAATATAACAAAATAGTGACGTTTTAAAAGTAATTTTCTAATTAAATTTCATGAATTTGGTATTTATGGTCATGCTTTCTAAATGGTCCTGAAAATTAATATAATCGTGTCTTATTTTAAATAATGTTTTGTTAAATAAATTAAATATATTAAAAAAATGTTATAATCAATCAACATGATGTGATACGGTTTATAAAATAAAAACATTTCCACTAATGGTTAAATTTTTATTTTATACTGAAATTCTAAATTCTTAAAGTGAAAAACCATTGATATCATAATAATTCTTAAAAGGGGTTGTGAGGGGTTAAAACTATGAGAAAATGGATAAATAAGTTTATAAATATAATTGGATGAAATGATTTATAATTTTACTCATAATATATTCTAAATATTTCAATTTTGAGATTATTGAACATGAAAATTAATTTATTTTAATTTAATACTTTAAGTAATTCAAATCTTTCTCATCCCCTTATTTATAAAATGTCGCCTCTAGTATATTATTTATTCACAACGTTTCAGCCTTATATATCTAAAAATCCTAACAATAATACCTTCTCTATGTCGTTATTATGTGATAGGGATTCTGTATTTCTGAATGACTAATAATTCCATACATATTGTGTATGAAAAAAGAGGATACTCAAATAAGTTTAATAACTCTTAACAAATTACTTTATATTTAACATATTATAATTCCTCAAACAAATATATTGAATCCATTATAAAATAATGAATTTTATATATTTTATATATTAAATAATTATTAAAATTATTAATAAAATAATACCCACCTCTTCCTATTATATGGAAAAATAAATCATTTCTCATGTGTATGTGTGCACTGTCACCATCATAAAGTGATATGTTCATTTTTTCACCCCCATTTCATATTGATGTTTTACATGAAGGATTTAAAATTTATATGTCATATTGGTGACATTATTATGGTTTTTGAAGGTATTATTATTATATATTTCAATTTTCCTCCATCTATCAATAAATCAAAACATCAATCATTTGTTAGTACGAATTACAATCTCTCTAAGGTGATGTAATCGATTTGGAATCACCACATAATATTAATAATTATAAAATTTTATATATTCGGTATGTATGATAATAATTTCATATTTTAAATTTAATATATTATGGAAGCATTATCAAATTACATGGATCTAGACTTTAGAACTGATATATGCACAAAAAATAAATCTATTAACACCCTGAATAATTTTTCAATAAATTTTTTTAATAAACAGCTGATAAGATGTTATAAGAAAATAATATACAGTATTATATATAAATAAAAAATGTTACCTAAATTGACTTAAAATTAAAAATAATTATTATACATGAGGTTATTAGACATACGATGCAAGATGATACTCTAGATAAATGTTTCTTTTCTTACTTTAATCTTTGTGGGACATATTCAATATTTATGACATTCTTCTTTGTGTGGTGAATATAATTCTTATGAATGATTATAATTATTTTTTTCATAAATATTTTAAATATTTTACAAATATATTTATGGTTCAATCTTTAATATGGTTTTAAATCCTAAATTACCAGCATTTTTTGTGTTTATCAACTTAAATAATATTTATTGGGAAATATGATATATTTTGAACCAATAATATTTTTTGAGGTGTATTTGTGGATTTTAATATATTTTATATCATGAATAAAATTATATTATTGGTATTTTATGTTTCATTCTATGTTTTTTCTTTCAATGGGGTTACAAATCAAAATTTACCAAAGTGATGATGATATATGTTTTAATCACATTTTAATAAGGAATGTTTATTCTCAAGTTTCCATTGAGGTATTTATATAGAACATAAATAATAAATAATTTTAATTTTAATCATTTTATGTTTATTTATTAATTTTTACTTATTATCACTTTCTTAAAAATTTAGTTACTCAAAATGTTTCAAAAAATGTTTTTAATGAGTGAAATTTTTCAATTTCCTCTATCGCCCAAAAATTCATTTTGTTCAAAATACATATTTTCTAAAATGTTTTGATAAATTTTATTACTATTCTGAAAAAATTAAAATAATTTATAGGCCAATGTTAATTTTTTAAAAAAATTTATGATGTTTATTCATTCATTTTATAGATGACTTTTTTTAATGATGGTGTAAACAAAATGATCATTTTTAGGGACTATAAAAAAAATAATCTTCTATTATTATAATCATGGAATGATTTTAATATTAAATTACATGACTTCATGGTTATTTTCAAATAAATCATTTTCTATATAATTTTGAAAATTTTTAGATTTGTCATAATTGACTATACAATTAAATGAGTATTTCCTCAATAAATATTCTGGGGATATTTTAATGAATTTTTCATTTATGATAAAATCCATTGATGTTACTAATAATTTACTATATATATGAACGAAATAATATTTTATTATTATTTTACCAGATGTTATTTGATTATAATAATTATATATTTACCAAAAACACTCATTCCTTGTGGGTTACTGTACCATAAAATGATGACATTTTTGAAAATAAAATTTATATTACAAGGGTATTTTATAATTAAATGTTTAATGTTTTATGATATTGTAGAACACCTATATTTAATTTTAATTATAAAATTTTTGTTTTAATTAATTACTTAAGTTTCATTATTTAAATCCTTATATTTCAAGAGAAATTTACAAGAAATGATTATACGTGCTCGATCCACTCTAGGAAACAAAAAAGGATTCATAATCCACAGTGATATATGAAACAACTGGTTGTGAAAAATCCTCTATGAGATAGAAGAAATGTGATTATGCCTAAACAATTTTGATGTCATATTAATGTTAGTTAACCTTTATATATGATATGGTTTCTATACCAATGATAGACCCACACTTTTATTATATGTTATTTTGGTTATTCTTTGATGTGATGGCTTGTTATAATACTCCACTTCTATGTTCATATCATTCAAAATGATTATGTTTTATTCTATGAATGTTTATTTAGATTTATGATATACTGGGTATGAAATTTTAATGTAATGATTAGGATATCATATGATTATTCTTGTAATATTCTCATATATGTAAATCTTTTAATATTTATTATGTTTACCATTACAAATAATATGAGATCACCATTTCATATTCATCATTTCACTAAGTTATTATGAATGGTTTTATGTAGGGTATGTTTTGGAAGAGTTTCATGGCCACACATTCTAATAGATTTATATTTCATTATTAGATGAATATTCATTAAATTAAGATAACAAATGTTTGAGTATCATAATGGTATGGTGCCTTTGAAAGCTTGGAAAAATAAACAACAGGTTCACAAGAGTTCTGCATCGTCCCTCACTTATTTTATCATAACATGAACCCTTCTTAGACATATCTCACATAATACCTAATATCATAAATGGTCAAAAAAACATATGAATGGATGAGATCACATGGATTGTATGTGTAATCAAGGGAAGTAAAAAACCATAACATTAGAATAAGGGTATGAAAACATGATCATTACATATGAAAACAAACCCCTTCATATCAAATAACAAAATCTTGATTCATATCATAATTATTAGCAGTTCATAAGTCATGAATCATGAGGAAATCAATAAACATGGTCTAGGAGGGCATAAAATTGGAATAATACAAGGAATAATGGTATACACAAATTAATATAAAATCATTTCATTAGTAGTCAAGGATAATATCCAAAACTATCACATTGGAATAGATTCAATCCCAAAACCATGGTAATAGTCATGTTTCACTCCCTAACTATCAAAGTGAAACAATTCCCTCATAGAAATAGGTTCAATAACCATTATTATAATATTTATATGATGAGATAAAAATCAATACAAATTGTAATGTAGAGATATATAGGTCCCACCCATCTTTGGTTTTAATGCAAACACATTCCATGGTTCTGATATAACCATTGTCCTTTGTTATAAAGTAATCATTATAAATTAATGATGACCAGAAATAAGTGTTCCAAAATATTTTAATACATTAATTTTATCAATACACATTAAATGAAATGGGATTTGAAATTCATTAATCGTATCAGAGCCCATGGAAATAAATAGGTTTCATAAAACATTTCATTATTGCAATAACTAATGAAAAAAACCGGTTTCATATAAATTTTTTCATAATATATGTAAATCGTCTAGAGAAATTATATAAATTATATCTTTATATCATATCCCTATTACTTCATATGTAACATCAATAGATGTCATCATTGATGTAAAACGATTTTGAAATATCATATTGATCATTTATGGGGTAAATAACCTTTCCACATTGAGTATTATTTTCAAAAAAATAAAACATTTTCAAGATACTTTTTTTGAAAATTAACTAGTTTTCTTTTAAAGAAATATTTATGATTCACTGAAAACATTTCTTGAGAAAATATACCTTTTCAATTTGAAAAAAAACATATTGAAATCTGAAACATTATCAAGATCTAAAACCAATGAAAATAAACTTATTTATTATATAGAAATGGTTAAGAATTATTTACAAAATTTCTTAGGAAATATAACCATTTCACATTGGAAAGTAATTTTATAAAATATTTTAAATATATTTATATTTAAAAATTAACTTGGAATATTATAAAGTTTGTTAAAACAATCATTTAAAACATTCCTTGAAGAAATTAAAATTTTAAATTTAAAAAATCATTTTAAATGATAATAAATTTTCTGAATCAATTTTATTAATGATAAAATTTGGAACATATATAGAAAGATCTAAAACAATTATTGTTGATGAAGGTTCAAAATATTTTTTATGACATACATATTAAAACATAGAACCCTCTCTACTTTTCAGTAAATTCTAAATATGTATTTATTTTGAAATGACATGAATATTAATTTAAAATATTTATGTAAAAAATTTGGACATTGGTAAAAGGTATTTAATAAATGAAAAAATTCATGACGCATGGGTCCATTTTCCTAGAAATCTTTATTAAAACATTGATAAAGTGGAATCAAGGAGGGGTAACACATGTGATTACACAAGTCGCTACATGAATCTGTCTCAACAAAAGTGGAAGAAAAGTTTATGTTCATAAAGGAACATCTCATGATAGGCTCTTTAATTACCCTCTTTGAAATAAAAACAACAACATGGTTGGATTCCCTATATATATGAGTGAAATCAAGACTAAAATTATCAACTAGCTGATGGAAATCAATACCAAAAGGCATCGTTCTCCATGGGATAAAACTTGAACATGCCATAAATATTACCTTGTCCAATGTTTTGTCATATTCTATCCAATGAAATCCCCATTTTTGTAGCATTTAATATTTGTTTTCCTTCATCATCACCGACAATTCAGCTTCAGTCACATATTAGATCTAGATGAATTTTTAGAAATATCCTTTAACGTATCCCAGATGGGTATAGAAGACACCATCACGACTTGAGTTCCATGTGAAACTGAATTTTCCCTATCTATATTCACATTAATACAGTTTTGTATTGGTGGGGTATTTATAATGTACTTCACCATAATTAATTTCCTGTACATGTAAGAAACAACAAATGTTCATAGAATATCATGGTCAGTATAGTCATTATCCATTTTCCATATTTAATGCTTAGAAGCTTCTATAACATACCTAGGTTCTTATTTAATCCTAACCTTCAATTATAGAGCTTCATTATGAAATGAAAGATTACTTCTTTATTTATAGTTGTATGAGACAATAGACGATATTATAGTGTGAAATAATTCCTGGACCTATTCACTATGTCATACTCTCTAAATTGAAGAAAAAAACTCTTCAAAGATAGTAAATACTGGCCTTCTGCCACACATATCCAAAAGATATTCCAATATCCATCATGTAAAATCTTAAGAAACAAACATGTGATTTATATTTTTAGTCGAAATTATAAATAGATAATAGGACAAAGCTATTTGAATCCATATTCCTTTAATCATGTGCTGAATTTGAAACCTTACCCTTTATGTTTTTTATAATAAAAACATATAGTTTGTTAGAATAAATGGATTCCTAACTATAAGTAACCATTATGGTATCATGGTAGATCCATCATGCAGGTGTCAATAATATCACATGGCGGTGAGTGGGAAAAACATTCTTAGAGCATAAGTGAGAGTGACCCCTCAAGGTTCTATTACCTCTAGACTTATATGTTGATGAGATGAGGAAGTAACTCATGAATATATGAGTTGAATTAATTATCATAATTGACAATTTATTTAGGGCATGTAGAATAGTGAACTCTTCATTAAATGGTCTGGACATCCATGATCTCCTCCAATAGTCCATATTTTAATGTTTATAAATAATCCACTTCATACACTTCATGAGATCATGATATGTTTTCTTGACAATATTCTCATGAGCATATGGATTATAAAGACACTAACAAGTTATAAATTTATCAGAAAACATATTGGAATGTAAATGGAACGAACATTATGTGGATTTTATAAAATTTCTTGTTATTTTTTTAAGGTGAGCCTCAATTAATATTTTGTGTTCCTTTATGCCCAATCACCCCACATCCAATGGTTTGATACATTATTTCCAATGTATGGATACAGATATCTTTTCATAAATGGAAATAGTATAATAAATTCTCCTATTCAAAATTTTAAGCTCATTAATCAATGTTCTAGGCCACCTATACATGGTGAAGGCATTAAAACATTGAGTTTACCACATATTTTTCCAAATTGATTCTCTGTATATAAGAAATATTATTCCTCTTCCAGGACTCCATATCAAATAAAATTATAGAAAAAAAATCTCTAAATAACATATTTTTTCATTACGCAATAATAGGTTTTCACCAATATTAGTGAAGGGTATATATACTATATTATCTCTAAGTTCTATGGATACTTTGTTTTCCCTATTGATAGGGAAAACCTCCCAAAAGACCACAAATAAATTGTTCTTGCTAATTATCTCCACAATAACCACTTAATTATCCACAAAAATTACTAAAATGTATGAGACTATGCATCTATTATCTTTCCCAAAAAGTAGGATATCATCAGCAAAAATATATATGAGGGGGTAAAGATTCTCTTTACTTCCTTTATTTTTTGGATAACCTTTCACTATCAATATCATTTAAAAATAGGCTTAGATAATATTATGACCACTAAAAAAGATTCCAACGATGGGACCCCCTTGCCTAATCCCCCTAAAACACCACAAAAATACACTAGGATACCCATTGATATGAATAAAGATTAAATTTATCATGATAATACTTCACACCCAATTAAATATTTTGTTGTACAATCCATGTATTCTTTGAATTTTAAGGGTAAATGTCGATTTGATCATATTTAAAGCTATTGAAATATCAATCTCAAGGCAAGATTCCCATATCTAGCATTCTTTGTAATGATATTGATGCATTCAAAGGTTATGGGAAGACAATTTTGGAATCATTTTACAGGTGGAAACCCAATTTGATTTCAAGTGATGAGGCCTTTGGTAATATTTCCTACATTGAGAGCAATAATTTTAATAATAACATTTTGGATCACATTCCCAATTGAAAATGGATATACGTCCCTGATATCAATGCCATTTTTTGTATGAACCCAGATCTTCCTTTTAGGTATGGATCCTGTATTTGGGTTGTTTTTCTGGAAAATTATAAAGTAAATCTTTTCAAAGTACACACTATGTACTTGTGAGTGCATGTTGTGTTCCTGGTTGCTGCATATATCCACATACATCCCATGTAACGGCTGAGTACATGGTTGTGTGGTGACATGGAAGAGCACATAATTCAGGGGACGATTAGGGCCACTACACGTTGTGTACATGTAATGAACATTCCATGTATTTTTAAATTTATTTGAGTTATTGGTGTAGGGTCATGAATTATTTCAAGATATGTTTTCATCACCCTGTGGTTTATACAATACAACAATAGAACAACTGACGAACTTCAAACACCTCTTGACTCTTTGTATGACCTCTGATTGAGAGGTCATTGGGTGTTTTAGAATCCTATTGATGAGTTCTCAATTCTGTTAGAGCCTTTCTTCCTAATTACTCCTCTCTCAGTCGTTATTCAAGGTTGGGTGTTTTCACCACTTTTTAGATCTACACCATCCTAGGCTCATTCAAGGGCCAATGTTCAAGTATATCGATTGGGAGACATTGAGCTAGGTGATTATTTCATTATCATTGTTTTTCTTTAGATTATATGGGAATAAAGTGCCAAACACCCACATTTGGGGTATTTATTGATTCACAATTTAACAATGTTTATTTCCTTTTATGGTTTATTGATTAATAAGGGGTTATTTCTTGTGTGTATAGTGGGATACCTTGTTTTTGGGACACCCTAGGGGTGATTTTCCTTTGTCTAATTGTTTATGGTCATTTGGTCTTAGATTATTGTTAGCCTTGCAATGTTTTCCAGGAATTTTTTGTTAGTATAGTGTTAAAAGATATATAATATTACTATCATATGAATTTTGAAGGTTTGAACAATATGAATTGACTATGAGAGATTTTTGAGGGGTGGTCATTTATATATGTTTTTGCTACTATGTTGACTCAGGGGTATTAACTATGAGATCATCCATATGGTAATAGACCTGGGGGTTTAGACCATGAGATCTTCCCCGGTTGTTGTTTATAATTGTTGATGCTAGGTTGACCATGGGGGTATTGAGCATGAGGTAATTCCAAGTGGTTGTTTTTACATGTTTCGTGTTATGTTATACCAAAGGGGATAGAACATAAAAGCTTCCCAGAAGTTCCTTATTAAATTATTGTTGTTATGTTTGACCATGGGGATTATAATATAAGAACATTCCCAAAGGACCATGATTCAATAATTGAATTAATGTGATGAGTCTACCAAACCAAAGCACAAGCTTGGTCTCGGCCTTACTTGATTGTTAGATGTTCTCCTAAGACATCTATTATGTTACATACACAAGGGATATAAAGAATAATCCAGATCCCAAGGATTTCATGACTCAATGAATTTAATAATAAATGCGAATTCATTTAATTGAAAACATAAGGATTTTTTTTACTTTTGGGTACTTCCTAGATTATTATTTTGTTTCTGCATAATACATGTTATATATATTCAATGGCAGTTTGGAATGTATGTTTTGGTGGTTTCCAACTATGATTCATCTCATACACTATTTGGGTCATTCCTTGGACCCAAACAGATTATATGGTTGCAAGTATATATAAGTTCTAGTTCCCTTATCATTAGGTAAATGATTGTTGTCAGATTTGGGGAGCATGTGACCAAGATGAGTCTTGCAATGTTGTAAGAGTTTACATGTTTCTTATTTACTTTGGATTTTTTCTTTAAGTCAAGAAGTGTGAATTTTTTTTTCATAGATACATATTCCATGAATAATTTATATATATATATATATATATATCTATATATATTGTTGCCTCTATTGAATTTACTTTTTTTATTCTGCAGCTTACTTTTATTGGTATTACTACATTTGCTATTGTTTACTCTCTCTTTTTCTATTACATATACTCTACCAATGAGGGAATTTTTCACAAATATCACACCATATCCCTACCGTATAGTTGGAAGCCTCTTGAATTTGGGGAAATGAACATGAGTTCATGTGACCAACCAGGTTCGGGGAACCTTTGGGCGGCACCCGAATCCGGGACGTTACAACTTTGTATCAACATAGTTCTTTTCTACTTTTTGTTACTACTCAGAGCCTATAGATTGGGATATGATGGAATATGTATTTGGTAATAAGTTTTTCTCAGGGTTAGCTTACTATGTATATGGAAAATCAATATTACCTCAAATACTCTAATTTTTCTAGTATTGAAATTGTTATAGTTTATTTGATATCACTGTTGGGTGATGCACTTGTTTTGTGCTATTATTATTGATATCATTGTGGTTCTATTTTTGTTGCAAGCTGATGATATGATGTTATTCCATCTCATTCATCTTATAAGAACTTTCTAGATATCACATTTACTACGTTCTTGTCATTCCAATTAGGGCGCATTATTGATTTTATGTTGTTGTGATAAATTATCTGATAAATATGAATGCAATTGTGATAGATTCCATGATATAATATCTACTATTTTGATAGGGTATTGGTATATGTACGGTTTCATTTATATGGAAACTAATATTTGGCCCCTAAGGTGTTATGGTCCCTCTTGGATTTGAATTTTGTGGATCATGTATGAACTTTTGGTGAATTCTATCAAGTTAGGATATGATTAAGGCTGACCAACTTTGATTCATGGGGAGTATGGGCTCTCACGAGTCTGAAATTGTCATGGATTGTCACAACCTATCGTCGGGACCCGTTCCGTGACTACCCAAACCCGCCTTCCATAGGTCAGGGGCTGGAGAATAGCACTAATGGCGTAACTCCTGATAAAAAGGGAAGGCATTGCCTTTATAAAGTAAACAAACAGCATAGAGTAATCCAGCAGAAGTAAACACTAAGTAAACTGAGTACAAAAGTAATTGCGGAAAGTAAATGGGCTAGAATAAAAACCCAAACTGAAATTAAAGTACAACTGGAATGAAAGTGTTGCAACTAAAAATTAAAGAAGCAACGTTGAGTCATCCACCGGAAATCCCACCTGAATGGTGGGTACAAATAGTCTCCTCAGCTCCTCAGGTCCAACTATATGTTCCGTGTACATCCTGCCCAGTGGTCCACCTCCAGGTACCGACTAGCTCCACAAGCCTCAACCACGATCAGCATTATCTGTCATCTACATCCAACACAATGTAGTGCAGGCATTGCCGGTGCAGGGGTGAGTATACGCTGCTCAGTAGGGACCCCGAGATGCCGAAGGTCTCCTAGAATCCACAATGGACAATCCAAAAAGGAAAGATACAAAACGAATTAACATCAAACACTACTTAGGTATATGCCCATATATATACCTAAGTCACCAATTCTAGTTCGGCTCCAACATCTGAGCCCATGTTCGATCATGTCCACACAGGATAGTACAACCCAATCCACAAAGGAAAGCACAACTCAATCCAATTAGGAAAGCAAGTCAATCACATCGAAGATAATGATTGAAAGTCAAGACTTATCTCACACAGGTATACTTCTTCATACGGTGATAGAGATGATCAGATGTGGCCACTGATTCATCTAAGCTTGGACACATGTAGGATACTAAACCATCTAAGCTGTCAGACCCACGTAGGATACAAGACCAGCTACTCTGCCGGACCCACGTAGGATACAAGTACAGAGTTAAATACTGCCAAACCCACATAGGATACAAGAATAGTAGTACTTCCAGACCCACATATTATACAAGAATAGTAGTCATCGGTGTTGAACCCACAGAGGATTTCAGTACGGTCATCATCACTGCCAAACCCATGGAGGATTTCAGTGCATTCGTCGTCGCTGCCGAACCCACAGAGGATTTCAGTGCAGTAGTCATCGTCGTTGCAGTCGCAGTCAGCTCTAGGGTTCCCGCACACAGCATGCTCAATTCCGGAAGGTCCACTCCACGAGCCAAGGGGTCGATACATTAACTGACATGCAGTCCGAAGATGATGTATCCCAATGTTCTGTCTCATCGATAGGAACTCAACGTGACAGACGGTGCGTCAATCGGCGCCTGGTCTGAGAGTTATTGGCTTTTTCGTTCCAGGATCCCAGTTGGTTTTTAAATCAAACCCAACCCTACCACACTCCAACTGCGTCCAATCCTCAAGCGGAGTAATCCAAAAGGTCTGTCTCATTAAGATGAATCCAAAATAGTCAACGGCATGTCGATCGGATGTTTGGAGCTCATGTTATAAGAGTTTCCACTCCGAGGTCCCGGTTGGTTTCGTGTTCGAACCAACCCAGCCATTCCCAAAGTTCACCGAAACCCTAAGTTTAATATACCAAAATGACCATCTCAATCCAAGAATTGAATCGCAACTGATGGTGCATTGATCATAGGACTGTAGCCCATGTTATGGGCAATTGAACGAAGGTGGTCTGAAGTGGGGGTATGGGCCCGGTCCGTCCCGGCCCAACCCGCACCTGGGTCGGTCCGGCCTGGGTCGACCCGAAGTGGGTCCAGGTCTGGCCCGGCCCAGTGCGCCCCGGCCCGACCCAGCTTGGGGTGACCCGGCCTGGTCAGCGCGACCCACCCCGGCCCGGCCGGGGGGCGTGCTGGCTCGGCCAGTGGGTTGAGCTGGGGGGGGATGCGGTCCCCCCTTTTCCAGCGGAGGTAGTGCTAGGCGCTGCGTCTTCCCTGGATCCCACGCGGTCATCGTATCCTGTTATTCTACCACTACCACGACTTCATCCGTGGCCGCTTCTGCCGGCGGTGCGCCAACAACGCCCTTCGCGGACTACCGGACGCACTCTGGTGGTCCGTTTTGCCCGCCGTCTGCGCCTATGGCTCCCCTAGGACTCGTAGATTGCTGTGGAGGGTTCAAAATGACTTCATGGCCTGCTTCGTCATCACATGTCGATCCATACACCAATAAACAAACTACGGAGGGTTGTCGGGCATGTTTGTTCAGCCCACACCCTCCGCGTTAGGTGTTTTTCGAATGGAAATCATTAAAAGACATGCTTTAGACGAGGGTATAATTTATTCAAGGTAAATTTTTCAAACACCCTGAAATTAAAATACACATGCACGAGGGGATAATTCACATATACACGTTATACGAAAACCCCCTACCTAGAAGAAGTCGTCAAACGAGGATCGTCGCGGAGAAATGGTGTCGTTGTAGTTGGCGTCACGGAAAGAGGCTTCGTACGTCGTCGGTGCATGCCTGTTGAAGGATGTGGCGCCTCACTTTCTTCAAAGTAGGAAGAAGGTGAAAAGATGGTATGACGCTCCTCGTCGATTCTTCAGCATTCTTTGCGAGGAAGACAAACTTCTTCAAGACCACAAGAGTTCTCTCCTTGATTCCGCACAACGAATCCCCCACAATAATAGAAGACCTTGTCTTATTTTAATCCCAGAAATACGTGCCAAAATTAATTTGAAATTCAAAATGAATTCACCAAATTAATTAACGCACGTTATAAAATTAATTAGGTATTTTATTGGCTTGTATTTAATGTGGAAGAAAAACTTCTTGAGTTGACATGACATTAAAATGGGGAAGCGGGTGAGTTACGAAACAAATTTCAAGAGGGTGGTTTAATGGAATTGAAGGGTTGGAGCTTGTATAGGTCCCACTTCACTAATATCCTACCAAGTGGAGTTAGGATGTAGCAGGTCCCACTCCAAATTCCATGCATAGGTTATAGCTACTTAGAAAAGAAATCAAAAATTGTTGCACAAATTTTTATTTCATTCCTCAGTCAACCCATTTATTTTATAACCTCACCCGAGTAAACACAACTCCAGAAATGGTGTTCCTAAGCAATTATTGGTGATACGGTTTCATTGGTTCCCTCTGATTTTGATTCCGAGCACCGGTTCAAAAGTTCGGAAAAACCGCTCATTTGTTCACTGAACGTGCCCGATCTAAACTTCGGAAATTGATTTCGGGCACACTGGGCCTCGGAATCAAGTGCCTTCAGAAAATTTGTTCTTGTAAAATCCCAAAGAAATTTATGAAAAAAAATTTCTGTTTAAATTTACTGGTCATTACATTACTCCCACCTCAGGGCTTTATGTCCCCGTAAAGATACATCGCAAACTAGGGAAACAAATGAGAGTACTGATCACGTATCAGAGCCTCCCGCTCCCATGTGCCATCCTAGAGGTTCCCATGCTGCCATCTGATGGGCGCTAGAGGAATCAACCGCCCACATAGGACCCACTCCTGTCGATCCTCGATCTCCACTGGGACCTCCGTAAAAGTCGCCCTGTCTTCAATGACCAGCTCTTCATGGTAGATGATATACGTCTGGTCGTGCATGTACCTCCTCAGCTGAGATACATGGAAGACGTCGTGTACCCGGTGCAACTGAGGTGGAAGAGCCAGGCGGCAAGCCACCTTGCCTATCCTGTCAAGAACCTGGAATGGTCCAATGAAGCAGAGAGATAACTTGTCACCCTAGAAAAATCTCCATAATCCATGTCGAGGTGAAACCCGCAAGAAGACGAGGTCGCCATCCTCGAACTCTAGTGGTCTCCTCCTCCTGTCAGCATCAGACTTCTGCCGGCTCTGAGCTGTCCTCATCCACTCCTAGATGACCTGGAAATTCTCTGGTCCCACAAGTGCTGACTCTCCAGGCTCCATCCAGCACAGAGGTGATCTGCATGGCCAACCTTACAATGCCTCGTATGGTGAGATCTTGATGGTGGAGTGGTAGTTGTTGTTGTATGCAAACTCTACCAAGGATAGGTGGTCCTTCCTGCTACGACCAAAGTCGAGGACACATGCACGGAGCATGTCCTCGAGAGTCATAATGGTCCTCTCCATCTGACCATCTATCTGAGGGTGAAAGGCAGTGCTCAGACGTAGCTGCGTCCCGAATGCCTCCTGAAACCCCTTCCAAATCCGAAAAGTAAAGCGAGCATCTCGATCGAAGATGATAGATGATGGCACACAATGAAGTCGCATGATCTCTTGAACGTATAGGCGTCCCAAGCTCTCCACCGAGCCCTACTCTCTAATGGGTAAAAAGTAGGCCGACTTGGTGATTCAGTCGACAATCACCCAAATGGGGTCATGACATCTGGAAGTACATGGTAGTCCATTCATGAAATCCATAGATATCCCTTCCCACTTCCACTCCAGGACCTCCAAGTGCTGTACCAAGCCTACTGTTACCTGGTGCTCCGCCTTCACCTACTGGAAGGTGAGGCATCTAGAAACAAACTCTTCTACAGCCTTCTTCATACCCGGCCACTAGTGCTGTCTTCTGAGATCCAGGTACATCTTCGCCACTCCTGGATGTACTGCTAAAGGGGAAGTGTGAAACTCCCTCAACACCTCCTCCTGCAAAGCAGCTAGTACCATGGTACGTTCTCTGAATAGGACGACGTGCTCTCCTACTACAGAGAATCCATTAGGTGCCTACCCTGAGGATATCTGTGCATGACGCATCTCACAGTCAATGTCCCCACATTGTGCCTCTCTGACTCACTGCAGTAGAGGAGGAGTGACTGCGAGGGACTGATGAAAGGCTTATCCTCCTCTATCCACGACGGATATCTGCAAAGTGGCTAGCTACACTGTCGCCTCCTCAAATATCTGAATTCCCGTCCTTCTGCTAAGAGCATAGACTACTACGTTTCTCTTTCATGGAGTATAGAATATCTTAATGTCATAGTCCTGCAGGAACTCGAGCCATCGCCACTGTCTCAAGTTTAGGTCTTTCTGCGAGAAGATGTACCTGAGACTGTAGTGGTAAGAGTAGACTATGAAGCGCTCGCCCATCAGAGAGTGTCGCCACATCATCAGAGCGAAGACCACTGCTGCTAACTCCAGGTCATGGGTATCATAGTTCTTCTCATGCTACTTCAATTGTTGTGATCCATAGGCGATCACATCCTGCTCCTACATCAGGACACATCCGAGTCCGGTCCCTGATGCATTGCAGTAAACAACGTACCCTACTCCCTCCTCCAGTAGCCTCAAGATAGGTGCGCTGGTCAAACTCGGTCTCAGCTCCTGGAAGATTTGCTGACATCTATCTGACCACACAAAGGGTTTCCCCTTCTTCGTCAAAGCTGAAAGTGGTGCCACAACTCTGGAGAAGTCTGGCACAATCCTCTGGTAGTGTCCAGCTAGCCACAAGAAACTCCGCACCCCCATCACACTCCGGGGTGGCTCCCAAGCCAGCACTGCCTCGATCTTCGTAGGATCCACCACTACTCCCACCTCAGAGATGGTGTGTCCCAAGAAGTGGAACTCACACAACAATTACTGACACTTCGAGAGATTACCATAAAGCTGGTACTCTTGGAGTGTGTCCAGTACAACCCACAAGTGGTAGGCATGCTCCTCCTCAGTGGTTGAGTATATCAATACGTCGTCGATGAAGACCATGACGAATTGATGGAGGTATGGCTGAAAGATCCGGTTCATGTGACTCATGAAAACTGTTGGAGCATTGGTTATTCTGAAAGGCATAACCAAGAACTCATAGTGGCCATATCGACATCTGAAGGTCGTCTTCTGCACATCCTCATCCTGAACTATGAGATGATGATAGCCTGATCTGAGATCTATCTTTGATAACCACCATGCTCCCTTGATATGATCGAAGGGGTCGTCAATCCTCGGTAGCAGATACTTGTTCCTCATGGTCACATGGTCTAGGCGATGATAGTTGACACATAGTCGTATGCTCCTGTCCGCCTTCTTGGTGAACAAAATCAGGGAAGGCCACGGTGAAACACTGGGTCGGATGAATCCCTTGCCCTGCAAGTCCTCCAACTATACCTGTAGCTCTTGAAGCTCAGTGGGGGCCATCTGATATGCTGGAGTGGATATCAAGGCTATCTCGGGGTACATGTCGATATAAAATTCTACCTCTCTACGAGGAGGTAGTCCTGGAACATCGTTAAGAAAAATGTCTGCATACTGATCCACTACTACAGGAAAACTAGGACTCCGCACATCAAATGCTCCTAGGATGAGGCTATCCAACTGATGAGTGATGGGCTGTCCTCTCTTCTGCATGAGTCCATCCTACACTGCAAAGGCTCCCTTCTCACCGGAGACGGTGAACCTACTCCCATCGGTGCGAACACACCGCCCCTTGCGCCTAATATAGTAGATCTGAGAATGGACTGTAGATAACCAATCCATGCCCAAGATGAAGTCGTAAGGACTTGACGCCGCTACAAGAAGATCTCAGCCGAATCTCTCACCTCCTAGAGTAAGCTCACACTGCTGGCACCAGTGCGTAATCGTCAAGTCTGCTCACGTTGAAGTCTCTAGCCGTAAGGATCGAGCCAACGGATCCGTTAGAATCTTTGAGCTCCGAACAAGTAAAGCGGTAATAAAATAATGACTCGCTCATGTGTCTATAAGAACTAAAGAAATGGTGGAGTAGACATAGATAGTACCTTGAATCATCTCTGGTGGGCTGTGGGAGTAGGCCTCCACTGCCTGAAGCTGAGAATGTCTCTGCCCTCTAGCTCCCTGTGGTCGGAGTGGGCCTCCTGTTGGTGGTGGTGGAAAATCCTCAAAGCGTCGGCCACCACATTTTGCCCGGCTAGCTCCTCTGCCTCATCCTCCTACTCCCTAGGGACCGCCACGGTTGACCCTCTGCCTCTGCCTGGGTGTTCCATCAACCGTCTTCTACTCCTCTGAATGGCGGGTCGGGCAGTCACGAGCCATATGGCCTTGCCCGCCGCATGCATAGCACTGCCTGCTCCTCAGAAGGCTGGCTCTACGCCGTGTGCTCCGCACCTCTGAGCCAGTGTCCTGAGGTCGTTCGCCTATTGTTCTGGTCCTCCTGGACCCCTGTGACATCTGTCGACTTCCAGCTGCAGAAGACTCTACTACGTGCTGCCCTACGGTAGGTCTTGCTGCTGGAGTAGGCTCAGCAAGAAAGATCTCTATGAGAAGGGCTCGCTCTAGTACTCCTGGCTGTGTCGGAATGATAAGGGAGATCATCGATGCCCTGATCTCATCCCTCAGTCCCTGCTCAAAGGTCCCGACCCAAAATAATTGGTCCTCTTCCATGTCCGCCGAATTGCGCGACAGATCGGTAAATCTCACCGACTACTGGGCTACCGTCATGCTGCCCTGCCGCAGCTGTAGAAGCTCCTAGATGCACACCACACGGAGGGTGGCTAGGATGAACTCTGAGTAGAAGAGGCACTCAAATTCCATCGAGAGAAGTGATGCCCTGTCGTGCACCTGGAGTATGAAGATCCACCATCTTCCTGCTGCCACATGCAGGAGGCTCGCTGCAAGGATCACCATGAGGTCAGCTGGTGTCCCCAATAGCATAAAAAAATGAAGTATAGCCTCCATCCAATCCTCGGTGGCCTGAGGGTCTGTCTCCCCATGGAACCTAGGTGGCCTCTATTGCTGGAACTCGTGCAGTGAACTAAGGCGACGTGCACTCTCAGCGGCTGGGGATGGTGGCATCAGTGGCTCGGTGGGTAGAGGTACCACCGGTGCTCCCACTGTAAAAGGGCCCTGCACCGAGGCCTTGTCCCTCGGTGGGCTGTCGTCTCACACAATACTCAGAACCCTAGCTGGCTGCCATCATGGGGCCATCCTTAAAATAAACAGCTGCGCCATGGTCAAAACAGTATACCTAGTGAGATGACACAAAGTAATCACAATGAAAACTTTTGATACACACATGCAATCAATGTTTTCATGCATTGAGTCGGAAATCAAAAGTCAGGGTCCTGGTGTACGGATACGTCGGCCGCCGCACCCACACTGGACTCCCTGGACTGACAACCACACTCAATAACCTTAACACTATTTCTTCTCATAGAAGAATGATCCGAGTCCTGAGTTCTACGGTAGAACCGAACTCCTCTGATACCAATTTGTCACGACCCGTCCTCGAGGACCCGTGTCGTGACTACCCCAAGCCCGCCTTCCATTGGCCAAGGGATGGAGACTAGCACCAAAGACGTAACTCCCGATAAAAAGGGAAGGAATTGCCTTTATAAAGTAAACAAACACCATAGAGTAAGCCATCAGAAGTAAACACTATGTAAACTGAGTACAAGAGTAAGTGCGGAAAGTAAATGGGCCCGAATACAGACCCAAACTGAAATTAAAGTACAACTGGAAAGAATGTATAGAAAGTGAAAAGTAAAGAAGCAACGTCGAGCCATCCACCGGGAATCCCACCTGAAGGGTGGGTATAGATAGTCTCCTCAGCTCCTCGGGTCCAACCGTCCGCTCTATGTACGTCCCGCACAGTGGTCCACCTCCAGGTACCGACTAGCTCCACAAGCCTCAACCACGATCAGCGTTGTCCATCGTCTGCATCCAACACAATGTAGTGCCTGCATTTCCCATGTAGCGGTGAGTATACGCTACTCAGTAGGGACCCCGAGTCCCCGAAGGTCACCCAGAATCCACAAAGGACAATCCACAAAGGATATATACAAAATGAAGTAACATCCAACACTACTTAGGTATATGCCCATACATATACGTAAGTAAAAAATTCCTGTTCGGCTCCAACATCCGAGCCCATGTTTGATCGCATCCACACAGGATAGTAAAACCCAATCCAAATAGGAAAGCACAACCCAATCCACATAGGAAAGAACGTCAATCACTTTGAAGATAATGATTGAAAGTCAAGACTCAGCTCACACAGGTATACTTCTTCGTAATGTGACAGAGATGATCAGATGTAGCCACTGATTCATCTAAACAGGGACCCATGTAGGATACTAAACTAGCTAAGTTGTCGGTCCCATGTAGGATACAAGACCATCTACTCTGCCAGACCCACATAGGATACAAGTACAGAGTCAAATACCATCGGACCCACATAGGATACAAGAACAGTAGTACTGCCAGACCCACGTAGGATACAAGAATAGTATTCATTGCCATATAACCCACAAATGATTTCAGTACGGTCGTCATCGCTGCCGAACCCACAGAGGATTTCAGTGTCGTCGTCGTCGTTGCCGAACCCACGGATGATTTCTGTGTAGTCTTCATCGTCGTCGAAGTCGTAGCTAGCTCTAGGGTTCCCGCACATATCATGCTCAATTCCAGTAGGGTACGCTCCACGAGCCAAGGGGTCGATACATCAACTGACACACAGTCCGCATTTTATGTATCCCAATGTTCAGTTTCGTCGATTGGAACTCAACGTGGAAGACGGCCCGTCAATCGGGCGCCCGGTCTGAGAGTTATTGACTTTTTTGTTCCAGGGGCCCGGTTGGTTTTTAAGTCAAAACCAATCCGACTGCACTCCAACTACGTCGAAACCTTAAGCGTAGTAAGCCAAAAGTTATGTCTCACTAAGAGGAAACCAACATAGTCGACGACATGTCGATCAGACGTCCGGAGCTCAAGTTATAAGCGTTTCCGCTCCGAGGGCCCGGTTGGTTTCGTGTTCGAACCAACCCGGTCATACCAAAAGTTCTCTGAAACCCTGAGTGTAATATACCTAAATGACCATCTCGATCCATGTATCGCATTGCCACTGACGGTGCGTCGATCGGAGGTCTATAACCCATGTTATGGGCAATTGACCGAAGGTGGTCTGAAGTGGGGGTCTGGGGCCTGTCCATCCTGGACCAACCCCAACCTGGGCCGGTCCAGCCCGGGCCAGTGTGGCCGGGCCTGGCACATCCCAGCCCGGTCCGTGCGACCTGCCCCAGCCTGGCCGGGGGCGTGTTGGCTCGGCTAGCGGGCCGAGATGGGGGGGGGAGGACGCGGTCCCCCCTTTCCTAGTGGATGTTGCGTTGGGCGCCGCGTCTCCCCCGGATCCCGCGCAGCCGCAGGATCTGGTCATTCAGCTGCCACCACAGCTTCAGCCACGATGGCTCCAGCCAGCGTCGCGCCATTAGTGCCTTCCGCGGACCACCGGATGCGCTCCGGTGGTCCGTTTTTCCCATCATCTGCGCCTGCGGCTCTCCCGAGACACATAGATTACTGTGAAGGGTTCAGAACACCTTTGCGGCCCACTTCTTCATCACCCATTGATGCGCACATCAATAAAAAAACTATGGAGGGTTGTCCGGCTGTGTTTGTTTGGCCCGCACCCTCCGCGTTATGTGTTTTTCAAATGGAAATCATTAAAAGACATGCATAGATGATGGTATAATTTATTCAAGGTAAATTATTCAAACACCCTGAAATTAAAATATGCTTGAACGAGGGGAAAATTCACATATACACTTTATATGATAACCCCCTACCTAGAAGAAGTCGTCGAACGAGGATCATCATGGAGAAATGGCGTCACGGTAGACAGCGTCGTGGAAAGAGGCTCCGTACTTCGTCGGTGAACGCCCGGTGAAGGATTCGGCATCTCGCTTTCTTCAACGCGGGAATAAGGTGCAAAGATGGAATGACGTTCTTCATGGAAGCTTCATCATTCTTTGTGAGGAAGACGAAGTTCTTCAAGACCGCGAGAGTTCTCTCCTTGATTCCGCAAAATGAATCCACCACAATAAAATACGACCTTGTCTTATCTTATTCACACACATACATTTTAATTTGAAATTCAAAATTAATTGACCAAATTAATTAACATTTGTTATCCAATTAATTAGGAATTTTA
This sequence comes from Viscum album, assembly GCA_963277665.1. Taxonomy (NCBI): domain Eukaryota; kingdom Viridiplantae; phylum Streptophyta; class Magnoliopsida; order Santalales; family Viscaceae; genus Viscum; species Viscum album. Next base: position 1,425,120,576 of record OY728156.1, on the reverse strand, counting down.
TTGGCATGTATTTAATGTGGAAGAAAAACTGCTTGAGAAGACAAGACATTAAAACGGGGAAGCGGGTGAGTTACGAAAAAAATTGCAAGAGGGTGGATTAATGGAATTGCAGGGGTGGGGCTCGTGTGAGCACCACTTCACTAATATCCTACCAAGTGGAGTTAGTATGTTGTGGGTCCCACTCCAACATCCATGTATAGGTTATAGCTACTTAGTAAAGAAATAAAAATTTGTTGCACAAATCTTTATTCCATTCTTCAGTCAACCAATTTATTTAATAACCTCACCCAAGCAAACACAACTCTAGAAAAGGTGTTCCTAAGCAATTATCGGTGTTGCGGTTTCGTCAATCCCTTCAAATTTTGATTCCAATCACTAGTTAAAAAGTTAGTAAAACCCGCTCATTCGTTCACTGAATGTACCCGAGTAAAACATCAGAAATTGATTCTGGGAACACCGGGCCTTAGAATCAGGTGTCGTAAGAAACTGTGTTCTTGTACAATCCCAATGAAAATTAAGAAAAAAAATTTCCCTTGAAATTTACTGGTCTATACATGAATTCGACCATATTATATGTTTTTTATGGTTCTGGAGATGTTTTAGAGAATTTATATCCAAAAACCCATAAAACACTTCCTATGATGTTGTGAAAACATGCTCTGAATTCTTCTATTATGGATGAAAAAAAAATTCTTAAGTACCTGTAGTGTACTGTATATACACTCTGTATAAATTTTTACCATGTAATTAACTATGAGAAAGGAAAAAATAGGGTTGATAAATGTTTGGTAGAACACCCCTTGTATTTGGAGTACATTTCGTGTTGTAAAAGACCATGTTTCCAGCCATGTGACTAATGAAATTGGTGGATAGAACTTTAGTTGTAGACATCATTTTTAGAGTGTGTATTCCATGGAGTGTTACACAATTAGAACAATGTAGTTCTTGTTGTGAATGAGAACTTAGTAAAGAGGGAGGATTCATGTACATGTTGTGTCTGTTGAGGAACATTCTATATGTAGGGGTGTTACATGATAAGGATGGAAGAGGTACATGCTCATGTTAAGGCTTAATGGGAACATGTCATGTAGTAGTTCTACACATCATGTAACCCTATTTTATAAAAATTGAATTCTTTCATTCTCCTATTCTATTCTTGAACATCTCTATTGCACACCTTGAAAATCAAGAACTATGTTATGAACAAGGCCTTGTAGAGTAAGGTCACCAAGATGACCTCCGACTGTACACTAGATGTAGGGCAATGATCCAATATTACAAATGGAAGATCAGGGACTACTGGAAGATCCTCCAATTGCGCCTATCTTTGAACGAGCTATTATACCAGATGTAGGAGCCGATGCATAGTTCTGTGAGGGCTTTTTGAGGAAGAGGTATACTTTTTAGGGACCACCACATCCGGCCTTGACTATGGAAGAGTTGAAGTTGATTTTCCAGTAGCAACATCCAATAACTTTTTTTGAGGATGGAGGACTACAAGATGTAGAGTCATGGTTGGAGGCCATGCTTTCTATATTATATCATCTAGAGACACCTCCCAAGAGGAGGGTGAGTATATAAAATTATATTCGATATGATTCCACCAAGTGATGGTCAGATGTTATCTCACAGGTAGGACATCATCTAGACATCATTTGGGAAGAGTTTCATAACACCTTTTATAATTAATTATTCCCATAGACATCGAGGTCCAACCGAGCCAAGGAGTACATATATTTAGATAAGGGTTCCCTTTCAGTGATGAATTTACCTTCACATTTTATAGAGCTTAAATTATTCTCACCTGTTCTAGGGGGTTAGGAGTGATCACTACCTAGGCGGTTTGAGGATGGTCTCAGGTATGAAATCTGATAACATGTGTATGTTTTAAAGATAACATTGGTGAGTGCTATAGTGAATCAGGTAGTAATTACTGAGTGCAATATGAGGGAGTTAGGAGCTATAATCTAGTGTGATTCAACATTAAGGGTAAGTAATCATTCATCTGATGGTTGTAAGAACCACATAGAGCTTTCATGGGATGATACTTTAGGTAGACAAGTGGTGTGATACTAGTGAAAATGGAGTGGAACATGAGATCGCAGTGCCTGAGAGACAGAGTTGAGTTCAAATCTTGTAGTAGGATGGGTCATATTAAGATTTTTTTGTAGTATGTTCTCACTAGCCGGAAGTGAGAGGGGGTATGTTATGACTCCACATTCAATGTTAGGACCACCAATTTCTCATTAGTTAGGGAACTGGGGTTCATCAGGCTGGGGAGGTGGTCACGGATATGGTAACCAGATGAAAAATTCAATGTGATAGTAAGGTGGATCAATTCAGGGTAACAAGTCAGGGTCGTAGGACCGTGGTACCTATTAAACATTTATGATGGAATAGACCCAACAAGATCAGTATCCCAGACCCTCTATGATTAGAGATATGATTTTGGTTGCCTCAGTTTTAGCTTCTACTCTTATTTATACAAGGGGTTCCAATTGTATTTTATCTATTTTAATTATGGAGATCCTTGGGCTCTCTATCGTTACTTCTGATGATGTTATGATTCTAGACAATATGTTGGGTATTAGGCTGACTAGTGTACATTAGTGCAAGGATTTCTCTATTTTGGTTGGCAGGTGTCACTTCTTATAGGAACTCTATATCTTAAATATGAAAGGATTCTATTTCATTTTTATAATTAAATGGTTTTCCTCTTTTTAGGTATTTGTTTACTGTTATCTCCATAGGTTTAGTTTCATGTATCTATAGGGAAGATATTTTCTATACAAGGGGGAATGGGATGTCCACGTGAGAAAAGCTAGACCCGAGCATCATGTGTTGGTAGTAATCATAGCCCAGATTTCTAGTTTATATCTAGATGTCGATGGGACATCAAATATTGACTTTTTTTAGGGATGGATCATTTCAGAGATGTCTATCCAGTGTACTTTTCATTTTTTCCTTTAGAGAGAGAGGTAGATTTCTCATTTTATCTAGTGTACGGAGTGGAACAAGTGTCCATTCCTCCTTATAGGATGGATACACCAGTGTTAGAAGAGCTCAAGAATAAGTTAGTGGAGTTATAGTCAAAGGGATTCATCGAAACCAGTACTTCTCCTTGGGATTCACTCATCCTTTTTGTGAAGAAGGTGGATGGTACCCTCATACTTTTTGAGTATTATTAAAATCTGAACCAGTTGATGGTCATGAACTGATATCCCCTTCCAAGGATTTATGATCAATTTGATCATCTTGGAGGATCTCATGTGTTCTTGAATATTTTCTTGAGATCTAGTTATCATCAGTGGCCCATTATTCCATCAAATATACTTCTTATAGCCTTACTGGGCAAGTATGGTATATATGAATATTTTTTATGTGGTTCGATCTCATCAAGGTGCCAACAGTTTTCATGGCACTGATGAACCAAGTGGTCCATCCTTACATGGATTATTTTTTGTTATTATTTGTGGAAGATATCTTTGTGTAATCTCATTATCGATACGACCATTCCACCCATCTTAATGTAGTATTGAGTACACTGAGAGAGCATTTGTTATATGCTAAGCACAAAAAGTGACAAATTTGGATGGACTAGATTCACTTCATGGGTCATGTTATCAAAAATAAAAGAGTATTATTATAGCTAGAAAAAGATAGAGTGGTAGCTTCCCAATAGAATATGAATAATATATTTGAGGTAAAATGTTTTTTGGGGTTGGTTGGTTACAAAAAATGATTCATAAAAGACTTTCCACACACAGAACCACCACTGATAGGGAAACCTAAGACAGGATAAAAGTTCTTGTGGACAAATTCATTCATTTCAAAAATTTAGGAGATGAATGGACGATTGAACTCAGAATCAATAATGATATTTTTGGAGATTAGAATGAGTTACATAGTTTACTATGATGCATCCAGTATTGGGATAGGAGTAGTGCTTATGGAAGGGGAAGGAGGCATTACATATGGGTCTTAACATCAGGGACAACATGAGTGGAACTACCCTACAGATGTTCTTGAGTTATCCATAGTGGATGATGATTTGAGTATGAGAACTTAGATATAGAAAGCTTAGGAGACCAGTAGATAGTGTAATCTAAGGGACCTATTCTCTAAGATGAATTTGGAGGTGCCTAAGAGACATGGGTAGAGATTTCATTCTTCTATTGTTTTTACTTCTACTCTACCTGATCGAGTGTAAATGGTGAAACTATTATATGTTGAAGGCCTAGTCCTAAGGGAGAGTGTTTCATGTGATAGCACTACTCTAGGGTGGTCCATTGGAGAGGATAAGGTTTTTCATTTTCATGGTTGCATATGGGTTTCGGCATACATACAAAAGGATTTGTTGTGAGATTTTCATGCCTTATAATGAGAAGTTCATCCTGACATCAGCAAGATGTATCAAGATTGGCAATGCCAATATTGGAGGCTAGGTATGAAGAGGGATGTAGCTAGATTTGTTCTTATATGTTATAACTGTCTGTAGGTGAATTCGGAGCATTAGCAATTGATATGGCTTTTGAAACTATTATCCATTCCTGAGTGGAAGTGAAATAATGTCGTGATGGATTTTGTGATGGGTTTACTAAGGTTTCCATGTGGAAATGATGATATATGAGTTGTTTTTGAAATAATCACAAAGGATTCAAATTTATCATAGATAAAGGAAATAATCAGTGTTGATGATATTTCAAAGTTGTGCATCTGAGAGATTGTATGTTTTCATAGGGTTCCACTCTCTTTTGTTTCAAATAGGGATTCCCGGTTAACATATCATTTATTGTAGTGACTATATAGGGATTTGGGTACACTGGTGAATCTATGTAGAGGTTACCATACCCAAAAAGATATTCAATCCAAGTGCCTGATTCAAGTTTTGGAGGACATGCTTCGAGCATGCATGCTAGATTACGAGGGCTCTTGGGAGACAAACATAACCCAGTTTTAGTTTTCCTACAACAATAGTTTTCCGGAAATGATTTAGATGGAACCGTATGAGGCATTGTATAATAGGACATGTTGATCACCCCTATATAGGCTGGAGGTTGGAGGGGTAGAGAAGTTGGGACTTCATCTTGTCTAGGAGACCATGGAGATGGTGTAGAAGATTTATAATTGGATGGCTACTACAAAGTCTCGGTATAAATCGTATGCTAGTTGACATTGAAAACCTCTAGAGTTCTATGTTGGAGATCAAGTTTTCTTGCGTATCGCATCATGATTGGGTCATAAGAGAATAATGAGTTAGGGGAAGGTTTCACTAAGAAACATCTTGATGTTTTATATTTTGGAGGGAGTCAGGATGATTACCTTTCGGTTGTAGTTACCTCAAAGGTACTAGGCTATGCATGAAATATTTCATGTTTCTCATCAATGGCTTTTCTTTTTAAAAATTTCAATTGATTTTCAACTCGAGGAGGTGGAGTTGTATGTGGTTACGTACTTCGAGGAGAACCCTATGCATTGTTTGGATCATAGAACAATTGTTCTCCATGGTCATTTTATTCCTCTGGTATTGGTGATGTGGCGGTATGAGTGAGTACAGGATGATACATGGAAGAGGGAGGCCGATGTACGATCATAATGGACAGAGTTGTGAGATGTTTTTTCTTCACCGCCATTGAAAGGGAAATTTTGTGAAAATTTATTTATGGGGGGTGTTTGTAAGAACCAGAATCATCACATCATGAACATATCTTTATTTTAGGATTTTTTTATGAAAAGGATGAAATGGTAATTTTTTTTGTACATATTGTGTATTAATGAGTACATGTCGTGTACCAAGTTTCCTTGTACAAACATGTACTGGCCATTTAATGGCTGAGTACTTGGTCGTGTGGTGACCTGGTAGACTGCTTAATTCGGGGGGACGATTAACACTACTACACAACATGTACATTTAATGATAATGACATGTAGTTTTTTTAGATGTTGGTGTGGGATGCATCTTTTGTCTGGATATGTCATCTTCTCCCTGTGGTTTGTATAAGAGAATGAAGGAATGGCCAACGAACTTCAAACCCCTTCCGATTCTCTGTACAACCCCCAACTAAACTTCGTTAGGTGCGTTAGAATCCCACTAGTGTGTTCTCAATTCCTCTAGTGATTTTTTTCTTGATTCCTCCTCTCTCATGAGTTATTCAGGTTTGGTATTTTTTCACCATTTTGTAGATATACTCCGACCTAGAATGATTCAATGGATTACATTCAAGTATATCGATCGTGAGACATCAATGTAGGTGTTTTCTACATTTTTTTTGTTCATCTTTGTATTATATATTTTTAAAGTGCTGCATACACACATTTGAGAAATTTTTTATTTCGAATTCTACCATACTTATTTCCTATTATGGTTGATTGATTAATAAATGGTTGTCTCTTATATGTAATCCTGGATACCTTGTTTATGGGATACCTCATGGGTGCATTTCCATTGATTGATTGTGTCTGGCTGTTTAGTCTAGGATGCATATTAGTGTTGCCTTAGTTTAATTCCTTATTTTGTTAGGATTTAGTAATAGTTTATATGATATGAATGTGATAATAATTTTGATGTTTTGACCATGGTTAATTGAAAGTGAGTGATTCCAGAGGGAGGGTCATTTATGTATTTTTTTACTAATATCTTGACCCTGGGGAATTGAACATGAGAGCTTCCTGGTGGTTATCAACCCGGGGGGTTTAGACCACGAGAGCTACCAAGGTGTTCGTTTATAATATATCGATGCTATGTTGACCAATGGGGTATTGACTATGAGGGCTTCCCAAGTGATATTTTGTAAATGATTAGTGCTTAATTTGACCAATGTTTTTAGACCATGAGGGCTTTCCATAGGGATGTCATAAAATGAGTATTTTTAGGTTAGAATTTGGGGGATTAGACTATGAGAACTCTCCCAAATGGACATGATTGAATAATAGAATAATTATAACGAGTCTGTCATGCACAATAACAAGCATGGTCTCGGCAATAATTCAGCGTTAGATGGTCATCTTAGACATTTGTAATGTTATGAACATAGGGGATACCGATCTTCAGAAAGATCAAAAGGTATAAATGATTTAACTTATTGAATAATAAATTTGAATGAGTATAATTGAAAACTACATGAATGTTCACTTTTGAGTAATTCCTAGTTTATTTCTTCATTTATTAATATTACATGGTATATATATATATATATATTCACTGACAGTTAGGAACAAATATTTCAGTGGTTGCCTATGTGATTATCTAAAAACCTGTTGGGGTCAATCTTTTAACCCCAATAGATTATATAGTTGCTGGTATAGATAAGGGAAGGTACCAGTCTTCATCAATTACATAATTGCTGTTAGAGTAGGAGAGCATGGGGCCAAGCTGAGGATTGAGATGTTGTAGGTGTTTACTTGTTTCTTTTTTACATAGGTTTTTGTATTTATTTCTAGAATTCGTACTTGTTTAGATACATTAAAAGATACATATTCCATGCTTCATATATATATCTATATATATTTGAGTGTGGTGGATTTACTTTTACTCTTCCATTGTTTACTTTTGCTAGTATTAATTCATCTGCTACTGTTTTATATATTTTTTCTAATTTGTATACTATACCAATGAGGAAATATGTTCCCAAACATCACACCTTGGCCCTCACTGCTAGTCAGAAGCCTCTATAATGTAGAAAAATGTGCTTTAGGTCATTTGAACAATTGTGGTTGAGGCACAATTGGGTGGCACCTAGATTTAGGAAGATACATTTTACTTTTTTGGAATTTGGGAAATAATGTTGGTGTTCACTATATAGGGAATATATGTAAGAAACAATAATTGCATAATATCTTTAGTGACCTCATCAGGTACATTGTTTGAATTAAACAAATATAACTTGTTTGTAATGAAATTGTTTCCTTCAACACATTCATGATTAAGGAGAAGAGGGAAGACATTATTTTCATTCCCCATTTGACATAGCCAGCTTAATGTTTTTAGCATCATCAATGCTTGAATTTATTTTTTTTCATTCATTTTTTTAGTGTTATCACCCCATTCATCTATGTAATGATTTTCAATGTAACATGTCTTAACAATGGATATATTTTTTGTCTATGTATTTATTGGTTGATCTTGAGGACTATAACCCCTATCTTCAACATCATTTCCCTTTTCTTATAGTGGAATGATTTTTATTATTTAATATCCTACTTCATCTATCTTTAATTATACTTGTTTCATGTACAATTTTTCATTAAGATCCAATGATCCATAAAATTTAGATAGAGCATTCATCTCATCTAATGTGGGAACATGCTGGTGTTCATTACTATATTGACAGTGTGATAAATGATTTTCAACAACCTTAATTTCATCATAAGGTTTAGAAAATGATATATTTTTCCATTAATTAACCATAAATGTTTCATCTTGGATGCCACAATATATAGGTGGAATACTAGTGTATCAAAATTACAAGAATTAATAATAACCACCCCATAACTAGGAATAGTCATCCATGCATTGATAAACAAGAACGATAGTGAAAATGATATTATTTTGTTATAGAAAATGTCATGAAATAGAGGATTGTGATCGGAAGAGATCTTTAGGAGAGTGGGACCAAAGATTTCTATGGAATCATTCCGGTAACCCACTTTAACCAAACATCAATCTATATTTATAGCTTCTCATCTTGTTAAGTGTATATCTAATCGATGTGAAGTCAGCTCTAAACATAGGAATTTCAATAAAATTTCATTTATCATCACAAGGTGGAATTCATGGGCTGCAAATGTAGTAAAATTTAGTCCAGAATTATTCTCAATTTTAAAAATAATGTTGAAATCTCCCAAGATTTCCCACATTTGAGACATCAGTATATATATGTAATACAATTCCTTATACAGATATCATATTCCTAATAATTAGTTTGAGATATATAATAACATTGCATGTAAAAAATAATAAACATGAATAATCTTAATAAATGAATATATTTTATCATAAAACCCTTACCACTTTGGTAACATTGAATAGTAAGCTCCATAAATGAATAAAAATATATAAAATATAAAATAATTTTTTGATATAAAATTCATGATATTAACTAAAAATGGGATCAATATACATCTCATAATGGAAGATAGTTCCTTAACACAACATATGTCTTAAAGAAGTCAGATTGAGACAATAATCCCTTACTGTATTTGTCACTTTTAAACTATGAACACCATGAAATAGAGATCCTTATATAGATATTTAAATCTCCATAAAAAAATAGATAATCATTATAAAATGCATCATTGTTAAGTATATATAACAAAAAATGAAACTTTTGTTGAATTTTTCAAGCGTCTCGAATAATTCAAAAGACAAATAAAAAACTCTTAACTTATGTTTCAACATTCTTTGAACATTTATGAACCTCATTTATAATAGCTATAATTTTTTTATAAATATATTACAAAAACATAATTATATATTTCATACTTTACATGGTGTACTTAATATCTTTTATTACCTATTTATTAGAAATAACTTTATGAAATTATGTTTTAGGTAATAATTATTTCATTTTTCACATATGTTTTTGTTTGTATTTTTGGAACTCTTACATTCAATCTGGATCTGTCATTACTAAAATGTTAACAATTGTACGAATATCAAACGTACTATTTATAAATTTCATTATAGTAGTCCATTGTATCTAGAGATAAAAAATTAAATAAACTATTCATATTGATGATGGTTTTTACGTAGACATAAATGTTGTTTCTATCATCTCTATGAATGAAATGAAAGAAACGTAAATAATATATTACTATTTTAAAATTATTTTTCAGATATATCAACTATATTAATTAATTTCACCCTAATTACGATCCATGAAATGAATTATATAAAAAATCTTGTTGCTTGATGAGGCGGTAATCCACCGCACACATGAATAAAATCATCTTATCCCACACAGAATAGAATTTAAGAAGTTATATATGGTTTCATAATTATAGAAACATATTTTTGTTAAAAATATAATATATATTCATCTAATATATCCATATTACAATACAATTAATAAATAAATGTAAAAAATCACATTAGTTTATCCGGAAATTGTCATATATACCCAAATATCTTATATAAAAATTAAATACAGCATGATATCTAGCTACGAGAGGTGGTTTAATTAAAATAGTTAACATTAGTTTTTAGGTTGTAGTCCACCATACACCAGAGCAATGATTTCATATCCCATTTCATGGAAGGGTATTACAATTATGTTATGAAATTATAATAATAAAATATATACTATATGAAAGACATTAGGGTTAATGTGTCAATATGTTTTAAAAAATAATGAATTAAATGGATGTAAAAATAAAAAAAATCTTTGTTTGGGACATTACTTATTATTCAGAAAATTTAATTATGGTTTGGACCAAAAATATTCATAATTTGGATTTCTCACAAAATAAATTAGTATATTATTATATGAAAAAATTTGAAATTCATTTTGGTTGGTTTCTGTTTAACTATTTTCTGTTGTAATTGTGAGGATAGGAGAATAGGGGGGTCTGTCTTTATGTGCGGTGAGTGGAACACTTGAATTTTTTTTAAAAAGGTTTTCCCACATTTTTCATATGACACATAGATCTGAAATGGTCCATTATTGAACAATTTATTTGATAATGTCTAAATATTTCTATCCAATTAATGTTAGACACGTTTTATGGTCATTTTACCCCATATCTTTATAGTTTAAACCCAATTAAACCCACTAACACCATAACCAAGGTAATTAATTTATTATTCCTTTTACTATGTGTGATAGTAATAACATAATAAAAAATTATTGTAAAAAAATTATTATGATTCCAAATATCGAATCTATTTTCCAAAATTTAATCATAGAAGATAAAAAATTTATTTATAAATAATCCCATAAATGATATGAAAAATTGTTTTCCATAGATAGAAATTTCAAATTTTCAAAAAATTTTAATATCAAGCTTCAATATGAACCTGATTATGATGAACTAATCTTTTTTATAGATATATAATTGAACTAAATTTACTTTTAAAACTATTTTAAAAAAATTTACCTTGTAAATTATTTTATTGAAATGGAAATTGATTTAATTAAAACCATATATTTTTCTCTATTCACTATAAAATTTATATTTTCTGAAAATTATTAATAATACAACTCAATGTGTATTGTAACTTGTTAATATAAAAATTTATTTTAGTATTTTCAAATTTGTTTTCTAATTTTTCCGAAATTAATTTCTATATAAGTGTGAAGAATGTGATTAATATCATTTTTTGAAAAATATAGTATATAATCATAAAATTGGATATATCAATTTCACCTTTTTATAAAACACATATGTAGAATGTTAATATTTTTATATAAAATATTATATATATATTTCATTAAAATAATTCACCAAAGATGATTATTTAATTTATTGATGTAAAACAAATTTTTTCTCATATAAATAGTTTTTAGGAAAACATTTCCTTTGATTTTAAATGTTTTTTATTTTAATTTATAAATAAATAGTTATCCAATTAGTAATTATATATACATGTGTAAACCATATAATTTCATATTTTTGTTAATCTTATTAATAATCATCATTCTAATGGCTAGGTTATAAATATCATTTTAAAAAATTAATATCTTTATAATTTGTCACATTTTGTTTCAACATAATGTTGTGTTTACCACAAAATATACTGACTATAGCATGTAATTAATTCAAAAATAATTGTTTCCTATAACATTATATAATATCATTATTTTTCACAATTTAATGTATTGAAGTGACTAAATTTATTTGGAAAAATATTTTACAAAATCACCTTTTGTTTTATTCCACCCCCTATAAATAAATTCCATCCTAAAAATTTCAACAAATTTTTGGTAAAATAAGGTTTTATAACTAAACAATACCTTTTTGTGAAACCCTCCTCATAATAAATTGTAAATGAAAATCCATCATAGAAGGGGATAAATATATTTGAGAAGTTTATCTTTCATTTCACATACATTTTTTCCAAATAGGGGAACATATGTCAGAAATGATGATTTAGACCTAGAACAAAAGCAAAATGTCAAAACAATTACGGATAGTTACATATATATATATATATATTATCTCATTAATGTTATTGAACATTTGAAAATAAATAACATCTAAAATAAAAAAAATAGGTTTAAAAAAGGTCATTGATATCATCATAAATTATGATAATTTGAAAAACATTTTTTTGTGATAATATTCCTAATGTTAAGGAATTTTTGAGATATGATATACATAATATAAATCATTCCATTTCCAATATAAAATTTAATATATTTTTTGTTATTAGATCAATTTCCACATTACCTCTTAAATTAAGAAATTTCCATGGATTTGTATATCCATGAATCATTAGTGGATCATTAGATCTATTAATGAATGATTAGTCATTCTTTATATAAAAAGTTATTATAAAAAAATAATTATTATAATATGTTATCCAATAACAACCAATTTTTAAATTAAACTAATTAATGAATAGTTAAAATTTTGTCTCATCCATTTCAAGCCCAAATTAGAATATAAAAAATTACAAATAAGGTCACTAAATTCCCAAAATACACATATAGTTAATCCCATAAGCATCATGATGTAGCTATTAATTTAACTTACCAAATATGTGAATAAATTGATTGTATATTTTCTTTAAATATGGTAAAAAAATGATGTAACAGGTAAAATTAATGAAAAATATATACTTCTTCATTCTATAAATAAAACCACAAATTATTGAAGATATTCTATAAATTCAATAATGTTATGAAATTAGATACTGATCACATAAATCTCTTTGTCTAAATATCATTAACAGTTCTAAGACCATAAATACCATCCAATTTAGTTATTCATAAAAATAATTGGTTTAAACCAACATTATTATCACAACATCAGGATCATATTAAGTGTTATCTCCCACTAATCATTTCATTAATATAAAATATAAATTTTCTATTAAATCCCTTTTTGAGGCCCTAAGTATCATTAAACATATAATTTAAAATCCCTAACAAAAATATATATTTAAAACTCCTTATATATTTCATAATTTTCAAATCAATAAGACACATAATTGAATCATTGTATTTTTTATTAAACCATTAACTATACTTCATAAAAATATTTGTTGAAACCTCTTTTAATATATTTGTCAATTTATGTTTCTCCATCATAAAAAAATTACTTGCACAACTATATTGATGAAATTATTGAGATTTCCTAATAGAAGATGATTTGTATGTGACCAATACATTAAATATTTATAATATTCATCAATTAAGGATTCCTTAGGGAAACCATGAACTCTTCCACATTGATAACTAAACATTAAATTTTTCCTCAAAGTTCCCTTACTCTATTCCCTTATTCTACACAAATAAAACAACTTATCATTACATTTATAAATTCTCTAGAGTGCTTCTACCAATATTAATTAAATATAAGATATTGAATAATCTCTCATATATTGTCTCCACCACCCAAATACTCAATGAAATCTCTATTTCTCTTCATTTGTTAGTCCAATATTAAGTTAATGTGCTTGTTTTTAATTAGATATTGTGATAACTGAAAAGGAATAATCCAAAAAACCTTCACACTAATAATGATACCATTTAGTTTCTCATCAATATATTCTCTATTACATTCATCATTAATGTAGTTTGTTTTTATTCTCCCCATTAACTAAATAAAAAATAACTAAGTGAGTAACAATATTCATAGTTTCGAACCACAAAATCATGAATAAACACTGATAATATTTCTAAATCAAGTTACCATTATTTGAAAATATGAAACCATAGACATAAAGATGACCATTAATTTTTATAATTTGTGTAAATACTTTACGATGGATTGTAAATAGATTGTGAATATATGAAGAATATCCCTCAAGAGTGTAAAATAATTTGTATAGAAAGTCTCATCTCATGAACATGGTGACGATCTTGTTCATCAAATGTTCCCTTTTCAGGGTTATTACACCTATGTACCTCTGTGTTATAGACACATTCACTTGTGGTATCCAAACAAGGATGTAATGTCTAGGAAACCACTCACTCTATCCATTTACAAAATTCTTTTACTTTTTCATATATATATATATATATCCTTAGATTTATACTTATACATAGCCATATATCTACCATTATACATATCCTCAGCATCTCATTAAGGATTTATCATCCTAGATTCCTAATATTAAATAAATTTGTCCTCTGATACCATTGTAAATACCCAAACCTCGCATACATATATATTACACAGTTTATATGAATATTAATTAAAATACACAAACATACCCTTATGGATAATAAAGCAATAGTTTCTTTGGAAATGCTGAAACATAATAAAATGGTTCATAATAGTTCAACATCATCTCCCATATAGTTTCACATAACTTGAAAAAATATTATAAATATTAAATGTAATACATATCATCCTAATATATAGAAAATAATCATAATAAAGTGTGCTATTAGATTATATGTAATGGTGAAAAACAATAAATACATAAACATAATGTGATTAAAAGGCATGATAATATGACTATAACATATGAAAGCACTTCCTTTTATATCAAATGTCAAACTCTTCATTCTTGGAATAAATAAGGGTACTTAAAAATACATGAATCATGATGAAATCAAATAACACGATCCATGGTAGCATAAAATTTAATAAATACATTGAATTTTGTAATATAGATATATATATTAAATCATTTTCTTTGTATTCAAGGATCACTTCCAAAACATTCATAGTGGAAAGAGTTCGGTACTCAAACTATTGTAGTAGTCAAGGCTCAAAAACAAGACTGTAATGCTTGAAAATTTATTTCATTATACTGTATTAAACCCCATTTTAGCCATTTTTTTGTATCATGAGATATCAATCTTTAAACAATGCATTGGTGGTAGATATAGTTCTAAACCATCTTTGGTTAATACATTACCACCACACATGGTTATAATGTAACCACTATCAAATAATGAATACTATACATAAGTGTTCCAAAAAATCATAAAATATTAAATATATTAGAAACCAATAAATAAAATGGGCTTCAAAAAACTTGTATCATATATGAACCCATATAAATATATAGGGTTAATATAATATTTCATCATATCAAAACCCATAGAAATTATATACGTTTCATCAATATCTCTTAATTACAAAACATAACTATATATTTAAATAATAAGAATGTTATCCTTAGATTATGTACCATTAAAATCATAAGTAACATCAATGTATGTCATCGTAGATGTAAAAATATTTTTAATTAACAGTTGGAACATTTTAGAGGAATATAACCCTTCTAAATTGAAGAAAACATTTTTTTAAAAAAAATTTCATAACAAATTTCAGTGAAAAGAAACTTCATAACTAATAAAGGAATCATTATGAATAATTTATAGCATTTATTTATGATAATAACCATTTATAATTGAAAGAAAATGTTAAAATATAAAATATTTTAAAATTCATTTCGTTGAAAAAATCCTAGGAAAAATATAAAATAATTATTTATAATAATTTAACTCATTTCTTGGAAAATTAAAATTATTAATTTGAAAAAAAAAATTCAATCATATAAAATATTCTTAAAACATTTCACATTGAATAATTCTCAAAAGTTAGAAGGGGTATTTATTTACTTAGAAAAGAACGTTTTAATACCTAAAACATTTTAAAATCCATTTATTTGAAAGTAAAAACGCAAATTTATAAAGGATGATTTATAACAATATGCCATCATGATGACATAAAATACCATTCATGTTGGACACTTTGAAAAATTGATTCCTTTCACATTTTCATAAAAATACAAACCTACATTATTATGAAACAAGAATAGTGATTCATATAAAAAATAATTTTTAGAATTAAGACATTTGTAAAAATATATTTAAATAATAAATTGTATATTGTTAATAATCTGTTTTTTTAAAACATGTATTTGGAAGAAAAAATTTGACTAAAGAGTAAAATAACATGGTTTTTGTGTAAAACCTAATTCGGAACTATTCAGTATAGAAAGTCACAAAATTGAAAATAAATTATTTATTATCTAAAAACAACAATAATATAAGAAAATATATGTGTTTCTAGAGATATAGTTCAAAATATTTCATTATTATAATCATAAACATAATAAAAATAAAAAAATGATTAGATTGTATCATAAAACCCAATCCTGGTTGATAACATTGAATCATTCCATCCATGAGTTAATAAAAAAATGAAAATAAAAAAAATCATATTATAAACCAAATCATTATATTACATGTCAATGGTGTTCTATATACACCTCATAAAATTCGATAAGTGAATTATTCAATATACGTCTAAATAAAAGAAAATTATGATAACAATTCCCTACCATATTGTTAAATATGAAATTTTAATCCCCATTAAAGTGATATCTAAAAATGGATATGTAAAAGAACATAATTATCAGGATAATACTAATAAAATAAATTCATAGAAATTATATGAACCACATAAAAGGAAGAAATGGTCCATATGGAACATGTCTCAGAGAAGTAAAAAGTGAGACTGAAATCCCTAATTATAACTCTCAACATCATTTGTAGATGTTCTTACATAATGAATAATAAATATATGTTTCTTATAATTATATTTCAGAACCATAATTATATTTATCATTCTATATATAAAAATTATATAAACTTCTAGTATCAATTTATGATAAATTTATTATTAAAATTACATTTCAAGTAATAAATGCTACATTTTCCACGTATTTTTTTATAAATTTTTATCCTCTTAAATTGACAATGGTTTCATAATCTCCAATATTTTAACCATAATATTAATATAATATATATTCAATGCAAATTTATTTATATATATCCATAAAATCATGTAATAAAAAAGGAAATAAACAATTAATGGAGATGGTAGGTTATATGTTTGAATGAATGATTTTTCCATTTTCTAGATGTATGAAATGAGAAAGAGGTAATTTATATAATAATTTAATAAATCCATTTCATCATCTATATAAACTATAATTGAAAAACACGTCACATCGGTTCATGAGGTTGAATTATGTCATACAAATGAGAGACATTATTGTTTTCCAATGGGATGGGGGGTAAGAAGTTAGAAGTAATATTGTAATTATATAGGTATAATAGTATCATATATATCATATATAAATAATAAATAAATAATTATATCATTCCTAGAGATGTGGCGAGGGAAAATGAATAACAACGGTTCACAAGATTGTAGTCTACCAATGAAATTACTGACATTTTAATACCTTATTTGATGACCATTGACAAGGATTTAGGTTATTCCATAAAATTGTGAACTTATTATTATATATAATTTAAATAGGTAATGATATCAATATAATTTAAAAATAATTGAAAGAGGTGGTGGAGGAATGAAAATAAATGCACAATTTGGGGCATTCCCACTTCAAGAGATAACTTATTTTGGTTTGAATCAAAATTATTATTACATTGGTTTTAATGAAAACTATAGACAATAGGATGATATGAGGTAAGCGATGAAATTATTTAAGTAGGTATTGTCTTAATTTTTAGTTTTTTATGTCTCAATAGTGGATGATAGGTGTGGCAATTTATAAGTGAGGTTTGTGGGACAATTATAAATGCTTAAATGAAAATGGTGTTCCTGCTTTTTTCATATTCCAAATGGGACATTATAAAACATTAGTGGTTATAAGGTCGACATATGGCCATAAAATGTATTATTTTTTTACATTTATTGTACATTTTACCCATTACTAATTTAGGTTAACACCAATATTTAACACATTTTCACCATCAACGTGATAATTAATTTTTTTCTTCTTTTGATATGCCTTGTAGTAAATTATACATTTAATACACTATAAAAAAATTAATATTATTCAAAATATGGAATACATTTTTCCAAATTTCTATCATTTAATGGGAAATATAAATTTAAAATTAAATTTAATAGATGTGATGAAAAAGTTGTTTTCCAATGAGAAATTATTCAAAATAGTAAATAGTTTTTATATAAAACTTAAATATTTAATTGAATATAATGAACTAAATTATATTAATATTTATTTAATTTAAAAAATTATATTTTAAAATCACAACAAAATAATATTTATCTTTTACATTCTTTGAATAATTGTTTTTATATTAAAAACTAGTATTTTCACTATTACCTGATTTTTTTATTGCCAGGTCTTTTTAAAAAAATTACTACAAGATAATTTATAATTTATTATTTAAGAAATGAAGTAAATTTTGTCATTTTAATTTATTATAATAGTCACTAAAAAATATAATAATAAGTTTAAAAATTGCGGAAACACTTTTTTTTGTAAAATAGACTATTTTTGTGTAAGATTGGATTTATTCATATCACTTATATAGAATATTCATACAATTAATGATAAAAAATTTATTAAAAATATTATATATTAATAACATAAAAACTATTAATCATAATTACTTTTTTTAATTAATTTATGTAAAAAACATTTGGGGCACATAAAATATTTTTTAAGATAAAAAATCATTTGATTTCTGATTGTAATTATTTTCATTTATAATTAATTGATCACCAAATAATTATACAAAATAATTGTGTAAACCATATATTTTCAGAATATATTTAATTCTATTCTTACCTTCCTTTCCAATTTCTTGGTTACAAATATCATATTACAAAAAATTAATAGTATTCCACGTTTTGTTTAAACATATTATTGTGTAAAATGCATGCTAAAATCAGTATTATTTGTAACTCAAGATAAAAAGAGTTTCATATGTAATTAAATATAATCATAGCGGTAGATGTAATAAAAAATTTATAAATATTAGATTTATTTAAAAACTAAAATTTTAAAAAATCACGAGTTGTAACATAGTGTACTCTGTGTAAAGATCGTTGCTAGAGAAATAGGAGATATTTCATGAAATCAAATTATTATTTTCCTATTAAAAAAATAAACTAAACCATTTTTTTATATTATGTATTGTAATGATATGTCAGTTATATTCATGTAATAAATTAAAATATCTATTCATAATAGTCATTGGGCTCTAAATTTGGTATCATAGTAGGGTTTAGTTAATAATTGAAGATTATGGTTAGAGAAATTAATAGAAAAACATGTTGATAATTTTTAAGTATATTATAGTACATTAAATTATATGATAATGAATATGTAGTGTGGGTTTCTAGAAAATACCTCTCTCTAGATAACATAATTTGAAATAATGATTTAAAATATGCATCTAGAGGTAATAACCCCAAAAAATGTTGGTCGAGTATATAATGGAAATCATTCTAGAGCATGGTGGTGGGACCCTTACTATATTATTGGTTAAACAATATAGTGGTTCTTATTTCCTTAATTCAATTTTTGTAAAAACCATTATGAAATAATTAAATACTTAATGATCAAGGATAACATATTATGACATTAATAATCCGTATATTTAAAAGATTTTTTCATGATTTGTAAATCTAAAAAAATTCATGAATATATAATTTCCCATAGTTATTATTGTTACTCCATCTTTGATATTTTATTTTAGATAAATATTGAAACCCATAGAAATTGAGTTAGCAATCAATGAGACAGATAATGAAATGATATTTATCATGGGAAACTAAGTGGGAGTGTAATTGGAATGTGGAGCCAAATGATTATGCCTATTTCGATATCATGAAATTTGTTAATCCAAATATACATATTTTTCCTCAATAATTGGTAATATATAAGTAAAGCAGTCATTTATGGGAAGAAAAATGGAAATGATAATGGAGGAATGAAAATTCAAATTTATTCATGTTTTGGAGGGAAAAGCATGTAAGATAATGTCAAAAATGAGGGAGAAGATGTTTTAATTATGGAAATGAAGGTTGTGGATAAATGAATCCCCTATTAATTAGATGTAGTATAGGTGGGTAACATAGTCATTATTTAATTCAATGCTCTATTCCCATGGCTAACACCTATAGGAAGGATGAGAAGATTATATAAAAATTATTTAAGTGGAATGATTAATGTGATTATGTGTTTTGACTCAATAATTATATTATTTAAGTTTTTTATCAATTTTATTCTCACTATAGAAATCATGTAACATATAAATATTTTCTAGTTGAAGTGTTTTTGTGGTAAATTAAGAGCTTATCCAAGTAGAAAATTCTATTTTATTGAATAAAAATTTATATATGTATAAAGAATTTCCTTTTACAAAAAACCTATTTTTAATAAATAAAAAATTTCAAATTGTTAATCATCAAATTATATAAGATCATTATTGAGAACACTTTTTTTATCCAGATCATAATCCAGATAGTCAGCTGGCTGATATGAATTAGTAATGATGTAATTCGTGTATCAGAAACTCTCTATATAATTCATACATCTATTATTATGCATCCATGATTTAGAAATAGTCTTAATTCTGTTAGATTAAATAATTGTAGTAGAATCAAATTCGAGTTATTAATTTCACTAAATTCATTTTTATTGCATTTAAACTAAATTTACCACTCTAAGAATTTAAACACGAAGAGATATAATAGCTCAACATGGAAAACAATGAGATCCAAAGACTGAACCATTTGAATTTCTTAAAATATCACAAAACCCTAATTGATATAGATATTTAGCTGATGATCCGATTGTGAATCATTATATCCCTCTAGATAGAAGAGTAGTCCATAATACATTAACTCATCTAAAACAGTGCTAAAAATTTATATAAATGTTATCATTCTTATAAATCGATGGATCATTATTATAGATGTTGAATATATATATTTTGATGTGAATTCAAAGTTTTCATTCTAACCATAATATGGGAAAGTGATAATTATAGGTACAATGGATTATGATCATGAATCAATTTGTTAATAAACATTCATATAATCTCAACCACATATACACTAGCCACATGGAATTGACTAAAGAGATTATTTGAGAAAGGATGCCTTATGGAAGATTAAAAATGATCTTGTACCAATCCTATATGAGGAATGAAAAATTAATTAATATTATAGAAATTAATATATAGAACTACAGTGGTTACACAACTCATAAATGGAATATTAATATCTTCATTATCGTTATTATATATATATATTTTTGAGAGAATAGAAATTTTAATAGACATAAGGATCTCATCAGTATAGATCTTGGACTGTTCAAACCTCCATAACAGTTTTAATATAGACGTAGATACCCATATCCTATGAATTATACTATCCCATGTGTTGACATGCCCAGTAGATGCCTTCGTCTAATATAGCATGGATGTGAGTGTCCCATACGTTAATGATCTTATATTTGTATGTCATCCCCATTAATAAACTCGTGATTGCATACCACACTCTTAATTTCTCCATGAAACAGATAAAAATTTGTATCCATTTTTTCCTTAATTGATACAATAATATGAAATAGGTAATATGATTTAAAAGATTAATGAGAGTCATACGAATCTAATCCCCCCAAATCTATTGGAGTATCTAGACTTACACAAAATGCTAGAGAACTAAAATATTGGGGATGGGGACCTTGATAATAGTTCATATATAAGATTTAATATAGTTTAAAGTTATATATTTAAGCCTTTATAGTAATGTGGATCTATGAAAACCAAGAGACACCGATTTTTCATTAATGATACATCTCAAAAAAATATTCCTTATGAGATTGAATAAAGTTGCGAATAATTTTTTTCAAAGGCCACTATTACAAATAGGTTGAAAAAACTTTCTCGTAGAATAGTAATAATCATTCAATGATGAGTGTCCCCCTTTGATTAATGTTTTAAATAAATATATTTATGTTCTTATGAATATTATTTGGCCACTTGAAAAAAATGAGTTAATTGTAAAACATTGAAACAATTACTACCTTTAAAATTCCAACCCCACTATTCATCGAAAACGATTTTTCATTCCACAAATACAAATTATTTTTAATGTATCTCAAATTGTGAGTAAAGTGAAAATATTAAGATATTCACCAAAACATAGGGACACTAATATTTGTAAATATGATCAAACTTATTTGAAGTGAAGCACATTAATAATTTCATCATTTCTATTGGTAGAAATTTTTTTCAAATGTATAATAAATATTTTTTCCATCTAATCTCTTTCCCTAAAACAATTGAAACATTATGTAGGGAATATTTCTTATTTTTAATGTTTCACTTGTATCCATAATTTAGGAGGGTGATTTCATCAATATAAAAGATTTGGGTGGGTGAAACTCAACCTTTGAAGGCTATAATGAGTTTATGATTATGTATATCTAACATATTAATATTATATATGATTTAATAGTCCTCTTTAATTGATTAAATAATGGTGGTGAGTGTGTCATTGTTTCTAAAACCTCAATAACACGTGTAATATCCCACCAGACAATCATTGATAAGATAAAAAATGGAAAGCGATGAGAATAATTTTTATGTACATGGTGATATTTGTATGAAAATTAAAGCTAGTATGGATCATACAAATTAACCCCAAGTCCATCGCATCAAAATATATTTTACTTCACATTAAAAATTAATTTAACCTCTGTTGGTAGATTTCTAGATACTTTTCACACATTTATAGAGAGTGATTATTAAGGCATGTATGACCCTCTTCTTAATGAATATAAATCAATTTTTTTGAATAGTCATGTTTCAAATTTTTTCAAGCCGATTAGATTTGATTTCAATAATAATTTTATTGATCATGTCAACATGATCCACATGTACAAAGTTATTTATTTAATTGGCATTATAAAAATTTTGGGTTAGGGAATGAAACGGGTCATTTATTCCTTAATTAATATTAAATACTTTAAAATGAATTAAAATAATGAAAAAATAATTATTAATACCCTCCTAACAGGTCAGAAAAAATAGAATACTAAAAAAACTAGACTACAGGAAGTACTGATGTTTTGATAAATTTTAGATTTTGTCATCTCAAAATAAAAATCAATTGAGGCAATATTTTTATTTTATTTTTGATTGAAAGTCATGGGAATTATGTCCTCCAAAATATTTGAGTAGGTATTTATACATTGTAATTGGTTCTTTTTTAATGTTGTGATGTGATCATAATGTTCATTTATATTGTAAAACAGAACTTATGATTATTGAGGATTGATAAGGGAACATTAAAATTATTTTCTATTTGAAGGGAGTTGAAATTTTTGGAATTTATGTCACCATTGTTAATCCATTTCACATTAAAATTATCTCCCTTCATGTGTCCCATATCTTTTAATTTTTTTGAGTAAATAGGAATAAACAATTTCTTGATCAATACCTATATAAAAATCATTGCCTGTGTAATTTTCTGAACTGATATGATGATATGATTAAACATATGAAATATTCTTATCAATAGATATAAAATAATCACTACTCCACTATTTAATTTTCAACATGAATATTTTCAAATTTAGGGCTCAATACAAGGCATCATTTTTTTAGTTAATATAAATCCAAATATCATGAACATACTTTTTTCACCTAAGATGAAATATCCAAGATTTGGTGAATTTGAAATGTAAAAGAGGTCTCATAACTCTCCTAATAGTATTTTACAAATTTGGATGATGATATGAGTTAATTATAGAAAGGGTGGTATAAGAAATATAATCACAAAAATCATGTACAACAACAATGGAAAAGGTCCTATTTAGTTTACAAGATAATATTTTGTTAAGATATATTATATACAATGCATAGTTGGCACTCACCAAATTAACATCAATGATAATTCTACTTGAAACACATGCCTTAAATTCTATGATTGAAGGGGCAGGATTATTTATATCTACCATTGCATCAAGGATGAATATAACATTAAATTCCTTATGTATAGTCTATAAGGAATTGATTGACACATAAAAATAATATATGTTATACCATAAGTCCCACTAATCATTACAACCATTATAAACATAAATTAAGAATAAAAAATGATGAATTACCATGAAAATAAATCTAAATGTAACCATTTATTTTGTATAATTTATTAAAAAACTTCCTCTAGTACATAAATGTATTAAAGAAAATAGTCTTTTAATATATATTTAATACTTATTTGTATCAATTAGGTGATAACCCAATTTTTTAGGGAGGAAATACTTGAGGAGAAGATACTAATTGTTTCAGATAATCCCATGTGTTCTCGGTATTTATTTTTAATAAAGATCCTAATATAATTGGTTGTTTTGGGTTTGGACAAACCCTACAAATTCTAGAAAATAATCACAATTCACGATTGAGTCAAGGGATAGAGCCGTATTTTTCGTGCCTATTGAATTCTTTTTTATGAGATACTTCGTAACATTACCATCTTGTTTACCTTATAAGATATGGATTATTCATAATTTATAATCGCAAAATATGAAATGGAATTACAATTTCACTTCCTAAACACATTTAATGAAAGGTTGTTTTCAACAGTATAACATTTCTCATTTATAGGAGGTAATATTTTCTCAGGCCTTCCATTATTACCACTTACTCCATTGTCATTTAATAGATCTAGAGTTATATCATTGTAATTTTTCTTAACTTATTTCAAATTAGTTATAGTGAAGTAATTTTCATAATGATTATAGTTCCCATATTCCATTATAAAAGAATATTTTCCAAAAAAAATTCTTCATCTATGGGAAAAAAAATTATTTTGGGATTCCATCTCAACCATTACTCCATGAATATTATGATATTGGGATATAGAGTGAGTTTTTTATTTTAAAAATTAATCAGAGGCCCTAAAATGGATATTAATATCATTGATCATAGATTTTGGAATACATTATGATGTATCATATCATCATCCAAAAATAATTTATATGGAGTAACATATATAATACTTCTTAAAAGGTTGAATTGATGTAATATAATAGATGTGATCATATATTTTAAAATAAATTCCATTATTATGATAATTAACAATATTTTAGATGATCTAAATAATTTCAAGGGATATGATAGAATCTATACTGTCTTATGGGATACCTTCACCCACCATATTAAATATAGGAACAATGATATCATTTAATTATAAAGGTGTAATAGATATATTTTTCCTTATCTACACTTCACCAATAAGAATATAAATTAATTTTATAGTTATTTAAATTAGATTAATGATGAATGATTGTTTAATATTCACCATTTTTTATATTCATTTTATTATATGGTTAACCATTCTTCATGATAATATGATTGGGGTTTTTAGTCCTATTAACCGATTTCTATGAATTAAAATCAAAATATTTGTTATCCAATTTTTAAACCACACGATTGTTGATAAATGAGTAACCAGAAAAATATTTAAACATTATTATAATGTGGGATGTATTCATTCACCAACATAACTTATAATTTGTGATCATTGGAAATGTTGATGACGACATCCATTAGAATTGAATCATAAACAGAATTAACGTGAATTCTAAATGATTGGTCCAACTATCCATTTAGTGTACATAGGTCATATTTTAGTGGAATAATTACACAATAATCGAGATCATTGATAAAAACACAATTTCAAAATACTGATATAATACCACGAGTTCTATCCCAAATATTTTCCAGGTAATTCTTTTATTTAATTGTATTAAAATGGATATCTCATTCCAAAATTCATATAAATATACATTTAGTATGTAATATATCTAATTTTATAGCCAAATTATGATATTCGTTGCTTACTAGAAGAGTGTGGAATAAGCCTCTTCTAGTAAGGAATCATTTATATTTTCTATTACCCTAGTAATTAGAAATTCCATATTTATGATTTATAATGAACAAGACGATTACCCAATTGAATATATGATATAACATTGGTTAGATAACATACACATCTCAATATCATACCAATGATCTTCTACAAATATAACCATAATGAATCCACCATCATCAATTTTTTAAAATATAGGTGGTGTAGGAAAAGAATACTTGATTAGTGATATGATGACTAAGTGGTTTAAATTATATTTAAAAGAGATTCCTAATATTTTGCATTTATGGATTATATTTTATGATTTTATATAAATAATAATTATAGAGTAAATTTTTGGTAGCATTTATGTTTTCAGGGAGTTTTTATAGTGATTCGTGTCAATTTTAGAAAGGACTAGCTTGTTTCAAGGGAATATACAAATAATGAATTCTAGTTTTTATTGTCTAAAATTATCCGTTTTTTATATTGTTTTTTGTTTAATGTAATGTTTTTATAAAAATAATCTGTGAAATTCTTTCTATTTTTTCTATTTTTAATTTTACCAAATAAATTTTGAATTATTCTAAGGGTTAAATATTCTAGAATGGATTAAGATGATTATAGTATGTTATTATTTAGAATTACTAGATTAATATATAATATTTATCAATATTTGATAACATATTCTAGTGATATTTTATTTTACAAATATTTAGAGATTGTAGTAATGAATTTTTTGTATTTTTGGGATCTTATGGTCAGTGAAATGTTCATTTTAGTGCATTAGGTATGAAAATTATTCATGAATATTTATGTTTTAGGGTAATAGATGAAGTATTAATTGATCAATACACAAACATAGGAGAGTTTTTTTTATTAAATTTAAATAAATCAATTAAATATATATATTTTATTTTCTCCATCTTGATAATAATAGAACAAATGAAATATAAAAATAATTATCTTAAAATAAAAATGGTATCGTATTAACTTAATTTATGGTCTTCTAACCAATGAATGATTTATTTATTTTTTGTTTTTAACACCCATATGTCTTTGTTCTCTATCACTCTATATCGGTCCTTGGATGATATTTTTTTCTCTATATCTATGTTTTAGCATTCGATCAAGGTTCTCCTTATCTCGGAACCTGATTGTGTGTTGTTTTTTATAACCTTTAAATTTTCCTCTTACATTATTCAAGGTATTTATACTATCCCTTTGTATGATGTGGGTTTTCAGAAAAGTATATAAAAAATATTTATCCTTTTTAACAAGATTAATATCATTTGGGTGAAAATAATTTGGGGGGATAGAATTAAAAAACCCTAGATTTTAGAATATATATCTCCTTAAATAAATTCAATGTGTTTGATATCATACATGACATAAAAAAATAATACCAAAATTTAACATGATATATTATAAAATATATTACCTTTAATGTGTTTTATTTTCAATTCTACATAAGAATCCTCTTGATACATGAGTTTAGTGTAAGTTAACTTTTGGGCTTAACGACACATTTTTTTATAAAAAAATATTTTCATATGTGGAATGTGTTTCTGTAGTAATTAGTTAAATAAGTAAATATTTATTATTAATTTTAAGGAAATAATTTATTATATATTTAATGTAATTCTATTACATTTATTCTATGGTTTTTAATAGATAGGGAAATAAAATATATCTATTTTATTGATAAAGTCTCAGTTTTCTAAAAATGGGCTTCATTACATATTTAATGATTATATTAAAATAATAATATTTAACAAATATGAATTTATTGATTAAAAATATATTAAAATGTTAGAAAATTTAAGATTAAATTTTGTAAAAGATCCATTTTATTATTTATGAGTATTAACAATGTAAATCATTTTTCATCGTAAGAAGTGTTAAATGGGAAAAGCATCAATAAAACTATATGATAATGCTTTAAAATTTATATAACACCTTCTATTGTCCTATTGTTTTTGTAATTTTCTACAATGACCGACAATATATTTAAAATATGGAAGATTTCTGCCATTATTATTTTACAATGACCTTTATATTATTTAATGAAAAGTATATATAAAAAATATCACTCTCTTCACATTAATATCAAAAATTACACATCATAATGATAAAATAAGGTTAATTATATCGATAAATATATATTTCAAAAATGAATTATTTTTTATCATGATGATTTAATTTTAAATTTTACTAATTGATTTATTAAAATAAATTCTTACACCAGGATGAAACAGTATTTGTTTAAATAATAGAAACTATAAAATAAATGTTTTCAAAAATAATAAAAGTAATAAAAATTTTGATGATTTTTTTCTTCCATGATTCTTCATAAAAATATATCATAATATTTATGTTTAAAGTATATATTTTAATAATACTTCTATAATGTTATCATTAATGTCATATTTTTTAACAATTTTGAAAATGACTTTAATTTTATCTAACATTAAATAATACATTATGAAATGAATTAAAATTCATAAAAATATAATATTTGGTCATTTTAAAGAATAATAATATATAATATCATTTAGTTCCCCTCATAGGTCACTTTTAATTTTATATTAAAATTATTGACCCTTAATGAAAAAATTGATATCATGGTAATTGTAAAAAGGGTTAATTGGAGGTGTTAAAACAATATGAATGCTTATAACATCAAAAAAACATTTCAACGGATCATTTAATTGTAATAATTATAGTATAATATTCATGGATTCAAAATATATCTACTTGGAGACACATTTATGTAAAAATTAATATTTATTAATTTAATAATTTATGTTCATCAGGGGTTTTATCCTACTAATTATGAAAGGGAACCTCCTATCCTTCCATATCTAAAAATAATGGACAATCTAGCCCATCCAATCCCTACTGTAAAACTTTTTTAAATTACATACCCATTTTTCTAATTTTTCTGGTAATTCTAGATGACCATTATCTTAAGGCTTAAGTTTCTTTACAAAAGTTGATTCTCAAAAAAGATGTATAATACATGACTGGTTACATTAATTTTTATTTTCCCTCATACCAACTCTAAATATATGATATCAATTAAAAAATAATGAAATAATTACCATAAATATATAAACTTATTATTATTATAAATTATCAATCATTATCTACCTCATTTCTATAATATGGGAAAAGAAAACACCAATTTTTCTTAGGTGTGTACTTCTATATACTTGAAGTGAAGTTATTTTTTTCATAACTATTTAACAATATTTGTTCAAATAATATACTTACTCATTTTATGATATATTTATGATTTGTTTTTAATTATGATCTATTGTTTAATTTTTATTCATTCCAATTATCGAAAAATGGAAACATCACTCATTCATAAGTAGAAACTACCATCACAACGAAGTGATGTAATTCAATTTTCATTAGAACTTTATGTGAAATGTTATAAAAATATCTATAATGATTAATTAGGATATTAATGAAATTATTTATATTTTATTTATGATAAAACCATTATAAAATTGTATGTACAGAGACATCTTTACCAAAAAAGTTCTTTAAATTAAGTAGTAATAATCATCAATATTATTTTCATAAATAATTCTTAAAAAATGGTTGATAAGAAGTTCTAATTTAATCATATATGGATTGATATATATAATAATTTTTAATTCAAAAAAGTATAATATATTCATATTTTTCATACATGAGCTTCAAACATGTTTGATGCATTATGAGGCATGATATAAGAGTTTCTCATGTCACATTTACTTCCATGACACATATTCTATACTCAATAATTTTTTCTTTTGTGTGGTGTATATCCCACCCATTAATGTATTTTATGAATAATTTCATTAAAATTAAGTGTATTGTAGAAAACCATATATTTTTAACTCTTTCATGAGGTTTTGAGAGAGATATTATATTGTATAGAATTATCACCATAAATTGTCTTCCATGAGACCAATTTTATATTATACATACATCAAATTTTATGAATTACATATAATAAACATTTAATATTTTTTATCATGAATTTATTGACATACATGGTATTCAGTGATTCAGTTGTATTAATTTTTTTCAAGTGGATTGTGATTCCAAATTTACCAATGGGGCATGGAATTTATATTTCAATCTAATTTTAATATTGATTTTTTAATTCTTAAATTTATATTGATAAAATTATAGGATACATATTAGATAAATATCTTTAATTATTCCCCTACTCATTTCATTTAAATTTTGATTTTTTACTACAATTTCAATAAATTTTCTTCTAAAAATAACTGAGAAATGTTTTTAAAAGTTGAAAACATGTTTCACTTAATTTGTTTCGAAAACTATTTTCTTTCACACACATGTATTCTAAAATATTTTCATGAATTATTTAGATTATTCTAAAATGAATTTTCAAAGAAATGTTTCTTATTTTTTCTATTTTAGAAAACGTTTTAAATCAATTTTGTATCATTTTTTGATAAAGTAATGTTTATTAAAGGAGTGAGATGAATCATTGTTTTTAATCAATTATGACATGATCATAAAATCCCTTCATCATGATTAATCAATTTTTGTAATCATCCTTTTTTATGTTTATTTTCAATGAATTTTTCTTTATTATGATATGCAAATTTTTTGAATTTAAATAATAGGATTCAGTGGGAAAAGATTATTGTCCCCCAATAAATATCCCTGTAATCTTTTAAATCAATTATTCATCTATGATACTATCATGTAATGTTATATATGTTTCATGAGGGATATGATTCTATGATATAATCATTATTCTCTCTCTAGATGGTCTATCATTATGATATTCATTTGTTTATGGAATTCATTCATTTCCCATGAGTTATGTTATAATGAAATTATGATATGATTAGGGAGCCCATTTGTTTTTAGGGGTTATGCTATAATGAACTTTTTTTGATATTGTGGTTAACATGTGTTTTGTTTCCATTTTTTGATGTGTGGGTAGTTTAAATCCCTCTAATGAATAAGGTATGACCGTATATATCATGATATAACAATCGGAAATGAGATGATGTGACTATACACTAAGTGACACAAGGAGGGATGTATAGTCCACTATGATATAAGAATAATGTGGTAATTATTAATCCACTATGATGTTAGAAATAGGTGGTGATTCATGATCCATAATGAAATTGTTGTTTCTATAGTTATCTTAAACATATAATGTGGTTTCACTACCTAGGATGGTGCCAAAATTTCATAAAATGTGTTTTATGATTTTTATTTATACTATTGGTTCAATAATATTCATCAATATTAGGAATCATGACTTTTGTATTGATTAGTGTTTATGACCTAACTCAGTTTCTTGATTTGTGATAGATTTTCTGTAAACATTGTGAGTAATGGACATATCATATTCCAGTATTATTATCTGATGCTCACATGTAATCATTGATTTATATCAATCATGTTTACCATTATGGGGAATCTAATATCACCCTTTCTTATGTTTACTTTCCCAACATTATAAAGTTTGGTTTTATGTAGGGAATGTATAAGAATATTACGTTATGGGAAGATATTTTTGGCAGATACTAGAGATTAATAATTCAATTGGTTGGTTAAATGTCTATTTTATATATATACTAATTGTAGAGACCCGAAGCTTGATGTACATTGATATTACATTACATTTGCGGAATTCATAGTACATAACAAAAACACACACACAAGGATCGTAATAGTTTAGTGTCCTTGGAAACTCGGAATAAAATATTCTAATCCTGGTGAAAGATCTTCAATATCTCCCATAAAGATCTTACTTTTTTTTATACCTAAAACCTTTCTTTATATCCTGGGGAAAAGAAAACATAAAAGGGTGAGCTCAAATGCTCAGTAAGGGTAAACAAAATAAATATCAATCATATCATATTCATAAGAAAATAACATTTTGGAATTCTTAACCTGCAAAAGAGAGCATAATCTCATAACATGGAATAAATCATGGCAGTGAAATGTAATCACAATAATCATAACTTAAAACATGAAACATTGTGGCATACACACATAATCATAGAGAATCATTTCTTGTTAGTCAAGACTCATTGCCAAGACTATCTTAGTGGACAATGTCCATTTCTGAACCGAGTTACCCTCGTTTCAGTCTTGCTTCACTGAACCTGTATAACCTATCGTTCCAGCCATGTCTATCTCATGAGATATAAAATATTTACCCAATGCATTGGAGGGAGATATAGGTCCCACCCATCTTATAATGAATCCTTTCTTATGTGTGCCACATAATCATAAATCATACATCATCGCATAACACATGTAACAAAAATTGTATTCTTGAAACATCATGACATCATAAAGCAAACCATATAAGGTAAATGACTTCATAAAAATAATTCCCTCACAACATAATCAAATCAATGTAATAATAGGGATAAAAACAGAACCCTATATTATCTTAGATGGAAAATATTTTTGATAAGACATTTGAACTCCATTCTTGAGGAAAATATCCTTTCTACTTCAAAAACACTTTTTCTTTCTTAAAATGTCATAAAATTCTAAACTAAAAGAAGTTGATTAAAAATAAACTTGAAAACTTGTAAAGGAAGCTTCTTGGAAATAATGTTTTAAAAATCCATTCATGCCGTATAAGTTAAAAAAACATTAATCGTACTTTTGTCGGAAAAGTCAAAAAGTACCTCGTACGACAAAAGATTCCTTTCATAGATATTACTAAAAACTCACCGAAGGGTAAAAATGTATTTAAACAATTGTAGGTGGATGGAAATAATATTACATATTGATGAAACATGGATGTGGATGATAAAATACACCCCAGTAAATACTTACGAATAAACAATCTCGAATAAAAATGAGATTGTGATATTTCCCTTACTTTAGGTCCGATTTGCTTTGTACGTGTCCGAAGCTCCTGTATAATGGTTTAAATAATGTTATTGACTTATTCCAGAATCATACATATTGATATGATATCATATATGGTCATATTCTCAGCTTCTTGTTAGTAATATTTCATTGTTACTTGTTACTCGGGTCTTTATTGCCTTTTGTTCTTATGCGTGTTTTGCCGAATACATTCTTATTCTTCTTTTAAGGTTATAGATAACTTATATCCAGAATGGTATTAGTGTAACATATATCATATTTATTCATTCAATTCATTTATATAATTACTATGTAATGATGATCATGTAGAACGAGCCGCATCACATCGTGGAGACGGTATTCCGTACGTACGCACGAGTGATGATATCGTTCCTATGATCGTGGAACTGTATTGGAGTACATATATA
The DNA here is from genome assembly GCA_963277665.1 of Viscum album. NCBI lineage: Eukaryota > Viridiplantae > Streptophyta > Magnoliopsida > Santalales > Viscaceae > Viscum > Viscum album. The sequence continues at coordinate 1,425,087,430 of OY728156.1, read as the reverse complement.
TTATTTCAGTATCAATATTACTTTATAATAATCATAAATAGTTTCTCATTACACCATTATACCCATCCTTGTAAGGTGGTGGTGGAAAATAGATTACACCACGGCGTGGAGACGGTATTCCGTACGTACGCACGCGTTGTGATTTCATTTATCCGTAGGATGGATAGAAGGTGAATTAGGGTTGTTTCACATTTATAATAACATATCAGTATGTAAGTAATACTGATGTTATTACTTTTTCATGAAACAACTAAAGAAGATGAAGTTGAAGAAGAAAGAAATTGAAAAGATCGGTAATGGATATTACCTCTTCTTTGGAACGCCTCTTTGAATCCTCCACATAGGGAACGAATATTGGTCTTTGAAGAAGACCAGGACCTCTAGGATTCTTCTAGGAAAGTGGAGAGGAGAAAATTGCAGGGGTTGGCCGAGCTTGAGTGCTCAAATTGGTGTGAGGAGGAGGGGGAGGAGGTGCCCTTTTATAAGGGAGGAGAGCGGCACCTTAGGAATATCTCAAAATATTATTTTATATTAAAGTCAAAATCAGTTTATAATGGCTCCAAAGGGTCTTATTTCGAAGCTAAAGTGGGGATGGGTCTAAATCCTATCAACCAATATGATTTAGACAAGTTTAGGGTATTATTTTAACCTTATCAATTAGATTTAACTATAAGTTAAATAATTTAACTTTAACCGTGTCTTTTTGTTTTCTTTCACTATATGGTTAATACACTTACTATAACATGACAAAAGAACCCCAGATTGTTTATTATTAATATATATATCCTTATCTAAGTCATTTGTCCGAACCTTAGATTTTTAGGAATAAAATAACAATTAATAATATAATATTTGATTTAAAAACTATTTGGTCTCAATTTTGACACTATTTGATATATGATTTTTGTGAAAGTCATAACAGAATTATATGTTCGAACAAAGTTTATTAAATCAACATTAATATATCATAGTAACCTAGAAAATTAGTGGAATTCATAAAAATTCTCAAATTACATTCATTTTGGTGTTTATAACATCAATTATGTCAATATTTCATTAATAAGATAATTACTGCATCATCATTGTGTCATAAATAAATTAAAATATATAATGTCTAAAAATTACAAATAAAATACCATTATGTAGGAAATCTATTTAGCTTTCTAATGAATATTTATAGTCGAATTTATCGTATGTATAAGCCCATATTAAAAATGATTTACCTATTAATCATTGATTTTAACTATTTTAACCCTTCTTTAAATAAATTAATAATAAATGTCCTAATCTAATCCAAGTGGGCCTAAATGGTCATATTTTATTCCTAAGTTTGTTTTTGGTCGAATTAAGCTTAGACAATAGAATTAGGACATGTGTTAGGGTTATAGTAATATCATATTTACCCTTAGTTACCCTATTTACTATTAACCACGGTAAAAAAAGTAAAAAGTTACTATTCACCAAAAAATTATTTTTATCTCATTGAACCACATATTACTTACTGATATAAACCGTGTCTGTCGGATTTTTGAAATTCCATTCAAAGAAGCGGTAAAATTAAGTTTTATGCAAAATTCAGTTTTTAACCTACCACTTAGTGGTTTCACTATTCATCAAAAATTGAAATTTTTCAGAAAAATACCAAAATTTCACCCTAGGCTAATTTCGATATTCCGAATCCAAAAATGAAGTCCATTTTGAAAAATAAAATTTATAAAATTTCAAAAAGTGGTTATTACTATTCATAACGGCTAGTTTTAATAATATTTTAATAGCATATCGTTGTTTAGTGAAACTCGGTATTGTGTACTACACACGCTATCGTGGAAGGTTGAGATTGCGTGTAATGCAAGGCAAGTAAAGGATGTGTGTTGTGCAATCTCCTTTTGGTGTAGCGTACAACACAAGACATTAATAAAATTAAAAAGAATAGTTTTCAAAAAATCTCGGGCTGTTACATTCTACCCCCCTTAAAATGAATTTCACCCTCGAAATTCGTCAGGGTTATAAATAGTATACTATTCGAAAGTTTCATTAATAGAAACCCACATCGTAAAAAGGAATACCAAAACTTGTCTTTAAAAACTAAAGTATGAAATGTAACGATTACCCAAATAAACTAATCACTGGGTTTCCACATAGGTGAAAATATGGATATGGAAGAGAAATCTAACCATCATGTTCTGATGGAGAGTGGTAGAGAACATGGCTATGGAAAAGCCAGTAATCACAAATCCATAGATTTGTGATGATATAAGGTACCATCTGATTTATCAGGTATAAGATCACTAGGAAAACATTTTTGGTTTTCAAGATCATTTCCCTAAAGTTGAAAATTTTCTTAGAATAAATACTTACTTTATTTTGGTACAATCTCACTATTGTTCGTGCCTTGAACAATTTCCACTTCATATCTTAAATAAATGAAGTTGAATTTGTTATTCGTGAAGTGTTAGCAGATCATGTGATAGAATGACGGGTCATTAAATCTGTCTCAAACAAAAGGTTAGCAAAAATTATATACATAAGTCAATCTATAGAGAGATTAATCATATATGGTTCCTAAAATGGACTTATACTTCATATATCGTACTGCTTAATAAAATAAAACTAGTTTCTACTAAAGAGGGACTTCCTGTAGGCCAGTGGTAGGTGATAAAGCCCAGTCTCACTTCGGTTGTGGGTTCGATTCCCATAGCCTTGTCCGAAGCAATGGGTTGTCGCTCGTCCTGCAGGTTTTCCTTTTTCTAAAACATCATTACTATAACATCCCATCAATAATATCGAAAAAACTTCTATCCTTAAACAATACTAACTTATGTCTAACATAATCCATTCCAATATTTAGGCTTATCCATAATACTGCAGTCCACTCTCATAACATATTGAAAAAGATTACCAGAGATTTAATACTGTCGTTAATCCCCATATATCATAAGATATGTCTTGTTGGTCACATTCCAAACATTCAAAGGCCTTAATCATGTATTCTCTTGAATACCCATTGAACCTTAGTGAAAACTTGAATGCAGTTAAAAGTTAACACTTTCCACATACCAAAATCCTCAAAATTATTTATACTCAAACCATGATATCACTTAGTCCTTATATCAATCATGAGTTCATGAATACAATCAAACATCTCATTATCTTCTTATCCTTTCATTATGAACTTATCATCTACTTTCCAAAAGTATCTGAATAACCTTTCATGGTTATCGGTACCATTCATCATACACTTTCAAAACATAAGGAAAGACAACAGTGTAACAATCCTTAGATGTCTCTTTATTCCATGAGATTACTTATACAACATTACACATGATAAACATGTAATAATTCCACTACATTCTTAGAACATTGACCGAGCTTCAACATTTCTTTCGTCTCACATATCATTTGTAGTTTCTTCATCATCATCAACATAAATACTTCCCATACGACCACACTGATTCTCTTCATGAGACTTTCCCTTAGGGCATTGGTTTGCATAATGCCCGTACATTCCACATTTAAAGCATTTAACCATTGTTGATGTCGTAGCAATACCATTATCCTCATCCATGGTGTTAACTGAACCTTTTCCTTTGCACTTACTTGCTTTGTGTCCTTCTATTCCACACCCAAAGCATCTTCCAGTTCCTTTGAAACATTCTCCTTGATGCCTCTTACCACATGATTTACATAGGGGAAATTGAACTTTCTTTCCTCTATGATCATCATGAAACTCCATCTTTCTCTTATTAGCCGAGTCAGGAAACTTACCAAATTTTACTTTATTGATCATATTATGAGATTGCTGATTCAGAATAATAATGATGTTTGGACTTCCAAATCCCATTTCATTATGAAGAATATCATTCCATTGTCCATCATATCCTCCATTATTGTGAATCATCTTGTTTCCAGCCATTTCCTAAAACCCAAAAAGAATAGTGTGAGAGGAAAAAATCAAGCTAGGAAAACAACATAATAAAGGGGGAGTACCTTAAATATCTAACATCTTAGGTTTAATTCTAAGATCGTTAGCCTAATCCTAGTACTATAACCTATACGTATACTTAACCTTAGGGACATCCCTAGACATACCTTAGAAATAACTCTAGGGATCTCACTAACGTTTTCGCATCCTAGTTTCCAAAGGTTGACTAAACCTTTCCTCTGATACCAACTGTAGAGACCCGAAGCTTGACGTACATTGACATTACATTACATTTTTCAGAATTCTTAGTACATAACAAAAACACACACACAAGGATCGTAATAGTTTAGTGTCTTTGGAAACTCGGAATAAAATATTCTAATCCTGGTGAAAGATCTTCAATATCTCCCATAAAGATCTTCCTTTTTTTTATACCTAAAACCTTTCTTTATATCCTGGGGAAAAGAAAACATAAAAGGGTGAGCTCAAATGCTCAGTAAGGGAAACAAAATAAATATCAATCACATCATATTCATAAGAACATAACATTTTGGAATTCTTAACCTGCAAAAGAGAGCATAATCTCATAACATGGAATAAATCATGGCAGTGAAATGTAATCACAATAATCATAACTTAAAACATGAAACATTGCGGCATACACACATAATCAAAGAGAATCATTTCTTATTAGTCAAGACTCATTGCCAAGACTATCTTAGTGGACAATGTCCATTTCTGAACCGAGTTACCCTCGTTTCAGTCTTGCTTCACTGAACCGGTATAACCTACCGTTCCAGCCATGTCTATCTCATGAGATATAAAACCTTTACCCAATGCATTGGAGGGAGATATAGGTCCCACCCATCTTATAATGAATCCTTTCTTATGAATTCCACATAATCATAAATCATACATCATCGCATAACACATGTAACAAAAATGGGATTCATGAAACATCATGACATCATAAAGAAAACCATATAATGTAAATGACTTCATAAAAATAATTCCCTCACAACATAATCAAATCAATGTAATAATAGTGATAAAAACAGAACCCTATATTATCTTAGATGGAAAATAATTTTGATAAGACATTTGAACTCCATTCTTGAGGAAAATATCCTTTCTACTTCAAAAACACTTTTCCTTTCTTAAAATGTCATAAAATTCTAAACTAAAAGAAGTTGTTTAAAAATAAACTTGAAAACTTGTAAAGGATGCTTCTTGGAAATAATGTTTTAAAAATCCATTCATGTCGTATAAGTTAAAAAAAACATTCTTCGTACTTTTGTCGGAAAAGTCGAAAAGTACCTCGTATGACAAAAGATTCCTTTCATAGATATTACTAAAAACTCACCGAAAGCTAAAAATGGATTTAAACAATTGTAGGTGGATGGAAATAATATTACATATTGATGAAACATGGATGTGGATGATAAAATACACCCCAGTAAATACTTACGAATAAACAATCTCGGATAAAAATGAGATTGTGATATTTCCCTTAACTTAGGTCCGATTTGCTTTGTACGTGTCCGAAGCTCCTGTATAATGGTTTAAATAATGTTATTGACTTATTCCAGAATCATACATATTGATATGATATCATATATGGTCATATTCTCAGCTTCTTGTTAGTAATATTTCATTGTTACTTGTTACTCGGGTCTTTATTGCCTTTTGTTCTTATGCGTGTTTTGCCGAATACATTCTTATTCTTCTTTTAAGGTTATAGATACCTTATATCCAGAATGGTATTAGTGTAACATATATCATATTTATTCATTAAATTCATTTATATAATTACTATGTAATGATGATCATGTAGAACGAGTCGCATCACATCGTGGAGATGGTATTCTGTACGTACGCACGAGTGATGATATCGTTCCTATGATCGTGGAACTGTATTGGAGTATATATATATTATTTCAGTATCAATATTACTTTATAATAATCATAAATAGTTTCTCATTACACCATCATACCCATCCTTGTAAGGTGATGGTGGAAAATAGATTACACCACGGCGTGGAGACGGTATTCCGTACGTACGCACGCGTGGTGATTTCATTTTTCCGTAGGATGGATAGAAGGTGAATTAGGGTTGTTTCATATTTATAATAACATATCAGTATGTAAGTAATACTGATGTTATTACTTTGTCATGAAAAAACTAAATAAGAAGATGTTGAAGAAGAAAGAAATTGAAAAGATCGGTAATGGATATTACCTCTTCTTTGGAACGCCTCTTTGAATCCTCCAATTACGGAAATAAGATTGGTCTTTAAAGAAGACCCGGACCTCTAGGATTATTCTAGGGAAGTGGAGAGGAGAAAATGGCAGGGGTTGGCCGAGCTTGAGTGCTCAAATTGGTGTGAGGAGGAGGGGGAGGAGAGGGGCAGCATAGGAATATCTCAAAATATTATTTTATATTAAAGTCAAAATCGGTTTATAATGGCTCCAAAGGGTCTTATTTCGAAGCTAAAGTGGTGATGGGTCGAAATCCTATCAACCAATAGGATTTAGACAAGTTTAGGTTATTATTGTAACCTTATCAATTAGATTTAACTATAAGTTAAATAATTTAACTTTTACCGTGTCTTTTTGTTTTCTTTCACTATATGGTTAATACACTTACTATAACATGACAAAAGAACCCCAAATTGTTTATTATTAATATATATATCCTTATCTAAGTCATTTGGCCGAACCTCATATTTTTAGGAATAAAATAACAATTAATAATATAATATTTTATTTAAAAACTATTTTGTGTCAATTTTGACACTATTTGATATATGATTTTTGTGAAAGTCATAACAGAATTATATCTTCGAACCTAGTTTATTAAATCGACATTAATATATCATAGTAACCTAGAAAATTAGTGGAATTCATAAAAATTCTCAAATTTCATTTATTTTGGTGTTTATAACATCAATTATGTCAATATTTCATTAATAAGATAATTACTGCATCATCATTGTGTCATAAATAAATTAAATTATTTAATGTCTAAAAATTACAAATAAAATACCATTATGTAGTAAATCTTTTTTGCTTTCTAATGAATATTTATCGTCGAATTTATCGTTTGTATAACCCCATATTAAAAATTATTTACTTATTAAACATTGATTTTAACTATTTTAACCCTTCTTTAAATAAATTAATAAAAAATGTCCTAATCTAATCCAAGTGGGCCTAAATGGTCATATTTTATTCCTAAGTTTGTTTTTGGTCGAATTAAGCTTAGCCAATAGAATTAGGACATGTGTTAGGGTAATAGTAATATCATATTTACCCTTAGTTACCCTATTTACTATTAACCACGGTAAAAAAAGTAAAAAGTTACTATTCACCAAAAAATTATTTTTATCTCATTGAACCACATTTTACTTACTGATATCAACCGTGTCTGTTGGATTTTCGAAATTCCATTCACAGAAGCGGTAAAATTAAGATTTATGCAAAATTCAGTTTTTAACCTACCACTTAGTGGTTTCACTATTCATCAAAAATTGAATGTTTTCAGAAAAATACCAAAATTTCACCCTAGGCTAATTTCGATATTCCGAATTCAAAAATGGAGTCCATTTTGAAAAATAAAATTTATAAAATTTCAAAAAGTGGTTATTACTATTCATAACGGCTAGTTTTAAAAATATTTTAATAGCATATCGTTGTTTAGTGAAACTCGGTATTGCGTACTACACACGCTATCGTGGAAGGTTGCGATTGCGTGTAATGCAAGGCAAGTCAAGGATGCGTGTTGTGCAAGCTCCTTTTGGTGTAGCGTACAACACAATACATTAATAAAATTAAAAAGAATAGTTTTCATAAAATCTCGGGCTGTTACACTAATCCTTTAGGGTTTTAGCATAAATAAAAATGTTATGTAAGGTATATTCATATAAGAAGATGTAATATGTATGTATTTGTTTCATTGGTCGTTATATTAATCAATAATTTATGGTATTTTTCTACATCAATTGGTCTATGTTGTTCTTCTCCTCATCTTGATTTAGTACCCTTCTTCTATAACCCAAATTTTTTATTGGATATTACAATAAGGGATGAGGTAATATACTAATTATATTTGGGAATTTTTGAACCATTAAATTTGGGAATCCTAAGATTCTATCTAAACCCAGTTCCTTGAAAATTCAACAATGTATTTGACAAATATTATTTTCAAATGTTTTATACCATATATTAATTAAATTACATTTTCTGAAGAAAGTGTTAGGTAATCATCCCATTATGAAATTAGGTGAATGTAAATGGTTGGAGACACCAAATATCTTAATGATTAGATGGATGCCTATGACCCTATAAGACATTCAAAATTTATATGTGTTTAATTTTTATTAGTTAATAAATATAGATGTTATAATTTATTAATTAATGACTTTTTAAATGATTTAGGTGCTCATGTTAGTAAGAGATGATCGATTGGGACTTTATAGAGAGGGGTTTCTTGGGATGGCATTAGAAGGAACTATTGGACATTTTAAATAAATATTTAAAAGTACAAGAATGAGGTTGTTGATATCACATACATGCCCTATGGTTTATAAACAAGATCAAATTATTTTTGTAATGTGGATTCACCTCATTAGAGAGATAATCCATTAACAAAAAAAATTAATGATTTAATTACTTACTTATTGGTATTTAATTAAAATACTAGATTCAATTAAATAAATTGATAAAGGAAGGACTTCATAATAAATACATGCTACTATAGGCACTAAAAAACTTGTTGCTTGACTTTCCTGTGATGTGATTATACTGAAATTGGTATTTGGGATTGTCTTGAATGTTATAATGCTTGAGAGGACGTGCTGGGGTAGATAAGAGCTAGTGTCCTAAAGATCCTTTTTCCACATCCATGTGGGGGTGTGTACCTAATTAAGTGGAGATTTCTAGGTGGACATTTTTTACAACCCCTGAGATACAATAGATCCATCATATCAATGAGACTGTGATAATTGTGTGTTAGAAACTCTAAATGATTTTTTTTCTCATTGTGGGAGCCTGATTGGTGTAGGATCCATGTTGTGTTCATCTGTAGTGATAGAAAAAGACCTAACCAAGTGAAATCAGGTGTTGTTTGGTTATCTGGGAAACATGTAGTGGGGGTATTTTAAATTTTTTACTTAGTTAAATCGATTGGTTTTCCCTAACACGTTTTTATATTGTTGAGTTGGTGTTATTGTAAAACTTTTTAGGGATTTGATAGACTGGATATATTAGAATGTATCGAATCTAGTAATGGAACCAAGATTTGGCTGATGCAAACAACTTTTCTAGTTGAAGTAAATGATACATTGGGTAAGCGATTATTCTTCATGGATTCTAATATTACTGGTTTTTTATTATTTTCTCCTAACATTCTACACAATATTTTATATATAGATGTTTTATTTTTTACCTACGCTGGCTCTTAGAGCATTGGAAATAGGTGATTTTTTGACATTTGTCTGTTTGCATATCAAAGCGAGAGAATATCATACAAACATATCATGTATATAATATTCACATGATATAAGATTTACAGTGTTATTTTTTCACTAAATATTGAGGCTCATCTATTTTATTTGTTCGAAAAAATGTATTTGGAATCTTACCATATATGTAATTAGTGGAATTATACTTGGTTGGGCTCAGTTTTATATTATTTTTTCGATGGAATAAGTTATTATAGATATTATGACTTAATTATTGATTAAATATATTATTACATGGTTCTTTCCTAATTCTATGAGTATAGATAGTGATAAATTAGTATGAGATTGTGTTTCATTATGAATAAACAAATTTAAGTGATTAATTTGTAGGATTTGTAATTTAAAATTAATTTCTAATCCAATATTATTTTTCTCATATAATTTAGAAAGAAATTTTTAATTGTTTTAGCTAGTGACTATGTTTCTTTAGATATGGGTCATATTTAACTTTTTAATTAGTTATAGAATTATAGACTGTGGAGTTAGGATTTTCAAGGGTGTATTATTCTGTACGGATGCCCGATGAGAATCAATGCATGGTAGGCTGTTTAGTTGGCATGTGATGTCATTTTTTAATGAGGACCATGAGAGGGTTGTGGGATTTTATATGTAATATGGATTATATATGGGAACATGAGATGTTTACCATTAGTTATTAACATTGTGATACTTTGGTTAATGGGATTTCTAGGATGACCTAGAGCCTATTAAGGTACTCCTTAATATTTTAGTATGTTATTGTGTTATTGTTGATATAATGGAAACCTATGATATGGGTATCTTAGTATGTTTATTTCCATAGGTTAAGGATTCCTGGGTGAAAATGATAGGTTCTTCTACCTATGTAATGAGTTTAAATCAAATAAATGATATAGGCATGGTGATTTCTATATTTACATAGTTGGGAAACACACTTTTTGTTACAGATCATTGCAATGTGTGGCACTTATAGTGTTTTGTTATTATAGACTGAAATGAAAAAAATAACTATATGATTTATAAAACCATTCATTAATAGATGTGTTTTGGTGTGAGATTATATGAACATTCATGGTGATTGAGTGATTCATGTTATAGGGAAATTGTTTGAGTAAATGTAGAATATGTGATCTTCCTTGTTTTGACGATCATTTACTAGGGTGATCATAATAGGATGGGATTAACATTATTGGAAGCATAGATAGCCTAGTTATATGTGATATAATTTTTAATAGCATGAGGAGTTATTGTTAACCAGTATTAATATTATTGTACATAAAATATTTTCTAGAAAGATCGAGTTAAAACATGTTTCCATCATAGAGGACATGTTGAAATTTTTATTTTTGGTAGCCATGTATTAGAATGGGATCAATGAAATAAGGAAGCTATTATGAAGGATGATTTACCAGGTTTTTTAGTGAAAATTTGAAAGGCCCATATATTGTCTGGTTGACATTTCATGTGGACTGGATGAGATATCCAGATTAATTAGAGTTGATTATAAGTAAGTGATGCCTAGGGTAAAATTAGAATAGTTGAGGAAGAGGAGATGTGTGTAGTGATAGAACCCATTGAGGTAGTTCCCAAGGACTAGTATAAGGTAATCCATATAGTGGTGAGTTCTATATTAGTCATGGAATGGAGAGGACCTGGCCAAGGTGTAAATATTAATTAATTAAATGGGATAAATTATTTGATGATGGGAACTTGTAAAAATTTATATTTCCGGATGGTACATATAAATAACTTGGGTTGGACACATATTTTTATATTTTTTGAGAATGAACATGGGGTAATCAAAGAATTCTTGGATTTGATCAAGCATAGTGATGAATGGGATACCCATAATGTGGGGAGCATCTTACAGACCATGTGTGATATGATTCCATGTATGTGGGATCTTGGTTTTAGTAGAGTAGTTACTGGATGGTTTTAATGGAATCATGATTCCAATAACTATGGAAATTATAGGTATAATATATATATATATGATATCAGGTGATGTATGAGAATGGGAATCGACCTTAGTATTATATCTATGGATCCAAATAAGTGGAATCATGAGTGTGTTGGTACTCATGGAAATCACATTTTTGTTCAATTGGTTTATGATACAACAAAATATATTACATTAAGAGTTATGTATGAAAGTTTGTGTCAGTTATTAGATGATCACATGATTCCTCTAGGGATAGTGGCATTATGATAAAGTTATTTGGAAATGTGTCGATAGTTGGAGTTGAGTTCCTAGGTGAAGGGTCACAAAGATGAGCTCTAATAAGTGTTTGGTAATCCCAAAATAATTTGGATCATTCCATTTTTGACAAGACTAGTATGTTTTATTCATTTACCATGGCATTTCATTTAAAATATATCATGTTCATGTTATTGTTTGATGATAGTGTCTTCTTAATTTATTTTGAAATTTGATAATGAATAGAGGTACAAAAATAGGACTTGATTTTTTCTAGATGTTTTGGAATGGTTTTATGGAACCACTCCTATCATATCATCAGAATGTATCTTTTGACATTCAATGGAAAACTCTGATGGGTGTGGTTCCAAGGTATCGTAAGTTGATGTTATGGGTTGAAGCTTGTGGAAGGGGAACCATCATTATAATGATAAATTGGAAAAAAAATTGATTTCACAATATTTAATGGATCGAGAAAGCAATATTAATTTTATTACATATCAATATGGTAGTTGTCTCTGATATCATTTTCTATAAAACTATTTTTTAGAGGATACACTATAGAGGTTTCTTGAGTGTATTGGAATGAAAATAGTTTATGAAAATGGAAAATAAAAATATTTATGTGTTTGTATGTTTATTAGGATGATCACTTGGGATTCATGGGGATTATAAGTGTTGTAGTGGGGAGTATATAATATTCTATATATATTAATTGGATTGAAAATTTTGGATGTTTTTCAATTTTTTATTATTTGATGGTCAAATATTGGTATGAGATATAGAAATTAACTATTAGATTTGTGATATCATAATGTGGAATTTTGGACATAAAATGTAGTTTGGAATGTAGCGCAAGTATAAATATATGTATTGAAATCATCATGTTAATTTAATGATTATTTATAACTCTTTTCAAGGTGTATAGTTTGGGTATCAAAAATTAGAGAACATTAATTTTTATACCTTTACATGGGAAATGTTTCAGTTAAAATTCTCAAGGGAAATAATTTCAATCATGGTCAGCTAATAGATCCTAGGAATCAATGAATATCACAAATGAGGTCTTTCATATTGTGATTAATCTAGTGGAATCATAAACATTTTCACATATTTAATTAAAAAAATAAATAAAATTATAGACTAAGATAATTCCAAATTTTATAGTCAGAAAATAATTTCATAATCTTGGGAAATCAACAAAGAGAGTATGGTGTGATTGGGTAGATCACATCACAAATTTGGTGTATGGTTTGGAAACCCATCTTTCTAAACCATGTGGATTAGTAATAGAATATTTTTACCTTTCAACCCATTATAATCATAAAAGGGCCACCCCTTTTCTTACTATCCACCTCATGTGTAACCTATATGAATCCATATCCTCCATATCTTCTTTATTAAACTTTAAGGGGGTGTTTCAATGTAATTTAATAACAAAATTATGGTATTTATCTTAATTTTTTGGCCCAGTTATTTTTCAACTCCTCCTAATTTAGTTTAATTCTTCACATACCAAGGTTTTTATTTTGATTTCATTGGGTCATGGTGGAATCATACAATTCTCAATGATATTTATTACATTCATTTTTGAACGAATCATGAAACATCATCTTCACACAAATCCTCATCAATTTGGAATAATTCCATTGTTGTAGGTTTTCATAGGTTTTCACGAACATTTAAATTAATTTAATTGTGGTTTTGTTGCTGAGGGTTTGCAGTTTGTTGAAGTTTGAGATTAAGGGTGTCTCTAGGGTGGCCAAACCCCGTGACATGAAGCTTTTATAGACTAAAAATTCTAGGTCAGTTAATTGGAATAATACCACGTTTTATATGGAATTGTTAATTAATTATAAATTTTATAATTAATTAAATAATGATGTTTTTCTTGAGTTATATGATCGGTTAATTGAGGAATTCTATATTTATCTCTTATAAGGAAAGATACTTTTAGGTGGGCCTTGTATGCCACTAAAGGCACTAGAAAATAAATATAGAAACCTCCAAAAATGATATATGCGGTATCATAGACACACAACGTGGTTTATGAAACTTATTATGTACATTTATTCATTTAATCTCTCCACCATATAGAGATAGAAAATTGATATTAATGATTTTTGAAATGAAGTAATTAATTTCACATTTAAATTTATTTAAATAATTATAATTAATCAAATCATGTGGCCATAGATGGACTGAACAAGGCATCCCATCCCTCCATAGGGCATTGGACCGTGGATTCATGACTTTTCAACCAAAGGTCAAAAGCATAAATGGGTAGTTGGGATCCATGTTTCTTTTAAAACTATTTAGATTTGGTTCTATGTTAGCTACAACCTAGGGATCATATTTTGGAGCTTTTATCCACATCCATGTGGATGGGTGTCTTCAATTGAGTGGAGTAGTCTATGTGGACCTTTTGAGATCATATGATATTACATAGATATACCAACTCTATGAGGGTCAGTTGAGGGTGTGTGGTCTACCACAAATGAAAAGAAAAGCCTATGTGGGAGATATATTGAGGAGCCACCCAATAGTTTCACAACCAGGATGGTTCTAAATGGACCCAAGTGGGTTCCATGTTTCTTGGTGACCTAAAAACCCCATTTTGGGTTCCATATACATGTTTTTTACTTATGGAAAATGATTATGTTTCTCGATAAATTTTAAACCACTATAGAGGGTGTGTTAGTGTCATTAGAAGTGATTATGGGATTTTATTGTTAATGAACCCTTTTTTATTATTTTATATATATTTTGGTATAGAAAACATTAATAGGGATACCTTTATTATTATGCATTGAAAACACCCAAGGGGTAGAATTTTTTTAAATATATTTGTTAAATTACTAGATGAGAAAAATATGGTAAGTAAGGTCCATGATTCTAATGGGTTTTTCCATTTTCATATAAAACTCCTACATGATAGGTTAGTGATTATGTGGTGGGGATTATATGGAATCTATGCATGTATATGATATAGTGTATGGAGATATAACTTTTTGAAAGCATTCCCAATCTCTTTGTTACTTATGAGTTTATCCCCTGACTAAAAAAACTCTCTTAATGGAGCTCCAAGTAACATTATATGTATAAAAATGATACATTTATTAGTTATATGGATACATTGTAATTATATGTTTTCATAGACATCCTAGAACATTGAAATGTCAGTATGGTCGATCAGGGTCAAGGATCTAAGGTTATAGATCATGGTTGGACTCATTCCCGTTATGATATTGTAATGGTTTTTATGGTCCAAATAACATCCTCAGAGACATTTTGACATTAAGAGGAAGTAGGTATTATTGAATAATTAGTAATTTATGTTCAGTAATTTATTTACTAATTTTAGTAGTTCATATCACATGCCCACATCATGATATATGTTGGTTTATAAAAAACATTGTTTCTTGTACCCCATGGACTCTTTTTCTCACACTATACTCATTCCACCAATGTGAAAGGTTTAATAAGTAAAAGTTCACATAGTTATTGTAGGTACGTGTACGGATGAGGCATGGGATTGGATTTAGTGTTATAAAGTGCTAGAAATAAAATCATGCCAAATAATTAGATTTTGTTTGGCTTGTGGTAATTATTGATTCAAAATTATTATATATATTATATTCCGTATTAAATTTATAACCAGTCCAGTGGTTGATCAATGTATTTTTTCTATGGATATTCATTAATTTACACCATTTCTTTTATTTTGGACTCATTTATATTTATCTAATTCTATTTTTTTGTTAATTTAACTTTGGAGATGATATTTATTTATTTTATCAATGATTTATTTCTCTAAAATGGGGTTATAAACTCCCTATAGTGTCTCCATTGACCCCTAATTCTAGTCGGTACCCACCGATGTTCAATAAGTTTCACATGAGATAATGTTGGGAATCAATTAAGTTATAGTAGATAGAGTGAGTAATGCCAATATGTTACAAAATCATTGATCAATAAAAAATGATATAGTTTAACATGAAAAATTTAATATTTATAATTAATAATTTTTTAAATACATTGTGATTAAACTATAATTAAAATATCAATATAAACCATAAAAATATATAGATGTGATAAAAACAAAATATTTAATGAAATGTTAATTATTAGGATATTTCTCTTAGTCTTATCATATTGTTTTTAGAATGAGGAATGAATAACTACTTATCATATTCTAAAATTAGTTTTAACAAAAGGAATATAATGATTGAAATTATTTTTTTGATAATATATACCTGATCCAGAACAAAATGATATGAATTATATTTCATGCAGTTGAATGGTTTCACATACCTAAATAAAAATCATAGTATTAATTTTATCGTATACATAATTCTTAAATATGATTAGTTACTAAAGAAAATTAACATACTGTTTTTATTTTTAATTATTTATTGTATTCATAAAATGCAAATTTAAGGATTTTATATTTTATAAATCTATATTTGGGAATTTATATAGGTATGTAATAATTAAACCTTTCAACTAGTAATAATGAATCTATTAAAGAATTCATTATAATAGTGATCTCGAGGTACAAGTATGATATGAATCCAAAATTATTTATATTAAACGTATAAATATATTTATATATTTACATAAATGCATTAGTATAAGTTTTACTACGTTTTGAAAACTTTCATCAAGTATGGTATCTTATATATAAATTGATAAATAATTAATCATCTTTCCATGTATTATTTTTTGATGGAAATTATTAATAATGAGTTAAATATAATAACTGTCAATGATATATTAATATTAGTAAATATTTTATATGTTTAAAAATTAATTATTATTTTATTTTATTTATAAGGAATATAAATATAAATGAATGTTATGAGATAATATAAATATATATTTTTTTGTAAAGAGTTTCCAGAAAAAAAAATAAGTCACTTATTATATTGGCAAATATAAAATTTTAAAAATAAATTATATCTCTTAAATCCTACTAGTGTTAGATTTCATATGTTAAATAAAATACCCACAAAAATGAAATTATAAAACATTTAGGATGAATCAAAGAAATAAATCACGATATGGAAAAATGTATTTCGTTTTTAATTCATCGGAATGTATTTAATTCCATTAAATTCGTATAAACACTCAATAGTTTGAAATAGGTATCAAAATAGGGGAATGAATATTTTAATAAAAAAAATTATGAATTATATTTTATTCTTCAATCTAAAAAGAGTATATATAACCAGTTTTTATTAATTAAAAATGATATTTTTTTATATGATGGTTGAATTTTAATGTTTATAACATGAAAAAATCTAATGAATGAAACCTAAGTCATGATAAAAAAATATTATATTTTAAAATATTTAGGATTTGTTGATTTCATTTTAGTAAGAAATATATTTCAAATTTAAAAAATGATTGTTTCACTTAAATTAAATGTTTCTAGTGTGGTTTGAACATTTATATATTTATTTTTTTATTATATTTTCATCTAGGAGTATGTACATACAATATTAGGGTGATCCATTTCTCAATTAGAATATGAATTTATATAAGTATTTACAATTTCACTATGACTCATACTATAACCAATAATTGTTATTTTAATATATAAATAATAATATGTACTAGTAAATTTTTTTAGTTACATTAGAATGAAAAAAATGAATATTTAACAGTCTAATGGGCTCTAGGGATTTTATTATATTTTTTTATGTTTAATCCAATGGTATTAATTTTTTTTAATGGTTGTTCATTTATAAAATTCAGAAACACTCAATTAAATTTTTTTAGTACTAACACAATATTGTGAATAAGTATCATGATATTCATAAGAAATATATATATAATGGTACTTTATGATAATTAATAGTTACTTTTTTATATTATTTATAATGATGTAGTGTAATGAATTCCTTATAATAATTATTTTTTTCTCTAAACTCAAGTTTCCAAATGTTATATGTATTGTGAAATAATCAACACTAGCTAGAAAATAAATCATTACTTATAACATGAAATTAAAAAATAATAGTCTAGAATACATCTCTTTCAAATAGATGTGATATGATAATATCATTATCATGAGAATTTCTATATTGAGATGTAATTTAGAGTATCCTAATAAAAATGAAATTTCATGGGATTTTTTATATATAACATTCTAATAAATTTGAACAACCCACAAAATTATTGAAGTGTTTTAGTTTTTGTTTTATAAAATATTGAGATGAATTAGAATATACTTTAGTATATAATTGATTGTAATTTAAGAAGAGAATGTTGATTGGATATGAGATCATAATTATGGAAATATGTCATTAGTGTTTGAGTTCATAAATATGAGTTGTTATTTTCTTATTTATATATATGATCATATATATATGTATTAATTGGAAATATTTTAATGAAATAATATGATAAATGATATAAAATAATAAATTAATAGATTCAAATATTACATATTTCTAATATTGATGATATATAAGCATAAATAATATATTTTGTTGAAAATATAAGTGTTTTTAAAATGAAATATAAGAATATATACAGTATTTATATGGATATGTATGATATTGTAGTAATACATCTATGATTAAATATATGTTTCCATTGATGAGGTGTTATTAAAATCTTAAGTTGGAATATTGTTTTTCATGATATAAATATTAGAAAAATATGATATGATCTACGATTTGAGTATCTATTTTTATTCATGATTCTTGAAGATATATATTTCATCTATATTTTGTACCATTCCTCACAAATATATCTGAATTTGAAAGTGAAAAAAAGTAAAATTAGGTTACTAGACTTAAGGAATATCAATGCAAGGTTTTTAAGAGCATTAAATGATTCAATCATGAAGATTTTATAGGATCCTTTATATATAACTATAGGGATTAAAAATTATTTATTATTTTTTTTATTGAAGCCAAGTATACTACCAATACTTTTAGTCAACATAAAATTATGAGTTAAATATTACATATTTTAATTTTAACTTTCTCATAATATTTTTGTTATATAATTTTATATAATTAAACATTGACTATTTCATATAAAACCATTTCAACAAAAAAAATGAATATTGTACTAAATGTCTGTTTTATCACAAGAAAATAATCTTAAAATAAATTTCACTTTACATGAAAAATAAATTTTCTTTTTTTAATGAAATTATACAAAGTCTATTGATTAACCTTATATCAGCAACAACCCATCCATAAGCCTTGTGAAAAAAATTAAAATTATGGTATGGGTACATAGAAATTGATTAAAATATAAATAATCTAGTCATTCTATTTTAAAAATGTATAAATCATGCAAATAATTTTTATATTATATAATTTCTGAAGAAATCACAAGCTTCATTTAGTTACTCAAGAGAGAAAAAATTACATCTAAAAATATTTTATAAAACATATCATAAGTAATATTTGAGGTCAAATCATAATCATGTGGTTTTCCTGTAAAACATGTGTTCCCATGTAAATTTTTTTTGACCTTCCATTTAACCAATAAGATGATTAATAATAATTCCTTTAAAAAAATTCACCATAATTAATTGTAAAACAAAAATATTTTAATTAAAATAAAAA
Source organism: Viscum album (assembly GCA_963277665.1). Classification (NCBI taxonomy): domain Eukaryota; kingdom Viridiplantae; phylum Streptophyta; class Magnoliopsida; order Santalales; family Viscaceae; genus Viscum; species Viscum album. The sequence continues at coordinate 1,425,068,218 of OY728156.1, read as the reverse complement.
TAAATAAAAAAATATAGGTAACTTATGATATCATCATCATATCATTAATACAATCACTCTTACAAGTACTCTTATAAAGTTGATAACCTACTTAGTTAATTCCAACATATATTCCCAAGGTAAAAAAATAATTATGTAGTGCATTAGTGAGATATATCAGGTCAGTCACTATCATGAACAAATTAAAATGACTTTAAAATATATAAAACCACTGTAATAATGTACTTATACACTAAAATAAAATAAATAAATTCTTTTTACACATATATAGAATAACTTTTGGCTTATAATAAAAATAATGATAAAATTATGTTTCTATTGTAAAATAATAAAAATAAAAAATTATTCCAAGATGTACCAGAAATAATATATTCATTATGAAACCATGAAAAAAATTATATCATTTTTCTTTAAAAAATAATGATAACGATGGTTGGAAAATCCATTCATTAATTAAAAATAAAAGAGATTACCAATACCCTTTTGTGTAAATGTAAAAAATATGTGGTCTAAAAAATAAAAAAAAAATTTATTTTAAAACCATTATAGTGAATTTAAAATAGGGATTAATTATAATTTGAACATATTTTTTAATATATAATTAACATTCCTGAAATATTTTAAATTACATGTATATGGTGGAAAAATCTAAGAAAACCATATAAAATTTAAATTTAATATTTAAATAAAAATATATTTCCTCAGGTTTGACATGAAATGTTTTCCTGTCAAGTTTTGTATAATAAATTAATATTAATTATTTATATTTAATTAAAAAATATCATGTTTATACCCTTATTATTATGAATTTCCATTCATGTATTTCCATTTTTTAAATATTTTCTAAATCGGTTATGTACTGAGGAGACGTTTTGAGGATATCCAGTTCATAAACCCAAAACAACTTTGGAAGGTGGATTGTAGTCAATTAATAAATTTTTCTATACTCTCTGGAATTTTTATCATGAAATAATAATTCTTTTTATATAATAAATACATTTATTCAATCATCCTTGATTGTTTTGAATGAAAAATTAATCGCACTGCTCCATAGAGGCGGTAGTCTATAAATGACCCTGAGCGACACATTCATTTTGAAGTAGATGGAAGAGAAAATTTAAAGTAATATATTATTATTAAATAATAAAAAATATGTTATATAAATCATATATACATTTTATTTTAATATTTCATAATGATAATAAATTTAGGTGGTGATGAAAACCAAAAAAAAACATTGCTTTGTGAAGGAGTTAGTCCACGCATACAAACAAGTGATGTTTTCATTTCTCAAAGGATAAAAAATGATATGTAAAATGGTTTTTCTACAATAATAATAATGTTTCAATATATTATATTTAATTATATATTTTAATAGTCATAGTTTGGATTGTTTTTAAAGGGGTATAAGAAAAAAATAATCTTGAAATCAAATAGTTAAGGGTTATACAATTTATTTAAAATCCTCCATTGTATTACATCTTAAGTATTATAGGTTTAATATTTTGATAGACCAAAACATATAGGGAATGGGATTGATATATAAAAAGTTATTTGGATAGGGAGTTTATGATATTTTTTTATTAATGTTTTTCAATAATTTAGGAGAGTTAGTGCCCAATTATTTGTGAGGGGAGTGAAACTCTTGTAATTAAAATTATCATTTTATTATTGTAAATGTATTACTATTGTTCAAGTGACATTAATTATATAATATTTATAATATTAGGTGAAATTATACACAATAATCTTATATAATAATATCTTATATGAGATTTTTTGACTTTCACATAAATGTTATAACTAAATAACTTATTTTTTCCATTAGTTTGGTGATATTAATTAATACTATTTATAAGTAATTATTAAAAAATTAAACGAAAATAATTTTTTAATTTGAACCAATTGATTCCAAATATGAATTCCAATTCTCAAGGTCAAATTTTTATAAATGAAAGAAAATAATATTTTTTATAAAAATAGACAAATAAAATACATTTATTTAGGAAAAAATTTTCCTACAAATTTATTTTTAAGAGAATCAAGTTGAATGGTTTTTCTAATAAAAATTAATATAATTATTTTTACTCAAATGTGAATAATTTTTCATTAAAACTATTCCAAAATACAATGGGATGTTTTGTATGCTTTTTAATAAATGACCATTGATATAAAAAGAGGATATTCTTATTATTCATCCAAAAATAAATTTTTTCATAAAAATCATTAAATTAAGCATAATAAATATTTTGTATGATATTATCAAAAAGAAATTAATTAATATCAAATTAAATTCATAAAATTAATAATTTTACATTTCAATAAAATTATATAATTACGAGAAAAAACGTTATTTAGAATAAAACTGACTATTTATTTATTATTTTGAAAAGTTGAATAATTTAATTAAAATGAAAGCGAATAAATAAGAATTTTATCAGGAAAATTAATAATACATCACATTGAATTATTATTCAACTTTAATAAGTTTTCATAATAGTATTTTGGTGACGTATACATAATAGTTTTCAGGTATGATGATCCTGATTTCAGGATTTTCATGGGGTTTTCAAATATAAATGTTTAAAAATAATCATAAAATAAATGGTCCATTTATTAAGGGTAAAATTTATTCCCAAAAGTTTTTGGAAAATAAAAAATTGAGTGAGAAATATTGAATATATAAATCATGTTGGTGAACCATCTATATTTTGATATTACTAAAGTAGAAGGGAGTATAAATTCATTAGGAATATTATGATGGGTTGATGAGAAGATATTTTCTTAGTATTTATGTATCCAAATTTTCCCTATAGATTATTTAATTTCTAGATTTAGAACCATTTTAAACACCATTAATTTAGTAAAAAAGATTATTTGGGAGATTATTAATATTTAGGAGCAACTTCAGGTTACAGATGATATGTTTCCTATTTTTATTTACTTTTTAAATTTTTTGAGGACCATGTATATCAAACTCGGATATAATATATTAAGGAAATAGTCATACATATTACAGATGGACCGTATAAAAATAATTTTATTATTTTTTCATATATAATTCTATATATAGGTGAGTGAGATTTTCAATTACTTATTATATATTTACCTAAACCAGTAACAATGATTAATTTTAAATTAAAATTATAAAAGATTGTAATAATGATTAAACCCCCCTCCCTTATTATTACTGATATAACCACCATGGAACATTAATATATTTAATATAAATCCACATTTCATCTTAAATATCCTTTATTGGATCAATATATAATATATAATCATATGTTATATAATCATATACTCATACATTATTTTGGTGGTAATAGTTTTTAATGATTGAAAAATAAGATGTATTTATATCTCCATTCCCTAGTTCTTGAGGTTATTGATGCTGTAATTTTATTAATTAATTTGGTTGATAATTAGTTTCCTATGAAATATGTTAATAAAATAAATTAATATGTTTATGGAAAGGTAATAAATTTTTTCATGATTCAATAATCTTTCCAAGGGGTATACAAATGTTATAAAACTCAAAATTATTTGTAAATTTAGGATAAAGTCAAAAATATTCTTTAAATAAATATTAGAGTGACGTATAATATGATGCAGTTCCAAATTGAAATACTTTAATAAGTATATATATTTTATTACAAAATTTTTTATGACTCATTCACATGAGTGAATGAGATATTCATAATATTTCTTATTTATAAAAACATTATGAATAATCTAATATTTCAAAATGGACATTTAGAGAAAATTCTAACACATATGATGTAAAGAAGTTCTAATTTGTATGCATTCATCTTTAAATAGTTATCTATTGATTAATTTTACCAAATTATTATTACCTTGGAAATGATAAATTATTCCATTTTAAATTAAGATAATAAATGATGATAAATTTGAGGAATTATAAAACATGCAAGATAATAAAATTAATGAGAACAATAAATAATAATATAATTTATTGTTAATATGATAAAGAAAATTATAAGAAGTATGTGTAAAAATGTATCTAACTTCAATGAACACAAAAAGTAAAGTTATTAAATAAATAGATAAACTTCCCTTAAGATGATTTAATTATGTTATATTTATCCATTTTTTAGTTGAGTGTCTAATGAAAAGAATACTGATTCTTGATATTAATACTAAGAGGACTTTATTCCAGATAAGAAATAGAGAAATTCTGAATTGTTTTCTGATGTCTGATTATCCACTTAAAATTTATAAATGTCTATATATATTAACTTTTATTCATTTTATTCAATGGTCAAACAATACATGGTTAATTCCTATTAAAATTTAAATACAAATTCACATCATATGTGTTATTAATGTTTGAAATATATTAATCATGTCCCATTTATGAATTACTTTTCAAAAAAGACTCTATTAATGATTTAAATTGTAAATTTTATGATCATGTTTTTAAACATTAGGGAATTTTTTTTACTTATGGGAAAATTATCATTCACAATATAGAATAATCATTTAGTTTTGTAATTCAATAATTTTCTAAAAAGTTAATTGGCCTCATTATAAATAATTTGAATATAGGGACAGAAATTGATGCATAAGGAAGATAATTTTTTTACTAAATATAGGGGAATTCATGAGAAAAAATTAATACTTTTATGTACCAAACTAATTTAGGTTCTTGGAAGGTGATTTAAGAATACCAATTTCAAGTATTAATCCTGGAAAACAATTCATACCCCGAAACATGAGCCCATTATTTCAATAATAAAATTAATTAATGTTAAATTATTTGGATGAAATGTCTCCAAAATACAAAAAATACGACATAATTTCATTTTCTAAAATATATCCTAATTATTTTTCCTTGATAGTTTTTCTTGCACATCAATGTGGCTAGAAAAAAGCATCCATGCAAATTTTTGAATAATGAAAAATAAATTCTCCACTAAATTCAAACCTCAATTTGAACAACTATAATGAATTGGATTACATTCATAACCATGTTATCTTCCAAATAGACACATCATATATATTTAAGGAGAATTTTGGGAAGGAAATGGGAGTATTTTATTCTATGATGTTCAAGAGATATTATAAATCTATTTTTTAATTATATGAATTTTCATCATTTTTTATAGTGGAAAATCACTATAGTTTTATAATTAAATTATTTATATTATATTAATTCTTTTCATTATAATATTTAAAACTATAATAATTTTTATTTAATAATGTTAAACAACTCAAACAACAAAAGGGTGACCATTTTCAATTTTTATCTCATCCAGTCATGCTTATATGCCTCATCTTTTTTCATCCTATTAGTGATTCACCACAATGTAGATATGACCCTCTTATTGGTTGATTTAAGGGAGTTTAATTGGAGGTAATGGATGTTATTTTAGTTTTTTAAAACGTATATATTGAAATTTAATAGGTTAATTACATTCACTCACTTATTATTTTTATCTTCTTCATCAAATTTAAAAACAACAAATTTTTCGTTCCATTGTGATCATATATTTTAGAGTGATTATAAAAGTTATAATATATGTTATTATTATTTATATCTATCATTTTTTATTAATTAAATTATCCAATGATGAAATAACCAATCTATGAATCAATTTACACCTCATAGGTTTCGATGATATCGACACACAATCTATTCTAAAAAAAGTGAAAATATTCTACAGGGATGTTTTTTGGTGAAAATTACACTAATTCTAGGGGCACAAATAACATAGATATGAAATGTATATTATCACCCCAAATTCCCATTTTCTTATCTCATTTATCTTATCTTTTTTTCTTTTATTAATTTCCCAAATTCCATCCAATATCAAAAAAAAATTACGAAGAAATTTTTTGAGGGATAATCATTTGGGTGAGGAATGAAATAAACCTAAGGATAAACAAACTATTTTTCAAAATACTCCAAATAATTATAAATATAAATATGAATCTACTCTAATGTATGTTCATATAAATAAACCCATACTAATCTTAGTTAGTAATCAAATATAAAACAAAATTTATGACGCCCCAAACATGTATATATTTTTTATTCATAGCATGAATGATTACCTCATAAATGTGTATACCAATTACCCCTAAAACATCAACCATACACCCCATAGAGAATCTAACAATATCATTATACCCCATTTTCGAAGCCACATTCACACTATTCCAATGATTGACACCGAGATTATTTTCTATCTTGTGAAAGATTTTATTGTATCATTAAGACCATGTACCACTTATCAAAATAGAGTTATTAAAGATTAAACTATTCCCTTTTATCAAAATATAAATCGTTTAATTTTTTTTCAAAACCATTATACAAACATAAATTCATTATTTGAACCCATTATAAGGGGATTTGAATAAAAATACATCCACCAACACAAGAAAACTACACATAAAGGAGCATTAAAAAAATTTCTGACAATTAATATGAGTCCTTTTATAAAACATAGAAATGGTATTAATATTCCTAATAAAACATACCATACTATTTTTTTGAAATTATATAAAAAGTTCTTATTATTTTTTAAGGATTACATGCATGAAATAAAAAACTCATAGACATTATGTTTAGTATAACATATAGAATCAAAAGCCTATGACATGCATATGGTCAACTATAATGTCTCTCTGACCAAGTCCATTCATAGATATCCTCCCACTATTATGAGAATATTAACAAATATAAATGGATTTAAACCATTAGGGTTGATTAAAGACTCATGGATTAATATAAAACTCAATTCATGATTGTTGAAGAGATAAAACACATGAATTTCCATGATGTTCAATTTGTTGACCCTGTTTTCACCAATTTTGATTATCATTAATATATTTCTAATAATTTCACATAAATCCCTTAAATACAAAATTATATTCTAGTAAGCCTATTTTATAAATTTTTTCTCTAACTATGGAATATCCTTATAACAAAATAAAATTTATGCCAATGTAAAAAATACATCTTGGCTTCCATTGGAGTGATAATTTACAATAGAGTTTGTCATAGTGTCTAAATCCCTACACCCAAAACAATTACTAGTGATAAATATTTTAAATTTAAAAATTCTGAATTCTATCATCCTCTAATGAAATTATAATAACCCATGAAATCTCCCATTGAATAACCTAAATATTTCCCTAATATAAACCGACTAACTCAACCCCATGCTCAGTATATTCCAAAACTAATGCTTCAAAAATTGAGTAAGAAAAATGATAAATGAAATTAATTGTATTGATTAAAAATATTTAAATTAAAAAGAAGTTTAATTTTTAAGGCTAATATAATCACATAGGATGTCTCTTCCGCAACCATTTTGGGATAATCTAGTTCTACATAATTAGTCCCATGTGTAACTAAAATATAAGACTACCTTATTGATTGTGTAAATAAATTTTAAACAAGAACCAAACATTATAAAACCATATTAGGATTAAAATCATCTTGATAATTTTGAATAACTACCCTTCGAATATAATTAATATAAATAGGAAATAATGAACAAATACCCTCCAAAATAAGAAATAAAGATAAAATGTTACATCAAATAGTTTGGGGGAAAAACCAAGAAAAATTAAAAAATAATGGGTAATAGTCAGCCATGATAAAAATAATATCCCCCTTATTAATTAAATATATACCATACCATTCTAATAAAATTACATTAACTAAAATTTTATATTCAAAATTAATTTCTCAATAAAATATAGTCCATTTTCACTACTACGATGAGTACAACTATCAAAGGAACTATTCCCCTCAACATAATGTAATCATGATGTCATTTAATATATGTGAAAATTATATATATATATATATATATATATTGAATCCATATATGGTGTATGAGTTATTATTTGAATTATTTTTGAATAAATAGAATATTTGTTTCAATTATTTCCATGAGTAAACATTTTATTCCAAGATTGAATTTCTATAGCATATGAACATTAATTTCTTTTATAATATCTCTTATCACAAAACCCTAAAATGGAATCATTATGGTAGATTATACACTAATTCCATTCCTTGGAAACAAAACTTTTACATGTTAAAAAATTACTTATTAAGGAATAAATCAATGTTAATACAAAAATCATGTATACCACAAATGATTTTGGCCAAAATAAAATTGATCTTGAGGTATTTCCTTGAAAACTAATATATTCATTTTTTGGGAATAACCATACCATTCATTTATTAATTTCCCATTCTAAAAATATTATTCCATAGAAAATAATTTTTAATGTATTAAGAATTCACATTAATTAAAATGGGAGATTATTTATGATATAATTATTATCATACCAGTCACTAGTACCCATAGGATTATTCATGAAAAAAAATCATTATTACAAGGTTTGTATATAAAAAATACCAATATAATAAAATTGGTAAATATTGGAAATCATGAAGATGTCAAAATATAACATTTGTAATGTGGGATGTCTATGTATAGAAAAAAAACATTAATATAATAACATTTTTGGAGGCATACTAATATCATTTTAAATGTTTTATTATGCTTTAAAATTTTACTCATCCATTAAATTAATAAAAATTTAGAATTTAATTTTTTATAATGCTTCTTTTTTATTCTTTTCACATAAGGGAACCCCATGTGGTTTTAATGGTGATATAAAATTTTATGTGTGTTACATTTAAGAGAGGAATATGTTGAGGATATTTAGTTGAACTATATGCCCTCTAAAGTTAAAACATAATGTTAAAGCATTTATGAGGATTATATGTGTGAAATTGATCCAAAATGATCAATTATTTGTTATTTGTTATTCACATTCAAACTGGGTAAATTTTTTTATTATTCCATTCTTAATATTTTATCCTCTATTTTTTCCCAATTATAACCATTACATAGTATTCCCCCTCAAGATGAAGGGAAGTGAAATTCTATAACTAAGGTGAAAAATGTGATTATGTAAAAAAGGATATTATATGATATTTGGTATCTATTATTATATCCTATGATACTTTCCTTTTTGAAACATGAAAATGTTAATTTAGAATTAGATTCCATTCACTGAATCAAAAATTAATATAATTTTATGATCATGATAATAAATATTGGTATGCATGATTTTATAATCTAATTTATAATCAAATAAATTCACACTTATTTAATTATATTATAAAAAATAATTACTTCCAAAATTTTTAAGTGAGTTTTGATTTTTTGGTTCCCTAATTTGAGTCATGGATGTCACAATCATTTTATGTTCAATTTCGTTAATAATAAATTATTTTGGAAGACACAAAATAATTTTTTGGATAATTGTTTTAACATAATTCATAATATTCAAAACATAAGGATAATGACACAATAGTTTTATATCCCAGGGGGTGGATTTATATCTATATTATATCATTAAAATGGCATAATGGGTGGAATCTTACACTTTTTGATTGTGAATACATAGTTTTATTTCTAGTAGTTTACATTTTCATGTCTATTCTGTTCATGAAAATAAATATTAATGAATAAAAATATATTAATCAACTAAAGGTTGAAATTATATTTTCACCAAGAACCTCTATCTTTTCTTATTGAAATAAAAAATAACCCCCCCCCCCACATGGCTTCTATTATGTATAACACATCATTATAATTAATTTAAAATGGATAAAGGGTATTTGTGAATCTTAAAAAAAGAATAAGTTTGGTATAGTAATATTATACTATAACAGAAATTATTTAATGTATTTTGATGGAATTTATTATTATATGGTGATAAGTCATTATATAATTCATTTTATGTCGAAAATTTTTTTTGGGGGATTTTAAATTTTATCATTCTATGAATGTAATTTTTTTTTGGAAAAAATAACTTACTTTGTGAGGGTTGATGAGTAAGTGAATGTTGATAATCATTATTATATATTGATATTTCCTGGTTGGTTTATTATTCGTGAATAAAATTTTAATTCATTTTACAATTAAATTTTTCCCATTATATGTTTTATTCTGCTTTAAAATGTATTAATATTTACAAATTTAAACATCACTCTGTAATATTAGATCACATAAAGATTTAAATATTATATATAAGGATCAAGTTAACTAATTAATTTATGGGGTTGATGTTTTCCTCATGGAGAAATTATTGATTCCCAAAGGATGTTGATCCTTTTTAATATCGAATCATGTATTTTTTAGGAAATAAAAATAGAACCCTAAACTCTTAAAATGAATGAATAACTGAGACCAACGATTCTTATACAGAGATTTTACATCCATATAGAATAATATTCATTATATTGTAGAAAACATGTATGAGTACCATAATTGTATATTGGATATGTATACCAGGCAGACAATATTCTAATTTGGTGAATGATATTCAATTACTCCCATTAATATCTTCCTATTATGTACTCTTTATATATATAACCAACTTAAAACCATTCATCATAGACTATTAAACTATAAAAAATAATGTTTTAACTTACGTTCTTGTTAAGGATTATCATGGGTGATACATAAGCATATCATGAACATAATGCTATGAGAACAAGGGAATAAAAATTTAAAACCATACAATGAATATAGAGGATTATAATCATTAGTCTGGGGATATAGATTTTTATTTAATTATACCTGAATCATTCGGTGATCTGATTAATGGATCTGTGATTGAATAACATTCGCATATGACATAAAATTATTTCATACACAGAATTATAGAAGATCATTTCCATAGTAGTCAAGGCTCACATTCTAGGCCATCACCGTGAAATGGGATCACTCCCAAGACCGTCATATTATTCAAGGTTCACTACCATGACCATTAGACTGGATAAATTCACATGCTGAATAGGTTTCACTCCTCATTCCCATATTTTCTTAATTAAATATAAATGACTACCCAAAGCATTGTAGGGAGATATAGGCCAAAACAATAAAATAATTAAAATTATATTTATGTATGCCACAATATGATATATAATTCAACATATCATAACAACAAAATTTTTATTAGTTTTGTAAACATTTCATCATATCATTACAGTGTGAAAATAGATAGGATTCATAATAATTACATTATTTTATCACAACATATCATGTGGATAAAAAAGAGAGGTTCATAATAATTTTATCATTATATAACTCATGGAAGTAAAAAACATTAATAATAATCATTTCATCATAAACATAAACTATTCCAGGAAATAATAAAAATGTAATGTAAGGATCATATCATAATTAAATAAAAATTAACATCAATGTTTGTCAGCATATATGGAGAATTGTTTCGAATACATAATTCATTTTGACCATTTTTTTGGGGAAATAACTTTTTGTTTGTGTTCATTTATTGTAAATATAAAAATATAAAAACATTTTGAAACTACTATTATTGGAAAATAATATTAAAAAATTATAATGGAAACAGTAAAAATATTTTTAAACATTTCTTGGGGAAAATAACTTTTCTAATTGTGATTTTTTAAATCATAAAACTTTATCAAACTCATTTTCATTTTGATTATTAATATAAAACATTTCCAAATATAGAAAATAAAAGTTCATTTAAATATAAATTCAAATTTTTATAATGGAATCATTAAATAATTGAGTGTCCATGATCAGGATAAATTCTGTTAATGTCATTATTTTTTAAAAAAACATTCATTTTATATTTTTATTAAATTCCAAACGAGCATTGATTGAAAAACCACATAATTATTTTATTCATAAAAAAATTATGAAATTTAAGTCATTTGTAATATAAATTTAATAAATCATTTGTAGAACGTGAAAAAAATATTTTAATACACTTTTATTTAATATGGTTTTCGAAGATAAAAGGTTTTTGACCAAACAGCTAAAGAAAATAAATTTCCATAGAAAGATTATTTTGAACTCATTGATTAAATCATGAAGGAAAATAAAGGGATGAAATATATTCATATTAAAAAACCATATGGTAATAAAAACATTATATTCTTGAGGTATAGATTATAATATTTATTCATCAAAAATATAATCATAAACAACCTTGAAAAATTAATATATTTTAACATAAAATCATTATATATTTGGTATCATTGAAAAATAATCCCCATGAAGAAATAATATTAAATGAAACATTAAATATCATAATGATAAATAATTTCATGGTATTACATATAAAATTATATTTATATAACTTTTGTAAAACATGATAATTCATAACATGAAACAATTATTAACAAATGTATATGGAGACAAAAATCACTTACCACTTTAGTAATCATTTGAATAAAATCCTCAATAATGTTTAAAATAAATTGAAATGATAAATATTTTAAAATTAATGTAATTAATTATTTAATATGTTAAACTGTTATTATATAACTAAAAACATTGAGTGGTGAATATGGATATGCCTCCTAGAAATAAATGAGAGGCTAGAAATCCCTTACAAATTCGGTAATATGTTGAATCATATTAACCAATAAATAATAAAATAAAAATTATAGTTAAAAATCATTTAAATAAGTAAATTCCAGAAATTACATGGTTAAAGTGCATTATATAAACCACATAAATGATATATGTGTAAAATATTTCATGTGTCTCGTATAAGTAAAAAATGAGGAGGAAATCTCTTCCTGATTTGGTGACTGTTGATTTGTAATCCCTGTAACGCTCCATGCCTTCATGTTCTATTACATTGAGAGTTTTTTGGTTATTAGAATGTTTGGAGAATTATCTGAGGGTGATTGGATTATTTTTGTTGTTAAAATATGGAAGAAATAGTATTACTCTTCATGTAACTGAATCGCATGATATGATATTTAGATGTGTCGAAAGATTACACATCGTGAAAGTGGGTGTCATAAAGTTAAATGTTTCGGGGTCTGAAAAATAAAATGAAGCGAGAGGCAATGGGTTTTTCTTATGATGTCGATGGGAGGGATATACATAGCATTAAAGGGTGTTACACGTCATTTATACCCCACTAGTGTAACATTTTAATGATTTTTTCAGTTCTTGGGTTATAAAACCCTATGGATATAGTGATACACCCAAAACACTCCGATACCCATAAACCTGTCTATGACATATTGAGTTTTCCTTCCTCACGGTTTGAATCATAACTTCTCTCCTTCAATATATATCAACCCATCTTCAATCTAAGAATATTTCTTCACCATTTCTACAATTTATTCTATGTTGGTCCCTCTCTTCCTCTTGTTCTTCTTTCCATGTTAGGGAAGGTGTTCTTTCATTCTTCTAATGTGTTCTACGTTGGTTTTTTTTGGTGGGTTGTGCCACAACATCTTTGATTGGATGAAGATATGGTGAGAGAGTTAATCATATGTCTGTTGCATGATTTTTCCTTGTGTGAGGATTTTTCACACCCTTTTAGGTAGGATTTCTATTTTTTCTCTTCATTTGTGCATCATATTGTAGGGTTTTACTTTTTCACCTATGGATCTTGGTTCTAATAGGATAATAAAATATTAAAATTAGTTAAATATTTTTCAAAGTGGTTAGGTGATTAATGTTACATGTTTGTACAGTTTTAATATTATGATTGTGATATTGTGAATTATATGTGGATGATTTCTCTATGAAAATCATAATAGTTGGGAGACCCTATTTCAGCACAAAATGGGTTGAATGTTGGTTGGTTTATATTGAATAGTTATACATGAAAAAGTTTAATCACAAAAATCTTACTAATGATTGGATTCCCTTGGAATTGGTTTAATTGATAACTCCCATAAATAATTAAGTGGAATTAAATAAGAATCTCCTTGATAAATCCAAAAATAAATTACATTTAGGTCTATAGTGAGATGTGTGGAATGGTTGTGGATTGTGCATGGTACAAGTTTAATGTGAAGTGCCTAGGTTGTGATTTTTGGATCTTCTCTCATTTTTGTCGTGGTATGTATGTGATGATGTTTGTGTGTTTTGGGTTATCATGTGTGCTGTTATGACTGAAAATTTAGACAATACATCATCCTCAATATTTAGTGTAATCTTTGTTTTAGAGATTGATTGATTTTGGAATATATGAGAAGTGTTGTTCAGCAGCACTACCGTTTGGTTGTGTGGTGATGTATTTCATAATGTGGTTGTTTGTGGATAGTTTTTGGAGGGATTTCATTGAAGAAGGATGGTGGTGGTTGGTAAGTGTATTTTTCCAAAGTTTCTCTATGTATGACTTTTTATAAGTTTATTATTAAGTATCACGCTTGGTTGCTTCCTATATAGTAATGGAATATATCTATAAATAATTGGATAATAATGTGTAGAACTGTCTTTGGTTGGTTTGGTTAACTGAATGAATAAAATATTTCAGAATAAATAATGGTTGTGGTTAATTAATTTTTTAGGAAATATGAATCCTGTGGTGTTGTGTTTTATGGTGTTGTATATTTAGATATGGTAGGAATGTTAGTGGTAATGAGATGTTCTCTATTTGGGAACCCATAGGCTGGGCTAGAGTGGCTGGTATCATATATGTATATACTTGTATTTTCTATATTATCTCTATAATCGCATCACCATAGTTTAGTACTATGAGTAGAACACCCCATTCATCATAGGGAAGGTGTCCTTCCCAAACATTATAGTGGGAGGATGGATGGATGGCCACAAGATCTTCTATTCTACCTCTTTCAGGTAGTGATATCCTAAGATTCTTTATCTAGGTTGTGTTTTGTGAAGCCCAGGTGTGTGCAGGTGATTTGTTCTTTCCTATGTGTCTTCAAGATGACATATATTGTGCATTATGAAGTTTCTTATAGATGAGATGTGATGTTTTTCCAAGGTTTCTATGGGCGAGATGTTATGTGGATTGTGGCCCAACATTCTACGAGGAGTATGCAATGTGGTTTGTGGCCAAAGTGGTTGCAGGTGAGATGATAAGTGGTATGTGTTCCAAGTGTCTGCCGAAGGGATGTAATGTGGTATGTGTCCCAGGTGTGTGTGGGTGGGTTGTGATTTTGTACTTTCAAAATAGATAGGATCAGGAGGATATTTTTTATTAAACAATGTATGGATAATTAGTGGGAATGTTTTTTGGGTTACCCTATCATAAATGTGAATAATATTAAAATACATGACTTGCATTATTTGGTGAGTGTTACATGGGGGGTTGGATGGTTGGTATACTTGTTAGGTGTTGTTTGGTTCAGTATTTTGTCATAGGGTCATTAGTATTCTCCTTTCACATGTTTATAAAATACATTAACTTATCTACTGAGTATACATGTATACTCACCAAACATATATAAAAACTTCTTTTAGGATTCTAGGAGGATTACATGTATCATATGGTGAGTTACTAGCTCAGGAATTAGGAAACTTCTTAAGTCACTATTGTAGCTTTCTTTTTAAATTTACATTGCAAACGTTTGTTTTGTATTAGTTATATTTCTCACACACATGTGGGATGTATTTTGGTTTTCTTTTATATAATGTCCAATGTTGTTATGTTGATGATACAACATATCTACTCATCCTCTCTCAAAAAAAGTAATTCCATCCATATCGTGTGATCTATATACCCTTAGTGGTAGTCTCTAACCAGGGGCCTACTGAAGGTGGGTCTCGATGGTCATTATCCCCTTTTATTCATTTTCAGTCTATGAGAGGTCACATTAGGGAAGCGGTCATGAAAGAATGGTATCAAAGGGATGATTGAGAGATAGGATTGAGTTTCGAGTTAGTCAGAGTGAGTAATGCATGGGGTGTTATGGAAAAAATTCCAGTTGACCTTGGGGTATGACATAGGCTAGTGAAACCGACTAGTACACAAATTTTATTGTCCTCCCATGATCCCGTGTATGAAAACTGAGCCTATTAAACAACCAAGAGAGATGGAAAACTTTTTAGGGTACATAAATATGAATGGCACATTCATCATAATGACATCTGTTTTTTTATTTGGTTTTTTGGGATAATTTTAATGAATAACAAATGAGTAAAATGATTCATTAATAAAATTACATACTACCTGGGCATATAAATTCCATTTTTACCTTTCAGTTATGGCTCCTATTATTTTTCAATTCTTGTCTTTGGAAGTTGAGGCTTGTTAGGCTAATTCGGTTGATCAATAAAGGGTTGATCCCATTGAATATGATGACCAATGGAATAGGATGTTGCATGATTTCCAACGACTGGATTTTTAAAAGTATGGTGGTGGTGTTTTGAAAAGGGAGATATAAATATGGCTCAAGGTGTTTTTGATTCCATTAGTTTTATCATGGCCCTAATGGAGTATTGGGTTCCTTTAGTAGTAATCCATTTGAATGGTGCCCCGCATTTGTGGTTGAAATTGTATCTATGGGAGTGGAAGGAAGTATATGTTTTGCGGGGTTACTTCAAGAAGGAATTCTAGGATGAGTTTTTTTCCTCAACTACGAAGGATGAGAAGAGGCATGATCTACCCTCGCTTCAGAAGGGGAGTATGTAAGTACAAGAGCTAGGGATTAGGATCAAGTGTCTGCATTGCTTATCCCTAGAACTCATTATAGATGTGGGGCCTCATGTGATACATCATGAAGAGGTACTTCATCCTTCCATCATGTATGTAGATACTCATCTTACATTATCGACATATATGGAGGTTTTGAAGATTTCATCATTGATCAAGAGGTTTCACTCATGAGTATGTTTACAATGATATTGGAACCAGAATGGTTCATCGTGAGGCAAGGTTACTAGTGGATGTTCTCAGAGCCAGGACCTTCAAGGATTGAACAAAAGGGTTTCGACCTCAAAAAATTCCTTTTTGATCTTCTGGTCCTCATGACTTTCTTATAAAATTATGACTGAAGTGATTCTTTTTTGGATCTCATAGATATCTCCAGAACTAGTTTCTGGAAGTTGTTTGATCATATTATAGTAGAGGCTGATAGGTACAATTTCATCCTTAATAGAAGTTGCTGGTGTGAATGTTTCAGCAGTAGAGACATCAATAATTTTCTACACCTAGGGCCGATAGAGCAGGTATAGGACAACATCAGGATGTTACTCGTGTTCAGGGTCCTAGACACGATCATGGTTGTGGAGATGGTTGTAAATAGAGAGGAATGGTATCTATGTGTGGTCAGTTTTACACAATGAAGGTGGATATTCTAGTAGGGCCATAAATTTTCAGAGGTATGACCAGTTTGTTCAGTACTCTTGTTTGTGAATTTTTTTATTCAAGATATTCTCACTCCTTTATTGCAACTTCTATTTTCCATGCTCTTGGTCTAGATTTATAACAAATTCCAGTTCCCCTAGTGTTGGATACACCTATTAAGGAAAAAAAATACCTTTTTTGATGTGTTTTGTGGATGTAGACTGATTATGGGGCCACATCCGTCCTATGGGGACCACTTATTGTGATAAATGAAACCAGAAAAAATCATCCTCAGTATCGACTAGTTGAATTATATATGTTACATTATCTACTACTTCTATATGAGTGTTGTGTTTTCAGTTGTGGTTGACATGTGTGTTGTTTTCATTAGTGATCAGAGGTGTTCGATGGGAATTCATTGCCTAGAACCCCGTCTACTTTTATGGTCGATCTATTAGTGTAATCTAATGATGTTGGGATGGTAGAGTTTCTTAGGATTATTAGGAATTTTTTTGACATTTTCCAAAGGAGGATTTGATTATACCACTGTGATGTCATTTTGAGTTCAGGATAGACTTGTAGTTTAATATTTCTCCGATTTTTATGAACCATTGTCAGATAAAATCTTTTGATTTGAGGGAGTTGTGAATTCAAATAGATAATCTAATGAGGAAGGGTTTTATCCATCCTAGGGTTTCATTGTGGGGTGATCTAGTGTTGTTCTTAGAGAATGTGGATTATATTCTAAGGCTTTGTATAGTCTACCAGATGTTGAACCTCGTAACATCAATAATAATTACCTTATTTTGAGGATAGATGATATTTTATACCAACTGAGAGGTGAAAAGTAGTTTTCTAAGATAGTTATATAGTTTTATATCACCAATTAAGGGTGAAGAATGATGATATCTGGGATAATTTTTTAAGACACAGGTATGCGTACATTGATTTTTTTGCAATTTCATTCAATGTTATGAATGTACATGTTGTGTTAATATGGATTATGATCTTCATGTTTTCTATTTTCATGGATTGTTTTTTTGTTTTATTCATCCATGTGATACAGTTCTATTAAATTTCATATGAGAATCATGCTAAGCATCATAGGACTATATTGCAGGTTATTAGACTCAACTAGCTCCATGGAAGGTTATCCAAGTGTATGTTATGGACATGATAGAGGAATTTCCTTGGTAATGTGGTGCCTCAACAAGTTTTGTTAGTAGCCCCATAGAAGGTTTATCATGTTTTTTTCCCAGAATCACCCAATAATGTGGAGGAAATTTTTAGTTGTATTGGTCTTGCAAACTATTATCGAAGTGTTTTACATGATTTATTTTGTGTGTCAGCCAAATTAATATCTCTAACTAGGAAGGACCAATATTTTTGTGGATTTATAAGTACTAGGAAGCATTCGACTATTTGAATGGTAAGTGGGTCAGTTCTCATGTCCTCCAGTTTCCAGGGGAGGGAGTGATATTTGAGGAATTTTTTGATGCTTCCCAATAGGGTTCGGGATGAGTTCTGATGAAACTTTGAGAAGTGATATCTTATTGGTCTAGGAAGTTTTTTCCCCCATGGCTGAACTATTCCACCCATGATCTAGAGTAAGCAAAAGTTATGTTCTCACAATATTTTCGGTGGAAGTACCACATCGTGGAGCACTTGTTAATCTTTACGACTTATAAGAGTTTGATGTATATATTTTCACAAAAAGATATAAACCAGAGAAAGTGGAGGTGAATAGAATTTATTCTGGTTTAAAATTTTGAGATCTCATAAATCTCATGAATGGAGAATGTAATTATTGGTCCTTTGATCAGAAATTTGTAGAAAGAGGTTTTTCTGGAATCTGTGGAATCTTGGAGAGCGATGCGGGAGTTATTGGCTTTGCACTTGGATATAGAAAAAGTTGATAGTACAATGGATTTTTTTAGATGTCGGTGAAATCTTCCTTAATGTAGAATGTGGTGGATTCATAGTGGGGATAATTAGAGGCATATGTTGTGGACAATCATGTTGTCCATGGTGATTCCCTAGAGGGATGGTCGTAGGATGGTTGGGACCAGATATTGTTTCATGGAAATTTGTTTGTTCTAGTAGTGGTGCATGATGGGGGCCATCTTTAGTTTCATAAATCATCTTTGTATGTACACCTAGATGTGTAAAATATAATCATGGGTTGAGAATGTATTTTTTCTGGATCTAGATGACATGTGCCATGGCGGAGTTTACAGCAAGGTGGTTAGTATTCCAGAATGTGAAGGCTTAGCAAAATGTACATGGTCATTTTGTGTGGCCCATTTATATCCATGGGTGGATGAGGGATGTCATATAAATGGATTTAATTATAGGTTATTCTAGATCTCGAAGAGGATACAATTCATTCTGGGTGATAGTGGATTGATTAATGAAATCAACCCACATTTTAGTGATTAAGGAATCAGGCATAGTGGGTGTCTTGGTTAAGAGGAATATGGATGAAGTGGTGGAGTTTCATAGAGTTCATTTGCCTTTTATATCAAATTGGGATGCACAATTTATCTCATTAGTATAGATAGTATTTCTGCATTATTTTTCTACCCTATTATGCCCCACTGACGTTTTCCACCCTCAAACAGATGGGAAGGCAGAGTGGACTATCTAAACATTAAAGTAAATGATGAAGTAGTGCACCTTGAACATTGGAAGATCATTGGTATTACACCTGCCTTGGTATAGTTTTCTTATAATAATACATATCAAACATTTATTGTCATGCCTATTTGTTGATATTTTGTATGGAAGATCATGTAATTTTATGTTTTGTTTCAAAGTGATCTGATGGACAACTATTCTTGGTCAGGATGTGGTGAAAAGTAAGACAAATAATGTTTAGCTTGTTCATGAGAGTTTGAAAGAAGAAAATGACTATAATAATCCATATTCACATCACATTATAAGGCCTTTGGATTTTGAGGTTAGGTAAAACCCATTCTTGAAAGAATCACCTCAACTTGGGAAGTAGAGGTTTAGAAGAGAGAGTAAGCTTTCTCCCATAATGTTTTTCATTTGGGTGTTAGGAAGAGTTGGACAGGTGGCATACTAGTTATTCTTTCCCCCGTAGTTGTAAAGGATCCATGAAGTCTTCCACATCTGAAAACTTTGTCAATATCTATATGAAGAATCCCATGTCATTGACTTGGGAGATATGGATATTGAAGTTGATGGGAAATTTTTGGAACAACTAGTGGAGTTCCAGGATAATCAAGATAAGGTGATGCATGGAGGAACCATTCCATTGGTTCATTTTTTGTGGAGGCATGGTGTCTCGGAGGAGAGTACATGGGAGAATGATAAGCATATGTGCTCCCAACACTCAGAGTTATGCTCATATTTTCTTTGATATGTAATTTTTGAAATGATTTATCCTTGTTTTATATGAGATAACCCATTTTCCATTGGTATTGTTGTGTACGGTTCTCTATGTGATAAAATTTTTGACATGTGAAAATGGGAGTACTTGAATCCTAATCAAGATGCATTAATTGTGATGAGTTTAAATTTGTGCAGGTGAGTTAGTACCACCCTGAGAGGATTTTTTCTTCACATGGAGGTTGGAATTCCTTGATTTGGATGTTCGAACGGTGTGGTTGTTGTTCATGATGTGATTATTTGTTATTCATCGGTGAGGTGGGTTTTCCTCATTGTAACATTTATTGTATGATGAGGTACCTAGATGTTATTTTACTGGGTGGTTGTGGGGACCCATTTTTCTAATGGGTTGGTATTGGATTATTGGGTGAGAGAATTGTTTGAGAGCTATCTAATTTAGGGGTCAGTTCCTTCCCAGTCTATTTATTTTTATGTTTTTTATTTTTGGATTGTTCAGAGAATGATTAGAGAGAGATTAGGGGATTTAATTTTCTATTTCAAGAAGAACGAGGATTACACATAGTGTAACTAAATTACATGATGTGGATTTTGGGTGTCTAGACAATTTACACATCATGAAATGGTGTTTCACACCATGAAATGTTTTGCGGTATGAAAAATAAATTAATCCAAGAGGCAATGGGGTTTTAGGTTGATGTCAACATAGGGAATTACACGACCTAGAAGGGTACTACATGTCAAATAATACCCCACTACTATAATATTTTAAATCATTTTCCATATTTTTGGGTTATCAATGCTAATGGAATCAATGATACATGCTCGACCCTAGGTGACACAATGAACCCTCTCCGAAAAAATATGGATTCATTCATTAAAGACCAATTCAAAGCTTTTATACTTTGATCCATACTGATCTGACATTAATCTAAGGTGTTTTATTCTCTATTTATATAATTACTTATGTGTTGGTCCTTTTTTCCCTCCCATCCTTCATTTTGTTTGATGTCGTATGTTCTTCATTTCCTTAATTGTGTTCTCCTTTAGATGTTGTTCGTTTGATGGTGACACTGCATCCTTGGGTGGATACTAATCTTTCAAGACAGATAGTCAAAGTTCTATTACATGATCCGTTATTTTGTGGGGATCTTTGAAACCCTTTTCATGTAGGATATCCATTTATTCCATTCAATTGTGCATCTTATGGGGGGTATTACTTTCTAAAACTACGGATCATTGTTGTTCCAGGCTAAAAAAATATAAGAATTGGTTAAATGAAGTTGAAAGGTGGAGGGGATCCATTTTTAATGCCTCAGCAGTTTTGATATAATGATTTTGATATTGTGAATTACATGGTCTTGATACCCTGCTAAATATCATGGAAATGTGGGGGGGGGACTTAATTGTTTACTAAATGGGTTTTATGTTGTTTTGATAATGGTGGACTCTTACATATGAAAATTGGATAATAATATAAATCCGACAAATTAACATATTCCCTAGGACTTGGTTTGTGTGATAACACCGTTAAAAAATAATGTGGAATAAAATACATTTCCCCCTTTCAAAATACAAAATTGTGTTCCATGTTGGACTATGGTGAGATATGAGAAATGGTTTTAGTTACATGCGGGTGAAAAATGAAATGTGAAATAGATATGTTTTGATGTATGGGTGTTCCCTAGTTTATGTTGTTCTATGTTTGTGAGCTAGATAGTGTGATATGGTTTGTGCTGGGTAGTGTTATGAATGTCCTTATAGATGATATATCAAAATAACTTTGTAATGTAATCATAGGTTGGGAGATTGATTGATCATTGAATAGATGAGAAGTTTTGTGTAGTCAGGATGTGATGAGGTCATGCAGTGATGTGTTTCTGGATGTGGTTGTGTGTGGAGGGTTTTTGGAGGGATTATGTTGAATAAGGATGGTGATGGTTTTTATAGGTATTTATTCGGGAGTCGCTCTACATATGTTGATTTCTTTGTTTATTTTTGTGTGTTGTTCTTCGTAGTTTTGCAAATTGTAATGGAATAAAAGAATAAATAATTGGTCATAAATTTTTAGAATATATTAGGATGGGTTGGTTAACATAATTTACAAAATAATTCTGAATAAATAATGGTGTGGGATAATTAATATGTTTGGAAATATTAATTTGGTGGTGGATTAATTTGTGGTGTTGTGCATTTAGAGGTGACAACAAATGTGGTAGTTATGAGATGTTCTCTATTTTGAAAACCATAGGTTTGGCTGGTGTGGTTGGTATTATATATATGTATATATATATATATATTTATATTTATTTATTTTCATTGTGATTTCTATATGAGCCACACCATTGGTGAGAACTATGTGTCCAACACCCCCATATTCATAGGGCAGGGTTTCATTCATAAACATCCTAGTGGGTGGATGGATGGTTGGCCAATATCTCTTCCATACTACATCATCTATGTGGTGATAGTCCACGATTCTTTGGGAGGTTGTGGTTTGTGAGCCCCAGGTGTGTTCAGGTGAGTTGTTCTTTCCTATGTGTATTAGATATGATATGTGTTGTGACTTATAAGGTATCTTTGGGATGTGGTGTGGTTTGTGGCCTAGGTATCTACTGGTGTGATTTGATGTGGTTTGTGGCCTAGGTGTCTACAGGAGGGATGTGATGTGGTTGGTGTCATATGTGGCTGTGTGTGGGATGTGATGCAGTTTGTTTCCCAGGTGTCTACATGGCGGATGTGATGTGGTATGTATCCCGAGTGTGTGTGGGAACGTTGTCATTTGTATCTTTCTAAAGGAGTGAGAGCATGATCATGTTAGTTATTGGAAATGTGAGGCTAATCATTTGTAAATTGGTGAGGCATACCATATCATTGATGTGAATTATATTACATTACTTGAGTAGTTTTATTTGGTGATCATGCCTTGGTGAGGTTTGGATGGTTAGTCTACCTGTTATGTGAAGTTTTGGTTCAGATATTTTTCACGGGTGTATAGTATGCTCCTTTCACATGTGCATAATAGACTTTGGCTTTCCTAATGAGTATAAATGTATTATCACCCTATGTAAATATAACTTTTTCAAGATTCCATAATGATTACATAAACCATGTTGGACATTACTAGCTCACACTTTAGTAAATTTTAAAGGTCACTACTTTAGCATTCTTTTGGTAATTTTCTTTAGAAAAAAATATTTGTATCAATTCTATTTTATGCATACATGTTGGATGGATTTTGGTTTTAATTTATATTATGTATTGGAGTTATTTTTATTCTGATATTTCAGATCTCATGATCTTGTTTAAAAAAAGTTAATTCATTCAATATTTTTTTATATGTATACCCTTGGTGCTAGATCACCAACGAGGGCCTACTAGATGTGGGGCTAGGGGGTCATTATCTACCATTCTTCATTACCAGCCATGGATGAATAACATCAGAATGAGGGTGTCATGAAAATACCCATTAAGGATATATCCTAATGTGGATATGTAAATAACAATAATTTAAATTATAATAATCATAAAATACATTCATTTGAAAAATATTCACCACATAAAATAAACAGGTGTTGGATATGGAATTTATCTCGTAGAATTTAAAATGGAGACAAAAATCTCATACCAGTTAGGTATGTTTTGATTCATATAACCCATGAATGATATATCATATTTGATTATTTAAATATATAAAAATTAATTATAATATTCTTATGATAAATTTATTGTTATTAGAAACACAACATCATATAATCTTGTAGTGAATATGGAATTTGTCTCATAGAATGTAAAAGTGAGACCAAAATCCCTAACCTTAATCCATAAAATCATTTTTACATGATATAAAATACTATAAAATAAATAAAATTTTATGAAAAATATTTTAATGAAATATAAATAAATATATCATACCATATATAATTTACTTATTCTCTTTTATTACATATTTATTAAAAATTCCAGGTTAATGTCACATTTCGGGTAATAAACACTTTATTTGTCATATGTGTCTTGATTTATTATTATTTGTACTATAACATGATAATGGTTCATTTATATCTATAGTTATAACCATAACATAAACATCATATATATTAATTTCATATGTATTTATATTAATCCATAAAATTTAGAGATAGAAAATTAATTACACTGTATATGGAGATAGTAGTTCTTATATATAAAAGGTTGTTACTTCCATTTTCTCAATAGATTGAATGAATGAAAAGGGAAATAATACATTTCATCAAAATAATTTGATTTAGTTCATATATATCAAATATTTCATTTTTATTACTTTTTATGTAATTCGTGAACGAATCACATCTTTTGGTGAGGTGACAGTCCTCCTGTCACACGAGCGATGTTATCATATTAAATAAAAATGTAATGTGTGATGTTTTTTTTGATATACTAATTAAATAATTGTTATAATATCATAAATATCAAATATAAAACAATAATCAATCATTATACCCATAGATGTGTAGTTGTAATGAAAAAATGAATGACATCGGTATGTGAGGTGGTAGTCTATCTTACCCACAGATTATGAATTTGTTAACCATTTGATAGCAGTGAAGATTTTTGGAGGTCATGAAATTAATATAAATACAATATATTTATATGTAATATAATTTTTTAATATCTTTACTTGGTTTAATAATAATTTAAGGTGGTGTAGGAATAAGTAAAATAAAAACCCTTGAGGAAGAATGTTACCTCTTCTTCGAGTAACCTCTTTACATTTTCACCAAAAGAATTCCATGGATAGATTTCAATACAAAATAAAGCTTCTAGAATTTGATTTGGTGTTTTGAGAAGTTATTTTTTTAGGTATTATCCTAAAAGTGTGATTTAATGTGTGAATAAGAGAGAATAGTGTGTGTCAATTTTTAAGAGAGGTGAGTGCCCCGCTTGAAATTTTTGAGACAAAAAACTTGTACCCACAATGTTGAAACGAAACAAATAAAAAAATGTAGTTTTATAGGGAATTATAAATTTTAGGGTCTAAATATAGCAGTAAAATTAATTTGAGATAATTTGTAGGTCATTTAATTTTTTTAGTTTAACCCCCAGTAAACCAATTTTTACCATAATCGTGGTAATTAATTTTTAGAATTTTTAAAATTAATTTTGAAAAAAAATTAGTTGAAAAAATTTTATAACCTAAATTGTTTTGATTAAAAATATGAAATCCACTATTCTGATTTAAATTTATATAATGGGAAAATATTATTTTAAATTTAATACTACATACGGGATGCGAAAACGAGTTTTCAAAGAGAAAATATTCAAATGTTTACAACAAAATTTTTAACAAAATTATATATGATATTGATACCAATTTCCTTAATTATATTAAGAGATATATAATTTTTCAGAATATAGTTTAAAAATAAATTAACGTATAATTTTACTTTATAAATAACTTAAACTGAATGACATTTTCAAATTAAAATTTTGTATTCTTCACTATTCTTAAAAACAATTAATATTATTATAAAATTGTATACAATTCACCAAAGATGAATTATATATGCTGTTTTAAATTTATATATTTTTCAAATAAATTTACTACAATTTTAAGTAAATATTTTGAAAATTATTAAAAAAATGAGACTAAATATTTCTTTAGAAAAATATTTTTTTACTAGTAAATTTTGATTTATTGTAATTGATTGTATAAAAAACAAGTAATATTTATGTTAATTAGTTGATTGAATATATAAAATATATATTTCATAAAAAATATTCACTAAATTTGGATTGGTCAATATATTGAGGTAATACTAGTTTTTAAATAAAAATAGTTTTCCGAAAAATTGTTCTCTTTATTTTCTAATAGTTTTGGTTTTAACATTTAATTAATTAGTAACCAAGGAATTAAATTTTTATATATTTGTAAACTATTAATTTTCTTAAATTATATAATCTTATTCATAACTGCCATTATAATAACTAAGTGATAATAATAATATTAAATAATAATTTTTTTAATAATTCATGCCTTGATTAAACTCATCATTACATATAACACAATCCATACTCAATTATTGATGTCATGCTATCTAAAATAAGTGTGGAGTGTAATAAAACATATTGAAATTGTTAAAATTAGATGAAAAGAATATTTTAAACACTCTCATGTTATTAAATTCTACCCGCTTAAAATTTATTTCTCCCTCGAATTTGGTTACTTTGTTACAGAAAACATAGCATAAGTCTTCCTCATTTTATCATTTAGTTATGATGTAGCTTCCTCAAGATAGTGATCTTGCTATAAAATAATGAAAAATTGATTGGTGTTGTACATTATAATTTTATATACTAAATAAAATTTCTCTATTGGTTGTTTCTCATTTGATTTTTTAGGCCCCAAAAGTATGAATAAAATGTTTATTATATGTGATTGATTAGATATGTACTTCCCCATGGGTGATACAAGGAACACAAACTTGTATTTAGAGAGTATTTGTGGATGTGAAAAAGGATATGTTATTTTATAGATATGATCCATATATTTAATGGGATTGATATAAATAAGGAATTTTTTCTCTAAATTTTTTCATAGATAAATATGAAGAAGGACCTTCTCACAAAATACATATTCTAGATCAATGTGATGACTATAATCATTACATTTTGATAAATATTTAATACTCTAGTTATGTTTATAAATTAATAAAACAGCCTCTTCAACATAATAATCATACTAAGGTCATAATATAATTCTTTTAACATCTTAATTCTTGTACATTGTAGTTTTAAAAATAGTTCTATAATGGTCTTCATAAATATCCATATGAATTCCCAAGTGAAATCTATCATTTCATGAAAAATAAACACGAGGAAGGTGTTAATCCCAACGACATTTTAAATAAACATAACAAGATTTTATAATTCCCTTTAGGGTTTAATTTACTCTCTCAAACTGATCGTATATCTAAGGACGATACCCATTGATGAAACATAACACTATATAAATATTTTTTTAAAGGCTTCTTAAAAAAATCTAGGTAAACTCTAGATTTTGATAAAATAAAATTCTATTTGGTAATCCATGAATCAATAACAATTCTTTAATGTATATTTTTCAATGAAGATCTAAATATATATATTCTCATAGATTAACAATGTGTCATAAATCCATACAGTGGCCAAATGTAACCATTAATTATCTTTACATTTTATGATAAAAAGAAACCCTAAAGGTTACTAGTATCTTTAATCATACTTCAAAAAGTGTAATGTAATCCCTCCAAAAATAACAGTTTCACCACATACAAAACCAATGGATTTTATTTCCATAAATTTATCCAAAAATATCCCCAATATTGATAAAATACCATAACATAAAACCTAAAAAGGGTTTTATTAGAATAGAAAATATAATCAACACTAATCTCATAAACCCATGATTGTATCCATAACAGTCAAATTATTATTTCTAGAAGACATATATGTTTCAATTGATAATTTATCATTACTCCATAAATAAGATGTTTTCTGATAAAAAAGCATACATTCGAGACTTGGGTTAAAAAATGTACAAAGAAAATATTAAATAGGATTTCATTATTCCAAAATTCTTGTAGAGGGAGAAAATGAAATCAAATTTCACTAAATCATAAGCAATAATTTTGTAAAAGGAATTATTAATACAAATTCAAAAATGAAATTAAAAAATATGGATGTGAGGATTAGTGTTCTGTATTTATCATGATTCAATTCAACCATAGTGATTAATGAAAATTTTCTTTTTTTAATTTCATCATGGGTTATTCTATCTTATTTTCCTCATTATACATTGGATTGGGGAGTTTTTTCCAATAATTCTCATAATCCTTGCATTTGAAACATTGGAGTGTGGGTGGTGTATTATGTGAATCATTATCTCTATTTTTATTATTATCTATCTACCTCACATCACACCTTCAATAAATTTTCTTATAAAATTCACTTATAAACTGAAACAGTTACTTATACTCATAATACACATTACTCCATGTTTCATCCGACACATTATTCATAAGGGAAATCGCATCCCATTCTCTCCACGGTTTTTCGACCTTAAATAAAATTTTATTTTATTCAGTTTAACAATACCATGATATTGATCCATAAATTTATCCTAAATTTCCATCATGATAGCACAATTAACAATATATTCACAACTATAGATTTCTATTATGGATAATTCCACTCAGATAATTGGTTTTACAAAAATATATAATTGATAAACCATAAATTCCGGTTGGATGATTATAAAAGAATAATACCTCCCATGTCTTGTAAAATATTTCTCACATGTACCTACAAATTCACAATCCTTTTACTTTTGCTCAAGTAACTCCTTATCAATCGTCATAAGAATAATATAAAGAAAATAATTATCAAAAAAATATGTTCTATAACTTATTATAATATAAGGGCTCAATTTTATCATGTTTCCACATATTCTTCATTATATTCCATTATTTCTCTAATTCACTTTAAAAATGGTAGATAGCTAAATTGAATTTCTATGGATCCGGATAGTAACATATGAAAAATATATTTTCAATGGTTTTGATCCATTACTCAGAATATATTTGAACTGAACACCCATTGAACAAAGGTGGAACAATCATCATGAATGAAGTTAAATAATTTTGTTCTATCCTTTTATTGTTTAAAAGTGCATCATGATTCATATCTAAGGAATGTTGTGTTATCATAGAAAAAATATTTTCCTTCCATCTTCCATACTATTTTCTTCCTCAGGAGGACAGTTATTTCTCTGTCCATCACAATGAGAATTAACATCATTCCTCTAGGTTATATCCATTTACTACAACCCACATCATAGTTTGAGGAACACTAATCATATTAGGGAACCCTATAATCATCAAACATCCCTTATATGGACTCTAAATCTTGAAACCATTTTTTAAATATATGATACCATAGGATATATATAATACGTTATTTTTAAATACCTATTTTAATTAATTATGAATATTTATAATGATTTTCATAATTTTCAAAGCATATCCCATAGGTATGTCAAACTATGTGTGTAGTAAGTCCATTTATCATACACCCTGTGATGATTTAGTATAGCTCAATGCACCTTTTTCAGAGTTATTACCTTATAGTACCTCTATTCTAGTTCCACATCCACTAAAATTATACTAAAAGTGAAGTGGTTTATTGTATGTAACATTATCTATACATTACCAAAATTCTAGGAAATTTCCCTATTCATCGACTGATCCTTTTAATTTTCCATATACATATCCCTAGATATATCCTTTTAATATCCCTAGGGATGTAAATAATGTTATCTCACATTTCTATTCAAAGGATTACTATTACATTAATTTTATACATACTATAGTGATCCAGGATTCACATACATTGATATTACATCTTTTATTTGAATATTCATTAAAATATTTAAACAAATTCCAGAGGAATATAATATTTTAGTTCCATTAGATACTAGGCTCAAAATCATCAAATTAACTAAAATGTATTCTTTGTCTCACATCATGATAATCCCATTAACTTGTATCCATAAAAATACATTATTAAAAACCATTCACCATAACCTATGGAATGAAAACCTCTGAAATAGTGAGATTATATGTTCTTTATAGGTAAATAAGGATGATTTGTAAACCTAATATGAACATAATGGTATAAGAACATGAGAATGAAAATTTTCAACCATTCATTTCATTTAATATTTTAAAATATTACGGCATGTAATAAATAATTTCTATTAATAAGACATAAATAATAATGAAATAAAATAATATTATCCATGATATCAGAACATTGACATAATATATATCAAAATGGCGTACATAGAAGTACATAAAATAATTTTCATATTATTAAAGGTTCACTTCAAAAGTTATAATAGTTGAATGTGTTCACTCTATATACTATTATTATAATTTAGGTTTACTCCCAAAACCATAACAGTGGAAAATGATCCACACTAAATTGGAAACACTCCAAATTTATTCTTACTTATCTAATGAGACGTTAATATTTATCCATTGCAATGGAGGGAGATATAGGTCTCACGTGTCATATAATGAAAATAATATATATGTGTTCCATAAGATCATAAAACTTTTATCACATCATAACCCAAGAAATAAAATGTGATTCATAAAAATATAATAATATTATAATATGTGAAAAATTTATATCATTCATAATAATTTAATCATTTCCACATACCATAACCCATGAAAGAAAGAAGTGTGTTTCTTAATAATTTTGTCATGGTAATACCCATGTAAGAGAAATAGGTTTCATAAACATCATGTCATCGTAAACATAAAAAGTTATTAGAAATAATTAGAAGGGAATCCCAGGATCATATCTCTATTAATAAAAAAATTATTTTAATGGATTTCATATAGATAGAGAATTAATTCTAAAAATAGATCACTTGGAACATGTCAGGAGGAAAATAAAATTTCATTAAATTTTTTTTATACTACAAATTCAAAAAACATTTTAAATTTATTTTCATTTAAAATAAAACATAACATATATAATTTATTCATCAAAAAACTCAAATATCTCAATGAAAATATATTTTCTACTTTGAACAATATTTTTTAATACATAAAACGCATTCATGATCCTTTTCACTTCGAATTCATTAATTTTAAATATAAAAAAATTATAAATATTAAGGGACTATTTTATTTAAAAATAATACTAGTTAAATGTAAATTATTATTTAATTATTTTAAGAATCATGATAGTGGAGATCATGCAATGATTAATTTCAAATTTTTAGTAAAATCCTAATACGCATTGTTTAAAAAATAGCATAAAGATTAATTTCAAATTTCATTATAAAATTTACAATGTGGGTAAAATTTAATTTCATAAATCTCTTGAAGACTATTAAACCCATTTAAAAAATTTATATAAATCCTGGTTGTTTAAGAAAAATGATTTTTTACCAAAGTTTAAAGTAGAGGAAATTTTAAAGAAAACATTATGTTCAAGTCATGGGTACATAGAGAGGGGAATATGAAGGAAAAAATATACTTATAACATATAAATAGTATAATGAAATACCTGATAATATAGATATCTTTTATTCATAATCTTGTTATCATAAATATAATCCTAAAAATCCATAAAGATGATGAGATTGAAACATAAAATTTTTACAACTTTCGTAACATCGAAACGTAATCCCAATAAAATAGTAAAATTAAATTTACATTAAATTCTTAATAGAATAAATAATTTCATTATATTACATTTCATATCGAATGTATATAAGCCTCATAAAATCATATATGTAAATGAAAAGACATAAGTCTAAAATAATGTAAATTGAGACAAAAATCCATTACTATTATTGTTATCTTTTGAATAATAATCCCCATCAAATAATATCATCAATTGAAAATTTTCATATCATAAATGTAATTTCAGTCATGATATAACATGTCATGTGGTATTCATATACACAACATAAATGATTTGGGTTGGGATTTTTCAGGGCTCTTTAAAATAAAATAGAAACAATAAATCCCTTACCACTTTAGAAATATTTTTAATCCTAAGTCCTAATAAATAATAATATCAAATTAAACATTTAATATCATGAAATTAGGATATTCATTATATAACACATTAATGGGGTAGTATATATAACTCATTAATGAAATAGGTGGTTAATATGACATTTGTCTCTAGAAAGTGAAAATTTATATGGAAATCTCTTACCGATTTGGAAACTATTGAACTGTAAACCCCATGAATTAGAGACCAAAAATTTTTATGTAAATAATAATAATTTTTTTATGAAAATACAAAAATAACATAATGGTATATATATACACCACATAAAATAATCATGTTGTGAATATTTCATTTTTTCATTGAATGTAAAACTGGTTTGAATATCCCTTACAAATTTTAAAAATTATAAACCATAAACCCCATGAAAAATATATCCTAAAATGGAAAAGAAGATAAAAATAATTTAAAGTAAAATAATTAAAAAATAGCGTAATGGGATTTATATTCACCACATAAAATAAAAATGTGGTGAATACGGAATTTGCCTCACATAAAGTAAAAGTGAGATAGAAATCACCTACCATAGGTCTCGACCTCAGTTAAACACATTTTAATATACTGAATAAAAAAATATATGTTTCATTATATATTTGTTAAATAAATATACATATATAATTCATTCAATATATGATATCTTTATGTCCAATTATTACAAGTTTATTAACAAATTGATGTTATTATCACGTTTCTCGTAATAACTACTTTTTTTAGCATGTTTTGATTTTTTTATTAATATTAAATTTATCACAGCTTCATTATATCCAAAATTATAACCACGATAAAAATATCATAAATATTCAATATTTTTTATTTATAGTAACGGATAATTTTTAGAGATAGAAAAGAAAATATGATGTTCAAGGAATTGGTAGGTCGTACGTATACATAAACATTTTTTTCATCATATCAATAGACTAAAAGATAATAAACATAATATTTTCACATTATAATATAATTTCAATTTTGTATATATCACATATTTTAATTTAACCATATATTATTACCTTTCATGTAAATATTGAACTAATCACATAACATTGTGATGGGTAGTATGTCGTACGCATGTACGAGGATATTATATTCCCAAAAAATAGAAATTAGGAAGTTATGTTTGATTTAATAATTAAAAAATAATAATAATATAATAAATATCACAATATAATGTTAATCCATCATTATAACAATTCTTGAGTGGTGTTAATAGAAAAATGAATGATATCATTTCATGAGGTGGTAACCCACTGTAAACACGAAAAATGATTTCATAACCCATTTGATAGATGTTGAGGTGGTTTTAGGTCATTAAATTATCATTGAAACATATATTAATATTTATTATAGTAAGTTTATTATGTCATCATTCATTAATAATAATTTTGTAATGTGGAGGAATAAATCAAATAAAAATGCTTGACATAGAACGTAACATCTTCTTTAGGTAATCAGCTTAGGTATTCCCTAAATGTGCTCCAATGATGGATTAATGTTCAACATAAGTATTATATAATTATATTCAGTACAATAAAAATTTATTTTGGAAGTTATTTTTTGAATATAATGGTGATTATGGTGATAATAGGTGAGTATAGATTATGGCCATTTAAAACTGAGTTGATTGGCACACTTGAAATATTTGAGAAAAGAAAGATGTACACACGGTCATAAAATTAAAATGGTTTTAAAATTTACTATTATAGAAGTTTATAAATTATATTGTATAAATATTTCAGAAATTGTTTTTTATAAATGTTTTTAGGTCATTTTATCCCTTATCATTTTTGTTTAACAATCAGTAAATCCATTTTAACCTTAACTACCGTAATTAACTTTTACATATTTCACATTTAATTTTGGTAAAATAATAAGGTAACCTTATTATATAATATATATTATTATGATTATATATATTTAATCTCTTTTTTAAATACAATTCATATTATACAAATGATTCATTATAAAAATAATCCCACAAACATGACGAAAAACTGGGTTTTTAGGAAACATTTTCAAAAGACTACAATGTTTTTATATCAAAATTCAATATTAAAATGATTTATGTGAATTATATTGAATTTATAGATATATTTTTTAACTAAATTTTCATTTTAACAAAATTTAAATTCAATATATCTTTTTTTTAAAACAAAAACCTATTTTTCAATTAAAATTCTGTATTTCTCGCTATTCATCAAAAAATTAATCTTCCCATAACATTCTCAAAAGATACCTATAATATTTGTTTTATATCGATTTTTTAAAATTGAATATCAATTTATCAATTAAATTTTGTAAATTTTTCAAAAACTATTTATTAAATATTTTCTAAAAAAGCTGACAAAAAAACTTCATTAAAAAATATGCTTCCTAAGCATAAAATTTTATTTATTATTAAGAATTATACAGAAAACTGTTAATCAGTTAATTGGATATATAAAATATATATTTCATTAAAATAACTCACTAAAAGTCGTTTGTTCTAATAATTGGCATAAGAAATGTTTTTTTATAAAAAATCAATTTCTGAAATTAATTTTTTTTTATTTTAATTTTTGTTTTATTTTAATTTTTTGTTAATTTGTTACCAAATAACTCATTATATATGTGTGTGTAAGACATATATTTTCATAATTAAGTAAATAATTTTCATACCCACTGTTTTTATGTATATATAATAATATTTTAATAACAATTAATATTTTGATTAATCTCATTATTGTGTGTAACACAAGTAAAACATAGCATTTCATTCCATAGAAGATAAAATCAGTGTTGTGTGAAATGAAAAATATTGAAAAGATTGTGTTTTTTAAAAAATAAAAATGTATTAGAGAGTTATACGTAGTGTCTGTAATTAAATTATAATGAATAAAATATTTTATTTGAATGTAGAGAAATTCTGGGGGAAATTTCTAATAAACTATGTCCTTTTAAAATTATATATTTCTGAAATGTTTACAGATGTGATAATTTAATGATTAAATATTGGGAATTTTATGGCCCAAAACAACATTATACCATTTTGATAATATAATCAAAAGGAATTATTAAATTTGAATCAGCTTCTAAAAGAATTTTATATGACATCTTAGGGAACATTTTCTTCTTTATATACTCATCCTAATTAACTCACATTGATGGTTTGTTAATCATGTAAATGAGGAGAGAAGAAATCAGGAACCCAACATTGTGACGATGTAGAATAAATTCTTTATGAACTTTGTACCTTCTTTTGACAATCCCTAATGAATGGGATGGCTCTGATGATGTAATTCTATAGACGTGGATACCACTCAATATTGCGCCAGGCCTAGTTGGCTATATGGCCTCAAGAGAATCTCCCAAAATTTCAGAGGATACTGATATAAAAGTATGGTCTAGGTTGTGGATATGGGGAGAATATTACCTCATTATAAGATTTTAACATAGTAAAAAGTAATATCAATCAATAGAGGAATCAAATATAACAACCAGAAAACACATACATAACCAATATATTTATAAATAAATAATAAAAGATATAATATAATATATAATATATGATGATACATGTCACGTTTCTTAAAAACTCCAAAATAGGTAAACATGGCATCTGAAAAATAAAATAATCAAGTACCAAAAATACTAAAAAGAAATGTATCATGAGACCATAATGTGCCTCAGCTTGATCTAATGAACTCAAGCTCTTATTCCTAGTACAAAATAGTGCATTGAACTATAGGTTCTTTCCTTGGTCCCTAAATACATCCAAATAGTCTTTCTCGGTACCCAACAGTGGAGTGGATAGGGTGTGAGAAACAATCACAGTATGTTGCCACCAAATGGTTTATAAAATATTATAGCTATGAAATATAAGTGATAAAAGTGAAAAATATATAATAGGTATGAATTAATAAAAAGTAAGGTTATCATGGATTCTATACTAGGAAACAAGTGATAGGGAATATCCTCATAAGGATCCCTGCAAAACAATTTTTTAGACCCTATAAAGATGTATCTACATGGTACACTAATGTAAACACCATGATCATGTCATATAAACCATATCTCATATAACCCATGAACTAATCATGTAACCTATAATGCCATAATGACCATGGTGGAGCCATATAATCATAAAGCTTCTTCTCAAACAAAGTCACATCAAACAACCAAGAATATAAAATTTACCAGGGTTGGTCCATATAATCATTCAGTCATACCACACCAAGCTGGATCCATGGTATAGTGGACCAAGCCACCATCATTGATTCCTAACACTATCTCAATGGAAACCGAGTTATTCTTGAGCTGGGGTCCACGGAGCATGTCTACCAAACATTTCCACTATAATCCCAATACAAACTACATCCAAGGGGTAGTAAGTATCATGGTGTCCCATGGACACTAAATCCAAATATAATACTCATACAAAATATTCTCTTCCATTTACTGAACCCATGTCATAGCACACATAAGTATTCTTATGTAACAATTTACTAATCCCCATTTATTTCCCATGACTATACCCACTCATATCTTAATTCACATTGAAGTTGCATTCTATGTGTTTACCCACTAATATAAAAATTTCTATAAAATTAATTCAATGAAATGAATCAAAATGAAAAGGAGGAAGACAATCTCATATTCAAAAATTATTGATAAATTTATTTATTGACAAGATCCATCTAACTAGGTAATCATCAACTCACCCCATGGGTGGTTTAACAAAATAATTTTGAATGGAAATTAAAATGGAAGACCCCATGGGTTGACATGGTTGGGGAAAAAACCTCCAACATGGTTGACACGAACTAAAGGGAATCCCCAATAACTTCTATTTCATTTAATTCAATTAATTAATTGATTTTTTTGGGTGGCATTGGAATGTTTTATGGGAAGAACAATATAAAGTATCTTAATAAATCCCCAATGCATTTGGAAATCCCACATATCATAGGTTTTAGTATAATTATTATCTAATATAATCTCTTGATTTGACTAATATTATAATAATAGTGAATAAGGGATGAAAAAATGTAAATAAAGAAAATTGTCTTACACCTAAACAGAGAAATGGATACCAAGAAGAACAAATAATGGATCAAATTAAATTTATTACCAACCATCAAGGATCTATTGAGATGAACATTTCTTGATTCCATGTTTTGAGGATGAGGATCTCCCAAATGGAGGAAGAAAAAAGACATAATGCCAAACCCTGGCCTATGAAATTCTTTTATTTTATTCTATTTCTAGATTTGGTTCCTTTTCATGATGTGAAATTTGGGTTGTTTGTCTAAATGTTTTGTGTTTTTTTAATAGTGGGGGTGGTCTTGTAATCTAGTGTTGCATGTTTTCCACAAGGTTATAGGAAACCCTAAGGCACACCCAAAAATCTGTATAGAAGATGTCAATTTCAGACAGTACCAACCACAAATTTGTTAAATGATTTTGAAAAGCATGCAACATAACATTGTGGAATGTTTCGATTGGATAGTGAGGGGCACATTATTGGTTCATGCATTGGACAACCATGTGGAGAAACAACATGAGTTACAAAGTGTCCTTCAAAGTGTGAAATTCCAATCTTTCCCCTCCATTGTTTTAACACGAATTTTCGATTCTCCACCCTTGATCAAACTAAGTTCACCAAAAGGGCCTCCAAAATCCACTTCACTTTCTCTCCATCCACTATTGAAGCTTCTTGAAGGCCCTAAAGAGAGTTTCTTTGTGTTTTTTGTTGTTTTTCTCTTCCCATCTCCCTTGTTTCTTAAGATCTTGGTTTTTATTGAGGGTTTTTTGGAAGAACACTAAGAGTTAGGGTTGATGTGTGGATTGACTTAATTTATTTCAGGGTGTGAGTATTTTATTTGGGGTTGTATTCTCCCTTCTTCAATTGTTTTATCTCATTATCACACCATTGAGGAAGGTTTTCAAATCCATTTTCTTTCTGGTATATTTTGATGATGATTTAGATTTCCTTGAATGATTCTAGGAAAGATATAATTTTTCTTGTGATATGTCATCATAATTGTTTCTGTACATAAATTATTTAAAATTTATTTGAGATTATTTATCACGGGTTTCCTTAACTATGATTTCTTTTATTTGAATAGAAAGTGTTTGAAAAATTTTCTACTGTATCTTTTATAAGGATATTGGGTGCTTTGGGGTGGTCTTTACTTTTGGTTACGCTTCAGTTTTTTGGTTTCATTGTGGGTTCAGTTGTGTATGTG
The DNA here is from genome assembly GCA_963277665.1 of Viscum album. NCBI lineage: Eukaryota > Viridiplantae > Streptophyta > Magnoliopsida > Santalales > Viscaceae > Viscum > Viscum album. The sequence goes on along the minus strand of OY728156.1, from coordinate 1,425,029,897 downwards.
GGAGTTGGTGACTTTTTTGGTGTGAAACATAGTTATTGTTTTTTTTATTTTTTTAAAAACAAGTTATGTTTCATTAAAAATATCTTTTCAATGTGATTTAAAAAGTTCATGTTTTGAATGCTTGTTTTCTAAAAGAATTGAGATTTATTAAAAGTGATATTCTTTTTTATGTTTCATAAATATGTGAAAAAAAAAATTTATGCACTGTGAAATACATTTGAAAATGGGTTTGAGGTGCATGTGGATTTGAATGATTCATTGACTATGGAAATGGTTGGTATTTTTTGGTGTTTTCTTCTTGTATTCCCAAATGTGTTTTATGAGTTTTGAAAGTGGTGTGAAATGTGTTTCTAAATGGCCTTGGTGCATTGAGTAAATTTTAATATGGTTTCAAATTTTTTTATTAATTCCTATCCCATTTGTCATTTGGAGATATGGTTTAGTGATGTATTTTAAAAAAATTATTAATTGTCTCTTTTTTAGTTGTCACATGTTTTAATTTTAGCAGTGCAATGGTATTGAATTTAAAATTTAAAAGAGAATTAGTAATTATCATCTTCAAATTTTTGTTTTATTTTGAATTTATAAATGGTGTGGAAATGTATTAGTGAATTTATTTGGTATGGAAGTCTTAATGGATGGGATGGAATGTGTGTTACATTTATAAAATTGGATTCATATGAAATTATTTGAATGCTTTATTGGAACCTTGTGATGTTTTGATAAAAAATGGAACTCATTTTATGTATGGAACTTATGGACATCTTGGAATGATTTGGAAAATGGATTGAAAAAATGGCTACCATGAAGGCTGATATTCATATTTTAAAAATATTTTGGAAAGTGGTTTTTATTTTGTATAATATAAATTTTCACACAAGCTTGAATTTATTAATGAATGTGTTTTTGAATAATATGGATTATCTTCTGCATTTTTATTCTTTTATTATGTTTGTAAAAACCACTAGTCCTTGGGATGAGTTCCCACTAGTGGCTCATGCATGGCGATGTTGTTGGTTTTATATTCATTAAACCATTGGAAGAGATCCCCTCTAATGGATTATTCATGAGGAAAATGTGGGTTATATTTATTATAACACGTGTTTCCAAGTATTATTATTATTATTATGGGATTAATGGTAATTATATAGAGGTTCGAGTGATAGTTGGTTGTCAACCCTTATTAGACAGGTTGGTTCTCTCTTTAATTTATGGGGTTAGGTGGGACATTCCACTAGATTTTCTAGCTTATAGTAGCTATTTGGTTGTTAACTATGGAGTTGAATCATATTTTGGAAGGTGAGTTTGAAATGTGTATGTCCAAAGAATTCCACTAGTTATTCTTAGGAAATTATAATGATTAGTATCAATATATTCTGTTTATTTCTACTTCTTTTTTTGGATTTTAGCCTTATAATTTATTCCATTAGGTTTTGATTCCTTAAATTACTTTTATCCACTTTTTGTTACATGCTATGTGTTTTACATAGGTTGCGTTTTGAAAAGAAAAGGTAGGTCTATGGTTTTAAAAAAGTAAATTTAAGAATCTTGGGTTGATTAGCTTAAATGATTTAAAATCTTGTTTTATAAATGTATATCATATCAGTATTTGAGGAATATTTCAAGAAAACTGATGCATGGACTCTATGTTGATTTCCTACTGAGCTGGTTAAGCTCACAGCCTACAAAATCCACTAAGCATTGGTAATGCTGATCTATTTTTCAAGTTTTGGTTTCTAGTTGGGTTTTTCGATTAGAGAAGGTTATTCATGTTATTGTTGGAGTCCAAGGGATCATTTTGAGATCCTGTCAGCATAGTTTCGTCTTAAATTTTTCTTTAGTTTTTATTTTTCATTAGCAATCATATCTGGATGTGTTATTATATTTATTTTTGTTTGTTTATTTTTTGTTTTGTTTTGTCATAAATTTTTTTATCCTATTTTTTTGGGAAGAAATTATTCCCATTATGATTACTTTGACACATAACACTATTTTCCAGCGCATGGGGACAGGGAGTGCCCTTTGGGCCTTGCCTCAGCTAGGTTAGTTGTTGAGTCTGATGGAATCCTAACATGGTTCATGAAAAAATGGTATCATAGGAGGCCCATATAATTTTTGGTATTAGGATTATCATAGATTAGGTCTTTCCGGACTCGAGAAGTAGATATGGGAAGGACTTATTAAACCCTTTCTCGTTATGATCCTTAGGTTTCTAAGTTTTCTTCGGGACATGGGTATTTTGTTTCGGTTTTTGTGGAATAGATGAAGGAGGAAAATAGAGTTGAGTCAGTGTCATTTTGTGGTCTCACATGGAGTAGTGACCAATGTGTAGTTCAAGTACACATTTAAATTTCATCTTAGTTTTTAATTCTTATTGGTGCATTCCCCACTATCTGGGTCGACAGGTTAGGCATGTCTTCTTGTCCCTCATTCCAGTGTTTTTTATGAGTTTTGTTATTTTTTGTATTGGTTGGTGTGAGTGGGATTTTAAAATGATTATTTTGAAAAGTAAATTGTTAGTTTCAAATGGTTTTACAAAAATTACGGATTTAAAAATGGAAAGTCGATTGGATAAAAAATTAGGTGATTGGTCAAATTTTATGTTAATGTTGTTGTTAGGTCCACTAGGCTGAATACCCTGAGAGGGGGGGTGAATCAGGGTATGACTAATTAAAAATTAATGCTCGTTCTGATCTTGTTTCGCTGTTAAGCAAAACACTCTTCTCTCTCTTTCCTGCTACACAATATAAACCGAAAGTAAAGCAAGCGCAGGACACAAAAATTTTACTTGGTTCACCGCTAAGGGCTACATCCAAGGAGAATACGCCGACAGGTTGTCAGTCGTACCAAATTCCATTAATCTTCACTAGCTGTGGATTACAAGGTTCGGGCTAGATCACTTCTATGCCCAGGATCACTGCCTTTACAATGTTTAGGGTCAGCTCACTGCTTTCCCAAGGGTCACTCCCTGTTTCTATCTCTCTGGCTCACTGCCGGTGGAGAGGATCACCTTCTTTCTCTTCCTAAGCTCACTGCTCTTGGAAGGAATCCACTCACAGTTTATAGACCTGTAGGTCTCTTCATTTTCATGAAAGAGTGCATCTTCCCTTGTATGTAGATGCTCTGTTAAAGTTCAACTTTCACCTGTAGATGAATATCTCTTTGCACCGAAGGTATCGGGCATCGTACCAGCTTCCACGCAGTCCGAGAAGCACTGCTGGAACAAAGCCTTACTTGGCGCGCAAGTCAATCTCGGCGCGCAAGTATCGGCGCGCAAGTCACAACGGGCGCGCAAGTCTTCCTCAAACACTTGCGCGACTCAACCTTCCTCAACTCCAAACTTTCGCGACTCTCTTCCTTTTACGCCCAAACAAATATTGGCGCCCAACTGCCAACTGGCGCGCAACTTCTAATGTCGGTGCACAACTTCAACCTCTGGCGCGCAAGTCCCACCTGCGCGACCACACACACCACTTGCGCGACCACCACACCTGCGCGACGGTAGCTCTCGTCTTGAACTCCGGTGAGAAATGAGGAGGGGTGGTCCAGTATTTATAGGCAATCTGACCACCCTGCGCGACGGCGCGCAAGTCACCTGCGCGACCCAATCTCGGCGCGCAAGTCTTCTCTCTTTTTAGACACTTGCGCGACCAACTCCCAAACTTGCGCGAACCTATTTACTTAGCCATATTTTGATCTTCTCATCTTGAAAAACATATGGCGCGCAAGTTTCCTATACTCCAAGTCCACGGTGCGCAAGTCCCTTTGCCAAAAACACTTTTCTTCATTTGCCGATTTTCAGGCCCAAAAATTTGGCAAACACTGGAAAACGGCGCCACCTTGTATCTGTTCTTTTGTACCGCCTCCAGATCATCCATTCCTTTAATCGACGTTCTTGAATCAAACATGGATCGTTGACCTCGGCTCTTGAACTCGACATTCCACCATGAATTCCTCTTTGTCAACAAATTTGTATGTCATTGTTTTGCTTTGTCAACAATCACTACTCAGATGTCAACTTTGTCAACAAACAAAATCACCTCAAAAATGCTTCAATGATACGTTGAGGGATTTTTGCCCAACAATCTCCCCCTTTGGGTTTGTTGACAACTCTTCCAAAACAAGGATACGTCGTTGATTCTTCAGCCTTCATTCGCCTCATTGCAATTCTGATAGCGATCAAGGATTTACTCAACACATACTCTAAGCCCACATGAGCAATGCTCGGCGTGAGAAACAAGAGTAAATGAAAAGGTCATCAATGAATCACTTTATCTCTGACATCCACTGTTGAAACCAAACACTGTCCAACACCACTCTTATGCGTTTATCACGATCCTCAGCTGTCGTGATATCTATTCGTTGATCGATCACTTCTAGCATCGTCAGATTTAATATGCTCCCCCTTTCTGCTCACAGTTTCAACACCTCTTTAGCCATACGTCCTATGTTGTCCAAGCTAAGCTCTGGCTAAGCACGTTCAACTAGCTTCAACTCCCCCTATCTGGCTGCTCCACCTGTCAGCTTCTCCCCATATCAGTCAAGATTTATCAAATCTCCACATTGTCTCCCCCTTGAACAATCACTATTTTCTCCCCCTTTGTCAAAGAACCCAAAGGCAGTCCGTGGGAGTCTATAACAGAGTAGAGAACATGTCAGTACATTAGGGAAAACACATCATACCTCGGGGAGAGGGGGGGTCCCACGTCCACACTATTTCAAGTGCGGTGAATCGACTGAACTCCCAGAGCCAGTCGATGCCTCTCAAAAGCTTCCTTGGGTAAGGCCTTTGTCAGAACGTCTGCAACCTGTAGCCCTGTAGGCACATACTCCAACTTCACGATGCCCTTCTCAACCTTCTCCTTGATGAAATGATACTTGATCTCAATGTGCTTTGTCCGGGAATGATGGACAGGATTTTTGCTAAGATTTATAGAACTTGAGTTGTCACACTGGATTCCGATCGGAGACTTCACTTCAACTCCCATATCTTCAAGCTGCTGCTTCATCCACAATAACTGTGTGCATGCTTGAGTGTCTGCAATATACTCAGCTTCTGCGGTTCTTAATGAAATGCAATCCTGCTTCTTGCTCAACCAAGCAATACATAGTCCGCCAAGATAAAATGCACCTCCAGATGTTGATTTCCTGTCATCTGCTGAACCGGCCTAGTCTGCATCAGTATATCCCAATAATTCTATCTGAGACTTGTCGTTATATGTCAGCCCGAAGTCCACTGTGCCCTTGATATACCGAAGTATTCTTTTCACTGCAAGCATGTGACTTTCCTTGGGATTACTCTGATATCTCGCTGCTTGGCATGTGGCGAAAACAATATCAGGCCTTGTTGCGGTTAAGTACAACAGACTTCCAATGATTTGCCTGTATTCTGTAATATTAACTGCCTTGCCATCCTCATCTTTTGATAATTTCATCCGGGTAGCAACCGGAGTCTTCATTTCCTTGTAATTATCCATTCCAAACCTTCTTAGAACCTCCTTGGCATATTTGGATTGGGAAATGAAAGTTCCATTCCTTCCTTGTGTCACCTGTAGACCAAGGAAAAACGTTAGCTCTCCAATCATTGACATTTAAAACTCATTTTTCATGAATTCGGAAAACTGTCTGCACTGAGCTTCATCTGATCCGCCAAAAATTATGTCATCGACATACACTAGCACCATCATCCTTTGATTACTGTCATTGCTGAAATAGAGGTTGTAGTCAACTCCTCCACTTTGGAAACCAAGCTTCTTCAAGTACTGATCAAGCCTTGAGTACCATGCCCTTGGTGCTTGTTTCAGCCCATACGACGCCTTCTTTAGCCTGCAAACTTTGTTCTCATCCTCATGAATGAGAAAACCATCTGGCTGCTCAATATACACCTCTTCTTCCAGAACCCCATTCAAGAATGTGGATTTGACATCCATCTGGAACACTTTGAACTTTCTTTGCACTGCTATGGCCAAAAATAATCTGATTGTCTCCAGCCTTGCAACCGGTGCAAATGTCTCATCAACATCTATTCCCTCTATCTGGGAGTATCCCTTGCACACTAGTCGTGCTTTGTTCCGAATCACTGTGCCATCTTCATTAATTTTGTTGCGATAGACCCAATTAGTCCTGATGACATTCTTGTCTGCTGGCCTCGAAACAATCTCCCATGTTTGGTTCTTCTCAATTTGATCAAGCTCTTCGTTCAAGGCTTGAACCCAGTTTTCATCTTCAGCAGCATCAGAAAAACATTTCGGCTCCACTTGAGACAAAAACGATGCTTGCTGTGATGATTTCATTCTTCGAGTCTGAACTGGAGCTGTTTGATCACCAATGATATTCTGCCTATCAATTTCAGCTCGACTCTTTGGCTTTCTCACGGACACCGACTTGACACTTTCCTCTTCATCATTAGTATCTTCTTCTGAGTCAGCTTCTACCACTTCTGCTCCCCCTGGGTTGCTTACCTCATCATCACTTTCATCCAGGAACTGTTCACTGGATCGTTGAGTATTCTGCTCATTTTCAACTATAGTGACATCATTGCTTTAAATGATTTTTCCCAGCCTTTTGTTGAAACATTTATACGCTTTACTTTTCCCAGAATAGCCAAGGAATATCCCTTCATCTCCTCGTGCCTCAAACTTCCTATGATGTTCTTTGTTGAGAATGAAACACTTACTTCCAAAGATTCGAAAGTACTTCAGCGTTGGATTCTTTCCGTACCAAAGTTCATATGGAGTCTTCCCTTGCTTTGGACATAACAGGGACCTGTTTGAAACATAGACCGATGTCAAAACTGCTTCCTTCCAAAATTTCTCCGGCAGGTCCTTATCAATAAGAATTGTTCTGGCCATATTGTTGATGATCCAATTTCTCCTTTCAACTACTCCATTCTGTTGAGGAGTTCTTACTGATGAAACTTGATGCCTTATCCCATGTTTCTCGAGATAGTTTTCAACCTGACTGTTTGTAAATTCCGTACCGTTATCAGTACGAAACTTTAGAATTTTCTGCCCAAGCATCTTTTCTGATTCCCTCCTGTACTGCTTTATGCAACTGAACACCTCTGTCTTGTGGGTTATGATGAATACCCAGGCCATTCTTCTATAGTCATCAATGAAAAGAACATAGTACCTTTGCCCATTTATAGCTCGTGGTGAGATAGGTCCACATACATCAGCATGCACCAGTTCGAGCACTCTAGTTGATTTCTATTCCTTTGGCCTGTATGTCTTTCTGATGATTTTCCCTTGTTGACAAGCATCACACGTATGAGTGCGATCACGTGATAGTTTGGGAAGGTCTCTAGCAGCATCACATTTAACGAGATCCTCTATAGATGGTTGGCATAGATGACCAAGTCGCTTATGCCACAGCTGGTTTTCTTCCTCTCTGGATAAAAGACAAATATCTTCCTCCCCACCTACAAGAAAGAGATTTCCCTTTGACCTTTTTCCCTGCAGAACAGCTGCTCCATCTTTTCCTTTCACAACACACATCTTCTTGGTAAATTGGATAGAGTGCCTAGAGTCACATAGTTGACTGACACTGAGTAGGTTATGACTGAGACCCTCTACTACCAAGACATCAGCACGTCTCATCTCTTTGCCCCCAAACTTGGCTTTCCCTGAGCCAACAATCTTTAGGCCTTCATCATTTCCAAATTTGACAACTCCTTCTTTGTCATATTTGATGCCTGTAACAAGATCCTTATTACCCGTCATGTGGGATGTGCAACCACTATCAAGGATCCAAACACCAGATCGATCTGATGCTTTAAGGGAAATCTCAGCCACCACAACCATCTCATTTTTCTTCTTCTTGGTCCATACTTTTTATTTCACACTCGACATGGATTGAGGCTTCTGTTCTTTCTCAGAGTATGATGGACCACCCTCATCTTACAGAGCTGCAAATCTGTTCTGAACTTTTAACTCACTTGTTGGTTTACTGATCGGCTGCTTGCGAACATTTTGATTATGCTTTGACACATTTTTCTGAATGGTTGATGTGCAATACCTAGCCATGTGTCCAAATCCTCCGCACCAAAAACAATATCCTTCAAAATGTGTTCTGGAAAACCGTTCTCTGTTTGGCTGCCATCTCTGTTCATGTTCCCTTCTGTATCTCTTAGCTATGGAACACACATACAGTGAATGTCCCATTTTCCCACAGCAATAACACCTGATATAGGATGCATTCCCTCGTGATATTTCAGCACTATGATTTCCCCTTTGAGATCTCTGAATATTCTGATTCTGTTTTGTTCCCAAATCAACCTTCACTTTCGGGATGAGTGCTTGCGGTCTGACTGCAATTGTCAGAAATTTTTGTTCTTGACTAAGCCCAGAAACGACCTTAACATCTGAGCTCAATTGCTGCTTCTTCCCTACTGAACTGCTAGGCTCCACTTTCATCTTCTCTATCTTCTGAATGGCCTGCTTTTTGGATATCACATTGGGGGTCAAGAGTTTATCTTGATCCTTAAGTTTTTGTCGCAGAATGACTACTTCTTCTTCAAGATCTTTGATACATCTAACCTGCTCTTTTCCTGTGTTAGTCAAACAATCAATTTCATTCTTTTGTTCCACAATTTTAAGCTTATACTCAACAATATTTTCTGAGCTCTCTGGTATTGAGGATTTTAGTCTTTCAATTTCTTCTAACAGCTCAGACTTCTCTTCATCCTGCTGTTGCATATAGAGTTTGGCATCACGAACCACTTTATTGGCTTTCTTTGTTTTGGCTCTCCAAACATCTATCTCCTCAAGAGCTGCTTCCAATTCGGCTTCCATATCAATTCTCCCTTCAATTTCTTCTTCTTCTTTAGCATCAGCTTCTTCTCTCTTTTGAGAACTACCAACAATTTCCACCAAGGCATTTACCCCACGATCTCTGCAATTTTCTATTTCCTCAACTTCTTCATCCTCAGACTCATCTGAACTTTCAAATTCTTGTGAAAGAAGATTCTTTTTCTTGAAGAAATTTCTCTTGAATTGTTTCTTCCCTTTCACAAAAGCTGAAGTCTTCTTTTTGGGAATTTCAACGTCATCATCATCATCATCATCATCTTGAAACTTCTTGGGGAATCATGCCGCAAGATGACCAACCTTTCCACATCTAAAGAATGCTAGTGGAAGTTTACCTTTATACTTTCCTCTTCCTCTTTGTAGATTTGAAGAAAGAAATGACATCACCTCATCTGTCTCTTCTTCTTCATTAGAATCTTCAATGGTGAGCTTCTTCATGGCCTTAAATGCCACCTCATTAGACTTCCCCTTTTCCACAGCCTCATTATCATCGTTCCTCATTTCATATGCAACCAAGGTACTGTGCAAATTGTCCAATGTCAGCTCTTTTGGATCTTTATCTTCTAGTACTGAAACTTTCGGATTGAACCGAGGTGGAAGTTTCCTCAAGATGCGCTTTACAATCTTTATGTCTTCAATGAATTCTCCAAGACCTCGCATATCTTCCACAACAATGTTTACCCTATCAAAGAATGCGTCAACAGACTCATTTGGGTTCATTTTCAGATCTTCATATTTGTTCCTCAACACCTGCAGCTTTGCCTCTCTGACTTTTGTGTCCCCTTCATATATATTCAATAGCTTTTCCCACATGGAATGTGATGTTTTGCATGACATCACCTTTGTGTAGATGGGATTAGAAAGGGCTCCCCCTAAGGCATTGATTGCTTTGGAATCCGCATCCAACTCTCTATGCTCAGCTTCTGATAAGGCACCACTATTAATATCAGCTGTGATACCATGCATAGCTGCTGAAAACACATCCATTCCCAAGGATCGGAAATAGTGTTGCATCCGATTCTTCCATATCTGAAAATTATATCCGTCGAAGATCAGAATCCCTTTATGATTGGTTACCTCCATTGAGAGAAGAACAAATTTCAACCTTCGCTCTGATACCACTTGTTAGGTCCACTAGGATGAATACCCTGAGAGGGGGGGTGAATCAGGGTATGACTAATTAAAAATTAATGCCCGTTCTGATCTTGTTTCGTTGTTAAGCAAAACACTCTTCTCTCTCTTTCCTGCTACACAATATAAACCGAAAGTAAAGCAAGCGCAGGACACAACAATTTTACTTGGTTCACCGCTAAGGGCTACGTCCAAGGAGCATACGCCGACAGGTTGTCGGTCGTACCAAATTCCACTAATTTTCACTAGCTGTGGATTACAAGGTTCGGGCTAGATCACTTCTATGCCCAGGCTCACTGCCTTTACAATGTTTAGGGTCAGCTCACTGCTTTCCCAAGGGTCAATCCCTGTTTCTCTCTCTCTGGATCACTGCCGGTGGAGAGGATCACCTTCTTTCTCTTCCTAAGCTCACTGCTCTTGGAAGGAATCCACTCACAGTTTATAGACCTGTAGGTCTCTTCATTTTCATGAAAGAGTGCATCTTCCCTTGTATGTAGATGCTCTGTTGAAGTTCAACTTTCACCTGTAGATGAATATCTCTTTGCACCGAAGGTATCGGGCAACGTACCAGCTTCCACACAGTCCGAGAAGCACTGCTGGAACAAAGCCTTACTTGGCACGCAAGTCAATCTCGGTGCGCAAGTATCGGCGCGCAAGTCACAACGGGCGCGCATGTCTTCCTCAAAAACTTGCGCGACTCAACCTTCCTCAACTCCAAACTTGCGCGACTCTCTTCCTTTTACGGCCAAACAAATATTGGCGCCCAACTGCCAACTGGCACGCAACTTCTAATGCCGGCGCACAACTTCAACCTCTGGCGCGCAAGTCCCACCTGCGCGACCACACACACCACTTTCGCGACCACCACACCTGCGCGACGGGAGCTCTCGTCTTGAACTCCGGTGAGAAATGAGGAGGTGTGGTCCAGTATTTATAGGCAATCTGACCACCCAGCGCGACGGCGCGCAAGTCACCTGCGCGACCCAATCTCGGCGCGCAAGTCTTCTCTCTTTTTAGACACTTGTGCGACCAACTCCCAAACTTGCGCGAACCTATTTACTTAGCCATATTTTGATCTTCTCATCTTGAAAAACATATGGCGCGCAAGTTTCCTATACTCCAAGTCCACGGTGCGCAAGTCCCTTTGCCAAAAACACTTTTCTTCATTTGCCGATTTTCAGGCCCAAAAATTTGGCAAACACTGGAAAACGGCGCCACCTTGTATCTGTTCTTTTGTACCGCCTCCAGATCATCCATTCCTTTAATCGACGTTCTTGAATCAAACATGGATCGTTGACCTCGGCTCTTGAACTCGACATTCCACCATGAATTCCTCTTTGTCAACAAATTTGTATGTCATTGTTTTGCTTTGTCAACAATCACTACTCAGATGTCAACTTTGTCAACAAACAAAATCACCTCAAAAATGCTTCAATGATACGTTGAGGGATTTTTGCCCAACAGTTGTAAGTGTTCCCCTTGGTATTCCATATGAACACTATCATATCTGTGGGTATGTATGGAAAGTACGTGTTTGAATGTTTACATGGATGATATAAATGAGGATGATATGTATGCATATATCACAGATCATAAGATCTAATGTGAGAATGTATTAAATCAATTGTATGAATTAGGTTTTATAAAATGATTTTTGAAAAGGAAAATGATTTTAGTAACTGTTTTTGGTTTAAATTTAGGGTTATTTTTTGTGAAAAAAGGATTCTGGTATTTGGATTATGGCCTTCGAAGAAGGATGTTTTGGAATTGGATAAGAATTGTGAATTTTGGAAAGAGGACACTCAGTTGAGCTTATATTGTCAAGATTGTAAGCATGTTTTTTGGGCTTGATATATAATTTTCAATCATGTTTTAGGTTGACGTTGTATTTGGTTTTGTGTTCCTTTTTTGGTTCATAATATTCCACCATGAACGGTCATCAATGTTTATAGAAGGTATTTTCCATTTTATGGTTATTTTCAAGTGTTTCCTACATTTTGTGGTGATTGAGGTCCTTTATAGGTAGTGTACTGGCGTGGAGAATATGATAGTGTTTTTATATCGTTGGGAACTCTTGGTGATTTGTGAATTTCTGCTGATATGGGTCTGTATAAAGATCACGATTTAGGTCATTTTTATGTGATTTCTCTATCATTTATGAAATTTGGGATGACATGAGAGGTGATTAAGACCACTTTTGTCTGATGGTTTTCACTTTAGGATGTGAACATTGAAAAATTGGAAGAGCTCATGATTATTCAGTAAGACCATCTGATAGTTAAGGTCAATGTTTACCACATCAAGGAGTTGGTTTTATTTTCTCTTGAGGTATCATCAGATAGTATTTTGAAATATCAGCTTTTAATTTGGGGTCTTTATTTATATATCAAGGAGAGATCACTCTCCTCCAAGGATCATTGTATCAAATATTTAGTTGGATGAAGAATTCATAGCTTATCTGGTTATAGAGCTCAGTTAGTTGTAAATTTGGTATACATTGCTGCTCAAGAAGGCTCCCCCTGTAGTGACAGGTGTGTAACCGTGGAAATTTTTCTGAAAATTATTTTTTAATTTATTTGGATTTATGTTCTTTAGAAAATTTTCTCATGTATTTATGGGTGTTTTTTTGGGAATTCGAAGTCATCTTGTCACATTCCACCAAATACCTTTAATCATTTTGTCCATTTAGGTCATCTTGATAATTTATTTAAGAAGTGTTCTACAAATAATGTGTCTTTTAGGTTATTGTACAGGTTACAACCCTTTTTTGTTATCCTACTATTCTTCATGTTGTGGTTTCCTCTAGAAATGGTCATATGCGAATACTGAGGTTCATGGTTTTGTTCTATTGTATTAGGTTTTGGAATCTAGTTTTGTTTATTATTCGGCTAAGAGTCATTCTGAGGGTAGAAAGTATTTGTAGTGGGGAGAATTTTCACATCCCAACCGTGTTAATTCAATAAATTTATTTAATTATCCTCTTTGTTTCATTGGATTGAGGTTTCGGATGAGTTCCCTATTCTTATTTATCATTTTATTTTGTGAAAAAGCTGTGTTTGGCCAAGTCATCATGTGGTATAAGGTTGGCACATGGTTGGGTGAAATGTTACACCCTTTCCATGTAAACTGGGTTGTAGATGTCCATTTTTGACTATGGAGACCACCTGATTGTTGCACAAATTTCTAAATCATGAAGAATAATCATGTGGTGTATTCATTTGGAATAATTATGGGTGCACGGATAAATTATTATATGAAAAACCATGTGGCTATACCATGAAAGATTCACAATTCATTAAAAGTGTTAAATTATAATCTTTCCCCGCCAATATTTTACCACCATCTCGGGATTCTCCTCCCTTGGTTGACCTAGGGAAACTATGGAGGCTTCCAAGTACCTCCTCTATTTCGCTCCTTCTACCATTGAATCTTATTGAAGGCTCTATGGTGAGGTTCTTTAATTTTTTTTTTTTAATTTAATCTTCTCTTCTCCCTTCTCTCTTGAGTTCTAGGTTTCTCTTGTTGTGGATTCCTTTTTGTATGATACCTAAGAGTTATTTTGGATGTTTTGTTCAATTTATTTTATGTTAGGGTGTGTGGATTTTCTCATTAGGTTTATTCTTCATCCTTCCTAGCATTTCACACATTCACACATAGATGAGGATCTTGATTCCATCCATTTTCTATTTGGTAAATTCCGAGGGATCTTGATCTTCTGTTGAACTCATCAAAAATGTTATAAAATTTCTTGTAATGTGTTACCCTATATTTTGTATTAAAAAATGAAAAATTGGTGAAAATGGTTTTAAAAGGTCGTATTTAAACATTTTTTACTTTATAAGCACAAAAGGTGTTTGGAAAAATGTCCACTGGACTTTTAAAGTGAAACATGTTTCTTTAGATTGGTTTTATCCTGTGGTTATTATTTTTTTGTGTGGTTGGATTATTTTTTGGATATTGTATGTTAAAATTGGTGGCTTTTATGGTGTGAAAAGTATGTGTGGTTTGTGGTCTTTGTCTAATAACAAGTGACATTTCCTTAAGAATTTGGTTTCAATGTTATTTAAATGTTTAGATGTTGAAATCTTGTTTTACAATAACATTATTTTTGTTGGAAGTGAAATTAATTTTTATCTTTCTTAAATGTGATCCAGGAATTTTTCTACAACTGGAAACCATTTTTTTAAAAATATTTATTGGTTTCTGTGTTGATTTTATAGGGGCTTTGCCTATGAAAATTGTTGGATTTCATTGGTGTTTTTCTTGTTGTATTTCCAAATGGGATTTATGAGTCGTGAAAGTGTTATGAAATATCATTCCAAATTGGCCTGGTGATTTTAATGAATTTAAATGTGGATTCAAATTTGTTTTAAAAGCTTATCCTATTTTAAATTTTGAGATATGGTTTGGTGAAGTATTGGAAAAATGTAATGCTTGGTAATTTTTGTTCCATGTTTTCCCCATAGCATTGAAATGGTTTTTGGATTTTTAATTTAAATGATTATTTGGAATTGTGATCTTGAAACAAGTTTTTTTATTTTGAATTTGAGAATGGTATGGAAGTGGATTTTTGATTTGTGATTTTATTTGGATTAGATTTCATATTTTAATGGTTTTCAATTGTTTCATCTTTGAAAAATTGGTTTGATATGAAATTATGTGAATGCAAAATTGGAGCCTTGTGATGTTTTAGAAAAATAATATTGGAAATAATTTGATATATGGGTCAAGTGGGCATGTTATCTTGTTTTGGAAAATGGTATAAAAACCTGGGTAGTTTGAAGGCCCAAATTAATATTTTTAAAATTATTTTGGAAGAGGTTTTGATTATAGAAAATTTGAGATTCAATGTGATATTTAATTGTTGGATGAATGTTTTCTTGAATGAAATACTTTTATCATGTGTTTCTGTGATTCTTGGCTTATTTTTGGAAATAAAATCACTAGACCTTAGGATGTGTTCCCCTCTCATAGCTTGTGCACATGAACATTATGGGTATTAAGTCCATTTGTCCTTAATTTGGGATCCATATAATGTAATATGAGTGAGGACGATTTGGGTTATAGTTGTTATACCATGTGTTTCCAATTATTATTATTGTTATCATGGGATTCATGTAAATCTTTTCTAGGGTCAAGTGATGGTTTCTTATCAAATCCAATCAGAGGGGTTTCTACCCCTTGGAATGATGGGGATAAGTGGGATGTGACACTAGATTGGCTAGTTTATAGAGGATATTTTGACATTGACTATGAATATGCACCATATTTGAGTACACCATTCTGAAATAAGTACATTTGGGGATTTCCTCTAGAGGTATTTAAGAAATTTTCATGATTACTATCAGTATGTTCAGTTTATTTATACTGCTTTTTAGACTACAACAGTACTAGTGTATTCTGGTTTGTTTGTCTTCTTATCACTTTCTTCTTATCCCCTTTTGATTACTATGTATGGAATACATGTTGTATTAGTTTAGAACCAGTTTTGGGAATTGAAATTGTTTTTGAAAAGGAAATCTAGGTCTTTGGTTTTAAAGTTGAAATTTGGGAAACTTGTGTTTAGTTTCCTAAATGACTAAAAATCTAGTTTACTAAATTTATTTCAAATCAATATTTATGGGATGATTTGGTAAATGCAATTCATGGAATCTATGGTGACTACCTACTAATCTATTCAATTATTGTTAGTTATGTTGTGTTATTAGTTTGATTATTTTATTCTGGTTTGTTTCGGAATAACTCATTCCCGTTGAAATTAATTTGATTCCCAACATTAGTTACCATCCCATGGGGATTAGGAATTCCATTCTATATTTTTCTCTGAATGGGTCAGTTGTTAGGTTGTATGGCATCTTAGCTTGGTGCATGACAAATCAGGTTTAGGTTATACGATTGTTAAAGGAATTTTTTTTCATTTTAGAAAAAAATGTGGATGAAAATTTTGACCCCACAGATGGTAATTTGGTTCACAAATTATGGGCCTGTTATTGTAAGTATGGTAACCTAACATGGTTGATAAAATTGTTTTGACTAACTATGTGGAAAATTTTCAATTTGGATAAGAAAAAAATTGATGGTTTTATCCTGGGTGTTAGCCTCCAATTACATGGTTTCCAAAAACACTGCAGCTCCAAAATCCCACAATTCATCTCTCCACAGTTTCATCAAACCATAGGTCTTGGGTTGTACGGTTACTACAAATTGTGAGACCTAACTTTTCTTCCAAAATATTGGGAATTGGGCCTCAAACATTCCATGGACAGCCGTAATACCCCAAATGAACCCAAAGGGTACTCACATTAGGCCATAATTAATCATTTAAATAAAAAAATATAATATGTACCTCATGTAAAAATCTGAGACCTTATAATCATCCCCCATTAAATAAATTCATCCCTTAATTTCCATATCAATGGTGGTCAAGAATCAACTATGAATAATTCCTTCCACTGAGAAAATACACTAGCCTCTCACTCCCAAGTCACATCTTGAAAATAGTGGTACTACTAAAGTAGCTATATTCAAGGAACTAAACATCCTCAATGAACCTTCATGCTCAGACTAATAATATGAATAAGATAGTCTTAAAAGGATGTAGCTACATATAACTGAACCTCACCTGGGATGAAAATGATGTGATGGGTCTAAATAATAAGTGTGTAGCTGAAATTAATGGGAGATGTCTTTCAAAGATTGGTACACCTTGTAAATGTAGCTAATAGGCTACTAGAAGGTTTTCTCAAGAATCATGAATGGCCCAATATATCACATTAAATGTTCACCCAGTCACCTAATCAGTTTTTGACCCAGCCTCAGTAAAACAAGAAAAAATTATTGATCCCCAAACTCAATCTCAAGATTTCATTTTTGAAAAATCGACAAAAGATTAATGTTGAGACTGTGTGGTAGCCATATGCTTTATCGTTAACTGGACTAGCTCTGAATTTTACTTTTTGAGTTGAATCCCCAGTAAAGAAGCCTCACCTACCTCTTATATTCACATGGGATATTGGAATAGCCTACTAAATAAATCATTATAAGGTGCCATATGTATAATCTCCTGATTACAATTATTGAAATAAAATTAAAAATTGGTTATATGCCTCTCCCAAGAGCTCCCAAAATCTAGAACGCATCAACACAACATTCCCTCATAATCACGTATCATATGTTATGACTGACCATTATTTTAGAGTTGTTTATTTTACTCAAAAGCACCTAGGTACTCAATTCCTTATAAATACTCTTCCAAAAAAGATATAAATCAGGAATCCTTATATGAGATGATAGTGTGTAGGTCCCCATGAAGGTGTATAAACTCAAAGATATAAAGCCTCATAATCTTATCAAATCATAATGTCTCTATCATCGATTGGAATTATAAACCTTTTGATCCTATCAACAATAACGTAAAAAACATCCCAACCATGAGGATACATCGAAAAACTAATTATGAGATCCATCAAAACATAATCCCATTTCCACTTGGTGATATATCTATAATGTAAAATCATAACTAGTCACTAATGTTCAACCAATACCTACTAAAAGATGAAACACATCATAAAAACAATCTACCTCAGACTGAGGCATCAATCATTTGCATCATCTCCTTCTGTATGCCCATTGGAACCCAATCTTGACTATACATATGTAAGATCCTATTCTATCATACAAAAAAACAAGATTTTGGATCCTCAACTTCTACTCTCTCACATAGAAATAGACCCTCTGAATGTGATAGTTCCCTCATCCTCACTCAATCCAGTACGGTAGCGGTAAAAAGTAAGGATTGAAGATAATTTCACCCCTAACTATCATGAAAAACCATGTTCATCTTAGATAAAAAATATACATTGGCATCCATTCGATACTGGACACCGGAACTACCTGTATCTTAGTCCAATTACATAGTTCAATGACCACTATATTTCTCTTTCCAAATTAGGTGGAAATATCAATGTCAAAATACAATAGGTAATAAACCCACCCTCACTACCTTAGATTCAGATCAAAACATGTAAATATGTACTTGAAGATCATTCTTCTATATACACCACAAAACTATCTTCCATTAAATAGTTTATCCAATGATGAAAATCATAACAAATTACAGCTAACGTAAGATCATGTTTTGGGATGTTCTTCTAATGTGTCCTTAGCTGACGAGACCCATACCCCAAAACTCGATCCCTCAAAATTAGAATTAATCTATTACTGATACTTACTGTGCCACAATACACAGTGTAGTTATTTCCATGATATTTAATAATAAGGACTACTATAGAATTTAATCTCATTTTAAGCTCCTGAAAGGTTGTTTTTCAAGTACCTAACCATAAAAACATCACACCCATTAAGTAAACACTTTGTACAACACTATTAAGTATGATATTTTTTCTATTAAAATAATATAATATCCAAATATCCCAATGAAACTATGTATGTCAAAGATGTTCATAGGTTGTTCCTATGAAACCGAATCTCTCACCTTCGTTGGGTCAACTGATACTCTAGTATCTATGATAATATGACCCAAGAAGTTAGTTTTATCCATCTAGAAGTGGGAAACTATGATCATCGGAAATTAATGATGATATCTATGTTTATCCAGAATGATCTCATAATTTCTTTCATATTTATATTAATTTTGAGAATACACGAAAATATAATCGATGAAAACCACCATAAACAAACCTAGATAATGTTGGAAATCTTGGTTCATTAGCTCAATGAAAATTATTGGTGAATTTGTATAAACTCATTGAATAAAAATAAACTCAAATAGAACAAACCTATTCTAAAAAGGATGTATGATCTGTTCTTATTGGTTGAAAACATACCTGGTGATATCCCCACATCAAATCCATTTTTTAGAACACCCTTGCTCCACAAATCTCATTAAACTAGACATATATCCATGTCAAAGAATACAGATTCTAAACCGTAAACATGATAAAATTTAAAATAATAAATACATATAATAAGGGTACCATTATAATTTTTCACAAAAATACTACCTAACCTCATAGATAAGTACTGGGTCAAATAAACCTCTTTACCTAAAAAAGAAATAGCTACATTTTGAGCTCTTGAAACTCCATTGTAGCTATCATACAATGAGGAATTGATAATGGTAAACCTATTGGTAATAACTCGATAAATAAATAAACCTCTCTAGGAAGAGATAAACAAAAAAATCATCTGTGAAACGGACCTGGAAAAATCAACCACTAGAAGAATGCTCAATTAACGCACCACCCTAATCATCTAGATATAAAATAGAAATATGTGTTGTAATCAAACCCTTCCCCCAAAATCTCTATCCCATCTCATCTCTATCAGAAATCTAATTCACCCTTTTGAGTATCTATTTTGAAATTTGGTGTGGTGCTGGTTACCCATAAAAGGATAACATAAAATGTAGTCTTTATAGGCTAATTTACATTATATCCCAATTATGATGTCAAATCATGTCATCTAGAGGAAATAAATATTCCATATAAAGTTAAATCCACCAAAATCAAGTTGTCACTCCATTATCTAGAGTAAATTCATTGTTTTGATACCAAAACGGTTTCAATAATCATAAAACCATCTAAAAATTGAACCACATGCCTATGTATTTCCACCACATGTACAGATATAAAACAATGTGATGCATCTATGTCAATAAGAGTATATATAAGAGTTGAGGATATTGAGATCATACATATCACTGAATATGGTCTAGAACCCTTATCGTCGTGGGTTTCATATAAAAAATAGTTTTACCATAAAATACATCCCTATGGCACAACCTCCCAACCTGGAGTAGGCCTCCACTATGGTTTAGTACAACAAGTTCCTGGCTTCCTCATCCACAACGGCCACCAACACAACATGAAAGTCCAACACTAATCCATCTCACTATGTTTCATGGATCTATGAAACCTTCTCTCAAACAAGGATTCATATATAACCCCCTACTACTATCTACTAAAGGTAATTTCCTACAGAAATGTTTCACGCTACCTATTATTCCTCATTCTAGATAAACAAATGGGTTGTGATTGCACCGATTCCTCATATATCCCTATCGTCCATGTTGATGAATGAAAACTCCACTACCAGTACTAGTGGTTTGTCTAGTAGTCATCTCATTGGATGTCTTAAAATGGATTTTCTCTCATGACGATGCCAAACCATTATGTTGAGAGACTATACTACTCTTCTTGGAACCCCCAAATTCTCTTCGGTCTTGCTCTGTAATTAGCACAAGATTTACTATATTAAAAATATTGGTCAATCTAAAAACATTGACCTATGTTCAAATGGCATGTTGGGGACCTTACATGAGGAGCCTCAAGCTAAATAACACATCACCATGGTATGCTAGTAAATAATGATGATGTTCTATAAATAATGTGGAGTACTCCATAAATATTATTTTTCCAAGTTCCATATGCATGAACTCAATAGTCCACCTTTATCTCAAAGTCCCAATGTAAAATTAGTCATAGAATATGGTTTGGAAATTATCCCAAACCAAATGATATAACCTTTCAACCCTGTTAAGAACAAACCACCAGTGCTTTTCTACTACACATAGCTTATTAGTGGTGATCATCACTCTCCTCTCTAGAGGTATCTTCAGATTCATGAAGATTAATTGAGTAGTACCAATCTATAACTCAATATCATGTAGACCTCCATACCAAAAAAAAAGTAATAGGTTTTTTTTTGGAACACACATTTCATCTTATCCATATACAGTGAATGTTGTTTTGTTTCTTCATAAGTTTTCATAAGGCAATAAAACCTCTTACCAAACTATTCCACCGAACTTATGTTTGGAAAAAGTAAATTTATCGCATCTATCACTAAAGCTTTATCCGTCAGTATCCCATGGACTACCACCTATAGATTATGGTTTTCTCAACCCTTATATCGTATGATTGGAGGTTGTTGTGGAATAATTAATCTATAATGGAAAAAACATGACTCATAAATGGATGATATCACAGTTTTTTCTCAAAATATTTGAATAGGTGAAACAAATCCTCTAACCAGTTATTACACATATCCTCTTCCTAAATCCAAGACTATATGAATAGAAACAGTCAGAAAATCTACTAGAGTCACTACTTATTTACCACTCAAAATCCTCATCTAGTTCGAGTTCTCTATTTTACTTTTTGAGTTTCTATTTGGATTTCATCTTCATTTCAAGTTTCGTTTTAAATGAATCAAAAAAATTGGTTCACCACTTTTAATATATAAGGGGTCATACTCTTCATGAACCTTAATTTTTAATCCAACCAATTAAAAGAATTACACATTCATGTTCTTATGAATCAGGTTCTATGAATCAATATGTTGTAGTTGTATTCGTAGGGTGTCTATTGTAATCTCATTAGAAAAACACTACACAGGTTATGACCGGAACATGGAGTATAAACCATGTTTCATGTTTACACATATTAATTTCTACCACAGCAATATGTATATCTATCACAGAACCTATCACAACATTATGAATAGAGAAAATGTATCATATATGGCCTGGCATAATTCATGGCACATGATATATAGAAGGTACCTAAAATGATGATTGATATGGTATACCCCCAACTCATCATGATTCAAAATAACACTATATCCTATCAATAATAACATCATCATTCAATGGAATCACCCAATGGTGGAATCAAATAGACATTAATTTTCTGAATCAATAAAACATCAATTTATATTTGATTAAATTTTTCTCTTCCATGTATGTGGGTTTTCTACTCCAAGACCAAAATCAATAGAAAATTCCAATTCATTCCAACCCCTGTCTATTTTTTCCACATAATTAACCATAAAATAGAACACTTTGATAGCACTTTATAACATCCCATACCAAGATTCCTCTCAATATTCCCCTGAGAATGGTTGGAAACATGGCCTCAAGTGCATTTCCATGAATTCTAGAGGCTTCTGACTAGAAGTGAGGACCTAAAGTGTGTTTGAATTGAGAATATTCCCTTATTAATAGAGTATAACATAGTTGAATATAAATACCAAACAATATTGGAGGAAGGTTTAACAATATGAAATTTTATACATAACCAAGGAAGGTATGAACAGAACAATGGCAGAAGGAATATAATTTATAAAATATATGGATTCATGTTTTATTTCTACAAATCATAAAAACAAAATAGGTACACATGTAACCATTATAATACATGAATTCATAACCATAAACACCCAAAGTTACTCTCTCATCATAGCATCAAGAGCCTTTTCTCTATCTTGCTCTCCCAAACTCTTAAACATGGCATAATTTCATGCATAGAACTGTGGGTTCTTTTCATTTTCCTTACCAAAATAAAAATAGTCTGTCAGAGTAACTAATGGTGGCCTAAATTGGGTCTGATATGCAATCCCTTTAGGTGGCCACCCATAGTTTTATAAATAATCTTGGTTTCTTAATATAAGATAACAATAGTGGAAATATATCACAGTTAAGTAGTAATAAAATGTAATGTTATTATAACATATATAATATGAAAAAATGTGATACTAAATATCCTTATAAGGCTCCCAAAAAATCAATTTTCAATCTCTTATAACAAGGTAGATAAATGGTACAAGAATGTAACCACTATAGAAATTCCGTATATACCATATCTCATTCAACAGACAACCTTTCCAGAAAACATATAATAGTATAAAAACCATTGTCGATCCGTATAATGAGAAATTGTATCATCAATCATAATTGTTCCACATAACCAAGCATGTCACATTTACCAGGGAATTTAGTATAATCATATTATTCTACCTTGAACGACCAATTCCATGTTATAGTGGACTAATTTATCCTTGTTGAGTCCCAGCATCATCTCAATGGAAACTCAGTTAGCCTTCAGTTGAGGTCTAATGAGCTTTTCTACTTACCATGACCACAAAAAGATCAATAAAAACAATATTCGTTGGGTCGCAAAGCCCATGGAATCCCACATAATCAAAATAAAATGAGAATACTTATACCTGAAATTCCCTACCATTACCCTGATCCATGTAATCCCACACACATAGATTCCTATGTAACAATTCATTAATTCACATTAATGTTCTGTGAGTATGCCCCCTCAGAACACAATTCACATTCATGGTCAATTCCATGTGTTTACCCACTCTAGTAAAATTATAAAGAAAATCCATCAAATCAAAGCCATCAATATGAAAGTGGGGAAAACAATCTTTTAGTCTACCAATTCAGATCAATTTAATTATTAATAGGCTTCTTATAACTTAGAAAAAACTCTATAAACCCATGTGTGGTTTTAAATGGCATAAGAAACAGAACTTTTCATGGAACACCCCCTGTGTGGCCTTGGTTAGTGAAATATGCTCAAAAAATATAAAAGTAACTAATGGTAATCCATAATGGGTTGTATTTCATTTAATTCAATTAATTAACCATTTTTCGATTTCATGATGGAATGTTTGGTGGGTGGCCCAATGACAAAAATCATAATAAAACACTAATCCATTCAAGGAATGTATAGAACACATACTATTGGCCCATTGTGGAGTTCACATCCAGTATCCATTTTCTATTAAACTTAAGTAAAAATAAAAACAATGTACAGTTTAAAACCCATTGTCACGACCCGCCTTCACCAAAAGGAGGGAAGGGTCAGCAGTTTGCCAGGCCCTTCCTTCTTTAATTTGAAGGAGAGATAATGACCCCCGAAACCCGCCTTCAATAGGTCCCGGAGTGGCGACTAGCACCAAGGGTATAGAAAATTCTTGCAAATGGAAGGCATTACCCTTTTTTTTATTATTTAGGATCGGGAAAAAGGACAAGTCGACCACCCAAAAAGGAAAAGAAACAAGTTTATATAAATGAACCCAAATAAAGCCTCCCCATGCATGCTTAAACAGTTTACAATAAGGTACAAGTACAAAACCAAAAGAAAACAAGGTACGACAACAGCAACAACTCCAACTGTCCGACTAGTAGGGTCCCGCGTAGCCCTGATAGTCCTCCTGGAAACCTGAAAGTAAACGTAGGGTGAGCATACAAGTACACTCAGTAGGGAAAACCAAGACTCTCGTGCACAAGTGGGGGAATGTACTAAAGTCCCGTGAGAAAGAGTATACCAAACACCTAACAAGGCAAACTATCCGTCCCAGGCCTCACCAAGGCTCGCTCCCCAAATAACGCAAGTTAAGTAATATATATAAGAGCACATCGATGTTTGGGTACCCCGCGCCACTTTCCCACTGGTTATTGAGACGTCCTACGCATCGGACCAATCCCGCCATTCTCACCGCAGTCCCACTGCCACACCCGCCCGCACACACCTGGGCCACAACCACACGCAGTCCCACTGCCGAATACCGCCCGCACACACCTAGGCCACAACTATCACACGTAACCATGCCTGCAAACACCTAGGCCAGAGCAACCACCGCCATGCCCGAAGACACCTGGGCCTCATCCCGAAGACACTTGGGAAACCACCTCCCGAACACAACTGGCCAACCACCACAACACCCCGCCCGGAGGTTCTTGGGCTAATAATGGACTTCAGGCCATCACAGCCTGCCCGAAGATACTTGGGCTATCTGGGAAAGGGAGCAGAAAAGGAGCTAATAACCAGCCACTAAACATAGTGTTGGGAAAACACCCTTCCCCCATAAATGGGGGTGTTCGGCACTGAGTGCTCAACTTGGGTGGGGCGCGAATAAGAAACACAAAGCTACAAGTATAAATATAGGTAACAAACACTCACCCAAAGCTTAGGTTTTCCTAGCCAACCTACAGAACACAACACCACTGCACCCAAGTCACAGTTCACGACCCTTGCCCACAAAGCCATTTGTCCCGTTCTTGTTTCACGTTCAGTCAAAATGTTCAATTAATTTTAAGCACTACTGGGCAACTACCGTAAGAATAACCAAGGAAAGCGTCAAAAGCAAGGATCAACCAAAACACTCACACCTGGTTCTGTTAACAAAGGATCTCTCCCCAATTTGTGATATTTTAAGTAACCACCCGGATTTTAAAACTCACAACCACCGAATCCATACCAACAGAAGATCCCATCCCCCAAATCCACACAGCCACCGAGAGTATAAAAGAATAGGGGATCCCATCCCCCTCCCACATTTCCAGCAATCGGCCCGAAGGGAAAACAACCAACTACCACTAGCAACACAAGTCAGGGATTTTCAGATTTAAAAGACTTAACACACTCCATGATTTCAAATTCTGTGTGTTCTAACCGGGAGTTATCACAGAAGGGTTGATCCTGGTGCTTTCAACGTATTCATCCGGATATATGTGATTAACCAATTTCACAGCAGGAGTTCCCAAATTCAGCAACCCATTTAAAACATCACGAGGGGATTCATTAGTGAACATACAACGACCACCAACGGCCTCAATTTTCAGAAACATAAACCAGTACAACAAAAAGGGATGATCACAAGATAAAGCATAACAACGATCACAACCCCTTCCCCTTCTTTCCTTAGAACTTCGTTTATTATCTTCATTAAGGTTTGGTTCAACCAAATCCATAAGGACAAGAATAACGCCCACCCCGCATGATACACAAAAGTGAGAGACGAAAGAAATTCCCTACTTGTTGATAGATGATCGACGTTTAGGTCGGGGGCGCGGAACTTTACAGATAACGAAGCGGTGGTCCCGATGCACCAGAAGAGCCACGATCGAAGAAGGGGGAAACCACTGCCTAACCCTTAATTTATAAGAGCCGGGGACGGTTGAGATAAAAACGTTGAACCGCGTAAGACGTGGAAGTCGTGGGTTGACCACGCAGCTTGACTCATCATTAAAGGTGCTGAGTGGTTTAAACCGACTCATGAGCCGATTCAGTATTTAATTAAACTTTTGTGCGCGTTACTGTAACAACTTGGCAAGGCCGGGTGACGTCGGCCGGTTCCGCCGATCAGTCACACCGATCGGTCGCACCGATCGGTCACACCGATCGGTCGCACCGATCGGTCTCACCGATCGAGGATCCGGATTTTGGCAAAGGAAGGGACCAAAGGGGGGGTCTGGGTCATCACATCAGATACCTCTTAAACGATTCTCGTCCTCAAGAATCACAACAAACCAGAAGGAAAGAGAGGGTCCGAACAACCATCTTCGAAAGATACCTCTTAGGAGTGAACCTCTGCTAACTAAAAACACCCTCCTGTCAAGAACTAAGCAACATACCACGCCAAACAGCCCGGTCATGTGGGTTTGGGGAGTTTCCCTCCCCCATGTCAAGATATTATCCGCTTTGGGTGGCACTGACTCGCCCGCACGGGTTCAATCGCATCCACCTTAATGCGTCTTGATTAGGGGTCGGGTTCCCTCTTCCCTTTAGCCGGGGCTTTTCACACACAACAGAGGAAATAACCCAGCACATTTCATAGCCAAAAGTCAAACGTTCTACCACAACAGGTACAAAAGGAACAAAGCTCAAAACAACTCGGGGTATTGGGCACGCATATGTGCTTCCCTTTCCCACATACTCTCCTCGAGCCAGCCATGTCTCCACAACACACGAACCAAGGGAATAGCTCTCCCACGAAGCACCTTCTCCTTGCGATACTCGATCATCACTGGTTTTTCCACGAAGGTTACGTCGTCCTCGATGTCCAGTTCACCCCAATCAAGGACGTGTGAATCATCGTGCAGATAACGACGGAGCTGGGATACATGAAAGACATCATGTATCCTTAGCAACGGCGGAGGTAACGCTAGCTGATAAGCCACTTCGCTGACCCACCATAACACTTCAAAGGGTCCGGCGAATCTGGGGGAAAGCTTACCCCCTTGCCGAACCTCCATTGCCCACGCCGCGGGGAGACCTTCAAGAACACGTGGTCTCCAACCTCAAACTCCAAGGGCCTCCTCCTGGTATCAGAATACGACTTCTGTCGGTCCTGGGCCGCCTTCATCCTTTCCCATATGAGCTGAATCTTCTCTTTCGTGTTCTGAACTACCTCCGGGCCAAGGATGCCTGCCTCTCCTACTTCGGTCCAACACACAGGTGAACGGCATGGCCTCCCGTACAAAGCCTCAAACGGGGCCATACCGATGGTAGAGTAGTATCTGTTATTGTAGGAAAACTCTACTAGAGGCAAGTATCGCACCCACAACTCTCCTGAGTCCAGAACACATGCCCGTAGCATATCCTCCAAGGTCTGGATGGTTCGCTCCGTTTGTCCATCTGTCTGGGGATGGAAAGCAGTGCTAAGGTGTAACTGGGTGCCAAACGCATGCTGCAATCCTCTCCATATTCGTGAGGTAAACCGTGCATCCCTATCTGAGACTATAGACCTCGGAACTCCATGAAACTGTACCACCTCATTCACGTACTTTCGTGCCAAAGCATCTACAGTACTTGACTCCCTGATTGCCAGAAAGTGAGCTGATTTCGTCAACCTGTCCACCACCACCCAAATGGCGTCGCACCCTCCTTGGGCCTTGGGTAGTCCCATGACGAAATCCATTGAGATGTCATCCCACTTCCACTCGGTAACAGCTAAAGCATGCAGTAGGCCTCCTGGAACCCGGTGTTCAGCCTTCACTTGCAGACATACTAAGCATTTGGCCACGAATTCTGCCACCGCTCGCCTAACTCCGGGCCACCAGAACTACCTTTTCAGCCCCTGGTACATCGTGGTGACTCCTGGGTGCACTGCCAGGGGTGAGTTGTGGAACTCACTGAGAACCTTTCCACGCATCACTATTGGAACAAACAACCTTTTCTGGAAAAGCATCCGGTGCTGACCATCCTCTGTCCATTCTCTCAGAGCATCGCCCTGGTCAACCCAATCACGCATCACTTCGCACTCGGGGTCTCCCCACTGAGACTCCTACACTTGGCGAAACAGAGATGGCTGCACTATCATCTGATATAGGCAGCCTCTACCACTATCCATCTTCGCATCCAGGTGTAAGGAAGCCAACTCCTCCATTGCCTTCCAGGCATTTGCCGACTCTCGGACCGCATCCTTCTACGTCCTCCTGCTCAAGGCATCGGCCACCACATTTCCCTTGCCCTCATTATAAGAGATTTCAAAGTCATAGTCCTGGAGGAACTCTACCCATCTCCGTTGTCGCAAGTTCAAGTCTCGCTGGGAGAAGATGTACTTTAAGCTTTTGTGATCTGTGAAGACCACAAAGAATTCCCCGATGAGGTAGTGCCACCATAACTTTAGCGCAAAAACGACCGCTGCAAGCTCCAGGTCATGGGTGGCGTAGTTACGCTCATGGGGGCGTAGCTGCCTGGACCCGTAAGAGATCACCCCTTGTTGTTGCATCAACACGCATCCCAGGCCCTGTCCTGAAGCATCAAAAAATACCTCATAGGCCATCCCTTCTTCTGGTAATCTCAACACTGGGGCACTAACCAGCTTTTCTTTTAGGTAGCTGAAGGACGACTCGCATTGCTCGCTCCACACGAAAACCTGGTCCTTCTTGGTCAAATCCGTCAAAGGGGCTGCTACTCGGGAGAAGTTGGGTACAAATCTCCGGTAGTAACCTGCCAGTCCGAGGAAACTCCGGACTTCCGCCACACTCTTGGGTGCTGCCCAAGAAACAACTGCCTCAACCTTTGATGGGTCGACTGCTACCCCCTGCTCAGACACTACATGCCCGAGGAAGTGCACTTCTCATGTCCAGAACATGCACTTTGACAACTTTCCGTAGAGCTGGTGCTGTCAGAAGACTTCCAAAGCTATCATCAGGTGCTCTGCATGGTCCTCTTCTGACCTTGAATAGATCAGGATATCGTCGATGAATACCACCACAAACCGATCCAGGTACTCCCGAAAGATGGAGTTCATAAGCCCCATGAACACGGCCGGGGCGTTCGTAACACCAAAGGGCATGACCACGAACTCGAAGTGCCCATACCTGCACCTGAACGCCGTCTTCAATACGTCCCTATCCTTCACCCTCAGCTGGTGGTACCCGGATCGTAGGTCGATCTTTGAGAACCATCCTGCCCCCTTCAGCTGGTCGAAAAGATCATCTATCCTCGGAAGAGGGTAGCGATTCTTGATCGTTACCTGATTCAGCCTCCTGTAATCGATGCACAACCTGAGGCCACCATCTGCCTTCCTTGCGAACAAGACTGGAGCACCCCATGGTGACGCACTTGGATGAACATAACCCCTCTTCATCAAATCGTCAATCTGTATCCGCAACTCCCGTAGCTCCGAAGGTGCCATCCGGTAAGGAGCCATCGAGATTGGTCGAGAGCCGGGCTGCAGGTCTATCCCGAACTCGATATCACGACGAGGGGGTAGAGTCATCACCTCCTCAGGAAAGACGTCCATAAATTCACGAACGATCTCTGGTACTTCCACCATTTCCGCATCTACTGATTCTATCATCAGTTCAGTCAACAAGGAGAGGAGGGGTTCCTCCCTCCTGTTTCCCTTCGGACAGCTCCGCTCTCCGGTGAAAGTAACACGCCGGCCATCCAAATCAGAGAACACCACCCTTCTTTGGAAACAGTCGATGACGGCGCACACAGAAAATAGTCAGTCGACGCCTAGGATGACATCGTACGGCTGAATCTGTAGCAGAAGGAGATCCCTAACCGACTGATGTGGCCCTAACATCAGTCTACATCCCTGACAAATGAACAGCAAGTCGGTCTGACCTCCAACTGGTGTGCTCAACACCAGGGGCACTAGAAGTCTCTCGGCATCTAGACCCAAGGCACGGGCTAGACTGGGTGCAACAAAGGAGTGCGAAGCTCCGGTATCGAACAAAGCATAAGCAAGAGTGCTAAACACATTGATCGTACCTCGAACAACCTCTGGCCCTGCTGGAACTGTTGCCTCAGCGGCGTGTAGCTGTCCACGCCTAGCTCCCCTGCCCCTCGGCTATCGGCCACCTCCCTGACCACGCCCTGGTCGAGGTCCCTGGGGAGCGCCCTGAGGTCGGCCTCCTCCTCCAATGTCTGCCTGCGGAGGAGCGGGAGCTCGCTGTCCCTGCTGCTGCTGGAAGTGTCTGGATGGAAACTGCTGCTGCGGCGGATGCTGGGGATGACTGCCACTACTGTACTGCACCCGATCCGGGAACTGACTCCAGAGATGTCCAGGGCTCCCGCAGATGAAGCACCGAGGTCCCGAGCCTGAAGGAAAAGAGCGTGGGCCAGGGGATCGAAACTGAAACTGCTGCGGTCTGCTCCCTGCGGGTCGGAACCTGGAGGGTCCCGATGCTGGAGGCCTGGTGCTGATGGCCTTCCCCTTCGATTGTCCCAGCTGGATCCCTTCTCGTGACACTCCACCCAGAGCACGCATCCTTTCCACCACTTCGGCCTTCTTCTGGACCTCTAAGTATGTCGGAAGGGTAAAGGGGGTAACAGCATACTGGAAGGAGGGTCGGAGCGCCTCCTCCAAACGTCTTGCCCGAGACTCCTCATCGGGAAAGAGGTCCGGAGAAAAACGCAGGAGGTCCTTGAACTTGATTCCAAGTTCCCTCACGGACATTCTCCCCTGCTGGAGTGAGAGTAGCTCCTGCCTCTTCTCCGCCTTCATTGTCGAGGAGAGGAACTCCGCCCGGAAGTCCTTCTCGAAGTCTGCCCAAGCAACCTCAGACTCTTTCCTACTCCCCAGGTGAAGCATCCACCACTGACGTGCCGCTCCTCGCATCTGGCTAACAGCCAGAGGAACCCAGTATTCGGTCGGGGCCCGAATCAAGCCGAAGGCTATAACTAACTCCTCTAGCCGGCCTTCCGTCTTCATATCGGAGGTGCTGCCCTCATACTTCTCGAGGGCCTGTCGCTGGAAGGCTCGAAGAGTCTTCTGCCACTGGTCGTCCTCTTCCTCTCGATCAGCTCTCTACCGATTGGCCAAGGCAGTCTCGGGGGCCTCGATCGCCTGTACCACACGTGGTCGCCTTCCAGGTGCCATAGCTGCAAGGTAACAAGGAAAGCCTAAGCCCAAGTAGTGCAAAGAAAAAATCATTCTTAAAACTTATTAAGATTTAATTTATTCTTAATTCCCAAGACATCCCAGAAACACAAGAACACAAGTCATTTATGATGCATGTACCTTTCCTAGGGTCTCTACCCTGCATTCAGTGTGGCCTCACTTGGTCGTTCGGTAGGTCCAGGGTCCTTGCATCAGATCACAGGGGGCCTAAAATCCCGTGTCCTAGCCGGTCTTCCCTGGCCTAATTCACGCACCAAGGTCATCCAACGCTGTTGCCTTACCAACCCATGCAATCCTTACTGTGCCTAACCCCAGACTCCGTCCTATCTCTCAACCTGCCTCTGATACCATTCTGTCACGACCCGCCTTCACCAAAAGGAGGGAAGGGTCAGCAGTTTGCCAGGCCCTTCCTTCTTTAAGTTGAAGGAGAGATAATGACCCCCGAAACCTGCCTTCAATAGGTCCCGGAGTGGCGACTAGCACCAAGGGTATAGAAAATTCTCACAAATTGAAGGCATTACCCTTTTTTTTATTATTTAGGATCGGGAAAAAGGACAAGTTGACCACCAAAAAAGGAAAAGAAACAAGTTTATATAAATGAACCCAAATAAAGCCTCCCCATGCATGCTTAAACAGTTTACAACAAGGTACAAGTACAAAACCAAAAGAAAACAAGGTAAGACAACAGCAACAACTTCGACTGTCCGACTAGTAGGGTCCCGCGCAGCCCTGATAGTCCTCCTGGAAACCTGAAAGTAAACGTAGGGTGAGCATACAAGTACACTCAGTAGGGAAAACCAAGACTCTCGTGCACAAGTGGGGGATCGTACTAAAGTCCCGTGAGAAAGAGTAAACCAAACACCTAACAAGGAAAACTATCCATCCCAGGCCTCACCAAGGCTCGCTCCCCAAATAACGCAAGTCAAGTAATATATATATAAGAGCACATCGATGTTTGGGTACCCCGCGCCACTTTCCCACTGGTTATTGAGACGTCCTACGCATCGGACCAATCCCACCATTCTCACCGCAGTCCCACTGCCACACCCGCCTGCACACACCTGGGCCACAACCACACGCAGTCCCACTGCCGAATCCCGCCCGCACACACCTGGCCCACAACCACACGCAGTCCCACTGCCGAATCCCGCCCGCACACACCTGGGCCACAACTGTCACACGTAACCATGCCTGCAAACACCTAGGCCAGAGAAACCACCGCCACGCCCGAAGACACCTGGGCCTCATCCCGAAGACACTTGGGAGACCACCTGCCGAACACACCTGGCCAACCACCACAACACCCTGCCCGGAGGTTCTTGGGCTAATAATGGACTTCAGGCCATCACAGCCTGCCCGAAGATACTTGGGCTATCCGGGAAAGGGAGCAGAAAAGGAGCTAATAACCAGCCACTAAGGATAGTGTTGGGAAAACACCCTTCCCCCATAAATGGGGGTGTTCGGCACTGAGTGCTCAACTTGGGTGGGGTGCGAATAAGAAACACAAAGCTACAAGTATAAATATAGGTAACAAACACTCACCCAAAGCTTAGGTTTTCCTAGCCAACCTAAAGAACACAACACCACTGCACCCAAGTCACAGTTCACGACCCTTGCCCACAAAGCCATTTGTCCCGTTCTTGTTTCACGTTCAGTCAAAATGTTCAATTAATTTTAAGCACTACTGGGCAACTACCGTAAGCATAACCAAGGAAAGTTTCAAAAGCAAGGATCAACCAAAACACTCACACCCGGTTCTGTTAACAGAGGATCTCTCCCCAATTTGTGATATTTTAAGTAACCAGCCGGATTTTAAAACTCACAGCCACCGAATCCATACCAATAGGAGATCCTATCCCTCAAATCCACACAGCCACCGAGAGTATAAAAGAACAGGGGATCCCATCCCCCTCCCACATTTCCAGCAATCGGCCCGAAGGGAAAACAACCAACTACCACTACCAACACAAGTCAGGGATTTTCAGATTTAAAAGACTTAACACACTCCATGATTTCAAATTCCGTGTGTTCTAACCGGGAGTTATCACAGAAGGGTTGATCCTGGTGCTTTCAACTTATTCAGCCGGATATACGTGATTAACCAATTTCACAGCAGGAGTTCCCAAATTCAGCAACCCATTTAAAACATCACGAGGGGATTCATCAGTGCACATACAACGACCACCAACGACCTCAATTTTCAGAAACATAAACTAGTACAACAAAAAGGGATGATCACAAGATAAATCATAACAACGATCACAACCCCTTCCCCTTCTTTCCTTAGAACTTTGTTTATTTTCTTCATTAAGGTTTGGTTCAACCAATTCCATAAGGACAAGAATAACGCCCACCCCGCATGATACACAAAAGTGAGAGATGAAAGAAATTCCCTACTTGTTGATAGATGATCGACGTTTAGGCCGGGGGCGCGGAACTTTACGGATAACGAAGCGGTGGTCCCGATGCACCAGAAGAGCCACGATCGAAGAAGGGGGAAACCACGGCCTAACCCTTAATTTATAAGAGCCGGGGACGGTTGAGATAAAAATGCTGAACCGCGTAAGATGTGGAAGTCGTGGGTTGAACACGCGGCTTGACTCATCATTAAAGGTGCTGAGTGGTTTAAACCGACTCATGAGCCGATTCAGTATTTAATTAAACTTTTGTGCACGTTACTAGAACAACTTGGCAAGGACGGGTGACGTCGGCCGGTTCCGCTGATCGGTACCCCTTAAGGATCCGCATTTTGGAAAAGGAAGGGACCAAAGGGGGGGTCTGGGTCATCACACCCATAGATAATGAAACTTTTCTTATAACTAAATAGAACAGCTGGTATAAATAAGGAGAAAATAATGGCTCAGAATAGATTGAGTTCTCACTAGTATAGATCCATATGATATGAATATCTTTCGATTTTGAGTTTGGATCTCAAAGATTGCCTAAATCGTAGTTTAGGTATCAAAGGATCTCCTAAATTCTACAGCTGTCATAGAGGAAGAAAGGATAAATAACATTTATGCTATATGATTAATTAAAGAGATTTTTTTAATTTCACCCAAAAAACTGGGCAGTATGGTATGGCCACACGGTTCCCCATACCGTTTTCTAATGGTCCACCTACATCTATAAGTAATGGAAACTTACATGGTCACTACAAATACATTTTCCAATGGTGCACAAACCGTGAAAATATTATGTGCTAAAAATTGAACGATCCCACATAGCATTTCACCTCTATCTGCATGGTTTACTCAATCCATAAGGCTCGTCAAGACTAATGTCCAGCTCTGTATGGTTTTATCAAACCATGTGACTTGGGTTTCATGATTATCACTAACTATGTGGCCTATCATATTTTTTAAAAAATATGGGATTTGGGCTTCGAACAAGTCTAACACACTCCTAATACCCCATGACATTAATGGGTATTCACATTAGGCCTCATATAATAATTTAAACAATAAAAAGATCTGTACCTAGTATTAAAACATGGGATCATACATTTGAAAATTTGATCCACAAAAGGGCACCTAAAAATCAATTTAATGATGATTATTGTGAGGAAATATGTACTTTTATTTATTATTATTCATGTTGTATTATGTTTCCATTATATTTGTATATATTGGTTCATCATTTGTAAATTCTCAAAACCCATTTAATAATTCCATTATCCTTATTTTTTAAAATATTATATATATAAAATTTTAGTATAATTAATTTAATGCTATTAATATATTCACACACAAAAAGGTGAATTTTTTATATTTTGTTTATTTAATTTTATTTATATGACTCATCATCCAATATCTCTTGACTTATTCACATAAATTGAGGAATAAAAATATTATTATTATTTTAGGTATTTTAATTTGTTTTAGTATAAATTATTTTATGTGACTTAATATGTTTTTATTTATTTTATTTCATTATGTCATTTAATTCCTTATTTTTTCATTGTCATCACTGAATTTTAAAACAATATATTTAGTGTCCCATTATGATTTTACACTTTAATGTGATAATGAAATTGATCCTAAATTTTTAAATGGGTTTATAATTGAAATGTTTTATTGAATAATTTAATGAATTGTGATTTTTTATCTCAATATATCATTACTTATAGAATTATTGGCAATAAATTTTCTAAGAAAAAAATTTCTAAACAAAATAGTCCTAACAACACCCTTGCATAAATACATCTTAATTATTCTATTTAATTAAAAAAATTTATTCAAATAAACTCACCCACAATATCGTTCCACTTAAAAGTGAAAAAAGTTTCATAGATCACTTTCAGGATCTGGATGAATCAATGACCTATCGATGCTAAATGATTCCACTTTATTTATTGGGTATTTTGGGATAAAAAATATAAATAAAACTTGGTATAAATATTAAAAAAAAATAAAAAAGATAAATTTATAATATGAAGAAACTATAACAAATAATGATTCAGGGTATTATCTTACCTCAAAAAATGAAAATATTTCACATATCGTGTTATAAATCAAGATGAATATTATAGCAGTGATAATGTTGATAAAGAGCTCTATAATTCATTTAATTTCATTTCAAAATATGTGGGAAATTGTGTTGAAAAAACTATAATTAATAACGAAAGATATATATTAAAAAATTTTATTGAGAAGATAATGTAAATATGAGGTGCAATACTATGAAAGGATATTAATTGATTACAAACCTCAAGATATTAAATGAACTAATTGTATATCTAGAAGAAACATTAAACTATTTTTATAAAAATATTATAAAGGATGATAAAATAAATATTCTCCTTTAATGGTGTCATGATAATAAAGATATAATAAAATAAGAGATTTTTTTTAATAATGTGATTGAAGTAATAGTTGAAATATCACTTGTTGTTGAGGTTGTATTCCCAAAGAGCTACATAAAATAATACCCTATAAGAATCAAATTTGTTTAAAAAAATATCATATAGTGTGAACTCTAAAGTCCAATAATAGAATTTTTGTGTAGAGATAAGTCAGAAAAATTATACTTCTATATCAATGAGATTTGTGGTTAATTTTTATAAATCATCACATTAAAATATTTATAAAAAGATTCTTAAAATATAACTTTGATATATTTAAATTATCTTGAGTAGAATTTATATTTTCATTGAAAATTAATATTTAAAATATATTTATGGTGATTTATAACTTATGGTCATAAAACATATATATATTAATATACAATTTCATTTAATTAGATTTATAGAAGGAAATCATTTAATGGGTTCAACATAAATATTATGAGATATTATAGCAATCAAAGGAAGGTGATGATAATAAATTCACCAATATTGTACACTTAATGTAGATTTTATTTTTTGCATGAAATTTTTTGAATATGTGGATTAAAAGATTATAATTCCAATGAATATATCCCTACACTACCAAGAAAACTTCTCAAGATGTTTGAGATAATAAATTTAATAGAAAATAAAAGAAAGGTATGTCACTTCTTTATGAATTGGCTGTTATTTACAAAAGGGAGTCATCCATGGATTCATTATAGTGTTTTTCCTATATAATAAAAGAATAAATTATGTTATATTAAATTAAATGTCCTGAAATATTTTTAGTTACAGATAAAAATTATATCTATATAAAATTCAATGTAATTGTTACATTAGTGTTTCTAGATTATAAGTTAAAGTAAAAAAGATGATTAATTAATTTAATGGATCAAACCAAAAAAATTAATTTTATAAAATCATTTGTTGATGGAAATTAAATTATATTCATGGGAAATAATATTAACATAAAAAATATGAATGATTGAATAATTTTTTATATGGGATAAAGAACTATTAGTTTTCAATTTTAGATGGGAAACTAAAGTGATTTACGTTATTTTTATGTAGAATATGAGACAAATAAATATAATAAAAGACCTTTTCATACTAACCAAATTTTTATGAGATAGATCTACAATGAAGAATCTATGAGATATTTACTTAATTTTTAATGTTATAAGTACATAGTTTATGAGACCATTCAAATCGGTATAATAGTGTCTGGAAGTCAAAAAAATTTGGAGATAAATACTAATAGGATACATGAATTAATTTATTCTAATCTATTTTATCAAATGAGAAAAAATTATACTATAGTTTATCATTACATCATTACATTATTTTAAGTTTTCAATAGGAAAAAAATATGATATTTATGATGCATAAATATACTACTATGGAAATGTTTAGAATTTATTATAGAGATGTTATGATGAATAATTGAGTGTTTATCATTATATTAGGAATTGATAAAACAATATATTACTCTTTTATTTTATTTTAATCATATCTATCCATATATGTAATCTGACATGCGTACAAAACTACTTAAACATCAAATAAAAATTGTCTTTATAGAAGAAAAATAAATCTCTTATTAAAATTGGATGAAATATGTTTTTTGTTCTTAATGTTTAATGTTTATATTATAGTGATTATTTTCCAAGATAAATACATTTCCCTAAATTATAATTGATTATTCATGGAAAATATCATTTCAAATGTGTTATAGAAAATAATTAATCCATTATTAATGGAGTCTATGTTTTTAGTAGTATGATCATCTCAAATATAAAAAAATATGCTTGGTAATGTTAGATGAAATAGTTTTATAATGAATATTATGAATTTATTAATACAATTTATGTGGTTAAAAGTTCTATTATAAGATATTACACAAAGTAGGTATCTTTCTATGATGTGAAACCCATTATTTTTATCCCATTAACATGTTTAATACCTTTTTCACATGAATAAACAATCTAAAAGGAAACAGTATATGTTTTATTCAGATAATATATTAAAATAAAATATAACATTTAAAAAATTATGAGAGATATATTGGTTATATCACTATGAAAATTATAATTATAATGAAACATATGTAAAGAAAAAACACCATGAACAAAAAAATTGAATCATTACGAATTTTACTGATTATCATAACATTCATTATAAGTATAAACATAAGTAGAAATTTTAGGAATATATTAGAAACATTTAGGGATAATTATAGTAATAAGATGAAGTAATTTCAGTGAAGTGTGTAATGTTTTATATAATAATTTAACATGATCATTTTGAATATTTTCATTAGATATATGTTTGTTGGATATATAGTTATTGGATATGTGGGCATTGGGCGTTCTTGTATCCAATATGTATATTGAATATTTTAATATATGAGGTACTAAATGGGTTACACAAAAAATATTATACATGTAATTGATATAAAATATATTATAATAAACTAAAATCATATTAATTCATTTTTGAAAAAATATCTATTATTTTAAATATTTGTTTAAATAAGTTATTTTAAGTTAAATTTAATACTTTTAAAAACTTATCTAAATAAAATAAATAACAAAACATGATTAAATTATTGCTAAATTAATTAAACAGCCTATAATATATAATTAATGTATTATATAGAATATGATTTAAATAATTATTTCTTAATGTCAAAATTTTTAATTAATTATATATTATATATCTGGTTATAATAGACACCTTTTTTCAATTTTTAAAAAAATGAGTAAAATTATTCATTATATTTTTAGAAAAATTAATTAACTATTTTATAATGTTTTTTACTTGTTATGGAATATGAATAAATTCACTTATATAACGTAAAAATTTGTTTTTATAAATTATAATTCTTGTGTGTTTTTAAATTTACTATTAATAATTGATTCTACTCGCTTTTATAAATTCAATTCAATAAAATGGATTTGATTTTTGGAATTAGGGTGTAGAAATTAGGTTAGGGGGAAATTATTTCTAAACAAAAATTTTACCATAATAATAATTGAATTATTAGGATAAGAGTAAAATAATGTAAAGGTGGTTTAATTGATGGGAAAATTATTCATACATCTATAAAAATATCTCTAATTTTTTTCCTTGGTCATGAATTAACCACAACCATTATATTTCACCCTTGGATCCATATTAAATGTAAAAATTCATTCCTTACACATTAAGGAATTCATATTTTCTGAATTTCTACTATAACTCAATAATGAAAGGACTCATCCTCTTCACACATTGAACTACACATTACCCTCTATTGTGCCATGAATTTTGAAAAAAATCATCATGAATTGGTAATATCTAGACTCAATAAATATATGTTAGTCATTAATTTGAAAGAAACATGTATGAGAAGAGTGAATTCAGAAATGTAAGTATATGGATCTTCAAAAAAATCCATTAATATATCATATAAATATTTACAAGAAAATTTACAAAATTATGTTATGGTCAAATCAATATGATTTTATTAAAAAAATTTACCATAATATAAATTTTACTTTGAGACATTAATTATTATAAAAACTTCTTTTTTATATTGGTTCAACCAACAACAATAATGATCATATACTCTCATGAAATTTTCCAACAAGAATGATTATCAGGTTTTTTTTAAGGTTTGGTCTGAAGCCTCATTTTATTATTAAACCAAAGCAAATACCTTTTTTACCTAAATAGAGGGAAACCCATTACATAGCCCGAGGGGCCCAGTGGTCTTGTAGCCCATTACATAGACCGTTGGCCCAAATTTATGGCCCAAAAGCCATTCTGTGAATAATAACCTATCTGCTACAGTACCTGCACAGCACCGCCGCCGCTACAGTACCCGCCGATCAACAGTGCTGCCGATGCTATAGTATCGCTACAGTACTACTACAGTATCCTCCTCCCAATGGGTTTTGAATATAAATTAATTTTATTAATATGGTTCAAAAAAATGACTCAAAATTTAGTGGTCATTGTAAACTATCTTTTCCAAATGATAAATTACTGAAAACACACTTTTCATTGATTACATTATCTTGAACCATAACCATACCATCTATAAAATGATCATGTAATTATATAGTTCATTGATACACTTTTATTACACTTCTATTAATAATCTTGTAATTATAATCTTGTTATTAATTAAGGAGGATGGACATCACCATTCTGGGATTTATATAATCTAATGAAAATCACTAACATATAATAATGAATTTTAATAATAACTAACTAATATATTTTAAATAAATGATTTTAATTGAAGAGTATAAAATCTAAAATATAAAAAAATTAAATAATTAATTAATATGGTTTTTTTATTATATAACATGTTAAATAGATTTCTAGGAAGTAAAGGGTAAAGGTAATGGTTTCTCAACTCAATTTTATTTCATTGAGATATGTTTAATATTAAATTATTATTTTCATTTTTTTGGAGTTTGTATAATCACATGGATGAATTTTATTTGTATTTTAATCT
This sequence comes from Viscum album, assembly GCA_963277665.1. Lineage (NCBI taxonomy): Eukaryota > Viridiplantae > Streptophyta > Magnoliopsida > Santalales > Viscaceae > Viscum > Viscum album. Next base: position 1,424,989,663 of record OY728156.1, on the reverse strand, counting down.
CACTAATGGTATATGTAGATAAACCTCTTGTTTAACCTTTCCATGGATTTTGATTCAAACATTAAAAAATTCATATTGGTTCTTTTTACGAACTCACTTTGAAAATCAGTTTATGTATATATAAAATTCTATGTGGATAATTAATATGATCATTCATTTTAAGACTCCATCTTTTTTTAGTTATCTAGTTATTTTTTTTATTTTTTTTGTCTTCATACCATTTCCCCGGTCATTAGATTATAATTATCCTATAAATATGCCTATATTTGGTACCAACCATATCTATTCATTTTTAATATGAAATATTTATTCTATTTAAATTTTTGTTATATTATTTTATGTGTGTTCTTATCCCATTTTATATGACCGATTATTGGTACATTCCTTTATCTTTTTATTATTTAAAATTTTTTAAATTAAATTGATTCAACTCTCTCGTTTATCAGGGTATATAAGGGTAAATTATCACACACACACACACACATATATATATATATATATATGTTTTTTTATAACCAATAATCCTTTTCATGTTTTTGTAAATATTTTATAATTTTTATACCTTATCGTTATTTTAATAAAACTATGGATTTACAATAAATTCCCAATATAATAAAATTTTAAAAAAAGTGGATGTTTTTTATTCATACATTAAAACACAATCATAATTTTATCCATTTGTTAAACTTTTTAAAAATTATTTGAATGATATATATATATATATATATATATGTTTCAATGAGGTAATAATTTAATTAAATATTCCATTTTATTTCACTACATAATATATTTATGGATAATGTAATTTTTAATAAAACATGTTTCATTCTCATCGGTTATCAATTCTATTGTGGAGTTATTAATGTGAGCATGTTCATATGGAAACAATGTGATTGTTTTTTTATTATGAGAAGTGTGGGACTAAAATTATATATCCCTTCAATTCAATAGATAAATAATAATGTATTATAAGACAATATTCATAGTGATTTGGGGTGAAACCAATCCATTATGTTAAACAGGATGGGGAGTGAACTGAATTCACATTGTGATGGTACTATTTCCACTATGAAATTATAGACTTAGTAGTGACCCTTATATTAGAAAATGATTTTATATTCTTATGTTTGGGCCATATTACTATATTATACTTTATGGACCATCAGTAATGTCTCATTTTTCATATTTATATGCCTCATTAAATATAATATTCATGAATACATATGTAATCGTTCATAAATTATGATATATATTTTAGTTGGTATAATTTACTCATGTTTTGTTCATGTATATTGGCAATGTTCTTAATCCCTCATGTTCATCTTGTACTCAATTATGATATTTGATTGATATCTCTTTCATTAACCCCATATTAAATATTTCAGCTAACTATTTCTTTTATTTTTGGTATCTATACAATGAAGAAGAGTATAACATATGATATATCCCGAGGGTATCATGTATTGTGGTATCCTAGACATATGAGCATAATATAGTCTGTCTTAGGTTTATATATCCTATAATCTTTTGTTTCTCTTATAAAATTTTATAAAAATCACTGTGATGAGAGATATATCTAAACCACAATATAATGTGGCGTTTTTTATCCTCCTCCTTAAATGTGGGATTATCTTGTAGAATAATCCCACACCTAGTGCTCCAGCTAACTCAAAAAAATATCCACTAGAACATAGATTTTATTCTTATTATTTCAAATCATACCTACAACTAAGACAGAGTCCACTTTGGGTTTCATATACCCCAATGGTATAGTTTTGATCAGTTGCTCTTAAAATGTTCTTGTGAAAGGAATGTTATCCACAAAACCTAATAAAATGGTTGGTATATTCTTCTCTTATTCGGATGTGGGATTCTCCCTCATGCACATATCATCCCCTATAGGGCTAGTATCCTTTTTAGATGATATTGTACAACCTTATTCTGAAATCACTTCATAATTGTTTAACATGTCTCACACTACAAGACCAAATCTGAGTTCTATTAGATTATATGACCACCTAACAGTATTCCAGAGGGAACATACTAGTAGGGAGGGTGTAAGTGTTTTTAGTAGGAAGTTTTTACCCTCTAGTGAAAGAAACCAAAATTACCCAACATCAACAATATTATACACAAATTAAATAAAACCATAAACCAGAAACCAGAACATATATATGATAACAAAATAAAATATTTATAATGTTTTTCAATAATAAAACTACCCTGAAGATTTCCCATAGGATTGATACAAAAAAACCACAATGTGACCAGAACAAACTACCAGCCTCCCACTAACAAACCACCTCATCCATCTATAAATCCAAAAATAATTATCCCATGTACCACCTATAATTTATTCTATGATTATATTTTGATGATGATATGTTACCCATGCCTATTCCATAACCCATAAATTATGTACATGTCCTAGAGGGACTATTAATTAAGTTAGTATGAACGTAAAAACCAACTATTTATGATGTTCCCATATAATATAAACATGCAAAAAAGTATATGTAATTAATAAAAAATTCAAATAAACCACTAAACTTGTTAAAATCAGGATCGAACAACCATGATTTAGTCTTACCTTCTTCAACTAGTTTTTTATTGGAATGACACGTCCTTTGTTTTCCATTTTTAGAGTTCCCTCAGGATTCAAATAAAATTCATTTCCCAATGTACAACACCCCAATCCCTAACTAATTAACCATCCCAACTCAACTACGGTAGCCAAAAAAATACATTGATAAACATATCACTAGTCTAGTAGTCTACCCAACACATAACTATCCACTGAATCAAAATATCGATGAAACCCAAGGTATATAAACACAAATATTTTAACAAGACCGTCTCATTAACCTCAATATATCACACATATAATTCATGAAATATACCCTAATATTCTATTAGAAATCATATGTAAGATCATGTGTCCACCCATGGTGTATCCTTCCCCTATAATGATTGTTTACACCATCACCCCAATGTTCATTAGTCTATGGATGACAAATCCAATACCCAGCAGTTAGAACCACCTCATAAACACTATCCCCTGTAAACATTACCCCAATTTAATTATCCATATATCCAGAGGAAATAAAAAACAACTTATGAATAAAAATTAGAGAAACTTTTTCACCACACCCAGTAATTCTCACAACCATCCAGGTCCACAACAAAATCTATAACACCTTTTATAGTAATTTCTAAGAGTATATACAGAACATAGGTGAACCCTTGATACCACTCTTGGAGTTGGTAGAAACTATCTTCATCACATCAGTTAACATTCTTCACCACTCTTGGAAATATTTAGAACTACCCATATCACACTTGTTAACCACAATGCCCAATTCACAGTGACGAGCATCACATAAACTCACATATGTAACACACATCATGAATGAAATCAGTCACCAAATTATATGAAACATAATCCCATACAGACATCATCATTCCTAGAAATATCTCAAACTAGATCCCAAAGATCTCTATAACCTAATACGTTAAACCCATTATTATATATATTAGGATACACCAAGTTATCTCTTATGAGAAAAAAGTAAAATTTGTTCCATTAATAGTTCCTCACATGACCCAAAATTCACATGATTAAAATATGATTCTTACCAAACATATAAGACACTAAATATATTGGAACCACTATACAATAGTTAATATATTTAAACTCATGATGAACATTTTTTTAATCCATCATTAATTACAAGAAATACATAAAAAAATAAATATTTATGGAATAACCGATAAAAAACATTAAAACGATAAGATAACGTATTATTATACACACAAAGTCGGTTATTCATTCCTATATATATTTTCCCCTCTGAATGATGAAAATATAAACAATAAAAAAAGATATACAAAGAGGGAAGAAGGGTTGAGGGAGCAAGAGAGATGGGCTGGTATTTTCCCCCTATATTACAATATGAAATGAAAACCCATTATTTATATTTAATTTACCAAATTATTTTTTAATTTTGAAAATTAATTAACATATAGAACAACATGATGTGACCCCAAGTCTCATGAAGTGATATACCTTTTTGGACACACATCATGGTGTGACACACATCAAGACATGACCCCCTAGAACCAGTAATATTTTCCCCTGTTATCATAGACAATCAAATTTTTATAAATGTTTTGATTAACCCTTTATGTATTAGTCAATGCCTATATATCATCCCAATAAACATGTATGTATCATCTACATGAACTTTTAAACACCTATATATTATTTTAATCAACCTCAAAATATTATGTATCATCCTAATGAACTGTTATATATCATCTCAATTAACCCACTCATAATATATAGATCAATAAAACACCTTTTAAATCATCATAACAAACCCTTATGTATTACTCAAATCAACTCATATGAATCATTATTTTACAAATTTGTTTACCCTTATTTTTTAATCCTTATGTATCAACCTTGAAACACTATATGGAGAAACTAATTTCACCTTTACATATCTCATGGAAACCCATACACACTATGGTGTTATCTTGTATAGATCATAGGGTTAAATTTATGCATAACAAGATTACCCATATGCAACATAATGATAAAAACTATGTGTCATAGAGAAGAGTTAAATTGAAATTTATATATAGAGTAAATATATATTTTTTAAAGGTTATTTTTCACACCATACCCATGAGAACATAACACTTATATATGATTACCATTTTACATGTGGAAAAAATAATTTTTATCCTTCTATTTACAACACTAATCAGTTAAAAATTCATATGAATGTACTCAAAACAACTCAAAACATCAAATTATGAAAAATACCTCCTAAAAATTTACCTTGAAACATTCATTTTAACCTAAACACATTTTTATCACATTTTAGAACAAATAAATAACCCAAAAAGTTATTCCTTATACAACCCTCACCAATTTTTTTCATTTCATAATTTCATGTTGATCATAATATAATAGATTTGTATTATTTATCTTGGTAAATCTCTATTCAAATTTGTGTTTTAGGAGTGAAATTATTTTTTTTATGTGTCAACAACAAACTATATTATTTTTTCAATTTTTATTCTTATAGGTATTTTCTTAAATTAATATTCTGATGTAATCCATGGTGTAGATAATTATGAACTTCTCATTTTTATGGTATGGTTGGTACCTACCACTAGTATATATTATTGAGGTCGGGAGGAAAAATTTTATAGGAAATGTGAGCGGTTGAGTAGTGTAAGGGAAACCGAGTTTCAATTCTTGTTACAAATTTTATATTTTTTATATACATACTATAATATTTCGATGATGTATGGTTATAGTTTCTCAAGGATGAGACATCTTTATGACCTCAGTCAGACAATCATGAGGTTAGGTATATAGTTTTATATATTTTTGTACTGATTGAGGCTATTAACGGTGTCAGGAAGCTTGAACCACATAAATAGATTCTTTGGTTGGAATGTCAGACCTAATATATAGAGTAACTCAATTAGTGGTTTGATGTGAAACTTATGAATGGTTTTTTTGAGTTATCATCATAATTAATCCAGGATCTTGACTAGATGATACAAACCAAGAACGCATTACATTATCATTTATATACTTAGTATATATAGAGACTTCACTTGTGTAAAATTTTATTAGGTTTATATATTTTTTATGGTTCACACTAATGTATGTGGGAGATGATAGCTCCAACATGTGTGGTTGTTTGGATGGTATAATGTATTGAATCAAAAAAATGATAAATATTTCCAGTGTCTTCACATTTTTTGAGGTAGGTAAAATAGTTATTATATAGGGTAGAATCTAGAATATATATGTTTATTGAGCTGATGCTTGTGTCAATAATGAAAATTAGTTGAGCACTATATAGATTGAATATGGGGGTATCATCATGTTCCTTGATGGGAAGTTGGAGAAAAGGTTCAATGAATCTATTATGGAGTGATTTATCTATATCTTGTTTCTAATGTGGGAAGTTACAACATGTTTGATCCTAGTGGTTGACTAAAAAAATAGTATTACGAATGTAACTAGATAGGACACCTGGATTAGTGTTTTTATATAACCTTGTAGTAAGTTGCTGGCCATGAATCAACTAGGAAATAAGAAAATAACATTTGATTTTGAGAAGTACATCGACCTGGTAACTATAAGGACTCAACCTTAAAACATTAAATAATAATGAATTAAATGAATAAATCAATTTTAGGATCTTTTCATGTTTAGTGTTTTATAGAATTAGGCCATAACTATTACATTTCATTTCAAAAAAAATACAAAGTTGAAACTTCTACTCAGTTTCCATTTTTTTACAAAACAAGAACTCTTAAAAAAGAGTCTTTTCTAGTTCCATGTTTAAGATAGCATGACTTTTCCATGATCCCATCCTTGACCCTATACCACATTATTTCCTATGAATAACATTTCAAAAATGTGTGATGAGAATAAAAAGCTCAGTAAGGGATACACGAAGAAAGAAGACTATTAGTTCTTCAAGAAAACAAGTAAACCAAGAATACTTTAACATAATCAATAATTTTCACCTCTATGAAGTAGTAAATACTCTTCACTAAATAAAAGATCACTAATTACCCTTTGGTAACCAAAAGGTTACCATAAAACCCATATAAATAACAAATAACATATAAAGGTAACTTCGGATATAAACATACTTAAATGTAATAACCATAAGTTTGACTTCAACACATGTCACTAAATGGAATAGCCATATGACTGACTTCCAAACCCAGTGCATTGGAGGTTATAACATAACCACCCATCATAGATTTCATGGCACCACCCGTCATTTGGTTTATCACGTAACTACCTATCAAATGTCCACGTACTATTATAAAATATTGACACATAAAAAAATATAAGTGAAAGAAATCATTTCCACATTTCAATCACAATATATAACTTAAATATATTGATATAACAAATAAATTATCAAAACCATTTTCAATACCAAAATACATAAAAGAATATAAGGTATTTATTTTCCTTAAATAACATTACAGAATGTTATGGAAGCCCAAGAACAAATAATACTCATGATGGTGGAAAGGTCATTGTCACCGCTTACGTTAAAAGAAACATTCCATTTTGTCGTTTAGTATAATGCTTTGAAGAAAATGATTCCCTTTGAAAAGTCAAGGGTGTTTATACAGTGTATTAAAGAAAGTCGTGTATTAAAACCATATATGCCTCAATGAAAGGAGATTGAGACAAAGTCCCTTACCTCGTGTCTGACTTGACAAGGTCGTTCTTTAATCTCCTAAATAATAACTTAAAGTTAATTTATAAATTCTTAAGAACCTTTTTCAAATTTATTATTCCTTTAATATCACTTATTACCATGTTATAAACATTATATAATCATTCATGTTAATAATGGTCATTTTGTCGATATTTGGTACTTGAGTAAAAAATTAACCCCTTATATTTACAAGTTGTCAGTGTGGTTAATATTCTATTATGCCCAGAATGGTATTCATGATTTATATATCATATATATCATATATATCCAGTATATATATGTTTTGATAATATTACATAACATATGAATGTAAGGAATAAAATGCACCGTTCATGGAGATGGTAAGCCATACGTACGCATGAATGCTACATTCATTTATATTTCTTATTTTAATGGAATTAAAACAAAATGATACATAGTTATATTATAATTCTTGTATAATATCATATATAATATCATTAAATCCATCCTTTACACATCCCACATACGGAATTAACGGGTCATGTCACTTTGAGGGGGCGGTAGTCCGCACTTCCTCAAACAAAAGTATCATGTTTATCCATAATGGAAACCATAAAGGTATGATAAAAATGGAAAATGAAGAAGCATAAAGAAAATATTGTAATCATTATAATCTTATTTATTTAAATCATTTTTAATGAGGTAAATACTACATCATTATTGTGTCATAAATAATTTAATTTATTCGATGTCTAAAATTTATAAAAAATTACCCTTATGTATGAGATATTATTATCTTTCCAATCAATATTTATATATAAAAATATTACTTATATAATATTATATAAAAATTAATTTACTAAAAGATTTTTATTTATGTCATTTTTGCCTTTACATTAAATTAATTAATCTAAAGTGACATTATCATTAATAAGTGCCTCCATGGGTTCCTAAAATAGAACCAAGGATACCCATGGTCGAAAATTACTCATAAAATAATGATAGGACAAATATTAACATAATTTTGAATTATCATAATATTCTTTTTACTTTGAATTGCCCAATTTACCTTTAACCGTGGTAAATAAAATTCAAAAGATACTATTCACCAAAAATTATTTTCATCTTATTGAGTCACATATTACATACTAATAACAACCATTTATGTAGGAATATTGAAATTAATTTCACAGAAGTGGTAAAATTTCATTTAAATGAAAAATTCAGTTTTTTGACTACTACTAAGTGGTTTTACTATTCATCAAAAATTGATGTTTTTCAAAAAAAATACCAACATTTTAGCCTAATCTATATTTGATATTACAAATTCAAAAATGATTTCTATTTTTTCAAATTCAAAAAATTGAAGTGGCATTAATTAATATAAAATTAATTCCCATTGATAAAATAAATAGCTTTTTTGAGAATCAATAACTATCAAAAGATTAACACTTGTTTATGTCCACTTTCAAATTAAAATTAATTACAACGACCAACATTGGATTAAATGGTAACAATATATTCTAATTATACTTTAAAACCAATAAAAATATTATCTAACTATATAAATAAATTAGACTAAAACAATGTTTTGAATTAAAATATAATATTTTTTATTATTCATTAAAAAACATTATCAGAAAAATTACAAAAATTTAGCAAAGTAAAATTTTATGTCCCCATTCTAAATAAGGATTTTATTTGGTCAAATAGAATTTATTAAAGTGACAAAAACAATATTTAAATAGGTTTCTCCATTAAATGGTGATAAATCTACCTTTTATTGTAAATTATGCTTAAAATTAGATTCATTAGCCTTTTAAGACTCTAAAATTTATTGGATAAATGTGAATACATTTAAAAAACATGTATAATAATATTTGAGTTAGTTTCATTCATTCCTTTAAATTAAATGACTAGGATTTAACCACCATTTAAAATAATATTATTATCTTATTATCGTGCAACATAAGATTTCTAAGAAACTTGTTGTTGCGTATCAGGTACGCTATCGAACATAGCAACCCATTAAAAGTAAAATTAATATTTAATTCATAAGTATTAATAATTATGAAATATATCTTATTATTTATTTACCTAGGATGTTAAATCCTTCCCCCTTTTGTAAATTGCTTCTTTGTAATTTTACTTATCAAAATAAGTGGGGGTATTTATCCCTCATAGCATGTTCATATTCCCACGTTTCCTCTTCAACCATATGATTTTTCCACAAAACCATTACCTGGTGAATTACATTATTACACAGCACATTCTCTCTTTGGTCAAAAATCTAGGATGGTTGTTCTTCATAAAAGAGATTCTCTTCCATCTAAACTACATCTGGGCTCAAAACATGAGATAGATCTGGAATATACTTTCTCAACATCGAAACATGAAAAACATTGTGTACCTCATATAAACTTGGAGGTAAAGAAACTATATACGCCACTGATCCAAATTTCTCCAGGATTTAACAAGGTCCAATGAACCTTGGACTCAAATTTCCCTTCTTACCAAAACGCATCACACATTTCCATAGAGAAACTTTTAGAAAGACAAGATCACCTACCTCAAAAGAAAGATCCTTTCTTTGGTTATCTGCGTAACTTTTCTGTCTTCTCTGAGGTGTTCTCATGTGCTTCTGAATCAACTGAACTTTCTCTTCCATATCTTCTACTAATTCTTGTGCCATCAGCTTCCTTTCACCTACTTCATCCCAAAAAGTGGGATTTCAACAACGCATTTCATATAATGCCTCAAATGAAGCCATCTGTATACTGAAATGAAAACTATTATTATATTAAAATTAAATCAACGAAAGATGTTGGTCCAAAATTCCTTGATAATTCATCAAGAAAGAACATAACATGTCCTCCAATGTCTGAATTGATTGTTCTGATTTGCCATTTGATTGAGGATGAAAAGTTGTACTAAAATTTAATTCACTACCCAACAAATTATAATGTCCTTTCCAAATGTTAAAATTAAACCTGGGATCATGATTAGATACAATGGAGAGGGGAACTCCATGCAACCTTAATATCTCTTCAACATACAACTGAGAAAGTTTCTCATGAGACAATATATCTAGAATAGGAAGGAAATGAGCAAATTTAGTCAATCAATCAATTATAACCCAGATTGAATTACTACCTCGAGATGTCTTCGGTAATCCCACAACAAAGTCCATTGATATATTTTCCCATTTCCACTCAGGGACAGCTAAAGGATGAATAATCCATTTCGGTTACTGCTTCCCTACTTTAACATGCTAATAAGTCAAACACTTCATAGAAAAATCGGCAATATCTCTTTTCATTCCATCCCACCAGTAATACTCCCAAAGATCTCGGTACATCTTAGTACTACCAAGATGAACTGAAAACGGAGAATTATGAGCTTCACATAACAACTCATTCTTCAACTGTGAATCGTAAGGCATGCATAATATTTCCCCAAACCTCAAAAGATAATCATTATCAACATTAAATTTAGGCAACCTACCCATCTAAACCAACTCTAACTTTTTCTGCCACTCACTGTCTTCTTTGTGTGCTTTCTTTATTCTGTCTGATTGAGATGATTTCACTAACACCTGAAATAATACAGAATAATTTCCTGCACCAAAAACATCTATGAAAAATTTCATCAAATCAAAAACCAAAGGATCTTGTTCCAAACATAGCATTGTTTATGAGACATTGCTTTTTTCACACAAATCATCAACCACTTTATTTGCTTTTCCCGGATGGTAATTGATCGTGTAGTCATAATCCTTGATTAATTCAATCCATCTCCTCTATCTCATGTTCAATTCGTTTTGAGTGAATACAATCTTTTAAAATTTATGTTTCGTATATATTTCACATTTTACTCCATACAGATGATGCCTCCAAATTTTTAAAGGAAAAACAACAACTTCTAATTCCAAATCATGTGCAGGGTAATTTAACTCATCAGGTTTCAACTTACATGAAGCATAATAAATTACCTGATCATTTTGGATAAGTACACTTCCAAGTCCATTCAATTAAGCATCACTATAAATAACATACTCTCCATTTTTTAAAGGAAATTCCAAAACTAGAGCATTCACTAATCTTCTTTTCAATTCATGAAAACAATCATCACATTCTTTTGTCCGGAAAAACATAACACCTTTTCGAGTTAACATAGTTATTTAACTAGATAACCATGCAAAATTTTTAAAAAACCTCTAGTAATAACCTACCAGACCAAGAAAACTATGAATCTTAGTTATATTTGTGGGTATTGGATATTCTTCAACAAATATTTTTTAGCATGAGCAACAGCTATTCCATTTTTTGAAACATTGTGCCCATGGAATGAAATTGGTTGCAACCAAAAGTCACACATTCTGAATTTACCAAATAGTTTCTTTTCTTTTATGGTTTACTGGAAAGCCCTTAAATGACTTTTAGGATCCTCTTTTCTTTCATAATAAACTAAAATATCATCAATGAACACAACCAAAAACTTATCCAAGAACTCAATGAAATTTTTATTTATAAGATCTATGAATACTGTAGGTGCATTGGTTAACCCCAAAGTCATAACTAAAAATTCATAATGGCCCTATCTAGTACAAAATAGTCTTCAGAATGTCTGCTTCCTTTACTCTCAATTGATGGTACGCCGATCTTAAGTCAATCGTAGAAAAATATTGATCTCCCGGAAGTTGATCAAACAAATCATTGATATGAGGCAAGGGATACATGTTCATAATAGTGATGTTATTAAATGCTCTATAATCAATGAAAAGTCCCATTGAATCATATTTCTTTCTAAAAAACAAGACAGAAGAACCCCATGGTGATGTGCTAGGTCGAATGAAATCTTTACCTAATCACTCTTCCAATTTCTTCTTTAACTCTAAAAGATCAATTTGAGCCATTCTAAAATGGGGTTTTGAAATTTGAATAGCATTAGGAACTATGTCAACATTAAATTAAACTTCCTAATCAGGTATAATACCTGGAAACTCCTCAGGAAAAATATCAAGGTACTCATTTACCACTGGCACAACATTAATATGAACAGTTCCATTATTTTCAACAATTGGTGCAAGGTAACATTATTTTTAATCATTTACTAGTTTCTCAGCTTCTTAATATGCTATCAAAATAAAGGTTACATTCTTGTATACAAACTAAAAATCTTTCTAAAATAAAACCTCATTAGCTTTTCAGTATTTATTTTCATGATAAACAAATAGCCAAAACATACCCAAAATAACATCAAACTCTACTTGAGGAAAAATAGTAAAGTTAGCAGGTAGATTCTTCCCACACAAAATGGAAAGAAGGTTATTATTTATTATTTTTTTCTAAAAATTTCCTCCAGGTGTTTTTATCATAAGTTCTATATTTATATCTTGAGATGGAATTCCTAATATATTTGAAAACTTATCAGAAATGGAAGAGTGTGTAGACCATGAATCAAACAACACATTGGCATAATCTGAACAAACAAACAGTGTACCTGATACTACATCATTCGATGGCCCGACAACTGCTGAAGAAGTTACAAACGATTTCACCACCCCTTTCTACTTTTAGTATGGCTGATTTCCCTCACTTGAGTTATTCACTGGACACTGATTTGCATAATGTCCCATTTCATTACACTTAAAACATTATACTGATGGCTTTTCATTGCCTGGTTGATCATCTTCATTACAGTTACGAGCAATATGACCAGACTTACCACACCGAGAGAAATTTCTAGGAAACGATAAATATTCTCCAGGATTATTTTTACCACATTTCTCAAAAGTTGGATATTTAATTTTCTTACCTCCCAGCTTCTTTTATGAATTCATTCCCTTTGACTACCACTTAGACCTCTTATACTATTGTTTGTCATAGAACACCTGATCTTCTGCAAACTCCATTTTCACCATCTTGGCACATCGAACATGTTTTTCATTACTTTTGAACACATGAGAGGCTAATACTCTATGATATTGTGGCTTCAGTCCTGAGTAAAATTGATATATATTACTATAAATATCTCAGATAAAATTTGGTGCACACCTTGCCAGTTGAGTGAATTTTTCTTCATAAGCAGCCATAATTCATCCTCCTACCTCAAATCCAGGAATTGTTTTTCTATTCTAAGATGAATCACCTTAGGAAAATATTTCTCAAGAAACATACCTTTGAATTCATCCCAATCAAGAGAATAAATCTCCTACTATCCCTGATATTTTTGACAATCTACAACCATTGATCAACTTCACTTTTAAAATGGTAAACAATAAGACTATCCTTTTCATGTTCTGAACACCCCATAACATCAAAAAAATTCTCTAGTTCATTAATCCTCTATTTGGATAACACATGGTCAGACGATCCCTTGAATGATGGGGGATGTGGCCTCATTAAATGCTCCACTACCTACATGTTCTCTTATGGTTGATCTGGATCATTTTGTGCATGAATACCACCACCATATATAGCTTGAGTCAATTGTTCCATCATTGTAACAAACTGTTTAGTTCTGATTTCGACCATCTCAGGTTGCTGATTTGGAAGGTTATCTTCCTCCTGATGTCATCCCAACATAGATTCCATGTTTCCTATGTAGAAAACCATTCTGAACATATAAATATCTTAGTCGAAGCAACATGGTAATCTGTAAATGATATATCATTTCAATATTACCATAAATTAATTTAGGGAAATTAATTTAACAATACCCTAACTCCTACAGTTTTCTAAACTAACCTCTGATACCAACTATAAGGACACAGCCTTAAAACATTACATAATCATGAATTAAATGAACAAATCACTTTGAGGATCTTTTTAGGTTTAAGGTTTTAGAGAATTAGTCCATAACTATTACATTTCATTTCAAAAAAAAATACAAAGTAGACACTTCTACTATGTTTCCATTTTTTTTCACAAAAAAAGAACTCTTAAAAAAGAGTCATGTCTAGTTCCATGTTTAAGACAACATGACTTTTCCATTATCCCATCATTGACCCTATTCTACATTATGCCCTGTGAAAATCATTTCAAAAACATGGGATGAGTATAAAAATATCAGTAAGGGATACACAAAGAAGGAAAACTGATAGTTTTTCAAAACAACAAGTAAACCATAATAAATTAACCTAAGTAATATTTTCACCTTTATGAAGTAGTAAATAATCTTCGATGAAAAAAAGATCTCTACTTACCCTTTTGTAATGAAAAGGATACTATAAAACCCATATAATGAAAACATAGAATATAAAGGTAACTTGGGACATAAACATACTTAAATGGAATGACCATGCGGTCGACTTCAACACATATCACTAAATGGAATATCCATACGACCGACTTCCATACCCAATTCATTGGAGGTTATAACGTAACCACCCGTCATGGTTTTCACGGAACCACCCGTCATTTGGTTTATCACATAACCACCCGTCAAATGTCCAAGTATCATTGTAAAATCATAACACATAAAAAAATTAATGGAAAGAAATCATTTCCACATTTCAATAACAATATATCACATAAATATATTGACATAAAAAATCCACTATAAAAAATATTTTCACTACTAAAATACATAAACTAATATACGGTATTTATTTTCCTTAAAAAGCATTACAGCTTGTTAAGGATGCCAAAGAACAAATAATACTCACTGTGGCGGAAAGGTTGGTGTAACATATTACCCTAAAAGAATCATTCCTTTTTTTAGTAAAATGCTTCATAGAAAATGATTCCCTTTAAAATTTAAAAGTTTTTTATACAACGTATAAAAGAAAGTCGTGTATTAAAAAAATATGCATCAGTTAAAGGAGATTGAGACGAAGTCCCTAACCTCGTGTCTGACTTGACTCGATCTTTATTTAATCACCTGAATAATAATCTAAAGTTAATTTATACTTTCTTAAGAACCTTTTTCAAGTTTATTATTCCTATTATATCACATATTACCATGTTATAAACATTATGTAACCATTCACGTTAATAATGGTCGTTTTATCGATATATGGTACTTTAGTTAAAACTGAACACCTTATATTTACAAGTTGTCCATGTGGTCAATATTACATTATATCCAGAATTATATTCATGATTTATATATAATATATATAATATATATCCATTATATTCATGTTTTTATAATAATACCTAACATTTTGAGAAAAGAAATGAAATGCACTATTCATAGAGACGGTAAGCCGTACGTATGCATGAACGCTACTTTAATTTCTATTTCTTATTTCAATTGAAGTAAAACATAATGATACATAAGTATATTATAATTCCAGTATAATATTACATATAATATCATTAACTCAATCCTTTATATGCCCCACATATGGCATTAACGAGTCATATCACTTTGCAGGGGCAGTAGTCTGCACTTCCTCAAGTGAAGTTATCCCGCTTACCCATAATGGAAACCATAAATTTATGATATAAATAGAAAATACAAAAGCATAAAGAAAACATAAAAAATATCATATATAAATACATTTCCATCATAATGGCCACCATGAGAGGCGGTATGAGGTAATTGAACAGTCATCATTTTGTGAGGCATTAATTTTCCATCCACAGAAACATTATGTTCTACACCCATTAGATGGAGGTGTGAGTAAGTGTAGTTCGAATCCTTCTAAAAAAGACATCCTAGTATATTGAGGATACTGGTTTTGTTATAAAATAAGAAAATAAAAATATTTTAGGGGTTGTAGAAGTAAAATAAAAGAAAACAAGTTAAGTGAAATTGTGACCTTTAATTTGGGTAACTCCCTTCAGTTTGATCCAAAAGGCTGTATTGAAGTTCCTTCTTCCTAAGTTAAGGAATATAACAGGAGGAGATGTATTTAGGGAGAATAACTGGTTAGATTTTGGATGAGCCTAATGGCTTGAGATTTGTGAGGAATTTGTTAGAATTGAGGGACTTTTATAAGGGGGATGAGGGGCTCTTTAAGAAAGTGTGATAATATTATTTTATTATATGAAGACGTTATGTTTTTGAAGGTAAAAAAATAATTAGAGTCTGAGATAAGATATCTCATGGTAGAAATAAAATCATCCAATTGGAATTGGACAGGTTTTGGATAATATTTTAATCATTATATTAATATTTATTTAAATTGTTTATTAATTTGGTAAATACTGCTTCATTATTTTCTTATAAATAATTTGATTTATTAAATGTCTAAAAATTATATAAAAATTACCATGATGTAGGAATTCTTTTTATCTTTACAAATAATATTCATAGCCAAAAATATTACTTATATAACACCATATAAAAATTTATTTACTAATATATATTTGTTTATGTCATTTTTGACATTACATTAAATTAATTAATTTAAAGTGACATTATCATTCATAAGTGGCTCCATGGGGTCCCAAAATAGACACAAGGATGCCCATGGTCGGACATTACAAATAAAATAAGGATAGGAAAAGTTTTAAGGTAATTTTAAATTATTATAATATTTTTTTACCATGATTTACCATATTTAACTTCAACCATAGTAAATAAAAGTCAAAAGTTACAATTCACCAAAAATTATTTTCATCTTATTAATCCACATTTTACTTACTAATAACAACCATGTATGATGGATTTTTGAAATTAAATTCACAAAAGTGGTAAAATTTCATTTAAATGAAAAATTCAGTTTTTTAACTACTACTAAGTGGTTTCACTATTCATCAAAAATTGATGTTTTCCAAAAAATAGTAAAAACCAAACCTAAGAAATATTTGATATTATAAATTCAAAAATAATGTATATTTGTAAAAATTAAAAACATATAAGTTTCATTAATTAATTTAAAATTAATTCCCATTGTTAAAATAAATATCTTTTTTTAAGAAACAATAACTATCAAAAGATTGACACTTGTTTATATCCACTTTCAAAGTGAGATTAATTACAACAAAAAACACTGGATTAAATGGTAAAAATATTCTAATTAAACATTAAAACTAATTAAAAATATAACCTAACTATATAAATAAATTATATTAAAACACAGTTTTGAATTGAAATACAAGATTTTTCATTATTTATAAAAAAATGAAATTTATCTGAAAAATTCCAAAAAATTACCAATGTAAAATTTGATGTCCCCATTCTAAAGAAGGATTTTATTTGGTAAAATAGAATATATAAATGTCACCAAAAAAATATTTGAGTAGGTTTCACCATTAATTGGTGGTAAATCTACCTTTTAATGTAAATTATGCTTAAAATTAGATTTATTCGCATTTTTAGGCTCTAACATTTATTGGATAAATTTAAATAGATTTAACAAACACATATAAAAATATTGTTGTTAGTTTCATTTGTTACTTCAAATACAACATCTAGGAGTTAACTATTATTTAAAATAATAATATTATATTATTAGTGTTTAATGTAAGATTTCAAAGAAACACATTGTTGCGTATCAAGTACGCTATCGAACATAGAATCCCCTTTAAAGTAAAATTAATATTTAATTCACAAGTATTTATAAATATGAAATATATATTTTTATTTATTTACCAGGGATGTTACAGTAACTATTATTCAAATCAACGTTATAATCAAATAAGTATGTAGGATACCTAGTAGTGAGAGAAATAGAGGCAAATTTGAATGAATCTAAAATGAGTGAATGTTGTACCCTATCAAAAATTTTGTAATAAGAATGCGATATAAAGGATGTATTGTATCATGATATAGTGTTTTGTGTAGTTATAGATATATTGTGATCATGTTGGTTTTAATTTTCAATATTAGATACCATTCTATGGCATGAAAAAGTTGTAATTAGAATGAAAAATTATTTATTGAGGCGTGGAAATCATGTATTATAAGATATGATATTTAGTTTAATCATATTGTTGTATGATGATATTTTATAGTTGGGATGTGAGTATTATAAGATGGTGTATGGGTATTATATGTAATGTATTATTCATTAAAAAAATGAACTGGTAGTTTTTTTAAATTAAGGGCATGGAAAAAAAGAGTTCTTAAAGGAAAAAATAGTTTTTTTAGCCCAAGATGACTAGATATATGTATAGATTAAATTTGAAAACATTATATAACCAAAATAATATTACAAGAAAATAATTATTCTTTCCCCTATATCCCAAAAAATTAAACATATTCGTTATCTAGGTTTCATGGGGAATGGAAAACATAAAATGGTGAGGTAAAATGATTAGTAAGGAGTAGAATAAAGTACAAGATTTCATAACCAAAACATAGAAAATGTGATAGAGAATGAATAAATGAACAACGTAAATCTATAGTAAACTAATACCGAGGGAATTATATATACATTGAAATAAATGAAAACATGGATAAAAATAATCAATTATCTCATAATAATAGAATGATTAATTTAAAACAACAAAAATTTTATTCAAATAAATTTATCGAGACACTATACAATCATGGGAGGAATAATAATATAAAACCTTAATAATTTTATATCATATGACCTATCGATGCATCAATGGGATATAGAATCTAGATCCCTAGTTATCACTTGATTATGTCAAATTCATTTAACATATGAGTAATTAAGATATTTCATATCATTTTTTATAAAATTTATTTTTATAAAAACATGTTTATTTTTATAATGAGAAAAAAATCAAATTCATCCCCATAAAAATAATAATGTGGATGCCTAAGATATTACCCCTTAATAACCTGGAAAACAATGTCATATTTTCAATTTATCATAATATGCCCTTATCAATGTAATATTTTTGTGGGGGGTTTATACAATGTTCCGAATTATCCTTAGATGATAATAATTTTCTTATATATATTTAATTTGTAGGAAATAAGGGAAATGATAGGAAATTTCCTTCATCATGGTTTATAAATGGCAGTTGAATACTATAATTTATATCCCCTATGTGTGTGTATATAGGTGTGAAGTCTTAGGTCTATTCATCAAGCATTATAGTAACGATTGAGTCAATGTTCAAAAAAAACTTTTTGGGGTGTTTACTCAATCGGTTCATCAATTCCATAGCCACGTCAACATACCATTATCTAAATTGGTCATTATATTCATAGAAATTACACGTACCTTAAATTTACCGAAACCTATGATAGGTTTTCTACAATGAACAGATTGAGTTTTTCAATGTTTTTAGTAATTATTGAATTGAATGAATATGAGCGAAGGATAAAATAAAGGCATGTAAACATCATAAATTTCCTGAGTAAAATTTTAAAAATTCTTCTAATGTAGTGTATTAACTAGACAAAGGTGTATGTTTGGTCAATATAACATGAGTCCTAAACAATTAAAATTTATATGTATAACCAAACATTTGGCTTTAGTAAAAATTAAATAATAACCAATTACAATTTAGAGATTATAATTAATTTTCATAAAACATGAATAAATTAATTTAATTTTTTAAAATATCACATAAAATGTATACATACACCCCATATAGGAAATTATATTCATAATAAAAAAACATGTCTCAAGGGGAGGAATTTCAAAAATGAATCCTTGACCTCTTTTTTTAAATTCCATGATTTTACTTTAACAAAATTTATAAAAAATATATGTATTATCAAAATATATCTAAGAACCTTACATATATTTATTTTCATTTATACTTTTCATAAACAAGATTTCCTTTAATAATTCATCATATTTTTCACATTGGTTGTTTATATTTCTGATCAAATGTACTTGTTTAATAATTTAAATTCTTTTATTCACTTTCCATTGAAATTTCGTTATTAAAATGTCTTTAAATTTACAATTATGTGTTATTAAAAATAATTTAAGATTTTTTAAATTTATTTAATTGTTGTTTTAATCTTTATCTATGAAGATAAAATTGGTAAGAAGCATGTATGAGTGATTCTTTTCGATCGAAATATTTTTTTCATAATTGAAAAAAATAAATTTTGATATCACAACAATGTAGTCATAAAAAAAATTATATAAAATTTTATATTATATTATTATGTTAATTATTATGATTAAAATTTATTAAAATAATGTCAAAGTATTGTAAAAATAGTTTCTTAAACAAACATAAACATGGACATACTAATATTTAATTGAATATTATGATGTTGTTTTATAGTAATATCAATATAAAATAAGAAAAATGATCTTATATACTATTTATTATGATTATTTTAATAATTTTATGATATTATAATATTAATTAATTTAAACCAAACTATTAAACAATTTGATAAAATTTTATCCTCTCTGTACGAAAATTTTTAATTTGAAAATTTACAATGAGAATATATTGATCATTAGATTAATAGGTTCAATAATTTTTATTGCTAGAGGCATAATTATAAAATTTACATAAATAATTTTATTTAAAACCATCACTAGATCCATCTTTTTAATATTTTTATAGAAATTGAAACATGTTTCATTGTGGTGGAAGTAGTATGCACAACACATACGCAACAGTTTGGGTTTTCTTAATGGATGGGGTATGTAAAAAATTAATGAGATTAAAAATAATATAGAAAACTTAAATGACAGTTATGATTATAATAGCATTTTATTATTATGGATATAATAATTTTTATATAATATATATAATTGTAAGAGTTAGGTAGTTGATGACACTCACATTAGGGGCATGAATTTCCCTTAGAAGATTTCGTGGAAGTGAAGGCCTTGTAATAAATAATGCTGAATAGAATATTTTGATTATGTAAAAGAGTTATAGGAGATATAATTATAAGATTTACTAGGAAAATATCAATAATAGGTGAGCCATGATATAGTAAGAGTCTCACCATTTTATATGTATATGGACAGGTATTTTTGGGAGTAACCCTTACATATTCAATAATGTAAGCTTTCTAGTCATGGAACTGTGGCCTAAAATTTATAAAATAGTTAGGGATAGTGAGTGTGGGTTTAGAGTCACCCTATAAATTCTTTTATTTTGTGACAACTAGTTGTTTTATTATTAATTTTGTTTTGTCGTTTGATTTTTAAACAAATTCACTTTTACAAATTTAACTAATTTCTGGCCCTAGTAAATAATTTTAATGTTAATAATTAAGATCAAACCTTCTTCACAATTTTATAGTTGTAATATTAAAATTTAAAATAATTTTTTCATAAAAAATTTCTAAATGTGTGCATTGTTAATTTTAAAATGAACACATTTAATACTGTAATAGAGTCTTTTAAAAAAAAATTATGATTTAAATTAATATATAAGTTTAAATTATCTTGGATACAGATGATAAAGGAATAAATTGATTTATTAAAAATATAAAATGATGCTTTTAAATCAATCAAAAACCAAATATTGCATGAATATACATAATTTAACAAAATGAAAAGAATATATTTTTTTTCTATTAATGTGACCATTACAATATTTCAAAAATTGATGGACATACGGTTTATATGCTAAAAAAATATTTTTTAATGAATATTTTTATCCCTTAATTTTTTATTTTATTACATAATTTTCTTAACATATTGCTTATTATTATATAATGATAAATTGATATAAATTACCAGTTTTGTTAAAAAACATTTTTTTAAAACCCCTCCTTTTTAAAAAAATAATCAAAATAATACCAAATAAATCTTAATATAATGAAGTCAAATTGATGTTAATTTGGTGAAAATTAAATTCTTTAATTAATATTTAAAATAAATTCCAGAATAATGGATCGTTATAGGGTTCATTGAGTGGAAGTTTTTTGATATTCCAATTACCTACTTTTGTAACATCACGAGCATTATATTCTCCCCCATAAATAGTTATATCCTCAAAATTTTGGTATATATAAACTATTAAATATTTATTGATATTCATTCTTTATCCTTTCTTTAGTCTCCCATATTTCCTGTTATAGTTTTTAATATCTCTAATGGACTTTCCCTAATCAAGGTATCAAATTCCACAATACTTTTTCTCTGGTATCTGGAATCTAGATAGACTCTTCATTATAAGAGAAGTTATGAACCAATACTATGCCATAAAATGTGAGAAAATTCCTAGGATTTGATTTGTATTTCCTTTTTAATTAATTAGTGTATATATTTTTTACCATAGACTGGTTAAGTGACATTTCCAACTAGTCATATGAAACTCCAATTTATTATATTGTTTCCAAATACCTAATGTATGTAGGGATTAACATCCCCTTTTAACAAAATATTAAAACCCCCTTTTATGGTGAATGTTTCAAGAAAAAATTATCCCCATCATGAAATATAAATTCAACCCTTCTATTATAAACACCATAATTTTTTCTACCTTAGGATTCATTAATATGATCCTGAGTAGTCAATGAATTAAGAGTCATCACCATTAGAATCTATATTCTAGAAAACATTATTTGTCTTGCATCATCCTAATGGGATAGAGTGACAATCCACTTCTCATAAAATTCATTTTATTTTTCTATATGGATTTCCAAATAGATTATATTATCGTTTAAAATATAAAATAAAATTATATAATTATCCCACATACATTGGTAATCTAGAAAATAATATCTCAACATGTATTATAATGTCTACATAGTCTTTTTAGGAAAGGAATCATTCTAGGGATGATTGATAGATCTTAAATGTATCATAGAGTTAAGATATCATTAAATAATCTTCCAAAATATCTATGTGATCCAAGGGTCACAATCTAAGTAAATTGATATAGGTTCCACATTAATCCATAAAATTTCAGTGATATAGAATTAAGAAAGGCACTCATGGTATGGATATTATCTTAATTATAATAAATTTGTAATGTTGGTAAGATGATCGATGATGAACCATATATTATAATTCTTACTTCATGTCATTGGGGGTCTACTTAAAAATCCTATTGTAACATTTTCCCAAATCAATTATTTTGTAGGAAGTGGTTGTGTGACTTTATTAGGATAAAGTATTTCAACCAGTAGTTACTAGGACACTTATCATTTGAAAACATATTTTGAAATTTACCACATCATACCACCCCTCATAAAATGTATCTTTATTATATTAACATATTTATGATACTATAGGTAAATATAAAATGTAACTATGTGATTCATCTAATATTTCCCCATTCAACTATGGTGTTGTTAGAATACATACCCTATTCTAAATCATAATCAGTTCATCTCAAAATATATTTCATATATGATTATCCTTAGTTACTTATTCAATTATTCATTGTATTTTGTCTTCCCCACATCGAAACACCTCTCTTACTTTGAGTAGGGATGGTATAAAAATTCAATGATAATAATTTAGGGATCTCCTAACATAAAAATCAAGAAATCAATATTTAATATATCTCTATGTATAATATCCTTATTATTCCTCAAATTTTTGAACACCCCATGGTATATCCTACTCAATAGACCATCCTCCTAGTTTGGTCTTGTAGGATATCAATATTATTACATAGTTCATGGGATGGGCGCTTAGTAAAATTGAGAAGTGTTGATATGCATGTGCCGGAATCCAATAATGAAGATCCTTTTAGTGAAAAAGTAAATGATAACAATTATCTTATTACATTGGCTTGTGAAGGACTACGTCAGGGGCTGGAGGTCATGCCAACCTATAATCATATTGCATGTCTGGAGGGTATGGATCCTTATCAAGAGAATTCTATTCATGAATTACTAAAAAGAGGGATAGAGATGGGTGAGGATCTCCTTGGTTGCACCTTGGTCATAGGGAAGAAAAAAATTGAGAAGGGGTTAATCGTATCTTGAAAAGCCAATAGAGACCAGATCAAGTAAAAAATTTAAAGAAAATGATTCGGAATACATGCCTACTTCTAGTGTTAATAACTAAGGGTCTTATAAATGTTTTATGACAAATTCAAGTGAGGTTAGTGAAAAACATTTGGTGTGGAAAATTGTCTTAAAGATAAATCTATGGGAATTCTTGTTCTTTTAGATGAATTAATGGTGGAGGAGTTTCTTTTTGTCAATGTTTCTCAAGAAGATGTAGACAAGATGATGGGTTGGCCACTTTATATGTCTTTCAATTGTGTGGAGGCTGCTTGGATTGAAAAATAGGAACTTATAGTG
The DNA here is from genome assembly GCA_963277665.1 of Viscum album. Taxonomy (NCBI): domain Eukaryota; kingdom Viridiplantae; phylum Streptophyta; class Magnoliopsida; order Santalales; family Viscaceae; genus Viscum; species Viscum album. The sequence continues at coordinate 1,424,965,358 of OY728156.1, read as the reverse complement.
ATATGGGGTTTTAATGATGGGAATATAAGTAAATAGGGGTACTCTCAAAATTGGGAAAAAATGGTGGGTTTCTTTGAAGACCCCATTTCTGACATGCCAGATACATAGGTGCACTCTATCTCTTGAAAAAACATTAGGGAGGAATCACCTAATAGGATTAAGTTATGTTTCAATATTTTTGAGATCTCTTTTGTGACATGTCCTCCGGGTTTAATTTTGTAGTTTCTCACTTTTCCTTAAAAGAGTTTTCTAATAAAAAAATAATTTTCATTCAGAATCATACTTCATGTATGCATTCTAAAGGATGTTTTATATCATGAAATTATAGTCCTTTATTAGTTCTGACCAACATCATTTCCTTAGGATATGTTTCATCAGATAAATGATATAATTCATTCCTCCAAGGTGAGTATATATATCAAAAATAACACTATGCAGGTAGGGACTTTATATTTTCAAAGTAAACATTATTCCTCTCAACTCAAGTTTAGTAGTTGGGTAGTTCTATTCATGGATTTTAAATTTCCTTTATGATTTATAAATCACTGTATCATTTTATATAAGATCAGACCAAGAATTTTCATTGATGGACCACTAAAAATTACAAATACCACCTTAAAACAATTATAGTTAATGATGGTTCATTGATTTAGTCTCTTCTTAATCTCTTGCAAAAATTCCCATCATTACATTATCCATGAGTATTTAAACCTTTTTTTAACATGGATACTGATTTTTCCAGTACGGTGGAATATTTTTTAAACTAATGATGGTAACCAACTAAAGTAATGGGACATCATATATCTTATATGTTTATCAGTGTATGAAATTCCTTGAATTACATTCATTAAGCGTTTGTAGAGATTATATTATTATAAAAAATATAGCCACGAAAAGAATCAATATAGATTCAAAATTCACATTTACTATATCTCCTATATAATTTCTTTTTCTCAAGGGTGGCAGGAATATTTTTTAGTTTACTCTCATTCCATTCATAGCTCTATGATTAAATCAAGATATCAGTAATGAATACCACAAAAAATTTGGAATGATACACCTTGAAAACACTATTCATAAAATTTATTTTGAAAAGGGTTCATCAATAAATATAAATTTTATTACAATAAACTCATTATGACTATACAATTTTCAATATAATGTATTAGATATATAATCAATCTTCAACATTACCTAATGATCACCCAAAAAATATCGACATTTTAAATAGTATTGTTCTTATTGATGTTGATTAAATAATTCATCAACCATTGGTAAAAGAAACCTATTATTTATATAAAGGGAATTGATCTCTATATTATCTATACACAGTATATTTGACTCATTCTTCATTTTTCTCAATAAAATAAGGGGTCCCGATGAAGAATCATAGGGCCAAAAAAATACCATACAGCTAACCTCATTTAGTTAATTCATCAACTCCAACAATTCAAATGGTTTATTTATATAGGGTGTTTCAGATATAGTTCTTATCACATGAATGAGTTCAATGTGGAAATCAACTACATTATATTTTGGATGACTTTGTGTTTCATTTGTAAAAGAAATAATGAATTTTTTTAACAAAAGGTACATCCTCCATTTTTATGATATCTTCTGTATCCATAGGTCAATCATGACTTTCTTATCATCATTTAAGTTCATTATGTATAACTACAATGGGTGGATCATGGAATGATTTAGAAAATGAATTTTCTCCCACTAAAGATATGTAATTCTACTATATATTCACAAATAATAATTATTTTATCATAGAGATGAATTTTTTACTCATAATTTGAAATAAAATACATACTAAGAGTCATATAAAAGTCATGAAAGGGTATAATAACCATGATATAAAATATCTAATTCCCATGAATCATAATTGGAGTTGGATGATATATCATTATTTCCATAAGACATCAACTCAGTCTGTAAATTGATAATTCCATTTTTAGGGTGAGTGGAAAAAATATATTGTTTTTCTGAAAAATTGATGATATAGAAAACTAAGAGATTCTATAATAAAATAGAATATTATCTAAATTTGAGGATAGGATTAATGTAACTTTGACCATATACTTAGGAACATAAAATTTAGTTGTTCTGACCATATAATCATAGAATTTTTCCACTCGATTTTCCTATGATAAATTCCCTGGATTTTTTGGTCAACTGGTTCACATAATATCCCTTCTCAAAATAGTTAATTAGTTTTACATAAACATACTCTGAATGTACCATTCTTTAGTAATATTGATTCTAAATTTCTCTTCACTTATAACAAACACTAGTTCTATTCCTACCTGTCCTAGGGTATTTCATCACACTATTATCACTTAAGGGACATCTAACACTTCCTTTCAACCTATATGACATATTTCCCTTCCCAAAATATGAAATAGGCTAATAATTATTTTAATTTATCTTTAATAAATATGTCATGTAGATAAAATTTTCTATCTTAATTTTGATTGTGATTATATCCTTATAAAATTGAAATTCCTTATAGAACAGTTCCCTTTGATCTCACAATTTTAACCCATAACAAATTTATCAATATTGTTTTTATTATACATTCATAGTCTAAATCATGTCTACATAACAATGAGAAATTATCTTTATGCATAGTAATGTATTCCTCCCCCGTCTGGATACGATTGAGAATAATCGTTCTATTTCATCTCTTTTCCCATGAAAAATTATATTCTCATAGAATACCCCCATCAATGTTCACTATTTCAAGAAATTTGTCTCATATTTCCTAATATTAATTTTAATTAGTGACGAAAATTGGTCCTAATCTACTTTCAGATGATATATTTACATAGATATTTGTTCATTTCACTAGTTTAAATTGTGATAAGAATCATTAATTCTAACCAAATCCATTATTCATCTGACAATGGATCAGTAGTCCCACTGAATGTTGGGGTTAGTTATCAAATAATGTAATCCAACATAACTACACCATATTTTGGATGAACAGATTTCTATATTCATGAGATATTATTTATTAAAACCTATTTCAATATTATTACCATGACAATTAACTAATTAGCCTCAACTCAATATCGATTAAATTGATGAGGGGGATCATCCTGTTATTTACTATGGGTGTGGATATGATTCACATTCCCCCAATAATGCTTTATAATTCTAAAATGGAATACCAATAACTAAATAATGAAATTTATTTTAAAATTAAAATCATATTATGTTTTCTATATTTTTCTTTGTAGGTATGAGTATTTTTAAAAGTACTAATATTGTCTCAAATGTTTCCTATAAATCTATTCCACATGGTTCCTACTAAATATCATATTATATGAAATATAATTTAATAGATTGTAATAACCTTTATCTTATAGTAAATTTAAATTGTTGGTATACAATTGAAGAGTTTTTAAATGATGCAATAGTTAATTTATCTTGTTACAGTATATACACACAATAATTCCATTTCAAAACAAAATAAAATACATGAACATTATATGATAAAATTATTATCCCTTAAATTAAATATTTGATAATTACACATTATCCACCTATAGAATTCCTTGGGAAGAGAAAGATTATATGGGAATGATCATATTCATTGATTGGAGAGGCATACAATTAGATCATTCAAAACATTGACAAGGAATATAGGGTTGGTAATGATTAAAAATACAATAAGATGATTTAATTAACTGAATATAGGGGAATGAAATATCCATGAAAATAAATTAAAATATGTATAATCATCATCATTTATATAATACTAAGGAAATGAATAATTCTTTACATCCAAATATATTTTTAAGGCCTTATTCCAATTTATTATTTCTCTCATGGTTAGGTTAATACAGAAAATCCCAACCAATATTATCTCAAGTGATCGGTCAATGCACTAATATGATATATAATTATCTACAACACCCACAACCGGATTAAGACTATGTATTCTCTATAAGATTTATTGAGACCATTCATTTCATTCCTTAATTAACTCTTGTTAAATAAATCAAGGTTATCTATATAATTATAAATAAAAAATCAACTACTATCAAGTTCAATATAATAATAGAAATTTATGAAAGAACATGTATTCATCAACATAGAAACTATAGGGTATAAGAAGAGTAAAATAATTTACCCTTTTCATATAAACATAGTGTTGATAGTATATAAAATGTACAGGGTTATTCATGGCAGATAGTAATTGAACCCCATATCATTCTTTGGTTGGAGAAAATGGAAATGGATTGAAATATACTTCATCATTGTGTATATAGTTCATGTTAATATTACTAAGCATATATCTTCAAGGTATAATTCTATGTGTGCAGTGTTAGGCCCATTAGTGGAGAATAAGAGTGATTATTGAGTAAATTCTCATCCTATATATTTTTTGGTGATTAATCATAGGTGTATCTATAAAATAGCCATATAAAATTTTATAGAATTCATAAATAGATTTATTAATTAGGAAAATACAAAAAAAGTTTCTTTATGAAAACACAGTATGGTTATTAATTAATGGAAATAATTGATTTTTTACACTATTTTCATAATTCATGAATTAAATGAATATTATAGAGGGATAAAAATATATACGTTTAAATCCATTAAATTTAATGATTAATATGGAAAAATTATTCCATTGAATTTGTAATGTCATAAAATGGGAGAAAAAAAAGTCCATCGAACCGGTTTTTTATGTGGCCTTAAGCATGCATCCCTATTTTCTAGAGGCTTATGACTAAAACATAGGGTCTTATATAAGTAATGGGGAGAAAATACCCATTTTTTCATAGTAAAACATTAGAAGAAAATAATAAAAACAATATGAAAATACAATACCATGACTAGAAAGATGCTAATATCAAATAATGACCAAAACTGAAGACATAACATCGAAAAACCATAATTGTTTCATGTTAATATTTGTGACAAGTGTGAAAATGAAAACTAAAAAGTATTGAAACTGGTGAATCCTAAATAGGCCCTGAACCATATTTGTTTCCCTCATCCATGATCTATCCTGACTCAACCACCTAACACAATGCATTTTCCCTTTTAATATACTAAAACCATTAAATCTATTTGGGCAATGATCAGGTAGCCTGAGTAGGTTGTTAGTACCACTGAGTAGTCCACTAACAACGGTGTGTAAAAAAATACCCTGTCAAATAATAGTTCATTCAGTTGTATAAATAATAAATCAAAATTCATAAATAAAAATGTATCGCATTTTTTACTATTCCTTATTTAACTACATAAACCCATGGGTTCTCATAAACACCCATATCTCAATCCCTTATTTAGATTTTATTAGAGATTGAATTATTCCAATATAATATAATTTCCTGGAATTCTATTATTACCATTCATTAATTCAGACAATTTAATAACCATATTATCATTAATTAATGTATACCATTAAATGACCATTTTTACTTCATTAATTTATACTTGGATACCCATTTTACCATTTACACTCTAAACATTAGAATTACTATGCTCCCAAGCATTATTTATAAACAAAATGACCATGTTACCCTTTATAACAACACAATAGAATGACTTTTTTACCATTTATTAACACGTAATTAATTCAATAGTTAATTATCCACGTAAATTCCAAAACTAATTCAATAATTAGTTAGACATCATAGTTCTATTTCTTAATTCATCATGTAATTAATCATATTAATAAAATTAATTAATTCAAAAATTAATTAATCACATCAATTCCATTATTAATTCCCCAATTAGATTAAAAAACAAATTCCATTAAATAATTCAACACCTAACTATCACATCATTTACATTAATTAGTTCAATTTTTAATTAATCACATCAAAAATATTAATTAATTTTATAATTAATTAATCAAATCAATAATATTAATTAATTCAAAAATTATTTATTCACATCAAATTCCTTAATTAATTTTACAATTAATTAATCAATTCTATTCTATTAGAAAATTAGAAAATTAACTAACCACTCCAATTTCATTACTAATTTAGCAATTAGTTTCTCAAACAAATCTCCTTATTTAATTCCACAACTAATTAAATAGGTAAATAAAATTAATTAATTCATCAACTAATTAATCAATGTCCAAAAAAAATCCAATAATTAATTCAATAATTAATTATCCCAATATAAATATAAATACATCATAATTAATTCCATAATTAATTATCTCAATTCTAAAATCTCAATATCCCATAATTAATTATACAATTAATTATACTAATTTATAATTCCCAAAATCCCTAATTTCACATATCCTAAATTAATTATTTTGACAAATTAATTAATTAACTCAAGAAAATAACTGATAAACATAGAAATTCTATAATTACATACACATAATTTAAATAAATACATATATATTTTTATTATAGACCACTTATCTCATGTTTGACTAAGAACACTCACCAACAGAAATCCCTAAAATACGAGTGACACAAGGATGTATAAAAATATTCACATTGGAAACACTAAAAAAGATTAATAAAATACAATCCTTCCAATAAATATCTTGATCAACAATCCTAGATCTATATAATCAAAATAAAATGAATAACCCATTCTTGAATGAGAGAAGAAAGTAGATGAATGGTGAGCCAAGAAGGATGATATCATCTTATCAAGAGGGGTGTAGATCTTCAATACAGAATTCGAATAAAAAATAATTGATGTTAAGAGGGATTTTAATTCATTTAGGAGGATATAAAATTATGAAATAACATCAGGGTTTGAAATGGGTTCTATTTTTTGAGATTTTAGGGTTTTTGTAATTTTAAAACTAATTTTCGTGTGACATACAAAGGAATAGATAGTTTTATCATTAGGGGCCCACATTTTCTCCAAACCATGATCCTAAACCATAAAAATATATTATAGTTGTTCAGAGTGTCTCCTAAGAGGGTGCATGATTTGAATAACCATTCAATGACCATGGAACCACCCTCTATCTAGGGATTCACAGTTTTTAGACTAGGGTGAATAGTTAAGGCTAGCCGTGTTCCAACTATGCATTACCCATATCCCTTCATTTTTCCTCAGTTTTTACCCAAATGAACCCCAAGGTAAAAAAATAATGAATGATGAATAATATATAAACAAAATAACTAAAATCAAAATCAATTAATATCTAGAAAGGTTCGGGGTTTTATAATCTCCCCAACATTTAGTAGCTTTTCTTGGAGCTGCACTCCCAATCATATCTAAAATTCCATGTCGAAAAATTGGGTCATTGTGCCCAAATATCTACTTCTTTCTTTTATGTTCACTGCTAAACACAACCATGTTTCCAAAATACACAAAAAATCATCAAAGTCTTTCCCCTCAACACATTCTCACTGTGATCCATCCAATATACCAGATAATCCTCTAAGGATGCATCTATCTCAAGCACAACATCATCCACATTAATCACATGAGAAGGGTCAGGGTGGTACTTCTTTAATTTGTGACACATAGAAAACGTCATGCATTGAACCTTATCTCAGAGGAAGAGCCAATCGATACACCATCGGCCCAATCCTCTCCACAACCTCAATGGTTCAAATGATATGAGAGGCAAATTTCATTATCTATGAATACATTGGTGACCCAATCTAGGCGACAACCAATGGAATACATGATCACCCTCTATAAACCCCAGGGGTCATTAACGTTTATCATCATACTAGTTATGTACACTCTTAGTTATATCCATATGTTTCTAAATTAGTGAATGTACACTAATCTATCCCACATGAGACTCAGTCTCAACAACTTAGTCTCACCTACCCTTATCCAACACATAAGTCATATGTGTGGCCAACCATAACGAGCCTTTTCTGGTTCAATCTGTATAGTTTTTTGATAATGGTTACTATAGGTGAACTCCAATAGTTCCATGTGGTTTTCCCAACAACCTATAATGTCTTGAAAAAATTCCCCAAACATATCCTCAAGCACCTATATAGTACACTCTAAATTGCCATCAGTATATTTGTGGAAATTCCTATGCAACATAACCTATGTACCAAGTTCCCTTTGTAATATCTATTATAAGTCTGAAGTAAAACATGAGTTGTGGTCTGAGAAAATATTTTGTGGCACCCCTTGTATATAGACTATCACATTAACATGTAGTTATCCCAACTACTCTGGTGAGGTGTATTTTGTATATACAAGAAATGCTCAACCTTCATAAAATGGTCTTCAAACAAGTATATAGAGTCATTTTTCTTCAAGTGAACCACCATAAATTCAATAGTGATGTCATTCCACTTACACTTCAGAATGGGAAAAGACTTTAGAAAACCTCTAGGTCATTGATGCTTGATCTTCACTGACTGATAGGTGTAATAACATTTCATGAACCCTAGTCTCTCATTTTTCATTCTAGGTCCCAAAAACTATCATAGTATGTCATTTTAAATTTTGGTAACATCAATATTTATAATCAACTTTTAGGAATGGAACTAATTCCTCAGCTCCCCTCACCTGCTCATCAGCACGACAACACTATTCCTAACATAGATGACCTCATCATCATCTAAGATCTAATTAGAAGGAAAATCCCAACCTTCAAGGATCTCCATTAGGGTAAAACATTTTGGATACCCATACTGACTATCTCGGATATTTCGCAAAAGTGTAGACTCCCCTAAAACCTATATGAGAAGAAGTTTTTATTGAATATCTATAAATAAAACATGCATCTCAGCTAATAAATCCACCATCTTCCACTCAACACTATACTATTGAACCACCCATGTATGAGCTTTTCTACTCAAAGAATTAGTAATATCATTCCCCTTTCTAGGGGTATATTCCATATCAAAATAAAAAGCTGACATATACTCGACCCATGTTAGCCACAGAAGATTCAAATCATTCATAAAAATATGTACATCAAGCTCTTGTGGTCTATATAAAAAGTAAAACTATTTGATCACAAATAGATCTACCAAAATTTTAAACAATAAAACACTACTTTCAAATGAAGGTCATTCATAGGGTACTTCCATTCATGTGGCCTTAACTACCAAGACCCAAACACTAGAACATGATCTACCCATATCAAAACTACTCTAATCCATATCCTAGAACCATCACAATACACATTACACTCCTCAACTAAATATATGCGGATCAATATTTGTGCCGATGTGAAATTATCATTCAAGTCCTGGAAATAATTCTCACATATTTTTTACTAATTAATCTCTAGACCTTATTTTTTAAGACCAAAACTAGAACTTCATGACTAAAAATGTCCATAATGAATCTCTAATAATATCCATCCAACCAAAAAATTTAAAGATATAAAATACATTCTTAGGAATATTCCTAGAAACCGCTTCTTATACATTCTATATGATCAAAGACAGATATGTAACTGATTAATAAAAAACAAATACTTAGGTATCTTCTTGTATATCTAATGCTATCTCAATGTACTTAGAATGATTTCATGATGTGGGGTATGATCATCATGGGTCATGGAGTACTCCAATATTTCATCCAAAAACACTACCACATACAAATCCATGTATGGATTATTGATCATATCGATCATGGTTAGATAAACTTCTAGTGCAATCATCAACCCAAACATTATTTTGACGAAGAAATATAATACAGACCTTATCTTGAAAGTAGTCTTTGGTGTATCATAAATCCAAAATCTCAGTTAATGATACCCTAATGTAAAACCGATTTGGGAAAAGACACAAGCTCTCCTCTAACGGTGAAAAAAATCATCAATAAATGGATAATCATAATGGTTCTTCACATTCATCTTTTTTAACTTCCAGTAATCAGCACACAATCTCATAGTCACATCTTCCATCTTAGAAAACCAAAATGGTGAACCTCAAGGCGGTGTACCCATACGGATGAACCCATTATCCCCAAACTCTTACATTTGAGTCTCAAACTCTAAAAGCTCTATCGGTGCCATTCTTTATGGTCGAATAGAATGTAGCTCAACCCCCAAAATAAACTCAACGGAAAATTTAACACCTCAATCTAGTTATAACCCTGATAAGTATTCAGAAAAGACAAAATAAAATCTCTTCACTATAGATGGAAGGACATCCTAATCTTCAGATTCATTGTCCATCAATAATCTAGAAACCAGGTCTATGAGATATCCCTACTGCTAACTAATTTTCCCTTATCATCTTATATAGATATCCCAATATCCATAGGGAACATAATTGTCACCCTTAAGAGGCTTAAAAGTCAAACTTTTGTGATAATAGTCTATATGTGTATTGAATACTACTAACCAGTCCATACCTAGAATTAGGTCAGATTTATACATGTCAATAATATATAGATTCGATGTACAACTATACTCTCCAACCTCGAGAGAACACCCCCTGCATAAGAAAATGACTCTCAACCATACTTTTATATGTTTTTATAAAATCAACACCATACCCATGAAGTCCATTTCTAGGATCAACCCATCCATAATTTTAGATGAAATAAAAAATGAGACGTACTAGTATAAAATAATTCAATTTCTAAAGTAATGTCTACAATAATAGTACCTCTGACTTTTGATGGTCAATGACTCACTATGGGTTGGTTTCACTACATGGAACTATTATTCCCCTCTTCCCTTTGATGTCGTTTGACTCCTCTGAGATGCACCACTCTGCTGATGTGGTTTCTCCTTCCTAGAAAAACTACATCTACTACATCTCCCATCTCATGATGTAGAACTCCAGCTTCTATAATGATATAGTGAAGAAGATACCCTTCTTGAACCTGGGTTCTATCTATCTTCTATATCACTACTCTTCAGTCGCTGGGTCTTGGTGAAATTAGATAGATGTCCAATATTTCTGTTAGACCTACACATTACTAAATGTTAGGGGAACTTTCTTTGGATGTTTATCGATCCACTACACTGGTGACAGATCACTCGAGTAAGATCCTAAGAAACTGATCCCTTTATTTATGCACCCAACTTCCCAGTACCCAAACTAACGTTGTCATACAAACAAATATTTCTATTTGGAGAATACCTCATGATATTCAAATTAAAACTATTTTTATGCGCTGGAATAATCTATCAGGTTTCCCTAAGCAATGAGATCTTGATCAACCACCTCAAAAAACCTATTTAACCAAAAATGGTTAAACTGGGTATTAATCTAGCATTTATACCCATCCCAGAAATGCCTCATTGTATTTTTCTCATACCCTTACATGTTTAGAGAAAAATGTTCCAAATCTATAAAGAATCCAGAAAAGTCCATCTCAGACATACTCTATTGAGTAAACCTCATTTACTCATCAGCACTCTCAGGCCACAGTGCCTCTGGATAGAAGTGCTCCAAGAACCTCTCTAAAAATTACTTCTATAACATTCCATTAGCATATACAGTCATGACTTGAATGTCCCACAATCCCTTCACTAATCCTCATAGCATATTAGTAGCCAAATTACCCTCTTATCATTATGATTATCTAAAAGGTCTAGTATCATCTATAAGAACTCAACCAAGAATTTAACTCCCTCAGGTCCACCCACTCTTGTAAAATAAAAACGGTTCTATGACTGATACCTCATAATTATACCAGAAATAGTATTCACAACCTTAAATGGGTCGATTTCCATAAGTTACATGAAGCAAGTGATGTTTTCTCAAAACTGGTCCCCAAATTCCCCACTGGGAATGATTCGTGCATTTGGTTCCACCACTATATGATCATTCTTATCTCTGTCCTCTGGTCACCCACTCATTAAGTTCCATCATTGAGGAATACTCTCTACAATACCAAACACACACATTATGGGATATTTTACATAATAAACATGATTACATAAGGGGGAAACACAATAATATACAACACATCTTTCCATCAAACCTCTCCATATAGTAAAAAATGAGGCTCGATCACTACTCTTGACAATCCAACACATAGGTCCTAGTTAACAATGGTGGACACATTTTCCTTATTTATATTTCTAATTTAAATACACTTTTATTATCATCTTGAATCATTCTAAAATATTTATAAATTTCATGTTATGCACCATTTTCATTTCCATAACTTATGCATAACCTATTTTCTCGTGTGACCCTAAAGTGATTCATGTCACAATAACCCTAAGTACCTAGAATGATGCATTCTAGCATAAATCACTGTCAATACTAGGCTACATGTTAAATATCATAGGATATCAACATCAATAATCACAACATAAAATAAGTGTGATGCCCAAGGTGACATAATATTCAAATGTAACAGTAAACATCAATAAAAACAATCCCACCCTAGGTTCTGGCCCTCTCCCCATACATCGAGTCGCTACTCGCATGCCGGAGCTCACAAACAAGTCTGATGTCTTCCTAGTATTCATCTAACATTACAAAACACTAATAATGAAGAAAAAACAAATGAAAAATTCCTCTAATAATACTTTGTAACGTCCTGACTTGGGTTCCACACACTGGTGCCTCAAGCTGATTCTCTACTTGTCCCCAAGAATTTCTTCTCGTATGATATTGGCTTCCCACTAGAATAAGGGGTATAAAATCATTCATGGCTATACATTACCCTCTTGTTCAGAGTAAAACACCAGTATAAAATAGATAAATAGTTACCAAATTCACAACCATAACCCGAAAGATTCCAATATCACATGATGACAACAACTGAAAATACGTTATCAAAATTAATAGTAAATGTGTAATGATAATGTACATGAAAAGTGTCAAAATCAAAAAAAAGAAAAGAAATAGATAATTCTTAAGAATACTTTGATCTACATCTTATTACATCATCCATGATCCATTCTAACTCATCCACCTAACACAAATCCTCTTCACTTATCATGTTCTACAAGAACAAAATCTATTTGGGTAACAACCAGGAATCTTGAGTAAGGGGTGAGTAAAAATCAGTAGTCCACCACAAAGGACATCAAAAACAATATCCAGTCAAATAATAGTTTTTGAAGTTGTATAAATAATAAATCACAATGAATAAATAAATAGTATTTACATTATAAATTATTCTTAATTTAACCATATAAGCCCTTGGGTTCCTAGAGACACATATATCTTAATACCTAATTCACCCCATGCTATAGTCTGAATAATTCATACAGAATATCAGATCCCATTTTTCCATTGTTACCATTCAATAATTCACATCATTGAATGACAATGTTAGAATTCATTAATTTATACCATTGAATGACCTTGTTACCATTCATTAATTCATACTTGAATTCCCATGTTAAAATTCATACTATGGACATTAGAGTGACCATTTTGCAATTATTTTTTCTTATCTAAATTACCATGTTATCATTCATAACATCATAATTGAATGATCGTTTGAATTTTCACCAAAAAATAATTAATTAAACAATTAAATGGCCATATAAAATACATTACAAATTCAAAAAGTATTCAATCAACATAATTTCATTAGTAAATTTTAGAATTAACTATTCACATCAATAACATTAATTAATTCATAAATTAATTAATTTCATCAATTATATTAAAAATTCAATAACTATTTAAACACAACAATTAATTTTTGTTAATTAAACAATTAAAAAATCACATCAATGGAATTTATTAACTCGTCAATCAATTAATCACATCACTAATTTTAATTAATTGGACAATTAATTAATCACATTCATAATATTGATTAATTTAAAAATTAATTAATCACATAAAATATATTAATTAAATCTTTAATTAATTAATCACATCAATTCTGTTATTCAATTAAATAATTCACTAACCACACCAATTTCATTAAAAAATCAACAATTAGTATGTCACATAAATCCACTAAATTAATTTCCCAATTAATTTATGTATATCCCATTAATTAATTTATTGATTCATTAATCAATATCTAAAAAATAAAAATCCCATAATTAATTCCATATGTCATAATCTAAATCACAATACTAATACTTCATAATTAATTCCACAATTCATAATCTAAATTTTTGAATTTTAATATCTCACTATTAATTCTGTAATTAACTATCTCAATCTATAATTCCCAAAATCATCAATTCCACATCTCCTTAATAAATTAAATCACAAAATTATTTAATTCAGTAATGAACAAAATTTATAAACAAATAATAGAAATTATATAATTACATACATGTAATTTAAATAAATAATTTTGGAATATAATTATATACCACCTACATCAAGTTTTAAGAAGAACACCCACCAATAAATAATCCCCAAAAATTGAGCAGTATAACGATATAGAATGAGATCTGAATCTAAAACCCCAAATAAATATTGAAAAAATAAATATCCTTAACTTATAGATCTAGATAAATAATACCAGATCTATATCATATTAAAATATGAATAAAAACTTTGTGTTTAATGGTATAATAATGTATGAGGAATAGAAAACCATGTAGGATGAGATCATCTTTCTATAAGAGTTGTGGATCTTTGATTCGTGTTTTGAATCTCTATAAATGGATTTCATATAGGATTTTAATTTGTCTATGGGAATTTTAAATCATGAAATAATGTTAGGGGTTGTATGGGGATTTATTTGGGTGAGTTTCAAGGGTTTTGTTAATTTTAAAAATAATTTTATGATGACTTATAAAGCCATGCACGGTTTTCTGTACAAGGGCACACGGTTTCCCAAACCGTGTGAAAAAAACCATGCATCTCTATTATAAGGGTGAATTGTTCATCCTAATAAGGTGTTTGAAAATAGATATTCCAACATGTAAATTTCCCTCTCTGAAGGGTTTCATGGTTATCTCGGTTGGGGAACACGGTTTACGTTAACTGGGCAGCAACTGTGCACATCCCTTCTTCATTCAATTTTTCTCACTTTTCACCCAAACACACCACAAGTTAATACCCCATAAAATTATGCCCAAAAATGAAAAAAATATAATTCCTGAAGTCAATATTGATTCTTATACCATAATCTTTTGCATTTTATAGACGTGTACGCAGAACACAAAAAGAAATAGTGAATAATTATAACACAAATCCAATAGAGTAAAAAATGAGATGAAAACCGAATCTTATGGATTTGTTATAAATTCATTCTAATTTTTTTTGAAAGAGTATAATTTATATTGATTATAAAAACATTATTTAATGAATTTCATTATTTAAAATCTCAAATTTGATGTGTATATAAACCACATAATGTAAATGAGATGAAAATATAAAACAATTCTCAATGAGAGAAATTAGAGATGGAAAACACATACAACTTGTCCTGAAATCCACACACATAATTTAAAATCCAATAAAATAAATATATATATCATAATATCTTAAATTATAACTATATGAAGGTCTATTTTCATTTATAATCATCGTAAATGTTCATTCCCTATGAGAATTCTCTTTATTTTCATATCAACTATTTAAGGTTTTGATTGTTTATACTAGTTTTATATTAGAATTGTTTATATAATTTATCCTTCAAAATTTCACTATTTATATGTTAGTATAGTTACATTTAGAGAGATTTTCTTTAATTTTTTATGTTTTAAATTAATTTCATGAGTTTTTAGTCATCATCCATGAATATAAAATCGATAACAACTATGTTTTAGTGTTTCATGATGATCCAAAGGTGTTATCTGAATTGGTGAATTAAATATTTATGTAATATCAACATAGATAAAATAATAAAAATTAAATAATAATTTATTTTATATGTTACCAACTATTACGTTTCCAAAATAATTTATGATATAATTTAACTATAATATTTATGTAGGTGGTTAAACTGACTCAAACATTAAAATACACTTATATAATGAATTTTTATGAGCTGATTGTTTGTGATATTAATTTAAAATAAATAAAATAAAAATTATTTTTTGTTAATTATTATTAATTATAAAAAATTTAGTATAATTATATGTCATTTATGTTTAAAAATAAAAAAAATTGAATAAATAATTATCCTCTTTTTATGGTTATTTTAAAAGATTCAACTATTGATGATCATTTTTTAATCATATCATTAATAAGATATCAAATTTTTCATAAGAGAATATTTTTTATATCATAAAAAAAAATATATCCATTAATACCAAACGTATATCAATCATTTTATCATAATGGCAGAAAAATAAATATGTTACATCATGGAATAAGTAGTACACACAATTAATGAAAAAAGTATTTGTTTCTCTTAATATAAGAGTTATAAGAAATAATAACTTAAGTAACCTTAATTTAGTTACAATAAAGTATATGACTAATAATAATATAATTATATTATAATATCTATTTAAAAAGAGATGTATTAGTATTCCAAGTAAAGTAAATGTATTTGATAATACTCATGTTGGGAACAAAAATTTTACATAGAAGTATACATGGAAATGAATAAAGTATATTAAATTATGTGGATGATAATATTTTGATTGTTTTATAAGGTTCAAGGAGGAGAATAATTTCATAGCTTCAATGATGAATTAAAATATGAGGTGTTCCTTGAAGTGGTGGGGGTGTAACCCTTTTATAATAGAAGTAAAAAAGAAGTATTGGGTTTAACCCTTAAATTTTAAATAATTTATGGTTTTTATTCAAGTCACATCACCAAAAAAATTGATAAAATATGTATTGATAGTGATTTTTGGATAGAAATGACCAAAAATTTATTTTTATATGAATGTGATGGTGTTATGGGATTTTTTAAATTTTATCTTTTACCCTCATTATTTTTTACATTGGAAATTAATGTTTACACATTGTAATTAATTTTAATTATAATGATTAATGTTGATCTCTTTACCTAATTTGGTGATTATGAATTTGTATTTTAAAATAATATTTTCCAAAAAATATCTAAATGTGAAAATTGTAAATTTTATAAAGAACACACTTATTCACATAAAGACATCATTTAGAAACATTTTAAAATTTTAAATTTTATTATTAGTAAAATTATATTATATAGTTAATTCAATGAAATAAATTTATTTATTATATTTATAATAATGGATATTCATTTATTAGGGAAATTCCAAAGTGAATCTCCCAAGAAAAATTCAGATTCAAATAAAATAATGAGTGGAGTATTTATACTAAAGTAACATGGTATATATTCTTCTATAAATATTCAATATATGATTTATAACATCAAATAATATTTAAATTTTTTTATTTTTGTTAAATAAATTTTTTTATTACATATGTTTTTACTTGTAATGTGATAATTCATTCATATATAATGACAATGTCATAAAATATAAAAGATTGGGAAAAAGTGTATTTTTTAACAAAAATAAAACCATTTTAGAAAATGTTTAGAAAATATTTCTATAGTACTTTTGATATGAAGAATTCCAAAAATATGGTAATTTTCATTTTACAATTAAAAATTATTTATTTTGTATAAATTTATAAATAAATTCCCTTTATAGGGCACATTGAAAATTAATTTTGGGATGTATCATACACTAACTATAATACCATCTCAAGTATTACATAATTCAATAATTTCATTTGATGGTTAACTTTTGAAATTACCTAGTAAGTTATTCATATAGTACAGAGTTCCCCTAGAAGGGACTGGTGTATTAGTGTTAGGTGGTCAAAGAGAAAATGAAAGCTTTTTATTTTTTTGACATCATTCAACTACTTTGTGATTAAAAAGTTTAAAAAAAATAAGGTTTTTTAATGGTTTGTCAATGTGTGGCCCATCATAGCTCATTGATGAGTTATCTATGGTGGGGAGGTTGTAAAGGACATGTTATTTGAGATTGTAAATTCAAGTAAGATATTAGATGAACCATTTCTATCTGTACCCTATTGAGGTGTTGATGTTGATCATGAATGAAATTTATGAGTAGAACTGATCTTGAGAATTGAATTATACATGATTAAAAATGCCTCACTATAATAAAGAGAAACCAAGTGTTATGGGGGGGAATGTACCGAATGAATTTTTGAGTTAATTATAAGTCTTGGTGTATGCTAAAAATGTGTTATGATTATAATGGAAATCTAAAGGTGAATTGTTTGGGAATAAAATTATTTAAATTATTAGTATATAGGCATTTGTAAAAGAAAATAATGATTCTAGAAAATTTTGGTGAAATTTATATTAGGATACAAAAAAGTGTGTTTCAGTATTTATGTTCTAGGGTACACTTATATAATAGTAAGGATCCCATGTATATGGATTCATAACTGATATTGTAAAATTAAAATGTACATTATAAGCAATGGTTAATCTAACTATCCACTACAATATATATGGTTTCACCCTATGATGTGTATGGACTACTATGTTATGTGTAATGGTTACCCTAGGATTCATAATGGTTTACTTCATGGTATATTAGTATTACCATGGGAAATGTAATTGTTAACTCTTGGAAGACCTATTGTCTTTTTGGATTGATATGTAACCATTAGCAATATTGGGTCAGGGAAATGGTAAAGTAATTCATTTAAAAATAATGATTTATTTATTACATAAGGATTTATTGGAATGTTATTTTGTGATACATGGTTTATTTGGGTGATACATAATGGTTTAATATAATGATACTTAGGGGTTTATGGGATAGTTTGGATGATATGTACGTGTTGATTGATGTCTAAGGGTTTATCTAAAATTTCCTAAAAAATAATTGTGGTGTACCTAAGGGGGAATCATTATTAATAAATGTGAACTCAATTTTATGTTCTAATTTGGGTCTTTATATGTACAATCTCAAAAAAATTAATTTTGTATAGATGATGAATCATGAAATAATAATTTTATTTGAGGTAGTGATTTAGAATTTTTTGGTTTAGAACATGTTATGTAGATGGCCCTATTCCAAAATATTGTTGTTGAAATGATATGGAAATACATAATGGTTCATTGATAATGATCTTTAATATTATTCCTAATATTTTTGTTAAAAAATAATGAAATGAAATATTCATTGGGACAAAACATATATGTAACTTGAACTTCTATTGTAGGTTTTTGGCCATTGAAGTGGCATTAATTTCTTATCGAATATAAATAAGGAAAATGTTAGGACCCCAACTATTAATGGGGGTA
Organism: Viscum album; assembly: GCA_963277665.1. Classification (NCBI taxonomy): domain Eukaryota; kingdom Viridiplantae; phylum Streptophyta; class Magnoliopsida; order Santalales; family Viscaceae; genus Viscum; species Viscum album. The sequence continues at coordinate 1,424,946,287 of OY728156.1, read as the reverse complement.
ATGGAACCAATTGAATAGATAAGTACCATTATAATGGTATGTGGGACCATTTGTACACATGAAATATGATTTTTGATCATATTGGTTGATTTTTCAATGTAGATAATAATATTATAACTTTTATAAAATCGATGAATGTAATAGTTTTATCTCATGGATATATAAATATCATTTGATATATATATAGCTTTGTTGTCTAATTATTGTATTATTTATTTTTATTGGATATTTTACATACATGAGATGTATCTATTAATGTGTGTGAGGGTGTTCACTTGTTGTACTGTTTTTCATTATGTCTTATATTTCTATATTTTTTGTGATATGAATATGGACGATTCTTCTAGTCATAAATTTTCTAGATTTTTGTTTCTACCTTTTAATGTTTTGTTGATGTTAACAAGATGATCTACATGGATTAGTGAATCCCTTTAGGTGGTATTATATCATATGGTTTAGAATTACATAAACAAATACTTGGAAGTAGGCTCTATAGATATCACTCATGTATTAAAATTTTCATGTCTAGATAGGGCCATTATTTTTCAGGTTATACCTTCAGAAGAATGAATGATACAAATAAGAAAATTCAATGGAACATTATTTATCTTATGGAGGTTTAATTTAGTGGGATATTCTATTCAAACGAACCATGAGGATAAATTGATGGAAATCAGAAAATAATAATAGAAATTTTTTAATATGCAATGATTGGATGAATGGAACCAAAATTGATTTGACTATAATTACCTAGTAATATAGATTATAATTATTTATAAGTGAATATCATAGTGGAACTATTGGATTCTATATCACTCATGTATGATAGATGAAATATATAAAAAATTATTCATGTTTTGGATTTCCTAATACATGATAACGTTAAATTGAAGACCATTTACTGAAACTAGGAATTAATTTAATATGATCTCTATTTATATAAAAGAGTTAGAAGTTCCCAAGAGATGATTGGACTCAATTTTGTTTGTCATCAATTCCAAAATCACATAACACGGTGGTAATAACCATAATTAATTATTAATGGAAATATGAACTACTATTTTTAAGATATGTGATATATCATATTTAATGAAGAAACGTGATTGATAAAAGTCCAATAATATAGAATAATAATGTCAAATGTGAAAGGTTTGGAGTATTCCATGTAATAGTGTAATCAAAATAAATTTTAAGGCAGATCAAGAGTAGGATGTTGAGCTAGATAAACTAAACTTATAAATGTATTTTGAAACTATGTAATGTTGGATTATCTAATGAATTATTTCTTGAATCAATATGCAAATTTTTTAAATCCTTATTTTGGAATATTATATTAATAAAATCTATAGTTGATTGGAAAAATGAATATTTCTTAATGTTAGAATTCCATTGAAATCTAGGATTATTTATTAGGAGTTATAGTTCAATTATATGTCTATTAGGGGGTTCTTCTAAGATTACTTATCAACAATTTTATTTAAGGTTCACTTTACTGATGATAATGATCATAAAATGATGGTGAACATTCAAGATAAATAATAACTATATAAATAGAGACTCTTATAATTAAAATGATATAAACACATACCACGTTTATTAAAGAACTTAATTTTCATTTTCATGAATATAATGTAGGATTCATAAATAGATTTGATAATAGATTAAGGAATATTACTCAAGGTTGAATGATCTTTTATAAAGGTGTAAAATATAGGATGATGTATTTAATCGGAAGATCAGATGGAGAAATAATTTTTGGAAATAAAAATTATGATTGTTAAAAGTTGTAGAATTATCATTATGGGGACCTTATTGATAAAAAATATATCCCTATGGTAAATAGATAAAATAATTATGATCAACTGGATTCTAGATGTTGTGAGAGTTTTATACTATTAAAGTATAGAAAGGTTTCGTTTGATATTAATTAATGGAAACCAATGTATCCATATATTGATCCTATGAACTAGTATTTCTAGGATCATTCACTAATCTATTATCATGTAGGTCATTTTTTCTTCCATACATTCATATCATATTCAATAATATAATAGGTTCACTTACATATTTCAAAAATAATCTGATATGTTCATTTGTATTTTTTGATAGGGATACATGGAGGAAATAGGGATTAAAAATAAGGTGAACTTATTAAGGACTTATAATCGCAGATGGTGTAGATGTAGGTAATTATGGTGTATTTATTAATAAAATGAGTCATGTCAGATAAGACTAAATGCAAAAAACTAGAGTATAACAGTATAGTGGAGTATGTGGACATGTGTTAAAGAATACGTCGTAGAGCATGAGAATACATTATATAATTTCCAAGGATATTTAAGAGAATTAAGTTAGTATTATCACATACCATGTTAAGTTGAGTCCATATATACTTCTAGGGAAGTATATTTTATAACAATTTTGGACCAAGAATCAATTTGAAGTTACCCACCTCAATATTATTTATTATTCTCTTATGTTCGTGTTAGTGCCATGGATTAGAAAATCTCAATGTTATATCACAAAAATTATTCTTAATGGGATATGGAATTTCTGACTTTTTTAAACATTGGTACAATATAATATAGAATTTAATTATAGGTAAAAATGAATTATTCTTTGAAATATTTTATTGAATGATCATAACATATTTAAATATGTAGTTTTAAACAACAACAAAACTAAATAAATGAATGTTCATATAAAAATATTTTTGAGAAGTAATAAATTTATAGAAATTGTATGGAATATAGAATGTTTAAAAGTTACCCTGGATGATCTAATAATGATCTAAATTACTATATAATCTTAGACTAAATTTAGATATTATATCTTTTTGGGAATTTTATTTTATGAAAAAGTTGAACTAATGGTCGAATTTTTGAGATTTATCATAATAAGAAAATCGGTATAGAGGATCAAAACTAATTTGTATCATATTATATTCATAAATGGAGGAGTCACAAAGTGAATAGGAAAAATTAATAGTCTTGGTGAATATATAATGTGGTATTTATCTATGTATTATGAACTATGTTCATAAAAAGAAATTGAAATTTATGAGCTAAATAAAATCACTATAGGAGAAGAGAGAACAAATGGACAATTGGGCCTTCTATTTGAAGGAATAATATTATAATAACATGAATCTATTTTTATATAAATGGGTTTCATTAGAGTGATGGATTGTAATTCTTTGAAAGTGTATCCCCTATTCATACAATTATCACTAGGGTATGAAAAACATTCCTTCAAAATATTTCTTCTATATTAGATTGATTAACAAATATTCCTTATAGTGATTTAGAAGTGGAAATATATATGAATCAACTCAATTCATATATCATGAAACATGAACCACATATGTGGGATTATAAGATTTATGACTTGATATATTATAAGGGTCTTATTTAGAGAAACTAAGACCACTATTTTTAATAGAATTTGTTCAAAGACAATAGATTTATCATCCTTATCATATACAAGGATGAAATGGTACATGTAGGGATGAATATCATGATAAATCATTATTTGTATTTTTATTTGTTTTGAATATGTTGGATGAATATTTGTACTAAATAAAATAATATATAGGGAATGGAGATTGATATATAATGGTATTCTAAAATAGCGATTATTTTGGACAATTTTAAGTCACCCCAAACACATAAACCATTATTAGATTCTAAAAAACCCTTTAAATATTTAATTTGTAACCTACTACAACAGCCTAGACCCATACAATCAAATCCAATTCTAAAAAAACACACATTAAAAATTGTCCTTGAGAACAACTGAAGAGTCTTGAATATAAATTTATAAAATTTAAATGTAAAAATAAATATTATGTCATATACATAACCAAGAACCTTTCAGATATATATATATATATATATATTACTAAATTACTGAAATCGTTTAACTAAAATAATTTATAGAATTCACACTGAAATATTCATTTCACCATTAATCCATGGATGGTTAATTTTAACATAACTCTTAAATATCTATCACAAAATATTTTACACATTATACCATTCTAGAAATATCCTATACAATCTCATTCCTAGTTATATTATAAAGTGGAAACATAATATAGGTGAGATCAATAGATTAATAAGTGTAAACATAGGTATTATAAATTGAAAATAATATGTGATTATAAGATTAACAAATGGGAATTAGAAAATAATAAATGTATAGGAGAATGGCATAATAAAATTAGATTAAAAAATACATGAATCATAAATCACAAATATTGGTATAATACTTTTACTATTAACATGATTAATATGATAATAATCAAGGAGCCATTAGAAAAGAAAATTAGTAATAATATGAGTCATAATAGTGTCTAATATATAATGTTATATGTATAATAACACATTTCAAGGATTACTAAAAAAATCAACACATAATATGCTCAAGTAACCTCCTTCCGAAAGTATAGTAGTATTGTTTCAACCAACCATGTCCCTTATAATATTTCACTAATTCCTTGTGTAACATTTGGATTTGGATAACTTACCACGATACTTTTTATAATCATATTATATAAAACAATAACCATTGAATTTCTTTCATATAATGGAACCTCTTTTCAAATAATGATAAAATCTGAATATGAATTATATTCAAATATGATAATATTTTTCATTCCTTCATAGAATAATTAACTAATAGAGATTAATTCTATAATAACATAATGTTATTAATATTTCTTTCATAGCTTAATTAACTAATGGGAATGCCATTTTTTACTGAGAATTTTCTTAAAGATTTATCCTAATTCATCAAGATAACAATAGGTAATATTATCATTTGATCATATCCCCAATAAAACAAAAAATAATAATTATATGATTGTTTAAAAAATTGATACAAATACTTATAAATAAATTAGATAATTTAGTTTATAAACAAGAATAAATATCTATTTCTCTTAATAACATTCATAAAAAAATAAAATTCAAAATATAATGGGAATGTGATTTCATTAAAATTTATTAAATACAAAAAAACTATTATCAATAAAAATGATAGGTGGTGTTGGAGTGAAATTTTCTTCATGGATAAAATTTTAGAAAAACATTATTTTCCTTGTTATAAAGAACAATGAATGTGAATATTTTTAAAAACATTAAAGGGATTCCATTAAAATCCTTCATCATAATGGTAAATTATATTTTAAAACATACTTAAAAAATAATTGAAATATAAAGAAGATTATTCTTGATTTAATTTATATAATATCGACTAAAAGTGAAATTAGATATGTAACTGACATCAAAACATTTTATATAATTTAACAAAATGAGACCACTTACAATATTTATAATCAAAACAAACATTATAAAAATAATGAAAGAATGAAAATAAAATATAAAATGTATAATTTTATTACTTATATAATATGTAAAACACTCTATATGTATATTCTATAATTGAAAATAGGTTCATGAATTGAAACCTGTCTAAAATACGGAAATTTTATATGAGAAACCAATATAAATTTTATAACATTTGAATAAAAACCTTTTCAAAAAAAAACAAGAATAGAAAAATTAAATATCCTTATTTTTTATTTAATCATGACAAAATATTTCAATGATTACATATTCACCATATAAAATAAAATAGTTTAATAACATGAAATATGCCCCAAGAAATCAAATTTGATTGAAATGGACCATTATAGTAATAATAACAATTGATTCAATATAGTTTAAATTAAAAAAAATATTGGTTATTTTAACTCTATTGAATTACATAAAAATATATTATATTTTATTCATGAAGAAATTAATAAAAAAATATACAAAATAAAACAAGATTTAAAAAAAGAAATGTGTATAAAGGGATTAAAATGGTGACCCACACACTGTCAAATAAAATTTATTATTAACTGATAAATAAAGAAAATAAAAATATAATAAATTTAAGAGTATTATTTTTATAAAAAATACTCTTATTTAAAATTATTTTACTTTATAATTTTTTTTAATTACATATTAACCACATATTGTTCACTATTATTAAAATTAAAATTTAATTGTTAAGGATTTTCTTCTCCACACATGATTCAATTTGGTAGTTCTAGTACATGACTCTCATTCATTATTTAATCACCTATATAATTCTCATGATAATATTCTGTATTTATTTTTGATATTTATATAGTTATATATCCATTTCATGGGAAATATTTTGATGGATCACATGGATAATTTATAAATTCCATTTTTTATGATTACTGAATTAATAAAGGAATTAAATATATTTTTAAATATATTATTAAATATTACCACTCCAGAATTATGAAATAATAATAAATAAGTCATTATTATATATAAAACAATTATATAATTTTTTTCATTATAGATATTAACATTAAAACAATGTTGGTGGTAAATGTTTTCAATATAGGAACAACCTATAATAGGAGAATGAGTGATAACATGCTATTTTATTTTGATAATATAATTTCTATAAAATAATAATGGTCTAGGAAACATTTTTTTAGTCCGTTCAATCAAATTAATAGAAATATAGAAGAGGATTATTATAAGAATAATTAATATGATGATATTTCTTATGTTAAGACCACAATCTCTTCGTGATGGAACCATTTGAAATTTTGGGTTTATGTATTCTTCTTTGGACTAGTATCTAAATAATGTGGGATGGGATCATTATTGATATAAATATGTATTACTATTCGATAGTGTCAGATTTTGTTTTGTAGATTTGAAATGGTGTTTGAGAGATCCATTTACGTGTGAGAGGAATTACACATTTGGAAATATTAGATTCTTAATATTTAATGAATGATAATATTCCTTAAAATTCGAATAAATTATAAAAATTTAGAATATAATATATAGAAGGACGTGATGCCACTAATAAAAAATAGATTTTTTTTATGTTTTTGGATTTATCATTTAATTGAGCCCATTTCAACCAATATAACCTCTATCGTTACAATTAAATTTTCCAATGGAAAGTTAATTTTTTAGTAGAAATGAAATGGAACTTATTACATAATCTAAACATATTTATTCCATATTTTAAAATTATTTTATAAAATTTAATTTATATCGGTGGTATGAATTGAATTTAAAAAATGTGTTCTTAATGTATTAATTTTTTTAAATAATATTCCTTTTAGTCATAAAACTTAAATATCAACAAAATCATATATAGTATTTATTTTAAAAAAATGTATTGGTTTATCATCAAAAAATTAATTTTTTATTTCAACTCATGAAAAAAATTTATGTAACATTTGTAAGTTTTATTTAAATGAAATATACGATAATTTTTTTAATTAAAATAAAACAAAACATTGTTTCCATAAAATCAAAGATTGATTAATAAATTCAAAATATTAATTTTTTATGTATTATTTAACTCCTTAAATCAATAAAATATTCAGAAAAACATTTTATACATTTATATCATAATGACTTATTAAAAGATATGGTATTTATAAAAACAGTATTATCACTATTCATATACAAATCAACTATTTTATGAAAAACCCCCCAAAACATCACCCATATAATTATTTTACGTTATAAATATTGAAATGAATTTTATTTTTTCAATTTATAATACTAAAATTTGGTAGGTTTACTGTTAATAATATATAGATAAATATTATTTTATTGAATAAATGAATTATTAAAAATTAAGTGTTCATAGTATTACTTCATATTAGTGACCAAATAAATGAGTGTAAATCTATTTATTTATTTATTTATAGTAATATGAAATAATCATTATTCTATTTTTAAAATTATCAATTAAATATATTATGATAAACTATATAATAATTTTGAATATTTTTTCATAAAAAAATATACATTTTTAACATTGAATGATTTTAATCATTTCACATTAATTATTTATCCTCTAACCAATTAATTAAATTATATAATTAATATTAAAACACATCAATAAATCTTTTTAAATAAAAATAACAATATGTATCGAATTTGAATATTTTTTATAACAAATATTTTTATTGTATTTTATTTTACTGAGATTTTTCTGTTATTAAAAAACACTTAATGATGTTTCTTGTTGTATTATCAATATGAATTAATGTTTATCATGAACTATAATAAAATATATCATTGTTAATTTTAGTTTACTATTTTAAATGATATATTTATTTAAAATAGTAATTAAGTATAGAAAAAATCATAGTGTTACATATTAAATATGCAATTTTATTGATAAATTCATATTTAACATATTTAAATAAGTTCCAACTTAGTTATTGTGACACTCCAAAATAACCAAATGGAATGAAATAAAAACTGAAAATTTGTATATATATATATAATGTTCTATTTTTTATCAGTGTTAGGTATCCTAATGTATTATAATATATATATAAGGAAATTCATTGAATTTTCATTGGGTGTATCCCACTGATTTATGGAATATATTGGATGAGAATGTTGAGTACATATGAGGTGTATTCTCCAAGAAATCATGACATCAAAGGATAAAAATATAATTCTTAAAATTTATGACTCATTTTTGAGTTATGTAGATTAAAAAATAGAGAATATAATATCACATATAAGAGTAAAAAATTCATTAAGTCTATATTTGGAGGAAAATTTATTTGATAGTCATTGGCATTATCTTTTTTAGTATAATTGTCTGTAATAGATGGTGAATATATAGACATCATTAACATTGTGAATGAACTGATATGGTTAATTTATATTTATATTATCTTGGAAGGGTCAAAGAAAGTGTATTTTTATTCTATGATAGTCTATCTACAATTAATTTTGGGTAGATTCTCGTGTTTCACTAACAAAAATTCACATTGAAATGATATATCACTTCAATTAGAAGATATCATTGAGTGAAGTGTTTGAGATAAAATATTTCAATATGTAAAAAAAATTTATATTTTCACAAAGGATTTATTCTAATAATATTTGAGAAAATATTATTCCTTTATGAGAATAGAGTGACTAGAAAACAATGGAGAAATTTTTGTTTCTACAATAGTTTAAATGATTTGTTTTCAAATATTTGTTGGTGGTTATCATGGTTTTCGTTGAAATAAGTATTCAAGTAATGAATTTTTAAAAAATATAGTCTATGTTCTATATTCTCATTATGAAATATGCATAGAGAAAGTCAATTAATTACATTTCACCCTGAATGAAGACTCACTATAGTGGATGTCAGTGGAGGTGGGTGTTTCAATTTTCATGTTCTATAACAAGGTGTGTTTATGATCATATTCTAAAATATTAAGGTGTTGAAGTGATTTCAATACATAAATTTTCTTTTATTGTGATACATAAGCTTCCTACTTAACATTTTTTGACAAAGTAATGATGCATAATATTCATTATGATTGAATATTAGTGTAACATATACTTCTACTAGAAGTTTCTAATATTGGTAGAGGAAACTATAGGATATCATAGAAGACCATGTAAATGTTAGGACCCCTACAAATATTACTGGATGGCTGAACTGATTGACCATCATGGACCCATTATAATGGTTGGTGGGACAATCTGTAAATGTGTAATGTGATTATTTATGGAATTAGATGATTTCTCAAATAGAGTTCATATTCATTGGACATCCATTAAAATAAATAAAGTTCTAGTGTTATCACACGAAATTTGAACTAACATTTGAACAATGTTAATAATTTTTTTTCTATTTTTAAAATTTTTTATTATCCATGAATGTTAAATTAAAATGTGTTTTGATTGATAAAATTTCTAAGGGGGTTTACCCAAAGCTATGATTTAGGGCATGGAATTTCATTCTATATTCGAATACATTGAATTTGGAGAATTAAATGATTCAAGGATGTTCTAGATATTTTTTCTTTCTTCTATGTTATAGTATGTTAAATTCCATTAATTGGAGAGGATCAGTAAATACAAATGATTACACCATGAACAATAGAGTTATGTCATAATGATCCTAATGTAATGTTTTTTAAAAATTAATTAATTATTTTCTAAAATTACATTCCAAATTGGGGATATTATTTTTCATTGAGTAGTATGATGGGTACTACTTAATTTTTCATAGAATTTAATTATTTATTATCTCTAGAGAGATCATCATATATTCTTTTTCATTCATCATGTTATCCATAAAAATGAATAGATTTAGTTATGGATAGATGAAATTTACTTCATAATAATTTTTTAGCTTTATTTTCATTTTTATGGTTGGTTGTTCTGTAATTCAAGGGGTTTTCGGGAATACATGTATTTTTATAAATGGAGTTGGATAAACTAGAGTTTCTGGTCATTGGAGTCTTTTAAATTATTATTTGTTGGTTGATATATTTTCTATGTGATATAACTGTGATACAAACCATGTGAAAATCTAGTTTGACTATCATCATGTGCAAGACTGGGAATAAATCCACTTATAAATTACATTATTTGTAAGAGACAATTGGGTGTTCTTTCAAATAGAAAATTATGGGTGTATTGTGTATATCATGACTTCAAGGATGATTTAGTTTGAATGTTTTATTAGAAATATAGAATATTTTGTAGATAAAGTTTCATTAGAAGTGGTGATTGATGTGTTTACCTAGAAACATGATGGGTGTAACCAATATGATTGTCTGTGACATTGATCACGAGGAAGTATAAAATGTAGTACATTAGTGTGATGAGTATGGTTCTTTCTATTTAAATAAATCATAATAGAGGTTATACATTTTGATGAAGATGGTGTTGTCTATTTCTATAGGTGTTAATTAAGGTTTTCAAGTTTGATGAGTCTGGTGTTGACCATTAGAATAGTTGATTATTATGATTCATTGGTGTAATGAGAATGGTATTGAATTTTTTTGTTGAAAGATAGGTTTAATAATTTATATCCATATGATATTGTCAATATCCTCTCATAATTGGGATATGGATATTTAAATCATGTTCACGTTTGACATGAAAATTAAGTTTATTTTCTAAACACGTAATTTATGGTATCCTAAAAAGATTTAGTATCTTTGAGGTTATGTTGTTGAATATTATTATAATGGAGTAATAAGTCATATTTTTCCATGTGATCTTGGGGGTGATTGGTAAAACTATATTAGAGTGGTATTCTTTCCTTATATTTGAGTTATTTGGGGCCAATGCGCTTGGAATACAAAAGGATGGTCATTTTTGAGCCTTGGGATCCATCAAACTATTTATATGGTAAATTTCAAAATCTATGGATAAATGTGAGACATGTGTTATGTCTTTGAATGTATTATTTGGGATTCATGATTGAATCAGATTGGTCATTTAATTATGGTTTGTCTAGTGATGTTTTCAAACATATAATTAGTTTAAATTTGAAGGGAAATTATTATACAGATTAATTTGGACGAATTACACCACTCTGGGACTAAATGATGCATGAAAATGATCAGTAATGGTTGATCATTAATAGATATAGAAAGTATTGAGCTCTGATTTTAATTTTATTTAAAACCTTTTTTATAATTTTACATATTTGGATAGATTCTAGAGACACTTTGTTTGGTGGCCTATTTTATCACACTCAAACACTAAATGGGTTCTCTGAGATGTGAAAATAATTAATATTTCATGTCATATATAAGGGTAAGGTATATTTATCATCTTTGTAGTGGATTTTAATGTGAAAATGGTGTATGATCTGAATGTTTTGGTTTTGTGAATGAATGGTGTGGTTCTTTATGGTTAGACATGAATCTCATTCATGATAATTTGTGAATAGAAATTTATGATTAGCTAAGAGGTCGTCAATTTGAATACTGAGTGACTTAAATTATAGTATATATGTAAAATTTTATGATCATATTTACCTCTGTTATTTTTCTTTCATGTTATTTATTTCATCATCAATAGTTGTTTATTTATCATTGTAATTTATATCTTAATAGAATAGTACATCTAATAACACCCTTTAGATAGTTACTTCTATTTAAAGGCCTCTTCTATATTAGAAGACATACATGTTGTATAGTGGTTTATAAATTTGGTTATTGTAGAGTGATATGGATAATGATTTTTACTATGGTTGTAATGGCCCAGTTATTTATGAGTGAAAATTCTTGTTGGTTATCAGATATAAAATGTGTGTTTGGACACTGTTGAGGTGTCGTGGGTATTAGGATGGGCCATGATTCAAGATTATGAGGTTTCCTAAGATCAACATATCTATTATAAGTTACTAATAACACCACTCTATAAAACAAAGAAAAACAATATAGTGAGGATCTGTATAATATATGAATTATTAGGTTGAATGTTGGACCCCACATGTGATAAAAATGTGTTGACATTAAAAGGGGATTCTGTATGTGATTATTTTAATAAATATTTTCAAATATATTTTTGGTTTTATGTATGGAATCCTATTATTTATGTGGAAACAATTAGGGTTTTTAAACAATATACAAGCAAGAAATAGTTATGTCCTCATGTGGTACACATATATAGTGATTGAATTTTCATGTGTAACGTTTTACAACTCATATAGAACAAAATAAAAATTTACTATGTATGTATGGGTTAATATAACACTCAACGTTAATATTTAATTGTTAATTTGATAATGTATAATGTTTTACCTATGGTGCCTAAGGGTTACACTATATGTGTAGATATTCAATCATGGGCATGTCAAGGTTACCCTGGAATATGTAATGGTTAACCAAAATTTATCATATAGTGTTTATGGCTTGATTAATTAAGGGTTACTATAGTTTGTTCAGAAAAATAGTAAAGTATTTTATGTGTAAGGTTTATATGGTTGATACATAAGGGGTTGATTGGGTTGACACAAAAATGTTTTTGAGTTGATCTGGATGATATTTAAGTGTTGATTAGGATGATTCATAAGGTTCTAAGGGTTTATAAGGATGAATTTTGTTGTATGGGTAGATCTAGATAATTTTCAAGTGTTATTTGTGATGATATGAAAGGGCTGACCAATATGTAAAGGATTATCCAAACATTGCAAAAAGGGAATATAAATGAATAGAGAGGGGGAAATGTGGTGATTCAGGGGACATATTATAATAACTCTTACATTAAAATACTAAAAATAATAGATTTGAATCAAGGTTTTAATGTTGGGGGGAATTTCCATAAAGTTTCTATTTTTTCATCAAAACAATTTTTTTATAATGTTACACTTTCATTATTTAAGGTAACTCTATTTGCTAGAAGATGTATTTTTTAAATGATAATCATAATTTATCCCCATGAAAAACATTTTAAATTATGGGAAGAGAAAAATAAATATTAATAACTGACATAAATTAAAATAACCCCATTATTCCATTTGTAAACATGAAAAATAGAATAATATTTCCTCTTCTATAATATATAATTGATCTCAGATGTTCCTTTACTTTTAAGTGAAAAAACCATAATTTATCAATATATTTTTAAAAGATTTCATATGTAATCATAATGAAATAATTATATACCTTATTATTTCATGAAAACATGAATAATCATGGAATAATATTCATGAAAAACAATTCATTAACCTTTATTAAATTATTTCATAAACATTACTTAAAAACATAAGCTCATTTAATTATATTTTGAAATCAAAATATTACATTATAAAACATTTCAATTATATCATACATGTATCTTGGGAAACTATACATACATTCATTATTACATTCTCCTATATAATGGAATAAAAAAAGGACAGTTCTCATATCTCTTAGGTGTGGCCAATCACCAGTAATCTCTGTCACACTACCAAATAAATTATAGATCTATATTGGGATCCTTTATCATTAGTGATATAACAGGTTCACCATTTATTAATAAAAACAGACAATATCTATAGTAAGAATAAAAACATATTTCTCACAAATTAATCACATTTACCATTATAAATGGATTTTAATCTCATAACAAATAACTTTTTTATCTCATAAAGATGATAAAATGAATCATTTTACATATAAAAATTTATAAATCCTAAAATTATAAGATATTGAGTGTTTATTTAAAACTAAAAATTGTAAAAATATATAGAAATCTAGATAAAAAATGACTATTATTTTTTGTAATGGGTTGTTAGAAGGTATACATTAAAAACATTTATTTTCTCTTTTATATAATGTCAAAACTTTCACACATGAAAAATGTTTCAAATATTCATTTTTAAAACTTTTTAAATAAAGTAAATATAAAATTTAAAATTACCTCCCTCCTTTATTGAATCATAATTTTTCAAATTCATGAAAAAATAAAAAAATACATCAATAAAGAAGAAAAATATTTGAAGTGAAAAATTAAAAAAAATTAAAAAAATCCTTATACATGAGTATAGAATTATATCATTTGTTTTTCTGCCCTCTTAAGTAATAAATCTAAAATTTCTTTCAACATTCATAATAACCATTTTAATTTTTATTTTATTGTCATTGTAGGATTTATTTCATATGTTAATATGTATTATTTAGTTTCAAAAATGGAAAAGTTCACACTGGATGTTTTGAAGACATTAGGTTTATAAGTACAAAATTGAATTTTTTGATTGCATAATGTAAAAAGGATCAAATTTTCTTCACAATAAAAATGAATTAATAAAAAAAATATTATTTTAATTCATTAAAAATATTTTTATTATAATCCCTTGAATGTGGGAATGAAAACTGAAATATGTCATATCTTTAATCATGTATTATGCAAGTACACTCACACGACATTTCCATTTTTATATTAGAGAGAAATATATAAGGTATATAATATTTTAATTTTCTTTAAACATATTAAGAATATTAATATCAAATTTATTCTTTAATTCTATTCATATTAATATCCACGTGATGAAATAATGAAAAATCAATTTCATTACTTTGTAGAGGTGGTATTACATAGTTATGCAAAGTTAATGTTACCAATTTCCAATGAATTTAACAATTAAGAAATTTTTTAATTTTATATATTTATAAAATAATATTTATTTCATAATAATTTTATATTTTCATTAATTGTTACATTATATTCAAAAATGTGAGGAAATAATGTAAAATTAAACACATTACCTCATGGTAGTGGAAGACAACACATATGCTTGTGGGATGTTTTCATTTCCTATTAGATAAAAAAAGGTCTAAAAGAGTTTCCAAATGAACATAATAAAATTTAAGTATTAATAATAGTCTAATTTCAATATTTTATAATGGTTAGAATAGATTTTTCGGAATTAAGAGAATAAATATTCTTAAAATTATTTTGTTAGGACTTTTACCTTCTCCTTAAATTTCTTCCTATGAATTAAACATTAATCCATATATGACTAGTATATTGAGAATAAAATGATCATTTTTTCATGGGATGTAATTTTTTGAAGGTATTTGGTAAGGTCTTGGTTTTTGTAAAAGGGTCAAACATATTAAATAAGGGTGGAAATATGGTTCCCTTTTACATGTGAGGGCAGTGGAACTCTTGTAATTATTCAATTTTTTGAAATAATATTAAGCATTATTCATGTTAATGTAGTACATAAGAAAATATAATTACAATATATTATGATAAGTGTAAAAATACTATAATATAATAATAATAATAATAATATTTTCTTCCCTTGGGACATGCTTTTAACATTAACAAATTCATATTCCCATTTTTAGAGTAGTGAAAATATCATTATCATGGTCACTATTCATAATTTCCAAAAAATGAAACTGAACTCCCTTCTAAATATGAAAGACATAATTCAAAATATGAAATCCATTTTTCATTAATCTCTCTATATATATGCTAAAAAATAATTTTTAAATTATGATCACAAAACATAATGACAAATAGTTTATTCTGAAACAAACATTTTTTTTGAATAACAATTATTTAATACAAATAACAAATATAATATAAAATAATAAAATATTTGTAATAAATAATTTAAACTATAATATTTTCACTTTAAAACAATATAAAATAGAATTTTTCATTTCAAAATATTTAAACCTAAAATGGCAGTTTAAGCAAAAAAGTGTATTTTCACTACTCACCAAAAAAATCAATGTTGTCTAAAAAATTTGATAAAATTCCAAAATATAATTAAGCTATTCTGAAATAAAAAATTATCTGGATTTAATAATTTTAAAATTATGAAAATTTTGATATTAATTCTTATGGAAAAATATTTATTCTAAAACGTTCTGCTAAGATAAAACTATTACATTTCAAAGTAAACAAATCATAAAAACTCATAATATTATATATGAGTCCATAAAATATATTTTTTAACACTAATACGATAGTTAATTAATCCCTTATTCGTATTTACTAGGTTTTTACATTATTAACCAATTTATAAACTATTACCTTTCAATTTTATATAGTACTTAAATTTGTGCAGTGAATTTTATTTAATAGATTTTTTATAATTCCTATGATGCTTCAATCATCATTTGGTTTTTTGATAAAACAATCCTTGATTAGTTTCTTTATTTGGTAAAACCTAATATCTGTGACCTTTAATCTTTACTAACTTTTCATTATAAAAAAATTTCCCTCTAAATATTCCACTCTATGTCTCAAAACATGACATGTGTTAGGTATGCACTTCCAAATAAATTAAATGTTAAATGCTCCACGTAACTAAGATAAAATAAGTGGTAATTATATTAGCTAAGAAACATATACAACATTATCTATAATTTATTTGGGTCCAATGAATTATGTTCTCAAAATTCCATTTTTATATAAATACATTATACCTTTACAATGATATATTTTAAGAATGACATCTTCACCTACCTCAAATGGAAGGTTTTTCTAATTGTTACATGGATTAATCATTTGCATTTTTTGTGCATCCCACATGTGGGGATGACAAATATTTAATTACATAACCATCCAATTTTTTGTGTTTAGTCTATATAATTTCCTCTCACTGAATACATTATAGAGCGTTGCGATATGACATCATTCTCCATATAATATCTCAAAATGTGACATATGTATACTTAAATGTGAACCGTTATTTTTATAAGATTAAACTAAATTCATATGTTTATCCAAAATTCCATCATAATATAATTATAAATCAATAATAAAGGCCTTTAAATATTTACTACTATGCTTTGATTATCCATCAAATTGAGGTTGAACATTTATAGAGAAATTTATACCATTACAAATTGACTACTGATGTCCTTTCTGAAAATTTTATGAAATCAAGGGATCATGATCTGAAAAAATGGATATGGAAACACAATTTTTTCATACTATCCTTTTATGATAATTTCTTAAAATATAATACCAATAGGTAGTATCATGAATAGGTTGAAATTTTTTTGATTTATCAAAAAATCGAAAATAAAATTTTTTTATTATTACCAAAATATTTATTTGGTAAACCCACCATGAAATCCATAGATTTATTCTTCTATTTCCACTATGTCAAAAAAAGGCTTTAGCCACAAAAATTTTAGTTTTAATTTACATTAAATATTGGAAAATGTGAAACAATTAATGTTAAGGTCATCTATATCTTTCATCATACCTTCCAGAAATATATTTTTTAATGTCTCTGTATTTAATTATGATTCTAGAATTAATAAAAAATAGGGAACTAAGATATTCACTTAACAATTTATTTTTCAACTTTTAATCACTTATAACACATAACCCCCATACAAACCATTTCATACCAACATTACCAATATTAATGTATGGAAATATACCTTACCTAACCAATTAAACCATTTCTTTCAAAACATAATATTACATCTAATACTTCATAATTATTTCTAATAAGGATTGAATTTATAACTAGGTTATGGGGTAATGAGTTTCTATATGTAAAAGTTATAGGTGGAAATTTATTAAATAATTAACTAATTTATCATATTAAATTAGTAACATTGTTAATGATCAATTATGTTTTTAACTCAAGTCATATAATTACATTTTCTATATTACCTACATGATATTGAATTGTAGAAACATAATCCTTAATAATTAACACTCATTTTATTCACCTCGTATTAAACTCCTATTGAGTGAGTATATACATTTAAAAATTATGGTTAGTATATTTTTCAAATGTATACCAAAATACATGTTTCCTTAATATTTTGAATGAAAAAACTAATAGAGCCAGGTCAAGGTCATATATAGGTTAATTATGTTGATGTGGTTTTATTTGAGGAGATTTATCAACAATTAAATGATCATTATACATAAATAAACAACCATGCCCATTCAATGAATAGACAACATAAATTAAAAACACCCCATTTTTGTTTAGAAAGGATAAAAAAGGATCATTAATGAGTATAATTTTAAATGATTCAATGATATTCATAGCATTCCTCTATCCAATTTAATTTTACAACTTCTTGATTTTATATGTCTAATATTATGGATAACTGAGTAATATTTTAGAAAAATGTTATTAGTAACCCTCTATCTTCAGAAAAAAATTTAGACCTAGTAACCTTTATTGGTTTTACAAATTCTTCCACCATGTTATTTTTTGCAGGATCAATGATTATTCCATCGTTATATACAATATCCTCATTGGTTGAAATCTATTGTAACCAAAATTCCCATTTACTAAATTTCTATAAAATTTATTTTATTTTAACATTCATATAAAATTACTTATGTGTTTCTAATGGTATTAATGTCTTTCATATTATACTATAATAACATCAATAAATACAAAATCAATTTAATCAAATACTTATGGATGACTCTTTTCATTATATCCAGTAATAGAGTGCGTGTGATTTTGAAACCGAAAGGACTAAACAAAAACTAATAATGTCCATTAAAATTATGAAATTTTTTCCTTCAAATGTATTCTTAAATTACTTATAGTTTATGATATTCGAACATATTATTAGTATTTGTAAATTCATTACACCCTAGATCTAATCTTTCATTTCATTATATGAGAAAAAGGAAACATTTTTCCAATAGTGAGGATATTGATTTCTCTATAATCAATATAAAATCTCATCAATAAATACATTTACTTAAATGAAAATAGGATAAACTAATTGTGAAGTACTTAGATTTCTGAATCCATTATCAAGTGATTCTTTTAACTCCATTTTCAATTCTGGAATATAAATTGAATCCAATAAAAATTGATGCTTTAAAATTGGATTAGAAACAAGAACTAATGCAATTATAAAATCAACCACTAAATCATCAATAAAACTGAAAAATCATCTAAAAATTGAAATATATTAAATTTATATTAGTACATAAACAACACGACCAGTTTCATCCTTCTAAATAATATATTCAAGATAATAGTCACTTTAATCATTTATCTCTATTCTAGTGTTTTGAAAGGTTATAAATGGTATTAATTCATTCTCATATACAAAAATATCATAAACACAAATTCTTATGCCATAAAATATATCTTATTTTTATAAATTGTATGATATTCTACACCCATAATGACATAAAACTTGAAAATGGTAAAGAAAAAAAGATTGGAAAAAAAAATATTTTAAAGATTATAACATGAACATTTTTTAAAATTCATTTTTTATTATACTACCCTAAACAAATAATTATATTTGTCACAATTATTTAATGAAATGGTGTGTCTATTTTACTCAAATATTGCAGAGATATAAAATAACACATGGATCCAGAATCAAATAAGATATTGATATTATCAGAATAAATATATAAAGTACTTTTAAATAATTTGTTTAATGGCTCCACATATGTCATAGTAGTCACAAAATATATCATTGGACATTTTTTGGTTTTAGATCTTGATTATTCCCACATTGAATAACTAATTTTACACATAACTGAATATAATTTCCCAAATCATTAGAATTAAAAGATGTTATTTATTCTTTTAATTACCACTATAGAAATTACTATTTCACATTTTTTTTATCATGATACATGTGTTCATATTTTCTAAATAGAGAATAAGTCATGCTCTAGAATGTTTCATTCAATACAAATAAACATATGGTAATAGAATTTTATTACCTTCAAGATTATTCAATGAATGGATATCATTTCCTTCCACCTCGGTTTCTTCCCTTAGATAATATTGTAAAAGTATAATAACTCAAAATTGTTTATATCATCATACTAAAAAATTTCCTTAAATCATCTACACTCATGAGAAACTATAGGCCTGTATAAATTTAAATTTAATTAGTATAAAAATTAATAAATTTTAATATCATCTTCATGAATGAAATTTTGTGAATACCTAGATAATACCGTAAAATTAACTTCATAGGTGAAAACAATTTCTCCTCCTTTTGCTTCAACTTTATTAATTTATATTCTATTCTAATTCATATAACTATAATAAAAACATTTCAATGAATATATTTTATATTTCATCCATTCTATGACCATAATTTCGTTATTTTTATTATTTTTCATAAAAATTCATCATGGTTAACTGGATTCACCTTAAAAATGATAACTTTAAATGGTTACATTATAAGGTTTTAAAATATCATATAACATTAAATATCATATCCAAATAGTTAATCAATCAATCAAATTTCACTATGTCTAAGGATCCACCAAATGGAAGAGGGTGTTATTTCATGAAAGGATATATTATCAACTTATTCTTCTATGGAGAACTTGGTAACTTCTTTAAATTATTACCTGTATTGAAATACTACATCAATTATGTTATCATATACTAGATCAGATATGATAAAATTCAAAACATTTTGTGTTTCTGGTTCAAAATTATATTATTGTTCAATTTTCTTTATAACTCAACATCATTGTTTCCACTACAGAATACCATTATAATTAGATAAATATAATATGATAAAACATTCAAATCAAAAAAAAAATATATATCATGATAAAATAAACATATATTAAAATATATTAAATATTTCTTTTAATATCATATTAAACTCTACAGTTACATAAACATTTTCTTTGATATAAACTATAACTGCTCGATCATTAATAAACATATAGAAATATGTTTCATGTGAAAATTGGGCAGTGCGTATATTTTCACGAACATTTATTTTTAATCATTTAGAAAAAATGGAATGAAACTAAATAAATAAAATTCAATTTCCATACAGGGTTCAATATCCTGGAAAAAAATATATTTATAAGGAGACTTTCATCATTTAGGGAAGCTCCCATAACTAGAATGTAGAATATATTTATGGATCTAATCATTAAAAATAAAATTAAAAACATTTAAAAATATATTATTATCTAAAAAATATGTAACATAAATTAAATAAAATAAACCAAAAATACTATTTTTAAATTAAAATAATCTTTAAGATATTATTCATTTTGAAAAATAAATAATTTTTCTTAGAAATCTATTTACATTTCCATGGGAACATCTTAATTTTTTAAAATATTTAAAAAACATTATAAGAAATAAAAAAAGAAATATTTAAAAACAAAATGGATTATTTTGAAACATGAATTCTCATTAATTACAATCCATGATAAACAACCCTTTTATCTTTTTCATAAAATAATAAACATTCCTAAAATTCATAAACTCATTTTCATACAATTTAAAATAAAATGATTTCCTTTAAGACCCCATATGAGGCATATGATGCAGATGCCTTCAGACATTATTCATAAATTTAACCTCCAAACAACACATATAATGGAATAACCAAACATGATAATTACAATATCTCCTCGTAGTAGCCTATCATCAGTAATCTCTATCAAAATTCAAAATGGATTAGAGAGAAATATATGGATTTCCCTAATTGAATATATATAATTCTCACTCATCAATAACAAAAATTTTCTAAGAACCATAGAATTCAGAAATCACATCTATCTTTGACTATAATGATAAATAACATTTGAATTTTAATATATCCCATAATCAATAAAAAAATCAATTATCTCAAAAAAATGTGAAAAATATTTTCTTCCTCAACAAAATATTTTTAAAACAATAAATTACTTGAAAATTGATTGAAATGTTTTATATGAAAATAAAAACTGAAACTATTTAATTAATAAATAAAATAAATAATTTCTATGATTTTGATCATGTGTGTTAATGTATTATAATGTAAAACCATCATTTTTAGTTTTATATAAAGTGAAAAATAACCCAACTAAAAAATGATGAAAATATTCAACTTTTTACCCTTTTTAATAATTGAGAAAAATAGATGTGGATGAACATTATCTAAATTGGAATCCTGCTAAATAAAATTATTTGAACATCTAAAAGAACCTCAAAAAGGAAGAAAAAAAGATAGAAAGAAATTGATAAATAATATTTATAAAATAAATTCCCTTACCTCTTGTCCAAACTTGTATCATTTCTATGTAAAGCTTCCTGTGTTGTAAAATTATATTTGATTTATTAATTTATAATAAAAAGTTTCTTTTTCAATCATTTATCATTATTACCTTTATTTAATTTAACAACATGTTTTATTTAGTTAGTAAGTGTTTATGTGATCACTGGTTGTTTTGAGAATGTTATGTTTATATATTATAAATTACATGGAAATATTAATGAATTTTAAAGTGATCATGATCATACTATATACATAATACTAATCCTGAAAAATAAATTATTTTTATAAAATAAATAATTATGACCACCCATGGAAGGATTTCACGGAATAACTAATATGTCGTATCGTGGTGGTGATATTTTGAATATAAACATGAGAAATGTTTCAATTTTTCAAATAGATTGTAATGAAATACGATATATGATATTTTGAATATCCAAAATCATAATTACTTTATAGAATGAATATTTAATATTTATTTCAATGAATATTATAAACTTTTTTAGTGTTAATTAAAAAATGATCCACGACACTTTTTGTTGGTGGTATTCCACATGTAGGCATGAGCGACGATTTCAATTTCAAATAGATATAATGGGATAGAATGTAATTAAGATCATAACAAAATTTTATCCTGATAATTTCATAAAAACATTATATATTCAAAAATTATATCTTTAAAACCATCTGTTTGAGGTGGTGATGGAAAATAAAACAAGTTACTTCGTGGTTGTGATTGTATACACGTACACATTAGTAATGTTCTCATTAAGCATATAATAGAAAAGTGATAGAAAAGAGTTATTAAATAAACATAATAATGTTTAAGTATAAATAATATACTTATATCATTATTTTATAGTTTCAGAACTAATTTCTATGATTTAGACGATGAAGAAAAACTTGAAATTGGATGGTAAGGAATTATTACTTCTTCTTAGATGTCTCCCTTTAGATTAAACCATATGCCTTCTAGGTTTGGTATTTTGGGAATACTGGGACATAAATGATGTAGGGATATTTTTTTTGTAATTATTTTTTATAGGGATTGGCTATTTTAAAAGGAATAGGTATTATGAAGAAGAGGGGAGATGGACTTCCTGTTTAAAAGGGACGATAGCGCCACTATTATAATTATTTAATCATTGAAAGTAATATAATTTCTTATTGAAAATAAATTGTCACATAAACTTATAAAATAATAATATATGGTGATAAGGTATAAAATAAACTCATCCAATATGAATTAGGACATAACATTCGGACTTTATCAGAATATGTTATCTTTAATAAACCATCCTTACCATTTTTACCACCATGAAAACGTTTTTAAAATGTTATTATTTATAAATACTAAAAAATATTCTGGTTAAATTAATAAATTGTAACATCCTAATTTCCAAAATGAAATCCAATTTTCTATATTAAATCTAAGAAAGTTGTATAAATTACTATTATTATATTAATGCAAAACAAAATAAAAAATATTCGAAAAGGGTATTTTAAACATAGAAATTAAGTGATAGAAAATTAGAATATAAAAAGAAATATAATGTGTATATTTCTTTTATAATTAAAAAAATTGGTATGAAATAAATTTCAAATCAATATAAATATAATTTTAATATTTAAAAGATTTTAAATTAAGTGATAGTCTTAGAAACAAATACACGTTTTCACCATTAAAAAAATAATGTACCTCTTCTATAAAATTAAGAAATTACACCCTAATTTAATAATTATATGATAAAATAAAAATTTGTGTTAATTTATAAAATTTTAAATATTAAAATTTAGAATATTAATTTTAGAGTAAAAAAAATATTTTATGGAAAACATTTCATCTTGAATAAAACCATATTTTTTCAACTAAAAATTCAAGTAACTTATGAATTCATAAAATATATGTTTCAAAATTACATGGACATGAAGTTTATTCAATATTATAATTACATGTTTTTAAAAACACATTGTGATATTCTTAAAACTGGGAGGTGTTTCTAGTACGGTACATCACACCGTGAGCCTGAGGGGCACCTTACATGCATTATAAATCATTTTTTTAATAATTAATTAATTTTTGAAATTTTACATTAAATAGTGGTTTATCCATATCTTCTAGAATTATAGTTGGTATTCTCTAACATATATCACTCCCTAACTCTCTATTAATCATTATTTCCTTTTGAAAGTCTATCATTCATTATTAATTTTCATCATGTCATTCATATATGTAAGTATTTATTTTTTAGCATGGTTATATATGGATTTTTAAACATTGAATCACTGATTATTTAAATTTATCATGTTGATTATTACCAAAAAAAAATTATAAATAATGTAATTTCATCGAGGTTTGAGATGAATAAGTTATATTTTCTTAGTGAGTGTAATCCTAGTATCTCTATGTCTGTGGTGCCTAGCTATATCCCATTTCATATTTTTCATTTGTCTCATGTGATAATTAGGAAATAGTTTTTTCATGTGATTGATCAGGAACAATGCCTCATTCATTTTTCGTTAGTCATAAGAAATTCATAAGTTTTCTCTCGTGTTTACAATGATTCACGTGTAATGATAAGTCTTATATTGATTGGTTGTGTTCAATGAGGTTTCTATGTGCCAGATGATGCATTTTTTTGATGATGTTTTATAGGATGTCATTATTTATGTTTTGTGTTGGGAACAAGATGGGTGTAACCCATGTGAATATTAGTGATGTTGATCACTATGAATAGGGTTTTTTGGTTTGTCAGTATGATGAAGATACTGATGTCTATATCCCTAGCCAGTGATGGAGGATCAATGTTGTAATGTGAATGGTTTTCATCCTTCCTACAATAGGTGAAAAACGTTATCCAATGTGATGTAGATATTGTTGACAATTTTACTATGTGGTGATGGAGGATTATTTGTGTGATGAAAATGATGATTACTATTACCACATGTGGGGGTAGAGTTTCTCTTACATGTTGCTAAAAGTTATTGGAGATTATTCATTATCATAATTCTATGTCCATTGGGGTTTTATTAACAAAATAAAGGGCCCATGAGGTGTTATTAAATGCTTTTATTTTCTGATATCTTATGTAGATTGAGTGGATTGGGGAATAGAGTATTTACCATCATTATAGATGAGGGATAAAAAAAGGTGGCCATGGTAGCATGGTGGGGATTGAGTCCATCATATTAGATTTGGATGAAAATCATATATATGACATATATATATATATATATATGGTAGTTATTGGGTCATGGAAATGGAAGGATGTTACAATACAATCAGTTTTAGGGGGGTTTTGAGCCAAATGTAGGTAAATAGATGAGAAAACATTGAGCTATATGATAAATTTGCTGACATGAATTTGGGATTCATGGTTGAGTCATGAATTGTATTTATTTATAGGTTGATGTGTAATGTTCTAAATCATGTTATTATTTAGAAATCAAAGGGCACTTCTATTATAGAAAATAGTTGGTACATTGTTCTACATTAGTACTAATATAGGTTGGAAATAGATCACTCATGGATAGTCAATCATGAGAGAATAAAGATCATTAGTGTGATTTTGTATTAATTTAATACACTTTTATACAATTTTATGGAAATAGATTTTATAAAGGGACACCATTGGTGGTGGGATACTGTGTTCATACACATACTATACATACAGAAATTAAGCGTAAGGACTCCTCCCAATGATTCAATTAGATATGTAAGTGTAGATGGTTCAAGAGAAGATTGTTATTGTTTTAGTAATAGATAGGGTGGTTCATCGATGTAGGGTTGACACATAATATTGGTTTCATTATGCCTGAATGTATGTTATCATCATGTAACTGATCTGTTTGACACATTTTTTATAGGTATGATATTTTATATGTTAAATATTTATATGATATTTATGTCCAGTACAATTTATTCATGTTATTTATAAGTTATTATTATATTATTTTGTTATTTTAAATAACAATCTCTAGGGGAATAATCTTCAAAATATAACCCCTTAGACCTTCACTACTATTATACAACATATGGTGTATAGGGAGGAATATCTACATTCTAGTTAGACTCTGATTTGGTTCATGTAGAGTATGTAATACCAATATATTATAATGAGGTATTAGGGATGGGTGATATATTATAAGCTAGTGAATATTTTTGTCCCCCTATGGGGTCCTATGGGTGAAAAAAGTAATCTCATATTAATATAGTTGGATAATAAAGCATCCATTATTAAGAGGTTGTTTATACATGTCACATTATAAGGAATTTTCTATCAATGACTGAGAAATAATAAATCATGAGGCCTAGTGGGAACTGAGGTTAACAATATTATGAATCTGTAACTGATTTGTTATAAATTTTATCATAGATAGGTCATATCTAGAGTGACATTAAATACATCTATCCACCTAAGTGGCATGATATTTCTATGAGTGGATCACATTTTAGAGGATGAGATGAATCGAGTATCAATTTATAAGGTGGATTCAGTACCTCTCCCATCACATTAAATCTTCCAATAGTACATAAGAAATAGAAAAAACATGATGGTTTAGTTGACCAAAAAATAATTATACTCTAAACATGGGCCTATTATTTTTCAAATGCAATTTCTGGTAGGATCCATATATTGTGATAGTATGGATATTAGACCCCCGAAGGGTGGGAGATTATCCTGATTAAGAATACCACATCAAAGGATGAGGAAAACGATGAACGTCTTTACAAGGGCATGTGGATACTTCTCCAATCCAAAGTTATTTTGATAAATTTACTATAAAAACAAAATGGTTAGGGATAATGGGAACCAAAATGTGAAATATTGTGATCTTAGGCATGATTTGTTACAATTATGGTGAAATTGTGCTTAAAAGATGACTACATTGTATAATAATTCATTTATATATCTATTATTCATAGATGTTAACCCTTTTGGTTTTAGGGGTTTCCTATTATGAAATTTATTGTATATGGATTTTTAATGGTTTATTTTTTATTTATGTTGTTATTTATTTTTCTCATTTTTGTATAAGAGTGTGTTTTAATTTATTTTGAGGATTATTTAATGTTTAATAAGTGTATTAAAGAAAAAAAGAAACATAACTATTGAATTATTAATCCTAAGTAAGTTGTATATGTTGTACGAAATGATTTATAATATGGGAAATTTTTTTCATAAGATTAACCTATTATGATAAACTTATAAAAGATGGTTCTATAATTAAATACATCATATTATTTAAAAAAATTATCATATAATTCTTTAAAATGAATTTTTTTATTTAATAATCAAAATATAATTTCATTAGTCAATAGTCAAAATTAGGAGGAATCATATAAGAAAGGAGTGTGCAATAAAATGAAATATTTTTCCTTCTAATAAACCAAATGGGATAATATATTTAGTTTAAAATATGAAGGATATTATTACCCAACTCTAACAATTTATTTAAAATAATACAAATAATGTAAGACTCTAAAATTATCTAATGATAGATTAAATAACATTTTATTAATTCATGTGAAAGTACACCATCCATTATTGAGTCTTCAATTTCAATAATTACATAGTAATGTATCAAAATCCCAGATAAATTATATTTATTTATCCATTTCATGAATCAAGAAAATATTATTTCATATCATTGTCATTTGGATGTTTAATCGTACTTATGAAAAAATCTAAATAAGAATTTGAGGGGAAAGGGATATTAAAACCATCAAATGGGTTTTATTTAAGAATTATTATTTCAAAATAAACATTCTCCTGCAAATGTGTAATTAAAATAAAGAGTGAATTTTTTGTGTTTAAACAAATGGTGGATGAATCTGTTGGTACAAATGATGAAACATTCAAGTGATTTCCAAGGTACAATTCTGGTTTCATCATTGAACATGAAAATAGATCAATTATTTAATTATAGGCTTAAAAACATGACTTTGAATAGTGTTATCAATAAGAGATATTGGTAGTTTTGAATTAGATTTATTGATGTTATTTTTGGGTGAAATTGAAATTTGAAACATCCATTATTCTCATGTTTTTAGATAGGGATGCCAGAAAATAGAGTATTATGGAAACAAAAGTAATAATACTTATATAGTAACATAAAATTTTATTTCTATATATATATAATGTGGTGAGGCGAATTGGGGAGATTTTCTCAATGGAATGGTAAAATGTATCCAATGTTGAAAATAATGACATCAGGTAAATGATTTTAAAATTTATTTGAAGAGGACAACCAATGAAATGAATAAAAATAAATCTCAACCTAATGAACCACCCCCACTACAATGCTCTAATTATATGATTAATGGATATTAAGCCCAAAAATTCACCAATACAAGAATTAATGATGAAAATCAATGTTATTATCCTCAAAAACTAGGGGAGAAAAAGAGATGACTATGAAAAAGTAACTATTATAGTGGGTCACAAAGATAAAGTGTTGAAAGCTAAACTCATCATTCACTCATGAACAAAAAATATATTATTTTATTATACTTCCTTCAATTTTTTAAAATAAATATTGTTTACTATGTTAATCAATTCACAAAAAAAAATTAATTTATTAACTTATCAATGATATCTCAAAGGGGATTAATGATTTTATACTAAGACTATAACTATATTAGAATTATGTATTTTGGAAATGTACTCCTTGAAAATATTTCCATTATCATATTGGTTTTAAATGAAATGATTTGGGTCCTATATTTTCATTACATGTAGATCCCATATCAATTTTTGAGATAGGTAAATCAAATTTCACATCCCAAATCATCCCTCTATTGTCTATTAGTGTAAATACTGTTATAAACATCATATGAAATTTATTCCCTCTTGTGGGCCTCAATACCAAATTATGAGGGGTATGTAAATCCAATAGATCTTAGTAATCTATATATTCAATATATTCATATTATGATGGAATATGTTGATGTATTTTGAGATCAGTTTTATAGTCCTCCCCCAGAACATAAGGTTGATATTTCAATAAAACTCAGATTTTCTTATATACCAATATTGGAGACTGTATATATAATTGAACTTGTTAAATTTCAGTAATTAATAAATCAAATCAATGATAATATTTATAAGGTTTTTATATTACCATGTAATCCATCGCATGGTTTACTTTTCTTTTCTTTTTGTGAAAAATGTTAGATAAATGTGTCTTCAATTTGATTATATTGAACTTAACAAGGTCATAATCAAGAATAAGTATTCTCTTATAGTATATATAGAATGTTAGAATTTATAATGGGGGATTAATAATTCTTAATTATATACATTCATTCAAAATATCATCAATTGTGGGTGAAAAGAGAGAATATTCCCATAATATTTTATCATAAAAGATATATATGTTATGTATTCATAATGATGCCTTTTAGAATTATAAATACACTCTCTATTTACATGGATCTAATCAATATAATATTTTTATATTTCCTCTATTATTTTTTTAATCTACATACTTCTAATCTCATATATTCGATGATCAATTAGGATCTTTATGATCATTTGATGATCGTAATTAAGAACATCATAAAGTATATCATTTATAACAAATTTCTAAGTTTTATAGTATAACGATAGAATGGATCATTGTTTGTTCACGTAATCCCAATTAAGGGTATGTCCATAGATCATTCAATGACCTATCAGAATAAATAATGTCCCTTAGAAAAATCTATGATATATATCTATTGTTTTTTTGTATTAGCTTGATACTATCAGTGATTGTTGAGAAAATGATCATGATTTTCCAATCCCTTAATGAAGATTACTCAAAAGAGATTCATGTTTCTATGGATAGGAAAATGTAAGGAAATTTTTAATGAAATTTTATAGAGGATGTTCACTACACCTATACTCACACAACCTTATAGTAGAGAAGTGTATTTGAAATATATTGGTGCATAAAAAATATATATGGGTTTGTGCTTGTACAATATGGCATAATGGTATCTTATTAATCATATCACTTATGGGGTCATGATAAAAATCACCTTACTCTTTATGTAGAACCATAAATAGTAATATTTTCATTAAATATTTGGAGACATTATATTTACAGGGAAAATTATGATATATATTCTAATCATGAGCACTTCATGTATATATGCACACAAAATTTGATCATGTTTGAGAGGATATGGTTCGATTTGATTGTAAAAAATAATTTCTAAATATATTAACACTATATTATGGTTTATAAGGTTGATATTTATTTTTTAAATTAAGGATCTTTATAATTTATCAATGATGAGGAATAAAAAAGATAAAATCATAAAAGATTTTATAAGGATACACCTAGAAGTGTTAAAATAAGTAGAGATATTAAATATATCAAAAATGAACAATCAATAATCTAACCATGTGATATTCAAGGAGGTACATAAAGAGAAAATAGAGTAATAAAAATATGTTGAGGAATATTCCACCATGAAACATTGAATATGATGGAATTATAGTATATTGGAAAATAAATAGGTATCCTTTAATTTCAATAATTTAAGGAGATTTATTTTTATGGGAATAGAGACCCATTATCTATCTATCCTAGAATAAAAAATACTTATTGACATATGATTTTTCATTTTAGGTGGTAAAATAAGTGGTGAGAAATTTCTAGGTATATAACTCAATGTCTGGATTGCTAAAAAGTTAGGTATAACAGATTTATTTCAATGGGGGTTATTAAACTAGTTGTTATACAACTTTATAAATAGTATAAGTCACTATATATTTCAATGTAGGTATTTATAATACCTATAAAAAATAATTAAATTTTTTCTATATAGTTAATAAATTTATGGTTTTATCATATTTCATTACAATTTGATTAATTTAATCACTCTATCAACTCTTCAAAATTTATATAAATGAGGTTGTAATGATTCTTGGAGTATAACTTTCTAGTGCATAATATCAAGATCAATTGTTTACCTAAAATTTTGAATAAGAAATTTCCAATAATTAAATACATATATGAGATTTAATATTTCTTATCATTCTTGGATTTATGGTCAATTTGAAAGGAGAATTAAATATTTTATATTCGTTTTATATCTAATTCAATTGATTTTATAACTTTTTAGGATCAAAAAATTGTTTTTGTATATTTCTCATAAAACCAAATTTTCCATTATAACATTCAAATAAAACCATATGAGGCACTATTTGGTAGAAGGTGTTGCAATCCAACGTATTGGTATAATGTTTGAGATCTTATGAATCATGTAATATATATTCCATAAGAAATTTGGTATAAGATTCAAACCATTTAGTAACATATATAGACAATAGAATTATAAAAAATAATTACACTAATAATAATTTATGATATATGGATTTAAATGTTAGAGGTAAGGTATTTATTGAATGTCACTATCGAATAGGTTAATGATATTATTGATGAGGGTAAATTTGATCCCTATATGTATTTGAACTTCCAATGCCTTTTAACATGTGGGTATGGTACCATATCTCCATACGCATCTATAAAACCTCTCATTAGTTCATGATTTAATCCATGTATCACATTTAATGAATTATATACTCAATCAATCCAATTTATATAACCCAGAATATGAATAATAGTTAAATTATATATTTTATGAGGATTAATTTGTAGAGATCATTGTATAGATAACTTACAAAGAAGCATGACCACTAACCTATTTAATGATTCTATTATGAGTTATATGTATGGGGAATAAACCTTGGAACTAAGACATTTAATGAGGTAAAATTACCATAACCACTTTTAATTTATGCAATTAAACTATGAGGATCAAATTTATTTGGATGGTTATAGGATGACAGACCCCACATTTTTATCCCTTTGAAATGTTTAATAAATTGTTTTACATGCGAAACTGTACTGAAATTAATCATGATATTATTTATATAAATAAAATATTATAAAACAATTTAATCATAACACATTATTAGACTATAATTTGAAACACCATTATAAAAATAAAAAAGTGGAATAAAATCACAAGTAAATAAAAATGATATGAACATGAAATCATTATCCTCGTGGTTTTCCATGAATATCATACCATTGATTATTACTATGGAAATAATGAGGAAATTAGAAATATATTTTAAATTGGGGTGGGGGGGGGGGGTTAAATGAATATAATGTATTAATTTTAGTGTGGTATGTATGGTTATATATAATAATGTAATATGTCTGTTACAAATATGTTTTTTATATATGGTCAATGGATACATGATCACACGTTATATGGTTAATAATATATATATATCCCATATTTATATTGATAAAATTATAGACAAAATTTAATAATTTTTTCACATGAAATATTTGAAATATAACTATTTTAAATTATTATTGAGTAAAATAAACAATTATTAATTTTTTAAAAAATACTGATTAGTTTATTGAAATTATTTTGGGGTGTATAATGTATTTTAAATTAAATGTATGTATTTTAAATAATAATTTCAATAAAATGTGTATAAAAATAAAATAACTATTTTTAAAATAAAAAATATCATCAAATAAATAATTAAGGATTTATAAAGGCTATTTATTTAATGATTTACGGTCAATGCAAATTTTTATAATTAAAATAATTATTTTATTATAATTTTTATATATTTATTTAAAAGATAAATTTATCACATATGTAGTATAAAATTTAGTGAAACTTGTTATTAATATATTTAATATATGAATGGACATCAATATAATTATTAGTTTTACTATAAAAGACAAATAATTCACATTTATGTTTTATAAGATGGTTTTTTAAAAAAAAGTTTTTATGTCTTTTGTGTTTCTTTTTTAATATTAATTTTAATCAATTTTAAAATTTGAATTTTATAATTTAATATAAAAAATGGATATAATTTTTTTAATAGTGGTTTTTAAATTCTTTAAGAGTTTCAATTTTATTTTCTGATAGAATTAATAATTTCTCGAGGATATTTTTTTCACTTTCAGGGTAAAATGAGGTAAAAGGGTTTTTTGAGGGGTAAATTAAAACAAAATAACAATAAAATTATCTATAAATTATGTGTATAATGGTATTAAAAACCCATACCAATTTTATATTAACTTTTTATGAACTTTTAATGTAAAAAATATATTCATTACACATTGGTGAATGTGTATTTGTGAAAATGGAATACAAACTCGCCTATGAAAGTACCCCACCTCAACCAATATAAAACTACACTTTTCAATTGTTTATCTCTTAAATACCAACCAAAACTACCTTTAATAAATTATTATTACACATATACTAGTTTCTGTAATCATTAATGAATTCTAAATTATTTATTCTGATGGAATCCATTTTAAATGAGTGAATTTATCCAGGTAAGTATATCATTATTCACCATTTATCCAATTACCTTATTTTCTACACTCATTAGAAATTTCATTCACCCTAGAAATTATGCTTCATTGATATTACTTTAATTCATTAAAAGTAATATTACTATAATTTGATTTTATACTCTTACTCATTCCTCAGTATGACATGTTTTTGTTTTGGTCGGTTCAACCACCTACATGAACTATGTTATACTATCACTAAAATATTAAAAAATATTTAATATAAATATATTAGTATTGGTAATATAATACATTAAAGAGTAACATTATATATGAACATTATTCAATATGTTTGAAAAAATTGAGTTTTTTTAAAATTAACATCTTAATGTTAGTAATCTACCTAAAACATGCTCTACATGGATTCCATTATCATGAACCATACCCATAGTAAACATAAAAGTAATATGTGAATGATTAAATTATTAAAAATATGATCTAGATACCTTTTAGAGTCCAAGAATTATTTTTAATCATAGAATGTGTATTTATATCATTATAGGAAAACTTTATGAAACATATAATTTTACAGACTTAAATTTACCCAAAAAATAAATACTAACTAATATATGTTAAAAAAATTTATAATTGCGGATTATAAAATCTCAAAACTCATCCTTGGGGCCCGTGCAGTGACTACCCCAAGCCCGCCTTCCATAGGCCAGGGGCTGGCGACTCGCACCAAGACGTAAATCCCAGTAAAAAGGGAATGCATTGCCTTTGTAAAGTAAACAAGCACCACAGAGTAAGCAAGCAGAAAAGTAAACACTAAGTAAAAACAAAGTACAACTGAATGTGTGGAAATGTAAATGGGCCAGTATACAAACCCAATCTGAAAGTAAAGTACAACTCGAAAGGGAAAACAACAACTGTAAAGTAAAAGCCGCTACGCCGAGCTGTCCACTGGAAATCTCACCTGAAGGGTGGGTACAGACAGCTCCACTGCTCCTCGGGTCTCGCCGTCCACTCCGACCACGTCCCGCCCAGTGGTCCACCTCCAGGTACCGTCCAGCTCTGCAATCCTCAACCACGATCAATGATGTCCGCCGTCTGCAACCAACACAACGTAGTGCGGGCATAGCCCGTGCAGGGGTGAGTATAAGCTACTCAGTAGGGACCCTGAGACCCCCGAAGGTCTCCCAAAATCCACAAAGGATAAACCACAAAGGAAAGATACAATCACGAAGTAACAACCGACACTGCTTTGGTATATGCCCATACATATACTTAAGTCATCATTTCAATACGCTCCAACCTCTGAGCCCAAGTACAACTCAGTCCACACAGGAAAGTATACGTATTCCACACAGAAAAGAAAAACGTAATCCACACAGGATAGCACAACACAATCCACACAGGAAGGTAAACAGGATTCAACTCACACAGGTATACTTCTTCGAGAATGATATAGATGATCACTGATCCATCTAAGTCATCGGACCCACAAAGTATCGATAGGTACTAACCCCCGCAAAGACCCACACAGGATCGGACCCACAAAGGATCTGTAGGCGCTGGATCACACAGGACCGCTGAGCGCTGACCCACACAGGATCGGACCCACACATGATCGGTAGAACTGATCCACACAGGATCGCTATGTGATGTATTCGTCGTCATCGAATCCACTGAGGATCTCTGCATAGTCGTCGTCGCAGTCACAGTAGTAGTCGCAGCCAGCTCTAGGGTTCCCGCACACAGCAAGCTCGTTCGGGAGGGTCCGCTCCACGAGCCGAGAGGCTGATACATCAACTGTCACATAGTCCAGAGTTGATGTATCCAAAATTTTTGTACCGTCAACAGGAACTCAACGCAACAGACGGCGCGTCAATCGGACGCCCGGTCTGAGAGTTATTGGCTTTTTCGTCCCTGGGGCCTAGTTGGTTTTTAAGGAAAAACCAACCCGACCATACTCCACCTGCGTCCAAACCTCAGGAGAAGTATTCCAAAAGGTCCTTCTTAATAATAGGAACTAAAAAAAGTTGATGGAACGTCAATCGGACGTCTGTAGCTCATGATATGAGCGTTTCAGCTCTGAGGGCCCGGTTGGTTTCGTGTACGAACCAACCCGGCCAAACTCAAAGTATTCCGAAACCTTTAGTGCGATATACCTAAACGACCGTATTGATCCAAGGATCGTATCTCCACTGACGACGGATCGTTTGGAGGACCGTAGCCCGAGTTATGGGCATTTTAACCCAAACAGTTCGGTATCGGGGGTTTCGAGCCCGGGCTGACCCGTCCCGAGACCCCCCGTCGGCCCGAACCGGGTCGACCCGCCCCGGACAGGGTCGGCCCGGTGCGGCCTGGTGCGGCCCGGCCTGGCGGACCGGGCAGGTGCCGGTCCGGCTCAAGGCAGTGCGCTGGGCGCGCTGCCAGCTCGGCCTTCAGCCAAGCTGATTGAGAAACGGGGGGTGACTGCCCCCCCTTTGTGAGACCGCGGCCCACCTCATTATAGGGGGCCGTTTTTATGCTGGCTAGGGGAATCTAATTCCCCCAGATTTCCCACTTCCGGTCGGCCTGACCTGGCCGGCCGGTTCCTTCTCATCGGGATCGACAAAGGCCGGTCCCCTTCCGGCTTCCGACACCGGCTGGACGCCGGTCACCTTCTACCACCACGGCCCGGAACTGGCCGCAGCCTTTGCCGTCCGACGTGGTGCGACGGCACCGCGCCCCTCCGCTGTGGCCCCGCTCCGGTCGCGGCGTCCTCATTTTCCTTCGACGCGGCGTGACGGCATCGCGTCCTTGAATTACTTTCCACGGCGCGGCGCGACGGCGCCGCGCATATGTTCCGCATGAAACCACGTGGTGCGACGACACCACGCTTCCTTGTACCATCCACAAAGGAAACATTCATGAAAAAAGAGTAGGGTCGGCCGTGTTTGTGAGAACCGGCCCCCTCGCATTATTCGATAACAATTAGTCGAAAACCACGAAATTCGACATGCCATAATCAAGAACAGAAACAAATAAAAAAATAACCATAAACCCCTACCTCGGTTTCAAGTTCGGAGCACGTCAACAAGCCACGGAAGACAAGCATCGCGGAGGTCGGGCGTCTCGGAAATCGTACGTCGATTCCATTGACGTCGAGGTGCATCCGAAGAGGTAACGTAACTGGAGAAGCTTCGTAAGCTGACGAAGAAAGCCCGAGGAGGAAGCGGCGTCTCCTTTCGTTGACACGGGAAGAAGATCGAAAGAAGCGGCATCGTCAATCTTCAGAAACACACCGGCTGCAAAGAAGAGAAGTGACGACACATCTTTCTCTTATTATGGTGACGACGTTCTTCGTCAGAACCTAAGTGTTCTTCGTGTTCTTCGTCGTGGTTTGAAGAAGAAGAAGAAAGCTCCCAAATTCTCTCAAGGTGGCAAGAGAAATCTAACCAAAATAAAATAAGTCTAAGGCTTATTTTATTTACACAACTAAACCACTTGAATTTCAAAAGTTTGAAATTAAGATAACTCATCTCAATTAATATCCCAAGTTGTCCAGATTAATTAGAGAGGAGTTGTTGGGAGTATAAAGGGTAGATGAAGAGTTAGGGTTCGTGTGGGCCCCACCACACTTAATCCTCTAAAGGGAGGTTTAGTGGATGTGGGTCCCACCCCTAACTCCCTTTGGGAGGACATAACCAACATGGTTAAAAAATAAATTGTGTTTCCTCAATTTATTTAACTTCATCAAATTTTCCCAAAAACTAACTTTCATCCCGCATAAAACGCAACCTCTGAAAAGGTCTCCTTAAGAGAATATCGGCGCTGTGAGTTTATCGGTGCCCTCAGAATTCGATTCCGGGCACCGGTTTAAAAGTTAGAAATTCCCGCTCGTTCGTTCACTGAACGTACCCGAGCCAAACTTCGGAAATTGATTTCAGGCACACCGGGCCTCGGAATGAGGTGCCGTCAGAAACCGCGCTCTTGTAAAATTCCAAAGAAAATTAAGAAAAAATATTGCTTGAATTTTATTGGTCTTTACATTACTCCCACCACAGGGCTTTACGTCTCCGTAAAGATACATCAAAACTAGGGAAAAAAAGAGGGTACTGAGCACGCATCTGAGCCTCCCGCTCCCAAGTGATCTCCTGGAGGTTTCTGTGCTGCCATCTGATGCGCACTAGAGGAATTGACCGTCCACGTAGGACCCGCTCCTGTCGATCCTCGGTCTCCACCGGAACCTCTGTAAAAGTCTCCCCATCATCAACATCAAGCTCCCCATGGTCAATGATGTGCGTCGGGTCATGCACGTATATCCTCAGCTGAGATACATAGAAGATGTCGTGCACCCGGTGCAACTGAGGTGGTAGAGCCAGGCTATAAGCCACCTCGCCTATCCTGCTGAGGACTTGGAATGGTCCGATGAAGCATGAAGACAACTTTCTGCCTTAGCCAAATCATTGTATACCACGTCAAGTTGAGACCCGCACGAAGACATGGTTGCCATCCTCAAACTCCAGTGGCCTCTGCCTCCTATCAGCATAAGACTTCTGCTGGCTCTGAGCTATCCTCATCCACTCCTGGATAACCTGGACCTTCTCTT
Organism: Viscum album; assembly: GCA_963277665.1. Lineage (NCBI taxonomy): Eukaryota > Viridiplantae > Streptophyta > Magnoliopsida > Santalales > Viscaceae > Viscum > Viscum album. Next base: position 1,424,908,047 of record OY728156.1, on the reverse strand, counting down.
TTGTGGCCTGGACCATCTCTGGTCCCACAAGTGCTGACCCCCCATGGTCAGTCTAGCACAAAGGAGATCTGCATGGTCGGCAGTACAACGCCTCGTATGGTGCCATCCCGAAGGTGGAGTGGTAGTTGTTGTTGTATGCAAACTCCACCAGAGGTAGGTGGTCCTCCCAGATATGACCAAAGTCGAGGACACATGTGCAGAGCATGTCCTCGAGCGTCTGAATGGTCCTCTCTGTCTGACCATCCATCTGAGGATGAAAGGCTGTGCTCAGACGTAGCTGTGTCCCGAACGCCTCCTGCAATCCCTTCCATAGCCGGGAAGTAAAACAAGCATCTCGATCAGAGACGATAGATGATGGCACACCGTGAATTCGTACAATCTCTTGAATGTAAAGGCGTCCCAAGCTCTCCACTGATCCCTTCTCTCGGATGGGTAATAAGTGAGCTGACTTGGTGAGTCGGTCGACAATCACCCAGATGGAGTCGTGACCTCTGGAAGTGTGTGGAAGTCCAGTCACGAAGTCCATAGATATCCCGTCCCACTTCCACTCCGGGACCTCCAAGGGCTGTACCAAGCCTGCTGGTACCTGGTGCTCAGCCTTCACCTACTGGCAGGTGAGGCATCGAGAAACAAACTCTGCTTCAGCCTTCTTCATGCCTGGCCACCAGTGCTGTCATCTGAGATCCTGGTACATATTCGCCACTCCGGGATGTACCGCCAAAGGAAAAGTGTGAAACTCTCTCAGCACCTCCTCTCGTAAAGCAACGGGTACCATGGTACGTCTTCTAAAAAGGATGTCGTGCTCTACTCCAAAGGAGAATCCATCAGGTGCCTGTCCTGAGGATATCTGTGCATGCCGCATCTCACAGTCAGCATCCCCACACTGTGCCTCTCTGACCCTCTGTAGAAGTGGAGGATTGACTATGAGAGACTGAAGGATGGCTGCTCCATCTCTATCCACGAAGGATATCTGCAAAGAGGCTAGCTGCTCTGTCGCCTCCTCAAGTAGCCGAATGCCCGTCCTCCTGCTGAGGGCATCGCCTACTACGTTCCCCTTCCCAGGAGTATAGACTATCTAAAAGTCATAGTCCTGGAGGAATTCGAGTCATCGCCGCTGTCTCAGGTTCAGGTCCTTATGTGAGAAGATATAACTGAGACTCTGATGATCAGAAAAGACTGTAAAGCGCTCGCCCATCAGATAGTGTCGCCATGTCTTTAGAGCGAAGACCACTGCTGCTAACTCCAGGTTAGGGGTAGCATAGTTCTTCTCATGCTGCCTCAACTGACGTGATCCATAGGCGATCACTGCCCGCTCCTGCATCAGGACACATCCGAGTCCGGTCCCTAATGCATCGTAGTAAACTATGTATCCAACTCCCTCCTCAGGCAACCTCAAGATAGGTGCGCTGGTCAATCTCTGTCTCAGCACCTGGAAGCTCTATTGACATCTATCTGACCACACGAAGGGTTTCCCCTTCTTCGTCAAATATGAGAGTGGTGTCGCAACTCTAGAGAAGTCTGGCACGAATCTCCGGTAGTATCCAGCTAGTCCCAAGAAACTCCATACCTCTGTCACGCTCCTGGGTGGCTCCCAAGCTAACACTGCCTCGATCTTCACAAGATCCACTGCAACTCTCGCCTCAGAGATGACGTTTCCCAAGAAGTGGACCTCACGTATCCAGAACTGGCACTTCGAGTGCTTACCATAAAGATGGTGCTCTCGGAGTGTGTCTAGTACAACCTGTAAGTGGTAGGCGTGCTCCTCCTTAGTCGTCAAGTAAATCAGAATGTCGTCGATGAAGACCACGACAAATTGATCGAGGTATGGCAGAAATATCCTGTTCATGATGGCCATGAAAACTGCTAGAGCATTGGTTACACCGAATGGAATAACCAAGAACTCATAGTGGCCATACCGACATCTAAAGGTCGTCTTATGCACGTCCTCGTCTCTAACTCTAAGCTGATGATAGCCTGACCTGAGGTAAATCTTCGAGAACACCGTGCTCCCTTGAGCTGATCAAAGAGGTCATAAATCCTCGGTAGCGGATACTTGTTCCTCACTGTCACCTAGTTCAGGCGACCATAGTCAACACAATGTCGCAAGCTCCCGTCTGCCTTCTTGGCGAACAAAATCGGGGAAGCCCAGGGTGAAACACTGGGTCGGATGAACCCCTTGCCCTGCAAGTGCTCCAATTGTACCTGTAGCTCTCGAAGCTCAGCGGGGGCCATCCGATATGCTGGAGTCGATATCGGAGCTATCCCGGGGTACAGTTCAATATAAAATTTTACCTCTCTGCGATGAGGTATCACTGGAACGTCGTCGGGGAAGACGTCCGCAAACTGATCCACCACTGCAGGAAAACCAGGACTCAGCACGTCAACTGCTCCTAGGATGAGGCTATCCAACTGATGAGTGATGGGTTGTCCTCTCCTCCACGGAAGTCCATCCTGTGCAGCAAAGGATCCCTTCTTGCCAGTGAAGGTGAACCTGCTCCCGTCGGTGCGTACACATTGCACCTTGCGCCTAAAACAGTCAATTTGTGCATTGACCGTAGATAACCAATCCATGCCCAAGATGACATCGTAAGGCCTCGACGCTGCTACAAGAAGATCCCAGCCGAAGCTCTCGCCTCCTAGAGTAATCTCACACTGCCGGCCCCATTGCGTAATTGTCGAGTCTACTCCCGTAGGAGTCTCTAGCCGTAAGGATCGAGCCAACGGCTCTGTCAGAATCTCTGAGCTCCGAACAAGGGCAGCGACTATGAAAGAGTGACTCGCTCCTGTGTCTATAAGAACTGTAGCAAGGGTGGAATAGACACAGATGGTACCTCGAATCATCTCTGGCGCGTCGTGGTCGTAGTCCTCCGCTACCTGGAGCTGTGCCTGTCTCAGCCTGCCAGCTCCCTATGGTCGGGGTGGACCTCCTGGTGGTGGTGGTGGTAGAGCCTCAAAGCGTCGCCCACCACCTGCTGCTCGGCCAGCTCCTCTGCCTCGTCCCCCTCCTCCCTGAGGACTACCACCGTCGACCCTCTGCCTCTGCCTCGGTGGTCCCTCAACCATCTGCTGCTCCTCGGCATGACGAGTCGGGCAGTCACGAGCCATGTGGCCCTGCCCGCCGCATGAGTAACACTGTATGCCCCTCGAAAGACTGGCTTCGCGTTGTGTGCCCCACACTTCTGAGCCAATGTCATGAGGTCGTTTGCCTGAGGGTCTGTTCTGCCTGGACCCCTGAGTCATCTGTCGACTGCCTGCTGCAGAAGACTCTGCTACGTGCCGCCCTACGGTGGGTCTCGGCACTGGTGTAGACTCAGCAAAGAAAGCTCTCGATCAAAAGGGCCCGCTCCAATACTCCCGTCTGAGTCGGTATGCTGAGGGAGAGCAGTGATGCCCTGATCTCATGTCTCAAACCCTGCTCAAAGGTCCGGGCCCGGAGGAATGGGTCCCGTACCATGTTGGTCGAGTAGCGCGAGAGATCGGTAAATCTCGCTGAGTACTGAGCGACCATCATGCTACCCTGCCGCAGCTGAAGAAGCTCCTGAATGCGCACCGCATGGAGGGTGGATGGGACGAAATGCGAGCGCAAGAGGCTCTCAAATTCCGTCCAAAGAAGAGATGTCTCATCGTGCACCTGGAGCATCAAGCTCCACCATCGGCCTATTGGTGCGTGCAGTAGGCTCGCAGTGAGGATCACCATGAGGTCTGCTGGTGTCCTCACTAGACTGAAAACTCGTACTACTACTTCCATCCAGTCCTCGGCTGCCTAGGGGTCCGTCTCCCCACGAAACATGGGCGGTCACTGGCGCTGAAAATCATGCAGTGCACTGAGGCAACGTGCATCGTCAGTGGCTGGTGCTGGAAGTATCGGTGGCTTGGCAGGTAGAGCTACCGTCGGTGCCACTGCTGACAAAGGGCCCTGCACCGAGGCCTCGTCGCACGGTGGGCTGTCGTCACACTTGACTCTCGGAACCCTAGCTGGCTGCCGTCGTGGGGCCATCCTGAAAGGGAAACAGGTGCGCCACGGTCAGAACAGTATACCAGGTGAGCTGATACAAAGTAATCACAAAGAAAACATGAAACACAAACGCAATCGATGTTTTCGTGCATTCAGTCGGAAATAAAAGGTTAGGGTCCTGGTGTACGGATACGTCAGCCGCCGCACCAACATTGGACTTCCTGGACTGATAACCACAATCAATACGCTAAACACTATTGCTTCACATAGAAAAGATCAGAGTTCGCGGTAGAACAGAACTGCTCTGATACCAATTTGTCACGACCCGTCCTCGGGGCCCATGCCATGACTACCCCAAGCCCGCCTTCCATAGGCCAGGGGCTGGCGACTAGCACCAAGGCGTAAATCCCAGTAAAAAGGGAAGGCATTTACTTTGTAAAGTAAACAAGCACCACAGAGTAAGTAAGCAGAAAAGTAAACACTAAGTAAAAATAGAGTACAACTGAATGTGCGGAAAAGTAAATGGGCCAGTATACAAACCCAATATGAAAGTAAAGTACAACTCGAAAGGGAAAATAGAAACTGTAAAGTAAAAGCCGCTACGCCGAGCTGTCCACTGGAAATCCCACCTGAAGGGTGGGTACAGATGGCTCCACTGCTCCTCGGGTCCCGCCGTCTACTCCGAGCACGTCTCGTCCTGTGGTCCACCTCCAGGTACCGTCCAGATCTATAAGCCTCAACCATGATCAACGCTGTCTATCGTCTGCAACCAACACAACGTAGTGCGGGCGTAGCCCGTGCAGAGGTGAGTATAAGCTACTCATTAGGGACCCCGAGACCCCCGAAGGTCTCCCAAAATCCACAAAGGATAAACCACAAAGGAAAGATACAATCACGAAGTAACAACCGAAACTGCTTAGGTATATGCCCATACATATACCTAAGTCATAATTTCAATACGCTCCAACCTCCGAGCCCAAGTATAACTCAGTCCACAGAGGAAATTATACGTCTTCCACATAGGAAAGAAAAACATAATCCACACAGGATAGCACAACACAATCCACATAGGAAGGTAAACATGATTCTGCTCACATAGGTATACTTCTTCGAGGACGATAGAGATTATCACTGATCCATCTATGTCGTCGGACCCACAAAGGATAGATAGGTACTAACCCCTGCAAAGACCCACACAGGATCGGACCCACACAGGATATGTAGGCGCTGGTTCACACAAGACCGCTGAGCGCTGACCCACATAGGATCGGACCCACACAAGATCGGTAGCACTGATCCACACAGGATCGCTGAGTGTTGTAGTCGTCGTCGTCGAATCCACTGAGGATCTCTGCACAGTCATCGTCGCAGTCACAGTAGCAGTCGCAGCCAGCTCTAGGGTTCCCGCACACAGCAAGCTCGTTCAGGAGGGTCCGCTCCACGAGCTGAGAGGCTGATACATCAACTGTCACGTAGTCCATATTTGATGTATCCAAAAGTTCCGTACCGTCAACATGAACTCAACGCAACAGACGGTGCTTCAATCGAACGCCCGGTCTGAAAGTTATTGGCTTTTTTGTCCCAGGGGCCCGGTTGGTTTTTAAGGTAAAACCAACCCGACCGTACTCCACCTGCGTCCAAACCTCGGGCGGAGTATGCCAAAAGGTCCGTCTCACTAAGAGGAACTCAACAAAGCTGACGGCACGTCAATCGGACGTCTGTGGCTCAAGATATGAGTGTTTCCGCTCCGAGGGCCCGATTGGTTTCGTGTACGAACCAACCCAGCCGAACCAAAGTATTCTGAAACCATGAATGTGATATACTGAAACGACCGTCGCGATCCAAGGACCGCATCGCCGCTGAAGGCGCGTCGTTTGGGGGTCCGTAGCCCGAGTTATGGGCATTTGAACCCAAACAGTTTGGTATAGGGGGTGTCGGGCCCGAGCCGACCCGTCCCGAGACCCCCCGTCGGCCCGAACCGGGTCGGCCCGGCCCGGCCATGCGCCGGTCCAGCTCAAGGCAGCACACTGGGCGCGCTGCCAGCTGGGCCTTCGACCGAGCTGATTGAGAAACGGGGGGCGCCTGCCCCCCCATTGTGAAACCGCGGCCCCCCTCATTATGGGGTGCCGTTTTTATGCTGGCCGGGGGAATTTAATTCCCCTGGCTTTCCCACTTCCGGCCGGTTCCTTCTCAATGGGACCGGCAAAGGCCAATCTCCTTCGGGATTCCGACACCTGCGGCCCGGCTGGTCGTCGGTCACCTTCTACCACCGCGGCCCAGAACCGGCGGCGGCCTTTGTCGTCCGACGCGGTGCGACGGCACCGCGCCCCTCCGCCGCGGCCCCGCTCCGGTCGTGGCGTCCTCATTTTCCTTCGACACGGCGCTACGGCATCGCATCCTTGAATTCCTTTCCACGGCGTGGCGTGACAGCGCTGCGCATATGTTCCGCAAGAAACCGCGTGGTGTGACGGCACCACACTTCCTTGTACCATCCACAAAGGAAACATTCATGAAAAAGGAGGAGGGTCATCCGTGTTTGTGCGGACAGGCCCGCTTGCTTTATTCGATAACAATTAGTCGAAAACCATGAAATTCGACATGCCAGAATTAGGAACGGAAACAAATAATAAAATAACAATAAACCCCTACCTCGGTTTCAAGTGCGGAGCACGTCAACAAGCCGCGGAAGACAAGCGTCGCAGAGGTCGGGCGTCGCGGAAATTGTATGTCGATTCCATTGATGTCGAGGTGCATCCGAAGAGGTAACGTCGCTGGAGAAGCTTCGTAAGCTGACGGAGAAAGCCCGAGGAGGAAGCGGCGTCTCATTTCGTTGACACGACAAGAAGATCAAAAGTAGCAGCGTCGTCGATCTTCGGAAGCACACCGGCTGCGAAGAAGAGAAGTGACGACACGTCTTTCTCTTTTATGGTGACGACGTTCTTTGTTGGAGCCTAAGTGTTCTTCGCGTTCTTCGTCGTGGTTTGAAGAAGAAGAAGAAAGCTCCCAAATTCTCTCAAGGTGGCAAGAGAAATCTATCCAAAATAAAATAAGTCTAAGGCTTATTTTATTTACACAACTAAAGCACTTGAATTTCAAAAGTTTGAAATTAAGATAACTCATCTCAATTAATAACCCAAGTTGTCAAGATTAATTAGAGAGGAGTTATTGGGAGTTTAAAGGGGAGATGAAGAGTTAGGGTTTGTGTGGGCCCCATCACACTTAATCCTCTCAAGGGAGGTTAAGTGGATGTGGGTCCCACCCCTAACTCCCTTGGCAGGACATAACCAACATGGTTAAAAAATAAATTGTGTTTCCTCAATTTATTTAACATCATCAAATTTTCCCCAAAACTAACTTTCATCCCGCATAAACCGCAACCTCGGAAAAGGTCTCCTTAAGCGAATATCGGCGCTACGAGTTCATCGGTGCCCTCGGAATTCGATTCCGGGCACCGGTTCAAAACTTCGAAATTCCTGCTCGTTCGTTCACTTAATGTACCAGAGCCAAATTTCGGAAATTGATTCCGGGCACACCGGGCCTCGGTATCAGGTGCCGTCAGAAACCGCACTCTTGTAAAATTCCAAAGAAAATTAAGAAAAAATTTCCATTGAATTTTACGGGTCTTTACATAAAACATAAAATATTTGAACAATTTTATTAAATAATATGTCAATATAGTTATTTTTAATATATATAATGTTAAATCACATTCATGGAAGTCTAATGTAAAGGTATCATTATCTATAATGGCCTAAACATTGATTAAATAAATTCCATTTTTAATGAATAAATGCATTATTATGTAATTGAGTAATAGAAAAGGCATGAACTTCCATTTATATATTTATTTTTGACTATTAAAAAATTTGTCCATAATTTCTAAATAAATCATATAATACTAATAATCATCATAAAAAATTATATTATATTTATTCTATTGTGATACTTAATAGTATAATATATTAACTTTTATCATAATGTCTAATTGACATGGACTAGAGAAATAATATCCCTGACCGGTAGTATGATACCCTTTAAAGCCTATTTATCTTGGATTATAAGGGAAATTAAATAAACATTATTTTATCATAACCAATCTCCGGATATGATTAAAAAACCAAAACAAGAGTGAATCCCTTGACAGATGATCCAAAACATTATCAAGATTATGGACCAAAATAAGATTGAGGAAGCACCCCCATAATTTATTACCCTCATATTCCATACTCTTAGGGAATATTATAGTCAAAAAAGGGGTTATGTGTCTAGAACCTATTAGTGATAATTTATATTTTGAATAAAATAGTTATTATATTAATTCATTTTTCCATTATTACTTCATATATATGTGTTATTAAATAATAATATTGAGAAAAACATGATACAAAGAAACTAAAATTTTTAATTTGGGGAAGTATATATTATCAAGTAAAACTATATTCTTTAAAATTCATTAAATTTTTAAATATATTTTATATTTATGAAATATTAATATTACATTATTTTTTATTTAATATAAAACATAATTTAATTTAATTTTTGTCTATTTTGATTTTTATAATGGTCATAATGTGGATAGTGTAGTAAAAGATATTATTTCTTATCAAAAAAAGATTTTTAATTAAAAATGTAAATGAACACATAGAAAATTATTTTTAAAAATAAATTTTAATTTTTAAATCATACTTTCAAAATTACCCAATGGTGATTTTTTCATTATTTTTGAAGACATCCATATTTTCAGGTAAAAATTTAATACAATACGGTTATGATGTATGTATTATGAAATTTTAATAAGGAAAAATTGATATAATAATAATATAAATTGAATCCATAAGAAAAAATAGATATCCTCTTCAAAATAATTTTTTTTTGAAATTTATTTGATTAATTTTACAATTATTTAATGAATATTACTACCCCAATAATTTATCTTATGTTTTGAAAATTAAGTAACTATAAACTTATCTAACATTCCCATAAACAATGGTATTATTTTATATTTTTTGGTAAATAACCGAATTAAATATTGAAATCCACTCATTTTTAGTAGAAACATGAGAAACCTCATGGTATGGTTTAAGTGTTTGATTAAATTTTCACATAGTGTCTAAAAAATATATTTTGAATTTAATAATGGATTCAGGAAACTTTTCTACAAAGTCCCACAAAACTCCCAATACTCTTCTCTCAAAACCTATTTAATATTAATATAATCTGGTTATCCCTCTATATATCCCTAAAAATTCCTTTACAAACTCTTCATGATCTACTCCCGTTTTTTTTTGAATTGCTATCTCTGGGTAAAGAATTCACTCCACTACAATTTTATTCATATAATGTTTAAACTCTCCCTTTTTATTAAACATTTTTAATTTTATAATGTGTTTTTACACAACCCATTACTATCCCTTGGATTCCCATGTAATGATATACCACCTTTCAATTTACTAAACACTTCCATTAAATTTTATGTACACATGTTATGCCACTAACATGATCCCATGACTGACTATGCGAAACTTCTGGGTTTTCAATACCCATCCCCATTTCAACTGAAGGGTATTCAACTAGATGTACCAATTCAATATTGATTAGAAACATCCATGTACGTAACCTACACTCTTTATTCATTGAATTAATATTGATGATAAACATTCATATTTTTATGATAAATGTGGAACATAAATGTATGTAAAAGTTATGAATGTCACTAGTGGGACCATATTTTTATAGCCACACAATGTTTTGGATAATTGGTTTATCTCATAAGGTACAATGTATTGTTCACAGTAGGTTAACATGGCCACCATGTTTTATTTTGTCTCAATTGTTATCCTTGAATTGTGCTTTTGATGTCGTGGTTTATGTTGTTTCTACAATCCTATGTTTCCTTGAAGTTACCATATTATATCATTATTAATTGTTCAAGTTTAGGATTATATCCCTCTTAAGATGAATTTATATTCCAATTAAATAACATGTATACCATTAATCATGTTATGATTGGATTATTCCCCTTTTGGGATGTATAGCTCACCCATTTATTATTTATATCATAATGTTATCCTGTGTAGTTTAAGATTATCAATTGAATTTAATGGTGTGATATAATGTTTCTAACAAAATTTTGTATCCTGGTTTCAATTTATTATTATATACTTCTAATTATATTAAACCATCTAGTCCTCTTAATGTTTTGAGATAATATTTTCTTAATCATTATGTAATAAGTCATGAATTTATATGAATAAAATATTTGGGATGTCATTATTTGTATAACAGAAAATTATAATCAGTTTTTTGGGATTAATATTCTAAATACATAATGTAAGACAAATGTTTAAGACTAAAAAAGGAAAAAACTCCTAATTTTTTGTGAAGTAGGGAGTCAGTGGTATCCATGAACCAAAACGACCTTCAAGATATTAGAATAGGATATGGATTAGGTTCAGTTTTTCCTAAGGGTAATATCCTCACAAAGAACGCCTCTGTAAATAATTTTAACATTCATTGTTGCAGGAAAAAGAGGCCATACTACACATCTAGTTTGACACTCTTGGTGGATATGTTACAGTATTTTACAAACACATTATAAACCATTATGAAGAGTAAAAAAATTCCCCTGAAATATTATGTTATGAAAAACTAAATTTACCACAGAGATTGGAATCCATTAGTCCATACTTTATAGGATATATTTCAATTATGTGTTATCTATCTAATGTTAATCGTTTCCCTTTATGTATAAATTTATTAAATTTCCCATCCCTGGTTTTCGATTTATTTTAGACAACAGACTGAAATTGGATGAACAGAGTCAAAAACCAATGTGAAGGGAAGTGTAATTACATCTGAAATCATTTTTCAAACTCAATAAAATATGGTGTCAAGAAAAATATTAATATACATACTCAATTAACTCATATTTTAAATATTATCATGAATTAAAGGTAAACCCACACCCCCATATGAAATAGAATGCTTTAATAGAGGCTTTTAGGTGACAAAGGCCACCAAATTTTTGGGGGTCATATGATCACTTATTCACGGAGAAATGGTTTAACAAAATTTAATGTTTCATATATATATATTTCCTCAAATTCTCTATGAATGATAAAGTCATGTTAGTTTTTGGTCGCATTGAGTGATATGTTGATTAATGGTGGGTGTTTATTGATAATAATATCAATGAGGGAGAAATAATAGTGATGAATTAGTGTGAATGTTGGAAAATGTTTTTTGATAAATATTTTTTGCTAATAATAAGACTTAATATAGAGAGGATGTCATGAACTGGCCCACCAGGTCCTACCTGGCTAGTAATAATAAGAATTTGACTACTCGAATACCTCCTCCAATAGTCTAGGGGCGAGAGGTCAACACCGCATAGGAATATTACACACTTGGGATTCATTATTATAAATTACAAGTACACACACACCTCTCCATCTCCAAAATAATTTGAAATGTAAAACAACACAAATGATACCAATAAATACAAAACATCTATCCCACCATCAGATTATGGAAACAAAAGTTATGATAAAGATATTAGGAAAAATAAAATCCAATCAAAAACTATAATGGGATCTAAAATACTCAGAAGGATGAAACAATTTTCAAATAAAACCCCAGGTAAATACATTGGTCTATCATGACCAATATATTCAATACCTTCTCCCTTCCCACCAATGACACTAAAAAATAGCTTGTCATATGTGTAAGACATGAAATGTGTAGCAAAATCCATTCGGGGGTGCATATAATAATACCCACTAGAAACACCCAAAATGAATAAGCATAATGATTAAATAGTACTAATATAAACATAATATATTTCAACATGATAATAGAAATAGACATTATAAAAAATCCAAATATACTCATAATAAACAACTGATCTCATGGGATCTCAACCAATATTTCCAGACTTTTGACAATACTTGAGGTTTTAATGTAATGATCATTCTAGGAGTACTCACTCCATGAGTGATGGAATCACAAATAAAACTAATATTATGTGTTAATATTTTCTGTACCTATCAAATATGTACTTGATAGATATTTTATGATCTCGTTTATCTATGCATGGGATCACTAATATAACTAATATGGGACACGATGAACCCAATTGGATCAACTTTCCAGATAGTGTATCAAATCCTTGTTCATGGTGGTCACCCTAATAACATGAACCCCAAAAAGGTATGATAAATGATCCCACCCTACTCCCATATGGGGATACATCAAACTCTATCTGAATCTAAACCCATAGAGGGGATCAAAATTTTTTAATGAGGATGTAATTCCACGCTATTCTGTCATGGTAATGATCCTCATTATCCCACTCAATTTTATATAGTATGTATTTATGAGATAAAGGTCTCTAATAAATATAATGGTATTTAAATAGAATGTGCTGGGGTACACAAAATTACATTACATGTTTTGGTATGCCTGTGTATCACTTTATGAATGAACATGCAAACCAACAAATATATAGAATTTCCCTTAGTGGTACATTTAATATAGATATCTTCTAGAACTATACCAATATTATCTAATAATTTACTTTTACACCTCATCATAACTGTGTACATTGGGACATTCCCATGTACTATGGCGGTGTCAGAGTACCAGGTTATTCCCATGTACTCTACCAGATCCCATGCGCATGCCCATGAACATTCATTTGTTCTCCTAGAGAACAAACTGAGCAATCAAGAATGGGACACACATATTGTGACATGTGTCACTAGGTGTGTGATATTAAACTTCCATTTAAACCCTTCCACCATATCTAAGAGTCCCACACAATTTGTATCTCTAGATTACGCATATTCTATTGAAGCATTATAAAGAATCTCATAGTTCTTCTATATGTCTCCCAATTACCCCACAAAAACTATAATTGATAACTCCCATGGAACTCATATAGATATTCATTTGAAAAGTTTTATCATTGGTGTCAAGAATAAGTTCTACAATCTACTCAAAAAAATCACTATAATATCAGACTATGCCTCCAACATGTGTCAAACTAAGAAAACTGTGAACTATGGATCTTAATCTTACTCCAGTAACCCATCATAGTCATATCACTTGGATTATGAACCAAACTTCTGGTACCAATATATTATATTAAGTTATGTTCATGAAATAACCAGATACAAGGTTTTCATCGAACAATGGCACAAATAAAATGACCAAGATTAATATTTCACGAAATAGGGGAGAAATATAAGAAACATAATTGAGGATTGAAACAAAGATATGTTCATGTTTCCCATGATCCATTTAGATTTTAATGATGAATGAATTTACCAAAAAATAATCTAATCCACTATAATTTAATAAACTATCAATTCATAAATAAATTCATGTTAGTAGAATTTAACCATGTTCAACAAGGATAAACACCCATGATATATCCAGAAAAATAAAATGTCCCACCTTGATGTTAAATCATTTTTTGATGACGATAGATCATGATTCATAGTCAATGGTGAGATCCAAAAACCCTGTAGGCATAGATGATCCATATAAAATCAATCATATAATCCATTCTATTTTCATCTTCTAGTCATCTCCTCCATTGTGCTATATCAATTCCACGATTGTTGCAGATAACCCAAAGAAATCGATTTAATAGTTTATTTATAGAGTAGTTTTTCTGATTTAATTTTAAAATTTTAAAATTTATTTATTTATTTAATCATTTATCCAACCGTTATGGATCCTAGTCCGAACACCATACACACATAAGCTTTATGTCACACCATCGGTAAAACCAATGTTTTATACTTAACTATAGGCACAAATTTTTGATCCATGCCTCTGTTCTAGATTAATTACACTTTTATAGGAAAATGTTTCATGTGGGATATAAAGACATTAGTATTTTTAAAATATCATTTCATGGATCATTGGGCCTCAAAATTCTGTAACATATTAGCTCCTACCTCCAAATTTTTACCTAGATATATTTTATATAATTACTTTTAAAAAAGAGGGAAAATATATTCTCCCAACATTAGGGAATTTCTTTTTTTTAAACACAACTCATAAAGATGTGGCTATTGAGCTAGGATCAAGGTCTCCCATTCCTATATTTCATTTTAAATACACTAATTCTACTGTTAATAATTTGCTAAGGAATATCTTGACCACTTAGTATCTTCTCATGAAGATCCTTGTTCTCTATTGAGAACTCCACAATGGTAGGTCTTTCTTTGATGACATTCTCGCCCATGTCAATAACATGGGATAGGTCATGAACATAATTTCTCAACTTTGAAAAATAGAATAATTCGTGTGATAAGTCTAACTATAGTGTTTGGGAATAATCTTATACCACTTTCATGACCCAACACAACATTTTGAATGATCTGATAAACCTCTAAGACAACATTCCAATACATCCAAATCAATAAAATCTATATCGAGGTGAGACACTCCGGAACACTTTGTCACCATCCAAAAACTCATATGGCCTCTATCATCTGTTCTCAAAGGACTTATGATGGATTTTTATTGTTCTCATCTACTCTTGAATGATTGGTAGAGTTTATATCATGTATTGCAATAAATCTGGTCCCATGAGTACAAACTCATCTGAATCATTCTATCATTGTTTTGAACTATAAGGTCACCAATAAAAATCATTGAATTAAGCAATATTGATGGTGTAATGGTAGATATTATTGTGCAGAAACTCTACTATGTGTATTTGATCCTCCAAATTGTGACCAAAGTCTTACATTCATGAACTCAAATTGTTCTCCAGAACCAGAATGGTCCTCCCAGTATGGCCTTCAGTCTGGCAGTGAAGCATCATTCCTAAATGAATCTAAATCCCAATTTACTCTTGAAATATACTCCATAATCAGGATGTGTAGTGAGCATAATTGTATGAAATTATCATTGAGGGAACTTCATTGATCCGAACTATCTTCTTAATGTATGTTTTCCCAGTATCTGTACCCAACTCTATTCTCTAATTATTAATAAGTGGGATGACTATGTTAGTTTTTCTATAGTCACCCAGATGGCATCATATCCTTTGGATTTCTATGGTAACCCCATTATAGAGTCCCTAGATATCTCATCCCACTTCCCATGTATCACCTCAAGGGGTTGAGCTAAATCCACAGGAATCTATGGATTAGCATTCATCTACTAAAAAGTGAGGCATTGAGAGAAAAACTCATTTGTACCTTTCTTCAAATATGTCCACAAAAACATATGTTGGAGGACCTGTTTAATCATCACCACAAGGATATATGCCAAAAAAAATTAATTTATAAAACACTATCATCAACTACTCCTACAAATTCATTAGAACCATATCCCATCATCTGAAATGAATTATGTTCTATCACTGTCCTAAAGTAATTAGGAGCACATCCAACATATATATGTGTATGTAAGGTATTAGAGTTGGTATCTACATGTTGATCCTTTATAACACATTTTAGGAGAGGTGTTGGGACAACCATAAATTATATATATGAATCCACTATCCTCCTCTACTAAGGAAAAAACAATAGGGATAATAGCTCTAAATACTTGGTCACCAACTATGATTAAGATCTATTACTATTGGAATATGCTACAACATTCACCTTCCCATAAATATGTACTTTCTCGAAGACAAAATCCTTGTGTAAATCTATCCCAAACCAATGTATCATATTAATATCCATAACATAGAATATATTCATCATACTCTTGTGGTTATAGTAGGAGAAAAAGCACTTACCCATATGGCAATGTGGACACATCTACAATGTAATAATTGTCGTTGCACAGTCAATATAATTGGTTATGTAGTTCTTCTCATATAGAATCAAAATCTGAGAACTATCGGTGATCATATCCTACTTATACATTAGTACAGAACCAATTCTTTTCTCTAAGGAATCAAATAACACAATGTACCCAACACCCTCCAATAGAAATCCCAATATGGTGGCACTCACAGAAATCCACCTCAACACCTAAAAACATGCTATAACCTCTTCGTCGAAAAAAACTATACCCCATATAGATAAATGAATCCAACGATTCCAATTTCCTAGAAAAAATGGACAATAATTTCATAAATTATCCTTCTATACTAAGGAATCTACACACATCCATAACACTGTTGGTTAGCTCCCAAGATAACAGTGCCCCAACCTTCATCAATTCCACTACTCCACCATAAATCGAGATGAAACGTCACATAAAGTATACATTTTTGATATAGAAATGAAGCCTTGAGATCCTCCCATCAATAAAATTATATTTAGGTATGTATATTGACATCCCTATGTGTATCAAATGCTTATCTTCGGATACTGAATGCAATAGTTTAGCATTGGAAAATTCCACCACAAATAGGTTTAAGAAAGGCTAAAGATTTGGATCACAAATTATAATAAAAAAACTGGGGAATTTTTCCTAGTGAAATGTATTAAAAATTAATCTTATTGACCATAGAGACATCAACATTCAATCTCTGGGATATCCATTTCCCTTATTTGCAACTAGTTATAGACAGATCTAAGTCCAATTTTCGAGAACATTCATTCCCCATTCAACTGATCGAATAGGTTTTCAATCCGTAGTAGTGGATAATTATTATTCACACCCATCTAATCCAGGTGTTGATAATAAACTCACAAACTCAATATATCATCAACCTTTATGGAGAACAACATTAGGGTTTCTGAAGTGGAAACACTCAGTCTCACAAAGCCCTTCCTCTCTATGTCCTCAAACTTTTGATGCTCTGCGGGAGCCATTTAATTTTATAGTATATACATTATTGTAATCATACATTTTATGTCAATATAGTATTCTATCTCTCTCTATAATGGAAAGCCTAATATTTACTTAGTAAAAAATCTACATAATCATTAAGAAGTGTAGTGAACAAAAAATCCATATCATCCGCTTTTCATGGGTAATAATATAAAATCAGTGAGAAATTAGTTGTATATTCCTTTTCATGAACACATACTACACTACCAGGGTTTCCATTTCTCACATAAAGGAAAAACTCAATTCATATATACGAATACCCCAAGCCCTCCTCTTAAAAAATGAAATCATTTCATGAACTATGTAAATCCATTACATAACTAAGATGATATCATAATTCACCATCCCTTCTACAAATCACTCACCTATAATTATTAGGTCATACAATTAGCATAATTGGGTGATCATTGAGTCACCTCTGGCTAGAGTCTCCAAGAACAGGTGTTAAAAATGACTTCCTTAAGAATATCCAAGTCCTTGAGTAAATAATTTTAATGGAAATATGGGATCACTCATGTTTCTATAATTATAGTAACTATGGTATAAAATACACATATGTGACCTCTAATTATCCAAGGAGGCTCACGAATATATACCATCAATTCTAAAAGATATACCCCCACCAACCACCATATACCTAAACCAGGTGTAGAACACATAGGGGTGTTGGTGGAAATAAGTAAAACCACCTTCCACATACTTACTCTCTTTGAGAACCTCTGCTGTATCTTTTAGTTTTTAGACCTTCCTACTCCTACCTCTACATTTGTCTATGCTTTTTATAAAATATCTCTTTTAGATATACGGTGGTCTAGAAAATATCATGTAATATTTCCCTAACCCCAAGAAGAGAAGAACCACTTCTCCGTAGGATTAATTGAGCCATATTGAGAGATCATAAGTATTGATCCTCTATCTTGGGATCATCTCTCAATGTGTTACACATTGTTTGATTCCTTTGAAATTCATAAAATAACAATTTTCATTATCTTAGATCATAAATTAACCACTTTAAGCCCTGTTGTTGACTTCAACCCTTCTTGGAATCTCTCTATTACTAAATTTTACATGAAAACTATAGAATACGTGGGAATGAAATGAGATATCAGCAAATCAATAATATATCATCATAACCCGTATTCAAATTAATTTCTATATTCATCCAATATTACTCCAAATCCATAGAGTATCATGAGATATCAGTATATCCAAATGAATACGCTATCTCAGTCACACTTCCATGAAATAAACAAAAATGATCCTAGATGTGCACTAATCACAATTTTCCTAGATAATTATTCTCCCTAATTAGATGATCAAAATATGATTAAAAGATAATTGATATTTCATTTCACTATATCTCTAGAGAGTACCATCACCTATTGGATCCCTAAAGAAGACGTATTGTGGATACCACCATATGTTCAATGGTATTCATCATAAGGAAAAAATCTAGTGACTACCTCTTTCATGTAATCATCATCCTAGCATCTTGATCATCCCCAATCCTGGGAGGTCACTACCACTGATACTCGTACGGATCTGTCAACAAGTGTGTATCATCTTTTAGGATTTTAGTTCTATATGATTCAATCCATGTATTTTATTAACTTCAAAACCACAATGTTGTACAATATTCTCAACACACTCCTATACTAAATCCTCATAACTGAAGGGATCATCCTTGTAATCATGTAGTGGTATCCTAGTGGGTTGTCTTCATGGAGTCTTATAGAAATTAACAAGATATACCCCTGTTAATTATTATATATGGGAAGATAGATAGAAAATGAAAAAGAATAAAATACCCTTTCCCATTTGTTTTATGTACATATTCATACCTTGAAATTTGTTCCTACATTTACAAATTCAAAAAGATAGTAATAATAGTTCTAGTGAATCGATACACCGACTTCTTTATAAACAATTGTGTCTCTTTACTAAAAAATTTAACCATAACCACTTTAACACTATTTCGATAAATCCAAAAAACATCATTTCTATACTATCTTAACACTTTCATATGGTAAAAGGATACATTGATACCCCTATGGGTTTCCCTGACCAGATAGAACCTACCTGACAAGGGAAACGTAGAGTGTGTAATTACCCAATGATTTTAATGGAAATTACATTCTTCTAAATATGCAATAAAATCACATAATAATGAACAAATAATTGATAAGTGACCTTTAAACATAAGTTTGTCACTTCTGTGTTTGGAATTTTGAAAATCTGACATACACAGTTGTGTTCAAGATGTTTTTTAGAGTCTAAAAAAATAAAAATAATTCATTGTGAATTGTATCCTATAGTAATGAATAGTAACATACCCTTGTGAATAGTGATATACCCTAATGAATAGTAACCTCAACTATGTTGGTATAAAAATAATATTCCTGTTGGAATTACGATATACCTATATTTTAGAATAATTTAATGAATGTTTTAAAACTGGTTTTGATAATAAATTATTATTTTAATTAAATATTAAAATAATAATATTTAGAAAATTATTTTTGAAAAATGTACTTCATTTTTGGATTCTACACGTTGGAAAATGGGTGGGGTGAAATTTTGAGATTTTTCAGAAATACTTGAATTTTGTTTGAATAGTAAAATACGGTAATTTACTGTATATATACATTATAAGCTAAATGACATATTCCTAGCGTCATGGACGATGTCACCACCCATGGTTCGAATTCACATGACCCATTTACTATTATTGGTCATGTAATACTTACTTTTCTTTTACTTGTGAAGAAATAATACATTAAGGATTATAATATCATGAAATCCCTCCTCTCCTCCACTATAAAACCCCCCTTCACTCCCTCTTCTCTCCACTCATCTCAAGCTCCAAGACTTCTCTAAATTCTGCCCAAAACTCTCCCCAAGGTCCTCCCCCATGTCAAAAAGCTCTTATCCTCCTCAAAATACCAAAACCTCTCTACTTAAGAGGTTCTCAAAGGAGGAAGTCTGAAGAGGTTAATTCCACTTCCAAAATTTCTTCTTTTCTTTTAAGTTCTTTTCTTTTTTATTTTCTTTCTTCACCTCCCTTCACCATAATAGTAGGATAAATCCAGTAACATACATGTACCGGAATTTCTTTATACTAGTGGTTTATTTCATTATCTTCTATCCTTTCCCCACCATTTTATTTTAAAGGAATGAAAGCACCGTTGGAGATGTGCTAATTTAGCACATTCAAGGACAACGAATTATCAATTTCTATTATTATATTTAATTCTGGTCAAGAAAACATTTGTGTTATTGTTGAACCAGATTATTATATATATCCTATTTTTGGTTATGTAATCATTTGGTACAAAATGAATAAATTTATAAATCAAAACACATTCTTTGTAATCAAACCCACCAAATAACAAAAACGGTTATCACTAAGGATATATATTTAATAATCCAACGTAATTCTAAGTAACCTAATTAAAATTAAAACCATGTAATCTCCTGGATATGAACTAAAGAATATAACTTCAATTCTATACAACCACTTTCATCTTGCATATAATCCAAACATGAATATATGTGAAACGATCTTTTAAATCCAAGTAATCAAACGAGCCTGAACAATGAAATTGAACCTTAAAACTAATAATAAAAGGATTCAAATAAACTAAAAAGGGTCATAATAAATCAATTAAATATAGAAGAGGTTCTAGACTTATTAATTAATAAGCCTAGTTTGTTTATTCAGGTTGTTAATAACAAGTGGAGAACACCAACGGATTTAAGGTAAGGGATCCTCCCCTTATCACTCTTAATCAAGATTGTTCTCTATGTTATGCATTTTTATGTAATACCAAGTGATGGAGTATGTTTATACAAAATCCTCATAATTTCCTAATGTTTTATAGGTGATTACAAACCCCTTATCTCTATCATCAATCCCTCTTAGTTACACCTGATACCATGCTAATAAACCATGATGGATTCTACCCGAGCTTTATTTATTCCTTTGAGTTGCTCCACCTTTCTTTTAACCGAAATGTAGATATATTGTATTTTATGTAAAACATAAACATTATGTTTATATTCTCCAAACTCATGTTCCATTATCAATCTCTTATTATTTTTTGGGGATATACATGCTTATATTTTAATCTCTCTTCGATACTTCCCATTAATCACACTCGTTTTAAAAGAACATCCCAAACTATTACCCAATTTCATGTGCACTCTATAATCTATTTTAAGACACCACTATATTTTTAAATTATGTATTTATCTTATCAAAATCTTCTTGGTTCAATTCTGGTTTTATATAAAATATTTTCTTCTGTACTATTTTAAAATCTCTATAGTATTTTCCTTAAAACCGCCCAAAAATGCTTTAATGCTAATATATCTAAAATACATTTCTCATATGTTGTCACTTAAGTTTTACACCACTTAACATGTTATATTCCTATGTTACCCTATGAATGTCCACGTATTTTCAAATTCTTTCCTTACATGGACACTTTCATGTTACGCCCATTGGTTATGATTCATGTCCTGATTGTGGTACCCAATTCTTTCCATGGGTACCTTTATGTTTTTGTATGGTCGATTATGTATGATTGTATTTGTGGTAAGAATATTTATGTGTCAAGAATATTCATGAAAATGTTGATATGGGTGCGCCTAGATAGCTCTCCAATTGATTGGGTAAGGATAAGTCTCATGAGATGTTGTGTGAAATGGGATTGGCGGTTAGCCTTGACCCGTACTGAAATGTGAAACGAGATTGGTGGTTAGCCTTGACCCATAATAATGATATGATTTATGATTCTGCCACATTTATATGATTCTATATTTATTTGATCTCATGCTTATATTAACTGATGTTATAAGTTTCATGCCTTGGTTATCATTTTGGCATGACTCTTAACTCATGTGCTTGATATGCATCCTTATGTTCATTCCTTTACCGGGCTTTTTATCTCATCCCTTTGTTCATGTTTTCCCTGGGGTTCCCTATGCATATGTAAGAGCACAAAAAAAGTTAGAAGCTCTTTATGGAGATTAAAAAAAGAATTGTTTTTTTAAACTCATGTTTTATGTTATATGTACCTAGTCTTCCAAGACACTAGGCTTAACGATCCTTGGCTTGTACTCTGAGGATTAATTATTCGTAAAATCATGAAATGTTTTATGTAAAAGGCTTGGAATGCTACAGTTGGTTTCAGAGGATGGTCTAGTTATTTTTGAAGACTAGGAATAGAGTACCTTAGTGAGAACCTTAAGGACGAGACTAAGTATAAGAAAACAGTCCTAAATTTTGGTGAGTATAGAATAAGTGGTTTATCAGGAAAATACATCCCTGTCTGGATATGATTAGGTAGAGGTTGCTTTGTCACAGATGTATCTAGGGGTAAAATCCAAAAAACACCGCTTTGAGATAGACTTGAATGGGAACTGGGGCACGATAACGGGCCTTGCTGCAATCTTTGTTACGACACTCCCGAGAGATATTCTTTGGTAGATTCATGAGCTTAGTACAAACCATTATTAAGGGACAAAAAAGAATCCCATAATAATATAAGTTAAGAAATAGATCGAGTATAACTTAGATATAAAACTAATGAATCAGAAGTCAAGATATACTTTTTATTTATAAGTTCAGACTTTTATGTTCAATGTTTCTTTTTATGCTCAATAGCTAAGTATTCAAGACCTCTAATTATACATTCTTTTTCATAGTTAATGGCGGGAAATAGAAGAACATGTTCCAAAAACAAATGTGATTGGAAATTTAATGATTGATTTAATGACATGCATGATGTGATAGAAGTGGGTGCTCAAACAATCTTGGAAATACTTGCTCAACTGGCTCGATTTATGAATAATAACTTGAATCGGGTGGAACATCCCCCTCCTCCATGGAAAGAGCAAGTTGTCATAGAATCCTTCATTTGGGAAAGGCCTCCCATGTTTAGAGGTTCTTCTAATCCCATCCTCGTAGAAAAATGGATTAACTCCATTGAAAATATTTTCTCTATCCTCCAATGCTCGGAAGAAAATAAAGTTGTACATGCAGTCTATTATTTTGATGGGGAAGATGATCAGAGGTTGAAACTGATCAAGAATACAAAGTCCCAAGAGTAAATTGATTCCATAGATTGTGAGGAATTAAAGAGGTTGTTTTTAAAAAAAATTCATTGATCCCTCCATCTAAATATAGAAAGAAAGTTCTGTGGACTCAAGCAGAAGGAAGATGAGTCCATCGGGGCGTATGAAGCGAACTTTACAAGGATTGCAAGGTACGCCTCTGGGTTTATCATGAACACTGAATGCAAGGTGGATATCTTATTTAGCAATCTAAAGTTGATTCTATGAAAAGTGTTGGCGATTTGAGACTTCGACAGCTATGAAGAGATTGTTAGTTATGCCCTCAAGGTCGAAATAGTGATTGGAGACTCTCAATGGTCTCATGGGCCTAGTGAAAAGAAGCGGACAATGGAGAACAACGTGGGTGGTTCATAAAAAAAATACCATTATGGAAAGAAGCCTCACATTCTGCTTTGCAAGAATTGTGGGAAGAACCATCTTGATGACTATCTCAAGGGAACCATGAATTGCTTCAAATGCGAAAAGTGTGGTCATCTGGCCATGAACTGCTGAAGGGATATGAAAAATACCACTAATGTTAAAGAATAAAGGGAGGTTGAGATCAACACTCAGCCTGCAGTGTAGTTTTATAACTGTAGGGAGCATGGGAATTATGCGAACAACTGCCCTAAGCTGAGGGTTGTCGGAGGCAATCAGCAACAACTTCCAAGGAAATAAGGAAGATCTTATGTTATCACTACAATTGAGGTGGAGCCGAAAAACGATGTGGTGACAGGTACGCTTATTATTCATTTAATAATAGCGAATGTAATATTTGATTATGGTTCTACGCATTATTTTATATCATGAATGTTTAGTAGAACTATTCAAACACAACATCAAAATTTGGAGGAAAAGTTATCTATGAGAACAGAGAATAGCGCAATTACTGCATCCATGGTTTATAACTCCTCCCCAGTTAATGTTTGTGGACTGAACCTCCTAGAAAATCTTTTCATACTTTATTTAGTGGAGTTCGATTCGATCTTCACTACTGAAAATAAGCACATTTGCGATGGGATCCTGTCACAAATGGGCTTTTGCGATGGGGTTCCATCCCAAATGGGCCTTTGCGATGGGGGTCCGTCACAAATGACCCATTGTGGTAAATGGCGTCGCAGCTAACACTATTTGTGATGGGCCCGTCGCAAAACATATTATTCATGATGGGGATATTTCCCATCGCAAATGCTAATCGATATATTTTTAAAAACTTTAAATAAGGCTTCTGTGACATGACTGTTGCCAATAACATTGGTGACGGGCCACTAATCTCGTCGCGAAAACATTAAAAAATAAATTAAAAAAAATAAATAAGGAATTTCGATGGGAAAATATTCCCGCTGCAAAAAATTTAAAAAAAAATAGGTAATTGCGACGGGCCCGTCTCAATTACCAATTGCGACGGGATGATTATCCCATCACAAATATATTTTAAAAAATTAAAAAAATTATAATATTAATAAAAAAAATTAATTTATATTATAATAGTAATAATTCAATTATAATTCATTTAGATATTAAAACACAAAATCATTCAAATATTTAACAATTTATATTTTATTTTAAATATTTAAAAATTTGTATATATAAAAAAAAATAATATTATAAAATATGAATAATGTTATTAATCATATTAATATTGTAATATAAATAATATTAAATTATATAATAATAATAATAATATACCGAATTCATATTATTATAAATAATTAACAAATTATAATTTTAATTAAAATTTTTGAAACTTTTTATGTATTAAAAATACTGAATATAATATTTTTAAATTAACTAGAAAATAAAAATATGAAAATTATCAACATTTGCAAAAAAAAATAATAACTAATAATAAAATACTAAGAGTAATATTATTATTAATAAAATAAACAAACATTAAAATAAATACCAATAATAAATAATCAAGTAATAAAAATAAATAGAAATTAAATAATACAATATTGACACCAGTATAAGAGAGACAGAAACTCTGAATAGAAAAAATGTCATATTTTAAATTTACAAATTTTATAACATCTAAACAATAACAAATCTAAAAGAGGAGGGGGGATCTACTGGTGGAGGAAACATCATCCCTAAGGCACGAGTGAGTCGGCACATGTACTCCATGTGCTCATGTTGCTGCTGCTGCCACCGACTCATCTACTCCTCGTACACCTGCTGCTGTCGTCGGCGCTCCTCCTCATGTTGCTGCTACTGCCGACGAATCTCCTCATTCTCCTTTTAGAGACTCTCTATCAACTCAGTCTGAGATCTCAACCGATCCTCATACTGTGTAGCGGAAGAAGATGCACGAGCTCCTCTCGAGCTGGACACCGACATTGCAGCACTGCCATAATAATCTTCGGGAGTCACTCGAGAGTCGATACCAACTACCCAACCCTTCTCAAAGGCATATTGGGTCACCTGCATCCATGAAACTTCATCAAACTGATGGCCACTGGTCTGATCGGATGCCTTGGCCTGACCCTCAGGCCGGGTCTGTGACGCTGCGGTCTCATATGACTCCTGTAGTTGCAATTTAAAATTAAAATTGTGAATATATTATATGTAGTTAATTTTTAAAAATGAAAACAAATAATACTGACCACGATATGACACTGGCAATCACCTCTAAGCTCCCCAGTAGTTGGATCACTGTACATCCTCTGATATATGTCGTACTCCGTAATATCAGGGTGCTCAACAGCCTATAAGAATATAAAATAAATTGTTAATATTTAAAGTTATATAAAATATTTATAATAAATGTATGTACCAAATGTTGTCTATGAGTACTGAAAGTACGACTCCCAGCTCGATGAGTCACCTCCTATCTCCCCTGATTCTGCCTCGCCACCGATGATCTCCTCTAAAAGCCACCACTCAACCAGTGTGCACATAATCAATCCCATACATGGGATGAAATGTACTCTGGTTGGTGTGCTCTACATGGCTCATCAAAATCTGACACTTCTGCTTTCTTCATGGTAGCTCTTCTTAAATTGTGCAAAAACTGACGAAAGTGATCACGCTTGGCCAGCTCCCATGCCTCGTGGATAGCGTCATGCATGGTATCCTCGATCGGATACCATAAACCGTACAAATAATTCAAAATATCAAGTTATAAATGAAATAAATTTCAAAATAAAATTTATTTATTTATTTACGTACCAACAAATGGCAGAACATGGCCTACTTCACATCAATGGGAATATGCTCCCATGTCGTCTATGGCTGAGAAAAATAGTTGCGCAAAATAGCGCTGCCCTGTCCGACTGCTATATGCGGAAAACTGTAAAAACTATAATCAATCATTTATTATATAAATAGATTAATGAAATCTTAGTAAAATGCACAGGTTATCACACCTCTGGGTGCGTGGATCGAACTTAAGACGTGGACGTCGCTCGGGGATGGGGTCAGGAATCATCAATCATACAAGACTGTACCCCCTCTACATACCCCCTGAAGCACCTTCAGGCGGAGGGTCAGGTGCCAGCATCTCATCCACATCGAAAGATAGGTCAGCATTCGCCAACTCACAAAATATGTCCTCGTCCATCTGAAATAGAAAATGAATGTTGTTAGCAAATAATTGATAATTATTATTATAATTACATATATATTAGTTATGATTATATATAAGTACCATAGAATTGTATCAATGTTCAGCTTCATCATCATCTTTATATCTATAAATGTCATCTTCATATTCCTCCTCAATATCATCAGTATCCATTTGAGTTCTAGTTGCTTCATCTCTTACCATTTCAAATTCCTTTGTGACGTCATTAACATCCTCATCATCATCATCACTGACTCTTAATTGAGGGGTTTCATCATCGATACTCATGTCTCTTTGTAACAAAGATTGATTTTGAGTACTCTCTTGAAAAACTTTAATTCCTTTCACTTAAGTGAAAGAACATTCACTTTTAATAAACTTATTGTCTCGAATTTTCATTTTTATTATGCTCCACCAATCAGTCAAGTCTCATGACGTAGCACAGTATTTTCCATAATAAACATTATGTGCCTGTTGAGCTAGTAAGAGTGGTTCATTTACTGCAAGAACAATTTTACATTTAATATCGATGATTCCATGACTCAGATGAACACACAGGCCTCTCTCAGTATCCAACCATCAACATTTGAACAATGTTATGTAATATAGTCCTAGATAACAGAGTTCAATGATTTCATCAAGTATGCCATAAAAGTCAACTTCATTTTCTCTATGATGAGATCCTCTCAAGAAAACTCCACTGTTAATTGTTTTTTTATTCCCCATATGCATGTGTATGAAATCGAAAACCATTCACCACATATGCATTATAAGATTTCACCATTTTAGATAGTGGGTTACTCAATATACAAAGTCGTTTGTCAATTTTATCAGCATGTCAAGACACCTGGAAATTTTTGAAATAATTATCAATATAGTAAACTATAAATTGAAGGAGATTTTAATGTATGAAAAATTTATGTTACCAGTATTTGAAACCACTGATAAATTTTTTTTGTTTGTGTTCTTTGAGAAAAGCTGTTGTAATTTGTGGAAGTTTTTTCTTGATATGATTATCATACAATCAATAAAAAAGTTATTTATTGTAACATAAATAATAGAATAAGTTATAGAATCACATAAAGTATAAATGATTTCATCTCTTCACAGTTGAGCAGAACATACATATGAGCTCTGTGATGTTCATCATCTGAAAGCCATCGTTCATGAACTCCACCAAAACCAAGCTCTGACTGGTAAAAAACATATAATTGATTATCAATTTCTTCAATATTCCCATCGTTCTGTCTCATGTGGTTGTGTTTTGAAGGATACACAGATTCAAAATAGTGGGAGCAGAAAAAAGATATCTCCTCTTGAAAATAATCTTCAGCAATAGATCCGTCAACAGATGATTTGTTACGTACTTTTTTATCAATTTATGCATGCATCATTCGAATGGGTACATCCATAGAAACTGTGTTGGACCTCCACATTTTTCTTCATATGGAAAATGTAATATCAAATGTTCCATTGAGTCGAAGAAACAAGGTGGGAATATTTTTTCAGTTTACATATAATTACAACAAAATATTCTTCAAGTTTGCATAGAGCATCGTAATATGTTGTCACTGCACAAATGACCTAAAAAAAATATGATACGTCTGTTATGGAATCCCATATCACAGAATTCACCAGACCTCTTAATCCAATGGGTAGACGTCTTTCCATTATAACATGACAATCATGACTTTTTAATCCTGTAATATGACCATTATTTACACATCTACCCAAATTGGAAGTACAACCATTTGGAAGTCTCAAATCTTCAATCCATTGACAAAATAATACATGGATTTCTTTGGACAATGTATAAGCTGATTTTGGTTTCATTAACCTTTCTGTTCTGTCATTCTCAAATAGTTCGAGTTCTGGATGCCTACAAATTTGAGAAAGATCTAATCGTGCATTTACATTATCTTTTCCCTTTCCTGGTGTATCCAAAACTGTATGAAACAAATTATCAAAATAGTTCTTCTAAATATTCATGGCATCCAACATGTGGTGGACCAGAAAATCAGACCAATATTTCAAATCCCAAAATATGCTATGTTTTAGCCAATTGTGTTCTTTCCCAAAACTTGAAATTTTCTGTTGGTTTATTGTGGGTCCAAATGTGATGGGAGGTAATGAATATACAACTAATTTTAACTCCGTACCTGACAGCATTTTTGGAGGTCCATTCCTTTCAGATGTGCCTTTTCTAAAATGAGATCTGTTTCTACAAAAAGGATGATCAGCTGGAAGAAATCTGCGATGAAAATCAAAATAGAATGTTTTTTTCCATGGACGAGCATAAATGCATTGTTCTCTCCCATATAGTAAGGAAATGATTTCGGCCCTTGTGTACTCTAGCCAGATAACATTCTCTAAGCCGGAAAGTCACTAATTGTCCACATCAATGCAGCTCTTAGTATGAAATTCTGTTTCACAGCAGCATCATAAGTACTGAAACCAGTACTCCACAGTATATTTAATTCATCAATCAATGGTTTCAAATAAACATCAATATTCTTCATTGGATGTACTAGGATTAGTATGGTCAAAAATATATAGGGCTCCTTCATCAACATCCATGGAGGTAAATTGTACGAAGTTAAAAAGACAGGCCAACATGAATACTGTCTACCATAAGATATGAATGGATAGAAACCATCAGTGGAAAGACCCAGTCACACATTTTGGGCTTCTAAAGCAAAGGATGGATACACTCTATCAATATGTTTCCATGAATCACCATCGGCTGGATGATTCAAGCTTTTACTGGTTGAAATATTCATTTTGTGCCATGACATCATTGTCGTTTTATTCTTAGACATGAATAAATGCTGAATTCTAGATGTAAGAAGAAAATATCTCAACTGTTTTATAGGAATCAAGCGATAATTCCCATGGTGAGCTTCTTTATACCTCGATTTCCCACATGTGGGACAACTATCTAATGACTCATTTTCCCCAGAATATAAAATGAAATCATTTGAACATGCATGAATCTTCTGACAACTAAGTGTTAAATTCTGAACCAGCCTCTTACTCTCATAGTAATTTGCAGGAAAAAAATTTCCTTAGGGTAACCGTGTTTTAAAAAAAGAAAATATTTGATCAAAACATATGTTTGACTTTCTATTATCTGATTTGATATCCATAAATTTTGCAACTACTTCTAATTTGCTTATCTTTCAACCAGGATATAACGCATCCTCATCATACATCAACAACTCATAAAATTCAGAGTGTTCCAACTCGGGAGTTGAATCAATATCATCCTGAGTTTCTGTATGTTGAATATATATACCTGCAACATCATGTACTAAATTTGGAAATCAGGATGGATTCAGAATCAAGTTAGTATCACCTTCTGTAGAACTGCGTTCACCATGCTGATACCTAAAAACATAATCCGGTTGAAAACCAAAACACGAGAGATGTCCCCCAACTTTTTCAAACGTGTCAAATGTTCTCAGTGCACATTTTTTACAATGACATCTTATTGTGCCTTCTGAAACAAATTCTGGATTTGATGCTGCAAATGTTAAGAAAGTCTCCACACCCTCAATATATACTGGATTTAAACCAGAACCATTTGGATTTCTACATTGATTTATCCATATGTGTTCATCTAATAATGACTGTTGATGACCTCGTTGTTCCATATTTTTCTATAAAATATAAAAGAATTACTAGTTTTGAATAATTTGTTAGAAAAAACACTCAAAAAGAGAGGATAACTAATTACAACTACTTCTTAATAATTACCGATATTTACCGATAGTTATATGTAATTATTATTATATTATTAATATTTATAAAAAAATAATATTAATATGATCAACCAAGTAAGGATAATTATAGATTTTTCATCAGAAATGACTGATGGAAACTTTTTATTGGGATAGACCTAAAAATTGACCCTTTAAGAATTAAGCATGTTAAGAATAGAGCAAAACCTGTTACGAATATTGATAATTTTAATATTTTATTATTTTATTATTATTTTAATAATACAAATAATATTTTTTCATAAATATTAATTATATAATAATAACATTATTACATTATTAGTACTTTTTTATTATTAAAATTAAAATTAAATAATTTTCTATATTATGTTACAATTCTCTTTTCATCTGTGTGTTTAACATTCTGTCTCCACATGTTATATTTGCATTCACTTTCACCTCTCTATTGGTGAGTAGGTTGATAATTTTGAAAATGAATGCAAATATTACATGTGAAGATAGAAGTTTTCTTAAAACCAATACAAAGATGAAAAGACAATTGAGAAAGATACTTATCACGCTAGTTTTTTCCAATTAGCTAATTATTACTAATTATTACTAATTATTACTAATTATTGGTAATTATTGCTAATTATTGGTAATTATAACTAATTATTCCTAATTATTGCTAATTATTTGTAATTATTACTAAGTATTCCTAATTATTTCAAATTATTGCTAATAATAGCTAATTATTGCTAATTATTGGTAATTATTGATAATTATTTTTAATTATTGGTAATTATTGCTAATTATTTCTAATTATTGGTAATTATTCCTAATTATTGCTAATTATTGCAAATTATTAGTAATTATTCCTAATTATTGATAATTATTTCAAATTACTAGTAATTATTCCTAATTATTTCTAATTATTGGTAGTTAATACTAATTATTGGTATTTTTTGCGAGTTATTGCAAGTTATTGCGAGTTATTGCTAGTTATTTCTAGTTATTGCTAGATATTGCTAATTATTGCTAATTATTGGTAATAATTGCTAATTATTGGTAATTATATCTAATTATTGGTAATTATTACTAAATATTGTTAATTATTCCTAATTATTGCTAATTATTCCTAAATATTTTTAATTATTCCTAATTATTGGTAATTATGCCTAATTATTGGAAAGTATTCTTAATTATTGCAAATTATTTCTAATTATTGCTAATTATTGCTACTTATTGCTAATTATTGGTAATTACTGCTAATTATTGCTAATTATTACTAATTATTTGTAATTATTACTAATTATAGGTAACTATTGGTAATTATTACTAATTATTGGTAATTATTGCTAATTTTTTCTAATTATTGCTAATTAATACTAATTAATACTAATTATTGGTAATTATTGGTAATTATTGGAAATTGTTGGTAATTATTCTTAATTATTGGTAATCATTTTTAATTATTGGTAATTATTGCTAATTATTAGTAATTATTGCTAATTATTGGTAATTATTGCTAATTAATACTAATTATTGGTAATTAGTGCTAATTATTTCTAATTATCCCTAATTATTCCAAATTAATTGTAATTATTTCTAATTATTACAAATTATTACTAATTAATGATAGGTATTTCTAGTTATTGCTACTTATGGCTAGTTATTGCTAATTAATGCTAATTATTGCTAATTATTGCTAATTATTGCTATTTATTGCTAATTAATGCTATTTATTGCTAATTAATGCTAATTATTGCTAATTATTGCTAATTATTGCTAATTATTGGTAATTATAGCTAATTATTTCTAATTATTGCTAATTATTTCTAATTATTGGTTATTATTGGTAATTATTACTAATTATTGGTAATTATTCCAAATTATTGGTAATTATTCTTAATTATTGGTAATTATTTGTAATTATTGGTAATTATTGTTAATTATTGGTAATTATTGGTAATTATTGGTAATTATTACTAATTATTACTAAGTATTCCTAATTATTCCTAATTATTAGTAATTATTGGTAATTATTACTAATTATTACTAATTATTACTAATTATTATTACTTATTACTAATTATTGTTAATTTTTTCTAATTATTACTATTTTTTTGAATTATTCCTATTTTATGTTAATTATTTCTAATTATTACTTTTTTTGAATTATTCCTATTTTTTGTTAATAATTGCTAATTATTACAAATTATTGGAAAATTTTACTAATTATTACTAATTATTACAAATTATAGACATTAATTAATAATTACATTCATTAATTACTAATTACATTCATTAATTACTAATTACATTCATTAACTACTAATTACATTCATTAATTACTAATTACTATCTTTAATTAAAATTGCAGTTATTAATTACTAATTACAGTCACTTAATTATTAAATATTGTTAATTAATAATAATTAAATCTAACAAATCCAATTTAATACAACCTTAATACAACATAATTATATCAAATTAGAAATAATAAAAACAAATATATAAAAATATAAAACAAAAACATTAAATAAATATTAAATTAAAATTCACATAAAAGCCTTAAACTGGTTTTCGAGCTTTCGATTTCCTGTACTTGTAGGATGATCTCCGCAACCACCTTGAAATCGGCTTGCAAAACAAAATTCACTCAACTTATATAATGTAACAGCCCGAGATTTTATGAAAACTATTCTTTTTAATTTTATTAATGTCTTGTGTTGTACGCTACACCAAAAGGAGCTTGCACAACACGCATCCTTGACTTGCCTTGCATTACACGCAATCGCAACCTTCCACGATAGCATGTGTAGTACGCAATACCGAGTTTCACTAAACAACGATATGCTATTAAAATATTATTAAAACTAGCCGTTATGAATTGTAATAACCACTTTTTGAAATTTTATAAATTTTATTTTTCAAAATGGACTTCATTTTTGGATTCGGAATATCGAAATTAGCCTAGGGTGAAATTTTGGTATTTTTCTGAAAACTTTCAATTTTTGATGAATAGTGAAACCACTAAGTGGTAGGTTAAAAACTGAATTTTGCATAAAACATAATTTTACCGCTTCTGTGAATGGAATTTCGAAAATCCGACAGACACGGTTGATATCAGTAAGTAAAATGTGGTTCAATGAGATAAAAATAATTTTTTGGTGAATAGTAACTTTTTACTTTTTTACCGTGGTTAATAGTAAATAGGGTAACTAAGGGTAAATATGATATTACTATTACCCTAACACATGTCCTAATTCTATTGGATAAGCTTAATTCGACCAAAAACAAACTTAGGAATAAAATATGACCATTTAGCCCCACTTGGATTAGATTAGGACATTTATTATTAATTTATTTAAAGAAGGGTTAAAATAGTTAAAATCAATGTTTAATAAGTACATAATTTTTAATATGGGGTTATACATAAGATAAATTCGACTATAAATATTCATTAGAAAGATAAAAAGATTTCCTACATAATGTTATTTTATTTGTAATTTTTAGACATTAAATAATTTAATTTATTTATGACACAATGATGATGCAGTAATTATCTTATTAATGAAATATTGACATAATTGATGTTATAAACACCAAAATAAATGTAATTTGAGAATTTTTATGAATTCCACTAATTTTCTAGGTTACTATGATATATTAATGTTGATTTAATAAACTTGGTTCGAACATATAATTCTGTTATGACTTTAACAAAAATCATATATCAAATAGTGTCAAAATTGACACAAAATAGTTTTTAATTCAAATATTATATTATTAATTGTTATTTTATTCCTAAAAATCTAAGGTTCGGCCAAATGACTTAGATAAGGATATATATATTAATAATAAACAATTTGGGGTTCTTTTGTCATGTTATAGTAAGTGTATTAACCATATAGTGAAAGAAAACAAAAAGACACGGTAAAAGTTAAATTATTTAACTTATAGTTAAATCTAATTGATAAGGTTAACATAATAACCTAAACTTGTATAATTATATTGGTTGATATTATTTCGACCCATCCCCACTTTAGCTTCGAAATAAGACCCTTTGGAGCCATTATAAACCGATTTTGACTTTAATATAAGATAATATTTTGAGATATTCCTAAGGTGCCCCTCTCCTCCCTTATAAAAGGGCACCTCCTCCCCCTCCTCCTCACACCAATTTGAGCACTCAAGCTCGGCCAACCCCTGCCATTTTCTCCTCTCCACTTCCCTAGAATAATCCTAGAGGTCCTGGTCTTCTTCAAAGACCAATCTTAGTTCCCTAAGTGGAGGATTCAAAGAGGCGTTCCAAAGAAGAGGTAATATCCATTACCGATCTTTTCAATTTCTTTCTTCTTCAACTTCTTCTTCTTTAGTTGTTTCATGACAAAGTAATAAAATCAGTATTACTTACATACTGATATATTATAATAAATATGAAACAACCCTAATTCACCTTCTATCCATCCTATGGAAAAATGAAATCACCACGTGTGCGTACGTACGGAATACCGTCTCCACGCCGTGGTGTAATCTATTTTCCACCATCACCTTACAAGGATGGGTATAATGGTGTAATGAGAAACTATTTATGATTATTAAAAAGTAATATTGATACTGAAATAATATATATATACTCCAATACAGTTCCACGATCATAGGAATGATATCATTACTCGTGCGTACGTACGGAATACCGTCTCCACGATGTGATGCGACTCGTTCTATATGATCATCATTACATAGTAATTATATAAATGAATTGAATGAATAAATATGATATATGTTACACTAATACCATTCTGGATATAAGGTATCTATAACCTTAAAAGAAGAATAAGAATGTATTCGGCAAAACACGCATAAGAACAAAAGGCAATAAAGACCCGAGTAACTAGTAACAATGAAATATTACTAACAAGAAGCTGATAATATGACCATATATGATATCATATCAATATGTATGATTCTGGAATAAGTCAATAACATTATTTAAACCATTATACAGGAGCTTCGGACACGTACAAAGCAAATCGGACCTAAGGTAAGGGAAATATCACAATCTCATTTTTATCCGAGATTGTTTATTCGTAAGTATTTTCTGGGGTGTATTTTATCATCCACATCCATGTTCCCTCAATATGTAATATTGTTTCCATCCACTTGCAATAGTTTAAATCCAATTTTACCCTTCGGTGAGTTTTTAGTAAAGAATATGAAAGTAATCTTTTGTCGTTTTTCCGTACGAGGTACTTTTTGACTTTTCCGACAAAAGTACGAAAAATGTTTTTTTTCCTTATACGGCATGAATGGATTTTTAAAACATTATTTCCAAGAATCTTCCTTTACAAGTTTTCAAGTTTATTTTTAATAAACTTCTTTTAGTTTAAAATTGTATGACATGTTAAGAAAGGAAAAGTGTTTTTGAAGTAGAAAGGATATTTTCCTCAAGAATAGAGTTCAAGTATTTTATCAAAATTATTTTCCATCTAAGATAATAAAAGGATTCTGTTTTTATCCCTATTATTACATTGATTTGATTATGTTCTGAGGTAATTATTTCTATGAAGTCATTTACCTTATATGATTTGTTTTCTGATGTCATGATCTTTCAAGAATCCCATTTTTGTTACATATGTTATGCGATGATGTATGATTTATGATTATGTGGCACACATAAGAAAGGATTCATTATAAGATGGGTGGGACCTATATCTCCCTCCAATGCATTGGGAAAAGATTTTATATCTCATGAGATAGACATGGCTTGAATGGTAAGTTATACCGGTTCAGTGAAACAGGACTGAAACGAGGGTAACTCGGTTCAGAAATGGAAATTGTCCACAAAGATAGTCTTGGCAATGAGTCTTGACTAACAAGAAATGATTCTCTATGATTATGTGTGTATGCCACAATGTTTCATGTTTTAAGTTATGATTATTGTGATTACATTTCACTGCCATGATTTATCCCATGTTATGAGATTATGCTCCCTTTTGCAGGTTAAGAATTCCAAAATGTTATGTTCTTATGAATATGATGTGATTGATATTTATTTTGTTTGCCCATACTGAGCATTTGAGCTCACCCTTTTATGTTTTCTTTTCCCCAGGATATAAAGAAAGGTTTTAGGTATAAAAAAAAGGAAGATCGTTATGGGAGATATTGAAGATCTTTCACCAGGATTTGAAGATTATATTCCGAGTTTCCAAAGACACTAAACTATTACGATCCTTGTGTGTGTGTGTTTGTTATGTACTAAGTATTCTGAAAATGTAATGTAATGTCAATGTACGTCAAGCTTCGGGTCTCTACAGTTGGTATCAGAGGAATGGTTTAGTTAACCTTTGGAAACTAGGATGCGAAAACGTTAGTGAGATCCCTAGAGTTATTTCTAAGGTATGTCTAGGGATGTCCCTAAGGTTAAGTATATGTATAGGTTATAGTACTAGGATTACGCTAACGATCATAGAATTAAACCTAAGATGTTAGATATTTAAGGTACTCCCCCTTTATTATGTTGTTTTCCCTAGCATGATTTTTGCCTCTCACACTATTCTTTTTGGGTTTTAGGAAATGGCTGGAAACAAGATGATTCACAATAATGGAGGATATGATGGACAATGGAATGATATTCTTCATAATGAAATGGGATTTGGAAGTCCAAACATCATTATTATGCCGAATCAGCAGTCTCATAATATGATCAATAAAGTAAAATTTGGTAAGATTCCTGACTCGGCTAATAAGAGAAAGATGGAGTTTCATGATGATCATAGAGGAAAGAAAGTTCAATTTCCCCTATGTAAATCATGTGGGAAGAGGCATTAAGGAGAATGTTTCAAAGGAACTGGAAGATGCTTTGGGTGTGGAAAAGAAGGACACAAAGCAAGTAAGTGCAAAGGAAAAGGTTCAGTTAACACCATGGATGAGGATAATGGTATTGCTACGACATCAACAATGGTTAAATGCTTTAAATGTGGAATGTACGGGCATTATGCAAACCAATGCCCTAAGGGAAAGTCTCATGAAGAGAATCAGTATGGTCGTATGGGAAGTATTTATGTTGATGATGATGATGAAACTACAAATGATATGTGAGATGAAAGAAATGTTGAAGCTCGGTCAATGGTCTAAGAATGTAGTGGAATGATTACATGTTTATCATGTGTAATGTTGTATAAGTAATCTCATGGAATAAGGAGACATCTAAGGATTGTTACACTGTTGTCTCTCCTTATGTTTTGAAAGTGTATGATGAATGGTACCAATAACCATGAAAGGTTATTCAGATACTTTTGGAAAGTAGATGATAAGTGCATAATGAAAGGATAAGAAGATAATGAGATGTTTGATTGTATTCATGAGCTCATGATTGATATAAGGACTAAGTGATATCTTGGTTTGAGTATAAATAATTTTGAGGATTTTGGTATGTGGAAAGTGTTAACTTTTAACTGCATTCATGTTTTCACTATGGTTCAATGGGTATTCAAGAGAATACATGATTAAGGCCTTTGAATGTTTGGAATGTGACCAACAAGACATATCTTATGATATATGGGGATTAACGACAGTATTAAATCTCTGGTAATCTTTTTCACTATGTTATGAGAGTGGACTGCAGTATTATGGATAAGCCTAAAGATTGGAACGGATTATGTTAGACATAAGTTAGTATTGTTTAAGGATAGAAGTTTTTTTGATATTATTGATGGGATGTTATAGTAATATAGTTTTAGAAAATGGACAACCTGCAGGACGGGCGACAACCCATCGCTTCGGACAAGGCTATGGGAATCAAACCCACAACCGAAGTGCGACTGGCCTTTATCGCCTACCACTGGCCTACAGGAAGTCCCACTTTAGTAGAAAGTAGTTTTATTTTATTAAGCAGTACGGTATATGAAGTATAAGTCCATTTTAGGAACCATATATGATTAATCTCACTATAGATTGACTTATGTATATAATTTTTGCTAACCTTTTGTTTGAGACAGATTTAATGACCCGTCATTCTATCACATGATCTGCTAACACTTCACGAATAACAAATTCAACTTCATTTATTTAAGAGATGAATTGGAAATTGTTCAAGGCACGAACAATAGTGAGATTGTACCAAAATAAAGTAAGTATATATTCTAAGCAAATTTTCAACTTTAGGGAAATGATCTTGAAAACCAAAAATGTTGTCCTAGTGATCTTATACCTGATGAATCAGATGGTACCTTATATCATCACAAATCTATGGATTTGTGATTACTGTCTTTTCCATAGCCATGTTCTCTAGCACTCTCCATCAGAACATGATGGTTAGATTTCTCTTCCATATCCATATTTTCACCTATGTGGAAACCCAGTGATTAGTTTATTTGGGTAATCGTTACATTTCATACTTTAGTTTTTAAAGACATGTTTTGGTATTCCTTTTTATGATGTGGGTTTCTATAAAAGAAACTTTCGAATAGTATACTATTTATAACCCTGACGAATTTCGAGGGCGAAATTCATTTTAAGGGGGGTAGAATGTAACAGCCCGAGATTTTATGAAAACTATTCTTTTTAATTTTATTAATTTCTTGTGTTGTACGCTACACCAAAAGGAGCTTGCACAACACGCATCCTTGACTTGCCTTGCATTACATGCAATCGCAACCTTCCACGATAGCGTGTGTAGTACGCAATACCGAGTTTCCCTAAACAACGATATGCTATTAAAATATTATTAAAACTAGCCATTATGAATAGTAATAACAACCTTTTGAAATTTTATAAATTTTATTTTTCAAAATGGACTTCATTTTTGGATTTGGAATATCGAAATTAGCCTAGGGTGAAATTTTGGTATTTTTCTGAAAACTTTCAATTTTTGATGAATAGTGAAACCACTAAGTAGTAGGTTAAAAACTGAATTTTGCATAAAACATAATTTTACCGCTTCTGTGAATGGAATTTCAAAAATCCGACAAACACGGTTGATATCAGTAAGTAAAATGTGGTTCAATGAGATAAAAATAATTTTTTGGTGAATAGTAACTTTTTACTTTTTTTACCGTGGTTAATAGTAAATAGGGTAACTAAGGGTAAATATGATATTACTATTACCCTAACACATGTCCTAATTCTATTGGATAAGCTTAATTCGACCAAAAACAAACTTAGGAATAAAAGATGACCATTTAGGCCCACTTGGATTAGATTAGGACATTTCTTATTAATTTATTTAAAGAAGGGTTAAAATAGTTAAAATCAATGTTTAATAACTAAATCATTTTTAATATGGGGTTATACATAAGATAAATTCGACTATAAATATTCATTAGAAAGCTAAAATGATTTCCTACATAATGGTATTTTATTTGTAATTTTTAGACATTAAATAATGTAATTTATTTATGACACAATGATGATGGAGTAATTATCTTATTAATGAAATATTGACATAATTGATGTTATAAACACCAAAATAAATGTAATTTGAGAATTTTTATGAATTCCACTAATTTTATAGGTTACTATGATATATTAATGTTGATTTAATAAACTTGGTTCGAACATATAATTCTGTTATGACTTTCACTAAAATCATATATCAAATAGTGTCAAAATTGACACAAAATAGTTTTTGAATCAAATATTATATTATTAATTGTTATTTTATTCCTAAAAATCTAAGGTTCGGCCAAATGACATAGATAAGGATATATATGTTAATAATAAACAATTTGGGGTTCGTTTGTCATGTTATAGTAAGTGTATTGACCATATAGTGAAAGAAAACAAAAAGACACGGTAAAAGTTAAATTATTTAACTTATAGTTAAATCTAATTGATAAGGTTAAAATAATACACTAAACTTGTCTAAATCCTATTGGTGGATAGGATTTCGACCCATCCCCACTTTATCTTCGAAATAAGACCCTTTGGAGCCATTATAAACCGATTTTGACTTTAATATAAAATAATATTTTGAGATATTTCTAAGGTGCCCCTCTCCTCCCTTATAAAAGGGCACCTCCTCCCCCTCCTCCTCACACCAATTTGAGCACTAAATCTCGGCCAACCCATGCCATTTTCTCCTCTCCACATCCCTAGAATAATCCTAGAGGTCCTGGTCTTCTTCAAAGACCAATATTAGTTCCCTAAGTGGAGGATTCAAAGAGGCGTTCCAAAGAAGAGGTAATATCCATTACCGATCTTTTCAATTTCTTTCTTCTTCAACTTCTTCTTCTTTAGTTGTTTCATGACAAAGTAATAACATCAGTATTACTTACATACTGATATGTTATTATAAATATGAAACAACCCTAATTCACCTTCTATCCATCCTACGGAAAAATGAAATCACCACGCGTGCGTACGTACGGAATACCGTCTCCACGCCGTGGTGTAATCTATTTTCCACCATCACCTTACAAGGATGGGTATAATGGTGTAATGAGAAACTATTTATCATTATTATAAAGTAATATTGATACTGAAATAATATATATATACTCCAATACAGTTCCACGATCATAGGAACGATATCATCACTCGTGCGTACGTACCGAATACCGTCTCCACGATGTGATGCGACTCGTTCTACATGATCATCATTACTTAGTAATTATATAAATGAATTGAATGAATAAATATGATATATGTTACAATAATAACATTCTGTATATAAGGTATCTATAACCTTAAAAGAATAATAAGAATGTATTCAGCAAAACACGCATAAGAACAAAATGCAATAAAGACCCGAGTAACAAGTAACAATGAAATATTACTAACAAGAAACTGAGAATATGACCATATATGATATCATATCAATATGTATGATTCTGGAATAAGTCAATAACATTATTTAAACCATTATACAGGAGCTTCGGACACGTACAAAGAAAATCGGACCTAAGGTAAGGGAAATATCACAATCTCATTTTTATCCGAGATTGTTTATTCGTAAGTATTTACTGGGGTGTATTTTATCATCCACATCCATGTTCCCTCAATATGTAATATTTTTTCCATCCACTTGCAATAGTTTAAATCCAATTTTACCCTTCGGTGAGTTTTTAGTAAAGAATATGAAAGTAATCTTTTGTCGTTTTTCCATACGAGGTACTTTTTGACTTTTCCGACAAAAGTACGAAGAATGTTTTTTTACCTTATACGGCATGAATGGATTTTTAAAACATTATTTCCAAAAATCTTCCTTTACAAGTTTTCAAGTTTATTTTTAATAAACTTCTTTTAGTTTAAAATTGTATGACATGTTAAGAAAGGAAAAGTGTTTTTGAAGTAGAAAGGATATTTTCCTCAAGAATAGAGTTCAAGTATTTTATCAAAATTATTTTCCATCTAAGATAATAAAAGGGTTCTGTTTTTATCCCTATTATTACATTGATTTTATTATGTTGTGAGGGAATTATTTCTATGAATTCATTTACCTTATATGATTTGTTTTATGATGTC
The DNA here is from genome assembly GCA_963277665.1 of Viscum album. Taxonomy (NCBI): domain Eukaryota; kingdom Viridiplantae; phylum Streptophyta; class Magnoliopsida; order Santalales; family Viscaceae; genus Viscum; species Viscum album. The sequence goes on along the minus strand of OY728156.1, from coordinate 1,424,866,409 downwards.
ATGAATTTTTCAAGAATCCCATTTTTGTTACATATGTTATGCGATGATGTATGATTTATGATTATGTGGCACACATAAGAAAGGATTCATTATAAGATGGGTGGGACCTATATCTCCCTCCAATGCATTGGGTAAAGATTTTATATCTCATGTGATAGACATGGCTTGAATGGTAGGTTATACCGGTTCAGTGAAACAGGACTGAAACGAGGGTAACTCGGTTCAGAAATGGACATTGTCCACTAAGATAATCTTGGCAATGAGTCTTGAATGACAAGAAATGATTCTCTATGATTATGTGTGTATGCCACAATGTTTCCTGTTTTAAGTTATGATTATTGTGATTACATTTCACTGCCATGATTTATCCCATGTTATGAGTTTATGCTCTCTTTTTCAGGTTAATAATTCCAAAATGTTATGTTCTTATGAATATGATGTGATTGATATTTATTTTGTTTGCCCTTAATGAGCATTTGAGCTCACCCTTTTATGTTTTCTTTTCCCCAGGATATAAAGAAAGGTTTTAGGTATAAAAAAAATGAAGATCTTTATGGGAGATATTGAAGATCTTTCACCAGGATTAGAAGATTATATTCCGAGTTTCCAAAGACACTAAACTATTATGATCCTTGTGTGTGTGTTTTTGTTATGTACTAAGTATTCCGCAAATGTAATGTAATTTCAATGTACGTCAAGATTCGGGTCTCTACATATAAACTAGTAAGAAGTAGTTCAGATTCGGAAAATATGTCAAGGCTGGTTGTATTTATAGGTTAGATTATTTGTGATGGGGTATATTGCGATGGTATTCCCATCGCAATTGTTATTATTTGCGACGGGACCGTCACAAATAACCCCGGACGCATTTATTATGGGCGGCAATAAAAGGGATTATTTGCGACGGGAAGGGGATCCCGTCAGAAATATCATTGGCACAGTTTGGCGCGCAAGTCATGCCAAACCATTGGCGATGGGTGAGAATATCCCGTCCCAAATAACTCCTTATTTGCGATAGTAAATAATCTCGTCGCAAATAACCCGATCGTGGGGGTTATTTGCGACGGGAGATAATCCCGTCGCAAATAACCTGTCGCTAATACCACTTTTTCCCGTAGTGCTTGGGCATGGATTGGCTATCTTTGTACAAGGCCAACATCAATTGTCAAGAAAGAAAGATTACTCTTCACATCCTGAAGCATCCTCCGATTCTTTAGAAGTGAAGGAGGAAGATGAGTCTCCTTTATAATATTTTCTCAAGTGTGGATATTGATTCCTTATGAGCATGCAAATCTAGCTCAAATGATTGAGACAAAGGATAGAACCATGTTTGAAGACATGCCCATCGTGAGGGATTACACTAATGTATTCCCCGAAAGGTTTCACGGTGTTCCTCTTGAAAGAGAGGTTGTTTCTCAATTGAACTTGTCCATGGATCTCTTTCAATCTCAAAGAAAGCTTACAGAATGGGCACCGTAGAGCTTGAATAGCTAAAGAAGCAGTTACAGGAGAATATGGAGAAGGGTTTTATACGCCTGAGTGCTTCACCGTGGGGTGCTTCAGTCCTCTTCGTCAAGAAGAAGGATGGATCAATGCACCTCTGCATTGATTATAGTGAGCTCAATAAAATAACTATAAAGAACAAGTATCCCCTTCCACGAATAGATGACTTGTTCGATCAGCTTTGTAGGGCTAGTTATTTCTCTAAGGTGGACTGTCGGTCGGTGTATCACCAACAAAAGGTGAGGAAAGAAGATATTAACAAGTCTTCCTTTAAAATCAGGTATGGACACTACGAGTTCATAGTGATTCTCTTCAGATTCAATAATGCTCCAGAAAGTTTCATGGATTTAATGAATACAGTCTTTAGAGATTACCTCGACAAATGTATGGTGGTCTTTACTGATGATATTCTGATATACTCCAAGCGCAAGGAGTAATATGAGGACAATTTGGAAATTGCGTTAAAGACGTTGCGAATGGAGAAGTTGTATGTAAAGTACAATAAATGTGAGTTTTGGATAGAGTAAGTATCATTATTGGGGCATTTTATCACCAGGAAAGGGATATCTGTGGACCCTTCTAAGGCGAAGGCAATTGAATAGTGGCTGAGACTAAATTCTGTAACGGAGATCCGCAACATTTTAGGTCTAGCTAGGTATTATCGACGGTTCGTGAAGAACTTTTCCCGTTTGTCAAACCCAATGACCAAGATGACACGGAAGGGAGTAAAGTTTTTCTGAACACAAGAATGTGAAGACTGTTTCATGGAGTTGAAAAAGAGGATTATCAATGTGTCGATACTCACACTCATTTCAAGTAGTGAACTCTTTGTGGTGTATAGTGATGATTATAAGAAAGGTTTAGGATGTGTGCTAATGCAAAATGATAAACATATAGCCTGTGCCTTAAGGCATCTGAAAATCCATGAGCAAAATTATCCCACACAAGATCTGGAGTTGGTGGCAGTGATCTTTGAGTTGAAAATCTTTCGTCATCATCTCTATGGGAAAAATGTGAGATATATACCGACCATAAGAATCTTAAATATATATTCACATAGAAAGAGATTAATATTCCCCAGAGAAGATGGATAGAGTTCATCAAGGATTATGACTGCTTAATCCACTACCATCCTGGTAAGGCAAACAAGGTGGAAAATGCTCTATGTAGAAAGGATCCTGCATATTTATCAATGATGAGAATTGAAAAGGATCTGATCTTCTTAGATTTGAAAAAGATGTTCATGGATATCATTAAGGGAGGAACATAATAAATCCTTTCTCAAATGATTGCTCAACCATCCCTCTTGGAGAAAATAAAGGTTGCTCAAATAAAGGATGTGGAAATTTAGAAAAGAGTGGAAGCTGTTAAAAATGGGAAACCACCGATTTCAAAATTGATGAGGAAGGAGTTGTAAGATTTGGGGAACAATTATGTGTAGCATCTGATCCAAACATAAAGAAGGATATATTTAATTATGCACATATCTCGACCTTCTCTACCCATCCTGGGAGTGCCAAAATGTACCGTGATCTCCGAGAACACTTATGGTGGGAAACATGAAGAAGGAGATTGTGGAATATATATCAAGGTGCACGGTACGTCAGCAAGTTAAAAATGAGCAACAAATGTCCAAAGTTATGATGCAGCCATTGCATATACCCATGTGGAAATTGGAAAATGCTACTATGGAATTTGTCACGGGTCTCCTGAAGACGTCGAAGGGAAATAATGCAATATGGGATGTGGTTGACCGACTCACCAAGACATCCCATTTCATCACTATTCGGGAGGATCTCTTGCTTTAAAAAATTGAAAAGTTATATGTAAAGGAAGTGGTGAGACTTCTCGGTGTTCCACTCTGAATTTTCTCTGACCATGATCTAAGGTTCACATCTAAACTCTGGAGGAGCCTTCAACATTCTTTGAGTACTGAATTAAATTTCACCACGACCTATCACCCCCAAACTGATGGCCAGTATGAAAGAACTATTCAGATGCTTAAAGATATGCTCAGATCCTGCTCTCTAAAATTCAAAGACGGATGGGATCAACATCTCCCAGTGGTTGAGTTCTCATACAACAACAGCTTCCACTCGAGTATTCAGATGGCTCTATATGAAGCTCTGTATGGAAAGTGATGTAGAACTCCAACCTGTTTGGATGAAGTTGGAGAAACAAAGCTAATTGGACCCGATCTTGTTCAAGAGATGAGAGAGAAGGTTCAATTCATCCAGAAACACATCAAAGCTGCTCAATGTCGGAAAAAGAGATATGTTTACAATAATCAAAGGGACTTGGAGTTTGACGTTGGAGATTAATTCTTCCTTCGAATATCTCCATGGAAGAGAGTCAGGCGATTCGGGAAGAAAGGGAAGCTAAGCTCAATGTATATTGGCCCCTTTTAGATCCTTGATAGCATAGGATCCATGGCCTATCGGCTTGAACATCCACCGAATATGGCTTAAGTTCATGATGTTTTTCATGTACCACTCTTGAGGAAGTACATACCAGATCCCCCACATGTACTACACTCAGAGGTGGTACAGCTGGAAGATGATCTCTCCTATGAGGAGAAGCCAGTAAAGATTCTGGATCGAAGAGATAAGGTTACATGAAACAAGACAACCCATCATTTCAAAGTGTTGTGGAGGAACCATAAGATTGAGGAAGCAACTTGGGAACTGGAGGAAGCAATGAAGGAAAAGTTCTCACATCTGTTTTTGGCCTAGAATGTAAAATGAAATTTCGAGGGAAAATTTCTTAAGGGGGGAAGAATGTAACGACCCAATGTTTTTAATGAAAATTACCTTCTTATAAATATGACATAAAATCACATAATAATGAACTAATAAGTGATATGTGACCTTTAAACATTATTTTGTCACTTCTGTGTTTGATATTTTGAAAATCTCACATACACGGTTGTGTTCAAGATGTTTTTTGGAGTCTAATAAAACAAAAATAATTTTTGGTGAACAGTAACCTACCCTAATGAATAGTAACATACCCTTATGAATAATTATATACCATACCAAATAGTAACCTCACCTATGGTGTATAAAAATAATATTCATGTTGGAAGTATGATATACCTATATTTTAGAATAAGTTAATGAATGTTTTAAAACTGGTTTTGATAAAAAGTTATTATTTTAATTAAATATTAAAATAATCATATATAGACAATTATTTTCGAAAAATAGACATCATTTTTTGATTCTACACGTCGAAAAATGGTTAGGGTTAATTTTTGAGATTTTTCTGAAATACTTGAATTTTTGATGAATAGTAAAATACCGTAATTTAACGTATATATAAATTATAAGCTCTATAAACCATTCCAAGCATCATGTCTGATGTCAAAACCCATGGTTATAATTCACATGACCCATTTACTATTCTTGGTCATGGAATACTTACAATTCTTTGTCTTGTAATGAAATAATAAATTAAAGATTATAATATCATGAAATCCCTCCTCTCCTTCAATATAAAAACCCCCCTTCACTCTCTCTTCTCTCCACTCCTCTCAAGTACCATGCCTTCACTAAATTTTTCCCCAAACTATCCCGAAGGTCATCCCCCAAGTCCAAAATCTCTTATCCTCCTCAAAATACCAAAACCACTTTCCTTAAGAGGTTCTCAAAGGAGGAAGTCTAAAAAGGTAAATTCCTCTTCCAAAATTTCTTCTTTTCTTTTATGTTCTTTTTATTTATTTTTATTCCTCACCTCCCGTCACCACAATAGTATGATAAATCCAGTAACATAAATTTTCTTTAATTTCTTCATGATAGTGGTATATTTCACTATCTTCTCTCCTTTTCCCACCCTTTTATTTGAAGGAAATGAAAGCACTGTTGGAGATGTGCTAATTTAGCACGTTCAAGGACAACAGTTTATCAATTTATATTATTATATTTAATTATGGTGATCAAACCATGTGTGTTATGGTTGAACAAGATTATTATTATATATATATATATATCGTATTTTTGGTTCTGTAATCCTTTGGTACAAATGTAATTATATTATAAATCAAAACACATTCATTGTAATCAAACCAACTGAATAAGAAAAACGGTTATCACTAAGGATATATATGTAATAATCCAACATCTTTCTAAGTAACTTAATTTAAATTAAAACCATCTAATCTCCTAGATATGAACTAAAGAATATAACTTCACTTCTGTACAAACACTTTAATCATGCATATAATCCAAACGAGAATATAAGTGAACCAATCTTTTAAAGCCAAGTAAACAAACGAGCCCGAACAATGAAATTGAACATTATAACTAATCAAAAAGGATTTGAATGAACTAAAAAGGGTTATAATAAATAAATTAAATATATAATAGGTTTTTTAATTATTAATTAATAATCCTAATTTTTTTATTCAGGTTGTTAATAGAAAGTGGAGAACACCAACGAATTTATGGTAATGGGTCCTACCCTTTTCACTCTTAATCATGATTGTTCTCTATGCTATTCATTTTTATGTAAGTCCAAGTGATGGGGTATGTTTATACACCTTCCCCATACTTCCCTAATGTTTTATAAGTGATGATAAACCCCTTATCTCTCACATAATTCCCTCTTAGTTACACCTGATACCATGCCAATAAACCATGATAGATTCTACCCGAACTTCCTTTATTTCTTCAGGTTGCTCTACCTTTCTTTTTACCAAAATGTAGTTGTCTTTTATTTTGTGTATAAATTCAAAATTATTTTTATATTCTCTATAATAATGTTCCAAGATCCTTCTCTCATTCTTTTTCTTGGATATACATTCTTCTATTTGAATCTCTCTTTGATACTTCCCATTAAGGACACTCAGTTTAAAGGAACTTCCAGAACATTTACGAAAATTCAAGTGCACTCTATCTTTTCTTTTAAGATACCATTATCTTTATAAATTATATATTTTTATTATGAAAAGCCTCTTGGTTTAATTCTGGTTTTATATAAAAAAATTCCTTCTTTACTATTTTAAAATCTCTATTGTATTTTCCTAAAAACCGCCCAAAATTGTTTTAATGCTAATATATCTATAATACATTTCTCATATGTTGTCACTTTTGTTTGACACCACTTACCATGTTATATGTCAATTTTACCCTATTAATGTCCATGAATTTTCAAATTATTTCCTTACATGGAAACTTTCATGTTACGCCCATTGGTTCGGATTCATGTTATGATTGTGGTACCCAATTCTTTCCATGGGTACCCTTATGTTTGTGTATGGTTGATTATGTATGATTGTATATGTGGTAAGAATATTTATGTGGAAAGAATATTCATGAAAATTTTGAGATGGGTGCTCCCATATAGTGCTCCAATGCATTAGGTAAGGATAAGTCTCATGAGATACGATGTGAAATGGGGTTTGCAGTTAGCCTAGACCCATACTGAAATGGGAAACGAGATTGGTGGTTAGCCTTGACCCACACTAAAGATATGATTTATGATTCTGCCACATTTACATGATTCCATGTTTATATGATCCCATGATTATATTAAATGATTTTATAAGTTTCATGCTTTGGTTATCATTATGTCATGCCTCCTAACTCATGTGATTGAGATGTATCCTTATGTTCATTCCTTTACTTTTCTTTCTAGATCATCCCTTTTTTCATGTATTCCCTAGGGTACCCTATGCAGATGTAAGACCTCAAAAGAAGTTAGAAGATATTTCTGTAGATTAAATAAAGAAGTTTTTGTGTATTCACATGTTTTATGTTATATGTACCTAGTCTTCCAAGATAGTAAACAAAACGATCCTTGGCTTGTACTCTGATGATTAATTATGCTTAAAATCCAAAAATGTTTTATGTAAAAGGCTTGGGTCTCTATAGAGTGTCACTACCTCTAGGAAACCTCTAATAAGATATGGGTTGGAGAATAATATCATTAAGTAATATCCCACATATGGGTGGAATTATCCTAATGTACATTTACACACACTCATATATAATTTCCCATAAAATGGTAACACATAAAAAACATAAGTAATATCAATTATTGATTAAAATATCACCTACAATCAATGTACGGAAGAAACTACTAAAAATGATAAGTTGGAAAAATAAAAACACAACAAAATCTACAATGGAGTCCAACCAGATTGGAAAAATGGGATAATTATAAGAAAACGTGTTAGTCACATTGTTCTATCTTGGCCAATCTATGATCTACCATCTCCATGTCCTCCTAGTACACTATCAAATGACCTATTTTATGTATCAGACATGTCATGTATAGAAATTTCCATGCATGGGAGAATAAGAAAATATCCAATATAACACCCAAAACAACATACCATAAACAATCAGGATATCTTAGATGAACATGATAAATTTATACATGATTTGAGAAATCTCTATAGTAAACAAATAGATATACTCATAATAGATAAGTTCTCTAAAGGGGTATCAACCATTACTACCACCAATATGATACTGTTTGCAGATTCAAAGTAATAACCATTCATTTATTAATTACTAATCAATCCATGATATCAAAATTAATGCTCATCATATAGGTCTTAAATGTCATGTTATTCATAAAAAATACTCAATAGATATCTGAAGGTCTAATTAGCTTGGTAGGGGTTTACACCCATAGCCAATGGGGGACATCATATACCCCAATGGATCAGCCCAATAGATAAGGGATTGACATCCAATGCTTGGGGTTTATGCTAATACTATGAACCCTCTTAAGGCTGATAGAGGACCCAACCTATCATGAATCTACCCGGGTACCCTAGTATATTCTGATAACTGTCGCAGTCTTGAAATATCACAATGTTCATTCCCAATACCAAAAGGTTAGATACCAGTACCTCACATCCTACAATATGAAATTGGGATTGAATTTTTCAAAAGCACCATAGAAGAAGGGAAAACATGTGATTATGAATGTAAGAATGTCCCAATAGGCAGAAGTGTACCAAATTTCAAATAGGAAAAATTTCCCAAAGTTCCACAATAAGATACTAGAAAAAATGATAACTACCAATGTAATAGTGGAAACAACCCTCCATGTCCATGGATCAACAGCTACTAAAACCTCCAAGTGGTGCATTACCCTTGATCGATCCTAGAAGGACATAATCTATAAACACAAAAAGGCACTGCTCGATTGTGAACTAAAATACACATTAGGACTCACTAAGGATTCCATAATAATATTCCCTAATTAAATTACCCAAAGAATATTTGAATTTAAAATCAAGAGGTGTGGCCTTTTAAAAAGAATATTTAAACATATAATGCTTTAACATTCCAATGATGAAAATACTTTAAACACGTTTATTAATAAAATTTTATATAATATATTTTATATAAATTCATAAGGCCTCTGAAATAGTTTACAATAACAATGCAATATATTTCCAATAAAAACTATTAGAAAGATTATCATGTTCAAAAAGTTATGATAATTCCAGGCTATGGAACTCCCTCTCAACCAACTAGTTTTCATGGAAATATGTGTATACTCACATCCTTCGCAATACTATCCTAGGAGAACACATCACCATCCCATTGGGTAAGTGAAATAATTTATTTAAGTATTGTTAGTGTTGTAAATTTTAGTGTGTTGTCCCAAATACCTTACTAAATATCATGGATTTCATGTCCTATAATTAAAATATTATGGGAAATTTTTATTAAGACTACCTAAAATAAAATTCATCTTATTCTCCCATTTCAAATATGTAAATTCTTTATTTAAAATACAAAATTGGGTTTTGATCAACACATTCCATTTCAGTAAAAAACCAAGGGGTTTCTATAAAAATTATTTCCATCTATTTTTCTCAAATACCATTTTGAAATCAGTTCCCTAGAATCAATTCAAAAATTTTGACATAAAAATATTCTATCAATTGCAAAAATACACTCCAATATAATAGAACTAGTGGTTTTTCCAAAATGAATTTAAAAATTAAATTTCAAAACCAAAGTCCCCATTTCAATGGAATTATATTCTTAAAAAATAATTTTAAATTAATTTCAATAAATTGAATTTAAATCCCGATAATTAGGGTAAATCAAATTGTCCAATAAAAATAGAACCACTTACCTCAGGATAACTAGATCTCAAATCGCAAATCCCCAAACAAGAATTTTGGAAAAGAACAATGGGAATGAAGATAAAATACTAAATCCTATATCTAATAAAAAAAATAAAAGGTATTATATCCTCCTATAGCATATAATGCTTTATAAAACCCCAGGGAGAAAATAAAAGAGAGCGAGAGAAAGTATACTTGAAGAAGAAACCAACGTGGTGGATATTGAATGTTGTTTTCAAAACATTGATCTACTTATGGATGGATGTAGAAGATCCAAATATCCCCTTTTTTCAGCTCCACTAGAAGTATAAATTATAATGGATCTAAATAAGGCTATAAGACACCTTAAAAGAAGGTTTTATGACTTTTAAAAATAATTTTATGAATAAAAAAATATTCTATGTATGCTTAGATGGGTTGGTCCACACTGTTACAGAAAACATGTTCCCTATCATTTTACTCCTACTAATGGATTTTAACCATTTATAAATTATGGGTGAATAGTTTTTCAAACCATGAACTAACTATTCAAACACTCACTACCTAGGGTTTCAGGGTTTCCATTATAATGGTGCATGACTTGGGAAAATTGTGTCCTGACAATGCATACCCTGAAATATTCAATGTTTTGAAAATTTTCAATAGAAACAATCCTAAATGAAACTCATCCCAATCTGGATCAAAAAAAGGGTTTGGAATAGATACAAATATATTCAACATGTTACGAACTCCCCACCATAGAAACTTTCTTCCACAAAAAACCCATTTAGAATCTTTCATGTCAAAATTATGAGGCCATGACTCTCTCATAATTTCCACCCTCTCCCACATCTCATGATAATCAGAAATGTGTTTCAATATCATATGAACAAAATTTATCATCATCCCATGATGTACCTTGGTTTTAGAATCATCTATCCTCTCTCGATGTTCAGTAATTGAATAATTAAGTACAACCTTAAGATCACTCCAGCTCAAAAAATGCGATGTGTCATATAGATAAGTTTAGAGATGAGATTGATGGAACCGATTATGTATTGATCTCATTTTCAGTAGAAGTTCTAAAAGTTATGAAACTTTACCCACCTAATAAAAAACCTCAGAAGTTCCCAAAAAATATGGACCATGTTTACCTTGCCTCCCAAGCGTTTAAGACCCAAACGAGGTGAAACATTCAAGATCACCTTGTCACTGACTAAAAATTCTAGTACTTTACGACAATGATCAGCATTAGACTTATACCATATCTATTATTTCACCATTTTATGATATATCAACTAAACATGTTGTGTTGTCTCCTGAACCAATCTTAGTCCAACAAAGGATCTTTCACCAATCTCTGAATAAAAAATGAATATCAATATGGATATCTATTAAAGGCCTCAAAATATCTATTCTAACTATATACTGGTAACTTTTGTCATAAAAAATTCAACAAGCCACAAATGGTCATCCCAGGATCCACCAAATTCAAGGAAATGTGTGTTAAGCATATCCTCTAGAATCTATATAGAACCTTCTTTCTGGCCATCATATTGTGGATGGAATCTCGTGCTAAAATATAATTGGAATAGTAGTGCCTTCTGAATGCCTCTCCAAAAATTATATGTGAACAACTTATACATATCACTGACTATAGAATATGGAACTCCTTGAAAACAAATATATTATTTCTCATAGATATTTCCCAACTCGGTGCCTTTGGTTGTATTACAAATGTTTATAAAGTGAGCTAATTTAGTCAGATAACTAATCACAATCCATATCAGACTCTTCTTTATATGGGTATGTGGAAACCTGACCCAAAATTTTAGAGAGACCTCATCCCATTTAAAAGTTAGTAATGGATGTTACTGAAGTAAACTCAATGGTTTTTGGGGATCATCTTTGACATTTCTTCACGTATAACAATGATAGACAAAGTCAACAATTCCATGTCTCATACCTAGCCACCAAATTTTTCACTTCATTCATAGAACTTCTCGTGGTTCCTGGGTGAGTTATTGGAATACCCCATCATAGATATCCATAAACCTAATGTAAAAAAAGGTTCTGATAACATATAATGACTACATTGAAGAATGGCCAATCAAAAATGGTCTCCCCACCATAAAGAGATTCTCTATTTCTATGGAACTCATCATCAAAATGCTACTATGGAAGAATCAACTAGAGATGATTAGACTTTAACTAAACACTTTCCAAGGAATCCTCATCCCCTAATTCGCAGACTCCAATATGAAACAAATCAAAAATAACCATCATGTTCCACTCTTCCGATGATTTTCTCACTACCTGAGTCAGAAGTTTCCTGATCAACACATCTGTAAGGACATTATCTTCCCCTGGGTTATAGGTAATGTCAATAAAAAAATATTTAAGGTATTTCAACCAAATACTCTAGTGTAGATTGAACTATTTTATAGAGATGATATAAATCATTATTTTTTGGGAAGACAACATAGTAAATCTTTCTTCAAAATGGTTGTACTATGAGATCTTATGTTTGTGCTTCCCTAAATACATTTTAATATCATGGATTGGAGTATTATTATTTTGTGGAATAATATCACAATATCCATAATCAATAAAATGGTAAACATACATAAGATATAATCCTAATCCTAAACCTAATTCATTCCAAAAGATCATATAGACTTACTTGCCTCTAGTAAATTCAGCACCATTGTAAAAGATAAAATTCACTTTCTCTCAAAAAAATAACTCAAACATATTTTATCCCAAAACAAATTACTTCATTATGAATAAGATCATTCATTTAAGAATCCATATTTTATAATTCCCTTTCAAACTCGTGATAATAGCCAGAAAATCCAAAGTATCTCCAAATCTAGCAAAAATTATTTGGTTGTTACCAGGTGATGGAAATTTTCACCTTTTCAGGATCTACAAAAATACCATTTTCTAAAATAGTGTTTCCAAATAACATCACTTCATATATCCATAATTCACATTTCAAAATCTGGGTACACATTCAGTTATTTCTCAAAAATTCTAGTACCACTCTCATATGGTGAACGTGGTCCTCCTGATACATGGTGTTAAATAGGATGTCATCCACATATACCACCAAAAAATTATCAATATAATAATGGAAAATCTTGTTCATTAAATCAATAAATACATTATTATCATTTTTTAAACCAAAGGGCATGACATAGCACTCATAATGGTTTCACCTTCTCCAAAAGGTTGTTTTATGAATTTTAAATTATTTTATTCCCCACTGATGGTAACCAGATCGATGGAAAATATTTGAGAATCTATTTCCCCATTTAAAATGATCAAACGATCATCAATATGGGTAAAATTATACTTGTTCATTAGTATAAATTGTTTTATTTTTTAGTAATCCATACTAATTGAAAGTAATCCATTAGCTTTATTGGAAAAGGTAACTGGTGTCACTCAAAGTGACACACTCAAACATATAAATCCTTTCTTTAGAATATCATCCAACTAAGTTGGAAAATCTTTCATTTATGTTGGTACCTTGCAGTAAAATGGGTTAAATACTAGTTGAGTACCATGAACTAAGTCAATATAAAACTCTATATCTCTTATCATTTTAAAACTATATAATTCATAATGAAACACATTTGGAATCTCGATGAATAATAGAGAAAGATAACCTCTCAATGATTTTAATGACTAGTCAAAAGGAAACAAAAATATTTATTTACCATACTCTAGGTATGAATGTATGCCTCTAATCACCCTGATGTCCCATTCTCCTTGAATGATATAGAAAATCCCATCAGGCGAGGAAAATTAGAACCATCAAAGATAATAAAAAATCAGGGATTTATAAGAAATGATCAAATATTTCCTGAAAATTTAATCAAGTGGATTTATATCAAGTACTCAAAAACATTCATTAAAATGGACATCTGATAAATAGAAAATAGAAGTAGAGATATGGAGACCATGCACTTTCTTTGTTCCAAAGACAGTAGTAATATCCATCACATAACACAAAATATCCATATGGATATTTAGGGAATTAATGATAGTGGTTGAAAAAAATAGATGCACTAGTATTAGATAAAGCATCCAATAATGGTGAAGTTATAGTTGTGGTACCTCTCGCAGTCATTGGACTCGTATCTACTTCCTGTATAGACACTTCTACTACATTAAGAATCTTTGTTCTTGATACCTATTGATAGAACCCATTTTCTCAAGAATCATCATATTGGACCATATTTTTATAAAAATGGAGTTATCTTGTGCCACTATATAGTTTTGAATTAAAATAGGAGAACATCTCTAAGGGACCTGATCATCCAAAGGATCCATATATCCTAGGATCCTTATTGTAAATCCTCTTCGAATACTGAGGTTGTGATAATGGTAGAAAATTAAAGTGTCTTTTAAAGGCACTTCAAGCGGTTTATAAAACGCATTTTGTTGGGATCCCACATAAAAATCATCAAACATCCTATTCTATTTAGTGTAATTCCCATTTCCACTAAATTAAATAGAAACCCTCAACATCCAAGATTCTCTAGCCAGGTCCATTTCAACTGTCTATGACCGATATAGAACATGAACATAATAAGTTATATTCATCCAGAAAAACAAAAAACTAATATCATATCACAACCCTAACTGAAACTATTGAGTATTCATCTTCACGTTTGATATTTTCTCAGGTGAAAACAGAATTATCTTAGCAAGAAGGTTTTCATACATTTTCATGGTCCTATCAGCATTCTATAGTTTTAAAAAAACAAGATCCGTTGACCACATCATTGACACAAGATAGAACTTTTTGGTGAAATAGATTTTAATTATTTAAACATTAATCCCTCGTGATTCTTTTCCATCACCATCATGTCGCAGAATATCCTTCCTAGTCCATACAAAAAGAATGCGGTACACTTCCCCTTTATTTCATCTAAAGTTTCCAAAAATTTGAAAAAATATATTCAATCATTCGCAACTATTCCTCAGCCTCTTGATGAACATTTTATAATTTCAAAAGTGGTGATTTATGGAGAAGGAACTCATGAGAATGATTATATAAAGAATCCCTTTGTGAATACACATTTTTATCAAGAATTGGAACATGTGGTGGGGATTATCCTAGATATTGGGCAGTACGCACAATCACCAAAACTAGGCTCGGGTCAACAAGAGAATCTTCTCACCGAAATTCATCAGTAGCTTCCTCCTGGAAAAAAATTCCATTTCTTATCAGATGAATTTTTCTTCACAAAATTATAATATAATATTGAATACATCATATTAACTGTCAAATAGAGAAACAATGGAAATTAATCCCATCAGATAGAAAAAAATATTTGGGTTTCAACCCATGAAAATAAAAATTAGGGAAAAGACAAGATATAATTATAAAGATGACTTCCCAATCCCACCCCTAGTGACATAAGGTTCATTGTGGTAAGATCTGGCCTAGAAGTCATTCAAAACTACCACCTATGTTATGAAAAAAATAACACAATTACAAACTAACATCAAGGAAATATGAAAAACATTAACTTTTGATACCATTTTTTCCAAATCAACTTCATTATCCTATTAACAGGATATCCCATCCAATCCTACCATATCCCAAAGGGTGTTCTTGATACCCAAGGGTTAGCGACTAGGACCTGGCATCATACCTTATGAATGTGAGTACTAATTTTTTGTAAACACAGTAGTTGAATGAAAAATTTTAGTATAAATATAAGAATAACTCTACAATGAGAAGCGTACTAAAAGTCAAAAAGTAAAAACAGCCTGAAATTATACGATAAGATAGCAGAAAATAGGATAACAACCCATGTCCTAGTAGAGACAAATATCCAAGCCCATGTATCAATATATACTACCACTTCTAAGTGGTATTTTACCCTTATACAATCCAAGAATGAGATAATCTACAAACACTCTGAGTCATAGGTAAAGTGTGAGCTAAAATCGTAGTGGGGTCTCAATGAGGATGATCTAAAAATATTCAAACATCTAATTAACCAATGAATATTTTAAATATTAAATAAACCTGCATGAAATTTAATAAACATATTTAAAAAAATCGTGCTTTACATTTAAAATTATGAAAATAAAATACAAAAATGTTTTAATTATCACTTTATATAAATCATTTTATAAAAATTCTTAAGGAATTTAAAAATGTTTACATAAAAAATTTGAATATATTCAAAATAAAAATAATGAGAAACAAGGTGTGCTTCTAAAAGGTATGGTAGTTATAGGCTATTTGACTCCCTTGAACTAAAATTGTTTTCATGACCATATATGTATACACTTATCATACTAGGTACTGACTTTGGAGCATAAGTCACCATCCAATTAGGAAGGTGACCTTCTTCAATTATATATTGCTAGTGTTGTAAATCATAGAGTGGTAACCTAAATAACTCACTAATAACCATGTTTTCCGTATCTTCGAATAAAAAATTTTTGGAAATTTATTTTAATACATGTTTAAATACAATTCATCCCATTCTCTAATTTCAAATAAGAAAATTTAAGATTTAAAATTAAAATAGGTTTTAAATAAAAACAGTGCACTTCAAGATATAACCAAAGTGTCTCAATCAAATTTATTTCAAGACATTTTTCTCAAAAACCAATTTCATATCAATTCCATAAAATCAATTTCATGATATAAATTCAATACTGAAAATTTCACAAAATTCCAACAATTTCCCAAAATACACCCCAATTCAATCGAATTAGGTGGGGGTCAAAAATTAATTCCAAAATCCAATTTTAAAACCAAATACCACAATTTAATGGATTGATTTTTCAATAATTAAATTAAAATATATTTTATGAATTGAATTTCAATCAAAGAACTGAATTTAAATCAACAAAATTAGGTTTAATCAAATATTAAAATCAAAAGTTATCCATCTACATCAGGATCACTTGACCAAAAATCAAAAAACCGTGATACGGAAACATAATGAAGAATACAAGAAATGAAAATCCAACACTAAAACCTAGAACCAAATATAAAAATATATATTGGATCATTTAACCATAAAAATATATCTACAAAACCTTTGGTAGAAATGAAGAGATAGTGGAAGAAAGAGAACGTGAAGAGGAAACATGCCGTATAGATATTGAACCTTGTTCTCCATGATTTTATCTTCTTATAGAAAGGAGTAAATGGGGCAAAGTCACTTCATTGGTGCTCCCCATGAATAATAAATAATAATATTTCTAAATATGTCTATCATGAAACATTAAAAATGGTCTAGGGATTTAAAATATATTTTTGAGATTAAAAAAATTCATAAAAAGGGTTACCTGGGTAGGGCCATATAGTAAAAAAAACTATGGGCCGAATCAATGTTCCCCTGAAAATTGGTTTTAATAGTTTTTCAATAGTGGGCATATAGTTTTTAAAACTATTCACCAACTTTGAATACTATCACTGACTAGGTAATCATATTTTTCACTAGTATAATGCACAGTTTTAGATTTTTATGCACAAATCATGTATAGCCAAGAACCATTCATTTTTTTCGAAATTTTCCCTCGAAACAACCCCAAAAGAATCCCAATCCAAGTATGATCAAAAGAGTCATTTTAGAATAACTAAATATAGTAACATGATATTACACCACCCTGGTCCCACAATATTTTACATCAAACTCTATCTTAATCCTAACATAGATAGGGGATCAAAATCCATTTCTGACGATATAATTTCATAATGTACCTTCGTGGGAAATTAATAAGGTATCACACTAAAATGAACCTAGTCTATACTGACTATAAGATGGTCTCCATACTATATTATGGGGATTACATATATTTTTCTGATGGTACCATGTGTTTCTTCCCATCCTATGGTCTTCATGTGTATCATTGTCTCACATGTCATATAATCCTCCACTTACATGGTGTGTCCATTATGGGTACCTGAAATGTAGACACCATCTATAACTTTTCATGTGTCATATTCCCATGCACGGGTACACCTAGCCATGACTATGTACTTTGGCCTATTCCCATGTACTATTTTCATCTTCGAGTACCAGTTTGTGGTAGTGTACACTACTTATTCCCCTTATGGTTAGTCATGTATGTGCCCATGTACTCCCATTGTACAAATCGAATCGCTAACTATAGTACCCATAGTGTGTGGGAAATGTCTCATTTTGTGTGATATATAACATCCATAGAAACTATATCATTGCATTGAGGGGACACAGACAATGTATGTATTTTTATTACACACCATGTGACATTGGATATTAAATAATCATGTGATTCCACTCCATGTGTCATAATCCAACTAATGTATTCAATAATCGCACCCATGAAACATTGATCAGGCATTGGTCAATCCTCACCATCACTGGTTGCTAGTTTTAGAGATTGTATCTACTCAATGTACTCTCTATTATGGATAATTGTGTTTCCATCACAAATCTAACAATGAAAAATAGAAACGATCAGTATTAATCCTCATCCACACACCTATTATAGTTGTCTCACCTCAATTTCATCCTCAATCATGAACTATATCCATGGTATCGTTCCGTTGCACTAATTATTTGTCACACCATGATCAGATATTGGGTATTCATCATACCACAGGCCAATAAAATTTTATATTATTAATATCAATGAAATTAGAGAGAAATTCAAGAAAATAAAGAGAGGAGAACAAACCATAATTCTATTAAGGTTGACCACAATCCATTTGCATTAGAAAAAATAATTAATTAACAAATAAAAATTAAAATCAACAGTACAATAATAAACCACTGTTGCGAGAATAAATTTTTGTTATTGTAATTGATCCATGTTTTATATGGGATAATGAAATAATATTAATCTACTAAAATGAAACATTTTACCTTGAATTGTGATCATTTTCTGACAATGAATTACTCTTCATTGTAGTCATAGGAGAGATCCATGAACTCATTTCTCATAGGTGATCCCTATATTGAATATTTGATCATATGATCCATTTTCATTCACCAACTATCTCCCATAATTCACTCTATTAATTCTCATGATTTCATGAAAAAACATGCAGTATAGTATTTTTTTGGAATCATTGTTTTTTCATGTAATTAAATATTTTAATAAATTGTTATTTTTTAATCATTTATGTCCCACAATAGCCCCAAAGATGGACACATGATTCATATATAGGTTTTTTAATGACCAAGGTAAAATTCATGTTCTAAACCCAATAAATTCCTCATATTTTTATTTCACTCATTTATTATAGATTCATTCGATGTTTCATGGAAAAACATTCATAGGATATTAATACAATTAATATTTTAAAATTACCAATTTTAGACTCATCATCCCTTAGATGTGAAAGATGTATCATCTCCTAGATTCAAAAATATAATTAGATATATTTCAAAGATATGAATCAAAAAAACATTGGCTTTATTAATATTTTTCCTAGAATAGGGAAAATGGATAATGAATAAATCAAGCATTACAAGGAAAAAATCATAAGTCTTGCTTGATATGCCTTCATCTGGGTCATTAACCATAATAGAATTGTTTATCTCTTATTTATTTGGTTAAATTTGAATATATGAAAATCTAAAGAAATTATATATTGATATCTATATAGAAATGTTTTGATATTCCTTTAATTTTTTGAAGGAGATCAATGAATATAAATGGTATCATTGTTCTAGAGATAGTAATTATTGAAATGAATTTAATTTATACAGATCATTAGATAAATATCATGTTGTTATGAAATTTCAACATCCCATATTTCCATAGTATGGGTATAAGAATTCTATAAATTTCTTGAAGTAGAAAATAAAATGTATTATGTGTGAATAATATGGAAACCAAGAGATAAAACATTGAATGGAGAAACACATCATTGTGATTGAATGAAAAAGTTATCCATTAAACCCTCCACGTATGGTATAATGTTTCAATTTCATGGAACAATGACACATGGTCATGAATTTAAATAATCTATTGTTTCTTTATTATAATTGTTGATAAAAACCTATAATGACTAGGGACCAAGGGAATTCACATTTCATCATTTTTTTTGAGATAGATCCTATCAAGGATATGGTGCAAGGTATTCATGTTATTCATTCAATAATACAGAAAATTCTATTTGATTATAGTTCTACAAAATCATTAATATCATGAATGTTTAGTAGAACTATTAAAACACCCCATTAAAACATAGAAGTTAGGTTAGCTTTGAAAGCGGAAAATATTTCATTCATTGCATCCTAAGAATATAGCATCCCCTTATCAATAATTCAATTTTGAATTTTCTAATAAACCTTGTGATACTCCCTTATATGGAATTTGATTATATTCTCTGTATGGATTGGTATTATTTGTATATATCCAATAAATATAGTTGGTTTAATTATATAACCCTCTATATCTAAAATCACCCTCTTATTCAATTCAACAATATGGAGTAGATTTAATATCCTTTGCAATTATCATCATTATCATGGATATAATTTTCTTTTGAGAAAGTGTATCTTTCTCAAATGGTTGATACTAAAGAACAAATCTTCCTTGATGATATTCCTAGTTTAAGAGAATACATTGATATGTTACATGGGGAATTTTACGGCCATACTTCAAGTGGATAGTTCATGTTATCAATATAAATTATACATGGTTAATTTTAAATATCAAATAATCTATACATAGTTGCCACCATTGATCTTGAATAGATAAAGAATAAACTATTAAATAATCATTATAAATTGTCTATACACCTATGTGCTTCACCATGGAGTGCATATGAAAATTTCTTCAAGAATAAGGAAGGGTCATTAAAGATATTAATTGATTATCATGAGCTCAATAAAATAATTATAGAGGAAAAGTATCCACTTGTATGGAATGATGAATTTTTCAATACGTTAATGGAACCCAGTATTTCTATTAGGTTGATCTCTGATCAAGATAATTTCATGTAATGGTCATGAAGGAGGATATCCCATGGAAAAAAATTCATATATGGCACTAGAACTATGAGTTCAAAATGATTCAATATGGAATCAAAATAGTCCCATATATCCTTATAGAAATACTGAATATAGTCTCTAGGGATGACCTTTAAAAAATTGTATTATTTATTGCTAATATTTATGTCTACTCCTAAATATTAGATGAAAATAGAGAGTACTTGAATATTATATTGTACAGCTTTTGAAAGGAAATTATATATTTGAGGTAAAGTAAATGTGTGTTTTTGAAAGAGGAGGTAACAATCATGGGGAATGTTATCTCTGGAAAATGGATATATGGGGATCATTCAAATACATGTGAAATTGATGTATTTCCTAGAACAACATCTATAATAAATGTATAGAGTATTTATTGATTAGATAGGAACTGCCATTGATTTGTGATAAAGATATTTTTCTTATCAATCCTAATAAACATGTTCATATTGAAGGATGGGTTTTTTATTAGAAATGTGTAGGATGATTCAAATTTCTGAATAAGATATTAATAAATACACATGTTCTCAACTTACCTTTCAATTGGGATGTATTTATGATCTACAATGATGCTCCTAAAAGTTGATTGGGTTTTATACTCATGTGAAATTATGAAGTGATACCCTATGATTCTAAAAATTAAATATATAGAATAAAAATTACCAAATTCATTATCTATAATTGGATTATGTAATCTTTTCATTGAATATTCGGAAACATTATCCCTAAAAGGATATGTATAAAATATATATAGATAATAAAATCATTAAGTATATATTAAAAAAATACACCAATATGCACTAATTAATGATGTTATATATAGTCAAGAAATATGAATAGTCAATCTATTACCATTTGAGAAATTTATATTATGTGGAAGACGATCTGAGCACAAAGGATCCGATAACTCTCTTCATCATGTGAATTGAATGTCATTAAATATTCTTGGAAATGTAATTTATAGAAATGGGATTCATAAAAATGACTATCACCATATATTTTCTAATATTTTATCAACCATATAAACATGATATGATCAAAGAGGGGAAAAATATATTAATAAGCTACAATGAATGGTATTAAATATTCAAGAGCATAAATTTTTTAATTTATAACATATATGTTTTGGATCCCATATATGTGTCTCAAAAATACTATAAATGAAGGAGGAATTTTTTTTATGAACATAGATCATACTTATATATTAATCTAGGATGTATTAACATATAAATATATTTTAATTAAAAAAATTTAGTGGCATAACATAAAGAAAGAAATTACATAATTTGTACCTCATTTCATGGTGTTCCAAAAAGAGAAGGTTGAATGAAAAAAGTCTAATGGTATGATGAATCCAAATCCCATAGTAGTATGTAAATGGAAAAAATATCCATTATTTTGTTTGTAGTAATCGATTTGATATCTAGAGAAAACAACACTATATTTGTTGTAGTTGATATTATTACCATGTTAGCACATTTCATTTCAATAAAAAAGCTGACACATTTCTATCATAGGGCATGGAAAATCAATTTTTATATTCCCTAAGTTTTTTCTTGTGATCAACCCCAGGAATTCTTTTGAATTGGAGTGCACAGAAAAAGCGTTTCACTTTTAATATAGTGTAAAAAGTAGGGTTTCAATAAGAAAATGATTGAAATGAAATTTGAAATTCAAATGATTGATAAATATTATATTATAAGGGTGATTGTTTTTGTGTTAGTTTTAAAAATCTAATGCTATCATTTTTTCTATTTAATTCAAACTAGTTTTTCAATATTGGTTAAAATGAGAATCCATATTCCTTTCACCTCAATTCCTAGGTGAAATTTTGATGGTGAGAAAAAATTGTACTAAGATCTCTATTTGGTCTACTCTAATTCCATGTGAAAAATAGTTGTAATGAATATCCTCAATTTGCTTTGTCAATACCTCATCAGGTCTAATTTATTCATAATAATCATCAACATTCACTACACCTTTCATAAGTAATAATGATCTTCGAGTACTTCACCACTAATCCTTTGTCTATTCCATTGTATAGAAACTAGAAATCAGCAGAGGGAGATAAAGATCATTAATCAAAAACCTCATCAATAACAAAATTAAAATTCCAGAATAGTTTCACTTGATAATTATAACCTCTATATAAAATGTATAACAACATCTATGAAGAAGGAAATTTCATTAAAAAATGTCCAAGAACTCAATCATTACAAAATAGAAAAACCTGCCCTTCCCCAATCACTCAATAATTTTTACCCCACCATAGTAAAGGCAATTAAGATGAATGGGGAAGAATAAGAAAATTAAAATCAATGTAAAACAAGATAAATAAAAAAGAGAAATTTGAAAATTTCTCCTCCTTGGTGTCCCAAATTGAATGGAATGAAATAATATGCTTTTTGAGAGAGGAGCTCCCCTCCTTTTATAGACATAAATTTTCCCCCAAAATATGATGCAATTTATCCCAAATACATAACCTCTTCATGAGTTTCACCCTTATTCAATGTTATTCCTAAATATCTTGGTCATCTCTCCTAAACCTTTTAGCATATTTGGACATTTATATTGAGATTTATGTTCATTTAACCTTGAAAATTTATTCTTTCATGTCAGACTCTTCTAATTGGAAACCTCCAGATTATAATGCCTTAACGACCATTAAAAAAGGAAAATCAAGTACTTGATCCTTCATTATATATGTTCTAAAACCTCTTCTACGTCCCCTAACCTAATTTCATTATAATTGCGCCCTCCAATAATGGGTTAGGGACCCATCGACAAAAAATAGACATATCTATAAACAGTTTTCATTCTCCAACTTGTGAGCTTCTTTTTAGCTTCCATATGATCGATTTAGCTTTATATAAAGAATTCTGAAATGAATCCATAGATGTGTATCGTCCTAAAAACAAATAAATCCACAATTTTTATTATTATAGAAAATTTTATGGCCATAAGATATAAATAATTTAAAACTGTTAAAAAACTAAAATGGGTCATTTTTATTTTTAAGTTCAAAATACAACCAATATTATAAAGTGTGTAAATTTATCTTAATGTAACAATTTTGTGGGATTTAAAAAAATAAAATTAAATGTAAATTTATTTAAAATATTTTATATATAAATTCCTTAACACTTATCAATTGGACTATTAGAAAAAAAATCAAAATTAAATCAAATCAACACCAAAACATATACCCATGAGATCCAACAAATCTACAAAAAGAAAAAAAAAATCATTCCACATCATAAATCATTATTTATAGTTCTCCATTTATATAACTTGTTATATTTCCACTTCATTTATTATCTCATTCATACATAACACCTACCTCACATGAATTTTCTCTATTCTCAAAAATGTAAATGTTCAAAAAGTATTTGTTCATCCAAACTCATGCAAGAGTCACCATATGCTTGATAAATTCCATATTCTCCAACCATAGTGAATCAAGGATTTGTTTTTATCATGAATTTTGAGGGTTTTTTCTGTGGCTTCTAGTTGGTATGATTTATGTTTTAAAAATTATGAGTCTGAAAAATGAGGGCTTGGCACTTTATAAAGAAAAATTTTCAGATTCTAAAATTCACTCAAGAATGGTCTCATTCTCTTCCCCTTTGATAAATAGTATCTCTATAATCATGAAAAAATCAAGGAAATGTAATAAAATTTAGCATTTCACTAGAATAATTTATTTCTCAAACATAGATTTTAGGGAAACCTCCAGACAGGAACAACTTTCTTTCCCCTTTGGAAGCTCTACAAAGACACGTGTTATTTTATCGTGAAATGTCTATAAAGGAACACCTTTTATCAAAGTGACATTTTTAGAAAAAAAACTCAAATCTTCAACTTTTAATTTTTCACCCAAAGTATTACAAAATTAAGTAGTACATTACAAGAAATATTCCCCCAAACTTAATTTCAACAAGATTATTTAATTTCACTTAAAGAGCATGTTGGATGGGGAAAATAATATTATAATGTATCTATCCAAATATAATGTTCATGGATTATAAAGGATACAAAGATTAATCTATAAAATATAACATAATAAAATATATTCTTTTTGAAAATGGGGCTTTAAAACAAAATAAATTCCTCAATCATTTAAATCATAAGGACCTGGAGCCCTCAATTTTTGACCGAATCAAATCAAATTCGAGTTACAGAATGGATGGTATGGTTCTCTTGTGAAATTAGGTGGTGGTAAAGAATATTTATAAAAATGTAAATAAGACTCACAAGAAATAGATTAAAAAAAGACTATGATATGTGGCAGGGAATTTAAAAATCAGTATACTTTTCATGAAATCCCTAAATATTTGGACTTGATACAAAGTCATTTTCAGTATTCATTTAAACTCAGTTTCATGGAATATATTGGTTCACTCATTGATATAGGTTTCAGAAATAGCAATGATATTCTTTTCAACACAAAATTTTTGAAAACAAAGTAATTTTTAAAAATAATCACACAAATATATTAAAAACAAACAATTGTTATAAAAAAATATTAATATAAACAATAAATTAAAATATGAAACTACAAAGATTCCATCCCCCACACTTAAATGATGAAGTGTACTCAGTTATTTCAAATAGATTTAACATTTAAAAATATATTAAAATAAATCACATCAAGAAATTAAATTTAAAGGATAGGTATGAACTGGTTGATTTTATTGATAAACAGGTTGGAGGACCGTGATCTCCTCCACGAGCTCTAATTGTAGGGTCGCAAGTAATTTCTTCAGCATATTCCCATTAATATTGAATGGATCATACTCTCCATTCTTTTTAATATAAATGACACCGAAAGGATAAACATGAGTAACATTAAATGAAATATCTCATCTTGAACGAAATTTACATTGCATCAGTTTGACTCTTGAGTTGAATAACAACCCTTTGTCTCCATGATAAAAGTCTTTCGGTTGGATCATATTTTCAAGGGACACTCTTTTTTTTCTTATAAATTCAATAATTTTCAAATTATTCCCTTCTAATTTCCTCCTTCTACAGCAACATCAATATTTTTTCTTTCCCAGAAATTTCATGATCTAAATTCATCTTCCTCACAACCCAATATGCCTTATGATCAAATTCCATTGGTAGGTTGAAGATTTTCCCATAAATTAGTCTATATGAACTGATTCCAATCAGGGTTTTTAGGTTGTCAAGTAATCTCATAAGTTATCTTCCAACATTTGGCACCAATACTTCCTGTTTGGATTAATTGTCTTTTCCTAAATTTCATTGATTTCCCTATTGGAGACTCTAACTAGACCATTTGTTTGGGGATGATAGAGAGATGGTGTTTTATGATGCAACCTATAATTCATCAGAGAAGTCTCTGTAGAGACCTGAAGCATAATGTACATGGAAATTACATTACTTTTGCGTAATACTTAGTACATAACAAAAACACACACACATGGACCGTAATAGTTTAGTGTCTTTGGAAACTTGGAATATAATCTTCTAATCATGGAGAAAGATCTTCAACATCTCCCATAAAGATCGTCGCTTTTTTTACCTAAAATCTTTCTTTATATCCTGGGAAAAAGAAAACATAAAAGGTTGAGCTCAAATACTCAGTAAGGGTAAACAAAAGAAATGTCAATCACATCATATACATAAGAACATAACTTTTGGAAATCTTAACCTGCAAAAGAAATCATAATTTCATAACATGGAATAAATCATAGTAGTGAAAAGTTAACCCAATAATCATAACATAAAACATGAAACTTTTTGGCATACACACATAATCATAGACAATCATTTCTTATTAGTCAAGACTCATTGCCAAGACTATCTTAGTGGACAGAGTCCATTTCTAAACCGAGTTCACTACTCGTTTGAGTCATGTTTCACTAAACCGGTTCAAACTGCCGTTCCAGCCATATATATCTCATGAGATATAAAATCTTTACCCAATGCATTGGAGGGAAATACAGGTCTCACCCATCTCATAATGATACCATTATTATGTGTGCCACAAAATCATAAACCATACATCATAACATAACCCATGTAATAAAAATGGGAATCATAAACATCGTGACATCATAAAACAATTCATATAAGATAAAGGAATTCATAAAAATATTTCCATGACAACATAATCAAATCCATTTAATAATAGGGATATAAACAAAAGCCTTTATTATCTTAGATGGAAAATAATTTTGATAAAACACTTGAACTCCATTCTTGAAGAAAATATCCTTTCTACTTCAAAAACTCTTTTCCTTACTTAACATGTCATACAATTATAAACTAAAAGAAGTCGATTAAAAATAAACATGAAAATTTGTAAAGGAATATTCTTGGAAATATTTTTTTAAAAATCAATTCATGCCGTATAAGTTAAAAAAACATTCTTCATACTTTTGTCGAAAAAGTCAAAAAGTACCTCGTACGAAAAACGACAAAAGATTTCTTTCATATCTTTTACTAAAAACTCACTGAAGGGTAAAATTGGATTTAAAAAATTGTTGGTGGAAGGAAATAATATTACATATTGAGGAAACATGGATTTGGATGATAAAATACACCCCAATAAATACGAAAGTATAAATAATCTCAAATAAAAATGAGATTGTGATATTTTCACTTACCTTAGGTCCGATTTGCTTCATAAGTATCCGAAACTCCTGTGTAATGATTTAAATAATGTCATTGACTTATTCCAGAATCATACGCATTTTTATGATATCATATATGGTTCACTTATGACTTTATATTACCCGTTCTTTTGTAAATTCCAAGTTAAAGAGCGTTTTGTTTAAAATCGTTTCATTTAACATCTGTGTTTTGACTTGTAATTATTCATATGATTACTTAGATCAAGATTACTTAATTATAGAATATAAACCATTATTTATATATAATATATATTCAGAATATACATATATATAATAGATCAGTAAATGGAAGGAAATACACTGTTCATGGAGACGGTAGGTCACACGTACGCATGAACGCTGTTTTCGTTTCCTTATTGAGTTGAATGGAATTAAGTAGATGACATACATATATATACACATAAATCCAGTATCATTATTATGTCATATATTTCATGATTACTTATTATATATACTTTATAATCATTCATGAATGGTTAACGTGGAGAATGAATCTCATCGCGTCGTGGAGACGGTAGTCCGTACGTACGCACGAGCGATAATATCGTTCTCATGATCATGGAATTGTATTGGAGTGTATGTATACTATTTCAGAATCAATATAACTTTACAATAATCAAATATAGTTATTATTTACCCTATTATACCCATCCTAGTGAGGTGGTGGTGGAAAATTGATTACACCACAGCGTGGAGATGGTATTCTATACATACGCACGTGCGGTGATTTCGTTTTCCGTAGGATGAATAGATGGTGAAATAGGGTTGTTTCATTATTATAATAATATATAAGTATATGAGTTATACTTATTTTATTACTTCATAATTAAGAAACCAAATAATTATAATTGGAAGAAGAAATAAAGTTGAAAGAATCGGTAAAAGACATTACCTCTTCTTTGAAGCGCCTCTTTGAGATCTACTTTTAGGGCACTATAATTGGTCTTTGAGGAAGACTAGAAACTATAGTATGTTTCTAGGGAAGTGTATAAGAGAATTTGGCAGGGGTTGGCCGAGCGTGAAGGCTCAAAGTGGTGTGAGGAAGAGAGGGAGGAGGTGCCCTTTTATATGAAAGGAGAGGGGCACCTTTGGAATACCTAAAAATATTATTTTATTATAAAGCCAAATTTGGTTTTAAATTGATCAAAATTGATTTATTTATTAGCTAAGGTGGGAATGAGTCGGAATACTCTCATCCAATAGAATTTAGACAAGTTTAAGTTCCTATTTTAACTTTATCATTTAGATTTTACATTAAGTTAAATAATTTTACTTTTACTGTGTCTTCTTGTGTTCTTATACTATAAGCTTAATAAACATACTATAATCAGCCAAAAGAACCCCAAGTTGCATATTATTAATATATATAAACTTATCTAAGTCATTTTTCCAAGCCTTATATTTTTAGAAATAAAATAACAATTAATAATATAATATTTTAAAAAAAAACTATTTTATGTCAATTTTGACACTATTTAGTAATTGATTTTTGTGAAAATCATAACAGAATGATTAGTTCAAAAAACGTTAATTAAATAAATACTAACATGTCATATTAACCTAGAAAATTAGTGGAATTCATAAAAAGTCTCAAATTACATTTATTGGGGTATTTATAACATCAATTATGTAAATATTTCATTATTAAGATAATTACTGCATCATCGTTGTGTCATATATAAATTAACATATTTAAAGTCTAAAAATTACAAATAAAATATCTTTATTTATGAAATCTTTATATCTTTATAATTAATATTTATAGTCGAATTTATCTTATGTATTACCCTATATTAAAAATGATATACTTATTAAACTTTGATTTTAACTATTTTAACCCTTCTTTAAATAAATTAATAATAAATGTCCTAATCTGATCCAAGTGGGCCTAAATGGTCATATTTTATTCCTAAAGTATTTTTTGGTCTAATTAAACTTATTCAATAGAATTAGGATATGTGTTATGGTAATAATAATATCATTTTTACCCTTAATTACCCAATTTACTTCTAACCATGGTAAAAAAAGTAAGAAGTTACTATTCACCAAAAATTATTTTAATCTCATTGAATCACATTTTACTTACTGACATCAACCGTGTCTCTCTGATTTTTGAAATTCCACTCATAGAAGTGGTAAAATTAAGTTTTATGAAAAATTCATTTTTCTTAACTACCACTTAGTGGTTTCACAATTCATCAAAAAATGAAAGTTTCTAGAAAAATACCAAAAATTATGCCTAAGCTATATTTGATATTATGAACTAAAAAATCCTGTCTATTTTAACAAATTCAAAACATATCAGTTTCATTACTTAATTTAAAAAATAATTCCCGTTGTCAAAACAAATAGCGTGTTCTTAAGAGATAATAACTATCAAAAGATTGACACTTGTTTATGTCTAGTTTAAATGTGAAATTACATCCAATGACCAACATTGTATTAAATTTTAAAAATATATTCTAAATATAATTTAAAACCACTTAAATTAATAATTTATCACTATTAATTATTTTGATTAAAAATGTTGTTTTTAATTAAAATTTAGTAATTTTCACTATTCATAAGAAAATGAAAGTTATACGAAAAGTACCAAAATTTCACCCTAAGCTAATTTTGATATTCCAAATCCAAAAATGAAGTCCATTTTGAAAATAAAATTTAAAAAATTTCAAAAAGTGGTTATTACTATTCATAACGGCTAGTTTTAATAATATTATAATAGCATATCGTTGTTTAGTGAAACTCGGTATTGCGTACTACACATGCTATCGAGGAAGGTCGTGATTGCGTGTAATGCAAGGCAAGTAAAGGATGAGTGTTATCCAAGATTCTTTTGGTGTAGCGTACAACACAAGAAATTAATGAAATTAAAAAGAATATTTTTCATAAAATCTTGCGGTGTTAAATTCTACCCCCCTTAAAATGAATTTCGCCCTCGAAATTCATCGGGGTTATAAATGGTTTACTACTCGAAAGTTTCTTTAATAGAAACCCACATTGTAAAAAGGAATACCAAAACCAATCTTTAAAAACAAAAGTATGAAATGTAATGGTTACCCAAATAAACTAATCACTAGGTTTCCACATAGGTGAAAATATTGATATGGAAGAGAAATCTAACCATCATATTCTGATGGAGAGTGGTAGATAACATGGCTATGGGAAAGCCAGAAATCACAAAGCCATAAATTTGTGACGATCTAAGGTACCATCTTATTCATCAGATATAAGATCACTAGGACAAAATGTTTGGGTTTCAAGATCATTTCCCTAAAGTTGAAGAATTTGAATTAGAATAAATACTTAGTTTATTTTGGTACAATCTTAGTGTTTTTCGTGCCTTGAACAATTTCCACTTCATCTCTTAAAGAAATGATGTTGAATTTGTTATTCGTGATGTGTTAGCAGATCATGTGACAGAATGACGGGTCATTCCATCTGTCTCAAACAAAAGGTTAGAAAAGTTATCAAAAAATACATAAGTCAATCTATAGTGAGATTAATCATATATGGTTCCAAAAATGGACTTATACTTCATATATCATAATAAAACAAGTTTCTACTAAACAGGGACTTCATGTAGGCCAGTGGTAGGCGATAAAGGCCAGTCGCACTTCAGTTGTGGGTTCGATTCCCACAGCCTTGTCCAACGCGATGGGTTTTCACTCGTCCTGCAGGTTGTCCTTTTTCTACAGCTTTATTACTATAACATCCCATCAATAATATCGAAAAAGTTATATCCTTAAACAATAATAACTTATGTCCAACATAATCCATTCCAATTTTTAGGCTTATCTAAAATACTTCGGTCCAAGCTCATAGTATAAAGAAAATGATCATGTGAATGCCATCATTTATCCCCCATAAATATGTGAATACCTTTATCATGTATTCTCTTGATGAATAAATACCCATTGAACCTTATTGAAAACATGAATGCTGTTAAAAGTTAACTCCTTCCACATACCAAAATCCTCAAAATTCCATATACTCAAACCATGATATCACTTAGTCCTTATATCAATCATGAGCTCATGAATACCATCAAACATCTAATTATCTTCCTATCCCTTCATTATGCGCATATCACCTTCTTACCAAAAATATCTCAATCACATTACATGGTTACAGGTACCATTTAAAACCACAATAGACCAATACATAAATATTCCAATATTCCACGATACTATATACAACATTAATTTGGAATCACATTGCATAAACACTTAATCATTCCACCACATCGTTGTCATATTCAACATCGCCAGTAGTCATCGCATGTGACTTCCCATTGTCCTTTGCCTTAAGTGGTTTCTCATGTCGATCATCACCAACCCTTGGAATAGGGAATTTATTAGCATAATGCCCCATTTCCTTGCACTTGAAGCATTGAAGTGTTGGTGGTGCGTTCTCTGCAGTCTTTTCTTTATTCACATCATTAGAAACCCATTTTCCATTACTTCGACACTCAGCTGCTCGATGACCTTCTTTTCCACACTTAAAACATTTTCTAGTCCCTTTAAGACAATCTCCACCGTGCTTCTTTCCACACATAGAGCAGATGAAAGCATTCATCTTCCTTTCACAGTTATTCTGAGATTTCTCCTTGAACTCTATCTTTTTTTTCTTGTCAAAACTATGAGATGGATAAGTGACACCAACTTCCATTTCTACCTTGATGGCACAACACACAATTTCTTCAGAGCTACTGAAGTCTCTTATAGCTAATGCCCTTAGAATATTTGGTTTTAAGCCACTAAAGAATCGATCAACTTTACTTTCAGGTTGGATGATAAATCCAGATGCATACCTTGCAAGCCTTGTAAAATTTGCTTCGTATATACCAACAGATTCATCATCCTTTTACTTTAGTTCAATAAACTCCTTCTCCATCTTTGTTTGAAGAATACTAGGGAAGTACTTATTGAAAAATAATTTCTTGAAATCATCCCATTCCATGGACTCAA
Organism: Viscum album; assembly: GCA_963277665.1. Classification (NCBI taxonomy): domain Eukaryota; kingdom Viridiplantae; phylum Streptophyta; class Magnoliopsida; order Santalales; family Viscaceae; genus Viscum; species Viscum album. The sequence continues at coordinate 1,424,834,188 of OY728156.1, read as the reverse complement.
TTTCATCTCTTTGCCTTGTATTCTTGATAAGATTCAACCATTGATCAGCTTCACCTTCCAAACGATATACTGTTAAGATGACTTTATCATGTTCAGAACATTGAAGAACTGAAAATATCATTTTCAGTGGTACTGATCCATTGTTCAGCAACAAGTGGATCTGAAGACTCACTGAAAGAAGGTGGACGTTGCCTCATAAAGGACTCAATAGAATATTGTTCCCTTCTCTACTAATTTGGTAGTCCAGAATGATTCATAGCTTGTGTAAGTATAGAAATAAGATTTTTCACTCCATCTCCCATAACATTTGTTTGATCAAGAGGATAATCATTGCATTGTCCATTGCATTGATCAACATGGTTTTTTCGGGTTCTAGCCATCATCTAAAACCCAAAAAGAATAGTGTGAGAGGCAAAAATCATGCTAGGGAAAACAACATAATAAAGGGCAGTACCTTCAATATCTAACATCTTAGGTTACCGTAATTCTAGTACTATAAACTATACTTATACTTAACCTTAGGGACATCCCTAGACATACCTTAGAAATATCTCCAGGGATCTCACTAAAGTTCTCACATCCTAGTTTCCAAAGGTTGACTAAACCTTTCCTCTGATACCAACTGTAGAGACTCGAAGCTTAACGTACATGGACATTACATTACTTTTGCGGAATACATAGTACATAACAAAAACACACACACAAGGACCGTAATAGTTTAGTGTATATGGAAACTTGGACTATAATCTTCTAATCGTGGAGAAAAATCTTCAACATCTCCCATAAAGATCTTCTCTTTTTTTACCTAAAATATTTCTTTATATCCTAGGGAAAGAGAACATAAAAGGGTGAGCTCAAATGCTCAGTAAAGGTAAACAAAAGAAATATCAATCACATCATATACATAAGAACATAACTTTTGGAAATATTAACCAGTAAAATAAATCATAATATCATAACATGGGATAAATCATAGTAGTGAAAAGTAATCCCAATAATCATAACTTAAAACATGAAACTTTGTGGCATACACACATAATCATAGAGAATCATTTCTTATTAGTCAAGACTCATTCCCAAGACTATCTTAGTGGACAATGTCCGTTTCTAAACCGAGTTTACTCCTCGTTTTAGTCCGGTTTCACTGAACTAGTTTAACCTGTCGTTCCAGCCATGTCTATCTCATGAGATATAAAATCATTACTCAATGAATTGGAGGGAGATATCGGTCCCACCAATCTCATAATGATACCATTCTTATGTGTGCCACAAAATCATAAACCATACATCATAACATAACCCATGTAATAAAAATGGGAATCTTAAACATCGTGACATCAAAAAACAATTCATATAAGATAAAGGAATTAATAAAAAATTTTCTATCACAACACAATCAAATCTATTTAATAATAGGGATAGAAACAGAACCCTTTATTATCTTAGATGGAAAATAATTTTGATAAAACACTTGAACTCCATTCTTGTGGAAAATGTCCTTTCTACTTCAAAAACACTTTTCCTTTCTTAACATGTCATACAATTATAAACTAAAAGAAGTTGATTAAAAATAATCTTGAAAATTTGAAAAGGAATATTCTTGGAAATAATGTTTTAAAAATCAATTCATGTCGTATTAGTAAAAAAAACCTTCTTCGTACTTTTGTCGGAAAAGTCAAAAAGTACCTCGTATGAAAAACGACAAAAGATTCCTTTCATATCTTTTACTAAAAACTCACTGATGGGTAAAATTGGATTTAAAAAATTTTAGGTGGATGGAAATAATATTACATATTGAGGAAACATGGATGTGGATGATAAAATACACCCCAGTAAATACGAAGGTATAAACAATCTCAGATAAAAATGAGATTGTGATATTTTCCCTTACCTTAGGTCTGATTTGCTTCGTAAGTGTCCGAACCTCCTGTATAATGATTTAAATAATGTCATTGACTTATTCCAGAATCATACTCATTGTTATGATATCATATATGGTTCACTTATGACTTTATATTACCCGTTTTTTGTAAATTCCATGTTAAAGAGCGTTTTGGGTAAAATCATTTCATTTGTCGTCCGTGTTTTGACTTGTAATTATTCATATGATTACTTAGATCATGATTACTTAATTCCAGAATATAAAACATGATTTATATATAATATATATTCAAAATATACATATATATAATAGATCAGTAAATTGAATGAAATACACCGTTCATGGAGACTATAGGTCGTACGTACGCATGAACACTGTTTTCGTTTCCTTATTGAGTTGAATGGAATTAAGTAGATGACATACATATATATATAAACATAAATACAGTATCATTATTATTTCATATATTTCATGATTACTTATTATATATACTTTATAATCATTCATGAATGGTTAACGTGGATATTAAATCTCATCGCGTCGTGGATACAGTAGTCCATACGTACGCACGAGCGATGATATCGTTCTCATCATCATGGAATTGTATTGGAGTGTATGTATACTATTTCAGAATCAATATCAATTTAAAATAATCATATATAGTATTTATGTACACCATTATACCCATCCAAGTGAGGTGGTGGTTGAAAATAGATTACACCACGGCGTGGAGACGGTATTCCGTAAGTACGCACATGCGGTGATTTCGTTTTCCGTAGGATGGATAGATGGTGAAATAGGGTTGTTTCATAATTATAATAACATATCAGTATATGATTGATACTGATGTAATTACTTCATAATGAAACAACCTTAGAAGAATATGTGGAAGAATAAATAAAGTTGAAATAATCGGTAACGGACATTACCTCTTCTTTGAAGCACCTCTTAGAGATCTCCTTTTAGGGAACTAAAATTGGCCTTTGAGGAAGACAATAACCTCTAGGATGTTTATAGGGAAGTTTAGAAGATAATTTGGCAGGGGTTGTCTGAGATTGAAGGCTTAAAGTGGTGTGAGGAAGAGAGGGAGGAGGTGCCCTTTTATAAGGGAGGAGAGGGGCACCTTTGGAATAACTAAAAATATTGTTTTATTATAAATCTAAATAGAGTTTTAAATAGCTCCAAATTGATTTATTTCAAAGCTAAGGTGGTTCTGGGTCAAAATCCTCTCATTCAATATAATTTAGAAAAGTTTAGGTTCCTATTTTAACCTTATCATTTAGATTTAACATTAAGTTAAATAATTTTACTTTTACCGTGTCTTCTTGTGTTCTTATACTATAAGGTTAATAAACTTACTATAATCAGACAAAAGAACCCCAAGTTGTTTATTATTAATATGTATAACCTTATCTAAGTCATTTTTCTGAACCTTAGATTTTTATGAATAAAATAACAATTAATAATATAATATTTGTTTTAAAAAATATTTTATGTCAATTTTGACACTATTTAGTAATTGATTTTTGTGAAAATTATAACAGAATGATTAGTTCGAAAACAGTTAATTAGATCAATACTAACATGTCATATTAACCTATAAAATTAGTGAAATTTATAAAATGTCTCAAATTACATTTATTGGGGTATTTATAACATCAATTATGTCAATATTTTATTAATAAGATAATTACAGCATCATCTTTGTGTCATAAATAAATTATCATATTTAATGTCTAAAAATTACCAATAAAATATGATAATGTAGGAAATCGTTTTAGCTTTCTAATGAATATTTATAGTCGAATTTATCTTATGTATAACCCTATATTAAAAATGATATACTTATTAAACATTGATATTAACTATTTTAACCCTTCTTGAAATAAATTAATAATAAATGTCTTAATCTAATCCAAGTGGGCCTAAATGGTCATATTTTATTCCTAAGAATTTTTTTGGTCGAATTACACTTATCCAATAGAATTAGGACATTTGTTAGGGTATTAATAATATCATTTTTACCCTTAATTACACTATTTACTTTTAACTGTGGTAAAAAAATTAAAAAACTATTATTCACCAAAAATTATTTTCATCTCATTGAATCACATTTTACATACTGACATCAACCGTGTCTCTTGGATTTTTGAAATTCCACTCACAGAAGCGGTAAAATTAAGTTTTATGAAAAATTCATTTTTCTTAACTACCACTTAGTGGTTTCACTATTCATCAAAAAATGAAAGTTTCCAGAAAAATACCAAAAATTAGGCCTAAGCTGTATTTGATATTATGAACTCAAAAATGCGGTCTATTTTACCAAATTCAAAAAATATCAGTTTCATTAATTAATTTAAATATTAATTTCCATCGTAAAAACAAATTGCGTGTTCTTAAGAGATAATAACTATCAAAATATTGACACCTCTTTACGTCTCGTTTAAATGTGAAATTACATCCAATGACCAACATTGTATTAAATTGTAAAAATGTATTCTAAATATAATTTAAAACCACTCAAATTAATAATTTATCACTATTAATTATTTCTATTAAAAAGGTTTTTTTAATTAAAATTTAGTAATTTTAACTATTCATCAGAAAATGAATGTTATCTGAAAAGTACCAAAATTTCACCCTAAGCTAATTTCGATATTCCGAATCTAAAAATGAAGTCCATTTTGAAAATAAAATTTTCAAAATTTCAAAAAGTGGATATTACTATTCATAAGGGCTAGTTTTAATAATATTTTAATAGTATATCGTTGTCTAGTGAAACTCGGTATTGCGTACTACACACGCTATCGAGGAAGGTCGCGATTGCGTATAATGCAAGCCAAGTCAAGGATGCGTGTTGTGCAGGCTTATTTTGGTGTAGCGTATAACACAAGACATTAATGAAATTAAAAAGAATATTTTTCATAAAATCTCGGGGTGTTACAGTCTCCATTATCCAATTCCAAAATTGAGTCCCCTGACCACTGATGATGCCTCTAGGCACTTCAAATCTATAAAATAAGTTAGACATGACAAAATCGTGAACAAAGTTTTCATCGTCATCCCTGGAAGCATTCATATTCCTCCATTTGGAAACATAATCAACTTGAAGAATGATATAAGAATTTCCAAATGACAACGGGAAAGGTCCTATAAAATCAATCCCCCAAACTTCAAAACATTCAAAAATATTTAGTGCATTTTAAGGCATTTCTTTTCTTCTTGAAATATTTCCTAAAAGGCTACATTTTCACACATTTTGAAAAAATCATGAACATCATTAAAAGGGGTGGTCCAATAAATTACAGATTCTAAAACTTTCCATGATGTCCTTTGAATTTTAATGTGGCCTCCAAAATCTAATGTGTGAAATAACTGAAAGACATATTTAACTTCGCATTCTAGAAAACAACTTCTTATTACTTGATCATTACAAATAATCCAAATAAATGAATGATCCCAAATATAATATCTAGATTCAACTTTCCGTTTTTGAATTTGGTGAGAATTGAAAAAAATGGGACATGAGATGTAATCAAATACTTTTCCTTGTCAGTATTCCAAGGCACTTCTCCTTCAATCAGGTACAACTGATCTCCTGAAATTTGATCATTTAGTGGCTCTTTTTTGGAATTTCAATTTCCGCAGTGTTTGGAAGTATACTTAATTGATCGACCACTTGGTTCTCAGATAATTTCATTTCAAAAACTTGAATATTTAAGTCTTATAGTAGTGTAATCCATCTCACCAGCATCAATTTAGCACCCACTTTCTTCATTAAGTACCTAAGAGCTTCATGATAAAAAAACACAGTGATTTTTGTTCCAAACAGTTATGATCTAAATTTTTTGAAGAAAAAACAATCGCTAAAAACACTTTTTATATGGTTGTGTAATTAAATTGGTACGAATCTAGGGTTCTTGAGGCATATTAAGTGACTTGTGGCCTACCCTCAATTCATTAATAAATGAGTCCTCCAAATACATGGTTAGAATCATCACAAAGTAGCACAAATGGTTCTTCCAAATATGGTGACGGAATCATGGGTGGTGAAATCAATATCTTATTCAACTCATCAAAGGTTTATATAAATATTCCATTAAAATGAAAATCGACATCTTTCTAATGTAATCAATAGTGAGGGAGAGAAATATTACTAAAATCATTGTTAAACCTCTTGTAGAATCCTTCATGTCCTAAAAATGATCAAGAATGTTTCACATAACTTGGATAAGGAAAAAAAGTATCACATTGATTTTTGATTTATCCACTTCAATGAATCTATGAGAAATGAAATTCCCATAATCAATTCCTCCCTCAACCATAAAACAACAATTTTCAAAATTAGAAAACTGTATTTTTTTCAATGAATATTTTCAAAACTTCTTCCATGTTTTTCAAAAAATGATCAAATTAATATCTAAAAACTGTGAAATCAACATAGAAAACGTCCATGAAATTTTAAATTTTATTAGAAAATATATATTCCATGAACCTCTGAAATGTACTAGGAGCATTACATAATATAACTGACATCCTTTTATATGAAAAAGATGCTAAGGGGCATGTAAATTTCATCTTCTCTAGATTATCGAGAGCAATGGGTATATGGAAGTGACCTGAAAATCTATACAAAAGCCAATATTGTGTTCTCCCTGCCAATTTCTCCAACAAATTTTTATTGAAAGGTATGGGGAATGATCTTTCCAGGTGAACTGATTCAATTTCCTAAAATCAACACACACACTCCAAATATTTAGAATTCTCGTATGGATTAACTCATTGATTTCATTCCTTATAGTTTCCATACTAGTTTTTTTGGAATTTCATAAATGGGGATAACCCACTATGAGTATAATATGGGATAGATGATCAGGGCTTCCATGAGATTCTCGATATCCTTCTTCACAACCTCCATAGAGGTGGGATTCAACCCGCTACTGGGATTCTTAATAGGTTTGGAATATCCCTCATATAAAATTATATGTGAAAATATTTTTGGGATTATTCTAGGGTTATCACCTAAGCTCCAACATTTTCCAAAACAATCTCTCTCAAAAGAACTATCGAAGAGTTTTCTTTGGTTTTAGACTGATTATTTTCAATAATTACCTTTAATTTCTCTCTATCCATATAGTATACATATTGAAAATCATTGGGGAGTGGTTTCAATTTCTATTCAGGGATATTTTCTAGGGATGAAATTAAACTAACATTACACACATCCAAAGGTCGGACCTCCTGTATACAAGAAACCATATCATCTTACCCATCACTGAAGAAATCAACAACAAAAACAGAAATTTTTTCTTTTTCCCAAATAAAATCAGACTCTCCAATGTTTTGGTTGTTCAAATGTTCATTAATTGAAAAAAATTTATCCAGTATAAGAATTCACCGAGCATACTTGATTATTTAATGGGTTCAGTACCAACATCATGGGATAGTTCAAAGAGGGAGTGATCATACATTGGGTGCCTCATGGATTCCAAAATGTTGAAGGGGAAAGTTTTATCTTTAAATTCCATGGTGAGTATTCCTTAGTTGAAATTAATGATGAGTTTTATTATCTTCAAGAAAGGTCTCCCCAAAATTATTGGTGAGTTTTATGGTATCTTATCTTCTTGCATATTCAACACATATAAGATAGCCAGGAATCAGAGATCATTGACATTCATCAGGACATCCTCAAGAACTCTAGCTGGGAAATTATGGATTTGTTTTCAACATGGACTAACACTCTTATAGGATTTAAGTATCCCATATGCAAAGAAGTGTACATTAAGTTAGGAAATACACTAATTGAATCACCTATGTCACTCAAAAAATTAGATAAATTTAATGAAGTAATGATTCATAAAATGAAAAATGTCCCTGCAAATTGACATTTTTTTGGAATATGCGGTGTGATAAGGGGAGAGACACTTCTCTCCACGTGGATTCATTCATTCCTAAGAAGTATTATCCTTCTGGTGCAAATATCATTCAAAAAAAAGTTCATAAATTAGAATTTTGTTGACTGCTTGAACATGGGGTATATTGATATCCAATTTATAAAAGGTGTCCAGAATTTCTATCTGAAGTGTTTCTTCTTGTATTTTCTAAGATTAAATAATTCTTAGTGGAAATACTGGGGGTATGTATTTATTCTCCATTTTTTACCTCTCATTGGAGTTTCTTGTCTATTATTCCTCTGCATATCCTTATCCTCATATTACTTTTATTTTTTATGGTGGATTTTCATAGAATTTTTATAATTTTCCATATCATTCTCCATCAGAATGGGTGGTATTGTTTTAGCTTCAAGGTTGGATAGAGGTGGGAGTTATTTTCCACTTCTTGTTATAATTTCATTGAGTGTCTCATTAGGATTTGGTATTTTTTGGGAAGGGATTTTTCTTGGTTTTTTTGGGAATGATTTCAACCTGACTTCCCACCGTGTCTTCCCTATGGAAAAAACATATCCATTAGGCCCAAATACAATTATTGTAGTTTTTACAATGATGGATTTGTGCAATTGGATGGTTTCTCATATGTATCTAATGAAAATGGTGGTTTATTAAAGTATTTTTGTTGTTGTAAGGGTTTTTTATTAGATTATTATGATATAAGAGGGTTTTAGTATTGATGTTGTCAGTAAGGAGGCTCATTAGGGAACTATTTAGGATTGAATAATCTCATTTAGTTTTTTCAGATTCTATATCCTTACTGGTTTTGGGGTTAATGTGGTTGATTCTACCAGAATTGTCAAGGTTGGAAGGTTGTAGCATAGTATATTGTCCCATATATCCCATTATTTTGGTCAATATAATGAGTGTAAGAATAACATAGACAACATACCTGAGTTAAATCTTGTTGTCCAATTTCTTGAGTACAATCTATTTGATAGACTATATTTGAATGGTCATGAACATTAGATTAATCAAAATTATATGAATCAATTGTTTTCATCTCATGTATCTACCATGTACGCATACCTCATGTTCAAAATTGTTATCAGTTTTGGCAATCTTCTCAATCAGACATGAAACATCAACAGGTGACTTGTCGATCAGAGATCCTCCCAATGAGGTGTCTAGAAGATTTCAATCATTGTCAATAATTACACGATAGAATAACACAATGAGTTTATTTCCCTCTATTTCATGATGTGGGCAGCTAGCACACGGATTTTTGAAACTCTCCCAATAAACATAGAGGGCCTCTCTAGTTGACTATTATATGACATAAATCTACTTTTTATTGAATTTCTCTTGGATGTGGGAAGGTATGTTTACATGAAGTCTCTTTTTAAATACTCGCAGTCACTGATATTCCCTGGTTTGAGATTTTACAACCACTCTTTAGCTGATCCTTCAAGTGATATGGGGAATTCCCTCCATTAAAATTGGTCCTCTGGTTCTCCAATTAGACTGAAGCTTGAGCAAGTGATGTTGAACTCTTGCGTGTTCCAATTTTGGTCTTCTCTTAGATGATAATGAAATTTTAGAAGGACATAAATCATATTGAAATGAAATTCAAAAAAATTTGGGGCAGTAGGTGTAATGTGTTTGTTATTTTGAATATAAAATTGGGGTTTGCATGGATTGTGAAAGGATTGGTTGGGATTTTCAGCCATGATTTGATGTTCAGATTGAACACATATAGTGTCACTTGATTAAATGAGGTTTATTTCCCTAAAATTGGATTGATTTTTTAATACTTTGTCTATTGTTCTTTCAATTTTAGGATAAAATTGATTTAAATTGTTAGTTGAACTGCGGGTTTTTTAGTTTTGAATTTGTTTTAAGTAACACTGCCTCCCAAAAATGTTGCCTTGTTTGATTTATTCCTATTGAGGGGAATTTAAATACAATTTTTATTTTCTCTATGTTTAGTAAAGGAAATAAACCGAGGAAGTATTCCAAAGAGGAGTGCACATAAAATAGTTTGTCACTTTTAAACTAGGGTAAAAATGTACTCCTTCAATAAGAAAATGATTGAAATGATATTTGAAATTCAAATGATTGAAAACAATGATATTATAATGAAAATTAGTTTGAGGTCTATTTCCCAATTGTAATTATATTCTTATTCAATTTAATTCTTACCTCTTCTTATGAGTTGATTAAACTGAGATTCTACAACCATTTCATCCCACTTCCTTGGCAAAATTGTGATGGTGAGAGAAAATCTTATCAAGATCTCAATTTCGTATACTATGCTTAAATGTTAAAAATAGTTGCAATAAATATCCCCAATTAACTTGGTAAATACACAATCATGTCTTGTTTTCCCCAAATAATCATGAACATCCACTACCCCCATTAGACATACAGAAGATCATCGATTACATTACTACTAATCCATGGTCTATTCCGTCGTATTTAAACCAAAAATCAGTGGAGGGTCATAAAGATCATTTACAGAAGAAAAAATAAATAATGAAACTAAAATTTAATAATGATCTCACTTTACAATAAAATACACTATATGAAATTGAAAATAGCTTTGAAGACGAAGAAAATTTCATTAAATTATGTCCATGAACTCAATCATTAAAAAATAGAAAACTAACCCTTACATAGTCACTCAGAATTTTTACCCCACCATGGTAAGGGTAATCGATATGAATAGAGAATAAGAAGGAATTAAAAATTTATCGAAAATAAAATAAAAAAAGGCAGAAATCCAAAAATTTCACTTCTTCGGTGTCATGGAAGGATTGGGATGGAATGAGATGCCTTGAGAGAGAGGATCTCCCATCCTTTTATAGGAATAATTTGTCCCTTAAACATTGATGTGTATTATCCACAATAAATGTAATCTTCACTCAATTTACCCTAAATTAATTTTGTTTCATAATACCATCTCTATCTCACCTCAAAATTTCAGCATATTGGGACATGAATTCCTAGATTTATTCTCGTTTTATTTTGAAAATTTATTCTTTCTAGACAGACTCCAAATTGAAAACCACTAGATTATAGTACCCTAATTACCATTAATACAGCCAATTAACGTATTTTTTCCTTCATTAAAGTTGTTCTGAAAACTTTTTTCCCATCCTCCCACCACATAGAAATTTTTCCCATAATAAATGAGTTAGGGACCCATCAAAAAAAATTGATAAATCTATAAATAGTTTTCTTTGTGTGATTTGTGAGCTTCTTTTGAGCTTCCATATGGTCAATTCAGTTTTTCATCAAGAAGGATGAAATAAATCTTTATATGTGTAGAATACTAAAAATAAATAATTTAACAATTTTAATTAGTATATAAAATTGTATGGATATGATATATAAATAATTTAAACTAATTTAAAATCCAAAATGATCCAATTTAATGATTATGCTTAAAATACCACCAATATCATAATATATAGCAATTTATCATATTGTAATACTTTGGTGGGATTTAAAACAATTGAATTAAATGTAAATTTTTTGAAAATATTTTCTTTATCTAGATGATTTATCTATTATCCATATCACATGTATATATATAGGATAAGTTGTAGGACTACATGGATTAGCACTATCCATTATAACTAAACATTATCTAACTTTTACCATAATGTTCTAGAGAATTCATCATTGATTTTTGGGTATAGATATGACTTTTTTTAATACTTATAAACCTCATTGAGATGCCCAGTTTGAGAGAAGAATCAAAAATATTGACGATGTGATGAGATCTTGTTCAAATTATTTCAATGTATTTAGGTATCAACTCATTCCTCAAGTTGTCTTATCATTTAATAATACATAAAATTATATCATTATTATGGAACCTTATGTGAATCTGTATGAGAAGAGGTGTCTAACTCTATTATGGATGGGTGATGATGGAGATAGGAAGATGGTGGGACATAAACTTATTCAAGAGATGTTTGAGAACTTTCAAACCATTTATTGCCAAATAAAATCTATAAAATATTAAAAAAATAGACATAACATCCTCAATTAAAACTAGAGTTTAAGGTTGGATATAAATTTTTTCATTATTTTTTACTATGAATAAAATGGAATATATTTTGGATGAAAATAATTCATAGTGGTGGACATATCAAAACATTTGAGACCATTGATCACATCATAGATTTAGAATATCTACTAGAAAATACACCTAACATATCGAAGTATCATTATGTGTTCTATGTATCACTCTTATGTATGTAAAAACTAGACATATCATATATACTAAATCCAGAGTTTGTACACTTACAGAATGATATTTTATATAAGGTGAATCTAGTGAAGATCTTGGATCCTTGAAACAGTGTAACAACATGAACATTTCGAATGATAACTGTTTCCTCAAAATGTGAGTTATATTAATTGGTACTCAATAAAACTATATCCCTTAAATAATGAACTAATTATAATTGAAATATATCCTTTTTGTTTTGATTATTATATGGAAGATGGTCAATTATGACAGTTAGACTATTTGATCATCAGAAAAAAAAATTAATGAAATGATTAGTGTAGTAAATAGAAATGATAATTGTTATTGAATGCATATAAAAGATTCTATGGCCTCATCTAGTAGAATCATGTCTATATTTCTCATTTATCTAAAGTTGGATGATGGTATCATCTTTGGGAATTTCCCATGACCAAGCCCAAGATGTTCTTTGAAATATTAAGCTTGAATAAAATTTCCTATGTTAAAAGTTTAAGTTAGTGTAAATTACCTCTCAGGCGATGTTATCTAAGCCGCCAAAAAATTATATCACCCTCACACATCTTACCCTATTGTCGTATGTAGGTGTCATAATGGGTTATGTGTCGAGGCCTTAGTCACTTAAGTTGTAATCTCATTGTTTTAATAAAAAAATTTCTTTATCATTTACTTTTTAGGAATGGTTTTACTTAATAAAATATATTTTTAATTAAGGAAAACATTATAAATTTATTTTCCTAGTAAAAATAGTACTTTTTATATATTTATCAATTATAAAAAAACATTTTGGATAAAGAAACAATATTTTTTAATTTCAATTGTCAAAATCAATCTAGGGTGAATTTTTAGAATTTTTCAAAGAAGATTCATATTTTTTATGAATAGTTAATATAAAGTAGTTTTTCATTCAAATAATTATTAAATGATTGATTATATGAAATTATTTTCAAAAAGAATTACATACATGGTTGTGATATGTAATATATTTGAAGTTTGATTTGATCAACTTAATTTTATGGTGATTAGTAACTTGACATTTTGGAATAGTAATATTTGAATTATGAATAGAAATATGAAAAATGGAATAGTAACCTCACTTAGGAAAGTATAAATATAATTTAGGCATCTTAAATATTAATGTGATATAATTATATAATAGTAAAACTAAATAAATGTTTTAGAAATTATTAGTGAAGTGTTGGTATTTTAATAAAACATAAATGTGTATTTACAATTATATAATTAAAATAATGATATAAATGAAATTAGGTTTCATAAAAAGGAGTTAATTGTTGAATTATACAAATTTAATAATTATTAGGGTGATTTTTTTGGATTTTACGGAAATAATTGAATTTTTAGTGAATAGTAAACATATAGTTTTGGGTTTGTGGTATATTTAATGACATCATTAATGAAGTAATAATTATGTAATAATTCTGGTAATCTCATGAGGATTAAAATATTATCATAGGTTTCCCATGTGGATAATATTAGGGGAAAATACAATTTTCAATCGCATGCTTTTTCAAATACCACTGCAAAGGTGTCTTTAGAAATTCATTAAAATATTACTCTGTTTTTCTATAAGTACCAACCCATTTATCAATTATATTTCATTGTAAATTATCAATAATTTATTTTATTATAGAATCACCACCCAATTAGACTTTCTAAGGATTCCTCAAACTCCCAAGGTCTTGATATTTGAGTTTTAGGAGCCACTGTTCAAGGTAAGGGAAGTCTCAAACCTCTTTTTCGTTACAAGTTCCATTTCATGTGGTATGTCTTTAAAATTTACATATCACATGGTTATGAAAATTTTATTTTATAAAATTGCATTATTTAGATTAATTTATGAAATATAGGCCCTTATCAAATCAATTTGTGATTTTTTCTAAAACTGAGTTTCATACCCGTTATACTACCAGATTTTCGTCTCAAAATTTATGTCTTTCTATCAATAAATTATTTTATTTTATTTTCTGGATACATAGACCTCTACCTTATCTATGGGTATTCACATGTATGAAAAAATAATATATTTTAATTTTGTTATTAACATAAATGATACATTCCTAACATTCTTTTGGTTTAAAATGACAATGGGGTCTAATTTTTAAGAACTTTCTAAAACACCATTTATTTGAAATGAACCGTATTTATTTTATTATCAAAAAGTTATTTATAATATGTTTAATTATAATATTTGTGGATAAAATTAATTAATAAATATTAAGGGTTCAACCTAATATATCATTTACTATTTGGGTAAATAATTTAATCTCTAGAGATTATAAGTTCCATGATACCTTGTTGAATAACCTTGGTAATTTTTATGACACATCGGTGATAAACCTTGGTGATATGATTCTGAATGACTCAATTAATTATTTTAGCCACATTTACCAGTAATTATTATTTTTATTATTATTATGATATTCCACTTTTTCATTCGTTAATTTAGTTTTTTAATCTATTATTGATATTCCTCAAGAGCATAAGTAAATTATTTTCCCTGATTTCCCTTATTAGGCCTTATGATTACCCTATTCATTGATGTCTGTCCCTAGGTTATAAGATGTAATCAATTTAGATAGGATGAAGCTTGAATAATTGTTCATGAGTAATAGAATAATATTTTTTCCATGATTAATATACCTTATTTAGAAGACATTAAACATAAAAGATACTCAGTTTGTAAAAAGATATGTAATGTTATGAAATTAAAAGGCAGGATTCTATAATCGGCATCAATGGGAGGTTTAGTCATTTCTGAAAATTAGGATTTTGAAAAAATAGGAATAACCTTAGGTAAAACTTTAAATATTCTAAAAATTTATTAAATTTTTGTGAAATATTAAGTATGTGATTTCTAGAAAAATAAATCCATGTCTAGATAAGAACAAGTTGATAAGGCTCAGGCATAGATGTATCTAGGGGTAAAACCCAAAACACCACTTTGAGTTTGACTCAAACGAGAACTGTTACATGACAACTATCTTTTTCAAACTCCTATATTAACACTCTTAGGGTATATAATAGATTAATCAAATTTTTTATAAACTATTATGATGGATTTTTTGAAATTTTAATTGTTTTTAATAATTAAAAAATTTAGGAAAAATGTTTTGAGACATAAGATTCATTTAGAATTATAAAATTATTAAAATAAACACTTTTCTCACTAAGTTCATCTTCTTTAATAAATTTTAAGGAAATAGGAGGAACTTTGTAAATGTTTAGTGCAACAGAATATGAAATGACGGCCATCCAATGGATGCTAGAGTAGAAACAATCAGAGAATAATGAACCAAGTAACTCACATTATGGGTGATAAAAAAAATAAGGCTGATTGAATGGTTTCACCACAGAAAATAACAATATTATGTTGATTCCTTTATGTATCAATGACCACAAACATTTATTGGGTCTACTGACTCTTTGATTGAAAAATATTAAATAAGCTCCAAAGAAGATTGATTTTCTATACTTCGTTGTTAAAACCAAGGGAAAGTTACTCTTATTGTGTAATGTTTTGATGGAGAAGCTGATTAGTGGTGGGATATAATTGAAAACATGAGGCCAATAATGGATATTGAAGCTATGTATTGTGATGAGTTCATGGTAATCTTCTTTAATAAGTATTTCCCTTATTCAATGAGAATGAAAATGGTGAAATAATTCCTCAAACTAAAGTATAAGGGGAATGAATCTTTTGGAATATATGAGATGAACATAAAAATAATTTCCCTTTATACCTATATATTATTCATGGATCATAATGGGAATGTTGGTAGATTATTTGGAGAACTAAGCCCTCATATATAGAATAATTTAACCAACATAGACTATGACAGCTATGATGAAATCATACGGAGTTCTATGAAGGTCGAACTAGAGTTTTGTGAGATGCAATGGTCTCATAAATTGAATGAGATGAATAGATGTCTAGAGAAAAACATGGGTTGGATCATTGATCAAATATTATGGGGAAATCATGTGAAACATTCCACAAGTAACAAATGTAGGAAAAAAGAAGTCTAAGAATTTCCTATTCGAGAGAAGGAAGTGTTACAAGTTTGGAAGAGATATCCATATTTATTATAATTATAGTAGTGATTTGAAGCCTCAAATTATTGATACTATTGACAAAGATAATATGGAATATGCCCTTTTGAAGTCCAATGCTTCAAATTTGTATTTCTAGGGACATTTTATAACAACTATCCAAATCTGAGGGCAGTGGAGGAGAATCACCATCAACCTCATCATAAGCCAGGGGAGAATGTTCATGCATCTTTTATCATGTTATATGAAGATGAATATCCAAATGATGTGTTGAAAGGTACTCTCATTGTTATCTCGGATATAGAAAGTAATTTTCTTGATTATATTCATACGCATTCCATTTCATCTACGATGTCAAAAAATAATACAGAATCAATTCATGAACATCTAGAAGTAGAGTTATCAGTCAAGACTCCTTGAGGGATTATCCAATCATGATCAGTGTATATAAACTATAGTATTTACATAACAAAACACAATATTATTGAAAATCTAGTAGTTATTCCCATGATGGAATTCAACACTACACTAGGGATGGATTTTCTCTCATAGTATAATTTTAATATCAAATAATGAAGAAAGGAAATCTCAGTAGTCTTGCATAGAGAACCTAAAATTATCTTTAAAGGATATATATATTGACCTGAACTTTGTTTATAAGCACCATAAATAGAATTATTTATGGATATTATCAGTTAAGGTGAAGAAGTGGATGAATGTATAAGAATAAAAAATGTTCATATCATTCAGAAATACCTTGAAATATTTCTTGATGACTTTCCTAGACCTCCCCAAGAATGAGAGGTGGAGTTATCCATTAATCTCATTTATGGTTCTTAGTTGATATAAAAATACCTTATAGAAAGTAAAATGTAAGGTTGGAGGAATTAAAGAAATAACTTGAATATCTTTTGGAAAAGGGGTTTATCTGATCACGTGTGTCCACTTGGGGAGAATATTTTTCCTTCATGAAGAAGAAGGATACAAAAATATGGATACACATTTATTATAGATAACTTATCCTGATCAAATTGAAGAATAATTACCCTCCTTCAAGAATTAATGATTTATTTGGCCCACTTCATGGGGCTCAATTCTTATCCATGAAATATCATCAATCTGGTAGTCATTAATTGGGGATAGAAAAAGAACATAATCTAAAGGTTACCTTCCGGTCAAGATATGGTCACTATGAGTTTTTTTTCATTCCCTTTAGATTTACTAATGAACCTTTTATTTTTATATATTTTATTAGAGTCTTTAAATACTACCTTGATAACATTGTTGGAGTTTTTATTGATGACATTATGATGTATTCCAAATATTTCAAGGAGCATGAGGATCATATATGGTGGACTATAAAAACTCATAGAACCAAGAGGTTATTTGGAACATTCAGAAAGTCTGTGTTTTTCTTATATCAAGTTTCTATATTTGGTAACATTGTATTGAGTGAAAGAATATCATTCGACCCTAAAATGAAAAAGGATACATAGGAGTGGACACATCTTACAACAATAACTAAGATTAAGTGTTTCCTTGGGTTAAAAGAATATTGGAAGAGTCTTGTGAAAAAAATTCATGACATTTTAATCCACTAACCCTGTTAAATCAAGAATTGGTTTAGTTCACCTTAAAAATAGAGTGTGGGGAATGTTTCCAAGAGTTGATGAAGATATTGGTCACTTCACCCATGTTAAATGTACCCTCTATTAGAGAAGGATTCATTGTTTTTAGTGATGAATATTTGAAAGGTTTTGGGTGTATCCTCATAAAAAAGGTAATTAATTAAGCATCTCCATAGTAAAATTCTCATGTGAATAATTATTCAATATCTGATTTGGTGCTCGAAACAGTTGTTTTTTCCTAGTGGCACTATCTTTATGGGGAGAAATGTGATATATATACAGAAAACCAATGTTGGAAGTATATTTTCACACAAAAATAATTGAATATGAGACATAAGAGATGGTTGGAACTTCTTAAATACTATGACTGTTCAATTCATTATCACCCCAGAAGAGAAAAAAGTCATTGATGAATTAAGTAAGAAGTACCCTATTATTTTGTACTTTGTGAGGATTCAATGAGATCCTTTGATCAAAAATCTTGTAAAACTGGACATGGGAATTGTATGGTAAGGGACATTATCAACCCTATACCATTTTATTTCTCTACCATAGTAACTAGATAATATTAATAAATATAAAATATAAGATACTTTATTTTAGAATAAGTTTGAGAGTGTGAATAATGGGATGTTACCGGTGTTAAATATTGATCAAAAAGGTGTACTAATGTTTCAAAGAAGACGATGTTTTCAATAAATTTATGAAATAAATAAAGAGTTGATGGATTAAGCTATTAGTTCTAAATTATCTATATATCTTGGAAGCACTAATATTTATAGGAACCTTAGTGGTCATTATTTATTGGATAACATGAAAATGAAGATTGTTGACTACACTACAAGGTGTCTGATGGGTCAAAAAGTAAAGGTAGATAGAAAATGTTTTAAATGGGTATTTCAACCACTACCCATATCATCATGAAATTAGGATAATATCACTATATAATTTTTCAATTCCCTCCCAAGAACATCCAATGGGATCACTAAGATATGGGTTATAGAGGACCATCTCACAAATACTTCTAATTTTATCTTTATTTGGGGATAATTCTCTCTTTGCCAACTCACTAAGATTTACATGAAAGAATATGTAACGCTACATGGGGTACCACTTTCTATCATATATGATCATGATCCATAGTTCACAACAAAATTTAAGAGAATTATTTAGCATGCTACACATACAGAATTGAATTTTAGTACAGCCTATCACCCTCATCCAGATGGACAATCTGAATGGACTTTTTAGATATATGATGACATTTTGAGAACATGCTGAATGGAATTTAATGGTGGATGTGATAAAAATATCCCATTAGTTGATTTCTCATACAACAACATCACCCATTTGAGCATTCAAGTGGAGCCATATGATGCTCTATATGAGAAGATATGTATGACTCTTACTTGTGTGGATGAAGCTAGTGTGAGAATGATTTTTGGGCCTGATCTTATGAAAGAGGTTATAGAAGATGTTCATTCCATCCAATAATAGATAATGGATTCTTAGATATGGGAGAATATTTATACTAAAAATCATTGAAGGGACATGACAATTGATTTTGGTGAGAAATTATTCCATCAAATATCACCATGGAATAGAGTCATGATGTTTCGGATGAAAGGAAATTTCACCACTAGGTACATTGTCCCCTATGAAATCCTTGATCACATATGAGTAGTGGCCAATAGACTTTCACTCCCTCCAAATATATCACATGTTCATGAGGTTTTCCACGTATATCTCTTAATGAAATATATACTTGACCTTTCACGTGTAATGAATCCAAAGGTGGTACAACTCGAATATGACCTCACGTATGAGGAGATTCTGGTGGAGATCATGGAACATAGAGAAAAATTTCTACACAACAAGACTACCCGCCTTGTTACGGTGTTTTTGATGAACAAAAAATATAATGAAATGACAGTGGAACTGTATAAAAAATGAGGAAGAAGTACCCACATCTCTTCTCAATTGATATAATGAGTTGAAATTGCCAGAGAATTTTTTTAAGGATGGATAATGTAATGACCTAAATATTTTGAATGATAATTTTTTCCTCAAATTTTGTGTTATATAACTTTGTACTCAACAAAACTATATCCCTTTAATAATGAATTTATTATAACTAAAATTTGACTTTTAGGTGTCGACCGTTATTTGACTATTGGTCAATATAACTATTGAAAAGAATAAGTTTAATGTTATGATTAGTGTAATAAATAGAAACATATATTTTAAATTAATATAGTAAATATATTTAAGGGAATAAACCAGCAGAATTGGGTCGTACAATTCCCATTTACTAGATCTTTTAATGGAGGCAGCATCTTTGGAATTCACACTTGATCAAGACCAAGCATGGCTTCAACATTTTAAACATGAATGAAATCCCCTATAGGAGAAGTTCAATATAGTGTAAATTACCACTCGAGCGATGTTATATATGCTAACTCAAGAGTTTATCACCATCAAATACTTTACCATTAGATCATTTGCGGGTGTTATATTGGGTTATGTGTCAACGAATTGGTCACCTAAATTGTAATCCCTTTGTTTTAATAAAATTATTATTAAATAATTTTCAATTTAAGAAGAGTTTCACTTAGTAAAGAATACGTTTAATTAAGAAAAATTTGACAAATTGATTTTATATTTAAAAAAATTATGTTTTAGATATTTATAATAACTAGAGAATTATTATGGTTGAATAAATATTATTTTTTAATTTGAAATGTTAAAATTAATCTAGGGATATTTTTTCTATTTTTTATAGTTTCATATTTTTAATGAATAGTGAAAAAAACTATACATTTTCATTTAAATAATTAATAACTAATTTATTCTACAAAAATGATTTTTGAAAAATAGACATACACGGTCGTTATCAGAATGATTTTTAGACTCTAGTAGGATCAACATAATTATTTGTTGATTAGTAACTTTACCCATTAGAATAGAAATTCAACCCTTATGAATAGTAATATGAACAATGGAATAGTAACTTCTCATATGGAAGTACAAATATAATTTAGGAATCTTAAATGGAGTTTCGATGTAATTATATCAGAGTATACGTAAATAAATTTATTAGAAATTATGAGTTAAGTATTTGTATTTTTATAAAACATAAATGTTAATTTAAAACTATATAATTAAATATTATTATTTAAATGAAAATTAATTTTCATAATGTGGGTATCAATTTTTAATTCTACGTATCGAAAAATGGAATGTTTGAATTTTTTTGGGAATTTTCTGAAAGAGTTGAATTTTTATTGAATAGTAAACATAGAGTTTTGATATATTTTTGTTTTTTTAATGATATTATTAATGATGTAAAAATGGTGTAATAATTCTAGTCAAATCATGAAGGCTAACATATGATAATAGTTTTCCCATGTGGCCAATACCTTGGGCAAGCCCACGGTTTGGAAAATACCACTACGGAGGTGTCCTCTGGAATTAATTAACAACTTCCTCACTTTTGATTTAAATACCCACCCATTTCTACATTATATATCATTATCAATTCACTATAATCGAATATATTATAGTTTTACCTCCCTATGAATCATCCCAATGTTCCCTCAATCCCCCATTAACCCGATCATCTAGTTTTTTTAGTCACTATTTATGTTAAGGTAAATCTCAAACATATCTTTTCCTTTCAAGTTATATCTTATATGGTATGTATTTATAATATATATATAATGTTATTCTATCCATTATACATTATCCCTTAATTATATTAAGATTCAGGAAGGAATGGGAGACCCTTTTCCCCTTCCATTTTACTATTTTCTAAAACTGTGTTTGATACTCATTGTACTTTCGGATTTTCATCTCAAAATTTATCTCTTTTTATCAAGAATTTGTTTAATTTTCTTCTTTGAATACCAAATCCTCTCTATTATCTAGTTTTATTCACATTCATTTCAAAACTATCTACTTTAATTATTGGATAAAAATATATTAAACCTCGTTACCTTTTATGTGGGTTTAAAATGGAAAAAATTCTTATTTTTATAAATGTTCTAAAACACCATGATTTTGATGGGAACCCCATTTATTTTATTCTCCTAGTGTTATTTATAATATGTTTTATTATGATGTATATTGATAAAATTAAAAAATACTTATGAATGGTGTTCCCTGAAAGAACTACAATGAATTGGGTAAGTAATTTAATCTCTAGAGATGACATGTTTTATGATGCCTTAGTGAATAAACATTGTTATTTTTATGACACCTTGGGGATGAACTGTAGTGATATGATTATGAATGACTCAATGTAATATTGTATCCACATTTACATGTTATTATTCATGTTAATTTTATTATTATATTCATATTTCTCATGCCTTTATGTATTTCTTCATGTTCTTATTGATATTCCTCAAGATCACAAGTAAATTTTTCCCCTAATTTTCCCTTACTAGGCCTTGTGCTCACTCCATCCATTTATATAAATCCCTACGTTACGTGATATAATAAATGTACTTATGATGAATCAATTATATGCTTTCATGTAGAACATATGAATTTTTATTGTTTTCATGAGTTATGTACCTTATTTCCAAGACACTAAACTTTAATAAAACCATTATTTATAAATTAATTTTTAATGTTTTCAAATAAAAAAGGTAGGATGCTATAAACAGGGTTCTGAAAAATAATAAAACTCACTTGTAAAATAAAGATTAGTTGAAAACAAATTTTGAGAAGGAATAATGGAAACTAGAAGAGGTTTTTAAATACATGTACTCTTATGTTTTTTAGTATATACAATGAAATTTCTAGGGTGAACATTATTATGGGGTGATAATTGAATGAAATAAAACTTTGTAATTGAAATTATGTTTTGGTAGATTACATGAATTAATATAAAATTTATTTATATTAGAAACCTGATATACATTTCAATTTTTTTTATTATTCACCGTTATTAAATATCGTTATATTTTTTGTTTTGGGATTAAAAGACTATTAATAATCATTATAATTGATAATAAAGTAATTATATAGTGACCAATAAGTTAAATATTTATAAATATTAATGATAATGTCCAATTGTAATAGAATAAATAATTTATAGACATAAATAGAATGATTGTACCCTTTGAAGCCTATTTATCAGAGCATTCATGAGATATAAAATCTCTAGGAATTTTCCTTAACCATTCTCAAAAAATAAGATTAGTAAATTGAAATTCATGTGAAATAGTTTACTATATATGGTCATTTTTATTGAGATCATGAATGATACCATGTTTTCCCAATCACCCCAAAAAAGTAACATAATCTCACAAATTACCCTTAGGGTATACAATTTTATAATAAGGACTTATGTATCAATACAATATTATAATGAATTTTCTTACTCTTTATATTAAATTGTGATTATATTTATCTCTTTTTCATTGGTACCAAATTTATAAATATACATACTATTAAAAAATTATTTTCATAAAAATTATAATTTGAAAAATGAGACTGAAATAATATTATTGAGAAGCATTTAGATTAAATTGAAATTCACTTCTGATAAATTCATGATTTTTTCATATATGTATTATTTTAACTAAAAATTCTTAACAAATAATATTAATTAAATACAAATTATAATATAATTAAATGAATTATATTGTATTTTTATATAGTTTTGAAAGTAGATAGTGTCGTAAAATTTATAATTTTCTAGTAAACAGTGTTTTTTTTATTTCTAAATTATCATACTTTTAAAAACAACTGTGAAATAAATATTATTTTCCAAATCAAAAAGTTCAAATTATCTAATGGTTATTTTTTCAAAAGTTTTATGACACTTGATCTTTTGGGTAAATTTAAATATGATATAAATATTCAATTTGTATTATGACATCAATATATCCCAAAAATTTATATATATTATAAATATGATTCATGAAAAAATATATTTTACTTGTTAAATATTTATTTTTAAAGTTATTTGATTAATATTACAAACCTTTATTGAATCCCCCCAAAACATATGATATATTTATATTTTCTAAAATCAATTATTTATTAACATGGCTCACTTCTACATCATCAATTATATTATTTTAAATATTTTGATTTATATCCTAAAGAAGTGTTGAAATATACTCCTATTATGTAAAATACATTGGAAAATAATGGGAGGGAATGCGGTTTTCATTATTTTATCACTCAAGTTCAAAAGCCAATGTTAAGAAATTAATAATGAATTCCTCTCTCTTTTTTACAAAATACCAACACAACCTCTCATTTATCTACAACAAAAAAAATTTAACACACTATTTTGATCCCTATAAAACATTGTAACACTAAATATTATCCCCCATGCTCTTAATAAGATCCTCTAAATCATTTTGAAGCACCCTCTCAATGTAATGGATTTTATCCTCTTAATTTTCATTCAGGTACTTTTTTCAAACTAAGGCTATTGATTTCAATTTTTTGTGGTGTGAATGTTTTTTAAAAATATACTTACTATCAATAAAATTACTATTTAATGATATATCACCAATCACTATCCATAAAGTATTTGTTGAAACATTATAAAAACCCTTCATTCTTCTAAAATTATCTCATGATTTTGCTTGCCAAATTTTTTTATTTTTAATTCACATCCACATTTCTACTCCAGTGACTTCTCCTAGATATATTTATCATTAATTTTTTTTGAAATAAAATGTATAAAATATATATTCTGTAAACATGGGACTGAATGTGATTTTAAAAATTCTTCCTTTGTATGATCTATGTTGAACACAAATTCATGTACTTGATTTGAATATAATTGGTGAGTTTATAATAATGTATTATTCCAATGCAATATTTAGTAACATGTATTACATTCTTCATATTATTCTTCTGTTATCCATTTAATGTGATTTATATGTCTTTCTTTTCTTATTATACCCCAATGTTTTCTAGTGTTTTTTAGTTGATAAATGTAATTTATAAGCATATTAGTTTGTTATTAAATAATGTTGTTATAAAACTATTTCTTGAATTGTGATTTATATCTAATTACCCAAATACAAGATACCACTTAATAATTTTGTGTTATATTATGTGATAGATTATGTTATATGGCATGAATTAATTTTTATAAATCATATTTATTTCCATAGTTTCCAGTATAATTTATTTTTATGGAGGTATATTCTATAATCACCTCACATATTCATTTATGTAGTGTGTATAATAATCCATAGAAGTAATTTTCCATTATTTCCTTAATATTTATGTGATTTATAGGTCAATATTATATTTCTTATCTCAATGTCATGTAATTCAAACACTACCAACGCCATCATGGTTACACCATCATGGTTACATTTCCATTATCTCTTGGAAATCATAATTGCCTTTATTTTAAAATCATTTATTGATATTTTTTTGTTCATTATTAATAAAACCCCATCATATTTTTCTACTCTATATTTATTTTTTATTTACATTTCATATTACCATTCCCCTTCTTATTGGTATATATTTCACCATTAATGGACCTTCTAAGTGGAACTAATACTATATGTTCCTTTTAGTTCAGAATATTTTCTTCATTGAAAATATATTTCATATTTTTTTCTGGATTTACTTATTCCATATTGTATAATTAATATTTTTCCATTCCCTTGTAAATTTACTTATTTAAAAGGTTCTGAAAGTAATATTTTCATATCACTTGTTAAATGTTTTTTAATGGCTACATTCTCCCAATAGTTTTTTCACAATTTATCACAAATAACCATTTTTGATATTTCTAAATTCTTCTAATTAATATTTACATAAATTTTTAAACTATTTCAGAAATTATAATTTAAAAAAATATTTCCTATATAATTAAAATTTATGAAACATTAATATATAGTTAGTATTATTTTTCAAATAAATTTATAATGTTATTTTATTTTGATTTTCATGTATATTAATATTCATTTTAATTATTATTAAATTTCCAAAGGTTATATTTTAATGAAATCATCAAACTCATTATCTAGATGTCTTCTTTAGAACTATACTTTAATTTAATTAAAACCACATATTTCTAAAGAATTATTTATATTTTTTAAATTTATTAATGTAATCATGTTAACCAGACACACATATGAATGTTTTTTATTATGTGACGTGTGTGAAATAAATTATTTTTCCATCAAATGTATATTAAAATTCCTTATTTATCATTATATTTAATTCATTATACTAAGGTTTAAACCCAATATATGATGATTATGATATTGGGAGCGAACCTAATCCTCGTTTCTATGGGACCCTATCCACTATGTGATTACGTTCTTTGTAGTGAGCATAGATATAAGAAATGATTTTATGCATGTATTTTTATAACATATTATTATGTTATACTCTCTTAAACATTATTATATTCTCATTATTCTGCGTTTTATGTCTCATTTCTATTATTATAACCAAATCAATATGTCATGATTCATAATTTATGATATATTATATATTTAGTAATATTTCCTTACAATATTCTCTTATACCTTGATTATATTCTCGTACCCAAAATTTGGTCTTTTCTGACATATAATCTTTGGTGGATATCTTTTATAATTGTCCATAACATTTTTTTTAAGATCACACAATCTTATGATACAATTAACCTTGTTATGAATAATATTTAAAAGTAGGATATTTCTAAATCGTGGGTCATGTCTGGTGAAATTATGGAGAAATGTAAACCGTGTAATAAAATATTTTATTTTTATATAAAAACTCTAAATACGCTAATACAATATATTATTGTGGATATTTATTATGATATTTCATTAAAATTCATTTTTAATGATGTATTTTGTATGTATATAATGGATTCATCATCTCATATGAACTAAACATCCTTGAAATTAAACATAATATCTGTTAGGTAAATGATGAAACTTGTAATAATTATGATGAATACCACAATAAAAAAGTATTAAAAGGTTATTAAAGAGGATGATGGAAGTGAATCGAAAAAAAATTGATTTTGCATAAAATTAAAAAAATGATGATTAAAGTTCAGATGGAAGTGAGGATTAATAGAACCAATTGGTGAAAAAATAGTTGGATCCTAATAATATAATGGAAAATCACAATTTACTAGTGTAGACTAACAAATAATTTAAATTTGTTAATTAAATGGCTCTACTATCACATGTTGATCAAAAAACAATAGTTGAATCAATTGAACATAGAGTTGATGAATTATATAAATAAAAAACTATAATATATTAAAAATAATGATACATGGGATCTTCTTCCATGAAAATATAATACAAAATTATTTCAACCAAGTATGTTTCTAGAAATAAACACAGCGTTAAATGTATCATTTTTGGGATAGGTGGACATATAGGTATGAAAAGGATACTCTCTGGTTGAATGTATTGACTTTGGAGACACTTTTTCACCTATTGAAAAATGTATGGCAATAAGAATTGTCTTATCATTTCACCACATAATAACTATAATTTTTGTCAAATTAATGTCAAATTTTCATTATTGAATAGATATACTAATGAATATGTATTTATTGGGGAACATGAATGATTTTCCTTTAAAAAATATAGAAAAAAAATACTTCTTGACGAAGAAGGATCATTAAGGTATGAAACAAGACCCTGAAGATTAGTATTCTAAGATAAATAGATGTTTTAATGAAATGAAAAAACTAAATTTAATTGTTGAAAACAATATGATATTTGATGTAAATTATCATAGTTAATATAATTTTGATTATATATATTGATGATATAATATTTTTAGGTGATAAGGAGTAAGACTATGTTGAATTATTTAGAAATGGAAATATTATTTTTTATATGACTATGTTGTGACCGATGATATTATTTTTGGGATTACTAGTTGTACAAAGAATGAATTTTATTATCATATCCCAATAAAAATATATCATAGAATTATGGAAGAAATATTTCCTGGAAGATGCTACAAAAATTTCAAAAACTATATGTATTGGTGAAAATCGAGAAAAAATGGAGAAATATATCACATCAATAAATGATATTATAGAAGTTTTCTTGGGGATTTGTTACATTAAACTACTTTTATACTTAGAATCATTTATATTTTAACCTTGTGTCCAAGATAACACATTTATCATATGGATTCATATATGAAGGATATAAAAAAAGAATTTTCATATAAATTAAAGAAAATATGACTTATAAAATGAAATATTATAGGGGTGAAATTATATAAATTAATGTATATAAGGATGGTTTTGGGTTTCGGTCTCGAAACGCCCAACGGTTTCGTATCCAATGACGCGTGGACCTGCTTTCGAAAGGCAGGCGTTTGCCAGATGGTCTTACCAGTGACTCTAAAGAACTCACATGGGTCGAGAGGATGGGAAGTGGGGCTCATCACACCCTTTTGGGGGGAATTATTTCCAGTTCTGGGACTCTCTTATAGATTTAAGATGTATTCATATGTTCGTGAATATTTGGTTTATACCCAAACATAGTATCCACGGATTTAACCCTGGTGGGCAATGGTCAACTGGACGCAGGGGGTTCGGAATCATTTAGGCCTGAGGTTTACCATCCCTCATTAGATTAATGACTCAGTGGAGCCAGAACTCATTGAGGGGGCACTAGGAGTGGCGCGGTGAACCAATGTGAAGATAGTCAGATCGACCGGTTGTTGGGATTGAACCTCATGGAGGCTTCCTACGTACCCTGCCTAGGGGACAGTGATCAAAGTCCACATAGTTCGAAAGGGGAGCGTCGGAGAACCGATGTGAAGGTGGACCCGGGGGTCCGTTGGTGATCTGGATTGAACCTCATGGAGGCTTCCTACGTATCCCTGTGGTAGGGAATAAAAGTCCTCATAGTTCGCATTGGCATGGGACATAAACTCTAAGAGGGCCTAGAATGATGGATTGGGGATTACACTCTGAGGAGACCCGGGGTGATGGATTGGGGATTACACTCTGAGGAGGCCCAGGGCGATGGATTGGGGCTTACACTCTGAGGAGGCCCATAGTGATGGATTGGGGCTTGTGCTCTAAGAAGGACTATAAAGGGATGTCATGGTCGATGCTTACTCTAAGCCCATGTGATTCATTCTCGGTGTGAGAAACAAGAGGCAGTAGGGATCAGAGGATCACATCGTGAAAGGTACGTTCGTGAGAAGTGGAGTGGGGCTTATTCATGAGGGAGGTCCATTAAGTCGCAGCTTACTACGGGTTAGATGCCCATAAAGTTGGGCCATAATCTAAGGTGGATGCCCAGGGTGTCTTCCTCATGTCTAGCCATGAGGGAATCCTTACCCATTTGTGGGTTGAGGAATATAATGGGGAACAACACCTATGGGGAAGTGCACAAGTGGGATTATGCCGAGGGCATTGGAATCAGTCCAAACAAAGAGATATAAAATGTGTGAATTACATGCCCGACATTTGGAACACAATGAGGGTGTCATGGTGATGAAGGATAACTGTTTACCATGTTCGAAACACAATATTCATATCACACTGGCCTGAAATGGGGATGAACAAATGAGGGTTGACTGCTGACTATGTACAAAACACAAGACCTATCTCAAAGTGTTGCCTAAAGTCTTTAGGGGAATTGGCCCAGGATGCTAGGTGAGCCGAGGCGGCATGGGACCAGGCTGTTAGGGGGTCCCTTCAGACATGCAAGGGAATGAGGATCCGAATGATGGACATGCAAAGCGTGGGGTGGAGTGATAGAATGTTGGAACAGATTCCAGCGCTCTTGAAGTTATGCCACAGTAAACATACCATAATGCATCTCATTCATGGAGAAAAAGGAATCTAATTATTGAATTATGGGGAATTATATAGTTTATAGTCATGTAGGGAGGACTATTATAGTATAGTTTCATGTCATATGGATAGGACGAGGGCAATACAGTTTAACGTCATGTGGTCAGGACGAGGTCCATACAGTTTAACGTGATGTGGTCAGGATGACTAGGTAAGAGATACCTAGTGATGGTTGGTGTGGGACTTACGCAAGGGTGCCCCTTTATAGATGAACCTAGAAAAATGAGGTAGGAAATGGGGTTATAGGAGATTCATGAGGAATATCACGACTCGTAGAATGTATAGGATGGATGTTGTAGCGTCATAAGGTTACAATATAAAATATTTTTGACCCAGCATGAAAATTTTGCAGTTCGACTCTCTATTTTTCATGGGGGACAGTGACTGTAGCAAAGGGACCAGCCTAGAGGGCTGAGACTGAAGCCCAACACTGACCCAGAGAGGGGGTGCGGGGGTGCATCCCCTATGGTATGGACCAGCGAGTGCATGGGGTTTCTGCATAGAGAGGGCCATGAAGGAGCTAGCCACGAGGGAGCCACATGTGGCTCGTGTTTTGGTTGTTCCTGAAGAATGTCCGTGGAGGAGCTGGCTGTGAGGGAGTAGGTCGCGAAGGACTAGGCCACGGAGGAGACTATCTGCGAAGGATGATCATCCTCGAAGTCTGTTATCCGCGAAGGATGGCCATCCACGAAGGATGGCCCTCTAAGAATGGTGACTCTAAAGGGGCTGGTCTCGTCCTACTTCGCGCCCATGGAGGGGTTTCCGCATCTATTTCGCAAACGACATTGGTCTACGGAGGAGATGGTCATCCGCGAAGGAGATGGCCACTAAGGGCTGGCCGTAGAGGAGTTGTCCGCATGTGGTTCGCGGACTGGTTTCTCCTCTTCGTGGAAGAGTTAATCCGCGGACGATATGCGGTTCGTGGATGGTTGCGGGATTTTACTTCTGGGAGAAATTTCTCTAGCATATCCCCACACGTTTTCACCCATCCCCCCTTCTTTTAATTTTCCCCCCCATCCCCTCTTCATCTCCCCCTCGATCTGCTTTTATAGAGCGGGGGAAGAGGTGTATCTATGGTCATGATGCACCTTTGGCGGAGGCCCATGACTGGATACCCAGTTTATCGGTGACCTGGTCAATCCGCAACTCACGGGGGGTGCACCTTACCCGCAAACCAAGTCAGTTAGATGGGTGCTTCATGGCCGCACAGTGTTTAGCGGCCATTCTGCGAACGGCAGTGGATGTGGCTGGGGCCGGTCGATGCGGTCTGCGGCTGGTTGAAGCGGTTCGCGGCTGGGGTGGTTTTTGTCGGTGGACAGGCCTAGCGTCCGTCCTGCTTTGCGCCCACAGAGGCTCCCCGCCTCTATTTTGTGGATGACGCTGCTCCGCATAATTGTGGGAGGGAGATCCGCCGAACCGGCCACGTGTTGTTGCTGGGAGCTGGTGCATGGATTGTTTTGGTCCTTTTCCAAGTCTTGGGGTAATTGGATTTCCCCCTTTTGGAATTTTTATGACCCTACAATGATTCTAAATAATCTCAACATGTTGATGAAACAAAATCAACATAAAGTATATATATTTTCATCGAAATAGTTTTTTAATTTTGAATAGTATTAAAAAATAATTTTGTTATTTTGAGGTATGTATGTCTTTACCAATTTAATATGTACTCTAATTCTATGGATGTATATAAAACATTAATATTTATATATGTTAATTGAAAAAATGTGATAATTGGTTATGAAAATTAATGTTATACTATCTTTTCTATAAAAGCTATATCATTATTCTAGAGTATTGAATATTAATACTAAATATCACTTTACCAAGGAAAATTTAGGAAGTGGATCAATGAAGAAGTAATATATTTCTATAACGGATAAAATTGTCGACATTTATATAAAGGATAATCTCAAAGATAAATTTTAATAGTAATGGCTGGAAATAAATGTTCATTTTATCCCTCTTACTTGATTATTTTTAGATATATCCCTACATCCCTTTGTATTCCATTGTATAAGGGGGATAATGATATGTAACATATATGATACTTGGTATAAATAATCATAAACTACTTTTAATATTAAAATAGTGAAAATATACTAATTGTATTAATGGAAAGTACATTAACAATAATAAATAATTTGTTTCTTATAACCTAGTTAATGATTTATCCCAAAAAACTACGTTAACAAATAATATGGTGTTATAATGTTTCCCAATAAAGAAATGATATAAATATATTAGTGGCATAATATATTTGAAATTAAATACAAAAGTGGAAATAAAGAAACTATTTTTTATTGAAGGGTTTTTTATTTTGTTCTAATAAAAAGGTTAAAAAGTGTTAAATAATTGAGAATTATTTTGAGGTGAATTAAATAGGTTTAAATTGTTTGAATGGTTGTTAAGAAAGATAAAGATTAATTGTAGTAGTTTAATTTCATATATATGTGTAACACTATTTTTATATTTTAAAGATAATATTTTACAAAGGAATAAATTTGATAAGTACTTATGTATGATTAAATTAGATGATATGTAAAAATAACCCAATGTTTTATTTTTATTTTTATGTATATTTGAGGGTACATAGGTGTAAATTTGATATTTGTAGTA
Organism: Viscum album; assembly: GCA_963277665.1. Lineage (NCBI taxonomy): Eukaryota > Viridiplantae > Streptophyta > Magnoliopsida > Santalales > Viscaceae > Viscum > Viscum album. The sequence continues at coordinate 1,424,801,985 of OY728156.1, read as the reverse complement.
ACATTTCTGAATAAGGGAGATGATATAAAACTAAAATCAAGAAGTTTTATAAGATATATAATATATTTTCCAAGGTCATGTAAGATTATATGAGTTTCTTAAAAGATGAAGTGGAACTTAACAATGACTATTTAATAATTTTTTTCCATATAAAACATCATGATGTTGTGTGATTATCATTTATTAAATCCATTTTTTATAGATATTTGATTAGAAATATTGAATCATGTTCTAGTAATATACACAATAAGGATATTTTCATATGGGGATATATTTGTAGAAAAGAAACTATAGAACTTATAAAAAATCAAAGCCAAGTTTGGAGGATAATTAAATTATATTATATAAATATATATAAGGATAGAAGGAGAATTATATTAGGTATTTAGAAGAAATTATTTTTTATTATTTTTCTGGATATAATTATTTATTTTCTCATAATTAATATCTGTTATGTATAAATTAAAAATATCATGATGTCTAATTTTTCATGATGTTTTCATATAAGAATATTTCAAAATAACATCATTGTTAATGTTTCCTTTTTTAAAATGAATAATTAGTTCAGAAAAATTCTAAAAGATAATTAAATTTTTATTGAGTAAGAACCAAAATAATCTGCTACCTTTTAAACCATATTGAAATTAAATTTCATAAACCAAGAGAGGGGTCAAATATATTATAAGTCTTTTGAATTCAAAAAGGGGGATAAAATTTCATTGGTGTTGATGAATAAAAAAATTATAAATATTTTTTAATTTTTATTTTAATAGGATAAATAAATATAGTAATTTATTACAAATATCTATTAATAGATTCTATTTATTGAGAAATAATATTGTGATAATGTCAATGTAATGCCATTATGTATTAATTTTATGAAAATTTGTAAAGAACATGTGTAGTTTAATTCACATGAAGGAGAAAAATAATCAATCATCCATAATGCATAGAACTATAAGATTCTAAAATTTTATAATATTTTTCTATTTAAATAAATTAAAACGAATTGTTGTCCTTCTTCTCACACAAAATCATGTTCAAATGAGATGGAATATACTATCAAAATATAATTATTAAACATGACAGTTCCCGCCCTATAATTATATTGTAGGTTCTATTTAGTATCAGCTAAATTGTGAAATTTTATTGTTTATAAAAGTATAAAATTAATTAATTGGTTATCAACTTATTATAAATAAAAATAAAAATAATTGAAGGTAAAAAATAATATTTTTCCATATAATATTTTTTAAGTGTGCAATGTGTTGCTATCTTAAAAAAATCAATTATCCTTTCTTTTTGAATGATTTTAATTAAATTATTAGATAATATATCAAATATTTTATCATTAATATACAATTTTCTTAAGAATAAAATATTAATAAATCTGGTTTTTCACATGAAAATAATTTTCCTAAAAAAGGTTTCTCCAACCGTTTAAGAACAATTAATATTTTTTTGACACTTTTAGAAGTGATTCTTTTAAAATAGATTCCATATTTTGAATTATAATTATTAATATATTTTATTAAAATTAACTTAATTTATTTTAACAAATAACAGTAAACAATGTAGAAATCTTGTAACTAAGGCAAGGGTTAAAAAGCTTAAGACTGATGTTTAACCTAAGAGATGTAGAATAAAAAATCGAAAACTGATTTCTTTAAAATAATTGTAAGGTATTTTTACCATATCCTTCTAATAATATAAAATTATTAATTTTTAAGAAATTTAATTAAGTAAAACATATATTATATAATAAATTTATAAGTATATAAATGTTTTCCACACAACTCACTTATAAAATGAAACGTCTCCTCTTCGCTTCTCTACACCACATGAGCCATTTATCTCACCCAATTTCTACGCAATTTCTATCCTAACATCTGTATTCATCAAAATTAAGTGATTTCCATTCCTAAGGACCCATGCTAGAATCCTTAACACGCTTTCTAAATCTGGATACTAGAAGAAAAGGCATATGTTCTTTATAGTCATTTTCACATTTCATTCATACTAAATAACATCTAAAGTTTCTATAATCCCAATAACATGATAGTATAATTCTCTTAACTATAAAAATATTTTTTATCATAATTTTATACGAATTTTCTATCTCAATATCTTCTTTTGGATAATGATATCATCGCTCAAGTGTATATGTGGAATACTCCCACCATGAAGCATTGGGATTAATTTTTTTATTTCCTATAAAAATGTATTGTAATATAGATTAATTTTATTAATATATATGATATTTATGAAAATAAATTACTTTTTAAATTTAAATAATCAGATACCATCTATATTTTTGATCCATCAATAATTAAAAATATCACTTGTGCGTATATATGGACTACACCTACAAAAAGTGAAGTATTTCATTTTTATTCAACGCTTTATATTAATGGTAATATAATTAAATATAATTTTTAAATTTTATATTAATTCCGTTTTTATTTTTCTTTAGATGATAAAACCATTAAAAATTGTAATTATGGAAACCATCAAATTGACACATGAATAGAAAACAAATCGGTTCTCACACTAATGGTCATCCAAACGAAGAATGTGTTAATAATAAGATTATTGGATATTATAAAGGAATTATACATGGTAATTTATAAAATAATATGGTAACATGATTTATTTATAATAAATATATATTTATAATATATTATTTTTTAACAAATATAATTAAAAATAAAACTAATGAATGGGTATTTGTTTAAATTTCATTTCTTTTTTGGATTTTCTTTTCTAAATTAACATTTTTGGAAATTATAAAAATCTTATAATTTAAATTTAATTTATTTTATTCTACCATATTTATTCATATAAATTTTTCTAATAATACCTTTTTACTTCACTTTAGTACTTAAAATATTGTGGAAAATGTTTTTGAGAAAAACTCATATTATTTATTCTCATATCGATGAACTTTTCATTTCATGATATTATCCATTAACCAAAATTATATAATGTAGTTTATATGTTACATTGATTGTTCGAATACACTTTAAACCATATTTGAATTTCATTGGACAGTTTTTAAAAGTAAATTTTAGATTTTTTTTTAAACTCATTATTAATGAAAGTTATAAAAATGTATGCAATTATATTTGCTTCCAAATTTACCTTATGAAATCAATTTACAAATATAATGACTATTATTTACTTTGACTCCTAATTTAAATGTTGACATCTTTATTTTTAGAGAATATTGTTTTCTCAATATTCTGGAAAATTTTATTTTTAAACCATATAGAAAGAATATGATATTTTCCCACTTTTTTATTGAAATTTTCAATTCATTTTCTAAAGGTATTTTAAATTTATGTGACACCCATAATGTATTATTATGATTAAATGTTAATATATTCATAAGATAGATTACACATTCATTCTATCGATTGATTTTAATGATTTAAGGTTGGTTTTATAGAACATATTTCTTTCCTATGGATTAATTATGTTATGATGAAATATATATGAAAGTCATTTCTTATCCATAGGTTATGAAATGATAAAATGTGGGAATATTTATCAAACATGTTTCATTTACAACATTCGTGATAAATTATTGAATATTTTTTGATACTTTTTCAAACATTTGTATAGTTTTCAACATATGATGAGTGGGCCAAAAAAATACACTCTTCTAATTAATTGGGTAATGATTGATATCTTATTTGATAATATGGACTGGAATATGAAGTGAAAATGGTTGTGAAAGATAATTAGTCTAATATGATAGTCCATGGAGTGAAACTTGACTAAGGAAACAATTGGATAAGAAATTAACACAATCTACCTTGATAATCTTTCGAGTTATCCTTGAATATGGATTTTTTTGTATGCATATTTTTTGATAAAAGACCTGTGTATTGAGATTATGATATATTCTCATAGATCACTACTAAATATTGAAATATACACTCTTTATAAATTAATTATTTTAGTATAATAATGGATTATTCAATTATTCTTTATTTAAAATATTTGATTGTTCAATATGGCATTCATAAGTTTTGATAATGTCATAATACCCCAATAATTTTTATACAACCACTTATGATCATTGATATATACCTTATATATTTAAACTTATTATGAATTTAATCTCACCTTTCTTATGTTTCCATTTTCCCAATGTTATTAAACATTCTTTGAAGTAAGAAATTTCTATAATGGGTACTAGTAGGTTAGAACATTTTTGGAGATGATGAAGATATTTCATAAAATATGTTGATTATGTATCTAGACATTGATGACACTGATTTTTTACACTTTTTAGGAATTTATTATTAACATATATATTTAATATTAATGTAATATGATGTAATATTTCTATATTTTATGATCAAGAAAAAACTATTGGTATCTGAGAAGGGTTCAGTTATTTTTATAGATTAGGATGAGAGAACGTTGGTCAAAAATTAGGGATAATTATATTTATAGTATAATATAATTTTTTTTTTAAATATATATATTTTGTGGTTTCCTAATTTTAAAAATATAACTCTTGATTTTGGAATTTGGATGTAGTTTCGACCCATATGCACCTAAAGTTAAATCCTATAAAAAGGGCTGGTTGAGTATCAAATCTATCAACATGTATGGAATTTGGCATGGGATGAAGACTACACACCTTGATAGAGTCTCATCTGTGATATGATTTGGTTAATTGAAGTTCCATTTATTAACTATTATGATTAATGGGAGGATATAACCTATAGCAATTGATGATAATCCCTAGTGACATGAGATATACATAATGTATATTAGGTTGAATGAAGGTGTCGTAATTTTAGACATTATAAGAGTGATTTTAATAATCATATGACTATATACTCTGATTATTAATGTTTTATAATCACACTATGTCTTTTTTAGAGAGTAGCTGAAATTAGGAAGAATAATGTGAATGGTTAATGTGATATCCATTGAAAATATTATCTTCATGAGAAATAAATTGAAATGAGAGTTTGAATGAGAAAACATGTGGTTATGTACATCAATCTATATTGATATATCATCAACTAACTCGTCTTGTGAGAGATTAACAATACAGATAAGAAGAAAAAAATGTATTTTCATGGGATTTCAGTAACTATGAACATAGGAGAAATATGATTCATCTTCCATAATAACAAAAATATGGGAAGACTCACTCAGGGAAGCATCTCAATAGAATTGGAAGATATTTTATTTGATGAATATGATAGAATGAATCAAATAATTAACATGAAAATGAGAATTGATTAAGGTAGTTAAATAATGATCATCATAAGGAACCACTAATATTTCATTGTATTATGTGTGTGGAACATGGGAATTATCCATGTTAATGACCTTGTCTATGGGAAATCTCTCAACTAGAAAAGATTTTATGAAATTTCACACCATTAAGTTGATCATGATTTTTAAGGAACACTTGTCAAACACTCTATAGTTGGATATATATTTTTCATGTTTATAAGAATGTATCCAATGAAAATATTAATATTTATCCATTAGTGGTATTTAATGTGATTTCAATCATAGACTAAATTTTAATATGTATATTCCATGAAAATTTCTATAGACTGGAGATAAAAATTGATATTCTAAGTCAGCATATGATACTATTTCAATGAAATAATTAATATTAATATAAAATGGATTTTACTTATGTTGTATGAGTATTACTACCTATTCTTGAGTGATATTTATGTCAAATGTTTAGTGCCAAATGCAGAAATGAATTTGTGCCTATTTTTTGTAAATAAGATGACATATTTCATGATGAATTTAATATTCTTCAAATGAATTGTAAGTTTTAGGTATTTATTGAATTCACACCTAGTTATACACCTATTTCAGAGACTCTATATGGAATGGCCCCAATTTAGTTCCATGAGTTGAAAATTTACTCCTTGAAATTTTTTATATGGGTGTATATTCCCTAGTGCATCACTATAAGTGTGCCCATGTTCATTTATAAGAAAATATTTGGTTCAATACATCTTTTAATAGATTATCAAGAACATAAGAAGATCACATTGATGAAAAAGTATCTTATACCATATATTTATAACTGTTTTTATCTATTTTGTTGAAATCAATAATTTTCTATGCCTATATGTCATAAAATATATCATTTATTGAGTTTGAAATAGGGGGATATACCTAATATATAATTCCATATGGGGTTTGACCATTATTAATATATATTTATTCGATTTGGACTTACCAATTACCATGTTATATTCAAGGATTAAATTATTAATGTCTTAAGAGATTACCCTGATTAGTTTTTTATTCTCTTTATAGGATATATTATTATGTATTTCAAGAGAAATAAGTAAAAAGAATACCATTTGTGTATTGTAAGGAATAAACTTTGAAAGGTGTATTTTTATCCTAAATTAATCATGTGAGAATTTTGACTATATAAAGATTCATTATTGGGCCATATAATCTGTAAAGATGGTATATGAGTTGATCCTTTAAAGATAAAAGTTTTTAAATATGGTACCATACCAGCCACAATAATCCCGATTCGTTGCTTTCGTGAAGTGGTTAGATACTACCGGTGCTTTTTGAGAGATTCCCCATAGATCTATAATCTAGTAAATAGTTTTACTTAGATGAGGGTGAATAATAATTAGTAATATGGATGTAAGTAACATTTTAAGGAATATTACAAAAGGTTTTATTGTGCATCTATAATCACTGTACCATATATTGAATAGGAGTTTGTATAAAAGAGTGATTCATTGAGGATGTTCTTAGGATGCATCTTTATTAATAATGGTATAGTGAAAACTTAGGAATCACACTTGTTGAAAATTAAGGAGAAAATTTTCATAACTCATAAAAATTATTTGGAAAATGTAATTTCTAAATTTAATCTATAAATTAATTATCTTTGTGGTGAATTATGTAGTATATATACTAATCAAAAAATCATGAACTATGTATCCACATAAAAATATTAAAATTTATATTGAATAAGATGGCCAGAACTGGTTAATGATTCTGACTACTAAATACATTACCACCCTAGGATGGCGAACAAGGTGTTTAATGCTTTGAATTGAATTCACCACACTATTTTTTTCTTGCTGGTGATTAAAATTGACCTAAAACTTATAAATTTATATTTAATTGACCCTCAAATAATATTTAATTGTGAAAGATCATATCATTAACATATTAATTCTCAACCATCCATACATGTGATTATTAAAGAGGTACAAAAGGATGGTATGGAACTGGAGAAAAATGTGATTAATGTTCCATAATTACACAATGATTTTGATAGAGTGATAATGTTCAGGAATAATGTATATTTCCTTTCTATATAGTATCTATTAAACAAGCTTTTGGATGAAGCTTATTGTTCATTATTCTATTTTCGTCCTAAAATTTTGAATAATTATAGATATGAAAATGTGTATTTATAGTGAGAAAACATGAAAATGGATATTATGGTGAAAAATATTGATGCAAGGTATTTAGCCATGTTATAGCTGAGAGGAAAAAGTATGAAGGGATGTTTTTGTCTGTAAGAAAATTGAAATGGAAAATTATCTCCCTGCATTTAGTCATTGGAATCTTCAAAACATCTAAAGAAAATAATTCTATTTTGGTTGCAGTATATTTCGATAATATGTAAGCATATTACATTAAAATACAATAATATTTCTCCCATGATTATAATTCCATTTTATATATTAAGGATGTCGTAAGGTTTAATTTAGTATCCCATTCTTTAATATCTGATTAGGATATGAGGATTATCTCAGTGTCCTAGTAAATTCTTTAGAATGATTTAAATAAAAAAGTGGAATAATTTTATTTTATATAATATTTTGATAGATGTTTAGCATTATATGTACATTAACCATAGAATATATGATGAGATCATGTTATATGGATATAAAATGTAGTTCGGATTAGGAGTATTCTTTATTCAAGTTTTCATTCAATAATAACATTCATTAGACATTCACAAGGAATGTTTTTAATCCCCCTATGGATATAACTGCACAATTCATATTTTATAGAATAATTTTAGAGAAAAAAGTTATTGGTAATTGATATATATGAGGAAATGATAAATAATGTTAGAGTAATTCAAAGACATGTCATTATATTCGAGGGTTTATTGAAAATGTTTACAAAAACATCACCCACCAGATCTAAAGATTCAATTTGGTGTTATGAAATTACAATGAAAATATCCATGGAATAAGATAAAGTAATTTAGAAAAAAATAATTATTATAATCCTTATGTATATCATCCCATTTTAAATTCATGATTGTATCCGGACAATTGCTTATCACTAGGTATTTACATTGAATCTCTCTTGGGTTCATGATATCTTCCATGTATCTATCCTAATAAAGTGTGGACTTGATTATTCATATATACTTAACTCGTTGGTCATACAAATAGATAATTAAATATATTATAAGAAAAAATCAATGGTTATTAAATATCAAATAAATAAAGTATTATGGAACATGACAACTCACCTGTTAAACATTTTGTGGATAACCGGTGTATTTTTTGAATCCATGGGAAACCCTAGGATGTCATGAAGAAGAAGTATGTTTAGATATTAAGATTATAGTGATGAAATTTCAAGTAAAAAAAATTTATTTGGGGAAACAAATTTAATTCCATGAGATTTTAAAATATTTTTTTCATTAAATAAATTAAGTTTTTATGATTCCTTACATTACACACAACTCTAAAGTTAAATAAATCATGATATAATATAGTAATATTATTGTTAAATGTGATTATTAGAATATAGTTTTTCAATAGTAGGTAATTAATAGAATAAATTAAATAATCTTAAATCAGTTTTTAGTCATTTGGAAAATGAATTCACTCATTATTTATAAGTTATAAATGAAACTAAAAATATTTTAAAGTAATTAAGGATGTTTAAAAAAAGAATTTATTTTCAAAATGTGTTTTTATCTTGAGAAAATAAATTAATATATATCGATAAATTTTTTGTATGAAATATATAAAATTATGGAATATTGTTATACTGGTTTTTATCATTAATGTAATAACAATAAACCTAGTTTTTGGCTAAAATAATAATTTCTTTCTAAAAACGCTTTTTGTTGCATTTTGTGCACTTAAATTAAAATGAATTATTTACACAAAAATAAATTTAATCATCCAAAATGGATTTTATATTTGAGATTATAAAAATCGAAATATTTTAATACTTCCAAGATAATATTTGTGTATAATTAATTTTTTACTATAGTAAAAATATTATTTCTGTAGTATGTATTTAAATGGTTAAAATATAGGTTAACCTAAGATATAAGGTTTAAAAAATAAAAAAATCTTGCATTATTTTTTGTTCATAATTTTATTTAAATAATATAAATATTTATTTTAATATTTAGTCATTTTTTAAAAATATTTACTTGATTAATAAATTTATAAAACAAAAATTTTAATGTATTTACATTTTTTCCAGACTCCTAATTTATAAAAGAGTGAATACAATAATCTCTTTAAATAATACATGTTCAAATTATCTTGAAAATATGTACCTAAATGCTCAAAAAAATCATTACCCATGGCCTTAAGGTTCTATTATTCCATAATTACCCATATGTGAAGCCTTAAAGATCTCCAAAATGAAGGATACCTAATGTAGTGGTATATGTTCTTTCCAAATATTTTCACATTTATTTATTTACTGAAAACATAAAAATATTATATAAACAATATTAAATAATCAAATAATTATATAAAATAAAATATTATTTTTTATTTTAATGGTATAACCATTTTATATATCATTCCTATTCGTTGTATAATGATAACACCACTCATGCGTATATATAAAATTCAATATGCCTGAAGCAGTGCGATTCATTTTACATCTTAACATTACATGGAGGTTAGATAAAATTATTTATTGAATTTATTTTATATTTATGACATAATTATGATTCTAAAGAGGTGAATTATTATATACCATTATTTCATTCTATCTATTGAAAAGTGAAAACATCGCTCTTGTGTACATGCAGACTACCACCGCCATGAAGTGATGTCAATAATTTGTAATTATATATTTATTTGAATGGTAATAAAAGTGATTATAATGGAAAAATATAATATTTATTTGATGATAAATATCATATATATGATTAAACTACAAACTAGGTACATGTATCAGAACCATTGATCTAAAACATGCATATAAAGCTAGCATGTTTTCATATGAATGGTCATTTTAATAATGAAATTATTAATAGAAGTATGTTGAGAAAATAAAATCGAATGATAAATATTATATTATTTTTGAATATTTATTTAAAATATATTTATAATAAATAGACATTTATTATATTGAATTTTTGAATGTGGACAAAGAAAGATGATCCTTGAAGTAAGGGATTCTGTTACAATCCTATTTTTTAAGGATTGCGTATGGAAATTTTTTTTTTTCATAAAAACTATAAGGATATTATCCAATTAACCATGTATTTTTTATCATTTTAATTTCCTAACAAAGATTCCGCAAAACTGGTACTTCAAAAAGGTGTTTTATAAGCCCTCAAGCACACCTCCTCGTACGGTAGAGGCTGCCAAATAGTAGGGAGGGCCCGGGCTGTGATAGGGGGACTATTTCCTCAAATCAGAGTAAGAAATATCTGACAAATATTTATGTATCACACACAATGCAAAGTAAATAGAGTTTAAAAGTAGTAATCAACTAAATTGAATAAGTTATAATAGGAAATTAAATTTTTTTTAAACTCAAACCGCTATGCAATACAATACAACACTGGTCAACAAATTACATACCACAGAGATACAAGTACAAGAGAAAATGAATGTAAAAGTATATGGTTATGCTATTAACTCTAAGCCATCCCACATACCTGATCTCTAGACATTGTCAAAATACAGTTTCTTGATCTTTAGAACCCAATGAGCATATCTACTCGGACAGGAAAAGTTGGACCTCATCCCTATCCTCCTTGCAACTCATGATCAACCTGAAAAAGTTGAAATAAGTTGTTTGCGTACTATGTGGTTCACATTCAAGGGTGCAAAAGAACTTCATTAGGCCACCCTGACATGAAACCTATTAATGTGCTATTATAAGTGTAAGAAAAAGCATGAAATCTAAGCCTCACTAAGTCACTAAAAAAGGAAGTAAAAACAATGAAAAATTATAGTCGAACCTAGGGACTATAATTCCTATCAACTAGCCCAGTTCCACCAAGGATTTCCATAACTACATACAAATTGAAGTATAGTCCCATACCTGTACATATATATATATATATATATGAATATTCATTGGTATGAGAATTAATATTTTAAAACCAAATCATTAGTGGATCCCTAAGTCCATAATACAAGTCAACTAGACATCATGTGAAAGGTAATTGAGATAGGAATCATTCCACTCAAGACGTTTATCATTAAGTAAATATCTAAATCCATATTCCCAATCACCATATACATAATTCTTCCACCACAAAAAAAGTCTCTGAGGAAGTTATATAACCATATAATGATACAAATCCTACTTACAGTTCTCACGTACTCACCAAGATTCACTTAAATAAGGATATTGTATACTGACGGAAAATTCTGTAAAGAAAGACTTCTAGAAAAACTGTTTGGGAATCCTGGGAGACTCCATGCAACACCTGGACTCATGTAACTGATTATAAAGTGTATCGTCCTTACAATCCTAGAACATCCAGCATGCGATTCCATCCAAGTAATCCATCAACTAGATCCAAGTACCACACAAGGTATAACTATAATCAGCCAATTATCCCATTAAATGCATTCCTCAAATTTATCCATGAATCTATTTAATCTTAAGCACAAAACACTATTTTTTCTATCCTTGATATCATTAAACTTGATCCAGGTGTCACTCAGGGTATACAAGTAATCAATAAACTGATATTGTCATGGAATCCTTCAATAGGATCCATTACCCACTCAAGGATTAATTAAACCGCCACTGAGTCCATCAAATATTTTCATCCATCAAATCTGAGTATCACTCGGGGTGGAAACACAACCCAACTAAGCTCGTCTAAGGCATCTGTCAACCAGATTCAAGTGTCACTCAGTGTAACATATCCAACCATTGATCCCACCCTTAGTATCCCTAAACTGAATCTTGGTGTCACTCATGGTGTAATTATTTTCTGAATCAAAGAAATAAATCATTAACCAACTGATCCCATCCAAGTAATTCCTATAATTGGAATCCAAGTATCTCTTAGGGTGAAACAACACATAAGAATTAACATCCATATTCCATAAATCACCTCTGAACTTCCAAATAAAAATATACATCACAAAAAATATATATTTTAGATCAATATCCAAATTCCTAGTAATTCCTCAAGGTATACAAAAAATATCATATATAAAATTTCCCTAAATTTTGATCCTAGGAAAATAGTTCTGAGTATCCCAATATTAAATAAATATCTCGTAGAGATCATCTTGGCATCCCATTTCAAATAATGATGTCTAGAATTAGGCTCAATTTACACAACCATAAATAACCTATGGTAACCAACTTTTCATCATTAATAACCATGTCAAGATATAAATAAATTATTGAGGGTGGCCCCAACGCCCAACCCAACACTGTATCTATAGCCTCACGGGCTTGCAAGTTTGACATGGGTGTTAGGTGATACCTGAAAAAAATCTCTACCCAAACACGATGCAATAACTCAAGGCCAGTCAAATAATGGGAACTTGTTGGGTCCCTAATGTAAAACACTAAGACGAATCCCAATCAGGGTCCTCCAGGTAAACAAAAGTGAAGGAACCCAACATGGTATTCTTAGATATAAAGTAAATGGATGAATCTTACCTGGTATCCTCATATGATAACAGTTAAGGAATATTAAAATGGATCCTCAGAGTGATGCAAAAGTATAAAGAACATATAAATAACTCCCTGAATCAAAATGTATGAAAAGGCACCCCTTAGGGTATCATTTGAAGAAACTGGTTGAATGTCCTCATAGGCAAGAAGAAAACATTTCACAAGGGGAACATCATCAAGACATAAGTCACAAGGATACTTCAGAGCTCATCTCATAAAATCATCTTAACTAGTTTGGTCTGAACACCCAACTAACTACTCATGTTGAAGTCTCAGATTAAAGAGGCTATAGGATTTGATAACTGGGGAAACAACATCTCTATTAAGATAGAAACCCCAAAACACCCATTAGGAGTCCTTATATCACTCCATGGATTTGACCATCATGATCTTTGTAGAAAATCAATCAAAATGGTCTATTATAAAATCCAATAATGACATCAAGGAAAAAATATGAAAACCCCTCAAGGGGTTATAAGGGACCAGTACACGGTGTGTCCCCATGGGTATATCGTGTGTACTCCTATAACACCACCTAGGTGTGTACCTCTGTATGTCTGGGCATGTAAAGGCCCCAGGTACATGGATTGCAACTAACCTGGGTTACATTCTTGTGTATACCAACTATATTGGCTATTTATCTGACTAATACATGTACATCTACATGATGTCTCACTCTCACGAGGTCTGGCCATGTACTCCACACAGCAGTGTACCCCTACATGGGTAGACATGCTTGGGTACTTAGGTACATGACTGGGTACTAGGACATGGTTTTCATACCCTATACATGGTTTCTAAACCCCTCTTACCTAATATTCCCGGAATACGAAGAAAACACAACGTGTTCCACAGGAACACACTACATGTTACCTGGGTGTTTTTATGGAAAGACTCTTGGATCGCCAGAAACACACGTTTTCACACACAAAACAATAGTTTGGGCCTAAAGTGGCCTCTGGAAAGCAACATACGGATTTAAAAATTTTAAATAACCAATTTTAAGGGGATCTATGGTGAAAAAATAAGGGGTCCTACAGTTAGGAGAGAACCACTAAAGCATCCCTTGATTTTACAATCTAAGGTCGTCATTCGTAGATTCAGCGTGTCAAGGGATTCATGATGGTAAATATCCTCCCTTCTTCTCTCTATATTTATAGCTTCCCCTTTTCTCTATTATTTCATGATGAAGGAGGAGCCACATTATTGGTGTGATCAAGAAGGGGGAGGAAAGAAGAGATAAAATATGAAAAGAAGAAACTGGAAATAAAAGGAAAATGGGTTTGGGTCGGCCCCATCGACTAACTTGAGTTTATGTCTCACATCAGCTAAGCTCCATGTTCCAAACTCAATGTCATAAAAGGAATCATAATTCGATGCACTATCAAAAAGTTATATCAGAACAAACATTCTTGAATAAATTAATATTTAATATAATAATATAATATATTAATTATTCTACTAAAATTTGAACATCTTGGATTTCCACCAAACTCCTTTCCTAGTGTAAAAGCACATTTTTGGGACCAATGAAGTTATCATAATAAATTTCTAAGATCATCTACTAAGGAGAAAACATCATTTTACCCTTTAAAATAATCTGATAGCAAATAATTAAATATTTATCAATACTATAGTCTGGAGAAACATGGGTCCTTACAAACTTAACACTATAAACCTTGTCATCACTGAGGAGCCCAGTTAAAAGACCTACAACCATTCTCCCAACCATTCTATATGTACATCCATGCTATTTGGATTGTCCAAAAACTAGCCACATTACCTCAAAAACATCCTTCTAAATAGAAGACATTTAACTATGGTCAATCTTATACTCCTCACTTAAATAATGTACTTATTATATTCTAAGAACAAACCATAAATCCCGATGGCCAACAAAAAACACTTAAGTTCACTTAAAAACAAGGTTCACCACCCTCAAACAAACAATGGTGTACTCCCCGACATATAGATTACTATACAGCACTCCCAGAGTGTAACCACAATAGGTTCCCTTCCTCAATAGGGAATATAATATAGAAGAAAAGGATCTTGGTGTAGGGCATATGCTCTCTTAGAATACTCTAGACAAATCAAGATACTTCATGATCATCTCTAATAGGAGTACACTAAGATACTACAAAAAAGGTATGTACTACTCCTTATGATCCACACACATACAAATACTATTAAAATATGACCCGGATTTAGCCAAGGATCAACTATCTCATGGTACCCCAACATTTCACCTTTTCACCACTACCACTAAGGGACATTCCACATAACATCTGGTGTCCAAGCCCATAGAAATTCATGAAACATCGGCCCTCGGCTCGCATGCAACGACTCACCAATTTAGATTCAAACAATACCATGGGTAACCTATGTGTATCTTTATTACCCAACATGTATATAAAGTATCATTATAGTCATGAACGTATACCCATGATCTGACTACATTATAAAGAGTGGAAACACTTTCTGAATGGGCCTGGAAACTTGATTGTCCTTCACATAACACCAGTCTCAAAAAACAAGCCTATCAAGCCCTTCATCAAAAATAATGTCATAAACATACCTAGAATGAAAAAATCAATCATGTATCATTCCTTCATCACAAAACAAGCATAAAACATAGTTTAATGCAGAAATGGAACCAAATAAATTGTCTAAACTGTCACATCGTTTTCCCCCAAACATAACAAACATCGACCTATTAGGGTCCAATTCTAAACCAAGGTTCCCTTGGTGTAACCACCTATCTCAAAAGAAAAATCATCACAACTGGGTAATACGTTCTAACCACCTAACCCTGAAATAACAAACTTATTAAAATCAATTAATGATCACAATGAACAATAAGGGTACTGATTCTCTCATAGAATCCTTTGAACGATTTGCTCCCTAGAGGTCACAAACAAATCATAAGAGAAACTGAACTGATACTCATCTAGCATCCACCCAGAGAAATACCCCATGTATCTCCAGTTCAAGAGAATCATTTTGGTACATATTGTTATCAAACTCATTTATTTCACTATATAACCACATATCTAATAAACAATACCCCGAAAGGGTTACATAAAAATGGAATTACCAGCCATATTGACCAACTAAGGTCACTTCACCTCCTATGCAAGAAGAATGAGTCATCATCCTCACAATAAAACTCCTCAACTTAGATCCACATATAATTCCATTAGAGTTAAATATATATGTATGTAGGCCCAACGGCCTCTGTCATCAATACAATCACATTCTATCAGGCCTCTATGCTGAGAATCGTATGTGCCAAAAATAATTCATGAGATGCCTCTTGCCCTTTTCATCCAAGAGTCAAAATATATCCATGGCCTCTTGCCATTTGCGAAGAGCTATAGATCCATAGTGAATCATAATATCCACATATAACATGTTTTTTTATCAAGGAAAAAAATAATTTATGATTGTAACATCACAAAATAGAACAATAATCCCATACCCTATAAACCATGATTTCTTACTGGAACAACTGTTCATAATGCACCAGCCTGATATCCATCAATTGTTCCAACACATTATTAATACAAATGTTGACCATATCCAAAATAGTAAAGACTAGGAAAATAAAACTCCTCTAATACAACTTTGTAACATAAAAACCTAGATGCCACTAAACCAGTGCTTTGAGCCAATGTTTATAAGGCCTCAAGCACACCTCAACGTATGCAAAATTCTTATGAATAGTAGCTAGGGCCATTGGTGTTATAGTGGGGAGACTATTCTTAGATATATTAGTAAGAAGCTTTGGAAAAATAGTAAAGTATCATAAATAGTGAAAGGTAAACAGAGTGTTGAATTAGTAGAAAACTGAAATTGAACAAACTGTAATATGAAATGAAATGTTGTAAAATCCAGAAACACAATGACATACAATACAACTCATTTCACCCACTTGTCTGACCATACAGGTACAAGTATAAGAGAAACTTAATGTAAAAGTATATGGCACTACTAATAACTATAAGCCTACCCACATACTCGATCTCCAGACACCGTCGAACTCCACCTTCCCAATCATTAGAACCCCACAAGTAGCTCTACTCGAACAAGAAACACTAGGCCTCAGCCCTATCCTCTATTAACCTTATGCACAACCTAAAGAGGCAGACATAAGGTATACACATAGATCAAGGTGCACACAAAGGGGTGATAATGAATCATAGTACACCACACCAAGAAGAAACCTATAAATGTGCTGTTATAAGTGTATTGAAAATCATAGTGCTCAAACTCACTGATATATTAGAAAAGGAAGTAACCCCACTATGAATCCATATATAAACAAATTTCTTTCAACCCTTGTCAACTAGGAATCTTCATCCATGGATTTCCATAACTACATACGTACACATTTATAGACCCATACCTATAAATATATATATCTACATGAATATTTATTGGTATGTGAATTACTCACATAAAATCACATCCTCGGTCGATTATCAGGTCCATAATCATATTCAACAGGACAACTTATGCAAGGGAATTAATCTAGAGGTCATTCCATTCACGTCGTGTATCATTAAGTTGGTCTCTGGGGCCGTAATCCCAATCGACATATACCTACTTCTGCTACTTCCAGAAAAGTCATTGAGAATGGCACATAACCATAGGAGGATACACACCCTACCTAGGGTTCTCACATACTATCCTCTAATTACCTAAACAAGGATACCATATACGGATTATAAATCCTTTAAAGATTGATTTCCAGGAAAACCATCTAGACATCTAGGGATATTCCTTGCTACCCCTCAATCCATGTAGCTGATTTGGAAAAGCATCCTCTTATTGATAATAGAACACCATCCCTCTGAGTATATCCAAGGCATCACTAAACTAGATCCAAGTATCATTCAAGGTATAACTATAATCATCTGGTGAAAATTTCCAAGTAATCCCTCAAATGGATCCATTTATCACCCAATTCTTAATCACAAACCACTATTGATTCCATCCCTAGTATCCCTCTACTGGTTATTGGTGTCACTCAAGGTTTAAAAGTCATCAATACACTAATCCCATCATAGAATCCCTCAACAAGATCCATGAGTCACTAATGGATTAATTAAACCACCACTGATTCCATCGAATAAAACTATTAACCAGCCCTGAGTATTAGTTAGTGTGGAAACAAGAACCCACTGAGCCCGTTATAGACATTTTTTAACAGGATTCAATTGTCACTCAGGGTTGCATATCAAATAATTGGGTAAATCCACGTCATCCCTCATCTAGATCAAAGTTTCACTCAATGTATAATTATCATCCCACTCATGGATATAATTGAACATTCTATTGTATTCATCCAATGCATTCATAAATTAGGAATATAATTACTGCTCAAGAAAAAACAACATGTATGCCTCAACAACCATATGCCAATAATCACCTCTGGAGGTCCCAAAATATATATATATATATATATATATTGTATTATTATCTAACTATCAGATAATAATACCTCTGGGTATATAACACATATCAGAAAAAACATGGCTCAGAATCCAGAACCTATGAAAGAACATTTGAGTATCCAAAAAAACATATGGATCTCAGGGAGATCATTTATGCATCCTAAAAGAAAGTGATACACCTTATATTAGTCTCAAAAGATACTAACTAGGAAGCACTTATAGTAACCATTTTTGTATCAACAATGACCATTTCAAGATATAAACAAATGTGTGAGGGTGTTTAGAATGCCCAACCCATCCTTCCATCCATATCCCCATGGGCTTACAATTTTGGAAATGGTTCTAGGTGACAAGAGTACACCATATATACTCCAAATTGATGTATCATCTCTGGTTTTTTCAAACAACAGGCACTCATCAGGTCCATAAAGTTAAACGCTTAAAAGAATACCACTCTGGATCCTCCAAGTAAAAAAGTGATGGTATCTTACACGAGATCCTTAGCTATAAAAGAAAGGGATGAATCTTAGATAGTATCATAGAATGATAAAAAATAATGAATCCAACATGTGATCCTTGTAACGACACATGGGTATTATGATCATATAAGGGACTCCCTAAATCACCATGTAAGAAAAGGCATCCCTCATTGGATTCATAGAAGCCACAGGTCTCACGACCTCATAGGACAGAAGGGAACATCTCACAATAAGATTTTCCCTATGGCATAGGTCATGGGAGATAGATTATTGTTCATCTTAGATCAAGATCTTAACTAGGTTGTTCTGAATACCCAACTGGTCACTCTTGATTATGTTGGGAATTCATGAGACAACTAGACTCGATAACTAGGGAAAGAACCTCTCTATTTAGATAGAAACCCAAAAACACCCATTAAGAGTCCACATATTGCTCCACAGGTTTCACCGGTAATATCTACAGGGAATAGCACTCAAAATGTACTACTCTCTGGTCTAAAGATGGCACTTTGGATTGTAACTCTACCTGCCTCACTGTGTAAAAACCCTATGTTCATGGTGTGTTTAATGGGTATATGCTCGTTTCCCACAACCATATTGGTCTTTCACCTAGCCAAGTCATGTATTTCTACATTTCATGTGACCCATGTGGGGTATGTCTTTGTACTTCACATGGTCATGTACTTCACACATTTGTGTACCCCTACATAGGTCGACATGCATGGGTACTCAGCTACATTGCAAAGTACTAGTACACAATTTGTATACCCCATAAATAGAATGTACCCCCTTTAACCTCATATTACCACCAAAGTAAGAACATACAATATGTTCCACTGGACAAAAAGTCATGTAACTTGGGTTTTCTAATGGAAAAACCATCGGATCACCCGAAACACCTGTTTTCACCCCCAAAACAACAGATATGGCCTCAAGAGGACACCAATAAGGAAAATATGGATATAAACATTTAAATAAATAATTTTAATGGGATATAATTAAAAAAATAAATGGTACTACATTCGGGTAAAAATTATCAATGATTTTCTTGATTTTACCATCCACGGTCGCCATGCGCCGACTCAACGCATCGAGGGCTACACGAGAGTACCTCTCTTACCATCTTTCCTTCTATATCCTTTTCCCTTCCCCTTTTCTCTCTTATTTCATGATGAATTATGATCCATATAGAAGGCATGCAGAAGATGTAGGAGTAATGAAGAGGGAAATAAAATCAAATAAAGAAAACATAAAGAAAAATTAAAAGGGGCTCGACCTGGATCTGGTCCATAACTCGAGTTTATTTCTCACTGATACGACACTCTCCATTTCATACTCAATGTTTAATACATAATCAAAATCTGATTATAAATTCAGAATATATATCAAAACAAACCATAGTGAATAAATTTAGCAATTTTAAATTTTAATTATTTCACTAAAATTCAAAAAACTCAGTTTTCCACCAATCTATTATATAAAGGTAAAAACCTAATTCTTAGACAAATGGGGTAGTTATAGAAATTTTCAAACATCATCTTCTTGTGTAAATATTCTATTTTACTCCTTTACAAGCATTCGACAGAAAAAATTAATTTTTTACTCAAAACTAGATTTTGAGAAACCATGGGTTTCTTATAATCATCTAGTAATTCATGTAAATTTCGAATAATAAAACCATTTTCAGTATTTTTTAGTTAAAATTGTGAAAAAATAATTATTAAAAAAAACAAACATTTATTCATATTTCATAAAAAAATAATTCTTTAATGTTCAATTTCTTTAAAATGGTTTCGATAATATAATATTCAGTAATCCAATTATTATTTAAATCCATTTTTAAATATATTTTTATATACAGTAAAATTATTAAATCAAATTTGTAAAATGTTTTTATAACTATAAATTTATTACATTTTACGAAATTAGTGAACGGAATCTTTATTTCAAAATTCTGTATACGAACAACATTTCCCTCCCTCATGACTATTTTTTTAAGATTAACTTAAATATATTCAAGATTATTTTAAAAATTATTAAAAAAATCCATAAAGTTTTAATTTTTCTTGAAACTAAATGGAATGGGTATTTCATTAATTTTAAATAAATACCTAAATGATTTTATAATGGTATTGTAGATCTATATCAACATCCTTAGATGATTTTTATGGTAACCTATGGTTGTTATTATAATGTATCATCCATGGTCACTATATCAATAGAGTATATTTATTTAAGGATTATTCATTGTAAATCATTTCTTCCTTATCGGTTAATTAATTTACGATGAAATATTTATGAAACTCTTTTCTTTTCTATGTGTCTTGCTATATGAAATGATGGAATATTTCTAAAACATATTTCATTTCAATAACAAATAATGAATCAATGAACATTTAATGAAATTATTAAAATAATATTGTAAAAACATCAATAATTATTGAATATATAATTTTAATAATTATTCATATAAATTATATAGTTAAATTATCTATAAAAAATTATGAAATTTTTAATTAAAATATGTAAATTGTTTTAGTTAGACACATATCTTATAAAGTTTTATTTAAAATATTAACTACAAAATTACATAATTTTAATTTCATAATATAGAAATAATTTTGAAAATCAGCATAAAATATTTTAGTTTTGGTGAAATATTGGAATTCATTGTAATATATTAATTTTTAATTGAATAGTGAAAAATAATAATTTTTATAAAAAAACTCATTTCTTTTAATAAACTATGTAATGCAAAATTATGAATATTTTTTTAATATATTTTAATGTAAAATAAGTATTATGTAGTTATATTTAACCAAATTAATTACTTTAAAATCAACAATATATTATTTTTTAATATATGATTGATTATTTGTATAAAATAAGATTTTTCTAAAACCAGTTTTAAAATGCATATTGTTATCATTTTTAATTAATTAACAAAATACCTATTTGGAAATGTTTGAAATTAAATTTAACAAAAATATATCAGTAAATTTTAATTTATTTTCATACTATGAATATTATTATTCATATATTTAACATTGAATCAACATTTTCTAACAAAATATTCTTCTTAATAACCAGATTTCTCACCGCGACTATAGGATTAATATTGAATTAAAATTTTCAACTTATATAAATCGAATTTGAAAAAATGGATTCAATATTCCGAATCATAAAAATATATAATTTTTAATAGTTTCACTTAATTTATTAACAATTTCATATGTTGAAAAAATTAAAATTAATTACAGTAATTTGGGAAATCAAGTTTACATAGTGGTTAAAATTTTAAACATAAAATGTCAAATGACCTTGAACTTTGTCAAAAACCCATTAGATGTCCATATTTCATTCTTATACATTAACATATAGATTTTTTATCAATATTTGAGCCACATGACATGAAATAAACATTGGTGGAATTCAATCTTTACAAAATTCAAATGTTTTACAGTCACCATAGTTATAAAAGGAATCCCCCTATCACGATCTCTAAACATGTCTCAATCCCTTTGTATCAGAAAATACATCCCCAAATCACTTATCTAATTTAATATAGTAAACCTATAAGCCTTAATTTACTAATAAATAAATCCAATGAAATCCATTAGCGAAAACCAAAAATGTGTTACAGAAAGAATATGTCATGTTCATAAATAGGAGTTTTTGTTTAATTGTTTTCTACACCACAATAAATTATTCTTATAAAATAATTATATAATTACATAAGTATCATAAAAATATAGATGAATTGTTATGTTATGGTTATGACCTAAAAATATTAACATTTTCATCAAATTGGATATGAAATCATCATTCGTGTGTGTGGTGGACTACTTCATCAAGAACTGATATTGTTTATTTTTCCATTACAAACTCTCAAGGATAGGAATAATGATGGATATAATGTATATATATTATATTTATAAAATTATTATACCTATTTTTTAATTATATCTTATATACAATTTTTATATTCAAATATATATTGGATTTGATAACATATCTCCTATGTACGTCATACTACCGCCTCACAAAGTGATTGATTCGTTTTTACCAATGCATTAGGTTGAAGGTAATAAGGTTAAAGATAATAATTATATGTGATATAAATAAAATATATATTATATTTATAAAATATTTATTATATTTATGAAATATTTATAATTATTTAATTTTAATATATCATTTTCTTTCTTACCTTATCACTCATTGAAAAAGTGATAACTTCATTCAAGGACAGGTGGACTATCGCCTCCTTAAAATGATGTGATTCCATTTTTTCATCACTGCATCACAAGAATTATTTATATTAATATATTTTATTATTTATTATTTTATTTATGATATAATCATCCTTTGGTAAATAAAAATGCAACTTACCTAATTTCCATCGTTATCATTTGAATAATAGAAACATTAATGATGAGTATGTATCGCCTACCATCTCAATGATCGTATTGTTAGCTTGTTTTTTACATCCATATTTAATAATTGTTTTTAAAGTTATAATTTATATATATACTTTATAGGTATGTTATTATACTTATTATTATTCCCTATACATTTAAATAATGACCCTTTGATAACAATCAACTGCCCAATGTCATTTTTCAGACATAATCCAAATATAGTCAAAACATCTAAATTTAGCATAGTTGATTATTTAATTGTATATAAAATGTTAATAAGTAAAATAAATTTTTTAATAAACATGAAACAATTTATAAATTAAATTATTAATGTAATTTTATTATTTAGGATGATATATACACACATGTCATGTCAAACTAAGTGGAAGGGATATTGTCTCAATCTCTTTTCATTGAGGAATATTTTTTTGTCATATATAAATTATATTTTATGTGTTTTATATATATCCTATTTGAATTTTTACATAATGAATTAATCTATTATAATTATATTTAAATTTTTTTAATGTTATTATTTAATGGTTATTATGATTCAGTCGTTCACAAGTTATAAGGAACATATCTTTTAAAAAGAATCATCTTTCAATGTTTTATTTACAAATTAGTCTCTTCCATGTCCATGTTTTTAAAATTGATTTTATTAATATTTTTAGTTGAAAAAAAATATTTATTAATTTTAGTTTATGACTATTTTATCTTTATTTCAATAGTTTCCAAGGGGTTAACCTTTTACATCATATGAATCATTTGGAAAAATGACCAAATGAATTTTTTATTCTTAATGTACATGGAAATAATGAATTTTCCATCATCATGAAAAATATATGATTCTTATATTTTTAAAAAATTTATAATATTTTATAAAAATAAAACCCTATTTCCATGATTCATTGTGTATTTTGGTATTCGAAATGTTTTTCCAAAATAAAATGGTATAATGGTATTGGAGGTGGGTTTTTCAAAGAAAAGTGTATTTTGATGTCCAAAAGTAATTTAGTTATATGAAAGATGTGTTTTTAAATTGTTTTAAAAATTAAATGTGAAAGCATAAAAATGTTTCATTAATTATTTGGCACATTTTTATTATACATGAGTAATGGGTATGACCATATAACACTAGGTATACCTATTTCAACATAAATATGGGGTGGACCAGATAACGTCGGGTAAGCCAATTACAATTTATACATTTGGTGGCCCAGATAGAATTGGGTGATCAAATAATATCTTAAATGATGGAAATTCCCAGATAGCACTCAAATCCATTGGTTAATGAAGACTGTGGAATTTAATAAAATGGTAATTCAAATTATATGGTCCTAAAAGTGTTTTATTTACATCATTGTCTATGTAACAAAGGGAAGTTATAATTTCTTCGATTGGCCGGAAGGCCTTCATTTTTTTATTTATTTTTGATAATCCACCTTTCAAGGGGTGAGGTAGAACCCCTACAAGGCTCATAGGCGTAAGTATTACATGGACCGTAGGCCTTAGAGGAATTCATTGCCCATAAGATTCAAACATTACATACAACCCAAACTTACTTCTTAGAACTGCTCCTCCCCAACATCTTCATCGTGAAATCATCTCTCCACCTTCACATGTCTATTCGGCTAGGCATTCCCATTCATACATAGGCTTTTCCTGATGGTAGGAGTCATACCCTCTAATTCTTGCAATCTGTTTAGCTTCTGCTAAGGTGAAAGATCCTTTCCCATCCTCCTTGTAGAGCTTGTTCCATATAGGTTGTCTGGTTTTCATCTTCACTTAAGGTGGCCCGAAGGCCGTTAGGTGGCCAAAGGCCTTACTAACCCAAAGGCCTGGGTGGCCCAAATGCCCAAACGGGGGCATATTCCTTGCTTCTACAGTGCCAAACCATGCCTGATACAGTACATGCTACAGTACTGCACAGTTGCAGCTGCAGTGATGCTACAGTACTACTACAGTAACCTGAAAATTCTTCCTCTGCTTGGATTTGAGCCCTGGTCACTTTGATGCACTTACGGAGTCCTTACCAACCGGGCTAAGGCTCATGTGCGGGTTTTTATTTATTTATATGAGTATTAATGAAATAATTAAATCAAATTGGTGTGTGTATTTTTCTTGTGAAATTTTTTTATTTCTTATCATAAATGAACATTTAAGATAATCATAAACATTTTATGATTTTACATGTTTTCACGTGACTTATAGTTTTCCCCCATTGTGTATCCCATTCGAAAAATTTTCATTCTCAATCCATGTATTGAAGGGGTTTTGAAAGGTTTTAAGGATTAGTAAGATCATAGAAGATGTTAATAAGAATTCCATGAATACCTCCAATGAAAATAGATCATGTTTTGGTTTAAAAATCCTAATACTAATGAAAAATAGATAATAATAAGAAGTTTCCACTATTTACTATATTGTTTTTTAATGTATGAGTTATGACCCAATTCTTTGAAAATTTAAAACTAAAAATATCTTAAAAGTTAAATAAAGAATGTTATTAAGTAAAACTCAGTATTATGTATTGTTTAAAGTTTGTTCCATTAAGTATGTATCATTGGAATCTTTAGATAAATTTTTATGTTAGAATAATGTTACTAAGTTTCAATCAGAAAAAATTTCAAAGGGTTATATTAAAATGATAATGCGTTTAAATATTACTATGTTTTGTCAACTAAAAAATTTATGTTCATATTATTTTATCATATATTAGACAAATAAGTTGTATTCAAAAAGAACTAATAAGAGAATATCATTCTAAATTAGCATCTCGATATGTTGGGAAAGAGAATAGGACACAAGGTTGAATTTAATGGCTCGGTTGAGACAACAGTTAAATACATGTGGTATCCATGATTGAGAAGAATGAAATATTCAATGAAAGAACAATTATTGTAGGGATATTTTAATTAGGAAGTATCAACCATCATTTAGTGGATCATAAGGATGGATTAATACATTGTTACATATTTTTTATATCAGGGGATTTTTGAAACGAAAATAGGTAACCGTTGTTATTTATCGTTTTTATTGTGAAGTTGATCAGTGGTGGTATATAATTAACAATAACCTAGATAAATATGATATTTATGTATTATAATTAGAAACATTCAGGAATATTTTTATTGATAAATATTTCCCTATGGTTTTTGTATATGGATTTAAAAATAATTCCTATAATTTACTAAGAATCAAAAAGATTCTGTAGCGGTATAAGAGGAAAACTTCACAGTGTTTTCCTAGTATGAGCTAAATTTTATTGAAGACACTAATAGAAATATTAACTAGTTTTCATTAGGATTAAAACCATGATTACCAATATATTTTTCCATGTCATAATATAAAATCTGCAAGAAAGTGGTTCATTGTGATGAGGATGTTGAGATGGAGTAAGCTGACATGTATGTTCCTTGAGATGAAGCATCATGAAAATGTAAAGGTGAAAGGAAAAAGAGAAAAAATAAAGTAATAAGTTTGAATATAATCTTTGATAATTTTCCATGTCCTCAAAACAACTTTTCATAAAAAAATTATAGGATCTAGGATGTTTTTTTAGCATGGTTACTTTGGTTACATTATTCTTGATTGTAAATAAAATATCCCTGAACAAATAATGAATTTGGTAACTAATTTCCATCCTATATTTAGGTGTTTTAGTTGTAATTAGATTGTTTTTTAATCTTATTTGTGTACTATGTCAATTTCACCTGATCAAAATCATGATAATCGAAAATAGAAAGGTGTAATAAAGACATTTTATACTACATAAATTTATGTTGGTCCATACAAAAAGTATAAATAGGTATCTTACTTGTGTATTGGAATAAGGAAAATATAATGTTTGACTATGGATCTTTACATTATTCAATTTTGGATAAATTTTCATGTAAATCAATAATATAACATAATGGAGTTATGAAATAACTTTTTTTGAAAACATCAGGTGGATATATTAAAGACACGAAGATTTATACGAATCTTCATATTTTAATCATCAATATAGTATTTTAATCAAATCTTGTTTAAATGGACATAATACTATTTGATATAATTCTTGGTATTAATTGAATTTCATTTATTGATCTAAGAGATATTTTGTTCTAAAAAACATCTGTTCAGATATTTTTTATTTAAAATCCCACAAAGAAGTGAAAAAATTGATTATAGATGGTTATTAGAGTTTCTTAGATAATATTGTAGAAAGTAAAGAAAATATTAAAATTTGTGTTTTCCTAGTAGTAAACACATACCAATATATTTTTCATGTTTCTGTTTTGGGTGTAATTCCTGATATAAAGGATGAGTTTAATGTTTATTTTATACCCAATGCAAATATTATTTCAAAAATCCATTATCAGTTGGCTCAAGACTAAAATAGAGAATTGAAAAAAAAATTATCTACATCATTTGATAAAATATTCATCTGACCTAGAAAAAAAAATTTGCTCCTATTTTGTTTACTAAAATAAAATATTTTTCAATGAGAAATTTCATTTATTATAAATCATTAAATAACTTTTCTACTAAGAACAAGTATCATTTTCCTCCGATAAATTATATTTTTAATCAAATCATGGGAGCACATTATTTTTATAAGGTTGACCTAAGGTTGGGATGCCAATAGTTTAATGTCATGGAATAATTCATTCTCAATACTATGATTCGGACTACATATAGGCACTGTGAGATTGTAGTTATATAGTTTGGGTTATCTATTACACCTACTATATTTAAGGACCTTAAAAATAATAATTTATATGATTTGATGGATAATTTTAGGTTTTATTTTTCATGAAATTTTGGTATATTATAAAATTCAACAATAAAATGAAGGGATACAAAGAGCTATTTCAAATATAAATGAAATTAATTATATGGTAAATTTTTCCTGTGTGAATTTTTATTGAAGAAAATTATTTTCTATGCCTTATTGTTTCTGGAAGACTAATTACTTTTTTAATAACTAAAAAGATATTTCATAATAGATAAGACCCCAAAATGTCAAAGAGATACGTAGTTTTCTTGGATTATATGGTTAATAGTTGTGATTTTTTTAAAATGATTCTTGGTTGTTTATCAAACTAACTATGTTTACTCAAAAAGGAGTTAAATTCTTAAAATAAAAAAGTACATGATGATAGATGTTAGGAACTGAAATGAATACTGGATAATACTCTACTTTTGGTCATTCCTTCGAGAAATGGTTAATTTTTCATCTAAATTGATTCTTTATTAATAGGAATTGGTTGTGTCAAAATAAAAAATGATCATTTAATTTATTATGTTTCACATAAATTGAATCCCTATGAGTTAAATTACACTTCACATGAATTGGATTTATATGCCACTATTTTTTCATTATAAATTTTGGAGGCATCTTATATGTGGTGTAAATAGTGAAATATATACTGATCCCAAAATATTAAAGTTTATATTCACTTAAAAATAATTTAATATGAGATAGAGATGATTTTTGTATTGAATCAAGTATTTTGATTACCCG
Source organism: Viscum album (assembly GCA_963277665.1). NCBI lineage: Eukaryota > Viridiplantae > Streptophyta > Magnoliopsida > Santalales > Viscaceae > Viscum > Viscum album. The sequence continues at coordinate 1,424,773,196 of OY728156.1, read as the reverse complement.
ATTCATTATCATATTTAAATATAAAACAATGTTGATGATGCCATGAGTCAGAAAAGTAATCCACTTTAACAAAGTTACGTTTGAATCATGAACCATGGTTAATGATTTCATGAATGTGGGCCTAGAATTTGTGGATGTATGGGCTTTCAATATAGTCATATTTGATATATATTATTCATATAACTCAGATGGAGGATCAATATTTGTAGAAAATCTAATAATATATTAATAGTAGAATGTTTTCTGTTTTAAATATTGAAGAGGATTATGTTTTAGAATTTTGGGAAAGGTTGGGTGTTCCTTGTGATTCACATTTGAGGAAAGATTTAACGAATAATGCTCATAGATGTCAATTTTCCTATCATCTAGGAAGCACTAAGACAAAATTAGATAATCAAGAATATTACTAGCAGGATAGAATGAATAGATGTATTGTGGACATTATAGTTATGTTTTTGAATTATCATTAGGTTAAAGAAGAATGATAGTTACCAACAAGGATGTGTCATCCTATTCTAGTTCTTGAGGGGAAGGGGTAAAATATATCAATAGATTTTGTGGTAGTATTTCCAAATACATCACATGGTAATAATGTAATTTGGGTTATTGTGGATTGTTTAACTAAATATCCACCTTTCCATCCCAATCTAGATATGCATTATTTATATTATCATTATATAATTTATCTATAGGAGTTATTTAGGTTATATGGAGTACCTCTTATCATTATATCAAACTATGATCCCATATTCACATCTACTGTTAGGAAAGGACATCAAAAGTTGATGTTTATAGAATTAAATTTCAGTAATATTTTTACCCACAATCTATTGGATAGTGTGATATGAAAATTCCTACCTTGGCTTATAATCTTCATTCTTGTTTAATGAATTACAAGGGATTTTGGAATTGTCATCATTATTTGGTTGAGTTTTCTTCTTCTAATAATTTTCATTCTAATATATATATATATATATGAAACTATTTAAAGAATTATATGGAAAGTAGTATCGAAAAATACAATTTATGGTTGACGTTGGAGAAATTAATTTTATGGTACTATTTTTGGAAGAGTAAATGGTAGTGAAAGTTCAGCTGATTCATCGACACACGAGGATAGCTTAAAGATGGAATAATTTTTATGTGGATAATTGGAGGAAAGACCATTCATTCAAGGTTGGTGATCTTCTCTTTCTCAAAGATTCTATAAGGAATTGATTGATGTGTTTTGGTAAGAAGGTGAATTTGATTCCAATGTTTATTGAACAATATTAAATACTATAGAATGTTGGATCAGTTTCTTACCGAGGATCCTTCTCTCTGAATTTATCTTTGGTACATAATTTTGCCCATGTTTCGATATTAATGAGATATTTTTCGGATTCATTTCATCTTTTGAGCCCAAAAGTAGTTAATTTGGAAGAGAATAATTCTTATTAGGAATATCTAGTTCAAGAACTTGACCATATAGAGTAAGTGTTGTGGAAAAAGATGATTCACCGGGCTAAAAATTTATGGAAAACCCATAGGTTGAAGATGGAACATGGGAATCGAAAAATGTTATGAGGAGAAGATATCCACGTATATATAATAAGTCAATAAAATTATAAAGAATTAATTTCACAAAACGGTCTAGGATATAAAAACCTAACTAATGATATAATTAATCATTTTAAAATTTTATAATGAGAATTTTATAGTCACATTAGTTAAAAAAATTGTGTAATTTATAAGTAAAAAGAGAAATTGTTTTAGTTAAACACCTTTCTTATAATTATTAATTTAAAATGTTAACATCTTAATTTTAGAATTTTAATTTTCTAAAATTATTATCATTTTTCAAATATACATATCCAAATTTACATTGGGTAAAATTTTGATTTTTTTAGACAATATTGATTATTCAATGAATAGTGAAAAATATAAATTTTTGTCGAAAAGTCATTTCATTTAATAAAATAAGTAATTTAGAAGTATAAATATTTTTTTAATGAGTTATAATGTAATATATGAGTTATTTATTAATATTTAATCCACTAAATTTATTTTTTTTCCCAATTTATATTGGTTTTTTATTTAAGATTTTTTGTGTTTAAACATTGGTTTTTCTAAAAAATATTTTAATATGTATAATAGTTAGTGTTTTAAATTTAATAACCTAATCCATAATTGTGAATTTTTTAAATAAAATTTATAGAATAAAAATAATTAAATATTTATATTGTTTCATTTTATAATTATTATTATTCATTGATATAATTAAAATAATTATTTTTCTAAAAAAATACACTTCTTTAAAACCAGATGTATATCTGTGTATGTGGGATTAATATGAAATTAAATTTGAATAATTATGTTAAAAATGGTTTCCATATTTGGAATGATAATAATTTATAATTTATTATAGGGTGAAATTAATTTTCTACCCAATTCATTGCTGAAAACAATTAAAATTAATTATAACGATTTAGGTAAAAATGAGTTTAATTAGTTGTCAAAACAATAATCCTAAGGGGGAAAATGATCTAGAAACTTTTCAAGAACCCATTGGATGTAAATATTTAGTCTTTATCCATTATATTATATATATTTTTCATTATTGGTTTGATTTTTAATTGAGAAAATGTTTATGAAATTCACTCTTTTCAAAATATTCATGTCTTCCACTCACCCCACTTTTAAAAGGATTCCCCCTATACCCCTCTTTGAACACCGCTAAAGCACCTTGTCCCATAAAATCGCTTAAAAAATAAATTCTCTAATCCCCTAATCTCATCATAGAATCATTGGACTTGTTATAAAACCATCAAGGGAAGACCTTAGGCACAAACTAAAAATACTTAACTAAAGAAAATGTAATATTCATCAACATGTGTTTCTTTTTTATTTATTTGTCCACCAAATTAATTTCTTATTAGAACATGGGTATATAATAATATCAGTATCAAAAATATATTTATAGTTTTATATTTAATTATTATGAACTACATCCCCATACACATCCATTAAATGGGTTATGAAGTCATTCTTCATGTGTACTGAGGTTTTCCACCTTGTAAACAGATGTCATTTGATTTTCCATTAACATAATTCAAGACTTAGAATAATTATGTATAAAAATTATATATATTATATTTATAAAATTATTATATATTTTTATTCATTGTATCATGTATTCCCTTTTCGTATTCTAATATGTTAGGGATGAGATAAAGTCGTTCACGTGTATAGCGAACTACCTCCTCCCGAAGCGATGTGATTCATTTTCACTAAAAAATCACATGGAAGATAATAAGGGTGATTATAATAAATATATGTTATATTCGAGAAATATTTAAGATATAAATTAATTATTTTTCATTCTAGAAGTATAACATATCATTTTATTTATTACCGTTTCACTCACTAAAAAAGTGATAACACCATTCGTGGATATCTGGACTACAACCTCCTCAGAGAGATGTGATTCACTTTTATCATCACCAAATTACAATAATTATATGTATTATTATATATAATTAAATATTATGGTATTTATTATATAATTAATATTATTTAAAGATACTTTTTACTTACCTTGTTTCCATAATTATCATTGTGAAATTGATAACATTACTCATGTGTACGTATGGCCTACCATCTCCATGATCTAAATGTTAGTTCATTTTCCACAAACATCTTTCATAATTTTTATTCAATTTATTATAGATGTATAAATAATATAATTGTTTCTAGATTCTTATTCTGAATAAGTTTAAATAAATTCCATTTGACCATAGTCGACTTACCAAAGTCATTTTTTTACACAAAAGCGAAATATGATCAAAACATAAGACATTGTGTTAATTGACTATGAAATTTTATATAAATAATAACTAATAGAAATAAAATTAATAATAAAAATGAAAAATCTTATCAAGAAAGAAAATAATTAAAACAAGTTTATTATTTAGGAATAAAAAGACACACATTCCATGTCAGACTCAAGGTAGGGGACATCAACTCAATATCCAATCATTGAGGCATATTTTAATGTCATAAACCTATAATATTTTAAAATATTAATATAATTCTAATTTTAAATGTTATATCATAAATTTGTCCACTCTCATTATATTTCATGTTTTGTTTAATTTTATTCTTCAATTGGTATTATGATCCATTTGTTCCCAATTGATAAGGGACTTCACTTTTAAAAAGAATCATATTATATTATTTTACTTTTCAATTATTCTCTTCCTTGTCTATGTTTTAAAATGATTTTATTAATTATTTTTTAAGACATAAAATATTTATAATTTTTATTTTATGTCACTATTTACTTTTCTTATAGGTTTTCAAAATAAATATCTTTATATGTTTAATTGAAATCATTTGAAAAATTTGAAAAGAATTTTCTATTCATAATACACAAGGATATAATGAATTTTCCATTACTATTACCATTATTTTATTTCTAGCTTCCTCAAAAAGTTTTAATATTTAATTTAAAAAAATTCCATTTCATTGGTACTTTGGTATTGAATGTTTTTTTCAAATGAAAATATTATTATGATATTGAGAATGGGATTTTAAAAGAAATGGTTATTTTTACATCCAAATTTTGTTTGTTCTATGAGTTTAAAATATTTTTTCAAAATTTTACAATGGAAAAGTGAAATAATATAAATTTTTTATTCATTATACGGTACATGCGCATTATATGTTATAAGTTAGTGTGACCATAAATCATAATGTAATCCCATTCTTGCTTAAACATGGAGTGGCCCAAATATATCTGGGGAAGAACATTATATCATAAACCTGAGGTGGTCCAGATAACATCATGTGGGTTCGTTATAGCATAAAATATGGGTGTTCCCTAATAGAGATTAAATTAATTTGGTAATGATAATACAAGAGGTCATCCTTATGGATAATCTATCGAGTATGGTTTGACATTTTTTTATTTATATGATGCCCTAAGATTATAAAATATTTATTAATTACTTTTAATGGGTTTTAAAAAAACTCTATAAGAAAAAATATGTATATGTTTTTCAGGAAAAAAAATATTATTTTATATTCTTTAAAAACATTTAATCTAAAGGTACACATTATATGAGTTTCCATGTTTTTACAATATTAGCAATTTTAATAAATTGTGTATAACTTATAGGGAATTTTCAGGTTATCACACATTATTATAAAATTGTTATAGGTCATAAAGATATGTAATAAAAATAAACAGTACAAGTTGAAAGTCAAGAATATTTTCCATGGAAACATATCATTTTTTATTTTAAATATTTTATATTATGTGAAAAATTGATACTAATCGAATGTTTTTACCGTGTATTATATGGTTTGGAATTGTATGAGTTAATAAAAAATTATCTAAAATTACATATCCAAATTGAACCTCAAGGTGAAATAATTTAAATTCTTTACTAAAACTCAATATTATATATTTTATAACCCCGGATCCATACACATATATGTGGGTATCATTATGTAATGAATAGGACTGGAATTATATAGCCCACTATTTCCTTAGAAAATGGATGATATCTCATGAGATTATATGGAATTTAATTGTGAGTGATCCAAATTTTGTAAGGGACTCTGTCAAATATGATAGTTGTGGAAGTTATCCTTGAATAAAGAAATAATGAAATGTGAAATGAACTAAATCCACTATTATAATATTAGAAGTGAGTATTGACTATGTAAATTATATTCTATACTTATTTGTATTATAAATACCTATGGAGTATATGTAAATATGTGTGTGTTACAAGTTCTAGTGGGTTATGAATGATAATTGGTGATTATAAACACTTATTACCAATGTATATTATAGTGGAAATTTATTAATTTATGAGTAATAATTTGTGATCATTCACTATTTGGGTATGAAATTCATAAGTTATGATGATTTTATCATACATGTATTCTTATCATATTCCCACTTATGATTTTTGATTGATATGTTTTATGTTTATCCTTACGAAGCATGTGATATAATTTTTGAGACGCAACTTTTGAAAATAAATATCTTACCATAAAAGATCACAGAATGCGTACTCTAAAAAGCCTTTATTAATGAGTAATTTTAAAATTTTAATATCTAAATCATTGAAATTAATTTTAATATTTTAAAAAAAAATTAACTCCTCAAAAATGTATTATAATAAGCGTATTTTTTTAACATTTTTCTGAAATTGGTGTTTTTTATGTGAATAGTGAAAATATATTTTACCAAAATTGAATCTTTTATCAAAATATCAATATATTAGAAAGAAGAATAAGTTTATAAAATAATATAAATGATCACAGTTTTATTTAATGTGTGAAAATATACGTTTTCAAGAACTATAATTAAATTATAAAACCCATTATTAAAATTTTTTGAACATACATAATATTTTCGATGAAATATTTTTTTTAACAAATATTATTTTTGTAAAACTCATATTTGGATTCTTTGGATTATATAAATAATTATATTTTTATAAAATAAACCATTTTTTCTCTTGAAAATAAAAAATTGAAAATTTTATCCTAAACATAATTTTTATGCTTAAAATAAAATTTTTAAAAAAACAAGATTTATGTGGGATAATGTTGAAAATAATTTTACATAGAAATATTAATTTCATATCATAAAATGTAAATTATTTTAATAATCACTTGGTAAAAAATATTTACTATCTAAAATATTATTTCTATGCATTAAAAAAATTAGGTAGGCCTGAATATTTCTATTCCCAGTGCACATCCTTTAAATAAAGAAAAGATGATTGCTGGATTGAAAGACAATATATAAATATTTAATTTCTTAATATTTACTTATTAAATTAAAAAAATCACAATATGAAACCATTACCCACATGTTCAAAACAAGGCTCATGAATAGGTGATGAAAGTGGTACCAAAAAGATTATTTTTTAAAAAAAATTGCCAAATGAAAAGGCCCTTGTTTGTTCAAAACATTATTCATGAGAACTATTTTAACAAACCCCACATTTATTGTTTAATAAGAAAACACCAATGCTATGTACAAGGTCTATCACTCCAATTAATGAGAGAAATAAAACTTATGGTACTAGTAATAGAGAAAACATGAGAATACCTAATAACTCAAAGGAGAACCAGAATATACTAATATATGTGACTCATCATGAAGGTGTGCCCTACCTGATGATTTTATAATACCATAACACCCAATCGTCTCCCTACCAAGCCGAAACTGGGGACCCAATCCCTTATTAATAAACCCAAGGATCCACCTGCTATGGGCCACTAGATAGTACAAAACCTAGAATAGTGTAGAAAACATTATCAGAATTCCTCTTCACTATGAAAGTTTCACATTCTATGTTTATAATGGGGTGTTCCAAAAAATGAAAGAAACAAGTCACGCATATTTCATTACACATTCAATCAACTGGAACCACCCTGACCACCTCATAGATAATCCCCTTGCCTTACATAATCATTAAATAATTGGATTCCCAAACTGAGTACATTTCCACCACATAATAAATATGAAGTCAAGAGACTCTCTCGGAGGGGTTTTCCTAAATACACCACTAAAAAGTTCCAACCAGGCCTCAATTAATTTTCCCCAAATAATTTTTTTCATAGAATTAACCACGACCAACCATTTTTTTGAAACCAAAAAAACATTTTAAAACCCATTTAATAATTTCAAAACTCCACTTTAATTCCAAAACAGTTTTTTATAAGGAAAAAAAGGCATTGAATCATGAAAATAACAAGAAACCCCCATTTGAAAACATCAATCATAATTATTTTCATCTTATATACAATTATAAAAATCAAAACGTGTTTCTAAAAATAATAACCATATGAAAGATCCAACGTGGTAGTTTAACCAACATTTAGTTTAAAACCCCCAACAAAAACACCCCACATATTCAAAATTCGTTTGAAATTCATGTGCACCCCAAAACACTCTCCAAACATTTTTCTCACTTATTTAAAAACTAATTAAACTATTAAGACACTTTATAAAATAATTGTAAATAAAACCAAAGGTATTTTATATCTATAACACGCCCAAAACCATCTTTAAAAAGCTCCAAACACACACCAATTTCATATCAAAACAAAATTTTCAACCCCTATATAATTTAATAAAACAATTTAATTATATATAAAATAATTCCAAGTGACACATAAAGTTTTTATACAAAAAAACAAATTTTACATAAAAATACCACTTTAGAATCATACACAGATTTAATTTTATGATAAACCATCTCTGTACCATATAAAATAATCAATGAAAATTGTACATTAATAAAGAAAGAAATATTATTTTTAAAAACAATGTTTACTAATAATATAACCATAATTATCACTAAAAATTTATTCTAAGCATAAAACATTTCTATTTTATAAGTAAAAGAGTGGAAAAACTCATAAAATCCATGAAATATTAATTTTAAATGATATATAAAAAAGGGTTCCCACCTCAATCATCATATGACTTCCTAAAATGGGTGTAAAACCTCATTCGCACTATACTTGCACTATTGAGGATCAAGAACAAACCCTAATCATGAAAATTGAACTCAAAATTTTGGAATCAACCATAAAATTGAGACCATATCCATGGAATAACCCTAAACTTTGGGTAAAGAACAAGATAGAACTAGAGGGGAATGGGGGAGACCATCAGAAGCACCACACTAGTAGAGGGAAGTGGCGACGAAAAGGTAGGTCATTGGAAAGGTGTTTTCTAGCTAGCGGAGGACCGGCCGGAGAGGCTCATCTGTAGGGGGTCACCAAGAGGGGGGTGAATCACACCCTAAACACAATATCAGGGTGTTAAGGTCACATCGTGATGAAGAATGGGGCCAGATGGAGGAGTATCACCATAGGGGAGGATAGATTCTAGAGATATGGAGGGTGGTGCATGCCGAACCAGCTTTGGAAAGAGGGGGTGCTGCAATGAAAAGAAGGGGAGAGAAAGATAAGGAGAAAGGAAAAAAATAAAAATATAATAAAACCCTAATAAAGATAACTGTAATCAAAATAATAAAAAACCAAATAATAGTTATTACAATAATAATAATAATAATACAAAAATAATAATTAAATTCTTAATGAAGTTAATATTACTATCCGGGAAAAAATAATATTATCATTATTATCGTTAACTCATTTATTTACCTCAATTTTAATTTTTCAACTCATTCATATTATTTTATTTGATTGATTTTAATACCACAACTACACAGTCTGTAAACAACTCAAGTGACCATGTGTGAACACTATGGTTGCTTTTATTCAATCCAGAAGCGGCTTCACCGGTACTCAGTATAACTTTATGGCTTCTGCTAACCGTATGGTGCCTACGCACCGGCCTAAATAATAATTATATTAATAATAATTTTTCTAATAATATTATTATTAATAATAATTATCAAAATTGTAATATCAATAATAAAAAGAGTAATATTATTATTATAATGATAATTTTCATTAATAACATTATCATTACTATTATTATCAAAATAAAAAAAAATTAATTCTATTTTATTTTTTCTTATTTTACATTTACTTAAATTTAATTCAATCTTATTATCCATTTACCTTTTTAATTCATCCTTTATATAGGGTTAGTCATGTGATAACCTGGGCATAGTCCCATAGTATTCCAACCTTGTTATGTCCCTACTACAAACACCACCAAACCCAAAACACACTTATTCCTAAATAAATCTCAAAAATTTAAACTGTGACTTGTCTCGAACTGTGAAAAAGTTATGTGAAGCAAGGGAAATAATAAAATGAACAATTTACAAGGTTCAAGGAGTGACAACTACAAATTTTACAAGGAAGAATATATAATTGGGTCTCTAGGTAGGTGAACATTAGTTAAAAGTGTAGATACCTAAATGAAGTAAAACCATAAATATATATAGGGGCGATTGAGTTCGTTGATCACAAACAGGTGAATGATCAATAGGCTGTTGAGGTTCTCAAATCTATTAAAATATAATGATTTAAAATACTATCTATTAAACAAAAATTTATGTATTAAGATATTTTTTTTGTTTTATGATCTTTTTACTAATATTGAGGGAATATTTTATTTCCCATGAATATAAATAAATATTCATACATGATACATTTCAATTACATATGAAAAATTTTATCTTTTGGTTTTGGTATGATCCTATTCTAATTCATCTCTTAATCCATTAAATGGATATCCTAAAATGAAATTTATTTGTATTTCTGAAGAACTGGATTTTATATTTTACAGATCATAACATCAATAAAATTATCCTTTACGTTTTACCCAATTATTTTACAAATCTAATATGGTTAATAAATTATTATCTAAACTTAAAAAGTGATACCACTAATTATCATTAACATTTATTCAACAAATTGTTTAGATAAAATAAATGAGACATAAATAAAGACATCACTTAGGGTAGTGGTATGTGTGAAACCCTTATCTTCATTCAGTCTTTGGTTCATGCCCCACAACCATGCTTAATTTGATGGGTTGTAACTAGACATAGATGTTTTCGATTTTCTAAAACCATATTAATATATTTAATAAAATAAATTTGGTGTAAATATTTTATATAAGGATTGTCACTAAAAAAATATTTTTAACTATGGTTTTCAATAAACCCCAATACATAAGTACTTATTCAATTTATTTTCACTTAAGTTCTTATCTGGTTTAGATTTTATCCTATAAAAGAGTCACTTGAATCGAATAATGGCTAAGTTCCCCACCTTTAAGGCAATGAAATATAAATACATATTTAGGATTAAATTTATTTCCTTCTATAATACTCATCATTTTTCCTGAGCGATTCATTACTTTATGAACTTCTTCCAACACAAAAATCATTTCCTCATTCCATTGAGACAAGTTCCTTAGTGTCTCCATCCCCGGTTCATGCACGATGGAAATTAAGCCTTCTTTTCTTCATTGTCTCCTCCACTCGAGCTCTTATAAACCTCAATCCTTATCTTCTTTCATGGGTTTGTGAAATTTTTAAGTTATATATTTTTAAAAATATTATAGTAAAACTGATTAGTCTTAATCAAGATATATTTTACTTCTATCAACACCTTATTTGTTTTTTCATATCCACCAACATGTCTTTCACATTCACTATTAACATGGATCATTTAGGTTCCAAAAATTGACTAAAACTAGAAGGTATATTGTGAGTAACAATAGTCATAATGATAAAAATGAATTAACATTTATTGGATATCAATGTAAAGAAAACTTATTTTCAATCTAAAACAAATTTTTGTTAAATTAGGTTATTCGGTTTCATCATATATTCAAATCCTCAAGAATGGTGTTTATAGAAAATGTGAATTATCCAAATCATATCCCCCAGGAGTTTAAAACCAAGTGTGTAGTAAGGTATGTTATTGTATACAAGGTTACCCTAGACTCATTCATGAATCAAATTTGTAGATTTGTTACCCCTAAATAAATTTGTGATTAAACCATTTACACTTGTTATATCCAAAAAAATATTTATTTATAGTAAGACCCACAAAATATCTATATTACCAAAACACTATGATGTTATTCTATATTAATCCTCAATGTTTATCCTAGGGTAATATTCTTTAATAAATGTTTTACTAATTATAGTTTGAAAGGATTTTAGTAAACTTAATTTGATTTGAAATGTAGTAATCTAACACCAGTAAGCCTAGAGATAGTAAATACCTCCATTAAATTATCATGATTACGAGGAATAAAATACCAAAGGACCAAAGAGTTCTGTAGTCTTGGTAAAATAGATGCATACATGATTCTTTTATTACAAATGAATACACTAATTACAACATAACTTTTTCCTAGGATACATTTGTTCCCACTTATCTGATTCATTCATATATTTCTTAGTATACTTCTTGGATACCTAGGGAATGGAAAAAAAATTAGGGTGAGCTGAAATGATCATTATGATTTAAGTATAATTAAATAATAACTAATGAATGAGAATAATCAATAATTAAATTTAAATAACTAAATAAATATGACATGAAAATAAATTCATATGGTATAGTAAATATTTCATCCTTAAGAACAAAATTTACATTCTATTTAATCAATAAAATTAGAATAAAAATTCATCGATTGATAATGTCAATGAAAAATATCATGGATAAAAATAATAACTTAATTATCAATAAATTAAATGCTTAATTATTAGATGTCATGTTTGAAAGGAAAATAATACCATTACCATCAAGATCTATACTTAAAATAGATTAAAACTTATGAGGTTAAAACCCACATAGCATTGTCTATCCAACGTATTCTTTACATGATAAAATTGATGCATTGAGTTTCTCGAATTAGCTTCGCCCTGACCCATGCAGTGCATGTCCAAAGAATTCATCATATTTTGAATAATCCATTTAATTCAAGAAAAATGTGCCTTATAAAATATATTTATTAAGTAAGAGATATTGATCTACCAATATTTCTCCAATTAATCAAATAAAATTAAAATTAAGCCACTTACATAGAAATGGTATCTGTTTAATGCAATAAACATATCTGTGGTAAAAAAAATAATGATATATTGGGAAACATTAATGTCTATTGATCATAAAAAATTGAATATATCAAGGGGAATAAAATAGAGTCAAGATATAGAATTTAAATACTATTCATGGTCAAAGAAATATAAACAATATTTTGAAAGAATAAGGAAGTAATCAATAGGATAGATCCCATTTAGATTACAAATAAAGGGTTTTGTAGTAGATTTATAAAAAAATTTAAAAAACTTTTTTTGAAAATAATATTTAAACAAACCAAAGTGTCTCATACCACATTGAAACATTTGAATGATAACCCCCAAGAAGGAATTAAATTATTTGAAAATAATACTATCCTTATAATAAGGAGACTCATTATATAAAATTTAAAAATTTAATTATATACATCTCATAAAATAATATATCTATATAACATAACAAACAACTAAAAGAATGGAAATTGTAAAAAAATCCATTACTAATTTGGTAAAATATAAACAATATACCCCATGAAAGAGTTATAAAAAATGTAAATATAAATTACAATAAATTATATTATATGGGTCATAAAATAAATTCATAGACAATATATACTCTACCAAACTAAAATAATTGGTGAATATAAAAAAAGTATCACAAAAATAAAAGTGATACTAGAAATCCACTTACAAAGATCACCTCATTAGAATGAGAATAAATAAATGAAATAATTATGTGTGATAAATTTTAATATTTAAAATAAACATGTAACTAAATAATAATATAATCATAGTTTATTTCATTCATATTACTGGCATAACATATCCAATTAAATGTATGTTTAACCCAATAAATGGAAATTGAGTTAATAAATCCCTTACCCTTATACTTTTTTTAGTAAAATTGTCTTTAACCTCATGTATAATGATTATAATAATGTTAAAAAATTATTATACAACGAGATTAAATATTTATAATATCATATATTTTCTTCTTATAATATATTATTACATGTTTTCTTGTAATCTCTCATTACTTTCACTATTTTAGGTGGTAATTGCCTAATTTCGTGAGTATGTTTTGAAATTTTAATTCTTATTCTTGTAATATAGATCATGATTTCATAATATAAAAAAATGTTCTTTTTTTATCATATATATTAATTATATATTTATTTATAATTATCCATAAAATTTGAAAATATAAATTAAATGCACCGTTCATGGAGACAGTAGGTCATACCTATACATGAATATTGTATTCATTTTCTTGTCGTATTAAAAGGATTAAAATTAAATATTATAAATGTAAATTATAATTAAATTTTAACAATTTTTATTATATAAATCACAAATTTTTAATAAAAACAAACTTTGTAAATTCTATGTATAGTGTGAACGAATAACATCACTTTGAGGATGCAGAAGTCTACACATCACAAACCATTTTATCATATTCCCACAAAATGTAATACATGAAAGTATAGTCTACGAAAGATTTATATAAGATTAAAAAAATTGTAACTATAATATATATCATATATAATCTATACATCCATCACAATTGCCAATCTTTAATCATGGTAAGGGAAGAATGAACGACATTGGTTCCTGAGATGGTAGTCTGCCATACACATGAATTATGACTGTTTATAATATATTATAGATATGTGTGTAGGTTTAGGTAATAAATTTGACATAAAAATAAAAAAATTAATTATAATTAGTTTATTATATGATCATGATATAATAATAATTGAAGGGGTGGATAGGTAAATGAAAAAAACTGATCGTTGAAAAACCGTACCTGTTATTCAGATAACTCTCTATAATTTATACCAAAATACTTCCTTAATTTGATTTGTTCCAAAAAAATTATTATAGGATTAAGGGAGATGTTTTTTGTGATTATTTTTTGGGGTTTTTTATGAGTTATATTTTTTTGTTAGGTTTCAATAAGTGGTAATAGTGAATGCAATTTTATAGTGGATGGGGAGTGTCATTTTTGTAAATATAAAATTATAGACAGTATTGGTTGGTATCCATTACATCAAGTGCATTGAATAATAAAAAATATATATTAAATGTTGGATAGGGTATAAATATTTACATATATTAGGTTTTGGACCTGTTTATGGGTCATTTTGGCCTTTAAGATTATGGTTTAGTCACTTGTTAAACTAGTTTTTTCTTAATCATTGTAATTAGTTTTAATCACTTCCACTAATATTCTTGGTAAAAAATAAATTTTAACTCAGTAACAATTATATAAAATTATTATTATAAACATTTTATACATATTTCTAAATTACATACTTATAATAAATAAATTCAAATTTAAACCCACAAATGGGACCACAATGCCGGATTTTAAAGTAAAAATGTTTAAAATTTTGAAATGTGTTTTATCCAACCTCAATGTGAAATTTATTAAAATAAAATAAATTATATTAATTGATTTATAAAAAATTTATATATAATTTAAAACCAAATTAAAATATAATTTTACAATTTAAATAAATTTGGTGAAAAATTAGATTTATATTAAAATGTTGTATTTTCCACTATTCAACAAAAATGAAACTTCTCATAAAAATACCAATAAATTTCACTAATATAATTTAGAAATACTTATTTAAAAAATGAATTTTATTTTTTCATATCAATTTTAATAAAATGTCAAAATTTAGTTTTAAAATACGTGTGCCAGTAAAAGGAGTCAAACCAGCCTTCAGAAAAATATATCATTTTATTTATAAAATTTGATTTTTTCTTATCCAATCCCTAAAAAATATACCATATGAAAAAATATTTTCGTTAATATATAAAATATATATTTTATCAATATAACTCAATAATATTAATTAATTTAGTTTATTATGAAAAAAATCCTTTGGGATAATAGAAATCGTTTTTATACAATCATTTCCTTTATAATAAATTGGTTTTTATTTTGATTTCTAATAATATTTGTGTAAACCATATATTTTCATAAGTTATTTTATCATGTTCATAAAGTCCAAATTAACGGCTAGGTTTTATTTTATTATATAAAATATTTATATTTTAATAATATATTTTGGTTCTATAAAACTCGTAATTGTGTGTAACATAAGTTATAGACAATAGTAGTTCTTGCATATAGGCCAAGATAATACATCATTACATTCTTTGAAATAAATTTAATATATTAAATTTATTTAAAATAGAAAATATTTTCTATGTTATCGGGATGCTATACTCTTTTCTATGCTTGGTTTGGAATGTCACACACACAATCGAATATAATGTTCATAAGTATGAACATCATGGTGTTATAATAACTATTAGAATAAACCCCATGGGTCTTGTAGAAAGTAAAAATGTTAGTTATAAGTGTTTAGAATGATTCCATAATAGTATTGAATTCAAATGAAAGGAAAAAATTTTATGGTTAATTTTTTAACTATAAGTATAGGGGACATTATGTGAACTAATTCTCTAAATGTCAAGGTAATTTACCATAGAAATTTCCAAGACTTAATAACAAATATTATATGATTACCATAACTGAAGTTAAATTTTATAATGATTTGGGATATTAAATTTAAAAATATCATCTAATTTAGTTTTTTAATTATTTTATTATAGATAATTACACAATACTATGCCATCAATGTTTCCAAAAAAACATTAAAAATATCTCTAACTCTCTATAAAGGGAGTAATTATTTTAATTCCCTAGAAGATATATTTTTTCAGAAAAAAATTCAAAATAGTTAAAATTATGATTCTTTTAGATTCATTATTTCCAAAAATATGTTATTATATCATTGATTGACAATGATATGATCCCTTTTGTAGTTTTAAATCCAATTTATAAATCTAAATAAATCCAAGATAAGTATACTCCAATTTGTAAAGGTGAGTTATAATATCATTTCTTTATAAGGGAAATTTCATTATATAAATCATCAATGGATCATCTCCTAATAACACTTGTAATTTATATTTTTAGAAGATAGTAAGATCAATAATTATTTATGGATAAGATTTATATCCATATAATAAAGGATGTACACATTGTAAAATAGTTTTTAGATATTTTTCAAAAAAGAAATAACTTATTATCTACTAGAGCTTGATGTTGAGTTTTCTATTGAAATAATTCCTGATGCTAGAAAACTATATAAATCTCCATGTATAATGAAACCACAAGACATGGTGAAACAAATATAGTGGTTGTGTGATGTGGGGTTTATAAAAAATAGATTTTTTTTGTGGCGTGCCTCAATTTAATCCTATAATATGAAGACTGATCAATGATTTTGTGAACCTATTAAAAAGAGATAAATTAAATTACTATAGATAAGTATCTTTTTTCATGTATTTATGAATAATTTGTTGAAATTCAATGATAAAAAATCTTTTTAAAGATCGATCTTTTCTCTGGTTAGCATCAACTAAGGGTAAAGAATGATGGTATATAAAAGATATAAGGCCCCGACCTTAAACCATACTTAATATTGAATTAAATGAATAATTCACATTGAGGATATTTTCAGGATTAGAGTTTTAGAGAATTAGGACATAACTATTACATCTCAAAAGATTACAAAGTAGACACTTCTACTAAGTTTCCATAAAATAAAAACACTTAAAAAGAAACATGTCTAGTTCCATGTTTTAGATAGCATGACTTTCCCTTGATCCCATATTTGACCCAATTACACATTAAGTCCTAGGAAAAACATTTCTAAAAAACTTAGGGTGAGCATAAAATGCTCAGTAAGGGATACACAATGAATGAAAACTGTTACTTTTTAAAACAACAAGTAAACCATGTATACTTTATCAATGTAATACCTTCACCTTTATGAAGTAGTAAAAACTCTTCACTAAAAAAAATATCATTACTTACCCTTTTTGTAACCAAAATATTACAATAAAACCCATATAAAGAACACATAACATATAAAGGTAACTTGGGACATAAACATACTTATGTGGAATAACTATACGGTCGACTTCCACACATACTACTTAATGGAATAGCCATTCAGCCAACTTCCATACATACTTAATGGAATAGCCATACGGCCAACATCCATACCCAATGCATTAGAGGTTATAATATAACCACCCATCCTGGTATTCACGGCACCACCCGTCATATGGTTTATCACGTAGCCACCAATCAAATGTCCAATTACCATTATAAAATCATAAGACATAAAACAAACATAATGGAAAGAAAACATTTCTACAATTTGATCACAATATATCACCTAAATATATTGACATAACAATTCCATTATTAAAACCATTTTAAATACCAAAATACATAAAAGAGTATATGGTATTTATTTCATTTTAAAAACTTTACGGCTTGTTGAGGAAGCCAAAGACCAAATAATACTCGCGTCGGCAGAAAAGGTCATTGTCACCGCGTACGTTAAAAGAAACATTCCTTTGTGTCCTTTAGTAAAACGCTTTGTAGAAAAAGATTACTTTTGTATAAAAGTAAAAGTCAAAGGGGTTTATACACCGTATAAAAGATAGTTGTGTATAAAACGATATATGCCTCAATGAAAGTAGATTGAGACGAAGTCCCTTACCTCGGGTCCGACTTGACTCGAACGTTCTTTAATGTCCTGAATAATAAACTTGAGTTAATATCTACTTTATTAAGAACCTTATTCAAGTTCATTATTACGTTAATATCACTTATTACCATGTTGTAAACATTATGTAATCATTTAAGTTAATAATGTTTGTTTTGTCGATATTTGGATCTTAAGTCGAAAGTAGACTTCTTACAATTACATATTGTTCGTGTGGTCAAAGGTTCATTATATACACAATAATATTCATGATTTGGATATCATATATATCATATATATACAGAATATACATGTATTTATAATATTACATAATTATTTCGAGGTAAGAAATGAAATGCACCGTTCATGGAGACGGTAATCCGTACGTACGCATGAACGCTACTTTCATTTCTATGTCATTTTAATGGAATTAAAACTAAATGAGAGATATGTATATTTTAATTCCAGAATTATATTAATAATTTAGATGTAACATACATCATATATATCCATTATATATATGTACTTATAATAGTACATTACATTTGGGGATAAGAAATGAAATGCACCGTTCATGGAGACGGTAAGCCGTACGTACACATGAACCCTACTTTCATTTCTATCTCATACTTTAATGGAAAGAAAATAATAATGATATAGAGGTATATTATAATTCTTGTATAACATCATATATAATAACTTTAAATCCATCCTTTATATATCCCACATATGGCATTAACGAATCAAATCACTTTGAGGGGGCGGTAGTCCGCACTTCCTAAAATGAAATTATCGTGTTTACCCACAATGGAAAGGATAAAGGTATACCAAAAATGAAAAATACAGAAGCATAACGAAAATATAAACATAATATATATCATATATAAATAGAGTTACATCTTAATGGCCACCATTAAAGGTGTTTAGAATAATACTAAACAATCCTCATTTCGTGAGGCACAAATTCGCCAACCAGAGAAACAGTATTTTCTTTAACCATTAGATGTAGATGTGTGTAAGTGTGGCTCGAATTATTCTTATAACAAAATTCTAGTATAATGAATATACTGGAGTTGTTACAATAGAAATGAATAAAAATATTTTAGGGGGTTGGAGAAGCAAAATAATACAAAAGAACACAAGTGAAGACATTACCTTAGAATCAGGTAACTCTCTTAGATTTGAACTCAAAGGCTTCCTTGGGAAGACTTCTACCCAAAGTGAGGCTTCAAAGAGTAAGAGAGAGATGTGGAGAGACAAAATGGGCAGGGGTTAGTGGAGCCAAAGGCTTTGGAAGTGTGGGTAAGGTGGAGGTGGGCGCCTTTTATAAGAGGAGAGGAGGGGCACTCTTGGAAAGTAAGGAAATGTTACTTTATTATAGAATGAATTTCAGATTTCAGTGGTCCCAAATTAATTTTTTTCGAGGATAAGGTGATAAGGGTTCAAAATCCACCAATACAATAGGTTTTGGACATGTTTGTTCTTAGATTTTACATTATCTTTCCATTTAATTTAAATCATTAAATAATGAGGTAATCACTACATCATCATGGTGTCATAAATAATTTAATTTATTTAATGTCTAAATATTATTAAAAAAATACTATGATGTATAATATCGTTTTACCTTTCCATGTACTATTTATAGTCAAATATCAGACTTTTATAACCCCATGTAAAAATTGTTTTAGTAAAACAACTCATGTTTGTGTCATTTTTACTTTTACATTAAATAAAAAGATATTAATGTCATTTTCCTTCCAAAGTGGCTCCATGGGGTCCCCAAGTTGACCCATGTATTGTCTTGGTCGTCCATGACACATCCAATAATGGTAGAACATGTTTCAAGCTCATCTCATATTATTGACATATTATTTTTACCTTAAACTACACTAATTACCTCTAATCGCGATTAAAAACATAAAAGTTACTATTCACCAAAAAATTATTTTAATCCCATTGAACCACATTTTACTTACTAATGACAACCATGTATGTCGGATTTTTGAAATTCAAAACCCAAAGGTGGTAAAATTTCATTTAAACGAAAAATCATTTTTTATGTACCACTTAGTGGTTTCACTATTCATCAAAAATTGAAGTTTTTTAGAAAAATACCAAAAATTCACCCTAAGATATATTTGTTATTCCAAATTAAAAAATGAAGTCCATTTTAAAAAATTCAAAACATATAAGTTTCATTAATTAATTTAATAATTAATTCCCGCCGTCAGAGCAAATAGTGTGTTTTTATGAAATAATAAGTATCAAAATATTGACACTAGTTCAAGTCCGATCTCAAAGTGAAATTAATTACAATGACCACTATTGGATTTAATGGTAAAAATATATTCTAATTTCACTTTAAAACCAATTCAAAAGATAATCTAATTATATAAATAAATTAGATTAAAAATTGGTATTGAATTAAAATACAACATTTTTCACTATTCATTAAAAATGAACTTTATCAGAAAAATACCAAAAAATTACACAAAGTAAATTTGGATGTGCCGATTCTAAAGAAGAATTTTATTTGGTCCAATAGAAAGTATAAGAGTGACCAAAACTATATTTAAAGAAGGTTCGTCATGAAAAGGTGATAAGTGGACCTTTAGTGAATATTAGAGTATAAAAGCCTAAAATTGAATTATTTTCGTATTTTAAGCCTTTATCTTTTATTGGATAAATGTAAAAACATTTAAAAACATATATAATAATATTTTAGTTATTTTAATCCATTCCCTCCAATACAACGGTTATGTGTTAACTACCATTTAAAATAATATTATTTTATTACTAGTGTGCAATGTAAGATTTCATAGAAACTCTTTGTTGCATATCAGGTAAGCTATCGAACATAGCAACCCCTTTTAGAGTAAAAATAATATTTAATTCCTAAATATTAATAAATATGAAAATGTTTTATTCATTATTTACCTGGGATGTTACATCCTTCCCCCCTTTTGGGAATTGTGTCCTCGCAATTTTATTCACTTATCAAAATAAGTGGTGGTATTTATCCCTCATAGCATTTTCATATTCCCACATTTCCTCTTCAACCATATGGTTTATCCACAAAACCTTTACCTAGTGAATTACCTTATTTCACAACACTTGCTCTCTTCGGTCAAGAATCTGGACTGGTTGTTCTTCATAAGAGAGTTTCTCTTCCAACTGAACTACCTCTAGGCTCAAAATATGAGATGAATCTGGAATATACTTTCTCAACATCGAAACATGAAAAACATTGTGTACCTGAGATAAACATGGAGGTAAAGCCACTCGGTAAGCAACTCATCCATCTTTCTCCAGAATTTCATATGGTCCAATAAACCTTGGACTCAACTTTCCTTTCTTACCAAATCGCATCACACTTTTCCATGGATAAACCTTAAGAAAAACATGATCACCTACCTTGAAAGATAGATCATTCCTCCAGCTATCTGCATAACGTTTCTACCTACTCTGAGCTGTTTTCATCTGTTTCTGAATCAACTGAACTTTTTCTGCCAACTATTCTATCAATTCTGGTCCCATCAACTTCCTTTCACCCACTTCATCCCAAAAAGCTGGATTTCGACACTGCTTCCCATATAATGCCTCAAACAGTGCCATCTGTATTCTAGAATGAAAACTGTTATTATATGAAAACTCAACCAAAGAATGATATTAGTCCCAACTTCCCTGATAATCCATCGAACAAGCTCGTAGCATATCTTACAAGGTCTGAATTGTTCGTTCTGACTGCCCATCGGATTGCGGATGAAAAGCTATACTAAAATTTAATTCAGTACCCAACGACTTCTAAAGGCCTTTCCAAAAGTTATAAGTAAACCCGTGATCACAATCGGACACAATGGAGAGTGGAACTCCATGTAACCTGACTATCTCTTTATGATACAAATGGGAAAGTTAATCTAGGGAACAAGTATCTCGTATAGCAAGGAAATGAGTAGATTTAGTCAAGCGATCAACAATAACCCAGATTGCATTATTACCTCGAGATGTCCTCGGTAATCCCACAACAAAGTCTATGGATATGTTTTCCCATTTCTACACTGGCACTAGTAAAGACTGAAGAATCCCTTTCGGCAACTACCACTCTACCTTAACCTACTGACAAGTCAAACATTTCACAATAGAATCAGCAATATCCCTTTTCATTCCATCCCACCAGTAATACTCCCACGGATCTATTTACATCTTTTTACTGCCAGGATGAACTGAAAACGAGGAACTATGAGCCTCACATAACAGCTCATTTATCAACTGTGAATCACAAGGCACACATAATATCTTCCCAAAACTCAAAACACAATCATTATCAATGTTGAATTCAGGCAACTTAGCCTTCTGAACCAGCTCTACCTTTTTCTGCAACTCACTGTCTTCCCTCTGTGCTTGCTTTATTCTGTCTGATAGGGATGATCTCACTAATACCTAAAACAAAACAGAATAACTTCCTGCACCAACAACATCCATGCCAAATCTCATTAAATCCTTAACCAAAGGATCATGTTCCAGACGCAACATTGTTAATTAAGCATTAATTTTTCGACTCAAAGCATCAGCCACTTTATTTTCTTTTCCCGGATGGTAATGAATTGTACAATCATAATCCTTGATTAATTCTAGCCATCTCCTCTATCTAATGTTCAATTAATTCTGAGTGAATATATACTTTAAACTTTTGTGATCAGTATATATTTAACACTTTACTCCATACAAATGATGCCTCCAATTTTTTAAAGCAAAAAACAACAGTAGCTAATTCCAAATCATGGGTAGGGTAATTTACCTCATGAGTTTTCAGCTAACGTGAATCATAAGAAATTACCTGATCATTCTTCATAAGGACACAACCAAGTCCCTTCAACAAAGCATCATTGTATATAACAAACTCACCATTCCTGGAAGGATGTGCCAAAACTGGAGCATTCCCCAATCTTATTTTCAACTCCTGAAAACAATCATCACATTTTTTTGTCCAGATAAACTTAACACCCTTCAAAGTTAGCTTAGTAATTGGATTAGATAATCAAGAAATATTTTCAACAAACCCTCGGTAGTAACCTGCTAAACCAAGAAAACTGATTCAACTGAGCCATCACTGCAATCAGCTGCTCAATTCTGATTCTGACCATCTCAATATGCTGATTTGGAAGGTCATTTCCCTCAATATGCCTTCCCAAAAAAGCTTCTATGTTTCCTCTACGAAAAACCATTCTTAACACTGAAATATCTTAGGCAAAGAAACATGGTAATCTTTAAATGCTATATCATTTCAATCATAACATAAATTAACTTATAATTTAAAACTTTTCTAACTCCTAAATTTGTCTAAATCATCCTCTGATACAAACTATAAGGCCTCGACCTTAAACCTTACTTAATATTGAATTAAATGAATAATTCACATTGAGGATCTTTTCAGGTTTAGAGTTTTAGAGAATTAGGACATAACTATTACATCTCAAAATATTACTAAGTAGACACTTCTACTAAGTTTCCATAAAATAAAAACTCTTAAAAAGAAACATGTCTAGTTCCATGTTTTAGATATCATGACTTTCCCTTGATCCCATCCTTGACCCAATTCCACATTAAGTCCTATGAAAAACATTTCAAAAAAACTTGGGGTGAGCATAAAAAGATCAGTAAGGGATACACAAAGAATGAAAACTGTTATTTTTTAAAACAACAAGTTAACCATGTATACTTTATCAAAGTAATACCTTCACCTTTATGAATTAGTAGAAACTCTTCACTGAATAAAATATCAATACTTACCGTTTTTGTAACCAAAAGATTACCATAAAACCCATATAAAGAACAGAAAACATATAAAGGTAACTTGGGACATAAACATACTTAAGTGGAATAATAATACGGTTGACTTCCACACATATCACTTAATGGAATAGTCATTCAGCCAACTTCCATACACAGTTAATGGAATAGCCATACAGCTGACTTCCATACCCAACGCATTGGAGGTTATAACGTAACCACCCGTCCTGGTATTCACGGCACCACCCGTCATATGGTTTATCACATAACCACCCGTCAAATGTCCAAGTACCATTATAAAATCATAAGACATAAAAAACATAATGGAAAGAAAACATTTCTGCACTTTGATCACAATATATCACTTAAATATATTGACATAACAAATCCATTATAAAAACCATTTTCAATACCAAAATACATAAAATATTATATGGTATTTATTTCATTTTAAAAACATTACGGCTTGTTGAGGAAGCCAAAGACCAAATAATACTCGCAGCGGCGATAAAGGTCATTGTCACCGTGTACGTTAAAGGAAACATTCCTTTTTCTCGTTTAGTAAAACGCTTAATATAAAAAGATTCCTTCTTTATAAAAGTAAAATTCAAAGGGTTTTATACACCATATAAAAGAAAGTTGTGTATAAAACGAAATATGCCTCAATGAAAGGAGATTGAGACGAAGTCCCTTACCTCGGGTCTGACTTGACTCGATCGTTCTTTAACATCCTGAATAATAAACTTGAGTTAATTTCTACTTGCTTAAGAACCTTTTTCAAGTTAATTATTACTTTTATATCACTTATTACCATGTTATAAACATTATTTAATCATTTAAGTTAATAATGTTTGTTTTGTCGATATTTGTTTCTTAAGTCGAAAGTGGACTTCTTACAATTACATGTTGTTCGTGTGGTCAAAGGTTCATTATATCCAGAATGATATTCATGATTTGGATATCATATATATCATATATATCCATAATATACATGTATTTATAATATAACATAATCATATAGAGGTAAGAAATGAAATGCACCGTTCATGGAGATGATAAGTCGTACGTACGCATTAACGCTACTTTCATTTTTATGTCATATTAATGGAATTAAAACTAAATGAGAGATATGTATATTTTAATTCCAGAATTATATTAATCATTTAGATGTAACATACATCATATATATCCATTATATATATGTACTTATAATAGTACATTAGATTTGGGGATAAGAAATGAAATGCACCGTTCATGGAGACGGTAAGCGGTACGTACACATGAACACTACTTTCATTTCTATCTCATACGTTAATGGAAAGGAAATAATAATGATATAAAGGTATATTATAATTCCAGCATAACATCATATATAATAACTTTAAATCCTTCTTTTATATTTCCCACATATGGCATTAACGAATCAAATCACTTTGAGGGGACGGTAGTCCGCACTTCCTAAAATGAAATTATCGTGTTTACCCACAATGGAAATCATAAAGGTATACCAAAAATGAAAAATACAGAAGAATAAGGAAAACATAAACATAATATATATCATATATAAATAGAATGACATCTTAATGGCCACCATTGAAGGTGTTTAAAAGAAGATTGAACAATCATCGTTTCGTGAAGCAGAAATTCTCCAACCAGAGAAACAATATGTTCTTTAACCATTAGATGTAGATGTGTGTAAGTGTAACTCGAATTATTCTTATAAAAACATCCTAGTATTTTTGAGATACTGGATATATTACAAAATAAATTAATAAAAAGAGTTTAGGGGGTTGGAGAAGCAAAATAAAACAAAAGAAGACAAGTGAAGACATTACCTTAAAATCGGGTAACTCTCTTAGATTTGAACTCAAAGGATTCCTTGGGAAGACTTCTGTCCAAATTGAGGCTTCAAGGAGTAAGAGAGTTATTTGGAGAGACAAAATGTTCAGGGGTTGGCCGAGACAAAGGCTTTAGAAGTGTGGGTAAGGTGGTAGAGGTGGGGGTCTTTTATAAGAGGAGAGGAGGGGCACTCTTGGAAAGTAAGGAAATGTTACTTTATTATAGAACGAGATTTGGATTTTAATGGTCCCACATTGATGTGTTGAAAGGATAAGGTGATAAGGGTTAGAAATCCACCCATACAATATGTTTTTTACATGTGTAGGTCTTAGATTTTACATTATATTTCCATTTTATTTAAATCATTAAATAATGAGGTAATCACTGCATCATCATAGTGTCATAAATAATTTAATTTATTTAATGTCTAAAAATTATTAAAAAAATACTATGATGTATAAACTCTTTTTATCTTTCCAATGACTATTTATAGTCAAAAATGTAACTTGTATAACCCCATGTAAAAAATTATTTAGTAAAACAACTCATGTTTGTGTCATTTTTACTTTTACATTAAATAAAAAGATATTAATGTCATTTTCCTTCCAAAGTGGTTCCATGGGGACCCCAAGTTGACCCATGGATTTTATTGGTCTGCCATGACACATCAAATTAGGGTAGGACATGTTTCAAGCTCATCTCATATTATTAACACATTATTTTTACCTTAAACTACATTAATTACCTCTAATCGCAATTAAAAACATAAAAGTTACTATTCACCAAAAAAAATTATTTTAATCCCATTGAACCACATTTTACTTCCTAATGACAACCATGTATGTCGGATTTTTGAAATTCAAAACATAGAGGTGGTAGATTTTCATTTCAAGGAAAAATCATTTTTTTAAGTACCACTTAGTGGTTTCACTATTAATCAAAAATTGAAGTTTTTCAGAAAAATACCAAAACATCACCCTAAGATATATTTGATATTCCGAATTCAAAAATGAAGTCCATTTTACAAAATTCAAAAAATATAAGTTTCATTAATTAATTTAATAATTAATTCCCGCTGTCAGAGCAAATAGCGTGTTTTTATGAAATAATAAGTATCAAAAGAATAACAGTAGTTCAAGTCCGATTTCAAAGTTAAATTAATTCTAATGACCACTATAGGATTTAATTGTAAAAATATATTTTAATTTCACTTTAAAAACAATTCAAAAGATAATATAATCATATAAATAAATTAGATTCAAATGTGGTATTGAATTAAAATACAATATTTTTCACTATTCATTAAAAAATGAACTTTACCGGAAAAATACCAAAAATTTAAACCAAGTAAATTTGGATGTACCGATTATAAAGAAGAATTTTATTTGGTCCAATAGAATGTATAAGAGTGACCAAAATTATATTTAAATAAGGTTCGTCATGAAAAGGTGATAAGTGGACCTTTAAGGAATATTAGAGTATAAATGCCTAAAATTGAATTCTTTTCATATTTTAAGCCTTTATCTTATATTGGATAAATGTATAAACATATAAAAACATATATAATCATATTTTAGTTATTTATATCCATTCCTGCCAATACAACGGCTATGTGTTAACTACAATTTAAAATAATATTATTATATTACTAGTGTGCAGTGTAAGATTTCAAAAAACTCTTTATTGCGTATCAGGTACGCTATCGAATATAGAAACCCCTTTTAGAGTAAAATTAATATTTAATTCGTAAATATTAATAAATATGAAATTTTTTTATTCATTATTTACCTGGGATGTTACAAAAGATGTCATTTTGAATATTGTATGTATATTAGGAGTCAATGGTAATTCCCTTTAGATTTAAGAATGAAACTTATGTATTTATATATCTAATAAATGGAGTTTTCAAGGATTATCTTTGAAAAATATTTATTTTAATTCATTAAATATATCTTCATATAATTTAGTCACTACAAAAAGTATGAGATTCATTTGAAATAAAAATTGAGACACTTATAGAAAAAGGAAATAAGTGGGAACATAATGACTTTTAATTTTAACACAATGTAGTTTCTCTTCATGAACATACTATCTAAAAGGATAGAGATAGTTTTGAAAACATCAATGAAAAGGTAAATTAATGTGTACCTCTTTCAAATTTTTTAAATCTTTTTTAAATAAATTTAATAATTTTTATATTTTTCATTACACAAAACACTTAGTTTATCATATATTTACAGAAGCATAGAGAATACAAGAAAAAAGGCATAATATTAAAATATTATTATATGGAATTATATTTATAAACTATCCATTAGAATTGTAGGTTTTAAAATGATTAACATAATTATTAAATTATATGCTGAATTATTTGGTGACCTTGTAATCTGAAATAAAAATAAAACCCATTTGAAAACAAAAAATATCTTTTTATGGAGAAATATTTTTATGACCATAAATGTGTTTTTAAATAAATTTTAAAAATAATTTTTTTTAGTAATTTTAATAAAATTTATATATTATATATTGAATTAAATTTTAAAAATTTATTTTATTTGATTTATATATAAGATATTAGAATTAATCAAATTTTACACTAAAAAAGTATATCTTTCCTAAAATAAATCATGTTTAATTATGCACAATATTATTAAATTAATATTTTCAACTTTTAGAAAATTCAATTTCAAAAATTGAGTTCTTTTTTGAAATCATAAATTAAAAATTATATTTGGGTGAGTTTTGGATAATTTTCTGAGAAGACACATTTTTCGTTTAATAGTGAACAATAAGGGATTTTATTAAAAATTATAATTTATATTTTTGAATTTCAAAATATTAAAATAGTTTTAAGATGGGTTTAAAGTACAATTAGTAAACCTTTATATATAATAATCAAATTTAAGTCATTTGTCTAAATTTTATATGGAATTTTGATATTTAATTTTTTTAATCCCTTGAAATTTTTTCTATGGAAAATTGCTTTTCTAATCACGACTTGAGGATTAATATTAAATTATATTTTTCTAATTATATGAATAGAATATGGAATATTAGATTCTATTTTTTGACTCATAAAAATTTTATTTATCTAATAATTTAATAATATTCCTTCACCATAATTAGAAGTAAAAATACTAATAATTACATACCGCTTTTAAAGTAAATATGGGCTTATTTAAGGTTAAAATGACACAAAACATTTACGACACACATTTGAGGAAAATATTTATTCACTATCTATTCTATTTTCGGTAAAGTAAATTTTTAACCCTTTTTGAATATGGAAATTATAGTCATATTTTTTTATTTTCAAACATTACAAATATTCTACTCCCCTCACTTTTAAATGGTTAACCCACTCCTCTTCTCATCTCACCATGAAGTAAATTTAGACCATATGATACTGATCTAAATCCATTAATTAATTCCCTAATATAATATTATATGTTTTATTTTGGTCAAAATTTTAAATTAGGATGTATTATGGTGAAAACAAAAATAATTTGTTTGAAGAAGAGGTTTTATCCCTAGCCGAGGAATTTAATTTATTTATTCCTCCAAATCCTTAAATTCTTATTAAAATGTGGTTATATAATATAATATGTATTTTAAAAATAATTATATGTTGTTATGTTGAGTTCATTACCTACATCTATCTCCTCTTCCATCATATGGTATGTGATATCCTCATTCGTGTGTACGAAAAACTACCCACTCATAAAATGATGTTTTTTCATTTTCCATCACCACCTATAACAGCGGGATATAATTATTTTTTTAATTTTTATGTATAATATTAGTGATATTATAATAACTCATTAACTATAGTACAACATTTAACTACTTACATACATACCCATTAAAGAAATAAAATTGTCTCTCCTGTGTAGGATTGACAATGACCACCCAATCTGATATGATGTGTTTTTCATTTTTGATTTACAAGGATGTTAATAATGATATATTAAGTGAATATATATAATATATTTAAAATACATAAACTTATGAAATTATGATATTACATATAACTTTTTATATTCCACTCTATTGGGGATATGATAACATCATTTGTGTGAACGACGAACTACTACCTTGTGAAGTGATGTGATTTGTTCTTATAGAAACCCAGGAATATCATAAATAGATATTACATAATATTCTATGAATATTAACTATATTACAAAAAAAACACACTTGAGTACCATAATATATTAGTTCCTTCAAATACATAGTACATAATCTTTTTAATTCATGAATGATCTTCACTTTCACCCTTAATGATCTTCCCATTATGTACAATTTATATACATACCCTATATAAAGACATTAGTTATAACATAGTAAAATGAAAAGTAACAAATGGTGATTATTGATGATCAATAAGGTTAAATATGGGAGATAAGTAATCATAACATGATTATAAGGTTATGATAACATGATTGTAACATTTGATGATCATACCCTACAAATCAATGTTAATAATCGGAATTCATGTCATATGGATTTGAATTTTAAAAAAGATGAATCATAATGTAATCAAAGAACATGATCCCTGATTTCATAACATTGTAACATGACATTAATTTATATAATATTCATAATCATAAAAAATTATATTTAATGGATACCCACACAGACATTCATTTTACGTTATGCTTCTGCTAACAATCGATGTACATACTTCGTACTTAGGCTAACATCTCGTGTAACATATTTTCAAGAATGATGTGAAAACATATATACCATCATTTTCAGGCTTATGCTAACCACCCATGTACCCTCTAATCTCATATAAAATTTATAATTACCTAATGCTTGGGATAGTGATATAGGTCCAACCCATCGCATAATGAAAATAATATATATGTGGGCCATATGATCCTAAAACATTCATCATATCATTACCCATTAGATGAAATCTGTTTCAAAAACATTTCTCAATATCATAACATAACGAAAATATAATGGTCTTATAATTAATTTATCAATTTATTAAAACATAACCAATGGAAAATAAGTGTTGTTAATAAGAATTGTTTCTTTGTATACCCCATGGAATTTAAACAACATTCATAAACATCTTTTCTTCATAAACAATTTAAATATAGAATAAGAATTTTTTTCTTTGAATCATATCCATATAAAATCATATGTTAGATCAATTCATGTCAACGATGATAGATAATGATTTTGTAACATAAATCCCAAAGACTTCTATCATATGAAGATAAATTTTCTTTGAAAATAATTTTCATCAAATTAAAATTTATAAAACATTTTGAAAACCAATTTCATGGAAACATATAAAGAAAGAAGTAAAATAATTTAAAACATTTCTTAAGTAAAATACCCTTTCAAAATTAAGAAAAACATTTGTATAACATTAAAAATTTTGAAAAATCTTTTATTTTAATATAACATTGAATCATATAAATTATGTTTCAATGAAAATAATGTTTAAGATGTTTTCAAATTAAGTTCATGAAATACACATTAAAACCAATATTCCCCCCACATTTCTGGTAATATATAAATGACAAATTTTTATAAAATATGATGAAAAATCCATTTAAAATAATTATTAAAATGTAAAAATTGGAAAAAAAATGAATTTAAAAATCATTCGATTTATTTTATGAAAATTGAAAACATTTTAAAAAAACATGGTTTGGGGGAAAATGAATTTTAGACCAAAAAGATAAATTTTCATAAAAACGTTATTTTTATACTCTGGAGAACATAATGGGAATAATATAAAGTAAAACCACTGATTATCATGACATAAATAGAGGATAAGTAAGATCATGAGTTTATTAATATATGTATCATAATATTTTCTCATCAGAAAAATAATCATAAACAATCTCAATAAACAATGATACAGTAACATGAAATCTTTACCACATTAGTAACATTGAAATGAAATCCCCATGAATGAATAACATAAAATTGAAGATAATTTATAATTATGATAATTAAATTCATGATATTTAATTTCAATTGGGCTATATATATTCCTTGTGAAATAATATAGGTGCATAACATACTTATGTCTCATAGAAGGAAAATTGGGGCATAAATCCCTTATCGATTTGTAAACATTTCAATAGTGTACCCCATGAAAGATAGATAATAAAATGGATCTATAATAAGAAAATATGTAAGGTAAATACTTATAAAATAAATTAATTTTATGTATATACACCATATAATAGAAACATTGGTTGAATATTATTTGTGTCTCACATAAAAATAAAAGTGATAAAGAAGTCCCTTACCATAAGTCTTCAATTAATTTATACATGTTAGAACCTCATGTATAAAAAATTTACATTTATTATTCTTATATTAAGGAACCATATCTATATATGTGTTTGTATATATATCATATATGATTTACTTATATCCTTTCAATAGCCTTTTATTAACAATTTCATGTTAAAGTCAAATTTTGATTAATAACTTCTTTGTTCTTCATATATGTTATGATTTGTATTTCCCATTCCTATTACTTTAATAATGGTTAAATTATCTCTAGAGTTTTAATAATTAAGTAATTATCATATTTTTAAATCGTTTATACTCTTAATAATAATCATCAAATATGGTTTTGAGAAATTAATTATATTATGATCGTCTAGATGGTATGTCATACTTATGCATAAGTAGTGTTTCCTTTTTTTCAATGATCCATATGGAAAAAGGTACCTGTTATATTATCCTTCAAGAATAATAATAATAAACTAATTAAAAAATTATTCCTATAAATATTAATATACATATCATTCAACTACATTGGTGATGAAAATAGAGTGACATCACCTTATGAAGGTGGTAGTCCACATGTACATGAATGATGTTCTGGTCTTTTACTATACAAAATAGTAAGAAATAAAATGAGATGTTATCTTTCAATAATGATAAATATTAAATTAATATCATAATTATTTAAATTATATTACATTTATTTATCTTGTTTATCTTTTATATAATGATTTTGTAAAAAAATCACATTACTTCATGAGGTAGTAATCCACCGTATATAGGAACAATGTTATCATATCCACTATGAATTGGAAATTACAAAAATTTATATATAAAATAATTCATTATTAAGTTTAATAATGATATAAATATTATATATATACTTTGAATCCATAATAATAGCTAAAAAGGAGAAGTTGTATGGGAAATACGAATGACATCAGTTCGCAGGGTGGTAGTCCGCCATACACAATAAGGATGATTCATAACCTATTAGATGAAAGTGGAGATTGTAATAGGTAAATTACTTAATATAAAAACATAAAATTACATTTAAGATACTTATTTTATTATATCATCATTTTTTGTTAATTATTTAAACAGTTATTGGATTAAATTAAATAAAAAATCATGTTGAATAATATTACCACTTTTTCATGTAACCTCCATCTGTTTCCAAAAAATCCTTCATATGATGAATTTATTCAAAAATAAAGGCCTATATGATAAGAATATAGATATTTAGAAGTTTAATTTCTTGGTATTTTCCAACCAAAATGGATTTGTGGTGTGAGTAAGATAGGAGAAGGGTGGCTTTTATAACTGAGGTGAATGGCACAATTGTAATGTTTTTAAATGAAATAGGTGTACCAGTGATTGCATCATTAACAAATAAACAAAATGGATTTATCTATATATTAGAATATATAAGGTATAAATATGTCCTTAAAATGGTCTTTTTAGATTTTTTTGTTTTCTTCCATTTTCATTTTAATCAATCCACCTAATAATCCAATTTATATATTAACTATGGTAAATAATTTTTACTATTTCTTACTATTAATTGTAGGAAAAAAATATCTTTACACACATTAAATACTAAAAATTATGGTTATTCAAAATATATAATCTAATTTTTCTGAATTCCATTGATATAATTATAAAATTGTAATTTAAAATTAATCCAGTAGATGTGATGAAAAATCAGGTTTTAAAAAAAATATTCAAATGTTTTCAAAGTCATTATATCCAATATTAATATGGAAATAATTATAATAACCTAAATAAGATATATATATATATATATAGTGGTACTAATTTTACATAAAAATAAATTTAAAATATAATTTACTTTTAAAAAGTTAAATGAAAATGTAGTTTTTAATTACAATTTCTTATTTTTCACTATTCATCATAAAACTATACCTTTCTAAAAATTATAAAAAATTTACCAAAAGTGACTTTTGGTATTATAATTTAATGAATAATTTTTTCACATATATTTTATATAATTTTAATAAATTAGTTTTCAATAAGTTCGTAAATCATTACAAAACATCATTTTAGAAAAATACACTTCTAAAACATAAAATTGAATTTATTGTTTTATTTTATCTATAAAATACATTATAATAATATTAAATAATTTTTTGAATATATACTATAAAAATTTAATTAAAATAATTTACCATAACTATTTTTTTTATTTATTATGTTAAAACATGATTGTCTATAGAAAAATAGTTTTTCATAAAAATATTTCGATTATTTTCAAATTAATTGGCCAAAAATTAAATCATTTTATAGAAATATGTAAACCATATATTTTAAAAATATATTTAATCTTATTCATACATTCCAATAAAACTGCTATTTGCTAACCATAATATTGAAAAATAATATTTAAATAATATATCATGTTTCTTTTAAATATAGTGTTTCATGTAACAAAAGTGAAACCTAATGTTTCATATAACACAGGGTAAAATAAATGTTGCATTTAAAACAATATAAAATCAGTATTATGTCTCTTGATAATATATATAAATGATTAAATTTATTTTAAGAAGTCACCAAATTTTTGGGTGATACATTAAACACCTTAATATGAGTTTCACTATCAAAATGCATCACATTAGTACCAAAAATAAAGAATAATAATTCATCATTATGACCCAAGGTTCATATATAGCTTCCCCAAGCTGGTGGTTTCACCAAAACACCCATACCTGGTGATTTGACTTTTTTCATATATATTTATCTATTCATTCAATAGTCCTAACCGGTTATTCCTCATTTGAAATGTCATACTATATAGGTTTTACCTCTATGATAAGTGTGTGTAAGGAATCATGTATGTACTTACTCATGAGTTATATAGGAAACACATTGTGAACATGAGAGATGTTTGGTGGAAGCATCATATGATAATATAATGTCCAGATATTATCATGTATTTTAATTGGAAAAATATACCTAGGTATTAATTTTACCCTATTTTTTCTATGAATAAATTCATTGAAATTTATTCTTACTAAATTAAAATTATAGACAACATCAACTATTATCTGCAAAAACATTTCTATCAACATTTTATAGTTCATACATATTATTGAATGGATCTAACCTTCTCAGTCATCTCATCAGATTTCTCAAGACCAGATTAATTTCTTTGTATAACTTCATTTAAGTATGTTTTAGTTGTTTATATTATTTAATAAAGATATTCATAAGTACCCATGTAAATTTTTTTGGTAATTCTATTTTTGAAATAATGATGAACTTGAAGAATTTATTTATCCCAACCACCTTTGAAATCCATAGAACTAGATCATGGAATATCCTTTATGTTTTGAAATATTCATTCAATCAAATTACCACTCTATAGATGATATTTTTTGAAGAAACTCAACTCCATATCATGATCTTATAGAAGACTCCACAAAATAATAGAAGTAAACTCTTGATTATGATAAAATACAATTGAATATGGTACTTCGTGAAACAATAAAAATTCCATAACATTTAATATAGAAAGAATATCGAAAGAGATGTTGTATCTTATAAAAATAAGTAGTATTATTTCATAAAGATATTAAATATAACCCTTAATTAACTCAACATTAAAGAAAAACTAAGGTTTACCTTCCCATATTCAAAATATCACATTCAATAAAATCACTTTTATATGTCATCAAAACATTTTAACATATTTTTTGAAAATTCATATTGACAAAATTATACTAAACAATACATATATATTTAATGATTCAAAAAACATAAGTCTCTATTTCAACTACATTATCACTTTAATCATCCCAAATCCATCTAAAACCTATAATGACTCCTCATCATCTTATTCTACAATAGCACATTCCTTTCACATGTCATTTATATTCTCTTCATCGTCTACGGAAAAACCATTACTAATAAAACCATTCTGATTTACATAATTAGATTTCCTCCTATAAAATTTATTTTCATAATTTTCATACGTTATACATTTTATACTTTCATCCATTGATAATAATTTAGGGAGACCAATATTCACATCCATTGATTTAACTAAACATTCCTGTTTTCATGATATTTACCTTAATTTTTTTCTTCTTTTCCACACTAAAAATATCTTCATGTTCCTCTCATATGTTCACATGGGTAATTCTTTAAACATTATAAATGTACAGGAAAATTAATCTTCATTCCTCAATATTATCCATTACCTAAACACTCAGCAAATTATTTCATTATATTCTTTGGTGAGTCCTAGAGTTGTTTATCATCAAAATTATTAACCATGTTCCATGATAAATTATTTTGAATATTCACAATATATTTCACCTTGGAAATCATCCCATTTGGTTTCTCATTAGCCAATTATTCATCACATCCAATGTTATCATAGTTCCTTTGGGTTCTATTCATTTTATGAAGACCAAAAAGCATAGTGTGATTAAAAATATTTATATTGGAGAATAAAATAATTAATAAATATCTCTTATAGGATGTCTAAATCATGGAACCTTTATTTAAATCTTTGATGCCTTAGGTTTATCCAAAACTATTTAAAGAAATAATTTATTTAAATCTCATACCATAGTTTTTAAATAGATTTGAATTTTAAAAGAATATATCTTAGTAGTGTAAAATCCCATGTGAAGAAAGGCCTATTATCATGCTCTAGGGGATGATCGGCTCCATATCGTTATTCCTATTTCAGAGTTATTACCAATTGGTATATCTTTGCTAGTGTCACATCCGCTTATTGTCTATATAAAGGGTTGTAATTTTAATGAATGACACTCCCTCTATCCTTTAACAAAATTCTATCAAATTTTCTTATACATTGACTCATCCTTAGACTTATCCTTTGAGTCACCCATATACATATCTATAGAAATATTTCTAGGGTTATCACAAAATCTTTCTCATCATAGTTTTTAAAGCGTATCATAAAATCCATCTAATACCAGATATATAGACCCATGGTTCTCATAATAATATATAATATATCTTTAGATGAATATTAATTATTGTAAACAAACACATGCTGAGGCACAATAATACTTCGTTCATTTAGAAACATGGAACAGAATTTTCTTAATTATTGAGGGATCTCTTATGTCTCACATAAATATCTTCACATTAAATACTATTTAAAGATATACCCAAATTTGAAACATTATTCATAACATATGGAAAGTAAACATAATAAAGTATGATTTTAGATGATCATTAAGGGTAAACAAGGGAGATACGTAATCCCAAAATGTGAAAAAGGGTATGAAAACATGATATTAACATTTCAAGACAATTTCTTTCATATGATCATAATATTTAGTCAACGAATGACGATTGGTAGTTCATAAGACATGAATTGGAAGAGGAAAAACAACATGTTCTATGAGAGAAAAACATTGGTATAAGTCATAGACTTCTGTCATAATAGATCATGGATACCCACAAAAAAATCATAACATGTTTGGCATGGGATAACCTCCCACACACCCCATTTTCTGGTCATGGTCTAACCAATATTCTACACCGATTTATTTCCTAGTAAGAAACACCCATGTACCCTCAGATATTGTAGAAAATTTATCATTACCAAATTCATTGGAGGGATATATAATTATAACTCTTTATATATGTAAAACCATAAAAATGTGTTCCACAAGATCCTAAAACATTCATCATATCATAACCCAGGAAATGAAATGGGTTACATTAAAATTTCATCATATCAAAAAATTTTGAAAACAGATAGGTCTTATAATCATTTATTCATTTCAACATATTACAAACCATGGAAAATATGAAGTTTTCATAAGATTTTTTTCCTGGTATAACCCATGGAATAGGAATAGGTGTCAAAAGAAACTTTTCATCCTAATCCATTCATGGGAATAATAAAATTGGTGACCATTTTCATATCCCCAATAAAAAATAAGCCACATCATGGGATGTATTCTTTGATTTAGAATGATTTGGAAGGATAGATAACTTTTGTAATTTTTTTAGGAACATATCTATTATTTGAAAATTATTTTATTAAAACAAAAAATTCATAATATATTTTTAGAATCCTTTTCATGAAAAATTATAATGTAATTATTAAAAACATTAAAAACATTCCTTGAAAAAAAATATGTATTCTTATTCGAAAGAAAACATTTTAAAAATTGAAATATTTTTTTAAAACCTTTTATTTTAAAATAACATTGAATATTATAAAGAAGTATTCAATTAAAATAATGGAAATGGAAGTGAGAAATTATTTTTATATCATACATGTTAAATCAAATATTCCATTCATAATTCTGAATAAATCCAAATATACATTATTTAGAAAATGACATGAATATACTATTCAATATATTTTATAAAAACTAAAACAATATAAAATAATAATAAATCATTTTAATATTAATACATTTTTAAAAAAAATTAATAAAATATGGATCGGTAAGAATTTTTTTTGAATAAAGATATGTTTTTTGTTAAAAATATATTTTTTAACTCCTAAATTTATAAACATCCGAAAATAAGTGGAAAAAATTTATCTCATTACCTAGAAAAAGGATAATAAATTTAACAAGTTTATCTAGATGTGGATCATAATATTTTATCATTGTAATCAAAATAATAAATAGTCTTGATAAATGATGATATTATAACATAAAATCATGACCACTTTCGTAACATTGAAACAACATACCCATGAAGTAATATCATAAAATATAACTTAAAATATCATGATTATAAATAAAGTCATGATATTATTTATAAAATTGTCTTTATATAGACATTATGAAATTATATTTGTTCATAACATATATACGTCTCAAAGAAATAAAATTGAGACTAAAATATATAACAAATTTCTAGACTAATAAACGGTAAAACCTATGAAACATAGATCCACATATAGATTTTTAAATCTCTAAAATATATGTAAAATCATTAAAAAATACATTCATGATAATTATATACCCAACAACAACTAATTACATGTTGAACATGGCATGTGTCTCATGGAAAATAAAAGTGAGACAGAAATCCCTAACTGCATGTCTCGACTTCCTTCATACATATACCTCCTAAAAAATAAATATATTTAAATTATAATCTATTATGAAAAATTAAATATATATAAAATACCATATATTATTTACATATTTTCTTTTATTACCCATTTATTATAAATTATATGTAAAAGTCTAGTTTTAATTAATAAACGCTTTGTTTATCAAATATATTATGATTTTTTATTTTCAGTCATCTTACATTAATAATTATTAAATTATATACATAATAATAATCAGGAAATGATTGTCATTATTAAATCAATTATACTTTTTATACTAATCATGAAATATGATTCTGATAAATGAAGCATGTTTGGATAATGGATATGGTAAGTTGTACGTACACATGAGTAATGCTTCTATTTTTAAATGATAATTATATAAAGAATGTAAGTGATGTATTTTATTTCTATAATAAAAATTTTATCATAATTAATATATTATTTCTATAAATATAATAATATGTATCACTCATGTCTTGTGATGATGAAAATAGAGTCACATCGATTTGTGAAGGCAATAGTCCACATGTACATGAACGATGTGGTCATATTTCAATGAGTGAAAAGGTAATAAATAAAATGATATATTATCTTATAATAATTATTAATATGTTGTTAATAACAAAATTATTTCCTTTATATCACATATATTTATCCTTATTACCTTCTATGTAATTTGTTACTGAAAAAATGAATCACATCACTTTTTGCTGTACTATTGTGTCATATACACAACAACGTTATCGTATCCCCTACAAATTGGAATATTACAATGTATATATTATGTAATTAATAAATTGTATAATAAGTTTATAAATATATATATATATATATACTTTATATCCATCATCTTGCCCGGCCATGATAGGTGGAAATAAAAACATGAATGGCATTAGTTTATGATGTTGTAGTCCATAATACAGATGATGATGATTTCATAATACATTATAGGTAATAGGATAATTTCGTAAGTAATTACCTAGACATCACAAAATCTAAGAATATAGAATATAGATAGATTATTTTATAATAATGTTTTAATAATAATTTAAATAGGATTGTGATTAAATAAATTACAAACTATTATTGAATAATATTATCTCTTCTTTGGGTAACCTCTTTATGATTTCCCCAATATCCTTCCTTGGAAATATTTATGAACAAACATTGGTTCTATTATGAGACTTCAAAAATTATGAATTGATTATAGAACGAATTTTCTAGAAAAATGGTTTTAATTTTTGAAGAAGAGAGGAGAGCGGGTGGCATTTTATTAGTTACCTGAGTGGCACGCTTGTAATTTTTTTTACAAAGTGTACCCAGGTTTTTATAAAAAAGGCTCAAAAATAGATTTTTATCAATATTAAAGTGACTAATATTTATTTATGGCTATAAAATATGTTTATATATGCTTTGGGTCTTTATTGACCATTATCTTTTAAGTTTGACCCCTCATGCAAACCCATTTTTACTTTAACGGTGGTATGTAATTTTTATAATTTTATATATTAATTTTGGTCCAAATATTTACTATCCATATTATATAATATAAATTATTATTATTCCAAATATAGAATAAAATCTTCCAAATTCCATTTATACCAGTAAAATATTTAAACTAATCTCATAGGCATGATGAGATAACTGGTTTTTAAAAGAAATGTTCAAAAGTTTAAAGAGACTTTATATCAAATTTCATTATAAAATTTATTCCATTGTCTGAAATTGGATATATATATATATATATATATATATATATATATATATCTGTGTGTGTGTGTGTCTGTTTTCATGAACTAGCTCGGGTACCCTTGTAACAAGATAACTGAACTGACCATGAGATTGCCCAAAGGGAATTTCTGATCCTCATGGGTTAGAGAATAGCACTCAACATCATACAACATGCAAGTGGGAATATTTTTTCACTAAAAAAGGAAGTAAAAGAGATAAGATAATATTCATATAAAAAGTAATCTCCAGTAGGAGTAAAGTACCAAATAATAAGATCTTATTTCCCCTAAGATTTTCATTATTGATCAGGAGGAATTTTCAATGAACATCAACAAATTCATGCAGGAGGGTTACATACAACCTTATAAAACCAATGTGGGAGATATTATTATATCAAATTTGATGTTTGATGATGATCTGTTGATTTCTATAAATGTCAAACAATGATCTATTGACATTTCTAATAGAAATTTGGAGATTTATTGTCTTCTCGGTAGACGAAAGGTTAATTTGGAAAAGTATAATGATTACATATCAAAAAGATGCTCTGCCAGGTGAAATAGAACTACTCATTATAAATTGGGTATGCAAGCTTGTGAACATCCACTGTTGTACCGGGGTGTTCCTATATCCAATGGTATAATTAATAAGGTTATGTTTGATGATATTATAAATATAATTTCAGGTTGGATTTGTACTTGAAAAAATATATTTCATTCTTTTTGCGTGCGTATCATTTTGGTGAATGATGTCTTGTCTTCTATACCCATGCATATTATTTTGGTTATTAAGGCATCGAAATGAAATATTGACTGATTGTAGAAGGTATTGAAATGTTTTATTTTGGATTATAATCAAATCGGTAGATGACATTGGTCTTCATGGAGGAGAATGGAAAAACTCATGGATAAAGGGGGAGATGGCCTCTGTGATGTGTCTGAAACTATGCATGTCATGCAAGATAAACTAGCATGGCATAATGTTGACAAGAAATATTTGTGGGGAAGATTTATGAGACATAGGTATGAGGCGGATTTAAAAATATTGGAATTATAGTCTTGGGAGAATTTTTAGCCTTGAAAACAGATTCTTGAACACCTTTAATGTTTGGAGGAAAAAGTGAAATAGTTGGTTGGATGATGTGATATCAATTATTGGAAGGACAACTAGGCTGGGCAACCTCTATTTTTTCTAGGCTACCCAATTCCTATTATTTCTTTAAAAGAAGTATCACAATACACAAAATTAATCAACTATATGCTTGATGACT
This sequence comes from Viscum album, assembly GCA_963277665.1. NCBI lineage: Eukaryota > Viridiplantae > Streptophyta > Magnoliopsida > Santalales > Viscaceae > Viscum > Viscum album. Next base: position 1,424,731,088 of record OY728156.1, on the reverse strand, counting down.
ATCAAAGGTGACTCTTTCATAATATCATGTTGATAGTGGTGGCTTATAGATGTGTCTTTTCAAGGGCAAATTTATAGTATTTTTCAGGTTAGGTTTATCGTGACATGATTCAAAAGAGCAATGAAAGTGACACTTGGGTGTCAAACTTGTGGTGTTCTAAGGTTCATGTGATGATGATTATTCTTGTTTGGAGGCTATGGAATCAATCTCTTCCAACTGATAACAATGTACATAAGAAGGGAATTCATCTCGCCTCTCATTGTAGCAGTTGTAAATCTCCATGTCATGAAACAATATGGCATATGTTCTTTTTTAGAGAATAAGAATAGAATATTTGGGTCTATCTAAGAAGGTACATGGGAGGTGTTATCATCGGGGCTTCAATATTCGACTTTCTTCTGACCTAGTACGAGGAGGCAGGATAGAGGGAATCCAATATCAATGTGTTCAGGATGGTATTTGTAGTTTTTTTCTTGGTTATTTGGGAGTATATAAAAAAATAATGATGGAAAATGCATTTTCACTCATTGGATATAGGTTTGCATGAAATACCTTATAGTGGAGCTCACTGGTTTCTTGCAGGGAAAAATAACTGAAACATCTTTATGTAATTTTATTCCAGGAATGGTCATAATGATGGGGTATCCAAGAAATAATAGCAATGAAAAAGTCAAGTGGGATTCCTAGAAACCTCCTAAGTTCAGGCTGAAACTCAACATTGATGGTTTGTTCCAGCATGGATATATGGGAGGGGGAGATCTGTTATCTGATAATAGAGGTTCTATCATTTTTGGATTTACCCCATCTATGGACAGGGCACAACTATTGAAGTGGAATTGAGAGTAATGTCTAGAGGTCTCATACTGAACAAACTCAACAACTTCATCATTATAGAGGTGGAATAATATTCGAATGTTTTGGTTGATGTCCTGAGTGGAAAGGCTCATCCTTCTTGTGGTATTGCGTATGTCATTAGGAGGTGTAGAAAGTCTTTTGATCACAATATAGTGGTGAATCGTACTTTGAGGGAAGGAAACTTCACTGTAGATGTTTTAGAATCCAAAGGATATCGAAGGCAGCACATTATACTATTATTACATATCGGTTATTTTCCAGATTATTGTAAACTCATTATTAAGGGTGATGCCTTGGGGATACATCATTTTTATCCCCCTTAAGAGGTTGTCGTATTTGTATTTTAAAACTCCTTTATAATTAATGAATGATGAATTACTATAATAGGAAAACATCACCAAGGTCCCTATGGATACAAGTCACTAATTCTAAATCTCAACAACTAGATCCACCTTTATGATATCCCATCGATTTTCTCAAAGCAAGAAGAATAAATTCCACAAACATTTAAAGAAAAAATCAGTCTGTAAGACTAAGAATAGTAGGATTACTCCAATTATTACACAATATATTCCAAATATTGATTATCAAAGAAAATATTTCAATTTTGTAAATAAATAGGTTTTTAAATTCAACATCATATTTAAAAAACATTCTATACATTTTTAGAATGATGGAAAAGAACTTTTTAGGAATCGTATTTACTTTAAATTAGATAGAATATTTCAAAAATAATGGTTAAAATAAAATAGTTACATAAAGAAGTTTTTGTAAATCCAAGAAAGTCATGTGAAGCAGTTTTACAACCTTGGAATTATTTTATATCCTACATATAAATAAACAAGTGATAAACATGGTCATTATCCAAGGAGGTATGATAGTATTAACCAGCTATAAGATTTTGCACTCACTAAGTGATCACAAAAAATGAGTATACTCATGTACCCCTGACACGGTTCTGACGAGACTTTTCACCCTCCCATCAGGGAGGTGAGCTACTGTATGTATGTTTTAGAATGTTATCATAGCGAAGAGTGTATCTAAATAACTCACCAACAACCTATATCTTTCAGGTGCTCTTACACGATGGGAAACATTTTTTAAGACTACTTCAAACACAATTAATCCAATTCATCCATTTCAAAAATTCCAATTTTATTCCACTTAAAATAAAAACTATTTTTAATAAGAAAACATGCCCTTTCCAGGAGTTAAAACCATTATGTTTTTATCAAATCATTTTAAATCTAATTTAACATGTTTGAAATCCATTCAAAATAAATTCAATCTTTTCTATAGTTTATTGCCACAATTAAATTAAACAATTTAATTAAAAACATTTATATCAAATACAAAATTTAATCTCAGAAATTTAAATAATCCAATTTTCAAAAAAACCCCAATTTAATTGAATTGGTGGTTTCCCAAATTTTCATTTCATAACAATTTGAAATCTCAAAATTCACTTGAGTTGGGTTTTATTAATATAATTGAAACAAAATTTTATGAATTAAATATAATTAAACGATTGAAATAAATAAAGAAATACAAGGATAATCAATTTGGGTAATCAGGACAGAACCACCTACCTCATGGTTGTCAATGTCAGTAGAAATGATAAGCCACCATGTGTTGTTCAACACATATCCTCACAGACCTATTATCATATGCATCGATGCACTAATTCTCGACATTCATCAATGGTTCCATGAACCAATACCGGTTATTTTCTTTCCAAAGGAAATAAAATATCAAATGAAATAACATTCTCTCTCTCTTAGATAATCTCTAGATTATCATTTTATTTCAACGCATGCAATTACATGAGTTATGCCCAAGAATAATTATAAACATCATTCGATAATTTAGATCCCTAAATTAATTTGATAATAGAGGTGGTATTTCTCGTCATTATTTATATATATGTATATATATAAATATACATCGACTGTGAAATTATTTTTTATCAAAAAAATCATTTATCTAGAAATAAGTTCTTTAATTACTTCATTATTGTAATTATAACAATATTATATTTTGATAATACACATAATTATAAAATGATAATTTTCAATAAACCGTATCATGGGATAATCATATTTTTTAATCATCCATTAATAATTTCCATAAAACTATCATTGGTTATTTTATTAAAATTATTCTATGATAATTGTTTTCAATTATCATTTAATAATTCCTAACAATAACCTTTTTATGAATCACAATATTTATCTTTTGATAATTTCTTTATGTTTATTTCTTTAACACATCATATTACTATACATTCCATGATAATTATTTATGATTCTCATTATTTTTTTTTAACAATTGAAGCTTTCGAAAATTTTATTGTAAATAAATTTATCCTTAATGGATGTTTTAATATATCTATGTATATATGTAAATATTTACATATATATGCACATATATATTTATATTAGTTGGTAATTAATATAACATTTATCATTTGACTAATATTATATTATCATTATTATTATTATTATTATTATATTTATAATCAAGACCTTATTTTTCATCTATATAACGCAAATAAATAGTGAAAATAAATATAATAAAAAACAATGAACCAATGAAGAACAAATCGGGAGGGATGCACACTTGCTGAGGGAGGAAGATGACTACCATCGTGTAAGGGAAGCTGGTTTGCTTCACTAATTAGGGTGTTTCAAACTAGTTTGTAAAACATTAAAAAGGAGAAACCAGATTATATATGTTATCCAACACATTTAGGGTTTGACCCAAAACACACACAAAAAATCAAAACTCTATTCTAAACCATTAAATACCCAACAAACCAATATGAGGACCATAAATTCAAAAATCAAGGTGTTATTAACTTATAAATGGTCCAAAACCTTCTTTTTTCTGGCTTTCAGATTGACAGGGTGTTAAAATGGAGGTTTTGATGCAAAGGGCAGATGATGAACAATGTTTAAAAAATTTAATTACATTAATTAATTAATTATAAAACATAAAAATAAAATAATCTCAAATATCAATTAAGCAAAAATTATATTCCCCACTTAGGTTAAACACCCCGTTATAGACCCAATGGTGTCCTGAGATTTTTTATATGATGCACCATTTGCGAGATATTAATGATTTATTATATAAAGACAGTAATAATTAATTAATTAAAAATTAAAGGGTTTCTATCACGAGCGTACCATCCAATCATCTAATGCATATAAATTTTATACCCTATCTAGGGTAAACTCATCATTCCGGACCCATTGGAGGTCTTGTATTTCCCATAAGATACGCCATTATGCAGATATTTACATATTTTTAAAAAAAAAATATATTAAATATTATTTCATAGCTTTATCCCACAAGATTGGTATCTAAATGTATCGCACCTTCAAATTTTATACCCCTCATAGGGTAAACACTACATTTTAGACATTATAGTGGTATCAGATTTATTATTTGATTCACCATTTTGATTTAATTCAATTATTTTGAAAATAAAATATATGCCCTTAATATAATAAAATTAATGTTTTTATTCGTTCTTCACTGAGGCTTTGTGGGCCTCGAAATATCACGATAAATCAGTGTCGAACCCCAAATATATTCAATTAAATATTGCAATATGTTAACTACTAGATAATTATTTTAACAGATTTATCAAAAATTCACAAATTATCATTTTTCTCATTAAATATGTTAATAAATTAAAATAATAGGGTTTTGGAATACATGAAAATATTAATGGGGTGTTACATATATATAATTGATATAATTTTAAATTAAAATAAAATTATAACACAATTTTAGTTTTTAAATAATTCAAAAGAAAAAGGAAGTTTTCAAATTAAATTCGTTATTTTTCCCAATTCATCATAAAATTAATTGTTTCCATAAATTATCAAAAAAGATAAAATAGTTATTATCATATGTTTTAAAAAATTAATATTTCTTTATCATATAAATTTTCGAAAAGTATAAAATTTTAGTTTTAAAATAAATATGAAATGGTTGAAAATTAGCTTTTCGAAAATTAGAGTTTAAGTGTTAAATATGTTTTATTCTTATCTCTTGTCTATAAAAAAATAGGATGAATGATAAAAAAAGTATAATTATTATATGATATATAAATTTCATTAAAATTATTTTCCAAGAGTGGTTTGTTTAATTTATTTAATGAAACTTGTTTTCTTACAAAAAAATATTTTTTCAAAAAAAGATTTTATTCATTTTAAAATTAATTGGCAAAAATAAAATCAATTTTATATACATGTGTAAACTATTTATTTTCATAAATTTTTAATACTATTCATACTTTCACTAATAAATTATAGTTCATAACTGCCATATTAAATGAAAATAATTTAATATTATGCCACGTTTCATTTTAATTTAGTGTTTCTTGTAATGCAACACAATATCAGTATTTCATGTAACACCAGATAAAATTATAGTTAATTGTAACACACGATAAACTCGATATTTCATGTGATAAAAAATACTGAAAATAGTAAATTTTTCAAAAAACAATTCCCAAAATCTAGGGTTTTATAGTTCTTCATGTATATTTTACATGGAATGTAAAAATGACAGTTTTAAATAGACATAGGTCATATATATTCCATAAAAATTATTCCTTAATGGTAACATATTATCTATCTTTTTTTCATTTCATATATTGATAAAATTAAAACATAATTCATGTGTTCTAAGACCTACAGTCTCCATGAATTGTGTATTTTATATTCTATCTCTAAATTTTATTCACTAAAATATAAATATATATATATATACTGAATATATATTATATTTATATTATGGTTATAATCTTGATGATTATGTGTCTATGATCAATGTAAGATTACCAATAAAAAACAAATCAAAACAAACATAAATAAGTAAGCATTTATTATTCAAAAAGTGACTTTTAAAAGGAATTATTAATAAATGGGAAATAAATGTTCATAAGTAAACAATATAAGGTTTGATATATATGAATATATATATATATGGATCTTTAATAGATTTATAATAAATATATATTTATTATATAGGATGTTTTAATGTGTATTACATATGTCAAGACTTAACGTAAGAGATTTCTATATCACTTTTATATTAAATGAGACACATTACATATTCAATACATGTTTCTCTTATGTGGTTTATATACTAACAATTAATTTATTTTATTTTTATTTGCCTCAATATTATTTTTATTTACATATAAATTTTAGGATATTTATTTCAAATGGTTTTATGGTTCAATATTTACCAAACTTGTAAGGGATTTTAAGCCTCTCCTTTATTTCCGGGAGACATGTTCCATAATCACTGCTCACATAATTTTGTTGGATTCTACAATTTACATTGACATGTTATATCATTAATATACTTATATTAATAATATTTATTGTTTCTTTTTATTTTTTTAATAGGTATATGGATTAAAAATATTACTTAAGTGCTAAAGGGTCTTTTCTCAATTTTTTTTCCTTGAGACATAAGTTATGTTATGAACATATATTCATTATTTATTGTATACAACCTCTTTGAAATTTTATGTTATTAATTTATACATTGTAATGATATTTTATGTTTCATTTAAAATTATTCTTTCATGTGGATTACAATTTAATGTTACTATGTGATAGATATTTTATTTTATAATCTTATCATTTATTGGTATTGTTTAATATTATAACTATGATGATAATATCCTATAATCCATCTCTGATGAAAAGAATTAATTTTTTTCCTCTCATTTTTTCATGAGAATAATTTTTTCCACTTCATTTTACTCTATTTATATATTAATGAGTTAAAAAAATTCAATAATATCTATAATTATTTCCCTCTTCAGTTTAAAATATGTTTGTTTCTAAAACAATGATTTCTAAAAGTGTTTTTAAATTTTTTTACATTATCAAAATTATATATTAAATAAATTTTTTACCATTATTGAATTTTTACACTTTTCTAAAGTAATTTTAATTTCTATTTCATAACAATTCCACATTGTAATTTATATAAATTGTGAAAGTAATATTCATTTTAAAATGTATTTCATGAATAGAATTCATTTCTATAATTACCAATCATTAATTTAAATCTTTATTTCTAATATTCCATGGTTATTCTTAAATAAATTACTTTGAAAAAGTTTAATGTTTTGAGAAGTGTTTTTCAATGATGAAAGGATATTTTACTTAAATAAAATGTTTTAAATTAATTTTAATGCCTCATTTATATGTTTCCAACAATATTTTCAAGGAAAATATTTTCAAAAATATTTTATGAATATTTTGGTATAAAAATTTATTTTCATGTAAATATTATTTTTAATAAGATATTTTCCATGTGAAATTACAAAATCATCTTCCAAATAATATGACATACATTTATGTTACATATGCTTTACTAAGGATTCAATCCAATGATACCATTCTTAATCTTTTTTTTGAATTTTTTATGTTTTTTATGACTTGATTTTCTTGAATCCCATTTCTTATCCATGGATAATACCATGATACAATTATTATGAAACAAAATTATTTTATTGGGTTTTGGTAAGATGAAATGATCAAATAATTTTGAAACCTATCTATTTTCTATAGGTTCTGATACAGTTTATTTTTTTATGAATCCCATCTTGTTTCATAGGGAATGAAATGATGAATTTGTTATGATATTTTTCATATATATGTATTCATTTAATTATGTTAAGTGTTTTATTAATATATCTCTCCAATGAATTGGGTATAGATTAATATATTATGAGATATACATGACTATAATAGAGATTGTACTCGACGCATTAAGGGACTTTGTCAACTTTAATGGTCTTGTGAGTGAACGTTGCCTAATATGATTATTTGGGGGTGAACTCATTAAACTTTGATATCCGTGGAAGTGATCATTAAATTTATGGATATTATTTTCTATACTTATTTGTATTCTAAAATTAAATGAATTATGGCAATATGATAATCCCATGTCCCATGATCCTTGTTTTCTTAGTGATTAATGTCTTATAAACATCCAATCTTTATTCCATGACTCAAGATTATAATCTTTGATATGTAGGTTAGGATTTTAAAATACTATTTTCATGATATATTACCCTTATATTCATGTTATTCTTATATAGATCCTATACATACCCTTAGAGATAATATACACTCAACCATTGTTATATTTTTGTTCCCTGTGGTACAATGAAATATATGATGTATTATCTGTCTACAAAGGGTGATAGTTATAAAAAAATAGTGGGAGAAAATTTAGTTGAAAAATGAGGCAGTTATTTGAGATTCTATGTCTCTAAAATCACATAACCTTTATGATATGAAGTCTTATATTTTTATAATATAATGATTTTTTATCAAAAAGTAATGTAATATCTGAATATGAAAATACCTAGGTATAATAGTTGGTATGAAAGGGAGGTTTCGTCGGCCTTTGAAAACTAGGATGATAAAACATTAGTGAAATGCATTATGATATTTCTAGGGATATGACTTAGGATATGTATAAGAATGAGTTAAAGGATGATTCAATGTTTTAAAACGTGTCTGGTAATTTTGGTAATGGATATAGAAAGTGGTTTTAAAGAAATTATATCCATTTCATGATACTAAATGTGGATGTGGATCTATCATAGAGGTACATATGTATAATAAAAAAAGAACACAATGATATAGAATAGATCATCACCTTGTGTATGAAAACAGTTTTTTCTACACAACTGGTTTGACACTCCCAGGGGATATGCTTTGGAAACATACAAAATATTTATGGAAAATTATGATACATTTAAATAATGAAAATAAATGACCTTTGTTTATTTTATGGTGTCATATATTGAAAAAAATATTACATGATTTAAATAATGTATATGTTTTTTCTCATTTTTATGTGGTTTCTCACTGTGAATAATGTTACTCACACTAGGATTTTTGGTTGTATCCCCTTACGAGAACCATAAGGATCTAAACTAATATTGAATTAAATATAAAATGTATTGATGACACACCAAATAGATGATTATTATATTGAAGGATATTATGATTATATCCAACTTATCATCAAGATATATGACCAGTACCTTACAAATCTTCCAATATTCACAAAAAACTAGACAAGAGAATTAGAGAGTTCACTGAGTGATCAGGTGGTGGAAAACATGGAGGAAAGAGGGTCTCACATCATATAATACTAAATTGTGGAAATAAAATCTTAGTGGGATGTCTCTAATTATAGGGATGTTTTTTTGAGTGTGGAAAAGAGTACTGTAAATCATGTAATTGTTGATAAAAAATGAAAAGTCTAATTGAAGTAGTGGATGAAAATAATGGTCTTCCTAAGGAATCATCAATGGATGAATTTTATAAATGTAGAAAATATTGGAACTATACAAAATTATTTCCAAGGGGGAAATATTTGGAATATAATTAGAATGTTGGTATAATTAATTTTTATGCTGCTAATGATTGAGACTCGACATATGACATTTGTAAGGTATAGGATATTATAATCGTATTTTTATGTTAAACGTGGGAATCATGATTAAGTTTTTGTTGATTAATGTTAATACATAATTCATATTTTATATTATAATAAAAGGGTTTTCAGGAATAATATGACGAAACCTAGTCAATGATTTAATAATTAATTGGAATGGTTGATGTTTTTATGTATTATAATTAAATAATTATGTAACATGAATCATGAATTATATAAGGATTGTTCGGTAGAGGTTTTTAATTAAGGGTATTCAATAATATTTTTAAAAGATCTAATGAAACTAAAATTTAATTTAATATAAATATGATATATTATGGAAAAATGAGATCAGGGAAAGAAAACCACTAATATGTTCCTAATGTTGAAAAAATTATCTATTGAGATTGTTGATATGGATAAAATAAATTGGATATTATTGATGACCCAATAACTAATAAATGTTATAATGAAAAAGAATTTAATTTAATCAATGATAGAGTTTACAATATAATTATATATGGGGAATATATTCAACAATCTTTTGTTGTTAAGGAATGAAAATGAATGCATCTTTTTATTGATGTTGTATGGTAATTATAGATATTGCCATGATTGAGGTGAATATATGAAGAAGGTATTTAAATATTTATTATATTGAAATTAAGATATTCTTAATAATATTTCGTGGATTAATTTTATGTTGATTTTGGAAAATTTATTAACCATAATTATAAATTTGGAATTCTTAAAGGGTTGTGAGGTTAACAATTTATGGAATGGTTTACATTGAACATTAGATGATATTTTAGAGATTAATTTATAATTTCCCTTTATAAATAGTTATCCATATCAGATAACATGTGATAACAATTTTTTTATAATAACTAGATAGATAAGAAAAGAATTACTATTATTTCATGGATCTTATGATCCACTCGTGTTTTAAGAATAATAAAACAACTCATCTTTATTTAATAATGTAATAGATGATGTGAAAATTGATCAAATGACAAAATAAGGATAATATTTTTCTTATTAAGTTGAATGATATTACATAATTATATCTTCACATGAAAATTATTCAATTGTATGAAAAAGGATATTGAAATTAAATGTTAATCATCTATCTTTATTAAAGATGAAAAAATTTATTTTCACCATTCAAAAATTTATTGATTTTTGGTAATTAATTTTTTCTTTCCTATGTTCTATATCACTCTCTAGTATCTGAATCTTATTTTTCTATTATATGTCTGTGTTTTCACATCCCACCTATGTTATCTTATTTTTATTACTAGAATGTGTTTTTTTAGATGACCTTCAGACATCCTTTTCCCTCATTTCAAGTTATTTTTTATTAACCCTATTTAAAATTTGGTTTCCCATGAAGGGGTTTTCAAATATTATACACTTTTTTATTGAAAATGTGATCCAATTAAGGGAAATAATTTATTTATGTTCTTAGAATGTTTCACACTAATATTTCTTGAAATTTTTTGCGTATACATTTAATCATTTCAATATTTTGTGTTACAAAAATACCTATGTTTATCTTACATTTTACGCAACACCAATATTAAAATATTTCTATTTAACATAATAATTGTCACCTATGAATTTTAATGTTATGTATGAATAAGATTAACTAAATTACAGAGAAATGTGCAAAATTATTTGGTTAAAAATTAATTATAAATTAAAACAAAACCATTTGAAAATAAATTATATATTTTTATAATAAAATATATTTATATAAGAAAATGTATTTTATGTAAATATTTTAAAAAATTGCCTTTTGTGAATAATTGAATTGAAATTTAAAAATTATATATTTAATAATATATTAAATATTCATATCATGTGTGTTACAGACAAGGGATAAGAATAAATCTAATATTATGATAAAAAACTCTATATTTATTTACAGTAGTTTTGTCACCTTTTTTGAACATATATTAAAATTGATTTCACAATTTATTATATAGTTAATTTTAAAAAATTTAATCAATATTTTTAATACTAATTACAAAATTACCATTGGGTGAATTTTATTGAATTTTTTAGGAAGATAAATGTTTTGATCAATACTGAAAATCCTTATCCTTTAAAGAAATTTAATTTTTCGTTAAGAATTTAAAGACAAACAAAAATTGTTTTAATATATATTTAAAGAGAAAATAAGTTAAATTATATATCAATAAATTAAATTTATAACATTTTAATCAGTTTATTATTGAATATTGATATAAATACATTTTCTATCATCTATACATTTTCCCATTGAAAAGTCTCTTTCTCATCACAATTGCTAGATTAATATTAGATTGAAATTATCAAATAATGTTAATTTATTTTTAATATATTAATTAAATATCTGGAATAATGATAATTTATATTATTTGATAATATCAAATTAATTGTTTAATATAATGAATAGTAAAAACTGTGAAAAAATATTTAACATAATTATTGAAAAAAGAGTTTACTAGGTGGTTAAAAAAATATAATAGTTAAAAATGAACCAAAACTTGTCAATACCCCATTTTAAAGAAATATTTTTAAATTATTTATTCTATCAGAGATAATTCCAATTCTAATTCTTTTCTAATGTGGAAAATGTGGGTAAACCATTAAATTTACAAAATTTATGACAGTGTCACTCAACACACATATAAAAGGCCACCTTATCTCCTCTTCTATTCACAACATCAAATATGTTTTCCTCAGCCAATAACTACCCAAAAAACATAATTAATTCCCTAAAATAGTCTTATAATCCTTATTTTCGTCATAAATCCTCCCATGTATGTCTTTTTGGGCATACTAAATAAAGATTTCCAAAGAAGATATTACATCCCTAACCTAGAGTTTTATTTTCTTTTTTCATACTCCTCTTTCAATTAATCTTTTTAAATGATGGTATAATAAAATTGCAATATTATATATATTTATATGTTTTTTTGTTATGGGAATGACCTATACCAAGCTCTTCGTCATTCAAATGGGATATGTAATAGTCATCCGAGTGTAAGGTGGACAACAACCTCATGAATTGATTTTATTTTATTTTTCATAACCACCATTTACTAGTGGATATATTGATAGTTTAAATGTGTATATAAAATATTTCTAATATTATTATACATATAAGATTATTAAAACATATCTACCAACTTACTGTAAAACCTATTGGGATAAATGTTATATCCCTCATGTGTATAGTGTATTATCACCTTGTTAAGAGATATGATGGGTTAGTCATTTATGATTTATGTGGATGGAAATAAGGATAGATTAAATTAATATGCATTATATTTTTAACACAATTTTATTAATATATTTATGATATCACCTAAACTATCTTAGTTTTTATTCTATGTGTGATATGATAACGTCATTCATGTGCACGGTGGATTACCGCCTCATGAAGTGATATGATATATTCTTCATGTACATTTTACATGGAAGATAATAAGTATAGTAATAAATAAAAATGTAAATTATAAATTAAATAAAAATTATTTTTTAAAGGTAACATATTATTTATCTTTCTTTTTTTCATCTGTTGAGAAGCTGGAAATAATAGTGATGCATTTGTATGACCTACCATCTCAATTAATGGTGTATTTAATTTTCTATCTATAATATTTATATATTAATATAAATAAATATATATTTTATATATATATATATTACTTGAATCATTTTTTTACATTCATTATTTTTATCAATAATGATAAAATTAATATAGCCAAAAAACAAAAAGAACAAAACTTACAGGTAAAAAGCCTTCAGTATTTTATAAGGATTTTAGCTTGAAACTGTTAATAAATGGTTAATAAAATTTTATAAGAAAATAATAAATTTTATTCTATATATATATATATATGGTAATGTAATATATGTATAATAAAATTATAATTATTATAATATAGGTTTGAATGTGTACAACTAAATTTGATACTTATTGTAATGGATTTATGTCTCACTTTTACGTTATGCGAGAAACAAGAAATATTCACCACATATTTCATTTATGTGGATTATATACTTACCATGAAAGTATTTTATGATTATTACATAGATAATAATTTATGTTTACTTATCCATTTTATTATCTCTCATTTATGGTTTTTATGTTACAAAATGTTACCAAATATGTAAGGGATTTTAGTCTTTCTTTTTATTATAGAAAACATGTTCTATATTCACCCCTAGATCATTTGTTGGTGTATATACTACTCCCATTGAGTTGTTATATCGCGAATTTATATTATATCATTATTTTTTATTTGATTTTTTAATTTTATTATTTAATGGTTTGTATGATTAAAAATATTAGTAAAGAGTTACCTGGTTTTTTTATCAATTTTGACTCCTTGGAAAATATGTTACGTTATGCACATATTGACTTTCTTGAGGTATATTAAAATAACATATGACATATAATATCATCAATTTAATTATTCTTATAATATTTTAATATTTATTTAAGGTTATTATATCTTGGTTATTACAATTCAATGATACCAATGTGGTTGAGATTTATTGTTACAATTCCTTTTTTTGTCATGCTTGTTTATGATTATGTTTCCGATGATGAAATCATATGATTTATATCCCATGAAACGGATAACATCTATGTTCTTTTATTAATTTCATTATAATAAATTTTGAACTTCATTTTTCTCTCTAAATTTTCTCAATAGTTAATAAGAATATTTTTTTTGAAAAATCTCCAATCTTTCTCTCTTCAATCAAAATATTGTTTTTCTTATAAAACCATGAATTTTAAAATTGCTAATAAAATATTTTTTTTAAATTCACCAAATCATTTTTTTTAAACATAACCATGATTTACTTTTAAAAATATATGAAAAGAATATTCATAAAATTTTCCAAACAATTCTTGTTTATCATTTATAGAAAATTTGAAAGTAATCTCTATTTTAACATGTATTGAATATATGGAATTATACCCCTTCATGAACAATATTTTTTTTCAAGATTAAATTATAATATTCCATTGATATTTTAAAATAAATTTATTTTGAAAATGTTTTCAGTTTTGAGAAATTGTAACTCAAAGTGGAATGGATATTTTACCAATATATGTTTAAAATTATTTTTAAATCCTCCTTTTATAATTTTTCATTTTATTTTAAAAGAAAATTATTGTAAATCTATTTTATGAATTATTATGTTTAAAATATTATTTTAAATAAAACTTATCATCCTCAAAAAAACTCCAAATTATCATTCAAAAACATTTTCTATATAAGATGAAATCATTTATTGTTAATTATGAATTCCTATGGACATACTATAATGATATTATTCTAATTATTTTTCACAATGGTTTATTTTTGTGAGGAAAATAAGTTTATGAAACCTATTTAAATTACAAGTGTTATACCATGATAAAGTTATTAATAAACCAACTTCTTCTCAAGGATTATGTAATGATGAAAATATGAAATTATTATGAAACCGTCCCTTTTACTAGAGGTTATGATATGGTGAAATGATTACGAAACCCATTTCCTTTCTTGGGTCATAATATTATGAATATATTATAATCAGGGGAAAATATATATTATTTTTAATATGTGATTTCAGTGAACTATTTCTCTATCTAAGGAAATGGGTAAAAATTTATATATCATGAGATAGAAATGATTAGAATGGGTAGTGAACCCTGTTCGATAACAGAAAATGTCTACTATAATGGTTTTCAGAGTGAACATAGGAAACTACGATTTTTTGGGGACTGAACCCAATCCACTATGATAGCCTTGAAAGTGATCCTTTAATACTATGGAAATTATTTTCTATTCTTATGTGTTTAAAATAATTCTATCAATTATGAAAACATTATTCTATCATGGCTTATGTTATTTGATTTTTTTATGATTTATGTTTTATAAAATTCCAATATTTATTCTATGACTCATAATTATGATATTTGGGAAGATGGGTATGGTATTAAAATGTTATGCTCATGTTCTCATACTGTAATGTTCATGTTATTCTTACAAATATCCACTCTTTACTTATACATAGCATATGTGTTCACCCTTTCATAGTATTCCATTCAATAATTTATGAAGATATATATTATGTATGATATTTCTAAGAAGGGTTCTAGTTATGAATAAATTAATGGGAGATGATTTAGTTCATATATGAACAAATTTTTTATGATTCATTATTTCTAATGGCACGATACCTTTATGATCCTCATTATTTTTTTAAATGTAAATAAAATTCATTAAAGAAATATGTTTAATGATTGTATAAAAATTCTCAGTCACTACACAATGAATTTCCTACACATAAAAATATAACTAAGATATGTAGTATCTTGGGTTTATTAGGTTACTATTAGAAGTTTTATCAATATATTTCTCAAATGACTAACATATTAAAAAATTTGACACATAATAAAGTTAAATTCACATGGTCTAAGTAATGTGATGAATGTTTTGAATAGTTAAATAGAAAAAAGATCCATTCACCTATAAGAAAATTATTATTATTTATAGAAACTTTTAAAATATAGAGTGAATCAGTATATAATTTTATTTGTAGTTTCCTTATATAGAATGATATCGTGGTTTACTATTAATCAATTCTATTTAAAATGTATAAAAAACTATCCAAATCAAGACCTTGGGTTTGAATCTACAATAATTTGTTTTGAAAATATCAATAAACTATATCTATGATTAAATATGAGAAATATATTAGAACTAATGTAGTATAAATTACATATTTTATTAGATATAGGAAAAAATGATGTGAAAAAATATGGACACATCTACTAATGTAATAATATTTCTCGATATTCTACCAGCCTTTGAAGAAAAACAAGGTTGGTGATACATTAAGTTAGAGGGACCATGGAGTTCTGTCAAAGATAAAGATTAATATTAGTCTTAAATATAGAGATCTAGAGAAAAATAATTAGTTTATTTTTAATAATGTATATATTAATCCTTATTTTTTTGGGAATTTGAAAATACGAGAATGAATTGGAGTTTCTTTTACCTGTTTTCTATACCACCCAATGTTTCTAAAGTACATAAAATATTCCAAGATTCATTAATAAGGTATTACATATCTTATAAAATTCATGTTGTCACATCTAAGAGAATAAAGATGGTGATATACATTCCTTAAATTGAAGAGACCATCTAGATTCATGAAAATATAGAGAAATTGTTATAGAATTATATAACTTGATTTGTCAAATCAATTTTGAGAAATTAAAAAATAGAAAAGACAACAGAGTTACATGAATAATCTATTTAGAAGAAAATTCCACACATATTATATGTTTTATTTATACCCAAATTTAGAGGAATAAATTATTTAATTAATAGATAAAGGTATACCCAAAACCTTACTCTCGTATATAAACATCGTATCACGAAAAATCACACAATGCACAATTTAAATTATGTTGATTTGTTAGTATATTTAAATTATAATTTAAAAAAATGATTAAAAATTCTAAATTCATATTATAGCACCTTATAAATATATTATCTTAAGATGAATTTTTTTTATTTTTTTGAAATGGATGATTTTTAAGTGAATAGTGAAAAATATAGTTTTTATCCAAACTATAACATTGTTGGTTAAATCATTATATAAGAAAAATATTTATGTTCATTAAAAAATTAAATTATAAAACATGATTAATTAGTGACACTATATAATTTTTAAATACTATTATTATATTATAAAAATTATACTTATTATTTTATGAAGATAAGTAATAATTTTAAAAAATTGTTTTGGAATTTTCTATAAATTGGATACCATATTAAAAAAATTCAGTTTTGTCTTACCATAGATGTCACATAAAATAATTATTTTTTTATGAAATCAAAATATTTTATAAAAAATCCAAATATTTTAGGCTTTTATAATAAACATAGTTTTTATACTTACGGATACACATTATAAAAAAACTAATTTTATGCTCATAAAAGATAGAATTTATTACACATAAACACAACAATTTTATATGATAAAATGGTAATTAAATTAATAATAAATAGTTATTAATTTTTTTCATGTCAATTTTTTTCCAATGGTAATAAACTATATTAAAATTTAATTTAAAAAATAAAAGTAAAATAGATATTTTAAAATAATTATTTACAGAAGAGTTATATAAATTTCATCTAAATGAATTTTATTTATCTATTTTAAATTATTAATCTAATTTTATGTCTAATCATTAAAAATTTTATATAAACACTCATTTAATAAATAATTAATATAATATGACAATAAAAAGATATTTTTCTATATAGAATGTTTTTCCTAGATCATGTGTTTTAATTTGAATGATAATTTGATAACATGTAGTATTTGAGTTAGTTTAAATTGAGTCCAAATTTAGATTTATATGATCAAAATTTGGTAAGAGGAGTCATTAAAAATTTATACGGTATTTACCATGGTTATTTTTTAATGATAATTAATAAGGATAAAAAAATCATAAATGATGTTTCATATTTTTTTATAATTAAATGGCCACTAACACATTCTAAGGATCCTTTTGGTTGTAAAGGTCATACCCTTTTATCTCAAAAAAAAATTATTCACCTAATACAATAAAAATTCAAGTGATTCTATTCTTACGTGTTACCATACATTATATTATATGAAAACATAACTCTTTTTCACCTGTAAAGGATCGCACTCACACCCACCCTCTTAACCAACTCCAACAATGATCAAATTGGTCTTAAATTTCCCTTCTGTGTCCCTCCCTAAAGACTTTAAAGGTTGAACCTATCATTTCTAGGTTTCCTATCGATCTTATAGAATATATATAGAAAGGGAATGGTTTCTAATACTCTTATTTTCTTTTTTAACTAAAACTATCTTTTTGTAATACCATTTCTATGTATTTACTTATATTTTATTTCAATATACTATATCCCATTTTATATTTCTTTAATTACATAATACTAATACTCTCTCACTATATGCATTTTTTCTATGTTTTTATCTTTCCAAAATAAGGGCTTACATTCCACTATTTCATTGTTCAATTAAAGCCCCATTTTATAGTGTCATCATTCATTATATTCTATGGAATTATAACCTATTTTATGTGTTAATATTGATATTTTCTCACATTTATTCCTCTTCATAAGAAAACATAATACCAAAAAAACTTAATCTGTTATCATGTAAAGAGAGCATGGTTTTCCTAATAATGGCATCCATGTATGGATGATATCATGTGGATGTTTTTTATACAGAGATACACCAAGAGGTAATCAAAAATAAAAAGGATTGGTTTCAGAATTAAATCAACCATCACCATGATATATGATTAATGTTCCTACAACATCACACCTACAAAACCCCTCCAAGGGGACATGCTTTGGATTATTCTCATACTATTTATGAACTATGTTGTATAATTTTTTTGTATCATTATAAATATTCCCTACCATTGTAAAAAATTAAACTCGTTTTCTATGTATTATTGGTTACCCATCTCTTTTAATGTACACTTTTCCACTACTATATATTTTATTATTTTATTACAGTAATTACATTAACATTGATAATAAACCATAGTTTTCATATTGATAATTTCTTTTTTAACCACACACCTTCTTTATTTGTTCGGCTTATGATCTTGTTATCCAATTTATTTACATGGGTAAAAGTGTTCAGATTCTTATATTTTTCTTCTAATGCATATAATTAATGGAAAGCTAACCACATATTTTTTAACCTTCTAACTACCATTTCTAAATGAGTTGTGATTATAATGCCCCTTTTATAATAAAGATAAATGTATTG
The DNA here is from genome assembly GCA_963277665.1 of Viscum album. NCBI lineage: Eukaryota > Viridiplantae > Streptophyta > Magnoliopsida > Santalales > Viscaceae > Viscum > Viscum album. Next base: position 1,424,711,897 of record OY728156.1, on the reverse strand, counting down.
GTTTTTCATATGTAATTAATACAGTACAGATGGTTATTGGATAGCTGACTATGTATTATTTAACTATCCACCATCTTTCTCTAGATGTGTGATGATCATGTTATCCCTTTTATTGAAATTTACAGGAATTTGATATGTTTTTATCACAACATGGATGATTATTTTTAGTGAAATATTTACTCATTATCACTTATGATGAATGAATTTGACTTTAAAAATGATGTGTCTGGTTTGACATTATATATCCTCTCTATAGATTAGCGGGTCCCATAATATAAAAATTCATGGTTATTTTTTTATGCGTAACTAGAGAAAGATATATCCTACGTAATAAGAGAATTACTTCTAATATCATCATTTTTTATATTATGGTATGGGATATCTATTTTGATATATTACATCTCTTTCCTAAATAACCAGTTTTTATTGTCCCTGATATTTTTTTATTTTTTTTATGCCCATTGAAATATTATTGTTTATGTTTTTGTTGATTATGGATTCATGAAGTTTTTTTATTCCTTCCATATATTGTGTTTCATTTTTATGTTATGATAACATCTTTAGTATTATCCCCCTTACTAAAAAATTTACACAACCTTTATTTCATTTCCTTTACCAAGGAAACATAGTAAAAAAATTGAAATTTTCTAGGATATGATAGAAGGGATAATAATATTTCAGTAATGTGTTCTTGTCATATTTTCAATTTTTAAATTTAATGTATATATGTATCAAGTATTAAAATACTATTAATCCATTAAATTATATAGAAATTAATTTATTATGTAATAATAATATAATAGGACTTTGTGATTTGTGTTTCTAGAGTCTGGTTTATTACATCAAAACTCTTATATTAATAAGGTTAAATTTTCTATAGAATATAATGAAATTTTTAAATAAGAAAATTGAAAAATTGGAATAATGAGGTAAGAACATTATGGGAGATGATTAATATCCATCATAAAACAAGTAAAATAGGTATATATTATTAAAATACAATAAACCATTATAGTTCATATGTGGGTATATTTATAATATGTATTGAATATTCATCTAAAATGATATAATATTTATATATTTTTTTCTCATGTATTATTACCAAGTAAATCCATTTTATTCAATATTTTTATTCAGTATATGAGTGAGTTAACTTTTTAAATATTGAGGGGATATTGGTATTATCAAGTCATAAAAGATAATTTGAAATGGAAATTATAAAATATGTTAATATAGATTCAACCATAACCCTCCCTTATCAATATTCTTAAGATAATAACTTAATAACTCTAGAATGGGTTTTCATTCATTATTAGAATATTTTCAATTTTTAAATCCCAATATTAATAATTATAATTTTATTTATTTATTTTCAATGCAATAAATTTCATTATATGTGTCATTTAAATAAAAAATATATAAAACATTATGTAAATTTTATTTTATTACAAAAATATTAGTAATAGGAGATTAATAAAATTTCAAAGTCATATCATTAAAGGGATTCATTGTACATTAACTATATAATAATGTGTTTGAAGTCACTATTAATGTCTCTCTATTTCTATTCAGAATATTCTATAAATAAAAAATGGAAAAAATTAGAGTATAATATTTTTTAGAGATACGTATAAGGTAAATATTAATTTTTAACCAATTTCATTCATATAATCCTCTATTATTAAGAATTTAAAATTTTATTTGTCTAAAACAAACTTAAGAATTATTTTTGTGTAATAATTTATGTTCACCAATGATAAAATCTCATCTAAACATATTATAACATGAAATGTATGTATCTAGTGTATGAAATTTCATAATGTGATTAAATAAAAAACCAAAAGTAGAATAACTATATTAAATGTTTTTTTATAAGGGGGATTTATGTGTTTACCTATATAAATATCATAGTATAGGAACTCCAAATTTTTTACATCTTTCTACAAAAATATCCTTGAAATTTTATTTTTACACATAATAATAACAGTATATAATAGAATTGGGAAATAATTAATTCAATGTGAAGTTTTCATTATGAGTTAAGTGAATAATTTGAGTTTTATATTTACTACAATGTAAAAATATTACTATATTTATAATTTATTTTTTTAATTTTTAAATCCACAATCAATAGATAATGGTATTTAATCATTAACTTTTTAATTTATTATTTATATTTTTGATTTACTTGAATATTTGTGAGGGAAATATAATATGATTTATTATTATAGCAATTTTACTAATGGAATGATTTTAAACATTCCAAAATTTCACTTAAAATATATTAAAAGGTATTTACATATTTTTATTCTAATTATAGGAGAAATTTTATAGTTGGATACATGGTCTAAATGAATTTATAACCTATTATTCATATAGTTTGACAAAAATATTCATGTTGAAGAATGTTTAATTTATTTATTACAATGGAATATATGACATGACACTGTAATTAACATAGGTTATATTAATAGAATTATTATAGAAATATTATTAAATGAAAATTACAATTGCAAAGTTGTAGTACAAAATGATGGAATTATTCTACTGAATTCATTTTTTATTATCATGGATTCAGTATTATATTATTATTCCTATTTTTTATCCATCAAATTTTATGTTTTCATGAATTATATATGTGGGATATTTAGTTATTAAATAAATACTTTTTTGGTATTCTTCAATATATATTAATCATTTTAAATTATAAAAGGTAGTGATTCATATAACAAGAGTGAACCTTTGAAAAACTTGTAGCCGTACTCAATAACATTTATTGGTTATATGCAACTATATAGAGTATTTTATATTTTTATACTACTATCCACATTGGAGATGAACCAATAAAATCCCATTTATTTTTTTCATTTTTCTATTTTAATTTATTTTTTACTAATAAATATATAATTTTTTATATCCTTGTTATATTTATCGAAAAGATCAATATATTTTATTTAAATAATACATAGTTAATATTCACAATATATCAAGACCATTCATTTTTTTGGGATCAAAATTAAGACGAAAATTTTAACATATCGTAATATTGTTATCAAAAAAATTTCCTAAATTTTTTTTTTAATTGGACATACCAATATATTAACATTTTGTTTTTGAGTTCTGTGTTGATTTATCTATTATGAAATATATATTGTTTTAGAATTGAAATTTTATATTGAAATGGATGGTGAGATGATATATAAATTGGATTTTGATAGAACTAATTAATTTAGAATGGGAAATTTTTATTTCAAGACTATTTTCTTGGGAATTGATATTTTGAAGTGGAGTTGGGGAATTTTTAAATTATACATGGTTACCAACAAAAAATTGGAGAATGTATATGATAACCATGTATTTTATATTTTGGGAGGGATAATTTTCTCTATTATGATTTTAATTATCCTAGGATCCATACATATTAGTACTAAATTAAAATAATCGAGGACTATAATGTTTTTCATGGTCACTTATACAGTTTTATGGACTATTCAAGTGAACCATAAGTAGTTAAAGTTTTGATAAAGTGAGGCATAGAAGCTAGATGTCATAGAGAATGTGCCTGAAATATTTATAGTTAGGTTTATGAGAAATAGATTCATCAGTTATCAATTAATTATCCATATTCATTACAAATTATTTCACTCAAACAACATTGATTGATTTTTAGGGAAATTATAGAAAATTTTTGTGACAAAAATCCTCTCTTTTGAGATCATGAAAAATTATCATCATGTTAATTTTAGAAATCTTGGTAAGTCCGACATCATGTTCCCTCACTTGATTCTTTTTGTTTCATCATTCATATCTCAACATGGGGATATTGAATAATAAATTCTATATATAATGATTATATGATTTTTCCTATCTTATTACAGATTTGAGGATTCGTCTCATTTATTTTTCTTAAAATAATGAATTTAATGAGATTTCTTTAAATGACTTCTCTATGATGGTATCTCAAATCCATTATGTGTTATTAGAAAATTTATATTATAATACTTAATGATTATAATTTAATGAGGACTAAAATTTATTTAATTTAATGAAATTATAGATTAATTTAAAAATATGTAATTTAAAAAATATTTAAAATTATTTATTTTGTGTAGCCATTGTACATATAAATGATAAATAAGGATTTTCAATGTATTATTTTTTCTGTTAATTTTCAAGTTGAATAAATGTTTATAATTACTTGTTATATGAACCTCTAAATATAGTCTATTGTGTTTTCATGGCTTATAGAGTAAGTGTTATGGAGAGAAACAATTTGAAAATTCAAGGATAAAAGATAAAACTAAATATTGTCTGATATTTGGTTGTATGAATATTGATTAATGCCTTATTATTACTATATAATAATGGTTATATGGTCTATTATTTGTTATTCCCTTTAATGGGGATCATTTAAATGAAATAATAATTTTCAATGATATTATATGGAAATGTTAATTTTTATTCATATCACTGATAGTGAGTATTTTTTATCGGATTATAAAATATGATATTTCTTTGAATTTTTATAATATTGTTTTTATAAATCATTTATATGTAAGAAAAAATGGATTTTGATTTTATGTACCCAATGATATCATACAATGAATAACTAACAGAGGTACTAAAGTAGTGAAACCAACAACCTAAACGTTATTTATATTCTCAAAATAATATACATGATAGTTATAATTTAGGATCCATAAACAAAAAAAATCAATGAAAGAGATATGTAGAAACAAAAAAATATTTCATGAATCCAAAAATATAATTAAGGTTCAAATAAAAAATTTAGTGGATAATCCTTTGGGTTCAATTGATTTGATCCATCAATATATAGCCTTATCTTATTGCAAAAAAAGAATTAAATCAACATGGTATTTGTAAGAAAGTCGCAAACATAATGTAAATTAATGTTAAATATCAGCATTAAAAAAATTATCAATCATAAATAGTCCTGATCAATTGTCTCAATGTGTTTACCAAGTGTGAACCATCATTATTCTCCTCAAACCTAGATAAAAAATCATCATAGATATCCAATATCTCTTGAACTATCTCATAAATAATTTTTTATCTCATTTTTTAAAAACATATTTCCAAAAAAACACACTATATATATAAATGAAATAAACAATGGAGTGTTTTACAATTAATAAAAAAAATTATACCATATAAATTTTATATTTGAAAAATATGGCTAGATATTATTGAAACTAGTGATATAATAGTTATCAATTTTAAAGCCACTATCATATTTCTTAATTTTGTCAGGATACAATTCAACTGAGCATATCATAATATCCTCAGCTTAAAATTAATGATTATTCCCATAATTTTTTTTTCCCTTAACCATTGAATGTTTTTCTTTTTTAACCAACCATAACATTTATCATATATATTATATTTGTCTATTCGTGGGGGAAAGAGATGATAATATTTTAGACTCATTTCAATGGTACAAAAATACCTTACAATTCTTCATATCATAGAAATAAGAAACCATTGTCCATTTCATCAATAGGTATGATTTAGTAGGGGAGGGGAATTATCCTAGTTTATTCTTCATATAACTATCTACTAAGATATGGTAATTCATGATAACTCTAATGGTCATTTTTATTTTAACACTTTATTGGATTTTTAGAAGCTTTAACCATGACATTTTATTAGTGAGAACCATATTTTATTCTTTATATCCTAAAAAAATCATACATTTTTTTCATATTTAAACTCTATTGATTAATCTATCATTTCATGAGAATGTATTGGAAAAAATAAAACATAAAATCACAAAAAAACTCATTAATAATATTATGTGAAAACTATTTATAAACAAATAATTTTTTACTTACATTATATCCATTTTATCATATAAATGTTACTTTGGGGAGTTCTCTATACCATGATGAAATGAGCATTACTTTATTGAACGAGACTCAAATGAGATATCTTCTCATCTTCATAATTTTAATGTAAATTCATGAGATAAAATTCAATACCCAATCTATATTTCATGAGGGATAATTAACCTCTAAAATTTTTATTTTTTTAATCAGGTTAAAAAATATAAATTCATTTTCTATCATTAGTTAACATAATATTATAACACATCATGTGTATATCATTGATAAAAAAAATTCCAATTTCTATTGCCCTATTAATTAGGATCACTTGCTCATTATAGGATGATATTTTAAAAAATCATCTTCAATTGTCAATAAAGGAATAGACAATTATATGTAAACTAATCTAATAAATTTATTTATCTTTATAGATAATTAATTCTCAACAATTATCTCAATAACATTGATGGATATTTCATTTGGGGTCCACTAAAACATCCACTACTATAAATTTTGTTAAACATGTTTTATATTAATATTTTTTGTAACACCCCGAGAGTTTATGAAAAATATTTTTTTAATTTCATTAATGTCTTGTGTTGTATGCTACACCAAGATTACCATGTGCTATACGCAACACCGTATTAGCTTGCAGTATACGCAACACTATTCTTGGATCATGTTACACACAATTTTGATAATAGTTATTCTACGCAACATTGAGTATATATATATATATATATATTCAATGTATAAATGAAATATGGTTGGATTATGTTGTACGAAACAATGAAGGATTCTTGTACAACACACAACCCTGACTTGGCTTGCATTACACGCAAGCACGAACATCCGTGATAGCGTGTGTTGTACGCAATATAGAGTTTCGCCAAACAATGATATGCTATTAAATTATTATTAAAACTAGCCATTATGAATATTAATAACCACTTTTTGAAATTTTGTAAATTTTAATTTTCAAAATGGACTTCATTTTTGGATTCGGAATATCAAAATTAGCTTAGGGTGAAATTTTGGTACTTTTCGGATAACTTTCATTTTCTGATGAATAGTGAAAATTACTAAATTTTAATTAAAAACAACCATTTTAATAGAAATAATTAATAGAGATAAATTATTAATTTGATTGGTTTTAAAGTATATTTAGAATATATTTTTACAATTTAATACAATGTTGGTCATTGGATGTAATTTCATATTTAAACCAGACATAAACAAATGTCAATCTTTTGATAGTTATTATCTCTTAAGAACACGCTATTTGTTTTGACGACGGGAATTAATTTTTAAATTAAGTAATGTAACTGATATGTTTTGAATTTGGTAAAATAGACATCATTTTTCAGTTCATAATATCAAATATAGCTTAGGCCTAATTTTTGGTATTTTTCTGGAAAATTTCTTTTTTTGATTAATAGTGAAACCACTAAGTGGTAGTTAAAAAAAATGAATTTTTCAAAAAACATAACATTACCACTTTTGTGAGTGGAATTTAAAAAATCCGAGAGACACGGTTTATGTCAGTAAGTAAAATTTGGTTCTATGAGATGAAAATAATTTTTGGTGAATAGTAACTTTTTACTTTTAAAAGTAAATAGGGTAATTAAGGGTAAAAATGATATTATTATTATCCTAACACATGTCGTAATTCTATTGGATAAGTTTAAATCAACCAAAAACAACCTTAGGAATAAAATATGACCATTTAGGCCCAGTTGGATTGGATTATGACATTTATTATTATTTTATTTAAAGAAGGGTTAAAATAGTTAAAATCAAAGTTTAATAAGTATATCAATTGTAATATAGGGTTATACATAAGATAAATTCGACTATATATATTAATTAGAAAGAAAAAAAGATTTAATACATAATGGTAATTTATTTTTAATTTCTAGACATTAAATAATTTAATTTATTTATGACACAAAAATGATGCAGTAATTACCTTATTAATGAAATATTGACATAATTGATGTTATAAATACCAAAATAAATGTAATTTGAGACTTTTTATGAATTCCACTAATTTTCTAGGTTAATATGACATGTTAGTATTGATATAATTAATGTTTTTTGAACTAATCAGTCTGTTATGATTTTGAAAAAAATCAATTACTAAATAGTGTCAAAATTGACATAAAATAGTTTTTAAAACAAATATTATATTATTAATTGTTATTTGATTCCTAAAAATATAAGGTTCGTCCAAATGACTAATCTAAGGTTATATATATTAATAATAAAAAACTTGGGGTTTGTTTGGATTCTTATAGTCTTTTTATTAAACTTATAGTGTAAGAACAGAAAAAGACACGGTAAAATTAAAATTATCTAACTTAATGTTAAATCTAAATGATAAGGTTAAAATAGGAACCTAAACTTGTCTAAATTCTATTGGATGAGAGTATTGCGACCCATCTCCACCTTAGCTTCGAAATAAATCAATTTGGAGCTATTTAAAACCGAATTTGGCTTTATAATAAAATAATATTTTTTGTTATTCCAAAGGTTCCCCTCTCCTCCCTTATAAAAGGGCACCTCCTCCCTCTCTTCCTCACACAACTTTGAGCCTTCATGCTCGGACAACCCCTGCCAAATTCTCTTCTACACTTCCCTAAAAACATCCTAGAGGTCCTGGTCTTCTTCAAAGACAAATTTCAGTGCCCTAAAAGTAGGTCTCAAAGAGGCGCTTCAAAGAAGAGGTAATGTCCTTTACCAATTCTTTCAACTTTATTTCTTCTTCCACTTCTTCTTATTTAGTTGTTTTATTATTAAGTAATAACATAAGTATCACTTATATACTTATATTTTATTATAATTATGAAACAACCCTATTTCACCATCTATCCATCCTACGGAAAACGAAATCACTGCGTGTGCGTACGTACGGAATACCGTCTCCACGTCGTGGTGTAATCTGTTTTTCCAAAACCACCTTACTTGGATGGGTATAATGGTGTAAATAATAACTATAAATAGTTATTATAACATCATACTGATTATTGTATACTGTATCATCCACTCCAATTCAATTCAATGATTACGGAAATGATATCATCGCTCGTGCGTACGTACGGACTACAGTCTCCACGACGCGATGAGATTCATTCTCCATGTTAACCATACATGAATGATCATAAAGTTTATTTAATGAATAATAATGAAATATATGAAATAATATTGCTACTGGATTTAGGTATATATATATATGTATGTTGTCTATTTTGTTTCATTCAATTCAATAAGGAAATGAAAACAGTGTTCATGCATACGTACGGCCTACCGTCTCCATGAACGGTGTATTTCATTCCTTTTATCGACCTATAATATATATATGTATATGATGAATATATCTAAATCATGTTTTACATTATGAAATTATGTAAATCAGGATATACGTAATAATATTAAGAATGACATTTCGAAACACATATGATAAATGAAATGATTTTACCCAAAACGCTGCTTTAACATGGAATTTACAAAAGAACAGGTAATATAAAGTCATAAGTGAAACATATATGATATCATAACAATGAATATGATTCTGTAATAAGTCAATGAAATTATTTAAATCATTATACAGGAGGTTTGGATACGTACGAATCATATCAGACCTAAGGTAAGGGATAAATTTTCAATCTCATTTTTATCCGAGATTGCTTATACGTAAGTATTTACTGGGGTTACATTTATCATCCATGACCATGTTTTCTAAAAATGCTTTCATAAAATTATTACCATTCTTCCATGGATGTTTATAGTAATTTTTATCCTTTATTGACTTTTTACCACATTGTATGAATGGAATATTTCCATTGGTTACCATATAAGGTACTTTTTGACTTTTCTGATAAAAGTATGAGGAGAATGTTATTTTTAACTTATACAGCATGAATGGATTTTTATGGTTTTATAAAGCCTTATTTTCATGAATCTTCCTCCAAAATCTTTCATGAGTATTTTCAACAAAATATTTTTCTTTTAAAATTGCATGTCATTTTGTGAAAAAAAAATGATTTTGAAGATGAAAGGATATTTTCCTCAAGAATTCATTTCAAGTATTTTATCAAAATGATTTTTCAACTAAGATAACATTATTTCTTATGTTTATGTTTCAAGTATAATGTCTCTATGATTTACATGGTTTCACTTTTCTTATTATGGAATGATATCCATTTATTTTATATGGATTATGTGATGATGGGATGATGTTTATGAAACCCATTTTATTCATTGGTTTATTATGAATGATGTATGTTTATTTTGTGGAAAAAAGTAAGAATGATTTCATTATGAGATGGGTGGGACCTATATCTCCCTCCAATGCATTTGGTAAAGATTTATATCTCATGAGATAGACATGGTTGGAACATCAAGTTAAACCGGTTCAGTAATACAGGACTCGAATGAGGAGTGAACTCGATTCAGAAAGGGACTTTGTCCACTAAGATGGTCTTGGCAGCAATGCCTTGGCTACAATGGAAATCATATCATGTGCTTAATGGATTAAAAAATTACATGTTTTATTCTCATGATATTTTATCATTCTTAATGTTTCTTTATGATCTATTCCTTACGTACTTCCATGTTTTATGTCATTGCTCAAGCTTTTGATGTTTAAACATTATGTTCATGTTTTTAAGTTCAAATGTATATGGTATGTTTTATTTTATCCATGCTTACCCTTACTGAGCATTTGAGATCACCCTTTTTATGTTTTCTTTTCCCCAGGATATAAATAAAGGTTTTAGGTAAGAAAAAAAGGGTAAGATCTTTATGGGAGATGTTGAAGATCATTTACCACGATTAGAAGATTACGTTCCAAGTTTCCAAAGACACTAAACTATTACGATCCTTGTGTGTTTGTTATTGTTATGTATTAAGTATTCCGCTAATGTAATGTAATATCCATTTACGTCAAGATTTGGGTCACTATAGTTGGTATCAGAGGGAGGTTTAGTCAACCTTTGGAAACTAGGATGCGAAAACATTAGGGAGATCCCTAAAGATATTTCTAAGGTATGTCTAGGGATGTCCCTAAGGATAAGTATACGTATACGATATAGTCCTAAGACTATGTTAACGATATTAGATTAAACCAAAGATGTTAGATATTGAAGTTACTCCCCCTTTATTAAGATTTTTTCCTCTCACACTATTCTTTTTGGGTTTTAGAAAATGGCTGGAAACAAGATGATTCACGATAATGGAGGATATGATGGACAATGGAATGATATTCTTCATGAGAAACCAAATGAAATAGGATTTGGAAGTCCAAACATCATTATTATGCCGAATCAGCAATCTCATAATATGATTAATAAAGTAAAATTTGGTATGTTTCCTGACTAGACTAATAAGAGAAAGATGGAGTTTCATGATGATCATAGAGGAAAGAAAGTTCAATTTCCCCTATGTAAATAATGTGGGAAGAGGCATCAAGGAGAATGTTTCAAAGGAACTGGAAGATGCTTTGGGTGTGGAAAAGAAGGACACAAAGCCAGTAAGTGCAAAGGAAAAGGTCCAGTTAACACCAGGGATGAGGATAATGGTATTGCTATGACATAAACAATGGTTAAATGTTTTAAATGTGGAATGTACAGGATTTATGCAAACCAATGACCTAAGGGAAAGTCTCATGAAGAGAATCAGTATGGTCGTATGGGTTGTATTTATGTTGATGATGATGAAGAGACTACAAATGATATCTGAGATGAAACAATTGTTGAAGCTCGGTCAATGGTTTAAGAATTTAGTGGAATGATTACATGTTTATCATGTGTAATGTTGTATAAGTAATCTCATGGTACTATGGAATAAAGAGACATCTAAGGATTATTACATGTTGTCTTTCCTTGATTTTTGAAAGTGTATGATTAATGGTACCAGTATCCATGAAAGCTTATTCAGATATTTTTGGATTATAGATGATATGCACATAATGAAGGGATAAGGAGAAAATTAAATGTTTGATAGTATTAATGAGCTCATGACTGATATAAGGAAATAGTTATATCATGGTTTGAGTATATAGAATTTTAGGTTTTTTGTATGTGGAATGAGTTAACTTTTGACAGCACTCATGTTTTTACTATGATTCAATGGGTATTCATTTTTTAAGAGAATACATGATTAAGGCCTTAGAATATTTGGAATGTGACCAACAAGACATATCTTATGATATATGGGGATCAACGATGGTATTAACATGCCTGTTATATGAAATATCTGGAAATCGTTTTCACTATATTATGAGAGTGGACTGCAGTATTATGAATCAGCCTAAAGATTGGAATAGATTATGTTGGACATAAGTTAGTATTGTTTAAGGATAGAATTTTTTTTGATATTGTTGATGAGATGTTATAGTAATGTAGTTTTAGAAAAAAGGACAACCTGCAGGATGGGTGACATCCCATCTCGTCAGACAAGGCTGTGGGAATTGAACTCACAATCGAAGTGCGACTAGCCTTTATCACCTACCACTGGCCTACAAGAAGTCTCTGGTTAGAAGAAACTAGTTTTATTTTATTAAGTGGTATGATACAATTCTCATTTCATCCATCATGAGCAATATTAGAAACTCAAGAACATAAATTTCTAGTGAGATAAATGTTGAAATAATTTTATTGCTGATTGGAATTAGAAAAATAATTTATTATATATAATCATTGAAATATAAAAAATATTTTTCATTTATTCTATAAAATATTCCCATTCCATCAATTTATTTCAAAATAATATAATGCCATCAACCCAAAAACAAATTTTTTATATTTGTGTCACTTCTCTAATAATACATTTTTTCATCAACTATTTTTTTCATTAATATTATATAAATTATGTTGTTTTCCAATTTAGAATAGCATTTTATTGTATCTTATTTTTTCTAATTAAAATATTTCTTATGCTTATAAACCTCATATCCATCTCCTTTAAGGATAAACATTATGATTATTCAATATAAACATCTTTATCAGATTTTTTAATTTATAATAATGACTTAGAAACCATTTTGAGATAATATATTTATTTTTAGAACATACACAAGAAATATTCAAATCATTTCATGTTTTTCAATTAGAGAATAATTTTTAACAGTCTATACCCTCAATTTGAGATTTACCATTACAAACTATTGAATATTTGTTTTATTCTACCACTCTCATCTCACCGAGTTTTATTTAAAAAAATAAATATTACCTTAAATAGATTTTTATACTGGGTATGACAAATAAACTCCAAAGTGAAATTAATTTTCCTCTAATTTAGATCAACCCCCATTTATATAACCTAAGACTCATTAAAATACTCTTTATCAATAATATTTCATTCAACTTACATAATGAGGAATATATTATTGAATATTATTAATAATCACCATGTTTTCACAAATTTTATGTTACATTCATTTATTTTTTCCCAAATATAATAGTATTTTATAAGTATTTTTAACATAGGTCATCCCTGATCTAAACCTTCAACATTTTTTGAAATATAAAAATATACTTTTTAATTCTAAAAAGCATCTATAAAAATATATTTTAACCTATTTTATATCAAAATATACTCAAGATTATTTAATCTTATAATCAATAAGAAATGATATTTTTCATAAATAATGATCCTTATGCAATATAACATCAAAATTTTAAATAGTTTTCTTTATATTCATATCATAATACTAGTATCTCATTCCACTGTGTGATCCTTTAATATTTATGAAATGACTATTTAGTAACTTCAAACACTTCTTGTTTTCATTATAACCAAAAAAATATCTTATATGGTGAATTGTAAAATATTCTCAAAATATTCACTCATTATGAATGAAACCATCCAGGGTTATAACTTTTTCAATAAAAATTAAATGTAATTCTCTAATAATGTGGTTCTATCCATGTCCACTATACTTTGTTTTCATGCGTTTAACTAATCTATCTTTCTTCATATTATAATTAGAACTATATCAATTCCTTAACCAATTACTATCAAAACCCACCAAAAATTATTCATTCCTAAATTTTCCACCACTATTTGATAAATATCATATAATAATAAATCTATCATGGTTTTAAATACATCATAAAAATTGTTCAATGGTCAAATTTTTTATCATTTAATCAATGATAAATATATATAATTAATATGATTAAAATAATTAATATTATTAATAATCAATATACCTCGACTGGTTAATTTTAATCTTAGAGAGCCACAGATATATGAATGAATAAATTCTTGTGGCATAATTGTTTTGATCTCCTATAGCACTTATCTTTTTTCACTATTTTGATCTTGTGATACAAATATAATTTCACCGTAACCCATTGATAATGATAACATGATTAAAATTTCATTTCACTAATTATGATGAATCCAGATCCATTCATATTTTGTAATAAATAATTTTGGAATGTATTAACTCATCAATCACACCTATGTATATCCGACCATATATTTTTATATTTAGTCATGTATGATTATAAATGTTTTCCTTTATCTATGGATTTCTCACATTCAATGCATTAAAAGAAACTATAAGCACTATATCATATTCTCAATTACTATTTGAATTGGATGATTTTGTTTTGTATCCATATTTTACTTCTTTGATAAAAAAATTGAGATACCTTTGGGTAGTGTGTCTCTACTGATCACGTCTCTTACAATTTTCTTCAAAATAATCAAATAAAATATGAAATTTCACCGAATGTTTTTATTTCTGTCTCAATTAACCAATCATATCAACATCTTTTATCCCCCTTATTTCATATACTATATTTTTATTCATAGTCTACTATGTTATATAAAATGACATATTAATTTTTTTAACGCTTCAAATGATTTATAACTTCATTCAAACTAATAAATCCTCAGTTAGGAACAATATTTCTCAAACTTTTCTCTAGGATTTCTTTTCAGAATTTAACCCAACTAATCTTTATCAACTTTATCATTCATAGGAATTATATTCTTCACTATATTTTTTCCCATGTTCTTACCCCTAATATCAATTTTCATTAACACTATAATATATTACTAATTTTGAACAACAGTAATTGAGGAAGAAATATGTGTTTTCCCATTATTTGGTTATATTATTGTTGAATCCCAAGAATTTCATACATAAAAATTACATCCCATTATTTAAATATTCAATACATTTAATATAATTACACACCTCAAAACTGTAAAAGTTTTATTGTACTTGGATAATTGATAAATTAACCACTTCTTTCATGAATGATCGTCATTGTGATGTTCTTCCAACATTATAACATTATTTGAAAACCCTTAAATAAAACCATTATTCATAAACTAGGGATAGTAAACATAATAAATGGTGAGTTAATATGATCAATAAAGTTAAAAATATGAGATATCAATCGATGATCATATACATGTATATTATAATCATAAGGGAATTAGAACATGATCAACGTTCATGCATAATATTTCAGGAAAGATAATCACGTGTCATGGGATAACACTTTATTATCTCAAAAAAAATTATTCAAAAGAGTGAGGAATCAAAATAAATCTACCATGATCCATGAGTTTAAATAAAAAATAATAAAAACATGTAATAAGAATGTATAACCATCATAGGAATATAGATTATACCCTTTATAAAAGATAACTACTAAGACCATAATATCATATGAGATCAACCATCAAAATATTTTTCTAATATCATAGTAGATCACTCCTAAAAACATGTTTATTATATCATAAAAAATCTTGAATCACAAATTAATTCCCATATCAAAGTGGATTATACATACCTATATGTTTACTATATTTAAAAAATAATATCAAATCATTTTATATAATTATCTCATGAGATATAAGGTTATATATAATACACTGGAGAGAATTAACAAACCTAATAATTGAATAATTTATACCATACATATGTGTGAAATATGGTCATAAATAATTAATCATTTCATAAAATCATAAACCATGTAAAATAAATTGTTTTCATAAACATTCCATCATTTCATCCTTGAAAAACCTGTGGAAAAGAAATAGGCTTTGAAATGATTTCATCATTACTTAATTAACCCATTCAAAAGAAATTAGTTTCATGGAATAAAACCTATATTTTAATCATCATAATCAATTCATGAAAATAAACTGGGTGGAATCATATGTAAAATCCATAGTATATAATAATAATCCTTAAATGTTGTTTATATGTATGGGAAATTCCCTAAAATTACTTTTAAATGTTTCATTGAAACATGAGAAAATATCATTTTCCTTCGATAAAATTTCAACATAATACCCCCAAAATATTTAAAAAATCCTTTCAATTGAAAAAAACCATGGAAATATGTAATGGGCACTTCAATTAAATGAATATCTTGGATAGTGGGAAAATGTTTCGAGGATGTATAAATTAAAAGAAAAAAAATCATTTCCACATTTATAAAATACCAAACAACAATTATTCATAATACATTTATAAATATAAATTTTAAAATATTTATAAATAAAATCAATTTTAGTGAATATTAAATTTTTATAATATTCTATATATATGTAATAGTATTTAGAAAACATTTTTATGATATTGGAAGGGAAAGAAAATGTACATTGACCAAAGAGGAAATAATGATAGAATTTATTTATAAAACATTATCTATTATTTTAAGTACCAAAGATATAAAAAATGTAATTTGGAATAAAAAATATATACATAAAAAAGATGATATTTTTCTATTTTCATTTTAATGGACATGATCCAAATAATTTCCCTCAAAAAAAATTAGCCAAAATAATCTTAAAAATAACTAAAATTACAACATAAACTGTTTGCCTTATGTATCGTCTTTAATTTCCCGTATTGGAACCTCTGATATAATTAATATAATTTTATTATATATATTTTTAGGATCCATACCCATGTATATCATGACACATCAGAATTAATTATAATTTCTTATCTTCTTTTTGTTAGCATTTTTTTTATTAAAAGCATTGTTCGAGTTGATAATTGCATCATGTTTCATGCCTGATTTGGTTTGGAAGACCCAATAATTATAATTTTATCATGGATACATAATATTAAAAATTATATTTATATAATTATTATCATATAAAATCATTAAATAATCTTCTATAACTATTCATAAAAATGGATAATGAAAAATGAAGTAAATCACTTCGTAGAAAAGGTAGTGCATACGTAAACACGATTGTTGTTTCTATTATTCGGTGGATCAAGTAAAATAATGTTAAATAATAATTAAAATATATATAACAGGAATAATATGATAAATTTCATATGTATTCCATAAATATATTATAATTACAATCAATTTTATATGTTGATGATAAAAGAAACACATCGCTACATGGAGGTGGTAGTCCACATGTACTCAAGAGAAATTTTATCATTTTTAAATGGCTTGATAGGAGGTAGATTGTTAATGTTAAATTGAAATTATAAAAAAATTAATTAAGATACCAAAGTAATTAATTTATAATGGATACCACATATTTATATGAGTTATAAGGATAATGAAAATTTAAAGTACCCAGTTAATATTTATACCTGAGCATTGTGAAATGAAATTTGGATTATAACTTAAGTAGTGAAAGAACTATCTTTTGGAAAGAAGATAAGTTATAGTATGTGGTAATGGAATATAAAATGTTATTAGGTCATGTATTGGAAAATATATAAGGCTCAAACATTTTAAAAAAAATGATCCCTATTTAAAAGTTAGGGAATGGACACCCATGGAATTACATATAAGACTAAATAATATATATTATTATCCTACCATGGGGAAAAAGAACCTAATATTCAATGATAATATATTATATGGAAAAATAAACTAAACCAATAAAATTTTTAAAATTTTTTGTTATATTTTAATCCTTTTCTCTAAGTTAAACCACATTAAATACATTTTAACCTTAACAGTGATCATATAATATTATTCTCAGATAACATAACTATATGAAATAATATATAAAGGAAATTCCACCCAAAATTTAAAATTATAATTTTTAGTTCTTAATCCATTTTATCATATTCAATTTAAATATATTTCAAAAATTACTTTTAATATAAGTACAGAAAATGAGTGAATGAAATAATTTTTTTCAAAATACCCATTTAAAGCATGAAAATAATATTAAATTGAAATAAATTAAATAATCATGATTCTAAAAAATTGGTTGAATAATAAAAAAATTATTTTTTAATACTTGGGGATGAATCTATATCAGAATATAATCATAAAACCATTCCATTAAATGGTGAGACCAAAAAATATTTTTAATTTCTAATAAAATATAATATATCTTCAAAAAATGAAATATAATGTTAAAATTTGATAAAAATTTATTAAAATACATTATCTACCTCCAAAAAATATATTATTTCAAACAATTATCTTGAAATTGGATAAAGAAAAGTTATGGCAAGATTTTATAGCTTTAAACCATAGTTTCAACCCAATTTTAAATCTTTTAACAGGGTGAAAAATGTTTTCCATTGATTCTATTCATGATAACTAAAAATTAAGTTGATCCAATTAAATTTTATTAATTAATATTATTTAGAAATTGAATTCATTTTTAGGATTTAATTTTTATTAGTGGGAGAAATTAATTTTAATATAAGTGCACAAAACATACTGAAAATAGTTTTTTAAAAGAAAACCATAAATTTTATTCATGAAGGTTGATTTATTCTTAATAAATTACTATTAAATATCATTTAATTAAAATAAAAGTATTTTGTTAAATATGTAATATTATGTTCTTTTAAAATCATTCATAAAATGTTATTAAAATCAATTTGTATGTTAAAATAAAATTGTGTGAAAGAAAACATTTTTTAAATCTTCTCTCTTACATACAAATGATTTTATTTTCATTCCTTAACAAATGATGAACATTTAATTCAATATATACATGTATAAATAATAAATTTTTATAATTTATTTAGTCAAATTCACACACACTTGTACTATTTCTAGGTGATAACTACCACATTAAATACTATTATTTTTAATAGTATATCTTAATTTGGGTAAATTTGATGTTTCATGTATCGATATATATCATATTAATAATATTTATTTAAATATAAATTTATCATTAATTATCAGTGGGTTACTGTGATCACCATTTTTTCCTTCCACTAATAGTTATCACAAGTTTGATTAAAAATGGTTGTGTCTAATATAATAGTTTATAGAGTCATTACACTATCTAAGGTAAGATTATTAACATAAACAACCTTATCTAAAATCATATATGATTATATAATCATATTCATAATATTTTTAGAAAAAATAATATTTTTATATGTAATGTTTTGTTTTAACCATCATATATTCATGGAATATAAACTCCACATTCATAAAAATTAATTATATTTCTAAAAACTAATGTATCTAAGATATTTATTCAACAATTTTTTTTATAACTAATATTTCTTAAAAATATATATTCCCTCTTAATAAGATCCATGAAATTTGATTCATCAAGAAAAATTTTCAATGATTTTGTTTCCTTTTATAAGGATGCTTTACCACCTTCAATATTTCTTTTCTCATTCAAAAAAACTCCACTATCAATAAAAATGGTTTATTACCATCATAACTATTTTCCACTTATCATATTTCATTTTTTTAAGTAAAAATGTTTATTTTATTTTGTTTTTTCTTTAACAACATAAATAACTCATCCTTTGAGTTATTCTTACTCTATTACTTTTCTCATTATAATATCTAAAATTATATATTGATAAAAATTAATTTTATTTGATGGATTTTTATTCCCTTACCTTATAATAATATTTTAATATATCTAGATCATTCCACCATTGAGTAGACTATAAGATATTTTAGTTTATTCATATTTTTTATCTCTTTATTTTAATATAAATTAGATAAAATGCCTCATATTTCCCCAATTGAAACACATTTTGTTCAATTGTAATTATATTTTCATTAATATATCATTTGACTAAAAAATTATATGAACTCACTGAAATTCATTGAATCAAATTTGAAAACTCTTTATTTTTCTTCATGGTGCCTTTTTTATTCAATGTTATTTAATCTTTTTATGGAATCAATGGTTGTAATGGACCAGACCTCTCTGAACAATTACTTTGTGAAAATATGGTGTTTGAGGTGATTTAAGAGGTCAAGGGGACTTATCCCCAAAATATTTCCAATTTTCCAGTTCCAACAGTAGAAATTTGTGAACAATTCAATGGTAACCTTCTGTGAACAGTTTCATCGGTGACCCTTGGTGAACAGTATCATTGGTAACCTTCTATGAACAGTTGCATTAGTGAATAGTTCTGTCAGTAACCTCTAACAGTAACCTCTCTTTCCTTTTCCAAATTTATAATTCTATAAACGGCTCCATCGTTGAATAGTTCTATCTATAACCTCTAATGGTAACCTTTCTTCCCTTCGCAAATTTCCAATTCTATGAAAAATTCAATCGGTGAACAATTCTATTGGTAACCTCTAACGGTAAACTTTTTTTCCTTTTTCAAATTTACAATTCTATGAATAGTTCTATTGGTGAACAGTTCTATAGGTAACCTCTAATAGTGACCTTTTCTTTCCTTTTCCAAATTTTGAGTTCATGAAAAGTGTTTCTAGAATGGTGATCTTCTAACTATGACCTTTTCATTCCTTTTCCAAATTTTGAGTTCATGAATAGTGTTTCCAAAATAGTGAGGTCTAATGGTTACCTTTTCTTTCTTTTGCCAAATTTTGAGTTCATGAACAATGGTTCATGAACGGTGAGGTCTAACATTGACCTTTTCTTTCCTTTTCCAAATTTCAAGTTTGTGAACACTGTTTCCAGCTTCCTACAATTTCACCCCATTAAAGTTTCTATTGACATAAAATTCCTTTAAAACCATTTTTTAAGGACTATAAGGCCGATTCAAAGGCCATAACCCCTAAATTAATTATTCCTAAGGCTTGGTATGTTTTTACATGTTCAAACTGCATGGTTTAATGCGGTCTGATTTTAATGGGAAAATCATGTGTATCTTAAACCATTGCTCCGTTAAATATTATAAAGGGACATGATATTTTCCACCCTAATTCTTTCTCCTTGTTCTCAGTTGTAAGATGCTCAATCATCTCATACCATCTCATAGGATTTTCACAATCAAACATTCCTCTTAGGCTTGGTTCTGCTCTATTTTGATGAAACCATGAATTATCGATCAATCTTCGCTATAAGGTATGTTTTATCATTTATCTTTTGGGGTTCATCTTCTCATGTTCTCATTTCCATTTTATAGCATGTAATATCCATGATTATAATTGGGTTTTCTTGGGTTTTAGTTCATGTGGTCATACCATGGAATCCTCGGGTGGATGGAGTTGATGCGAGAGGTGGTAGTGACCCGTTGGGTGTATAATGAACGTCAAGAACTATTTGAGGTAGTGTATTCATTACTTCTATTTTCATTTATGTTAAAATGTATTGTTAGAATATTTTATCCCACCAGACCACAATGGAATTGATATCATAAATATTTTAACTGGATAAATAAATTGATATTGATCATATGTTATTGCCCCTTGTTTTCTAGATAGTGTTATATCCATGATTTCTTCATTTAGTTGTTCATTCTTGATGAAAATTTGTTAAGAACAAAAATTGGAATTAATTGATAACTGTTGGATATGGATAAAGAGGAATGAAAATGAATCTGGTTATTATTGTTTTAATTTTATGTTAATCAAATTGGTGCAATAAGAAATTTTAATTATTTGTGATAGCTTACTGAATAGGTTTCCCAAATTTTGGGACCTATGAATAATAAATCTGTTAATTCAAGATGAATTAAAGAAATGATTGTTTGATAATTCCTTGAAGGGTCCTAAGTTACCCTCTTGATTGGTAAAGGTTCAAGAGCCCAATTGATGTGATGTTTGTTTTCCTACTGCTTGTGCTATGATGTGATCCTCAATGGCTGTTGTGGTATGTTGGGGCATGGAGACTTTTTGTTGTGGCATAAAATGACTCCTAGGGTGGACATATGCATCTGTTTATGAATATGGGTGTCTAAGAGGACACCAGGGATGATGGAATGGGATGGATGTGATTGTTGGATGCTTGCTGTTTCTTTTTGGTTGATTATATAATTTAATTTTTCCCACTTGTCAAGGTAGCTGGTCTTGCTTACCCTTCTTCAAAAAGAGGTGAAGACATGCGGGGTATTCCACGTTCTTTTTGTGTTTAGCTACTTAAGGTAGGATGGGTCTACGCTCTTACTATAGGCGGCAAAGACCCGATGGGTAGTACATCTACTCACTGTGTTGAGACCCCTTGTGTTTAGTAGTATAGAATGTTTTTCTATAATTTTTGGGAATGTGGGGAAGCAATTCAGTAATGAATAATTGAATAAATGGTGTTAACCCATGGGCTTGGATTTTGATGGAACATAATGATGAGGTTGTAATTTTGAAGGAACAGTGTAGTTTGGGTGTGATGCTAATTATCTTTAATGTGGAATTTTATTGTGTTAATTAATGTTTAAAGAATTAATTAATGTAATGTGAAACTAATAAAAAGGAAATAAAATGATTTATTAAATCTATTTATGTGGGTGTGTGATTATAGGATACATATTCTTAGAAGTAGCAGCTTGATGTCTATGTGACGTTAGCTGCAGTTGTTTCTAAGACTAGGTTATGCCCATAGTGTGGTTGTGAGATATATTATATCCTATAATTTTTGTGTTCCTATATGCAATTACACCTTTTCGGTAAGGTCAAATGACACCCTGGCGATTCTGAGCCCTGGGGGTGTTTTCCCCAACATTCTGGTGGGAGGATGAATGGTTGACTACCCCCTTTGGCCCAGCTCTCTTCTCTTGTTAGTTACTTGGGCTGGTAGGCACAGTGGTTAGTTTTTCCCATATATGAGTGTAAAGGGATATAATTTCTTGTGTTTATTTACACACATATATTTTGGATATAGTATCTTATAGACTATTATAGGCGTAAAGTGTATAGGATATGATGGCTTGAGGATCCTTACTTGGTGTATGGGTTATAATGGCTTGAGGTATAATACCTTACGTATGATACACATTATGCGAGATGTGGTGGCTCTTGGAAACTACCTAGTTACTTTCCTGCACGAGGTGCATATTGTGGTGGTTCGCCCAGGTGTCTGTGGGAAAGCTTTTTTGGAGAGAGATTATTTGGACATACATTGTTGGGGAAAAGCAAGAAACCTATGAGGAAGTAGTAGTGGGGTACCCTTAATACTCTTTATTATATGATATATTCTTGTATGCATTACTTAGTGAGAATAGCCAATCTGATGATGGGAACTTAGTATACATGTTTAGGTGACGAGTTAGTTTCTCTTGTTGTTCACTGTGCTTTAGCATGCTTTCTTAGCTTTTGCATGAGAGGCTTTGAGTAGGTTCCTACTAAGTATACGGTTATACTCACCCTATGTATATAAACTGTTTTTCATGTCACTTGGTTCAGGTTGGAGATCAAGCTAGTTTCTACTATCTTGGGGTTGCAGGAGTTGTTCGGGCTTGTGGTTGCTGATGTTTTTACTTTCTTTTGGGTACTTTTAGTTTTCCCCTTCCATTTGTAGTACTTTTTCTTGACATTACATATGTGTACTTGGGTTTTCTTTTATATTTATGTTTTTTGTTGGAGTTGGTTGGTGTATATATTATCTTATTCTTCTGCAAGTGTTCTTTTAGAGGGTAATGCCTCCAATCTATGTTTTTACTATACCCTCAGTGCTAGTCACTAACTCGGGGCCTACTAGAGGCAGGACTCGGGGGGTCATTATCTCCCTTCTCAAATTGTTATCCCAGGAGGGGTACACTTTTTTCAGAGGTCGTCGTGACAAAGGTTGTTTTCTCTTCATATGTACCTTTGTTTTTTATGTTTTTAATCATCATAATCTTATATGATCATGATATATTATTGAGTTTATAAATGCAAAAATCATCCAATTATTTCTCCTAAAATGTATAAAGTTGTTTCTGAAATATGTTTTGTAAAATTATCCTCAATTTATTTATCAAGGATGAATCTAAAATAATGTCTCCATACAATTGAAAATAGATATCGATTTTGTTCATTTTAAAAAAGAACTCATTGTCTAATTATAATTTTATTATCGAGGTATCCTAAAAATAAAAATTACAAGATTTTCATAATGACTCTTTTACATTCTTATCTCCATCAATAATATCATGAATATGAATTCCATTCGATATAATTGAACTCATGACTCAAGTCAATTCATTCTCTAAGAGAGATGTGTGAAATTAATTTCAAATTATCTTATTAACATTAATATTTTTATTATCTTTTAATATATGGGTCAACCCATAATCATGAATTTAAATAATATTATTTGTGATTTCTACAATGTTTAAAACTAGAGTTAGAGGAAATAGAACCATCCCCGCATTTAATCGATTAAATGCATTTCTAACAAACATTATAACAACTTTATTATTAAAAAAATTGATGAATTACAAAGATATTTTATAAAAATAAATAAAATAAACAATAAATAATTCAAATAATTTTCAATAACATTTTATATAAATCTAAATAAAGTACCCTATTAAATAATTATGATAAAAACTGGAAGGGGATAATAAATGTGTCCAAAAACAAACACTATTTATATAATCTCACTATATTTTTCATTCCAATTAGAGTATAAGATTTACAAAAAAACAAATAATTTATGATGTGTGGTAGACTTAAATATAGAACACATAAAATAATACATATTTATAAGGTTCAGATAATCCTTATATCATGACTATAAACATTTTTGATGACATGTTATGAGCTTATAGAATAGGTCAATAACATATTAATAAATAGTGAACATAATAAAATAATGACGGAGAAGATAATATTGGGCTCTAATTATAATAATGTTCAATATTAGTATAAAAAATTTGATAAATATTTGTAAGTATAGATCCAGTGGATTCATTGATAGATTATGTTTATACCATGTTTCTTCTCCCCAAAATGGATAAAATATCCCAATAAATCTATTTGGAATGATTGGTTATATGTTAAAATTTTTCCTCCACCATATATAAAGAGTACACACTATATATATAATATTTAAAAAACCATGGAATGTTTTCTGGGATATTATTTGAATGGTCTATCTCATTATGTAAAGATCTAAAAACCATGATAAGATATCATTGAGACATCTTATATCTGAGTATCTATTTTTCTCATATTGATCGTATATAAAACATATACCCAAAATTAATTAATGTGTTCATGTTTTGATTTCATTACCTATAGAAAAAACATTAAGAAACTCGTGTATTATTTCAATAAATATGGCACATTGTGAATTTTTATCCAATTACTACTTTTTATAAAGTAATTTATTATAAAAAATGTAAGGGTGAGTAAACCACAACCTTATTATCAACTAATTATAGTGTTTCATTACTATATTTCAATCCTCTATAACTAATATCGGAAAAACCATAGGTGTCTCCATCAGTAAAAAATAAATAAAAAAAACTATGCCACAGTGTTATAATACCATGTCTATCTTCCAAACCTATAGAAATAAAAAATAAATGCCACTGTTTCTCTTCCACATATTAAATATAAATATTAATTTACTAACCACATATTATTTTTATTAGAACCAATACATTGTTTTTTTCTTTTCTGTGAGGGATTTTACATTTTAACCATATTTCCACTCTAATGATACTTCTATAAATCAATTATAAGTTACTAGTAAATAAGACATAAAATCAAATAAAAATATCTAAAAAAACATTTCAACAAATAAGAAATATAATTTTTCCAATGATGGAGTTACCTAATCAAAAATCCATAGATTATACTTATTTTTTGATGGATTTGAAAACTGTTTTATAAAGATAAAAACTATATTGACGAAGTCAAAATGTAGTTATCTTCTTAGATCATAATATTTCATGTAAATTTATTATATAAACCTCAATCTACCCCATATACAATTCATGAGTGATCATTATGAATGAATGAAAATAATTTTTCTATTATTTTAGTTCATATAATTGGTTAACTTCCACAATAATTATTATCTATGATTTTAGAATTTTGGTAAATTTTTTGATGAATACAATATTTAGGTTAACCTTTTTTGAGATGTTTAAAATTTGTTTTCCATTTAATAATTACGTTTTTCATACATGGGATTGTATTAGAATTATTATAGATATACTTCTAGGATGATACTCACCCATATATGTGTACATTGGAAGATTGGTAGGGATAATTTATTATATTTGAGGTAAAGTTAAGACTTCATAATTCATCTATTTTCAATTATAGAACCATTTTGGAGCTTTGGTAGAGTATTTTATCTATTAGTATTCATCTACTTAATTTCTATAATCATGAATACTTTTTATTTTATCTAATATAAACTACTTTGTATAAGATGAATATTTTATTATGTTATGGATTTCATAATTTCCTTTCAATCCAAAGAGTTTTTAAATTGAAATACCATTTTCATTCATTTTTCTGTGAGGTAAAATCATTCCTCACTACTTATTCTATATATAACTACTCCTAGCAAACCTTAAGGGATCTAGGGTAATATTGAATCCTTGGTTCATCACTACTCAAGTCTCAAGATTTGGGTTACTTAGTTGGGGTCAAAAAAATGGTATGTTTGTTTTTATTTTTTGCTACTAATACAATCCTAATAAAAAAATAGAATAAGATTATTTAGAATCATTATGAACCCATAAAAAGACATATCTATCCATTTAATGTGTAACTCTGAGTTAATAAGTTGTTTAAGTAATGGAGTGGTAAGATATGACCTTATATGAATGTTATTATATCCATGTTAACCCATTACTTATAAAAATAGTTTGGTGTTAACATATAATGATATGAAAGAGAAAATATTCATTAAAAACATGATGATAAATAAAATGGGTTTCAAAACATAAAATATATTTTTAATGATTAATTTATATTTAACCATTAAAAGTAATTTTATAAAAATAACAGTTTTTTTGAACATAATTCATCCATTATGATGAAATGATAGAAATAAAAATAACAAATATATTAAAAAATATGATATATTGTGTGGTAAAAAAATAGTGATGATAAATTATAGAGATATTATTTCATTTTTGAATGGAGTCCATTTGAGCTATACAATATTGAACCTAGGAGTCATCTAATTCAACATAGAAGAGGGAAATGAGAAGTGAATCATGACACTATAGAACCTAATTGATTGGAACTAAAATTAAACTAATATAGATGATTTTATAATATACAACTAAAGATAGTTTATGGGATGAGGATAGGTTCTCGATGTTTCAATTGAAAAACCTTCCCTTGTTTGTGGAGATGTTGGGATAGAGAATGAATATGAATTTTTGAGGAGGGAGAATTGTATTTTAATGTGTTTCTGAGTTCCTAACACAATAAATGTTGAGGTTGGATATTATTTATTTAATGATCCATCAAATTTGTAGATAGGTAAAATCAAAGAGTAATTAGTGGATAGAGATCATGATAGGAAACTATATTATAGAAGGATTAATGATTAATACATCTTAGAAGATATAATGTCTGATAGATCATAGGAGTTCTAATATTTTTAGTAGGAGAACAATCCTATATGGGGTTCACATCAAAATTTACTAAGAAAGTGGTATATATTATTAATTTTTTACTGAATTAAAGACTTAGGATAAAGATATTTAATATGTGGAGATGATTGTATATTTTATCAAGGATTATTCATATGAAAATTTCTAACAATATATTGGTTGATAGAATGATAGTTGTAATAGAGGTCTAAATTTGATTACCCATAATTATTCAGTATTTCATAGATGAGGGGGTGGAGGGATTATTTATTACAATAGATTAAAACAATAGTGGTTGGATTTATATGGGAAATGAGAAAAGGGTTAATCAAAAATTTCATAGGGTATTGGTCCAATAGAAGGTCTCCCATGTAGTTAATTGATATACCAATCCCCAAAGTGTCGAACCCCAACATACATATGTTTTTAGTACAAAACTTTCTTCCAATTAAAGAATATTTGTTAGTATTTCACATGGGTGATTTTTAAGGATGAATTTAACCAATTTGTTGGATCAAAAATACATATTGATTTATCGATTACATCTTACTGAGAGACTCATATTACTGTGGGATGTACTTTTCAGAATTTGGGTAATACACTATTAAATAGTAATTGATAACACTTCCTAAAAAAACATTAACTTGAGGTACTTAAAACTAAAATAGGACCATATATAGTGTAGTGTACTATTGAGAGATCTTTTTTGTTATTTCTATATTTTTAGAAACTAGTGAACCAATTATATTAATCTTTTTTTATAATCAATTGTTACTTAAAATAGAATTGATTCCATGTTAAATGAGTATTTATATTTCACATAGAGATATAACTTGTCAAGTGTGTAAGTATCCATGCCACATGATCATGATGGTATAATAGAAAATATCATAGTACATTAATTTTTATTAAGAATAAAATATTTCATATAAATATTGGAATAGATAAAAATTTTAGGTTTGTGTAATACCCAGATATTTTTCGAACACTTTTAAAATAGTGTATACAACAGACATAACAGATCATAAATGGATAATGAAATATTTTAATTTAAATATTACAATTACATCATAACTATTGAATTTGGGAGGAATGGATAAGAGTAAATTTTTTCGATTAATATTGTTCATACTCAATAAAATTTTATTTATTAATTATTAGGATATAAACACATAATTTTTTCGTAAATTCTTTTTATTTTACAGAAATGTGTTTTCATCAAATATTATTTTGTTGTATTTGTGGAGAAAATAATATAACTAATATATTCAAAAATTATAAAATCTATTTGATGAAATTTAATTCATTTTATAAATAATTATATTAATTTTAGATTATGGTGAATTTTTGTAACTTTTATTAAAAGTCTTATTTTTTTAAGGATTAGTGAAAAATACTTATTTTTATAGAAAACAACATTCTTTCATGAATTTAAAAAGAAATGATTTTTTTAAAATGGTTTTATAGAAAAATTATTTCAATTATATTATAAATTATTAAATTGTGGACTTTTGAACTATTTTTATACATTAATTTAAAATAAATACATTTTTATAATTAAAAAATAATTTATTTGAAAATCTGTTTTTCATTTCATTTGAGTTTTAATCATAAATTATTCTTTACCAATTATTGAGTTAGAATATTGAAAAATTGATTCCATATTAGTAATCGAGATTCCATAATTTGGTAATCATTTCCTTTTATTTTTTGTCATTATGAATAGTAATTTTATTAAATAATGTTCACAATTGTAATGGTAAATGTGTAATATTAGGTAGAAATATTATAAAAATGACTATAAAGACCCCAAAACATGTTATAATTTTATTTTAGGAGTATATATTACCACTGAACATCCAAATGTAGAATTTATGAGATTTTTTCTAATAGGGCATTATTTTGAACTTTATAATACTAAAGTGATAGATAAAGTCAAATATGTCACGTTTTTTTAATATTTATAATATTATATGATGCATAAAAATAAATCTTAGGGTTAGTAATAAATATAAATTATAAATATAAAATTTTTATTTTCTTAATTTTAATTTCGTCATAATTTTTTGTTTTGACATATTTTCCTTAAATGCATGTACAACGCTAACACATTAATTATTTAATATATAAAAAAATAAAAGATATAATTTTAAAAATATTAAATGTAACATAATTTGAATTAATTATTGTGTTAAAAAAATTTATCAGATTAATATAAAATTTTTGTATTGATTTAAACAATTATAATAAAATTGCCAAATTATCATTATGTATTTAAATTTAATTTAAATAAATAGTGTAAAAAACAACATTATAGATATTTTATAGTAAATAATATAATATTTAATGACATAAAAAATTTAAAATTATATATTCAGACACATAAGTTATATATGGTTATAAAAATAAATCACGGTCAATTTATATTACATTTTTTATTATTTGTATCATTATTAACTACTAAAGAGTCTAAAATGTTAATATTAAGATAATTATCAAAATGGATAATGGGGGTTGTAAATAAAAGATAAGAGTTAAAACGTACCAAAAACTAATACATGTTTTATTAGATGAGATGAATTATACATATCAACATATAAAAATATAATATTAAATATTTTTATCAAATTTTTCATGAAAAATAATTTATATTAATTTAATATTTTAAAAAATAACCAACAATGAACCTCCCATCAATTATAAAAGGACACCTCTAATTTATGTTATTTAATACAGTTTGAAATCTATATAATAACAAAAACTATCCAATTGCACTTATAAACATAATTATAAATTTTAGTGTGGCTATATAACTTCAAATATAAAATCCCTAGCTCCTTTAAGAAGATATCTATTGTAAGTCTACAGAAGAAGAGGTAATTATCTTTATCAACACTTTCGAGTCTATTTACTTTTCTAATTCCTACTAATATTTTTAAAAAATCCAAAAATAATAAATATATTACCATAAATATAATTATATTTTTTTATTATTAATGTACAACCACATTCCAACTATTTTTTATTCAATGAAAATTGAAAATCACACATCTGTACATACAGTTTATTGTTTCCACATTGCGAGTTAATTCAATTTTCATCACCACTTTACTTGGATGGTTATAAAGATGGAAGTAATTTTTGTATATGATATTTATGAAATAAATATTATTCTGGAACTATATTATCATATAATAATTCTTACCTACTAATCTGTTGGAAAATGAAGACATCGACCATGTGAACATGTAGAATACCACCTTCACAAAGCAATGTGAGTCGTTTTTTATTTACACTTTACATGGATAGTAATAAAGATCAATGTAATAAATATATATGATATATATGATATAATAATTATTCTGTAAAGTTAAATTACTATTCATTTATCATTTATTCCATCTTTCATAAAGTGAAAACAACATTCATTCATATATATGGCCTACAGTCTCCATGAATGATGTAATTCATTTTTCAATATCAATATTTCTCAGATGACATTAATATCGGTATACTGAATATATATGATATATAAACCATGAATAAAAAGTTTAATATGATTTAAACAAAGTAAATGTGTATATATTAGAACCATAAATTCAAAACATACAAGAAAAATGATGTTTTTAACACCAAAAATAATGATAATAATAAAATATGGTTAAATTTTTTTGACAAAATGATATAAATGGATCATATTGGATATTATAAATATTTATATGGTTATTTAATTTTATTATCATAAATATGAATTTATTATTTAGGATTTTAAATCATGTTCAACTAAATTAGAACATGAGGTAATGTATTTCATCTCAATTTTCACTCCACTGAGACATGATTAGTAATATACACTTATTTACATTTATGTGTTGAATATATTTCCTAGTTGAGTTATTTAACATTAATATTTTTTTATTAATTATGATTAATAAATCAATTATAGTTAATTTTTGTATATTAATGTTTCAAAGGAAATATCACTTTATTTCTCTTCCTAATCAGGTAAATTTTTCTTCAAAATCTATATTTTTAAAAATTATTTCGGAAAAGTCCATTTTATTACTCAAATGATATATTAATGGTATTTTAAATTTCTGGTGACTTTTTTACATGGTTATAAAATAATATTTCTAATTTTTTTCCATAAAAGGAAAATTTTTAAGCATTTTATTAAATGTCTAAAGGAATGTTACCTTTTAACGTATACGGTGTTCACTGACTATCCCATTGTTGTGAATACATTATGCCCTGTAACTTATTAAAAATGAATTTTTTATTAAGAAAACACTTTAATGAAAATTTATTTTTATTTTTTCATTTCCATTTTTATCTAATGTAATCAATTTTAATATATTATCAACATAATGTATCGTCATCTCTCTCCCCTTAATTAATCTCAATGATATTGACATTCTCTTTGAATATTAATTTTCTTGTTATCATTGAAAGTTATGTTTACCTAAAATTTCTATCATGTGTATTACTATTTCCAAAACCATATACCATTTATATATATGGTGTTCTACACTAAATGTTATTTTAATAACTAGAGAAATATAAATATTAATTATTCTTCATTGGACATAGATATTTGTTAATTGGAAATATTTTTCATCAATTAAATTTAACATTTAATATTTTAGGAATGCATTGGACATGGAATTATGTATGGGGAATATAATTTAATGGCCTATATATTCGTTGATAGGTCATATTAGACAAATCGATTTTTCAAATTATGTGGGTTTTTGCTAATATTTTTATCTTATATTGATTAAAAGGTATTTATCGTAAATATATATAGATATAAAAGCTCATGATATCCAATAGAATTAATTTCCTTAATTTATAATTTAGTTATTATTATCCATGAGATAACTACATTTATATTATCAATTTTTTCATTTTGTACTAAAGTTATTGATTAAATAGATTTTGTTATCTTATTTACCTTCCCATATTGATTATGCGTTATTTACTAATGATATTTTTCTTATATGTAAACCTGATAGACAATTTGATATAACCATTATATTGATTCCTTTCCCCAAGTTATTAAGTTGAAATCTCTAAATTAGTTTCTAAGATGAAAGTCATTTTTTATACGTTTTATATGTTTCTTTCAATTTAATAAAGGAGTCGTGAATGTTTATGGTCTCTGCCAATACTAAACTAACTTATACGTGGTGATTTGATCCCATATATTTATAAATATGAAATAATGTATTCACTGACTCAAGGTAACCAGAGTTAGGGTTATTATAGTTGGTATTAGAGAAATATTAGTGTAAAACATTTGTACTATATTCTAAATTAATGTAGTTTTCATAAAAATTATGATAATTTACTACAGTATATGAAAATATTTATTGTTATAGTAATTTTTAACTTCTTTCTCAATATTCATTATGATTATTTGTTAACTAAATGTGTTGTATTATTTAGTGATGGAACCTAGTAGAGGAAACATATTCAAGACTTGTGGTCCATGTAGGTAATGCCTTAAAGAAAAATATAATAATTTTGGTGTTATAGCTAAGAATATCATTTATTATATTATGGAAACTTGTTACACCCTGATATTTTAAAAAATTGAATCAATTTTTTATATTGTACAAGACTCGCAACACCAATATTAATCAATCCATGAAATAATATTATTTTAAATATGACCATTATAAACTATCAGTAAAATTTTTGGGTATGAATACTACTAACTAATTTATGAAACATATATATATTTCATTTTAAATATATATTTAATGATAAATTCTAAATAAATGACCAATTAATCTTTAACAAATTAATTTTAAACTTCATAAATATTTTTTCTTCAAAAATGATTACTAGTTATTTTGTGAGAAAATATTATAATAACCATATACATATTTTTTTAAAACTTATTTTATAAAATTAAATTTATTTCTAAAATTTTCATATAAAAATTATAGTATGGGGAAATTTATAATTTTTGAAAAAAAATGTTTGTTTTTTAGCAAATTTTGAAAAATACCAACTCTCGTAAAACTCCCATCTATTTTTAATAAATTATGGAAATTAAAATTCCAATAATTCATTAAATTTTATTTCATGTAGAATATGTTTTCATTAGTTCTATTTAATCTAATTAATTACATTTTTACCATATTTATAGAATATTTATTTGTTTTAAAATTGGTTTTTTGTTAAAACTTTATTAATGTACATAATCATTCTTCATTCTAATTAATTTAAGAAATACATAAAGAGGGATTTTTTAAATTAAATTTATTGATTATATATGTATAATTTTAATTTTAAATTCAAATATTGGTTATAACATGATAAAGAGTTATCACAAAATCATATTATTCTCAAAACAATTAATTTATTGAAAAAAGTTTTTTTTCATCACATTTTTTGATTTCATTTTAAATGAAATTATTCTAATTACATGAATATAATTTTTTATAATGGATTAAATATTTTTAACACTAATAATTTTTATCATATAATGACATAAACATAATACTTTTTTCATAAGTAATAGTGAAAAGAGTGACAAATATTTACTATAGTTAATGTTAAAATTTATTGATTGGGAGTTAAAATAAAAACGATAATGGATTAAATGACCATAAAACTTGTAAAAATATATATTATATTGAGATAATTAGACCTTATAATTTCCAATAATAAATAATTTTTTTCCAAGTCCTTATTACATCTGAAAAATGAGGGTGTATATTTTGTTTAATAAAAATTAACAATTGTGTCAGTCAATGCACTTATAAATGGAAAATCACTCTCATCTACTGTTCACACCTTTATGTAAATTTTTTTTGTAAAATGACCTACCCAAATACCTTCCCTAATTATTATCAAATATCATATAATCCATTTTTTTATTAGAAACCCATAATATAATGGATTCTGGTTTGAACATAAGGAGGTTGTCTAAGGAAGAGGTGTTGGGCTTAACTAAGCTATTTTGTTTTATTTCTTCTTCCAACTCCCTATATTTTGATAAATTATTCAGATAAAATATCACCAATATATAAAAAATAATTATATTTTATATTTTTTTCTAATAACCTAAATCAATCTCTTACTCCATCAATTGGGAAATGAAATCATCATTCATGTGTACGACTGATTACCACCACAGAGACCAATTATGTTTGTTTTTCATCATCACCTATAATATCTATTTAATTTGACGGATAATAAGTATATATAATATGTTTAAAAATTATAATACTTATTAATTATTATGTCACATATTACTTTAAATTTCAATTCCATGGGGGATTTCATAAAGTTTCCCATGTGTACGACAGACTACCACTTAATAAAGCGATGTGATTTATTTTTTAATATCACTTTACATGGAATCAAATAATGATAATGTTAATTAATATTAGTGATATATAAGAAATAATTATGATATTCATGACATATTTATAATTATTAAATGATAATATATTATTTTATTTATTACCTTCTCACTAACTGAAAAATGATAACATTACTCATGTGTACATGTGAACTACCACCTCCAAGAAAGAATGTGATTATTATTTTCATCACCAAAACCAATGTATGATATATATAAGTATGTTTTAAGAAATAATATGTTATTAATAATAAAATTATCATTTAATACTAATGAAATATTTCTTCCCTTTCTTCAATAATGATCATTGAAAAATGAAAACAATACTCATGCATATGTTTGTCCAATCATATCATGATTATATCATATATCATTTTTCATAACCATTCATCATTGTTTATTTTATTAGTATAATTTATAAATAAAATTTTTAATTATCGTAATTAATATTATTATAAATATGATTAAAAAAATTCTACTGTTACGTAATCATTATATCATATATGTTTTAAAATAATGAATTAAAAGTCCTCAAAACACATAAAATTGACTTAACAGTATAATTATTTAAATATAAAACTAAAAATATATAAAATATATTTTTTTAATTATAAGTTAATAATATTTTAATATTTTATTAATAATTTATAAAATTTATATTATCTTCTTGTATAGGTGTTAATGGACTAACATGGAATTTTTGGACTCAAGGTAAGGGACTTCGTCTTAATTTTTAATAATTGATACATATTTTAATGTTATTGGCCAAATTTCATGCATATATTGTATATAATACCCATTTTACATGTAATATCTTGAATCCTTCAAACTTCATGTAATTTTAAGTTTCTATTTAAATTATTTCCCCAGAGGGAATAGACATGAATGATACCAAGTTATAAAGATGTTCATAACTCAATTTCTTTTAATTGGGTTATATTAATTCATAATTGTGTTTTATATTCTTAGATTATATGTATAATGACTTTTTATTATATTATTTTTTATTTCAAAATTTTATATACATATTTACATTTTATACACATAATCTATTCATTGATAAATTCTCCCATAAATGTTTGGATCATTGTAAGTGTTGTTTTCCCCAAATTTTCTTTATCGGGACATATGTTATGTTTTGAAACTATATTATTTTATAAGGTGTAAATACTAACCCTTTTAAATTTTATATAATAAATAATCTTGTTTTTAATATATTTAATTTTGCATCTAAAGTTATTCTTTCATTGGGCTAACTATTAGTGAGTTTCCAAATTGAAAAAGGCTTTGTGACACAATCTCTTTTCTATTTGGGGTTATTTTTTTCTAGGTTAATTGGGAAGAAATGGTATACTATTATTTTCATAAACAACAGAAGATAAATACAAATATAATTATTAATATTTTTCACATGATCAATTTTTATTTCCCAATTATAAACTGAAGAAATATTGAGAAATTTGTTTTCAATTAATACTAATCTTGGATATTTCTTTTAGATAGTGTATCAATATCTTCCATATCAATGTTTTATAAAAAATTATAGTGTAATATTATATACATAAATAATTTCATAAATATATTTTGATGATCAATGACTTTATTTTAGGAGTTCTTTAAAATAAAATATTACAACAGTTTCCAAATGGGTAAATTTGATTCCCTTTACCAAATGTTTGAAATAACCGTTTATTTTTAACATTTACAACATAAATAGATTTTTATGATTTCATGACTTTTAATTGTTTTAAAAATATATTCTTAAGTTTCAAAGGATATTTTTAATGAAAATAATTTCATTATAGTATACAAATATTTTAAATTTTAAATATGTCTTTTTCAAAAAGGAGAGGAAATTTTACTCCAAAATGTTCCAAGTGATCTTTCAAAATAAATTTCAATCTAAGATGTCATATTTAATTTTAACAAAAATAAAATCGTAATTTTAATAAATAATGATTTTCAATATCAATAAATATTATTTCCATTCATAAATGACAAAAACTATATATATTTATTATTCTCTTACATGATAAGCTGAATTGATACCATCCTTATTCTATCTCTAAATACATTGTAATTCCTTTATGTGATTTTCATGGAACCCATTTCATTTCAATGGTTTAATGAAGTTATTCAAGGAATAATTATTTATTATATTTTTTTATGATGAAATTCATTCCCCATGCGAATTATTCATAATATGACCCTTAGAATGTTTTCATAAGGATGTGTGGTTGCGTTATAAACTAAATATTAGTAGTTGTGTTTTTAACCAAGGACATGGGGTTTTGTGATAAACGAAGGATGTTTCATTCCTTAATAGTTCATGGATGAGTGGGACCGTGATATCCATCAAAATCAATGTGTATTTAATTTGACCTTAAGGTTATTCCATTTGAAAGAGGGATTTTATGAGTTATTTGGAAATGATGTATCATGTTTTAAATTTGTTTTATTTATGCTTGCTATGTGTTTTAATGATTTCTTTTTTCAATATTGAAATCACATGGCTCTAGATTATTGATTATTATGACTTTTTCCATTGATTAATATTTAATACATGTTTCATGATAGATGTTATGTGTATTTCTTTGAATGAATATTCTTTTGTTATGATCATTCACTTAGATAATGTCATCATACCCTTACACTATTCCTACATTCCATGATGACATTTAATTATTAATTTTTATTTTTACCCTTATTGAGAATTTAATCTCACCCCACTTATGTTTATTAATCCTAAAGTTATAAAGAATGATGATTAAATTATTATTTTCTTGAATGTTATCTAATTTTAAGATGTTTTTGGGATATTGTTGAATTAATATAAAATATGAAAAGGGGGTAATATTGGGAAAAATACTACCTTGATATCAGGGGTATTTTTTATGTAAGAGTTCATTCGGATTCTAGAAAACTCAAATAAAATAAATTCTTTGGGAATTAAACTTATCCAATATCTCTTTTTTATGTTTTAAGGTTTTGATGGGAAAAAATTTAGACACTTTTATTGGAATCAAAAATATAAATGTAATGTTAATGATATTAGCACCAGATCTGTGAGTGTTGTTTTGAGAATATTATATCTATTATCATATTATGGTTTAGAAAAAATTATAGATTTTGAATTTTTTTAATTTTTTTCTTATAATATATGGATAGAATCATGAGTTTATGAGATTAATGTTGATCAAAACTTCAGAGCCTTAGACATGCCATTTTTGGTTCCATGTTATGATATCATAAAGGGAGTAATGATATTTTTGGAGATTTTTTTCTTTGGTTTTTGTATATGTAAATATTTTTATTAATGTTATGTATGATTTTAATTTTTTGTAAAATTTTCATAATTCATTGATAACCTTTATGGTTTATATGATTTGTATATTGATTTAATTTAGGTAACATGTCTTTCATATACGACTTTTTCAGGTTCTTGGTGTTGAGATATTATATAATCCTCAAATATAAAAGGTATGAGATAACCATTTGGGTTAAAATAATATTTTATTGTGAATTTATTTCATATATAGGGTTATTTATTTAGGTAATAATTTCATTCGATCATTGTGTATTATTAGTGAATTGTGGTGATTTATTTATTTTTTCATCTCATCGGGATTTATTTATTTAGTTAATTTTCACCCCTTGTACAAACCATTTTTGTTCAATAAAAGTATAAAGATGAGAGGAATATATTTTTATCCTTGCATGGTTATGGGGTATGTTATATGTGTATTTTAGTTCTCCTAAGATAAATTAATTCATCATAAAGACTCATTATTTGGAGAATATGATGATATTATTTGTGAAATTAGATAGTAGAAGAAATCCTACATCTAAAGTAAGTATAAATCACTTTTTTTTAGTATATATGATTAAATAATTCATAAAATAAAGGAATATGATCTTAAAAAATTCATAGTGCCTTATTTTTTTATGAACTGATGGATGTTTCACACATCTTAGATTTATGGATTTGTAGTCCATAAAATTTTCTCTATCATTCACTTTATTATGGTCAATGATATATATAACTCTCTACAATTATTTACATTATTATTCCATGTGAAAATATTCAGCACACACTAACAATTTCTTTACTAGTAAACCTAGTTATATTTATTCCATATGATCATCATACTTCACTTAATCTCTTTTGATGTAAACATTTTATTATCCCTTTATATAGTTTGGGTTTTTAATAATAGCTTTTTTAAATTTCAAATAGTCTATAATCAATATCAATTTCAAATATATATGATGCAATTTATTAATTTCGTGATAATTTCACACTCGTAGATTTTAAAAAAAACTAATCTATTATTGATAGCATACAGGACATGAAACACCGAGCTTTAAAAAACCATGAAATAATATTATTTAAAATATGATGGTTATAATATATCTATTAATTTTTTGTTTTTAGATATTATTAAATAATTAGTTAAATATATATATCTTACTAAATATAATGTAATTGAAAAATTATTACTAAATAAATAATCAATTGTTTATAATGTTAATTTATTCATCAAAAATATGTATTCATAAAATATGATTTATTTTTCTTATTGTGATTAAATGTTAAAATTAATTTATATAAATTTTAAAAAATGTAATATATAAAATGAACCTCATTTTTTTAATCATCATTTAAAAGTTAACATATTTTTATCTTTCTGGGATTTTTCAGAAAATATTGATTTTTCAGTAAATAGTGAAAATTAATCATTTTTTTGGAACATTCAATTATTTCAAGAAAATAAAGTAATTTAAATATTCCTTTATTAATTTAGTTTTATTTAAATTAAAATAAGTTTTATTTAGTTTAGTTAAATCCAATTAAAAAAATTATTCACCATTTTATTGGGTTATAGTATAAGTTTATTTTCTTCAATCAAAATGGGTTTATTCATAAAATTATTTTAAAGTTTATAATGATTCTAAATTTTAGTTTATTAAAAAAACTAAAGGTTAGTGATTTAAATTAAATTTATATTATATATATTTTTTGATATAAATTTTATTATGTTCCCTAGTGTTAATATATCATCTTCTTCTTTAAAAATATATTTCTTGAGAATCCACTTTTTCATCACATCTGTGGGTTATATTCTAAATTAAATTCTGCCACTTAAATTAATATAATTTGGTAAAATGGATTCAATATTTTTAATAATCATTATTTTTATAATATAATATGTTCAATGTAATTTTTTATTGTGAATTTAATGATCATGGACCTTTCTAAATGAATTTTTTTCTTTATGTTATAATTTCAGCCCTTTTTTGTCAAATACTCAATTTCAAATGTTTGTGTCTATTCTTGAGGGTGTTCTAGGGGTTTAAAACAAGAAAATATAAGAAAAAGGATTTTTTAGGAATGTTTTATAGTTTGTTCATGGTTAGTTCAATGCGTGAAGATCATCCCAGATAACCATGCATCCTTGGATAGAGGATTTTTCATGGTTACCACACGGTTAATAAAACCATGGAGAATTCCAAAGAAACCATGTGAAATGGGGATTATGGGATAGTGGCTCTCAGATGGTTTGTGCAATGTTTGGAATACCATACAAACCTACAACTTTAAAAAATTTAAAAAAAATTCCATTATTGGAATTCTTATACCAACTAAGGATTTCTCCATCATCTTCCTCCTTCAACCTAAGTGACGAGCCAAGGTTTCCATGAAATCCCAATGTTTTTTCTCCTTCAATTTTATGCCATTTTTAGTATCGTTGGGTGTGGATTGAAGATTCGGGTAAGGATAATCCCACACTTTCTTCTCTATTTGGTTTAGGGTTTTCATATCTTCCTTCACTCCATCTAAAGATCTAAAACCATTATTTGCCATTGATATTTAGGTTGAGGATTGAAATGGCGATTGAATTTTGATCTAAGGACACAATTAAGAGTGTGTCCACCAAAAACTTCTTTATAGGTGGTCTATAAGTTATATCCCATAGTTTATAATTAGACATGGGCAAGTAGGGTTTATTTCTTTTCTCATATTGATGTGTTCTTGGTGTCATTAGGAAAATGTGGTATATTGAGTGCCTTAATATCCAAATTAACCCTCATGATCCTAGTGGGATGCATGGAGGATGTCAAGACTATTTTTTTGGTCCATCTTTTGGGTCCCTCCGACCCTTTAAAATGGGATAAGGAGAGTATAATGTGTGAAATGGACACAAAATTATGTGGAGACCTGGAGAGATGGTTAATTGGTTTATGTAAAGAGCAGTAATTAATTTTGGATAATTGTGTCTAATGTGGTTAAAGGCCAACAGATTGTTTGGTTGAAATTTAACCGGGTTAAATGGGATTAATGGAATATGATAGGTAATTATGATTACATTTGAATATACTTAGTGAGATAGGCATGAGAAATGGGAAATGGGGATAAAAGGGTTAATTGAGGTAAATGATGAATGTGTTAATGGATTGAGGCATATTGTTAACTTTCCATTTATTTATATTGTTTTGATATTTCGAATGATATGGGCTATTCTTTTTTATGATGTGTTTAATTATGGTGTATGATAAATAAGAATGTGCACATGGCTAAGTAGAGTGGGGTATAGACTTGAGGTTCTACGCCCACTAGTCGAGTTGGACAAAGGACCTAACTCTACCCCCAAATGCATCTGTTAGGGAATTGGATGAAGTTTTATTACCCTAATGTCTGCATTACATTTGGACTGAGGCTTCGATGAGAGTATTATATGGGTATTATAATTTGATTCCTAGTGAGATCGGACTTGATTTTCTTCTCATATATTTGTGTGTATTAAACATTCTTAATTCATTAAACACGTGAAAAAGGTAAATTAAATAATGTGATAACTAAGTAGTTAACCTAAATTCAATGGTATAATAATTAAATGGAATATAGTCTAGATTGCTCTATTGATCTAATTATGGTTACCTTCCATTATTTATCACTTGCATGAACTATATACTTTTACTAGATATTTGGTAGACATCATTGGTGGTGGCCAACTAAGTTATACTCATACCCTACTCAAGTCATCATTGGGTACCCGAGATGATTGCATTCTTGCAAGTCTAGACAAGGGACCCTATGCTAGGGAGTTTAAGTGGACATGGGACATGTATGGGTGAGGTTCATGATGTAGAGTCCAGAACATTTTTTGGATTCTTCTTTTTTCCTTCTTTTAGGGTTTTTTTCACATGTCATTGTATCATGTAATGACATATTTACTATTGTATGTGTTTGTACCAAGTTTTGGAGTTGGTTATTTAAACATGTTATTAATTGTTTCTTATTATTTCTTAGAATTACATTTTTTCAGTTATGGATTACACTATTGATGAGGGTATAGTCTCTGCACGTGACCTATTAGACCCTCATTTTTTTGGAAACATCTAGCATACAGGGAGGCACGTTGGAGGTCATGTGGCGACCTATCTCAGGAAAACAATTAGTGGCTCCCAGTTCGGGGATCTTGTAATGTGGTATTAGAGGAGTTGTTTTCTCTTCCCTATTATTTGGGGATAGTAGATAGGAGATGAAGACAGAGTCAGACCTTGGTAATTTTCTCATACCTAGGAGTAGCTAACCCATGTATGGGGGAAACCCAAGTCACCCAAGGAGGGAATTGTTGTTCTTGACTGTGTGTTGAGGTTGTTGATGTTCTTTCACCATGGGAGTTGCACATGTACTGTGATGTGACTATTTTATGATATTTTGCTTCTGGTCAGAATGTAATGAGGTTTTTCATTCTTTCATTATTTTAGGCACCTATATATTTAAGTGACATACATCATAGTAGGCACACACATAGAGGATGGGTGTGTGGGATATAATGGGTGGGATGCATTTTACCTTTTTAAATATAGTGATATGTCATCTAATGGAATGATATAAATGAATAAAATGGAAGTAATAATTCTGAGTTATAATTAAATAATTATTCTTAATAAATTATGTTAATAAAATTTTAATGTTGTGGAAGTAAATTGAATTCCATAAATTGT
Source organism: Viscum album (assembly GCA_963277665.1). Classification (NCBI taxonomy): domain Eukaryota; kingdom Viridiplantae; phylum Streptophyta; class Magnoliopsida; order Santalales; family Viscaceae; genus Viscum; species Viscum album. Next base: position 1,424,668,975 of record OY728156.1, on the reverse strand, counting down.
TATAACTATGTTATTTAGTTACCCCATTTTTGCTAGGGCCTTAGGAAGGATAGTTAAGGGTAGTGCTCCATATGTAATAAATCTTAATGGGAAGTGTATGTGAAATGGTTTTTTATTTATAGTGATAATCCTTTTATTGTACCTTGTAAAAGTTTCATTGTTATGTTCTAAAAAAATTATTTCTGTCATTGTAGTGAAATGCCACCATGAAGTCGTGTACTAGTTGGGTGACAAGAGGATGTTGCTGAAAATGCTCCCCTAGTAATAGAGAAATATTTCCCAGTGGTTTAGTATTATAGGAAAGAATTTTTCCATGAGATGATAGAGTGTTTTATAAAGATTTTGGAACATGACATAGGGTGGGTCACACCATGTAGGTTTGAAATGACCATAGAGTTTTAGCTATATCACCATCTGACCATTAACAGAGACGGTGGTCCAGAAGGAGTGGAGTTCTAGATAGAGTCCCTCCAAAGTATTATTGAACATCTATAGGATCCTCTTGATATGTGAGTCCTCTTAGTAGCCTATAGTTTGATAGGTCAAGAAAAGCGTTGTTGGGGGTGTGATGGTTCAGATGGAGCATGCTAAAGGGATTATGTGGAAATATTTCTAGGAGAGGTTTCTTAAAAACTTTTACCCAGAAACCATGAGGCTATAGAAGGTTGTGGGATTTATGAGGTTGACCCATGGGATTAGGCTGGAAAGGATTATTCTTTTCATTTCACAGATTTGTGATGATTCCTTCCGACGTAGATAAGAGATGAGGCTGTTGCTGTGAAATGTTTCTAGGACGGGATGAGACTTAAGATTAGGTCTCAGGTGAATATATTTCATCTAAAAATGTTTTAGTAAGTGGTGGGCTAGGCCATTATCTTATAGGATAACCTAAATGGGCCTTGAGTTGGTGAAATTTTGGTTTCATCTGGGTGGAAAAGTGGGGTAGCTTTTAAGAGTAAGAAGCACCATTTTGTAATCTTTTAGTAGGGTGTAAGTGCACAGAGAAGTTAGAAGAGGGGTTAAGCTTCTTAGTGTAGTTACCAGGATATATTTTATCAGTGTGGCATGTTGTGGAATAAGTGTGACCTGTTTCCCCACCCACAGGTCAAGTTCTGAGCATGCGGTAGGCTAAGCCATGTGCAGAGGTTCTACAGGAACCTGAGACAATCAAATAATAATGCAGGTCAGAGGTAGATGTCGGGTATAGGAAGGGGAGTCTGTTAACCCATATCAGGTAGAAATTTGGAGCTCCATGGGTCATAATGGTAGAGGTAGTGGACATGGAACTCTGGGGAAAGATCAAACATAACAATAAGGCAGCATAGTGCATGGGTACTCTAGCTGATACCTGAGTTAAAGGGGTAGGTCATCTCCAGTTAATTCACACTACACCTGAAGGTGGTGTGGTCGGATCATCTACCTTTTGAGGTATGATTCTTGTAGATTGTATGATCTCTATTTCTTTATTTGATACATGTGCTAAAAATTATTTTATTTATGATCATATCATAGTTTTTTTGGTTGTGACTATGTAGAATGCATGTGGAGTAATGTCACTTGATACCCCAATAGGGGTACGAGTTGAGGACATCATGTAGTGTAAGGGTTGTTCTTTGGTGGATGGGGGATATAATTTTAATTGGGATATGTTTGTATTAGAGATTTTAGGTTTTGACCTAATATTTTGGATGTATTGGTTAGTGTTATATCAATCTTATATCGACATCTACCAATGTCAGTTAACATTGACATCTTCTGATAGAGGAACTTACGTCCTTTAGGGTGAGTGGGATGTTCGAGAAGGCTATACAGAGCCATTTTTTCAGTAGAAGGGATAAATCATGGACCAAGAGGCATGAATTTCTCTTGATGAGGGAGGATTGGAGAAAACTTTCTTTACTCATGTGGTGGATTAGTTTCAGGATGTGTTTCCTAGTGACTTCTTAGTATTGTTACCCAAAGGGGATGTGGAATTCACGATCGAGTTACATCCAATGAAAAAACCAGTTTCCATTCAACCATACTAAATAGATCTAGTAAATAATCATGAAAATAATGTTTATCTAGAGGATTTTGAGAATAATGGTTTTATTCTCCCTAGTACATAACCATGGGGAGAATTTGTATTATTCCTTAATAAGGATTATAGATCACTAAGAGTATGTCTTCATTATTATATTTTAAACCAGATGATAGTTAACAACTGATACCCTCTTCCTAGAATCAATTATTAGTTTAATTAGCTCAGAGGTTCCTTAGTGTTTTATAAGATTGATTTGATATTATGGTACCATCAGTTGAGGGTGAGACCCTCTGACGTACCGTATACAACTTTCCAGAGTTGGTACGGGTTGTATGAATTTTTGGTGATTTCATTCAGGTTGACCAATGTACCAGCTATGTTTATGGCACTAATGAACCTAATATATCACCCTTACCTAGACCAGTTCATGGATTCTATTGTTTATTACAAATCTATGTACTCATGAACTCATGATGTTCATTCCCAACATCTTGACATCATGTTGAGTACACTAATATGGCATAGTCTTTACACCAAGTTATCAAAATGTCAGTTCTGGATTGATAATGTGTATTTCTTTGGACACATAATTTCTGATTCTGGTGTGTTGTTGGATCTAATGAAGGATCAGGTTGTGGTGCTTTGGGAATATCCCAAGAGTGTTTCCAATGTTTGGATATTTCTAGGTTTATCATGTTATTATCGTAGGTTCATTAGAGATTTATCACATTTGTAAGAAAAACTCTTAATATTAACCATGATTTGTCTTATGTTTGAGTGGACAGAGGCATGTGTAATTTCTTTTTGCGAGCTAAATAAGAGATTGACTGCCATAAAAATTTTGATCTTACCCGAACTGGGTAAAAAATATACCGTGTTCTGCAATGCTTCTAGTGTTAGACTTGGGGTAGTATGGAAGCAAGATTATCCGATTGTAGCTTATGGGTTGAGGCATTTCAAACCACATGAAATTAATTACCCTACCCATGACCTTAGTCTAGCTATTCTAGATCATTCCTTGAAGTGTTGGAGGCATTACTTGTTGGGATAACAGTTAATGATGTTTTAGGATCATAAGAGTTTAAGGTATATCTTCTATTAGTGGGATTTAAATATTTGGTAGTGTAGGTGGTTTGGGTACCTACAATACTTCAATTTTGAGATGGTTTACACACCGTGAAAATAGTATATTATTATGGATGATCTGATTTAGATGAATTGAAATTAGGTGGCTCAAGAATTCAACTCTAAATGGAAAATGATTTATTTGATTATAGAGATGAACCTGGAGGTGCAAGATTGGCATAGATAAATGTCCATTACATCACTATCATGTGAGATAAAACTTTTTATCCTGGTCAAAGAGAGCCATCTGGAGGATCTTGTGTGTTTTTCTTTGAAGGAAAGTCTTAATGGGGGGAGTCACCTTCTAGTTGGGCCTTGGGTAGTGATGGAATTGTCTCTGTTAGTTCTAATGTTGTAATACTAGAGTGTTTTTAGAAAGATTTTATGCATGAGTTTTATACATCGAGGTGGGGAGTACATATGGGATTGACTAAGATGTATTGTGATATTTTTAGGCGTTATTGGTGGAAAAGTATAAATAATGACATTATGGGATTTGTGGTGCGATTCCTTACATATCAACAGGTGAAGGCTAAGGATCAGTATCCAGGTGGTTTTTTATAGTCATTTCTCATTTTTTAATGGAAGTTGAATGATGTAATTATATACAATGTGGTGGGAATTCCAAGGAAACCTTAGAGTTATGATTCAATTTGTGTGGTGGTATATCGGCAAACCAAAGTGTCTAATTTCATGGAGATTCAAGAGACCTATACAGTCTTCCAGTTAGGAGAATTTTATGTTCGATAAACAATACGATTGCATGGTGTGATGAGAACCGTAGTTATGGATCGTGATACAAATTTCACCTCATGATTCTAGAAGGGAATTTAGAAAGCACTAGGTACCCAATTGTTTTTGAGTATGTCTTGCCACCTATAGACTAATCGGAAATCAGAGCTTGCAATTTGGGTATTATAATACATGTTGAGTGCTTGTGTTATAGATGTCACTGGTTCTTGGAAAAGCAACTTCACACTAGTTGAGTTTTCCTACAACAATAGTTTTGAGAATAGAATTCAGATGGATCCATTGGAGTCACCTTATGGGGATATTGTAGATCACCATTATGTTGGTTAGAGGCTAGGTAATCTGAGCTATTAAGACCAAGTCTCATGCATGAGACATCGAAGAAAGTTAGTTTGATTCAGAAGCGCATGATGAAAACTTAGGGCAGGGAGAAGGAATATACGGATCAGTGTTATAGACCTCTTGAGTTTCTGGTGGGTGTTGCATGTTTATTCAGGTGTCACCATGGTTGGTTTATCATCTCATTCGGAAACATTTCATGTTGGTGCCTAGGTATGTGAGTTCATTCGTGATCCTGGAGAAGATCAAACTAGTGGCTTAACAATTGGCTCTTCCACAGTGGTATAGTGGGATGCATGATGTTATTTATGTTTTCTAACTATTGTAGTATCAATGTGATCCATCTCACATAATAAACATTGATTTTGTTGATCTTGATACTAACACATCCTTTGAGGAGCATTCAGTTTGTATTGTGGATAGTAGTGAGATGGTTTTATAGGGAAATATAGTACCTTTGGTTTATGTTTTATGGCATCATGGAAATTCCCAGCAAGAAAAAAGGGTGACAAATCAGATATATGGGCCTAATGTCCCAATATATTTTCTTCATAAATCCAATGATGCTTGGGAAGAGCGGCTGAAGGAAAAGATGTCCTAAGGTAGGGAGGTTGTAAGATCTGGGACATTTCTTAAGGTTAGTTTTTGTTTATTTTTTAGTTTATGTCCTTCATATTGGTCAAATAATTACTCTCCATAATCTATCTGATGTTTTGGGGGTGTTCTAGGGGTTCAAGACATGAAAACGGAGGGAAAGGAAGTTTATGGGTATGTTTCACATTTTTGTGCATAGTTTGTTCAAACCGTGAAGATCATCCCAGGTAACCATGAAGCCTTGGATAATTTTAAGGGTTACTACACTGTTATGAAATTCTTTCAGAATTCTGATGAAACTATGTGAAAGGGTGTTTTGGGAGGGAGGATTTTTCATGGTTTGTGTGTGGTTTGGAAAACTGTGCGGGTAAACCATGCAACCCACTAACTTTGAAAATTTTATAAAAATGGCACTACGATAATTCTAATACAAACTTAGTATTTCTCATCCTTCTTCCTCCTTCAACCCTATTGATGATACAAGGTTCACAATAACTCCCAATGGTGTTTGTCCGTCAATTCTAGGCTGTTTGGAGTGTCGTCAATTCATATTGATGACCTGGTAAGGCTAATCCCACTCTTGATTGTCTTTTTTGTTTAGGATATTCATATCTTCCTTATCTCCATCTGAAGATCTAAAACATTTCTTTTCCAGTGATATTTAGGTTGAGGATTCAAAGGGTGGTTTAGTTGGAATCTAATGCCTCAATCAGTAGTGTGTTCCCCAATGGATTCAATGTAGGTGGTCTGCAAGTTATATACCATAGTTTATTATTAGACTTGTTCGGGTAGGGTTTATTTCTTATTCTCATATTGATGTTTTCTTGGGGATGTTGGAAAAATGTTGTAAATTGAGTGCCTAAATATCCAAATGAACCCTCATGATCCCTATGGGATGCATAGACGATGTCGTGACTATTTCTTTAGGGCCTCCCACAGGGTAATCTAACACCTTTAATTGGCTAACGGGAGTATAATGCGCGAAATTGTCTCATAATGATGTAGTAACTTGGAGAGTAGGTTAATCATTTTATATAATGAGTTATAATGGATTGTTTATAGTTGTTTGTAATGTGTTTAAAGGATAAAGGGTTGTTTTTTTACATTTTAATGTTTTGAATTGGATTACTTGGAATATGATAGGGAATTATGTTTACATTTTGAATATTTTTAGTGGCATTGTTATGGGAAATGTGAAATGGGGCGAAAATGGTTAAGTGAAATAAATGATGACTGTGTTAATGGATTTAGAAATATTTTTAAAATCCCATTTATTTATATTTTGTGATGTTGCAATTGATATGGGGTATGCATTGTTGTGATGTGGTTAATTTTGGGGAATGGTAAATAAGATTGTGCAAATGGTTTGCTAGAGTGGGATATAGACTTGAGGTGCAAACACCCACAGGTCAAGTTGGACTGAGGTTCAAAATCCACCCCCAAATTCTTGGGTTTGGGAAGGGGGTGGAGTTTTATTCCTCTAATGGTTGCATTCCACCTGAACAAAGGCTTCGAGGTGAGGAAAATAAGGTTATTATAATGTGATTCCTTGTGAGATAGTGCATGATTTTGTTGCCATTCTATTAAGAATATTGAGCATTCCTAATTAATTGAAAACATGAAAAAGGTAGATTAAACAATAGGATGGCCAAATAATGAAAATGGATTCAATGGTACAATAATTTAAAAGAACATAGTCCAGAATTTCATATTTAACTATTTACCTTTACATTCCATTATTTATCACTTGCATGCACTAACTACTCTTACTTGATATTTTGTAGACACTATTGGTCATGGTCTACTGAGTTATACTCACACCCGGATCAAGATGTTGTTGGGTACTCGAGAAGTTTTCAATCCTACCGTTCAGGACAATGGAAAGAGACCTATGTGTGAGATTAGAGTTATACATGGTACATGTATGGGCGATGTACCAAACTTAGAGTCCTGACCATTTTGGGTATTCTGTTTTTGTCTTTATTTTGCAGTTTTGTTCACATGGAAATATATCATGGAATGAAATATTTACTCTTGTTTGTATTTGTACCTAGTTTCAGATTTAGTTATTAATGCATGTTATTAATTGTTTCTTATTGTTTCCACAATTTAAATTTTTTTCTGTTTTGTATTACACTAGTAATGATGGTATAGTCTCCCAACATGACCTGTTAGACCCTCACTACTAGTCATCAACCTCAAGCATATGGGGAGATGTTATTGAGGTCATGTTCCCACCCAGATTGGGGAACCTGTTAGTGGCTCCTGAGTTGGAAATGTTACATGAATATTGAAAATAGTAAATATATTTTACCGTGGTTATGATAAACATGGATTTACCAAGGTTTAAACTAAAAAGGGATATAATGGCGTAAAAACATGTATAAATTTTTTTAAGGATATATAAATACATTATTATTACTGTAGATCAATAATGGTCTATTTTTTATAATTTTTTCATGTGAAAAATGTGTGTATCACTTAATTTTTTCAAAAATTGAATGTGTGTTACTCACCTTACTTATAAACGACCACCCACTCTCCTTTCCACTTAACACATCCATATCAATTTATCTGAAAACATCTATAACCAAATAACTTCCCTATATCCCTCCACAAATACTATAAGACTTTTATTTTATCATTAGTAGATTCAAATAAGGTTTTTGGTTCCATCATATGGAGGTTTTCCAAATAATAGGCATTGTGCTTTACTAGGCATTTTTTTATTTCTTATTCTACCATCATAAATATTTCACCAATTTTTATAATATTATTATACTGGTATATACCATATAATTAGATGTTATTATGTTAATTTTATAACCTAAATCCATCTCCTCTTTGATAAAATGGGGAATGAAATCACCATTTGCATGTACAGTGGAATACCGCCTCACGAACCAATGAAATTTGTTTTCCATCATTGCCACTCATGGATATTAATAATGATGGATTTACAGTTTATATATTAAATTGTTAACATAATTATACTTATATAATTATAATATGACATATACATTTGTACATTATATTCCACAGGGGATATGATAATATCACACATGGGTATGACGGACTACCACCTTGTCAAGTGACCCGATGTGTTTTCAATAGACTTACACGGATGTTTCAAAGGATAATGATATAGAATATATGTGATATAATAAAAATAATATAATATAATTAAATATTTATTTTTCTTAAATGATGATATATCATTTTCTCATTTATCTTTCCGCTCAATGAAAAATAATAATGTCTTTTATGCGTACTTGTGGACAACCACCGCCATGAAGTGATGTTATTAATATTTTGTAATGAAAAAAACACATGGATGATATATATATATATATATTTATTTACTAAAACAATATTGTATTTATAATATTATTTTCATCTTATAAATTTTAAATATTACTTACCTTTTTCCATAATAATTTCTGAAAAATGGAAACATTACTCATGTCTAGGTACGGCCTACCATCGGAATGATTGTAATATAGCTCATTTTTAGTAACCATTATTCATGGATGATTTTAAAGGTATAATTTTATTCTAAAAAATAATTATTTCAATTTAATTATTCTGGATATGTTGAAATAATGACAACTTTTACTAGGTCAACAAACAAAATTCATATTAAAATAATAAATTGAGCACCCTCAAAACACCCAATGAGGACTTCACTGATTATATATTTAAATTTGAAATTAAAAATAAAAAATAAAATATTTAAATATATTTTTAAAACATATAAATAGTTCGTAAAAAATTAAAAAAAAAATTTATCTTATAATAATGGAGGTAAATACACAAACAAAAAAGTGTACTCTATGTGTGGGACTTCATCTCAATTTTCCTTCATTGAGGCATGTTTTAATATTTTTATCCTAATTTAATTAATATGTTTAAAATACTACACATTTTAATTTAATATCATGAATAATTCAAACATCATGTTATTTTACGTTTCAACTTCAATTATTTTCTCAAACAGAATTTAAATTGAGTGATATCAAGTGGTACAGAATTTTAGAAATCACTTTCTTTTCATTATGTTATTTTAATTATTAATTTTCATCAATATTCATATATTATGTGTATAATTAATTTTGATTATCTTATATTTTAATTCCAATTGTTTATTTTTCATTTATATATGATACACAAAATCAATTTGTTGATTAATTTTCACTTTACCATTATAATCAATATAAGGGTTTCTAGCCTCGAATTTTATTCATTGGAACATATATCATACTATACAGCTATATTCATTTATGAGGTATTTCTATTTCTCATTTAAAATGATATATCACAAATGTACTTTTTTTATATTTAATGTTTCATAAGATGTTATTCTTTAATGGGGCTGAATATTAAGGATTTACCAATGTGGAAAAGGATTTATTTTACAATCTGCCTTATTTTCAAGATTTTTTATGTTAAAGGTTATTTTTGGGGAAATAATATGATATTATTTTGTGAACCAAATATAATTTATTCTATTTGTTTATGAATTTAGTTTAGCTGTTAGATTTATATTTCCTCCCTTATATATTGAATAAATATTTTAATGTTTTATGTAAGTGATATTGATATTGTACCTTTATTTTTTATCTGGTATCTTTCTCTCCCATATCAATGATTACTAAAATGTTTTCAAAAGTATTCACCTATAAAAACAAATGATTTATTAATTATATTCTTATTGATCATTGACCTTCTTTTAAAATCTTTTATAATGGAAATTTAATATCCTTTTCTAAATGACCCACTTAGACTGTAGTTAAAAAAGGTTTGAAAATAATATTTATTTTGAACATTTAAAACATAAATGGATTTCTAATTATCATTAACAGTCAATGATTAAAATAATCCTTTTTATGTTTCAATGGTTATTTTCAATGAAAATGATATATTTAATAAATGAGAATGTTTAGATTTTAATTTTTTTTCAAATTAGAAATTATAATTTGTTCCTGAAATGTTCCAAATAACCTTTAAAAATAATCTTCCATATATGAATACATATTTCATATTACTCAAAATGAAATGTTTATTTTCCTAAAAAAAATTATTGACATTATAATGGTTTCCCATTCATCAATTTCAATAACCATCGATGTTTCTTATGATCTACTGGGATTTATATGAATTACATAATCGGATTATCTATATAGAGATATTAGGATTGTTTCAAGAGATTTTAATTGGAAAAAATTATTTTCTAGAATTAATGATACTAATTGAGGAAAAATGATTTCTTCTATTAGTTTTATGCTTAAATCCAAACTCTATGTATTTTATTTATGTTTAAGGTCATGGAAATTATTCATAAGGTTGTGTGGTTTCATTATAATCCAAAGATATGTGGTTATGTTTTTTTCTAAGTATAGTTTCTTATATATTAACCATTGATGGGTGGTTACTTGATAAACTAAGAAAGAGTGGGTTTAAGATATCCCCTTAATTCATAGGTACGGAATTTGAACATATGATTATTATATTTTTATGTTTTTTTTTAATATTGATATGGAAATCATATCCCAAGTTACATATATGTTTTATTTATGCTTGATATGTTTTTTAATGATTGCATTAATCTAGATTAAAATCACATGGATCATGATTATTGACTCTAATGACTCTTTCCATTGGTAAATATTTTGTCCATTCATCATGATTTATGTTACAAGTGTTGATGTTAATGAATATTTTTTTATTCTCATGCACAATGATTATTTCATCATACACTAGATCTCTCCTTATGCCCACTCCTGAAATTAAAATTTTAATGCATATATTTTTCCTTATAGGGAATTTTATATTACAATAATTTTGTTTAATATTCCCTAGGTTATTAAAAATGATTATTAAATTATTTATTTATATAATGGTATCTATCATGATGAATTGTTTAGGAGATTTTGAAGACTTTATATTGAATATGATAAAAAGTGTATAGTGGAAAAAATACTCTATTTAAATAATGGGTAGTTTTTATTTAATCCTTTTACTAAATCTATTAAAATATAAACTTAAATGGTTCTTGGGTATTTATGTGATCTAATATTAACATTTGATTATATATGGTTTAGATGTAAAAAACTTTGGTCATATTAATCGGTATCAAATCTGGAAATTTAATGTTTTTTATTTTAGCACTGGAACTGGGAGTGCACCTTTGGGGTTTTTATAAAACATACCCAATATCTATCAAATAATTCCACATATATAGAGAAACATGAAGTTTCTTATAATGCTACATCTATACTAGGTCATTTATTTTAAAATAATCCTATAACTATTAGTAGAACTACTAATCCAATGGTAGTTAAGAAATGGATCAAGTCTCTTTAAAATATATTTATCACCATGGGAAGAAAATAAAGGGAAAATGATATATTAAATTTTTATTGTATTAGTGTAGATGTTGATTAATTGCATTTATTGATCCAAGATACTATGTAGGAAAAATAAATTAAACATTTTTTGGGGAGATATTTTAATTAAAATTATTCATTAAATATTCCCAACAAGGAATGAAAACTAAAATAAAGATAAAGTTACTCAACATAAATAACTAGGAGAAAGAAATGTTTTGAAATATTAGGATAAATTTAAAATATTATAAAGTTACCCTATGTATTATATATGTAATAATGAGAGAAATATTGGCTATTTATTTATATTCCTTATTTAAAACCTCTAAAGGGCCTTAGATTCTCAAACTTTTAAATCATATATTTAAATTGTATTATTCGACATCAAAAAACAGAAGGAATTTTCTTAAACCATTGTATTCAATGGAAATCAAGAGAATAAGAGGACAATTGAAGACCATTAAAAGAGTTAAATAGTAAAATTGGAAGAAGTAAAGTAAGAAATACTCACTATATGGAAATTAGGGGAAAGCATATTAGAAAATTCTTTATAGGCATGAAATTACATTACAAGTGCATGGATAAGGGTTACATAGTAAATAAATTTAAGGGGAAGAAAAATCAATGATGTTTAGTGAATAATCTATAGGTAAATGCATAATTATTCACACAAATTCCCCAAGAATCTATGGAACATGCTATAGAATAGGATAATGGGATAATACCATGCTTATGAGATCACTACAGCTAAGGATTAAATTTCCAATGATGTGTCAGATGGTATATTATTTATAACCCCAAATTATCCAATGATTTTTTGATTTTGTAGCATATAATTATTTTAAATATTCCATTTTTTCTTATAAAATAACATATTTCCCTATAACATTAGTAAGTGAGTTGTCATCCAAAACTTATAATGGAATTATTACCGCAATAAGAATGGGTAAGTCAGTTCCCATTTTGATCTATAAACATGACCTTTTTGAATAAATGATTATTATAATCGTGGTTTATTTTGATATAATATTTGTAATGGATTGGATATAAAAATAAAATGTCAAAATTTAATTAAATGTAAAGGAAATTATGATTCATGATGAAGATATAGAATTACTTATATTTAAAGGGGATACCTAAACATTAGAGACATGTCAAGATCCACCATCTGTTGATCTTCTGAATGTGGTCCTTATAGATGAAGAGTAGAAACATTATATGGATGTAAATGGAATAATTAAAATTGGTAATGTGCACATATTATATTAATTCATTGATTTCTATATAGAGGAATTATTTATAAATAAAAAAGATCTTGATGTTTTGTTTTCCATTGATTCAATCCCTAATGCAAGATCTATATAAACATCTCCCTATATAATTGATGTAATGTAATTAGTGGAGATAAATAAAAAACAATAGGATTTTGGTGAAAAGGTATCTACACACACCAGTGTTTCACCATGTGGAGCCCTGATTCATTTCGCTAATAATAATGATGGATATATGAAGTTGTGCATTGATTATTGGGAAATAAACACAATTGTGATGAAGAACATGTAAACAATACCTCACAATGATGGATTACTTTTTAAACATCATGAAGACCAATATTTTACAAAGATTAACATTATTTGATGGTACCACCAATTAAATGTAATGAAATAAGATATTCTAAAGGTGACATTTCTTATGAGGTATCGACATTTTGAAATTATAGTAATTCCATTTTTATTGGCTAATGCACCCTCTGTTTTTATTGATATATTGAACCAAGTAGTAAAGGAATATTTGATTTTTATAATGTTTTTATTTACGATATCATGGTGAGAACTAAAATATATAACGATCATGAGAATAAATTGTATATAATCTTTGAGACTCTTTGAAGAAAATATATACATAGGAAATTGATAAACTATGAATTCTATATATAGAAAGTTCCATTTCTTGGACATATTTTATCAAAGGGTAGAATCTTATTTCATTCTAACAAGACAAAATAAATCAAATAATGGCCTAAACTGATGAACATATCTAAGGTATTTTGTTTCCTTTTTTATAATGTTACAGTAATCAATTTCTAAAAAAATTCTTATTGGATAACCCATAAAAAAGGATTAATCATAAGAGGTTATCTTCATATGGATAATGGAATGTAAAAAATGATTTTACAATTTGATTGTCAAATTCTTTCCTCTAAAATAAAGAAATTATGGATTTATTATATATAGTTACGTATCAAATAAGCTACATGGTTATGTCCTTATGAAGAATGATTAAATTAGTATATATGAATCAAAGAAGTTAATAACTCATGAACAAAAATATCTAACTCAATATATTGAATTGGAATTGATAATTATTGATCTGAAGATTTTGATACATTATCTCATTGGTGGTTGATTTGAGATATACAAATAACAAAAGTTCATAAAATACATATTAGCATAGAAGGATATCAAACTTAAGGAAAGGAAATGGGTTGTGCTACTTAAAGATTATTATTTCCCAATACAATACAACCCTAGGAGGAAAAATAAGGTAGCAGGTGCTTTGAGAATGAAAGATCGTGGATTATTAAGAAAAATAAGGATTTTATTGTTCACGGATTTAGGAAATATTTATATTCTAATTGATAATGAAGGGGAATTATTATTCATTATTTAAATTATTTTCAAAACATATTTAATGGAAAATACTAAAAGTTTCTTAACCTGTTGATGATAACAAATTATATTTAATTTATTTAATAATGTAAAATTATAAGACATCATATATGAAGATAGTGTTTTAAAATTTGGTAAGAGGCTATGAGTTTAAAATATTCATTATATAAAAAATAGAACTATTAGATGATGATCATTACTCAAATTTCCATGTACGCCCTAGTTGAACAAAGATTTATAGAGGCTAAAAGTAAACTTTATTATAAGATAATATGAAGTGGTAAATTTCTAATTATGTGTCAAGAAGTTTGGCTTTTCAAAACTTGAATTACTAGAGATAGAATCCTAGAGGAGTCATGTAACCTCTTCCTACTATAATATGAAAATGGGTTGGATTTACTATAGAGTGTTAAACTGAATTAACAATGACTCCTAAAAATAAAAAATATGTGTGGGTTATTATTGATCACTGTAAAAAATCAACACATTTCCTCCCTAAAAGAAGATATTTTCCTTATAATCACCTTGAAACACTATATATTAATGATGTTGTAAGACTATGTGGTTAAAATATTTCAATTGTGTTTGATACTGATCAATGATATAAATCAATATTCTTAAAAATTGATTATAAGGGTAAGCTTTTGAGCTTAATTTCAGTACATATTATAAAAATAAAATATATGTATAGTAAAAAAAGGTATATTCGACAATATAAGTCATGTTATGTAATTCCCTTATGACTTTAAAGGTACATGTGATCATTATTTACCTTTGGTAGAGTTTTCCTATAATAACTTTTTTCATTAAAGCATTTAATTGGTGTTTTATAAAGAGTAATATTTGAAGAGATATCAAACTCTATATTTTTGGGAATGAGTTGGTAAAATAAATCTTTTGGGTTGAGATATTTTTGAGGTGACAATTTAAATGGCAGAGACTATTTTCTCCCACATTAAAGAAACCCACAATAGTAAAAAAGAGTTGTGACGATAAAAAAAAGGAACTATTTAGAATTTCAAATAAGAGATCATGTTTTGATGACTGAATATCCATTTAAGAGTGTTATATTCATGAAAATGATGTGTAAACTAATCCCCAGGTATATCATATGATACAAAAATATGGAATGAATTGAAGTTGTGGATTACTGATGGGAAATTCCATTGAGCCTCTTTAATGAACATGATGTGTTCCATGTCTCAACATTAAGGAAGTATATGCAAAACTCAGAGCACGTACTCTACAATTTAGAAATAGTACTAGAACCAAGTATATCATTCAGTGAAGAGCCACTCCAAATTATTAACCATAGAGAGAAATCTTTTAGGAGTCAGAAGACTCAATTGGTAAATGTACTTTGGTGAAATCATAAAATAAAGGATTCAACATGGGAAAATTATTATTTTATGAATAGTAAAAATAATAATTTTATTTGGAATTTTATAAATATGAAGATTTCAAATATTATATTTTTTTGGAAAGGAATAATTTAATATCCTATTTCATTAATAGTACTTATTTTGATAACATATACAACATGAAACTCTAAGCCCAAACGAATAGTGAAATATTATTATTAAAATATGATTGTTATAACCCAACTATTGAATTGGAAGGTATAAAAATAAATAACCATATTATGGAATATAGAGGTCGTGATTAATAAATATTTATTGATTTTTTCATTTTAAATAAACCCTTAATTAGTTTGTAAAGTTATTTTATTCAATAAAAATATGTTTTCTTGAAAAAATATTTTTATTCCCTTTAGTGAGAAAATAATTTAATTATTTTTTTCCAATTTCATAAAATTTATTTTATTTAAAGAAATTTATTTTTGATACTATCATATTAATATTATATTAGGGTTATTTATCGATTTTTTTCAAAAATATTGATTTTTTAGTGAATAATGGAAAATGATGCTTTTAATTGAATAGTATATTTTTTTCAGAAATTTACAAAGATAAATATTGTAATGTAATGGAATAAAATAAAAAATATTTTATTTATATTATGAGTAATATATTATTTTATTTGAAATTAATTTTATTCTTGTATTTTGAGTAAAAAAATTATAAATGTAAACAACAATTTTTTAAAAAAATGTTTTCATTGAGTTTTGTGTTTTAATATCAAATTAAATTCATTAAAATAATTAAATTTATTGTTGATAAATTAATTTCATATTTTAAATTATGATGTAGAAAAAATGTAAATAGGTTCCTTTTATTTGGTTTCATTGTGAATACTAATCATAGAAAATAATTTTCCACATAGTAAGAGTAAAATTGGGTAATTTAGTGCTGAAAATTTATTAAAAGGACTAAAAAATTAAAGTACTACTTGAATTAAATTTTTTATGTATATAAAATTTCCATAAACATAAACATGTTAAATATATGATATTTTTTGCTATTTTAATTTATTTTAACCCTTATAATATTAATACAACAGATAAAGGGAAAAATGTCATGTTTATTATTTTAATATCTATATTATGTTTTGATAATAATATATACGAATTATTTTACATTATTAATATTAATTTAAAATATAAATTATTTATACTTACCGGGTTTTTTTATTGAAAAAAAATAGTGATGGAATAATTACCTTATGTATTTGCGCAACACCGACACAACATTAATATAATTAATAGAACACTAAAATAAATTATATTAAAAATAATAAAACTAATATAGTATGAGGTAATTATCGTGTTCCATGAATATTATTGATAAATACAACTTTATAGTAATTATTTAAAGTATTATATTCACATTCCTTATTTTTATTGATTTTTTTAAATTCTAATAAAATGAATAGTGTTAAAAATAACAACAATGCTATTTTATAAAAAATATTTTTTATAATACGATTTAAAATTCATAAAAATATTATATTCATCCAAATTTAAGAAAAATGGTTTTAAAAATATAAAATGGTCCTTTTTTGTGTCTTTTTGGATTTCATAGTAACATTATTAACCCTTATAATGTAGAATGAATTAATATTACGCTAATTTTCAAAAGGGATAGCGTATGGTTTAAAATTAAATATAAAGATAAAAACTTACCCAAACATTTATAAATATTATTGGATGATAATAGTTTAAAATATTCTCATTTTATCTTCAAAAATATTAGATTTTAATCCATTTGGGAATGAAAAATTATTTATATTAATTTAACACATTAAGAAATTCCATGAATTACCCTCACCTCAATTTAAAAGGAAACCCCACATTTTTAATCATTACACTACTATGAGCTATATGTATCAACAAAACACTACCCATTACACTTTTAAAAAACGTTATGAAAGTTAAATATGTTCTATACATTCCAAAATTCTTCCCTATGTTTTGTTAAGAAGAGGTATAATTGAAGTCTACTAAAGAAGAGGTAATCATCTTTGTCAACTCTTTCAAGTTTATTTCTTATTATACCTACACTTAATGCATTATACCCATCTATAAAAAATATATATATTATCAAAAATATCATTGTATTATATTCTACTTATGGGAAAATCATATTCCTTTTACTTTTCATCCTACAAAAAGTGAGAAAATTACTAATATGTACATACAGCTTATCGTCCCCACATACCTGTGTAATCTATTTTACATCACCAATTAAATAAGATGTTCATAAATAAGGAAATTGTATATATATATATATATATTATTTAATACCCAAATAAAATTGTTGAACTTGAATATCAAATATACCTTCTTACCTCCAAATCCAATGGAAAACAGTAATATCGCTCATGTGTATGTGTGGACTAACACCTCCATGAAGCGATGTGATCCATTTTATATTTGTTTTTCACATAGATAGTAATAAGTATGGATTTAATTAAAATATATTATATGTATTATATCATAATTATTCTATAATTATTAATTATTATTCAACTTTATTTCATTCCATCCACTGATAAGTGAAAATAACATTCATGGGTATATATAACTTTTTATCTCTATGAACATTGTAATTTATTTCTCTCTCTAAATTTTATGGATGGATATATATATGTTTGTCTGTGTTATTAATAAAATGAATAAATTTTTTTTGTGATGAAACCATAATAATATTTAAATATACAAACTACTCAATCAAAATATACATGAAAAATGAAGTTTTTAACACTCGAAATAATGATAATTATAAAATATGTTTGAAAAACAGGTGATAAAATGTTAAAAATGGATCATATATAATATTATAGATATTTATATGGTTCCTATATTTAATTATAATAAAAAAATTATTATACATGAGGTTAAATCACATTCAACTAAAGGGAAACATGAGGTGAGATATTTCATTTGAATTTCCACTCTATTGATACATGTTTTGTAATATACACCTAATTACATTTTTTTTATATATTGCCTCTTTAAGATATTTAAAATTAAGAATTATTTATTCATGATGACTAAAGATTAAATTATAGTTACTCTTTCAATATTAATGTTTAAAAGTAAATATGGTCTTATTTTTCTTTTTTATAGGGTATATTTTTAATCCATATATATATATCTAAAGATTATATTAGAAAATACCTTTTTATAACTCAAATTATTTATAAGAGAATTTCTAAATTATCTACAAATTTTATACATTGTTTGAATGGAATCGTTATAATGTTTTTCCCCAAATGAGACATTTTTTACTTTTTTATAAAAAGGCAAAAACATGATTTATTTTAACATATACACCATTAAGGTACATTCCCACAACCATAACTATTTTACAATTGTTAGATTATTCTACAATTTTTCACTAATTTGAATAGAAAAATATTTGATAAAATCTTATTTCAAAATTTTCATTTCCATTTTCATCTAAAATAATCTATTTTACTAAAGAATCTACATTTTTACTATCATCTCTTATCTCTTGCTTAATCTAATGGGTGTTAATTTTATTCTTGATGTATTAAATTTCTTGTAATCCCTAAACATTAAATATAACATTATCAATCATGTTAATGATTATTTCTTAATCCATATACCATTTTTACATATAGGGTTTTGCATTGAAATATAATTCATTTTCTAGGGAAATATTGAAATTATATATTCTTTACTCAATACATGTATTTATCGATAAGGAATATTTTTATTAATTAAATATATTATTTTATATTTAATTAATTCATTATATGTGAAGTGATAGTAGGGTACTAGAATTATATAACCCCTTAATGAATCTACATGCCTTATGAGAAAAATCAGTTCTCCAAATTAAATGGTCCTTTCCAAATAGTTTTTGACTATCTAGGTACAAGTTCAACATGGTAGAGATATCATTATGTATGATATTATGAATTCCAATAATATTAAATTAATTCATCAAGAGTTAATTTATTATTATCCATGATATTAATACATTAATGTTTTCCAAGAATTCATTTAGTAATAAAGTTATTAACTAAATGGCATGAGTTATAAGTTATTTATCATTAGAGGTTGATTATGAGTTATTTATTTAAAATATATTCTATTATACATAACACTTACTTGGAATTTTATTTCACCCAAATTTTTCCATTCCATAGGCTATGAAGAAGAAATCAATGAATGAGTTTGGAATATGCATAACTTTTTCTTTTGTTATGTTTTTTATAGTTTTTCATATATAATAAGTGAATAATTTTTATATATATTTCTCAATAACTATTAAACTGATAAATACATGGTGATGTTATCACTATTATCCATATCGATGTAATAATGTAGACACCAACTCTTGGTTACTATAGTTAGGGTTGTTAATGTTTATTTCTAAA
This sequence comes from Viscum album, assembly GCA_963277665.1. Lineage (NCBI taxonomy): Eukaryota > Viridiplantae > Streptophyta > Magnoliopsida > Santalales > Viscaceae > Viscum > Viscum album. The sequence continues at coordinate 1,424,649,281 of OY728156.1, read as the reverse complement.
ATCACCTATTAGTATTAATAATTTATATTTATGGAATCAAATGTAAAATCCAAAATTTCAATTGTGATGGGGACATTTCGATGATCTAGAAGGTTTTGATGATGGTATATGTTCAATCTATATCATGTTATCACAAGGGTATGGTTCTTGGATCTATATATTGTAAGATCTCATCTATAATTAAAAAATTGGTTGATGAGTATCTTGATGTTATCCTAGAAGATTTATCTTAATTAAAACTATAGTGAACTATATATTTCTATATTTAATTTGTATATGGGATGCGACCTATTTCACTACCATATTTTTTCATGGAACAAAAATATATTTAAGATCTAAATGTGTAAATTGAACATCGTTTTTATAAGGAGATCATTTGATTGAGTGTTTCCCAATAGGTAGTGTTTGTTCTATTTTATAATAAATTAAATGGTTTATAAAGGATATGTATTTACTATTAGAAAATTAAATAAATAACCAAAAAAAAAGTTATTCTATAAAACCAATTTATTATTTATTTGATCATTCAAAGGTAGATATTTTTTACCAAGATTATCCGTTGTTCGAGTTATCTTCGATTAACTATAATAATAGATGATATTTTAAAAATAGAATTCTATTATCTATGTAGACATTGTTTGATCTCAATAATGAATTTTTAATGTATTATTTCTTCAACGGTCATTATGGAATTGATAAAAATATTTTCCTTAAAAATCAAGATTTATTTGTGGTGGTATTTGTGGAAGAAGCCGTTGTTTTTTCATCATCATAAGTTGATTTTAGTGTTCATATTATGCATTTTTAATATTTTTTTGAATGTTTTTGTATGATAAAATATAAAAATTAAAATTTAGAATACGGTATTAAATATTACATAAAAAAAAGTTTCACTAAATAAAGAAAATTTTATTGACACAGAGAAGGATATGGAAATGATGAATTTGAAATGGTTGAATAAAATATATTATATATAAAATTATCATGGATGAAATTGTTATTACTAGAGATTAATTTTGAACATTTAAAAGTTATATTATACCATGAAAAAATTTAAGTGACTATGATAAAATAATTAATGGAATTTTTATTTTAATAAATTATATTATTTGTTGGAAATGAGACATAATTCAACACAAAATCATGATTCTCCATGTATCATAATTTAGGAATGATGTTTCTTTATTTGCATCATCATTGGGTTTGGCATGTTTCTAATGGAATCTTAGTAAGGTTATGGTGTATTGGTATAGGTATTTAATCCATTATATGAAAAATTACCCTACCCATGACTATGAATTTAATATTTTTATTCATTATTTGATTATATGGTTCATTTCTCTTTTTGGTGAGAAATTATTTGTGCATATATATTATAATAGTCTGAACTGTATTTTCTCATAGTTTGACATGGAACCTAAAATATTTTAGTGAATATATATCATAAAAAATTCATTTTGATCTTATTTAAACACTATAAAATGGAATTAAATAGTAAATTCTTAAGTAAAAGAGTACCGACTCCATAGTAAAGTAATTTTGGGAGTAGTGGAATCAGATGGGTTCATTAGTGCATGCTCACATGAAGGTCATGTGGATGGAATATTATATGATTCTATCTAGATCTAATATAATAATTTATATTATGGTAATCTATTGTTGATATAGGTATTGTTATATGAAGAGTAAATACCGATGCGGAATTTAATAAATAATAGGGTAACCATCAAGGAATGTTCAGTTGTATACAATTATTTTCATTATTTATATATATATATATGATAGTCCATGTGATGTTCGTGATTAATATTATTTTTCTCACATTCCCCCCTTCCCATGATGTTTTGGGTGGGCGAAAACATTATTTCCAGAGAAAACAAATCACTAATATATACCTAAGATATTATAGTACAAATTTTCCTAGAGGATGGGATTTTGGATCTTCCATTAAGGGTTATTATGTATAGTCTAGGAAACTATTTTAGATTTTACATGTCATTATTAATCATTCCATAGATATAAAATTAAAACTGGTTACCTCTTTTCATGTGGTTGAACAAAACCGTGCATCTTACAAGTTGGTTATTCTATGGTTTAAATCTGCATTGATGGGATCTTTGAAATTTATCACCATATAATGAGGTGGTACTTGTTTTGGAATTCGGATTGTGGCTATAATAGGGGCATAAAATATATTTATATTATAGTAATCTAAACTCAGATAGTTCAGTTCCACATAATAGCACATGTCATTGTTTTTAAGGTCGTACGATGAAGACCAGTGTGGTTCCATTAATGGTCATACATCCATGATGATGTGAAGTGAAATTTAAGGTTGTTATACCAGGGATTATTTTGATAAGTTTACTATCTTGTGGAATAAAAGTTATATAGGTTGTTCATAATAGTGAAATAAGTAGTACAAGGACAAACATTCCATGTAATGGATGTGTGGGGAATATACATGAGTGGAACTATGTGGTTTATCTAAACTATTAATAAATATATATGATAAGGTATGATTATTGAACACACCTAATAGGATGCCTTTATATGGATATAAAATTCATGTCTATTGGTAGAAAGATGATAGTTTATGAATATACCCATGTTAAAAATAATGCGGAGAGGAAGGGTTTTGTGGGGAGTATTATAAGGACCTGACCTTAAACAATACATAATCATGAATTAAGTTAATAATTCACATTGAGGATCTTTTCAAGTAAAGACTTTTAGAGAATTAGGACATAACTATTACATTACATCTAAAATAGTACAAAGTAAAAAATTCTAATCAAAAACCACTTTTTCATAAAATAAAAACTCTTCAAAGAAAACATGAATTCTTTTCTTGATATAAATCATCTTGAATTCTTCCTTTCTCTTACCCTTTCTTATACCCTATGAAAAACATTTCTGAAACATGGGATGAGGATAAAAATCTCAGTAAGGGTTGCAAAATAAAAAAAAGGAAAATATTAGTCCATCAATACATACATAACATAAGCTCTTTGACATACCTTATAAAATCATAAGATCTATGAATAACACATAGAAATCGTAAATCGTAATGGTAACTTGGGACATTCATATCATACCTACATTGTGTATTTCACATCTATATATGGGGTTACGTTGAAATACACATCATAGTATATTCCCTAAATATATTTTGAGAAACATTAATGCTTACCTATTTCACATTACCCAATGCATTGGAGAGCTATCTCGGGCTCACCCTCCCTAGGATTATCACAGAACCACCCATAAACATAAACAATTACTAACAACCATAACATATAAAATAATCATAAATGAAAGAAATAATTTCCACATTAAAATCACAATATATCATTTCAATATATTGAAATAATAAATTCTTTCTCAAAACCATTATCGGTACTAAAATAAATTTAAAGGATATAATGTATTTATTTTACATTTAAAAAACTCTATGGCATATTAAGGAATCCAAAGATCAAATAACACTCCCAGGGGCGGAAAGGTTGTAGTCGCCGCATAAGTTAAAAATAAAAATTAATTTTTTTTATTTAGTAAAAAGGTAAATAGAAAAAAGATTATCTTTTAATGAAATGAAAATTAAAATGGTTTTACTCACCGTAGAAAAGAAATTTTTGTACAAATAAATGTATGCCACAAAGAATGGTGAATGAGATGAAGTCCCTTAACTCTTGTCCTAATTGACTCATTCTTTATTTAATCTCCTAAATAATAAACTAAAGTGAAATTATAATTGATTCATAATCTTTTTCATGTTCATTATTCCTTTAATATCACTTATTATCATTCTGTAAATATTACATAATCATTTAAGTTAATAATGGTCATTTTGTTTATATTTAGAAGTTGAGTCAAAAATGAACTCCTAATAATTACAAATTGCTCATGTGGTCAAAATTCCATTTTCTCCAAAATGATATTCATGATATAGATGTCATATATATCATATATATATCTAGTATATATATGTATTTATAATAGTACATAATATTTGGAGACAAGAAATGAAATTCACCGTTCAGGGAGACAGTAAGTTGTACGTACACATGAACTCTACTTTTATTTATTTTTCATATTTAATGGAATAAAAACATAATGATACATAGGTATATTATAATTCCAGTATAATATCATATATAATTTCATTAACTTCATCATTTATATGTTCGACGTATGGAATGAGCGAGTCATATCACATTGAGATGCGGTAGTTTGCACATCCTCAAATGAAATTATCATATTTATTCATTATGGAAACAATAAAGGTATGATATAAATGAAAAATACAGAAGAATAGAGATAATATAAATATAATATATATCAAATATAAAAATAGGGTCATCTTAATGTTCACCATGAGAGGCGGTAGAATATAACTGAACAATCATTATTTGGTGACGTAGTAGTTCACCGTACACAGAAACAGTATGTTCATATCCATTAGATAGAGGTGAGTAGAAGTGTAATTAATAACTATCTCATAACAAAATCCTATTATATTTAATATACTAGTTTTTTATAGGATTATGGATTAAAGAGAGTTTAGGGGGTTGGAGAAGGAAAATAAAATTAAAGAACATGAGGGAAGATGTTACTATTAAATCTGTAAACTCCCATTGGTTTGAACAAAAATGGTTTCTTGAATTTCATTATGCATAGGAAATGTATTTTAAGAAAAATAAAGTGATTTTGGGAGATTATTTGGCCAATGTTTGTATGATAAAATGTGCTTGCAATGTGTGTTTAATGGGTTAGAGGAGGTGGCCTTTTATAAGAGGGAGTAGGGGATCTTTAAGAAATTTTGATAGTATTATATTATTATAAAATAATTTTCAATTTCAAAAGGATTAAAAATTATTTAATACAAATATATGGTTCATTTAAGTCTAAATAAAATCATCCAATACTAATTGGATAGGTCTTGGATATTTTTTAATCCATATATTTTTTATTTAACCCTTGGTTAACTTATATAACTTTTACCATGTCCTCTTATATATTCATACTATATGGTTAATATATTTAATTTAAAATTCAATGAGACACAAAATGTATCATTAATGAAATTTTTAATATCATATAGGTAATTTGGGTGAATATTATATTTTTATTACTATTTTATCATTTAATAAAATATTGATTGATTTAAAAACACTTTTGTGTCAATTTAATACTATTCAAATCATGACTTTTTAAAAAACCCAAACCAACATGATTCATTTAAAAAACATTTATTTATTCAAAGATAAGAAGTCATAATATTATATAAAATTCATGGATTGAATAAAAAGGTTCAAAATAAATTTATTTTAATATTTATAATATCATTTATTTGAATCCTTTATTAATAAAGCAATTATTGCATCACCATTGTGTCATAATTAAGTTTATTTATATGATGTCTAAATTTTATAAATAAAATAACATGAGGTATGAAATATTTATATCTTTCCAAATAATATTTATCATTAAATATATCACTTATATTACCCCATATAAAAAATGTTTTTTTAAAAAGATTCATGTCTATGATATTTTTTTAAAAGTGACTAATGCAATTATCTTACCCAAGTGGCTTTCAAAGGCCAAAAGTCTCACCCAAGGATTTTATTGGTCATCCAATACTCATAAAATAATGTTATGACAAGTGTTTAGGTTATTTTATATTATTTTAATACTATTTTTACTTTTAATCTCTTAATTTACCTTTAACCGCTGTAAATACAAATCAAAAGTTACTATTCACCAAAAAAATATTTTCATCCTATTGAACCACATTTTACTTACAAATTACAACCATTTATGTTGGATTTTTGAAATTCAATTCACAGAAGTGGTAAAATTTCCTTTAAATGAAATAGTGAGTTTTTTAACTACTATGTAGTGTTATTCACTATTCATCATAAATTTAATGTTTTTTGAAAAATACCAAAAATTCACTAAAATCTAATTTTGTTATTATGAATTAAAAAATGATGTCTATTTTACCAAATTCAAAACATATATGTTTCATTAATTAATTTAAAATTAATTTCCATTTTTAAAACCCAAAAGCATGTTTCTATGAAATAGTAATTACCAAAAGATTAACACATGCTTATGTCCAATTTCAAAGTAAAATTACATACAATGACCAACATTAGATTAAATGGGAAAAATATAATCTAATCACACATTAAAAACAATAAAAAGAACAATCTATCAATATAAAAAATTTGACTAAAAGGCTGTTATGAATTAAAATGCAGTATTTTCACTATTCATTAAAAGATAATCTTTATTAAAAAAATATCAAAATTTCATCCATTGTAAATGTTGATGTCTTTATTCTAAGGAAGAATTTAATTTTTTTCAAATAAAAAATACAAAAGTGACAAAAACTATATTTAAAAAGGGTTCTCCATCAAAAAGTAGAAAATTGACCTTTTAAAGTATATTAGAGTATATATGTTTAAAATTGCATTCATTAAAATTTTAAGCCTCTAGCTTTTAATGGATAATTGTAAAATAATTTAACAAACATGTGTCATAAAATTGTATTTTGTTTTGTTTATTCCCACCAACATAATAGTTATACATTAACTACCTTTTAAAATATTATTATTATATTATTATTTTCCAGTATAACTCACCGTTGTGTGCAACGTACGATTTAAAAGAAACCCACTGTTGTGTATCAGGTACACCATTGAACATAACATCCCCTTCAAAGTAAAATTAATATTTAATTCACAAATATTAATAAATGTGAAAATATCATATTCTTTATTTACCTAGGATGTTACATCCTTCCCCCATTTTGGAAATTGCATCTTTGTAATTTTATTCACTTATCAAATAAATGAGGGTTTTTATCCCACATAGCATTTTCAGATTCTCACGTTTCCTCATCAACCATTTGGTTTTTCTAAAAAACTTTTACCTAATGAATTTCCTTATTTCACAACACTTTCTCTTTGCAGTCAAGAATCTGGATTTGTTGTTCCTCATAAGAAATATAATCTTCTAACTAAACTACCTCTAAACTCAAAACATGAGATGGATCCAGCATATACTTTATCAACATTGAAACATGAAAAATATTGGGTACTTAGGATAAAATTGGAGGTAAATCCACTTTGTATACATCTAATCTAACTTTATCTAGGATTTCATAGGGTCTAATGAACTATGGTTTCATCATTCCCTTCTTTCCAAAATGCATCACACTTTTCCATGGATAATCATTATGAAAGACATGATCACCTACCTCAAAAGAAATAACTTTCCTCCAATTATTTGTATAACATTTGCACCTCCTCTGAGTTGTTCCCAAGTTATTCAGAATCAATTGAACTTTTTTTCCATATCTTCAACCAATTATGGTCCTATCAACTTACTTTCACATACTTCATCCTAAAAAATTGGAGTTCAACACCGCTTTCTATATAATGCCCCAAATGGAGTCAACTTTATACTAGAATGAAAACTGTTATTATAAGAAAATTCAATCAAAGAAAGATGTTGGTCCCAACTTTTCTAGATATTCATTGAGCAAGCCTGTAGCATATCCTCTAATGTCTGAATTGTTCTTTATTACTTCCCATCTGATTGTTGATGAAAAGTTGTTCTAAAATTTAATTCAGAAAGAAACAACTTTTAAAGGCCTTTTGAATATTTAGAAGTAAGCCTGGGATCATGATTAGATACAATGGAGAGGGGAACTCCATGGAACCAAAGTATCACTTTAACATAAAACTGAGAAAGTTGATCTCGAGACAAAGTATCTCGAATAGGAAAAAATGAGCAGATTTAGTCAATAAATCAATAATAACCCAGATCACATTATTACCTCATGATGTATTTGGCAATCCCACAATGAAGTCCACGGATATATTTTCCCATTTTAACTCTAGAACTGCTAAAGTTTAAAGCGTACCTTTTAGTAGTTGTCGCTCTTCTTTAACTTGTTGACAAGTCAATCACTTCACAGTAAAGTCATCAATATCTATTTTCATTACATCCCACCAGTAATATTCCCAAAGATATCTATACATCTTTGAACTTCTAGGATGTATTGAAAATGGATAATTATGAGATTCACATAATCACTCATTCTTCAACTATAAATCACAAGTAACAGATAATACCTTCCCAAACATCAAAACACAATCATTATCAATGTTAAAATCAAGAATCTTACTCTTCTAAACTAACTCTACCTTTTTTGCAACTCACTATCTTCCTTCTACACATTCTTAATTCTATATCATAGAGATGATTTCACTGACACCTACAACAAAATAGAGAAATTTCTTGCACCAACCACTTTTATGAAAAATTTTATAAAATCTTTAATCAAAGGATCTTTTTCCAAACGTATCATGCTTAATGTATCATTACTTTTCTAACAGAAACCATTAGCCTCATTATTTTCTTTTTCTGAATTATAATTAATCATGCAATCATAATCCTTGATTAATTCCATCCATCTCCTCTGTCTCATGTTAAATTATTTCTGAGAAAATATATACTTCAAACTTTTGTGGTTAGTATATATTTCTTATTTTACTCTATACATATGATTCCTCCAAATTTTTAAATAAAATACAACAGTAGCTAATTCCAAATCATGTATAGGGTATTTTGTCTTTGGAGGTTTCAATTGACGTGAAGCAAAATAATTTACCAAATCATTCTTCATTATGACACAACCAAGTCCTTTCAAGGAAGCATCACTGTTGATAACAAATTCATCATCTCTGGAAGGCTGTGCCAAAACTAGAGCATTCACCATTCATCCTTTCAATTCATAAAAAGATCATCACATTCTCTAATCAGAATGAACTTAACACCTATTCGAGTTAACATAGTTAGTAGGATAGATAAATTTAAAAAAAAATTAACAATCCTCCAGTAATAACCTGCTAAAATAGTAAAACTGTGATTCTCGGTCATATTTGTGGTTCATGGACATTATTTAACAACTTTTATTTTTATAAGGATCAACAGTTATGCCATTTTTTGAAACAAAGTGACCAAGGAATGAAATTTTTTGTATCCAAAACTCAAACCTATTGAATTTCCCATATAGTTTATTTTCTTTTAAGGTTTGAAATACAACCCTTAAATGATGTTCATGTTCCTCTTTATAATTGGTATAAACAAAAATATCATCAATAAAAACATCCACAAACTTATCCAAGAACTCATGAAAAATTATATTCATAACATACATGAATACAGCAAGTGTATTGGTTAACCCAAAAGGCATAACTACAAATTCATAATTTCTAAATCTAGTATGAAACACGGTCTTTATAATGTATTCATACATTAATTTCAATTGATGGTACCCTGAAATCAAGTGAATCTTAGAAAAATACTGATCCCCTAGAGGTGATTAAACAAATTATCGATATGACCCAAAGGATACTTGTTCTTAGCTGTGATGTTATTCGATACTCTATAATCAATGAAAATTCTCATTGAACCATATTTCTTTTTAACAAACAAGATAGGATCACCCCATGGTGATATGCTAGGTTGAATGAAAAATTTATCTAATAACTCTTACAAATTCTTCTTTAACTGTAAAAGTTCAATTTGAGACATTCGATAAGGGGGTTTTGAAATTGGCTTAGCATCAGGAACAAAGTCAACAGTAAATTCAACATCCTTTCCAAGTATTATGCTAGGAAAATCATCAAGAAAAAAACCCTGATACTCATTTAAAACTGGCATGTCTTTAATCTGAAGAGTTCCTTTGTTTTTAACTATTTGTGAAAGGTAGCATTCATTTCCATTTTTACTAGTTTCTCAATATCCTAATATATTATCAAAAGTAATGGTTCATTATTGTACAAAAACTAAAATTCATTGTAAAAAAACATCTTTAACTCTACAGTTAATCTTAGCATGATAAACATAAATCCAATCCATATGCGAAATAACATCAAACTCTACTAGAGGAAAAATAGGAAGGTTTGTAGGTAGATTCTTTTTGCACACAAGGACAAGAAGGTTATTATAATTTATTTTTGACTCAAAATTTCCTCCCAATGTTTTTACCATAAGTTCTGAATTCATATCATGATATGAAATTCCCAATTTACTAGAAAACTTCTCTGAAATGACAGAATGTGTAGACCCTAAATAAAACAACACATTGGCATAATATGAATAAACAAACAGTGTACATGATACTACATAATTCGATGCCCCAACATCTGCTGACGTATATACAAAATATTTCACCACCCCTTTCTAATTTTAGTATGGATACTTTCCCCCAGTTGAGTTCTTCAGAGGACACTCATTTACAAAATGACCCATTTAATTTCACTTAAAACATTTTTCTGACTGTAAATAATATTTTTTTCATACCATAACCCTTATCTTTTTTATTGCAATTAAGATACTTATGTCCCATTTTACCACATCAATAAGACTTACCAAAATTCAAAAGACATACCCCAATGTGATTTTTAACACAATTTTCACAAAATATAAACTTAAGTTTCTTACTGTCATACTTTTTTGAATAGTTCTTATCTTTTTTCTGACACATCAACTTCTTATTTTGTTTTTTTTTAAAAGAACACTTGATAATCAAAAAACTCCATTTCCACATTCTCCACACATTAGAAATGTTTATCATAACTTTTGAACTCATGAGAAGCTAAATCCCTTCCACACTATGACTTTAATTCTGGGTGAAAATGCTTGATTTTGCTATTAATATTTCACATGGAATTTGGATCAAACCATTCCAGTCGAGTGAATTTGGCTTCATAGGTAGCCCCGGAGTCATCTTCCTATATAAATTCCTAGAATTATTTCTCAATTCTATGATGAACCACCTTAGGAAAATATTTCTAAAGAACCATACTTTTGAATTCATCCCAATCAATAGCATCAATCCTCTCACTATACCTAATATTTTTAATTATCTACCACCACTGATCAGACTCAACTTTAAAATAGTAAATAGTAAGAATACCCTATTTATTTTCTTAACACCCCATGACATCAAACATATTCTCTAATTCTTTAATCAACCCTTCATCTAGTACAGGTTCAGATGATCCTCTGAATGATTGAGGATGTTACCTCATGAAATACTCCACTGCTGACATGTTCTTTTGTGGTTGATCTGGCTAATCTCATGCATGGATACCACTAACATGTATAGCCTGATTAAATTGTTCCATCACTACAACAAAATGTTATGTTTTGATTCCGTCCATCTTTGGTTGCTAATTTGGATGGTTGTCTTCCTCCGGATGTTGTCATATCATTGCTTCCTTGTTTCCTCTTCAAAAAACCATTCTAAACACCTAAATATCATAAGTGAAACAACATGGTTATCTATAAATTCAATATCATGTCTATTCGACCATAAATTAATTTATGGGTATTAATTTATCAATATCCGAACTCTTAAAGTTATCTAAACCGACCATTGATACCAACTATAAGGACCCAACCTTAAACATTACATAATCCTGAATTATGTTAATAATTCCCATGGAGGATCTTTTCAGGTTTAGATTTTTAGATAATTATTCTATAAATATTACATCACATCTCAAATATTAAAAAGTAAAAAATTCTAATAAGTGTCCATTTTTTATAAAATAAATACATTAAATGGAAAATAAGAATTATTTTCTTGATATAAATCTTTTTTAATTCTTCCTTTCTCTTACCCATCCTTATACCTCATGAAAATACATTTCAAAACATAGGTTGATCATAAGAAGCCCATTAAGGGTTATAAAATTAAAAAAATAGGAAAACATTAGTCCATAAATACATACATAACATAATCTCTTTAACAAACCTCATGGAATCATAAGATTTATGAATAACACATTGAAATCATAAATCACAAAGGTAACTTATGACATCCATATCATACTTACATTGTAGATTTCACAGCTAATAGGGGGTTACATTAAAATACCAATCATAGTATATTCCCTAAATCTCTTTGGAAAAACATTAATATTTACCTTCTTCATGGTACCCAATGTATTTTGAAGATATCTCGGGCTCACCCTTCGTAGGTTTATCACAGAACCCCCTATATACGTAAAAAATACCCAGGTACCATAGCACATAAACCAATTACAAAAGAAAGATAACATTTTTAAATTTCAATCAAAATATATTATTTCAAGATATTGAAATAATAAATGCTTTTTCAAAACCATTTTTAATACCAAAATATGTAAAAATTGTAAATGGTATTTATTTTCCTTTTAAAAAAACACTATGGCTTGTTAAGGAAATCAAAGATCAAATAATACTCGTGGTGGAAGAAAGGTTGTTGTCACCACGTACGTTAAAAAGAAATATTCATTTTTGTCATTTAGTAAAACAGTATGTAGAAAGAAGATTTCCATTGAATGAAATGGGAATTTAAAGGTGTATATACACCTTATAAAAATAAATTCTTTTTTAAATCGATGTATGCCTCAAATAAATGTGATTGAGGCGACGTCCCTTACCGTATGTCCGACTTGACTCGTTTATTCATTAATATCTAGAATAATAAAATAAAGTTAAATTATAGTTTCTTAAGAACCTTTTTAAAGTATATTATTCCATTTATATCACTTATTACCATGTTATAAACATTCTATAATTATTTAAGTTAATAAGGGATATTTTGTCGATATTTAGTACTTGAGTTAAAAATGATCTTCTTATACTTATAGGTTGTCCAAGTTGTCAAAATTCAATTATCTCCAGAATGATATTCATGATTTAGATATCATATATATAAAGTATATATATGTATTTATAACAGTACATAACTTTTGAATATAAGAAATGAAATGCACCGTCCATGGAGATGGTTAGCTGTACGTGCGCATGAACGATACTTTCATTTCTATTTCCTATTTAATGGAATTACAACATAATGATACATAAGTAAATTATAATTATAGTATAATATCATATATAATTTAATTAAATCCAACATTTATTTGTTCCATGTATGGAATGAACGAGTTATATCACATTGAGGGGGCGGTATTCTGCACTTCCTCAATTAAAATTATCATATTTATTAATTATGGAAATAAAAAAGGTATAAAATAAATGAAAAATACTGAATCATAGAGACCATATAAATATAATATATATAAATTTTATATATAGTTCAATCATAATGTCCGCCAAGAGAGGCAGTAGGAGATAACAGAACAATCATCATTTCATGAGGTAGTAGTTCGTCGTCCACAGAAACTGTATGTTTGAATCCATTAGATGAAGGTATGCGGAAGTGTAATTAGAATAATTATTATAAAAACATCCCAGTATATTTAAGATATTTGTGTTTTTATAAAAGAATGGAATAAGTAGAGTTTAGGGGTTGGAGAAGGAAAATATAAGAAAATAATTTGAAGGAAGATGTTACCTTTAAATCGTGTAACTCCCTTTGGTTTGAACCAAAAGGGTTTCTTGAATTTCCTTATTTCTAGGGGAATTGTTATATGAGTAATATAGGAATTTTGGGAGCTTATTTGGTCAGAGTCTTGATGAGACAAGGGGCATGAGAGGTTTTTTAATGGTTTATAGGTTGTGGCCTTTTATTAGATGGAGAAGGGATCATTAAAATTTTTTGAAAGTATTATTTTATTAGAAAATTATTTTCATTTTCAATGTTCGAAAATTATTTAATTCGAAGATAAGGTGTATATAAGTCAAAACAAACTCAAAAAATTGTAATTGGACCAGTTTTGGATAATTTTTAATCCTTTTCTTTTTTGTTTAACCCTTTGTTAACTTATTTAACTTGAACTGTCTCCTTTAATTTATTCATACTATATCATTAATATATTTACTATAAAATTTCAAGAGACTCAAAATGGATCATTAATGACATTTTTAACATCAGATATGACATTTGGATGAATCATAGATTTTTAGGACTTTTTATCATTTAATAAAATATTAAATGATTTAAAAAAACTTTTATGTCAATTTTAATACTATTCATATAATGACTTCTTCAAAAAATCCACACCAACTTGATTATTTCTAAAATAAAATCATTAATTAAAATATAATAAGTCATCCTAATAAATAAAATTCATGTATGGAATAAAAAGGATCAAAATAAATTTATTTTAATTTTTTGTAATGTCATTAATTCGAATCCTTGATTAATGAAGCAATTACTACATCGTCATTGTGTCAAAATTAAATTTAATTATTTAATGTCTAAGAACTATAAATAAAATAACATGATGTAGGAAATATTTTTAGATTTAAAAATAATATTTATAGTTGAATATATCTCTTATATATCCCTATATAAAAAATGTTTTAGTAAAAAGATTCATTTTTAGGATATTTTCAGCTTTTTTTAAAAGTTATTAATTTCATTATCTTACCCAAGTGGCATTCAAAGGACAAAAGTCTCACAGAAGGATTATCTTGGTTGGAAATTACTAATATAATAAGGTTATTATAAGGTTTAAGGTTATTTTATATTGTTATAATACTATTTTTACCTTGAATTACTCTATTTACCTTTAACCGCGGTAAAACAAATCAAAGGTTATTATTCACCAAAAAAATATTTTCATCCAATTAAACCACATTTTACTTACTGATTGAAACCATGTATGTCCGATTTTTGAAATTCAATTAAAAAAATAGGTTAATTTTTATTTAATTGAATGTCGGTTTTTTAACTACTATGTAGTATTACTCACTATTCATAAAAAATTTAACGTTTTCCGAAAAATACCCAAAATTCACCCAAAGAAAATTTTGAAATTCCGAATTCAAAAATTATTTCTATTTTATCAAATACAAAACATATATGTTTCATTAATTAATTTAAAATTAATTTCTGTTATCTAATCTAAAAAAGCGTACTTTTAAACACTAATAATATCAAAAGATTGACACTTGTTTATGTCCAATTTCAAAGTGAAATTCTTTACAATGAGAAAAATTGGATTAAATGGTAAAACTTTAATCAAATCACACTGTAAAACCAATAAAAATATCAATCTAACTTTATAAATAAATTATATTAAAAGGCGGTTTTGAAATAAAATGATGTATTTTTCACTATTCATTAAAAATGAACCTTATCAGAAAAATACCATAATTTCATCCAAAGTAAATTTGGATGTCCTGATTCTAAAGAAGAATTTTATTTTTTCATGCAGAACATATAAAGTTGAAAAAAAATAGATCTTAAAAGGGTTCGCTATCAAAAGCCGGTAAATCTACCTTTTAAAGTATATTAGAGTAGTTATGCTTAAAATTAGATTCATTCACATTATAAGCCTCTAAATATTATTGGATAAGTGTAAAAAAAATTACAGACATTTTTAATCATATTTTAGTTAGTTTTGTTCATTCCCACTAATACAATGTTTCTGTGTTAACTACCTTTTAAAAGAATAATATTATATTATTATTTTTCAGTATAACTCAACATTGGGTGCAACGTAAGATTTCAAAGAAATCAGTTGTTGCATATGGGGTATTCCATCAAACAAATAATTCCCTTTAAAATAAAATTTATATTTAATTCACAATTATTAATAAATATGAAAATATCATATTCTCTATTTACCTATGTGGTTATATCCTTCCCCCCTTTTGGAAATTGTGTCATCCCAATTTTATTTACTTATTAAATAAATGGGGGTATTTATCTCTCATAGAATTTTCAGATTCCCTTATTGCCTCTTCAACCATATGGTTTTTCCAAAAAACCTTTACCTGATTAATTACTTTATTCTATAACACTTTCTCTCTAGAGTAAAAAATCTGGACTGCTTGTTCCTCATAAGAAATATTTTCATCCAACTGAACTACCTCAAGACTAAAAACATGATATGGATCCAGCATATACTTTCTCACCATTAAAACATGAGAAAATTATGTCCCTGGGATAAACCTGGAGGTAAAGCCACTCTATAGGCAACTGGTCCAACTTTTACTAGGATTTTAGAGGGTCCAATGAACCTCAGTTTCAATATTCCATTCTTGCCAAAACACATCACACTTTTCCATGGAGAAACTTTGAGAAATACATGATCTAATACCTCAAAAGAAAGATGCTTCCTCCAGTTATCCACATAACTTTTCTGCCTACTCTACACTGTCCTCATTTGCTTCTGAATCAATTTAACTTTTTCTGCCATCTCTTCTACCAATTTTGGTCCCATAAACTTCCTTTCACCTACTTCATCCCAAAAATATGGAGTTGGACACCGCTTTCCATATAAGACCCCAAATGGATCTATCTGTATACAGGAATGAAAATTGTTATTATAATAAAATTCAACCAAAGAAAGATGTGGTTCCCCACTTCCCTATAAATATATTGAGCAAGCACATAACTTATCCTCCAATGTATGAATTGTTCATTCTAATTTCCCATCAGATTGTGGATGAAAAGTTGTACTGAAATTTAATTCAGTATCCAATGAGTTCTAAAGGCCTTTACATAAGTTAGAATTAAACCTGGTATCACGATCAAATTCATTGGAGAGGTGAAATCCATGCAACCTGACTATATCTTTAACATACAATCGAAAAAGATGATCTAGAGACAAAGTAACTCTAATTGGAATGAAATGAGTAGATTTAGTGAATCGATCAACAATAACCTAGATTGCATTGTTACTTTTATATGACTTTGGTAATCCCACAACGATTTTAAGGGATATATTTTCCCATTTTTACTCTAGCACTGGTAAAGGCTAAAGCATCCCTTTTGGTAACTTCCAATCTCATTTAACCTATTGATAGGTCAAACACATCACAATAAAGTCAGCAATGTCTCTTTTCATTCTATCCCACCTGTAATGTAAAGACCCGTAAATTTCAAGGAAATTTTTTTCTTAATTTTCTTTGGAATTTTACAAGAACGCAGTTTCTGACGGCACCTGATTCCGAGGCCCGGTGTGCCCGGAATCATTTTCCGAAGTTCGGCTCGGGTACGTTCAGTGAACGGACGAGCGGGTTTTTCTAACTTTTTAACCGGTGCCCGGAATCAAATTCTGAGGGCACCGATGAAATCGCAGCGCCGATATTCGCTTAGAAACGCTTCTTCCGGAGTTGCGTTTGCTCGGATGTGGTTTTTAATTTTCGGGCTTAAAGTTAAGAAATAAAATAATTTTGCGACAACTTTATTTTATTTCGCTTAAGCCACTTGGAAGCCACTTGAAGCCACTTAAAGGTGGCTTGAACTGAGTTGAACTGGATAGGATGCTATCCAGAAATATCCTACCCCTTGGTAGGATATTTGTGAGGTGGGGCCCGCACGAACCCCGCCGTTTCTTTCCGCTAAGTAACGCACCCGCGAAAACCCGTCAAAGAAACTGAAAGTCAACCGACGCGTTTTCTAAATTCTTAACAGACCATTTAATTGGGCTGTTTCTTTCGTCCAATTAATTGGGCGGTTTCTTTGGTAAATTAATTCTTGGAATTAATTGTTCGTTTCTTTTTTTTTTAATCGTTGCTTGTGCGTTAATAAAATAAGATTACTCTTATTTTATTTTGGGTGGAAGCTTGTGGCGTGGGGAGAATTTGGAGGAGAGCGTTCTTCTTCGGCGAAGAACGCGAAGAACGCCGGCCTCCGGCGAAGAACGCCGAAACCGTGGAAATCAACGACGCTTCTTCCGCGACGTTTCTTCCGCGACGATCGTTCCTTTCCAAGCGACGTTCTCCCTTCGGACGCACCTCGACGACAACGGAATCAACGACGTTTCTCCGGCGACGTTTCTTCTGCGACGATCGTCCTCTTCCGCGACGAACTCGCGAGCGACAACGCTTGAGGTAGGGGTTTTAAACCCTTTTTAAAGTTGTTGATCTTTCCTTCGATCTTGAAGGTTCTTTTTCTTTGTCGGCCCTTGTTTCCGAATCTTTTTATTTATTTTAAAAAGATTGTGATGGATTTTCGTTCTAGAAAGGCCGATTGTTATCAATCTAATGCGAGGGGGGTCGGGCCGCACAAACACGGCCGAACCCCCCCTCCTTTATTCTTGTTGTTTCTTGCGGATGGAGCGAGATGGCGTGGTGCCGTCGCACCACGCGGGAATCGTACGACAACTATTGAGCGGCGCCGTCGCGCCGCGCTGTGGAACGAAATCAAACAAGATCGAGACGCCTTCGCGCCACGCCGAGAAAGTCGATCAAGCACGCGACGTCGTCGCGCCGCGCCAAAGAGGCCGCAGATTAAATTAATTTTATTTTGTTCTTGAGCGCAGATTGACGGGCGACGACAAACGAGGCCGCAAGTTAATTTTGAGGCCTCCGCAGTGAAGGTCGGGTCCCGGGATGACCGTAGGCGCAGACGGGAAGCAAATCGGACCACCGGAGCGTCTCCGGTGGCCCGCGGAAGCCGGCGGCGGCGCGGGGCGCCGGCGCGGGTCGCCGGCGCGGCGGCGCCGGCGGCCGGAGGCGGCGGCACCCCGCGGGTGTCCAGGGTGGCACCCCGCGGGTGCCGCGGGGCTGTCTGGCGACACCCCGCGGGTGTCCAGGGTGGCACCCCGCGGGTGCCGCGGGGCTGTCTGGCGACACCCCGCGGGTGTCCAGGGCGACACCCCGCGGGTGCCGCGGGGCTGTCCGGCGACACCCCGCGGGTGTCCAGCGCGACACCCCGCGGGTGCCGCGGGGCTGTCCGGCGACACCCCGCGGGTGTCCAGCGCGACACCCCGCGGGTGCCGCGGGGTTGTCAGGCGACACCCCGCGGGTGTCCAGCGCGACACCCGCGGGTGCCGCGGGGTTGTCAGGCGACACCCCGCGGGTGTCCAGCGCGACACCCGCGGGTGACGCGGGGTTGTCAGGCGACACCCCGCGGGTGTCCAGCGCGACACCCGCGGGTGCCGCGGGGTTGTCAGGCGACACCCCGCGGGTGTCCAGCGCGACACCCGCGGGTGCCGCGGGGTTGTCAGGCGGCACCCCGCGGGTGTCCAGCGCGACACCCCGCGGGTGCCGCGGGGCTGTCAGGCCGCTCGGCCGAGCCGAGCCGGACCGGCCCTGGCCGGGCGGGGCCGGGACAACCGGGTCGGACCCGGTTCGGGCCGACCCAGGGGGGGGTCGGGCCGGGTCGGCCCGGACCCGGACCCCCCCCCCCGTTTTCGGACCATTTCGGTCAAATTCACATATCTTGAGCTACGGACGTCCGATTGACGTGCCGTCAGCCGCGTTGTGTTCCTCTTAGTGAGACGGATCTTTTGGCATACTCCGCCCGAGGTTTGGACGCAAGTGGAGTACGGTCGGGTTGGTTTTGCCTTAAAAACCAACCGGGCCCCGGGGACGAGAATGCCAATAACTCTCAGACCGGGCGTCCGATCGACGCACCGTCTGTTGCGTTGAGTTCCTGTTTACGATACGGAACTTTTGACATCCTTCGCCCGAGTTTTGGATACAGATAGTAGTGGCCGGGTTGGATCGCACCCGAAATCCAACCGGGCCCCTGGAACGGAAAAGATGATATCTTTCAGACAGGACGTCCGTTCGACGAACCGTCAGCGGCGTTGGTGTTTACGTTTAGTAACGGTCCCTATGAGTATACCCTATGAGAGTTCGGGGTACAGTTGAGATACGGCCGGGATTGGTTTTGCTCACGAAACCAACCGGGCCCCTGGGACGAAAAGGCTAATAACTCACAGACCGGGCGTCCGATCGACGCGCCGTCTGTTGCGTTGAGACCCCTGTGACGAGGCGGTCCTTTGAGATACTTCTTCGTGAGACCTTGAGATACTTGGAGTATCGAACAGTAGCTCATGGAGCGGACCCTCCCGGAGACGAGCGTGCAGAGTACGGAGACCGTGTAGCCGGCTGAGACCTGACGACTGCTTGACCGACTCGACTTGGAGTGAGTCGACTAGCCCAGTGGACGGAGCGCCCGGTATTTGGCGACAGACCCACGGCGGACGGAGCGCCCGGTAGTTGGCAGCAAACCCGCGGTACTCGACAGGAGGAGTACCTCAGTAGGCTATTTGGGTGAGCGCCCGGTATTTGGCGACAGACCCTCAGCGGACGGAGCGCCCGGTAGTTGGCCGCAAACCCGCAGTACTCGACAGGAGGAGTACCTCAGCAGTCTTAGGTTAGTGAGCAGTACCTCGGAGTCGTGACAGGACCACTGTACACTCTAGAGACGGAGCTCTTCAGTAGCTACGGTTTCGATAATGAAAAATCCTGGTTGAGCTGAGTCAATGAATCTTTGCGTTTCCTCATGATTGAGATGGGTCGCTTGATAACTTAGGTATATGTATGGGCATGTACCTGGGTGATGGTTATCCGTTGATTTCATGATTTTTGTGTATCCTTGTGATTGGATGGGCTACTTGATGACTTAGGTATATGTATGGGCATATACCTAAGTAGAGTCTGATGTTACTTCGTGATTGCTGTCTTTGCTTTGTGGATATCCATGTTGGATTTAGTGAGACCTTAAGGGTCTCGGGGTCCCTACTGAGTAGCTTATACTCACCCCTGCACGGGCTATGCCCGCACTTCGTTGTGTTGGTTGCAGACGACGGACAGCGCAGATCGCAGTTGAGGCTTGCGGAGCAGGTCGGTACCCGGAGGAGGACCACTGGGCGGACGTACCCGGAGTAGACAACAGGACCCGAGGAGTAGAGGAGCTATCTGTACCTACCCTTCAGGTAGGATCCGTGGTGGACGATCCAGGAGCTGAGCCATCTGTACCTACCCAACAGGTAGGAATCGAGGAGGACGACCCAGGAGCCGGTTCGTTCTTCCAGCTGCTGTTTTTCCCTTTCGAGTTGTACTTTACAGTTGGGCTTGTATTTCCGGCCCTTTTTCTTTTCTTCGCTTGTGTTTACTTTTCCGCTTGCTTACTCTGTGGTGTTTGTTTGCTTTTGTAATGGCAATGCCTTCCCAGTTATCGGGATTTACGCCATTGGTGCTAGTCGCCAGCCCCTGGCCTATGGAAGGCGGGCTTGGGGTAGTCACGGCACAGGCCCCGAGGTCGGGTCGTGACAGATTGGTATCAGAGGTGGTCAGTTCTACCGTAGACTCTGATCTTTCTTTCTATGAAGCAATAGTGTTAAGGGTACCGAGTGTGGTTTTCAGTTCAGGGAGTCCAGTGTTGGTGCGGGCGGCCGACGTATCCATACACCAGGACCCTGGAAACTGATTTCCGACTTTGTGCACGAAAACACTGATTGCGTGTGTGTTTTAAAAGGTTTCCCCCCTTAAAACAGCTCAAACCAGGTCAGCTCACCAGGTATAATCGTTTGACCGTGTTACGTTGTTCCTTTCAGGATGCCTTTTCTCGGACGACCAGCTAGAGCCCGGAGGGATGTGCGTACTGATAGTCTGTCGAGCGACAAGGCTTCGGTACAGGGCCCTCTTGCAGTTGAGGCACCAGCGGAGGCACCAGCGATACTACCATACGTTGGGCCACCGATGCCACCAGCCCCAGCAGTAGGCGATGCCCGCTACTTGCGCGCACTGCATGAGTTCCAGCGCCAGAGGCCACCCAGGTTCGGGGGAGAGACGGACCCGCAGGCGGCTGAGGATTGGCTGGAGGCTGTGGTGGGAGTCTTCAGGCTAGTGGGGACGCCATCAGACTTCATGGTGACCTTTGCTGCCAGCCTTCTTCAGGCAGCAGCAGGCAGGTGGTGGAGCCACTTGTTCCAGTTTTGCGATGGGATGGCTTTCACATGGGAAGACTTCGAGACCTTCTTCAGGGTGGAGTTTGTGCCAGTAGCTCTACACCCCGAGGGTGTTCGGGAGCTGCTGCCTTTGCCGCGTGTTTTTCGATCAGAAGCCGAGTCATCTGTGGGCTGTAGACAGATTATGGAGAGGTCTAGGAGGACCAGACAAGCAGTTGGGCGATCTCGGGTTTTAGGACCGGTGGTGCGGGGCACCCGGAGAGGGAACAGAGCCAGCCGTGCAAGGAGCAGGTTGTGTTACTCATGCCGCGGAAAGGGTCACCTGGCACGTGACTGTCCGACTCCTCGTACAGTTGATCCATAGGCTTTTGAGGAGCCACCGAGGCAGAGGCAGCGACGAATGCTTGAGCAACAGTAGAGCAGTGGACAAGGCAGTAGAGATCCTGGAGCAGGTGGGCAGGAGCGGAGCTAGTGGATACGTCTCTTGTACTTCTAGTTCCATGTTGATGTTGTTTTTGTGTCTTTGTACCATGAGCTGCAATAAAATAAAGACACGTATCTTGTGATGTTTGCCTTCCTGTCCTCTTTTGTGATGTTACTGAGTGGTCCCGGTTAAACTGTTGACTTGACCCTCACTTTCGAGATTTCAACTGGAGGAGACCCAGTGACCTCACACCGATGCCGACAGTGTGACTCGACCCTTGGAGGCGAGAGTGACAGTTGGATCTCTTAGTAGTTACGTCGAGGCCTTACGACGTCATCCATGGCATGAATGCATCCTTCATGCCAGGATTGACTGTATTAGGCAATGGGCGTGGTTCATCTAGAGAGGGGATGAGACCAGGTTTCTCTTTTCGGCAAAGGAGAAATTTTAGCAGCTCTTCCAGATCATATGCAAAGGAGGTGCAGTCATCCAGGAGCGGATGAAGACTGCACAGTGCAGTAAGAAACAGGAAACCAGTGCCAGTCTTAGAGACTCGGGCGTGTTAAATGTTTCAAGAAGAGGAAGCTTAAAGGAGAGATGAGTCTACAAAGCAGCAGACGTGGAGGCACTGCTAGGTGAGCAGCATGAGGTGGTGTACATCCTAGCATGCTACAACCACCCGCCTTGGTTATTCCCGCCAGGCTCAGGGAGCTGAATGGCGGAGGAAGAGTGCAGCTGCATGCGGTCAAGGAGTGTGACCCAATGGCTCTAGAAATGATTCAAGGGACAGTCTATGTCCACTACTAGCTGCTGTAGTAACAGACGTCGGTATGAATCATTCCTCGCTTCCACAAATCTTGTTCCAGACCTAGAGTTTCCGGTAAGCCGTGAACTTGACCCTCACGTCTGGAGATACCTTGGGAGGAGACTCGATAATCACACTTACGCCGGCGGTGTGGTCAGACCTTCGAGGCGAGAGTTCTGGTTGGAATCTCTTGGTGGCAGCGTCGAGGCCTTACGACGTTAGTTTGAGTATGGAATGAGCAATAACTGTTCACACTCAAATTGACGGTATTAGGCAAACGTTGGGGTGGGTTTTCCTTGGTCGGCGTAAAAAGGAAACCCCAGGCAGTGCAGGGTAACTCTTGCACAGGAGGGTGCGACCGATCATTCTTGAGTCGGTCAACCTTACTCTCATAGCAGCAGTCGTTTTGAGTTTCAGTTCTAACAGAAATGGGGACCTCTGGAGTTCGGGGATGACGACCACGTCTTCTTACGGGTCTCACCTCGACGAGGTTTACGGAGATGTGGCCTGGGAGGCAAGTTATCTCCGAGGTTCAACGGACCTTTCTAGGTCCTCAGCTGGGTAGGCGAGGTGGTTTACCGCTTGGCCCATCCACTTCAGTTGCACTAGGTGCACGACGTTTTCCACGTATCCCAACTGAGGAGATACGTGCTCAACCCCCTCGCGTATCATCGACCATGAGGAGATAGACGGTGGCGATGAGTGTCTTATACAGAGGTTCCTATGGGAATCGAGGATCGACAGGAGCGGATCCTAGGAGGATGGTCGATTCCTCTTGTGCACTTTCTTTGGCAGCGCGGGAACCTCCAGGTGAGCACATGGGAGCGGAAGGCTCAGATGCGTGCTCAGTACCGCTTTGTTTCCCTAAGTTTGTGGTGAAGCTTTACGGGGACGTAAAGCCCTGTGGTGGGAGTAATGTAAAGACCCGTAAATTTCAAGGAAATTTTTTTCTTAATTTTCTTTGGAATTTTACAAGAACGCAGTTTCTGACGGCACCTGATTCCGAGGCCCGGTGTGCCCGGAATCATTTTCCGAAGTTCGGCTCGGGTACGTTCAGTGAACGGACGAGCGGGTTTTTCTAACTTTTTAACCGGTGCCCGGAATCAAATTCTGAGGGCACCGATGAAATCGCAGCGCCGGTATTCGCTTAGAAACGCTTCTTCCGGAGTTGCGTTTGCTCGGATGTGGTTTTTAATTTTCGGGCTTAAAGTTAAGAAATAAAATAATTTTGCGACAACTTTATTTTATTTCGCTTAAGCCACTTGGAAGCCACTTGAAGCCACTTAAAGGTGGCTTGAACTGAGTTGAACTGGATAGGATGCTATCCAGAAATATCCTACCCCTTGGTAGGATATTTGTGAGGTGGGGCCCGCACGAACCCCGCCGTTTCTTTCCGCTAAGTAACGCACCCGCGAAAACCCGTCAAAGAAACTGAAAGTCAACCGACGCGTTTTCTAAATTCTTAACAGACCATTTAATTGGGCTGTTTCTTTCGTCCAATTAATTGGGCGGTTTCTTTGGTAAATTAATTCTTGGAATTAATTGTTCGTTTCTTTTTTTTTAATCGTTGCTTGTGCGTTAATAAAATAAGATTACTCTTATTTTATTTTGGGTGGAAGCTTGTGGCGTGGGGAGAATTTGGAGGAGAGCGTTCTTCTTCGGCGAAGAACGCGAAGAACGCCGGCCTCCGGCGAAGAACGCCGAAACCGTGGAAATCAACGACGCTTCTTCCGCGACGTTTCTTCCGCGACGATCGTTCCTTTCCAAGCGACGTTCTCCCTTCGGACGCACCTCGACGACAACGGAATCAACGACGTTTCTCCGGCGACGTTTCTTCCGCGACGATCGTCCTCTTCCGCGACGAACTCGCGAGCGACAACGCTTGAGGTAGGGGTTTTAAACCCTTTTTAAAGTTGTTGATCTTTCCTTCGATCTTGAAGGTTCTTTTTCTTTGTCGGCCCTTGTTTCCGAATCTTTTTATTTATTTTAAAAAGATTGTGATGGATTTTCGTTCTAGAAAGGCCGATTGTTATCAATCTAATGCGAGGGGGGTCGGGCCGCACAAACACGGCCGAACCCCCCCTCCTTTATTCTTGTTGTTTCTTGCGGATGGAGCGAGATGGCGTGGTGCCGTCGCACCACGCGGGAATCGTACGACAACTATTGAGCGGCGCCGTCGCGCCGCGCTGTGGAACGAAATCAAACAAGATCGAGACGCCTTCGCGCCACGCCGAGAAAGTCGATCAAGCACGCGACGTCGTCGCGCCGCGCCAAAGAGGCCGCAGATTAAATTAATTTTATTTTGTTCTTGAGCGCAGATTGACGGGCGACGACAAACGAGGCCGCAAGTTAATTTTGAGGCCTCCGCAGTGAAGGTCGGGTCCCGGGATGACCGTAGGCGCAGACGGGAAGCAAATCGGACCACCGGAGCGTCTCCGGTGGCCCGCGGAAGCCGGCGGCGGCGCGGGGCGCCGGCGGCCGGAGGCGGCGGCACCCCGCGGGTGTCCAGGGTGGCACCCCGCGGGTGCCGCGGGGCTGTCTGGCGACACCCCGCGGGTGTCCAGGGAGGCACCCCGCGGGTGCCGCGGGGCTGTCTGGCGACACCCCGCGGGTGTCCAGGGCGACACCCCGCGGGTGTCCAGCGCGACACCCCGCGGGTGCCGCGGGGCTGTCCGGCGACACCCCGCGGGTGTCCAGCGCGACACCCCGCGGGTGCCGCGGGGTTGTCAGGCGACACCCCGCGGGTGTCCAGCGCGACACCCGCGGGTGCCGCGGGGTTGTCAGGCGACACCCCGCGGGTGTCCAGCGCGACACCCGCGGGTGACGCGGGGTTGTCAGGCGACACCCCGCGGGTGTCCAGCGCGACACCCGCGGGTGCCGCGGGGTTGTCAGGCGACACCCCGCGGGTGTCCAGCGCGACACCCGCGGGTGCCGCGGGGTTGTCAGGCGGCACCCCGCGGGTGTCCAGCGCGACACCCCGCGGGTGCCGCGGGGCTGTCAGGCCGCTCGGCCGAGCCGAGCCGGACCGGCCCTGGCCGGGCGGGGCCGGGACAACCGGGTCGGACCCGGTTCGGGCCGACCCAGGGGGGGTCGGGCCGGGTCGGCCCGGACCCGGACCCCCCCCGTTTTCGGACCATTTCGGTCAAATTCACATATCTTGAGCTACGGACGTCCGATTGACGTGCCGTCAGCCGCGTTGTGTTCCTCTTAGTGAGACGGATCTTTTGGCATACTCCGCCCGAGGTTTGGACGCAAGTGGAGTACGGTCGGGTTGGTTTTGCCTTAAAAACCAACCGGGCCCCGGGGACGAGAATGCCAATAACTCTCAGACCGGGCGTCCGATCGACGCACCGTCTGTTGCGTTGAGTTCCTGTTTACGATACGGAACTTTTGACATCCTTCGCCCGAGTTTTGGATACAGATAGTAGTGGCCGGGTTGGATCGCACCCGAAATCCAACCGGGCCCCTGGAACGGAAAAGATGATATCTTTCAGACAGGACGTCCGTTCGACGAACCGTCAGCGGCGTTGGTGTTTACGTTTAGTAACGGTCCCTATGAGTATACCCTATGAGAGTTCGGGGTACAGTTGAGATACGGCCGGGATTGGTTTTGCTCACGAAACCAACCGGGCCCCTGGGACGAAAAGGCTAATAACTCACAGACCGGGCGTCCGATCGACGCGCCGTCTGTTGCGTTGAGACCCCTGTGACGAGGCGGTCCTTTGAGATACTTCTTCGTGAGACCTTGAGATACTTGGAGTATCGAACAGTAGCTCATGGAGCGGACCCTCCCGGAGACGAGCGTGCAGAGTACGGAGACCGTGTAGCCGGCTGAGACCTGACGACTGCTTGACCGACTCGACTTGGAGTGAGTCGACTAGCCCAGTGGACGGAGCGCCCGGTATTTGGCGACAGACCCACGGCGGACGGAGCGCCCGGTAGTTGGCAGCAAACCCGCGGTACTCGACAGGAGGAGTACCTCAGTAGGCTATTTGGGTGAGCGCCCGGTATTTGGCGACAGACCCTCAGCGGACGGAGCGCCCGGTAGTTGGCCGCAAACCCGCAGTACTCGACAGGAGGAGTACCTCAGCAGTCTTAGGTTAGTGAGCAGTACCTCGGAGTCGTGACAGGACCACTGTACACTCTAGAGACGGAGCTCTTCAGTAGCTACGGTTTCGATAATGAAAAATCCTGGTTGAGCTGAGTCAATGAATCTTTGCGTTTCCTCATGATTGAGATGGGTCGCTTGATAACTTAGGTATATGTATGGGCATGTACCTGGGTGATGGTTATCCGTTGATTTCATGATTTTTGTGTATCCTTGTGATTGGATGGGCTACTTGATGACTTAGGTATATGTATGGGCATATACCTAAGTAGAGTCTGATGTTACTTCGTGATTGCTGTCTTTGCTTTGTGGATATCCATGTTGGATTTAGTGAGACCTTAAGGGTCTCGGGGTCCCTACTGAGTAGCTTATACTCACCCCTGCACGGGCTATGCCCGCACTTCGTTGTGTTGGTTGCAGACGACGGACAGCGCAGATCGCAGTTGAGGCTTGCGGAGCAGGTCGGTACCCGGAGGAGGACCACTGGGCGGACGTACCCGGAGTAGACAACAGGACCCGAGGAGTAGAGGAGCTATCTGTACCTACCCTTCAGGTAGGATCCGTGGTGGACGATCCAGGAGCTGAGCCATCTGTACCTACCCTTCAGGTAGGAATCGAGGAGGACGACCCAGGAGCCGGTTCGTTCTTCCAGCTGCTGTTTTTCCCTTTCGAGTTGTACTTTACAGTTGGGCTTGTATTTCCGGCCCTTTTTCTTTTCTTCGCTTGTGTTTACTTTTCCGCTTGCTTACTCTGTGGTGTTTGTTTGCTTTTTTAATGGCAATGCCTTCCCAGTTATCGGGATTTACGCCATTGGTGCTAGTCGCCAGCCCCTGGCCTATGGAAGGCGGGCTTGGGGTAGTCACGGCACAGGCCCCGAGGTCGGGTCGTGACATGTAATACTCTTGAAGATCTCTGTACATCTTAGAATGTCCAGGATGAACTGAAAATGGGGAACTATGAGCTTCACATAATAACTCTCTCTTTAACATTGAATCACAAGGCACACATAATAACTTCTCAAACCTAAAAACACAATCATTATCAATGTTAAAATTAGGCAGCATACACTTCTGAACCAACTCTACCTTTTTCTGCACCTCACTTTCTTCCTTCTGCACTTTCTTAATTCTGTCTGATTGAGATGATTTTACTAACAATTGAAACAAAATAAGGGAATTTCCTACACCAACAATTTTTATTCAAAATTTCATCAAATCATTAATCAAAGTATCTAGTTCCAAATGTATCATGGTTAATGTAGCATTACTTTTCTAAGTCAAAGCATCTGCCACTTTATTTTCCTTTAGTGGATGGTAATGAATCATGCAATTATAATATTTTATTAATTCCATCCATCTCTTCAATCTCATGTTCAATTCTTTCTAAGTAAATATATACTTTACACTTTTTTGGTTAGTATATATGTCACATTTTACTCCATACAGATGATGTCTCTAAATATTTAAAGAAAAAACCAAAAATAGCTATTTCTAAATCATGTCTAGCGTAATTTAACTCATGATGTTTCAACTGTCATGATGCATAAGAAATTACATGATGATTATGAATTAATACATAACCAAGTCCTTTCAATGAAGCATCACTATTTATAACAAATTTACTATATTTTTAAGGTAGTGTTAAAATTGGATCATTCACCAATATTCTTTTCAATTCCTGAAAATAATAATCACATTCTTCTGTCCAAATGAACTAAACACCATTTCGAGTAAAAAATTTTAGTGGGATAGATTACCATGAAAAACAATCAAAAAACCTCTGGTAATAACCTACTAAAGTAGGAAAACTACCAATCTTGGTTATATTTGTGGGTCTTGGACATTCTTTATCATCTTTTTCTAACAGGATCAATATTTATTCCATTTTTTGAAACAATGTGACCAAGGAATGAATTTTTTTTGTATCCAAAACTCAAACTTGTTGAATTTCCCATAAATTTTATTTTCTTTTAAGGATTGCAAAGAACCCTTAAATTACTTTCATGTTCCTCTTTACTTTTGTAATAAACCAAAATATCATCAAAAAACAAAACCAAAAACTTATCCAAGAACTCACAAAAAATTATATTCATAAGATCCATGAATACAGTAGGTGCATTAGTTAACCTAAAAGGAATAACTAAAAATTTATAATGGCGATATATAGTATGAAACATGGTCTTAGGAATGTATAATTCCTTTAATTTCAATTGATCGTACCCCGAAATCAAGTGAATCTTCAAAAAATAATGATCACCCTTAAGATAATCAAACAAATAATATATATGAGGAAAAGGATAAACTTTCTTTACAATGATGTTATTCAATGCCCTATAATAAATGAAAATTATCATGGAAACAATTTTTTTTAATATACAAGATCAGAGCACACCATGGTGATGTTCTAGGTTGAATGAAAACTTTATCTAAAAACTCCAGAAATTGCTTCTTTAACTCTAAAAGTTTAATTTGAGTCATTCGATATGGGATTTTAAAATTGGCTTTGCATCAGGAAATAAGTCAATAGAAAATTCAACTTCATAGTCAGGTATTATACCAGAAAACTCGTCAAGATAAACATAAAGATACTAATTTACCACTTGCGCATCATTAATATCAACAGTTCCTTTGTTTTCAACAATATGTGGAAGGTCACATTAATTTCCAAATTTTACTATTTTCTCAGATTGCTGATATTTTATCAAAATTAAGGTTTCATTATTATACACAATCTAAAATTTTATCTGAAAATAAACCTCTTTAACTCTGTAGTCAATCTTAGCATGATAGATGGAAATCCAATCCATACCAAAAATAACATCAAATTATACTATATAAAAAACAAAATGTTTTGATGGTAGATTATTTTCACACGCAAGGATGGAAAGGTTCTCATAATTTCTTTTTGCCTCGACATTTCCTCCTGGTATTTTTAGCATAAGTACAGGATTCATATCATGAGATGGAATTCCCAATTCACTAGAAATTTTCTCAGAAATTAAAGAATGTGTAGAACCTAAATCAAACAACACATTGGCATAATCTGAAAAAACAAATGGTGTACATGAAACAACATCATTCGATGACCAAACATCAGTTGAAGTAGTTGCAAAGGATTTCACCACCCATTTCTGCTTGTAGTTCGGCAGCTTTCTCTTAGTTGAGTTCTTCGTTGGATACTCATTTTCATAATGACCCATTTCATTGTGATTATAAAATTTTACTAATTGTAAATTAGATTTTGTCTTACCATTACCCTAATCTTTTATAGTGCAATTATGAGCCTTATGTCCCATATTACCACATCGATAGCACTTAATAAAATTCAAAAGGCATTCCCCAATGTGCTTTTTACAAAAATTTTCACAAACTGTAATCTTAAGTTTCTTACCAACATACTTTTTTCAATAGTTCTTACCTTCTATTTGCCGCCTTGACCTCTTATTATTCTGTTTTATCAATGAACACCGGATCATTGGAAAACTCCATTTCTACCATTTCCGCACATCGAAAAAGTTTTTCATAACTTTTGACCTCACAAGAATCTAAATCCCTTCGATACATTGGATTTAATCCTAAAAAAATGTTTCATTTTACTATCAAGATCTCTTTTGAAATTTGGATCATACTTTTCCAGTTGAGTGCATTTTTCTTCATAAGCAGCCACTGATTCATTTTCCTTCCTCAATTTAAAGAATTGTTTTTCCATCATAATAAGATCCACCTTATGAAAATATTTCTCGAAAAGCATACCTATAAATTCATACCAGTCCATAGAGTCAATCTCCTCCATATCCCTGGTATTTTTAACCATCGACCACCACTGATCGGATTCACATTCAAAATGATAAATAGAAATATTATCTTTTCGATATTCTGAACACCTCATTATATCAAAAATATTATATAGTGCCTTAATACACCCTTCATCAAGCATTGGGTTAAATGATACTTTGAATGATGGGGGTTGTTACCTCATGAAATGCTCTACTACTGACATGTTCCTCTGTGGTAGATCTAGCTGATCTCGTACATGTATACCACCACCATTTATTGCATGATTCAAATGTTCCAACACTAATAGAAACTGTTCAGTTATAATTTCGACCATCTTAGGTTACTAATTTGGAAGGTTTTCTTCCTCCGGATGTCATCCCATCATAGCGTCCATGTTTCCTCTACGGAAAACCAGTCTGAACATAGAAATATCTTAGTCAAATAAACATAGTAATCTGTAAATTCTATATCATTTCAATTTGACCATAAATTAATTTATGGATATTAATTTTAGAATATATTAACTCCTATGGTTATATAAACTGACCTTTGATACCAACTATAAGTACCCACCCTTAAAAATTTTATAATCATTAATTATATTAATAATTCACATAGAGGATATTTTCAGGTTTAGAGTTTTAGATAATTAATACATAACTACTACATTACATCTCAAATATTATAAAGATGAAATTTCTACTAAGTATCCATTTTTTCATAAAATAAAAACTCTTTAAAGAAAACAAGAAATTTTTTTCTAGATATAAATCTTCTTGAATTTTTTCTTTCTCTTACACTTCCTTATACCCTATGAAAAACATTTCAAAAAGATGGGATGAGTATAAAAATCTCAGTAAGGGTTATAAAATAAGAAAAATAGGAAAATATTAGTTCATAAATACATACATAACATAATCTATTTTACATACCTCATGAATCATAAGATTTATCAATAACACATAGATATCATAAATCATAAAAGGAAACTTATGACATTCATATCATACTTACATTGTAGCTTTTACATCTACATAGGGGGTTAAATTGTTATACTCGTCACAGTATATTCCAAAAATCCCATAAGGGAAACATTAACATTTACCTATGTCACGTTACCCATTGCATTGGAGAGCTATCTTAGTCTCACCCACCCTAGGTTAATTATGGAAGAACCCGTATATGTAAACGACGCCCAACAACTATAACACATAAAATAAGCATAAGAGAAAAATATAATTTCCACATTGCAATCAAAATATATCATTTAAAGATATTGAAATAACCAATTCTTTCTCAAAACCATTTTCAATTCCAAAATTTTTAAAAAGGTTATGTGGTATTTATTTTCCTTTCAAAAAAATACTACGTCTTGTTAAAGAATCCAAAGATAAAATAATACTCACAGCGGAAAAAGGGTCATTGTCACCACGTACCTTAAAAAGAAACATTCCTTTTTTTCAATTTGTAAAATGCTAAGTAGAAAAAATATTCCCTTGAATGAAATGAAAATAAAAAGGGTTTTATACACCAAATAAAATAAATTCATGTATAAATCAAAGTATGCCTCAAAGAAAGGTGATTGAGATGAAGTCCCTTACCATATGTCTGACTTGACTCATTCATTCTTTTATCTCATGAATAATAAACTAAAGTTAAATTCTACTTTCTTAAAAACCTTATTAATGTTTATTATTCCTTTTATATAACTTATTACCATGTTATAATCATTACATAATCATTTAAGTTAATAACATTCATTTTGTCAATATTTGCTACTTGAGTCAAAAATGAACATCTTATAATTAGAAGTTGTCCATGTGGTCAAAATTAAATTATCTTATGAATTATATTCATGATTTAGATATAATATATATCATATATACACAGTATATATATATATATATATAACAATACATAACATTTGGAGATAATAAATGAAATGCATCGTTCATGAGGATGGTAAGTCGTACGTACGCATGAATGCTACTATCATCTCTATTTCGTATTTAATGGAAAGAAAACATAATGATACATAGTTATATAATAATTACAGTATAATATCATATATAATTTCATTAACTCCATCTTTTATACATTCCACATATGGAATTAATGAGTCATATCACATTGAGGGGGTGGTAGTTTTCACTTCCTCATAAGAAATTATCGTATTTATTCGTATTAGAAACCATAATGTTATAATATAAATGAAAATTACAGAAGAATAGAGAAAATATAAACATAATATATATCATATATAAATATAATTTCCTCATAATTTCCACCATGAGAGGAGGTTGGAGATAACTGAACAAGCATCATTTCGTAAGGTAGTAGTTCGTTGTCAATAGAAACAGTATGTTTGTATCCATTTGATGGTGGTGTGTGGAAGTTTAATTTAAATACTTCTCCTAAAAACATACTAGTATATTTAATATACTATTGTCTTTATAAATTAATGGAATAAAGAGATTTTATGTGGTTAGAGAAGGAAAATAAAATAAAAAACGAGACGGAAGATGTTACCTTTAAATCGGGTAACTCTCTTTGGTTTGAACCAAAAGGATTTTTTGAATATCTTTCGACCTAGAGGAAGGATTATAATACTATGATAGGTATGTTGGGGTATTTTTTGGTATATTTTGGATGATACAAGGGTATTTAGATGTGTGTTTAATGGGTTAGAGGTGGTGGACTTTTATAAGAGGGAGGAGGGGATCTTTAGGAATATTTAAAAGTATTAATTTATTATAAAATTATTTTCAGTTTCAAAAGGTGAAAACCATATTTAATTTTAATAAAAGGAGTATATAATTCTAAATAAAATCATCAAATAATAATTTTATAGGTTTTGGATAGCTTTTAATCCTTATCATTTTTATTTTACCATTTGTTAACTTAATTAACTTTTACCATGTCCTTTTATATATTCATACTATATGGTTAATATATTTACTATAAAATTACAAAAGATCAAAAATGGATCATTAATGATATAATTAACATCATATTTGTCATTTGGCCAAATATTATATTTTCTGGACTATTTTAACATTTAATAAAATATTGACTGATTTAAAAACACTTTTATGTCAATTTTAATACTATTCAGGTCATGACTTTTTAAAAAATCCAAACATTTATGATTATTTTGAAAAACAATCATTAATTCAAAGAAAAAAATTCATTATAATCTATGAAATACTTGTAAGGCATAAGAAGGTTCAAAATAAATTTATTTTAATATTTATAATATCATCTATTTGAATCCTTCATTAATGAAGCTATTACTTCATCACCATTGTGTCATAATTAAATTTATGTATATAATGTCAAAAAAAAATATAAATAAAATACCAGGATGTTGGAAATATTTTTATCATTCAAAAGAATGTTTTTAGTTTAATAGATCATGTATATGACCCCATATACAAATTGTTTTAGTAAAAAGATTCATGTTTAAGATATTTGTATTTAAAAAAAGTTATTAATGTCATTATATTACTAAAGTGGATTTCAAAGGCAAAAAGTCTCACCCAAGGATTGTCATGGTCATCCATTACTGATCCAATAAGTTTATTAGACGTGTTAAGGTAATTTTATATTATTATAATATTATTTTTACCTTGAATTACCCTATTAACATTTAACCATGGTAAACAAAAATCAAAAGCTATTATTCACCAAACAAATATTTTTGTCATATTGAACCAAATTTTACTTACTGATGACAACCATTTATGTCAGATTTTAGAAATTAAATTCATAGAAGCGGTAAAATTTTATTTAAATGAAAAAGTTGGTTTTTTAGCTACAATGTAGTATTTTTCACTATTCATAAAAAATTTAACATTTTCAAAAAAATACCAAAAATTCACCCAAATATAATTTTGATATTCTGAATTCAAAAATGATTTCTATTTTACCAAATTCAAAACATATTTGTTTCATTAATTAATTTAAAATTAATTTCTATTGTCAAAACCAAAAAGAGTGTTTTTAAGAAATAATAACTATCAAAATATTGAGACTTGTTTATACCCAATTTAAAATATAAATTACTTCCAATGACTAAAATTGGATTAAATTGATATAATATAATCCAATAACACTTTAAAACTAATAAAAATATCAATCTAACTATATAAATAAATTACATTAAAAGGCAGTTTTGAATTAAAATACATTATTTTTCACTATTCATTAAAAATGAACATTATCATACTAATACAAAAATTTCATCCAAAATAATTTTTGATTTCTTGATTCTATAGAAGAATTTTATTTTGTCAAATATAACATTTAAAATATCTAGAAACTATATTTAAAATTGTTTCTTCATTCAAAAGATGACAAATCAACCTTTTAAAGAATATTAGAGTATTTGTGCTTAAAATTGGATTCATCCACATTTTAAGCCTATAAATTTTATTGGATAAATGAAAAAAAAATTTAAAACATGTGTAATAATATTGTAGACAGATAAAATGAAAGGGGGATTAATAGATATAGATCTTGATAGGAAACAATATTTTAAAACATTACTGATTAATACGTCTTAGAAGAGATAATGTCTTATAGCTCATAGGATTTCTGCTTTCTTAATAGGTGAACAATCCTTTATGGGGTTCACATCAAAATTTACTAAGACAGTGGTATATATTTTTTTACTCAATTAAAGTCTTAGGAAAAAGATATTTAAGATGTGGAGAATAGTGTATACTTTATCAAAGATTGTTCATAAGAAAATTCCTTACAATATTTAGGTTGATGGAATGATAGTTGTAATAGTGGTTGAAATTTGATTACCCATAATTATTTTGTATTTTATTGATGAGTTGGTGGAGGGAATAATTATTACAATAGATTAAAAAAATAGTGGTTGGATATATATGGGAAATGAGATAAGGTCTCATCCAATATTTCCTAGGGTATGGGACCAGTAGAATGATTCCCATGTAGTAAATTGATATACCAATTCCCAAAGTGTCGAACCCCAACTTACATATGTTTCTAGTAGAAAACTTTCTTCTATATAAAGAATATTTGTTAGTATTTTTCATGGATGATTATTATGGATGCATTTTACCAAGATCAGGGATCAAAAATACATATTGATGTTTCGATTAAATCTTGTTGAGAGTCATATGGTAGTGTGGTATGTACTTTTCAGAAGGTGGGTAACACACCATTTAATAGAAAGTGATAACTCCTCACAAAAAAAACATGTACATGCGGTAATAAAAACTAATAGAGGACCTTATATGGTGTATTGTACTATCAAGAAAGATTTTTTCTTATTTCTATATTATTAGAAACTACAGAACCAATTATACTAATATTTTTTTATAATCAATTGGTCCTTCAAATGGAATTGATTCCATAACAAATGAGAAATTATATTTAACATAGAGATAGAACTTTTCGAGTATGTAAGTATCCATGCCATATGATCATAGTGGTATAAAAGCAAATATCATAGTATATTCATTTTTATTGACAATAAAATGTATCATATAATTATTGGAATAGATAAATTTATTAGGTTTGTGTAATACCCAGATATTATTCGAACACTTTTTCAATAGTGTATACGACAGACATAACAAATCATAAATGAACAATGAAATATTTTAATTTAAATATGACTATTATATCATAGCTACTGAATTGGGGAGGTATGAAAAAGAATAATTTTTTTTGATAAATAGTGGTCATACTCAATAAAATTGTATTTATTAATTATTAGGAAATAAACACATAATTATTTAGTAAATTCTTCTTATTTCACAAAAACGTGTTTTCATTAAATATGATTTTATTTTATTTATTGAGAAAATAATATAACTAATATATTCAAACATTATAGAATCAATTCGATGAAAATAAATTCATTTTATATTTAATTATATTAATTTTACCTTTGGGTGAATATGTGTGACTTTTATTAAAAGTTTGTTTTTTTAAGGAATAGTGAAAAATATTTTTTTTTAAAACAACATTATTTCATGAATTTAAAATGAAATAATTTTTTTAAATGGTTTTATAGAAAATTTATTTCAATTATATTATAAATTATTAAATTATGTCCTTTTGAATAATTTTTATACATTAATTTATAATAACGACATTTTAATAATTAAAAAATCATTTATTTGAAAATCTGTTTTTCCCTGAATTTTGCGTTTTAATCGTAAATTATTCTCTACCAGTTGTTGAATTAGAATATTTAAAAATAGATTCCATATTAATAATCATGATTCCATAATTTGGTAATCATTTATTTTTATTTTTTTCATTATGAGTAGTAATTTTATTAAATAATGTTCAAAATTGTAATGCTTAAATGAGTAATATTGGGTAAAAATATTATAAAAATGACTATAAGCAGTCCAAAACATGTTATAATTTTATTTTTGGAGTATATATCACCACTAAACATCCAAATGTAGAATATATGACATTTTTTCTAATTGGACATTATTTTTACCTTTATAATACTAAAGTGATAGATAAAGTCAAAAATGACCCTTTTATTTTTTTTATATTTATAATATTATATGATACGGAAAAATAAATCTTATGGTTAGTGATAAATACCAATTTTAAATATAAATGATTTATTTTCATACTTTTAATTTAGTCATACTTTTTATTTTTGAAATACTTACCTTAAATGCTTTTACAACGCTAACACATCAATTAATTAATATATAGAAAAATAAAAGATATAATTTTAAAAAATATTAAATGTAACATAACTTGAATTAATTATGGTGTCAAAAAAATTGTCGGATTAATATAACATTTTTGTATTGATTTAAAGATTTATATTATAATTACTTAATTATCATTATGTATTTTAAAGGAATGGTGTTCAAAGAAAAATTATAGATATTTTACAATAAATAATATTTTATTTAATGAAATAAAAAATTTAAAATTAGATATTCATAAACATAAGTTATATATGGTTATAAAAATAAACCATGGTCAATTTTTATTTCATTTTTTATTTTCAGTATCGTTATTAACTACTAAAGAGTCTAAAATATTAATATTACGATAATTTTCAAAAAAGATAATGGGGGTTAAAAGTAAAAGATAATAATTAAAACAAACCAAAAGCCTATCCATGTTTTACTAGATGGGATGAATTAAAAATATCCACAAATTAAAATATAATAATATATCTTTTGATAAATGTTTTTAGGAAAAATTATTTATATTAGTTTAATATTTTATAAAATTACCAACAATGACCCTCCAATCAATTATAAAAGAAAACCTTTCATTTATATTTTTTACTACACTTTGAAACCTATATTATAAAAAAACCTACCATTTCAAATTATAAATGAAATTATAAATTTTATTGAGGCTATATAACTTTAAATATAAAATCTCTAGGTCCTTTAAGAAGGGATCTAATGTAAGTCTATCAAAGAAGAGGTAATTATCTTTATCAAATCATTCAAGTTTATTTATTTTTCTACTTCCTATAAATATTTTTTAAAAATAAAAAAATAATAAATATAGATCCATAAATATAATTTTATTTTATTATTATTAATGGAAAACCACATTCTATCTCTTTTTTATTCAATGATAATTAAAAATCACACATATGTATATGTAGTTTATTGTTTCCACATTGTGATGTAATTCAATTTCCTTGACCAAATTACTTGGATGGTTATAAAGATGGAACTAATTTTTGTATATGATATTTATGAAATAAATATTATTCTAGAACTATATTGTCATATAGTAATTCTCACCTCCTAATCCGTTTGAAAATGATAACATCGCGCATGTGAACGTGTAGACTACCACCTTCACGAAGCAATGTGATCAGTTTTTTATTTACACTTTACATGGATAGTAATAAAGATAAATTTAATGAATATATATAATATATATGATATAATAATGATTCTGTAAAGTTAAATTACTATTCATTTATCTTTTGTTCTACCTTTCATAAAGTGAAAACAACATTCATTCATATATATGTCCTACAGTCTCCATGAACGATGTAATTAATTTTTCAATATCAATATTTCCTAGATGACATTAATATCGGTATTGTAACACCCGAGATTTTTATGAGTAATATTTTGTTTTTTATATATATCATCAAAGGAATATTTCACTACACACTTTCTTGGATTACATTACACGCAATCTCGACCTTCCTCGATAGCTTGCGTCGTACGCAATACCGAGTTTCACTAAACAACGATATGCTATTAAAATATTATTAAAACTAGCCGTTATGAATAGTAATAACCACTTTTTGAAATTTTATAAATTTTATTTTTCAAAATGGACTTCATTTTTGGATTCGGAATATCAAAATTAGCCTAAGGTGAAATTTTGGTACTTTTCGGATAACTTTAATATTTTGATGAATAGTGAAAATTACTAAATTTTAATTAAAAACAACTTTTTTAATCAAAACAATTAATAGTGATAAATTATGAATTTGAGTGGTTTTAAAGTATATTTAGAATATATTTTTACCACTTAATATAATTTTTTTCATTGGACACAATTTTACAATTAAACCGAACATAAACAAGTGTCAATCTTTTGATAGTTATTATCTCTTAAAAACACGCTTTTTGTTTTGACAGCGGGAATTAATTTTAAATTAATTTCTGCCACTTCTGTGTTTTGAATTTAGAAAAATTGATTCCATATTTGGAATCAGGATGTTCAAATTGTGTAAATAGATAACTTTTAATTTTAGATATTTTGAATAATTACTGCGGTAAATATTTTATTTACCATGGTTAAGGGTTAATCGGGTAAATAAGGGTTAAAAAATAATATTATAATAATATTAAATTACCCTAAAACGTGTCTTAACGCTATTGGTTGATACATGGTCGACCATGGGCGTCTTTGGGTCGATTTTGGGACCCCATTGATCCACTTGTAAGTGATAATGACACTTTATTTTAATTAAGTTAAAATGAATACAAAAATGACACAAGCATATATCTTTTAGCAAAACAATTGTTACATAAGGTTATATATGTTAGATTTTAGATTATAAATATTCATTAGAAAGATAAAACGATTTCCTAGATAATGGTATTTTATTTGTAATTTTTAGACTTTAAATAATTTAATTTAGTTATGACACAATGATGATGCAGTAATTATCTTATTAATGAAATATTGACATAATTGATGTTATAAACACCAAAATAAATGTAATTTGAGACTTTTTATGAATTACACTAATTTTATAGGTTACTATGATATATTACTGTTGATTTAATAAACTTAGTTCGAACATATAATTCTGTTATGACTTTCACAAAAATCATATATCAAATAGTGTCAAAATTGACACAAAATAGTTTTTAAATCAAATATTATATTATTAATTGTTATTGTATTCCTAAAAATCTAAGGTTCGGCCAAATGACTTAGATAAGGATATATATATTAATAATAAACAATTTGGGGTTCGTTTGGCATGTTATAGTAAGTTTATTAACCATATAGTGAAAGAAAACAAAAAGACATGGTAAAAGTTAAATTATTTAACTTAGAGTTAAATCTAATTGATAAGGTTAAAATAATATCCTAAACTTGTCTAAATTCTATTGGTTGATAGGCTTTCGACCCATCCCCACTTTAGCTTCGAAATAAGACCCTTTGGAACCATTATAAACCGATTTTGACTTTAATATAAAATAATATTTTGAGATATTCCTAAGGTGCCCCTCTCCTCCCTTATAAAAGGGCACCTCCTCTCCTTCCTCCTCACACCAATTTGAGCACTCAAGCTCGGCCAACCCCTGCCATTTTCTCCTCTCCACTTCCCTAGAATAGTCCTAGAGGTCCTGTTCTTCTCCAAAGACCACTCTTAGTTCCTTAAGTGGAGGATTCAAAGAGGCGTTCCAAAGAAGAGGTAATATCCATTACCGATCTTTTCAATTTATTTCTTCTTCAACTTCTTCTTATTTAGTTGTTTCATGATGAAGTAATAACATCAGTATTACATAAATACTGATATGTTATTATAAATATGAAACAACCCTAATTCACCTTCTATCCATCCTACGGAAAAATGAAATCACCGCGCGTGCGTACGTACGGAATACCGTCTCCACGCCGTGGTGTAATCTATTTTTCCACCATCACTTTACAAGGATAGGTATAATGATGTAATGAGTAACTATTTATGATTATTATAAAGTAATATTGATACTGAAATAATATATATTTACTCCACTACATTTCCACGATCATAGGAACGATATCATCACTCGTGCGTACGTACGGAATACCGTCTCCACGATGTGATGCGACTCGTTCTACATGATCATCATTACATAGTAATTATATAAATGAATTGAATGAATAAATATGATATATGTTACACTAATACCATTCTGGATATAAGGTATCTATAACCTTGAAAGAAGAATAAGAATTTATTCGGCAAAACACGCGTAAGAACAAAAGGCAATAAAGACCCGAGTAACAAGTAACAATGAAATATTACTAACAAGAAGCTAAGAATATGACCATATATGATATCATATCAATATGTATGATTCTGGAATAAGTCAATAACATTATTTAAACCATTATACAGGAGCTTCGGACACATACAAGGCAAATTGGACCTAAGGTAAGGGAAATATGACAATCTCATTTTTATCCGAGATTGTTTATTCGTAAGTATTTACTGGGGTGTATTTTATCATCCACATCCATGTTCCCTCAATATGTAATATTGTTTCCATCCACTTACAATATTTTAAATCCAATTATACCCTTCGGTGAGTTTTTAGTAAAGAATATGAAAGGAATCTTTGGTCGTTTTTTTTGTACGAGGTACTTTCTTGACTTTTCCGAGAAAAGTACGAAGAATGTTTTTTTTAACTTATACGGCATGAATGGATTTTTAAAACATTATTCCCAAGAAGATTCCTTTACAAGTTTTCAAGTTTATTTTTAATCAACTTCTTTTAGTTTATAATTGTATGACATGTTAAGAAAAGAAAAGTGTTTTTGAAGAAGAAAGGATATTTTCCTCAAGAATGGAGTTCAAGTGTTTTATCAAAATTATTTTCCATCTAAGATAATAAAGAGTTCTGTTTTTATCCCTTTAATTACATTGATTTGATTATGTTGGGAGGGAATTATTTTTATGAAGTCATTTGCCTTATAAGATTTATTTTATGATGTCATGATGTTTCAAGAATCCCATTTTTGTTACATGTGTTATGCGATGATGTATGATTTATGATTATGTGGCACACATAAGAAAGGATTCATTATAAGATGGGTGGGACCTATATCTCCCTCCAATGCATTGGGTAAAGATTTTATATCTCATGATATAGACATGGCTGGAATGGAAGGTTATTTCGGTTCAGTGATACAGGACTGAAACGAGGAGTGAACTCGGTTCAGAAAGGGACTTTGTCCACTAAGATAGTCTTGGCAATGAGTCATGACTAACAAGAAATGATTTTCCATGATTATGTGTGCATGCCACAAAGTTTCAAGTTTCATGTTATGATTATGGGGATCTCATTTTCACTTCTATGATTTATTAAGATTTTATGATCTCTTTTGCTGGTTATGATTTTCAAAAAGATATGATATGATTTTTATTTCCTTTATTGCCCTTGCTGAGCATTTGAGCTCACCCTTTTATGTTTTCTTTTCCCCAGGTCAGGAAGATGGATATTAAGTAGAATATGCTAAAAGGGACCCTAGATATGATGAAATAAATGGGAGACACTGTAGAATATTTATGAACCAGTTGTTTATGTTTCCCAGTTTCTAAAGACACTATACCTATACGGTCCTTTGTGGTTTTATCATATGTTGTAATAAGTGTGCTTCAATTTTGAAGTATTAACAATGTATGTAAAGTATGGGTCGTTATAGTTGGTATCAGAGGAAAGGTATAGTCAACCTTTGGAAACTAGGATGTGAAAGCCTTAGTAAGAACCCTAAGGATAAGTCTAAGCATAGAACAAAATCTTAGTGTTTTAGAAATGGCCATGAATAACCTAGGGTAAGACCTTAAGCATGAAAATTTTATTCTTGAATTATGTGGTTTTCCTATTATAATTAGTGTTACTCACACTATTCTTCTTAGTTTTAGTCAATGGCTGGAACCCGAAGGAACCGTGTTAATACGGAATGCGA
Organism: Viscum album; assembly: GCA_963277665.1. Classification (NCBI taxonomy): domain Eukaryota; kingdom Viridiplantae; phylum Streptophyta; class Magnoliopsida; order Santalales; family Viscaceae; genus Viscum; species Viscum album. Next base: position 1,424,606,335 of record OY728156.1, on the reverse strand, counting down.
TGGGCAATGCAATGATTGTCCCCCTGAGCAACCAAACGATATGGGAGCTGGAATGCAAAATCTTGTAGCCATGCTCACAGAACTTTCTCAAGCTATGAATCATGCATGACTTCCAAACGAGCAAAGGAAGGAGCAACATTCTGTTGAATCCTTCATGAGGCAGCGTCCACCTTCTTTCAGTGGGTCTAGTGATCCATTAGTTGTTGAACAATGGATTAGTACTACTGAAAAGATATTTTCAGTTCTTCAATGTTCTGAACATGATAAAGTCATCCTAGCAGTGTATCGTTTAGAAGGAGATGCTGATCAATGGTGGAATCTTATTAAGAATACGAGGCAAAGGGATGAAATTGAGTCTATGGAATGGGACGAGTTCAAGAACTTATTTTTCAATAAGTACTTCCCTCGTATTCTCCGAACAAAGATGGAGAAAGAGTTCCTTGAACTGAAGCAAAGGGATGATGAATCTGTTAGTACCTATGAAGCAAATTTTACAAGACTTGCAAGGTACGCTTCTTGGTATTATTATCCAACCTGAGAGTAAGATCGATCGATTCTTTAGTGGCTTAAAACCAAGTCTTCGAAGGGCGTTAGCCATAAGGGACTTCAATAGCTACGAGGAAATCGTTCGATGTGCTCTCAAAGTCGAGATGGATATTGGAGTAACCCATCAGTCACATGGGTTTGATAAGAAGAGGAAGATGGAATTCAAAGGAAACTTTAAAGAGCACACTGAAAAGAAGATGAACTTTCCCTTATGCTCAAAGTGTGTAAAGAAACATGGAGGGAGTTGTCTTAAAGGGACAAGTAAATGTTTCAAATGTGGAAACGAAGGTCATCGGGCATTTGAATGCCGCGATAATGGGAAGAAGATGTCTAATGATGCAAACAAAGGAAGTGATACACAGAATGATCCTACTACACTTCAATGTTTCAAGTGCAAGGAGATGGGGCATTATGCCAATCAATGCCCAAATCCAAGGGTTGATGATGATGGTCGACGTCAACAAAATCTTAAGGATAAAGACAAAGGAAAGTCACATGCAATTTCTATCAGCGAAGTGGAGTACGATAACGAAGTGGTGAAAGGTACACTTACCATCCACTCTAAAGTAGAAAAATGTTTTATTTGATTCTGGATCCACCCACTCTTTTATTTCTAAAGAATTTTCTAAGGGTATCACTGTATTACCTCAACAATTAGATGTTGAGTTAGCTGTGACAACACCTAATGGCACAACAGTCGCATCAAAAGTTTATAACTCTTCTCTGATCAAAGTTTGTGGGAAAGTGCTTCCTGAAAATCATGTGATCCTTCCTTTAGTGGAATTTGATGTGATTATTGGCATGTATTGGCTTTCTCTACATGGAGCTCATATCAATTGCCAAAGAAGGGAAGTCACATTTCATATTCCAGATCAATCTACGATCGTCTATCAATGCAAGGATGAACATAACCTTCCAGTGGAAATTCCTTCCATCTTATGGGTCATGATTCCATTAAATGAAGGTTATTTATCTCAAATGGTTGGATAGAAACTTACGATTAAGAATATGCCCATTGTACGGGAGTTTGATGATGTCTTTCCGGAGGAATTACCGGGTCTTCCACCAAATCGTGAAGTTGAGTTTTCAATAGAACTCGTACAGGGTGCTTTGCCTATTTCAAAGACACCTTATAGAATGGCCCCAATTGAGTTGCAGGAACTGAAGAAGCAACTCCAAGAGAATCTTGATAAGGGATTCATACGCCCTAGTGCGTCACCTTGGGGAGCACCTGTTCTTTTTGTTAAGAAGAAAGATGGATCAATGAGACTCTGCATTGATTATCGAGAACTTAACGGGATCACTATCAAGAACAAATATCCTCTCCCACGCATTGATGACTTATTTGACCAACTACGCGGAGCTCAATACTTTTCCAAGATTGATCTTCGTTCAGGGTATCATCAATTAAGGGTCAAAAGGGAGGATATACCAAAGACGACTTTCCGTACAAGGTATGGACACTATGAATTTATAGTGATGCCATTTGGTCTTACTAATGCCCCTGCTATCTTCATGGATCTAATGAATAGAGTCTTTAGAGACTATCTTGATCAATTTGTGGTAGTCTTTATAGACGATATTCTTGTCTATTCAAAGAGCAAGGAAGAGCATGAAGATCACTTGAGAATTATATTGAAGACCCTGAGAAATGAGAAGCTTTATGCTAAATTTACCAAGTGTGAATTTTGGCTTCAAAAAGTTGCATTTTTGGGTCACATAATCTCAAAAGAGGGGATATCTGTGGATCCAGCAAAAACAGAGGTTATCGAAAGATGGTCGAGACCAACAACAGTAACTGAGATCCGAAGTTTTCTTGGTTTGGCTGGATATTATCGACATTTTGTAAAAGATTTTTCACGATTATCTAATCCACTCACAAAGTTGACTCGGAAAGGAGTTAAGTTTGTCTGGATAGAGGAATGTGAAGAGAATTTCAAGGAGTTGAAAAGAAGGTTATCCAGTGCACCTGTGCTCACACTGCCTTGTAGTGGAGAAAGGTTTGTGATCTACAGTGATGCATCCAAGAAGGGATTGGGGTGTGTTCTTATGCAAAATGATATGGTGATAGCTTATGCCTCATGACAGTTGAAAATCCATGAGCAAAATTACCCAACACATGATTTGGAGTTGGCTGCGGTAATCTTTGCATTAATGATTTGGAGGCATTACCTTTATGGTGAAAGGTGTGATATTTATACTGATCATAAAAGTTTAAAGTATATTTTCACACAAAAGGAGCTGAATATGCGACAAAGAAGATGGTTGGAGCTGATTAAGGATTACGACTGCTCAATCCATTACCACCCAGGGAAAGCAAACACGGTGGCAGATGCATTAAGTCGACAAGACCATGCTAGTTTATCCATGATGAGGATCACAAAAGATTCAATATTTATGGATTTACAAAGGATGGATCTTGGAATTATAATGGAAGGGGAAAAATCTTATCTTTCTCAAATGAATGTTCAACCATCTATACATGTGAAGATTAAAGAGGCACATAAAGAAGATGTCGAGTTACAAAAGAAGGTGAGAAATGTTCCTGAATTCAACCTTGATTGTGATGGGCTAATAAAGTTCAGGAATCGGGTTTGTGTTCCTCCCATCCCCGAATTAAAGAAGGAGCTGCTGGATGAGGCTCATAGTTCATCATTCTCTATTCATCCTGGAAGTACGAAGATGTATAGGGACCTGAAAGTGTACTTCTGGTGGGATGGCATGAAAAGAGATGTTGCTGAATATGTCTCTCGATGCTTGGTTTGTCAACAAGTTAAAGCTGAGAGACAAAAGTCTAAGGGGATGTTACAACCATTACCCATACCCGAATGGAAATGGGAAAACATCACTATGGACTTTGTCACAGGACTTCCTAAAACATCAAAAGGCAATAATGCTATCTGGGTCATAGTTGATCGTATTACAATGTCTGCACACTTCATTCCTATTAGAGAGGATTTCTCTCTAGATCAGCTTGCCAGGATATATGTAAAGGAAGTGGTAAGATTGCATGGAGTACCACTTTCTATTATATCTGATCGGGACCCGAGATTTACCTCGAAGTTCTGGCGAAGTCTTCATCATACTCTGGATACAGAGTTGAGTTTCAGCACTGCTTATCATCCCCAGACAGACGGTCAGTCTGAGAGAACAATTCAAACCCTAGAAGATATGTTGAGAGCTTGCTCTATGGATTTCAAAGGAGGTTGGGATCAACACCTACCTTTGGTGGAATTTTTTTATAACAATAGCTTTCACTCCAGTATTCAGATGGCTCCTTATGAAGCTCTCTATGGAAATAAATGCAGGACTCTAACTTGCTGGGATGAAGTTGGGGAAAGAAAGCTATTAGGACCTGATCTCGTGGATGAAATGGCAGAAAAGGTCAGATCTATTCAACAACACATAAGAGAAGCCCAGAGTCGACAGAAAAGTTATGCCGACAACCGAAGAAAAGACCTAGAGTTTGAAGTGGGTGATAAAGTGTTCTTACGAATATCTCCCTGGAAGTGGGTTATGAGATTTGGAAAGAAGGGGAAGTTGAGCCCTAGATATATCGGTCCTTTCGAAATACTGGATCGTGTTGGGAAGGTAGCTTACCGATTAGCGCTTCCACCGAATCTCTCTCAAGTTCACGATGTGTTCCATGTATCTCTCCTGAGAAAGTACATACCTGATCCTTCACATGTACTCAGCTCAGAAGTTGTACCGCTGAAGCAAGATCTTTCTTATGAAGAACAGCCGATAGAGATTCTGGATCGTAGTGAAAAAGTCCTACGAAACAAGACCACTCGCTTGGTGAAAGTTTTATGGAGGAACCACCAACTTGAAGAAGCTACATGGGAGCTTGAGGATATGATGAGGGAGAAGTATCCTCATCTGTTTGTTACAAAGTGACGAATTTCGAGGGCGAAATTCTTTTTAAGGGGGGTAGAATGTAACACCCGAGATTTTTATGAGTAATATTTTGTTTTTTATATATATCATCAAAGGAATCTTTCACTACACACTTTCTTGGATTACATTACACGCAATATCGACCTTCCTCGATAGCTTGCGTCGTACGCAATACCGAGTTTCACTAAACAACGATATGCTATTAAAATATTATTAAAACTAACCGTTATGAATAGTAATAACCAATTTTTAAAATTTTATAAATTTTATTTTTTAAAATGGACTTCATTTTTGGATTCGGAATATCAAAATTAGCCTAAGGTGAAATTTTGGTACTTTTCGGATAACTTTAATATTTTGATGAATAGTGAAAATTACTAAATTTTAATTAAAAACAACTTTTTTAATCAAAACAATTAACAGTGATAAATTATGAATTTTAGTGGTTTTAAAGTATATTTAGAATATATTTTTACCACTTAATATAATGTTGGTCATTGGACACAATTTTACAATTAAACCGAACATAAACAAGTGTCAATCTTTTGATAGTTATTATCTCTTAAAAACACGCTTTTTGTTTTGACAGCGGGAATTAATTTTAAATTAATTTCTGCCACTTCTGTGTTTTGAATTTAGAAAAATTGATTCCATATTTGGAATCAGGATTTTCAAATTGTGTAAATAGATGACTTTTATTTTTAGATATTTTGAATAATTACTGCGGTAAATATTTTATTTACCATGGTTAAGGGTTAATCTGGTAAATAAGGGTTACAAAATAAGATTATAATAATATTAAATTACCCTAAAACGTGTCTTAACCCTATTGGTTGATACATGGTCGACCATGGGCGTCTTTGGGTCGATTTTGGGACCCCATTGATCCACTTGTAAGTGATAATGACACTTTATTTTAATTAAGTTAAAATGAATACAAAAATGACACAAGCATATATCTTTTAGAAAAACAATTGTTACATAGCGTTATATATGTTAGATTTTAGATTATAAATATTCATTAGAAAGATAAAAAGATTTCCTACATAATGGTATTTTATTTGTAATTTTTATACTTTATATAATTTAATTTATATATGACACAATGATGATGCAGTAATTATCTTATTAATGAAATATTGACATAATTGATGTTATAAACACCACAATAAATGTAATTTGAGACTTTTTATGAATTCCACTAATTTTCTAGGTTACTATGATATATTAGTGTTGATTTAATAAACTTAGTTCGAACATATAATGCTGTTATGACTTTCACAAAAATCATATATCAAATAGTGTCAAAATTGACACAAAATAGTTTTTAAATGAAATATTATATTATTAATTGTTATTGTATTCCTAAAAATCTAAGGTTCGGCCAAATGACTTAGATAAGGATATATATATTAATAATAAGCAATTTGGGGTTCTTTTGGCATGTTATAGTAAGTGTATTAACCATATAGTGAAAGAAAACAAAAAGACATGGTAAAAGTTAAATTATTTAACTTAGAGTTAAATCTAATTGATAAGGTTAAAATAATATCCTAAACTTGTCTAAATTCTATTGGTTTATAGGATTTCGACCCATCCCCACTTTAGCTTCGAAATAAGACCCTTTGGAACCATTATAAACCGATTTTGACTTTAATATAAAATAATATTTTGAGATATTCCTAAGGTGCCCCTCTCCTCCCTTATAAAAGGGCACCTCCTCTCCCTCCTCCTCACACCAATTTGAGCACTCAAGCTCGGCCAAACCCTGCCATTTTCTCCCCTCCACTTCCCTAGAATAGTCCTAGAGGTCCTGTTGTTCTCCAAAGACCACTCTTAGTTCCTTAAGTGGAGGATTCAAAGAGGCGTTCCAAAGAAGAGGTAATATCCATTACCGATCTTTTCAATTTATTTCTTCTTCAACTTCTTCTTCTTTAGTTGTTTCATGATGAAGTAATAACATCAGTATTACTTACATATTGATATGTTATTATAAATATGAAACAACCCTAATTCACCTTCTATCCATCCTACGGAAAAATGAAATCACCGCGCGTGCGTACGTACGGAATACCGTCTCTACGCCGTGGTGTAATCTATTTTTCCACCATCACTTTACAAGGATGGGTATAATCGTGTAATGAGTAACTATTTATGATTATTATAAAGTAATATTGATACTGAAATAATATATATATACTCCACTACATTTCCACGATCATAGGAACGATATCATCACTCGTGCGTACGTACGGAATACCGTCTCCACGATGTGATGCGACTCATTCTACATGATCATCATTACATAGTAATTATATAAATGAATTGAATGAATAAATATGATATATGTTACACTAATACCATTCTGGATATAAGGTATCTATAACCTTGAAAGAAGAATAAGAATTTATTCGGCAAAACACGCGTAAGAACAAAAGGCAATAAAGACCCGAATAACAAGTAACAATGAAATATTACTAACAAGAAGCTAAGAATATGACCATATATGATATCATATCAATATGTATGATTCTGGAATAAGTCAATAAAATTATTTAAACCATTATACAGGAGCTTCGGACACATACAAGGCAAATTGGACCTAAGGTAAGGGAAATATGACAATCTCATTTTTATCCGAGATTGTTTATTCGTAAGTATTTACTGGGGTGTATTTTATCATCCACATCCATGTTCCCTCAATATGTAATATTATTTCCATCCACTTACAATATTTTAAATCCAATTATACCCTTCGGTGAGTTTTTAGTAAAGAATATGAAAGGAATCTTTGGTCGTTTTTTTTGTACGAGGTACTTTCTTGACTTTTCCGACAAAAGTACGAAGAATGTTTTTTTAACTTATACGACATGAATGGATTTTTAAAACATTATTCCCAAGAAGATTCCTTTACAAGTTTTCAAGTTTATTTTTAATCAAATTATTTTAGTTTATAATTGTATGACATGTTATGAAAAGAAAAGTGTTTTTGAAGAAGAAAGGATATTTTCCTCAAGAATGGAGTTCAAGTGTTTTATCAAAATTATTTTCCATCTAAGATAATAAAGAGTTCTGTTTTTATCCCTTTAATTACATTGATTTGATTATGTTGGGAGGGAATTATTTTTATGAAGTCATTTGCCTTATAAGATTTATTTTATGATGTCATGATGTTTCAAGAATCCCATTTTTGTTACATGTGTTATGCGATGATGTATGATTTATGATTATGTGGCACACATAAGAAAGGATTCATTATAAGATGGGTTGGACCTATATCTACCTCCAATGCATTGGGTAAAGATTTTATATCTCATGAGATAGACATGGCTGGAACGGAAGGTTATTTCGGTTCAGTGATACAGGACTGAAACGAGGAGTGAACTCGGTTCAGAAAGGGACTTTGTCCACTAAGATAGTCTTGGCAATGAGTCATGACTAACAAGAAATGATTTTCCATGATTATGTGTGCATGCCACAAAGTTTCAAGTTTCATGTTATGATTATGGGGATCTCATTTTCACTTCTATGATTTATTAAGATTTTATGATCTCTTTTGCAGGTTATGATTTTCAAAAAGATATGATATGATTTTTATTTCCTTTATTGCCCTTGCTGAGCATTTGAGCTCACCCTTTTATGTTTTCTTTTCCCCAGGTCAGGAAGATGGATATTAAGTAGAATATGCTAAAAGGGACCCTAGATATGATGAAATAAATGGGAGACACTGTAGAAGATTTATGAACCAGTTGTTTATGTTTCCCAGTTTCTAAAGACACTATACCTATACGGTCCTTTGTGGTTTTATCATATGTTGTAATAAGTGTGCTTCAATTTTGAAGTATTTACAATGTATGTAAAGTATGGGTCGTTATAGTTGGTATCAGAGGAAAGGTATAGTCAACCTTTGGAAACTAGGATGTGAAAGCCTTAGTAAGAACCCTAAGGATAAGTCTAAGAATAGAACACAATCTTAGTGTTTTAGAAATGGCCATGAATAACCTAGGGTAAGACCTTATGCATGAAAATTTTATTCTTGAATTATGTGGTTTTCCTATTATAATTAGTGTTGCTCACACTATTCTTCTTGGTTTTAGTCAATGGCTGGAACCCGAAGGAACCGTGTTAATACGGAATGCGATGGGCAATGCAATGATTGTCCCCCTGAGCAACCAAACGATATGGGAGCTGGAATGCAAAATCTTGTAGCCATGCTCACACAACTTTCTCAAGCTATGAATCATGAAGGACTTCCAAACGAGCAAAGGAAGGAGCAACATTCTATTGAATCCTTCATGAGGCAGCGTCCACCTTTTTTCAGTGGGTCTACTGATCCATTAGTTGCTGAACAATGGATTAGTACTACTGAAAAGATATTTTCAGTTCTTCAATGTTCTGAACATGATAAAGTCATCCTAGCAGTGTATCGTTTGGAAGGAGATGCTGATCAATGGTGGAATCTTATTAAGAATACGAGGAAAAGGGATGAAATTGAGTCTATGGAATGGGACGAGTTCAAAAACTTATTTTTCAATAAGTACATCCCTCGTATTCTCCGAACAAAGATGGAGAAAGAGTTCCTTGAACTGAAGAAAAGGGATGATAAATCTGTTAGTACCTATGAAGCAAATTTTACAAGACTTGCAAGGTACGCTACTGGTATTATTATCCAACATGAGAGTAAGATCGATCGATTCTTTAGTGGCTTAAAACCAAGTCTTCGAAGGGCGTTAGCCATAAGGGACTTCAATAGCTACGAGGAAATCGTTCGATGTGCTCTCAAAGTCGAGATGTAGATTGGAGTAACCCATCAGTCACATGGGTTTGATAAGAAGAGGAAGATGGAATTCAAAGGAAACTCTAAAGAGCACACTGAAAAGAAGATGAACTTTCCCTTATGCTCAAAGTGTGGAAAGAAACATGGAGGGAGTTGTCTTAAAGGGACAAGTAAATGTTTCAAATGTGGAAAGGAAGGTCATAGGGCATTTGAATGCCGCGATAATGGGAAGAAGATGTCTAATGATGCAAACAAAGGAAGGGATACACAGAATGATCCTACTACACTTCAATGTTTCAAGTGCAAGGAGATGGGGCATTATGCCAATCAATGCCCAAATCCAAGGGTTGATGATGATGGTCAAGACAAAGGAAAGTCACATGCAATTTCTATCAGCGATGTGGAGTACGATAACGAAGTGGTGAAAGGTACACTTACCATCCACTCTAAAGTAGAAAATGTTTTATTTGATTCTGGATCCACCCACTCTTTTATTTCTAAATAATTTTCTAAGGGTATCACTGTATTACCTAAACAATTAGATGTTGAGTTAGCTGTGACAACACCTAATGGCACAACAGTCGCATCAAAAGTTTATAACTCTTCTCCGATCGAAGTTTGTGGGAAAGTGCTTCCTGCAAATCTTGTGATCCTTCCTTTAGTGGAATTTGATGTGATTCTTGGCATGGATTGGCTTTCTCTACATGGAGCTCATATCAATTGCCAAAGAAGGGAAGTCACATTTCATATTCCAGATCAATCTACGATCGTCTATCAATGCAAGGATGAACATAACCTTCCAGTGGAAATTCCTTCCATCTTATGGGTCATGATTCCATTAAATGAAGGTTATTTATCTCAAATGGTTGGAGAGAAACTTATGATTAAGAATATTCCCATTGTACGGGAGTTTGATGATGTCTTTCCGGAGGAATTACCAGGTCTTCCACCAAATCGTGAAGTTGAGTTTTCAATAGAACTCGTACCGGGTGCTTTGCCTATTTCAAAGACACCTTATAGAATGGCCCCAATTGAGTTGCAGGAATTGAAGAAGCAACTCCAAGAGAATCTTGATAAGGGATTCATATGCCCTAGTGCATCACCTTGGGTAGCACCTGTTCTTTTTGTTAAGAAGAAAGATGGATCAATGAGACTCTGCATTGATTATCGAGAACTTAACAAGATCACTATCAATAACAAATATCCTCTCCCATGCATTGATGACTTATTTGACCAACTACACGGAGCTCAATACTTTTCCAAGATTGATCTTCGTTCAGGGTATCATCAATTAAGGGTCAAAAGGGAGGATATACCAAAGACGGCTTTCCGTACAAGGTATGGACACTATGAATTTATAGTGATGCCATTTGGTCTTACTAATGCCCCTGCTATCTTCATGGATATAATGAATAGAGTCTTTAGAGACTATCTTGATCAATTTGTGGTAGTCTTTATAGACGATATTCTTGTCTATTCAAAGAGCAAGGAAGAGCATGAAGATCACTTGAGAATTATATTTAAGACCCTGAGAAAGGAGAAGCTTTATGCCAAATTTACCAAGTGTGAATTTTGGCTTCAAAAAGTTGCATTTTTGGGTCACATAATCTCAAAAGAGGGGATATCTGTGGATCCAGCAAAAACAGAGGTTATCGAAAGATGGTCGAGACCAATAACAGTAACTGAGATCCAAAGTTTTCTTGGTTTGGCTGGATATTATCGACGTTTTGTAAAAGATTTTTCACGATTATCTAATCCACTCACAAAGTTGACTCGGAAAGGAGTTAAGTTTGTCTGGACAGAGGAATGTAAAGAGAATTTCAAGGAGTTGAAAAGAAGGTTATCCAGTGCACCTGTGCTCACACTGCCTTGTAGTGGAGAAAGGTTTGTGATCTATAGTGATGCATCCAAGAAGGGATTGGGGTGTGTTCTTATGCAAAATGATATGGTGATAGCTTATGCCTCACAACAGTTGAAAATCCATGAGCAAAATTACCCAACACATGATTTGGAGTTGGCTGTGGTAATCTTTGCATTAATGATTTGGAGGCATTACCTTTATGGTGAAAGGTGTGATATTTATACTGATCATAAAAGTTTAAAGTATATTTTCACACAAAAGGAGCTGAATATGCGACAAAGAAGATGGTTGGAGCTGATTAAGGATTACGACTGCTCAATCCATTACCACCCAGGGAAAGCAAACAAGGTGGCAGATGCATTAAGTCGACAAGACCATGCTAGTTTATCCATGATGTGGATCACAAAAGATTCAATATTTATGGATTTACAAAGGATGGATCTTGGAATTATAATGGAAGGGGAAAAATCTTATCTTTCTCAAATGAATGTTCAACCATCTATACATGTGAAGATTAAAGAGGCACAGAAAGAAGATGTCGAGTTACAAAAGAAGGTGAGAAATGTTCCTGAATTCAACCTTGATTGTGATGGGATTATAATGTTCAGGAATCGGGTTTGTGTTCCTCCCATCCCCGAATTAAAGAAGGAGCTGCTGGATGAGGCTCATAGTTCATCATTCCCTATTCATCCTGGAAGTACGAAGATGTATAGGGACCTGAAAGAGTACTTCTGGTGGGATGGCATGAAAAGAGATGTTGCTGAATATGTCTCTCGATGCTTGGTTTGTCAACAAGTTAAAGCTGAGAGAAAAAAGTCTAAGGGGATGTTACAACCATTACCCATACCCGAATGGAAATGGGAAAACATCACTATGGACTTTGTCATAGGACTTCCTAAAACATAAAAAGGCAATAATGCTATCTGGGTCATAGTTGATCGTCTTACAAAGTCAGCACACTTCATTCCTATTAGATAGGATTTCTCTCTAGATCATCTTTCCAGGATATATGTAAAGGAAGTGGTAATATTGCATGGAGTACCACTTTATATTATATCTGATCGGGACCCGAGATTTACCTCGAAGTTCTGGCGAAGTCTTCAGCATACTCTGGATACAGAGTTGAGTTTCAGCACTGCTTATCATCCCCAGACAGACAGTCAGTCTGAGAGAACAATTCAAACCCTAGAAGATATGTTGAGAGCTTGCTCTATGGATTTCAAAGGAGGTTGGGATCAACACCTACCTTTGGTGGAATTTTCTTATAACAATAGCTTTCAATCCAGTATTCAGATGGATCCTTATGAAGCTCTCTATGGAAATAAATGCAGGACTCCAACTTGCTGGGATGAAGTTGGGGAAAGAAATCTATTAGGACCTGATCTCGTGGATGAAATGGCAGAAAAGGTCAGATCTATTCAACAACACATAAGATCAGCTCAGAGTCGACAGAAAAGTTATTCCGACAACCGAAGAAAAGACCTAGAGTTTGAAGTGGGTGATAAAGTGTTCTTACGAATATCTCCCTGGAAGAGGGTTATGAGATTTGGAAAGAAGGGGAAGTTGAGCCCTAGATATATCGGTCCTTTCGAAATACTGGATCGTGTTGGGAAGGTAGCTTACCGATTAGCGCTTCCACCGAATCTCTCTCAAGTTCACGATGTGTTCCATGTATCTCTCCTGAGAAAGTACATACCTGATCCTTCACATGTACTCAGCTCAGAATTTGTACCGCTGGAGAAAGATCTTTCTTATGAAGAACAGCCGATAGAGATTCTGGATCGTAGCGAAAAAGTCCTACGAAACAAGACCACTCGCTTGGTGAAAGTTTTATGGAGGAACCACCAACTTGAATAAGCTACATGGGAGCTTGAGGATATGATGAGGGAGAAGTATCCTCATCTGTTTGTTACAAAGTGACGAATTTCGAGGGCGAAATTCTTTTTAAGGGGGGTAGAATGTAACACCCGAGATTTTTATGAGTAATATTTTGTTTTTTATATATATCATCAAAGGAATCTTTCACTACACACTTTCTTGGATTACATTACACGCAATCTCGACCTTCCTCGATAGCTTGCGTCGTACGCAATACCGAGTTTCACTAATCAACGATATGCTATTAAAAAATTATTAAAACTAGCCGTTATGAATAGTAATAACCACTTTTTGAAATTTTATAAATTTTATTTTTCAAAATGGACTTCATTTTTGGATTCGGAATATCAAAATTAGCCTAAGGTGAAATTTTGGTACTTTTCGGATAACTTTAATATTTTGATGAATAGTGAAAATTACTAAATTTTAATTAAAAACAACCTTTTTAATCAAAACAATTAATAGTGATAAATTATGAATTTGAGTGGTTTTAAAGTATATTTAGAATATAGTTTTACCACTTAATATACTGTTGGTCATTGGACACAATTTTACAATTAAACCGAACATAAACAAGTGTCAATCTTTTGATAGTTATTATCTCTTAAAAACACGCTTTTTGTTTTGACAGCGGGAATTAATTTTAAATTAATTTCTGCCACTTCTGTGTTTTGAATTTAGAAAAATTGATTCCATATTTGGAATTAGGATGTTCAAATTGTGTAAATAGATAACTTTTATTTTTAGATATTTTGAATAATTACTGCGGTAAATATTTTATTTACCATGGTTAAGGGTTAATCCGGTAAATAAGGGTTAAAAAATAATATTATAATAATATTAAATTACCCTAAAACGTGTCTTAACCCTATTGGTTGATACATGGTCGACCATGGGCGTCTTTGGGTCGATTTTGGGACCCCATTGATCCACTTGTAAGTGATAATGACACTTTATTTTAATTAAGTTAAAATGAATAAAAAAATGACACAAGCATATATATTTTAGCAAAACAATTGTTACATAGGGTTATATATGTTAGATTTTAGATTATAAATATTCATTAGAAAGATAAAAAGCTTTCCTACATAATGGTATTTTATTTGTAATTTTTAGACTTTAAATAATTTAACTTATTTATGACACAATGATGATGCAGTAATTATCTTATTAATGAAATATTGACATAATTGATGTTATAAACACCAAAATAAATGTAATTTGAGACTTTTTATGAATTCCACTAATTTTCTAGGTTACTATGATATATTAGTGTTGATTTAATAAACTTAGTTTGAACATATAATTCTGTTATGACTTTCACAAAAATCATATATCAAATAGTGTCAAAATTGACACAAAATAGTTTTTAAATCAAATATTATATTATTAATTGTTATTTTATTCCTAAAAATCTAAGGTTCGGCCAAATGACTTATATAAGGATATATATATTAATAATAAACAATTTGGGGTTCGTTTGGCATGTTATAGTAAGTGTATTAACCATATAGTGAAAGAAAACAAAAAGACATGGTAAAAGTTAAATTATTTAACTTAGAGTTAAATCTAATTGATAAGGTTAAAATAATATCCTAAACTTGTCTAAATTATATTTGTTGATAGGATTTCGACCCATCCCCACTTTAGCTTCGAAATAAGTCCCTTTGGAACCATTATAAACCGATTTTGACTTTAATATAAAATAATATTTTGAGATATTCCTAAGGTGCCCCTCTCCTCCCTTATAAAAGGGCACCTCCTCTCCCTCCTCCTCACACCAATTTGAGCACTCAAGCTCGGCCAAACCCTGCCATTTTCTCCTCTCCACTTCCCTAGAATAGTCCTAGAGGTCCTGTTCTTCTCCAAAGACCACTCTTAGTTCCTTAAGTGGAGGATTCAAAGAGGCGTTCCAAAGAAGAGGTAATATCTATTACCGATCTTTTCAATTTCTTTCTTCTTCAACTTCTTCTTCTTTAGTTGTTTCATGATGAAGTAATAACATCAGTATTACTTACATACTGATATGTTATTATAAATATGAAACAACCCTAATTCACCTTCTATCCATCCTACGGAAAAATGAAATCACCGCGCGTGCGTACGTACGGAATACCGTCTCCACGCCGTGGTGTAATCTATTTTTCCACCATCACTTTACAAGGATGGGTATAATGGTGTAATGAGTAACTATTTATGATTATTATAAAGTAATATTGATACTGAAATAATATATATATACTCCAATACATTTCCACGATCATAGGAACGATATCATCACTCGTGCGTACGTACGGAATACCGTCTCCACGATGTGATGCGACTCGTTCTACATGATCATAATTACATAGTAATTATATAAATGAATTGAATGAATAAATATGATATATGTTACACTAATAGCATTCTGGATATAAGGTATCTATAACCTTGAAAGAATAATAAGAATTTATTCGGCAAAACACGCGTAAGAACAAAAGGCAATAAAGACCCGAGTAACAAGTAACAATGAAATATTACTAACAAGAAGCTAAGAATATGACCATATATGATATCATATCAATATGTATGATTCTGGAATAAGTCAATAACATTATTTAAACCATTATACAGGAGCTTCGGACACATACAAGGAAAATTGGACCTAAGGTAAGGGAAATATGACAATCTCATTTTTATCCGAGATTGTTTATTCGTAAGTATTTACTGGGGTGTATTTTATCATCCACATCCATGTTCCCTCAATATGTAATATTGTTTCCATCCACTTACAATATTTTAAATCCAATTATACCCTTCGGTGAGTTTTTAGTAAAGAATATGAAAGGAATCTATGGTCGTTTTTTTTGTACGAGGTACTTTCTTGACTTTTCCGACAAAAGTACGAAGAATGTTTTTTTTAAATTATACGGCATGAATGGATTTTTAAAACATTATTCCCAAGAAGCTTTCTTTAAAAGTTTACAAGTTTATTTTTAATCAACTTCTTTTAGTTTATAATTGTATGACATGTTAAGAAAAGAAAAGTTTTTTTGAAGAAGAAAGGATATTTTCCTCAAGAATTGAGTTCAAGTGTTTTATCAAAATTATTTTCCATCTAAGATAATAAAGAGTTATGTTTTTATCCCTTTAATTACATTGATTTGATTATGTTGGGAGGGAATTATTTTTATGAAGTCATTTGCCTTATAAGATTTATTTTATGATGTCATGATGTTTCAAGAATCCCATTTTTGTTACATGTGTTATGCGATGATGTATGATTTATGATTATGTGGAACACATAATAAAGGATTCATTATAAGATGGGTGGGACCTATATCTCCCTCCAATGCATTGGGTAAAGATTTTATATCTCATGAGATAGACATGGCTGGAACGGAAGGTTATTTCGGTTCAGGGATACAGGACTGAAACGAGGAGTGAACTCGGTTCAGAAAGGGACTTTGTCCACTAAGATAGTCTTGGCAATGAGTCATGACTAACAAGAAATGATTTTCCATGATTATGTGTGCATGCCACAAAGTTTCAAGTTTCATGTTATGATTATGGGGATCTCATTTTCACTTCTATGATTTATTAAGATTTTATGATCTCTTTTGCAGGTTATGATTTTCAAAAAGATATGATATGATTTTTATTTCCTTTATTGCCCTTGCTGAGCATTTGAGCTCACCCTTTTATGTTTTCTTTTCCCCAGGCCAGGAAGATGGATATTAAGTAGAATATGCTAAAAGGGACCCTAGATATGATGAAATAAATGGGAGACACTGTAGAAAATTTATGAACCAGTTGTTTATGTTTCCCAGTTTCTAAAGACACTATACCTATACGGTCCTTTGTGGTTTTATCATATGTTGTAATAAGTGTGCTTCAATTTTGAAGTATTAACAATGTATGTAAAGTATGGGTCGTTATAGGTATACTGAATATATATAATATTTACTCCATGAATACAAAATTTAATATAATTTAAACAAAATAATTTTGTATATATTAGAACCATTAAATCAAAACAAACATGAAAAATGAAGTTGTTATCACAAAAAATAATGATAATAATAAAATATTGTTATCAAATTGTTGATAAAATGATATAAATTGAATATGTAAGATATTATAAGTATTAATATGGTTATTTTATGTAATTATCATAAATATAAATTTAAAATTTAGGATTATACATCATGTTCAACTAAATTGAAACATGAGGTAAGGTATTCCATCTCAATTTTCACTCCACTGAGACATGATTGGTAATATGCACTTATTTACTATTATGTGTTGTATATATTTCTTAGTTGAGTTATTTAACATTAATATATTTTTATTAATGATGACTAATGAATAAATTCTAGTTAATCTTTATATATGAATGTTTAAAAGGAAATCTCACTTTATTTCTATTCCTAATCATGTAAATGTTTCTTCAAAATCTGCATTTTTTAAAATCATTTAGCAAAAGACAATTTTATTACTCAAATGATTTATTAACGGTATCTTAAATTTTTAGTGACTTTTTTACATGGTTTTAAAATAATATTTCTAAATTTTTTCCATAAAGAAACATTTTTAAGCATCTTATTAAATGTCTAATGGAATTTTACCGTTTAATGTATATGGTTTTCAGTGACGATCCCATTGTTTTGACTACATTATTCCATGTAACTTATTAAAAAAAATGAATTTTTTATAATTAAAAAACTTTAATGAAAATTTATTTTTATTTTTTTTATTTTTATTTTCATCTAATATAATCAATTTTACTATATTTTCCACTTAATGTATGTTCATCTCTCTCCCCTTAATTAATCTCATTGATATTGACATTCTCTTCCAATATTAATATTCTTATTATCATTGAAAATTATGTTTACCTAAAAAAATTTTCATGGGTATTACTATTACCTAAACCATATACCATTTATATATATGGTGCTATACAGTAATTATTATTTTATTGATCATAGAAATTGTAAATTTCATTATTCTTCATTAGACATAGATATCTGTTAATAAGAAATATTTTTCATCAAATAAATTGATTATTTAATATATGAGGAATGCATTGGAAATAGAATGATTTATGGTGAAAATAATTTAATTGCCTCTATATTCTTTGATAGGTCATATGAGACAAATAAACTTTGAATATTTTGTGGGTTTTTACTCATATTTTTAACATATCTTGATTAAAGGTATTTATGGTAAATATATAATGATATAAAATATCAGGATATCCTATAGAATTAATTTCCTTAATTTATAATTTTGTTATTATTATCAATGAGATTACTACATTTATATAATCAATTTTTTCATTTTGTACTCAAGTTATTGATTAAATAGATTTTTTTATGTTCTTTAAAATCCCAAATTGATTATGCCTTATTTACTAATGATATTTTTATTATATGTAAACCTGATAGAGAATTTGATATATCCATTATAATGGTTCCTTTCTCCAAGTTATTAAGTTGAAATCTATGAATTAGTTTCTAGGATGAAAACCATTTTTTATATGTTTATATTTTTCTTCCAATTTAATAAAGGAGTCATGAATGTTTATGGTCTCTGTCAATACTAAACTAACTAATACATGGTGATGTGATCCAATATATCTATAAATATTAAATAATTTAGACACTAACTCTCGGTTACCAAAGGTAGGGTTATTATAGTGGGTATCAGAGAAATATTAGTGTAAAACATTTGTACTATATTCTAAATAAATGTAGGTATCATAAAAATTAAGATAATTTACTACAGTATATGAAAATATTTATTGTTAGAGTTATTTTTATTTTCTTTCTTGATATTCATTAACTAAATGTGTTACAAAATTTAGCGGTGGCACCTAGTAGAGGAAAAATATTCAAGACATGTGGTCCATGAAGGTAATACCTTAAAAAGAAACATAATAATGTTGGTGTTATAGCTGAGAATATCATTACTATATTACAGCAGCTTGTTACACCCTGATATTTTTTTAAATTGAATCAATTTTTGATACCGTACAAAACTCGCAACACCACTATTAAACAATCCATCAAATAATATTATTTTAATATGACAATTATAAACTATCAGTAAAACTTTTGGATATAAATACTAATAACTAATTTATGAAACATATATATATTTCTTTCTCAATTTATATTTAATGATAAATTCTAAATAAATTACCAATTTATTTTTATTACATTAATTGTATACTTCATAAATATTTTTTCTTCCAAAATTATTTCTAGTTATTTTTTGAGAAAATATTATAAAAACTATATAGAGATTTTATAAAAATTATTTTATAAAATTTAATTTATTTTTGAAATTTTCATATAAAAATTATATTTTTGGGAAATTTATAATTTTTGTAAAAAATGTTTGTTTTTTAGTAAATTTTGAAAAATAAAACTCTCGTAAAACTACCATTTATTTCCAATAAATTAAGGAATTTAAAATTACAATTATTCATTAAATTTTATTTCTTGTAGTATAAGTATTATTTAGTTCTATTTAATCTAATTAATTGCATTTTCATCATATTTATATAATATTTTTTTGGATTAAAATTGGTTTTTTTCTAAAAACATTATTAATGTACATAATGATTCTTCGTTCTAACTAATTTAATAAATACAAAAAGATGGATTTTTTAAATTAAATTTATAGATAATATATCTATAATTAGAAATTTAAATTCTAATATTGGTTATTACTTATTAAAGAGTTATTATAAAATCATATTATTCTTGAAAAATACATTTATTAAAAAACCGTTTTTTCATCGCCTTTTTGGATTTCATTTTTAATTCAATTATTCAAATTACATGAATGTGTTTTTTTATAATAGATTAAATATTTTTAATACTAGTAATTTTTATCATATAATTACATTAACTTAATCTCTATTCATAAGTAATAGTGAAAAGAGTGACAAATATTTACCACAGTTATGGTAAAAATTGACTGATTGGGGTTTAAAATAAAAAAGATAATAGTTTAAATGACCAAAAAACATGTAAAAAATATATTATATAGAGACAATTAGACCTTATAATTTCTAATAATATGGAATATTTTTTTTAGATCCTTATTACATCTGAAAAATGTGGGTGTAGATTTTAAAAAAAAATTAACAATTGTGCCACTCAATGAACTTATAAATGTAAAACCACTCTCCTCTACTTTTCACACCTTAAATTAAATTTTTCTATGAAATTACCTACCCAAATACCTTAATTAATTATTATAAAACATTATATAATTTATTTATTTATTATAAAACCATATAATAAATGATTTTGGTTCAAACCTAAGAAGGTTGTCTAAGGAAGAGGTATCGGGCTTAACTAAGCCGTTTAGTTTAATTTCTTCTTCCAACTCCCTAAAATATTTATAAATTAATCAGTTATAATATCACCATTATATAAAATTAATTATATTTTATATTTTATTATAATAACTTAAATCAATATTGTATTCCATCAATTGGGAAACAAATCATCATTCATGTGTATGGCTGATTACTGCATCACTGACCAATTATGTTTGTTTTTCATCATCACCTATAAAATCTATTTTATTTGTTGGATAAAAATTATAGATAATATATTTAAAAATTAATATACTTAATTAATTATTAAGTCACATATTACTTTTAAATTTCTATCCCATGGTGGATTCTATAATATATCCCATGTGTACGATGGACTACCACCTGATGAAGCGATATGATTCATTTTTTAGTATCACTTCACATCAAATTAAATAAGGATAATGTTAATGAATATTAGTGATATATAAGAAATAATTATGATATTCATGGAATATTTATAATTATTAAATGATTATATAATATTATATTTATTACCTTCTTACTAACTGAAAAATGATTAAATTATTTATTTGTACATGTGAACTACCACCTCCAAGCAGGAATGTGATTATTATTTTCATCACCAAAACCCATGGAAGATATATATAAGTATTTTTTATTAAATAATATGTCATTTATATTAAAACAATCATTTTATACTGATGAAATATTTCTTACCTTTTTTCAGTAATGATCATTTAAAAAAGAAAATAATACTCATGCATATGTATGTCCAATCATCTCCATGATTTTATCATAGTTCATTTTTCATAACCATTCTTCATTGTTTATTTTATTAGTATAATTTATAAATCAAAATTTTAATTTTTATAATTACTATTATTATAAATATGTTTAAAAATTTTCTTTTTGGACATAATCATCAAATCAAAATTATTTTAAAACAATGAATCAAATGTCCTCAAAATAAACAAAATTTAATTAACAGTTTAAGTATTTAAATATGTAACTAAAAGGATATAAAATATTTTTTTTTAATTATAATGTAATAATCTTTTAAAATTTTATTAATAATTTATAAAATTTATATCATATTATTGTAGAGTTGTTAATGGACTAACATAGAATTTTTGGACTCGAGGTAAGGGACTTCATCTTAATTTTTCATAATTGATACATATTTTAATGTTAAGGACATGATTGCATTCATATATTTTATATAATACCCATTTTACATGTAATATCATTAATTCATCATAATTCATGTAATTTTATGTTTCTATTTAAATTATTTACCTTAGAGGGAATTGACATGAATGATACCAAGTTGTAAAGAAGATCTTTACTCAATTTCGTTAAGTAGGTTCATATTAATTCATAATTGTGTTTTATATTCATAGATTATATATATAATGACTTTTTATTATATTATGTTTTATTGAATATTTTTATCTATTTATTTACATTTTTTACAAGTAATCTATTCACTGATAAATTCTAACTTAAATGTTTTGATCATTGTAGGTGTTGCATTCCCCAAATTTTCTTTATTGGGTTATATGTTATGTTTTGAACCTATCGTATTTGATGAGGTGTATATACTAACCCTTTGAAATTTTATATAATAAATAATCTTGTTTTTATTATATTTAATTTTTCATCTAATGTTTTTCTTTCATTGGGCTAACTATTGGTGAGTTTCCAAAGTGAAAAAGGCTTTATGAAAGAATATATTTTCTATTTGGGGTTATTTATTTTCAAGGTAAGTTAGGAGTAAATGGTATGATATTATTTTCATAAACTACAAAACATAAATTAAAATCTAATTATTAATATTTTTCACATGATCAATTTTTATTTCCACCATTATAGACTGAAGAAATATCAAGAAATTTGTTCTTAATTGATACTAATCTTGTTTATTTCTTTTATATTGTGTATCAATCTCTTCCATATTAATGTGTTATAAAAAATCATAGTGTTATATTATTAATATAAAAAATTTAATAAATATTTTTTGATGATCAATGACATTATTTTAAGAGGTATTTTAAATAAAATTTTATAAAATTTTCCAAGTTGTTCAATTTGACTCCCTTTAAAAAATGTTTTAAATGACTGTTTATTTTTAACATTTACAATTTGAATAGAGTTTCCTAAATTCATGACTAGTAAATGTTTTAAAAATAAAATTTTATTTTCCAAAATATATTTTCAATAAAAATAATTTCTTTATAGAATACCAAATTTTTAAATTTTCCATATGTTTTTTTCAAAAACAAGAAGAGATTTTACTCTAAAATGTTCCAAGTGATCTTCCAAAATAAATTTCCATCTAAGATGACATATTTAATGTTACCAAAAAATTAAATGATAATTTTAATAAATAATGATTTTCATTATCATTAAAATTTTTTTCCATTCATAAATTACATAAACCCTATATATTTATTATTCTTCTACATTATAATCTGAAGTGATACCATCTTTATTCTTTATCTAAATACATTGTGATTCCTTTAAGATATTTTCATGGAACCCATTTCATTTTAATGGTTTAATGATCTTATTGAAGGAATAGTTATTTATTATATTTTTTTATGATAAAATTCAATCCCCATGTGAATTATTTATAATATGGACCTTAGAAATTTTTCATAAGGATGTGTGGTTCCATTATAAACTAAATATTGGTAGTTGTGTTTTTAACCAAGGATAGGGGGTTCTGTGATAAACCAAGTATGTTTCATTCCTTAATAATCCATGGATTGTTGGAAACATGATATCCCTCAAATTAAATGGGTATTGAATTTGAATTTAATATTATTCTATTTGAAAGAGTGATTTTAAAAGTTATTTGGAAATGATGTCTCATGTTTTCAATCTATTTTATTTATGCTTTTTATGTGTTTTAATGATTTATTTTTTTGATATTGAAATAACATGGCTCTTAATTCTTGGTTATTATGACTCATTCCTTTTATTAATATTTAATACATGTTTCATGACAGATGTAATCGGTATTTCGATGAATTAATATTCTTTTGTTATGATCATTCACTTTGATAATGTAATTAGACCCTTAAACTCTTCCTATTTTCCCTGATAACATTAAATTATTAATTTTTTTACCCTTATTTAGAATTTAATCACACCCCTATTATGTTTATTAATCCTCCAGTTATAAATAATGATGATTAAATTGTTATTTTATTGAATGTTATCTAATTTTAAGCGGTTTTTTGGGATATTGATGAACTAATATAGAATATGAAAAGCTGGTAATATTGGGAAAAGTAATACCTTGAAATCATGGGTAGTTTTTATGTAAGAGTTTATCTGGATTCTAGAATACTCAAATATAATAAGGTCTTTGGGAATTAAACATTTCTAATATCTCCTTTTTATGTTGTAAGGTTTCGATAGGGAAAAAATTGGGAAACCTTCATGGGAATCATAGACAGAAATGTAATATTAATGATTTTTGCACCATATCTGAGAGTTTTTTTTAATGATATTATATCTATTATCATATTATGGTTTATAAAACATTAGAGATTTGGAAATTTAATTGTATTTTTTCTCAAAATAATTTGATAGAATCATGAGTTTATGAGATTAATGTTGATCAAAACTTCAGAGTCTTAGACATACCATTTTTGGTTCTATGTTATGATATCATTAAAAATTATTAATGATATTTTAGGAGATTTTTTTCATAGTTTTATGTATATATAAATATTTTTATTAATGTTATGTATGATTTTAATTTTTTGGAAAAAAAATTAATTCAATGATAACCTTTATGGTTTATATGATTTTTATATTGATATAATTAGGGGAACATGTCGTTTATATATGACTTTTTGAGGTTCTTAGTGTTGATATATTATATGATCTTCAAATATAAAAGGTATGAGATAACTATTGGGGTGAAAAAAATATTTTATGGTGAATTTATTTGGGATATGGGGTTATTTATTTAGGTAATAATTTCATTCGATCATTGAGTATTATTGGTGAATTAAAGTGATTAATTTATTTTTTCATCTCATGAGGATTTATTTATTTGTGTAATTATCAACCCTTGTACAAACCATTTTTTTCAGTAAAAGTATAAAGATAAAAGGAATATATTTTTATCCTTGCATGGAAATGTGGTATGTTATATGATTATTTTAGTTCTCCTAAGCTAAATGAATTCATCTTAAAGACTCGAAATTTGGAGAAAAAGATGATATTATTTTCAAAATGAAATAGTGGAAGAAATACCACATCTCAGGTAAGTATATATCACTATGTTTTTAGTATATATGGTTAAATAATTCATAAAATATTGTAATATGATCCTAAAAAATTCATAGTGACTTGTTTTTTTATGAACCGATCGTTGTTTCCACATCTTAGATTTATGGATTTGTGGTCCTTAAATTTTCTCTATCAATCACATTCTTATGGTCAATGATATATATCACTCTCTCTAATTATTTACAGTTTTATTCCATATTAAAATATTCACCACACACTAATATTTTTCTACTTGTAAACTCGGTTATATTTATTCTATATGAATGTCGTACTTTACTTTCCTTCTTTTGAAGTGGACATCTTAGTCACCATTTATATAGTCTGGGATTTTAATAAAAGTTTTTGTAAATTTAAAACAGTGAATAATCAACATCAATTTCTAATATATATGATGTAATTTATTAATTTGGGAATAATTTCACCCTCAGATATTTTAAAAAAACTAATCTATAATTGATAGCATACATGACATGAAACACCGAGCTTGAATAAATCATGAAGGAATTTTATTTAAAATATGATGGTAATAACATATAAATTAATTTGTAGGGTTTAGATATTATTAAAAAATTAATTAAATATATATATCCTACTGAATATAATGTAATTGAAAAATTCTTACTAAATAAATAATCAAATTTTTGTAATGTTAATTTATTATCCAAAAATATGTATTCATAAAATATGATTTATTTTTCTTATTGTGATTAAATGTTAAAATTAATTTATATAGATTTTAAAAAATGTAATATATAAAATGAACTTCATTTTTTAATCATCATTTAAAAATTAACATATTGTTAATTTTTTGCAATTTTGCAGAAAATACTGATTTTTTAGTAAATAGTGAAAATTATTCATTTTTTTTAAAACATTCAATTCTTTCAAGAAAATAACGTAATTCAGATATCTCATTATTCATTGAGTTTTATTTAAATTAAAATCAGTTCAATTTATTCTAATTAAATCAAATTAAAAAAATTATTCATCTTGTTATTGGGTTATAGTATAAGTCTATTTTCTTCTATAAAAATGGGATTTTTTAGAAAATTGTTTTAAAGTGCATAATGATTCTCTATTTTAGATTATTAAAAAAACTAAAGGTTAGTGGTTTAAATTAAATTTATATTATATATATATATTCATATTAATATTATTACTTTCCCTAGGGTTAACATAAAATCCTATTCTTCTATAAAAATAAATTTCTTGAGAATCCACTTTTTCATCACCTCTGGGGGTTATATTTTAAATTAAATTCTGCCACTTATATGAATATAATTTGGTAAAATGGATTATATATTTTTTATAATCATTATTTTTATAATCTAATCTGTTCAATGTAATTTTTTTTCATTGTGAATTTTAAGATCCTAGACCTTTCTAAAGTTATGTTTTTGTTTATGTTTTTATTTAAGTCTATTGTTTTGGTCAAATAATCAATTTATAAATTTCATTTGAAGGATCGAGGGTGTCCCAGGGGTTCAAGACATGAAAATATAAGGAAAGGGCTTCTATGGGCATGTTTTACGGTTTGTGCATGGTTAGTTCAAAGCGTACAGATCATCCCAGGTAACTATGCAGCCTTGGATAAAGGATTTTTCTTGGTTACCAGAGGGTTAAGAAAACCATGGAGAATTACCAAGAAACCATGTGAAATCGGGATTTTGTGACAGTGGGTCTCACATGGTTTGCGCACAATTTGGAAAACCGTGAAGCCTGGTAACATTGAAAAATTTTACAAAAACGCCATTACAGGAATTCTAATACCAACATAGGATTTCTCTATCATCTTCCTCCTTCATCTTGAGTGATGATCCAAGGTTTCCAAGAACTCACAAGGTTTTTTCTCATTCAATTTTAATTCATTTTTTTTTGTCTTTGGTTGTAGATTGAGGATCCAGGTAAGGCTAATCCCAAACTTTCTTCTCTATTTGGTTTAGTGTTTAAATCTCTTCCTTCTCTCCATATAAAGCTCTAACACCATTATTTTCCATTGAGATTTAGGTTGAGGATTGAAATGGTGATTGAATATTGATCTAAGGACACAATTATGAGTTTGTTCACAAAAAAATTCTATGTATGTGGTCTATAAGTTATATCCCATAGTTTATAATTAGACTTGTGCAAGTAGGGTTTATTTCTTTTTCTCGTATTGATGTGTTATAGGTGTCATTAGAAAAATGTGGTATATTGGGTGCGTAAATATCTAAATTAACCCTCATGATCGCAATGGGATGCATTGAGGATGTCAATGAAATTTTTTAGGGCCATACATTGGGTCCCTCGGACCCTTTCGAAAAGGATAACGAGAGTACAAGGTGTGAAATGGACATTTAATGTTATAGAGACTTGGCGAGTAGTGTAATTTGTTTATGTAATGAGTAGTAATAAATTATGGCTAGTTGGGTCTATTGTAGTTAAGGACGAAAATATTGTTTGGTTGAAATTTAAATGGGTGAAATGGGATTAATAGAATATGATAGATAATTGTGATTATTTTTGAATATGCATAGTGAGACAGGGATGGGAAATGGGAAATGGGGATAAAAGGGTTGATTGAGGTAAATGATGAATGTTTTAATGGATTGAGGCATATTGTTAACTTTTAATTTATTTATATTGTTTTGATATTAGAAATGATATGGGCTATTCTTTGTTGTGATATTTTTAATTGTGGTGTATGATAAATAAGATTGTGCACATGGCTTAGTAGTGTGGGGTATAGACTTGAGGTTCTACACCCACTTTTTGAGTTGGTCTGCGGTCCTAACTCCACCCACAAATGCGTGGGTTAGGGAATGGGATGGATTTTTATCACCCTAATATCTGCATTCCACCCAGACAGAGGCTTCGAGGGGAGTATTATGTGGTTATTATAATGCGATCCCTAGTGAGATGGTACTTGATTTTCTTCTCATATATTTAAGAATATTAAACATTACTAATTCATTGAACATTTGAAAAAGGTTGATTAAATAATGTGATAACTATTTAGATAACCTGGATCTAATGGTACAATAATTAAATGGAATATATTCTAGAATTTTCTATTTATCTATTTATGTTTACATTCCATTATTTATCACTTGATCAAACTATTTACTTTTACTGGATATTTGGTAGACATCATTGGTGGTGGCCTACTAAGTTATACGCATACCCTGCTCAAGTCGTCATTGGGTACCCGAGATGATTGCATGCTTCCATGTTAGGACAAGGGAAAGGGCCCTATGCTAGGGAGTTTAGATGGACATGGGACATGTATGGGTGAGGTTCTAGATGTGGAGTCTAAAAAATTTTGGGGATTCTTTTTTTGTCTTTCTTTTGGGGCTTTGTTCACTTACCATAGTAGCATGGCATGGCATATTTACTATTGTATGTGGTTGTACGAAGTTTGGGAGTTAGTTATTTAAGCATGTTATTAATTGTTTCTTATTATTTCCACTATAGGTAGGCACGTTTGTGGTCATGTGGCGACCTATCTCGAGAAATTAATTAGTGGCTCCCATTACGAGGATCTTGAAAAGTGGTATCAGAGGAGTTTGATTCTCTTCTTTACTATTTGGGTATGCTAGATAAGAGATTTGGACAGTGTCATTCCTTGGTAATGAGCTTTTTCCTAGGAGTAGCTTACCCATGAATGGGGGAAACCCAAGTCACCCTGGGAGGGAATTGTTGTTCTTGACTTTTTGTTGTTGTTGTTGATGTTATTTCATCATTGGGTGGTGCACATGTAGTGTGATGTGACTATTTTATGATATTTAGATTGTGGTTGGGATGTAATGAGGTTGTTCATTCTTGCATTATTTTAGGCACCTATGTATTTTATGTTACATGCATCATAGTAGGCACACACATAGGGGATGGTTGTGTGGGACATAATGGGTGGGGTGCATTTGACCGTCATAAAAGTAGTGAGAAGTCATCTAATGGAATTATATAAATGAATAAAAGGGAAGTAATAATTATTAGTTATAATTAAAGAATTATTCTTAATAAATTATGTTTATCAAATCATAATGTTGTGGAAGTAAATTGGGTTGTAGAAATTGTTTTAACTGTGTGAGTTAGTTACCCCATGTTTGTCAGGGCCATGTGAAGGATAGTTAAGGGTAGTGTTCTATATGTAATAAAGCCCAATGGGAAGTGTATGTGAAATGGTTTTTTATGGATAGTGATGATCCTTTTCTTATACCTTGTCAAACTATCATGGTTATGTTCTAAAATGTTTATATATATGTCATTGTAGAGAAATGTTACCACGAAGGCATGCACTGGTTGGGAGACAAGATGATGTTGCTGAAAATGCTTCCCTAGTAATAGAGAATGAAGTCCCAGTGGTTCAGAATTATAAGAAATAGTTTTTCCATGAAATGATAGTGTGTTCTATATAGATTATTTAACATGATGGAGGGTGGGTCACACCAAGTAGGTTTGAGATGACAAGAGAGTTTTAGCTATATCACAATATGACCATTAACATAGAGGGTGGTCCAGAAGCAGTGGAGTTATGGATAGAGTCCATCCAAAGTATTATTGACCATATAGATACTCCTCTTGATATGTGATTCAAGTTAGTAGCCTATATGTTGAGAGGTCAAGAAAAGTGTTGGTTGGGTATCTTGGTTTAGATGGAGCAGGCTAAAGGGATTATGTGGAAACATTTCTAGGCGAAGATTCTGGAAAACTTTAACCCAAAAACCTTGAGGTTGTAGAAGGTTGTGGGTTTTATGAGGTTGACCCAGGGGATAAGGATGGAAATGGACTATGCTAGGCATTTCACCGATTTGTGATGATTCCTTCAGACGTATATAGGATATGAGGTAGTCATTGGGAAATGCTTCTAGGATGGGTTGAGACATGAGATTGGGTCTCATGTGAATATCTTCTGTCTAAAAATGTTTTATAAAGTGGTGGACCAGGCCCCTATCTCATAAGATAACCTAAAAAGAGCTTCAGGTGGTGAAATTTTGGTTTCATCTGGGCGGGAAGTGGTGTGGCTTCTAAAAGTAAGAAGCACAATTTTGTAATATTTTAGAAGGGTGGAAGTACACAGAGATGTTAGAAGAGGGGTTAAGCTTCCTAGGGTAGTGACCATGTCTTCTTTAATCAGTGTGGAATGTTGGGGCATAAGTGTGACCTATTTCCCCACACATCGGTCGAGTGCTGATCATGCGGTAGGCTAATCCATGTACAGAGGATCTACAAGAACCTGCGACAGACAAATAATAATTGATGTCAAAGGTAGATGTCAGTTGTAGGAATGGGGTAAGTTAACCTATATCAGGTTGAAATTTGGAGCTCTACTAGTCATACTGGTAGAGGCAGTGGACATGGAACTATGGGGAAAGATCAAATCTATCAACTAGGCAGTGCAGTACATGGGTACTTAGGTCATTTCTTGGCGTAAATGGGTAGGTCATCTCCTTGCATTTCAGACTACACCTGAAGGTGGTGTGGTCGGATATTCTACATTTTTAGGTCCGATTATTGTAGATTATATGATCTTTATTTATTTATTTTATAAATGAGGTAAAAATAATTTTATTTATGATCATATCATTGTTTTGTTAGTTTCGACTATGTATAATGCATGTAGAGTAATTTCACTTGATACCCCGCTAGGGGTACGAGTTGAGGACATCATGTAGTGTAAGGGTTGTTCTTTGGTGGATGGGGGATAATGTTTTCATTGGGATATGTTTGTCTTAGAGATTATAGATTTTGAAATAATATTGGGGATGTATTGTTTTGTGTTATATCAATCTCATATTGACTTCTACCAATATTGGGTAACAATTACTTCTTTTGATGGAGGCACTTATGTCCATTATGGTGAGTAGGATGTTCGAGAAGGATGTGCAGATCCATTTTTTCAGTAAAATAGAGAGCTCACGGACCAAGTGGAATGACTTGCTCTTGATGGTGGAGGATTGGAGAAAATTTTCTTTCCACATGTGGTGGATTTGTTTCAGGATGTGTTTCTTGGAGATTTCTTAGTATTTCTTCCCAATGGGGATGTGGAGTTCACAATCGAGTTACATCTAATGACAAAACCAGTTTCCATCCCACCATACTTAATAGAGCCAGCTAAGAAACATGAAAATAAGGTTTAGCTTGAGAATTTAGAGAATAAAGGGTTTATTCTCCCCAATACATCACCATGGGGAACTTTTGTATTATTCTTTAAGAAGGATTATTGATCATTAAGAGTATTTCTTGATTATTGGATGTTGAACCAGATGACAGTTAACAACTGATACCCTCTTCCTAGAATCAATGATCTATTTAATCATCTCAGAGGTTCCTTAGTGTTTTATAAGATTAATTTGATATTAGGATACCATCAGTTTAGGGTGAGACCCTCTGACGTACCGTAGACAACTTTCCGGAGTTGGTACGGGTTGTATGAATTTCTGGTGATGTCCTTCAGGTTGACCAATGCACCAACTGTGTTTATAGAACTAATGAACCTAATATATCACCCTTGCCTAGATCAGTTCGTGGATTCCTTTGTTTATTACAAAATGGTGTACTCATGAACTCATGATGTTCATGCCCAACATCTTGAAATCATGTTGAGTACACTAATAGGGCATAGGCTTTACTTCAAGATATCAAAATGTCAGTTCTTGATTGGTAATATGTAATTCTTAGGACACATCCTTTTTTGAGCCTGGTGTTTTGGTGGATCTAGTGAAGGGGCGGGATGTGCTGCCTTGGGAATATCCTAAGAGTGTTTCCAATTTTTGGATCATTCTCGGTTTATCCAATAATTATCGTATTATCATTAGTGATTTCTCATGTTTGTAAGAACAACTCTTAATATTAACCAAGATTTCTGTTATGTTTGAGTGGACAGAGACATGTGGAATTTCTTTTCAAGAGTTAAAGAAGCGGTTGAACACCGCATAAATTTTGATCTTAATTGAACTAGGTAAAAAGTAAACCATGTTCTGCAATGCTTCTGGTGTTGGACTTGGGGTAGTATTAATGAAAGATTATCTGATTGTAGATTATGGGTCGAGGCATTTCATACCACATGAAAGTAATTACCCTACTCATGACCTTGACCTAGCTATTGTGGATCATGCCTTGAAGTTTTGGATGCATTACTTTTTGGGATAATAATACGTGGTTTTTTATGATCATAAGAGTTTATATTATATCTTCTATCCATGGGATTTAAATATTCGGTATTGAAGGTGGGTCAAGTACCTTCAATCCTTCAATTTTGAAATGGTTTACACACCATGAAAAGAGAATAATATTACAGATGCTCTGATCTGGATGACTTGAAATTAGTTGATTCAAGAATCCAACTCTAAATGGAAAATGATTTCTTTGATTATAGAGATGCACCTGGAAATGTAAGATGGGCATAGACAAATGGTCATTCCATCTCTATCATGTGAGTACAAACTTTTGATCCTGGTTAAAGAGATCCATTTGGAGGATCCTATGTGTTTGGCTATAAAGGAAAGTCATAATGGGGGAGTCACCTTTTAGTTGGTCCTTGGATAGTGATGAAATTGTCTCTTTTAGTTCTCATGTGGTAGTACTAGTGTGTTTTTGGGAAGATTTTTTTGCATGAGTTCCATACATCGAGGTGGGGAGTACATATGGGCTTGACTAAGATGTATTGTGATATTTTTAGGTAGTATTGGGGGATGAGTATGAATAAATACATTAAAGGATTCATTGCATGATTCCTTATGTATCAACATTTGAAGGCCGAGTATCAGCATCAAGGTGTTTTGTTATAGTCATTTATCATTTTTGAATGGAAGTGTAATGACGTAATTATAAACATTATAGTGGGACTTCCAAGGACTCCTTAGAGGTATGATTCTATTTAGGTGGTGTTAGATCGGGTAATCAAAGTGGATCATTTCATGCAGATTCAAGAGACCTATACAGTAGTCTAGTTAGGAGAACTGTATGTTCGAGAAACAATATGGTTGAATGGTGTGATGAGTACCATAGTTATGGATCGGTATACACATTTCACCTCATGCTTATAGAAGAGACTTTAGAAAGCAGTAGGTACCCAATTGTTTTTCATTATGGCTTACCACCTATAGAATTATGGGAAATCAGATCATACAATTCGGGTATTAGAAGACATGTTGAGAGCTTTTTTTCTATACTTCGGTGGTTCTTAGGAAAAAAACTTCACACTTTTTGATTTTTTCTACAACAATAGATTTTAGGATAGAATTAAGATGGATCCATTTCAGTCACTTTATGGGAGACTGTGTAGATATATGTTATGTTGGTTAGAGGCGGGGGAATCTGAGCTATTAGGACCAAGTCTTGTCCATGAGACATCGAAGAAAGTTAGTTTGATTCATAAGTGCATGATGACAACTCGGAGCAGGGAGAAGGCATATACAGATCAGTGTTATATACCTCTTGAGTTTTTGGTGGGGGTAGCGTGTTTATTCAGGTGTCACCATGGTTGGTTCACCATCCCATTCAGAAACATGTCACGTTGGTGCCTAGGTATGTGGGTCTATTCGAGATCATGGAGAAGATCAAACTTGTGGCTTATCGATTGGCTATTCCACAGTGATATAGTGGGATGCATGATGTTTTTCATGTTTTGTAACTGTGGCAGTATCACTGTGATCCATATTACCTAATAAACATTGATTTTTTGGAGCTTGATCCTGACACGTCATTTGAGGAGCATCCAGTTTGTATTACGGATCATAGTGAGATGGTTTTATGGGGAAATATAGTACCTTTGGTTTATGTTCTATGGAATTATAGAAACTCCCAGCAAGAAATAAGGAAGAAAGAATCAGATATATGGGCCTAATGGCCTGATTTATTTTCTTTATAAATCTGATGATTCTTGGGAAGAGCTGCTGGAGGACAAGTTGTCCTAAGGTGTGGAGGTTGTAAGATCTGGGACCTTTCTTAAGGTAATTTTTTGTTTATTTTTCAGTTTAAGTCCTTTATTTTGCTCAAATAATTACTTCCCATAATCTATGTGAAGTTCTAGGGGTGTTCTGGGGGTTTGGGACATGAAAATGGAGAGAAAAGGAGTTTATGGGTATGTTTCACATTTTTCACATAGTATGTTTTAACCGTCAAGATCATCCCAGGTAACCATAGAGCCTTGGATAATTGGCATGGTTACTGCACTGTTAAGCAAACCATGCAGAATTCTGAAGTAACCTTGTGAAAGGGTGTTTTGGGACAGCGGATCTCGCATAGTTTGTGCGTGATTTGGAAAACTGAGTGGGTAAGCCATGCATCCCAGTAATGTTGAAAATTTTATAAGAATCCCATTATTATTATTCTTATACAAACATATTATTTCTCATCCTTCTTCCTCCATCAACTCTAATGATGATACAAGGTTCCCAATAACTCCCAATGGTGTTTCTTCATAAATTATATGTTTTTTGGAGTGTCGTTAGTTTAGATTGAAGATCTGGGTAAGGCTAATCCCACTCTTGATTCTCTTTTTTTAGGATGTTCATATCATCCTTCTCTCTATATGAAGATCTAAAACCTTTCTTTTCCTGTGAGATTTGGGTTGAGGCTTCAAAGGTTGGTTTAATTTGGATCTAAGGCCTCAATTAGGAGTTTATTCCCCAATGGATTCATGGTAGGTGGTCTACAAGTTATATACCTTAGTTTATTATTAGTCATGTTCATGTAGGGTTTATTTCTTGTTATCATATTGATGTTTTCTTGGGTATGTTGGAAAAATGTTGTATATTGAGTACCAAAATATCCAAATGAACCCTCATGATCCCTATGTGATGCATGGAGGATGCCATGATTATTTTTTTATGGCCTCCCATGGGGTAAGTCATCCCTATCAAATGGGCTAACGGGAGTATAAAGCGTGAAATTGACTCATAATGATGTAGTGACTTAGTGAGTAGGTTAATTGGTTTATGTAATGAGTTGTAATGGATTTTTGATAGTCGTTTCTAATGTGGTTAAAGTATAATGGGTTATTTTGTTGAAATTTTAATGTGTCAAATAGGATTACTTGGAATATGACAGGGAATTATGTTTACATTTTTATATTCTTAGTGACATAGGCGTGGGAAATGTGAAAAGGGGAGAAAAGGGTTAAGTGATATAAATGATGATTGTGTTTATGGATTTAGGAATATTGTTAACATCCCATTTATTTATATTTTGGGATGTTTTAATTGATATTTGGTATTCATTTTTGTGATGTGGTTAATTTTGGTGAATGATAAATAATCATGTGCACATGGTTTGGTATAGTGTGATATAGACTTGAGGTTCAACACCCACTGGTCGAGTTGGAATGAGGTTCTAACTCCACCCCAAAACTCTTGGGTTTGGGAAGGGGATGGAGTTTTATTCCCCTAATGGTTGCATTCCACCTAAACAAAGGCTTCGAGGTGGGGATTATAAGGTTATTATAATGTCATTCCTAGTGAGATAGTACATGATTTTGTTCTCATATTATTAAGAATATTGAACATTCCTAATTAATTGAAAGCATAAAAAAGGTAGATTAAAAATGGGATGGCTACTTAATGAACTTCGATTCAATGTTAGAATAATTTAAAAGAACATAGTCTAGAATGTCATATTTAACTATTTACCTTTACTTTCAATTATTTATCACTTTCATGCACTATATAATTTTACTTGATATTTTGTAGGCACTGTTGGTCGTGGCCTACTGAGTTATACTCACACCATAATCAAGCTGTTGTTGGGTACCCAAGAAAATTTCATTCATGCAGTTCAAGACAATGGAAAGAGACTTATGTGTGAGACTTGATCTAGACATGGGACATGCATGGATGAGGTTCCAAACATAGAGTCTTGCCCATTTTGGGTATTCTGTTGTTGTCTTACTTTGGGGGTTTTGTTCACAAGGACCTATATCATGGAATAAAATATTTACTGTTATTTGTAGTTGTACCCAGTTTTGGATTTGGTTATTGATGCATGTTATTAATTATTTCTTATTGTTTCCACTATTTAAAATTTGGTCTATCGTGTATTACTCTGGTAATGATGGTATAGTCTTCCCACGTGACCTATTAGACCCTCACTACTAGTCTCCAACCTCAAGCGTACGGGGAGATGTTCTTGAGGTCATGTGCCAAACCAGCTTTGGGCACCTGTTAGTGGCTCCTGGGTTGTAAATGTTACAGGAATAGTGAAAATAGTAAAAATATTTTACCGTGGTTATGCTAAACATGGAGTTACTAGGGGTTAAACTAAAAAATCACATAAATGGCCTAAAAACATGTACACATTTTTTAAAGGATATATAAATACCTTATTATTACTATAGATCAATAATGGTTTATTTTTTATAATTTTTTCATTTGAAAAATGTGGGTATCACTTTATTTTTTCTAAAATTGAATGTGTGTTACTCACCTTACTTATAAATGACCACCCACTCTCCTATCCACTCAACACATCAATATCAATTTATCTCAGACCATACATAACCAAATAACTTCCCTACTTCCCTCCCCAAATACTATAAGACTTTTATTTTATCATTAGTAAATTCTAATAAGGTTTTTAGTTCCATCCAATGTAGGTTTTTCAAAGAATAGTTATTGTGTTTAACTGGGCATTTTTATTTTATTTCTTATTCTACCATCATAAAATGATGGTAAAGTTTTCTAATATAATTAAACTAGTATCTACCATATAATGAGATGGTATTATGTTAATATTATAACATAAATCCATCTTTTCTTCGATAAAATGGGGAATGAAATTGACATTTGCATGTACAGTGGAATACCACCTCACAGACCAAAGAAATTTTGTTTCCATCATTGCCACTCATGGATATTTATAATGATTGATTTAAAGTATATATATTAAATTTTTCACATAATTATACTTATATATTTATGATATGACATATATATTTGTACATTCCATTCCATGGGGGATATGATAATATCACATGTGGGTATGATGGACTACAACCTTGTAAAGTGACCAGATTTTTTTTCACTAAAGACTTAAATGGATGTTAATAAGGATAATGATATAGAATATATGTGATATAATAGAAATAATTATAATATAATTAAACCATTATTTTTTTTAAATGAAGATACATCTTTTTGTCTCTTACCTTTCCACTTAATGAAAAACAATAATGCCTTTTATGCATACTTGTGGACAACCACCCCCATGAAGTGATGTTATTACTGTTTTGTCATCACAAAAACACATGGATGATATATATATATATATAATTATTTTTGGTGAAGAAATATTTTATTTATAATATTATTATCAACCTATAATGTTTTAATATTACTTACCTTCTTTCTATAATGGTTTTTGAAAAATGGAAACATTACTCATATCTATATACGGCCTACCATCTCAATGATTGTAATATAGATCATTTTTAGTAACCATTATTCATGGATGATTTTAAAAGTTTAAATTTTTTATAAAAATTATATTTATTTCATTTTTATTATTCTGGATATGTTGAAATAATGAAAACTTTTACTGAGTCAACAAACCAAATTCATATTAAAATAATAAATTGAACATCCTCAAAACCACCAATTTGGACTTCACTGATTAAGTATTTAAATATGAAGTTAAACATAAAAAAATAAAATATCAAATTTTATTTCTTAAAACATATAAAAAGTTTTTAAATATTTAAAAATGTGATATTATCTTATAATAATGTAGTTAAATACATACAAAACAATTTTGAACTCTATGTGTGGGACTTCATCTAAATTTTCCTTCATTGAGGCATGTTTTAATATGTTGATCCTAATTTCTTTAATATGTTGAAAATACTACACATTTTAATTTAATATCATGAATAATTCAAACATCATGTTTTTTTAAGTTTTAACATCAATTATTTTCTAGAATAGGATTTGACTTAAATAATACCAAGTGGTAAGGAATTTTATAACTCACTTTATTTTCATTTTGTTATTTTAATTATTAATATTCACCAATATTCATATATTATGAGTATAATTACTTTTTATTATCTTATGTTTTAATTCCAATAGTTTTATTTTCATTTATATGTGATACACAAAATCAATTTTTTGATTAATTCACACTTCACCATTATAATCATTTTAAGGGTTTCTAGTCTCAAATTTTATTCTTTGGGACATATGTCATACTATACACCTATATTAATTTATTATGTTTATCTATTTCCCTTATAAAATGATATATCACGAATTTAGTTTTTAATGATATTTAATTTTTTGAAAGATTTTATTATTTAATGGTGCTTAATATTATGGATTTACCAAAGTGGAAAAAGATTAATGATACAATATCCCTTATTTTCAATATTGTTTATGTTAAAGGTAATTTTTGAGGAAATAATATGATCTTATCTTTTGAACCAAATATAATTTATTCTATTTGTTTAAGAATTTTTTTCATATGTTAAATTTCTATTTCCTCCCTTATATATTAAATAAATATTCTAAAGTTTTACGCAAGTGATCCGGATATTGTACCTTTCCTTTTTATCATGTATCTTTCTCTCGCAAATCAATGATTAGAAAAAAAAAATTAAAATGTTTGCACTTATAAAAATAAATGATATATTAATTATATTTTAATTGATCATTGACCTTCTTTTAAAATATTTTATAATGGAAATTTCATATCCTTTTCTAAATGAGTCACTTTGACTCCAGTTAAATAAATTTAAAATAATATTAATTTTGAACATTTTAAACATAATTGGATTACTTATTATCATGAACACTCAATGATTCAAAGATTCATTTTTATGTTTCAATGGTTATTTTCAATGAAAATGATATATTTAATAACTAAGAATGTTTAGATTTTAAATATATTTTTTCAAATAAGAAAGTATAATTTGATCATGAAATGTTCCAAATTATCTTTAAAAATAATTTTACATCTAAGATATGATATTTCATATTACTCAAAATGAAAATTTTATTTACCTAAAGAATTTTGTTTGATATTTTAATGGTTTTCCTTTCATCAATTTCAATAACCCTTGATGTTTCTTATGATACACTAGGATTTATAGAAATTATATAATCATATTATCTCTCAAGAGATATTATGATTATTTCACGAGAATTTAATGGAACAAAATTATTTTCTAGATATTAATGATGTTAATTAAGGAAAAAATGATTATTTATATTAGTTTTATGATTAAATTAAAACTTTGTGTAGTTTATTTATGTTAATGTTAATTGAAATTATTCATAAGGATGTGTGGTTCCATTATAATCCAAATATGGGTGGTTATGTTTTTTTATAAGTATAGGTGGTTCTATAATAACCATAGCTGGGTGGTTAATTGATAAACCAAGAAAGAGGGGGTGTAAGATATCCCCATAATTCATAGGTATGGAATTTGAACATATTGTTATTACATTTGTATGTTTGAATTTAATATTGATATGTAAATCATATCCGAAGTTACATATATGTTTTATTTATGTTTGATATGTGTTTTAATGATTCCATTAATCTAGATTAAAATCACATGGATCACGATTATTGACTCTTATGACTCGTTCTATTGGTAAATATTTTATCCATTCATCATGATTTATGTTACATGTGTGGATGTAAATGAATATTTGTTTATGCTCATGCACAATGATTATTTCATCATACACTTGATCTCTCCTTATTCCCACTGATGAAATGAAATTTTTAACGCATATTTGTTTCTTTATAGAGAATTTAAGATTACAATTTTTATGTTCGATATTCCATAGGTTATTAAATAATTGGTAGTTGTTATATAATACATTTCCTAAATCTATTAAAATATAAACCTAAATGGTTCTTGGGTATGTATTTGATCTAATATTTAGATTTGATTATGTATGGTTTGGATGTAAAAAATTGGGTCATATTAATCGATATCAAATCTTGAAATGTAATGCTTTTTATTTTAGCACCGGAACTGGGAGTGCACCTTCAGGGTTTTATACAACTTACCCAATATATATATAATAATTCTATATATATAGATCAACATGATGAATCATAGAATGGTACATCTATATTGGTTCATTTAATTTAAGATTGTTCTACAACTATTAGTAGAACTATTAATCCAATGGTAATTATGAAATGGATCAAGTCTCTTTAGAATATATTTATCACCATGGGAAGAAAAGAAAGAGAAAATGATATATTAAATTTTTATTGTATTAGTGGAGATGTTGATCAATTTCGGTTATTGATCCAAGATACTGTGTAGGAAAAATAAATTGAACATTTTTTGTGAAGATATTTTAATTAAATACTATTACCAAAATATTCACAATATGGAATGAAAACTAAAATAAAGATAAACATACCTAACTTAAATAAATAGTAGAAATAATTTTCTTAAAATATGGGGATAAATTTAAAATATTATCAAGTTACTCTATGTATTATATATATAATATTGAGAGTAATTGTGTCTATTTATTTAAATTCATTTTTCCAACCCTTTTAAGGGCCTTATATTCTCAAATTGTTACATCATATATTTAAATAGTATTATTTTACATCCAAAAGGAGAAGGAATTTTCTTAAACCATTATATTCAATAGAAATCAAGAGAATAAGAGGTCAATTGAAAACCATGAAAAATGTTAAATAGTAAAATAATATGAATTGAAGGAAGAAATTCTCACCATGTGGAAATTGTGGGAAAATCATATTGAAAAATTCTTGATAGGCATGAAAGTACATTACAAGTGCATAGAAAAGGGTCGTCTAGTTAATAAATTCAAGGGGAAGAAAAATCAATGATATTTAGTAAATGATCTAAAGTTAAATGCATAATTATTCACAAAAATTCCCTAAGAATCTAGGGAACAAACTATGGAATAGGCTAAGGGAAGAACACCAAGCTTATGCAATCACTACAGATAAGGATTAAATTTCCAATGATGTGTTGGATGGTATATTCTTTATAACCCCAAATTATCCAATGATTTGTTTATTATGTATCATCAAATTATTTTAAATAATCCATTTTTTCTTACAAAATAACATATTTCCTTATACCATTAGTAATTGAGTTACCATTCAAAACTCATAGTGGAAATATTACCGCAATAAAAATATGTAAGTCAGTTCACATTAAGATCTATAAACATGACCTATTTGAATAAATGATTATTATAATCGTGGTTTATTTGTATATAAGATTTAAAATGTATTAGATATAAAAATATAATGCTGAAATTTATTTCAATGTGATGGAGATTATGATTCATGATGAAGATATAGAATTCCTTATATTTAAAGGGGATACTTAAACATTAGAGACATGTCAAGTTCCACCATCTATGGATCTTCTGAATGTGGTCCTTATAGATGAAGAGTAAAAACATTATATGGATGGAAATGGAATTCTTAAAATTGGAAATGTGCACATTTTATATAAATTCATTCATTTCTATATAAAATTATTATTTAGAAATCGAAAAGATCTTGAAGTTTTGTTTTCCATTGATTTAATCCCTAATGAAAGATCTATACAAAAATATCCTTATATAATTTAAGCTATGTAATTAGTGGAGATAAATAAAAAAATATAGGATTTGGGTGAAAATGTATCTACACACACCAGTTTATCACCTTGTGAAGCCCTAATTCCTTTTATTAAAAAGAAAGACGGATATATGATGTTGTGCATCAATTGTTGGAAAATAAACACTATTATGATAAAGAACATATAAACTATACCTCAAAGTGATGGATTAATTTTTAAACATCATAAGGACCAATATTTTACAATGATTAAATTTATTTGATGGTACCACCAATTTTAAGTAATGAAAAAAGATATTCTGAAGGTGAAATTTCTTATGAGGTATCGACATTATGAAATTACTGTAATTCCATTTTTATTGGCTAGTGAACACTCTATTTTTTGGATATAATGAACCAAGTAGTCAAGGAATATTTGGATTTTATAATGTATTTATTGATGATATCTTGGTGTTAAATAAAATATATTAGGATCATTAGAATAAATTGTATATTATCTTTGAGACTCTTTGAAGAAAATATATACATATAAAATTAATAAACTGTGAATTCTATATTAAGAAAGTTCCATTCCTTGGACATATTTTATCCCACAGTAGAATCTTATTTTATTCTTACAAGACAAAATAATTAAAATAATGGCCTAAACTAATGAACATAACTAAGGTATTTTATTCATTTTTTTACAAAGTTACAATAATCAATTTCCAAAAAATCATATTGGATAACCCATAAAATATGATTAATCATAAGAGGTTAATTTCATATGGATAGTTGAATGTGATGAATTATTTGACAATTTGATTCTCATAATTTTACCTCTACCATAAGAAAATGATGTATTTATTATATATAGTTACGTATCGAATAAGGTACAAGGTTATGTCTTTATGAAGAATGATTAGATTAGTATCTATAAATCAAAGCAGTTAATAACTCAGGAACAAAAATATCTTACTCAAGATATTGAATTGGAATTGATAATGATTGATATAAAGATATGGATACATTATCTCATGGGTGGTTGATGTGAGATATACAC
This sequence comes from Viscum album, assembly GCA_963277665.1. Lineage (NCBI taxonomy): Eukaryota > Viridiplantae > Streptophyta > Magnoliopsida > Santalales > Viscaceae > Viscum > Viscum album. The sequence continues at coordinate 1,424,564,139 of OY728156.1, read as the reverse complement.
ATAACAAAAGTTCATAAAATACATATTCTCCTAGAAGGATATCAAACATAAGGAAAGGAAATGGGTTGTGTTACTTAAACATTATTATTTCTCAATACACTACAACCCTAGGAAGAAAAATAAGGTATCGGGTGCTTTGAGAATGAATGATCATGGATTCTTAAAAAAAATAAGGATTTTATTGTTCATGGATTTAGGAAATATTTATATTGTAATTGATAATGAAGGGAAATTATTATTCATTATTTAAATTATTTTCAAACCATCTTTAATAGAAAATACTAAAAGGTTCTCAAGCTATTAATGATAACTTTAAAATTAAATTTAATATATTTAATATTGTAAAATAATAATACATCATATATGAATACAGTGTTTTAAAATTTGGTAAGAGGCTATTAGTTTCAAATATACATTATATAAAAAATAGAACTATTAGATGATGATCATTCCTCAAATTTCCATGAACACCCTAGTTGAACCAAGATCTATAGAGACTAAAAGTAAACTTTATTATAAGATAATATGAAGTGGTAAATTGCTAATTATGTGTCAAGAAGTTTGGATTTTTCAAAACTTGAAGTCCTAGAGATAGCATCCTAGAGGAGTTATGTAACCTCTTCCCACTATAATATGAAAATGGGTTGGATTTACTAGAGAGTGTTAAACTGAATTAACAATGACTCCAAAAAAATATGTGTGGGTTATTGTTGATCACTATAAAAAATCTACACATTTCCTTCGTAAAAGAAGATATTTTACTTATAATCACCTTGAAACACTATATATTAATGATGTTTTAAGACTCTGTGGTTAAACTATTTCAATTGTGTTTGATATTGATCAATGATATAAATCAATATTCTTGAAAATTCAATATAAGGGTAAGCTTTTGAGATTAATTTCTGTACATATTATAAAAATAAAATATATGGATAGTAAACAAATTGATATTAGACAATATAAGTCCTGTTATGTAATTACCACATGACTTTAAAGGTACATGGTATCATTATTTACCTTTGGTAGAGTTTTCCTTTAATAACATTTTTCATTAAAGCATTTAAATGGTGTTTTATAAAGAGTAATATTTGAAGAGATATCAAACTCTATATTTTTGGGAATGAGTGGGTAAAATAAAATTTTGGGTTGAGATGTTTTTTAGGTGACAATTTGAATGGCAGAGTCTATTTTCTCCAACATTAAATAATCCCACAACAGTAAAAAAGAGTTGTGTCGATAAAAAAAGGAACTATTTAGAATTTCAAATAAGAGATCATGTTTTGATGAATTAATCTCCATTTAAGAGTGTTATAATCATGAAAATAATGTGTAAAATGATCCCTAGGTATATCAAATGATACGAAAATATGGAATGAATTGAAGTTGTGGCTTACTGATTGGAAATTCCACTGAGCCTTTTTAATGTACATGATGTGTTCCATGTCTCAACATTAAAGAAGTATATGCAAAACTCAGAGCACATACTCTACAATTTAGAAATAGAACTAGAACCAAGTATATCATTCAGTGAAGAGCCACTCTAGATTATTAACCATAGAGAGAAATATTTTAGGAGTCAGAAGACTCAATTGGTAAATGTACTTTGGTGAAATCATAAAATAAAGGATTCAACATGGGAAAAAAATATTTTATGAATAGTAACTATAATAATTTTATTTGGAATTTTATAACCATGAAAATTTCAAATATTATATTTTTTTGGGAGGGAATAATTTAATATCCTATTTTTTTAATAATATATATTTTGATAACATATACAACATCAAACTCTAAGCCTAAACGAATCGTGAAATATTATTATTAAAATATGATTGTTATAACCCAACTATTGAATTGGAAGGTATAAAAATAAATAACCATATTATGGAATATAGAGGTCGTGATTAATAAATATTTATTGATTTTTTTCATTTTAAATAAACCCTTAATTAGTTGGTAAAGATATTTTATTCTATAAAAATATGTTTTCTTAAAAAATATTTTTATGCCCTTTAGTGAGAAAATAATTTATTTAGTTTTTTCCAATTTCATAAAATTTATTTTATTTAAAGAAATTTATTTTTGATAATGTCATATTAATATTATAATAGGGTTAGTTATGGATATTTTTCTAAAAATATTGATTTTTTAGTGAATAATGGAAAATTTTTCTTTTAATTGAATAGTGTATTTTTTCCAGAAATTTACAAAGATAAATATTGCAATGTAATGGAATAAAATAAAAAATATTTTATTTATATTATCAATAATCGATTATTTTATTTGAAATTAATTTTATTCTTGTATTTTGAGTAAAAAAATTATAAATGTAAACAACAATTTTCTAAAAAAATGTTTTTCATTGAGTTTTGTGTTTTAATATCAAATTAAATTCATTAAAATATTTAAATTGATTATTGAGAAATTAATTTCATATTTTAAATTATGATGTAGAAAAAATGTAAATAGGTTCCTTTTATTTGGTTTCATTGTGAATACTAATCATAGAAAATAATTTTCCACATAGTAAGAGTAAAATTGGGTAATTTAGTGCTGAAAATTTATTAAAAGGACTAATAAATTAAAGTACTACTTGAATTAAATTTTTTTATGTATATAAAATTTCTATAACCATACACATGTTAAATATATTATATTTTTTGATATTTTTCGTTTATTTTATCCTTTATAATATTAATACAAGAGATAAAGAGAAAAATGTCATGTTTATTATTTTAATATCTATATTATGTTTTGATAATAATATATACGAATTATTTTAAATTATTAATATTAATTTTATATATAAATTATTTATACTTAGCGTGGCTGTTTATTGAAAAAAATTAGTGATGGGATAATTACCTTATGTATTTGCGCAACACCGACACAAGAGTAATATAATTAATAGAAAACTAAAATAAATTATTTTAAAAATAATAAAACTAATATAGTATGAGGTAATTATCATGTTCCATGAATATTATTGATAAATAAAACTTTATACTAATGTTTTAAATTATTATATTCACATTCCTTATTTTTATTGATGTTTTTTATTTCTAATTAAATGAGTAGTGTTAAAAATAACAACAATGGTATTTTATAAAAATAATTTTTATTATAGATTTAAAATTCATAAAAATTTTATATTCATCCTAATTTAAGTAAAATGGTTTTAAAAATAAAAAATGGTCCTTTTTATATCTTTTTGGATTTCATAGTAACATTATTAACCCTTATAATATAGAATTAATTAATATTATGCTAATTGTCAAAAGGGATAACGTATGGTTTAAAATTAAAGATAAAGATAAAAAATTACCCAGACATTTAGAAATATTATTGGTTGATACGATTTTATAATATTATCATTTTATCTTCAAATATATTAGATTTTAATCCATTTGGGAATGAAAAATTATTTATATTAATTTAACACATTAAGAAATTCCAAGAATTCCCCTCACCTCAATTTCAAAGGACACCCCTCCTTTTCCATTATTACACTACTATGAGCCATATGTATCAACAAAACACTACCCATTACACTTTTAAAAAACTTTATGAAAGTTAAATATGTTCTATACAATCCAAAATCCTTCCCTATTTTTCTTAAGAAGAGGTATAATTGAAGTCTACTAATGAAGAGGTAATCATATTTGTCAACTCTTTCAAGTTTATTTCTTATTATACCTACACTTAATGCATTATACCCATCCATAAATAATATATATATTATAAAAAATATCATTGTATTATATTCTGCTAATGGGAAAACCATATTTCATTTATTTTTCATCCTACAAAAAGTGAGAACATTACACATATGTACATACAGCTTATCGTCCCCACATAGCTGTGTAATCTATTTTACATCACCAATTAAATAAGTTGTTCATAAATAAGGAAATTTTATATATAGATATATATAATATTTAATACCCAAATAATGATTTTGTAAGACTCTATGTTTCACCTATTTCAATTATGTTTGATACTGATCAATGACATAAATTGATAATCTTGAAAATTCAATATAAGGGAAATATTTTGAGTTTAATATTAGAAAATATTATAAACCTCAAATATATGGATAGTAAAAAAAGGGATATTCAACAGTATAAGTCATGTTACATAATTACCACTTGACTTTAAAGGTATGTGGGATCATTATTTACCTTTAGTAGAGTTTTCCTATAATAACAATTTTCATTAAAGCATTTAAATGGTGTTTTATGAGGATTAATATTTAAAGAGATGTCATAATCTAACTTGTTGGGAATGATTTAGTAAAATAAAACTTTTCGGTTAAGATCTTGTTGAGGTGAAAATTAAAATGTTATAGACTATTTACCCTCACTTTAAATAAACTCAAAAGAGTAAAAAAGAGTTATCTCGATAACAAAAAGAACTATTTAGAAGTTCAAATAAGAGATCATGTATTGATGAATGAGCATCCATGTAAGATTGTTATATTTATAAAAATGATGTATAAACTAATCCCTAGGTATATTAGATGATACAAAAATATCGAAATAATTGGAGTTGTGGATTACATATTCGAAATTTCCCTGAGCCTCTCTAATGTACATGATGTGTTCCATGACTCAACATTAAGGAAGTATATTCCAAACTCATAGCATATACTCTACAATTTAGAAATATAATAGTAACCTTGTATATCATTTAGTGAAGAGCCTCTAAAGATTATTAACCATAGAGAGAAATCTTTTAGGAATTATAAGACTCAATTGGTAAATGTACTTTGGAGAAATCATAAAATTAAGGATACAACATGGGAAAATTAATATTTTATGAACAGTAACCATAATAATTTTATTTGGAATTTTATATCCATGAAAATTTCAAAGAATATATTCTTTTGGGAGGGAGTAATTTAGTATACTATGTTTTTAAATACACTTTTTTATAACATATACAACATGTATCTCTAAGCCTAAAAGAATGGTGAAATATTATTATTAAAATATGATTGTTATTACCCAACTATTGAATATGAAGGTATGAAAAAAAGGTAACCATATAATTGAATATATAGGTTATGATTAATAAATATTTATTGGTTTACTCAATTTAAATAAACCCTTAATTAGTTGGTAAAGTGATTTTATTCTTTAGAAATATGTTTTCTTAAAAAAAATATTTTAATTACCTTTAGTGAGAAAATAATTTATTTTTTTTTTGAAATTTTATAAAATTTATTTTATTTAAATAAATTAATTTTTGAAACTTTCATATGAATATTATATTAGGGTTAATTATGTATATTTTTATAAAAATATTGATTTTTTAGTGAATAAAGGAAAATATTTCTTTGAATTGAAAAGTGTATTTTTTCGATAAATTTACAAAGATGGAAATTTTAATGTAATTGAATCAAAAAAATTATTTATATTAAAAATAATAAATTATTTTCTTTGAAATTTATCTTATACTTGTATGTTGGGTAAAAAAACTGTAAAAGTAAATAACTATCTTCTGAAAAATGTTTTGATTTGAGTTTTGTGTTTTAATATCAAATTAAGTTCATTAAAATATTTAAATTTATTATTGTTAAATTAATTTCATATTTTCAATTATGAGGTAGAAAAAATGTAAATTGGTTCCTTTTCTTTGGTTTCATTATGAATACTAATCATAGAAAAAAATCACCATAGTAAGGGTAAAATTGGGTAATTTAGTGCTGATAATTTATTAATAGGACTACGAAGATAAAGTACTACTTGAATTAATTTTTTTATGTATATAAAATTTCCATAAACATATACATGTTAAATATATGATATTTTTCAATTTTTCATTTATTTTGAACTTTATAATTTTAATGCAAGAGATAAAGAGAAAAATGTCATGTTTTTTATTTTAATATCTATATTATGCTTTGATAAGGATAAATACAAATTATTTTAGATTATAAATCTTAATTTAAAATATAAATGATTTGTATTTATCATGGTTTTTAATGAAAAAAATTAGTGATAGTATAATTACCTTATTTGTTTGTGCAACACCGACACAACATTAATTTAATTAATAGTAAATTAAAATAAATTATTGTAAAAATAATAAAACTAATATAATATGAAGTAATTATCATGTTCCAGGAATATTATTGATAAATACAACATTATCGTAATGTTTTAAAGTATTATATTCACATTCCTTATTTTTATTAATGTTTCTAAAGTCTAATTAAATGAATACTGTTAAAAATAACAACAATGGTATTTTATAAAAAATTATTTTTATTATATGATTTAAAATTAACAAAAATATTATACTCATCAAAATTTAAGGAATATGGTTCTAAAAATAATAAATGGTCTGTTTATGGGTATTTTTGGATTTGATAGTAACATTATTAACCCTTATAATGTAGAATGAATTAATATTATGCTAAATTTCAAAAGGGATAATGTAGGGTTTAAATTAAAAGATAATGATAAAATATTACCCAAACATTTTGAAATATTATTGGTTGATTAATTTTTAAAATATTATCATATTATCTTCAAATATATTATATTTTAATCCATTTCAGAATGAAAAATAATTTATATTAATTTAATACATTAAGAAATTCCAAGAATTCCCCTCACCTCCATTTAAAAGGAAACCCCTCCTTGTTCATTATTACACTACTATAAGACATATGTATTGAAAAAACCCTACCCATTACACTTTTAAAAAACATTAGGAAAGTTAAATATGTATTTTACATTCCAAAATTCTTCTCTATGTTTCTTTAGAAGAGACATAATACAAGTCTACTAAAGAAGAGGTAATCATCTTTGTAGACTCTTTCAAGTTTATTTCTTATTATACCTACACATAATGCATTATAACCATCCATAAATAATATATATAGTTTCAAAAATATAATTGTATTATATTATGCTTATAGGAAACCATATTTCTTTTATTTTCCATCCTAAAAAAAGTGAAAACATTACTCATACGTACATACAGCCTATCATGCCCACATAGCAGTGTAATCTGTTTTACATCACCAATTAAATAGGATGTTCATAAATATGGAAATTGTATATATATATATATATATTATTTAATAACCAAATAAAATTGTTTAACTTGAATATCATGTATACCTTCTTACCTCCCAATCCATTCAAAAACAATAATATCACTCATGTGTATGTGTGGACTAACACCATGAAACAATGTGATCCATTTTATATTTGTTTTTCACCAGGATAGTAATAAGAATGAATTTCATTAAAATACATTATATATATTATATCATAATTATTCTATAATTATTAATTATTGTTCAAATTTATTTCTTTCCATCCATCGATAAGTGAAAACAACATTCATGGGTATGTATAACTTTTTATCTCTATGAACATTGTAATTTATTTCTCTCTATAAATTTAATAAATGGAAATATATATATATATATATATTATTAATACAGTGAATAAAATTTTGGTGGTGATGGAACCATAATAATATTACAAAAATAAAAACTAAGGAATCAAAATATACATGAAAATTGTAGGAGTTAACACTCGAAAGAATGATAATTATTAAATATTTTTTTTAGAAAAGTGATGACACAAACTCATTTACTTGTTCATGTCATCAAAGTAATTTATTAAATTAAAACAATTGAAATACAAAACATGAGGTGTAATGTGTTTACAAAACCAGGGAATTAATGGGGGTACAAGGATACTCAAACAAAGAACAAAACCAGCAGCCAATATGAGCACCTTGAAAATACAGAGGGATTTTCCATCTAGGATCATCCATCAAATATCATCGATGATAATTATAAAATATGATTAACAAACAGGTGATAAAATGTTAAAAATGGATCATATATAAAATTATAGATATTTATATGGTTCTCATATTTAATTATAATAAAAAAATATTATACATGAGTTTAAATCACATTAAACTAAAGGGAAACATGAGGTAAGATATTTCAAGTGAATTTCCACTCCATTGACACATGTTTTTTAATATAAACCTAATTACATTTATGTTTTGTATATATTACGTCTTTGAGTTATTTATAATTAAGAATTATTTATTCATGGTGACTACGGATTAAATTATAGTTACTCTTTCAACATTAATATTTAAATGACAATGTGATCTTATTTTTCTTCTCTATAGGGTATATTTTTCATCCATATTCATATTTTTAAAAATTATATTACAAAATTCCTTTTTATAACTCAAATTATTTATTCAGGAAATTTTAAATTATCTTAAATTTTTTTCATTGTTTGAATGGAATTCTTATAATGTTTTTCCCCAAATGGGACATTTTTTACCTTTTTATAAAAAGAAAAAAACATGATTTCTTTTAATGTATATTCCATTAAGGGACATTCCCATAACCATAACGATTATATAATAGTTATATTATTCTACAGTTTTTCAATAATTTGAATTGAAATATATTTGATAAAATCTTATTTCAAAATTTTCATTTCTATTTTCATCTAAAATAATCTATTTTACTAAAGAATCTACATTTTTATTATCATCTCTTATCTCTTGATTAATCTCATAGGTGTTAACTATCTCTGAAATTATTCAATTTCTTGTAACCACTAAATACTAAATAAAACTTTATCTATCATATTTATGATTATTTCTTAATCTGTATACCATTTTTACATATGGTGTTTTACATTGAAATATAATTCACTGTCTGGGGAAATATTGATATTATATATTCTTTACTCAAAATAGATATTTATTGATAAGGTATATTTTTTATGAGTTAAATATATTATTTTATATTTAATGAATTCATTATATGGGATGTGATAGATGGGTACTTGAATTATATATCCCCATGATGAATCGACATGTCTCATGAGAGAAATCAGTTCTCCAAATTAAATGGGCCTTTCCACATATTTTTTGACTATCATACTACAAGGTCAACATGGTAGAGATATCATTATTTATGATATTAGGAATTCCAATAATATTTATTTAATTCATCAAGAGTTCATTTATTGTTATCTATGATATTGCTACATTAATATTGTCTAATAATTCATTTATTAATCAAGTTATTGACTAAATGACATGAGTTATTATTTATTTATCATTATAGGTTGATTATGAGTTATTTTTCATAGTATATTATATTATACATAAAACATACTTGGAATTTGATGTCACCCAATTTTTTCCATTCCATAGGCTCTGAAAAAAAATCAATGAATGGGTTTGGAGGATAAATATCTTTCTCTTTTGTTATGTTTTTTATATTTTTTCAAATAAAATAACGGAATAATTTTTATTTATACTTCTCGAATACTATTAATCAGATAAATTCATGGTGTTGTGATCACTATTATCCATACTGATGTAATAATGTAGACACTAACTCTAGGTTACTATAGTTATAGTTGTTAAATTTTATTTATAAAATCACCTATTTGTATTAAAAATTTATATTTATAGAATGAAATAGAATAATCCAAAATTTCAATTGTGATTTGAAATTTTTTGATGATATAGATGGTTTTGATGATGGTATATGTTCAATTTGGATCATGTTAGTACAAGGGTATGGTTTTTGGATCTATATATTGTAATATATCATCTATAATTAAAAAATTAGTCGATGAGTATCTTGATGTTATCCTTGAAGATTTATCTTAATTACAACTATATTGACTATATATTTATATATTTAATTTTTATATGGGATGCGACCTATTTCACTACCATTTTATTCATGGAAATAAAATATCTTTAGGATTTAAATGTGTAAATTGATCATCATTTTTATAAGGTGTTCTTTCGACTGAGTGTTTCCCAATAGGTAGTGTTTGTTATATTTTATAATAAATTCAATTGTTTATAAAGGATATATATTTACTATCAAAAAATTAACTATAGAACACAAAAAACCTTATTCTATAAAACTAATTGATGATTTATTTGATCATTTAGAGGTAAATATTTGTTTACTAAGATTATCCTTTGTTCGAGTTATCTTTGATTTGCTATAATGATAGAGGATATTTTGAAAATGGAAATCTATTATCTATATAGACATTTTTAGATCTCAATCATGAATTTTTAATGTACTATTTCTTCAATGGTCATTATGGAATTAATGAATCATATTTTCCATAAAATTTGGGATTTATTTGGGGTCGTATGTGGAAGAATCCCTTATTTTCTCATCATCATAAGTGATTTTTAGGGTTCATATTATGTTTTTTTAAATATTTTATGAAATGATGTGTATGATAAAATATAAAAATAATGATTTTGATTTCGATATTAAATATTCTATAAAAAAGTTTCATTAAATAGTGAAAATTGTATTGATACAGAGAAGGATATGAAAATGATGAATTTGTAGTGGTTGAATAAAATATTTTATATATACAATTTTCAAGGATTAAATTTTTCTTACTAGAGATTAATTTATAACATTTAAAAGTTATATTATATATTGGAAAAATTTAAGTGACTATGATAAAATAATTAATGGAATATGTATTTTTATAAATTATATTACGTGTTGGAAATGATACATAATTCAACTCAAATTCATGATTCTCCATGTATCATAATTTAGGAATGATGTTTTTTTATTTTCATCATCATTAGGTTTGGTATGTTTCTAATGGAAGCTAAGTAAGGTTATGGTGTATTGATATAGGTATTTATTTCATTATATGAAGAATTACCCTATGCATGACTTTGAATTGAATACTTTTTTTCCTGATTTGATGAGATGTTGCATTTAACTTTTTAGTGAGAAATTATTTGTCCGTATATATTATAATAGTCAGAATTTTATTTTCTCATATTTTGAAATAAAACATAAAAAAAAATTAGTGAATGTAATGTCATAAAAACATTGATTTTGATCTTAGTTATACACTATGAAAAAAGAGTAAATTATTATGTAAAAGAATACTGACTCCATAGAAAAGTAATTTTGGGAGTAGTGGAACCAGATGGGTTCTTTAGTGCACGCACACATGGAGGTCATGTGGATAGAATATAATATGATTCTATCTAGATTTAATATAATAATTTATATTTTAGTAATCTATAGTTGATATGGTTATTGTTATATGAAGAGTAAATGGGGATGTGTAATTAAATAAATAATAGGGTAACCATCAAGGTATGTTCAGTTATGTACAATTATATTCTTTAATTATATATATATCTATGATAGTCCATGTGATGTTCATGATTAATATTTTTCTCACATGCCCTAATTCTCATGATGTTTTGGTTGGGTGAAAACATTATTTCCAAATAAAAAAGAACACTACAATATACCAAAGACATTATAGAACATATTTTCCAAGAGGATGGGATTTTGGATCTTCCATTAAGGGTTATTATGTATAGTCTAGGAAACCCTTTTAGATTTTATACATCATTCTTAATCCTTCCCCGAAATATGATTACAACTGGTTACCTCTTTTCAGGTGGTTGAAAAAACCATGCATCTTAAAAGTTAGTTATTCTATGGTTTACAGTTTCATATATGGGAACTATAAAATTTGTCACCATATAATGAGGTGGTAAGTGTTTTGGATTTCAGATTGTGTCTATAATAGGGGCATCCAATATATCCCTATAATAGGAATCTGAACTCAGATAGTTCAGTTCTACATAATAGTACATGTCATACCATTTATGGTCATATGATGAAGACCATTTTGGTTCCATTAATGGCCATGCATCCATGATGATGTGAAGTGACATTTAATGTCATTTTACTAGGGATTATTTTGAGAAGTTTACTATCATGTGGAATAAATGTTATATATGTTGTTCATAATAGTGAAATAAGTACTAAAATGAAAACATTTCCATTTAATAGATGTGTAGGGAATATACATGAGTGGAAATATGTGGTTTATCTAAACTATTGATAAATATATATGAGAAGGTATGATTATTGAACACACCTAATAGGATTCCTTTATATGGATATCAAATTAAAGTCTATTGGTAGATAGATGCTAGTTTATGATTATACCCATGTGAAAAATAATGCAGAGAGGAAGGGTTTTGTGGGGAGTCTTATAAGGACCTGCCACAAACATTAAATAATCTTTAATTATGTTAATAATTCACATTGAGGATCTTCTCAAATAAAGAGTTTTAGGGAATTAGGCCATAACTATTACATTAAATCTCAAATATTACAAAGTATAAAATTCTAATCAGAAACCATTTTTTCATAAAATAAAAACTCTTAAAAGATAACTAGAATTCATTTCTTCATATAAATCTTCTTTAATTCTTCCATTCTCTTACCCTTCCATATACCCTGTGAAAAAATTTCAGAAACATTAGATGAGCATAAAAATCTTTGTATGGGTTAGAAAATAAAAATCGGAAAACATTAGTCCGTCAATACATACATAACATATACTCTTTGAAATACCACATGAAATCATAAGATCTATGAATAACACATAGAAATCATAAATCATAAAGGTAACTTGTGACATCCATATCATACCTGCATTGTATCTTTCACATCTACATATGGCGTTACGTTGAAATACACATCATAATATATTCACTAAATATATTTGGCGAAACATTAACGTTTAGCAATACCACATTACCCAATTTATTGGAGATCTATCTCGGGAACACCCACCCAATGATTGTCACAAAACCACCCATAAACATAAACAACGCCCATGAACCATAACACATAAAACAAGAATAATGGAAAGATAATATTCCCACATTTAAATCCCAATATATCATTTCAAGATATTGAAATAATAAATGCTTTATCAAATCCATTATCGATACTAAAATAAGTACAAAGGATATAATGTATTTATTTTACTTTTAAAAAAACACTACGTCTTGTTAAGGAAGCCAAAGATCAAATAATATTCACAACGGCGGAAAGGTTGTTGTCACCACATACGTTAAAAAGAAACATTCTTTTCCTTCATTTAGTAAAATGATAGATTGAGAAAAGGTTATCTTTGATTGAAATAAAAATTCAAAGGGTTTTATTCACCGTATAGAAGAAATTTGGGTATAAATAAAATTATGCCACAATGAAAGGTGATTGAGACGAAGTCCCTTACCCCATGTCCTACTTGACTCATTCTTTATTTAATCACCTAAATAATAAACTAAAATGAAATTATACTTTCTTCATAACCTTTTTCATGTTCATTATTCCTTTTATATCACTTATTACAATGTTATAAATATTATATAATCATTTGTGTTAATAATGGTCAGTTTGTCAATATTTAGTACTTGACTCAAAAATTAACTTCTTATAATTACAAATTGTCCATGTGGTCAAAATTCCATTATCTCTAAAATGATATTCAAGATTTAGATATCATATATATCATATATATATATATATACATCCATTATATATATGTATTTATAATAGAACATAACATTTGAAGATAAGAAATGAAATTCACCGTTCATAGAGATGGTATGCCGTACGTACACATGAACACTACTTTTATTTCTATTTCATATTTAATGGGATAAAAACATAATGATATATAGGTATATTATAATTCCAGTATGATATCATATATAATTTCATTAACTACATCATTTATACATTCCACGTATGGCATGAACGAGTCATATCACATTGAGGGGCGGTAGTTCGCACATCCTCAAATCAAATTATCGTATTTAGTCATTATGGAAACCATAAAGGTATGCTATAAATGAAAAATACAGAAGAATAGATACCACATAAATATAATATTTATCAAATATAAATATAGTGTCATCATAATGGTCACCATGAGAGGCGGTAGAAGATAACTGAACAATCATCATTTCATGAGATAGTAGTTCACCGTCCATAGAAACAATATGTTCGTATCCATTAGATGGAGGTGTGTGGAAGTGTAATTCGAATCCTTCTCATAAAAACATCCTAGTATATTTAATATAATGTTTTTTATAGAACCATTTATTAAAAAGAGTTCAGGGGGTTGGAGAAGGAAAATAAAATAAATGAACATGAGGGACGATGTTACCATTAAATCGGGTAACTCCCTTTGGTTTGAACCAAAATGGTTTCTTGAATTTCCTTATGCCTAGGGAATGGCTTTTAGGAGTAATATAGGGATGTAGGGAGATTATTTGGAAAATTTTGGGATGATACAAGGTGATTGAAATGTGTGTTTAATGGGTTATATGTGGTGGCCTTTTATTAGAGGGAATAGGGGCTCTTTAAGAAGGTTTGAAAGTATTAATTTATTATAACAGAATTTTCAATTTCAAAAGGTACGAAACTTATTTAATACCAAGATATGGTACATATAAGTTGAGATAAAAACATCTAATAAGAATTTTATAGGTTTTGGATATTTCTTAATCCTTATCTTTTTTATTTAACCCTTGGATAACTTATTTAACTTTTACCATATCCTCTTATATATTCATAATATATGGTTAATATATTTAATATAAAATTAAATGAGACCCCAAATGTATCATTAATGAAATTTTTAATTTCATATATGTTATTTGGCCCAATCTTATATTTTTAGGACTATTTTATCATTTAATAAAATATTGACTGATTTTAAAACTCTTTTATGTCAATTTTAATACTATTCATATCATGACTTTTTAAAAAAAACAAAACCAACTTAATTATTTCAAAAAACCTTCATTTATTCATAGATAAAAAGTACTAATATTCTATAAAATTATTGGATGGCCTAAAAATGTTCAAAATAAAATTATTTTAATATATATAATATCATTTATTTGAATCCTTTATTAATATATCAATTACTGCATCACCATTTTGTCATAATTAAATTTATTTATATAATGTCTAAAATTTATAAATAAAATGACATGATGTAGGAAATATTTGTAGAATTCCAAATAATATTTATCATTGAAGATATCACTTATATAACCCCATATAAAACTGTTTATTAAAAAGATTCATGTTTATGATATTTTTTTAAGTGATTAATGTCATTATCATACCCAAGTGGCTTTCAAAGGCCAAAATTCTCTCCCAAAGATTTTATTGGTCATTAATTAATCATATAATAAGGCTATGAAAAGTGTTAAGGTAATATTATACTATTATAATACTATTTTTACCTTGATTTATTTATTTACTTTTAACCATAGTAAATAAAAATCAAAAGTTACTATTCACCAAAAAAAATGTTTTCATCCTATTGAACGACATTTTACTTATAGATTACACCCATATATGTCGGAATTTTGAAATTCAATTAATATAAGTGGTAATATTTTATTTAAATAAAAAAGTGAGTTTTTTAACTACTATGCAGTATTTTTCACCATTCATTAAAAATTTAACATTTTTGGAAAAATACAAAAAATTCACCCAAATCTAATTTTGATATTCTGAATTCAAAAATGACGTATATTTTACCAAATTCAAGACATATATGTATCATTAATTAATTTAAAATTAATTTTCATTATCAAAACCAAAAATTTGGTTTTTAGGAAATAATAACTACCAGAAGATTAATACTTGTTTATGTCTAATTTAAAAGTTAAATTACTTCCAATGACCAACATTGGATTAAATGGGAAAAACATAATTTCATCACACATTAAAACCAATAAAAATAACAATTTTTTTGTTTAAAAAATAGATTAAAAGGTTGTTTTGAATTAAAATGCAGTATTTTTCAATATTCATTAAAAAAATATTTATTACAAAAATACAAAAAATTTACCCCAAAGTAAATTTGGATGTCTCGATTCTAAATAAGAATTTTATATTATCAAATAGAACATATAAAAGTGATAAAAACAATATTTCAAAAGGGTTCTCCATCAAAAAGTAGTAAATCGACCATTTAAAGTATATTAGAGTATATATGCTTAAAATTGGATTCATTCATATTTTAAGCCTCTAACTTTTAATGGATAATTTTAAAAATATTTAACAAACATTTGTAATCAAATTGTAGTCAGTTTTCTTTATTCCCACCAATACAATGGTTATGTGTTAACTACCTTTTAAATTTATATTATTATATTATTATTTTTTTGTATAACTCAACGTTGTGTGCAAAGTAAGATTTCAAAGAAACCCATTATTGTGTATCGGGTACACTATTGAACATAACATCCCCTTCAATGTAAAATTAATATTTAATTCACAAACATTAATAAATATGAAAATATCATATTCTTTCTTTACCTAGGATGTTACATCCTTCCCCTATTTTGGAAAATGTGTCCATGTAATTTTATTCACTTATCAAATAAATGTGGTTTTTTATACCACATAGAATTTTCAGATTCCCACTTTTCCTCTTCAACCATATGGTTTTTTCACAAAAACCATTACCTAATGAATTACCTTATTTTGATACACTTTCACTCTGTAGTCAAGAATCTGCATTAGTAGTTCATCATAAGAAATATTATCTTTGAACTAAACTACCTTTGGAATCAAAAAATTTGATGGATCTGGCATATACTTTCTCAAAATTGAAACATAAAAAACATTGTGTACTTGGGATAAACAAAGAGGTAAATCCAATCTATATACATCTGATCCAACTTTATCTAGGATTTCATAGGGTCCAATGAACCTTGGTTTCAACATTCCCTTCTTTCCAAAATGCATCACACTTTTCCATCAAAAATCATTAAGAAAGACATGATCACCTACCTTAAAAGAAATATCTTTCCTATAATTATCTGCATGACATTTCTACCTTCTCTGAGCTCTTCCCATGTTCTTCTGAATCAATTGAATTTTATCTACCATCTCTCCAACCAATTTTGGTCCTATCAACTTCTTTTCATGTACTTCATCTCAAAAAACTGGAGTTCAACACCACTTTCCATATAATGCCCAAAATGGCGCCATCTATATACTAGAATGAAAATTATTATTATAAGAGAATTAAACCAAAGAAAGATGTTGGTCTCACCTTCCATAGTAATACATTGAGCAAGCCTATAGCATATCCTTTAATGTCTGAAATGTCTGTTATGACTGCCTATCTGATTGTTGATGAAAATTTGTTCTAAAATTTAATTCAGAAACCAACAACTTTTGAAGGCATTTCAAAATGTAAGAAGTAAACCTGGGATCATGATTAGATAAAATGGAGTGGGAACTCCATGGAACCCGACTATCTCTTTAATATACAACTGAGAAAGTTCATTTAGAGACAATGTATCTCGAATAAGAAATAAATGGGTAGATTTAGTCAATCTGTCAATAATAACCCAGATTACATTATTACCTCGAGATGTATTTGGTAATCCCACAATGAAGTCTAGGGATATATTTTCCCATTTCCACTCTAGCACCGGTAAAGGCTAAAGCATCCCTTTTAGTAACTATCACTCTACTTTAACCTATTGACAAGTCAATAACTTCAGAGTAATGTCATAAATTTCTATTTTCATTCCATCCCACCAGTAATACTCCCCAAGATCTTTGTACATCTTAGAACTTCAAGGAATTACTGAAAATGGATAATTGTGAGCTTTACATAATCTCTCTTTCTTCTAATGTGAATCACAAGGAAAAGATAATATCTTCCCAAACATCAAAACACAACAACTATCAATGTTAAAATCAATAAACATACTCTTCTGAACTAAATCTACCTTTTTCTGCAACTCACTATCTTTCTTCTATGCTTTCTTAATTCTTTCTGATCGAGATGATTTCACTAAAACCTGCAACAAAACATATGAATTTCTTGCACCAAATTTTTTTTTGAAAAATTTCATCAAATGTTTAATCAAAGGATATTTTTCCAAAATTACATGGTTAATGTATCATTAATTTTCTGACTCAAATCATCATCCACGTTATTTGATTTTTGAATGTTATTGAATCATACAATCATAATCCTTGATTAATTCAATCCATCTTATCTATCTCATTTTAAATTCTTTCTGAGTAAATATATACTTCAATATTTTGTGGTTAGTATATATTTATCTTTTTACACTAGACATATGATGCCTCCAAATTTTTAAATAAAGAAAAATAGCAGATAATTCTAAATCATGTGTAGGGTAATTAACTTAGGAGGTTTTAACTAACATGATGCAAAAGAAATTACCTGATCATTCTGAGTTATGATACAACCAAGTCCTTTCAACAAGCCATCACTGCTGATAAAAAATTCACCATATCTAGAAGGTTGTGCCAAAACTGGAGCATTCACCCTTAATCTTTTCAATTCCTACAAAAATGATTACATTCTTTTATCCAAATAAACTTAACACCTATTCAAGTTAACATAGTCAGTGGGCTAGATAACAATACAAAATTATTAACAATCCTCTAGTAATAACCTTATAAAATAGGAAAACAATGAATCTCAGTTATATTTGTTGGTTATGGACATTCTTCAACAACTTTTGTTTTTAGAAGGATCAATGGTTATTCCATTTTATGAAACAATGTGACCAAAGGGTGAAATTTTTTTTATCCAAAACTAAAACTTATTGAATTTACCTCATAGTTTATTTTATTTTTTGGTTTGAAATACAACCCTAAAATGACTTTCATGTTCCTATTTACTTTTGGAATAAATAAAAAAATCATCAATAAACAAAACCACAAACTTATCCAAGAACTAACTAAAAATTATATTCATAAGATTCATGAATACAGTAATTACATTTATTAACACAAAAGGCATAACTACAAATTCATAATGGCAATATCTAGTACCAAACACGGTCTTCATAATGTATTATTCCTTTAATTTCAATTGATGGTACCCCAAAATCAAGTGAATCTTCAAAAAATATCGATCCTCCTAGAGCTGATTAAACACGTTATCGATATGAGGAAAAGGATACTTGTTCTTAACTGTGATGTTATTAAATACTCAATAATCAATGAAAATTCTCATTGAACTATATTTCTTTTTAAAAACCATGATAGGAGTACCCCCATGATGATGTTCTAGGTCAAATAAAAAATGTATCTAATAATTCTGATAATTGCTTCTTTAACTCTAAAAGTTCAATTTGAGCCATTCGATAAGGGGGTTTTGAAATTGGCGTAGCATCAGGAACTAAGTAAACAGTAAATTCAACTTCCCATTCAAGTATTATACTATTAAAATCATCAAGAAAAACATCAATTTACTCATTTACCACTAGCACATCATTAATCTGAAAAGTTCCCTTGTTCTCAACAATATGTGAAAGGTAGCATACATTTCCATATTTTACTAGTTTCTCAGCTTCCTGATATGTTATCAAAAGTAATGGTTCATTATTTTAAAAAAACTAAAATTATTTCTAAATAAAATCTTTAACTCTGTAGTTATTCTTAGCATGATAAACAGAAATCCAATCCATATGGAAAAAAACATCAAACTCTACTAGAGGAAAAACAGCAAGGTTTGAATGTAGATTCTTTCTGCACACAAGTACAAGAAGGTTCTTATAATTTCTTTTTGTCTCGACATTTCCTCCAACTGTTTTTACCATAAGTTTCAGGTTCATATCTTCATATGAAAATCCCAATTTACAAGAAAACTTCTCAGAAATGAATGAATATGTATACCCTATAGAAAACAACAAATTGGCATAATATGAAAAAATAAACAATGTACATGATAATAATTCATTTGATTCCCCATCATCTACAGAAGTAGATGAAAAAGATTTCACCACCACTTTATACTTGTAGTATGGAAACTTTCCCACAGTTGAGTTCTTTGTAGGACACTCATTTTCAAAATGACCCATTTCATTTCACTTAAAACATTTTACTGACTATAATTCATCTTTTTTCTTACCATTACCCTGATCTTTTTTAGTGCAATTAGGAGCCTTATGTCCCATTTTACCGCATCAGTATCACTTATCAAAATTCAAAATATATACACCAATGTGCTTTTTAACACAACTTTCACAAACTATAAACTTGATTTTCGTACCATCAGACATTTTTGAAGAGTTCTTATCTTTTATCTAACACCTCTACCTCTTATTATATTGTCTTGAAAAGAACGCATAATCATATAAATATTCCATTTCCACCTTCTCCTCGAATCATAAATGTTTTTCATAAATTTGAACTCACAAGAAGCTAAATTCCTTCGGTACTTTGGCTTTAATCCTGAGTAAAAACAGTTGATTTTACTATCAAGATTTCATATGGAATCTGGTTCATACTTTCCAATCGAGTGAATTTTGCATCATAGGTAGCCACTGATTTATCTTCCTATCTAAATTCCAAGATTTTTTTTCCATTCTAAGATGAACCACGTTAGGAAAACATTTCTCAATAAACCTACCTTTGATTTCATCCCAATCAATAGAATCAATCTCCTCACTATCCCTAATATTTTTAAATATTGACCACCACTGATCGGATTCAACATCAAAACAGTAAATAGAAATACTAACCTTCTGATGTTCTAAACACCCCATGACATCAAACATATTCTTCAGTGCTTTAATCTACCCTTCAGCTAGTACATGGTCAGGTGATCCTCTGAATGATTGGGGATTATGCCTCGTGAAATACTCCAATACTGACAAGTTCCTCTGTGGTTGATCTGGCTGATCTTGTGCATGGATACCACCAACATGTATAACATGAGTCAACTATTCCATCAATACAATGAACTTTTCATTTCAGATTCCTACCATCTCGGGTTGCTGATTTAGAAGGTTGTCTTCCTCTTCATGTCGTCCCATCATAGCTTCCTTGTTTCCTCTACGGAAAACCATTCTGAACACATAAATATCTTAGGTGAAACAATAAGGTTATTTTTAAATGCTATATCATTTCTATTTGACCATAAATTAATTTATGGTTAATAATTTTACAATATCCTAACTCTTAAAGTTATCTAAACTGACCTTTGATAGCAACTATAAGGACCCAACCATTAACATTACATTATCATGAATTATTTTAATAATTCACGTTATGGATCTTTTCAGGTTTAGAGTTTTAGAGAATTAGTCCATAATTATTAAATTACATCCCAAATATTTCAAAGTAGAAAATTCTACTCAGTTTTCATTTTTTATAAAATAAATACACTTAAAAGAAAACTAGAATTCTTTTCTTGATATAAATCTTCCTGAATTCTTCCTTTCTCTTACCCTTCCTTATACCCTATGAAAAAACATTTCAAAAACATGGGTTGAGCATAAGAAGCTTAGTAAGGGTTATAAAAAAAATAGGAAAATATTAATTCATCAATACATACAAAAAATAATCTCTTTAACACACCTCATGAAATCATAAGAGTTATGAATAACACATAGAAATCATAAATCAAAAAGGTAACTTTTTACATCCATGTCATACTTACATTATAGCTTTCACAGCTACATAGGGGGTTACAATGTAATACACATCATAGTATATTCCCTAAATATCTTTTGAAAAACATTAACGTTTACCCTCATCATGGTACCCAATGTATTGGAAAGCTATCTCGGGCTCACCCTCCCAAAGATTATCAGAGAAACACCTATATACGTAAACAATACCTAGGAACCATAACATATAAAACAAGTATAAAGGAAAGATAACATTTTCAAATTGCAATCATAATATATCATTACCAGATATTGAAATAATCAATGCTTATTCAAAACTATTTTTAATAACATAATACGTAAAATTGGTAAATGGTATTTATTTCCCTTTAAAAAACACTATTGCTTGTTATGGAAGCCAATGATCAAATAATACTCAGAGTGGAAGAAAGGTCGCTGTCACCGCGTATGTTAAAAAGAAACATTCCTTCTTCTCATTTAGTAAAAAAATATGTAGAAAAAATATCCTCATTGAATGAAATTCCAATTAAAAGGGGTATATACACCTTATAAAATAAATTATTTTATAAATCAATGTATGCCACAATGAAATGTGATTGAGGTGATGTCCCTTACCGCATGTAAAAATTGACTTGTTCATTCATTAATCTCTATAATAATAAAATAAAGCTAAATTATACTTTTTAAAGTACCTTTTCCATGTCTATTATTCCTTTTATATAATTTATTACCATGTTATAAACATTCCATAATTATTTAAGTTAATAACGGTCGTTTTGTCGATATTTAGTACTTTAGTAAAAAATGAACTTCTTATAATTACAGGTTGTCTGAGTGGTCAAAATTCCATTATATCCAGAATGATATTAATGATTTATATATCATATATATCATATATATCAAGTATATATATGTATTTAAAATAGTACATAACATTTTAATATAAGAAATGAAATACATAGTCCTTAGAGATGGTTAGCTGTACATACGCATGAACACTACTTTAATTTCTATTTCATATTTAATGGAATGAAAACATAATGATACATAAGTATATTATAATTACCATATAATATCATATATAATTTCATTAACTTCATACTTTATACATTCCATGTTTGGCATGAACGAGTTATATCACAATGAGGGGGGGGGGGGTAGTCCACACTTCCTCAAATAAAATTATTGTATATATTAATTATGGAAACCAAAAAGGTATAAAATAAATGAAAAATACAAAATTATAGAGACCATATAAATATAATATATATATATATATTTTAAACATATTTCAATCATAATGGCCACCATGATAGGTAGTAGTAGAAAACTGAATAATCATCGTTCTGTGAGGTAGTAGTTCGTCTTCCATAGAAACAGTATGTTTGAATCCATTAGATGGAGGTGTGTGGAAGTGTAATTAGAATAATTCTCATAAAAAATCCTACTATATTTAATATATTCTTTTTGTTATAAAATAATGTAATAAAGGGAGTTTAGGGGGTTGTATAAAGAAAATAAAATAAAATAATTTGAAGGAAGATGTTACCTTTAAATCGGGTAACTCCCTTTGGCTTGAACCAAAAGGGTTTTATGAATTTCCTTATTTCAAGGGGAATGATTCTATGAGTAATATAGGGATTTATGGAGCTTATTTTGACTGATTTTGTATGAAACTAGGGTAATTAGAGGTTTGTTTAATGGTTTAGAGATCGTGGCCTTTTATAAGAGGGAGAAGGGATCGTTAAAAAATTTTGAAAGTATTATTTTATTAGAATTTTTTTTTCGGTTTCAAAAGTTCCAAAACATATTTAATTCAATGATAAGGTGTATATAAGTATAAATAAAATTTTCCAATAATAATTGGACAGGTTTTGGATAATTTCTAATCCTTTCTTTTTTTATTTAACCCTTTGTTAAATTATTTAACTTTTACTATGTCCTCTTATATATTCATACAATATCATTAATATATTAACTATAAAATTCCAATAGAACAAAAATGGATCATTAATGACATTTTTAACATTATATATGTCATTTGGATGAATGATATATTTTTAGGACATTTTTATCATTTAATAAAATACTAATTTATTTAAAAACTCTTTTATGAAAATTTTAATACTATTCATATCATGGATTTTTAAAAAATCCACACCAATAAGATTATTTCTAAAAAAATTAATTAATTAAAATATAAAAAGTCATCATAATATATAAAATTCTTTGATGGCATAAAAATCTTCAAAATAAATTTATTTTAATTTTTATAATATCATTTATTTGAATCCCTTATTAATGAAGCAATTACTATATCACTGTTGTGTCATAATTAAATTTAATAATATAATGTTTTTGAATTATAAAAAAATAACATGATGTATAAAATATTTTTATATTTCCAAATAATATTTATAGTTTAACATATCTCTTATATAACCCCATATAAAAATTGATTTTGTAAAAAGATTCATGTTTATGATATTTTTAGTTTTTTTATGTTATTAAGGTCATTATCTTACCAAAGTGGCATTAAAAGGCCCAAAGTCTCACCCAAGGATTATCTTAGTCAGAAATTACTCATAAAATAAGGTTATGATATGTTTTAGGTAATTTTATATTATTATAATACTATTTTTACCCTGAAATACACTATTTAACTTTAACCACGGTAAAAAATCAAGGGTTATTATTCACTAAAATATATTTTCATCCTATTAAACCACATTTTACATAATGATGGAAAACATTTATATCAAAAAATTTTAAAATAAATTAACAAAATAAAAAAAAAATATTTAAATGAACGTCGTTTTTTTAACTACTATGCAGTATTTTTCACTATTCATCAAAAATTTAACATTTTCCAAAAAATACCAAAAATTCACCCAAAGATAATTTTGAAATTATGAATTAAAAAATGATGTTTGTTTTATCAAATTCAAAACATATATGTTTCATTAATTAATTTAAAATTAATTTCTGTTATCTAAACCAAAAAATCATACTTTTAAAAAATAATACTATCAAAATTTTGACACATGTTTATGTCCAATTTCAAAGTAAAATTACTTCAAATTACCAAAAATGCATTAAATGGTAATAATATAATCAAATAACACTTTAAAACCAATAAAAAGAACAATCTAAATCTATAAATAAATTATATTAAAAGGCAGTTTTGAATTAAAATGCAATATTTTTCCCTATTCATTAAAAAATGAGCCTTATCAGAAAAACCCCAAAATTTCATCCAAAGTAAATTTTAATGTCCTTACTCTAAAGAAGGATTTTATTTTCTCAAACAGAACATATAAAGGTGAAAAAAATTATATGTAAAAAGGGTTCACCATCAAAATGCGGTAAATCGACCATTTAAAGTATATTAGAGTATATATGCTTAAAATTGGATTCATTCACATTTTAAGCCTCTAAATTTTATTGGATAAATGTAGAAATATTTAAAAAAACATTTCTAATCATATTTTTGTAAGTTTTGTTCATTCTCGCTAATAAAATGGTTAAGCATTAACTTCCTTTTAAAAGAATATTATTATATTATTATTTTTTAGTATAACTCAACATTGGGTGAAACGTAAGATTTCAAATAAACCAGTTATTGTATATAGGGTATGCCATCAATCATAGTATCCCCTTTACATTAAAATTGATATTTAGATCACAAATACTACTAAATATGAAAATATAATATTTTCTATTTACCTGGGATGTTATATCCATCCCCCCTTTTGAAAATTTCATCCTCACAATTTTATTCACTTATTAAAAAATGAGGGTATATATCTCTCATAGAATTTTCAGATTCCCACATTGCCTCTTCAACCATATAGGTTTTCCAAAAAAACCCTTGCCTAATTAATTACCTTATTCTTTAACACTTTCTCTCTACGCTCAACAATCTAGATTGGTTGTTCCTCATAATAATGATTTTTTTCCAACTGAACTACCACTAGACTGAAAACATGATATGGATCGGGCATAAACTTTCTCACCATTGAAACATGAAAACATTGTGTGTTTGGGATAAACCTGGAGGTAAATCCACTCTGTAGTCAACTAATTTATCTTTAACTAGGATTTCAGAGGGTCCAATGAACCTCGGTTTCAACTTTACCTTCTTTCCAAAATGCATCACACTTTTCCATAGAGAAACTTTGGGAAAGACATGATCTCATACCTCAAAAGAAATATCCTACCTCCGGTTATACGCATAAGTTTTCTTCTTTCTCTGAGTTGTTCTCATGTGATTCTAAATCTATTGAACTTTTTCTGCCATCTCTTCTACCAATTTTGGTCACATCAACTTCCTTTCGCCTACTTCATACTAAAAAGTTGGGGTTCGACACCACTTTCTATATAACACCCCAAATGGATCTATCTGTATACTGGAATGAAAATTTTTATTATAAGAAAATTCAACCAAAGAAAGATGTTGGTCCCCACATCCCTATAAATCCATCGAGCAAGAACATAGCATATCCTCCAATGTATAAATTTATCATTCTAACTTCCCATTATATTGTGGATGAAAAGTTGTACTAAAAATTAATTTAGTATCCAACAACTTCTAAAAGACTTTACATAAGTTAGAATTAAACCAGAGATCATGATCAAATTAAATGGAGAGGGGAAATCCATGCAACCTGACTATCTGTTTAACATATAATCAAGAAAGTTTATCTAGAGACAATGTATCTCAAATTGGAAGGAAATGAGTAGATTTAGGAAATCGATCAATAATAACCTGGAATTCATTATTACATTGATATGTATTTCGAAATCCCACAATGAAGTCCATGGATATATTTTCCCATTTTTTACTTTAGCACCGGTAAAGGCTAAACCATCCCTTTCGGTAACTTCCAATTTTCTTAAACCTCTTCACAAATCAAACACTTCACAATAAAGTCCGCAATATCCCTTTTCATTCCATCCCACCAGTAATACACCTAAAGATATTTGTACATCTTAGTACTTCCAGGATGAACTGAAAATGGAGAACTATTAGCTACAAATAATAACTCATTCTCTAACTGTGAATCACAAGGAACACATAATCTCTTCCCAAACCACAAAACACAATCATTATCAATGTTAAAATCAGGCATCATACCCTTCTAAACCAACTCTACCTTTTCTACACCTCACTTTCTTCCTTCTGGACTTTCTTAATTCTGTTTGATTTAGATGATTTAGATGATTTTACTGACACCTGAAACAATATAAAGGAATTTCCTTCGCCAAAAATTTCTATTCCAAATTTCATCAAATTGTTAATCAAAGTCTCTAGTTCCAAATGTAACATGGTTAATGTAGGATTACTTTTATAACTCAAAGAATCTTCCACTTTATTTACTTTTGTTGGATGGTAATGAAATGTGTAATTATAATCATTGATTAATTCCATCCATCTCTTCTATCTCATTTTTAATTCTTTCTGAGTAAATATGTACTTTAAAATTTTGGTTAGTATATATTTCACATTTTACTCCATACAGATGATGTCTCTAGATTTTTAAAGCAAAAACCAAAAATATCTTTTTCTAAATCAAGTGCAGCATAATTTAATTCATGAGATTTTAACTATCATGATGCATAATAAATTACATGATCATTATGCATTAAGACACAACCAAGTCCTTTCAACGAAGCATCACTATATATAACAAATTTATCATCTCTATAAGGAAGTTCCAAAATTAGATCATTCACTAATCTTCTTTTCAATTCCTGAAAACAATCATCACATTCTTCTATCGAAATAAACTAAACCCCTTTTCATGTTAACATTGTCAGTGGGATAGATAACCATGAAAAACTTTCATCAATCCTCTGGTAATAACCAACTAAAGAAGAAAAACTACAAATCTTGGATATATTTGTGGGTCCTGTCCATTCTTCAACAACAGTTATTTAGTAGGATCGATAGTTATGTTATTTTTTGAGACAATGTGACCAAAGAATGAAATTTTTTGTATCAAAAACTCACACTTGTGGAATATCCAATACATTTTATTTTCTTTTAAGGATTGAAATAAAACCCTTAAATTACTTTCATGTTTCTCTTTACTTCTATAATAAACCAAAATATCATCAATAAACACAACCAAAAACATATCCAAGAACTCATGACAAATTCTATTCATAAGTTCCATGAATATGACAGGTGCATTGTTTAACCCAAAAAAAATAACTACAAATTCATAAGGACCATATCTAGTGTGAATCATGGTATTTGGAATATATTATTCCTTTAATTTCAATTGATGGTACCCTGAACTCAAGTAAATCTTTAAAAAATAATGATCTCCCAAGAGCTGATCAAACAAATCATCTATATGAGGCAAAGGATATTTCTTAACAAGGATGTTATTAAATGCTCTATAATCAATGAATTGTCTCATTGAACCGTCTTTCTTTTTAACAAACAAGATCGGATCACCCCATGGTGATGTTCTAGGTCGAATGAAAACATTATCTAATAACTCCATCAATTGCTTCTTCAACTCATAAAGTTCAATTTGAGCCATTCGGTAAGGGGGTTTTGAAATTTTCTTTGCACCAGAACCAAGTCAATAGTAAATTCAACTTCACGGTCAGGTATTATACCAGTAAACTCATCAGGATAAACAAAAAGATACTCTTTTACCACTTTTACATCATTAATATCAACAGTTCCTTTTTTTCAACAATATGTGGAAGGTCACATTAATTTCCATATTTTACTATTTTCTCAGCTTCCTGATATTTTATCAAAATTAAGGTTTCATTATTATACACAAACTAAAATTCTATCTGAAAATAAACCTCTTTAGAATTGTTGTCAATCTTATCATGATAAACAAAAATCCAATCCATACCAAAAAATACATCAAACTCTACTAGAGTAAAAACAAAAAGTTTTTAAGGTGGATTCATTTCACACACAATTATAGGAAGGTTCTTATAATTTCTTTTTATCTTGACATTTCCTCCTAGTGTCTTTAACATGTGTTCAAGATTTATATCATGTAATGGAATTCCCAATTCACTAGAAAACTTCTCATAAATGAAAGAATGTTTAGACCCTATATCAAAAACCACATTGGAATAATCTGAAAAAACAAAAAGTGTACATGATAATACTTCATTCGATCACCCAACATCAGTTGATGTAGTTACAAAGGATATCACCATCCATTTCTGCTTGTAGTCCGGCAGCTTTCCCATAGTTGATTTCTTTGTTGGATACTCATTTTCATAATGACCCATTTTATTTCACTTAAAACATTTTACTGATTTTAAATTATATTTTGTCTTACCATTACCCTGATCTTTTTCATTGCAATTATGAGACTTATGTCCCATTTTACCACATTGATATCACTTACCAGAATTCATAAGATATTTCCCAGTATGCTTTTTACCACAATTTTCACAAACTGTAATCTTATGTTTCTTCCCAAAATACTTTTTTCAGTAGTTCTTACCTTCTGTTTTCCTCCTTGACCTCTTATTATTTTGTTTTATCAAAAAACACAAGATCATTGGAAAACTCCATTTCCACCTTCTCCACACATCGGAAACATTTTTCATAACTTTTGAACTCACAGGAATATAAATCCCTTCGATACATTGGATTTAATCCTGAGAAAAAATGGTTGATTTTACTATCAAGATCTCATATGAAATTTGGAGAATACCTTGCTAGTTGAGTGAATTTTTCTTCATAAGAAACCACTGAGTCATCTTGCTGCCTCAATTCCAAGAATTGTTTCTCCATCATAATAAGATCCACCTTATAAAAATATTTCTCAAGAAACATACCTATGAATTCATCTCAATCCATAACAACAATATTTTCACTATCTATGATATTTTTAACGCTTGACCACCACTTATTGGCTTCACCTTCAAAACGATAAACATAAATATTATCTTTTTAATGTTATGAACACCTCATGATAACAAAAATCTTCTCTTGTGATTTACTAAAACCATCAGCAAGCATAGGGTTATATTATTCTTTGAATGATGGGGGTTGTTACCTCATGAAGTGCTCAACTACTGACATGTTCCTCTATGGTAGATCTGGTTGATCTCGTGCATGGATACCACCACCATTTATTTCTTGAGTTAAATGTGCCAACACTACAAAAAATTGTTCAATTCTGATTCCGACCATCTCAGGTTACTGATTTGGAATGTTGTCTTCCTCCGGATGTTGTCCCATCATAGCTACCATGTTTCCTCTGCAGAAAACCATTCTAAACATAGAAATATCTTAGGAGAAGAAATATAGTAATTTATAAATTCTATATCATTTCAATTTGACCATAAATTAATTTACTAATATTAATTTAACAATATCCTACCTCCTAAAGTTATATAAACTGAACATTAATACCAATTATAAGGACCCAGCCTTAAACATTACATAATCTTGAATTATGTTAATAATTTACATTGATGATCTTGTTAGGTTTATAATTTTAGATAATTAGTCCAGAACTACTACATTGCATCTCAAATATTATAAAGTAGAAATTTCTACTCAGTATCCAATTTTTTCATAAAATAAAAACTCTTAAAAGAAAACAATAATTCTTTTCTAGATATAAATCTTCTTAAATTCTTCCTTTCTCTTACCCTTCCATATACCCTGTGAGAAACATTTCAAAAACATGGGATGAGCATAAAAAAGAACAGTAAGGGTTATAAAATAAGAAAAATAGGAAAATATTAGTCCATAACTACATATATAACATAGTCTATTTAACATACCTCATGAATCAAAAGATTTATAAATAACACATAGAAATCATAAATCATAAAGGAAACTTGTGACATCTATATCATACTTACATTATAGCATTCACAGCTATATAGGGGGTTACGTTGTTATACCCATCACAGTATATTCCCTAAATCTCATAGGGGAAACGTTAACATTTACCTGTGTTATGTTACCCAATGCATTGAAGAGCTATCTTGGGCTCACTCGCCCTAGGTTTATCATGGAAGAATCTGTATATGTAAACGACGACCAGGAACAATAACACATAAAATAAGCAAAAGGGAAAAACAAAAATTCCACATTGGAATCACAATATATCATTTAAATATATTGAAATAATCAATTCTTTCTCAAAACCATTTTCAATAAAAAAAATTGTAAAAATGGTATATGGTATTTATTTTCCTTTTAAAAAAACACTACGGCTTGTTAAAGAAGCCAAAGATCAAATAATACTCACGACGGAAGAAGGGTCATTGTCACCGCATATGTTAAAAAGAAAAATTCATTTTTGTTTTTTTGTAAAATACTACATAGAAAAAATATTCCCTTAAATGAAATGATAAGACAAATGGGTTTATACATCGTATAAAAGAAATTTGTGTATAAATCAAAGATTGCCTCGAAGAAAGGTGATTGAGATGAAGTCCCTTACCACATGTCTGACTTAACTCGTTTATTCTTTAATCTCATTAATAATAAACTAAAGTTAAATTATAATTTTTTAAAAACCTTTTTCATGTTTATTATTCCTTTAATATCACTTAGTACCATGTTATAAACATTACATAATCATTTAAGTTAATAACAGTAATTTGGTCGATATTTGCTATATGACTCAAAAATGAAGTTCTTATAATTACAAGTTGTCCATGTGGTCAAAATTCAATTATCTCCATAATTATATTCACGATTTAGATAAAATATATCATATATAAATAGTATATATATATATAAGTACATAACATTTGGAGATAAGAAATGAAATTAACTGTTCAGGGAGACGGTAAGTCGTATGTACGCATGAACTCTACTTTCATCACTATTTTGTTTTTAATGGGAAAAAATAATAATGATACATAGGTATATTATAATTCTAGTATAATATCATATATAATTTCATTAACTCTACCCTTTATACATTCCATATATTGTCTTAATGAGTAATATCCCATTGAGCGGCGGTAGTTTTTACTTCCTCAAATGAAATTATCGTATTTATTCATTATAGAAACCATAAAGGTATGATATAAATGGAAAATTCCTAAGAATATAGTCAATATAAATATAATATATATCAAATTTAAATATATTTTCATCATAATTTTCACCATGAGAGGCGGTAGGAGATAACTGACAAGCATCGTTTCGTGAGGCAGTAGTTCGTCGTCAACAGAAATGTAACGACTCGAGTCTGGAGCCCCTCCACTGGTGCCCCGTACCCAGTTCGCCACATGACCTCAAGCACGTTTCCCCAAATTCCAGAGGCTACCGACTAGCAGCGAGGGCCTTGGTGAGTCTGTGGGGAAACTATTCCCTCATTCGGTAAGGTATACAAGGTAAGAAAACAACAATAAACAACAGAAGCAGTAAACAACAAGCATAACAACAGAAACCAACAGCGGAAGCAATGTATATATATAACTATGATGACAATGATGCAGCAGGTACAAGTATCTAAGGAAAACATAAAACACAACAATGTGCTAAAATACAACTGAAACCATGTTCAAAAGAAAAACAAAGTAAGCTCCTCAGCATAGCGAGCCACGGCTCGGTCCCATGCTCCCCACCTCCTGATGTAGTCAAGATCCTGAAGTAGAAGGGCTCTTGCCCTTATCTATACCTGCAGCATCATAGTCTGCTTGGGCCCAAAAGCATGGCCCAAACAGTGTGTGAGATACAATCCCAGTAGGCAATCACCCATAGATTTGTGCCTAACAGTCAATGAAGACATGGATGTAAATAAACAGGAAGCAATAAATAGGAAAGCACAAGCAACTACAATACACAGTTCTAACAAGTAAACAACACAAGTAAGCAGTCAACAACAAGAAGAAAAAAGGTAACCCTCTGGGTAGCTCTCACTGTCTAACCCCTATGGTCAAACCTCTAAGTACTAGAAACCCTCTGGGAGGCACACATAGTCTCACCCCTCTGGTTCATCTATGTAATTAAGCAGACTCTCTGGGGATGCTCTCACCATCAATTCCCCCTATAGTCTCATATCGTGCTAAAGGCTCTCTGGGGAAGCACTCAACATCAATTCCCCATGTGGCCCGCGTCGTGGATCTATAGTCTCTCTGAGGAAGCCCTCAATGTCAATTCCCCATGTGGTCTCGCATCGTAATTAAAAGACACTCTGGAGAAGCCCTTCCGTCAATTCTCCCTTTGGTCTACTACTCTAGGTTCTCACAGTCCTGAGTATAACTAAACATTCTCAGCACGTGTGTATCATCCAAGTAAACCTCAAGAACTACTTGGATATCAACTAAGGCTCAACAGTAACAAAAGAGATAGTTCCACTATCCTACAAGAAGGTATGGCAACTGGCAAAACGCCTGACAGGCAAAAAAATCATGGCAAATCAACCTGAGAAAAAAATAAATTACACTACTCATAAGAAATAACCTCTACTGAAGCAATCAAGCAGAGCATGAAAACAACAAGGGAAAAACAGGAAACACTCAATACCCCATTGAAGGGTATTGGTGGAATTAGCACATAATATTCATCAACTTCCTACGGAAAGGAACAAACCACCTACCTCGGTCCTAGGTGATCGATATAAGTGAACCACGAAGATAGATTCCCCTTGGAACAATGTAGATCAGAGAAAACACACAAAACCTTCATCCCACGATAGCATGGAAATGAGGAAGAATCAAGAAACAATGATAAAGCAGAAGGAAGAACTCACCATTGTGATTCCAATGCAATTGACCGTGCTCAAATCAAGGAACGGACGGCGAGGTGGGAGCCCGTTGATGATCTGGTCGTATGGTCGCTTTCGAACTGTCAAAGACTAAATAATAAGATGAAAATTGGGTTTAGATGCGACCCCAGTCCGTTTAGTGAAAAAAAAAGTACACAGTGTGTACTTCTTGAGTACACGTTGTGTACTTCAATTTCTCCATACTCCGAAATAACTGGCCTCCACCTCAGCCTTACACACTGTGTGTGTGGCCCAGACATGGCCAGCACATGGCTTCGAGCTGGGGAAAAGTACACGGCGTGTACTCAGAATGTACACGGCATGTACTTCTGAAATATCCAGAAAATTCTTTTTTCTCAAAAACTCCAGAAAAAGGAAAAACATACCTAAAAAGAGATCCGGGTTCTTAAAAACTTCCCCCCTTAAAGAAATTCATCCCCAAATTTATCTAATGAGGCAGAGAAGGAGAAACCCTGAACAGCTCTGGCCACTGCGATCGCACATCAGCCTCCCTCTCTCAGGTCTCGTCCTGTACTCACCCGTGCTGCCATAGAACTCATACCAGAGGAACAAAATGCCCACGAAGAACCTTTGTACTGCGATTGATAATCTGGATAGGATGCTCCTCGAATTATGCATCCGCTTCAAGCTCGACTTCCTCAGGCTTAAAGATGTGAGAGGGGTCTAAAAAGTAGCGTCGGAGCTGAGAGATGTGGAAGACGTCGTGCATAGCCTGATACCTCTGAGGTAGCTACAATCGATAGGCGACCGACCCATCTCTCTCCAAGATATCAAAAGGCCCAACGTACCACGTTGAAAGCTTACCCTATATCTGAATTCTTTTGTGTCCCAACCTCGGTGTGAAATGTAGGAAAACCTGATCACCGACCTCAAACTACAGTGGTCGTCTCCGCTGATCAGCATAAGACTTTTTTCGAGACTGTGTTGTAGCCATCCTCTTCTGAATCAACTCTATCTGCTCTGAAGTCTCCTAAACAAGACGAGGTCCCATCAAAGCTACCTCTCCTACCTTCATCCAGCATAAGGGTGATCAGCATGGCCAACCGTACAAAGCCTCGTATAGTGCCACCTGAATGGTCGCCTGGAAACAGTTTTCGTAGGCGAACTCCACTAGAGGAACATTCTTCTCCAATGAACCGGCAAAGTCAAGGATGCAAGCTTGGAGCATATCCTCAAGCACTTAGATTTTGCGCTCATACTGGCCATAAATCTAGGGATGATATGTTGTACTCAAAAGTACCTGTGTACCCAAGGCCTTCTGAAGTCCCTGCCAGAACTGAGAGGTAAAGCGTGCATCCCTGTTTGAAACAATGGAGTGTGGAACTCCATGCAGACGAATGATCTCACTGATGTAAAGTCATCCCAGATCAACGACACTGAAGGTCTCCTTGATCGGCAAGAAGTGAGAAACCTTCATAAGCCAGTCGTCGACAAACCGGACAACATCATTTCCCCAAGGTGACCTCGGCAACCCGGTCACGAAGTCCATCGTGACATCATTCCACTTCCACTCTGGAATGGGTAACTGTTGTAAAAGTCCTGCTGGTCGTTGATGCTCTTCCTTTACCTGCTGACAAGTAGAACATCTCATGACAAAACCAGCAACATCCTTTTTCATACCTGGCCACCAGTACTAGCGATGAAGATCCCGATACATTTTGGTGACGTCAAGACGAACTACCCAAACTGAGGAAT
Source organism: Viscum album (assembly GCA_963277665.1). NCBI lineage: Eukaryota > Viridiplantae > Streptophyta > Magnoliopsida > Santalales > Viscaceae > Viscum > Viscum album. The sequence continues at coordinate 1,424,529,355 of OY728156.1, read as the reverse complement.
GGAAATCCCCCATCAGCTCCTTGCGTATGTCTGCTGGCACCCATACGCGTCCCTAGAAATGTGAGATCTCATCCCCGCCCACTGTCCATCCGGGAAGAGGGTCCTCTCCTGACACACTCTCCCGCAGGACTAAGCCTTCTGAGTCTAATAGATTCCTCATCCGTAACCGATCAAGTAGCGTGGAGGTAACAGCTACAAAAGATAGGAAAGTTTGTCCCCATCTATCGTGCACCTCTAGATGAATCTCAGAGAATAGATCCATCAGCTGCCACTCACTACTGGCCTCCTGAACTGCCTGAATCTGAGTTCTCCTTCTCAACGTATCTTCCACGGAGTTTCCCTTTCCCGGCGTATAGTCAAGCTCGAAATCAAAAGACTGAAGATACTCAACCCACCTGCGCTACCTCAGATTCAAATCACGCTGAGTGAAGATATACTTGAGACTCTTGTGGTCAGTGAAGACCACAAAGTGCTCTCCTAGAAGATTGTGTCTCCAATAGTGCAAGGCATGAACAACAATTGCCAACTTCAGATTGTGCGTAGGGTAGTTCCTCTCATGTGGCCTCAACTGCCGAGACCCGTACGCAACAAATCCATCTTCTTGCATAAGCACAGCTCCCATCTCGATACCCAAAGCATCACAGTAAACAGTGTAGTTCTTGCCTGGCTCTGGAAAGACTTGTATCGGTGTGGACTTCAACCCCCCTTTCAGCTCCTGAAAGGCTGACTCGCAAGAATTTGACCATAAGAACTTCACCCCCTTCTTGGTCAGACCTATCAAAGGTGCTGCTAGACGAGAAAAGTCTTGAAAGAAGCATCTGTAGTATCCAGCCAGCCCTATAAAACTCGGTACCTCAAAGACGTTCTTCGGTTGCTCCCAAGAAACTACATCTCTACCTTTCTCTGGGTCCACATATACTCGTGCCTCAGAGATGACGTGACCCAAGAATAGAATCTGATCCATCCAGAAGTGGCACTTCGAGAGTTTAGCATAAAGTTGATGTTCTCTTAGTGTACTCAGAATAATCTCAATATGTGTGTCATGGTCGTGTTGAGTGAGATAGTACACCAAGATATCGTCCATGAAGACCAAAACAAAGGATTCCAAGTAAGGATGGAACACTCGGTTCATAGGTGCCATAAAAACTGCAGGTGCGTTCGTGAGACCGAACGACATGACTGTATACTCGTATAGACCATACCTACTCCTGAAGGTTGTCATAGGTATATCTGATGGTCTAACGCGCAACTGATGATAACCGGACCTCAATTAGATCTTTGAGAACACCCGGGCTCCTCGAAAATGATCAAAAAGGTCATCACTACACGGTAAGGGATATCAGTTCTTGACCTTAAACTGGTTTAGATTTCGATAATCCGCACAATGTCGAAGGGTACCATCTGCCATCTTCACAAACAGAACAGGCAAACCCCAAGGAGATGTACTAGGTTGGATGACACCCTTAGCCTGTAGCTCCTACAACTACTTTATGAGCTCCTGTATCTTAGGTGTGGCCATCCTCTATGGAGGAATGGACACCGGTGCCACTCCTGGCACAAGCTCAATAGAGAAGTCTACCTCACGCTCTAGTGGAAACCCTGAAAAGTCCTTTGGAAAGACATACCTGAAGCGATCCACCACTATAGGAATGTCCATCTATGGAGTCCCCTGATTATCCAGATAAATACTAGAAATCTGGTATGTCACCCCTCCTAGCCCAAGATGATCGAGTCCTGCCCGACTCGCCTGAATGTCCCATTTGCCTCTGAAGGAAAGATTCACCCTCTGGTGAAACGAAACTGACTCTGCGGAAATAACAGTAAACTACTGCCTGGAAGGGAATCAACCAGTCCATGCCAAGGATGAAATCATAGCCTGTCATCTCTAGGACATAGATATCCCAAAATAAGTGATACCCTGCAACCTTGAGAGGGCACTCTCTACACTGGCGTACACTAGATGTCCTCGTTCCCAAAGGCATGTCTAGTGTCAATGAGTCGGTAGAAGAAAAGATGCAGAGTCCAAGGATCTTTAAAAGGGAAATAGAAATAAATCTATGCGTAGAACCAGTATCAAAAAGGTCTGAAGATAAAACTGAGGCTATTAAAATCATACCTCGAACAGCAGAAGGGTCAGGATCCTTCTCATGATAAGTCTGATCCACGGTGAAAGACTGGTTCGTGCCGTGGCCCTGCACCACTGGCCGACCACTCTGAGATGAACCGCCCTGCTGGTGCTGAGGAACTGGTGGCTGACCGCCATGGCCTCGACCTCCACCTTGGTCCGAACTGCCGGAAGAACTCCAGTTCCCCGAATGGTGAGAATTTAGTGGTGATGCTCCTGAATGAGGAGTCATAGAAGAACCCCGTTCACCAGCTGCTGGTGACAAAACCTGGCAGAAATGCTGAAGGTGAACCATATTTCCACAAGATCGACACTCCACTGAGTCCCTCTGGCACTGCGGCCTCGTGTGCCATGTCCGACCACATTTATAGCATGTCACCTGGCTGTCTGATGATGCATCTCGCTTCCTTGAATCACCACGCATAGGCTCCCTATGGTGATTCATGCTGTCATCTGGAGGATGGATAACACTGGAAGAAAACCGCCCTGGCATTTAGTTCTAGAGTCTCTCAGATTGCGCTCCGCAGTCAGCTCCTGGTTGACGATGGAAGTAATGGAAGTTATCTGGAAGATGTTCACCTGCGAGCAGATCTCCCGCCTAAGTCCATCCTCAAACATCCTCTCCAAGAACACCCCACTCTCATCCCGAAGGGGTGTAAAATACTGCAGCTTATTGAACGAGAGGAATACTCCATGATAGATAGAGTACCCTACTCTAAGCTCATTAACTCCCAGGCTCGATCGGCCCTTAGGGTCTCCGAGTAGAAGTAGTCGTAGAACACGCGCTGGAACTCCTCCCAAGCCATATCCTGCTCCTGACCCGCCTATGAGATCACGTCCCACCACCTCTTGGCAGTGTCTCAGAGCATGTAGGTGGCTAGATTGATCCACCTCTTTGGAGGCATCTCTAGATGCTCTAAGATATTCAGCATGGCTTCCAGCCATGACTCTGCAGCCTGAGGTCCTCCCTCCCCCGAGAACGTTGGAGGATGCTACTGCTGGAAGACCTGCGTCAAGTCTACCATAGACGAGGTAGGAGGCGGTGCTCCCTGGAAGGCCTTCATCATCCTCATGAAACCTTCCCTGAACTACGCATCAGCAACCTCGACTGGTACAACAACCGGTGCCAAGACTGGCTCGGCTGGGGGATCGACAGGAAGTCCCTGATCAGCCCTGTCTGGCGTCTAATCACTGCCTGATGATAGACGTACGACTAGAGGACGTCTCAGAGTCATAGATCTGAAATATCAAAAGCACACCTTAGATCAAGAAAACAAGGATAGGGATCACAAGAGCACAAAACAGGAATAGGGAAAAAACACACAAGTTTGCAAAACACGACTACACGACATGTATAAAACTACACGGTGTGTCTTCTTAACCCACTGACATGGGTGTGTACTCTTTCCCTACAAGTCGTGTACCCTTCAAACTACACGGCGTTTTTCACCCACACACGGCGTGTACTTGAAAATGGTTCATGTTGGAACCAGGGTCTTCAAAGCATGATTTGGTGTCTGGTTTGTGTTTTTTGTCAATCCTGAGTGGAAGTTCAGGATGTGTACCAACAAGGAGAACTTGCGCTCTGAGGTCTTGGATGATAAAATACTTTCGCACCGTATGTTTTTGAGGATCAAAACTTCGAAATTTTTCTATGGAAAGAAGGTCGTGCATGTATTGGTTGGGTCGCACAAGTGAGTTGCGCGATAGAGGTTACTGGAGACAAGACTTGCGCGCCGCGGAGGGACTTGCGCGCCTCCGCGCAGGGGGTCAAGTTTGCCTATAAATACTGGACCACCCCTCCTTATTTCCAATGGAGTTCAAGACTTAGATATTTTTCGAGCTCTCTTCACGCAGGTGGTTGAGCCGCGCAGGTGGTAGTTTGGTCGCGCAAGTAGAGCTTGCGCGCCGATTGTCTGCTGAGCACCCAAGGTGGTTTGGGAGAGAAAGGAAGTGGACCACGCAAGTTTGTTGTCGGGGAAGGAAGCATCGCGTAGGTGCGTTGGTGACACTTGCGCGCCAATTTGGACTTGCGCGCTGTATTGGGACTTGCGCGTCCAGCTTGGAGAAGCGTGCCAGGTTTTGCTGAAGCCCGCCGGCCTATTTGGAGCTGCACGAAAGCCAGGAGACTACCCGATACATTCGAGGAAAAGTGATATTCTGCTTCTGGTGAGAATCGGACTTCAATAGAGCATCTACATACAAACAAGGATGCATTTTTATGCAAATGATGAAGATACCTCGACGTCTATAAACTGAGTGAGACTTCACCAACGGCAGTGAGCCAGGGGGAGTCAACGGGAGTGACCCGAGGGACGCAGTGAGCTATCCCTGAACAATTGTAAAGGCAGTGAGCCTGGGACAGAGTGTCTGTACCCGAACCTTTGTAATCTACAGCTAGTGAAGCATAATGGATTTTGGTATGACCGACATACTGTCGGCGTATGCTCCTTGGACGTAGCCTTAGTGGTGAACCAAGTAAAAAGGGTTGTGTCTCATCTGTGCATGTGAATGTTATCTTTCTAATCATAATAATCATACAGGTTCAACAATTTTCTACCAACGTGGGAACAAGATCCATCACATTAAAAGAAAAAGTGGTCACTCTGATTCACCACTCCCCTCTCAGGGTGTCTCAGGGTCCTTCAGTTCCCCTGCCCTAGTCTCCTTATATGGCTAACACACACGGTCCGACTTAACCCGAGACTACACGGTGTGTTCTCAACACACACGGCGTGTACTAAAAAAGGCATCTGCGGCCCGTGTTTGTGAAACACACGGCCATCTACATGGCTGAAACATACATGGCGTGCTCCGAATAAACACGACATGCATAGGCAAGGTGACCTCATCCCGTGTTTGTTCGTGAAACGACCGGGTACCTTGACAAGACTACACGGGGTGTTATGAACAAACACAGCGTGTGGAAAAGAAGGTAATTTCGGCTCGTGTTGTTCATGACACGGCCGGGTACCTGGACAGGACTTACACGGCATGTTCCCTGAGGACACGATGTGTTCTACCAGAGCTTCCCTGGCCTGTGTTGTTAGTGACAAGGCCGGGTACACGGCGCCGAACTCACACGGCGGGTACCAATAGTACACGACGTGTTCCCGAAGTTACTTCCACGACACTGTGTTCTGCTCACACGGTCAGTGACATGGCCTGAAAACTACACGGCGTGTATCTAAAAAGTGCACACCGTGTATTCTGGGTTTTTCTGGGCAGTAGCTCAGAAACTGCGCGGAATTCCAGAAACACTAAAACGAGGGAAAAGATGCCAAAATCCAATCTGTGAGGGCCCATAGCACCTCAAGAACCAAATTTTTGGCTTTCACTTTAAACAAAAAAAACAGTTTCTAACATAGCAGCAGAGAATCTATCATGCAACTATCACAACAACATGCATAGTCTACACAAGGTCTATCACAATAGCATGTAATCGCTAATGCACGCTAGATGGCTTAGCAAGAATGTGTGACATGGGATTTCTACAAGTGCCTATATGATGCATGAGATGGAATTCCCTCATCTCATTGGGTTGTGACAGAAATAGAACCAAAATATCAAAACAATAACTTCACAAGTCATGTGAATCACTCTAGGTGAAATCAGATCAACTATAAAATCCTGAAACCATAAAACTGCAATTAACGAGGTAGTATGGCTTTTCCCTATACACGGGTTAGCTACTCCGGAGCACAACTTAATACCAAGTACCGAATCCATCCTATCCCTAGATAAAGTCTCCAAACAGTAAAGCAAGAGAAAAGAACCACTCTGATACCACTTTGTAATGACCCGAGTCTGGTGCCCCTCCACTGGTTCCCTGTACCCGGTTCGCCACATGACCTCAAGTGTGTTTCCCCAAACGCCCGCGGCTGCCGTCTAGAAGTGAGGGCCTTGGGGAGTCGTTGGGGAAACTATGAACTCATTCGGTAAGGTATACAAGGTAAGAAAACAACATTAAACAGTGGAAGCTGTAAAAATCATGCATAAAAATTGAAACCAACAGCGGAAGGAATGTATATATATAACTATGATGCCAATGATGCAGCAGGTACAAGTATCTAAGGAAAATGGCAAACACAACAACGTGCTAAAATACAACTTAAACCATGTGCAAAAGAAAAACAAAGTATTCTCATCAGCATCACGAGCCATGGCTCGGTCCCATGCTCCCCAGCTCCTGATGCAGTCAAGATCCTGAAGTAGAATGGTGCATGCCCTCATCTATACCTCCAGCAACATAGTCTATTTGGGCCCAAAATCATGGCCCAAATAGTGTGTGAGATACAATCCCAGAAGTAAATCACCTAAATATTTTTTCCTAACAGTCAACGAATACATGGCAGTAAATAAACAAGAAGCAGTAAACAGGAAAGCACAAGCAGCTATAATCCACAGTTCTAACGAGTAAAGCAAAAAAATTAAGCATTCAACAACAAGAAGAAAACAGGTAACCCTCTGGGTATCTCTCACAGTCTAACCCCTATGGTTCAACCTCTGAGTACTAGCAACCCTCTGGGATGCACACAGAGTCTCACCCCTCTGGTTCAGCTACGTAATTAAGCAGACTCTCTGGGGAAGCACTTAGCGTCAATTCCCCCTACAGTCTCGTATCATGCTAAAGGATTTTTGGGGAAGCACTCAATGTCAATTCCCCATGTGTCCTGCATCATGGATCTACAGACTCTCTGAGGAAGCACTCAACGTCAATTACCCCTATGGTCTCGCATCATAATTAAAAGACACACTGGAGAAGGCCTTCCGTCAATTCTCCCTTTGGTATACTACTCTAGGTTCTCACAGTTCTGAGTATAACTAAACAAGATAGGCGCATGTGTATAATCCAAGTAAACCTCAAGAACTACCTGGCTATCAACTAAGGCACAACAGTAACAAAAGAGACAGTTCCACAATCCTACAACAAGGTATGGCAACTAGCAAAACGCCCCGCAGGAAAAACAAGCATGGAAAGTAACCTGAGCACAAAATAAATTACACTACTCAAAAGAAATAACCTCTACAAAATAAATCAAGCAGAGCAGGAAAACAAAAAAGGAAAAACAGGAAACACGCAATTCCCCGTTCAAGGGTATTGGTGGAATTAGCACATAATATTCATCAACATCCTACAGAAAGGCACAAACCACCTACCTCGATCCTAGGTGATTGATATAAGTGAACCATGATGACAGATTCCCCTTGAAACAACGTAGATCTGAGAAAATGCACAAAACGTTCATCCCACGATAACATGGAAATGATGCATAATCAAGAACAAGGCTAAAGAAGAAGGAAGAACTCACCGCTGCGATTCCAACGCAATCGATCGTGCTCGAATCAGAGAACGAATGGTGAGGCAGGATCGTGTTGAAGATCCGGTAGTACGATCGCTTCTGGATGGTTGAAAATTGTAGAAGAAGATGAAAATTGGGGTTTGACGCGACCCTGGTCCGTTTAGTGAAAAAAAAAGTACACGACGTGTACTTCTTGAGTACACGGCGTGTACTACAATTTTTATGTACTCCAAAATAACTGGCCTCCACCTCATCCTTACACACCGTGTGTGTGGCCTGGACACGGCCAGCACACGTCTTCAAGCCGGGGAAAATTACATGGCATGTACTCAGAAAGTACACGGCATGTACTTCTGAAATTTCAAGAAAAATAATTTTTCTCAAAAACTCCTGAAAAAGGTAAAACATACCTGATTAGAGATCCGGGTTCTTACAAGAAATAGTATGTTCGTATCCATTATATGGTGATATGAGTAAGTTTAATTTCAATCCTTCTCCTAAAAACATACTAGTATATTTAATATACTTTTGTTTTTATAAATTAATGGAATAAAGAGAGTTTATGGGGCTGGAGAAGGAAAATAAAATAAAAACCCTGAGGGAAGACGTTACCTTTAAATCGAGTAACTCCCTTGGGTTTGAACCAAAAGGATTTCTTAAATATCCTTCTACCTAGGAGGAAGGATTATAATAGGAAGATAGGTGTGTTGGGGGATTTTTTGCTAAAGGATGGATGATACAAGGGAATTGATATGTGTATTTAATGGGTTAGAGGTGGTGGCCTTTTATAAGAGGGAGGAGGGGCTCTTTAAGAATATTTGAAAGTATTCTTTTACTATAAAATTATTTTCAGCTTCAAAAGGTGAAAAAATTATTTAATTTCAATAAAAGGGGAATATAAGTCTAAATAAAATCATCAAATTATAATTTTACAGGTTTTTCATATTTTTTAATCCTAGTCATTTTTATTTAAACATTTGTTAACTTATTTTACTTTTACCATGTGCTTTTATACATTCATACTATATGGTTAATATATTTACTATAAAATTCGAAAAGATCCAAAATGGATCATTAATGAAATTTATAACATCATATATGTCATTTGGACAAATATTAGATTTTTAGGACTATTTTAACATTTAATAAAATATTGATTGATTTAAAAACTCCTTTGTGTCAATCTTAATACTATTCTTATGATGACTTTTAAAAAAATCCAAACATAGATGATTATTTCTAAAAACCTTCATTAATTCAAAGATAAAAATTCGTCATAGTCTATGAAATTATTTTATGTCATAAAAATGTTCAAAATAAATTTATTTTAATATTTATAATATCATCTATTTGAATCCTTTAATAATGAAGCTATTAATTCTTCACCATTGTGTCATAATTAAATTTATTTATATAAGGTCTATAAATTATAAATAAAATGCGATGATGTAGGAAATATTTTTATCTTTCCAAAGAATATTTTTAGTCGAAGAGATCACTTATATAACCCCATATAAAAAAAATTAGTAAAAATATTCATGTTTATTATATTTTTATTTTAAAAAAGTTATTAAAGTCATTATCTTGACCAAGTGGCATTCAAAGACCAACATTCTCACCCAAGGATTTTCTTGGTCATCCATTACTCATTCAATAAGGTTATTACAAGTGTTAAGGTAATTTTATATTATTATAATATTATTTTTACCTTGAATTACCCAATTTATATTTAACCACAACAAATAAAAATCAAAAGTTACTATTCAAAAAACAAATATTTTCATCCAATTGAACCACATTTTACTTACTGGTGACAACCATTTATGTCAGATTTTATAAATTCAATTCACAAAAGAGGTAATATTTCATTTAAATGAAAAGGTCGGTTTTTTAACTACTATGTAGTATTTTTCACTATTCATAAAAAATTTAATATTTTCAAAAAAAATACCAAAAATTAACCCAAATATAATTTTGATATTCTGAATTCAAAAATGATTTCTATTTTACCAAATTCAAAACATATATGTTTCATTACTTAATTTAAAATTAATTTTCGTTGTCAAAACCAAAAAGCATGTTTTTAAGAAATAATTATTATCAAAAGATTGACACATGTTTATGCCCAATTTCAAATAGAAATTACTTCCAATGACTAAAATTGGATTAAATGTTAAAAATATAATCTAATAAAACTTTAAAACTAATAAAATTAACAATATAACTATATAAATAAATTATATTAAAAGGTTTTTTTGAATTAAAATGCAGCATTTTTCACTATCCATTATAAATGAACATTATCAGACTAATACCAAAATTTCATCCAAAATAAATTTCCATGTCCCCATTCTACAGAAGAATTTTATTTCAACAAATATAACATTTAAAAGTGGCTAAAATAGATTTAAAATGTTCCTTCATCAAAATACAATAAATCGACCTTTTAAATAATATTAGCATATTTATGCTTAAAATTGGATTCATTCAGATTTTATGCCCCTAAATTTTATTAGATAAATAGAAAAACATTTAAAAAACATGTGTAATAATATTTTACTTATTTCTATTCATTCCTACCAATACAATGGCTATGCGTTAACTACCATTTAAAATAATAATATTATATTATTATTTTTCAGTATAACTCAACGTTGAGTGCAACGTAAGATTTCAAAAAAATTGTTTTATTTGTATCGTGTATTCTATCAAATATTGAATAACCTTTAAAGAAAAATTAATATTTAATTCACAAATATTAATAAATATGAGAATTTCATATTCTTTATTTACCTGGGATGTTACAAGTATGGCTTAGTTGGGATGTGATTCACAGGGAATAAGGGCAAGTGGGGATGTTTTGGGACATTCACATAGTATGTGGCCTATTTTCATTTAATTAATAATTTGACTCAGTGATATTAGGATTTGGGTATTTATTTTTATTGGATTCTAATTTATGGATAGAACAATGTCTGGACTAGAGAGACGAGGTGGCCATTGAGGATAGGATTCATTATAAAACATGGTAGGAGATTCATTTTCATCTATATCTCACTGATTAGATGAAAGTAACTCTATCATATGGCTGATAATCATAAAATACTATTTGGGGGTAACCAAGATTTGCATAATGAGCCAAGGTACGTTTCACTAGTATCTTAATGATATATACCCTCATTACCAAGGGGTTTCATGATTTCAAATGGCATGAGGGTCTAATAATTTTGGGAAGAAAACTGTTAAAGATATATTATCAATGGAGTACATGATTTATGTGGTGAATGTTAATTTTTATAGGTCAATCATGAATCTATAGAGGTTTTGGAGGGGAAATGGGTATTTATAAACCCATATTATAGGACATGGGTTAGGTGGCTCTGGGTAATAGGAACCTGAGATAGATAGAGCTTATGTATGGAGATTTTAGTCTATTGTAACATTTGTATTGATAAATGGGTGAATTGGTAGAATGGTATGAGACTTTGGTAAATGGTCTCGATAATATGGTTTTTGGTCGAATATTTGTTTGATTATAGATCATATGTGTAGAGACCTGAATCCTGACGTACATGGACATTACCATAATTTTTCGGAATACTTAGTACATAACAAAAACACACACACAAGGACCGTAATAGTTTAGTGTCTTTGGAAATTCGGAATATAATCTTCTAGTCGTGGTGAAAGATCTTTAACATCTCCCATAAAGATATTCTTTTCTATAAACCTAAATCCTTTCTTTATGTCCTGGGGAAAAGATAACATAAAAGGGTGAGCTCAAATTCTAAGTAAGGGTAAACAAAATAAATATCAATCACGTCACATTCATAAGAACATATCTTTTGGAAATCTTAACCTGCAAAAGAGATCATAATTTCATAACATGAGATAAATCATAGTAGTGAAATGTAATCCCAATAATCATAACATAAAACATGAAACTTTGTGGCATACACACATAATCATAGAGAATAATTTCTTATTATTCAAGACTCATTGCCAAGACTATCTTAGTGGACAAAGTACCTTTCTGAACCGAGTTCACTCCTCGTTTCAGTCCTGTTTCACTGAACCAGTATAACCTACCATTCCAGCCATGTCTATCTCATGAGATATAAAATCTTTACCCATTGAATTGGAGGGAGATATAGGTCCCACCCATCTCATAATGATTCCATTCTTATGTGTGCCACAAAATCATAAATCATACATCATTGCATAACCCATGTAATAAAAATGGGAATCTTAAACATCGTGACATCATCAAAAAATTCATATAAGATAAAGGAATTCATAAAAATAATTCCTTCACAACATAATCAAATCAATTTAATAATAGGGATATAAACAGAACCCTATATTATCTTAGATGGAAAATAATTTTGATAAAACACTTGAACTCCATTCTTGAGGAAAATATCCTTTCAAATTCAAAAACATTTTCCTTTTTTAGCATGTCATACAATTTTAAACTAAAGAAGTTGATTAAAAATAAACTTGAAAACTTGTAAAGGAAGCTTCTTGGAAATAATGCTTTAAAAATCCATTCATTCCATATAAGTTAAAAAAACATTCTTCGTACTTTTTTCGGAAAAGCCAAAAAGCAACTCGTACGAAAAATGACAAAAGATTCATTTCATATATTTTAATAAAAACTCACCGAAGGGTAAAATTGGATTTAAAAAATTGTAGGTGGATGGAAATAATATTACATATTGAGGAAACATGGATGTGGATGATAAAATACACCCCAATAAATTTCAAAGTATAAATAATCTCAGATAAAAATAAGATTGTGATATTTCCCTTACCTTAGGTCCGATTTGCTTCGTAATTGTCCGAACCTCCTGCATAATGATTTAAATAATGTTATTGACTTATTCCATAATCATAATTATTTTTATGATATCATATATGGTCATATTCTTAACTTCTTATTAGTAATATGTCATTACTACTTGTTATTCGGGTGTTTATTACTTTTCGTTCTTATGCGTGTCTTGTCGAATAAATTCTTATTTTTCTTTTTAGTTTATAGATACTTCATTTCCAGAATGGTATTATTGTAATATATATCATATTTATTCACTAAATTTATTTATGAAATCATTATGCATTGAAAATCATGTAGAACTAGTCGCATCACATCGTGGAGACGGTATTCCATACGTACGCACGAGCGATGATATCGTTCCCATGATCATGGAATTGTATTGGAGTGTATGTATACTATTTCAGAATCAATATCACTTTTCAATAGTCATATATAGTCATTATTTACACCATTATACCCATCCAATTAAGGTGGTGGTGGAAAATAGATTACACCACGGCGTGGAGACGGTATTCCGTACGTATGCATGCGCTGTGATTTCATTTTCCATAGGATGGATAGATGGTGACATAGGGTTGTTTCATAAATATAACAACATATTAGTATATGAGTGATACTGATGTTATTACTTCATAATGAAACAACTAAAGAAGAAGAAGTGGAAGAAGAAATAAATATGAAAGAATCGGTAACGGACATTAACTCTTCTTTGAAGTGCTTCTTTGAGACCTTATTTTAGGGAACTAAAATAGGTTTTTGAAGAAGACCAGAACCTCTAGGATGTCTCTAGGGAAGTGGAGAGGAGAAATTGGCAGGGTTTGGCTAATCTTGAAGTCTCAAAGTGGTGTGAGGAAGAGGGGGAGGAGGTGCCCTTTTATAAGGGACGAGAGGGGCTCCTTTGGAAAAACAAAAAATATTATTTTATTATAAAGTCATGTTCGGTTTTAAATAGATCAAAATTGATATATTTCGAAGCTAAGGTGGGGATGGGTCGAAATCCTCTCATTCAATAGAATTTAGACAAGAATAGGTTCCTATTTTAACCTTATCATTTAGATTTAACATTAAGTTAAATAATTTTACTTTTACCTTGTCTTCTTGTGTTCTTATACTATAAGGTTAATAAACTTACTATAAGCAGCCAAATGAACCCCAAGTTGTTTATTATTAATATATATAACCTTATATAAGTCATTTGGCCGAACCATTGATTTTTAGTAATAAAATAACAATTACTAATATAATATTTGTTTTAAAAACTATTTTATGTCAATTTTGACACTATTTAGAAATTGATTTTTGTGAAAATAATAACAGAATGATTAGTTCTAAAAAAGTTAATTAAATCAATAAAAACATGTCATATTGACCAAGAAAAGTAGTTGAATTCATAAAAAGTCTCAAATTACATTTATTTTGGTGTTTATAATATCAATTATGTCTATATTTCATTAATAAAATAATTACTTCATCACCTTTGTGTCATTAATAAATTAACTTATTTAATGTCTAAAAAATTGAAAATAAAATACCATTATGTAGGAAAGCTTTTTAGATTTCTAATGAGTATTTATAGTCGAATATATCTTATATATAACCCTATATTAAAAATGATTTACTTATTAAACTTTGATTTTAACTATTTTAACCCTTCTTTAAATAAATTAATAATAAATGTCCTAATCTAATACAAGTGGGCCTAAATGATCATATTTTATTCCTAAGGTTGTTTTTGGTCTAATTAAACTTATCCAATAGAATTAGGACATGTGTTAGGGTAATAATAATAACATTTTTACCCTTAATTACCCTATTTACTTTTAACCGTGGTAAAAAAAAGTAAAAAGATACTATTCACCAAAAATTAATTTCATCTCATTGAACCACATTTTACTTACTGACATCAATAGTGTCTCTCAGATTTTTGAAATTCCATTCACAGAAGCGGTAAATTTAAGTTTTATGAAAAATTCATTTTTTTAACTACCAGTTAGTGGTTTCACTATTCATCAAAAAATGAATGTTTCCAGAAAAATACCAAAAAATAGGCCTAAGCTATATTTGATATTATGAACTCAAAAATGATGTCTATTTTACCAAATTCAAAACATATCAGTTTCATTAATTAATTTAAAAATTAATTCTCATCATCAAAACAAATAGCGTGTTCTTAAGAGATAATAACTATCAAAAGATTGACACTTGTTTATGTCTGGTTTAAATGTGAAATTACATCCAATGACCAACATTGTATTAAATTGTAAAAATATATTCTAAATATACTTTAAAACCACTCAAATTAATAATTAATCACTATTAATTATTTCGATTAAAAAGGTTGTTTTTAATTAAAATTTAGTAATTTTCACTATTCATCAGAAAATGAAAGTTACCTAAAAAGTACCAAAATTTCACCCTAAGCAAATTTCGATATTCCAAATCCAAAAATGAAGACCATTTTGGAAAATAAAATTTACAAAATTTCAAAAGGTGGTTATTACTATTCATAACGGCTAGTTTTAATAATATTTTAATAGCATATTGTTGTTTAGTGAAACTCGTTATTGCGTACTACACACGCTATCGAGGAAGGTCACGATTGCGTGTAATGCAAGGCAATTCAGGGATGCGTGTTGTGCAAGCTCCTTTTGGTGTAGCGTACAACACAAGACATTAATGAAATTAAAAAGAATATTTTTCATAAAATCTCGGGCTGTTACAATATGTGAAGGGATTAACTATTATGGGACCTGGTTGAATTGGTTCCTTATTATAAATGATGTGTTGAACAGTCTCGAAATTATGGGTCATTTGGATGATTATAGAGTGTAACACCCTAGTATATGACTCCCAGGATTACATAGTCATGTGGAACCCTGTCATGGTACCTCAAGAAGGGGGTGGATTCTTGGTAACCCGGTATGATACCTTTGGGATTACATGGGTTATTTCACTATAGTACTGTGTGAGAATTTTCTCTTAGAAAACATTGATGTGAGAACCTTCAGATGAGTCAATTACCCAATGATACTCATTAATTTTATTTATGGTTTTACTTAAAATGTAACCTAAATGGGAGTAGGAGACTAGGTCACATTATGATCTATGGTCTTCTCAATGTAATCCTCTATTTCCATAACCACCTCTTTTTTTCCAAAAACTATAAGTAGTGGGTCTATTTTTGGGAAATAAGAGGGTATAGAATTAAGGATTGGAATGAAAATAGTTTGAGAACTAATTAATGGAGTCAAAAAATGATACATTGTTGGGGAAGTTACATGTTCTTGAAATTCTCATGGGAATAAATAGAACTAAGGAGAAGTGATAAATATAGTCTTAAAAGAATCCATGGAATGCATGAATGGGGTTAGTTTCAATTCTACGTCATTTTCAATAAAAAAATTCATCATCCAAAAATAGTATCCATTTTTAGTGTAAGGGAGTGATAATAAATACTTCCCCTTAGAGATTGAAAAAATTTAAATAAGAAGGTAAAAATATTTGGAACAACAGACCCTAGAATGATGTTTGATTCAATGAATGGTTTTCATTTGGAGGTAAAGTACCTGGGCTAGAGAAGAAATCATGCTACGCATTAAATGAGAACTTAAAATAGAGTGTTAGAGTCGTGTTTTGACTTTTATACTTGTATTGGTGGCTAGGTTCATGGATAAACTTCTATAAGTTGGGTAATCGATTACCACCTTTTCATAAACAATAAATCATAGGGTAGACCTGAATATTCACTCAACCTTTCTACCGAAGGTATGCACTCCACTTCTACTAAGAATCAAGAAACCATTCCCCTCCCTCTAGCTTTTACACACTTAGGATAGGTGAATCCAATAATTTCATGACACCCTCACCCAAGAAATGATGCCTAGGTGAGGTTGTTGAGAAAATTCATTTAGCTAAAGAGCCTAATATAAGGGCCTAAGTGAATGCTTTTGGGAGATATTTGTGAGCCATGGTATCTAGGAAAAATTTTATAATTTATCATATTTTCACCATGTGGTTTTTATACTATACTCTACCTTGCCTTAGTATATTTTTCATTTTAGTTATCCATAAAACTAATATTATATAATAATTTCGTATTACTATAGTTTTCCTCTCTTTTAGACACTATTTTATACACTAAATTCATTGTATGTGTTGATATGTTATTCAAAAATATTGAATATGGAAAATATTGGAAATGTTCCTTGTATATATCAGCTCGTTCTCATGTATTTTGTGCCTAAAAATAGATATTTTTTGTATCATACTTAGTTCCACTATTTAATTATAGAATAATTATGAATGCTGAAATCCCAAATCCAAATGATAATATTCTAAGATTCTAGTTCACTAAGTACACCAATCTATGAAGGAAAAATATTTCTTTCAATTTTTATATTTCAATGATGGTGGGATTTCATATGTATGATTATATATCATAGAATCAATATATATTATATCATATATATATATATATATATATATTTATCAGATCCCTATAGCCACTAGTACTCCTCTATCCTTTTCAGATCAGTAACTAACCTGCTTTGATGATAGAAAGATGGTTGGGACATATATCCTTGAGGTATCATCAAGGCAGAATATATATGAGAATACTAGGTTTGACACACATTCCCTGAGTTTTACTATTAGAAAAAGGAATCTGAAATATATCAAACTATTTTTATCATATAGATTAAAGTACCCAAGAGTACTAAATGCATCCTTAAACTACGGACCTGTTGGATCCCACAGACTAACCCATTATATTTTACATAAGAATAATTTATAATATTTCTATATAAAATATATAAGGTCACTGAATAACCCATTATTAGTGATATTTTTTATGAGTTCTTTCCCCTGAAAGAATCATGGGGTTATCTTAAGAGGAAGCCTTTATTGGATTAAGCACTAAATGGAGAAACCATTGATGATATGGGGAAATAGACTCTCCAAAAATTGATATCAATTTGTACAAGTGGATGAATATCTTCTTAGTCCCATGAGGAGATGGAATAACCTCAATATTCAAAAACGGTATTCCATTCAACATTGAATAAAAGAGTTTTTGTTATAGATATTCTTGAGCTATAAGGAATCCATAATGATGTGTGTTTCTATGATGTAAACCCTGATATCCCTCTACAAACTCACCATTCACTTTTCTAATCATGTTTATGAGGGTATAACTGTAACAAGTTAATGAATTAGACACCAATGTATGGAAAAGTGCTTTACTGGTGGTGGTTTTATTAGTATAAGGGGATAATTTCAACCTGGTAACACCAGTGTTGGAAAAATTATACATGTTCTTACTACACATCTATAAAAGGAATTCATCATTACATTTCATAGGTAAAGAAAATGTTTTTTGTGACTAGATAGAATTATAAATAAATATATATTAGATATGTGGAGAGATCAAAAACACATAATGTATATTTACACCATTAATCCATTTTGTTTCTAATACTAAGAAATTATCATTAAAGGAGTAAGCGTCTTTGAATCTTATGATTCTGTGCTTGGATTTCACCTTACATCACCATGTTAATCCCCACACTAAAATAATAATAGATAATGGTCATGTGAATTATGAATCTAAATATTATAAAATATTTATGATGGACCACATTTGGGATTATCATATTAACTATGACACTATCTATAAACATTAATTTTTATACTTCTTTATACACCAATTATCAAATTTTGACGTGTATATGGTGGTTATCAAAATTAAAGCGAGATGGGAGAGTCACCTTGTGGTGTCCAAATAACTTTGGTTAATGAATAATCTGAGGAATACATTTATTGATAATAATCTACCCTTAATTGAAGTATCAATAATCCTAACACTTTCATATTCCCACACACTTCTATCAGTGTTCCCCTAATGGATGCTCACTAGTAGTTTTCATAGTTTCACTGCCTCTTTAGATAAGAAGAAAGAGAGATAAGCCACCCACAGGGCCCATAAAGGCACATGGATAATGAATAAAAATTCTTATGGACAAATCCCACTCACATACTACTCACCATATTTAAATTAATTATCTATAACATTATGATGTGATTCCATGATATCATATCTAGTGATAGAAGTGTGAATCTCTAGTAAAATATGAAAGGTCTAGAAATCATTTTAATTCAATAGGGAATCAATCTTATGAACTTATAGGAGGGTAGTAGGTAAGAAACCTTTTAAAAATCCTATACAATGAGAACATTTATTATCGGTTAGTGTGGGAATTTGTTTCTAGAACTATGGGGTCAAAGAACACCATTTATAGTAGAATATATATTACATGACCTAGAAATATAAAGGATACTATAGAATTTTACTTCGATGTGAATTATAGAAATTTTTTGGATTACCTTTGAATGATGTATATTTTTTGTATATTCCTCTAACAAAATTATACTAATTATGAATCTGGTTCAGTATATGGTGGATATATGAGGTTCTTAAGTACAATTTCTCTAGTAAACTAAATTGGAGTATTATAATATCATCAAAATTTAATATGTATGATCAGTTTCCATTAATAATATTTTATTCTATATATAGGTGGATTCTAATAGGAAAAATTATTCCTTTTAGTGGATTGATATAGTGTATGTACCTATGAAATCTCTCAAATACATTGTTGTTCATACCTAAATGGGTACTATCATAGGGTCTACTACTTTTTAGGAAGAGAAGCATGTATTTAAAAACAGTTCTATTGGGGGAGGATAAGAGGGATAAAATCTACACCATACCACATCTAGGAAATTTTCCCCCATATGTTAGGGAAGGTATCCCACCTACCCTTTTCATACAAAAATATAATGTTGAAATATTTTCCCCTCATCACAAGTGAATTAGGAAGGTCCCCAAATCTCACACTTATCTTCCAATTTTGGTAGTAATAATATACTTTTATAGGTTATAAACTATTTATTTTCAAAGTGAGATACTTATAAGATAATCCTAGAAGATGAATTACATTATTTAGAAGTTTAATAAAACTCCATTAGAGTAGGAAATGCAGTAATGGTAAAGAGGGAATCAACCACGACCATCCTGACTAACTCTTCTAGTGATAGAGTAGATCACTCAGTAGATGATGTTTAATATCTATAATTCCATTTATTGAATTTAATGTTAACTGGTTGATGTATATATTCATTTTAATCTGTTATTAATTCATTAACCATCATAGGGATGAGTTGAGAATTTTTTCACCATAACATCCAAACAATCATGGATTATGGAGATCGAGACTTTCTCAATGTTTTAATGATCAAAAGGCAACAAACATATGATCCCTCTACATGAACTGGTCCTCAAATATATCTTGATATCTTGGACTAAAACCAATGAAAAACCAGATTACATTAGCATATAATAAACTTCATCATCATGTGCAGAATGAGATTTTGAATATAGTCTATAAAACTCCCTTATAGGTTCTATACTGGAAAAGACATAGTCTTCACTGTATATTCACAAACCTTGGAAATATTGGGTAAAACTAGTTGTTTATGAAGGAAATGTAATTTTTTATATGGATATAATATATGGTTGGGGAGAAATCTAATTAAAATTTTAAATAGAGGGATTGAATATATAAATTAATTATCATATATAATTACTAATCTATAAAATGAAATGAAAAATTAAATAAGAAAGGGATTTTTTTATATAATTTTATTCCAAAATGGACCTAATCTACTCTTACATGTAACTAATATATGAGAGATGGGTTATTAAATAATGGCCTAATGTTTTATTAGGAATCATAACTTGTTAAAATCCAACATTTCTATAGGTTTTTCAAATACACACCTAATTTTTTCGTGAATCAAAACCATTAAAATTTAAATTAAAAAATGGTCATAATAATCCGAAAATTATTATATTTAGAATCCAGGATTCATAACCTACAATTTGATAATTCTTTTTGGTTGAAAATGCATAAAAAAATGTTAAATTATATGTGATAATGATAGAAAATTATAGTATACTCAAAAAAAATAATTCCATAGAAGACTAAAAAAACAACAGTTACAACTCATTGAGTAATATACTAGAATATTTCAATAATCTATTAGTAGTAGTCATATAATATTAGGTTCATTGTGGCATCATCCAGATGACTACAAGTTCACATTGGATAAACAAATACAAAACACTTTGAGATATTGGAATATTAATATTATAATAAAAGGAATTCAAAATAGAAATATAGTATCTCATCTCATAACTTCTATATATCTCAATGAGTCTTAATAATATTTGAATAAAATTATTTCACTAAAAAATCCATATAATTCACTATAAAATTAAAATTAAAACATAATAAATATCAAAAATAGAGAAAATTTTAGTTATATATTTTTCATAAATATCACATATTTTTTTTTATAAAAATAAAATTTAAATATTGAAAAACACATTCATTATTCATAAAAATTCATAAATATTCAAAACATAATATGATTTATTTTAATATGTAAAAAAATTAGAATAATTTTTTAATCCTTATTATTTAATTTAGAAATTAATTAAATAAATAAGTCACCCATTATATATAAATTCAATTATTTGAAATATATTATATATGATTATACATGAAATGTGACCCCCTTTCATTTTTATTTAAATATTATTAAAATAAACTAAAAAACATTCTCACATTTTATAAATAATTAATATGTGTCTTGAAAACAATGAAATCAATTGAAACATATATTATAATTATACCACAATTAGGGAAAAAATGAATTAAAAAGGGATCATACAGAAAAAAATGATTTCTTCCAAATAATAAAGTGATAGACAAACATTGAATGTGAAGTTTCCTTAATATTTCTAATGGTGTGTTCACTATATATATATATATCATGAAAGGAAAATAAGGTCAGTTTAACATGTACTATTTGATCTCAAATTTAAAAATAAAAATCATATGTTGTATATTACATACTGGGTGACATTATATGATTAAAATATATGACTTACTTGCATTTATTCGTATAGAATTGGTATTATATTCAAATAAGTAATAATTATTAGTGTGTGTTGTTTCCAAGATATATGAATCTAACATTAGTTATGAAAGAGGTTAATAACTTTTCAATCCCTTTATATACTCAAATGACCAACATCATACCAGATATTATGGATTAATGGTAGATTCTACATGGTTGGTCAATCATGGTTTGTATAGGTGTCATGTGGTTAGTTGGTTGAAGGGTAATAACTAGTTGTGATTTAATGTTGTAGCTTGTGGAATATATTCATTAAAAATGAAATTTGGTCAATGCATAATTTTATTATGATAGGTGATGCACTATGAAAAATACATGTGGTACCTTAATATTTCATGATAAAATTCAACATGAGATGTAAATATATATCATTCAGTTGATTAAAAAATCAAAACATAATGTAGTTGTTCTTTTTTGGATCTGGTTAGCAACATGGGGGATCATGAAACACAAATTTGGTATAGCCTGATCATGTTTTCAATCAAGTACAAGACTAGTGTTTTCTTAGGAAGGCACCACTAATCCAAGATTATGGTTTGTATACTTGTTTACGTTCATACTACTAAGAAGTAAAACTAAAAATTTTATCACTAAAAATTATTGAATAAATAAAAATAAAATAACATATAGAATTAATTAGATACATTTAATTAAATAGTTTTGATAAATTATAATTATGTGGTACAAAAAAATTATTATGATAATATAGTATATTTTATTTTTTAGTAATATGTTTATGTACATGTAATATTAATAAAATAAAATATAATCGAAAAACACTAAAATCAAAAACATGTTTTAAGATAAATTTCAACCTATTAAAAATATATTTTTAAAACTATAGTTTCAATATAAAAAAAATTGTCCCTATTAATAAATCCATATAAATTTAATTAAAAAATATTAAAATTAATATTTTCAAACTAAATTTATAAGACTTCAAGTCCAAGTTTTGAATTCTCAATATTTAAAAAATTAATGGTTTAGTAAAATTATTTTCATTTTTATTTTTAGTTAGAACATATTCAAGAATAATTTCTATATTTATAACATAATCACTAATAAAATGAAATTTCACCTCACCATGTTTTGATCTATAATGTTGTAATGGTTTTTTCGAAATTGAAATCATTGAAGAATTATTACAATAAATTTTAATACTTCCATAAATTAAACTATAATTAGAAAATTTTTATTTAGTCTATAAAAATTGGGAACAACATGATGTAATAGAGATATATTCACATTCCACAATAGATAATGTAATGAAATTTTATTTTCCTAAAATCCTTGAATCTAATATTTTTCTATGAAAAAGAAACATACAAGAGGTACGTTTTCATTCAAGAAAACATCCTCCATAATCACAATTAGAATACCTTATCAAATTTTAACATATTTTTCAATAATATAATGGTTTAAAATTACCATTATCATTGACATATCCAAAAAATATATTAAATTTTTTTAAATGAGATTCTATAGGATTTTATGAAATCATAAAAAATAAAAAATTATTAAACATAATATTAAGTCTATAAGAACTCAAATATAACAAACATTTAATAATGACACTAATCATTTTAAAATCTATAGATTTACCAAATTCAACCAAATTCTATTTAAAATTAGTAATCAGAGTGACTATAAATATTTTACATGAATCAAAACAAAAAAAACATAAATTAATGATTAGTATATTTACCTTGAATTAAAAAAATTCCACCCTATGTTTGTTTAATTTGAAGTACTAAAAATAATTTTTTTGTTGATTAAAAAAATATCATCTTTAATTTCCAAAATGATAGAATACTATTCATATTGTAATTCAGTTTATGATTCGAAAACAATATCATCAATATAAATATGAAAAATTAAAACATCATATCAAAAAGTTTTAAAAAAAAATTAGGATCAGCATTGTCTTTGTTAAAATAATTGTTAACATAAAATTAAGTCTATCATTCCAATAATGAGTTTCTTGATTACTATTATATAAATCCTTTGAAAAATTTAGGACATGATTTGGAAAAAATTCATTTTCAAAACATAGTGGTTAAGAATAATAAAACTCTTTAGAAATAAAAACATTTATGAATACATATTTATAATCCATCAGAAATAACAAGAAAGATAAGATATATAAAAACGTAAACAAATCTAATAGAATCAATTATTTCTAAATGTGAAAATAATCCTAAAAATATCTATATTATTATTCAAAAAAACCTTGACCTATAATTATATATGAATTATTTTCTATGAAACATGATTTATCCATTTTATTTTTAAAATTACATTTAGTTCTATTAACATTCTTATCAGTCGTGTGTTCAAGTTAATTCCAAAAACAATTTCTATTAAATTTATTAAGATTATCCTATATATAAATTATCCAATTATAAATATCCAAATAAAAAAAACATCATTTGGAACACAATTAGAAACAAAATCAAAATTCTATTAAATATTAAAAAGATAATTTCTAGTTTTTAAAACGTAATCAATATTACCAATATAATTATCTATCATGTGAACATTATGAATTTTTATTAACATTAAATAGAATGTTAATTAATAGGACCCTCTTATAAATTAAATTATAATCCTGATGTTTTTTAATCAATGAAATTAAATTCATTGAAAGATTCCATAAAATTATATATCATAGATTCCTTTTTCAAATAATCTTCAGTAAAATTAACATGAAAAAAATCATCTACAAAAATGGGTTTTTTATTATAAACTCATAATGTTAACTTTTATTGAATACCTGAGAAAAATTTATCTATAACTATTATAAAAATTTTTATCAAAAGTATCATTATTATTTAATATAAATTCCATACGCCTATAAAAATTTTAAATAACCAAAATTATTTATTTAACCATTAAAAAATTCATATGGATTTTTCATTCTAAATAGAATAATTAAATATCTACATAAAATATACCAAAATTATTAATATTCTCATCACAGAAATATATAAGTAAAAAATATTTGTTTTACATATTCTATACCACCTCAATTGTAGAAAAACTTCTCAGCTATAAAATACTTTCTTGTTGTGGTTTTTGGGGAATCATAAAGTTACTAAAATAACCGGTGTCTTTGAAATTTTTTCAATAATCCTGATTAGTAAATTCACTTCCATAATTTCTTTTATAATGAAAACTATAGAAACCTTTTTTATTTTATATTAGCTTACAAAAATTTATAAATTTATAAAATGTTTTATTTTTATGAGATATAAATAATTCCAAGTAAATATAATAAATTCATCAACTATAGAAAAACATTTTTTACCACCAAATTTGGTCACAATAAAAAAAGATAAATATAAATGAATATCATATATTTGTATACATGTTATAACACTAATATGATATTTAAATCTATTTATATTTCATTTACCTATTAAATAATAATCACACCTGATATTCATAATTTGTTTTAAGTCAGGCAATTATTGGAAATATCTTTTTTTAAAGTTTGTGTAATAACCAAATGTTCACATTTCCAAGAATTTAGTTCAATAATAAAATATATGTCTCTATATAAATAAGACACTTAAAAATATATTTAGTTAACAAAGAAATAATTTCTGAATAAATACTCTCTCTCCTATTAGCATTATATAAGAAATCATTTTAAAAAAATGTTTGTTTTCTTTAAATTTATAACTCATTCAGTCATCTCATAATTTATGAAAAATTAAGTATGTTATATATTAAACTATTAGTGTTTAATACTCTATAAATATACAGAATATTAGATATACCTACATAGACAAATCCCTTATCCCGTCATTATGAGTATTTAACTAATTATATAGAGTCGTTATTTTATTGATTATATTGTAAAAACTTTAAGGGAAATTTAGTTAAATTCTTGTACCATTTAGTTTCCATGAACTGTGTATCTATGACACTCATAAGGCATGTTTCTGGAAAAAAAAAATTACATAGAAAACATATTTGGTATCCATCCTTTTTTTAGTCTAATTGGGTTAGTATAATAATTCTTCAGTCCTCAAATATATTTTATACAACTATTATAAGGAAATATCAAAAAAAATCTTACAAATAAAAGATTTAGTTTTGAAAATTGATTTTGTAAATCATTAAAAAAAAGAAATAGTATAAATTTCTTTCATTCCACATCAATATAATTTAACAATTTTTAAAAATTCATTAGTACCCCTAATGAAACGTATTATGAACTTTTTAGGAATCAATGGACTATAACCAAAAGAAATTTTATCTTTATTTCACTTCATATTTCTTATTATTGTATCTTATTTTTAAGTATCATGAAATTTTTTGATAATGTTTCCTTAAAAATAAGAAATTTATTTTTGAGATTAATATTACCCATTTTAATAGAATCCAAATAATCATAAATATTTAATTTTGGAAATCAACAAAAACATCTTAATGATTTCTTGCATTCCATAATTTTTTCCATTTTCTTTATGAATACTATAAACATTATGAGATTGAAATTTATTTAAATAGAATACTAAGATTATAAAATTCACTCTTTCATTACTAAATTTCATAAATTCATTTAAATGATTATTTTCCTCTTATATTAATTATTTATACAATTTAAAAACCCATAAGAAATATTTTTGAATTTTTTTATTTTCTTAATATATATAATCAAAGTTATAAAAATCAATATAAGAATAACAAGAAGAACTATAATTAGAATCATTAATAACCTCACTTATAATTTTCACTATAAGAAATATGTTATGAAACTATTTATGTTTAGAGTTCCATGTTTTTTAATAAGGAAAAATTCTAAGGGATTTCCAACATTTTCGATTAATGGACAGGTCAAATTCATAACTAATCATTGGAAATAATTTATAAAAGATAGAATAATTTAATGTCATATTTTTACACTTGTATAAAGGACTGATAATTTATGAAGATGTCTAGGTGATTTTTGGGAGTTTTGAACCAAATACATAGTTATTTTAAAGAGTATGTAACTTGGTGCACATATTATCTAAAACCATGCATCCAATAATAGGTAACTACGTGGATTCTTGTAGGTGGACATGAGTTGTCATATGGGATTCATATGGTTTTTCAAACTGTGTGCCCAGCCCATATAGTGTGCACAAATGGATAGTGTGCTCACAATTTTCATTATACAGTTAGCACACGGTTCAGATGACCATACATCCTAAACCGTGTGATGTATATTTATAAGGAAATTGAATTAAATTAAATAAAATTTAAAGAGAAATAAATTAAATAAGAAATTTTTTTAGTAATAATAAAAATTATATTATAATTATTATTATGTTATTTATTTAATATTTCAGTTTTAGGTTTTTAGTAAAACCCTCAATGGAGGCCTTCTCCCTTTTAAATCCACCCTTATATCAGGATCCAACCCCTCCCTTAGATCCTCCAATGCATGAAGAACCTCCCCCTTATCTCCCTTTTTCCCATTGATTTCATCTGGATTTCTCCCTGATTTCTCTTCTAATATTCAAGGTAAGGTCGGTTGCTCCTCCTTTCTCCTTGATTAGGCCCATTTTTTGGTCCTCCCATCACCCTACCAGTTCATCTGAAACCTTAGTCTAAATGGTAACATGATTTTTTGTTATTTAATATTGTTTTGGGGTTGTTGAAGGCTCTCTTGGGTTTTCTTGGTGTATGTTGAGGCACCTTCTACTGAAGGAAATGTGGTTTGGGTAGAATCATATCATTATCACCATCCCATGGGAGGTTTTCGTGTTCTGATTAGTTTTTCACCACCTATTTTGGGGTCTTTAATTATTTAAATGTCCCTGGTAATTATTGTGCAGTGAATTAGATTGATTACAACTCACCAAGTGTAAGACAACTGTCACGTGTATGCATAGTTAAGTATATATATAGGTTTCCCCATTATGTGAATATCCATCCCTGGAAGTGAATATACATGTATGGGGCAAGTTGAGCCGATGTATATATATGAAAATGGATACGTAGGTGAGTGGAGATGGGTATATGCATATAAGAATTCATTTAAGGATCCCTTTTCACATGTTCACGGTCATGTAGATGTTTTAATAGGGTCTAGATGTCTTTACATGTATGTGAAGTTGAATATTCATAGTGGCGACAACATTAGATTTGAGTTAGAAAGCATCAAGATATGAAGTGTTCATCTTGGTTCAACCTTGAGGTAGGGTCCCTAACCATTCCATTTTATTTAAGAATGCTTTAGTTGTCTATTTAATGCTTCATTAATGATTTAAACTGAAATTATAAAATTAAATACCTAATTGTGATAACTGATTCATTTGAGAAACAAATACATGATTTTAAAATAAAACTCCTCCAATGGAGGTTCTCTTTCTTCAAGATAAAAAGTAGTTATTATACTTTTGTTCTTTCTAGTTTTGTTATACAGATATTTCCTTATTCTCTTCTCATAAATATGATTGATTTTTGGATGTTACATCCCCAACTCTCAACACCACATGAATGATGATATTCGATAATTTAGTCTTTAGCTTTTGACACTTTGGAGACATCGTTCAAATGTTCTCAATATTTACCATATTAATAGAAAACCTCTTTACATTAATTTCCTATTTATTCATGAAATTTTCAATAGCTTGTGTTGTTTCAATTCCACTTGACATGTCTAAGGTGAGTGCCTAAATGTATGTAATTCATTCAAATGATATTATGGAAATAATACATTAGTATATGGATGGACATATTAAATGTAAAGGAATTTTTGGTTGTTGGTCCATATCACACCTTTCCATGTTCATGGAAGGGGGAAGAGTGAACATTATTAAATGAATTTGACTCACATGGTTTTAATTAAATGGTTTCATGCTACTTGAAATTATCAATCTAAGGAAAGGCAATACTTGAAAAAAATGGATTTATTGATTACTCATGACTTGATTAAATGGTTGCATGCCCAATTTTCCATATCCCACTAATGAATGGTAATTTATTGAACCTTATGAATTATATATGACTTCATTATAAAAAATAGGAGTGCCATGAGAGCTTGACTTAAATTACTGAGGGAATTCCTTGATCACTAGAGGACCCCATTCCGAATCCAAGGATACATCTTACTTAGCTTGAGACCCAACTAGAACCTGATCCCTATCTAACATTGTATTCATGGTATGACACCATCAAATCCCTCATTTATAACTAAAGGATGCCTTGGATTCACTCCATAGATCCAACATCGACAACTAGGTTACATAGTTAAAGCCCATTAGGTCCAGTCATTTCATAGAACCATTTTTCCTTGGATAAACTCCTTAGACTCTATAAGAATATTATTATGGAATTCCTTGGATGATGCTCCTTATATTACACTATTACCTCTTATAGTATTCCTTGGGTACATTCCTTGAATCTAGCATTGACAAGTAGGTTTCCTTGTTAAATCCCATTGGACCTGTTCGATGAAAATCCTCGTTTTACCTTGGATGAAATCATTGGAATCGGTAGGAATATTATTGTGGAATGTAGTAGAGTATTCTACATGGATTACACTCTTACCCTTATCCAGGATATAGTAATTACTATGTCTGCAACCCTAAAGGGATATTTATCCTTGGTTATTACATTCTAAATTCATTATTATTTATGATTACATGTTTTCTTATTAAATATTAGAACATTCACTATTGTTAGAATATGTATTAATTATAAACTATTAATGATAATTTAATGATATGGTTACATGTTAAGACACCATCCAAGGTCTGAATCATGTATAGTCGTTAGGTATCCCATATAACCTGGATAGTGGGTAGTAATTGTTTCCATTGTAATTACTATGTATACCTGCACAATATTTAATTTATATTACATTTTCAGGTTTGGGGTAGACACCTTGGGTTTTAGCCTACTGATATTTATATCTCACGCCCTGCTCGGGTACCCTTGGTACCCAAGAAGACTTATATTTTAAGGATCTATGTTGTTTTATATATTGCTTATACCTTGAAGTTAAGAGAAAAGGAGAAAGATAGAGCACCGAATTCTCATAGAGATCACCCATGGGGATTTGCGACCATCTTTTATTTTTATATTGTATTAAAAAAAGATTTTTTTGTCTAATTATTTCAGTTATGTATCATCACCATGAAATTCATTCATTTTTTGTATAAATTGGCATTGGCCTCTTTTATTAAATTAAATATATTATTGTTTTGCTTCTTTGTTATCTATTTGTTTACTGGTTCCACTATTTTCTTGTATTTATATGTGTCTATACACTTGTGAAATCTTTGATATGAGGGTATAGTATCCCCACTATAACCTTCTAGGATCCTAGATGCTAGTTTGTAGCCTCTGGCATACAGGTAGACACACTTGAGGCTATATGATCCACCTGTCTGCCTACAGATTCTATGGTAAGTCAGGTTGGGATGTTAGAAAGGGTTATCATAGGGTAAAATTTCTCCTTCATGCTATTGTTTTGTGTTGGTAGACTGGAGAATAGAAATGTTTCGGTGCTTGGTTAATAGGCATGCTTGTGGATAATCACCCCATGTATGGGAAATGACTAAGTGTCTAGGGATAGGATTGATACTCATGTTTTATTCTATTATGGTTGATATGATTTCACCTAGAGTGATTATTGTACTTTCCACTAATTATGATTTATGAGTTATGGTATTTATACCCCTGGCCTAGTTTGGAAAGGATGTTTTATTGTATCCGTCATACTAAGCACATTGAAATTAACATTTCATACATATTCCATGCTATGTTGTTGTTTTTAAAGGTTTTCTACAGATTGGATTTTGTGCCTTGAGTGTTATTCAATCCTTAGATTTATAGCTATTGAGGTAATTCATTAGCATAACTCTTATGCTTAATTCTTGTTATAGCTTTCTTTTGTGAATAAAATTTTATGCTTTTACGATTTTAGCATGTTTTTCTATGTTAGAACCTTATTGTGACATGATAGATTACATTGATATATAACTGGTTGTTTTGTTAAATTAAATGGTAGTGAATATGTTAAGATCCAATTTTTAGTTTTAAGGTGTATGTACACCTTATAATTGGAAAAATCTAACTAGTGTATTTGAACCATTCAAAAAATCTATGAAAATTAAATTGCTAAAGTAAATTGGTTTTCATTAGTGGGAGTGAAATGCCAAACTGTAAAGTGTATGAGTTCTTTAACGGTTTTTAGGTGTCCACCCATATGATTGGACTATTGTTTTTAAGGATGTTAAATTATGAATTGAGTTTTTTTTATTAATGGAATCTAATTTTTAATCCATGAAGTGTATGAGCTCTTCATGAATGGAGAAATAACATACCATATTAAATTTAATACCATAAAGTATTTTGAAATGGATATAAATTTTAAAAAAATGGTTTTGTTTGGAAAATAAAATGGTTAATTTCTAAAGTAAAAATAGACCCTAGTAGGTCAGTTGGGTAGCGTTTTTATAAGATGACCTGATATGGGTGTTTAAAATTTTAATGAATTAGAAACTGATATTTGGTTGCATTTTTATGAATCTATTTTGGTTAAAATGGGACCCTTGTAGATCTTCATAACTTTTAAACAGGAATTTTTCTTTCAATTTCCTAATTATTATGGGCTGTTAATAAATTTTTAATGGTTAAAAGGGAGTTTTTTTAGACATTCCTTTTCTTCATTAATGTATTAGTTAACTCTTTTGATAATTAAATATTAATTGTGATTAAATGTAAATGGATTGGAAAAATAATATATGGTGTTGTTTTCTATTTAATTCCCTCATATAAGAGAAGTTTGAGATTCTATTTTGAGTTTCCTTAGAACAGAAGTGAGAATATATTTTGTATGCATTATTTTCTTTCTTTATAAATCAGTTTGTGATAGGATTTTAATTTGGTGACATCAGTTGACGTGGCCTAGTTTTATGGTCGACCCTTGTTCTTTGAAAGGGGTTATCCCATTATCGGTATCACCATTATAATTTTAATTCCTTGATAGTTTCATGATATTTATAATGTTGGTATCATTCATTTCTCAGTGTCCCTAGTGGGACTTTCATTTTTCAAGAACACCGTTATTCGGATTGGTGGTCATGGTTTCATTGTCCTTTTTATAGATGTGATTAGTGAGAGATGATAATTTTCAATAGTTTAGACATGTTTAGGGCTTGGTCAGCTACTTCATAGGTTATTTGGACCTTCTTATTAGTAATTTATGATTGTTCATGGTTTCATCTAGCATAATGGTCCTATGAGGCAATGCAACTCTGAAAAAAATCTCTGGTGGTTTTGAGTATTGTCTTAGGTCATCTCCAAGTTGAGTGACCTGGGTGATATGGAATAAAGTCTGTCCCAAAGATTGGGATGGATTTTCTATTGACTCATGTGTTTTGACACACCGGTCTCGTTGGCTTGGATTTTAGGGTATGCTTTTACATTTGTGAGGGTCGCTCATAGGAGTGACACATGTCTGATTAATGTGTTTTTTATTTTTTTCTTATGAGTGGATAGTATATCTTCTTGTCTATTAGTGATTGGGAGACTACTAAGATTTTGAGTTTCATAGAGGATCTAGTAAATGTGTGCCTTCCATGTATAAGGAACCCAATCCTAGAGGAATATTGAAATGGTAACTTCTTCTTAACAAGCCTTGGGTCAGATTGGGTTTTTGAATGTCAGTGCTTGCTCAGTAGCACGACATTAACTATTTTGAAATATATGAAACCTCTAAAATCCCATTGGTCAAGGATGACTTTGGTGGTTTGATCTTGAGTGATCACAGAAATACTATAGGGGTAAATGCTTGTGATCAGTTGCAGTGACGTGTCGATAGGTGAAGTTGGGTTTCTTCTAAAAATTTAACCGGTTGTGTTTTGACTAATCTCTTTCCCAGTAGTTGAGTATGTTTGACTAAAAACTGTGAATATCTTCTTAGTTTATTATACATAGTGACGATTATGCCCTTTAACTTTATGTCATCTAAGATTCACTAAGAGAGTTTCGGTATTATTTTTCACTAAAACCTTAAGACGTTGATATTTTTGGGTGATCTTTATCAGTGTTACATGTAGACACATGGTTTTTATCGAGGACTGATAAATCATGAGTGACTCCTAGATTCCCAAGTAATAACGCCTTGTTTGGACTAAGATACTTCAGTTATTTATTTTGAATTGCGTCATCAACTGAAATCGGACAATGTCGAGATAAGTCATCCAAGTGGATCAAATTTTTTTTCTCTTGTTGATTGTTTTTAATCAAAATAAACCATTTTAAATAATGTTTCATGGTGAAGGAAAGATTTTTTTCCTGGTTGGTTATGTCTTCTGAGAAAACTTCTATAACTAGTTTTGATTAGGACTATTGGGATTCTATCATTACCATTTAAGGAAATAATGTCAGGAGTGTCGTTAGAATTCATAGAGGTGTTATTGTATATAAATCATAAAAGTGGAGGTATCTTGGCTTGGAAAAGGCATCCTCCATAAGTTAAGACATATAGTGTGGAGCACCATCGATCATATGTTTATCAAGATGATGATGTGATCATGTCTCTGTTTCGGGTTTCAGTCTCGAAACGCCCAACTGTTCCGTATCCGATGACGCATGGACCTGCTTTCTAAAGGTAGGCGTTCCCCAGATGGTCTAACCATCAATGCTTAAGAACTCATATTGGTCTATAGAATGGGAATTCGGGCTCATTGTACCCTTTTGGGGGTAATTATTGCCTGTTCCGGGACACTCTCATAGATTTAAGACGTATTCATATGTTCGTGGATCTTTGGTTTATACCCAAACATTGTATCCATGGATTTAATCCTGGTGGGAAATGGTCAAATAGATGCAGGGGGTTCGTAATCATTTTGGATTGAGGTTTACCATCCCTCGTTAGATTAATGGCCCCGTGGAGTCGGAACTCATTGTGGCGGCACTAGGAGTGGCGCGGTGAACCGATATAAAGATAGTCGGGTCGACCAGTTGTTGGGGATGAACCTCATGGAGGCTTGCTACGTACCCTACCAAGGGGATAGGGATGAAAGTCCATGTAGTTCAAAAGGGGAGCATCAGAG
This sequence comes from Viscum album, assembly GCA_963277665.1. Taxonomy (NCBI): domain Eukaryota; kingdom Viridiplantae; phylum Streptophyta; class Magnoliopsida; order Santalales; family Viscaceae; genus Viscum; species Viscum album. The sequence goes on along the minus strand of OY728156.1, from coordinate 1,424,495,983 downwards.
AACCAACGTGAAGGTGGACTCAAGGGTCCATTGGTGATTGGTCATGAACCTCAGGGAGGCTTCCTACGTATCCCCGTGGTAGGGAATCAAAGTCCTCGTAGTTCGCATTGGCTTGGGACTTACACTCAGAGGCAGCCAAGAATGATGGATTGGGGATTACACTTTGAGGAGGCTCAGGTTGATGGATTAGGGCTTACACTCTACCATAAGAGGATATCATGGTCGATGCTTACTCTAAGACCACATAAGTCGTGCTCGATGTGAGAAACAAGAGGCAATAGAGACTAGAGGATCAGGTAGTGAAAGGTGCGTCTGTGAGAAGTGGAGTGGGGATTATGCATGAGGGCAGACAATTAAGTTGGGGATTACTCCGGGTTGGACACCCATGGAGACAAAGCATAGAAAGAAAGAGAAAGGGGGTGCTCATGTTCCCATATCCTCTCTTGCAGTGTATGAGGGCATCCTTCTGATGGGTATTTTACTACTCTCGAGGAGCCCTTTACACGTATAGAGGAAGAAAGGGGACTACTGAGCTCAAAATCCACATTACTGTGGGAATTTGAACCCAGAAATGCTTCAGGAATCTGCTCAAGGGTCAGGGAAACCCCTTCGCCTCTACATACTGTGGGTATGTGAACTCAAAATGGTGCGCTGATGTGCCTAAGGGTTACACCACGCGGATCTGGTGGCTCTGGTGGAGGCCTCGGCTTTGGGCCAATGAGTAGGCCAGTGAAGGAGTCACGGAGGATCAGGCTGGATCGGGAGGATCTTATGTGGCTTGGGGAATGGAAACTTCGAAGGATTTGGCGGACCACATAGAGGTATGGGTGGTGTCACCCTTCATGTAGGGAAGTTCTACGTGGCTAGAGAGGTCATCCGTGAACCAGGGTGGTCCGCGGACAGAGAGGCTGTCCGTGAACCAGGGTGTTCTACGGACTGAGAGGCCATCTGCGAACCATGGTGGTCCGTGGACTGAGAGGTCATCTGTGAACCAGGGTGGTCTGAGGACTGAGAGGTCCTCCACGAACTAGGGTGGTCCACGAACTGAGAGGTCGTCCGCGAACTAGGAGGGTCCGCGGACTGATTGGTATCCCATGAACCAAGAGGTTTCGCGGCATCAGTTTTGGCTCGCGTACAAGGTTTGTATGTGGAGGGTTCCATTCGAGCAGCGGAATCCAAGGTTGGCGCCGGTCGGGGGTTTGTCGGTCGAGGTTTCACCCGCGTAGGGGGGTGCTATGTGGCACGACAGATCAGAAAAGAGGCATAAACTCCTTGGTCTGTGGGGAATGCATCCGCAGAGGGGCAATGGTTTGCGGTATTCCCTTTTTATGTTATTTTAAGTCCATGGTTCACCAAATTATTATGCATTTTCAGTTCCTTATTAATTAGTTCCTAGGATTATACCTGCTCTAGTTCGTGAACTAGAACTGTGATATTTGTGAAATCCTAAGCCTTCCTTCGAAATCCTTCCACCCGAATTTGATCGATCTCCTCTGAATCATCTTCCTCTGAATCTGAATCCGATTTTTTTTTCCTTCCCCCCTCAGTCTCTTTTTATGGACTGGGGAAATAGATTTATCTACGGTCATGCGGCACCTTTTTTGGAGGCCCATGAACAAAAACCCGGTTTATGGCTCACTTGGTCAATCCATAATTCGCGGTGGGAATTGAGCGCTACCCCCCCCCCCCCCAAGAACCGAATGAGGGGAGTGCTTCATGGCCACGGAGGGTTCCACCTCCATTTTGAGAATGACAGCAGAGGCGGTTCAGGCTGGATGACACGACTCGTGGCTGGGGTGGTTCATGACGGTGAACCAGATTTGTGCCCGCCCTACTTTGCGCCCGCAGAGGATCTTCGCCTCCATTCTGCGAACGACAACGGTCCGCGAAGGGGGGACACATTGTGGAACCGGTCGTGCGTCGTAAACATTAGACTAGTCCGTGGACCTGATCCTTTTTCACCATCCTTATTTATTATCCACATTTTCCCAATCCCTTTGACAGTAAATTGGGAGGAATCTCCCTTGAGTGAAAGGGGATCAACTTCTCTTTATCTGATTTTTCAGGACCCTACAAATGCCCCCCATTAGAATGGGGTTCGATCAGAATGAAGAGAAGGCTATTTGGAAGAAGAGTGTTCCTAAAACTCAAGTAGTTCGCAGTAGAGAGGTGGATCCGGTAGGGGACCACACCTCTAAATACGGGGGGGGGGGGGCTTCATTTTTCCTTTTACCGAATTCTTCGTGAAACCAAAGATTTTTTACATGCGAGTGCTTGTTCCTTCGCGAAACGCTTCATCCGCGAACCGGCTACAAATTCTGTGAACCATTTCTCATTCATGTAATTATTCATCTGTGGATCAACATCCTAGACACGAACTAACACTTTTAATTAATTAAAATGTAAGTTATGATGGGCCGCGTCGGAACTCTCCTTGCGGTTTTGGTGCTCTGCGGTTTCGATGCACCGCGGTTTCAATGCTCCACGCACTAAAATCTATTGAAATTTAAAAAAATCTAAGTCTTCTGAAAATAACCACTTAAATTCGTGATTGAAATTCCATGGAGAAACATGGTCTGTGGTTTCCTGGCCAACGCTATGCGGGCCAGGGTTTCGTGGACTACTTTCGTGAAGAGCGGGTTCGCGGGATGCTATCATCATGAACCATCCTTCGAGGCCTCCTTGCTGAATTTGCTATAAAGTCCCCTCAACAGATCCTCAGCCATATAATTGGTATTTTTGTCTGAAAATAATTTATTCCAGTTTAACCACTTGTTTTCTCTCGTCGTGCTGGGAAAAAATATGGTTCCCCCTCATTCTACACCGAGGCATGTTGTAGAGCCTCTACTAATTGGCGATCAACGCCTGAAGGACATGGCCAGCTCTGTTCAGGATGGAATCTACCACTACCCATCATATTCCTTTCTTGTAGACTGACTCTCTAAGTCATAGCAGGATTACCCCTTTTCTAACATCCTTCCTGTCTATGGGTTCAGTTTTATGTCTGATACCCCGATTCTGGTACCATCCCGTGATAACAATCCTGAAGCATGGATATTTACTGCCACAATCCCTCGGTTCGTGATACCTATAAATGGGTGTCCTGCCCTGAGGGATACAGTTGTCAGATCTATGTTGAATCACCTTCCAGTACCTCCGAAAGGATAACAGGATCAACAGGAAGGAACAATTCACTGCTACTGGAGCATTGCGCGCATTACCATGGTAGGTGACCAGCATGGCTGGTTAGCGAATCGGGACCTCCGACCTAGAGGAGTATGTAGGTCCTTGGATTGGGGGTGGCCCTTCTAGGTCTGCCAAATCTATGCAGATTTAGAGGCAGAACTGTAAAATGTAGGCTTGTATGAAGCTGCTTGGGTGTCCTAAACCTATACCTACCGGCCTCAAGCCCTTTCCAGGCAACTTATGAGCCATTGGAGCCTGGACACCAACACCTTTCATCTAGTCCATGGGGAGGTGGGCATTAGTCTTTAGTATGTCTTTCAGATTTTAGGGGTCCCCATTGATGGGGGTATATATGAATAATTCCTAACTCCCCCTTCCGTGTGGGATGACGAAGGGAGAACCCCTCCCTTGGTGAAGTGGGTCATCGATCTGGCCCAGGAACGTTCGAAGGATACATCTTCGAGAAAGCTTTTCCCTGGTCGTGAGGAGTATTCGAAGGATATGTCTATGAGACAGCTTGTCTCATATCACAACTGGATCAAGGCTTTTTCTAGAGATAGCCAGTCTGTAGCTCTCCCGCATAGGCCCATGACCTTCCCTACAATGGAGTCTTGAATGCAAAGGGGCAGCTATTGGCTAAACATAGAGCAAGGCCAATTCAACGACTGGGGTTGGGAGCTTGTTCTAGATGTCGATCGGTTGCTTCGTCTGGCGGCATTTCTGTCCATGTTTTTGAGCAGCTGGCTATTTCTAGTACGCGAATCTAGTAGCGTACGAGTCTCTACCTTTGTCATTGCGGCACAATTGGCTACTGGAAATGTTATCAACCTAGCTGTCCCAGTACTGTCCAGGATTTACTGGTTGCTCAGTAATATTACCGATGGGAGCCTGCCAAACCGAGTGGCCGACCCTTTTTAGATTCTTTGGGGATGGATAGGAGTTTATATCAAGAACTGATACACCTTCATCAACCCTTATCAGATTTTGGGCACCACATTCCAGCCATACTTGCAACTGGCCAGCAGGGTTATGCCCGAAGAGTGGGCGACCCAAGAGAAGGATAATCAACAGACAGTTTAGAACATGCGTCTGTTATCGAGTCGAATCTTGTGTTATGATCATTTCAATTTCCATCCATTCTCTTCCCCAACTGGTGCAATCACGAACACCATAACAGAGAAGTTTATAAAGCGGGGATACCTCTTTTCCCTCTGAGACAGCATTTGTGGTAGCTCGTATTGGCGGGGAATTGATCGGCGAGGGGTAGGCGCCTTACCGAATCAGGCACCAATTTGGCTGCATCCAGGCACTGTGTCCTCCCGCACTTAATGGTGCCTGTGAGAATCGGAATTTAATGGTGTCCAAGAAACTGTGGTTAATGTTTACTCGGGAGGATACTGGTTGTGAGGTTATGACCCCCATGCATGCAGACTCCATTCCCTTCTTATCCAATAATTATGCTGACTCTTGGGTACAATCATACCCAAATGGCCAGCTAGAGATGTTGGTGCATACCATCTCAAGTCCCAAGCCATCAAAGGGTATGGGGAAGCAAAAGGGGGATGGTCCTTCCACTAGGTCGGGCATAAGTCTTTCGCCACCCTGCGGGTCCCATGCTCCTGGGGAAGATTTTAACAGACAGAGGTGTATCCTCACATGCCCTCAAAGCTGCCCGAGGGGGGTTGGTTATTCCTGCAGATGCTGCCTTCCCGGCGGCCTGGGGCCAATGGAATGAATTTAAAGGATGGTCAGCCTTCCGTAGCTAGTACCCCCGTTCTCTATGGCAGTATCTTCAGGAATCAGATGTAGCATTTGACAGGCTGGGCAACATATCTGCCCCTGTTGACGTCCTTTATGATGTGGACCCTGATCAGGTCAATCGGTATCTCTAGGAGGGAAAATCCTATATTTACATGTGCCAGGGTACCGTAGTACTAAACCACCAAGTTCAGGCCATGCTGCACTTGGTGACCGATGAGAAGGGGTAAGGAAGTGACCACTCTTCAGGGGGCGATGATTTCAATGATCTCCTCATCATGTCTGAAGCAAGGGAATTCCCCTCCCTTCCTGTGAGGTCCCGTCCATAGGTAGCCCCAAAGAGTTCTAGGTATGTGGAGAGATCTTGAACAAAAACATGGCCGTTGGCGACCCTACCAGCCCCTGCCACTGCCTGACACTCTCAGGTTGATCCTTCTAGGCTAGTCATTCCCATTACGGATGCATTCCTAGAATCATGGAGGATTTGGGATGAGACGGGCGCATACGTGTGCCCCGAAACGGACACATACATGCACTCACTCTGAAACGGGCTCTATGGGACCACCCGGGTGTCCATGATGATTAGACATCCCGAATTGTCCAACCTTGAAGAAGAGGTTGTCCTGTTCGTCCATTCCATCTTTCCCTCCTCCTTTGCTGAGAAGGTTCTCAATTTTCCTCCCTTTATGCATGGTTTCAAGGAATCCCCTGGGGAAATTCCTTCCCCAGATTATACTCCTCGTGGGACTGTGGCAGGAGAACACGTGTTCTCGGCCACGAGGATCACTGAGGAGGGAACTTCTGGCGCATCTGAGCTTATGAAGGTGACCATTATGGACCCAGCTAGGGTCTTTCCTCCCCCGGATCCTCCCAGTGTTCCGAGAAAGGAATTATCCCTGGGGCAGATCCAGAGACGTCAAAGGGCATCCTGTTTGTCGAAAAGGCTCAGGTAGGGGATGTCGGGTAATCACGACTTCTCGTTTCCTCAATTACCGACTCATATGCTCTGCTTCTGTCAGTTGTTGAGTTTTCTGGTGCTACGGTGTAGGTCCATTCAGAGACCTGGTCGTGGCTACCCAAGAGACTGTACCTCTTACCCCTTTATCATCTGGGGGATCACCCACAGCCACCCCTGAGCATGACGAGACAGCGGGATCCACTGATGGGGAAAAGTACATAGATTCTTTCCTTATTCCTTCATCCATCAAATATATTTCTGAGGAGGGATAGCTGGAAGCTGAGACTGCCACCGATCCTACATCCTCTATAATTGCGGGCGTGGATGGGGTTCCGATGATTACCGAAGAGGCCCTAGATCTGACGAGGCCAGCTGTCTAAGGCCCAGTGGGTCTCGTGGCGATGGATGAGGAGCCTGCCACCAGGCCAATCATTGGGAACCCAGAGCGGGCCTTCATCTTATTCACCGGGGGAGTGATTTCCCCAGGCTTGATCTCTATAGCTGATCACTTGGGGGGATGCTTTGGGATTTGTTGGCCTTGTGTATGTCTATAGGTCCTGGGCGCCTCTGGGGATTCCCAGGGCTCCTCTGTGCTTTGAGGATGTAGCATCTTCCTCGAGTGGTCGTCGCGGTAGTGCAGAGCTTGAAGATGCAGATTCCTTGACAATCAAGAGTAAGCTTCTTGATCTTTTTACACTGACTAATTTTTCTTCCCTTTTCTAATTAGGGGTACTTATCTGTCTGATTGACTCGAAGGATTCAGGACCACAACCTTTGGCACTGGAGATTGTGTCGTCAGACCCAATTGTGCCTATGACCACAACTGTCGGGGTTAAAGTTGCTGTAGTTCTAGAGTTTCAGGGTGAAAACCACGTCAGGTCCCTCCTTGGTGATGTTCATCCCCAAGTATGTGTCCTCGTCCAGGATTGATTCCAAGCCTCATCAACAAGTCCTTTCCAGTCTTCATCCTGCTCTCCAAAGGGCCTGGGAGAAAATCTGGAAGCTGGTCTCTCAAACGCCCTTGGTCGAGATTCCGACCAAATTACCGCGGCTACGCAACTTGTTTATGCTGCTGTGATTTGACGGCTTTGACTATCATGGTGTTTATGACATAGTCAAGTAGTTGGTTGCTAATTGGGAAAGACTGGGAGGTTTCGAATCTCGCCGTTCTACTGCCCAATCTGAATCCTACCTTTCCACAACCTGACAGCATTCCCTAACAGAGGCTCAGGATCACGCTGGGGTATTTGCGAGGCTCCAGGGAGAAATTATTGAGTAGTGTTCTCACCTGGTGGTGATGAGGAATGAGATACAGCGGCTATAGTAGGAAGAGTCCAAAATTTCTGCCATAATTGAATAAGGGGACCGGCAGATGGGGGAAGAAATAAGGGTGAGCACAAAGGCGGCCTAGGAGGTAGAAGAGTTGCGGGATGGTGTAGAAGCTAAAACAGCCTTACTGCAGAATCTCTCTCAAACAATTGAGGATTCTCACCAGTTCTTGATACAACTTTTTGAATCCACTTAAAACCTTCTGTAATAACCTTTTACGGTAGTGGAGGCTCCGGATTGTGGATGCCCTTCCTACCAACTTTTTTTTGAACAAAGAAATATTTCTCCTCAGTGATCTCTTCGTCTTCTCCTATGATAGAAATTATTTGGCATGATCACTGCATATGTTAATTCCCCGAATATAGAATAATCCAAGTTCAGGACCATTGATAAAAATAAAACAAGCTCTAACTTTTTCCTCGACCATGGGATCCAGCGAGCATAGTTTGACTATTGCAAGGGATTTGTAGAAATCTCTACAAATTTTTTTCTCTTCTTTTAATACCCTTATTTTGCCTGGTCTCATTTAGTGTGAACCCAGCAGCTGTGGCCTAACTTTTTCTTAGGTTTCCCTATTTCGGGTTTTCACCCTAACAAGCTTTATGCCTCTTTTTGTGAGCGGTTTAAAGTCCCATTGGCAAGACTATCATCACTGATGTTTTAGGTCGAACAGCTTTGACCAAATATGGTGGGGCAAGGGCCCCAATGAGGTTTGGTTGATTAAAAGATGGTTCGGTGTCCTGTAGAGGCATTTGGAGGGAGTGTGTTTAAATTTGAATGACATGTAGGGAATGTCTCAAGGCATGGGAGTCGTGTAGGCGTGCAGAGGTTGGAGGAGCATTGCCTTAAGGAAATCATGCTTTTGTTAGACAGGCCAAGGGCGATCAATATGCTGATCCGCTGAGGGCATGGTATGCATAGTCATGCCAATGTGTCCTTAAGTCAATGACTCTCCATTTTTTATGGTCATAGGACTTCATGAAAGTCTGGCTTATGGAAAAAAACATGGGTGGCTTGAAAATGGTATGTGACATCTGGAAGGCTTTGAGAACATCTGTACTAATCAGGGGTGTGGTCAGGAGACCACCTCCCTATGCATTTAGTTAGCGTAAGGTGTGGTTGAAGCTCGGCATAGTTTAAATTCATGCAGCTGGGACATCATCTGGAATGGAACGACTTCTCCTGGTCCTCGATAATCTTGTCAGAGATGTTCCACCATATTCAGGAAGGGTTGTGAAAGAGATTGGTAAACTATAACTCAGAGGGTTTCTGAATCCCGGGATAGACATGGGGGCTCGGAGGCCAAGAGGCATACGGAGAGAAGCATTGCCTAAGGAAATCCTGCCTTTGGTAGACGAGCCAAGGGAAATCAATATGCAGAGCCACTAAGAACATGATATGCATAGTCATTCAAAGGTTTCCTTAGGTTAATGATTATATTCCCCCGATAGCCAATCAACTTCAGGGAAGTTGAGATTTGGGACAACCAGGGGTGGCTTATGAGAGTTCGGCTTTTTCTGAGTACAGAGTATGGTTTATGATGAGATGGTGCCTAGATACGGGGGAAACATCTAGACAGAACATCCCGAGAATGGGTGAAGTAATCCCTTCTCACGTGGGTGTGAGATGGTGGCTTGTGACGGTCTGACCCGTGCACTGAAGGACAGAGAAAAGCCTTCATTCCTTACTGAACCCGTGGCGGGTTTGACCGTGTAGTTTAGTATCATGCGGTAAAGACAATGAGAATTATTAAAGGATGTTGTGTAGTTTAACATCATACAGTGAGGACGAGGGGAATTTTTCTTTCTTTTGCTAATGCTGTGCAGTTTAACGTCATGCAGCAAGGATGATTGACTGTGCAGTTTAACGTTGTGAAGTGAGGACATAGTTAAAAAGGCGGCTCTTGATTAGAATGTAAATGGGCCCAAGTATCATGGCATGTCCAAGATGTGGAGGGGGGTTGATGGTGTAAATCATGGTTCTGGGGCTTCTTAGATCAGGAGAGATGACATGGAGGCTCTGGGGCTGGTAAGAGTACTGATCTAGGAAGAGTATCGCCCGTGAAATCTTGTCTTTGGTAGACGGGCCAGGGGCTATCAATATGCAGAGCCACTGAATGCATGGTATGCATATTCATGCAAAGGTGTCTTTGGATCGATGACTTACACTTTTGATGGTCATGAATGGTTATGAAGATCTTCAATTGTACAGGCCACGAATTCAGTCATCAGGGAAGGAAATGTATGTACATGATGGGCATACTCGGCCCTAGTTGCTGTTAAATCTTAGAGAGCTCCCTGCGCTGATTTATTTTGCGTGTGGGGGTGTACCTTTACTCCATGCAATTTAATGTCATGTGTTAAGGACAAGGTAATCCTATTTTACCAGTCACAGAGCTCAGACCATTGGGTGACTATTACTACAGCCACTCGAAGGATAACTGAGTCAACATGTTCTGATATACTTGGAACAAGGTGGGGGATGAAGGTTGTAAGCTGCAACTTCGAGTTTTCCCTGATCAAGAGGTGTGGTGTGGGGGATCTGAGGCCGGTAAGCGTACGAAGTTAGGAAGAGTACCGCCCAAGGAAATCTTGCCTTTGATGGATGAGCCAGGGGCTATCATTATGCAGAGATGCTAAGGGCATGGTATTCATAGTCATACAAAGGTGTCCTCGGGTCGAGAACTTTCCACTTCCGATGGTCATGAATGATTATGAGAATCTGAAATTGCATACAGTGTAGATTTCAGTACGTGGGGATATTGGTGTCCGAGTATACAAGAAACATCTTCATTGCAATTGTCTATTGATTCATAGTAGCCTAGTCCTGGCTTAATGTTCATTGATGAAAGTCTCTATGTGCACCACCGGCGGACACATAGGCTAGCCAGATAGGGATACCCTAGAAACACTTGGATGTGAAAAGAGGAATGAACTAGTAAACCACTGCTCCATAAATCTTTGGATTGGGAGACGTGATACGGGGGATCTGAGGCCGGTAGGTGTACAGAGCTAGGAAGAGTTTCGCCCAAGGAAATCTTGCCTTTGGTAGATGGGCCAGGGGCTATCAATATGCAGATCCACTAATGGCATGGTATGCATATTCATGTAAAGGTTTGCACGGGTCGATGACTTTCCACTTTTGATGGCCATGAGTGGTTATGAAAATCCATAATTATCTGGGTCATGGAGTCTGATATATGGAAAGGATGCATCCAAATGTGCAAGGAGTATCGCCATCTCATATCGCCATGTGTCTTGGGTGGGTCGCGATGAAGTCTGTGAAGTTTAATGTCATGCGGTCAGGACGATGTCCGTGAAGTTTAACGCCATGTGGTCAGGACAAGGTATACACCTCATGCAGGTCTGGTCCGTACACGGGGGAAGGGGCATTTTTAACATTATTTTCCAAGCAGTTTAATGTCATGCAGCAAGGATGCAAAAATACACCCTGTTCAGTTCTATCCCATACACATGGAAAGGGGAGCATTTTTAAATCTTGTTATCAGTGCAGTTTTACGTCGTGCGGTATGGATGATAAGTACACCCTGTATCGGTCTGGTCTGTACACGGGGGGAAAGGGAATTTTTATATTTTATTTAGGGGGCTGGGCTAGGACGGGGAACCCTGGCGTCACTATGTATCCTGCGAGGCCAGGAATAAAGTCGCACATCGTTCTCTGAAAGAAGTACACCCCGTGCAGGTCTGGCCCATACACGGGGGAAGGGGACATTGTCAAACTTCTATTTTATTTCATTTTGAGGTGGCTCGGCTAGGACTGGGAACCCTGGCGTCACGACGTATCCTATGAGGGCAGTAATTAATCCATACGTAGTTCTCTGAAAGAAGTACACCTCGTGCAGGTCTGGTCCATACACTGGGGAGAGGGGCATTGTTAAAGCTTCTTGTTTGTGCAGTTTAACTTTGTGCGGTGAGGATGAGGGATACACCCCGTACAGGTTTGGTCTATACACGGGGGAAGAAGGCATTTCTAACTTTTACTATCCGTGCAGTTTAACGTCATGCGGTAAAGAAAAAATCCATATAGTTTAACGTCATGTGGTTAGGACGAGGGGTATTATTAGATTCCGTGCAGTTTAACGTCATGTGGAAAGGACAAACTTCATACAGTTTAACGTCATGCGGTGAGGACATAATCCACACAGTTTAATGTCATGCGGTGAAGATGGAATGCTCTTATTTTAAGGTCATAGAGTTTGGACCATTAGGTTCTTGGTAGTTTATTGTCATGAAGCTCAGACAATGAATAGTACACCTTTAGTTATTATGCGAAATACTTCTTTAGGATTCTCGCATTGGTAGGAGTTGTGGTGACATTCCCATTCATGGAGATCAGGGTATATGCTTCATTGGAGTAGACCTTGTGTACAACATATGGTCCCTCCCATTTTGGCTCCAGATTTGGAGGCTTCTTTCTGGGTATCATTGGGGTCCGGAGGACCAACGCTAATTCTCCTTCCAAGAAAGACTGAAGATGAACCTTTTTGTTGAAGGCTCATGCGATCCGGTTCTACTATACCTCCAGATGGTGAAAAGTGTGCAATGTATTCTCTTCTATCTCTTCCAATTCACCTATCCTCTTTTCTGACTGCTCATCATCGGATAATTTTTCACAGATAGCAACACGGAGTGGGGGAAGTTGCATTTAAATGGGCAGGACCACCTCTGTGCCGTACACCAATGAGTACAGGGTAGCCTGAGTAGCTGTGCAAATTGTGGTTCAATAAGCCCAAAATGCATGGAGGAGTTTATCCAACCATGACTTCTTATCTTTGTCCACCATTTTCTAGAGAATATTGGATAGGGTCTTGTTGAAAGCCTCTGTCTTTCCATTTGCCGCTTCATGGTAGCGGGATGAATGGTTAGCCTTGATACCGTACTCATGGTATAGTTTCTCCAATTCAGCAGAGTAGAAGTTGGTGTCATTGTCTGTCAGTATGGTATGAGGGACACAAAATCTGGTGATGATATTGGTCTTCATAAAGCTGAAAATATTTCTTGCCCTGACTTCCTTGAGGGGTATGGCTTCTGCCCATTTGGAAAAGAAGTCGATTGTCGTGAGGATATACTTCAGCGGTTTGGCTGTGGCGGGAGGATATGGTCCAACGACGTCCATCCCCCAGACAAAAAATGGCCATGAGTACTTGGCTTGATGAAGTAACTCTGGGGGTTGGTGTATGATGTTGCCATGAATCTGGCATGATTGGCATTTTCTAGTAAAACGCTCGCAGTCTCGTGCCACTGTGGGCCAGTAGTACCCAAGCCATTGAACCTGATGGGAAAGCTTGGTCCCTGGTTGATGTGCTCCATATGCTCCGGCATGTACTTCATCCATTACGGCAGCGGTTTCTTCTCCATAAATTCAACTGAGGAGAACTCCATTGAGGCCTCATTTGTAGATGAACTCTTGCTGACCCGCACCACCATATAAGACACAGTTGATTTCCCTTCTCCATATTTTCTCTCGTTCAGACCTGTCTGATGGAAGTTCTCCCCGTTGAAGGTAGTTTGCAATGGGGGTCATCTAGCTGGTGGTAAGAGCATATGGCTCGGGGATAGGACTAACTTCGTGGATATCATCCGTCTTGGTTTGAAAAAATGGCAATACCATTCTATGGTGAGAAATACTGATAAGCATTTCATGCCAACCTAGGTTAGTTAGGGCAGTGGCCGCGTTGGCTAATGCATCAGCCTGAGAGTTCTGAGACCGGGGAATATAGGTCAATGTTGGTTCTGTGGAGAATTCTGCCATTAACCCTCAGACAAGGTCAAACAGAGGGATCAACTCCTACTTTTTAATAGCATAGTCACCATTGACTTTCTTGATGACCAGTTCTGAGTCACCTTTTACCTTAAGGTGATGTACTTGTGCCTGGAGTGCGAGTTCCAGGCCAGCAATTAGAGATTGATATTCCGCTTCATTATTCGTACATCCTTCTGATAGGAGGAAAGAATATGGCAAGATTTACTTTTCTGGGGACATGAGTATTATTCCCAAACCCACTTTGTTGAATCTGGGATCCTCCATCCTCTTTCTGGTTGGGCTTTGGGATGTACCTTCGAAGTACATTTCCCATGTTGGAAACTCCTCTTGAACTTAGAAGATTTCTTCATTGGGTAGCTCAGCATCTGGTGTAGTGGTCCCTGTCGAAGGGTGCTCTTCCAGAAATTTTTCTAATGCTCAACCCTTGATGGCTTTCTGTGGCACAAACCGGATGTCAAACTATTGCTAGATGACTGCCCATCGGGATAGGCATCCGGTTAGCATCATACGGCTGAGGATGTACTTGAGCAGGTTACTCTGTGAGATCAAATGGACCACATGATGCTATAGATAATGTCGCAACATTTTAACCATGAATACCAAGGCCGTAATACTCTTCTCGATATTTGAGTATCATGTCTCAGCATCAATCATGGTTCGACTGAGGTAATAGAGACTGTTTTCACTACCCGCGTCATTCTTCGGTGTGAGGAAGGCTCCCAGTGATCACCCTTGGGCTATCACGTACAAGATGAGAGGTCTTCCATAAACCGGGGGAATGAGAACTTGTGGTCTGAAGATGTACTTCTTAAATTTGTCGAATGCCTCTTGGCAGTCATCCGTCCACTGGTACGTGACCCCCTTCTTCATTAACCTGGTGTATGGCACACATTTGCCTGCCAAGTTGCCTATGAATCGCCCAATATAATCCAAGTTCCCCTAGAATGCTCTCAACCCAGTGAGGTTGTTGGGAGGTGGCAGGCCAAGGATAGACTTTGTCTTCTCAGGATCAACTTCGATGCCACGATGGCATATGACGAAGCCAAGGAATTTCCCTGAGGTAACCCCAAAGGCGCATTTCAAGGGGTTCATCTTCAAGATTTGTTGTTAGATTTTGTTGATGACGGTCTACGAGCGCTATCTAGACTTGACCACCAGGTCATCCACATAACATTCAACGAATTTCCCCAGGAACAGTTTAAAGATCTGATGCATGGCATGATGAAATGCGGCGCCAGCGTTCTTGAGACCAAAGGGAATGACCCTGTAATAGAATACCCCTTGTGGGGCCCTGAAGGTAGTGGATTCTTTGTCTTCTCAGGCCAACGTGATTTGATTATATCTAGTATAGCCATCCATGAAGGATATAGCCTCGTACCCGACAATCGCATCGATTAATAATTTGGTGATCGGGACCGAGAAATCATATTTTGGAAAATGCCGATTGAGATCTCTGAAGTCAATGCAGATGCAAATTTGTCCGTTCTTTTTCTTGACAAGGACAATGTTGGCCAACCAAATGGGGTACTGGACCTTCTGAATGAAGCCTGCTTTAATGATCTTATCGACTTCAGCCTCTATTTTGGCAGCATGTGAGGGATTCATCCTTCTGGTGGCCTGTTTATAGCCCTAGTGGTCTTCTGGAAGACCCAGGTGATGCGTCACCACTTCAGGATCGAGTCCTGGCATTTATAAGTAATTCCAGGTAAAAATATCCCGATGTTGCCTCAGGAAAGAGGTATATACCTCATGCTCCTCAGCAGACATGTCTTCAATAATGAGAGTAGGCCTCAAATCTTCCTCAACACCCAGGTTTATTTCTCTGAGCTCGTCCACTGTGGTGGAGATACCCTCCCCAAATGCAGGAGGTGCATCCCTGAGATCTTCCACCTCTTCTTCTCCCAAGTCATCATCTTCTTGATCCGACGAGGAGAGATATCCGGACATGGGCTATTGGGAGTCCGGAGGCGAGGTGTCATGGGCGTCCTTACTTGAGTATTCGCCCCCAAATTGAGGGTTGGAAGACGTTCCCACATTTTCATGCTCATCCATCCTGGCTGAAGTCATGAGGACATCCGAGTGAGAGTCTGTACTTGAACTCCTACTCTCGACATGGTTGACGGGTAGGACATAATCTCTGCCAAGCTGCCTAAGGGGGTCATCAGGAACCATTTCAAGGCCATTTGGATTGGGGATCCAGTCGACACCATTGATCAAAGGCTTCTTTATCTTTTTCTCATAGAACCTGGCA
Source organism: Viscum album (assembly GCA_963277665.1). NCBI lineage: Eukaryota > Viridiplantae > Streptophyta > Magnoliopsida > Santalales > Viscaceae > Viscum > Viscum album. The sequence continues at coordinate 1,424,480,717 of OY728156.1, read as the reverse complement.
TCAATGTAATGTGACTCAGAGAGCTCGAAAGGGGACTTATCGGCATGCAATGTTCCACTTTTTCCATTGATGCAGTACTTGATACACTGGTGTTAGGATGAAGGAAAAACCATGTGCTTATGGAGCCATGGCCTTCCCAGCAGGGCATTTAATGTTGTGCTCTACTGAACCACCAGGAATTCTATGTAGGCTACCAGGTCACTGAAATGGGTCTTTAGTTTAATTTGTCCCATTGGTTTCTTATCACTCTTGTCGTAACCCAACAGAGTTGTGGCTGAGGGAATTAGGTCATCCTTACTATAGCCCAACTTACGGAGTGTCCATAGGGGAAGGAGGTTAACTCCAGAGCCATTGTCTATAAATAATTTCCAGATATCAATAACATTCAGTGCGTCGGACACATATAGTGGTCTGATGTGTCCTTGCATGATGGCATCTTTATCCTGGTCGGTGAAGGAAATCACCACATTGCATTCAGTCGGGTCAGTCTCCATCCAGTAAATTTCTGCGGCAGCTACCATGGCTTGAAACTCTTGGGGTCTGATCAAAGCTTCAATAAGAGCCTCCCTGAGGTTTATTGACAGACTTAGGGCATCGAGGATTGAAATCTTGGCTGGTACCGTTTCTAGCAGCTTAAGGATATCGTATTTCTGCTCCAGCAGCCGATGATTCTCTGTTGGAAGGAGAGTCTTAGAAGGTGCTTTAGGGGCTGGAGCATTTGACGAGGAGGTAATGGTTGTGGGTTTGGATATCTATGGCTCTCCCGCATTTTGAGGACTTGGCCCATCCAGTCTGTTTGTGCGCACTAGGAGGCCAGAAACTTGTTCCTCCTTTGGTTGGTATCGTAGAACAACAGGGCCAGAGTGGCTGCTTGTGGAGGCAGAGGGACATTCTTTCTCCTACTGAGTCACTTGAAGGTATCTCCCATGGGTTTCTGTGATATTAATGGTTCGGGCCAAGTTCCAACCATAGGGTTGGTTTCGACCGTGGATGTGCCTCCCCTGGTATCCCCTACCTCTGCGATTCCTCCTCCTAGCTCCTCATGCTGGGAACTCAGGTTTGTAGCCATACCATTCATCAGGGAATGATTCCATAATATGGATGACATTAATAAAACCAAATATTGGATATTCATCCTCTGACAGGTTAACCTGGTCAGTTGTCCCTGATGGTGTCGTTTTGTGGGTCGGTGCCCGTGGCACCACATTCGAGGGCATATAATCTGCCATGGTCGGGACTAACTTTGGCCTTGTCGTGGACTTCTCCTCTTGCGATTGTTTCCTCCTTCTCTGATTACACCTGGATGACTGGCTCGTGGAGGGTTGTGAGGTCGATACTGTCAGCTCTGCAGCTTCAGGGGCTGTTGGTGGCAACAGCGGCTACTGTAGTTGATCTCGGAGTATGCCCTGGGCTCGGTTGATAGTCTTCTGAGTCATCAAGTTGTCAAATTTCTGACCCTTCTTGCTGGTGAATTTATGCCACCCTTCCTCTTTTTCGGAGTCGGTGGTAAAGATACATTCCACATGTGCTAGGGGTGGTCCCAGCTCGACCTGCACGGATTCTACCATCCTCTGTAGGAGGTATTTGAATACGAAGCATTCTCAGATACTGTGTCCCAACATCTGATGGTAGGGGAAGTAATCTGGCCTATCATCGCAGCCGACCTCTTTAGGTTTCCTTGGCTCCGGGAGGCATAGCCAGTTGCAGTTCATGGCGGCAATGAAGTATCTGTGGACTTGATCATCTCGGAACGAGTATACTTTTTGTCTTCGTTTCTCAAACTGGTTCCGCTTCGGTCCTTGTTGATCATCCCGTTTAGGCAGGGGTGGCCGCTGATATGCAGGAGGCCCATGAAAATTTGGTGGAGGCCTGAGCGGTGGAGCAGGCACAAGGTTCAGCTTGAGTGTGTAAGCAGACGCTTCAGCTCTAGGGTCTCTTTTCGCAAGAGCCTATGAGGCTATTCGGGACTTCGAATTAGTCCGCTGCAGGGAGTCCTCAATTCTCTGGGCAATGGCCGAGAGATGGCGGATGCCAGTGGTGCATTCCACTGGTATGAGCGGTGTTCTTAGCTCATCTCGAAGATTATCGATTCATATGGCCAGAATCTCATCTTGAGACATTGGCATGTTCAGGGAATAGGTCAGACCTTTCCATCTAGCGATGAAATCTGAGACCTTCTCGTTCTCCCTCTGCTTGCAGTTCATGAGAACGCTGTCCATTGTTTTAGGCAATGTTGAGCTGAAGTGGAATAAGAACTGTTGCCGAAGGTCTTCCCAGCTCTTTATTGACTGGGCTGGCAGACTCGTGTACCAGACGAAGGTGGATTCTTGCATGGTCCGTATGAAGAATCTGAGTATCACTGCTTTTTTCTATTCTAGAGTCCCCATCATAGGGTCACAATAAGATTCATAGTGCATCAACTGTTGTTCTGGATCGCATGATCCATTGAAGATAGGGAATACATGGCTCCCAAAATTGGGTGGAGGTGGTGTGTTGCTCACCCAATCTGGGTAGGGTTTCCGCTCTAGCTATATTAGAGCTCTTCGACCTTCCATCGCTTCCAATCGATCTGCTGGTGCCTCGATGGTGTTGGTGAGACCCTGGTTTACATCCTGTTGGGCCCGGTCCTAGGCAGGCATAGCACGAGGCATTTCCTGAGGATCCGTATTGGCCGGCACCAGGGGTGCATGTGTCGTTTGTGGCACCTTCATAGGGTTCAGGTGTACTCTCTCCAGTTGCTTCCTGAGTGAAGGGAAGTCTTGGTATTCATCTGAATCTACGTTTTGGTATTTGGATGGGTCGGGCGCCTCTTTGGACGGGAGCCGTGACCGTGTTTCATTTTCCAGGGAAAACCTTAGTCTTTGAGGTGCACTTGTTGGGAGTCAATGATGTGGCTCCTCATGGGATGCACTTTAAATAAGGTGATTCTTCTTGAGTTGATCAGCGTTAAGCCGCCTCAATTCTTTTATCTCCTCTTCCTGTCGAGCGAATCTCTCTTCGAGCGTGAGTGGCTCATCTTTATCGAGAGAAGGAGGCGGGTTAAGGGTAACCAGTCCTTTATTCTTATCCTTGTCGGAAGATCGCTGGGTCGGCAGAGGAGGGTTGGCTGGAAGGATGGCCATATTTAGGTCAGCCCTCTAGTTTCGGGTGTGCACACCTGGTGGTTCGTTGTGAGTCACAGCCTGACCAGAACTATCGTCTTCTGATCCCTCATGATTTGAAGTATCTCTGGTGTCACCCATGGGGTTAACCTCTATGACATTGATAGATGCATATCATGGGGCAGAGACGATGTCATCTTCCAAATGGGAAGAGGATCTCCCGCGTCTTTTGTTGGCCTTCCCTTTCGTGACATGGTATTGCCTTCGAACATCTTGATGAAGGGTGACACAGAGAGTTATTTGATGCGACCTTACAGTGCGCCTTCCTCTTGGAGGGGATGATGATTCAAATGATGGGATAGGATGGGATCCTCCTCTTCTGATTGTCCTCCCTAGAAGAAAGAATATTGACTCTCGTGGGGGATCTTGTTGTTGAGGGGTTAATAATGCCCCTAGCCCTGAGGGCTGGGGTTGGCTCCGTTCCTTGGACATTGAGTCTCTTCCAAGTTTTATTGGTCCTATGGGGGAATTTGTTGTTAAAAATTCCCCCATCCCTGCAGTCTGGGGTTGACCCTGGATTGCGGCAGTGGTTGCGGCTATCACTACCTGCCTAGTCTTGTGTGCCCCCATTCGGGGGTGAACTTGGTTTGATGTCGAGTTCTTCAGTGAACCTATCCTTTATGGGGAGGTAGGAAAAGATCGCGGATTGGCCTCTCTTAGGTGAGAGGCCTGTTTTATTCTCTCAGTGGCCTGATTTAGGAGTTATTGAATGGCTTGTTCCCATTGGGCTTGACGCTTCTGGGACTTACTTAAGGCCTGACTCTGTTGGGTGTGCTGCCTTTCCTGAACAGGGAGACCACTTGATTGCCCTCTCAATGTGACAATGTTGCAATACACCATGCTGAACGGGTTTTTCTGGGTGGGGAGTGGAGTAAAATGCAAAGCTCCATGTTCTCCACATCCCCTGACATGGACTCCCGTCAGAGCATCACCGATGAGGCAGCACAGCTGGTGCAACGCACGGAGGCAAGCTATCTCCATGTTTCCTTTACGCCTCTCATGTCGTTGTTGCCATGATGAAGGAAGAGCTTCCAGGTCGATGTGATGGAGGAGGTCTCCTATTTTCTTGACATGGTCTACATACCCATCATAGGAGAGGAAGCTTGATTTCAGTCGATGGAGGGTTGTCCATATATTATGGCGGATTTCGTGCACGCATTCTTCCGAAAACTCTATGGGTATGTCAAACTGAGAGGTGGCCGTAGGAAAAAACATAATTGTTATATCATCCCTGGCCAGTCATTTACACAGGTGTAGCATATCGGCATACTCCTCCACTAGTGATTCCTCTACCTGGTCAGCCCAACTAAGATGATCGCTGCCAATGTGGTTGGAGGTAGTGGGACCAGTAGGTGCTGAGTCATTATGTGGGCGATTCCGAGGTGGTTCAGAGGATGAATGTGGCCCTGGACCATCTTCTGATTGCAGAATGATTTCATTGGAAACTAACTGGGAATCTGACATGCTTGATCCCATCCTTCTGAGTGCCTCGGCATATGAGGGCTTTTCGGTGCTTGATTCGGCAGGAGGAGGACCTTCCTGTCGATATGATATGTCATCACGAGGAGGACCTCCACAATGTCTGTCGTAATGGTGAGGACTACCATTATTACTTGATGCTTCACTGCATAGAGGAATTTTTCATTGCACACCCTGGGGAGGACTTCCAAGGTGTGTCGCAGCAAGGGGAGTACCTTCTAGCTGCGTAGCGTCATTACAGGGAGGACCTTCGCATCAACTTCCATCATGGTGAGGATGACCATCATGGCTAGACGTTTGATCTGCATCCTTGGGAGGACCTTCAGGACACACTGCGATAAGGGGAGAACCTTCTTGTTTCTTGGGGCCAATGCAGGGAGGACCTTCGCAATGGAGGCCATGGTGGTGAGGACTACCATCACAGTTGCGGAAATAGCGAGGACTACCATTACTGCTGCTGTAGGGAGAATATCTGTTGGATACATCCTAGGGAGGGCCTCCAGAATGTACCGCAACGAGGGGAGGGCCTTCTCATTGCTTGACGTCTCTATGGGGAGGACCTCCGTTATCAGGGTGGAGAGGACTACCACTGTGATCTGATGCCTGGTTTCATGGAGTTACGTTGCAGTGTAACCCCTATGGAGGACCTTCAGGGCAAGCCATGACAAGGGGAGGGCCTTCTTATCATGATGAGACATCACTGCGAGGAGGGCCTCTGCAGTTGCGACTATGATAACGAGGACTACTATCATAATATGTGGTCCCACTGCATGGAGAGTTATTTCAGTGTATACCCCGGGGAGGACCTTCAGGGTGGACCATAGAAAGTGGAGGACCTTTTTGCTTCTCGATCTTCTGTCCACATGGAGTTTTTCTATGACCCACATCAAAAGTGGAGCTCTCGTGATCGATCGTTATATGCCCACGGGGGAGGGCCCCACGGGTGCTCTGGGGAGGACCTTTAAAGCTGCTGGTAGCAACATTGCGGGGAGGACCATCACAACTGCTACTGCCACTCCCATAATATAGTAATGGGTGGGCTGTGTTTCGAGCCTTTGATGTAAGCTTAGCAGTGTTGGGAACCCCATCTTCCAGCAGAGTAGAGTCATGAACTCCCTCTTTATTTTCTGGCTTCCTTTGGCGCGTTCGGGGCACTCTTTTGTGGGAAGCGGGGACCATCTGATGTTGACAATGGCCTTCACCTTTGGTTCCCTATCTAATTGGGTCCCGTGATGCTGTCGGGATATTCCAACAAACATCTTAACTTTTAGCAGGGATATATGCCTGCTCTGGAGCATCCACCATGATAGACGGGTGTCCCCCAGTTGGAACGAGTGAAGCAAATCGATCTGGTTGCCATTGTGTCACGAAATATGGTCGGCGAACCTCCTGGGAATAAGTAGGGATGCATATCTTCTCTGAGCTGTCCATCTCATCTCTTAGATGAGTCGCCTCAATTGGGGAGACGGGCTCACGGGCATGAGTCCTTGCCATTTCTGCTGATGCAATTACATTCTGGTAAGTCTAAAAGATATTATCTGGGATCGATACCTACTCCTCCATCATTTCCAGGATATGTAGAGAGACATATTTTCCTGGAATGGGTATGAAGGCCCATTCCGGTATCGGAGTAGGAATATCCTGCTCTGGTCCTCCGGTGGTCAGTGGGTACTGACAATTCTCCTGTGTAGGGGCAGGTGAACGAATCTGCCCTGGTACTGGGAAATGCCGGTTTATCTCTCTGTTTTCTGCCACATCAGGATGGAAAACTTTACTTGTATTCGCAGGGAGCTGGCCCTACATATATTGGTTTCCCACCGTATCGAGTCGTTGGCCTTTGTTGGTGGGGAGACGTTCCCACCTATGATTTTACGCCACATCTGGGTGGCGGGCTTTGTTGATCGCCACTATATCAGGATGGAGGGCATCAAAAGAAACTGCTAGGAGCTGGTCCTACAGGTGTCAGGTTGCCACCACGTCAGGTTGGTGGGCTTCACGACCCTGGGCAGGGAGAGGCACCTGCCTAGTATGTGCCGTCCTGTGTGACCGACGGGCTTGGTGGAGATTGGCGGGGATGCGCGCCGGCTTTTATGATGCCGCCATGTCTGGATGGCAGGCTCGGGAGGAGCGAATAGGTGTAGGTTCCTATTCGTGGTACGTCTCTATGGCTGGCCAGCGGAGTTTCTCCTTAGGGACCAGGGTGATGACCGATCCCTGATATTATGTCTTTCTCCCTCGTCTGGCGGTCCGAGGGGCCGGAGCTCATGGAGCGTGGTCCTAAATCCCCAGGGATACATCCTCTTTGGCGTGAGGATGTTGAATCGTGGTGTGACCATGATGACGTCTGCTGGTGAGGGCCTTGGAGCAGAACCCCCGTTCAGTGGGGATGAAGTCTTCAACATCGACCTCATCCACTTTCCTAAGATAAGGGAGGTACGCATTGTCCCGTTCCGGGGATAGACTCCTGAAATGGTTGAAGACAGTAACAAGGGCTGTCTGGATCTGCCTTTGCATCCGCTGCTAGGCAGGCGAATGGCGAGTTCTGGCAGATTGGAGGGCATGCATGTCCGCCTCCACCGTAGGGAGAGTACCGTTCACGTGGTACTATCGGATCTATGCGTCCAAGAACCAGCGTTGAAGACACTGGGTAGGTGACGGGTTTCTCTTTTGGCGAGGACATCTGATCTTTGCATTGTTGGAAGTGTGCACTTTTGAGTTCCTTTGGGATGCCATTGGATAGAAGGGAGTTCTGTGTAGTACCTACAAAACATTTTAGCGAATACAAGAAGCAAACCCGTCCAACCATCATCTCATGACCCCATGCGTGGTTAATGACCTTGTTTTTCCCTCCTTGTGAGTAAAAGGGGGAAACAGGGTGGGACTAGGTTAAATCCATCATGCTTGGATAAAGATTCACGTCGGGTTCACCAGTTTTGTTTCGGGATTCGGTCTCGAAACGCCCAATGGTTCCTTATCCGATGACGCATGGACCTGCTTTCCAAATGTAGGCGTTCGTCGGATGGTCTGACCAAAAATGCTTAAGAACTCACATTGGTCGAGAGGAAAGGAAGTTGGGCTCATCGCACCCTTTTGGGGTGAATTATTTTCTGTTTCGGGGCTTTATTATAGATATAATACATATTCATATGCTCGTGAATCATTGGTTTATACCCAAACATAGTATCCATGGATTTAACCATGGTGGCCAATGGTCAACTGGACGCAGGGGGTTCGAAAGCATTTAGGCCTGAGGTTTACCATCCCTTATCGGATTAATGACCCCGTGGAGTCGGAACTCTTTGAGGCAGCACTAGGAGTGGCGCGGTGAACTGATGTGAAGATAGTCGGGTCGGCCGGTTGTTGGGCTTGAACCTCATGGAGGCTTCCTACAAACCCTGCCTAGGGCACACGGATCAAAGTCCAAGTAGTTGAAAGGGGATCATCAGAGAACTGACGTGAAGGTGGATCCGGGGGTCCGTTGGTGATTGGGCTCGAACCTCGTGGAGGCTTCCTACGTATCCCTGTGGTAGGGAATCAAAGTCCTCGTAGTTCGCATTGGCTTGGGACTTACACTCTGAGGCAGCCCAGAATGATGGATTGGGGCTTACACTCTGAGGAGGCCCAGGGAGATGGACTGGGAATTACACTCTGAAGAGGACCATAAGAGAATGTCATGGTTGATGCTTACTCTAAGCCCATGTGAGTCATGCTCGATGTGAGAAACAAGATGCAATAGGGACCAAAGGATCACGTCGCGAAAGGTGTGTTCGTGAGAAGTGGAGTGGGGCTTACGCATGAGGGCGGCCCATTAAGTTAGGGCTTACTCTGGGTTGGACGCCCATGGAAACAAAGTGCAGCGGGAGAGGGAAAGGGGGTTCTCCTATGCCCATCTCCTCTCCTGCAGTGCATGAGGGCTTCCTTCTGATGGGTATTTTACTACCCCCGAAGAGCCCTTAACGAGTAGAGGGGCATAAAGCGGACTCCCGAGCTCAGACTCCACATTACCGTGGGAATGTGAACCCAGGAATGCTTTGGGAATCTTCTCAAGGGTCGGGGAAACCCCTTCTCTTCTACTTACCATGGGTATGTGAACACAAAACGGTGCGCTGATGCGCCTGAGGGTTACACCACAGGGATCCAGTGGCTCTGGTGGAGGCCTCGGCTCAGGGCCAATGAGTAGGCCAGTGAAGGAGTCACAGAGGATCAGGCCGGATCAGGAGGATATTAAGTGGCTCAGGGAATGGTAAATCCAAAGGATTCGGCATACCACACAAGGGTATGGGTGGTGGCGCCCTTCGCATAGGGAAGTGCTACGAGGCTGGAGAGGTCGTCCGTGAACCAGGTTGGTCCGTGGACTGAGAGGCCGTCCGCGAACCAGAGTGGTCCATGGACTGCGAGTTCGTCCGCGAACCAGGAGGGTCTACAGACTAATTTGTATCCCGCAAACCAATAGGGTTCACGGCTTCAGGTTTGGCTCACGTACAAGGTTGGTACGCGAAGGGTTCCACGCGAGTAGCGGCAGCCAAGTTTGGCACCGGTCGGGGGTTCGTCGGTCAAGGATTCACCTGCATAGGGGGTCCTACAAGGCGCGAAGGATCATAAAAGAGGCATAAACGCCCTAGTATATGAGGAGTGCATCCATGGAGGGGTGATGGTTCGTGGTCTTCTCTTTTTATGTTATTTTAAGTTTGTGGTTCACAAAATTATTATACATTTCCGTTTCCTTATTAGTTCATTCCCAGGTCTATACCTACTCTGGTTCGCGAACTGGAACTTTACTATTTGCAAAATCCTAAGACTTCCTTCGAAATCCTTCCACCCGATTCTGATCGATCTCCACTGAATCCTCTTCCTCCGAATCTGAATCCGATTTTTTTCCTTACCCCTTAGTCTCCTTTTATAGAGTGGGGAAAGAGATTTATCTATGGTCATGCGGCACCTTTTGCAGAGGCCCATGACCGAAAACCCGGTTTATGGCTGACTTGGTCAATCCGTAATTCGTGGTGGGCATTGATCACTTCTCCCCCTCACGAACTGAACAAGGGGAGTGATTTGTGTCCGCGGAGGGTTCCGCCTCCATTTCATGAATGACAGAGGACGTGGTTCAGGCCGACTGACACGGATCGCAGCTGGGGTGGTTCATGACGGTGAACCGGATTGGTGCCCACCCTGCTTTGCGCCCGCAGAGGATCTCTGCCTCCATTCCTCAAACAAAAACAGTCCGCAGAGGGGGGACGTTTCGCAGAACCGGTTGTGCGTCGTTAGCATTAGAACAGTCCGTGGACCGGCTCCTACTTCACCATCCTTGAGTGTTGTCCACATTTATCCAATCCTTTTGAGGGGAAATTGGGCAGAATCTCCCTTGAGTCAAAGGGGATCTCCATTCTCATTCGCGTATTTTTTAGGACCCTACAGTCTCTATCTTAATGGGATCCTATCTGCTTAGTTTCTGTGTATCAGATGGAAGGCGAGAATTGTCTCAGGTTGTAACAGCTTAAGTAATTATTAAAGGTGTGTTTGGTATTGGAAATGCAACGGGACAGTTTGAATGAGAATTCATGAACTGAGTATGTTATGTGATGTTGTATTGTTTCTCAATGGGTACTTGGGGATGAGAAGTTATAATGGGGAAATATTTTGGAGTTCCATGTTTTTGAATAAGACAAAAATTCAAGGGATTTTGAACTTCATCCATTACTAGAAAGATCGTATTTAAAAACAAAATTTAAAACTCATTTCTATAAGTTCGAACACATTAATGAAATGTTTTTGGACTTTTGTGAAGGATCGATTTGTATAATGGGTGTCTCAGTGAGTTTCAGGAGTGTTGAACCTGAAAAATCAAAGTTTCAATGGGTTTGGAACTGGGCACATGGTTTTTCTAAAACTTTGTGGCCCGTAGTAGGTAAATGTGGGGCTTATTGTAGGAATATAGAAGTTATTTCACTTATTGTGCACGTATTTCCAAACATTTAGACTAGAAATCATGGTGTGTATAAATGGATAATGTGCTCAAACTATTCATCTCAGGGTTGGCATAATGTTTGGCTGATCATGTGGCTCAAACTATGTGGTGTGTCTTTTTAAAGATATTGAATTAAATTAATTTAAATTTAAATAGAAATAAATTATGTAAGGAAATTTTATTATAATATTAATAATATAATAATAAAAATATTTTTTTTATCATTATTATGTTATTATTATTATTATTTTAGGTTTAGATTGTTAGTAAAACCATTGAAGGATGGATTCTTCCTTTCCTCTCCTCCCTCATATCGCGACGCAACCCCTCCCTAGGATCCCCTAGCATGTGACAAATCTCCCCCTTGGTTCCCTTTGGATGGTTGATTTCGTCCATATTTCTTACCGGTTAGTCTTCAGATCTTCGAGGTAATGTCGGTTGCTCTTCCTTTCATGTTACTAGGATAGATTTTAGGTCCTCTCATGACCCTACCCATTTGGTTGAAACCCTAGTCAAATTGGAAACTCAATTTTTGTTGTTTCTTCCTATTTTAGGGTATACATAGGCTCTATCAGGTCTTTTTGGTGCATGTTCTTGCAACTGCCAAAAATATTGAAGTGGTTCGAGTTGAATCTGTTGTCTATTGCCATATGAGGTGAGGGTTTACATGATTTACATTTTTTTTACCACCAAATTCGAGTTCTTTAATTGTTTAAAGGTTTATATTAATTTTTTTGTAGTGTATTGGAGTGAATTCAAGTCACCAGGTCTAAGGTGACTCACCTGTGTACTCATAGGTGAGTATATATGTGTGTGTCTGTATGTGTAGGTTCCCTTGTTTTGTGAATATTCATACATGGTAGTGAATATACATGTATGGGGCTGGGTATTCCAATGTATATATATGAAAATAAATACATAGCTGAGTAGAGAAGTGTATATACATATAAGAATATGTGTAAGGATACCCTTGAACATGTTCTTGGACTTGAAGATATTTTCATAGGGGATATGTTTCCTTATATGTATGTGATTGTGCATATGCTTAGTGGGGGTAGCAGCAACTTCGTGTTAGAAAACATCAACAACCAAGGTGTTTAGATTGGGTTTTCCCTGAGGTGGGGTCCCTATCCTTTCCCTTTTATATAAATACACACTAGTTTTTTATTTAATCATTCTTTAATGATTTGAATTGAAATTCTTAAATGAAATACTTAATTGTGATAATTAATTTCTTTGAGAAACCAAGTCATGATTTTATAATAAAACCCCTCCAACTAAGATACACTATCATCAATATAAAAAGTAGTGGATAGAATTTTTGTGATTGTTGGGTTTTTTGTATTGATATTTCATTATTCTATTTTCATAAATATGATTAGTTGACAGTGGTTATGTCCACAACACCCAACACCCCACGTAGTGTGACATTCTATAATTGGGTCTTCAGTGTTTGGCAATTTTGAACAATTGTTCGGGGTTACTCAAGCATGACCATACTAATGGAAAGCCTATTAAAAATAATTTCCTATTTAATCATGAAATTGTGATTAGTGTATTCCTTGTTAATTCCACTTGACATGCCAATGGTATGTGCCTATGTGTAATTAATTCATTCAAATGATATTATGGACAGAATACTTAAGTATATGACTTGGCCTCATTAACTATAAAGGAATGTTTGGTTTCACATCTATTTCACACCATTCAATGATCATGGTAGGCAGTGAATTGAACCTTGTTAATTGAATTTTACTCACATGGTTTTAATTAAATGGTTTCATGCTACTTGGCCTTTTCAAACTAATTAAAGGAAAGGATTGAACCAAATGGACATATTGATTACTTATGACTTGATCAAATGATTTCATGACTAATTAGACATGTCACACTAATGAAAGGTAATGGCTTGAACCTTATGAATTATATATGACTTCCTTATCAAAATAATAGCATCCTAACTCGATCTCACCTTGTCTTATCAACGGAATCCCTTGATCACTCAAAGACCCCATTCTGAATTTATGGATTGGATTTCTTAGATTAATACACACCTAGAACTCAATCCTTTTATACCCATGGATTCTTAGTAGGAAACCATAGCATCCCCCATGTAGAACTACATGATTTCTTCTATTTGATCCTTGGATCCAACATTGAAAAGTAGGTGTCATTGTTAAAGCCCATTGGGCCAGTCATTTCTTAGCCCCATTTTACCTTGGATGATATTCTTGGACTTAGTTGGAATATTATTGTTGAATTTCTAGGACAATTCTCCTTAGATTACACTCTTACCCCTTACTGGATTCTGTGGATAATCTCCTTGGATCCATCATTGACAAGTAGGTGACGTGGTTAATGACCATCAGGCCCAGTCATTAATTAGCCTTGTTTTACCTTGGATGAACTCCTTGGGCTCAGTTAGCTTATTATTTTGGAATGACTTGGAGTATGATCCTTGTATCACACTCTTACCCTTATCCATGCTGCATTTATTACTTAGTTGGTGACCCTTGAGGTCTACTTTTCCTTGGTCATTACCTTGTAACTTCATTATTAAATATCATTACAGGTTACCTTGTTACATCATGGAACCTTCACTATTACTTGGATATGCCTTATTTATATACAGATAATAATCATTTAATGATCCAGTTATATGTTCATACACCATCCAAGAGAAAAATTAGTTTTATACATCAGGTTTACCATAGGAACCTGGGTCGGTGATGTTTATTTATTCCATTGTAATTATATTGTATACATGCACACTATTTAATATATATTACTGTCGAGTTTGGTCTTGACATCGTGGGTTCCTGCCTACTGAGATTTATATCTCACACCCTACTTGGGTACCCTTTGTATAAGAGTATACTACATATTTACAGGATCTAGGTTGTTTGTTTTATAACTTGTACCTATTATTTAGGATAAAAGGACTGAGATAGAGCTCAGGATGCTCATAGAGATCACCTATAGGTATTTTCTATCTTTTCTTTGTTTTTTATTGAAAATCATGATGTAATATATATTTATTTTAGGTAGGTATCATAACCATGAAATGAATTCATCTGTTGTATAAACAGGCATTGGAGTCTTTTATTAAATTTAGAATATTATTCATCTACTACTTTGTTATCTATTTATTTATTGTTTCTACTATTATCTTCTTTTTATATGATTTTATACCACTGTGAATTATATTATATGATATTATAGTCTCCCCACTGTCAGCTCTCGAGAACCTCACTACTATTTTTTAGCCTATGGCATATGGGGATATGTGCTTGAGGCCATGTGACCCACTAGTCTGACAACTAGTTCGACAGTAATCTGGGTCGTGATGTTACAAAGTGGTATTAGAGGGTAAAAGTTTTCATTTTTGTTACTGTTTTGGGTTGGTATATATGAGAATATGAATTTTTTAGTACTTGGTTAATATTTTTTATTGGGATTGATCACCCCTCATATGGGAAATGAGATAGTGGCCAATGTAAGGATTGATGTTCATGATATTTTTTATTATGGTTGATATGATTTCACCTAGAGTAATTTTTGTACATTCTCCTACTTATGATTTACTAGTTATTGTATTTTTAACCAATTATTGGTTTGTAAAGTATGATTCATTACATGCATCATACAAGGAACATCAAAGTTAACATGTCTTACATATTCAATGACATGTTGTTGCATTTATAGGTTTCATATTGATTGAATATTGCTCCTTGAGTGTTATACTATGCTTATATTGATATGATTTGAGGTAATTCATTAGCATTAAATTATTTTTACTTCTTGTTATAACATTCTTCTTTGATTAAAATTCTTTACTTCTATAATTTAATCATGTTTCTCTATCTTAGCATCTTCTAGTGACATGATAGCTTCCTTTGATATAAAATTGGTTGATTTTGTCAAATTGAATGGTTGTGATTATGATGAGATCCAATTATTAGTTGTAAGGTGTATAGGTTACTTATAATAGGGAAAAGGTAACCCACATATTAAAACTATTGTAAGAGGATTTTAAAATTAAAAAGATAATGTAAACTGGATTTGAATCATGGGATCATAATAAAAACATGTAAAGTGTATGGGTGATTTATAGGTTTGTAGGTCGGCACCCATATGATTGGAAAATTATTTTATAACACGGTAAATTTTGAATTGATTTTGGTTTCAATTAATGGGATCAAATGTCCAGTCCATTAAGTGTATGGGTGCTTCATGAAATGGAAAATGACATCCCATATTAAATGTATTGGCATGATGTATTGTGAAATGGATATAAATGTTAAACTCTATTTAGTTTTGTTTTATAAATCTAATTATTAATTTCCATAGGTACAACTGACCAACGTAGGTCAGTTGATTATAGTTTTTATAAGATGACCTGATATGGGTGTTTGAAATTATAATGAATTAACAAGTGATGTTGGGATGCATTTTTACGAACATGGTTTAGTTAAAATATAACCCTTGTAGGTCATCGTAACTGTTAAAAAATTATTTAATGGATTAATTATGATGAGAGGTTAGTATATTTTTAATGGTTTAAAAGGTATTTTTATGAGTCTTTAAAGTTATTATTTAATGTATTAGTTAAATATTTTTATTATTATAGACTAGTTGGGATTAAATATAAAGGGCTTGGAAATGGAACATTTTGTAGTGTCCTCTTTTTAAAACCCTCTTGTAAGGGAAGTTCGAGTTTATCATTTGAGTTTCCATGGAATAAAAGTGTGGTCATTTTCTGTAGGAATTATTTCCTTTATCAATGGATAAGTGATTGTATTTAAGCCAAAGACTTTAGTTTTTGTGACCTATTGTTAAGGTCAATGCTTGTGCTTCGAAATCCATTATCATGTGGTATGTAGAGAATTTAGAATTTAAATGCCTCGCTATTTTTCATGATATTTCTAATGTTGTTGTTGTTTGGGTGATGTTGTCCCTATTAGGACTTTTAGTTTCCAATAACACCCTTTTTGGAAGGGTGGTCATGGTTTTTTTGGCCTTGTTATGGGATTGAGTAGTGAGTGATGATCATTTTTATCATGTTAGACATGCCTCACTCATGGTCGGCTGCTTCGTAGGTCATTTGACCCTTCTTCGTCAAAATGGATGATTGTTCATGGTTTCGTCCAGGATAATGGTCATATGAGGCAATGATAATCTAAAATAAATCTATTTTGGTGTTGAGTATGGTCTCAAGTCATCTCCATATAGAGTGAACAGAGTTATAGGGAATCAATTTCATCCCAATGCATAGGATGAAGTTTTTAAAGACTTGGTTTCTTTTACATGCCGGTCTCATTTTCTTGGAATTATGTGTAGTCTTTGACATACATGATCGTGGCTCGGAGTAGCGATACTTGTATGATTAAGGTGTTTTTGTATTAGTGTGCTTGTGAGCGGCTAGTTTATCTTCTTTTCCATTAAAAACTAGGAACTCCTATGATTGGTAGTTTCATGAATGTTATGTCAAATATTTTCCTTTAAAGTAGAAAGAAAACAATGTAAGAGGACAGTTGAAAATTTTCTCTTCTTTTTAAAACTCTTTGGGCAGTTCGGGTTTGTGAATTTCGATGCTTGCTTGAAATATTGACTTTGATCTATTTTTCTGTGTATGAAACATATTAAAACATTATTGGTCAATGATGAATTTAGTGGTTAAATATTGTGTGGTCACCTAAAGCCTTAGGGGGTAAAGGCTTGTGATCGGTTGTAATGATGCATCGGCCGGTGAAGCCGAGTTTCTTTTTATAAGTCAATCATGTGTGGCCCAAATGATCTTTTTTCTTGTCGATGATTGTTAATTCCCAAGTGATCAATGGGTTCCCAAATAAGAATGCCTTGGTCGAACTCAAAGACTCGATATGTTTATTTTGAACTGTGTCGGTCTCCTAAGATGAACATCTTCTAGATAAGTTTCCAAGTAACTCCACTCCTTTTTCTCTCTTGTTCAATGTTTATGGTTATAAGGAACTATTTTAATGAATGATGTGAGGTGAAGGAAAGTGGGTTTTCAAGAAAGGTAGTGAATTATTATAAATATTTCCATCCATTTTATATTAGTCTGATCAGAATTGGACCCTTCATTTTTAAGGAAATCACTCCATAAGAATCATTAGGATTCTTAGAGGCGTTCTTGTAGAGGAATTCTGATGATGGAGGTATCATGGCATCAAATAGAATCCTTACTTATGTTAAGCCCTATGGTGGGGAGCACCATCGGTTATATTTTTATCAAGATGAAGATTTGATCATGTCTCGATATTAGTGGGCTCATGTACTCTTAGTTTTGGTGTTTCAGTTGGAAGGCAATCATTGGCTCATGTTGCAATGGCTTATGTAATGTTTAATGGTGCCTTTGGAATAGGAAAAAAATGGGATAGTTCGAATGAAACTTAACGACCCCAGTAGGTCATGTGATTTTTTAGTTATATCCCAAAGGCTTCTTGAGGAAGATAAGTTCTAAGGTGGGGATATTATAGAGTTCTATGTTTTCGAACCGGACAAAAATCCAAGGGATTTTGAACTTTTTTTGTTTATTGGATGGATCAAACTTAAAACCCAGATTAAGAAATTATTTAATCAATTTTTAATGCTTTAATGTGATGTTTTTTTACTTAGTTAAAGTCCTAATAAGTTTCCAAAGTGTCACGGTGGGTTTTGGGAGCTCTAAACACAACATACCAATTTTTAAATGGTCATTAACTTAGAGCACAGTTTGTCTGAAACAGTGGGGCCAATAGCAGGTAATCATGTGGCTTCATGTAGGTGGATATAAGCTATCACATGGGTTTTTCATGGTTTTCCAAACCATGCACCTAGCACACATGGTGTGAAATGTATAGTATGCTTTCATTATTCAACACATTTTTGGTCCATGGTTTGGTCAACCATGCATCCCAAACCATGTGATGTGTCTTTTAAAATAAATTGAATTAAATTAATTAAAATTGTAATATAAATATATTTAATAATGAATTTTTTTAAAATTAATGATAATATAATAATTATAATTTTATTCTTTTTTGTTTTTATTATTGTTATTATTGTTATTATTATTACAAATTTAGGTTGAGGTATTTTGTAAAACCCTCAAGTTATAGATTCCCCCTTTCCTCTCCTCCCTCATATTACGATGTTTCCCCTCCTTGGGATCCTCCAGCATGTGATGAACCACCACCATATCTCCCTTTATCCCATTGATTTCATTTAGCTTTCTCACTGGTTTCTCTTTGGATCTTTCAGGTAAGGTCGGTTTCTCCTCCTTCCTCATTTTTTGAGCCAATTTTAGGTCTTCCTATCACCCTACCAATTCAGATGAAACCCTAGTCAAAGGGGTAACTTTTTTTGTTGTTTCTTCTAGTTTTAGGGTATGTGAAGGCTCTCTCAAGTATTTTTAGTACATGTTCTTCCAACCACCAATGAAGGATAAGAAGTTAAAGTTGAATTTGTTCGTCACCGCCATCTGAGGTCAAGGTTTACACATTCTTCTTAGTTTATAACTACCTAATATAGTGGCTTTAATTTTTTAAAGGTACCTAGTAATTATTGTATAATGAATTTGAGTGATTTCAAGTCACTAAGTGTAAAGTGACTCACTTTTGTATTCATAGGTAAGTATATATATATATATATATATATATATATATATATATATTTAGGTTCATTAGTTATGTGTATATTCATACATCGTAGTGAATATACATGTATGGGTATATGTTTCCCTATATATATATATATATATATCTAAATGCACATGTAGGTGAGTAGATATGGGTATATGAATATAATAAAGTGTGTAAGAATCCCCTTGCAGATTCTCGTGGCCATGCATTTGTGTGTATGGGTATAAGTGTTCTAATATGTGTGTCATAGTGAATATGTTTCGTGGGAGTAACAACAAAATTTTGTTAGAATGAATCAAGAGATTAAGTGATCGGCTTGTATGTACCCTAAGGTATCATCCTTAACCTTTAATTTTATTTAATAATGCATTAGTTGTCTATTTAATTATTCTTTAATTATTTGAATTGAAATTTTGAAATGGACAGCTTAATTTTGATAATTGATTTGTTTTAGAAACAAAGTCTTGATTATATAACAAAGACCCTCTAATAGAGGTGTTCTATATTCAATCTAAAAAGCAGTGATTAGTCTTTTGTGAATGTTGGATTTGTTGTACTGTTATTTCCTTCTGATCTTTCTAGAAATATGATTACTTGTTGGTGGTTAAGTCCACAACTCTCAACACCCCATGTAGGGTAATATAATATTGTTGGATATTTAGTGATTGACATTTTAGGTCCATAGTTAAGGTGTGATAAAGCATGACCATACTAATGGAAATCCTTTTTACATTAATTTCATATTTAATCATGAAATTTTCAATAGCTTATACCTTATCAATTCCACTTGACTTTCCAAAGTTATGTGCATAAATGTAAGTAATTCATTAAAATGAAATTATATAGATAATACATAAGTATATTACTTGACCTTATTAAATTTAAATGAATATTTGTTTTCATGTCTATAGAACACCATTCCATGTTCATAGAAGGCGGCTAAGTAAACCTTATTAATTTAATTTGACCCACATGGTTTTAATTTAAAGTTTTCATGTTGTTTCACCATCCAAACTAATTAAAGGAAAGTCTTGAACCAAATGGACTTATTGATTACTTATAAATTGATTAAATGGTTTCATGCCAAATTATCCTTATCACATTGATGAAAGGTAAAGGCTTGAACCTTATGAATTATATAACACTTCATTATCAAAATTAGAGTGGCCTCACTCGAGCTTGCCTTGGATTCTAGAGGGAATGCCTTGAGGTCTTAAGGACCCCATTCTGAATTCATGGATGTGCATTTCATAGGATGAGACTCACCTAGAACCTGATACTTGAATAACCATGGATGTCTTGTATGACACCATAGGATCGCTCATGTAGTACTATAGGTTACATTGGATACACTCTTTGGATCCAGTATTGATAAGTAGGTTCCATAGTTAAATTATATTAGGCCCAGTCATTGCTTAACCTCATTTTACCATTGATGGACTCCTTGGAATTAGTAGGAATCTTATTATTGAATTCCATGGGAAATTCTCCTTAGATTAGACTCTTACCCCTTACCAGATTCCTTGAATACACTCCTTGTATCTAGCATTGACAAGTAGGTTCCACGGTTAAATCTTATTGGGCCTGGTCATTGCATAGCCCTGTTTTACTTTGGATGAACTCCTTGGACATGGTAAGCATCTTATTATGGTATTCCTTGGACTAGTATCTATAGATTACATAGTTACCCTTATCCAGGGAATAGTTATTATTGAGTTGGGTACCCTTGGGGTATACATTGCCTTGGTTGATACCTTGGAACTTCATTATTAAATATCATTATAGGTTTCCTTGTTGCATCTTGTATCCATAATTATTTCTAGAATATATCTTATTTATAAACCAGTAATAATAATTTAATGAGATGGGTACATGTCCATAAACTAGACAAGGTCCAAAGTATTTATAGCCATTAGGTGGACCATATGAACCTGGGTTTGTGATTTTTATATATTCTATTTTATTTATTCTATTTACATACACCCTACTTAATTTATATTACACTACCATGTTTTGTATAGACATCATGGGTGCCAAAAATCTAAGATTTATATCTCACATCCTTCTCACGTACCCTTGGTAGCAAATTATACCTTATATTTGTAGTATCTAGGTGGTTTTATATATTTATTTTACCTGTAAATTAGGAGAAAAAGAACATTTTGGTGCTTGGGATACTCATGGAGATATCCCATGGGTATTTTTTGTCTTTTAGTTATTTTTGTGTCGTATTAAAAATAATATTGTACTATCTAATGATTTATATTAGGTATCATCACAATGACATGTATTCATTTGTTGTATAAACTGGAATCATCTTCTTTTATTAAATTGAATATATTATTCTTCCACTACTCTGTTATCTATTTTTTCTTATTCCATTTTTGTATTCTATTTATTTGTTTTTATAGAACTATGAAATCTATTATATGAGGGTATAGTCTCCCCACTATCACCTATCGCGACCCTCACTCCTAGTTAGTATCATCAAACATACGGGTATATGTGCTTGAGTTCATATGACTCATCGTTCTGACAATCAGTTTGATGCTAAGTTAGGCTAGGATGTAACATTATGAATTTAATATTCATCACATGAATTAGATTCCTCTGTGTCACTTATAAAAAAATTATTCAATTAATAAATTTCATATTAAAGAAATAATCTAATGATTTCTTGTAACACATATTCCCTAAAAATCTTCCACTCATTAATTTCAAACTTTATTACATGAAATTATTGGGTAATGATCTTGGGAATATTTCAATAATAATTAGATACTATATGGTTTATCTAATGGAATTCATTCAATTCACAACACTTATGAATATGTGGAATATATATTTCTCTCTGCCAACTTCACCCATTTTGAAATCTTGGTACTCCACTTGATATAATAAAATTTTGGTTCTAATAATCATATCTAATCTAAGTTTAGTAACTTTTAAAGTATTAAAAATATCATGAGTTTTCTTGTAGTTAGACATACATCTAAAATCATAAATTAATAAAAAAAATATGTATTATTATCTAATTTAAAACATATATAACAAAATTGTTAAAAATAATATCATCTAGATCATTTTTTAGTAGTTTGTGTGATATTTCCATGATCAACCATTGTTTGAATATTAATTCTAGGTGTGTGCCTCCATTTTTTATTTCCATTGATCAAAATTGTTACCATAAAAATATAGTTGATTTTGAGGAATACATGTATAATTAATATTTATTCATTCCACCTTATAATGATATGTTTCCCTTGTACATGTGGTATAGGATAATGAAGCTAGTATAAAAATATATATAAAATAGACTATATATCCAATATAAACAAGTTATGAAGTTATTTTTTAGGCGTTATATAGTGATATTAGATTGTATTGAAGTGGGTGAATAGACTAGAATAAAATATTAATGAGATAAATTGATGGTATAAATTAATTAACTCAGATAATTATTATGTGATAAAATACAATCGAAAAGTAAATAATTAATACAGTTATTTTTATATAAATTCTATAAATAATTGAAATTATCTACTCTTCCATGCATATAATCATTTAGAAATTAATTATTAATGAATAAATTAATTTTTTATTAGGACTCATAACCTATTTAAATACTACCATTTCTACATGAGGATCACCAAGAAACTTGAACATTCTATGGGGAGTAACAACTTTTATTAAAAAAGAACTTAAACAATGGTTTTCAAATCTCCATTATTCATAGAATTAGAATCAATGAGTCAAACATAAAAATATAGAATGTTTAGTTGTTGTAAATGTTTAAACCAATGATATATTATATTTTAGGTTGATGGAATTAATTAGTGACGACTCAAATAGATCCATCCAACTGATATTGTAGAAGAATGATGAACCACATACACAAAACATTAAGTAGTGTTCTAGAATGTCTCATCAAGACTGTAGTAGTATTCATATAATTATATGTTACATGAGTGTTCATCTAGAAGAAAACATCTTTGCATAGGATCACAAAATCAAAAAAAATTGTTTAGGTGTTTGAATATTGAATATTCATGTCAAATGATTTTATCCTGGTAAGGTATAATCCAATCTAATAACCTCCATATGTTTGAAAAATATCAAATCCTTTCAAATAAAACATAAAATATCAATATAACTAAAAAATAATTATACAATTAAGATTCAATGTGGATAATTGTCAAATGGATAGAAAATTAACTTTTCATAATTGTCATTAAAAATTATTTTAATTGAACAACATAAATATCAATAAAAATTAGTTAGAAATAAATATTAAATAATCCAAAAAGAATATATAAAAATATGTAAAAGATATAAAATAAATATAACATTGATTTTATCTATAAAATTCATAAAAGAACTTTGGAAAAAACATTCTATATTCATGAAGTTTCATAAGTATTCAAAATCTAATAACACAACATTAACTACTAAAAAATGTTGAATAATTTTTTTATCACTATTCGTTACTAATGAATTGAATAAAATATGTAAAATCAATCATAATATATAAATTCAAATATTTAAAATATATTTTCTAGGTTTATATGTGATACGTGATAAAATTTAATAATTATTTAAATAAAAAAAAATACACTAGAATTTATATTTATGATATCTATATAAGTAATATGAGTTTTCAAAATAAATAAAACATGTATTTTAACCATATAATAAGTAGGAAATTCCAAAAAATTAAAATATAGCATACTAAAAAATGTTTTTTAATAAGTTTAGTTTAAAATTAACCATGCATGCAGACTTCCTATAATATGTCAAATTATGTTATTAATTGACATACCATAGAGGGAACCTTATGTTGATGCACCATTAATGGTAGGTCGATAAATAAAAAGTCTTATACAATAGATTAATGACTTAATGACTTGATAAATGGAAAGTTGTGACTGAAAATATTTGTTTCACATGAAAAGATTACTATTTATAGATATGTTTTTTTATTAGTCTGTGTGGTGTAAAACATTTTGGAGGATATTATCAGTTCTAGATGAGATGAATATATTTTGAAAATCTTTGTACAGTTAGATGAACGACACCATGTAGAGGTTTGATGATTCATAATATATACTACAAGGTTAATTGATCATGGTACATATGGGGGTCATGCTATTAGTTGGTCTGAGGAATGCGATAGGTGTAGAGTATATGTTAAATATATCATAGAATCTATTAATCATAAAATATAATGTGCTCTATGAGTAAGTACATTGCTGTAGCTAATGTAACATGAATATCACATATAGGGTCTTAATAGTTCAAGGGTCAATATAGCATTATATGCACATAAATATGATGTTATTAATGTTGAAACATCAACACTTCATGTGTTCAGTCCCATATCGACCATGGTATCTCAATGATAGATCATGAAATATTCTTGTATGAGGTATTCGTTATGTGGTTGATTTTCATTAAAACGGGTATAAAAATGTTGTGGATTAAGAAGGTATAGTTAATATATGTTTAAAGTTGGTACACTATGGTTGGTTTATACAACTAGGAAATCAAACAAAAAATATATAAACTAAATATTAATAAATAAATATAAATTCAATAAAAAAATAATCCATTAAAATACTAATGTAATTAGAGGTAAAAAATATAAATTACACAATATAAACAAAATAATTTTAAATATATAATTAATTAAAATTGAAGGTAAAATGGGGATGTATTTGTAATATGAAAAACATAAAGTAATAGAACAAATTCCTAAAATAAAATCATTTTTAAATTTTAATAGCATAAAATTACTCAATTATACTGCTCCCACATATGATCTATAATAGATTCGACAAGCATCAGAGTCACAGTGCTTTATGAGTGATCTCTTTACAAAGAGGAAGTGTGAGAGAAACAAACATGGAAGGTAGGGAAAGAATTTTAGTATTACTTATATACT
This sequence comes from Viscum album, assembly GCA_963277665.1. Classification (NCBI taxonomy): domain Eukaryota; kingdom Viridiplantae; phylum Streptophyta; class Magnoliopsida; order Santalales; family Viscaceae; genus Viscum; species Viscum album. The sequence goes on along the minus strand of OY728156.1, from coordinate 1,424,456,528 downwards.
AATAATTATTTTTAGTGAATGGAATATTGTAAAAACATCAAATTATACATAAATATAAAAAAATTAGGGAAGTGGATGTGGGTGTTTGAGAAGAGAGACTATTCCCAACAAGAAAAAGATGATGATGAAAAGCTGTTTGAACTTCATAACTCTATTTAAAAAAGATTTATTTTTCACATATGATATACATGCATAGGTAGTTCACATTATATAGTGTTTTATTACATGTATCTTCCCCCTTTTTTAAACATGAAGGGAGACGCCAACCGGTGGATGTTATCCTCCTTGTTTTTAATGAATGGAAAGAACTATTTTTTACATGTGTTACTAGATATTCACTAAATTTTGTATCATCTTGATCATAAATTTAGAATAATCAATAAAAACAAAAAAATATATAAAAAATGAATATGGGTAAACATTATATCGTAATGGGTCTAATAAATCATGGCTTTCAGATAATTGAGTTAATGATGAAATGTATGGGTCAATAATATATATTTCAAAAATATACCCATGAATATATATATCAGGACTATAAATGATGGTATATATACCTTCCCTATAATCTAGGGTAAGATAATGAGATAAATGTAACACCGTGAGATTTTTTGAAATAATTTTTTTCATATGAATTTATTTTTTAGATATTTTTCATTACACGCAACACTAAGTTTTTCATGTGTTACACCCAAAAATTAGTTTTCCATGCATTTCACATAACTCTGAGTTTATCTTTTATTACATGCAATACTATGTTTTTCTTCTACTAAAATAATTCAAAGTTTATCTTCTATGAGATGCAACATCATGTTTAAATTAAATATGACATAAAACTAAAATATTTTTATTTATTTTGATAGTGATTATATAGTTTCTATAATGAAAATTATGGATAAAATTAAATAAAATATGAAAATATATTATTTTCACATTTATATATAGGTAATTTTTCAGGGACCAACAAATTAGAAATAAAAATAAAAACCTTTTGAAAATAAAGGAAATCATTTTCTTAAAAACTATTTTTATTCACATAAATATATTTTAACTAAATAAATTAAATGAATCAATTTTTGTGAATATTTATAATAAAATTTATAATTTATAAGTTAGATCAAATTTTAAAAATAAATCTTATGTATTTTATAGAAATTAAATAAGAACAAATCTAATTTTATGCATAAAACAGTATTTTATAAAAACCCTTTTTTGTCTCCTTTAATGGAATTTTTTAGAGAAAAAAAATAAAAATAAAAAAAATTATTAAAAAAAAATAGATTCATTTTTTGAATGGTAAAATCAAAAATATATTCTTGTAAATTTATCTAATTTTTCTAAAATGATTAATTTTTTATGAATAGTAAAACATTCTGAATTTCAATTGACAATTTTTTTGATTTAAATTATTAATAAATTTAATTTATATTTTTACTATTTTAGTGTAAAATTAGTTCAATTATAAATAAATTAATATAATTTAGTTCATTGTTAAAGAATAATATATAATTTTGATATAAAATCTTTTTAAACTTGTTATCATTTTCACTTTAAAACCCCACATTCTCATCATGTCTGAGGGATTAATTTTAAAATAAAAATTTTCAATTTACGTAAATGGAATTTTGAAAACAAAGGTCATCATATTTGGAAACATCATAGTTTATATTATCTAATAAGTTAAAAATAATTTTTTTTTAATATTGAAAAATAAAAACTAAAAAAAATTACCATAATTAATGTAAAATATGTTTTACCAAGGGAAAAAATAAAAATATAAGATTCAAAAACGAGAAATAACATTTAAAAACCCATTTTATTAAAATTTATGGCCTTATCCCTTTTTTATGAATAATACTACATTATTTAGACTTTTGAAATGAGAAAACATGGGTGAGATTCTTTATTTCAAAAAATTACATGTCATCCACTCACCTCACATATAAAAGTCCACTCATTCTCCTCACCTATTTAGACCTTCAAATCCATTTTTATAAAATAACATCCCAAATTCCTACCTATCATACTATAATCCTTATTTTTTCCTTAAAGAAAACCTTGGATGTATTTTGTGGAAAACCTAATGTGGATACCCAAAGAAGACATAACGGTATTGAATGAGCATTTTTATTTTATTTATTCCTACAACTTGTTCAATTATTATTAAAACAAGATTATATAACAAAAATAGTATCATATATATACTTATATGTTTTTATGTTATGTGAATCTCCTAAATAAACTTCTAATTCCATCTAATGTGTTATGGAATAATTTTTCCAATGTAAATTGAATTACCGCATCATGAATCGATGTCATTCGTTTCTTCCATTACCACTTCTCTCAATTGGATATAATTACGAATTTATTATTTATATATTAGGATTATGATATTATTATGATTATGAGATTATTATATCACACATGAATTCAGGGATTCAATTTTGTGGGAATGTGATAATGTCACTCATGTATATAGTGGACTATCATTATACCTAAGAATGTGATTCATTCCCTCATTACATGGATTGTAATAAGGATGAGTTTAGTAAAAAAATATGTGATATATATGACATAAAAAAATCTATAATGATAGTATATCTTTTACCATTCATTCTTTCAATATTTTTAGAAAATGGAAGTAACATTCATGCATACATACGAACTATCACCTCCAAGAATGGTGTGTTTCATTCTCTATTACTATCATTTATATATTAAAGTTAATATATATTTACTAAATATATATGATATTTATATCTGGGTTAAAAGATTTTATAATATGTAACCATGATAAAATTAAGGGGACCAAAACAAACCTATCCAACTAAACATTAATAATAAAGTAGTTATTGCCTGAAACATGTCTTTAACATACAAATGTTAATAAATAGGTAATAAAAGGTCATAATTAGTTCATATATTTTGGGATTTATATATTTATGTTTATTTAATATATTAATAATATAATTATAATTATTATAAATGTGGTTTTAACATGTATGAAAGAAGTCGATACTTAAGGTAAGGAAATTCTATCACATATTGACATTCTATGAGACAAATTATATATTCTCTATGTGTTTCTTTTATGTGGTGTGTATAAATACCATGAATTTATATTATTATTCTCCTAATTAAAATTATTTTTATTTACATTTCTATTTTATTATCTCTCATTCATTGTTTTTATGTTTCCAAAGTTTCCAAATCGATAAGGGATTTTAGTCTCAATTTTCCTTCTTGAAAGATTTGTTATGTTATGTTACGCACCTATATTACTATATAATGTGAATATAATACCCCTTAGACATGTTATATAATTAATATACTTATTTTCATTATATTATAAGTTTCATTTATTATAATTAATTCATGGGGATTATGATTCAATGTTATCAATATTGTAATAGCTTTATGTTACAATCTCATTGTTTAACAAGACTGTTTATGATTATGCTTCCAATGTTAAATTGTTATGATATTCCTCTCAAGAAAATATTATTTTTCTATCCTCTGGTTATTTATCGACAACAAATGTTTTCCCTTAAGTTTCTTCAATTGTTTTACACATGATTTCAAAATAATATTTTTAATAAAAAAACTTCGTTATTTCTCTCTTTAGTTGAAAATCCATTTTCATCCAAAACTATTTTTTTCAAATAAAAATATCAAAAATGTTTTAAACATTTTTCAAATGGTTTAGTATAGTCAATTTAACCCATTATTTAATTTTTACAATTTTTTTCAAAGGAGTCATCTTTTCATTTTCTGAAAAATGAATGTTTTTATTTTATTGAAAATGTTATTAGAATATATTTTTTTAATATGTAAAGAATGAAAAATACTTATCACTTTCATGGCCACTCAAATATTCTAAAATTGCCTTACTTTTTTTTAATTTTTTACAATGAAAATGTTTCCTTAATATTTGGTAAATATTTATATTTTTAAAAAATAATTACAACATAAAAAAAGAAATTTTGAAAAATATATTAAACAGTGTTTATCAATTTAGAAATGATATTTTCTTCATGAAATGCATTAAATGATTTTATAAGTTCCCTTTGTAAGGTTATTTTAAAATAAATGTATTTTCAGAAAAATTACGAATTTGAGTTTTAAAACCTAATTTTTCAAATATAATTCAACTTTATCAAAAAAAAATCATGTTATTTATCTATAAAAATGGTTACCCAAATAAGATGACATAACTTGATGTAACATATGATTTGATGAGAATATGAACCCATTATATTGTAAGAACTCGGACCTTCTTTTCTGGTAGGTCTTCCTTTTTCTGGTTGGTTGATTTTTGGAAAATTCTAGGAAAAACTTTTAAAGTTGCGGAGGTTGTGCAGGGGCACACTATTGGCACAAGGTCTGGACAAACTGTGTGGCCAGCCTAGAAAACCATCCACCCTTGATAGTGTGCTCTGCATGGGTGGCACATGGTTTTTCAGACCATGCGGTCAAGCCGTGCGAAGTCCCTAGGTGAGATAGTGGAAGCTGCATGGTTAGCACACAGTTTTCCAAACCGTGCTAGATAACTGTGCGGCCACATAAAGTTTAGGTTTTTAAGTCTTCGGCCACTCAAGATTTCCCATCTCTCCCTCATTCTTCCACCCACTCAAATATGTCTTGGGATTTTCTATTCTCAAGGTTTGGAGGGACTCTCCCACTCATTTTGGAATCAAATCAAAGGGTTTTTAAGGTGGTTTGAAGGTGGTTTATCGCAGGTAAGTCTATCCTCTTAGTTTCTTTGTGTTTTCCTCTAGATCTACATCTCTCCCTCTCTCTTAGTTTTCTAGATCTACACCTGTTTTGTATAGATATAGGGTTGTGATTGCCTTAGGTGTTGTTTTTAATACTTGTGGATGTTAGGGAAAGGGATATAGAGTGATTTCGGTGGTTCATTTGCCGGATTTGAGGTGGTGTGGTAGCTTGAGGTTCAATTTCATTAGAACCCTAAAGTTCATGTTCATCCAAGAGCTCATGTACAGCCACAGATCATCAATGAACCCCAGAGCTAGCGTCTGTCCTCCGAAGCGAACATCATCTATTTCATTAGAATCATATCGGTGAGTTCTCTTTTCCACTGGGGAAAAATATTCTGATTTGTCCACTCTCATAAGATATCATGGGTTAAATTTGATAGGATTATTTGTAGATCTACCACATTCTTGGTCAATCCAAGGGCCACCGCCAGACTATAGTGATCTCTTAACATCGAGGTAGGTGGTTTGAGCCTTTCTATTTAATATCTTTGAGTTATATGTGAAAATTTTCCCAATGACCCTGAACTAAGTATTGTGAATTTACCCTTTTAGCCCTATTTTTTTTCCTACTAAGCTTTTATGCTTGATTATAGGTTAATTGATGTGAATTTTTGTGATTTAGATGTGCTTTCACATGCCTGTTTTTCCTGTTTTGATCGTTGGGCCTAGTTATCTTATTAGGATGTTGTTTACTTTCCCATGCCTGGTATTGTAGTATGGTGTGACTGTTTTTCTATTATGATGATATGTTGTAGACTGGTATCCAAGTAGATCTTGAGGTTTACTTGGGCTGATACACACTGTTATACATGCTGACTTATATAGGGCCGTGAGAACCTGGGGTATAGACCATAGGGATAATGGACATTGAGGGCTTCTCCAGAGTGTCTGTTTTACTTATGATGTGAGACCATAGGGGAATTGAAATTGGGTGCTTCCCCAGAGTGTATGTAGTTCCTCGAAGCGGGCCATAGAGGGAATGTGACATAAGTGCTTCCCTAGAGTGAGTTTAGTTACCGAAATGAGACTATAGGAGGAATTGACGATGAGTACCTCTTTAGAGAGTCTATGCTTAAGCTGAACCTGAGGGATTAGACTTAGTGTACTGCCCAAAGGGTTGCTTTTACCTGTTAGGTGGGACCATAGGGGATAAGTTGTGAGTACTTCCCAAAGGGTTACCTTTGTGATTTAGCGGCGTGCTTGTGTTTCTAGTTAGGACAAGAGGGGATAGGCTGTGGGTACATCCTAGAGGGTTAACTGATGTGGTTATCTACATTGTTTAGCTATTGTAAGTTATGTAGTGGTTTGAATGATTTGAAACTTTGGATTTTTTAGTGCTTATTACTTTTTTGTTTACTGCTGAGTACTTCCTTGTTTACATTTTTTTATACTTACCAGCCATATATTCACTGACTATTAGGCACAGATCTTGTGGTGGTTGCCTACTAGGATTTAGTGTCGCACCCTATTTGGGCCATGCTTTTGTGATAAAATAGATTATATTGTTGCAGGTATATATATGGGCAAGCACCCTTCAACTTTAGGTTCTTGATTGACTGTGGAGCTGGAGAGCATCAGACCAAGCTAAGGCTTGCGATGCTATTGAGATGTTTACTATTTTTCATATCTACTTAGATTTAGTATTTTTGTATTCCAGCATTGTGATTTATTTGGATAATTTACTAGACATATGTATCATGCATCATTCAAATATATATGTTTGATTCAATTTATTATTTCTAGTCTTCTTCTGTTTACTTTTGTATGGATTATTATTGCTTCTGCCACTGTATATTTTTTTTACTTCCGATGTGTTACTCTGCCAATGAGGGCATAGTTTCCCCACTATCACAACCAAGGCCCTCACTAATAGTCAGAAGCCTCTGGAATTTGGGGAAATGCACTTGAGGACATGTTACCAAATGGATACGGGGCGTCTATGGGTGGATTTCGGAACCGGGATGTTAAAAAGTTGTATCAAATGAATTTTTTTTTCTTGAATTGCTTTTTGGAGCCTTTATCCAAGGATAGGAAGGAATAAGTAATTGGTAATAAGATGTTCATGGGAGTAGCTAACCCATGTGAAAGGAAAATCCAACCTACCTCATTTATTGAAATTTTTCTAGTTTTGCAAGTTTAAGGTTGATTTGATTTTCACCGTTGGGTGACTCACATGTTTTTTCCTATTACTTTTGATGTTATTGAGGTTCTATTTCTATTGCAAACCAATGAGATGAGTGTATGTCATCTCATGCATCATATAGACACTTTCTAGAAATCACATGTCATGCATTCTTGCCATGCCATTTAGGGTGCATTAGCAATTGCATGTTGTCATGATAGATGTTGTATAGAATATGCATGATGTTGTGATAGTTGCCTTGATAAATAAATGTTGTTTGATAAGGTATCGTTTGTACAGGGTTTTCTTTAAATGAACACCAAATTTGTGTTCTTGAGGTGTTATGGGTCCTCATGGACTAAAAATATGTGGATCAATGCCTTGTTTACCTTGTTTATAACATGTATAAAATGCCAGGATTTCATTAATTGGGAGTATGGGCCCTCATAGATTGGAATTTGGCACTTTAATGTTCATTTATGTGTTTTTATGGGATTCAGAGTAGTTTATGAGGCTTACTATCTAGAAAAACTCAGAATATACACCGTGTAGTTTTGAATACATGACATGTGTTCCTCTGTTCAGGAAGAAACTGTTTTTTTAAGTACATGTCATGTATTGTATGTACACGTCATGTAGTCTCTACTCATGTCATAGGTTGTGTGTTCAGAGACATGGGATAGGGAAAACCTAGAGTGAACACACCATGCACCGTCCCTACATGTCATGTTGTGTCAACCCTCGGTCCACCCATGTGACTAATGACTTGGATGGATAGTAACTTAAGTTATACACGTCGTGTAGTAATGTTTTGAAAAACGTAACTGCTTTTCTTCCTCCTATTCTCTTCTTTTACATCTAGTTATTTGGTCGATGATAATCTTGATCTAAGGTGTCCACTTGACCTATTGGAGTCATGCCACCAAGACATACTCCAGTTGATCGCCCGTTGCCAGGCAGTGATCAGACACCAGGTATAGCAGATCAGGGACTTCCAGTGGATCCTCCAGTTGTGCCAGCCTTGGCACCAGCCGTTATACCTAACATAGGTGCTGATACAAAGTTTAGAGAGGGTTTCATGAGGATGATGCACACCTTTCAGAGAGTGCCCCCTCTAGCCCCATCGATGGTATATTTGATGTGGGTCTTTCAGCAGCAGAATCCTCCCACTTTTTTAGAGGATGGAGGACCCCAGGCTAAAGATTCATGGATAAAATCCATGATGAGGATCTTCAAGCATCCAGAGAGGAGGTTCAATCTCACTATGTATATGCTTTGGGATTCCACCAAGAGATGGTGGTATGTGATCTCATAGGTGGGATTCCAGCATGTCATGGCCAATGATAAGTTTCAGTGCATCTTTTTTGACTATTTCTATCCAGAGACATTGAGGGCCGATCAAGCCCGAGAGTTCTTGAGTCTGGAGCAGGGAACTCTTTCTGTCATGGACTATTCCTCCCATTTTGCTGAGATGCAATGCTTCATGCCTATTTCAGGAGGTGATTAGTTATTCATGGAAACAAAGATTGAGGATGGTCTGAGGCATGACATCCGATCACAGGTGAACATCTTCCGGTTGCCTTTTATCACTTCTATTATCAACCATGCACAGATCACTGAGCGCAATCTGAGGGATTCTAGAGTTGTGAGCTTGGTTGGCTTGGAATCTAGAGTTAGTATTCCTCCTACTGATAGTAGGGAGTGCCATAGGGATTCTATGCGCGGAGACTCGAGGAGGAGAGATACATGTTCTAATATCCTGGTGGTGTGCTACCAGTGTGGGAAGAGCGGGCATACAAGGCCACATTTCCTGAGAGACCTAGTGGAGTGCCGATCTTTCCTAAAGATGTGTCACCTTCAGCGCTTCTGTCAAATATTATCACTAGCTACTAGTGATAGGGGTTCTTCTATGACTCCTCATTCAGGAGAAACACCGCCAATTTCTCACTAGTCGAGGAACTGGAGTTCTTCCAGCCATTTAGGCTGAGGTGGAGGTCATGGGCATGGTGGTCAGTCATCGGTCTTTCAGTGGCATCATGGTGGATCAGCTCAGAGTGGTCAGGTAGGATCACAGGGCTACAGTGTAGGCCAGACATTCGCAGTGTAGCAGACCCAGCAGGAGCATGATCCCAAACCCTATATCGTTTGAGGTACGATCTTAGTAGCCTTAGTTTTAGCTTATGCGCTTTTCGATACATGGGATTCCCATAGCATTATATTTTTTTCTATTTTAGAGAGACTTGGTCTCTACATCTCTTCTTTGCTGATATCATGATGCTAGACACTCCGCTGGGGACTAGAACGGCCAGTGTACGTCAGTGCAGGGAGTGCCCTCTAAAGGTTGGTGGGTGTCACTCCCTATGGGACCTCTATCTCCTTAAGATGACAGGCCATGATGCCATCATAGAATGGACTGGTTAGTTCATTTCTAGGTATTCATTGACTATTATCTTCGCAGGGTGAGTTTCACAACACCAGAGGGCATATCATTTCTTCACAACGGCGAATGAGATGTCCATGAAAGCAGAGCAGGACCCGAGCATCAAGGGTTGGGTGGAGTTATAGCCTTGATTTCTATTCTATATCTAGATGACCATGGGACTTAAAAATTATACTTTCCTCTCATGGTGGATCATTTCAGGGATTTCTTTCCAGTTAGACTTTCGTTTGTGAGTCTATCATGTTATCTCAAAGACAAGAGTATCATTAGACCCAGAGAATGTGAGAGAAGTAGTTTCCTTGGAGCAGCTGAATAACGTCTTTGAGGTATGAAGTTTTCTAGGTATGGCTGGAAACTACAAAATTTTCATACATGACTTATCACACTTAGCAAAACCACTGATGGGTCTGACTAAGAAGGATGAAAAGTTCTTGTGGTCATACTCTTGTGCGTCAGCCATTCTGGAGCTGAAAGGGAGACTATCCTTAGTGTCGATACTAGTCTTTCAAGAGCCAAGAAAGAGCTATTCTATGTATTGTGATACTTCAAGTATCGAGCTAGTAGATGTGATTATGTAGGGATAGGGATTCGTTGCGTATGGGTCTCAGTAGTTATGGCCGCCTGAGAGAAATTACCTGATGAAAAATATCATGTTGGCTGTTATTATTCATCCTTTAAGCTATTGGAGAAATTATCTATTGGGAGAGTATTGTGTATTTTTAAATGACCACAAGATTCTCAAGTACATATTCACTCAGTGTGATCTGAATTTGAGATAGCGAAGGTGGGTTGAGTACCTACAGTCCATTGATTTCAAGCTTGCCTATATGCCTGGGAAGGGAAACACAGTGGCTGTTGCAGTGAGTAGGAGGACCCAGGTACAGACAGTTAAAGAGGCCATCAATGAGTGGAATCTTATGGATATATTCTCTGAGATTCATTTGGAGGTGAATGATAGATAGGGATATAAGTTTTTCTCTTTCATAGTTGTTACCTCTACTCTTCTTGATTGAGTGTGAATGAGGCAGATATCAGATTCGGAAGGCCTAGTCCTACATAAGAGCATGTTAGGAGAGGACCCTATTCCTAGATAGACCATAGAAGAGGATGAGATCTTGTGTTTCCAGGGGTGCGTATGGGTTCCAAAATACATACGCGAGGAGATGAGGAGGGAGTTTCATTCCTCAGTTTGGGAAGTTCATCCTGGTGTCACCAAAATGTATCATGATCTACACCACCAATATTGGTGGCTAGGTATGAAGAGGGATGTTGTTGGTTTCTTCATGAGGTGTTCCACCTATCAGTAGGTGAAGGCAGAGCATCAGTGATTGGAAGTAATTTTTCAGTAGTTACCCATTCCTGAGTGGAAATGGAATGATGTCGTGATGGATTTCATGAAAGGGTTGTCGAGGTCACCTCAAGGGAATGATGCAGTTTGGGTTGTCATTGATAGACTCACGAAGGTTTCTCACTTCTTGATGATCAAGAAGACTTTTAGAGTAAATGAGATGGGAAAGTTGTATATCCATGAGATTGTATATCTGCATGGAGTTCCACACTCCATTGTTTTCGACAGCGATACTCGTTTTACTTCTCGGGTCTGGCTGGGGCTTCAGAAGGCATTGGGTATACAGGTAATTTTGAGTACATCTTACCATCCCCAAACATATGACCAATCCGAGCGTATGATTCAGTTGCTTGAGGACATGCTTCGAGCATGCATCCTTTATTTTAGAGGTTCTTGGTAGAAACATATACCTCTTGTGGAGTTTTCTTACAACAATATTTTTCAAGCAACTATTCAGATGGCACCTTATGAGGCTTTGTACGGTAGACCATGTCGATCACCCTTTTGTTGGCTGGAGGTGGGAGAGGAATCGTTGTTGGGACCCTGTCTTGTTCAGGAGACCATAGAGTAGATTGAGTTTATTTGGAAGAGGATAGATATTTCACAGTCTCGACAGAAGTCTTATGTTGATCAGCGGAGACGACCTCTGGAGTTTGAGGTCCGAGATCAGGTTTTCTTGCATGTCACACCGAGGTTGGGACACAAGAGGATTAAGAGATAGGGTAGGCTTTCGTCGAGGTACGTTGGACCGTTTGAGGTGTTAGAGAGAGTTAGTCTGATTGCCTATAGGTTTCAGTTACCTCAAAAGTACCGGGCGATGCACGATGTATTTCATGTTTCTCAGCTCCGATGCTACTTTTCAGACCTTTCTCATGTATTTAAACATGAGGAGATTGAGCTCGAAGTGGATGTGTCATTCAATGACCATCCTATCTGGATTGTTGATTGCAAAACAAAGGTACTCCATGGATAGTATGTTCATCTGGTATGAGTTTTATGGCAGCACAGGCGAGTACAAGACGAGACCTTTGAGAGGGAGACCTATGTACGAGCATAGTGGATGGATCTATTTGGTGTCTCTTCTTCTACGTCGTGCTAGGGAAATTCGGGAATTAATTTCTTTAAAGGGGGATGTTTGTAAAAACTCTGACCTTATTTTCTAGTATTTCATCCTTTTGTTGGTTGGTTGAAGTTTGGAAAATTCTTAGAAAAGCTTTTAAAGTAGTGGAGGTTGTGCAGGGGTGAACGGTTGCACACAGTCTTAAAAAACCATTCAACCATCCCAAAAAACCATGCACTCTTGACAGTGGGCTCTGCACGGGTGGCGCACGGTTTTTCAGACCATGTGGGAAAGTTTTGTGAAGTCCCTTTGTGAGACAATGGAAACCACATGGTTAGCGCACGGTTATCCAAACTTTGTGGGGTAACTATGCGTCCACTTAAAGTTTAGTTTTTTTAGTCCTGGGCCACTCGGGATTTACCATCTCTCCTTCATTCTTCCTCTCACTCAAATCTCTCTCAGGATTTTCGGTTCTCAAGGGTTGGAGAGACTCTCCTGCTCATTTTGGAAGCAAATCAAAGGTATTTCAAGGTGATTTCAAGGTGGTTTATCCCATATAACTCTCTCCTCTTAGTTTATTTGTGTTTTACTCTAGATCTACATATCTCTCTATCTCTCTCGGTTTTATAGATCTACACCTGTTGTTTGTAGATCTAGGGTTGTGGTTGCCTTGGGTGTTGTTCTTAATACTTTTGGATGTTAGGGAAGGGGATATAGATCAATTTTGGTGGTGTGTTTGTTGGATTTGAGGTGGTGTGGTAGCTTGTGGATCAATTTCATTTAAACCCTAAAGGTCTCGTTTGGCCGAGATCTACCATATGACCACAGATCTTCAACGAACCCTAGAGCAAGCTTCCTTCCCCCAAATGGATCACCATCAGGTGCTTTGGAATTGCATCTGTGAGTTCACTTTTCCCCTAGAGCACCATCTTCTAATTTCTCCTCTCTCGTGAGATATTGTGGGTTGAACATGTTAGGATTTTTTGTATATCTACCACATTCTAGGTCGATCCAAGGGTCTTTACCGGAGTATAATAATCACCTAATTCTGAGGTAGCTGGTTTGTGCCTTTCTATTGAATGTCTTTGAGTTCTATGGGAAAATTTTCCCAATACCCATAAACAGGGTATTGTGCGTTTAAAATTTTAGACCTATTTTTTTCCTGCTAATCTTTTATACTTGACTAGAGGATAATTTATTGTGAATAGAGTGTACTGTTGTGCTTTGGATTTGTTTTACCTTGCATGGTTTTCATGTTTTGACTGTTGGGTCTATTTTTCCTTTTAGGATGTTGTTTAATTTCCCATGCCTAGTGTTGTATGATGGTGTGACTGTTGTTCTGTTAGGATGATATGTTGTAGACAGCTATCCAAGTAGTTCTTGAGGTTTACATCGGCTGATACACACTGCTATACTTTCTTGACTTACATAGGGTTGTGATAACATGGTGTATAAACCATAGGGGGAATGGACGTTGAGGGCTTCTCCAGAGTGTCTGTTTTACTTACGATGCAAGACCACAAGGGGAATTGACATTGAGTTCTTCCTCAGAGTGTCTGTAGTTCCTCGATGTGGGCCATAGAGGGAATGTGACGTAAGTGCTTCCCTAGAGCGCCTTTAGTTACCGATATAAGACTATAGGGGGAATTGACGGCATGTGCTTCCTCTGAGAGTCTATGATTAAGCTGAACCAGAGGGGTTAGACAGAGTGTACTGCCTAGAGGGTTGCTTGTACTTGTTAGGTAGGACCAAAAGGGATAGGCTGTGAGTACTTCCTAGAGGGTTAACCTTGTGTTTTAGCTGCATGATTTTGTTGCTAAGTAGGACCAGAGGGGATAGGCTATGGGTACTTATCAGAGGGTTACCTGTTGGGGTTATCTTTTTTGTTTAGCTGTTGCATTTATGTAGTGGTTTGAATGATTTGAAACTTGGGATTGTTTACTATTGAGTACTTCCTTGTTTACTGCTGAGTACTTCAATGTTTACTACTTTCTGTACATACTTTCCATATATTCACTGACTTTTAGGCATAGATCTCCTGGTGTTTACCTTCTAGGATTTAATGTCACATCTTGTTTGGGCCATTCTTTTAGGCCCAAATATATTATATTATTTCAGTTATATATTAAAGAAAACACCCTTCTACTTCAGGTTAATGATTGACTGTGGAGCTTGAGAGCATGGGACGAATCTATGGCTTGCGGTTCTATGGATCTTTTTACTTTTTTTTGTTTGTACTTTGGTTTAGTACTATTTGATTCTAGCATTGTGATTTGTTTGTCTACTTTCCTAGACATATGTATCATGCATCATTCATATATATATGTGTGCTCCAATTTATTATTTCTAGTCTTCCAATGTTTACTTCGGTATAGATTATTACTACTTCGACCATTGTATATTTGTTTTACATTTGCTATGTTAATCTGCCAATGAGGGCATAGTTTCCCCCACTATCACAACCAATGTCCTTGATACTAGTCGGCAGCCTCTATAATTTGGGGAAATGTGCTTGAATCCATGTGACCAACTGGGTACGGGGCGTCTCTTGGAGGCTTCTGGAACCGGGATGTTACATATATCATTATTATTATTTCTATGAATTTCTTATAATGGAAAATGTTTATTCATTCTCTTTATCTTACATGAGTTATGTCATGATTAAATTCTTATTAAACCCTCTTCTTTTTCAACAAATTATGATTAGAAGAAAATATGAAATTATAATGAAACCTATTTATCTTCCGTTAGTTATATTAAGAGGAAATTTTATGAAACCCATTTAATTTAAAATATTTAGATATGATTACGGTTTAATTATATTATGGAAAACATATGAATTAATTTTATGATGAGATGTATATTATGTTTTAGCCATGGACAGTGGTTACTTCATAACCAAGGGTGGTGGTTGTTTTATAACAAAATATTAGTGGGACCTATATCTACCTTAAATAAAATGGGTAAATATTTATATCTCATAATATATATGGTATTGGAATGGTGATGAAAACTAGTTTAGTAACGTATGTTTTCCACTATGATAGTCTTCAATGTGAACCTTGAATACTATGAAATTTTGTGGGTTGAACCTTTTCCACTATAAGGAAAGGGATGTCACTAGGGATGGTGGTGTGTCCCACCTATGAGGTGTATGCTCCCATTGAGTGCCTTTATAAGTCTTGTAAATAAACCTTTACTACTAGGTAAATTATTTTCTGTGTATATTTATATTACACAATTTTATTTATTTTGTAAATTAAATGATCTCATGACTTGTGATATTTGATTTACTAATGATTAATAGCTTATAACTTCCAATAATTATATCTTGACCAAATATTTTGATCATTGATATGGAGGCTTGGGTTTTTCATATGTTATTCTCACATTCTCAAGCATTTATTATCACATTATTTTATTTATTTAACCATAATGAGCATCTAATCTCACCATTTTCTTATTTTTCCTTTCCCTGGGTCATAAAGAAATGTTTTATGTATGGTATTTATAAAAATATTACTAAATGGGATGATCTTTGTGGGAAAAATTTTAGATATTTCACCAGATGTAAAAAATATTTTTCATGTTTCCAATGAGACTGAACAATTATGGTCCTCGAGAATTTTTTTCTATAATGTATGGAATATTCATCTAAAATGATGTAATATCCATGTATGAGAAGCATTGGTCACTATAGTTGGTATTAGAGGAATGTTTAAGTTATACTTTAGAAACTAGGTTAATAAAACATTAGTGAGATCCCATGTATAGTTCTAAGAATATATCTTGGGATGTTTCTAAACAGAAATTTCTGGATGTGTCAAACAATAAGAAAATGAACTGAAATTTTAGTAAGGTTTAGTTTCAAAGAAATTAAATCGATGTTTGGATACTATATGTGGATGTGTCTTGGAAATAAAGTCACCTAGGGGTAATAACTCTAAAAAGGGGCCATTGAGCAGGACTTGATCATCACCTAGGCCTTGTTGAACATGTGGTTTCAAACTAATGAGAGATATAATTTGGGAATCCACAAAATCTATATAAAACACCATAAATTATTTAAATATATGGTGATCATGGATGACCACAGTTAATCCTAAGGATTCATAGATTCAAAATAAGGTGTAATTATTTATACATCTTATAAGTGTATTTTCATGAACATGTGGTTCTCTATAATGAATATTGTTAATCACACTATTTTTTTTGGTTTTAGTAAATTTTGGGAATGATAAGTATCTAGTTTAACATTGAATTAAACAAAAACAAGTTCAAATCAAAAACCAAATGGGATGGTTATTAGACTGAAGGATATATTTATTATTCCTAATTAGTTATCATAAAACATGATTAATAATTTCCATATTGTGGGAATAATCACTCATGGTAATGCCTAAAAACAATGAGAATATGTTTTATGTGAGGAGAATAAGGGAATAGTGTATAAAAATTCTAAGGAAAATAAGGAAAGAAATCTTAAGATAATGAAATAGATGAGAATATTGTTCTACCTAAGGTATTATGAATGGATTAATGTTTTAAATGTGGAATATATGGTAATTATTTAAATGGATTCCCTAAAGGGAAATATCATTAAGATAATCAGAATGGTTTCATGAGTAATGGCCATATTACTAATGGTGAAGAGACTACAAATGATATATGGAAGAAAATAAGTGTTAGGAATAATTTTATAAAGCCTAGTTAAAGGTTTGATAAATAATTTTTATGATTAAAGTATTTATTTATTAAAATTCAAGGATTATTTTATATGAATTTGATAATCTATAATGAATGTTCAGTATAATTTTTTCCTAGAGTATTTTCAAAAATATGTTAAATGGTACTTTTGGACTATAAAATTAATTTAATTACAAGGTTATATTTTAATTATGGTAAGATATCCCTCAATATGTTATTGATGTTGAAAAAATAGTGTTTATTTTTGATAAATTGATTATTGATATTGATAATGTAAAATTAACATCGTTGATGACCTTAGAAATTATAAAGGATTTAGTAAAAAATTAGTGTATATTATCATCAATAAATTTTACATCATTTTTTGGATTTGTAGAATATGTCCAATAAATTATTTTTTGTGTAATGAATAAGGAAGCATGAATGTTTTCAATGAAGTTACATTTTAATTTAGGTGATTACTAGGTTTCAAGAGAATATTTAATAAAGTTATTCACATGGTTGGTATGTGATAATGAAGAAACACATTATGATATAAGGGCCATTAATGTTAAAGTGATTTTGAGAAATTTTGTAACCTTATATATAAATTATTTACATTATAAGGGTTATAAAGTTAAAAATTTATGGATTGGTTTAAGTTTAACATTGAATTAGGTTTTATTGATTAATGTATTACATCATCATACGAAGATTTATAAATATTGGATAATAAATGCTAAACTTTTATGTCTATAGAAAGAAGGATTGAATTCTCATTCAATTACAAATCTTATTTAGTTATTCAGATATAAAAAATTCATCTCATAGAGTAAGATATTAAGTGTACATTGATCAAATAACATCCCAAGGATGAAATCATTATTATGAAATAAAAATATATCAAGTAATTATTATAATAACCTGAGATTTTGTTATTTTTTTAGATTATTTTAATATTTTTGATATTTTCACTTCACACAGCACTAAATATAGATTTTTTTATTATATAAAATCACTAATATTGGATTACATTATACACAACACCAAGGAAATCTTGCACTAGAAGAAACCATGACATGTCTTGCATTACACGCATCACCAAGTTCCTACAACACAACACTTTGTAATTTTAAATATTTAAATGATGTATTTATAACCTAGTTATTAAAAATGTAATATGAAAAGTAATGACTACTTCTAAAATATAATTATAATGTTTTTTATTATGAAAAATATAATTTTTGGTAAAGTCTTTATAAGTTTAAAACTACTATTTTCTCAAATGAACTACTTTTCATATCATTCTATGAAAAACAATAAAATTAATTTCACGCACTATTATAAATTTAATTGGGTAAAATAAACAACTTTTTTGATTTTTTAATTTCAAAATTAAATTAGGGTGAAATTTTAGTTTTTTTTGAGAAGTTTCATTTATTTATGAATAATGAAAATATTCTTTTCTATATAAAAATTTCTTTTTTAGTTTAAATAATTCTTATACTTTAAATTGAATTTTAAATTCAAAATATTTCAATAACACATATATTTATCCAATTTAGTTTATTAGAATGATTTTTCTAATGAAATTTGATATGAAAACTTATTGAACTTTTGGACATCTCTTTTACCTACCTTCTCGTCACATATGCGGGATTACTGTAAAAATTAATTCAGTTAATTTTGTGAATTTAATTTTAAAAATGTGGATACTTGGTTTTAATTAGTATGAAAATTTTGGTCTCATTTTATCAAATAAATTTTTGGTTAATAATAACTTTAGTATATTTTTATTTTCCATGGTTAAGGTTCAACTTGGTAATTAAAGGTAAAAATAATATTATAATATTGAAAAATTACCCTAACACTTGTGCTAATTTCATGAGATAAGTTTTAGTCAAATGAAATAAACTATATACAGAAATTATAACCTTTTAATCCACTTGGTTAAGAATATGACATTTATTATATTTTATTAAAATATTAGTTAAAAATCTCAAACTCATAATTTTATAAAGTAAATGATTTCTAATATAGAGTTATACATAGGATAAATTAGACTATAAAGATTAATTTGAAATATAATAAATTTATATTCACCATGATATTTTATTTTTTATTTTTATAGAATAAATATTTTAATTATAATCTTGTATAATACTGATGTAGTAATTGTTTATTTAATAGAAATATCATGTTAGTGATATTAAAAATATTAAAATAAATATAATTTTAGATAAATAATGATATAAAATAATTGTATAGATATATTATACATTTTATATATATATATATATTATATGTTTTAGTTCGAATTTATCATGTTATTAATATATTTTTATAAGAAAAATTATAAACAGTTTAAAAATTGACATAATGATACTTTAAAAAAATAATATTTTATTAAATGATATAAAATTTATAAGAAACTATAATTCTCACAGATGAATATAGTAAGGTTACACATGTCACCAATGATCCACTTGGGGTTATTTTGGCATTTTATAATTACTAAATTAACACTAAATATTAAAAAAATCTATGTAGCCATGGTATGAGTTAAAGGGTTTAACAAGGGGTTTAAAAAGATAAGGTTAATAATGTTAGATAAACCCATATAAAAATCATTGGTTTATAAGATTTAGATCCATCCTCATATTATATTCTATATAAATCAATTTTTAGCTATTTTAATTCAAAAATAAATTTATATTAATTTAATATTTTAGGAATTCTCAAGAGTTCCCCTCACGTCCCCTATAAGAGGGCATATCCTCCTTCAATTAATCATAGCACCCTAAGCGTTATATATTGACCCAACCATATAAAATTATCCTATAAACACTCATATATAAGTTATAGAGGTCATTGTCTTCCAAAATGACCATTCCATGTGTACCTAAGAGGATATCTAAAGTAAGTCCACCAAAGAAGACGTAATTGTTTTACCAATACAATTAAATTTCGTTTATTATTTTATATAATATTATTATGTTTTTCCCTAATAAAGTAGTAACTATATTATAACATATATACTGATATTTTATTATGATAATGGTTAAACCATATCCATCCCTTTATCTATTTGATGAAAAACAATATCACCATGTGTGTGTATGTACAGCTTGCTCTCTCCACATCGTGGTGTAATATGTTTTTCATCATCATCTTTAATGACTAATAATAATTATGAGTTTAATGATTATATATTATATTTATAACACAATTATTAATTTTTAATAATAATATTATTTCTTTCTTTTTTTACATCTAATTTTTTTGGAAAAGGATAACCTCGCTCTTGTATACGTATGGTTTACCATCATCATGATGCGATGTGACTCGTTATTCACCTATATATTACATGGATGGAAAAAAGGAATAATTTTAGGAATATATATGTTATACATGTCATTAAAATTATTCTTTAATAATAGTACATCATATTATATCTTTCCATTTATCCTAAAAATAAAATGAAAACAACGTTCAAACGTACATACGACCTACCATCTCTAGGAACGGTGTATTAAATTTATCATTAATTATTTTTATAAATACTTATATAATGAATATATAAGAAATTAATATAATGTTTTATATTCTTTTAATAATTAAATCATTATATAATTATGATAATCAAGAATACAAATTCAAATCATGTACGATTAACAAGGCAGTTATTACCTGAAACACTACTTTAACATGGAATTGTCAATAATTGAGTAATATAAAATCCTAAATGAATCATATATGATATAATAAATATTATTATTATTCTAGTATAAGTTAGTAATTTTTTATAATCCACTATACAAGATTTTTGGACACATATAGAGGGAATCAGATCTAAGGTAAGTGATTTTTTGTCTCACCTTTACTTCTGTGAGACACATGCATCATACAATACTTTTTTCTTATACGTATTTTATATAATTCCCATGATTATATTTTATATGTTTTAAACATAATATTATCATATTTTCATATATATATATATATATATTTTTCTTTCATAGGGAATCTAATTCAACTGATTATAAAGTTGTAAGGTTTATTTCCATAATCTCATTATTATTGGGATTGTTTATACATATGTATCTTTTGGGAAATATTTATCTTTGATATCCTTGTTTCTTAAAACTATTTTAAAACGTATTTATAATATTTTTCTAAAAAAATTAACTAATTTTATTCATTTATGACTTTTTATTATATTGTTTTAATGGAATATTTTGTCTCTTTCCAGGTGAGGCACTTCTTATCTTTTTCGATAAAAGTATGAGAAGAATATTTTTTAAACTAATAAGGCATTGAAATTTTTTATTATTTCATTAAGCCTTATTACCTTTAATCATACCTTCAATTATTACAAGGATATTTTAAAAAAAAATCCTTTTCAAATTTCATGGAATTTCATGAAAAGAAAAAAAATCAAAGAAGAAAAAACATTTTCATCAAAAAAGGTTTTAAATGGTTTTTCATGATTAACTTATATATATTCAAAGGAAATGGTTTTGATATTGTTTCATGTTTTAAAAAGTTATTTTTGAATAAATTTCTGTTTCCGTGTGATCTTTCAAAATATGTCCCCATATAAGATGACATATTTTTTTATAGTTCATCAATATCATTCATGTTCTTTCTCTAATGGTTTCTATTTTGATGGAATGGTGTTCAAGAAACCAACTATGTTCCACAGGTTATGATTTTGATGAAATGATTTTTAAATAGGTTTCTTTTCCAAAGGTTATGATATGATTACATGTTTATTATTCTCATTTCATTTCATGGGTTATGATATGATTGGTTTCGATATTGTGATACAAATATGTATGATTTCATTATGATATGGGTGGGACCTATATCTCCCTATAATGAATTGGGTATAGATATATAACTCATGAGATATACATGATGAAAATGTGTGAAAATATGGTTATGGGAGTGAACCATTACTACTAAGATAATTATGGGTGTCGACCATGACTACCAAGATGGTATGGGAAGTGAACTCATACTACTAAGATGGCCTTGGCTGCAATGCCTTGCCTACTATAGAAATAATTTTATTTGCTTATGTGTAAGTAATAGTTCCATGTTTTATTCCTATGTTACGCTTTCATGGATTATTTTATTTATTTCCTTATGATACATGTTTTATGAACTACCAATCTAAATTCTATGATTCAAGTTTATGATCTTTCATATGCAAGTTATGGTCTTCTATTTTTAATGATCATGTTATCAAACCTTTATTCTCATGGTTATGTTTACCTGTTACTACTAATTACACTTAATAAGCATCTGATCTCACCCTTTTTTACTCATGTTTCCTTTTACCTAGGTTATAATGAAAGGTTAATGTTAGGGGTACTAAACGAGAAGGCCTTTGTGGGATATGTTGAAGATATTTTACCAAATTATAATAATTTGTTCTAGGTTTCCAATGTCACTAAACTAATATGGTTTTTGGGAATTTATTTTTTTAATGTATTAAGTATTTTGAAATAGTGATGTGAGGTATATGTACGAAATGAGAGGGTCGCTATAGTTGGTATACCAGTGACGGTTTAGTTAACCTTTGAAAACTATTATGATAAAACTTAGTGACATAACTAGTTATATTTATAAAGATATTTCTATATATTTCTCAAATAATATGCCTAAGGTGTTATATATTTAAAATATGGTGTCATGATTTTGGTATCCTATATTTAATTTTTCATGATTATGGGTTTTTATTCTATGATAATTATTTCCCACACTTTGATTTTTGGTCTTAGTCATTAGTGGTAACTAGAAGGAACAATGTTAACATTAAATTATTCAGATGTTGAAAGTATAGGTATTATGAAAATTTAATTCTTAAATTGAAATCTCTTAAATATAATCAAGAAGTTGGTATGAGTATTGGTTACACTACTGAGGATAATGATACTAAAAATGACATATAAAAGGTATGGGGTTCTCTTAATACATTCTTTACATTAAACATGAGAATCAGGATAAGATTAAGGTTCAGGAACCTTAAGACATTATTTTTATTTCATATTCGAGAAATGATTATGATGTTTAATCTAACGTAATGGTTTGAGAATAAATATGGATGATTGAAGTGTTTATATGATGATATCCAAGAATAATTTAGTAAAATTTAACTTAATATTTTGTGGGATAATAGAACATCTAATGATTTTACGACCTTAGGTTTTCCTTAAGTGTTTAAGAGCATATGATGAATTGTATTGGTACCCATTAAAATAAATTGAGGTAATAAGGTGATATTTTTCCAAAAAACCTAATTAAGGGATGGAAAACAACATAATATATTCCTGATGATGAGATAATGAAATTTGGATAAAGATATATTGGATATGAATTTGTAAATTGGATGGTAATTATTTCCTTGTAATTTATTAATGATTTATTGAAAAGTTTTTATGCTATCATGGATTAAGTTTAAAACTTTTTGGACTAAAGGAATATATCTTATAAACATTGGAAGAATGAAACAGACATGTTTTCAAAAATTATGTACGGTAATTAAGGATATTTCTATATTTTAAGTGAATATATGATTAAGGTGTTCACATGTTTGGAATGTGAGAACGAAGAACTGCTTTATGATATATAGGAGAAAACTGTTAATCTGATTTAGTGAACCTCTTTCTAAAGTTTTGGATTTTCAACTTTTAGTAAGATTATAGGATTATCTATTTATGGAATGTTTAAGTTATTCTTTGAATAATTTTTTTATATGAAAGTATTATCTCATCATAGGTGGATTTATAAATATTTTATAACTTTTTCTAACCTTTAATGAAGATAGATAGAATAACCTATTTTTATTCTCATCATATACTAACACTTAAATAATGATAAATTCAACATCATTTCTTATAATATGAGATGAATTATAAATTGGTATAGGAAAACAAATGTGTAAAGTTATGCTGAAATCAAGTAAGTATATCTTCTCTTGATAATTATTCAACATCAGAAAAGAATAATGAAGTAAAAGTTTGTCATATTATCATAATTATTGATGATATCAATGACCTATTTCATGTTTTATTAGTTTATGTTTTTTTGGTTATTAACATTATCTAAATCACACACATTATTGTAATCAATTATATTTATCAATCTCTATGATTATTTATGCTTTTCTTTAATGCCCAAATATTTTCCTATGTTTTCATATGTGGAAACCAAGTTATGAGTTACTTTGGGTAACCGTTATGTTTCTAACATTACGTTTAAAAGTATGGTTTTGTATTTTTTTATTATTTCATATTCAATTAAATGCAATTTCAATTATTAAACCGTTGATAAACTAGATGAATTTCGATGGCGAAATTCATTTTAAGCAGTGTAGAATGTAACACCCATTGATTTTGTGAATTATTTTTTCTAGATTAATTTAATCTTTTTGATATTTTCACTTCACACAACAGTGAATATAGATTATGGTTATTATACACTAGGTTTTTATTGGGTTATATGCAACAGCAAGAGAAACATGAACTTCACGCAATCATGACTTGGCTTGTGTTACAAAAAACACTGAGTTTCTATGAAACAAAACTTTACTATTAGAATTATTAAAATGAGATATTTATAACCTATTTGTTAAACTTCTGATATGAATATTAAAAAAATACATTTCATATATGAGTTATAATGGTTATTGTATTAAAAAATGTAATTTTTCTAAAGCCTTTATATGTTTAAAACTATTATTTTCTAAAACTAACCGGTTTTCATGTCCTTATATGAAAAAAAATAAAAAAATTGTAAACACTATTATAAATTAAATTATATATAATAAATATATTTTTTGAATTAGGAATATCATGGTTAACTTATAGTGAATTTTTAGTATTTTTCTGAGAAGTTTCATTTTTTGATTAATACAGAAAAATATTGCATAATAGATAAAAACTACCTTTTTAGTATAAATAATTATTATAAATTAAATTTATTTTTAAAATCAAAATAGATTGATAATAAACATAATAATTCAATGTAGGTCATTAGAATCATTTTTAAAATGAAATTAGATATAAAAACATATTGAACTTTTCAACATATCTTTTACCCATCTTCTCGCCAAATCTATGGGATTAGTGTTACAAATTAATTTAGTTCCTTATATTAATTGAATTTGGAAAAATATACATACATGGTTTTCAATAGTATAATTTTTTTATTAGATGAACTTATTTTTTGGCGAATAAAATATTTAGTATACTTTATTTAACACGGTTAAAGATGATCTAGGTAATTAAAGGTAAAAAAAATATTATAAAATTATGAAATACCCTAATATTTTTCATAATTTCATTAGATAAATGGTATTATAATATAATAAACATTTTGATGAAATTATTAAAAAATTTATCCACATGGGTGATAATATGACATTTATTATATTTCATTTAAATATAAGTTAAAATGTTATACTAGTAATTTTAATAAGTAAATAATTTTTAATATAGGGATATACATAATAAAAAATATAATATAAATAATAATTTGAATGAAAATATAGTTATATTCATCATGGTACTTTATTTTTAATTTTTAGATAATAAATATTTTAATTAATGTCTAGTATAATAATGATGGAGTAATTCTTTAAATAATGGAAATACCATGTAAAGGATATTAATAATATTAAAATAAATATAATTTCACATAATTAATTAAAACCACTGATTTTATAGACAAATTAGTAATGTTATAGATATATTAACTGTGTTAGTTCAAAGTTATCATGTTGTCATTATATTTTTTAAAAGACCAATTATAAATAGTATCAAAATTGACATAAAGGATACTTCTAAGTAAATAATATTTTATTATATGTTATAAAATTACTAAAAATATATAATTAGAAAAAAACTAGAATAAGTTTAAATATTTCATCAATGATCCAATTGGGGTTCTTTTAGAATTTTATAGTAATTATATTAACCCTAAAGATTAAAAAGCTATGTTGACTTGGTAAGAGTTAAAGGGTTTAACCAAGGGTTAAAACCAAAATATAAGGTTGATAATGTAACCTAAATTTTTCTAAAAATTATTGGTTGATATAATTTTTACCTATCCTCATTTTACATTCGAAAAAACTCACTTTTGAGATATTTGAAATCTAAAATCAATATAAATTAACTTAATATTTTAAGAGTTTCTTAGAGTACCCCTCCCCACTCATATAAAAGGAATCATCCTCCCTCAATTACTCACACAACCTTGAGACTCCTATCTCAAAAAACCCCTAACAAATTATCCTCTCAACATTCTTAGTTATGTTTTAGAGCTCATGGTGTTCAAAATCACCATACGTGTGTACATACGGCTTACCATCTCCAATTCATGGTGTAATCTCTTTTTCATCATCGTCTTTTATGAATGAGAATTTTGTTGAGTTTAATGATTATATATTGTATTTATTATATAACTATACTTATATAATAATAATATCAAGTATACAATTTTACTATATGATATTTTGGGTAAATGATAATGTTTCTCATGTATACGTATGACCGGCCATCTTCGAGCTGCGATGTGACTCATTATTCATATATATATTACATGGATGGGAATAAGGATTAATTTTATGATTATATATTTTATATATGAAATTAAAATTATTCTGAAATAATAATATATTTTCTACTTTCTTTTCTTTTAACCCATAAAGAAAATTAAAATAACGTTAATGTGTATGTACGATCTACTGTCCCTATGAATGGTGTATTTCATTAATAATTAAAGATTATTATAAATAATTATATACTTAATATATTTGATATTTATATCAGGTGTTATATTGTAGAAATAATTAAATCATTATCCATGAATGATAATTAATAATACTAATTCAAATCATGTATAATTATATGGTGTTCATTACCTGGAGCATTACTTTAACAAGGAATTGTTAATAAATAGGTAATATAAAGTCATAAATGAATCATATATGATATCATAAATAATATTATTATTCTAGTATAAGTTAATAATATGTTTAAATAAATTATATAAGTGTTTTTGACACATATAAAGGGAATCATACATAAGGTAATGTATTTTTGTCTCACCTTTACTTTTGTGAGACACATGAATCATACACTACTTGTTTCTTCTATATGGTGTATATAATTCTCATCAATGACTTTTATAAATCTTAACCATAATATTATTGTATTTTTATATCCATGTTTTTTTCTTTCTTTAATGAGGAATATGATTCATCTAATTATAAATTTTTAAGGGTTATTTCTACAATCTCATTATTATCGGGATTGTTTATACGTAAGTATCTATTTGGAAATATTTACCTTAGATTTCCATGTTTCTTAAAAATGTTTCCCATAGTAATTTAAATATTATTCTAAAAAAAATTGGAGGTCCTTTTTACTCATGCATGACTTTTTATTAAATGGTTTGAACGGAATCATTTTTCATTTTCCAAAAGTGGTTCTTTTTAAATTTTCTAGTAAAAGTACAAGAGGAATTTTCTTTAACATATTCGGCATGGACATATTTTTACGCTTTCATAAAGCCTTATTACATTGAACCTATCTTCAAAATCTTACATGGTTATTTTGAAATACAATTCTTTATTTTAAAATAGAATGGAATTTTTATAAAAGAAAATGATTTCAAAATGAAAGGATATTTTTCTCAAAAAATATTCTAAATAATTTTTCATGATTCATTTATATGTATTCAAATTGGTTTGAAATGAAAGGGTTTTGAATGTGTTTTATGCATTAAAATTTTATTTTTAAGGAAGTTTAATGTTCCAAGTTATCTTTCAAAATCCTTCCTCATCTAATGTGACGTACTTTGTTATAGTTCAGGAATACTGTTCAGGTTCTTTCCCTAAATGGTTTATGTTTTAATGGCATGGTGTTTAAGAAACCAACTTCATTTCATGGGTATTAATTTGATGAAATGATTATGAAACCTGAATATGATCCACGTGTTATGATATGATTACATGCTTATGTTTCTCATTTCATTTAATGGGTTATGATATGATGGTTTATGATCTTATAGCATGTGTAAGTATGATTTCATTGTGAGATGTGTGGGACCTATATCTCCCTATGATGCATTAGGTGAAGATTTAGATATCATGAGATAAACATGATGGACCTTGTATGCCAAGATGGTTGTAGGAGTGAACCACGACTAGAATGATAGTTTTGGGAGTGAACCATGACTACCATGATTATATTGGAACTGAACCCATACTACTAAATTGGCCTTGTCCGCGATGCCTTGACTACTATGGAAATAATTTATATGCTTATGTGTCTTCCATAGATCCATGTTTTCTTCCTATGTTATTCTTTCATGTATCATGTTCTTTAATTTATTATGATTCTTTTCTTATGAGCTACCAATATTTATGACCTAATTCAAGTTTATGGTATTTGATATGTAGTGTGTGATATTCTATTTTCAAGATCATGTTCTCATACCCTTATGCTCATTATTTTGTTCACGTACCTCCATTGTTTATCCTTACTAAGTATACGATCTTGAACTTTTTTATTTTTTTTAATTTTCCC
This sequence comes from Viscum album, assembly GCA_963277665.1. NCBI lineage: Eukaryota > Viridiplantae > Streptophyta > Magnoliopsida > Santalales > Viscaceae > Viscum > Viscum album. The sequence goes on along the minus strand of OY728156.1, from coordinate 1,424,428,494 downwards.
TAGGTTTTAATGAACAGTTTTAGTTATGTGTACTAAATGGGAATATATTTATACGAGATTTTGAAGATCCTTCACCAAATTAGAAAATTATATTCCAAGTTAAGTTTCCAAAGGCACTAAACTAATACGATATTTGGTTGTGTATTTGTGTAATGTATTCAGTATTCCTTAAAATTGATGTATTGTATATGTATGAAAATATTGGGTCACTATAATTACATTTTCATATGTTCTTATTATATGTGGAAAAGAAATCCACTAACATTAGTAAAATGATATTAAAATTAAATTTTGTCATATTATCATCATTTTTTAAGACAAGAATGACAGTTTTCATGCCACTATGGTTTGTATATTTGTGGTGCCTAAAATTATCTTTTTCATGATCTTTTATCAGTCTACATTAGTATTTGGGTCATAGATTTCTCTTATATTTCTATGTTTTCAGATTTTATCTATGTCCCCCTTTTTGGAATCCTATTATGTGTTATTATATATAACATTCACTAATCTATTTCAATTTTTCAGGAGGATATTTTATTAACCCTTTTAGGATGTTGGTTTCTATGACTGTATTTTAAAATTTTATATCGTTGATTACAAATAATAATTTCAAGAGTGAAATTCCCTTTAAGGGGGTAGAAGGTAACACCTTTAGATTTGGTGAAATGTTGTTTCAATGGAATTTACTCTTCCATATATTTTCTTACACGCAACACTGGGATTATCTTGAGTTACATGATAAACTGAGTTTATCTTGTATTTCATGTAAAACTAAGTTTAAACTATGTTATATGAGGCACTAAGTAGTTCTAGTGATACACATAATAATTATTTTATCTTTTGTTACACACAACACTGAGATTAAAATGAAATGTGAGACACTATTGAAATATTATTATTTAATATGATATGTGTCACCTATCCATTGAAAAGATGGGAATTAATATAAATAACTATATTTTGAAAATATATTTTTCATACATGTATATATATTTAATTCATTGGTGATAGATTAATTAGTATTGAAAATTTATTCCTCTTCAAAATAAAGGAAACCATTTTATAAAAACTATTTTTATTCACAAAAACATGTTTTACCTCAACAAAATAAAAAAAAATACAATTTGGTGAATAATTTTAATAAGATATATATATAATAAATTCAATAAATTTTTTAAATTTATTCATATCTATTATCTAGAAAAGAGATAATATTGAATCTACATTTATTCTTAAAATGATATTTTTAAAAAGTAGTTTTTGTTACATTTCCATGTTTATTTAAAATATAATTTTTACCAATTTTAGAAATTTTATATAATAAAATAAACATAATGTTACGGATTCATAAAATCCAAATTAACTTATAGTAAAACTTTTGTATTTTTCTGAAAAGGTACATTTTTTGATGAATATTGAAAAATAATTTTTTTGTTGAAAACTATAATTTAATTTAATTTATTTATAAACATAAATTATATTTTCAATTCATTTGAAAGTATAATTTGTTCAATTATAAATATATTAATCTAATTTAGTTCTTTTTAGTCAATATCATATTGAATCTTGATATGAGAACATTGAAAACTATCATTTTCTCTATAAAAAACATGCTTTCTCATCGGGTTTTCTATATTAATTTAAAATTAAAATTTCCCACTTAGGTTAAAAGAATTTTTTTAAAAATTATTTTATAATTGTAATAATCATATTTTATATTGTCTAGTATGTTAAATATAATTTTTGGCCAAAATGAATAGTATAATCAATAAAAATTATTTACTGAGGTTAGGGTAAAATGGGTTTACTATGGGATTAAACTAGAAAGATAATGGTCAAAATGAACTAAAAATTGGTTGGAACTCATTTTATAGGAAATTTAGACCTTAAAACTGAATAATAATTTTTAAATTCTTTTTATATAAAATAAATTTGGTTGTAACTATTTCCTTTAATAATTTACAAGTGTGTCACTCAACTCAATTACAAAAGGGAACCCCTTCTTATGTCCTCGCCACACAATAAAAAACTTTTAGATAAGCCAAATATCTACCCTAATATCTTCCCAAATTCAATCCAATCACAAAATAAGCCTTATTTTGATTATAAATCCATCCATTGAAGGATTGTTTTGCAATCCTAAGGAGGATACACAAAGAAGTGGAAATGGTCTTGAACACGCATTTTTATTTTATTTCTTCCTCTACATCATTATATTATTATAAAAATATGATTATACAATAAAAATAGTATCTTATATATACTTATATGTTATTATGTTAATTTAATTACATAAAACAATCTCTAATTCCATCAAATGGGTTGTCAAATCATTATTTGTGTGTATGTCAGACTACAGCCTCACGAACTTGTGTCATTCATTTTTTCATTAAAACCTCTCTCAATTTGACATAATGGTGAATTAATTATAAATTTATGATATATTTGATATTATTATACTTATTGAACTATTATATCCCATATACCTTCATTGTTTCTATTTTTTGTAGTATAATAATGTCACTCATGTCCATGGCAGACTACCGCCTCACGAAGCGATGTGATTCCTTTAGGCTTACATGGATTTTAATAAGAATAGGTATAATTAAAATATATTATATATATGAAATAAAAATTATTATGAAATTATAATATAACATTTTTCTCTCTTTCGATCAATAATTTGAAAAAATTCAAATAACGTTCATGCATACGTACGACCTACCATCTCCTATAATAGTGTATTCTATTTTCTATCCCTATATTTTATCGGTTAAAAAATACATATATACTGAATATATATGATATTTATATAGTTTTTAACATTATGGACATAATTAAACTATGATAAATTTAATAGGGCCAAAAATAACCAATCAAAACATACATGAAAAACAAAAAAGTTATTATTGGAAAGGTGATTAAAATATAGAATTATTAATAAACAGGGAAGAAAAAGTCATAAGTAAATTATATATGGTTTCAGGTATATGTGTATGGTTATGTAAACGATTAATAATAATCTTAAATTTATTATATTGGATGCTTGAAAGTGTTCAAAAGAATTAAATACTTAATATTAAGGGATTTCCATCTCACTTTTACATTCTATGAGATAACAATCCGAATTCACAACATGTTTCTTTTATGAGTTTTATATAAGTAAAATTATTGTATTTTTTGATTACTCTACATAAAATTATTTTTATTTAAATAATCATTTTACGATATTACTTATATGGGATTTATGGTACAAAATATACCAAATCAGTAAGGGATTTTTGACTCAATTTTCCTTAAGACATATGTTAGGTTTTGTTATGCTTCTATCTTACATTAAATATTTTATATACTACCACACTAACATGTTATATAAAAAATACTCAATCATTAATTATATTATATGTTTCATTTGTTTTAATTATTTTATGGGTATTATGATTCAATGTTACCAAATTGGTAAGTGTTTTATGTTACAATCTCATCATTTGTTTTCATTGTTCAGTATTATACTTCCAATATTGAAAGATTATAATATGTATTTTAGAAAAATAATAATTATTTAATCCTCTAGTTATTAATATAGAATACATGTTTACATTTATTTTTATGACTTTATGTAATCTATATTTCAAAATAATGTTTTTAATAATATTCACATTTATTTCTCTCTTCGATCGAAAACACTTTTTGTTCCAAAAAATGATATATAAATGGTTTTCAAAAATATCATTAACATTTTAAAATGGATTATTATTATTATTTTTACCAAATAATATTTTTAACAAAATAAATTAAATAAATATTCATTTTATTATCCAAACAATTATTATTTGGATTTTATGAAATATGGGAAAAAATATTTGTTTTTAACATGCACAGTATGAACAATTTCAATTGCTTTCATGGATGCTCAATTATTTCATTCTTCCCTTATAATATTTCAAAGCTTTTTAGAGAAAATTATTTCCTTATTATTTGTTATATTTTTTAGATTTTATATTACTGATTTCAAGGTAAAATGGGATATTGAAATTGTTCTAAAAAGTTTTCTTCAACGCTGAAATGATATTTCCCTCAAGAAATGTTTTAAATTCTTTTAAAAGATTCAATTTTAATATTATATTCAACAAAATGTTATTTAAATTTTTTTTATGAATATATATTTTTAAAATTATATTTTCAAATAAATATGATATTCCGCAAGAAATGTTCAAAGTGATTTACATTTCAATATCATTCAGTCTTAAAGATGGAATCTCTTTATGTAACTTACTATTTAATAATGATATGCACCAATGATAAAATATTTATAAATTTTACAAATGTTTTATGATGATAATATGTTTATGAAACCTTTTTCTCTTCCACAGGTTATACCATGATAAAATATTAATGAAACCCATTAATTTTTTCATAGGTTATACATTGATAAAATAATGAAATGATTATAAAACCTATTTCCTTTAAAAAGTATTTTTTATAATGAATTGTTTATAAACCCCATTTCACTTCATGGGTTATAATATAATGAAATATATATGATCTTATAGAACACATTTGTATACTTTTTATTATGTGATGGTGGTTACTTTATAACCAATGATGGTGGTCATGTTATAACAAAGGATAGTTGTTACGTTATAACCAAAGATGGGTGGGATCTATATCCCCCTATAATTAACTAGGTAATGAATTATATCACATGAGATAGAAAGGAGTATAATAAATATTGAACTTATTTATGTAAGGGTCTTTTTCCACTATGATGGTCTTGGGGGGAAACCATGACAATTGTGGTGTTTTTTGGAGTGAACCCACTTCACGTTTAAGAAAGGGATACCACTGGGGATGGTTTTGGGTCCCACCTTAGAGGTATAACTGCCCATTTAGTGATAAAATAATTCATTGTAATGAAATTTAACTTCCAATAAAAGGATTTTCTATTCTTTTTTTATTCCATGAATCTTTTTCTTGTGCCAATATTATTATCTCATGAATCATGTCATTTTATTTGCTTATGATTCGTGTCCTATTAATATACAATAATTATATCATGACCCAATATTTTGATCTTTTATATGGAGGTTATGGTTTCATATGTTATTATCACATTCCCATACCATTATTCTTATATTATGTTTATGTTTTTCCCTTATTTACCCTTATAGAGTGTCTAATATCACCCTTTTGTTATGTTTCCTTTCCCATGTTATGATGAAATGTTTTATATAGGTTGTTTTTATAAAGAGTACTAAATGGAATTATATTTGTGGGGAAAATTGAAGATCTTTCACTATATTATAAGTTTGTGTTCCAAGTGTCCAATCGAACTAAACTATTATAGTCCTCGAGAATGTGTTTGAGTAATGTAAGGAATATTCATCTAAAAAACTAATATTCATGTATGAGACACCTGGGTCACTATAATAAATGATTATAGGATTAATTTTTTCCTAAATGTATACTATTATATATATTTATATATATTTATGCTTACACCATGTCTATAATCCAAGGTTATCCCATTAGGTTGACTGGATCCTTGTCATATTCCCATAAAAGAATATAGTTCAGTTGAATATGGTGGAACATAAACCATCATCATAAGATATATTCATTTCATTTAGATATGATAGGGCTAGAGGAATCAGGATCCTGAAAATCATGAATAGATATTTTGGAATGAGGTTTATAATTTTCAAAATAGATCATATATCCTAAATCCACATTTTAGATCATTTTTTGAAATTCATATAAACAAATGTTAGAGGAATTAAGGTTTACTATAAATTTTTTCATGGAAAGTGGATTAATATAGAATGTATTAACTTCGTCCACATTTATATGGTGGAATTTAATAGTTTTATTTCATTTAAATATCACCCAATTATTTTTTCTAAGCCTTACAAGGGAAAAGACATAGTGAGAATGAACTCAACATTTCCTCAGGAAGCCTTTTGTTGGGATTGAACCAATCAAAATTTCTGACAAATTTTTTTTAAATCATTGAATTGTTCTTAGGTGATGCAATTTGATATAATATTATTTTGAGACTCAACTTTATTCTAAGATTCCCTTCTTTTATTTTCAACCTCATATGTAAAATTTAACATGCATTTGGAATTTTAAGGCCATAGAAGTCAACCAATTAAGCTTCTTCTTATAGTTTAAATGATTTTTAAAAAATATTGGGAAATAGTTTTTATAATAATTTATATTTAAAACCATAATGAATATTATGCCAATACTAGTGTATAAAAATTAATGGTAGGAACACACATTTTAGGTTAATTATCTTCATATCAAGTGATAGAGAGGTTATTGAATTATATTTTCGAGAATAATATGACATGTTACGTTATGTTTTTGATAAAGATGCAAGGATGTCCTAATTTAAATTAGGGATCAACTCTATTTATAATTCCCTACACTTAAACATTACATAATATTGATTTTTAAGTCAATAATTAATTATCTTACATTTGAAGGTCATTTTACTTTAATTTTTTAGAGAATTAGGTCATAACTTGTTCATAACAAAACCATGAAAAACAAAGTGAATACTAATAATTAGTATCCATTTTTCTAAAAATATAAAAAATAAAAAATAAATCACTATTTAATTTCATGGAAAATATCCATGACTTTCACCTTGATTTATTCCTTTACCATACCCATCCTTACGTCTAGTAAAAATAAATTTAAAATGTGACATAAGCACAAAAGAATAATAAGAGATACAAAAAGAATGAAAATTGTTAGTTAAATATATAAGATCCCACCTTTTTCGGTCAAGGTTACCATGGGTTCATGGTAATTTTAGAAGATTTAAAGAGGGTTTGGGCTGCTTATAAACAAGATGGTATAAAACTCTTCTTCAGATCATTTACATGACATGTAAATTGATTAAAAATCATATAATGTTCGGGTTTTTTAATAAAATAATATAATATGATAAGTTATTAGTGTATTCCATTGAAAAATAATTACATTATGTGTAACTGAATTGCACACTATGAAATTCTGCATCCTACTATTTTAATGTATGTTGTGTGGTTGATTTTTCATTTCATCTCATTATAGTATTATCCTATCAACCATAGGGAGTCTTCCCTAAGAATTTAGAGTTCCAACCTACCTTCCATATATCCAAATAACATAGAGAATCACTAGTAAGTCATTTTGGTTAGGCTTTCCCTTCTCTCTCTTGGTTCTTTAACCATTGCGGTGAAATCCCTTAACTGTGTGAATTGTTTGTTTTGGTCATGATCATTTTTTATCTCGGAACCACTTAGATATCATAAACACCTTCTTGTTATTAGGATTTTTCCATTATAATCATTTTTATATCATTGATTAATGTTATGGGTTCTAAATCATAACTATATAGTTGGAAATTTTCAAATTATATGTAGTTTTGTGATTTTGCTAATGTAACATTTTCCTGAATTGAATAAATAATGAATGGTATTATTAATTTTAGGTTATTGGCTTAAATTCGTTATTGAACTGGGTTATGGATATCCTTTGGCTGAGTAAACATTGAATATAATTGAATTCAATAATGGATTAATGTGGGTTTATGATGAAATGGAACCTTATATGATTTCTTTATATATAATCCTTAAGTTTTGGCTTACTGCTTCATATTTTAATTATTGATCCTTTATGATATAAATGAAAGTGGTAATTAAAATAAAAATGGTAATTACTATAATTTACCATTTATTCTTATTGATGTGATATTTTGATGTCCATGATACTATGACATATCTTATGTTCCTTCCTAAAATGCTTATATATTGTGTGTGGTCCTATAACTTTCACATATATATAATATAATGATGATATTGAGCGAGCATGAATGAGTCTCATGTTGTAATGCTTACAATGAGTGGGAACAGCCCAGTCCCATGTTAAAATGCTTCTAGGGATTTAACCCATATTTTGTAATGATTGTAACGATCTGACCTGGATCATTGTGATTTTACAATGGTTATAAGGTTTTGTTTTTCATGGCCATGTGATATGCTCAGAGATGTTCTTCTATTGAGATGAATCTAGTTGTTTTTTTATTTTATTAATTATTGAATTAATTGACACACACATTTAACATTTTATTTCATACACCTCATATCATATTGGTAAGTTTATTCATAGTGGTTTCAAGCTACTATGTTATACTCACACCCTATCGGGTGGATTTTGGTACATGAGAAGATTACATGAATGTAGGTCTGGATAAGGGAAAAAGACCTTGTAGTTGATTTTATTTTCTTGATGGGATAAATTTTGGAAGTGGGACTGACATGGAATTCGGGGCTTTGTATTTTTTATTATTTATTTGATTCTACTAGTCTTTTACCTGTATTATTTCTATCATGACATTTAGTTGAATAATTTCACTTCATTACATTATTTCTTTATTATTTATTGGATTATTCAGTCGGATTCTGTTGTTGGTTTCCACTATGTCTACACATTGATTTCTTTTTTTTATATAGATTATTTCATCTATTTTTACATATCATACCAGAGGGAATTGTCCCCCATTTTACATTTCACACCCTCGCTTCTAGATGAAAGCCTCTGGTATACGGGGACGCATGCTTGAGGTCTCGTAACCAACCCTTTTTGGCCATATGAGAGAGTTTCAAATCAGGGATGTTACAAACATTAATTGAAGGATATAGTTTTCTTTTCTATTTGTATTCTTTTGGGGAAAGGTATAAAGGATACTAGGATGTGTTGGGACTTGGTAATAAGCTTGTTCAAGAGAGTAGCTAACCCATTAATGGGGAAAATTTTGAGCTCCCAAGTGTGGTATTGTTGTTTATATTATGTTATTTTTATAGTTGATGTTACATCACCTTGGGGTATTCACAAGGTGTGTGAGGTTATTGTTTTATGATGTTATTAATTATTGATATTTGTAATTTTGGCATGGTATGGTAGAAGATGAGTATGAATGCATTCTAATAGGTAAATAGGGATATATATTTAAATTCATTCCTCATGATAGGGACGTATTTTTTCCCATGTGATATACATTTTCCTATTTAACTATTATATTATATGTATTTTATAAATGATAAATGAAATTAATTTACATGTCATGCTAAAAAACTTGTACGACATATTTAGAGAGACCAAGATTTGGTGATTCTCTTTTGTATTCTTTTGTTGAAGTTGATGTTATTTCTAGACACTACATTAAGGTGTGTGTTTTTCTTATAGATAAAAGTCTCCTTGTCGTCTTCGACTTGAGGATCTAGGGAGTGGTAATCAGCATACTCCTATCATAGATTAACTGGATATACCTATAGTTTCTAATGATCATATAGATGTTCAAATTACTGAAAACTTCTTGAGGGTCATGATATCCATTGAAATTATAATTACTCAAACCATGCTTTCAATGTATGAGCTCAAAAAACGACTCAGTTGTAGAATCTACCTATGTTTACTAGTAAAGGGGGACCCCAAGGAGCTGAGTTCATGATTGAGTCAGTCCAGATCATCATTATGCACCTTGATACACCTATATATAGGGATGAATCTTTTTACACATATCCTTCTTGGACCATCCAAACTTCATTGGGATATTATGGGGGGAGATAGAAAGTATGATAATCTATCTTGGAAGAATATAAAAATGATTTCTTAATCCATTTATATCTCGAGACATTAATCGATGAAAAACCTCATGAGTTCATGCATCTAAGATAAGAGGGAATGTAAATTCTAGACTATGTGGTAAATTTCACCAACCTGCAGTTCTTTGTATAATCTTTAGTAGCTGATGAGATCTATAGGGTGAGATTCTTTTAGGATGGTATTTTTTATGAGATGATGTCTCATGTGAATTTTTTTTGTTTGAACAGTTTTAAGGATGTCATAAACTAGGAACTCATCATAGAAGGGAATTTGAGAGGGTTATTGAGTATTATACATGATATTTTAGTAGGGTGCACCAGGATCTCTTCTTCATGTAAAAGAAGCATGTCTATGACAATTTTTTCCAAAGAAATAGTGGGCATAGAATTCAAGGTAGTGAATGTCCATCTCAAAACTATGTTCCATTGAAGTGTTATCTGTGTGTAAAGTTTTTCCACAAGATCCCATAGTGTTCTTACCCTACAGTTGAGTGACATATATCTAGTAGACAGGTTTATATTCATATGTTTTGTGCAAACATTCTACAGTAGAACAATGGTAGGGGATTAGGATAGGCACCTAGGATGGAAAGGGGCTTAGCTACACCTCACTAGGCTAGTAGATGGATTTACACTGGGTGTTTAGGATAAGGAAGGGATGTGGTACACTAGTGAATGACAAGTAGTTCCATATAGGGGAAATATCTTAGAGTTTTTATACTAGAGACCAGGGAATAGGGACCAGTTAGCTGCATGTTATGAAGACTACTAGAGCTATCAAGGATGCAGGAATTTCTACTATTAGAGGTACAATTCTTGTATCATCTACCTTGTCTTTATTTTTGTTCGATAAAAGAGCATCACATTATTTTCTATATTATATTTTTGAAAATAATTTGGGAAAATTTGTGGAAATATTGGATGGTTCTTTGACCATAGACACACCGTTAGGAGTGTGAATAGAGAATATTAAATGTTGCAAGGCATGTTCTCTATAGATTGGTGGTTACAAATTATTTTGAGAATCATTCATGATATAAATGAAAAGATTAAAATTAATTATTAAAATGGATTAGTTAGTTAAATTAGAGGCTCATATCGACTATTAAAAGATGATAGTTACATTTCAATCTCTATTTGGATGAATTTGTTTTCACTAGGTCGAGTGGAATCTTTACGCTGGTACTGCATGAAAAATTCATTGTAAACTAGATTGTATCATGGATCAGTTAGCTGTTATTTTTCTTACGGATGGTGGAATTAAGAATGATTATTTTCATCCAGTATTAAACCATTTTAAAGATGTTTTCCTTGACATGTTCTACATATTTCCGCCCGAGTGAGAGATCAGGTTTACGATTGAGTTGGCTTCCGGTGTAAAGTAAGATTCTAGCCCTCCATACATAGTGGAAATCATAGAGATTTATTTGTTGAAATTTTTATTGAAAGATATGGAGTATAAAGGATTCATATGACCAAGTACATAAATTTTGGTTCCCCAGTTCTCTTCTCAAAGATGAATGATGGGAGTTTGTGCTTATGTGTGGATTATTTGAGGTTGATCAATATGATGGTCAAGAACCAGTATCCCCTTCCATGAATTGATGATCTCACTAATCATCTAATATGTGATAAGATATTATAAAATATTTATTTGAGATCTGGATACCATCAGTTGAGATTGAGGACATCAGATATAACTCGAACTATTTTTAGAAGAAGATATGGCCTGTATGAATTTTTTTTATGTTGTTTGGGTTGACCAACGCACCAGTGATTTTTATATAATATTTTAGTAGGATATGTCATCCTTTTATAGATTAGATTATGGTGGTTTTATGGATAATATATTATTCTACTCTCAGTCAGTATAAAATCATTCCAAACATCTTTACACTGCCTAAGTACATTGAAAGAGCATTGGATTTATGCTATGAAAACCAAATGATGTTTCTAGATTAATAAAGTTTACTTGCTAGGACATGTCATCTTAGAGGAAAGAGTTTTATTAGACCCAAAGAAGGATATAGCTATGGTATCATCGTAACAACCCAAGAATTTCTTTAATATTAAGAGCCTTCTTGGAATAGAACATTATTATTGGTGCTTCATCCATAATTTTTCCCATTTAGAATCATTGATTTCTAGGTTGAAAAAATATATATATAAAGTTGATTTTTTATAAAACTTGTGAGAGATATTTTCAAGATATAAAGGAAAGGATAACCTCAAAACACATATTAATTTTAGCTATGATGGGCAAAGAATATAATGTGTACTATAATGCATCTAGAGTTGGAATCAGAGAAATTATGATATAGTAGGATCGGGTGGTTGCTTATGTCTCTAGGTAGTTGACACTACATGAGAGGAATTACCCAACTAATGATCTTGAGTAAGGATATGTGGTACATTCCCTGATATTTTGGAGAAACTATCTAAAGGGTGTGTATTTTTATTTAATACAAAAACCACAAGACCCTCATCTATATATTTCCTTAGGGAGACCTGAACCTTTGGCATAGGATGTGGGGTGTGTATATGTAGAATTTCAACTTCGAATTGGCTTATACACCTATCAAGGGAAACAACATTGTCAATGAATTGAGCTTGAATATAGAAACAAAGGTGGTACAGGAGTCATGAATCAAGTATATTATAACGGACGAATTTTTTTACATGAATATAGATGTTTAGAAGTATCAAGGATGGGTATCTATGACTTCAACATTTTTTATACCCTTTCTATAGGACCAGATTAAGACTAACCAGTTTTTAGATCTGACAATTTTGAGATAAAATTTATATGGTGGAGGGACACCATCAGGATGTTCTCTTGGTAATGAAACTTGTAATCTATTTCATTGAAAATCATGGTTTCTTACAGACTTATGGAAGTAGATAATGAGGTAGTTTTATGCTTCTAGATGGTCATTCCATCTATGTTTGAAAAAGGTGTATCATGATCTTCATCGATAGTACTAGTGGTCATGAATGTAGAATTAAGAGGAAATATTCATGGGTAGATGATTCAATTTTTAGTATGTGAATTCCAAGCATCATTGGAGAGTTGGGATTTTATAGCCTTTACCCATTCTTGAGTGTAAATGGAATAACATCAAAATGGATTTAGTGGCAATATTACCCAGAAAAACCTCCAAGAAAGATTTATAATGGGTGATTGTGGATTAAATGAAAAAGGTATACCACTTTTTACTAATCATAGTCGAGGAACTATGATGTATTTATGTGTGTGATTTAGTTTGGTTTGTAACACACCAAAATTAAAAAGTACAACATAGTATTCAATAGTTTTTATGACACGCAACACCAAGTGTAAAATAGAAATATACTAACCTGATACATTAAAATCATAAATAAATATATTATATTTTATAGCTTTTAATGCACAAATAACTATGTTATATTTCATTTCATACAATATATTCATTCCATGATAGTCTTTGCAACTCGCAAGATGGCCCTTCCTTGATAGCTTTCATTAAATGCAAGTCCATGTTTCACCAAAAAACATTGTATTATTAAAATTCAATTATTTAATATAATATGACATAACCTAGTCATTATTTTAGTAGTGATGAATATTATTAACAAACTTATTAAAATTTATGCTTTATATAAATATATAAGTAATTAATTTGTTTCCAATTAAAGATAAATGAAAATGAGAACAAATTGGAAATAAAAATAAATATTATTGTTTTTAGGCTTCTAAATGAGTTTTATCGTAATAAAAAAAATTAATTACAATTATTTAATTGTTTTAATGAAATATATATTTTATATATTCAATAAAATATTTTTGATATTCATCCATTAGGTTTTACAGGCATAAGATAAAATAAACCCAATTTCATAAATTAAAAACCAATATTTTTATAAAGGGAATTTTAACGCCTTTTAATGGAGAACTAACATTAAATATGATTTTTGAACCTTTAATTGATTTTATTTGTTACAATAAACATCATAGTCTAAATATAAACATAAAAATTAGTTTAGGATAAAATGTTTATAATTTTTGGAAATATATCATTTTTTAATGAATAGTTAAAAATACTGAATGTTATTTCAAAACTACATTCATATAATTTATTTATAAAGTAAAATTTTAATTTTAATTGGTTTCAAAGTTTAATTAGATCATAAATTTATCAATTAATACAATTTATTTAATTGGGATAAATTTCACATTGTAATTGAATGTAAAAAATGTATCAAACTTTTGGATGTTTTTACTTAAAAACCTACATTGTCGTCCTGCATGTGGGATGAAGTTAAAATTAATTTCATCCAAATATATGATTAGAATTTGAAAAGTGGATTAAATATATTGAATAATAATATTTTCTAATTTATAATAATATCAAATTAGTTTTTGACCACAAATATCAGTGAATGTAATTAAAATTAATTACAATTATTGAGGTTAAATTAAGCATAATAAGGGACTAAACCATAACCTTAAGGACAAAAATGACCTATAGACTTGAAAAAGAGATATTGGATGGCCATATATCTACCATATCCTCCCTTTTATAGAAATTGAACCATTATTTTATCCAATTTCAAAATGAAAAATGTGCATCAAATTCCATTGTCAAAATATTACAAGAGTACCACTCCTCCACAAGAAAAATGCCTCCTCTCCTCCCACATCCTCAAACATATCAAGAAAATTTTAATCAACCAATATCTAACCAAATAGCTCCTAAGATTACCTCACCTAATCTCATAAGCCTCACTTTTGGAATAAACAAATCCATGGAAGTCTTTTTTCTAAACCAAAAAGAGATACCTGATTAATATGTAACAAACACACTCAGGCTTTTTAGTTTTATTTTAATTCTCCAATACTAATACATTATTGTTTCATAATTTTATATAAAAAATGTATAATAAATATACTAGTATTTTTTATTCTATGAGTTCAAACTACACTCAGACACACATCCATATAATGGGTAACAGAAATATTATATCTAAGTATGGTGAACCACTGCCTCACGAAATGATGATTGTTCATTTTTCATTTATCGATATTCATGGTTGGACATTATGATATAAATTCTAATTATATATGTTATATATGATATTTATTTTGTATTTATAATTCTATAATATTTTTATAACACACACCTTTAATACTTTCTATTTTACGTTAATTTGATAAAAGCTTTTGAGGAAGTGTGGACTACCACCCCTTCAAAACGATGTGATTCATTCACACGATACATGGAATGTATAAAGAATGGTACTAATTAAAAATATTTGACATAAAAACATCTATATTATATTCATGAAATAATTAAATATATTTAAATAAAATATATATCATTTTCTTTATTACCTTTTTATACACTTTAAATTGATAACTTCGTTCATGGATGTATGGACTAGCGCCTCCTCAATATGATTGGACTATTTTTTTACATCAAAATAATTCTATATATAAGTATATATGAATGAATAATATGGTATTTATGATATAACAATAATTATGAAAATATATAATTCTCTTTACCTTCTTTCCATAATGATCATTGTAAGATGTAAACGTTACTCATGCGTATGTATGCCCTACCATCTCCATGATTTTAAAGATGATTCATTTTTCATAAAAATATTTATTTATTGGTTTTAAAAGTATAATTGATTTTTAAATATGATAATTATGTCATGATTGTTATTCTAGATATTTTATATAATGACCTACCAAAGTTTTTTTGACACATAACCGGAATTTGTTCAAAACAACAGATGTAAACATAATTTTTTAAGTAGTTTTATACAACATAAAAATAAGTGAAATACAATTTATAACAAACCCGAAAACCAGTTCTCATGAAAGTATATAATTAACATAATTTTGATATATTGTATCATAATATATAGGTTCTCATGAGACAATTTAGTTGCACAAATTAGGATAGATCAAACCATCTTCGGAATGTTCTTGTTGGTATAGGTCTCCAGGTGCCTCAGACATGACGTCCATTAAGAAAGCATTACCCTTATTTTGTTTTAGTTATTATTCATCCATGATATTTTTCATCAATATATATATATATATGAATAAATTTCTTTTTTATTTCATGTATTTAATTTCATGTGTTTCAATTCCATGCCTTTCCATATTTTTTTTTTCCTTAAATACTTATTTGATTGTAATGTGTTATCATTTTTCTTACATTATTTATTATTCACATAATTTTTAGCCTATTGATTACCTGGAATGTGTACTCATTTATTTACCATTATATATTGATTTATTACTATTGATTCATTATTGCTTTCACTATACTTTACCCTTACTAGTCATTTGAGTTCACCCTTATTATGTTCTCTTTCCCAAGTAATCCATCATGTGTACTAAGAATTATATTCAAGGATACTCTAGTTGTAATAATGTTATCCTCAAAGTTATTCATTTAGAAAAAAATATTATATTATAATTAGTGTTTTTATTTGTAATAAAAGACTCATTTTTTTATCTGATTTACCTGGACTACTAAAATCATCAGTCTTAAAGGTCTTTATTCCTTGTAATCATGCTAATGTAATTGAAAATAGACACCAGCTCTGGGATTTTGGGGTCACGTCACTATAGTTTGTATTAGAATATATTTAGTAGTATCCTTAGGAACAATATTTATGAAAACATATTTTAGAGAAGAAATGTCTATGTAGAACTTGAGGATAAGTATATAATAACATCAAAAATATTTGGTAATATAGATATTATGTTGTTCTCATAGCAATACATCCCTATCTAGATACAATAAGTAGAGATGGTTCTAGGAAAGTTATACATAGGATTAAAAAATCTGACTAGGTGTTTCGAGCCTGACTCAGTGTAACATGGTACATTACAACGGGACTTACTGGGCTCCTAGTTTGACACTCTCTGGGAATATGATTAAAATAATTCACATTTTCTATACAAACCATTACGAAATATTTTAATAATTACTGAAAATGAATATCCTGTGTTAAACCTAAGAAGATTAAGATTAAAGATAAGGTGTCATGATTTAGAAATAATAAAAATTATATTATGGATAAACCCCAGACCAAGGAACGACCTATGTAAAAATAAATGTATGAAGTATTTATATATTAGGGTTTTATTAAAATAAATAGATAAAATTATATTTTGTAATTAACCTTATTTAAATTATATATAATAGAATTATTTTTGGAAGTTGTATTAATATGGTTTTACAAAAGGAAAAATTGTAATCCGGGTGACAACAAATTATATCGAGCAAGGCCAGGTTTCTTGAACCCATAACTGAAGTACAATAAGGTTTTCACACCAACCACTGCCCCACTTAATGTCCTGCTAAATTTTTCATTGTTTTTTGTTAAATAACATGATGAATAAATTTTAATGATGAACCAATAATATAAATTTTGATTATTATATACTAATATATTAACCATATTTGTTTTTGAATATATTTAAAGTAAAATAGTTATACTTTTCCCTCTTTTATGGGCCTTAGGATCCTTTAGAACTTTATTTTAATACTTCAAGCATCAAAAATAATTTTTTCATGAATTAGAAAACTAATCAAAGAATAACAAATGGATGAAGTTGTTTTTTATAGAAATATATCAAGTAATTAATTTTCGTTATATCCTTAAGAAATAAATAAATTACCCAAAAATAAGGAAAATTACCTAGAAATAAAAATTTTTCCTAATACCTTAAATTCTATTGAAAGTATGGTCTTCTAAATGATCGCAGATTTATGGATTAGAGGCCCTCATACTTTAACTAAAAATCCCCTTGTTTTTTATTGATGACCTTAATAACTTCCTATAAATATTTATGATTGTCCTTCAATTACATGTTATCACATTCCGCTAATGTTCTCCTACTTAAATACAAAGTTTCATTATAGTCTATGTGACCTTTGTACTTCTCATTTTCACTTTTCTAAATGATTTTTATGAAACCTTCTCATGATTTCAATGTAGGAAATATCAAGAAATATATTAACAATATCAAATTTTAATTGTGAGGATGAAATTTAATTAATTTTGGGAGAATTTAACACCCCTAAATTTTAAAGTACAAATTTTTATTAAGTTGTTTTTATGAAATGAAACATCAAGTGTAAAAACAGAATATACTAAGCTGATACATTAAAATCTCAAATAAATATAATATATTCTATATCCCATAATTCAAATTACTCAATATTATATTTAATCACATGAAATAGAGGCATTCCTTGATGGCTTGTGTTACACGCAAGTTTGGCCTTCCTCGATAGCTTGTGTTACACACATGTTTGAGTTTCACCAAATAACAATGTATTATTAAAATATTATTATTTAATGTAATATGATATAACCCAGTCATTATATTATAATTTATGAATATTATTAACTTAATAATAAAATTTCATGGTTTACATAAATATATAATCAATTCATTTGTATCTAATTATTGATAAACAATAATAAGAACCAATTGGATATAAAAAAGATATATTATTGTTTTTTTGATTCCAAAGGATTTTTGTATTAATAGAAATAATTAATTACAATTAGTTAATTATTTTTATGTAATATATATTTTATATATTAAATAAAATATTTTTTATATTAATCTATTAGTTTTGATAGAAAATTAGAAAACAAACCAAATGTTCCACATAAAAACCTATATTTTTATAATTGCAATTTTACCTCATTTTAATAGAGACCCCATTTTAAGTCAGAATTTGGATATATTAAATGATTTAATTTCTCAAAATAAATATAAAATTTTAAAGATAAATATAAAAAATAGTTTAGGGTGAATTTTTGATATTTTTAGGAAACATATCATTTTCAATGAATAGTTAATCATGCAGAATTTTAGTTCAAAACTACTTTTTCATCTAATTTATTTTAACGGTTAAATTATAATTTTAATAAATTATAAAGTTAAATTATTTAATAAAATTATAAATTAATCTAATTTAGGTCATTTGGGTAAATTTCAATTTGAAATTTAATATAAAAACTTATCAAACTTTTGGAAGTTTTGACTTTAAAACCCCACATTGTCGTCCCACCTACGAAATGAATTTTAAATTTACTATCGCCACTTCAATAATTAGATTTCGGAAAAATGTATTTGATGTTTGGAATCATAAAATTTTATAATTTATAATAATACCAACATTTTTTTGACCAAAAATATTTTTTAATGTAATTAAAATTTATTATAATGATTAATGTTAAATTAATATTATTGAGAGAAAAACATTATGTTTAAGGCCCTAAACAACCCATAAACTTGTTAAAGAGATACTTTCTATCTATATATAGAAACTATACTATTTTGGGTAAAACTTGTACCATTATTACATCCACATGACGCAATAAAAACATTCATGGAATTCCTTTTTCAAAATATTACAAGAGTATCACCCCTCCACTATAAAAAGGTGTCCTCTCCACCCACTTCCTCACACCTCTCAAGACACATTGGCTAGACCATTCTCTACCAAAATACCTCCTAAAAATTAGTAACCTCATCCTAGTACCATCACCTTTGGAGAAAATCAATCCAAATAATCCTTTTGTTCAAACCAAAAAGAGTTACCCAAATAAGAGGTAAAAAACATTCTCAAGATTTCTAGTTTTATTTCAATTCTCTAATAACTCAAATATTAGTACGTCATGATTGTATAAAAAACTATTATCCTAAATATATTGGGATTTATTTATTCTATGATTTTTACCTAAACTTATACACACATCCATATAATGGGTGACGATCATATTTATTCATTGTACATAAGACTACTACCTCACGAAATGATGATTGTTCATTTTTCCTTTACCAACATTCTTGGTTGGCCATTTTGATTGAAACTCTATTTATATATGATATATAATATATTTATTATCGATTAATACTTTTTAAAAACTTTTAAAACTCATACCTTTAGTACATTCCATTTTGCATTAATATGATAACATCATTTAAGGAAATGTGGACTACTGCCCCCTCAAATTGATGTGATTTGTTCACACGATACATGTAATGAATAAATAATAGTTTTCATTAAACATATGAGACATATATAACATCTACATGATATTCATGACATAATAAATTTTCTATAAATAGAATATATATCATTTTCTTCATTACCCTTTCACACACTTTAAAAGAGATAACTCCATTCATGGACGTGTGTACTACCGCCACCACAATATGATGCAATTAATTTTTTCATTGAAAGAATAGTATATATAAGTATATATGAAAAAGTAATATTTCATTTATGATATAATGATAATTATGCAAATATATAACTCTACTTACATTATTTCAATAATGATCATTGAAAAATGATAACATTACTCATTTGTATATACGACCTATTGTCTCTATGATTGTAACATTGATGAATTTTTAATAATAATATTTAATTATTGGATTTTAATTTATAATTGAAATATAAAAATGATAATTATTTCATGATAATTATTCTGGATATGTTATGTAATGCCCCCCTTTGACAAAAGTTGACCTACAAATGTGGTTATTGAAATATAAACTGAATATGGTCAAAATAACTGACGTAAACATAATTGATTAAGTAGTTTTATAAAACATAGTAATAAGTGAAATAAAATTTATGATAAAAATGATAAATTTTCTCAATAAATTATATAATTAATGTGATTTTATTATATATAATTTTAATAAATAGGTTCTAATTAGACGAATTAGTTTTGAAAATTAGAATAGTTTAAAATATCTTGTGAAAGGTCTTAATGGTATAGGATTCTGTCATCCTAAGTCATGACATCCATTAACAAATTATTACCCTCATTATGTTTTGGTTATCTTTCACCCATAAATATATATATGGTTACATTTCATTTTCAGATCATTGATTGAATGTGATGTGTTTCAGTTTCTTACCTTTATATATTTATTACAACTAATCTAGTTAATTGAATGGCATGTGTCATTATTTTCCTTTCCTTATTGCTTATTCACATAATTTTCATCCCACTAATTACATGGAATGTGTGTTCATTTATTTATCCTATTATATAAATTTATTCCATTGATTCATTATTGATTCCATTGTAATTTAACCTTACTGAGCATTGGAGATCGCCCTTGTTATCTTTCATTTCCCTAGGAATCCATTAAGTGTATTATGAAATATATTCAAGGATACACTAGTTGGAATAAATTTATCCTCAATGTTATTTGTTTACATGAAAATAATTGTGTTGTAATTATTGGTTTCATCGGTAAGATAGGGCACATTTTTTTATCTATTTTACCAAGACCACTAAAGTGATCAGTCCTTTAGGGCTTGATTCCTTGTAATCATGCCAATGTAATTGATAGTAGACACCGACTCCAGGATTATGTGGTTAGGTCTCTATAAGTTTCATGGTGTTCTAAGAGGTATTATTTTAGATAGAGATCATTGTATAAAATTTCATTTCTATAAGGGTCTTGAAAATGATCTTGGATCACAGGTTATTTTGAGAACAACCAATCATCCTCAGATTGCTGGTCAACCTAAGCAACTATTCTAATTATGGATGATATATTACGAGTTTATGTCTTGGATATTGGGTGTCCATGGGGGAAACATATGGATCTTTTGGAGTTTTCATAAATTAAGAGCTTCCATGAATTGAATTAAATGGAACATTTTGAATAATTTTATGGAATTTTGTTTCATTACATTCTTTTATGGTTGGAGGTAGGTGAGTTAGCACTTGTTGGGACTACTGTAATGTAGGAGACGTCTGAACAGGTTTAGTTGATTAGACAGTGGTTGGTGGCAATGCAGAGCTGGAAAACACATATGTTGACCATCAAAGAAGACCTATGTAATTCTACATTGGATGTCATGTTTTCTTTTGGTTTTCATCATGATTTGGGTAAAAATATGTCCAGAAATAGGGTAATAAGGTTCTTAGGATTTTTATTCCATTTGATATTATGTCAAGGGTTGGTCCATTGGCTTACTATTTAGCCCTTCCAATATTATATGATTATATACATGACATCTTTCATGTGTCACTACTACAAATATATCACACATACCCTTCTAATATGATAAATTTAATACATTTTGTGATTTTTGGTGAAGTTTACTTTGAATAGCATCAGATAGGGGTTATAAATTGTAGTGAGAAATATCTTCTAGTCAATAATATACTATTGGTTCAATTGTATTGGTGGGATGGGAGAGTTTAGGTGGAGACCTATGAGAGGGGATTTGACATGAAAACATAGTGTAAATGCTTGTTCTCATAGACCTTATAGTGACACTTTGATTAACTTAGGGATAATCTGTTATATGTTGGGGATGTTGTAAGATCTCATCAATTTCTTGGTATGCACCTCATTGATTTTTTCATGAATCTTATTTTTTTTTATTTTTTACTATCCTTAAAACCCTGGTGTTTTTATTTCCATTTTGGATATTAGTCATTTGAATATAAATAGTCTTGGTTTGATAAGAATGTTGAGAAAATGTAGAGGATATTCATAAAGAGCCATTGTTGGGGGAAAATGACTTAATGTTCGAGGATTTATTCTTATTTGAATTAATAGAGTCTGGGTATAAATGGGCCAAGTATTTCCACGGGTTCTTGGTAATTTAAGAATATTTAAAAGGTTTTTGGGATATAAATATAGAACATTGGGTGACATCCATCTACAAAACATTTACATGTCATGTAAATTGATTACATACCATGTAATTTTTGGGTGTTTTAAATAAAACAATATAAGGAAATTTGTTTTTTTGTAATATTATATTAAAAAGAATTACATTTGGAATAACTGAATTATAGTCCATGTAATTCCTTATCCTCTTATAATGTTATTAGTATAATTTATTTTTCATTTCATCTCATAGTAGTCTTCTTCTCTTCACCCTAGGTAATATTATATATAAATCTAGAGTGCAAACATACATTCTAGATGTCCTAATAATGTAGTAAATCTATATTAAGTCAACATGTTTTTGGTTCTTCCTTATCTCCATTGGTTCTCCATACTCTTCGGTGAAATCCATTGACTTTGTGCATTGTTGGCTTTGATCCTGGTCAGTTTTGACCTAATAACCTCTTTGTGATCATCCAAAACTACTTCCTCTTTGTAATTTTAATTAGAAGTTTTGATAGGTCATAATTTAATGTTAGTGGTGTAAATATTAACCATATAGTTTGATAATTTTAATGTATATGCAGTATTGTGATTGTGCCAATATAACTTGTGTCTAAATTGAATAAATAGTAAATGGGATTACTCATTAGAGTTTGATGGTTTCAATTTCTTATTGAATTAGATTATAGATATCCATTGGGTGAGAAAAACATGAATATAATTGAATTTTATAATGGATTAAAGTGTTTTTATCATGAAATGGACCCTTAGGTAATTTATTGATTTAGAATCCTTAAATTCATGTCTATTAATAATTTTTTTAATTGCTGATCCTTTGTGATATAAATTAAAAGTGGTAATTGAAAGAAAAATTATAATTCTCATAATTAAACATTGAGGATTATGATGTGATACTATGATATCTATGTTATTAGGACATATATTGTGTTCCTTACATAAATGGTTATATATCAGGCATGGCTCTAGAACCTCTACACATATATATTGTAATCCTAATATTGACCGAGTAAAAATCATTCTCATATAGAAATTATTATAGTTATTTTACCTATATAATGTAATTCATATAGGGATTTGAAAAGTATTATTGTGATTTTACCATGGTTATGTGGTTGGGGTTGGAATGGTCATGAGACATGCTTAGTGATATTGCAAGATGGAGTTGAAGAAGGTTGTTCTTGAATTTTATTAATTGTGCGATTATTTAATACACTTTTTTATCACTTTATTTTGTAGTCTTATTATCAGACTGGTTAGTTTAGATGTGGTGGCGTCAACCTACTCTGTTATACTCACACCCTATTTAGGCTGCCATTTGGTACCTGAGTATATTACATGGATGAAGGTTTAGAGAAGTGAAAAGGACCTTGTTGTTGACTGTTACTTACTAGATGGGCTGGAGTCTAGAGGTGGGACTGACATGTGGTTGAGGACCTTGGAATTTTGAGTATTTATTTGAGTATTCTAGTATTTTGTGTTTATTGTTTCTAGTATTCCATTTAGTTAAATTCTAGAACATTATTAAATTATTTCTTTATTATTTATTGGATAGTTTAATTGGATTTTATTTTTAGTTTCCAATATGTCTATACTTTGATTTATTTCATTTATATAGATTTTCACTACTTAGATAACACTTTATACCAGGGAGTATAGTATCCCCCTTATAAATGTCACACCCCAACTATTAGTTGGCAGCCTTTGGGGTGTGGGGAAGCATGTTTGAAGTCTCGTAACCAAATGTTTTTGTCCACCTGAGAGAGTGTTGAATCAGGGGATGTTACATAGTGACCACATAAAAACTCATATAATTTTAAAATTTATCTTCAATTTTATTTGATCATATAGAATAAAAAAATTTCACATGAAAGACAAAAACACTTTTTTATCAAATAAAAGAATTAAAAATCATAGTAAAAAATTAAAACTCTATTAGGTGACTTAGAGAATCATATTTATAAAAACCATTCAAACCACTTTTAATTAGAATAAATGTAATAAAAACATCAAAAATTATCAATTACCAATTAATTTGAAACCTATAATGTGGATCATCCTTCGTATAATCTATATTG
The DNA here is from genome assembly GCA_963277665.1 of Viscum album. NCBI lineage: Eukaryota > Viridiplantae > Streptophyta > Magnoliopsida > Santalales > Viscaceae > Viscum > Viscum album. The sequence continues at coordinate 1,424,404,051 of OY728156.1, read as the reverse complement.
GGCTTACCCATGTGATATAATGGGTCATAACCCTTTTTATAAGCTATATCAAGCTAACCTCTGAACTATAATGGGGATCAAACCTTTTTATAAGTGGTATCATGTTCATGAATTTTATATAATTCTCAATTAATATATCATTAATATCACAATTTCTTCATAAATCCCATTGAAAACCCCTTTTAAACTCATATCAAACAAACTTTAGGATAAAATACCATTTTCCTTTCAAGCCCTATTTTTAGTATAAAGACACCCTTTCTTTGAAAAAACCCCATTTTCAATGCCAAAATAAAAAATGGAAAATTATTTTTTTCATTTCAAATGAAATTTAATATTAAAAAGGAATATATGAATTGAATAATGGCCATGGTGATAGAAAATTCATTTCCATCATGTGCATTAATAATAGAATATTATTATTATTTTTAATTTTTCAAAACATTTATTATAAAAAACATAAAAATATTCCATCAGAAAACCATTGAAATAATATAAAAAAAGTAATATAACTGAATTTATAAATATTCTATGCATATATACGAATTTTAATAAGATCATTTCAAAAAAAATGATAAAAATAGATAAAGAGTTGGATGGAAAACATTAAACTATGATTCTTTTTCAAAGAAAAGACTTTTATCACCTAGGAAACACTTCAATCATAAAAATAATTAAATAATAACATTAGAAAATATTTTAATATAATTATAATAGTTAAATTCATGATATAACATGTCATGTGGTCTATATATACACCTCATAAAATAATAAATGTTCATAAAATAAAGATATTCTTTAATGAAAGGAGATTGAGATGAATCCCCTTACCTTGAGTCTGACTTGTCGCATTTAACATTATCATCCAGAATAATAAGCTTATGTTTATAATTTACATTATTTATAAACTTTTTCAAGTTTATTATTAATTTTATTTTACTTATTAATAAGTTATATACAATTACATATCCAATTAAAATTAAGTCAGGTGTTTTGACAATATTTGGATTTTCTATCAAAACTAACTTTGGTAGGTCGAATTAGGTCAATGTGGTCTTCATTTAAACATATAAAGAATAGTAATCAGGAAATAATAATCATATTTATATGGTAATTATTCTTTTACATCCAATCATGGAATGTGGTTATGAAAAATTAGCCAATGTTACAGTCATGCAGATGGTATGTCATACATACACATGATTAATGTTCCCATTTTTCAATGATCATTATGGAAATAAGGTAATTAAAATTTATCATTAAAGAGTGATAATTATACAATAAATAAAATTTTATTTAATTATATATTCTTATATATACCATTATTTATATGTGGTTGTGAAAAATTAAGAATTACATTGATTCAAGGCGGTGGTAGTCCACACGTCCACAAATCACATTTTCATAATGTTAAAATTTGAGAAAAAATTTATATTTTATATGTATAAAAGGATAATTATTTCATCAATATCATATGAATTTAATGAATATCATAAATATTCATTATAGTTTCCCTTATTACCATCCATGTAACATGTTATTGAAAAACACATCACATTGCTTTGCAAGGCTGTTATTTGTCGTACACACGAGTGACAATATCGTATCCCCTACGGTATGAAATTTAAAATGGGTGTATCTTGTATAAGGACTATATATTTATTATTATATTATAATTATCATAAATATCATATATAAAAAATATTTCATCATAATTCTCTACCATGATAAGTGGTAAATTAAATACAAATGACATTGTTTTGTGATGTGGTAGTCTATTGTACAGACAAACGATGATATTGTAACCCATTTGATGAACGTATGTGTGAGATTAGGTAAAAAAATTAATATAAAACATCATAGTATATTTAGGATACTTTTTTATTATATAATCTATATAAAAAACAATTAAAGTGGTAGATAATGAAATAAAACAAAATTTCCCATTGAAGAACGTTACCTCTTCTTCGGGTAACTCCTTTTGGGTCGCACTAATAAACTTCCTTGTATTTATATATTCCAAATATGACAAATAGAAAATGATATTAGGGATTTATAGAGTTTATTTTCTTAGGTTTTTATGATAAAAAGGCTTGATAGGTGTGAATAAACGGGGATATGTGGTGACCATATACAAATGAGGGAGAGGACACAATATGTATTTTTTTAAAATAATGTTAGGTGTAAACATGTATTTACCTAAAAATAGGATTATATGACACAATTAATTAAATAATATTCATTTAATGGTTGAAATATTCCAATATTATTTGTTTTGAAAAAATATCTATGTCATTTATCCCAAAATCATAAACATTAACCACTAAGTAAACTTGTTTTTACCTTAATAAGTGTAATAAATTTTAATTACATTCACTAATATTTTTGGTAAAAATTATGTTTACCTTAACATAAATTATTAATTTTTATAATTCAAAGTAGAAATCCCATTTTTTTAATTTCATTCCACATAAGTCGCATGATTTAATTTTAATGTAATCCCTCATGTGCAATGAGAAAGTTGGTTTTCAAAGTGAAAATGATAAAAAGTTGACATAATTTTATATCGAAATTAAATTTTAAAATTACCAAAATTAGATTTATTGGACTAATGTATGTATTATTTTACTATTTTTACTTTAAAAATAATTCAAAATAAAATTTATCATTATAAATTATTTAGATAAAAAGTCAATTTTTAATAAAAATTCAGTATTTTTCAAAAAAAGAAATTTATAAGAAAAATTAAAAACATTCACCCTTAGATAATTATAATGTTTTCATTTAATAAATTATTTTATAAAATAAAATTTATAAAACTGTAAAAAAAATTAAAAAAACCTATTAAAAGCAGTAAAAATTCCCTTTAGAAAAATGCAGTTTTTATGCTTAAAATTAGATTCATTCTTATCTTATAGATATAAAATATATTGTATGAATTTCAAAATATTTGATTAAATATGTAACATATAGATATAATTAATATCATTCAATAATAGTAATTAAATAAATTTATTAAGATAAAATTCCATTGGAAACATAAAAATAGTTATTCATAAAAACACCTAATTTTTATTCACTTGGTTTTTTTCATTTTTACTTAATTGGTAACCAATGAATTATTTTTTTCAAAATGTTTAAACCGTATTTTCATATATTTTTTCTTATTCAATACTTCCATTCTAATTAATTGGTGACCACTGTCATGATAAATAAAAATACTAATGTTATTTTATTGTTCGACGAGACTGAGCCTTCCATGTAAAATAAGCAATAGGAGAAACTTGATGATACGAGCAAGACAAGATAAAAATTATGATGCGTATAAGGATATATGAATTGTGAATTTTTGGAAAATAAAGATATCAAATAATTTAAATTAATTTTAAATTAAACATATTTCATAGAATCTCATGAAGATACTTCATACCCCCCAAAAAATAAATTTTTCCCTTGATATTCATCTCAGTAGTCAAAAGTTCATAATTTTGAGAATTCATTTATAAAAAACTCCATCATAATAAGGGTTAATAAAACATCCTATGTATAATAAATAAAATTATGTATGAAGGTGTTATTGAATAATTCATTTCATATTTTTAAATAGAAAAACCTAAGTGAGACATAGAGGAAAAGTGTAAATAATTATAGAGAGTGTTTGATGTCCTTGATCAAAAACATGTGAATAATAAATGGAATGTTAAGGTCCTAAAAACCATAAATCTATAATGATCCAAAAAAAACATTGTTTCATCAGAAATTAAGGTACTAGGATAAAACAATCAAGACATTTTTCCTATGGTTAATAAATTCTCTTACCATATAGACTAAGAGAATAAAGAGATATGAAAACATGAAGAAGTGAATTTAATACTTTATTTAATTCCCACCATAGTCACAAGTTTTTATCTATAAAATATGTGTATTAAATATGAATTTTACATTCCTAAATCACTAGAATCATCTTTCAATGGGTCACATAATCCTAAAAAGTATAATAAGATATTATTAATATCTTTAGATATTAAGAAAAAATGAAATGGTTTTCACATAGTAATATAATTATCTAAAATTCATGTGATGAGATAATAAATCAATCTATAAATATCAATAGTAATACCATAGGTTAAAACTAAAAAATTCCCTATATATATAACCCTAATTATCACCAATAAAATTAAACATATTTAAAAAAATATAATGGAATTATTCCTCAAATAACATTTAAGCATATACCAAAGACCTATATAAAAACTCAATAAATGTATCCCATGGTATTTCCATTATTTAAAAAATTAAAATATTAGTACCTAACACATTGATCATCCTTTAAAAAAATAATTATCTCCTTATAAAAATCTCCACATCACTACAAGGTCTAACATCAATCCAACAAGTAGGAAATAATTTTTCCATAACTTATTTCTTTCGATCATAATGATTTTCACTCTCTTTATGTAAATTTAGACACACATTAGCATAATGTACCAAATTATTTTATCTGAAACATGTCAATATAAAATAGATTTTATTCATCTCATTCTTGAATTGTTCAGGACTCTTTTCATTGCAATCACAAAACATCTGACCAAACATACCACAATATTTAACTTTTTATATCCTAACAAACATTCTCCGAATTTTAATTCAGTACAATTAAAACAAGTTTAGGGACTTACTTTATATTTATATATTGGTTTATTGACCATTTCCTACCACCTTTACTATTTCATAATCTTTTCATCTCATGGCACAAATGTGTTGGAGAACTCTATCTCAACTTTGTCAGCATAATGAACAACTATCTCATAATATTTAAATTCATCTATTGAAAATTATATTCATAATATTTATTTTAATCCTGAGTAAAATCTACTATTTTTACTATTATTTTCTCAAATAAAACTTGGAACGTACCTTTTCAATCTTGTGATTTTTTCTTTAAATGAAGCCACATAATATTCTTCTCTTAGACTCAATTCCATAAATTGTTTATTTAATAAAACCTAGACAATAATAGGTAAATATTTATCAAGGAAAATATCATTAAACATGTCACATTCTATAGAATCAATATCATCATTCTCTATGGTATTCATAACCAATGACCACTATCGATCTACTTCAACTTCAAAATGATATATGGAAAGAGTAACCATTTGAAATTCTAAACACCCCATGAAATCAAATATATCCTCTATAGAATATATCCGTTATTTGGAAACCACTAGTCCAAATGGTCCATTGAATGAAGAGGTATTTTTCCTCATAATATTATCCACTATAGAAATGTTTCTTCATGGTAGATTGGGTTCCTTTATTTCATGGATTCCACCACCATTTATATCTTGTGTTAACTGATCTATCACTATAATAAACTATTTTGATTCAATTCTAATCATCTCAAGATGCTGGTTTGGAAGGATATTTTCCTATTAGTTCATTTCTATTAAAACATTCTTTTTTTGTCTCTAGAAAACCATCCTGGATAGATGTTTTTTTGAAAAACCCATATATAAATCTTAAAATACTTTCTCATTTCAGCTTAACCATTAAGTAAATTATTTTATGGGAATGCTATAACCATTATCCTAACTTCTAAATTGTCTAAAATATCCTTCAACACCCACTATAAGGCCCAAGACATAGACAGTACATAATCTTTATTTTTATATCAAAAATTCAATCTCTTACATATAAAAAAAATTTAGGATTAGATTTTTTCTGAATTATGCCATAACTCATACATAACAAAAGCATGAAATATAAAGTGGACACTTTTTATTTGTATACATTTTCATTATAATATATAACTTTTGAAATAAATAAATATTTTATTTAATGAAAATTTATGAAAAAATAAACTTGAAATCTTCCTTTACCTTCCCTATCATAAATTGATAATAAAATAAATTAAAAATGTGGTACGAGCAAAAAAGTTTAGTAAGGGATATAAAAAGAAAGAAAATTGTTAGTCTAGTAAATAAAATAAAACTCATATAATGATTACAATTATCTTAAAATTTCATAAAGGATATGAAATAAATAATTTCACATGAATAAAACACACATTTTTCTCAAATAAAATCATTAAAACTTGTGGTATAAAATTAAAACACTTTTTGGTGACATAGATCATCATATTTATAAAACCCTTTCCAAACCCTTTTAACTAAAATAATAATAATTCCTACATACAAAATTATTATTATCCAATTCATTAGAGATATAAAATGATGAAAAACTTTTGTATAACAAATATTGATCAGACCCATGATCCATAATGGGGTTCAACCCTTCATATAATATATATCGAGCTCACCCATTTCTCATTAACTATAATGGGGCACAACCATTCCTATAAGCTATATCAATAACACCTTTGAGTTATAATGGGGAAGAAACCTTCATATAATTTAAATTAGGATCACTAATTTCACATAATTATCAAGTAATATATCATTAATAAAACACATTCACCATAAAACCCTTTGAAAAACGCTTTAAAAATAGATGAAAAATTCTTTCGGATAAAATTCCATTGTCTTTTAAAACCTTATTTTCAATACCAAAAAATCATATCCTTTGAAATCAAATTTTCAATACAAAAATACCCAGATAATGAAAATTTGTTTTTCATTTAAGAAAACATGTAAAGGGATTAGTAAATCAAATAATGGAAATGGCGTCTGAAAATAAATTTTCATCATGTGTGTTAAGAATAGAACATCTCTTTTTCATTTGAAAAATAGTTTTGTACAAAACATTGAAAATATTCCATTATAAAACCATTACAATAAAATAAAAAGAGAAAAAAAATTACTTTATAATCCTCTTATTTCTATATAAAACATTAATAAAATAATTTATAAAAAAAGGACACGTAATTGAAATATTTGGATGGAAAATTTTAAATAGTGATTATTTTTAAAAAAAGACATGTATCACTTGGGAAACAATTACATAATACAAATCATTAAATAATAACATTAAAAATGTAGTAAAAATCTTTATGATAGAGAAATTCATTATATAACATTTAGAATTGGTTGAAATAACACCTTATATAAGAGTAAATCTATATAACATCAAGATATGCCTCAATGAAAAGAGATTGCGATGAAGTCCCGAACCATTTGTCTAAATTTTAGTTTAAGTATTTATTATCCAGAATAAGAAAATTATGTAAATTATTTACTTTCCAGAAAAATATTTTAAATTTTATTATTAATTTTATTTCAATTATGACTAATTTATATACAATTAATTTATCAATTAAGAATAAGTTTGGTGTTTTAACCATATTCGGCTCATATGTCCCAACTGACATTGGTATGTTGACTAAGGTCAATGATGTAACAATTATTTCATTAATTTCATAAATATTTCATTCATATTATATATATATATATATATTAATTTCAGGAACCCTAATTACCTTCTATGTAACACGTTAGTAAAAAACCCTCCACATCACCCAATGAGGTAGTAGTTCTCCATACACACAAGAGAAATTATTTTATCCCCAACGGTATGAAATATAAATATGTTATGTAATGAATTAATATGTTTTATTATGTTTTAAATATCATATATAATCATTATTTACATCATAATTCCCTAAGATGAGAGGTGGTAAAGGAAAAAATGAACAACATTGTTTCGGGTTGCAGTAGTCCAACAAACACATGAACTTTGATCTCGTAACACATTTGGTGGTATTCTGTGTTGGGGTAGGTCATAACATTAATTTAAAAACATATCAATATATTTAGGATTCTAATATTATTGTACAACCATTATATAATAAAAATTTAAGGGGCATATAAGGAAATAAAACAAAACTTCTCATTGAAGAATGTTACCTCTTCTTCGAGTTACTACTTTTGGTTTTCACAAGAGGATATACATGGATTAATTTATTCCCAATTTGAGGATTATTGTATTATATTAAGAATTTCTGGTGTTTATTTGTTCTGTTTTTTGGATGGGATAATTTCTTGAGAGGTGTGTATAGTGGGGGAGAGGTGGTGGCCTTTTATAGGTGGGAGAGAAGACACACTTGATATTTTTGAAATGAATATTAGGTTTACCCACATTTTTACTTAATAAGAGTCTTCCATAACACAAAAAATAAGTCAAAAAAATTGGTGTAATGGATTAAATATTTCCATAAAATTTGTTTTGGACATGTTTCTATGTCATTGTTTTTCTTAAGTTTAAATTTTAACCACTAAGTAAACTCATTTTTACCTTAATCATTGTAATTAATTTTGTTTACTTTCACAATTATTTTTCATAAAAAGGTAAGTTATCCATACAATAAATTATAAATTATTATGATCAAAAATATAGAATCCATTTTTCTAAATTCTATCTAGATAAGTGACATAAATAAATTTAAAACTAATCTTGCATATGAAATGAAAGAGCGTGTTTTCAATGTTTAAATGTTCGAAGGTTCACATGTTTTTATATAAAACAAGAATATTAAAATTATTAAAATGATGAATATTGGATTAATATATTTATAATTAACTTTTTTTCACTTTAAAACCAATTCCAAATATAATTTAATATTAAAAATTATTTATAAAAAAAATTCAATTAAAATTTGGTATTTTTAGAAAAATTAAACATCTAAGAAAATTTCTAAAATTCACTCTAAGAGAATTTTGAAATTTTAATTTAAAAAATGAAGCTTATTTTGGAAAATAATTTTTATAAAATTTTCAAAAATTATTTTTAATACAATTTTTCCATTAAAATACTACAAAACATTATTTTTGAAAAATACAACTTTTTTATGCTTAAAATTGGATTTATTCTTCAATTATGCTTATAAAATGTAATACATGAATTGAAAAATATTTTGTTTGATATATAATAAATATATTAAATTAATATAATTAAAAAATATTAATTAATTTAATGAGTTAGTATAAAACTTCTTTGGGAATAAAAAATAGTTATTCATAAAAACACATCATTTATATTCAATTGGTTTTAATTTTCATTTCTAATTTAATTTGTAACCAATGAATTAATTTTATAAAAATATATAAAATATATTTTTGTAATTTTTTTAGTGATATTAATATCCCCCTTTCCAATGGATTGGTGACAACAGACATTTTAAATAATAACATTAATAGTTTATTTTTTTCTGGTGAGACTCAGCATTTCCTTTAATGAAAGATATAGAAGAATATTGATGTTATTTGAAACATTAGATAAAAATGTGGTTTCTTATAATAAAATCAAAATTATTCATTGAAAATAACTCAATACATAAATTTATTTAATTAAATTTTAAATATATTATATTTCATAACATCTCAAAATGTTACACAATTAGTGTAGACATATTTCTAAAAGGTGCATGCAGTTTAACATCGTATTGTTTTTACCAATAGTGAGAGGGTGTGTAAAACCAAATGGGGATCAAGTGCTATAAATTTTTTATAACTATTGGAATATTGTGTTAAGATAGTTTAAATAATAACATATGTTATTGGAATATGAAAATTATGAGATTAAATAATTTTTCACTAGCTGATCACTAACAAATATCTAAATGATGTGTTTTACAGTGATTTTTTCAAAAGAATATGGTTTAATGTACCTTGTGATCAAGTTAAAAAAATCTTCTTTTGGGTAAGATATATATGGTAGAAAAAATATCATAATAGTTAATACATCTATTTTGGTATAAAACTCGCTCATTTCATGTATACATGAATGGTTTATGGTTATCCAAACAATTAATGAGTAAAGGGTGGCCTATGGGAGACGATATTCAAGAGGTGACTAAAACACTATAATCCAAAAATAAACAATATTTTGATGTTATAAATGTTAAGAAATGAATATAAATTAATAATTATTTATTTTGTGGATGATTTATATGCTTCAGACATCAATAAGTATGTTTTGAAAATAGGAATCAGGACACATGTAGCTCTTATGTAAGGAAATTTTCTCCTCTGGTGAAAAAAAAATCTATAAGAGGTTTCAGAGTCATGCTCAAGATTTTTTCCTTGTTTATATCTTCAGTAGGAATACAAAAATAAATATAGAAACCCCATTAACTTTTAAATTATTCTTATGAATGATGATATTTATCGAAGTGTATGTTTATATATATAAATCATATGTATGTCAAATGTTTATGGATTTATATCTCATGTTGGGGAAAAAAATTCATATATAATGAACTATTATATGTAGAGTTATTGTCTCGTAGTGTTGAAAAATATATTTTTTAGTTTAATTTGAGGTTTCATGGACTCATATGTCATGAATTTAAATTACATACAATGAATATGTCTCTATAAGGGGAACTGTGTAGATTTTTTTGTTGGAAAAAAGTTGAAATGGAATCATCATAGTGTTAAACCCATATAGAAACCCAAAATAAACTATTTATTATTTAAATAAATTTTGGAAGAAAGGGTTTTATAGTGATATAGTTTTTGTTTGGCTGAAATAATTGGCAATCTAGGTGTCATTATGTATCTTATAGAAAAACAAATAAAGCAACACATAGTTTTTATGTAGTTCTTCTATGTAGATCCAATTCATGAATTGAGGAAATGGGATCATTAAATCCTATTGTAAGACTATTTTCGATTATTTTATCTGAATGAGGTGAACTATTACACTAGGATTATGATGGAAAAAATATTTTTGATTAGACCCATGAAAGGTGATATCAGTGTCACTATATGCTCTAAAATAATAGGGATCAAGGTAATCATGGTTTTTATATGATTTCCAAGAGTAGTATCCTAATACATGGTTTTTTATTCTTCATATAAGATTCAATAGGTAGATATATATATATGGATAAACCAAATAATGTCATAATATTTCTTTAAAAATTTGTATATCGCATAAGTGTGTAGTATTAAGGGCATTTGAATTCACTTGAATAGTTGAGTTGTAGAATGTGTAAATTTTAACACATAAAATTTTAGTTGTAAAATAAATGGAAAGAACATATATTTCAAGGGTGAATATTATCTGATATTTTGATGATGGTTATATAAAATTTCTATTTGTGAATAAGGGGTTATAGTACCTTCTCATAGAGATAAAAACAATCTTATGGTTTTTTTAGGGTGAAATAATTCACTCTATACTTATTTTGAAGAAAACAATGCACATATTTTACATTTTTATTAATATAATAATAAATATATATATTTATATATTATTATTAAATTAATCTATAAGTTATTTTTAATTTTTATAGGAAGACATTGAGAATGTTAATATTTATAGTTCCATTAGGTGTCAATATTTTTTACATTAATGTAACCATTTTAATGAAAGGATATCATATGAGCGATTATTGGAAGTATGGTGTAAGTATGTATTTATAATTTTTCCTTTACATATATGTTCTTTAAGGAAATTATAATAATTTAGTTGTAATATTTTATATATAAATTTTTTCTTGAAGTATTTTATCTGTTTCTATTTATGTTTTCTATAAGGATAACTGTAATGGTGATAAAAAATTAATCTATTGGGGCGGTGAATGTGTAAATCCTTTAAAAGTAGAGTTACACTACTAATATATTTAAAACCAAACACCATAAATGATGAATCAATCCAATTTACCCATTATAGATTTATTCTATAAATATAATCATGAGATCAATATGAATACCTATATATTTATAATAGATCTAATGTCATTAGATGTTTTGAAGCTATGAAATAGTTCATTTCTAAGATAAATAATATTTTTTTTCTATAGAGATATTTTCATAGAGAATACATGTGTATGAATTTCTTTTAAATAATCTTAGTTTTCATATTGTAATATTCTTTTCAATCATGTTTATTAATTTCTACTATAGCTTGGAATACTTTGGTCATTCTGATCTTTTATTGATCAATAAATTTCATAATGATAAAAAATGAAATTATAATTAAGTGGATTTGTAAATTTAATAGTTTTTAAGATAAACCAACTAATAGGTTCATAATTTGGGGTACATAACGTTGGGTTTACAAACCACCATATCACATTAGGTTAATGTGGATACCACACATAGTGGATGATCTATTTTATTATATCACTTGTTTATATTATATTCATTATATCTCCATAATGTATTTTGTAGGATTTTTATACTATTTAGTAATTACTTATTTCATACTATAAAATTATAACATCTATTAGAATTAAATTCTGTTAGATTGAACTTCTTATAGTCAAGATATTAGGATTCCATCATTTTTATTTTCTATAAAATATAATTTACCCCCCTCCCTTTGTATTTCAATATTATATTTATATGAAATATTTCTCATTACGGAAAATTAGCTACATTTATTTAAAAACACTGACTATGTTAGTAGATATTTTTTATGGTAGGGTTATCATTTGTCACACGATATATTTCAATTAATTTTAAAAAATCTTTAGTCATGACAATTGTGAATATTTTAGAGACAATATTAATTATATTATGATTAATCATGATGTTGATAATTTGATTATGTTTCATAGTAAATATAAAATTTATAACATGAAATTGATTTCTTTTATAAGAGATTAAATGAATTAATATCAGTTTAATTGTGGAGACCAGAATACTCAATTTTTTCTAGGGAAGGGAATGTATACAACCAGATATATTCTTGTGAGATATAAAATATTATTTGGAGAATACTAAAAGTAACTCATTTTGGAACATCTAATGTTTTGTAATCAATAAAAATATGTTTCATAAATATTAATTGGTTATTTATTTGTTACCAAGTGAATCGTTTGCATATTTGCACCAAACTTTTATGGTTGTTGTTATTGGTTTACAATATGATCAAGAGAAAGTGTTTTCTAATAAATAAATTATCAAAAATATTATTGATATTATTAATAAATATTGGGAATATATGTGAATTAAAATTGATGATATCAAGAATATAATAAATCAATGTTTATATGATCTAATTAGAGATATTAAATAGTTTGATGCTAGTTTTTAAAGATATTCAAAAAATTAAATGAAGAAGAATGGGGGACATTTTTTTCATTATTTTTAATAATTATGAATAATAAGGATAATATTATTGATTGTGTTTCAAAATACACAATTTCTAAGAGGAAATCTAAAGGTGATTCAAATAGTTTTTATTTTGAGAAATGTGAAAGTAAACCTACTTATATGGGGAAGATATTGAATAAGTTAGTTGGGAAAGTAATTTTTTAAGTATAGTATGAATCAAAGTGGAAGAGGTGGGATGAAAGGTACTTCTAATTTGAGCAGTTAGGAATGCATGAATCTTGGGTTTAGTAGGACTAATTTTATATGGTTGAAGAGAAAGGAAATAAATCATACTAAATATATAAAGTCAAGTGGAAGGAAATAATGATGTATCATGACATTTTAAGTGTATGTGAAGGAGACACGTATTCATAATGTTATTGTGATAGAATCAATGGTAGATACAAGGTTGTCAGATTTTATGTTGATATTATCAAGAACAACCCATGATACATGACCTATGTATCTAATAAATACATTACAAATATAATGTTAAATTTAAATTATATTTTTAATTGTAATAATGAATTTATTTGAACAACTTCTTCAAAATAGAAATTTGGTTCATCAAAAAAGAATAATTGTGTACCATATTTTCATGAAATGATTATATAGGTAATTTTAATTGAGAAAACTAATTCCATAGTATTAAAATAATATGATTATCAAAATGAATATCATTATAAAGATAATGGAATAATTTCAAAATATAATTTCAAAATTTATAAACATTCACCAGAGTTAGATAAGTAATATAATTCTTGATAAACTTGTGATAAAAATAATTTAGTTGTAAATATAAATACTAAAAATATTAGTCTACAAAAATTTATATCATATTTTTATTACAGTATAGAGATAATTTATAATTACTAAAATCACTTGATTCCACATAGAATATATTTTATAATTTCTTTTCCCTTAGGAAATTCTTATTTTTAACCAAAATATTTCATTTCCTATAATAAAAAAATTTGTAATAAATTTCATAGATGATTACATTGGAAGATAACTTGTTCCGTAATCAAGTTAAATAATTTGGATTTTATAAAACTTTTATTTATAATGAATTTATTGTTTTATATCAAATAATAGTTATATATATTTGGATTCCAAAAGTATTATTTTATAATAATTTTGGACCAAAGTTATTCTGGGTACCAAAACATAATATTTTCATTTCTGGAATACATTTTGTGTACCATTTTCTAAAACATATGGTTCATGGATAGTATATGTTCAAGGAATATGAATGGAAACCCAAATTTCTTTGGAAAAATACATTAAATAAAAGGATATATTATTCTCTAATTTATCTGAACACAAGACCTACTTTGTAATATTTTAACCAAACATATCCATTTTAATATATTTTAATATATTAAATAAAATATTCATCTAATCAATATAAATTTATTATTAATATAATTCTTATTTTATCTATCTACATCCAGTGAAAAAAAATCCACAAAAAAATGTGTAAGAAAGTTTTTTATAATGAATTATTTCTTTATGTTTTTCTATGTATATTATGTAATATAACATTAAAACATTCAAAATTAATGTTTATAAATTATTTTCAACAAAATAAAATTTTCATAATAATTTTTTTTGGAAGGTATATTTTATAAAATTTTTAAAATGTATGTTTTTTGAAATTTACAAATGGATTGTAATTGTTGATTTTTTTCAAACAAGTTAAAGAATTTTTTTTCAAATGTTAAGATTCTTTTAATAATCCCAAATTTCTTTAATGAAATTTTCCATATATCAAAAGTTTTAAACTCAAATATTGAATATACGAGGAAACTGAACCATATTTTCTCAATCCAATTTAAAGGACTTGAGGTGGGGGAATTCATTCAAAAAAAATAAATTGTGAACAACCCTCATCTCCAAAATTTCTACCCTTCAAGATAATATCATGTTTTATTCCAATTTCAGGATGTTTCATTAATTTTTTGTAAGTTATCTATTGATTCTTCCAGTGATATTTCTAAAAGGGAATTTATCATTTAATGGTTGATTTATATATATTTTTTTGATAATTATTATTATTTATTAATGTTTTCCGTCATGATATAAGTCTTGGATTTTCTTGTTTTAAACAAAAGTGATTGTGATTTATAATATCAATATCTTGTAAAATTTTCTATGGATCCAAACTTTATTGTGAATTTAATGGTGTGAAAAGTGTTTCATTCAATAATTTTTGAAATATAAAAATTTTCACCTTGAATATAGTAGCATATGTAATTAGATTAACCCTCTAGAGAGAACCACCATTTTATACATAAGTTACCTACTATTTAAGGATAATTTATAAATTATAAATATGAAATATTCTCATTATTTTATCATATAAAAATATCATGCAATGTAACTTCATTCATCAAAAAAGAAAATAATAGAATTAATATTTTTTTATTCAAAGGAAAGGGGGGGAAGTTTATATAAAAAATTAAGATGTCTACATTCTAGATTTCTTATAAATTATTAGGATGTTAAATTTAGTTCATTTCTTTTATAGTTACATTTATTAAATTCACTCATTTGTTGTAATTCTAAAATTTATTTTGTACATGAGATTCTTTATAAGGTAAATTTATATGTTTCTTACTGTGAAGAATATCATGAACTTAGAACGACCGAGAGGTGAAAATAATATCTTTTTTTGGAGAAGATATCAATTTGATGATGAAATTGGACTACGATTTTACCCATATGATTTTTATAATAAATAACATAAGGATATTTTCAGTATGAAATGTTGAATACTATACAAAATTTGAATAAAGGGGGTACATATTCTATAAATCTCATGATATCTCAAGAAAAAAAGTAAAGCACATGTCTAATAAAAATTTTGATGTTTTTATGCAGATGAAAAATATATATATTGGATTAATATCCTTAATTATTTCTTGATAAGGAATAAAATTTTGATCATAAAAGAAAAAAATACAAAATTTTGATAGGGAAAGAAGAAGAAATAATAATTTATAAATAAAAAAGGGAAAATAATTTCTAAATTATTCTACAAATAAATTACCACTAATGAATATGTTGAACTAAATACAATTAAATATGTAAAAAATAATTAGTATGTAATTGAAATTTAATTATTGAATATAAAGGATTGCATGTATTCTTTTAAGGTTTTATGGTATTTTAGCATAAAAAATGTTAAATTACAAAAGATAAAGGGGAATTTTTCTCAAAAATTTCCTTGGCCATTGGAATCCTCCAGGCATACATATTTTTTAAAAAGAAATATACAAATTAAATGTAATTGTAATAATATTTAGATAGTAATTCAAATGGAATTCCTAAGAATATTGTTTCAATAAAATTGGTCGAAGTTAAAAAAATATATTTGTAATGAAATATAAGAAATATCAACATAAATATTGAAAAAAAAAAAAATTATGCCTATGTGAGTTTAGAAGAATCCTCTTCCTCAAGATTCTAATTACTTAAAATATACTCCACTTGATGCATCGAAAATAATGGAGATAGAATTCAATTATTTTAATTAATTATCATAATATTAGATGAGATGTTATGTAACATCCTATGTAATTATATAATAATATATTTTTATATCTATTAATATTTATGAATTAGATAGTAATTTTAATTTAAATGGGACTCTATATCTGATAGATTACTCGACATACAGAAATAGGTTTCTCTAAAATCTTATGTTGCACACAAGACTGAGTTATACCAAAAAAAATTATTATTATTATTATTTTCAATGGTAGTTAAATCTTACCTATTTTATTACCAAGAATGAATATAATATACTATATTATGTTTACATGTGTTTTTTAAATGTTTTTACTTTTATAGAATATATATTGTAAGCTTATAATAAGAATAAATCTATTTTTAAGAATAAAAATCTCTAATATTTTTTAAATGTAGTTTTACAGCCTATTGAGGGTGCCCCCTTTTTAATTATAAATTTTGATAGTTTTATAAGTTTAATATTAAAAATTAAACTTCTTCATTGGAAATGTAAAATAAAAATTTACTTTTTTTTATTTTTTGGTATTTTTATGATAATATTCATTTTTTAATTAACAGTGAAAAATACAGCATTTTAATTCAATAATTTTTTCATTTGATTTATTTATATATTAAGGTTATCCTATTAATTGGTTTTAAAGTATAATTAAATTATTTTATTATAATAGAATCCAATTTAGTCATTTTTAATAACTACATATTGAAATTAGTTATAAAAAATATTATAAACTTTTGAACATTTTTACATTATAAACTCATTTCCTCAATCCGTCAAAGGGATAAATTTTTAAATTAATTTTAGTCACTTCTAAGAAATAATTTTTAAAAAAATATATATATAAGTTTGTAATCATTATGAATAATGTGATTTAATAGGATCAAAATAATCCTTGTTTAATAGTAGCTTTTGTGTTTTATTTACCAAGGTTGAAGGTAAATCAGGTATTTAAAGATAAAAATAATATTATAATTATATTAAACATACATAAAACAGTTATATTTATTATTTTATTACTTATTGTCAACCCTGACAATACTTGTGCCAAAATTGGGTCCTTTTGAAGCTACTTGGATGTGATTATGGCATTAATAATATTTTATTTAAATTAAAAACAATGATGTCAAAAACATGTATCTTATTACTAAAACAATTTTAATATATGGTTATATAAGTGATATTTTACGATATAAATAGTCCTTTTAAATATAAAAATATTATCTACATCATGATAATTTATTTACATTTTTATATGTTAAATAATTAAATTTAATTATGATGCAATGATGATGAAGTAATATATTTATTAAAAGAATAATCAAATAAAAAATATTAATAATATTAGAATAAATCTAAATTTAAATATTTTAGGTCATCCATGAGTTTTTTGGATGAAAATGATGTGTTATTGATAATATAAAGTAGTTTTTTTAGAATTAATCATGTTTTGTGATTTTTAAAAAATTCACGTAATGAATAGTGTCAAATTTGACATAATCCATAACATAAAATATAAAATATTTAATTGAATGATTTTTTTTATAAAAATATAAAATCCATCCAATGTGTTCAGATAATTCTAAAAATATCTTTAATGACTCATTATTTGGTCATTTTACATGTTATGGTTATTATTTTAACTCTCAAATTGTAAATTACTTAATAAAATGGTAAGAGTTAAATGGGTTAAAACATAAAGATAAGGATTAAAGAATATCTAAAACTTGTCTTATTTTTATTGGATGAATGAATTTTTACCCATAATCATCCTATATTCTTAGAAAATCAATTTTTACCCATTTTAATATAAAATTATTTTTTATTATTTTAATACTTTTAATTATTCCAAGAATGCTTCTCCTTTATCATATAAAAAAGGTAGTCTTCTTCTCTATTACATGTAATTAAAAACCTTTTGGTTCAGACAAGCTCTTCCCAAACCCATTCCTAGATTACCTCTCCATATTATTTAGGACTTTTTTGGGATGAAACCCATTATAATATGTGTTAAGGTGTTAAAATACATGATCATCAGAAGGATAGGTAATATTTTTATTTAACTGTTTCTATTTTTTTTGTTATTACTCTTCCTTCAAATATCATCAAACCCTGATGAGACAAAAAATATAGTATCCTTAATATACTTGTATTTTATTATTTTAATATCATCACCTAAATACACCTCCACTTCCATCAAATGGGAAAGGAATTAAACGTTAGTGCTACATGAACTCTCACCCCATAAATTAATATAATTAATTTTCCATAACTGTATCTCATTACTAGTTATAATGATGGAATTAATGTTCCTATATTATATTCATGAAATATTAATCATTATAATATAATAATATACCAATTATTTTCTTATATTACATACAAATAAAAATGGTAATATAGTTCGTGTGTAATTGTAAACTATCATCTCCATAAAGCGATGTGATTCGTTTTTATTCACTACATCACTTTTATTATATATATATATAAGTATATTTAAATTATTAATATTATATTAATGATTATATTATCATTATGTATAGGTAAAATAATAATTACTTTATTCCCAAAAATGATCAATGAAAAAAGGAAACGTTACTCATGCATACGTATGACTTATCATCTCCGTGATTATAATGTTGTTTATTTTTCAATACCATAATTAATGGTTTTATTTAAGATTTTAATTAAGGTATAAAAGTTTTCATTATGTTATGAATATTATTCTATAGATGATGTACTTATGACCACATGGAATTTTTACATCATACCAAGTTAATTTTTGAACTCAAGTACTGAATATTGACCAAACATCCGATGTGAACTTATATAATTAAGTAACTGTTATAACAATATAAATAAGTGACATAATAGTAACAATATACTTGAAAAAGGTTCAAAATAGTTTATAAACTGACCTGTATTTATTCTTCCGGAATATAAAGAACTTATGAGAAAAACCATACTCGAGGTAAGGAACTTCATCTCAATCTCCTTTTCATTGAGGCATATTTTGAAGTTATACCCCAAATTTTTTATAAGGTGTAAAATAAACACTGTTAAATTTTAATTTCAATAAATATTCTTCAAAATGACTATTTGTTATGAATATTTTTACAAAATATCATTAGTAATGATTCAAACATATACAGTGATAATAACTTCTTCACCACCGTAATGGTTATTTAATATTTGGCTTCCTCTACAAACCTTAATGATTTTAAATGAAAAATAAAACATGAATTACATTTTATAGGTATTTTGATATTGAATATAGTTTTTATAAGTTATTTATTATTTCAATACAATGAAATTATTTACTGTGCTTTCAAATGAAATTTTATGACTGAAATGTTGATAATTATAATCTTTTATCTTCTAAAATTATACAATGGTACTTGGACATTTGATGGGTGGTAACATGATAAAACAATTAGGGGTGGTTGGTAGATAAACCAAATATGGAGGGTTTTGTGATAAATCAAGGATTAGTGGTTATTTTATAATCTCTAATTCATTGGTTATGGAAGTCGGTCGTATGGTTTTTCCATTTATAAGAGTGACATGTATGGAAGTCGACTGTATAGTTATTCCATTTAAGTATTATTATGTCCCATGTTTCCTTTTTTATGATATATGATATTTATATGGGGTTTATGGAAATAATTTTATTAAGAAAAGGTAATAAATGATCTTATAATCCATAGAAATTATTTACTAATTCTTTAAGGTGAAAACTATTACTTTATGATAATGTATTCATGGTTTACATGTTTTTCCAAGACTAAAAATTTTCTTTATTTGTGTATCTCTTACTGAGATTTTTGTTCTCATCCCAAGTTTTTAAATTTTTTTATAGGATTTAATGGAGAATATAGTCTAGGATGGGATCAAGGAAAATTTATAATTTGACATGAAAAAATCATGCTTCATTTTAATGATTTTTTATGAAAGAAACAGATACTGTTGGAAGTATCCAACATGTATTTATATGGTTTTGTTATGTATGATTTATGTAAAAATTATATAAATCTATAAACATTAAAATATTCTCAATTTTAATTAAAGTATAAATCTTGGATTAACTAATGATTGGGTAATTTCTATGGTTGAGTCTATATAGTTGGTATCATATGATGGTTTAGATAACATTGCGAGTTAGGATTTTGTTAATGGAATATCTATAAATGATTTTCACTTTATGGTCAATTTGAAAAGATACGGAATTAGAATATTACCATGTTGATTATTCTACGACATGTCTTTTTAGAATGGTTTTTGACAGAGGAAACATGGTAGCTATTATAGGAAGGCATCCATAAGAAAACAACCTTCTAAATCAGCATCCTAAAGTTGTTAGAATCAGAACTGAATTGTTTTTATAATGATAGGTCAATTTAATTAGATGGTAAATGGTTGTGGTGTACATGTACATGATCAACCTTATCAACCACAAAGGAATATGTTTATAGTGGACCATTTTATGAGGAAAATTCCCCCATCCCTCAGAGGATCATTTGACCCCATGATAGTTGAAGGGTGTATTAAATCACTAGAAAATATTTTTAAGTCAATGGGGTGTTCAAAAAATCATAAGGTTAGTCTTATTGTTTATCATTTTGAAGTTGAATATGGTCAATGGTGTCTTATGGTTAAAAATAGTAGAGGAAGTGAAGATATTAATTCCATGAAATTGGATGAATTTAATAATAACTTTATTAAGAAATATTTTCTTAAGGATTCTTGGATTAGGATAGAAAATCAATTTATGGTATTGATAAAAAAGAAAGATGATTTTGTGCCTACATATGAAGAAAATTTCACCCATTTGGAAAGGTACGTTGAAAATTTTATCCCGGATATTGATAGTAAGATAAGTCAGTTTTACTTCGAATTTAAGTTGTTATATCGATGGGAATTAGCCTCTCATGAGTTGAAAAGATATGAGAAACTTTTATGATGTCCTGAGAAGGTAGAAATTGAGTTTTTTGATGATTATATATCTCATGAGAACCAAAAAATTAAGAGTTCATGTTAGCAGGAAATGGGAAATAATTCGTCAATGAAGTTTGGAGGTAAGAAAACTAAATATCCATCTTAAGAGAAGTGTGGTAAAAATCCTCATGGAGAATGTATCTCAAAGTCTAGGAAGTGATTCCATTATGGTAATATAGGTCATATTGATCATGACTATATGAGTGATTATCCGGAAGGCAATTAAAATTCATTGGTAAGATGTTTTAGTTGCAATTACTTAGTGTATTATGCCAATTTGTGTACAAATTTGATTACCCAAGGTGAAAACTGGGAAGAAAAAAAAATAATGGCATTGAAAAATGAAGTGCCCAGATCAGTGTGATCACTGAGAGGGGGAGGGGGTGAATCATTGATCCTTTAAAACTTTTTACTAATTGATTCTTAATCAATTAAACCTCTATGGATGGTTAAAGCCTCGATCCACTCTTCTTGTATCTCTCAACCTTTCCCGGATAATGCAGTAATGAAAAGGCACAGGACACAAGGATTTACAAGGTTCGGCACCAAAGGCCTACATCCTTGCCATGCTCTCCCAGCATGGATTCTCCATTATAACCTGTTAAAATTACAATGGTCGATACAGAGTCCCACTGTATCTCTCCTGAGTCCCATAGGAGGGTCTTTATACTGCGTCCCACAGTGTTACCAGAGTCCCACTGGCCTGCTCCAGAATCCCACTGGAGACTTCCTCCACCCTGAGTCTCACAGGGGTCTTCTCCTGGCTCCTCGAGTCACACGAGTAGCTCTTCTTCTTGTTCAGCTCTTCAAGTATCTTCAGCAGTCTGGGATAAAGACTGCTGGCCTTGCTCTGTACCTCTGATCACTTGTGATGATCAGGTCTTCTCGTCCTGCTCAGGATTTATCTCCTTCTTCTAAGGATGACCTGGCCTCGCTCTCCAACTACTGAATGCTCAGACAACTGATATCTTTATCTTCGGTCTGGTCCAGTCTCAACTCACTTCAACTTTATGCACTGAGTGCATGGCAACTCTTCATCCTCATGCACTGATAGCATGGCCTTCTCAAATCTCTTCAAGATCTTCAAGTCTTGGACTCCTCAGATGCACACCACTGATTTAGCACTGTTTACGTGTGCACGTGCATGCATGTAAGCATGCACTCCCCTTCTTCTCTTCCTGGTGCAATAAACCCTCAGAGGGTGTAGTCAACTATAGCACACACCTTCTCACCAATCTTCACACACTATATTCAAATTGTTCACACACTAAAAGTGTGTTATACTTTAGTGTGGGTCAACTTCTTCCTTCTTCAATGTGTGTTCACTCCACTTAGAGAATACACATAGGTTCGGCCACTTCTTTAATTTGCACACACAAATTCTTCACTTAGCATACACTTGTAATGACCTTCCTCTTCTTGCACACAATAAATGCCCGTAGGGTGTTCCTCTTCAATTCTCACACACACACACTCAAATGAGGTGTGGTCTTCACTTCACCCACACAAGGCTACGGCCTTTCACTTCCTTTGCACACAAGATTTATTCTTTTATTCTTCTTTGCACACACCCAAGCTGTCCTCGGCCTTCTTGTTTCACACACAAGGTGTGGTGGTCTTCTTTGTTTGCACAAGGCTACAGCCTTTCTCTTCTTTTTGCACACAAGGCACAAAGGTTCGGCCTTCTCAAAGTTCACACACGAGGCACTGCCTCGGCCTTCCACTTCTTGTGCACACACTGCCCGAACTCCATTTGCACACACACACTAGGTATGCACTCCACCTTCAAAATAGGCGCGCAAAGGGGTGCGGCCTTCCTCTCTTCACAGCTTCTGTCGCGCAAGCACAAGGCACAAAGGACCTCAGCCGTGGGTGCGCAAGTGCAAGGGTGCACTTGGGTCTTCCTGCCGCGCAAAGGGAAGGCGCGCAGGGGTCCCCCTTCTTCTTCTTTCGCGCAAGGAGTGCGCAAAAGGAACTCACGAAGCCAAGGGTGGCTTCGAGTTGCTTCGTCGCGCAAGTGGGTTGTGCGGAGCTCCAAACTTCGTGAGGCACAGAGGCACACTCACGGGACTTCTTTCAAGTTTTTCAGCAAGCAACAATGAGGTCTCGGCCTCTCCTTTTATAGGCAGAGAATCCTCAAGACTTCCGCGTGGGATATCTTTTAATCTCCCAAAGATTTCGGATCTTTTAAAATCATCAAAATCTTTACTTTTATCCTCTGTTTTACACGGGTTCTCATTTTTAATTTCCTCTACGTGCATGCGACTTAGAACGCATGCACGGCCTTCGGTTTAGGTCCAAACCATGCAAACCACCAACCCGATGCGTCGGCAACTTCGTTTGCCTCGGCCTCGACCGAAATTCTCCATACATTGCATGCATGCATATTTTGATGCATAAATGTGTCCGTTATGGCCAGACGATCACAATGGTGTCTTTACTTCGATCAGCGGTGGCCGGGAGCTCGAAAACATCTCTCGGGATGCTCCTGGTTCAAACGGAGCTCGCGGGGAGGCTTCGGCATGGCTCGAGGTTGAGGACGAAGCCGGGGCCGTCGGATAAGATCTTCAATGGCCTGGATTAGATCGCAGCGCCGCGGATGGATCGTGCGGCGCAGATCGGGCGCGCGATGAGATGGACGGCCAGAATTCATTCCCGGTGAATTTTTCGCGTCCCACATCGAAACGGGACGCGGTTTTGCCGCGGTTTATCAATATGTCGCTCCCTCAACCCGGCAATTGAATCTCCTCCCTCCACGGTGTCGCCCCGCACCGTGTTCTCCCTGCGGGCGCGCTCTGCGCCCACTCTGCTCCCTGCGGGCGCGCTCCTAGCGCCCACTATGCACCCTCCGGGCGCGCCACTGGCGCCCATGCCGCGCAGGCCTGATCCCCTGCGTGTCCCGGGGCTTACACACGGCCCCCTGCCTCTCGGGCTGGCCACATGGGATCCCCCCTTGGGCGTGGCGCCTTAGGCCCACATGTGCCTTGGGGGTTGAACCCTTAAGGCTGGCTTGAGATGGCCTATTTTTTTTGGCAAAGGACAGAATATTACTTTGTCAAAAACAAAGTAACCCATGAATATAAGACAAGTGCCAAATGCCAAATGCCTATCTTTCTCATTTCTCCTTCTTCCTCTCTTCTTCTTCATTTGAAATTCCTCCATTATCTTCAACATGTATTCATCACTTAGGAATGGAATTCCAAACGGTTTCTTCTTAATCTTCTTCATCTACTCTTCCATATGTGTTCAATACTTAGGAGGGACTTCTTCAACTAAATCTCATGAATCACACATGGTCTTCAAAATTCTTCATTGATCTAATCAGAGATCAATTGAATCTTCTTCAAATTCACATGCACTAAATGATAGTGCATGGACTTCTTTAATCCACTTCATCCACTTAGAACTTATGGATGGATCACTTTCAACTCCTCATGCATTGTCACTACAATTCATGGTCTTCTAACATTGTTGTGACATTGTATCATCAGGATACAAGTTCTAGGAACTAAAAGAACATCTCAACAATCGTCTGATTTCCATGGAGAATGTTTCAACCATATTCTCCAATGCCACTTAGTGAATCTCCTAAGTGACATTCCTCTAAGTACCATGGCCATTCTCCTTCACCACCAACACCATCACAACCTTTGTCATTCACATCTTGACATTACCTGACTTCCATTCATTCCAAGACAACTTCATGTCTCATTGACAACAAATGCAACACAGTGCACTTCAATCTCCCCCTTTGTATTTTTTTTCAATACACTTCTTCAGCACATATGAATGGGTCAATATGTGTGCCAATATTTTCTCCCCCTTATTGGCAATCAAATGCAAAGGTGTGGTGTG
Source organism: Viscum album (assembly GCA_963277665.1). NCBI lineage: Eukaryota > Viridiplantae > Streptophyta > Magnoliopsida > Santalales > Viscaceae > Viscum > Viscum album. Next base: position 1,424,378,608 of record OY728156.1, on the reverse strand, counting down.
GTTCTCTTTCAAAATATTTCTTCCTCCCATTGAATAGCATCTTCTTGAAAATCACTAAGAGAGGGATGATGCCACATGTTCTTCTTTAGCAAAGAACCTTTAGTAAATCAACTCTAAGTCTACTTGGGATAACCCGGTGTAGAAAACAAGAGTGATGTAACCAAGGAACTCAATGTTGTCCACATTCACTGTAAACATGTGAGATCATGCTAAGGGGTTCAGATATTCAATGAATTGCTAAATCCTGCACATACTCCACAAAAACTCATTAGAAGGTTCAGTGCAAAGATAAAGCTCCCCCTTTCATCCATTTGTCTTCAATCCATACTCCCCCTTAATTGACAAGATAGCATCAATTAAGAAACAAGGGATGAAAGTATGATTGGAATACCTTCAGCTTTTCTCAAGATAGTATTAAATCTTAGAATACCATCTTCTCCAGATTGGCTCCCCCTCAAGGGGTGCACTCCATTTTGTCCAAACCATCCTCCAGCTGAGAATGATCATCATCTTCAATTCCCTGCAATGTTAGCACATGTATATACCAAGAGTATAAGGGAATAAGATGGAACCTCCTTGGTTCATCAATGTGAACAACAAGGTTGAGAAGATTCTCTCAACCGAGATGTCCCATTTTCACCATTCTTCACACTTGCACATTTGATCTTCATTGATGATTGTGCTGGTGTGGTTCTCAAAACATCTTCATGTGAAACCTTCTTCTTCCCTTTTGCCTTAGCAATTGCCAGAACTTTATCTTCAGCTTTTTGCAGATCTTTGGCAAGTTGCAACTGATTTGGCCATATGACTAACGAGTCATTTGGAAGTGTGGCCTCAGTTCTGGAAGTTTCACATGGTTCCTTTGATGCTGTCAAGCTACCTCTCTTAGGCAACTTGTTTTCAATCAATCCCTTCTTCTTCTGGATTGATTGTCTTTTTGAGTTCAGTCTGCCTCTATTGAATTTCATGGCTTCCTTACAAAGATCCATGATGTGTCCTTTCTTCCCACAGTAGAAGCATATTTTCTTGGTGGTCCTTCTAGATGACTCACCCTTCTTGGATTTAGACTCCAAGGACTTCTCTTCCTTTTTCAAACTCTTCTTGGGAGCATCTTCCACTTTCTTCTGCTTGCTTCCCAAGGAATCTCTCTTAGCCAGGTTCAGTGATCTTCTCTTCATTCCAGCTTTGGATACAGTTGGAGATTGACATGTATCTCTTTGACCACTTTTGCACACATCCCAGATGTTATCAAGCAATCCGAATCTGTTAGCAGTAAACAGATGTCTCTGGACCTGTGGATGCTGCTTCTTTTCTTCTGGCTTGCTCCCCCTTGGCATGGTCTTCCTCTGTGCTTTGGCATTCAGTGGATTGTACCAACAATCCTTTGCACAATGCCCATACTTGTTACAACACCAACATTGACCCACAAATCTTGACTTTTTGATTCCTTCTGATTGTAGGGTACTTTTCTTGATTTTTTGTGCTGCTTCAGGAGAGCTCTGCTTCTTTAATGTCTTCATCCATACTTGTTTGGATTCATTCTTCCATCCTGCACTTTTAGTAGAAACACTATTAGAAGTATCAGTACAAGATGGGATGGATGGTACCTTCTTTTTAGAAGTTGTTGCACTTTCACTAGAGGATGTCTTTCTTTTAGAATCATCCTTCTCAATGCATACTTGTGTAGCAACATTTCTTCTTACAGCTGACTGGGAGGATTCAGCTTTGGGTGATTGCAGATTTGTCAATATCACCTCCAGTTCTAAGCACTTCATGTTGAGGGAGTTCTTCTCATCCTCAACGAATCTTAGCCTAGCTTCCCAATTCTGTTTCAGCTGTTCCATCTGGTCATCATGCACCTTCTTTATTTCATGCAATGAGTTGTCAAGCTCCTTCACCCTTTTGACTTTTTCTTCAAGTTGAGCATCTCTGACAATCATTGACACTCTATGCAGCTTCTCCAGTGCATGGAACACTTCTTTGACCATTATCTTAAAGAATTAATTCTCAGAAAGACTTCTTTGAAATTCTTCAGTAGTGTCTTCATATCTTTCATTGCAAAGAGATACAGTTTCATCTTTAGCCTTCACCAGCTTTCTGAGAGTGTTGGTTATGCCAACCCTTTTTGCCAGCTGATCTTCCATAGCATTGGCTTCTTCTTCTAACTGTGATTTTTCTTCATGAAGATCATGGATGCCTGTAGCTATACACTTTGCCACTTCCATGGGAACTGTCTTCTGAAGATATTTGAGTGCACTCTGAAGATCATTCATTGTTTCAACTTCATCACAGCTAGGACAGGCTTTCTTCATCTTCTTGGCCTGTTTCTTCTTTCTATTTTTCTGAGTCTTGGCAGATATCTCCATTTGAGGCTGGTCACTCATTTCCTCAAATCTGCACTTCATAAAGACTCCCTTGGATCTTTTAGAGGTAACCTCGCTCTGATACCAATTGAAGTGCCCAGATCAGTGTGATCACTGAGAGGGGGAGGGGGTGAATCAGTGATCCTTTAAAACTTTTTACTAATTGATTCTTAATCAATTAAACCTCTATGGATGGTTAAAGCCTCAATCCACTCTTCTTGTATCTCTCAACCTTTCCCGGATAATGCAGTAATGAAAAGGCACAGGACACAAGGATTTACAAGGTTCGGCACCAAAGGCCTACATCCTTGCCATGCTCTCCCAGCATGGATTCTCCATTATAACCTGTTAAAATTACAATGGTCGATACAGAGTCCCACTGTATCTCTCCTGAGTCCCACAGGAGGGTCTTTATACTGCGTCCCACAGTGTTACCAGAGTCCCACTGGCCTGCTCCAGAATCCCACTGGAGACTTCCTCCACCCTGAGTCTCACAGGGGTCTTCTCCTGGCTCCTCGAGTCACACGAGTAGCTCTTCTTCTTGTTCAGCTCTTCAAGTATCTTCAGCAGTCTGGGATAAATACTGCTGGCCTTGCTCTGTACCTCTGATCACTTGTGATGATCAGGTCTTCTCGTCCTGCTCAGGATTTATCTCCTTCTTCTAAGGATGACCTGGCCTCGCTCTCCAACTACTGAATGCTCAAACAACTAATATCTTTATCTTCGGTCTGGTCCAGTCTCAACTCACTTCAACTTCATGCACTGAGTGCATGGCAACTCTTCATCCTCATTCACTGATAGCATGGCCTTCTCAAATCTCTTCAAGATCTTCAAGTCTTGGACTCCTCAGATGCACACCACTGATTTAGCACTGTTTACGTGTGCACATGCATGCATGTAAGCATGCACTCCCCTTCTTCTCTTCCTGGTGCAATAAACCCTCAGAGGGTGTAGTCAACTATAGCACACACCTTCTCACCAATCTTCACACACTATATTCAAATTGTTCACACACTAAAAGTGTGTTATACTTTAGTGTGGGTCAACTTCTTCCTTCTTCAATGTGTGTTCACTCCACTTAGAGCATACACATAGGTTCGGCCACTTCTTTAATTTGCACACACAAATTCTTCACTTAGCATACACTTGTAGTGACCTTCCTCTTCTTGCACACAATAAATGCCCGTAGGGTGTTCCTCTTCAATTCTCACACACACACACTCAAATGAGGTGTGGTCTTCACTTCACCCACACAAGGCTACGGCCTTTCACTTCCTTTGCACACAAGATTTATTCTTTTATTCTTCTTTGCACACACCCAAGCTGTCCTTGGCCTTCTTGTTTCACACACAAGGTGTGGTGGTCTTCTTTGTTTGCACAAGGCTACGGCCTTTCTCTTCTTTTTGCACACAAGGCACAAAGGTTCGGCCTTCTCAAAGTTCACACACGAGGCACTGCCTCGGCCTTCCACTTCTTGTGCACACACTGCCCGAACTCCATTTGCACACACACACTAGGTATGCACTCCACCTTCAAAATAGGCGCGCAAAGGGGTGTGGCCTTCCTCTCTTCACAGCTTCTGTCGCGCAAGCACAAGGCACAAAGGACCTCGGCCGTGGGCGCGCAAGTGCAAGGGTGCACTTGGGTCTTCCTGCCGCGCAAAGGGAAGGCGCGCAGGGGTCCCCCTTCTTCTTCTTTCGCGCAAGGAGTGCGCAAAAGGAACTCACGAAGCCAAGGGTGGCTTCGGGCTGCTTCGTCGCGCAAGTGGGTTGCGCGGAGCTCCAAACTTCGTGAGGCACAGAGGCACACTCACGGGACTTCTTTCAAGTTTTTCAGCAAGCAACAATGAGGTCTCGGCCTCTCCTTTTATAGGCAGAGAATCCTCAAGACTTCCGCGTGGGATATCTTTTAATCTCCCGAAGATTTCGGATCTTTTAAAATCATCAAAATCTTTACTTTTATCCTCTGTTTTACACGGGTTCTCATTTTTAATTTCCTCTACGTGCATGCGACTTAGAAAGCATGCACGGACTTCGGTTTAGGTCCAAACCATGCAAACCACCAACCCGATGCCTCGGCAACTTTGTTTGCCTCGGCCTCGACCGAAATTCTCCATACATTGCATGCATGCATATTTTGATGCATAAATGTGTTCGTTATGGCCAGACGATCACAATGGTGGCTTTACTTCGATCAACGGTGGTCGGGAGCTCAAAAACATCTCTCGGGATGCTCCTGGTTCAAACGGAGCTCGCGGGGAGGCTTCGGCATGGCTCGAGGTTGAGGACGAAGTCGGGGCCGTCGGATCAGATCTTCAATGGCCTGGATTAGATCGCAGCGCCGCGGATGGATCGTGCGGCGCAGATCGGGCGCGCGATGAGATGGACGGCCAGAATTCATTCCCGGTGAATTTTCCGCGTCCCACATCGAAACGGGACGCGGTTTTGCCGCGGTTTATCAATATGCCGCTCCCTCAACCCGGCAATTGAATCTCCTCCCTCCACGGTGCCGCCTCGCACCGTGTTCTCCCTGCGAGCGCGCTCTGCGCCCACTCTGCTCCCTGCGGGCGCGCTCCTAGCGCCCACTATGCACCCTCCGGGTGCGCCACTGGCACCCATGCCGCGCAGGCCTGATCCCCTGCGTGGCCCGGGGCTTACACACGGCCCCCCTGCCTCTTGGGCTGGCCACATGGGATCCCCCCTTGGGCGTGGCGCCTTAGGCCCACATGTGCCTTGGGGGTTGAACCCTTAAGGCTGGCTTGAGATGGCCTTTTTTTTTGGCAAAGGACAGAATATTACTTTGTCAAAAACAAAGTAACCCATGAATATAAGACAAGTGCCAAATGCCAAATTCCTATCTTTCTCATTTCTCCTTCTTCCTCTCTTCTTCTTCATTTGAAATTCCTCCATTATCTTCAACATGTATTCATCACTTAGGAATGGAATTCCAAACGGTTTCTTCTTAATCTTCTTCATCTCCTCTTCCATATGTGTTCAATACTTAGGAGGGACTTCTTCAACTGAATCTCATGAATCACACATGGTCTTCAACATTCTTCATTGATCTAATCAGAGATCAATTGAATCTTCTTCAAATTCACATGCACTAAATGATAGTGCATGGACTTCTTTAATCCACTTCATCCACTTAGAAATTATGGATGGATCACTTTCAACTCCTCATGCATTGTCACTACAATGCATGGTCTTCTAACATTGTTGTGACATTGTATCATCAGGATACAAGTTCTAGGAACTAAAAGAACAGCTCAACAATCGTCTGATTTCCATGGAGAATGTTTCAACCATATTCTCCAATGCCACTTAGTGAATCTCCTAAGTGACATTCCTCTAAGTACCATGGCCATTCTCCTTCACCACCAACACCATCACAACCTTTGTCATTCACATCTTGACATTCCCTGACTTCCATTAATTCCAAGACAACTTCATGTCTCATTGACAACAAATGCAACACAGTGCACTTCAAAAAATAATTTTATACTACTATAGTTGATATAGGACCATCATATTAAGTGGTAAAAGTAATGTTATTGGTTTTTTTAAAAATTTCAATACTCTGTTTGAATTTGGATCTTCACATTCTTTCATTTCTATAACTTTGCAAGTAAATTGGAATATAGCCTCACAAATTTGATGTACAATTTTTAGAAAAAACTCCTGGTGTAAGTATTAAATAAAACCATATTTATGGGAATATTTACATTATCATTAGTGGGACGGTCTTTGCTGAAAATATTATTTAACATCCTAAAGTGTAATTTGATATAATTTTAGGTATGGATTGGATATCAGTTTATCATGATAAAATATATTACAAATATAAGAATGTTTTATTCAATGATTTTATACCTTATATAACATACCATGAAGGTGAGATATTGATTAAATATGGAAGAAGAAGTTATCTAGATCATGTTATTGAAAATAAAGAAATAGTTTTAATTAATGACATCCCAATAGTGAATTAATTCAAGGATGATTTCTCTAATGAATTGTAGATATTGTTCCTATTTCGGAGGTTAAATTTATTACTGATTTAGTTCCTAATTATAATCCTATTTCTAAGCCCCCTTATTTAATGGCTCAAGTAGAATTGGGGGAATTATAAAATAGATGAAATAATTTCTTGATAAAAGTTTCATTTTACCTAGCACTTCACCATGGGGGTGATTCTATTTTATTTCTATAAAATAAATATGGTTCTATGAAACTTTATATTGATTAGAAATCCTATAATAACATCATCATTAAAAACAAGTATCATTTTTCTCATATTGATGATTTTTTTTATCAGCTCCAGGGAGCACAATATTTTTTGAAGATTTATTTGAGTTCTGGTTACCATCAACTAAAGGTGAAAGAGGATGACTTTCCAAAGATAACATTCTGAATGAGATATATGAATTATGAGTTTTTATTTATTTCCTTTGGGTTATCTAATGCACCTACTATATTTATGAATCTCATTAATGGATTCATTCATCAATTTTTTGATTAGTTTGTTGTAGTGCTTATAGATGATATTTTGGTATATTCTAACAGTCAAGAGGAACATAAAAGTAACTTAAGGATTGTTTTTAAAACCTAAAATGAAAATAATCTATATGTAATGTTTAGTAAGAGTGAATTTTTGTTGCAAAAAATTTCTTTACTTGGTCATATTATTTTAAAAGATGGCATAAATATTAACCCTTCGAAAACAAATGTTGTTGATGAATGGCCAAGACCCACTAATTTAACTTAGATTTGTTGTTTTATTAGTTTAAAAGGTTATTTCCAGAGGTTTTTTTAACATTATTTATAGTTATAAGTCTCACTAACTTAGTTAACTTAAAAAGGTTTTAAGTTCATCTGCACAAATGAATGTGATTATTATTTTCATGAATTGAAAAGAATATTGGTGAATGGTCCATTTTTTCACTACCATCAATAAATGGTGAATATTTCATCTATAGTGATTCATAGTTAAAAGTACATGGTTTTTTCTTAATGAATAATGATCAGGTAATTGCTTCTGCTTCATGTCAGTTGAAATATCATGAGTTAAATTACCCTACACATGGTGTGGAATTAGATGTTGTTATTTTTTATTTAAAAAATTAGAGGCACCTATATGTGGATTAAAATGTCAAATATATATTTTCCATAAAAAAATTTAAGAATATGTTCACTCTGAAATAATTGAACGTGAGATAGAGAAAATAGTTGGAACTAATCAAGGATTATGATTTCACGATTCATTGTCATCCTAAAAAAAATTAGTTGATACTTTGAGTTGTAAAAGTAATGCTAAATTAACCATGTTACACTTATAATGTGATCCTTTGGTTAATGATTTAATGAATTTAGGTTTTTAATTTTTTGATGAAAGAAATTACTCTTTTATGTTTCTGGTGTTAGTGCAATCATCTCATTCTGTTCGAATTAAGCAAGCATAGAAGGAAGAAAGTGAGTTGCATGAAAATGTATAATTTGTTTAGAATGGTAAGATAAATGAATATAACATTGATAAAGATTGTTTTTTAGGATATGGGATGCGATTATGTGTCCTTTTGATTCCTAGTTAATTAATAATTTGTTAAATGAATCCCACATTACTCCATTTTCAGTTCATCTAGGAATCTCTAAGATGTACTGAGACCTTTAGGAATTTTACTATTGGGATGGAATGAAAATATATATTACTGAATTTATTATGAAGTGTTTGAATTTTTAGTAGGTTAAAGTAGAATGACAGTTTTCTAAGGTGATGCTTCAGCCTTTTCTAATTCCAGAACGAAAGTGGAAAAATTTATCTATGTACTTCATGGTGGTATTACCAAATACTTATCAAGGTAACAATGTGGTTTGGGTTATTGTTGATCAGTTGAAAAAATCTTCTCATTTTCTTCCCATTAGAGATTCTATATCTCTATATCAACTTTATTGGTAGTATATTAAATAAATAGTTAGGTGACATGTATCTCCCCTCTACAATGTATCTGATCACGATCCCAGATTCACTTCTATCTTTTTGAAATGCCTTCATAAGTCATTGGGAACTGAATTAAATTTCAGTATAGCTTTTAATCCTCAATCAAATGGGCAGTCCAAAGAACAATTAAGACCTTTGAAGATGTATTTCATAATTTTCCAATGGATTACTAGGGAATATAGGATCAATATATATCGTTTTTTGTGATTTCTTATGATAAAAATTTTCATTTTAGTATATAAATGGGTCCATTTGAGGCATTATATGGAAAGAGGTGTCCAACTCTATATTTTTGAGATGACGTGGGAGAAAGGAATTTTATGGGAACCGAATTGGTAGAAGAGATTGTAGAAAAATTTAATTTGATTCAGAAACACATTAGGATAGCTCAGTTTAGGCAGAAAAGTTATATAGATAACGGGAGGAAAGATCATTCTTTAGAATTCAGTGATAATGTCTTTCTCAAAGTCACTCCATGGAAAAGTTTTTTGTGTTTTGGTGAGAAGGGGAAGATGATACCAAGGTTCGTTGGACCCTATAAAATCATTGATAAAGATATATTTGTTTCCTATAGAGTGGATTTACCTCCATTTTTATTTTTGGTATATAATTTTCTTCAGGTTTCAATGTTGATAATTTTTATAAAAAAATCATCTTATGTTTTGAGTCTAAAAGTAGTTCAGTTGGAAAAGAATCATTTTTATGAGGAATAGCTAGTCCAGATTATTGACTACAGAGAGAAAGTGTGGAGGAATAAGGTGATTTATCATGATAAGATTTTATGGAAACTACATATAGTGGAAGAGGTAATATGGGAATCTGAAAATACTCTAAGAGAGAAATACTCTCACTTATTTGATAAGTGAATAAAACTATGAGGATACAATTTCCAAAAGGGGGAATGTTGTAACATCCCATGTAACTATAGAATAAATAATTTTAATATCTATAAATATTTATAAATTTGACAGTAATTATAATTTAAAGGGGATTTTATGCCTGATAGCATACTTGATAGGAAAAAATGGTTTTCTCTCAAATCTTACGTTGCACACAAGATTGAGTTATATCAAAAAATAATATATTATTAATATTATGATTATAAATGGAAGTTATCACTTAGTTTTGGTATTGTAGGGAATGATTAGAACAAATTATATTATGTTTACACATGTTTGATAAATGTTTCTACTTTCATTCAATAAATTTTATGAACTTAAAATAAGAATAAATCCAATTTTTAGCATAAAATGCTCTAATAATTTTAAAAAGAATTTTTACCACCAAATGATAACGAAACCTTTTTAATTAAAAAATTTTATAGTTTATAAATTTTATATTCCAAATAAAAAACCTTATTTTTAAGTGGGACATTAATATTTACATTGGTTAAATATTCGGTATTTTTCTAATAATATTAATTTTTTAATATATAGTGAAAAATACCGCATTTTAATTCAATATAAAATTTTTTAATGATTAATTTATATAATTGTGTTATCTTTTTAATTGGTTTTAAATTATAATTAAATAAATTTTTATAATTTAATTCACAATAGTCCATTGGAATCAATTTCAAATTAAAATTGGTTATAAAAAACTTTCACAATCGGGTAAAAGTAAAAAATAATATTCCAATAATATAAAACTACCCTAAAACTTGTACAAATATTATTGGATGATTTATTGTCAACCAAGACAATACTTGGTCCAAAATTGTGTCTTTTAGAAGCTATTTGGGTGGGATTATGACATTAATAACATTTTATTTAAAGTAAAAACAAAGATGTCATAAACATGTATCTTATTAGTAAACAAATTTAATATAGGGTTATATAAGTGATATATTCAACTATAAATAGTATTTATAAATCTATAAATATTCTCTATATCATGATAATTTATTTATATTATTTATACATTAATTAAATAAATTTAATTATGACATAGTGATAATGAAGTATTAGATTTTTCAAAGGAAGAATCAAATAAATGATAATAATAGTATTAAAATAAATATAAATTTAAATATTTGATGTCATTCACAAACATTCTGGATGAATTTAATAATTTGTTGATAATTTAAAGTAGTTTTTTAGAAGGCATAAATATTTTACAATTTTTAGAAAGTCATGTAATGAATAGTGTCAAAATTGACATAATTCATAACTTGAAATAAAAAATATTTAATTAATTGATATAATTTTTTTGAAAAACTATAATTCCACAAAATGTTTGAGATAAGTATATCGATTTAATTAATGACTTTTTAAATGGTCATTTAATATGTTACGGTAATTATTTTCACTCTCAAATTGTAGATTACTTAATAAAATGATAAGAGTTGAAAGAGTTGAAACAAAACGATATATATTAAAGAATATCCAAAACTTGTATAAATAATATTGGATGAGTGGAAATTGACCCATAATCTTACTATATTCTAAATAAATATTCATGCACCCATTTTTAATATAAAATGAATTTATTTTAATTTAATACTTTTGATGATTCCACGAGTTCCCCTACCCTATCCTATAAAAATGCTCTCTTCTTATCTATTAAATATAGTTTAAAACATGTTTATTCATAAAATATCCACCCAAAACCATTCATATATTCCCTCCCCACATTATTGAGGATATAATTGGGTCATAAAATTCTTTTTAGAGGTGTTAAGGTTTTAAGAAAGGTGATCATCTGAAGGAAAGGTAATGTAATTATTTAAGTGTTTCTATTTTATTTCTTCTTCATCTTCCTTCAATTATCATCGAACCAATATGATATAATAACTATATAACATAAATATAATGAGATTTTATTATGTTAATATCATTACCAAAACCCATATCCACTTCCATCAAATTGGTAATAAATTAATCATTCGTGCGTACATTTGAACTATCACCTCCACGAACCGATATAAATAATTTTCCAAAATTATCTCTCATGATTGGTTATAATGATGGAATTAATGTTAATTTGTGATATTAATGACATATTAATCATTATAATATTATAATACACCAATTATTTTCATACTTTACATGCACATAAAAATGATAACATTGTTTGTACGTATGTTTGAAATATCACCTCTACGAAGCGATGTGATTCATTTTTGTTCACTACATCACTTGTATGATATATATATATATAAGTATATTTAAATGATTAATATGATATTAATGATGATATGATAATTATTAAAAGATAAAATAACATTTTCCCTATTTCTATAATGATCATTGAAAAATGAAAATGTTACTCATTCGTACGTATGACCTACCGTCTCCATGATTATAATGATGTTCATTTCTCATAACCAAAATTAGTGGTTTGATTTAAAATTATAATAAATGTATAAAATTGATTATTACCTCAATAATATTACTCTGTAGATAATGGAATTATGACCATGTGAAAATTTATGTCATTAGAAGTTCATTTTTGAACTCAAGTAATGAATATTGACAAACTGTCTAATGAGAACTTAAGTAATTAATTAATTGTCAAAAAATTATAAACAAGATATATAAGTAGAATAATTAAATTTAAAAAGGTTAAAATAAATTATAAATTAAACTAATATTATTATTTAGAAACATAAAGAACGTAAGAGGAAAATTGCACACTATGTAAGGGGTTTTTACTCAATCTCCTTTCACTAAGGAATGTGTTGAAGTTATACACCACCTTATTTTATAAGGTGTGAAATCAAACCACTTGAATTTTAATTTCATTCAAAATCCTTGAAAAGGAATATTTTTATATGATGTGTACTAGAAAATAAAAAAAAGGAATGTTTTTTATGTATTCGGTGACAACAACTTCTCCACCACCATAATCGTTATCTGATATTTGGCATCCTCTATAAGCCTTAATGTTTTTAAAAGAAAAAGAAATAAGTTATTCCCTTTTTATGTATGTTGATACTGAATATGGTTTTGATAATGGACATATTATTTGAATATATATAAATGATTTCTTGTGATTTCAAATGACATTTAATGGGTGGACTGTTGATAATTTCAATCTTTTATGTGTTATGATTATAAAATTGTACATAGTTATTTGAAAGGTGGTTACATGATAAACCAAATATAGGTTGTTCTATGATAATCCAATGTCAGATGGTTCCATGATAAACTAAGTATGTGTGGTTACATTATAACCTCCAATGCATTGGGTATGTAAGTCGGCCCAATAACTATTCTATTTTTAAAAGTGACGTGTATGGATGTTGAATTTATGGTTATTCCATTTAAGTGTTCTTAAGTCCTAAGTTAACTTTTTATGATACGTGTTCTTTATATGGGTTTTATATGAATTTTTTTATTATAAAAAAATTAATCAGTGATCTGATAATCTAAGAAATTTTTTAATACTTTTTTGAGGTGGAAAGTATTGTTTATGATAAAATCACCATGGTTGGAATGTTTTTGAAATAATAACAGTTTTCTTTCATTTTGTGACCCTTACTAAGATTTTTGTTCTTATCCCAATATTTAAAATGATTTTCATAGGATTTAAGGGATAATAGAGTCAATTATGGGAACAAAGAGAAGTTATGATTAGAAATAAAAATAACACATGTTTTTTATTAATGTTTTTTATTTTACAAAAGGAATAGACACTAATGGAAGTTCCCACATTGTACTTGTATGGTTTTGTTATATATGAGTTACATAATAATTAACTAAATCTCTAAACATGAAAAGATCCAAATTGTAAATTATAGTAGAAATATATAATTAAATCAAGATTATGTAATGTTTGAGGTTGGATTCTTATATGTTATATATTTTTATAGAAATTAAGTATTGGTGAAATATAATTTAGTAAAATTAAATTCATATTCATGACTAAAAATAATGTTATCATGTTATTGATGCGGTATTTAGAATAAAATAATTTATGAGAAAACTTATGGAAAATCATTAATAAATTAAAAAATATTGTAAAGTGTCATAAATTAATTAAATGGGATAGAAAAAGTCTTAATTTTTTTGAGGAACTAGAAACAAGGTTAAACAAGGTTCAAAAATTTATATATATATATATATATATATATATTTACGTTGTTTTATGAAATGATTTTTTTGAATATTCAAGAACTACTGATGCTATAAAAACTCATGCAATGTAGCATGAAGAATTAGTCTAAGAAGTTTTGCCTAAAAATTGTCAAAGATAATAATACTAAATATAAATATAAATAACTCAATAATATCAATAAATTTGTCAAAAAAAAATTAAATATGGCTAAATTTTTTTGACTTTTAGAGCATATAAAACATTAACTCTTATAAACTTCTCTTGTGAATGTTTATTATGAATTGTTTATATATCTATTATTTTCTTAATTTTTATAAATAGAAGCTCCTTTTGAAATTATTATAATGTTTTATTACTTACTTTTAATTAGTATTCCTTTTTTAAAACATAAATGAAGAGAAATTTGTATCAATGATAAAAAAGTGAAAAAAGATTTTTATAAACAGGGAAGTTTTCTATTTATAAAATTTTATTATTTGTATTGGCCATGACCTAGAATCCTGAATCCGTTGTATGATATATTAAATTATCATGGATATAATTGTTCGAAAACCAAAATACCAATCGATTTATCAATTTTATAGAAAAATATATATACATGTTTCAAATTTTTCATTTGGAATATAAAATAAAACATAATACATCACAAAATAAAATGAATTATATCCTTGAAATCTCATTCCAAGAATTATTCTACATTTCCTGGGGAAAAGAGAAAAATTAGGGTGAGATCAAATTCTTAGTAAGGGTCAAGTACTATAGAAGATATCATGAATTAGTAAGAGTAATCAACATGGAATGTTTTATGACGGAACACACATGTGATTTAAATAACATGAATATAAAGATAGGATAATTTATCATCAATATATAAAGGTAAATTATTGGACACATATTCCATTTAAATAACTTGACTATCATAACAATATAAGAAATAATCAATACGGAAAGTTAAAAAACAAAACACACATTCTATTTAAATAACTTGATTATCATATCAAGAAAATTAATATTCAATACAGATATGTAAATAACTAAATGCGCATTCCAATTAATCAATAATCTAAGAATTAAATGCATCCAGATATACTATTATAGTGAAATTCATATGGATAATGATAATAATTATATTATTGATCATTTAATTTCTTAATTTTCAAATTTATTAATGTTAGGAATCATGATTAATCAACCATCAAGATCTTCCCTCATGAGAGATTAAAACTACTAGGTAAAACCCCATCTCATTTGGCAAACTAATTTGACTCATGAGACAAATAGATTCATATATGGGATATATAAAATTATATCCCATACATATCTGCATTTCCAAAACATTCATTATATTTTAAATAATAGATTTACTTCATGAATCAATATTCTTTATCATCAATTTCTATATTATGTAAATGATACATAATTACAAATATTTTCCAAGCTAATCAAATTAAATTCAAAGTAAACACTGTATATAAAAATGGTATATCTCATTTATATTATATAATAATATTGATATTTAATATAAATTAATTTTATAATGAAAAATTATCACATGAAAGTTATTATTTAAAAAAAATTGACAATCACAAAATAATGTGAGATTGTAAAAAAAACAGACCTCTTGGTAATTTTCATGTCAAATACCCTTGGATGAAATAATTCAACTGGAAAGATAAAAAAATAAAATTATTATTAAATAATTATATTACATATAAAGTGTAATTATATAAAATATATAAATTAAATTGCGTTCATAACATTATAATATGCCACAATAAAGAAAAATTGATACGAAGTCCCTTACATCAAGATTTTATTTAGTTGAACATCCATTAACCTATTATATAATGTTTTAAAGCACATTATTGATTTATTCCAGAACCATAATCATATTTTTAATATAATATATGATCTTATTATAACATTTTATCACCAATTATTTAATAATATTCAAATATTTTCATTGTTTCATGTGTTTATTTCCTTGTATTCTAAAGCCTGTTTCGTAATGAATTCTCTTGTTATTGTAGATAGGATATAAATTCATTATATCCTAAATGATAATAATTTTATAAATATCATATTTACTCATTAGATACATTATTATAATAGTTCTAAAATTTTTATTATTTAAAATGAATTGCATTATTTTGTGGAGATGGTTTGTCTTACATATGCACGAGCGCCGATATCATTCCCTTAATGAATGAAAGGGTAAGTAAGTGGATGATATATTAAATTACCAGAATCAATATTTTATAATATATAACACATATATTCATTAATTTAATTTTTATTAAATTACATGTAATGCATAATTAAAAATGATTCAAATCACCTCATGAGGTAGTAGTCTGTCGTACACATGATCCATGAATTTCTTCCAATTAGATAGAAGTGGATATGGATAACTATTATTCCATAAATATAATAACATATACTTATATTGGATATACTATTTTTATTATATTTTATGTGTTAACTAATTACTGAATGTGGAAAAGTTGAAAGACAAAAAGTAATATTTGTAAGGAAAATTATGTTGTCTATGAGAAACCTCCTTTGGTTCTACACTAATGAACCCTAAGGATGGTCTATTGTAAGGAACATAGGATCTAGAATATGAATAAAATTTTTTGGAAGACAATATTTTAGTTTTTTTTTTGATCTAAATTTTGTGGTATTTGTGAATAATTTGGTGGATGGACTGCCCTTTTATAAGTTTGGGAAATGGGACCTCCTTGGATGTTACATAGAAATTTCCAAAATTAATCTAAAAGGATAAAGTCATTCACCTGAAACAAAGTATCCAAATGATTTAACATCTGTAATGTTTAAGGATAAGTTGAAATAATTTCTATAAAATAATATTTTGATAGGTTGGAAGGTCATTTTAACCCTTATCTTCTTAGTTTGACCCCTTTGTAAATAAATTTTTTCCTTATCCATTGTAATTAATTTTTACTTTTTCACTATTAATTTTGAAAAAATATTAATTTGAACATATTAGAAAATATAAATTATGGTAATTACAAATTATATAATCCTTTTTTCCATGTTCTATTAAAATATTTTGAAATTTTTAATTCAAAATTAATCCTGGAGACATAATGATAAAGCAGGTTTTCAAAAAGAAAATGTTCAAAGGTTTACAGAGTTTTTATAACAATGTTGATTATGAAGATGATTAAAATGGCCTAAATTTGATTAACATATATATAATTTCTCATATTATTCTTTTAAATAAAGTCAAAAAATAATTTCACTTTAAAAACCCAATTCAATAACATAGTTTTCAATAAAAATTTATTATTTTTTACTACACAATAAATAATGAAAATCTTCATAAAAATCCCAAAATGGGACAGAATGAAAAATATTTTATTATGATTTAAAATATGAAGTTGATTTTATAAAAAAGTTATTTTTTTTAATTTGTAACTTTTAATTTGAAATTATGTATGTATAGAGTGACTAAACTTATTTTTAGAAAAGATAAAACACATTAAAAAAATTTTCTTTTAAATGATGTTTAATTTTATTTATAATCAACTGATAAAAAATGATCATGTTTAAACAATATAATTTTATTAATTTATTTATTTTCATTTATACTTTATAATTTTATAGATAGTTTATAATTTCCATGTTTAAAAAAATATTTTCATAGAGTATCACATTTCTTTTAAACCCATTATTGCGGGTATCACAAGAAATGATAGAATTTAATTTATAATAAAAAAATATATTTTAAATTTTTGTGGTGTTAAATTATTTTCTACTACAAAAATTTCACCATAAAAATTTCATGTATAGTACCTTCTAAAAATATGGTGGTGGTTCTTCTTCCTAATATCAGCTGGTTTCCACATTACTTCCTTCATTTTTTGATTTTCAAAAAATACCATTAGTTGTCTAGTCACACGATTCCTCAACATATACACTCTATTATCTAGAATGTTGGTGGGTTATTCATAGTAATATAGATTAGGTTAAAATTATATTTCATCATAGGTGAGAACATTCATCGGGTTGGACATGTACTTCCTTATAAATAATATATGAAACGCTTTATATACTTTTGAGAGGCCTCGTGGAATTTTTCAATGATAAGAAATAGCACTGATTATTTTAGTGATTTTAAAGGGTCTGATGTACCCATGGCTCAGTTTCCTTTTCTTATAGAATTTTATGACACCCTTTTAAAGATATTCATTATAGAAAACAATATATCCCACTTTTATTTCCAAAAACATCCTCAAATTACATGCATAACTCTTCTTCCAATATTGATCTACCTTAATATGAGAATGAATAATATTTACCTCTATTTTTATATCTTCAAAAATTAATGTGATTAAAATTTTTATTTCCTTATCTCTATACCATCAAGTTGGAGTAAAACATCTCTTTACATACAATGCTTTATACCATCCCATCTGAATATATTAATGGAAGCTTTTGTTAAGGGAAAACTCTACCAAAGAAAAATATTGATCCCACATACCATGAAAGTCATGTGATCGGGACCTAAATTTGTATTCTATGGTTTGAATAATCCTCTAGGATTGTCCATTAGTTTCATAATTTTGGCTAGTTCTCAAATTATTCTTGGTATCAAAAGCATTCTGAAGACACTTTTATAATTTTGTTGTAAAATATTGATCGTGATCAGCCACAATTGAAATATGGGTTCCATGAAATCAAACAAAATTATTAATATAGTTCCTTAAAGGGCTCTCAATGGGTAAAACTCATTTTAAGAATAGGGAATTTGTAGATTTGGTTAAGTGACCAATGATAACTCATATTGAATCATTCATACTAGGATACTCTTGTAGTCTAAGTACAAAGTCCAAAATAATGTCATCTCATTTCAATATAAGAATAGGAATATGTTTCATTACACTTCTAGGAAGCTATCTCATAGCTCTCACTTGTTGACAAGCCAAGCATCTTGGCACATGATAAAAAATTTCTCAATTTGTGATATCCAACCAAAAAATTTCCCTTAAATACCTATACATCATTTTGATACTAGGTTTTATAGATAAATTTAAGCTAAAATAATAATCCAACAATTCTTTTGGTACCTCAATTATAGATGGAATACATAATATCTTCCAAATTTTATAACACTATCTTCACAAATGATGTATTTTTATTTTCCATCATGCATATATTTAATTTTCTTCAAAAATTTATCATCATCATATTGACACTTATTATCTTTTCTAATAAATATGGTTTTTACATAATTCCAAAAATAAGTGATGTATCCTATTTCATAGTAATTCCCATATATATATTTATTATATTCGTGAACATAAGATCCATGTAAACCCTTATTTTGGATGTAATTCCATGATATTTCCTATTTAATGAATATGCTTCCTTATTTTCATTCCCTAGGTAGTCATGTATTGAAAAATAATAATTCGTCAATAGCTCAATCTATCCCATTTTCCTCATGTCGAGATGTTTTTGTTAAATATTTATTTTAGGACCTTACATTCTGTTTAAATCATACATCTATCTCCATAGAGAAAATGAATCCACATATTAAAATCAATTGTTATAGTTGAAACTCAATATCATGGGTTTCTTAGTTTTCTTAGTTAGTCTTAAATTTCCTTAATGTATATGTAATAACTCTATTATTTTTCATTAGAATGCAACCAAGTACATTCTTTGATTAATAAAAATATTTTGAAAACCCATCATTTATGTATGTTAGAGTCAAAATCATAGCATTGATCATTATTTCCGTTACATTATCAAAATATTCTTCACATTACTTTTTACAAAAAAATATTACCCTGTTATATGTAATATTTTTTAATATGTTATCCAATTGGGAAAAATTGGGAAAAATAGCTAATAGTACCCTACCAAAACAACGAAACTATGTACCTTAGCTATGTTCATTGGCATAGTCCATTATATTTCTATCGTTATCTTTACAAAATCAAATGAAATTCCATAAAAGGGGATAATATGGATAAGAAAATATACTTCTTAAACCCAAAAATCACATTTAATACATTTACCATATAAATATTTTCTTCTAAGATTATAAAAATTTATCCACAATTGATTCTAATAGTCCTTGTCACTTTTAGAATATACTAAAATATCTTCAATGGATACCAAAAAAATCCACAAAATATTTATTAAATAATATATTCATTATATTCATAAAAATATATGTTTTATTATTCAATTAAAATGGAATTACTATAAAGTCATAATTTTTAAACCTCATTTGGAAAGATGTCTTTATAATTATTCCTTATTTACTCATGATTTATGACATAGAGAAAGGATGTTTATCTTTGAAAAATAATGGGCTCTATGAAGTTAATTAAATAAGTAATCAGTGTGACAAAAATTAAACATGTTCTTTATCATAAAATCATTTATTTTCTAATAATAATTGTATATCCTCATGGATAAATATTTATTCATAAAAAAGATAAATGGGATCCCCCTAGTGAAATAGTAGTCTGAATAAATCCCTTATCAACCCTAATCCTCTAGTTTTTTACTCAACTCCAATAATTTCTTAGTGGAAATTATATATATATTCATTTATATTGGTCTTTTATCAGAAGTTAAAATCATGTAAAACTCAACATCACGCTCTTTGAAATGTCCAGGTAATTCCTTACAAAGTACATCATTTTATTCAATTACAATAAGAACATCCTCAATTTGATGATTTCAATCTCCATACCTAGATTTTTTTCTCCTCTTATCTATGAATCTAAATTAGTAGATCTACTAGTTGTGGATGTAGATAAGAATCATAGGATGAATTCAATACTCTAAAGATAATGGATTCTATATCGTCCTAAGAAATTATAATTTTCATATTTTATAACAAATTTTTGAATCAAATTCTAAAATAAGGTTCATACTAATGATTATATTAAATTCTACCTTTAGTATGATAATAATATTATAAAATACAGAACAATTATATGTCATAATGGGGACTTACTGATATATCATTTTACAGTGAGACTTCCCTTACGAGTTTTGACACACAACACTGTTCTTAAATTAAATGGGTAATGTCCAATTTCATTAATAAAAATGAAAGATATAAAAGATATTGAGGATCCAAAACAAAAAATAATTACCTGATTTTTTAGATAGGATTATTGTACCTTTCATCACTTGAATTGGTAGTTCCACCTCAATTTTAGTGATCTCATTATCTTATACTTCTCCCCTTGGCCTCTTTTGGGGTGGATTCCCTTGTCTGTTTGGGGATTTGATTTCATAGTGCCCCATGTACCTACTATTCAAACACTGAATATGAATGTTTTCTTTCTTCACTTTTCATTATTTTTTTCTATTGACTCTTATATCCACTCTTATAAAAAAATCAGAATCCATTCAATCACTTCATACGATGATCCTTTTCATAGTTAGCATATAATGTAAATAATTTTTTCTCTCTTTTGATTGACCCATTCCCTTTTCCATTGGTGTTTAGATGACCTATTCTTCCAATTATTTCACTTGAATATGAATAATCTAGATAATTCCTTCTCTATTGTGATCTCATATAAAACTATTTCATCATATGATGAAACTTTTTGATACACCAACTCCCTTTGGAGACATGGATTCATCCCTTTATAGAAAAGATCAGTATATACCACTATATTTCATATATAATCCATACTATACCTAGCTTACCTTGAAATGGTATCTTCATTCTCGGAAACACTTTATTCATAACTTTTGTTTAATATAAGTAACTTAATCTCTATTTTTAGTTTATTTCTCATGTGGGAAATATTTTTCAAATAATTTTTCTGTTAAATATTTCTTTTCTATGAGTTCTATTTCCATTTAATTCCTCACATTCTAGATCAAAACCCACAATTTATAAAAATATCCTTTGAGATAATACACTATAAGGGAAACCATTTACTTTTCATCACATCTCAAGGCCATAAATATCTTCTCCTAATACATAATCCATTACCCAACTTCCATTGGATTATTATTCAAACCAAATGATGGGGCCTTATGTCACATAATTTGGTCTAGAATAAGAGTATGACACTAAATAACAGGTCCTTCATATTGGAAAGATTATATTTCATAAATTATTTATATTCTATAATATAGCCATAATTTTCTTAGTTCTAATACCAACTGTATTGGCTTACTCAGTATGTAATTAGCTATATTATCCATGAGTATTGATACCCTACTTCCTTCTTATATCCATTCAAAAAATAGAATATACAAGATTACATCATAATATTATATATTTTAAACTCTAATTTATAATTTAGAATATTTTTTAACACTTATCATAAATAAAAATGTGAGCATTGTTAATCATAGAATCATAAAAATGGTTTCATTGGGGATATCGTTATTTTTATAACATTTATAAATTTTTGTTTTAAAATGTGAATTTTCATAATAATATCCCCTGAGAGTGTCAAACTAGTTACACAGTAAGGTTTATTTTCATGCACCAAGTAATGATCAAGTCAAGCCCAATGTTCCATTTTCTAATTTATTACACTAGGTTCCTCTATTCCAAAACCTCGTATATTTTTACTATATATAAAATGATGTATTACTAAAGAAAACTAAATAATATCTTACTAAAAAATTATTATGATCTTATATACTTATCTTAAAAGTATATCATTGTTTTATGTTACTTATTCTATGGTATCCTTAATCTCATTCCCAATGGTTTCTACTAAAATTATTATGATACCAAATATAACAACTCTGGCCCCAGTACACTAAAGTTGGTATTTTCTTTATTACACGTGCATGGATACAATGGGTCAACTCTTGAAATAATTTTGTATCTAGAAGTTTATCAGACCCAGATACAAACATGAATCCCAATTTATATTGGGAGTATAAAATCAAACATAACATATAAAAAACTAAATGAACTATATTTTTGAAAACTAATTCCAAGGATTCTTCTTCATATCATAGTGAAAGGAAAAAAGGATACAAATGAGATAAAATTATTATTAGGGGTCATGTATAGAAAAATATATAATGATTTATTAAGAATAATAAATAGTTAAAGTTAAATGACTAAACACAAATTTCATTAAAATAACATGACAACCATTAAAAGATAATGCCTAATCAATAAGGAAAGGTATATAACTGAACACATATTCCATTTAAATGACATTATTATCATGATAAGATAAGTCATAGTAAAATGGAAAGGTAAATAACTTAAAAACATTCCATTTAATTAACTTGACTATAATTAAAAAATGTGACATAATCTAGATGGTATGGTAATAAACTACACATGCATTCCATTTAATAAATAATCTAAGAATAAAATATATCCAAGGATAATATCATAGAGAAAATTTCATGGATAATAATAATAAATTTATTCCAAATAAAGTAAATACTTAATTATGGAACTTTATTATCTAAATAATCATTATACTTTGACCATCAAGATCATTCCCCAAGATAGTATAAAACCACATGTTAAAAACCCATCTTATTTGGCCAATTTATTTGTCTCGTGCCTCATGTTGATGCATAGAGGGGATATATGTAACCGTTCCTAACCAGTATATATATATCCAAAACAATACTCATATAAAAAATAATTTATTTAATTCATGAATCAATATTCTTTATCCTTGAATATAAATATTAATTAAAAGTATGTAAATTTATTTATATTTCCTCGGTTCACCAAATAACTTTTAAAGTAAAAATTATATGTAAAAATTGTATAGGATTTAAAAAGTTATCATATCCATTGTAAAATTATTTTTAATTTTAATATAAATTTAATTTATAATGGAAAATTATCACAATAAAATGATTGTTTCAAGAAAAAGTTTATAATTATAACGAAAATTGAGATTATACAATAACATTTACCAGTATTTAATTTTATAGTCAAATCCCCTTTGTTGAAATAAATAAAATTGAAATATAAATACAATAAATTATTAGGGAATCGAGATATTACATATAAATGGGAATTATATACACTATATAAAATAAATTACATTCTTAAAATTAGAATATTCCTCAAGGAAGTGAAATTTAGATTGAATTTATAATCTCATGCTTTCATTTAGCTCAATGTAATTTAACCTCCGGAATAATGGTTTAATTTATGTCCTTAATTTATAAAAAAACCATACTCGTATTTATAATGTCACATATGATCAAATTATAACAATTTGCCACCTATTTATTAATAATTTTCTGTTATTTTCTATGTTTCACGTGTTAATTGCTTTATTTTCTCATGCATGTTTGGTAGTGAGTGTTCTGGGTTATATACATAAGATATAAATAAATCATATTAGAAATTATCATAATGTTATAAATATAATATTTAATCAGTAGAAACATTATAATAATAATAAATAATAATTTATTATCAAAAATGAATCGCATTGCTTCGTGGAGACAATAGGTTGTACGTACGCACGAGTGATGGTGTCATTACCATAACAAGTGAAAGGGTAAAAAAGTTGGTGATCTATCAAATATATAGAATATATATTATTTCTTATATATAACATATATTGATTAATTTTAACCTTATTAAATTCCATGTAAACTATATGTAAAAAAATATTCGCATCACTTCGTCGGGTGGTAGTCCATCGTACACATGATCAACGATTTCGTTTCCCATTTGATTGAAGAGGATATGGATAAATATTATAAAATACATATAATTAAATATATGTATATGGGAGATATTGTTTTAATTATATTGAAAGTTTTGAGGACTAATTTATGTTAGGAAAAGTATAAATAAAATGACAGAGCTTTATTAAGGTAATTACCATCCCAAAGAGGAACCTCCTTTGTACATCCACTTAAGAACACTACAGATGGTATTCTGGGAGGACTAGTGGATCTAGAATGTGACTAAGAGTGTTTTGAAGAAAATTTTCCATGTTTTTTATCCAAATTTATTTGGAGGTGTGAATAATTTAGGGCAGCGAGTTCCCTTTTATAAGTTAGAGAAATGTGACCCCTTTGGAAATTACTTGAAAATTTCCCAAAAATAAACCAAAATGATTAAGTAATTCACATGAATTTTTTTTACAAATGACCATATATTATAACATGGGAAGGATAAGGTGAATGTTTTTGATAAATTAATATTATCTAAAGGTGGTATGTCTTTTCAACCCTTATCTTCTTTTTTTAACCCCACTATAAACCCCATTTTAGCTTAAACATGGTGATTAATTTTTATTATTTCCACTAATAATATTCATTAAAAATTAATTTAAAATTATAAGAAAATATATTTTATTGTGATTTCAAATTTTGGAATCAAAATTTTAAAATTCCATTCATATAAGAAGAAAATTTTAATTAATAATTAATCTTGTGGAAGTGATTGAAAATGGGGTTGTAAAGAGAAAACTTTATATGGTTTCCAAAGTTTTTATATCAAAATTAAATATTAAAATTTTTAAAATAAAAAAATATATTATTAGAAATTTAATTAAAATAATTATACTTTAAATATAATTTAAAATTTTATTTATCTTTACATATAATTAAAATAAAATTTAATTGCAATTAAAAATTCAGTATTTTCACTATTTAATGAAAAATGTAACATTTGTTAGAAAATACAGAAGTTTACCTGAATATAATTATTATATGATTATTTAAAATAAAAATATTTTTTATCAAATAAACGTTACAATTTTGGTAAAATATATTTTAAATTATAGGCATAAATGTGACAAAACACACTTTTAGAAAAAACTATAGTGTTTTTATAATATTTTTCTTATTCATTTAAATGACTCTCATTTTTAATTATAATAAATATAATAAAAATGAAAATTTTAAAATATATATTTTTTATGATTTAGTTATTATATTCAAACCCATTAATTTAGTGGATAGGATATAACAATCATGTATAAATAATATTTTAATAGAGTATCATTTTTCATTTAAACCAGGTCTTACATGTATCACAAGTTATCAGATAACTTAATTAATTAAAAAATGAAATATATTTTTGAAGTCTTTGGGTGTTATATTATTAAATTAAATATGTTTTTTATGTGTGTATATATTTTACTTTTCCAAAAAGAAAATATTTTTGGTTTGAAATACTTCTCAATATATTTCAACTCAAAAAAATATAAATCTATATTATCTTTATAATCCCTAATATCATTACTTCATCTTATAACATTATTCACTATGTTTGCTAGATTTTTTTGGTGTAGTAGTCCTAAATTTTTTTATTTATATTTATTTAAGAATTGTTTCCATTTCACATTAATATAACTAGTTTAACAGATGGACGTTATAAGTACGCTTCCTAAAAGGATGTTATATGTAAGTCATTATAATTTTTCTTTTAAATATTTTTTTAATAATATTATAAGAAATATTATATTATTTATTATTTAAATATCTATCCTAGATGGTTGATTTATTTTTTGATGATGTTTTATAAAATTATTGATTTAGTTGTATTGAAAAAACTTTATTGGTAAAATTAATAAAAGTGTGTATCCATCCAGCATAGATAAGTTTTTATTGATACAGTTACAACTAAATAACAAAAATAAAAATTTTCATTGTTGGGGTCACTAAAACATTAATCCATAAATAGAACTACAATATCATTATGAAGAGTAAATTATAAAAAACCATTCTAAAGCATATATATATATATATTGAATATTTACAAAATCTTGTTATTGAGGATGTTTTAGTTTTTTTTCTATAGATATATTTTCTCAAAGTTAACATGTGTGATATTTTCTTGTAAATACACAAAGCTTTCACTTTGTAATTTTTTTCAGAGCAGTTTGATCAATGTATCATAGGGAAAGAGAGATAGAGGCTATTCTAATCTTATATTTTTCAAGGGATTATGGAAGAATTATACATATTATTCTTCTCATGTGGATTAAGTGCTTCTATGGTTTGGAATATAAACTTATAAAGGAATTTATAATCTTAGAAACCTAAATTTAATTATTGAATTCATTATCACTTTGGATAAATTTGAATACCCAACATAATGTTTTTTTAGAATATTTTTAAATAATTTATTTATCTAATTATATTTATACTTTTTTGTTTATTTTTTAGGATGTTTTTAAAATATAGTGTTTACTTTTTCCTACTATGAAATTAGTAAGTCAATGGAAAATAAATTTTTTTCCTATTAAAAGTATTATAATAATGGTTTTGGGATATTTTATGTTTAATTATGTATAGACTACAATTAACCCCCCCCCCCAATAGTATTTTATTATGAATTTCCTGGAAAATATATAAGGACTGATTTGGAAGTGTGAATGTCATTAGAAAGTAGAGGTATCTTTTTAGAGTTAAATTTAATTGTTACCAATATCTAAAAAATTGTTATAATGATTTAAAAATTAAGGTAAGGGTAGTTTTAATAGAGAAATGATATTTTAAGAGGCTTTTAGAACCTTAATGTCCAATATAATGGTCCACCATTGAAAAACAAAATGTGAGTTAAAAAATACATGCATGGGGAGGGAATTAAATTTGATAAAAATTTATGGATTGGACCTGGATTAAAGGAATATAAATCACTATATATAATTGTATAAAATTAATCAATCTATATGTAGTTATGATAATGGTATCCTCTAAAAATATTAATATCATTTGATAAAATAAAATGATAATGGATTCGTATTAGTGCAACTATATTATGATCAACCAGACATAAATGAGTAAGAGGTTGAGCACTAATATTATATCCATTAGAGTTTGATCATGGAATCATGATTTCATATTTGGGCATCACATCATATTTTAAAAATAATAATAATCAATCTATACATAGTTTTATGGTGAAGTAATTTTGACTATAGTATGTGATTGGAACTAGAAGAATCTTTATAGTTATATGCATTATAGGAGATCTATAAATTTTTACAAGGTTTTTAAGTGTATGTATGATATAGAAACATTACCATGAATGAGAAGGTTGAAATAGTAATATGGATATGGGGTTTAATTTGATGGTATTTTGGTCAAAACTGGGTAAAGATCTATGAAAATCAAAACATATCCTAGGTTAATAGGAATAAATCCACTTGTACTTCATGGAAAACGTTTTTCTACATAGATAAAACTCAAGAACATAGGGGAAATAGATGGTCAAACTAGTGTGAAAATTGAAGAAAACATACAAGAATAAATTATCAATGATAAGATAACATTAAATTATCACATATTAATGCATAGACATAGAAAAAAATAAATGAGCTCGTTCAAGTCTCGTCAACTTTGTGAAGTCTGATATTAATATGGGATCTTTGGGTGGGCCTCTGATAGGATATATTTGAATCAATGTCCATCATTTAACAAAAAGGAAAAACTTTTAATTTTAAAATATAATATCAATATGTATGTCTAACTCATGTATATGAGAGAATGAGATAAACATATGGATGCATTAGTGAGGGAGAAGGATGAAACCCTATATACATTTAGAAAATCCACATCGCCAGTGAACAACTATATATGGAAATAGAAATTATGTCTTGGCCATGGTGAAGTGTTATATGAGTCACTAATTATCTTGAGTTAGTAGTAATAAAGCCACATGTAGTCATAATAAATGGGTATATTTCAAGAGGTCTAATGAACCATGAAATTATGGTGGGCCAATATAGACATAACCATCAAATCCCCACAAAAGAAAACCCTTATGTTTATTGGGATAAAAATGTATGGTAATTTATGAATTAATGTTCCATAGAATTATACATTCTATATAGTTTAACTATATAATATATAAATCAACATAAAGAGTTTAAATTCATTTTGGATGGAATATATTTCATGCATTTTAACATCATACTATAAGAACAATGTGTTGTATAGTTTATAGTTATGAAGAAAAGACATAGATGACTTGCATTTTAGGTTCATATGATAACAACATTTATGATATTTAGTTTCAAATTATGTAGTAAAGACTTCATACAATTAATTTTAACATCTTCTAGGGATCAATTTTAGAACACATTGTGAAATTTATAAAAGTAAATGTTGATAAATCATTAATTAGTAGAGAGAGTAACAAACATTACATTAATGGTAAAAAATGAGAGATAACTACTTGAGGAAACCTTATATATAGGGTATGGTCCTTCTAATTCCATCTCTAAGTTTGGGGCATCTAATGAATAATAAAAGTTCTCAAGTCCAATAAAATGTCTCCTTAGATGAAAATATAGAGGTTAACCTTCTTGTTAAATTCTTTTGTACTTAAATTTAAATGTTATTATAGGTTATATACTGTGAAAAACCTCTTATCTTCACATCTATATAATTCATCTAGTTATATCTAGTATTTATCATCATTAAGTAGTTTATTGAGATAGAAATAGGATTTTAATGAAACTTGATGATAAAGGTTAGGACTGCATATGTCCCAAACACAATACAATATGGGGCTTTCTTTGTGTCAATTTGAGTTCGGGTGAAATAATACCACATATCATATAATTCATTTTAGGGAAAGAATTCATTTCTTTGACATCTATCTTCTATAAGATGTTAGATTGATCTCAATTATAGTTAAATATATATATCCAATTTCTATTAAATTATTTTGGGATGAGTCCTTGGATTGTATATTTCCTTCCTAATAAATCCTCTTCAATTGAAAAATAGAAAAACATTTTGTGTTTTTTTCCATTAATATTGTGTTTGGGACACTAAATATTATAAATATGTTATATTTTAAAAAAAATTATGATATATTTCATTCTCAATTTATTAATTTACATATCGTTATCCAATTTGGGAAATAATGTGGTGAAATTATTGATATACATGAACTAACAAGCTATAGTTGGAAAGTATGTAGTGACTCAAGATAAAAATGAAAAAAAATACATTAATATCATAATTTAAATAATACATCTCATAAGAAGTCTCACAATCTCAGGAAAAAAAAATTAGATAAGTAGATATTAGTTGCATAAACATAATATTTTACTACAACTATAAAACATTATCGATAATAATGAACCTATAAACTCATTCAAATATATATGTATATATATATAATAATGATAACCTATGTAATTGAAGCATAATAATGGAAAGAGCTCAAATGTTCAGTAAGTAAAGAACATATAAAATATTTTCTGAAAAAAACATTATGAATAACATGAGAAATACGTAAAAATATTAATAATATATCATAATATTATAGATGAAAATCATAAAACATTATAAATAAATATTATATCATAAATAATTCATTATGTAATCATAAAAGTTATAACGTGACTCTAGATATATATCATTAACCAAAAACATATAAGATTGTCATGAAAATGTAGAATGCATTTAAATTATGATTAATCTTGAAAACTGGTCACGATAAGGTAAAAAACATGAAAATGTGGAAAAATAATAAACATGGGATTTATTATCATTTTTAACCCGGAAACCCACCAACCTATTCAATCATAAAATTAAGAGTATAGCTAAACACCATCACACTCACCCATTTTAAATCTAGATACTTTATATCATTTTCACATATCATTTCTATCTCTTCTGATATAATACTTTACATAATACATTTAAGGGATATATAACAACCATGCATCTTATAAACCACAAATTTGTGTTCCACAAGAAAATTAAACATACATCATCGTATAAAAACTCATGGAAAAATAATGTGTTTCTTAAGTCATTAAAAATAATCCTAAAAAATTAAGTTAACAAATAATATAATATTAAAGCTCTATTTTTAAAAAAATTCATATAATAATAACATATAAAGGGTGACCAAAACATCACATCCTAAAATATAGACCTTGTAGTGTAAATAAAACTGAAAATTCAAATGTTTTCAAAACACCTTTTGAAACATTGAAGTATAAATTAATTTTAAAAACATCATTTTTTATAGAAATAAAAAATTGTGAAAACCTTATTTTCAAATATTTATTACTTGAAAATATATAAATGCTTAAATATAATATTATAAAATACTTTGAGAACATTTACTTTAAAATGAAATTTTATTAATGTATAATTGAAATACATTATTATTTCAAAATGGGGGAGTAAAAATATATTAAAAACATTCACATTTAAAAGGATAACTAGTAAATCATAATTGAAAAATTGACAAAATTTATAAATCAAAATGTGGAGTGGATGATGAAACCTTTATTTTTAATGGATGCACCCTTTGAACATTTTAAAATAAACTTGATTAATACCCACATAATTAAGAATTTGATGAACCTTTATTTTAAAAAAAATAATGGGGATAGAAAAGATCATTATAGATAAAAATTATTGTATTTTTCACTAGTGAATTTGGGACATTAATGGGATATAAAAACAAGTATAAGGAATTAAAATAAATAGAAATTGTGTAACAACTTAACCCTAGAAGTTTAGAGATGTTAAATTATTTTATTACATTAGCATGATTACAAGGAATCAGATCCCAAAACACTGAAAAGTTTAGTAGTTTTGGAAAACTAGATTACATACATGATACTCATAACACATTAGGAAATTAATATAAAACATAACATAAGTAAAATATAAACAACCTTGTAACTCATTAAAAGGATCTCGCTTCATAACCTAGGTAAAGGAAACATAATATGGGTGAACTCAAATGCTCGTTGAGGATAATTAAATCAGAAGAAATAATGAGTCAATGATAAAAAAAATATTCAAATTTCAATAACTGAAAAGAAATGACATTAAAATAATTGGATTAGGCCTAATTAGTATGTTTTGGTAAGTGAATGAAACAAGTGTTGTTTAATGAAAAATTTGATAATGTAATGAATCCATAGATAATTTCAAATCAATAATCTCATGGATAATAATAATAGTAAATGAATTCTCCATAGAGAAACTGCTTCATTATTGGATGTCGGGTTTTCTAGGTACACGATAACATTATCAGAAAGAAAATTCAGAATATATTTTAAGATATTGGTTAGAACCCCATATAATTTTTTCAAATAAATAATTTAATGACACTACCTATGCATTGAGGGGATTAATTTAAACAGTCCCCAAGCTATGTCGTACCAGTCCAAAGAATTCTTACTATATCAAATAATTGATTTGAAAATATATTTTAAAAAGAAACGTATCTTATACCACTTTGAAAAAATATAATTCAATGATAAAAATGAGATTTATGATATTATATATCAAAGGGTATTATAAATAGGCCACATATAAGAAATAACTGGTGAATAAGGCATATATCTCACAGAAGTAAAAGTAAGATGAGAAAATCCTTACCTCATACTTCATTTTTAGTTGTACATTACATAACCTCATTTATAATGGTTTAAATAATGTAATTAATCTATATAAACACATTTTTCATATTTATGATATCATATATGATCTTCTTATATTATTTTATCACTTTTTTGTTAATAACCTTTCCTTATATTCACTATTTCGAGGTTTAATTATCTAGTTTTTCAAGTATGTTTTGAATTATTACCTATTGTTTCTATTAATTAGATCATTATTTAATAATATATAGAATTTAAACCAAAATTTAAATAAAATATATATTCATTATATGTTTTTTTATAACAATCCATAAAATTTGGAGATAGGAAATGAAATTCACTATTCCTAGAGACAGTAGGTCGTACGTAGGCATAAATGCTAATTCCATTTAATTGTCATATTAAAATAATGAAAAGTAAATGATATATATATATATTATAATTAAGGTATCATGTTTATGTTTTATATACCACATATTATTATTAGAACTATTTTTAATACATTTCATGTAATTTTTGAACTTATCACAACACTTTGAGGAGGCGGTAGTCCACACATCCACAAATAATGTTTTTGTATCTGCACAATGTAGACCGCATTAAGTTATATGTTATATAATAACTTCATAATACTATATACATTATAAATATAACATATATAATATATAAACCATCAATAATAATTATTTCCAACCTTGTGAGGTAGTAAATTGAAGAATGAATGACATATGTTCGTGAGGTTGTAGTCCTACGTGCACACGAATGATGATTGTGTATCCCATTTGATGGATGTGTGTGAAGGACTAGTTAAAAATAACATCATAAAAACATCTTATTATATTTAATATACTACATTTATTATATAATAATATAATAATAACAATTGAATTGTTTGAGAAAAAACTAAAATGAAAGTGATCATTGAAGATTGTTACCTCATTTTCGAGGAACTCAATATAGTCTATACAAAAAAGACTTCCACGATTTGATTTATTTACAATGGGAGG
Organism: Viscum album; assembly: GCA_963277665.1. Classification (NCBI taxonomy): domain Eukaryota; kingdom Viridiplantae; phylum Streptophyta; class Magnoliopsida; order Santalales; family Viscaceae; genus Viscum; species Viscum album. The sequence goes on along the minus strand of OY728156.1, from coordinate 1,424,345,839 downwards.
CTTCAAGTATTAGGGTATCGAATTTGGGAGATTATTTTTCCCAGTTTTGGATGATATTGAAGTTCATGGTTGTGTGATTAAGTGATGGAGGAGGTTCTCTTTTATAATTGAGGTGAGGGGTAGTTTTGGAAAGTCTCTAAATATTAAATTAATATAAATTAAATCCCATTTCAAAATGACTCCAAAGTTAGTTATTTAAAAATATAATATTATTATGGGTCAAAATAATCCAATCCATTTATTGTATACATGTTTATCTCACATTCTTACCCTTATTTGTTGGCATTAACCCTTAGTTAAACCTTTTCACTCTTACCATGACTCCTTGGATTTTTACCCTTTAAGGTTTAATATATTCACTATAAAATGACAAACTAACCATAAATGAGTAATGGAATTAATTTTAAACTATATTTCCATAATTGTTTTCTAATTTTATATTTTTATTAATTTTATATCATTTAATAAAATATTTTTTTAAATATCATTATTATCAATTTTGATACTCTTCATTACATGATGTTTTTAAAATATCATTACAACGTGATATCTTTGAAAAAAATAATTAATGTATCCTTAATATGGATAGGTAATATAAAATTCATATATAAAATTAATTATCAAAATTTTTATTTATTTTGATATTTTTGATTTCAATTATTTGATATTTCAATAACTTAAACAATTACAACATCATCATTTTGAAATCCTTTAATATAATTATTTATTTCCTAAAATTTAAAAATAAATTTACGTAATGAGGATAAAAAATTAAATATTTAAAATTTCTATTTATATTTGAATCTATCTTAATAATAACCACATTTATAAAATTTAATATTTATTAAAAACATGATTATGACATATTGGACTTTCCTTAGAGTAAAATACTGAAAAATGATTAAATACATCCATGTGGCTCCAAGAGGCCAAAAAATCATCCCAAGGATGATTTTTGTTGACACTAACTCATCCAATAAATTTTTTTCAAGATTTAGGGTAATTTAATAATATATATATTATTATTTTTAGCCTTAAATACACAATTTCCCTTTAACTATGGTAATTAAAAAACCAGTGATCACACTATTATTATTGTCAAAAAATAAAATTGAAATATTTAATAAATTTGGACCACAAGAATCCAAATATGAAATATATTTTTCAAATTTTAAAATAGAAAATTGGATAAAATTAATTTAAAATTAATTGCATTGATGGAATGAGAAAATAAGTTTTTAAAGAGAAAACGTTCAAAAGATTCAAATGTTTTTATATCTAACTTCAATACAAAATTGATTATAATTACATAAATTAGATTAAATGATACCAAATTGATCTAATTATACTATACAACCAATTAAAAAATATTTTTTCACTATAAATTATTTAGTCACAAAATATGTTTTCAATTAAAATGCAATAGTTTATCACTATTCATCAAAATAAGAAACTTATCTGAAAAATTAAAAACATTATCCAAAGTAAATTTTTATATTCATATTTAAATGAATAAGTTTATTTTTTCAAAAAGAATTTATAAATGTTTTCAAAACAATATTTAAAACAAGTGAACCATGAAAAGTTTGTAAAACTACTCTTATAAAAATATAGGGTTTTATATGTAATATTAGATTTATTTTTATCTTATTCATGTCAAATATATTGTATAAATGTCCAAATATTTTATTGGATTTATAACATACAAAATTACTATATATACTCTCTAAAAATTTTAGAATTTTATTGACTGTGAAAAATGTGACTAAATAGTGTTTTGTTCAAACTGGTTGTTTCATGCATTATAAGATATCAACAGAACTAAATTTATTATAAAAGAAATATATGGTAAATTATTTGGGTTCTACATTATTTCATACAAAAAAATTATCCTCAAAATTTTAAGGGAATTACCTTAAAAATTTTAGGTAGTTATTCATTATAGAATCCAATGGTTCCAATGTTATTTTTTCTATTTTTTTACTTTTTCAGAGTACCTTTTACAGGATGAGTCATTTAATTACTCAATAATTTCATTCTAGTATCAAGAATATTCCTGGGTTCCTAATTGTATAAAATCTCATGTTCCAACTCTATTTAATTAGAGGTGATCACATGTGTTGTCTAAGGCATGTACTTCTTTATAAGAGATATATGAAACATGTCATTTACTTTTGAGATATTTTTCATCATTGAAAAATGATAAGAAAAAACTCCAACCCTTTCAAGAATATCAAAGGTTATAATGTACCTGTGACTTAGTTTAACTTTATTTCCAAAACTTATAACACCCTCTCAAGGATTTATTTTTAAGAAATAAATATCTTCTACTTGGAACTCTAAATATTTCCTCTGATTATCAGCATAACCCTTTTTCCCACTTTAACCTATATTAATATGATCCTTAAAAAACTATACCTCAATCGTCATCTCTTAAAATAGTTCTGATCCTATAAGTTTCCATTCACTAACATCATCCCAAAAAGTTTTAATAGGATATCTCTTTATATATAATGCTTCATATGGTTCCATTTGAATACTTTAATGAAAACTATTTTTGTAGGAAAACTCAACCAATAGTAGGTATTGATCCCACATACCATGGGAGTAAAGTGGAAATTATCCCAAAATTTCATCCATTGTTTGAATTGTTCTTTTGTATTGTCCATCAGTTTGATGTTGGTAGGAAATGCTCAAGTGAAGATCATTATTTAGATCATTCTGAAGACACTTCATGAATTTTTAAGTAAAACTGGGATCTCAATCAGACACAATTGATAGAGGTTTACCATTTCGTCTAACTAATTCATTAATATAGACTCTTTATAGGAGTTCAAGAGTAAAATATTATCTTATAGTATGAAAATGTGCTAATTTGGTTAGGAGATAAACAATAGGCCATATCTCATCATTCCTTTCAGGATTCCTTTGTAGACCCATGAAAAATTCCACCGTAATTTCATCTCATTTCCAAAAAATAATAAAAATTTATTATAGGAATACTTTAAGATTCTTCCCCAAATATTTCACTTACTGAAAAACCAAACATCTGGACACATAATATGAAATTTCCCACTTCATGTTATCCCACAAAAAAATTTCCATCAAGTCCTTATACATTTTTGTGTTTCTAGGGAGTAATTAGAAATTAAAGATATGATAATCCTCCAACAATTACCTTTTTAGATCAAGTATAGATGGAATATATAGCCTCTTTTGAAATTTTAGAACACCATATTCATAAAAAAAGTCTGTTAATTTTCCTTCATTCACACTTTCAATCTTCGTCTAAAAGTTATCATCATCAAATTGAAAGTTCTTGGTCTTCTCTAATAAGTATAGTTTTTCATTCATTTAAAACACAACTCATGTATCCCATTAAATAGAAATTCTAATATCAATATTTACTAGATCCATTAAAATATGATCATTATCAATCCACATTTGGGTTATAACTCCATGGACATTCCTACTTAATGCATTTAATACCGTATTTTCTTACCTTGGGCGTGAGTGTATTGTAAAATCATAAACCATGAGTAGCTCGATCTATTACCTTTATCTCATGTTGGGATCCTTTTTTAAGAAGATTTATTTCAAAAAAATTTGAATTGAGTATATCTCAAATATTTCACCCCTGAGATAAAATCCTTGCATTTTCACATTCACGATTATAACCACCAGCTCAAGATCATGGGTTCAATAGTTCTACTCGTGATTATTAAATGTCTTAGATGAATATGTGATAACATTATCATTTTTTATTAGAACAAAACCAAGTCCCTTCATTGATTCTTCACTATTTATGACAGACCCATCACATCTAGATATTAGATTCCAAATATAAGTTTTGACTAATATTCTATTTTGTTCATCAAAACATTCTTCGTATTCCTTTATCTAAACTAAATTGACCCATTTAAGTGTATTCTTGGTTAACAAGATATCCAATTAGGAAAAATTATTAATGAATCATCAATAGTAACCTACAAAACTAATGAATCTATATACCTATGTTATGTTTGTTGGTGTACACCATTATCTGACTACCTTTTTCTTTGCAGTATCAACCGATATTCCCTATATGGATAGAATATGTCCATGAAAATAACTTATTTAATCCAAAAATCACCCTTACTAAATTTCCCATATATGTCTTCCCTTATATGAGTCTTAATAATGATTCTCAAGTGATTCTCGTGATCCTTATATCTGTTAGAATATACCAGAATATCATCAGTGATAACCAAAATAATAATAATGATATTACTTCAATAATAAATTCCTTAGGTAATTAAAAACTGAGGGTTCATTAGTCAATCCAAATGGAATTACTGTAAACCCATAATGTATAAACCTCATCTGAAAAGTTTTCTTCGGAGTATATTCCTTCATTACTTGATATTTATGATACCCAAAATGAATATTAATCTTAAAAAATATTTGTATCTATGAAGTTGATCAAACAAGTCATCAATGTGAGTTGTATAATACTTTTTATTTATTGTTATAGAATTGATTTTACTGTAATCAATTCACAACCTCTTTAATCCATATTCATTCTTAATAATTAGAATATGGAGTCTCAATGGTCAAAGATTAGGGTGAATAAATCCCTTATTAAAAAATTATTTTAATTGTTTATTTAACTACACAAATTCCACAGTGGCTATTATATAAGAAGTATTTGATATTGGCCTTACATCGAGGATTAAATCAATGTAAAATTAAACATCACGCTTCAGGGGATGTTCAGGTAATTATATAGTAAATACATCAATTTATTCTTATACAATATGTACACACTCAATATAAAGACTACATTCTGTATCACTTGATTTTTTTTCTCTTATTACCCAAGAATTTCATTTAGTATAGACATTTAGGGTGGATCTAGAAAAGTGTCAGTGAGGATGCTTCAACTCTAAAGGTAATTAATTCTACAACTTCCTCAAAAATCATAATTTCTTTCTTCTTGTAATAAATTTTTATATCATGTTTTGAAATTGATTTCATACCAATGATTATGTCAAATTTTACTGTAGGTATGATGATACAGTGATTAAATAAATCATGTTTATGTGTTATAATGTAGATATCATGAAACACGCTTGTTGAAATGAGACTTCCCTTATGTGTTTTGACTCACAACCACCATGTTAAATAAATATTAAAATGTCTATTTTTCTTGGAAAACTGTGTAGATATAAAAGAGTGAAATGAAAAATAATCAAATAAATCATTGTCCAAATTTGAAGATAGGGTTAATGTACCTACCACTAAATTATTGGGTACCTTATCTATTTTGATTTCATAATATTAGAAATCTCTCATTGTCTTCTTCAGTGGTAGATTTCATTGATGCTTGGGGTATTCATTTCCATAGTGTTCCATATCCTTGCTGTTATAATGATAAATAGTAGTTTTCCCTTCTTCAATGATGACCCCTTTATCTACTTGTATAACTAACTCTCCTTCCTTCCAAGAATTTCCCTAGGTGAATATTTCCACATATGTCACATGATATAAATTTATTCATCTTCTTATTTGAAACATTCTCTTTATATTTGTATTCAAATGACCTCTCCTTCTCTTGATTATACATTAAAATATTTATTATAGAAAATTCCTTCTTTATTTTGACGGTACATAAAACTATTCCATCATATGATGAAAAAATATGAGAAACCAACATCATTCAAGGATATTTATTAATAGCATCGAAGAAGTGATTGATCTTCCACTCCATGTTTAGTATATAATTTGTATCATACCTGGATAACCTTGTAAAGGTATCCTCACAATCTGCATCAATAACTTCTTCTGTTTTCTTTAAGTTAAGGAAATAATTTTCTCTACCAATTTTTTTATCAGGAGGGAAGTATTTATTGAATAATGTATCCTTAGAAGTTCTATATTTAATGAGTTAAATTTCTTTTTCCTCCCTAGTATTGTTGATCAAGGATCACCATCAATTAATACCTTCTTTGAGACAACAGATCACAAGTGTAAGATTTTCATTTTCACTATATGCAATTTCTATAAATATCTTCTCCAGAGACATAATTCATTGCTTAGATACAATTGGATTACCAATTCCACTAAATGATAGGGGATTATTTCTAATAAATAGAACTAGGATAATATATTCTCTTTGTGGGATATGTTTCTCTATTCGATCAAGGTTATTTTCTATAACCTGGTTAAAATTCCTGAGTAGATCCATGTTTTCTTCAATACAATTTTAGCTGTATTGGTTTATTCATTGGGGAAACATATACATTTTCAATGCGTATTGATATCATTCGTCCTTCTAGGAACAATTTCTAAATAATATAACATACTGAATTAGCTCATAAAATCATGAATTTTGAATCATAATGTATAATTCCAAACATGGTATAACACTCAACATAAATTAAAATTTTATGCATCTTAAATCTTATAATCATAATATTTGGATTATTTATGGATATATTTACTTTTAAATCCCCTATAACAGTGTCTAAAAAAATGTGAAATATCCTAAGCCACCCCCCATGAGTGTCAGATGAGGTATGTAGTAAGGAACACTGTCATGTAGCATATTACACTCAAGTCAAGCCCGAAACACCTTTATGGAGTTGTTAACCCTAGAAACATCTATACCTAATCAATATCCACTTGTGTAACCCAAAACGGGATTTATTACTATGAATACCCACATAATATATTCCTTAATAAAATACTTATATGTTCTTCTATACTTATCCTCAATGTATATCTTAGGGTTATGTTCCCTAATTTATGTTTTCTAAATCTAGTTCCCAAGGTTTATATTAATCTTACTTTGATACCAACTATAACACACTAACCCTAAAATCCTAGAGAAAGTGCATTGTTTTATTTAATTATCATGATTAAAAGGAATCAAATCTGGAAGGACCAAATAGTTTAACTGTTATTGAAAAGTAAATTACATACATGATTCCCATAACACATTTAGAAAATATATTAAAAAGAACATATGTAAAAGATTAATATCCTTTAAACTCATTCAATTTATTCCTATTAATAACCTGGGGAAAGGAAACATAATATAGGTGATCTCAATTTATCAGTAAGTTCATGTACAATGTAAGCTATAATGAATCAATGAAAACAAATCTATATAGAAATTTCAGATACTACAAACACATGCCATTCAAATAACTAGATAAGGAATAATCAATATGGAATGGTAAATAACTGAAACACATACCATTTAATATATAATATGTAAATGAAATAAATCCATAGATAATGTCAAAGTAATAATCTCATGAATAATTATAATAATAAATGAAATATTAATAGATAAAATACTAAATTGTTAGATTCCATGTTTCCTTGGTACTTGTTTCCTTAACCGTCAGGACCTTTCACAAGATGGTTTAGCATATTAGTTAGAAACCCATAAAATTTGGTAAAATGATTCATCTCATGAGATTATCGATGATGTGTCCAAGGATTAGTTATATACCACTGATAAGGGGTTGAATCAGTGGTATAATTTTTTTTATGAAATATTTTACTTCTGATTCAACCTCTAGGACTGATTAAAGTCTTGATCCCCTATCTTTATTAATCAACCTTACCCTGTAAGAAATAAAAAACAAATAAATCATATCACAAATGGATTTACAAGGTTTGGTACAAATTATTACTCCTTTACATTTTATTTAGACCCCTAACATAGATTGTCCACTATAATAGAAAATTATTACTATTGTAATTGGTTAGACCCCCAAATTAAAATTTTGTTATACCCCCAGTTCCAATCAGCCTTCAATAGTTGGTTAAACCCACCAACATCACCATATTAACAATAATTTCTTAGACCCCCCAATCAAAAACATCAGCAACTAGTTAAACCCCCAACTGAATCCATCAACTTTAGATGATTGATCCTTTATAGGAATATCAATTAAAGATATTTCTCTATAAGATAGTTTCATCACACTGCCTTCTGTACAATTCTTGTACCTTTGAACTAATACTAGACTTTATCAAATAATATATGATCGGTGTATAATATTAGCTTCCTTAGCACAACACTTCTCATGTAATAACTCTTTCTTCTGTTGAAGACCCAACCTCGACAAATACAGAAAAATCAGATACATATATCTTTTGAAACACTGACAAAATTACTCCTCTGGATTCAGTCTCAAAAATAACTACATAGTGTGAAATATATATTATATTTCAACTTCAATAAAAATCATAAATGTATTTAATACACTTCATTGCCTTCTCTTTTTGTTTCTTGGGTGTTCTGATGACTATGATTTAATGCATTTAATAATTTTTAATATGGATCTTTAATAGGAAAAATAGCCCATTTTTTACTCATAAATCACACACACTATTTATATACATATTCATATACCTTTCACATAATAAAAAATTCAGCAAAAATTGAATTACCTTTGTTTTATTCATGAGTATAATGCATGTGTATATGATATACTTCTTCATTGTGAAATAAAATCACTCTTTGTGCAACATATATGTGAGACATCTTGTAAAAATAATGAATTATATTGTACTTTGCTACTACCTCATGTTTGATACACATTTTTACACGTTATGTGATGTATCCTTCTACTTTCAAAAATAGTATGCGATATAGCCTTCTTCTTCATGTACCTTAACAATGCCTTTGTAAAATACACTACATGAGATAGCCTCTTTACACTATTCCAAATACAATGCTTTTCTAGTCTTCTTTATTATTCATGTGATACTAATTTGTGGTGTCACCTTCTTATTTGTGAACTAGTTTCCAAATATTTTATCTTATTTAAAAATATCTCAGGAAAACATAGACAAACATGTGTAAATATGAAGTGTCATGAACTTCCTCAAATCCTTCATCCTTGATAGAGAGATGAAAATATGAATTGAGGTGTCTGAAATTATTTGTGGAACTTTGTTCATTATGAAGAAAAACTATTGTTCTATGAAGATATAGTCTCCCCACAGAAGCCTCTCATCCTTTATGCAAATAGAAGATTAATGGAAAACTTCATGAACCAGACACGTATGGTTATTAATTTATCCAGAAACAAAAGCTTCTAAAAACATTATCAGCAACTGAATCTACTGTAGGAAAAGTTATTTATAGAAAATTAAGATCTTCATGGAACCTTTGAGAATCATGGAAGAACTACCCACTCTGTAGAGAGCATCGTCTTTGGATAATTTCTCATTTTATTCATACTAAAATTTGATGGTTTGATATTCGATTAATGATGAAAATTGAGTTTCATCACATTTAAATCATCCTTAGAATTTCATAATGGTTAAATAATGATGAGAGGCATAAAATAGAGATTCAAACGACATGACCATAGAGATCCCACTAAACTGGAATCTCAGGCAAGCTTTCTAGAGAACACAATGTGGAGCACTGATCAAATAGCAAGGAATTTTATTAAACAAATTAGGTGGTTGTGAAATGAGGATGAATGGTCAGATTTCTAGTATAAAATTTTCAAACGATCAAATAGACCTAGATAATTTGGTGTAATCCCACAATGAAACATCCTCAATTTCTCAAATACTTTAAAATACACAATGCATCTGAATCCACTCATAAATTATTACCAGACTACTCTCATTACCGCCTAGCACCACCTTGCGTTGGCCTCTTCTCTGACATCGTGCCACTCTGCATGGTGGCTCTGCCTATACTATGTGTTCCTTAGATTCCCACTATCTTGATATGCTTGGAAGTTTTTTTTAACACTCAATTAAAAACTTTTTAAAATATAATATAATTAAAATCCAACTTTAATTATAAGAAACCAACCATAGAAAGAAAAAAATCGAAAATTTTATCAACCTTATTAAAATAATCCTTACACAAAAAAATATATGTTTCATGAAAATTCAAATAATTAAATCATTAATTACAAATAAACCATACTCAAACAATGTTTTTGAATATTTATCTTCTTCATCTATGAATCATTGTTGTAAAACAATGTGACAATTCACAATTACCAATGACACATTTATTTTAGAACATAATATAGGTTCTGAAATTTTCTACAATAAAAATATTAAAACATATCAGAATCATTTAACAAACACACACAAAACAATCCTTTTCTATAAATACAATTCAATAGATATTTCAATCTATCCCTTTGTATTTTTTTCGATACTCAAATGATATCAATATGTTTACTTTTCTTTCTCCCACTTATTTTAAATGAAAAAAAGGTGAGTTTAGGTGTTCATACTTCATGAAAATTATTATCCACTATTTATTTTATAAAAAATAATGAAACCTCACTCAAAAAAAGCAATGATATTTCTGTTAGTCAAATCCATGTTTATATGGGCAAACCCAGTGTAGAAAATAAGAGAGAATTCACCTAAGAATCAAATGAATTAAAATCTTATAATTTGTTAACTTTTTCAATCTTTTTAAAAAAATTAAAATCACTAGAAAAAAAATTGGGATTTTATGCACACATCTCAACAAATGAATTATAAACTTCTAGTGAGAAAAATAACATCACTTTTCAAATTTAGATTAAAATTTTGAGAGTGGTCATTATTTTCACTAGATTATAAAATTTTGATTACATCAAATCGTCTATGATCCCCCTCAAGGGATATAACAGTGTCCTTCAAATCCCATCATGTTAGTAAAAAAACATTTATATAATATAATATTGAGGGTCATACTTGTTTCTTATAAATTGAACTTAGGCTAAGATTTGTCTCTCATCATTTCTTTTCCCTTATTTCTTTTAAACTCTAATTCCGAATAGATTTCCTTCATCTCTTGGGTTCTTAGAAGTATCTTGGAATGTTTTATGTCATTCCAAATTTTTCCACACCTTTCACACTTCATAATTTTTAAGACATCATTTTTAGATAACTCTTCATCATCCTTAAATTCATCATATATCACCACATTATTTTCTTTTTCTCTGACAGGCTTCTAATATTTTTAAAATTGTTCCAAATTCCCTCACAATTCGATAGTTACTATAGCTTTTTTCAATGTCTAACATCTCTTATCGTATTAATTTGGAGGAATCTCACATGATAAAAAACTCCTTATTTCTTATCTTTGGGAGCTTTTTGATCATATCTTCCACAAAATTCATTCAAATATTCATATAAGTTTTACATTGTTAGTTTAGATGAATTATTGATCATATGATTCTCTTTCTCGTAATCTGGTCTCATCTGATTAGAATTTCTCCCCCTTAATTTATGCCTCCTCCTTTTTAGTGAAATTTTATACCAACATGAATAATCATTATGACCAAACAATCCAAAGCACCAATAGCAGTATATGAACCTTGATCTTCTAGAATGATAGAAATCTGTCTCTGAAGATTGTAGTTGTTTCCTCTTCACAAACTATGAATGTATATGCTTAAGATAAAATCTTTTAAATTAATTTGTATACTATTCCTTTATAGAAATTATTTTCATATTTTTTGGCCAATTAGATTAAATATTTCCTTTTAGACCCACATAATTAGAAACATTAAATGTACATTGAGATTCATTTGGTTTAGAATCATCCTTTCTCTCTAAACCCTTCTTCTCATGAGCTTTAGAATATTTAACCTTAATCTCAACAGCTTTAGTGAAGTATTCATTAAATCAATTCAACTCATTTTGAGCAGCATGAAAGATGTACTATGTCTTACATAATTATTCTTATTTCCCAATAATTCTCCCTTGAAGATCATTTACCATCTTTTAAAGTTATTTTTATTTCAAATAATTTTGTTTATTCTCTTTAAAAAATGATAATTATTCATTTTTAATATCTTCCTCTGAAATAATTTTCATATTTCCTTCTAACTTGGCTATATTCTTATTATTTTTTCTTATATGATTAATTTGAATCTCCAATTTCTTGACAAGTTATTTTTTATCCAATGAGATCATGTCAATTTCTTTCTTCAATATAATATTTTCTTTCATGAGTTTCACATTATCAACAAGAGTATCATTAAGATTTTATTTTAACATCTATTCCTAGTCAGTTATTCTATCACCTTAAACTGATTCTTTATATTTATTGGTTATATCCATAAAGAACATTTTATTCTTAAAATATCTTCTATATTATGACTCACAACTTGATCATGTAAATTCATCTATTTCTTTGCTAATCATATTTATCTTATTGGATTTAAACCTTTTATAATGTTTCTTCCACTTCCTTTTCTAATACTTCTTATCATATTCATCTGATTCAGTGTTATCATCCTTATTCATTGGATGGTTCTTAGAAAACTGACCATAATTGTCGGAATTTGATCACTTTAGTGATTGTTTGAAATTTCCTTTCTATATTCCTCTATTGAAAAGTTTTTTCAAATAAGGACAACAATTTGTTTAATTCATTTTCTACTTCTTCATCCTTATAATCACTTAATTATGGTTCTTCCTAGATTTTATTTTTACCTTTTGTCATGGATTCAAATGCCATCATATCTTTGACCTTTTTCATGAGTATTAGCAATTTTCTCATTTCATAAGATATGATATTTTTATGAATTTCATCCAATGATAGATCTTATCTATCTTCTAGTGAAAAAATACATGACTCGAATATATCTAATAAGTTTATCATAGAATCTTTTACAATAATAGAATCAGACATATTCTCTCCAAAACCCCTTATATTACTAATGATTTCATTACCTCCTGTAAATTAGTCATTAATACTCTCATAATCAGTCATTTGGAAATCTTAAAATTTGATTCTCCATATTTGAAACATGACTTCTCTAACTTTATGATTTCCCTCATAACTACTAATCAATTTATCATAGATCTCCTTGGCAGTTTGGAGACACATCACTTTAGTGTAAACTTTTTCAGATAAAGCCATAAAAATTTCATTCTAAGCCTTACCATCAACTTATATATTTCTCTTTTTTCATGATTCATAGAAACATCCTCATTAATAGAAGGGAAACCCACTATTTCTACATCTCTCACTTCTAGGAAAATGCATAGAATGTAAGGAAGCATCCTTTTCCCCAATTGTGGTAGTTAATTCCATAAAAAGTTGTAATTTCTCGGTAATTCAATGAATTAAAATTATCCATTTCTCATAATGTTTTTTGGATCAATAGAGGTTACCTTGGCTATAATACCAATAGAAGTGGCCAAGAATCAGTTAGATACCACTAAGAGGGTGGGTGAATCAGTGGTACACTATTTTTACAACTTCTTTTACTTTTGATTCAGCCTATATGACTTATTAAATTATTTATCCCTTTCCTTTAATACTCATCCTCACATTGCAAGAAATAGCAATCAAAGAAACCAAAACACACCGAGATTTTAATGTTTTATTACAAATATATACTCCTTACTATGTTGGTTAGACCCCCCAACATGGATTCTCAACTATAATAGAATATGATTATAATAGTAATTGGTAAGACCCCCAATTACAAATTGGTTATACCCCCCAGTTCTAATAATCCTTCAACAATTGTTTACACCCTCCAACTGCACATTCTTTATTGTGATTAGTTAGACCCCCACCCCCCCCCCCCCAATAACAAACTTCTGCAACTAGTTAAACCCCCATGATACAAACTTAAACTTTATATTATTGATCCACTATAGAAATATCAATTAAATATAGTTATCTGTAATCTAGTTGGATCACACTGGCTTGTTTACGATTCAAGTACCTTTTCCCTGATAATGGACATTCATAAACAATTTATGATCACTATATGAAATTAGTTATCATAGAACAACACTGCTTAGGCAAGAATTATTTATTTTGGTGAAGACCAAACCTCACTAAATACTGAAACTGGGATATATAAATCTACTAAAACACTGATTGAATTACTGCTCCAGCTTCAGTCTCAAAATCATTTTTCACTTTGCATTGTATATTGAATGTGGATTTCCTCAAGCATCATGCATGTATTTAATACAATGCATGGACCTCTCTTTTTATTTATCACATGTGCATGTGACAACGATTTAATGAATGTAAGTGTTTTTCATATTCATCTTTAATAACACACTATCCATTTTTTTCACTCATAATTCACACACACTATTTATCTTCTTATAAACTCACCTTACAAACACTAAACACTTGCACAAACTGTTCACTACTTCTTTTCTATGAATAAGTATCATGCATGTCAATATGTAATACTTCTACCTTGTGAAAACTTATTATCCGTGCAATAGAAATGTATGTCAACTTATAAGAATAATTTATGCTATTTTACATTTCTACTACCCCATGTGTGATATAAATTTTCACACATTTTATGATATTTATTTCTACTTTTAAAAAACATAATGTGGGACAACCCCCTTTTTTAAATACCTTAATAAGGACTTTGCAAAAATGTTATGTGAGATAGTCTCTTTCCACTTTTCCAAATCCAATTTTTCGTTAGACTTATTTCTTCATCACGAAGTAGTAGTAGTATGTGTCCTAATCTTCATCTTCATGAACTAGTTTTTAGATATTCTATATTCTTGACAAACATTCTGTGAAAACATAAACAAATATATATATAAATATGCACTATCAAAAGGTTCCTAAAATACATTTCACAATAAAGAGAGATGAAGTTTATGAATTTTGGTATCTCAAATGTTAGGTGGAACTTTTTTCATCATAAATAAATACTAGTGTGATGCACACATATAGTTTTCCCATAAAAGCCTCTCCTCCTTCGTAAAAATAGAAAAATCATGGAAAACATCATGAACATGAGGCTCATAATGATTTGTTTCTCTAGAAATAAAAGATTATCAATAAAATTATCAGCAAATGAATCAATTATAGGCCTCAATATTTATAGGTAATGAATATCATCTCATAACCTTCAATAATCATAGAGTAACTTCCCACCCACCAATAGAACATTTTCTTTGAATAGTTTTTCATTTTATACATACTAAATTTGAATGGTTTGATCTTTTATTAATGATGAAAATAGAGTTTCATCACATTTTGATCATCCTAAGATTTTCAGAATGATGAAACAATAATGAGAGGCCTCAGATAGAGCTTCGGATTATGTGTTAATTGAGATCCCACTAAAAAGGAATCCCATGCAAGATTACTAGAGAAGTTAATGTGGATCACTGATTGAATGGGTGGTAAATTCATCAAACATATCAGGCAGTTGGGAAAATCATTTGAATCATTAGATGTCCCGGATAAAATGTTAAAATGATCAAAAACTCCAAGATAATTTGGTGTAATCCCACATCAAAATAGTCTCAATTTTTTAGGTCCATTATAATACACAACACATCTGAAACCACTAAGAAATTGTTACCCGACCACTACCATTACCAACTAGCACCACTCTATGCTAGCCTCTTCTCTTCCACCGTGTAACCTTGCAAGGTGGATCCTCCTATTCCATGTGCTCCTTACACTCCCTATAGCTTGGTATACTTGGAAACGTTTTGTTAACACTCAATTAAAAACATTTTCAAATACCATATAATGAAAATCCAAATTCAAGTATACCATAGCCATAATAGAAAGAAAGAAATCCAAAAATTCATCAACCTTATTAAAATACTCCTTATGAAAAATAAATAATATTTCACATGGAACTTCGTAAAATAAAATCATATATTCCAACTCAACCATATTGAAGCAATAATTTCTTATACTCTTATTCTTCATCATTCATTCATTTTTGTAAAATAATGTTCTAGTTCACATCAACCAATGGCATGTGTATTTTAGAACATAAGAACATTTATCTAATCATCCCATTAAAAACCCTAGAATATATTGAAATATTTTTCCATACACAAATAAAAATTTCCTTGAAAACAAAAGAAATTCACTGGATACTTCAAATGATGCATCGAGGGGCTTACGTTAAATGGTTCATGACCTATGTCATACCAGTCCAAAGCATTCTTCATATAAAGAATAATTGATTTAAAAAATATTTTAAATAAAAGTGACCCATACCACTTTGAAACATTTTTATTACATGAATAAAATTTTATTTAAGATATTATTTATTAAATATTAATATGCATACACCACACAAAAGAAATATGTTGTAAATAAGGCATATATCCCATATAAGTAAAAGTGATATGAGAAAATCCTTACCTCACACTTCCTTTTTAGTTTTATGTGATTTAAACTTATTTACAATGGTTCAAATCATGTTATTAATTTGTATCTGCACTATTTTCATGTTTATGATATAATATATGATACTATTTTATTATTTTATCACACTTTTTTAAATAATTATTCATCATTTTCCTTTTTTCTGGTGTCAATTGCCTAGTTTTTCGAGTATATTTTGACATGTTACATGTTGTTACTATTAATTATATCATTATTTCATCATCTAAATAATGTAAAAAATGATTTAAACCTCGTATATGTTCATCATATATGTATTTATAACAGTCCATAAAATTTTGAGATAGGAAATGAAATGCACCATTCATGGAGACAGTAGGTCGTACATACACATGAATGTTGCTTTCATTTCTTAATCGTAAGAAAAGAATAAAATTTAAATAGTATATGTATGTATATTATCATTATATTATCGTATTTATTTATTATATGTCATATATTATTAATAAAACCATTCTAAATACATTTTAGGTAATGTTTGAGTGAATCACATCACTTTAAGGAGGCGGTAGTCCATATATCCAAAACCTATGTTATCGTATCCCCATAATATTTAACGCATGAAGGTATATGTTATATAAGATTTATATAACTTTTAAATAAATTATAAATATAAGATATACCACTTATAAACTATAAATACATCATTATTTCCAACCTTTAACGGTTGTAAATGGAAGAACGAACTTCGTTGGTTTATGATGTGGCAATGTATCTTACACACGAGCAGTGATTGTGTATCTCATTTGTCATATGTTTGTGAAAGTGTATAATGGACTATAATAATAACAAAATATCATTATATTAAAGATTAGGATGTTATTATATAATCATTTAATAAGAATAATGGAATTGTTTTATAAATAAATGAAATGAAAGTGATCATTGAAGAATGTTACCTCGTTCTCACGTAACACCTTTTGGTTTATAACAAAATAAATCCTTAGTTGTATTTCTACTCAAAGGGGTTCTTCTAGGATAAAATCAGGGAAGATGGGAGATTATTTTTGTGGGTTTTATATGAGATATATGGCTCAAAGTGGTGTGATGAAGTGATGTACGAGGTTCCCTTTTATTTTTGAGGTGGGGGCACTTTTCAAAACTCTCATAATATTAAATTAATTTTCAATTCTAGAAAATTCTAAAGTTATTTATTTCAAATATAATAGAATTATGGGTAGAAATAATATCATATAATAATTTTTATACATGTTTATATCTCATTATTACGCTTATCTTTTGGCTTTAACCCTTATTTTAACCCTTTAACTCTAACCATGACAACTTGGCTTTATACTCTTTAAGGGTTAATATAGTTACTATAAAATCACAAAAAACTATAAATTAGTCATGGATTAAATTTTAAACCTTATCCCAATAATTTTTTTGAATAATATATTTTGATGAATTTTATATCATATTATAAAATATTAGTTATTTTAAATTTTCATTAATATCAATTTTGATACTATTCATTATGTAACTTTCATAAAATATCATAACAACATCATATATTAAAAAAACTTAATACATCCATAATATGTATAGGTAAAATAGAAAATTATTGTTTGAAATTAATTATCACAAATTACATTTTGTTTAATATTTTTAATATCATATATATGATATTTTCATTAATTAAACAATTATTGAATCATAAAATTGTAGGTGTTTAATGTAATTATTTATTTCCTAAGAATTAAAAATAAATTTCTATGATGAAGATAAAAATTTTAGATTTAAAATCAAAATTTATAGTTTAATATACCTTCTGAATAACAACATATAAAAAATGAAATATTTATTAAAAACATTAGTATGACATATTTGACTTCCAGAAAAATAAAATACTAAAAAATTATTAAAGTCATCCAACTGGATCTAAGAGGCCATAAAATTTTCCCAATAATTTTTTTGAACAATAAATCAAAGAAATAAATTAATAAAAGTGTTAGGGTCATTTTATATTACTTATAATGTTGCTTTTATGCTTAACTACACAATTTACCCATAAATATTGTAATTAAGAAAATAATAAAGTCACTATTCATATTGTCCAAAACAGAGTGGAACTATTTACTAAATATGGATCATAAAGTTCTAAATATTGAATCCATTTTTTGAAATTCAAAATTGGTATTTTTATAAAATTAATTTAATATTAATCTCATTGACATAATGAGAAAATGGGGTTTTAATATGAAAATGTTCAAAATATTAAAATGTTTTTATATTTAAATTCATTGTGAAATTGATACCAATAAACTATATTAGATTAAATTATAAAAAAAATTGTATAATTATACTTTAAAACCAATTAAAAATATAATTTAACACTATAAATTATTTATATGAAAATGTTGATTTTAATTAGAATGTAATATTTTATCATTATTCATCACAACGTAAAACATTTCAGAAAAATACCAAAAAATGAACCAAAGTAAAATTTTATTTTATTATTTAAAATAAAATGTTTTTTATTTCAAATAGAATTTATAAAAGTATCAACAACTAGACTTAAAAAGAGTGGTCCATCAAAATGGTGGTAAATATGCTTTTATAAACAAATTTGGTTTTTATGTGTAATATTGGGTTTTCTCTTATCTTTTTTCTATCAAATATATTTGATGAATGTAAAAATATTTGATTTCATATATAATATACAAATTTACTATTAAAACTATCTAAAAATATATAGAATTTAATTAATAATGAAAAACATGACTAAATAGTGTTTTGCTCAAACCTATTGTTGCATGCATTGTAATATATCAACAAAAACAAATTTACTCTTAAAGGAAAATATAGTAAAGTCATTTGGGGATAAAGATTATTCTTAATTAAATTTATTTTAGTAGAACATTAACATCATTGATAAAGAAGATTTTGGTTTGAAACATGATTTCCCAATAAAATACGGTGTAAAAACATTATTAAATTATTATATATTAGAATAGATCAATTATGAAATATAATAGTCAATGATAAGTAATTATAAAACAAGGAATATAATTGAATAAAAACCCCCATCAACCATTTTTAATAGTTAAATCAAAACACTAGGATATGTATAACATTTAAAAACCTTCAATATAATTATATATATGAGAATAATGATTCAAAATAAAAATTGGGATGTATTTACCCAACTAGAAAGAAAACATTGTGTGTATCTTGAACATATCCCAATGAATTGAAATTTTAGACAAAGAAACCCTTACGGAAATTATATTATATGAATCAAGTGATAAATAGGGAGATACCATACAATTTAAAATAATATAAAATTTATGGAATAATATTTATCATACATGAAACTAATAGGGATTTATATATATCACATTTCTGAGAAACACGTTCAAAACATCAAATCATGCATCAATAAAAGGATCATGAGACAAAAAAATAGAGAATTTAATATCCTATTTCAAAACCTCACACATAAATTTTAACATTTTATAAAGGTTGTTATAATTAATTATTAAGATTAATATAAATAGTTATATTGTATTATGACAATTGTGTGTTAATAACTTTAACTATTTTGCACTTTTTTAACAATTTTAATATATTTAAACAATTTTTGATATAATGGTAATTACTAATATATTATTTAATATTATGTAATATATATAAGTTATATTTATTTAAAATGTTATTATATCCTTTAATATGTGTTTAGGTTAAATTACGTGAAAACAAAATTGGTAACAAATAATTTCTATAATTTTTTCAAACAAAAAAGTTACTTAAATATAAGTTAAGTAATTGATAAAATATTTCTAGAACCATAAAAAATCATGATTTTATTAATATATTTTAATTATATTAGTTTTAATTTTTTTAGTAATCCATAATAAGATTATAAATCATTATTGAAGTATGTAGTTAAATCGACCCAAACGTGAACATGCTTTGAATAGATTAGCCAGTATTGTTTATGGGTCATTATTTTGAAAAGATATTATTATAACAAAATAATATTATTATTATTTTGATGTTTTTATAATTTTTAACTATATTTTCAGTTATTAAATAATTTATGAACATCTAGATGATAAATAAGGTTCATTATGGTGGAGAAAATCTGCACGTACAAATGATTAGCATTCATGTTTCTCATTTTGTGGTAGGGGTAACAATGGATATTAATATGAAATTTTAGAATAATAATTATAGAATATATAATTTTTATTAATCCATTATATAATTTTGATCATCTATGAATGGTAGTGACAAAAAACAGAAGACATTCCTTTTTGGAGGTGGTAGTCCTAAAAACACACTAACAACAATTTTATTTTTCTTAGTGGATGTAGGAGAATAAATAATGATTATTCTATAATATAATAATCTCTGATTATAATAATGATACTTATGTAATTATATATTAATGGATATAAGATATTAGGAAGAGTAATATTATGAAGAATAACTTAAGGAGATAATAGTTACTTTGGAGACTTGATATCTCCTAGGAAAAATCCTAAGAATTGAAGGCCTTATTTTATCTAATGATAAAAACTTAATTTTCTAAACTTGGGAAGGGATATAGGTAGATTAATTTGGTATATTTTTAAAGATAAATTCTTTGGTTTATTTTAACATTGAAATGGGGGAAGTTGTATCAATTTATAAAAGAATAAAAGAGAAATTTTGAAAACACTCATTCTGTTTCCATAACTATAAGATACTATTTAAGTATAAATGGAAAAAAGTGTAACAAAGTGAATTTTTAAATACCATAATGATTAAACTCATCTCAAAAACTCATTTTTTATCATTATTTGATCATTTTCCTTTAGTAATACTCATTGTACCACTTTTTCTATTTACCGATATAACTATTTTTAAACCGAAGTAATTTATTTTGAAAACTGAAATTAATATTTAACATATTAATAAATTTTAGAATTTTATTTGAAATCTTAAAATAATTTTTTTCATATCAAAATTATAAATATTTTAATGGTTAATTTAAAAAAACACACTTAATCGTGTAAAAATTATTTTTAGAACAGTGAGGTTTTTAAACATAAATTTGTATATAATATAAAAGTATCATTTATATTTATTATAATTGCATATACTTATTTATTATAAATTTAATTAATTCTATTTGGATTCCATGGAAATTTTTAACTGGATCTCACCTTAAATTTTTTTAATTAAAATATATAAGTGGAAAAAAATTAAGCTATACTAAAATTATTCTTTAGTAAATGAATATTAAAATAATAATTTATAAGTTCAATAAAATATTTTATTTTTCATAATTATACCCAAAAATTATATATGTTATCAATTAAATGATTCTATAAACATATAGTCTTTTCGTATATACTCATAATAGTCATCTTTTTTGGAAAAAACTATATTTTCACTATTCACCTAAAAATAAAATATTTAATAAAAATATCCAAAAAATCATCTTAAGATATTATTGTTAATATAATTAAAAAAAAATAAGTTAATTTGGCAAAATTAATAATCTAATATTTGATCATTTATCTTTTAAATAAAAAAATTATTATAATGAAAATCATTTTCATTAGAAAATAACATATTAAAATACTAAGTATACCAATTACTATTCCCTATAAATTATTAATAAATTTTTTGATAATATATATTAAATATATACTTTAGCCTTAGCATATTTTTGATTCGCATTATAATCTAATTTTAGAGTGGTTATATTTTAATTATAATTCACTCTTTTAAAGTATATTTCTATACTAAGTGATTATCATTCATATTAAAAGTTTTCTTTTTAATATAAATAAATCATAGATTAGTTACCCATATTATGTTTTTCTAATTAAATGTTATGGTTATATTATTCACACATTAATATTAATATTTTATCTAAACATGTCGTATTTTCAATTAGTATCAATGTTTCATGTAGAAAAAACTTTCTAAAATTTTTTATATAATTAGTAAAAATCATATATTAAAATCTATTAGTGTTAAAATATATTCCTCCATGACATAGATCCCCATATGAAAAATGGATATGAATATCTGGTGGTGTGAAATAGTTTTGTGGGTTGATGTATGAAGTTTTCATATATCTGAAACACATATAATTTCATTGAAAATTATATGAATCCCTATATCATTAACAAATATAATTATCCATGTATATTCATTTAAAGTAAGATCTTGGCACCTAAATAGTGGGTAACAAAAACACTATAGTTTTTATATTATATAATAGTGATAGTATATCCACCATCAATTAATCTGTGTATAACTTAAAAATCCTTACTTATAGATGACATTCTAGAAATTTAGGATGTCATGATGGATGAAATTTTATTCCCCTAAAATTATTTTCTCCATATTAACTCAATTTAGTAAAGAATTATATTTTATAAATATTTTATTATGGGATATATCTATTTAATTGGTTAATTAGTGGGTGATAATATAGGTTGTCCATGTCCAATAGTGGTGTTGACCATATTAATTTCAACCATGTCACTACTGAACAATAGAGAGACATATTTATGATGTGTGATGTGAATTTTCCTATTACCATAATATAGATCTTCTATCTCTATATCCTCATTGGTCAGTGCATCTTCTTGGGTTTATCTTGAATTTTACGTGTGAGATAATTTTATCTTAGGTGGGAATTAGGCCATTAAATCTCACCAAAATAAAAAAATGGAATCAGATCTTCTTTATTTACTGTTTCACCTCCACTTATATTCTTTATTGAAATATCTAAATCACCATTAATATTTAATCAGACCATTGGTATTTATAGGGAATCCTCCATAACTATAATTAGGGATTGGTATTTCACATCATTGTTGGTACATCCCTCTAATTGAAAAATCGAATATTAAAAACCTAATTTTATCAAATAGATAAATATAATCCACAATTGAGCCCTATTGAGTTGTATATTTCCAACTTTTAACCTATTATCCACAAAGGGGGACCACTTATTTATATCTCCCAATATTGGAAAATTTTATGAAAAAAAAGGAATCTTCATCCAGGAGATATATATACAACATTTATTTTTCTTTAATATGGATAACTTTGAGAGAATATAAAATCTCTATAACTTTAATTATTTTTTAAGAAATTAATTAGATTTCAAACTATTATAGAATAACCAAACAGTAGACTAGACATCTAGTTAACATTGTATGACTATGATTTACTTGATAGGGTCAATATAAGTGATTAAGTAAATCATGGTGTTTCAAATAATGTATTTATTTTACAATTGCAATTATTACTATAATAATATTTTTTTGGATGCCTAAATATTTAGTTTCAATATCCAAAATCATTCTCAAAATATAATAGAGACTATTCTTCTTACCTGCATCATTCTTCATTTAATTGTGGGCTCCTCTAAATTTTCTAGGGTTGATACATAATGGAATAGTTTTTTTCCTTCCCTAAAAGTAATCAAGACCTATGAAAACCAAATATAGTGCATGATATCATAATATTATCCCTAGAAAACATTATTCTAGTGATATGTGACCCTTTTATTCAATATATTTTTTAAGCGAAAGCATTAACTATTGAGGTAGGCTATGAAAGACCTGATATAAGTGAGATATCCTAGGTGTCCTCTCAACTAATTATGATTTCGAGGAGGAGACATATGAAGTAATTCCTTTGTAATTTCAAAGTTAAATTAAACTCTAATATTTCATACAATAATGATAATATGTTTCATTAATGTTACACCAAAATCAAAATTTTGGGGATTCATCTTTAAGTCCATTTTCTTCCATTTTTTTGAACCATTTCAAGATAATTAAAATAACAATAGTGTTATTAGGAATCAATGACAATAATATCCAAATTTCACTCCATGAATTTTATAACATCTTCTTATCATATAAAATATTTTTATTTAAATAATTATATTTATTAAATAGTTACCATTACACATAACATCATGTTTAAACGAACCATGATATGCTATTAAAATATTATTATCTCTGATAGTTATAACCTAACTATTAAATTTTTGGGTATGAATAGGGTTAAATTATTTATGAAGAAGTTATATATTTATAATATAATATAAATTTATTGATAAATTCCTGGTAAATAATCCAAGAAAATCATTAATGTCATTGTATTCTTCCAAAATACATTTTCCTCTAAAAACGTTTTTTATTTATTATTTTGAGAAAATATTATAAATAATTTCTAAAATATTTATAAAATTTATCTTATAAAATTAACATCATTTTTTAAATAATCATATTAAAATTATCTTAGGACTATTTTTTTATAATTTTCTAACAATATTGATTTTATAGTGAATAGTAAAAAAATTATTAAAAAATCTATGTACAAAGATCAATTTTATTTAAAATAGTTTCAAAGAAAAATCAGTTTTTAATATATTAATTAAACCAATTACTTCTCTTTTGATTAAATTTGTTTTTGAATATATAATAAAAAAATGTGTAAAAATGCACTTTCATAAAAAAGCAATTTTTATGCGAACAATGTGTTTTTACCTTAATAAAATAATTTTTATCACTATTGGTGAATTATTGGAATTAAATATATATATTATTTAGTCAATTTATTTTTTATAATTTATCTTATTTTTTTATATACATCGGATAATGAAAATTTTTTTTAATTCTAAAAATATGTGTGTTTCTAAGAAGAGGGTTTCATCGCATTTTACTCACTTATTTTAAACCGTTCTGCAACCACATATAGTTTCTAAAATGTTAAAATGGATTCCATTTTTGGAATCAGGAGGTTCAAAGTTTTTAAACAAACCATTTTTATTTTTGGTTAATATTAATAATAATTATGGAAAAATTTATCACCTTGGTAAAGGAAATTAGGATAGTGATAGGTCAATATGTTTTCATCCTAATTACTACTAGATGAAGGTAATTCAACCCTTATCAAATTAGTCTCTAAATTGAATTTTTTAATGAAAAAATATCCATGAAAATGACGTATATAATATTTAAATCAAAAAAGTTTCAAAATTTCACTCTCTTAGTTTAAAATATCTCTTATGTGTCCACATGGGTACAAAATTATTTTATAAACAAATCCAAGTGTCTATTTTGATATTAATAAAATTATGTTCATGTTATAAATTTTGTTAAATTTCATATCAATTATATATTGACCTTAAATATCACAGCAATGCATATATAATATTTATTCAATTAACTGAAAACTAAAATAAATGATTTTATTTTTTATTAAATGTTATTTAATTTGAATGGGTTAATATTTACCATGGATAATATAGATCTATAAAACATATTAGTGAGGTTTAAAATCATTATATTCGAATTATACATTTTTCAAGATGTATTTTAATTCCAATTCTATTAATAGCGTTAAAAATGACATTAATGATATTATATATTTTATATTAATTAATTAAATGATATAAAATTCATAAAAATATTTTATTCTTCCAAAGGAGTGGGATGTGATTTTAAACATAATACATATATAATTTATGGGTTTTTCTATTTTATTGTAACATTATCAATGCTTTAAGTGTACAAAACTATAATATTATATCAATTGTTAAAAGATTTGATGAGTGTTAAAACAATATGAGAAGTGTAAAAATATATCCCAAACATGTAAAAAAAATTATTTAAGAGATTATTTCAACTCATACTCGTATTATCATTCAATATTTTCAATTTGGAGTCATTTAAGAAGTCATATATAATTTATATTAATTAAATATTTATGAATCTCTACGAGTACCCCTCTTATTAATTGTAAGAGGGAACACATTCATTACCTTCATCACAACAACATGATCCTTCTAGCTAAAAAATCCCCTAAAAATTCACTTATCATCTTTATTAGTCACCTTCAATTAGTTTTAGGCCTCCCAGAAGATCAACCTAAGATCCCCTAAGAGGATATCAAAAATAATCATTTCAAAGAATATGTAATCATGTTAACCGATTACATTATTTTTAATTACTATTTTACCTCTTCTAAATATGAATTATTGTTCATAAATTAATAACTTTAGTATCATCAATATTTAGAAATTTGATTATGATTATTGTACGACTTTTATTCACCCTCTTTCCCTCAAATGGTAAGTGAATGTATTGTTTGTCTGTACCTACGACTTATTGTTTCCACATAGAGATACAATTGATTTCTCATTACTAGGTTTATTGGATGGGTATTATTATGGTTTAAATTTTTATATATGATAATTAATTTATAATTATACTTATGTAATGATAATATCATTTTAATGTCTCGTTTTTTTTGAACTATGGAATTTTACAAAGGAATATGAGATTTACATTCGGTGGATGATCCCTTATTTAAACTGAGCATCATAATTTTTTTCATAGTTTGGGAAAATTTAAAATACTTTATTTGTATTTATTTTATGTCTTGTTAGGTATATTGGGAGTTTTTATGAGTTTAGGGTGTTTCAGGCACTAAGAACTCTATTTCAAGGGAAGTAGTTAGAGGCACATGGTTAGCGCATGGTTAGTACTAACCATGTGTCCCAATATATGTAGCCTATTTTCTATAAGGATATGGTTTTTTATAAAATTATGGATCCCTTGGGTAATACATGTATCTTATTTTACGTACTTTTTTGGTGTCACATGGTTTTTCAAACCGTGCACCTAAGGGCGCACAACCATGCATATTGTATGTAGTAAATTGTAGAGGTGGGTTCACATGCTACACACAGTTTGTAAAATCATGAGATTATCCCTCGTGGTTTGTTATACTTCGGTAGTGAGTCCGAATGGTTAGCACACAATTTTCCAAACTGTATGGAAAAATCCACATCTCATTAAATGGAAGTAAATTACTTTTTCCACCATACCTCAGATTTTCATTCCTCCCTCCTTTTTTCTCCTCCCATATAAACAATAACCCCCATGTGGGTTTATCCCATGGAACCTCCTAAGAATTGAATGATATCATTATTATAATTTCTAATTCATGTTTCATCATATATGTTATAAGTATAACAATTAGTCAACGAATCAACTTACCTCTTCCATCTTTTGGCCTTTTTGTTTTGAATGATATTTCAATGTGAGATCATATGCCCTATTTTTTGGGTGTTTTTCTAATCATCTAATTTCTCACTAACTATATTGAATTAAATATCAATAATTTATGTGCTAATAATCCTACTCATGAGGTAGTTTTTATGTTGGATTTCCCTTAAAAGAATCATCATTTACAAAATTCTCTATTGTGCTATAAACTAGACTATCCATGTGTAACTTCTTTTACAAGATATTAATTAAATTAAATGGTTGTATTTTGATCTAGATTCTACATAAATTGTTTGATAGTGGTGAAATCAACCCAAACCACATCTTATGGTGTGTTTGAATATATTTTTGTGTATCTACCTTTACTAGTGATTAAAAACCCCCTTGGGTATGCGCTTTAAATTCCATTGAATGTTATAAATGAATTAATAAACTTAAATGGTTCTGGATGAACACTTTTTCATTAATATCCCACGTTATTCTTTATGTTTCTAAAAATTTCAATATTATTAATTTAATTGAATTAGATTTTTTTTAATAAAATGTGTTACTGAATTGTATTATTGTTTAAGTATTTATCTTCACTTATACATTGTTTATAAATGAAATGAAAAATTTCATGGTTAACTTGATGATGTTTTTAATTATATACCCTATACCTAATTTATATTATGGAAATTATATTCCTATGGAATTCATTTAAACAATAATTATAACACGTTAATGATGGACCATTTTACCTTGAGAGATGTTGAGTTCCTCTTTATAGAATTCCATGGCTAAAGCCTCGTATGATAAGTGATGTCAACTTATACTAGATAGTTACAGGGGGGAATTGTAATTGGTTATGGACACATATTTTGAAACCCACTTAGTTAATGATATTTGACATGGAATTTTACATCACATGGGTTATTATACCTAACATTTCAATCCCCCTAGATTAGAAGGTTGGGCATGACCCCTCCCAACAATATTTGATACATGTCCTGACATCCTACATTATGCATGAAACTTATCATTACATCTTATATTAAACATGATCATTAGGCATGGTATCCCTTATCAATCTTATGGTACTATTATGATTATCCATGGATTCTTGATCTATTCCTCATGTCCTTTATAGTACTACATATATATAAGGATATATATGTTAATACTTATATGGTGAAAATATATACATACATCTATAAATATATAAATAAAAATATAGAAATGTGTTTTAACACATATTTAGAGGTACATAGGCCTAGGATAAAGCAGGTATGGTCAGCTAGGTGTCTATAAGGAACCAGAGCCTGGCTTGATTACTTTAATTTATTAAGTGAATTATTACTATATCATTACACCATTGTATTTTATACTCAAAAACTGGACTGCATTATATACCATTGGTGGTGGCCTACTAAGTATATCTCACAACTTGTTTAGCCCTCCATAGAATTGGGGTGGTCGAATAGACCTCATGATTTCAGGATCACGTTACATATTATTCATGTGTTGTTGTGTTATATATGGGATCCTAGGTGAACATAACTGAGATAAATCTCATGATTCCCATAGAGACACCCTTTTATGATCTTTTTTTTATTTTTTGTTTATTTTTTATGCATTTCCTATTATATTTCTACTTCCTTGTAATTTGAATCATCGCATGGACATGCATGGAAGTGCATTTGGTGTTGGCTATTTAATTAATTATTATTTTCTTCCAATTACTTTATCCTACATGGCATACGCTGTTAAATTATTATTTATTTTAATTACCATTATTCTAATTTTATCATGATGGTATAGTATCCCCACTATAACACCAATTGACGTACGCTACTAGTTTGCAACCTCTGTAGTACAGGGAGATACACTTGAGGCAATTTTCCCGACCAACTCAAGGCATTGTTTTAATGGTTCCTAGGTTTGGATTTTAGAAATAGGTATCATAGGATTTATTTTCCTTTGACTTAATTTTTTGGTCTGGTAGAATGGATACTATGAATTATTTGTTACATAATAATAAGTCATGTCTAAGAGTGATCAAAACACGCATGGTGAAAAGAATAAGTGGCTAGTGATTGGACTATTTTTCATATTGTTCACTGTTACAGTTAGTTAACATTACATATTAAGTGATTTATGTAATTTTTTCTTTCTGATTTATGGGATTATTGGTGCTTCACCCTTTTATGTTATGTAAATGATTTATTATTACATTAATCATTATTGGAACATAAATATTCACATGTTATTCAAATTATATGTAATGTTAGTTACATTATTATACTGCCATATACTTGTGGAATGTGCCTTGTGTGATTATATTCCATGATGCACGACTATTTAGCATGTATGATAGTATACCTTGTTAATGTGATTTCTCATCATTATTATTTTTATAACATGATGTGTGATTTATTAGAATTTCTCCTTGTACAACATGCTTTAGGGATTATGTGATATACTTGTTGTTATGACATTTCATGTCATGATTATGATTGAAAAATTGGTTAGTAATGTTTTTTCTTCAACTTAAATGTAATTTTCTCATATAGCTTGATGATGGTACCTTAACTGACCAATCATTACGCGTTTGATTCAAGAACCATTGGTTACATGGGATGGAACATTTATGGTTTTAATTAAATGGTGGTCCATATTTAATGTATAGTGAGTATGAAGATTAATAAACTCATAAGGATAACCCATATAATAAAACCTTATTAAATATATTTGTTATATTCTAAGACATATGTTAAATAAAATAATTTTCATTTACATGAATTTCAATTGTAGTATATAAAGGCTTGTACCTTTATAATTTTTCAATTGTAATCAATAAAACTAAACCATGGTATAATCTAAATTGAAATTATTACCAAAAATGTTTATTTTAAATAAATATGTTAAATGTGAATTTGTAAAGGCTTATACATCAATTATTTCTTCAAAATGAAACATATGACTAAATCCTTCAGTACACAACTGGACCAAAGTAGGTTAATTCAGGATATGTTTCTTCTGAGAAAAACCTATTAAGGGTGTATTGACAACATAATAATTTAACTAAATGGGTTTTATTTTTCTAAACCTAGATTAGATTTATGGGTCCCTATTAGGTCACTTTTTTATCTTATACATTAGTTTTTAACCCTATGGGGGTATACTCATGGTTTTTATAGATAGTTATTTAAAGTATCGATAGATAATTCTATGTGTTATGTTTAAATACATGGTTTCTTCTTATTAAACTAGTTCCTTAAAATTGCTAAAAGGCTATTTAATTATTTTTTTGCTTTATTTTTATATGTATTTATTTAAATAATGTTCTAATTACAACCTAAAGAGTGTTTTCCACTATATCTTAAAATTGAAATTTTCTTTGAATAATACAATATATGAAAATATTTTTGGATATATCAAATGATTGAATTGAATTTATAAGTTAATTTTCCTAAATTATGACAAGATTATAGATAAATATGAAATTTTCTAAATTAAGTTTGATATAACTTGCATGTGTTTTCTTGTGGTGTTAGCTAAATAAATAATAAGTGTTGTTGATTTTCATAACTGGTATGTGATATTATTAATCTAAGTATTTGAAATGTTTATATATCAAATTTAAATTATTATAATGGCTTAAATGAAATATAAATATGATTATCTTTGTTTTCCCCTCTTTTAAGGGTAGTTTAAATCATACTATGACTTATACCTTAGACATGAATACGAATATCTCTCATTGGTCTCTATTAACTTTTTTTCTTTTATAACGTGCTTAGAAGTTTGGCTGGTAAGGCCTACTGACCTTTTAAGTGTGACCTATCAATATGGTCAATGATTTATGTTTGTAGTATGTGTATATCTTGGTAGAAGTATCCCTATTGGAACATAAAATAGTTTTTAAATACTTATAAATAATTTCAAATATAAGGTCCCATTCAGGAGTCATTTTCCCCTTACTGGAATCCCACTTTCTAAAACTAAAATCATCATGGATAGAGGTTCATGAAGTGAATTAACACTCATTAATTGAATAATAATCATGTAATAATCTAATTTGATGGGTTCGCCATGCCTAGGGAATAGTCTTCCACTTATTATGTTATGATACCAATTTCCATCTTCAAGGATGGAAGACTCAGGAGGTCATCAGCTGGACTGATAGTCATATGGGATAACACGACTCAGGGCTAAAACTTTTATATAAGATATTGGGTAATGTGAATTATATGTCCAATATTCCTATAGATGGTATTAAATAATGTGACATTGTGTTAATGAATTATAATGGGAGTACACATCACTACACACAATACCCATTAAGATATTAAAATAATGTAGTGAACCATGTGAGTTCAATGGAAGGCATTAAGGCCTTGAGATATTATGTTATGTTCTTGGGTCATTTTCACTACACAATGACCTAGATTTATAATGAACTTCAACTTATACTTGTTCTAGGAAATGATGTTGTAAATGGATCGGGTGTTCTAACACTATTGATCAGTCTAGTTTTTCCTTAAGGGATCGATATTAATGACATTTGTGAGCGTAACATGTGAGATAATCATGAGTATATCAAGAGTAAATATGTTTTAGCATTCTTTTAGGAACCTGGTTTTACTCTCTTTTAATGTTGTTTCATGATTAAAATTGTTTTGTACACATCAATAACCTGTGTTTGGTGGTTGATAGAGCATATTTTGTGGGATGAGTTTCCATTTTAAGTAAATTAAGAAAAGGACACTACAAAGGTGGGGAGTTTTATGTTGAACATATTTTAGTTTATCCCCCCAGAATTTACCCAGTTA
The DNA here is from genome assembly GCA_963277665.1 of Viscum album. Classification (NCBI taxonomy): domain Eukaryota; kingdom Viridiplantae; phylum Streptophyta; class Magnoliopsida; order Santalales; family Viscaceae; genus Viscum; species Viscum album. Next base: position 1,424,313,791 of record OY728156.1, on the reverse strand, counting down.
AGATCCAAGTATCACTAAGAGGGGTAGGGGTGAATCAGTGATATCTTTTTCTTTTATGTTTCCTATTTTTGAAACAACCTTCGCCTCATGTTAAAGAGTTATTTCCATACTGAACACACACAACCACAGGAACACAAGATTTACAGGGTTCACTACTCAACAAGAGTAGCTACATCATTGGTATGGTACCAAAATAACTAAATACCACACAATCTACTAGAAAACAATCCTTTGATGTGGAATACAATGAGTATGATATTCCCTTACACTCATGTAGCACTTAGAAAGAAATCCTCAAGTGTGTGTGCACCCTCTTAGCATGAATAGGGAATTACAGTATTTCAGTGCATCTTTACAATTGAACAGGTGTATTCCTTGAAGTACAAATCTTCACTTTCCTACCCAAATGTTTGTAAGAACTATCTTACACAAAACTGAATAAGTGAAAAGAACCTAAACCTTTTGGGAACCCTTTTAGGTGTCTTGTGAAAAACTTTTATGCCACATGCGTAAGATTTTACTTTTGTCGTGAAACCCCTCTTGTATGCAAATTTAATCTTTCATGCAACTCTCTCCTTCTGTGAAACTCTATTTATTTCACGCTCTACCCTTTAAATAAAATTATTTTTCTCCTTAGAGCATGGTATTTCTCTAAGTGTCATCCATACCTAATGTGAGGGGGTCACTTCTTATTTATAGACCTTGTCGACCCCTGCACGCAAAAACCCCAATGTGTTGCGCAAGTTCCTGATGTGTCACGCAAAACCCCATTAGATGTCGCATTGGGCACGTATGTCAGTTTCATGTCAACATCATATTTCACTTAGTTCATGAATATTTCGCACACTTCCTAACTTTTCCATTTTTTGATGTTTTGACCTCAAATCATTCCATGCACACAACATTCCAAACTCCCTTCAATATTGCGTGAAAAAACCAATCTATCATACAAGCTTATCCTATGAAAGATTTTGATATTAGGATCATGGAACTCCACTTGTGTTCAACTTACCAAGGCATCTTAAAACATGCGTGCATCATTATTTACCAAGATCACAATTCTCCATCACCCATTTTTCAGCCAAAAATATTTGGCAAACACTGGGAAACCGCGCCACCTTAAAATATTCTTCGGTAAGAACACCAATGCTTCTTTACTATCATCTGTCGTATTCAACAAACAACTTCTCTCATCATGAAACATATCTATCAGGATATATATTCTTTGATTGAACACCTTTATCATCATCAGGATTTCAACAGGAAGTACAGCAACTTCACTATCTTCGAGAAGCATCATTATTTCCAATCAAAACTAGAAATGACTCGCATCACCTTTACTCCCCCTTTCCTTTATAAGTCTATTGATTCAATAAGGTTTTTCTCATGACTTTTCTTTTCCTTCATGTTTGGGGGAGATTGATAATTCAATAAGGTTTCCTTATGACTTTACAATTCCTTCTTGTTTTGTAAATCACAAACACCTTATTTCAAAGAAAAACCCATTTTTCTATGTGATTTACTTCTATAAAGAAAAGTTTTCTTCCCCTAGGAAATTTACCCATTCCATATTTCCATTATTCATATGTTAATTTTTCTAAGTGTAAAATTTGGTTTAAAACCAAAACCTCAGAATCCTATAATTGCCTAGATATGAAGTATTCTGTTTTAGGATCCGAATTCTCAGAATTCTGGATACGAACTCTTCAGAGTTCTAACTCCAAATTCTAAATACAAATTCTAGATACGAACTTCTGACATTAAACTATTCATAGTTATGACTCCGAGTTCTCAGAATTCTGACTTCGAACTATTTAGAGTTCTAACTCCAAGTTCTCAGAATTCTGACTCTGAACTTTGAGAGTTCTGACTCCAAATTCAAATGAACTCTGACTCCGAACTTTTAGAGTTCTGACTCAGAACTTCTAGAAACTCAGACTCTGAACTTTGTAAGTTCAGGTTCCGAATTCTTATAAAATATAATCTGAATATTCTTATAGACTCCGAAATCCTATTTGGTTGGACTCCAAACTTTCATTTTCTTACATTTTGAGTATCAGATTTTAGTTATGATTACACTTTTTTGTTATAAAATGATTTCATTATTCCAGTTACTCACTAACTGTTGTTTTAGTGACACGTGTATATGTACCTCCGAAATTCAAGGGAAAATATGACTGTTGGAGGAGGGAGTCGACTGTTGAAGTTGTGCCTATAAATAAGATCTCATTTGAAAGAGCTCAGAACTTTTGGAACATTAGCTCGACTTTTGAAAAAGTGATGTTGAAGTGATTTATAGAGAGAGAGGCTTTTATAAACTCTCAGGCTTCGTGTAGAAAGTTTTGAATTGCTTGTTCAAACATTTCTTCATGCAGATTTTTATAGTGTAGAGGTTTGATTTCCTTGAAATCAGAGACTTCAGGTTGTGAAGTTAGAGGTGCGGATTTCCTTACAAATCGAGGGCTTGCAGGGATAGCAAGACAGATATCAATCTTCAGATTGAGGGCTTACCTGGTTTTGGGTGACACATACTTTCTTGAATGTATAAATCAAGGGACCTCTTATCTAGGGTTGTTGTATACCCTCCTCTTTGGGTTAAAAGAGTTACTACTTGTTACTTGTAGTTTTTTGTTTTCTGCTTTCTATTTTAGTTGTTGAGTAAAGTATAACTTTCATATACTTTCTTAAACTTATACTCTAATTTTAAAGAATTCTATATGCTTTAAGGTAGAATCTTAGTTGGTGTAAACTTTTTTTATGTTTCATTTCTGAAATAACTTTTCCGGAATCAAGCAAGATAATAGAACATAGAGGTGTTGGGTATTTTGGTTATTCAAATTTTCCTTAAGGATTTTTTTGTATAAAATTCACCCCCCTCTTGTATTTGAGCATCTAATTAGTGTCATATTGATCCTACATTTGGTATTATAGAGTATATCATACTCATATACCATCTCAACAATTGGTATCCGATCACGGTCTCTGAAATACTTATATTCAAATATGATTTTTTCCCTGCTCAAAGTTTTCAGAATAGAATTTTGGATTCATATTTTCGGATTCATACATTGTTTCATATTTTTTGGACTCATAAAGTACATATTCATTCTTTATTAGAGATACAAAATATAGTTCCTTGCTTAGGATATTTTCTCTTGTTTACAAACTCATACTACTATCAAGTTTGTGTGCCAAAGATTTTCTTAAGGATGGAAGGTTTAAATATTGGTTCTATTGATAATTTAAATCCTACCAGACCTCCTGTTTTCGATGGAAATTATTATGAGTACTGGAGAGATTGGATGAAGACTTTCGTTTGCAATACTAAAGTTGATAACTATCTAATGCTGACTGGAGATTATAATATTTCAGATAAGGAATTGAGAACCTTTATGAATCCAGAGAAATAAAAATATCAAGCAAACTTCAGAGTCAGAAATACTTTGTTATGTTCCATTACTAAAAACATCTATAGTCAAATATCATTGTGTGAAGCTATAAACAGTATCTGGAAGAAACCTGAAGTTACACATTTTGTTACATCTAAAGTCATAGAGATAAGAAGAGCTATCTTGAGAGCTGAATACCATAGCTTTAACTTTCTTTATAGAGAACCTATAAGAAAAGTACAACAATTGTTTATGACTATCATGAATAGATTAAAATCTATGGGAGAAAAAGGTTTGTATGATGAGGCCCTTGTAGACAAGATCATAGATATCATTCCAAATGAATGGGAGTCCATGAGGACAGATATTGATGAGAACAAAATAGTCACTTAGATTTCTTTAGATGGGTTGTTCGGAACTCTTCTTCAATATGAAACCAGAATGAAGAGAGATGCTGAAAATGTTAAGAAGAAGAATGAGAATGGAGGAGTTTCTTTTACAACCACTTCTAAACAGATGAAATCCAAGACCCCAGAAAGAGTAACTAGATCAAAGTTAAAGAAATTAATTATTTAGTTAGAATCTAGTGACACAAAAATGTCTGAGAATGAATTAGATAATCTTTCTCGGAGAATGAACAAGATTGTAGCTCAAAATAACCATCATAATAAGTACAATAATAAAGACTACATAGATAAGAAAGATGGAGAAGTTACGTGTTATGAATGTAGAAGAACGGGTCATATCAGACCTGATTGTCCTTTATTGAAAAAGAAGGAAAAGAAGGAACGAAATTCAGAAAGAAACAAGAAGAAATTCTATCGATCAAAGCACAAGAAAAGCCTTAAAGCTAATGTTACTTGGAGTTCTAGCTGTGGAGACTCTTCATAAAGTGAATCCTATGAATATCATTCATCATTAAAGAAGAATATGGGATTTATTTCTACTACTTCTTTCCATAATACATGTCTTATGGCCAAGTTACGCTCTGTCGAGGCTCTAACAAATTTATCTCTTGAAAATAATTACTATTCTGAAAATAGTACTTCTGATGACGATACTTCATCCTCAGAAAATGAATAAATACCTTCATATGGAGATGTTTCTAGGTTTTCCAAGTTACTTGAAGCAAGAAATTGTAAAATTTCTAAGAAATTAGACAAGGAAAATACTAGGAAAGAAATTATTAAAAAAGAGATTTCAGATCTTTCTAGAGATCTTGGAGATAAAGATGAGCTTTTTGAAAAACATTCTAAAGACCTTGAGAATGAAAATTCAGTTAAGGACGAACTTTCTAAAGATATTAAGAATGCTATGTTAGAGATAAAAGTTTTTGAGGAAAAATCTAACTTTAAGGAAATGATTCCTGAGGATAGGTATTTATTCATCAGACTGAAATCTGAAATATTTTCTCTTAAGAAGCTTCTTGAAAACTTTACCTCTAGGAAGGAAAATTTGGACAAGATGTATTCTCAAATTAAACCTCAAGGAAACACTACTGGAGTAGGTTATACTAACCAAATACCGGTTTTCAAAAACAATTATTTTGTTCCTTCTAGAGCCCCTTTTTTCACTAAATGTAAAAGTGGTGGGAATTGGAAGAAAAATTACTCCTTGAACAAAGTTCAATCTCTAAGGTTTCATACAGATTATTATGGATATCCAAAATTTTGTTGTCTAACAATTCTGGATCCATGAAATCTTGGATTCTGAAAATCTAACTTTATTATTTTCAAGAAGATAAAGAAGGTATTAATAGAAATACTTGGTACATGGATAGTGGATGTTCCCGGCATATGTCTGGTAACAAAAACTTCTTTGAAAATATTATCAAGAAAAATGGAGGAAGATTAACTTTCGGAGATAATGTTAAGGGAGAAATTGTTGGAATAGGTAACATCGTTCTTCTGGGAAAAACATTGATTTCAAATGTTTTGCAAGTTAAAGGTCTTAAGCACAACCTAATCAGCATAATCCAATTATGTGATGAAGGCTATCTTGTGAATTTTAGAAATGATAAGTTCTTAGTACACTATTCCAAGGAAGAATTTATTCTTTCTTCCAATAGGCAAGAGAATGTTTACACACTAAACTTAGAATACCTTAGGATCCAAGATCTACCTTTCCATAGTGCAATGGAAGATCATTATTAGTTATGGCCTAGAAGGTTAAGACATTGTAACCTTGGGAACTTATGAAAACTTTCTAAGAAAGGACTAGTTAAGGATATATCTAAGCTTAGATTTGACTCTTCAAAAGATTGTGATCCTTGTAAAAATGGAAAGCAACATAAATCAAGTTTTAAATCAGTCGGTGAAGTCTCAACTTTTGATGCATTACAGCATGTGCGTATGGATCTTTTTGGTCCTACACAAACTGGAAGCATTGGGGGCAAGTATTATGTATTTGTCTTGGTTGATGACTACACTAGATTTACATGGGTCTATTTTCTAGCAAATAAGTCTGAAGCTCTTTCTTATTTCAAAGTTTTAGAGCCCATGTTAAAAATGAGAAAATACTTCCATTGAAAACTATTCATAGTGATCATGGAGGAGAATATCAAAATTCTAATTTTTAAACTTTTTATAGTAGAAAAGGCATTACTCATAACTTCTCATCACCCAGAACACCTCCTAAAAATTGTACTATTGAAAGAAGAAATGGAATTCTTCAAGAGATAACAAGAACCATGTTGAGTGAGTATTCTATAGCCAAACATTTTTGGGCTGAAGCTATATGTACTACTTGTTATTCTATAAATTGAGTTTTGATTAGACTTTTTCTTAATAAAACTCCTTAGGAGTTATGGAATAGTAGAAAACCTAGAATTTCTTACTTTAAGGTTTTTGGTTGCAAGGTATTCATTCTGAATACTCAAGATAATCTTCAAAAATTTGCACCAAAATCTGATGAAGGAATTTTCTTAGGCTACTCCACAACTTCTAAGGCCAATAGAGTTTTCAACAAAAACAGTTGTTCTGTTGAAGAAACAGTACATGTAAAATTTGATGAAATAGATCCTTTTGTTTTTAAACAACCCCAACCAACATCTTCAGATGTGTTTTCAAAAACTGATTATCGACCTTTGATAGATGATCCTTCTGATAAGGAATATGTCCAAGAATATACTTCTGAAACATTTACCCCATAAGATTTCTTACCTTATGTTGATGAACAAGTTTTACAAAACCCAAATCAGTCATTTCTTAAGAATCATCCCAGTGATAGTATCATTGGTGATGCGAATCAACCTGTAAAGACTAGAAGATCCTTAAGTAATAAAGTATAACATCTATCATTCCTTTCCCAATTAGAATAAAAAAGAACTGATGAATCTTTAGATGATGATGATTGAATTAAATCTATGAAAGATAAGCTAAATGAATTCGAAAGGAATAAAGTTGTGACCTTGGTTGAAAGACCTAAGGAAACTTCTGTTACTAGAGTGAAATGGGTCTTCAGAAACAAATGTGATGAAAATGGAATCATTGTAAGAAATAAAGCAAGATTGGTTGTTAAAGGCTATAATCAACAAGAAGGAATAGACTATGAAGAAACCTATGCTTCAGTAGCTAAACTTGAATCTATTCATATTTTACTTTCCTTTGCAGAATTCTTCAATTTCAAACATTTTCAAATGGATGTGAAATGCGCTTTTCTTAATGGTTATGTTCTAGAGGAAGTTTTTGTTGAACAACTTCCTGGTTTTGAAGATACAAAACATCCTGATCATGTTTTTAGACTTACCAAAGCTTTATATGGCCTTAAACATGAACCTAGATATTGGTATAACAGACTTACAGGATTTTTGCTTCAAAATAATTATGTTGAGGGAAATTCAGATCCAACCCTTTTTATAAATAAATATAAGAAAAATGTTTTGATTGTTTAAATTTATGTTGATGACATTATATTTGGTTCAACTCAGCAATCTTTAACAGATTCCTTTGTAGATCTAATGAAATATGAGTTTGAAATGAGTATGATGGGTGAGTTAACATTTTTCCTTGGTTTTCAAATTTCTCAAAAACAAGAAGGAATATACATATCCCAACATAAGTATATTAAAGACCTTCGAAAAAAGTATGGATACACTACAGGAAAACGGGCATTTCATGGCGATTTTTTCACGGAGGTTTAAAAGCCACCACGAAATGTGTTATTATTATTTTTTTATTTTTTTTTATTTTTTGGAGGATTAGCTGCGGTTTTTTAAAAAACCACTATCAAATAGCGACGGTTTGGGTAAACCACCGTGAAATGAAAGGTGAAAAATAAAAAACATGAGAAACCCCGAAATCACTAAAATGACAATAACTTTTGATCTGGGCATCTGTTGGAGCGCCATGACCAGTCAAATCGAAGCTCATGAAAAGATCTAGAGGCATGTATAATCAAAACCATGAGACAGTCTTAGGAACATATGATATGAGAGTTATAAGAAAGTTGAAAAAAGATCACCAACTTCAAACGGCCTTAACATTCGCTCTGGGTATCCGTTTGGGCTCTACCACATATCAAATCGAAGCCAGTGAAAAGATCTACGCACTAATTTAACAAAAGTAACCTTTTTTCTGGTTTTTTGACCACAAAACCCCTCCAAAGGCCTCCAAAACCCTGTTTATTTCACCGGTGTCCCATCAAACTTGTCTTCAAACGGACCTAACATTCGATTCACGTGTCCGTTTAGACTCCTCCACATGCTAGATTGTATTTCGTTCTATGAGATTCAGTTTGACTAGTCGTGGCGCCCACATGGACTCCTGGATCATAAGTTATGGCCTTTTTAGTGGGTATTGGGATTGTTATGTTTTTCGATGCCTCGTTTCTCGCCCCCGTTCCCCGTCAGTTTTTTTTAAATGGTAGTAACTTTCGATCTGCCGCTCTATTCGGTCTCTTTCAACTATCATCTCGAAGAACGTTTCAAGATCTTTGATTTGACTGGTCGCAGATCAGGAATGGACTCTCGGATCATAAGTTATCTTCATTAATGTGAGCCTAATGTTTTTGTCACTTTATGACCGTTTTGACGGGTTTTAACGCTTGCTCCATTTATTACTATTTATTTCAGTTTCCATGACTTGTGATATTTATCAATGGTTTTTTGTGGGTTACTATGATGATTATGTTGAATTCTTAAGGGGTTTTCCAGAGTTTTCATGAGTTTTCATGTGTTCTCATACTTTCTAATACTTCCTTCTTCATGCTTCTCCATCCATTTTCATGCGCTTTCATGATTTCCATCCCTTATCACGCCTTTTCATACTTTTTCATGTGTTTCATTTATTATTTATTATTTATTATTTATTATATATAATATACATTAATTTATTTATCCGCTATTATTTATTAATGGTTATTTATTATTTATTATTTTCAATTATTTATTATTTGTATTTATATATTATTTATTATTTATTATTTATTATTTATTATTTATTATTTATTATTTATTATTATTATTAATAAAATATTAATAATAATAATAATATTTGTTATTGGTTATTTATTATTTATTATATATATATATTTATTATTTATTATTTACTATTTATGATGTATATTATTTATTATTATTAATATTAATATTTTATTTACTATATATTATATATTATATATTATATATTATATATTATATATTATATATTATATATTATATATTATTGTTTATTGTTTATTATTTATTGTTTATTATTTATTATTTATTATTTATTATTTATTATTTATTATTTATTGTTTATTGTTTATAGTTTATTATTTATTGTTTATTGTTTATTGTTTATTATTTATTATTTATTTTTTATTCTTTATTCTTTATTTTTTATTTTTTATTCTTTAATTTTTATTTTTTATTTTTTATTTTTTATTTTTTATTTTTTATTTTTTATTTTTTATTTTTTATTTTTTATTTTTTATTATTTATTATTTGTTATTATTATTATTATTTATTATTTATTATCTATTATTTGTTATTTGTTATTTGTTATTTATTATTATTATTTATTATTTCTTTTTACTATTATTCTTTATTAGTTATTATTTACTATTTATTATTTATTATTTATTATTTATTATTTATTATTTATTATTTATTATTTATTATTTATTATTTATTATTTATTATTTATTATTTGTTTATTATTTATTATTACTTATTGTTTATTGTTAATTGTTTATTGTTTATTTTTTAATGTTTGTTGTTTTTTATTTATTTTTATTTATTTATTATTTGATATTTATTATTTATTATTTATTATTTATTGTTTATTATTTTTTATTATTATTTATTACTATTTATTCTTATTTATTATTATTTATTATTTATTATTTATTATTTATTATTTATTATTTATTATTTATTATTTATTATTTATTATTTACTATTTATTATTTATTATTTATTATTTACTATTTATTATTTATTGTTTATTATTTATTATTTATTGTTTTTTTATTTATTATTTATTATTTATTTTTTTTATTTTTTATTTTTTATTTATTATTTATTATTTGTTATTTATTATTTATTATTTGTTATTTGTTATTTATTATGTGTTATTTATTATTATTATTATTTATTGTTTATTTTTTTTTATTATTTATTATTTAATATTTATCATTTATTATTTATTATTTGTTTATTATTATTTTTTGTTTATTGTTTATTGTTTATTATTTATTGTTTATTGTTTATTGTTTGTTATTTATTTTTATTTTTTTATTATTTATTATTTATTATTTATTATTTATTATTTACATTTCATAATTTTTTTAATTTTTTATTTTATTTTCATAATTTTATAATTTAAGTAAATATTATTATAATTTATTTGTAATTAGTTATGTATTATTTGTTTTTTCAATTAGTATATATAAGTATATTAAATTCTATTTATTAACCACATGATGAGCTTGCTGGAGTGGTAAAGTCTTTGGAAAATATACAAGAGGTTAGGGGTTCAAATCTCACCAAACACAGTATTTCTTTATATTGTATGGGCATGTGCATGGGCATGTGCATGGGCATGTGCATGCATGCATGGATAAAGTAAATAAAGTAATACGAATTAAATAAAATAAATATAGAATAAATAAATAAAATACGAAATAAATAAATAAAATACGAACTAAATAAATAAAATAAGAAATAAATAAATAAATAAATAAAATACGAACTAAATAAAATAAATACAAAATAAATAAGAAATAAATAAAATAAATAAAAAATATATACGAAATAAATACGAAATAAATATGAAATAAATAAATTAAATTAATTAAATTAAATAAAATAAATAAAATAAATAAATAAATAATAAATAAATAGATAATAAATAATAATTAAAAAATTAAATAATAAATAAAAATTAAATAATTAATAAATAATTATTAAATAATAATTAAAAAAATAAAAAAAATAATTATTTAAAAAAAATAATTAAAAAAACCATTGCTAAAAAACCGCCGCGAATAGTTTCCCGGCACACAATTTACTGGCGGTTTTGAAAAACCGACGCTAAATCCGCATCTTGTCGTAGTGATATGACAACGCTAAGAGTATTAGTACTCCTACTGGTACCTCAAACACACTTGATCTTGATGAAGCTGGAAAACCAATAGATCAAACAACCTTTAGAGGTATCATAGAAAGTTTACTATACTTGAAAGCTAGTTTCCCAGACTTAATGTGTTTAGTGTGCTTATGTGCAAGATATCAATCCAATCCTAAGAAATATCAATTAAAGTCAGTGAAAAGAATTTTTCTCTACATAAAGGGAACCATGGATTTAGGACTCTTTTACCCTTCTGGAAATGATTTTATTCAAAAAAAAATTAGATGCTGATTTTGGTGGATGTAGAATGGATAGAAAATGTACATCTGGAACTTGTCATTTTTTAGGAGATTCATTAGTTTCTTGGTCATTCAAGAAGCAACACTCAGTAGCACTCTCCACTGCTGAAGCTAAATATGTGTCAGCAGGATGTTGTTGTGCTCAAGTGTTGTGGATGCAACACACACTCACAGAGTATGGCTTGAGTTTTACTAAGACTCAAATTATGTGTGATAACACAAGTTCCATTTCCCGTAGTAAAAACCTTGAACATCACTCTCATGCAAAGCACATAGATATTAGGCATCACTTTATTAGGGATCACACACAAAAAGGAGATATCTTTCTTCAATTTATCGGAACACAAGATCAACTTGTTGACATTTTAAAAAAATCTTTACCCTCCGATAGATTTTAATACATTAAACAAAAGTTAGGAATGATAACCATAAGGTAATCCTCCTCAATAACTTCCTGTTGAACCAATCTTCATACAGTAATAAACTCATTTTCATAAGGGGAGTACATTTTCTTGTAAGTTTTCAAATTTGTCATAATGAATTTTTTCATGTTTTTCATAATGAAGTTTTTCATGTTTTTTGTAATGATCTTTTTCATGTTTTTTGTAATGAAGTTTTTCATGTTTTTCATAATGAAGTTTTTCATGTTTTTTGTAATGAAGTTTTTCATGTTTTTCGCAATGAAGATTTTCATTATGGAAATGTTTGTACTTGAAATTTTCGTAACGAAAATTTTCATACTTAAAATTTTCATAATGGAAATTTTCATACTTAAAATTTTTGTTGTGAAGTTTTTCGTACTAAGGATTTTCGTAATAATGATTTTTGTAATGATGATCTGCATACTTTTTTCCCATACTCAAGTTTTTTTCGGAATCTAAAGTCCTTCAAGAAAAATTTCCCTCAATACGAATAATTCTCCTGACAATCAGAAAGGTATGATTCTTTCTTGATTTTTCATAATAACATTTTACTTGCTGTTAGTTTCTTTTGTTTTTAAAATTTTTTAGATTCTAGTTTCCTTAAATCTGATTTTTTGCCTTTAAAAACCTCAAAATATCAGATTCTACCAAAATTTTCCTTGCGACTAAAATTTCAACCGTCATATCTGATCACAATGTTTCGCAGCCATTGGATTGAAATGGGAAGATGAATTGTCGCTTCAACACCTATAAAAGTGGACCCCCGATAGTTTTCCCACATCATTTTTCAAATCTTGTTCTTGTCGAAGCTATGTCCCTCTACAAAAGATCATTCTGAATTTTTCAGAAGTGATTAAGTCTGAATATCTGCAGAAGTTCCTTCTCAAGATATGTCTTCTATCAATACAATTTCGGAGTGGAAAATAGATAGGGAGATGTTAGTGCATCGAAATTTCTTTAAAAAGTATGACTCTATTATCTCCAAGAATATAAAACTTAATGGATGGGAAAGTGTAGCCATATCAATGATAGGAGCTCAGGATGTAGGGTATCTAGATTTTCTGATAGACTTTTATGAGTCAGCATGTTTCTTTAATGAAGATGGTAGGGAAACATTTTCCTTCAAGAGTTAGGGAAAGACATATGCACTTTCCTACAACAAGGCTGGTAGCTTGTTAGGTCTATCTTATGAAGTAGAGGTAGAATTTTGTTCTCAAAAGCTGCCAGATGTTAAACGGAGTTTGTAAAAGTAAAGGCTATGAAAAGTCTTGGACTTACAGATGTCAAGACCTTAGAGATTTCTCTCTTGTCTACAAAAAATCGAATACTGCAGCTATGGGTTCATGGATTTTTTGTACCAACAAAAAGGTGATAAGTACACTCTTAAGAAAAGTGACATGTATATCTTATATTTTTTGGTAAATATAAAGAAAATTAATCTGGTGAAGCATATTCTCATTACGATAGAGAATATCAAGAATGGGAATCTAAGATCATAGATAATCATGTATCCTGACCTACTCTCCAAACTGATAGTTTGGTGACTTTAATCTTTCAATATCTCTTACAATTCCAAGCCTAGGAATTGTAAATTAATTTTAATCGGTGGTGATACCCTCAAGAGAATGAATGTTGGATTTTTTAAGGAATCCAGAGTGTTTTATGATCTGTCAGTGGAAGTGGCAGTAGTCATTCCGAAAAATTCTGAAGTGGCTGAATCGTTGAAGAAGGCTAGAAAGAAAAGAAAATTGAAAGAAGTAGAAGTTGAAGGTGAAACCCCTAAAACTAAGGGATCTCAATCTGCACCTCTAAAACCCAAAAAGCAGAAATCCTATCCGGGTGAGGTAGTAGACAAATGGAGGGAGGATAAAAAAATCAGAAGGGGGGCCACAATTTCGCCTAGATCTTGCTGAGGCCAAAGCACTAAAAGAGAAAGCTGCTGAAGAGCTTGAGAAGAAAGCCAAAGAGAAGAAGCTCAAGAAGAATATTTCAGAGTCATATATTGAGCAATCTCTTTTTAAGGATAATGAAGTAGCATCTGAGAACATTTCCTTACCAAAAACATTCTTATTCAAACCATTACCCGAGACATCGGGGAAGAAGTACATGCCTCCGAGAAAATCCCAAGAGAAGGATGTTGAAAAGGAAGTTGTGGAAGAAGTTCAGGAATCTCAAAGAACTAAAAATACAACTGATCTGATAAAGAAAGTATAATACTTTCATGAAAAGGAAAGTGCTTCTGAAAAGATTTCAATACGGACTTCTCAATTCGGGTCTTCGAAACTGGCTACTCCTGGAGTTGATGAGAAGGGTGAAGAAGATGAATTGAAAAATGTATCTGAAGAAGAGAGTCATAATCATGACTTCATTCTTCTTGAAGATATTGAGTCAGGAGCTGAGAAAGAAAAAATTAATGAAGATAAGATTGTACAGTTGTCTAGAAGTGAGCATAAATCTCTCGATGAAGAATCTATTCTGAGGATCAGTAAGGGAAAACAAGTGTTTGTTAGTACCCCAACAAAGGCAATTTTGAGGATGAAGGAATATGGTGGAACTTCTAAGAGTAAGTCGGTTTTGCTATAAGAAGAACCATCACCAAGAAAAATGCCAGATTCGGAATCATCAGCTTTGGGACATGATTTTTTCATTTAGTCCCTAAAGAAGCTAGTGGACACCATTCTGATCTTTCCATCAATTGAATCTATATGCCAGATGCCCCATCATAGCATGAATCAAAAATTATACTATGTATCCATGGTGATGGATAGATGTGTAAAGTTTGAGGCCCAACACTAGAATTTCCTTATCAACTATGAAGCCCACCAAAAATCTTGCAAGAAAATGACCAGCTGGTTGAAGAATATTGTTTAATATTTGAGAGAACTTGATCAATTTCAAGAAGATGTCAAGGAATCTTTTGATAATGAAGACACCAAAATCAAGGATCATACAAATAGCTTTGAGGAAAAGATAAATCTTTAAAAGAATACTCGTATTCTAGATGTCAAAGATCTTAATGTGAAGTCGAATTTTGTTTTCCAAATTTGGAAAATAGAAAGGTATCTTAAGATCGAGATGGAAGAAAATCTAGTGAAGCAATATGACTTACTGAAGGTTTAGGCAGAGGCTCTGAAGGCTCAAGATTATAGGATCAAATCCTTAGAGAAGCAATCATAGGAGGATCACAAAGAGCTAAAGAAGCTGAAAAACATTGTGAAGAAACTCATACACAAGGAAAAATAAGCAAAATATACCCAAGTCCAATTTTTTGTTGTATCTGTTTTCCTTGAATAGATTTTTCCAATCTTAATGAAATTGTGGTTGCTTGTTTTTATCTGGATGTTTGTACTAATATTTCAGGTACCTTATTTTTTCCATTCCCTCAAATTCTTTTTGAAAATCAAAAAGGGGGAGAAGGAAAAATAATTATAAGTAAAAGAAGAAATATCCCTAAGTAAGGTGGATTTTATCAAAGGGGGAGTTCTCATTATAAATATTTCCATATTCAAATAAAAATTTTCATTCTGTAAATCTATAATATGATCCTTAGAGTTCCAAAGCCTAAGGGGGAATTAGTCGTATTCACCATTGTTCATATATAAAGGGAGATAAGTTTTATTTTCAAAGTCTAAGAACTTTTTGCTAAGTCCCTATATTATTTTTCATAAGTATGTTTGTGATTTCTAAAAAGGGGAAGATTGTGGAGTCATTAAGGTTTTTCTTATGACTTTTCCATTCCTTCATGTTTGGGGGAGATTGTTAAGTCAATAAGGTTTCCTTATGGCTTTATAATTCCTTCTTTTTTTGAAAATCACAAACACTTTATTTCAAGGAAAAACCCATTTTAAAATGTGATTTACTTCTTTAAGGAAAAATTTTCTTCCCCAAGGAAATTTACCCTTGCCATATTTTCATTATTCATATCATAATTTTTCTAAGTGTAAAATTCGTTTTGAAACTAAAACATTAGAATCCTATAATTACCTAGATATGAAGTATTCTGTTTTAGGATCCGGATTCTCAGAATTCTGGATACCAACTCTTTAGAGTTCTAACTCCGAATTCTGAATATGAATTCTGGATACAAACTTCTGACTTCGAACTATTCAGAGTTTTGACTCCAAGTACTCGGAATTCTGACTTTTAACTATTCAGAGTTCTAACTCTGAGTTCTCAGAATTCTGACTCCGAACTTTTAGAGTTCTGACTCCAAATTCCAATGAACTCTGACTCCGAAATTTGAGAGTTCTGACTCTGAACTCCTATAAACTCATAATCCAAACTTTTTAAGTTTGGGTTTCAATTTCTTAGAAAACAGAATCTGAATATTCTTATAGGATCCAAATTCATTTTTGGTTAGACTCCGAACATTCATTTGCTTACATTCCAAATATCAGATTTTAGTTATGCTTACACTTGTTTTGTTATAAAATGATGTCGTGCTTTCGGTTACTCACTAACCGTTGTTTGAGTGACACGTGTACAAGTCCCTCTAAAATTCAAGGGAAAATATGACAGTTGGAGGAGGGAGCCGACTATTGAAGTTGTGCCTATAAATAGGAGCTAATTTGAAAGAGCTCAGAACTTTTGGAACTTTAGCTTCGACTTTTGAAAATGTTTTAATGAAGTGATTTCTAGAGAGGGAGGCTCTTATAAACTCTCATGCATTGTGCAGAAAGTTTTTAACCGGTTGTTCAAACTTTTCCTCGTGAAGATTTGCTTAGTAAATAGGTTCGATTTCCTTGAAATCAAAGACTTCTGGTTGTGAAGTCAGAGGTGCTGATTTCCTTACAAATCAAGGGCTTGAAGGGATAGCAATACAGATACCGATCTTCGGATTGAGGTGTTACCTAGGTTTGGGTAAGACATACTTTCTTGAAAGTATAAATCAAGGGACCTCTTATCCAGGGTTGTTGGATACCCTCCTCTTTAGGTTAAAAGATTTACTACTTGTTACTTCTAGTTTTTTGTTTTCCACAGTGTATTTTAGTTGTTGAAGAAAGTATAACTTTCATATACTTTCTTAAACTTGTACTCAGATTTTATAGGATTCTATACGCTTTATGGTAGAATCTTAGTTGGTGTAAACTTTTGTTAATTTTCATTTCTAGAATCACTTTTCTAGAATCAAGCATGATAATAGAACTTGGAGGTTTTGTGAATTTTGGTTATTCAAAATTTCCTTAAGGATTTTTTTGTATACAATTCACCCCCCCCTCTTGTATTTGAGCATATCGTTAGTATCATATCGATCCTACATTTGGTATTATAGAGTATATCATACTCATATACCATCTCAACAAATTCTTGCATCACAAGTTCTCCTAACTTATGATATTTGTGAAATTCAAATCATAGACGTGTCATCTAATTTTCATGTCCTTTACAATATGAATTGATTTATCTTATTTGACAACAAAAGGCAACACTATATAACATCAAATTCTTCTTAATTCCTTCTCTATCCAACTTGGTCCCAACTAAATCCCCCTTTGGATTTTTTTGTCAACCAAGATTTATAAATCACTGAACTTTGTAACCTCATGCAATTAATTACTTATCAACAATTCTAAGCCTACATGAGATAACTCATTGTTGGAAACAAGAATTATTAATAGCCAAAATCTTGCTATCCAAAAATAGTGACTATGAAATTTCAAGATCATATATCCTCAGCCATCTTCAGAACATCTAAATATTTTACTTTATTATTCTTCACTTATTCAATGTTCCTGGAATACAACAACATTGTTTCCTACAACCACTCCAACAAACAGTTAGAATAGTTCACACACATACATGTTGGATTTACAGCTTACCCACAACGACCCCTTTATGAATACTTCCAAAATGACAGAATTTTGAAAAAATTAACCCCCTTTACAACACTACACAAAGGTAAGATGAGAGTGGGGATAGAAACACGTACCTCAACATTGATGAGAAGGAGGTTGGACACCCATGTTCAACCTCAATTTTAAAAATAGTTCCTTAGGTAATGGTTTTTGAATATATCTGAAAATTGTTCTAATGTAGAAACGTACTCCAGCCTCAATTCATTCTTCTCCACCTACTCTATGATGAAGTGGTACTTTATGTCAAAGTGTTCTGAATGATAATGTTGTATCGGATTCCTTGAAAGATCAATTTCACTCTAATTATCACAACCCAAGAGAAAGGGTATCTTTACCTGAACAAGTAGATCTTCGAACTGATCTTCATCCAAATTAGTTGAGTTGAAGCTTGAGTAACCGCAACATACTCAACATCATTTGTGCTAAGAGTTACTGAATTCTGTTTCTTGGTATGCCAACTAACACAACTTTTCCCCCGAAAGAAAAATCCACCAGATGTGGATCTTTGATCATCAATATTTCCTTCCCAATCATCATCTGAATACCCAAACATATCAATATTTCCTGAGCCATCATACCTGATTACAATTTGTTTTTGTTCCCTTGATATATCTGAGAATTATTTTTCCAGCAATAAAATGTAATATTTAGGAGTGCTCTAAAATCTTGCACATAAAGTGATAGCATAGACGATGTCGGGTCTTGAGGCAGTCAAATATAATCAACTTCCAATCAGCTTTCGAAACACATTCTAATAAAATTCCATGCCTTCTCTATATTTAGACAACTTGGTTCCCACTGAAATTGGTTTAGAAACTGGTTTCGAATTTTACATTCGAAACTTCTTTATAAGTTCCTTAGCATAATTTTCTTGAGACATAAAAACTTGATTCTTCCTCTATGAAAGTTGAATCCCAAGAAAGTGTTTCATTTATCCCATTAATGGACATCTCAAATAACTTCTTTATTTCCTCATAAAATCAATCACATGTTGTTTCATTATTCCCAGAAAAGATAATTTTATCGACATAAACAATTACGATCAGTGAAAACTCCTAACACACCTTGATTTAAATATTGTTGTAAACTCTACCTTTATTAAAATTCATCTTCCTCAAGAAAGTATCTAATTTATACTGATATGACCTTGGAGCTTATTTTATCTAATACAAAGACTTATTCAACCTACACACATAACTTTCATCTTTCCCAATAACAAAACCACAAGTTTGATCAATGTAAACATCCTTTTCATGGTCACCATTCAAGAATATGGATTTTACATCCATTTGAATGATTTTGTAACCTCATTGTGCAGCAATATATAGAAATATTTTGATTGTTTCTAATCTTTCCACTAGAGTAAAGGTTTCATCAAAATCAATTCCTTAAATTTTTGAATACCCATTGCAAACCAATGTTTCTGTGTTTCTTATTACTTTACCTTCTTCATTCAGCTTACTTTGGAAAACCCACTTTGTACCAATAATGTTCTAATTGTTTGGATTGGGTACAAGTTCCCAACTATCATTATTCTCTATCTGATCAAGCTCTTTATTCATAGCTTGAACCCATTCTGGATGCTCAAATGCTTCATTTACATCATTCTCTTCAACTTTCAAATAAATAGAATTATGTGTTATATCATTTGTTGTTCTTCTTGTTTGAACCCTCTGATGTTGATCTCCAATAATGTTCTGAGCATCCACTTGTTTCCTCAACCTATAATGAGTTGTTTGAGATTTTTCCTCAATACTCGAGATTTTGGAGTTGGATTCCTCTTCTTGAGTGGGATTAACATAGTCTGAAGCATTATCAGAATCATTAGGAAAATATTCTCTATCCTCCTCAACTTCCACATCAGCATACGACTACTTTTCTTTCTCAAATTTTTCAACAACTTTTATATTTGAAGAATTAATAATTCTTCTTGTTTCTTTGTTGAGACATCTATATCCTCTTCCTTCTAGAGCATATCCAAGAAAAATTCCATCATCTCCTCTTTTTTTCAGAATTCTATGGTTTCTAACTTCTTTATAATGCATGGAATCCCAGAAAATCTTAAATGTTTCAGACTTAGAGTTTTTTCATAGAACATTTCATATGGAGTCATATCTGAGTTTGCCCTATAGAAACATTGATTCTGAATATGAATTGAAGTACTCATGGATTGTCTCCAATAATAATGAGAAAGAATATGTTCAAGTAACATAGTTATCCCCATTTCCACCAGATTTCGATTATTTCTTTCAGTAACCCCATTTTGTTAAGGTGTGTATGGTAAACTGAACTCATGTTGAATTCCATGATTCTAAAGATTACTTTCAAACCCTTAATTATTATACTCACCACCATTAATTATACTTAACTTCTTCACTAAATACTCACATTCCTTCTCTACTTTCTTCCTGAAACTCTTAAACATTATCAGAGCATTTGACTTATATCTCATGTACATAACACAAGTAGTGCAATTAAACTCATCAATGAAAGTAATGAAGTACTTATCTCCATTTGTAGATTTATTGCTCATTGGTCCACAAATATTAGATTTTTTGAGTTCTAAGACTCTTTTTGAGCATGTTTTAACTCTCTTATACATAGAGTTTGTAATCTTCCCTTTCTCACAAATAGTGCAACACTAGTCTCTTCTTCTTGATAAATCAGGCATATCTCGGACACTATCTTACGTTGATAACTTTTACATATTTCTCTAACACATATTTTCTATCCTTTTATGCCATAACTAATTTTCATCCACCACACCCATGTAATAAAGGTTCTACACTTCACCAACTTCGAAAAAAATCTCTCTTATATGTTGGCCTCTTGTAACTATATTTCCATTATTTTAACTTTTCACAACAAATCCATATTTTATGAATATAACTTTATTGCCCTCATCATTGAGTTTTGAAACACTTATCAGTTTATGTTTTATCCCATCAACATATATTTTTTCCCTAGATTTTATTTTTTCTTTTCCAATGATGGTTGATCCAATGCCTTTGATCCTTAGATATTCATCATTTCCAAATGTTAATGTTTCTTCTTTGAAGTCTTTCACATTATTCAGCAGCTTTAAGTCTCCTATCATATGAGCAGAACACCCACTATCAATAATCCATGGACTTTCTCCTTTTGTAACATACAAAATAGTTTTGACAATGAGAGCTTTTTGTTCTTTATATTCTTCTACTTTCTGTTGTGCTTCCTCCAATTTCCTAGCAAAGTCAATGTGTTCTTTCCAAACAACCATACACTCTTTCTTTTTGGAATTAGAAGACCTATCTCTTTTAGATTTTAAAAACTAATGCTTATGAGGATTATTAAGAAACTTTTGTCTCTCTAGTAACACAATAAAGAATCCATTAGCAAGATGTACAGGTCAATCACATCTTTCATAAATAGTTTCTAGTGGTTGGAACCTATTATCAACTTCCACACATACCTTATCAGATATATTCTGAAATTTATTTAGATATTTTCTATTTTGAAAGGATTGACTCCCCCTAAATATTTATCTTTCAAAACATGATGAATAATTTAAATGTTATTGGTTGAACCAAAAAATATTTTCCATGTGTACAAATCCCCCACAATACCAACAATATCTATAGAATGAAAATTTTCTTCAGAAACATTCATACTGACTGGAGTTGTGAACATGCTTCTCAATAGTATTATTACCATAATTTTGTTAACCATCAGCCTTCATATTTTCAATCGTAACTTTATTCTTCAGCTTAGATTTTTTTTCAGTATTATTGGAACAAGAAAATGTAGACATCTTTCTAGTCTCAAGATTTTTAGATGCTTCTTATTTTTCAGTATTTCTAACTTTTACCACATACATAGCCTTTCCAACATTTCTCGTATCAGCACCCATTCCATATTTTTTTCAACCTTTGAAGGAAACTTTTGCTGATCATTATTTTGGTTATTCTTAATAGAACATTCACCAACTTCTCTAATAGAATTTTTGAACCTTGTGTTCATTTCCTCAGCTTTAGAAAGTCTATGTTGGATAATTTCCAACTCATCTTTTTAGGACTTCAACTTTACATCCAGATGATCATTATGATTTTTTCTCTCTCAAGAAAATTTTTCAGATCATCAATCTCCTTTTTAAATTTTTCTTTCTCTTCATAAAAACATTCTTGGTCATTTGATGAAGAGTTTTCATTTCTCAATTTCATTTTTTCCTTCTCAATCCTTATGAACATTCTCAAACATTCATTTAGATCTTATTTTATATATTGTTCGAGTTTAGTTTCTTCTTCTTTAGTACTACTGCTCTCATAATCATCATTATTCACTATTACAAAAAAAGGTACTCGCTCTAGATTTCTCATCAACAGATTTCTCAGATTCAGTCTCTCTATCATTATATTCTTAATTTTTTGACAAAAATATTCATCTTTTTTATTTGAAGAACTTTGTATCCCTACCTCTTGTATAATATTTATCTTTGCCGCCCTATTTCTTCCACGACCTTCTTGGTCTTCTATCTTCTTCATCATTATCTTCATATTTCCCCTTTTTAGGGAAATTAGCCACAGAGTGGCCAACATCTCCACATTCAATACATTTAAAAGTTTGTTTCCCTTTCTATTTCCTTGTGCCTCTTTTAAAATTTTTAGAAAACATGGAAAATATTTCATCAAAATTTTGACATACCTTATTTTCAGAGTCAAATTCACCAGCTTCATCTTCAATAAGAATTTTCTTTGAATTCTCTTTCTTTGGATTCCTAAAAGAAATTTCTCTATCATCTTTTCCTTTTCTCTTAATAGTCTTCTCGATTCTCATTTCATAAGCAATGAGAGTGGTATGAAAATCATCCAGTGATAACGTTTCAAGATCCCTGTCTTACAGTAATGAACCATTGGCATAAAATTTGTCCAGAAGAATTCTCTAGATCTTTTCAAAAACTATAGAATATTTTAACCTTTCACCAAGACATCTAATTGTACTGACAATGTCATTTATCCTGGAAAATGAGTCCCCAATTTATTCATGCTCACACATATTTAAGTCTTCATTATTCAGCCTCCAGATTTGATGTTCATACTTCTTCACTTTTGTATTTCCTTCATAGAATTTATTCATATTTTCTTAGATTCCTTTAGCTGTAGCGAAACCTTTCACTCTTAAAAATTCACTCACAGAAAGATATGAGAGTAATGCATTTTTAGCTCTTCCATCATTCTCAAGCTTCTTCTTATCGACAGAATTAAGAGGAACATTGTCATCAATAGCAGGAAATCCATCTCTTTAGTTTAAATGACTTCATATCCAAGAGACATAAGATAAGGCATCATTATATCTTTCTAGATATGATAATTATTCTCATAAAATATCAGAATCCCATTACTATTCATGAAATTTATATTTTCCATTAAAACCACTCTCCAAAACATCAGAAGAGAACAAACGAAGGGAACTTGTCGCTTTGATACCTATTAAAGTTACCCAGTCATGATCCAAGTATCACTGAGAGGGGGAGGGGGTGAATCAGGGATATATTTTTATTTTATGTTTCCCCTTTTTGAAACAACCTTTTCCTCTTATTAAAGAGTAATTTCCCTACTGAACACACACAACGAAAGGAACAAAAGATTTACAAAGTTCACTACTCATCAAGAGTATCTAGGTCTTTGGTATGGTACGGAAATAATATAGTACAATGCAATCCACTAGAAAACAATCCTTTTATGTGGATTACAATTAGTATGATATTCCATTACACTCATGTAGCACTTAGAAAATAATCTGCAAGTGTGTGTTCACCCTCTTAGCACAAATTGTGAATTATAATATTTCAGTGCTTCTTTACAATTGAACAGGTGTATTCTTGGAAGTAAAAATCTCTACATTCCTACCCAGAATCTGGTAAGAACTATCTTATGCACAACTGAATATGTGTGAAGAATCTAAATCTTTCACGCACTGTTGTAGGTGTATTGCATGCAACATTTATGTCATGTGCACAAGATTTGACTTTTGACGCAAAACTCCTCTTGTGTGCAACTTCAATTATGCATGAAACTCTCTTATTCTGCACAAATCTATTTCTTTCATGCACTCCCCTTTATATAAAATTATTTCTCACCTCAGAGCTCGATATTTCTCTAAGTTTCGATCATACCTACTGTGAGGGGGTCACCTCTTATTTATAGACCTCATCGACCCCTGCGCATAAAAACCCCAATATGGGGCGCAAGTTCTTGACATGTCATGGAAAACCCCATTTGACATCGCATTGGGAACGTAAGTCTTTTTTGCACCAACCTCATCTTCCACACACTTCATGACTTTTCCATTTTTTTTGTTTTAACCTTTAATCATGCCTTGAGCGCAACATTCTAAACTCTATTCACTCTTGTTCGCAAAAACCAATCTTTCACGAAAGGATCCCATTTTCTTGATTTTGATATTAGGATCATGGAAACCCACTTGCATGAAACTTACCAAGACATCTTAAAACATTCATACATCATTCTTTACAAAAAAAAAATTCTCCATCTTCTGTTTTTTAGCCCCAAATATTTGGCAAACACTGCGAAATAGTGCCACCATCAAACATGCTTCGGCAAGAACACCAATGATACTTCAATGTCATCTGGAATATTCAAAAAACAATTGCTCCAATCATGAACCATATCTATCATGATATATAGTCTTTGATCGAACACCTTAAGAATCATCATTTTTTCAAAAATAAGTACTGCACCTTCACTATCTTCAAGTGTCATCATTCCTTCCAATCAAACATGTATTTGACCGGAATCACATTTACTCCCTTTTTCCTTCAAAAGTCTTGAATCACAAGTTCTACTAACTTATGATATTTGTGAAATACAAATCAGTAAAACATTATCTAATTTTCATTTCATTTAAAATTTGAATTGATTTAACTTGTTTGACAATAATAGACAACACACTATAATAGAAAATTCTTCTTACTTCTTTCTCCATCTAACTTGGTCCAAACACCTCAAATTAGAGGATGTGAAAATACAAAAATGACATTTTCACATGTTCATAATGAATTTTGGAAGCCTATAAAGCTTGTAGTTTCTAATTTCTAGTCCTTCAAATGATACTCGAGTTAAAACCAATTCATGCATTAGATAGAGTCTAGATACTAGATTTAAATTCAGTGTGTGTGAACAACCCTAGGACATAAATCTTATAACACATTTTGTTACATTAAATTAAACATGATGATAAAATTTTTGGTTGTTTATACAACCTATAAAAACACCATGAGTCAAGATTTCACTATGGTGGGAGTTTTTGAATCAATAATGAAATGCATCATTAGTCCTATCATCATGGTCAGTTAATGAAAACACATCAGAAAGTCCATATGATCCCTTCAAAATAAGTCATATAATAGTCATTCAACTATTATTATTATTGATATTTGGATATGATTAGATATAAACAATATTTGGAACTTAATATGGGATATTAAGGGAGTGTCACAGGTCTTATGGGTGATCGTGATATCCTCTTAGTGTACTATTTGTTTAGAGACGATCATGTCCCATGTATTAACATTTTCCAGGGTTCATTGAGAGAGAATAATTTGCACACTAATCTTATAAATGATTGTTGGATCGTAAAATAGTCTAATTTATTGTTTCAATTTAGAAGTGTGGATAATATTAGAGGTGTGTACCATGTAGAGAGATACTATGATTGTCATATAGAAAGCCCTTTTATGGAATCACGTAGATAAAATGACCCTATGAATTGAATTTTTCTATGGATAATTTTTTTGGGATAAAATAGTGTTGTTTATTTGAAGACATCTTAGCCACGTACTGATGTGTCACTTGTAAAATCTAGAGCATGGACTACCTTTTATAAGATACTTGGAATCTATTAGTTGATTCAAAAAATACCCATACATACGGTCAATTTCAAAATATATTTTTTGAGTGTTGCAATCCAAGGGTGATGGATCAAATATGGACTTATGGTCATGTTGTGGCATGAAAACATAAATGGTTAGATCAGTTAGAAATGTCACTAGAACCTAATTATGGGATTTAGTTAGTGTTATAAATAGAAACCCAGTATTAATTGGATTGAAGGATTATAATTATTCTATGGATGTATCAGCTTATATGGCTGAGTATTTTCAGAGATAGCTTTACATAAGTGGCTCGACTTTTCATACTCTTGTTTGGTTAAATACAGTTGAATAGAAACCACTTCAAGCACATCATTAGGTTTTTGTGAGTTCAGTGAAAGTTTTCCAAGTATTTTTATGGCTCAACTGGGATGTATAAATTCAATTAAAAATAAACCATTTTACTAAATTGTGATTTTTTTTGGGAGCATCTTTATAATGCTAAGGTTTTTTTCGACAAGATAAATCCCATGGTGATTGTAACACCCCAAGCTTCCACGGTACGTTTCCCTTCGAATAATGCGATAGCGTGTGTTGTACGCAACCTCGAGTTCTAACACACACCACAACTAATTAAACTAGCTGTTGTGGATAGTAATACCTACTTTTTGAAATCATATATATTTTATATTTCAAAATGGACTTCATTTTTGTATTCGGAATATTGAAATTAGCCTAGGCTGAAATTTTGGTACTTTTCGGATAACTTTTATATTTTGATGAATAGTGAAAATTACTAAATTTTAATTAAAAACAACTTTTTTAATCAAAATAATTAATAGTGATAAATTGTGAATTTGAGTGGTTTTAAAGTATATTTAGAATATATTTTTACCATTTAATATAATTTTGATCATTGGGCATAATTTTACAATTAAACCGAACATAAACAAGTGTCAATCTTTTGATAGTTATTACCTCTTAAAAACACGCTTTTTGTTTTGACAACGGGAATTAATTTTAAATTAATTTCTGCCACTTCTGTGTTTTGAATTTAGAAAAATGGATTCCATATTTGGAATCAGGATGTCCAAATTGTGTAAATAGGTAACTTTTATTTTTAGACATTTTGAATAATTACTGTGGTAAATATTTTATTTACCATGGTTAAGGGTAAATCCGGTAAATAAGGGTTAAAAAATAATATTATAATAATACTAAATTACCCTAAAACGTGTCTTAACCCTATTGGTTGATACATGGTCGACCATGGGCATCTTTGGGTCAATTTTTTGACCCCATTGATCCACTTGTAAGTGATAATGACACTTTATTTTAATTAAGTTAAAATGAATACAAAAATGGCATAAGCTTACATCTTTTAAAAGAACAATTTTTACATAGGGTTATACATGTTGGATTTTCGATTATAAATATTCATTAGAAAGCTAAAACGATTTCCTACATAATGATATTTTATTTATAATTTTTAGACATCAAATAATTTAAATTATTAATGACACAATAATGATGCAATGTTTACCTCATTAATAAATCATTTAAATAAATAAGATTATAATGATTAAAATATTAACTAAAACCTGTCAAATTCTTATTGGTTGATGTTATTTAGAATATGAGTAATCTTATCTTCGACCTCAATGATTTTTGGACCATTATAAACCGAATATAATTATATTATAAAGTAATACTTTCACTCTTTCCTAAAGAGCCCCTCCTCTCCCTTATAAAAGGAGACCACTTCTACTCATTCCTCACACCTCTCAAGCCACTTGGCTCGTCCAAACTCTGCCCAACTAAGCTCACCACATCCCTCTACTCCTCCTTGAAGCTTCCCCTTAGGCAGAAAGCATTTCAAGAAGTCCTTTGGTTCCAACCAAAGTGAGTTACCTAAATTAAAGGTAACATTTTCTCTTAAATTATTTTCAATTATTTTGCTTCTCCAACCCCCAAACTCTTTTTAGTTCCTTTCTTTTGTAACAACAACAGTATCCACAATATACTAGGATATTGTTATAATAAGGATTCAAACTACACATACACACAACTCCATATAATGGATGATGAACATAATGTTTCTGTGGATGGCAAACTAACGCCTCACGAAACGATGATTGTTCAAATACATCTTACCGCCTCTCATGGTGTCCATTATGATGGCACTGTAATTAAATATGATATTAATGATATATATTTTATATATAAGCTTCTGTAATTCCATTTTATTTCATATCCTTATTCGTTTCATGTTGTATATACATACGATAATTTCATTTGAGGAAGTGCGGACTACCGCCCCCTTAAAATGATATGACTCGTTCATACCACACATGGAACGTATAAAGGATGGTGTTAATGAACTTAAGTAACATATATAAAATATTATATTATACTGGAATAATAATATACCTATGTATCATTTTGATTAAATTCTTTTAAAATGAAAAATTAAATGGAAGTAGCGTTCGTGCGTACGTGCGGACTACCGTCTCCACGAATGCGATGAGATTCATTGTCCATCATATCCATTCAAGTATAATTATAATTTTATGATTTAAAAATAGTATATAAGGACTTTATATCATTCTGGATATGAATAATATACATCCCATTAATAACGAATATGGCTCACATAACAAAGAATATAAAGTAAAATGAACCCGTTAACACCCGAAATGACGATAATTCTAAGATATTATTAACAAATCAATGTTAAAAGATCATATATGATATCATATTAAAGTAAATGATTCTTGAATTATTCAATAACAATTATTTCACCATTATACAGGAGGTAAACCTACCATCGACCAAGGAAAAATTACAAAGTAAGGGATTTTCTTATCTCACTTTCAATTCCGTGAGATTTCCATTGTTCACCACTTAATTATTGCATGTGGTGTAATGCCCATGATTGTATTCATTGTGTAATATAATTTAATTTATGGGTATTTACATCATCATGTTATGATACTTCTTTCATGGGTGTATGTTTCGTAAGTTACCTAATCGATAAGGGAATTTGAAATTTCAATTTCCACTCATTTGGCTTTACACATATTTCATTGATTATATTACCCCAAGATTATGTGTGGAATCACTATTCATTTGATTATGTCATAATTTCCACTCCCCTTCCTGTGGATATAAGTTTGATACACATAATCACTCCATTTAAAATTCTCAAGTCATTGATATGAATTTGATAAGAGTAGTTTTAACTCTTTCACCATTTGTTGAGTTAAACATCCAATTCGTTGGTGTTGTTTTTACAAGAATATGTGTGAATATCCTTTGATTGTTTTACACTGAATATCCAATCATATTTAGTGTATTTATATTTTTCACACATAATTATGTTGTTGATTTATCCTTAACCTAAGGATATGGTCTTTATGAGAGATTTCATCTCAACATACATTCCATTGAGACTTCTTTGTTGATATACACCAAATCACTTTTATGTGGTGTATATAATGTAATTTGACATAGTATATAATGAATTCCCTTTATTCTCATGATATTACAAAGTTCTGATTACCTCAATTATTTGTATTCATGTGTCTCTCTTTTGGTTAGAATCTCTAACTAAAATACCATTTTTAAATGTTTTAAAGACTTATTCATCTAAATCTTTCTCATTAATGTCCATGTTTTAAAAATGGTTTTAAGGATTTATTTATATGGACATTAAAGTTTTAAGATTAAAACTCATTTTAAAAGTTTCAAAGTGGTATGGGACACTTTGATTCAAAAATCTATTTTTAAATGGCTTCTTGACAAATAGTGTGACTTTTAAATGTTTTCAAGAAAAGGGGGATATTTCTCTCAAATAGTTTTGATGATTATTTTCATCTATGTAAAAATCCTTCATTATTCATGATTGAGGTTAATGTGATACAATACAATCTTCCATATTGTATCAAATGAGTTATATTTGACTGTGGATGTTCTATTTTTATACCATTCATGGTTTGTGGTTAAAGTATTGACATTTCGTATGCTAGTTTTAATACGAATGTTTATTTTATGCTTAAACCTATTCATATGAGGAATGCATTGGACTTAATAAGTGACGGGTGGAGCCCGCTATAGCTCCTCGATGCATCGGTAGGTCTCATGAGACAAACTAGTGTCTTGGCACAAGGCCTTGGCAAAATCTTATTTGTAGTCTTGGCACGAGGCCTTGGCTATGTGGTTATGATAGTCTGGCATTATGCATTCCATCATTATGAAAGTGGTTATTGATATTGCATGTGATCATTCGACTAGTAGAATATCCATGTGAGTAAGTAAATGGCATTATTTCATTTTACCTTTTCCATTTTATGCTGAAGTTCAAGTTTCAAAGGCTTTTGTTTTAGTTATAAATTTCCTTAAGTGTTTATGCTTATTTATGAAATCTTATGCTATAATGTTATCCTTACTGAGCATCTGAGCTCACCCCTTTCAATGTTTTATTTTTCCCAGGATTATGAAGAAGTAATTTATGAATGACCTGCAGGGATAGTATGAGGGGATATGAAGACAAGATGTTTTTTTTATGATGTAATGTAAAAAAATTAAGGATGTATCTAGTTATTCCAAGGCTACTAAACTAATCGATCTTTCGAGACTTGATCTTTCTCGTGATCATGCCAATGTAATGTAATAATGCACCGACTCTAGGTAACTAGGGTCGGGGCATTACAGTTGGTATCAGAGGAAGTTTAGTACAAACCTTGGAATCTAGATTTAGATAAACTCTAATTAGAGCACGTAAACCTAAGATGAACTTTGAGGATTAGTATAGAAGAACTTCATAGAATTTTGGTATTGTAGATATTTTGTGAGTTTTCCGAGCAATACATCCCTGTCTGGATACGAGCAGGTAGAGGCGGCTCTGGCACAGATGTACCTAGGGGTAAAACCCGAAAACACCGCTTTGAGCTAGACTCGAACGGGAACTGGTGCACGACAATGGGCCTTGCTGCACTCTTGGTTACGACACTCCCGGGGGATATGCTTTGGTAAATTCACAAGATTAGTATAAACCATTATTAAGGGAATACAAAAAAAATGCCCCTAAGAATATATGTCGGCAAATAGATAGTGGATAACCTAGATTTTAACATAGGGTACCCCAAGTTAGGATATATTGTTCAATTACAAGATTATCCTATTATGTCTATTTTTTTACATTGTTATTAGATAAGTATTCAAAAAACCCTAATTGTATTTTCTTTTGTTAGTTGAAACATGGAGGGAGCAAGATCACGAACAACTCTTCTCTCTCTTCCTGAAGAACTACTTACAATTATTATCCAGAAGTCATGCGCAGACGATGTTGAAACTTTTTCAAATGTCCAAGTTACATGCAAACAACTTTATGAGACATCCAATACCTCTAGCATTGCACGATTCTTTCAAGGATCAAGTACCGACTATGGGATAATATTGCGCTCTCAACTTTCTTACCACGCTAAGCGTTGGAAGTACCATCAGGGTCTTTTCAAATTATTCACTTTATCTCAAAATTACGATGCACTAAATGATTTTCTAGATGCTGCAGAAGATGGAGACCTTCGAGCAGCCTATATGTATCAAATTATATATTTATGTCTTTTGGGATATACGAAAACTGATTTACCAAAACCTTATTTTGAAATATTTGAAGATGAATCAGTGAGAATTTTTCTAAAAAAACATGTTAAAGACGATGTCTCAAAATTATATATAAGAAATACCTATTTTTTTATGATGCATCGATGCTTCCATCGATATAATCCAAAATGGATGAGGAGTTTTTGGGTAAAGGAAGTAGATGATTTTGAAAAATTCCTGAGGTACCATTGTGACACATGAACGCATTCTACCAAAAGTCAAATCCGCCTAGTCTGTCCAGAGTTCATGTTGTGATCCACATACCTCTAGTGACAAAATACATGCCTGACCCAATGCATGTACTCACCAATGAAGAATTATAACTGGAACTTGATCTATCTTATTGTGAAGAGCCTATCAGAATTCTTCATACCAAAGATCAAGTGTTGAGAAACCGGATGACTTGTCTGGTAAAAGATCTATGGAGAAATCATAAGATGGAAGAGGCAATGTGGGAACCCGAGGAACATATGATGAAGAACCTATGTGGAAATAAATGGATGGTGAAATGTTTAAAAGTGTTAGTGCTCTTTATTGATGGGATTACTTTGGAATAATTTTCTCTTGTATGTGTAAACCTGCAATTTATCATGTGAAAATGATATCTGAGGAAGAATTATCTTTTCTGTTGCGGATATAGTTATAAATAACCATTTGGTCTTATATGATCATTGGGTTTGAGGAAATTATAAGTTATTATAATTTGGGATGAAAATGCAAGGTATGATATAATATTTGTGGTTAAATTATGTTATTTTGAGGAATTTATCTCATTTTGGTAATATTATAAAATATATTTTTTGAAAAAGGACAACACGTAGACCGTGTGACAACCCGTCGCGTCGGACAAAGCTATGGGAATCGAACCCACAACCAAAGTGCGATTGGGATTTATCGCCTACCACTGGACTACGTGAAGTCCCTGGTTAGTATGACTATTTTTTTTGTTAAATGATTTTATTGATCAATAATAAGATGATTTGGGTTCTTATGTCTTATCAAATGAATACCCTTGGTATAGGAAAATGATTTGGTGATTAAGTGATAAATGTTATTTTGGAAGATGTTCGTTTTGTTAGGAACACTATATGCCCAAGGAAAATAGAATACAATGAGGTTTCATTTGTAGAGTAATGGTGGATTTTTATCTACATTTTTATTGTTGATTTATAGTGATTTGGGTTATTTATGGAAATGATTAACCTATAACAGAGGATATGTGATGATGTTAATTACTTTTAAGTATGTGACTCTAAGAGTATTTGATGTTATTTGGAGATACAATGTAACATGGGAGACTACATAATCAAATTCTTCTATGTTTTGGGTTTCAATATTAGTTTGGATTATATTAAAGGATTTTAAGGACAATTGGTTATTGAATGGTATCTATTTAACTTTGGGGTACTGTTGGTTTAATTTTAGAAATTAAGATTAGTGCATATTTATCTCAATGAATATCCTTTTGGGGGATCATTAGATCATTCACTTACCATTTTGTTTTTGATTAATCTTCAAAGACAATGTAAATATATGGTGTATCCTGCATGGATCATGTGATTCTAAAGAAGTTTATTCTAGCTCTTCCAGTGTGACCAAGTCTTCTTGAATACTCATCGTTTAAAAAAAAATTGAGTTAGTGGTGGAAATTTATTAAAGAGTGAAAATTTACTTAAAATGTAAGTATATCTCATAATGTTCTTAGTCAATATCATAAATGAATTCATCTTCCTTATGTAATGTAACTTTAAAAAAAATGTTGTCCGTTTACTTTCCTACTAGGAGACTAATGGTCGTTTGTCCCAACACAAGTTTGTGGTTTTCTCATTGTTAACTTTCTCCTGATCATGATTTCTATCCCTCTCCATCAGAACTTGACACTTAGTTTATCATCCATATCCATGTTTTCTTACATGGAATCCTAGTATGGGTTATCTTGGATGACCCTTATACCTCTCTTTCTTTCTTTTAAAGTGATAGTTTTATTGACTCTTTTTCCGATGTGGGACTTTCCATTATATTCCCAAGCAAAATTTTAAAAATTGCGAGGACGCAATTTATTGAAGGATGGGAGAATGTAACACCCCAAGCTTCCACGGTACGTTTCCCTTCGAATAATGCGATAGCGTGTGTTGTACGCAACCTCGAGTTCTAACACACACCACAACTAATTAAACTAGCCGCTGTGGATAGTAATACCTACTTTTTGAAATCATATATATTTTATATTTCAAAATGGACTTCATTTTTGTATTCGGAATATTGAAATTAGCCTAGGCTGAAATTTTGGTACTTTTCGGATAACTTTTATATTTTGATGAATAGTGAAAATTACTAAATTTTAATTAAAAACAACTTTTTTAATCAAAATAATTAATAGTGATAAATTGTGAATTTGAGTGTTTTTAAAGTATATTTAGAATATATTTTTACCATTTAATATAATGTTGATCATTGGGCATAATTTTACAATTAAACCGAACATAAACAAGTGTCAATCTTTTGATAGTTATTACCTCTTAAAAACACGCATTTTGTTTTGACAACGGGAATTAATTTTAAATTAATTTCTGCCACTTCTGTGTTTTGAATTTAGAAAAATGGATTCCATATTTGGAATCAGGATGTCCAAATTGTGTAAATAGGTAACTTTTATTTTTAGACATTTTGAATAATTACTGTGGTAAATATTTTATTTATCATGGTTAAGGGTAAATCCGGTAAATAAGGGTTAAAAAATAATATTATAATAATACTAAATTACCCTAAAACGTGTCTTAACCCTATTGGTTGATACATGGTCGACCATGGGCATCTTTGGGTCAATTTTGGGACCCCATTTATCCACTTGTAAGTGATAATGACACTTTATTTTAATTAAGTTAAAATGAATACAAAAATGGCATAAGCTTACATATTTTAAAAGAACAATTTTTACATAGGGTTATACATGTTGGATTTTCGATTATAAATATTCATTAGAAAGCTAAAAAGATTTCCTACATAATGATATTTTATTTATAATTTTTAGACATCAAATAATTTAAATTATTAATGACACAATAATGATGCAATGTTTACCTCATTAATAAATCATTTAAATAAATAAGATTATAATGATTAAAATATTAAATAAAACCTGTCCAATTCTTATTGGTTGATGTTATTTAGAATATGAGTCATCTTATCTTCGACCTAAATGATTTTTGGACCATTATAAACCGAATATAATTATATTATAAAGTAATACTTTCACTCTTTCTTAAAGAGCCCCTCCTCTCCCTTATAAAAGGAGACCACTTCTACTCATTCCTCACACCTCTCAAGCCACTTGGCTCGTCCAAACTCTGCCCAACTAATCTCCCCACATCCCTATACTCCTCCTTGAAGCTTCCCCTTAGGCAGAAAGCATTTCAAGAAGTCCTTTGGTTCCAACCAAAGTGAGTTACCTAAATTAAAGGTAACATTTTCTCTTAAATTATTTTCAATTATTTTGCTTCTCCAACCCCCAAACTCTTTTTAGTTCCTTTCTTTTGTAACAACACCAGTATCCACAATATACTATTATGTTGTTATAAGAAGGATTCAAACTACACATACACACAACTCCATCTAATGGATGATGAACATAATGTTTCTGTGGATGGCAAACTAACGCCTCACGAAACGATGATTGTTCAAATACATCTTACCGCCTCTCATGGTGGCCATTATGATGGCACTGTAATTAAATATGATATTAATGATATATATTTTATATATAAGCTTCTGTAATTCCATTTTATTTCATATCCTTATTCGTTTCATGTTGTATATACATACGATAATTTCATTTGAGGAAGTGCGGACTACCGCCCCCTTAAAATGATATGACTCGTTCATACCACACATGGAACGTATAAAGGATGGTGTTAATGAACATAAGTAACATATATAAAATATTATATTATACTGGAATAATAATATACCTATGTGTCATTTGGATTAAATTCTTTTAAAATGAAAAATTAAATGGAAGTAGCGTTCGTGCGTACGTGCGGACTACCGTCTCCACGAACGCGATGAGATTCATTGTCCATCATATCCATTCAAGTATAATTATAATTTGATGATTTAAAAATAGTATATAAGGACTTTATATCATTCTGGATATGAATAATATACATCCCATTAATAACGAATATGGCTCACATAACAAAGAATATAAAGTAAAATGAACCCGTTAACACCCGAAATGACGATAATTCTAAGATATTATTAACAAATCAATGTTAAAAGATCATATATGATATCATATTAAAGTAAATGATTCTTTTATTATTCAATAACAATTATTTCACCATTATACAGGAGGTAAACCTACCATCGACCAAGGAAAAATTACAAAGTAAGGGATTTTCTTATCTCACTTTCAATTCCGTGAGATTTCCATTGTTCACCACTTAATTATTGCATGTGGTGTACTGCCCATGATTGTATTCATTGTGTAATATAATTTAATTTATGGGTATTTAAATCATCATGTTATGATACTTCTTTCATGGGTGTATGTTTCGTAAGTTACCTAATCGATAAGGGAATTTGAAATTTCAATTTCCACTCATTTGGCTTTACACATATTTCATTGATTATATTGCCCCAAGATTATGTGTGGAATCACTATTCATTTGATTATGTCATAATTTCCACTCCCCTTCCTGTGGATATAAGTTTTATACACATAATCACTCCATTGAAAATTCTCAAGTCATTTATATGAATTTGATAAGAGTAGTTTTAACTCTTTCACCATTTGTTGAGTTAAACATCCAATTCGTTGGTGTTGTTTTTACAAGAATATGTGTGAATATCCTTTGATTGTTTTACACTGAATATCCAATCATATTTAGTGTATTTATATTTTTCACACATAATTATGTTGTTGATTTATCCTTAACCTAAGGATATGGTCTTTATGGGAGATTTCATCTCAACATACATTCCATTGAGACTTCTTTGTTGATATACACCAAATCACTTTTATGTGGTGTATATAATGTAATTTGACATAGTATATAATGAATTCCCTTTATTCTCATGATATTACAAAGTTCTGATTACCTCAATTATTTGTATTCATGTGTCTCTCTTTTGGTTAGAATCTCTAACTAAAATACCATTTTTAAATGTTTTAAAGACTTATTCATCTAAATCTTTCTCATTAATGTCCATGTTTTAAAAATGGTTTTAAGGATTTATTTATATGGACATTAAAGTTTTAAGATTAAAACTCATTTTAAAAGTTTCAAAGTGGTATGGGACACTTTGATTCAAAAATCTATTTTTAAATGGCTTCTTGACAAATAGTGTGACTTTTAAATGTTTTCAAGAAAAGGGGGATATTTCTCTCAAATAGTTTTGATGATTATTTTCATCTATGTAAACATCCTTCATTATTCATGATTGAGGTTAATGTGATACAATACAATCTTCCATATTGTATCAAATGAGTTATATTTGACTGTGGATGTTCTATTTTTATACCATTCATGGTTTGTGGTTAAAGTATTGACATTTCGTATGCTAGTTTTAATACGAATGTTTATTTTATGCTTAAACCTATTCATATGAGGAATGCATTGGACTTAATAAGTGACGGGTGGAGCCCGCTATAGCTCCTCGATGCATCGGTAGGTCTCATGAGACAAACTAGTGTCTTGGCACAAGGCCTTGGCAAAATCTTATTTGTAGTCTTGGCACGAGGCCTTGGCTATGTGGTTATGATAGTCTGGAATTATGCATTCCATCATTATGAAAGTGGTTATTGATATTGCATGTGATCATTCGACTAGTAGAATATCAATGTGAGTAAGTAAATGGCATTATTTCATTTTACCTATTCCATTTTATGCTGAAGTTCAAGTTTCAAAGGCTTTTGTTTTAGTTATAAATTTCCTTAAGTGTTTATGCTTATTTATGAAATCTTATGCTATAATGTTATCCTTACTGAGCATCTGAGCTCACCCCTTTCAATGTTTTATTTTTCCCAGGATTATGAAGAAGTAATTTATGAATGACCTGCAGGGATAGTATGAGGGGATATGAAGACAAGATGTTTTTTTTTATGATGTAATGTAAAAAAATTAAGGATGTATCTAGTTATTCCAAGGCTACTAAACTAATCGATCTTTCGAGACTTGATCTTTCTCGTGATCATGCCAATGTAATGTAATAATGCACCGACTCTAGGTAACTAGGGTCGGGGCGTTACAGTGATATTTACCGTGTCTTGGAATTTTTTTAAAATTTTGGAACCTATGGTGGTAATTTTAATGATTTGGGTAAGGAAATATATAATGAATTGATCATGTCTTGAGTTGGGTCGGATCATTTATGAATTGTCTGGATGTTTTACTTTTTAATACAAGCAATGGATCAATTTTTGATGACTTATGTAATTTATGATTATATCCATTCTTGGAGGTGTGTTGAGTGTTGGGAAATACGACAAGATTTTTTGAACGAAACATTATAACCCAAGTAGGTTGGGTGTAGTTAATTATTCCAAAATCCTTATTAGGGATAATAATTTATATGGTGGGGAGGTTAAAACATCCTATGTTTTCAAACTGTGGAAGTTTCAAAATGAATTTTAGAATTTATTTTGGATGGTCTATTATTTAAACTAAGTCTCCAAAATGTAAATATGAAACATTGTAACATATAAAATTCTATGTTATAGATGTGTTTTAATTTTTTAGAGGTTCCTAGAGATTCAGATGAGTTTTGGGGTTGTTGAACACTGAGATCTGTATTTTAGAAGATGTAGATAGAGACCCATGGTTGGATCATTGTTAGTACTAACCATGCGGGCCAAACTATGTAGCATATTCACAATAGTGAAATAGATTTATAAGACCATGCAGGTACTTAGGGTTAATCTTGTGTCTTAGAAAAGGGGCCTAGAGGGTATAACATGGTTTTTCATATTGTTCCCATAAGAGCGCATGACAGTGTGGTTGGTCTTCTATAAACTACAGAGGTGGGAGCATAAGCTATACATAGTTTAGAAAACTGTGCACTTAGCCTATATGGTTAGTTCAACTTACGTTGTTTCCCCTCAATATGTGTAAAAGGTTTTCCAAGGCATGTAACCAAACCATGTGGAGAATTAGTGGGATGGTAATTATCTTTTCCCCATTCCTCCTTATCTCTTTCCTCCCACCTTTCTTCTCCTCCCTTTTGAAGAATAGCCCCATGTGTGGATCTCTCCCTTAGATCCTTCTAGGCATGGAAAGATCTCCTTATTTCGGTGTTTGATTCATGTATCATCCAATGTGTTGGAGGCATAATGGTTTTTATATTATTTGTATTCCCTCTTTTCTTGGTTTCTCTTTCTGTATTCAATAATATGTCAATGCAAGCTCATATGAACTATTTTTGGTTAATTTTACTAATATTCCAAATTCTGTCAAAGTGGATCAAATAAATACTTGAAAATGGATGAGTGATTCAACCTATAAATTATTTAGTTGGTCTATGTTCATTCCCTTAAAAGACTCATTGATTATAATAGGATCTTCTTTGTCACATGTCTCTCCTTCCATGTGTCACTTTATTAACCTAAAATTAATTTAATTAAATGCTTAAATTGTGACCCATAACCCTTATACAATGTTATAGTTCAATGATGTCCAAAAAAACCTTTTCTAGTAATTCGTTTATAGGATTTTGTATTGTACATAACTAGTGATTAAACCACCCATTGGGTGTGTTCTTAAAATTCCTTAGCATGTAATAAATTCTATAATAAATTGAAATTGTTTTTGATAAACCCTAATTCCTTGATATATTTCTTTATAATTGAAGTTTATTAATTTTTCTATCTTATTAACATAATTAAACTGGAATCTATTTAGTAAAATGTTTTAATGAATTTTATTATGGAATGATTAATTCCCTTGGCCTTTACGCTTCTTATAAATGGAATGGATAATCACATGGTTAACTTGGTGATGTTTTGGATTGTATAACTTGCCCTTAATTTATATTATGTAATTGATATTCCCATTTATGATTTCAAATAACAACTATGAAACATTAATAAAGAACTACTATGACTTAAGTAATGTCATGTTCATATTAATGGAATACATAGTATAAGGTCTCATTTGGTAATTGAGGTTACCTTGTACTGTATTTTTACGTAGTGTCCTTGTTTATGGATTTGGATATGTCATTTCAATCCCCACTTATTCAAGGATGTTAGACAATTCATTTCACATCAAATTGGTTGTTTTAAATGATGTTTCACACCCCCTCAGTTAGGAGGATTAGCATGAACCCGCTAAAAAAGTATTTGATACTTGGTGTAATATCCTATAATATTTTTGATACATGACTTCTTGTTATGTATAACTCATGGTACTTGGGAATGGAATCCCTTATTACTCTTATCATGTGATTTTGATTATTCATAGACATCTGAAATATGCCTCAGGTCTAGGATAGTACAATATATCTCTATATATGGATCTATATGTTACTATGTATATAGTTCATTTATAGACATTCATATATAAATATTCACACACACACACACACATATAAACATATATAGGAACCATATTAAGTGGTATCTCAACTAAGGATAAAGTAGGTATGGTCAGTCAGGTATCACTAAGGAACCTAAAACCGACTTGATTACTTTTATTTATTTATTGCATTATTAATATATATGTAGACTACTATAATTTATACCAATGGAATGGATATCATTATACACCATTGGGGGTGGCCAACTAAGTTTATCTCACACCCTGTTTGGGCCTCCATTATGTTGGGTTACTTGAATAGACGTCTTGATTACCGGATCAGGTTATAGATTATCCTTATTCTATTTCTCTTGGATATGGGATCCTAGGATTACATGACTGATCTAGAGAATAGTATTCTCATGTATATATCCTTTTAGTATTTTTGTTATTTTTGTTTAGTATTGTTTTGGCATTACCTTTTGTATGTCTAATTCAGCATCTCAAGGACATGAATGGTTTTGTATTTGTAAATTTTCATTTTGTCAGTTATAATTGTCTTTCACTTCCTTTCTCTTGTAATGCATACACTTATTCTTTATTATTTGTTTTACTTACCATTTTTTCTACTCTAAACATGAGGGTATAGTCTCTCCACTATACCACCAATAGAACCATACTGCTTGTCGGCAATCTTTGGCATATAGGGAAATGTGCTTGAGGCCATGTGACTAACCAGATCCAGGAAAAATTTTTTTGGCTCTCAAGTTATTATTTTATAATATTATCTACCTTCATACCTTCTAAAATATTTTAAAATGAAATTTTTTTTCATAAATATGTGTGGATTACCACCTTCATAAAGCAATGTAATTCGTTTTTTAAACCTATTTTACATGGATAGTAATAAAGATAGATTTAATGAATATATATAATATATAGGATATAATAATGATTCTAGAAATTTAAATTTTTATTTACATTTCCTTCATCCCAACCATTTAAAAATGGAAACAACATTCATGCATACATACTACCTACAATCTCCATGAGAGGGGTAATTCATTTTTGAATATATATCATTTAAGAATGAATATAAATATGTATGTAATGAATATATATGATATTTATATCATTATGGTATTTATGTATATTATGGAACCATTTTCAGAATACAAGGGCTAAAACTAGTAAACCCAAATATACATTAAAATGGAGAAGATATCCCCAAAATAATTATTTTAATAATGAAGTGTTAACAAAAATGTGATAAACGTTATAAGTAAATAATTTATGGTATCATACATATGATTATTTTTATTTAATTTATTTTTAATAACTCTATTTTTATTATACAGGAGGTTCCATTGTGTATGAAGGATGTTAGACCTAATGTAATGGATTTTTGTCCCAATTTTATTTCAGGGGGACACATGCCTTATACATCATATGTTTCTTTTATATGGTGTATATACTACCCATGAATGTGTTTTATTATTATAATCATGATTATTATGTGATATATAGTTCAATATAATGTTCATTCCTTCATGGGGATTATGATTAAAAATTTTCCAAAGTGGTTAGGTTTTAGTGTTTTAATATCATTACTTATCAGGATTTTTTATGGCTCTATATCAGATGATGAAATATTATGATATCCCTCTCAAGAAAATGTGGAATTTTATTATTCTATAGTTATATATTGATAATAAAATTTTTCCATTCATTTTCTACATCCTATGTACTCAATAAACTAATTATTTTTTAATGGAAAAATAAAATTTATTTCTCCCTTCGATCAAAAAGACTTTTTATTCCATATACAAGATTTCTCAAAATGTTTTAGGGAAGAATTTTAATATTATAACATGATTGTTTAAATTCATTTCTATCCATGTTTTCCTTTTTACAAAATGGTTTAATAGGAATCATCTTTTAATTTTCCAAACAATGTACTTTTTTACTTTTTACCCAAAATGCGAAAAGAATTATTTCCTTCATCCTATAATACATAAATATAATTCCCTACCATCATGACAATTAACCATTTTTTCACCATCCATTAAAATTTTCCAAGGTTCTCTTAAAATAAATTATTTTCTATACTATTTTGGAAATATTTTTAAATTTAAATTAATTTCAAAAATAGAAATTACATCCCTCTAGAAATAATTCATTAATAATTTAATGTAATCTTCATATATGATAT
This sequence comes from Viscum album, assembly GCA_963277665.1. NCBI lineage: Eukaryota > Viridiplantae > Streptophyta > Magnoliopsida > Santalales > Viscaceae > Viscum > Viscum album. The sequence continues at coordinate 1,424,272,017 of OY728156.1, read as the reverse complement.
TATAACTTTCGGTTAATTATTTTTTTCTAGGGATATGATTCATTTTTACTATTTTTAATCATTATCTTGATGTTCTATGTTTATATTGATGAGATTTTTAAGGAACCCATTTATTTTTCAATGGGTAATTCTATAGTGATTGATGAAAGGTTTATGAAAGCTATTTTATATTCATGGGTTATGATGTGTTGATATGATTAATGATTTATGATCTTTTAATAAACTTATGTAATTTTTCATTATGTGATGGTGGTTACATTATAAAAAATAATTGTGGTTACTTTATAAACAAGGATGGTGGTTACATTATATCTAAGGATGGTGGTTGTATAATAACAATGGTTGGTGGTCACATTATAACCAAGGATGGGTGGTAACTATATCTCCCGCTAATTAATTTAGTAAATATATACATCCCATGGTAAACATTGGACACTAATAGGGAGTAAACCTCTTTGAGAAAGGTAATTTTTTCATCTATATTAATCTTGAGAGTGAACCATGACTATTTTGATAGTTTGGGTAGTGAACCCATTCCACTACCCTACTCTTGGAAATGAGACTTTATTGCCAATAAAATTATTTTATTTACACATTTATGTTCCAAAAATATTATTTATTATACCAATGAAATACTCTCGTGACTCGTGTAATTTTTTTTCATTATGATAAATTTATTATGAAGTGACCTAATTTATTCCATGACTCAAGAATCTGATCTATGATATGTAGGATATAATTTTCAATGTTATGATCTTGTTGACAAACTCTTATATTAATGTTATGTTCAAGTTATCATTGGTATCTCTATTTCTTACCCTTACATAGAAACTGAGGTCACCTTTTTTTGTATTTCCTTTCCCATGGTTAAGATAAAAATTACAAAGTATGATATTTTTAAGAATGGTTCTCATTATGAAAAACATTGTGGGATATAATCTATATATTTTATAAACTTTTTATCTATATTCTCATATTTCCAAATGCACTGGAGATATTTGATTATAGCATGGATAATTATTTTATGTAATTATTATTCATCTAAAATGATGTGATATCTTTGTATGGGAAGTCCATGTCATTATATATGGTATCATGTTAATGTTTAGATAGCCTTTGGATACTATTATGAGATATCGCTAGTGCGAAAAGTGAGGATAAGTATAAATATAGGACAAAATCAAAAAAATTTGGTAATGATCATAAATAAACTTGGTTAAACCTAAGGTATAATTGATGATAGTGTCATGATTTGGACAACATATAAATTGATTTCTTTAATTTTCAGTTTCCCACTAGGTTATTTTTTCACGTAATATGCTTTTTGGTTTTAGTCAATGGCTGGAACCTGAAAGAATATTTTTAGTATTGAATGTGATGGTCAATGGAAATATTGACATAATGAGTAACCAAATGAAATAATAGATATAATATGAACCATTTTGATTATTCCAAATTATCTATCTTGTTATATAACTAAAAAAACTCATCTTTGGTGGGTTTACTAACTTAAATACTAAGTTTAATATGGGTTTTCATGAAGATTAATGAAGAAAATAAGGTTCAACTTCCATCATGTCCAAAATGTGGGAAGAAGCACTCAATTAAATGACTCAGTGGAATATAAATATGTTTTGAGTGTTGAAAATAAGGAAAAATGATATAATTGTCTAGAAAAAAATGAATATATCAATTAATTAATTTGATGATAAAAATGATCTCCCGAATTACTTTCATGTCACATCCACCAGGGCTTGTGTTGTGACTACCCCAAGCCTGCCTCTAATAGGACAGGGGCTGGACACTATCATCGAGTAGGCATATCCCACATATGGGAGGAATTTTTCTAAGAACATGAACACGTGAAACCAACTCAAAGCTACATTGTCTGTCTAGCAAAAACAATAAGTAGTGAAACTTCATGTATACCACTACAACGAAAAAATAGAGTAAGACCAAAAGTAAAGTAGTAATGTACAACTGGGGCAGAATGCAGGCCCACTAAAATAAATACAACCACAATGTATGACATGTAAACACAGGTACTGATGCTGATGTAGGAATCATCTGGAGACACCTCGGCATGTTTGATCTTAGAAGGAACCATCTGGTCTTGGTCTTGGTCATACTCCCCCAATAACTCCCCCAAAGCATTGTTCAGATGCACAAGACACGACACATGTTGGAAAATCTCATGTAGGGGTGAGTAAAAAAATACTCTATAGGGGACCCAACAATACAAATTAAAATACCATAATGGAAACACCACAGAGAATAAATAGTGATCTTAACATAGGTATATGTCAACAACACATATAACAAGAACATTTCGGTATACTCATAAAGGATTCCAAGACACAACGTCGCATCCACTTCCATCCATAAGGTTCTGCTTGTAGCACGCTCAGTTTCAAGAGATCCCACTCCTCAAGATACCTAAGGAAAGTGTGTATAAAAAGTCTACCAAATGTATCTAAGAAGACATATAGTCTCAGTATGCCACGAAGTTTCCCTGAGATATTTGTTCTCACAAAGACAAGGAGTATCAATATCGCAACCAATCCTTAGTCACAGGATTAGGATCAAGGCACGCTCATTCCTGAAGAACTCACTCGTTGATCTATAAAGTCATCAGACACACTTAAAATAGGTCCCACTAAATTGGGCCCCACCCAAAGAGAACACACTGAGAACTACCTGAATCACATTGGTCAGGTCATGTCATAGAGGAAAAAATTAGATATTGATACACATATAGGGGGTCCTGCACCCAGGGGTCACTGGGTGACATCCTGGCCCTACTGGAATTATAATCCAATATGGGGGATGGGTGACCATGTAAATATTTTCCACACCCATACCACAAACCCTATTTAAGTTAACATGAGGAGAAGTGAGGACTGATTGGGCCTCTTGGGGTGATCCATGCTCCAACCCACAAATTCACTTAGAAATATGGGTTGAGAAAACTTACTTCACAACATGAGTCATTATCTATGAAAATAATGGGATCCTACATAAAAACTTTGTAGGGAATACCAAGGGTATGATCTCTATCTCTACTGTTGCCCTCTAATATGGGATTAGGATCCTATATCAACCCCTCATAGAAAAGAAAAATAAAATGCCACCAACATTTCCTGGTCCTACTAAAAACCCCCAAATCTATCTCAAAAGCACTTCCTCATAGAGAGGTTCCTAACACCTCAGACAGCTTGTCAAATAGACATACGATATGAAGGTTATGAGCATTTTAGTGAAAAGAGTCTAGTGGTGTCCGTGTCTGGTCCGACCTGGTCTATTGGGTCGGGTCCAGATCATTTGGGCCCAGCCCCTGACCTACTCCACCTGGGATGCGGTGGACGCCACCTCTCCAAACAACCATGTGGGTCATTGTGTGGTCATGCGACGCTATCCATCTAAACTGTGGATATCCAGCTATGTGAGGTGACTCAATGTCGCATCCTCCAAAGACCATTAGCGGCCCCTATTCGCTGTCTGCAGCTATTGCCGTGGGCTCCTCCACTACATCGGCACGTAGCCGCCGTAACGCACCATCATCGGAGTTCTGGTTGCTTCTTCAGCAAGCCATCTAACACACTCTGGTGGTCTGTTCTTTGATCTAGAAGAGGTTCTTAAATCCTCAGGTCACTATAATCGCTATTATAGGCTCCAATCCATGCCATTATCCTTTCTGGTGAAAATCTGTTCGAGCGGTGATATCTCCCACACCACCTCGATCATTTCTTCATTGTCATTGTCGCATCACCATTGTGATGAGTCCATCCTGGATCCATGATTTCAGATTATTGCACCAAGGATCATTTTTACAATGATCGATCGATCACCAAATGTTGTTCCGCAATCCAGACGATGAATTCCCATGATGAACGAAGAATTAAAGGAGGAAATACATGAATCAACAAAGATAAACTGACCTCGATCTATGTCAGTGTCTATCTAGGTTCATTACTATTAGAATAGTTAAAAAATCACCAAGATAATCTCTTGTTAAAACCCTAAAAATCAAACCATCCCACAAGAATGATAGAATCATGGGTCATCCTGTTCATGGGATGATCATCGTTCGTCATCTCAATCCAAGAATGGAGAAATAAAATATTTAAATAACAACCCCTACCTATATTTTAGATTGGTTGACATTGTGGTTCGATCATAGTTGGAGATCTATTGAGAGATGTCACAATCTATCATCTCATCCATCCTTGCTCTTCATCATCGTTCGTCATTCACCAAAGGGAAGGTTTATCCTCCTTGCCTCAGGAAAACTCAAAGGTTCTATAGAAATTATCCAATGTTATGAATTCTAACATTGGGCCTTTCCCGTTGTTAGTAGAGGATATGGGTTACTACATTAAAGAGTTTTAGTGTTACTGTTTCACTTTATAATAGTGTTTCCATGCTGTTTTTTTTAATGGAGAATGGGTTCCTCCATCATTTTTTCGTAGCATCTCCACAATCTGAAATGTTAAAAAGAAATAAAATAAACTTATTTAATATTATTTTATTCTCTTTTAAAAAATTTCGAAAATTAACTTTTACCCTCAACCCACACCGGTTAAGGTTAGACTCTACCTAATAAAATCCCACCATCAGAAACTCAACAGTATAATAAGATTTTCAATTCGAGTTACCATTTATGAGTTATAAGTATTTAGAAAATAGAATAATTTTATTTTATTATTTTATTTTTAGTTATTCCATGTTCAGTTTTTCTCACTAGAGACTCATGCTGACTAATGTTATGTCGCACCTAGGGTAAACCGGCCATCCCGAATGCAATGGAGACCTCAGATTTCTAATTTGGTCTCCCATTTAATATTTATTCCACTTTTATCAGAAATACCACTCAAGTGCTAAATTTAAAAACGTAACATATTTTGAGAGATCATTTTGGGCACTCTAAGCCTCGGAATCTAGCATCGTATCAGTTCCTAGTCTTGTAATTTCCTTAATAATTTTCTAAAAATAGAACTGGGAAAATATGATTCATTAATTTTTTCCCACATTAAGGCTTTACATCCTCAAAAATCCAAACAATGGTTATTCGAACAAAAGGTGAGAGCACCAAGCATGAATATGAGACCCCCACTCCCGTGTGCTATTATTAAAATCCAAGTACAACCTCCATAAGCTCGCCAATGGAAAAGATTGTTCATGAAGGATCCTTGATCTTTAGTGGGTACTCAACCTCAGACACACCAACATCGATGTCCAGTTGATACTAGATTATGACGTGCAAAGACTTATGCACAAATCTCCTCAGTTGTGACATGTGAAAGATGTTTTTTACCTATTCCCACTATAAGGTAGAACCAAAAATATGCTACCTCACCAAATCAATGATGTACCCGAAAGAGGGACTATTAACCTTAGAAATAGCTTGTCACCCAGGAAGAAATCTCGGTAACCCTCTTTGAGGTGATACCCAAAAGAAGACATGGCCTTTTTCCTCGAACCACAAATGTCTCCACTGTCTACCAACACCAAATTTCCGATAGCCCTGTACATTCTTAATATGATCCTAGATGACCTACACATTCTCTGAAAACTCCTCCTGTAATTCCACATTTAGGAATTAAAGAGAGCATCACTATCTAAAACAATCATAAATGAAACTCCTCAGAGTTGAACTATCTCCATCATGTAAATTCATCATGATCCCTCTACAAAACTCTATTCTTGGGTAGTTAAGAAGTGGGCCAACTCGGTGAGTTTTTCAACAATCACCCAGATGTTATCGCACCTCCTAGACATACATGGTAAACTTGTCATGAAGTCCATCAATATTTATTCCAACTTCCTTCTTGGTACCCCAAGAAAGCGAAAGAGCCACCCCAACCAAGAAAAGATACTTGAAATTCCGAGTTAATATCCCCTAAAACTGATTCAAACAAGAGTTAAGATTTTATTTCAATAGGAAAACCCAAATTCCACCCATTATGTCATCCCTGGTGTCCACCTTGACACCCACATGCATATCTTGATGCATCTCACCACTCTAGGCATCCACTGCTACAACCAAACATCTCCTGAATAGAATGATGTGATCCCCACCATCCGAATTTCCATCAGGGGTATTCCCTATAGAAAACTGAGCACATAAAGTATCATAGACGGTATCCCCAAATTGTGCCTCTCTAACTCATTAAAGAGTGGAAGGTTAACAACCAACGACTAGAGATAATCTGGTCCATCTCCATCCACGAAATATAACTCCAACAAGACCAACTACTCTAATGCCTATTCTAGTAACTGCTAACTAGATTCCTCCTAATATCATTTACTTCCACATTCCTCTTCCTAGGAGTATATACAAACTCCAAGTCATAGTCCTATAGGAACTCTATGTATTTCCTCTATCTCAAGCCCTGGTCCTTCTAAGAGAATAAAAAATTGAAAATATCAAGGTTGAAGTGGATGATGTATTTCTCACTCATAAGGTAGTATAGCCACATCATCAACATGAATACCACCACTTCTAACTTGATATTATGGGGCGGTCAGTTCCACTCATCAAACTTCGTCTCAACCCTCACTTGATTCACTGAAACTCTTACCTATGAGGTGACATTACCAAGAAATAAATGACCTCTCAAATCCAAGATAGACACTTCAAGAGCTTTCTATATAGTTGGTACTCTCAAAGTGGGTCCAGGACCATCCTCAAGTGTCTCACATAATCCTACTCGGATGTTGAGAACACTAAGAATTCATCAACAAACATCACCTAGGGCTGCCCAGGGTGAAACATTTGGTCTTACTAAGCCCTTACTGTGCAAGTCCCCCCATCTTCACCCACATCTCATGATGCTCTTCAAGAGCCATCCGATATACTAGAATATATATCGATTCCACCCTGATGTGTAGACCAATGCATAATTCTAACTCTAGATAGAGAGGTAAACCTGGAACATCTTCCAGTATGACGTCCTTATACTCTTCTGTAACTACAAATCTTGAGGACTCATAACATCGACTGCATTGAGGGTCGGACTAGCCAACTGAATAGAAATACGTTACACCCTCTTCTTCCTGAGTCCATAAAGATCATTAATGATTTACCCTTTTCCAATAAATGGAAATCTAGTTCCATCACCATGGACGAACCACATATTTTTCCTAAAACAATCAATATGAGAATGAAATGTGGATCTATTTCATATCGAGAATGATACTGTAAGGCCTCGATGCTACTACGAAGAGATCCTAAGAAAAAATGTCACCTCCAAGAGTATGGTTACATTTTCAGCACCATTGTGTGGTCATTGGGTCTCCTCGAGTAAATGTATCTAAACGTGTGGTTCAATTCAACGGTTTAACCAGAACCTCTAGGTATCAAACAAGAAAAGTTGTAGGAAAATAAAATCACTAGTACATGTGTCTATCAATACTACAGCTATTGTATAAAGACAGATATCATACTTTGGATCATCCCTAGAGTCCGGGGGTCATAAGACTTGATAGTCTGTAACTGTCTCATCCCATGTGCTCCATCTCCTAGAGTTTGGTATGGATCGCCTGGAGGTGGTGTTGGTAATACATCAAAATGTTGGCCACCTCCTACTGCTTCCCCTGATATCTTGCCACTTTCTTCCCCCGATGGATCTATCTAATCTTGTCGTTTCCTCTTCCTTGGTGGTTTATCAACTTATTCTCTAACTATATCATGTATGGTGGTACAATCTCGCATGAGATACCCCTTTTTTGACAAGAAAATTAAATCCTTTTCTTCTAGAAACTAGCAAGTCCCTAGAACTTATGATGAAACTACTAGTTCTGTGGCTTACATTATGCACTTACTATTGGTAGGTCCTGCATACCCTGTATATTAGGTGATCACTACCTCAAAATCCTATGACAGACGTTCAAACTCTATGCTTCATCATCTAGCACCCAAAGAGCCATCCACGACTCAGTTTGGAAATCTACATAAACCTAAACCATTGTAGATTGGTCTTCTAACTGATCATCAGGATAAATTGTCACCTAATGAATGTCCTGAAGAAGAACATGTATGTTATTGGCTCCCATTAGGGTGGAATTGTTGAGTATTGGTCCAAAATTCTGTTCCTACTATGGAAACCTCATGGGTTGGCATTGTGAAGACATCCTGAGTAAAACAAGATGTATCAAGGTTAAAAGAGAATTCATGTTGAGCTTACTCAAGAAGGGCATGGAAAACACAACCCATTCCTATATGATGCATGTACCTTTATTTTTTTCTATAACCATTGTTTTTGTTTATCTAGTCAAAAAAAAGTTCTCTAGAGTCTTGTTGTATGGATATGTCGGCTACCACACCAACACTAGAATCCCTAGCCTGAATGTCAAACTCTAAACACATAACAATCTTTCCCCAAACTAATCTCACTGACTCCTAGTCCCAATGTGGAACCGAACCTCCTCTCATACCACTTAGTCATGATCTTTCTCCTAGGGCCAGTGTGGTGACTACCCCAAGCCCACCTCCGATAGGCCAGGGGCTAGTGACTAGTGTGAAGTAGGCATATCCCAAAAATGGGAGGTATTTTTCTTAACCTATACACATGCACCCAACTCATTGCCACAGTGAATGGAGAGGAAACATAATAAATAAAGAAAATACATGCATAACCCTATAACCCAATTGTAGTGTACAATAGAAAGTAAAGCAGTAAAGTACAACTAGGCCAGAATAAAAGCCCCCTAAAAGTAAGACAACCAAAAATTCTGACCTATAATCATGGGTAATAAAGATACTATAGGAAGATACTATAAAAACCATAGCACATCTGATCTAACAAGGCATATTTCGGTCTTGGTCCTGGTCCTACTCTTCCTAGGACTCCACCAAAGCATCAGTCAACTGCACAAGACACAACACATGCGGGTAAATCCCATGAAAGGGTGACTAAAACAATACTCAATTGGGGATCCCAAAATACCAAGTAAATGACCACAAAGGAAACACCGCCAAGAAGGTACAGTCGGCTCAACATAGGTATATGTCAACAACATATATAACAAGAACATTCATGTATAATCATAAAGGATTCCAAGACACAACATCTCATCCACTTCCAGCTATAACATTCTTCTCATAGCACGCTTGATTTTGAGAGATCCCACTCCTTGAGCTACCGAATAAAAAGCACATAGAAAAAGTCTTCCATATGTATCTGAGAGAACATTTGGTCTCAATATTTCATGAAGTTTCTCTAAGATGTGCGATCTCATCAACATAAAGAGTCTCGATATCACATCCAATCATTATTCACAAGATTTTTCTCAAGGCACACCCATTCTATGAGAACTCTCTCTTTAAGCTATGAATTCATTAGGGACCCTTGCAAGAGCTCCCAATAAATTGGGGCCCACCCAAAGAGAACACACTGAGAACTACATGAAGCACACTATTCAGGTCGTATCAAAAAGGAATAAATCATATCTCGTTACATAGATAGGAGATCCTACACCCAGGACTCAAAAGCGGACATCCTAGGCCTATTGAAATTATCATCCTAGATTAGAGAGGAGTTCTAGTGTAAATATTTGTCACAAAAATACTACAAACCCTATCTAAGGTACCATGAAGAGAAGTGAGGACTGATCGATCCTCTCGGGGCAATCCATGCTCCTACCTATGGAGTCACTGAGAAATATGGGCTGATCCAACTCACTTCAAAAGATGGTTCATTCTCTATGAAAAGAATGTGATCTTATATTGAACCTTTATAGATAATCCTAGGGGTATGATCTATATCTCTAATGTCACCCTTTATAATGGGATTGGGATCATAAATCAATCCCTCATATTAAAGACAAATAAAACACTACCATCCCCTACTGGTCAAACTAAAAACCCCCAAATTCATCTTAAAAGGACCTTCTCATCGAGAGGTTCCCAAACTCTACAAATGTATCATCAAACGGACTTACGGTTTGAAAGTTGCGAGCATTTTAGTGAAAAGAGGATGGTTGGGACTAGGTCTGGTCTGACCCGGTATACTGGGCCTAGCCCGATGTGTCAGCCTGACCTCATAGCGGCCCTATTTCCCAACCATGACCATTGAAGATGGCTAATCTACTCTCCCCAGGATGCAGCAAGCACCATGTCTCCGAACCACCCCGTGGGTCACTACGGGGTCATGCAGCTATGGTCTATCTAGATCGTGGCTCGCTGTTGTGTCCACTGAATACCAGAATTGACCACCTATCGGTGGTCCTTATTCATCTCCAAAAATTATTTATACAGAATCTTCCACCGCACTGGCATGCGACCCCCACCGCATGCCGCTTTCAAAGTTGGCACGTTGGTGGCTTTGTCTTTGGGCCACTGGACACACTCCGGTGGTCCGTTCTTAGATCTGGAAGAGGTTATAAAATCTTTTGGTCATCGTCTTCACTATCATGGGCTTTGATCCAAGACACAATCCTTTTTAGTGAAAATTCATTTGAGCAGCGATATCTCCTGCACTGCCTCGATCCATTCGACATTGTCATCATCACACCTCCATCGTGTTGAGTCCATCTTAGATCCGTGATGTAGGATCATTATGCAAAGGATCAGTTGTGCATTGATTGATCAGTCGCCAAATTTTGAGTCACTATAAAAAATATTAGTTCCCGTGGTGAACAAATAATAGAGGGAGGAAAGGCATGAATCACTAAATATGAACGGACCTTGATCGATGATTGGGTCAATCGGGGTTTGTTGCCGTTAGAACAGTTAACAAAAAATCACCAAGATAATCTCCTATTAAAACCCTATAAATCAAGCCCTCCCACAAGAATGATCTTACTTTTGGTCAACCTTTTCATTGTTTGATCTGCGTTCTTTATTTAAATACAATAATAAGAAAAGAAAAGATTTAAATAACCACCCATACTTGGAATTTAGATTGGTTGTTGTTGAGGTTTGATCATCATTGGAGATCCATTAAGAGAAGTCATGATCTATCATCTCATTGATCCTTGATCATATTCATCATTCATCATTCACCAATGGCAAGGTCTCTCTTCCTTACCATAGAAAAAATATAAGGTTCTCGATAAATTATCTAGCATTATTAATTCAATAACTGAACCTTTCCCCTGATTAATAGAGGAAACACATTAATGTTTTTCAATGTTACTGTTTCACTTCGAAATAGCATCGCCACACTTCTTTATTTATGGAAGGAGAACGGGTTTCTTCATCGCTATATCACAGTGTCACCATGCTATGAAATGTAAAAATTAAATTAAATAAACTTCTTTATGTTTATTTTATTCTCCTTCAAAAAAGCCCAAAAATTAACTTTTACCCTCAACCCACACTAGTAGAGGTTGGGCTCAGAATAACGAAAGCACACCATCAAAAAATCAATGGTAATCTCAGATTTCCAATTTTATTTACAGTTTATGAGTTATAAATATTTGGAATATAAATTAATTTTATTTAATTATTTCATTTACGTTTATGCCTTTTTCTAGTTTTCTCACTGGAGACTCATTCTAACTAATGTTAAGAGGTTCTTAGGGTAAAATAAGCATCCTGAACACAATGGTGCCATGAGATTTATGATATGGGAACCATTTTAAGAGTTATTCCACTTTTTTGGGAAAACCTCTCACCCACACTATTTAAAAACATACCATTTTTTCGATGGATAATTTCTAGAACTCCAGGCCTCGGAATCGCATGCCATCTTAGCACCTGGTCTCATAATTTTCCAAATAATTTTTTGAAAATAAAACCGGTAAAATCCGAATTGTTACAGGTTATCCTTAATGGATTAATTTTCTAAATATGGGATGTATGGTTCTTATGCAAATCAATTTCCTAGGGGGAATTCTCAAGAAGATAATCAATATGATTTTATGAATAATGGTTTATAAACGATGATGAAGATACTAAAAATGATGTATGAATGGTATGGGATGTTTTAACAGTATTCTTTCAATAAAAATTTAGAATCATGATTAAATTGAAGTTTTTCAATCATAATACATGATTCATATTTCGTATTGTAGGAATGAAGTAATATGGAATAAAATTATGAAGACTGGTTAGTGGGTTATGATTGAAGTGGGATGATGATGATTTATATGTATTTGGATTCCAGAATTATCTTGTTTAAGTGTGACACTAATGATATTATAGTTTTAAAAATCATGAAACATCTATGTATGGTTATATATTAGTTTTTCCTTAAGGATTTGGAAACATAATTTTAATTGTACAAATCACCGAGAGAATTGATTGAGTGGGAAGGTGATATTTTTAGAGAAAACATGATTAAGGGACAATATGAACCTTACTTTTCATCTGAGTTTGAGTGAATAATATTTAGTTTAGATAATTTAATATTTAACACTAATAGTATTTCAAACCTTGAAATTGGTTTTGTGATTTCATAAAAAGTTATTTTTTTAATATTTGAGGAATTTATTGTATTTTTTAATTTATTGAAAATATTCACTAGTTGTGATCTTATTTAAGGAATAAGTATTTTTTTAATTTAAAATCATATATATTTTCTTATGATGTTTACATAAATGATATGAATACCATCATGAGTTTAAAATGATAAGTTTGATCGCAATTCAATGGAATAAACACCACATTTTAAATGTTTTTATGTGGTGTTATTTTGATAATCTGTTGAGGTTTAAATATCCTTTTGGGTTGAAATATGAATTGATGATATATTAATTTTGCACTAATAGATAGTGTCATATAGATAATCATTGTGGTTGATAATTGATTCATTGACAAGGTTGTATTTTCAAAGATATTTATCGTCAACATAATGATTACCTTTCATGATTGTATCTAAATTTGATTCATGACATTTTGGAGAAGTTAACTATGTTACAATATTATATAATAATTTACATTATAATGAATCAAATTTTTTAGATAATTTATTGGTTTTAGGCATTCATAAACCATAGGTTTAGAAAGTGATGTAGAATGAATGCTTATTTGGGAATAAGTAAGTTAATTTTTTTATGATGTAACACAAAGGGTATGATATATCGATTGAGAATAAAATATTATTTAATATTGAGGTTATTGAATTAATTATGGTTTTCATGATTAATGTTATATTTCTTCATATGGAGGTTTATTCATTTAGAGAATCATCTTGTGAAAATAATGTTTTCTTATTTAGGTTAATTACTAAAGGTAGAAATAATATCTTATTATAATATTTTGATCCATTAGAAGATTATTTTAGTTATTTAGGAACAAAAAACAAATCTCTAATACCCATAATTTTTAAAAATATATTAGATTTTTGCGGAAAATAATTAAAGGATGAAATTTTACTTTTCATGTAAATATATTACATTATGTTCATAGTCTAGATGGTAAATTAATTCCTCAACTCTAGGAAAACGATTTTATGAAAAAAATTATTTTATTATAAGATTAAATTCATATGAATTGGTAGTATTTTAACCCCTCATTGATTCATTTTTGTTTTCATGATAAATTTCTCCAGAAAATATTCTCTATCTGTCATTATTATTCCATAAGAATTAGTTATCTCTTTGATATCCATATTTTCACTTCCCATTAATGTTATTCTATTTGGAAACCTTGTTTTGTGGTAAAATTCATACTTCACATCCCTTATTTTTAAGGGTAAGTTTCATCAACCCATTTTATAATGAGGGTTTTCAAAAAAGTATTATATAATATCGATAATTTGATTAACAAGAAAAATTCAAAATTGTGAAGATTAAATTAATTAAATGGGGATTGAATGTTACCCTAAGATATTTTAAAACATATTTTGTCTTTAAATAATTTAATTTATTCATTATCTTTCACTACACGCGACACCATGTTTAAAGGAATTATGATATACTATTACAATATTAAAATCTATGTAAATTGTAAAATATCCATAAAATTAGATACTATTAATTAGATTAACTAATTTATCAAACATATATATATTTCTTACTAAATATAAATGTATTAATATATTATTAGTAAATAATGAATAATTTTTTAGTAGATTGATTTTATTTCTAAAAAATATGTTTTCTTTAAAAGAGATTTTTATTTAATTTTGTGATAAAATATTGTGATTAATTTATATAAAATTTATTAATTTTATTTTTTAAATGAAATGATTTTTTAAATCAACATATATATTATCTTCGGACAAATTTTTTTGATTTTCTTGAAAAGAATGATTTTCTAGTAAATATTAAAAAATGATGAATTTATGAAAACTATATGTAAAAACATATATTTTTTTAAAGTAATTTAAATATAAAATTAGTTTTATTATATTTTAAAAAATACAATTAATTCAATTGGAATAAATTTTATATTTTAATATAGTATAAAACCAATTTTTTAAGTAGATGTGTATTTTCTTGGAAAAACTGTTTTTTATGCAAACAATCTATTTTTATCATAATAAATTAAACTGATCACTATTGGTGAATTATATTAATTAAAAGTTTATATTATATAATTAATTAAATATTTTAACATTCATCTAATATATTTATAGACTTTTGAAAAGATTAAATCCACGTTTATAGTTAAAAACTATATTCTACAAAATGATAGTTTTCATCTAATTTTGCACACTAATTTTTGCAAAGAAATTACACTTATAGGTATTTAATTATAAACTTTATTCCATTTTTTAAATTATGTGTCTTATATTTTTGAAATCTCACACATTTATTTCTTCAAAAATGAGTTTCAATCGTGGTGAAATTTCTCGCCTCGATAAAGAGTAAATTAGTTAAATGTAGGTTAAAACTAAATGATAAGGACATATTTTTTAACAAAATAATAATTATATTAAGGTAATTATATTATTATTACCTTATACTTGAAATTTAATTTTTTAATGTACACTTTTCCATTAGAACGTCCTATATAATATTTAAATCAAAAAAAAGTAACAAAACATCACTCTCTATCTTTTAAATAACCCTTTTATGTCCATATAGGGAAAAAGAATATTAGGAATGAATATATGTGTCAATATAAATATTCATTAATTAATTTTAATTATATAAATTAATTAATATTTTTTTAGAAATTATATAATGACCTTAGATGCTTATGCAATGCTGATACAATATTTATTCAATTAATAGAAAAATTAAATATAAGATTTTAAAAATATTAGAAGTTATTTACATGGAATTCTTTTATTTATCCCATGAATTTTATAGATTAATATGACATTTTAGGTTATTTTTAATGTACTATATTAGATTTCCCCCATTGTATTGACATATTTAATGTAAAATTAAATGAAGAGTGTTAAAAATGACATTAATGATATTTTATAATAAATAATATTTTATTAAATTATTTAAAATTCATAAAAATATTATATTCATAAAAATTAATTTAATATGGTTTTAAAAATCCTCCATCTCCCATTTATGTGTCTTTTTATATTTTATAGTAATATTATTATTCCATAAATGGTAGAAAACATTAATATTGTGGTAATTCTCAAAAGTGTCAAGGAAGGGATAAGATAAAATGATAATGGTAAAAAAGACTGATGCTAGTAAAAATTTTATTCTATGAAATTATTTCAACAAATACTAATATTATATTATAATATTATCAATTTGGAAACATTTCGACATGAAAATTTCTATTAATTTAACATTTCTTGAAATTCCAACAATGCTCATCCCCTCAATTATAAAAGGGCCTCCATCCTTTCTCTTCTTCATGAAACCTTGATAAATATAGGTCAATCATAACATATAAAATTCCATTATAAACTTGCTTAGTCACATTATAGTGGTTTCTGTCTTCCTTAAATACCAACCTTAGAGCCCTTAAGAGTATATCTAAATGAGATATTTCAAAGAAGATGTAGTCGAATTAACTGATCACTTTCTTTTTAAATGTTTTGTTACCACTTACAAAACTATTATATTATTCATAAAATTATAAATCCAATATACTCAATATAATTAAATTTTATTATTATAATTAAATCACCTTTATACACCCTTTTCCATACAATGAGACGTGAAATTATCACGTGTGTGTGTACGACTTACTGTGTCCACATAACCATACAATTAATTTCTCACCACCACATCTTATGGATGTTTATTATGATGGGTTTAATATGAAGATATGATAATATTTATATAATTTACCTTTTTTAATGATTTTATCAAATCATACATCTTACCTTACAAAAAAATTGGAAAAAAGAAAACATTGATCATGTGTATGTATGGATTACCACCTCCACAAAGAAATGTTATTTGTTTTTCATTTTTGTTTTACATGGATGGTAATAATTATGTATTTTATTAATATTATATATGTGTGTGTTTGTTTTTGTGTGTGTGTTTGTGTGTGTGATATATTAAAGATTTTAGAATGTTTATTTACTACTTGAAATTCTTTTGTTCCACCCATTGAAAAATGGAAAAAATGTTCATGCATACATTTAACCTACCATATCTATATATATTGTAATTAATTTATCAATATCTATATTTAATCAATTAATAAAAACATGTATATAATAAATATATATTATGTTTATATTATTAACATTATTGTTTTTGAAGCTTTTGTCGGGGTGTGCATCCGTCTGTCGAGGAGGACGTGCTGATTGTTGCCCCGTATTCCCACTTTCCCAAGGCGGGCGACATCCATCACTTATTCAGGGACTTTTTCATCTTGATCAAAATGGGATGATGGGATGTTAGTTCCTCCATCTATGTATTCCTCCTTGGAGTTCGTCACCAGGTCTGGGTCTCCCTTAAATTTAAGACATTGTTTGTGAAACTCTTCGTTGTGCCATGTCTTCATGGATGTCAGTTAATTACACTACTTCTGTCAGGACATTCGAAGGGGTCCTGTCAGGGCAGAAACCTTCAGTCGGGGGAGTATTCACGTTGGACATCACTGGTGTGTCTGGACGCTATAACACTAGCGGGTCTCTATTTCTTCCCCTTATGATAGGGCTTCTCGAGGGTGCGGAAACTTGATCCATCCCACATCGAATGTGGGGAATTATATTCCATAGGAATGTCTCTGAGTTTTTCCATAGCTTCCCATGTTTAACATAGGGTATGTCATGATGTTAACATCTATCGGAGGCAGGTGAGACTGATCAGAACACTGACTAGACTGGATCAGATGGGTGAAACCCCTGAAGGGAACACTAATGTTGGGAGTAGAGAGAAAGTGGGTGACATGATTTCATAGGGATGTGGTGACCTGGGTAAGAATCAATATGGATGTAGATTATTGAGAGTGGATAGAGAGAGAGATGGATCAAACATGAGGGTGATAGTGAAGTTGGGCTTGACCCTCGAACAGACTTCCTACGTATCCCCATGGTAGGGAATCAAAGTCCACTGAGTTCAGTGAGGGGATGGGACACCTAAGGAGGCGACCCATATGGATGGGACCCGGAGGAAGTTAAACCTCCAGGATGGGGAATGACCTTCCCGAAACAGATAGGCTCGAGGGAAAGACCAGGATGAGAGATGGGTGATGGGATTGAGCAGCATGGAGGCTTCCTACGTATCCCTGTAGAAGGGAATAAAAGTCCACATAGTTCAGGATCAGATTATGGAATCGGGGTGTGGGCAGAGGATAGTGACTCGATGACATATTGATGATTACACGTGGTTAGCATCCCAAGTTTTTCTGATGCTCGAGGGTCGTATTATAGATATGGGTCCCAATAAAGGGGAATACAGTGGCTTACCGCTGGTTGGTTTTGATAATGGATTAACTCTGATTGGGGTTTACAATGGCTTACCGTCTATTGGGGAACCCAATGATTTACTATAGAATGGGATATAATGGCTTACCACTGATTGGGGTTCACAATGGCTTAACTTAATTCGGGAAACACAATGGCTTACCATCGGTTGGGATTGTACCTCAAGGTGTCTTCCTACATACCTTGTCTAGGATTCATGGATCAAAGACCACGTAGTTCTGAGTAGATGTTGTAGAACTGACATGAAGGAAGTCAGGACCAATAGGTGTTGGGATTGAACCTCAGGGAGTCATCCTACATACCCTTCCATTGTAAAGATCAAAGTCCACATAGTTTGGAGTGGGTGTTGGTGAACCGACATGAAGGGGATTGAGACCAATAGTTGTTGGGCTTGAACCTGAGAGAAACTTCATACATACCCTACCTTGTAAAGTTTCAAAGCCCACATAGTTCGGAATGCGTTTTGGTGAATCGAAGTGATGGGGGTTGGGACAAATAGGTGTTGGGTTTGAACCTCAGGAAGGCTTCCTACGTACCCTGCCTTGTCAAGGATAAAATTACACATAGTTCAGAATGGGTTTTGGTGAACTGACGTGAGGGGGGTTGGGACCAATAGGTGTTGGGCATGAACCTTAGGGATGCTTCCTACGTACCCTGCATTGTAAAGGATAAAATTCATTGTAGTTAATAATGGGTTTGGGTCTTACACTCTAGGGCGGCCTAGAGAGTTTGTCACGGTCAATACTTATTCTAAGCTCACATGAGTCATCCTCAGTGTGAGAAATAAGAGGCAAAAAATACCTGATGATCACATCACGGAAGTTGCATCTATGGGATGTGTAGTGGGGCTTACACGTGGTTAGCTGGCTAAAAAGGAAATAGGGGCTTCTGCATGGTTAGCATCCCAGGGAGGTGGAGATTGGGACATACTCCATGATGGAGGCCTGAGTGGTGACAAAACCCATCAGGATAGGGACATGATAACGAAGGTCTCGGTGCCCATATCTCCTCTGGTATTTGGCACAAAAAAGGGGAGGGAGACAGGGATAATACCTCCCACAAGAAAGGCTAGGGGCTTACACCAAGGTGGTTTCCCTTCCCCACAGATAGGTGTCACTTCAGTAAAGAGTATCTCATTCTATGTGAGGAAGATATCACTCTCATGGAGATGAGTAGATGTAGAGAATGTCCGAGATGGGGCAACCCATGTAAAGTGAACAAGGTGAAGTCACAGTTTAATGTCATGTGCTGAGGATGATGATTCTTGGCAATTTAACATCTTGCAGATCAGACGAAGTGGGTTCACTCCACGCCCTTAGGACTTAGTAACTGATACACACCCGACCTTGTGAAAGGGAAGGCATCAGCAATGTCGTGGTGAGGGGGACTGATGGAGTGATCCATTGGGGTCCGTGTTAGAATTTCTATGTGAAGAATCAATAGTTTTTAGTGTGCCTATGTGAGGAAGAATAAGGTGAAGTAACACAACTTGAAGCACCACCCAAGGGACCTTTAAATCACTTCATACAGGCCTAGAGTTCCGTATGGGAGAAGGGTGTGTAACATATGTGTTTTTTGTGTAAGAAGTGCCTAAATATGTTGTCCGAGAGAGTGACATCAAACACATGATAAAAGGCACACATATTAGGAAGGTATTTCATAAAAAATGAGAGTTTTGCACGCAATAGGAATGAAAAAATGGGAATGTTGTGTGCAAAAGGCCAGGTTGAGTGGAAAACAAGGCGTGCAGGAAAAGGGAAGAGGTTTGTGTGCAAATAGGGGTATAGTTTTTTCATGTAAGTAGAATGGTTTGCACGCAAGCGGAAGGGTTTGCGTTCAAGTGGAATTGTTTGGGCACAAGTGGAAGGGTTTGTGCACAAGGTTCCCAACACTTAAGAACTTTGGAAAAGGTCCATCCCAAGTGGTCTCGCATGGAGGTAGGCCCCTAGGAGACCTATCGTGGAAAATACTATACCTGAAAGGCATCTTTTACGTAAAGAAGAGGTGAATTTCGTGCATGGGAGACAGTTCGTATTCTTCATCCCCATAATCAAAGGGGTGCCCTTATATTTATAGGTGAGCGGGATCCATGGAGGGTGTGCGTAACACTTCCAGCACAGAAAACCCTTTTCTTTAGTCAGCTGCACACAACTTCCCACATGGTGTACAAAAAAAATGTCTTTGGTGCGGCCTTTTACATGATACAGGACGGTTTTACATGTGCTACTTGGATATTTAGGGTGACATTTCAGGAAGTCCCGAACTAGTGCCTTTGGTCAAAATTCACCTTTGGTTTTCTCCTATTTTTAGTCCAAGTCCTTCGGTGGATTCTGGCGTCTATAAATGCCCCCTCAGAATTGACACTGCGAGGGGGCACGAAGGTTGAATTTTGAGGGAAACGCTGAGAGCCATTTCCAGTGGTGGTGTACATAAAACCCTTCATGTGCACATAAAGAATTTTCACGTGCATGGAAAATCCACCCCACACCTATAAAATCCCTCGAGGTGTCCTATGGTTCATCCAGATTTTCCTACACAATATGCTCGAGTTCTCTCATGCGTAGAAAATCTCATCCGCCTTTTCATGCAATCTGACCTCTGTTGCATGGAATCCTATGACTTTGTTCGTGATTTTTCATGCAACATCAGTTTTCTATGCCAAATCCTTGGTTTTTTCACTATCTTCTAATATTTTGCGTGTTGTGATGGCTTTTTTACACGGTAATTATTCAGAATTTACCAAAAGAAGATGGCTATTGATCAAAGTGATGTTGAAAGAGAAGATGTGTATGCTTCTTGGAGGGCTGATATGGTCATGAACCATGAGGTTTATGGTGCCCATAAATTTTATCCAGCAATCAAACTCTCCTCAACATTCTGACCCAAGCCCAAAAGGATTATGTGCTATCTGACAACCTACTGATATGGGAAATCAGTATTTTGGAGGAGGTCCTGGTGCTGGGATTCAAATTTGACACACCGCAGTCATGGGTGACTTGTGAGGATTATCTTACTTGATATAACATCACAAACAATGTCCATCCTACTAGAGAAACCAGGAACATGGTTGTCTATGTTTTGAATCCAAGGACCAGAACCATCTCGGGAGGCGAACCAGTTGCCAAGGATTCTCCGGCCCATTACGCAAGTACCTTTTGACAGAGCATCACTGATGGGACAGAAGGCTAGTTGTAGGACTAGGACATGAGGTCTAGATTCAATTTCATAAGTTATTGGGCTAGGGTATATTAGCTATTCCAATCATGTGATCAATTTGGGGCAGAATTGCGGCACATCAGGTTGTTCGAGGCGGTGTGGATGTCGTTGTTCCATTTCTATCGGTAGCAAGAACTTGGACCGGTTTTATTTACCGGGGGTCCCTTGATACCAAAACCTTCCATCTCCACCATGGGGAGGTTGGTATTAGGCTTTGGGATGTTCATTTCATTGGGGGAATATCTTTGGATGGGCACCTATACAATGAATTTCTTACGATAGAGAACATCTGGGGAGACAGGTCATAGACTCCCATCATAACATGTCACCTGTTAGAGCTGGACAAGGAGAGGCTGGGGGTGAAGGAAATTCTGAAGTACATTGCCTACTCAAAGTGGTTCGTCCTGTTTCTGAAGAAAGACCCGAATATCAAGATATCGAGGCGAGGAATACGGTGTTCGACCGAGGCACAAAGGAGAAAAAGAAAATCATACTGGAGGCTCCTGAAGGTGGGGGAATATCAATCCTAGAGATTTAGTGTGGATTAGATTCAGGAATGAAATGTCTGATACTCTAGATTTCTTGAAACCTTCTTAAGCGGGTTGTTATTTCTAGTAAGGGACACAAGGATGTGAGTCCATCCCGCAACATTGGTGATGGTCGGCATTATCAATTCCAATTAGAGTTTCAACTTGGGGGGTTCTAATATTGGCCCAACTTTACACCATCCTGGGGCGTATTTCAAGAGTGGGATCACTGAGGAGGATCTAAATCCCCTTCTACATCCTTTTTGGTTGGATTGCGGCTCACTATATTGGGTACACCTTCCCAAACGCCATTTGTCCCCCAGGTAATAGCATGCCACCTTCTTTGTTCAACATTATTGGGGTCATGCCATTGACACTCAATGAAGATGGGATACATATTAGGATCGGAAACCACACCAATTTTACCTTCAGTCTATTCCCCACCCCGGTTTTCCAGATGATAGATGACGGGCAAGGCTCATTAGAGCAAAGAGAATACCTGCATAGCATTAGAGGTGGGGTGCATGTGGCCCGAGTCAATGGAAAGATTCTTTGAGAGCCTTATGTGCTGTCAAGATTTTCCAGGAAGTTTGGATTCTTCTAATTGATGCTTAAGAGGGTGTATACAGATGTTTGAGAGGAGAAACATATTTGTGTGCTCTGTAAAATGTAGTTAATGTTCAAAACATATGGCTCTTGTGATGTAATTACCTTTCCCCCTACTAGATTTGACGTCGTACTCCCAAAAAAATATTCCTAACATTGGGTGGAGGAATACCACGAAGGACTCCTACAAAAGTTATTCTGGTAGCTCAAAGCATCCAGTGTGGAGCCTGGGTGGCGAGAGAGCATACAAAGCATCATCGGAGAGGGAAGGATGGGGAAAAGTCT
The DNA here is from genome assembly GCA_963277665.1 of Viscum album. Classification (NCBI taxonomy): domain Eukaryota; kingdom Viridiplantae; phylum Streptophyta; class Magnoliopsida; order Santalales; family Viscaceae; genus Viscum; species Viscum album. Next base: position 1,424,249,630 of record OY728156.1, on the reverse strand, counting down.
GGTAGTTGGGTTGGTACAGGTCGGGACATTAGCAGTAGGAACATCACATGGTGCGGCCGTGCCATTGTCTTCTGGTGGGAGAGAAGATCATGAACAACCTCACAGAGCAGCCAGGGAGCTTCCTGGGAAGCAGATAATATATCTACATCAAACTTATGAGGAAGTAATCTTCCCTGTAATTTTGTCAGCCTAGTTGATCCTGCAGCAGTCAATGGGCACCGAATCCCTTTGGAAAAATATAGTATGAGATGGAATCTAGCTTCCAAAATTTGGACTCATCTGGATTGATGACATGTTGAACTTCCATAGTCGACACGCCTATTTGATGGCCATGGACACATATGCATGCCAGCGAGGTCGGTGTGATGAACCACCACTCCTGGTGAAGGTAAAGCTCATCCAATAGCATGATCCAGAAAGAATTTCATCTGAAGATGATGACGGTGATGAGGAGTCAGAGGGAAATGATTCAGAAGAAGAGGAGGAAGAAGGAGAGGGAGAAGGAGAGGGAGAAGTAATAGGGGAATCTAAAGGGGATCTTGGAGTTGGAGGGTCCTAGGGGACATCCCACCTAGGGATTCTTCAGGAGAGCAGTGAGATTGTTGGATCTGATATTGAAATAACTGAGCTACTCAAGGTATGGATCAATCCTTATCCTATCGTTTCCTCTTTTCATCACTTGTAATATTCAATCAGATTTTTTTATCCTATTCAGATGCATATTGGTGTCTGTCAAGAAGCTCCACCTGGAGGGGGGAGGATGCACTGATATAAAAAGGTGGGTAGCTGACACCCATTATTTAACTAAAAAGTGTCGAAGGATATCCTACAGTGACATCTCTTGTGGAAATGGAAACACTGGAGGCTAATGCATTGAGATCTCATAGGTTTTATCACTCAGATGTGTGTATCTATCATTAGAGATATTAGATAATCCAGTTGTTCATTGTTTTTTCAGTAATCATAGAACTGGAGGCTCAACAGGCTTCTAAATCTAGGCCATTCATAGATGATCCAATGGAAAACACACTGACCCACTCAGGACATATTTCTCAATCTGATTCGACCTTGACATCAAGTGAGCAAATGGATATGGATTTTAGTGATATAAACATAGGGGTAAGGACTAATGTAGGTGGTCTAAAAGTTGCAGAGACTGAGGAGAGAGAGAAATGTCACCCACATGTTGAGGAGCCCAATCCCTTGGGGGAGTACCAGAAGAAGATCCTGCCATTGATCACTTGGCCTCTTGCCCCAAAAATCAACCTGCATACCCTGAGGAGAGAGATGACTCTAATTCAAAAGCATAATATGAGAGACATATGATGCAGTACAATGGGTGGAAGTGTATCAAGTGCTTCCTCAGTCAGCCACAAGTATAATGGATAAAACAGATGGGATCACTCCACACTTGGCTACGATTTCTCTACGCTGGAGGGGTAGATTCTCACTATCATCATGTAATGATCTGGGATTACATGCTGGAGAAGATATGAGAGAATATCCAACGTTATGATATTTCCTAGTTCCAGAAAGAGTTAGAGAATACTCAGGCATTCTTGAAGGAGGAACAGGAGGTCGGACACCTTGATGATCAAGAAAAAGAAAGGGAGGCATTCATTGTAAACTACTCTGATCTCATCGTGAGATTAAGGTCCCAGCTGGGGGATTATCAGGAGAAGATAGTGCAGGTGAATCACCAAATGATTGAGCTCCAAAATGAATAATTGCAGGCATAGTCTATAGATAATGAGTTGCTCTCTGCAGCTTCTGATAAAGAGAAGTATCTCAGGGGGCGGGAAGCAATGTTGGAGGCCAAAAGTCAAAAGGTTTCAACCCTGTAGAAATCCATCCAAAACGCCAATCCTTAAGGGCCCTGTTTTGGCCAAACTCATTGGATTATTCTCCATTGTTGTTGCTTGTTCTAAACTGCATGCATGAACATATTATTCACTTGTTTGTTCAATTTAATGCATTCCAACTACAATTGTGAAATAATTAACAATCCATCCCTAAGCTCACATGGGTCGTTCCCGAGGTGTGATAAAAGGGATGGTCACATCGTCACTTCATTTGAATGTGGGAGTGCCAACCAACCTTCAGGAATATGAGGTATAAAAAAACCCATCAAGACTTCTGGGAAGAAAACGGGGAGACATGAATAGAGAATGAAGCTCTCAGAACATTCAAATTATCATCTTCCCTATGTGCTCTGGTGTACGAGCAGGGTAACGCTAGAGGAATTTGAGTCAATATGAACATAGTGGAGTGGAAAGTGTTATTCATGATACCCAAAATTCGGAACACTATAAAGGTGGAATGAAAATGAAGGACAATTATTTACCATGTTCGAAACACAACATCCCAATTGAGTTTGCCTGATATAGGGATAATAAATGAGGGACGACCGCTGACCATATCTGAAACATGGGGCCTAACTCAAAATTTAATCCATTAGTCTTCCGGAACACTGACCCAGGACAATAGGCAAGCCATAGGCTGGGCATCTGTACTATTAAGTATTTCTTTCAGACGTGAAATGAAATGAGGGTCCAAATAAAGGGCACGCAAAGTGTGGAGGGTAGAGTGATTGGTTGTTCAAATGGATTCCAACACTCATGAAGTTACGCCACCATGGTGGAAACACATTAGGTCAATGAATCAGTCTAATCATAGATGAACCTTTCTTCCAAACAGGACCTCTCTAGTGAGGACCTAGAATGCCTTGTAGAAGATAGACAGATAGTTCAGCATCGTACAATGTTGAGGGTGCACATAGTTTTAAGTTCATACTGCCTGGACCATGATTAGGGTCAAGGGACCAGAAGGTTTAATGACCCTGGGGATAGGCCCAAGGTGAAATGCATGGGTGTCACTACATATATCATATGGATAAGAATCAATCCAAATGTAGTACTAAGCATTTTTTAGTTAGAGACCAATGCTGGTAAGGGAAATCCCCTCTGATGTGAAAACTGACTCATCCCCTAATTATTACAGGGCATCCTAAACTTGTTCAAAGTAATGTTAATGTTACATGGCTACCCAGAATGGAAATTTGCATTGTTTTACATATCCCAACATGAATGAGACCCTCAAGAGGAACTATTCACATCACATGTTCCTGAGAGAAATTTTACGAGCCAAGGGGTCGAAGAAAAGGGGGTGGTGGGATCTTAAAATTTTTGGGGCTAGACCCGAATATGAGATGTCTGGGAATTCCTACATATCCCAGGAGGATGGGAATCAAGCCATACTTAGTTCTTGAAATGTTGTCTTTAGACCTTGTAGATAAGACATAGAGAGATATTAGTTTATAGTCTTAAATCTCAGACCAAATATTATAGTTTAAGGTATTAGAGCTCGAACTATAAATGGGAAGGAATGAGGAAGACACATGGCATGGTAATTATAAAACACATTGTGAATGCCGATGAGTCCCAAACCATGCACTTCCTGGGGAGGATTTAGGTCGAGAGACTAAAAATTAATGTTAGTATGGGACCGAGGCAAAGTGCCCAAGCATTCCTACGTACCCCATGAGAATGGGAATCAAGACATACGTAGTTCTAGAAATATCAAGGTGGGGTACCAGTGAAAGGGATAATAAGGTCGTGCATGTCTGACCCACGCACCAAAAGAAGCATCATTTGATATATATTGTCTGTCCTTTAGGATAGATGTGTATTTTTTTGTGAAGCGATAAACTAAGGACAAATAATCCTAGTGTCTCCACATAAATCAAGCCACATGTAGGCATTGAAAAATGGAATTGTGGATGACTAATACCCAACATGATGCCCCCCCCCCAAGTGAGGGAATCACAATGCGGTGCAGTTTTTCATCATGCATCCATGACAATAATATCATATTTTAGGGTCACATGATGTGACCAACGATGCATTTTAATGTCATGCAATAAAGACGCAATAGTTTTAAGTCATGTGGGACCAGGCGGAAAAGTTTAATGTCGTATGTCTTAAACACATACAGGAGAAACGAGGTATTAGGGGTAATGCACATGACATGATAAATCATACTCGATGTGAATGAGGATGTGGTCCACATCACACCATGCACAATTACAGGGATGAAACCTCGAGATGAGGGGCCATATAAGTTCATAGAATATGGGGCTAGACCTGTAGACGAAACATCTAGGTGTTCCTATGTATCCCATGAGGATGAGAATTAAGCAATATGTAGTTCTAAGAATTCATTTTAACATCATGCAGGATGTAATAGTTTAAGGTCATGTTGGACCATATACAGTTTAACGCCATGCAAGATGGCATATAGTTTAAGGTCATGTGGGAAAGGAGGTAGGAGGGACTAGCTCTTAGAAGGGCAGTATGTGGTGTGACTATTTCACACCCAATGTGAATGAGGATTTAAGCCCATACATGCCACACCACGGAATCCTATATGAGTAGGGGCCTAAAAGTCTGAACAAAAGAGATAATTAGTGGAACCTGAGTTAGACCCAAGGTCGATATTTCTGGGCATTCCTATGTATCACATGAGGATGGTAATCAACCCATATCTAGTTTTGGAAAATGTCGTATAATGAGATCTTAGTTTAAGGTCTTAGAGCTTGGACTAGGAAGATGTAAAACTCTTCCAAGTAAGTGAAACCCTTAATCCAATCCCTAAGCCCACGTGAGCTATGATCGATGTAGGAAAAAAAGGCGAAGAAGGTATTTGCAACACGTGGAATGCATGAATGAGGGAAAATTGTGTGGAGCCCCAAATTATGCCTCACCATGGCTTGTCCTTCCAACACATGAATGCGCATTGAGGGACAACATCAAGAGTGTCATAATTCCACTTGGACATGATTAGTGGAAATAGATGTGAATCATGTGAATGATATTTAGGGTTTAATGGGTTTTGTGTGAAGATGGACGATAACTATTGACCATGTTCGAAACATAGTGTCCATGTCATGTGACCTAGAATAGGAACAAAAAACGAGCTTCAACCGCTGTCCATATTCGCAACATGGGATTTGTATCAATTTTTCATTTGAAGCCCTTGAGAACATTGGCATGAAATGGTAGGAGAGCTCTTTAGATGAGGATCCATGCCATTTTGGGGTCCTTTTGGATGTGATAGATGAAGAAAACCAAAATGAAGGGGACAAGAATCCTGAAAAATGGGTGAGAGCGTGTCTAGGTAGAATCTTACACTCTAGGTTCAGAACCAGAGTACTCCTGGGCACATTTGTGAATCACCGGAGAGGGTTGAGGAGCCCAACTTAAGAGCATATGACTTAAAAAGATGAGTGTAGAACAGGGGAGTGAAGGGATCTCTGGAGAAATAGGTACGTGGCATGGTTGTTACAAACCCAACATGAATGAGGATTTAAGCACATACCACACTGTATACCCCTCCCCTAAAAGGACTCAGGCCAAGAGTCCAGAATGATAAGGAGGTTTTTAAGAGGTTGGGTTGGACCCAAATACTGGACTTTTGGGTAGTCCTTTGTATCCCATGAGGATGGGAATCAAGTCGTACATTGTTCTAGAAATTCCATGCAATTTAACATCTTATGGTGAGCATGATAAGAGCTTGGGGCTAGGCCTACAGACAAAAATATCTAGGCATTCCTATTTATCCCATGAGGATTGAAATCAAGTCGTATGTAGTTATGAAAAGTCCATGAAGTTTAACGTCTTACGGTGGGGATGATTGGAGCTTGGGTTTGGGCCTATGGACAGAAATATCTAGGCGTTCCAATGTATCCCATGAGGATGGGAATCAATTCATACATAGTTTTGGAAAGTCCATGTAGTTTATTTTCATGTGGTGATGATGAGGGATAATTGAAGAACGAGAGGGGCACATGGGGCGGTCATTGTAAACCTGGATCTAAAGGGGCCAAAGAATTTTATGCTACACCATGTGGGATTGTCCGAGAGAACTACACCCAGGGGTAGTCAAAGAGAAAAATTAGGGTTGGGCTCACGTCTAAGAATTTCTAAATATCCCATGAGGATGTGAATTAATCCATACGTAGTTCATGGAGGTTCTATGTAGTTTAAAATCATGTAGGAAAGACATTGGATAGTTTAACTTTTTGTAGGACCATCTATACTTTAACGTCGTATGAGACAACATACAGTTTAAGTTCATGTAGGCTCAGACAGTTTAAGGTCATGTAGGACTATAATGGTACTTTTTGTGCTCGTACTTTAACATCATACAAGAAAAACTATTGAATATTTTTACGTCTTTTAGTTCGGACGAACTGTACATTTTAACGTCTTGTGGTATGGACAGAACAGTTTACGGTCATGTTGGACTAGGTACCGTTTAACATCCTACAGGATGACATACAGTTTAATGTCATGTGGGACATAATATTTTAAGGTCATGTAGGACCCCGTTTTCCTAGGAAAATTATTTCTTGAGGAACTTGGAATTTTTGGGAGGAGTTATATGCTCTCCATACATGGTAACCAGGGAGTATGTGCCATTGGGATAAACCTTGTGAATTATGTATGGTCCTTCCCATTTGGGATCCAATTTGGTTGGTTTTCATCTAGTTATCATCGGTGTTCTCAAGGCCAACACCAAGTCACCTTGCAATAAAGAGTTGAGGTGAACTTTATTGTTGAAATATCTAGTCATCTTATTCTGATGCCACTCCAGATTGTGTTGGGCACGAAGGCTATTCTTGTCAAGTGATTCTAATTCAGAAAAATGGGATTCAAATACTTTATCTGGTGATTGATGATCATAGACTATTGTGTTCAATGAAGGCAACTGAATCTTGATGGCAAGATGGACTATGTTCCATACACTAGGGAGTATGGCGTCACCTATGTGGAATTGCGAGTTATCGCCCGATTAGCCTAGAGGGTATTGGGGAGCTTGTCTGTCCAACAATTTTTGTTTTGACCAACCATTTTTTGTAGAATGTTAGGGAGGGTTTTATTTAATGCCTCGATCATTCCAATTTATTGTGCGTGATAGCAGGAGGTATGGTTAAAATGAATATTGTACTTGTTGTACAATTTATTTAACTCATCTAATCAGAAGTTTGTGTCATTATCAGTGAGGATGGCATGAGTGACTCAAAACCGGTAGATGATATTGGAGCTCACAAAGTCAACGATAGAATGTGCCTTGACCTCCTGGAGCGGGACTACCTCTGCCAATTTGGAAAATAAATCCATAAAGTTCAGAATGAACCTAAATTGGTGAGTTTTTGTCAGTTCATATGGTCCCATGACATAGAGTACTCAGACAGCAGAGGTCCAGGAGTACTTGGTTGTGTGGAGATGCTCCGGTGGCTGATGCACAAAGTTGGCAGGAATTTGGAATGCATGGGACCTCTTGGAAAACTCGATGCATTCATGGATCATGGAGGGAAAAATACCCCAGTCTCTGAATTTGGTGAGATAACTTCAGCCTAGTTTGATGAGCCCTGTAGGAACCAGCATGAACCTCCTGCATGACTTGAGAAATATCAGATCCTTGAATGCAATAGAAGAGAACCCCATTAAACCCATGCTTGTAGAGAATATTCTCAAGACCGGGACCACTCTGGAGGGAAAACTATAATGTGCGGCATCAAATTCTCTTGTGCTCGTCTCGATATACTGGAAGATTGCTGTTTTGGAGGTACTCGACCATGGAGGTTCTCCTTCCAGGAGCCACCTAAATCACTACATCTGGGGGACCTAGAGGTCCTGACATGGAGGTACCAGCAGTAAGGTATCTTACTTGTAGGCTATCATCATAATCTGGAATGACGTGGGTGATGAATCTATGGTTTTCCATCTAGATAATAAAATCATCATGTTCAAGCTCTTCAAGTGATGCATCTAGGCTGGCCAGGGCATTAGCTTGATTTTTTTTGGGATCGAGGGACATGGGTAACTTTGGGCTGAGATGGGAACCAGGCCATCATCTTGAGGGTGTGTTCCAACAGTGGCATGAGTTGTGGCTTTCTGATGACATAGTCACCGTTGATCTACTTGATGACTAGTTCAGAGTCCCCCTTCACATGAAAATGGGTAATGTCAATCTTGAGGGCCAGCTTGAGGCCAGTGATGAGCACCTGGTACTCTGCCTCATTGTTGGTGTAGCCTTCTGATAACAGGAATGAATACAGTATAATGGATTGTGCTGGGGTGATGAAGATGATGCCCAAGCCTACTCTGTTGATCCTAGGGTCAATGAACCTTCTGTCGGTAGGGCTCTAGTAAGCACCATCAAATTTCATTTTCCAACACAGAATGGCTTGGTCTACCGAGACGATTGCCTCATCAGAAAAGTCAAGGTCTAGAGACTCTTCTACATAATCTAGATGAGCGGTAAGAAAATATGCCAATTCTTTTCCCTTGATAGCCTTATGAGGAACAATCCTAATGTTGAACTGCTATAGAATCACTGCCCACTGAGCTAGATCTCCTATCAATAGGGGTTGTTGAGGATGTACTTCAGCGGATCCACTCGCGACACCAGGTGTACCTTGTGGTGCTGCAAATAATGTCACAATTTTTGTATGAAAAATATGAGTGCCAGGCAGCTCTTCTCGATAGGGGAGTATCTTGTGTCTGTATCAAGGAGTATGTAGGTGGGATAATAGAGCATTTTCTCTATTCCCTCATTGTTCTTCTAAGAGAGAAGTGCTCTGAGATATCATTACAGGGTGGTCACATAAAGGACTGGTGTCTTTCCAAAAAATAGCTATATCAAGACCAGAGGTTGAAGTAGATACTGTTTTATTTCCTCAAAAGTTGTCTGACATTCTTTATCCCACTAAAAATATTTCCATTATTCATGAGCTTAAAAAAGATCTTATACTTTCCATCCAAATTCACGATGAATCGGCATATGTAGGCTAAGTGGCCTTGGAAACCTCAAAGCTCATAGAGGTTTCTTGGGGGGCATATGGATGATGGACTTGATCTTCTCCGGGACATTTTTGATTCCCCTGTATCTGACAACAAAGATGAGAAAATTTTCAGAGGTGACCCCAAAGGCACGCTTCAATGGGTTCATCTTCAGGTGGCGGAAATGAAAGTAACTGAACCAATTATCAAAGTCTTTGAGATGGTCATGGAACTGGTGATATTTTACCACCATATTATCCACGTAGCACTCCACCAGTGTCCTAAGGATCAGCTGAAATATGAGATGCATATCCCGTTGACAGATGGCACCTTCTTTTTTTAAATTTAAGTGCATTATTTGGTTACAGAAAGTACCTTGTGTTTTCCTGGAGGCTGTAGAATCCTCATCCTTGGGAGACATTCAGATTTAGTTATACCTAGAGTACCCCTCCATGAAGGAGAGGTCCTGAAACCCAGCTGTAGCATCAATCAACAATTCCATCACAGAAAGCGGAAAATCATCATTCATACAATGACGGTTGAGGTCTCAAAAGTAGATTCATACATTGATCTGTTCATTATTCTTCTTGACTGGCATAATGTTGACTAGCCATCGGAGGTACTAGAACTCCTTAATGAAATTTGATTTGATGATCTTATCAACTTCAGCCTCGAACATGGCATCGTGAGAAGGGTGAATCTTTTTGGGGAGCTACTTAAACCCATAGTGATTTTCTAGGAGACCGAGGTGACGGATGAATACCATAGGATCTATCCCTTTCATCTCTCATTGTGTTGTTTGAAGAAGACCACATACTGTTGTTGCTCTTTGATAGACATAGCAGCACTGATCAATGTGGTATTTGGATCTACCTCCCTACCTAGGTTCACATATACCAATTCATTGACCGTGGTAGAGACTCCCTCTTCAAAAGTGGGGGGAGTATCCTCTAAATCCTATTCTTCACTTATTGAGGAGGGATCCTCGGCAGGAGTAGTTTCCTCTGAGTCAACAGATCATGATGGGAGACTGGTACCATCTTGAGCAGTGGTGGACACTACATCGGGAGACTCCTGTTCTTCTGAAACCATATCGATGAAGGCTGTCTATATAATCCCATCTAGTCTTCATCCCAAGGAGACATGCTTGATGATATCAAATAAATAGTGGTACATCAGATTGATCTGGTTTATCCCAGCCTATAGAAACAAGCAAGTATGTAGTATTATCATTTACATGGGGTGGATATCCCAATACCTTATGGGTGTAGGGGGATTTGGGATCACCCAAGAATAATTCGTGTAGGAGTATGAGGTGATCTTCTGGTGTCTCTTAGACTTGCGAATGTGCTCCCCTCTCATTCCATAACTCAAAAGTATTGTAAAATTTTCCTCATAGTTTTCAAAAGATTATTTGTCCTTTTTCTTTATCTCAAAGAACTAATTATCCATCCTCTAATAATGAATATGAAAAAATTAGTTTTTAAAAATTATTTTATTTAAATCCTCCACAAATATGGATTCAATGTCACCTACTTTCTACATATTCTTGATAATATTCCACCATTGATCTACTTCACCTTCCAAATGGCTGATAAAAAATGAATGTATCATGTTCTGAACACTAGAGGATAGAAAATATATTTTCAGTGGTGCTGATCCATTTTTCATCAATTACTAGATCATAAGACTCACTAAAAGAAGATGTATGTAGACTTATGAATGAATATATAGAATTTTCATCACTCATTAACTTCTTTGGAAGACCAGTATTATTTATATATTGAGAAATATGTGTGAGTATAACAAATTTATTTTGCAGTACATATTTCGTAACTACTAGTTTTCTCAGAGGAATATCATTTCATTTTCTATCACATTCATCATTACCATAATTTCATTGTGTTCTAGACATTGAAAAAAACTAAAAAAATTGTGAGAAACACTTATCATATTATAAAACCACATAGCCAGGAAAAATCTTTTAGAATATCTAAATTAAGGAAATGTCTTTAAAATTTATGACACCTTTTGTTTAACCTAATACATTAATGATCATCATATATTCAAATCCTTCATTATGGATCATAATGAAAATTTTATTTAACCAAATAATTTCTCCCCAAGACTTGAAAACTAGATGTGCAGCAAGGCCCACTTTTATATACTAGGTAATTTACAGTCCAAAACTAAAATTACATTTTAAAGTTATTAAACATAGGTACATCTATTACAAAACCACATCCACTTGTATTATTTAGATAGGTGTATATTTATTGGTAAACAAAATAATCTATTCCTTACTAAAATATTAGGATGTTGCCATATACTTAGGATTATCCTAAGGGTTCTTAAAAAAAATTATCATCCTAGTATCCAAAGTTTATCTAAATCTATATTATAATAAAAACTATAATGACTCAATATTTTCATGCATAGGAATTAAATCATTTTTTGATGAACATTCATTACATTACACATACACATACTTGATAATAATAATGTTATAGTGCCTTTAGAAACTTGGAAAAAAAACAAATAGTTCATAGGTTAGCTACAATATATCTCACTATGTTCTTCATAATTAGGACCCATCATAAAAAAATCATTCAAAATACATTTCTTCATAACCTTGGTAAAAGATGCATAATAAAGTGTGAGCTTGGATAATTAGTATAGGTAAATATGGGATATACATATACATAACATTAGAAGAAGAGTATATGAACATGATCATAGAATTTGAAAACCATACCATTCATATCAAATATCGTAATCTTGGGTCATGGATTAAAGTGTTGTGGTTCATAAGACATGAATCATAATTTAATCAAATAATATGATCCATGGTAGTATAACAGTGGAATAATACATGGAATTATGGAATTATATAAGCATATAAAATTATTTCCATATTAGTTCATGATTCATTGTCGAGACTATCATAGTAGAATGGGTTCACTCCCCGAATCATTTTAGTAATCAATGTTTACTTCCAAGACTATCATAGTATATAAAGTTCTTTATTGAACAAGGTTCACTACCCATTCTAGTCCAATTTATCTCACGAGATATGAATCTTTACCTAATGAATTGAAGGGAGATATAGGTCCCACCCATCACATAATAGAAATCATATATATTCATGACACAATATCTTAAAAACTTAATCATATCAAAACCAATGAATAGAAAAAAATTATAAACATTTGATCATATAATTATATATAGAAATGAAATAGGTTTCATAATCATTCCATCATCTCATCATAACATAAACCATGGAAAAAGAAGTGGGTTTCATATGAATTTTACCTTGGTATAATCCATGGTAGAGAGACTGGTTTAATAAAAATCATTTCATTATAAAAATAAACCATTTTTAGAAAAAATAGAATGATAACCTTATATAATATCTCTATTAAATCATAAGTACATAAAATGATTTAATTTTAAATGTAAAATTTTTTTGTAATAGAAATCACTTGGAAATATTTATGATGAAAATATCATTTCTTTGAAAGCCGGTTTTTTAAATTAAAATTAATAGAATACTATGTAATTAATTTTATTTAAAAATAATAATTAATAGGATAGTAAATAATGTCCATGAAATTGTGAAACTTTTTTCATGTCATATGAATTAAAATAAGGACTCCTTTCACATTTTCAGAAAAATCTAAATGGTCCTTATTTGGAAAATAAAATGAAGAATCCTTTCAGAAAAAATAAAAATTTAAATTTTGGTAAAAATGTCATTAGTAAATCATTTTTATATTGTTAAAATTATTTTTGAAAACATTTTTAGAAAACTTTGTTTTAGAAAAAAAATTGATTTCTGACTGAAGAGAGAAATAATATGGTTTTTCTAAAAAAATAGAACTATTAAGAAAATAAAGATGAAAAATGAAGGGAAAAATAATTTTTCATGAAATAACCCAAATATAAGAAAACTCATGAGTTTATTGAGATATTTATCATCATTGAAATCATATTCATGAACAAACCCAATAACTGATGAGATTGTGACATAAAATCTCTATCACTTTGACATCTTTTTAATTGTATGTACCAATAAATATTATCATCAAATAAAAAATTAAAAATAATTAAAATAATTATATTTAGGATATAACATGTAAAAGGGTATCTATATACTCCTCATAAAATAACATAGTTGTATAACATAACATATGTCTCAATGAAAGAAAATTGAGATAAAAAATCTTTACCTTAAGTCCGTACATCCATCATACACATTCAAACCTCCTGTAGAAAAGAATATAAGTTTATTATAAATAAATTAATGTTCCATAATTGTATATATTTTAACATATATGATTTATTTATGACCTTTTATTACATGTTTTTTAATAAATTCATAGTAAATTCATGTTTCAGCCAATAATTTCTTTTTTCATGTATATTTTTATTTGTTATTTTTGGTACTCTTATATTTACCAGGTTTACATGATCTATAAAATTTTAGACATGATATCAATATCATATATATTCATTATATATTTATTTTGCGTAATCTATAAATTTTATATGTAGAAAATGAAATACATCGTTCTTAGAGATAGAAGGTCTTATGTAAACATGAACAACGCTTCCATTTCCTCATAAGATAATGTAAAAGAATGATAAATAATATATTAACATTATAGAATAATATATATGTTATATAAATTACATATATTCAATAAATTTTACCCTTATTATCTTCCATGTAAAATTTAATTGAAAACAGATCACATTACTTCATGAGGCGAAATTCCGCCATACACACAAATAACGCTATCGTATTCTCTATAGAATGGAAGGTATAAAAAGTAATATATGATAATATATTTAAAGAAGTATATTTATGTTACAAATATAATATATATATATATATATTATATCCATTATCATACCCAATCATTAGAGTTGTTGATTGAAATGTGTTACATGGGTTTGTGAGGTGGTAGTCTACCATACACAATAGAGAGGTTATGGTTTCTCATTTGAGGGAAGAGGAGATAGATTTAATTCATTCCATTTAAAAAAAATATTATATCAGTATACATAATGTATTGATGATTTTTTATGATATTGTTTTAAAAAAACTTTGTAGGTGGATGAAGAAATAAAATAAAAATGATCATTGAAAAACATTTCCTTTTATTCAGGTGACCTCCTTGGGCTTACCCCAAAAATCATACAAGTATGGATTTATGATAAATATAAGGACTATTGGATGATATTTTGGATGTATTTATGAGAGTTTTGTAGTTATTGTCCAATAAAAAGAATTTTGGAAGTGTGAAGTAGAGAGGAGAGTGTGTGTCTTTTTATAAGTGAGTTGACTGGCACACATGTAGTTTTTGAAAAGAAAAAGTTTTATCCATGTCATGACTACCCCAAGCCCACCTCCTGAAGGCCAGGGGCTGTAGAATAGTTTTCAAGGCATTAAAATGCAAGTGGGAGGTATTTTCCTGAGTACATATATACACATGCACACCCAACCACACCCTAACACATAGAAAAGGAGAAATAAGTACCACTAAAACAATGTTGAGTGGAAATAAAATTGAAAGTAAGTGTGCCAGAATACAAATCCAAAAAAGAACTAAAAATAGCAAGTACAAAAAGGAAAATCTGATGGCCATCCACCGAAAAAATGATCTGATCATGAGAATAGTGAAGCTACTAGAAGCCTATGTAGTATGTCTTGTCCGCCTGGTCCTACTGGGGCCCGCCTGGTCCTAGTCCTGTCTCCCTGTGCACCATTGTTAAAATGTCGATTGTCTGCACTAGACACAAAATTTCTAGGTGAAACCCATCTAGGGGTGAGCAACACAGTACTCGTTGTCTACCCCAAAACAAAAATTAAATACCACACAGGAATTCATTAAAGTAAATCATGAAACACAAGATAGCTCACACCAGGTATATTCTAAGATAGTAAAAGTAGCATCATCAGTCACATCATCAAGCACCTCGTCTATTAGAGAAATTATCTTCTAACAAGTATAGTGGCCCTTCTAAGTCATGAAGAAGTGCTTCCCACTAACTGTGTTCTGCTTAGGTACACCTCCTCACTGTGTACCATGGGCTTGAAAAGTCACAAAAAAGTACTTCCTGCTAATCTTGTCCAACTTAGGTACTCCTCCTCGTCGCATATCATGGGCCTATAAAGTCATAGATAAGTGATTCCCAACATGTTCCTACAAAGACATAGGGAATTTCTTCCCACTAGGCTATGGTCGAGTCATTCAGAGATGAAAGTCAGTAGTCCTCAGGTCTCAGCCAACCGTAGGGTTCTGTACGTAACGCATTTGGGAGAACTGCTCCTCAAGACCTTAGTCACATTTCAACTACCGTGAAAGTCCCCAAATATCATTTAAAAACCTCCACCTTGACTAGAGGTTCCCAAGACCTCAAACGGCTTTTCAATCGGACACACGGTTTGCAAGATACTTGTGTTTTAGTAACCTGAGGACCGGTTATGACAGGGCCCAGGCGGACCCGATCAGACTGACCTGACCAACCCATCTCAGTGGTCCCATATACACCAGTTTAAGATCGGCCGACTCGACCTGAACCATTTTGGGACTGGGTCGGTCTAGTATGGTCTAGCCAATGGGTCAGGTGTAATTGGCCTCGTTGGACCCGGTTTGGTTTGGCCGAGGGTCTAGCCCGCCGGGTCGCCCGGAAACCCAGTCTAGTCAGGATGGACCAAAGGGAATGGGTCTGGCATGCCGATAGAGGTCAGGTCCACTAGGTTGCGGGACCAGCCCGCTGGGTTGCAGGTCTAGCCCACCGGGCGAGTCCGTCCCACTGCCTGGGGTACGACCTGAGGCCCGGCCACATGAGGCAGTTGGGGTGCGCCGCCTGACCGAGATGCGGCAGCAGCGCTGCATCCCACCCACTCCACTGGCCCCACAGATGTGGGGGCCCTCCACCAGCGGTTGATGGACCATGGGTTGTTGGCACCCGGTTTTCCCAAAAGAGGGCCACCCTCTTCCACGCAGCACCCTCTTAGCACGAGAATTCCCACTGATGGGGTTAGTTGGTCGTGCCTCCTACTGTTGCGGCATGCTTCCATCCTCCAGCACGGTCGGCGATGGCCGGCCGCCTCTACCATTTTCACAGACAACATTGGTCGATCTACGACGCCGCCTCACCAGTGATTTTTCCCCAGAGGCCCCTTCTGCGGTCCACCGAAGTTGCTCCGATGGTCCATTTTATGATTCGTCTATGCCTAGGGGCCTCTCAGGTCACCTTCATCCCTGCTGAGGCCCCATAATCGAGTTTCCGCCACTTTGGTAATTCAACCACCAAGAACGCACAAGCGGAGATACTTTGTCCTTCTTCGGGTTAGCCCGGTCCATCCACATTATAGGTTTCAGTAAAGGGGGGATTCGGGGATTATAATTCATCCATTTCATGTAAGTTTTGAATCTAGAATAATGAATCCCTAAGAAAAAGTCACCCTCCCACATAACACATGAATTGTGGATCAACTTGTTCGTGGGTTGATCCGCATTTGTCATTTATAAAAAGAGAATAATGGGAAAGAACTTTGAAATAAAACTCAAACCCCTACCTATTTGATGTTCTACGTCGAAGTGTTAATCCTTTAAGATTCAAGATGTTGATGTTGTCACTTCTGGCTTCATTCTTCAAGGTTCGTTGAAGTCGGTGAAGTCTCTCCGGTGTTCTTTTTCATTCTTCATTGGAGAGTAATTCCCATTGGAGATTCATTAGAGAGTCTCCAAGGTTTAATTACACATTATCCAACATGAAAAAAGAAGTAAATGAAACGAAAGCGCAACATCGTTGTGTCAATTACTAATTCTCATTAAATGGGCCACATTTAATGATCCACATTTATTGATTCTTTATAAAATTAGTGTCGTGGTTTAAAACAATCCATTATTGGTTCTCCATTAATGTGCCTCACCGCTGCCTCTTTACAGAATAGTAGAATTGTCGTTATCCACCCAACGGTGAGAAAGAAATAAAATAATTACATTAAAATATTTATTATTTTTTCTTGAAAATTCTGAAAAATAACAATTCCTCTCGGAACTTTCTGGCTGATGTTAAGTCATTTCTAGGTGAATCCCAGCATTTCGAATTCAACAGTGCCCTCTGATTTTCGATTCAAGCACTGATTCAAAAGATAGAAAATTTTGCTTTCACGTTTACTGAACGTGCCTTTAAAAAGTTCAAAATTCCATTTCGGGCTTTCTGGATCTCATAAACACGTAAAATAAAATTTTTCGGTCTCAAAATAATTCCATTTAATTAAAAACAATACATGGAATTTCTAAGACATTACCTTCTAACAACCTTAGAGATTTAATTCCCTGAAATCCAAAACAAAACTAATCAAACAGATCGGGGTACTGATCACAAATCTAAGCCTTCCGCTCCCATGTTCTCTCATGGATATTTCTGTGCTGCCACTGAACGCACACCATAGGAATCGACTATCCTCATAGGACTCTCTCCTATCGATCCTCTATCTCCACTAGGAACTCTACAAACATCTATCCAACATAAATGTCCAGATCACCCCATTCGATGATGTGTAATGGATCATGCACGTACCTCTTCAGCTATGACATGTGGAAAACATCATGCACCCAGTGCATCTATGGGGGAAGATCTTGGTGGTACACCACCTCACCAACTCTTCTCAAGATCTGAAAGGGTTTGATGAACCTCAGAGATAGCTTGCCTCCCCATCCAAATCTATGAAATCCTTGACAAGGTGAAAGTTGAAGGAAAACATGATCACCCTCCTCAAATTCCAAGGGTCTCCATCTCTTGTTGACATAAGATTTATGCCTGCTCTATATAGTCCTCATCCACTCCTCGATGATCTACACTATCTCAATGGTATCTTGTACCAACTCCAGACCCATGAGTGTTGGCTCCCCTTCTTTTGTCCAGCATATAGGTGATCTGCAAGGTTTCCATTATAAGGCCTCAAATAGTGTCATTACGATGGTTGAGTGATAGCTATTGTTGTACACAAACTCTTCCAGTTGTAGATGGTCCTCCCAACAATGACCAAAGTCAAGTACACAAGTCCTATAGGGTTTTTTTGGTCCACTCTGTCTGACCATCCGTCTTGGGATGAAAAGTTTTGCTCAAACATAACATCATCCTGGATGCCTCCTGTAATCACTTCCATATCCAAGATGTAAAGGGGGAATTACAATATTATATGATCATCAAAGTCACCCTTTGAAGCCGCACTATCTCCAAGACATAGAGGCATCCCAACACATTTACTGCTCCATACTCCCATATGGGTAGGAAGTGAGTCAACTTGGTGAGTTGGTCAATGGTCACCCGTGTAGAATCATAGCCTCTTGAAGTACATGGTAACCCCATCATGAATTCCATAGAGATACCATCCCATTTCCACTCTAGAACCTCGAGTGGCCGGTCCAAGGCTGTTAGAACCTGATACCCATCTTTCACTTGTTGACAAGTGAGGCAATGTGAAATGAACTCAGCCACCGCTTTCTTTATCCACGACCACCAGTACTGACGTTGTAGGTCTTGGTACATTTTCTCCACTCTAGGATGTACATCCAAATGGGACATATGGAACTCCCTCAACACCTCCTCTTATAAAGCCACTAGTACTATGGTGTGCCATCTAAAAAAGATGATGTGCACCCCACCTATCGAAAATCTATCAGGAGCTCATCCTAAGGATAACTGAGCATGTTGGTCCTCGTAGTCAACATCTACCAAGTGTGACTCACTAACTCATTATAAGAGTGGGGGAGTAACAGTCATTGATTGAATATAAGCATCTTCAAAATCATCCACGAAGGATATCTGCATTCTGGCTAAGTTCTTTGTCACCTCACTCAACAGCTGCAATCCTGTCCTCCTTCTGTGCACTTCTACCACCATGTTCTCATTTCCATGAGTATAGAATATCTCAAAGTCATAGTTATGGAGGATTTATATCCATCAATCTTGTCTCAGGATCAAGTCCTTCTAGGAGAATATATACTTGAGACTCTTATGGTCAGAGTAAACTGTAAACCGTTCACCCATCAAGTAGTGCTACCACATCTCTAAGGAAAAGACCATTGCTGCTAACTCCAGGTCTGTGTCACATAGTTCTGCTCATGCTGTCTCAATTATCATGATACATAGGTGATCATTTCCCTCTCCTGCATCAAGAAACAACACAGTCCAATCCCTGATGTGTCACAGTAAACTACATACCCAATGCCCTCCTCTGGTAGTCTCAAGATGGGGGCACTAGTCAGTCTACGCCTAAGATCATGGAAACTCTTATGGAATTTTTTCATCCACATAAAGGGGTTTCCCTTCCATGTCATTGCTGATAAGGGTGATTCCACCCTATAAAATTTGGGTACTAACCTCCAATAGTAACCAGCCAACCCCAAGAAGCTACACACCTTAGTCACGCTCCTGGGTGGCTCCTAAGAATGTATTGACTCTATCTTCACTGGATCAACTGCAACTCCAGCCTCTGAGATGAAGTGCCCCAGAAAGTGGACTTCCCAAATCCAAAACTGAAACTTTGAGAGATTACCATAATTTTGGTGCTCTAAGAGTGTATCCAGGACCATCCACAGGTGTGTACCATTCTCCTCCTCCGACAATGAGTACACAAAGATTTCATCAATGAAGACCATGATGAACCGGTCCTCGTAAGGCTAGAATATCTTGTTTATGAGGTCCATGAACACTAATGGAACATTATTCATGCCAAAAGGCATCCACAACAACCCATAGTGGTTCTATCAGCACCTGAAGGTTCTCTTCAGTATATCCTCATCACGTAACCAAAGTTGGTGATAGCCTGATCTGAGGTCTATATTTGAGAACCATTTCGCTCCCTTCAACTGGCCAAAGATTTCATCAATTCTCGGTAGTGGATACTAATTATTCACAGTCACCTGGTTCAGGTGTTGTAAGTCCATGCAAAACCTCAAACTCATGTCTGCCTTCTTGGTAAAAATCACTGGGGATGCCCATGGTGAAACATTGGGCCTTACTAACCCCTTCTCCAACAAGTCCTCTAGTTGTACCCTCATCTTGCAAAGCTCTGCAGGAGCCATAGAATATTCTAGTGTGGATATCGGTGTCATCTATGGGTACAGTTCAATGCAAATGTCTACCTCTCTATGAAGAGGTAGTCCCAGAACATCCTTAGGGAAATCATCCTCATACTCATCCACCAATACAAGAAAGCTCAGACTCCTCTCATCCACTATACAGAGGGTGAGGCTTTCCAACTGGTGAGTGATCAGCTAAACACTCCTCTAATAAATCTTGTCCTACACTGGAAGGGTTTCCATATTGTTGATAAAGAAGAACTTAGTCCCATATCCACAGACACACCTCACTGTATGCCTAAAATAGTTGATCTAGGCATAGATTGTAGATAACCAGTCCATACCCAGGATGATTTCTTGAGACCTAGATGTTGCTACTAGAAGATCGCAGCCAAAGATCTCACCTCCTAGAGTAAGATCACACTTCTAGTACCTATTTGTGATTGATGAATCCCATCCCATAGGAGTATCTACCCATAAGGATCGAGCCAATGACTCCACCAAAATATCCAATCTTCAAAAGAGATCCATGGAAAGGAAGTAGTTACTAGAACCTGTGTCTATAAGTACTACAGCTGGGGTGGAGAAGACATAGATCGTACCTTGGATCATCTCTGAAACAATGTGATCATTAGCCTCTGCTTCCTGAAGCTACTCGCACCCATGTTTGTCTGCTCTCTTAGGTCGGGGTGGACCACCTTGGGGTGGTGATGGTAACATCTCAAATCATCTCCCGCCATGGGCTGCTCATCCCAATCCCATGCCATGTCTACCTCCTCACTTGAACTATTGTCGCTATCTCACCAGCCCCTCGACCATCTGCTAGTCATCAGTTTAGTGGGTCAGGAAGTCATGATCCATGTGTCTATACCCTCCGCATGAATAGAAAATCATGCTTCCTGGTTGACTCCCTCTAGTCTAGGATCCTCACACTACTGACCCTGAGTCTTGGGGTCGTCCCCTAAAAGACCTGTCCCACTTGGTCACTCGCATCTATTGTCCACTTCCTGTCAAAGACTCTACCGCCTAGGGTTTGCTGACAGCTCTAGCTATGGGCACTTACTCCGCCAAGAAACTCTCAACTAGAAGGGCTCACACCAGCACCTCGACCTGGGTAGGGATGCTGAGAGATAACACTGATGCTCTGATCTCCCACGTGATTCCATGGTCAAATGCTCAAGCCCTAAAGAAAGGGTCTTGAACCATGTCTGTGGAGTAGGGAGATAGCTTGATGAACCGTGTTGAGTACTAAGATACCATGATGTTTCCCTTCAGAAGGTGAATCATCTCCTAAAATATCGTAAAGAACATGTTTTCGAGAGAAAAAAAACCACCTGAAAAAGCCACCCAAAGTATGAGCAGGTAAGGGTCGCCTCATCATGTGTCTAGGTGGTCAAACTCCACCATATCCCTATTGATCCCTACATTAGGCTCAATTTTGAGATCACCATCTGTTCATGTGGTGTCCTCACTAGGCGTAAGACTTACGTCACAGCCTCCAGCCAATCCTCAGGGACATAAGGATCTGTCTCTCCCGTGAACCAGGATGGTCTATGTCTCTAAAACTCAAGAATGGAAATGAGCCTATGAACATCCTCTACCAGAACCATTGGTAGTAGATGTTGAACATCGAGTGGTGGTAGCGCTGGTGCACCACCCAGTGGGTCCATATATAGGACTGGTCCCTGAACGGATGCCTCAAAGCTAGGTGGGATTTCCTCACAACCTCGTATTGGGATCCTGACTGGTCGTAAACATGGTGGTATCCTAAAATAGATCAAGATGTTCCATGGTCAGAAGTTTATACCTGGTGAGATGAATTTTATTTAAAGGAACATAAGGAGACACTTATGCAACTAGTTTTTTAGTTTATAGAGCTGAAAAGCAGAATTCAAGGTCCTCATGTATGGATACGTCGATCGTCGCAACAACACTGGACTCCCCGAATCTTAAAGTCAGACTCGAAACACTTAACATGGTTTCCCCAAAAAAACACAAACTCCCAGTCTTTGTAGTAGGACCGACCGCCCTCTAATACAACTTTGTCACGACTCGTCCCCCAAGGCCTACGTTGTGAATACCCCAAGCCTGCCACTCAAAGGCCATGGGCTGCTGTCTAGCACCAAAGGCATTAACATACATGTGGGAGGAATTTTCTGGAGTACTTGAACAAACAAAAATTCCCAAACACATCCCAACACATTGGAAGGGAGAAACAAGTACCACCAAAATAAGGTCGAGTGCAAATACAACTGAAAGTAAGTGGGTTAGAATACAAACCCAATAAAGAATAGAAAACAGAAAGTAAAAAAAGAAAACTTTGATGTCCATCTTCATAAAACCCCACCTGATCATGAGAGTAGTGAAGCTACTGGAAGACGAAGTAGTATGTCATGTATGCCTGATTCTACTAGGCCTCGCCTAGTTCTAGGCCACCAAGTCCATCATCGTAGTGTTTGTTAGTCCTATCTCCCTGAGCACCCCTATCCAAATGTCGGTTGTCTTCACCAAACACAACACGTGTCGGAAAAGCCTATGTAGGGGTGAGTAACGTAGTACTCAGTAGGTACCCCAGAACAAAAAGTAAAGACCACACAAAAATTCCTCAAAGTAAAGCCTGAAACACAAGACATCTCACACCAGGTATATTCTAAGATAGTAATAGTAGCATCATTTGTAACATTGTTTAAAACCTCTATTATTGTATAACTCCTCCTCTAATGAGTAAATTGGTCCTTCTAGGTCATGAATAAGTGCTTCCAACTAACCTTGGATTTCTTAGGTACACCTCCCCACCGTGTACCGTGGGCCTGAAAAGTCACTGAGAAGTGATTCCCACTAATCTTGGTCAACTATGGTACTCATCCTCATCGCATACCATGGTCCTAAAAAGTCACAGAAAAGTGACTCTCAACGTGTTCCAATAAATTCATAATGAATTGATTCTTATTGGTCCATGGTCAAGTCATATAGAGACAAAAGTCAATAGTCCTCAAGTCTCAGCCAACTGTAGGGTTCTGTACGTAGTGCCCCTGGGTGAAACACTCCTCAAGCACATATTTGCATCTCAACATCCATGAAAGTCACCAAATAACATGAAAAAAGATCTGAATCGTTAAGAGGGTCCCAACCCCACAAACATCTTATCAATCAGATGAATGGTTTTCAAGGTACATGCGTTTTAGTAACCAGGGGGCCGATTGTGACGGGGCCCGGTCTGACCCGGTTGGACTGACCTGAACAACTTAGCATAGGGGTCCCACATAACTCAGTTTAACATCGAACAAATCGACCTGAACCGGTTCGGTTCTGGGTCGGTATGGTCTGGTCTGGCCAATGGGCCTCACTGGACCCAGCCTGGTTTGGCTGAGGGTCCAGCCTGCCGGGTCGCTCGGTGACTCGGTCCAGTCCGGCCCACCCCGAAGGGAACGATTCTGGGCTGTTGGACTTCAGGACTGGTTCTCTAGGCTATGGTCCCCACCTACCAGGTGGGTATGGCCCGCTGGTTGGGGCGTAGATCCTCGACCTGTGGCCCGACTGCATGAGGCGGTCGGGCTGTGCCGCCCGACCGATAGGCAACAGCTCGGTCGCATCTCGCCCATTCTGCTAGCCCCGAAGATGTGGAGGGCCTCATTCTACCATCGATTTACTGTGGATTGTTGGTGCCCTGGTGGAAAAACATGGGACACCCTCCTCCATGTGTCGCCCACCTTGTGTCGTGATCCCCACCATCTTGGCCGATTGGCCACGGCCTCCCACCATCGTGGCTAGCAGACCGCGTGCCACCGTCCTCCAGTGTGGTCGGCAAGGTCCAGCCGCTTCTGCTACTATCACAGCCGGTGTGGGCTGGCCATTTCTTCCGGTCATCGGCGAAACCTTCCGAGGGCCACCAGAGTTGCTCTAGTGGTCCTTTTTACGATCTGTCTATTTCAACGGGCCTCTCGGGTCGCCTCTATCCTTTCTCAGGCCCTGAAATCAAATTATTGCCACTTTGAAAATGTAGAAACCAATAATGCATGAGTGGAGGTGCTAGAGCCTTGATCTTTTAGGCCTGGGACCTCTATGTTAGAGGTTTATTTCAAGGGGGGAGGTTATCAAATTGTTGTTCAAACAATACACGCAAGGTTTGAATCTCGAATAAAGGATCCCTAAGAAAAAGTCACCCTCCCACATAAAAAATGAATCACGGATCAACTTGTTCATGGGTTGATCAACTTTCATCATTTATATAAAGATAATAATGGGAAAGAACTTTGAAATAAAACTCAAACCCCTTTTTATTTGACGTTCGATGTCGAAGCATTCGACCTTGAGGATTCAAGATATTGATGTCGTCACTTATGGCTCTGTTCTTCGAGGATTTTCATAGTCGGTGAAGTCTCACCGACATTCTTTTTTATTATTTGTTGGAGAATAATTCCCATTGGATATTTGTTAGAGAGTCGAAAAGGGTTAATTCCATCATATCCAATGTGCCAAAATAATTAAAGGAAACAAAAGCACAATGTCGTTGCGTCAATTAATGATTCTCATTAAATGGGCCACATTTAATGAGGCACATTTAATAAGTCATTATAAAATCAATGTCATGATTTCAAACAAGCCATTATTGGTTCTAAATTAATTCACCTCATCGCCACCTCGTCGTTGCACCGTAGTTTTGACGTATTCCACCCAACAATGAGAAAGAAAGAAATTAATTCCTTTAAATTATTTTATTATTTTTTCTCAAAAATTCGGAAAAATAAATTTTCTACTTGGCCCTTACTGGCCAATAAGTCATTTCTAAGTGAATCCCAGCATTCTGAATTCAATAGTACCCTCAAATTTTTGATCTGAGCACTGCTTCAAAATATAGAAAATCTAGCTCGCACGTTTATTGAATGTACTTTCAATGAAGTTCAAAACTCTGTTATGGGCTCTCCAGACCTTAGAATCATGTGTTGTCAAATTTCATAGTCTCAAAATAATTCCATTTAATTAAAAAAGTTACACAAAATTTTCAAGACATTACATAAAATTTGGAACCTCTTAGCTTTTGTCTTTTCATTAGATATAATATTGGGATAAAATTGCGATATCTTAATGAGGAAACTATTAAACTCCATCACTAACTAATTCCCTTCATATATTTTGATAAAATATATTTATTTTTTCATGCTCATCGATTATGAGTAAAATTACTACGTGAAAATTTCCTTTAATTCTTTCTATTTCGAGACCTCCTTCTTTTTAGCCATTACAATTATGTCCCACAACATTCTACTCAAACCATCAAGATTAAAGATAATTAACTTTTCATTCACTAATTTGGGTGTGTGTAATAATTCAATAATCCACTCTATATTTCCAACCATTAATTAACCTCTTATGTATCATTTTTATATTTTAATAAAGGATGTTTTTAGTGAATAAATTTTTGGGTTCGATTCCTACCCATATCCCTCTGTGGATCAACCTCTCTATCCAGAATAGGGGAAAGTTACATACCTTGGTCCATAGATCAAACCATTCATATCACTATTTTAATCCAATTTTAATCAACTAGAGGGTTTCACTGCTATTTTCATTAGAATTACCCTATCAATGAATATTTGAAAGTCTTCTTAGGGCCATGTTACTACACATAAATAGAAACATAGACATAATAAAATGATATCCATGAATCAATTATATTTAGAATAATGTAAGTTAGATGGAATTATTTGGATACATATATAAATAATTATTATGATTATAGAACTCCAAATATTTAATGACACATTTCCAAATTAACAGTCACAACTCAAGGCTCTTCACAATTAGATCTAGTCATATACTCACTTAAAACATACCGCTTAAGTTTGCACATTCCTATCTTCTATATTGAAAGACTTCTAAAAATAAAAAGTGATAATATAATAAGGAAATATTCACTTTAATACTAGTTTATCATAAACTAACTAGGATTACCCAAAAACCCTAACCCAAGTTGATCTTGACATGACCCGATGGGAATTCCAATTCCCCATGTCTAGGGACAAATATATGGGCACCAACAATTACATGTGGGAAAAAACTTCAATAAATAACCTGAAACAATGTTATATAAAAATAAAATATTTTCGTATTCCAAAAACATATAAACATCTAAAAGGTATAATAAAAAGAAAAAAAAGTTCCATAATTATAATATACAACTAAAGTACACAAGAACTATGTCCCAACTCTATGCCACATGATGTCACCCCCAGAATCCCACACCCTTCTATTTTTAATGACTTAATTTTTTCTATATAAGAATTTAAAATATTTCTAATAATATTTCCAAAACTTGTCTCTATAAAGGTATGAGATTTTAAATCCTATTTATGGTAAAATTTATATTATAAAATTATTAATAATACTTTTACATAATTTTCTTGGAAATTTTGAATAACCCTTGAATAGAATCTTTGATTTGAAATATAAAACCATCATTGACTATGGAACAAAGTTTTTACCCTAGGTAAGATAAAAATATGCTCATCATCAGACATCTGGTTGAGGTGGTCATTGATGGATAATTTAAGTGAATTAATTAATTTTATTTATTTATTTACTTAGTAATCCAAAACATAATATTGTTCTATAAATATTCCCTTATGATGAATTCTTTGGGTTAGCCACATAATCATAAGAGGTTATAGAGGAGGAGTGGAAGATCATAATTGGTGGCGACAAATAGGGGATGTGTAATGAATATGGATATTGAGAAAATTGTATGATAGAAAACTAACATGGCAAGATCATCATTGACATTTCTAGTGAGCATATTCTTCTCCAATGATCGAGCCATTCTCTATGTTGGGTGTTCTCTTTGTAGTTTTATCCCCACCAATTTTGAGATGAAAGTTAACTAATCATTTTCCAAATTAATTCGCAGATCAATATCCATTGAGTTTTTCAACATATTATTTATCTTCATACATCTAATAATTTTATATTTATATATAATTTATGATAATTTTTATTTGATAATACCCTTTTTTTCCATCGACGATGGCCAAAAAAACATAGCAATCAATTTAGGATCACTTGGTGTTATGTGTCTCTATCGCACCACTCATGTATTTAATCATCTATAATCAGTTGGCTAGTGATTTTATGATATAATAAATTATCGATAATTAGGAATTCATTCCCTTGCATAGTAGATAATAGTCTCGATTTCATATTTGGGATTTCTAGAAGTGACAGGGGCATGTGATGACAATGATATCTCAAAGATGGATCAGGTAAGTGTGGATTTTAGAGAATGATTGAGAGGATATAATTAATTATCATTCGTAATGGTGTGTTGAAAATGGGATGGACCATACGGGTTTTTTCATCCTTGTGGCTGGTGTTGTGTTGAAGAAGCTAGTGGCAGCAGGTGAGGAGGACCTGCATGTTCAGGGTATTCAAGGGGAGGTACAGTTGTAGTTTCTGTTAGTTTAATTATAAATATAAGAGACTAATTAAATTAAATGGAGTTTAAATTTAATAAAATAAATGTAAATTGGGGGTGCATGACCCTATTACATGTGATTTTGTTGAGCCTTTACCCTTTTATGGATATAAATTATAATATTACTAAATATTTTATTATTATAATAATTTTTATCTTCTTTTCAGGAGAAATTGAGGGTAGAACCCCAAATTATAGAGATGGATGTATCCTGAGAGTGAAAACCTACCTATTGCATGAAATTGTGAATATGGTTGTAATTTCCTACCATATTTGCAATTATTTTTATTATTATTACAATTATAATCATTATTATTAATTTTATTATATTATCTTGAAGAGAGAGGGAGATGGGGGTTCATGGTACTAAGACATATAGAAACATGAATGTGGAGATGGGTTTGATAATGGATCACTCTGTTTTATTATTATTTAAAATAAATAATAATAATATAAATTATTATAATTATTGTGGAAATAATGATTTGATCATAACATATTTGTGTGACGTTATATTAAAAATATTTTTATGGAATCATGATTGTACTATTGAGGTTCTCAGCTCGAGACCAATGATAGATATTTTATTTTATTCATGTGGACCAGGCCCATGAAGTTATATATTCATGTGTTATGAAAAATGATATTTTTTACCAAGCAATTATTTTTGGAAAGTAAATATCCTATCCTGAGTATTTTTTCATTAGGATCACAATGGTATGATTTTTTTATATTCATGGTCTTTTCCAATGAAATTTAAATATATTTAATTTTTATCCAATCGTATTAATGATGAGGCCCACATGTTCATTTGACTTGTAGGAAGACTCTGATTTAGGATCAAGAGTAATCTACCCTAAGCAGTTTTCCACATTGAACATGATGATTACCTTAATTTTTGTTTCAAAAAAATAATGCCAGGTGATGTGAGAGAGGTGATTTGTTCCAAGTCTCTTAAATAGTATCAGTTGTGTCTATTCCCTTTTTGAGTATCGATTGGTTGAGTTCCATCTTTTATACCAGTTTAGGTGAGTTCCCTAATTCTTGAGTGAGTGGTTTTAGTCTATTAAAATAAGGGTTTAGTATATAATCTAGTTTATAGTTTTTATATTTTAGGCCCCATTATAAAATTATAATTTGTAAGAATCTATAAGGTCTAGAGAAATCATCATTATCATTGTTGCTCCTAGGTATGGTTGTTGGAATTAGTGTGACCAATATTTACTTGGTCATACATCCTTTATCAAGATGGATAAATCAAGTAGGATTAGGTGTTTTCCATGTGAGACTTGGGTGTGACCCCCTATCTATGTGTCATTCAATTCTGAGTTCTATCATATTCTTCCTAATATAGTTTTTCAATGAGATTGACCTATAGGATGAGCACCATTACTGTTATCTAGCCTCAAGGAGTTAGTTCAACTATAATTGGGTGTGACCTTAAAGACTTGAGTGGAATAATAGGTTGATGCATAGTTTGGTTAAGTTCATTGAGACTGGATGAATACTTTATGAATATCAATATCTTGGTTTTTTTATCTACGTCTCAATTATCCTTATTGAAATATCTTTGTGGTTATGAGATGAACTGTATTAAATGTTTTGTTTTTTGTGATTTTGGGGTGTCCTATTGGGAATTGTTATACTCATGCCTACATGGAATTTTCCTACACATATTGTGTCTAATGTAGATGAAATACAGATTATTAGTTACTATGATAGACCTAGTAACAGTGGAAGTTAGCAATATAGGGTGATGTTGACCATGTTCGGTGGTCAAACTCTGATATCTTGAGTTGAGCTATCCTTTTCTATGTTGTTTACATTTTTTGTCAGTTTTTATTTTCCACATGTATTTATGGTTGAGTGTGTATATTTTCATTTTATATAATTTTAATTACATTGGTTTTCATTGATATATATTTTTATAGAGGTTATTCATGAATTGTTTACACTCTATATATAAAACATTTTATTATACATATGCATTGTTTCATAGATATGGTTGTGTATCTATATACAACACTAAAAAGATAATGCCTCCCATTTAGTTTTTCTATTCTCAATACTTACCCCCAACCCCTATCTTATTGGAAGTAGTCTTGGGGTTGCAGAATATCAACTCTCTATCATATAGGTGAGACATGGTGGGTGGGTTCATTACACTATCTAATAAACCCACCACTATCTTATAGTGCCTTTCACTTACCTGCATCAGTTAAACAAGATCAACATACAAAAGAAATTGTATATAAGGTTTGATCAAAATATAAAAGTATGATCCCACCATTTTTTTATAAGAAAACTTTATAATATAAAACATTTATGCTAAAATAATTAAAAAAATACATTTGACATAATTTATTAAAAAGTATGAATATGTCACCATTTTAAAATTTAATAAAATATATCTATAATTGAGTTTCCAAAATATTTCATTAAAAACCCACTCAAACATTTAAAATTTAATCACTTGAGAAAAAACATGTTATATAAGTAATTCCAAGCTTATGAGTATCCTTATAACATAATTGTGATCAGAATTCCACTATGTGTGTACATTACCTAGGAAGAACTAGTTTAATTGGTAAGAGTTCACTCCTGACAGTTGATCATTTCCACAACATTGGAAATCAAATTCACACATTATAGTATTATAATTGGTTAGAGGAAGTGTTCATCCAAGAGGATAGATTCATGCCTCATCATTTATCACATTATGGTTTACCATTCTAGAATCATTCAACTGAATTTCATCTTTGAAACAACACAAAACATGATTTGAAACCATTTTTGTTAACAACGCTAATGGAGAAATACATTTTCAAAAAAAATTGGAAACCAACATATTTTATCATATTGATTCATATGCCTTTAAAAAATATTCCAAAACCATTTTCCATGGTAAGGCCACAAAAAATTATTTTGAACAATTTTATAAGATAAATTTGTGACCACATAAGAAAGGTTTTGTATGATGAAGATGAATCTTGAAAAAACCTACCTAAAACACTTATAATTTCAATGAACACAAGAAAAAAATGAGCTAGGACAATATTAGTGCCTTATGAATCAATAAGGGATCATAAATAATGACATCCAGAAAAAGAATCTATAATTAATCATTTTTGCACAAGAGACTCAGCCCAGTTGGTGAGGACTCCACAAGTGCATCCAAGATACCCGAGTTAAAAACTAGGTGGAGACATAATTTCTGAGTTATTGTAGAATTACTATAGCAGGTAATGTATCAGTCACTGTTTAGTATTTTAGTAGCTAGGACTATTCATCTGATTGGGACTTCAGGCCACCTCAAGGACTTTGGGCCACCTCAAGGCCTTATGCCCCCCACAAGGCCTTAGGGCCACCTCAAGGACTTTAGGATAGCTGAAATTGAGATTAACATCCAAGAAGAGTCTAAAAAATGTAGAATCCATATGAGGATTCAGAGAAAGCACATTCAAAAGAGTATAATCTTAAGTGGATTTTTTAAAAAGAGAGGGTACGACATTTTCCATCGCGACCAGCCTGTGCTTGCACAAGAAGCCTAGTTCAACTATCCATGAGAAGGTGGAGAGATGGAATCATGATGAATAATTTGGTGAGGGGAAGTTCCATGTAGTTATAAATTTATATTTCCTAATACCTACAAGTCATGTAATCTATATGCCTATAGGACTTTGAAGGGTTCCACATCATCCCTTTAAAGGGGGGGTTATCAAAAATCAATAAAAAAAGAAGGCCTTTGGGCTATTCGAGTATAATTCATCATGTCTATAATAATGGGAGGGAATGAATATACTTACAAAAATGATTCCCATAGAACATTCAACGATCAATGAAGATCCATAAAAAAATCCAAATCCATAATTGATCTATATGTAACCTAATTAGATGAAGTTACAAACTATAGATTTAGAATAAAATCTCAAATATAAGGTTCTATTTCGATATTGAATAGAGAATATTAAATAATCAATGAAGGTTGATAAATAAGGACCACATAACATTGAAATAATATATCCAACACCCAAAGATCTATCAAAATACACCATTGATATTTAAATAAATTCTAAAATATCAAAGAACATCATCCTTAGTTGAGATCCTATTACAAAAATGTAGAATAATATATAAGAGGTTTTTTTTGTCATTAAAAAAACATTAAAAAATAAAATATGAATAGCATAGTTTGGAAACATAGTTTATCAAACCACACACCAACTATTTTCCCCTTTCGAAGCTACTGAAGAAGCTTCATGGTTTGGTCGCACTATTTTACAAAACTTAGTCCAACCATGAAAATTTATTCTAACTCTAATTATATGGTCTAAAGAGAATTCTACATGGTTTTTATAATACACTAATATGTTATGAAATTATTCTCTTAAAATAAATTTCATTTATTTGATACTGTGATTTACACGTATCACCGAGTTTAAATGAATTATGAAATAAAATTGTAATATTATTATTTATTCACTGTTGGATTAATCAGTTTGAATAAGAATAATTAAATTTGGAAAAATTTTGGTTTACACATGAAGAAAAATTAATTCATTGGTTATGACTTGATTAGAAATGAAAATAAATTAATTTTAAAGTAAAAGATATGTTTTTATAATAAATTATTTTTATACCCATGATGTGTTTTTATTTAAATTAAATTAATCACATTTGATGAATGATATTAATGAAATTTTAATATTGTATATTAAATAAAAAATAATAATATTCACACAATGGTTTTTACTTTCCATGTAATAATAATAAATCATGTTTTGTACTTAAAATATATTTTTCTAATAATGGTTTTCATTTCTTTTTCTATGGAAATTTTGAAATTAATTTTTCTCTGTTATATAAATGTAACAATTAAAATTTCATCAAATATT
Source organism: Viscum album (assembly GCA_963277665.1). Taxonomy (NCBI): domain Eukaryota; kingdom Viridiplantae; phylum Streptophyta; class Magnoliopsida; order Santalales; family Viscaceae; genus Viscum; species Viscum album. The sequence continues at coordinate 1,424,217,310 of OY728156.1, read as the reverse complement.
TGGAATCAGGGGGATCAAGTATCATAAATGGGTCCCTTTTATTTTTTTCATTCATGAATTGTAACCTTGGTATATACTTGTCAACTCGATAAGTGTAAAACAAGAACACCCATGTTAAAACATTGGTAGAAGGATTTAAAATTTCTCTAACACTTGTATTTATCATACTAGATGAGGTTTCCTCATATAAGATCTTCCAAGTTTCAAAAATATGACAACATGGTGCAATTTTCCTTTGACTATGACCTCTATATTATTTTAGGAGAATGAGAAATACATAATATCACCCTATTAACATTAATATCCCTATAATTTTCCCATAAGGATAAATTTTAGTTAATATAGGTTTCATAGGTTTAATTGAAATATGAATTATTTTTTTCAACTAACTTTATTCTAAAACTTTAGTAATGTAATAATTATATTAAATTTATATGCAACACTCACAAAATATTTGTTCAATTAATATAAAAATAAAATAAATTATTTTAAAAAATAAAATTTGAATGAATTGTTTATTTTAATTAATTTTATAGGTAAATATAAAATAATAGTGATGTTTTAGATGTTTTTTTCAAATTTTATTTCTATCATATATCAATTAATGTAAGAAATTTTGAATCATTTTTAAAATGGATTTAATGGTATCTTAGGTTAATTAATATTTTTTTAAATTAATTAAAATTTATAAAAACATTTTATGTGGAAAATATCATGGTATAATTGAGATAATATCAACTAGTATCCACTTATGGGTAACTTTATCTTATAAAGTAACATTCTTTTCCCTTAAGAAGTTAACAACATTGATATCATGATAGGTTTCAAAAGGGTTAATGATGGGTTAAAATAAGTGATAAATATTAAAACATCACCTAAAATTGTCTAAATATTATTGAATGAGAGTATCTTGAATTTTAATCAACCAATATTTTAATGTTATCAATTTTAAACCACTTGAACATAATAAATAATATATAAATATTTTCCACTTTAAGTAATTATATGGGTGCCCCTCCCCTCACATATAAAAGGTCACTTCCTCTACTACCTTATTCATAAAGTTTGAGACTTCCATATCAAAAAATATCAAACATAACATCATTATATATTTATTTCACACATACTATATATTATTTTCTTTCTAAAATTACAACTTTCAATGTTAAATATCTTAGCCAAAGAAGGTTTCTCAATGATAATGTATAAATATTCACTAAGTATATTCAATTTTTTTTCTGATTTTACCACATAAAAATATATAAAATCCATTCTAAAATAATGACTTCATCATTCTAAATATAATTAAATTTTATTATTTTGTTGGAACAACCTTTATTCACCTTATTTTTATCAAATAGTAAATGAAAGAATCACTTGTTAATATATATGGACTACCAACCACACAAAGTGATGCGTTTCATTTTTCATCACCACATTAGATTAATGTTTACAATGATAAAAATATTAAATATATATATTTTTTATATTATAATTATTATTATTTTGTAAAGGTGAATTATTATTTACCATTATTTCATTCCATCCATTAAAAAATGTAACTCTCACTCATGCATACATACAAGCAACCATATTCATGAAGTGATGTAATTTATTTTTCATCATTTATTTTTAAGGATGGATATAAAAGTATAAATAATTATTAAATATGATAATAATTAATTTATTAATATTTTTCTCATTATGGAACCATGATCAATGTACAAGGATCGGGAGTTCCAAACAGAAACATGCTTAAAAAATGAAGTAGTTATCATCCCAAATAGTGATTTTAATAAAGAATTGTTATAAATCTAGTAATACGATTATAAAATTAATTAATATGTGGTATAATATATATTACTATGGTACTGAAATATATGTATAATAAATATACATTTATGATATAGGAATTTGATCATGATCGAAGAAATATGACAATTGAGGTAAGGGATTTATGTTTCAATCCCATGTCAATCCGGATTATTTGTTCTTGAATTTTCATTGAGGAAAATATATGATCATTAATTGATAAAAAAATTATTTTTACTCCCTTCTAGTTATTTTTTGAATTTTTATTTTTTACTACAATTTTTCTCACTTTGGTGCTCAAAAATTTTGAGAATTTATTTTCATGAAAAGTTTACGGTATTTCTCTTCTTTTTGGTTTGAATTTTTTTTCTTACATATCTATTGTTTCTATATTTTTTTCAATAATATTTTTTACATTTATAAAATGAAAATTTAAATTATTTTTTACCCATGAATAGGTTTTTTCAAAATGTTTTAAACTAATTTTCTAGTCAAGTTACATTTAACAAATGTTGTTAAAAATCATTATTCTATCGATTACAGCATGAATAGAATATCCCATAATTATGGCCACTCAATTATTTGATGTTTACCTTATAATGTGACAAGGTTATTTTCTATAAAAAAAATTATATAATATTTAGGTTATTTGTTTCATAATTAAAAGGGTATTTTTTTAAATAAATATTCTAGTGATCTTTTAGAGGAATTTTCATTTATGATAATATCCCTTGATGTTAATTATTTTTTACTGTGGATATAACAAAATTATATATACATTACTCATAATATATATGGTTTATTATAATGATGAAGAGATTATTACATAACTAATTAATTTCCAAATAGTTATGAAATGATTAAATTTTGAAATAATTAATTGTTTATGAAACACATTTACTTCCACGGATTATGATATAATGAAATGATGAATTATTTATGATATTTCTTAAAAAATACAAGTATAGTTTTCATTATATGACAACTAGTTTTGTTAAATCCCATCTATATAATGGGTAATGTCTAATATTTAATGGGAAGTGGGTTGATGTGATTGATCCACAATAGAATGATTATATAGATGTATGGTCCTCTTTGATATGGGAAATATATTGTGATTCCTAATATATTAAAATATGGTAAACATGTTTTAATGACTAATCCAATATTATATGTTGGTCATGGTAGTTAACCTTGACACATTATATGGTTTCTATGCCTATGTTGATGCCACACTCTTATGACATGTTTTTAGGCTTATGATTTAAACTTGTGGTTCATGAATGATTAATAATGATTCCTAACTCTTATTATTCGTGAAATTTTTTATGATAATGTTATATTTTTTCCCAATTTTTTATGATTTATGAGACATTAGGTATTCTCTTATTATGATATTATCATGATCACATACCCTTATTCTTATTATATTCATGAATTTAATCATTAATTGATATCACTCTTATTTACCCCTATTTATCATCTGATCTCTCACAGTTTTATATTTCCTTTCCTTGGGTTCAGAATAAATATTTTTAAATTGTTTATTCCCTAAAGGTAATAATTTGAGAGAAACATTATAATATATGGTGAACATTTTAGCTAAATAATATTATTATGTAGCTAGTCACTAAGTAAACCAAACCATTATAGTTCCTAGGAATGTAATTTCATTATATGGTTTGAATATTCATTTAAAATAATGTAATACATATGTATGAAATTCTTGGGTAACCATAGTCGGAATTAAATACGGGTTTGGGTATTTTTTGAGATTATGATAACAGAACATTGATGAAATCCTTAGGTATAACCCTATGTATAGAATAAAAAAACATATCATGATAAATAAATTATTATGGTTTTACTACCAAATAAATCCATTTCTTGATATTATAATGTGGATGTGGTTGTGAAAGATATTCACCAATGGGAAATACATTTTAAATGGGAAGATTTTTATTAGCTCAATTATCACTAGTGCATGAGCAGTGGGCCTAGGAATATACACCTGGATAGAAACTTCCACGAAATATGTTTGGGTAAATTTTTACAAAGCATTTTTAATTATTTTAATAGATAATTATAATGTATGACCTATGTTTAAACCTAATGTATCATAGAAGGTGTCAATATCTAGAAAACATTGTAATGATTTTTCAAAATTATTCTATTTCTCACAATAATTATTTTAGGTTGATTCTTACATTATGACTTTCAGTTTTACTAAATGACTGAAGGATAGTAAATCATTTTAATAGTGAATTTGACAGATAATGAAATGATCTTCCTCTATGAAACTGAATTCTATAGGACACGGAAATAAAAATAATATATTTATACTCATGAAACATTCTCAAGACATGAATCATGTTGATTTTAAAAACTTAAAAAAGAAGGAATAATGTATTGTTCAGTCTTTCATAAGAAAACATCAACCTTCATTATGTTGGTCTTTTGATCCCATATTGGATGAGCGATGGATTAGTACCACTGGGAAGATAGTTTATTTTCTCTAGTTCTCGAAACAAGAAAACAATTTCATAGATTTTTATCATTTGGAAAGAAAAAAATATCAAAGGAGTAATTATATTAAGAATATGAGTATAAAGAATAAAATTGACTCTGTATAATAGGATATTTTTAAGAGGATATTTTTCAGTAAGTACTTCCCTCATAATCTACATATAAAAATGTAAAGGGAATTCATTTATCATAAGAAAAAGTTTGATGAATCTAATGGAACCAATGAGTAAAATTTCAAAATACATTAAATTTATGTATCAGTTTTAATCGCCCACTATAAATGAAAAATCAGTCTATTATTTATAGTTTTAAAACCAATGATCTAATATGAGTTATTAAAAATATACTTTAGAATCTATAAAGAAATTACTTATTTCTCTAAATGTAAAAATGGAAATTAGATATTCCCATCATTATCATGGTTTTAATAAGAAAATGAAGATGGAAACTCTAGGATATTCAAATAAATCTCATTATAAAAATAAATTCTAGACACATACATTCCATAAATGTGGGAAAAACATTAGGATAATTTTTTTAATGGAAATGGTAAGTGTTTTAAATATGGAATGAATTTTCATAAAGACCATGAATTTTGAATTGAAATGAATTGGCTGATTAGTATAATGTAGGAAAGGAAGATTCCAACTAATGAACCACTCAAATTCAATTATTTTAATATAAAGAGAAAAGGAATTATTCCAACTAGAGTATGAATCTATAAGTTTATTATGTTAATTGAATTCAAAAATATCTTATTCCAAACGATAATGTGAAATATCATTTCATCATGGATTCTAAAGTGGGTTATGAGAATAATATTGTTAAATGTACACTTATCATCTTCTTGAAAACATCCAATGTCTTATTTTATTTAGGATTTGAGAACTATTTTATAAAAAAGGAATTTTATAAGGGTATCAAATTACAACCTCAATGATTAGATATTATGTTAGTGGTTAAAACTAATAAGGGTTCAATAATTTCATCTGATGTTTATAATTCTACTCTGATTAATTTATGTGGGAATGTGTTTCCTTCAAATAATTTGATTCTCCCACTTGTTGAATTTTATGTGATTATAGGCATGTATTGGCTATAATTATAATGACCCAATATCAATTTACCTAGTAGGAAAGTCACATTTAAGATTATAAATGAATCTATGATCATTTATCAGTGTAAGTTTGAATATGAAATTCAAAACCATATTAATTCTATCTTATGTATCATAATTAATATCCATGAATTGACTATCTTAGATGGTTGGAGAGAAACTTAACAAATATCATATTCATATTTTATTTTTGGAAACCTGTATTTTTATACATCTTAATTCATGATTTATTATATAACGGTGGATGTAATAAAATCCAAAAAGATCATGAGTCCTATTTTATTTGGGAAATTATGTACAAATCACTATAACATGAAACAAAGATACACCAAAATTATTTAAAACTTTATAATATGATCATTAAATTATATCACTCTTCTAAGACTAAACAGGATAAACTAGAGACATACATAATGAAGGGGTGATATATAAATCTTTGTAAGGTTGTAATAAAAGAAAAAAATAAGATAATGTATAATGTGTTAGTCGAGAGTCCTATCAAGGTAATATAATAGGGGTGAGAATCATAAAACTGAACATTGAAGCATGATATAGGATGATAATTTAAAGGCAGCATAGGAATGTGCTAACAATAGAAAACATGAAATCAAAAAAAATAAATCCATATAACCACCAGGTTATCATAACATAGTATGATTAGGATAACCTCCAATGAACCACACATGGTATATCATGAGATAGAAAACCATTGCCCAGTGTATTAGAGGGCTTCATAATTATAGGCCCACTAATCACATTCATATCTTGTACATGTATAAGTGTGTGAAATAGATCATACAGTATAATAATGTATTTTATCTCTTTAAATCCCAAGATTAAAAAGTTTTGGTTAAATACATGTATTCACACAATTAAATAAGAATAGGAACATCTATGTGAATACCATTGAGTAGAAAAGAGGATGGATTTTCACAACACAAATGTTTGTAGTGGAAAATTGTAGTAAACTTTCAGCAATATAAATGGGGTACATATTGATTCATAGAGGGAATTAATGAGAGTTAATGTGGAATCCCACAACATTTATATCATAATTATAGTAATAGGGATGTGTAAAAACATATTCCATCATGAACAATCAGAAATCATAAGGTATAATGTAATAAATCATCTTTAATAATGGGTATAAGAAGATGACCATTTACTTTGAGATGGCACGTCTAAAAGCTTAGGAGGTTCTTCTTCAGATATTGGGGAACCTTTGGAGGAATATATAAAGGGAAAGGTAGATTTATTTCATGCTCCAAGTTTTTAATGTGAATAGGAAGGGGATATTGGATTGGTTTCTATAGAAAATGAGAGGAAAATTATTTATTAATTTCTAATCATAGGTTTCCAACATTATATATAAAATATTCAATACTATAACCCTTCCAATGGGTTTTCCAGGATTTTTTCCCAAATAGGAGTTTCTTTAAATATTTTTTATGTCTAATAATGAAACTCCTTAAAATTATACCTTTGTATATGTGGAAGTTAGTCATTGTCATAAAGAATTAATTTTAAAACCATAAAACTTAATAAAGGTTTTAGAGGAATCATTTGGGGTTTATAAAATAATTCAAATCACTTAAAAACGTTATATTAAAGTGTGAACACAATTTTTATCATAGATGCTCTTTATAGAACTTATTAGATCACTTTTGGGATTTTATGATGTCATAACACATATTGTATATTCATACCATATTAATTTTTTATTAAAACATTATATTATCTCAGAGAATTATGAAAAAAATAACCATTGGATGATTTCAAAAATATGATTTCAATAATATTGATAATTTTATAAAAATTATTCTATAAATATTATAATTTACACTATTGAATTAAAAATCCCCATTTATTGAAAAATATGGATTTTTATGACTATAAGAGTTTCTAACCACTATAAATATTAAATTTTACTTCATAGAAATGTATTATAATTTATATTTTAAAAATAATAATTATTAATAATATTTTATGAAAATAAGATTTATTTCAAAAAAATATTTAATTCATCAAAAAGAGTTTCTTGATTGAAACTATTTGTTTCCCAATAATACAATTTGTGTTTTTTATATAAAAATCTAATTATTCTCAAAATATATTATTTAATCATTAAAAATGTAATAATAATAATATTATAAATATAATAATTATTTTATTAAAAATTAAAAACCTAAAAATTCATATTGTATGTGTATAGATACCTAACCATCCATTACACTAGTGTATTCCGTAAGTGTATATTGTGTGATGGTGACACTTTCTTGGGGTATTTTAGTGAAAATGGTTTTTGTAATGATCTCAATAAGAATTAAGTTACCCTATATATAATTTATATTAGGATTTAGTTATAGAATATTTACTTGGGATTGTTTAAGGGTTAATATTGTTGATTTCACCTCCCTCAGATGCTATGATAAATTGGCTTCACTTGGAATGATCCAACTAGTCAAGGCCATTACATCTTTTTTCCCATTTTTTTAATTTTATCATAACACCTAATATATACTAATCATAATGACCAATTTAAAAAGACTATATTATTAATGGTTATGAAACTTAATAGACTTTTAAATATAATATCATATAACTTATAATAGTAAAAATTAACCATAGTTTATGTGTTTTCTATAACTTCATTACATAATAATGAAATTATTAATTTAAAAACGTAATATCATTTATAAAAATTTAATTCCTTTTATTTTCCCCCATTCATATATATCACCATAAAAATTTCATTTCATACAATAAATTATATTATGGTAATTTTTTTTCATTGCCTCTTCTAGTTTCCAAGGTATTTACTCAATCTTGTGGATTTTCCATAGTAATTTGTCGCACATGAGACTCGGCCCAATTGGTGAGGTATCTTTAAGTGAATCCACAAGATCCAGGTTCAAAACCAAATAGAGGCATATTTCTGGGTACTGTAGCAGTATTTTAATTTGTGTGGTACTGTAGCAGACTGTACACTGTACAGGTACTGTAGCAGAACTGTACACTATGCGGGCACTATAGCAGGCACTATAGCAGGTATTGTTCGGTACTATAGTAGCTGGAACTATTCAACTTGGGCCACCGGTTTGGGCTTGGAGTCTTTAAGGCTTTTAGGCCACCCAGGCCTTTAGGTCAGTAGGGCTTTCGGGTCACCTTTAAAGCCCTCGGGCCACCTCAAGGCCTTCGAGCCACATGTAGTTGCCCCAGACACACTAAAAAAAAGGAGCAGCCCCAGATGAGGATTCAGAGCTGGTGTACTCACCATAACAGAACCAAATGGATTGTCAGAATGAGAGGGTATGGCTATGCCATCGGTATTATCCTGTACTTGCACGGGAAGCCTAACCAGATGGACATGCAAAGGTGGAGAGCTACTATCATGACGCAGATGCTTGGGAGAGGCATTTCCTTGTAGATAGTCTAGTTGAATTCCCTAAGACCTTCGGGTCATGTAATCTCCTAAGCCTACGGGCCTTGTAATATCTGAGACTACGGGCCTTGTAAGGGTTCTCCCTCATCCCTTGAAAGGGGGGTTATCAAAAATCAATAAAAATGAAGGCCTTTGGGCCATTCGAGCATAGTAATTTGTCCTGGTAAGTTGTCTTGTTTCAAAAAACATTATCTCTATACTCTAATATCATCACTGGATATTCCTTTTTTGAATGTATATTCTATACTGGTAACAATAATAGATTTATTATATGTGAGGAGTCTTCTATATACTTCCCCAAGAGGGATACATGGAACACATCATGTACTTGTGATGGGTTCGGTTAGAGTGCTATTGGATAGTCCAGATATTTTATTTAATCAAGGATCGAGAAGAGAATGATGAATATTTGATAAATGTTTTCCACCATCCAAAACCTCATGACTTTATTCCATGGATATATAAGAATAAACACTCTGTATATGACCTCAAACCCTTGACCTCATCCACATTTGTCTGTATATATTTTCTTGTCGACTCTGTGAGAATTTTATATTGCATTTAATGGTTTGAAAATTATATATAATCTTTTGGATAGAATTTGATATCATAAGATTACACTCTCAAACATCATCATAGTATGTCAAAGTCCAACACATCTTCCCATATAGAGTTGTATAATATTCCATTTGAATGGTATAATAGAAACTATTGTTATAAGATAACTGCATTTGGGAAATGTGTTCATCCCAACATCCTTTTAAATCCATTTTAAATTAAATCTGATTATACTATATAGTTGTAATGGTTCTATTAGATAGAAAAATATTCTTAGGGTGATAATAAGTATAAAAACACAACTTTTTATCTAGTTCTTGTTAAATAATTCACCAAAGCCTTATAGTAATCCTTAGATCTCGATCTGATACAACAGAGAGGTACACTACAAGAATAATTACCATTTCTTTTATTTATATCTTAGAGAGTTTGTTAATAATGAACTTTTATTCTATGTTAATGAAAATCTATAACTTTATAAGTTGATATACTACCACACAAATGGAATTATGTCCCCTATATGTCCAGGGAGTCCTACAATAAAATCGATGGTTATTTTTCCCATTTAAATACTAGTATGGGAAATGGTTTTTTCATATAATTATAATTTTTCATTTATCCTTCAATTGTTAACATATCATGTATTGATATAGAAATTTTGAAATCTCCCTCTTCATTTTATCCCACTAAATTTCTTCTTTGGATATCTATACATCTTAGTGCATCATAGATGAATAGAGACGGGTGATCTATATGCATCATATAGATGTTCCTGATATATCTCTCTCTTTTAAGAGACACAATTCCATTTTCAAATCCTTATAAATCCATATTTAAAAAAAATTACTCTAAAATACTCACATCAATTTTTAATATCACCATATCATCATTTAGGGCCTCCTTGATCCTCTAAAAAATGGGTTGTTAAGAAGGTATTGGATACAGGTGTGTTTAATATACTTTATCATTCCCATGTATATCCTTTTAATTTCATAAATTATTAGATACCTTTTAATCCTCATCATGGATAGGGTAATAGGATCTATTATACCCATAGCACCTTTTACTTTAATTGGCTTCATAGAATGGTAATGGAGTGAACAATCATTGAATTTGATCACCTATAACCACCTTCATTGGTGAATATTGAGATAAATATTTGTGAATATATACTAGATTAATTTTTGATCCATATATATTTAACATTTCTCCCCCATATAGATAATACCACCAAATATTTAATGTTAAGATTAATGCATCCAATTATAGATCATGAGTTGGGTAGTTCTGCTCATTGATCATTAACGGGTGGGAGGAATATTATATCATTTATCCTTTTTATGAATACACAACTCAGTCCTTTTCTAGATACATATCTATAGATCATAAATCCTATACACTTGTGGGTAATTTGAATATTAGAGTAGTTATTGGACTATTCTTTAACTCATTAAATCTCTCCTTGTATTCATCTGTCTAGAAAAATTTCACTTCCATCTAAGTTATCTTTATTAGTGGGATATAAAATCATGAGAATTTTATCACAAATAGAAAATAGTATTCACCTTAATCAAATAAATTTATGGATTTATTTCACTAGTATATTTCTAGTACTTATTTTAATATCCTGTGTTTTTTAAGGATCTATATATATCCCTTTTTTGATGACAACATGCCCAAGGAATATTACTAGATCCATCAAAACCTCGTAATTACTATAATTCACAAATAACTTTTCTTTGTACATAATCCTCAATATAGATTTAAAATGACCCACAGTCTCTCCTTTCTTTTGTATTATATATGAATGTCACCTATAAATACTACAAAAACTTTGCTGAGGTAATCCTGAAAGACATTATTCATCATGTCAATGAAAATAGCTACAAAATTAGTGAATCTAGTGGAATCACTATGAAGTAATAGTGTATATACCTTAAAATAAAATAAATCTTATGAATTACCTAATAATTCACCTTTACTTTATAATATCATTATTGAATATCCACCATATATAACTATTGGCCTCAACATAGCTTATAAGGAACAAACTGTAAACATTAAATAATCTTGAGTTAACTCAAGAATACACATTTAGGATATTTTCATGTTTAGAGTTTTAGATAATTAGGCCATAACTATTACATTATATACCCATACAATTCATGTGCATGGTTACTCTCGATATCCACTTTTTCCACTAAAAATCCCTTAAACATATGATTTATTTTTATCAATAAAAAATAGTCTTGACTTCTTCCTTTCTCTTACCCATCCTTATATCATTTGGAAAACATTTCAAAAACAGTTTATGAGCATAAAAAAGCTAAATAAGGAATATAAAATAAAGAATAAAACTGTTATTCCATGAACATTTAAAACAGATGAAAACATTTTCAAAAAAACATAATTTTCACCCAAAAAGAATAAACTACTTAGATTACCTCATGTAGTAATAATAATCCTACAAAACATCATATAAATAATAAAACATAAAGGTAAATTTTTGCATCCATAACATAATTACATTGTAGCTTTCACAGCTACATAGGGAGTAACGTTCATGGTCACGTTCGGAATACCAATCACAATATATTCCCTAAATCTCTTAGGAGAAGCCTTAATGTTTACCTTTGTCACATTACCCAATGAATTGGAGAGCTATCACGGGCTCACCCACTCTCAGTTTATCCCAGAACCATTTGTATACATAAGTAATTCCCAATAACTATAACATAATCATAACACATGAACAAGCATAAAGAAAAAAACATTTCCAAATTGCGATTATAAGACATAATTTCAAGATATTAATATTAAAAATCCATTATCAAAACCATATTAAATACAAAAATACTTATAAATTAATGTGGTATTTAGTTTTATTTTTAGAAACATTATGTATTTTTTATAAATCCAAATATAAAATAATACTCACTGCGGTGGAAAAGTCATTGTCACCATATATGTTAAAAAGAAACTTTCCTTTTTTCATTTAGTAAAATGCTTCTTAAGAAAATCATCCTTTTTAAAACCATTGAATTAATTTAAAATTCAAATGGTTTTATTATAAATTGTATAAAATATGGTAGTATATAAATCAAAATATTCCCCAATGAAAGGATATTGAGACGAAGTCCCTTACAATGATCGTATCATTAGATTAAGGATAAATAAATGAAATAATTATTTCTAAAATATAAAAATACACCCAATATAAGTTTATATTATGTGTAAAACAATCATATTTCATTCACACATATTCTTGGAAAAACAAATCCAATGACATGGATATTTAACTCAATGAATGGAGATTGAGTTTAGATTTCCCTTACCTTGAGTCTGAATTGTCTCGTTTATTATTTAATTTCATGAATAATAAAATTAGTTTAACTTACACTAGATTCATAAAATTTTTAAAGTTTATTGTTCATTTTATATCACTTATTAGTATGTTATAACAATTATTTAATTGTTTGAGTTCATATTGGATGTTTTGTCAAAGTTTTGTACTGGAGTCAAAAATTAACTTGTTTTGATTAAAATTTTCCATGTGTTCATAATTCCATCACCTCAAAAATGATATTAAGGATTTAATTATCATATATATACAGTATATATCTATTTATTAAAGTCCATAACTTTTTGAGATAATAAATAAAATGCACCGTTCATGGAGATGGTCAGTCGTACATACGCATGAACACTACTTTCATTTTTTTTCATATTAAAGGAATGAAAACTAAATGATACATAGGTATATTATAATTAAATTATAATATCTATGTAATATAAGTTTCATAAGTTCATTAATGACATTCTTTATACATTCCATGTATGGAATTAATGAGTCATATCACTTTCAGGGGGCGGTAGTCCACACTTCCTCAAATGAAATTTTCATATTTACACATTATAGAAATAATAAAGGTATGTTGTGAATAAAAATTACTGAAGAATAGAGACAATATAAATATAACATATATAATATATAAATATAGTTCCATCATAAGGGCCACCATGAGAGGTGTTAGGATAAAATTGAACAATCATCCTTTCTTGAGGCAGTAGTTCGTCGTACACAGAAACAATATGTTCATATCCATTAGATGGAATTGTGTGTAAGTGTGGTTATAATCATTATCTTAACAACATAATATTATATTTATGATACTGGTGTTGTTATTTAATCATATAATAGAAAGATCTTAGGTGTTTTAGATGAAAAATAAAGGAAAGGAACTATAGAGAAGATGATACCTCTAAATCGGATAACTCCTTTTAATTGAGCCAAAAGGCCTTCTTGAATTGCCTTCAGCCAAAGGTAAGGCTTATATAAATACTTTATGGATTTTGTGAGATTATTTTAGAAAAAGTTGTTCTATAAAAGGGGCTTTAGAGGTCTTATTAATTTTGTAGAGGTGGTGGCCTTTTATAAGATGGAGGAAGGGCACATTAAAAAATTCTTGAAATATTATTTTATTATAAATTGGTTTTAGAATTCCAATAGCTCCAAAGTGATATATTTCAAGTATAAGATGATTTTGGGTCTAACTAATCTCATAAAATAGATTTTATACAAGTTTAGTTCCCAAATTTAACCTTTTCATTTGGCTTTAACCCTTAGTTAAATAAACTAACCATTACCATGTCTTCTTATATTTTTACACTATTTGTTAATATAGATACTATAAAATGACAAGAGAACCTCAAGTGGATCATTAATGACATTTTTAACACTATACAATTCATTTTTCCAAATATTATATTTTTATGAATATTATATCATTTCATAAAATAGTATTCGTTTTAAAATATTACTTTTGTCAATTTTCACACAATTTAGTAATTGATTTTTTTTAAGTCAAAAAAACATTATTAATTATAAAAAACAAAATTAACTCAAATATAAAATGTCATAATCATCCATAAAATTAATTTATGTAATTAAAATGTTCAAATTAAATTTATTTTAATATTTATAATATCATTTATTGGAATCTTTCATAAATAAGGTAATCACTACATCATCATTGTATCATAAATAAATTTATTTATTTAATGACTAAAAATTATAAATAAACTAACATGATTTAGGAAATATTTTTATCTTTATAATTTCTATTTGTAGTAAATATATCAATTATATTACACCACATTAAAATCGATTTATTAAGAAGATACATTTTTATGTTAAATTTCTCTTTACTTTAAATTAATTATTATAACATATTATTATCACACCCAAGTGGCTTCATAGGGTCCTAAAATAGACCCAAGGATTATCATGTCTATAAATATCTCATATAATAAGATTGGGACACATTTTATGGTATTTTTATATTATTATATTATTATTATTTTTACCGATATTTACCTGATTTACCCTTTTAATATGGTAAAAATAATTACTCAAGTTAGAATTCATAATGTCCAAAAATAAATGGTATCTATTTACACAATTTTTACCTTAAGATTATAAATATGGAATCCATTTTTTCAAATTCTGAACACATAATTTTTAGTAATTAATTTAAAATTAATTTCCTTTCTCAAAACCATGAAGTGGGTTTTTAAGAAGTAAAAACCATCAAAATATTGACATGTGTTTATGTCCAATTTTAATGTGAAATTAATTAAAAATACAAAAATTATATTAAATTATAAAAAATAATCCAATTATACTTTAAAATCAATTAAAAATATAATCTAACTTTATAAATAAATTAGATGAAAAGGCAGTTTTTTATTAAAATGCAGTAATTTTCACTATTCATTAAAATATGAATTTCATCAGAAAAAAAACCAAAATTTAAAAAAAGGTAAATTTTTATGTCCCAATTACAAATAAGATGTTTATTGTGTTATATAGAACTTATAAAAATTTTACAACTATATTTAAAATGGTTCTCCATCAAATGGTAGTAAAACTATATTTTTTTGAAAAATACTTCTTTTATCCGAAAATTTGAATTTGATTTTATATCATATCTATAAAACGTTTAAGATAAATTTAGAACATTAAATTGAATATATAACATTTGTTTTTCATTTAATAAAAATTTATAAAGAGTGATATGATTTTATAAACATAATTATTCTCTTTTAAATAAGTTTTTATAAAAACACAATATTTTTAATTGGTTTTTATTACAATTTCTAAAACATTTGGTAACCAATAAATCATAATATACAAATTTTTAAACCATATTTTTATAATTAAGTTTATACTATTCCTTCTCTCCATTCAAATGGCTAGGTTATAACAGTGAAATTTAAATAATAATATTTAGTTGTTTGTTTAAGTTCGATGTAGCGCATCATGTATGAAATTGAACATAGTGTTTCTTTCTTAAAAATAGGGATGATAAATTCCCCCCCCCAAAATTTAATAAATTTATTCCACACAATTTTAATTTTTGGTCAGTAAATAGGGTTTGACTTTTCAAAATTCCTTTATTGAAAACCCACATCGGAAAAATAGTTAATAAAACTTCAACTTTAAAAGATAGAAAATGAACTACAAAGGTCACCCAAGATAACACATACTAGGGTTCTATATGGGAAAAAATGGATACAGAAGAAAAACTAAGTGTCAAGTTTTGATGGATAGTGATATGAAACATGATCAAGAAAAAGTTTCACAATAATAAAACCACAAACTTTAATGGTTTAAACGGTCTTTGATTTCATTGTAGGAAAAGAAAACAAAAAAAGTTTTTGTTTTAAGATCCTTTTAATAATGTTGAGGAATTATTTTAATAAATAGAATAAGAACACAAGGAAATATTCTAACATTACATGTATAGTATCATCCATTAATCAAATTCCACCACAAAATCATCATTTTCCCAAATCAATGAGTATTTAAGATGACTTGGTCACTCCCTAAGCACTAGAATCAACATATAGAGAATCACATAATCTAAAAAAGATGAATCATATATTTCCCATGTATTTATACATTAACCAAAACCAAAATGGTTAGTACAAGATCAGATAATTCCCCAAAAAGAATAATCCTTTAAAAAGAGAAGGATTACTTTTAATCTCTAAAAGTCAATAGTAATTCCCAAGTTCTACATAGACTGTTCAACTAACAAATGTCCTTAAAAATTTTCAAAATAGACCAAACTATGATTGAAACCCAAAATTCAGAAAGATTTTATCACATAGTCTTCTATGATAAATCGTAACATTTATCTCCAAATAACATTGACTACTCTCAAAGTCTTATACTTAAAAGTAATTAACCTAATCACATATTCACCATGATAGGTTAATCATTTCCATAAATAACACAAATATTTATATGTACATAATAAAAAACATAGATTCTTCCAAAATAAAATTCAATCATTACTCCTCAAATTAAATCCCATAGTATTCTATTTTCCTTAGGTATATAGTGTTTCCAAAAGAGCAAACGTATTCCAAAATAAAATTTATCACTTAATGACAAAATAATTTTACTATAATTAGGATATCAATTTGATAAAAGATAAGTTCCCTAAATTAACTTATTATTAATACATAAAATTATTTAAAGAAAAAGAATAAGTCATACTAACTAGGGACTTCATGTAGGCTGGTGGTAGGGGAGGAATCCAAGTCACACTTCAGTTGTGGGTTTGATACTTGTAGCTTTGTTCAACAGGATGGGTTGTCACATGGTCTGTTTGTTGTCCTTTTTCAAAAACTATATAATTTTATAAAATTCCCAAAAATGAGATAAAATCCTCAAAAATAACCATAACATATTTTAACCTAAAATTTTATCTCATACCTTGCAATATGCATCCCAAAAATTAATAACCCATAATTTCCTCAAAGGTGAATGTCTCCAAAAATACCATTAGTCACCTTAATATTCCAGATCATAAAGCCTCAAAAGGGGTTTATAAGAAATTGAACTTATGATATGCCTTATAATTATAATCCCATGATGATATCACTAACCAATAAGAAAACATTATAATCTACAAAGTTGTTGAAACCATCCTCTGATAACATCTATAAGGCCCCAGCCTTAACTATTAAATAATCATGAGTTAATTTAAGAATTCACATTGAGTATCTTTTTAGGTTTATAGTTTTATAGAATTAGGCTATAACTATTACATAATAGACCCATACATTTCATGAGGATAGTTACACTCAATATCCACTTTTTCTACCAAAGGAAACCCTTTATACACAACATTATATATGTTTTTTGATAAAAATCAACTTGACTTCTAAATTTCTCTTAACCATACACTACTAGAAATAAAGGATATACCAACGGCTTAGAACCGTTGGTATAGTCTGGAGAATCGTTGGTATATTCTATACCAACAGTTGTCCAAACCATATGGAATTAAGGCGTGGGGAAAGATATATACCAACGGTTTGTAGTAAACCGTTGGTATAGCCCACTCTAGGTATAGATTTGCCAATGGTTCAATAAGAACCGTTGGTATAGGTTTACCCAACGGTTCTAAACCGTTGGGAATACTATAATTCTGATCTTATACCAACGGTTGACAACCGTTGGTATAGTATTTTTCCCAACGGTTTTCATAAAAACGTTGGGAATTCAATGGTTTTGATCTTATACCAACAGTTGTAAACCGTTGGTATAGATGTTTTCCCAACGGTTTCAATGAAACCGTGGGGATATGTTTAGGTATGGTTTTTTACCAACGGTTTATTGAACAGTTGGTCTAATTCTTTCTCAAAGTATACCAATGGTTTACAACTGTTGGTATTCAGTATTTCCAGAATTGTTGCACAGCAGCCCCTCCAGTAGCCCCTCCAGTGCATACACCTGCATAAAAAACAGCACTAAAAATAGTGACAGACATAAAACAACAAAAAATAACACCACCTATTTGATTACACCACCTATTTGATTAGAGTCATGGTGAATAATTCCCCCTTTTAATCTTTATATGACAAAAATCATCCAGTATAGTTGAATCAGAGTTTCAATAAATCAAATATTATTTACACCCATTTCAATCTTCATACGACAACCACTTTTATAATATATGGTGAAAAGGTATTTTCATAGGAGTCTCATCACTTGTGACTCAATAACTGCCACACCATGCCTCGAATTGAGGCTGGGTTGACTGGTACACATCACATATGATCCATAGATCATTTTCCTAAAGTTTCAACACAATCAAAATCCGTTTGATCGGTTTGGAATATGTACATAAACTATTAATCCATTTTGAACAAATGAGAGGTAGTTTGGGTGGTCCCCGCCCCACGGTGACTCGTATTGAGGCAGGGTTGACTCGTACACGTCACATATGACCCATGGATTGTTTTCCTAAAGTGTCAAAAGAATTAGAATGTATTGGGTCTGTTTCCCGTATGTCAATTGTTGATATCACTTACAATTTAGTCCATTTTGAAGAAAAGAGAGACAGTTTGAGTGGTCCTGGCCACACTGTGGCTTGGATTGACGTAGGGTTGACTCGTACACATCAAATATGACACATGTATCGTTTTCCTAAAGTTTCAATAGAATCCTAATTTGTTTGGTTGGTTTGGCGTATGTCAACTGTTGTTTTCACTTAAAATTATGTCCATTTTAAACAAAAGAGAGACACTTTGAGTGGGGTCAGACACACCGGGCCTCAGATTGAGGTGGGGTTGACTCATACATTTCACATATGATCCATGAATCATTATCCTAATGTTTCAACACAATCAGAATCTTTTTGATCATTTTGGCGTATGTATGTAAAATATTGTCCATTTTTAACATAAGAGAGACAGTTTGGGTGGTGTCGGCCTCACCGTGCCTAGGATTGATGTGGTATTGACTCTTACACATCACATATGACCCGTGGATTTTTTTCCTAATGTGTAAACAGAATCCGAAGGTGTTTGGTCAGTTTCCCGTATGACAGTTGTTGATTTCACTTACAATTTAGTGCATTTTCAACAAAAGAGAGAAAGTTTTAGTGGTCCTAGCCACACAGTGGCTTGGATTGAGGTGGGGTTGACTCATACACATCACATATGACCCATGGATTGTTGTCCTAATGTTTAAACAGAATCCGTAGGTGTTTGGTCGGTTTTCCATATGTCAGTTTTTGTTTTCACTTAAAATTAAGTACATTTTAAAAAAAGAGGCACTTTCAGTGGTTTCGGCCACACCGGGCCTCGGATTGAGGCGGGGTTGAATCATACACGTCACATATGAGGCATGAATCATTTTCCTAAAGTTTCAACACAATCAGAATCCGTTTGATTAGTTTGGCGTATGTACATAAAATATTGTCCATTTGGAACAAAAGAGAGGCAGTTTGGGTGGTCCCGGCCCCACGGTGCCTCGGATTGAGGTGGGGTTGACTCGTACACATCACATATGACCCATGGATCATTTTACTAAAATTTAAATAGAATACGAAGGTGTTTTATCAGTTTCCCGTATGTCAGTTGTTGATTTCACTTACAATTTAGTCCATTTTGAACAAAAGAGAGACAGTTTGAGTGGTCCCGGTCACACCGCAGCTCGGATTGAGGCAGAGTTGACTCGTACACATCACATTTGATCCATGGATCATTTTCGTAATGTTTCAACAGAATAAGAAGTCGTTTGGTTGGTTTTGTATATGTTAGTTATTGTTTTCACTTAAAATTATGTCTATTTTAAACAAAATAGAGATAGTTTGAGTGGTTCCGGCCACACCGCAGCTCGGATTGAGGCGATATTGACTCGTAAACAACACATATTACCCATGGATCCTTTTACTAAAGTTTCAATAGAATCCGAAGGGGTTTGGTCCGTTTCCCGTATGTCAGTTGTTGATTTCACTTACAATTTAGTCCATTTTTAACAAAAGAGATACATTTTGAGTATTCCTGGCCACACCATGGCTCATTTTTTGGTGGGTTTGAATTTTACATGTCATATCTGACGCATGGATTGTTTTCCTAAAGTTTCTACATAATTCTTAGGCTTTTGGTCGGTTTCTCGTATGTCAGTTGTTGTTTTCACTAAAAATTAAATACATTTTAAAAAAAAAGAGGCACTTTGAGTGGTGTCGACCACACCGGGCCTCAGATTGAGGCAGGGTTGACTCATACACGTCACATATGATCCAGGTATGATTTTCATAAGGTTTAAACACAATCAGAATCCGTTTGCTCGGTTTGGCGTATGTACGTAAAATATTGTCCATTTGGAACAAAAGAGAGGCAGTTTGGGTGGTCCCGGCCCCACGGTGCCTCGGATTGAGGTGGGGTTGACTCGTAAACATCACATATGACCCATGGATCATTTTCCTAAAATTTAAATAGAATACGAAGGTGTTTGATAAGTTTCCCGTATGTCAGTTGTTGATTTCACTTACAATTTAGTCCATTTTGAACAAAAGAGAGACAGTTTGAGTGGTCCCGGTCACACCGCAGCTCGGATTGAGGAAGAGTTGACTCATACACATCACATTTGATCCATGGATCATTTTCGTAATGTTTCAACAGAATAAGAAGTCATTTGGTTGCGTATGATAGTTGTTGTTTTCACTTAAAATTATGTCTATTTTAAACAAAAGAGAGATAGTTTGAGTGGTTCCGGACACACCATAGCTCGGATTGAGGAGATATTGACTCGTAAACATCACATATTATCCATGGATCCTTTTCCTAAAGTTTCAATAGAATCCGAAGGCGTTTGGTCCATTTCCCATATGTCTGTTGTTGATTTCACTTACAATTTAGTCCATTTTTAACAAAAGAGATACATTTTGAGTATTCCTGGCCACACCATGGATCATTTTTTGGCGGGTTTGAATTTTACACGTCATATATGACGCATGGATTGTTGTCCTAAAGTTTCGACATAATTCTTAGGCTTTTGATCGGTTTCTCGTATGTCAGTTGTTGTTTTCACTTAAAATTAAATACATTTTAAAAAAAGAGAGGCACTTTGAGTGGTGTAGACCACACCGGGCCTCAGATTGAGATAGGGTTGACTCATACACGTCACATATGATCCAGGTATGATTTTCATAAAGTTTAAACACAATCAGAATCCGTTTGCTCGGTTTGGCGTATGTACGTAAAATATTGTCCATTTTGAACAAAAGAGAGACAGTTTGGGTGATCCCGGCCACACGTCACCTCGGATTAAGGCATAGTTGATTAATACACCTGAAATATGACACATGGATCATTTTCCTAACGTTTCAATAGAATCTGAATGCTTTTGGTCCGTTTCCCGTATGTCAGTGGTTGATTTCACTTACAATTTAGTCCATTTTGAACAAAAGAGAGAGAGTTTGAGTGGTATCAGCCACATCGTGGCTCAGTTTGTGGCAGGGTTGACCCGTACACGTCAAATATGACCCATGGATCGTTTTCCTAAAGTTTCAACAGAATCCGTAGGTGTTTGGTCAGTTTGGCGTATGTCAGTTGTTGTTTTCACTTAAAATTAAGTTCATTTTAAACAAAAGAGAGGCACTTTGAGTGGTGTCGGCCACAACAGGACTCAGATTGAGGCGGGGTTAACTCGTACAGGTCACATATGACTCATGAATTGTTTTCCTAAAGTTTCAACATAATTTGTAGGAGTTTTGTCGGTTTCTCGTATGTTAGTTGTTGTTTTCACTTAAAATTAAATACATTTTAAAAAAAGAGAGGCACTTTGAGTGGTGTCTGCCACACCGGGCCTCGGATTGAGGTGGGGTTGACTCGTACACGTCACATATGATCCAGGTATAATTTTCATAAAGTTTAAACACAATCAGAATATGTTTGATCGGTTTGGTGTATATACGTAAAATATTGTCCATTTTGAACAAAAGAGAGGTAGTTTGGGTGGTCCCGGACACACGGCGCCTCGGATTAAGGCAGAGTTGATTCATACACATCACATATGACCCATGGATCATTGTCCTAACGTTTTAATAGAATCTGAAGGCGTTTGGTCCATTTCCCGTATGTCAGTTGTTGATTTCACTTACAATTTAGTACATTTTTAACAAAAGAGACATAGTTCGAGTAGTCCCGGCCACACCGTGGCTCAGTTTTTGGCGGGGTTGACTCATACACGTCACATATGACTCATGGATTGTTCTCCCTAAGCATGACAAGTCCATCCATGAGTCCATAACTTGTAACCCATGTCTTATCCTAACAATTAACAAGTAAACCAAATCAAACAAGGCATAATTCACATAACATGGAGAATGTACAACAACGATTTGTATTCAAATTAAAGACTATAATCACATGCATTTGATGAGCATGAATTGATAAGCTTACCAAGAAATTCATATATTTCAAGACATAAAAAAATAGAATAATCCTAAATAACATTTCATGATCATAGAAATAAAAAAGGCATGTGAAATCAACATGCCTACAATTACATATCATCCATGAGGTATAACATTTAATGAACTTGTAATAGAATTATACATAAGTCATATGAGTCTCATTAACTTGCATACATAGTGGTACAAAAGGAAAATGTTATTCAAGTCCGGGGGGCTGTCCGGGGTCTAAGGAGGACGGTGGGGGGCTATCTGGGGAGCTATCCGGGGTCCAGGGAGGGTGGGGGGATGTCCGGGGGGCTGTCCAGGGACCAAGGAGGAGGGTGGGGGGCTGTCCGGGGGGTTATTCGGGGTCCAGGGAGGAGGGTGGGGGGTTGTCTGGGGTCCAGGGAGGAGGGTGGGGGGCTGTCTGGGGGGGTGTCCGGGGACCAAGGATGATGGGGGGGCTGTCCGGGGGCAAGGAGGAGGGGGTTGTCTGGGGGTCATCTGGGGACCAAGGAGGAGGGGGGGGGGGGGGGCTGTTCGGGGACCAAGGAGGAGGGTGGGGGGTTAACCGGGGGTTGTTCGGGGGGCTATCCGGGGGCAGTCCAGGGGCTATTTGGGGGTGCCCGGGGGGCTGTCCGGGGTCCAGGGAGGAGGGTGGGGTGGATGTATAGGGGGCTGTCCTGGGGACTTTTCGGGGACCGAGGAGGAGCATGGGGGGATGTCCGAGGGGGGGGGGGGGGCTGTCTGGGGTCCAAGGAAGAGGTTGGGGGCTATCTAGGGGGTGTCCAGGGGGCTGTCCGGGGACCATGGAGGAGGGTGGAGGGGTTATACAATGTCCTGGGTGAAGGGTGGAGGAGGGACTATACAAGGTCTTGGGTGGAGGGTGGAGGGGGTTGTCCAGGGTCCAGGAGGGGGGTGGCTATCCAGGTTTCAAGAAAGAGGGGGTGGGCTGTCCATGTTCCAGGAGGGGGTGTCTAGGGTCCAAGAGGGGGGTGTCCATGGTCCAGGAGGAGGGGGGCTTTGTTAAAGAGAGGAAATCCCCATATAATTCTTTGAAAATTATCTAAACCCAATCCAAACAACATCACAATTCCAATCCATCACCCAACCAACATCCAATTCATCCTCAATATCAGTAACCTTCCCATTATTCCTTAAACAAAAACTATAAATACAAAACACATATCCATTTTTTGAACTAAACTAAAGTCCATAGATACTACCATATCACCACACTAAAAAAATGGAAAACCACCTACGCCGCTACCCCAACCATCCACAATCACTTCACATGAAACATACTTATATCCATTACATACCCCGAGACAATATGACTAAACAAACTGTTTATCATCTTTGAGTGGGTATACATCTCACCAGCACCTCCATTGGTTCATATGGTTCACTAAATACAGGAAAGGATTGGCTATGTAGACTTTAAATAATGTTGATCCATACAATCATGAAACATAAGTATTGACAAAAGACAAAAAACAAATCAAAGTGCACTTGCTGGGTATTCCATGCCATAAACATCACAAAAATGTTTGTACCAAATTAAAAAAGAAAATGAAAATTATAGATGCAAAACATTTAAACAAAGGTAGTACATACAGATTTAGAGTGTACAACTACAAAATTATTTGATTTAAGATGGATCTATCAAGTGGAAAGAGTTTCTCAATCTGGGTATAGAGAGATCGCTCAAATTTAGGTCAAATAAAAATAGAAAATATAAAAGATAGATGAAGAAAATTAGAACTGAGGTAGGACTTACAGATTTGATGTCTTGAACAGAAAAGTTGTTTGATTGAAGAGGATGGATGGAGTTTCCAATACCCGTAAGTAGAGAGCGTCGGGAGAGAATCAATTTTAGGACTGCAGTCGCACGAAGAGAGAATTGGGGGCTCACTGTATTTGGAGAGAATTTTTCCCAACGGTTTTTAAAAACCGTTGGGAAAACTATGATTGAATATGAATATTTCCCAACAGTTTTACTAAACCGTTGGGAAAATGTGGTTGAATGTCAAGATTTCCCAACGGTTTTGTTGAACTGTTGGGAAAATTCTTTGTTGTAATGACATATGCCAACGGTTTAATGTAAACTTTTGGTAAAAGTTGGTTGAAATCAAGCTTTCCCAATGGTTTAACATTGTCCCATAGTGAGATATCCCAACGGTTTAATGAAACCGTTGGGAAAGAGGTCTGTAATCCACATATGCCAACGGTTTTCTAAAACCATTGGCACCAAACTGTTGGTATAGCTCTCCATTCCGGTAGTGATACTTATACCCTATGGAAAAAATTTCAAAAACATGTTATGAGCATAAAAGGCTCTGTGAGGAATATAAAATAAGGAATAAAACCGTTAGTCCATTAATATTTAAAACCCATGATAACATTTTCAAAAAATATATACTTTTTACCCATAAAACAAAAACTACTTAGCTTATATCATGTAATTATATGATTCTTAGAAAACCTCATAGAAATCATAAAACATAAAGGTAACTTGTGGCATCCATATCATACTTATTTTGTAGCTTTCACAACCACATAGGGAATAACCTTCATGGTTACGTTTGGAATACCCATCACAATATATTCTCTAAATCTATTAGGAGAAACCATATGGTTTAACTCTGTCACGTTACCCAATGAATTGGGGAGATATCACATTTTCACTTGTCCTTCATTTATTATGGAACCACCCATATACATAAAAAATTCCGAATAACCATAACATAATCATAACATAGGAACAATCATAAAGGAAAAAATATCATTTCCACATTGAAATCATAAGGCATCATTTCAAGATATTGATATAATCAATAAATTCTCAAAACCATTTTCAATAACAAAATACATAAAAATTAATATGGTATTCACTTTAATTTTTAAAAACACTATGGCTTGTATAGGAATAAAAATATCAAATAATTCTTGCAATGGAAGAAATGTTGTTTTCACCGCGTACATTAAAAAGAAAAATTAATTTTGTTGTTTAGTAAAATGCTTCATAAAAAATATTCCTTTTCAAAACTATTTATTAAAATTAAATTTTAAATGGTTTTATTTAACAATGTATAAAATAATGTTGTATATAAATAAAAATATTCCTCAATAAAATTAGATTGAGACGAAGTCCCTTATAAAAATCATATCACCGGATTAAGGATAAATCAATGACATAATTATGTGTGAAAAATAAAAATACACCCAAGATAATTGTATATTATGGGTAAAACGATCATATTTAATTCTTGTATATTCTTGTAAAAACAAATCCAATGACATGAATATTTAACTCAATGAATGGAGATTGAGTAAAGATTTCCTTTACCTGGAGTCTGACTTGTCTCGTTCGTTCTATAATTTCCATAATAATAAACATAGGATAATTTATAATTTCTTTAGAACATTTTTAAAGTTTATTATTCCTTTTATATCACTTATTGTGATGTTATAACAATTATTTAATTATTTTATTTCATATCGAATGTTTTGTCGATGTTTGGTACATGAGTAAAAAATGAACATGTTTTGATTGAAATTGTCAATGTGGTAATAAGTAGATAATATCTAGAATTATATTCATGATTTAAATATCATATATATCCAGTATATATGTATGTATAATAGTCTATAACATTGGGTGATAAGAAATTAAATGCACCATTCATGGAGACGGTAGGTCGTACGTACGCATGAATGCTACTTTCATTTCGTTATCATATAAAAGGAACGAAAACTAAATGATACATAGGTATATTATGATTAAAGTATAATATATATGTTATATATGTTAAATAAGTTCATTAAATCCATCCTTTTAAAATTACATGTATGGAATTAATGAGTCATATCACTTTGAGGGGCAGTAGTCCACACTTCTACAAATGAAATTATCGTATTTACACATTATGGAAAGCATAAAGGTATGTTGTAAATAAAAAGTTTATAATAATAGAGAAAATATAAATATAATATATATCTTATATAAATACAATTCCATTATAATTTCCACCATGATAGGTGGTAGGATAAAATTGAACAATCATCATTTCGTGAGGCAGTAGTTTTCTGCACAAAGAAACAATATGTTTGTATCCATTAGATAGAGGTGTGTGTAGGTGTGGATTTAATTATTCTCATAAAAACATAATAGTATATTCAGGATTCTGTTATTGTTATTTAATCATATAATAATAAGATCATAGGGAGTGGATAAGGAAAATAGAGGAAAAACAAGAGAGAATACACTACCACAAAATAGGGTAACTTCATTTGATTTAAGACAAAAGGATTTATTGAATTTCCTTCTTACCAAGTTAAGGATTATATGAGGAAGGGAGGAATATTGGGAGATTATTTGAGAATAATTTGGATGATACAAGGGGAATTATAAGTGTGAGTAAGTGGTTGGATGTGGTGGCCTTTTATGAGACGGGGGAGGGGAACTTTAGGAAAGTCTTGAAATATTAATTTATTATATATTTATTTTATAATTTTAATATCTTAAAAGTTATATATTTAGATTAAAATATGATAATATTTCTAAATACTCTAAACCAATAGGTTTTAGACAAGTTTAGGTCCCAAATTTAACCTTATATTTTGGTTTTAACCCTTAGTTAAATAAATTAACTCTTACCATGTCTTCTTGTATTTTTACACTATATAGTTAATATAGTTACTATAAAATGAAAATAGAACCTATAGTTGTTAATTAATGAAATTTTTAACATGATAAAATTCATTTTTCCAAATATTAGTTTTTTATGACTATTATATCATTTAATAAAATCGTATTTGTTTTCAAAACTCATTTCTATCCATTTTGACACTATTTAGAAATTGATCTGTGTTAAGTTATAAAAACATGATCCATTCAAAAAAACTAAATTAACTCAAAAATAACATGTCATAATAATATATAAAATTATTTTATGACATCAAAATTTTCAAATTACATTTATTTCGATATTTATAATATCATTTATTCGAATCATTAATTAATATGCTAATCACTACATCATCATTGTATCATAAATAAATTTATTTACATATTGTATATAAATTATAAATAAAATAACATGATTTAGTGAATATTTTTATATTTCTAATTATTATTTATAGTCAAATAAATCATTTATATGACCCCATATTAAAATTGTTTTATTAAGAAGATGCATATTTATGTTATATTTCTCTTTACTTTAAATTAATTATTATAACATGTCATTATCACAACCAAGTGGATCCATGGGGTACTAAAATATACCCAAGTATTCTCATGATATTCCATATTTCATAAAATAGGATAAAGACACGTTTTGGGGTAGTTTTATATTATTATTATAATATTATTTATTTAGCCTTATTTAACTGATTTAACTTTTATCCATGGTAAAAATAAATACTGATGTTATTATTCATAATTTCCCAAAATAAAAGGTACCAATTTACACAATTTTTAAATTTCCAATTATAAATATAGAATACATTTTTCCAAATTCAAGACACATAAGTTGCAGTGATTAATTTAAATTTTTTTTCTCATTCTCAAAACCATAAAGTGGGTTTTTAAGACGTAAAAACTATCAAAAGATTGACATGTGTTTATGTCAAATTTAAATTTAAAGTTACTTAAATGACCAAAATTGGATTAAATTATATGAACATAATCAAATTACACTTTAAAAACAATTGAAAATATAATATAATTTACAAATAAATTAGATGAAAAGGAAGTTTTGAATTAAAATGTAGTATTTTTCATTACTCATTAAAATATGAATTTCATCAGAAAAATACCAAAATTTAAACCAAGGTAAATTTTGATGTACCTATTACAAATAATAAGTTCATTATTTCAAATATAACATAAAAATTATCAAAAACTAGATTTAAATAGGTTTCTCTATCAAAAGGAGATAAAATTGTATTTTTTTGAAAAATACTTATTTTATCCGAAAAAATTAAAGTTCTTCATATATCATATCTAAAAACATATAAGATGTATTTAAAACAATAAATTGAATATATAACATTTTTTTTCATTAAATAAAAATCCATAAAGTGTGATATGATTTTTTAAACACAATTATTCTCTTTTAAATTGGTTTTCATAAAAACACATACTTTCTATTCAATTGGTTTTTATTTCCATTTATTATAAATATGGTAACCAATGAATCATTATTTAAACATGTGTAAACCATATTTTCAAAATTAATTTGATATTATTCATTCCTTCCATTCCAATAGATATGTTATAATGGTAAAATTTAAATAATAATATTTAGTTGTTTGTTTAAGCTCGATGTAGTGTATCATATATGTTATTAATCATAGTGCTTCTTTCTTAAAACTCAAGATGTTACATATCTGGTTAAACCAGATAATAATATATGGGAGATAATAATTTTTATTTATCATGATCTAGTTCAACTCATGATAATCTCTATAGAGGTGCATTGACCCATCCTTATTCTTTAATAAAATTACTAGTGCACCTCATTATGAATAACATGGATATATAAACCCTTTATCAATATTCTCATGTAGTTTCTTATTTAGTGATTTATTTTTTATGATGTCTATTTTATATAGATTCCATCCTATTTGGTAAGATCCATGTATATGTATGATTTATAACTCAACATCTCTTCTAAGAGGAAGACTAAGAAATTCCATTATATGCATGTTAATGAATTCCCTTAAAATGGGAATGTTATAAAGACTACTATTTTCCTTAGTATAAATAATTTGAGCAAGTTATTATTTCTCACATGGAATTTATTTCTATGATTGAGATGATGATAATAAACGTGATTCATCATCCTCTTTGAACTTATATAGAATATATGGGTGATTTTTAATATAGTGGGTCACTTTATTCTCTTTAAAATATATGGTTGCTTTATATAAGAAAAACCAATCCATACCCTGAAAAATATTTAATTCATATGAAGGGTGTTTCACAATGATTTTATTGAAATTAAACCTTAAAATTTTGATAGGGGATGACTTATATTATTTGGATGAATCAACCAAACCATTTTTGAACTTGATAGATAACATTAATTTCATGTTTTGATGTGGTGTTTGAATAGTTCAACTAGACATTTGTGATGTGATAGAATAAATACAATCATAGTAAAATATGATATTTTTAGTTTATGAATGGATAATAAACCCACATTCCATTATATTATTCTAATCATAAAAATTTAATTCACCAATATATACATATAGATAATAATTTTCAATATATTACACACATAAATGAGAAACTACAAAAATTAATCATACAACTCATAAATTAAATATATTACTTATTCTATGAATATATTGGTTTCAATATAAGTTATCAATGATATATTTTATAATGTAAAATCTTATGGAAATTTTCCCCCTTAAAAACAATTTGTAAGGATTTTGAGAATATACCAAAGAATATCCCTAGGGAGTGTCTAACTGATTGGGCAGTATAGTCTCTTTTTCATACCATAGGTGAATATTGAGTCACACCCAATTCATCATTTTGGGGGTTATTACCCCTAGGGATCACTTTATCATATCCATATCCACTTATAGTATCTAGATAGAGATTTTTATATAGGGAAACTAATTAATCTATATAATAAAAAAAATTAAGTATGTTTTTATATGTTTAATATTGTCCCAAAGGATTTCACTATGGTTTCATAATATGAATCCCTAAAAATAACTTAGCATATCTCAAATACCAATTATGAAAACCCATATTTTAATACAGATTAATTATTTATTTGTTACATAAAGGTATGTGTAATACAGTCCCAGAAGATCAAGAGCCCATTTTTATTTTTAAAAGTAGGTACATATCATAATAACATGAAATAATGATGCAAAAACATTATGTATAACTTCTTAACATGCTCTTAAAATTCCATCTCTCTTCTAAAACTACATGGGATAACCTAGGGACAAACATAAGAAATGGGTGTGTTATAAAACCAAATAATGGAGTAATCAAAGAATAGTATAAGTTAATGATGACAAAATTAGTTAATAGTTATGTCAAAGTGACATTAGAGGGATGGAAATCAAAAACATTAAAATAAAACCATGATATATGATGATAACATAAAGGAAATATGGGAACGTTGAAATAATATAAAACATTAAATCAAAAAAATGTGAAGCATAACCACTGAGAAAACATAATATAGTGTGATTAGTATAATCTCCCATGAACCATACATGGTATCTCAATATATAAAAAACATTTCATAATTCCTTGGTGGGCCATATAATTCTGGTCTCATCTGTCACATTCATATCATGTACATACATAAGTGTTCCACATATATAATATAACATAAGTTTATATTAAATCACTTTTAATATCATGATTAATAAGTCTCATTTCTATAAAAGTAATTCTTGATTAAATGAACAATAATTATATCTAGGTGAATACCCTTGAGTGTAAATGTGTATGGGTATTCACTACATATATGTTTCTCATAGAAAATCATAGTACAATTTCATGAACTTAATGAGAGTTCATAAATATTCATATAAGTGTGTAATTATATTAAAAGGATCTCTCATTACATGGAAATCATAATTATAAGAAGAGTTATTCTTTATAACATATACCAATAAGAAATATTTAAAATCAAAATGCATAATATAAAGATGTGTCTTGAATAAAGAGGATAATGAGAGGATACCTTATCATGAGAGGGAGCTTCTAAAAAATTTCAAGGAGATTATTGAGATATTAAAGGAACATTTGGAGGGATCTAGATAAGTAAATTCATGATAACTTTATCATTCAAGGGTTTTTAGTGAAGTGGAATGTGATGTTGGGTTGGTTTTTATAGAATACCCAAGGGTAATTCTTTGTCAATATTTAAATATAATTTTTGGACTCTATATAATAAAATAATCAAACCCAAAAAAACATAACATGGTTTCATCCAAATAAAAGTGGTTTTCAATATTTCATAAGAATAGAAACTTAAATCCATAAAATAATACCATTGGTGACTTGGAATTTAATCATGTTCATAAAGAATAACTTTTAAAACCCTAAAATATTATATAGGTTTTAGAGGATTCATTAAGGGTTTATAAAATTAAAAAAATAAATTAAAAATAAATAGGTAACATTATTTTTTTATGGATACCATTTATAGAATTTATTAAATCACATTTGTGAATTTATTATGTCATAATGCAATCCATACTTTTTTACAGAATAAAATTTTTACATAAAAAATCGTTTATGTCATAAAATTATAAAAAATCAATATTTTATAATTTTAAAATATTTATTTTAAAATTGATATTTATTTTATCAAAATAGTTTTCTAAATATTATACTTTTGAATTTTATATCAAAAATAACCATATATTTAATAAATACTTGTTTTTACGATGATAACAGTTTCCTACCCTTTTGGAAATTACATTAAAATTCATAAAATTATATTTAAATTTATATTTAAATAAATATAATTTTAAAAAAGTATTGTATTAGAATATCATTTATTAAAAAAATCTTTAATTCCACATAAATATTTTTTTATTGAAACTATATATTTCCAAATAAAATATAATTTCCATTTAATCATGTCAAAATCTAATTTTTAACAAAATTATTATAAATAATTTTTAATGTAATAAAAAATAATTATAATAATTATTTCATTAAAAATAAAAATATATACAAACATGATATTAGATTCTAGATACATAACCCCTTATTACACCTACTTATGCACTAAGGGTAAGGTGTGTGATAAGGAAACTTTTATAGGGTTGTTTGGTGAATATGGTATGGGTTGTGATATTCCTAATCTTGAAATTATCCCATAAATAGTTTATATTATTCACTAGTTGTTGAATCTCAATTTGAACTTGGATGATATAAAATCTCACTGATGTCATCTTCATTGGAAGCTATGATAAATGGGATTCATAGGGTATGATTCTGTTGGTTGGGGATATTGATTATTTTTTCTATATCAAATGGATTCCTCATAAACATTATTATATAATAATAATAAGTATCACTATACAATGTTCATATTATCAACAGTTATGCTGCTTAATAGTATTTTAAACATAATAGTATATAACATATTATGGTTTAAAATAACCAAAGTAGTGCTGGTGATTTATATAACTTCATTACATAATAAGGAATTTATTCACTTGGAAAGGTAATTTTATATATATAACATTGGGTTATTACATTATGAGATTTATTTTCCAGCTTTCTAAAAGAGTTTTCTGGTCTTCATTGGAATCATGATGTTATGTTTTTAATTGAACTCTTTCTCAGTGTTATGACTATATCAAAGACTCTATATAGAATGACCCCTATTGAGTTGTAGTAATTAAAGAATTAACTCAAAAATAATATGTAAAAGGGATTAAAATGCATGCTTACATAATATTTAGGTTCACCTTTTCATTTATTTTAATAATGAAGGTGGTTAAATTTGTTTTACCATTATTTATTAGGAAAATAACAATATTACTATCAAAAATTATCCTATAACCCATATTGATGATTTGTTTGATCAATTATGAAAATTTCAATACTTCACCAAGATTAAAATTCATTATTTATATCATCAATTTTGGGTATAGTGGGAGCATATACATAGTAAAATCTTCGATATGAGGTATGTGAAATATGAATTTATATTGATTCCATTTGAAATTAGCAATGCCCCTATTATATTCATGGATATAACAAATATGGATTTTTAATATTTACATGATCAGTTTTTGGTATTCCATATAGATGGTATTATTATATATTCAATTATAAAGTAATATCATGGGGTATATTTATGGATTATACTAAAGTCCTTGTGGAAGGAAAATTTTATGCTACATTTTACAAGTGTGAATTTTGGATATAAAAAATTACATTATTATGTCATATAATCTCACATGGGTGTATATAACTAGATCCTTAAAATATGTATTTTTTTGAATTATCGACATTGAAAAAAAATATTAACTGAGATCTATAATTTTTATAGGATTGATAGATACTATATTCTCTTTGAGAGGGATTTCTCACATCTATCTAATCCAATAACCATGTTGACTTAGAACAGATCCCAATTCCTTTAGAAAGTGTAATGGGTGGAAAAGTTCAAGGATCTAAAAAGACATTTTGTAACCTCACCTATACATGAACTACCCTTTAGTTGATAATGGTTTCTGATCTTTAGTGATATATAAGATAAGGTACTGGGATGTAACCTTTTTCAGAATGATACTATGATAGAATATTCCTTTCACCAATTGAAAATACATGAAAAAATGACCTAACTCGTGATTTGGAGCCAAAAATTATATTTATTGAGTTTAGGAGATAGAGGAATTATCTTTAGGGTGAAAGTTATGATATATGTACTGATAAAAAAGCTTAAATTATATATTCACATAGAAATAGTAGAATATTAAATAGAGAAGATTATTGATATTGATTAAATATTATGACTTCTCAATTTATTTCTACCCTATAAAGGAGAACAAGTTGGATGATTCTTTGATTATGAAGGTCCATGAATATTTTTATATGATAAGGATTTAAATAAAGACAATTTACATATTTTTATAGAGTATGTAACTTGAATTATTGAAGACATATGACATATATTATCTTTCTCACATAAATTTCCAACCATTCATCCATGTGATGATTAAAGAGAAATAGTAGAGGTATGTAGAACTATAGAAGAAGTGAGAAATATTACTAAGTTCAACCATGATTGTGATGGGATGATAAAGTTTATGAACCAATTATGTGTCCCATAAATACCAGATCTAAAGGTGTTGTTGGATTAATCTCATAGTTCATCATTCTCTATTCATTAAAGAAGTATGAATATGTATATAAATCTAAAAGAATGTTTCTGGTGGGAAAACATAAAAAGGTATTTCACATTATTTTAATCTTAAATCCTATTATGTAAGTAATTTAATCTTGGTATACAAAACTATAAGGTAATGTTACTACCATTACCCACACTATAATGGAAATGGGGAAACATTTCCATGGATTTTGTCATTGGACTCCCAAAATTTTTTTGAAGGGAACAATGCTATTTGGGTTAAATTTGGTCTCTTTATGAAATTATCACACTTAGTTTCCATAAAATATTATTTATATCTTGGTCATATTTATAGTATATATATTGAGGGTTTGGTGAGATTTCATAGAGTACCACTCTTAATTATATCTGAGTAGGATCTAATGTTTAACTCGACATTCTGAAGAAGCCTTTAGTTTGATAATGATATAGAGATGAAGTTCATAACTAAATATCATACTTCAATAGATGATCAGTTTTAGAGGACTTTAAAAACCCTATAATATATATTGGGATCATTTTCTATGAATTTTAAAGATTTTTGGGATCAACCCATTTAAATGGTCAAAATTTATTATAAAAATATCTTTCAAT
The DNA here is from genome assembly GCA_963277665.1 of Viscum album. Taxonomy (NCBI): domain Eukaryota; kingdom Viridiplantae; phylum Streptophyta; class Magnoliopsida; order Santalales; family Viscaceae; genus Viscum; species Viscum album. The sequence goes on along the minus strand of OY728156.1, from coordinate 1,424,182,096 downwards.
CAGTAATTCATATGGATATTTCTAGAGAAATATATTTTAGGAAATTACGATGTCCAATGTTTTTTATGAACTTAGAGAAATAAATGAATTGGGACCTTAGCTAGCTAAGTAAATGGCAGGGATGTATAGATCCAATCAATAGTAAATAAGGATAGATTAGATTTGAAAAAATAATAATTTTGATAGTCACTAGTGAAAACTAGAGTTGAAGTTGGTGAGGAGGTATTCCTATGAATATCTCCTTCAAAGAAGGTTATGTGATTTTGAAAGAATAGAAAGTTGATCCCTTGATATATCTATCCCATTTAAAATCTTGATCACATTGAGATGGGAGAATATTTCCTGCAACTTATACAGAATCCATCTCATGTTCACAATGTGTTCCATTTATATATTATAAGTATGTACATACCTCATCCATAACATATACTAAAATCATATTCTGTACTATTGGAGAAATGACTCTATTATGCGGAACAACCAGTAGTGATTTTTTTTCATAGAGAGGAAAGTGATATGAAATAATGCCACTTGCCTTGTTAATGTTTTGTGGCAAAACCATAAATTATAAGAATATATGTGGGAAACCAAGGATGTTATAATGTATAACTAACCTAATATTTTATTTGGAGTGACATAATATGGTTGGTGAAATTATTATAGGGGTAGTAGAATGTAACACCCAAATATTTTTTTATATTTTTCACCTTATGTAAAATTTATTTCATTGATAGATTTGTTTACATAGAATAACGAGTTTAAGAAAAAAAATATACTATTGAAATATTATTATTACCATGTCTTTGGATTGAAATGTGTGAATAGGATAAACATAATTATGAAAACATATGGTTTACACATGAGTAAAATAAATTCATTATTTATCAAATGATTAGAAATTAAAATTAATTCATTTACAAGTGATGAGTTGTTTTTCTAAAATACTTTTCTATATGCACATTATGTTTTAAATTAATTAAATTAATTACTATTTCTGAGTGATTTTAATTAAATATAAATATTTTATATTAAATTAAATTTCTTAATATTCATCTAATGGGTTTTACTAGGCATATAATAAAAAAAATCCAAGTTTATGCTTAAAAATGTATTTTTCTAAAAAATGTGTTTCAACACATTTTGAGATCATATTTTAAAATGAATTTATTCAACTTATAGAAATTCAATTTTCAAAATTGGATTCTTTATATGATTTATAATTATATAATACTTTAAATAGTCCCCTTTTATTATAATTCATTATGAATAGTAACCTTGATAAATATTTTTTGCCTCCGTAAGGGTTAAACGGTTAAAATAGGGTTAGAAGATTGTGATAAAGCATTAAAATTTCTCTACCACTTTCCTTTATCCTATTGGATGAGTGGATATTTTAAGTTATCATCTATTTTTTAAAAATAATCAAACATGGTTCCATTTTTCATTGATTATGACCTTTATATAATCTTGAGAAAAGGATAAATAAAAAATATCACTATCTTGACTTTAATATCTCTATTATACTATTATGAGGTTGAAAATATATTATGTTCAGTTATAAATGTTTATTTGAAATATTATTTATTTTTTATATCATGGATATTTATTTTTAATTTTTCATTATGGAATAATTAACTTAAATTCTTATGCAATAATGATACAATATTTGTTCAAGTATAGAGAATAATATATGATTTTAAAAATATTAAAATTTATTCAATTTTTAAAAATTATTTTCTTTCAATAATATTTTATATAAATATAACATAATATTTTTATTTTAAAAAAATATTTCAATTCCATTTCAATAATTTTTTCTAAAAATTCCAACATTGTTAATAGTCCTAAAAATGACTTTAATGGTATCTAATATAAAATAATATTTTATTAATGAATTAAAATTCCTAAAAATATTATATTTGAACTTGTGAATTTTATGTGGTAGATAATATCACCAATTTTCTACTTAGGTGTCACTTGACCTTTTGTAGTAACATTCTTGACCCTTAAAAATTATAAACATTGATATATCTGTGGTTTTCAAAAAGGATAAATCAGGGTTAAAACTAATAGAAAAGTGTTAAAACATAGTATAATATTGTTTAAATATTATTGTAATAGAGTATTTAGACATATCATCATATTTTATTTAGAATATATCAATTTGGATCCACTTGAACATGAAAATTAATTTATATTTATTTAATACATTAAGTTATCCCATCGGTAGACCCACCACCTATAAGAGGGACATTCCATCAACCATTATTAAAAAATATTGAAACTTATAGCTCATCTAATAACTTCCCAATTATCATCCTATATTCCTTAATCATTTCATATCATTTATGTTATTTTTAATAGATCATCCTTTTAAGGCATAAGGTGTATTCTAAGGAAGGATTCTCAATAAACAAGTATAACTCCTAATTGATTACAATAATTTTTATTTCTTCTTTTTACTGTTATACATATATTGAATCCAACATAAAATATTTACTAAATTATATTCAATATATCTAGTTGTTATTATGATTATTGAACAACCATTATTCACCAACTTTCCTTCAAATGGGTAATAAAATTATCACTCGTTTGTACGTGTTGACAACCACCTCCCTGAATCAATGTGCTTCATTGTTCATCACCACTTTTAATTGATAGTTATAATGATATATTTAATAAATATATGTGTTATTTATTATATTTTTATGAAACTTAAAAGTTTATTTTTTATTCACCTTTCTTTTATTCCACCCATCTAAAATTGGGATCATCAGTTGGGTGTATATACGGACTACCATCTCCATAAAGTGATGTAACTTATTTATGATCACCTATTTATATGAATAATTATTAATGTGAATATAATTATTATATCATATAATCATTACATGATTATAATTCTTGAGATAATAGAGCCATGATCAATGTATAAGGACTAGGGCTGTGGAACTGAAACATGAATTTAAAACAAATTAGTTATCACACATGATGGAGATTTTAATAAAGAGTTATTAATAAAAAAGTGTTAACATATTGAAATTAAATATTATTTGGTATGATATATTTGATTATTTTTTGCAATAGATTTATAATAAATTTATATTTATTATTATGTAGGTTTTAACATGGACAAAGTTAGGTGAGAAGTGTTGTATGAGATTTGTGTTTCAATCCTATTTAAATTTGGGTTATTAATGATTAAATTTAAAAAAATGAAATTATGTAATAAATATTTCATAAAACAAATAAATTTTTATTCTCCATTAATTATTTATATATTTTTGTTGTTTTGGTAATATTTTTCTCCCTTTGGTACTAAAAAAAGTACATAAAATGTTTTTAAAAGAATCCGACACTATTTTTCGCCTTCCTATTAGAAAACTAATTTCTTCGATAACCATGTTTTCTATAATATTTTTCAATAATGTTTTTGAATATTCCTTAAATTAATCTTGATATTTATTTTGACAAATATTTTATTTGTTATAAAAATTTTAAAAAGCATCTTCTCAACGAGGCATTATTTACCTACAGGGTGAACAAAATCATATTTTTAACAATTATGCCATGAAAATAATTTCCTACCATAAATTACACTAAATTATTTTAATATTCATTTATAATTTTAATTTTTAATTTTCAAATAAAATATCTTACAATTTATTTTTAAATTTTTGGATAACTGGTTTTACAGTGAAAAGGGTTTTTTCATCAAGAAATATTCTGGTCATCTTTTAATGTAATTTTCATCTATAGAAACATCATTTTATATTCCTTATTCTTTAATAGGGATAATATCCAATGATATCATACTTATTATTTCTAAGGAATATTTATCACTATGATTAACAGATGTTTACAAAACTCATTCATTTATTATGAGTTATACTTTGAAGAAATGAATACATTTTTATGAATCTTATATCATTCCATTAGTTATGATATGATGAAATCATTACTGGTTTATAAAATTGTGACATATAGATTTATGGTTTTAATTATGTGAATAGTGGGTATGTTAATTTCGTATAATGAATTTGGTAAATTCTAATATCTTGTGTGATAATTTTTGGAAAAAAGATGATTTTCCTGATACACTATGGGAAATAATTAAGTATGACTGATCCACAATTATATAGAAAACATGTGGTGATTCATAATATTTTAAGATATAGAAAATAGGTTTTTATGGATGGTCCACTGTCATATGAGTCATAATAGTTAAACATGAAAAATGATATGGATTTTATGCCTATAATGGTTCCACACTCTATTGGAATTTTTATACTTATGATCTAAAATCATGGTTCATGAAATATTTATGATGATTCCACACTCCTATTACTATTTTTTATGGTATGATAAAGTTTTATTACATGACCCCCATCTATTTTCTATGACAGATTGGGTATGGGATTTGTATGTTTTGAAAATGGTCATATACCCATACGCTTATATTATGCTAGAATATGATCATTGATTGATATCTCTCATATTTACCCTTACTAAGCATCAAAAAAATCCCTTTATTATGTTTCCTTTAACCATGTTAATATGAATGGTTTTAATTGGGGTATGTCAATAATGGTGCAATATAAGAAGAACAATATGAAATATGATAATGATTTTTAAAAAAATAATATATTTATGTATCTAGTCTCAAAGTACACTTAACCCTCATGGTTTTTGGGAAATGTAATGTTATTAAATTTTTTTAATATTCATCTAAAATAATACAATATTATGTATGAAATTTTGGGCTACCTTTTATTTCACTAAAATTGTGCCTAATCATGCACCTTACTCTATAACCCCAAAACAAGGTGAAAGGTTTCTTGGAATTAAATACATGATTTTCCTTAACCAAGAACTAACCATGAACTGGACCTAAAAACTCTAGAAATCTCCATATTTCACCTAAAATTACTTGAGGGAAGACCAAAATAAAATAATTCCAAAACAAGTGAATTTATGTACCTAAATGAAACACTCATATCTTATAGTATACCACATTATGTGCCCAAAAGTAAGTAGCCACATCATGTTCTAGGTCCATTAGGATATAGTTGTAGCCATATTATCCATCCATCAAGGAGATACCTTAAAATATATCCATTTCACCAGTATTCAACTTTATGATCAGAACTGTGACACCAACCTTAGGATAGTGTCGATTGAGATCCCTAAAATAAATGAAAATGATAAGTTTTCTGTTTATTTTTTTGTATTGGGAAAATATAAGAAACACACTTTAGGTACTGAAATTTTTTAATGAAGTTGTATTATATCAAATTTTAAACATTGGGTACCACCTTCATAGTATAGGTAAGATTCATTATCCTATATGATTTTTTATATCCATAGTGGTCTTTGGGAAAACTCAAATGATGGGTATCCAACTAGGTATCCAACCTGAGAATTTCTATATATTTCAAAACAAATACATCTCATTGTTATTTCAGAATACTTATATGAATTTCCTATTCTTTAGGAATTATCGTGACATTGATCAATATAGGCCACATATTTTTTCTATGCATAGATTTTTTTCTTTGTAAGTTCTTCGACTGGGGTTGAGACACCTTCCTCAAAATCTGGTTGATTTCCCTTAATATCTTGACCTTATTCTACACCATCATTGTTGGAGGATTACATACTTGCATCTTAACATCTAGAAGATGATATGGGGACATTTTTATTCCTTCAAAATTACATTATACATGCAAATATTTAGTTTTTATATACAGTCGTTACCCTGATAATGAGAGTTAATGTGACCAAAAACATATTATTCTTCAATATATATTTGTATCATGATGATCAAAGAGACCAAGTTGTGTTATCTGAATGTTTTCTTGACCTACCATTCTAGAAAGATACATAGGGGTAATATTGATATGCCTATACTATGTTGTGATATTTTCCTTTTTAGGTGGAAATTATATGATGGATACATCCACCAAACTAATATATGATTGTAATTTCATTTTAGGTATTAATACATTATTTAATGTCACTTGTGTGACCTGATAAATCCCCATGTCTATATTTGTTTCCTTAATTTAGTTGATGGAAAATAAATATTCTTCATAAATTATTCTCTATGGATAGATAAGAATGGTTTCTAGACCATTGGGGTGTAAATATAAAGGGAACTATTGACAATTAGGTTCTTCCCATCCCTTTTATGATATTTGTTGACCATATACTAAAGTTTTCAACACTTAATGAGAGAATTATCACTATACAGTACTATAACATTTCCATTAATGAAGTACTTAAAACATCAATGATATGATTATGGCACAACCATGTTCATATAGAGCCACAACAATACTAGTAAGAAGTTGAATTATTAAGCCACCATAAATATAAAATCAAAAATGAGATCATGAAATTGGGATCATGAATTGATATTTATAATAGTTCTTTATTATCTCATTTTTTGCCATTATATTTCTAGGTTGTAGGGGGATAATACAGATTCACTATAGACTATGCATTGGATTATTAGAATCAGGATGATATTGACCCTAATGTTATCTCAAAATTTTCAAAAAAATGAACTATTTTTCATTATAAATCACCAAATTAAACAAAAAACCTGGGTAAATCATTCATTTTTTCATATTGGGTAATTTTATACTTCATGTAAAAATGGATTACAATATTGATGTTTAAGGATTTAATAATTTTTGAAATTAATAATGTATTTATACATTGATTTTGAAATTTTTTATTTTATTTTTTTTATTTAATTCTGAATTCTACTTAGAATTATTTTTTAAATAGAGTAAATATTAAATTCTAATGGTTTTATACATTCATTAGAATAAACTAAAATTCCTACTATAATGGGAAGTGAACTCAAATTAACATTTGAAGGACAAATTTCATTTTAAATTGAATATCTTGAAATTCATATTAAGCTTATAATTTTAAATAGTTATAATTTAAATTTGTGATTGGTAGAAGATAGAATAAATTATATACTAGAATATCATTATTATTATTATTTATTAAAAAAATAAAACATTATTTTTCATAATATAATTTAATGCATTGATGGGGTAAATTAATATTCCATTATATATTTTTATTATTTTTAATATTAATTAGGAAAATCCTAAACTTGATTTGGTTTTTAATAATACAGGTTGAAATATTTTTAAATGATAAGAGATAAAGCATGTGTTAATCCCCAAGAGACCACACTAAAAATGTGGAAAAGGTAAGAAACCATGTGATAAGGTGTTATTCTGATATATGGATTGATCACATCTTTTTAATTCTAATGTGCTCTATATGAAAAAAAATTGGAAATGGGAATACTCCTACATGACTACAAATATTATAAATATTCCAATGTAAAGGGAATTCTCTACCTTTGAAACCGAAATTAAATCCAACCTAATACCATGACACTCCCTTTATAGGCTACCACACAAAATTCATGAATCAAATGAAAGAGATTAAACCTCCCATTTCAATTAACTTCATAACAAAACTCAATAAATCCCTTAATGTATCCATTCACAGTTAACTATAATAATCCCCTTCAAATATACCATGAATTTACCTCCAAACCTACAATAAAACCACCATAAAAAAACAACCACAACATATTATTTAGTTGTTCAACCATCAACAAGGATAAATAATTAGAGATCTTGGTGACACTTTTGTAAATCTCTATAGCCAAGATCTATTTGAAGATTTCTATCACCACGTTTTATGTAGGTTATTTGTTTGATTATATCCATTGAATAATGATTTTTTTAATTAACCAAATCAATGAAACAGACTGGATCAGAAGTAAATGGAAATGAAACTGAGGAATTATACATGTTGATAATGACCAAACCTAGACTAACTCAAGATTCTCCCTTAATAAATACAACAAACTCTGATCTTGGCCAAATTTTGAAAATGGAAGGATTTAAAAACAAAACAAATATATGTTTTTTTTATTTAGTATCAAGGTTGAATCATGGTATTTATAGTCACCATTGAAATACCCTACTCTGTATAAGAAAATTAACCCTCTAATCAATGTAAATGTGATGTCAATCTCAATTGAAGAATCCTCAATACAAGCTTGTTAAAAATAAGGAAGTTAATATGATAAATAATGTTTTCAAGATTTTAGAATGTGTTCCTAGTAGATGGTCCATTAATAAAGAGGAGGAGGACCTCAATCTCACCAATGATATTTTTTATAGCCTATTAAATGTTTAATTCCTCTTGTTTGAAGGAATGTAATAATAAAATTTAGTGATCAAACCAAGGAATGAATCTTCGAAATTCATAGGCTCAATGAATCCATAAATATTTTATGTATATCCAATTTGAAATATATATAATTATATAGGGTGAGGGTCTCAACCCCATGCATGATTTAAAATTGATTACAGTAGCATACAAATTAAATCAGATTTTAATATTGGGGTTTCAACTTATACACATCAATTAATGTCATAAGAGGTATCAGGCCATGGAATTAAATTTTGATCAATGTAAAATCATGGTCATGTTCTGAAGTATTATCAATAGAAACTGAAGTGATTTTTTCACAAGATATAAAAATAGGTTGGTTTTAGGTGTTTGGAGATGATGCCTTTATTTTATATGTTAAAATTTTGAGTTATGTCAATGAGATATAAGTAGGTCGGTTCATTTTTTGAATAACATATTCATATTCATAGTCAAAATGGACAAAAGAATATGTGATGACCAAAAGTCAAGACCTAATACAGTGAAATCCATGTCCAAAAGTTTATATCATGCCAAAATCTATTCAAATATCTCTATATTTTTTCAAATTTTCCCATGATTATCACATTTATTTTCTTCTTCCTTAAAAAGGATTTGATGTCTGGTAAAGTCACAGAGCAACAAATAATTTTCTCATTGATCACTTTTTAAGGAGTACAGATCATGATCATGGGAGTAGAGGTTTTAAAAAAAATATTTGAAGACGAAGTTACAGATAAATCATGACTATCAATCTATGAATACAGATACAATCTAAAGAGAGGTAATTGGACTTAAACTTTCTAAAATAATTTTAAAATACTGGGAGTGTGGAAAAGAAATATAATGCTACTCATATGGAAGAAATAATGAATTTTCTAAAGGAAAAGTTCTCATTTCATATGTATGGAACTTCTAAAAAGTGTTTCAATTCTATAATAGTTGATTTCAGAGTTGCTGCTACATCTTGTTTTTTGAAAGATTCAATTCCCTTTGATTAATAGTAATAACTCCAATGATGGTACTCTTATCCATTAGTGGATCAGCCAAAAAGATTATCCTTACTTTACAATTAATGAATTCAATAATTTAAATGAATATCACTTCTATTAATATAAGTATTTATTCAAATTGTTTATATGATATAATATTTCCTTAATTTTATGTGTTTTTATTCATTCTCCCTCTTCATCTAGTTTGCACACACGAGCCTCATGGAACATCTTCACTGATGCGATAGTCAATAGAGTGAAAAAATTGTTTTTTAGAGATTTCTTCTCACTATGATTGGTATGATAAATGTATAAAATCATTATTTTACTCTCTTATTAAAGATAAAATATCTATAGTAGGGTGATAAAGAGAGTTTTTACTTATGTAGAAAGAAAACTGGGGCAAATAAAATAATGATTTAATAAGAAAAAAAAGTAGATATCAAAGGATATATGACTTATTTTTAAAAAATGTATAACAAATCATTCATATTTACTTTTTCACACCTAAAAACATAAAATATTAATAATAACTATCATAAAATTTCCCTCTCTAGAGACAACATAAATCCACAACTACTATATTTTTCAATGGTTTAAAAATCATTTGGAAATTGCCCCATGATAGATCATATACTAAATACAGAACCATTGATGGGGAGACCAAATTTTGTGTTTTAATTTAGATTTAAAATTATTTCAATAAATTTCAAAGTTCTGTTTATCTCACCACATTGATTTTGATCAATAGGTTGAATAAAATGTTCATTCCAGACTTAGAACATTAAAAACACTAAATAAGAACATATGAGTTTTTTCACAATTTCATTGAAATATTACCCATTCTAAGCTTATTCCTTATCTAGTGTGACTTTATGGAGTGAAAAAAAAAAGGAAAATAAAATTGAAAATTTGAATATAAATTTTAGAGAAAACTATGCACCCAATTTCAATAATTATAATCATCTTCAGACAAAAAACCATCAATACAATTTGAAACTGAGAACTAGGATGATCCTACTCCTTGCAATGTTTCATTGATTGGTAGGAGGGGACCCTAAACGACAATATAAAATAATTTTTTAATTTTTTTAGTAATTTCAATCCCAAATATGTTATAAAATCATGTTAGCTAAAAGTTCATCCTCATATCTCTTAAAGGACCAGACAAAGAATGTATTTACAAAAACTAGCAGCAAGAAGTCACTACATGAGATGGGTTGTAGAATTTGTTCCTTATAAAATACTTAAAATCCTCAAGGATCACTTATATAATGAATGAAATACTTGGGATCAATTAAAAATGTAGATAAAAATTCTATGAGTTATGGGATAGATTCAAGTGGTTTACAACCTCATGCCCACATGATCATTTTAAAGATCATCATTCGATGGTATTATTTTAACAAGTATTTATAGACAATGAAAAAATTTCTTGATAATTCTTATGAATCTCTATTAATAAATATATTCTGACTAATGTTATATATCTGATTGAGAGGATATCCCAAAATCATATACAATTCTATAAAATACCCACAAGAATATGATTATATAAGGTAATGTGTTCAAAATATCTTTAGATTAAAATAGAATGGAAGAATTATCATCACATTTGAGACAACTAGTATTGAACAAAATTATGAGAAATCACCCACCACAACCCCTCATACCCACTAGATTTTATAGTCTTAATACCAATACACTGATGGATACCCTTAAGATCAAGGGGCATAAAGTTGTGGTATTGTGTTCTAGAGACAATAGAAATAATAAAAATAAAATAAACAAGAATGTAGGGATAAATATAATACTAATATGGATATATGAACCAAAAAAATAAATAAATACATTCCAAAAATATTTTTAACCATATTTCTAGCATCAAACCTTCCAAATAGGTACCTACCATCCCTCTATAAAAAACCAGCAATAGAAAAATTAAGAACCTATCATTGATTAATTTCTTTAAGAATATGTCAAATTTCAGAAAACCCTCAAAAAATACCCTCCAAACTCATGAATTATAATTTAAAGAGATAAAAGTATATTAAAACATAATTATTACTATAATAAGTGAATTAAAGAATCAGGGATCATGTAATATTTATAGTCCTTACATTCAAAATGCCATGGAAAATTTAATTTCTATTTCATTAAAGAGTGGAAAAAAACTAGGAATAAGTGAGGAATCACTATATGAAGAAGGAACAAGAAGTGTAATCCCATTATACTTGAATAATTTACCCAAAAAAAGAATTTTATACACCTTTGAAAATATTCTCAATGAACAAAGAAAAATGTAAATCACTGTCAGAAGACCCAAATTAGCCCTAACCAACCTCCACTATTTAAACTAAACTCCCAAAGAGAATTAGTAAATACATATTACAATAGGATATTCTTGAGATATTGAAGTAGGTGGAGATTAATATCCCTTTTCTAGAATTAATTATAAATTACTAATGGTATGAAAAATTTATTAAAGACATGTGAACTGGGAGGAGAAGATTTCAAGGTAATGAAAACATATGTTAATGTAAAACAATCCTTATATATAACCCAAAAATATCATAGAAATTATATGATATAGTTACCTTAATTATCCCATACACTATAGGTGAAAAAATATTTCAATGCATTATGTGATTTAAAAGGATCAGTTAATGTAATTTTTTATTCAATTTGTTCATATATATATATTGGAGAACACAAACCCATTGTAGTGGTTTTGCAGCTTACCAACTGAGTCATTGCTTATCCAGTAGGTGTACTAGAATATGGTATGGTATGTGTATAAGGATTTTTTCTTTATTAATTTCTAAATTATGAATATAGAGGATTAAAAACAATATACTCATTCCTCCAAAATTCTAGGTGGAACATTCCAAAAATAATTCCAAAATAATTATAAATGTTAATGAGAGTGCTCTTTCAATGTATTTTGGTGAAAATTCTTAAATTTTAACCATTTATAATTGATAAAATATCACCATGAAGAGAAATATATTTCCACATTGAAACATTTTTAACTTAAATGTTTTTTAAAATATGAAATTAAAATTTTTTATAACATAATTTGATTAGGATAATCCCTAAAAAAATTAAAAAAATCTGATTAATCTATTTTGAAAATCAGTTAAATATAAAGTCTTTAATTTTTATCTATTAGAGATATTTTTATGATCTTTATTTTAACAGTTTTATCAAATCCATCATTTACACTTCTTATTTTTTATTAATAGAATTCCTTCATGGAGAACATTGATAGAATAATATCACTATAATTCCCCCTGATATGTAATTTAAATTACTACCATCAAATATGAAATATGATTATTTAGAATAATATGGGAAAAATCTAGTCAAACTATCAAGTAATTTTTAACCCAAATAAGTGTATCAAGTTACTTAAATTTTCAAATCAAAAAAAAATATCAATTCAATAGGTTGGGAACTAGGATACGTTCAATAATTAACCACGCCACCTGAATGTGTAGTATTTTTCTTGAAAATGATTCCAAACTAGTGAGACAACCCTAATGAAGTCTCATCCCATCCATTTAGAACTAGGATTAAAATTAATTAGAAATATTGTTTTGAGATAGAAAAATTTACCCCATCTTAGACTTCTAATGGATGATTCTCATTTAAATTGTCCCAAATAAAAATTGATACATGATTATAAAAATGGAAATAATGAATTATTTTCTGAAAGACTTAAAAATATTATGATAATTTTCATTTACTATAATAAATTGAACCATGTTACCTATAATAAAAACATCCAAATTCCAATTATAGAAGAAATGTTATAGATCCTATCTAGGAAAGGTCGATATTTCTTCCTTAATGTGTTTTTGAAGAACTTTTAGGTTCCAATTACTCTATAGTAATAAGTCAAGAACATCTTTGCATGTCCATTCATTACAATTACTACCGAATGATGAATTTTAGTATTTAAAATACATTATTTACCTCTAAATTCTACATGGTAACTTTCTTTTTAGATATCATAGAGAGATTATTAGAGTTATTTCTTGATTACATTACTTTGTATGGAACATTCTTCCAATTTTTACTAGAAATTATAGAAAATGTTCAAATTGAGATCCATTGATAAGAATTTAGTGTTAAATTTTTAAAAGATCCATGTCATGGTTGAAAAAGTAAATGTTTTGTGACACATAATTTCTAAATAAAGGGTTGGATTTTATAAGGAAAATATTTAGGTTATCTCTACACTACCATAACATACCACAATGAGACACATTTAGTTATTTTTAGGGCATGCAGGATTTTACTTAATATTTATTAGAGATTTTAGATGAATTTAATAGAACATAACTAACATAATCAAGAAGGAAAATGGTTTTTTTATGATCAATGTATGATAGACTATGATGTGTTAAAATAAATCTTTACTAATGCACCCATAATCCATTGATCAAACTGGGATCACCCTTTTGAGATGTTGTGTGATGCTTCAAATATAGATGTAAAATCTATGATTTCCCAAAATATTTAAAGACACTCAAAAGTGAAATACAAGACTTTAAAGACTTTGTATATATACCAAATCATTTATAAAACAAATAATAAAGAGTTTTTTTCTATATTTTTTTCCTTATAGAAGTTTCAATTATACCTGTTAGGATGTAAAGTAACTATTTTATCTGATCATGTAGTACAAAACTATTTGAATAATAAAGATGTTGAAAATTAAATGATAGTGATATGGATGTTTATAGTTTTATAATTCAACTTATAAATCAAATACATTAACTATAATGAAAATATAAATGTACAACACATGAGTTGAGTTCCCCATGCCATCAAGGTCAAGCTACTATCTCAAAAAAACTTGGATGACTAATTTCCTGTTGAGAGGCTTAATAAATCCAACCAAGAACCCTAGTAGACTTAAATTATTAATTTTATAGTCAAATAAAAGGTTACCTCATTCTAACCCAAACATAAAAATCATAAATATAAATCAACTTAAATGTTTTATGTATCAAAATATCTATATTTAATGAATATATATTATGATCAAGTAATTAGAGGATTCATCCATGAAGAGAAAATTAAATCTAGGGTTACATTTTTACACACACATGCATGTGGAGGCCAATCTAAACCATAGAGAATATCTATGAATTATTTTGCATCTAATTTATTTTGGCCCTCAATTTTGAATGTCTCACATGATTTTTGAAAAAAGTGTACAATCTATTAGTTTACTGATGGAATCTCCAAAATACCTAAAAAGTACAAAAAAAATTGATTTTAAATGAAATATTTTATGTGGGGGGGTTAGATTTTGTGGGACTATTTCTTTTTAATTTCAAACTTCTTATATCTTAACTACAACATTTTTTTTCCTATTTGTATTAAATGATTTTATAAAATAATTGATGATTCCAAAGTTTTAATTGTACTATTTTATAAAAAAAGTTGGGGATCATAGAGAGATATTCATAGATTAAGGAAAAAATATTTAAAAAACATGGGTACTCTTGTGAAGAAGTATATAGTTCACCATTATACATTCACCGCATACCACCCAAAAACCAATGGGATTGTCGAGGTTTCTAGTAGAGAGATAAAAAAAGATTATGGAGAAGACAATACAAACCAACTGTAAATATTGGAGAAAGAAGTAATTGGATACTTTTTGGGAATAAAAAATTACAAACAAAACCCCCTTAAGTATTTAAATTTATATAATTATCAATGGAAATAGTATTCACCAATATTTTTTTGTTGTATCACAAACCTACTATGATGTTAAGAAAGTTAATAAGGAGTTTGCAAAAGTTGGGGTGGGGAGTAAACTATAAATAATGGAACTATAAGAGTAAAGAAAAGATTCATATTATAATTACTTATAGTATAAGGAATATATATATATATTTCAGAGATATAATCCTCTAGAAATTAGATTTTGAAATTTGAGATAAATTGTAGGTGTTATCTTAAATGATGAAACTCATACCAATTTAACTCCATTCAAAATGGATTATACCATACATAGTGACTAACACTTTTCCATTTAATTTATTTTAGATAAAAAGAGTCAAATTATGAAACACCTTCAATGATAACATAAAAAACATAATGCCTTATCATAAATATTTTTAAAATGATCTAATATATGAGTCCAAACTCTTCCCAACTACAATTCAATGTGGAACTACCAGGTTATCTATAGATTTACAATTAGTTTTGGTAAATTTATTTTTTAATATGTGTTCCTTGATTAATGCATGCTAAAATTTAATGAAATTGTTTCTGAACTACATTTCGGGGTGAGAGAAAAAGAATCTTATAATGTAAGTAATTTTTTAATTTTCTTAATTCTATTTTTATGTGTTTTAATATTAAATATATAAATTATTTTTTAAATTCTATACATATCTATTTTGTATAGTATTTTATAACTTTTCATACTTATATTGATCTTAATTATTATCTTACATTGTTTAAATACCATTCTAGATTAAAAGTATTTCATTTCATTAGAAATTATTATAGATAGATGATTAATGAGTTAATTATTCACTTCTATAGTAAATACACTGGTCTTAAAACTAGAAATGGGAGAGTCAGTGAAAAGTTTTTCATAGAATCACAATTATAACATGAATACATTAGATTTTTAAAATAAATACAATATAACCTAAAAAATTTGAAAATGAACACATCATGGAGTAAACTCATATGAAATTTGATATAAGTCTTTTAAAACTTGATAAATTGTAAATTAGGATCCCAAAATGAATCTATGAGCCATTAGGTATTGGGTGTGTGAGTAAACCTCTTTTTTACAAATTTAATAAGTTCATTATCATAATGGTTTTCACATATATGGTTATAAAAAAATTAGAAAAATAAATCAATAAACAGATTAATTGTTTAAAATGAATTTATTAATATGAGGGTAATTTTGAACCTATAAAAATAAAGGATTAATTAAAATATAACAATATCATTTGATTTGTATAAATGAAGAAGAAATCTGATATTTGGTTTACGAAAATTAAGGAAAATGGATAAATATAAGTTCCTCTTATTAAAAAAAACATAAATCTAATTTCTTTCACTCGTTGACTTAAAACTCTTTCTTTAATTAATATGAGGAAATGAATTGAAATCATAGTGGATGTAGAATAATTTAAAATAATAAATGGATATATGATTTCATTATTCTATATAATATAAATATGAATGTTTTTATGGAAAACTTTTTTTTAATACTTGTGATTAATTAAATTAAATTTATTTAATAAAAGTTTAATATATCAAGTGTGGGGGAGTGAAGTGTTCCCATTATTTAAAAAATTATCATTTTTTTCATTATAAATTATGTCATTAATCAATAAAAACCTAAGAAAAGAATTTATGTTTTTATATTTAATGATACTAAAATTCATGTGAAATGGATTAAAATGTAGATGTTTAATGATTATGAACTTATTTTTGAGTTTGTACATTTTTTTTAAAAAAATTTGTTTTGTTTTTATTTAACATTGATTTTAACCTAGAACTATCTTGAAAATGGATTTCATTTTGAATTTTAATACTTTTTACACATTCTTCAAAATTAGATGAAATTGTTAATTTAACTACAAGTAAACTTAAATTTTTAATTTTAATGATAAGTTTAATTTTAAAATAAATATCTTGAAATTTGGTTTAATTTTTCCATTTAAATAGTTAAAATTTTATAATTTTATATGGTGAATATTGAATCAATTATAAATTGGAAAATTATGAATTTCGATTATTTTATTAAATGGAATACGATATTAATTTGGGAACTGAATTTAATTTTTTATTGGATAATTTTAATATTATTTTAATTAGTTTAATTATTTTTAAAAATATTTTGAAAATTCATACATTGAATTCATTTTAAAATTTTTTATTTTGAAAATTTGGGAGAGGATAGGTGGTAGAACATGTGAAAATCCCCAAGTGACTACACTAAAAATGAGGTAAAGGAAAATAACCAGGTTATAAAGTGGTCTTATGGTTTATGGATTGACCAAAATTTAAAAATTATAACAATTCATTTGTGGGAAAAGATTCGAAAGGGGATGCTACTACATAACTGAATGTATTCTAAATATACCAAAGGGAAAATACCACACTCCATTGGATACCAACTATTAATTCACCCTACTACCATGCAAATTCCTTGGAAATGGACTTCACCTACCACATGAAGTGAAGGAAAGATACTATACCTCCCCTTTAATTGATCTCACAACTGATCTCAATCAATATTATGACACATCCTTTTATTGTTGACTCCAAGAATCCCTATCAAACTCACCATGCCTTTCTCTCCCAACCTTCTTATAACCACCATCAATAATCTAACACACCACATTCCTCACTTGATAAACCATATATAAGGAGGTATCATTGGATATCATCATTCCACTATTAGAACCCACTAAAACGTAGCTTGATTGAATATAGAAAACACTGGGTTTGAAAAATATTGAATCATTTTAGTATCTAATTTGAAAAAACAAACCCAGTAAATTTTGAAGATTTGAGATAGAATAAAATAAAAATGAAGAAAATAAATTAAAAAAATTGATTGATTTCATAACCATATGATCTTGATATCCTCTATAAATAAACACAACTAAATCCAAAAATGGCCTGAATTGGTAAATGGGTGTCTACTACAATGGACATGATTTTCACTCCGCTAATGGAGTATTGAGAGTGGATCTTAGGACTTAGTATCTATTGAAATACCCTACTAATTTTTAATATAATGACCCAATTTCTTAAATTAAAATTGAGGATGAGCTCATTAGAAGAATCCTAAACCAAGGATTGTTGTAACTAGGGAATATAATCTTGGAAATCGTGTTTATTGAATTCTAACAAGTCTTCCCTAATGAAGGTTCATTACTAAGGAGGATGAGGACCTCATGATCTCCAATTATTTGTCTAAGGGTCTAATAAATATTTTATGCAACAAATTTTAGGAAATTATATAATAATTTATAGAGCTTGAACCCAAGTCTAAATCAAAGAGTGTTGTGGGATCAATAAAGTTGTGGATGTATGAAGTAGGTCCAATTTCATTCTGTAAATGCCATGCTAAATTGATGATCTCAATATCATATATGATTTTAACTATAATGACATTCCTTATAGATGAAATATAAGTTGAATATTGGGGCTTCATCCAATCCGAATCAATTTATGTCATGTGGTGCATCAGGCTAAGAACTTCAATTTGGATGAATGTCGAATAATTTCTGGGATTTTAAGTATTTTAAATGAAAAACCAAGTGAGTATCAATCAATCTTGATAAGAAAACTGTTTGGAAGTGTTCGGTGATTTTGCCTTTATTTTTTGATTTCAAAATGTGAGTTGTGTGAAAGGAGGTGTAGTTTGGTTAATTTTCTAATCAAAGTATTAAAATTCAAAGATACGATGGATGAAGACAGATGGATGACCAAAATTAAAGACCTAATATAGTTAAATATAGGTATAAATGTTTATATCTTACCAAAATATATTAAAATAGGCCCTTCATTATTTATATGGTTCCAATTGTATTACATGAATCATCTTCTTCCTTCAAAAAAATTCAATGTTTAGTAAATTTGAGATGAATCAAATAATTTTTTCATAGATCATTCATGAAGGATTACAGAGCTCAATAATAGGAGGAGAATGTTAAAATAAAAGATATTTGAGTATAATGATTTTGTAAAATATCTAATGTTGAGGTGTTTATGTGGTGTTAATATAACTATAGATAATTGGGATTATAATTTGAGTGATAATTTAGAAATACTTAGATCTTGGGAGATGAAGCTCATGATACTCACATTCAATGAATATCTAAGATCCCAAAGGACCCCGACACATTCAATAAAAATAAAACTATTCACAATAAATATTTTCACATCTATAGTCATTGAATCCAGCTTTGTGGTTGCAACATATTTTTGTCTTGTTTCTTTTACTTTTATATGGTTCGATAACAGTGGTAATGGAACACTAATCCATTGGTGGTTAAGATGAGGGTATTCTTATTAATGAACTATTATGTAATTCAGTGTTTTAATTAAATATCTCTTCTTTCAATCTTTTTATTTTAAAAAAAATTATCCAATATTATATTTCATTAATTCATAGCATTTTTAATCCGTTCTCCCTCTTCTAGTAATTTGTACACAAGAGGGACTTGGAGCTTCTTCACTACTACAATAGTTGGCAGTGCGAACAACCATGAGTGATAAAGTATTTACCATCATTATGAAAGTATCATAAAGGGATAACTATGATTATTTTCAACCTTATTCCAGTTGAAATAACCAGAGGATTGAGATCAAGATATGTTTCACTTTATTGGATAAGAATTGAGGGGAATGAAATATTGATTTAATAAGATAGGTAAAAATATATCTAAAATTAGGCCACTTATTTTAAAATTTTACTTAAATAAATTATTTTCAATAACTTTTTCTACTCTAAGAACTAATAAAATAAGATAAAATCACAACCATAATACAGTCTTCTCAAGAGAAAACTCATGTAAAATACTATTAAATTTTTATTGGGATTAAAATTCATATTTTGGTGTCCTCTTGACAGACTGAACATCAATCCCAAAATCATTATCACCTAGGAACAAAATATTTTTTATATCATCCAGATTTATAAATATATTCAAGGGACAAATGTGTCCCTATATGGAATCATCACAATATTTTTCTATTATAGAAATTATAATTTAAAATTTAATGGTTCTAGTATATGTTTGAAGTATCTTAGCTATGCTAATTTTATCCTCAAACTCTAGTGTTCTTAAAGGGGGTCATTAAGGGACTCCTTAAGTTCTATTGAATATAGAAGAGTATCCTAGATAGATACCCAGGATAAGATGATGGTTATATGATTCCTGATTTCATACATTTAAACCAATGGTATATTATTTTTAAAGTGAAAATACTACATATATTAAGGATATGGGGATAAAGATAACTATATTAGATTATCCTTTCCACATATAATATTTGGGGACATATTTATGGTCTGGGATTTGGGATGAATTAGTTTTACCTATCCTAAACATAGATTAGAAAATTGTATGCCTATGAGGTTTTTTTCTAGTATGATTAGATATAAATAAGGCCATGGGGGTTTAAGATCATATAGATGTTCCTAATGAGCTCTTTAAATTGAATAGATTTTAGTTTCCATAATTTATATGCCTTCAGTAGAAAAAAGATTCCTAAATTATGGGGTCCACCATAACTTCATTTCCTTATCCTCCCTAACCTATGTGAGTTCCTACCCAATTATAAAGTAGTGATTCATGTTCATATATTTTTTATCATCTATAAAGGGTTAGTATAATGTGTGAAATTGTTAGAACTTTAATGTGACTCCTCATATGATGAAAATATTTTTTTTGGGTGGTTCCTGGCCTCCCAAAATCGTGCCTAAGGAATATTAAAGACTCTACACCAAATTGTATACCATTTGGGGATCTTCTTCTTATGATTTTATTTCTGAGGAAGATAGTTTCATTGACTCTTAGAACATGGTTATGATAAATATATTTTCCCTAGATTAATATATAGAATTGAGGTAGCAATTGATTGATTCATTATCACCTAGAGTATAGTGTTCACTATGATGACCAACTTCACATTCATCTAGTCATCAAATTTTAGGGAATGTCTATTCATGGTTTCATATGATTCTATTTATTCTTTTGGTGGAGAAGCAGAAACATAAGTCACCTACATTAGTGATTTACCCAACATGACATATTTAGAGTCATCCATATTTGGTTTTGATCCCAGTAGTCATATAGGGTCACTAAGAGAGGGAGGGGGAATCAATGTACCCATATTTATATAGAGTTTTATTATTATATTTTATTATCCCCTCTTATAATTGATACTTAGTCTAGGTAAAGAGATTATCCTAATAATGAACACTCAGCCCTCACCTTAGTATGACATGAATAATGATAATTAATTACAACACATGAGTATTTTACATGGTTTAGCTCAAATGTGGAAACATATACATTTCATTTCTAACCCCTATCAAGACATTGATTATCACTATTATGTTGTAATGATTAAAAGTTCATAATCAATAGGAACACAAGGTTTAGGGTGGTATTATATGTAACTTTTGGGAGGACATCATACACCACACTAAAATATCCCCTGATATGTTCTTTATAATAAATCCCATAGTTATCAGATCCCATAGATTAATGGACTTTTTTATGATGGAACCATCATCTCTAATGGTCCTTACTTGAATTTATGATGATATGATTAGTAAATATCTATGAATGTTGGCATTTTTATTCACCTAGAGAATAATTTGATTTATAATTGAATTGTATCTTTAATTTATTTAAGTCTTAAAAAAAATTATAACCCACTATAAAAGCATCATATCCTTATCTAATCAACTTCTTTTTATGACATGGTTTTATCTAAGGCCTCCTAGACATGTTTTTCAATGCATTGGGATTCATGGAATTATTAAGAACTCTTATTTGATACATATTTCATTTTTTATGGAACCAATATCTATTTCCCTCAATTTTCAAATCCTTTATTCATCATTTCTTTCTTATTTTTTATGTAAAATATTTTTTGTTAATATTATTAAAAATATATTTACATATTAAATATAGAAATTTCTTTGAATTATAGAAGGATTTTCTATTTTTTGAACTCATTCAATATCATTCAAATTGATACAATGTCTTCATTTTAAATATTATTAAAAATCAGACTTATTTCAGTTCTCCATATTATATTTAAAATATTTCATCTTTATCCTCCCCAAATCCATATATTATATTCTTTTGAAAACATCTTCCATTTTTTCAGGAGCACGTTGATGGGGATGTTTCAATGTCACTTGTAGTGTGGATTTCATCATCTCATCATCGAATAAAATTTAGTTTTATTCTTTATTCTTACTAATAATCATAATGAATTTCAATATCATT
The DNA here is from genome assembly GCA_963277665.1 of Viscum album. NCBI lineage: Eukaryota > Viridiplantae > Streptophyta > Magnoliopsida > Santalales > Viscaceae > Viscum > Viscum album. The sequence goes on along the minus strand of OY728156.1, from coordinate 1,424,159,811 downwards.
ATATTTTTTTGATTCCTTTGATAAAGAGAAATGAAACATCACTATATTTCATCACTTTTTCTTTAAACATAATAGCCTAAAAATATTCATTTAATTTTGATATCCCTCATATTTAAATTTCTATAGAATTATAATTTTTTCAAACATTATTAGTCTTTAAGTGTAAAATTACACTTTTGATGTCTTCTTATATATTTTTATAAAGTTTTAACTTTAATTTCCAAACTCTCTATTTAATTTTTTAAACTCTGGTTTCCTCTTCCAAATTATGGTGTTACTTTACAAAAATTAAGAGTTACCATTCTAAATTCATCATTACTATTTCAAATTATCTAGGTATGCTTTTGAACTCCCTAATGACTTATAATATGTTAATAATTACTCTTTAAAAGTATAGTTTTACTCAACCATGGTCTAATACATTTCGAAAATTCATGTATAGGGTTATATAACTCTTAAAAAATATAGGATGAATCTTTTTATGTGAGGATTTACTCTAAATAAGTATACATGGGAATTTTATTCTTCATATCAAAATTATATACTATGTTTATAATAAATTAACTGTGCTTAAATAATCTATTTACCTTCTCATCCATATTAAATCAACTCAAATCATTATCCAAATGTTCTTTGTACATTAAAATAGTAGTGTACATGTTTAGTACTTCATAGAAGGATCTTATTAACTCTTATTAGTTACTTTTTATAGAAATTTTAAATTATTAAAATTTATCATTGGATATCCTCCTTAAAACATCTTCAAGACTATTTTATATTGTACACTCATCATCAACACTTATTTTAAACATTAAAAACATCACAATCAATAATCACATATGGGGAATTCTACGTGAATATGTCTTTAAATTATATTCAAGAGTTGGTGATTATTTCTATTTCACTTTTGAAAACTGATATATCTTCTCAAATTCTCATACAAAACACACATATTATCATCTTCATTCACCTTGTCTAGGCATCAAAAATTAAAAAATGAAATCTTTTTTAGAGGAAAATTAGTTTCCAACTTTATATTAATTGGAAATATAATTAATTTAATTTTAATGAAATGTGTGTTCATGTTAGCTATTTATCTTCTACACCTTATTTTCAATAAATTAAAAATTAAATTAGGGGAAGAATCTTACTAATTTCTGCTTATTTTTTTAAGGGAAAAGGTTCTTCATAAAAACTCCATCTCCATTTTCTTATTCAAAATTTTATCTTGATTATATTATAAAAATAATTATATATTGACATGATTCTTTAGTAACGGGCCTTTAGTTATCCACCTCTAAGTCTATATTGTAATTAACCATATAGATAACTTGTGAGATGTAACCAATGCATCAAGGATTTTCATAAACCAAAACATCATGTGACACCATTATCAAATTATTATTTTTGGGGAAGTCTAGAAATATTTGAATGAAATAAAATATTATGCACATAACTCAGCAAAAATAATATAAAATTTTAAAAGTAAGGAAAATTACTCCTCCTTTCTCAAAACAGAAACATCTACTAACACTTCCTCTCTATGAATATATTTTCATATAAAAAAGGTGAATTTTTTTATTTCCATACTTCACCTTTAAACTTTTACAATGATATCAAGAATTTCATATTTTATTTAGAATTTAATTTTGATAGATCCCCTTCATGTTAGACCCCCCCCCCACCTCCATCAATAGGTTCACTTCATGTCATCATCACATCATGGTTGATATTCATAAAATGAAGACCATGATAGACGCTTCTTCATACTATATGACTTCTATAACATTTTTCTTGCCATTTATTTTATATCCTTCAATTACTTAAATTTTTAGTTTAGATTAATATATTTAAAAATTGAATAAGGATGGTTTCAATAGGATCCATGGTAAAAAAATCAAGGCTGATTTTTATTTCTAAACCCCAAACCATTCTTTTTTGTAGCTCTAATGTATCAATAGATCTTTATAGTTTCACTATAATTAATTATTTAATTATATTATTCTTTATGATGTTTTATTTTCTTATTATATATGTAAATTTTCTAGTGTGTACTAATATTATTTAATTTTTCTAATAAATATCATTCAATCAGTAGTGTTTTTTATTCTCCCTTCATGATCTTGAACATTTCATGGGTTTTAGGTATAATTTTGATACATAATGTTGGTGTATGACCAACTTACTCAACCATACACACTAATATAAAATAACTCTAATGATATCCATATTTAGAAACCTATCATGAAATTTGAGTTTTCCTTCATGTGAAACAACCTATTATCATACTTTTCTTTATTGATCTTTATGCATCTTTTTATGGTTTTTTATTCATTCCTTCCCAAAAAAATAGGCACTACTTTTTGATATATTGATATATCTTGGATTTTTCACTTGAATTATTCATAACTCTTATGTTACATTCCTTAGTAAACTCCTCTAATTCTTATTCTTATATGTACACCAATAAGTCAATCCTCTTATCCCTGTATTGGATTGATTCATTTCCAAAGTTCTTTTTAAATCAACAAATCTTGATTTACCAGGTTTATTTATGATATCCATTCATGTGTCCCTTCTTACCACAATAAATGAATTCTCTCTTGGGGTCATCCCTTTCATCCTTATTCATAATATTGTTGGGATTGTTTTTCTAATATTTATTTTTTTATTAAACTTACTTATTTTCATGTTTTTTAACCAATATATTTTACTATCCATTTCTCATTTTCTTGGTTTTGAAACATGGCCTTATTTCAATTTTTCATATTAATTGTCACTGATGATTTCATAAAAAACACCTCATATATTGGAAAAAAATTAGAATAATTCCGATAATTTCACACAACACTCAAATCTATTCATGGCGAGTCGATGTTTTTTTTATATGAGTACATAGTTTTAGAAGTGGGTCTTATCTTCTATCTATCTCTAATACACCTTGATCTAAGTCTTTTATTTCTTTCATATGATGAAATATTTTGTAAGCATTAAATTACATTATTCCGAAACATCAACTATCATTAATAGGTTCCAATAAACCTCCATTTTATTTCATGTTGAGGCAATCTATCTAACTTTTCATACATAATATTTTTTTATTAGATTTAAAATTCAATTAGGATCATCATATGGATAATTAATCCTTGGATCTTCCAAAAAACATTTGATGTATTGTTGTAATAAATGGTATTTTTATCTATCCATTTTATACATGTTTTTATTTTTGAAGAAGTACATTAAAATGATACATTATCAGTGAAACCAAAATTAATGGAGCAATGGGTAATGTTTTTGAAGATATAGTTTAGGGTTTATGTGGTTTTGGTTTAAATATATTATTTCAGCTATCATAAGCCTTAATCAAGGTAAAATATTTATTAATAGGTCGTGTGGTAGCTTCATTCATATCAACTATTTAGGATGTTCCACCTTATGTTAGTTCTATATTTTTAAATCTCACAGCATACTAAATACACTTCCTATTGAGGTTGTAATATTCATCCTCAATTAATTTGATTATCTCTTATCATTTATTTTTCAACCTTTTCAATTGATCATCATACATGTTTATTGATTTTTGTAATGATTTATCATGTTATTTTATTATTTTTATTACAACTTCCAGTTTCAAATCTTTGAAATTGGTGGAGGTTTTATACAATTATTTCAATGCATGGATCATTTCTTTAAAAACAATTCCTCTTATGATTTTCTCATAACCATTTCTTTTCAATTTTTCTTCAATTAAGGAAATCAATTCATTGAAAAGAAAAAATGATTTTCTCTTTTCTTCTACATGTATTATGAGGCTATTGAACTTTCATAATTTCCATTATAGTGAATCATCCATTTTCTCAATATATTCTTATAAATATTATTTTTTATCTATAATTCACTTAAAAACCATATATATATTTTAAAACGACAATGGGGAAATTATTTAAATAAATTCCCATAAATTAAACTTCCTCTTTTGTTTTGATAGACTCATCTTATTCACTCTATCTATAGTGTAAATTAGTATCTCTAAAAATATATCTTCATAAGTATTTAATAGATAAACTCCCACTGTTATAATTATCTTCATATAGTGATTTGCTCATTATTTACGTAAAAACTTGTATTTTCTTATTTTAATCTCTTTTTATTTCATTTATTTAGAATATTTTAAGATAAATCAATATTATCATCAACTAAAGGAAATTAATTTTTCTCAATATCTTGAAACTAAAAAATTTCATGTATTCTAAACATAATATAACCAATTAAGAAAACTAGAAAAAAAATTGATACAATCATAGGTACACATGGTTATCTTCGATATCAATTTTAGAGCCTAGAATTTTTTCATGGTCATTGAGATGGGTTGATGAATCAGTGTACCAAAATTTATATCAGGTTATATCATTATCTTTAGTTATACCATCTTAGAAAAAAAACTATGTACCAATTAATAGTTATAACTATTGATGTGCATCCAATCAATGACTTAGTATGCAATAAGGAATTAGCAATATAAATTACAAATAAGGGGTTTAAAAGGGTCTACTCTTATGAGTAAACCTACTCCTTATATTGTTTGAATCTCACTAAGAAAAATATTATAAATATTATATAATAGTGACTAAATATTCCCAATAAAGGAATAGATAAGGAGTAGGGTGGTATCATCCACATATTAAAAGAATGAATCATCCACTTCTATAATCTATCATGCGATATATATTTTATATTTCATCCCATAGTCTTCATATCATACTGGATGATAGATTTTTTAATGAAGGAACCACCATATTCAATGATCCATTAATTAACATATGAATAGATATTTAAAAAAATATATGATCAACACACTCCATCTATGTTGTAATTCTTCATCACCTTGGGAACACGATGATCTGTAATTGTAGTGGCTCTTAAATCTCTCAAAATCACATCATCATGGTTGTATGGAAATAATATGATTAGTTCATCCACTTTTAAAATTCATTCTATAACACTATTTTATATTATGATTCCTCTACTTTTATCCAAAGTATAAGGATTATTTTATTCATATATTTCTCTTCTTTGATGCATTGTAGATGTTCTATTGGATGTAGTATCGGGTTCACTCAATGTTCAAAAAAACATATTCTTAATTTCCTAATTATTTTACATTTATATAATTTTTCATGTGAATGTTATTTAAATAATATTTCCATATTGAATATAGAAATTTTATTGAATTTAATTAGTGTATTATCCTTATTGAACTCATTCAATCATATTAAAATAGTTTAAAGTATTATTTAAAAATATTCTTAAAACGCCTTTTTCCCTTCCCCATGTGATATTTAAAATATCACAATATTATCCTCTAAAAAAAATAGTTAAAATTATTTTTGAAAAATTAAACCATATCTGAATGAGCCCATGCATGGTGATGTGGTAATATAGATTACAACATGGATCTACTTATCTCCTCACAAAATAAACTTTAGTTTGATGCTTTATTCTTACACGGAATAATAATGAATTTAAATATCATTATGTTGTTTGATTCCTTTGAATATTATTTTAGTTTCATAACTATATATTTTCTATTTTTCTTCAAAATTTAATATCCTAGAATCTTCATTTAATTAGGTTATTAATTATATTTTCCCTTCTAAAAAATTCTCTCTTTTATATAATATATTAGTCTATAAGAGAAATATTACTCTTCAAAAGTCTTCTGTTATACTCTTATGATGTATAAACTTTACTTTTATGATCTCAATATTTACTCTTCTAAACTCCAATTTAAACTTTTGATGTATGATTTAACTTTTAAATGTTTAGAGTTACTCTTATGAGATCAGAATTACTCTTTTAATGTATCCAAGTACTCATTCAAAGTATCCATGTACTCTTTTAATGTATATATGTACACTTCTGAATTCACTCATGAATATTAGAAACTCAATAATGACTCTTAAAAAGTATATTTTTACTCTTATTTAATTAAATAAATTTACACATTTTTATTTTTGATTCATATGACTCTTATAAAGCCATATACTGACTCTTCCAAATTGTATATTTACTCTATTAAAGTGAACATATACATTTCTACTTTATCTACAAATTATAGTGTGCACAAAATTCATATAAACTCAACTAAAATCATATGAGGAAATTTTTAAACACATAAAATATACCCATATCATCAACTAAAGGTTTTTCATACACTAAAACAACAGTGTGCATTTTTGTCCTCATAGAACACCAAGTATTTTTGTTTTCTATGTATTAGAAATTATTTAAGTTTTTATCTAGTTATCCTTCTTCAAACATTTTCTAGACATTTTTTGATAGTACCATCATCATAATTACCTTTCATAAACATGAGAGATAGCATATAAAATCATCACATAAGTGGGTTTCAAAATAAACCTATCTATCTATGAAATTAATGAAAGAAAAAGTAACCCATTTTCCATTTTACATAGGCATTATCTTCTAAACATTTTATACACCACATGCATATGGGTAACATCATTCATTTAGAAGAATTGTTAATAATTGAGAAAAATGAAATATTTTTTATGATAACTTAATTATAATTTATGTACTTGAATATAAAGTAATCTTAGATGTTGTGCCTCTATATCTAGTGGAAGGGGAAATATTATGGGATATCATTTAGACAGAATTCATTTGGTTTTATAATATCTATAAATTTAATCAATTATTTATCCAAGCCTTCAATTAAAAACCCTATTACATTTTATTTTCAAAATTGGTAGACCTTATTCTTTTAGTCCATGAATTTCATATGACCTTGCTTTTCCCTCCACCCACCCCCCATAAAAATGAGGGAATTATTTTTTATACTACTATTTAGGAAGAAATACCATGTGATATTGAGGGGTCTTTGAAACTAGAGTTAGAATTTGATATGGATTTAATGTTACTTTAAAAGTCACTATAATATAAGGTTTCATCCTTTTTTATGTAATCATCTTAGAATTGTCCATAAATCACCAAAAAGCATTTACTAGATATTGTATTAATGTTACAGACTCCTAGAGACTAAGAGTGTACTTCAAGGGAATAAAAATAATTTTTAAATATTCTCATATATTTTTTATTCATATCATTATTAATCTCTCCTCATAAGGCTTCATATTCAAAGAGTTTTTTAGTCCTTTACTCAATGCATTGGATTTAAAGACCCTATATTTTTCACGCTTCTTGTAATTTAGGAGGGCAAAGACTATTTTTTCCCCATCATAGAGATGAATTGAAAAATGAATTGTTGTCAAAAATATTCCCAGTTGGAGACTTACATATTTGGATGGCTGTAATACAATACAAACACTATCTCCTCAAGGGTATGTTTAAAAAATTGGTGTTTTTATGTTTTAACTGTTAGGGTGTTCCCATTATAGGGCTTCATTGAGACACAAATTATGTGTGCTTCTTCTCTAGGTGTCTCATTGTATTGAATATTTAAAAGGTTTTATTCCCCAAAAAATGGTGGAGTATTTATTTCAATACATTCTATGTAGGTTTTCCTTTCCAGTTGTGCTAGCATTCATCACCCCTTTATGGACTCTTTTCATGTGACAAGGGAGTTGATTATGTTAAAGAGTTTGGGTTGGGATATTATTTGGGTTTATTATATAGTATAGATAGGGGGGAAATTTTATACTGTATGATTTCCTATGATTACTATTAATATTAACCTCATTTTATTTTTATGTATCTTTCTTAAATTTGAAGTATTTTTTCCCCTAGGAAAGATATTCTAGATAGTTTATAGCTACTAAGGTTAGATAAAAATAGTTTTATGTTCACTAGGTTCGATGAATAACTATATTATTCTATTTCTGATCAAATAGATATATATTTTTAAGGGTGATTGTCCAATGGGGATACATTATTCTCATCTTGGGAGTTACACTCAGTAGTAATATTGCCTATGAGTAATTCATCATTTGTTAGTCTCATCTTCTCTAACACAATTTTATATTGGGATATTCTCTCCTAAAAAAAGTTAGGATCATTTTCCTTCAATATTTACTGGGAGATATATATTTCATTCCCTTTTTCCTTAGATAAATATACTTTTATAGGCCATAGTATAAATTTTTGAGGCTCTCCTAAGCTATGGTTCTATGTCTAAATTTGGATTTGCGCACCTTCATTATGTTTTTTAGTGTGAATTATATTTTAAATATAATCCTCTACATTATGAAATTTTATGTTAGTATCATGATATATGTATCTATGGGGTTGATGTTAATGACATGAAAAAGTGAAAATCACATACTGACAAACATATCATGATTAGGGTAGTTGGGGGATTATCATCATATAAATATAAATTGAGGTTCAAATCAAAATAATCATTAATATTATCATTTTATGTGTACATTTTTGGATTACATCCCTTATGAGGCTTCATTTTTTTCAGCTATGATTCACCGGAGTTTTTTATAGACAGTGATCCTAAAGGAATTTCTAGTGGCTTACTCTAAACATACTCAAAATAAGAGAGATGGATCATATAGTTGGAGGAATAATGAATGAGTTTAATTTAAATTATCTTCCAAGTAAGTGGAGAATAATATATATAGGGGATGTGGAGTTATTAATACCCCCATACCAATAGGGTGGGGTTTATTTTGTTCTATTCCCATCATTTCATGGATCTATTAAAATTTTGATGATCCTAGGGGTAGTGGTGGTGGTAAAAATTAATCCAGCACTATGGGTTGTGGTTTCACCTGAAATGTTACTAATAGATACTCTACTGTGACATTTGAAGCATCTTGTATATTTATTCTGGAATGATCTAGGTGTATTTCATATTTTAATCGATAGTTGATTGCAGCTTAGGGATTCTCAATGGTTGTAGGATTTTATTTCCTCAGGTGGGAGGCATCATTCACCATTTAGGTAGACTGATGGTTGATTCTAACAATTTTATACTCCCAATCTATAAAAACTTATGTTATTTGTGGATATCAGAGTTTCATTTAATATCCTAACTATAATTTTTAGATTTAAGGCTTGAGAACTATCCCAAAGTGACAAAATTGAACGATACTTTCCTCAATGAGTCTTATTGGACTCCTAGTGGCATAAAATATAGTTCTTTATATTCATCCCATACTCTAATATCCATTTAATATAGATTTTTAGTGATTATTTTTATAAGTTAATTTTATAAAAATTAGGAATTCATGTAGGTGGCACTTGCATTATTTCATTGACTTAGGTTTTTAGGCCCCCAAAAAGGTGTCTAGGTAAATATTACATAAAAGCTTATCTATTTACTGGATATGGATGAAATTCTATTTTTAAGACTGGTACATGGCCATGAGATTAAAGGGATTCACTTACAAGTTATAATAAAAATAGAAAATACACTCTTATTTTAATACCTCTAGAATTTCATGGTGGGTAGTGGTGATGAGCCAGAACATGAATAGTACTTTTTCCATAGAAATTTCCTTCCAAAGGATCAAGGAAAAATATTTATAATTTTTAAGCAGTACTTCAACCTGGTATAACCATAATATTCATTTCTCCACTACATTATCATGATTCAAAATATCATTTAGAATCTCCTTAGTTGGATAAAAGTATAAGTAACTCGATGGAGGTGTAGAAAATTATCATCTATTAAGACTATCTTCATACTTGGATGTGATGTATCTAGTAAGTGAGGGGTACATATTTTATATGGCCTTAGTTTTTTGAGTTCATCTAAATATGAGGGAAAACTTAGTGTAGGTTCAACATTGTGAGGAACCTCATATCAAAAAGATAAGTCATTGCATAGAGGGCCTTTGAAATAAGCATCATATGGAGGAACTCTATAGTTGGTACATGATCTTCCATCATGGATCAGACCTCTAAATTTACCCACACTAAATGACCTCCCAATTTTCACTGAAACTGATTCACTACTGACCCCGAAGGGAATTCTTGATCTTGGGATGGATACTAGCACTCGGGCATCAACCAATAACCAAAGGGAACAATTTCTACTAACCTAATAAAAAAATGGCATATAAGAAATGGTAAGAAACAAAATCACAAAACTAGAAGAAAAATATTCCATAACCAAAGATAAAATTTTATTTATAAAGTTGAAAATATAGATAAAATTAAAGGATCATTTCCAAAAAAACTAAATAAAAAAACTAAAGACTAACAATAGATACTCTACATGATATGTGTGAAATATCCCATAGTCTCTCCAACATATACCCAAACCTAGGTGACATTAACATTTTCATATCACTTTTACACCTTTCCTTTTACTATATCAAAATAAAATACAAGGTTTATACACCACTGTATTGGAGTGTAGAGTGTGAGGTAAACAGTCTTAGTAGGATCCCATATCGTTGTTTTCTATCAGGTATTTTTAAAATTAATTTCAATATTCTCACTTTAATGAAAACATGAAATTATAATATGTAATGAAATTTAATATAAAAAACATGTTAAACATTTCCATACTTTCAATAGTTCTATTACAATGGCTGGTAATGCAATTTCAAATCATAAATCCAATAAACCATTTATGTTTCATCCAAGCATTCATATAAATGGAAAATAGTACAAGACAAAGAAAAATGGTAAACAAGACTAGGATCATAGAAGGTTGGGCTACCAGACTACTCATACTATAATTAATGAGTAGTGTGAACTCATTTTCATAGAAAACTAGCCTATGGAGAAAATGAACATCCCATGAGATATCCACCTATAAATGTAAATATAAAATCCCTAGAAAATAGGTCAGTAGTTTATAAGAACACCATAGAGATCACCTCCCCCCCCACCCCCATAATAAAAATCATGAGGCTATATACTGCACCTTCAACCTAAGTACCTAAAGATTATTATTTGATAGATTATCTATATCAATTATAAAGTTCTACACATTTAACAAAAAAATAAAACAACCCATTATTTATAAAATCCATTCCATAAAAATCTATTTTGTAACTCATTTCAAAATGATTAGAAAACACCATTTCTTTAACCAAAATTTGGTAAAACCCATGTTTTATCAAAAATATATTTACACAAAAAAATATTGCAATGTTATTCATTAAAAAAATATAAAATAAAGTTTAATTGTAGTTCATCCAATGTAAGATAAAGATAGAACCACCATCATAAAACTTGGTTAACAAACTAACCACAATAGGATCCACACACACATAAAGAGGAATGTTGAGATAAAAATGGAGTTCCTAACAATGATTTCAACTTCTTATAATTGAATTACCAAAGAAAAATGGTTGGCGGATATGATAGGTCAGAACATACCTCAAGGTCTCATATGTCACACCACAGCCAACACAAGGGATATCCTATGAAATATGATCACACAATATATCTTGAAGATACTGAATAAAGATCATAATAACATGATTATAGATCCAAAATAGCATCCTAACATCACTTCCACAACCATATAAATAAAGAATAATAATGGTCTCTCTTAACTAAAGGAAGAAAAACAACCACTCTAGATATCAAACATGACAAATGAAGTAATCCATAGGGTTTCTAACACCCAAAAAACACTTATAAGAAACCTACATTATGAGGCATGGTGGAGAAAAATTAATTACTTGGGATTTAGGATTGAAACTCATAAAACCTACTGGGAATGAGGGCTTTACATATTGAATAAGATATTTATGGCATAAAATCCACATGACTCATGTATGAATAAATATAAATGAATATGGGTTAATTTATATTGGGAGGAATAATTTGGATATAAAAAGTGATTTATTGTATAAATGGGTTTAAGCCACAAATAGTTTTCACAGTTTTTTCCTTAAAACCCATTTATACTGCAAATATGACTTTCACGATGTAAATATGGCCTACATGCAGTACCCATCCTAGGTTCTATATAAAGTCCCAAAAAGATCTAAATCTATTTGAAACCCAAATTACCACTATTAAACATTAAAATACATCAACTTTTTATCCAAGATGTTATAATCTCCCCTCCAAAAGAATTGTCTTCCCCATGAAGTCCCATGTAAGAACGGTGCTTTCGAAAGTGGTGAGGCCATTTCTCCCCCATAAATGAATCATGATCCCAAGTCTCATGAGAATCTAACATGAGTCTCAATAACACTATAAACAATATAATAAACTTACAATGAAATTATTTCACCTGGGTATCAACTACCTCTCCTGGTTGATCTATAACTAAAAAATCTAACTCTAACTTAATCTCCTCCCAACTCAAAATGTGATAGTGATCAGGATGAGATTTCATAATTTGAGATATGAGGAAAACATTGTGAATAAATTTCAAATGAGATACCAATTGAAATAGATAAGAAACATTCCTAAGATTCTTAGTTATATGAAATAGTCCAACATATATCATAGAATTATTTCCTTATTTTTTAAAAAGACAGTGACCCATCCAAGGAAAAAGTATCAAGAAAACTCATTCACTAATAGAAAAATCAAAATGTTTATGTTTACAATCCAGATATAATTTCTATAGACTCTGATATGTATCCAAGAATTAATTTATTTCATGAATCATTACTGATGTCACCTAAACAAGCCTCAATCCTAAAATATAGGCATTTACCACCTATTAACAATAAAGAGTTGACCTATATGGTCGACCATACGAATCCTAAAATGGAACCATTCTATTTTATGAATAATAAAAATTATTATATGAAAATTAGAAAATTCCTAAATGGTTTCTCCAAGGTCCACAAAAAACCAAGATGAAAGAATAGAGGATACCCTCCAAGATAAGAATATAATTCTTTGTCTAACTATCTATCCATAGATGATAAGTTATACTCAACCTTACCTAAGTCCCCATCACATCCTGGACACTCTTCTAAAATGTGTAAGTAAAACAGGGATCCTTATTTAATAAAATGGAAGAGGGAACCCAATAAAAACTCAAAAAATCATGCACATATAACATACCTAGATCTTAAAAAAAATTTGTATCCCTTATTAGAATGAGATGATCAGATTTCATTAACTTATCAATCACTACCTAGATATAATTCTTCCCCTAGTGATTATTTTGTAAAAAAAAGTCCACAAACACCACGTCACATTTCTAAACTATCATAGGAAGAGGGTGGGGAAACTAGATAGTTTTAAATGATACACATTTATCAAGTAGCTGGTGTATCAGCATGAAATAAAATCATTGAAGTCAATATTTATGCCAAGCTGCCATATTCACTGTCTCATGTCATAATATATCTTCATCGTTCATGGTTGAATGGTCTGTGAAGAACTATAAAAACAATTCAAGATAGAATTCCCCATATATTTTTGGATGAAACCCCAATTCCTAAATAATAGAATATTATTTCTATGGAGAGAACAACTAGAAATTTTCTACCCACTATTTAAGGCTTCCTTGATTCACCTGAACTCATCATCCTATTGGTGAGAATGCATAACATACTCAATGAGAGATGAAAATAAATTAGAACTAGTCCGAACCATACTTGAATCTTCCCCTTGAGAATATAGATGCATCTGAGTGAGGAGTGTCGTCTATTTTCTCTCTTCCATCAATTCATAGATAGTATGTGGAGGATAGTTCCTACTGAGAGAGTCTGCAATAACATTATCCTTACCCAGGGTGTAGGGGATGAAAAATTAAAAAGTATGAATATATTCCAACAACTTTTTCTATATGAGATTCATGTATTTCTAAGAAAAGATATATATCATACACTTAAAATTTAAGAAAAAGACCATGATCCAATCCCCAAAAAGATATTTTCACTAACACTAATACACTTTCATAATAGGAGAGGGATCTAAATAATTAGTGGGGTTATTTTTATCATGCAACCAAAGATGATAATAACTATATGAGAAAGTGTGATTTTCCAATGTAATAATGAAACCAATACTAGAAATATAACAATCACATTACACCACATGTCCATTACTAGGATTAAGTAAGATCAAAATATGTAATGATGTTAAAAGATGATTAAAAGAATTAAATGTTGTTTGAAATTTATCATCTCATATGAACTTCACCCATTTATTGGTAAGAGAATTAAAAGGTGATATTAACTTAAAGAAATCCATAATGAATAACCAATAATATCTAGAAATTTCTAAAAAGACCTTAATCTCAAATATGTTCTTTGGTTCCTCCCATGACAAAACAGGCTTCACTTTCATAGGATCAACTTATAAGCCATGTTTAGAAATAACGTTCCCCAAGAATATCACTTATTGAATCTATAAATCTCATTTTGAATTCTTCCTGTAATATAGGTGATTACTCAAGATTTCAAGAACATGACTATAGTTTATCTAATTATCACACTCATATCTTGAATCAACTAGGATATCCACCATGAACACAATGAAAAATGAGTTGAGATACTGATGGTGTACCTGGTTCATGAAAGATGTAAAAAATAAAGGAGTGTTAGTTAGGAAAAAAGTAATCTCAATATATTTATAATGTTTATACCTGCTCCTAAATAAGATCTTATAAATTTCAAACTCTCAAACCATGATCTGATGATAACATGACCAATGATCGAATTTAAAAAAAATACTCCCCCTTTAACTGATAAAACGATAATCCACATTGGGAAAACGGTACTTATTCTTAACTATCACCATATTTTAATTTTTATAGTTAATTCATAATCAAATTAAACCCTCAACCTTCATGGAAAAGAGCATGGTGGATTACAATGAAGAAACACTATAGATAAAAAAATCATTTTCTATCATATAATCCAACTAGATCATAATCTCTATCAAATTAGCTAGTGTCATAAGATATAAGGACCTCAATATCGCCTCTATACCCAGAACTAGATCAATCAAGAACTATAGATACCTCTCTGAAGGAAGACATGAGAAGTTGTCTATAAATACATATGGTAAATACATAAAAATCAAGGTAATATCAATAGAATAAGAAACATCATTATGATCGACCATAATGGCAGTTGAAAAACTTATAATCTCTGGGAGGTATGGTCCAGCATAACCAGACCTCAAATCCCACTCTCTTGGAAACACGTAATAGATCTCATTGGAAAAAATGAATGCAATGTTCTAGTGATAAAAATAAATCTCATCATGATGAGTTAAAATCTAATCTATCTCGATTATGATATCAAATAAGTCTATATAGTGAACTAATAAATACTACACTAACTCTGTATCAGCTATCGATAGAGAAAAATATGGTCACTAAAACCCATACACTTTCCTTGTTCCAAGAGGTTTCTCCAAATCCATAACAAAATACATGATCTATATTTAAAGAATAATCACAGAAAAAATTAGAAAGATATAACTGAATACAATGAACATGTATCAAATAATGATGTTTCTATATAATATGAAAAAAATGGTAACTCTCATAGTTGTTGGGCCTATATCAACCTCCACCGAAAACTCATCCACTACATGAAGATACATTAATCTTGAGTCTTGTAGTTGGATCCCTATAGATTTTGAATCATTTGACTATGTTGTAGTGGACTTTGGAGTCGAAGATCCTTAACTATAAGGGGTGTTTACATGGCATAAAATAAATGATGTAAATATTCATGGAATTCACAAGTATAAAACCACTATGCTGGTGTAGATAAATAATTTTGAGTGTTCCCAACCTTACTACACTAGTATCAAGTCAAGGGAATGATGTGGGAAACTACTAATGGTTCATTGGAGGAACATTACTAAGGAAATCCTCCACTAACCTTTTAATAATCATTCTACTTACTCTTTTATCACTTTTTTCCATTGAATCTACTATTTGCTGTAAGGGAAGAGGAAAAATAATCAATATTTATTCTATGTTCATTTCTACCATTATATCCATGTAAAATTTCTATACATATGTAAATATTTTCAAATAGAATAATTATAATCTAATATATAGTCACAAACCTTGCTTGAACTTCTAGAATTTCAACTGATAATTCCTCCCCACTCCCAGATAAAAAAATCAGCATCGCAAAATGACTACTCTACACTAACACTAAATGGTATCTATACCACAATGGGAGGAACCCTAGAAACTTTTCCATCAGCAAAGATTCTATATAATTTTCATGAATTAAGAGGGTATTAAAAGACTTACAATTCAATACCACGTGTATATCATCATATACCATAAAATCCCTACATTTCTTTTATGGGATCTTGAGCATGAACATTTTTCACATCACCTTGATAATCCTATGTGTCTCACTGAATTTTAATATCTAGTCAATCATGTAGAGAAAATCATCCCCCTATTGGGGTTCATTCTTCTAATTAAAGGATGGAGATTTCTTATAGAGTAACTCTCGTGATTAATCTCTCTCCCCACAAGTACCTAGATTCTTCTCAAACACTTAGTCCTGAACTCATGTTACATTTTGGTCTACAACATGATCTACTCAGATGGTATCCTCTATAAGATTCTGATCAAGAGTTGGATACCCATTAGGTCCATCTCTTACATCACCCCCCCCTATGAAACTCATTGAAGATGTCTTAGTAGAATAATTATATAAAAAATATAAGGTAATGATTAGATAATAGTATAATATCTATTTAAATTAGATATAAAAAAGAAAAAATTGTAATGAAAGTAAAAAAATCAACACATGTGTGACACATCCAAATATATCACGGTGACATGAGGCTCATCATGGTGTGATATAGAGAGTAACTCACTGAAACCTACCTATCATATCCCAAAAATTTAATATCCAATGTGGAAACATCCTAAAACTGATTATAAAATGGATCTTACACCAATTTATAATGACATGTCCAAGATAACCCTCCCAATGAGCACCCAACCCAATTCACTACTAACCCAAAGGGCATTGTTCATCCTCATGGGTTAGAAACTAGCACCTCAGCATCCAAATATAACTGAATGGAATGATCCCACCTAAATTAAAATAAACTACATGATATATATATATATATATATATATATGAATCCGAAATAAATAGTAGGATAAACTAGAAGAAAAATATTCTACAACCAAAGAGAAATAGTTGTGGTGATGTAATTCAAATTCTAGATAAAAACAATTCTTATTGTCTAGAAATACTACAATGGAGAACTAAAGAGTAAAAATCTATATCCCACATGATAAGATAGAAATATCCCACCATATTTCCACCATATTCCCATACCAATCAGACATAAAACTCTCCATGTCACTTTTAACCTTGCATTTTTCTTCATCAAAAGACAATATCAAGTTTCTACACCAATGAAGGGGTGTGCAGGTTGTGATATAAATAGTCTCACTAATATCAAACCTCGGTTTTCTATATCAAGTATCTATAAAAATAATCCTAATATTCCAATTTTTTAGAAAACATGGCATGCTAAGTAGTAAAGTAGTTTTATATCAAAAAGAATAGTAAATATTTCCCTATTTACAATAGTTGTGAAACAAAGGCTGGAAAAATAATTTCAAATCATAAATCCAATAAACCATTTATGTTTCATCAATTCATGATTTTTCAAATAAAACAATATAATCCAAATAATAATGGTAAATAGTTCTATGATCACAATATGTTATAAAACAAGACTAATTGTACAACATTCAATGAATAGTGTTTACTAAATTCATTATATCATGAGCCAAATGATTATAGGAACACACCATGAGTGAACCCCCTTTAAAAATTCCAAGATCAAGTCCCTAGAACATAATCCAAGGGATTATAGTAACACCAGACAAATGAACTCCCAACAAAAAAATGGACAAGGCCCTATAATATACCTTCCACTTAAGTAGCCAAATATTACCTTATGTTGCATTTACTAAATCAATTTCAAAGGTATTCACATTTCAAAAGTGTTTAAAAAACCCATTATTCTATCAAAAAAATATTTGAAAACCAATTTCAAAATGATTTGAAACGACCCTTTATTTTACCAAAAAAAGGGAAATCATATTTTACCCCAAATCCATTTATTCAAAAAATGATTCCTGAAATTTTATTTATCAAACAATTTATAAAATGAAGATAAATTATGGTTCATTCAACATTGTCTAGATACAAAACAAACTACCCCAAATATAGGCTACGAATACTCACAACAGGATCCACACAAACACAAAAAATAATACAAAGACACCAACATAGGCCTTAATAATTATTACCATGTACCATTAATTTAATTACCCAAGAAAAATTTTCTACATAGGGGATAGGTCAAAACATATCTCAAGGAACTCACACAATAAACCACAACCAACATAAGGGATGACTCTATAAAGATTATCATAAAATAAATCTTTAAGGGATATAAAAAACATCATCATGATATAACCATATATTCAT
Source organism: Viscum album (assembly GCA_963277665.1). NCBI lineage: Eukaryota > Viridiplantae > Streptophyta > Magnoliopsida > Santalales > Viscaceae > Viscum > Viscum album. The sequence goes on along the minus strand of OY728156.1, from coordinate 1,424,141,442 downwards.
TACCACACCCAATTCCATATCTAAAATATGATTAACAAATAAGAATAAAATTTATCTTACATGATGGAAGAAAACCAACCATTTTGGAGATCAAACTCTATAAACAAAGTATTTCTTAGGATTTAGAACATAAAAACACACCTGGAAGGATCCTAGGGTATGTGGTAGGGAGGATAAAACTTAATTAATTATGATTCAGTCATATATCTCATAAAAATTATTGAAAAAAGGGGTTTAAATTGTAAAAAATATAACAGAAAAGCTGTCAGAGGATAACCCTCTGACCATTTATTAAAAAGAGAAAGAAAACTGGTTTAAGGGTTGCCGGTACCCATTACAAAACATCCCCACTCCATACATTTCAAAAAAAACTTTCAAATTTCAAACTCAAAAAACCATCCAACTGTCCTCAATCAGTATGCCATCACCGCACACCTTTCCATGCCTCTACATCCCGCCAACACCAGAATGAAAAAATTCAAATTCACAAAACCCAAACCGCTTTCCATTTTTCCTGACCGCGTGTCCCCCTTCATCATTTCCAAGAGCCACCTCGAGACACAAGCGTGGAAATCATCACCCACCGCAGATCAAGTCAACATTGAAATCCCCATCCAGTCACCAACTAGTCAACATCATTAGCAGTATCTCAGAACTACCACTGTCATCGTCGCCGGGGCACCTCACCGTCGTCGCCGGAGCACCATCAGCAGAGCACCTCACCGTCGTCATCGCCATCATCACCTTCCCAACATCCCACCGGTCGCCAGAAAAAACCAATCTGACACCGTCGTCACCACTGTCATCACTCAAAAAATCATCCATTTGCAAAACCACAAAAAAAACCATGCAAACCAAACAACCACACTGCCACATAGAGTGAAGAACCTCAAATCCAGCAGGGAAAAGACAAAACCCTAAAATGGGAACCCTGCCGCCACCGACTAGATCGACCGCATCAGACGCAACATAGCCCCCCTCACTCACCTGAGAAGAGTCAGAGCCCCCAAAACACCGACGCATGAGCGTAGACCTCAAACGCTGAGAAACACCACAGAGGATGACAGCGAGCTGCATAGAACAGAACCAAAGGTTCTTTGGAGAGTATGTCTTCGACGGAGACCGGTCTTACACCCCCAGATCTGAACCCGAAACCACCGTCTTCCTTAGTGCATCTCCACAGCCAGCAAGGAGCCATGAAATGCAAGCCAGTAGCAGGAAACCTCCACCAGCCCACTGAGATCGAGAAGGAGCATCGCGCCCACCTCATAACTCATGTACACTAAAAAATGAGTCTCCTTAGGATAGTTTATCCTAAGTGGCATATTTACTATGTCAAAAATGGATTTAAAGTGTAAATGTATTTAACCCACAAAACATTTTCACATCTTGGGCCTCATGGGCCATTTACACCATAAATTATAAATTCATGACATAAATGTCCTCTATAGGTAGTGCCCGGACTAAGATCTATAGAAACTATGAAAAGGTTTTGTCACTCCTCAAAACCCAAATTACCAATATTAAACAGGAAAAAGAGTGTAATGTTTTATCTAGGATGTTACAGCCTCTATTTTGTATATATTATATATTGAAGGGATGGATACTGTAATATATAAATTTAAGAGGACCACTAGATTTCTCATATTGGTTTTCGTGTGGAGGGCCTCCATGGATATAGTTTACTGGTGAGTTATTAAGGGTATGAATTCCATTAAAGTTAATTTTTATGTTATGGGGATGACCTTCTTAGATTTTACCATGGGTTTCACATCTGTGGTTGATCTTTATATTTCCATATGTAGGACCTGCCTGGTAAACATATTCAATGTTCATGGGATTTTATCTATAATGGATACATAGGGGAGGACCACAAGAGTTATTAATCATTGTACTATGTAGAATACATTTATATCCATTGATTCCATCTTCTACTGATAAAGAACAATAATGTTCAAGATCTACTATCAAAATATATCAAATATTTTTAATAATATCATCAATGACAGTGTCCAGGATATACTTTTACTCCACGATTTCAAATTTCCTAGGATGATATCTAATTTTGGACATCCTCCATCATTTGACTGGGTATGGAACCAAGATCATAATTAGAATCATGTAGTGTGTAAAACAATCATAATCATTGGGAAACCTCATAAGAGACTTATAAATTATATTTTGGATATATTAATTATATTTTTAAATATGGTAATACATATTATCCTATACTTTTGTGCCCTCAGAAATCTACCAACAAGATTATTGAGAGTATGATGGAATGTTAAAATACTCATAAATTGATACCAAAATATTATAAGGTGATTCATGAGTATGAGAAGGTATATGAGCATACTCTATTGTTATTATTGTGATATGATGATGAATTGCCTAGATGGGAGAAGAGATAAAACCTTAATATTGTATTTCTATAGAAATATATCAATCGTTATTCTAAATATTAATATGAGAAAGGATATAAACTTTATCCTTAGTTACAAATGAAATATTTTTATTTTCTTATTTATATAGGGAAAGGATATGGGCATGATTTGAGATTTTGACCAGAATATAATGGTGAGATTTTTTAGAAAAGGAAGGAATGTGAACATTCTTTGTGGTTTACACTAGAATATATGTATGGGATTCATGGGATAGTAAATAGGGATTTACAACATCAAAAAACTTTAAAATATACTTCAAGTTTTGGGATAGAGTCATTAATTTTAAATTATCAAATCATAGAATTAACCAACTGATGAAGGAGACTTTGGGATGGTGATAATATCCATTTGGTCTCTGGGTCCATGAAATTTATTGTTAATGAGGTGTATGTTCAATATATATGATGGTTGTTACTATTGGGATGCAGTGTTTAGTGGATACCACAATGTTTTCTAAGGATATTAATATAATCTAGTGTATTTTATGATTCCTTTGGGATTGAAGGTAATACTTATGGAAAATAACCACAAAATATAATCATGTTAATGTAGTTATGAAATTAAAATCATTGTCAATTAATCTCTTTAATGGGTAAAATATTCTTTTTGAATTCACCTTTCTATTTGGAATTCACCCCTATAATAGTGGTGTTTTGATTTAGTAGGGATATTCCTTCCAAAGGCATATAGTTTTTGGGATATAACACTGACACATTATGACGTGAATTGGTCTAATGGATGGGATGTTAGATCTTATCTGATGGGTTTTTATGCATATTTTATGACTCATTGAAATATTTAAGATATGTTCATGAATCCTTTCATATAATATTATTACATTTGGCTAACTTTATGAAATCGATCTATTAAAACTATTAATCTCACTAGTTGGATATACTGTAGTTTAAATATTTATTGACTGGATCCCTATAATTTATCTTAAGACAAGAATATGGTAGGTGTTATACTTTTTGAATCAGTCCCTTGAGAGAGAATTCTTATATATCCCTATAAAGGGAATCAAATACCGTGTAGTTCAGTGCCACCTAACAGGACATGTCATACCATTTATGGTCATGTGATAAGGACTAATGTGATGCCTTTTAAGAAAATGTAATTGTGACCAAATGAACTTCATTTTATGTTCATATGTCTAGGTCCCATTATGATTAGTATAATGTTATATGGAATTTAAATTTTTCAATGTATTTTAAATTCATGAAACAAAGACTACTAGTAAAAGGTTCCTAGTAATGGTTGGTGTGGAACTTATACTTGAGTTTCCCTTTCTATTTAATCCATCCTATTGGTAATTATACAATAAATTTTATGATTAAGTTATAACACTATTAGAAGTCCTATATATGGATATCCATTTCATATCTATTGAAAAATATATGAGGATTGAATACATGACACATAAGGAATATGGGTCAATTTGTAAGGTTTTTTTATAAGGATTGTGGCCTAGTATGGTTGAAATTTATAAAGAATATATCCCAGTAAGAATAGTTTGGGTAATACACCTACTAAAAGTCTTAATATCATTAAACTAGGAAGATTTCTCAAGTAAAGCTATTTTTTGGATTACACTAAGTTCAAGTCTGATTTATGGATGGATCATTTAGTGAACCAAATATATATGGTTGTTGACAATGATATGATTAGGGATTATATATTCTAAGAGGACCATTCACATCCCTGAGTCATCAAGTGATTAAAATGGGTCTGTGCAAATGATTAAAGATCATGGAATCTAGTATTGGGCTAGTTATGATGATCATAATGATATAGGTGAGGTTCCAAAAATACCCTTATGATAAGGACCCTCATTATCAAGGGTAGTCTTGATTTTAAATTCTATGTGGGTCATATTTATTATGGAGAAAAATAAGGAAATATCTATAATGAAAGGAATAAATTATCAATATAGAATACACTAATGTGCATAGTGTTATCATCTATCTCTAAGGGTCATAAAGGTGGGGTTGGGTTGGTAGGTCCGTATGATATGGGACCTTGGTAAGGTGGGAACTAGGTATGGGGACTAAGGAGAAGTGTCACTAAGGTATAGTGTCTTGAGAGAATTGGATCCCATGTATAGGGACTTAGAAGATTTGAAACCAAACTATGGGAACTATCTAAAGGGTATCCCTAATATGTAACCTAGGTGAATTGACACCAAGTTATGGAGTCAAATATAAATGGTTACACTAATATGGGCTTTTGATGAATTGGTGCCTCGGTATAGTGGCTTGGGAAAAAGGACTCCCAAATATTGTCCCATTGGATAACATGTGCATATGGAAACCTAGTATAGGACCCCAAGGGTTACATATCCATGTGGCCTCTTAGTATGGTATCCCCGAGATTGTATGAGTATTTTTTACCTGAGTAGGATTTATCCATGTTGAATCGGGGTTCTTTACCCAAGTAGTATTGGATAATGGGTCCTTCACTAAGATTTAATTCAATAAACTTCAAATGACTCAATTACCCTAAATTAGAATTCTATTTTCTCAATGGTTTGACTTAATAAGTCACCTAGAATAGAGTAGTATATTAAGAAATACACCATGATGTGATCTACTCGATCTCTTTTTCCTTTTTAATCCCTTCCTCCTTATGTCCCCGAATGATAAGTATTAGATCTATTTATAAGAAATATGAGAGAAGGTAATGAAGGATAGTCTTGTAAATTGAATAGGAACACATTCAGGTAAAACTAAAAAGAAACCTATTTATTGAAGTGACTTGTGATTCCATGAAGGGGATATACTCCATTAAACCTTTTTTCACTAAAATAATTCCTTACTCAATTAAACTCTTCATTATTTGAAATAAGGAGAACCAAAAAAATTTGGAATGTTTTTATTTCATGAATTTTACTTTGAATCCTAGAGATAACAAGATTTATCATAATGGTAAAAATCATGTCCTAGTGGGGAGGAATGATTAAGTAAATTTATAAATTTTTTCTCATAATTTAGGTTTTCAATAGGTGAAGGTGGGTCATAGATGAATAGTGGGGTTGTTAAAGACTTTACCAATTTTGATATAGGAATAGAAAGATATATTTATAGGATTAGTGATTGGGTTTCTAAGGTCTTAAAAGAATAATGATGGATTTTTGGATATATTCAATTTGATTAGGAAGTTAGGGAATTTTTTACCTATATGGGACATATTTTCTACTAAATATCATTGGAATATATTTATAAAGGAAATTATTATACTTTATGAAGTTCTCTGGTATATTTTCTTTGATAGAGATCCATTATTTATATCACAATTCTGAAAAATACTTTTGAATGTTGTTTTGGTGTATCTAGGGTTATTATATCATATCACTATCAGGTAGATGGGTATATAGAGTGTATTTTTCAAGTTCTATAATCCATACACCAAGATTATGTTAATTATTTTAGTTGTTCTTGGTTGGATCATTTCTGTTAGTGGAATTTGCTTATAATAGTGGTTATTAGTCTTAGATATATATGGAACTATTTTTATGTATTATATTATTAACAATATCTATTTCTAGGGTGTTGGGATAAGGAAAATGAAACGATTATTATAAAACACAATACGGTAATGGAGATGATAACTTAGGTTTAATAAATTAATAAGTGTTATATTAAAATTGAGATCTAATTTAATTCCTGTATTGATTGTTTCATATGAACAAAGATATTTCATGTTATAAATTCTATTTTCTTAATTTTGAGCCCTAGGTTTGGACATTTGTATCATGCTATGAAATATTTTTTTTACCACTATATATAGTGATATTTGAAATCATCAACCATATCGATGATGTGGCCTATCAATTTGATTTACTATAATGTTATGTATTATCTCACATCATTTTCAATGTTTCCAAGTTGAAGAATTATATACCATAACTAGATTATATTTTGAGTCTGTAGTATATTGGTTTATAACTTATTTCATTTTTTTGTGCCAGAACTGATTCTTGTTTTAGATTATAGTGATAAGATCCCATATAGAAGGTATATTTCATTAGCATGTAATTTATTGTATTATAGGTTGATCCAAGAAAAGACTAGAATGGGAGAGAAGGAGGAAAATATATAAGAATAATGGCCAAAATTAATTGATAAGGAGACTCCTCAATTCATATTTGGGATAAAAAGTATTATGAATGGGATAATTGTAGCACCCATATTTCAAGTTATGTGTTGATTTCTCCATTTTGATGAAATTGTATTTTTAGACAGATTGTATTTATGAAATTGAAAATAATATATCTTATAAATCGGTTTTAAAGTATTTTTTTTAATATGTAATGGGATTTTTGTTTTTAATATCCTTGATTTTGTGGAATCTAAATTATAAAGAGGAGTCTATAAGAGTTTTATAGGTCTACACAATCACGAGAATGGCCCTAGAGACTATGAATAATGATCATGCATTCTTGATTTAGGGAGGTAAAAGTTTTTACATGGCCACATACATGGTCATGGGTGTTGAAACCAAGTATTTATGTTTAGAAGGTTTCTGTAGGTTTTTTATCTAGTGAACAAATATTATGGTATGTTAAAGTTGATGTGATTCTTATGTTATATTTTATTATCATCACATAAAACATGTCCAAAAAAATTATGATTATTGATATATTCATAATAGGTAATTATGGGAATGTTCCAGTTGATGTAGATACATTTTTTACAACTTGTTGGAATATTTTTTGAGTTGGTTTTTAAAGGATGGATATTATTTAAGGAGGATCTAGTTTGAGTTGAAGAACATTTGGAACTTGTAGATTGGGAAAACATCACTATCACTGGACTACCTATCGGTAAAATGAGATTTCCCTAAGTTCAATACAAACGAATATTCATAGTCAATCCAATTCATATGGCTAATTAATATGGTAAATAATGTGTATATGCATTTGATTATCCAGATCAGTCATAAAAAACAATATTAGTTAACTTGTATATGTGGTCAATCCTCAAGGATAGTTATAGGGAAATGATTTATTGGATTTCTCTTATGGCCAAAACATTTTTTGTTTATTTATATGTTCAGTTCCATACATTGAGATTTTTTTTTTGAAATTTCAGGAGAAAAAACATAATTTTTTTATATTTGAATATCTAAATGAAATTTTGGAGGGATAATGGTTGGGCCATTTTCCATTGATTAAGACACCACAAATTTATTTTAATTCTATCCAAATTATACCAGTTTAGAAGTTCATAAATGATAATAAATATCATGATAATTATTATCATGATTATGGTGGAATTTATGAAATAAGATGAAAATATTCTGTAGGGAGTTTCTATGGTATAAATAAAGGATCTAAAAATCTTATCAAGATAATTTAGGTATATAAAGTAATGAATTTATATGATTTAAATTGAAGAGAAAAGAGTAAGTTCATGATAATAATGTGCATTATTTCATGCAAAATTTCTGAATTTAAATTCTTGGAATAGTATGGAACAAACATCATGAGTTCTTCTCTATTATTTCATCTTAGTATTCTTCAACTTTAGTAAGACACCATGTATCTCCATATTTCCATGTTATTCCAACTATTTGTTATTATAAAATATGTGTAATATCATGGAAACAAATGGGATATTCTGCTGATAGTTTAATGAAGAACAATAAAAATACTTAATATGGGTGAATAACTATCAATGATTCTTCTATAAATTGTGGATATACATGATTACAAGCAAGAATTCAAGAAAAAATTTAAATACATACATCATTGAGAAAATATAGGTTCAATGGTATTAACATGGAATAATGAAAATATGACGTTGAATTTGTTACATGTAGTAATTTCATTTTTTATGATGTGAAGAAGCATGATTTTTTTAAATATTATATCCAATCCTTCTTATGGATTTAAATTTTAATATTAGTAACTAAATTATTATTGGTAAGATACTAGAAAATATTTGAGATTTTATTGAATATTATTCACATTATATCTCATGATTATATATTATTTGAAGAAAAAATATTATGGTGTGTGTGATTTGTTAAGAATAAAACTGGTCAAGTTACACATGAGGTTCATAAAAGGGAGAGATGAGTAATAAATCACAGTAAACATGTAAATATTCAAAAGAAAATTTTCAAAGTGAAGAAGTATAAAAATAATATTTGCAATAAATGATGTGTATGTAATTTAATGTTAATTATTCCTACAATGGTATAATATAATAGAAATAATATCTCATCACATTAACAACTTGATAAACAATATTTGGTGGAAAAATCATCAGTTTTTTCCAATTTTATGTTAATAGAATAGTTTGTGAAAAAGTAATTATATAGGATGGAAGAAAAATTCAGAATAATTTTAAAGATATTTATAAGTATTTACTCCTCTCACTATAGATAATAAGATTTTTCTAATGGATCTTGTGATCACTAGAATTACTGGATCATTCCAAAGACTAGTGTAACGACCCGAGTCTGGAGCCGCATAACTGGTTCCCCATACCTGGTTTGCCACATGACCTCAAGCACGTTTCCCCAAAAACTAGAGGCTGCTAACTAGCAGTGAGGGCCTTGGTGAGTCAGTGGGGAAACTATGCCCTCATTTGGTAAAGTATGCAGCAAAAGAATAAGCATAAACAATAGCGAAAGCAGTAAATAGCATGCAACAACTGAACTGGAAGTAAAAGAAATATCTGATATAATAATGATGCAGAATGGTACATGTATCTATGAAAAGAATTAAGCAAGAAAAGGTGTTGTAATAAAACTGAAACCAATTACTAAATGTAAATAGCAACTCCAGCAGCATCGCGGGCCAAGGCCCTGTCCCATTCTCTCTAGCTCCAACCAGCAATCAAGTACCTGAGGTAGAAGGACCACAATCCCTACCCATACCTACAACCATATAATCTATTTGGGATGAAAGCAGGACCCAAACAGGGTGTGAGACTAATCCCAGTAGGTAACCACCACAAGATTTGTGCCCTACTGTCAGTGAGTGATATAGAAAAAGTAAAGGTAAATAAATGCAGTAAACAATTCTACCAATAACCATTCCCATTCATTTAATTACACAACCCTGGAAAACTAGAAAATTTTTCTATTCCATGATAAGAAAGTAACACAACAGGTATCTAAAAAGACTACCTAAACACAATCAGTACAAAACCCAAGCTTTTTATTTGGCTTGGTGGACTCGTCACAACCATAGAAAACCAGAAAAGTTTTCTATTCCATGATAAGCAAGTAACACAGTAAGTATCTAAAAAGACTACCTAAACACAAGTAGTACAAAACCCAAGATTGTTCTTTGGCTTGGTGGACTCATCACAACCAACCATCAAAATTCACACTGACTCTTTGGGTGTATTTACTAGCAGACCCCTATAGTTCAGCAATCAAACAAGGCACAGACACTTTGGGAAGCTCTCACGTCAATTCCCCTATGGTCTTGCAACGATAGCTACAGACTCTCTGAGGAAGCACGTACGTCTAATTCCTCTTGTGGTCTCGATGCGTGGGTAACTAAGAACACTCTTGGGAAGCACAAAGTCCTATTCCCATAGGTCCTGCATACAAAACTAAAACCAGCAGACCCTCTAGGGAAGCACTTAATCGTCTATTCCCTCTTTGATCTCCCGCACCAGGTTCTCACAGCCCTAAGCAGTCCAGTCGTGTGAAATCGACTATTAGCAGTCCTAAGTAAGTTAAAAATCTACTTGGCTAACAGCTACCAAACTTCAAAATCATTTCAACAGCAGGCAATATATGCAATCAGTGATAACAAGCAACTAACAATTGCAATAGGGTTGCCTCACAGGCAAACGGTGCCAAACGACAATAAACAGCCAAACAGAGGGAGAAACACCTGTGGGGTGATCCTCAATCATGAAACCAAGCATATAATTGCAGAAATTAATCATAATCTAACAAGAAATCTAGGGCAGAGAAACAATGGGATCAAAATACTAATCCAGCGATACCCAACACGTGGGTATCCGTCACTTTTGCAACCAAAACTGAAAGAAATTCAACGTAGGGAAACAAACCACGTACCTCGATCCTCGGAGATTGATATACTTGAAACTCAACCTGTGAATCAGCCTATAATGGAGAAGATCTATAAAAATGTCTAAAACATTCAACCTCAGATAACTAACATGAGAGGAAGAATCATGAAACGAGGCTAAAGAAGAACAAAGAACTCATCGCTGCGATTCTTCTACAACCGACGGAGTTTGATTCGGACAATCGGTGATGGATTGGTGGCTCAGAGAAGAATTTCCCTTCTTGGACATTCTGGATAGGATTAGGCAGAGAAGAAGACATTTATGGTCATTAGGTGCGACCCCAGGTTGATTAATGAAATAAAAAAAGTACACGGCGTGTACTCTTAAAGTACACAGCATGTAGTGGGTTTTTTCCGTACTCTTCCAAAATCAGCCTCCACGTCACCCTTACACACCATGTGTGTAGCCCAGTCTCGGCCAACACACGGCTTCGAGTGGCTGAGGGGTACAAAGTTTGTACTCATAAAGTACACGGCGTGTACTCTGAGAATTTCCAGATTCTCCATTTTTCCTTAAAAAGCCCGTAAAAGAGATCTGTACCTGAAACCAAAGCTCTAGGTTCTTACAAACTTCCCCCCTTAAAGAAATTCATCCCCGAATTTCCCTAACAAGGCGTAGAAGAAGAAACATCAAAAAACTCTGGCCACTGTGATCGCACATCAGCATCCCTCTCACAAGTCTCATCCTGTATATGGTCGTGCTGCCATAGCACTCGTACTAGAGGAACAGACCGGCCACGAACACTACGGGAAAAACCGGGTTTAGCGGCGGTTTTGTGGTGGCGGTTCACAAAACCACCACTAAACATTTTCGCCGAAAGGTTTTGCGGCGGTTTTTAATAAACCGTCGTGAAACCCGTATTTTTTTTAACAATCCCGACCCTCCCCCCCCCCACCCTGATTGTTCCCCCAAACCCCCACCCTCCCTTCTTCCCCAACCCCCCCCCCCCCCCCCCTCCGGTGACCCGCAACCCTCGACCCCCACCGTCCAGCGACCCCTACCGTCCGGTGACCCGCGACCTCCATCTCCGGCGACCCCGCGACCTCCATCTCCGGTGACCCCGCGACCTCCATCTCCGGCGACCTACTTACTAGGTGCTTACTAGTTATGTTGTTTGTTCAATGATGTGTTATTATAAGACCATGTGGATCTGGAATTAACTTCGAGCTATGCCATGGGATGTGCTAGGTGTTGGGTTGCAAGGGAACCTTGGATTGTATGTGAAAAAATGGAATTGGAGTAAATTTTTCCCTACTTTTGGGTACTTTTATTTGGTAATTTCCAATAGCCAAGAGCATCAACTATTTGGGCTTAAGAATCTAGGTGTGAGTGGTATGTCTTGCCAACACAACACATAATGGACCAAAGGTCACCATAATATGTCTGTAATTTGGATTTACTCATATTTTAGGTAAACTACATAGTCTGTAGACTGTGAATGGACATTGAGTAAGGGTGGAGTACTATAAATTAATAATTGTGATTGTGGTGGTTTGAATTTTTATTTTTCAAAAGTTTTTTAATTATGGTATTTTTTGGTTCTCTATGGTATATTGTATTTATGGTTTCTTTTATTAGATATTGTTTGTGTTATTCATCTACAAAGACATCCCACTCAACCAAGGGAATATACTGGAGAGATTTAGGTAGCCGTGAGAAACCCTTGTATTTTCCCTTATACTAGAATACGATGACAGTGGTTCTGAAAATGGGTTTCCTTTCTGTTTATATGAGTTCCTAAGGGTGTTTCTAGAGGAATTTTTAGGTATACATTAGTAATGGTATTTAAAATTAATCATTGATTTGGTACATGAATCATATACTACATCTCTTCCCTTATTCAATATGGACCCCATCGAGTTAGGGGAATTAATTATTTGGTTCGATGAATTAGAATCCAAAGTATTTTTTTCACCCAAGAATCTCATCATAGTCCAACCAAGGTTGAATTACATAAATCATGATATATCACTATGATTTTGTATCAACTATTTGAAGTTGGAAAGGTTTTCTATAAAAAAATAGCTCTTTCCAAACATCAGTGACCAAGTTGATCAGATTATGGGGGAAATGTGGTTCAATAATATCAACATTTACTTTTAGAATCCTCATTTTAGTGTGAGTGGATTTGGAATTCACAAGAATGGTTTATGAAGAATCTACAACCACTTCAAGTCTAAATTCGTTCCATTAGGGATGAAAAATGATCCTATGATTTTTATGGCCCTTATGAACTATGTGTTTCCTAAGTAAATTGAATACATTATGGTGGTGTATATGCATGGAATCCTAGTATACTTTTTCATTGAGGTGGAGCATGATTATCATCAAAGAATTGTTTTGGGAACACTTTTGGATGTCCATATTAACTCCATGTACTCCAAGAATAGATTTTGGATTAGAGAGGTCAAATTCATATTGTATCTGGCATAGAATCATTGGGTTTCAGTTGATCTAATGGAAATTAGGGTAGTGAATTTATGGTAATATTTGAGTCATGAATTTGATATCATGATCTTATTAAAACACAATAGATATTATAGGGATTTTTTTATAAATTTATCTCTATTTACATAACTAATAAAATAGTTTTACCAAAAATGGGTAAGGTTAAAAAAAGAATACATAATTTTATTCTTACATTTATGATCACAATCAGTGATTGAACACTAACCCGTATTTATGTTAACGTAGACTAGAATGTTGTATGTGGTTTATTGCGATGCTTTAGGTATCGGTTCGGGAAGCGTGTTGTGTAAGTTGACCATTTAGTGGCCCATAGATCATCCCACCTCTTACCAAATTAATGGGATTATCTAACCTATATACTAGAGGAATTGGTGGTGGTTCATTCTTTAAAATCATGGGGTCAATATCAATTCAGTGAGTAATTATTATTCTACTATGAAAGAATAATCATGGCATGTATTTTCCTTAAAAATGATCTATTTATAAGGTATTCCTCATTGATCGATTACAATTAGGATTTGACTTTTTAAATTTTCTATATCCTATGTAAGAGAAATATGGTGGACAATACCTTAAGGATAAAAAATCCAACCCATTCATTAAATGATTATAGTGATGATTGAAATCCGATGAGTCCTTTTCTGAAATTCACTAAGAATCCAAGGAGAATAGTGGAGCTATATTCATAGTTAGTATTCAGTTAACACCACATTTTCTAGAACTAATTCAGTATGAACATCCTAAGGATGAATTAAGAAAATGTTAAAAGTAAAATCTATATTTTGTGGATGTTCTTGATAGGTGTTCAATTTCATATGATTAAATTCTATTCATCAAGGGTTATTTCATGATTTAGTTGTCTCTAAAAAAGGTTTTTATATAGGATAACCACCAGTATCCATGGTTTGTTTATCCTTGGTCCAGAAATATGTTTTATGATTTTTTTCACTAGTTTTTATGGCTAATTTTAAGTCATGATGTTGCTAAAATTGTATCTAGATTTTATATGTGTCTGTAAATTTAGGATGAGCACTAGAGACCCTCAATTATTCTTTTGTCACTCCCTATTCCTACCTAAATGTAGGATTATGTCACTATTTATTTCATTATTAGGTTTCTTCTTTTACCTTAGTGAATTTACACCATTGGATTGTAAACTTATTAACTATTTAAATCCACCCATTTTATCATGATAAAGTATTCGACTATGGTGAAATAATTAAGAAGCTTGAACATTCCAGATATTGTGAGACTATATGGGGTTCAATCAGGTAACATTTTATATGGGGACAAGTGTTTTACCTCCATTTTTTGGATGAACATAAAAAGGAAATGGGAATATTGTTGATGCTCAATGTGACATAACAACATCAAATAGATGGAAAAACATTTCATTTTAAAAGTACCCATTTCATTTTCATTTATCAAAAACCATGGAAAACATTTCTCTCAAAAACACCTTCTTAAATAAATGAAAATAGTCATTCCAATTTGATATATCAACTTATAAATTAAGAGAAATTAGGGTAATTATCATAGGCTAGAGATGGAACCACCTACCTCAAAGCTCAAGTCACACATTCCTGTAATGGGATCCACCAACAATGAAAACCCAATGATGAAAACAAAGGCCCTAGAATATAATAAAAACATTGATATTGATATAAATTATAAAGTAAGGGGTTTTTGGAAAGGGAAAACACCAAATACCTCAAGAAAAGACATCTGCCGCACCACAACTAACCAAGGAATGGCCTCCGTAATGAGATCTCCCAAAGGATCTAGAAGAATACACAAAGATTCAAAAACTTAGGCCATCAGATCTGATAATGTTACCCTAGGGTTCCACCATTATCAAGAGAAATAAAGAATCAAAAATATTTCTTACCCAGAGAGATGTGCCACAACTATAATAAAAGATCCAATGTTGAATGGATCAATCTAAGATGGAGCATAGTCTCCCAAAAAACCCAAAAAGATCTCTTGGTAGGGATCCAAGGGCCTGAAGAAAAGAACTGAAACCAAAATAGCCACTCACCTATTTTAAAAACTACACGAGGGAAATTTGATGATGTGTAATACTATTACCTACTGTGAAATCCATGGTGTTCTAGTATGTTGAAAAATCCTTCACCTCGAATTAAAAATCTATTATTTTAAAATTTATGATGTGAAACCACTCTTCCCGAGATGTAAACTTTCACAGCATGAATACCCTTTCATGACTTGTATCTAGTAATAGTTACACGATGTGTAACATAGTTATACAGTGTGAAAGACTTTTGAAAAATGTAGAAAAAGATGGTTAAAGATGAAAGTACAAAAAATATCTGACTTCACCATTTTAGGTATCTTACTAAATAAATGGTTAATAGATGAAAAAACATTGAAATTAAGTGGGCGAATTATCATAATGTGTTATCACTGTGTTGGATCTAGTGAGAAGAATATTCATTGGCTTATAAAACAAGTATCAACAACATTATTCAAATTATAAAACTAATTATGGTAAAAAAATATTCCATATTATTTTTATTTATCTATAATATTGATAAGTGAAGGTAATGATTATTAAACATAATCCAATGAGGGGAAACTATAGAAATGGGAACCCATGCATTGGTATTCTATATTAGTGATTTTGGATGGATGTTATAAATACCTACTAGTATCCCAATTCTAGATATGGAAAATAAAATAAAACATTTAATTGAGATGACCAAGCATGTGAGTATATGAGATGTTCAGGAAAGTTGTAGTATTTTTTGTGAGGGTGTGGAAGTAATCTGAGTGGACCAATGTATCTCATTAATGTAGTGGGGATATAAATTGTTTAAGGCAATATAAATGTGTGATTGACAGTGTTATGATAATTGTGTAACCCGATATTCTTACTGCTCCTCAATGAGGTGTTCACGCTGTCTCCTAAGGACCAGACTTGTTTAGTTTGTTTGGGCATTCTAAGTAAGTGGTAAATGTGATCAATGGGTCATATTTATTATATTATGATTCTACAATCTTACAATATCGTATATTTTGTGTAGGAACATTGTGATATACATGGATAAAAGCTGGATCACATTACTGAGGAACACACCTCAGTATGTTAAGGGTTTGAATGAGTTTTTAGATTTTGTGATTTCTAATTGATCCGTTGAAGGGATAATAAGATGTTCATAACCTAAATGTAAATTTAGAACATGGTTGAAGAGATATGAAGTTTATGAACATTTAATACTGAAGCAATTCCCTGGTCAATATTTGTGTTGGAATTGGCATGGAGAATCGAACAATACAGAAAGATTGAGCACTGATGTTAATCCACAGAATGAGGTCCCAAGTTCATCGACAATGGAAAATGAAATTCAAAACCTCATAAATGATGCATTCGGCACTGCAAGACACCACTATCAGCATCAAAACATATCAGAACAACCAGAAGAGGGTGCTACAAATTGCAACATGACGAGTGATGTTTTTGAGAATGTAACACAAGTAGATAAAGATTGGAACATATCATTGGATCCACCTCTTGATTCTGTAGAGCCAAATGTAACGGAAAACTTCACTGAGAAAAATGTGTTTCATGATTTAGTTGACGATGGAAATCAAGAGTTGTATAGTGAGTGTTTGAAATATTCAAGGCTTTCATTTCTGCTCAAGTTATATGATATCAAATGTCTATGTGGAATTACAAATAAGGCAATGTCCATGATATTGGAATTGATTCGTGATGCATTTCCTGAAGCAAAAATCCCAGAATCTTTTTATGATATGAAAAAAGTTGTTAACAAGCTTGGTCTGAATTATATAAAAATACATGTGTGTCCCAATGATTGTATGCTTTATTGGGGAGAGGATTCAAGTAGACAGAATTGCAAGAAATGTTCTTCTTCTATATGGAAGTCAAAGGGTGATGTTGGAAGTCTGACTAAACATAATTTCATGAAGAAGAAGAAAATGAACACACCTGCAAAGGTTTTGCGTTACTTTCCTTTGAAGCCGTGATTGAAAAGAGTATTCATGTCATCAAAAACCACCGAACACATGAAGTGGCATTCTGTAGATAATAACAATGATGGCTTAATGAGACATCCATGAGATTCCCAATCATGGAAGACATTTGATTCATTACATCCAGATTTCTCAACTGATCCTAGGAATGTTTGATTTGGATTGGTTGCCGATGGATTCAACTCATTTGGGACTTTGAGTACAAGTTATAGCATTTGGCCAGTTGTTTTGATCCCTTATAATCTACCTCTGTGGATGTGTATGCAATAGTCATCTTTTATCATTTCAATGATTATTCCTGGAAAAAAAATGCCTGGAAATGATATTGATGTATACTTGCAGCCTTTGATTGAAGAATTGTAGGAGTTATGGAGTAACGGTGTTGAGACATTTGATGTTTCTTCTAAAAAAGTGTTCAAAATGCAAGCTGCTTTACTATGGACCATTAGTGAATTCCCTGGGCTTGGGAATTTATATGGTTGGAACACTTATATGGGTTTGGCTTGTCCCATCTTTAAATTTGATTTTGAGCCCAAACGGCTGCCTCACAGTAGAAAATGGCGCTTCTTATGCCATCGAAGATTTCTCGATGCATCTCATAGATTTCGGATGAACAAATCAAAATTTAATGGTTTCATTGATCGTAGACCACCTCCAAAGTTGTTAACCGGTTCTAAAATGTAGAGACCCGAAGCTTGACGTACATTGACATTACATTACATTTGCGGAATGCTTAGTACATAACAAAAACACACACTAAAGGATCGTAATAGTTTAGTGTCTTTGGAAACTCGGAACGTAATCTTCTAATCGTGGTGAAAGATCTTCAATATCTCCCATAAAGATCATTCTTTTTTTTTACCTAAAACCTTTCTTTATATCCTGGGGAAAAGAAAACATAAAAGGGTGAGCTCAAATGCTCAGTAAGGGTAAACAAAAGAAATATAAATCACATCATATACATAAGCACATAACTTTTGGAAATATTGACCTGCAAAAGAGCTCATAGTATCATAACATGGGATAAATCATAGAAGTGAAATGTAATCTCAATAATCATATCTTAAAACATGAAACTTTGTAGCATACACACATAATCATAGAGAATCATTTCTTGTTAGTCAAGACTCATTGCCAAGACTATCTTAGTGGACAAAGTCCTTTTCTGAATCAAGTCACCCTCATTCCAGTCCTGTTTCACTGAACCGATATAACCTACCGTTCCAGCCATGTCTATCTCATGAGATATAAAATCTTTACCCAATGCATTGGAGGGAGATATAGGTCTCACCCATCTCATAATGAATCCTTTCTTATGTGTGCCACAAAATCATAAATCATACATCATTGCATAACCCATGTAATAAAAATGGGATTCTTAAACAACATGACATCATAAAACCATTCATATAAGATAAAGGAATTCATAAACAAAATTCCATCACAACATAGTCAAATCAATGTAATAATGGGGATAAAAACAGAACCCTTTTATTTTCTTAGATGGAAAATAATTTTGATAAAACACTTGAACTCCATTCTTGAGGAAAATATCCTTTCTTCTTTAAAAACATTTTTCCTTTCTTAACATGTCATAGGACTTTAATCTAAAACAAGGTGATTAAAAATAAACTTGAAAACTTGTAAAGGAAGTTTCTTGGAAATAATGTTTTAAAAATCCATTCATTTCGTATAAGTTAAAAAAACATTCTTCGTACTTTTGTCGGAAAAGTCAAAAATATACCTCGTACGAAAAACGACAAAAGATTCCTTTCATATCTTTTACTAAAAACTCACCGAAGGGTAAAATTGGATTTAAAATATTTTAAGTGGATGGAAACAATATTACATATTTAGGTAACATGGATGTGGATGATAAAATAAACCCCAGTAAATGCCAAAGTAAAAACAATCTCGGATAAAAATGAGATTGTGATATTTTCCTTACCTTAGGTCCGACTTGCTTTGTAAGTGTCCGAACCTCCTGTATAATGATTTAAATCATGTTATTGACTTATTACAGAATCATATTCATTGTTATTATATCATATATGGTCCACTTATGACTTTATATTACCCGTTCTTTTGTAAATTCATGTTAAAGTAGTGTTTTGGGTAAAATCGTCTCATTTGTCGTTCGTGTTTTTAACTTGTAATTATTCATATGATTACTTAGGTCATAATTACTTAATTCCAGAATATAAAACATGATTTATATATATATATTCAGAATATAAATATATAATAAATCAGTAAATGGAAATAAATACACCGTTCATGGAGACGGTAGTCCGTACGTACGCATGAACGCTGTTTTCGTTTCCTTATTGAATTGAATGGAATTAAGTGGATGAAAAACATATAAATAAATCCAGATTAATTATTATGTCATATATTCCATTAGTACTTATTATATATACTTTATAATCATTCATGAATGGTTAATCATTGAGAATGAATCTCATCGCGTCGTGGAGACGGTAGTCCGTACGTACGCACGAGCGATGATATCGTTCCCATGGTCGTGGAATTGTGTTGAAGTGTATGCATACTATTTCAGTATCATTATCACTTTATAATAATCATATATAGTTACTCATTAAACCATTATACCCATCCTTGTAAGGTTATGGTGGAAAATAGAGTACACCACGACGTGGAGACGGTATTCCGTACGTACGCACGCGCGGTGATTTCATTTTTCCGTAGGATGGATAGAAGGTGAATTAGGGTTGTTTCATTTTTATAATAACATATCAGTATGTAAGTAATACTGATGTTATTACTTTATCATGAAACAAATAAATAAGAAGAAGTTGAAGAAGAAAGAAATTGAAAAGATCGGTAATGGGTATTACCTCTTCTTTGAAACGCCTCTTTGAATCCTCCACTTAGGGAACTAAGATTGGTATCTGAAGAAGACCAGGACCTCTAGGATTATTCTAGGGAAGTGGAGATGAGAAAATGGCATGGGTTGGCCGAGCTTGAGTGCTCAAATTGGTGTGAGGAGGAGGGGGAGGAGGTGCCCTTTTATAAGGGAGGAGAGGGTCACCTTAGGAATATCTCAAAATATTATTTTATATTAAAGTCAAAATCGGTTTATAATGGTTCCAAAGGGTCTTAATTCGAAGCTAAAGTGGAGATGGGTCGAAATCCTATAAAACAATAGGATTTAGACAAGTTTAGGGTATTATTTTAACATTATCAATTAGATTTAACTCTAAGTTAAATAATTTAACTTTTACCGTGTCTTTTTGTTTTCTTTCACTATATGATTAATACACTTACTATAACATGCCAAACGAACCCCAAA
This sequence comes from Viscum album, assembly GCA_963277665.1. Taxonomy (NCBI): domain Eukaryota; kingdom Viridiplantae; phylum Streptophyta; class Magnoliopsida; order Santalales; family Viscaceae; genus Viscum; species Viscum album. The sequence goes on along the minus strand of OY728156.1, from coordinate 1,424,121,142 downwards.
TTGTTTATTATTAATATATATATCCTCATCTAAGTCATTTGTCCGAACCTTAGATTTTTAGAAATAAAATAACAATTAGTAATATAATATTTGATTTAAAAACTATTTTGTGTCAATTTTGACACTATTTGATATATGATTTTTGTGAAAGTCATAACAGAATTATATGTTCGAAACAAGTTGATTCAATCAACACTAATATATCATAGTAACCTAGAAAATTAATGGAATTCATAAAAAGTCTCAAATTACATTTATTTTGGTGTTTATAACATCAATTATGTCAATATTTGATTAATAAGATAATTACTGCATCATCGTTGTGTCATAAATAAATTAAATTATTTAATGTATAAAAATTACAAATAAAATACCATTATGTAGGAAATCTTTTTATCTTTCTAATGAATATTTATAGTCGAATTTATCTTATGTATAACCCCATATTAAAAATGATTTACTTATTAAACTTTGATTTTAACTATTTTAACCCTTCTTTAAATAAATTAATAATAAATGTCCTAATCTAATCCAAGTGGGCCTAAATGGTCATATTTTATTCCTAAGTTTGTTTTTGGTCGAATTACACTTGTCCAATAGAATTACGACATGTGTTAGGGTAATATTAATATCATATTACCCTTAGTTACCCTATTTACTATTAACCGCGGTAAAAAAAGTAAAAAGTTACTATTCACCAAAAAATTATTTTTATCTCATTGAACCACATTTTACTTACTGATATCAACCGTGTCTGTCGGATTTTCGAAATTCCATTCATAGAAGCGGTAAAATTAAGTTTTATGCAAAATTCAGTTTTTAACCTACCACTTAGTGGTTTCACTATTCATCAAAAATTGAAGTTTTTCAGAAAAATGCCAAAAATTCACCCTAAGCTATAATTGATATTCCGAATTCAAAAATGATTTCTGTTTTACAAAATTCCCAACATATAAGTTTCATTAATTAATTTTATAATTAATTTCTGCTGTCACAACAAATAGCGTGTTTTTAAGAGATAATAACTATCAAAAGATTAACACTTGTTTATAATTGGTTTAGATGTGAAATTACATCCAATGACCAACATTGTATTAAATTGTAAAAATATATTCTAAATATACTTTAAAACCACTCAAATTAATAATTTATCACTATTAATTATTTCGATTAAAAAAAGATGTTTTTAATTATAATTATTAATTTTCGCTATTCATCAGAATATGAAAGTTATCCGAAAAGTACCAAAATTTCACCTTAGGCTAAATTAGATACTCCGAATCCAAAAATGAAGTCCATTTTGAAAAATAAGATTTACAAAATTTCAAAAAGTGGTTATTACTATTCATAACGGCTAGTTTTAATAATATTTTAATAGCATATCGTTGTTTCGTGAAACTCAGTATTGCGTACTACACACGCTATCGAGGAAGGTCGTGATTGCATGTAATGCAAGGCAAGTCAAGGATGCGTTTTGTGCAAGCTCTTTTTGGTGTAGCGTACAACACAATACATTAATAAAATTAAAAAGAATATATTTTTTTATAAAATCTTGGGCTGTTACATTCTACCCCCCTTAAAATGAATTTCGCCCTCGAAATTCGTCGGGGTTATAAATGGTTTACTATTTGAAAGTTTCTTTAATAGAAACCCACATAGTAAAAAGGAATACCAAAACTTGGCTTTAAAAACTAAAGTATGAAATGTAACGATTACCCAAATAAACTAATCACTGGGTTTCCACATAGGTGAAAATATGGATATGGAAGAGAAATCTAACCATCATGTTCTGATGGAGAGTGGTAGAGAACATGGCTATGGAAAAGCCAGTAATCACAAATCCATAGATTTGTGATGATATAAGGTACCATCTAATTCATCAGGTAAAAGATCACTAGGACAACATTTTTGGTTTTCAAGATCATTTCCCTAAAGTTGAAAATTTGAATTAGAATAAATACTTACTTTATTTTGATACAATCTCACTGTTGTTCGTGCCTTGAACAATTTCCACTTCATCTATTAAATAAATGAAATTGAATTTGTTATTCGTGAAGTGTTAGCAGATCATGTGATAGAATGACGGGTCATTCCATCTGTCTCAAACAAAAGGTTAGCAAAAATTATATACATAAGTCGATCTATAGTGAGATTAATCATATATGGTTCCTAAAATGGACTTATACTTCATATATCATACTGCTTAATATAATAAAACTAGTTTCTACTAAACAGGGACTTCATGTAGGCCAGTGGTAGGCGATAAAGGCCAGTCACACTTCGGTTGTGGGTTCGATTCCCACAGCCTTGTCCGAAGCGATGGGTTGTCGCCCGTCCTGCAGGTTGTCCTTTTTCTAAAACTACATTACTATAACATCCCATCAATAATATCGGAAAAAAACTTCTATCCTTAAACAATACTCACTTATGTCCAAAATAATCCATTTCAATCTTTAGGCTTATCCATAATACTGCAGTCCACTCTCATAACATAGTGATAATGATTACCAGAGATTTAATACCATCATTGATCCCCATATATCATAAGATATGTTTTGTTGGTCACATTCCAAACATTCAAAGTCCTTAATCATGTATTCTCTTGAATACCTTAGTGAAAACATGAATGCAGTTAAAAGTTAACACTTTCCACATACCAAAATCCTCAGAATTCTATATACTCAAACCATGATATCACTTAGTCCTTATATCAATCATGAGCTCATGAATACTGTCAAATATTTAATTTTCTCGTTTTCCCTTCATTATGCGCATATCATTCTTTTTCCAAAAATATCTCAATCACTTTCCATGGTTACTGATACCATAAAATTATTGAAAACCACAATAGACCAATACATAAATATTCCAATAATCCACGATACTATATACAACACTATTTTGGAATCCCATTACGTAAACACTTAATCATTCCACCACATCATTTTCATATTCAACATCGCCAATAGTGATCGCATGTGACTTCCCTTTGTCCTTTGCCTTAAGTGGTTGATCATGTTGATCATCACTAACCCTTGGATTAGGGCATTTATTGGCATAATGTCCCATCTCCTTGCACTTGAAACATTGAAGTGTTGGTGGTGCGTTCTCTGCAGTGTTTGCTTTGTTCACATCATTAGAAACCCTTTTTCCATTACTTCGACACTCAGCTACTCGATGACCTTCTTTTCCACACTTAAAACATTTTCTAGTCCCTTAAAGACAATCTCCTCCATGCTTCTTTCCACACTTTGAGCATAAGGAAACATTCATTTTCTTTTCACCATTATTCTGAGATTTCTCCTTGAACTCCATCTTTCGTTTCTTTTCAAAACCATGAGATGGATATGTAACACCAACTTCCATTTCTACCTTCATAGCACAACGCACAATTTATTCATAGCTACTGAAGTCTCGTATAGCTAATGCCCTTCGAAGACTTGGTTTTAAGCCACTGAAAAACCGATCAACTTTACTTTCAGGTTGGATGATAATGCCAGATGCATACCTTGCAAGTCTTGTAAAATTCGCTTCGTATATACCAACAGATTCATCATCCATCTGTTTCAGCTCAAGAAACTCCTTTTCCATCTTCGTTCGAAGAATACGCGGGAAGTACTTACTGAAAAACAAGTTCTTGAACTCGTCCCATTCCATGGAATCAATTTCATCTCTTTGCCTTGTATTCTTGATAAGATTCCACCATTGATCAGCTTCACCTTCCAAACGATATACTGCTAAGATGACTTTATCATGCTCAGAACATTGAAGAACTGAAAATATCCTTTCAGTGGTACTGATCCATTTTTCAGCAACAAGTGGATCGGAAGTCCCACTGAAAGAAGGTGGACGTTGCCTCATGAAGGACTCAATAGAATACTGTTCCTTTCTCTGCTCATTTGGAAGTCTAGAATGATTCATAGCTTGTGTAATTATAGCAATAAGATTTTGCACTCCATCTCCCATAACATTTGTTTGTTCAGGAGGACAATCATTGCATTGTCCATTGCATTGATCAACACGGTTCCTTCGGGTTCCAGCCATCGTCTAAAACCCAAAAAGAATAGTGTGAGAGGAAAAAATCATGCTAGGGAAAACATCATTATAAAGGGGGAGTATCCTCAATATCTAACTTCTTAGGTTAAATTCTATGATCGTTACCATAGTTCTAGGAATGTATCTTATACGTATACTTATCCTTAGGGACATCCCTAGACATACCTTAGAAATATCTCTAGGGATCTCACTAATGTTCTCACATCCTAGTTTCCAAAGGTTGACTAAACCTTTCCTCTGATACCAACTGTAGAGACCCGAAGCTTGACGTACATTGACATTACATTACATTTGCGGAATGCTTAGTACATAACAAAAACACACACTAAAGGATCGTAATAGTTTAGTGTATTTGGAAACTCGGAACGTAATCTTCTAATCGTGGTGAAAGATCTTCAATATCTCCCATAAAGATCATTCTTTTTTTTTACCTAAAACCTTTCTTTATATCCTGGGGAAAAGAAAACATAAAAGGGTGATCTCAAATGCTCAGTAAGGGTAAACAAAAGAAATATAAATCACATCATATACATAAGCACATAAATTTTGGAAATCTTAACCTGCAAAAGAGCTCATAGTATCATAACATGGGATAAATCATAGAAGTGAAATGTAATCCCAATAATCATATCTTAAAACATGAAACTTTTTAGAATACACACATAATCATAGAGAATCATTTCTTGTTAGTCAAGACTCATTGCCAAGACTATCTTAGTGGACAAAGTCCTTTTCTGAATCGAGTCACCCTTGTTCCAGTCCTGTTTCGCTGAACCGATATAACCTACCGTTCCAGCCATGTCTATCTCATGAGATATAAAATCTTTACCCAATGCATTGGAGGGAGATATAGGTCCCACCCATCTCATAATGAATCCTTTCTTATGTGTGCCACAAAATCATAAATCATACATCATTGCATAACCCATGTAATAAAAATGGGATTCTTAAACAACATGACATCATAAAACCATTCATATAAGATAAAGGAATTCATAAACATAATTCCATCACAACATAGTCAAATCAATGTAATAATGGGGATAAAAACAGAACCCTTTTATTATCTTAGATGGAAAATAATTTTGATAAAACACTTGAACTCCATTCTTGAGGAAAATATCCTTTCTTCTTTAAAAACATTTTTCCTTTCTTAACATGTCATACGACTTTAATCTAAAACAAGGTGATTAAAAATAAACTTGAAAACTTGTAAAGTATGTTTCTTGGAAATAATGTTTTAAAAATCCATTCATGTCGTATAAGTTAAAAAAAACATTCTTCGTACTTTTGTCGGAAAAGTCAAAAATATACCTCGTACGAAAAACGACAAAAGATTCCTTTCATATATTTTACTAAAAACTCACCGAAGGGTAAAATTGGATTTAAACTATTGTAAGTGGATGGAAACAATATTACATATTGAGGTAACATGGATGTGGATGATAAAATAAACCCCAGTAAATGCCAAAGTAAAAACAATCTCGGATAAAAATGAGATTGTGATATTTTCCTTACCTTAGGTCCGACTTGCTTTGTAAGTGTCTGAACCTCCTGTATAATGATTTAAATCATGTTATTGACTTATTACAGAATCATATTCATTGTTATTATATCATATATGGTCCACTTATGACTTTATATTACCCGTTCTTTTGTAAATTCATGTTAAAGTAGTGTTTTGGGTAAAATCGTCTCATTTGTCGTTCGTGTTTTTAACTTGTAATTATTCATATGATTACTTAGATCATAATTACTTAATTCCAGAATATAAAACATGATTTATATATATATATTCAGAATATAAATATATAATAAATCAGTAAATGGAAAGAAATACACCGTTCATGGAGACGGTAGTCCGTACGTACGCATGAACGCTGTTTTCGTTTCCTTATTGAATTGAATGGAATTAAGTGGATGACATACATATAAATAAATCCAGATTCATTATTATGTCATATATTCTATTAGTACTTATTATATATACTTTATAATCATTCATGAATGGTTAATCATTGAGAATGAATCTCATCGCGTCGTGGAGACGGTAGTCCGTACGTACGCACGAGCGATGATATCGTTCCCATGGTCGTGGAATTGTGTTGAAGTGTATGTATACTATTTCAGTATCATTATCACTTTATAATAATCATATATAGTTACTCATTACACCATTATACCCATCCTTGTAAGGTTATGGTGGAAAATAGAGTACACCACGGCGTGGAGACGGTATTCCGTACGTACGCACGCGCGGTGATTTCATTTTTCCGTAGGATGGATAGAAGGTGAATTAGGGTTGTTTCATTTTTATAATAACATATCAGTATGTAAGTAATACTGATGTTATTACTTTATCATGAAACAACTAAATAAGAAGAAGTTGAAGAAGAAAGAAATTGAAAAGATCGGTAATGGGTATTACCTCTTCTTTGAAACGCCTCTTTGAATCCTCCACTTAGGGAACTAAGATTAGTCTTTGAAGAAGACCAGGACCTCTATTATTATTATAGGGAAGTGGAGAGGAGAAAATGGCAGGGGTTGGCCGAGCTTGAGTGCTCAAATTGGTGTGAGGAGGAGGGGGAGGAGGTGCCCTTTTATAAGGGAGGAGAGGGGCACCTTAGGAATATCTCAAAATATTATTTTATATTAAAGTAAAAATCGGTTTATAATGGTTCCAAAGGGTCTTAATTCGAAGCTAAAGTGGAGATGGGTCGAAATACTATCAACCAATAGGATTTAGACAAGTTTAGGGTATTATTTTAACCTTATCAATTAGATTTAACTCTGAGTTAAATAATTTAACTTTTACCGTGTCTTTTTGTTTTCTTTCACTATATGATTAATACACTTACTATAACATGCCAAACGAACCCCAAATTGTTTATTATTAATATATATATCCTTATCTAAGTCATTTGGCCGAACCTTAGATTTTTAGGAATAAAATAACAATTAGTAATATAATATTTGTTTTAAAAACTATTTTGTGTCAATTTTGACATTATTTGATATATGATTTTTCTGAAAGTCATAACAGAATTATATGTTCGAACCACGTTGATTCAATCAACACTAATATATCATAATAACCTATAAAATTAATGGAATTAATAATAAGTCTCAAATTACATTTATTTTGGTGTTTATAACATCAATTATGTCAATATTTGATTAATAAGATAATTACTGCATCATCGTTGTGTCATAAATAAATTAAATTATTTAATGTATAAAAATTACAAATAAAATACCATTATGTAGTAAATCTTTTTAGCTTTCTAATGAATATTTATAGTCGAATGTATCTTATGTATAACCCCATATTAAAAATGATTTACTTATTAAACTTTGATTTTAACTATTTTAACCCTTCTTTAAATAAATTAATAATAAATGTCCTAATCTAATCCAAGTGGGCCTAAATGGTCATATTTTATTCCTAAGTTTGTTTTTGGTCGAATTACACTTTTCCAATAGAATTAGGACATGTGTTAGGGTAATATTAATATCATATTACCCTTAGTTACCCTATTTACTATTAACCGCGGTAAAAAAAGTAAAAAGTTACTATTCACCAAAAAATTATTTTTATCTCATTGAACCACATTTTACTTACTGATATCAACCGTGTCTGTCAGATTTTCGAAATTCCATTCACAGAAGCGGTAAAATTAAGTTTTATGCAAAATTCAGTTTTTAACCTACCACTTAGTGGTTTCACTATTCATCAAAAATTGAAGTTTTTCAGAAAAATGCCAAAAATTCACCCTAAGCTATAATTGATATTCCGAATTCAAAAATGATTTCTGTTTTACAAAATTCCCAACATATAAGTTGCATTAATTAATTTTATAATTAATTTCTGCTGTCACAACAAATAGCGTGTTTTTAAGAGATAATAACTATCAAAAGATTGACACTTGTTTATAACTGGTTTAAATGTGAAATTACATCCAATGACCAACATTGTTTTAAATTGTAAAAATATATTCTAAATATACTTTAAAACCACTCAAATTAATAATTTATCACTATTAATTATTTCGATTAAAAAAAGTTGTTTTTAATTATAATTTAGTAATTTTCACTATTCATCAGAATATGAAAGTTATCCGAAAAGTACCAAAATTTCACCTTAGGCTAAATTAGATACTCCGAATCCAAAAATGAAGTCCATTTTGAAAAATAAGATTTACAAAATTTCAAAAAGTGGTTATTACTATTCATAATGGCTAGTTTTAATAATATTTTAATAGCATATCGTTGTTTCGTGAAACTCAGTATTGCGTACTACACACGCTATCGAGGAAGGTCGTGATTGCATGTAATGCAAGGCAAGTCAAGGATGCGTGTTGTGCAAGCTCCTTTTGGTGTAGCGTACAACACAAGACATTAATAAAATTAAAAAGAATATATTTTTTTATAAAATCATGGGCTGTTACATAAAATATTAACACAGCTTGAAAATGTTGAAACAGAATTTGGGAAGGTTCATCATTTGAATGATAGCGGAAAACAGGTCCGAAGTGCATCGTCAAGTGAAATCAGAACGCAACAATGGAAGAAAAAAAAATATATTCCTTAAACTTTCGTATAGGGAATATAATTTGTTGTGCCACAATCTTGATGTGATGCATATTGAGAAGAATGTCTGTGATAATTTTATTTTTACATTACTTAATGAGCATGGAAAGTCAAAGAATCATCTTAATGCTCGCAAAGACTTACAAGTAATGAACATAAAACGCAATCTCTAGCCAGATGAGAATGAAAAGTATGCTCCAGCCATTTTTGCAATGAAAAATAGGGATAAAGATACGTTCTTTCAAATTTTAAAGAATGTGAAGGTATCTGATGGGTATTCGAGTAACATCTCGAGGTGTGTTAACTTAAAGAATCGTAAGTTACATGGATTGAAAAGTCACGATTCACATATTTTGTTACAGCAGTTACTATGATTGGCATTTCATACATTATTACCTGAAAAAGTTACTACTGTTGTACTCTAATTCTGCACATTTTTCAGGAAATTATGTGAGAAATTTGTACATCCATTTCAGCTTGACAACCTCCATGAGAGGTTTTTATTGACTCTTTGTGCAATGGAGATGATCTTTCCTCCATCGTTTTTTTCTATCATGATGCATTTAACTGTGCATTTGGTTGAAGAAGCTAAATTAGGAGGCCTCATTAATTATCGATGGATGTATCCAATTGAGAGGTATTTTATTTATATGTTTTCCAGTTAAGTAAACAATTTTTGACATTTAAATAAATGCATAATATTATTATTTTATTTCACAGATATCTTGGGCATTTGAATTCATACGTGAGAAATAAATCTTAACCAGAAGGCTCTATTGTTGAAGGCTATTTGGACGAGGAATGTCTTACCTTTTGTTCTAGGTATTTAGGTGATATTGATACAAGATTTAATCGAGTTTGATGTGTTGACGACACATCAAATTAATCTCAAATGCATCAGAAATCAAAAATATTTCCTGCTATTGGCCGATCAGTTGGGAGGACCTCAAATGTGACACTGACAGAATTGGAATTATTACAGGCATATAGATATGTGCTGCTGAATAGTGAAATTTTATATCCATTTATTGAATATTTGAGGATACAAACAAATATACGAATGAGAGGTCGAACACGAAATGAGAAAGATATAACGAAAGCTGTGAATAAAGATCTTCTAGAATGGTTTGCACGACGTGTAAGTTTATAAATATTGCAATAAATAAGAATATTAGTTTGACACATACAATTTGTAAATCTATTAAATTATATTTCTTTTTCCAGATCATGATTACTGATACTTGAGCAGACTTGTCAGAAGATTTGAAGTTTCTTGCTAGAGGTCCTATAAAGCAAGTTAGAAAGTTCGACGCTTATAATGTGAATGGCTTTAGATTTCATACAGTTGATCGAGAAGTGGGTTTGAAAACACAGAATAGTGGTATATTTACATTTGTTGAAGTGGGATACTATGGAAAGCTACATGATATTATTGAATTAAACTACCATGGACATTTTTCTATTGTTTTATTCAAATGAAAATCGGTCGATATTATCAGAGGTATTAAAAGAGATTCATTTCAATTTACTTCTGTGAACTTCTCTCGCTTGATGGATGTTGGTGATCGTGAAATGCATGATCCATATATCTTAGAATCGTAAGAAAAAATGGTATATTATTTGGATGATGTTGTGGATGAAGGGTGGAGTGTAGTTACTCACGTAATACAAAGATATTTGTATTATATGGGTGATGAAGTGCAAGATTTGACCTCTAAAATTGAATTTCATCAATAACAGGAAGACGAATTATTTGTCCATCATGATATTGAAAATATTATTCTTGCAAGGATTAATGAAGTGGATGAAGAAATGGAGTAGGAAACTGACATGATTGAAGGGGAAAATGATTGTATGTACAATTATTCATTCATGCAGCAACCACTTGTTTCAATTCTGCAGTCATTCATTATCATTGTTATATATATTTTGTTTGTTAGTACTGGGCATCTATTATCATTTTTAATTTTTTTCTGCATAATTTTTTTGAAATATATATTCTGAACTTAATTTTATTTGATTAAATGATAGGAATGCCAAGGAGGAAGCGGTATACTATTTCATCTAGTTCTCCGACGGATGTCGATCCATCTGGGTCACTCCCCACGACATCTGAGGAACCAGCTTCCTACACCCCCGCACCATCTCCCCCTGCACCATCTCTCACACCATCAGAGGGCCTCCCATTAGAGGCTGAGTCATCAAATCCCCCTACAGGTGCCTCATCAGTTGGGCGGCGACAGACCCCTTCCAGTTCATCCCAGACATACTAGAGGGTCACAGTCATAAGTATAAATTTTAATTAAATAAATTTATTGCATTTTGTTAATACTAATTGTTTGCTCATTGAATATGAGAAAAATAAAACCGTGGAGAAACACTTAAAAATCTCAGATGTTTGGAACTTGAATGGAGAAAATATAGTCGTGCCATTTGATTCTTATGGGGTCCCTACGGATGATGCCGTAGGATTACTTGGCCAGATTATAGGTATGTTTGCAGCGGATCCCATTTCCCTTCTCATTTCATATGATGATTAGAGACATATGCCTCCAAACTGGAAAAATGAAGTTTTCGATTCTCAAATAAAGGTAATTTTATTACATTATGGTTTAATTGAATGTCATGTTACTAATATGTTCAAAATGAATTTCTGTATACAGATGTTCTTCCACTTCACAGTTGCTGATGTGATAGCATGGAAGTGGACTTTGAAAAATCTTGGTAAAAAATGGAAAGATTTCAAATGGAGATTGTGGTGTGATGTCAATGATACTTTGTTGACCTTGGAACAAATGTATGACAAGATACCCAATGGGGTACCGAAAGGGTAGTGGAATGTTTTTGTTGACAAGCATCATGATGAGAAGTGGATGGTATTGAAATATATATTATTATATTAGCCTCATTTTACATTAATACATGTATATGAAGATGAGATGACATTGGATACATTACTGTTAAATTTCATTTTATTTATTTCAGGACCTCTCACGACAGAATGCATCAAACAGGGCGAAGCAAGTCATCCCTCACACGGCGGGCTCAAAAAGATTTTCTAGAAGCTGAATGTCATTGGTAATATTTTAAATAGTTTAAATATTTATAATACAATATTATCTATTTAATATATTGAATTTTTTATTTATATTTTCTTAATTCAGTCACAGAATTTAGGGCATGAAGCCTCCCGGACTGAACTGTGGTTGGATGTTCACAGAAAATCAGATGGCTCTTTTGTTAATGAGCCTACCAAAGAAGTTGGGGTTTGAAGTCAAATTTTTATTATAATAACTTATTATCAGTTTTACTGTGTTAATATGTATTGATATTTTATTTATAGGTAAAAAATTAAAGAACTATGGGATGCCAATCTTGGGCAGTCCTACTCAGTCTCCCAGGATGACCCGGTTGCTCAAGTCCTTGGGAAGGAGCATCCTAGTAGAGTGCGCGGGATGGGTTTGGGACCCGTACCATCTGAGATCTTTAGCAGGCCATTAGGGATTCCAGCCACATCGACTCCGGGTTATAGTCAGCCCATACTTGAAGATGCTCAAAGGGAGATTTCTTCTCTACGAGCCACATTTCAAGACCAAGGGGCTCAGATATCCGCTATGCAGAAAGTGTTGACTGGTTTATATCAGCAGATGAGCAGATATGCCCCCAGTGGTAGTGCACCAAGTGGTGGTGAGCAGGTAAATCACAAAAAATCAAAATCATTTAGTTTGAAAACTTTTATTGGTTTTAAGTTTAATTATAAATATGTAACAATATTTAATTTTCAATATAATGTTCTTACAGGTGGAAGCAGGAGATGGAGGTGGAGAGGGTGACGATGCATCATCGGACCATGAGTAGTATTGTTGATGTGTTGAACAAATATGGGAAAGGTTGGTTTGTATATATAACATGTGTGGTGTATGGAACCTTTAAAAAACCATTGGTCTTGGAGGAGCTTCAGTGGATAACCTTGAATGATCACAATAACCTTAGGTGGTAAAGAGAATGATGTGTTTGTTTCATTGGTTATATGATCTATGGTAATAGGCTCTTTAAGGTTTCTGTTGTAAATTCATCATTGGGAATTGGACTCATTAGGGTGTTGCATGTCCAAACAGCCATGTTGAATGGATATCACTAGATCAAGATGGTTTTCTGAGGTGATTTTCATGATCATTAATAGTTTTTATGAGGCACGTAACCACATCACATGAAAACCAACGCAACTCCCTTCCCATGAAGCTTCCCTCTTTTCTAACTTTTATTTTATGAACATATTGGGAGATTGTTAAATGAAATAAAATATGATAAAAAAGAATAATCAGAGGGGTTTTACATGATTAATTGGGCTATTTGATGGGGCTTCACATGATCAGGAATAGATCACATGAATTGCATAACCCCTTTGCATGATGTTCCTAGGGTCAAGTGATCATGAGCCTCATTGAAGTTCACATGGTCCTTGTGACCTAGGTGATTAATCTATATGTATACATGCTAGAATTTTCTTTCCTTTGGGTATATATTAATACCTATGCTTTTGGTATTTCTTTGTTCCTAAAATATACAATGCTCATTTGGCTAGCGTCAAAAAATCCCCCCCCCCCACAAAAGTGATGTTCGAAGGAACAAGGACTCAGTTATGAGGTAGGAAATGACTTCATGAGTCTCTGATGCTTTATATGGTTGGAATTCAAAACATATTTTGGTCTTCTATAAGTCCATTCATATTCTTTGAGGTTTCCTATAAATAGGGGGTGAGAGGCTGGTCATTTGACCGGTGACATGAAGCTCCATAGCTCTCAAAACCTCCTCTCTAGTGTGATTTTTTTTCAAGACAACTTTGCATGACCTCATCACAAGAACCATACAAGACACCTAATCATGTGATCATTTCACTTGAACTCTTTGTGTGATCACCTTGTCTAAATATCTCACTTAATCAATCCATGAACTAATCAATGGTAATTTATTTGAACTTTGATGCACACCCTTGGCCATTAGTCTATCTTATGTGATTCGGTTGTCTCTTGAGGATATTTTCATGATCTACTAATATTTATGTGATTCATGTGACCTTCACATTGTAACATGATTATATGTATTAAGAAAAATCATGTGATCAAAATATGTTTTATGGGATATGTGATTTTCGTGACCTAGAATGGATCATGTGGTCCACGTAATGTTTTCCATGTTATGCACTTATTTTGTTTGATTAGCACAACTGATTCTCTCTTAATGGTTATATATCTTCTAATATATTCTCTATTCTCTTTAAATATGTCCTATATTTCTCAAATGTCTTCTTATGTGGTAGACTGGAGAGACCTTATTTCCTGGAACCATAATGTCAATCATCGATACAAAGTATTTTATAACAATGATGTTTTAAAGGTTCTTATTCTGACTGAACATCAACCCATTTAATCATTGTTCCTCCTCCTTATAGGACAAACGACTAGTAGTGATCCCTCCCCTCTCTTCTTTGGAACATTTTGATCCATACACTTTAATCCTTTATGGAATCAAATATTTTCAATTTTGATCATCTCTAAACTATAAGTATAAATCCATGTGACCCCCAATCTCTTGTTTCATTTGATATTATCTTGTGTTTCATTCTAAATCCATAATTTTAGGTATTTTGTATGCTTTAGGTATTATTATTGAATTGGATCAACTTTTTCATCAACATTAAATGAAAGGGTGTTTATGAATATTGTGTAGGTGGTGCATAAATTTTCTCCTTATTATATATATGTTTTATGTATTGTTTGATGCACAAGTGTAGAAGGGAAGGTAACAATTGATCAGGATGGAACAAAATTATATTTCCTCATAGATGAGATTCAGGAAAGGTTTGTTAGGGCTGTGTAAGGTCCTCTAGTTTATAATTATTAATCATGTACATCCATGAATTAAATTGAAATTGGTGGTAGAACTTAGAATGATAACCAAGAGGGGTATGTATTAATGTGAAATGATAATATCTTAAAAGTTATTTAAAGAAATTCCTCAATAATGGTGAATTATATACAACATAATTGATAGTCGAGATCTTATCCAAGTAAGAGTGACTTGAGTAAAATGATGTATATTTTTGGTTGGGTGTAATTAAATTCTTGTTATTACTTGGTGCTTTAGTTGGGTTTCATTCAAATGATGTTTCTATATTGTTAATTAGGTTTTGCATAATGCTAACCATTTCTTTGGCATTCTATATAGGTTGGATATTTTTTAACCATGTTGAACACTTTATAATAAGTTGTATAATATTCCAACTATCATTCTTATTGGTATATGGGTTGGGTGTGATTCCAACTAAATTTTTGTGGTTATGTAGGTTATACATGATTCTGACAATTTATCTTGGTTTTTACATAGATTGGGCTTAATTACAAATATTCCTATGACTTCTTATATGGGTTGGGTGCAATTAAAACTAGTGTTCTTGTTAGTTACATGGATTGAATGTAATTCCAACTATTGTTATTATTTATTATATGGGTTGTGTGTAATGTTAACCATTGTTATCTTCATGTATATATGTTGGGTGTAACATCAAACCTTCTCTTCTTTGATAGTTGTGTTGGGTGTGATTAAAACCATGAATGTTTTTAGTACATGTGTTGGTAGTGATGTTAACCATGTTGGGTGTAACACCAAACCTTCTCTTCTTTGATAGTTGTGCATGTTATTCATCATTACGAGGAGACATATATTTTTTAGTTTATCATGTACCATAAACCACAATTCCATAGTGAGTTGATTAGTTGATGGTTTCTAGGAACCAAAACTATTTATCTAGCTCATGGTGAGGTAGAAATTGGCCTATGAAGTATTTTTAAGCTTGGGGGAATACTTCTATTAGTGGAAACATATGATGAATTCCTTCACGTTGAGAATGTTTGGCATGATAAATGGTTTCTTGTTTGGTTTTTTTTTCAGGGTAGTGGTGCAGTATAAGCAGAAATGATATTTTTTTTCGGGTCAGCATTTCACGGCAGTTTTAACCGCCGCTAATGTTTTACCACTTATACATTTAGCGGTGATTTAAACCGCCGCTAAATGTAATCGGTAGTACACTTAGTGGCGGTTAAAACTGCTGCAAAATCAAGTCGGAATGAGCGGCGGTTTTAACCGCCGCTAAGCAGGCGCAGGACACGCCTGAATTTCGTGGTGATTATAGCTGCCGCTAATTAAATAGCCTTTAAAAATGCCGCTAAATTTACCAAAAATCACCGTGAAATGAGGTACTATGACGCTTTTCTTTGACCGTCGTGAAATGCATAAAATCGCCGCTAATAGATTTCCAACGCCCAGTTTAGCGGTGGTTTCTGTAAACCACCGCTAAACCATATAGCAGCGGTTTAAACCGCCGCTATATGAAAAAAACCGCCGCTAAGAGGTGGTTTTCCCATAGTGGAAGTACTTTTTAAATATGATCAACAATCCTGGTAGAATGCTCCTCAAAAGATGCATCCTGCTCCAACTCAACCTCCTCGGGTTGAAAAACATGAGACGGGTCTGAGAAATACCGTCGAAGCTGAGAAATATGAAAGACGATGTGCATAGCCTAGTACCTCTGAGGTAACTACAACCTATAAGAAACCAGCCCAACTCTCTCCAGAACCTCAAACGGCCCAACGTATCTCGGTGAAAGCTTACCCTATCTGTGAATCCTCTTGTGTCCCAACCTCGGTGCGACATGCAGGAAAACCTAATCCCCGGCCTCGAACTCTAGAGGTTGTCTCCGCTGATCAACATAAGACTTCTGCCGAGATTGTGCTGCCTTCATCCTCTTCCGAATCAACTCTATCTGTTTTGAGGTCTCCTGAATAAGACGAGGTCCCAGCAAAGCTACCTCTCATTCCTCTAGCTAGCATAAAGTTGATCGGCATGGCCTATCGTACAAAGCCTCGTAAGGTGCCATCTAAATAGTCGCCTGAAAACTGTTGTTGTAGACGAACTCCACCAGAGGAATATGCTTCTCCCAAGAACTGTCAAAGTCTAGAATGCAAGCTCGGAGCATATCCTCAAGCACCTGGATTGTATGCTTGGACTGGTCATCAGTCTGGGGATGGAATGCTGTACTCAAAAGTACATGTGTACCCAACGCCCTCTGTAGCCCCTGCCAGAAGTGCAATGTAAAATGCGCATCCCTATCTGAAACAATGGAGTGTGGAAGTTCATGCAAACGTACAATCTCTCATATGTACAACTGTCCCATCTCATCAACACTGAAGGTCTCCTTGATCGGCAAGAAGTGTGCAACCATCATGAGCCTGTCCACTACAACCCAAACTGCATCATTTCCTCGAGGCGATCTCGGTAAACCTGTCACTAACTCCATTGCGAAAACATTCCATTTCCACTCAGGAATGGGTAACTTCTACAAAACACCTACTGGTCGATGATGCTCTGCCTTCACCTACTGACAGGTGGAACACCGTATAATAAAACCAGCCACATCCTTCTTCATACTTGGCCACCAATTCTGACGGTGCAAGTCTCGGTACATTTTGGTGACACCAGGATGAACTTCCCAAGCTGAAGCACGGAACTCCCGCATCAGCTCCTCCCGTATGTCAGCTGAAACCCATACGTGGCTATGAAAACGTAGAACCTCGTCATCGCCCATTTTCCACCCCAGAGTAGGGTCTCTATCTGACACACCCTCCCATAGAACTAGGCCTTCAGGCTCTGATAGTTTCCTCATTCGAACTTGATCAAAAAGGTTAGAGGTAACAGCTACAGAAGAAAGAACCGTCTAACCCTATCTGTCGTGCACCTCCAGAAGCATATCAGAGAATAGATCCATGAGCTTCCACTCACTGCTGGCCTCCTGAACTGCCTGCAACTGAGTCCTCCTGCTCAGTGCGTCTGCCACATCATTTCCTTTCCCAGGCGTATAAGCAAGCTCGAAGTTGAAAGATTGTAGGTACTCGACCCACCTCTGTTGTCTCATATTCAAATCACGCTGTGTGAAGATGTACTTGAGGCTCTTGTGGTCAGTATATACCACGAAATGATCTCCCATGAGATAGTGCCTCCAAAAATGAAAAGCATGAACAACAACAACCAAATCCAAGTCATGCATAGGATAGTTCTTCTCATGTGGCCTCAACTATCGAGATCTGTACGCGACAACATGATCTTCCTGCATAAGTACTACTCCAAAACCGATACCAGATGCATCACAGAAAACTGTATAACTCTTTCTCGGCTCTTGCAGAACTAGAATCGGCATTGAAGTCAATCTCCCCTTCAGTTTCTGGAAGGCTAAGTCACAGGATTCTGACCAAACGAACTTCACCCCCTTCTTAGTCAAGCCCATCAACAGTGCTTCTAGGCGTGAGATGTCCTGTATAAACCGCATGTAGTAACTAGCCAGCCCCAAGAAGCTCTGTACCTCAAAGACGTTCTTCGGTTGCTCCTAGGTAACTATTGATCTCACCTTCTCTAGGTCTACTGATACTCCTATCTCTGAGATGACATGACCTAGGAAGTGAATCTTATCCATCCAAAAGTGGCACTTTGAGAGCTTAGCATTTAACTGATGCTCCCTCAGTGTACTCAAAACGATCTCAATATGGGTTTCATGTTCATTTCGAGTGTGAGAGTACAGCAAGATATCATCCACGAAGACCATGATGAAGGAATCCAAGTAAGGATGGAACACTCGGTTCATCAGTGCCATGAAAACTGTTGGCGCGTTCGTAAGGCCGAACGGCATAAACGTATACTCGTAGAGGACATACCTACTCTTGAAGGCTTTCAGAGGTATATCTAAATGCCTAATGCGCAGCTGATGATAACTGAACCTCAAATCGATCTTCAAGAACACCCGAGCTCCTCGAAACTGGTCGAAGAGATCATCAATCATCGGCAAGGGATATTGGTTCTTGACCATCAACAAGTTCAACTTTCGATAATCCACACAAATCCTAAGGGTACTGTCTGCCTTCTTTGCGAACAGGACAGGCGAACACTAAGGAGAAGTACTGGGTCGGATGAAACCCTTTGTCTGCAACTCCTCCAACTGCTTCTTGGGCTCTTTCAACTCAGGTGTAGCCATCCTATAAAGAGGAATGGACACCAGTGCTGCTCCTGGCATGAGCTCAATCAAGAAGTCTACCTCACGCTCTGGAGGCAAACCTAAAAAGTATTCTGGAAAGACATCTAGAAAGAAATCAACCACTAGAGGAAAATCTAACTGTGAAGTCCCCTGGTCATCCAGATAAAGACTAGAAATTTGGGTTGTAACTCCTCCTAGCCCATGATGCTCGAGTCCGGCTCGACTCGCCTGAACATCCCACTCGCCCTTATGAAGGAGAATTCACCCTCTGGTGATACAAAACTCACCCTGCGGCGATAGCAATCGATGAATGCCTGGAAGGGAACCAACCAGTCCATACTGAGAATGATGTCATAGCCCGTCATCTCCAGGACATAGAGGTCCCACAGGAAAAGATACCCTGCAACCTCAAGAGGGCACTCCTTGCACTGACGTACGCTAGATGTCCTCATTCTCAAGGGCGTGTCGAGAGTCAACATGTCAGCAGACGAAAAGACACAGAGCTCCAGACTATCCACGACAACAATAGAGATAAAGCTATGTGAAGCACCAGTATCGAAAAGGGCTGAAGATAAAACTGTGGATACTAATATCGTACCTCGAACTATGGAAGGTCCAAGATCCTACTCCAGATGGATCTGCTCTATTGCAAATGTCTGGCCAGTACCGCGGCCCTGTGTACCAGCCTGATATCCCTGAGTTGACCCCCCTTGAGTGTGACTACCGTGTCCACGACCCCTACCTTGGCCTGCACGACCCGAAGAACTCCAGCCCCCAGTCTACTACGGGACTGGTAATCCTGTTCCTGAATGAGGGCTAGAAACAGATCCTCCTTCACTAGCCTCTGGAAGAAGAACCCTGCAAAAACGCTGCAGATGACCCATCTTACCGCAAGCTCGGCACTCCACTAGATCTCTTGGGCACTGAGTCTTATTATGCCTGCTCTTTCCGCACTGATAGAACACCACCGGGCTGCCGGAAGGAAGATCCCATCTACCAGAAGATATACCTCGCTTCCTCGAGTCACCTCGAGTAGACTCTCGGTGGCGCATCCTGTTGTTAGTATGAAATAAATCATCCTTGGATGCTGAACTGCCCTGGTCAACAGCTCCAGTCTCCCTCAGATATCTTTTAGTGATCAGTTCCTAGTTGACTATCATAGTAATAGAAGTCAACTGGAAAACATTCACCTATGATCTAATCATTGGTTTGAGGCCTTCCTCAAACTTCCGTGCCAAAAACAGCTCGTCATTTCCCAGAACAGGAGAGAAACGCTGTAACTCAATAAAGTGGGAGGAATACTCCATAACCAAAAGAGTACCCTGCTATAGGTTCATGAACTCCCGGGCCCTGTCGTCCCTCAACATCCCTGGATAGAAGTAGTCGTAGAACGTACGCTGGAATTCGTCCCAAGCCATAGTCTGTTGGTGCCCTGTCTATGAGACTACATCCCACCATCTTTTGGAAGAATCTCGTAGCATGTAAGTTGCGAGCTTCACCCTTCTATCTGGGGGTGTCTCCAGATGGTCGAAGATGGAAAGCATGGTTTCTAGCCATGACTCTGCAACCTGAGGCCCTACATCCCCTATGAAAGTGGGAGGATGCTGTTGCTGGAAGACTCGTGTCAGCTCTGCTATAGACGAGGCAGGATGTTGAGCTCCCTAGAAGGTCTGCATGAACCTCATGAAACCCTCTCTGAACTGAGAATTCGCACCAGTGTCAGGAATCACTGCAGGTGCCATATTCGGAATAATCGGTGGAACTACTGGTAGTCCCTGATCTTCCGTATCAGGCGTACGATCACCACCTGGTTCCTGACATGCAACGGGAGGACGTCTTGGTGCCATAGCCCTGAAAGATCAAAAGCACGCATCTGATTTAGGATCAACAAGGATAGAAAACACAAGAGTGCAAAACAATAATAGGATAGAGAAACACTTAAATTTGAAAAACTGAACTACACGACGTGTATTTAAACTACACGACGTGATTTTTAAATCCATTTACATGGGCGTGTAACATTCCAGACTACACGGCGTGTTGTCCCAAAACACGACGTGTACTTGAACTCCACTCCCCTGCCTGAGTCTCTTTGCATGGCTAACCTACACAGTCCTTCTAACTCTAAACTACACGGCGTGTTCACTAAGGAAACGGTGTGTACAAGCCAGGCTTCGGCGGCCCGTGTAGCAGGTTACACGGCTGGAAAAATGGCTAGCCCCTTACACGGTGTGTTCCGAACAAAAACATTGTGTATCGGAGAAGATAACACTGACCCGTGTTGTTCGTGACACAGACGGGTACCTAGAAGAAACTACACGACATGTTATTATAACACACGGTGTGTACTACACGATTTTCCCTGACCCGTGTTGTTAGTGACATGGCTGGGTACACGGTTGACTACTACACGGCGTGTACTTATGGTACAAGGCATGTCCCTGAAGATTTTACGCCACCCCGTGTTTTTGTTCACGTAGATAACAACACAGTTTATAAACTACACGGCATGTATGAATAAAGTACACACCGTGTATTCTGGGTTTTTCCAGGCAGTAACTCTGAAACTTCTCCGAATGCTAGAAACACTGAAAAAAAACCATCTATGTGCCAAATTCCGATCCATGGGGGGCCATACTCCCTGCGAATCAAATCTTGGAATCATAACAATGCATACAACAAGTAAGAAGCATAACAAACAATGATCCGCCAAATTCCGATCCTCAAGGGCCCATAACACCTCCAAGACCAGAGCTTGGCATCCATGCTAAACAGTCTGTAAAAGAAGTAATACTCTATCAGCGCAACAAGTATTTCTATCACAGAAACTTCCACAACAGAATGCATAATCTATCACGGCATCTATCACAACAGCATGAAATTATAATGCACCCTAGATGGCATGGTAAAATGCATGACAAGTGATTTACTACCCAGTGCCTATATGATGCATGGGATGGCACACCCTCATCTCATCGGGTTGCAACCAAATAGAACCATAATCATATAAACTGTAACAACACAAAGCATCTGCATCACCCAACGGTGAAATATAATAAACTGTAACACTTCCAAAAAATGAAAATTACAATTACGAGGTAATATAGCGTTTCCTTATACACGGGTTAATTACTCTAGGGCACAGTTAAGTACTAACTACCCATTTCTCCCTATCCCTGGCTATTATCGCAAAACAGTAAGCAATAGTAAAGAAAGAAAAATCCTTTGATACCACTTTGTAACGACCCGAGTCTGGAGCCGCATAATTGGTGCCCCGTACCCAGTTCGCCACATGACCTCAAGCGTGTTTCCCCAAACACCAGAGGCTTCCGAATAGTAGTGAGGGCCTTGGTGATTCAGTGGGGAAACTATGCCCTCATTTGGTAAACTATGCAGTGGAAGAATAAGCATAATCAATATCGGAAGCAGTAAATAGCATGCAACAACTGAACTTGAAGTAAAAGCAATGCCTGATATAATAATGATGCAGAATGGTACATGTATCTATGAAAAGCAGTAAGCAAGATAATGTGATGTAATACAACTAAAACCAAGTACTAAATGTAAACAGAAACTCTAGTAGCATCGTGGGCCAAGGCCTGGTCCCATGCTCTCCAACTCCGACCAGCAATCAAGTACCTGAGGTAGAAGGACCACAATCCCTACCTATACCTGCAACCATATAATATGTTTGGGCCCAAATCAGGACCCAAATAGGGTGTGAGACTAATCCCAGTAGGCAACCACCACAAGATATGTGCCCTACTGTCAGTGAGTGATATAGAAAAGATAAAGGTAAATAAATGCAGTAAAAATTTCCACCAATTACCATTCACATTCATTTAATTACACAATCATGGAAAACCAACAAAGTTTTCTATTCCATGATAAGCAAGTAACACAGCAGGTATCTAAAAAGACTACCTAAACACAAGCATTACAAAACCCAAGCTTGTTCTTTGGCTTGGTGGACTCATCACAACCATGGAAAACCAGCAAAGTTTTCTATTCCATGATAAGCAAGTAACACAGAAGGTATCTAAAAAGACTACCTAAACACAAGCAGTACAAAACCTAAGCTTGTTCTTTGGCTTGGTGGACTCGTCACAACCAAACATCAAAATTCACACTAACTCTATGGGTGGCTTAACTAGAAAACTCCTATAGTCTAGTAATGAAACAAGGCACAGACACTCTGGGAAGCTCTCACGTCAATTCCCCTATGGTCTTGCAACGATAGTTACAGAATCTCTGAGAAAGCACTTACATCTAATTCCCCCTATGTTCTCGATGTGTGGGTAACTAAGAACACTCTTGGGAAGCACAAAGTCCTTTTCTCGTAGGTCCTGTGTACGAAACTAAAACCAACAGACCCTCTAGGGAAGCACTTTATCGTCTATTCCCTCTTTGATCTCCCGCACCAGGTTCTCATATCCCTGAGCAGTCCAGTCGTGCGTAATTGACTGTTAGCAGCCCTAAGTAAGTTAAACAACTACTTGGATAATAGATACCAAACTTCAAAAGCATTTAAATAGCAGGAAACACATTCAATTAGTGATAACAAGCAACTAACAATTGCAATATGGTTGCCTCACAGGAAAACGGTGCCAAACGACGATAAACAGCCAAACAGAGGTAGAAACACCCATGGGGTGATCCTCAATCATGAAACCAAGCATATAATAGCAGAAATTCATCATAAGCTAACAAGAAATATGGGGTAGATAAACAATAGGATCAAAATCTTTATCCCAGGATACCTGAAACATGGGTATCTGGCACTTTTGAAACCAAAACTCAAAGAACGTCAACTTAGGGAAACAAACCACCTACCTCGATCCTCGAAGATTGATATACTTGAACCTCAGCCCGTTAATTGGCCTAGAATGGAGAAGATATGAAAAAACATCTAAAACATTCAACCTCAGATAACTTACATGAGAGGAAGAATCAGAAAATGAGGCTAAAGAAGAACCAAGAACTCACCGCTTCGATTCTTCTGCAACCAATGGAGTTTGATTTGGACAACTGGTGACGGATCGGTGTCATGGAGAAGAATCGGCCTTCTTGGATGTTATGGACGGGATTAGGGGGAGAAGAATATGTTACGGTCATTAGGCGTGACCCCGGGTCGATTAATGAAATAAAAAAAGTACATGGCGTGTACTCTTAAAGTACACGGCGTGTAGTGGGTTTTTCCATACTCTGCTAAAATCGGCCTCCACGTCACCCCTACACACCGTGTGTGTATCCTGGTCTTGGCCAATACACGGCTTTGAGTGGCCGAGGAGTATATGGCGTGTACTCATAATGTACACAGCGTGTACTCTGAAAATTTCCAGATTCTCCATTTTTCCTTAAAAATCCCGTAAAAGAGATACGTACCTGAAACCGAAGCTCCAAGTTCTTACAACTAGCTACTCACGTTGTATAGGGAACCTTTTAAATCACTTATTACTTGTATATTGGGTTTTATTTTTGGTAGGACATAAAATAATTTTCACTCTAACAAGTACAAATTTTTATTTGAATTTAAAATAATATAATAGAGAAATCACTAACTCAACACCCAAAATTGAATTCACTGATCTTGTATCTTTACACTTGTTATCAAAGCTAGGATACAATCATTTTTTCCTTTGAAGAATTAGTTTTTGAAGTCTACTAAATTAAAGGAATCAAAAATTTTAATTTTCATCAATAGATAATTTAAATTAATTGAATTTTAGTGGGGTTCCCATGTTTTCTGGGAAGGGATTTCAAATTCTAAAGGACATGATGTTTAATTATCTAAGTTTAATCAATTATGAAGTTTTTGAAGTTATGACAGATGGATTTTTTCCCTATACCAAAGGTTATTCCATGAAAATAGAAGATATGAAATATTTGGAAAAATATTATCACACTGATAATTTAACATCATATTTATTATTAAATAATGAATTTTTTAATTTTGAAGGGCTCAATATTACAAAAGATATTTGGGATAAACATCAGAATATTTGTGAAGGAAAAACTAATGTGATTCAAGATAAGTTGAAATTTTTGATACTTATGTTTGAAGATCATTGGATTCAGGATGGTGATACTATTTATTATTTATTTATAAAGGTTAATGTAGTTTTTAGTAAAGATTTAGGCTTTAGTGAGTATTTTAATGAATCCAATAATTTTTTAAAAAAAATTACTTATCTTACCAAATAATTTAATGCCAAAGTCTCAGCTTTAGAAGAAAATGATCTATGTGATATTCCTCTTGATTATTTGTATAATATTTTAATATCTAATGAAATTAGGAATGATTATTGAGTAAAGAAAAATGGAAATTATGAAAATTAGATTTATTTTCAATCCTTGAAACCAAAGAAAAGTAAGAAGGTTGTTTGTGAGGATGATGAATCTTGATCTTCAATTCTAGATTGAGATGTTAATGTGAAGATTGATAAACTTTTATCCATAATATCTAAAAATGTGATAATAGGTAATGTAGTTTTAAACATTAATCCTCAAATTAAATGATTCAACTGTAAAGATATTGGTAATTTTAAAGTAAATTGTTAAAAAAGAAAATAATATGAATCTATTGATGAAGAAGATGGAAAATCTGGAAGATCCTCAAATAAGAATTCATTTTTTCTTCAAAATTATTCTATATAAAATAGTGTAAATATATATCAAATTAAAAAAGGATTAATTTTTATACAATATTGAGGTAGGTAAATGTAATGATTAGGAATAAGAAATTGATACAAATAATTAATTAGGTGAAAAAAATTCATATGTTAATGATGATGATTTTACTAGAAACAAGACCAATAATTCTAGAACCAAAAATAAGGAAAATCAAATAGAGCTTATACTGAATAGTGAATTGAAATAATGTATCTCAAAAATTTATAGTCATGATAATTATACCATTATAATGATGAAATATGACCACTCCATCAAAAATATTTATTTAGATTATGATAAATAAATACCTAATTTTTTAAGGAGATTAATGATTTGATAATTTTTATTAATGATAATAAGACCATGAATATAAATATGGAATAAAATAATAAATATAATGAAAGTATTCAAATAAAAAGGGTCAAAGTAGAATAACTGAACCAATATAGGCATATTTTTTAAAAATAAATTCAAGAAGATGAAGAATGTTCAATGAAAATTCAAGTGTGATAACACAAAAGAAATATTATTAGGATTTTATTAATGTTAAAAAGGTTGGTAAAATGTCTAAGAAGGATAATAAATTAAAAATAAATATTTTTATGGATAAAGTAAATGAGTCTCAAAAATCTATAAATTGTTGAAATTTGAACTTGATTCAAAATGTTATATAACTTCTTTCTCCAAAAATGCATAAAATAAGACTTTTATGAATAGGAATTTTTCTGGAGTTCTTAAAAAATTTGGTTCCCAAAAAAACTAAACTAATGATTAAAGTAAGGATGAAAGGAAAAATCCCGGTTCTTGATAGTATGAATATTTTGAAGGTAAATATTATTTTTGTGGTTATTTCTATAAAAATTTGGTTTCTGGAATATCGATATGAGTTTTTTATTCAATTACCAATATAGAAGTGAGTCTAGAAATCTTAGAAGATATAACATGAGGGAGAGTCATCCCACTTAGGAGACAGATTCATATACAATCTATAAAATATAGATTAACAGTTAAAGTAATTTTCAGCAATTAGATAAAGTTGTTAAAAGATCTGTTTAGTTGGACCACCTTTCTACGGGAGTTCTCACTATGATACTAGCTCGATAGGGATTAAAATCATAATTGAGAGGTAAATAAAATTTTATTATTTTCGAAGTTTCACTTAAATATTTAGATAGGTAGTGGTAATGGATATTGTATAGTGTGTTCTCTATACATATTAAATAAAACTTAATGTTTTTCAATAGTGTTGAATTATATAAATATAGACCTATTCTCTTTTTTAAAAATGGTTCAATAAAGATAAAATGGGTTTGTTCAACTTTTATTATAAAAGGAATGATAAATTCCAAGAACTCTCTCTATGTTGATGGGATTAAACATAACTTTTAGTTTGTTTATCAAATATTTTATGATATATAAGAGGTTATTATCAAGAAATATTGATTATAGGTGAAAATTCATGAAGATAAAATGGTTATTAAAATATAAAAAATTCAAATGGAAATTTATTTAATTTTGGATATGTACTGAGCACAAGTAATTTGAATGGGAATGAAGAAAGTAAAATATGAAAAAAAAAATCAAATATCATATTTCATTTCTCCCGTAATTTTAACCTAAAGATTTATAAGAAACTTTGGGGAATCAAGAGTGGTTTCATGAAATGAATGAATAATTTGAATAAATTTGAGAAGAATTAGACTTGTGAGTTAGTTCCAAGACCTAGAGACAAGAATGTGATTGGAACAAAGTGGATCTTTTCAAACAAGTTGAATTAAAAGGGATAATTTGTGAAAAATAATGCAATATTGGTGTTTCAATTTTATTAAAAAATTTAAGGAGTGTATTTTTATAATACATTTTAAATAGTTTTAAGGCTTGAAATGATTATACTTTTTCTTTATACTTAACTAAAAATTCAATACAATATATTCTAAATGTATTTAAAATCTTATTTTCATAATGGTGTATTAGAGGATGTGGTTTTTACAAAATAAACATATTGGTAATTTCTAGGAGAAGTAGTTGATTTTTTTTACAAGGTAAAGAATGATTTATATGGGATGAAATTGTTCCCATGATATTATTTTTCAAATCTGAACACCTACTTGAAGAGGTTGAATTTCAAAATGGGAATATTGGAAAACAATATATATATCAATGATGACAAAGTGGTATCTATTATTTTTATTCTTTAAGTAAATAAAATCATATTTCTTGGAAATAATTAAGGAATATGTGATATTTTTTGTAAATAAATGAAGAAATTATTTTATATATATATTCTTGTATAAATGAGGAACTTTCTTAGATGTCCAATTTATCAAGAGAAATATCATATTTTTCATTCTCAATAGAATTATTCTAAGGAACTCATGAAATATTTAGAATTAAATATTCAATGAATTTTTCTATACCAACATTAGTGGGAAAATCTATCTAAATATTAATAGTTAAAATATGTTATTATAAAAAGAACAAAATTTATTTAGAATTATGTTATATCTCATAGCTTCATGATTAGATTAAACATATGACATAACACTTTGTGAAAGGTATCAATGTGTAGGAAATAAATCCATATTTTATCAAAAAATGAATTCTAATGTATATAAAGAGTATAATATATTTTGGTTTTAAATATAATATTAATGGGAAATTGATTTTGTTTGGTTATGTAGATATGGATTGGGAAGTCTTTCTTGATGATATAATATGCACATATAATGGAATTTTCTTCTATAATGATAAGTGTGTTAATTGGAACACTAAAAAGTATTTTAATTTCACTCCGGTAACTACTGAGGAAAAACATGTAAATTAAACTCAATTCATTTCTCATTTAATGTAGTTCAATACACCATTATAATTTTTAAATTTTAAAGTAATGTTTCCACTTATTTTTAAATTAGATAAAAAAGTACTCTCAATTTTTCTAATATTCATATATGAAATTAAATAAGTAAGAACATTAATACTAAATATTACTTTATCACTGATCTTGGGAGAGAAATAAATAGAAGTTTGAGTATGTTCTTAAAAAACAAATAGTTTATTTTTTCACCAAGCCATGATCTAAGGAGGTTTTTTAGAAATTTAAATTTTAGTTAGGTGTTTAACATCTCCAATCTCGAGGATATGGTATGGTGTCTCCCCCTATTTCTTCTTGTATTCATATATAATTGTCAATTTAGGAGAAAAATGAATGGAAACACAATACTTTATTTATATTTATCTCTTTAATCTTTTTTAAAGGAGAAGAATATATATTGTGGGTATCCATTGATATTTTTTTATTATGGTGGTGAATTTATTTTTGGAGTTTTTTTAAACTGGGAAGTCTTTAAATCAAACATTTTTCTTGTATCAGAAGTTTTAAGAGTTAGTAGAAGTACATCAAGTATTTTATGTATTACATTTTTTATACCTAGTTAAATATGTTTAAGGTTGAATAATTAAAAATTTAAATCATTGTTTTTATGCACAACATGATGTTATGGTTTTTTGTTATTTTTTCTTATACATATTTTTCTCAATAAGTCTTGCAATTATTGAATGATGATTCATTGTTTTGGGTGATATTTTTTAAATTTAATTATTTTACATGGTTGAAAAATAACTAAATTGATATATTATTGAGGTGAAGTATTTATATTGAAGAATATAATATAGTTTGTGTTTCTCATATATATAAGAATGATTTGATTAGGTTGAAATGTATGTGATTATTCTTTTGATTTTTTTTCAACCTATAAATAATGTTAAAAAAAGTGATTATTTTTATTAATTATTAATGTAAAATAACCTACATGGGTCATTGGATATATAAACACACTCTAAATGTGTTGTAAGAGTTTTTAAGATGGTTCAGGAAGGATAAAGATAGTTTTAGGAGGCTCTCATTCATGTTTAATCATTAATATAATTTCAAATTTAATAAAAAATTAGAAAATTGACTATCTAATGGTCGATTTATTTTCTCATGTAGTTGATCTAGACTCTGATTCATGGTCAATCCAATTTACATAGTCATTGAATATGGTTATTTGATTATACGTTTGGTCTATTTTCATGGTTATTCAAACATACATGGATGATTGATGTAAACATGAATTTGATACACATTTTCAATCAGACAAGTATGACCGATTAGTTTTTCACATGTGGTAAATCCCATTGCATTTCTTCATATGGTTAGTTCCATGTTTCATGAATTTTCAATGAAATACAGGATTAAAAATAGAATTTTTTTAGATATTAATATCTAATTTAAATTTTATGAGACCATTCTTGGGTTATTTTCCACTGATTAAAACATCCAAAATTTTAGTGAGATTCCATCCATATAATTCTAGGTGAGGATTTCATAAATAAAAAAATATCATGATTTTTTTTATCATGATTCTAGATAAATTTATAAAGTTTCATAAAGAAGATCTCATAGAGAGTTTCTATAGTAAAAATAAAGGATTCCATAATTGTATCAAGTGTATATATACATATACAATTCGGAATGCATGTGCATTATTATAGGGAGATAATATTAATACTATGATAATAATGAGAATTATTTTAGAAATATGTGGTGTGTTTAAATACATGTAATATAATTTAAATAAGGTAAAGTAGGTTGGATGGTTTAATAACTATGAAGAATGAAAATATTGATGATGGGATATGAAATTACAAGGTTTGGGTTGTGAATAGTGAAGTTACATATTTATAGGCATGCATACATGAATAAATATAAAGTTATTCATCATAGAGAAAATAAAATATTGAATGTATTAATGAAACATAATTCCAATATTATATCATATTTATCACATGTTGTTACTTAATTAATCATTAAGAGAAGTATTGTGAGTTTTTTTAATAAATTATCTAAGTATTCATGAGGATTTAAATTTTAATATCTTTATCTAAAATTTTTATAAGTGGGATACTTGAAGAGAATTATTATTTTCTAGAATATTATTCATGTGATATATCATGAATAGAAATTCTTTGCAGAATAATAAATAGTATGGTTTGGGTAATTTGGGAGAAAACCTATAGAGGATGTTGCTCATGATGTTTACAGAAGGGGGATGGGAATAAGAAGTTTGTGTTTCCATTTATATATTCTGAAAAACATTCCCAAAATGAATATATAGATAGTTATAGTTTCATGTAGTGGTGTGAATGTAATTTTAAGAGAAGTGTTGCTAATGTTCATATATAGAATATAAATAATATTTCACTACATGAATCACATGATAATAAATCATTAGTGGAAGACTCTTCATTTGATTACTAATTTCATATCATTGTAAAATTGGATGACGCACTAACTAAGTGGGATGCTTAAAAATAGTTGAGAGACTTGTAAAGTATGTTATAAGTATTTTTCATTCTTATTAATTTCTATAGGATTTTTTTAGTGAATTATGTGATAATGGGTTTTACCAAATAATTCCTAGAATGATTTTATATGTGTACTTTGTGTATTATAAGAAAAAAATCAATTTCACTCCAATAATTTGTAAAGCTTTTTAGAGGTAAAAACATAAAAATGATGAATCACTTATAATACCCCCCCACCCACTATCACTAATTTTACTGACCATATGACTATACATCAAGGATCGTACATAGTAGATTTTCATTTACATAATTGGGGATATAACAGATTTTCATGGTAACCAACATTGTGGAAAACTAGATATTTTTTCTAATATAGTTTTTTTATATATTAATTATATGTATTCATATTAATATTTTTCATTATACATTTTGAAATAATTTTTATTAAGGTGTGGAATAATAATATGAATTTTTAGTTAGAAAAGAAAGTAGTTTTATTTTAATAAAATTTATTACCATGTGTTATATGGTTTTATTTAAAAATTAAATTTCTAAATATTATAAATTTAAATTTTTAAAATAAATTTAATCTTTGTATTTATGATATCAAATTTATCTTAGGGTGAATTTTTTCAATTTTTCTTAAAGAGTTGATTTTTAAACGAATATTGGAAAGTATTTTGTTCTCAAGAACCATATTTGTTAAATTGATTATGTGTTCACAAATAACCATTATTTTTTACTTAATTTAAAACTAATATAACTCTTCATCATTTATTCATAAACTTATAAATCTCATGATAACCAATATTGTTTTTTATTTTCTATGAAAATTAATTTTTACAGTTAAAAGAGCAATTTTCTAAAAAAATGTTTCATTTTTATTACTTATATTAAAATTAATTTCCAACACATCTAGACATTTAATCTTGAAATTTTGTTTTTATAATTTAAATAATCATTTCCAAATTTAGTAATAAATTCCATTTCAATTTTTCCTGTAAAAATAAGTCACCTAGGTAAAAAATTAAGTTTCCACTAGGATAGATTAAATAAAAAAAATAGTTAAATTTAAATGATAAGGAAAAAAATAGTATCTTTAATTGATTTAAAAAGTGGAATACCAATCCTCTTTATACTCTCACAAAAATTGAGTAATTGTTTTCCACATTTCTTGAATATAAAATTTATTATATATTAACAAAACTATTATTTAAAAGAGTACCACTCTTCTCACTTATAAATGGATCTCGTCACCATCTCACTCATAAAAAAACTTTGAGTAACTCATGTAGAAAACCATATTACAATTAGTTTATTTTAATAATGTTATTTATTATTTTTTAAAATATTTGGGAAACTTTGGGCTTAAATTCTTGAAATTTTGGAAAATTTCATCTATTGTATAGTTTATGTGCATGGGTGTAGTACCCCTGGTTTGAAGTATGTAGCCTTTTTTATGATTTTTATGTGTTTAAAGTGCATGGGATGAGTTGGGTAAATTTCGGGAGAGTTTGGAATGGTTTTGGATAAGTTTGGAGGCTTTTCTTAGGGAGCACAGTTTGAGCATGGTTGGGGGAAACTGTGTGGGTTCTCCAAAAAACCGTTTAGGGGGAGATAGTAGGCTTCACACAGCCTATGCATGGTTTGTCAAAATGTTAAAGGAAACCATGTGGACCCTTTCTCTCAAGGTAGTAGCATGCACACAGTTAGCACATGGTTTTCCAAACCGTGTATGCTAACCGTACAGCCACTAAAAAATAGGGTTTTAAAACCCGGGTTCACTCGGGCTTTCCTCATTCCTCTCCAAATTCTCTCCCACTCAAGCCTCACTTGGGATTTCTAGTTCTTAGAGGTTGAATATTATCTCCCACTCATTTTGGAAGCATTTTAAAGTGGTTTCTTGGAATATTGAAGGTGGCTTCTCCCAGGGAAGGAGATATAGAGAGGTTTCGGTGGTGCGTTCACCGGTATTGAGGAGTAGTTACTTGTGGGTCGATTTCGCTGGAACCCTAAAGGTAGGTGTATTCTCTCTCAACTACACTTGGTTAGAACTAGTGGTTTGATTAAAATTAATTTATGTTTCTTTAAAAATTAATTGTGTTGTTGATGTGCGAAATCGGATGGAAATCCCTTTGGTAATGGTTTGGGGGATTTTTGGGAAAAAGGGGCTTATAGTGAAATACTATTGATGTGATTTTAAAATGGGATTTTAAAATGAGATGTTATGTTGGTTAATTTAGATGAACTGAGAAAATGGTTTTCAATAAAAAGGTTTGTTTTATTGAAATGGGGTTTGGCATGAAAAATGGTTAAATGGTGTTTTCAAAAAATGATTGATTTATTGAAGTGGATTAGCGTGTAATGGAAATGGTTGATTGCATGTTGTTGTGGCCTTGGTGGGTTATGTAATTGGTTATGGGTTGAATGGAATGTTTTGTGGAAGTGGGATGGAAGTACCACTATAAAAAGGGGATGGATAGTGGATGGAAGGGCCACCATCAAAAGATAAGTGGTTGGGAAGTACCTCTAGTTGTGAATGGGTGAACGGGTTGGACGGAAGTTCCACCATTATGGTTGCTTTGTGTGCATTGTTTTGCAAGATGTAAATTTTTGTGCTAATGTGTAAATGATTAAATTGATTGTGGCATGTTTGTTTGGATTTCCCTCTGTTGTTTGGTTTGGGTGAGATGGCTTGGTAAGTGTGTGTTTGGAATATGGTAATAGTTGCACTTGTGATTATTTTTATGTAAACTATTTTATATAAATTTGCTAATGGTTTTATCCCTTGGCATGTGTAGGGAAGTCATTTGGGGAAATCATACTCAGTAGTTGTACTCACCCCCTGCTTTGGCACGTTGGTGTCTTTCTAGATGTTGTGTATCATGATGTGAGCAAAGGTAAGGCATCACCATCCTTTAGTGGTGCATAATGATGTCTGGGTGGAGCTTGGAGTATGGAGCTTGGTGTGGATCCATGGAGTGTGTATTGGATTATTTTGGGTCTTTTTTTGAGTCTTTCGCATAGTACTATGATATGGTATTGGTTTTATTGGTTTTGGGTTGTATTGTGGAACAACTTGGTTGACCTTTGGGAATACGTGTTTGAATTTTTTTTGATTGGAATGCATCATATAGTGGTTGATAGAGGATGGTTTGGTTGGTTTTTTCTTAAGGGAAAATCATTCCCCAATTTGTTCTCGAAGCCCTCAGCATTTATTTATTGCCTTTGGCACCTTGGGAACATCACTTAAGGCCAAGTAACCCTCACTACCCTCATAAATCCAATGAGGTAGGGGTGGGGTGTTACAAGTGGTATTAGCTTGTTTGGTCCATTGAAGTTTATTCTCGGATTTGGTGTTGATATTTGTTGTGGTATATTCCTTGAGTCGGGATGGTAGCAAGGCATAATAATGTCAGAACTTGTAATGTATAGCATAAAAGGATTTATCTAACCCTTTTATGTTGAACTTCAAGTTACCAGAGAGTTGGGTACATAAGTGGTTGGAGACACTTGTAGGCATTAAATATCTCATTGTCGTGGGTGTAGCCAATGACATGAGCATGGAATGCATGGTATAAATGACTTCCCTCTAGGATGAATATTTCATTGGGTTGTAATGATTTATGTTGTGATATGAATGTGTGGATTTTGAAAAATCTGAATTGGGTTCCAAAATGTAAGGATTTAAAACATGGAAACTGATGGTATTTTGAAAATGGTTTGATTTTCAAAAAATGGTGAAACATGTAAATGTGAAAAAGGTGGAAAGCCTAGTTGTGACAGTGTTGTGTAATTCAAATTGATATAGGAATTATTTATGTCTAAAAAAGTGAGACTCATGGTTGTTTGTTTTCTTTTTATAGAAATGGAACTGTGTAGGCCTCGTAGAGACCAACCGGAAGCGGCCGATGAGAACGTGGGTGCCCCTAAGCCTCAGGTGAAACAGAAATTAGTGCAAACTATAGTGTAAGTTTTCCAAGTTGTGGAAAGTGGAAATAAAGAGGATGAACCAAGGCATGTGGATCATGTGGTTCAGTTTCAAAAGAAAAATCCACCCGTCTTCAGGGGTGATTTAGAGACAAAGATGGCAGATGCGTGGTTGAATAGAATGAACAGGATCTTTTAATTTTTAGGAATACCAGTAGAGTTAAAAGTGAAATTGGCCACGTATATGTTGGAATATCTTGCTCTTCAGTGGTGGGAGTTGGTATTCCAAGCTGGAATGGACCAGGGTATGACATGGGAAGGCTTTTAGGAATTATTTAATAAACAATTCTACCCACATATGTTTAGAACTCAGCGCACAACGTATTTCTTTCGTTTGAAATAGGAAAACCTTTTGGTAATAGAGTATATAGTTAATTTTATGAACATAGTGAGATTTTCACCTAAGGTGGTGGGTAGTACATCGTTGAAATATCATATCTTTGAAGCTGGATTGAGGTAAGAGATTCATTCCAAGATAGTGGTGCTGTGTATAGATGATTACACAGAGATCGTGAATAGAGCCTCGGTGATTGAGTGGGATCTGTTGGGAGCTCCGGGCGGAGGAAGCATGGTGGTACCCATGGGGAATAGTGGGAACTCTAACGCTGGATTCAAGCATATGAGGGACACTTATTCCCAAGGCGGGAGTATGGCACATAATCTGACGGCAGGATCGGTAAATCTTCCTCCAAAGCCCCAGAGCAAACCAGGATGTTTTCAGTGTGGTTCAATGAGACAAATCAAGTGGGATTGTATGGAACAACCTCAAGCATGTCATAATTGTAAGAAGATGGGGAATCTGTAGCGTTATTGCTGGAATGCTTCGAGGTCAGGTATGTGTGACACTCCTCAGGGATCAAAGACGTCATATGCATCGACGGGACAGGGACAACAGCATGCCCCTCATCAGTAGAGAAATGTCAGTTATGGTGATTCTCAGAACACCACAACTCCTCAGCTAGGAAATAAAGAGAAGAGTGTGGCAACCAAGGCGTTGTTCAGAGACGAGCAGGTTGGGGCGGATGATCATTCGGGACCATCCACAGTGCGAGGTACTATTCTTTTAAATTCTACCTGGATGCAAGTGTTTTTTGATACAGGTGCCTTACACTCTTGTATTGTTGCATGTGTGGTTGAGTTACTAGGTTTAATGGTAGAAATGATGCCCTCAATTTTGAAACTTAAAACTCTTCTAGGTCAAAGAGAGTGTTTAGCCTTCTTGTCTAGAGCGTGTTTTATCATTGTGGGCGAGGTTGAGCTAATGTGGAATTTCTTAGTGCTTGAGATGGATGGGTATGATGTAATCTTGGGAATAGATTGGTTGGTGGCGTTTAAGGCCCGCATCAACTGTAATGCGAGGACAGTAGCTTTTATAACACACAATGGTGTTAGACATCTTTTTAGAGGAGAGAGGCATGAAAGGTAGGGTGAAACAGATTTTTTGGCACTAGCAGTGGGCACCTTATAGTATCAGTTGTGATGTTTTCATTGGAATCAGTAAACGGTGTTGAACAAAGTGTTCTTCCGGAAGTGGTGGATCAGTTCAGGGAAGTTTTTTCTGACGAATTCTCTGAGTTACCTCCCATAAGAGAAGTGGAGTTTACAATTGATCTCTTTCTGGGTACCAATCCTATCTCACTTCTGTCTTACCGGATGGCACATACTAAATTGTGGGAATTGAAAGTCTAGTTGGAGGAGTTAGAAAACAAAGTTTTTATCCGGCCTAGCACATTTCTGTGGGCAGAACCGGTGTTGCTTGTGAAAAATGTGGATAAAACTTTAAGGATTTGTGTTGATTATCGTAGACTTAACCAAGTTATGATAAAGAACAAATATCCACTTCCACGAATTGATGATTTTTTCTACCAGTTGAGGGGAGCCCAGTGGTTCTCCAAGATCGTCCTGAGGTCAGGATATCATCAATTGCAGGTGAGGAAGGACTATATTCCTAAAATAGTTTTTAGAAGTAGATATGGACATTATGAATATGTGTTTATGTCCTTTGGTCTAATAAATGCTCCAGTGGTATTCATGGCATTGATGAATCGGATATTTTAGAGATATATGGATTCATTTGTGGTGGTGTTTGTAGACAATATTCTAGTGTATTCAAAGATAAGGGTGGAGCATGAGCAGCACTTGGCGACAGTTCTAGGGATCATGAGGGATCATCGGTTGTATGCCAAATTTTCAGAGTGTGACTTTTGGATACATGAAGTCCGTTTTCTTGTCTATGTGATTTCTGAAAGGGGAGTTTTAGTGGATTCAGAAAAGATAAAGGTTGTTATATCGTGGCAACTACCGAATAATGTGCTTGAGGTATGGTGTTTCCTTGGTCTAGCTAGGTATTATCGGCGTTTTGTTCGTGATTTTTCATGTTTGGCTTCACCAATTACAGCTTTGACAAGAAATAATGTTCCATTCTAGTGGAATGAATAGTGCCAGCAGTGTTTCAAAGAGATAAAGGGATGCCTTACATTAGCACCAATCTTGGTTTTTCCAGAACTATGAAGAGGGTATGTGGTGTATTGCGATGCATCGGGATCAGGTTTGGGGTACGTTCTCATTCAAGGGAATCATGTGGTTGAGTATTGATCATGGAAGTTGAGGGTGTATGATAAGAACTACCCAACTCATGATTTGGAATTGGAATTAGTGGTCCATGCTTTGAAAGTGTGGTGTCATTATATCTTCGGTGAGAAATTCACTGTATATACAGATCATAAGAGCTTGAAGCACATTTTCTCACAAAGGGATTTGATCTTGAGACAAATGAGATGGATGGAATATCTCCAGATGTTTGATTTTTACATTATGTACACAGCAGGTAAGGGAAATTCTGTATCAGATGCATTAAGTAGAAAATAATATGCTCAGGTTGTGAAACAGGCATCGGACTAGTGGCAGTTGATGTCGGTTATAGCTGACATGCGGTTGGAATGTGAGGACTAGGGTGTTAGAGCAGTCTTCTTTCTAGTTTTGTTGAATCTTGACTTGGTTGGTCTGGTTAAAGAGGCACATATATCTGATTCTGAGTGTGTGACCATGAGGTAGAAACAAAATGGTGGGGAGACCATTGAGGGTTGGGAACTGAATGGATATTTAGTTTTGTGTTTTTGGAATCAGATGGGTGTACCAGTTGCTTGTTAGGAGGATCTTCTCAGGAAGTATCATCATTCCAGGTGGGTTGTTCATCCTGGAATTCAGAAAATGTATAAAGCATTGAAAGCGTAGTTCTGGTGGGATGGTATGAAAAAGAAGTGTGGCTAAGTTTGTTTCGAGATGCTTGACTTGCCTGCAGGTCAAGGCAGAGCATCAGAGGACAGCAGGAATGTTGCAGTCTTTATCAATCCCTATTTGGAAGTGGCAGCAAATATCCATGGATTTTGTCATAGGTCTCCCAAGAATGTTCAGGAAGCACGATGAAATTTGAGTGATAGTGGATCAGCTAACAAAGTTGGCCCATTTCATCCTGATTCGTGAATCTCATACAGTAGAGGATCTATCAAAAATCTATATCCAGGAGGTGGTAAAGAGGCATGGCATTCCAGTTTCAATTGTATCATATAGAGATCCAAGGTTTACATATTGTTTTTGGAAATCCTTGAAGCAAGGCCTTGGGACACAGTTGACGATGAGAGCAGTGTATCACCCTCAGACAGATGGTCAATCCGAGAGGACGATAAAAACATTGGAGGATATGTTACGGTCTTGTGTCATGGATTTTGGTGGCTCGTGGGAGGAGAACCTGTCATTAGTCGATTTCTTGTACAATAACATTTATTAGGCATCCATATATATGGATCAGTTTAAAGCCTTGTATGGGTGGTCATGTTGTTCTCCACTATGTTGTGTGGAAATGGTTGAGTCCTCAATGGTTGTTCCGAGCCTTGTCCAAGAGACTACGGAGAAGATCAGGTTAATCAAGAATAGAATAGAGACAGCACAGAGTCATCAAAAATCTTATGTGGATCATTGTCGATGATCGTTGTCGTTTGAGGTGAGTGGTCATGTTTTCTTGAGGATCTCTCCTAGGTTGGGACATCGTCGGTTTGGGAAGCAGGGAAAGTTATCTCCAAGGTATATTGGACCTTTTGAGATTCTTGATCGGGTTGGTGAGGTGGCTTATCATTTTTATTTTCCACCTAGGTCCAGTGCGGTGCACAATGTGTTTCATGTGTCGCAGTTGAAAAAGTATAAGCCGGCTCCGGGCCTTGTTATTCGATGGGACCATGTTAATCTAGAGCTGGATGCTTCGTTGGTTCACATGCCAGTGCGGGTTATGAATAGGCAAGAGAAAGTATTGTGGGGTAAAAGCATTGGTATGGTTCGGGTTTTTTGGTAGCATGGCCAGATCCAAGAGGAGACTGGGGAGCGGGAGAAAGAAATGGTCGAGTAGTGTCCCGAGCTCTTTTGGCAAAGGTCGGGTTCACTACTTTCCGAGGACTGAAAGTCCAATGGTGGGGAGAATGTAGTACCCCTAGTTTGAAGTATGTGGACTTTGTTTATGATTTTTATGTGTTTAAAGTGCATGGGATGAGTTGGGTAAAGGTTGGGAGAGTTTTTAATGGTTTTGGATAAGTTTGGATGCTTTTCTTAGGGAGTACGGTTTGAGCACGGTTGGGGGAAACCGTGCGGGTTCTCCAGGAAACCGTGCAGGGGGAGATTGTAGGCTTCGTATGGCCTACACACAGTTTTTCAAACCATGTGAGGCAACCGTTTGGACCCCTGCTCTTGATGAAGTAGCATGAGCACGGTTTTATAAACCGTGTGGGCTAACCATGTGGCCACTTAAAATAGGGTTTTAAAACCCGGGTTCACTCGGTCTTGTCTCATTCCTCTCCAAATTCTCTCCCACTTGAGCCTCAC
The DNA here is from genome assembly GCA_963277665.1 of Viscum album. NCBI lineage: Eukaryota > Viridiplantae > Streptophyta > Magnoliopsida > Santalales > Viscaceae > Viscum > Viscum album. Next base: position 1,424,081,538 of record OY728156.1, on the reverse strand, counting down.
TCGGGATTTCAGGTTCTCAAAGGTTGTAGGTGATCTCCCACTCGTTTTAGAATCATTTTGAAGAGGTTTCTTGGTGCATTGAAGGTGGTGTCTCCCGAGGAAGGAGATCTAGAGAGGATTCGGTGGCGCATTCACTGGTTTTGAGGAGTAGTTGCTTGTGGTTCGATTTCACCAGAACCCTAAAGGTAGGTTTCGTCTCTCTTGACTCCACATAGTTAGAACTAGTGGTTTAATTATAATTAATTTGTGTTTCTTGAAAAATTAATTGTGTTGTTGATGTGAAAAATCGGATGGAAATCCCTTTGGTAATGGTTTGGGGGATTTTTGGGCAAAAGGGGCTTGTGGCGAAATGCTCTTGATGTGATTTTAAAATGGGATTTTAAAATGAGTTGTTTTGTTGGTTGATTTAGATGAACTAAGAAAATGGTTTTCAAAAAAAATGGTTGTTTTATTGAAATGGGGTTTGGCATGGAAAATGGTTAAAGGGTGTTTTCAATAAATGTTTGATTTATTGAAGTGGATTGGCATGTAATGGAAATGGTTGATTGCATGTTTTTGTGGCCTTGGTAGGTTATGTGCTTGGTTATGTCTTGATTGGAATGTTGTGTGGAAGTGGGCGGGAAGTACCACTATAAAAAGGGGATGGATAATGGACGGAAGGGCCACCATCAAAAGATAAGTGGTTGGGAAGTACTGATAGTTGTGAATGAGTGAACGGGTTGGATGGAAGTTCCACCATTTTGGTTTCTTTGTGTGCATTTTTTCGCAAGATGGAAATTTTTGTGCTAATTTGTAAATGATGAAATGGCTTGTGGCATTTTTTTGGCTTTCCTGTAACACCCGAGCTTTTTATGAGAAATATTTTGTTTTTATACATCATCAAAGGAATCTTTCACTACACACAACACTAGCTTGGCTTTCTTTACACGCAATCGCGGCCTTTCTCGATAGCTTGTGTTGTACGCAATACCGAGTTTCACTAAACAACGATATGCTATTAAAATATTATTAAAACTAGCTGTTATGAATAGTAATAACCACTTTTTGAGATTTTATAAATTTTATTTTTCAAAGTGGACTTCTTTTTTGGATTCGGAATATTGAAATTAGCCTAGGGTGAAATTTTGGTATTTTTCTGAAAACATTCAATTTTTAATGAATAGTGAAAACACTAGGTTACTATTTAAAAACCGACTTTTTATTTAAATAATTACTTATTTTATTTAAATTTATTTTAGGTGAAAATTGATATATAATACCTATATAAGTTCAATGTAATTCATTGGAGTCATTTTATAATAATTTTAGATATATAAAAATTTTATTGAACTTTTGACCGTCTTTTACCCACCTCCTGGGAGAATTCGAAAATTTACATAAAACATAATTTTACCACTTATGTGAATGGAATTTCAAAAATCCAAGAGGCACGGTTGATTTCAGTAAGTGAAATGTGGTTCAATGAGATGAAAATAATTTTTGGTGAATAGTAACCTTTTACTTTTATTTACCACGGTTAAAAGTAAATAGGGTAATTAAGGGTAAAAATGATATTATTATTACCCTAACACATGTCCTAATTATATTGGATAAGTGTAATTTGACCAAAAACAACCTTATGGATAAAATATTACCCTTTAGGTCCACTTGGATTAGATTAGGACATTTAATATTATTTTATTTAAAGAAGAGTTAAAATAGTTAAAATCATAGTTTAATAACTAAAACATTTTTAATATAAGGTTATACATAAGATAAATTAGGCTATAAATATTCATTAGAAAGATAAAAAAGATTTACTACATAATGGTATTTTATTTATAATTTTTATACATTAAATAATTTAACTTATTTATGACACAATGATGATACAGTAATTATCTTATTAATGAAATATTGAAATAATTGATGTTATAAATACCCAAATAAATGTAATTTGAGACTTTTTATGAATTACACTAATTTTATAGTTTAATATGACATGTTATTATTGATTTAATTAACTTTCATAGAACTAATCATGTTTATATAATTTTCAAAAAAATTAATTATCAAATAGTGTCAAAATTGACATAAAATAGTTTTTAAAAGAGATATTATATTATTAACTGTTATTTTATTTCTAAAAATCTAAGTTTCAGCCACATTACTTAGATAAGGTTATATATATTAATAATAAACAACTTGGGGTTCGTTTTTCTTGTTATAGTAAGTTTATTAACCTTATAGTATAAGAAAAAAAGAAAAAACGGTAAAAGTAAAACTATTTAACTTAAAGTTAAATCTAAATGATTAGGTTAAAATAGTAACCTAAACTTGTCCAAATTCTATTATATGAGATTATTTCGACCCATACTTAAATTATATTCTAAATAAATGATTTTTGAGCTATTAAAAACCGAATATGACTTTATAATAAAATAATATTTTTAGTTTTTCCAATGGTGCCCCTCTCCTCCCTTATAAAAGGGCACCTCCTCCCTCTCCTCCTCACACCACTTTGAGCCATGAAGATCGGAAAAACTCTGCCAAATTCTCTTCTAAACTTCCCTAGAAACATCCAAGAGGTCCTGGTCTTCTTAGAAGACCATCCCTAGTGCCCTAAGATGAGGTTTAGAAGAGGCGCGTCAAAGAAGAGGTAATATCCATTACCGATCCTTTCCAATTTCTTTCTTCTTCAACTTCTTCTTCCTTAGGTGTTTCAATATGAATTAATAACATCAGTATCACTAATATACTGATATGTTATTATAAATATGAAACAACACTATTTCACCTTCTATCCATCCTATGAAAAATCAAATCACCGCACGTGTGTACGTATGGAATACCGTCTCCACGCCGTGGTGTAATATGTTTTCCACCACCACCTTAATTGGATGGGTATAATGGTGTAAAGAATAAGTATACATGATTATTTTAAAGTTATATTGATTCTGAGATAGTATACATACACTTAAATACAATTCCACGATCATGGGAACGATATCATCGCTCGTGCGTACGTATGGCCTACCGTCTCCATGATGTGATGCGACTCATTCTACATGATCTTCAATGAATAATGATTATATAAATGAATTTAATGAATAAATATGATATATATTACACTAATACCATTCTGTAAATGAGTTATCTATAACCTAAAAATAAGAATAATGATTTATTCGACAAAACACGCATAAGAACAAAAAGAAAATAAACACCCGAATAACAAGTAACAATGCAATATTACTAATAAGAATCTAAGAATATGACCATATATGATATAATAACAATGATTAAAATTCTGGAATAAGTCAATAACATTATTTAAATCATTATACAGGATGTTCGGACACGTACGAAGCAAATCGGACCTAAGGTAAGGGAAAATATCACAATCTCATTTTTATCCGATATTGTTTATACTTCAGAATTTACTGGGGAATATTTATCATCCACATCCATGTTTCCTCAATATGTAATATTATTTATATCCTCAAACAATTTTTTAAATCCAATTTTACCCATTGGTAAGTTTTTAGTAAAAGATATGAAAGTAATCTTTTTTCGTTTTTAGTACGAGGTACTTTTTTGACTTTTCCGGCCAAAGTATGAGAAGAATGTTTTTTTAAACTTATATGGCATGAATAGATTTTTAGAACATTATTTCCATGAAGCTTCCTTTACAAGTTTTCAAGTTTATTTTTAATCAACTTCTTTTAGTTTTAAATTATGTGACATGTTAAGAAAGGAAAAATGTTTTTGAAGTAGAAAGGATATTTTCCTCAAGAATGAAGTTCAAGTGATTTATCAAAATTATTTTCCATATAAGAAAATATAGCATTTTTTTTCTATCCCTATTTTTACATTGATTTTATTATTTTATGATGGAATTATTTTTATGATGTCCTTTTATCTTATATCGATTATTTTATGATGGCATGATGTTTAAGAATCCCATTTTTATTACATGGGTTATGCTATGATGTATGATTTATGATCTTGTGACACACATAAGAATGGTATCATTATGAGATGGGTGGGACTTATATCTCCCTCCAATGCATTGGGTAAAGATTTATATCTCATGAGATAGACATGGCTGGAACAGCAGGTTAATCCGGTTCAGTGATACAGGACTGAAACGAAGAGTGAACTCAATTCAGAAATGGACTTTGTCCGCTAAGATATTATTGGCAATGAGTCTTGACTACTAAGAAATGATTCTCTATGATTATGTGTGTATTCCACAAAGTTTCTTGTTTTAAGTTATGATTATTTGGATTACATTTCACTATTATTATTGATCCCATGTCATGATATTATGATCTTGCAGGTTAAGATTTCCAAAATGTTATGTTCTTATGATTGATATTTCTTTTGTTTACCCTTACTGAGCATTTGAGCTCACCATTTTGTATGTTTTCTTTTACCCAGGTCAAGAAGAAGGGTATTAATTAGGATATGCCAAAAGGGACTCTAGATATGATGAAATAAATGGGATACAAAGTAGATGGTTTATGAACCAGTTGTTTATGTTTCCCAGTTTCTAAACACTATACCTATACGGTCCTTTCATGGTTTTGTTATATGTTGTAATAAGTGTGCTTCAATTTTGAAATAATAACAATGTATTTAAAGTATTTGTCATTATAGTTGGTATCAGGGGAAAGGTATAGTCAACCTTTGGAAACTAGGATGTGAAATCCTTAGTAAGAACCCTAAGGATAAGTCTAAGCATATAACATAATCTTAGTGTTTTAGAAATGTCCATGAATAACCTATGATAAGACCTTAAGTGTAAAATTTTATTCTTGATTATGTGGTTTTCCTATTATAAGTAGTGTTGCTCACACTATTCTTCTTGGTTTTAGTCAATGGCTAGAACCCGAAGGAACCGAGTTAATGCGGAATGCGACGGGCAATGTAATGATTGTCCCCCTGAGCAACCAAATGTTATGGGAGCTGGAATGAAAAATCTTGTATCCATGCTCACACAACTTTCTCAAGCTATGGATCATGTAAGACTTCCAAACTAGCAAAGTAAGGAGCAACATTTTGTTGAATCCTTCATGAGGCAGCGTCCACCTTCTTTCAGTGGGTCTACTAATCCATTAGTTGTTGAACAATGGATCAGTACTGCTGAAAAGATATTTTCAGTTCTTTAATGTTCTGAGCATGATAAAGTCATCTTTGCAGTATATCATTTGGAAGTTGAAGCTGATCAATGGTGGAATCTTATCAAGAATACAAGGCAAAGGGATAAAATTGAGTCCATGGAATGGGACAAGTTCAAGAACTTATTTTTCAATAAGTACTTCCCTCATATTCTTCGAACAAATATGGAGAAGGTGTTTCTTCAACTGAAGCAAAAGGATGATGAATATGTTGGTACCTACGAAGAAAATTTTACGAGACTTTCAAGTTATGCTTTCGGGATTATTATCCAACCTAAGAGTAAGATCGATCGATTCTTTAGTGGATTAAAACCAAGTCTTCGAAGGGCTTTATCCATAAGGGACTTCAATAGCTACGAGGAAATCGTTCGATGTACTCTCAAGGTTGAGATGGATATTGGAGTAACCCATCAGTCATATGGGTTTGATAAGAAGAGGAAAATGGAATTCAAAGGAAAATATAAAGAGCACACTGAAAAGAAGATGAGTTTTCCCTTATGCTCAAAGTGTGGAAATAAACATGGAGGGAGTTTTCTTAAAGGGACAAGTAAATGTTTCAAATGTGGAAAAGAAGTTCATCGGGCATTTGAATGCCCCAATGATGGGAAGAAGATGTCTAGTGATGTGAATAAAGAAAAGGATACACAGGGTGCACCTCCTACACTTCAATGTTACAAATGAAAGGAAATGGATAATTATGATAATCAATGCCCTAATCCAAGGGTGGTTGATGATGATCGACGTCAACAAACTCTTAAGGCTAGAGATAAAGGAAAGTCACAAGCAATTTCTATCAGCGATGTGGAGTATGAGAACGAAGTGGTGAAAGGTACACTTACCATCCACTCTAAAGTAGAAAATGTTTTATTTGATTCTAGATCCACTCACTATTTTATTTCTGAAGAATTTTCTAAGGGTATTGCCATATTACCTCAATAATTAGATGTTGAGTTATCTTTGACAACCCCTAATGGAACAACAGTCGCATCAAAAGTTTACAATTATTCTCTGATTGAAGTTTTTGGGAAAGTGCTTCCTGCAAATCTTGTGATCCTTCCTATAGTAGAATATGATGTGATTCTTGGCATAGATTGGATTTCTTTATATGGAGCTCACATCAATTGCCAAATAAGGGAAGTCACATTTTATATTCCAAATCAATCTATGATTGTCTATCGATGCAAGGATGAACATTACCTTCCAGTGGAAATTTCTTCCATATTATGGGTCTTGATTCCACTAAATGAAGGTTATTTATCTCAAATGGTTGGTGAGAAACTCATGATTAAGAATATTCCCATTTTACGGGAGTTTGAAGATGTCTTTCCAGAGGAATTTCCTGGTCTTACACCAAATCATGAAGTTGAGTTTTCAATTGAACTCATATTGGGTGTTATGCCTATTTCAAAGACACCTTATAGAATGGACGCAATTGAGTTGCAGTAATTGAAGAAGCCAATCCAATAGAAACTTGATAAGAGATTCATATGCCCTAGTGCATCACCTTGGGGAGCACCTGTTCTGTTTGTTAAGAAGAAAGATGGATCAATGAGACTCTGCATTGATTATCGAGAACTTAACAAGATCACTATTAAGAACAAATATCCTCTCCCATGCATTGATGACTTATTTGACCAACTACGTGGAGCTCAATACTTTTCCAAGATTGATCTTTGTTCAGGGTATCATCAATTAAGGGTCAAAAAGGAGTATATACCAAATATGACTTTTCGTAAAAGGTATGGACACAATGAATTTATAGTGATTTCATCTGGTCTTACAAATTCCCCTGCTATCTTCATGGATCTGATGAATAGAGTCTTTAGAGACTATCTTTATCAGTTTCTGGTATTCTTTATAGACGATATTATTGTCTATTCAAAGAGCATGTAAGAACATGAAGATCACTTGATAATTGTATTGAAGACCCTGAGAAAGGAGAAGATTTATTCCAAATTTACTAGGTGTGAATTTTGGCTTCAAAAGGTTGTATTTTTCAGTCACATAATCTCAAAAGAGGGGATATCTGTGGATCCAGCAAAAACAGAGGTTATCGAAAGAAGGTCGAGACCAACAACAGTAACTGAGATCCAAAGTTTTATTGGTTTGGCTGGATATTATCGACGTTTTGTGAAATATTTTTCACGATAATCTATTCCACTCACCAGGTTGACTCGAAAAGGAGTTAAGTTCATGTGGATGGAGGAATGTGAAGAGAATTTCAAGGAGTTAAAAAGAAGGTTATCCAGTGAACCTGTGGTCGCACTGCCTTGTAGTGGATAAAGTTTTGTGATCTATAGTGATGCATCCAAGAAGGGATTGGGGTGTGTTCTCATAAAAAATGATATGGTGATTGCTTATGCCTCATGATTTTTGAAAATCCATGAGAAAAATTACCCAACTCATAATTTGGAGTTAGCTGCGGTAATCTTTGCAATAAAGATTTGGAGGCATTATCTTTATGGTAAAAGGTGTGATATTTATACTGATCATAAAAGTTTAAAGTATATTTTCACACAAAATGAGATGAATATGCGTCAACGAAGACGGTTGGAGCTGATTAAGAAGTATGACTGCTCAATTCATTACCACCCTGGGAAAGCAAACAAGGTGGCAGACGCATTAAGTCGACAAGACCATGCTAGCTTATCCATGATGCGGATCACAAAAGATCCAATATTTATGGATTTACAAAGGATGGATCTTGGAATTATAATGGAAAGGGAAAAATCTTATCATTCTCAAATAAATGTTCATCCATCTAAACATGCAAAGATTAAAGAGGCACAGAAAGAAGATGTAGAGTTACAAAAGAAGGTGAGAAATGTTCCTGAATTTAACCTTGATTTTGATGGGATAATAAAGTTCAGAAATCGGGTTTGTGTTCCTCCCATCCCATAATTAAAGAAGGAGCTGCTGGATGAGGCTCATAGTTCTTCATTCTCTATTCATCCTGGAAGCACAAAGATGTATAGGGACCTGAAGGAGTACTTCTAGTGGGATGGCATGAAAAGAGATGTTGCAGAATATGTCTCTTGATGCTTGGTTTGTCAGCAAGTTAAAGCTGAGAGACAGAAGTCTAAGGGGATGTTACAACCATTACCCATACCCGAATGGAAATGGGAAAACATCACTATGAACTTTGTCACTGGACTTCCTAAAACATCCAAAGGAAATAATGCTATCTGGGTCATATTTGATCGTCTTACAAAGTCGGCACACTTCATTTCTATTAGAGAGGATTTCTCTCTTGATCAGATTGCCAGGATATATGTAAAGGAAGTGGTAAGATTGTATGGAGTACCACTTTCCATTATATCTGATCGGGATCCAAGGTTTACCTTGATGTTTTGGCAAAGTCTTCAGTATAATCTGGATACAGATTTGAGCTTCAGCACTGCTTATCATCCTCAGACAGACGGTCAGTCTGAGAGAACAATTCAAACTCTAGAAGATATGTTAATATCTTGCTCTATGGATTTCAAAGGTGGTTGGGATCAACACCAACCTTTGGTGGAATTTTCTTATAATAATAGATTTCACTTCAGTATTTAGATGTATCCTTATGAAGCTCTCTATGGAAAAAAATGCCGAACTCCAACTTACTGGGATGAAGTTGGGGAAAGAAAGCTATTAGGACATGATCTTGTTGATAAAATGGCAGAAAAGGTCTGATCTATTCAACAACACATAAGAGCATCTCAGAGCCGACAAAAAAGTTATGCCAATAACCGAATAAAAGACCTAGAGTTTGAAGTGGGTGATAAAGTGTTCTTATGAATATCTCCTTGGAAGAGAGTAATGAGATTTGGAAAGAAGGGAAAGCTAAGCCCTGGGTATATTGGTCCTTTCGAAATACTGGATCATGTTGGGAAGGTAGCTTACCGATTGGTGCTTCCACCGAATCTCTCTCAATTTCATGATGTGTTCCATGTATCTCTCTTGAGAAAGTACATACCCGATCCTTCATATGTACTCAGCTCAGAAGTTGTACCACTGGAGCAAGATCTTTCTTATGAAGAACAGCCGATAGAGATTCTGGATCGTAGCTAAAAAGTTCTACGAAACAAGACCACACGCTTGGTGAAAGTTTTATAGAAAAACCACCAATTAGAATAAGCTACATGGGAGCTTGAGGATATGATTAGGGAGAGGTATCCTCATCTGTTTGTTACGAAGTGACGAATTTCGAGGGTGAAATTCATTTTAAGGGGGGTAGAATGTAACACCCGAGATTTTTATGAGAAATATTTTGTTTTTATACATCATCAAAGGAATATTTCACTACACACAACACTATCTTGCCTTTCTTTACACGCAATCATGGCCTTCCTCGATAGCTTGTGTTGTACGCAATACCGAGTTTCACTAAACAACGATATGCTATTAAAATATTATTAAGACTAGTCGTTATGAATAGTAATAACCACTTTTTGAAATTTTATAAATTTTATTTTTCAAAATGGAATTCATTTTTGGATTCGGAATATCGAAATATGCCTAGGGGGAAAGTTTGGTATTTTTCTGAAAATATTCAATTTTTGATGAATTGTGAAAACACTGGGTTACTATTTAAAAACCAACTTTTGATTTTAATAATTATTTATTTTATTTAAATTTATTTTAGTTCAAAATTGATACATAATACCTATATAAGTTAAATGTAATTAATTGGAGCCATTTTATAATAATTTTAGATATATAAATATTTTATTGAACTTTTGACCGTCTTTTACCCACCTCCTAGGAGAATTTGAAAATTTACATAAAACTTAATTTTACTGCTTCTGTGAATGGAATTTCAAAAATCCGAGAGACACAGTTGATGTCAGTAAGTAAAATTTGGTTCAATGAGATGAAAATAATTTTTTGTGAATAGTAACTTTTTACTTTTATTTTCCAAGGTTAAAAGTAAATAGGGTAATTAAGGGTAAAAATGATATTATTATTACCCTAACACATGTCCTAATTCTATTGGATAAGTGTAATTCAACCAAAAACAACATTATGGATAAAATATTACCCTTTAGGACCACTTGGATTAGATTAGGACAATAACTATTATTTTATTTAAAGAAGAGTTAAAATAGTTATAATCAAAGTTTAATAACTAAAACATTTTAAATATAAGGTTATACAAAAGATAAATTTGACTATAAATATTCATTAGAAATATAAAAATATTTCCTACATAATGGTATTTTATTTATAATTTTTAGACATTAAATAATTTAATTTATTTATGACATAATGATGATGCAGTAATTATCTTATTAATGAAATATTGACACTATTGATGTTATAAATACCCAAATAAATGTAATATTAGACTTTTTATGAATTAAACTAATTTTATAGGTCCATATGACATGTTAGTATTTATTTAATTAACTTTTTTCGAACTAATCATTTTGTTATGATTTTTACAAAAATTAATTATCAAATAGTGTCAAAATTGACAAAAAATAGTTTTTAAAACAAATATTATATTATTAATTGTTATTTTATTTCTAAGAATCTAAGGTTAGGCCAAATTACTTATATAAGGTTATATATATTAATAATAAACAACTTGGGGTTCTTTTGGCTTGTTAAAGTAAGTTTATTAACCTTATAGTATAAGAAAACAATAAGACATGGTAAAAGTAAAATTATTTAACTTAAAGTAAAATCTAAATGATAAGGTTAAAATAGTAACCTAAACTTGTCCAAATTCTATTGGATGAGAGGATTTAGACACATAACCACCTTATCTCAGTAATATATCAATTTGGAGTTGTTAAAAACCGAATATGACTTTATAATATAATAATATTTTTTTGTTTTTCCAAAGGTGCCCCTCTCCTCCCTTATAAAAGGGCACCTCCTCCCTATCCTCCTCACACCACTTTGAGCCATAAAGCTCGGCCAAACCCTGAAAAATTATCTTCTCCAATTCCCTAGAAACATCCTAGAGGTCCTGGTATTCTTAAAAGACTATCCCTAGTGCCCTAAGAGGAGGATAAGAAGAGGCGCGTCAAAGAAGAGGTAATATCCATTACCGATCCTTTCCAATTTCTTTCTTATTCAACTTCTTCTTACTTAGTTGTTTCATTATGAAGTAATAACATCAGTATCACTCATATACCGATATGTAATTATAAATATTAAACAAAACTATTTCACCTTCTATCCATCCTACGGAAAATGAAATCACCGCGCGTGCGTACGTACAGAATACCGTCTCCACGTCGTGGTGTAATATGTTTTCCACCACCACCTTACTTGGATGGGTATAATGGTGTAAAGAATAAGTATACATGATTATTTTAAAGTGATATTTATTCTGAATTATTATACGTACACTTCAATAAAATTCCATGATCATGGGAACGATATCATCGCTCGTGCATACGTACGGCCTACCGCCTCCACGATGTGATGCGACTCGTTATACATGATCTTCATTGAATAATGACTATATAAATGAATTTAATGAATAAATATGATATATATTACACTAATACCATTCTATAAATTAGTAATCTATAACCTAAAAATAATAATAAGGATTTATTCGACAAAACACGCATAAGAACAAAAAGAAAATAAACACCCGAATAACAAGTAACAATGCAATATTACTAATAAGAAGCTAAGAATATGACCATATATGATATAATAACAATGATTAAAATTCTTTAATAAGTCAATAACATTATTTAAATCATTATACATGAGTTTCAGACATGTAATAATCAAATCGAACCTAAGGTAAGGGAAAATCTTGCAATCTCATTTTTATCCGAGGTTGTTTATACTTCAGAATTTACTAGGGAATATTTATCATCAACATCCATATTTCCTCAATATGTAATATTATTTTTATCCTCCTAAAATTTTTTAAATCCAATTTTACCAATTGGTAAGTTTTTAGTAAAATGTATGAAAGGAATATTTTGTCGTTTTTAGTACAAGGTACTTTTTTGACTTTTCTGGCCAAAGTATGAGAAGAATGTTATTTTTAACATATATGGCCTGAATAGATTTTTAGAAAATTATTTCCATGAATCTTCCCTTACAAGTTTTCAAGTTTATTTTTAATCAAATTATTTTTGTTTAAAATTATGTGACATGTTAAGAAAGTAAAAAAAAATTGAAATAGAAAGGATATTTTCCTCAAGAATGAAGTTCAAGTGTTTTATCAAAATTATTTTCCATCTAAGATAATATAGGGTTTTGTTTCTATCTCTATTTTTACATTGATTTTATTATTTTATGATGGAATTATTTTTATGATTCCCTTTTATCTTATATGTATTATGTTATGATGGCATGATGTTTAAGAATCCCATTTTTATTACATGGGTTATGCTATGATGTATGATTTATGATCTTGTGGCACGCATAATAATGGTATCATTATGAGATGGGTGGGACCTATATCTCCCTCCAATTCATTGGGTAAAGATTTATATCTCATGAGATAGACATGGTTGGAACAGCAGGTTAATCCAGTTCTGTGATACAGGACTGAAATGAGGAGTGAACTCGGTTCGGAAACGGACTTTGTCCACTAAGATAGTCTTGGAAATGAGTCTTGACTACTAAGAAATAATTCTCTATGATTATGTGTGTATTCCACAAAGTTTCTTATTTTAAGTTATGATTATTTGGATTACATTTCACTATTATTATTGATCTCATTTCATGATATTATGATCTTGCAGGTTAAGATTTCCAAAATGTTATGTTCTTATGATTGATATTTCTTTTGTTTACCCTTACTGAGCATTTGAGCTCACCCTTTTGTATGTTTCCTTTTCCCCAGGTCAATAAGAAGGGTATTAATTAGGATATTCCAAAATGGACTCTAGATATTATTAAATAAATGGGAGATAAAGTAGATGATTTATGAACCAGTTGTTTATATTTCCCAGTTTCTAAAGACACTATACTTATATAGTCCTTTCATGATTTTGTTATATGTTGTAATAAGTGTGCTTCAATTTTAAAGTAATAACAATGTATTTAAAGTATGGGTCATTATATTTCCCTTGGTTAATTGGTTTGTGTGAGATGGCTTGGTAAGGGTGTGTTTTTCTTATGGTAATGGTTGCACTTGTGGTTATTTTTATATAAATTGTTTTATATAAATGTGCTAACGGTTTTATCCTAGTGGTGTGTGTAGGGAAGTAATTTGGGTAAATCCTACTAAGTAGTTGTACTCACCCCCTGCTTTGGCACATTGGTGTATTTCCAAATGTTGTGTATCATAACGTGGGAAAAGGTAAGGCATCACCCTCCTTTAGTGGTGCATTGTGATGTCTTGGTGGAGCTTGGAGCATGGAGCTTGGTGTGGAGCCATAGAGTGTGTATTGGCTTATTTTGGGTCTTTTGTTGAGTCTTACAAATAGTACTCTAATATGGTATTGGTATTATCAGTTTTGGGTTTTATTTTGGAACAACTTGGTTGACCTTTGGGAATACATGTTTGAATGTTTTTATTGACATGCATCATATAGTGGTTGATAGAGGATGGTTTGGTTTGTTTTGTCTTAAGGGAAAATCATTACCCAATTTTTTCTCAAAGCCCTCGGCATTTACTGCTTGCCTTTGGCGCCTTGGGAACATCGCTTAAGGCCAAGTAACCCTCACCGCCTCCTCCAGCCAATGAGGTACGGTTGGGGTGTTATAATGGGCTAGGATAAAACATGTAGAGTCTAGAGAGAATAGACATTTTAAGATCATTATGTTCTTAAACTATTGGAACTATATATGTAGTGAATGGTCTAGAAGAAACTATGTTATTTCAAGAGAAATCTCATGATAGTTCTTTTCTTAAGGTGTTAGAACACGGTTTGGGTACTGATAGGAGTAACCTTTCAAAAACCATGTGGGGGTGTTGTAGATATTACTGTGTTGTTTAGTATTATTGGTGAATAGTTTACAGAACCGTATGTCAAAACCATGAAAGTGTATAGTTATTCTATAGGATATTCTATAAATTTATTGTATGGTTTACCAAATAGTATGACCAAACCATGAATGTTTCCTAAATTAATTTTTTTTGGGATTTTCAATTTTACCCTTAACCTAATTTTAAGTCATTTTACATATTTCTCCTACACCCTAATTTTACCATCCAAAGGATCATGGAAAAGATTCTACACCCTCTTCTAATATTAATTCCTGACCATGTTCCTTCAATCACATGTGATTTTATTTAGTATACCTCTATATTCCTCTTCCCCCTCCTTCTTCTTCCATCCTTCTCTCATTTCCTATTTCTTTAACTTCCTATTAAAGCCCTAAAGTGATGATGGGATGATATTAGGGGTTTGGAGTGGTTTTATTGTTGTTATTTGTTAATTTAATGTTTATATAAGTCATTCTCATTTGATTATTTGTGTTTTTTCCCATGTTGATACGTTTCTGATCCTTTAGAATCACTTACTAATTGCATGTGGAAGGTGTTTCTATGATCTTATTATATTTATCATATAATTTTGTTCATGATCTTTCTAAATTCCTCATTTACTAAATTATATTTATAAATGATAGTTATAATTTACTACAAAAAAAATTAGGTGAATTCTTAACTGGCGCAAATGTTTACATGGAATTTCAAGTGAGACCTAAAAAGTAATGTATTAATAAAATGTTTCAAGAAATGTATTAAATAATATGTGAGGTTTAAGAATGTTTTGACCCCATTTTTTGTCATTAGAGTAACTAAAGTGGGATATTTTAAGCAATAAAAGATATTTATAAAAATAGGATTTCTATCTAAAATGGATTTCAAGGTTTTTCTAAAACGTAATGTTTTAGGAATAGTTTTATAAATAGGGATTGAAATATTTTTAATATACTTGGCATGACAAGTAAATTTCATAGATTTAATGTTTTGAACATTTAAATGGATTTGGAAACATATTCATGTGTGAGTCCCTCTTTATTCTCTTTGTTATTATTTCTCTTTATGGGTGGTGGTTATTGTATGTGGTTGTTAGTTGATGAATGGTAAAGTGTAATTTTTAGGGTTTTTAGGGTGAGGGTGATTTATTATTAATGTATTGCCATAATTTAATTTATTTTTGACTATTAGTCACATACACTTGATTTTTTTCCTCTGAACTTAAGTAACTAAGTGGGATATCTATATTAATTCCATAATATCTAGTGAAAAAACTATAGTCCCATCGATTGTAAACTAATATTAGAATGGGAGTGAACACACCATGTCCAGGTGAAATATACTCAAATAGATTGTTCATAGAACACAATGTATGTCAGTAGGATGGTCTATGTTTGTTAATATTTAGGAATAACTTTCTTTATGACCTATGTTAGATCTCATGGAACATTTTATTTGGATAGAGGTTATAAATAAGGGATTTTAGTTATCTTAAATACTCCATTTTTTCATTTTTTAGGAGATGTTGGATGATTTTCTTTTATTTAGAAATATTTTTGTATTGATGACATGGTGCCTCTTTAATTATCTTTTATTTATGTGTTTGTGTCTAGTTTCCCTAGTGTGGTTTAAAAATTGTCTAAAATGAGCTTTTAAATAGAATGGTTTTATTTCAACTAGCAGGTGTTACTTTAAATAAAGGTTTTAATGAGTTTATTAAAATGGATCATTTGATCCATAATAAAACCAGTTTATTTAGAAAAATAAATTTTTTATTATTTCATTCATATAACTGTATAAGAATAAACTATTTTTCTTATTATATTTTGGATACTTTAGATGAAATTTTTTTAAAAAGGAATTTCACAAAAAAAAATTGAAATTTAATATCCCATGTTTTGGATGGGGTTGATATGTTCTGAATAATTGGAACTTTTCTCTATTATTGGATGGTAAATCCTACAAAATAGATCTCAGATTAAGGTTATGAGTATATAAACATCTAGATGTTGTATCTTTTGATGTATTTTATGTTTCAGTGGATGTCCTCGAGGTTTGGAAAAACATCGTGTAAAATATTAAAATTCATGGAGGTATGTTTTGTTTAAATTTTGGTTTCAATCTCTTATTATTGGTTAATGAAATATTTTCCAGAAGTATGAAGGGCCTTAGGGGTGCTTTGGGGTTTAGGACACGAAAGTAAGGAAATGTAGGCCTACCTGTTCAAGGTGCATGGTTATGTAAACCATCTATCCTTCCTAGGAATACCTTGAAACCTTAAACATAGGTGTTATTCATGATTAGGGCATTGTTTCTAAACCGTGCATGGTCCCCTAGGTAAATTTGTGACTCATCCTCCTTTAAAAAGTTTCTTGCACAAAGTTTGTGCATGGTTTGGTAAACTGTGCAGGTAAACCATGCGCCCCTTTAAAGGTTTCCAAATTTATAGTTTTTCTATCTTAGGATTTTTAATATCCCAGCTGATTTTCTCCCCCTTTCTCCTACCTTATAACCTAGTGATGAAACAAACCCATCAAGGTCTCCCAAGGATCTATATCTCACATTTTTAGTTCATTTGGGGTGTCATTGGTTCTGGATTGAAGCTCTAGGTATGTCTAATCCTCTCCACTCTTCTTTTTTCTCAATTAGGGCTTTTATCTTGGGAAATCGTATTCTAAAGCACTAAAACCTTATTTTTGACGTGAAATATAGGTTGATTATTCAAAGAGGTGCTTGAATCAGGATCTAACACTAGTGCAGAAAAAAAAATTTACGTCGGTTATTTTTTATTATTTACGTCGGTTTTTAGGCGACGTTAATACGGACGACGTTATAAATAACGTTTTTTACGTCGGTTATTTAAAACCCGACGTAATATCCCTAACATCACGGTGGTTATCACGTCGGTTCATATAATAACAGACGTGATAAATATGTGCGGGGGGCTTTATCACGTCGGTTATTCCCTAAACCGACGTGATAAAACGCCTGGGATATCGTTTATCACGTCGGTTATGTCATAACCGACGTGATAAACCCTTCCCCTGGCCTATTATCACGTCGGTTATTTAAGAAACCGACGTGATAAAAAGGCCTGGGGAACGTTTTAGCACGTCGGTTATCCAATAACCAACGTGGTAAATCGATTCCCAGGCCTTTTAGCACGTCGGTTATATTAAGAACCGACGTGATAAAAGCCCCGGGAACGGTTTATCACGTCGGTTCTAGAAAAACCCGACGTGATAAACCCCTACCGATTTATTTACCACGTCGGTTATAAAATAACCGACGTGAAAGAAATTTTTTTTTTTTAATAATTGCACTGCTCTCACCAAAAAGCAACCAGAAACCAAACAAAAATAACCATGTCAGCCCTCCCCCAAGCCCCAACTGAACCCCACCCCTCATCTATACCCACCTAACAACCTGGCCAGCCCTCCCCCACCACATTGGAGCCCCACCACAACCCTTGGACACCCCCCCACCCCTTGGACAGCCCCCCCACCCTCATTTACACCCCCACGACCCCTAGTACAGCCTCAAACACCCATTGGACACCCCTCCCATATCCCTTGGACACCCTCCACCCCTTGGACACCCCCCCCCCCACCCCTTGGACAGCCCCCCCCACCCTCATTTACACCCCCAAGACCCCTAGTACAGCCTCAAACACCCATTGGACACCCCCCCACACCTTGACAGCCCTCCTAGACCCCTTGGACACCCCCCCCCCCCCCGACCCCTGGACACCCCCCCGAGCCCTTGGACAGCCCCAAACACCCCTTGGACACCCCTCCCATATCCCTTGGACACCCCCCCACCCCTTGGACACCCCCCCCCCCACCCCTTGGACACCCCCCCACCCTCATTTACACCCAACCGGACCCTTGGACAGAACTCCCAGACACCTTGGACACCACTCCCATATCCCTTGGACACCCCCCCCCCACCCCTTGGACACCCCCCACCCCTTGGACACCCCCCACCCCTTGGACAGCCCCCCACCCCTCATTTACACCCAACCGGCCCCTTGGACAGAACTCCCAGACACCTTGGACACCACTCCCATATCCCTTGGACACCCCCCCCACCCCTTGGACACCCCCCACCCCTTGGACAGCCCCCCCACCCTCATTTACACCCAACCGGCCCCTTGGACAGAACTCCCAGACACCTTGGACACCACTCCCATATCCCTTGGACACCCCCCCCCCCACCCCTTGGACACCCCCCCCACCCCTTCGACAGCCCCCCCCACCCTCATTTACACCCCTCGAACACTAGGACAGCCCCAAACACCCCTTGGACACCCCTCCCATATCCCTTGGACACCCCCCCCCACCCCTTGGACACCCCCCCCACCCCTTGGACAGCCCCCCACCCCCTGGACACCCCCCCGACCCCTTGGAAACCCCCCCCACCCCTTGGAAACCCCCCCATCCCCTTGGACAGCCCCAAACACCCCTTGGACACCCCTACTATATCCCTTGGACACCCCCCCACCACTTGGACACCCCCCCACCCCTTGGACAGCCCCCCCCCCCACCCTCATTTACACCCAACCGACTCCTTGGACAGCCCCAAACACACCTTGGACACCCCTCCCATATCCCTTGGACACCCCCCACCCCTTGGACACCCCCCCACCCTCATTTACACCCCCCCCCCCCCCCCGACCCCTAGGACAGCCCCAAACACACCTTGGACACCCCTCCCATATCCCTTGGACACCCCCCAAACACCCACCCACCCCCTTGGAACCTCTCCCCCCATACCAAAATCTAGACCAGAAAAACCATCAACAGTAGACCAAAACAAGAAGTAGAGAAAAATTAAACATTCACTTATATAACATTCAAAACTTACACTGTCAACTTCAAAAAAAACTAAATCCAACCTAAACGACTACGAAATACACAATTACATTGACAATATTCAAAATTACATTTTACATTACAAACAACTAAAAGTCAATCAAACCTGTAAAATAATTTGACCACTCCACTTGTAAGTGTTTGATATCTTCAGCAGTAAAGGGTTGAGGGTCATCAAAAAGCTACAAAGGAAAAGGATAGTAGTCAACGTGTATAATGAATAAATCAAATTGAAATATTATGAGAAAGATGAAATCTTACCAGGTCAAAACTCAGAACTGTCCCAGTTGTTATTATTTCATACATAAATCTTAACATGTAATATCCGCATTTGATGATGCCTTGTTGCTCATGACATTTCTGTTTGAATGAGTGTAAATTAAATATATTATTTTTATGTAATAAATCAAAATGTACAAATTATAAATGGATATTTACCTTCGCATGTACATATTTGATCTTGAAATTCCTTTTCTTTGCGCTTTTTCGAAAGTGGACCCATGCCCTGTTAGAAAATAATACGAATGGGGTAAATTTAAAATTCATTATAATATATAAAACTATTGTGAAATTGAAACTTACGTTTCCAATATATTCTTAAAACATTCTCGCACATCATCATGGAGAGAGCATATCCAATAAAGTGTTTTCTCCCTAGGGCAAAAAACCCCTAACATCCAATGATCCCTGATAAAAGGAAATTTAACGTTAGTGGTTTTTTATGTTAAAAGATACTTAACTCTTTGAGAGGGATGTGTTTCATACCTCTCACAGAAAGGAATCATCCAACACTGTGTGATTACATTCTTTTCAAATCTATCAGCAATATAAAGCATTCTTTGTTCCTCATCCAATGCACATGCTTCAGGGGAAATCAATTGTGGGTCCATGAATCCATATACATCTGTCAGCTCATTCCTCTCACAAATTTTATACAGATACCTAATACAAAGCAGACATAAGTATACATTTTTAATAAATATAACGCAAGGAAAAGGTGTTAAGACTTACATGATAAAAATTTGCACCACGTTGATGCCCAACTTATCTCCAGTGACAAACTCCATGATATCAGTTTTCATAATCCCCACACATAGTTCACGTCCACAGACATGTGCTTCCATTGTAAAGTCATAATGATCCGCCAACAAATTTGAATATCTTGACAATTTGTCAAGACTGCTAGTATCTGCATCTGATGTCATAGCTATCTGTCATTGTTTTTTTCTATACAGTATTTCTTTACCTTTGAAGTATTCCTGTAAAAATAAATTGAAAAATATATTAGTTTTCAAATGATAAAACATTAATAAAAATATAAAATAAAAGATATAACATCCATTCCTCTATGGTAATGAGTCGAAGAAGTCTGGATGGCCAAAGTAAAAAATGGCCGATACTATGTCCAACTGTCGTCACCTCATCTGTAGGTAATGGTATCCGAGCTGATCTATCTATAATATCCTGTACAGTGACCCTCTGATTCTCTACCTCTAACTGTTGATGATGAACTGTATCTCCTATACAATATACCATCCCATATGCAACTATATGATGTTGAGGATCATCAACATACAACTCACAATAAGTAGGTAGCTGCGGCGGAGGAGGAGGATCAAAAATGGGGTCCGCAGGCTGAGGTGGGGGAGTGGGAGCTACTGGGAGAGGTGGAGTGGGAGCTGCACCCTGAAATTGTCTTTGCAAGTCTGCAAACATTAACTGCACCGATGCTCTAATCTTTTCCTCCATTGTCGCATTAATATTATGGACTTCAGCCTCCAAGGATTCTATTTTTTTTTTATAAACTCCCTCAACGTTAGAAGTTGAGGAACGTGGCAACACTTTTCTTACCGATACACCTGCCGGATATCCTCTTACACGGCCAGGATGTTCGGGCTTTCCCAATGCCACAGATAAAATATCTTCCCTCCCAGATGGTGTAAATGTCCCCTGTGAACTCTGCTCCTCAAGAGAGTCCTGTAATAATTAATTGAACATTTCTATAATGATTGGAAATATATGACGAAAATAGTAAACTTAAATAAATAAAATAGATATCTTACAATCCTCTCAACTACGAGTCTCGATTCTTCCGAAAGATATTGTCCTTTTTTGCCCTTCCGAGCTCTTTTCCATTTCTCATGTCTAGATGGAGGGGATGGAGGGGCCACCTCTCCAGAGCTTGAAGACTCGGCTCTTAGTTGTTGAAATTTTTCTTCCATCATTTGTTCTTCCAATAATGCATACCCTCCCCGAGATAAACTATGAGGGTATACATTTTTAGATTGGATCTCTTGATGAGATTTCCTTGTTTGCTGTAAATTAAGAATAATTAATCATTAACAAAACAATAATAAGATCATTTATATAAGAAAGCTTATAAAAGTTTACATTGCCCTTACCAAAAATGATTCTTTTCTTCTACTTTCAAAAAATTGTCTCCATGTGTCTTCATCTATAAAAGGATATATACGACATGGATTCTCACGACTCCTATGACCATAAATGAAATCAGATGAGAGGGTTGATTTGAAATCCCTCCATCTCCTAGCAGCCAACGATAAGCATTTCTTCCTGACTCCTCCAGTGTCAGGAATATCAAATGTCATCTGATAAAAAAGAGGTTAAAAATATTATATATACTAGAAACATTTAAAGAACAGTCAAACAATAGAAAAAGATCTTACCAAAATGGTCTCCAACAGCTGAGAAATTATCGCCTTATCCACACTTCTCCAATCATCATAGAGAATGCTTACTTTGCTCTTAGCCTGAGTTGCTACAAAACCCTTAAAATCATTAGCATTTGGACCTCTAGGAAGATCATCATCATCAAACTCCACGACTATCCTCTCCTCCTTCGTACGAGCAAGTGATAATTTTGGTAAACGTGTTCACCCACGCTTACCAACCTTTGAACTCTTTTTCGTAATAGGAGCATGTGAATGTTCCTCCCCAGATGTATGACCAATATGCTCATCTCCAGAATCATGTGGCTGATCAACTGATTGATCTGTCATTTTCCTTCAAATCAAAAAAACAAACATTAGTTCACAAATAGAAAAGTGTACTAAATTACATAATAGTAAACATTGGTAATATGGTAAGCATGTTAAACAATGATAAACATGGTAAACACAGGCAAAAGGTTGCCAAGGAGTTGGCCCAAGAAAGATGAAAAGTGGACTCACTGAGTCCACCGGTCAGCCGGTGTGAGCTCACCGGCCAGCCGGAGGACCCAGGCAGTAGACTTGCCCACTGCCTGGTGCCACCGGCCGGCCGCTGGCTCACCACCGGCCGGCCGGTGGACCAGAAAGCCTTCCTGTCTGGACCACCGGCCGGCCGCTGGTGATCCAGACAGAGAGGAAGGCTCTCTGTCTGGTCCACCGGCCGGCCGGTGGTGATCTAGCGGCCGGCCGGTGGTCCAGACAGAGAGCCTTCCTCTCTGTCTGAACCACCGGCCGGCCGCTGGCTTAGCACCGGCCGGCCGGTGGACCAGACAGAGCTTTGTTCTGGACCATCGGCCAACCGGTGATCCACCACCGGCCAGCCGGTGCGCCCAGGACTTCTCCTCTTTACGGTTTTTATTGTTTTATCGTTTTGGTTTGATACATGTTTTAATAAGTAAAAAATTTACAGTATCTAACATTATATGAAAAAACTAAATGTAAACAAGAAATAAACTTGTGTTACCTGTAATTTTAGGAATGTACAGTTGGATTGTTTTCCCAAATTCCTTCGTCGTGATCGTTCCTTATGGCACAAACCATGTCTTCAACATACTCATCATTATGTTCTGTTAATCTTTCCATGGAAGTAGGGATCTCACAAAAATCAGCATCTTCATCAAATTCATCCTCACCAACATATTGGTTTTTCCCTTGTAAAACAACAGCCCACTGCAAATCTGATTGATCTACTACATAGAAAATTTGTTTGGCATGTGTTTCCATTATAAAAGAATCAGCTGTGTCTTCCAATCTATTCAGATTAACAAGTGTCATTCCAAATTCATCGTGTCTGACACTGTTGTTACCGATAAACCATTTACAGTTAAAAACGGGAACTTTAATTTTAAAGTAATCAGCCTCCCATATGTATTCAATCACTCCATAATATGCACTTGATGCCGAAATTGGGTTTCTGTCCTTAGCACTCGAAAAATGCATTGCTTCTGCAAACACCAATACACCACTATTCTGAACTGCACTTCTGTTTTCCTGAGCTTTCGTATGAAATGTATAGCCATTAATGTCATAAGCGGACCATGTTATCACATTTAAAGATGGACCACCCACTATCCATTTTAATGTCTCTGATACATCTGATCTACCAAGCAAGGTCTTTTTAAACCATGGCAAAAAAGTTTTGTTGTGCTCATTCAAAATCCACATTTCTTTCTTCTTTGGATGACATTGTTTCAACTCATTAATATGCAATGTGATATACGGTTGAACATCAGCTATGTTATTCAAGATGTATGATTCTAACTTCTTCATATGTTCAGCTGACAGTGATTTGACTTTCAAGCCACGAATCCCCTTTCTCTCATTATTAACCCGTTCATGGCGAGATGGAGGCAAACCTATGTGTTGCGCCGTAGCCAAGTAGCTCGTACAAAACTCTGCTACCTCCTCAGAAATATACTTTTCAATAATGGAGGCTTCAGGTCGATATGGATTTTTAACATATCCCTTTAATATTTTCATATACCTTTCAAAAGGATACATCCAAAGAAGATATACAGGTCCACAAAGCCTTATTTCTCGAACCAGATGAATCATTAAATGCACCATCATATCAAAAAAAGTTGGAGGAAAATACATTTCCAAATGACAAAGTATAAAAATTGCATCCTTTCCCAAAATGTTCAAAGCATTCACATCAATCGCCTTGTTGCAAATTGAATTGAAAAAATAACACAACCTCATTATAGTCTTTCTGACACGGATGGGCAATATTCCACGCAGTGCAACTGGTAGAATTTGTTGCATCATGACGTGACAATCATGTGATTTCATACCTATCAACTTCAAGTCTTTCAATGAGACAAAATTTTTTACATTTGAAGAATAACCTTGAGGCACTTTGATATCATGAAGACAATGACAGAAGCTACTTTTCTCCCTCTTCGATAATGTATGACAAGCCGGGGGAAGAAATGTTCGTCTTCCTTTAGGAGTGGGAGCTAACTCCAAACGTATTCCCATTGACAGTAGGTCTAACCTTGCATTCAACCCATCTTTTGTCTTTCCTTTAATATCTAGCAATGTTCCGATCAAAGAATCACAGATATTCTTCTCCACGTGCATGAAATCAATATTATGTTTGACTTCATGATACCTCCAATATGGTAGCTCAAAAAATATTGACCTTTTCTTCCAAATATGTCTATCATTACCAGATTTCTGTGTCTTTCCCAATGTCACATCAAGGTTTTTCACCCTCTCAAAATACAATTCTGGGGATAAAGGTTGAGGAGCAGTATCAAATTCTTGTGAGCCATTGAATGCCTTTTTTAGTCTTCTATAAGGGTGATCCATAGGCAAAAACTTTCGATGACCCATGTACACTGTTTTCCTCCCATGATGCAATTGACAATATGACGTCTGTTGTTCGCAAATTGGACATGCTTTATGCCCTTTAACATTGTATCCAGACAAATTTCCATATGCTGGGAAGTCATTTATAGTGAATAGAAGCACTGCATGCAGTTGAAAATATTCCATTTTATAAGAATCATACACCCTAATACCATCAGCCCATAACAGTTTCAAATCATCAATCAGCGGTGACAAGTATACATCAATATCATTGCCGGGTTTCTTTGGACCAGAGATCATGATACTCAACATGACATATTTGCGCTTCATACAAACTTCAGGAGAGAGGTTGTAAATTACCAATAAAACAGGCCATGAACTATGTGTGCTACTGAGGGTTCGGTATGGATTCATTCCATCTGTGCACAAGCCTAGTCTCAGATTTCTAATTTCATTTCCAAATGTAGGGTACTGGGCATCAATTTTCTTCCATTGTGGACAATCAGCTGGATGACGTATTTTTCCATCACATACCCGCTCATCAGCATGCCATCTTAACCTTTTTTCATCATGTGAATTAGCAAATAAACGTTTGAAATGAGGAATTATAGAAAGATACCAAAATACCTTTGAAGGGAGCTTTGTAATCTCTACATCAGCTTGTGATTTTTCTTTCACCTTATACCGTGATGTCCCACATTTAGGACACTCTTTCAGAAATTCATATTCCTTCCTATATATAATGCAGTCATTCGGACAGGCATGTATTTTCCTGTATCCCAATCCCATCGGGCATAATATTTTTTTGGCCTTATAATGTGAATCTGGAAGATCGTTATCTTTTGGAAGAATGTCTTTCATCAATTATAGCAGCTCTGTAAAACTTCTGTCACTCCATCCATGTTTCGCCTTCAGGTTAATCAATCTTAACACCATCGACAAAACCGTAAAATCTGTACAACCAGGATATAATGGTTTTTCGGCATCACCATATAGACGTGCAACTGTCGGTTCTATCTCAATTTGTTCTGCTACAATATCGCGAATCATTTCTTCAATTCCATCGGAGTTACCATCTTGCGATTCATTATCATCAGTGACATTCTATCCAGTTTTGCCATGCCAAATCCAAGGGTTGTAACTCGGATTGAAACCATGACAAATCAGATGATCTTTTATCTCTCTACTTTTCAACTTCTTCATATTCAGACATTTCAGGCATGGACAGAAAAAAATGTCACTACTTGGAACATTTCGTTTAGCAAATTCCAAAAGGGCATCAACACCTTCCTCATATTCATTGCTCATTCGATGTGCCGTAATCCAACTTTGACTCATTATTACCTATAACAAATAGCAAAAATATATATATTTATTAGATAAGACAAATATATGTTTATATGAAAAAAATCATAATTTGAATGTAAACAATTTTGAAATATAAAACAAATCGATGTGTAAACCCCCCTGGACACCCCCCAACCCTCTGGACAGCCCCCCCCCCACCCCTCCTAAACACCACCCCCACCCCCTACCCCCTTGGACACCCCCCTGGACACCCCCAACGCCCACCCACACCCTTGGACAGCCCCCCACACCCACCCACCCCCTTGTAAACCCCCCTGGACACCCCCCGACCCCTCTGGACAGCCCCCGACCCCTCTAGAAAGCACCCCCACCCCTCCTGGACACAACCCCCCACCCCCGACCTGCTTGGACACCCCCCTGGACACCCCCCAACCCTCTGGACAGCCCCCGACCCCTCTGGACAGCCCCCACCCCTCCTGGACACCACCCCCCACCCCCTACCCCCTTGGACACCCCCCTGGACATCCCCCAACCCTCTGGGCAGCCCCCCCACCCACCCGGACAACCCCAAATAACCTCTGGAGAGGCCTCCACCCACTTGGACAGCCCCCCACACCCATCCACCCCCTTGGACAGCCCCCCACACCCATCCACCCCCTTGGACACCCCCTGGACACCCCACCGACCCCTCTTGACAGGCCCCCACCCCCTTGGACAGCCCCCCACACCCACCCATCCCCTTGGACACCACCCTGGACACCCCCCGACCCCTCTGGACAGCCCCCGACCCCTCTAGAAAGCACCCCCACCCCTCCTGGACACAACCCCCCACCCCCGACCTGCTTGGACACCCCCCTGGACACCCCCCAACCCTCTGGACAGCCCCCCACCCCTCCTAAACACCACCCCCCCACCCCCTACCCCCTTGGACACCCCCCTGGACACCCCCCAACACCCACCCACACCCTTGGACAGCCCCCCACACCCACCCACCCCCTTGTAAACCCCCCTGGACACCCCCCGACCCCTCTGGACAGCCCCCCGCCCCTCCTGGACACCACCCCCCACCCCCTACCCCCTTGGACACCCCCATGGACATCCCCCAACCCTCTGGACAGCCCCCCCACCCACCCGGACAACCCCAAATACCCTCTGGAGAAGCCGCCACCCACTTGGACAGCCCCCCACACCCACCCATCCCCTTGGACACCACCCTGGACACCCCCCGACCCCTCTGGACAGCCCCCGACCCCTCTAGAAAGCACCCCCACCCCTCCTGGACACAACCCCCCACCCCCGACCTGCTTGGACACCCCCCTGGACACCCCCCAACCCTCTGGAAAGCCCCCCCACCCCTCCTAAACACCACCACCCACCCCCTACCCCCTTGGACACCCCCCTGGACACCCCCCAACACCCACCCACACCCTTGGACAGCCCCCCACACCCACCCACCCCCTTGTAAACCCCCCTGGACACCCCCCGACCCCTCTGGACACCCCCCCGCCCCTCCTGGACACCACCCCCCACCCCCTACCCTCTTGGACACCCCCCTGGACATCCCCCAACCCTCTGGACAGCCCCCCCCCCCCCCCCCCACCCGAACAACCCCAAATACCCTCTGGAGAGGCCGCCACCCACTTGGACAGCCCCCCACACCCATCCACCCCCTTGGACACCCCCCTGGACACCCCACCGACCCCTCTGGAGAGGCCGCCACCCCCTTGGACAGCCCCCCACACCCACCCATCCCCTTGGACACCACCCTGGACACCCCGCGACCCCTCTGGACAGCCCCCGACCCCTCTAGAAAGCACCCCCACCCCTCCTGGACACAACCCCCCACCCCCGACCTGCTTGGACACCCCCCTGGACACCCCCCAACCCTCTGGACAGCCCCCCACCCCTCCTAAACACCACCCCCCACCCCCTACCCCCTTGGACACCCCCTGGACACCCCCCGACACCCACCCACACCCTTGGACAGCCCCCCACACCCACCCACCCCCTTGTAAACCCCCCTGGACACCCCCTGACCCCAAATCCATGCACCTATGCCATGGTTGTGTGTGAATAAAGTAGTAACAACTGTAAAAGGGCAACCCATCCAAATGGACACGCCCCAACCCTCTCGGGGATTTATAGAAAACGATGAAAAATTAGTGAAATCATAAAATTACTCAATATTGCAAGTCGAACAAAAAGATCTAGGGATGATAAATAAGATTATGGTGCCAAAACTAGTTAAAAGGGTTCGCAATCGAATAATCTTAGCTAGTTTCAACAAAAAAATCACAACACATATATATATACTATCCGCGAAAAAAAACGAACGAGTGGGAGGATTACCTGAGTGCTGCGAGTTTAGATGACTGATCCGATGAGATTAAATATGAGAAACGATGATCGCAAAACGAATCTAAACCAACGAAATGGACGAGCCAATTCGGGTTTACGCGCGAGAGAGACGAGTCGCGACTGTCGAAGGTAAACTCGCGAATGACAATCCACGGGTCTGGGTAAATTTTTAATTGAGTTATCACGTCGGTTATTCAATAACCGACGTGATAATTGTTTTAAAAACATTTATAACATTGGTTATTTCAATAACCGACGTAAAAACCTTCCTCCGATTCATTTTTTACGTCGGTTATTTTATAACCGACGTTATAAAGGGCTCAAAATCCGCGTTTTTTTACATCCGTTATGGAATAACCGACGTCAAAAACATCTGCGGATTCTTTTTTTACGTCGGTTATTTTATAACCGACGTAAAAAAGCCTTCAAAAACCGCGTTTGTTACGTCGGTTATTCAATAACCGACGTAAAAAGGCCTTCGAAAACCGCGTTTTTTACGTCGGTTATAAAAATAACCGACGTAATAAACGAAGCCGCGCGATTAATAACGTCGGTTATACAAATAACCGACGTTAAAGGTGTACCGAACACAGGTTTTTACGTCGGTTAAGAAATAACCGACGTAAAAAACCTCGTTTTACATATTATGACGTCGGTTTTATATAACCGACGTAAAAAATGGTGACGTAAAAAATGTTTTCTGCACTAGTGTAAGGCTAAGTATGGGAGTGCATTCATCATCTTATTTGAGTTAGGTAGTCTACAAGTTATATCCCATAGTGTTAAATGTGAATTTGTGTATTAGTGTTGTGTCTTTGGTTCCACCTTGTTGTAAATTGACACATTTAGGGAGATTTGGTAAAAATAAGCATTAAATAATGAATTAAACCCTTCATGATATTCATGGGATGCATTGAGTATTATTTTACTAATTTAGGTCCACCCACGGGGTGCATCAATTTTCTGTAACCTAGAAATTGGTAACGATAACTGTAGAGTTGTCGTGTGATAATGTAGAGCCCCTTTTGAACTTGATAAAATTCTTATTTAAGTTAAAAATGTAATATTTATAGATACGACTAATTTATATATGGATTAAGGGGTTGTTTGGAATTTCATGACAGTAAGTCAATTGGGTTAAGGTAGGGATGTGTTAAATGAATTATGAAATAAATCAAAGTTCCTAAGAAGGCTAGTACATATATAATAATGAATATGGTAAATTTTTAATGCCTTTTGAATTGAGAATTATGTTAAATTGGTTATCACAAGGGAATTAATTAATATGTTAAATGGTTGGTAAAGAGATAATTATTGAATATTACTATTGGGTTGGGGAATGAGCATGGGGTTTGGTTAAATGGGTACGTAATATAATTGGAAAATGTGTTAATGGGTTATAGCATGATTTTAATTTATATATTATTATTAGGTATTTTTATTGATATGTGTGTTGATTTTGAATGAATTTTGATATGGTGTGTGCTTAATGTATATATATAAAGCATGTTCACATGGATTTGTAGTGTGGTCTATTGACTGGGGTTTTGTGCCCATGGGTTGAGTTAGACTAAGGATCTAAACTCAAACCCACAATTCATGGGTTAAGGTTAGGGACATAGCTTTATTCCCCTAATGGTATCATTCCACCCGTACTGAAGTTCTTAAGTGAGTATTATGTATTTTTGGTGACATTTTAATCCTTAGTGAGATAGGGACTTGGTTTATCTTGGCATCCTTAACCCTTTTCTAAATTATGTAAACGCCTAACCCATGGAACACATGTTGAGATTAGATTATGTAATGAAAATGATGTACATGATGAAAATTGTAACAATGTTAGAAATGGGTAAAGTAAAGATTTTTAACCATTGGAACTTGAGTTATCCTTTTTGTTTACTTGTCATTTATTTAATATTTAAATTAAATATCTATTTAGACTAGATATTTTGTAGACACTATTGGTGGTGTCCTACTGAGTTTTACTCACACCCTTCTCGGGCACCATGGGTACCTGAGCATATTTCATGGTTGTAGGTCAGGACAAGGGAAAATACTTATGCTAGGGTGTTGAGTTGGGAATCAAGAATGCATGTATGAGGTTTTAGACATGGAGTTGGGACCTATTTGGGGATTCATCTATTTTAATTATTTTGGGTTTCTTTTCCAACACATTTGGGCACTCTTATCATGGAATACAATATTTATTGTTGGTTGTGGTTTTTACTCAGTTTGGGAGATTTTTTATTATGCATGTTCTTAGGTTATTATATATTGTTTTTGCTAATTAAATTATTATATGTTGTGACATACTATAGTAAATAGGGTATAATATCCCCACATGACTTATGGACCCTTCTCGCTAGTAAGTAACCTTCGGTGTATGGGGAGGAAAACTTGAGGTCATGTGATGACCTGGATCGGAGAATCATTTAGTGTCTTCCAAGTTGTGGATGTTACAAAGTGGTATTAGAGGGGTTCTTTTCTGTGCTCTTACTATTTGGGGTGGTATAAGGGAAATTAAGATGTGTTGGGCCTTGGAAATGAGATCATGCTTGGGAGTATCTAACCCATGTATGATGGAAATCCCAAGTCACTTAGGGTGGGAATTATTTTTTTTGGTGTGCATTGTGACATTTGATGATATTTCACTATTGTGTGATGCACTTATTGTGTGATGGTTATTTCTCATGATATTTTTCTCATGGTCAAAACGACATGAGGTTGTGCATCCATGAATCATACTAGGAACCTAGGTATATAAGTGACTTGAATCACATTAAGAACACACAATATGGGTGTGTGGGGTACGAAAAGTAGAATTCATTTGATCTTCTTGAAAATTTGAAGAATGTTGTGACTAACAGAATGATTCAAATGGGTAAGAAGGGAAAAAATATAACTAATGGTTAAATAAACTTTATTAATTAAAGGTTTTATGTGAGTTAAAAATATTTATTGTAACATGTTTAAAAATGGGGAAATGTTCCTAGGAGGAAAGGTTTTCATTGGTAGTATGGAAATAGTTTTATAATGGTGACCAATATAATACTAGATTCCATTTAATTTTGCATAACCCATTATTATCCATGAACCATGGTAGGGATGCTCGATCGTAGCATTTTTAATGTGATGATGACCTTTGGAAAAGTGTATGTGAATGGGTTATTTATTTCTAGTATAGAGCCTCCTTTTATATGAATTGTGGAAGATTTATATCATGTGTTCTAAAGTTTGGGTTTGGCAATATAGAAAATGTCACAAAAAAGACATGTCCTGGTTGGACAATAAGAGGATGTTTCTGAGACTGGTTCTTTAGTAGTAGAGAAATAAAATGTGGATAACTATGGTAATAAGGAAAATAAGTTCCATGAGAACTTTTCATAGTTCATGCAGATGATGGAACGGGAACCATGGAGGGTTGTACGAGTATGTTCAAGCTGAATAGATAGTTTCAATTGAAAACCCCTCTTACCTTTACTATAGAGGGTGGATAATAGGAATTTTAATTATATATAGAGTCCATCTAGAATATTCTTGACTATCTGGAGACTCCTTCTAAAAAGTAAGTCGAGTTATTGGTCTATATGTTGCAAGGTCAAGCAAAGCATTGGTGGGACATCATGATTTAGACAGAGCAGACTGAAGGAATGATATGAAAATATTTCAAGTAAATGTTTCTAGAACACTAATACCCAGATACCTTAAAGCAAGATAAGGATATGGAGTTTATGAGTTTGACCCAAGGGGCTATGTCAGTGATGGATTATGCTAGTTGTTTCACTGACTTTCATCACTTTGTTTTAGCATTGGCATGAGATGAGGAATATATGGAAAAACGTTTCCATGATGGGCATAGGGATGAGATGAGGTTTTGGGTGAATATAATCTGTTTGAAGAGTTTTGTAGAAGTAGTGCATCAGGACCTTATCTCAGAAGGTAACTTTAAGGGAGCTTCATGTAGTGGACTTATGTTACCACTTGGGCAGACGAGTGGTGTGACTTACGAGGGTAGGAATCATCATTTCAAGAGTTTCAATTAGGTTGAAAGTGAGAAAAGTATTCAGAAGATAGGGACAACCTCTTAGGGTGGAAATCAGGTGTTTTTTTACCAATGTGGAAGACTGGGGCACATGAGCGGTTAGTGTCCCTGACCATTAGTTGAGTTCTGGTCATGTGTCATGTTGGGACACATATAGAGGTTTTGTTGTAACCCTTGATAGCTAGGTATGGATAGATTTCATAGGAATATTATAAGTCCAGGAAGGGGGTTAGTTACCCCATATCAGGTAGGTAGTTTGAGTTCCATAGGATGTACTAGTTGGGGTGGTGGGCATAGTACTCTTAGGTGAAATAATCTATAACAGAAAGGCATTGAGGTGTTGGGTACTCAGGTTGGGGACAAGGGAAGAGTGACAGGTCAGCTTCACACAGTTCATTATACACCTATAGGTGGAGATGCTTGACCATGTATTGTTTGAGGTAAGATCTTTATAGCTTCCATGCTTGCTAGTTCTTTATTTGAAATAGGTTCCACACACTCTTTTACCTCTTCTCATTTTGTAGTTGTGTTGGTCCTAATAGTATAACGTGTATGGGGGTTTCTGTAAATTGATACTCTATTAGGGATGTGAGCAGAGGATATCAGATAATGTGAGGGTTATTATTTAGAGGTTGGTGGGCTTCATTTTATTTTGAACTTTTTCATCCTAGAGATTTCATGTTCTGGACATATTTTGAGAATGGATTGGTTGGGGTTATACTATTTTTGTATCGAATGTTACCATTGTCAGGTAATGTTCATGTCTCGTAAGGGAGACATGTATTTACTTCATGGAGATTGGGATGTTTGATAAGGCTATATAGGTACAGTTTTCCTACAATTAGGATAACTTACAGGCCAAGTGGATTGTCTTTTACTTGATGATTTAGGATTAGAGAAGCATTCCTTTCTCCCTATAGTGGATGGTTTTTAGGATGTGTTTTCTGAGGACTTCTCAGGGTTTCCACCCAATATAGAGGATGGGTTCATGATAGAGTTACTACTAGGATCAAATGAAATTTCCATTCTTCTATATAGAATGGTATTGGAAGAACTCCATGAGCTTAAAATTTAGTTGGAGGTGTTAGATAATAAAGTATTTATTCATCCTAGTACGTCACCTTGGTGATATCAAGTGTTTTTTTCCAACAAGTTTGATGGGTCATTGTAGTTGTGACTTCATTATAGAAAGATGAATCAAATGAAATTCAAGAATAGATATCCTCTCCCTTGAATTGATGATCTGTTTGAACAACTTAGAGTTACTTCATTGTTTCCTAAGACTGATTTAATTTATGGGTATCACCAGATGAGGGTGAGGCCTTCGGATATACCACAGATATCCTTCAGAAGAAGGTAAGGATTATATTAGGATGTGGTGATGTTGTTCAGGTTAACCAAAGTGGCTACAGTGTTCATGGATTTAATGAATCAAATATTTCACCTTTATCTAGATTAGTTCATAGTTATATTCATTGATGAAATCTTGGTGTACTCTAAAACGCATGATGATCATTCCAAACATCACGACATTGTATTGAGTACAATAATAGAGAATTATCTATATGACAAGCTATCCAAATATCAATTCTAGATTGATAGGGTGAATTTATTAGGTCATATTATCTTTGAGTAAGTAATTTTAGTGCACCCAGAGAAAGTACAGTCGGTTGTGTCTTTGGAGCATCCCAAGAATGTTTCTGATGTCTAAAGTCTTATGGGTTTAGTGGGATGCTATTGAAGGTTTATCAAATATTTATCTTGTTTTTTAACACCACTTTTAGGCATGACCAAGAAAGGTATTAGGTTTTAGTGGTATAAGGCTTGTCATAATTCTTTCCAAGAGCCGAATAATCAATTGACTACCACACCAATCTCGATATTACCTGAACCAGGTAATAAGTATACTTTGTTTTATGATGCATCTGTATCAGTCTAGGAGAAGTGTTGATACGGGATGATTGGTTTGTTGTGTATGGTTCATGGTATTTGATGTGTACTGAAATAAATTATCCTAAACATAATTTTGAATTGGATACAGGGCTCATTCCTTAAAATATTGGTGGCATTACTTGTTGGTAAAATGGTTTGTGGTGTATACCAACCACCAAAGTATTAAGTACATTTTCTCTCAACATTATCGGAATCTTCAGTAGAGAAATGTGTTGAGTGCATGAAATCCTTTTATTTTGAGATATTTTATAAATTGGGAAAGGTAAATAGTGTTTCAGATACTTTGAGTCATAAAACTCAAAGTATGGTTGTTCAAGAGTCCAGATCTGAGTGGAAGTTGATGGAGTTTTTTGCAAAAATACACTTGGTGTCATGGGATGGCCAAGGAAATATGAACCTTGCATCCATAGTAGTTGAAATCATGATTTTAGTCCAGGTCAACGAGGGTCATCTTGAATATTTGAAGTGTTTTTCCATGAAGGAAAGTATGAAATGTGGGGAGTCACCTTCTAGTTGGATTTTTAGTGATGATGGGTTTGTTTGTGTATGTGGTCATGTTGTGGTGCCAATGGGTATGCAATAATATTTGATGCATGAGTTTCATGAATTTAAGTGGGAAGTATATCCTAGTTTTACTATGATGTATCATGATATTTGTAGGCGATGTTGGTGGGTGGGAATGAAGAATGATCTTTTAGGTTTTAGGGTGTGATTCCTTACCTATTAGCATGTGAAGGTCGAGAGTTAGTTCTAGGGTGGTTTGTTACATCCATTTCCCATTACTAAATGGAATTGGGATCATGTAATGATGGAAATTGTAGTGGTTATTCTAAGGATTCCTCATAAGAGTGATGTAATTTAGGTAGTTGTGGATTAGTTGACTAAGGTGTCCTATTTCATTCCGATCTAAGAGACTATCATTGTTGATTAGTTGGGTGAATTATATGTTTGAGAGACAGTGTGGTGGAATGGTGTGCTAAGAAATATAGTTTCATATCATGATTCGGATTTCACTTCATGATTCTATCCAGGATTATAGTAGGTTCTTGGTACCCAGGTGTTCTTGAGTATAGTTTTTCACCCATAGATGGATGGTTAGTCAGAGCGTATGATTCATGTTTTATGTGGCTTGTTGAGGGCTTGTGTCCTATATTTTCATGGTTTGTGGTAAGAAAACTTATTTCTTATTGAGTTTTCCTACAACAATTGTTTTTGGGATACAATTCAAATTGCACCATTTGAGTAACTCTATGGGAGACTATGTCGATCTTTGTTATGTTAGTTAGAGGTGAGAGAGTCTGAGCTATTGGGACTGAGTCTCATGTATGAGACGTCAGAAAAGATTTAAATAATTTATAAACATATAGAAAGGGCTCAGTGTAGGTATAATTTGTAAACATATCAGCATCATAGACCTCTTGAGTTTATGGTGGGTGATAGTGTGTTTCCTCGAGTGTCTCCAAGGTTGGGTCACCATAAAATTCAGAATAGGGAAAGTTTTCATCCAGGTATGTGGGGTCATTTTAGATTATGGAGATTTTCAGACAAATGGCTTACTAATTAGATCTTCTATAGTGGTATAGTGTAATGAATGATGTTTTTTATGTTTCAAAGCTTCGGTAGTATCACCCTAATCCATATCATGTGGTTAATGTTGAGGATTTTGATCTTGAGGTTGATGTGTCCTTTGAGGATCATATGGTTTATGTTGCGAACCATAGTGAGAAAGCCATGTGAGGAAAGGTTGTTCCTTTGGTTAGAGTTTTTTGGAAACATGGGAATGTTTAGGAATAAATGTGGGAGTGGTAACAAGATATAATATCCTAGTTTCATGATATATTTTCTTCCAAAACTCAGTAATTCTTGGGAGCACTACTCAAGGATGATCCATTATAAGGTGGGGATGTTGTAAGATCCTAAAATTCGTAGAGGTATATTTTTTTAATTTTGGTTTCAATATCTTTTTTTATTGATGAAATATTTCCTAGGATTATGAGGGGACTTAGGGGTTTTTCACGGTTTGGGCCATAAAATAAAGGAAAATTGGGCCAACTTGGGCAAGGCGCATGGTTGGCACATGGCTAAGTAAACCATATGACCTTCTCAGGAAAACTATGAAACCTTAAATAGAGGTGTTCAACACTATTTAAACGTGGTTTTCAAACCATGTGAGGTTCACTAGGTAATTATTTGACCCAACCTCTCTTAGACAGTGTATTTCATACAGTTTTTTCATGATATGGGAAACCATGCGGGTAAACTGTGTGCCCCTTTAAAAGTTAAAAATTTTGCGGTTTTTCCATCTCAATATTTTTAATATTCTACCTAATTTCATCTTTCTTTATTCTATATCCATCCCTAGTGACTAACCAAAACCCCCATGGGGTCCTAAGGATCAATTTACCTCATTTCTAGGTTGTTTAGATCATTGTTGATTGCAAATTGAAGCTTTGGGTAAGTCTAATCCTCTCCACTCTTCTCTTTTTCGGATTAGGGCTTGTATCTTGGGAAATCTTCTTTTGAATCCCTAAAACCTTATTTTTCGAATGGAATATAGGTTGAGGCTTCACGGGGTTCTTGAATATGGATATAATGCTAAGGATTGTAGTGTGTTCATTTTCATATTTTATGTAGGTGATCTACAAGTTATATCCTATATTCTTAAATGTGGATTTGTGCATGAGTGTTGTTTCCTTGGTTCCACCTTATTGTGCTTTGATGAATTTAGGGATATTTGGTAAAAATAAGCATCTAAATAATTAACTTCACCCCTTTTGATCCTTATGGAATTAATTGAGTATAATTTTACCAATTTAGATCCACCCATGGGGTACGCCGATTTTCCCAAACCTAGAAATTAGTAATGTTAAGTGTAGAGTTTCTATCCAATAATGTAGATCCCTTGTTTGATATGTTAAAATACTTAGTTGAGTTGAAAATGGAATATTGATATTTGTACTTAGTTTTGATATACATTAAGGGGATGTTTGGAATATAATGAAAATGTGTTAATTGGGTTAAAGTGGGGTGTGTTAAATGGATTATGAAATAAGTCAAAGTACCTAAGAAGGCTAGTATATATATAATGATGAATATAGTAAATTGGTGATGCCTTGTGAATTGAGAATTATTTTAAATGGGGTTTTATAAGGTAATTAATGAGTATGTTAAATGGTTGATAAAGAGGGAATTATTGAACATGCCTAATGGGTTGGGCCATGAGAATGAGATTTGTCTAAATGGGTAGATAATATAATTGGAAAATGTGTTAATGGGTTATGGAATAATATTAATTCCCATGTTATTGTTATGAATTGTTATTGATATCTGTGTTGATTTTGAATGGTTTGTGATATGGTATGTGGTCAATGTATATATATAAATCATGTGAACATGGTTTGGTAGTGTGGGTATTCATTGAGGTAATGTTCCCCTGGGTTGAGTTAGACTGAGGTTCTAAAATCCACCCACAATACATGGGTTAGGGAAGGGGACAGAGCTATATTCCCTTAATGCTTTCATTCCACCCAAACTAAGGCTTTGAGGTGAGGATTATATATTTCTGGTGACATGTTTTTCCCTAGTGATATAGGTACTTCATTTATCCTCTTAAATTTAAATGTTGATTTCCTTAACCCTTGTGTGAATAATGTAAATGTATAACCCATGGAACACATGTTCAGATTAGATTAAGTAATGAAAATGATATACATGATGATAATGGTAACAATGTTATAAATGGGTAATGTAAAGTTTATTAACCATTGGTACCCAAGTTTTTTTTTTAATTTTAATTTATTTATAATTTCATGTAGTATCTATTTAGACTGGATATTTTTTTGAAATTATTGGTGGCACCCTACTAAGTTGTACATGCACCCTGCTCGGGCATTGTGGGTACCCAAGCATATATGCAGGTTAAGAAAAGGTAAAATTTCTATTCTAGGGTGTTGAGTTGGGAATGAAACATACATGGATGATGTTTCGGATTGGAGTTAGGACTTGTTTGGGGATTCAGATATTGTGCTAATTTTAGGTTTATTTTATAGCACATTTGGGCACTCTTAGCCTGACGTACCATATTTATTATTGGTTGTATTTTGTACCTAGTTTGGGAGATGTTTTATTATGCATGTTATTTGGTTATTACATATTGTTTCCACTGTTTAAATTTTTATCTAATTTTGATTACTTTGGTAAGGGGTATAGTCTCCAAATGTGACTTATGAGACCCTCAACACTAATAGGAAATGTGTAGTGTATAAGGAGGTGCACTTAAGGTCATGTGAAGATCATGCTCGGGGCTCTATTTAGTGGATTCTGAGTCATGGACATTACATTCTAGAGGAGTAATGGGCATTTGGGCTACTGAAAATCGTTACTTCAAGTTTTATATTTTGTTAATTATTTATAATATGTGTATCAGTTTCATGACATGCAGCCCAAAAGATTCACAATGTGCAAGATCGACGGATTTTCTTGAGGAACACATGATGTGTATCTATTACAGGTTGTGAAACAGTTACAAGAAATGTAACAAATTAGGTCATGAAATAAGTGTAGTTGTTTTTTTAAAAGAAAATAGGGGCCTCCCCCTTTTTTGATCTAACATTAGTAGAGAGTGTATTGGAGGCTCGTGGAAGATGGTTCACCTCACTCTGTTCTTCAAATATTATGAGAATTTCATGTGTGCTTTGATGGAATTGGTGGGTAATATAATCCTATATCTTTCTTTTGTATTATTATTCTTATTTAATTCATGATTTTATGAGTTTATATTTAAGTTTATTTTTTGGTTATTCTAAATAATAGTGAAATTGACTATTTCATTTGGGGAATTTTATGTTCCTAAGAAGAGTACATCCCGAGAGGCCATCTTTATTTCACCACATGTCATTGCATCAAGGTACATCACTATAGTGAATTTCAAAAAATTCAATACTTTTAAAAAAAAAATCATTTTTCATAACACTAATTCATAGGGGTTATTCCTAATTGTGGGTTAGGATGTATTGTATACTATTGGACAATGTTTTGTCATGGATTTGGTGAGATGAGGTCAATCGGTTAGATTTTTGTTATCATTACTGTATGCATTATATCATTTAAATTTCTTATCTTGATGAGATTAATTAATTAGTTTTAATTTAATTATAATTAATTAATTTAAGATGTTCTAGTGGTGAGAAAAGACCATGCACATGTCTTATTAGCTTGGACAGGACATGGAAGCAGCTAACGGCCCTTGAAAATTAAATAGAAATATTCCTAAAGGTATTTGGTATGTCATACATAGCCTTATATATTTATTCATGTGTATGATATTATATGGATTCTTGTGTTTTACCCTAAGGTATACTCCCTAACATAAAATTAATTCTGATAAATGGTTTAAAATAAATATTTTACTTGATGAATGCCTATGGTCACAAACAACCCTATTGTTATAATCTCATCCATGACATGAGTCTATGACCATGACTGAGGATCATCTATGGGATGCCTCTAAAATATTTTTCTTTAGGATCCTAAGAGGTATCCCTTTCTTACATACTGACTTAGAGGACCTGATGATGGTTGTCTCTATTTACCAGTGGACATAGAGAATTCCCTATAAGTATACCTATTCTAAGTATTTACTTATAGGGCCTTGTGGGTGCCTCATTGTTGTTCTCACCATTAGTTGGTATGTTGGGTTTGGGTAGTGAGGGTAGTGGGTGTCACCTTAGAACCCATACTAAACTTTTAATCCCATAGGGATGTGGCAGTAGTAGCGGGTTAGTCATTCGGACACCCCCACTCTTTTCTTTATGCTTAACCTATTTACTAATGATGTAACTATGATTATAGAGGTTCTACCTAGTTCTCAATTGATGGTCCTAAAGTGACAT
This sequence comes from Viscum album, assembly GCA_963277665.1. Classification (NCBI taxonomy): domain Eukaryota; kingdom Viridiplantae; phylum Streptophyta; class Magnoliopsida; order Santalales; family Viscaceae; genus Viscum; species Viscum album. The sequence goes on along the minus strand of OY728156.1, from coordinate 1,424,041,511 downwards.
GGTTTTTTCATGCCTAGATGTGCTTCCTGGGGTTCAGCTCTATAAGCATTTTTATTTGATTTTAATATTATTTTAAATTCTAGACATACATCCTTTGATACAGTTCATTATTCCAAGAGTGATAGTTAGTTTCCTTTCATAGAATGACTTGGATGAAATCATGTTTTATGTGAGATATGATAATGATTGAGTGATAATTGGGTTTCCTTATGTATAACCCCTCGTATGGACTCAGTTGGATATTATTTATACCATTCCCCATCGATACATAGGTTCCCTTGTAGGATTCTAGAGACAGGCATGTAAGATCATGAGGTTCTGTACGCTTTCACTAGTACTTGGATTTCAATGCAGTAATTACCTATACTAACACATATGGTGAGTTGGTTTTGTATACTTTAGTGATACAAGGATTCCCATGAATTAATTCCTTGGATATACATATATGGTGATTTGATTAAGTACACATTGAGTGATTCTTGGATTCCCATTAGGTAAATCATTGGGAAAACTCATAGGTTGGGTGATTTATAAACTCCTTGAGTGAAACTTGGATTACCAAGATGGAATTCCTCGGATAGAAACATAAGCTAAATTTTTTATATTCTCCTTGATTTAAACATGGATTCCTACATAGTAATTCATTATATATACTCATATTTCAAATAAAGTACTTTAATGTTTATTTATATTTATTTGCATATTCTTTTTTAAATACCTTGAGGATCAGTTTGTCTGTATTTAGTCTCATCTACTAGATGTTATGTTATTATACATAATCTATTATTATAGTGATTGTAGGTGAGTGTGGGTGAGCCTAAGGTGAGAATATGTATCTGTAACACCCCAAGCTTCCACGGTACGTTTTCCTTCGAATAATGCGATAGCGTGTGTTGTACGCAACCTCGAGTTCTAACACACACCACAACTAATTAAACTAGCCGTTGTGGATAGTAATACCTACTTTTTGAAATCATATATATTTTATATTTCAAAATGGACTTCATTTTTGTATTCGGAATATTGAAATTAGCCTAGGCTGAAATTTTGGTACTTTTCGGATAACTTTTATATTTTGATGAATAGTGAAAATTACTAAATTTTAATTAAAAACAACTTTTTTAATCAAAATAATTAATAGTGATAAATTGTGAATTTGAGTGGTTTTAAAGTATATTTAGAATATATTTTTACCATTTAATATAATGTTGATCATTGGGCATAATTTTACAATTAAACCGAACATAAACAAGTGTCAATCTTTTGATAGTTATTACCTCTTAAAAACACGCTTTTTGTTTTGACAACGGGAATTAATTTTAAATTAATTTCTGCCACTTCTGTGTTTTGAATTTAGAAAAATGGATTCCATATTTTGAATCAGGATGTCCAAATTGTGTAAATAGGTAACTTTTATTTTTAGACATTTTGAATAATTACTGTGGTAAATATTTTATTTACCATGGTTAAGGGTAAATCCGGTAAATAAGGGTTAAAAAATAATATTATAATAATACTAAATTACCCTAAAACGTGTCTTAACCCTATTGGTTGATACATGGTCGACCATGGGCATCTTTGGGTCAATTTTGGGACCCCATTGATCCACTTGTAAGTGATAATGACACTTTATTTTAATTAAGTTAAAATGAATACAAAAATGGCATAAGCTTACATCTTTTAAAAGAACAATTTTTACATAGGGTTATACATGTTGGATTTTCGATTATAAATATTCATTAGAAATATAAAAAGATTTCCTACATAATGATATTTTATTTATAATTTTTAGACATCAAATAATTTAAATTATTAATGACACAATAATGATGCAATGTTTACCTCATTAATTAATCATTTAAATAAATAAGATTATAATGATTAACATATTAACTAAAACCTGTCCAATTCTTATTGGTTGATGTTATTTAGAATATGAGTCATCTTATCTTCGACCTCAATGATTTTGGGACCATTATAAACCGAATATAATTATATTATAAAGTAATACTTTCACTCTTTCCTAAAGAGCCCCTCCTCTCCCTTATAAAAGGAGACCACTTCTACTCATTCCTCACACATCTCAAGCCACTTGGCTCGTCCAAACTCTGCCCAACTAAGCTCCCCACATCCCTCTACTCCTCGTTGAAGCTTCCCCTTAGGCAGAAAGCATTTCAAGAAGTCCTTTGGTTCCAACCAAAGTGAGTTACCTAAATTAAAGGTAACATTTTCTCTTAAATTATTTTCAATTATTTTGCTTCTCCAACCCCCAAACTCTTTTTAGTTCCTTTATTTTGTAACAACACCAGTATCCACAATATAATATGATGTTGTTATAAGAAGGATTCAAACTACACATACACACAACTCCATCTAATGGATGATGAACATAATGTTTCTGTGGATGGAAAACTAACGCCTCACGAAACGATGATTGTTCAAATACATCTTACCGCCTCTCATGGTGGCCATTATGATGGCACTGTAATTAAATATGATATTAATGATATATATTTTATATATAAGCTTCTGTAATTCCATTTTATTTCATATCCTTATTTGTTTCATGTTGTATATACATACGATAATTTCATTTGAGGAAGTGCGGACTACCGCCCCCTTAAAATGATATGACTCGTTCATACCACACATGGAACGTATAAAGGATGGTGTTAATGAACTTAAGTAACATATATAAAATATTATATTATACTGGAATAATAATATACCTATGTATCATTTGGATTAAATTCTTTTAAAATGAAAAATTAAATGGAAGTAGCGTTCGTGCGTACGTGCGGACTACCGTCTCCACGAACGCGATGAGATTCATTGTCCATCATATCCATTAAAGTATAATTATAATTTTATGATTTAAAAATAGTATATAAGGACTTTATATCATTCTGAATATGAATAATATACATCCCATTAATAACGAATATGGCTCACATAACAAAGAATATAAAGTAAAATGAACCCGTTAACACCCGAAATGACGATAATTCTAAGATATTATTAACAAATCAATGTTAAAAGATCATATATGATATCATATTAAAGTAAATGATTCTTGTATTATTCAATAACAATTATTTCACCATTATACAGGAGGTAAACCTACCATCGACCAAGGAAAAATTACAAAGTAAGGGATTTTCTTATCTCACTTTCAATTCCGTGAGATTTCCATTGTTCACCAATTAATTATTGCATGTGGTGTACTGCCCATGATTGTATTCATTGTGTAATATAATTTAATTTATGGGTATTTACATCATCATGTTATGATACTTCTTTCATGGGTGTATGTTTCGTAAGTTACCTAATCGATAAGGGAATTTGAAATTTCAATTTCCACTCATTTGGCTTTACACATATTTCATTGATTATATTACCCCAAGATTATGTGTGGAATCACTATTCATTTGATTATGTCATAATTTCCACTCCCCTTCCTGTGGATATAAGTTTGATACACATAATCACTCCATTGAAAATTCTCAAGTCATTGATATGAATTTGATAAGAGTAGTTTTAACTCTTTCACCATTTGTTGAGTTAAACATCCAATTCGTTGGTGTTGTTTTTACAAGAATATGTGTGAATATCCTTTGATTGTTTTACACTGAATATCCAATCATATTTAGTGTATTTATATTTTTCACACATAATTATGTTGTTGATTTATCCTTAACCTAAGGATATGGTCTTTATGAGATATTTCATCTCAACATACATTCCATTGAGACTTCTTTGTTGATATACACCAAATCACTTTTATGTGGTGTATATAATGTAATTTGACATAGTATATAATGAATTACCTTTATTCTCATGATATTACAAAGTTCTGATTACCTCAATTATTTGAATTCATGTGTCTCTCTTTTGGTTAGAATCTCTAACTAAAATACCATTTTTAAATGTTTTAAAGACTTATTCATCTAAATCTTTCTCATTAATGTCCATGTTTTAAAAATGGTTTTAAGGATTTATTTATATGGACATTAAAGTTTTAAGATTAAAACTCATTTTAAAAGTTTCAAAGTGGTATGGGACACTTTGAGTCAAAAATCTATTTTTAAATGGCTTCTTGACAAATAGTGTGACTTTTAAATGTTTTCAAGAAAAGGGGGATATTTCTCTCAAATAGTTTTGATGATTATTTTCATCTATGTAAACATCCTTCATTATTCATGATTGAGGTTAATGTGATACAATACAATCTTCCATATTGTATCAAATGAGTTATATTTGACTGTGGATGTTCTATTTTTATACCATTCATGGTTTGTGGTTAAAGTATTGACATTTCGTATGCTAGTTTTAATACGAATGTTTATTTTATGCTTAAACCTATTCATATGAGGAATGCATTGGACTTAATAAGTGACGGGTGGAGCCCGCTATAGCTCCTCGATGCATCGGTAGGTCTCATGAGACAAACTAGTGTCTTGGCACAAGGCCTTGGCAAAATCTTATTTGTAGTCTTGGCATGAGGCCTTGGCTATGTGGTTATGATAGTCTGGCATTATGCATTCCATCATTATGAAAGTGGTTATTGATATTGCATGTGATCATTCGACTAGTAGAATATCCATGTGAGTAAGTAAATGGCATTATTTCATTTTACCTTTTCCATTTTATGCTGAAGTTCAAGTTTCAAAGGCTTTTGTTTTAGTTATAAATTTCCTTAAGTGTTTATGCTTATTTATGAAATCTTAAGCTATAATGTTATCCTTACTGAGCATCTGAGCTCACCCCTTTCAATGTTTTATTTTTCCCAGGATTATGAAGAAGTAATTTATGAATGACCTGCAGGGATAGTATGAGGGGATATGAAGACAAGATGTTTTTTTTATGATGTAATGTAAAAAAATTAAGGATGTATCTAGTTATTCCAAGGCTACTAAACTAATCGATCTTTCGAGACTTGATCTTTCTCGTGATCATGCCAATGTAATGTAATAATGCACCGACTCTAGGTAACTAGGGTCGGGACATTACAGTTGGTATCAGAGGAAGTTTAGTACAAACCTTGGAAGCTAGATTTAGATAAACTCTAATTAGAGCACGTAAACCTAAGATGAACTTTGAGGATTAGTATAGAAGAACTTCCTAGAATTTTGGTATTGTAGATATTTTGTGAGTTTTCCGAGCAATACATCCCTGTCTGGATACGATCAGGTAGAGGCGGCTCTGGCACAGATGTACCTAGGGGTAAAATCCGAAAACACCGCTTTGAGCTAGACTCGAACGGGAACTGGTGCACGACAACGGGCCTTGCTGCACTCTTGGTTACGACACTCCCGGGGGATATGCTTTGGTAAATTCACAAGATTAGTATAAACCATTATTAAGGTAATACAAAAAAAATGCCCCTAAGAATATATGTCGGCAAATAGATAGTGGATAACCTAGATTTTAACATAGGGTACCCCAAGTTAGGATATATTGTTCAATTACAAGATTATCCTATTATGTCTATTTTTTTTACATTGTTATTAGATAAGTATTCAAAAAACCCTAATTGTATTTTCTTTTGTTAGTTGAAACATGGAGGGAGCAAGATCACGAACAACTCTTCTCTCTCTTCCTGAAGAACTACTTACAATTATTATCCAGAAATCATGCACAGACGATGTTGAAACTTTTTCAAATGTCCAAGTTACATGCAAACAACTTTATGAGACATCCAATACCTCTAGCATTGCACGATTCTTTCAAGGATCAAGTACCGACTATGGGATAATATTGCGCTCTCAACTTTCTTACCACGCTAAGCGTGGGAAGTACCATCAGGGTCTTTTCAAATTATTCACTTTATCTCAAAATTACGATGCACTAAATGATTTTCTAGATGCTGCAGAAGATGGAGACCTTCGAGCAGCCTATATGTATCAAATTATATATTTATGTCTTTTGGGATATACGAAAACTGATTTACCAAAACCTTATTTTGAAATATTTGAAGATGAATCAGTGAGAATTTTTCTAAAAAAACATGTTAAAGACGATGTCTCAAAATTATATATAAGAAATACCTATTTTTTTATGATGCATCGATGCTTCCATCGATATAATACAAAATGGATGAGGAGTTTTTGGGTAAGGGAAGTAGATGATTTTGAAAAATTCCTGAGGTACCATTGTGACACATGAACGCATTCTACCAAAAGTCAAATCCGCCTAGTCTCTCCAGAGTTCATGTTGTGATCCACATACCTCTAGTGACAAAATACATGCCTGACCCAATGCATGTACTCACCAATGAAGAATTATAACTGGAAATCGATCTATCTTATTGTGAAGAGCCTATCAGAATTCTTCATACCAAAGATCAAGTGTTGAGAAACCGGATGACTTGTCTGGTAAAAGAACTATGGAGAAATCATAAGATGGAAGAGGCAATGTGGGAACCCGAGGAACATATGATGAAGAACCTATGTGGAAATAAATGGATGGTGAAATGTTTAAAAGTGTTAGTGCTCTTTATTGATGGGATTACTTTGGAATAATTTTCTCTTGTATGTGTAAACCTGTAATTTATCATGTGAAAATGATATCTGAGGAAGAATTATCTTTTCTGTTGCGGATATAGTTATAAATAACCATTTGGTCTTATATGATCATTGGGTTTGAGGAAATTATAAGTTATTATAATTTGGGATGAAAATGCAAGGTATGATATAATATTTGTGGTTAAATTATGTTATTTTGAGGAATTTATCTCATTTTGGTAATATTATAAAATATATTTTTTGAAAAAGGACAACACGTAGACCGTGTGACAACCCGTCGCGTCGGACAAAGCTGTGGGAATCGAACCCACAACCAAAGTGCGATTGGGATTTATCGCCTACCACTGGACTACGTGAAGTCCCTGGTTAGTATGACTATTTTTTTTGTTAAATGATTTTATTGATCAATAATAAGATGATTTGGGTTCTTATGTCTTATCAAATGAATACCCTTGGTATAGGAAAATGATTTGGTGATTAAGTGATAAATGTTATTTTGGAAGATGTTCGTTTTGTTAGGAACACTATATGCCCAAGGAAAATAGAATACAATGAGGTTTCATTTGTAGAGTAATGGTGGATTTTTATCTACATTTTTATTGTTGATTTATAGTGATTTGGGTTATTTATGGAAATGATTAACCTATAACAGAGAATATGTGATGATGTTAATTACTTTTAAGTATGTGACTTTAAGAGTATTTGATGTTATTTGGAGATACAATGTAACATGGGAGACTACATAATCAAATTCTTCTATGTTTTGGGTTTCAATATTAGTTTGGATTATATTAAAGGATTTTAAGGACAATTGGTTATTGAATGGTATCTATTTAACTTTGGGGTACTGTTGGTTTAATTTTAGAAATTAAGATTAGTGCATATTTATCTCAATGAATATCCTTTTGGGGGATCATTAGATCATTCACTTACCATTTTGTTTTTGATTAATCTTCAAAGACAATGTAAATATATGGTTTATCCTGCATGGATCATGTGATTCTAAAGAAGTTTATTCTAGCTCTTCCAATGTGACCAAGTCTTCTTGAATACTCATCGTTTAAAAAAAAATTGAGTTAGTGGTGGAAATTTATTAAAGAGTGAAAATTTACTTAAAATGTAAGTATATCTCATAATGTTCTTAGTCAATATCATAAATGAATTCCTCTTCCTTATGTAATGTAACTTTAAAAAAAAATGTTGTCCGTTTACTTTCCTACTAGAAGACTAATGGTCGTTTGTCCCAACACAAGTTTGTGGTTTTCTCATTGTTAACTTTCTCCTGATCATGATTTCTATCCCTCTCCATTAGAACTTGACACTTAGTTTATCATCCATATCCATGTTTTCTTACATGGAATCCTAGTATGGGTTATCTTGGATGACCCTTATACCTCTCTTTCTTTCTTTTAAAGTGATAGTTTTATTGACTCTTTTTCCGATGTGGGACTTTCCATTATATTCCCAAGAAAAATTTTAAAAATTGCGAGGACGCAATTTATTGAAGGAGGGGAGAATGTAACACCCCAAGCTTCCACGGTACGTTTCCCTTCGAATAATGCGATAGCGTGTGTTGTACGCAACCTCGAGTTCTAACACACACCACAACTAATTAAACTAGCCGTTGTGGATAGTAATACCTACTTTTTGAAATCATATATATTTTATATTTCAAAATGGACTTCATTTTTGTATTCGGAATATTGAAATTAGCCTAGGCTGAAATTTTGGTACTTTTCGGATAACTTTTATATTTTGATGAATAGTGAAAATTACTAAATTTTAATTAAAAACAACTTTTTTAATCAAAATAATTAATAGTGACAAATTGTGAATTTGAGTGGTTTTAAAGTATATTTAGAATATATTTTTACCATTTAATATAATGTTGATCATTGTGCATAATTTTACAATTAAACCGAACATAAACAAGTGTCAATCTTTTGATAGTTATTACCTCTTAAAAACACGCTTTTTGTTTTGACAACGGGAATTAATTTTAAATTAATTTCTGCCACTTCTGTGTTTTGAATTTAGAAAAATGGATTCCATATTTGGAATCAGGATGTCCAAATTGTGTAAATAGGTAACTTTTATTTTTAGACATTTTGAATAATTACTGTGGTAAATATTTTATTTACCATGGTTAAGGGTAAATCCGGTAAATAAGGGTTAAAAAATAATATTATAATAATACTAAATTACCCTAAAACGTGTCTTAACCCTATTGGTTGATACATGGTCGACCATGGGCATCTTTGGGTCAATTTTGGGACCCCATTGATCCACTTGTAAGTGATAATGACACTTTATTTTAATTAAGTTAAAATGAATACAAAAATGGCATAAGCTTACATCTTTTAAAAGAACAATTTTTACATAGGGTTATACATGTTGGATTTTCGATTATAAATATTCATTAGAAAGCTAAAACGATTTCCTACATAATGATATTTTATTTATAATTTTTAGACATCAAATAATTTAAATTATTAATGACACAATAATGATGCAATGTCTACCTCATTAATAAATCATTTAAATAAATAAGATTATAATGATTAAAATATTAACTAAAACCTGTCCAATTCTTATTGGTTGATGTTATTTAGAATATGAGTCATCTTATGTTCGACCTAAATGATTTTTGGACCATTATAAACCGAATATAATTATATTATAAAGTAATACTTTCACTCTTTCCTAAAGAGCCCCTCCTCTCCCTTATAAAAGGAGACCACTTCTACTCATTCCTCACACCTCTCAAGCCACTTGTCTCGTCCAAACTCTGCCCAAATAAGCTCCCCACATCCCTCTACTCCTCCTTGAAGCTTCCCCTTAGGAAGAAAGCATTTCAAGAAGTCCTTTGGTTCCAACCAAAGTGAGTTACCTAAATTAAAGGTAACATTTTCTCTTAAATTATTTTCAATTATTTTGCTTCTCCAACCCCCAAACTCTTTTTAGTTCCTTTATTTTGTAACAACACCAGTATCCACAATATACTAGGATGTTGTTATAAGAAGGATTCAAACTACACATACACACAACTCCATCTAATGGATGATGAACATAATGTTTCTGTGGATGGCAAACTAACGCCTCACGAAACGATGATTGTTCAAATACATCTTACCGCCTCTCATGGTGGCCATTATGATGGCACTGTAATTAAATATGATATTAATGATATATATTTTATATATAAGCTTCTGTAATTCCATTTTATTTCATATTCTTATTCGTTTCATGTTGTATATACATACGATAATTTCATTTGAGGAAGTGCGGACTACCGCCCCCTTAAAATGATATGACTCGTTCATACCACACATGGAACGTATAAAGGATGGTGTTAATGAACTTAAGTAACATATATAAAATATTATATTATACTGGAATAATAATATACCTATGTATCATTTGGATTAAATTCTTTTAAAATGAAAAATTAAATGGAAGTAGCGTTCGTGCGTACGTGCGGACTACCGTCTCCACGAACGCGATGAGATTCATTGTCCATCATATCCATTCAAGTATAATTATAATTTGATGATTTAAAAATAGTATATAAGGACTTTATATCATTCTGGATATGAATAATATACATCCCATTAATAACGAATATGGCTCACATAACAAAGAATATAAAGTAAAATGAACCCGTTAACACCCGAAATGACGATAATTCTAAGATATTATTAACAAATCAATGTTAAAAGATCATATATGATATCATATTAAAGTAAATGATTCTTGTATTATTCAATAACAATTATTTCACCATTATACAGGAGGTAAACCTACCATCGACCAAGGAAAAATTACAAAGTAAGGGATTTTCTTATCTCACTTTCAATTCCGTGAGATTTCCATTGTTCACCACTTAATTATTGCATGTGGTGTACTGCCCATGATTGTATTCATTGTGTAATATAATTTAATTTATGTGTATTTACATCATCATGTTATGATACTTCTTTCATGGGTGTATGTTTCGTAAGTTACCTAATCGATAAGGGAATTTGAAATTTCAATTTCCACTCATTTGGCTTTACACATATTTCATTGATTATATTACCCCAAGATTATGTGTGGAATAAATATTCATTTGATTATGTCATAATTTCCACTCCCCTTCCTGTGGATATAAGTTTGATACACATAATCACTCCATTGAAAATTCTCAAGTCATTGATATGAATTTGATAAGAGTAGTTTTAACTCTTTCACCATTTGTTGAGTTAAACATCCAATTCGTTGGTGTTGTTTTTACAAGAATATGTGTGAATATCATTTGATTGTTTTACACTGAATATCCAATCATATTTAGTGTATTTATATTTTTCACACATAATTATGTTGTTGATTTATCCTTAACCTAAGGATATGGTCTTTATGAGAGATTTCATCTCAACATACATTCCATTGAGACTTCTTTGTTGATATACACCAAATCACTTTTATGTGGTGTATATAATGTAATTTGACATAGTATATAATGAATTCCCTTTATTCTCATGATATTACAAAGTTCTGATTACCTCAATTATTTGTATTCATGTGTCTCTCTTTTGGTTAGAATCTCTAACTAAAATACCATTTTTAAATGTTTTAAAGACTTATTCATCTAAATCTTTCTCATTAATGTCCATGTTTTAAAAATGGTTTTAAGGATTTATTTATATGGACATTAAAGTTTTAAGATTAAAACTCATTTTAAAAGTTTCAAAGTGGTATGGGACACTTTGATTCAAAAATCTATTTTTAAATGGCTTCTTGACAAATAGTGTGACTTTTAAATGTTTTCAAGAAAAGGGGGATATTTCTCTCAAATAGTTTTGATGATTATTTTCATCTATGTAAACATCCTTCATTATTCATGATTGAGGTTAATGTGATACAATACAATCTTCCATATTGTATCAAATGAGTTATATTTGACTGTGGATGTTCTATTTTTATACCATTCATGGTTTGTGGTTAAAGTATTGACATTTCGTATGCTAGTTTTAATACGAATGTTTATTTTATGCTTAAACCTATTCATATGAGGAATGCATTGGACTTAATAAGTGACGGGTGGAGCCCGCTATAGATCCTCGATGCATCGGTAGGTCTCATGAGACAAACTAGTGTCTTGGCACAAGGCCTTGGCAAAATCTTATTTGTAGTCTTGGCACGAGGCCTTGGCTATGTGGTTATGATAGTCTGGCATTATGCATTCCATCATTATGAAAGTGGTTATTGATATTGCATGTGATCATTCGACTAGTAGAATATCCATGTGAGTAAGTAAATGGCATTATTTCATTTTACCTTTTCCATTTTATGCTGAAGTTCAAGTTTCAAAGGCTTTTGTTTTAGTTATAAATTTCCTTAAGTGTTTATGCTTATTTATGAAATCTTATGCTATAATGTTATCCTTACTGAGCATCTGAGCTCACCCCTTTCAATGTTTTATTTTTCCCAGGATTATGAAGAAGTAATTTATGAATGACCTGCAGGGATAGTATGAGGGGATATGAAGACAAGATGTTTTTTTTTATGATGTAATGTAAAAAAATTAAGGATGTATCTAGTTATTCCAAGGCTACTAAACTAATCGATCTTTCGAGACTTGATCTTTCTCGTGATCATGCCAATGTAATGTAATAATGCACCGACTCTAGGTAACTAGGGTCGGGGCGTTACAGTATCCCCATATAGAGATGTTTCCTACTTGGAGACATTTTCGGTGATGGTTGAATTAGGTATTTTCAATTGGTTTTATGGACCCAAGGATCGACGAATTATACATGGTTTTAGTGTTATGACATCCATCTCAATTCTCTTTTCATAAGATATCCAAAAAATCAGGATTACAGACCCAAGAATCAATTGTTTTTGTTTATATTATTTCATTCACCTTCTATATATATATAAATATTTATGTGTGTGTATGTGTATATATATATATTGATAGGAATATATATATACACACATATAAATATATATACACATGATGGAATATCGCCCATTTGATTAGGATCAAATACCCAGGGTTCAAATATAGTTCACTTAATTTAATTATTTATCAGTATAGTTTTGTCTCATCTAGATTGAGAACAACCCTTGAGAATTTCATGTACGACTTTTCTATTAGTTTTTTTAAAGGTATTATTATTATTATACTCATGAGTAACACACTTGTACATACAATGCATATTATTTTCTATATAATGAGTCATGTTCGTGGTTACCTACTGAGTTTTTTACTCACACCCTACTAAGAACTCCATTGCACTGGGGTACCCAAGCATACGTTCACATGGTTGCAGAAATAGGTTGTGTTGAAGCCCAGGACTGATCAAACAGGATGACTTGGTGTTTTACATGGAGATCAGGTAGGTTTCATGTCTCAGAGGCCATAGGGGAGTTGTGTAATATTATTTTTGTTTCTTTTGTTTACTCTTTTATATGTGATCAACCGAGTGGGTGATCAATGGGGTAGGTATGACATGGTCATTCCTGATTTTATAGAATTTCATTTATTATTACATCATGTTCTATTTTAGTTAATTCAATGTCTACACACATTATTATTATTTATATGGATCATATATAGTTATTTATATTGTTTTTACTATGATATGAGGTTATAGTATACCTACCCAACCATCTTTATACCCTTACTTCTAGTTGATAGCCTCTGGAGTACGGAGAGGTGCACATGAGTCTTTTTTGTGAACTGAATCGGTGCATTGGTTTAGTGTAATCTAGTTCAGGACATTACAAATTGGTATCAGAGCTCTTTATTTTCCTATGGTATTACTAGTTGTGATATGGTATATAAGATTATTTTTAAGGTTTCATAACCTGTGATGGATATCAGACTGGTGTGTTATCAAAATTTGTTCAGGTAATAAATCCTGATTACTAAGGATATTGGATTTTATATTATGATCTATGATGTTACAGTTGTATATGATTTTTACTTTTAGAGACATGCATCTTGTGTGTATGTTATAATTTATTATAGATATATGGCTCTCAAAAAATTATTGATAGGTTATTGATGGATTTCTATCTCTTGGCATGTTGGAAAGAGGTCAATGATTGATTTTTGAATCTTAGATATAAAAAGAAATAGGAATCTCATACATCATATATAGGATGTAGGTTTCACGTATTATTGGCTTGATAGTGTGTGATTATTACGGATTACATAGGAAATTTATTTAAAGTTTCAAAAAAAATGATGTTTTCCCATATAAATTTTTACTGGCATTGTACTCAATTGAGCCAATTTATATACATTTCTGTTTGATAGAAGTCTATCTTAATCTAGGGTAAGACATTTGGTGGTGAAGCTGATGACTTAGTCCTATTGTATGAAAGGTGAAGTAACCCTATTTGGTTAATATTTCACATGATTCTCATGTGATGAACCCCTCATAGTGTGTTTTTACTTAGGTTTGGTTATTTAATGTGTCAGTAACATCCTATATAATGTTTTCCTACATGGATTTTATTGAAATTCTACTTAACTAAACTTTGTGCTTATAATATAAAGTGGATCATTGAGATGATGTTGTAAACATATTCTTGACCCTCATGGGTCATCTTATGTAGCTGAAAATTTCATTTTAGGTGATTTAGTTGGTTCACATGTACAAATTTGATGGAAACCTAAATGTTTATAGTGAAATTCACCACTAAGGGTATTGCCTTATATAGATTCCCAGTGAGTTTTAGTTTAGTATCAATCATTTTTGACATCATGGACTCTAGTTATCAGTACTTTTAAGAATTTTTGAATAGGATCATGTCCCCATTAGGCTGATTTTATAAATTTTTGACTCTAATAGGTTTATTATATCATTACCTCTTTTGGAGATGGATGATCGGTGTGTTATTTTCCTTATTCCTAGATGATTGCATAGATGATACTCTTGAGATGTGACCTTGGGGAGGATTGATCTTTTGGATTGGTTTTTGGACCTAGTTACCCTATTTTTATAATTCATTAGAAAGGCTAGGTTGGATACCTAGAGACCTTTAGTTATGAATCTAACCATTTTATTTTGATATTCCATTTAATCGGGGTAAAACTATGAGCAAGGTTGGACCAATTTTATAGATTCCTTATCAGAATTAAGGTTGGTTATATGCTCCCATTGAGGCCAATGCATTGTAGGTTCTTAGGCATTTCAATATCGGCAGGATAATTCCTTTAGTTTATAATAAATAACATAGGGTTCTTGTTTTTTGAGATTGGATTTAGTGGGAAACACTTTTTGGGTGTCTAGCCCTATTGATCAGTGTTTCCATTATTGCAAATATTTCCAGATCATGGGTACATTCTTGCAGTATGAATTATTTCATATGATAGGAGATCAAGGAATAAATAATGGAATAGGTTAGGTTCTCAATTTTTAGGAGGAGTTCTAAGGGAGAATCCAGATTATGAGACTGATGAGCCATGTATCATGGTCATATTATCCTTATGATGGATGATTTTCATGATTATGAATCCGATGATAATAGTACACCCTAGTTACACATGGTACCATTTAATTCGTAAATTGGTGAGTTGTTTTTTTCTACATGAGGATTGATGCTTTCAAGGAAATTTCACTAGCATGGTTTCTCATATTTTAGGAAAAACTAAAAAATTTCACACCATGGTTGATAAGACATCAAAGATAAATCGGGTTCCATGAGATGGTTGACCAGGGGATAGACTTGGACATGCATTGTCAGGATATGCAGTGTTATGGGTTGGTTAATAGTAGGTATAGACTATTTAGATGTGATTGTGACTTCGAGGAATAGTACATGCATATCAATAGAATGTTACTGTACTACTAGTTTAGAGTTTATAATGCCTAATATCATAACATATTCTTGAGTAAAATGAGTGATAATTATCTATATGATAAGATATATCTAATTTTTTCATTTTTTTAAAAAAAATTATTGAGTATGCACTCTAGGAGCAGTTTAAAAGTAATCCAGGTGGTGTAATACACCATTTTCCACTGGAGGGTGGTGAACCTTGTTTTGTCTGAATTCCAACAAGTATCATGAAAACTATTCTTCGGAAGTGGGAATGCATCATGGATGACATTTACAGTAATGCTCAGGTGTGATAGGTTTTAATCTATGTCTTTTTATATGTTCATACTTAGATGAGGCATGGGGTTCTATGATCAATGATTCATTTTGATGGTGTGATGATAATGATGATCTTAAGGTGGGGACTGGGATTATGGTCACCAACTTTTGAATATCTCCTTAGAAGTTTCATGGGATGATGAAACTATTCAATGGATTTTCATTTGTAATTTTTATACAATTAGATTAATGTAACCATATACACCAAAATTTTATATGAAATGTTAGTTTCAGGTTCCAATATAAACTCAAGTAGAGTCCAATCACGGGCATTGAGCCTCGAATAACTTATGACAGTTCGTAGGTATTAGATAAAAAATGTGTCATTATTCCTATGGTGTCCTGAAAATGGGGATCAAGATTAGTGTCCTCATGTGTGATCAAATTCATCAAGTTTATAAACATTCCAAATCAATCATTAGAACTCTATAGATGTGCTTTTATATGAAATTCTGATAGTAAAAGTACTACAACATAGAATTAGCCATTGAACTCTAGAACCTATGGTGGGAGGTATCATAGTTCAGTTAATGAAAGGGACAAAAAAAATAAAAATATATTAGGTTATATAGTATTGAGTAAGTGTTGTCTCGATGTTCCAATATTTTATGCAGCATTGGCTTGGGATTTAGTGATTAAAGAATTGTATGCTTTAAGTAACTCTTAAAAGCATATTGGGTGTTCAAAGAAAGAACATGACTATTTAAGTATAAAACTCATACCCTAGATACTTTATTTAAGGTTTCAATTATTCCCCAAGTTTTATTAGGGATGATAAGTTTTAAGGTGGGGTGGTTGTAACATCTATATTTTGGATCGGTTTGAAATTTTTGGGATAATTTTAATTTTTCTTTATTGTTGGATGGGCCATCCTATGAACCGAAACATAGAATGAGGTTAAGATTGATTTAATGTTTATATGTATTATTTTTGGACATGGTTTTTGTTTTAGTTGATATAATGGGGGTTAATAAGAACACTAGAGGAGGAACAGGAAGCTGGGATAATGAAAATAGCTGATGCTAGTTTTAGACGTCATGTATTATTTACAAGAAATGTATTGGTTTCATGATGTAAGGCCTAGTGAATTCACAATGTTCAGGAGAGAGGGACTGTCTTCAGGAATACATGACATGTATCTATTACACATAATGAAACTATTACATGACATGTAATAGTTACACATCATGTAACAGGAAGAGTTTTTTTTTATGGGAAATGTGGGGCTACTCTCCCTTTTGATTCATCAGGAAAAATGAGGGTTCACATAGGAATCTCTTAGAAAAAACTCAACCTCCCTCCATTATTCATTGATTAAGGTATCTTTGGGTGCGACTCAATGGTTTTGGCGGGTAATACCTTCCTCCGCCTTTCTTATGTATTATTCCAAATCCATTTTTTTCATTTTCTACACAAACCATTTTAAGGTTAGGGGAATCTTCAAAATACTTGATACTAAATTAAAAAAACCACAAAAAATAATGCATTCAATCTTTAAATTCCACCCCTAAAACGTCAAAATTAAACTTAAAATTTCAAATTCGAAAGACATGACACATCATTTAAAAAACATGCCTGTCAACACCATAGGTTGTGATCTGCCTTGAGCCATGTTCCCTAAATTGCAACCCTAATTCAAAATCAACACATCGGTGCATCAACATATCTAAGACATAAAAACCATCAAATAAGATCATTGTATTAATTATTAAGAACTAAAAACATTCGAAATTTTTAGTGGGAAATGTCCCCTAAATCGGCAAATAGAAAATCAAAAAACCATCAGCAAAAAAAATTAACATCACCTAGAACTGCGACCTCATGGAACACCGTTGATGTAGGAATGGGAGTCGTTGAGTAAGAACACAAAAACTAAAAATTTAATGATTGAAATATCTCTAGAGAATATAAATACCAAAAAATAAAACCAGAATGAACCAACTAAAATAAAACTCCACCAAGACCCAGAAAAATGAAACATAGGGCCAAAGAAGAAGATTCATATTCCAGTAGGGCTTCTTATAAGTTTGATGAATGCTTGAACCACACGTCCCAAATCTCCTAAGGATCCAACACAACATAATGACTTAGAAGGGGTGCTAGAGCTTGAATATAGGACCATGGGTCATTTTCATCGTGGTATATCTCTGTAGTGTATTTTAAAATCTTTATTATTTTAATTTAATTGGTGGGTGTATTTTTTTTTATTTTTTATTAGGTCTTATTTCCTGATTCAGGGTTAGGATGAATCATATTCTATTTGAAATCATTTTTTCATTGTTTATGAGTGATGAGTTCAAACGGTTATTTTTAGGGTTTTATACCCTTATAAATTGAATCATTTAAATTTTTTATCATGGTGATCTAAATTAATTAATTTTAATTTAGTTATAATTAATTAATTTTCAATTTTCTTATTGTGAGACATGACCATTTTCATTTATGATGATACTGGGTAGGCCTTGGTAGATGTTTTCGACCCTTGAATATTAAATGGAGAGATTCCTAAAGTTATGTGTTTTTTTTACCTTCTTTTTTTAATTTTGAATTTTTATGATATTAGATGGATTCATGGGATTTCCCCTAAGGGTGACACCCACTATTTAAAATATTTTAGATAAACATTTTAAATTAAATATTTTACTGGATGAATGATCAGGTTCACTAAATACCCCATTTCAGTAATATCATCCATGACATGAGGCTATGATCATGAATGGGGATCCCATGTGGGATGCCTCTACTTACTATTCTTTATGATCCCAGGAGGGATGACTTGATTACATACAGACTTAGAGGATCCCAAGAGGGATGCCTCTATTTTCTAGTGTAATTAATGTATTCCTCATAGGATAACACTTATAATAATTAACTTAATTGACCTAGTAGGTTCCATAATTATAAATATATGCTAATCTAGTATTTCATATTTGGGTAGTGATGGTAGGGGTTGTCACCATAGAACCCATACCGAACTTGTATTCCCCTGGGGTTGTAGCAGTAGTGGTAGCATAGGCATTAGACCACCCCCACTCTTTTATTTATGCTTCACCTATTTTCTGATGATGTGGCTATGATTCTCATAGGTTTTACATAGTTCTCATCCAATGGGTCTGATGTGTCATGGTATTCTTTTTGGATTCTCAGACATTCTTCCTAGGGTCCATCTCATGATCCCTTTTTATTTTATTACTATATTATTTAAAATGATAGTTGTTATTCCTATTATCCATTTCATTATTCCTTGATTTATAATTAGGTTCCTTTTCATGTAACTCCTTGGACATACTCATAGGTCATTTTAACTATGTTATACCTTGATTGATACTTGTGTTTCCTTTTGTGGAACTCCTTGGATGGACTCAGAAAGTAACTCTTTACCCCATGCCTTGGAGATACATGGGTTCCCTTATAGGATGTCAATGAGATGACTGTATGGGAATGTGTTTGTGTAATCCTTGAGTGATACTTGGATTCCCATGAAAAACTTCTTTAGACATAATTATAGGGAAAGTTAGTTATGTAAGCCTACAGTAATTCTTGGATACCCATACTGGAATTACTTGGGTGGAATCATAGGGTGAGTTGGTTAAGTATAAATTGAGTGATACTTGGATTCCCATATAGGAATTCCTTAGAATAACTCATAGAATAGGTGATTTATAAATACCTTGTGTGATACTTGGATTCCCATGCAGTAATTCTGTGTACGAAATCGTAGGTTGTAAATTCTATATTTTACTTTATTGGCACATGGATTCTGATGTAGGAATTCCCTGGATTAACTCATATGTAAAATGCTATATTTTAATATTTGTTTATAATTATATTTAGAGGCCTTGGTTAGATAACTCATTCGTCAATTTATCTATATTGAGTTCTTTATAAAGGATTGCCCATTTTTAAATGGCATCCTTCATTATAGTGATTTGAGGTGAGTAAGGATTATCTCAGGGTTAGGACATGTATCCCCCTGTGGTGATGTTTCTTACTGAGAGACATTTTTGGAACAAGTCAATGTAGGTATTATTGATCAATATTATGAATCCAAGAATCGTGTAATTATTTATAGCTTGAGTGGTAAGACATCTATCTCAATTCCCTTTTCATAAGATGTCCAGATGATCGGGATTATAGACCCAAGGTTTGACTGCTACAATTTATGTCATTTATTTCACCTTCCTCATATATATACATATTTATGTGTGTGTGTGTATATATATGATGGAATATTTTTTATTTGACTGGGTTCACAGACCCAGGGTTCGACTATAGTTCACTTGATTTATTTATTTATTTATAATTCCAGTTTTGTCTCATCTAGATTTAATGCATTCTTTGAAATTTTCATGTATGACTTTCCTTTTTTTTCATTAATTTTTTTTATTAATATTTTTATCATGATGATTATCTCACTTATACTTACACTTTATATTACTAGCTATGTATGGGACCACACTGGTGGTTACCTACTGATTTTTGTACTCCCACCCTACTCAGGTTTCCAATGCATAGGGGTAATTGAGAAAATTATCACTTGGTTTCAAGCATAGATATGGCCAAGGCCCGGGACTGATCAAGTAGAATGGATCTGACTTGTATGTGGATATCATGTATGTGGTCTAGATCAATGTTAGTATGAGGGCCTTATAATTTTTTTATTTTATTTGGTTACTCTTATATATGTGATCATCCCATTAGGTGATCCATTTTGTAGGTATGACATAACTTTTTAAGCTTTTATAACATTTCATTTATTGTTACAGCATGTTCTATTATATTGTATTTACTAGTTATTCACTCTGTTATTATTTATATGGATCATATATGGTTATTTACACTATTTTTACTCTGATATGAGGGTATAGACTCCCTGTTATATCACCTTTAAACTATATCTTCTAGTTGGCAGCCTCAAACGTATGGGGAGGCATTTTTGAAGCCTTATGTTGAACCGAATTAGGGAACCAAAGTAGTGGAATCTTGGTCAAGACATCAAAAAATCCTACTAGGTGTTGTTGTATCATTCACTAAATATACCATTCATTATATGGAGTCTCTCATGTTTTCATCCTTGGACTACCTTTTATTTTTTGATGATTTTTGGTTAATTTGGGTTTTAGTGGTAGGATGTGGTGAGTGGCTAAGAGTCATGTAGAGGTTGATTATAGTGTTTAATGTTTTAGATTCATTTAAAGATTTGAATTTATTAGATTAGACCTATACCTTGTTCTATTTTTTATATGTTTATTATTACACAATTACGTTCATCTATTATATTGTTTGATTAAATAATTTTTTCATTAATTCATGTTATTATGATCCTATTTGTATTTTATTTATTGTTATTTTTTTGTGAAATGACTTAAAATAGAATCCTTTGATGTACTATCACAAGTTTCCATTCTATGGGGATTAGGTGTGCCCTTAAAGCCTACTGGACAACCATACTGGGTTCCTATTATATTGCAGTTCGGGCTATCTTTTTACAAATGTTATCAAATTTGATGTTCTTAAAAATTATCCTAGTTTCTTGAATAGTTAACTATGTTATTTTGGGTGTGTCTGGGTAGATAAGATACTATTATTTTCAGAAAAACTCAATAGGTAGATCTAAAATGGGTTCTTTATCCCCACCCTTTTTTATGAAACCTGTGTTGATATGGAATTGTGTCATTTTAATCTTAATTTTGAGTTACTTTATGTTTATTTTTTCCAATATTTGGAACTTCATTTATATTTTTGGTGATTTATGGGGTCACATTGAAGTTATATGGTAAAAATAGTGATAGAATAATTGAAGTAGGGTTACTACAACATGATATATAAACCCATTCAGAGACTATGTAGATGATTCTAGAACCATTTTAGTGTTTTTTGAAGGTATAGAGTACAATTTTACATATTTTGTGAACAAACCATGTTAGATATTATTTCAACCCCAAAATAATTCTTTTGTTCTCATACTTATTAGGTCAAATCCAATGGGGTTTACCTTTGGTGTGTGTGAAATTAAGGGGATTTTATTTTAGAGAATAATGTTATAGAATTTTACATTGATTTATGTTTGCATCATTTTGTGTGGGTTATCTTTAAAAATGTTGTTTTGTTTTGTAAAATTGTTTTTTGGGATCCAAAATGGAATCTTTCATCTTTGTTTTAAAAAAATTGAATCTTAATTAATGTTTTCATAATATTATGGTGTGTTTATAATTGTATTATTCATTTAAATGTAATATTTATAAAAAATAAATTAATGTTTCATTTTTATTTTAAAATGAGTGTTTTGAGATTTTGGAAAAGAAATTTTTTAATGAAAATTTAATTTTTTATTAAAGTATTTTTTGAATAATGGTTTCATATTTTAAAAGGTGGTGTGTGTTTTTTTAATTTAAATTGATATGTTTATAATGGTGTGAGTGTTTTAAATGTGATAGTGGGGTTTCAAATAAAAACTAGAGGGTGTTTTTTTTAAGGGTTGTGATTTTCATATAAAATTTCTATGAGATTTAAAAGAAGTGTTTTATATGGAAATTGGGTTTTTCTAAAATTATATGATTCCCTTTTGAGTTAGTTTGTTGGTTCTTGTGATATTATATTTAAATTACCCACCCCCCCCCCCCGAGGGAATATAAAATAATGATTAGAAAGTCTATTCATTGTTATGATATCTAGGGTGGTTTACCTCATCTCTTAAAGTTAGTTCTCTCACTCATAGACTCTATTAAGACTCGGGATCTGCTAGTGGAGTTGAATTCCATCTAGTCATTAAACTTCATTAAATCCATTTTGAAGTAGATTTTTCTCTGTCTATATCATGGAATAGTTGTGTTTGAGTTATATTTGGGTATTTTGATGGATTCTTCAGTTTGTTAGAGGGCTCTAAGGGTGTGTCATTAGTGTTCCCTTTTAGGGTCTTGTATTTTCTCTATGTAGAGGTGGGTTGATTTTTTATTTATTTAGGGTATATAAGGGAATTTTTTTAATTTTATCAATAATGACCTGAACTTTTATAAATTAAATCTCCTTTTTGAATGAATAAATTCTTTATTAAGTAATATAGTTATAAAAAACACAAGCACCACTTTGGTTATTTTTTATAGATATAGCATGTCATAATTAAATGACTATTAAGAATATTAACTATTGATAATATATACTTTTTACATTGACTGATAATATTAGTATATATTAAAGGAAATGATAAATTTCAATTTAAATAGTTGAAATAAGTGACAACCTCAACTCATAGGATCATACACTATGAATAACATTTATTGGAGCTTCCATGGAAGATAGAATCCCTAAGATTTCCCCTTGATCAAGGTCTAGATGAAATTTAATAACTAAATCATTCACAAAACCATTTATGCGATTATATCAATCTTAACGAGATTACAGCCTAATCCATGTTCACCAAACAACCCTAAGAAAGTCACACCATTGCACACCTTACACATAGGGCATACATTGGTGTAATAAGCGGTCATGTATCTAGACCCCAGTAATAATATTTTATATTTAATTTTAATTGAAATAACTATTATGTTGATCCAATTTAATTATTAATTCATTAATAATTATATAATTTATTTATCACAAATTAGATTTCAGTATAACGAAATCAAAATTATATTTTTGGGAATTATATCATTTCAATTAAGACACTCTTTTGTTAAATTCAATAGTTTTTTAAATAAATAACATTATTATAAAATATTCATATTAGATTATAATTATTTTAATATAAGTGATCATATAATTTAATTAATTCAAATATAATTTTATAGGGGCCAAAAGGTTGTTAATATCATAAAAACTAGTATTTATAAGTAAATAGGGATTTTTAACTAAAAATGAAAATTATCATATTTATCCAAAATTTATATAAAATAAATACTATATTTTAGATCATAATATAAAAACTATCTTATGGTTATTGTTTTATAATTTTCTAATATGGTTGAATTTTTTGGTTAAATTTAAATATAGTATAAATATAGTCAATATTATGACATCATAATTTCACAAAATTGATGTAATAAATGGGTTAAAAGTAATCCAAGACCAATTATATATTAATCTTTTCATTTAATTTATCATTGAAGTTATTTGGTTTATTTTATAAACCATTAACGAACCCTCTGATAACTATATTATATTTTAAGGTTTTAAATACAATTTGGTGTAAACATGACTATATTCCACATCACAAAGAGTATTACATTATGGATTTTGAGTCTGGCCTTATAAAATATTTACATTAACTTCCCTTTAGTGGTAACAATGTGAAAAAAAACCATGTTGAGGTTTTTGTATTTGATTATATTGTTATACATAGTCCAAAACCTACATGTAGAAATTAATAATGAATTCCCTTGCCTTTTTTATAAATAACTACCCACCCACCCCCTCTCTTCTTATCACTCAAAATTGCATTGATCATGAATTTCATATCCCTATCCCTATATAAAATCATCCTCATATTCTACCAAACTCTTAAGAATATCCTCCCATAATTTTGGATGTTCCCTCTCAAGGTAAGTAATCCACTTATCTTCTTTTTTATTTTGAGTACATTCTTTGTAATAAGACCATTTATTTATAATTAATCATATTTAAATATGTTTTTGCACATCCCATTAACTTTCCTTACTATTAACATGTAGTGAGATAGTAAATTTCACTCTCATTAATCTCATCCATGATCCTTTCTGTACACCCTTAAGTTGGGTATATTATCTTGTGATTTTCTATGACAAAATTTTGTATTATGAACTCCCATACCCATTTATACTAATGATTATTAACCTAGATAAATATATAATTCATTGATTTATGAATTCCATGTATTTAACTCACACTCCTTAATCAATAGATTAAATGGGATTAAATAAGATCTTATGTTTTATAATCTATGTGGCACACCAGTACATATACATCATATAAATGTGACAGGTGGGCTCGTAAATATATTACCCTCCAATGAATTAGGTAATGGTTTTATCTATTTATATTAAATTTATAGTTCATTATATGTTATCTTAAGAACATTGTTTTATGATGTCTTGGTGGATAGCCATGAAATATGCTTATGATATCATGTTTTATGTTTTTTCCATATTCCTTATATTCCCTTGATGTTATAATCTTATAAAATGAGTTAATGTTCAGGATTTTTATTCTCAACTTTCTATTCCATTAAGTTATGTCACTTGACTCACATTTACTACTTTACATTATTCTATTCTTTGTTTCTTCCATTATTGTTCTTTATTATTAACCCATTTCTTATGTAAATACCCAGGTTATATCGTGTTATATTAGAAGATTAATGTGTTTTAAGCGCATTTAACTTTTTTATAATAATGTGGTTATATCCCTGTATCATTTTATTATATGATGTATCTAATAAACCAAATACATATTCCCTTTAGTCATATATTCTTTCTGATCTCCTTTATGTAATAAATTGTTAATTGAGTAAAATTAACGATATGGGTTATCAAAGTGGGTATCAGAGTTATCAAAGTGGGTATCATATGTATGACTATTTATTTTGTGAATTGGGATTATAAAACCATAGTAAAAACCTAAAGAATAATATTAAACATAGGAAAACATCTATAAATTTTGGCAAAGTATAGAGTTTTTTGTTTTCAATAAACCAAGTCCCTATTTGGATACAACAATAGGATTTTTCTTTTTCACAGTTTTACCTAGAGGTAATTACCTTGAAAGGGGGACATTGGGATTCTACATGATCATCACCTGGTGTACAATTAATAGTC
This sequence comes from Viscum album, assembly GCA_963277665.1. NCBI lineage: Eukaryota > Viridiplantae > Streptophyta > Magnoliopsida > Santalales > Viscaceae > Viscum > Viscum album. Next base: position 1,424,016,040 of record OY728156.1, on the reverse strand, counting down.
CCTATTGTACACCTATTTTTCCAGTCATTGGGAGTATTATTTGTTAAATTCATAATCTCTTTAATAATTATTTTGACGTGTAAAAATGACCATAAGATTTCATGTTAGTAAATTGACCATGGATAAAATAGCTTGAAACATAGAAATTCATAGTTTAATGAATATATCCCACTAAATTTCATGGTTTACATTTCTTGATTAATGGTTGATGAATTATCATCCCTAATTTCCCATTTATTTTATTCAATGTAAGGAAATATGATGAATTGATCCAATAACCAATGTGATAAGAAATGTAATTCCTACCCAAATAAGAAACATATCTTTATGGGAGAAGGATTATAAAACATCATGATAATACATTCTCAAGAAACTCAATTTTATAATAAAAACATAAATCTAGGGGAAAACATACACCCCCTATTAATTAGTAAGTATCAATTGATACATTTATCTTATAATGGCCTCTAAAATTTAATGGATCTTCCGATCCCTAAATCATAGGAAAATGGATCAAATCTTCTAAAAGGTTTTTCTCCATGTTTTAATTATCTCAAAAACATAAATTTGTGCTTTTTATTTATTATATTAAAAGAGAATTTGGCTGATGGTGTACATTGAAAAAAATATTTGAAGATTAAGGAATAGATCGAATAAATAGAGTGGGAATAATTATGGAAAATGTTATTCGATAAATATTTTACTCACACTCTCCAACTTAAAATGGATATAAATTTTATTTTCCACAAACAAATGGATGATAAATCCATTAGGGTGTACGAGGAAAATTTCACAACACATGCATGACACACGTATGACTATGTCATCTCCCCCCAAATAAAAATATGATCACTTGTTTTTTAGGATAAATATGAGTCACTGAAAATATTTGGTTATATGAGACTTTGACATCTATGACAGAATTTTCTAAGGTTCCCAAAAAGTTGAAATGGAAGTAATAAAATCCCAAGTGTCTTATGGGTCTAGAGATATGAATGGTAGAATGGATTTTAATTCTGTAAGTGTGACAAAGATATCTCATAAGGGAAATAAATTCTAAAATCCCCTTCATAAAAATTGTGGTAAGAAGAATCCAGAAAAATATATAGAAGGAGAAAATGAAATAATATATGTTCTAGAAGGAAGGTAACCTTTAGAGTGAATGTTGAAGTGAGAAACCCACTAATGTGATGGAAGAAATTAATTCTACAATCAACCCTAATCCTATTGTTAAATGTTTTAATTGCAAGGAACATTGACACTATGTGAATCAATGTACTAATCTAAGGGTTGTAAATGATAACTAACACCAACAACTTCTATGACATGGAGAGAAAGAGAGATCTTATTTCATAACAACTACTGAGGTGGATCTCAATAAAGATGTAGTGATGTGTATTTTAGTTATTCACACAAGGATAGATATTTTAATTTTTCATTATAGTTTTACACATTCTTTCATATCAAAAATGTTTAGTGTAACTATTTAAACACCACCTCAAAACAAAGAGGTGAAGTTATTATTAGAAACATAGAATTAGGAAATTATTTTATCTGGAGTATAAAACTTCTCCCCTACCCATATTTTCTTTATGAACATCCCATAAAACCTTATGATTCTCCCATTTGAGTAATTTTATGATATTTTGAGTATATATTGGATTTATTTATATAAATCTAACATAAATTCTTGGGAGAATGAAATCACACTCTATGTCTTTGATCTCTTTACAATTATATATAAGTGCAAGGATTGTGGTGAATATCTGTTTTTATCATAATCTAAAACATTGATATTATTTCCTTATAAAAAATAATATATTCCTAAAATAGGTAATAATAAGTAAAATATCATCCATTATGATATAATCATTGTATGCGGGGAGTATTTGGATGTGTTTTATAAAGAATTACTTGGTCTTCCACTAATCTGTAAGTTTGAGTTCAAAATCAAAACTATATTCATATACTTTCTAATATCCAAGACTATATATATAATAGAAATTATAAAACTTTAGGAGAAGAAGATGAAAATAAATGATAATCTAGATAAATTTATTACGAACCAAAGTTATTCACCATAGGGTGCACTAGTCCCCTTAATCGATAATAAGTTTTGTTCAATTATCCTTTATATTGATTATCCCAAGCTCTTAAAGATAATCATAAATATTATGTTTCCCCTTCCATGTATTTATGACTTGTTAGATCTTATATATTCAGCCTAGTGATTATCTATTATTGATCTTTGGTCAAGATATTAACATGTAAGCATGAAGAATGTGGATATTCTCATGACTAATTTTTGTTTAAGGTATGAGAAATATGAATTCATAGTGATACCATTTGGACTCACTAATTATCCATATATCTTCATGTAATTAATGAATATATTCTTTAGGGAATACCTCAAAAAAAATTGTGATAGTATATATAGATGGAATTATAATTCGCTCCAAAATCAATGAGGAACATGAAGATAATTTTAATTTTGTACTGAAGACCATGGAAACTTTGTATGTGATGTATATTAAAGTTGTTATTTTGATGTAACAAGTACCATTACTATAAAATATTATCAATAGTAAATGGATATCTATATATCCTTTAAAAATATAGGCAATTTAAGTATGTAATATACTAATAACTTTGATAAATATCTATATTTTCCTTGGATTAGTTGGGTAATATCATCAATTTTGAGGAAATTGTATTGATTTTCAAGTCCACTAACTAGGCTTATAAGGAAGGGGTGATGTTTCTATTGAATGATAGATATGAAGATAACTTTAAAGATAATAGGCTAATAACCACACATGTTCTCAAGTTACCTACCAGTGGGTAAGGATTTGTGATCTATGGTGATGCCTCTAAAAAGGATTTGGTTGTATCCTCTTAAAAGAAGAAAAAGTGATAGCCTATTCCTCCCACTAATTAAATATCCATGAGGATAAATATCCAGTGCGTGATCTATATTTTGTTGTAGTTATATTACCATTGAATATTTGGATATATTATTTATATAAGGATAAGTCTAATATATATAAATGTATCATAAAACCCTTAATTATATATTCTTACAAAAGGGTATAAATATTTTCTAATTAATTTAGTCAGAGATGAATAGGGATTATGATTGTTCTATCCATTACCATCCTATTAAGGTGAAGAAAGTGTTAGATGATTTGAGAATGATGGATCCTACAACCTTGTCCCAGTAGAGGGTTGAAAGGGATACAATATTCATGGACATGTAAATCATGGACATAGGAATAATAATTGTATCTTTATCCCACATTTCTAAAATAACTACTCAAACATCCATTATAGAGAGGATCAAGGAGGCTCAAGAAGCTGATGATGATCTAGAGAAAAATGTATTAAATATTATTGTATTAAACTTTACTAAAGATAGAGTTTTAATTTCTCAAACTTGAATATGTTCCCCATTAAAAACATAACTAAAGAGGGGTCTTCTAGATGATGAGAAATGATCGTCCTTGTCTATTAACCATGGAATCACTATGATTTATTGAGATCTAAATTGATATTTCTAGTGGGATAAAAGGATGAGAGAGATTTCCAAAATTGTGGCTCAATGATTAGTATTCCAAAAGTAAAGGCTGAATGATAGAAGTATAAGAGTATGATTAAACCATTTCCTATAACAGTATTAAAATATAAAAAACTGTGTATTTCATCAAAGGACTCCCCAATACACTTGAAGTAAATAACACCTTCTGAGTATTAGTTGATCATCATACAATTTAGGAACATTTCATTGTAATCAATGAATATTTCTCTCTTAAAAAATCTCCATGGTATATATAATGGAGGAGGTAATACTTTATGGAGGTCCACAGTTAATTTTATATAATAGATATTGGACTCTTACACTAAGGTTTTTGGAAATCCTTCTACAAGCATTGGATACAAAGTTGAGTTTTAGTACTATATATTTACTTCAGATGGATGGGTAGTATAAGAGAACCATTAAAACTCTAGATGATATATTTAGATCATGATTAATGGATTTCCAAGGGTTCTGGAATCAAAATCTTCTGATAATGGAGTTATCATATAACAACAGTTTCCATCCTAGAATTTAAATGGTTTCTTATGGGGCTCTGTATGTGAAGAGGTATTGGAATCAAGCATGTTGGGATGAAGTTTGAGAGTTGGAGTTTATAGTACTAGATCTTATCCAAGTAATAATTGAGAAGGTTCAATCCATTAAATTTTATATGAAATCCTCATAAAGTAAATAGAAAATATAATTAGACAATAATTAATGAGACTTATAGTTTTAAGTCATAAATAAGGTGATCCTTTATATATTTTAGTGGAATAAATTCATGTGGTTTGAGATAATGGGAAATATTAGTCTAAGATATATCATCCCCTTTGAGACCTTGATTGGATCAAAGAAGTTTCATATTGAAAATCACTCCCAAATTATTTTTCTCAAGTACTTGATGTGTTCCATGTATCACTTTTATTGATGTAAATACTAGACACCTCACATATAATGAATCTATAGGTGGTGTATATAGATAACAATCTTTTATATGAGGAGAATCTAGAGGTGTTCTCTAACTATAGAGACAATGTAATATGAGAAATGAAAAATAACCTGGTCAAAGTGATTTGGTGGAACCACAAGTTTGGGGAAGAAAATTGGTAACTAGAAGATCTGATGAAAAAGAGGTACCCTCATTTGTTTTAGTGCATGAAATAAACTTTCAAGGATCAAATTTCTTAAGGGGGAAGAATATAATAACCTGAACTTTTATAAATAATATTCCATATTTTAATGAATAAATTCTTTATTAAGTAATTTAGTTATGAAGGACGCATGTACTAACTTGGTTATTTTGGACCAATATAGAATGTTATATTTAAAATACCATTAAGTATCTCAACCATTGATAATATAGTTATTGTATTGTGGCCAATAAGATTAGTATATATTAATGGTTATGATAAAATATAATTTATATATACATACTGATATGTGTCCTCAACATGTAGGATCATACCCTATGAAGTCCATACTTCATATATCCTATGGTATATGACATTATTTAGATTTTACCTTGAACAATCCCTAGCTGAAATTCAATAAATAAAGCATTAATATAACCATTTATGGGGGGTTTCAAGCTTGTCAAAATTATGACACCAGCCATGTTTTTAGAACCACCCTAAGAATTTCCCACTATTTCACACCATACCCTTGGGAATACACTGGTGTAATAAAGAGTTATGTGATTAGAACCTCATAAAAAGAATTTTCATATTTTCTTTTTAAATAAAAAATTATTATATATATCTATTTTTATTAATACATTATCAATTATTATAAAATTTATTTAGTAAATATTAGATTTTGATATAAATTAAAAAGTTTTTTTATGGAAATATATGATTTCAATTATGAAACTCTTTTGATAAATTCAATAATTTTTTAAATAAATGATATTTTTATAAGATATTCATATTATATACTAGTTATTAAAATATTAATGATAATATATTTTAATGAGATCCTATGTAATTTTATTGGGGATTGAAATTTTTTAATGTGATTAAAAATATTATTTTCATGTAAAGATGTATATCTATTTATAATTAGAAATGTAGCACCATAATATTTTAGAAATTATTTATCTTTATATAATTAAATATCTTTTATATCTTGCATTACACCCAACACCGTGTATAATAAAACATAGATATACTATTAAAATATTATTATTTGTGATATTTATAACATGTTCATTAAATTAGTTGGTTTGAATGGGATTAAATAAATTATGAAATATATATAAATTTATTAATCGATAAAAAATTATTGAGAAATTCTTAGTAAATAATCAATTAAATTTTAGTAAAGGAATTTTATTCTTCAAAATTATGTTTTCTTCAAAAATAGACTTTATTAATTTATGTGAGTGAATATTATGATTTTAAAAAAATATATAATTTTTATTTAAGAAAAAATTTATTATTTTTATATCATCATAAAAAATTATCATATGGTGAGATTTTAATGTTTTCTTAAAAATAATTCTTTTTTAATGAATAATGAAAAATACTTTTTTTATTGAAACCAGTATTTTATTTTAAAGTATTTATCAATTAAAATTATATTTTTTATTAGTTATAAAATTTTAATAGTAATTTTTTATTATTAATATTATAATTATATTCTTTTTAATGAATTTTATACTTTAATTTAGTGTACAAAATAGTTTTTACTTAAAATGCATTTTTCTAAAAAAATGGTTTTCATTGCTTTTGGTGAACTTATTTTAAAATTATTTAATTCCACATAAAGGTATTTAATTTTATAAAACAGAATACATATATGGAATCATATGGTTCAAATTTGGTAAATATGCCCCTTTTATATTTGGTCAATATGAATAGTAACTTTGGAAAATTTTCTTACCTCGGTAATGGGTAAATTGGGTTAATATAGGTTAAAACAAAGTGATAAGACTATAATTTTTCATTTTAATTCTTATTGGATGATGTTACTTAAACCCTTATCACCTATTTCCTGAAATTTTTTTTTAATGGACACTTTCCCTTTAAAATTTCCTATATGATATTTAATGAAAATAATGTTACAAAATAACACTCGCTTAGTTTTAAATATCTCTTATGTTACCACATAGAGAAAGTTATTAATGAATATAAATATCTATTTTTAGATTAATAAAATTATATTTATGGTTTAAATTTATTTTTAATTTTTATAAATTGCATAATAACATAAAATTTTGATGCAACTTCAATGTAGTATTTATTCAACTAAGATATAAATAAACTAAATTATTTTAAAAATATTAAAAGGAATCTAATTTTAATTATTTATAGTGTTGCATGAAATCTATAAATTAATAAGTCATATTGGTGTTATTTTAGTATATTATATTCAAATTCCAATAATTTTCCATATTTATTTTAAGTCAAATTATATGAATAGGGTTAAAATTTATATTAAGGATATTTTAAATAAATAATAGTTTATTAAAAATTTTAAAAATATTAGAACTCTTAAAATATTACATTATTGATACTATAGGATTTAAAATTTAGTTCCTTTTCTATTTATGATCCAATTATCACTTTATAAGTAAAATTAAAATCCATTAAGAGTAAAAAAAACTTTACCGTAGTTAAGGTTAAAATTAGTTAACAAATCCATTAATCAAAAAGATGTGGTTTAAAATGAAACCAAAACTAGGTAAAATTATATTAATTAATTTTATATGAATCACATAATATCTTAGAATAAAATATATTTCCATTTTGAATCATTTTACTTGTGAATGATTTTACTATAATTTCATCTTTTAAGAAATTCCAAAAGTGCCCCTCACCTCAATTATAAAAGGCCACCCCTACTTTCTCTTCCCACATTGATCCTTCTGTGTCAACCAAACCCTACAAAAATTACTTCTATACTTCCCTATAAAAATTATATAGGTTATTATGTTCATAAATTTCTAATCCTGGGATCTTTAAGAGTGGATCTAAATGATTTCTTTCAAAGAATATGTAATAACCATAAATTATTATTTTATTATTTTTTAATTCCTCATTACCTCAAATAAACCTTTGTTACTAATCATAAAATAATAAATTTCTTATAATAAATATACTTAAATTTCATTATTAATATTAAATCATTATTATATACCCCCTTTCCCTTCAAATGGGAAGTGAAACTATCGCTCGTACGTACATAGGGCTTACCATCTCTATGTAGAGAATCAATTTATTTTCCATGATCATATTTCATGGATTATTATTATGATGGGTTTAATGTTTATATATTAAAATTATGACATAATTATACTACTAGGATCATAATATTACATATACCTTCTTACCTTCTATTTCGTTTGAAAATTATAACGTTGCTCGTGCGTATGTATGGAGTACCACCTGTACAAAGTGATGTGATTCATTTATCATTTCTATTTTACAAGGATGGTAATATGGATATATTTAATGAATATAATATATATATATATATATTATATAATAATTATTCTATAATTTTTAATTATTAATTATCTTTCTTTCATTTAATCCATTGAAAAGTGAAGACATTGTTCATTCGTATGTATGGCCAATAGTCTCCATGAATAGTGTCCTTCATTTTTCAATCTCTACATTCCTGGATGAATCTAAATTGGTATATAATGGAAATATATAATACTTATATAATAATTACCATTATTTATATGATTTAACCATAATCTAAGTACATGTACTAAAATTACTGAACCAGAACATACAAAAAAACGAAGCTGATATCACCTGAAATAGTGATTTTAATAAAGAAATGATAATAAATTGGTGATAAAAAGTTATAAGTAAATAATATATTGTGTGATATATATTATTATGGTTCTATAATATATTTTTAATAAACCTATATTTATTATAAATTATTTTTAAACACGTACAAAAAAAGTTGAACCTCAGGTAAGGGGTTCCGTCTAACTTTTATTTTTAAGAGGCACATGCCTAATACACCACTTTTTCTTCTATGTGATGTATATTTTACCCATTAATTTATTATATTATTTCTAATGTAAATTTTATTTTTAATTAAAATTACATCAATTTTTATTTATTCCATGGGTGTTATGATTAAATAGTTACAAAGCGATAAATGTTTTATGATACAATCACATTGTTTCTCGAGAATGTTTCTGATTTTGTTTCTGATATTGAAATCATATGATCTACAACTCAATAAACCTTTTAATTTTATTCTCCTATTTTTATTTTTGTGTATAAATGTTTTATTTTCATTTTCCACATCATATATACTCAAGATACTGAAAATATGTTTTTTGGGAAATTGACTTTATTTTTCTTTTTCATTCAAAAAACTATCTCCTTCCATATCCATGTTTTATATTAATGTTTTAAAAAAAATCTTAATATTATTTTATGATTGATTAAAGTAATTTTTTCTCATGTTTGAATTTTTAAAAAATTGATAAAAAGGAATCATATTATCCTTTTATGAATGAGGTACTTTTTTATTTTTTTATAAACAATGTAAAATTATTGGTTTTTAACTTATACTTCATAAATAAAATTTCATGATGTCATGACTGTTCAATAATATAAATATTCTATTATAATTTTCAATAGTTATTTTCAAATAAAATTGGATTCATTTAATTTTATAAATTTTATTATTTTAAATAACTCATTTCTAAATGGAAATGTTATTTTATACTATAATTTTTTAATCAAATTTTTATATAATTTTTATTCAATAAAGAAAAAACCCTTAATTTAAATTTTTGATTTATAGGGGATATGATCCAATGATGCCAAAAATATTTTTTAGATGCCTTTTGTTTATGGTGATAATATTTTTATGAAACATGATTTTTTTCATAGGTATGCTATGATGAACTATTATTGAAACCCATTTCATTTTATGGTTTTAGATATGATGAATATTTTTTGATCTTGTGGCACTTATATCTATGGTTTTAATTATTTGATTATGGTTATTTTATAACCAATGATGGTGGTTATGTTATATTGAAGTATGGTAGTTATGTTATAACCAAGGGGAATGATTAAATTATAACCAAGGATGGTGGGTACATTATAACCAAGGATGGTGGTTAAATTATAACCAAGGATGTAGGTTATGTTTTAACCAAGGATGGTGGTATTTTTATAACGAATGATATTTTTTATGTTATAGCTAGGGATTATGGTTATGTTAAAACCTAGGACAGTGTTCATTTTATAACCATGGATTGGAGGGACCTATATCTCCCTCCAATTCATTGGGTAAATATTGATATCTCATCACATAAATAGGACTTTAATGGGGGAGTGATTGCAGTTCAGTAAGGGAATATGTTCACTATGATATTCATGGTAGTAAACCTTGACTACTATGATGGTTTGGAAAGTGACTCCATTTCGTTATTATAGCCTTAGTAATGAGCCTTTTCTATTATGGAAATTATTTTCTATGCTTATATGTATGTCACAAACTTATGTCTTATGACAATTTTATGCTCTCAAGGCTCATGTGCTTTGATTTATTCATGATTAGTGTCTTATAAATTTCATGTTTTTATTCCATGACTTAGAATTATGATAATTTATATGTTGGGTTTGATTTTTAAATTTTATTCTCATTTTCTCGTACCTTTATGTTCATGTTATCCTCAATTTATCATTGATATCTCCCTTGTTTACCATTACTAAGAATATGAACTCACCCTTTCTTATGTTTCCTTTCCCTGGGTTATGAAGAAATGTACTAAGTATGATATGTCTAAGAAGGGTGACATTTATGAAGAATATAGTAAGAGATGATTTAAATCTTTTATGAACTAGTTTTTTATGTTTCCAATATTCCAAAGGCACTAGACCTATATGATTCTAGCATAGATCATTATGTTAGATAATTATTATTCAACTATTTAGATGTGATATCTATATATGAAAAGTATGTTTCATTATATGAAATAATTATATATAGGAAAATGTTTTTATAAAATAAATATTATTATTGAAATCAACATGTTGAAATTGATTAATGATTTTTTTTCATAATTTTCTGAGATAGTCGATTTTTTGAGTAAAAATTAAATACAGTATAAATAAACTATTTATATTATGAATTGATAATGGACCAAAATTTATCTAATAAATTATATATAAGGAATATAGGGGAAATATATATATTAATCTGTTAAGAAAAATTATTTTTTAGGTTATTTGACTATTTTTTAAAAAGCCTTAATGAATCCTCCAAAACCTATTAATCAATTCATTATAAAAATAAATCACTTCCACATCACCAAGGGTATTATTTTAATGATTTGGTTTCAAGGATATATAATGTATTGAAAAATACTACTCTCTAAAGATGTCATTTTAAAAATCATGGTAAGGATTATGGTTTCGATTATTTTATTATATTGAGTCCAAGGCCTATGTTTAAAAATTAATAATTGATTCACCTCTCTTTTTCTATAAATACCAACCCAACCTATCACTCCTCTTCACTCAAACCCCATATGTCATGAATTTCTTTTATATATTTCTATGTCTCTCTCTACCACTATAAATCTCCATAAAGGTGATCCCAATCTCTTAAAAATTCTCTCCTAATATTTTATAAGTGTTCTCTTATGGTAAGGGATCCTATCCTTTTACTTTTTATTTCAAGTAATTTCATTTCTCTAGGAATTTTTATTTCCAATTGGTCATATTTTAATTTTATTTTACATATACCCTTTATTATCCTTATAATTACCATTTAATTATATAACATATTTCACTCTCATTAAACTATTCCATGAACCTTTTATTCACCTGCTATGCTTCCAAAATAATCCTATGATTTTTCACACCATACATTTAATTCAGGAATACCCATCCCCATTACCACTCAAGTGTATTAACTTATATGGGAATATCTTTTATTGGCACGATACTTCCATGTATGTAACCCAAACTCCTTAATCATGGGATTAAATTTGATGAAATATTCCCTTATGTTAATTGATTTATGTAAAAAAATTAATGTACATGAAATGAATGTGATAGAAGGGCCCAGAATTATATATCCCTCTAATGCATTTGATAATTTTTTTTATCTCATTATATGTCAATTAATGTGAACATGAGTTATTCAAATGAACATTACATTTTTATGTCTTTTCATTTATACTTAACTTATGCTTATGATTTAATATTTTATGTTCTTCCACATTCTTTTATTTTCCAAGATTTTATCATCTTATACCATGATTAAATGATCAGGATTATGATTATTACATTTTCATGTCGTCATGTTATGCATCTTGACTCGCATTTACTACTTTACCTTATGTTAGAATTTGTTTATTCCCTTACTAGGATTTATAGATCACCCCTTTCTCATTCATGTCTTGAGGTTATCCCATAAAGTATTTGAATATCAATGTATTTTAATATAATTTAAGAATTTTTATATAATGTGGTTATATCCCTATTACATTTTATAATATGATTTATATAATTACACAAAGAAACTTGGAAATTCAATCTTCTTAGACTATATTATGTGTGTATTTATGTAATAATAAATGAATTAATTTGTATTAAAGATATGTGTTTCCATATTCTCTTCAGGGCTGTGGAGGTATTTTTTGTGAGTCACAATTATTTCTTGCATGGTTGTGTTTTCAAAAACAATCTTGATTTTATTGATGTTTTTTGATGCATGTTTTTATACATTCTTATAGATTTATTTTGTTTCCTCTTGAGGTTTATGTGCTATTTTATTTTATCCTTGTTAAGTTTGGGTGTGTTTTTGGGTTATTTATGATGGATGTGGTATGTGTTTACAGCATAACATTGGGACAGTTTTTTTCCTAGTGTATTTAACATTGGGGACCTAGGGATCTATTATAATACAACTAGTACTAGTGTTTTTTGTGGTAAGGACCTATGAATTTTGGATTTTATTTCCTTATTCTCCATGAGATGGTTCTTTTGTGGTTGTAGTATAAGTTGGTAGTATAGGGCATGGTGACCTAGTTCCAAAACACATATTGTTTTGGTAAGGTTTTCATATGGGTTTCTTATCTCTATGATGTTTTTTATTTGTTTATTTAGTGCACATTGATATTTATATTAGATTTAGGATTCTTTTATTTTGTATTATTTGAGGACCTTAGTAAAATTTCACCTCATGGTGTGTGTCTTGTTTGATTTTCACCATTTTAAAAACATTATTAAATGGGTGGAGAGTTATGTTAAATCATTTTTTCCTTTGGGATAATTATATTAGTTATGGCAGTGGCTCAAGAAAAGTATATTTATTTATATTTAATTATTCTATAACTTTATTACAATAATATTTCATATTTCAAATTTGAATAATGAATTTCAAGGGGAATAAAGTGGTATGGTTCGTAGATTTTAACACCCTGTGTTAATTTTGGTTTATTTATGTTTTGATATTTTGTGGTATTTTAAATTTTCAAGATGATTTGGGATTAAATTCTTGAAATTATGGAAAAATAATTTGGCTATATGGTATTAATGAATTCCTTATAAAAATCCATCTAGAATCCTAATGGAATGGACCATTTAAGTTTATTTTTTATTACATAGTTGATTCTAGATGGTAATAAAATGGTATGGATGAAACCATGAAAGTTCTTGGAGAAATTGTGAAACATATTTTGGTCTTGGGGATAATGGGCTATGTAATTTTAGGAGTAACCATATGGAAATCATGGGATAGTGTTATAGATGTTGAAAAGGTGTATTTCATGTTTAAAGAATGGTTTACCATAATATGTGGCCAAACTATGTAACTATGTGGTGATTCTTCGGTATAGCCCGCACAGTAGGCACAAAATTTAAAATATTATTCAACCAATAGTCCATCTTTACCAATTTATTATTCTATATTTACAACTTTTCCCCTAACCTAATTTAAGGGGTTTCTATTACCTTTAACATACTTCCTTTTTCAAAAATACCATGTTGTTTATGGTATATCTCTAGCCTCCTTTCCTATTGATTCTATGCCTGATTCCTTTGATATATTATGAATTTCTTGGGGTAAGGTCGTTTTTTCCTCTTCCCCCACCACCTTCATCCATTTTTCTATCATTTCCTATTAGTTTCACTTCCTCGTGAAACCATATAGGTATATTTGATCAAGCCTATGGTTTTGGGTGGTCCTAATTTAGGTATATTGCTTCCTAACGGTTTTAGGGAATGTACTATTGAGTGTTTAGAAATTTTTTGATTAATGATACACATTTCAAATCATTCTAGATCGCTTACTAATTCTTAAATGAAAGTTTATTTGTGATATCTTTTTATTTATAATGGAATTGTGTTCTTGAGGATTCATAACGCCTTTATTTCTAAATTATATTTATTAATTATATTTATAATCAATTCTAAAAATATCTTTGAGATAAATTCACAAATGGAACAAATTTTTACTAGAAATTTCAAGTGATACTTGAAATTTCATATAACGATTAAATATTTCTAGAATTTTTTTATAAAAAAAATATATTTTAAACTTTTTTAAATAATATGGTTTATTGGTGAAACTAAAGTTTGATGTTTCAAAAAAAGGGTTTTTTAAAATAATGATTTTTTTAACTGGATGTCATGGGTGGTTTGAGATGAAATTTTTTCATAAATTTTTTATAAATAGAGTTTGAAATGTTGAAAAATGACTTAGAATCCCAAGTTGGTTTCTTAGAAGAATTTTTTTCCATATTTAAATGGATTTTGAATCTTGTGGGTTTCTGGGACCTGATTTGTACTCCATATTCATTTTTTTGTTCATGGATGGTGCATGTTTATGTTGTGATCATGAGATGGATATAATGGGAATGAATTTTAAGTTGGTTTTAGAGGTGAGGATGAGTAACTGTTGATTCCCTATAATGATTATTTTTATCATTAACTATTTCTCACCTCCAATTTATTTTTCCCATAAGAACTCAGGTAAATAAATAAGATGCTTACATATTTTACACTAGTTAGTCACGCACTACTAGTGTCACATTAAGTGTGAGATATGGATATATGGGGAGTTCTCCCACATAGTAATGGTGAAGAATAGTCATGTGACTTGTGTATAAGATGGTTTATAAGCTGGAAGATAGGTCTATGATTGGTCAAGTGTAGGAATGACTTGTTTTATGACCTAGGGTAGATCTCATGATCCATACTATTTGGTTGGGGGGTCCAAGTAGGGGATCTATATTATTTAATATCCTATATTTATTTAATGTATAAGGAAAAATTTGATGTTTTTCTTTTATTTACCTGTATTTTTTATTAGTGACATGGTGCCTCTTGATTTCCCTTTTATTTGTGTGTATGTAACCTGCTTTTATAAATATTTTTGGAAATGATTTTAAAAGGGAATGTAAATATAAAGGGGTTATTTAAAATGTATTTTTCTCTTTTAAAGATATCTTTTAAAGTGATTATTAAAATTTATTATTTCATTAATTAATGAAATTGTTTTATTTACAAAATAAAATTTGTTTATTATTTAATTTATATTCTTATTTTAGAAAAACATATTTTTTTATTATATTTAAAACTATCTTAGATAAAATTTATTTTACATGGAATTACAAAAAAATAATTTGTAAGATCCCCATTGGTTTTTTTATCAAACCCTAAAATCCCCATTAAATGTTTTTAGTCTCTCATGTTTTCTTTTCAGATGCTCAAGAATGGATAAAATTTTCTTTCTATCTGGTGTTTGGGTTATTTGGTTTGTGGGAGTGGGATATGGTGGGTGACTAAAAGTCACATGGATGCTATTAGAAATAGTTCAGATTTTTTCACACCAATATGTGTATGTATTGAATTGGATCTAGACGTTTTTGGGTTTAAGATGATTTTTACTCCTTTGTTTTCAGTTTTTTATGTTTTATTATGTGATGTTTATTTATTTTTTCCCAATTTAATACATTAATTGGTCTTATATTTCTTATTTAATTTTCTAAAAAACATTCCCAATTGTTTTTTTATATATATAATCCATTTTTTAGGAAGTGGGGATCAATAATTCCATTTGGTCCAAGTGGGGGACTAGGTTGAGTGTTGGTTCAGTGGAAACCTAGGCTGGTTTGTTACACATAAACATAAACAATCCCAATAAATTAATCCTCGTCACTTTTTAATATGTCTTATAGATTATATTCTTCCTAAAAGATAAATCTATATAGGCTTAAGTAGAGGCATAAAGGATGATACCCAAGGAATATGTAGTTTTCTTAATTGAGTTCTTTCAAGTTTTTATCTTTTCAACCTCGTCCAAATAAATTATAACTATACTAATATAATGAAAATAGGATAATTAATATACTAAAATTTCATTATGTTAATTTAACAACCATTATATACCATCATCAATTTCCATGAAAAATGAAAATGCTTTCTTTGTTGCATGTGGTATACTGCCTCAAGGAACGACGTATTACTTTTTTCATAACCACCTTGCATGGATGGTTCTAAAAGTATATTTCATGAATTAATATCATATTTATAACAAGTTTATGTTTATATAAATATATAGTTTCCATTCAAGTAAAAATATTAAAAAAATTACCATTATAAAATTTAACCACATAAAACTGACATAATGAGACACTTTGTATGTAATATCTTCTTAACATTATGTTTAATTTACCTTCATCACAAAAAATGTATTTAATATTATTTATCACATTAATAAATTTATTTTTAAATTATTTATCTTCTAATAATTTTTTGTTATTTTCGTAAAATAATATAATCTTACTCCTTCGGTTGTTATAATGTGTTTTTTTGTTGGTTTTTCCCACCAAATTAAATATTTTATAATGTTTATGTCAAAAAATGACTAAGAAAACATAAATAACAGTAATATTATTTAATAATAACAACTTTAATATGTTTACATAATTATATTATTGTGAAATATTCATTATGATAATGGAATTAATTGAACGACACCACAACAACCAATGTGAACTATAACAATTTAGTAAATAAATTAAACTTGATAATAAAAGAATTAAAATAATAAATAATAAATAAATAAACATGGAAAATTTTATAGATTATGTAAATAATTAATATAAACTTATTACTCATGAGGATAGAAGTTGTACGAAGTGATTCGAGACATGAGGTCATAGGTTTTTTTTAAACAATGTTTCAAATGTTTTGAAGTTTTTTAATCAATACTATCTTTTATAATAATAGTATTCCAAGATTTTTTTTATGTTCATATCTATATATTTCATGGTTTTTTCATTATCACAAACACAAATATATGATTTTAACGATTTCATTCAAGTGAGTTTTAAGTGTTTATATTAAGTTTCTAGTGATGAAATTCAATGAAATATTAAAGACATTAAAAGTAATTTGATGTATCATTTGAATTATTAATATATCAGTTAAATCAATATACATAATTTTAGAGATCCATATAATCTCACCGAAGGATGTGGAGGCTCCACCTTTTGAAGTTAGTATTTTGCAAACAGAACCAGCTAACTGGTGTAGGTCATTAGCTATTCCGTTTCATGAGGAAGTTGTTCATGGTTTCCAAAATACCCACCCACTATAAGGTGGAAGCATGATGTATACATCAACTCCCATGTTGTCCACTGGCTACTCGGTGGAGGCTATTTGGTATCTGGTGGCATTGAGTCAAAATATTTAAAGAAGAATTTATGGTGTTCAAAACAGATCTCACTCATCTCTTTAACTCCCCAGCACAAAGTAAATAATTGTAGAATGTCCCCATTAGTTTTAAAGGATATCAATAAAGGACCAAGTTTTCTTGGATATATTGAATAAAAAAATAAACTTTTGCAATAATGATCTCATAGAATTGATCATAAAATCTATATCAAGTGATTCATTTTATAAATCCTCACTTCTATGACCTAGAGTTTTTTTCAACTGTATTATCTTCTCACTATCACAATTTTCTCATTATCTACAAGTGTTTCATCATATTCTTTTGATAGATTCTATATTGTGATAAAATATTATTACTTATAATCAATCCTCTCTCTTCCTCTTCTTTTGTTTATTATAGGTTCTCAAAACCATTGAATTGAGGGAGTCATGTTTTCTTTCCGTAACCATTAAAAGGAAATGGACTAATCTCTTTGAGGTTTCTTTATTTACCTATTAAAAATATTGTGTTAATTATATTTTGGTTTATTTCTAAAACATTTAAATAAATGGAGTTTTTGTATCTTTTATACCATTAAACCCATGGTACGAATTCATTAAATGGTCACGAAATTGATATGGTGGACATAGTGTCTCTTCTAGAGCTATCATCGAACTTCCTTATAGAATTTTATATCATATTTACTTTCTATTTTTTATTTATTAGTTTCTTCATTCAAATCATAATATGGATAAATTTCATAAATTTGATTCCTCAACTTTCTTATATGATTAATTACTTATTAAAATCATTTATTAACTTTATTTACCTGAATATATTATATAATTTATCACTCTATTAATTTAATCTCTTTAATCACATTTTATTATTGAAATGATTTTATTTTAAAATATCCATTTTAATATATTGGTTTTATTTTTAAAATTAAATTCAATCTCCTAACTCATCCTTCGATTTTTACCTTCCACTCTAACAAAAAATTTATATCAAAGGGATATTGGAATTTAATAATTTTTTTAAAATGACTTGGTTAAAAAAACATTTTTTTAAAATAAAAATGGTAACCTACTACCACTTCCCCATTAGTCTTTCACTCTTCCCTAATTTCATATTTCTTAGTGCATCTCCTTCCAAAAAAATAAATCCCAAATACACCTAGTCTATGTATCAAAACACACATCGTATGCAACACATCATCGCATCATCCCATACACATATACATATAGTAACCAATGAGTTTTGGGAGCCACCATATCATGTATTCCATGTAACATAAATCGGTTATTATACCACAATCCATCACATACCATATACTAAATATGTACCTCTAGCTATAAAAATCTATACATTTTATAACTATAATAATAATTTCGATACTATATCCAGATATGCATGTTTCTGAAATAACCCTAATCCATTACATCCCAATACAC
This sequence comes from Viscum album, assembly GCA_963277665.1. Lineage (NCBI taxonomy): Eukaryota > Viridiplantae > Streptophyta > Magnoliopsida > Santalales > Viscaceae > Viscum > Viscum album. The sequence goes on along the minus strand of OY728156.1, from coordinate 1,423,997,356 downwards.
ATATATATGGGAAAGACAATCATTATGCAGACCAACACATAATACAACCAAGACAGGAGAGTAAGGCCAGAGGTAGTAATTTTCTATCCATTCCTTACCAACCTAGATATTGGGGAAATCTCCTTCCCAAAGTCTACTAGGTATTATTTTCCACAAAATATAAGTGGGTTATCTTATTAAATAACAGAATTTAAAGAATAAATTATATATCACAACCACACGGTGTGCATAACCTAGTTTGATGATCACCTATAGATATCTTCACTCAGATATCTGGAGGAAACTTTTAGTGACTAGATATCCTATAATAACAAATGTATTTAAATGAGATGCATTAAATTACATTTTCCTTTTTTACATAAAAGTTCACAACAATCAATTAGTTAACCATTGATAAACATTTTTTCAATTTTATTTCATTATCCATCAATTAAAATTTATTAAACCACATATTAATACTCTCAAAAAAAATATTTTCCGTCCCTTAATAATCTAACTAAATATACATTCTCTCAATATTAACATATTTTATAGTCTAGAAAACATCAACAATATGGGTTAAACATTTATTATTAATTATTACTATTTTATAATTCCATATAATCTAGGTAACATCTTATGCTACCAATAGGAGATGCATAACCAAGCATGTATAGTCGCCTCAAGAAGCGAGGAAAGTAATGCATATGAATAAGAAAATCAACCATCCAAACCATAAGTAAAACATTGTAAAATAAGTATCCCATGTATAAAAAAAATAGGTATGCCCTGAATCAACCTATTCCATCATTTTGATTTCATCACTAACACCATCAAGTGCATTACCATGCATTGTGTCATCATATATGTCAACAGCTACCACAACCTCAGGCCTCCCCACCCATATCTCCTCAAAAATCATAGGATCACATCACATTTAATATAAAGGAAAAAATCTAGAGAACATATATGAAGGAAACAAAAAAAATTAAATAAGGAGACTTCTCCCTTAAATGAGACATTTATCCTTTATGTGAAACTAGGCTCATTCATCCACAAACACAAGGAATTCAACCTTCATAATAAAATGGCCGATATTAGACCCAAACAATAATTTTAATAAAAAAACTAGTTTTTATTCTATCTTTAATTATTCTATGTTTAATTAACCAATAATTAATTATAAGTTACAACTATATGTAACCTAAGGCATCAACCAAAAAAAGATATCATTTTTATTTAAACAATCTCCTAAACAACAATTCTAGCTTCATCAAACTAAGAGAATAACCATTCTCATTAAACAAGATTTTTATTATTATTAAAATGAAAAATATTTCTAAATTTAAATTAATAATCCAATTATATTAAAAAATATAGTAATGCATTCAATTAAACATGAAAACATGCATCAATTTGATTTCAATCAAATTTATAAAAAACACCAGATTTTTTAAACATGCCTCTTCTTTAATTCCTTAGACAAAAAATAAATTATTACCAGCATTATTTTATTTACTAATTTCATAAATTTAAAAATAATAAACCAATAATAACAAATTTATATAAAAATCATAGTATAGATAGTACACTATATATAAAATCAAGAGGAAAACCTTTATAATAGTAGAGAACATCATTATGTGATCTTTATAACCATAAACCAATTTTATTATTTATGTTGTTTCAATATTAATTTTATTTAATTCTCCATCTATAAAATGGAAAAAAACATTTTCAATTTTCAATTTCACTTAAATAAATAAGAGAATTAATGAATACCTACCTCAAAATAATCAACATTTTTTTCATGAGAATAGTTCAATGTTGTGGATATCTGATCTCATCGCCTATAAGGAAACCAAAATATCCCAATGATTTCATGGAATGAGTAAAATGAAAAAAACATATCAAACAACCTTAGAATGATTTAGATCATCCACCATAACATGGAAAGAAGTAACTGGAGGAAATGACATAAAATAGGGAGAAACAACTAGAAAAATTAGAAGAACCAACATTGGATCACCAAGAAATGATCTCTATAAGTTGGGGCATGATCTTTATCGAAAATGAGATTATAAGGCTTTGAAAAAAACCAATTACTAACTTGGGTTTTAGAGGGATATTTGGGAGAAAATTTGGTTATAACACCCTGATATTTTAAAATAATATTATTCTTGATAATATATACAACACACAACATAGAGTTTTAACAAACCATGTTATACTATTAAAATTTTATTATTTTAATTGACCATTATAATCTAGACACTAAATTTTTTAGGCATAAATAAGAATAACCAGATTTTAAAAATTAATTATTATTTATAACTAAAATATATTGATAAATATATATTAAATTCTTGGTAAAGTCATTATAGGCTTTTAAAAGACTATTTTTTAAAATGATCTTCATTGATTTTTTTGAAAAAATAATAAAATTAATTTTTTTTACTTATAGAAATTTTATTTAGAAAATAAAAAAATATTTTATCAATTATAATTTTAAAATTATCTTTGTATTAATTTTTGGTATTTTCCTAAAAAAGATAATTTTTTAATGAATATTGAAAAATAATGGTTTTTATTGAAAACTAACTTTTGGTTTTAATAATTTACAGAGATAAATTTTTTTCAAAATGATTTTAAACTATAATTAGTCAAATATTTATAATAATAATCCTATTTAGATCATTGGAATTAATTTGATTTTTAATTTTTGTATAAAACATTTTTATAATTATAAAAACATTTCTCTCGAAAACCATTTTTTCTGTCACATCTATAGGTTTAATTTTAAATTAAATTATGAAACTTATTTTATTTTAATTTGGAAAAAATTATTCCATATTTGGGATTATAATATTTTATTTTATATAACAATATATACTTATTTTTTCATAATTATTAGTATAAACGTTAAAAATTAATTACTATGCTTAAGGTTAAAATTGTTTACCATGGGTTAAATTAAAATAAGAAGGAATAAAATAACATAAAAAATTATCCAAACCCTATTTTAAGGCCATATTTAGATATTATATCATATAATATTCTACAATTATCTATTTTGGATCCTCTTGGTATGTCTAAAATGGTGGTGTAACATATTCTTTTCAAATATTCCATGTGTGTCCTCACCCCCACATATAAAAGGGAACCCATTCTCCTCTCTTATTTAAACATATAAAGAGTTTTTTATTATAAAATACAAACAAAAATAACTTAATTAATTATCTAATAATGTCCTAGTTTCCTTTTTATATCATAAATCCAAACTAGGGAGGCTTTAGGTATAATTCAAAAGAGGTGGTATGAAGAAGAGGTACCGTTCTTAACTGAGAATCTTTCTTTTATTTATTCCTCCACATCCTTAAAAGCATAATTAATCATGTTGATATAATAAAATTGTAATATCCCATATAATAATATTTTATTATGATAATTTAATAACATAAATTCATCTCCTATTAAATCAAATGGAAAACTTTACCATCATTCATGTGTACAGCAGACTAGCACCTCACGAACTGATGTAATTCATTTTCCGTCATCCCCTCTCAATGATGCTTATGATAACAGATTTAATATAAATTTATGATATTAATTACATATTAATAATATTATAAAATTAATATATCATATAATTTATTCCCTTACCTTCCATGTAAAAATTATATTTTCACTCGTGTGCACGATGGTATATCGCCTTGCAAAGCGATGTGATTCTTTTTTTTATTATTATATCATTTGGATGATATATATAAGTGTATTTAAAGAAATAATATGATATTTATGATATTATAATCATTTTTTTGAATTTAAAATATCACTTACCATCTTTACATCAAGATCTCTAAAAAATGGAAATGTTACAAATGCATACATATAGCCTACAATGTCCATGACTGTAATGTGTTTCATTTTTCATAACAATAATTAATGGATATTTATAAAATAATTTATTATTAAAAAAGTTAATTTTTTCATAAGTATTATTTTGTAGATGATGGAATAATTACGTATTTGGCTACAATGAACACACCAATATCATTTTGAAATTAATAACCGAGTGTCCTAGAAATGCCCAATGTGGAAACAAAAAATTAATTATTTAATTATCTCATTAAAATAAATTAATTAAATGGTTTAAGAGTGAGGTATTAAATACGGAAAATTTTATATATATATATATATATATATATATAAGTTTATCATATAGGATATAAAAGACATACACGACAATGTATGAACTCAAGGTATGGGATTTGTCTCAAAACATCCTTCTTCGAAACACATGTTTTTTATGCACCTAATTTATTTTAAATTGTTTATATAATGAATCTTTACATATTATATAATTAATTATTCCAAATTCATGATATATTAAGTTATAATTCATATATTCCATTCATTTGATTTATTATTTAAAAGTTACCAATGTAGTAAAGGTTTATCTTTCAATCTCACTTTAATCAGGATTTTTTATTCTTGAATTTCCAATGTATTAAATTATTCCATCATTATATAATAAAAAATATAATTTTCTTATCCTTTGATTATTCCTGAAATTTACAAGTAATTGAACCATTTTATAAACTTTTTTTACATAAAATATTTAAAAAACTATTTTAAAAAAAAGATGACTTCATTTCTCTCTTCGGTAAAAAATCATTTATCTTCCTTATCGTTGTTTTCTAAAAAAATATTTCTAATAATATTTTTAACATTATAAAAATGATTAATTAAAGACATTTTTAACCATTTTTTTATTTTTATAAATTGGTTCAAAGTAATCTTCCTACATTTTTTGAATGAAGTTCTTTTAAAACATTTTATGGGAATGTGGAAGGAAATTTTTTTAACATTTATGGAATGTCTGGAATTACCTGCCATTATGAATAATAAATTATTTGGAGAAACCACTATAATTTTTCAAAAAAATCAAAAAAAGTATAATAATTTGTAAAAAAATTATTTTATAAAGTGATTTCAAAGGGAAATTTACTTTTTCCTATATAAATATTGTATATATTTTAATGAAATTTTAATCAATAATAAAACCTTTGATGTTATGGAATTAATTTAAATTATGTATATATTTTTTGAAAACATATATCTATACTATTCTCCTTTACATTTATAGGGTAATTCATTCCTTATGTTCATTTCTTAAATGCCTTCATTTTCAAATTTCATTTGATTATAATATGATGTAAGATTATGAAACCTGTTTTATTTTTGTAGTTAATTCATATTATTTTAATTTTGATTGATTTTATTTATATGGAACAAATAAATCATGAACATGTTTTTATGGGTGCATTAATATATTTCTATAGGCATTGAGTAAAGATTTCATCTCATGAGATGTCATCTATAGGATTAGGGATTAAACCTAATCTATTTTGTGACTTTTATGTCATATGATATTGTCTAAGAAGTAATCCTTGACTAATGTTTATGTCATATTATATATTGTTTCCACATTTCATATGATTGTATCGTCTTATTATACCATGTTAGTTAAGTTATTATTCTCTTTGATTACTCATTAGGATTGTCTTTTATGATATCATGTAATACCCTTGAATCAAAAGTTATCCTTCTATATCATGTTTATTACCTTACTGGTCTTTTTAGCTCATGGTGTTTATCTACATATCCCCTAATTATCTCAAGAAGTTTTAGGAGCTCATTATAGAAAAAAATAATGAAATTTTATTTCTATCCTCACTTTGATATATTATGAACTTATTCTTCCAATGACACTAGGCCTCATGATCATTGGTTTATAATTAATATATTTTTATGTCAAAAATAATGTAAAAATATGTGTAAAATTCTTGAGTCTCTATATGGGTTTGGGGTCATTAGTGAAACTTATAAGAATACATATTTTTGGAGGAACATGGTACAACCTCTAGGATGGCATCATAGATGAACTATACCATGATGCAGTAGGAGGAGACAATGTTGCAACCCCCCCCCCCCCACCTCCTGGTCAAACTGGCATCTGGGATCCATGGATGGATCCTTAATTTAGATTATATTTATCTAAGGGAGGGACCATGATGTAGCCTACAATGCATTTCATAGCCAAGACTGATTTGGAAATAGCCTCAAAAATAACTATATCATAGCCACCTCACTCCATACCTCAACTCTCGACATCAGGGAAGCACCTATGTCATATCCAACCACCACATACAGTCAGACCTAAAAATTAAGTACCTCAATTTTCCCCCTTCAATATTCCCTATGCCTTAGTTGGGAGACAACACTACATAACCCTATCATACAATGCAACCCATGGATCCATGCCACATCCTAGCCTAAAATGGTAGTGTCTCCCCCCCCACGACCCGTCTTTTCCTCATTTACACTCCAAAATACTTGGAAGATCTTCTAGGTTCCTCCATCACCCAAAACAAATAATGGTATGGGACACTAAGGTCTTGTACATTACACCAGATACCTCTCAAAACATTCACATCTGCATTAATCCAAAACCAAAACTATAGATAAAATAATGAAAAAGGGTTTTTTGAGCAACCACCCTATGAGATACCTATCAAGGATCTCCCCCTCTCAAGTTCTCAATAACCACACATAATGGAAAAGGAACAAAACCACACAATAAAAACAACCATATCTTAAAAAACTTTTATGGGAATATAACTTTAAAAGGATATAAAATCAATAATAAATAAATAAGAGAAAAAACAATATCATAAACTAGAGAATATAAACATCCACAAATGAGCATCACTACACAAAATGATCTAAAGAGAAAACTGGTCATTGTACTTAGTGCATATCTAAGATTCAAGTTCCAAAGTTCTCTCATAAATTCAATCATTCCACAAAAAAGGTAAACTGATTTAATATCATTCATTCACAACATCTTCTCCAAGTATTCCTATATCTCTACATACCTCTCCTCAATGGCCTCATAAATGTCAACATCGGTCTCTCCTAAAAAATTATTTTCATAGATTTTTTGGAAAAATATAATAAATTAACTTTTTTCTACATTTATAAAATTTATTTTAAAAAAATAATTTTTTAAATCTGAATTTATAAATTATCTTAGAGTGAAATTTTTATAATTTTTTGAAAAGTTTAATGATTAAATGAATAATGAAAAATAGTTATTTTATTAACAACTTCATTTTCATTTAAATAATATACAAATTCTATTTTTTCATGATGGTTTTAAAAGTAATATTTTTTAAAAATATTATTATTAATCCAATTTATGTCATTGTAATCAATTTTATGGTGAATTTTGATATAAAAACATATTACACTTATATAAACATTTTCTTTGATAAATCACTTTTTTATCACATATATTGGTTTAATTTTAAATTAAATTATACCAATTATATGAATTTTATTTTGGTAATATTTATTCCGTATTCATAATAGTAATAATTAATATTATATAATAATGTTAAATAATTTTTTCTTCATAATTAATAGCCAAAATAGTAAAGATTAATTATCATGGTTAAGGTTGGAACAGGTTTACTGGGTGTTAAACTAAAATGATAAGGGTATATTTTCCAATAAAAAATGTTTGAATCTCATTTTACTGAAATATTAAAACCTTATACTATAAAAAATGAAAATACATTTCATTTGGAATCATTTTTCTTATGAATTAATTTATAATTTTGGATTATTTTGGGGAAATTTCTAAGTAGTTTCTAAGTGGGATCCTTTACCCATATCTAAAAGGATATATCCTCTTGTCTCTAATCCACACTAAAATATCATTTTTTATCATCCATGTACTTCCAAAAAAATTAATTAAATATATACCCATGTACTTTAGGCCTAATTTTCATTATAAAATTCTCATATGAAGGGTTTAAGTATAAACCAAATGAGGCACTTCGAAGAAGAGGTATTGTTCTTAACCAATTATTTTTGTTTTATTTATTATTATACCTCCTTTAAAACTTGTAACACCCCAAGATTTCATAGTGTGTTATTTCTTCAAAATAATTCAATAACTTGCACTACACGCAACACCGAGTTCAAGCGCACCATGACTTACCAAACAAGCCGTTCAAAAAAGTTTATGAATATTATTAACTAAATTTTAAACTTTATATAATCCTTATAATTTTAGAATCCATATTATGAGTTTCTTAGACATAATGTAAGAACAAATTCATCTTCAGTATTGTAGTTTTACCAACTTTTAATAGTGAACCCTTTTTAAATAAAATATTTTAAACTTTTTGACTAAATGGGGACATCAAAAAAAAATTAAAATAAAACATCTCAAGCTTCCACGGTACGCTTTCCTTTGAATAAAACAGTAGCGTGTGTTGTACGCAACTTCGAGTTTTAACACACACCACAACCGATCAAACTATGAATAGTAATACTTAATTTTTGAAATTATATATATTTTATATTTCAAAATGGACTTCATTTTTGGATTCGGAATATCAAATTTAGCCTAAGGTGAAATTTTGGTACTTTTCGGATAACTTTTATATTTTGATGAATAGTGAAAATTACTAAATTTTAATTAAAAACAACTTTTTTAATCAAAATAATTAATATTGATAAATTATGAATTTGAGTGGTTTTAAAGTATATTTAGAATATATTTTTACCATTCAATTTAATGTTTGTCATTGGACATAATTTTACAATTAAACCGAACATAAACAAGTGTCAATCTTTTGATAGTTATTATCTCTTAAAAACACGCTTTTTGTTTTGACAGCGGGAATTAATTTTAAATTAATTTCTGCCACTTCTGTGTTTTGAATTTAGGAAAATTGATTCCATATTTGGAATCAGGATGTTCAAATTGTGTAAATAGGTAACTTTTATTTTTAGACATTTTGAATAATTACTGCGGTAAATATTTTATTTACCATGGTTAAGGGTAAATCCGGTAAATAAGGGTTAAAAAATAATATTATAATAATACTAAATTACCCTAAAACGTGTCCTAACCCTATTGGTTGATACATGGTCGACCATGGGCATCTTTGGGTCTATTTTGGGACCCCATGGATCCACTTGTAAGTGATAATGACACATTATACTAATAAAGTTAAAATAAAAATAAAAATGGCATAAGCTTACATCTTTTAGAAGAACAATTTTTAGATAGGGTTATACATGTTGGATTTTCGATTATAAATATTCATTAGAAAGATAAAAAGATTTCCTACATGATGATATTTTATTTATAATTTTTAGACATCAAATAAGTTAAATTATTAATGACACAATAATGATGCAATGTTTACCTCATTAATAAATCATTTAAATAAATAAGATTATAATGATTAAAATATTATCTAAAACCTGTCCAATTCTTATTGGTTGATGTTATTTAGAATATGAGTCATCATATCTTCGACCTCAATGATTTTTGGACCATTATAAACCGAATAAAAATATATTATAAAGTAATACTTTCACACTTTCCTAAAGAGCCCCTCCTCTCCCTTATAAAAGGAGACCACTTCTACTCATTCCTCACACCTCTCAAGCCACTTGGCTCGTCCAAACTCTGCCCAACTAAGCTCCACACATCCCTCTCCTCCTCCTTGAAGCTTCCCCTTAGGCAGAAAGCATTTCAAGAAGTCCTTTGGTTCCAACCAAAGTGAGTTACCTAAATTAAAGGTAACATTTTCTCTTAAATTATTTTCAATTATTTTGCTTCTCCAACCCCCAAACTCTTTTTATTTCCTTTCTTTTGTAACGACACCAGTATCCACAATATACTAGGATGTTGTTATAAGAAGGATTCAAACTACACATTCACACAACTCCATCTAATGGATGATGAACATAATGTTTCTGTGGATGGCAAACTAACGCCTCACGAAACGATGATTGTTCAAATACATCTTACCGCCTCTCATGGTGGCCATTAGGATGGCACTGTAATTAAATATGATATTAATGATATATATTTTATATATAAGCTTCTGTAATTCCATTTTATTTCATACCATTATTCGTTTCATGTTGTATATACATACGATAATTTCATTTGAGGAAGTGCGGACTACCGCCCCCTTAAAATGATATGACTCGTTCATACCACACATGGAATGTATAAAGGATGGTGTTAATGAACTTAAGTAACATATATAAAATATTATATTATACTGGAATAGTAATATACCTATGTATAATTTGGATTCGATTCTTTTAAAATAAAAATTAAATGGAAGTAGCGTTCGTGCGTACGTACGGACTACCGTCTCCACGAACGCGATGAGATTCATTCTCCATCGTATCCATTCAAGTATAATTATCATTTGATGATTTAAAAATGATGTTTAAGAACATGATAACATTCTGGATATGAATAATATACATCCCATTAATAACGAATATGGCTCACATAACAAAGAATATAAAGTAAAATGAACCTGTTAACACCCGAAATGACGATAATTCTAAGATATTATTAACGAATCAATATTAAAAGATCATATATGATATCATATTAAAGTAAATTATTCTTGTATTATTCAATAACAATTATTTCACCATTATACATGAGGTAAACCTACCATCGACCAAGGAAAAATTACAAAGTAAGGGATTTTCTTATCTCACTTTTAATTCCGTGAGAATTCCATTGATCACCACTTAATTATTGCATGTGGTGTATGTGTACTGCCCATGATTGTATTAATTATGTTATATACTTTTATTTATGGGTATTTACATCATCATGGTATGATACTTCTTTCATGGGTGTATGTTTCTTATGTTACCTAATCAATAAGGGAATTTGAGATTTCAATTTCCACTCATTTGGCTTTACACATATTTCATTGATTATATTACCCCAAGATTATGTGTGGAATCACTATTCATTTTATTATGTCATAATTTCCACTCCCCTTCCTGTGGATATAAGTTTGATACACATAATCACTTCATTGGTAATTCTCAAGTCATTGATATGAATTTGATAAGAGTAATTTTAACTCATTCTCCATTTGTTGAGTTAAACATCCAATTCGTTGGTATTGTTTTTACAAGAATATGTGTGAATGTCCATTGATTGTTTTACACTGAATATTCAATCATATTTAGTGTATTTATATTTGTCACACATAATTATGTCATTGATTTATCCTTAACCTAAGGATACAACCTTTATGAGAGATTTCATCTCAATTTACATTCCATTGAGACTTCTTTGATGATATACACCAAATCACTTTTATGTGGTGTATATAATGTACTTTGACATAGAATATCATGATTACCTTTATTCTCATGATATTACAAAGTTTTGATTACCTCAATTATTTGTATTCAAGTGTCTCTTTTGGTTAGAATCTCTAACTAAAATTCCCTTTTTTAAATGTTTTAAAGACTTATTCATCTAAACCTTTCTCATTAATGTCCATGTTTTAAAAATGGTTTTAAGGATTTATTTATATGGACATTAAAGTTTAGAAATCAAAAATCCTTTTAAAAAGTTTCAAAGTGGTATGGGACACTTTGATTCAAAAATCTACTTTTAAATGGCTTCTTGACAAATAGTGTGACTTTTAAATGTTTTCAAGAAAAGGGGGATATTTCTCTCAAATAGTTTTGATGATTATCTATGTCAACATCCTTCATTATTCTTGATTGAGGTTAATGTGATACAATACAATCTTCCATATTGTATTGAATGAGTTATGTTTGACTGTGGATGTGTTGTTTTTATACCATTCATGGTTTGTGGTAAAAGTATTGACATTTCGTATGCTAGTTTTAATACGAATGTTTATGTTATGTTTAAACATGTTCATATGAGGAATGCATTGGACTTAATAAGTGACGGGTGGAGCCCGCTATAGCTCCTCGATGCATCGGTAGGTCTCATGAGACAAACTAGTGTCTTGGCACAAGGCCTTGGCAAAATCTTATTTGTAGTCTTGGCACGAGGCCTTGGTAATGTGGTTATGATAGTCTGGCATTATGCATTCCATCATTATGAAAGTGGTTATTGATATTGCATGTGATCATTCGACTAGTAGAATATCCATGTGAGTAAGTAAATGGAATTATTTCATTTTACCTTTGCCATTTTATGCTGAAGTTCAAGTTTAAAAGGCTTTTGTTGTAGTTATAAATTGCCTTAAGTGTTTATGCTTATTTATGAAAGCTTATGCTATAATGTTATCCTTACTGAGCATCCGAGCTCACCCCTTTCAATGTTTTATTTTTTTTTTCCCAGGATTATGAAGAAGTAATTTATGAATGACCTGCAGGGATAGTATGAGGGGATATAAAGACAAGATGTTTTTTTTATGATGTAATGTAAAAATTTATGGATGTATCTAGTTATTCCAAGGCTACTAAACTAATCGGTCTTTCGCGACTTGATCTTTCTCATGATCATGCCAATGTTATGTAATAATGCACCGACTCTGGGTAACTAGGGTCGGGGTATTACAGTTGGTATCAGAGGAAGTTTAGTACAAACCTTGGTAGCTAGATTTAGATAAACTCTGATTAGAGCACGTAGACCTAAGATGAACTTTGAGGATTAGTATAAAAGAACTTCCTAGAATTTTGTTATTGTAGATATTTTGTGAGTTTTCCGAGCAATACATCCCTGTCTGGATACGAGCAGGTAGAGGCGGCTCTGGCACAGATGTACCTAGGGGTAAAACCCGAAAACACCGCTTTGAGCTAGACTCGAACGGGAACTGGTGCACGACAACGGGCCTTGCTGCACTCTTGGTTACGACACTCCCGGGGGATATGCTTAGGATAATTTACATTTTCTTTACAAACCGATTTAAGTAATATATACATAAGATGAGAGTAAATGACCTTGGTTAATCCTAATATGTTTCAAATTGAGAATATGGTGACATTTTAATCTCTAAATAATTTTACGACTACTATTACTCACACAATGATTTCTGGTTTTAGTCAATGGCTGGATTCCAAGGAAGTCATAGTGACTTTCAGAATGATGTACAAGGTGGGAACGGTGGTGGCAATGAGCAACAAAATGGAATGTTGATAGGCGTAAAAGATATCGTCTTTATTCCAAATCAGTTTTCCAAAAATATGATCAACAACATATATATTAACCAACTCCCAGACTCAACAAGGAAGAGAAAGGTGATAAATGATAAGATCTCCAGCAATGGAGACCATGGAGAAAAGAATCCTCAATTTTCATCATGCAGGAATTGTGGAAAGAGACACCCAGGAAAGTGTCTCAACGGGACAACGAAATGTTTTACGTGCGGGAAGGAAGGACATAAAGTGAAGAATTGCCAAAGAAAAATGAAGAGTACTATGGAAGAAGATAAAAATGGTCCCAAGAGTCCATTTACAGTCATTTGTCGTAAATGTAGGGGACCTGTCCATTACCCGAGTGAATGTCCTATTCTATAGGATATTTTCTTGGTCAAAGAAGATGTTATGTGGAAATAAATGGTTGGTGAAAGATTAGCACTCCTTGTTGATGGGTTTACTTTGGAATAATTTTCTCTTGTATTTGTAACCCCGCAGTTTGTCATGTGAAGATGATATTTGAGGAAGAATTGTCTCTTCTCTTGTGGATATAGGTATAAATAACCATTTGGTTTTATATGATCATTGGGGTTTGAGAAAATGATAAGTTATTATAATTTGGGATGAAAATGCAAAGTATGATATAACATTTGTGGATAAATTATGTTATTTTGAAAATTTTATCTCATTTTGGTAATATTATAGAATATAGTTTTTGAAAAAGGAAAACACGTAGACCGTGTGACAACCCGTCGCGTCGGACAAAGCTGTGGGAATCGAACCCACAACCAAACTGCGATTGGGATTTATCGCCTACCACTGGACTACGTGAAGTCCCTAGTTAGTATGACTATTTTTTTTTTGTTAAATGATTTTATTGATCAATAATAAGATGATTTGGGTTCTTATGTCTTATCAAATGAATACCCTTGGTATAGGAAAATGATTTGGTGATTAAGTGATAAATGTTATTTTGGAAGATGTTCGTTTTGTTAGGAATACTATATGCCCAAGGAAAATAGAATACAATGAGGTTTCATTTGTAGAGTAATGGTGGATTTTTATCTACATTTTTATTGTTGATTTATAGTGATTTGGGTTATTTATGGAAATGATTAACCTATAACAGAGAATATGTGATGATGTTAATTACTTTTAAGTATGTGACTTTAAGAGTATTTGATGTCATTTGGAGATACAATGTAACATGGGAGAATACATAATCAAATTCTTCTATGTTTTGGGTTTCAATATTAGTTTGGATTATATTAAAGGATTTTAAGGACAATTGGTTATTGAATGGTATCTATTTAACTTTGGGGTATTGTTGGTTTAATTTTAGAAATTAATATTAGTGCATATTTATGAATATCCTTTTGGGGGATCATTAGATCATTCACTAACCATTTTGGTTTTGATTAATCTTCAAAGACAATGTAAATATATGGTTTATCCTGCATGGATCATGTGATTCTATAGAAGTTTATTCTAGCTCTTCCAGTGTGACCAAGTCTTCTTGAAAACTCATCGTTTAAAAAAAATTGAGTTAGTGGTGGAAATTTATTAAAGAATGAAAATCTACTTAAAATTTAATTATATCTCATAATGTTCTTAGTCAATATCATAAATGAATTCCTCTTCCTTATGTAATGTAACTTAAAAAAAATGTTGTCCTAGATGGTACCTTAAATCATCACTAATTTATGGCTTTGGGATTGTTGGCCTTTTTATAGCCATGTTCTCTACCACTCTCCATCAGATTATTGATGGTTAGATTTCTCCTTCATATCCATATTTTCCTACATGGAACCCTAGTATGTGTTATTTTCGGTAATCTTCATACTTTCCACTCTTTATTTTAAATAGAGGCCTCATTAATTCATTTTTCGATGTGGGATTTCAACTAAGATATTTTGAAATGTCAAAAATGTGCGATCCCAATACCCTATATTTTGTTGAACCGATGGTACTTCAAATCATCATAGATTGATGAGTTTAAGGACCTCAATTTTATACTTGTTTGTGATTGATGACCTCAACCACTACCTATAAATATTTACGTTTTTCCTCCAATTATATGTCTCTAATTGCCACCAATGTTCTCCTAATCGAGATCATAATTTGGTGGTGACCCTTTCATTTCTCTTTTCCTCATATTAAGACTAAATTTTAGTAAACCAATTTCCGATGTGGGTTTTCCCACAAATATATTTTCTATTTTCAACCTTTTATTTTCGAAGAACAATTTCAAATTGCGAGGACGCAATTTATTGAAGGAGGGGAGAATGTAACACCCCAAGATTTCATAGTGTGTTATTTCTTCAAAATAATTCAATAAATTGCACTACACGCAACACCGAGTTCAAGCGCACCATGACTTACCAAACAAGCCGTTCAAAAAAGTTTATGAATATTATTAACTAAATTTTAAACTTTATATAATCCTTATAATTTTAGAATCCATATTATGAGTTTCTTAGACATAATGTAAGAACAAATTCATCTTCAGTATTGTAGTTTTACCAACTTTTAATAGTGAACCCTTTTTAAATAAAATATTTTAAACTTTTTGACTAAATGGGGACATCAAAAAAAATTTAAAATAAAACATCCCAAGCTTCCACGGTACGCTTTCCTTTGAATAAAACAGTAGCGTGTGTTGTACGCAACTTCGAGTTTTAACACACACCACAACCGATCAAACTATGAATAGTAATACTTAATTTTTGAAATTATATATATTTTATATTTCAAAATGGACTTCATTTTTGGATTCGGAATATCAAATTTAGCCTAAGGTGAAATTTTGGTACTTTTCGGATAACTTTTATATTTTGATGAATAGTGAAAATTACTAAATTTTAATTAAAAACAACTTTTTTAATCAAAATAATTAATATTGATAAATTATGAATTTGAGTGGTTTTAAAGTATATTTAGAATATATTTTTACCATTCAATTTAATGTTTGTCATTGGACATAATTTTACAATTAAACCGAACATAAACAAGTGTCAATCTTTTGATAGTTATTATCTCTTAAAAACACGCTTTTTGTTTTGACAGCGGGAATTAATTTTAAATTAATTTCTGCCACTTCTGTGTTTTGAATTTAGGAAAATTGATTCCATATTTGGAATCAGGATGTTCAAATTGTGTAAATAGGTAACTTTTATTTTTAGACATTTTGAATAATTACTGCGGTAAATATTTTATTTACCATGGTTAAGGGTAAATCCGGTAAATAAGGGTTAAAAAATAATATTATAATAATACTAAATTACCCTAAAACGTGTCCTAACCCTATTGGTTGATACATGGTCGACCATGGGCATCTTTGGGTCTATTTTGGGACCCCATGGATCCACTTGTAAGTGATAATGACACATTATATTAATAAAGTTAAAATAAAAATAAAAATGGCATAATCTTACATCTTTTAGAAGAACAATTTTTAGATAGGGTTATACATGTTGGATTTTCGATTATAAATATTCATTAGAAATCTAAAAAGATTTCCTACATGATGATATTTTATTTATAATTTTTAGACATCAAATAAGTTAAATTATTAATGACACAATAATGATGCAATGTTTACCTCATTAATAAATCATTTAAATAAATAAGATTATAATGATTAAAATATTATCTAAAACCTGTCAAATTCTTATTGTTTGATGTTATTTAGAATATTAGTCATCTTATCTTAGACCTCAATGATTTTTGGACCATTATAAACCGAATACAAATATATTATAAAGTAATACTTTCACACTTTCCTAAAGAGCCCCTCCTCTCCCTTATAAAAGGAGACCACTTCTACTCATTCCTCACACCTCTCAAGCCACTTGGCTCGTCCAAACTCTGCCCAACTAAGCTCCCCACATCCCTCTCCTCCTCCTTGAAGCTTCCCCTTAGGCATAAAGCATTTCAAGAAGTCCTTTGGTTCCAACCAAAGTGAGTTACCTAAATTAAAGGTAACATTTTCTCTTAAATTATTTTCAATTATTTTGCTTCTCCAACCCCCAAACTCTTTTTATTTCCTTTCTTTTGTAATGACACCAGTATCCACAATATACTAGGATGTTGTTATAAGAAGGATTCAAACTACACATTCACACAACTCCATCTAATGGATGATGAACATAATGTTTCTGTGGATGGCAAACTAACGCCTCACGAAACGATGATTGTTCAAATACATCTTACCGCCTCTCATGGTGGCCATTAGGATGGCACTGTAATTAAATATGATATTAATGATATATATTTTATATATAAGCTTCTGTAATTCCATTTTATTTCATACCATTATTCGTTTCATGTTGTATATACATACGATAATTTCATTTGAGGAAGTGCGGACTACCGCCCCCTTAAAATGATATGACTCGTTCATACCACACATGGAACGTATAAAGGATGGTGTTAATGAACTTAAGTAACATATATAAAATATTATATTATACTGGAATAGTAATATACCTATGTATAATTTGGATTCGATTCTTTTAAAATAAAAATTAAATGGAAGTAGCGTTCGTGCGTACGTACGGACTACCGTCTCCACGAACGCGATGAGATTCATTCTCCATCGTATCTATTCAAGTATAATTATCATTTGATGATTTAAAAATGATGTTTAAGAACATGATAAAATTCTGGATATGAATAATATACATCCCATTAATAACGAATATGGCTCACATAACAAAGAATATAAAGTAAAATGAACCTGTTAACACCCGAAATGACGATAATTCTAAGATATTATTAACGAATCAATATTAAAAGATCATATATGATATCATATTAAAGTAAATTATTCTTGTATTATTAAATAACAATTATTTCACCATTATACAGGAGGTAAACCTACCATCGACCAAGGAAAAATTACAAAGTAAGGGATTTTCTTATCTCACTTTTAATTCCGTGAGAATTCCATTGATCACCACTTAATTATTGCATGTGGTGTATGTGTACTGCCCATGATTGTATTCATTATGTTATATACTTTTATTTATGGGTATTTACATCATCATGGTATGATACTTCTTTCATGGGTGGATGTTTCTTATGTTACCTAATCAATAAGGGAATTTGAGATTTCAATTTCCACTCATTTGGCTTTACACATATTTCATTGATTATATTACCCCAAGATTATGTGTGGAATCACTATTCATTTTATTATGTCATAATTTCCACTCCCCTTCCTGTGGATATAAGTTTGATACACATAATCACTCCATTGGTAATTCTCAAGTCATTGATATGAATTTGATAAGAGTAATTTTAACTCATTCTCCATTTGTTGAGTTAAACATCCAATTCATTGGTATTGTTTTTACAAGAATATGTGTGAATGTCCTTTGATTGTTTTACACTGAATATTCAATCATATTTAGTGTATTTATATTTGTCACACATAATTATGTCATTGATTTATCCTTAACCTAAGGATACAACCTTTATGAGAGATTTCATCTCAATTTACATTCCATTGAGACTTCTTTGATGATATACACCAAATCACTTTTATGTGGTGTATATAATGTACTTTGACATAGAATATCATGATTCCCTTTATTCTCATGATATTACAAAGTTTTGATTACCTCAATTATTTGTATTCAAGTGTCTCTTTTGGTTAGAATCTCTAACTAAAATTCCCTTTTTTAAATGTTTTAAAGACTTATTCATCTAAACCTTTCTCATTAATGTCCATGTTTTAAAAATGGTTTTAAGGATTTATTTATATGGAAATTAAAGTTTAGAAATCAAAAATCCTTTTAAAACGTTTCAAAGTGGTATGGGACACTTTGATTCAAAAATCTACTTTTAAATGGCTTCTTGACAAATAGTGTGACTTTTAAATGTTTTCAAGAAAAGGGGGATATTTCTCTCAAATAGTTTTGATGATTATCTATGTCAACATCCTTCATTATTCTTGATTGAGGTTAATGTGATTAAATAAAATCTTCCATATTGTATCGAATGAGTTATGTTTGACTGTGGATGTGTTGTTTTTATACCATTCATGGTTTGTGGTAAAAGTATTGACATTTCGTATGCTAGTTTTAATACGAATGTTTATGTTATGTTTAAACATGTTCATATGAGGAATGCATTGGACTTAATAAGTGACGGGTGGAGCCCGCTATAGCTCCTCGATGCATCGGTAGGTCTCATGAGACAAACTAGTGTCTTGGCACAAGGCCTTGGCAAAATCTTATTTGTAGTCTTGGCACGAGGCCTTGGCTATGTGGTTATGATAGTCTGGCATTATGCATTCCATCATTATGAACGTGGTTATTGATATTGCATGTGATCATTCGACTAGTAGAATATCCATGTGAGTAAGTAAATGGAATTATTTCATTTTACCTTTGCCATTTTATGCTGAAGTTCAAGTTTAAAAGGCTTTTGTTGTAGTTATAAATTGCCTTAAGTGTTTATGCTTATTTATGAAAGCTTATGCTATAATGTTATCCTTACTGAGCATCCGAGCTCACCCCTTTCAATGTTTTATTTTTTTTTTCCCAGGATTATGAAGAAGTAATTTATGAATGACCTGCAGGGATAGTATGAGGGGATATGAAGACAAGATGTTTTTTTTATGATGTAATGTAAAAATTTATGGATGTATCTAGTTATTCCAAGGCTACTAAACTAATCGGTCTTTCGCGACTTGATCTTTCTCATGATCATGCCAATGTTATGTAATAATGCACCGACTCTGGGTAACTAGGGTCGGGGTGTTACAGTTGGTATCAGAGGAAGTTTAGTACAAACCTTGGTAGCTAGATTTAGATAAACTCTGATTAGAGCACGTAGACCTAAGATGAACTTTGAGGATTAGTATAAAAGAACTTCCTAGAATTTTGGTATTGTAGAGATTTTGTGAGTTTTCCGAGCAATACATCCCTGTCTGGATACGAGCAGGTAGAGGCGGCTCTGGCACAGATGTACCTAGGGGTAAAACCCGAAAACACCGCTTTGAGCTAGACTCGAACGGGAACTGGTGCACGACAACGGGCCTTGCTGCACTCTTGGTTACGACACTCCCGGGGGATATGCTTAGGATAATTTACATTTTCTTTACAAACCGATTTAAGTAATATATACATAAGATGAGAGTAAATGACCTTGGTTAATCCTAATATGTTTCAAATTGAGAATATGGTGACATTTTAATCTCTAAATAATTTTACGACTACTATTACTCACACAATGATTTCTGGTTTTAGTCAATGGCTGGATTCCAAGGAAGTCATAGTGACTTTGAGAATGATGTACAAGGTGGGAACGGTGGTGGCAATGAGCAACAAAATAGAATGTTGATAGGCGTAAAAGATATCGTCTTTATGCCAAATCAGTTTTCCAAAAATATGATCAACAACATATATATTAACCAACTCCCAGACTCAACAAGGAAGAGAAAGGTGATAAATGATAAGATCTCCAGCAATGGAGACCATGGAGAAAAGAAACCTCAATTTTCATCATGCAGGAATTGTGGAAAGAGACACCCAGGAAAGTGTCTCAACGGGACAACGAAATGTTTTACGTGCGGGAAGGAAGGACATAAAGTGAAGAATTGCCAAAGAAAAATGAAGAGTACTATGGAAGAAGATAAAAATGGTCCCAAGAGTCCATTTACAGTCATTTGTCGTAAATGTAGGGTACCTGGCCATTACCCGAGTGAATGTCCTATTCTATAGGATATTTTCTTGGTCAAAGAAGATGTTATGTGGAAATAAATGGTTGGTGGAAGATTAGCACTCCTTGTTGATGGGTTTACTTTGGAATAATTTTCTCTTGTATTTGTAACCCCGCAGTTTGTCATGTGAAGATGATATTTGAGGAAGAATTGTCTCTTCTCTTGTGGATATAGGTATAAATGACCATTTGGTTTTATATGATCATTGGGGTTTGAGAAAATGATAAGTTATTATAATTTGGGATGAAAATGAAAAGTATGATATAACATTTGTGGATAAATTATGTTATTTTGAAAATTTTATCTCATTTTGGTAATATTATAGAATATAGTTTTTGAAAAAGGACAACACGTAGACCGTGTGACAACCCGTCGCGTCGGACAAAGCTGTGGGAATCGAACCCACAACCAAACTGCGATTGGGATTTATCGCCTACCACTGGACTACGTGAAGTCCCTAGTTAGTATGACTATTTTTTTTTTGTTAAATGATTTTATTGATCAATAATAAGATGATTTGGGTTCTTATGTCTTATCAAATGAATACCCTTGGTATAGGAAAATGATTTGGTGATTAAGTGATAAATGTTATTTTGGAAGATGTTCGTTTTGTTAGGAACACTATATGCCCAAGGAAAATAGAATACAATGAGGTTTCATTTGTAGAGTAATGGTGGATTTTTATCTACATTTTTATTGTTGATTTATAGTGATTTGGGTTATTTATGGAAATGATTAACCTATAACAGAGAATATGTGATGATGTTAATTACTTTTAAGTATGTGACTTTAAGAGTATTTGATGTCATTTGGAGATACAATGTAACATGGGAGACTACATAATCAAATTCTTCTATGTTTTGGGTTTCAATATTAGTTTGGATTATATTAAAGGATTTTAAGGACAATTGGTTATTGAATGGTATCTATTTAACTTTGGGGTATTGTTGGTTTAATTTTAGAAATTAATATTAGTGCATATTTATGAATATCCTTTTGGGGGATCATTAGATCATTCACTAACCATTTTGGTTTTGATTAATCTTCAAAGACAATGTAAATATATGGTTTATCCTGCATGGATCATGTGATTCTATAGAAGTTTATTCTAGCTCTTCCAGTGTGACCAAGTCTTCTTGAAAACTCATCGTTTAAAAAAAATTGAGTTAGTGGTGGAAATTTATTAAAGAATGAAAATCTACTTAAAATTTAATTATATCTCATAATGTTCTTAGTCAATATCATAAATGAATTCCTCTTCCTTATGTAATGTAACTTAAAAAAAAATGTTGTCCTAGATGGTACCTTAAATCATCACTAATTTATGGCTTTGGGATTGTTGGCCTTTTTATAGCCATGTTCTCTACCACTCTCCATCAGATTATTGATGGTTAGATTTCTCCTTCATATCCATATTTTCCTACATGGAACCCTAGTATGTGTTATTTTCGGTAATCTTCATACTTTCCACTCTTTATTTTAAATAGAGGCCTCATTAATTCATTTTTCGATGTGGGATTTCAACTAAGATATTTTGAAATGTCAAAAATGTGTGATCCCAATACCCTATATTTTGTTGAACCGATGGTACTTCAAATCATCATAGATTGATGAGTTTAAGGACCTAAATTTTATACTTGTTTGTGATTGATGACCTCAACCACTACCTATAAATATTTACGTTTTTCCTCAAATTATATGTCTCTAATTGCCACCAATGTTCTCCTAATCGAGATCATAATTTGGTGGTGACCGTTTCATTTCTCTTTTCCTCATATTAAGACTAAATTTTAGTAAACCAATTTCCGATGTGGATTTTCCCACAAATATATTTTCTATTTTCAACCTTTTATTTTCGAAGAACAATTTCAAATTGCGAGGACGCAATTTATTGAAGGAGGGGAGAATGTAACACCCCAAGATTTCATAGTGTGTTATTTCTTCAAAATAATTCAATAACTTGCACTACACGCAACACCGAGTTCAAGCGCACCATGACTTACCAAACAATCCGTTCAAAAAAGTTTATGAATATTATTAACTAAATTTTAAACTTTATATAATCCTTATAATTTTAGAATCCATATTATGAGTTTCTTAGACATAATGTAAGAACAAATTCATCTTCAGTATTGTAGTTTTACCAACTTTTAATAGTGAACCCTTTTTAAATAAAATATTTTAAACTTTTTGACTAAATGGGGACATCAAAAAAAATTTAAAATAAAACATCCCAAGCTTCCACGGTACGCTTTCCTTTGAATAAAACAGTAGCGTGTGTTGTACGCAACTTCGAGTTTTAACACACACCACAACCGATCAAACTATGAATAGTAATACTTAATTTTTGAAATTATATATATTTTATATTTCAAAATGGACTTCATTTTTGGATTCGGAATATCAAATTTATCCTAAGGTGAAATTTTGGTACTTTTCGGATAACTTTTATATTTTGATGAATAGTGAAAATTACTAAATTTTAATTAAAAACAACTTTTTTAATCAAAATAATTAATATTGATAAATTATGAATTTGAGTGGTTTTAAAGTATATTTAGAATATATTTTTACCATTCAATTTAATGTTTTTCATTGGACATAATTTTACAATTAAACCGAACATAAACAAGTGTCAATCTTTTGATAGTTATTATCTCTTAAAAACACGCTTTTTGTTTTGACAGCGGGAATTAATTTTAAATTAATTTCTGCCACTTCTGTGTTTTGAATTTAGGAAAATGGATTCCATATTTGGAATCAGGATGTTCAAATTTTGTAAATAGGTAACTTTTATTTTTAGACATTTTGAATAATTACTGCGGTAAATATTTTATTTACCATGGTTAAGGGTAAATCCGGTAAATAAGGGTTAAAAAATAATATTATAATAATACTAAATTACCTTAAAACGTGTCCTAACCCTATTGGTTGATACATGGTCGACCATGGGCATCTTTGGGTCTATTTTGGGACCCCATGGATCCACTTGTAAGTGATAATGACACATTATATTAATAAAGTTAAAATAAAAATAAAAATGGCATAAGCTTACATCTTTTAGAAGAACAATTTTTAGATAGGGTTATACATGTTGGATTTTCGATTATAAATATTCATTAGAAATCTAAAAAGATTTCCTACATGATGATATTTTATTTATAATTTTTAGACATCAAATAAGTTAAATTATTAATGACACAATAATGATGCAATGTTTACCTCATTAATAAATCATTTAAATAAATAAGATTATAATGATTAAAATATTATCTAAAACCAGTCAAATTATTATTGGTTGATGTTATTTAGAATATGAGTCATCTTATCTTCTACCTCAATGATTTTTGTACCATTATAAACCGAATACAAATATATTATAAAGTAATACTTTCACACTTTCCTAAAGAGCCCCTCCTCTCCCTTATAAAAGGAGACCACTTCTACTCATTCCTCACACCTCTCAAGCCACTTGGCTCGTCCAAACTCTGCCCAACTAAGCTCCCCACATCCCTCTCCTCCTCCTTGAAGCTTCCCCTTAGGCAGAAAGCATTTCAAGAAGTCCTTTGGTTCCAACCAAAGTGAGTTACCTAAATTAAAGGTAACATTTTCTCTTAAATTATTTTCAATTATTTTGCTTCTCCAACCCCCAAACTCTTTTTATTTCCTTTCTTTTGTAACGACACCAGTATCCACAATATACTAGGATGTTGTTATAAGAAGGATTAAAACTACACATTCACACAACTCCATCTAATGGATGATGAACATAATGTTTCTGTGGATGGAAAACTAACGCCTCACGAAACGATGATTGTTCAAATACATCTTACCGCCTCTCATGGTGGCCATTAGGATGGAACTGTAATTAAATATGATATTAATGATATATATTTTATATATAAGCTTCTGTAATTCCATTTTATTTCATACCATTATTCGTTTCATGTTGTATATACATATGATAATTTCATTTGAGGAAGTGCGGACTACCGCCCCCTTAAAATGATATGACTCGTTCATACCACACATGGAACGTATAAAGGATGGTGTTAATGAACTTAAGTAACATATATAAAATATTATATTATACTGGAATAGTAATATACCTATGTATAATTTGGATTCGATTCTTTTAAAATAAAAATTAAATGGAAGTAGCGTTCGTGCGTACGTACGGACTACCGTCTCCACGAACGCGATGAGATTCATTCTCCATCGTATCCATTCAAGTATAATTATCATTTGATGATTTAAAAATGATGTTTAAGAACATGATAAAATTCTGGATATGAATAATATACATCCCATTAATAACGAATATGGCTCACATAACAAAGAATATAAAGTAAAATGAACCTGTTAACACCCGAAATGATGATAATTCTAAGATATTATTAACGAATCAATATTAAAAGATCATATATGATATCATATTAAAGTAAATTATTCTTGTATTATTCAATAACAATTATTTCACCATTATACAGGAGGTAAACCTACCATCGACCAAGGAAAAATTACAAAGTAAGGGATTTTCTTATCTCACTTTTAATTCCGTGAGAATTCCATTGATCACCACTTAATTATTGCATGTGGTGTATGTGTACTGCCCATGATTGTATTCATTATGTTATATACTTTTATTTATGGGTATTTACATCATCATGGTATGATACTTCTTTCATGGGTGTATGTTTCTTATGTTACCTAATCAATAAGGGAATTTGAGATTTCAATTTCCACTCATTTGGCTTTACACATATTTCATTGATTATATTACCCCAAGATTATGTGTGGAATCACTATTCATTTTATTATGTCATAATTTCCACTCCCCTTCCTGTGGATATAAGTTTGATACACATAATCACTCCATTGGTAATTCTCAAGTCATTGATATGAATTTGATAAGAGTAATTTTAACTCATTCTCCATTTGTTGAGTTAAACATCCAATTCGGTGGTATTGTTTTTACAAGAATATGTGTGAATGTCCTTTGATTGTTTTACACTGAATATTCAATCATATTTAGTGTATTTATATTTGTCACACATAATTATGTCATTTATTTATCCTTAACCTAAGGATACAACCTTTATGAGAGATTTCATCTCAATTTACATTCCATTGAGACTTCTTTGATGATATACACCAAATCACTTTTATGTGGTGTATATAATGTACTTTGACATAGAATATCATGATTCCCTTTATTCTCATGATATTACAAAGTTTTGATTACCTCAATTATTTGTATTCAAGTGTCTCTTTTGGTTAGAATCTCTAACTAAAATTCCCTTTTTTAAATGTTTTAAAGACTTATTCATCTAAACCTTTCTCATTAATGTCCATGTTTTAAAAATGGTTTTAAGGATTTATTTATATGGACATTAAAGTTTAGAAATCAAAAATCCTTTTAAAACGTTTCAAAGTGGTATGGGACACTTTGATTCAAAAATCTACTTTTAAATGGCTTCTTGACAAATAGTGTGACTTTTAAATGTTTTCAAGAAAAGAGGGATATTTCTCTCAAATAGTTTTGATGATTATCTATGTCAACATCCTTCATTATTCTTGATTGAGGTTAATGTGATACAATAAAATCTTCCATATTGTATCGAATGAGTTTTGTTTGACTGTGGATGTGTTGTTTTTATACCATTCATGGTTTGTGGTAAAAGTATTGACATTTCGTATGCTAGTTTTAATACGAATGTTTATGTTATGTTTAAACATGTTCATATGAGGAATGAATTGGACTTAATAAGTGACGGGTGGAGCCCGCTATAGCTCCTCGATGCATCGGTAGGTCTCATGAGACAAACTAGTGTCTTGGCACAAGGCCTTGGCAAAATCTTATTTGTAGTCTTGGCACGAGGTCTTGGCTATGTGGTTATGATAGTCTGGTATTATGCATTCCATCATTATGAAAGTGGTTATTGATATTGCATGTGATCATTCGACTAGTAGAATATCCATGTGAGTAAGTAAATGGAATTATTTCATTTTACCTTTGCCATTTTATGTTGAAGTTCAAGTTTAAAAGGCTTTTGTTGTAGTTATAAATTGCCTTAAGTGTTTATGCTTATTTATGAAAGCTTATGCTATAATGTTATCCTTACTGAGCATCCGAGCTCACCCCTTTCAATGTTTTATTTTTTTTTCCCAGGATTATGAAGAAGTAATTTATGAATGACCTGCAGGGATAGTATGAGGGGATATGAAGACAAGATGTTTTTTTTATGATGTAATGTAAAAATTTATGGATGTATCTAGTTATTCCAAGGCTACTAAACTAATCGGTCTTTCGCGACTTGATCTTTCTCATGATCATGCCAATGTTATGTAATAATGCACCGACTCTGGGTAACTAGGGTCGGGGTGTTACAAAACTTATTCAATTATTATTATATAAGGAAATAATTATCTCCCATATAATTAGATGTTATTATTTTATTGTCAAAACCTACATACATCTCCTCTTCTATCAAATGGGAAATTAAATCATTGATCATGTGTATAGCAGACTACCACCTCATGAACCGATATAATTTTTTTCCCATCACTTCCTATCATGGGTGAATATAATAATGAATTTAATGTAAAAAAATATTATATTCAGGAAATTATTATTATTATTATTATTATTATTATTATTATTATTTAACATCACATATACCTTATTACTTCTCAATCTGATGTAAAATGACAGCATCACTCGTGCGTACGTGTGGGCTATCGCCTATATAAAGAGTTGTGTTGTATTTTCCATTTTATTTTTAAATGGAAGTTAATAAAGATAGATTTAATTAAAATATATGGTATATATTATTTAAATTTTTTTAATAAATTTAAATTGATATTTACCTTTATTTCATTCCATCCATCAAGAAAATGGAAATAGTTTCCATGCGTATGTGCGGCTTACCATCTCCATAAACAGTGTAATTAATTTTCCTATCTCTATATTTTATAGATAACTATATTATTTTAAAAAATTGATATATATATATATGATATTAAAAACAATATTAACATTATTTTGATAATGTTACCATACTCAATGTACAAGGAAACAAACTACCAAACCAAATCATAAATGAAAAACAAAACAGTTATTATGTGAAATGTGAGTTTGAAAAGGAATTATAAAAAAGGTTAATAAAATGTCATTAGTACATCATGTATGGTATTATATATATTATTATGGTTTTATAATAGATATATAACAATACTATATTTCAAATACATTATATTTGAACATGTACGATGGAAGTAGATACTTGCGGTAAGGGAGCTTTGTCCCAAATTGTCTTCTTTGGGACATATGTTATTTTATGAACCTATCTTATTTTATAATGTGTATGTACTAAAAATTTTACATTTTATGTAATGAAATTTATTTATTTATATGATATTAAAAGTTTCAATTAATTTTATTATTTCATGGGTCTTATGATTCAAAATATACCAAAGTGGAAAAAGTATTAGGTTACAATCTCATTTTTTATTAGGATTATTTATGATTATGTTTCCAATGATAAAATAATATGATCTATCTCTAAATAAACTCATGAATTTTATTATACTTTATTTATTTCATGGAAATACATGTCATACATTCATTTTAATCTCTTTGTTTAATTAATAGTTCAAAAGAATGTTTTTTAGAAAACTTAACTTTATTTCTCAGTTGACTCAAAAAAAATATTTTTTCTTACATACCCATGTTTTCATAAATTAATTTAAGGAATAATTTTATGATTATATAATAATTTTTTAAATAACTTTTTACCCATGTTTTAATTTTTAATTCATGTTTTAAAAAGAATATTTTAGTTTCTTTTCAAACAAGGCTATTTTGTATTTTTACTAGAAATGTGAAAGTAATATTTTTTATAATTTGTACAACATGAACTATATTTCCCACCATCATGAACACTCAATGATTAATAGACTCCATTATTAGTATCTAAGTATATTTTGAAATGAACTTTTTCTCTAATATAAGTGAAATTATTATATTCTAAAATGTGATATCAAAGTAAAAAAGGATATTTTGTCATGAAATGTGTCAAGTGATCCTTAAAAAATTCCATTTAAGATGACATAATTTGATGTTATATAAGATTTAATAGGGATATGATCCAATGATACCATCCTTATTATTTTTCTAGATGGTTTATGTTTATTATGAAAAATTATTATGAAATTCATTCTTTTTCCATGGGTTGTACTATGATGAAATGATGAAATTTTTATGAAACTTGTTTCATTTCCATGGGTTATGCTATAATGAAATGATGAAATGTTATTAAATATATTTATTTTATATGGGTTATTCTATATCAATTTTTTTAAGAAACCCATTTCATTTAATGGGTTCTGATATGATGAATGTTTTATGATCTTTTTGCACACATATATAATATATTCATTATATGATGATTGGGTCCTACATCTCCCTATAATTAATTGTGTATTGATTTAAATATCATGAAATGAATGTGGATGTAATGAGTAGTGAATGCAGTTCAGTAAGGGACTTTGACCACTTTTCTATTCTTTTTTTTAAACCTTGAATACTATGGTGTTCTGGGGATTGAACCCATTCCACTATAGTAGTCTCGAAAATAATAATTTACTACTAAGGGAATTATTTTCTAATATTATTTGTATACCAAAAATCTATGTATTATGCCAATGTTATTCTCTCGTGGATTATGTTCTTTGTTTCCTTTATGATTCATGCATTGTTGACTAATAATATATATCATTTGTTACAAGATTTTAAACTTTGATATGCAGGATATTGTTTTCAAATGTTATACTCATGTTCACATACCCTTGTTCTAATGGTATGTTGATATCTCTTATGTTTACCCTTATTGAGCATCTAAGATCACACTTTTTATGTTTCCTTTCCCTATATTTTGAATAAATTTATTATGTTCTATATGAATAATAATGGTTTCATTTGTTAAGAAATTTTATGGGAGATAATTTAGTTCAGTTATGAAGTAGTTATTTACCAATACATATTTTTATAGTTACTAGAAATGTATGATTATGTCATGAATACTTATTTTATGTAATAAATATTCAACTATTAAGATATATTATCTATGTATTAATAATTTGGGTATCTATATTTTTTATCAAATAAAATTTTAGTTAAACCTTGTAAACTATGATGATAAAACTTTAGTGAGGTCCTTAGGGACAGTTCTAGGGATATCTATAAGGATAAGTCTAAGAATAGTCCAAAGTATAGGAAAATTCTAGGAATTTTGGTAAAGGATTTAGCAAGTGGTTTATAAGGAATTTTATACCTATATAAATACTAAAAGTGGTTAGGGATCTCACGTAGTTTTAAATATGGGTAATAACTATAAAAAGGGATCATTTATTTGGACATGGTCATCACCTGATACATTATAATGGGTCTTTCTACACACCTAGTTTGATACTCCTAGGGGATTTTTTTTTGAAAATCGCAAACTCTATAAAAAAATCATTGAGGATTTGAGTAGATGATGACCATGGATGACCTAGGATACACCTAAGGTGTAATAGATTGAAAATATTCTTTGATAATTTACATATCATATACTTTTTTCTCCGTGATTATGTGGTTTTATGATTTTATTATTATTTCAAAAACTATGGATTTTTGTTTTGTTCAATGGAAAAAAACCTTAAGGAATCATGTTAATAAATAATGTAATGGAAAATGAAATTATTTTATTCCTGAGAAAACAAATGTTATGAAATATATAATTCAAAATATAATTACTATGATCACACAACATTCTCAATATATGAATCGTACTAAACTTCCAAACAAAAAAAATGATAGAATAACATTATATTGAGTCCTTTATAAGGAAAATTCCATATTATTTTAGTGGTTCTACTGATCCAAAATTTGTTGAGAAAAGGATCAATGCCATGGAAAAGTTATTATCTATTCTCTAGTGTTCAGAGAATGATAAAGTTACTTTATATATCTATAATTTGGAATACAAATATTAACAATGGTGTTCTATTATCAAGAATATGACACAAAAATATGAAATTTAATCTATTGAGTGGGATTAGTTTAAGAGATTATTTTTTCAATAATTACTTTCTTGGTATTATTTTTATGTAAATGTATAAGGAATTCCTTGATCTAAAACTGATGGGTGGTGAATTAATTGGTACCTATGAGAAACAATTTATAAGACTTTCAAGGTATGCTTCTTATATTATCATCCAACCTAAATTTAAGGTTTACTAATTCCTAATTGACATAAAATTGTGTCTCTAAAGGTATTTATCCATATAGAACATTAGTATATATGAATAAATTATTCTATTAGCTATCTATGTGGAAATATAGAATTGATTTACCCACAAATATCATGGTTTTGATAAGAAAATAAATATGAAATTAAAAAGAAACTATAAAACCATAAATAAAAGAAGATGAGTTTTCTATTATTCCCAATGAGTGGAAGGAATCATATAGTAATGTTTATGAAGAGGGGTGGAACAATTTTTATTTATAGAAAGGCAGGAAATCAAGAAATTGAATGCATAAGTGATGGGAAGACGTTAACTAATTATGTGAAAAGATAGAAAGATACACATAATAAACTACCCAAAATTCAATGTTTAATGTTCAAGGATTATGATAATTATGCTAACCAGTTTCCAAATCCAAAGTCTAATGATAATGATTGATGTTTGAAACCTCTTATTTTGATAGATTAAAAAATATCATGTGACCATTATTCATATTTAGGGTTTTAATAACAGCGTGGTGAAAATTACACATTCCATATACTCTAAAATAGTTAATGTATTATTTGACTTTGCATCTACCCATTCTTTTAATTATAATGATTTTTCATAGGGTATCAAGATTCCACCTAAATGATTAGATATTGAATTATTATTGAAAATCCATAGTTTATGATGATCACATCTTATATATATAATCCTTATCTTATTGAAGTTTGTAGTAATGATCTTCCTATAAATATTGTTATTCTACCTATACTTGAATTTGGTATTATATAAGGCATGGATTGTTTATCTCTAAATAAAACCCATTTTAATGGTTGATAAAGGTAAGTCACATTTTATATTATCTACCAATCTATGATTATCTATCAGTGTGAAGATAAATATGTTCTTCTGATGTAAATAAAATCTATTTTATGGATCTTTATTCCTATTAAAAAGGGGTGTTCATCTCAGATGGTTGGAGATAAACTCATCATAGATTATATTCCAATTGTGATGGAATTTTTTTATATCCTTTAAATGGATTTTCCTTACCTTTCAAAAAATATTGTTGTTTAGTTCTGAATAGAACTCATACCTAGTGCTACACATATTTCAAATAGTCCATCTTGAATGGAGCTAATTGAGTTCCATGAATTGAAGAAGAATCTATAAGAGAATCTGTATAAGGGATTCATTTGTCTAATTTTTTTACCATGGAGTGCACCTATATATTATTTAATGAATAAAGATGGACTAATGTGACTCTTAATTGATTATTAAGAGCTAAACAAGATAATAATAAAGAAAAAGTATCATATACCCCCACTTTGATGAATTATTTGATCAACTGCATGTAGCTCAATACTTATCAATGGTTGACCATTGTTTTGGATATCATAAATTGAGGTTCAAGAAGGATGATGTATATAAAACATCATTCTGTACAAGGCATGAAAACTATGGATATATATTTATTACATTTGTTCTTACTAATTCCCCTATTATCTTCATAGATTTAATGAATCGAGTCTTTAGATATTACAATGACCAGCCAATAGAAGACTTTATAAATGATATTATTATATTTTCTAATGTCATGGAAGAGTATAAATATCATTTGAGAATTTTTTTAAGGCCTTATTAAAGGTTAATTTGTATAAAATTTTTAAAAAAGTGTGATTTAGAGCTATAAATGTTTTTATTTTTGGCTCATATAATCTCAAGGGAGGGTATATCTGTGGATCCATCAAAGGCATAAGTTATTAAATTTTTCCCTAGAATAAAAATGGTGACTGAGATCCAAATTTTCTTTTGTTGTATATTATTTATTTTTTTTGGAAAATTTCCCATGATTATATATTCCAATCATGAAGTTATATTGAAAGACACCCAAGATCCTTTGGATAGAAGTATGTGAGGAAAATTTCAAGGAAATGAATATAAGGTCAGTCAGTGTACCTATGCTTACATTACCCTATATTGGAGAAGGTTTTGTAATCTATAGTGGTGAATCAAAGAAGTTATTAGGATATATAATCATGTATAATAGTATAGTGATAGATTATTCCTCAAAAAAATTAATTGTCCACGATAAAAATTATCAAAATCATGGTTTGGAGTTTGCTATGGTAATTTTTTCATTAATGACATTGAGGAATTATATTTATAAATAAAGGAGTGATATATAAATTTATTATAAAATTTTAAAGTATATATTCATAGGGAATTTGTTGAATGTGAACCAGAGTAGATGGTTTAAACTGATTAAATATTATAACATCTCAAAACATTACTACATTGAGAAAGTGAATAAGGTAGATAATTATTTGAGTCCAAAGGATCATGTCAGATTATACCTGATGAGGATAAAAAATATCCAATATTTCTATATTTTAAATGGATGTATTTATAAATCATGAATGAAGGTGTAAAATATCATCTTTCTTAAATAACTTTTCATCCATCTATCCAGGTAAATATTAAAGTGGCACAGAAGGATGATGTAGAGCTACACAAGGTGAGAAGTGTGTACCACAATTTAACCTTGACTGTGATAGACTGATATGGTTTAGTAAACATATATGTACCCCATATATATCATATTTTATGAAGGATATATTGGAAGAGGCTCAAATTTCTTCATTCTTTATTCATTATTGAATAATAATGGTGTGTAGAGATTTGAAAGAGTATTTCTGGTGGGACAACATGAAGAAAAATATTGTAGAGTTTGTATCTCAGTGATTTTAATTTTAGAAAGTTAAGGCATAAAGACAAAATTATATGGGGATATTAAAACCATTACCCATTCCATAATGGAAATCAGAAAATAACTCCATGGATTTTTTCATTAGACTCCACAAAATATCTACATGGTATAATGCAATATGGTTTATAGTCGATCACCTTATAATGTCATCACACTTCATTTCTATTAGAGAATATTTCTCTCAAAATAAGATTTATAGGATATACATGAAGGAAGTGGTAAGGTTTTATAGAGTTCCACAATATATTACATCTAATTAAGATCTAGGATTTACCTCAATGTCTTGGAGAAGCCTTCAGTAAGGACTTGATACAAAATTATGTTTTGTTACTGCATATCATCCTCAGATAAACGGTCAGTATAAGAGAAAAATTCAAACCCAAGGGGATATTATAAGATATTTTTATATGGAATTAAAATTTGGTTTGGAACAATGCTTTCCTCTAGTGGATATTTCTTAAAACAATTGCTTTCAATCAATCATTCTGAAGGCTCCTTACCAAGGTCTCTATGAATATATGTTTAAAAGGAAAACATATTTGGAAAGATAAAGAAATAAATTGGGACCATAATTGGATAAAGATATTGAATATAAGTTTATATTAATTTACCAATGGATAAGATAATTATAAATTTTATATAAAATATATACTGATAATCATTGATGTGATTTTGATTTTTCAGTTACTATAAAGGTTTTTCTTTTAATTTCTCTATGTAATAAAGTTATGATATTTGGAAATAAAGGAAATCAGAGCCATAGGTATACTTTCCCATTCAATATTATTTATTGGGTTGGGATGATATCTTATCACTTGTTACTCCCATCAACACTCTCTTAAGACCACGATGTCTTCCATGTTTCACTCTTAAAGAAGTATATATATGATCCTTCACATATACTGAACTTAGAGGTCCTACAACTAGATCGTGATCTTTAATATGAAATATAAACCATATAAATTCATGATCATAGATAAAAATTACAAAACAAAAATCCCAGTCACCTTGTAAAGGTTTTATGGTGAAACTAGAAACTTGAGAAAGAAACATGGGAACATGAGGACATGATGACGTAGAAGTATCCTCATATTTTTGTAATAGAGTAATGAAATTTTAAGGGAGAAATTCATTTTAAGGGGGGATAGAATGTAACACCTTGAGATTTTATGAAATATTTTTTTCAAATAAATTTAATTTCTTATATATCTTGAAATACATGAAACAAAGAGTTTGAAAAAATCATTATATATTATTTATATAAAAATATAAAAATGTTTGTTATAAGAGAGCTGTTAAACATGGTGGTATGAATAGAAATAACTACATTCTGAAAGTTAAGTATGATGGTTTTAGATAAATAAAATATATTGATAAATAAGTAATTAATTTTTATTAATGTTTTTATATTCTAGGAAAATATATTTTTTCACAAAAAATGAATTTCAGTGATATAAAAACTTCTTACACTTATGTGAAATTTTTATTTGGAAAAACCTTTTTCATCGGGTTTATAGGTTTGATTATAAATTAAATTATTCCATGTATATGAATTGAATTTGGTAAATTGTATTCAATATTTGGAATCCAAATAATTAGTTTTTTATAATAAGGATAACTAATTTTTTTCTTAATGAATAGTAAAAATTAGTAAAAATTAATTATCAAGATTATGGTTAAAATGTGTTTACTAATAGTTAAACTAAAAATATATGGGAATGTTTTTAGTAAAACATGTATAAATCCAAATGGATGGAAATTTTTCAACCTTATACTATAACAAATTATAATCTACGGTAATTTGGAATCATTTTCCTTGGTAATGAAATTTTCAATTTGGTTTCTTTTGGGAAATTTCCATGTTTTTCCATGTGTGTTTCTTTCCGCACTTGTAAGAGGAAATTTCTTCTCCTCTCGTCTCTAAAATCCATGATCCTTTTCTTTCAGAAAATAAATACCAAAAACCATTTCATAATTTCCTCCCCAATTCCTAGAGGATTTATTTTTATTTAGAAACCCTTCTAATAAGTCTTTAGGTATAAACCAAAATAGTCTCTCCAAAGAATCAGTTTAGTTCATAACCATGTGTTTTTGTTTTACTTCTTATTCTACCTCAATAAAAAAATCTTGAAATATTCTGATATTATTAAATCAATATATCTAATAAATTTATATGTTATTATGTTAATATAATAACCTATATCCAACTCCTCTTCCCTCAAATGGGACACAAAATTATCGATTTTGTGTACGGTAGACTACCGCATCACGAACCAATGTAATTTTTTATCCATAAACGCCACTAAAAGATGAATATAATGATTTATTTAATGTATATATATTATATTTAAGCCATAATTATACTTTTCAAATTTTAATATCACATATACAATCTTACCTTCTAATCCATTCGAAAACAATGACATCGCTTGTGCGTTCGTGTGGACTATCACCTCCACGAAGTGATGTGATGTGTTTTTCATTTTATTTTGACATTAATAGCAATAAATATATATTTAATTAATAAATATTATATATATTATATAAAAAAAATTTTAAGGTGGATTATTATTTACCTTTCTATCATTCCATCCATCAAGAAACTGAAAACAGCATCCATGTGTACATACAACATCCCATCTCCATGAACGGTGTAATTCATTTTCTTATATCTAATATTTATGTATAAGTATAAACAAGTATGTATTGAATATATATATGAAATTTATATCATGAATAAATTTATGTAGATTATGTAAACATAATCAAGGTACAATGACCAAAACTATTAATCCAAAACATACTTGAAAAATTAAGCAGTTGTCATTTTAATAAGGAATTGTTAATAAATGGGTAATAAAAGGTCACAATTAAATCATAAATATTATTATATATATTATTATTTTTCTCTAAAATATATATAATAATCCTATATTTATTATATATTATGATCAAATTTATATAAAGGAAGTTGAGACTTGGGGTAAGGTACCTTTGTCTCAAATATTCTTTTTGGGGACATATGTTATGTTATGAACCTATATTATTTTATGAGGTGTATATATGTCTCATTTTAAATTTTATATCATTAATTTATTTATTCTAATTATTTTTATGTTTTCATTTCAAATTATTATTTCATGGTGATAATGATTCAAAAGATACCAAATTGTAAAAAAAAGTATGTTATGATATCATTTTTTATTAGGATTGTTTATGATTATGTATACAATGATAAAATATTATGATATATCTCTCAATAATCTCATTAAATTTATTATAATATAGATATTTCATGAATTTATATGTGGTCCTTTTATTTTTCTCTCTTTATGTGATCAAGATTTTAAGAGATTGTTTAATGAAAAATTGACATTATTTCTCTTTTTGGTCAAAAAAATAATTTTTCTTCTATGTCCATGGTTTCTAAAAAAAATTGAAGAAATATTTTATAATTATACAATTATTTCTTGAATATATTTTTACACATGTTTTATTTTTATAAAAAAATTGTTTAAATGGGATCTTTTTTCATTTTATGAACATGGATCGTTTGAATTTTTACTAAAAATGTGAAAGGATTCATTATTTTAACATGTGGTGAATGAATGGTATTTCATCTAATTATAACCACTAAATTATTTATATATTCATTTATAATTAACCTAGTTTATTTTAAAAGAATACTTTTTCAATAATATAAGGAAAATTTTTAGATTTTAAAAAGTTATTATAAATTAAAAAAAATGATGTTTTCTTCATGAACTGTTCTAAGTGATATTTAAAAACATTTTTCATCTACAATGATATAATTTTATGAGATTTAAGAATTATTTGGTATTTTATCCAATTATACCAATATTATTCTATCTCTGGATGATTTATTTATATAATTTAAATATGTTTTTGAAACCCATTCCTTTTCCATGGGTTATGATTTGATGAAATGATGAAATGATTATGAAACCATTTTATTTTCCATGGGTTATGTATAATGAAATGATGAAATATATGTTAAAACTATTTCTTTTCTATGTGTTCTTCTATGAGAAATTTTTTTAAACCCATTTCTTTTCATGGGTTCTGATATGATTAATATTTTATGTTCTTATGGCACTCATATGTTTGTTTTTCCTTATGTGATGGGTGAAAATTATTTCTCCCACTAATTCATTGGGTAATTATAGATATATCATTAGATATATAGTACTATAATGGGGAGTGAACCCAATTTTTTATTTGACTTTGTCAACTATGATAGTGTTGGGAGTGAACCTTGTCAAATAATATGTTTTGGGGACTAAACCCATTCCACTATGATAGTATTGGTAATGGTCCTTTACTATTAAGGAAATTATTTTCTATGCTTACATATATACCAAAAATCTATTTCTTATGCCAATGTTATGATCTCATGTCATGTGTTATTTATCCCTTTATCATTCATGTCATAATAAATTCCATTATTTATGTCATGTCTCAAGATTATGATCATTGATATGAAAGTTATATTTTTCATATATTA
Organism: Viscum album; assembly: GCA_963277665.1. Taxonomy (NCBI): domain Eukaryota; kingdom Viridiplantae; phylum Streptophyta; class Magnoliopsida; order Santalales; family Viscaceae; genus Viscum; species Viscum album. The sequence continues at coordinate 1,423,959,037 of OY728156.1, read as the reverse complement.
TGATCATGTTTTATACCCTTATGATCATTTTTTCATATATCACTTTTTTACCATTATTGAGAATCTAAGATCACCCTTCTAATGTTTCCTTTATCCATGTTTTGAAGAAAGTTATTATGTGAGATATTTCTCATAAGGGTTCTATTTGTGAAGAACTTAGTAGGAGATAATTTATTTTAGTTATGAAGTAGTTGTTTTCATGTCCAAGTTTCAAAATATACTTGAAGTATATGATTCTTGACTGAATTGTTATGTTATGTAGTTAATATTCATCAAATAAGATGTAATATATAAGTATGAAAAGTGTGGGTTTCTATAGCTATCATAGAGGAAATGGTGGAGCTGCGACACATGAAAATAATCATATATATAACTCATATATGGGGGAGGTGTTATACAATACTATGTGACTTCAATTCAATCCAACACCTCAAAAGACCCAGCAAGCTTGTGATAAATATTATAGCCTCGACTAAGCCTTTACTTACAAAGATAAAAGTCACATTCATGAACACATGATCTTAAACATCGAACTCTAAAGGTATCTTCCTATGATCTTCATAGGAATTATGATGGTCATATGCTTCTTTCATCCTCTCATGAATTACCTGAACCATCTCTACCGTGTTCTGAAATACCTCTGACCCAAGAATTACTGACTCCCTAACCCCATTATACCATAATAGAGATCATAATGGTCAGTAATAAGAATATTTTAATGGTTACATACCAATGGTAGAGTAAAAAACTATTATTGTAAGGAAAATCAACCAATATAAGGGGCCTCATACCCCAACATCAAAAATCTAGAACACAAGAATGAAACATGTCTTCAAGAGTGTGGATGGTCTGCACTATCTGATCTTATATAATGGGATGAAGAATTATACTAAGGAATAAATAAGAGGCAAAATTGTGTTAGAGACATCTCCACACCCTATAGATAAAATTAGGATCATTATTAGAGATAATCTCCCTCAATACTCTATGGAGTCTCACCCAATCCTCTAGATACTTTCTCAACAAAACCTCTATAAAGATCGAATCCTTATCTACTATAAATTGTTTTTTTATCAATAAATCCAATACCACACTTATCAAATCCAAGAATATCGAAGTTTGAGTAAAATCCATAAAAAATCCATCATTATTTCTTACCACTTCCACTGAGGAACTTATAGTGGCTAGAGGGACCCACTAGGAACATAGTGCATGACCTTCACCTTTCAGCTGACCAAATATCAAGACACAAACTCTGAAAATTCATGCCTAAACCCAGGTCACTGAAAATATCCTATAAAATAATGCTATATATTGTTCATTTTAGGATGTACTGAAAATTTTTAGATATTGAACTCGTGAATAACTATCTCACACATAACCAAAGGGGAGAAAATCCTTCTCTGAAATAATACCTTTTACTAATCTTCATCTGACCAACCATTAGGGGAGTCACCAAAAAATGTCAGTCTCCTAGACCTCCACCGCTAAATCCCAGATTTTAGACTCCTTTACATGAAACACTAATGTAATCTACACTATTATATAAAAAATACTACCCTTTCATATTACCTCTATCATATCAAGATATATCAATGAGGGATCTTCAATAAATCCTTATAAATCTCTAAATTCACACATCAAATCACTATGTGACTTTTTACTCATCACATTATCCTCAAAATTACCCACGTTTGGTGGATATAAATTCTCAAAGTTTTAATATTATAATAATTAAATCCACTATCACTATCGAAATTTCATGTCCCACATTTACAAGACATTCCTCAAGCTTGTATGATTGATAAAAACATAAAAATGCTTGTTGATGAGATTATTTCACAAAAACCTCAAGGAAAACAAAACATCCACCAATTAGAGATCATGGGTGGAATATTTATTCTCATGGGTTTGTAACTATAGAGACCTATAAGGAATAATTTATCTCTTCTTAATGATAAAAAATTCCAACCAAATACATGAACTATTATAGAAAACCATGAACAAAACTCCCTATGCTAGAAAACAAGGGAATAGAGAGTTGGACAACTTCTCTATCAGGTACTTGAATGATGCCTCAAAATATTCAATCATAAATAATTCCTAATAATATCTATTCATTATTTTCATAAGAGTCACAACCTAATAGAAATTGGCTATGAACCTCCTATAATAGCCTACAAGACTAAGGAGACTCTTTACCTCTACAAAATTGTTAAGTGGTGTCCAATAAAAAAATTCCTCTATCTTCAAAGAGTCCATAACTACTCCTTTCTATGAAATGAAATTCCCCAAGGAAAGAACATCCTAATTATATAACTCACACTGTAATGGCTTTCAAAATAGGTTTTAACAATGAAGAACTCCCAAAATGGTACGCAGACACACTACATGCTCCTCCTCATATAGAAATTATAAAAGGATTTCATCAATGAAAAACATCATGAACTGATCCCAAACCTCTATAAACATTGTATTTATCATCCCTAGGAATATATCTAGAGTGTTTTTCACAACGAACATCATCACAATGAACTCAAATTTTGCATGTTGACATCAAAAATTAGTTTTTGGGATATCATCATTATTCTCCCATATATGATGATATCCTCACAAAAAATTGGTCTTCAATAACCAAATATAACCTTTAATCAGATTGAATAAATCACTAACAAATTTTAGAGGATATATATTCTTTACTGTCACTTGGATAAATTGATGATAGTTGACACAAAGATGCAAGCTTCTATCATCCTTATCTACTAACCAAAATGGTGCACCCCAAGGTTACACACATAGCTTAATTAAAGGTGGATATAAAAAATCATCAAGATATACCCCCATATCTTGAAACTTATAACAATACATCCTATATTGAGATATTGAGTTTGGAGAAACTATCGGTTGTATCTCAATTACAAACTCGATCTCCCATCAAAGGGGTAATACCACAACCTACTTAGAAAAATCATCAGGGTGCTCTTACTAAACCTTATTAAAACCATTAGTTGGTCCACTTAGAAACTCATCTTCATCTTGTTTATTGAGGAAGATAAGGCTAAAATACTTCTATGACCTATAAAAGGGCCACTCTTTCCAATAAGAATAGTTTTCTCTCTATCAACATAATAGAACACAGCCTGCCTCCTAAGGAAATCCTCAATTCCCTTTACTTATTACTTTTAGTCCATACTATAGATAATGTCATATGGTTGTATCCCTAAACATAGGAATTATCTCTAGTAAAGGTGTTTCTACAACACTATCTCATAGTATCAACATACCTCATGCAAATTAGCTCAACCTCCAATTGGTGTAGTCAATGCCAATGGCATTGGAAGTCTCTCTACCTCATGTCCCAAAGAATGGACTAATGAAGGTGATGTGAAAGAGTGTCTGGATATCGAATCAATAAAAATATACACCCAAAATGAAAATAAGAAAATATAACCTCTAAGGATGTCTGGATCTCAAAGTTCTATAAATACTAGAGCATGGATTGGATGATGACCAAATCCACGACAACTCTGACCCTGATGAATACCAACACTATAGCCATACTCTACTCTATAAAATATAGGAGAATCTCAGGGATATCTCCTACCTTCCAAATATCCTCTCTATTGATCCCAAGCTATAATATCCTTATACTTTTACCTAGTTTTAAACTACCTCAACTTAGGATCATGGAGTGGAAAATGTGGTTTACGTTGTATGCTCAAAAGGGTTAGGAACTCACGTTACTGATGACCTTGGTCTCTATAATAACAACATGAATCTGATCAATTAGAAATGTCTTGAGAGTCTCTATACCCATATAAATGATACGATGAGGGTAGGTACCAACACCCATCTGATTGAAATATTATATTTCAATGAAACTATGAACCTTAGACTAGAACTCTTATTTTTGGGGAATCCGAGAGAATCCCCCCTCATGATGAACTAGCTCTAACCAACATCCTCTCAAAAACTTCTCATCATTCCAAAACCTCGAGATATGCCCACAACATAAACAAGGTGACCTAAAAATGGATCTCGATATGTAAATCTTCCTTTAAATCCCATCCACATATCCATATAGTTACCAATTATTCTTCTATATCCACCAAATCCCATATGTTGTGTGTCATACATTAGGTATTATACCTCAATCCGTCAGTGCTCATACACTGAGTTTGTACCATGATCCATCATATCCCATACACATCATGTCTATAATAATTCATTGGACAGTTTATCCATATATACATGCCCATGAAATAACCACAAGACATTACTTCCCACTATACACATATATGGGAAGGATAATAATGGTACCTACCAGCATATAATACAACCAAAAAAAGAGAGAGGGACCAGAGGGGGTAGTCATAAATCCATTCCTTTCCAACTATATTCTAGGGGAAAACACCCTCCGAGAGTCCACTATGTGTCAAATGTGCTACCAAAATTGGTAGGGTATCATATGAAATCACAAAACATACCAGATATAACATATCTCACAACCAAAATATGAGCATAGTATAGTCATAAACTCAACTACAACTATCATCACTCAAACACCTGGAAACCACTTCTAGGGACTAGATATCTTATAATCACACAATAAAATAAAGTTGATACATTAAATTAATTTTTTCATTTTTATATTCCATTTCATGTTAATTAATTCACTAACCATTAATTAACATTATTCTAATTTCATTTCATTAACAATAAATTAACATTGATTGATCCACACTTTAATATCGATAAGTGATTTATATGCCCTCTTGTAATATCCAACTGAATCCATGCTTTCTCAATATTATAATATTTTTATTTCCAAAAAGTGAAAACCTAGTGGGTTAAAAAATTATTATTCATTATTATAGTTTCATAATTCCTAATACTCTAGGAAACATCCTAATATACCAATAAGAGAATCATAAATAAGCACATCTAGATACCTCAAGTAGTGGGGAAATGAATTCATATGAACAAGAAACCTATCCATCTATCCCTTAAGAATAACATTAACATATAATAATCCCATATTTTAGTGAAATAATGGGTTTACCATGATTTCACCCATTCTATCATCCTGGTGCCATCCCTGACACCATCATGATTTTCACTATGTATCTCATTATCATGGGTGTTAACTACTTACTCAACATCTAGAATCCCTACAAATATATCATTAGCCATCCTAAGATCACATCACATCACATAGAAATTATCAAATATAGATCACACATAAGGAAAAAAACAACTAGCATATTTAACAGGTAAACTAGGCCCTAAAATAATGAATTTATCCTTTATATGTAAAAAGTATTGCTCGACCCCAAACACAAGACATTCATCCTTTATAAAGAAAATAGTTAATTTTAGCCACAAACAATTATCCTAATCAAACAACCTGTTTTTATTCCATATTGAATTAACCGATTCAATTATTACGGTTTAAGACTATGGGTAATATAAGTCATCAACTATAACATGCCATAATTTTTTTAAACATGTTGTATAGAATTAATTCCAGTTTCAAAAAATTGAGACAATAACCATTATTATTTAATATGAATTGTATTATTTTTCTCATAAACAGCCTTTCCATATTCATGTTATTTATTAAACTCCATTAACACTTTGAATAACAAATTAAATTAAATATAAAAACATTCATCAATTTATTTCCATCCAATTTATAGGAATCATTAGATTTAATAAAAATACCTCTTATTTAATTCCCTGGCCTAAAAAAACTTATTATCAGATTTATATTTTTTACCAATTTTATTAATTTCAATATTCTTAACCGATAATAACAATATGCTAAAAAATCATAGTATAGATAGCCCATTGACTAGAAAATCAAGAGGAAAACTATTATGATGGTTGAGAACATCTTTTTGGAATCTCGTTAACCATAAAAAAATTCATTCTTTTATCTAGATTAATATTAATTAGGTCAATTTCACTTCCATAAAAAGGGATAAATCGTGGTCAATTTATGATTTCATGTAAATAAATAGGAGAATCAATGAATCCCTTACCTCAAAAGAGTTAATGTACCTTGGATGAGAACGAATAAATGTCGCTAATCTTTGATCACCTATATATCAAGGAAGCTATGATTTACTAAGGAAATAAATCTATGAATGTACCAAAAATAAAAATGGAAACTCCATTGGAATGAAATAGATTGTCCTCTATAACATGGTGGATGGAACATGAGTAAATGAGATCAAATTTAGAGAAACCTCTAGAAAAAGAAAAATAACATACCTAAGATCACCATATATTCATCTCTAGAAGTCATATCTAGATCCCTATATAAAGGGGGTTCAAAACCAATAAAAATCACCATTTTACAAATAGGGTTTGAGAGTAATAATTCAAAGAAAAAAGGGTTTCAGGGTATCAAGTGTATTTATAGGTAGGAATATTTTTAGAGGACCACGGTGCATCCCTTAAGACCATGTTTTTTACCACCTATACCACTACGTAGTAGAGTGAGACCATGCTACACCCCCCCCCCCCCCCCGGTCAAACCTAAGTCAGATATCCAAGGATAGATCTAGGGAACATATCATACTCATCCCCAGGGAGGGATTATGGTTCATCCTAAAACCCACACCTTAACAACCCCTGATTTGGTATTAGAATAAAAAACCACTACAGCACATACACCTCACTCTATTCCATATAGCTTGACACTAAGTAAGGTCCTATGTTATAGATAACCATAATGGATAAACCTATCCTAAAAAAGAAAGTATCCCTGATTTTCATCCTTCGAACCTCCTAACACTGCAGTCGGGAGACCATGCTGCAAAAGCATAACCTGTGAATCATTTTATGGCTCCACATTATATCATGGCCTCAAATGGAAGTACCCCCCCCCCCCCATTTCCCCATTTACCCTCCAAAATCCTTGGAACCTCATATAGGTGCCTCCAACACCCAAAATAGACAAAGGTAATGGATATTAATATTTAAGACCTTACAAGATAATATATGTTTATACAAGTATTTGATATTTTATTTATACATTCAAATCAATATATTATCAACATGTTTACTGTATTTACTGAAAAAATAAATTTTATAAAATCTCTTAGTGATGATTTATCCATAGAAACATATTTGAGAAAAATACTTTGGGTTTTACCAAGTTTATGGAATCCAAAAGTCTCCATGATCAAAGAATCCATGGAAATCAAGAATATGTTGCTTAAAGAACTCATAATATCCTTAATGAAATATGAAATAATAATTAAAGAAAATATGAAAAATAATCCTGGAAATACAAAGTATAAAAAATAAAAAATTATTTTAAATAAATTAATGATGATGATTCTTCTAAAAACAAATATGACAATGAATTTGAAATTAAACACTTGATGAGAATATTGGAAAAATTAAACAAGCTAAAAAATATAATACTTCATTCTGATGATGTAGAAACAAATAGAATTGAAACTTTGGAATCATATTTCTTCAGCTGTAAAATAAAGGGTTACATAAATCTATATTGTTCCAAAAAAATAAGTATAAATAAAATAAGAAAACTAAAAGCGATATAAATTTTTTAACATGGAGTTCTAGTGAGTATATTATTTCATAATATTAATCAATTGAATCAACTCCTAAATACCTCATGAATCATGTCAAGGTTGGTTAAGTGGTTATTTCTCACTCCCTATATTATTTCTCTTCTTCCTCTCATTCATCCTCTTCTTTTTTGTATTATTTTTTAATAATAGAAAATGGAAATTTTTCATAAGTACATATTTAAAAAGTATAAAAATATTTTAAATAAATATAATTGATTTATTAAAGATAAAAATTGTATTCATAATGAAAAAAATATTCATTTAAAATAAAAGTATTATTTTGTTTTGAAATTAAAGAATCAACTAGATGTAGTATCTTTCAAAACTAAAATTAAGTATCTCAAAAGCTCCATTTTAAATTCAACCAAGGTGAAAAAAATCATAACATGTTCCTTGGTTCTCAATGTGTTAAAATAGATAATCATGGCTTTTGTTTTTTAAATTATGGAAGCTCTTATAAAAATACTACTTTTGTGAAAGAAATTTTTCAAAAAATATTTTTTAAATTATTATAAAAAATTTGGGAATTTAATTTATGAATGTATATGGATGAACATTTTCTATCCATAATTCATATAATACTATTCAAAAATCAAAACATTTTTCAGTTTATATATCCTTCTTAGTCAATCTTTGTGGATCCAAAATTATTTCTCCATTTAAAGATTTATTAGCTCACACTATCATACCCTCAAGAGTAACAAAAGGAGGTTGTTTTTTAGATTTTATAGTACTATACCATAGTGATTAAATATTCTATAACATGGTGTCTTATAAAATAAAATATTGTGTTTTCAAACCATGATGTAATTGATCAATATTATTCAATTTTGAGCTCATTGGTTAATACTTAAACTGAGGGGAAGCCTCGTCCTAAAAAGTTTAAACATTAACCTTGATCTACTTAGTAAAAGGTTTTTCAGTCATTTTATATTTTATTTTCCCCTATTTAACATAATTTTTATACTTATATCTTCTCTTTCTCTATAATCTATTGATTCTTAATAAAGGATATGTAATCATTTTAAAATATTTCTAAAAATTTTGTTTTGTGGAACTTTTCAATCTTTATCTTGAAATTATTTCATTCTTCTTCTCCTTACACTTTTTCATTAATTATTCAAATTTATTTTACTACCTTTTTAAAATTAAATTCTAATGAAATTAATTATTATTTTTCCTTTATATTATTTTTTAAAAAAATTAATTTTTTAATTTTTTTTTAAGTTTATTATTTTTCCATTCATTTTTTGAGTTTATATCATCATCATTATTATATTATGTATTTGTTTTATTTATAGATAGTTATTTCAATGATATATTAACATTTACTCCCTCCAATAATCATGTTATCAATGATTTAACATTTTTTAACCATTTTCTATCAGGGGAATCTTCTATTAAAATCACGATTCAAATGTATTTGAGGGAATTACCTTCTTATCTCTTTTTTTCCCATCCAATTTTTCTTTTTGTTAATGAGAAAGGGGGATGTTTTTATTGTTTTTTGGTTATTGGTACATTTATATAAAAGGAGGTTAATTATTTCAAATGGTAGATATGTTTCTTTATTTATTAGGGAAATTGTTTTATTTATCTATCACCTTTAATATTAAATTAATTTCTTGAGTATGTTTAAAAATTTTGTGTTAATCACTTGAGAATGTTTAAAATTGTAATGATAATCTATTAAGAATTTTTTACCTTATTATGTTAATCTCTTAAATTTATTTTATATCTTTATTACTATTGATTTTCACTTATTTATATTTTATGATTAGTTTTTGTGATTATCAAAAAGGGATAGATTTTTTTACCTATATCTCACACACATTGTGTTTTATTGATCACAAAAAATAACTTATAATTCTAATGATTTCATTTATGTTGTATGTAGTGTTTATAATAAATTTTCAAGTAATTAAATTAAATTAAATTATGAATACATTTATGATATTATAAATTCTCTTATTAAGTCTTAATGGATGTGTTAAACCCATAAAATAAATTTCAAAGATCTATAGAATCCCATTGATGTAAGTAGAGGTTCCACATTTTTAAGTTGGTCTTGTGCAGATATAGTTGGATACCTGGTATATGTAATCAACTAACAAATGCTACAAGGCTATTGTTCATAGTGTCTAAAAGACCCACTAAATAGTAAATTGATTCCCACAATCTATCCAATTAAAATAAGAAGTACAAAGTAGATCACAAGAAGTCCATAGGTTAGCTAGTGGAGACTACTGTGTATTTTAAGGCTCCAATATAGAAGATTCTAAGAAGTATTAATTATGGTTAAAATACCCCACTCGTCTCTTAAATGCGCTATCTCAACTTTAATAATTCTAAAAAATTCATAGTAGTTTTACTATATATAAATATAGGATCAAGGGTTATATGATCTATATAATCAAAACCATCAACTTATGAAACCATGTATTTATCGAATCAACTACCAAATCTCTCTCAAGTGATTTATTTTCTATATCATATCTTTTTTATTATATAGTGTGTGAATATTTTAATATATTCTCACTCCCATCATATTCTCATTATCTCATAGATTTTTATCATACTCTTTTGAGAGAAATGAGTCTATACTAAATTTTAATAGCTTCTCAGGGATCCTATCTTTATTATCTTTATTCTATTATTAGAGATCACTACCATTAATACAAAATACTTGTGTTTTCTTTCCATAACCATTAAAATGAAACGTGTTATTCTCTTTTAGGATCCTATATATACTCTTTAAAAAGTGAGTTTCAATTTTTTATGGTTTCATTCTATAACATTAAACGAAATGTAGTTTGGGAATCTTGGATACTATTAAAACCAAGGGACTAAAATATTAAATCCTCGAGAAATTGATGTGGTAGACATATGTAACAGTTTAGTAATATTTCTAAGATTACTTACCAAATTTTTTACCCTATATACTTTCATTTTTTATTTATTAATTTTTATATTCTAATCTCAATAAACAAAAAAATTCTTAAATTTTAATCATTAACCTTCTATTTTTCTTAATAGATTATTTAAAATTCATATAAACTTTATTAACACAGATAAAATTTATTATTTATCACTCTATTGGTTTTATCAAATTCATCACATAATCTTATTGAAACCATTTTATTTTAAAATTTTCATTTTTACTTATGACTTAAATTTTTAAAATGAAGTTGACCCCAAACCCTCTTTTCATTTATACCTTCCACTCTAACGAACATATTTCCCTATAAAAAACATTGTTTTCTTAAATTAATTTAATATTATATTTTAATTTATTTTATATGGTGTTAAAATAAATCTTCTTAAATTTATCCATATTGGACTTTTTTAAATATCATTATAATTCTTGGAAAATAATTTTTTTGATGTTTATTACATGATCACCTTTTCCCGCTATCATTTTTATTATTCATTATAGAGATAGTACTTTAATTATTCATGGTTCTATAAATTATATTCAATTACCACTATTTTGTGAAATTTTTATTTCAAATTTCCACAAATGAAAAATATATTTAATATTATTTTTATTGGAAAACTATGAGTTTGTTAAATTATAAAATCAAATGAATGTTTTTATGTGTTTTATGATGAAAAATAAATCTCCTGTGTGTTTTATTCAGATTATTATTCCTGAATATTATATGTCATGATGGGTGGGTTTTTTATAGCCCTCGAATGCATTGGGTAATGATAGGGGAGATAATTGGATATAAGTTACTCCCATAGAGATATTGGAAAAATCTAGTTAGATGACTCCATTAAAAAAATATGTTGGAATTAATTGGTTAAGTTACTCTATTATAAGGGTGATTGTAAGTTTATATGTAATAGTTTCATGAATATTATGTCCTAGGTAACCTTGGATATACCCAAGTGTATCATTAATTTCAACGAGGTATAAAATTTATGAATTTATAAAATAAATAAAACTAACTACTACAAACTAAATAAATATAGTGAAGGGTAAGTTTGATATCGAACCCATGATATGGTTTTAGTAAAGATAAGAAAATTAATTGAATGATGATGATCTAAATATTTAATAAAATGCTGATTTAGAATCTGTTTCAAGTTATATTATTTTTAGGTTTTTGTGCTAGTAAAATGAAGAGTCAAATTAATTAGTTGGGTTTGTTATCAGATTCGAACCTAAAAGAGTCGTAGGTCATGGTACTAACTTTCAAACTCAATATTACCCCTTTTTATGGTTAATTACATTGGGTATATAATTAATTAGGTAACTCAATACCTTATTGAATCATAATCATTCTAAACCATGTAATGGTTATGTATAATTAATAACAATAAGTTGATGTGTTAAATTAAACATTATAACTCATGTAAAAAAATTCGTGAAATGGGAAAAAAATACTATTTTTGTATTTAACAACTAAAATCATTGAATAAAAATAAAAATGACTCTACTAGAACACTCCCCCTTTAATTAAATCCCATGGAATAATAATAAAACCCATAAGATAGTTATTATGGAGTATATGATCTAAGATAAATTAAACATAGTAGAAGCAAGTTTTAGGTCAAGTAGTAGTAGACTTATTCCTTGTATATCATAGAATATCTAGGATTATGATAGTTTCTATTACCCTTTTAGTAGCTTCCTAGCCACACTATTTTTATTCCATGAAAACTATATGGGTTGACTTTACCCATCAAAAATATCCCTTCAAAATTGTGAATGATTTACATGGTTAAGCATGTGAAATTTCTTTCTAAAATCCTTTTTGATTTTATATATTATTAAAAAACATTATTGTATTATTAACAACATGAATAGTAAATTATGGCATGAATTGGTCCATACATGAACTACCTATATGTCCAAGAGTGGCCCATAACATAAAGGATCAATATTGAACTCATCCAGAATCTATTGGAAAATAAATTATTTTCATATTTATGCCACAAACATCTTAATGTAATGAATAAGGATTCAGATATATAGAATTATACTACTCATAAGTATACACCATGAACCATGTTGCTTACATCAAGTGAGTATATAAAAATATGTTTCTCCACTACCTATATATTTTTATCATGACCTACAGCCTTCGTGACACAAATCCCATCCTAATCAAACTCATGCATGACTCAATATATTTTTGGAAAATTAAGTAGCCTCCCATAAATTCATACAAAAAACTAAAAAATTTAGATTTACCCTTATGAATATCTTAAATACTATAAATTTATGTGAATATCATAAATATTTAATGAACTTTATAAAGCCACCATTACCATTATATATCTATCATGTCAAGCATAGGAACTTCACAGAAGACACCCAATATTACATTAAACTTACATTTACAGAATTTTACATTTATACATCTATCCATATGACCTGATGAAATTTACCAATATATACTAGCACCTTACCTTGAATCATAAAATTATGACTTTTATTGCAAATAATAGACACTTATTCATAGATTTCATGGATTTAATCATGTTCTTCATCATGATTTCAATGCCACCTAGCTAAAAATATTATACTCATGTGGTCGCAAAAATTATGGTTCCTGATGTTAAAATGTGGTGTGAGAGAGAAGAGGAACAACATATGTGGAATTAATGGTCTTTACATTTAGTAAGATGCAGATGCAGTCTTAGATGGCATCATATTTGTTAGTTATGAATATTTCACATGAAGATACCATCTCGCATTAGTTTTATCTTCAAGAGACCTTTTGCCTTTAATTCTCTAAAAATGGTTTAATTAGCACCACTAACCTCGTTTCATGAAAGAAATCATGTTCAATAACTCACCACAATATTATCTCCTCTATTAAAATATTTTTCCCCTGGTTCCATCCCACACTATATTTCCATTACACATGCACATATTGGATGCCACCAACTTTAGGCCTAATGATGATTAGTTAGATACCATGTGGCTGTCTAGACATGTAAACCCCCTATTTTTTAATTATTATTTTTTAATAAATTAAATTTATTTGATATCTTGTGTTACATGAAACACAAATTTAATCTTTCTATAGATACAAAACTAGGTTATCTTGTGTTACACATGACACTGAGTTTTAACAAAACCATGATATATTATAAAAATAGTTATTTAAATAAGGTCGTTCTAACATATCCATTGAACATAGAGATATAAATAGTAATAAATAATTTTTAAATATTAATTATGATGTTTTTATATAAATTAACCATATTTATAATAAAAATGAATTATTTTTTATAAAGTCTTTATGTGTTTCCAAAATTTTATTCCCTAAAAAATGTTTTCATGTGAACAATAATAAAATTAATTTTGGAAAATTTTAGAAAGTAAATATCATGAAATAACATTCAATTTTAAATTAAAATTTAAAAATTATGTTAGGGTGAGTTTTTTTATTTTTTTGAAATGTTTCAATTTTTGATAAATAGTAAAAAAGGCATAATTTTTAATGAAATTTTTTTTTCATTTAAATTATTTATAAAATAAAATTATGTTTTAAATTGGTTTTAAAGTAAATTTAGTTCAATTATAAATCCATTAATATAATTTATTTTATGGGAATAAATTTCATATTTAATTTATATATAAAACCATTTTAAACTTTTGATCATTTTCTCTTTAAAATCATGCATTCTCATCGCATCTACAGAACTAATTTTAAATAAAAATTTTCAATTTTGTGAATGTAATTTGTAAAAAATGGATTCCATATTTTGAATCATCATAATTTATCTTATATTTCAAGGTAAACTTAATTGTTTACAAAAATTAACAGTAAATAATTTAAAAAAATTATTTACCACGGTTAAGGTAAAAATGGATTTACCATGGGGTTAAACTAAAATGATATGGGTAAAAAATAACCAAAAACCTATAAAATATCCATTTTATGGATATATTTAGGCCTTATCCCTTATATTATTTATAAAACTATATTTTTTATCATTACGACATGAACATAATGTGGCTAGAATTCTTTATTCTCAAAAAGGTTACAAGTGTGCCACACACATCACTTATAAAAGGCCACCCCTTCTTATCTCCTCCTCACACATTAAAATCCCTTTTTATTAGACAAGTAATTCCTATATGATATAAAAAATTTATTAATATCATCCTATAATCCTTATTTGTTACATCAATCCAACCTATTATGGATTTGGGGGAAAACCTAAGGAAGATAGTCGAAGAAGAGGTAACGTTCATTAATGAGAGTTTTTGTATTATTTCTTCCTCAACCACCTTAAATTATTATTATACCACGATGATCTAATAACCTCATTATATACCGTATACTAATATGTTTTTATGTTAAGGTAATGAACTATAACCATATCCACTTCCATCAAATGTCTTATAAAATCATTGTTCATGTGTACGTCAGACTACCGCCTCACGAACTGATGTCATTTATTTTTTTATTACCACCTCTCATGGTTTGAAATAATGATTTATTTTGTTCTTTATATATGATATTTATGATATTATTATTCTTATGTAATTATTATATCACACATAACTTCATGATTTTCATTTTTTGAGAATACGATAATGTCGCTCGTGTGTACGGGGGAATACAGCCTCACGAAGTGATATGATTTGTTCATGATTTATACGGAAGGTAATAAAATTGTATTTAATGATAATATGTGATATATATGACATAAAAATGATTCTGAAATTAGATTATATAATTCAACTTTCTTTTTATGAACCTTATAAGAAAATGGAAACAACGTTCATGCGTGTGTAGGGCATATCGTCTCCATAAATGGTGTAAATCATATTTTATCACAAAATTTTATTAATTAATATATATACATATATAATAAATATATATGATATTTATATCAAGTTTATCATTATTGATATTATTAAATAATTATAAAAGTAATAGGACCAAAAATAACAAATAAAAACCTATATTATAAACAAAGAAGTTATTACCAAAATGAAACTTTAATTGAGAATTGTTAATAAATGAATAATAAAATTTTCATAAAATCATACATGGTATGATGCATATAAATTTTTTTAATTAATAGATTTATAATAAAAATATATTTATTATAGAGTATTTTTGAACATGTATGATGGAATTCAAGGCTTAAGGTAAAGGATTTTTATTCTCTCTTTTATTTCTAAGAGACATATGCAAATTCACCACTCGTTTCTTTTATGTGGTGTGCATACTACCCATTTCACATGTTATATCATGTGTCACATTATTTTCATTTTATTTATTGTTTATATTATGTTATAATTTATTTTGGATTATGATTCATAAGATTAATAAGTGGTAAAGGATTTTGTTTCAATTTTCCTTCTTTGAGACATATGTTATGATATGCACCTACACTCTTTTATGAGGTGTATATAATTCACAAATTATATTATATATCATGAATAAAATTATATTAATGATATTATAATATTAATTTAATGTAATTTCTTTATGGTTAATATCATTTCATGTTACCAAAATTGGTAAGAGTTTTATGTTACAATCTCATTGTTTTTTGACGTTGTTTATAAATTATGCTTCCAAGGATGAAATTATATGATCTATATCTCAATAATGTCATAAATTTTATTACCCTATGTTTATTAAATTAGAATAAATGTTTTCCATTTATTTTAATCTCTTTATATACTTATTATTTCAAAAATAATGTTTTTAATAAAAATCATTTTTCAGTCAAAACCACTTTTGTTCCAAAACCATGTTTTCTAAATAAAGTTTTCACAATTTTTTTTAAAAAATAAAATGATTTATTAAATAATTTTTTACCATCTTTTGAATTTTAACAAAATTTATTATAAGAAATTAAATTATTTTTTCAAACAATACCCATTTGGATTTTACCAAAATTGTGAAAGAAATCATTGTTTTAAACATGCATGGAATAAATAATATTTCCCCCTTTCATGACAACTCAATGATTTCAATATTACCTTAAATTTTTTAAAATAAAAAATTGTTCTTAATATTTGTGAAATTTTTATATTTTAAATAAATTATCCCAAAGTGAAATAGATTTTGAAATCATTTTAGGTTTTAAAAAGTTTTTTTCAAAGAAGAAAATATACTTTTCCTCAATAAATGTTTTTAATGATCTTCCAAAATCATTTTCCATTAAAGATTAAATCTATTGATGTAAACTATAAATTATTAGGGATATTTTCCTTGGATTACATTCAAATTCTTTCACTTAATGGATTATGTTTATGATGAAAAAAATTGAAACATTTTTCTCTTCTATAGGGTACACCATGATATAATTCTTATGAAACTCACTTCTTTTCCATAGGTAACTCTATGATAAATAGATGAAATGATTATGAAACCTATATATTTTCCATAGGTAATGATATTATGAAATGTTTATGAAACCCATTTCATTTCATGGATTAGGATATGATGAATTCTTTATGATCTTGTGGCACACATATGTGTGATTTTTATTATGTGATAGGTAGGAGATATATCTCTGTCAAATGAATTGGGTAATGATGGATAACTCATGAGTAAATATGTTATGTGTGATACTAATTACATTTTCAAAATTTAATGTGTAAACTTGATTATACGTTCACAATGTTATGTGTAAAC
This sequence comes from Viscum album, assembly GCA_963277665.1. Taxonomy (NCBI): domain Eukaryota; kingdom Viridiplantae; phylum Streptophyta; class Magnoliopsida; order Santalales; family Viscaceae; genus Viscum; species Viscum album. The sequence continues at coordinate 1,423,941,804 of OY728156.1, read as the reverse complement.
CTGATTATAGGTTCAAAATATTATGCATGAACCTGATTACATGTTCACAGTGTTATGCATAGACCTATCTTTCATGTCTTTAATGTTATGTGTGGGCCTATTTGCATGTTTTTAAGTTTATGCCAAGTCTTTATTTCATGTCCTTAAATTAATGAGTGAACCAATTTCTATTTAAACATGGTCAAAAGATTATAATCTTATGTGCATACCACAAATCTATGTCTTAGGACAATGTTATTCTCTCATGTATTTGATTCCTTTATGACTCATGTCATATGAAATACCAATATTTATTCCATTACTCAAGATTATTATCTTTTATATTCATGTTTTATTTTATAAATGGTTTTATCATGTTCTCATACCCTTATGCTCATGTAATTATTATGTATCTCTATTTTTTACCCTTACTAAGCATCTGAGCTCACCCTTTCTTATGGTTCCTTTCAATATGTTATAAAGTATGGTTTAATTATGGTATATTTTTTAATAGTACTAAAGGTGGAGATATTTATTAGAGACATTGAATATATTTCATGTATTAAGAATATTTTGATCCATGTTTCCGAAGGCACTAAACTATTATGGTCCTCAGGAATATGTTTGTGCAATTTATTGAATATTTATCTAAAAAGATATAATATCCATGTATAAAAATATTAGGTCTCTATAGTTGGTATCAAAGGAAAGGTTTATTAATCCTTTGAAAACTAGTATGATAAAACTTTAGTGAAATTTATAGGGATATTTCTAATGATATTTATAGGAATATGATGAAGGATAAGTCTATAGATGAGTTAAATATAGTAAAATGTCCTGGAATTTTGGTAAAGGATAGAGTGAGTGGTTTCCTTGAAATTACATAACTTTATAGATACAACAAGTGGATTGGCTCTACAACAGGGTATCTAGGGGTAATAAATATGAAAATTCCACATTAATCTTGACTCGATCATCAACTAGTGCACAAAAATGGGTTATGTGGCTGTAACACCCCGAGATTTTATGAAAAATATTCTTTTTAATTTCCTTAATGTCTTGTGTTGTACGCTACACCAAAAGGAGCTTTCACAACACGCATCCATGACTTGCCTTGCATTACACACAATCATGACCTTCCTCGATAGCGTATGTAGTACGCAATAACGAGTTTCACTAAACAACAATATGCTATTAAAATATTATAAAAACTAGCCGTTATGAATAGTAATAACCACTTTTTGAAATTTTGTAAATTTTATTTTTCAAAATGGACTTCATTTTTGGGTTCGTAATATCGAAATTAGCTTAGTGTGAAATTTTGGTACTTTTCGGATAACTTTCATTTTCTGATGAATAGTGAAAATTACTAAATTTTAATTAAAAACAACCTTTTTAATCGAAATAATTAATAGTGATAAATTATTAATTTTAGTGATTTTAAAGAATATTTAGAATATATTTTTACAATTTAATAAAATGTTGGTCATTGGATGTAATTTCACATTTAAACCAGACATAAACAAGTGTCAATCTTTTGATAGTTATTATCTCTTAAGAACACGCTATTTGTTTTGACGGCGGGAATTAATTTTTAAATTAAGTAATGCAACTGATATGTTTTGAATTTGGTAAAATAGACATCATTTTTCAGTTCATAATATCAAATATAGCTTAGGCCTAATTTTTGGTATTTTTCCGGAAACTTTCATTTTTTGATGAATAGTGAAACCACTAAGTGGTAGTTAAAAAAAATGAATTTTTCATAAAACATAATTTTACCAATTCTGTGAGTGGAATTTCAAAAATCCGAGAAACACAGTTGATGTCATTAAGTAAAATTTGGTTCAATGAGATGAAAATAATTTTTGGTGAATAGTAACTTTTTACTTTTTTTACCAGGGTTAAAAGTAAATAGGGTAATTAAGGGTAAAAATGATATTATTATTACCCTAACACATGTCCTAATTCTATTGGATAAGTTTAATTCGACCAAAAACAACCTTAGGAATAAAATATTACCATTTAGGCCCACTTGGATTAGATTAGGACATTTATTATTAATTTATTTAAAGAAGGGTTGAAATAGTTAAAATCAAAGTTTAATAAGTATATAATTTTTAATATAGGGTAATACATAAGATAAATTCGACTATAAATATTCATTACAAATATAAAAAGATTTACTACATAATGGTATTTTATTCATAATTTTTAGACATTAAATAATTTAATTTATTTATGACACAAAGATGATGAAGTAATTATCTTATTAATGAAATATTGACATAATTGATGTTATAAATACCAAAATAAATGTAATTTGAGACTTTTTGTAAATTCCATTATGACATGTTAGTATTGATATAATTAATTGTTTTCGAATTAATCATTCTGTTATAATTTTCACAAAAATCAATTACTAAATAGTGTCAAAATTGACATAAAATAGTTTTTAAAACAAATATTATATTATTAATTGTTATTTTATTCCAAAAAATATAATTTTTGGCCAAATGACTTAGATAAGGTTATATATATTAGTAATAAACAACATGGGGTTCGTTTGGCTTCTTATAGTAAGTTTATTAACCTTATAGTGTAAGAACACAAAAAGACACGGTAAAAGTAAAATTATCTAACTTAATGTTAAATCTAAATGATAAGGTTAAAATAGGAACCTAAACTTGTCTAAATTCTATTGGATGAGAGTATTTCGACCCATCCCCACCTTAGCTTCTAAATAAATCAATTTGGATCTATTTAAAACCGAATTTGGCTTTATAATAAAATAATATTTTTAGTTATTCTAAAGGTGCCCCTCCCCTCCCTTATAAAAGGGAACTTCCTCCCTCTCTTCCTCACACCACATTGAGCCTTCAAGCTCAGACCACCCCTGCCAAATTCTCTTCTCCACTTCCCTAGAAACATCCTAGAGGTCCTGGTCTTCTTCAAAGACCAATTGCAGTGCCCTAAGAGGAGGTCTCAAAGAGGCGCTTCAAAGAAGAGGTAATGTTCGTTACCGATTCTTTCAACATTATTTCTTCTTCCACTTCTTCTTATTTAGTTTTTTCATTATGAAGTAATAACATAAGTATCACTCATATACTGATATGTTATTATAAGTATGAAACAACCCTATTTCACCATTTATCCATCCTACGGAAAACGAAATCACCGCGCGTGCGTACGTACGGAATATCGTCTCCACGCCGTGGTGTAATCTATTTTCCACCACCACCTTACTTGGATGGGTATAATGGTGTACATAATAACTATATATGATTATTTTAAAGTTATATTTATTTTGAAATAGTATACATACACTCCAATATAATTCCACGATCATGAGAACGATATCATCGCTCGTGCGTACATACGGACTACCGTCTCCATGACGCGATGAGATTTATTCTCCACATTGACCATTAATGAATGATTATAAAGTATATATAATAAGTAATAATGAAATATATGACATAATAATGATACTGGATTTATGTGTATATATATGTATGCCGTCTACTTAATTCCATTCAACTCAATAAGGAAACGAAAACAGCATTCATGCGTACGTACGGCCTACCGTCTCCATGAACGGTGTATTTATTTCCATTTACTGATCTATTATATATCTATATATTCTGAATATATATTATATATAAATCATGTTTTATATTTTGGAATTAAGTAATCATGATCTAAGTAATCATATGAATAATTACAAGTCAAAACACGGACGATAAATGGAACGATTTTACCCAAAACGCTCTTTAACATGGAATTTACAAAAGAATGGGTAATATAAAGTCATAAGTGAACTATATATGATATCATAACAATGAGTATGATTCTGTAATAAGTCAATGACATTATTTAAATCATTATACAGGAGTTTCGGACACTTACGAAGCAAATCGGACCTAAGGTAAGGGATAATTTTACAAATCTCATTTTTATCTGAGATTGCTTATTCGTAAGTATTTACTGGGGTTATTGATATTATCCATGTCCATGTTTTATAAAAGTGTATTCATGTATGTTTGAAGTCCTTTTTACCCATTTTTTACTTTTACTATATGGTATGTAAGTAATATTTCTTTTGATTACGTTATGAGGTACTTTTTGACTTTTCTGAAAAAAGTACGAGGAGAATGTTTTTTTAACGTATACGGAAAAAAAGGATTTTTACGGTTTTATAAAGCCTTATTTTCATGAAGCTTCCTCCAAAAGATTTCATGAATATTTTCAACAAAATCCTTTTCTTTTAAAATTGGGTGAAAATTTGTGAAAAGAAAATGATTTTGAAGAAGAAAGGATATTTTCCTCAAGAATTCATTTCAAGTGTTTTATCAAAACCATTTTTCATCTAAGATGACATTATTTCATATGTATATATTTCAAGTATCATGTATCTATGGTTTACATTGTTTCAATTTTCTTATTATGAAATTATATCCATTTCTTTTATATGGATTATGTGATAATGGGATGATGTTTATGAAACCCATTTTATTCATTGGTTTATTATGAATGATGTATGTTTATTTTGTGGCACAAGTAAGAATGATTTTATTATGAGATGGGTGGGACCTATATCTCCCTCCAATGCATTGGGTAAAGATTTTATATCTCATGAGATAGACATGGCTGGAATGGTAAGTTAATCTGGTTCAGTGTTACAGGACTGAAACGAGGAGTGAACTCAATTTTGAAAGGGACTTTGTCCACTAAGATGGGCTTGGCAGAAATGCCTTGGATACTATGGAAATCATTACATGTGCTTAATGGATGCCACAATTACATGTTTTATTCCCATGCTATTTTATCATTATTAATGTTTCTTTATGATCTATGCCTTACATACTTCCATGTTTTGTGTCATTTCTCAAGCTTCTGATGTTTAAACATTATGTTCATGTTTTTAAGTTCAAATGTATATGGTATGTTTTATTTTATCCATGCTCACCCTTACTGAGCATTTGAGCTCACCCTTTTTATGTTTTCTTTTCCCCAGGATATAAAGAAAGGTTTTAGGTAAGAAAAAAAAGGGAAGATCTTTATGGGAGATATTGAAGATCTTTCACCACGATTAGAAGATTACGTTCCAAGATTTCAAAGACACTAAACTATTACGGTCCTTGTGTGTATGTTTTTGTTATGTATTAAGTATTCCGCTAAAGTAATGTAATGTCCATGTACATAAAGCTTTGGGTCTCTACAGTTGGTATCAGAGGGAGGTTTAGTCAACCTTTGGAAACTAGGATGCGAGAACTTTATTGAGATCCCTAGAGATATTTCTAAGGTATGTCTAGGGATGTCCCTAAGGTTAATTATAATTATAGGTTATAGTAATAGAATTACGGTAACCCAAGATGTTAGATATTGAAGTTACTCCTCCTTTATTATTATTTTTCCCTAGCGTGATTTTTGCCTCTCACACTGTTCTTTTTGGGTTTTAGACAATGGATGGAACTCAAAGGAACCGTGTTGATCAATGTAATGGACAATGCAATGATTGTCCTCCTGAACAAACAAATGTTATGGGATATGGAGTGCAAAATCTTATTGTTATACTTACATAAGATATGAATCATTCTGGACTTCCAAATGAGCAGATAAGGGTACAATATTCTATTGAGTCCTTCATGAGGAAACGTCCACCTTCTTTTAGTGGGTCTTCTGATCCAATTGTTTTTGAACAATGGATCAGTACTACTGAAAAGATATTTTCAGTTCTTCAATGTTCTGATCATGATAAAGTTATCTTAGCAGTGTATCGTTTGGAAGGTGATGCTGATCAATGGTGTAATCTTATCAAGAATACGATGCCAAGAGATAAAATTGAGTCCATGGAATGGGACGAGTTCAAGAACTTATTTTTCAATAAGTACTTCCCTCGTATTCTTCGAACAAAGATGGAGAAGGATTTTCTTGAACTAAAGAAAAAGGATGATGAATATGTTGGTATATACGAAGCGAATTTTACAAGGCTTGCAAGGTATGCATCTGGATTTATCATCCAACCTGAAAGTAAAGTTGATCGATTCTTCAGTGTCTTAAAACCAAATCTTCGAAGGGAATTGGCTATAAGAGACTTCAGTAGCTATGAAGAAATTGTGCATTGTGATATCAAGGTAGAAATGGAAGTTGGTGTTACTTATCCATCTCATAGTTTTGACAAGAAACGAAAGATGGAGTTCAAGGAGAAATCTCAGAATAATGGTGAAAAGAAGATGAATGTTTCCTTATGCTCAAAGTGTGGAAAGAAGCATGGTGGATATTGTCTTAAAGGGACTAGAAAATGTTTTAAGTGTTGAAAAGAAGGTCATCGAGCAGCTGAGTGTCGAATTAATGGAAAAAGGGTTTCTAATGATGTGAATAAAGAAAAGACTATAGAGAACGCACCACCAACACTTCAATGCTTCAAGTGCATGGAAATGGGGCATTATACTAATAAATGCCCTAATCCAAGGGTTAGTGATGATTGACATGAGCAACCACTTAAGGAAAAGGACAAAGGGAAGTCACATGCGATCACTGTTAGCGATGTTGAATATGACAACAATGTGGTGGAATGATTAAGTGTATATGTAATGGGATTCCAAAATAATGTTGTATATAGTATCTTGGAATATTGTAATATTTATGTATTGGTATATTGTAGTTTTCAATGGTACCGGTAACCATAGAATGTGATTGAGATATTTTTGGAAAAAAAGATGATATGCGCATAATGAAAGGAAAATGATAAAATGAAATGTTTGACCATATTCATGAGCTCATGAATGATATAAGGAGAAGGTCATATCATGGTTTGAGTATATAGAATTTTTGGATTTTGGTATATGGAAAGAGTTAACTTTTGACAGCATTCATGTTTTCACTAAGGTTTAATGGGTATTCATTTTTCAAGAGAATACATGATTAAGGTATTCACATGATTGGAATGTGACCAACAAGATATATGGGGGATAAATGGTGGCATTCACGTGATTTTTATGTGACATTTCAAGTAATCATTTTCCTTATACTATGATCTTAGACCGAAGTATTTTAGATAGGCCTAAATATTGGAATGGATTATGTTGGACATAAGTTAGGATAGAACTTTTTTCGATATTATTGATGGGATGTTATAGTAATATAGCATTAGAAAAAAGACAACCTGCAGGACGGGCAACAGCCCATCGCGTCGGACAAGGCTGTGGGAATCGAACCCACAACCGAAGTGTGACTGGCCTTTTTCGCCTACCACTGGCCTACAAGAAGTCCCTGTTTAGTAGAAACTAGTTTTATTATATTAAGCAGTATGATATAATAAGTATAAGTCCATTTTAGGAACCATATATGATTAATCTCACTATAGATGGACTTATGTATTTTTGATAACTTTTATAACCTTTTTTTGAGATAGATGGAATGACCCATCATTCTATCACATGATCTGCTAACACATCACGAATAACAAATTCAACTTCATTTCATTAAGGGATGAAGTGGAAATTGTTCAATTAACGAACAACAATGAGATTGTACCAAAATCATGTAAGTATTTCTTTTAATTCATCAACTTTAGGGAAATGATCTTGAAAACCAAAAATGTTGTCCTAGTGCCCTTATATCCGATGAATCAAATGGTACCTTAGATCATCACAAATCTATGGATTTGTGATTGTTGGCTTTTCCATAGCCATGTTCTCTACCACTCTCCATCATAACATGATGGTAATATTTCTCTTCCATATCCATATTTTCATCTATGTGGAAACCCAGTGATTAGTTTATTTGGGTAACCATTACATTTCATACTTTTGTTTTTAAATATTTGTTTTGGTATTCATTTTTACGATGTGGGTTTCTAATAAAGAAACTTTCGAGGAGTAAACCATTTATAACCCCAACGTATTTCGAGGGCGAAATTCATTTTAAGGGGGGTAGAATGTAACACCCCGATATTCTATGAAAAATATTCTTTTTAATTTCACTAATGTCTTCTGTTGTACGCTACACCAAAAGGAGCTTGCACAACATGCATCCTTGACTTGCCTTGCATTACACGCAATCGCGACCTTCCTCGATAGCGTATGTAGTACGCAATAACGAGTTTCACTAAACAACAATATGTTATTAAAATATTATTAAAACTATCCGTTATGAATAGTAATAACCACTTTTTGAAATTTTTTAAATTTTATTTTTCGAAATGGACTTCATTTTTGGATTTGGAATATCGAAATTAACTTACGGTGAAATTTTGGTACTTTTCGGATAACTTTCATTTTCAGATGAATAGTGAAAATTACTAAATTTTAATTAAAAACAACCTTTTTAATCGAAATAATTAGTAGTGATAAATTATTAATTTGAGTGGTTTTAAAGTATATTTAGAATATATTTTTACAATTTAATACAATTTTGGTCATTGGATGTAATTTCCCATTTAAACCAGACATAAACAAGTGTCAATCTTTTGATAGTTATTATCTCTTAAGAACACGCTATTCGTTTTGACGATGGGAAATAATTTTTAAATTAAGTAACACAACTGATATGTTTTGAATTTGGTAAAATAGTCATCATTTTTTAGTTCATAATATCAAATATATCTTAGGCCTAATTTTTGGTATTTTTCTGGAAACATTCATTTTTTGATGAATAGTGAAACCACTAAGTGGTAGTTAAAAAAAATGAATTTTTCATAAAACATAATTTTACCGCTTCTGTGAGTAGAATTTCAAAAATTCGAGAGACACGGTTGATGTCAGTAAGTAAAATGTGGTTCAATGAGATGAAAATAATTTTTGGTGAATAGTAACTTTTTACTTTTTTTACCACGGTTAAAAGTAAATAGGGTAATTAAGGGTAAAAATGATATTATTATTACCCTAAAACATATCCTAATTCTATTGGATAAGTTTAATTCGACAAAAAAATAACCTTAGGAATAAAATATGACCATTTATGCCCACTTGGATTAGATTAGGACATTTATTATTAATTTATTTAAAGAAGGGTTAAAATAGTTAAAATCAAAGTTTAATAAGTATATCATTTTTAATATAGGGTTATACATAAGATAAATTCGACTATAAATATTCATTAGAAATATAAAAAGATTTAATACATAATGGTATTTTATTTGTAATTTTTAGACATTAAATAATTTAATTTATTTATGACACAAAGATGATGCAGTAATTATCTTATTAATGAAATATTGACATAATTGATGTTATAAAGACCAAAATAAATGTAATTTGAGACTTTTTATGAATTACACTAATTTTCTAGGTTAATATGACATGTTAGTATTGATATAATTAATTTTTTGCTAACTAATAAGTCTGTTATTATATTCACAAAAATCAATTACTAAATAGTTTCAAAATTGACATAAAATAGTTTTTAAAACAAATATTATATTATTAATTGTTCTTTTTTTCCTAAAAATATAAGGTTCAGCCAAATGACTTAAATAAGGTTATATATATTAATAATAAAAAACTTGGGGTTAGTTTGGCTTCTTATAGTATGTTTATTAACCTTATAGTGTAAGAACACAAAAAGACACGGTAAAAGTAAAATTATCTAACTTAATGTTAAATCTAAATGATAAGGTTAAAATAGGAACCTAAACTTGTCTAAATTATATTGGATGAGATTATTTCGACCCATCCTCACCTTATCTTCTAAATAAATCAATTTGGAGCTATTTAAAACCTAATTTGGCTTTATAATAAAATAATATTTTTAGTTATTCCAAAGGTGCCCCTCTCCTCCCTTATAAAAGGGCACCTCCTCCCTCTCTTCCTCAAACCACTTTGAGCCTTAAATCTTGGCCAAACCCTGCCAAATTCTCTTATCCACTTCCCTAGAAACATCCTAGAGGTCTTGGTTTCAAAGACCAAGTTTAGTGCCCTAAGAGGAGGACTCAAAGAGGCGCTTCAAAGAAGAGGTAATGTCCATTACCTATTCTTTCAACTTTATTTCTTCTTCCACTTATTCTTATTAGGTTGTTTAATTATGACGTAATAACATCAGTATCACTCATATACTGATATGTTATTATAAGTATGAAACAACCCTATTTCACCATCTATCCATCCTACGGAAAATGAAATCACTGCGCGTGCGTACGTACGGAATACTGTCTCCACGCCGTGGTGTAATCTATTTTCCACCACCACCTTACTTGGATGGGTATAATGGTGTACATAATAACTATATATGATTATTGTAAAGTAATATTGATTCTGAAATAGTATACATACACTCCAATATAATTCCACGATCATGAGAATGATATCATCGCTCGTGCGTACGTACGGACTACCGTCTCCACGACGCGATGAGATTCATTCTCCACATTAACCATTCATGAATGATTATAAATTATATATAATAAGTAATCATGAAATATATTACATAATAATGATACTGGATTTATGTGTATATATATTTTTTTCATCTACTTAATTCCATTCAACTCAATAAGGAAACGAAAACAGCGTTCATGCGTATGTACGGTCTACCGTCTCCATGAACGGTGTATTTCATTCCATTTACTAATCTATTATATATATGTATATTCTGAATATATATTATATATAAATCATGTTTTATTTTCTGTAATTAAGTAATCATGATCTAAGTAATCATATGAATAATTACAAGTCAAAACACGGACGACAAATGAAATGATTTTACCCAAAACGCTCTTTAACATGGAATTTACAAAAGAAAGGGTAATATAAAGTCATAAGTGAACCATATATGATATCATAACAATGAGTATTATTCTGGATTAAGTCAATGACATTATTTAAATCATTATACAGGAGGTTCGGACACTTACGAAGCAAATCAGACCTAAGGTAAGGGATAATTTTTCAAATCTCATTTTTATCTGAGATTGCTTATTCGTAAGTATTTACTGGGGTTATTGCTATCATCCATGTCCATGTTTTATAAAAGTGTATTAATGTATGTTTAAAGTCCTTTTTACCCATTTTTGACTTCTACTACATGGTATGTAAGGAATCTTTATTTTGTTTACGTTACGAGGTACTTTTTGACTTTTCCGACAAAAGTACGAGGAGAATGTTTTTTTTAACGTATACGGAAAAAAAGGATTTTTACAGTTTTATAAAGCCTTATTTTAATGAAGCTTCCTCCAAAAGATTTCATTAATATTTTCAACAAAATATTTTTCTTTTAAAATTGGATGAAAATTTGTGAAAAGAAAATGATTTTGAATAAGAAATGATATTTTCCTCAAGAATTCATTTCAAGTGTTTTATCAAAACCATTTTTCATCTAAGATGACATTATTTCATATGTGTATATTTCAAGTATCATGTCTCTATGGTTTACATGGTTTCAATTTTCTTATTATGAAATGATATCCATTTATTTTATATAGATTATGTGATGATGGGATGATGTTTATGAAACCCATTTTATTCGTTGGGTTATTATGAATGATGTATGTTTATTTTATGGCACAAGTAAGAATGATTTCATTATGAGATGGGTGGGACCTATATCTCTCTCCAATGCATTGGGTAAAGATTTTATATGTCATGAGATAGACATGGCTAGAACGGTAAGTTAATCCGGTTCAGTGTTATAGGACTGAAACAAGGAGTGAACTTGATTCAGAAAGGGACTTTGTCCACTAAGATGGTCTTGGCAGCAATGCCTTGGATACTATGGAAATCATTACATGTGCTTAATGGATGCTACAATTACATGTTTTATTCCCATGCTATTTTATCATTCTTAATGTTTCTTTATGATCTATTCCTTACGTACTTCCATGTTTTTTGTCATTTCTCAAGCTTTTTATGTTTAAACATTATGTTCATGTTTTTAAGTTCAAATGTATATGGTATGTTTTATTTTATCCATGCTTACCCTTACTGAGCATTTGAGCTCACCCTTTTTATGTTTTCTTTTCCCCCGGATATAAAGAAAGGTTTTAGGTAAGAAAAAAAAGGGAATATCTTTATGGGAGATGTTGAAGATCTTTCACCATGATTAGAAGATTACGTTCTAAGTTTCCAAAGACACTAAACTATTACGGTCCTTGTGTGTCTGTTTTTGTTATGTATTAAGTATTCCGCTAAAGTAATGTAATTTTCATGTACGTCAAGCTTTGGGTCTCTACAGTGGAACACCTGGTTTGACACTAAATGGCATATGCTTTTTAATTTCACAAACTCTTTAGAAACCATCTTGAAATATTTTAAAAAAATGAAGATTATGAATGACCTCGAATAAACCTATAGTTTCATAGATTAAAAATAATGTTTCATGATTTAGACACACTGTATGTGATTTATTATAATTATGTGGTTCCCCTCTAGGATTATTGTTTCTTACACAATACTTATTAGTTTTAATAAATGGTTATAACCTAAAATAACCATGTTAATTCTAGATTAAATAGATAATGAAATGATTATAATCCTGAGAAAACAATTTTTATGGTAGCTAAAATGAATAACCTCATTTTTATGCTCACACAACTTTACCTAGATATTAATCATTCTTAAATTCCAAATGAGAAAATTAGGGAACAAAATTATGTTGAGTCCTTCATGAGGAAATCACCACATTATTTATGTGGATCCATTGATCCAATATTTTCTAATAAATGTATCAATAACACTAAAAATGTATATATTTTTCTCTAGTGTCCATAGCATGAAAAATTCATTTTGGTTGTCTTCTATTTAAAAGTTTCGGAAGATCAATGGTGTAATCTTATTAAGAATACAAGGTAACCTGAATAAATTGACTCTATAAATTTTATGGGTTTAACAATTTATTTTTCAATAAATACGTTTCTCTTAATCTTCATTAAAAATGGATAATTAATTCCATGAGCTAAATCATAAGGATGATAAATCTGTTGGTACCTATAAAGAAAAATTTACAAGACTTGTAAGGTACTCTTTGGGTATTATCATTCATCCTAAAAGTAATATTGAATAATTATTCACTGGCTTAAAACCAAATCTCTAAAGTGTGTTGTACATAAGCACATTGATTCTAGGAATAAATCATTCTATGTGCACTAATAGTAGAATTGGAAGCTGGAAACTCTCTTCTTTCTAGTGATAAGAAACGTAATATGGGGTTACATGGAAATTAAAATAATATGACACATAAAGAGAAGAAAAAATTTCAATCTCCCACTTTCTAATAATGTGGGAAAGATAATATTGGTGAGTTTATGAAGGTAACAAGAAGGTGCTTAATGTGTGGGAATCTTGGCCATTGAGAATAATATTGTAGAAGAGATGTGAAGAGGCCAGTAAATAAAATTATTAGAGATAGAGATCAACTAAATTAACCTCCCAGAAATCAGTGTTTCAAGTGCAAGGAGTTTGGGATTTATTAAAATCAATGTCACAATCCAAGGGATAATGTTGATGATAAGTCCCAACAACCTCTGATAAAAAATGAAAATGTGAAATCTTATGTAATCATAATGGATGAGTTAAATCATGATAATTAAGGGAGAAATTATCCTCCCCTGTACATTTGGGAATTTTATATTTTAATTTTTATGAATGATCCCTATGAAAATTTTATTGTTGAAATTATTGTGATTATCTCCCTCTATACGAATTTTTAAATAATGAAATCATATAAGATATTTTATAGGTATAAGGATGAACCCAAGATTCCAATAAAAAAGTTTTTCTATAATATAAGATCTTATATAGGGGATAAAGGATTAATTAACTTTTATAAATGTATATATATCCATATAATTTTAAATTAATAGTTATGTATGCCATCATTGGTTTATCAGTTTAAGGTTGATCATAATTTCAAAGTCATTGAAACCAATTTTGAGGTTTCGTGTGATGGTAGTTTATCATGATTAAGGATATTTTAAGATAAATTTATAGTAATATAAACCTTTTTGTGTCTTAGTGAAAAAATTACTATGCTTTATGGACAAATTATTAAAGGTACTTGTAAACATTCAGGTTTATCTTATCCTTGATGTTGAGGTAATTATGTTTTATAGTCGATCACCTTACTATATCAACCCACCCCATCACTATCAGAGAAGATTTATCTTTGGATCCTCTCACCAGAATATACATTAATAAATTTTTAAGGATACATGGAGTACCACAATCAATTATATATTAATAGGATCTAAAGATTAGATTTACCTTTTGGAAAATACTTCAACATTCTTTTGATACAGAGTTCAGTTTTAGCACTACATATTATTCTCAAACAAATTGTCAATATAAGATAACAATTAAAACCCTATAGGATAAGATAAGATCTTTTTCTATATATTAAAAAGGTGGTTGGGATCAACACCTTACTCTATCTTGATTTTCCTATAACATTATATTTCATTCGATCATTCATAATTTTTTTTATGATTCCATTTATAGAATGAAGTATAGAACTCCAATGTACTATAATGAAGTTTCAAAAATTAAGGTATTGGGACTTCGGAAAGATAATGAGATGGAATAAAAGGTTATATACATTAAGAAACTTGTAAGGGAAGTGAAAATTTTATGTAAATTTTTATGCTGATAATCATCAACACGATCAATAATTTTATCTTCTTAAGAGGGTGTTTCAATGAATATCTTTGTGTAAGAATGAATGAAAAACTAATTCCTCGGTATGTAGTTCAATTTAAAATTCATGGATGTAACGAGATCATATATTATCTCTTGGTTCATCCATGGAACCTCTCACTGGTTCATGATGCATTCCATGTATCTCTCTGGGGGAAGCACATACCTGATTAATCAAATGTAATGAACTCATAGGTTGTACCACTGGAGCAAGATAATTATTATGAGGAACAACATATAGGTATTATGGATCAAATATTTTAAGATCTATGAAGAAATAAAACTCACCTAGTTAATGATTTTTGGAAAAAATACTAGCTTGAGGAAGCTATGTGGGAACCTGAGGATGAAATGAGGAAGAATTATCCTTAGTATTTAGTACCAAAGTGACCAATTTTGATGGAGAAATTCATTTTAAGGGGGGTAGAATGTAACACCCCAATTTTTTAATTATTATTTTTTGAATAAATTAAATTTATTTGATATATTGTGTTACATGAGACACTGTGTTATGATTATACTACATAGAAAACTAATTTATCTTTCCTTACACACGATAGTGAGTTTTAAAGAAACCATGATATATAATTAAAATAATTATTTAAACAAGATCATTATAACTAAACCATTGAATTAGTGATATTTATAGTAATAAATAATTTTTAGATATTAATTATTATAATTTTATATAAATAAAAAATATTGATAATATAATATATAATTTTCCATAAATTCTTCATATGTTTCATAAATACTATTTCCTCAAAAAATGTTTTTTATATGAATAGTACTAAAACTAATTTTTCAAACTTTTAGAAAATGAATTTGTTAAAATGAAATTAATTTTTTAAATCATAATTTCAAAATCATATTAGGGTGAATTTTTGATATTTTTCTAAAAAAATCAATTTTTGATGAATAGTGACAAATACTAAATTTTAATTGAAAACTGCTTTTCTGATTAAACTATTTATAAAGATAAATTATATTCTATTTTTTAAAAATTAAAATTAGATATATTATGAATCCATTAATAAAATTTAGTTCATTGGAATAAATTTTATATTGAATTTTTATATAAAGGCATCGTAAACATATGACCATTTTCTCTTCAAGAACATTCTTTCTTCTCATATTTGCGGGATTAATTTTAAATTAAATTTTTTCACTTATGTTAATATATTTTATAAAAATGGAATACATATTTTGAATAAGAATAATTTATATTATCTAATAATGTTAAATTAATTTTTTACCAAATTGAATAGTAAAAACAGTAAAAAATTATTTTCTATGGTTAATGTAAAATTGGATTTATCGAGGGGTTAAAATAAAAAGAAAAGTGTCTAAAATAACCCAAAATTTTTACAAAACAAATTTTATGGCCATATTTATACATTATAAATTATATTTAATAAAATAATTAATTTTTTATCTATTTTACATTAAAAAAATGTTGTTGAAATTTATTATTTTCAAAAAATTACAAGTGTTCCACTCACATAACTTATAAAAGGGAACTCATTCTCCTATCTTACTCACACATTAAAACCATTTTGGATCATAAAAGACCTACCCAAATCACTTCTAAACTTACCTCCTCTCATAGTACAAGAATTATTTTTCATATAATTCAATCATATGAAGGCTTTTTGTGCAAACCTAAGGAGGATACCCAAAGAAGGTGTAACTTTCATCAACGATCATTTTTTTATTATTTATTCATCCACCCAAATAAATTATTATTGTAATATTATGATATAATAAAATAAATATATACCATATATTTAGATGTTTTTATGATAATTTAATTACCAACAACCATCTCCTCTTCCATAAAATGGGTTATGAAATCATTATTCTTGTGTACAGTAGACTACTGTCTCACGAACCAATGTCATTCATTTTTCAATTTCCACCTCTCACAGTCGGATATAATTATGGATTAATTTTTTATATATGATATTTGTGATATTTTTATTCTTTTCTATTTATTATATCACACATAAATTCATGCTTTCTATTTTGTGGAAATACGATAACGTAGATAGTGTATACAGAGGACTACAGCCTCACAAAGTGATGTGATTCTTTCACACTTTAGATGAAAAGTATTAAGGATGTATTTAAAGAAAATATGTGATATATATGATATAAAACTTATTCTATAATGATAATATATAACTTACTAATATTTCTTTTAATTTGATAAGAAAATGGTAACTATATTCATGCTTACATACGGCCTACCATCTCCATGAATGGTGTATTTTATTTTATATCACTAAATTTTATAGATTTCTATAAAAACATATAATATGTATATGTGTGTGATATTTATATTATAGTTATGATTATGGATATGAAAAATCATGATAAAAATGATATAACCAAAAATAAAAAATCAAAACATATACAAAAAAATAAATAGGTTATTAATCGAAACATAACATTAACATAGAATTTTTAATAAAAAGATAATAAAAAGGTAATAAGAAAGTCATGTATGGTATGATATATATAAATATTTTTCAATAATAGATATATAATAAAAATTTATTTATTATACAGAAACTTTGAACATGTACTATATAACTCAAGGCTTAAGGTAAGGGATTTCTAATCTCTATTTTATTTCTAGGAGATATAGGAAAATTCACCACTCATTTATTTCATGTGGTTTACATAATTCCCCTTTAATATTCTATATAATTAATCCCATTTTTTTCATGGTATTTATATTTTTATTTTTTTATTACTGATTTGGGATTATGATTCAAAATATTACTATGTAGTAAGATATTTAGTCTGAATTTTCATTCTTTGATACATAAGTTAATTTATACACCTATACTCTTATGTTAGGTGTATTTACTATACCTTCATATGTTATACCATGAATATAATTATTTTAATGATATTTTAAGTTTCATTTAATTATATTAGTTCATGGTGATTACGATTCAATATTACCAATGTGGTAATATTTTTATGTTACAATCTCATTGTTAATCGATATTGTTAATTATTATGATTCCAATAATGAAATATTATGATATATATCTCAATAAAACCATAAATTTTTTTATCCTCAGGTTATGTTAGGAGAATTCATTTTTTTCCTTTAATTTTTCTCTCTTTATGTACTCAATAGTTTAAATATTATGTTTTTATGAAAAAACATCTTTTTAGTCGAAAACCCATTATATTCCAAAACCATGTTTTCTAAAAATGTTTTATAAAGTTTTTTTAACATTATTCAAATTATTTTTTTAAAAAAAATTAACCAATGATTTACTTTTTACAAACTATTTTTAATGTATTTTATATTTCATTTTCCAAAAATTTCCTTCTTAATTTTACCAAAAATGTGAAATGGATATTTGTTATAATAAGTACATCGTGAATAGTATTTCCTACAATCAGTACCAATAAATGATTTTAGGATTATATTGTAATTTCTCAAATTTCTTTTAAATGAAAACATTTTCCTTAATATTTGGTATTTTTTATTTTTAATAAATGATTTTAGAGTAAAAATTATTTTAAATGTCCTTTAGGTTTTAAAATAGGTTTATTCAAAATAGGGAGGTTATTTTCCTCAAGAAATGTTATAAATGATCTTTAGAAATAATTTTCCATATAAGATGAAATCCTTTCATATTAGTTATACCTTACTAGGGATATGATCTAAGTATAACATTCTTATTCTTTCTCTAAATAGTTTACACTTATGATGAAATGATGTTTATGAAACATATTTCTCTTCTATGGGTTATAACATGAAATAATTCTTATAAAACCCGATTCTTTTTCCATGTGTTATGTTATTATGAAATGATGAAATGATTATAAAACCTATCACTTTTCCACAAGTTTTGATATGATGAAAATTATATGAAACTCATTTATTTCATGGGTTAAGATATGATGAATGTGTTATGATCTTTTGACACACATATGTTTAATTTTCATTATTTGGTGGGTGGGACCTATATATTCCTCTAATGAATTGGGTGAAACTACCTAAATCATGATTAAATATGTTTTTCATGAACTTGATTACATGTTCACAATATTATGTGTAAACCAAATTACATATTCATAGTGTTATTCATGGAGCTTTCTTTTATTTCTATAATTTTATGTGTGGAACTGGTTGCATGTTAATAATTTTATGAAAAGGCCTAATTTAATTTCCATAACTTAATGGGTGGACTAATTTCTATATAAACATGTTCACAAGGTTATAAGAGGATGTTTATACCACAAATATATATATTATTATAATGGTATGATCACATGTCTCATATATTTTATTCTATCTTTATTCATGTATTATGAACATACAATCTTTATTCCGTGAATCAAGATTATTATATTTGATATGTAGGGAGTAGTTCTCAAATTTTATGATCATGTTCTTATACACTTATGCTCATTTTATGCTTACATGTGTCCATTGTTAACCCTTACTGATCATATGATATCAACCTTTATTATGTTTCCATTCCCATGTTATGATGAATGGTTATAAGTAGAGTATTTTTGTGATGAATACTAAAGGGGAAGATATTTATGGGAGACATTAAATGTCTTTTATAAATTAAGAAGGTAGTCTTCTGAGTTTCTAAAGTCACTAAACAATTATGGTCTTCAAGTGTGTGTTTCTGTAATGTATTGAATATTCATATAAAAAGATATAACATTCAATTATGGAAATCCAAGGTCTCTATATGATATCCTGGGCTCATCTTGGATATCCAAAAATTTTACACCTATAATAAAAAAATATTTAAAATAATTTCACTTGAAATGTATATTTTTAATTTTTTGTATATTTTATTTCAAAATAATAATTCTGATAAATGATATAAATCACTATATAATTGTTGGAACCATGGTCGTTCTTTGCATGAATTGGAGTATGGTTTGTGTTTTTTGTCAATCCTCAGTGGAAGTTCTGAATGTGTGGCAGCAAAGTGATCATACAGAACAAGCAGATAACAGTATTGAAGGTGGCACCATTTTTCAGTGTTTGCCAAATTTTTGGGCCTAAAAATCTACAAATGGAGAACATTGGTTTTGGAAAAGAGACTTTTTCACCATTGTCTTGAAGGAGAAGAAACTTGCACACTATATGTTTTTGAATATAAGAACATGAAAATATGGAAAAGGGAGAAGTTCACCCAAGTTTTATGTTTGGTCACGCAAGGGACTTACGCGGCAGAGACTTACGTGCAGAAACTTGAACGCCAAGGGAAGACTTGTGCGTCGTCACGAAGGGTATCCAAATGCCTATAAATAGAGTTTTACCCCTCCTTATTCAGAATGAAGTTCAGACTTAGAGAAAATCAGAGCTCCCGTCGAGCAGGTGTAGTGGTCGTGCAAGTGGTTGTGGGTCACGCAAGTAGAAGTTGTGTGAAAGTTGTTTGTTGCACATCTAAGGTTGTTTGGGAAAGAAAAGGGGTGAGTCACCCAAGTTTGGATTTGTCGAAGGAGGTGTTGCATAGGTGGTTCAGTGACACTTGTGCGCCAGGATTGAAGAAGCGCGATAGTTGACAATTGTGCACCAAAACTGGTTTGGGTGGAAAAGAGTGTGAGTCGCGCAAGTTTGAGGTTGAAAAATCAAGTGTCACGCAATTAGTAGAGGTGAACTTGTGCTCTGTCTTTAAAACTTGCGTGTCGGCTTGGAGAAGCGCACCAGGTGTGTATTGAAGCTCGCTAGTATTTTTGGGGCTGCACGAAAGCTTGAAGTTTTCCCAATACCTTTGGTACAAAGTGAGTTTAGTCTATGAGTGGAAGTTGGACTTCAACATAGCATCTACATAAAACAGAGGATGTATTCATTAGCGATGATAAAGATACCTTCACGTCTATAAACTGAGTGAGACTTCACCAAAGGCAGTAAGCCAGGGGGAGTCAATGGGAGTGACCTGAGGGACGCAGTACACTATCCCTGAACAGTTGTAAAGGCAGTGAGCCTGGGACAGAGTGACTATTCCCAAACCTTTGTAATCCACAACGAGTGAAGAATAGTGGAATTTGGTATGACAGACAAAATATCGACGTATGATCCTTGGATGTAGCCCTTAGTGGTGAACCAAGTAAAAAGTGTTATGTCATCTCTTTGCATGTGAACTTTTTATTTGTTCTCATATCCATCATACAGGTTAAACTAGTTTCTACCAACGTGGTTATGGGATCTGTCAGTTTAAAAGAAAAATTTGACACCCTAATTCACCCCTCCCCTCTCAGGGTGTCCCAGGGTCCTTCAAGTGGTATCATAGGGAGGTTAACTAGTGTTTGATCTGTCAATATACCGTTATGGAAAATTCAGCCAATGTCAGGGGAGTCCCTCTCTTCGATGGAAGTAATTTCTAAATCTGGAAGAATAGAATGATATCTCATCTAAGATCCCTTGGAATGGAATTCATATCTTCCACTATCCAAGGTATACATGTTACTGATCTAACAGGGCTGGCTATGTCGGATGCCGATAGGAAAATTCTTGATTCTGTTGCTAAAGTGAAAAATACTCTCACTACAGCCCTTTCTGATCAGATCTATCTAAAGGTGATGAGTTTCACCTCAACAAATTCCATGTGGGATAAACTTGAAAATATTTATTAAGGAGATAGCAAAGTGAAGAAGGTGAAACTACAAGTCCTGTATAATAGGTTTGATGATCTGAAGATGCATCCGGATGAGAATGTTGACTCCATCTTCAATCGAATTATTGAATTGATTGGAGAAATTTGAGGTCTAGGTGAAGAAATAAAAGACGTTGACATTGTAAATAAAATATTAATAATACTTACACCCCTGTACAATGAAAAGGTGTTAGCCCTTGAGGAAAGAGATCTTTCCAAACTTTCTTTGGATGATATGTTGAGCAGCCTAGTGGCATATAAAATGAGAGTCAAACCAGAAGATGCTACTACACGAGTAAGCAAGGAAATGGCATTCAAATCCATAGAAAACTGAAAATTTAAAAAGATAGTATTGGTGAAGATGATGAGGAAAAAAAATTCTTTCTCTCATTGCCAAGAAGTTCCATAAGGGAAAAGGTAAATTCAAAGGAAAGTTACCTCTATCTTGCTTTTGTTGTGGCAAAGTCGGGAACATTGCTTCTCAGTTCTTAAGAAAGATCGATGATTATGATAGCAATGTTGAAACATTGAGAAGCCTCAGAAAAGGTTTTTCAAGAAAGGAGACTAAAAATCTAGAAAGAAAGTTCTGAAGAATAGTTTTTTATATGAAGAGGAAGATGATAATAATGAATTCAGTGAAGAAGAAGAACCATAGTTTAAAACTGGAAACCATGCTTCCATGATGGCCACTGTTGAAAAATCAGAAGATAATGGTGGAGATAATCAGTTAAAAACTAGTGGAAATCCTTATTAGAAACTTAAGTATGTTGTTAGCAATATTAAGATGAAATGTAAGAGTTGAAATAAGTGGAGATCAATTGTATAGGAATCAACTGAATATGTTGATCAGCTTGAAGATGAAATTGAATGACTGGAAGAATTTGTAAAAGTACAGTATAAAATTATTGAAATCAATGATGATGTAGTGGATCTGAAGATGAGAATTGAAGAGCAGGGAAAGGTCATCAATGAAATCACATCCAGACTAGAAGAAAAGAACAAGGCTGCTGAGGGTATTGAGTAGGAAGTTTTTACTCTTAGGAGTAAACTTGAGACTGAATCAATTTCAAAAGAATCAAGGGAGAAAATACAGTTTGGAAGGTTCTGAGACGCTGAGCTGTTGAAGAGACAAAAATGTGGCTCTAATGGAGTTGAAAAGATTTTAAATGATCAAAGACCTGCCTGTATGGGAAATAGTGGAATTGGTTGTGAGGCAAAATCGTCAAATGCTGCAAATAAAGGTGACCAAAATAAAGGCAAGCTAAAAGTGGGTGATATGGGAAAGTCTTATGAAGTGATGAAACATAAACCCCCAATTCAATCTGAAAGAAGAAAATAAGATTACCCTAGAGCCTCGTGGAAAAAGGATCCCTCATAATATTATCCCACAGAAGAAGAAATAAAAATAAATAGAAGTGATAATACATTTCCTCTCATGAAGTGTTAGTTCTGTGGATATTTGGGCCACACCATATCTTATTGCAAAGAGGCAAGAAGTTATCTGAATGGAGAATATATAAGAGTTCAATAAAGGAGAATAAATTCATATCCTAATTCTTATAGAATAAAAATTTCTATGGATATTGTTTTAGTTGTTCTAACTTTTGTCATAAGGTTGTTAATTGCTGGAAGAGAAGGGACATGCACACCTCATACCGAAGTTCAAGACAAGTCAAGTCTCGTTATTAAGATATTGTTTCTCTTTCAAATAGGTTTTCTTATCTCAAAGAAGATTTGAAATATGAAGAACCTAGGTACACGGAAGAGATAATTGAAAGGCCATCAGTGCTCTATACTCAATCCAATGACTCATGGAAAGAAATGAATAAAATTGAGAAATCCAACCTTGCAGAGGTGTCCCTCAAAGCTACAAAAAGCAACAGTACCTGGATTCTGGATAGTGGTTGTTCATCTCATATGACAGGTAATGTTGGCATGTTAACGGATATCAAAAGGAAGGTTGATTTCACAGTACTATTTGGTAATGATGGAGCTCTAAAAATCAAAGGCATTGGAAGTACTGAATTATCTAATAGAGAGATAAAGAAGACTGAAGTCCTTTATGTAGATGGCCTATGTCATAATCTACTCAGCGTGAGTCAACTCTGTGACTCAGGACTTATAGTTACTTTTAATCAGAAAGGCTGCACTATCAAGTGAAAGACAGGCAATTAACTTATGAAGGGATGCAGAATAGAAGGCAACTTGTATCAGGTTGATAGTAAAGAAAATGTTTGTTACATGACTGTTGAAGAAGAAAACAATTTGTGGCATCGAAGACTGAGAAACATCAATCAACAAGACATGGAGAAAATATCAAAATTGAGGATTGTCATAGACATTACCAACCTGAAGCATGAGCATGAAAAGTCTTGTAATGCTTGCATTTGTGGGAAGCTGGTCTGCAGTTCATATCAGCCAAAGAAGAAAAGGGCGTCCCATCTTCTTGATCAAATTCATACAGATGTATGCGGGATGATAAATGTTTCCAGAACTCATGGAGAAAGGTACATTTTCCTTTTCATAGATTATTACAATATAATGGAATGTGTAATGGTCATTCACAGGAAATGAAAAGTGCTTGACTGCATGAAAACATATCGGTGAATCACCGATAATGATACTGGACGAACAATCAAAGTGTTGTGATCTGACAATAGAGGGGAATAAGCATCCATTGAATTTGAAAATTACCTAGAGAAGCATGGGATGCAACATAAGGTAGCTGTTGTGAGAACTCCACAACAAAATGGATTTGTTGAATGTAGGAATCGACAGGTGAACAACATGGCATGAACTATGCTAATTGAGAGTCATATTCCATGACATTACTAGAAAGAGGTTGTTCAAGCTGCAATATATATTCAAAATATAATAGGACTCTATATTGGTGAGATGATGACACCATATGAATTGTGGCATGGAAGGAAACCCTCTTTGAAATACTTTCATGTTTTTGGAAGTAAATGTTTCATTAGGAACAAAGAATGAAATCAAGGGAAGTATGGTGAAAATGCAGATGAAGGAATTTTCCTTGGATACTCAATGAACAGCAAAGCCTACAAGTGTTTTAACAAGTGATTTGGAAGGATTATGGAAAGCAGTGATGTTAAGATAATTGAAGAGAAAACCGCAAATGCTTCAAGGATGTCATATACTGATGTGATATAAAGTGAGGAAGAAAGTGAACGTGGAGAAAATACAAATAGAGAAATATAGGAAGCTATACAAAACACTCAGTAGTCACATCATGATGTTGACTCAGAAGAAGAATCTGAAGAAGAAATTGTGGCTAGAGAGAATGCAACTGAACCGCACAGGAGAAATCATAGAGCTGAGATTGATCTATCTAACATAATTGGGGACAGGAGTGCACCCACTCAAACAAGGAGGATGAGGAATAACACGCAATCTGCATTTCTATCAGTTGTGGAGCCATCCACATTTGAAGAAGCTACAAAGGATGAATCATGGGTGAAAGCCATGAATGAAGAGTTAGATCAGATTGACAAGAATCGGACATGGGATCTTGTCGAGAGACCCGAAGGTCACAATGTGATTGGTAAAAAATGGATCTTAAAGAACAAGTTTGATGAGCATGGAAGTGTTATTAGAAACAAGGCATGACTGGTATGTAAAGGATACTCCCAGATTGAAGGTGTTGATGTTGAAGAAACCTTTTCTCCAGTGGCTAGACTGGAGTCAATCAGGCTTTTCCTTGCCATGGCACTCCAAAGAGGATATAAAGTATATCAAATGGATGTCAAGACAGCATTCTTGAATGGTGTACTCAAAAAAGAAGTCTGCATTGAACAACCAGTGGATTTTGTTCTTGTTACTGATGAAACAAAGGTCTACAAACTGAAGAAATCTCTATATGGTTTGAAGCAGGCACCACGAGAATGGTATTCCCTACTGGACTTGTATCTCAAGAAGTTGGAATTAAAAATAGGAGGAGTATACCACAATCTATATGTGAAGAATTCTTCAAAAGATCAGTTCATGGTTCTAGTCTACATTGATGACATTATATTTGGTGGCAGCAGGCAGAAATCAGTGGATGAATTTTCCAATCACATGAAATCATAATTTGAAATGTCTATGATTGGGTAGATCACATATTTCTTGGGGTTGCAGGTGATTCAATGGCAGGATTACACTTTCATTTCTCAAAAAAAATATACAAGAGAGCTTTTGAAGAAGTTTAATATGCAAGACTCCAAACCAATATCAACTCCAATTGCAGTTGGAACCAAACCTAGAAAGCATGAGGATGAGGCATCTGTAGACCCCACTATGAACAGAAGGATAATTGGGAGCCTATTGTACCTGACAGCGACATGGCTAGATATTTTCTTTGAAACCTATCTAGAGGCCCACTTTTAGAGTAATCCAAAGGAGGAACATATGATAGTTGTAAAAAGAATCATGAGGTATATTCAAGGTACTCATAGTTGTGGCATATACTTTGCTATAGGAAGAGACAGTGAATTATTAGCATTTTCTGATGCTGACTGGGCTAGCAA
The DNA here is from genome assembly GCA_963277665.1 of Viscum album. Classification (NCBI taxonomy): domain Eukaryota; kingdom Viridiplantae; phylum Streptophyta; class Magnoliopsida; order Santalales; family Viscaceae; genus Viscum; species Viscum album. The sequence continues at coordinate 1,423,916,016 of OY728156.1, read as the reverse complement.
TGTAGTGGACAGAAAGTCCACCAGTGGTGGAGCATTCTATATAGGGAATAAATGTGTTGGATGGTTGAGCAAGAAACAAGAAAGTACTTCTCTTAGTACTGCTGAATCTGAGTATATCTCTGCCATAAAGGCATGCACTCAACTGCTATGGATGAAGTAACAACTAACAGATATTGGTGACGAGGTGAAGCAACCAGTTGTAATTTACTGTGATAACAAGAGCACAATTGATCTTATGAAGAATCATGTTAATCATTCTTATAAAAAACATATTGAAATCAGGTATCACTTTATCAAATAAAAATTTGAGCAAGGCTTGATTAGAATGGATCATGTGGGAACTGATGAGCAAGTGGCTGATATCCTGACCAAGCCACTGTCAGCAGCTGTGTTTGAGAAGCATCAGTTGAACCTCGGTGTTCAGCCACCTCCAAGTGCATAAATAGGTTACTCAATACCCATATCCCTAGTTATTTTAATTATTTATAATCTGTTTATGGATGTGATGAAGGTTTGTGGGGGAGATACTATCCAGGGGGAGTGTGGTTTGAGCTGAACAATAAATAATTTCCAGTCTCTGGGTTTATTGTCATTGGGGGAGAAATGAATAAATTCAGGCATGTAATGCTTTTGTGACACATTGAGAATTCAGTATCAATGATAGGATGGGAAGGAATAAATTAGAAGAGAACCCAATTCAATATTACTCTCTTGTTTTCTACACTGAGTATTTATCACGTAGACTTAGAGTATTGGATGAGTTGATTCTTGCGTTTGTGTTTTGCCTATGGATGGTGCTCTATTGAATTTATTTACTGATTGCCAACAAAGACAAAGGGGGAGCTTGTTGAAACCATGGTCGTTCTTTGAATGAATTGGATTATGTTTTTTGTTTTTTGTCAATCCTCAGTGGAAGTTCAGAATGTGTGTCAGCAAAGTGATCATACAGAACAAGAAGATACAGTATTGAAGGTGGCACCATTTTCCAGTGTTTAACAAATTTTTGGGCTTGAAAATCGACAAATGGAGAACAGTGGTTTTGGAAAAGAGACTTGCGCATCGTTGTCTTGAAGGAGAAGAAACATGCATGCCATAAATTTTTCAAGATCAGAACATGAAAATATGGCAAAGGGAGAAGGACTCCCAAGTTTTATGTTTGGTCGCGCAAGTGACTTACGTGGCAGAGACTTACACGCCGAAACTTGCGCGCCGAGGGAAGACTTTCACACCGTTGTACAGGGTATCCAAATGCCTATAAATAGAGGTTGACCCTTCCTCATTCAGAATGAAGTTCAGACTTAGAGAAAATTAGAGCTCTCATCGCACAAGTGTAGTGGTCGCACAAGTGGTTGTGGGTCGCACAAGTAGAAGTTGCACGACAGTTGTTTGTTGCATGTCCAAGCTGGTTTGGGCGAGAAAGGGGGTGAGTCGTCCAAGTTTTGAGTTGGCGAAGGAGGTGTCGTGTAGGTAGTTTGGTGACACTTGCATGCCAGGATTGAAGAAGCACAACAGTTGACAATTGCATGCCAAAACCGATTTGGGTGGAAAAGAGTGTGATTCGCACAAGTTTGAGGTTGAAAAAGCAAGTGTCGCGCAAGTAGTAGAGGTGAACTTGCGTGCCATCTTTAAGGCTTGCGCACCAACTTGGAGAAGCGTGTTAGGTGTGGATTGAAGCTCGCCAGTATATTTGGGGCTGCACGAAAGCTGGAAGTTTTCCAGATACATTTGGTTCAAAGTGAGTTTAGTATACGGGTGGAAGTTGGACTTCAACAGAGCATGTACATACAACAGAGGATGTATTCATTTGTGATGATGAAGAGACCTTCACGTCTATAAACTGAGTAGGACTTCACCAAAGGCAGTGAGCTAGGGGGAGTCGACAGGAGTGACCCAAGGGATGCAGTAGGCTATCCCTGAACAGTTGTAAAGGCAGTGAGCCTAGGACAGAGTGACTGTTCCCAAACCTTTGTAATCCACAACGAGTGAAGAATAGTGGAATTTGGTACAACCTACAACCTGTCAGCGTATGCTCCTTGAGCGTAGCCCTTAGTGGTAAACCAAGTAAAAAGTGTTGTGTCATCTCCTTGCATATGAACGTTTTATTTGTTCTCATGTCCATCATACAGCTTAAACTAGTTTCTACCAACATGGGAACAAGATCCATCAGTTTAAAAGAAAAAGTTGACACCCTGGTTCACCCCTCCCCTATCAGGGTGTCCCAGGGTCCTTCAATAATAGGTAAAAACTAATTAATAATTAGTCAATTTAAATTTAAAAATTAGTATGTATGAAATCAAGATATCTATAATAGCCTAACTCATGTCAATGAAGCCATACCCTGAGTTGGTCATCAAATACTGTGGTGAAGAAAGAAAACACAACAACTTCTGAATATAATGAAATAGGACATACAACTAGAGTACTATATAGAAGAAAAAGATATAACTATATCTATAAAATATAAGTAAAACTAGATAGAACAAAAATAATGAATAAAACAAGACCAACATGTCTCCCTATGAGAAAAAATGACCACCAAACCACCCGAACTGAAGACAACAACAATAAGAGAATACAGCATGCTACAAGATTCCATTTCCTTTACTAAATTCTTGAAATAAAAAATCTATAACACCCCAAATTAAAAAAAATTATGGTGTAAGCACAAATCATGGTAGGATACTACCATTTATTTTATATAATGTCTAATATTAGGAATGAAATAGTTTTATCTTTTAAAATAAAATGGTTTTAAAAATTATTTTCATAAATCCAATCTTTTTAAAAATCATTTCTTCCCTTTGGATTTCATAAAATCCTTTCATATTCTCAAAACATAAATATAAAAATATAATTTATAAAATAGGAAATCACATCCATGAATTATAAAGTAATAATGTAAACACAAATAAATGAAATATCGTCATGTGATTCTATGTTATATAACATCATATAAAAACCTGTTAGAAAAAAATATGTGATAAAAACAATAATGTGATAAAAATAAATAAATGAATAAGTAAACTATCATTTTGGATCCATAATATTGGAAAAATAAATACTAGACATAAAATATCATAAACTAAGACCAAAATTTTATTCAATCAATATAAATTCTTTCCACACTCTATCAATATCAACAAAACAATGACTAGTGGTGCCACACACACTAAGGTTGACTGTATTTATTTCCCAACAAATGAAAAGCTCCTAAAGTTTTAAGATTTTCAAATTAAATTTTAAAACCAAGTTCACAATTTATAAAACATTTTATAAAGATAATACAAGACTCTTGTGTTTTAAAAACCCATTTTTAAATAAGAATAAATCTATTTTAAAGCAAAACACTTTAAAAATTTTATTATTTCAAGAAATCTATTGAAAACAAAAATTAATTCTATTAAATGAACAAAACAAATGAATTTATAAGTAGTGATAATAAATTAATCAAATTAACCCATTTTATAGAAACACCTACCCCAAAAGGTATAAACCTATCCACCATTGACAATAATGAGTAGAAGCTGTTAGATTGGCCTTCAAAAGACAAGGAATGATAAAAAACTGAAAAGGATCATTATAAAACACTATCTAATCATGAATCTAAAACCTAATCACAACCAATTAATATCCACAACCAAAGGAAATAATAACTAAAAGTAATACTTATGAGGAGAGGCGCACAACAAAAACCCTGATGATCGATCACCCAACAAAGTGATCTAGAAGGGACGGAATCACCCAAAATCGAGTAAGGTGAGCTCTAGGTCAAGAGATAGGCTTCAATGTTAAATGAAATGAAAATAAATCATATATAACCCTAAAAACACATCTTATGAAATTTACATGGCTTGTAATCCCTTTACACATTGTGTATTTTATGAAGGATATAATCATTTAAAAATTCATCACCTTTTTAATAAAAACATAATTTTTTCCATTACATGGCATGAAAATAGAATGCATCATGAAAACCATTAATTCCCCAAATATATTTAATAGAATATTCATATAAACCATTATGCTACATGTAATCATTGTACAAGATGTGTAATATCCCAGTAGAAAACAAAAAACCAAATTTCCCACAGAAAAACACCCTAGAACCCAAGGAATTATCTAAACGTGTAGAGAACCCACAAAATTGATTGACACACTTATACTTGGACTCAATTAATTCAAATAAACATACATCCCATATCATTAGGTCATTTCCCTAGAAAAGGATCTCCTTCCCTGAGAATCTTTTAAATTCACCCAAACAAGTGTGATAAATAATAAGTAAATAAGGGAGTAAATGAAAATCACAATGAGGTGTTAAAATCTACCCACCATAAAAGATTTCTTCCCCCAAAAATTGCTCATATTCCTAGACTTACAAAACATTAAGTCTATATCTTATTCAAACACAATTCAATCTCCGGAATATATTGGTTATCCCTTCCACACTTCCATAGTTGTCGAACTAGAGGAATCATTTTATAATGCAACACCTTCTCTCAATGATCCATATTCTAAAATAGTTACTCAACCAAAGTTATTTCAGTCTGAAGATCAATATCCTCCCATTAAATTATATTTTAATCATCCAGTATATTCCTCATCATCTATGAAACATGAAACACATCATGGATAGATGTAAAACCAAATGAAAATTCTAATCGATAAGCCACCTTCCTCATTCATCAAATTATCTCAAAGGAGCCCACAAACCTCGGTGCCAACATACCTTTCTTACCAAACTAACGATGTCCCATGTGAGTTGAAACTCAGAAAAAGACCCAATCACCAACCTCAAACTCCTTTAGTATGTTATGGTGTTCAATATATGATTTTTGATTACTATGTTCCATAATCCATCTCCTCTTTAGAAAATTCACCCTCTCTATCATCTCCTAAACAAGACTTAGTCCAACCAAGGACATCTCTCCCAACTCTTCCCAACAAAGATATATCTACATGACTGCCCATAAAAATTATCAAAGGGAACCATCATTATAAAATATTGATAAATATTATTATAGGAAAATTTTACCAGATTCAAATGTTTTTCCTAGGATCCTCCAAAATCTAGCACGCAAGGCCAGAGCATATCCACAAGAACCTGGATAGTTGTATCTATTTTTTATCCATATGTAGATGATAATAAATATTCAATTTAATATGGGAACCCATAACCTCCAATAAACCTTTCCAAAACCTAGATGTGAACCTTGGGTCCCTCTCTGATATAACCTTAGGGATAAACCCATGAATTCTCATAATCTCTCGAGCATACAAGTCCCCAAGTTGTTTCACATTATTTTTCTCCTCAATAAGGAGGAAATGATTTGATTTTTTGATTCTATCAATGATCGCACAAATTGTGTCCCTCTCACTATGATTCCATGGAAAACCAATAAAAAATCCATAGAAATATCATCCCACTTCCATACTGGAATGGGTAAGGGATGAAACAAAACCACAGGTCTCTAGTGGTATTCCTTAATTATCTAATAAGTAAGGCATAGAAATATAAAATCTTTATTTGACTACTTTATACCCAACCACCAATACCAACATCTGAAATCATGATACATCTTGGTATACCCAGGGATCACATACTAACAAGACCAATGCCCACTATCTATCATAACCTTACAAAGGGAAATCTGAACAATCAACCTACCAAGGAAGCACAAAATGAAACTAGGAGACTGAGACCACTCACCTAAGGTCTCCCCATCATAAGGTCTTTCACAAAAGAATTGTGAATCAATTTTTTTCACCTACTCAAGATGAAATCACTCATATAAAGATGAGTCATCTTTTATCGAATCCAAGAACACATTTCCATCAACCTCTTATACTCCTAATCTCATATCAGTAAACAAAATCATCAAAGACCACTCCTCAACCAATTCCATCATAGCATGTGTCGGTAACATTATGATCAATTCATCAAAACCCACATTTAACTTCCTAGGGGTGTATGTAAAATCAAAATCAAAAATATGAAAGTATTAAAACAATAATATCTATCATAAGTTCAGATCCTTATGAGTAAAAATATATTTCAGGATATTTTGATCAGAATACACTATAAACTACTCTCCAAAGAGATAGTGATGTCATTTTTTTAGTGAATTCATAATAGCTGCCAAATCAAGATCATGGGAATGGTTGTTCTTCTCTTTAGGGTGTAACTTGAATGATCCATAGACCACCACCTATTTACTTTGAATTGAGACTCATACAAAAAATGTACCAAACCCATCGTAGAAAATATATTCACCCTAACCTTGTTCCAAAAAAAATAAAAAACTAGTGTTAAATTCATCCCCACCTTTATCCCATCAAAATATCTCTGACATTTTTCATTCCATTCAAACATTATACCCTTACAAGTTAAAGCAGTCATCAAAAATGCAATCTTGGAGAAATCCTAAGAAAATAGTCTATAGTATCCAACCAAACCCATGATGATCGAAATATCAAACACATTTATGGGATGATCCCATGACATAAAATCCTCTATCTGTTCAGGATTCATTGATATACCCCTCTCAGATTTCACATGACCCAAAAATTTCACTTCCCAATTCAAAAACTAACATTTGGAAAGCTTAACATATATATGATATTCTTTCAAGGTTCATAAAATTATATATAAGTAACCCATATAATCTTAATCTATCTTATAGTACACCAAAATACCATCCATGAACAAAAAAAACAATAGTATTCATTGTCACGACCCGTCCTCGGGGTCCGTGCCGTGACTACCCCAAGCCCGCCTTCCATAGGCCAGGGGCTGGCGACTAGCACCAAGGCGTAAATCCCAGTAAAATGGGAAGGCATTGCCTTTGAAAAGTAAACATCACCACAGAGTAAGCAAGCGGAAAGTAAACACTAAACAAAAGCAGAGTACTACTGAAAGTGCGGAAAAGTAAATGGGCCAGTATACAAACCCAAACTGAAAGTAAAGTACAACTCGAAAGGGAAAAACAGCAACTGAAAAGTAAAAGCCGCTACTCCGAGCTGTCCACTAGAAATCCCACCTGAAGGGTGGGTACAGATAGCTCCTCTGCTCCACGGGTCCCGCCGTCCGCTCCATGCACGTCCCGCCCAGTGGTCCACCTCCGGGTACCGTCCCGCTCTGCAAGCCTCGGCTAAGGTCAACGCTGTCCGTCGTCTGCAACCAACACAACGTAGTGCGGGCAAAGCCCGTGCAGGGGTGAGTATAAGCTACTCAGTAGGGACCCCGAGACCCCTGAAGGTCTCTCAAATCCACAAAGGATAAACCACGAAGAAATGTACAAACACGAAGTAACAACCGACAATGCTTAGGTATATGCCCATACATATACCTAAGTCATCAATTCAAATACGCTCCAACCTCCGAGCCCAAGTACAACTCAGTCCACGCAGGAAAGTATACGTATTCCACATAGGAAAGCAAAACATAATCCACACAGGATTGCACAACACAATCCACACAGGAAAGTAACAGGATTCAGCTCACACAGGTATACTTCTTCAAGGACGATAAAGATGATCACTGATCCATCTAAGTCGTCGGACCCACGAAGGATCGATAGGTAACTAACCCCCGCAAAGACCCACACAGGATCGGGCCCACACAGGACCTGTAGGCGCTGGCTCACACAGAACCGCTGAGCGCAAGGACCCACACAGGATCGGGCCCACACAGGACCTGTAGCACTGATCCACGTAGGATCGCTGAGTGCTGTAGTCGTCGTCGTCGAATCCACACAGGATCTCTGTACTGTCATCGTCGAATCCACACAGGATCTCTGTACTGTCGTCGTCGCTGTCACAGTAGCAGTCGTAGCAGTAGTAGCAGTCGTAGCAGTCGCAGCCAGCACTAGGGTTCCCGCACACAGCAAGCTCGTTCGGAGGGTCCGCTCCACGAGCCGAGAGACTGATACATCAACTGTCACGAAGTCCAGAGTTGATGTATCCAAAAGTTCCGTATCGTCAACAGGAACTCAACGCAACAGACGGCGCGTCGATCGGACGCCCGGTCTGAGAGTTATTGGCATTTTCGTCTCGGGGGCCCGGTTGGTTTTTAAGGCAAAACCAACCCGACCGTACTCCACCTGCGTCCAAACCTCGGGCGGAGTATGCCAAAAGATCCGTCTCACTAAGAGGAACACAACGCGACTGACGGCGCGTCAATCGGACGTTCGTAGCTCAAGATATGAGTGTTTCCGCTCCGAAGGCCCGGTTGGTTTCGTGAACGAACCAACCCGGCCGAACTCAAAGTAAACCGAAACCTTGAGTGCAATATACCGAAACTACCGTCTCGATCCAAGGATCGCGTTGCCGCTGACGGTTCGTCGATCGGAGGTCCGAGGCTCAAGTTATGAGCCAAAAACCAAATCTGGTTCGAAATGGGGGGGTCCGGGTCCGGGCCGACCCGGCCCGACCCCCCCCCCCCCCCCTGGGCGGCGCGGTGGCCGGCGGCGACGTCCGGCGGCGGCGGCGCGGCGGCGCGGCGGCGGCGGCGCGGCGGCGCGGCGGCGGGCCGCGGCGGCTGGCGCCTGGCGCCGCACGAGGGTGGCACGCGGGGGGCTAAGCCCCCGCTTCTTCAAGGTGGCGGCGCGGCTTTGCCGCGCCGTTTTTGTAAAACAACGGCCCCCCTCCTGGGGGCCCGCTTTGAAGGGAAACCGGGGGAGCCGCCTGCCCCCCCCCCCCCCCCTCGTGGAAACCGCTCCCCCCTCATAAAGAGGGGGGTTTTAAGTGAAGGTCGGGGGATTAATTCCCCCGGTTTTAAAGACATCCGGCCGGCCAGCTGGCCGGCCGGTTTTCTCAAACGGGACCGGAATTTCCGGTCCCCTCCTTCGGCTTCCGACGCCGGCGGCCCGGCCGCCGGTCTTCTCTTCCGCCGCGGCCCGGAACCGGCCGCGGTCTCCTCGTCCCGCCGCGGCCCGGAACCGGCCGCGGCGTTCGTCATCCGGCGCGGTGCGACGGCACCGCGCCCCTTCGCCGTGCTTTGATATTCATTCAACGCGGCGCGACGACGTCACGTTCTTGTTGTTTCTTCCATGGTGCGCGCGACGGTATCGCGTAAGTTAAACGTACAGTTATCCGCGTGGTGCGACGGAACCACGCCACCTTGCTTCCGCCCGCAAGAATAATCAACATGAACGATGGAGGGGGTTCGGCCGTGTTCATGCGGTCCGGCCCCCCTCACATTAAATAATAACACAACTTTAAAGAATCAACATCCTCACGTTAGTCATACGAACCACGAGCAAGAATGAAATAATTAAATATTAAATCAACAACCCCTACCTCGGGTATAAGGTTCGAAGATTGTGAACGATCTGCGGAAGACGACGTCGCGGAGATCGGGCGTCGCGGAAGCCGTTCGTCAAATCCGATGACGAAGGGATGCGTTCGAAGAGTCACGTCGTTGGCGAAACTTGTACGCCGACGAAGATTGTCCGAGAAAGAAGTGGCGTCCCCTTTCGTTGACACGGTAAACGAAGAAGAGCGGAGCGGCGTTCTTCGTCGGAAATTGAGCGTTCCTCGTCAAGTCTTGAGGAAAGTCAAATAATAAAGAAAACAACGAACTCAAGAACCTCTACCTCGATAGTCGCACGTTGACGTAGTCGTGGAATATCGGTGTCGATTCCTTTGACGTCGGAGGAAGAGTCGTTGTCGATGGCGTTCGTCGCGGAAAACCGTCGCGGAAGAGATGACGCGGAAGAAGTACGTCGCGTCGCGGACACGGCGTCGCGGATGGACCGTGTTCTTTGGTGGAGAAGTTCTTCGTTGAAGAACGACGTTCTTCGCGTTCTTCATTGAGTTTGAAGAAGAAGAAGAAGAGCTCTCCACCTCTCAAGAAGACAAACAAACAACCCAAAATAAAATAAGCTACACCTTATTTTATTTTCACTTTGCCAACCTTTCAAAATTCAAAAGTTGAATTCAATACAATAATTAAATCTAGAGTTGACAAAATTAAGTGAAGAGATAGGTTGGCAAGAAATAAAGTAGGGAAGAGTTACATAATTAAGAGGGGGTTTAGAGGGGTTTGAAAAGAAAAAGGGTTTCGTGTGGGCCCCACCACACTTAATCCTCCCGAGGGAGGTTAAGTGGGTGTGGGTCCCACTTCCAACCTCCTTTGATAGGTTTTAAGAAGTTATAATAAAATTTGTTCTACACAAATTTTATTTAACTCAACTAAGAACCCCAAAAATTAACTTTCAACCCGCAACAAACGCAACTCCCGAAAAGGTCTCTTTAAGCGAATATCGGCGCTGCGAGTTCATCGGTGCCCTCGGATTTCAATTCCGAGCACCGGATCAAAAGTTAGGAATTCCCGCTCGTTCGTTCACTGAACGTACCCGAGCCAAACTTCGGAAATTAATTCCGGGCACTCCGGGCCTCGGAATCAGGTGCCGTCTGAAACCGCGCTCTTGTAAAGTTCTAAAGAAAATTAAGAAAAAATTTCCCTTGAATTTTACGGGTCTTTACATTACTCCCATCTCAGGGCTTTACGTCCCCGTAAAGATACAACAAAAACTAGGGAAACAAATGAGGGTACTGAGCACGCATCTGATCCTCCCGCTCCCATGTGCTCTCCTGGAGATTCCCGTGCTGCCATCTGATGCGCACAAGAGGAATCGATCATCCACGCAGGACCTGCTCCTGTCGATCCTCTATCTCCATCGGGACCTCCGTAAAAGTCGCCCCATCGTCAACGTCAAGCTCCCCATGATCAATGATGTGCGTCGGGTCGTGCACGTATCTCCTCAGCTGAGATACGTGGAAGACGTCGTGCACCCGGTGCAACTGAGGTGGTAGATCCAGGCGATAAGCCACCTCGCCAATCCTGCTGAGAATCGGGAAGGGTCCGATGAAGCGCGGAGATAACTTGCCGCCTCGGCCAAATCTCTGAATACCACGTCGAGGTGAGACCCGCAAGAAGACGTGGTCGCCATCCTCGAACTCCAGTGGCCTCCGCCTCCTGTCAGCGTATGACTTCTGCCAGCTCTGAGCTGTCCTCATCCACTCCTGGATGACCTGGACCTTCTCTGTCGTGGCCTGGACCATCTCCGGTCCCACCAGTGCTGACTCCCCAGGGTCTGTCCAGCACAAAGGAGATCTACATGGTCGGCCGTACAACGCCTCGTACGGTGCCATCCCGATGGTGGAGTGGTAGCTGTTGTTGTACGCGAACTCCACCAAGGGTAGGTGGTCCTCCCAGCTACGACCAAAGTCGAGGACACAGGCACTGAGCATGTCCTCGAGTGTCTGAATGGTCCTCTCCGTCTGTCCATCCGTCTGAGGGTGAAAAGTTGTGCTAAGACGTAGCTGCGTCCCGAACGCTTCCTGTAACCCCTTCCAAAGCCGGGAAGTAAAGCGGGCATCTCGATCGGAAACGATAGATGATGGCACGCCGTGGAGCCGCACAATCTCCTGAACGTAGAGACGTCCCAAGCTCTCCACTGAGCCCTGCTCTCTGATGGGTGAGAAGTGTGCCGACTTGGTGAGTCGGTCAACAATCACCCAGATGGAGTCGTGACCTCTGGAAGTGCGTGGAAGTCCAGTCACGAAGTCCATAGATATGCCGTCCCACTTCCACTCCGGAACCTCCAAGGGCTGTACGAAGCCTGCTGGTACCTGATGCTCTGCCTTCACCTGCTGACAGGTAAGGCATCGAGAAACGAACTCAGCTACTGCCTTCTTCATGCCTGGCCATCAATGCTGTCGTCTGAGGTCCTGGTACATCTTCGCCACTCCAGGATGTACCGCTAAAGGAGAAGTGTGAAACTCTCTCAGTACTTCCTCTCGCAAAGCTACTGGTACCATGGTACGTCCTCTGAAAAGGATTTCGTGCTCTGCTCCAAGGGAGAAACCATCAGGTGCCTGTCCCGAGGATATCTGTGCACGCCGTGTCTCACAGTCAGCGTCCCCGCGCTGTGCCTCCCTGACTCGCTGCAGTAGTGGAGGAGTGACTGTGAGAGACTGAAGAAAGGCTGCTCCATCTCTATCCACGAAGGATATCTGCAAAGAGGCTAGCTGCTCCGTCGCCTCCTCAAGTAGCTGAATGCCCGTCCTCCTGCTGAGGGCATCGGCTACTACGTTCCCCTTCCCAGGAGTATAGACTATCTCAAAGTCATAGTCCTGGAGGAACTCGAGCCATCGTCGCTGTCTCAGGTTCAGGTCCTTCTGCGAGAAGATATACCTGAGACTCTGATGATCGGAAAAGACTGTAAAGCGCTCGCCCATCAGATAGTGTCGCCATGTCTTCAGAGCGAAGACCACTGCTGCTAACTCCAGGTCATGGGTAGCGTAGTTCTGCTCATGCGGCCTCAACTGACGTGATCCATAGGCGATCACGGCCCGCTCCTGCATCAGAACACATCCGAGTCCGGTCCCTGATGCATCGCAGTAGACTACGTATCCTACTCCCTCCTCAGGCAACCTCAAGATAGGTGCGCTAGTCAATCTCTGTCTCAGCTCCTGGAAGCTCTGCTGACAACTGTCTGACCACACGAAGGGTTTCCCCTTCTTCGTCAAAGATGTGAGTGATGCCGCAACTCTGGAGAAGTTCGGCACAAATCTCCGATAGTATCCAGCTAGTCCCAAGAAGCTCCGAACCTCAGTCACGCTCCTGGGTGGCTCCCATGCTAACACAGCCTCAATATTCGCGGGATCCACTGCAACTCCCGCCTCAGAGATAACGTGTCCCAAAAAGTGGACCTCACGTATCCAGAACTGGCACTTCGAGATCTTACCATAAAGCTGGTGCTCTCAGAGTGTGTCAAGAACAACTCGCAAGTGATAGGCGTGCTCCTCCTTTGTCGTAGAGTAAATCAGAATGTCGTCGATGAAGACCACGACAAACCGATCGAGGTATGGCTGAAAGATCCTGTTCATGAGAGCCATGAACACTGCTGGAGCATTGGTTACACCGAAAGGCATAACCAAGAACTCATAGTGGCCATACCGACATCTGAAGGCCGTCTTCTGCACATCCTCGTCTCTGACTCTGAGCTGATGATAGCCTGACCTGAGGTCTATCTTCGAGAACCACCATGCTCCCTTGAGTTGATCAAAGAGGTCATCAATCCTCGGTAGCGGATACTTGTTCCTCACTGTCACCTGGTTCAGGCGACGATAGTCAACACAAAGTCGCAAGCTCCCGTCCGCCTTCTTGGCGAACAATATCGGGGAAGCCCAGGGTGAAACACTGGGTCGGATGAACCCCTTGCCCTGCAAGTCCTCCAACTGTACCCGTAGCTCTCGAAGCTCGGCGGGGGCCATCCGATATGCTGGAGTGGATATCAGGGTTGTCCCGGGGTACAAGTCAATATAAAAGTCTACCTCTCTGCGAGGAGGTAGCCCTGGGACGTCGTCGGGAAAAACGTCCGCAAACTGATCCACCACTGCAGGAAAACCAGGACTCCGCACGTCAACTGCTCCAAGGATAAGGCTAGCCAACTGATGAGTGATGGGCTGTCCTCTCCTCCGCGGAAGTCCATCCTGTGCTGCTAAGGCTCCCTTCTCGCCGGTGAAGGTGAACCTGCTCCCGTCGGTGCGTACACATCGCACCTTGCGCCTAAAACATTCAATCTGTGCATGGACCGTAGACAGCCAATCCATGCCCAAGATGACGTCGTAAGGCCTCGACGCTGCTACAAGAAGATCCCAGCCGAAGCTCTCGCCTCCTAGAGTAAGCTCACACTGCCGGCACCAGTGCGTAATCGTCGAGTCTGCTCCCGTAGGAGTCTCTAGCCGTAAGGATCGAGCCAACGGCTCTGTCGGAATCTCCGAGCTCCGAACAAGGGCAGCGGCTATGAAAGAATGACTCGCTCCTGTGTCTATAAGAACTGCAGCAAGGGTGGAATAGACACAGATAGTACCTCGAATCATCTCGGGTGCGCCGTGGTCGTAGGCCTCTGCTGCCTAGAGCTGTGCCTGTCGCTGCCCGCCAGCTCCCTGTGGTCGGGGTGGACCTCCTGGTGGTGGTGGTGGTAGGGCCTCAAAGCGTCGGCCACCACCGGCTGGTCGTCCAGCTCCTCTGCCTCGTCCGCCTCCTCCCTGCGGACCGCCACGGTCGACCCTCTGCCTCTGCCTCGGTGGTCCATCAACTGACTGCTGCTCCTCGGCACGACGGGTCGGGCAGTCACGAGCCATGTGGCCCTGCCCGCCGCATGAGTAGCACTGTCTGCCTCTCGTAAGACTGGCTCCGCGCTGTGTGCCCCGCACTGCTGATCCAGTGCCCTGAGGTCGTCTGCCTGAAGGTCTGGTCTGCCTGGACCCCTGAGTCATCCGTCGACTGCCTGCTGCAGATGACTCTGCCACGTGCCGCCCTGCGGTGGGTCGCTGTGCTGGTGTAGACTCAACAAGGAAGCTCTCGATCAGAAGGGCTCGCTCCAGTACTCCTGTCTGAGTCGGTATGCTGAGGGAGATCAGCGATGCCCTGATCTCGTGTCTCAAACCCTGCTCGAAGGTCCGGGCCCGGAAGAATGGGTCCCGTACCATGTCGGTCGAGTAGCGCGAGAGATCGGTAAATCTCGCCGAGTACTGAGCGACCGTCATGCTGCCCTGCCGCAGCTGTAGAAGCTCCTGGATGCGCACCGCTCGGAGGGTGGCCGGGACGAACTCAGAGCGGAAGAGGCTCTCGAAGTCCGTCCAGAGCAAGGATGCCTCATCGTGAACCTGGAGCATCAAGCTCCACCATCGTCCTGCTGCTGCGTGTAGTAGGCTCGCAGCGAGGATCACCATGAGGTCTGCTGGTGTCCTCACTAGCCTAAACACTCGAACCACTGCCTCCAGCCAGTCCTCTGCTGCCTGAGGATCCGTCTCCCCGCGAAACCTGGGCGGTCGCTGGCGCTGAAACTCATGCAGTGCGCTGAGGCGACGTGCATCGTCAGCGGCTGCTGCTGGAAGCATCGGGGGATCGGCGGGTAAAGCTACCGCCGGTGCCACTACTGGAAAAGGGCCCTGCACCGAGGCCTCGTCGCTCGGTGGGCTGTCGTCTCGCTCGACTCTCGGAACCCTAGTTGGCTACCGTCGTGGGGCCATCCTGAAAAGGAAACAGGTGCGCCATGGTTAGAACAGTATACCTGGTGAGCTGATATAAGTAATCACAAAGAAAACTTTGAAACACACACGCAATCAATGTTTTCGTGCATTAAGTCAGAAATCAGAAGTCAGGGTCCTGGTGTACGGATACGTCGGCCGCCGCACCAACACTGGACTCCCTGGACTGATAACCACACTCAATACGCTAAACATTATTGCTTCACATAGAAAAGATCAGAGTTCGCGGTAGAACCGAACTCCTCTGATACCAATTTGTCACGACCCGCCCTCGGGGTCCGTGTCGTGACTACCCCAAGCCCGCCTTCCATAGGCCAGGGGCTGGCGACTAGCACCAAGGCGTAAATCCCAGTAAAATGGGAAGGCATTGCCTTTGAAAAGTAATCATCACCACAGAGTAAGCAAGCGGAAAGTAAACACTAAACAAAAGCAGAGTACTACTGAAAGTGCGGAAAAGTAAATGGGCCAGTATACAAACCCAAACTGAAAGTAAAGTACAACTCGAAAGGGAAAAACAGCAACTGAAAAGTAAAAGCCGCTACTCCGAGCTGTCCACTGGAAATCCCACCTGAAGGGTGGGTACAGATAGCTCCTCTGCTTCACGGGTCCCGCCGTCCGCTCCATGCACGTCCCGCCTAGTGGTCCACCTCCGGGTACCGTCCCGCTCTGCAAGCCTCGGCTAAGGTCAACGCTGTCCGTCGTCTGCAACCAACACAACATAGTGCGGGCAAAGCCCATGCAGGGGTGAGTATAAGCTACTCAGTAGGGACCCCGAGACCCCTGAAGGTCTCTCAAATCCACAAAGGATAAACCACAAAGAAATGTACAAACACGAAGTAACAACCGACACTGCTTAGGTATATGCCCATACATATACCTAAGTCATCAATTCAAATACGCTCCAACCTCCGAGCCCAAGTACAACTCAGTCCACGCAGGAAAGTATACGTATTCCACATAGGAAAGCAAAACATAATCCACACAGGATTGCACAACACAATCCACACAGGAAAGTAACAGGATTCAGCTCACACAGGTATACTTCTTCAAGGACGATAAAGATGATCACTGATCCATCTAAGTCGTCGGACCCACGAAGGATTGATAGGTAACTAACCCCCGCAAAGACCCACACAGGATCGGGCCCACACAGGACCTGTAGGCGCTGGCTCACACAGAACCGCTAAGCGCAAGGACCCACACAGGATCGGGCCCACACAGGACCTGTAGCACTGATCCACGTAGGATCGCTGAGTGTTGTAGTCGTCGTCGTCGAATCCACACAGGATATCTGTACTGTCATCTTCGAATCCACACAGGATCTCTGTACTGTCATCGTCGCTGTCACAGTAGCAGTCGTAGCAGTAGTAGCAGTCGTAGCAGTCGCAGCCAGCACTAGGGTTCCCGCACACAGCAAGCTCGTTCGGAGGGTCCGCTCCACGAGCCGAGAGACTGATACATCAACTGTCACGAAGTCCAGAGTTGATGTATCCAAAAGTTCCGTATCGTCAACAGGAACTCAACGCAACAGACGGCGCGTCGATCGGACGCCCGGTCTGAGAGTTATTGGCATTTTCGTCTCCGGGGCCCGGTTGGTTTTTAACGCAAAACCAACCCGACCGTACTCCACCTGCGTCCAAACCTCGGGCGGAGTATGCCAAAAGATCCATCTCACTAAGAGGAACACAACGCGACTGACGGCGCGTCAATCGGACGTCCGTAGCTCAAGATATGAGCGTTTCCGCTCCGAAGGCCCGGTTGGTTTCGTGAACGAACCAACCCGGCCGAACTCAAAGTAAACCGAAACCTTGAGTGCGATATACCGAAACGACCGTCTCGATCCAAGGATCACGTTTCCGCTGACGGTTCGTCGATCGGAGGTCTGAGGCTCAAGTTATGAGCCAAAAACCAAATCTGGTTCGAAACGGGGGGGTCTGGGTCCGGGCCGACCCGGCCCGACCCCCCCCTGGGCGGCGCGGCGGCGGGCCGCGGCGGCTGGCGCCTGGCGCCGCACGAGGGTGGCACGCGGGGGGCTAAGCCCCCGCTTCTTCAAGGTGGCGGCGCGGCTTTGCCGCGCCGTTTTTGTAAAACAACGGCCCCCCTCCTGGGGGCCCGCTTTGAAGGGAAACCGGGGGAGCCGCCTGCCCCCCCTCGTGGAAACCGCTCCCCCCTCATAAACAGGGGGGTTTTTAAGTGAAGGCCGGGGGATTAATTCCCCCGGTTTTAAAGACATCCGGCCGGCCAGCTGGCCGGCCGGTTTTCTCAAATGGGACCGGAATTTCCGGTCCCCTCCTTCGGCTTCCGACGCCGGCGGCCCGGCCGCCGGTCTTCTCTTCCGCCGCGGCCCGGAACCGGCCGCGGTCTCCTCGTCCCGCTGCGGCCCGGAACCGGCCGCGGCGTTCGTCATCCGGCGCGGTGCGACGGCACCGCGCCCCTTCGCCATGCTTTGATATTCATTCAACGCGGCGCGACGGCGTCGCGTTCTTGTTGTTTCTTCCATGGTGCGCGCGACGGCATCGCGTAAGTTAAACGTACAATTATCCGCGTGGTGCGACGGCACCACGCCACCTTGCTTCCGCCCGCAAGAATAATCAACATGAACGATGGAGGGGGTTCGGCCGTGTTCATGCGGTCCGGCCCCCCTCACGTTAAATAATAACACAACTTTAAAGAATCAACATCCTCACGTTAGTCATACGAACCACGAGCAAGAATGAAATAATTAAATATTAAGTCAACAACCCCTACCTCGGGTATAAGGTTCGAAGATTGTGAATGATCCGCGGAAGACGACGTCGCGGAGGTCGGGCATCGCGGAAGCCGTTCGTCAAATCCGATGACGAAGGGATGCGTTCGAAGAGTCACGTCGTTGGCGAAACCTGTACGCCGACGAAGATTGTCCGAGAAAGAAGTGGCGTCCCCTTTCGTTGACACGGTAAACGAAGAAGAGCGGAGCGGCGTTCTTCGTCGGAAATTGAGCGTTCCTCGTCAAGTCTTGAGGAAAGTCAAATAATAAAGAAAACAACTAACTCAAGAACCTCTACCTCGATAGTCGCACGTTGACGTAGTCGTGGAATATCGGTGTCGATTCCTTTGACGTCGGAGGAAGAGTCGTTGTCGATGGCGTTCGTCGCGGAAAACCGTCGCGGAAGAGATGACGCGGAAGAAGTACGTCGCGTCGCGGACACGGTGTCGCGGATGGACCGTGTTCTTTGGTGGAGAAGTTCTTCGTTGAAGAACGACGTTCTTCGCGTTCTTCGTTGAGTTTGAAGAAGAAGAAGAAGAGCTCTCCACCTCTCAAGAAGACAAACAAACAACCCAAAATAAAATAAGCTACACCTTATTTTATTTTCACTTTGCCAACCTTTCAAAATTCAAAAGTTGAATTCAATACAATAATTAAATCTAGAGTTGACAAAATTAAGTGAAGAGATAGGTTGGCAAGAAATAAAGTAGGGAAGAGTTACATAATTAAGAGGGGGTTTAGAGGGGTTTGAAAAGAAAAAGGGTTTCGTGTGGGCCCCACCACACTTAATCCTCCCAAGGGAGGTTAAGTGGGTGTGGGTCCCACTTCCAACCTCCTTTGATAGGTTTTAAGAAGTTATAATAAAATTTGTTCTACACAAATTTTATTTAACTCAACTAAAAACCCCAAAAATTAACTTTCAACCCGCAACAAACGCAACTCCCGAAAAGGTCTCTTTAAGCGAATATCGGCGCTGCGAGTTCATCGGTGCCCTCGGATTTCAATTCCGAGCACCGGATCAAAAGTTAGGAATTCCCGCTCGTTCGTTCACTGAACGTACCCGAGCCAAACTTCGGAAATTAATTCCGGGCACTCCGGGCCTCGGAATCAGGTGCCGTCTGAAACCGCGCTCTTGTAAAATTCTAAAGAAAATTAAGAAAAAATTTCCATTGAATTTTACGGGTCTTTACATTCATGAACCAATTAAATATCCAATTCATCAAATCCAAAAACATTGTTGAAGCATTATTCAGACCAAATGAAATAATCAGATACTCAAAATAACCATATCGGCCCTTAAACGCTCCCTTTGGTATATCCACTTCTTGGACCTTCAACTAGTTGTACCCTAACCATAGGTCAGACTTTTAAAACCAACATGTCCCTAAAATATGTTTAAAAAGTCATCAATTCTAGGTAAAGTTCATTTGTTCTTAATATTCACCCAATTCTACTTTTTATATTCACTACAAAGTATGAGGATTATGTCTGTCTTCTTAGAAAAGAGTACATTAGGAGACCACAATGAAATTATAAAAGGAATAAATATTATAGCATATAATTCCTCAAGATATACCTTATGTTCCACCAACTTAGTACAATCTATTCGATAAGATGGAATAGAAATGGGAATCATACCAAGGATATGGTTAATAGTAATCCTAACGTTTCTTCATGGTGGTAAACCATAAAAATCATCCAAAAAGATCTTGGGGTATATATACAAAAATGAATTATGGTGAATTACCAAATAAGTTTTAACTAAATAAATAAAAATATCTGAAAAATGGTATTATATTCCCCCATCATAATTAACAATAGACCCTTCCCTTCCTGATCTATAGTCCCACTCACCCTAAAAAACAAGAGTGTCCCCATCGACAGATAATCACTATACCTAACGACGATAACAGTCTATCTCAACCATAACACTGATCATCTAATTCTTTCCAATAATCATGATGGATATGTAAATATAAAGAAATAAAATTTCCCACACCACCTCATAGTCATCTATAATCAACCAAAATATAAGACACTTGAAACCTTGTTCAGACCTCTTTCTCAAAGGTGTGGAAAGATCCAAAATGAATAGAATTAGTTTCAAATGAAAGAACAAAATGTCAACTAACATTGATGATATAAAATAATTAGTAGCACTCGTATCAAATAAATCTTTCACTATAGAAGACGAAATAAACATTGCGCCTAAAACATTAGATGGGCCTACTTCATATTACTATGGTGAATAATTTACTATATAAAGTCATATAGTCTTAGGTACTCCCAAACCTTTATTATCCACATTAAAATCCCCCTTATCCTGATGATAAGATCCACCACCCTTAGAGTCATTATCATGAACCTAAAAACCCTTGGTGAATGTGGATCCTGCCTTACCACATTGGGATATCCTATCAACAAAGTGTTTCAGATGCACAGATCTTCCAAAAATATGACAAGTCTTGGAATCCACCAAAAAATTTGGATTAGTATATATAGACCACCTGCACTGATAGAAAACAATCTTATGTTATCCTAAAAATCCACTAAAACTAGTTCTAAAGAAAACAGGCTACCTTTTTTCTTCCTTTTCTATCCAGAAGTTACATCCTAGCTAACAAATTCTCCAACTTAAGCTCCATCCAAACATGAATTTCCAGTTATGTATTCCTAAGTCCAAGATGGTTTATGAACTACCTCCATAATTATCATAATGCATGTGAGAATAGAAATCATCTAAATATTAGGACTCATTTCTAACTCAAACCTATGAGCCTTTAGGTATTCAATAGTGACAAACTCTGGTGACAAAATCACCAACTTATAAAAATGGGTGGGATACTCAATAATGGTACACTCTCTTTTCTCCAAGGTCAAAAACACTCAGGTTTTTCTACATGTAACATCTTAGGGTAAAACATTTGATTAAATATTTTCATGAAATAAACCTAAGTAAGGCCCTCATGAAACTTATCATTCACAAAATAGTCCCATTATCTCCTTCATAGTCCCTCGAGCTTGATTGTGGAAAAACCCACGTTCTATTATTCTATAGTATTCAAGTAGTTTAAAATACTCTCAATATAATCCAGACACTCCTCAAATTCCTACAGTTCCTTGTCACCCCAGAATATGGGTAGACATTTCATATTAAACTCATATCCATGATCCAACACATGTCTTGGGTTTACAATACACACTTGACCTAGATTTTGAATAGTGTGGTTTACAGATTCTATCAAAGAAGGGTCTACTGGTGGATTCCCTTGCAGAACATGTCTCAAAACTTCCTCTCTCAGATTTGGAAGATCTCTTCATGAAGTAATTTTTTAATAAACACAAGAAAATAACCAATTAAATCATGATCATATTCTAAAATCATTGGACCACTTTCATAATTCAAACCAATGATCTAAAATAAAAATAATAATTAAGAATTATATCAATGAAAGACATTTGCATAAGTAATATGCCAATTTAAATAATCGTTCCATACATTTCATTCAAATAAACCCAAACCCCAAGTCTCAATACTGGTAAAATTTCATGACCTCCCATGGTATCACAGATTTATTCATGGAAGTGAGTTGGCTAAGCCCCTTTCCAATGCTTACTATCTGAATTATGATGGTTCTAACTCCTATATACCTAAGACAAAAAACCAAACTCAAGAAATCTTAATACACTTTGGGATGAGCCATCCCTCTGACACTAAATTTTATCAGAAGAACCTAGGTCAACCAAGTTATACCCCCATGTTGGCTATCACATGGTGAGGTGAAGCAAGAAAACATAACAGTTCCTAAATATATCTAAACAAGACAAACAACCAGAGTACTATGTGGAAGAAAAAGATAAAAACATATCTATAAAATCCAATCAAAACTAGCTATACCCATAAGTATGAATAAAACATGACCAAAAAATATTTATATGACCTACAGTCACCTCCAAACCACCCAAACTTAAGGTAGCATCAATAAGATGATCCATCATTCTACAAGATTCCCTTCCCCTTACCTGAATCCTATAATACAACATCTATAACCAACCAATGGAAAAATTAGGTTGTGACAAAAAAGCATATTAGGTTACCACCAAGGAGTTTATATAAGGTCTAATATCAATAATGAAATAGTTCTAGCTTTTAAAACAATATAGTTTTATAAATAATTTTGATAAATCCAATTAATTTTCAAATCATTTTCCCCTTAGGTTTTCATAAAATCCATTCATGTTCTCAAACTTAAAATATGGAAAGTAACAGTGATGAAACAGGAAAGTACATCCAAGAATCATAAGGTATGTAAGTAAAAACATATCAATGAAACACCATCATGTGATTCCATATGATACAACCTCATAGAAAAACATATGATCAAACAATCCATGATAAAAACATCATTAAATTAAAATATGTAAATAAATGAGAACATTATCAATATCAAAATAGACTATTGTAAAAACACATAGTACACATAAAATATCCTAAAACGAGACTTAAATTTGATCTAATTTATATCATGTCCTAACACGGTCTGTCTATATTAACAAAACAACCATTATTTGTACTACGAACAATAATGTTGCACATTTGTATTTCCTGATTCACCCAAGGTTCCAAAAGTGTTAAGATTGTCAAATTATATTTCAAAACGATTATAAAAATTTATAAAACATTTATCAAATCCAAGAAAATAGCATCGGTGTTTGAAAAACCCATTTCTTAATCAAAACAAATCCGTTTTTAATGAAAACCCCTTTAAAAACATTTATCTTTTCATGAAATCCTTTGAATCCACAAATCACTACTATTAAATGAACATAACAAAAGGACTTATTGATAATGATAATAAATTCATAAAATTAACCCACTGTATAGAAACACCTGCATCAATAGGCTATAAACTTGGCTGCCTTTGACAATGGTGAGTGGAAACTGTGAGTTTTTCCTTTGAAATAAAAGCAACAACAAGAAACTTCAATTGATCAATAGAAAAAACTATACAATAACGAATCTAAAACCTAACCATATACAATGAATATCTACAACCAAAGGAAATAAGAACCAAAAAAATGATTACCTGGAGAGGTGCACCATAATTACCCTGATGATCTATCATTGAACGAAGTAATGTGAAAGGGATGGAATCACCTAAAATCACCTAGGGTGGTATATGGGTCAAGAGAGGGAGTTTTCATGGTTTAATGAAATTAAAATCAATCGTATACACCCTAATAAACATATCTTGTGATATTTATATGGAATGTAATCCCTTTACAAGGTTTTTATTCCGTGAAGGTTGGAATCAACGAAAAACACATTGCCTTTTTATTAAAAACCTGATTTTTTTCATTACACAACATGAAACTAGTACATGGTGTGTAAACCTTTCATTCCTTGAACCTATTTCATGGAATATTCATAAAAAAAATTAGATAGTGTGTAAGATCTTTGTATTACATTTAATCATCTAGAATATAGTAAAACACCCATGTTTCTTGTAGAAAAACACCCAAGCACTTGTGGTATTCTCTGAACATGGGGAGAACCCTGAAAATCCATTAACAAATTTGTACCTGGTCACCATTAATTCAAATAAATATACATCTCTTACCTTTTTTTCATTTCCCCAGCAAAGGTTCTCTATCATAGAGAAGACCATAAACACACCCAAAAAAGTACGATAAACAAATCATAAACAAGAGAGTACAAGAAATGTATAATTGGGTGTTATAATATCAAATACCCCCACAGTTAAACTATTCTTATTCTCCAGCATGTATCTCAACTTAATTAAAAAATACACATCATCATCCCAATATATAAACATCTTTTTTAATAAAATAAAAAAATTGTCAATGTGGGATAAATTTTCAAGCTTCATAATGAAAATTTATTTAAATCCCCATATTTCAATGAAAAAAATCCAACTATCTATTTTTATTTCCATGATTTTAAGTGAAAATGATTCTTACTCGTCACTTCATCCAGTTCCCACGTTTCTTCTTAAAACTTTTGGCTTCTCCAAAGCACTTTCACAAGGTGCATTTTCTTATTTCATAGAACTTTGTCTCTATGATCTAAGATATTCATTCGTTGATCCTCATTGGAAAGATCATTCTCAAATGGTACCACCACCTCTGAATTGAGTACATGTGAGGGGTCTGGTATGTACTTCATCAACAGTGATACATGGAATACATCATGTACTTGAGATAGGTTATGTGGGAGTGCAAGTTTATAGGACACTGCTCTGATGCTATCAAGGATCTCAAAGGGGGAAATGTATCTTGGACTAATCTTTCCCTTATTCTCAAATCTCATTAATTTATTCCATGAAGATATATGGAGGAATACCATATATCCAACATCAAAATATAGATCTCACTGATGATTGTCATTATTGCTCTTTTTCTGACTCTGAGCAGCCTTGATGTGTTGTTGAATGGTCTTAACCTTTTCCACCATTTCGTTGACCATTTCAGGACCAAGTAGTTTTTGTTTCCCAACTTCATCCCATCAAGCATGTGTCTTGCACCTCTTCCCATAATGGGAATCATAGGGATCCATTTGGATGCTTGAGTGGAAACTGTTATTGTAATAGAACTCAATCAAAGGAAGATATTCTCATCCTTCTTTGAAGTCAATTGATAATTCTCTCAACATTTCCTCAGGTTTATGGATAGTCCTCTCTGATTGGACATCAGTTTGAGGGTGATAATCCATGATGAATTTCAACTCATTATTTAGAGAATGTTGAAGACTTTTCTAGAACTTGGAGCTGAATCTTGGATCTCAATTGGATACAATTGATAGTGGTACTCCATAAAGCCTTACCACTTCCCTAATGTATATTTTTGCAAGTAGATTCAATGAAAATTCCTCTCATATTGCAATGAAGTGTGCAGTATTTGTAAGATGATCCACCATAACCCATAGAGAATTATTCCTTCTTGATGTTTTTTGGAATATCATTGACAAATTCTATGGTTATGTTTTTTCATTTCCATGTTGGTATGGGTAATGGTTGCATCATCCCCTTGGATTTTTTCCTTTCCTCTTTCACTTTCTTACATACAAGACATCTTGATGTTAATTTTGTGATCTCCTTCTTCATATTTTTCCAATAATAGTGTTCTTGGAGATCTCAATAAATCTTTGTGATTCCTGGATGGATAGATAAGTTTAAGCTATATTCATCATCCAATAGCTACTACTTTAACTCAGGATTTGATGGTACATATAGTCGTGACAAAAATCTCACAACACCTTCATCATTAACATTGAACTCTGAGGATTTCCCTTTTCTTATAACCTATAGTTTCTGATGAATTCCCACATCAACTCTTTGAGAATCCTTTTACCTCTCTAGAATATATGGTTGAGAAAACATTTTTGTAAGGATTGATGATGTTCTATACTTTATTATTATCATGTGCATACTTACCAAATTTAATAATATCAGATCCCTCTCAATTCTCATCAATGATAGAATTATCAAATCCTTTTTTCTTAGAAAATATCCCACTTTATTCACTTTCCTAGTATGGTAGTGGATTGAGCAGTCATAGAATTTTATTAGCTCTAACCATCTTTGTTGATGCATATTCAGATCTTTTTGTGTGAATATATACTTGTGGATTTTGTGATCTGTATATATCTCACACTTCTCCCAAAAGAGATAATGTCACAAAATTTTAAAATAGAAGATCACTACAGCCAACTCTAGATCATGATTTGGGTATTTCTATTCATGAAATTTCAACTGCCTTGAAGTATAGGCTATGAATTTGTCATTTTTCATTAACATGTAGCCCAAACCCTTTTCCGAAGCATCGTTGAATACTAAGAAATTTTCTCCACTTGGGGGTTGTGTAAGAACAGGGGCATCGAAAAGACTCCTTTTCAACTCCTTGATACTCTTTTCACATTCATCATTCCAATAAAACTTAACTCCCTTTCAATATAGATTGGTAATAGGGTTTAACAATCGCAAGAAATTTCTCACAAATTGGCGATAATACCCAACTAACCCAAGGAAACTATAGATATTTGTCATAGATTTCGGCATCATCCATCCTTCAATTGCTTCTATCATTATAGGGTCTACAGATATCCTATTTCTTGGGATGATTTGTCCCAATAAAGATACTTCATTCAACCAGAACTCACATCTGCTGTACTTTGCATAAATCTTCTCCTTTCTCAAGGTTTTTAACACAGTGCTCATATAATACTGATGTTTCTCCTTTATTTTGGATTATATTAGAATATAATCTATAAATACTACCAAAAATTTTTCAAGATAATCCCTATAGACTCTATTCATGATGTACATGAATATTTTTAGAGCATTATTGAGTCTAAAAGGAATCACTATGAACTCATAGTGCATGTACCTTGTACAAAAAAGCAGTCTTGGGGATATCCTCTTTCTTCACCCCGGCTTGGTAATATCCTGACTGCAGATCCACATTGAATAAGTATTGTGCTTCACATAGCTGATCAAAAAAGTCATCAATCCAAGTTAGAGGATACTTTTTCTTTATCGTGATCTTGTTGAGCTCGTGATAATTTATGCAAAGTCGTATTGACCCATCCTTCTTCTTGATGAAGATGACTGGTGCACCCCATGGTAAAGAACTAGGGCATATGAAACCTTTATCCAAATTCTTCTATAGTTGTTTATTTATCTCCTCAAGTTCCACAAAAACTATTCTATATAGATTCTTAGATAATGGTAATTCCCGAGGTATAATCTCGATCAAAAAATCAACCTTTAGGCTAGGAGGAAGACTGAGAAATTCTTTGGGAAACAGATCAGCGTATTCCCTCACAATTGGCATATCTTCAAGGATGATCTTGTCCTTAGAATCAATCATTTGAGATATATATGCTTGCTCATATGGAAATAATATCTATTCTTATGATGATGGTGCTAAATAGAATTCATCTTTCTCTATGCATTTGTATAGAGTATGAGGATGGTTCACAATACGGAGAGTGGTTTATTTCTCATGGAAATTTATATTGTCTCTATAAAGGGAAAGTTAATCCATGACTAGAATTAAATCAAATTCCACTTAAGGGAGTATGAAAATGTTTTTTGGAAAATTCATCCTACAAACTTTGACAAAGGAGGAGTTATATATTTGGGATTCAATAATTAACCCATTGTCCATTTTCACTGATACCTCTACTTCTAAGACTTTGGGTGGTGTTTGGATAGTTATATTAAACATTCATGATATGAATGAATGCATAGGACCAGAATCAAAAAGTATGGTCTCTATCATTGAATGAATAACTAGCATACCTATCACTGCTTTTTTGATGGGATTCACTTTCATGGTAGTGATGGAAAAATATCACCCTTTCTTCCTTGGAGGTTGTTGGTTGTCTCTAAAAACCCTTGGCTTAGTGAATTAGTTTGAAATGTTCCATGGTTCCTCGTAGTTGTATCAATGAAAAATATGCTGAGGGTTAACCAGAAAATTCATTTATTCTATCACATTATAATGATTATCCTATCGTAAAGCCTCAGCTAGTTTCCATTCCTTCCCTCACCTAAAGAATTTTCTCATCCCCTTTAGTAAATTTACAGGGTGCTTATTTCCATACCTTTCACAAGTAGGGTGTTGGAAATTCTTGGTACCATTAGATATTTTTATCAGACCAATTGAATTAAAATCCACTTTCCACTTCTTATCCCCATGATACCCTTGATATTGGCCAATCTCAATTTCAAATTTGAGGGCACATCAAAAAATTTCTCCATAGCTATCAAATTCACATATCACAAAAGATTTTTGTAGACTAGGTTTTAGACTACCAAATAAGTGGTAAACCTTAAATTTAGGGGTAACAACAAAGTCAAAGGCATATCATGAATTTCTTGTAAAGTTTTCCTCATATGCCCCGATAGATTCATCATATTTTTTCCTAAGTTCAAGTAAATACCATTCTATTTTAAGATGAAGAGTGTGAGGAAAATATTTTTCAAAAAAATCATAAAATCCTCCCACCCCATTGATTCAATATCTTCATCGGGATTTTTTTTATCAATGATAACCACTTATCAGCATCACCTTCTATACATTAAATAGCCAGTAGGACCTTCTATTTTTCAGAATATTGAAGGATGGAGAAGATATTTTCAATGGATTTGATCCACTGTTCCCTGATTAAGGGATCAGATGACCCATTGAAAGTAGAATTCCTTTTACATGTGAATCTCTTGATTATGGATTGATCTCTCTTATGGGGGTGTTTTCCACTCCTCCTAATCTAGGTTTCTATTTATAACCTAATTTAGGTGAGATATTATCATCATGAAGTGTATGATTTATTCTCCCGTTGGGTTGGGCATCTCATTGGGGCAGTCATCATGTTGCTCTTCATATTGATTATTTACCTGATTCCTCCTATTTTTGTCCATAGGCTAGAATAAAAGAACAATTAAGAATGAGTATATTTAACTTTTAAACACACAAATTTGAATTTAATGACATTAAAGGGATAACTTATAACTTACATGAATTTCCTTAACTTATGGATTTCAATGCTTCAGTCTTTGTTATCTATCATCTATTTCCTAACATATACTCTTATGGGAATTTTTTTACTCCCTTAATAATGGTTTATAATGATTTTATGAATTACCAAAGCATATTCTGTGGCAGTTTCAAACCATGTGCATAGTAAGGCCTCTTGTTGAGTAGTAGGTTACCCCAAGTTAAGCCCAGAACACCTTATCAGAGTTGTTACTTCTATGTACATCTGTTCAAGAACCACATTCACTTGTAGTATCCAGATAGGGATGTATTTTATTGATAAACCACTTACTCTATACTAACCAAAATTTAAGGATTTTTTCATGTACCTAATATTATATTTAAGTCTTCTGTTGGAGTTTTCTAATCTTAATCCCAAAAATAACTAAACATTTCCTCTAATACCAACTATAAAAATTCTTCTCTTTATTACACATTAACACGTGATTTATTACAAAAATTTACAGTTAAATTAACCTGAAAGATTAATAATTCTAGTGTCTTTAGAAATTAGGTACATTACATTACAACATAAAACATGGAATACAACATCATTATTTAAAACATCTTTAACAAGCTCTCACTTAAAACTACATGGGATAACCTGAAGAAATAGATAATAAAGGGGTGCGCCATAATGCCCAATAAGAGAATAAACATGGAATAAGGTAAAACGTGGTATAAAATAGTAATATCAAGGGGCGTAAAAAGAGTAGGAATCATAAACATGAATGATAATACATGATGTAAAATGATAAGATAAAGGCAACATAGAAATGTGTCAAGAAATTAAAACATTGCATCATAGGTCAATGATAACTACCGAGACATCATAATGGAAAAATTACCATAAAGGAATCAGGTTTACTACCTATACGAACATGATGTATCATGATTATAAATAGTACCCAATGCATTGGAGCTCTATATAATTCTGAGTGCACCTATCACTTTCATTTTAATCTCATGCTTAAGTGTGCCACATAGATCATACAACATGGATTCATTCATCATGGTATTTTATTCTATGAACATATTTTGTGGAAAAAATAAATATAAATACCAAATAATACTGGGTATAATTTCATAAATGTGAACACCCTTAACAAATTGGGTATGGTATTCACTACACAATTGTTTTGGCATGGATTCTCACGGTAAAATTTCAGCAGCATTACAGGGAAGTGTTAATATTCATGGAATGACTTAATTATAGTGAAATGGGTCTCTCATAATTTAGATATAATAGTAATGGTATGGTTAAGGTTTCAAAATATACCCCATCATTAGGAATTCAAAATTAAAGGGCATAAAATAAAGAACATTCATGAATAAAGGTGGGAAAGAGAGGTTCCCTTGCGAAATTTTGGCATCCTAATGACATCAGTTAAAAAATCCTAAAATGGGTTGATGAGAGATAAATGGGACTATAATCATTTTAAAATAAAATGGGAAGTAATAGGGACATGTAAAGACATATCCCAATATTAGGAAAGGGAGAATAGAAGGCATAACATAATAAATAAACTTGAATAAAGAGGAGAAATGAAAGAACCCTTTCTTGAGTGTGTGACTCAAAAAGCATGAAAAGAGGATTATTGAGAGCTTGGGGTGACTAGGGAGTATTATAGAAAGAAAAGTTCAGCTTAAGGACGTGCTTTAAGTATTTTTTAGTGAAGATAAATGATATATTTTTTGGGTTTATATAGGAAAAGAGAGGGATGTTTTTAATATTTAGGTTTTAGACTCTACAAAATAAAATATTCAAAACCACAAACCTTCCCAGGTTTTTTTTACCATGGATTCATAAAAATTGGGGTGTTTTTAATTATTTTATTAATAAATGGGATGAAATTATTAAAATAATACCCTTTCTTATGTAGAGGTGAGTCGCACATTTAAAAAATGAATTTAAAACTCTAAAATATATTAATAGTTTTGGAGGATTTATAAAGGCTTAATAAAAATAATCAGATAAACATAAAATCAAATTATTTAAAAAGAAAACATATATTTGGATAATTATACCCATTTTAGTATTTATTACATCATTTTTTTGTCATTATTATGTCATATAACACACCATATATTTATACGGTATTTAATTTTTACCCAAAAAATCTACTATCTCAGAAAGTTTTGAAAAAATCACTATTAGATAATTTTGACATTCTGATTCCAAAAATAATATTTATTTTATCTAAATAATTTTCTAAATATGTTCATTTTTCACTTTTAAAAATATTAATAGATATTTTTTTTAAATGATGTGTTTTTGAAAATAACAGTTTTTAAACCCAAATAAAAAATTATATTTGACTTCATAAAAATTATATAATCATCTATAAACATAATTTAATACTAATAATTAATTAAAATATTATTCATTTCAAAAATACATTAACTCATCAAAAATTAATTCTTTAGTTGAATTTAATAATACCAAAAAATACTATTCATGTTCTATAGTATCAAAATAAAAAATATTCATTATTATTTAAAAAATAATGTACATAATAAATTTTCTAGGGTCTTGATACATATCCCTTTAATACACCAGTATAATCCCTAATAGTAAGGTGTGCTATGGTGAGACTTTCATGGAGTCATTCAGAAAACATTATTTGGTTAGTGATCTCAATGAGCTTGAACTTCTCTCATAAACAGTTTTTCTCATGCTTAAGTTCTTGGATCTCAACTTGAGCTTGGTCAAGGTCAAAGACCAATGATTCTATATCCCTCATAAACTTTGATAAATGGGATTTATAGGGTAAAATTCTACTGGAGGAGGCCATCACTTCCTTTTTTTGTTAACTGGATTATTTAAATCCCTATATTTATACTAATCATGTGATCACTTTTTAACGGCTATATTATAAATGGTAAAGATTCTTACCAATATTTTGAATCTAATTGGATATAATAAACATACATGTGTTTTCTATAACCATATTACATAATAAAACATTAAATAATAAGGCAATTTTATTTATAATAGTTCAAGTAGTTACATATTTAGTGAAATCCTTATGGATATATATAAGGATATTTCAAGGTATATGTATAAGGATAAGTTTAAGGATGATTCAAAGTACAGAAAAGTGTCTTAGAATATTGGTAAATGATAGTGTGAGAGGTTTATAGGTAATTAAATCCATAAATGGATGCTACAAGTGGATGTGGATCTAGAATAGAGGTACCTAGGGGTAATAACTCCAAAAAGGCACATTGAGATAGACTAGATCATCACCTGGTGCAAGAAAAAGATTCTTGCTGCACACTAGTTTTGACACTCCTAGGAGATATAATTTAGAAATTAACAAACTCTTTACAAATCATCATGAATTATTTAAATAGATGATGAATATTAATGATCAATGATAAACCTAAGGTGTCATATAATGAAAAAAACATTTTTTTGACACACTATAAATGATTTTTCAGGATTATGTAATTTTCCACCATGATTAGTTTTTCCCACACTATACTTTATGGTTTTAGTCAACAACTAGAAACTAAAATAAGTTTGTTAATACTAAATGAAATAGAAAATTAAATTATTTTTCTCATAATAAAACAAACATTATTGGATATAGAATGAAAAATATTGTTGAAATGCTCAAATAACTTTCTCAATTTATGAATCTTATTGAACTTCCAAGTGAGAGAAGAAGGCAATAACATTCTGTCGATCCCTTCATGAGGCAATTTCTACCTTATTTTAGTGGTTCCAATGATCTACTATTTGATGATAAATTTACTAGTACCAAGAAAATTGTATTTTAAGTTCCTCGGTGTTTGGAGCAAAAAAATCATTTTGTTTTTTTATTGTTTAGAAGATGAATAAGATCAGTCATGTACTCTTTTTAAGAATATGAGGGAATAAGAAGAAACTAAATATATTGAATGGGATGGTTAAAGGGGGTATTTATCAGTATGTAATTCCCTTATATTCTATAAAAATTATGTTGATGTAATTTATTTAACTTAATAAAAATGGTGATGAATCTACTGGTACCTATGAATCTGATTTTATAAGACTTGAATTGTATGTTTGTGGTTTAATCATTATCACGGAAAGAATAACTGGTCAATTATTTGGTGGCCTAAAACAAAGTTTTCTAAAGTCCTTGTACATAAGATACATTATTATATATAAATAAGTCATTTTATGTGCACTGAAGTTAGAAATAGAAATTGGATATTCCCATAATTCCTGTGGTTTTGCATAGAAAATTAAGATCGAGAATCATGAAAACTCAAATGGTAGAATGAAATTACATCCATTCATATTCCATAAATATGGTATGAGGCATTAAAGGAATTGCTTGAATGGAACTAGGAGTTTACTTAAATGTGGAAAGTTTGGTCATGAAGCTCGTGAATAGTGAAATTTGATTAACATGTTAGTTAATGAAATAGAGAATAAGAGTGTGCTGACTAATGCACCACCCACCTTCTAGTGTTTCAACTTCATGGAGTTTGTGAATTATGTGAATCAATAACCCAATCGAATCACTAATGTGGATGATAAGCCACAATAACCAATAAAAATTATTATAGGAAATCTTATGTAATCATAATGGATGAATTTAATCATGATAATTATGGATATTCTATTGGGAATAAAAAAATCACTTTTTATATTCTATGGGTACAAAGTTGAACACAATATTCCAATGGAAATGTTCCAGCATAAGTTAAGATCTAATATAAGGAATAAAGGGTGAATTAACTTTTGGAAGTGTATATGTATCCATATAAGATTAAATTAGGAGTTCTGGATACCATCATGGGTTTATGAGTTTAAGGTTGATCATAAGTCATTAAAATTCCTTTTATGTTTATATGAGTTTAGATTTTATTATGATTATGGTTATGTTAACAGAAAATTATGGAAATACAACCCTTTAGTGTTGTAAATGTCTTTCTTAAAATGATTTTATAAGGAGGAATTACTTTACACTTTTTTACATATGATTAAAGCTACTGGTAACCTTTTTTTCTTAGATTTTTTTTAGTTAATTACCTTATGATGTCAATACACTTCATTTCTATTAGAGAATATTTCTCTATATATCCTCTTTCTAGACTATATATTAAGGTAGTGGAAAGGTTTCATGGAGTACCACATTAAATTTTATCTAATTGGGATACAATTTTTACCTCAATTTTTTAGATAATTATTTATTGATATATTAATATAGAGTTCAGTTTCAGCACTGTGATAAAAAAATAAATCCCTATAAAATAGACTAAGATCTTGTTCAATGGATTTCAATAGTGGTTGGGATCATTTCCTTACTCAAGATGATATTATTAAAAAAATAAATTTCACTCAAGCATTCATATGGATCATTTTGAATTACTTTATATAAATATGTTTATAACTAAAATTTACTAGAATTGAGTTATAGAAAGAAAGCTATCGGGACCTCAATAAGTTGATGAGATGGAAAAAAGGTCAGATCCATTTAACAACATGTATTGATAGAAAAAATTGGAATGAAATTATATACTGATAATAATTGATGTGATATAAAATTTGAATATGTTTAGAAGGTATTTATATGAATTTATTTTTTGGAATAAATAATTGAAAAACTAAGTCATTGGTATATTGGTTCCTTTAAAATACTTGATTGTATCAGGACAATGGCATATATTTTTGTAACTTCTATAGAACCTCTGTTAGGTTCACAATTTTTTCCATGTATAACTCATGAGTAATTACATGCTTAGTCCATCACATATAATCAACTTAGAGATCATACCACTATAACATGATATTCCTTATGAGAAACAATTGGTAGAGATTCTGGATTGAATAGAGAAAGATCTACAAAATAAGACAACTCATATGGTGAGTGGTTTATGTTGAAACTGATAGCTTGAGTAAGCTATGTGGGAACCTGATGAAATAATGAAATAGAATTATCTTTACTTTTTGGAACCAATTTTATGAATTTTTAGGTCAAAATTTGATTTAAGGGGGGAAAATGTTGCACCCCTAGATTTTTTTAATTTATTTTTCAAATAAATATAATATTTTATATATTTTTCATTACACATAATATCAAGTTTATATAAAATTACATGAAACACAAATATTTTACTATTTTATACATAATAAAAGGTTTATCTTGTGTTACACACAACACCAAGTTTAGCTTGTGTTACATACAAGACCAGGTTTTAATGAATCGCAATAAACAATTAATATTATCATTTAAAGAGGACCATTATTACCTAGTCGTTCAATTGGTGGAATAAATAGGAATTAAAATTTTTTAAATATTATGTATTATGGTTTTATATAATGTAAATTTATTCACAAAAAAATTAATTAATTTTTCAGTAAAGTCATCATATGTTACGAAAAGTCTATTTTCTCAAAAACTGTTCTATTTATTTCTTTTTTTGAACAATAATAAAATTAATTTTTTACACTTTTAAAAAATTAAATTGTTAAAAAAAAATTATAACCATCATATAAAAAATTATTTTTATGTGAAGTTTTGATATTTTCTAAAAAAATCCTTTTTTGATGAATAATGAAAATACTGAATTTTAATTAAAAACTACCTTTTAATTTAATTTTTTTACAAAGATAAATTATATTTTAAATTGGTTGTAAAGTAAAATTAGTTCAATTACACATCCATCAATCTAATTTAGGTCACCTGAATCAATTTCATATTGAATTTTGATATAAATTTGTTTTAAACATTTGAACATTTTCTCTTAAAAAACCCTCCTCATTGCATCTACGGGATTAATTATAAATTAAATATTTCCACTTATGTGAGTAAAAATTATAAAAATAGATTAATTATTTATAATCATCATAATTTATATTATATAAAAATGTAAACTTATTTTTTTACCAAAATGAATAGTGAAAACAACAAAAATTATATATCGAGTTTAAGGTAAAAGTAGGTTTATATGGGGTTAAACTAAAAATACAAGGTTCAAAAATGATATAAACTTGTCCAAAACACATTTCATGGAAATATATCTACCTTATATCCTATTTAATGGATATTAATTCATTTTTTATATTTTTTTAATGAGAAAAAAGTGGTTACATCTTTTTCTTTTCAAAAAATAATAAGTGTGTCACTCACCTCACTTATAAAAATCCACCCTTTCGCCTCTCATCTTCATAACTTCAAATACATTTTTTGGTCAATAATTAACAAAATCACATCAAAAAATCCCTAAATAATCCTAAAAGACTTGTTTTTTATATAAATTCATTCTATGATATATTTTGTTGTAAACCTAATGATGATACATAAAGAAGAGTTAACATTCATCAGCAGGAATTTTTGTTTTCTTTCTTAATCCACCTCCATAAATTATTATTATACCATGATGATATAATAAAATAATTACCTAACATATACTTATATGTTGTTATATTGGTATCATGACCTACAACTATCTCTAATTCCATCAAATGGGTTACGAAATCATTATTCGTGTGTACAACAGACTAAAACATCGCGAACAGATGTCATTCATTTTTCCATTACCACCTCTCATGGTTAGATATAATGATGTATTTATTATTTATATTTTATAATTATGATATCATTATTATTATTTAATTATTATTTCTCACATACCTTCATGATTTTCATTTTATGGGATTAAGATAATGTTGCTCATCTGTACGGCGGACTACCGCCTCACGAGGCGATGTGATTCCTTAACTCATTACATTAAAGGTAATAAGGATAGTTTTAATGAAAATATGTTATATATAAGACATAAAATTTATTAAATAACTGAAATATATCACTTAACTTTCTTTCTTTCAATACTTCTAGAAAATGGAAACAGTGCTCACGCGTACGCATGGCATACTGTCCCCATAAACAATGTATTTAATTTTCTATCTTTATATTTTATATAATATTATAAATGAATATATAATAAATATATATTATATTTATATCGTGTATAACACTATATGTATTATGGAGTCATGATCAAAGTAATAGGACAAAAAATAAATATTCAAAAACATACAAAAAAATAAAGCAGTTATTGGCTTATAGTGACTTTACATGGACTTGTCAATGAACAGGTAATAAAAGGTAATAAGATAATAATATATGGTATTTAATATATATATTTAATTTTATATAATATATTTATAATAAACTTTTAGTTATTATACATCTTACTTAACACATCTTACTTAATACCTTTCTTCATATCTTGGGAAAAAGAAACATAAGAAAGGGTGATCTTGGATGCTAATTAAGGATATTAAAGGGAGATAACATAAGTATAATGGAATATAAAATATATCATAAAATTTTATAAGACATAAATTATAAATAAAATAATTCATTAGAGTATAATATATAACTTGAAATTGTGGCATACACATAAGTATAGAAAATCATTTTCATATTAGTCAAGACTCACATCTAATACCATCATTGTAGTATCTTACTAAAATGATTTCATTCATCATTCCAACCTAATATTACTAAAACAAGTTTTCTCTCATTCCAATCCCATATTACCGAACCGAGTTTACTCTCGTTCCAGTCCTATATTACTGAACTAGGTTCACTTTCCATTCTAGTCTCGTATATCTCATGAGATATAAATATTTACCCAATACATTGGAGGGAGATATAGTTCTCAAACATAAAATAATGAAAACCATACATATGTGTTCTAAAATAACATAATTCATTCATCATATCAGAATATGTAAAATCAAATTGGTTTTATAAACATTTCATCATAACATAACTTATAGAAAAGAAACAGAATTCATAAACATCATTCCATCATAAACATAAACCATTAAGAGAAATAATAAGAATGGTATCCTTGTATAATATCCCCATTAAATAATAAATAATATCAAATAATATTTTCTTAGATGGAAACTAATTTTGAGATATCACTTGAAATAATTCTTATAGAAAATACCCTTTTTGTTATAAAAACATTTTTTAAAAAATGATACAGAATTCTAAATAAAACATTTTCTTTTAAAATAACATTTTAATATTGTAATGTAATCTTAAAATCATTAAGGAATCATGAAAGTGGAAAAATACATTCATTCCCTATAATTTAAAATAACATTCTTCTCTTATTTTTCCTAGAAAAGTCACAATGTACCTCATTTGGAAAAACAACAAAAAGATTCTTTCCAAAACATTATGTAAAAATTAAAACATGGGTAAAAAAGAATTTAAAGAATTATATAAGAATAGAAAAAATATTTTTGAAAATATTTTTAGGAAACATGGACATGGAATAGAAATATTCCCCAGTATATACTTACATATAAACATTCTAGAATAAAATGAGATTGTGAAATTAACCCTTACCGTAGGTCCGATTTCCTTCATACATATCCAAAACATCTGTATAATATTTTAAATAATGTAGTTAATTTATTCCAGAACCATATTCATATTTATGATATCATATATGATTCTCTTATATCATCTTATGACCAGTTTGTTAATAATATTTCATTATTATCATTCTTTTGGGTGTTAACTTCTTCATTTTCCTATGTTTGTTTTATCATATAATTTCAAATTATTGTGCATTGTATATAGTTTCTTCATATAAAAAATTATATTATGGTATTATATATCCTATTTATTCTTTATATACATTTATATAATCAGTCTTGAATGGTGAACATGGAAAATGAACCGCATCGCGTCGTCAAGACGGTAGGTCATATGTATACACGAGTGATGGTATCATTCCCTTAATGGTTAAAGGGTAAGGAATTGGATGTTATATTAATATAATTATATAATTATTATATGTATATATATTATTCCCTTCATTATACTCATCCAAGTAAAGTGGTGATGAAAAAAAATTACACCACAGTGTGGAGACGGTAAGTTGTACGTATGCACGTGTGGTGCTTTCATTTTTCATAGGATGGATAAAAGGTGGAATATGGTTGTTCTATAATCATAATATAATCTAACTATATAAATTATAATTTATTTATTACTTTATAATGCAATCAGAATATGAATATTAGGTAGAAGAAGAAATATACTTGAATTAGTCAGTAAAGACGATTACCTATTCTCAATAAACTTCCTTTAGATCTCCTCTTAAGGACACTAGGGTTGGAATTTATAGAAGACTGGAACCTATATAATGTATCTAGGGAATTTTAAAGAATAAATTTGTATGGTATGGTCGATCTTGGAGTCTCAAACTGATATGAATAAGTTATGGAGGAGGTTCCCTTTTATAATTGAGGTGAGGGACACTTTTGAAATTTCAAAAAATATTAATTTATAATAAATTAAATCTCAGTATAAATACCTCCAAAAGTACAAGGATTCAAAGATAATATGGGATAAATTTTTAATCTAAGAAACTAATAGATTTTATATATGTTTTGGTATTATTTAAAACTTTATCATTTTGATTAACCCTTAATTAACCTATTTTAAATTTAGCTAAGGTAACAAATTTTTTAATATTAAATGGTTATAATTTTTACTTATGTGATGTAAATTAGACCATAAATTAACAATTTATAAAATTTTAGACCATATAATAATTATTTTTTATTATGATTTATTATTTTTAAATAATTTAATAAAATATTATTTTAATAAAATATCATTCGTGTACATTTTGGCACTATTCATTACTTAGGATTTTAAAAATATCAAGATAAAAAATTTAACTTCAAATAAAATATATTATTATATCCATAAGAGTACCAGGTCATCTATAAAATTAATTTATCACATTAATTGTTTAAAATTCCATTTATTTTAATATTTTTAATAACATTTATTTGATATTTCAATTTATAAAAGAATTACAATATCAACATTGTGTAATTATTTAATACACATATTTATTCAATAAAAATTAAAAATAATATACCATTATGAATAAAAATATTCTATATTTTATCAAAATATTTATAGTCAAATATATATTTTGGGTAAACCTATATTAAAAATGATATAGTATTTAAAACCTGAATGTGATATCTTTGAATTTTTATTAAATTAAATATTATAAATATCATAATCTCATATAAGTAGCCCAAAAAGTCAAAAATAAATTTATTTCGTGAAAATATGTATATTAATTTAAAATTTTACATTTATATTTGTTCATAACATACTTTTTTCCCATGTGGACACAAAATACAAAGAAAGTGACATTTTGTGACTTTCATTGATTTAAATATTATATAAGTCATTTTTATAAAAAAGTGTCTATTAAACAACATAATTTCAATAATTAGGTGTTAAGGTCTGAATTATATACATCCATTGAAAAATTTTCATGTGTTAGGGTCATTTTATAGTCTTTATATGTTTATTTTTAACCTAAATTTCCCAATTTACCCTTATCATGGTAAAAATAATTATCAATGTTGCTATTCATATTGGGAAAAAATAAAAGGGTAATATTCAAAAAATTTGAACTTATAAATCTAAATTTTGAATCCATTTTTCAAAATTCAAAACATAAAAGTTTCATAATTTAATTTAAAATATAATCATTAAAATGCCATGAAAAAACGTTTTTCGAAAAAATGCCCTTTTTAAACATAAAATTTTCTTATAATAAATTAATATATCAACTACTTTTAAAAAACAATAATTAGATTATTTTAAATAAAAATTAACTAACTACAATTTAAAACTAATATAAAACATAATTTTACCTTATAAAGGTTTTAAAATAAAATACATTTTTCAATAAAAATCATTATTTTTACTATTCTTTGAAAAAATATAAAGGTTTTCAGATAATTATATAAAATCATTTTCAGATAATTTTGACATGAATAATTAAAAAATGAAATTTATTTTTGCAAATATATTTTCTATAACTTCTAAAAATTAATATTCACCCATAAAAAAAGAGTTAAACTCATTTTAAAAAATGATATATTTTTAAAGAATAAAATGATTTTACTAAAAATTATTTGATTATTTTCTAAGCACTTACTAATACATTCATATTGATTTGTAACTTTATAATTATTTCATAACATATTTATTCATATTTATTCCTACAAATTTAATGTCTAGGTTATAAAGGACATATAATATTTACACGGTTTGATTAAACTTGTGGTTGTGTGCAAAGCAAGATATTGAATAATTAAAATTATTTAAAGAGAAATATTTATTAAAATATCGGGGTGTTACATTATAACCCCCTTATATTTAATTTTTTCCTCTAAATTCATCACATGGATAAAAATATATGAGGATACCTCTGCCTCATCACATCCTTAGGTTCCCACATAGCTTCCTCAAATTGGTGGTTCCTCCATAAAACATTAACCAATTGAGTGATCTTATTTCATAGATCTTTTTCAATATAATCCAGAATCTTTATCTGTTGTTATTTATAAGAAATATCTTTCTCTATTGGTACAACAATTGAGTTTACTATTTTTAAAGGAACGTGTATGTACTTATTCATGAGAGATACATGGAACACATCATGAACTTGAGAGAGGTTCGGGGGAAGATCTAATAAATAATCTAACATCTCTATACGATCAATAATTTCAAATAGACCAATATACCAAGGTATTATATTTCCATTATTTCTAGCATATTGTATTTCTGCACCTCTTACCATAGAGGGCTTCATAAGGATCCATCAGAATACTAGAGTGAAAGCTATTATTGTAAGAAACTTCTACCAAATGTTGGTGTTGATCCCAACCACCTTTGAAATCCATAGAGTAATATCTCAACATTTATTGAGCATTCATAATATTTAATCAACTCTAACTATATCCTTTTGCATATATTCAGCTCATTTTTAGTGAAAATATACTTTAAACTTTTATGATCAGTATATATGTCACACCTTTCTCTATAAATATAATTCATTTATATGTTTAATGAAAAAACTACCGAGACTAACTCCAAATCATGAGTTGGGTAATTTTTATCATGGATTTTCAATTTTCATGAGTAATAAGCTATCACCATCTCATTTTTCATGAGATCACATCCCAGGCCCTTATTTTAGGCATCACTACAGATCACAAACCTTTCTCCACTACATGGTAGTGTGAGAACATGTTCATTGAGTAACCTTATTTTTATCTCCTTGAAATTATCTTCACATTCCTCTATCTATATAAACTTAACAACTTTCTAAATCTACATGGTGATTGGATTAGATAATCATGATAAATCTTTCACAAAACATTAATAATATCCACCCAAACCATAAAATTTCATATCTCAGTCACTGTTGTTGATCTAGGACAATGTTCAATAACTTTCAACATTGTTGGATCCATAGATATCCCATCTCTTGAGATTATGTGACCAGAAAATGAAACTTTCTAAATACAAAATTCACAGTTGGTAAATTTTTCATAAAACATATCATTTCCCATTGAATTTAGTACAATCCTAAAGTGATATTCATGTTCTTCATTTACCTTTTAATATGTAATAATATGTTCTATAAATACTACCACAAAAAGATTAATATAGTATTTAAAGAATTTATTCATTAAATCTGTGAAGATAGAGAGGGAATTAGGGAATCACTATATATTTATTATGTTCATACCTTGTATAGAATAGCATCTTGGGTATATCCTCCTTCTTGACAAACAATTGATGATATCCAGAATGAAAAAATAAATATTCGAAAAGTATTTATATACATGTAGTTTATCAAATAATCCATCAATACATGGGAGATGATATTTTTTCTTAATATGTATCTTGTTAAGTTCTAGATAATCAATATAGAGTCTCATTGATCCATATTTCTTCTTAAAAAACTAAACAAGTGCACTCAGAGCTGATACACTAGGGGATATTAAAACCTTGTCAAGATTTACTTGGAGTTTCTTCTTCAATTTCTATAACGTAATTGAGAATATTATATATGAAGTCTTAAAAATAGGCAAAGTACCCATTATGAGTTTTATTGAAAAATAAACTTAACAATTCTATAGAAGATGAAGAAATTATTATATAAATACATCAATAAACTCCCATACAATAGGATTATATTTAATGGTGAGTTTCACCCCAACCATTTGATATAGATAACATTCATTTATAGGAATTGAGACCCACAAGATGGAAGTAAATTATATTGTAATTTCATATTAATCATTACATCGATAGATGATCATAGATTAATTTATAATATGAAATATGACTTCCCTTGATCAAAAATTAATATGGGATCCATATACATAAATCCAATCCATCCAAAGAATCACACTGAATTCAACTATAGGGAGAATCATGATATTTTTAGGATTCAATTTTGCACAAACATCAACCATAGAATAATTATAAACTTGTGATGAAACTATTTTACTATTAGGATTTTTCATAGCTAACTCAACATATAATTTTTTAGGTAAAATGGGGATACCTTTAGAAAATTTATTAGAAATTTATTATTGGGTGGATCTATAATCAAATAGAACATTAGTTTCTTTGGAATGGATGGTAATTGTACTTTTAATTGCTTCATTGTTGTACTCCACGTCACAAATAGTTATTTCATGCGATTTGCATTTTTATTTTCCCTGAAGAAGTTTCTAACGTCGATCATCATCGATAACCCTAATATTTGGGCACTAGTTATCATAATTACCATTTTCCTTGAACTTTATGAATTGAAGTGTAGGATGTGAATTTTGTGTAGCATTTTACCTATTCACATCATTAGTTATATTTTTCATATCAATTTGGTAGTAATTTTTCTAATGAACTTCTTTCCCACACTTGAAACATTTACTAATACCTTTAATATAGTTTCCTCCATTTTTCATTCTACACTTTGACCATAAAGAAAAGATCATATTCTTTTCACTATGGTTACTATATTTTATCTTGAATTCTATTTTTTTATTTTTATAAAACCCATAAGATTGATGGTTAACTCTAATATCCATCTCATCCTTGAGATCACATAGAACGATTTCTTCACAGGTACCAAAGTCCCTTATGGTTAACTCCCTTTAGAGACTTGGTTTAAATCCACTAAAGAATCGATCAACCTTACTCTTAGGTTAGATGATAATTCCATAAGTTTGCCTTTAAAGTCTTGTAAAATTTTCTTCATAGGTACCAATAGATTCATCATAATTTTTCTTAAGCTTGTGAAACTCCTTTTCCATCTTTGTATGAAGAATATGAGGAAATAACTTATTGAAAAATAAGTTCTTGAAATTTTCCCATTCCATATAGTCAATTTCATCTCATTCCCTAATATTCTTGATAATATCCCACCATTGATATGCTTCACCTTCCAAATGATATACTTCCAAAATGGATTTCTCATGTTATGAACATTGGAGAACTGAAAATATCTTTTTTGTGGTACTAATCCATTGTTCAACCACTAGTGGATCAGAATAACCATTGAAATAATGTGTATGTTACCTTATGATTGAATCTAAATAATTTTGTTCCATCCTTTGATCATTTGGAAGTCTGTTATGATTCATAGCTTGAGAAAGTAGTGTAATCATAGTAAAAAGATTTTTCATTATATCTCCCATAACATTTGGTTTCTTGGGAGGACAGTCGTTGCATTTCCCATCACATTCAGTATTAACATGGTTACTTCAGATCCTAGCCATTGACTAAAACCAAAAATCATAGTGGGAGAAACACTAATCATAGTTTAAAAAACCAATTAATAAAGGAAAATTACTAATAAAATTTTAATTTAGGACACCTTAAGTTTTAACCTAGGTTATTTATGATCATCACCAAAACTCTAGGATTATATCCTATACTTAGAATTATCCATGGGGTTTTTACTAAGGTTTTCTCATACTAGTTTCCAAAGTCTAACTAAAACTTTCTCTAATACCAACTATAAGGGACCATACTTTATATATATATATATTACCACTAAATATAATAATATTCATTATATAACATAACAAAACCACACCATAACCATATTGGTTTAGTGTCTTTCGAAACTTGGAAACATAAAAAACTAATTCATAAAACATCTAAATCATCTCCAATTTATTCTTTCATAACTATACCGCTTTTTGAAACATATTACTTAATAACTTTATTCATATCCTAGGGAAAATA
Source organism: Viscum album (assembly GCA_963277665.1). Classification (NCBI taxonomy): domain Eukaryota; kingdom Viridiplantae; phylum Streptophyta; class Magnoliopsida; order Santalales; family Viscaceae; genus Viscum; species Viscum album. Next base: position 1,423,871,526 of record OY728156.1, on the reverse strand, counting down.
AACATAATAAAGGGTGAGATAATATACTCAGTAAGGGTAATCAAGGGAGATAACATAATAATAAGGGAATAAGAAAATGAAAATAACTTATGAAAATTATATCATGTGTATCAAGGATCATGGTATTGAGTTATAGACTAAATCATAGAAGTTAATAAGACTTTAATTTTAAAGAGCATAATCCATGGGAGTATAAAATATTACTTGAAATTTTGTTATATATATAAGCATAAAATATAATGTTAATATTTTTCAAGGATCACTATGAAGACCATCATTGTAGAAAAACTCCTCCACTAAACCAATCACATTCCCCATTCCATCCCAATATCACTAAACTGAGTTTACTATCATTCCAATCCTATATTACTGAACTAATTTTACTCCCCTTCTATCATTGTATTATTGAATGGGGTTTACTTCCCATTCCATTCATTTCAGTCTCATGAGATATAAATCTTTACACAATAAATTTTAGGGAGATATAAGTCTCACCCATCACATAACAAAAACTATACATATGTGTGCCACAACAAAATAATTCATCCATAATATAATAATCCATAAAAATAAAAAAAAATTAATAAAGATTTTATCAAAACATAACTTATAGAAAAGAAGCAGAATTCATAGAAATCCTTCCAACTTAAACATAAAACATTTAGATAAAGAATAAGAATGGTATCATTGTATCATATCCTAAATAAATCATAAATAAAAACAAATAATTTTGTCTTAGATGAAAAATAATTTTGAGTGATCTCTTAAAAAAAATTCTTCAGAAAAATAACCTTTTTTTAGAAAACCTTTTTTTAAATATTGTGCAATTTTAAATGAAAACATTTTCATTAAAAATAAAATTGTAAGTATGTAAGTTAATATTCAATTAATTAAGGTGTCAAGAATCTGTAAAAAATAATTCATTCTGTATAAGTTAAAAAACATTCTTTTCTTATTTTTTTTGGAAAATTCATAAAGTACCTCATTTGGAAAAATAACAAAAATATTCTTTTCAAACCATTTAATAAAAAATCAAACATAGGTGAAAATAACTTTAAAAAATTGTAGAATAATAGTAAAAATATTTTTGGAAATATTTTTAGGAAACTTGGACATATAAGATAAATATTCCCTAGTAGATACTTATATATAAATAATCCTAAATAAAATGAAATTGTGAAATTAACCCTTACCTTAGGTTTGATTTATTTCATACATATTAAAAACATCTAAAAATGGTTTAAAAAATATATTAATTTATTAAATAACCATATTCATATTTATGGTATCATATATTATCCTCTTATATCATCTTATCACCCATTTGTTAATAATATTTCATTATTTCCCTTCTTTCGGGTGTTAACTAATTTATTTTACTATGCATGTTTTATCATATAAGTCTCAGTTATTGTGTATAGGATATAGTTTTGTTATATAAAAACTAATATTAAGGTATTATATATCATATTTATTCATTATATATATTTATAAAATCATTCTTGAATACTAGACATGGAAAATGAATCACATCGCGTCGTGGAGACGGTAGGTCATACGTACGCATGAGGGATGGTATCATTACCTTAATGGTGAAAAGGTAAATAAGTGGATGTTATATTAATATAAATTTATAATTATAATATATATATATATATATATATATATTATTTCCATAATTATACCCATCCATGTAATGTGGTGATAGAAAAATAGATTACATCACAGTGTGGAGATGGTAAGTCGTGCGTACGCTTGTCCAGTGATTCTATTTTTCCTAGGATGGATAAAAGGTGGAATATGTTTGTTCCATAATCATATTATCATCACATTATATAAATGATAATGGATTTATTACTTTATAATTTAAATGACGCATTAATAAGAAGTATATGAAAAAATAGACTTGAAAGATTCGGTAAATATGATTACCTCTTCTTTGGTGAACTTCTTTTGGATCTCCTATTAAGGACAATAGGGTTGGTATTTTGAGAATATCATCACATATATATTGTTTATAGGTAAGTTTTTAATATAAACTTTCATGGGATGGTCGAGATTAAAGGATCAAAGTGATTTGAATAAAGGGGGAGTTGTCTTTTTATAATTGAGGTGAGGGACACTTTTGGAATTTTGAAAAATATTATTTTATAATAAATTTAATATCAATCAAAATACCTCCAAAAGGAAATGGATTTAAAGAAAGGATTATATAAATCTGTAATATATTCAACTAATACATTTTATACAAGTTTTGGTATCGTTTTAAACCATATCATTTTGATTAACCCTTTGTTAACCTATTTTAATTTTAACTAAGGTAAAAACTTTTTCAAAATTAAAAGGTTGTGATTTTTTATTATTTGATATCAATTAGACCAAAAATGAATCATTTTTAACATTTTTGACCATATTATTATTTTTAATTTTTAAATATGTTTTATGATTTTAAATAATTTAATTATATATTATTTTGATAAAATATTATTAGTGTCAATTTTGAAACTATTCATTAATTAGACTTTTAAAAATATTAAGATAAAAAATTTAACTTCAAATAAAATATTTAATTATATCTCTAAGAGGAAAAGGTCATCTATAAAATTCTTTTTCACATTAATTATCTCAAATTATATTTATTTTAATATTTTTAATAACATTTATTTTATATTTATATTAATAAAATAATTTCTACATCAGCATTGTGTAATTATTTAATATAAATATTTATTAACTAAAAATTAAAAATAAATTACCATGATTAAGATAAATTTTCTAGATTTCAGAATAATATTTATAATAAAATATATATTTTGGGTAACCCTATATTAAAAATTATATAGTATTTAAAACATGAATATGACATGTTTTAATTTTTTGTAATAATGTATTATAAATATCATAATCTCGTATAAGCATCCCAAAAATTAAAAAAATTATACCATGAAAATATTTTTATTGAGTTAGAAATTTATATTTAGATTCATTCATATCATACCTTTTTTCCCATGTGGACACGTAAGACAAAGAAAGTGATAGTTTGTGACTTTCTTTTATTTAAATATTTTATAAGTCATTTTCATGGACATGTATCCATTAAGAAATTTAATTTATATCCTTATGTGTTAAGGGTATAATTATATCCATCCAATAAAATTTTGTTAAGTGTTAGGTTGATTTTATAATCTTTATAATTTTATTTTTAACATAAATTACCCAATTTACCTTTTACCTTGGTAACAAAATTTACAAAGGTTACTATTCATACTGGCTAAAAAATAAAAAGGAACTATTCACTAAATTTGGAAATTATTAATATAAATTTTAAATCTATTTTTTAAAATTCAAACCACATAATTTTCATAATTTAAATTAAAATAAAACCTGTAAAACGCAATGAAAACATTTGTCCGGAAAAAGTTCCTTTTTAAACATAAAATGTTTTTATAATAAATCATGTATAAAATACTTTTATAAAACCATAATTGGATTATTTTAAATCAAAATTAACTAATTAAAATTTAAAACTGATCCAAAATATAATTTCACCTTGTAAATACTTTAAAATAAAATATATTTTTCAATAAAATTTAGTATTTTAGCTATTCCTTGAAAAAAATGTTTTCAAAAAATTCTATAAAATAATTTTAAGATAATTTTTACTTGTCAAATTAAAAAATGAAAATTATTTTTTCAAATCCTTTTTTTATAACTTCTAAAAACTAATATTTACTCATAAAAAAAGTTATACTCATTTTTAAGAAAACATATTTTTGAATAATAAAGTGATTTTACTAAAAATTATATTATTATTTCTTAAGAACTTGCCAATAAATTGATATTTAGATGGACATTTATATTTATTTTATAAATTAGTTGTTCATATTTATTGTAAATTCCCCAGCTCGAGAGCCACTATACTGGTGCCCTGAGTCGGGCCACCACATGACCTCAAGCACACCTCTCTGTACGCTAGAGGTTGCTGACTTACAACAAGGGTCTAAAAGGTCACATGGGGAGACTATACCCTCTTTACTAGAGTACTCCAAATAATTAAATAAATAAATAATTGAAAATAATATATAATAACCAATTAACATGCATAAACAAACATCTCCTAAAGCTGGGTATAAAACATAACCAATAGTAAATATGTCATGACATGCTAAATAGTGCCAAGTGAACAAAACCCAAAATAAAGACAAATAGTGGAATCCCCAAAACAGTCCTGACTCCATATTCCTAACCTCATCCATGTACGTCCCAAGCCTAGATCAACTCCCAAGCACATGGACTTTTCCCTTATCCTGACCTGCAAGTATGAAGTCTACTCAAGTATCCAATGGTGGCCCGAGCATGGTGTGAGTACAACTTAGTAGGTCACCAGCAATAGTGTCTAAAAAATATCCAGTCTATCTAAATAGTGAATACAAGTTCTAATATATGAGAAGTAAATAAAAGACATTTTGGATGACATTAATTAACTAGGTTCACTTAATTCATTCCTAGTATTATTCCCAATTTCATTACTTATACCATCTTCAATACATAATTTACTCTCATCATGTGTTCAGTGGATTAGTCATATTCATCAATATCGATGCATAAGGGGAGCTAAATAAAGTTACCTATATCACAAGTTATAACACATAATAATATATAGAACACACTTTACTTGAATCCTTAGTCCAGTTAGTCTCATAAAATTCAATCATTAGGGGAATACAACCCTATCCCCTTCCCTAATCTGTGCATTTTCTGGTAGAGTTCAGAGCCTCAGTCTAACTCGACCCGTGGGTGTAGAACCTCATGTCAATACCCCACTCTATGAATCCATGTGCACATGATTATATATGTCCAATCACCACACACATACCACATCACAACCAACCATAACCAATACCAATTTCAATATCAAAATCCATGACAACCACAATGGGAATTAATATTTTTCCACAATTTATTAACACATTTACCATTATTATCACAAATTCATTTAGCCTAATTCCTATTTCCTATGCCTAAATCACTAATCATATTTAATAGTTCCCCAACACTAACCCATTTGGCTCATAAAACCATTCCCCTATGTTAACTCACTTAACACATTCTTCATTTCTTATGTTTATTCCACTTATACATTTCAAGTACAAGACACAATTCATTTGACACATTCCCATTAATCCCATTTAACCTATTTACATGAAAATCCAAATAATACCTTAAACATTATCCACATATATACATAATTATCCATTTTCTCTTTATTTAATCATCACATAAACCAATTTACATGTTCAACATGGGATCTGCCTATTTGCAAGTCCATTTCACCCCTAATGTTTCTGTCAAAAATGTTTGAGAGGGTCGGTGCACCCCATAGGTGGACCTAAATCAGTCAATTCATCCTCTACACATCCCATGGAGATCTATAGGTGTTAAAATACCAATTTATGTTTTATTTTACCAAATATCACTAAATTTGTTTAAATGGTGATAAGAGGTACCCAATAAATCAACCAAACATGCACAAATTAACACAGCGACTTTGGAATATAACTTATAGACCACCTACCTTGAATTCATTGATGAACATACTCTTAATAATTTCCTTAGATCCTAATCCAAACCCCATTTGAAGTATTAACCTAGATTCCAGTTGAAAAAAATAGGTTTTTAGGGATTTGGAAGAATATTTCCCAAGATACAAACCCTAATATGAAAAAAAGAAGAAATGAGTGGATTAGAATTACCCAAAGCTTCAATATAAAATCAAAAGTGCTCCAAACGGCCTAGAGATGAAGGATAATCACCCTTGGGAAGTATTGGTAACTAGAGTTTTTCACTAGGTATTAAAGGGAGGAAATGGGGAAGAAAAATTAGTGTGAAAATAAAATCATGTAGTGGAAAGTTTGTAAATTTTTCAACTTTACTGGGCCGCATGGTTTGCCTTTATGGTTTTCCAAACCATGCGTAAACTGTGTGCAAGACACTGTCCAAGGGGAGTTGGGTTTCATGGTTACCTGGGGAGTTTCACATGGTTTGACTAATGATGTTCCAACCATGCGATATGGCACTACACAAGGTTTGACGTTTTTCCTGGGTAGGTCACACGGTTTGCTTAACCGTGCGTCAACCATACACCTTGTACAGATTGGATCGATTTTCCTTCCTTTCATGTCCAGAACCTCCAAAATACCCTTGGATTCCTCATACTTCTGGTAATAATTTCACTAACCAAAATAATAGATTTAAACCAAAATTTAATGAAGGAAAATCCTCTACTAAATTCAGGATCTTATATTTATTCTTTCCAATTTAACATCTAGGTTATAATGGATATATAATATTTACATGGTTCATTTAAAATCACGGTTATGTGAAATTCAATCAAATTAATAATATACATTACTCAAAGAAAAATATTTACTAAAATATTGGGGTGTTACATATATAATAAACTAAAATAATTAAATCTAGGATAAACTAATAATTATATAGGTTAAACTATATTAACAATAGGAAAATGTGATAATGTGAAAAGGAAATATTTTTAAGTTTTAATTCCTTTTTTAATTTTGATAATTGGCCAGTATTATTATTCTTTCACCACACATGTCAACCTTCATTGTTTTTGGAATGGATATATCTAGAAGGAACCATGTAAATAATGGACATGATAGAAAATAAAATATTTTTCATAATATGAAACCAAAAGGGATAGAATCTGGGGTTGAAAATAATTTAGTTATATTCACAAAACTATATTAAGTTTTGATTAACAACTTGAGATTTTGTGAACATATTGACCCACAGAATAAAAGAAATATGGGGTTTCAAATGAGATCATTTGTTGAATGTTTTAAAGGAAAAATATTCAATTTCATTCATATCAAAAATTTGGAAATAGAAACCCAAGGTAATGTCTCAAAGGAACTAGAAGATCTTTAATATATGATATAGGGGGACATAAAGAAATAATCATCTGAAGAAAAAATGAATAGTTTAGTTAACAAGATGGGTAAAATATTGTTCTTCCAAAGGAACTACTAGTATTTTTATGATTTAGATATAAGGAATTTGGGAACTGTGAAGACTAGTGCACTAATCTAACAGATTAATATAAAAATCAAACCCAACAACCACCTAGACCGTAGTATTATAGAAAATTCTATCCAATGACTATTGATGAAGAGGATAGTGATAAATAGGGTTCACAAACCCTTCATCCAGAATTATGTTATATATTCTAGTTCTATCAGACATATTGTATCTATGATGTTTTCTATGACCATAAAGTCACCTCCCTTGGTGATTTGAATTTTTTCGAAAACATTTAGTGGTGTGAATATTATGTTTATAAAAATAAACTTTGTGAGCATCATAATATGATCCTTTACAAAAATTATTTGATTATTGAAATTAAATGGATATACTCACTTTAACTCAACATTAATTTCTATAATATGCAAATAAAATAGTGTAAATCACTGGTGACCATATATTAGTGTAAGAAAAAATATGAATTATCTAGTAATAAAATGGAATACTTTAAATCTTCCTTAATACCTAGTTATAAGATATATTTTCTTCAAATGGGTAGAGTAAAAATAAGTGTTGTCTAGTATTCCCTATGATATTGAGGTTCTAATCTCACTATAGATAATATCTTGAGGTGTGTCAATATTTTTAGAAACGTTATCTATTTATTTATGAAAATAATAATTAAATTATAAGGACACAATTTATTTTAGGGGGTAAAATGTAATGAACTAAAATTTTGGATCCTTTAAAAAACATATAGTGTTCTATAACATGTGTCACACACTACACGCATAATATAAAAACAAAAAAAATCTTAATAAAAAATTATTAATAAATCTATAATAAGCACTAAGATGGTATACCATTAATAGTTATTACCTTTAGCAGATAAATAATTAATATGAGTAAAAATTGAAAAAGGTTATAATAAAATCCATTTTTTAATATTATTCATTTTCAAAAATTTGAATTTAGAATTTTTAAAATGAAAATTTGATCACATAAAATTCTTTTTTTGTCCCCACTAATTAAAATTTACTTAGTATGAATTTTTTAAATTTTTTTGAAAGGAATTATGTTTTGTCAAAAATATGGATTTTACAAAAACTATAACTTTTATGATTTTTTTACTATTTAAGTGTATCCTGGAAGTTTAAAAAACCTTTTTAGTAATAAAATATGTATTTAAGGAAAAGAATTATTCATTTTGATATATATTTTGATCTTATAAATACTATGTCCAAAAGTTTTAGAACTAAATAAAAATGTTAGTTTATTAAAAACTATTTTTAGTCTTCTCTTCATAAAGTATTTACATTATGAGATTCATTTTTGTATTTCCTTTAATGTATCATACCTTTAATTATATTTATAATAAAAAATACATTTAATCATAAATAATTATAATTTTATTATTTATATAAATTTAAATAATAAAAACATCATTTTTTTAAAATAATTTGTGTGCATTTAAGAGTGTTTATTTTAAAATTAACATTTACACATTTAGAATTTTACTTTATGAAATTATATTCAAATTTAAAATAATAATCTTCAAATTAGGTAATAAATTTAATTTTATGTTTATTCGTTAAAATTAATTACTAATGTTAAAAAAATGTTACCCGGGTAAAAAGTAAAAATGCTAAAAAGAGTTTTACTTAGGGTAAATGGGAAAAACATGATCAAAAATGTTTTAAATTAAGTTTTTGAGATGATTTAAGATTTTATCTTGTCCCACACTCCACTTTTTTCCACTTTTTATCCATTTAACCTTGAATAGTGTCATGAGATTTTTGAAAATGGTGATTGTTTCCAAAAGTCCCCTTTTCTCGTCATATAAAATAATATCACTCACACCCTTTCAATGGTAAAAATAAGATTCAAATTCACAATTTTAGCTCTACCCTTTTAATATATCTTGAACCCTCTCCTATGGAAATAATCTTGTGGTCGCTCATAGTTATCCTAGGACCTTCAATTTCAAGAGAACATACAAGGAAAAATCAAGTCTACAACATTAGTATTATCTCCTTCTTAATAATTTCTTATTAATATTATTCATCCAAATATCATATCACCATAATAATATGATGACTTATGTATCATTATTATAATATTATTTTGTTACATTAATGGTATAAACCTTAGTCATTATAAGGTATCAGCCATAAACATTACATAATCTACTAAAATCTTTTAGAATTCACTTTCATACATTCCCAAAGATATTTTTTGTTAGAATTTTATAGAATTATGATATAATTCATACATATCAACCCACAAGCATAAAAAATGGGTATTTCTAAAACAACATCCATTTTTTCATAATACAAACATTTTTAATAAAACATGAAATATTTTAATGAAAAATCGTCACAAAATTAATTTTGGATTCTTCTTTTCCCTTACCCATATTTGAAACCTATGAAAAAAACTTAGTATGAGCACAAAAAATCTCAGTGAGGGATATAAAAATAATTAAAGAAACTATTAGTCCATGAATATTTATAAACATATGAAATTATTTTCAAAAATAAATACTTCTCACCCATAAAGTATCGTATACTTACCTTGTGAAAACAAGATATTTCCATAAAACATAGAAAATTTAATAAACCATTTAGGTAACTTGGGTCATTAATAACTTAAAATTATAACCCTCATAGTGACCATATGAATTTCAACCCTCATGGATAGCTTACAATGTAACCCTCCACTACTGAAAATTTCATATATACCAACGGTTTACAACCATTGGTAAATCCTGTAAAACTGTTGGGAAAACTTATACCAACAGTTTAGCCAACCATTGGAAAGCAAGCCATGGGGATAGTCTTATGCCAACGGGTTATAAAATAACCATTGAGAAAAGCCACCAGAAATCATATTATCTTTCCCAATGGTTTATAAACCATTGCATTAGATCTTTACCAACAGTTTATGAAAACCATTAGTGTAGATTGATAATAACAGGCCTTTAGCAATGGTTTCAAAAACCATTGGTAAATATTGAACTGATACATTTACCAATGGTTTACAATTTTTGGTAAATAGTAGGTTTTTCAATTCTATACCAACGGTTTTGGAAACCGTTGTTATAGAGCCTGCAATTTATCCAAGAAACTTCCCTATGCCTGCAATTTGTCCAGAACCAAGCAGATTTCCTATGAATTTACCTGCAGAATAACACATAACATATCATTCTATACCACTGGTCTATAAATTCACTTAAGGTTTATAATTATCTCCCCCATTCAAAACCATAAAATATCATATTATGTCTTGTGCTTTAATTTTATAATCTATGTGTTGATTTGACTGTAGAATATATCTTTTTGAGGGATCTGTTATACAACCCCTAATTTGAGTTATTTCAAAATGGTATCACATGTTGAGTATGTTAATGTACAGACTTTATGTCTTGGTTAATTCTCTCTTATTTTTTATGTTATCCCATACAGATATAAATTAGATTAACCAAAGTCTCTTTGGTAAGTTGTCTGTGAAACTTTCATTCTCTCAAACGGTGATGCAAGATGTAATTTTGAGTAAAATAGGGATAAGATGGTATCTTTTAGAGAATTTAAATGAAATAAGAAGATCCCAAGATATCCTTTGTATTTATTATCAATAATGTGGAAAAAGATACAAACATATTGGTATAAGAGTTTTTTTTGGTATTGTAAAACAAATAAAAAGGGGTATATTGATGTTCTTATTAATTGGATTGTATTTTTTATTAATGATTTTGGCATCATATAGGGTTGAGGAGTGAAATAATCTATTGATGTAAAGGGTGGGTGGGGGATCTCTAGTGGGTTGGGGGTGTTTTCCAAGGGGTAGGGGTTGTCTAGGGGGTGGGGGATGTCCAAGGGATTGGGGTGGGTGTCCAAGGGGGTAGGGGTGTCCAGGGGGTGGGCGGGCTGTCCATGGGGGTGGGGGCTATCCAGGGGGGTATGGGGTGTCCAGGGGGTATGCGGGTTGTCCACAGGAGTGGTGGGTCTGTCCAAGGGGGTAGGGGTGTCTAGGGGGTGGGGGTGGGGGTCCAGGTGGTGGGGTGGTGTCCAGGGGGTGGGGGTCGTCAAGGGGGTTGGGTGAGGGGGTTTCCAAGGTGGGGGCAGTCTAGGGGGTGTCCAGGGGGTTGGGGTGTCTAGGTGGTGGGGTGGTGTCCAGGGGGTGGGGGCAGTCCAAGGGGGTGGGGGCTATCCATGTGAGTGGGGTGTGTCCAGGGGTGGGGGTGTCTAGGTGGTGGGGTGGTGCCTAGGGGGTGGGGGTTATCCAGGGGGTTGGGGGCTATCCAGGGGGGTAGGGGGGTTGTCCCTAGGGGTAGCAGTGTTTGGGTGATGTTTGGGTTGTCCACGGGGGTGGGGGGGGATGTCCAGGGGGTAGGGGGTGTCCAAGGTGGTGGGTGGGTTGTCTATGGGGGTTGGGGGTGTCCACAGGGGTGGGGGTGTCCATAGGGGTGGGGGATGTCTAGGGGGTTGGGGGCTATCCAAGGGGGTCGGGGTGTCCAAGAGGTGGGGGTGTCTGGGGGGATGGGGTTCTACGAGGGGATGGGGGTCTCCGGGGGGTGGTGGGTGGGTTGTCCACGGGGGTGGGGGCTGTCCAGGGGGGTACGGGGTGTCCAGGAGGTGGGTGGGTTGTCCATGGGGGTGGCGGGGCTGTCCACGGGGGTAAGAGGTGTCCAATGGGTGGGTGGGATTTCCACGGGGGTGTTGCGGTTGTCCAAGGGATACGGGGTGTCCAGGGGGTGGACGAACTATCCACGGGGGTGGCGGGGCTGTCCAGGGGGTAGGGGTGTCTAGGGGTGGGTGGGTTATCCCCAGGGGTGGGGGTTGTCCAGGGGGTAGGTATAACAACCCATACTTTAAATACATTGTTATTAATTCAAAATTGAATCACACTTATTACAACATATAACAAAACCATGAAAGTATCGTATAGGTATAGTGTCTTTAGAAACTGGGAAACATAAACAACTGGTTCATAAATCATCTACTCTATCTCCCATTTATTTCATCATATCTAGAGTCCCTTTTGGCATATCCTACTTAATACCCTTCTTCTTGACCTGGGGAAAAGAAAACATACAAAAGGGTGATCTCAAATTCTCAGTAAGGGTAAACAAAAGAAATATCAATCATAAGAACATAACATTTTGGAAATCTTAACCTGCAAAAGTGATCATAATATCATGACCTGGGATCAATAATAATAGTGAAATGTAATCAAAATAATCATAACTTAAAACAAGAAACTTTGTGGCATACACACATAATCATAGAGAATCATTTATTAGTAGTCAGGACTCATTTCCAAGACTATCTTAGCGGACAAAGTCCATTTCTGAACCGAATTCACTCCTCGTTTCAGTTCTGTATCACTGAACCGGATTAACCTGCCATTCCAGCCATGTCTATCTCATGAGATATAAATCTTTACCCAATCCATTAGAGGGAGATATAGGTCCCACCCATCTCATAATGATACCATTCTTATGTGTGCCACAAGATCATAAATCATACATCATAGCATAACCCATGTAATAAAAATGGGATTCTTAAACATCATGCCATCATAACATAATCCATATAAGATAAAAGGACATCACAAAAATAATTCCATAATAAAATAATAAAATCAATGTAAAAATAGGGATAGAAACAAAACCCTATATTATCTTAGATGGAAAATAATTTTGATAAAACAGTTGAACTTCATTCTTGAGGAAAATATCCTTTCTACTTCAAAAACATTTTTCCTTTCTTAACATGTCACATAATTTTAAACTAAAATAAGTTGATTAAAAATAAAATTGAAAACTAGTAAAGGAAGCTTCATGGAAATAATGTTCTAAAAATCCATTCAGGTCGTATAAGTCAAAAAAACATTCTTCTCGTACTTTGGCTGGAAAAGTCAAAAAAGTACCTCGTACTAAAAACGACAAAACATTCCTTTCATATCTTTTACTAAAAACTTACCAATGGGTAAAATTGGATTTAAACAATTGTATGAGTATAAAAATAATATTACATATTGAGGAAACATGGATGTGGATGATAAATATTCCCCAGTAAATTCTGAAGTATAAACAATCTCTGATAAAATTGAGATTGTGAGCTTTTCCATTACCTTAGGTCCGATTTTCTTCGTACGTGTCTGAACCTCCTGTATAATGATTTAAATAATTTTATTGACTTATTCCATAATTGTAATAATTGTTATTATATCATATATCGTCATATTCTTAGCTTCTTATTAGTAATATTGCATTGTTACTTGTTATTCGGGTGTTTATTTTCTTTTTGTTCTTATGCGTGTTTTATCGAATAAATCCTTCTTATTCTTTTTAGGTTATAGATAACTCATTTCAATAATGGTATTAGTGTAATATATATCATATTTATTCATTAAATTCATTTATATAATCATTATGCAATGAAGATCATGTTGAACGAGTCGCATCACATCGTGGAGACGGTAGGCCGTACGTACGCACGAGCGATGATATCGTTCCCATGATCGTGGAATTTTATTTAAGTGTATGTATACTATTTCAGAATCAATATAACTTTAAAATAATCATTTATACTTATTCTTTACACCATTATACCCATCCAAGTAAGGTGGTGGTGGAAAACAGATTACACCACGGCGTGGAGACAGTATTCCATACGTACGCACGCGCGGTGATTTCATTTTCCGTAGGATGGATAGAAGGTGAAATAGTGTTGTTTAATATTTATAATAACATATCATTATATGAGTGATACTGATTTTATTACTTCATAATGAAACAACTAAGGAAGAATAAGTTTAAGAAGAAAGAAATTGGAAAGGATCGGTAATGGATATTACCTCTTCTTTCACGTGCCTCTTCTTAACCTCCTCTTAGGGAACTAGGGATGGTCTTTTAAGAAGACCAGGACCTCTAGGATGTTCCTAGGGAAGTGGAGAAGAGAATTTGGCAGGTTTTGGATGAGATTTATGGCTCAAAGTGGTGTGATGAGGAGAGGTAGGAGGTGCCCTTTTATAAAGGAGGAGAGGGGAACCTTTGGAAAAACTAAAAATATTATTTTATTATAAAGTCGTATTCGGTTTTTAATAGCTCCAAATTGATTTATTTAGAATCTAAGGTGGGTATTGGTAGAAATCCTCTAATCCAATAGAATTTGGACAGGTTTAGGTTACTATTGTAACCTTATCATTTAGATTTAACTTTAAGTTAAATAATTTTAATTTTACCGTGTCTTCTTGTTTTCTTATACTATAAGGTTAATAAACTTACTATAACAAGCCAAACGAACCCCAAGTTGTTTATTATTAATATATATAACCTTATCTAAGTCATTTGGACGAACCTTAGATTTTTAGAAACAAAATAACAATTAATAATATAATATTTTTTAAAAACACTATTTTATGTTAATTTTGACACTATTTGATAATTAATTTTATTGAAAATCATTAAAACATGATTAGTTCAAAAAAAGTTAATTAAATCAATACTAACATGTCATATTAACCTATAAAATTAGTGGTATTCATAAAAAGTCTCAAATTACATTTATTTAGGTATTTATAACATCAATTATGTCAATATTTCATTAATAAGATAATTACTGCATCATCATTTTGTCATAAATAAATTAAATTATTTAATGTCTAAAAATTATAAATAAACTACCATTATGTAGGAAATATTTTTATCTTTCTAATGAATATTTATAGTCGAATTTATCTTATGTATAACCTTATATTAAAAATGTTTTAGTTATTGAACTTTGATTTTAACTATTTTAACTCTTCTTTAAATAAAATAATATTAAATGTCCTAATCTAATCCAAGTGGACCTAAAGGGTAATATTTTATCCCTAAGGTTGTTTTTGGTATAATTACACTTATAAAATAGAATTAGGACATGTGTTAGGGTAATAATAATATCATTTTTACCCTTAATTACCCTATTTACTTTTAACCGTGGTAAATAAAAGTAAAAAGTTATTATTCACCAAAAATTATTTTCATCTCATTGAAACACATTTTACTTACTGACATCAACTTTTCCTCTCTTATTTTTGAAATTCCATTCACAGAAGCGGTAAAATTAAGTTTTAAGTAAATTTTCAAATTCTCCTAGGAGGTGGGTAAAAGGCGGTCAAAAGTTCAATAAAATTTTTATATATCTAAAATTATTATAAAATGACTCCAATAAATTACATTGAACTTCTATAGGTATTATGTATCAGTTTTGACCTAAAATATATTTAAATAAAATAAATAATTATTTAAATAAAAAGTCGGTTTTTAAATAGTAACCTAGTGTTTTCACTATTCATCAAAAATTGAAAGTTTTCAGAAAAATACCAAAATTTCACCCTAGGCTAATTTTGATATTCCGAATCCAAAAATGAAGTCCATTTTGAAAAATAAAATTTATAAAATTTCAAAAGGTGGTTATTACTATTCATAACGGCTAGTTTTAATAATATTTTAATAGCATATCGTTGTTTAGTGAAACTCGGTATTGCGTACAATGCAAGCTATCAAGGAAGGACGCGATTGCGTGTAAAGAAAGTCAAGCTAGTGTTGTGTGTAGTGAAATATTCCTTTGATGATGTATAAAAACAAAATATTTCTCATAAAAATCTTGGGTGTTACATTCTACCCCCTTAAAATGAATTTCGCCCTCGAAATTCTTCACTTCTAAAAAAATAGATGAGGATACCTCTCCCTCATCATATCCTCAATATCCCATGTAGCTTTTTCTAATTGGTGGTTCCTCCATAAAACTTTCACCAAGTGAGTGGTCTTGTTTCGTAGAACTTTTTCGCTACGATCCAGAATCTCTATCGGTTGTTCTTCATAAGAAAGATCTTGCTCCAGCGGTACAACTTTTGAGCTGAGTACATGTGAAGGATCGGGTATGTACTTTCTCAGGAGAGACACATGGAACACATCATGAACTTGAGATAGATTCGGTGGAAGCGCCAATCGGTAAGCTACCTTCCCAACACGATCTAGTATTTTGAAAGGACCGATATACCTAGGGCTCAGCTTTACCTTCTTTCCAAATCTCATTACTCTATTCCAAGGAGATATTCATAAGAACACTTTATCACCCACTTCAAACTCTAGGTCTTTTATTTGGTTATTGGCATAACGTTTTTGTCAACTCTGAGCTTCTCTTATGTGTTGTTGAATATATTGGACCTTTTCTACCATCTCATCAACAAGATCAGGTCCTAATAGCTTTCTTTCCCCAACTTCATCCCAGCAAGTTGGAGTTCGGCATTTATTTCCATAGAGAGATTCATAAGGAGTCATCTGAATACTGGAGTGAAAGATATTATTATAAGAAAATTCCACCAAAGGTAGGTGTTGATCCCAACCACCTTTGAAATCCATAGAGCAAGCTCTTAACATATCTTCTAGAGTTTGAATTGTTCTCTCAGACTGACCGTCTGTCTGAGGATGATAAGCAGTGTTGAAGCTCAACTCTGTATCCAGAGTATGCTGAAGACTTCACCAAAACTTCAAGGTAAACCTCGGATCCTGATCAGATATAATGGAAAGTGGTACTCCATGCAATCTTACCACTTCCTTTACATATATCCTGGCAAGATGATCAAGAGAGAAATCCTCTCTAATAGCAATGAAGTGTGCCGAATTTGTAAGACGATCAACTATGACCCAAATAGTATTATTGCCTTTGGATGTTTTAGGAAGTCCAGTGACAAAGTCCATAGTGATTTTTTCCCATTTCCATTCAGGTATGGGTAATGGTTGTAACATCCCCTTAGACTTCTGTCTCTCAGCTTTAACTTGCTGACAAACCAAGCATCGAGAGACATATTCAGCAACATCTCTTTTCATGTCATCCCACCAGAAGTACTCCTCCAGGTCCCTATACATCTTTGTGCTTCCAGGATGAATAGAGAATGAAGAACTATGAGCCTCATCCAGTAGCTCCTTCTTTAATTCTGGGATGGGAGGGACACAAACATTATTTCTGAACTTTATTATCCCATCACAATCAAGGTTGAATTTAGGAACATTTCTCACCTTCTTTTGTAACTCTACATCTTCTTTTTGTGACTCTTTAATCTTCGCATGTATAGATGGCTGAACATTCATTTGAGAAAGATAATATTTTTCCCCTTCTATTATAATTCCAAGATCCATCCTTTGTAAATCCATAAATATTGGATCTTTTGTGATCCTCATCATGGATAAGCTAGCATGGTCTTGTCGACTTAATGCGTATGCCACCTTGTTTTCTTTCCCAAAGTGGTAATGAATTGAGCAGTCGTAATCCGTAATCAGCTCCAACCATCTTCGTTGACACATATTCAGCTCCTTTTGTGTGAAAATATACTTTAAACTTTTATGATCAGTATAAATATCACACCTTTCACCATAAAGATAATGTCTCAAAATCTTTAATGAAAATATTATCGCAGCTAACTCCAAATCATGAGTTGGGTAATTTTTCTCATGGATTTTCAACTGTCGTGAGGCATAAGCTATCACCATATCATTTTGCATGATAACACACCCCAATCCCTTCTTGGATGCATCACTATAGATCACAAACCTTTCTCCAATACAAGGCAGTGTGAGCACAGGTGCACTAGATAACCTTCTTTTTAACTCCTTGAAATTCTCTTCACATTCCTCTGTCCACATGAACTTAACTCTTTTTCAAGTCAACCTAGTGATTGGATTAGATAATCGTGAAAAATCTTTCACAAAATGTCGATAATATCCATCCAAACCAAGAAAACTTCGTATCGCAGTTACTATTGTTGTTCTCAACCATCTTTTGATAACCTCTGTTTTTGCTGGATCCACAGATATCCCCTCTTTTGAGATTATGTTACCCAAAAATGCAACTTTTTTAAGCCAAAATTCACACTTGGTAAATTTGGCATAAAGCTTATCCTTTCTCAGGGTTTCAATACAATTCTCAAGTGATCTTCATGTTCTTCCTTTCTCTTTAAATAGACAAGAATATCGTCTATAAAGACTACCACAAACTAATCAAGATAGTCTCTAAAGACTCTATTCATCAGATCTATGAAGATAGCAGGGGCATTAATAAGACCAAATGGCATCACTATAAATTCATAGTGTCCATACCTTGTACGGAAAGTCGTATTTGGTATATTCTCCTTTTTTACCCTTAATTGATGATACCCTGAACGAAGATCAATCTTGGAAAAGTATTGAGCTCCACGTAGTTGGTCAAATAAGTCATCAATGTGTGAGAGAGGATATTTGTTCTTAATAGTGATCTTGTTAAGTTCTCGATAATCAATGCAGAGTCTCATTGATCCATCTTTCTTTTTAACAAACAGAACAGGTGCTCCCCAAGGTGACGCACTAGGGCGTATTAATCCCTTATCAAGATTCTCTTGGAGTTACTTCTTCAATTCTTGCAACTCAATTGGGGTCATTCTATAAGGTGTCTTTGAAATAGGTATAGCACCTGGTATGAGTTCAATTGAAAACTCAACTTCACGATTTGGTGGAAGACCGGGAAATTCCTCCGGAAAGACATCGTCAAACTCTCGTACAATGGGAATATTCTTAATTGTGAGTTTCTCACCAACCATTTGAGATAAATAACCTTCATTTAGTGGAATCAAGACCCATAAGATGGAATAAATTTCCACTGGAAGGTTATGTTCATCCTTGCATCGATAGATGATCATAGATTGATATGGAATATGAAATGTGACATCCCTTATTTGGAAATTGATATGATCTCCATATAAAGAAAGCCAATCCATGCCAAGAATCACATCAAATTCCTCTATAGGAAGGATCACAAGATTTTTAGGAAGCACTTTCCCACAAACTTCAATCGGAGAAGAATTGTAAACTATTGATGCGACTGTTGTGCCATTAGGGGTTGTCACAGCTAACTCAATATCTAATTGTTGAGGTAATATGGTGATACCCTTAGAAAATTCATCAGAAATAAAAGAGTGGGTGGATCTAGAATCAAATAAAACATTTACTACTTTAGAGTGGATGGTAAGTGTACCTTTCACCACTTCATTCTCATACTCCACATCACTGATAGAAATTGCATGTGACTTTCCTTTGTCTTTAGCCTTAAGAGTTTGTTGACATCGATCATCATAAAAAACCCTTGGATTAGGGCATTGATTAGCATAATTCCCCATTTCCTTGCATTTGTAACATTGAAGTGTAGGAGTTTCACCCTGTGTGGCATTTTCTTTATTCGCATCACTATACATCTTCTTCCCATCATTGCAGCATTCAAATGCCTGATGACCTTCTTTTCCACATTTGAAACATTTACTTGTCCCTTTAAGACAACTCCATCCATGTTTCTTTCCACACTTTGAGCATAAGGGAAAACTCATCTTATTTTCAGTGGGCTCTTTAGATTTTCCTTTGAATTACATTTTCCTCTTCTTATCAAACCCATATGACTGATGGGTTACTCCAATCTCCATCTCAACCTTGAGAGCACATCAAACAATTTCCTCATAGCTATTGAAGTCCCTTATGGATAAAGACCTTCGAAGACTTGGTTTTAAGCCACTAAAGAATCGATCGATCTTACTCTCAGGTTGGATAATAATCCCGGAAGCGTGCCCTGTAAGTTTCATAAAATTTGCTTCGTAGGTACCAACAGATTCATAATCCTTTTTCTTCAATTCAAGAAACTCCTTCTTTATCTTTGTTCAAAGAATACAAGGGAAGTACTTATTGAAAAATAAGTTCTTGAACTCGTCCCATTACATGGACTCAATTTCATCCCTTTGCCTCGTATTCTTGATAAGATTCCACCATTGATCAGCTTCACCTTCCAAATGATACACTGCTAAGATGACTTTATCATGCTCAGAACATTGAAGAACTGAAAATATATTTTCATTAGTACTAATCCATTGTTCAGCAACTAATGGATCAGTAGACCCACTGAAAGAAGGTGGACGCTACCTCATGAAGGATTCAACAGAATGTTACTCCTTCATTTACTCGTTTGGAAGTCCTGCATGATTCATAGCTTGAGAAAGTTGTATGAGCATGGCTACAAGATTTTGCATTCCAGCTCCCATAACGTTTGGTTGCTTAGGGGGACAATCATTTCATTGCCCGTCGCATTCCGCATTAACACGGTTCCTTCGAGTTCCAGCCATTGACTAAAACCAAGAAGAATAGTGTGAGAAACACTAATTATAATAGGAAAACCACAAAATCAAGAATAAAATTTTACACTTAAGGTCTTATCATAGGTTATTCATGGACATTTCTAAAACACTAAGATTGTGTTCTATGCTTAGACTTATCCTTAGGGTTCTTACTAAGGCTTTCACATCCTAGTTTCCAAAGGTTGACTATACCTTTCCTCTGATACCAACTATAAGAACCCATAATTTAAATACATTGTTATTACTTCAAAATTGAAGCACACTTATTACAATATATAACAAAACCATGAAAGGACCGTATAGGTATAGTGTCTTTAGAAACTGGGAAACATAAACAACTGGTTCATAAATAATCTACTCTATCTCCCAATTATTTCATCATATATAGAGTCCCTTTTGGCATATCCTACTTAATACCCTTCTTCTTGACCTGGGGAAAAGAAAACATACAAAAGGATGAGCTCAAATGCTCAGTAAGGGTAAACAAAAGAAATATCAATCATAAGAACATAACATTTTGGAAATCTTAACCTGCAAAAGAGATCATAATATCATGACATGGGATCAATAATAATAGTCAAATGTAATCCAAATAATCATAACTTAAAACAAGAAACTTTGTGTCATACACACATAATCATAGAGAATCATTTCTTAGTAGTCAAGACTCATTTCCAAGACTATCTTAGTAGACAAAGTCCATTTCTGAACTGAGTTCACTCCTCGTTTCAGTCCTGTATCACTAAACCGTATTAACCTACTGTTCCAGGCATGTATATCTCATGAGATATAAATCTTTACCCAATTCATTGGAGGGATATATAGGTCCCACCCATCTCATAATGATACCATTCTTATGTGTGCCACAAGATCATAAATCATACATCATAGCATAACCCATGTAATAAAAATGGGATTCTTAAACATCATGCCATCAGAACATAATCCATATAAGATAAAAGGACATCATAAAAATAATTCCATCATAAAATAATAAAATCAATTTAAAAATAGGGATAGAAAAAAACCCTATATTATCTTAGATGGAAAATAATTTTGATAAAACACTTGAACTTCATTCTTGAGGAAAATATCCTTTCTACTTCAAAAACATTTTTCTTTTCTTAACATGTCACATAATTTTAAACTAAAAGAAGTTGATTAAATATAAACTTGAAAACCTGTAAAGGAATCTTCATGGAAATAATGTTCTAAAAATCCATTCAGGTCGTATAAGTTAAAAAAACATTCTTCTCATACTTTGGCCGGAAAAGTCAAAAAAGTACCTCGTACTAAAAACGACAAAAGATTCCTTTCATATCTTTTACTAAAAACCTACCAATGGCTAAAACTGGATTTAAAAAATTGTAGGAGGATAGAAATAATATTACATATTGAGGAAACATGGATGTGGATGATAAATATTCCCCAGTAAATTCTGAAGTATAAACAATCTCGGATAAAAATGAGATTGCGAGATTTTCCTTTACCTTAGGTCCGATTTGATTCGTATGTGTCTAAACCTCCTGTATAATGATTTAAATAATGTTATTGACTTATTAAAAAATTTTACTCATTGTTATTATATCATATATGGTCATGTTCTTAGCTTCTTATTAGTAATATTGCATTGTTACTTGTTATTCGGGTGTTTATTTTCTTTTTGTTCTTATGCGTGTTTTGTCGAATAAATCCTTATTCTTCTTTTTAGGTTATAGATAACTCATTTCCAGAATGGTATTTGTGTAATATATATCATATTTATTCATTAAATTCATTTATATAATCATTATGCAATGAATATCATGTAGAACGAGTCGTATCACATCGTGGAGACGGTAGGCCGTACGTATGCACGAGCGATGATATCGTTCCCATGATCGTGGAATTGTATTGAAGTGTATGTATACTATTTCAGAATCAATATCAATTTAAAATAATCATGTATACTTATTCTTTATACCATTATACCCATCCAAGTAAGGTGGTGGTGGAAAACATATTACACCACGGCATGGAGATGGTATTCCGTACGTACGCACGCGCGGTGATTTCATTTTCCGTAGGATGGATAGAAGGTGAAATAGTGTTGTTTCATATTTATAATAACATATAAGTATATTATTGATACTGATGTTATTACATCATAATGAAATAACATATTAAGAATAAGTTGAAGAAGAAAGAAATTGTAAAGGATCGGTAATGGATATTACCTCTTCTTTGACGTGCCTCTTCTTAACCTCCTCTTAAGGCACTAGGGATGGTCTTTTAAGAATACCAGGACCTCTATGATGTTTCTAGGAAAGTGGAGAAGAGAATTTTTTAGGTTTTTGCAGAGCTTGACGGCTCAAAGTGGTGTGAGGAGGAGAGGGAGGAGGTGCCCTTTTATAAAGGAGGAAAGGGGCACCTTTGGAAAAACTAAAAATATTATTTTATTATAAAGTCATATTCGGTTTTTAATAGCTCAAAATTGATTTATTTCGAAGCTAAGGTGGGTATGGGTATAAATAATCTCATCCAATAGAATTTGGATAAGTTTAGGTTACTATTTTAACCTTATCATTTAGATTTAACTTTAAGTTAAATAATTTTACTTTTACCGTGTCTTCTTGTTTTCTTATACTATAAGGTTAATAAACTTACTATAACAAGACAAACGAACCCCAAGTTGTTTATTATTAATATATATAACCTTATCTAAGTCATTTGGCCAAACATTATATTTTTATAAATAAAATAACAATTAATAATATAATATTTTTTTAAAAAACTATTTTATGTCTATTTTGACACTATTTGATAATTAATTTTTGTGAAAATCATAACAACATGATTAGTTCTAAAAAAGTTAATTAAATCAATAATAACATGTCATATTAACCTAGAAAATTAGTTTAATTCATAAAAAGTTTCAAATTACATTTATTTGGGTATTTATAACAACAATTATGTCAATATTTCATTAATAAGATAATTAATGCATCATCATTGTGTCATAAATAAATTAAATTATTTAATGTCTAAAAATCATAAATAAAACACCATTATGTATTAAATATTTTTAGCTTTCTAATTAATATTTATAGTCGAATTTATCTTTTGTATAACCTTATATTAAAAATGTTTTAGTTATTAAACTTTGATTTTAACTATTTTAACTCTTCTTTAAATAAAATAATATTAAATGTCCTAATCTAATCCAAGTGGACCTAAAGGGTAATATTTTATCCCTAAGATTGTTTTTGGTCGAATTACACTTATCCAATAGAATTAGGACATGTTTTAGGGTAATAATTATATCATTTTTACCCTTAATTACCCTATTTACTTTTAACCGTGGAAAATAAAAGTAAAAAGTTACTATTCACCAAAAATTATTTTCATCTCATTGAACCATATTTTACTTACTGACATCAACTGTGTCTCTCGGATTTTTGAAATTCCATTCACAGAAGCAGTAAAATTAAGTTTTATGTAAATTTTCAAATTCTCCTAGGAGGTGGGTAAAAGGCAGTCAAAAGTTCAATAAAATTTTTATATATCTAAAATTATTATAAAATGACTCCAATGAATTACATTGAACTTATATAGGTATTATGTATCAATTTTGACCTAAAATAAATTTAAATAAAATAAATAATTATTTAAATAAAAAGTCGGTTTTTAAATAGTAACCCAGTGTTTTCACTATTCATCAAAAATTGATAGTTTTCAGAAAAATACCAAAATTTTACCCTAGGCTAATTTCAATATTCCAAATCCAAAAATGAAGTCCATTTTGAAAAATAAAATTTATAAAAATTAAAAAAGTGGTTATTACTATTCATAACGGCTAGTTTTAATAATATTTTAATAGCATATCGTTGTTTAGTGAAACTTGGTATTGTTTACAACGCAAGAAATCAAGGAAGGCCACGATTTGATGTAAAGCAAGCCAAGCTAGTGTTGTGTGTAGTGAAAGATTCCTTTGATGATGTATAAAAACAAAATATTTCTCATAAAAATCTCGGGTGTTACAGTAGGGGTGTCCCTGGGGGTGGGAGGGCTATCCACGGGGATGGCGGGGCTGTCCAGAGGGGTAGGGGTGTCTAGGGGTGGACGGGCAGTCCATAGGGGTGGGGGGCTATCCAGGGGGTACGATGTGTCCATGGGGGTGGGAATGCAGTCCACGAGGGTGGGGGTGTCTAGGGGGTTGGCGGGCTATCTACGGGGGTAGGGGTGTCCAGGGGGTGGGTGGGCTATCCACGGGGGTGGCAGGGTTGTTCAAGGGGTACGGGGTGTCCAGGGGTGGGAGGGCTATCCACGGGGGTTGGGGGTGTCCATGGGGCTGGGGGTGTCCAAGGGGGGTGGGGGCCAGTCGGGGGGTTGGGGGCCTGTCCAAGGGGGTCTGGGTGTCCAGGGGGTGGGGGTGTCTGAGGGGATGGGGGTCTCCGAGGGTGGTGGGTGGGTGTCTAGGGTGGTGGGCAGGCTATTCACAGGGGTACGGAGTGTCCAGGGGGTGGGTGGGCTGTCCACGGGGGTGGCGGGGCTGTCCAGGGGGTAGGGGTGTCTAGGGGGTGGGCGGGCTATCCACGGTGGTGGGGGGCTATCTAGGGGGGTAGGGGTGTCCATGGGGGTGGACGGCCAGTCCACGGGGGTGGTGGGAATGTCCAAGGGGTATGGGGTGTCTAGGAGGTGGGCGGGCTGTCCACAGGGGTTGGGGGTGTCCACGGGGGTGGGGGTGTCCAGGAGGGTGGGGGTCATCCAGGGCGGTTGGGGGGCTGTCGAATGGGGTCGGGGTGTCCAGGGGGTGGGGGTGTCCGGGGGGATAGGGGTCTCCGGGGGGTGGGGGTCTCTGGGGGTGGTGGGTGGGTGTCTAGGGGGGTTGGGTGGGCTGTCCACGGGGGTGGGGCTATCCAGGGGGTACAGGGTGTCCAGGGGGTGGGCGGGCTGTCCACAGGGGTGGCGGGGCTATCCATGGGGGTACGGGGTGTCCAGGGGGGCTGTCTACGGGGGTGGCGGGGTTGTCCAAGGGGTACGGGGTTTACAGGGGGTGGGTGCACTGTCCATGGGGGTGGCGGGGCTGTCTAGGGAGGTAGGGGTGTCTAGGGGGTGGGTGGGATGTCCACAGGGGTGGGGGCTATACAGGGGGTAGGGGGTGTCCATGGGGGTGGGCGGGCAGTCCACGGGGGTGGTGGGGCTGTCCAGAGGGGTAGGGGTGTCTAGGGGGTGGGTAGGTAGTCCACGGGGTTGGGGGGATATCCAGGGGGTACGGTGTGTCCAGGGGGTGGGCGAGCTGTCCATGGGGTGGGGGTGTCCGGGGATGTGGGTGGGTTGTCCATAGGGGTGGGGTGTCCAGGGGGTGGGTGGTCTGTTCATGGGGGTAGTGGGGATGTCCAGGGCGGTACGGGGTGTCCAGGGGGTGGGCAGGTTATCCACAAGGGTGGAGGGGCTGTCCACGGGTGTATGTGGTGTCTAGGGGGGTGGGAAAGTTGTCCACTGGGGTAGTGGGGATGTCTAGGGGTTAGGGTTGTCTAGGGGCAGGCGGGTTGTCCACGGTGGTGGGGGGAGTCCAGGGGGTAGGGGTGTCCAGAGGGGTGGGCGGGTTGTCCATAGGGTGGCGGGGCTATCCAGGGGGTAGGGGTGTCCAGGGTGGGTGGGCAGGCTGTCCACGGGGGTGGTGGGGCTGTCTAGGGGGGTACAGGGCGTCTAGGTGGTGGGAGAGCTGTCCACGGGGGTGGAGGGGTTGTCTAGGGGGTAGGGGTGGGCAGGGGGTGGGCAGGTTGTCCACGGGGTTGTGGGATGTCCAGGGGGGTATGGGTGTCCAGGAGGGTGGGTGGGCTGTCCACGGGGGTGGGGGCTGTCTGGGGGTAGGGGTGTCTAGGGGTGGGTGGGCTCTCCATGGGGGTGGAGGGACTGTCCAGGGGGGGTACGGTGTGTCCAGGGGGGTGGCGGGCTGTCCATGTGGGTGGTTGGGTTGTCCAAGGGGTACGGGGTGTTCAGAGGGATGGGGCACTGTCCAACGGGGGTGGCTAGGCTGTCCAGAGGGTACGGGGTGTCCAGGGGGTGGGAAGGCTATCCACGGGGGTGGCTGGGCTATCCAGGGTGGTACGGTGTGTCATGGGGGGTGGGCGGTCTGTCCACAGGGGTGGTGGGGCTGTCCAGGGGGTATGGGTGTCCAAAAGGGTGGGCGGGTTGTCCACGGGGGTGGAGAGGTTGTCCAGGGTGGTACGGGGTGTCCAGGAGGGTGGGCAGGCTTTCCAGGGGGTCGGGGGTGTCCAGGGGGTGGGCGGGCTGTCCACGGGAGTGGCGGGGCTGTCCATAGAGGGTGGGTGGGCGATCCATGGGGGTGGGGGGATGTTCATGGGGTAGGGCTATCTAGGGGGTGTTTGGTCTATCCACGGGGGTAGAGGGGTTTTCTAGGGGGTACGGTGTGTCCAGGGGTGGGTGGGCTGTCCACGGTAGTGGCGGGGCTGTCCACGGGGGGAACGGGGTGTTCAAGGGGGTGGGTGTGTTTTCCACGAGGGTGGTAGGACTGTCCAGGGGGTACGTGGTGTCCAGAAGTGTGGGCTGGCTATCCACAGGGGTGGGGGGGCTATCCATGGGGTAGGCGGTGTCCAGGGGGTGGGCGAGCTGTCCACGGGGGTGGTAGGGCTGTTTGGGGGGTAGGGGTGTCCAGGGGGTGGGAGGGCAATCCACGGGGGTGGAGGGGCTGTCCAGCGGGGGTACGGGGTGTCAGGGGGTGGGCGCGCTGTTCATGAGGGTGGATGGGTTGTCCAGGGGGTAAGGGGTGTCCAGGGGGTGGGCATGCTGTCCATGTGGGTGGTGAGGTTGTCCAGGGGGTACGGTGTGTCCAAGAGGGGTGCACGGGCTATCCATGGGGTTGGCGGGGCTATCCGGGGGTACAAGGTGTCTAGGGGGTGGGTAAGCTATCCAAAAGGGTGGTGGGGCTGTATAGGGGGTACGGGTGTCCAAGGGAATGGGAAAGTTGTCCACGGGGGTGGTAGGGCTTTCCAAAGGGGTAAGGGTGTTCGAGGGGTGGGCGGGCTATCCACGGGGGTGGGGGCTGTCCAGGGGGTATGGGGTGTCCAGGGGGTGGGCGGGCTGTCCACGGGGGTTGGTGGTGGTGTCCACGGGGGGTGGGGGTGTCTAGGGGGTGGGGGATGTCTAGAGGGTTGGGGCTGTTCAAGGGGGTCGGGGTGTCCAAGGGGTTAGGGTCTACGGGGGGATGGGGGTCTCCAAGGGGTGGTGGGTGGGTGTCCAGGGGGGTGGTTGGCTTTCCGTAGGGGTGGGGGGAATTCCAGTGGGTAGGGAGTGTCTAGGGGGGTGGGTGGGCTTTCCACGGGGGTGGAGGGGCTGTCCAGGGAGTAGGGGGTGTCCCGAGGGGTGGGCAGGCTATCCACGGGGGTGGGGGTTGTCCAGGGGGTAGGGGTTTCCACGGGGGTGGGCAGGTTTTCCACAGAGGTGGGGGGGTTGTCTAAGGGGTAGGGGGTGTCCTGGGGGTGGGTGGGTTGTCCATGGGGGTGGGGGGTGCTATCTAGGGTATAGGGGGTGTCCATGGGGGTGGGCGGGCTATCCACAGGGGTGGCAGGGATGTCCAGGGGGTAGGGGGTTTTCCGGGGGTGGGTGGGATGTCCATAGGGGTGGGGGCTATCCAGGGGGGTAGGGGGTGTCCACGGGGGTGGTGGAGGGCTATCTAGGGGGTAGAGGGTTTCCAGGGGGTATCAGATGTTGAGGGGGGTATCACATGTTGACTTTATGTAAATTAGTGTATGAGGTGTATGTGTGATATGTGAATTAACAAAGTGTGGTTAATATATGGGAATTAAGAGTGATGCAGGACTTGTATGGGCATTGAGTTTGATGTGTTATTTTAATGGCATCATGTATGGTGTGATTATTAAATGAGAATATGATGGGATGTGGGAAATGATGGTGTATGATGCTTCTAATATGGGTGTTATGGGATGATTGTTGCTGTGGAAAAACCATAATATTGATACCTTAGGTCAGGAAGTGATGAGGTAGGTAATTACTATGGGGGCAGTTCCCACAGAAGGGATCGATTAATTATATTAAGTAGTTGGGGTATTCTAGGAATGTGGGAATGATACATCTACATTCAAAGTAATATCAAATTTTTGGGACAATGAAGATCGGGCAGTTGAGATGGAGGAGATTTTTGGTCTGTGTATAGCCAAAATAGCATAAGGATGAGCTATTATATGTTTGGGATATGGAAAGGCACATATATTTTTCATGGATTTAAAATAATTGAGGGTTGGGAGTTTACATCCCCCCAATCCCACTGCACACCCCCCCTACAACCCCCACCTCCCACTGCACACCCCCCTACAGCCCCCCCTGCAGTCCCCCTCCTCCATCTCCCCCTGCAGCCCCCCTCCTCCCACATTGCACACCCCTTCACCCCTTGCATCCCCACCCTGCACACCCCCTATAACCCCCTTCCCCACTGCACAACTGACTACATCCAACCCCCTCCCACTGCACTTCCTCCCCACTCCCACTGCACACTGCCTACAATCCCCCTCCCACTACACAACCCCCATACAACCCCCTCCACTGCACAACCCCCACCCTCCACTGCAACCCCCCTCATGTCGCCCCAGCCACCCCCTCCCACTGCACAACCCCCCCCCCCCACACACACACACCCTACAGCCCCATACAGACCCCTCCCACCCTACATCCCCCTCCCCCCTACCGCCCCCACCCCCCACACAGCACACCCCCCCACACATCCCTTGCAGTCCTCGCCCTGCACAGCCACCCCCTACAGCCCCCCCCCCTACATCCCCCCACTGCACATCCCCCTATAGCCAAGCCCCCTCCCACTACACATCCCCCCAATTCCCACTACACCCCCACCCCACAGCCCCCCTCCCACTACACCCCCCCCCCAACAGCCAACCCCCCTCCCACTGCACAGCCCCCCTCCCATTCCCTCAAAAATAAATTATGAAATGGAGACCCATAGTAGGTCTCCCAACCATTTAAGAACTCACTACCATGTTGGATCAATATAAAAAGACATCACTAAAATATCACTATAAGACATAAACCATGCTTCTAATCAAAAGGGTCTCAATAGAACACCTAAAAGGAACTCTATGTAGTGGAATGATGCACAAAGGAATTCTATGCAATGACATAACATTCTATAGATACAAATTTATAAACTGGAGGAATCATCATTTGAATAGATATTCTACTAGAGGAATCATGTGTTATGTTAGGGGAAATATGCTACACTGTGTTATCATCTATTTGAGGTGGAAGAACAAACACTTACTTGAATCAAGTGTGGATCATAGGTTGGGAATAAGGGTTCACAAAGAATAGGGGGGCTGTCGTTTAGGGATAATCAAAACAAAAAACAAAAAACAACCTTGTCTTGAAATAAATCTGAATGAAAAATGGAATAAATGGAGGTAGAACATAAAACTAAGTTATAAATTAAAGATTTGATGTCGAAGAACAAAAAATCAATTGTTGGGTTTACACGCTGGAACAATGGAGATCTCGTTTAGGGTGCAATGTTGGCGGATCTGGATTGGAATTGGGTGTTGTATTTGTGGCATTTTATCCCAACGGTTTTTAAAAACTATTGGGAAATATTATCAAAGATATCCCAACGGTTTGTAATTTTGTTTTATGAATGTCATCCTTCTTAACCTTCAGTTGATGGTACCCAAATCATAATTAAATCTTGGAAAAATACCGATCTCCCTGGAGATGATCAAACAAGTCATTGATATGAATAAGTGGATACTTATACTTAACAATAATGTTATTCAAAGCTCTATAATCAATGAAAAGTCTCATGAAACCATATTTCTTTTTAACAAAAAAAAAATAGGAGCATCCCATAGTGAAGTGATATGATGAATGAATCCCTTATCAACCAACTCCTGTAACAGATTTTTCAATTCAATAAGTTCCACTTAATCCATTCGATAAGGGAGTTTCAGAAATAGCTTAGCATTAGGAACTAAGTCAATGGTAAATTCAACTTCCTAAAAAGGAATAACACTATAAAACTCGTCATAAAAAACATTTAGATATTCATTTACATATATTACATCATTAATATGAATAGTTTCCTTGTTTTCAATAATACGTGAAAGATAAATTTCATTTCCATATTTTAATAGTTTCTCATCATCCTGAAATATTATAAATGGTATGGGTTCATTATTGTATAAAAACTAAAACCCTTTTTGGAAGATAACTTATTTAGATCTACAATCAATATTATCATTGTAATCAAAAATAAAATCCATACATATAATAACATCAAACTCTTCTAAGGGAAAAACAATAAGGTTTGTAGGTAATTTATTTCCATAGACAATAACAGGAAGATTCTTATAGTTACTTTTTTTATTTAGTAGTTCCCCATGGTGTTTTAACCAAAATTTATAGTTTCATTTCTTGAGTTTAAATTTCCAATTTACAAGAAAATTTCTCAGAAATAAAGAAATGTGTAGGCCTAGTATCAAACAAAACATTAGGAAAATATGAGGAAACAAACAATGTACCTAATACAACTTCATTGGATGAACCAACATCTGCCGACGTAGTTGCAAAGGATTTCACTACACCTTTCTTCTTATAATCTAGTTGTTTCCATCATTTAAATCCTTTTTTGGGTAGGTATTTTCATAATGTCACATCTCACCACATTTAAAATACTTTACAATTTTATTATCATAATTAAACTTAAGATCATTTTCATTTCAATCTCGGGCCGTATTTACAAACTTACCACATAAAAAATACCTCCCAGATTTGTTAAGGCATTCCCCAGAGTTTTGTTTACCACACTTCCCCCAAACTAGAAACTGAATTTTCTTACCTTCATATTTCATTGATTGATTCTTACCCATATTCATCCATATTGACCTTTTATTTTGATTTTTTTCAAAGTAAACATGATCATCAGCAAAATCCATTTATACCCTCTCAGCACATCGAATAAGTTTCTCATAACTTTTGAATTCATAGGATTCCAATTCCCTTCAATATATTTGCTTCAATCGTGAGTAAAAAAAAATTGATTTTACTATCAAGATCCTAAATAATATTTAGAGTGCACCTTTACAATCGATTGGATTTTCCTTCATACATGGCCACTGAATATTCCTCATTTTTTCAATTACAAAATTTGATTTTCTATCTTAAGTCAAACCACCTTAGGAAACTACTTTTCAAGAAACAGATTCTTAAATTAATCGCATTTCAAGGCATCAATCTCCTTTCTATCCCTGATATTCTGGAACATTGACCACAATTGATCGGATTCATCTATGAAAAGATAAATAAAAAAGACAAATTGTTTGATTATATGAAAACCCCATGATATCAAATATCTTTTCAATGGATTTAATCCACCCTTCAGCCACCACTGGGTCAAAAGATCTACTGAAAGTAGGAGGGTGTTTCCTCATAAAATATTCCACTATTATCATGTTCTATTGTGTTAGTTATGATTATTATTTTTCATTAATTCCACCACCATTTATATCCTATATCAACTGATCCATTACTATCAAAATTGATCAGTTCCAATTCCCACCATTCTAGGTTGTGGATTTGGAAATATATCATCCTCTAGATGCCTCCCTACTTCATCTTCCTTGTTTCTTATGAGGAAAATCCTTCTAAATAGACATATATTAGATGAAGCAACATGGTAATCATTAAATTATATATCATTTCAAATTAACCATAAGGTAAAAATAATTTTTTTATTCTATTAACATCATACTAACCCCTAAAGTTATCTAAATCGTTCTCTAATGCCAACTATAAGGTCTCAACCTTAAACATTACATAATCTAGTAAATTATTTTAGAATTTAGTTTCTTAAATTCCCAAAGATCTTTTTGGTTATATTTTTAAAGAATTAAAAAATAATTTATACATATAAACCCACTAGTATATAAAATAATTAATACTAAAATAGTATCAATTTTTTCAATAATACAAAAGTTTTAAATAAAACATGAAATATTTTCATAAAAAATCTTCACAATACTCATCTTGGCCTATTCATTTATCTTCAACATCCTTAAACCCTGTGAAAAACATTTTAAAACTTTTTATGAGCACAAAAAAAACACAGTAAGGTACATAAAAAGAAGGAAATAAACCATTTGTTCATGAATACTTATAAACATATGAAATAATTTTCACAAAGACATAATTCTCGTTCATAAAGTGTTATATACTTACCTTTTTAAAACAAGATATTTCCATAACACATAAATAAACTATTTTGGTAACTTGTGGAGTTACTTATATAATATTGTAACCCTCATGCCTACCATATGATTTGTAACACTCACAGCTACCTTACAATATAACCTTCATGGGTACCTTATGATGCAACCCTCACAACTACTTGATGGTGTAACCATCGTAGTTGTACTTGGAATAACCATTACGTTCAACTTACAACATAAACATATCCAATGAATTGGAGGGAGATATAAGTCTCACCCTTCATCATAAAAAATTCCCAAGAACTAGAATATAATCATAAAACATAAACACTTTCATCATAAAAACATTTCTTGAAGAAAATCACTTTTTTTAATTAATATTGAGCAAATACAAAGGAAAAAAATTTAAATTAAAATAACCATAAAATTTTGTAAATAAGGATTAAAAAATAAATATTCAAGAAATATGGATAATCTGATCATACCATATAATTTAACAAGAAACATTCTTTTTGAATCTTGTAAAAGGAGACATTAAATGGGATTTTAAAAGGAAAGTCACCTACCCTGGGTTTAACTTCCTTCAAACATGTTCAAAACTACTGTATAATGCTTTAAAAAGTGTTATTAATTTATTAATATATTCATATTTATAATACCTTATATGATATTTTTATAACATCTTTCCACCCATTTATTGATAATATTTTATCATTTTTATTATTTCAGGTGTGTTTATTTCATGGTTTCCATGGTTGGTTCATTAGGGTTTTCTTATCGAATGGAAGGAAAAAAATAAAAGTTGAAATAAATTTTATTAATATGTTTCTAGAATTTTAAATGATACCATATATCATTTTTTTATATGAGGATGATTTATTTGATAAAATATTAATTAAAATGATTTAATTTATTTTGGTGGTTTTTACGACCATCGTGAACTTATATCATTTTATTTAATGTCATATTTATCTATTAGTTCTAGGACATTAAATAACTTGTAATATGTATAATAAAATATTATTTAATCATAATAATGGTTTTATACCAAAATTTTGGGCAGTAAAATAAAATTAAAATACATCATCCATGTTGATGGTAAATCGATACATCACAAATAATGTTTTCATTTTTTAGAATAACATGAGAAGAGGAGTGGTTTGATGTAGGATATTCCATTAACCTAATAATATTATAGTATATGTAAGATACTGGAGTTATAATTTCACTTTTATGAGGGTAGGTGATAAGAGAATAATAAAATAAAATAAATTTAAAATAAATTTAAAAGAAAATGAAAGAGGATTTTACCTCTTGAACTTCTTTTCCTTGAGAACCTCCTTAAGGAACTTGGTTTTGGCCTTTTGGTGAGACCATAAGGTCTTGGATGTAGGAAGAGGATTGAAAAGGTAATTGGGTATAAATTAAACAAGATAAAATACTTTGAAGGTGTGAGGAGAAGAGGTGGTGAGGGGTGGTATTTATAGGGGAGGAGAGGAGTTTTTTTATTTTATATATTAGTTTCTTATTTTGGCTCAAGACTATGAATAGTTTGAACCTTATCACTAAATATATTAAAATAATTAAGGATAGTTCAATATTTTGGGATTACATCAGCCATACATCATTGATGAATCAATAATTCATGAATTTGTTAAATACCGTAAATTACTATATTTCACTATTCACCAAAAATTCAACTATTTTAGAAAAAATGTAAAAATTCACCCTAACCATTTTTTAATGTTTATAATTCTAAAAACGAACTCCATTTTATGAAAATAATTTTCTAAATATTATAAATTTAATTTTTAATTAAAGCCATCATTTTATTAGGAAAATACAGATTTTAAAATTATAACTAGTTTTATGACACTTTGAAAATTTAATTAAGGTCTCATAAAATTATATTATAATAATAAGATAAGAAAATATTATTTTATGGATCTATTTTATGAAGATAACTTTTCATTTAAATCATTTTATTAATTATAAAATTGTAAATAAAAATTTATGTGTCACAAAAATATCAACACTTAATTTATTATTTTCAAAACATGTATTTAATTATTCCATGATATAAATATATCATATTTTCGCTTATAAGATACATAAATTTTATTTATAATTTCATAGTTGAGGTTACTATTCTATTTTTTTTATTCTTCGATTTTTATAAATACCACTTATTTCATTATACATTTACAATGAATTTAACTATTTAATTCCATAATGAAAAAAAATTAAAAGTACCTAGGTTATTATATTTATTTATTTTTTCCTATATAAAAAAATTAGTGAACATCATCCCTTATTTTTACAAACTATGACCTCCATAAAGAGACATTTTTTGTTTATCATTACCACCTTTCATGGATGGTATTGATGTTGGTAATGATTAATAAATATTACATATATGATATAGTTATGATTATGAAATTTTAACTTAATATCAACCATCACCCCATTTCATGCATTGAGAAACAAGAATGATAAACATACATACATGTGGATTCTCGTTTCCACAATGAAATATTTTTCATTTTTTATTTAGATTTTCATACACTATCTAAAAACAATAAATTTGGATCAAAAAATAAAAAATAAAAAATATATATAAAAATTATTCTATTAAAATTCTATTATTTCAAAATAAACACCATCTTAACCATACTTGCCAACTGAGTTAAAGCGTGTTTAAGTTTGAGTCAGTTTAATCATCTGCATGAACAATACTTTAAAATCTGATTATGGATGACTATGGGTAAATGAAAAATAATATTGCTATAATATATTAATAGAATATGGATTATATTATTATTCTTAAAATATTATGTTAAGTATTTATCTTAATATTAATGTGACATTTTTATTTTCTAAAATTATAAAAATAAGCAGTTATCAATTTGGTTTTCACATAATGTACCCAAAAAACATATGGAATGGAATAAGAGTATTTTAAATCAATATAAGTTTTATATTATAGAATCACAAATTATATATCAATAACTAAATTGGTATAAAATGATGGGTAATGATATCAATTTTTTTAAAAGGTTGAGGTTCAAACCCCCTTTATTAAACATAAAAAAGAGAGAATCCCTTTTGAGAACTGGGTGAATAGGGAACCCATACAAAACCAAAGGCACAGAATCCTTTGAGAAACATGACCAAAATGTAAAAAAATAGTCATGAGTTATCTAAGTTTGTTTGATAAGATGTTAGAGTGTGGTCAACTAAGAAAGGAAACAAGGTAATGATTTTTATCTCAAAAACATATCTTTGAGACATGCTTATCTTATACACAATGTTCTCATCTCAGCGGTGTAACACATACCCCTTTTTAATATTTTTATCTTGATTATTTTATTTACATGAAATTAAATTTTCTATTCAATGTTATACATTTCATGGTGTTTTTATTCAAAAATAAAAAATATATAAGGATTTTTCATCTTAACTCCTCTTTATTAAGACATGTTTTAATGTTATAAAACAATTTCTTATTTATATAGTGTATATACTTACAAATAATATATTTTGAAATATAAAATATTAAATCAACGTTATTTAAATAACAATGTGATTTTTATTCTTTTGGTGACATTTGATTCAAAAATTACTAAATCTGTAAAGGGCATTCTTGACTTAATTTCTCATTATTGGGTCTCAATCACTCATCTTTTTCTATTATCCTTTGTCATTGATCTATTCTAAAATATGATGATTTTAGGATTTATTCTACCTTATTTTATGGGTAAATCATGTTTCACACTAAATTATTCCTTCATAGTTATTTTAATGTTTCCATAAAATTTATTTTTATTATGACTAATTACAATTACTTTTAAAGGGTTTTTATTCCATATCCATAGTTTTACATCCTAAAAAATTTATATTTTTAATTTTAAAATCCCAAAAAAATTATGTACAATGATCATTTTGGTCCCCTTGTTTTATTTTGAATCAATGTTTTTTTAATCATTTTTAGTGACATGGGCTTTCAACAAGGTTATTTCAAAATGTTCAAATGGTTTTTCCATCCTTTCAAAATGAAAAGTTTTATCATCCACTAACATTTTATTTTGATAATATTTATATATATTTTTCAATTATCCTTGATTAAGGATTCTATAAAATGTAAAAAAATAATTTATTTTCACTTCTCTTTTTTAAAACTTTATGTCCTTTTCATTTCTCCATTTTTAAATATTCATTTAAAATTAAAAGTTTTTAAAGTACTTTAACATGTTTTTTTGAATAATTTATGACTTTTAAAAGTATTTTTTATCAATGATTCTTTTGAAACTAAAATGTTTCAATGTAATTTCACTTATCCTTTTTTATAACCATTATTTCTTTCTAATAATTTTTTATTTGAAACTCTTTATATTAATATTTACAAAATTCTTCTCTTTCTCTCCAAAAATATTTTTTTAAAAGTAATTTTCATTTCAATGTTTTAAAAGGTTTTGTGAAAACATTTGTATTTTTACATATATTTTCCCTCCAAGGATTCTCCTTCAATAAGTGAATTTTTCATCAAAATATATTTTATCACGATACGATCCCTTTCGAAAATTGATATTTTTTATATCTTATGATTTCTTAAATTTAAAATATGTGTTTTTTTAATGGTTTAAGAAACCCATTCATTTTCTAGGTTTTTTTATATGATGATTTCAAAATATCATGAAATCCATTAGTTTTTATATGGGTTTGTTTATAATTTGATTATTGCTTTCATTATCATGTGGAACACGAATATATGGATTATGAAAAGGGTGGGACCTATATCTCCTTCCAATGCATTGGGTAAAGATTTATATATCATGATATAAAAATTTTCTGTGAAAAGGTTAGTGAGTAAAAGGGTGATTTTGATGGAATTGATATATACTCACAATTTTTTGTGTGAAAAGGTTAGTGAGAAGAAAAGTTAATGAAGGGTGAGTATGGTGGTGACTATCTCTACTCACAACTTTACATGTGAACAAGTTGTCAAGTTTTCAAGTTCATAATGATAAGAAATCCTATGTTTAGGATTGCGCCACATATTTATGTTTTTTTATCATGTTATGCCACATTTTCAATGTTTTTTCCATTTTATTCCATATATTTATGCTTATTCTCATGACAGTGTTAAGATCTCATGGATCATGCTTATTAAAACATGTTTTTTCACTCTTTTGATTCATATATTTTGAAATTCCAAGTTATATGCCATGATTTATGATATATGATTTACTGGGTATGAATATTCTCATGTATCATGATTATACACATAAGATCATATTATGATCACTTGTGATATTTTTCTTGTTATCTCCATTGTTTACCCTTAATAACCATATGAGTTCACCTCTTTTATATGTTTACCTTTTCGATGTTTATGAATATGATTAGATCAAGTGAGATATCTAGAAAAGGGACTAAAGGAGAATAATTATAGATAAATTTCCATAAATATAGTAAAATAAGATGTTTTGTAGTTAATCTCCAATATATATAACCTTTTTTGTCATTGGTTTATACCACTATTGTGATATATATTATTTAAATCATGATATCAGTGTATTTGAGGTCCCAGGCCCAGTTCACTCATAAGTAACCGTACCCAATTGGATATATAGCCTTATGCATGCCTCCTCGTATGCCCAAGGCTACCAACTAGTAGTGATGGTATTAGATGGTATGGTGGGGAGATTAAACCCTCATGATCAAATAGTGGAATAGTTGTATAATAATAATAATTAATAGCAAAATCATAATAAATAACCAATAGTGGAATAGTGATTCCTCCAAATACAATAAAATAACAATAATAATAAATGGAAGAACTACATTGAGTGTAATATATAAAAATTATGATCATGTCATGCTATATAAAATAGGGTTAGGGGGATAAAAGAAAAAGTCATGTACATCATACTACTCAAAAATGAACGAATCGCCCAAAAGTTATCTCCATTAGAATCACAGTTATAAGCTCGGTCCTCGGCTCCAGCACTCCAACCTAGTATAGAAAATATCACATGTCCATAGCTGGGAACTTTCCATTATCTCAACCTGCTTCCATCAATTTTTTCTAGGTACCAGATAGCGGACCATACTAGGTGTGATATATACTCAGTATGCCACCTCCAATTGTATCTATAACAAATCTAGTTAGTTAATATGAATTGTATTAGTGTGAAGGTATCATAGTAATAAATCTATAAATGATACTATAAACAACCCAATAAAAAAGCATATGTGGTGTTAAGAAATATATAAATTATGAAGAACATTATACAAGAGTAATAATCAACTATGGAATATGTCAGGTGTATCAAGTTTCAAACCTACAAGGGCTAGGTCTTGAGAACATTGATAGAGGCATCCTCTTTAATTCCATAGAGATCCTTTATTATAATGTAAAGATGCATGGGCCCGAAACCTAGGTTCCATGGCCAAGGTGTCCTCTTCAGGTCTGAGGAGCATCTCTATCGGTACTTATTAAAGACTTGGGTGGAGCCCATGGAGTAAGTTTGAGGTGGCCCAAGAAATATGGATCCAATTAATTATCCAAGACATCCAATTTAAGTAAATCGTCAGTGACATACTGCAATGTTGGTTCCATACCAGAGTATCTATCATTGAACATTTATATAAGGGGTTAAGGGGTCATGTTATTGTCCATTCCATTTTTATCAATTTTATTCATCACATTCATTTCATTAATCAATTCACTTTTAAGTAATAATAGAAGAAACATGATAATTTTCATGCCACATCACCAATTATTTACATTAAATGCATAAAAATGTATAATCAATCTCATTTCATAATAATCAATTAATCCATTTCATCACCCCTTTAATTTACAAATGAAAAGTTTCCATAAGAGGTAATTATACTTTAACATTTTATTTTAATTCGTACATGGTTTCCACTCATGGGTGTCAAGATCAAATCACCCAACAGTGTGTCATAGTCAAAGGAATTCAAATGAACCTGCCTAAAGGGGTAGTTCAGGTAGAGTTCGATGACCTCAATCATTTTCAAATGGGAAATATAACATCAAATATGTTTTAAAAAATTAAATATAATGTATTACTCATTTTATAAGAAACACCCAGAAATTACGATGTGCGGTACTACAACGCAAGATATAAACATCAAGATATTCAATGAAATTTTATATACCAAACACCATAGATGGGTAGTAGAATCCTTGTCCATCATAGGACTATAACTCTATCATAAATTGATGAAAATAGAGAAATATACAAATAACCTAAAAATAGGTTATATTATCTTGTAAGTATTTATCATTCCATACGGTGAAAGATTCAAAGAGAGAGAAAAAGAGGATTGAATACCTTATAGATACTAATCCAATGTGAAGAACAACACATGATTTAAAGATATAATGAAGGAGTTATCAAAAATCCTAGTAAAGAGGGAGAATATTCTAATAAGAGGGAGGGGGATTCTATTCATGGGATAATTAAAGGAGGAAGAATAATGAATTAACTTAAAAGTGATGAGGGGTAAAATGGGAATTTCAACCATTTTTATAGGGTACATGGTTTGGTCACACGGTTAGTCAAACCATGTTCCAATGATGTAGACCTGCTTCCTAGGGTGTCTTCCCTTCACATGGCTAGGTTCATGGTTTGAAAAACTATATATAGCATGTGTGTGCTCTCTATCCAAGAGGAATACCCCCTAACACGGTTAGATAAATTGTGTGATAACCATGAGTTTCACCTCAGCGCACGGTCCATTGCGGTCACCATTTGCACGGTTCCTACTATTTCCTGTCATTTTCTAAAATAATAAAACCATAGTTAGAATCTTATTTCACTTATGAATCTTTTAACTATAAAGTATTTTTATGTCTTAAAACTTTATGCTTAAACATGGTATTATTTAACAACAATTACATTTCTCTATAAATCCTTCATAATGATTCATAAAAAGCTTATGATTAACCAAACATATCCCCTAGGAGTGTCAATTCAGGAGTGAAACAAGGCCCATTGTCATATACCAGGAAACCATGGGTCAAGACCGAAACTCCTTGTTGGATTTTTCACTCCTAGGTACATCTGTGCCAAAGCCACATCCACTTGTTCGTATCCAGATAGGGATTTATTTTTTTGGAAACCACTTACTTAATATTTCACCAAAATACTAGGAATTTTTCCTATATTTAAACTTCTCTATAGGGTTATTTAAAAAGTTTTAATAGCCTAATTTCCACAAATAACTAAACCTATCCTTTGATACCAACTATTACATCCTGCATATTTATTACATAACTTTTCATTACATTTTACAAATAGAGGATCTTTAAAGTTTAGTGTCTTGGAAATCAAAAACATAAAACATGAAAACATAAAACATTCTTCAAATCCACTTGTAAGTCTTCATCATAGGTTCATCCTAAGTAAAATTACTGTATCTAATAACCTAGAGGCATACATCAAAGGAAAGGGTGAGAAGAAGACCTAGTAAAGAAAACAAGTGAAACAGTTTACATGTGAACTTGAGAGATATTAAAATAAACATGAGGGATATTATAAAGGAATGATAAAGAGGCATATAATAGAAATAATAACTTGAATCATAACTTGAATGTCACGAACCAACCCGGGTCGACCCTGAGCCGGTCACCCGATTCGGTCTGCGACATGACCCGAAGGGTGTTCCTGTTCCCCACGGGCTGGAAACTAGTGTAGGGCATCAAAATTCAACTATTGGGAATTATTTTTCCCATGAGAAAAAGATAAAAAGATAAAAAAATTGACGATAAAGATAAAAACTAGCAGTTGAAAGAGAATAAAACCGAACATACCTCCTTGTGACCTCCTAGGTCACAACCCAACTCAAGACCACACTGCTCCAACATTGAGCAGCTGAACCAGGAACCTGCACGAGAAACTAAACCTTCAACTGGAAAGATATAATAGGCATGAGCACCGAGATGCTCAGTAGGGATGCCAAGAATAAACCACTGAATCCAACAATTCTCTTTTCTAAAACAGTCCACTGACACAAGTTTGAAATATAAATATAAAAGTGGGTTTTTCACATTTTAAAATATGCAACATGTTGTTCTCATTTAAAAACCCAACACACGCTACACACTATTTCCCAAAATCATTTTTCACTTTATTAATGAAATCCAAAATAGAAAAATACCAAAGATGGGCTAGAGTAAAACAAGTAAAAAGTGAAAACTGAAAATAAACTAGTACAGTGAAAAGTAAACAAGCAATGTAAATAATCCAGTAACCATGGGTGATCCTAAACATCCCTAGATTACCCCTGGACGTACTCAGTTTCGGAACCACCTGATGGCATATGGTGAAACTCCTAAGTCTATAACCAACTGGCTGCCCTAACTGACCAATCCAGTGGCAAAGCCCGCCTGGCCTAACAACAAATACAGGGGGTACCAACCTGTCTAATCGGGGTTGGTCAGCAACCATCACTCGACCATTTAAAAGATGCCCAGGAACTCATGGTGGTTATAATAATGTTGTGTAAGTAGGAAGGCCCTCGCACGCGTGACTTATATCACTGCACTTGCCTACCCCAAACACGGATGCTTCCTATGCATTCACCCATAAAGGGTTACCCTAGATAGGAGCACCCCATACACTTATATATATGCATATATGTCAAACATACAAAGTGCCAATCGGGACGTCACATCATTCAGTTATCAAAACCACTTTATTAAACACTTGGAGTTTTAAATCGAGCCTCTAGTTTTACATAATCAAATGTCTTTATGAAAACATTCCACAAGCTCTTCTAAAACAACTCTAAACACCACTTTTGTATTTAAAAATCCAAATGGGCACTTAGGTTCCAAGTTTCAAAGCATTGCAATAAAAGTCTTTAGTGATACTAC
Organism: Viscum album; assembly: GCA_963277665.1. NCBI lineage: Eukaryota > Viridiplantae > Streptophyta > Magnoliopsida > Santalales > Viscaceae > Viscum > Viscum album. The sequence goes on along the minus strand of OY728156.1, from coordinate 1,423,829,145 downwards.
GTTCAATTTTGTAAAAAAACAAACCAAGTGTTGCCTTACACCAGACACTCAACAAATACATATACACCAAAAGACAAGCGGGCATATACTCTTGGATTTCTTTTCAAACCAATTTAAATAACCGCACGAAGAGACCCACATCATTTAGAAAACAATAACCACTTATAAAACCAAGGACTCGAGAAAAATTCCAATTCAAAGAGACGCAAAATCATTTCTTCAAAAGCACTAAGTTCCATAAAACCAACCAACGTAGGACAAAAAAGTTCCATAAAATTCTTCTACCAGCAAACACCACTCAAAACATCCAACATTACCATTTTCAGATAAAGGCAGTTAGTTCCAACCAAGTTGGCAAGGTATAAACATGTGCATAATTAGAGGAACATCCAAAATCCATTTTTGATCAAATCTTTCAATAGGAAAACACTACCATAAGTTAACTACAAACAAACTAGAGGTGCGAAACATAATCTAAGATTTAATTAAAAAAAACACAAACATTAAATGGATTAAAACCTGGAGCAAGGGCATGGAAACACCTACACATAACCAAGGAACTATTTCAAGGCTATTTGTAACACTTTTAACCATCAAAGAAACACTTCAATGGATAAAATATCAAAATTATAAGGGTGTGAATAAAATTTTTAAATTAAATAAAACCATGAAAGTGCCTATGGAAAATTTTGGAAAGAGAGAAGGGATGGAAACACCTACCTCAAGAGCAGGACCCAGCCAAAGCTTTCTAACTCAAGAAAAAGCTCGCTAACCGCGTGCACCTGGAAACTATCTCCACACCCTAATGACATTCGGAAAAACAAGTCAGTGCGGCGAGGACCAACTCACAACCAAATAAAACCAGGGACCCTCAAACATCATAAAATTATCAAACTACGAGCGCGGAAACCAAGAGCAGGTTTAAGCTCTTACCTTGGATGATGACAACGCACCGAAACCACCTCGCCTTCAGTGGCGATTTCCGGAACACACACCAACGGGTCTCGAGTGGCCATTTTCACAACCTCGAAAGTTCGAAAAGAAGCTGACGGATGGAGAGGGACTCGGAGGGGGGGCTGGCCAGGGCACTGGCGCAAAAGAGAAGCGACCGGACAGCGGTCGGAAGCGGACCGAAACTGCCGGCAAGGAGAAGGGGGCCACGGGATGGGGAGGGCATGACTTCACCAGACCAGAGAAGGGGAGGGCGCGGCTTCGCCAGACTGCGGAAGAGGAGGTCGCGGCTTCACCGGATCGGGGAAGAGGAGGTCACGAGCGAACACGGAGGGCGACCGGAGGGCGAGCCGGATGGGGACACGGGGTCGGCAAGGTCTCGGGGATACATAGGGCGACCGGAGGGCGATCCGGACGGGGATGTGGGGTCGCGGGGTCGCGGGGATGCGGAGGGCGACCGGAGAGGTCGATCCAGACGGAGACGCGGGGTCACGGGGTCGTGGGGATGTGGAGGGAGACCGAAGAGGGTGAGCCGGATGGGGAAGAGGAGGTCGTGGGTAGAGAGGGCGACTCACGCAGGCATGGATGGAGGACCCGGGGGAGACCCAGGCGGCGCGACGGGAAATAGGGGGGGCGACGGGGTAGACTAGGGTTTTGAGTTTTTATTTTATTTAATAATATTAATAATAATAGTAATAATAATAATAAAAATACCATAATAATAACAATAATAAGAAGAATAATAATAGTAGTAGTAATAATAATATAAACAAATTTTCAATAAAAATAATACTAATAGAAATTTAATAACAATAATATTAATATCAATTTATTGATATTATTATTATCATTATATGCCAAAATAATATTATCGTGGCATTTTAAACATTTATAAAATTTAGTTATTTTAAGTATCGGGCAACCGCGCAGTCACCAGGGCCGAACTCATGGGCACCGCTAACGGTGTGGTGACCGCGCACAGGCCCGAGACCCACCGAAAACATCCCAGATTTAAAAAAAAAATCAAACAGAGACCCAACTAATCCTTGTCTAAACGATGCGAGACCAATAAAAGAATAAAATGATAGGCGTCTGTGGTCGGGGTGTGACATTGAAAATGTGGCTAAAACATTTAATTTAGACATTCATGAACATATCACCAAGTTCCAACCCCAAGGTGTCATAAAAATTACCAAGGTTATTCACCAAGGTATCGTAAAACTTGTCATCTCTAGATATTAATTTGTTTACCCAATGCATTAGAGCGCTATCAGGGCGCACCCCTAATATGTATTTATTTTCATGTGATCCACATAGATCATAATCAAACATTTCATAAATAACCCAAAGAGAATAAAAAAATGGGTTTCATGTCAAAATCGTGATGTTTAAAAAGTGCTTAAAAATAAGATCATTATGTCATTTATAACTTATGGAAAGAGAGAGAGAGGGATATATGTATGTCAATTCCATAATCAAATATATCAATTTTACATCTTGATGAATACCCCTAGAAATGAAATAGGTTTGGGTATTCATATAAATAAAATAAGATAATTTCTTGAGAAAAAGAGAGAGATTTTGAGACGAAAATTCTACAGCATAACAGCAATACAACATGGTTTTAGAAAACATTAAAAAGAGAGGGGACAGAGGTCACCCATTTATAAGAGAGTCATAATACAGTATAAGGACGGAATAACATGGAGATAAGAACATGGTATGGCTATTTGAATGATGTACCACATGAAAATAAAACTTGAAAGAAAAGAGAAGATGCGATTTCTTTTACGAAAATTCGGCAGCCTAACGGCATCACTTAAAAATTCAGAAACTCAATTGATGAGAGTGGAAAGGGTATATCATCATTTGAACATAAATGTAAAAAATTAATGATATAGAAGAACATACCTCCACATAATAAAATCGAAACTATAAGACATAACATAAAGGAAGTCATGACTAAAGAGGAGGGTGAAAGGTTCCCTTACCTTGAAGAGTAACATCAAAAACTTGAAGGTTGGGACCTTGGGAGGCTTGAGGGCACCTTGGGAGGACTCCTTGGGGGGTAAAAAGACCATAGATTTGTTGAGGAGGAATTTGGAATGAAAGTAATGAAGGAATGGGTTGGTATTTATAGCAAATGTGAGGGAATATTTTATTAATTTCCAAGGGACGCCTCATTAGTGGTATTTAAAAAATCATGGACTTGTCCATGGTATTTTCCCATGGTATTGGCCACTTGGGACACCCCATAACATATATTACTGTACACAAGTCGACCAGAATTATTACATCATGATTACATCATTAATGATGTCATTAAACACACAGAAACTCAAAACTGTATTTTTACTATTCACCGAAAAACAAAACATTTTATAAAAATATCATAAATTTACCCTAACCAAATATCAATGCTCTGAATTCAAAAATGAACTCCATTTAATGAAAATAATTTTATAATTATGAGATATTTAATTTTTTAAGTAAAAACACTATTTACCCGAAAAAAATACCAATACTTAACTAATAATTTCTGAAACAGTTATTTACTTATGCTATTATATCACTTCACCATTCAAGATGCCTAAATTATATTTATACTTTCTTAAGTGAGGTTACTATTCCATTGGTCACATTACTATTCATAAGGGTAATATTACTATTCATAATTTACTATTCACTAAAAATTAAGTTGATCTTATTAGACTCTAAATTTCTTACTGATCACAACTATAGAAGACCACTTTTTTATAATCATTTCACGTTATTAATTATTTAAAGTATACAAAAATATTTTAAAATACCATTTTTCCAAAATTCACCAAAAAAATGGAACTTCTATAAATTCATCCTATATTTATTTTAACATTTAAAATTCACAAATTTTAATATAATAAGGAATAATAATTTTATTTATACAAAAGGATTACACAAAGTAACTAAGGTATCATTACATATCCCCTTATAACACCTGGATAGTACCTAAGAGTAAGGTGCGCAATGGTGATAGAATCTTGGGGCGGCTCGGACAACATTGCCTAAGTGGTGATTTCTATCAGCTTGAACTTATCTCTTAAGTGATTCTATTCAAGCTTAACGTGTTGGAGTTTGTCTTGAGCTTGCTCCATAGAAAAACCCAGTGATGCTACCTCCTTCCCAAGTTCCGACAGATGGGCTTCATACGACCCGAGTCTACTGGATGAGGTCATCGACTCTTCTTTCTGTATTAATTAACCATGATCATTTGTATTTATAAACAATAATCATAACGTTAAGAGTATAGTTTCCAATGGTCATATTGACCAACGGTCATATAACAGACGAAACCCAATGGTCTCATTTTAATTATACTCACTTCATTAATTAGAGGATATAGTTTTGTTGAGTATAAAATAAAATAACATGCAAAATTAAGAAACAAAAATTATTCAAAAGTTTGTGTCATTGCATCCAACATTATAAAATGAAGGTAGGGAGATAAAGTTATCTGGATTTGATCATGTCCTAGAAATGATGGAGAAGGTTTAATATATTCAAAGAAGTTTGAATGCAACACAATGTCACTAGAAGTGTTATGCTAATAATCATCGATGAGATCTAGTGTTCAAAGATGGTGGTAAGGTGTTCCTCAATATATATCCTTGGAATTGGGTTATGATATTTAGGATGAATGTGAAGTAGGGCCTTAGGTACATCATTCACTTCAAGATTTTTTATTTTTTTTAGATCTGTAACTTATTTCTAAGCACTCCATACACATATCTCATAAGTACATGATGTGTTTCATGTATCACTATTGGGGAAGTACATACTTAATCCATCACATATACTAAACTTAGAAGTTTTGAAATTGGAGCATGACCTCTTTTATGATGAATAACTAGTGAATATCTTGTATTGAAGTGATACGGTGTTGTAGAACAAGGCCAAGTAAAACTTTTGTGGTGAGATCATAACTATGAGGAATCTACGAGGGAAACTAATGGTGAAATAAGACAAAATCACCCTCACTTTTTTATCTAAGTAATGTAATTTTGAGGAACAATTTATTTTTAGGGGCTAGAGTGTAGAAACCCATGATTTTAGTATATAATTATTAAATATATATTTTTGGATAAATTATTTCACAACGCCATACTGAAACAAAACTATATATTTATATAAGTATTATATATGTCTGTCTTAATATAGCCATTGAATCAGTGGGTGTAAAAAGAAATAACAACATTTTAAAATTTATAACAATGGCATCATTTAGTAGGAATCTTCTAAACAAGTCTCATTTCTTTGAGATTAAAAATTAGGTGGTGTCAATAGGGTTTTCCTTAGACTAAGATTCAACAAGTATGTATTGAGAAAAATCACTTGTGGGAGAAATTCAAGCTCTTGGAATCACTACACGATCCATGCTAGCTGAGTAACAACCTGCGACTACAAAAAATGTATATCATACATTTATAACATTGTTGTGATCTTGAGGATTTTTTATATTGAAGTTAGGATGATATAATCATGTATTTATTATTTTAATAAATTATTAATTTCATTATTAAGAATTTGGATTCAAATTATACTTTGAAATACATTTTCTAAAAAAAATATTTTGCATTATGAGTTTTTATATTAAAATTATTTTTTAAAATTATTATAATATTAATTTTTTAAAATGAAATTATTTTTTAGATTTAACATTTTCAAATTTGGTATTAAGGATCATTTAATTATTAGTCATAAAAATAAGTCATCATAGTAAAATCCAGTCACCACTGTAACCATTTAAGTGGTCACAAGGGGTTAAATTATGAGGTAAGGCTATAAATATCACAACAAATTATCTCTAATTTATTATATGATGAAAGTATTGAACTCCTATATATTTTATTCAAAAAAATTCTATTTTGGATGCATACTCTTCATTGAGGGGTTTCACTTTTTTATATTATGAAATTAAAATTACAAAAAATTCACTCCTCTAACTTAAAAAATGGTCCCTCCTCCACCCCTTCAAATCCACACAATAATATTAAATTTCTCTAAATAATCTTCCATATTTCCTTTGTTAATATGATTTTCCTCATTATTGATATTCTATTCACTAGAAGAATTCCTAAACCACTCACTTCCAAGAGGTCCTTCGAGAGGAGAACCAAGATTTCGACATAATTAATATCATCTTCTTCGTTATTCTTCTATATTTTTTTTCATCTACCTCTTCTGTAATCTGATTTATCGCATCAAAAACATGTTTTTGAAGCCATGAATCTTTTATAAAATTTATGTGATCATTATATGATATCTTTTTCTTACTCATTAAACCATTATAATGTGTTCTTATTTTGACCAGTTTTACCAGAAACATGAGCACTATTGTAATGTTTATCTCATGAATGAATAAGGAAACATAAATACTAGTATAAAGATATAGTAATGATGAATACAATATTTTTTCAAAATTATGGATTAGTAATATTCAAAAGTATATTTACCAATGAATTCAATTCGTTTGTCAATTCAATAGTCATCGAAAAAGGGAATTTTTAAGTATTTTATACGAACCATCAACAAAAGTTCCATGAAATGGATATGGGACTCTAAAACATATAAAAAACAATTATTACCTAATCATTAACATTATTTAGGTGATTAATCCACCAACAAGACTTAGGGACTGGAACCACCAAACTGGAGCTTGTAAGGGAAACAAAATTGTAATCACCTGAATGTTGATTTAAACAATAAACAATTCGTATATATGGGTAATAAGAAATTATAAATGGGTGGTATAATGTAAAATAACAATAAATAAGGTTCTTATTCATATGAATAATTAACCTAAATTTATTATTTAAAGAATTTATAGTATTTCTGACTAAGAGGTAGCTTGAGGTAAGGTTTTTCATCTCAAATTCACTTCTTTGAGACATGCTGCATATTATGCATATATATTCATTTATATGGTTTTTATACTTCCTATATGACATATTACATGATGAATCTAGATATAATCATGGTATTTTTATTTTCATATCATGTTATTTCTTTCAAGTGGGATTTTATTTTAAGTCTTAAGGGGTTTTCTTTAAAAGCACTAATTTACAAGTTTTGAAGTCACTCCCTCAAAACCTTTTCTCCCATGTCCAAATTCATTATAATACCTCAAAAATGTTTTCCTCTATATTTAAATGTGTTTTATGGTCATTTTCAATTATCTTTGACTTTTTAAAAATGTTTGAAAATGAATCTTTTTAACGTTTTTTTTGTAAAGGACATTTTTTTATTTTCTTTATAAATGTGTGAAAAGATTGTTTTTAAAACATTTATAGCTTGATCTCCTTTTCCAAAAATTATATTCCTTATTTTTTACCATTATTCCTTTCCATGTTTATATAGTTCTCCAAATAAAATTATATTCTCATTATTCTATGAATTTTTCATTTTATGAATGTTAATAAATGAAAGGATATTTCATCTTGTTTTTTAAATAATATTTCAAATGCAATTATAAATGTATTTTACATCAATATAAGCATACATTAATGATTATTATGTTTCACTGGGGGTATTCTATAATGATACCATCCATTTCCTTTCTCGGGATGACTTATGATGTTCTTATAAGGATTTTTTCATGAAACGTGTTTCTCTTTCATGGGTTAATTAAACTATGTAAAGAAATTATTAATGTTTCCAATTTTATGGCACACATATGTACGATATATCATAATGAGATGGGTATGAACTATATAGATCGTCAATGCATTGGGTAAATCGTTGTATATCACATGTGATAATTATGAAAAATGGTATGTGATGCTCGATCCATAATGAGAAATAGGTAGTGATGTAAGATCCACTATAATATTGGAAACATGTAGTAATACAAGATACACTACGTTATGATTGTAATGGTAGTTAAGATTGAAAGATGGTATGGTTTAAATTATTATGTTTCTACCAAATTTATTTATTATGTCACATGCCTATCTTTTGCTCCATTGATCATGGTGATTTTCTCTTATTCTCGCACCTTATTCCATGGTATATGTTTGATCATTCGTGATTATATGTTCTTCTGCCATTCATTATGGGAAACTCTTATGGTTTTAAGATATTTTTTAATCATATATTTCTCCCATGATCATGTTTCCTCAAATTAATATGAGCTAACATTTTATGAATCATTGATATGTTTCCCCTCAGCGAGTGTTTGATGTCATTCCTTTTGTTTTCTACTCCCCAAGGAACTTATATGCAAGACTTTGCGTAGGAGGAAGTTTATATAGAGACGATTATGGGAGATATTGAAGAAATATGGGTAATAAGATGTTTATGTAACTAATCTCCAAATACACTAAACCTTTGGGTTCCCTGATTGTGAGACTAGTTGTTCCATGTAATGTTTAAAAAATGAAAAGGATGTAAGATATATACATATTTATCTTGGGTTCCAAAAAAACATCCATAAAACTAAACATCCTATGTGATACCTCTCAAAAAAATAATACATCTTAACGTTCTCTAAGGTTTAAAAAGGTGTTGTATTTGTTTTCAACGGATGCACGAGTAAATGAGTGATCACATTGGTTGGAATTTTTTTTAGATGATGGTGCAATTTTCAGAGGACTAGGTCTGGAATATTATTGTGAAATGACCAGAAGCTGTGATTCAAGGAATATGATCATCTCACCAGAAGATACTCATGTTCTAATGACTATCTAATGTCATCGGAAGATATGCATTCTCATAGTTCATGGAATTCATATTCATGGAAGTTGCTTATGAATATGAGGAGTTCAAAGGACAAACTACATAAGTGGTTTGGAAATTAAGTTAGATGAAGTTGTGTTGGTCATTTAGTGGAAAATATGTCATAATTACTTATAAATATTATGATTCAATCTGATTTGACTGAAACATGAGTGGATCAGATGTGGAATAAGGAATGATGACTCTGGAGATTGTAGAAGAAGGTGACATGGAGGAGAATTGGTCATTAATTTGACTTCTATCACTAGAAGTCAAAGTAGAGGTAAATGATATCAAAACGAAGGCATCATATGATAAGGTGGTGCAAGAATATATTGAATCTATGGTTTGTTTGAAGATAGCTAACCTACCATGACTGAGATTGAAAGATGAAAGAACTAGAAGTTATATTGGTAAATTATGTTAATGGATTTGCCTGATTATATATCAAAATTATAAAAAGATTGATTGACTAAGCTTGTTCTAATGTAGCGGAGGAGAACAAGTGTTGGTCAAAGGATTCACTAGTGCCACAAAATACTTCTAGTGTGTTCAGATTCACAGAAGATCTAGTGTTGAATTTAAAAGATGCTAGATTTAACAGGAATTGAGTGTGATCAGAAATGGCCTATTTACCGATGATTGAATGGTAAGGAAATCAATAATTATGTTGAACTACTATAATAATATATTCAAATATTGTTTTAGAGTGGTATAGCGATAGAATATCGAGAGCTAAGGAGCTATGGCGGAATGAGTTCAGAGTATTGAATGTTGAAAGAGTTTGAGATGTGTATGAAATGAAGGTAGATTTAGAAGATGTAGAATGAAGTGAAGACCCCAGAGGATAGACAACCAGAATATATTGATGGACTTTACCTTTAAGTAAAGTCAAAAAAATAATTATGATGTTGAGTTGGATATTCAATGTTTCAAAATTTATGGAGGGATTGTGATTCTGGCCGAGATTTGTGGGATACTTGATAAAGACTATTGACCCCAACATCTTTGGGTTATTTTAATGTATTCTACAAAATATTTAGATAAGTGGAATAATCAATGTTTGAAGACCGCATAATTTTTTTTTTATTTGGGGATTATTAGTTATATAATAGAGTATATTCATTTGGAACTTATTGTTTCATTCATTGAATATTCTTGTGAGTTGAGTTTATTTTATGAGGCCGAAGCTATTTACTCTGAATAATCCAATATGTCAAAGGAGGGCACAATATTTTGAGAAATCCATAATCAAGAAGAAATCACCTAAATTATAGAGGTCTCTATACTAGTGGACTAGAGGCAGATGTTCGAGTAAATGGAGTTTCAAACCTTCTAAAATCCAATGTACATTTCTATATCTTATTTCTTTTATATGGGTGAGGGTGAGTACATTTTTTTGAGTGGATCTCAACTATGAGACCACTAATTTAACCCCATTCTAAGTGATTCATCCATTTCTAGAAATTTCAAGTGGTATCATAGTAGGATCCCTCTAAAAGATCTGAATTTTGAAGGTGGAGAATTTAAATATTGTTAATAAGAGGGTAATTTCTACATTTTATGTGAAGAATTTTCATGAATGGAAGAATATGATGTTACATTTTCTACATTCTCTTAGCCATGAAGTGGTCGACACAGATACCATTAATTTTCCACCAAGTGAAAAGGATGTTCCTATGTAATTACCCTAAAAATGGAACTTAGATATTGATGGCATAGAGTGGAATGTTATAATCATATCTTTGTCACCCAAAAATGAAGATATATCCTTTGCATCCATGAAGAAGCTTAAAATTTGAGATTTAGAAGATGATTTCTTTGATGGATCGAAAGATGATGATGACCGAGATAATGAATATAAATGGATAATGTCTTCATATCAAGGAACATCAGAATGTGTATGGGAAAACATCCATTGAAATGAATAGTGCAGAGGAAAAATGAATTTTTCAATAAATTTCCTCAAGAAAAATAGTAGTGATAATAATGATGACGAGCTAGAAAGAATACCTCAAAGGTAGAAGAGGGGTAAAAGTTCTACGGAAGATAAAAAATCAGTGGAAGGTGAAAAGAAATTTCCCCTGAAGAAGAGAAGTTTTCTTAAAAAGGAAGAAGAATATAACTCATTAAAATATGTGATGAGGAAGTACTGGACAAACTTGTGAACTTTATGGCCTAAGTTAAGAATGATGAAACTTCAAGTGAAGAATAAGATTGTGGAGAAACTTACAAGGAAAATTTTTTGAAACTAGAACATGAGGTCTAACTTTGGAAAATTACTATACTCGTGAAAGAACTTAAATTTATTAGAATGGAAGGAAAAAATAAAATGTGAAGATAAAAAAGGAGTTTATCAAAAGTGAAGATTCTCACCTTTAGGAAATCAAAACCCTAGTTGAATGTGGCATAGCTAGATTTGATGATGAATGATCGAGGAGAAAAACTTGTTGTTAGAGAAGAGATATTGAGTAAGAAACGATCAAGGTTTCTTGAAGCTGATAACACTTCGAAGAAGATAAAGATTTTCACAAGCCATAGAATGTTAAGGAAGAGTCATATCATGCAAATGAAAGAATTAACACAATAAGCGAGGTGACATATTCTCCTGCTAAGAAGGATGAACAATCAATTATTGCAAGCTATTTAGGTTTTTCAACTAATGTTGAGAATTTTTTGGTTGAGAAAAAAAGTAGAAGTGATTTTTTGGAATAATGTTCCCCCATACGAGAAGCAAAAGAATGTATGATCTTACAATGGACCTCCCCAACAGTTCAAAAAGAGAAATATAAATCAATCATGGCGGAGGTTTGAAGATACTATTGGTCCTACAAACACTATGGGCACAACGCCTACAATTGTAGGGGAAACATGTGACATCCAAGGAAAAGGCATGAGCCGAAGGGGGAGCAACTCTCAACTTAGAGGAAATAATCTATTGTTCTAAGATAATGTATATTAGAGCAATGAATTAGAAATTCAAAACTCTTAGAATGGAAATCATTTTCACTGTTGGGAAGAAACATGTTGAAGATGTGACCAAACTGAACACTATGTAGAAGATTTCAACCCTATTTCTGGACAAGATCCATATAATGAAGAGGAAAGTAAAAAAAAAATTAAAGATACATGAAAAATCAGGAACCTTAAATGATATCCTAATAAGAAAATCATTGATACTTGGTAGTGGATGTTCTTCCCATATAATAGGTTATGTGAAAATTATGACAAATTTTGATGATTATAATAGAGGAAGCCAAAACCTTTGGGGATGATAGTTCCCTAAAAATTAAAGGAGTTGATGAAGCTGTCATTGATAATAAAAAGGTAAAATCTGATGATGTTCAATTCATTAAAAGACTGGAGAACATCTTACTGAGTGTTAGACAACATGGAAAGGATGGAAATGAACTGAGTTTCTAAATGGATGGTAGTATCATCCGATTATTAAATGATGGGAAGATAATCAAGGAAGGAGTAAGAACCATAAGTAACCAATTTAAAATTAGAAATCTGACTAACTCATGTAACTTAATTTCTAGAGACGAAAATGAATTATGGTATACATGAATTTTCCATCTTGTCAAAAATAATATGGGAAATATTTCAAAGAAGTAATTGATGATAGATTCAGCCCAATTAAAAGAATACAGAAACATTGTTTTTTAAACTTTTCAAAAAGGAAAGATTACATAAGGAAGTCAAAAGAAGGCAGAGATTCAGTCCACCCAATCACTAGAACTCATACATTTCAATACATGTGGACGAGTGAGACATTATTTAATAAAGGGTGTTAGATATGATGTCACATTTATTGATGAATTCACCTACATGACCTGTGTCATATTAATGACAAAAAAATATGAAGCTCTGGAGCTGATCAAAATATTACTCAATAAGATCGGATTGATGATCACAAATATGTTTCTACAGCTTGGATTGATCAGAAATCATTAGATGCACATGTTAACACGTAAAGAGAAATGCACCGAAACCTAAGATCTCACCTGCAGTCATCCGCTACAACACGGCCAAAATCTTGTCAGTGAATATGCGGAACACCTCCCCTCCCATGGCAATCTCCAACTCCTTTTCTGAATCTGGTGAGCTATCTATTTTGGCAATGAGTCCTCGTAAGTGCTCATCTTTCAGGGCATCTCGAATTTCACTACAAGAAGCAATCGACTCTAGCTGCCACTTCTGCAGCACCTCACCTTGTTCCTCAACATAACAAGGCCGATCTTCAGGGATAACTGGCTCCGGGGGCATTTTAACTGGAGACGGCAGTGGCTTTGAGCATGGAGTTTCTTTATGCTTCTTGAAACACGGCAATGAACAGTATGGTACAAGACATGAAGGACACTTGTACTTTGATAATGCTTTGTTACAGACTTGGCATTGTCGGGGACCCATCTATCTTCGCTGATTTTAAATCTCCCGAAGCGTGGGAGGGATTGGGCAGCGGGTTCACCGGAGTGGGCTGGCGGGCACGATGAAGCGTCGCAGGGAGCGGGAGGGTGGGGGAAGGCGCCGGCCGGTGGCGATGCGAGGCGGGGCAAGGAGGAGAGGTGGTGTAGGTGGGCGATGGCGTGGGGAGGCTGCGCCTGCGTCGGCAGGCGTCGGCAGTCGGTGAAGCGGCGGAAGGCAGGGCGGATTCTAGGGTTCTCTCTCGGGTGGGACGATTGCAACGGAAGGAGAGGAGCGGGCTGGGGCGTTTTGCCCCACCCAAGGTCTTGTTGGGCTTACCATCGGGCCGGCTCTTAGCTACATTAGGGGTTTTAAAAAAACTTTCTTTATACATCTTAGAAGATAAGAGTAGATAATGGTACGGATTACATAAGAAATTCTTTTGAAACCTATCTCTCAAAGCATGAAATTGGACATTAGTTTAGTGATCCATATACCCCTCAGTAAAATGGGATTACAAAAAGGAAAAATAAAAGTTTTATTTTAATGGGGAGGACTATGTTTATAGAGTATAAACTATAAAATTTATTATGGAGATAATTAATATGTATATAATTATATGTTCTGTATAGATGCTTATTGAGATCAGAATCAAGCTAAACACCTTATGATATGTGGCTTAAGATAAACCCACAGTTGGATACATTAAAGTGTCTGGAAGAGATTTCATAATAAAAATTAAAAATCCAACCATAGAGAAGTTCGATGAAAAGGCTAAGGATAGAATCTTCCTAGTATATTCATCCAACATAGGGAGATAAATATGTTGGAATAAACATATTTAAATGGTTATAGAGTTTTTTCATGTTATATTCATTAAACGTTAGTCCATGAAGGCAAAAATAGAAAATGGTGGTTCTGATGCTTTAATGGAAGATACTCCTTTAACTTCTGAAAGGAATGATGAGAATCACATAGTTAATCAAACTCAGATTAAGAAAATATGTTCTAGTCAGCTTATTTATGAAGATACTTTCAATGAAACAAAATATTGATGTTATGGGAATTGAAAATGTAGATTGAACTGAAAAATATCACCAGAAGATAAGAATCACCAGTTCTGATGAGAAGGAAACTGAGTGTTGAAAATTGAATGGAACTTATATATCATATTGAACCTCATTATGTTAAATTAAAATTCAAGCAAAAGGAATGGATAAATTCTTTGAATGAACTATTATATCAAATTGAGAAGAATGATACCCAAGAATGTATTCCCAACTGGATGATAAGAATATCATAAAAAAATGGGTGTTCCAGAATAAGCTCAGTGAAAAGGGTGAGTTTTTAAGGAATAAATCATTTTTATAATAGAAAGTCAGAGGTGGATGGTATTGATTTTTAAGAAACATTTTCCCCAGTGGGAAGGCTCAAAAAATAATAATGTTTTTTTGAAATTGTTTCTCGCCAAAACTATAAATGATATTAGATGGAAGTAAAATCCACATTTTTGAATGGTGAAGTTGAAGAATAAGCCTATATTAAGAAACCTAATGGATTTATACATGATAATGATGAAATAAAGTTGTGTGACATAAAGAAATCATTGTATGAAATGAAGTAGGCCCCTCAGGGTTGGTATTCCAAACATGATTTCTGTTTCAGAAATATGAAATTTTCTTGTTGAATAGTTGACAATGTAAGAACTTGGATCTTCATGTTAGGTATGGATCTTTATTTTAGGTTGTTTTTGAAAAAAAAAGAAGAAAGTAAAATTTTCTAAGTACGCGTTGTGTACCAGGTTGTCGCGGGTAGCTGTGTACTAGCCGTGTAACGCCCGAGTACATGGCTGTGTGGGTAACCTAGCAGACCGCCTAAAGCGAGAGCCGGTTAAGGCTAGTACACGATGTGTACATTAAATGAACATGTTGTTTAATTTTCTTTTTATTTGATTAATCAGACCGGGGTCACGTCTAATCTCCAAAAGCATCTTCTTCTTCCCGTGTCTCGTACAGGAGAGCGACGAGATGACCGAGAACTTCAAGCACCTACCGTTCCTCCATCCAAGCTCTGATTGAGACGTCGCTGGGTGCGTTGGATTTCCACCGGTGAGTTCTCTCTTTCCCTAGAGCCTCTCTTCATGATTTCTCCTCTCTTGTAATTTATTCAAGGTTGAATGATTTTGACCTTTTTGTAGACCTACGACGTTCTAGGCCGATTCAAGTGTCGACATTTGAGAGTGTTCACCGTACCACATCGAGGTAGGTGGTTTGTGCCTTTCCTTGGTTGTCTTTAGATTATATGTGCTCAAGGTACCGAATACCCTTGTTTAGGGTATTACGTGTTTTGGAATTTAACCATGTTTGATGCTTGTTATGGTTTGTTGTTTGATAAAGGGTTATTAACTATGAATAAAGTTTATTACCTTTATTATGAAGGTGTTACCCATGTTTGATTTGGTTACGGTCGTTGGGTCTAGAAAGCATGTTAGGCTTCTTTATTTCCAGGCCTAGTGTTGTTAGGATAGAGTTACTGTTAATATGAGATGCATGTGTTTCGCATTATGAAAGTATGACCAAGGGGAATTGACTGTGAGAGCTTCCCGAAGTAGGGTCTTTTAATTATGAATTGTTGTTATGATTGACTAGATGTATTGACTGTGAGAGAAGTCGTGGGTCGTTGACTAGAGGGGTTAGACTATGAGAGCTACCCAGAGGGTCGTTATTAAATAAATGTTGAACCACAGGGCATTGACTGTGAAAGCTGCTAGGGGGTCATTATAATCCAGACCAAGGGGATATTGACCATGAGAGCTACCTGAGTGGTTGTTTGTAATTTTTGATTAGTGTCATGTGGGACCAAAGGGGTTAGACTGTGTGAGATTTCCCAAAGGGTCGTTATTATTATTGAATGGATGATATGTGAAACCAGAGGGGATTATACTGTGTGAGCTTTCCTAGAGGGTTGCTTGTGAATGATTGTTTGATTGTGACGAGTCTGCCAAGCCAAAACACAAGCTTGGACTCAGACTTATATGACTATTTAGAAGGTCTTTTGAGACATCTATTTGTTATTGTTATACAGGGGGATACAGAGCTTAGGCTAGATCCCGAGGTTACATTATTCAATGGGTTGAATAATTTTATAAATGTAAATTAAAGTAACTAAAAACTGTAGGATTGTTTACTCTTGAGTACTTCCTTGTTTATTTACTTCATTTTTCATATTGTCTCCTATATATATTCACTGACAGTTAGTCATAGATCATTTAGTGGTTGCCTAATGGGATTCGTCACACAACCTGTTTGGTTCATGCTTTCTACCCAAACAGATTATATAGTTGCAAGTATAGATAAGGGCAAGCACCCTTATTCATCAGGTACTTTATTGTTGTTGGAGTTGGAGAGCATGGGACCAAGATAAGGCTTGCGATGATGTGGAGTTTACTTTTCTGTGTTTTGGTTTCAATATTTTACTTCCAGCATTATGACTTGTTTGGATTCTTTCCTAGATACTTGTGACATGCATATTTGTTTATATATATGATGGAGTTGTCTATACTATTTGTCTTCCGTTGTTTAATTCTATTGTATGGTATTACTACTTTCGTTACTGTTTACTATTTATTTCTACTGTGTTACTCTACCAATGAGGACATAGTTTCCCCACTATCACACCCAAGGCCCTCACTGCAAGTCGGTATACTCTGGAATTTGGGAAAACATGCTTGAGTCCATGTGACCAACCGGGTACGGGGCACCTTTGGGTGACACCCGAAACTGAGGTATTACAAAGTGGTATAAAATGAGTTTCTTTTCTACTTTGTATTTTTATTTGGAGCCTATAGATAGGGATAGTAATGAATAGGTAGTTGGTAATAAGTTGTGATTGGGAGTAACTAACCCGTGTATAGAGAAAATCCAAGTTACCTCGAATATTGAAATTTTTCTGGTTTTGCAATTGTTACAGTTGATTTTATTTCACCGTTGGGTGATACACATGTTTTATGCTGTTATGATTTAAATCATTGCGGTTCTATTTCTATTTCAACTCAATGAGATGAGGGTATGCCATCTCATACATCATATAGACACTTTCAAGAGATCACGTTTTATGTATTATTGTCATGCCATTTAGGGTGCATTATTGATTGCATGTTGTTGTGATAAACGTTGTGCTATATATACATGTAGTTGTGATAGATATCGTGATAGAATGCCTATTATATTGATAGGGTATTGGTAATTATAAAGTTTCATTTGGATGGACACCAAACTTTGGTCCCTGAGGTGTTATGGTCCCTCTTGGATCAGAATTTAGTGGATCATGTATGAACTTTTGTTGAATTTTGTCACGTTTTAATGTGGAAAAGGATGCCAAACTTTGATTTGCGGGAGTATGAGCTCTAAAAGGATATAATTGGTAATTCCTTGGACAAAAATTTAAGTTTGTAAGGGTTACAAAGAAGTTTCATAGGCCTACTGTCGAGAAACTCAAAAAACACGGCAGGTGGTGTTATGAACACACGCCATGTGTTGTTCTGTTCTGGAAGAAATAACTTTTCTTAAGTACACACCGTGTACTGGGAGTACACGTCGTGTAGTGCTTTACCGTGTGATTTACTGGGTGAGCAGAGACATGGGGTTGGGAAACTTTTGGTAGAACATGTCGTGTCTGGATTGTACATGACGTGTTGTAGAGATCATGTATTCGGCCGTGTGACTAACGACACAGGTGGATGAAATTTGGGTAGTACACGCCATGTCTAGCTTGAACACACTGTGTGGAAGTCGACTGTGTCTCCAAATTTTTGACTAATGACACAGGTGGTTAAGGATTAGGTAGTACACGTTGTGTCTAGGGTGAACACGCCATGTAGTGTTACCCAGGAGGGAACCGTGTGGTTTAGACGTGTAGAAAAATCTTGGGCAGGAGAGAAAAATTCAAGTACACACCGTGTCATGGGAGGTACACGCCATGTGTATGGGTGTTACATGACTAGGTTTGGTAGAGGTACATGCCATGTTTATTGCTTAAGGGAACACGTCGTTTAGTGGTTCTACACGCCGTGTGACCTTTATTTTGAAAAACTTGAATGTTTTCTTCTTATGTTCCCTTCTTGCACTTCTAAGTCGATGTATTTGATAGTATTATACTATGGTGTGTGCTTGACCTTGCAGAGTCATGGCACTAAGACGTCCTCTGGTTGTATGCCAGATACAGGGCAATGATCATACACTAGAGATAGTAGATCAGGGACTACCAGCAGATCCTTCCATCGTGCCTATCTTGGAACCAGCTGTTATACCAGACACAGGTGCTGATGTACAATTCTGTGAAGGATTTTTGAGGATGTTACAGATGTTTCAGGGAGCACCACATCTTTCCCCGTCTATGGAAGAGCTGACACATGTGTTCTAGCAACAACATCATCCCACTTTTTCTAGGGATGGAGGACCACGAGTTTTAGAGTCATGGTTGGAGGCCATGCTTGCTATCTTTGAGAATTTGGAGGCATCTCTAGAGAGGAGGGTAAAGCTTGCTATGTACATGCTATGTGATTCTTCCAAGAGATGGTGGGATGTTATCTCACAGGTGGGACATCATCGGGATATGGTTTAGGAAGAGTTTCAGAGAATCTTATATGATTACTTCTACCCCGAAACATTAAGGGCCGATCGAGCCTGAGAGTTCAAGAATATGTAGCAGGGCGCTCTTTCAGTGATGGATTATTCATCACATTTTATAGAGCTTCAGTGCTTCGCACATATTCTGAGAGGTGATGAGTTATTTTTGGATAGGAGATTTGAGGATGGTCTCAGGTATGACATATGATCGTAGGTGAACGTCTTCAGGCTGATTTTGGTGACAGATATAGTGAACTAGGCGCTGATTACCGAGTGAAATCTGAGGGAGTTGGGTGCTATGAGCTAGGGTGGTTTGGCATCCAGGGATGGTACTCCTTCTACAGATAGCAGGAATCTCCTTAGGGAGATTTCACGTGATGTTTCTTTAGGTAGCTAGGTAGTATGCTACCAGTGTGAGAAGAGTGGGCATACAAGACCACATTGCATGAGAGACCTAGTTGAGTTTCAATCTTGCAGCAAGATGGGACATCTTCAACATTTCTACCAAGTGTTCTCACTAGCAACTAGTGATAGAGGTTATGTTATGACTCCACGTTCAGGAGAAGGACCACTAGTTTCTCCTCAGTCAGGGAACTGGAGTTTGTCAGGACATTCAAGATGAGGAGGTTGTTATGGCCATGGAAGTCAGGCTTTAGGATTTCAGTGACCACCGGGTGGATCAGCTCAGGGTAGTCAGACAGGGTAACAAGGTCACAGTACAGGTCAAACTTTTGTAGTGGAGCAAACCCAGCTGAAGCAGGATCCTGGACCCTCTACGGTAAGAGGTATGATTCTAGTTGCCTCAATTTTAGCTTTTTCTCTTTTCGATATAGGGGATTCCCATAGTTTTATCTCTGTTTCTATTGTGGAGAGCCTTGGGCTCTATATCTTTTTTATAGGGATTTTATGACGCTAGACACTCTGTTAGGGATTAGGAAGACTAGTGTAAGTTAGTGCAAGGAGTTCCCTCTTGAGGTTGGTGGGTGTCACTTATTATGGGACCTATATTTCTTAGAGATGACATGCTTTGATGTCATTCTCAGAATGTATTGTTTAGTCTCTTTCCAGGCCTTTTTTGACTGCTATCTCTGTAGGGTGAGTTTTACATCACCAGAGGGGCGGGTATTTTCTACACAAGGTTGAATGGGATGTTCAGGCGAGTAGAGTTGGACCTGAGTATCATGGGTTAGGAGGAGTTATAGCCCAGATTGTTATTCTATATCTGGATGACCAGGGGACTTCACATATGGACTTTCCTCTAGTGGTGGATCGTTTTAGGGATGTCTTTCCAGATGAATTTTTAGGTTTACCTCCAGAGTGAGAGGTAGATTTCTCTATCGAGTTTATGCCAAGAGTGGCACTGGTGTCCATTCCTCCTTATAGTATGGCTACACCAGAGTTACAAGAGCTCAAGAAGTAGTTAGAGGAGTTGCAGGAAAAAAGTTTCATCCGACCCAGTACTTCTCCTTGGGGTTCACCTATCATGTTTGCGAAGAAGGCGGATGGTACCCTCAGACTCTGTTTGGATTATTGGAAGTTGAACCAGTTGACGGTTAAGAACCAATATCCCTTGATGAGTATTTATGATCTCTTTGATCAGCTTCAAATATCCTGGGTGTTCTAGAAGATTGAATTGAGATCCGATTATCATAAGTTGCGCGTTAGACCATCATATATACCTCTCACAACCTTTCAGAGTTAGTATGGTCTATACAAGTATGTGTTTATGTCGTTCAGTCTCACGAACATGCCTGTAGTTTTCATGGAACTGATGAACCGATTGTTCCATCCTTAATTGGATTCATTTTTTGTTGTCTTCATGGATGGTATCTTGGTATACTCTCACACTCAAAATGACCATGCCATCCATCTAGAGATCATATTGAGTACACTGAGAGAGCATCAGTTATATGCTAAGATCTCAAAATGACACCTTTGGATGGACCAGATTCACTTCTTGGGTCATGTTATCTTAGAGATAAGAGTATTAGTAGATCCAGAGAAAGTAAGATTGGTAGTTTCTTGGAAGCATCCGAAGAACTTCTTTGAGGTACAAAATTTTCTGGGGCTAGCTGGTTACTACAGGAGCTTTATACAGGACTTTTCACACTTAGAAGCACCACTAATGGTCATGACTAAGAAGGGCACAAAGTACTTGTGGACAAAATCCTACAATTCACCCTTTTTATGAGTTTAAGGGGAGGTTGACTTCAGCACTGATACTGATTTTTCCAGAGATGGGGAAGAGTTACATTGGTTATTGTGATGCATCAGGTATTCGGCTGGGAGCAGTGCTTATGCAGGGGGATGGAGTCATTGTGTATAGGTCTTGACAGTTGAGGCCACATGAGAGGAACTACCTGATGCATGATCTTGAGTTAGCTACAGTTGTGAATGTTTTGCACTGTTGGATACATTATCTTTTGGGATATCATTTTGTGGTGTTCACTGACCACAAAAGCCTCAAGTATATCTTTACTCAACATGATCTAAATTTGAGACAACGAAGTTGGGTTGAGTACCTTCATTCCTTTGACTTTGAGCTTGCCTACATGCCTAGGAAAAGCAATGCAGTGGCTGATGCGTTGAGCAGGAGGACTCAGATACAGGCAGTTCAGGTGGCTAGTAGTGAGTGGAAGCTTATGGCTCTATTATCTGAGATGCATTTAGAGGTGTACAAAATACAAGAGTAGATGTTTCTTTCTTCTATAGTTGTTACCTCTACTCTACTAGATTGAGTGCGAATGATGCAACTATTAGATTATAAAGGCATGCTCCTATGGGAGGGTGTGTCAGGAGAGGACCCTACTCTTGGGTGGACAATAGGAGGGGATAAGATCTTGCATTTTCATGGAGTGTGTATGGTTGTCATCAGACATAAACGAGGAGATGATTCTGTATTTTCATTCCTCAATTTGGGAAGTTTATCCCAGTGTCACCAAGATGTATCAAGATCTACACCGTCAGTATTGGTGTCCAGGTATAAAGATAGATATAACTAGTTTTGTTATGAGATGTTCCACCTGTCAGTAGGTGAAGGCATAGGATCAGCGACCGTAAGGGATTTTATTGTAGTTACCCATTCTCAAGTGGACGTGGAATGATGTCGTGATGGATTTCGTGATAGGTTTACTGAGGACTCCTTAAGGGAATGATGTGGTTTGTGTTTTTGTTGAAAGACTCACGAAGGTTGCACATTTCTTGCCAATCAAGGAAACCTTCAGTGTTGATGAGCTGAGAAGGTTATACATCCGAGAGATTTTATATTTGCATGGGGTTCCACACTCTATTGTTTCAGACATGGATTCTTGGTTTACTTCTCATGTTTGGTAGGGACTATAGAGGGCTATGGGTATACAAGTACTTTTGAGTACAACTTACCATCCCCAAATAGATGTCCATTCCAAGCGCACAATACAGGTTTTGGAGGACATGCTCCGAGTATGAATCCTAGATTTCGGGGGCTCTTGGGAGAGACATATACCCCTAGTGGATTTTTTCTACAATAATAGTTTTCAGGTGACGATTTAGATGAAACCTTATAAGGCTTTATACAATAGGCCATACCAATCACCCCTATGTTGGATGGAGGTTGGAGAGGTGGCTATGTTGGGACCTCATCTTGTCCACGAGACCACTTAGCAGGTGGAGTTGATTCGGAATAGGATGACTATTGCACAGTCTCGGTAGAAATCTTATGATGATTGATAAAGACAACCTATAGAGTTCAAGGTTGGAGATCGGATTTTCTTACGTGTCATGCTGAGGTTGGGACATAGTAGGATCAAGAGATAGGGGAATCTTTCACCGAGATATGTCGGGCCATTTGAGGTTTTGGAGAGAGTTGGGTCAGTTTCCTATTGGTTGTAGTTACCTCAAAGGTATCAGGCTATGCACGAAATCTTCCATGTTTCTCAATTACAACGTTACTTTTCAGATCCATCTCATGTTTTTCAACCTGAGGAGGTTGAGTTGGAGGTGGATGCATCCTTTGAGGAGCACCCTATTAGGATTGTGGATCGCAAAATGATGGTTCTCTGTGACTGGTCGGTTCCTCTGGTATGGGTGCTATGATAGCATGAGCGAGTACATGACAAGACTTGGGAGAGGGAGGCCGATGTACAATCCCAGTGGCTAGAGTTGTTTGAAGTTTCTTCTTCGACACCCTTGGAATGGAAATTCAGGGACAAATTGCTTTAAGAAGGGGAGTTTGTAAGAACCCATATCTTTATTTCAGGTATGGATCCTTATTTCATGTTTTTTAGGAAAAAAGAAGGAAAGGGAAATTTTTTAAGTACACATTGTGTACTTATGAGTACACACCATGTACCAGGTTGTCGCGGGTAGCCATGTACTGGACATGTAACAACTGAGTAAATAGCCATGTGGGTGACCTGGCAGACCTCCTAAAGCGGGAGCCAGTTGAGACTAGTACACAACGTGTACATTAAATGAACATTCCGTGTACTTTTATTTTTATTTTATTAATCAGACCGAGGTCACGTCTAATCTCTAGAAGCATCTTCATCTTCTCGTGTCTTGTACAAGAGAGCGACAAGATGGAAGAGAGCTTCAAGCACCTACCATTCCTCTGTCCGAGCTCTGATTGGGATGTTGTCGAGTGTGTTGGATTCCCACTGGTGAGTTCACTCTTTCCCTAGAGTCTTTCTTCTTGATTTCTCCTCTCTTGTAAGTTATTCAAGGTTGGATAATTTTGACCTTTTTTAGATCTATGACATTCTAGGTCGATTCAAGGGATGAAGTTCGAAAGTGTTCACCGTACCACATCGAGGTAGGTGGTTTGTGCCTTTTATTGGTTGTCTTTGGATTATATATGCTCAAGGTGTCGAATACCCTTGTTTAGGGTATTACGTGGTTTGTAATTTAACCCTGTTTGATGCCTACTATGGTTTTTTGTTTGAGAAAGGGTTATTGAATATGAATAAGGTTTATTACCTTGATTATGGAGGTATTACCCATGTTTGATTTGGTTATGTCCATTGGGTCTAGAAATCATGTTAGGTTACTTTGTTTCCATGCCTAGTGTTGTTCGGATGAAGTTGTTGTTAATATGAGATGCATGTGTTTCTCATTATGAAAGTATGGCCAAGGGGAATTGACTGTGAGAGCTTCCTGAAGTAGGGTATTTTAATTATGAATATTTGTTATGATTGACTGGAGGTATTGACTATGAGAGCTACCGTGGGTCATTGACCAGAGGGGTTAGACTATGAGAGCTACTCAGAGGTTCGTTATTAAATAAATGTTGGACCACATGACATTGACTGTGAGAGCCTCTAAGGGGTCATTATAATGCAGACCAAGGGGGTATTGACCGTGAGAGCTACCCAGGTGGTCGTTTGCAATTTTTGATTAGTGCCATGTGGGACCAAAGGGGTTAGACTATGTGAGCATTCCCAGAGGGTTGTTATTATTATTGAATGAATGATATGTGAAACTAGATAGGATTAGACTGTGTGAACTTTCCTAGAGGATTTCTTGTGAATTATTATTTGATTGTGACGAGCCTACCAAACCAAAGCACAATCATGGACTCGGTATTAATTGAATGTTTAGATGGTCTTTTGAGACATCTATTTGTTATTGTTATACATGGGATATAGAGCTTAGGCTAGATCCTGAGGTTACATTATTCAACAGGTTAAATAATTTTATAAATGTAAATGAAAGTAAATAAAAACTATAGGATTGTTTACTCTTGAGTACTTCCTTGTTTATTTGCTTTATTTTTCATATTGCCTGCTATATATATTCACTAAAAGTTAGGCACAAATATTTTGGTGGTTGCCTACTGGGATTCATCTCACACCCTGTTTGGGTTAGGCTTTTCGACCCAAACAGATTATATAGTTGTAGGTATAGATAAGGGTAAGCACCCTTCTTCATCAAGTACTTTTTTTCTGTTGGAGTTGGAGATCATGGGACCAAGCCGAGGCTTTCAATGCTATGAAGTTTAATTTTCTATATTTTGGTTTCAGTATTGTACTTCCAGCATTGTGACTTGTTTGGATGCTTTCCTAGATACTTGTGACATGTGTCATTTTTTTATATATATGTTGTAATTTTTTATACAATTAGTCATCCGTTGTTTACTAATATTGTATGGTATTACTGCTTCTGTTACTATTTACTATTTTTTTACCGTGTTACTCTACCAATGATGACATAGTTTCCCCACTATCACACCTAAGTCCCTCACTGCTAGTTGGTAGCCTCTAGCATTTGGGAAAATGCACTTGAGGCCATGTGACTAATCAGGTACGGGGAACCTTTGGTCGGCACCCAGAACCAGGACATTACAAAAAAAAACTTATATATAATGTAATTTGGAATAGGTAAATTGATTTCCATCATATATATTGAAGATATAATCTTTTATAGAGACACATAGAAAGCATTTGATGAATTATCAGAGAAAATGAATATGATCATGGATATTTCCATGAACAGAGAGATGAATTTCATTATTAGGTTACAATTTCAACAAAATAGAATATATATATTTTTTTCATAGGAAAAATATTCCTAGGTAATTTTAAAGAAATTTATAATAGAAGACTCAGAGTTAGTTTCCACACCCATTACTACTACTGTGAGGATGTGTGTCATGACCCGACCCAAGTCGGGGCTCGAGCCTCAACTACCCCAGGCCTGCCTCCATAGGCCAGGTGTTGGAAACAAGTACCAAAGGAACAACTAAATCTGAGAGGCCTTGTCCTAATAACCTGTACACAAAAATGAAACCAACTCGATGCAAAAGTGTAGAGGTAAAGTAAAAAAAGATGCAGCTGCTGTAAAGTAAAGTAAAAATGCATGAACCTCTAGACAATACAAAGGTATTTTGGCTAATACTGAAAAGTAAAGGGGAAAAATACATGCCCAAACTAGAAATCAATCCCAACCTGAAGACCACTGGGATAGAGTATTTGTTGAGATATCCTAGCTCCTATATCCCAACTATGACCATCGTATGAAGTCCACACAACCCGTAACCCTACGCTCCTCAGTAGTCATGATCTACTTGTCCACTGTCTGCAAAATACACGACATGTGTTGGGAAAATCCCATGCAAGGGTGAGTATATACATACCTAGTAGAATTCCCCAAAAAGTGAAGGGGGAGCAGTAAGAGATACAACTAAAGAGAAGTAGTAAATGAAACAAGGTACAATAAAAGAGAGTGGAAAGAGTGCATCTTAACCTAACAGGAGTGTGAAAAGTATACTCATCCAAATACAAGGATCTCGAATCAGTGAAAAGATAAATTCCTCGTCAAGTATTCTCTACCTATAGTCTAAGAGTGGACTCATCCAATCACGATATTCTAGACATAGAAAGCATGTGGCATACCTCGCACGTTTCCACCTCTCTTGGAAGGAGAGTAACCAAGACCCAAAAAGTGGGTACTGTAACATGATGATATATATATATATATATACTCAGTCAAAGAATCCCAAACGAGAGAGTAAGGGGATCTCCATCTCATAGCTCAGTCAAAGAAAGTGAGTAGCCGTTAGTTTCAAGTAAATCCATCCGTAATGCTCAACACCTCATCGTATCTACCCAGGAAGCCCAAGTCAAAGGGGCTCAAATCACCACACCTCGATACTATCTTCTTTGGGTGGCATTGACTCACCCGCATTATTTTATGTCACATCATAAGAATGCATCTTGATGGGGAAAGCACCCATCTTTCTCGTGAGCCCTTAGGTATATCGAACCATGACTCGCCATTGCACCACACAGTTGAGGGTCTTCTCGGAATCGTTGGGGACTATGCTACCAAGCCCTGTTGAGGGGTCAGCCTGATATCTTCTCGAAAGGGACTACACTACCCAGCCCTACTAAGGGGTCAACCTAGTATGCTCTAGTAAGCATGTCTGATCCTTTCCATCATCGGGTGTCATCTCTACGTGTTCCAAACCTATAACTTCCATATAGTATCTCAAAAGTCTCTTTCGAGGGAACTATCATGTTCTACGTACAAATACACTCAAGATAGGCATCTTGAATCCTGAAATCCAAGTTCAAATGAAGGAGATACGAAGGATTGAAGATTGCTTAGATGAGCTCAAAAAGTACACGGAGTGTGGCCCCTCTTTGTTGTCTGGTCATGTCTCTAGTCAGACATAGGTCACATCCCATGTGGTAGTTCATTACATGTAGGTGGACTATATAGTGTGTCCTGTCTATCTGAAGGATGGGTTGTGTCTGATGGTCATGTCCATGTACTTTTACTCTGTTTCTGTGTACTTCGGTACACGGCGTACTGGTCCACACATGATGTTGCTCGTGTGACCTAGTTGTGTTCTTGTGCCCAACCATGTCTCCTTCACATGGATCATCTCACATGGAGAGGAGGTACACATTGTGACATGGAGAGTACATTTCATGCCATCCTTATCTTTTCTCAAACCCCAGTATAGTCATTGAGGGAGGCTGCACGCCATGTGTTCTTCACTGAACACGACGTGCAGTCAGGATTTTCCAAAAACCCAAGGGTTTCTCTAATCTTCAACTGTCACTTCCAAATATACCTTCACCGCTATCAACATTGCCTAATTTGGCTCTAAAATTACTAGATCTATTCGAAGAACATGGGATTGCTTTGTTGTTCACCGTGATTCGATCTAGTCCAAAATCGAGGGTTTGGCTGGATCTTCCGAGTACCGCTGTGACTTCGATTCTCATCGAATCAAAAAGAAACTTACAGATTTTTCATCCCTAGATCATGATATTTCCATATCTATGCCTCACTCACGTTTCTGTTTCCGTTTTACAATTCTGACACGACTCCATCTCGTTCCGGGTGCCCGATCGAGCTTGGGTCGCCCGACAATCATCAAACCGCGATCCACAGGGATTCCACGGTAAAAAATGTGAAGAAAAAAGGTAAAACGACACCATAAAAAAGGTTTTTATTTATCACTAGTCAAGTGTTCTTGGACGATGATCAAGAATGGGGTACCAGTGTTAGAACATGTGATAAAAAAAAGTAAATTGGTACTTGGGCTCATATATAGGATTGATCAAAAGTCGCAGGTTGAAGAAAAATTTGACAACATGCTCAAACATTTAATTTAGGGAATAATAATGCCAAGAATGAGTCTTACTTGGATTGTATCATTCATTGTTGATGAAGAACATGTTCTTATATGAAGGAGGAGGATCCTCTATTCTTTGATCTGTATAGGTCTAGGGGTTTGTCATCGTTCGTCAACGGAAAGGAGAGAAGACGAAGAGAGGGGTTTCCATCATTTTAAAAGCATGGTTATGAGGTAAAATCTATAAAATATGAATTTATATCCATATATTAGGTTTAGGGTATTTTAATTAATTAATTGTTTTAATTAATTAAATCACTTAAAATTATCTGTCAAAGAGCGAGGGATTCAAACATTCTGCGCCAACTTATTTTATGTTGTGCCTAGGGGAAACACCATGTTCCAGATCCAACTGTGGTCTCATATTTCCAATCTGATCAACCATTTAAGAGTTACCCCATTTTCTTTAATCAATTGAGCATGTGTAATATAAAATATATTTAATATTTTTATTCAATTAATTAGAGGCACACCGAGCCGGAATAACATTCCTTCTTAGCGCATGGCTCTGGAATAATATTTAGAAATATTTCAAAGTCTTATTAGGTAAAAACCGGGTCTCTACATCATTCCCTCTTTCAATATTTTCATCCCTAAAAAGAAAAAATAAGCAAACAACTTAGGATACTAAGCTTGAATCTAGATCTCCCACTCCCAAGAACTCTCATGCACGTTTCTATGCTGCCACAACACACGAACCAGAGGGATGACTCATCCTCACAGGGTATGCTCCTGTCATTCCTCGATCACCACTGGGTGATCTGCAAAGGTGGCTCCATCCTTTATGTCCATCTTTCCCCAGTCAATGAATTGAATAGGTTCGTGCACATATCTCCTCAAATATGACACATGGAAGACGTCATGCACCTGCTCTAGCTATGGGGGTAAGCCAAGGTGGTAGGAAACTTCACAGATCCTCTGCATGATTTTGAATGGCTCGATGAACCTCAGGGATAACTTTATCCCCCATCCGAACCTTTGAATTCCATGTCATGGGGAGACTCTCAAGAAGATGTGGTTTCCCTGATCGAACTACAAGGGCCTATGATGATGATCTATGTAGGACTTCTGTTTACTCTGGTCCATTTTCATCCATTCATGGATGACCTGTACCTTTTTTATCATCACCTGCACCAACTATGGGATCACAAGAGATGTCTCTCCAACATCCATCCAACACAAGGGTGGCCTTCAGGGTCTCCCATATAGGGCCTCAAAATGTTTCATTCCGATGATGGAGTGGTAGCTGTAGTTATACACAAACTCTATGAAAGGAATGTGATCCTCCAAACTCTAACTTAAATCCAAGACGCAAGCTCTCAGCATATCCTCTAGCACCTGGATAGTGCGCTCGTTCTGCCCATCGATCAGGGGGTGAAAGACTATACTCATCCATAGATGGGTCCTGAATGAATCCTGCAGACCTCTCCACAATCATGTCGTAAACCACACATCACGATCAGAGACAATCATTGAGGGTACCCCGTGAAGGTGAATGATCTCTCATATGTACAATTCCCCGAACTCTCCACCGAAATTTGCTCCCTGATCGTAAGGAAGTGTGCCGACTTTGTGAGTGGGTCTAATACCACCTAGATGGAGTCATGGACCTTGGTTGTTCATGGAATCCCTATGAATAATTCCATGGATATGTCATACTATTTCCACTCTGGGACATTAAGTGGCTGCAACAAACCATCCAGAACATGGTGCATAGCATTCACTTGCTGACAAGTAAGGCATCGTGAGACAAACTCAGCCACACTCTATCTCATGATGGACCACCAAAACTTCCACTAAAGATCCTTGTATATCTTCCCCACACCGGGATGTACAACTAAGGGAGAAGTATGTAACTCCCACATCACCTCCTCTTGCAGTGCAACTGGAACTACTGTTCACCCCTGGAATAAGATCTTGTGATTCCCTCCTTCAGAATATCCATTAGGTGTGTCACCTGTGGATATATGATCATGCAAAACCTTGTAATAGATGTTTATCAGATGATACTTCTTCACACACTCAAGGAGCATAGGAGTCAACACCATCGACTAAAGGAAAACTATACCCTCCTACTCCATTAGGGTCAGCTGTAGGGAAACTAACTGCTCTAAAGCTTCCTGTACAAGGTGAGCTTGTAACTTCTTGCTAAGGGAATCTAAAACAACATTTTCCTTACCTAGAGTATAAAATATCTTGAAGTCATAGTCCTATTGGAACTCCAGCCAATGTCACTACCTCTGGTTCAGGTATCTCTGAGTGAAAACATACCTAAGACTCTGGTGGTTTGAGTAAACCACAAAGCGTTCTCCCAGGAGGTAGTGCCACCACATCCTCAAAGAGAAAACCAATACTGATATATCCATATCACGAGTCATGTAATTACTCTCAATGGGTCTCAACTGCCTTAACCCATATGCGATGACCGCATGTTACTGCATTAGCACACAACTGAGCCCAACTCCTGAGGCATCGAAATAAACCATGAATTCGACTCCTTCCTCTGGAAGCCTAAAAAATGGAGCACTTTTCATCCTTTGCCTCAACTTCTCGAAGGCCTTCTGGAACTTCTCAGACCAGGTAAACAACTATCCCTTCTACATCAAAGCAGTCAATGGGGCTACGATCCTGGAGAAGTATGTCACAAATCTCTAGTACTACCTCTCCAAGCCAAGAAAGGTCTATACCTCGGACACATTCTTGGGTGGTTCCCAAGAAAGCACTAATTTGACCTTCACTGGATCCATGGATAAAACCTTCTCAAAAATGACATGCCCTAGAAAGTGAATCTTCTGTATCCAAAATTGTCATTTCAATAGTTTTCCATAAAGCTGATGCTCTCGAAGTAAATTATGGACCCTCCTCAAGTGTTCTGCATGCTCCTCCTCTATTGTAGAGTAAAAAGTATGTCATAGATGGAGACAAAAAAAATGGTCAAAGTATGGTTGGAAGATCTAGTTTATCAAATCCATTAAAATGGCGAGGGAATTTTCACACCAAAGGGCATCATTAGGAACTCGTAGTGCCCATAATGACATCGAAATGCCAACTTTGGAATATCAGCCTCACAAAATCGCAGCCAGTGGTAGCTGGACCTGAGATTGATCTTAGAGAACCATATCGCTCCCTGAAACTGATCAAAGAGTTCATAATTCCTCAATAAGGGGTACTTGTTCTTTATCATTGTTTGGTTTAGATGACGATGATCTACACAAAGTCGTGAGCTCCCAATTGCCTTCTTCACAAACAAAATTGGAACCGCCCAGGGGGACACACTAGGTCTGATGAAACCTTTCTCACAAAGATCCTTTAATAGTAATATCATCTACTAAAACTCAGTGGTTGCCATCCGATATGTTGTAGAAGATATCGGGGCAGTCCCTAGCTGCAAGTCAATGAAAAACTCAAACTCCCATCTCTGAGGTAGTCCTGAAATGTCTTCAGGAAATATGTCCATATAATCCTCCACAACTGAAGGGATCTAGAAACCTGAAGAGTCTACTAAACCAAGGTTAATACTCGCTAACTAATGGGTAATGGGATATAAATTCTTTCTCATAACACCCAACCATCTTACCATGAGGTCTCTCTCACCGAGAAAGGAGAAAATCATCCCATCAACATGTAGGCATCTGACTAACCTGTGGTGATAGTCAATCTAGAATCATACCATGGAAATCCAATACATGTCTAGAATGAAATCATAGGATTCCATCATGATGACTAGTAGGTCCCATGTGAACCTCTCTCCTCCAAGCATTAGTTATCACTGCCGGAAGATGGAAGATACAGAGGAAGCATTCCCTGTAGGAACCTCAAGGCATAACTGTTGTGATGGAATCTCTACTAGGAGCTCTATCTCCCTCAAAAAGAGTTGAGAGATAAAATAATGTATAGAACTTGTGTCTACTAGTATTGAGGAAAGAGTATATTAAAAATGAATTATACCACGAATCATCTCATGTGCCACTGGGTCGTAGACGTCCATAGCTACAGCTGTCTGTGGCCCTGATTGCCAGCTCCCTGAGCCTGACATGGGACATCTGGTGGTGGTAGTGGGAGAAACTCATATCTTTATCCCCCACTTATAGGTCCTCCCTCTCCTCTACTAGCTCCTCCTCCCTGGGGACCACCCTGTCCCCACCTGGGAGATCCCTAATCACGGTGCTTCCTATGATGTGGCGGTCCATCTGCTGCCTACGTGGGGTGCTCAACACGCCTGGTTGGGTAGTCTTGGGCCATGATACCTCTCCCATCACAAGTGTAGAATCATCCCTCTCCGGGTTTCCCCAGTGCTATGCACTGACCATGAATTGGGTAACCACCACCCTGAGTCTGATCACGAAAGGGTCTCCTATTCCGAGACCTCTAGAACCTAACTTCTGCTGAAGATGATTCAACTCTATTGTGCCAATTTCTAGCTCCAAATACCTAGAATACCTCTTCTAGGAAGCTCTCTATCATGAGTGACCACTCCAACACCCTGATATAGGTGGGGATGCACAAGGGCACTACGTTGGTCCAGATCTCTCTACAAAGTCCCTACATGAAATTCCATGCTCATAAGTAGTCATCTCTAATCATGTCAAGGGAGTACCTGTAAGCTTGGTGAACATTGCCACATACTCTGCCACAGTCATCCCTCCATGCTGTAGCTCCAAAATCTCCTGAATCCGGATGGAGCACAAACAGAAGGGGTAGTACTCCTCATGAAATAGCTGCTGAAAGTCGTCCCACATGAGTGTCTCCTCATCATGCATCTGGGTAACCAAGCTCCACCAGCGCCCAACTGCTACATGAAAAAGGATGGATACCAAATCCATCCTATGGTCCATCAGGGTTCATACCAGTCTGAACATGCAAACCACCAACTCCAGCCAATCCTCTACTTCCTAAGGATTTGGATCGCTGTAGAACCGTAGTGTTCGCTATCGCTAGAACTCATGAAGTGCGCTCATCCTGCACACATCCTCATCCTATGCACATCCTCAGCCTATCGTAATGGGACTAACTACTTCTCAAAAGGTTGAGGTACTGCTACCTATCCACTAGGAGGAAGGGGATCACATGATGGGCCATGAACTGAGGCCTCGTCACTTGTAGGGTCATCTTCATGATCCAGAGATGGTATCCTGGTTGGCTGTCATCACAGAGGCATCCTAAAAATGGTTAAGGAGTACCGCGGTCATGTGATCATATATATATATATATATCAAAAAAATAATAGAGATATGGCTCAATAAGTATAGTCAAAGACTCGATCCTATATGATTCATGTACCAGTGTTCCCCACAACAGATGTCTCAGGGTGCCGAGTCGACAAGCAGGTAATCAGGGTCCTGGATAATGGATACGTCGGCTGCCTATACCATCATTAGACTCCTTGTCATGAGAGACAATCCCGAGACACTTCGACCCTATTTCCCTAAATCCAAACCAAATCCTTTTTAGGGAACATCTGAACAATGTCCCAAGGAATGAACCACCTTTGATACCACTTTGTCACGACCCGACCCAAGTCGAGGCTCAAGCCGTAATTACCCAAGGCCCACCTCCATAGGCTAGGGGTTGGTGATAAGCACTGAATGCAGAACTAACTTGGGGAGGCCTTTTCATAATAACATGTACACACACATAACCAAATTAATGAAAAAGTGAAGAGGAAAAGTAGAAAAATATGTAACTATTTTAAAGTAAAGTAAACATGCATGAACCTCTAGAAAATACAAAGGTACGGTATCCAATAGTAAAAATAAAGGGAAAAAATACATGCCCAAACCAAGATTCAGTCCCAACCTAAAGAGCACTGGGATAGAGTATCTATCGAGAGATCCCAGCTCCTGTATCCCAATTATAACCACCATACGCGGTCCACACAGCTCGTAAACCTACATTCCTCAGTAGTCACGATTGACTTGTTCATCGTATGTAAAAGACAAGACACATGTTAAGAAAATCCCATTTAGGGGTGAGTATATACATACCCATCATAATGCCCCAAAAAGGTAAAGGGGGAAGTAAGAGATACAACTGAAGAGAAGAAGTAAATGGAACGAGGTACAGTAAAAGAGAGAGGAAAGAGTGAAACTCAACCTAATAAGAGTGTGAAAAGTAGACTCATCCAAATAAAAGGAGATCGAAATGGTGGGGAGATGAACTCATCATCAAGTATTTGCTACCTATAGCCGGAGAGTGGACTCATCCAATCATGAGAAGCTAGACATGGAAAGCACATGACATAACCCATGCGTCTTCGCCTATCATGGAAGGAGAGTAACTAAGACATATGGAGTGGGTACTGTAACGGGATGGATATATATATATATATATATATATATATATATTCTCAATCAAAGAATCCCAAATGATAGAGTAAGAGTATATCCATCTCACAGCTCAATTAAATAAAGTGAGTAGCCATCAGTTCCAAGTAAAGCCATCTGTAATGCCCAACACCTCATCGTATCTTCCCAGGAGGCCCAAGTTAAAGGGGATCAAATCACTGCATCAAGATACTGTCTGCTTTGGTCAGAACTGACTTGCCTGTAAAGTTTTAGGTTGCGTCACAAGAACATATCTCAGTGGGGAAAGCACCCCTCTTTCTCGTGAGTCCTTAGGTATATAAAACCACACCTCGCCACTGTACCGTACAGTAGAGGGTCTTATCTGAATCATTAGGGACTATGCTACTAATTATCCACTAAATTAGGATAATATTAATTTTTAATATATAAAATATTCATGTGATTTATTATTCATAAAAACCATTTTAGTGCATTTTACACTTTTAATATTGATTCACATTATGTTTGTAATTCCCTCTTAAAATGCACTATTACATGGTACATTTTTGAACACCTCCTAAAATACAAAATGGTCTTGATTTTATTTTCATATTTAATTTTAAGGTTTTTCATTACATTGGGAAAAATTAATACTTTTGGATTACTTGAATATTCATATTGGAAGACCAACAAAGTTATCCTTGAACAAACAATATTCTGGGTGAAGTGAACTGAACAACAACCCAATAAAACTACTGTAGCGGCCAATATCCAAGTCCAATGATTATGAAATTTTAACTAAAGATATAGGAAATAATTTTAAACATTTCATAAAAAAGTGACAAGAGATAATTAATATGTTTTAAGGGAGTTCCAGGTGGCCCAAGTTGGAGATAAAATTCTGGGCTAGATTCTGTAGCACAGAAAAACATACCACCATTTAGATAATATCTCGCAAACCAGAATTTAAGTTAGGCGGAAATTTTACATGCGGTTAGGAGACATCTGAAGATCCATTTTATTCTTCTATGGACCACTCTAATTCATCCATATAGAAGGTAATTTAGATGTGTCTGTTTGGTGAATTCAAGTTGGCTTCCACTTCAGGTCAAGAGTGGAAAAGTCTAAGTTCCACAAGCTTTCCACCACCCTAAGCCTACCATACTCAAGTGGGATGAATTTTACTATTGGAGGCTCGGCCCAAGGCTCCCAAAATTTCCATTTAAGGTAGTGGTGTTGGAGGATTTAATCATCTTTGGTGCTTTGTTTAATTGTAACCGTTAAAAAATAATTTCATCCAATCCACCCCAAGTGATAACCTAGGATCAACTCATTCTTTTAAATAGAATTCACTTAAGTATATTAAATTAAATTAAACCCATCTAAAATCAACCCAAACTGGCCACTTCATAGAAAAAAATAATCCATATAATGTACATGTTTGTAGGTTACTTCTTAGGTCTTTGAGGATTCAACAACCCAAGCTAAACTTCAAGCAACCGCTTAACCCTAAAATCTTGGGTAAATTTGGGTGAGAACAACTACCTAGACCTACTAAGGGTTCATCTTGGTATCTTCTTGTTGGGAACTATGCTACCCATCCCAACTAAGGGGTCAAACTGGTATGCTCTGTTAATCATGTCTGATCACTTTTGTGATCGGGTGTCATCTCTACACGTGCCAAACCCAAAAATTCTCCATCATATCTCAAAAGCTGCTTCTGAGGCAATAATCACATTATACATGAAAAAACACTCAAGATAGACATATCACGGTCTGAAATCAGAGTTTAAACAAAGGAGATTCTATGTATTGAAGATTGATCAGACGAGCTTAAAAAGTACACAACGTGTGAGGGGGCCCACACAACGTGTGGCCCTTCTTTGTTGCCAGGCCGTGTCTCTGGTCGAACATGGGTACCATACCATGTGGTAGTACATGCCATGTAGGTGGACTACACAGCATGTCCCACCTATCCGGGGACCAGGCTATGTCTAATAGCCGTATCCATATACTCAGACTCCGTGTCTGTCATGACGTGGTGGTCCACACAGGATGTTGCTCGTGTGATCTAGCTGTGTCCGTGTGCCTGACTGTGTCTCTTTCACATGGCTCATCTCACACGGAGAGGAGGTACACGACATGTCAAGGAGAGTACACATCGTGCCATACTTATCTTTTCCCAAACCCTAGAGACACCATTGAGGGAGGCTACATGCCCTGTGTTCTTCATTGAACACGGTGTGTAGTTAGGATTTTCCAGAAACCCAAGGGTTATCTAATATTCAGCCACCGCATCCAAACCTACCTTTGTCATTGTCAACATTTTTGGATTTGGCTCCGAAATCAACAGATCTATCCGAATAACATGTGATTTATTCACTGTTCACTGCAATTCGATCTTGTCCAAAACCAAGGGTTTGGATGGATCTTCCAAGTGACGATATAACTTCGATTCTCATCGTATTGGAAAAAACTTATAGATTTTTCATCCTTGGATCATATAGTTTCCATATCTATTCCTTTCTCACATTTTCATCACTATTTGACAATTATGACATGACTCCATCTTGTTTTAGGTGCTTGATCGAGCTCGTGTGACCCAATAATCATTGAACCGTGATCCATGGGGATACCACAGTGACAAAAACGAAGAAGAAAGAAAAAAAGGAACTATAAAAAAATGTTTTTATACATCACCCACCAAGTGTTATTTGTCATAAATCAAGAACAGGTTACTGGTGTTAGAAAATTTGATAAAAACAAGTAAATTGGTACTTGGGATCATATAGAGGTTTGATCAAAAGGTGCAGGTTGCATAAAAATTTGACAATATGCTCAAACATTTAATTCAGGGTGTAAGAACACAAAGAACAAGTCTTAATTAGATTGTATCATTTTTTGTTGATGAATAATGTTGTTGGTCAGAGTATGACACTCAAGAGGGGGAGGGGGTGAATTGAGTTCTTATAAAAATTTCTGTGAAAAATTTTATTTAAAAGATTCCCCAATTAAAAATAAAAACAGTCCAGTTAATCAAGGTAGTAAAATTATAATAGCTTGACTATTTAAATAGTTTCTTAGAAGATTGATTAATTCTCAATTATAAAAATATGAGATATTGATAAAACTTTTGAAACTACTATAATAAGGAAAAACAATTATAACTACTATCCGAGACTAACTATAAAAGTAAAATTTAGTTTTCTGAAATACGAGTTAAAATAGAGAAAGACTAAATCGAAAGACACATCAGATAAAACAAGTAGTTAAGTCTCAAGTTAAGACTTAGTCCACTCTACACGGTGATCACCTATCACTAAGAAATATATATATGAAAGATTTGATCCACACACTATATTAGAGATAACAAAAGTACATAGGACTATCCAGGTCACAAGACCTCTTCCACTGTTCTTCGTGGGAAAAATAACATCTTGGTCAGATAAGAACTTTTCCACAGTTATACATGGGTGAAATAAGGTGTATAAATATGTTTGAGTGAAGATATATTGTATCCTTAAGTTCATTTCAGGAGACAATGTGTGTTTTTAATACAGATACATGCACTACTCAAAAAGATTAATAAAACAGTACATGACATAGAAAAGATAATGAGAAATGATTAGAAATGATCTGAGTGTTTTTCTATGCAGCTCTGGAATTGTAGGATGTAGCAGATGGGATTTTAGAGTCCTCTTGTGGAAACATAGTGTTGTGAGCCTCGTGTTCTGGTTTCTGGTTCGATAAGATGGGATTTGTAGCTCTTGTTCTTCTTAGAGTTGCTGTTGTGAGGATGTTTGAGGTTCTAATCTATAGTAGTTCAACTACCAGGAATTGATATTTCTTCATGTGTTATTCAGTGTATGTTCTTTCATGCATGTGTTCTCATCTCATTTTTTCAATCTCTTTCACTTTTTGATCTATATGCAGCTCGTACACCACACTGTATTTTATCTTCAGGATGTATTTGTTTTGGCCGACAGGGAGCATGATTTCTACACCTCATACCTCATACTGTTAGGTGACATGTCTATAGAAAATCATTAATTATATTAGTGTTATTAAATGACTCAAATATGACCATTAGAAATAATTTTTAAATTAAATTGAAAAATATAGAAAAATAGTTAAGTATGGAATAGTGTCACAGTTGCGGTGAGATAGTCACGGTGCCAAAATCACAGTAAGGTCTGGAACCGGCAGCACAATTATGGTGTCTGGTCCTTTGTGAATTCTAGAACCAGTAGGAAGACTATAGTGTCAGGAAAACAATGTCTCAGGTAATGGTGTCTAGTCCTTTGTCAAAATTTTGGATGGTGTCTTGTTACGGTGTCTTGGAAATGGTAGAAATGAAATGATGTCAGGTCCTTTGCGAAAATCTAGAACCGATAGAAAGCTTACGGTTTCAGAGACTTATCCAAATATCTATAAGTTTTCTTAAGAAGAAATATTCATAGAATGGATTAGACTTAAGAATTAGCACAATGAAACATAATAGAACAAAATTAACCATAGTTTACAAGATTCATACATGATTTGTGATATGTGAAACCTGATTTATGAGCATTAAAACATGAGGAGTCCAACAATATCCCCTTTTTGATGATAAAAAAAATCATGGAATTCATAATTCATATAGTTTAGAAAAGACAAGATATTTGAGTATATATGGGATAAGCTGTATAAAAAATGTTTTTATCCCATGAATATCCTTTTTCCATAAATGAATTGTCTTATTTCTCCCCATTTTGGGATTATCAAAAAAATAAAAAGAAAAATAAACACTGAATAAAGGTAATTAAGAGAATAAACAAAGTAGTTCACATTGTATTGAATAGAATGGGAGAGTAAATTAAAAGCATAATAAAAAATACAATACATCCCTATCAAAATACATCTTTCACTTCTCTCTAGAGCCATTAATATTTTATTTTCCCTTGGAAGAGATATCATAAGGAGCCACAAGAGAAAAAGTAGAAGTGTTATAAGGGATTGATCCAATTGTGAAAGAAGGAAAAGTCACTCCTTCAAAGACAGAAGGTGCAAGAGATGGTCTGGTGGAAGACCGGGGCAATGTTTTCTCAA
Organism: Viscum album; assembly: GCA_963277665.1. Lineage (NCBI taxonomy): Eukaryota > Viridiplantae > Streptophyta > Magnoliopsida > Santalales > Viscaceae > Viscum > Viscum album. The sequence goes on along the minus strand of OY728156.1, from coordinate 1,423,789,912 downwards.
TAATAACAGGTTTTATCTGGATCAGATCCTGAGATATAGACATAATAGTAAGATCAAAGGTAGTGGAGGAAGAAAGAGTTGGACTAGGCCGAAAAGGGGAGCTGCATGAGCCATAATGACAGTACTTTTCACATGTAGATAGGTCTTTAACAACTTAATGAAATCAGTGATGAACTCACCTCCATACTGCATATCCTTCTCAAAGTCATCTTTGTTTTCTAGGAAATTCTCCAGAGTGGGTGTGAATTCCTTGATATTATACACTTGATCCTTAAAGGCTTTAGTGACTAGAGGTATTTTCAAATTCTTTACAATATACTTGAAGTTGTTCAGATCATGCTTAGAATAAATTCTCTTAAATTAGAAGTCCACTTTCTTATAGATTTCTTCTTGAGCATCATTGGAAATATTTGAATGCACTCTAACCAAATCAATCACATGGTCACTATTCTTTATAACAGAGGATAAACTTTCCTTATCAACATCACTCAAAACTTACTGAAGCTCTTCGTTGAAAACCGATCTGATCAAGTCACTATCCATAGGATGAGATGGTTTCCCAGATGTAGATGAAGATGTAACATCTGATATGAGAGACTTAAGTTGATTTAGAACCTTTTGTAAACATCATTTATATTCATCAAACATCTTATTAAGTACAACAAAAAGTGCACACATCTCATTGGATATCTTGGTGTTTCTCTCAACCACCTTTTCATATATTGTAATCAGGTTTGGTTTAATTAGAGATACAACCTTCTGTGGGATCTGATCACCAAAATCCTCAATAGGATGAGCAATAGGAGCTTGACTAGTTTGCAAGAATTTCTACATATCTTCAACCATAGATTTTAGAGACTTCACCTCATCACTCAACTGTTTGTTCTCAATCCTAACTTCCTGAATTTCATGAATCATCTTTGGTTGAATCTACCATATAATTTTCTCTAACATCAAGGTAACATCTCTTTACCTGAGATTAGTCACAAGGGAAGGCTGTGACTTCATGAACTTTTCAAATCCAGATAACAAGGTGTTTCCAAAGTATTTTAAGTCATATTTACTTACATAAGAAGAATTTTATTGGGTAGGTTCATAATTAGGAAATGATATAGGTTTTGATTCCATTTAAGGTACAATTTCTTTATCAATGATAGGTTTGAGATTAAACACTGTAAAAAGATCAATTGATTTAACCGAAACTCCTTGAGAACTAGAAACATAAAAATACTCTGAAAATATATACTAGTTATCCACTGATCTTAAATCCATAGGGTTCATCACTTCAATTATTTCTAAATTAGGGCTCTGATCCCCCTCAATAGGTGCATCTATGATAAGACAAAGAGACTCAGTCTCTTGAGCTATTTCCGCTTCTTCTATTTTCTCGGGCTTAGTTACTTATTTAGACAACTGAAAGGCCTGCTCCATCCTCTCCTCAGCAGATAAAATAACTTTAGGCTCCACTGGTTCTTCTAAATGTTCCTTAGGAACATCTTGTTCTTCCACAATAGAAACTTGTGCTCCTTCAGCAACAACTTCTTCAGTAACTATCTCTTCAGCAACTTCAGCAACTACATCTTCAGCAATTACTTCTTATAGAACAGGTAGGCCACTGTCTTCTTATTCTAAGATAGTTCCTTCCTTAGGTGAAACTACCATATCTTATACCTCTTCATTTGAGTATTCAGTAACTTCATCAGGTTCCAAACTAGGGTCAGATACATTCTTAGGTCTTGAAGGGTTTTCAACTGGGTTGAGACTTTCATAAATTCTTTCATTATCTTCCTCCCAAGATTTCTTCCATAGGTTCTAACTAATTTTTATCCTTTAATTGTATCCTTTGAGATAAAAAACTAATAACCTTAAACTAATTCTTTATTTAGACCAACTAATCCCTTAGATAACAACATTGCAAAAATTAACCTTGAATAAAACAAAGAAGTTTATTTTGAAGTTGTCTTGATCATATCACACATGTGAAGTATAATATACTTACACAGATTGATCTTGTACCAATTCTTCATAAGATGTATCAAGAACACATCTTGATACTGAAGGGTGGTGAATTCTTCTTTTTTTGGAAAAATAATATGTTGAATAAACTTAAACAACAATCTTATCTCACCATCCAGCTCAGCTTCTCTCGGCCTTCTCTTCTTCTTATTTCTAGTAAAAATTCCAAGAGCCTCTTTTAGGATAAACACATAACTAGGTGGAGGAGGACCTATTTGATAATCCTCAAAAATTCATTCATGAGGTATTCCTAGGCAGGAGTCCCACAACCTCAAAGAAAAAGTACATCTTTGACTATATACCCAGCTTCTTACTACAAAATCATCTCCAGAATTGAACTAGAATTGAACATATTGATAAAACTCAGAAACTAGCTTCGGATAAATGAGTCTTTTACCTTTTATGAACTAGTCCAACCATCCCTGTTCATCCAATACTTTCAAAACAAGAAACTTTTTTTTCAACATCCACTTTAGACAAACTTCTTTATCTGGCACTACTATTCGATCAGCAAGGCCCGAATTTAGTGGGTTCTCAGGCATTATTTTCAAAGCTTTTTTTACTTTCTTATAAGACCGATGCTTCTCAGGAGTCGATGAAGATGGATGCTCTGTTCTAGGCATCCAATGTGGGTTCAACAAAGATTAAAAGTTTCAATATGGATAACAGTTTGAGAGAGGAGGGTTTCAGTTTTAAAAGAAGAGATCTCGAGTGAAGAGAGGAGTAGGAATATTGGGTTTTTATCATTTAGGGATTTTAAATGTCTCAAACACAAATAGCCAATGAGATGCATGCAACTTTCTCTCAGGTGGGATGATTTCAATGGAAGTAGAGGAGCGGGTGTGGCATTTTTTCCCACCCAAGGGATTGTTGGGATTACCCTCGGGCTGACTCTTAGCTGATCAAAATATTCATTAGGGTTTAAAAAAAAGAACTTTCTTTATAATCTCAAATATTAGAATAGATAATGGTACAAAATACATAAGAAAATCTTTTGAAACCTATCTATCAAATCATGGAATTAGACATTAGTTTAGTTCTTCATATACCCCTCAGTTAAATGGAGTCACAAAAAGGGAAAATAGAAGTTTTATTCTAATGGGGAGGATGATGTTTATAGATTATAAACTATAAAATTTATTATGGTTAGGATTAATATGTGTATAATTATATGATCTTTATAGATGCTTATTGAGATCATAATCAATCTAAACGCCTTATGATATGTGGTTTAATATAGAACCTACATTTGGATACATTAAAGTGTTTAGAAGACATTTCATAATAAAAATAAAAAATCCAACCATAGAGAAGTTTGATTAAAAGGCCAAGGATAAAATCTTCCTAGTATATTCATCCAACATAGGGAGATAAATATGTAGGAATAAACCTATTTAAATGGTTATAGAGTTTTTTCATGTTATATTCATTAAACATTAGTCCATGAAGGTAGAAAAAGAAAATGGTGGTTATGATGCTTTAATGGAAGATACTCCTTTAACTTCTGAAAGGAATGATGAGAATCACATAGTTAATCAAAATCATATTAAGAAAACATGTTATAGTCATATTATTTATTAAGATAATTTCAATAGAAACAAAAATATTGATATTATGGGAATTAAAATTGTAGGTTGAACTAAAAAATATCATCAGAAGATAAGAATAACCAGTTCTGATGAGGAGAAAACTGAGTGTTGAAAATTGAATGGAACTTAGATATCACATTGAACCTCACTATGTTAAATTAAAATTTAAGAAAAAGGAATGAATAAATTGTTACGACCCAAAATTTTATCACTATATATATTTCACATACTATAAACCACATAAAATCACTTTGATAACATAATATGAACTTTATAAATGAATAATGAATGAAATAAGAAGTATTTCTAGAAGTTAAGGAACCTATATTGATGAAACAGTAACTTGAACTTTGGAATAGTAATGTGACTCTTATGAATAGTAAATAAAAAAATAGAATAGTAATATCACCCATGAAAGTATAAATAAAATTTATCCATCTTATAAGTGATAATATGATATAATTATATCATAGTATAAGTAAATAAATATTTTAAAAATTATTAATTAAGTGTTGGTATTTTTGCAAGTCATAAATATTTAATTACAATTTTATATTTAATTTAATAAATTAAAAGAAAATGTATTTTCATAAAATGTATTCATAAATTAATATTTTTATGTCTTATAATTATAAGATAATTTTATGATACCTTAATTAATTTTTCAAAGTGTTATAAAAATAGTTATGATTTTAAAATTGGCATTTTCCAAGCAAATGATGATTTTAATTAAAAAATAAATTACTCATATATAGAAATTTATTTTAATAAAATGGAGTCCTTTTTTTTAATTTTACACATTGAAAAATAGTTAGTCCGATTTTTGGGATTATCCTGAAATACTTGAATTTTTGGGTGAATAGTAAAATATGGTAATTTACGGTATAACCTAAATACTTGGTTTATTGAGTCATAGATGATGCATGGCTTATACAAACCCAAAATCTCGAACCCTCCTTCAATATTTTAATATATTTTGTGATAATGATCAAACTATTCATAGTATTGAGCCAAAATAATAAACTAATGAACTAAATAATGAGAAAACACCCCTCTCAAACAAGAGCCTCATCCTGATTGGTGAGGACTTGAAAAGTGCATCTAAGAGATCCAAGATCAAATCTAGGTAGAGAAATATTTCTGGGTTACTATAGAAGTACTATTTAGAATGAATTGTAGAAGCCGGAACTATTCATTCATTTGGGCTTTCAGACCACCTGTTTGGTCCTTGAGTCCTTCAAGGGATTTGGGCCACTTAAGGCCTTCAATCTAATAAGGATTTTGGGTAACCTCAAGGCCTTAGAGCCACCTCAAGGCCTTCAGGACACATTAAATTATTCTTAATAGACCAAAAAGACACTACAAGGAGTAGGATCCAGATGTGGATTCAAAGCAAGGTGCATTCACTAGAGCCAAGCTAACAGATTTGGAAGAATGATAGGGTATGAAAATTTCCATTAAGACCAGCCTGTGCTTGCACAAGAAGCCTAGCTGAATAGACATGCAAAGGTGGAGAGCTGACATCATGATGTAGACGCTGGGGAGGGCAGTTCCAAGTAGTTATAGTCTGGATGAATTCCTCTAATACCTTCAGGCCATGTAATGTCATGAATACTATAGTCCATTTAAGGGTTTCCCTTCAACCCTTAAAAGAGTTATTATCAAAAATGAATAAAAAAGGCCTTTGGGCCATTTGTTTTGGGGGGAGAAAAAACCCCTCTCCTTCACTATAAATACCACTCCTCACCACCTCTTCTTCTCAAACCTTACAAGCTTTGAACCTTGTCAAAATTCTACCCAATAATCTCCCCAAACCTATCACCCAATTATATGATCTTTTTTTCTTAACAAAATACTAAAACCAATCCCCTAAGGAGGTTCTTAAGAAGAAGGAATCAAGAGGTAAAACCCTCTTCCTTTTCTTTAAATTTCTTTTCAAGATCCTTTATTTCCTTTTTCTCTCCTCAACTCAACTCATACAAATGGTATGATAACTACAGTACCTTACATATACTAGAATTTTATTATGATAATATAATAATTCATCATCATCTCTCTTTCCCCTCCTTTTATACTAAAAATGAAAATATCCATCGTGATGTGTTAATTTATCACATTCAAGGACGATGAAGTTTTTGATTTCTATTACCATATTCAAGGATGGTAATGAAACCCTTTTTATGATTGAACTAGATTATAATATATGTATTAAATCCTATATAAAGTTCTAGAATCATTATATACTCATTATGTTAAATAATAAAACAAAACAAGTTCATTGTGAGCGAAAATTTCCCAAAATAATCCAAATGATTATCACTAACATATTGTCTAATGATTCATCCTCTTAACATATAACCAAAGGATTTATAAGATAATTTAACCTTCTGGATGTTCATTAATAACTTAAAACTTCAATTATATAATTCTATTTACATTTTATATAAACTTTCACACTCTTACATAATCAAATTGATCATGAAAACTAAGAGAACGAGCACTCTCAAATGATGAAATTGAACATTATAACTCATCAAAAGGAAATAAATGAACTTAATAAAATTGTAATAAATAAATTAAATTTTTAAAAGGTTATAAAATTATGAATTAATTTAATTTTATTACTCAGGACATTAAGATCAAGTGCAGAACTGTTTCAGACATATGGTAATGGATTTTACCCGAACCTCTATTTTTTTCCTTTGGGTTACTCTTTCTCTATCTTCACCACAATTTCATGCTTTTTTATTTTTATATAATTCTTATAAATTATGTATATATGTTCCAAAATCATGTATCCATATCATATCATCCCTCTTTGATAGGGTAATACATGTTTTAGAAAGGATCACGTTTCAATTATTCCTGATAAGAAAGCCTGATTCAAGGGAACTTCCCGATTTATTTCCCGCTTCCAAGTGCACACCATAATCTGTTTTAAGCCACCATTATTTTTATAAAATCACTAATTTTATCATGAAAAACTTTCTTGGTTAATTTCTGGTTTTATAAAAACAAATATGCCTTTTATGCTTTAAAATATCTTTAACATTTTCCTTAAACTGTACTAAAATGTTTCATTTCTAAAGTTTCTTAAACACTCTATTTACATGTTTCCACTTCAATTGGATATCACTTATCATGTTATATGTTTATTTTAATTTATTAATTCCCATTTATGTTCTAAATCCATTCTTTCATGGACACTTTTATGACACACCCATTTTTAATGCCTTATAACATGATTACGATACCCATTTCTTTCCATGGGTAAACCTTATGTTATATTTGATTCCTTATGTATGATTATTCATGTGGAACACATATTTATGAAAATTTTATGATGGGTGTTCCTGGATATCACTTCAATTCATTGGGTAATGTTTAGTCTCATGAGACATCATGTTGGGATAGGGAGTGAACCTGATTCCTTTATGGGACTTTGTCCACCATGTTATATAGTTTTGGAAGTTAGTCTTAACTCATATTTATGTCAAGTCATATATTGTTGTCACATTCCTATGATGTCATGATTATATGTTCACATGTTATACATGTTATAATTCCTTATGTTTATTCATGTTTTATTCCTTTTATGCTATCATGTTATATCTTCTAACCCATGTGCTATGTTTATTCCTATGCTTATTCGCTTACTAGGATTTTTAGCTCATCCCTTTTGTTCATGTATTCCCCAGGTTATCCTATGCAGATATAAGGGATAAAAGGGAGTTATGATCCCATTAAAAATATTAAATAAAATATTTTCTTATTTCATGATGTTTAATTATGTACCCAATCTAAAAGACACTAGGCTTCACGATCCTTGGCTTGTAATTTGATGATTATTTATGCTTTAAATCATGTAATAATATGTATAAAAGGATAAGGTCACTATAGTTGGTATTAGGGGATGATCTAGTTATTTTTGGTATTAGTATTATAAAAATCTAGTTAAATACTTAGGGATAAGACTATGTATAGGAAAGTATCCCAAAATTTTGGTTAGTATAGTGTAAGTGGTTTATCAAGAAAATACATCTCTGTCTGGATACTACAAGTGGACGTGGTTCTAACACAGATGCACCTAGGAGTAATAACTCTAAAAAGGTGTTATCGGTATGACTCAGGGTAACCTGGTACATGATAATAGGCCTTACTATGCACCTGGTTTGACACTCCTATGGGATATGCTTCGATAAATTCATAAGCTCATTATGGACCATTATTAAGGGAAAAAATTCTCATAAGAATATATGTTAGGATACAGATCGTGGATAAACTAGATTTAAACCTCAGGAATCACAATTTAGGATATAATTTTACTTTAAAAGTTTATCCTTTTATGTTTAAAGTTTTTTTATGATTATTAGTTAAGTATTCAATACCTCTAATTGTACTTTTTTTCATAGTTAATGGCTGGAAATAGAATAACTTGTGACAAAAATCAATGTAATAGGCAATATAGTGATTTCCCTAATGATATTACAAATATGATGGGAATAAGATCTCAAAACTTTATAAGAGTACTTGCTCCACTCTCTCAAGTTATGAATAATAACATGAATCGTGTGGAATTACCTCCTTCTCCTAAGAAAGAGAAAGCTACCTTCTAATCCTTTATACAGAAAAGGCCTCCCATGTTTTGTGGATCTTATGACACCCTCATTATAGAACAATAGATTAACTCCATTGAGAAAATATTCTTTTTCCTCCTGTTCTCAGAATAAGTGAAAGTTGTATTGGTAGTTTATCATTTTGATGGGGAAGTAGATCAGTGGTGAACACTGATCACGAACACAAAGTCCAAGGAGGAAATTGATTCCATGGAATGAGAATATTTCAATAAAATATTTTTCAATAAGTATTTTCCCTAAACCCTCTATCTCAAGATGGAAATGGAGTTCCTTAGAATGAAGCAAAAGGAAGATGAATCTATCGGGGCGTATGAAGAAAACTTCACAAGGCTTGCAAGATACACCTCAGGATTTTTCATGAACCTCGAAAGCAAGGTGGATCTCTTATTTAGCAGACTAAATCTGAGTCTATGAATATAATTGGTGATTCAAGACTTTGACAGTTATGAGGAGATTGTCCATTGTGACATTAAGGTTGAAATGGATATTTGATACTCTAATTGGTCCCATAGCCCCGGTAAAAAAAGCAAAAAATGGTGTTTAATATGGGTGATAAATCCCATGATGGAAAAAGTCCCAACATCCCACATGTCAAAAAGTGTGGGAAGAAGCATCCTGGAAACTAATTAAATAGAACCAAGAGACTCTTTAAATGTGGAAGATAAGGGAATATGTCTAATAAATATCAAAGGGATATGAATAATCCCACTAATGTGGAATAAGAAAGTAAGGTTTATATCAATACTCAACCAGTAGTGCAGTGCTTCAATTGCAAGGAACATGGGAATTTTTGAAAACCAATTCCCTAAGACCAGGGTTGTCAGAGGCAATAAAAAACAACCTCTAAGGCAGTAAAGAAGTGAATAATCTATCACTACTACTGAGGTGGAACCTAAAAATGATGTGGTGATAGGTATGCTGGTTATTTATTCAAGAATAGTGAATGTACTATTTGATTATAGTTCTATATATTCTTTCATATCTTTCATGTTTAGTAGAAATATTCAAACACCACCTCAAAATTTGGAGGTTGATTTATATGTGAGAAAAAATGGGGAAATTATTACATCCAAAGTACATAACTCCTCCCTGATTAATGTTTGTGGACTAAACCTCCCATAAAATCTTGTCGTACTCCCTTTGGTAGAGTTTGATGCTGTATTGGGAATGGATTGGATATCTTTATATAAATCCAACATCAACTATTGAGAAAGGGAGATCACTCTTCATATCCTAAAGCATCCTCAAATTATGTACAAGTGTAAAGAAGAAGATGAATCTTCTTTAGAATCATCATTTCCATTGCGGATATTATTTCCTTATGAGAAAACATATCAAGCTAAAATGATTGAGACAAAAGAGAAAATCATGCTCAAAGTCATGCCCATTGCGAGGGATTAAATTGTTGTATTCCCTAAAGAGTTTCATAGTCTTCCTCCCAACCGAGAGGTTGATTTATCCATTCAAATCATTCCTGGATCTCTGCCTATATCAAAGACACCTTATAGAATATCCAACCTTGAGCTAGAAGAACTGAAGAAGCAGTTACAAGAGAATCTAGATAAGGGTTTTATACACCCGAGTTCTTCCCTATGGGGTGTTCCAGTCTTCTTCATTAAGAATAAGGATGGATCAATGCACATCTAAATTAATTATTGTGAGATTAATAAAATCATGATAAAGAATAAGTATCCCCTATCATAGATAGATGACCTATTTGATCAGCTACATAGGGCTAGTTGTTTCTCTAAGGTGGACCTTCAGTCAAGATATCACCAATTAAAGGTGAGGAAGGAAGATATTCCAAATACTACATTTCGAATGAGATATAGAAACTATGAGTTCATAGTGATTCCCCCAGACTAACTAATTCTCCAAGAATTTCCACGAAATTAATGAATAGAGTCTTTAGAGATAACCTTAAAAAAATTATGGTAGTCTTTATTGATGATATTCTGATATAATCCAAGAGAAAGGAGGAATATGAGGAACATTTGAATAATGTTTTTAAGACATTGTGAAGGGATAAAATTTATGACAAGTACAATAAATGTGATTTTTGGATGAAGGAAGTATCATTCTTGGGGAATGTTATCACCAGAAAAGGGATATCTATAGACTCTTATAAGACAAAGACAATTGAAGAGTGGCCCGGGAAAACATCTGTAATAGAGATCTGTAGTTTCCTTGGATGAGTTGGGTATTACCGACGATTTGTGAAGAACTTATCACGATTATTGAACCCACTACCCAAGATGACTCGAAAGGGAGAAAGGTTTTTCTAGACCAGTGAATGTGAATAATACTTCAAGGATTTGATGAAGAGGATTATAAAAACACTGGTACTTACACTTCCAAAAAGTGGGGAACACTTTGTGGTGTACAAAAATTCTTCAATTAAGGGTCTAGGTTGTGTAATGATGAAAAATGATAAAGTAATAGCCTATTTCTCAAGGCAATTGAGAAACCATGAGAAAAACTATTCCACACATGTTTTGGAGTTGGCAGCTATGATCTTCGCATCAAAATCTGAAACATTATATCTATAGAGAGAAGTGTGAGATATATAATGATCAAAAGAGTCTCAAATATATATTCACACAAAAAGAGATTAATATGAACCAGTGAAGATGGTTAGATCTCATTAAGGATTACAACTAATCAATCCACCACCATCCTAGTAAAGCAAATAAGGTGGTGGATGCTTTAAGTAGAAAGAATCCTGCAACTTTGTCAATGTTGAGAATTTAGAAGGATCCAATCTTCTTAGATTTAGAAAGGATATAAAATAGAATCATTTAGAGAGGAATATCATCAATTCTTTCTCAAATTATTGATTAACCATCCCTTGTGGAGAAAATAAAGGATTCTCATAGAAATAATGTGTAAATTCAGAAGAAGGTGGAAGCCACGATTAAAGGAAAATCCTCAAAGTTCAAATTGGATGAGTAAGGAGTTGTGAGATTTGAGTCACAACTATGTGTACCATCTAATCAAGATATAAAGAAGGATCTTCTGAAATACTCACATTGCTCAACTTTCTTTATTAACCTAGGGAGCACAAATATGTATTGAGATATATGAGAGAACTATTAGTGGGAAAATATGAAAAAGGATATCGCTGAATATACATCAAAGTTCCTGGTATATCAGCAAGTGAAGGATGAAAGATAAAAGTCTAAGGGGATGATGCAACCACTACCCATACTAACATGGAAGTGGGAGAACATTACCATGTAATTTTTCACTGGACTTCCAAATACATCTAGAGGGAACAATACTATATGGGTCATTAGGGATTTTCTTACAAAGACAAATAACTTTCTCTCAATTCAAGAGGATTTCTCATTGGACCAACTTGAAAAGATGCATGGAGTAACATTATCGATCGTATTCGATCGAGATCTGAGTTTCACCTCTATGTTCTGGAAATGTATCTAACATTCTTTGAACACTGAGTTGAACTTCATTATGGCCTATCATCCCCAAAATAATGGTCAATCTGATAGAACTATTCATATAATGGAAGATATATTGAGAGTGTGTTCTATGTACTTCAAGGGAGGATGGGACCAACATCTACCACTGGCTGAATTATCCTACAAATATAGTTTCCACTCGAGCATCCAAATTAATTCATACGAAGCCATTTATGGGAAGAGATGTAGAACATCGACATGCTAGGATGAAGTCATTGAATGTAAGCTTCCAGGACCTGAAATGGTCGAATAAAGGGTAGATAAGGTGAAAACCATTCAACAACACATCAAGGTAGCACAAAGTCGAAAAAATAGATATGAAAAAAATCATTGATGAGACCTTGAGTTTAAGTTTAGAGACATGGTATTCCTTTTCATATCTCTATGTAAGAGTATCATAAGGTTTGGCAAGAAAGGGAAGCTAAGTCCTAGGTACATCGACCCTTTTGAGATTCTTGATCATGTTGGAGTTGTGGACTATCGAATTTCACTTCCTATGACCATGTCTTAAGTATACAATGTATTCCTCATATCCATATTAAATAAGTACATACCAGACCCATCACATGTACTGAATTCGAAGGTGGTACACTTGGAGAATGATCTCTCCTACAAGCGACAACTAATGAATATCTTGGATCATAGAGATAATGTTCTACATGAAAGACCACTCACCTAGTCAAAGTACTATGGTGGTAACATAAGTACAAAGATACAACATGAGAACTTGAGGAAGCAATGAAGGAGAAGTATCCACACCTATTTTCATCATAGAATGTAAAATAAAATTTCGAGGGTGAAGTTTCATAAGGGGGGAAGAATGTAACAACCCAAACTTTTATTAATGGAAAAATCCCTTCTTATATATATATTTGAAATACTATAAACTACATAAAATCAATTTTATAACACAATTCAATCTTTATAAATGAAGAATTAATGAAATAAGAATTATTTCTAGAAGTTAAGGAACCTATACCGATGAAATAGTAACTTGACCTTTAGAATAGTATTGTGACCCTTATGAATAGTAAACCAGGCAATAGAATAGAAACCTCACCCATTAAAGGTTAAATAAAATTTATACATCTTATAAGTGACAATATTATATAATTATATCACAGTATAAGTAAATAAATATTTTAAAATTTATTAATTAAGTGTTGGTATTTTTATAAGTCATAAATATTTAATTATAATTTTATAATTAATTTAATAAATTAAAAGAAAATTTATTTTCATAAAACATATTAATAAATTAATATTTTGATGTATTATGATTATAATATAATTTTATAAGATCTTAATTAATTTTTCAAAGTGTTATAAAAACAGTTATGATTTTAAAATTGGTATTTTCCATATAAATGATGATTTTAAATAAAAATTAAATTTCTCATATTTATAAAATTCTTTTCAGAAAATGGATTTCATTTTTGAATTATACACATCAAAAAATGGTTTGGGTGAATTTTTGGGATTTTTATGAAATACTTGAATTTTTGGGTGAATAGTAAAATACGGTAATTTACAATATAACCTAAATACATGGTTTATTGAGTCATAGTTGTTGTATAATTGATGTAAGCATAAAATCTAGAACCATACATAAATATTTTAATATATTTGATGATAATTATCAAACAATTCATAGTCTATATCCAAAAAAAATAAACTAATGAATTAAATAATGAGAAATCACCCCTCTCCACTATAAATATCACCCCTCACCACCTCTTATCCTCACACCTTCCAAGCTTTGAGTTTTTTCCAAATTATTCAAAATAATCTTCCAAAACCTCTCCCCCATGTCCAGGATATCTTTTATCAATAAAACACCAAAAAAATCCCCTAAGGAGGTTCTCAAGAAGAAGGAATCAAGAGGCAAAACCCTCTTCCTTTTCTTTTAATTTCTTTTCAAGTTCCTTTCTTTTATTTTTCTGTCATCACCTAACCACATCCGAATGGAATTATAACTCAATTACATTAAATATACTATAATTTTATTATTCTAATTAAATAATTCATCTTCATCTCTCTTTCCCCCTCCTTTTATACTAAAAATGAAAACATCGTTCATGATGTGTTAATTTATCTCATTCAAGGACGAAGAAGTTTTCAATTTCTATTAACATATTAAAGGCTAGTCATGAAACCCTTTTTATGGTTGAAAAAGATTATAATATATGTATTAAATAATATTTAAAGTTTTTTAATCATTATATACCCATGATGTTAAATAATAAAACAAAAAAAATTCGTTGTGAGCGAAAACCGCCCAAAATAATCAAAATGATTATCACTAACATATTTCCTAAAGATTAATCCTCATAAAATATAACCAAATTATTTATATTATAATTTTACCCTATATATGTTAATTAATAACTTATAACTTCAATTATAGATTTCTATTTCCATTTTATATGAACTTTCATACTCTTATATAAGCGATCTGATCATGAAAACTAAGAAAATGATCACTCCCGAATGATAAAATTGAACACTATAACTCATAAAAGACCATAAATAAATTGAATAAAATTATACTAAATAAATTACATGTTTAAAAGGTTGTGGAATTATTAATGAATCTAATTTTATTATTAAAGACATTAAGATAAAGTGAAGAACCATTTCTGACACAAGGTAAGAGATTCTACCCGAACCTCTATTTTTTCCCTTTGGGTTAATCTTTATCTCTCTTTACTGCAGTGTAATGCTTATTTATTTTCATATAATTCTTATAAATTTTGTATATATGTTCCAAAATATTGTTTCCAGATCATATCATCCATATTTATTTTTATATACTTATTATTTTTCTAAAATCACTCATTTCATCATAAAGAACTATCTTGGTTCATTTTAGGTTTTATAAAAACAAATATGCCTTTTCTGCTTTAAATGCTCTTTAATATTTTCCTTAAACAACACTAAAATTTTTCATTTAAAAAGTTTCTTAAAAACTCCATTTACATGTTTCCACTTCAATTGAACATCAATTATCATGATCTATGTTTATTTTCCTTTATGAATGTCCATGTATGTTATAAATCCATTCTTTCATGGACACTTTTATGATGCGCCCATTTTTAATGCCTTATGACATGATTAATATACCCATTTATTTCCTTGGGTAACCCTTATGTTATGTTCGATTAATTATGTATGATTCTTCATATGGAACAAATATTCATGAACATGTTATGATGGGTGCACCTAGATAGCGTTCTAATGCATTGGGTAATGTTAAGTCTCATGATACATCATGTTAGGACATGGAGTGAGCCTGATTCCATTATGATAATTTGTCCAACATGTTATATAGTCTTGGAAGTTAACCATGACTCATGTGTATGTCATGTTATATGTTGTTTCAACATTCCTATAATGTCATGATTATATGTTCACATGTTATACATGTTATAATTCCGTATGTTTATTAATCTTATTTGCCTTTTATGATATCATGTTATATCTTCTAACCCATGTGCTATGTTTATTTCTATTCTTATTCCATTAATGGAATTTTTAGCTCATACCTTTTTTTCTTGTATTCCCTAGGTCATCCTATGTAGATATAAGGGATCCAAAGGAGTTGGGAGCCCATTATAATGATTAAATAAAATATTTTCTTATTTCATGATGTTTAATTTTATACCTAATCTACAAGACACTAGGATTCATGATACTTAACTTGTAATTTGATGATTATTTATGCTTAAAATCATGTAATAATATGTCTAAAAGGATAGAGTTTCTATATAAATTCTTTTAATGAACTATTAGATCAAATTGATAAGAATGATACCCAAGAATGTATTCCCAACCGGATGATAAGAATATCATAAAAAATGGGTGTTCCAGAATAATATTTGTGAAAAACATGAGTTCTTGAGGAATAATCATTTCTAGTTTATAATGTAAATTCATAGGTGGATGGTATTAGTTTTTAAGAAACATTTTCCCTTGTGGAAAGGCTAAAATAATAATATTTTTTTTGGAAATTGTTTCTCACTGAAACTATAAAGGATATTAGATAGAAGTAAAATCCACATTTATGAATGGTAAAGTTGAAGAATAATCCTATATTAAGAAACCTAATGTATTTATACATGATAAATATGAAATAAATGTGTGTAAAATGAATAAATTATTTTATGAAATGACATAGTCCCCTCAAGGTTGGTATTCCAAACATGATTTCTGTTTCAGAAATATGAAATTTTCTTGTTGAATGGTCGAAAAAAACTTATATATAATGTAATTTGGCATAAGTAAATTTATTTCTGTCATATATATTGATAAAATAATCTTTTATAGAGACATGGATAAATCATTTGATGAATTATAATATAAAATGAAGATGATCATTGATATATCCATGCTCAAAGAGATTAATTTCATTATTAGGTAGAAATTTCAAAAAAATAAAAGTTATATCTCTTATTCATGGGAAAAATATTCCTAAGAAATATTAAATAAATTTAGAATATAATAATCAAAGTTAGTTTCCAAACCCATCATTACTACTGCGAGGATGTGTAAAGATGAGAGTGGAATAAGTGGGAATTAGATAAACTTTCAAAAGTTTATCAACAATACACTATGACTTATGGCATTAAGGACAAACATAAAATATGAAATTACTTTTTGTAAAACATATCAGAGTGATCTGAAAGAATAAAACATGATTTCGACTATGAGAATATTAAGGAAATTTGAAGTGACTTGAAATTTTTCCTTAATGTGTAAAATAGTATGTGAGTTGAATTTTCTTAGTTTTTTGAATGTTAATTAGGTTGGAGATTTTTATTACCAAAAATTAACATTATAATTAACATTCTTTCTAGAATAAAGTTGTGTAAGTAGGCATAAAAATAAAAATGTTTGACGAGTTTTACTACTATGGAATTTTAATATATTATTTCCACTCATGAATGAACTCAAATGACGTGGATAAATGTTAGAATAGATGATTTGAATGCACATGTTGAAAATACATTGGAAATTTCTTGCGATAATAAATGTTTAATTGACCTTTTTAAGAATCTATAACAACATTTTTAGTCAAAACACAATGATATCGGATATCATTTTATCAATAAAAAAATTATAATGGTGATGTAATGTTAGAGCACATATCAATAAATGATCAATTATCTCATTTTTCACCAAATATTTACCAAGGAAAATATTTGAGGAATTATGGAGGAAAAATCATATTCATCCTACCCTTATGTGGAATCCCAAACTTCTCATACATAGATATTAATATTTTTAGAAGAAAATTCATTTCATTACACAAACACATGCCTGAGGATTATAAAGTTATAGTGCCTTTAGAAACATGGAAACATAAATAATTAGTTCATAAGAGTTCTACATCATCTACCTCTTAGTTCCTCATAATTAGAACTCTTCCTAGATATATCACACATAATAACTATAATCATAACCTGTGGAAAATAAACCTAAGAAATGGTGATATAATATGATTAGTAAGGGTAAAAAATGGAAATAAAAAACATAATGTGAGATTAAGGGTGTAAGAACATAATAATAATTTTTGAAAATCATACCCTACATATCAAAGATAAAAATATTGAGTCATAGAATAAATATTGGAAGTTCATAAGTTACGAATCATGAAGAAAATAAAATAAAATGAGACATAAGAGCATAAAATTGACATAATACATAGAATTGTGGAATATATGTAAGTATAGAAAACAATTTCATTAGTAGTCAAGTATCATTTCCAAAACTATCATAGTGGAATGAGTTCACTCCCTAAACCATCGTAGTAGTTATGGTTTACTCCCAAGATTATCATAGCGGGAAAATTCCATTACTGAACTAGTTCCACTCCTTATTTTAGTCCTTTTTATCTCATTAAATATCAATATTTATCTAATTCATTAGAGGGAGATATTGTTCCCAACCATCACATAATGAAACTCATACATACATGTGCCCTAATATTATAAAACATTCATCATATCAAATCCAAGTAAAGAAATGGATTTCATAAACACTTCATTATAAAGTAACCTATGGAAATGAAAAAGGTTTGATAAGAAATTAATCATTTTATTATAGCATAACCAGTGGAAAAAATTAGTGGGTTTCATAATAATTTTATATTGGTATATCCCATTGAAGATAAATGGGTTTCATAAACACATTTTCATTATAAACAAAAATAATTTTGAGAAATAATAAGAATGGTATCCTTTTATAATTTCCTTAGTAAATAATATACAACATCTTAGATGTAAAATGATTTGAATGATCACTTCAAACATTTCTTGAGGAAAATAAAATTTCATTTAAAACCACCTTTTTAAAACATGAAATTATTAAAATATTACAGAAACTATTTTCTTTGAAAATATCCTTAAAAACATATAAATGATGCTTTAAAAATCATTGAAATCACTTAATTTTGAAAATATACTTTATACTTCGATTTTTTTAAAAAAAATAAATTTTCAAAATACTTTTCTTTTAAAATAAACTTGGAAAATTATAAAATAATCTATAAAAAAATTTAAAACATTTTTTTTGGAAATTATCCTTTCATTGAAAATAACCTCTTTAAAATCAGTGATTCATAAAATATTTTTTGTAAATACTTTTCTTTGAAAATATCATTGGAAATTTATAGGGGAATTGTTATAATAATGAGTGGTAATTATGGAATAAAATACCATTAATGTCTTACACTTTAAAATAAATATTCCTTTGATGTTTTTGATAACAAACAAATTGGCGTTGTTTGGGAAATGAAATAAAGATTAAATTCAAAACATTTTGTAAACAAGTAAAACATGGGTAGAAATGTCATTAATAAATCATTTAGAGAATGTTAAAAACATTTTTTAAAAACATTTTTATAAAACATTGAATTGGAAGAGAAAATGTTTTTGACTAAAGGGAGAAATAAAGATGGTTTTTCATAAAAACATTATTTTAAACACTTGAGTACATAAATAGAGGAAAATAAATTAAAAACATATATTCTCATAAAATGACTAGAGGATAATAAACTTTATGTGTTTCATGAGAGATAGTTTATAATATTTCATCATCAGAAGTATAAAAATAAAAACATCCTAATAAATGATGAAATTGTATCATAAAAATCTTACCACTTTTGAAAAAATAAATCACATGCTTCATGATGGAATAACATTAAATGAAATATAAAATATAATTATAATAAATAAATTTATGATATTACATGTCAAAGGGTATTTATATACACCTCATAAAAGAAGATATGTGCATAACATGACATATGTCTCAAAGAAGACAAATTGAGGCAATAATCTCTTACCACATTGGTAATATTGAAGCCGTATACCCCATGAAAGAGAGACCCTACAATGATTATGTAAATCCCCATAATTTTTATGATAATCATCATAAAAATATATTCATGGGTAGTATATACACCAAATAAAAGAAAAACATAGTGAATATGTCCTATGAATCAAATAATAAAAAGTGATATGGAAACCCCTTACCTTAAGTATTGAATTTATTCATACATGTTTGACCCTAATGTATAATAAATATAAGATTTTTACACATCTATTACATAAAAACACTCATATATATAATGTAAAGTCCCATCTCGAGTACCACATTTCAGTTCCCACAGACGCTTGGTTATGTAACCTCAGGCAAGCTTCCTTGTACACCAAAGCCTGCTGAATAGTAGCGAAGGTCTAATATTTAACGTGTGGATACTATACCCTCTTTAGAAAATCTGAAAAAACAGAAAATAAATAACCAATATCCAAATGATAACAATATATAACCAAAAGTAATACCATAATCAATAAGACCAACAACACTTGATAATTCAAAAACATGGATAAATGACCATAAATGAAAACAACAGATATGTCCTTCCATATAAGTTTCAAGTTTCAAATGAAAACCCAAAATTAAGAGGCACTCAAAACTCCCCAAGTGGGTCATGAAATGATGTCCTATCCCATCATCTATATTCCATCCTGCTTCTCAACTCAAGCATCTATCATAGGGATCTTTCCCTTATCCTATCCTGCAAACATGAAGTCTATTCAGGTACCAAGAATGAATCCCAAATAGGGTGTGAGTACAACTCAGTTGGACACCACCAACGGATTCTAAAACAATATCCAATTTATAACAATGTATACAGTTTTATAAAGAATAATAACAAATAATCAAATAAACCATTTTCACATTTAATATTCTTTAATTAACCATATATTCCCTTAGGTTCACAGTGACACTTGAACCAATAATACTTACTTCAACCTATGATGGAGTATGAACCACCCCCAAAGGGATATCACATTTCATTCATTCATGGGTTTTCATTAATCATTTAATTCCAATTTCACATTCATACAATGGGAGCCTGGGGAAGCAGTCTGGCACCCCATGGTTATTTAGAGCAACAGTCACTATTGTACAACCCAATGATCACATTAAATACAAAAATATATTGGGGTCCTAGAGCGGTAGTTTGGAACCCCATGGGTATTTGGTGCAGTAATCCATTTCCCACAATTCAATCACAAATATCACATCTCCTGGTTCTATATTCTCAACCTATTAATCTACCATTTCTATAAATCATTATTCAATCCATTTCATAAATTCATTTATCAACCATGTATAATTTATAAATCATATTTTCAATAATATCAGGACACCCCATGGGTTTCCATCAATTTCATAATCCCATTAATTAATCAATTTCATAATATCATTATTTAACCAATTAATTAATTCAATTAAAAATGCGATTTCAAAACTTGGCAATTGAAATTGAACAATTACATACACCCAAATAAAATCAAGACTATGGGAATTGAAAATTAGAAAAATACCTCAAGGTCATTGATAAACATTATCCAAGAAGAAATCCCCGATTTGAAGTGAAAATATTGAAATCACAATGGTGTAGAAGATCTAGGACCAATACCTAAGATCAAGATCTAAAGGCACAAGATCTATTAAAACCTAGATATAAACCATTATCAATAGAGGTAAAATCATTCATCTTCATCAGGAAAGAGAGACTAGAGAGATAAAAAACAAAATGAGGAATAAAAAACATACCAACGAGGAGACACTCGTTCAACCAGATCACCAATTCACCAAGAAATAGGTCTGTGGAGCCTTGGAATCCTCTTCAGACCTCTAAAAATGAAGGAAACCTATTTATCTTCGTCGAGATAGATTAGGGATAAAAATTAGGGGTTCAATAATTTTAATAAATTTATCATGGTGTTTGAAACCCACACATATTTTCCTAGGAGGAGGCACATGGTTTTCCAAACCATGTGCCTCTAATTAGGGGTTGCATAGTTTCTTCTAATTGCTACATGATTTTCCAAACCATGAACTAACCATGAAAATCCCCTCTCTTTAAGGGTTCATAGTTTTGGGATGGTGACCACATGGTATGGAAAACCCATGAGATAACCACGTGCCACCTCCAATGTCTCCAAAATAGGGTGCATGGTTTCCAGGGGAAAACCATATGGCTTTCCATAACCACGCGCCAACCATGCACAACCCAATGGGATTCCAAATTTCTCAAATTTCACAAAAAACATCCCCATGTAAAAACCCAATAAAAAAAGTGTAAAAGAGTGTCTGAAAACATGCATGTGGCATCTCAAAAAAGGCTATGATTTTACAATCTCCCTACCTTATAACAACTCATCCTTGAGATGTACTCCTAAGAATCACTAAGATTATGAGGTAAAAAGGTCGGGACAATGAGACCATATATCAGTTTCCCTCTCTCATGTTTCCTCCTAAACATGAACATGCTTCCACAACACTTAGACTATCAGCATGGTCTTTCCCCACAGCTATGATCCATAACATGAATAACATTTTCCTAAAATTAAGTATCAAACTCAAGCTCAACACCATGAACATCGATCACATGATTAGGGATGAGGTGATACTATTGAATCCATGACACTATAAAAACATCATACATAGAAATATAAGTATATGGAAGAGAAAATCAGTACACCACCGACCCGATTCTCTCCACAATCTCAAATGATCCAACAAACTTGGGTACCAACATGCCCTACCTCTAAATCCTATAGTGACCCAATCTGAGTGACACCTGAAGGAACACACAATCACCTACTGTAAACTCAAGGGTTTATCAATATTGATCAACATACAAATTCATTATACTCTGAGAAAAAACCATATGTTTTAGAATCGTTTAAACCTACTCTAATGTATCCTGCATGAGACTCGATCCCAATATCTCTGACTCACATACCTCTATACAACATAGAGGTGATCTACATGGAATACCATAAAGTACCTCATATGGTTCTATATGAATAGTATCTTGATAAATGTTGTTATGGGCGAACTAGAAAAGTGCTAAGTGCATCTTCCAAGACCCACTAATGTCTAGGATGCACACCCATAACATAACCCCAATACCTGTATAGTATGTTATAATTTTCCATATCTCTGTAGGGGAAAAAATTTACTCAAAAATACTTAGGTACCCAATGATTTCTATAAGACATGCCAGAATCATGAAGTGAAGCATGGATCATGGTTTGAAAAAATATTATATGGTACCTTGTATAAATAGACTATATTTAAAACATACATGTCCCCAAACTAATCCACTTTAAAAGTCTCCTAGATATGAACAAAATGGTCTACTTTCTTCAATTGTTCCACAACCACCCATATAGAGTCATTCTTCCGAGGTGTCCTTAGAAGACCCACCATGAAGTCCATTGTAATGTCATCCCTTCTATTCTGAAATAGGAAACATCTATTGAAATCCACCATGTCATTGATTATCGACCTTCACCAGTTGATAGGGGTTGCATCATTTCATGAACCCTACAATATCCCTTTTCATACTTGACAACCAATACTATCGACATAGGTCACAGTACATTTTGGTCAAACTAGGATGCACCACCTAATTTGAGGCATGAAAATCATGCAAAATATATTATCAGATACATGTAGGAAAACCAACCCAGTTTTGGACATAGATGATCTCATCCTCATCTACAACCCAATTGGAAGGTGAATCCCCAAATTCAAGTCTTTCACTCAAGGAAAAAACTTAGGATACACATAAAAACTCTACCTAATACAGATCAAATGTGTGGACTCCAATAATACCAATACAAGGGTAATATAATCCTGTCTATCTTGAACAATAATATGCATCTCATCCAGTAAGGATATCATCTTCCACTCAAAATTGGACTCCTGAATATCCCGATTTCGTGTCTTCCTTCTTAAAGAGGAAACAATATTGTTTCAATTCTCAGGTGTATAATCTAGCACAAAATCAAAATATTTCATACACTCAACCCATATCCACTATTGGAGATTCAAATAAAACTACTAAAAGATGTACTTTAAACTCTTGTGATTGGTATATAGAGTAAAATTTTCACCTAATAGATAATTCCTCTAAAAATTCGAGGAATAAACCACCACAAAAAACTTTAGATATTTTATAGGGTAATTTCATTCATGTGGCCTCAACTATCATGACCCATATTCCACAAATCGATCTCCCTGCATTAACATCACTCCATTTTCAACCCAAGATGCATAAAAAACAGAGCATACTCCTACCTTGTCTTGGGTATGATCAAAATCAATGTGATATTTAGACATATCTTCAACTCCTAGAAGGCATTCTCACATACTCCAGACCATTTAAACTTGATCCCTTTCTTGGTAAATTATGAAAGTGGTGCTTTTATATTGGAAAATTCATGGATAAAACACCAATAATAACTTTCTAACCCTATAAATATTTAGATATAAAAAATATTCTTAGGTTATTCTTAATAAACTACTACCTAAACTTTCTATGGATCCACCGATACACCTTTCTTAGAGATTATGTGACCTAATAAATGTACCATGTTGATCTATAATTGAAACTTAGATAGCTTAGAGTATATCCAAAGATCTCTCAGAGCACTTTGTATAATGTCAAGATATTGGGCATGATTGTCATGAGTCTTGTAGTACACTAAGATTTCATCCACAAAAACAACCAAAAAATGATCCAAGTATGGGTGAAATATTCAGTTCATCATGTTTATAAACATAGTTGGAGCCTTCGTCCGCCCAAACGGCATCATGAAGAACTTGTATAGGCCATAATTTCTTCTGAAAGCAGTCCATGGTATATCAAAAGGTATAACTATAAAATGATGATAACATGAACTCAATTCGATCTTGGAGAAAACACAATATCCTATCAATTGGTCCAAGATATCATTGATATGTGGAAGAGGATACTAGTTCTTTACATTCATCCAATTCAACTTATGATAATCAACACATAAACCTAATGTCCTATCAGCCTTAAAAAAAACCAAAGAACCCCAAGGCGATGTACTCGAATGGATAAATCCAATATACATCAATTATACCATCTAAGTCTTAGGTTCCTAAAAGTATTTTGGATCCATTATAAAAGGTGGAATATAAACTAGTTTAGCTCTAGGAATGAGGTTAATTATAAACATAAAATTATTATTAGGTGGAATCTCTGAGAAGTAATTAGGAAATAATTCCGAAAATGTATCCATTATGGATAGAAATACATCATGCTTTACACCCCCATCATTTAGAAAAAGGCTTGAAACCTTGGCGGTGATCTCCCCTAGTTTCTGATGAACTAGACCTGCATGGCCTACCTGGATATCCCACTCTCCCAAATTAACATAAATTTCCCTCATAATACTTAACAATCACTAACCTATAATAACAATTGATATGGTATCTGTACGATACCATCCATTCTATACCCAAACTCAATTCAAATCCTAAAATGTCAAGTATGTAAAGATCCCAACAGAAATGATACACTCTAACCTCGACGGAACACCCCTTACATAAACAAATATCCTTCGACCATACTCCCAATAGTGTGTCAATCATCATAACCCCACTCACAAACTCCACAACCATACTCAAACCATTAACAAGATGTGAAGATATAAAATAATGAGAGGATCATGTATCAAATATGGAACTAGAAAGAGTAGACGCTACATGAATAGTACCTCTAAATGTCAATTCCCTAGCCTCATTATCCACATGTGCAGGCTGAACTACATGAAACTATCCTGACCCTCTTCCTTGTGCTGTAGTCTGAGTCCCCTGAGCTGCAACACTCTATTGATACAAACACTCTTTCCCTGACATACCAAGTCCACCCCTTTGACTGCCACATCCAGAAGAACTCTAACTTTCTAACTGATATGGGATAGAATACCCTCTTAAAGAACTTTGAATCTTACTAGATCCTCCTTCACTACCCATCAGTTAAGGGTTTATTTAATACCTCTGTAAGTGACCCATCCTACAATAGGATCAACACTCCACTAGTGGTCAGGGACATTGTCTATGAATATGAAATGACCTACCACACTGGTGGTAGTATATTTTGTGACTGCTCTAAGTAATTGATCCTTCTCCTTGGACACTCTATTTTCCATCTCCTTGTTTGATGTTATCAAAGAAACACTTCCTACTCTTTGAATATGTACCTCCTTTCCATCCATTAGCAACCACTTTCATTCCACTAGAAGCCTCCTTCAAGTTTCACTTAAAAATGAGAGCCTGATTAACCACTTTAGAAAAAAAATTCAGCTAAAAAATGTTAACATAGGACTTAATCTCGCATTTAAGAGCATCCTAGAAACACTTCACTATAGTAGAATCATCTCTTAATAATACTGGGACAAATCACTACAAATCAGTAAAATGATCAGTATAGTCTATCACAAACATACTCCCTAGTCCAACTTCCTAAACTCTATTTCTTTCTACTACCTGAGTGTCTTTGGGTAAAATTGTTCAAGAAAAATCTCCTAAAATCCCTTCCATACTATATTCTCTAGCTTCTATTATTGAGTCTTGATATCCCACATGTGTTTTTATGATCCATGTTGAATATATTTAACCAATTTAACACTCCTCTCTATAGGAGTCTCCAAATAGTCAATGATTGTTTGTATGAACTCAATCAAGAACACATATGCCTCCCTACCACCCTCTCTAGTGAATGTTGGAGGGTTCCAGAACTGGAAATCCCATATCAAGATATACATATTATGTACAACCCTCCCTGGGTTTCATAAAGTGAGAAAAGTTCTCATGGATCTAATCTTCATATACTTCACCCTAAACTATTGAAGCCTCTGGATCCACTACTAGAGGCACATTTCCAGCCATGTACTCCTATCATCCTATCAACAAGCATCATCATGAAGGAATATATCTAAAATTCTAAAAAAATTCATTAAGAAACATATAAAATTATTAAAACATTTACATAAGTGTGATTCACATAAATTTATAGCAAGTCATCCCCCCAAACCCTGAAACACGGTCCAAACTGAGGCACTATCACTACCGTCAAACATACCTCACCTAGGTTAGGGATAACATAGGTAAAACCCTTCCATATTCCAAGTTTCTCATTATAAACCAATTTTAAACATTTCAGTTACAACATTTACCATTATTAACAATTATAAAATTTCTTATTAGAAACCATTTTATCTTAAAATAACAAAATAATGAAAAGAATTTCTTTTTAACAACTCACCCAAAACCTTGTTTTTTGTGTGTTCCTAAAATGATGCATGTCACATAAAATTATGTTTTCATAGAATGATACATGTATACTAAAAATCTTATTCCATACTATTACATGATAAAAAATATTAGAAAATGATAACATCAAACAAAAAGTGCATCACGCAAGGTGAATTAACATTCAACTATAAAAAAACATAAAAAACCCCAATCCCACCCTAGGTAATTAGGTTTTCCCCTACACATGGTTTAGCTACTCCCATGAATGAGCTCATGACCAAGGACTAACTCATCCTAGTCTCCTATCAATCATTCCCAAATAATAAGGCTAAGGAAAAGAAAATAAAACCCCTTTTATACTGATTTGTAATATCCCAAACCATGTGTCACATGTCAATACCCCGAGATGGTTGGTTACATTACCTCAAGAATGCCTCCCCAAATGCTGTAGGTTGTAGACTAGAAGTGAGGGTCTAATTTGAAACATGGGGAGACTATACCCTATTTATCAAAGTAGCACAATAGCATAAAATCAATAACCAATAGCCAAATAAAAAAAAATTATAACAAAAAACAATACCATAATCAATAAGTTCAACAACACATGATAATATAAAAACATGGATTAATGAACATAAAACAAAACAATAGATATGTCATGCCCTATAAGTGTCACATGTCAAATGAAAACAAAAAATAACAACACACTGAAAACTCCTCCAGCAGGTCCCAACATCATATTTAGTCCTTTCATCCATACTATGTCCCACATCTCAACTCAAGAATCTATCATCGAGAACTTTCCCCTATCCAGTCTCACAAACAAGAATTCTATTCAGGTACCAAACATGCATCCCCAATTAGGGTGTGATTTCAACTAAGTAGGCCACCACCGACAACATCTAAAACAATATTCAGTCTATAATAGTGTATCCAGTTATATAAATAATACAAATAGATAATTAAGTAAATATTTTTCATATTTAATATTCTTTAATTAACCATATATTCCCCCAGTTTCATGGTGACACCCGAACCAGTAATACCATCTTTGGCCCATGTTGGAGTCTAAACCATCCACTAATGGGATATGACATTTCATTAATTCAGGTATTTTCATTAATTATTTAATTCCAATTTCATATTCATACAAGGGGGGTCTAGAGAAGCTATCTGAAACACGCAGGTATTTAGAGAAGAAATCCCTATTCCATAAATCTTTAATTACATGCAACACACACACACACACATATTGGGGGCTTAGAGAAGTATTCTGGAACCTCATGGGTATTTGGAGCATCAGTCCCTATCCCATAACTCCATAAAAAATATCACATCTCATGGTTCCACATTATCAACCCATTAATCAACAGTTTAAATAAATTATCATTAAACCCATTTCATAAATTCATTTATCAACCATGTGTAATTTATAAATCATATTTTCAATAATATTGGCACACCCATGGGTTTCCATCAATTTCATAATCCCATTAATCAACCAATTTCATAATCTCATTATTTAAGAAATTAATCAATTCAATTAAAAATGTGATTTACTAACATGGAAATTGAAATTACAAAATTAAATTCACCCAAATAAAATCAATACTATGGGAATTGAAAATTATACCACCTATCTCAATGTCGTTGACGAACATCCCCCAAGATGAAATCTCCATTTTGATGTGGAAAGATTGAAATCACAATGGCGTAGAAGATCTAGGAACGATAATAAGAATTAAGATCGAAAGGGACAAGATCCATTAAAACCAAGATATAAACCATCATCAATAGAGGAAAAATATCCCCTCTTTATTAAGAAATAGACACATGAGATAGATTAAACCAAACATGGAAGAAATCAATTACCAACAAGGAGTCGATCCTTCAATGGGATATTAGATTTGCTAAGAAATAGTTTTGGGGAGCCTTAGAATCCTCTATGAACCGCTAAAAAAAAGGAAACAACTTTAAGGGGAGTAGGGGGGTTAATGAGGTTAAAATTTTGGGGGTTTTGTAATTTTAATAAAAGTATCGAGGGGTTTAAAACTCACGCACATGGTATCCTGGGCAGTGGTGCATGATTTTCTAAATTGTGTGTTCTAAATATGCACCACTACTTATGGGGTGCACAATTTATCCTAAGTTGGTCACAATTTTCCAAACCATGCACCATCCATGAAAATCCACTCTATTTTAGGGTGCATGGTTTGGGGGGGGGGAGTCTGCATGGTTTGGCCAAACCGAGCACCAACCATGTGCCACCTCCTATGTCTCCAAAATAGGTTGCATGGTTTCTTGGGGAAAACCAAACGGTTTTACCTAACCATACACAAACCATGCACAACCCCATGGAATTCCAAATTTATACAATTTCACTTAAAACATCCCCATGTAGAAACCCAACCAAAGTATAAACAAAACCAGGGTAAAATAGTTCTAGAAATTTTGGATGAGGAATCTCTAGAAAGCTTCAAATATTACAATATCCCCACCTTATAATAACTCATCCTCAAGCTATAATCCCAAGCTTCACTATGATTATGAGGTAAAAATTTTAGGCCACTGAGCCCACATATCCAATTCCCTCTCCCATGTTTCCTTTAAAACATGGCCATATTGCTACAATATTTAGACTATCAGCATGGTCTTTCCCTATAACACTTTCTCACCGAGATCCATAACATGGATTAGATGATCCTCAATGTATGCATTAGACTCAAGATCAACATTATCAACATAAATAACATGATAAGGGTCTGGGTGATACTATCAAAGCTATGACATATGAAAAACATCACACATAATACCATACCCATGAGGAAGAGACAATCAACATGCCACCAGCCCAATTATCTCTAAAATCTCAAATGATCCAATAAACTTAGGAACCAACTATCCCTACCAATGAATACTATAGTGAACCAATCTAGGTGACACCTGAAGGAACACATGATAACCCACTGAAATCTCAAGGGGTTGTTGATATCGATAAATATACAATTTCTACATACTCTGAGCCATAGATATATATTTAGAAATCTGTTAAACCTGCTCTGATGTCTCTTACATGAGACTTGGTCCCAACATATCTAGCTCACCATCCTATATCTTGCATAGAGGTGATCTTCATGGACTACCATAAAGTGCCTCATATGGTGACATCTGAATAATCTCTTGATAACTATTGTTATAGGAGAACTCAATGAGCACAAAGTGCTTCTCCCAAGACCCTCCAAAGTCTAGTATGCATGTCTGTAGTATATCTTCCAATACCTATATAGTATGTTCTGACTTCCAATATGACTATGGGTGGAAAGAAATACTCTTAAAAACCTTTGTACCCAACACTTTCTATAATCCCTTCTAGAAGCATGATGTAAATATCAAATAATAGTCTGAAAAAATATTTCACGGTACCCCATGTAAATGGAATATCTTTTGAACTAAAATTTCTCCAAAATTACCCAATATAAAATTCTCCTAAATAGAAATGAAATGGGATAATTTCACCAATCGGTCCATATCCACCCATATAGCATCATTATCCTTAGGAATCCTCAAAAGATCCACCATGAAGTACATGGTAACATCATCCCACAACCACTTTGAAATGTGAAATGGATGTAGTAAACCACCAGGTCGTTGATTCTTGGACTTCACCTACAAATAGGTGTAACATCATTTCATGATCCCTATAATATACCTTTTCATACCCATCGACCAATACTATTGACATAGTTCATGGTAAATTTTGGTCAAACTAGGATGCACTTCCCACTTTGAGGCATGAAACACATGCATCAGATCTTCTCGCATACACATAAACACGACAACTCGATTTTGGACATAGATGATCTCATACTCATCTACAGTCCAATCACAAGGTGACTCCCCAACTTCAATACTTTCCCTCTAGGAAAAAACACTATAGATTCTCACACTTCCTCTCATTGACCTAGATCAAAAGTGTGGACTCCACTGACACTAATGCAATGTTCATCTTTTCCTAGCCCTCCTGAATAAAAATATGCATCTCATTCAGCAAGAACATCATCTTCCTCTCAAAACTAGACCCACAAACTACTTGAGTCTATGTATTTCTACTTAAAGTGTCAAAAACATTGTTTCCCTTTCTGGGTGTATTCATTGGATCAAAATAAAAATATTTCATATAATCAACCCATATCTATTTCTAAAGATTCAAATCTCACAATGAAAAGATGTAATTTAAACTCTTGTAATTGGTATACATATTATACTTTTCTCCCAACAAATAATTCCTCCAACACAAAAAAAAAGAGTAAACCACTGATGCCTAATCGAGATCGTGTGTAGGATAGTTATATTCAGGTGGCCTCAACTTCCATGACCCATATTCCACAACTCAATCATCCTACATTAACATATCTCTATATAAGATCCTAGATGAATCAAGAAACATGGTATAATACTCACCCAGCTTGGGCAGGATCAAAATTAGTGTAGTAGTTACACACTTCTTCAACTCCTAGAAGGAATTATCACATTCTACAAACCATTATAACTTGATCCATTTTATGGTTAGGCCTGAAAGTGGTGATTCTATGTGGGAAAATCCAAGATAAACCTTCGATAATAACCCATAAACCCCAAAATTATTTGGATATCAAAAAAATTCTTGGGATATTCCCATGGAACCACTATATAAACGTTATCTGGGTCCACAAACACACCTTTATTTGATATGATGTTACCTAAGAAATTTACCCTGTCGATCCAAAATTGACACATAGATATCTTGAGATATAGATGATGATCTCTCAATGAAATGAAGGTGATATCAAGATTTTGGGAATGACCATCATGAGTCTTAGAGTGCACAATGATTTCATAAAAAAACATCCAAAAACTGATCCTTATACTGGTGAAATATTCATTTCATCAAGTTCATGAATACAACCAGATCATTCATCCCCCAAATGACATCATGACGGACTCATATATGCCATAATAACTTATAAATGAATTTTGTGGTATATCAGATGGTTTAACTCTCAAATTATTATACCTTGATCTCAATTTGATCTTGGAGATAACACAAGCTCCTCCTAATTGGTCAAATAAACCATTGATATGTGGAAGAGGATGCCGAGTCATCAAAGTAATTCAATTTAACTTTCGGAAATCAACACATAAACACAACATCCTGTTGGACTTAATAGAAAACAAAACTGGAGAACCCCAATGTGATGTAATCAGATGGATAAATATGTTATTCATAAATTATTATAGCTATGTTTTAAGTTCCTAAATCTCTATTGGTGCTATTCTATAAGTTGGAATAGAAACTAGTACATCTTCATGCATGGTGTCTATTGTAAACTCGACATCCTTCTCAAGTGGAAACCCTAAGAAGTCCTCAGGGAAAAAGTTTAGGAATAGGTCTAGTATGGGTGGAAATACATTATTCTTTACACCCCCATCACCTAGAAAAATGATTAAGACCTAGGAAATGATCTCCCCAATTGTTGATTAACTGGACCTAGATGGCTTGCCTAGATATCCCACTCTTCATGATGAACATAACTGTTACCCTCAAGATACATATAGGTCACTCTCCTATAGTAACAATTGATATGGTCTAGGTATGATGCCAACTAGTCTACATGAAAAATAAATTCAAATCCTGACATTTCAATTATGTAAGGATTGCAATAGAAATGATACTTCCAAACCTTGAGAGAACACCCCTTACATTAATAGATGTTTATTCACTGTACTCCCAACAGTGTATCGATCTTCATAACCCCACAAAAAAAATCCACCACCAGACTCAAAACATTTAAAAGTTTTGAAGATATAAAATAATGAGAGGATATTGTATTAAATATGACACTAGAAAGTGTATAATATACAAGAATATTCCCTCTAAGTGTCGATGGACCAACCTCATTATCCACATGTGATGGTTGAAATACATTCAAATGTACTACCAATCCACCATGTGCTAATGTCTGAGTCACCTGAGATGCACCACTCTTCTGATACATGTGCTCTTTAACTGACATACCACATCCACCACCTTGACCACTACATGTAAAAGAACTCCAACTGCCTAATTGATATGGGTTATAAGACCCTCTTAAATTACTCTGACTATGATTGGATCCTCTGTCACTACCCATCAGTCAAGGGCTTCTATAATTCCTTTGAAAGTTACCCATATTACCATAGGATCAACACTAAACTAGTGGTTGGGTACATTGTATATGATTTTTTCATGACCTACTATACTGTTGGTAGTATACTCGATTATTTCTCTGAGTAACTGATCCTTCTACCTACCCACTCTATTTTCCATCTCCTTAGTTAACATTCTCAAAGTAATTATTCCTACTATATGAAGAAGTAACTCCTGGACATCTTGTAGAAACAACCTTAATTCTACTAGAATCCTCCTTTAGGGTTCCCTTGAAAATGAGATCTCGATTCACCACTTCAGAAAACTACTTCAGCTGAAATATATTAACATGGGACTTAATATCAAATTTAAGCCCATCCTAGAAATGCTTCATTTTAGTATCCTCATCTCATTACAATTCTAGAAAAAATTGTTGGAAATTATTGGAATGACTAGAATAGTCCATCATGGACATAATTCCATAGTTCAACTACATAAACTCTACTTCTTTCTCCTTCCTAATCATCTCCAGGTAAAAGTGTTCTAGAAACTTCTTTAGAAAGTCTTTCCATGACTTAATCTCTAGATTCTCTTACTAAGTTTAAATATCCCACCAGTGTTTTTATGATCCACGAAACATATAAAAATGAAATTTAAATCCCTATCTTCATAGGTATCTCTAAATAGTCAAGGATCATTTAGATGAACTCAATATAGAACTCATCTACCTCGTCCGTACTCTTTAGTCAATGTCAGAGGGTGCTACAACTAGAACTCTTCTATGAATTCAGACATATTCTGCACAACCTTCCTCGGGTCTCTTTTGATATACTATATAAAGTAATAAAATTTCTCATGGAACTTCTCTCTAGATCCTTCACCTAAAACTATTAGAGCCTCTCACACCACTGATGGAGGCACATTTCCAACCATGTCCTCATATTGTCTTATCAACAAGTTTTATCATGGAGGAATATATCTACAATTCTATAAAAACATATTAGGGCATATACCACATCATTAACACATTTACATAAGATGGATTCACATAAATCTATAACAAGTAATATCCCCAAACCCTGCACATAGTCAAAACAAAGGTACTATCACTACCCTCAACCATCCATCACTCGAGTCATGGATAACATAGTTTAAACACTTCCATATTACATATTTCTCATTAGAAACCAATTTTAAACATTTCAATTACAACATTTAGCATCATTAAATTTTTTTAATTTTCTTATTAGGCACCTTTTTATCTTAAAATACTCAAATAAATAAAATCATTTAATTTTAACAACTCACCCAAAAAATGATTTTCCATATATGCATAAAATTATGCATGTCACATAAAATTATATGTTTCTATAATGGTTCATCTATACTCGAATCCCATTCCATATCAGTTCATGAGTAAAAATATCATAAAATGATAACATCACACAGAAAGTGCACCACACAAGCTTATTTAACATTCAAATGTAACAAAAAACATCAAGAACATCAATCCCACCCTGGGTAATTGGAATTTCCCCCTCACATGGGTTAGATACTCCCATGGAAGAGATCATGACCAAGTATTGACTCATCCTAGTCTCTGGTCTACCATTCTCTAATAATAAGACAACTAAAAATAAATGAAAACCCCTTTGAAACCACTTTGTAACATCCTGTCCCGAGTGCCACATGATCATGCCCTGAGCTAATGGGTTATGTGACCTCAGGTGTACCTCCCCATATACCAGAGGCTGCTAACTAGTAGATAGGGTACAATATATAATGTGGGGTGATTATACACTCTTAATCAAAGATATACAATAGTAAAAAATAAATAAAAAATAAAAAAATGATAAAATTATATAACAAAAAATAATACCATAATCAATAAGACCAACAACACATGATAATATAAATACATAGATAAATGAAAAAAAATCCAAAATAGTAGATATGTCATTCCATATAAGTGTAAAGTGTCAAATTCAAACCCAAAATAAAGATACACTAAAAACTCTCCATGCGGGTCCTGACATCATGTCCAGTTCCCTCATCCCTTCTCTATCCTGCATATCAACTCAAGAATCTATCATAGGGATCTTTCCCTTATCCTATACTATAATTATGAAGTTTATTTAGGTACTGATCAGGAATCCTGAATAGGGTGTGAGTACAACTCAGTAGTCCACAACCAATGACATATAAAAAAATATCTAGTCTATAACAGTGAATTCAATTGTATAAATAATATGAACAGATAACAAAGTAAAAAATTTTAACATTTAATTTTATTTAATTAAGTACATATTACCCATGGATTACAGTGAATCCTGAAACAATAATACACACTTTAACCCATTATGGGGTCTAAACCATCCACTGAAGGGATATTACATTTCATTCATTCATGGGTTTTCATTAATAATTTAATTCCAACTCCACATTCATACAATAGTGTCCTAAAGCAGCATTTTGGAACCTAATGGGTATTTTTAACAATAGTCCCTATCCCACAACAGAGTGATCACATGCAATACATATATATATATATATATTGGTGCCCTAGAGAGTTATTCTGGAACCTCATGGGTATTTGAAGTAGCAATCCCTATCCCACAACACCATCAAAAATACTACATGTCTTTGTTCCACATTCTCAAACCATTAATGAAACATTTCAATAAATCATTATTTAGCCCATTCCATAAATTCATTTATCAACCATGCATAATTTATAAATAATCTTTTCAATCATATTGAAACACTCCATGGGTTGCCATCAATTTCACAATCCTATTAATAAATCAATTTCATAATCTCATTAATCAAAAAAATTAATTAATTCAATTAAAAACATGAGTTCCCAAAGTGGAAATTCAAGACTATGTGAATTGAAAATTATACAACCTACCTCAAGGTCTTTGATGAATGTTAGAAAAACCAAAATCCCTAATTTGATGTGGAAATATTGAAATTCCAATGGTGCAGAAGATCTAGGACCAATACCTAAGATCAATATCTAAATGGAAAATATCCTTTAAAACCTAGATCTAATCTATCATCAATAGAGTAAAAATCATCCATATTCACCAGGAAAGAGATACGAGAGAGAAAGAAAAATAAACGAGAAAGAAATCACTTACCAATAAGGATTCAATTCTTAAAACAAATATTTAATTTGCTATAAAATAGGTTTTTGGATTCTTGGAATCCTCTCTAATACCACCAGCAAATGAAGAAAATCAATTTAGGTTTAGTATGTAAGAATGGGGATAAAAACCTGGGGGTTTGGGAATTTTAATAATTTTTTTTGGTAGTTTAAAACTATTATTCATGATTTCCTAGCCAGAGGTGCATGCTTTCCAAACCATGTTCCCTAACCATGTGACTCTACTTAGGGGGTTCATGGTTTATCCTAAGTGGCCCACAGTTTCCTAAACCATGTGCCAATTGTGTGAATACCTTCTATTTGAGGGAGCAAAGTTTGGGAAGGGAGGCTTAATGGTTTGGCCAAACCAAGAACCAATTATGTGTCACCTCATATTTCTCCAAAATATGGCTCCTGGTTTCCTGGAGAAAACTGAATGGTTTCCCTAAGTATGTTCCAACCATACACAGCCCCATGAGCTTCCAAGTTTCTCCAATTTCACCCGAAACAACCCCAAGTAAAAACCCAACCAAAGTATAACCAAAAAAAGGGTAAAAGAGCACCTAAAAATGTACATGAGGAATCTACAGAAATGTTGTGATCATACATATCATAATATATATGATTTACTTATGACCTTTCATTTCCCATTTATTAACAATTCCTTGTTAAAATTATGTTTCGGGTAATAACTGATTTGTTTTTTACATATGTTTTGGTATGGTATTTTATGTCCCCTTAATTTTATCATGGATACATAATATCAAAAAATATAACCATGATATAAATATAATATCTATTTATTATATATATATTTATATTAATCAACAAAATTTATAGATACAAAATGAAATACATCGTCTGTGGAGATAGTAGGTCACTCGTATGCATGATGGTTATTTATATTTTCTCTATGGGTTAAATGATAGAAAGGTAAATAATATATTTCCATTAAATAATATTTTTTTGAAATATATATCACATATATCCATTAAATTTATAATAATCACCTACCATGTAAAGAGTTTGTGAAAAATGAATCACATTGCTTCACAAGGTGATGGTCTGCAATACACAATAATGACGTTATCGTATCCCCATAGAATGGAAAATAAGAATTTATATGTGTTATCATAATTAAATATGTATAATTATGTATAAAATATCATATATATTAATTTAATCTATCCTTATTACCATCTATGTAAAACAAAAATGAATAACACATCACATTGGTTCGTGAGGCGGTTGTCTTCCATACACACGAGCGACGTTATTGTTTTCCAATGGGTTGAGATGTAAAAAGGTAGAAGTTTTATTATAACTATAGAGGTATAAAATTATCATAAATATAATATATAAACATTTAATCCTTCATTATATCCATCCATGATAGGTGGTGATGGAAAACAAATAACATTAATTCGCGAGGTGGTAGTTTTCCATACACACAAGCGATGATTTCATATCCCATTTGATGGAAGAGGAGAAGGATTAAAATTATTAAATTAACATAATAAAATAATTTTATATTTAAGATACTGATTCTATTATATCATTATGTTTTAATAGTAATTTAATGAGTTGGAAGAATAAATAAAATAAAATACTCAGTTAGGGACATTACCTCTTTTTCAGACTACTTCTTTTGTTTTGCACCAAAATGATTCATAGGTTGTCTTTTAGAATAATATAAGGATTATAGGATGAGATTATGGATGTGATGAATTTATTTGGGTATTTATTTTCCTAAAAATAGGTTTTTTAAGTTTAAATAGGATAGGATAGGGGGTGGAATTTTATAAGTGAGGTGATTGACAGACTTGTAATTTTTTAAAAGAAAAAGGTGTGCCCACATTATTTACATTCTAAAAGGATAAAAAATGGGCCATTCATGAACCTTAGAGGTAATAGGGTATAAATATGGATATAATATTAGTTTGGAAAAAAAATTTATGTAATTTTACCCCTTATCATTTTAGTTTAACCCCTAGTAAATCCATTTTCACCTTAACCACAATAATTGATTTTTTTACTACATTTACTATTCATAATAGCAAAAAAATAACATGAAAATATTATAAAATATAAATTATTATTATTTCAAATATAGATTTAATTTTTCCAAATTTCACTCACAAAAGTGGAAAAATATAATATAAAATCAATCTTGCAAACACGATGAAAAAGAGATTTTCCAAAGAGAAAAGTTTCAAATGTTTAAAAAGTTTTTACATCAAAATTAAATAGGAAAATTATTCCAATGAACTAAAATAGATTATTAGATATATAATTGAACTAATTTTACTTTTAAAACCACATAAAAAATTTATATTTTAAATAATTTTTATAAAAGGAAATATTTTAATAAAAACCATTATTTTTCAATATTCAATAAATTTTTATCTTTTTAGAAAATTCTCAAAAAATCACTCCAATATAATTTTTAAATGATGATTTCAAAAATTTATTTAATTTTTTAAAAACAATTTCCTAAAAGTTTTGAAAAATAATATTAAAATAATTATATAAAATGGGATAAAATTTCTTTTTAGAAAAATACTATTTTTAAGCATAAATTTGGATTTATTCATATGTCTTGTTATAAAAAACATAAGATGAATTTCAATAATTCTATTGAATATATAATAACTAAATTTCATTAAAATCATTCACTAAAAAATATATTTTTAATTTATTGTGTTAAAACATGTTTTTTCACATAAAAACAGTTTTTGGGAAAAAGATTTTGATTATTTAAAAATGGTATTTATTTTAATTTCCAATTAATTGGTCACCAAAGAATACATTATATATAAACACATAAAAAATATATTTTCATAATTTATTTAATACAATTTATTTCCACCATTCCAGTGGATAGGTGATAACTATCATATTTAAAAAATAATATTTTAAAGTATTCCATGTTTTATTTAATCTTAGTGTTGCGTATAATGCAAGACACACATAATATTTCATGAAATGAAAGATAAACTAATGGTTGTATGAAATTAAAGATAATCTAAAAGTTTAGTTCAATGAAAAATATTGAAAATATTAAATTTATTTAAAAAAAAATACTCCACAAAATCTAATAGTGTTATATTATACCTCTCTTAAATAAGTTCCATCCGTGAAATTTGAAATTGTGCTCAGAAAAAAAGGGTTTAGCACTTGAAAATCCCATTATGGGAAAACCACATCATAATAAGTTTTAATAAAACATCCCATTGAAAATATAGTAATGGATGTGTGAAGGTCATTTGAAATAACACATACTAGGTTTCAAATAGGGGAGCATATGTGGGAAGTGAAGATTTGGACTTGGAAGAAAAGAGTAATGTCCAAATAACGATGGAGAGTGATAAATATAATTGATAAAAAGAAAATTAATGATCATGTGAAAATCATCAACCACAAAAAAAATAAACCAATTTGGTGTGAAAAAGGTCATATATATCATCATAATTGATGATAATAGGATAACATTTTATTTCAAGATCCTTTTCCTAAAGTTGAAAATTTTTAACAATTAGATATATTTACTTGATTTAATTCCATTTCATAAGAACAATCTCATACTTTGGTTATGCTTTGATAAATTTATACATCATCTCTGAATTTAAGAAATGAAGATTATTTTTTTATACTTGAAGCACTAGTAAATCATATGATTTGTAAAAGAATGAAAATTCACTCATTGTTTCTCATGTTATTATAAAAAAAATTGTTACCATATGTTATCTAATAAAATAAAATGTTAAACTTAATCCATTTCATGAATAGTTCACCTTAAGGATACTCCATGTCTAACCAAAATTAAAATACATATATTTTGAAATAGGGTCACTATATTTACAAAATCAACTTATCATTAATCCACCAAACAATATGATGTTGCTATTAATGTCACATACCAAATATGTGAATAAATTGATCTTACATTTTATTGAAACATGGTAATAATATAAATCACTATAAAACATTAATGAAAACATACATTAATCTTCATTCCTTGTATAAAATCATAGATTATTTAATATATTCTATAAATCCAATAACGCTGTAAACTTCATTAATCATAACATAAATCAATTTGTCCAAAAATCATTAATTGGATCTAATGTCATCATTAATATCCAATTTACTTTATTCATATTGATCATTTATTTATCCCAAAATCATTATCTCAACATCAAAAACATATTAAGGGTTATCTTCCCTTAATCATGTGTCTTCAATAAAATATCACCTTTCCATTGAATCACTTTTCTAGGTCATCAACATCATTCAACATATTCTTGGAAATCCTTATCGAAAACTTATACCGAGCAATACTTATGTATTTCATAATTCATGAATTCCAATACATAGACAATTAAATCATTATATTTCATTATTAAAACATTAATTAGTCTTCATCATATTATTCTTTAATACCCATTTACTATCATATGTCATTTGTAGTCTCTTCATTATTAACAACAAAACCATTACTTTCACAACCTTAATGATCCTCTTATTTAGATTTCCCTCTTGGAAATATATTTGTATAATGAAAATACTTTCCACATTAATAACATTAAAATATTAATGATTCATTATGGATACAATTATTCTCATCCATTTCACTAATTTAAATTTTCATTTTTCCTCAAAAATTGATTACTCTGTGTCCTTATTATCTACACATAAAACATAATCTCATTCCAATTATACATTAAATTAAGTGCTTATTCCAACATTTTTTACATATAAGAACCTGAATCATCTTTCCTCTATAGTCCCCACCACCCGTACTATCATTGATATATATCCTTATCTTATTTGGTGAGTCTAAGAAATGATAATGGTTCATGTTGTTAATCATATATTAGGATAGATGATTATGTATAATCATAATATCATTCACTTCAGTAATCATACCATTTGGTTTATTATCAACACATTTTCTATCATATTCAACATTAATCCAGTTCCTTTTGGTTCCCACCATTGACTAAAACCAAAATACATAGTGTGAGTAACAATATTCATAGTGGTAAACCACATAATCATGAAAAATAACTTATAGGATGTATAAATCATAACACCTTATTTTAAATATAAAACACTTTAATCTTAACCAAGGTCATTCAGGGTCATCATATATTTAAACCTTCATGATGAATCATGAAGAGTTTGTGAATTTTCAAAGAATATACCCCATAAGTTCCAAAAATGATGTGCAATAAGGCCCAGTGTCATGCACCAGGTGACAATTGAGTCTAACTCAATGCACCCTTTTCAGATTTATTACTCTTAGGTACCTCTGTTCCAAAGCCACATCCACTTATAGTATCCAGACATAGATGTAATTTCATGGAAACCACTTACTCTATCCTTTACTAAACTTTCAGGTCATTTTTCGATATGTATAATTATCCTTAGACTTATCCTTATATATATACTTAGAAATATCCTTAGACATTTCACTAAGATCTTACTAAGGATTTATGATCCTAGTTTCCAAATGAAAACTAAACATATCCTTTTATACCAATTGTAAAGACACAAAATTATCATACATAGATATCACAACCTTTAGATGAATATTCATTACATTATAAAAACATGGGATTGAGTAACATAATTTTAATATACCTTTAGAAACTTGGTAACATAAATAATTGGTCAATAAGAGTTCTTCATAATCTTATACTTATTTCCACATAACATTCACACTTATTAAACATATTACATGTAATACCAATCATCATAACCTGGGGAAAAGATACATATGAAAGGGTGAAATCATATGATCAAAAAGGGTAAAAAATGGGAAATACATAAACATAACCCAATAATATGAGTATGAAAACATGAAAATAACATATGAAAACCATACCCAACACATTAAAGATAAAAATATTCATTCATGTCCTAAATATTGGAAGTTCATAAGACATGAATCATGTGGAAATAAAAGAACATGATCCATTAGATAATAACATTATCATAATATATGGATTTGAGGAATATGAATAATAATAGAAAATCATTTCCTTAGTATTCATGTCTCATTTCCACAATAATCATAGTGGAATGTGTTCACTCCCAAACCCATCATAGTAGACAAGGCTCAATCCAATGATTATCATAATTGAAAAAGTGCCTTATAGAATTGGGTTCACTCCCCATTACATTCCTGTTTATCTCATGAGATATCAATCATTTAAAACTTCATTAGAGAGATATATAGGTCTCACCCATTACATAATGAAAATCATACATATATATTCCACAAGATCAAAAAAATATTCCTTATATCGGAACCCATGAATAAAATTGGTTTAATAAACATTTCATAATATCATAACCTATGGAAAAGAAACATGTTTCAAAATAATTTCATCATTTCATCATAGAATAACCAATAAAAAAGAAGCGGTTTTTAGAATCATTTAATCACGGAACAACCCATAGAATAAAAACAAGCTTCATAAATAAATTTTCATTATAAACATAAACCAATCAAAGAAATAATAAAAATGGTATCCTTAGATCATATCCCCAGTAATGAATAAGTAAAATAAAAATATGACATCTTAGATGGAAAATAATTTTTAAAGATCACTTGTAATATTTATTTAGAAAAATATAATTTCATTGAATATAACCTTTTTAAAACTATAAATTCATAAAATATAGTAGAAATAATTTTCTTTAAAAATAACCTTGAAAAAATATAATGGATGCTTTAAAAATAATTTAATTTTTTGATGAATATATCCTTTCCACTTTAAAAAACTTTTTTTAAAAAATATAAAACAATTTAAAAACACTTTTTTGTGAAAATAACCTTGGAAACTTATAACTGAAGATTTAAAATATTTTAAAACATTTGTTGATAAAAATATCATTTCACTGAAAATCACCTTTTAAAAATTAAGAATTCATAAAATATTTCCAAATTCCTTTTCTTTGAAAATATCAGTGGAAATTTATAATGTAATATTTTAATAAATAAGTTTTCATAAAGGTCTAAAATACCATTCATGTCATAAACTTTAAAATAAATATTCCTTCCACATTTTTGGTAAAAGAGAAATAGGAATTGTTTTAAAAAATACATCAAGTTTAATTTATTTTTTTTTCAATAAAGTAAACAATGTTTAAAAATTTATTTAATAAATCATTTTATTAAGGTTCAAAACATCTTTTGAGAATATTTTTAGAAAACATGGTTTCGGAAGAAAAAACCTGTTTTCAACTGAATAGAAAAATAAAGATGATATTTATTAAAAAAATTATTTTGAACTCTTGAGTAAATTAAGAGAGAAAAATGATGGAAAAATATTTATTCTCATGACATAACTAGAGAAGAATAAATTACATGAGTTTCTTGGTAGATAGTTTATATTATTTCATCATCGAAAGCATAAACATAAACAAACCTGACATACGATGAGATTTATCATAAAACCTTTAAAAATTTGGTAACATTCAATAATAATATGCATGAAGGAATAAAATTAAATTAAACATGAAATATAATAAGAATAAATAAATTCATGATATTATATGTGAATATTACATAAGTCACAGAAGTAAAAAGTGAGATAGAAATCCCTTACCTTAAGTGTCGACTTCATTCATATACATAAAAAATCATTTATAATAAATATAAAATTATTATAAATCTATTAAAAACCATAATTATATATATCATACCATATATAATTTACTTATTACCTTTTATTACCCATTTATTAACAATTACTAATTAAAATTACATTTTGGGTAATAACTGCTTTGTTTTTCACAAATGTTTTGGTTTGGAATTTTTGGTACTCATAAATTTATCAACAGTAAATTGTCTAAAAAATTTAAATCATGATATACATATAATATATAAACATTAAATATGTATTTATAGTAATCTATAATAGATAGAGATATAAAATTAAACACACTGTTCATGGAGACGGAAGGCCGTAAGTATGCATGAACATCGTATCCATTTTCTCGACGGATGAAATGAAAGAAAGTTAATTAATATATTACCATTAAATAATAATTTTATGTTATATATATAAAATATATAAAATAAATTTATCCTAATTACCTTCCATTAAAAAAATTAGTGAAAAATGAATCGCATCGCTTCACAAGGTAGTAGTCCGCCATACACAGGAACAACATTACCGTATACCCCAAAGAATTAAAAGTAATAAGGTATATGAGGTATCATAATTATATAATTATAATTATGTTAAAAATATATTATATATTCAAAAAAATATTTACTTATTATCATCCATTTAAAACAAAAATGATAAACACATTACATCAGCTTGCGAGGTGTTTGTCCGCCGTACACATAAGCGAAGTTATTTTTTTCCAATGGGTTGGGAGGTAAGAAGGTAGATATGGTATTATAATTATAGAGATATAATAATATCATAAATATTATATATAAACATTTAATCTATCAATATATCCATCTGTGAGGGATGGTGATGGAAAACAAATAACATCAG
Source organism: Viscum album (assembly GCA_963277665.1). Classification (NCBI taxonomy): domain Eukaryota; kingdom Viridiplantae; phylum Streptophyta; class Magnoliopsida; order Santalales; family Viscaceae; genus Viscum; species Viscum album. Next base: position 1,423,745,697 of record OY728156.1, on the reverse strand, counting down.
TGCATGAGGTTATAGTCCTCCATACACATGATTGATGATTTCGTATCCCATTTGATGGAAGAGGGGAAGGGTTTATATTATTACATCAACAAAATAACATATCAGTATATTTAAGATAATTCTATTATTATATCATTATTTTTAATAAAAATTTAAGTATTTTTAGGAAGAAAAAAAAAATGCTCGGTTAGGGATGTTACCTCTTCTTCAGAAAAATTCTTTTGGATTGTGCCAAAAGGATTCTTAAAATGGTTTTTTTGACAAAATAAAGATTCAGGGGTGGTATGAGGGTAGTAATTATTTTATATGTTCATTTATTGTATAAACCAATGTGTTTTGGAAGTGTGAATAGGGGAGGAGAGTGGGTGACCTTTTATAAGTGAGGTGAGTGACACACTTGTAATTTTTAAAAATAAATAGGTGTGCCCAGTTTTGTAACACACCACAGGGAACCAAAATGAGATATTATCTAACATTATACGTGATAAGGTCATTATATGGCCATTAAATTGTTTTTGGATATGTTTCTAGTTCATTTTAACCCTTATCATTTTTGTTTAACTCCCTGGTAAAATCATTTTAACCTTAATCGCAGTTACAAATTTTTTATTTCTTTTAATATTCCAAATGATAAAAAATTAATTTTACCAAATTAGAAAATATAAATTATTATAATTAAAAATATGGAATCCATTTTTACAAATTCTACTCACATATGTGGAAATTTTAATTTAAAATTAACTCCATAGATGTGATGAAAAAATGGTCTTCCAAGAGGAAAAGTTTCAAAAGATTTAAAAGTTTTTATATCAAAATTCAACATGAAATTGATTAAAATAAAATAAATTGTATTAATAGGTATATAATTTAACTAATTATACTTTTAAAATCATATTAAAATAAATTTTATCCTATGAATTCTTTTAATGATAAATTTGTTTTTAATAAAAACCAATATTTTTCACTATTCACCAATTTTTTTATCTTTTCATAAAATTATCAAAAAACTAATAAAAGATAATTTTAAAATGATGATTTAAAAATAGAATTTAATTTTTTAAAATTAATTTTATAAAAGTTTCAACAATATTAATTTTAAAATAAATGTGCAAAATGAAACAAAACGTTTTTTTAGAAAAATACAATTTTTAAGCATAAAATTTAATTTATTCTTATATATTTTATAGAGAACACATAATATGAATGATAAATTGTTTATTGAATATATAATATATAAATTTTAATAAAATCATCCAAAAAATTTTATTTGATTAATCTGTTGAGGTAAAACATATTTATGAGCATAAAAATATTTTTTTAGAAAAAAATTCATTTATTTTCAAATGGTTTTTATTTTCATTTATAATTAATCATTCACTAAATAATTCACTATATATAAATTTTTAAACCATATATTTTTATATTATGGTTAATATTATTCATATCTGCTATTCTAATGGATAATTGATAATTGTCATATCAAAAAATATTATCTTAATAGTATGTCATGTTTCGTTTAAACTTGGTGTTACGTGTAATAGAAGATACACTAAGTGTTTTGTTTAACATAGGATAAACTTGGTATTTCATGTAATTAAAGGTAAACATGGTGTCTCGTGTAATTCAAAATATCAAAAAGATTAAATTTATTTGAAAAAAAAATTTCACAAAATCTCACAGTGTATACATTCTTCTCACTTAAAGGAAGATGTTGAATGCCCCCTAAATATTATTTGGATTCTATTAACATGGGGGAATAAATATAAAACTATATTCATCATCTGTTATGAATCTAAGCTGGTGTTAACATAAAAATCAAAGGAATGTAAGGAAAATATATTTTTTATCCTTTAAATGACATACTATGTTCCATAACTTGTGTCACATGCGACACCCAACATAAGAAAAAATAGAATATTAAGAAAAAATTATTAATAAAGCTATAATAAACACTAATAGGGTAAACCATTAATATTTATTCTATTTTTAAGGTAAAAAATTAACATGACTTAATATTGAAATGGTTATATTCAATAAAATTCATTTTCTTCATATTATATATTTTCATTTCAAATTTATATTTAAAAATTTTAGAATTTAAAATTTATAAATTAAAATTTATTTTTGAATTCATCACAACAAAATTATCTTAGGAATAAATTTTGAGATTTTTTAAAAATAATTGATTTTCAGGTGAATTGTTAAAATACTGATCAATGTTGTCACTTTTATGAAATTATTTTATTATATAAGTATATTTAATCTTGTTGAGATATTTTTTCCCATAAAATTATAAATTATAAAGTATAATAAATATTTTCAAAATAATATTATGAATTTAGAAACCCATTAACATTTTGAAAATTAACTTAGTGTTTTAATGAAAACTTTTTTTCAACTTCTTTGTCTAATTAATTATAAAATAATGAAATGAAAATTTTGTTTTATTTTATTTTTAAATAAATAATACTTGAATGATAATAATTATTTTAAATTAATTTTAATAAAATTCATTGATAATTCTATCCAAATCATAAATCTTTTTGATTATAAATAAACTTAAAAAAAGGTTTCTATGTGTTATACACGATAACATTATGATTAATTTCCCTATAAATATAAATTAATTTAAAAAACATATTCATATATTTTAGATAATAATTTTATATTATTTAATTTTTAAAAATTTCTTTTTAGTAATGGAATTTAGATTATTATGTTTAATGGTAATCACTATGATAATGATGGAATGATTATTTTAATATTAAAATTTTATTAATATCATGAAATTTATATCAAATAATTAAATTGATTTTTATAAAAAATATATTTCATATTATTTTTAAACACATAGAAAATATATTAACACTCATTTATTTGTTAATTAATACTAAATAAGATTAAGAATCCATAATGGTGAAAATTTCATTTTTTACCTAAACTATTTTTTTATATTTTATCTGTTTTAATTCAACGTTAACATTTATAATATTTTTAATTTTAATTGGAATAAATTTAATTTTAATTTAGTTCTTTAAAATAAAATTATATTATGTGGGTTACGTTATAAGAGCAATGAAACATAAAATCACATAGTTAAATACTTATTACATAGTTTAAAAGTGAATGAGTAAAATGTAAAAACATAACTTTAAAAGATTTATGACATGTTTAAAACCTTTTTAGAAATCCAATTATGAGTATTTACCTACCAAAATAACCCCCACACTAAATAATTTTGAAACTTTTGATCCATTAACCTTGGAATATTTTCATGGCATTATTAAAATAAAAGGGGTATTTCCAAAAGTGAGTTTTACTTCTCTTATAAAAGGGTATCAATTAAACCCTTTCTAATACATACCTATATTTTTAATTACTCTTTTAAAATTTGAAATTTTACTCTCCATATAACCCTCTACCAAAAAAATAATCCCCTCATCACTCATAGTTACCCTATGCCGTTCAATTTAATGGGAGAATCCATGGGAAAATCTAGTCTCTAATGAAAGTGTTATCTCCTATTAAGATCTTCTTCTTAATATTACTCATATAAACATATTATAACTATAATAATATGATAAATTAATTATATTTAGTATAATTATATTTTTTATATTAGCATTACAATCATTATTTATTTATATTCATCCACTTAAATAAACAAAACAACATCATTAGTGCGCTCCACAGACTACCGCTTAGAAGAAGTGACATCCTTTTTTATTCATAACTCATTTTCATGAATTTTATTAATTTTGATAATTATGAATAAATATGAAATATCTATTATAATTATTTTACTTATATTTTAATTTAATATCCACCTTCACCCCCTCTCACACATTTAAAAACATAATTGCCAATCGTGTGTACGTGAAAATTATATTCTCCATGATGAAACATTTTTCATTTTTAATTTATACTTTCATAAATTATCTTCACATAATTAAATATGGTCCAAAATAATCAATAAATAAGCATAATTTAAATATTATTTTTTATAATTATATTTTGTCACCTCCTTAACCATACCCACCAATCGAGTAAAAGCGTGTTCAAGTTTTTGTCAATATAAAAAACTATGTTAACAGTAATTTAAAATATGACTATGGGTGATTATGGGAACATTAATTATATTATTATTATAAAATATAAATAAAATCATGATTTTTATACAGTTCTGGAAATATTATATTTTGTATTTAACTTATTATTAATGTATAATTTTTATTCCCTAAAATTAAAAAAATAATCAATTATCAATTTGGTTTTCACATAACATAAACAAAAAACATATGGAATAAAATAAGAAAATTTTAAATAAATATAATTTTTATATTATATAACCTTATATGATATATAAATAACTAAATTATTATCAAATTATGGGTAATTATTTGACAATTATTAAACATGCACAAGATAGTTAATGTTATTAACACTTGATAGTCAAATACGTAATAAATAATTAATATTCCCATGATAAATAATTGAGAATAAGGATTATAGATGGGTAATATTTTTGAGTAAGGTTTTGAAATTGGATATTAAGTTATCTATGTTTTTCTTATAGGGTTTTATAGTATAATCAACTATTCAAGTAAACAAGAAAACACTTTCAGTTTCAATTTTATTCATTGATACATGTTAATGTTACACACCATATTTCCCTTTATAGGTTTTAATTACCCCCAATTGAAACATTAATATCATGATTCTATTATATTTCACTACATTTGATTTCCCATTTCATATTAACTTTTTAATGTGTTTTTGTTCAAATGTTCTAATGTTAATAATGGATTTTCATATGAATTTTCCTTTTATTGAGACATTGTTTGTATTACACACCAATTTTCATTTATATCGTGTGTATAAAACCTATATGGTATAATATTTCATGAATTAATCCTCTATTCATGGTATTCTATATTAAATTTTATTTTTATTCTCCTTCAAGAGTTTTAATTTAAATGTTACACAAGTTTTTTGGATTTATTTTCTACTTCCTTTGAAGAAATCGAGACCTCTAAAATTTGATATTCCTTCTTAGGAATTTTCATGCTCATTCATTATAAAGCCTCTATAATTTTCTTCTCCTTTGGATATTTTTTTAAACTTCAATTTCTATTAATCTTATTTTAAATTATTTGTTTTACAATAATTTAAGAAATGTGGGTTTTCCAAAAGGTTCTCTTAAAATGTCCAAAATGTTTTTCAATACTTTACAAAATAAATGTTTTATCTCCCACTCTACATTTTTTTTGATTAATATGATGCATTTTTGAAGTTTACATTATTAAATATTATTTTAAATGTATTTTTTTCAATTTATTTTCACTTCATTATTTGAAATCATTATCTTTATTTCAAGTTTTTTTTATTAAAGATTCTATTTAAAAGAAAAAGTATTCAAATTATTTTCTCTTATTTTAATGAAAAAGTTTTGTTTTTTCAAGATTAAATTATTAAAGTTTATCTGAAAAGTAAATGTTTTCATAGTATTTTAACTTGTTATTTTTAAAACCATTATTTATTTTTAAGTAATTTCTATTTGGAATACTTTATAATAATATTTTCAAAAGTCTCACATTTCTCTTTAAAAAACGTTATTGAAAGAAATTGAACTTGAATGATTTAAAAATGTTTTGAGAAATTTTTTGTATTTTCACCTATAATTACCCTACAAGTATTATTTTTAATAAATTTATGTTATGGCCACCCATTATATATTATAATTATATTATTTATTTTAGAAGATGATTGTTCTAAAATTATATTATTTCTTAATTTCATGTTATGTAATATTTTTGATTTTTGTAAGAAACACATTCTTTATCCATGGGTTTGTTACGAGATTATAAATTAATTATTTTCAACCAGAAAAAAAATTATAAGGATTATGTTAATGATAGTACCTATATATCTATCCAATTAATTGGTTAATGGTTTATATATCATGAGATAAAATGTTATATGGATAGGTTAGAAATCCACTAGGTTCATAAAGGGAAAGTTTGATGGTATTAATATCTACTCACAATTTTACATGTGAATATGTTACCAAGTCACTATGTTCATGAAGGGTGAGTGTGATGACACTAATCTCTACTAACAATTTTATATATAAACAATTTAACAAGTATCTAGGTTCAATAATGGTGAGTGTGGTGGTGTGAACATCTACTCACAATTTTATGTATGAACAGGATGAAGAGTATATAGGTTCATAAAGATATGGAATCTTATGCTTATGATTGTTCTTAATTTTCATGTAGTTTATAATGTAATTCCATTTTTTCATGATTATGACTTATTTTAAAGTATTAAACACTTTTATATCATGCACATATGTTTCATAATTATTGATATTTGTTTTTAAGCAAGGTTATTTCTTCTATGGTTCCTTAATAATCATATTATGATCTTATATTTCCAAATCAAGTTTTATGATTATTATCCATGGTATTTTGAGATATTATTATGTTATTTATATATTTATAATATTATCCTTAATTTTTATTATCTATTCCTTTTTTATATGAGTTTTCCCTTACTAAGCGTTTAATCTCACACCATTATTATGTTTGTAATCCACAGGATATAAAGAATATTATATCAAATGATATTTATAGAAATATTTTATAGGATCATGATTATATATAAAAAAATTCAATTATTTAAAAATAATTTATTTATATTGCTAATATGCAAGACACTAAACCTTTAGGTCCTTGGTTTTTGTGACTGTTTATGAGATGCATTATTTAAATCATGATATTAATGTGTTATTTAAGTCATGTTAAAATTTTGTTTCTTTATTTGGTATCAAAGTGAGGTTTATTTATATTGGATATTAGTTTAAATATTTTTAGATTATTTTAGTTACCTTTGGTATTTAGTTATATAACCAATATAAAAACACCAAAATTGAGTCTAAGTATAGAATGATATCCTTAAATATTAGTAAAGTCTTGAGTGAGTGGATTCACTAGAAATAAATCGTTCCATGGATACTAGAATATATATGAGACAATATAGTGGATGTAATTATGGGTAATCACCCCAAAAAATTATTTCTTGGTAATTGATTCTATCATCCCCCTGATACACGATGAGCGGGACTAAGACTATAGAATTTGATAGACACTCTCCGGGGATATACATTAGTTAATAACATTCTCATTATATACCATTAAAATGAATTTATTATGTTAACAAATTATTATATGTATGATAGAACCCAACATAAATAATCCTAGGTTGAAACATGAGTGGTTTACATTGAATATAAAGATAGTGTGGCGATTTCAAAGAGTAACACACTTCGAGGTTGAATTTTCAATAATTTTTCTATAATATAATTATTTATCAGTCATGATTAACATTTTTGTTTTAGTAATGGATAGAGAATTATGAAACCAATTCAATAATAGACATAATGAAAACTATAGTAATGAAAAAAACAATTGGGATAAAACCTAGAATTGAAAACCATATGGTGATCGTCACTCGACTACCTTAAGTTATGATTAATAAAATGAGTATTTCCATACATCTAAACTCACTAAAGATTATATGGGAAATTTTTTATAGAATATTAGGTGATGAAGATGATAAATGAAAAAATATTGAACCTCCTAATAATCCAAAAAGTTTGAAAAATAACCTAAGGGAATGTCTCAGAGGGAAAAAATGTTTCAAGTGTGTAATGTTTGTCCATAGAGCTCATAATTGACTAGTTAAGATGAATAGGATTGTCACGACCCGTCCTCGGGGCCCGTGCCGTGACTACCCCAAGCCCGCCTTCCACAGTCCAGGGGCTGGCGACTAGCACCAAGGCGTAAATCCCGGGAAAAGGGAAGGCATTGCCTTTGAAAAGTAAACAAGCACCACAGAGTAAGCAAGCGGAAAAGTAAACACTAAGTAAAAACTCTAACAAGCTGTGCTGAAAGTAAAAGGGGCTGGAAGTACAAGCCCAACTGTAAAGTACAACTGAAAGGGAAAAAAACAACTGAAAGGAAAAGCCGCACCGTCGAGCCGTCCTTTGGAAGTACCACCTGACGGGTGGGTACAGATAGACTCCACTGCTCCTCGGGTCCACCTGACCGCTCTGAGTACGTCCCACCCAGTGGTCCACCTCCAGGTACCGTCCTGCTTCGCAAGCCTCCACCACGATCAGCGGTGTCCGTCGTCTGCAACCAACACAACGTAGTGCGGGCATAGCCCGTGCTGGGGTGAGTATAAGCTACTCAGTAGGGACCCCGAGACCCCCAAGGTCTCACTAAAACCAACAAGGATAACCACAAAGAAGATCTCAATAGATAACCTCTACTTAGGTATATGCCCATACATATACCTAAGTTATCAAGTAACCCATCTCAATCCTGAGGAAACACAAGGATTTAGAAACAACGGATAACCACTACCCAGGTATATGCCCATACATATACCTAAGTTATCAAGGTCAAAAGTCTCAGCTCAAACCAGGATTTTCATTATCAAAACCGCAACTGCTGAAGATCCTCGTCTCTGGAGTGTACAATGGTCCTGTCACGACTCCGAGGTACTGTTCACCAACCTAGGACTGCTAAGGTACTCCTCCTGTTGAGTACTGTGGGCCTGCTGCTACAACCAAGCGCTTCCCCGTGCCGCTACAACCAAGCTCACCTCCGTCGTGGGTCTGCCGCTACAACCAAACACTCCCCTGTGCTGCTACAACCAAGCACACCTCCGTCGTGGGTCTTCCGCTACAACTAAGCCCTCCCCTGTGCCGCTACAACCAAGCGCACCTCCGTCGTGGGTCTGCCTCTACAACCAAGCGCTCCCCTGTGCCGCTACAACCAAGCGCACCTCCGTCATGGGTCTGCCGCTACAACCAAGCGCTCCCCTGTGCCGCTACAACCAAGCGCACCTCCGTCGTGGGTCTGCCGCTACAACCAAGTGCTCCCCTGTGCCGCTACAACCAAGCGCACCTCCGTTGTGGGTCTGCCGCTACAACCAAGCGCTACTCACTAGGATATCCGTAATACACCGAGTCATTTGATCAGCAGTCTTCAAGTCTCAGCCGGCTACACGGTCTCCGTATTCGACACGCTCGTCTCCGGGAGGGTCCGCTCCATGAGCTTCTGGTCGATACTACAAGTATCACAAGGTTCCATGAAGAAGTATCTCAAGGGACCACCTCGTCACAGGGGTCTCAACACAGCAGACAGCGCGTCAATCGGACGCCCGGTCTGTGAGTTACTAGCCTTTTCGTCCTAGGGGCCCGGTTGGTTTCATGTGCGAACCTACCCAGCCGTATCTCAACTGTACCCCGAACTCCCATAGGGTATACTCAAAGGGACCGTTTCTCAACGTGATCACCAATGCCGCTGACGGTTCGTCAAACAGACGTCCGGTCTGAAAGATATCAGCTTTTCTGTTCCAGGGGCCCGGTTGGATTTCGGGTACAATCCAACCCGGCCACTATCCAACAACAACCAAAACTCGGGCGAAGTATGCCAAAAGTTACGTCTCTTCAAGTGGAATTCAACGAGACAGACGGCGCGTCAATCGGACGCCCGGTCTGTGAGTTATTGGCTTTTTCGTTCCAGGGGTCCGGTTGGTTTTTAAGGCAAAACCAACCCGACCGTACCCCACCTGCATCCAAACCTCGGGCGGAGTGAGCCAAAAGATCCGTCTCACTTAGAGGAATTCAACAAAGTCAACGGCACGTCAATCGGACGTCCGAAGCTCAAGATATGAGCGTTTCCGCTCCGAGGGCCCGGTTCGTTTCGTGTTCGAACCAACCCGGCCGAACCCAAAGTATCCCGAAACCTTGAGTGTAATATACCGAAACGACCGTCTCGATCCAAGGATCGCATCGCCACTGACAGAGCGTCGTTCGGAGGCACGTAGCTCAAGTTACGGGAAAAGACCGAAAACGGTCCGAAGACGGGGGGTCTGGGCCCGGGCCGACCCGGCCCGACCCCCCCTGGGTCGGCCGAACCGGGTCGACCCGAATCGGGTCGACACGACCCGGTCCGGTCCGGACAGGGCGCGGCCCGGCCGGTCGGACCAGCCTGGCTCGGCTCGGCTGAGCGCGGCAGCCGCGGGGCGCCACCCCCGCGGGTTGAGGAAGCCGCGGCCCTCGAGGGGCCGCGCTGGGCAAAAACGGACGCGGCTTCTGCCGCGTCCCGTGCGGGCGAGCCGGACCCCCGCGGCCGTGGGTCCGCTGGCCACCGCCGCCGCGGCTTCAGCCGCGACGGCCTCTTCTGGCGGCGCGCCGGGGCGCCGCCGCGCCGGCGACCCACGCTGCCGGAGACTTCCGCGGGCCACCGGAGTTGCTCTGGTGGTCCGTTTTCCTTCTCGTCTGCGCCGTTGCTCCTCCCGGGACCCGTTCCTCACTGCGGAATCATCAAATCGCCTTTGCGTCACGTTTTGTCGTCGCCCGCCAAATCCGCACAACAACGAAGAACGACGGAGGGTTGTCGGGCCGTGTTTGTTTGGCCCGCACCCTCCGCGTTTGACAGTATCAATTGGGAGGATTAAACAACACATCAAACAACAATTTTAATAAATTAAAATTGTTATTATGAAACCGGATCATTAATTTAAAAGAAACGTTCACGGGAATATAAATTATTCACAACAACCCCTACCTCGTCAAGTGTCGCACGCGCGTTCTTCGCGGAATTGATCACCGCGGAAGGAGTCGATCTTCGCGTCGCGGAAGGCGTCACATCGTCGCGGAAAGGCGTCGCGTCGTTGCGGAATACGGTGCGTGTCGACGAACTCCGAGGTTCAAGAGCATATAGATTTAATTAATAATAATTAAATCCATATTGTTGTTTTAAACCACAAAGAAAACTAAAGAACCGCAATCTCTCACCTCAACGGATGATCGAAGATTTTGTTGCGGATTAAGGAACGTCGCCGAAGAACGTCGTGGGAGAGGAAACATCGGCGTCGCGGCACACGGCGTAGCATTGTCGATTTCCACTGGTTTGGCGTTCTTCGTCGGAGGCCAGCGTTCTTCGCGTTCTTCACGAAGGAGGATGAAGAATTCTTGGTTTCTTTCAAATCCTCCCAACGAACATTTTTCCAGAAGTCGTGCGTTGGTCTTATTTTATTATTATGTCAACATATTTCAAACAGATTAAGAAACGAATAAATTAATTCGTAGAATTAATTCAACAAAGAAAACCGCCCAATTAATTTAACGAATAAACCGCCCAATTAATTGGTGCGTTAAGAAATTAAGAAAACGCGTCAGTTGACTTTCATAATGACGGGTTTTCGCGGGTGCGTTACTTAGCGGAAAAGAAACGGTGGGGATCGTGCGGGCCTCACCCCACAAATATCCTACCAAGAGGGTATGATATTTTTGGATATCACCCTATCCGCAACAACTCAGCTTAAGTAGCTTTAAGTGGTCTTCAAGCGGCTTTAAGTGAAATAAAAATAAAATTGTCGCACAACTTTATTTTATTTCTTAACTTAAAACCCAAAAATTAAAAACCACAACCGAGCAAACGCAACTCCGGAAGAGGCGTTTCTAAGAAAATACCGGCGCTGCGATTCCATCGGTGCCCTCAGAATTCGATTCCGAGCACCAGTTCAAAAGTTAGAAAAACCCACTCGTTCGTTCACTGAATGTACCCGAGCCAAACTTCGGAAATTAATTCCGGGCACACCGGGCCTCGGAATCAGGCGCCTTCAAAAACTGCGTTCTTGTAAAATTCCAAAGAAAATTAAGAGAGAAAAAAAATTCCTTTAAATTTCCGGGTCTTTACATTACTCCCACCACAGGGCTTTACGTCCCCGTAAAGCTTCAACACAAACTAGGGATACAAAGGCGGTAGAGCTAGGTGGTAAGCCACCTCGCCAATCCTGCTAAGGACCTGAAAGGGTCCGATGAAGCATGGAGACAACTTGCCACCTTGGCCAAAACTCTGTAATCCACGTCGAGGTGAGACCCGCATGAAGACGTGGTCGCCATCCTCAAACTCTAGTGACCTCCGCCTCCTGTCAGTGAAAGAATTCTGTCGGCTCTGAGCTGCCTTCATCCGCTCCTAGATGACCTGGACCTTCTCTATCGTGGCCTAGACCACCTCTGGTCCCACTAGAGCTGCTATGATTTCTTCCTTGCCGATAAGAGAAATCTGGTCTCATTCCCTGGATGAACCACGTTCTTTGCCTAATACAGTCAATCCCGACATGGATGATACTAACCCATACCAAGGATGACGTCGTAAGGCCTCGACGCTACTACCAAGAGATCCAACCGTTACTCTCGCCTCCAAGGGTTGAGTCACACTGTCGGTATCAGTGTGTGGTAACTGGGTCTCCTCCAGTAGGTACCTCTCAAGTGAGGGTCAAGTCAACAGTCTAAACCGGAACCTCTTAGTAACAACATAAGAGAGGACATAGAAGTAAATTCCACAAGAAAAGGTGTCTTTTATTACTGTAGCTCAAGTACAAAGACACAAAGCATCTACAAACATACATCAACAAAACTAGAAGCAACATGAACAAAAGTCTCCAGGCCTGGAGCTAGTCCCGCTCCTGTCCATCTACTCCCGGAGCTCCATGATCGTAGGCCTCAGATGCCTGAAGCTGAGCTCTCCCATGTCCTCCTATCCCTTGTGGTCAGGGTGGACCTCATGGTGGTGGTGGTGGCAACACCCCGAAGCATCGTCCACCTCTAGTTGCACGGCTAGCTCCCCTGCCATGGCTGCATGCTCCTTGCGGCTCGCCCTGATCGAACCTCTGCCTCTGCCTGGGGGGACCTTCGTCCATCTACTGGTCATCCGTATGGCGGGTCGGACAGTCACGAGCCATGTGACCAATCCCGCTGTAGGAGTAACACTGCCCTCTCATGGAAAGTCGTTGTCCACCCTGAGTGCCTCGCACAAACGATCCAGAGTCATGCTGTCGACCACCTGTAGGTCTTGTCCTCTTGGACCCCTGTGTCATCTGTCTACTTCCTGCTGCAGAAGACTCTGCCGCATGCCGACAAGTGGCGGGTCCTGCTGCTAGAGACTGCACAGCAAGGAAACTCTCCACTAAGAGGGCTCGCTCCAACACCCCTGCCTGAGTTGGAATGTTAAGGGAGATCATCGAAGCCCTGATCTCGTGCCTCAGTCCCTGCTCGAAGGTCCGGGCCCAGAAGAACGGGTCCCGTACCATATCTATGGAGTAGCACGAGAGATCAGTAAATCTTGCCGAGTACTGGGCCACTGTCATGCTGCCCTGCCGCACCTGTAGTAGCTCCTGGATGCGCACCGCTCGGAGGGTGGCTGGGACGAACTTGGAGCGGAAGATTCTCTCAAAGTCCGTCCAGAGGAGAGATGTCTTGTCGTGCACCTGGAGCATCAAGCTCCACCATATGCCTGCTGCCGCGTGAAGGAGGCTCGCTGCGAGGATCACCATGAGGTCTGCTGGTGTCCTCACTAATCTGAAAACCCGTACAACTGCCTCCAGCCAGTCCTCGGCGGTCTGAGGGTCCGTCTCCCCGCGGAACCTGGGCGGCCGTTGGCGCTGGAACTCATGCAGTGCACTAAGGCGACGTGCATCATCAGCGGCGGGGGCTGGTAGCATTGGTGGCCCGATGGGTATAGGTACCGCCGGTGCCTCAGCTGTCAAAGGGCCCTGTACCGAGTCCTCAACGCTCGGTGGGCTCTCGCCACGCACATCGCTTGGAACCCTAGCTGGCTTCCATCATGGGGCCATCCTAAAAAGGAAACAGGTGCGCCACGGTCAGAACAGTATACCTGGTGAGCTGACATAAGATAATCACAAAGAAAACTTGAAACTCACATGCAATCAATGTTTTCGTGCATTAAGTCGGAAATCAGAAGTCAGGGTCCTGGTGTACGGATACGTCGGCCGCCGCACCAACACTGGACACCCTGGACTGATAACCACACCCAATATGCTAAACACTATTGCTTCACATAGAATAAAGATTAGAGTCTGCGGTAGAACCGACCACCTCTGATACCAATTTGTCACGACCCGTCCTCGGGTCCCGTGCCATGACTACCCCAAGCCCGCCTTCCACAGGCCAGGGGCTGGCGACTAGCACCAAGGCGTAAATCCCGGGAAAAGGGAAGGCATTGCCTTTGAAAAGTAAACAAGCACCACAGAGTAAGCAAGCGGAAAAGTAAACACTAAGTAAAAACTATAACAAGCTGTGCTGAAAGTAAAAGGGGCTGGAAGTACAAGCCCAACTGTAAAGTACAACTGAAAGGGAAAAAAACAACTGAAAGGAAAATCCGCAACGTCGAGCCGTCCTTTGGAAGTACCACCTGACGGGTGGGTACAGATAGACTCCACTGCTCCTCGGGTCCACCTGACTGCTCCGAGTACGTCCCACCCAGTGGTCCACCTCCAGGTACCGTCCTGCTCCGCAAGCCTCCACCACGATCAGCGGTGTCCGTCGTCTGCAACCAACACAACGTAGTGCGGGCATAGCCCGTGCAGGGGTGAGTATAAGCTACTCAGTAGGGACCCCGAGACCCCCAAGATCTCACTAAAACCAACAAGGATAACCACAAAGAAGATCTCAACAGATAACCTATACTTAGGTATATTCCCATACATATACCTAAGTTATCAAGTAACCCATCTCAATCCTGAGGAAACACAAGGATTTAGAAACAACGGATAACCACTACCCAGGTATATTCCCATACATATACCTAATTTATCAAGGTCAAAAGTCTCAGCTCAAACCAGGATTTTCATTATCGAAACCGCAACTGCTGAAGATCCCCGTCTCTGGAGTGTACAGTGGTCCTGTCACGACTTCGAGGTACTGCTCACCAACCTAGGACTACTGAGGTACTCCTCCTGTCGAGTACTGTGGGCCTACTGCTACAACCAAGCGCTTCCCCGTGCCGCTACAACCAAGCGCACCTCCGTCGTGGGTCTGCCGCTACAACCAAGCGCTCCCCTGTGCTGCTACAACCAAGCACACCTCCGTCGTGGGTCTGCCGCTACAACCAAGCGCTCCCCTGTGCCGCTACAACCAAGCGCACCTCCGTCGTGGGTCTGCCGCTACAACCAAGCGCTCCCCTGTGCCGCTACAACCAAGCGCACCTCCGTCGTGGGTCTGCCGCTACAACCAAGCGCTCCCCTGTGCCGCTATAACCAAGAGCACCTCCCTCGTGGGTCTGCCGCTACAACCAAGCGCTCCCCTGTGCTGCTACAACCAATGGCACCTCCATTGTGGGTCTGCCGCTACAACCAAGCGCTACTCAATAGGCTATTCGTAATACACCGAGTCGTTCGATCAGAAGTCTTCAAGTCTCAGCCGGCTACATGGTCTCCGTATTCCGCACGCTCGTCTCCGGGAGGGTCCGCTCCACGAGCTTCTGGTCGATACTATAAGTATCACAAGGTTCCACGAAGAAGTATCTCAAGGGACCGCCTCGTCACAGGGGTCTCAACACAACAGACGGCGCGTCAATCAGACGCCCGGTCTGTGAGTTACTAGCCTTTTCGTCCTAGGGGCCCGGTTGGTTTCATGTGCGAACCAACCCGGCCGTATCTCAACTGTACCCCGAACTCCCATAGGGTATACTCAAAGGGACCGTTTCTCAACGTGATCACCAACGCCGCTGATGGTTCGTCAAACGGACGTCCGGTCTGAAAGATATCAGCTTTTCTGTTCCAGGGGCCCGGTTGGATTTCGGGTACAATCCAACCCGGACACTATCCAACAACAATCAAAATTCGGGCGAAGTATGCCAAAAGTTCCGTCTCTTCAAGAGGAATTCAACGAGACAGACGGCGCGTCAATCGGACGCCCGGTCTGTGAGTTATTGGCTTTTTTGTTCCAGGGGCCCGGTTGGTTTTTAAGGAAAAACCAACCCAACCGTACCCCACCTGCATCCAAAACTCGGGCGGAGTGAGCCAAAAGATCCATCTCACTTAGAGGAATTAAACAAAGTCAACGGCACGTCAATCAGACGTCCAAAGCTCAAGATATGAGCGTTTCCGCTCCGAGGGCCCGATTGGTTTCGTGTTCGAACCAACCCAGCTGAACCCAAAGTATCCCGAAACCTTGAGTGTAATAAACCTAAACGACCGTCTCGATCTAAGGATCGCATCGCCGCTGACGGAACGTCGTTCGGAGTCTCGTAGCTCAAGTTACGGGCAAAAGACTGAAAACGGTCCGAAGACGGGGGGTCTGGGCCCGGCCCGACCGGGCCCAACCCCCCCTGGGTCGGACGAACCGGGTCGAACCGAATCGGGTCGACCCGACCCGGTCCGGTCCGGCCAGGGCGGGGCCTGGCCGGTCGGACCAGCCTGGCTCGGCTCGGCCGAGCGCGGCAGCCGTGGGGCGCCGCCCCCACGGGTTGAGGAAGCCGCGACCCTCGAGGGGCCGCAAAGGGCAAAAGCGGACGCGACTTCTGCCACGTCCCGTGCGGGCGAGCCGGACCCGCGCGGCCGTGGGTCCGCTGGCCACCGCCGCCGCGCCTTCAGCCACGACGACCTCTTCCGGCGGCGCGCCGGGGCGCCGCCGCGCCGGCGACTTCCGCGGGCCACCGGAGTTGCTCCGGTGGTCCGTTTTCCTTCTCGTCTGCGCCGCTGCTCCTCCTGAGACCTGTTCTTCACTGCGGAATCATCAAACCACCCTTGCGTCACGTTCTGTCATCGCCCGCCAAATTCGCACAACAACGAAGAACGACAGAGGGTTGTCGGGCCGTGTTTGTTTGGTCCACACCCTCTGCGTTAGACGATATCAATTGGGAGGATTAAACAACACATCAAACAACAATTTTAATAAATTAAAATTGTTCTTATGAAACCGGATCTTTAATTTAAAAGAAACGTTCACAAGAATATAAATTATTCAAAACAACCCCTACCTCTTCAAGTATCGCACACGCGTTCTTCGCAGAATTGATCGCCGCGGAAGGAAGCGATCGTCGCGTCGTGGAAGGCGTCACATCGTCGCGGAAGGGCGTCGCGTCGTCACAGAATACGGTGCGTGTCGACGAACTCCGAGGTTCAAGAACATATAGATTTAATTAATAATAATTAAATCCATATTGTTGTTTTAAACCACAAAGAAAGCTAAAGAACCGCAATCTCTCACCTCAACGGATGATCGAAGATTTTGTTACGGATTAAGGAACGTCGCCGAAGAACGTCGTGGGAGAGGAAACATCGGCGTCGCGGCACACGGCATAGCATTGTCGATTTCCACGGGTTCGGCGTTCTTCGTCGAAGGACGGCGTTCTTCGCGTTCTTCGCGTTCTTCGCGAAGGAGGATGAAGAATTCTTGGTTTCTGTCAAATCCTCCCAACGAACATTTTTCCAGAAGTCGTGCGTTGGTCTTATTTTATTATTACGCCAACAGATTTCAAACAGATTAAGAAACGAATAAATTAATTCGTAGAATTAATTCAACGAAGAAAAACGCCCAATTAATTTAACGAATAAACTGCCCAATTAATTGGTGCGTTAAGAAATTAAGAAAACACGTCAGTTGACTTTCATAATGACGGGTTTTCACGGGTGCGTTACTTAGCGGAAAAGAAACGGTGGGGCTCGTGAGGGCCCCACCCCACAAATATCCTACCAAGAGGGTATGATATTTTTGGATAACACCCTATCCGCAACAACTCAACTTAATTAGCTTTAAGTGGTCTTCAAGCGACTTTAAGTGAAATAAAAATAAAATTGCCGCACAACTTTATTTTATTTCTTAACTTAAAACCCAAAAATTAAAAACCACAACCGAGCAAACGCAACTCCGAAAGAGGCGTTTCTAAGCAAATACCGGCGCTGCGATTCCATCGGTGCCCTCGGAATTCGATTCCGAGCACCGGTTCAAAAGTTAGAAAAACCCGCTCGTTCGTTCACTGAACGTACCCGAGCCAAACTTCGGAAATTAATTCCGGGCACACCGGGCCTCGGAATCAGGCGCCGTCAGAAACTGCGTTCTTGTAAAATTCCAAAGAAAATTAAGAGAAAAAAAAATTCCCTTGAAATTTCCGGGTCTTTACAAGTATGATCTATAAAACAAAGGTGAAGAATGACTGATGTCTCAAATGTTTCGAGTTTTCAAATTATGAAAAATAATTCCTTAATACAGTTTCTAACTTGAATAATAGATACAATAAACATTTTAAACCAAGGGAAAAAGAAAAATCATTTTTTTACCCCTATTAGTGAAAGAGGTTCATGAGAAATAAGGGTAAAATGAATACTCATGATTAAATCTAGATTTGTGGATATCCAATTGGATTCTATTTCTAGCAACTCTAGTAGGCCTATTATGTTTTCTAATAGAATCAAATAAAAAAAACTAATGATATGATATTATCCTCTATTATTATTATATCCCAATTTAATTTTTTTGGAATATTCTTTATGAAAGACATATTATCTTTTGAAAAAATTGAATGTTATCTAGAAAATGTATTGGTTATCACCACATATAATCCATAATAATCAACAATATAGGGAAACCAAATTTCATATTTCAAACAAAATTTGATCATCTATCAGTATACAGATGACTGTAAACTCACATAAAAAACTAATTACATTATAGGATTTATGAAACATAATTATGTGGTATGTTTATCCCAAATACTTATGAATAAACTCAATATTTGGATATGCATCTTAGGAATTAATATAATATTTTCACAATCTCAATCGAATTAATAAGGTCGAAACAACATTATAAATTAACTCTCAAGTCATATTAATCTTATGGATACCCCAAAATATCTTCATTAATAAGTTATAATTAAAATTGTGAGGACATAATTATTTAATGGGGTAGAATATAAAGACATGAGATACTGGATCCTTTAAAAGTTATACTATATTCGATAACATGTCTCACATGCTACACCCAATGTAAAAAAGTACAACATATTATGAAGAAATTATTAAGGAATATATATTAAACACTAATATTATATAATATTAATAGTTGTTTCCTTTAGGAGGTATAAAATTAATATGATTTAATATTGAAAAGTTTATTTTAAATAAAATTATTTTTATTTATATTATATATTTTATTTTGAAAGGATATATTCATAGATTTTATAATTTAACTTTGATAAAGTAAAATTAATTTTTGAATTCCTCACAAAAAAATTAACTTAGGATGAATTTATGAGATTTTTATAAAATAGTCAAATTTTATGTGAATAGTAAAAATACTAATTAATTCCATCACATTTTTGAAATTAATTTTTTATATAAATATTTTGAACCCTTTTGAAAATTTTTTCCTACAAAATTAAATTTAATAAACTAGAACAAATAGTTTTAAAATACTAACTTTAATTTATAAACCCATTGCCAACATTTTAAAAATTTATTTAGCATTTTAATGAAAACTATTTTTTGACTATTTTGTCTAGTAATGATCCCAAAATATATTGCTTAATCTTACATAAGAATAAAATTATACATTAATATTTCTATTGATTAGACTAACTTCCAAGTCATAACATAATGGAAATGCAGTGTTTATTCCATGTAGAATAGGAAAGCATAACAACAACTCTTAATTAAATGTTTGATCATCTAAATTTTATGGAATTAAATTGCTAAAATAATTATATAAATAAAAATGAATATGAAAATTGGGAGTAAATATAAGATTTAGTGGAACCAATATTTAGGTGCATTTTTACTAAATTAATTTATTCTATATCACTTACAAAATAGGAAAATTAAATAGGTGTCTAAACATTTACATAATTAATATAAATTTTATCAGCACTACTAACACTAACCAATAATATAAATTCCTTATGGTCTAATGAATAAAAATAAATAAAGTTCAATATGATCAAATTTTCAAAAGTATATGACTAATCTCATTCAATTTTCATGAAATAATTATCTCAATCATATTGGTGTTCATTTGCTATAGAAGGAAAATGTTTAATGAATCAATGATGAATAAGATAATGTTTTTATAAAAATATTATACTATTAAATAAAATAATATTATGAATGAAGTACAATTATAATTTTTTGTGACACACCCCCTTTAACTAATTCTGATTTCCCCTTGGGGTTTAGCCAGTCATTGTTAGGTGAGCATTGATGATGATTAAACCAAAACCCCTGGTGGATATATTAGAACATAAAAGGATAAAAAAATATTGAATAATAGATATCAGAATTAAATTAAATATCATCTAACATTAAATAAAAATAGAAAATAAAAAAAATTGGAAGAAAAACCTAACTACACCAAACACTCTCTGGGTTGGAACCCTAGAGGAATAATTTTGGTGACCAGCCTCATTAATCACATGATAATTATTTTACTTTATTAAAAACCCTCCATTTAAAATCCTCCAATTATATCCCAATTTTCTTGAGTCAAATGGTAATTAAGACCCCTATAAATGGGTCAAAATGGTGTTTCTCGTAACTAATCTCAAAAAAATTCATGATGCGGTTCATAAATTAACATGTTGCTCCAAAAAGTATATCTTATTCATCATTGATTCATTGAACATAGTAATACAAAAGATAATAAATCACCATAAAAATTCTATGGTAGTATTGGTAATGTATCAAATGTTCCTTATATGAGCTTGTTTATATTGAGGCATGACATGGAATTTCTGAAACTAAAGATCCCAGAAGAATTTACTCTATCCTTCTACTAGTAAATAAATGATTATAAGAGATTATAATTCCACTATATTCTAGATAACATCATTTAATCATCTATATGAGTCAAATTGAAAATTTATATTCACCCCAACCACAATAAATACAAAGGCATAAAATATTGTAAGTATGGGGTCGATCCCATGAAGAGCAGGGATGCATAGTGAAAAATATTAAACAAATTTTCAGTCATCTCAATTTTATGAAATTAAATTACTAAAATAATGATATGAAATTAAATACAGATGAAAATATATAGGAAATACATAAGAGAGGGGAACTAGTTTCTAGGGTTTGTTTTACTAAATAAATTAATTCAACATCAATTTCAAAATAATTAGATTAAATTGTTGTGTAACTATTTACATAATTGGTAGAAATTTATTCAACTCTACCAATAATAACCTAGAATCTAAATTCATGAGTGTCTGAAATATTAAAATAACTATAGAACATTAAGATCAAATTTTCAAAAGATGAAGATTTTTCCAATTCAATTGTCATCAGTTTATTATACCAATCATGTTGGTGTTCTATAACCATTGAAGGAATATGTTCAATGAATCAATTATTAATATGATAATCATTATAGAACAAGATAATTATGTATAAAATCATCTTATGATTGAAGGAAAATTATAATTTGTTGGTATGGACTCCCTTTAAACAATTATTTTCTCCCCTATGGGGTTTAGCCAATCATCATTGGGTGATCATTAGGGATGATTAAACCAAAACCAATATTAGAGAGGTTTGAATATAAAATGATGAGAAAAATAATGAATTATATAGATTAGAATTAAAATTAAGATCATACAACATTATAGTAAATAATAAAATATTATAAAGTAAATATAAACCTAACTCTGGTAAATGGTATCAGAGTTGGAACCCTTGCGGTAGCCACATAGTGATCAAACTCCTTACTCAAACAATTATTCTTTTACTTTTACGGAAACTATACATGTATAGTTATCCAATACATAATGAAGTTTCTTGGGTCAAACCACTATCTAAAGACATGAAAACAAATAAAAATATGGACTTCCATAACTGTTGATAGAGAAAATTCACATTGTGAATTTTATATTCACACGGTGAATTGATCGATATCCTTAAGAAGGGATATTTACACATATAATAAACATTCAGAATGTGACACATTGGTCACATCATGAATCCTTCTATCTTATATTTTTGTATCGCTTCTCTAGGTTCACAACTTAATGATTCATTTTTTCATATCGGGTGATTCCTTTTAGCATCCCTTTGAATTATTAGGGAATCTATTTGGAGAATGGATAATGAATAATTTTTGTGAACCACTTTTGGCTCAAATATTCCATCTCAGCTTCATATTTATTCTTTTAATGTCATGTTGTTCCATATCACAATGCAATTATTTTCTTTCTTGTTATTCTTTATTTCATTGAAATGATGTCTCTTATATAAAAACAAAAGAACCAATATAATTCGGTAGGAATTTCATATCAAATCAATAAATATCATACAAACAAACTTACTAAATCAATGAAAATATGCTTAAAAGTTATAGATATAAAATCCCCCAACACTCAAAACTTTGATCATCCTTGAAAAAAATATCAACATTAGAAGAAAAATGGTTCTAAATATAAATATGGGAATTTTTAAATTATTATTCTCAAAAATAAAAATTTATAACATTAAATTCTAAAAGCAATGTAATACTCAAAAAATAATTCCTAAATCATGATTCATTAATTAGACACAACTTTATACATTTTCCATTTTCACTAATAGATTTTAGCCTCTCATCAATATATGTTCCATTAATGATTTACCTCACTAAGAATTTTTCTTTTCATAAATCATGGTAATGATTAAATCGAGTTATTCTCATACCTCAAATACATGTTTATAACCATAATATTGCATTGAATCTATTTTTTCTACCCCATAAAGGAAAATATCATGATTAATCACGATGAATTTTAAATTAGGATCAAATGACTCTATTGATGAGGATTATTAGTTATTGATGTTTTAAAATTAGTAAGGATAAAAAAAGAGGTTAAAATATACAGAGTAATGCATGATAATAAATGGATAATATCATGAAATTATCCTCACCAAAATAGAATTTTATCACCCACACTCCCCAAAGAACAAAGTAATATATTATTACCTTTACAAGAATAATGAATAAATATCCACTCTTTTTTGCATGAATTTTCTCAAAATATGTACCTAGGATAAGTCTTGCATCCACCATCTAACCCCATATGATTGTTTAACCATTAGTATGTAAATAGTGATTTTTGACCTACCAGAAGACAACCCATTTTATTAATTTTATTTTTTTTCATTTTTTTAAAAAGAGATATAAATAGTTGAAATAAAATGAATGAAAACATGAACCTTCCCTAAAACTCCATGGAAACACACTAAATGATCATCTCAAGAAACAACATCCATATCCATGATGAGAAACCTCTCCCCTACACTCATTCAATTGAATATCATTACAAGTAGAAATAGTAGGGTTGGAATGGAAAAAATAGGCTAGTAATGTGGCTCTTCATTAAAAATGTTATAAAAGGATTCTATGGGATAAGTGTGATAAATTTATGGGTGCATAGAAGGATAAGTGGGAAACATCAATAAAAATACACAATCATTTTAAATGTGAATTTATTCATTCATAGCTTTGAAAATATATCATTGAAATTTATAGAAGGGTTATATTACCCAATTTTAACTCATGAAATATGATCAGAAATTAATAGGATAAAATTGTTTCAGGAACCTATCTAGAATAGAAACGTATAAAAATTTATTTAGGATAATGAATTAACAACAATAATTAGTTTACTCAATAAAAGATTCTTGGAATCAATATTAATAATGTAATTATATCAGTAACATTTTTTTAAAATTCTTAATAGATGTAAAAGTGTGAATTTTAAAGTTTTAATTTATATCTTTAACATTGATGGGCATGATAAATTTAATTTTCCAATATATAATTTTAATTCTCTAAAGTATTTGGGTCTCCAATATTTTTAAGTAAAATTAAATAAATTCAATTACTTATAGGAGAATATAATTCATTAGGTTCATAAAAAAATTCTATTAATTTTCATTTTTTTCAAAAACATGTGATTGAAAAAAAGGGATGTAAAAATAAAAAAAATAAAAAAGTACTTCTCTTAATTAAAGGTTATCCCTTGTTCTTTCTTCTTCTCATTTTTATTCTTCTCAACTTTGGATTCATTCTATGATCCTAAAAAATCAAAAATAAAACATTTGAAAGTAAAAGATCCAAATCATTTATTCTAAAAAATATAAAGGAATCAACCACGGGGAAGGTTACTAAACCAATAAACTAAAATAAAAATTTATAGATATAAATTTAAAAATCGAGGTTCTCTTCTAATAATTCCACTTTAAGGCCTATACCTAGACCTTTTACATTTTTAGCTAATTAGAACATAATATAAAAAAAATTATGGATTTATCCACTTATGTCTATGTTGTTCCTCTAGGGTAGTTCTCCACTTCCTCATCTATTCGTTCTTCTTCATAGGTGAGTGTGGTGAGATTCATATTGAGGATAAACTTAATAAAAATTAGAGAAAATCAAAATCTGAGGAGATTTTTTAGTTTTCCTTCTCCACCACTTATTTTTATTTTCATTAGGCTAATATTTTGGAATGCTTTATTTAATTATAGATTCCTTTTTGTCATCTTCTTATTGAAATTATTGGAGGGAGTATCATTCTTCTTTGGTCACTAGAATATTAGTGACATCGACTCATATTTTCTCATTATCCTTTTCCTTCAATTTCTCTTATTTGTTATTCAATTTTATAGATTTAACTACTTTAACCTCCTTCTCATATTTCTATTATATCATACAATTTATTAGTTCCATTATGTTATATTCTAATTGTTGTTATAGACAATGGATAGAGATAAATCTTTATTATTCTTCTATTTGTAGTCATAATAGGGATGCTTGGTGTTATGCGTCTCTTATTTATGAGTTAGAGATTCATCATTTTCAGCGTTTTCAGCCCGCTCTAAGTATAGAGACCCCAAAATTCTCATACATAAATATTATATATTTAAATATGAATATTAATTACATAAAATAAAAATCTATTCCATAATATTTTAGGTATAGTGCCTTTGGAAACTTGAAAATATAAACAATGGGCTCATAAGTGAGTTACGCCATCTCCCACCAAGTTC
The DNA here is from genome assembly GCA_963277665.1 of Viscum album. Taxonomy (NCBI): domain Eukaryota; kingdom Viridiplantae; phylum Streptophyta; class Magnoliopsida; order Santalales; family Viscaceae; genus Viscum; species Viscum album. Next base: position 1,423,720,800 of record OY728156.1, on the reverse strand, counting down.
ATCATAACTGACACCCTTCTTAGACATATTATACACAATACCTTTCATAATAACCTGGGTAAAGGAATCATAATAAAGTGTGATCTTAGATGATCATTAATGATAAACAAGGGATATATCGACATATCATGAGCATACTGGTATGATAACATGACTTTTTTAAAACTATATCCTACATATCAAAGATCATAAACTTGAGTCATGTCATAAATTAGGATAGTTCATAAGACATTAATAACAAAGTAATTAAAGAACATTTTCTATGAGAGAATAACATTTTTATAAAAAATATAGTTGTGGAAAACATATAAGCATAGAAATCCTTTTTTCAAGGATACTAACCAAGACATTCTTAACATGTTAGTCTTGGTATGGCCACCCATGTACCTACTTCGGGGTTGGGATAATCTTCCATATACCCTCAGTTATGGATTGGGATAACCTCTCATATACCCTATAATCTCATAGAACATTAATTAGTACCTAATTAATTGTAGAGAGATATGGATACCACCCCTCAAAAATTAAAAATCATACATATGTTTTCCAAAAGTTCATAAAGTATTCATCAACACATTACCCTTGAAAATAAATGGGTTTCATAAAAATTTCATCATATAAAAATAAAAAACCCATTGAAAAAGGAACGCGTTTCATAAAAATATTTTCATCATAAACATAAACCATTCATAGAAATAATTAGAATGGTATCCTTGGACCCTTTCCATAATAAATCATAAGTTACCTCAATAGATTTAATCTTAGATGGAAAATTATTTTTAAATAAAATTCACTTGGAAAATTTCTTTAGGAAAATGGAATTTATTTGAAAATACAAATTTTAAAATAATAAATTCATAAAATATTTTAGAAATCCTTTTATTTTAAAATAACCTTGAAAACTTACAAAGAAATCTTTAAAAATCATTTAAAATATTTATTGATTAAAATATATTTACCACTTTGAAAATTTTTTATTTTCAAAATTATTTTATATGAAAATATCATTTTAACCATAAAAAGGAATATTTAAAACATTGAGTCATAATGATAGCAGTAAATACCATACATATTAAAATAAAGATTCCTTTTACATTTTAAGTAAAATCTAAATAAGCCTTGTTTTGAAAATGACACGAAGATTCATTTTAATTTTTGTAAGAATCCAAAAAATTAAAAAAATGACTTTCAAACATCCCAGAGTAACATTAAAAAATTTCTAAAAACATTTTTAGAAATCATGGATATAGAAGAAAGAATGGTTTTTAACCGAAGAGAGTAATAAATCCAATCTTATTTAAAAACATTCTTTTGGAATCATGAGTACATAAAGGAAGGAAAATGAAGGTAAAATATGTATAATAATGAAATAACCATAGGAGAATAAAATTAATGAGTTTTTTTAGATATGTATCATAATATTTCATTATTAATATCATAATAATAAACAATTATGATGAATAATTAGATCATAACATCCAACCCTTAACATTGTTAACTTTTGAAGCATAATCCCTATTATTTACCCACATAAAAAGAAAATTTAAATATCATGAATAAAAGTATATTCATGATATGACATTATAAAGGGTCTGTATATGCACCTCATAAAATAATATAGGTTCATAACATAATGTATGTCCCAAGGAAGATAAATTGAGACAAAAATCCATTACCGCTTTGGTAATCATTTGAATATTAAGCCCCATTAATGATTAAAATCATAATAAACATTGAATATAGTGGGTATAATTATATTCAATACATAGCATGTCAATTAAGAAGTAAATATACCATGCAAAATAATTTTTTTCTAAATACGGAAAATGTCTCCCCGAAATAAAAGAGAGACTAGAAATCCCTAACCTTAAGTATCAACTTCCTTTATACACATTAAAAAATATGTTATAATATATATATATATTATACATATTTTAATTAAAATTATATATATATATATATATATATTATACCATATATGGTTTTATATTTACCTTTAATTAACTGTTTATTATCAATTCCTTGTTAAAATCATGTTTCTGGCAATAACAACTTTGTGTTTCATGTATGTTTTGATTTTTTTTCATTTATATTAAATTGTTCTTGTTTTCATCATCAAAATATTGTTAAACATGATATAAATATTATATACATTTATTATTTATTTATTTATAGTAATATTTTAAAGTTAGATATAGGAAATGAAATACACCTTTCATGGAGTCAGTAGGTCATACAAATGCATGAACACTATTTCCATTTTCTTGAAGGATGAAATAAAAGATATTAAAATAAATAGTTAAAACTAAATAATAATTTTTATTTCATATATATCACATATATTAATTAAATTTATCCAAATTACCTTCCATGCAAAGCGTTATTGAAAAATCAATCACATGGCTTCATGAGGTGGCAGTCCACCGTATACACGAACAACATTATCATATCCCCCACGTAATAGAAAGTAAGAAATAATTGTGATATTGTAATACTATAAGTATAATTATTTTAAAAATATAATATATATTAATTTAATATATCTTTATTACCATCCAAGTAAAACAAAAATGAAAAACACATAATATTAGTTCGCGAGGTGGTAGTCCACTGTGCACACGAGCGATATTATTAATTTCCAATAGGCTGGGATGTAAAAATATTGATGAGGTATTATAATTAAATAGGTATAATAATATCATAAATATAATATATAAGAATTAAATTCATTATTATATCCATATGATAGATGTGGTGATGGAAAACGATTAACATCAGCTCGCGAGGCAGTAATCCGCATTACACATGATCAAAGGTTCTGTTTCCCATTTGATGGAAGTGGTGATGAATATAGTTTATTAAATTAACATAATAACATATAATTATAAGGGAGATACCATTGTTATTATATAAATATCATTGAATAAAATTTAAGTAGGTGGAAGTAGAAATAAAAAAAATACAAGCTTAAAAATTTTACCACCTCTTCGGAGAACCTCATTAGGTTTACACCTAAATCCTTATTAAGAGGGATTACTAAAAAAAATAATTAATATAGGATTAAGGGTGAGAATTAATTAATTTATTTGGGTGATTATTTTCCAAAACGAAGGGTTTCTGAAGTACTAAGAGGAGAGGAGAGGTGTGGCCTTTTATAAGTGGGGGAGAGGACTCACATGGAAATTTTGTAATGAATAAAGTGTAATGAAATTTTTAACATGAAAAAAGGATAAACAATTTCCCATTATAAAATATAATTGGTTATAAGTACTAAATATTCCATAACATTGGTGTTTTAAAAGTTTCTAAGTCATTTAACCCCTTATCATTTTATTTTAACCCCCCAATATACCTGTTTTTACATTAATTATAGTAATTAATTTTTACCATTTTTATTATTTATTATGATAAAAATTAATTTGACAATATTAGATACTATTAATTATTATTATTTCAAATATTAAATTCAATATTCCAAATTAAATTTACAAAATTAAAAAAAATTAATTTAAAATAAAACCTGTAGATGTAATGAGAAAGTGATTTTCCAAATAGAAAAATGTTAAAAAGTTTAAAAAGTTTTTATATGAAAATTCAATATGAAATTGATTATGATGAAATATATGGAATTAATAAATATATAATTTATATAATTTTACTTTAAAAACCATTTTAAATAATAATTAACCATATACATTCTTTAAATGAAAAAGCATTTTTGAAAAAAACCGAATATTTTTTTTACTATTTATCAAAAAATTAATCTTTAAAAAAAACAAAAATTTAACCTAAGATAATTTTTACATGTACATTTCAAAACTAAATTTTATTTTTAGAAATAAATTTTCTAAAATTTTTAAAAATTAATTTTATTATTTTTTAATAGAATTCAACAATTTGTTTATTGAGAAAATAATATTTTTGAAACATATAAAGTATTTTAAAAATATTGGGTACTTTTTTATCTATATGTTTTAATTATATAAAACCATTATACATAATCTAAAAAATTTGGTTAGTCCTATTAATTCTTCAATTTTTAACATCTAGTTAGTAATGGTCCTTTTTAAATAATATCATTAATAATTTTTCTCAGATCATTAAAACTTGGTGTTTCATGTAACGTAAGATATAAAATAAAATAAATTTATTTTAAAACAATATTTCATAAAATATGAGGGTGTTAAATTCTTTTGACCTTAAAATTAATTTCATCATTGATTTTTTTTACATTGGTACAAACATATGATGATACTTTTGTCTCATTACATCCTCAAGTTCCCACATACCTTCCTCAAGCTGGTGATTTTGTCACAAAATTTGACCAGGTGGGTGTTCTTGTTTAATTGAAATATATAGGTACAATATAGAATGTGTAGTGGTTGTTTTTTAAAAGAAGGATCATGATCTAGTGGTATGACCTCAATGTTCATTACATGTGATAGATTAGGTGATTATACAATAAAAAAATATATTTTAATTACATTTTAATGGTATTAAATGTTCATTTTTGATCTTATGGGCCCGAGTTAGTGTATTTTCATTATGAACATCCATTCTCATCATTTGTGCACTTCATGCCTAATATACACCAATTTAGGCCCAATGAGTCATCTGATTCTAAGGAATGTAATTATGAATATTTTAATTTGATATTTTGGAAAATATATCTACAATTAAATGGGAACATTTTTCATTCAGGGATCAATGGATGATTCATAAACGATGATGGAGATATTTGGAGATGAATGGAAGCAATTCTAGAGAAGGCAGATTGGACACCATCCCACTTATGAGAATGTGGGGCCCAACATACAGGCCCAATGAATCCCAAATTTTTTGATATTATAGAATAAATTTTTAGGAACAAATAACTCTTCAGGATATAATGCTAATTCGTCCTCTATAGTGGTCATTAAGGCGACCCAATTTAGAGATAAAATTATGGGCCAGATTCTGCGGCCCATAAAAACAGCCCACTAATTTAATCATATCTTGGAATACACAACTCCAAATGGGCCCAAATTTTACAGTAGGTTATAGGACATATGAGGATCCATTTTATTCTTTTATGGACCACTCTGATTCGGCCATCTAGAAGGTCTTACAAGCGCTTCTGTTCGGTGAAGGAAAGCTGGATGCCACCTCAGGTCAAGGGTGGAAAAATCAACTCTCCCTTACTTTACACCCACCTATGGCCTACCAAAATTAATTGATAAGACTTGGACTATTGGAGGATCTACCCAAGGGATCAAAAATTCCTATTTAAGTCAGTGGTGTTATAGGATTTTGGTAATCTTTGGTGCTTGGTTCAATTGTAATGTTATGCTGCGATTTTGTTGTCTCAAATTTGTCTTTCACTTGTAAGTTGTTCAATTCACTTTAGTTTCTTAATAAAAGTTCTTATTATCCTCTTATTCTGTTTTTATAAATATCAATTTGATACTGTTTCTTCAAGGTGTGAATTTATTCACACCAAATCTTGTGAAATTATTCACACAACGGTGAAGTGATCATTTTATTTTTGTTGTTTTCTTTACTTCTCCATGTCCTCCCTCATGAGTCTACTTTCCGCTTCCATTGAAACCATAGAATCAATGGAGGGATAACCCACTTATGGTTTGATCCAAGGGAGAATAAAGGGGCTGGATTGGATTTTATTTATCACCCCATTAATGTATAATCACTTCTTTAATTGAGATTTTTATTTGATGATTTTTAAACTCCATCATCCTTGTTGAATTTAAGGCCACACACTTCAAGTGCTAATACGAACCTTTACCTTGAAGTGCTCAAAACATTGATCCTTAAAGAGTATATGTGATTAGTATTAAAGGGTGTAGGCATTAAACCAGTAATTTATGATGTTGTTTTATCTCTTTAAATGAACCCATCTAAAAAATAAAAAATTGAAATCATTGAAAAAGAAATACGTCCAATCCACCCTGAGCAATAACCTAGGATCAACTCATTATTTTAAATTGAATTAATTTAAGTCTCTTAGAGTTCCTTTAAAACCATCTAAAATCAACCAAATTTGGCCACTTAATATCCAAAAACAGTCCTTAGAATGTGCGTGTATATAGGTTACTTCTTAGGTCTCTGTAGATTCGACAACCCAAGCTAGACTACAAGGACCGTCCTACCTTCTTATTTTGGGTAAATTTGAGTGAGAATCAAATTTTGGCACCATTGATGGGGACCCAAGTAAGTAATCTAAACACCCATTCTATTCTCCCCCATTTCTTCTTTTCTCATCCAATTTCTCTTATCTTGTCCCTTTCTCATTTTTTTTCTTTTGGTGCATGTCCGACTACACCCGCGATCAATCAAACCGTTTAGTTAGGGTGGATAGTCCTGGGGTTGGGGAGTCAAGTACACCAAGGTAACTAATTCCATTAGATCCTAATATTCCTAATACTCTAGAGTCCAAAATTGAGCCAATTTCAATGGAAGGTCTTCAAAGAAACCAACTCATAAACCCGGGTGGGAACCAAAATGGAAACCCAAATGAGGCAGCCCCAAACTTGGGGAATGCGATGGATCAAACCATGAATGACTACCTCACACCTTCCTAGACCAATGCCCCCTCATGCATTAGACACAATTAACTAGGATATTCCAACTACATATTTAAACCCCATGTCCTAAACCACCTTCCCACATTCCATGGAATGGAGTCCGAGATGCCATACCTGCACATTAAGGAGTTCAATGACATTGTAGAAACCATGTGTCCCCCACATCAACTAGAATCAGCTAAGATGACGCTATTTCCTTTTTCTTTAAAGGATCGAGCTAAAAATTGGCTAAAAAATTTGATACCATCATCCATCAACTCTTGGGACCAACTATAAAGATAATTCTACAAAAAATACTTTCCCCACCACAAAAAAATTTCACTTAAAAAGAGCATCCAAAACTTTTTTGAAAAATAGGGAGAGTCATTCTATGAAACATGGGAGAGGTTCAAATAAACTATAAACATGGTTCCACACCATGGTTTTTCTATTCCTGAACAAGTGAGAATTTTCTATAAAGGGTTGGGTCCAGGGAACAAACAATTCATTGACATGATGTGTAATGGAACCTTTAAAAACAAAGCCCCAAATGATGCTTATGAGTATCTAGAAAGCCTTTCTGAACAAAACCAAACATGGGGAACTTCACCTTATTCTGAAAAGCCACAAAGAACTACTATAATTCATACACTTAGAGAAGAGGAAAGCCTTAGGGCTAAACTCACAACACTCTCTGAAAAGGTTGAATAGATAGACCTTAGGAAAGTCGATGAAATCCAAACTGTAGACCTTGTTTGCACAATTTGTGAAAAAAATGACCATAAGAAAAACAACTGCCCAACTATTCCATCCATCAAGGATTTTCTTTTAGGAGGACTTACAGTGGAGGTAAATGCTTTGAACTTTCAAAAGCCTCAATACCAAAACAACTTCAACCCAAGGTATAATGACCACCCAGGCTTCTGCTGGAAAGATAACCAACAACCTAGACAACCATAGGGACAAAATCCTTACCCCCATCAGAACTACCAAACCCATAACCAATTACAAACCCAACCTATCCAATACCAACAACCACCAGTCCATTTTCAACAAACCATACCACCTCCAAAATATCCCCCTGGGATAAACCAACCTACTGAAGCACCCACCCAAACTGTTCCACAAAGACTACTAGAACAACTATGAAAACAAATGGAAAGGATGAACTCAGAAGTCTCTTACCTTAAACAATAACTTCAAACCATAAAAATTGGAAAGGCACCCATGCCTACTCAGGCGGTTCCATCCTCAACTTCAAGGTGAGAGTCAAGTTTCACTCAAATAACTCATGAACAACTAAAGGCTGTGACTATTTTAAGAAGTGGGAAATCAATTGAGAAACCTGAACAACTAATTCAGAACCCACCTAAAGATTCAAACTTGGATGAAAATTCAAATGAACCACAAGATCAAATAGAGGAAACTGATAACATTTTCAAGGAAATAATTCTTCAACAAACAACCCCACAACCTGCACCATTTCCTCAACGCATGAGGGGGAAACCCAAGTCTGAACTGAGTGAAACATTGAGGGAAATATTTTCACAAGTCAAGTTGAACATACCCCTTCTCGATGCAATCAAAACCATACCTGCCTACTCAAAGTACCTTAAGGACTTGTGAACTTTTAAAAGAAAATTTTCATATAAAAACCAAGTCCTTTTGGCTGCTAATGTGAGTACCACCATTCAGGGGACCATTCCTCTTAAGTTGAAAGACCCCGGTTGCCCTTACATAAATGTTGAACTAGGAGAAAACAAAGTTGTCAAGGCCTTGTGTGATCTAGGTGCTAGTTCAATCTCATCCCCTATGTCATGTACTGCTAGTTAGGTCTAGAAGAACTCTAACCCACATCTGTCACACTTCAACTTGCTGATCGTAGCATTAGGGTTCCAAAGGGGATTTTAAAGGATGTTCTGGTAAAGGTTGAAAACTTCATCTACCATGCTGACTTCATTGTCCTTTACAACCATCCAAACTTAGGAAATAAGGAACAAACCCCAATCATTCTTGGCTGTCCTTTTCTTGCAACAATCAAATCTGTTATCCGAGTCCGAAATGGGAACATGACCATCAACTTTGGGAACACGAGACTATACTTGAACATCTATAATTAAAGCTCACAAATAGAGGATGATGAGGACATTCATGAAGTAAACATGATAGGAAGCATTGATAATGAATCCATAGAACATCAAGGAATATTTGATGGATGTTTAAGTCAGGATGAGATTGATTTCCTTTGTTTATATAAAGGAAGTTTATCTCCTTGGATTGAATCATTTTCAAATTGCTCTTATGATGAAGTCTTAGGTCCAACAATCAGTGAAACCTTTTAGCAAACCACATTCATGGAGACCGATCAAAATTCCTTCCCTAAATCTGATCAAGCCAATCTAGTAGCTGAAACTTCTACATGTGGGGAATCAATCCTGTCTAAAACTTTAGGAAATAAAATCGATCTTGATACAATGTCCCAATCTTCTGCTAAAATTCTAAACCAACCTGATCTTGAATTTAAGGAACTTCCTGCTACACTAAAGTATGCCTTCTTAGGGGACAATCAAACACATCCTATTGTCATTTCTTCTTCTCTTGAAGCCAATCATGAGAGGATGCTTCTAGATGTCCTTAGGAAACATAAGAAAGCCATTGGTTGGACCCTATCTGATATTCCTGGGATTATCCCACTTGTTGGGACTCCTATGATTGTTCTAGTATCTGATTCAAATCCATGTCGTCAACCTCAGCGGAGACTCAATCCTAATCTCATGGAGGTAGTAAGGAAGGAACTTCTTAAATTATTAAAATCTGGTATCATATATCCCATAGCTGAGAGTGAGTGGGTGAGCCCAATCCAAGTGGTTCCAAAAAAGGCTGGAATCACAGTGATAACCAATGAGGATGGAGAGATTCTTCCAACAAGGGTGAGTAGTGGATGGAGGGTCTACATTGACTATAGGAAGGTAAACTCATTCACCAAGAAGGACCATTTACCCTTACCATTCATTGACCAAGTCCTTGAGAGAGTGGAAGTTCATGCCTTCTACTATTTATTATATGGGTACTCAGGGTACAATCAAATTAAGGTCTCCCTAGAGGATCAAGGGAAGACTACATTCACATGTCCATTCGGAACCTTTGATTTCAAACGCATGCCCTTCGGGTTATGCAATGCCCCTGGAACCTTCCAGCGGTGCATGATGGGAATCTTCTCAGACATGGTAGGGGATTTTCTAGAGGTCTTCATGGATGAATTATCTGTGTTTGGGGATACATTTGAGGGATGTATGCAGAATGTGGAGAGAGTCTTGTCAAGATTTGAAGAAAAGAATCTGGTCCTAAACTGGGAAAAATGCCATTTCATGGTTAAAGAGGGACTAGTTTTAGCCCATCTGGTCTCAGGTAGGGGGATTGAAGTTGATAAAGCCAAGGTTGAAATCATTCGTCACCTTCCATCACCCAAAACTATCAAGGAAGTGAGGTCTTTATTAGGACATGCTGGTTTTTATAGAAGATTCATCAAGGGCTTTAGTTCAATATTCCGTCCCCTTTGTGCTCTCCTAGTAAAGAATGCTCCATTTGTTTGGACAGAAAGATGTGAGGGTTCATTCTCAACCCTCAAATCCTCTCTCACCTCTGCTCCCATTATGAAATGTCCAAATTAGAACCTTCCTTTTGAACTTATGTGTGATGCCAGTGACTTTTCTATAGGAGATGTGTTAGGAAAATGTTGTGATAAAAATCCTTATGTCATTGATTATGCAAGAAAATACTTAAATGATGCCCAAATAAACTACACCACCACTGAAAAGGAGTTACTTGATATTGTGTTTGCCTTAGAGAAGTTTAGGTCCTACCTCTTAGGATCCCCCATCACTGTGTTCACTGACCATTCTGCACTAAAATACCTCTTCCAAAAACAAGATTCTAAGGCTAGACTGATTAGGTGGGTACTTCTCTTACAAGAATTTGACCTCACAATCAAGGATAAAAAGGGCGTTGAAAATGTTGTAGCTGATCACCTCTATAGGATGGAATTCAAAGACAACTCAAATCACCTTTCTGTGTCTGATTCATTTCCTGATGAACACATATACTCTGTGAGTGACTACCCTTGGTATGCTGACATAACCAATTTCTTAGTTACAGGAGTCATTACAAAATTCTTAGGGACTCAAGATCGAAGGAAATACCTTTCTTATATTAGAAACTATGTGTTTGATGATCCATACCTCTATAAGTTCTACCCTGACCAATTCATTAGGAGGTGTGTTCCAGAATCTGAACAAGAGTCCATCCTTAAATTCTGTCATAGTGAGGCATGTGGAGGTCACTTTTCCTCTAAGAAAACATCTGCTAAGATTCTTCAATGTGGTCTCTTATGGCCCACCCTCTCAAGGGACTCCTACACATTTTTTCAAAGCTGTACTAGGTGTCAACAAGTAGGGTCCATCACAAAAAAGAATCAAATGCCACTCACTCCCATCTTAGTTGTTGAAATATTTGATTGTTGGGGAATTGATTTCATGGGTCCCTTCCCAAACTCTCGGGGATACCTATACATACTCTTAGCTATTCATTATGTCTCAAAATGGGTTGAGGCCATTCCAACTAAGTCCAATGGTCATCAAGTTGTGATTATATTTCTGAAAGAGAACATATTTTCAAGATTTGGAATTCCTAGGGCTATAATCAGTGACCAAGGAACCCATTTTTGCAACCTCCCATTATCTTCACTCATGTATAAGTATGGTATTTCACATAAAGTGTCCACTGTATACCATCCTCAAACCAATGGTCAAACTGAGTTAGAAAATAGGGAGATTAAGCAAATTCTTGAAAAAACTGTCAACCCCTCTAGGAAATATTGGTCTGAGAAACTCTTAGATGCTCTTTGGGCCTATAGAACCGCATATAAAACCATTTTAGGAATGTCCCCATATAGGTTGGTTTATGTTAAAGCATGCCATTTTCCAGTGGAGATTGAACATAAGGCCTTTTGGGCAATTAAGAAAATGGATTATGATCTCTCATTGTCCGGAACAAAAAGGAAATTAGATCTCAATGAACTGGAGGAACTAAGGATGGAGGCGTATGAAAATTCAAGGATCAATAAATCTAGAGTTCAAGCCTACCAATCTAGGAATATCAAGGTCAAACATTTTGAACCGGGAAAACTTGTGCTGTTGTATAGTTCAAAACTTCATTTACACCCAGGAAAGTTAAGGTCTAGATGGTCAGGTCCTTTCATAGTGCATCATGTATACCCCCATGGGGCAGTAGAGATTCAAGATCCCACTTGTGGTCACATTTTCAAGGTCAATGGTCAAAGGTTAAAAAAATTCATTGAATCATTCAATAAAAAGGAAATAGATGTTGAGTTAATTGAGCCAATCTATGAACCAGGAAAAAATTGATAAATTTAGGATCTATGTCGGGCTAACGACGTTCAACAAAGCGCTGCACGGGAGGCTACCCATGGTTTTATGTTTCTAATCTTTCTGAATCATCTTTATTTTTCAAATAAGATTAATTAATCATTTTTATATTTAAAAATAAAAAAATAGACTTTTGACCTTTTCTTCTATTATGAATATGGATGTGTACGAAAGGGGAGCACCATATTCATCCGTGTCACGTGGTGTGATCCTTGAGTAATACCTTACCCAGAAATTTAAAAAGAAGACAATGTATCATCAGTTTATTTTGTTTTATTTTTATTATTTTATAGGTTAAGATAAAAATAGTAAAAATAATAATAATAATATAATAATTAAAAAATGGGACACGCCATAGGCCGTGGGGAAAACCCCGTCACAACCGGCGAAGCCGTAGGGACTCGAACCCGGGACCGAAGGGAGACAGGGGCGTGCGCTTACCACTGACCTACGGCTTAATGTGATTACTTATTCTATAATTTTTATATATATACTTATATTTTACTTATATATATATATATTGTTTTGTTTTGTTTGTTTGTTTTCTTTTTTCCACTAAGGAACTTTGCAAGCGACATGGATATCAAAGGACTAAATTCGAGCGACAAGAACTTCAAAATTCAACCACCTGGTGACTTCATTCCATGATCCTCATATTTCAATTTCCTTATTGAACTCCCCTTTTATTCCTCTACCCCATTCTAAATTTTATTTTTATGAAACTAGGGACAGTTTCATTCTAAGTTGGGGGGTGTGGAAACAAAATGTTTGTTTAAAAAAAACAATGATAAAAAAAGAAGTAAAATTCCTTTATCATTCATATAATAACATCTTTGCTCACATTAAAACTACATAGAAAATAAATTTTATTTCCTTGAATCTTAATTTAATTCATGATTAAGTTTAAAAGCATTGATTTTGGAAGTTTGGTTGTCCAATAAAAATTTTCATCATTTTTATTTTCATCCATTAAATCAAAATGCCACAATGCACGTCCTCTAGACTGTGGGGTACTAATTTGAATTTTTGGGGTCCCATAATAAATAGCATAGGTTGGTTTGATTTTTATGAATAATATGAGTATTCAAAAAATAAATAAATAAATAAATAAATAAAAAATAATTTTTTTTTGCGTGTAGAGCAATGGATTGATAAAATGCGAGGCTTTCGGCACTTGGAGATCATGAATCCAGAGTTTTCTAGACTTGAGTTTTTCAATCTATCTCTATTTATGGTAATATGACTTTTTTTTGATTAAGTTAACTCGAGACGATTCCCGAGTATATGGGCTTCACTTGGTGCCCTAAGGCCTTTGAGTCTGGGAGTCATCGGCAAAGTCTTGCTACATGGGTTAATTTGATTAACTGCAATCTCAATTAATATAGAAATATTGCAAAAAAAATCAAAAAAAAGGAATGAAGAATACTTATATTAGGATTAAATGTGATTCCACCTATCGCTTCCATGATTTCCCCCTTGAATGAAAATGAACCCCCATATCTATTGTGATTCACAACACATCATTACACCTAATTGAGTTGGATGAAGTATGATGATAGATTTGATCAAAGGAATGAGATTGGGATTGGGATCTGCTTTTAAATTCATCTTATTTTAAATTATCTTGATAGGTTATAAAAATATATTTGTGTGCAGTTTACATTGTGAGCACTATTTGTTATAATGTGTTTGAAGAAAGGAATTCAAATAAAATCATTGAATTATTTGCTCGGGACTAGAAAATATCAAGTTGGGGGGGTGTGATTATCCAATAAAAACATATATTTTAATTACATTTTAATGGTATTAAATGTTCATTTTTGATCTTATGGGCCCGAGTTAGTGCATTTTCATTATGAACATCCATTCTCATCATTTGTGCACTTCATGCCTAATATACACCAATTTAGGCCCAATGAGTCATCTGATTATAAGGAATGTAATTATCAATATTTTAATTTGATATTTTTGAAACTATATCTACACTTAAATGGGAACATTTTTCATTCAGGGATCAATGGATGATTCATAAACGATGATGGAGATATTTGGAGATGAATGGAAGCAATTCTAGAGAAGGCAGATTGGACACCATCCCACTTATGAGACTGTGGGGCCCATCATACAGGCCCAATGAATCCAACATTTTGTGGGATGATATAAGAAATGTTGAGGAACAAATCACTCTTCAGGAGATAATGCTAATTCTGTCACACCCCGACACGTGCGTTTATTTTATTTTATGATTTCTTTGACTTTAAATTATATTGCTATGGTTCGTGTTCATTATCGGACCAGGTTTTTGAGTTTTTGTTAAAAAGTGCACTTTTTGACGTGACGTCGTTGGGCGCGTGAGCGGAGCCTGTTCTGGAGACCCCGTGCGTCCCTGCCTGAGTTTTTGCGCACCCCTTTGTCTATGGAAAGTTGAAATAAAATGTTCTTGTTTTTAAAATGCTCATCTATTAGAGTGTCGTTCAAATTCTTATGATGTTAATAATTTTGTTACTACTAGAATAATATAAATACTTTTATTATTTTAATTTTATTTCTTATGATGATTATCATTATTATTATTATTATTATAGATTAATGTTTATTTTATTTTGTTCACCTGATTTTGTTGTATTTATTTACTTTTTATTTTTATTTATTTATTTATTTATTTTTACCCCACTCTCCTCCTAACCCTAGCGATTCTCCCACTTTTTTTTCTCTCCGCTGCTCCCGTGCGCCGCCACCCTATTCCTCTTCTCCCTTGCAGCGCCTCGACCTCATGCCTTTGCACCGCGCCCTCTGATCTGTCGCTGCTACTCGCCTCCAGCGGATCCTTTTTTTTTTATTTTCTTTTTCTTCTTCCCTTCTTCCCGCAGTGCACCCAACCGCCTTCCTCTGCCCAGCGCGCCACCCACAGGTCTCCCCTGTCTGGCTTCTCCCCTGCCGCAACGCCTTCGCCGCACCTCCTGCCTGCAGCGCGCCCAGCCTGGCGCCCGACCTCCCTCTCCTTCCTTTCCCTTAGCGCTTGCCTCCTGCTCCCCTTAACAGCAGCGAGCTCGGCCCTCCTGACCTGTGTGTACCGACCAGCCACAACCCCCCCGGGTCGGCCCTCCCGACACAGCAGTCTGGCACCCCGTTTTTCCCCCTGTCCGCTACCGAACCCCCCGCACGACCCTCTCCTCACCTTGCTGAAGCGGCGCAACTCCAGGTGCGCTCCCCACTACGCGTTTTCCCCACTGCGCGCTCCAACCTACTGCAGTCCGCCCTCCTCCCTCCGGCACCGCCTCTCTTGCGCAGCACCCCCGGACCCCCGCTAAACCCCCTTCTCCGGCTTCCGCTCACCCCGACGCTCCGGCCGCTGCGGCTCCCTCCTGCTCAGCGGCACATCCGGCCTCCTCTGCTCCCCGTCAAGCCGTGAGCCCCCCTTGAAGCTTTTATTTTAATTTTATTTACATCTTTATTGCTATTAATGTTATAATAATAATAATAATAATAATTATTAATATTAGTATTATAATTATTATTATTGTTTTTATTATTATTATTATTATTATTATTATTATTAATATTATTATTATTATTATTAATCTTATTATTGTTGTTATTGTTATTATTATTATTATTATTTTAGTTATCATTAGATTTATTATTATTGTTACTATTATTATTAATATTATTATTGCTATTATTGTTGTTATTATTATTATTATTATCATTCATATTATTATTATTATTATTATTATTATTATTATTATTATTTTGTTGTTATTATTGTTAATATAATTATAATTATAATTATTGGTATTATTATTATTATTAATCTTATTACTATTATAATAATTATTATTTTTATTACTATCATTATTCATATTCTAATTATTATTTTTATTATTATTAATATTAATATTATTATTATTATTATTATTATTATTATTATTATTATCATCTTCATCATCGTACTCTTGTTGGTTCATGAGTTTTAATTAACGGTGGGTTTTTATTTGTTGTTTTAGGATTCTTAGAAACCGTGCAAGGCGTTTCCAAGTGAGCGCCACCGTCGCGCCTTGTTTTCGAGGTTTCGTCGTCACCGCGCTTTAGTTTCGATGTGAGCGTTTATTCCCGCCGCTTGGTTTCGAATGCTCTGGTGGGTTTTTGTATGTGTATGAGTCCTCTATATTGTTTATACAGAGTGTTGGACTTTATCACGTGGTTTCGGACACACGTTGTGACATCGCGCTTTGGTTCCGAGGTTGTTTTGTCGTCGCGCTTGATCTTGAGGTAGGTTCCCTTTGCACTGCTTTTAAGATTTAAGTTATATTATTTCTTGTTTCTTGCGCACCCTAATTGTTCAAAATAAATGTTTTATTAATTTTAATAAATATGAGATAATATACGATAATTAATTTTTAATAAATCTAGTTAAATTTTAAATGGTTATTTAGTGTAAAAAGGAGCCGTTTATTTTATACAGGATACATGAAACATCCTTTTGACGAGCGGACACCCAATAATGAAAGAATGCCCGTTTGACTTTTAAACATAATTCACGGAATATAAAATAGAGTTCTGGTTTAATGAGAAATGATTTATTTTGAAGCGTGAACAAATACTTTGGTTCGTTTGAGAAATTTCCCGGTTGGCTCTTAAAGTTTATTTGGAAAAAGAAAAATGGTTTGGTTTGGTTTATAAAAATATTGGCAGCCTGTGAAGTAGTGTTTTTTTGGGGTTCTCTAAATTTTTTTAAACTAGGTTTGGTCTTATAAAGATGTTGTATTTTTTTTGAGTAGCGTTTGTGAAATGTATTAAATGCCCATTTGGCACTTTATGGAAAGCGATGAAAATGTTTTGATAAAACCCTCTTAGGACGACTCTCATGCCTTAGTTGTAATTGATTGTTTGGGAGGCCGCGCTTAGTGGCTCCCAGGTACGTGAGTAGTTTAAAGGCATGAGGTTGTTCCACGGAGTGGCTCGGGGTGATTCCTGTTGTGCTCTATATATATATATGTATATGATTGGATGCTCGGGTGGCATCAGTTGGCTCACCTCTTTTTCAAACACTTGAGACATGGGAATCTGGCATATTGAGAGAATATTCTAAGAATGATTGCTGCACTGGTTGGTTATGGTACTGACCAGTGGCCCATAGTAGGTGGATATATTGGGTTTATTGCTATGGGATTTTCCCTCGACCTGCCTGTGAGTGGATGGTCGAGCGTATTGGGCGTTTTGATTTCATCGTGACATGTCGATAAGGATGATTTATCATGTATTGGTGTCTTCTAGTTTATTCTCGATCTCCTAGGTTCACCCATGTCTATTCAGCTTTTGTAGCTTTCAATAATGATTATGATGCTCACATGTATACCTACATTTCCCTTGCTGTGTGTTTTACTTTGTGCATTCTGGTGTATTGTTTTCCTTGGAAAATGGTAAATTTCTTTTGATTAGGTTTCTAAAAATTGTTTTCAAATGAAAGTGTTTAATCCCCTTTGGACAAATTTGAAAATTTAAACATCACTTTCCCTTTTTCTGAAATGTCATTGGCACTAATGAAATGAACCCGAATTTCGAAATGGCTAAGGGCAATGGTTCGTACTTTGTTTTTAAGTAGAATATTATTAAAAACATACTTTTATAGATTGTAGTTCAAACTTGAAATGATGTTTCTTTTATTTTAAAGGTAGTGCATTGGGAATAGATATCGGGCTAGCCTACTGAGTTTTAATACTCACGCCTATAGTTCTTTTCTGTTTTTAGTGTTTGTGCAGGCTATAGCTTGAGTGCGCTCGCCTAGGGCGATGCTTGATCGTTGAGTCGGAGAGCGACCCGCGAGGTCGCACGGAGTTTGTTCGGAAATCGTGTTTGGTTAGTTTGATTCCTGTTTGTTCCTGTTTAGTCACTTTATCTGGTTTATCTTTTCTGCGCTGCTCTGTATTATTTTCGCTGTCTTATTTATTTATATTGGGTGAAATCGTTCCCATATCCTCTGTTGATGCCCTGGCGCTTGTCGCCAGCCCGGGAGGATCGGGAACGCCTCTCGGGCCATGTCACGGGCCGACCCGGGTTGGTTCGTGACAAAATGGTATCAGAGGGAGGTTTTCTCTTAGCAGACCTCACTTTTCAGAGCGCCCTTTGTTATTTGGGATGTCAAGGTAGATGGAGTAGGATTGTCGGGACTTGAGGGGTAGGTTCGAGAAGAGCGTCGCGAACTCTTGCCCGTACTGATCCTCAGGTTTCCATGGGAAGTCCGGTTTAATTTGTTTGTTTGCGTTTTTATGGAAATGTTTTGCGATTGGGATACGACAAAGGGAGTTTGGGCCATTAGTACTCCTAACCCGCACGGCCTGGCAAGCCATGCAGAGCTAGGGGCATGGTCCAAGAAGGCTCTCTGTGTCAGTGAAATGTTTGGCATATGGCCGCCAACCATATAGTCAAGCCACCCACTGACACTAGTCCCCTGTTTGAGTTGTTTTGGGTTCCCCTTGATTTTTGAAAGTGGTTTGAATTAGAAAAGTTGGTTTTGAAAAAAAAAGTGTTGTTTGAAATGACATGTTTAATTTGTAGATTGTTTTAAAAGGAGTGGTATAAATGAATTGTTTTTGGAAAATGAAGTTGCTTTGTTTTGACCTTGGTATTCTGATGAGTTCTCACATTCATTGTGGTATGTTGGAAATGTGGATGGATTTCTGGTATGGTGGATGGATGCCCTGGGTGGCACAGATACATGCATGTGAGTGAGGCTCTAAAGAATACCAATGGCGAGGGTTTAACCCACTAAGATTGTTTTTAATTAAATATGTTTTCAAAAAGAAAAGTTTTAATGTTATGATAACTTGTTTTCTCGGTTTTCGAGCTTGTCACCTATGCAGTGTTTGATTTTGAGGTTTTTATTCATTCATTGAGTTGGCCTTGATTGGTTTTTTGACTTTTCCTTGTCCAGCGGTTATCCCTTTGAAGCTTCGATGGGTGATCATAGTGCGGTTGATCAACCTAAGGATTTTATGCTTGAGTTTCGGAAGTTGGATCCACCTCTCTTATATGGTCAAACAAAATCTTCCGTGGCAGAGGAGTGGATGCGGAAGATTGAAAGGGACTTTAACCTCATTGAGTTTCCCGAGTCGTTGAAGGTCAAGTTTGTGACCTTCATGATTGAGGGTTCACCTTGGATGTGGTGGAAGTCAGTGTCTCGGAACAAGCCCTGTCAAGATCTTACTTGGGAGTTTTTCAAGGCTTTGTTCATTCGCCAGTATTTCTATGAGGAAGAAAGGGTGAGGAAGGGGATGGAAGTGTGTTGTCTGCAGCAGGGTGACGGATCCGTGTTAGAATATTTCCATCGCTTTGTGGAGCTAGTCCCTTATGATTCAGAGTATGCCACAAATGACCCCATGAAGGCTCGACGCTTCGAGGCGGGTCTCCGCCCTGATCTGCAGTCGAAGGTTTCAGAGTCCAACCCGACTTCTTTTGTTGATGTGGTGAGACAGGCTTTTCCTGTCGAAGCCGTGATGGCAGGAGTGCTCGAAGTAGTCCTCCCTCCTTCGATCCCTAAGAGCAGTGGTGAAGATTCTGAAAAGAAGATGAGTAAGCAAATGAATGTGAATGGAGCAGGTCGTGGAATCAAGAGGCCTTGGGATCTTTCATCAACCTCTTCGGAACGAGAGATTATTGTGTGTTATCAGTGTGGAAAGCGAGGTCACAAGAAGTCATCGTGCCCAAGCACTCCGAAGCCCTACCAGGCATGTGGACGCCTGGGTCACTTGCGACGATTTTGTCGGGGCGTTGCAAGGAAGCGTCGCAGAGGAAGTTCTCAGAAGTAATGTGCTGTAGGGTCTTTTTTCAATGTTTCCGGTGTAAGTTTCCTTTCATTGTAAGTGATATATTATCGTGGCATTTGTATGGGTGTTGTTTTGGGTTTGAAATGTATGGTAACTTCATGGGTCTTTTGACGAACCTCGACTTTCAATGCTGGTGTGTTTTGAATTTTAAAATCTTGTCCTTCAATCTGTCAGATCAAAAGATGTATGTTTCTTGTTGGGATTTTCAGAACCTGACTGCGAGGCAGAAGATGCTTCATCCATCAGAGCTCCAGCCAAAAGGTCTCGGAGTGAAGCCGACGCGTAGTCAGGAACCCCCGGGGAATTTTAAGGAGTCTGGTTGAGGTTGCGCCTCTATCGTCATGGTGAGGCAGTTTTAGCATTTCTGTTGTGGTTTTTATGTCGATATAAATTTCCTCTTGTCGCAAAGAGCATGATGGATTTATCCATCATGCAATATCAGTAACTGTGCCTTTTGGATGTATGTTGCTGATCAGTGACCTCTTGTGGACCACCGATGTGAATCGGTTATGGCTTTGGTATGTGTCCATCCCTAAGTAGTGGTACATGAGTAGTTTTCCGTCCAAGTTTCAGTGATCCAATCCTTGGGCCCACCCTCCCCGCCCATGGGGTTAGGGTTTACAGTTCGTATGGAGTTTTGATTCATTTCTTATCCCATTCAGACGAGAGTGGGTGGTTTAAATGGTTTTCTGTGCTTTTATATATAGCTTGGGAAAGGCCCCGATCTGGCCTAAGTTGGATTTCTGGTTGGTCGCTAGTAGGTTAGTTCTTTATGGTGGGGAGACCCACCATGAGTCTCGTTGGGTTTCTATTAAATAGTTATCGAATTCTAGTGGAGTTCTTATGGTGGGGAGCCCGTTCGAGCCTCCCTCTATTGGTGATTTATTTCGGGCAATGAGGTTTAGTCCTGTTGGTAGTCGGTGTGATGTCCTCGAGATAAGAGGTTGGATGGTGTTGTGTGGAATCCTTAGGTGTTGATCGATCTTCTGGATGGAGTTGTGGATTTACGGGGGTGGAAAGCGTTATAGTGGGGAGAATTGTCACACCCCGACACGTGCGTTTATTTTATTTTATGATTTCTTTGACTTTAAATTATATTTCTATGGTTCGTGTTCAGTATCGGACCAGGTTTTTGAGTTTTTGTTAAAAAGTGCACTTTTTGACGCGACGTCGTTGGGCGCGTGAGCGGAGCCTGTTCTGGAGACCCCGTGCGTCCCTGCCTGAGTTTTTGCGCACCCCTTTGTCTATGGAAAGTTGAAATAAAATGTTCTTGTTTTTAAAATTCTCATCTATTAGAGTGTCGTTAAAATTATTATGATGTTAAGAATTTTGTTACTACTGGAATAATATAAATACTTTTATTATTTTAATTTTATTTCTTATGATGATTATCATTATTATTATTATAGATTAATGTTTATTTTATTTTTTTCACCTGATTTTGTTGTATTTATTTAATTTTTATTTTTATTTATTTATTTATTTATTTTTACCCCACTCTCCTCCTAACCCTAGTGCTTCTCCCACTTTTTTTTTCTCTCCGCTACTCCCGTGCGCCGCCACCCCTATTCCTCTTCTCCCTTACAGCGCCTCGACCTCATGCCTTTGCACCGCGCCCTCCAATCTGTCGCCGCTACTCGCCTCCAGCAGATCCTCTTTTTTTATTTTCTTTTTCTTCTTCCCTTCTTCCCACAGTGCACCCAACCGCCTTCCTCTTCCCAGTGCGCCACCCACAGGTCTCCCCTCTCCGGCTTCTCCCCTGCCGCAATGCCCTCGCCGCACCTCCTGCCTGCAGCACGCCCAGCCTGGCGCCCGACCTCCCTCTCCTTCCTTTCCCTCAGCGCTTGCCTCCTGCCCCCCTTAACAGTAGTGAGCTCGACCCTCCTGACCTGTGTGTACCGACCAGCCACAACCCCCCCGGGTCGGCCCTCCCGACACAGCAGCCCGTCGCCCCGTTTTTCCCCCTGTCCGCTGTCGAACCCCTCGTGCGGCCCTCTCCTCACCTTGCTGAAGCGGCGCAACTCCAGGTGCGCTCCCCACTACGCGTTTTCCCCACTGCACTCTCCAACCTGCTGCAGTCCACCCTCCTCCCTCCAGCACCGCCTCCATTGCGCAGCACCCCCGGACCCCCGCTAAACCCCCTTCTCTAGCTTCCGCTCACCCCGGCGCTCCGGCCGCTGCGGCTCCCTCCTGCTCAGCGGCACATCCGGCCTCCTCTGCTCCCCGTCAAGCCGTGATCCCCCCCTTGAAACTTTTATTTTAATTTTATTTACATCTTTATTTCTATTAATGTTATTATTATAATAATAATTATTATTATTAATATTAGTATTATAATTATTATTATTGTTTTTATTAATATTATTATTATTATTATTATTATTAATATTATTATTATTATTATTAATCTTATTATTATTGTTATTGTTATTATTATTATTATTATTATTATTATTATCATTATTTATTAATGTTATTATTATTAACTTTATTATTATTATTATTATTATTATTATTATCATAGTTATCATTAGTGTTATTATTATTATTACTATTATTATTATTCTTATTATTAATATTATTATTTCTATTATTGTTGTTATTATTATTATTATTATCATTCATATTATTATTATTATTATTATTATTATTATTATTTTGTTGTTATTATTGTTAATATAATTATAATTATAATTATTGTTATTATTATTATTATTAATATTATTACTATTATAATAATAATTATTATTATTATTACTATCATTATTCATATTCTAATTATTATTGTTATTATTATTAATATTATTATTATCATTATTATTATTATTATTATTATTATTATTATCTTTATCATCGTACTCTTGTTGGTTCATGAGTTTTAATTGACGGTGGGTTTTTATTTGTTTTTTTAGGATTCTTAGAAACCGCGCAAGGCGTTTCCAAGTGAGCGCCACCGCCGCGCCTTGTTTTCGAGGTTTCGTCGTTGCCGCGCTTTAGTTTCGAGGTGAGCGTTTATTCCCGCCGCTTGGTTTTGAATGCTCTGGTGGGTTTTTGTATGTGTCTGAGTCCTTGATATTGTTTATACAGAGTGTTGGACTTTATCACGTGGTTTCGGACACACGTTGTGTCATCGCGCCTTGGTTACGAGGTTGTTTTGTCGTCGCGCTTGATCTTGAGGTAGGTTCCCTTTGCAGTGCTTTTAAGATTTAAGTTATATTATTTCTTGCTACTTGCGTACCCTAATTGTTCAAAATAAATGTTTTATTAATTTTAATAAATATGAGATAATATACGATAATTAATTTTTAAAAAAGCTAGTTAAATTTTAAATGGTTATTTAGTGTAAAAAGGAGCCGTTTATTTTATACAGGACACATGAAACATCCTTTTGACGAGCGGACACCCAATAATGAAAGAATGCCCGTTTGAATTTTAAACATAATTCACGAAATATAAAATAGAGTTCTGTTTTAATGAGAAATGATTTATTTTGAAGCGTGAACAAATACTTTGGTTTGTTTGAGAAATTTCCCGGTTGGATCTTAAAGTTTATTTGGAAAAAGAAAAATGGTTTGGTTTGGTTTATAAAAATATTGGCAGCCTGTGAAGTAGTGTTTTTTTGGGGTTCTCTAAATTGTTTTAAACTCGGTTTGGTCTTATAAAGATGTTGTATTTTTTTGAGTAGCGTTTGTGAAATGTATTAAATGCCCGTTTGGCACTTTATGGAAAGCGATGAAAATGTTTTGATAAAACCCTCTTAGGACGACTCTCATGCCTTAGTTGTAATTGATTGTTTGGGAGGTCGCGCTTAGTGGCTCCCAGGTACGTGATTAGTTTAAAGGCATGAGGTTGTTCTACGAAGTGGCTCGGGGTGATGCCTGTTGTTCTCTATATATATATATGTATATGATTGGATGCTCGGTTGGCATCAGTTGGCTCACCTCTTTTTCAAACACTTGAGACATGGGAATCTGGCCTATTGAGAGAATATTATAAGAATGATTGCTGCACTGGTAGGTTATGGTACTGACCAGTTTCCCATAGTAGGTGGATATATTGGGTTTATTGCTATGGGATTTGCCCTCGACCTGCCCGTGAGTGGATGGTCGAGCGTATTGTGCGTTTTGATTTCATCGTGACATATCGATAAGGATGATTTCTCATGTCTTGGTGTCTTCTGGTTTATTCTTGATCTCCTAGGTTCACCCATGTCTATTCAGCTTTTGTAGCTTTCAGTAATGATTATGATGCTCACATGTATACCTACATTGCCCTTGCTGTGTGTTTTACTTTGTGCATTCTGGTGTATTGTTTTCCATGGAAAACGGTAAATTGCTTTTGATTAGGTTTCTAAAAATTGTTTTCAAATGAAAGTGTTTAATCCCCTTTGGACAAATTTGAAAATTTAAACATCACTTTCCCTTTTTCTGAAATTTCATTGGCACTAATGAAATGAACCCGAATTTCGAAATGGATAAGGGCAATGGTTCGTACTTTGTTTTTAAGTAGAATATTATTAAAAACATACTTTTATAGATTGTAGTTCAAACTTGAAATGATGTTTCTTTTATTTTAAAGGTAGTGCATTGGGAATAGATATCGGGCTAGCCTACTGAGTTTTAATACTCACGCCTATAGTTCTTTTCTGTTTTTAGTGTTTGTGCAGGCTATAGCTTGAGTGCGCTCGCCTAGGGCGACGCTTGATCGTTGAGTTGGAGAGAGACCCGCGAAGTCGCACGGAGTTTGTTCGGACGTCGTGTTTGGTTAGTTTGATTCCTGTTTGTTACTGTTTAGTCACTTTATCTGGTTTATCTTTTCTGCGCTGCTCTGTATTATTTTCGTTGTCTTATTTATTTATATTGGGTGAAATCGTTCCCATAGCCTCTGTTGATGCCCTGGCGCTTGTCGCCAGCCCAGGAGGATCAGGAACGCCTCTCGGGCCATGTCGCGGACCGACCCGGGTTGGTTCGGGACAAATTCTGCCTCTATGGTGGTCATTAAGGCGGCCCAAGTTAGAGATAAAATTCTGGGCCAGATTCTGAGGCCCATAAAAATAGCCCACGAATTTGATCATATCTCGGAATCCACAACTCTAAATGGGCCCAAATTTTACAGGAGGTTATAAGACATCCGAGGATCCATTTTTTTCTTATATGGCCGACTATTATTTGGACATATAGAAAGTCTTACAATAGATATTTTTCGGTGAAGGAAAGATGGCTGCCACCTCGGGTCAAAGGTGGAAAAATCAACTCTCCTTTACTTTCCACCCACCTATGGCCTACCACAATTAATTTAGAAGACTTGGACTATTTTAGGCTCAACCCAAGGGCTCAAAAATTCCTATTTAAGTCAGTGGTGTTGGAGGATTTTGGGAATCTTTGGTGCTTGGTTCAATTGTAATGTTATGCTGTGATTTTGTTATCTCAAATTTGTCTTTCACTTGTAAGTTGTTCAATTCACTTTATTTTCTTAATAAAAGTTCTTATTCTCCTCTTATTATTTTGTTCTACATCTCAATTTGATACCGTTGCCTCAGTGTGTGAATTTATTCACACCAAATCTTGTGAAATTATTCACACAACGGTGGAGTGATCATTTTATTTTTGTTGTTTTCTTTACTTCTCCATGTCCTCCCTCATGAGTCTACTTTCCGCTTCCATTGAAACCATGGAATCAATGGAGGGATAACCCACTTATGGTTTGATCCAAGGGGGTAGAAAGGGGATGTATTGGATGTTATTTATCACCCCATTAATGTGTAATCACTTCTTTAATTGATATTTTTATTTGATGATTTTTAAACTCTATCATCCTTGTTGAATTTAAGGCCACTCACTTCAAGTGCTAATATGAAACTTTACCTTGAAGTGCTCAAAACATTAATCCTTAAAGTGTATAGGTGATTAGTATTAAAGGGTGTATGCATTAAAACAGTAATATATGATGTTGTTTTATCTCCTTAAATGGACCCATCTCAAATATAAGAAATTGAAATCATTGAAAAGGAAATACGTCCAATCCACCCCGAGCAATAACCTAGGATCAACTCATTATTTTAAATTGAATTCACTTAATTATCTTATATTTCCTTTAAACCCATCTAAAATCAACCAATGTTGGCCACTTAATAGCCAAAAACAGTTCTTAGAATGTGCGTGTCTATAGGTTACTTCTTAGGTCTCTGTGGATTCGACAACCCAAGCTAGACTACAAGGACTGTCCTACCTTCTTCTTTTGGGTAAATTTGAGTGAGAATCATTAGGTGTGTACTTACTCAGGAGAGGTACATGGAAAACATTGTGAAAATGAGATAAATACGGTGGAAACACCAAGCAATAATCTATGGTCATGATACTATCAATAATTTCAAAGGGACCAATATACCTTGGAATTAGTTTACCTTATTTCCTTCTCACGAACTTCAAATTTCAAATCATGTTGGAGATTGTTTTCATAACTTAACTACTAACATTATGGTTCTATTATGTGTTGAAAAATTGATCTAACTTCATCTTCCATTTATTCATCCAACTATGATCCTAATAGATTTATTTCCTAAAAAACATCTCAATAAATTGTATTTCAATACTTCATTATATAAAGTGCTTCAAAAGGAGTCATTTAAAGGTTCAATTAAATGCAATTGTTTTAAGAAAACTCAACTAGAGGATGGTGTTGATCCCAAACACCTTTAAAATCCATAAAAAAAGATCTTAGTGTATCCTATAGGGTTTAAATTTTTCTCTTAAATTGACCATTTTTCTAAATATTATACATAGGGCATAAACATAACTCCGTATCTAGGGCTTTATGAAGACTTATTTAGAACATAGAGGTAAATATTAGATCTTAATAATATACAATAGAATGTTGTACTCTAGGAAACCATAAAAATTCATGAATGTATATCATAGAATTCTTATCCAGTTTGAAATATTATCTGATTGAGATTAATTGCACTTAATTTTTAAGGTGATTTACTACAACCCATGTAGTGTTATTCCCTTTAGAAGTTTTGGGGAGTCCAACGACAAAAACCATGGTGATTTTTTAACATTTACATTCTAACATGGATAATAGTTGTAGTATCCCCTTAAAATTTTTTCTATCAACCTTAAATTGTTTACATACCAAGGAATGAAACACATACTAAAAAATATCCCTCTTTATGTTGTCGCATCATAGATACTATTCCATGAAGTTTAGTAGTAGTCACTATACCCTTTTCACCCTCCGGTTCTGGGTTCAAGCACATCGGAATTTTTGGATGTGATAGGTTGTCTCCTGACATGAAAGTTGTCCTTTTTCCAAAACTATATTTATATAATTCCAAAATTTTAATTACCCATATTTAACTCAACATAAAATATAATATAAACCTTAATGTTTACCAATACTATTATTTTTATTCCTCTAAAATATAAAGGCATTCATCCAAAAGTAAAATTTTTACTAAAACACATACAAAACCAAAGGGTTGTACTACCATTATTGTCTCTCATAGTTTCTTTAATATTGATAAACTCACATCACATAAAAACTAAAAAGGGGTGTCTATTACTTTGAATTTATGATAAAAATTAAACTTTTAAACCCATGATGGTATCCATAACTATTATATTGATCATACATGAAGACATATATGCTTCTAAAATTAACATAATTATTATATGTTTCATGATTCTTATAAACAAAATACCCTTTGTAAAAATACCTCTATAGAATAATTCTTCAACCCCAAGACATAAATACTTCAATCATCATACTTCATTATTAAACCATTAACTAGGATTTATCATTTTATTATTTAATGCTCCCTTTATTTCATATTTAATTTTTAATCTATTCATCATCGATAATAAAACCTTTACTTTCACCACCTTGTTGGTCATCTTCTTGAGCTTTTCCTTTTGGAAATTGATTTGTATAATGTCTATAAATTCCATATTTATAATTCTCAATCATTGATTATGCCTTAGGGAAAACATTATTCTTATCCATTATATTAACTGAATATTACATTTTTATTTGGAAATTTAATACTCCATTCCATTATTCTATAAAAATAAAACATATTTTGGTTCCATTGAGACATTTCCTAAAGTTATTCTTCCCATATCTAGACATATAGAAAATTGAATCATCATTCCTCTATGGTATCTACCACAAAAACACTCAAATAACTATATCATCATCTTATTTGGTGAGTCTAAGAGTTAGTTAATATGAAATTTTTTAATAATATATCATGAAAACTGATTATGATGAATCATAATATCCTTCACTCCAGTCATCATCCCATTTGGTTTCTCATCAATAAATTATCTATCACCTTTAAGATTAACCTAATACCTTCGAGTTACCTCCATTGACTAAAACGAAAAAGCATAGTGTGAGAAACAATAATCATACTTGTAAATCACATAATCTTGAAAAATCACTTATAGGATGTCTAAATAATGGCACATTATTTTCAATCTATGACACACTTGAATTTACTAAGGTTATTATTAGTCATTATTCAAATCCTTAAAGATGGTTCATAAATTATTTGTGAATTTCCAAAACATATCTCTCAGGAGTGTCAAACTAGGTACATAGTAAATCCCATTATCATACACTAGGTGATGATAGATTCCAATTCAATACACCCTTTTCAGAGTTATTACCCCTAGGTACCTTTTTACTAGAGACACATCCACTCATATTATCTTGATAAGGATTTAATTTCTTGGAAACTACTCTTAATACCCTTTACTATAATTATAATATATTTTCCTATACTTAGAATTCTCTATATAGTTATAACTAAATTTTCTTATCCTAGTTTCCAAATTATTAGATAAAAATTTATATGATACCAATGTTAGTGAAAAAAACTTATCATACATAAATATTA
Source organism: Viscum album (assembly GCA_963277665.1). Lineage (NCBI taxonomy): Eukaryota > Viridiplantae > Streptophyta > Magnoliopsida > Santalales > Viscaceae > Viscum > Viscum album. Next base: position 1,423,692,068 of record OY728156.1, on the reverse strand, counting down.
CATCATAGAAGTAGAATATTCATTACATAACATAATATTCCATACCAGAATCATCTTGGTGCATTACCTTTGGAAAAATGAAAAAAATGGTTTATAGGTAAGCTAGAACATTTCCCACCAAGTTATTCATAACTAACACCATCTTTAGAAATATCATACATAATACCTTTCATCATAACCTAGGGGAAGGAAACATAAGAAAGGGTGAGTTCATATGATCTATAAGGGAAAACAAGGGAGATATCAACATATTATTAGCATAAGGGTATGATAACACGAGAATAACATTTAAAAACCATGTTCTAAAAATAATATATCATAAAATTGAGTCATAAAATAAATATTTCAAGTTTATAAGACATGAATAATAAAGGAATCAAATAATATAGGACATGAGAGAAAACCATTATCATAAGACATAGAGTTTTGGAAAACACATAAGCATATAAAACCTTATATAAAGGATACCCAATAAGATACTCATAACATGTTAGTCTTGGGATAACCACCCATGTACCTACTTTGGGTTTGGGATAGCCACTCATAATCTCTATTCTTGGGCTTGGGATAACCTCTAGAGTAACCTATGAGCTCACAGAACATTAATAATTATCTAATACATTAGAGGGGGATATAGGTCGCACCCATAAAATAATACATATATGTGCTAAAATATCATAAAAAATTCATCAAATTCTAACCCATGAAAAGAAATGGGTTATGTAAACATTTCATCAAATCATAATAACATAACCTGTGGAAACAAGGGAAGGGTTTCATAAACATCTTGTCATTATTAACATAAATCATTAAAATAAAGAATAATAATAGTGTCTTTAAATTATATCCCCAGAACAACATAATATATAAAAAAATAAATAATATCTTAGATGAAAAATTATTAATAAATAAAAATCACATAGAGAGTTTCTTGAAGAAAATAGCATTTCTTTGAAAATAACATTTCCAAAACTAAAAATTCATAAAATATATTGGAAATTATTTTTATTGAAAATAACCTTGAAAACATATAAAGGAAGCTTTTAAAATAATTAAAAACATCTATTGAAGAAAATATCCATTCCACTTTGAAAAACACTTTATTTAAAAATATAAAACATTTTCACAATACTTTTCATTTAAAATTACATTTTAAACATATAATTGAAGCTTTAAAACCTTTATTGGTCATTATAGAAGGAAATTTCATAATTTTTTTAAAAATTATTCCTTTAACATCTTCAGTAAAATCCAAACAAGCCTTATTTTCAAAAATAATTGAATATTCATTCCAAAATATTTTTCAAAAACTAAAAAAGGGTAAAAATTAATTTAAAAAATCCTAAATTAATAATATTTTTTTTGATCTTTTTAGAAAACATTAATATGGATGAAAAGTGGTTTTTAGATAGAAGAGAGAAATAATGTCGATTTTCTTTAAAAAAATTATTTTTGAATAATGAGTACACAATGAGATTAAAATGACAGGAACGCATATATCATCATGTCATAACCTTTGGAGAATAACATTCTTGAGTTTCTTTAGATATGTATCATAGGATTTCATCATCAAAATCATAAAGATAAATAATTCTAATGAATAATGAGATTGTAACATCAAACCCTTACCACTTTGGTAACCTTTGAATTGTTTTCCCCATTAAAGAATAAAATCAAAAGAAACACTAAATATCATAAATACAATTATATTCATGATATAACATATAAAATGGGATGTATATAACCCTCTTAAAATAAGATAAGGTGCATAAAATAATGTATGTCCAATGAATAACAATTGAGACAAAAACCCCTTACTGCTATTGTAATCTTTTGAATCATAAGACCCATTAAAGAGTATAATCATATGATTAATTTAATATTATGAGGATAATTATATTCATGATATAACATGATAAAGTGGAAGTATTTACACCACCCCAAAGAAACGGGTGGTGAATACAGCATATGTCTCTTAGAAAAAAGAGAGAGACTTGACGTCCCTTACCAAAATTCTTGAATTAATTAATACACAATAAAACCTCATGTATAATAAATATATGATTTTATACATCTATTAAAGAAAAATAATTATATATATCATTCTATATATAATTTTCAAATGACCTTTTATTACATTTTAATTAACAATTTCATGTTAAAATCATTTTTCCGATAATAACGACTTTGTTTTTTGTGTATGTTTAATTTTTTATTTTTGGTTATATTAAATTGATTGTAAGATACTAGAATTTTTTAAGATATTTCCTTGTTTAAATTTTGGTTTTAAACCCTTAAATTAGGTTAAATAAATTTTTACTTGGTGTGAAAGGAGGTTCGGGGGTCTTTTGGGGGCTCGAGACATGAAAGAACAGGGAAACCAAGACATTCTATGCATGTTGTATAGTTTACTCATAGTTAGTGAAAACCTTGTGAGGGGGGATGCCAAACTATAAAACCTTTGACAAAGGATTATTAAATAGTTGGAACATGGTTTTTTAAACCATTTGGGTCTTCCCAGGTAGCCATGTGGCTCAACCCCTCTTGGGTAGAGGAGGGTGCACGATTGGTGCACTGTTTGGAAAACCGTGTAGCTAAACCGTGCGCCCCATTAAAAAGTGAAAAATTAAAAACCTCTCCTTGGTATTTTTAAGTTCTTACCCAATTTATTACCCATTTATCCTTCTCTCAACCCTAGTGATGAACCACACTCTCCCAAGATTCCAATGGATCATTTTCCTTCAATTCAAGGCCATTTGGAGCGTCGTTTATTGCGAATCGAAGCATTGGTTGAGTATAATGTTACTTTGATTATATTTTATGAATTAGGAATTTTAGATTCATTCATCTCTATACAAATACCTAAAACCCTATTTTTTTGTTAGATCTTAGCTTGGGGCTTCAAAAGGTCTTTGAATCCGGATATAAGACTAAGGTTGAGGGTGTGTTCATCTTCAGATTCGAGGTAGGTGTTATACAAGTTATATACCATATTATTTATATTGATTTTTTCTTATATGGTTTTGTATTTTCTTTCCATTTATTTTTATTTTAATGTTCTTAGTAATATTTGGTAAATATGGTTTTTTAAATAAGGATTTTAACCCCTTATGACCCCCGTGGGGTGAGTTGAGGTTGGATATACCAATTTAGGGCCACCCATGGGGTGCACCAAAGATTCAAAATATAGAAAATGGTAATTATAAGCCTGAAAATTATTTTTTATAAGGTTTATGCCATGAATAATATGTTAGTACACTAGATTGAACTAAAAAGGTAAAATTAATAGTTGTGTCTATATTTTGGTAATGGAATAAGGGTTTGTTTGGATTAACATGAATTGAGTTATTTTTAATAAAGGAAATTGTGCTAAGTGATTTATGAAATGTACTTGAAATGAATAATAGGGTTAATTCATATAAAATGGTGAACATGTTTAATGTGTAAATTATAGTGAATTGATAAGTGTTTCAAATGTGATATGAGTTGTAATGGAATCTCATAAATGGGTTAATACATTAAAAGGGAATGGGTTAAATGGGATAGTATAAGTAAATGGTAATAGTATTAATGGGTTAAGGCATAAGGGTATTTTATGTGTTAAATAAAATGTGAAATCTGATTGTTATGTGTTATGGATTATGTTTGGTATTTGATATGGTATATATGTTAAATGGATAAATGATAATGCACACACGGCTTAGTGGTATGTGGGGTATTGAATTGAGGTTCTACAACCATGGTCCAGGTTGGACTGAGGTTCTAAACCCCACCCCTATAATTCATGGGTTAAGAAGTCAGACTAAGGCTCTATGCCCCTAATTGATTCATTGGATGAAACTACCCAGACTAAGGCTCCAAGGTAAGTGTGATTTATTTTTTATGATATATTTTCCCCAGTGAAATAGGGAATTTTATTTATCCCCTTATGCATAGTGAATTATTGGTTGAGGCCATAGTGTAAATGAGTAAAGGCTTAACCCGTAGAGCGTGTATTGAAAATGATCTTAGTGGTGAAAATGATATAACTTATGTAAATGGAATTAGTAATGGTAATGGTCTAAGTGAATGTTCTTACCTATTGTCACTTGAGTTTTATTTTTTACCTTATCATATATTTAATTCTTTCATGAAAAATATGTTTAGAATGTATATTTTGTAGACATTTTTGGTGGTGGCCTAATGAGTTTTACTCACACCCTACTCAGGCCACCATCAGGTAACTGAGCAGATTTCATGGTTGCAGGCCAGGACAAGGGAAAATGCCCTATGATATGGAGTTGAGTTGGTCTTGGGATGTGTATAGAGGAGGATACATACTTGGAGTCCAGACCTATTTTTGGAGATTTAGCTATTTTTATTTATTTTTGGTTTCCTTCACTTTTTTCATTGTTAGTATAACATGACATATTTACCTTTTAGTTGCGAATGTACCCTATTTGGAAACGATTGGTAATGATTGTTTTTGATCTATTATTTATTTATTCCTTTATTTAATATGTTATCTAATATTTATTACTCTGATAAAGAAGTTATAGTCTCTCCACTTTATATATTAAACCCTCTCTTGTAGTTAGAAACCTCTGGCATACAGGGAGGAGCATCTGAGATCATGTGGTGACATGGACCAAGGCACCAGTTTAGTGGCTCCTGGGTCAATGATGTTACAAAGTAGTATAAAAGCTAGGTTTATTCCATGGTTTTACTATTTGTGATGGTAGATATGATATTAGGATGTTTCGGGCCTTGGAAATGAGCTCATGCTTGGGAGTATCTAACCCATGTATACGGGAAAACCCAAGTTTCCAGGGTGGGAATTGTTTTTCTTGATGTGTGTTGTTGCAGTTGCATGATATTTATACATTAGGTGATTCACTTGTTGTGTGATGCTATTATTTTATGATATTTTTCTTGTGGCTATAATGACATGATGTTGTGCATTCATGCATCATTTTAGGATCCTAGGACTATAAGTGGCATGCATTATGATATACACACACTGGATGGGTGTGTGGGACATGGTGGGTAGGATATATTTTTTTCTTAAAAATTTAAAGAAAATAGTGCCTAATAAAGATGTTGAAAATGTGTCTAAAAAGAAGAATTTACATTTCAAGAGTGGATACAGTTTTAAAAATGTGTCTAATGAAATACTTGTGACTATGTATAGTGGTTTACCCCCTAACATTAGTCATGACCCATGGGGGGGATGGTCGAAGGTAGTGTTCTAGGTGTGATGATGTTCGTTGGGATAATAAGTGGAAGATGATTTATTTGGTCTAGTTAAGTGCCTCATTTATATAAATTGTGGAATCTTTATGTATATGTTCTAAGACTTGTTCTTGGAATTGTAGGAAGATGCCACCATGTCGACATGTGCTGGTTGGGAGACAAGAGGATGTCACAGTGAACACTTATCTAGAGGTAGAGCTAGGTAACCCAGTGAATCAAGTTAATAGTGGATAAGATTACTTCTATGAGAACTTTACTCATTTTTTGAAACTGGTGGAGAGAGACCCAGTTTGGGTTATGCCGATAATGTTTGTGCTGACTAGGTAATTTCAACTGTATCACATTTTGACTTTTTTGGAGAGGGTGTACCTAAGGTAGCCAAGTTATGAATAGAGTCCATCTCGAAAATCCTTGATCATCTAGAGACTCCTACTAAGAATAGAGTCAAGTTTTCCACTTTTATGTTACAATGGAAGGAAAAAATCCAGTGGGACATCTTTTTCCAAACCGATCAAGTAGAGGGTATGTTGTGGAAGGGATTCCAAGAAAAATTTATAGAAAAGTTCTACCTGAAGAACTTGAGGAAGCGAAAGGATAAAAATTATATGAGTTTGAATTAGGGGATTATGAAAGTGATGGATTATTATATCCATTTCACCAACTTTCAACTTTTTTTCTATCTTTGGTAGGGGATGAAGAAGAAATTATGAGGTGATTCCAAGATAGAGTTAGACATGAGATTAAATCCCAGGTGAATATTTTATGTTTAAATAGGTTTGCTGAAGTGGTAAATCAGGCCCTTATTTCAGAAGGAAATCTCAAGGAGGATCCAAGTAGTGGGCATGCAGTCTAAATTAAGAAATCCAGTGGTGCAACTTCCAATGGTAGGAAGTGCTGCTTCATGATTCTTTACTAGGTCAGTGGGGGATAGGGTAATTAGAAAAGGGAACCTGCCTCTCAAGGTAGCAATCAGGTTTTATGGTATCAGTGTGGTAGGCTAGGGCACATGCATTATTAGTTTCCTTGACCACCAGTTGAATGCCAAATATGTGGAAGGTTAGGGCATGTGTAGATTAACTCGGTTCACTTTTAATTTTTTTCTGTTAATTTATTGAATGTATTAGAATAGATTAACTTTTAAATTTACAATTATATGTTTTACCCATGAGGGAAAAATTTATTTAAAAGGTGGTTGTATAACTTGTAATGGAGTGATATCCTATGAAATGTGTTGGATAAAATTCCCGATTAGTTTTTAAGAAATAATTTTGGTTTTAAAAAGTAGTGGAGAACACTGGTTTGGTGTTTCTTAAAGGGGTAGTATTTTATTAAATAACCTTTAAACCATGTGTTAGGTTCCATGAAAGTGTTTAAAATATTTCAAATGGGTTTTTTATTTTAAAGTGGTGTAATAACAATTTTTTGTTGTAAAAAACACTATTTATAACCATGGGTGACTTTTCTATTAAAAGTTTTGTGTTTGTATAACTTTTGATATTTCCAAAAGGGTTGGTTGATTTCAAAGAGCATGTTATCCTGTATGAATTCTATTTTGAATCACATAATGGATTTGAATATTTATCAAATATATTTTAAATAGAAAAGAGTAAATTCTCTTTTTTGTTTCATTTTTTTTGATAAAATTGATTTTAAGTGTGGATTGAGACAAATTTTGTAAATAATGAGATGGATTGGAATTTTAAACATATTTTTTCAAAAGATGACCCATTTGACATTTTATGGAAATGTGTTTTAATTTTTTTTAAAAGGTTAAATGTGGAATCTTGTATGGTGGTTCACCTTGGTTGGTTCATTAAATGAAATGGTAAATGCAGTTCTTAAATTTTGAAATGTTTTTCATGGTGATCCAAGTGGTTATCTAAAATGAAAATTTATTTGTACTTTTTGTAAAAAGTGATTTAAAAAGTTAGATGTTTTAAAATTATTTGACCCCTATTGTATCATGTTGTGAATTTAAAGGGTTTTTTTAATACTTTTGGGGTTTAAAAGAAAAATTTATTTGCTCTTCAAATTGTTTTTCCTTTGGTTTTGTGAAAATTTATTTTGAATATTTTTTACAAATGGATTTAAAGAACTCAATTTTAAAGAGTGGTTTAAAGTTGGAATTTGACCATTAAGAAGAGGATTAGTTTTATAAGTATTTTTTTAAATTTTTATTTGGAACTTTTGGTGTTTTAAATAATTTAATAGGTGAGTGAGATACCCTCTTGAGTTCTAGGAGGTTTCCACCAATGCTTTTATGTCCTTTAGGAATGGTTTAGGGGATAGTGTTTGTGCCTCATTTATTCCAATGTTTTTGTTTATTTATGGAATAATTGTTATACTTAGACCTTGTGTGTTCTTATCTATTTTAGGTCTCTATGCTACTAATATTGTGTAAATAGTGATCTTTTAATTTTCAGATTGATTTAAGGAAATAATTTGAAAAGTGGTTTTGAAAAGAAAAGGGTTGTGCATTGAAATGAGTTTTAGTTTTTAAGATGATTTTAACAAGTGGTCCTCTATAAATTTATTAATGTTTGGAAAATGGTATTGTATTAAAACATAAATTCTATAAGAAAAAAGGTGAGGATTTTATAAGGGATGAGGCTTAAGAACAATGGTTTTCAAAGAAATAGTTTTCATCCAATCCAAATGGAAGTATTTTGTAAAATGATTATGTGTGATCTGGATTTTTAATTCTTGTGGTTTGGGTTGTCAACTTATAACTTGTGCGATGCCTTGGGGTTTTGATCTAGGTATAGGAATAATTGTTTTAGTTTCCTTAATTTGGAGCTTCCAGTGTTTTCTTATGTCATGACCACTCTATGTTCAGTTCTTGTTGATGTGAGTTTGATTAGACTTGAGTTTGTACTTCGGTAATTAGGACATATGTTTCTTTTGGGACCATTAAGAACCTGGTTGTGCTATTTTTGTGGGGTTCTTCATGGGATGATGTTTTGAGTGGATTCCCTAGTTTACCCATAGTGTATAGTGACCGAGGATTAAAACCTATTTCTTTTATAATTATTTCATGATTTTAATTCATAACATTTTCAGTGGGGAGTGATAAGATAGGTGATGGATTGTCCATGCGAGTGTTGAGTTTCTTGAGTCTAGTTTTCCTTTTAGGAAGTGAGAACAATTTCCTTAATTTTTCTTAATAATTTCTTGAAAATTTCGGGATATTATTCCCTTTAATGGAAATATTAGTTCAATGTGTTATATTTTGTTACATAATTTAGAGAATTCACTAATGGTGGGGAGACTTGTGCTCAGTCTTCGTTCCCATTTTGAACTGTTATCGGTAAGTAAGGTTTCATTCTACTTAGATACATCCAATGTTTTGTGGACTTAATTGTTTGATTTATACAAGTCCTCGATGTTAAAGAGTTTCATTCTAGAGACCCCTATAATTTTTCATCATCAAATTCACCTCTCTTCGTGGAGTGTGAGTTATGACTCATTACATTTTTTCCTCTTGACTAGGACTTTATGGGGGTATAAAGTGTCATTATAGGGAGTTTTTTACACCTTCCAGGTCTGTGGTACATCTAATTTTGAGTTTTATTTATCATTTGGGTTGGAATTAGATTTCTGGGGTGTTGGGGTCTGAAATGAAAGTTTTTGAGAAGAAAAATCAAGTTGCATAGTTGGCGAACGATTTTTCTAACTATGCAACTAACTATGTGATGAGGCTTTAGAGGGTGAAAATAGTGTTTTTCATGGTTTGGATATAAATTTTAAAATCATGAAATACCTTGGAGTAACTACGAGTCTTGGGTTTTTGGGTGACTTTGGATCTCGCATGGTCACGACATAGTTTTCTTAACCTTGCATCCAAACTGTGAGGCTATATCTAACCCATTGAAAAGAGATATTTCACCATTTACCCCTAATTTTTTTATACCATTTGGACCTCATTTTCTTCTCCCATCACGTGTATCCAATTATCTTTGGCTTCAAATCTTCCCCCTATCCTTGGTGGTGAATTTAGCTTTAGAATCAAGGTGGTTTTTCTTGAGGTAAGCTCTCCTCCTCTTGATTTATTCTTCCTTCCCACTTCATTCCTATTATTCTTCCATGTTCATGGAAATTTGTAATCCTAGAAGTGTTTTTGGATGAATCTAGTATTTTAACAGGGTGATTTTTGTTTTTTCATGTGTCTTAGGAGTTTGAGGTCTTCTCCAACCTATTTCAGGTGGTTGTCGCTGAGACTGACAAAGTTGGAACCAAATTTGAGGTATGTGTCTCTATTTAAGGGTTTTTTGCATGGATTACCTTTAAATTAATAATAAACTTAGTTTTTTGTTTATAAAATTTCTATTTGATTCCCATTCTTGATGTTTTTTATGGATTTTCTAGGAAAGTTGGGTGTTTTAAGAAGGTTTTATAAATTGGAGTGGATTGTATATACTTCAAGTGTTTGTTAAAATAGATCAAATGGTTTTTATGATTTTAAATATATTTATAAAGGGATTTTATAAATGGTTTTACCTTGTGGGAAGGTGTTTTATAAAATGTCAGTGTTTTTTTTGTAAAATTGGTTTGTGAAATGGATTTTTGATTACATGGCACTTTTTTTTATTATGTTGGCATCAAGAAGAACATACATCAACTGGGGTGTGAGGGGGAGTTTATTTTAGGGTATAAGAGAAACTTCAAGAAGTAAGATCTTGGGATCTTACATCTATATTCAATGAATATATTAGAACATTTTTTTGGAAGACTGTGATAACTTCTATTCATTTATCAAGAGACAATGAGAACTTTTATAGTTCAGCTTAGGGAAGATTATGAGATATTCCGTTTTTCTAATCCATATAGCATACTTTGTTCAGAATCACTCATATTAAAATTTTATGGTTATATCCCCATGTTCTATTACACATTATAGGTTTTTTTATATTATTTTATTAATTTCATTAGTTCCACATTTGATGTGGTGAGTTATGTTATGCCTATTTCCATTTATATGGTTATTTGATGATGTTTATACTCAACTTTATTATACATTATTGGATAAATTGATAATTTCATTCCATTTGAAATTTTTTGTTTGGTCCATGTTGATAATTGTTTTTGGGAAACATTATTTTTTAGATTATAAAACCAAATGAATTTCAAAAGGTTTATTTGGAATTAAATTTTTTTCAAATTTTTTCAGTTTTGAAAAGTGATTTCAAACTATTTTATTGGTTTTCATGGATAATATACTAAAATAGATTCATAGTGGTAACCTACCAGGCTATATTAATCACACACTAAATATGCCTTTCGGAGTATATAGATTTTTTTTTGTAGGACATGGGTAAAGGAAAGGGCTCCATGTATCCATTTTTCTCTTCTTTATTACCATCATTTGTTGTTTTTTGTATAAGACCACATCATGTAGGGATTGGATCATGTGGAATCATTTTGGGAATTTGTATCCATATGGATGTAAGTATTGGAATTGTTGGGTTTCACCCCCTTCATTTGAGTTTTGAATTTTGACTTGAGATAACATGTGTATATGTCATTTATGGAATGTTATATACTAGATGTACATTTTTTCTTATGGTACCTATTTAGTCATTGTTGCTTTACTTTGAATGTTACATTTTATTCTACTAGATTTCCTGATATTGGTTTGTTTTTCCCATTCAATGGATGTGTAATACTGGCTTACCATGATTAAAACAATTCCAAAAGATATTTTTGGTTATGCCCTATGTTCTTCACCATCCCCTGGCGACCAGGAACACATTTTAATCCATGTGATGGGTCATATCGGGTGATAGGTTTAGTCGACCTAGGATGGTTAATTACAATAATCATGTAATTTTTTTAAAAAAATATAAGGTTCAAAAGAATATATCCAACTAATTAAAAGATGGTGGTTGGGCCTTTTAGTCATTATTTTAGAATTATAGTTTATAAAACTAATTTTAAAACAATTTCAAAACCTAATAAATTAATACAAAACATGTAATATATCTTAAAACCCCTTTTAGATGGCCATTAACACTCTTAAAAAAAGTTTGAATCTAAAAACATCTTAGTTATTTCAAAATCATTTTATTAAATCCAATCTAGAATTTTAATTAGCACCTAGTGCACAAGGTAGTTGATAAACAATTCAAAACTGTATATTTTAATAGAAACAACTTTCACATTCATTGAAAATTTAGTAAAATTCATGATTTCATCCTAAGGATTCCATTGACATAATTAATACTATAATTATAATTGAAAAAAAATCACCATGAAATCAATTATTCTATAATTTAAAGAAAAATGTGAGGGGAAACTGACCTCAATCAAGTGCAAAAAAATGAAACCCTTGAAGATGAAAGGAATGAGGCCTGGCTAATAATATAAATGCCCTAATCCAAAAAAAATCATAGGTATTTTCAACTATAACAACACTTAGTGTTTGGTCGGCGTGATGCACAATGGGGGAAGGAGAAGGAAATAAGTGGAGGAAAAATGAGGGAATAATAGAAGAGAAAATCCTGACATGGGACATATTTTATTGAAATTTCCAAGAGAAGTGTCTTAAAATAGAGGAGAAACATAGGAAGTGGCGTGCCTATGGAGCTCTGGTATTTCATTGAACAAATAATAGGGGAGGAGTGAGGCAAGATTTTTAGGTAAATATGGGGATGGGTAATTTTTTAATTTCAAGAAAAATCAACCCCTAAGTGAATCGCATAATTGGTCAAACTATGAATTAACCGTGCCAGCCTCACAGCTGGATTTTGAGAAAGGAACATGGGTAGGTCACATGGTTATACTAATAATACACCAAACATGTGGTTGGATATGCTAAAAACTGCAGTCTATTTTCATGATTTCTATATAGTTATTATGGATCATTCTTTTATTATGTAACATGCTCTTCATTCCCAAAACATCAAAATTTCAAGGGGATTATTCCCAAAATTTGAGATAAATAATAGACTAATAATAAATAAAATAGATAAAATAATATAGTAAAAACAAGGACGTTTGTGAAAATTATTTCCACCATAACACATTTTTCTCCTATAAATCCATAGATGAAATAATTAATTCAATAAGAAACTGGGTTTTAACCCTCATAATAAATATGTGACCAAGAAACACAAATACTGACAAGAATTACATCCAATAGTTTTTGATGTCATCCAAAATATAAAAATAGGACATACCCTAACTTTTTAATACCCTTATCACATAAAACCATAAAAGACTCTAAATAAATGAAGGTAATCACAAATAAATAAAAATCTAGAGTCTATAAAGTATAACCTCAAAATCCAAGGAATACCCCAATTAAAACAAGGCATGGTGATAAGACCTAAAAAACTTGATTACCTATCCTAAATAAATATCTTGAGGAAAAAAAAATAAAAAATATAAATATGTTTCTTTTAGGTGGTAGTGGTTTGCAAAGAATCAAAAAAAGAGTCCTGAATCAAACACCATATCTTCCTGATAAGAAGAAAGACACATGATCGATCAAAGAATACGAGACCCCACAAAACAATAATCATTAGTGGTCTCCCCACCTTATTATAATTATACAAATACACCCAATCTCTAAAATATACATTTACTTTTGAGAACTAACATGATCTAGATCATCAAAAGGGAAGGGGGATTCAAAAGGGTTACAATGAAATTTAAAAATACCATAATGAGAAATCATCTCTATAAGATTAGTATTAATACTACACAGACAAGGAAAACCAAGTAAATACATGAGTAGAATTACCTCAAACAAGATATGATTGAAAAATAAAAATCAAGTATATCCATATAAAAGAGGTGTAAAAGGATGTAACTTGGGGGAACCACACCCATAACACAGAAACCCCAGTGAATCCACCTAAATAACCAAAGAATTAGGTAGGGTAAAAATTATGTTGGGGGTAACACTCATCTCATTCACCAATGAACACACCCAAGACTTCCAATCCATAACCTCTCATAAAAAAGACTAAAAACAAGGCTAGTATCCTCATATTTCAAAAGGTCACCAAAAATCAACAAAATAAAAACATTTCTAAGACAATAAACATTCCACTAAGAGAATCCAAGTAAAATACCAAGGATACAAACAAACCAATGAATAATTTTGAAACTCCATCAACTATAGGATCAAAAATAACATTGCATAAAATATATAATCATAACTATTCTAAAAAGAAATTATACCAAGATAAAAAAGGGAAGAAATACTAGAGGGAAAACACTCACCTAGTTCATTCAAACCTTGTTATGAGTCCAAATAAAAGTAACATACTTCATAGGCTCAATTAATCCATATTTCACAATTCAAATCAAATATATCTAAATTAAACAAAAAAGAATTCCCAAAATTTTACTCATTCACTTAAAACAATTTTATAAAATATACCTTCTTTTTAAAACCATCAATTTCAAACTAAGAATTTTAAATTTTCTTCATAAAAGACAATACACCACAAAACATTTTCTATTTGAAGAGAAAAAATATGACCATCAAAAGTCTCATTTATAAAACCAAGAAAAATTAATTTCTAAAAAAACACCTTCTTCACAAAATGCATCCCAAATTTTAATATTAAATCATTCATTGTAATTTCAAAATATGTTTCTAAAAAACGTTGTAGTGAAAGAAGAGACCACCTTTAAATTTTAAATCATTAACCCTTGAAATCATTAAAAGTTTCAAAATATTTAACAAAAACTAATATAATTTATCATGAAATAGCATGTAAATGTTTTTAAAACTTTTAAAACATACTATACATAACTTTTAACCCACAACATTATATCACAACAATATAATTATAAATTCCAACACCCAGTTTGTTTTTAAATTAATTTTATAAAAAAACATTTATTACTTTAAAAACCAAAACCTCGCTATTTCAAATTTGGGGTTTTAAAATTAAAAATCATGATTTCGCAAACATCATAACATGTCATATTCAAAATGAATTAAAATCAAAGGAATTCCAACACAAAATGTAAAGAAGGGCCAGGGTATATGTGTATCCTAGACACATGGTTTGGTGGAAAATGTTCCAAACACATAAGTATAAATAATAGTCATTTAGAACCACATAATTATGATCCACATAGATTTCTAGACCCTGTGAGATCATTGGGTACCACTATTTCACTCAACTTATCATCCCCCATAACAAAAAAAACAAAAAATATCACATAAAAGAAGTAAACAATAACAACATAAAACCCAAAACTGGAGACTCTGAATGAAAATGAGATAGATAGACTCTTACATATATAATTATCATGTTTCGATAGTCCTAAATATAATTAATCAGTAATCCCCAAATAAAAAAGTGAACTAAAACTTAGGTTCTATTAAGACCTATTCTTTGAAACCATTTTTTTAGGAACCAAATATAGTATACCCTTGCTTTAAGAACCAAAAAAAAATTATGACATACCAAAGGAACATTCACAATTACCTCAAGCTAATAAATAGTGATAGGGAATCAAAGTATATCTAGTCACAACGACTTTTCCAAAACAAAAGAAATTAAATAAATAGTGGAATTTCCAAAAAAAAATCAACATTGACCGTATTTAACAATCCATGTAATTTTTATAATATATCAATTTCATTCATTATAAATATTCATGAATTAGATTTTTAGAGTTATATTCACTATAATAATATTAAGTAACTTTTAAATATAAATGGAAATAGTCTTATTCATGTTAAATATATTTACATGGATTATATGGTTTTATTTTAAAATTTAAATTTATAAATTATAGAATTTTAATTTTAAAAAAGGATATCATTTTTGATATCATCAATTAAAAATTAGTTTAGAGTGAATGTTTGGGAATTTTCAGAAATACAATTTTATTGTTAACTAAATTTTAGAAAATACTAATTTTTTAAAAAACTATCTTTTATTTCTCAGTATTTACGTAGTATAATTTTTTACCTTGGTTTTAAAATTTTATTAGTTCATTTTGATTAAACATAATCCAATAAATTTCATTAGAATTATTATTATACTTGAATTTGGTAAAAAAATTGTACGTAAAAAAAATTCTAGAAAACCATTTTTCATCACCTTTTAAAAGTTTGATTTTAAATTAATTTCTATAACTTATAGAAATTCAATTTGATAAAATGGAATCCATATCTAGAATCATCATGTATAAATTTTTAAAAGAATTTACATATATATATATATTTTTCATTATGAATATTATTTTTTTAAATTTCAGGTACCATGATATTTTTTAAAACATGTTAAAAGTGATAAAACTAAAATGATAAGGGTTAAAATGAATTAAAAATTTGTCTAAATACTATTAGATAATCATATTTATAACATATATACTCCTTTATTTAAAAATAGTCTATTTTGGATCTATTTTTATTGAGTTATAGATTAATATATTTTAATCTTCTGAAAAATTCCAAGTGTTTCCTCTCCCTCACGTATAAAAGGACACCACCACTCATTTATTATACATACTTAAAATGCCTCTTTGATTGACCTAGGCCTACCCTAATACCTTACTAAAATCCATCCCCAACATCATCTAGTTCTTAGGTTGATTATAATACCATTCTATAAAGACATTATATATAAATATAAGGAATTTATATAAAGAATAAGAAGATAAAGAACATATGTGACAAGTTGGACTCAAGATATGGGACACAATATCTTAAAACCATGTTTTAAATATTTTAATGATTTATTTTATAAATATTTTCCCACTATTCTTAAAATAATTTTATATATGTATTTATATGAATATAAATGAATCTTAAATTTTATTTTTTTTTCCATTTTGACTTTTTAAAAAGGTTTTAAAAATAAATATTTTCATATATTTTATATGGAACATTTTGACTTTCTTTACAAAAATCTAAAGGGAATGTTCTGTTTTAACATATACAACGTCAACATATTTTCTTAAAACCACAAATGTTATTTGATATTTCCATTCCTTTAAAATATTAAATGTTTTCTTCAAAGAAAACCCCTTATTCCCTTTGTTTTGTGTATTTTAGTTTTGAAAATGGTGTTTTAAATTAAAGGGAAATATAGATACAAAAAAAAAATCTTTTGGGTTCAAAAGTATAATTTTTTGATTTTGATGATGGAAATGAAATATTTTATGTTTTTTGATGTATTTCATGGTTCTTGAACATTATTTATGATTATGGTTGATCCCATTATATCTCTCTAATGTATTGGATAATGATTATGTTCTTCGGGAAATTATGTTGGAATTAAACAAGTATGTATTCCATTTGTAAGGATTCTTGTAAGGGTTATCTAAATATGATTTTAAAATAAAACGACATGTATTTTCTATTCTTACTAATGAGTTTTTGTGGAAGTATTTTTATTTTATAAGTTAAGATAATTATCTTTTTATTAAAGTAATGATTGTTCCTTTTATGGTAAAAAGGTATGTTTTTAAGACAATGTTTTTCATGGTTTCTCATGTTTTCTCAGAAACCCCCATGATTATGATTTTACATTTATGTTTTCTTATAATGTGTTTTATAAAAATAATTTGGTAGTAAAGATGATCTAATGTGTAAGTGAGTGATTATTTGAGCTCAATGTTTATTATGTTGAAGGAAAAAATCTCTTAAATTATAACATGATTTTGAAATAGACTAAAAAGTTTATTTATTCCTTTTTATATATCCCTTAATAATATTTTTGTGCTCTTAAAACTTTTTCAAATTTTTTTCATAGGTTTTTAGAATGATTAGGGAAAAATATGAATTTAAGATTAAAATCTTGATGATTTTTCATGAAAATAAAATTTGTTTTATTTTAAAAGTATTATATTATATCAAAAATGGATATTGTGTGTAAGTATACAATTTTTAATATAGGGGTTGGATATATAATTGTTGTGACATAATTATCTAAAACTCTAAACATAAAATGGTTTTTAGGAATGTATGAAAATTAATTATTGATTTAAAACTCAATATTATGTAATGTAATAAGGTTAGGTCCTTATATTTGGTATCAAATAAAGGTTTAGATAATTATAGAGGTTATGATAATGTATATGAGTACACTTGATAGATTATAATATATGGATATCATTATATAGTATTTCAATATTACCATTTTATCTATCAAAACTATGTCTATTAAAATGGTTTTTCATAGATAAAATGGGGAGGATAAGGTAAAAAGTTTCAAATAGGACAATATCATTACAAATTAGAAAAATTGAATTGTTATAATTGGAATATAGTAGTATTTTTGTTGTGGTGGTTCAGTTTATGCATTCTATAAATAGTGATGGTATCCATCTAATAGAGAAAAAACATTTCATATAAAATAACATTTCCATAGTAGATAATTTCATAAAATGGTACCCTCTAACATTTAGTGGATTATTTTACCTTGTGGTAGATAAAGGATGGGTTATAGAATTGGAAAATATATTTTAATTCATGAGTTATTTGAAACAAAAAAATAACTCTTTATACTTACATTTTTGAAAGCGAAGTCGATTAGTAGTTATTAGTGGATAAGAATATCAAATAAAGAGAAGATATTGATGCCTTTGAATGAGATGAATTTAAGAATATTTTCTATGAGAATTATTTTCCTTATTTTCTTTGACTTAGAATGGAAAATAAATACTTGTAATCGAGACAAAAGGAAGAAAATTCAGTAGTTGAGTATGAAGCAAACTTCACCCGATTGGCAAGAAAAGAACAAATTTGTCTTTGGGATGTTCAATGTAAAATTAATTGATTTTATTCAAGATTTAATATTTGAAAGCCCATATCTTTAATACGATTTTATTAATGACTCATCATATAAATATTAATATAATAAAATCCCAAAATATCGAGAGACCTATTGTATTTGGGTAATTAAATACATATCATAATAATTGGAAACTAGGATACATCAAAAATATTTAAAAACTTCATAACATACCCTTAAATTCCATTGATATTCTAAAAATTCATGGGAAAACCTAGGGATGTACAAAATAAAGGCATGAGATATTAATCCTATTAGGGTAATAATCAAAGAATAACATGTTAAAAGTAATATATGTGAGTCGAGAGGCATATCATGGTGATATAGAAGGATTATAATCCTAAACATGAACATCAAAGCATTATATAAGATTTTTTTTGAAATGTTGGGGACTAATTATCAATTTATTATTAAAGAAAAGACCTCTTTAGACTGGGTAGAGGGTGACCCATTATATAGCCCGAAGTCCCAAGGCCAAGTGGCCTGCATACAGGGCTAGAAAGCCCATTTTTTTGGCCCAAAGGACCCCTAGGGAATAGTACTGCTACAGTACCCGCACTGCTATAGTCCCTGCTACAGTACCACCACCGCTACAGTACCTGCAATAGTCCCTCCGCCACTACAGTGCTGTCACTGCTACAGTCCGCCGCTGCTACAGTACTGCTATAGTGACCTGCTACAGTTCTACTACAGTTCCCTGCTACAGTAATTCAAGGCTAAACACCGAGAAAAAATAATACGGTGTGCTTAGGACAATATCCCATGAATCATACATGGTATCTCATGAGATAAAAACATTACTCATTAAATTAGAGGGATATTTAATTTTAGGAACACCCATTATATTCATATAATGTACATGTATTTGTGTGCCACAAAGATCACAAAACATAAGAACATATTGCATCAATTTTAATCCCATGATTATGTAGTTTGGGTTAAATATATGGAAGTCCCCAATAAATGATGGATAAGTACATCCAGGTGAATACCCTTGAGTAGAAATGGGGATGTGTATTCACAATACAATAGTTTTTCATAGAAAATCATGATATAATTTTAGAGGCATAACGAGTGTTCATAAAGGTTCGTGGAATGGTTTAATGAGAGTGAAATGTGGAAAGTAATTAATTGGGAATTATGAGGATAGTAAAGGGATATGTAAAAATATGTTACAACATAAAAAAAATATAAATAAAAAGTATTATTTTAAATAATTTACTTAAATAAAAAGGAAGAGGATATAATCTATTACCCTGATATGGTGCTTCAAAAAGATTAGGTGGAGCTTATTAAGAGCTTAGTAACACAATGGGATGGATTTATAGAGGTATTGGGAGAGGGAAATTATGATCCATGGGGTTTGAGTGAATAGGAATGGGAGGTTGGGTGGGTATTAATTGAAAAAGAGAGGGGAAGTCTTTATTAATTCCTAAACCTAGGTTTGAGACTCTAAGTGATAAAATAATCAAACTCCCAAACCTTCCCATGGTTTTTACACATGGTTTCTACCAAAGATTAGTGTATTTAAATATTTTGTTAGTATAGTAACCTAAATATTTAAAATAATAGCAGTGATGATGTGGAAATTATTCAGGGTCATAAAGACTTGATTTTAGTACCTTAAAATATAATATAGGCTTTAGAGGATTCATCAAAGGTTTTAAAAAATTATAAAATAACTCAAAAAATAAATTATTTTAATAGGTAAATCTTTTTTTGATCATTTATTCTCTTCATAGTATTTATTAAATCACTTTTAGGCTATTATGATGTCATAATACATACTACATATTTATATCACAATTAATTATTTTCAAAAAATTCGACTATATTTGAAAATTGTGAAAAATTTTCCATTGGATAATTTCAATATGATTATTTCAAAAAAATATCTACTTTAACAAAATAATTTTCTAAATATTATAATTTACCCTTTTAAATAGAAATCCTTATTTACCAGAAATTACTATCTTTTGCAATACTAACCACTTTCTAACCCTAATAAAAATTACATTAGATGTCATTAAATTATATTATCATTTATATTTAATAAATATTATTTTATAATATTATTACATGAAAATCAAATTTATTTCAGAAATTATTGAATTTATAAAAAGAGTTCTTTAATTGAAACTATATATTTCCCGAAAACATAATTTTATATTTTTTATATCAAAATATAATTTTTATTAAACTAATTATTTGATCATATATATTTATATAAAGTAATAATAAAACAAGGATAAATATAATTATTAATTTATTAAAAATAAAATATAAAAATTTATACAAATAGTGTCTAGATTCATAACCCCTTATTACACCAGCATGCTCCGTAAGGGTATGATGCTTTGTTAGGATGGTTCGGAGAACATGGTTTGGGTAATGGTCTCGATAAGCTTGAACTTATCCCATAAATGGTTTTTCTCAAGTTTTAGTTTTTGAATCTATAATTGAGGTTGGTCAAGGGTAAATCCAAATGATTCAATCTCCCTTCGATTCTATGATCCATAGGCTTCATAGGGTATGATACTACTGATCAAGACCATTAATTCTTCCATCTATGTCAATTAGACCTTATCATAACCCTTAATATAAAATAATCTTAATAGTCATTGTATTATGGCTATATTATCAATGGTTATGATGTTTAAGGATATTTTAAGCCTGAAATAAAAATTATGGTGATATTTTATAATTTCCCAAAATAAAAAAATTAGATGTAGTGCATGTGTTTTCTATAACTATATTTCATAATAATTCATTTATTAATTCAAAAGGTAATTTCATTTATAAAAGTTTGGGTCATTTAATTATTCCCTCCATCCGAAATTTTTCCCTTAAATTTTTATTTTGTACACTAAAATAGATAAGGGTACTTCTATTTCATTACCTCTTTCGGTTACATTGTTTCCTCCTAAAACTTTTGGTTATTCCATAGTACTTTGACCAGGTGAGTTTTCTTATTACATAGAATTTTGTATCTATGATCTAATATCTTCACCGGCTGCTACTCGTATGAAATATCATTCTCTAAGGGTACCATATTTTGATTCAGTTCATGTGAGGGGCCTAGTATGTACTTCCTCAAAATAGATACATTGAACACATAATGTACTTTAGATCAGTTAGGTTGTAGTATTAGTTGATATGGAAAATATCTGATGTGATTAAGGATCTCAAATCAGTCGATGTATCTAGAACTTAGCTTTACCTTATTCACAAACCACATGAATTTCTTCCATGGTGAAATATGAAGGAACACATTAGCATTGACCACAAACTCTAGTAATTTCTAGTGATTATTTGTATATATTTTCAATCAACTTTGCATGGATTTAATATGATGTTGAATTATTTAAACCTTCTCTATAATCTATTAAATAAGGTATGATATCAGTATCCTCCACTCCCAAAATTTATCATAGAATGTTGGACTCTAACCCCCTTCCCATATAGAGCCTCATAAGGTGTCATTTGAATGCTAGAATAGAAACTTTTGTTATATGAGATCACATGTAAATGAAGTTGTTGATCCCAAAATCCTTAGAAATTTAATGAATAGGATCTAAACATATACTCTATAGTTTTGATGTTTCTCTTAGACTAACCATCCATACGAGGGTGATAAGTAGTACTAAAACTTATCTTTGTACAAAATTCTTGCTGAATACTTCTCTAGAACCTTGAGGTAAACCTCAGATCTCAATCAGATACAATGGTGAGTGGTACTCCATGTAGTCTTACCACTTCTCTTAAATATATCTTATTGATTTGGACAAGAGATAAATCTTCCTTGATATAAATAAATTCACTAAATCTATAAGGTGATCGACTACCATTGAAATAGATTTATTTCCTTTATATGTCTTAGTGAGTTCTATGATGAAATCCATGGTTATGTTTTCCCATTTCCATACTAGGATGGGGAAAAGTCTCATTATACCCATAGAATTCTATAGTTCAACCATGAATTTTTGTCACACCAATATGAAAGACACAAATTATATAATCTATATTTTAATTTTATCCTATTATAATTTTTTCTTCATATATTTATAAATATTAGTGCATCCTTGATGAATACATAATAATGAGCTATGTGCATCATCCAGAAGTTCCTTCTTTGATTTTTCTTTTTATGAGACATGTATCCAATTTCAAAACCTTATTACACTAAATTTAGAAAATTTTAACTCTGGAATATTTACTAACATTATCTATAGCTTCATATCATCTTTTGGGTCCTCCTTGATCCTCTCAATAATAGATGGTGGATAAGTTATTTGATAATGGTATGATGAATTTCATTTTATGATACTCATGTTTATCTTTTTCATCTCTAAGAATATCGGATCCCCTTTAATCCTCATCATGTATAGGGTTGCATGATCCTTTCTACTCATTATATCTACCACTTTGTTCTCCTTCCCAATATGGTAAGGGATTACAAAATTATAATCCTTGATCAGCTTTAACCACATTTTTTAGAATATATTGAGATATTTTTGTCACTTGAGGCTTTCATGATCCATACATATGTCGCACTTATACTTCTAGAGATAATATCTCCAAATCAACAATAAAAATATCACTATAGAAAATTATAGATCATATATTGGGTAGTTTTTCTCATGTATCTCTAATTGGTGGCAGGAAAATGCTATCACCTTTTCATTTTACATTAGTACACAACCCAATCCCTTTTTTAACACATCACTATAAATCAAAAAACCATCCCCACTGGTGGGTAATGTGAGTAAAGGTGTAGTGATTGGCCTCTTATTTAACTCTTTAAGGATATTATCACATTCATAAGTCCAAAAAAACATCACTCTCTTCTGATTTATCGTGGTTACTGGACTTAAAAATCATGAGATTTTTTTCACAAATCAATGATAGTACCCAGCTAATCCAAGAAAACTATGGATATCTGTCATAATTTTTTGTATGGTACATCCTTTAATTTCCTATATCTTTGAAGGATATATAGATATCCATTTACTATTAATAACATGACCTAGGAATATTACTTATTCTATAAAAAAACTCATATTTATGGGGCTTTCCATATAACTTTTAATTTCTCAAGGTCTTTAGTACAACATTCAAATTATCCTCATGTTCCTCCTAGATTTTAGATTATAAAATAATATAATCTATAAATACTACCACAAATTTGGTGATCTAATGCCTAAATTCTTAATTAATTAACTCCATGATGATAGAAGGAGCATTTTTGAGTCCAAATGATGTCATTATAAACTCATAGTTCTGGTACATTGTACAAAAAAGTGTTCTCAGAGATATCCTCCTTCTTTACCTTCACTTGATATTATCCCAATTGAAGATCCACCATAGAGAAGTTTGGGTCTCCACCTATCTAATCAAATAATTCATCAATATATGGAAAATGATACTTATTCTTTATCATGATCATATTGAACACATGATAATCAATTTAAAGGCACATTTAACTATCCTTATTTTAAAAAAAGACCAGTGCACCACATGGTGATGTACATGGGAACATATACCATTTATCTAAATTATGATGTAGTTACTTCTTCATATATTCATGTTCAATAGTTTTAATTCTATATAGAGTCTTGGATATTGGTAATGAACCAGGTATAAGTTTGATTTAAAATTCATCCAATTGATTATGATGGAGATAATGAAATTATTTGGGAAACACTTCAACATATTCTATTATATTGGATATGACATCATGGATGATATTTCCCTTATTCTCAACCATTTTAGCTAGATATTCTTGCTAATAAGACAATAATATCTATAATTGATATTATGATTCCAAATGTGATTCATCCTCTTCCTTATACTTGTATAGAATCATAGGGTTATTTATGATACATAGGGTGACTTTTTTTCCTATAAGTTTATGTTTAATCTCTACAAAGAGAGAAAATTCATATCCTGAATATAGTGAATTTCTTCTAATGGGAAGATCATAAGGTTTTCTGGGAAATTCATAAAGAAAAATATTGACATGGGAGAAGTTATATGTTTAGGATGTAATAATTGACCCATTTTCTATTTTTATTTCTAACTCAAATTCCATGTTTGGAGGTGGTGTTTGAATAATGATAAAAACTTGTGTGATATGAAATAATACATAGAACCAAAATGAAATATTGAGTGTTCTATCCTTTAATGAATAACCAGTGTACCACTCACCACTTTATTGTCAAGATCCACATTAATGGTTGTGATAGAATATGATATCCCTTTCTCTCTAGAACTTAGAGGTTGTTATTGATTGTTATCATTGAAAACACTTGGCCTAGTGCATTGGGCCACCTAGTGTTCTTATTCCTTTCAGTTAAAACATTGGTCAATAGGATGAGGGTTGACGTGAGCATTCCATTCTTCCGTCATATTGGTGGGTTTCTACCATCAGCATTCACTATCTATGTTCCACTATTTCACACACCTAAATAATTTACTTATACCCTTAAAGTAATTTCTAGGATGATTATTCTTTCAATTTTGATAAGTGAGATGTTTTAATTTCTCACCATCATGATATTTCTACATTTATCTGCCATAATTGAACTTCATTATCATATTCTTATCTACAAGCTCATGAGATCCATGAGATTCTCTAATATCTATCTTTAATTTAAGGTCACATCACACAATTTACTCATAGATTTAATAGTTTTGAATTTTCAAATAATTTCATAGATTCATCTTTAACCCACTGAATAAGCGGGCATCTTTGATTTTGGGGTCAATGATAATATCAAAGGCATATCGCACAAGTCTTGGGAATTTACCTCATATGCTTTGATGGATTTTTAATCCTTTTACATGAGGATAATTAAATATGTCTCTGTATTAAGATAGATATTTATCGAAAAATATTTATTGAAAAATATTTTCTAGAATTATTTCCTCTTCATTAGTTTTATTTATTCCTTGGTCATTGTATACTTGATCAATTCCTACTACTGATTAGCTTTTCCCACCATGGGATAAACAACTATCATAGCCTTCTATTACTCATAACACTAAAGTAAAGAGAATATATTTTCAATGGATTTAATTAATTGTTCTATTATTATGGGATTAGAAGATCCACATAAAATCAGAGGCCTTTATTATATAATGGTCTCAATTTCAACTTTTTCTTTCTTAGGGGGATTTGGGTTTTCAACCTAAAACAAGTTTCTATTAAAATATGAACTAATTGAGTAAGTTATTTCAAGAATTTCTTGACACATACTCCCATTGGGTTGGCTATCTCATTTTTTTCTATCATCATATTTCTTATCACATTGGTTGTTGACTTAGTTCCTCCTATTTCTATCCAATGACTAAAATAAAGGGGAAATTAGGCATGAAAATTTTCAAACTATTAAACACATAAAATAGAAACCATTAATATTAAAGGGATAACTCATAAATGAAATATATTCCTTAACTTGTGAATATATCGGTTTCAATCTAATTTATCCATTGTCTATTTCCTAACATAAAATTTTATGTATTTTCTCTTTTATAATTGTTCATAAAGATCTTATGGATTTACCGAAGAATATACGTTCTGAGTTTTAAAATAGGTGTGTATATATTCCAATTTGTTGTGCACTATTTTTTTATCCATATATTACCCAATGCACCCTCCTCAGCATTATTACCTCTAGGTATAAATCTATCAGAGCCGCATCCACTTGTAGTATCAAGACATGGATTTTGTTTCTTGAAAACTAGTTTATCTATAATTTATCAACAATTAAGGATTTTTTATATATTTATTCATATACCTAAGTATTTCACTAAGTTTTTATAATTATAATACCCAAATATAATTGGAATTTTCTCTGATACCAACTATGACAACTCATATGTTTTATAAACTTTAATTCATTACTTATTATATAAAGATACAATCCCAAAATATAGAGAGGCCTTGTGTATTTGAGTAATTATAAACATATCACAACAAATTTAAATAAGGATACAATAAAATTATTTAAAAACTATATAACATGCCCCTAAATTCCATTAATTTTCTAAAAACTATATGGGATAACCTGGGGACATACATAATAAAGGGGTTACCTATAGATACCATCAAGGGAATAATCAAATAATTACATGACTAAATTAATACATGTGATTCAAGAGGCATATAAAGGTGAAATAAAAGGGTGAGAATCATAATCATGAACATTGAATCATGATATAAGATGACAACTTCAAGGAAATATAAGAACGTGGATACAATATAAAACATGACATCATAAACATAAGTCAAGGATACCAATAAAGTCATCATAACATTGTGTTCTTATCATAACCTCTCTTAAACCATATATAGTATCTCGTGAGACAAAAACATTACAAAATTAATTGGATAGTTATATAATTTTGGGCCCACCCAACACATTAATATCATGTACATGAATTTGTATTAAAAAATATCATAAAACATATGGACACATTTAATAATTTTTAATACCATTATTAAGGAGTGTTAGTTACATAAATGGAAGTACCAAAAAAATTCAAGATAGGTAAATCTATCTGAATACCCTTGAATTGAAATGGGGATGGGTATTCACAACATAAAAGTTTTCCTTGGAAAATCGTGAGATAATTTAGGTGGCATAATGGGTGTACATAAAGATCATAGAAGGGTTTAATGAGAGTAAAATGTGGTCTCTAATTACTTAGGAATAATAAAGAAAATAAATGGATGTGTAAATACACATTATAACATGAAAGTTTTTAAATAATAAGGATTATTTCAAAGAAAGAACTTGAATAAAAAGGAAGATTTTAGAATACCTTACATTGAGTGGGTACTGTAAAAAGCTTGTTGGAAGATTATTAAGAGATCATAAAAATATTTATCTAGATTTAGAGATATATAGGGAGAATAAATTCATTATAAATGGGTTTTGAGTGAAGATTAAAGGGAGTTTGGGTGGGTATTTATAGCAAAATAGGGGAATTATTTATTAATTTATAAACTTATGTTTTAGAATCTATCTGATAAAATAATCAAAACTACAAACCCTCCCATGGTTTTTCTCTATGGATTCTACCAAATAGGAGTCAATTTTGATATTTTTTTATGCTAAGAACCAAATTCTCTAAAATAATTCCATTGACAATGTGGAAGTAAGTAATGTTTATAATGAATTGATTTTAAAAACTTAAATTATAATATAGGTTTTAGAGGATTCATTAAAGGTTTTTTAATTTAATAAAATAAATTAAAAACATATTATTTTAAAGGAGATATATATTTTTGGTTATGGATTCCATTTATAGTATTTATTACACCACTTTTCATATATTATGATGTCATAATTCATACCATATATTTATAGAATATTTAATTTTCACCCAAAAACTAAATTACCTTGAAAATTATGAAAAAAATAACCATTGGATAATTTTGATGTACTAATTTCAAAAATAATATTTATTTTACCAAAATAATTTTATAAATATGGGAATTTTCAATTTTTAATAAAACACATATTTACTATAAATTACAAGTTTATATGACACTAACAACTTTTTGACCCATATAAAAATTACATTGGATTTCATTAAATTATATTATCATTTATATTTCAAAAATATTATTTACTAAATTATATTTCGTGAAAATAAAATTTATTTCAAAGATATTGAATTTATCAAAATATTATTTTACTTAAATCTATATATTTCTCAAAAAAAATTAGTTTATTCATTTCAAAAATCTAATTTTTATCAAACTCTTTATTTAATCATATATATAAAATGTAAAAATGAAAAGGGGGTAAATATATTCATTATTTAATTTAAAATAAAATACAAAATTTATAATACTAGGGTCTAGATATATGACCCCTTATTACACTAGCATACACCCTAAGGGTAAGGTGTGTGTTGGTGGTACTTTCTTAGAGTGGTTCGACAAACATGGTTTGGTTTGTGATCACAATAAGATTAAACTTATCCCATAAATGGTTTCACTAAATTTTTATTTGCTGAATGATTTATTGGTCTTGGTTAAGGGAAAATCCTAGTGATTTCATCATCCTCAAAATCTCTGATAAAAGGGATTTATATGGTATAACCCTACTGGTCGAGTCCATCAATTCTTCCATCTCTATAAATTAGACTTTATCATGACCCTAAATATATGATAAGCATAAAATTTATAGTATAATGGATATATTATCAACAGTTACGATGAATAACGATATTTTAAGCCTAATAGATAAATTATAGACATATTTTATAATGGTCTAGAATAAAAAAAATGAAATTTAGTGCATGTTTTTTTCTATAATTACATTTCTTAATAAGGAATTTATTCATTCAAAAGGGAATTTAATTTATAAAAGTTTGGGTCATTGCAAAATCAAATATATCAAAGAGAATTGGATTCTCAGGAATTAAAAAGTTATGAGAAACTTGTTCGATGTGCCAAAAGGCTTGAAATGGAGTTTACTGATGATCCTATACTCCATAAAAACATTTAGAAAAAGAGGTAAAAATAGTATATAGTGGGGAAGAATCTATCAAATAAATAAAAATGTAAGTAAATCAAGTTTAAATATTTTGATAATTGTGGAAAAAATAACCCTGGTTAATGTATTTTGAATATTTGAAAGTGTTTTTATTGTGGTAATTTTAAAAATTTGTCAATTTATTTTAAAGAAATGGGTCTCGGTAATGATCAAACAAATAATTAATTTCTAATAGTAAGATGTTTTAATTTTATTTTTATTGGTCATTCTATGATTATTTATCCAAATATAAGAATAATTGATGTATTTTATTAAGATCACAAAAATAAAGGTGTGGCTAAGTAATTTTTGACTACTTTGATAGATGTTAGACCATATTGTGATGTGGTTCCTGGTACATTACTTGTTTATTTAGATTATTCCAATGTCATGTTTCATTCAGGGTCTACACATTCTTTCATTTATTGTAAATTTTAAAATAAACTGGAAATTTTACCTCAATAAATAAATCTCAAACTTTTGGTAAAAACACCTGGGGTATTATTAAGGAAAAAAGAAATTATAATGATCTTCATGTTATTGTCTGTGGAATGGTTTTATCTACAAACCTTTTTCTGGAACTATATAGAGTTTTATGTTTTTTTGGTATGTATTGGATTTTTTAATCCTATTAATAAATATTTTAGTGATGAGGAATTTTATTTTTAGAATGTTTTTTAATTAATATACAAGAATGAATTGATACATTTGATAATGTGTTAAGAAGTTTCAAAATTTATTAAAAAAGGAAATTAAATTTATCTTACACAAATTGTTGAGAATAAGTAAACTATTCCAATTGGTGATATTTATAAAGTGATTGAATATCTAGATATATTTCCAATTCAATTTCCTATTATTATACAAAATTAGTAGACTGAATTTACTATTGACCTATTGCCTAATACTAAACCAATTTCAAAACCTCCTAATCAAATTTCTTAATTAGAACTTTTTTAATTGAAAAAGAAGCTAAAATAGTTTCTTGATAAAGGTTTTATTCATTCTATAACTTCACCATTGGGTGATCTTGTTTTGTTTTCTAAAATTATCGATAGTTCCAAGAGTATTTTCATTGATTATAGAGATTTTAATAATAATACTATTAAGAATAAATATTTATCGACTTGTATTGAGGACTTGTATGATTAGATCGAGGGAGATAATTATTTTTCAAAGGTTCATATCAAGTCTGGGTACCATCAACTGAAGGTGAAAGTGGATGAAATTATAAAGGTATGGGGATTATTAATTTTTGGTTATTCCCTTTGGGTTAAAATTTTTCCAACTATATTTAGGGATATTATGAATAGATTTTTCAGTGAGTTATTGTATAAATTTTTTGTTTTTTTCATCGATGATATTTTGGTATATTATAAAAGTTATATGGATCATGAAAAACACCTAAGTATGATTTTTCAAATATTTAATTAAAATCAGTTTTATGGAAAATTTAATACATGTGAATTCTAGTTATGGTACATTTATTTCCTTGTATATATTTTAAATAATGATGGAATAACTATTGATCTAGATAAAACTAAAATGATTTAAGAGTGTCTATAACCATAAAATTTCACAGGTATTCATACTTTTTTTTATAAGTTGGTTAGTGTGGTCGATTTTCTTAAAATATTTATCAATTCTCTATCCCACTGACTAAATTATCTAAAAAAGGTGTTAATTTACTTGGATGAAATATTGTGATGAACATTTATAAAAATTGAAAAAAAATATTATGGAATTATCTATTTCTGGACCTACCATATAGAGACGGTAAGTTTGTTTTCTATAATAATTCTTCTTTAAAGGGACTTGGTTGTGATTTGATATAGAATGATTAGGTAATTTCTTATACTCCATGTTAATTGACATTGCATAAGATAAATTATCCTATGCATGAAATTAAACTAGTTGTAGTGGTTTTTACATTAAAAATACGGAGACACTATTTATATAAGGTGAAGTGTCAAATATAAACTGATCAAAAAAGTTTGAAGTATATATTCACTCAGAAAGGGTAAAACATGAGGTGTAAAATATGGATAAAACTAATTAAATATTATGAATTCACAATTAATTACCATCTAGGAAAATAAAATAGATTATTTGATGATTTAAATTGCAAAGATAATTCATCATTAACTATGCTATGATTAGAACATGATCATTTAGAAAATGATTTGATGAATATTGGTCAATAAATTGTGAATGTTGAAACTCCCTCTATTTTTTATGTGTTAGTGTATCCATATTTGATGAATATAATTAATAAATCTCATAAGGAGGATTTTTTTATAAGAAAAGGTAGAATTGGTTATTAAAGGTAAGTTTCTTGAATTTTACATTGATATATAAGGTGTTTTGAGATTAAAAAAATATCATGTGTGACTTGTAATTTCTTGTTGACTAAATAATATTTAAGTGAAACTCATAGTTCTCTATTTTCAGTTCATCCTGACGGTACTAATATGTATTGAGACACTGTGAAAATTTTTGGTGAGAAGTAATGAAGAAATAAATTGATGAATTTATAAGGAAATAATTGACTTTTCAATAATTTAAAGTCATAGGAAAACTACTAAATGGAATGATTTAGTCTTTTCTAGTGCTAGAACGGAAATTGTAGAATATATCAATTTATTTCATGGTTAATTATCAAATACATCTTGAGGTAATGATTCAATTATAGAAATTATTTATCATTTGACTAAATATTCACATTCCCCTTCTATTCAAGACAATATGTATTTGGATTATCTTTCTAGAATTTATGTTAAAGATATAATTATATTATATGATATCCCTATTTTTTTATCTGATAGGGATCCTAGTTTTACCTTTAATGTTTTGGAAATCATCAAAATCCATTGGGTACTAAATTATATTACAATACAACTTTCCATCCTCAATATGATGGACACTTAGAGAGAATGATTCATACATGGGAATACATGCTTTAAGGTTGTTCTATAGATTTCCAAGGAAGTTGGGATCAATATCATTCATTAGTGAAATTTTATTATAATAATTTTTTTCATTCCTGTATATGGATGGAACTGCTTGAGACATTATATAGAAAGCGGTGTCAGACTCTAGCTTGCTAGGATAAAGTTGGTGAAGGATAGAATTTGGGATGAAAATTGGTAGAAGAAATGGTTGAGAATTTGAAGATGATTCAGTAATATATGATTATATCTTAGAGTAGATTGAAAATTTATATAGAGATTTGGAGGAAGTATCTTTCATTTGTGATTGGCAATTATGTTTTTCTTAAAGTCTCTCCATGGAAAAGTGTTATGTGTTTTGGTAAAAAGGAAAATATAATTACATGGTTCATTGAACTATATTAAATAATATAGAATATTTGATCAGTTTTTTACTAATTGGTCTTTCCTCTGAGTTCATCTCAAGAACATGATGTGTTTTATGTTTCATTGTTAACAAAATATATGGCATATGCATCTCATGTTTTGAACCCCAACCTAGTACAATTAGAAGAGAATATTTCATATGATGAATATCCAATTCAAAATCTTGACCATGGATAGAATGTGTTGTGGAATATGGTGATTCTCTAGTTTATGGTATTATGGAAAAATAATATGATTGAAGAAACAACATGGGAATAAAAAAATTCTATGAGGAAAAAATATCCCCACCTATTAAAGTAATGAATAAAATTATAAGGATATAATTTTAAAAGAGGGGGACAATTTAACAACCCATGAAATTTTGATAATAGATGAATTTAGTTACATATATATATTCAATATTAATATTTCATATATTTATATTCACTATAATAATATTAAGTAATTTTCTAATCAAAAAGGAAATTATTTTATTCGTATTAAATTCATTTACATGTATTATTTAGTTTTATTTAAAAAAAATTAATTTATAAATTATATAACTGTAATTTATAAAAAAAATTATATCATTTTTGATATCATCAAATCAAAATTATCTTAGAGTGATTTTTTTTGCATTTGCAAAAAAAATTGATTTTTGGGTGAATAGTAGAAAATACTGATCATTAAGAAAATAGTCTTTTCTTTTCGAGTATTTATATATTCTCATTTTTTTAGATATTTTTAAAATTTATTTATTTCCTTATTATTAAAAATAATCCAATAAATTTCATTGGAATCAAAATTATACTTGAATGTTTTATAATAGCGTTCTTATACTTAAAATGAATTATTCTTGAAAACTGTTTCTCATCATCTTTTACATGTTTTTTTAAAATTAATTTCTAAAACATAAATAATTTTATATTGACAAAATTTAATCCATATTTGGAATAATCATATCAAAATTTTTTAATGAGGTAACTTTCTTTTTTTCATTATTAATAGTAACTTTGGAAAAAGGGCAGTTTTCATGGTCAGAGTCAAAATAGTTTAAAAACATTAAAACTAAAAAGATAAGGGTAAAATTAAATTAAAAACTTGTATAAATCCTATTGGATGGTATTATTTTTATATTATCTCCTCTATAATTTTAAAATGTTCTATTTTTTGATCCATTTGGATTGAGTAAGTGTAACATCTCATTGCCTTCTTTCATGTAATTCATGACTCTTTTTGTTTTCCTTTTGTTTGGGGATGTTTTGGGATTCTCGATTATAGAGAGAATTTTTAGGGGAAATGATCTAAAGTTTAGGGATGTATATTTTTTATTAATATAGTTTGTCTATAAAAATTTGAGAGAGTTTAGAGGGTTCACTTTGAGTTCGGGTTGAATTGGAATCTTTATTGGTGGTTCTACAGGGGCTGATGTTGGGCACTAGATACAAAATGAATTTATGTTGTAAATCCTTAGTTTATGATTTAAATTTTTTAATGGTCACAATAAATGATACAAGATTATGGAATGAGTTTATTTACTCCGTGAAGGATGGACATTTTCCATAACAGTGGCTTCAATGATAAAAATATGAATTACACTGTAAAATTGTCACTTGGTGTGTACTTAACCCAAAGAGGCACCTTTTTTAGAATTTCTACAATGTGATGCATGTACAATGAAATACCTATATTTAGAACATAAATTCCTCAGGACCAGTGATTTTATGTGCACTTCTCATCTAATTTCATTTGGAATTCTATATAAGCTCCTCCTAAGAACCCTAGGATTCCTCTTGTGCACAATGGGAAACTTCATCCCTTCTACACATCTTAGTTTGGAATTTGATCTCCTATGAGTTTCCTCACTTTTTTTCTCCTTACTTTCACTATACTTTAGTTTCTATAGTGTGATATCATGATTTCTGAGTAAATCATAGTTGACCTTGATGGTTTTTTTATCTAGGGTTTTCTTTTTGATCTCCTTCGCCTTCATTCTTCATTGGTGTTTCCCATCATGGGTGCTTATTTGATCACTGATTAAAGTCAGGTATTTCTATATGAATTTTTCCTATAATTAAAACACAATTTTTCTTTATTTAATTTAAATGAGTTTTTAAATTATTTAAAAAATGGGATTTGAGATGATTGATGTTTTATTTTTAAAATGGAATGTAAATTGTGAAACCCCACCCCCAAATTTTGATGGAATTGAAATTTTTGGGTGGATTTGAAACAAATGATGGCTAGATTTGGAAATTAATTTGATGAAATGATTTGATTTTTAACCTTGAAATAAATGTATTAAATTGAAATATTATTTTTAAAGTCATGAATTGATGAAACCCTTTTATTTTGTTTTTAAATGAGAAAGCCTTGTTGAAAACTAAAATTAGGAAGTCATATTTTGAACTGATTTAAAATGATTTATTTTACCATGATTGATTGATTGATTGAATAAAGAACATGTGATATTGGGTATTTAGTAGGTAATTAGAACAAGAATAATAGTATATGACCCCAAGAAATGGTTTGATGATGACAACACTGACATGAACTTACTACAGCATGATTTCCCTGACGGGGAGTTGAGTCCCTAAAGCCTGAGCTATGGGACGTGTGCACACATTGAGTTGAGGTCACTAATTTAGTAGTGTGGGGATCCTATTTCCAAAAACTAATGTACCATAGGGATTATTACATGGTATTATGAAATGTTTTATTTGATGATTAAATTCCATTTATTATTGCACTATTTTATTCATGTCAACTACTTTATATAAATGTTTTATATAAAATGTTCATTTAATCATGTTTTGATATATATTCCATATTTTTATTATGAAATAATTTTTTGTTTAAAATATTTAAATTTCATGTTATTATTTGTTTTATTTAAATTTAAAAAATAACTGGTTTAATTTTATGTAATTTATTATGGGATGCTTGGTGAGACCCTACTGGGATATTTAGTTCACACCATACCTTTTCCTTCAGAAATTGGTAGATTATGTTATGCCATGTCCTGGGAAAGGGAAGGAACCACTTGGGAGTGGTGATGATCTTAATTTGTGTTAAACTGGATTGATGGTGGTGGAAAATGGAGCTATGGTTCTGTTCTTACACATGGTTTAGGATCTTTGTCTTGGAGACAATGTGACCATTTTTTGTTGATGTACGATTGGGTATTGTTTAAACAATTTATGTTTTGTAATTTTTCCCTTAATAGTGTTGAGTATACTGACTTGTATCTTTTTTCTTTAACTATTTTATGGAAAAAATTATTCCCTCTTTATTCTTGTATGAGTCTAGGTGCTAGTCTTCAACTAGTGGGGATCTGAAACACCCTTCAGGCCATGTCAGATCTAGAACAGGTATCAACATACCATGGTATCCAGGTTGGTTCATGAAAAGTTGTTTTATAGGAGGTTTTTCATCTTTACTTTATATTGGTATACAGTTTGGTTTGTCCTAGTAGATATGAGATAGGATGTATGGGACTTAATTGGTATTTATGAGAAAGTTTCTCGATAGCTCTCATTGTAACGAGCCTTAAGTCGCCATGTGTGTTTGGGAAAAGTATCTTTGGGAAATTTATTGATCTAATTTCTATAATTTTACATTCTTTTTATCTTTGTAATTTTATATCCAAATATTGAATCCTACTTGTTGGAATTTATATTCCTGTATCTCTCGTTAAGTTTTTACTATGGGAACCCTTGATGATGTTTCAGTGTTGTACATTGACATTTTATAGCATCATACCTCTGAGAAGATGTTTGAACAAACTAAAGGAGTAATCTACTAGTAAACCATAGTAATTGAATCCTTTAATGGATAAAAATATTGTTGAGATAGTTGTGCATGATGTACAAGATTTGGAAAAAATACCTGCACCCATTCTCATTCAAGCATTGGTAGGGGAACCATAAAGGGCTAAATCTAGAGTTTCACTCAAGATTTTATTCATTATAACCCACCATATTTACAAGGTTCAAATAATCCTAAATAATCCTAGTATTGGTTGAAAAACATTTATATTCTTTTGGAGTTCTTGTAACTTTTATATTCAATTAAATTGAAAGGCGTTTCTATCAAGCTTGAGGTTCCTGGAAAGATATGGTGGGATTTAATTGTTACGTTGAATAAGAAAGAAGGATTGGAGTGGAAATAATTTAGAGTTATTTTCACTATTCAGTTCTATATAGAGTTGATTCTATTGGAAAAATATATGGATTTTCTCATCCTCTAGTAGGGTGAAAGGATCATGACAAATATGCAAACAATTTGGTTGAGCATGTTTAGTTTTCTCCTAAGGTGGTGAAAAATGAGGAACTGAAATACTGGATATTTTAGATGGGTCTTCATTCTAACATCCAATCTCAATTATTCATTTTTAAGATCATAAATTATGCTAATTTTTAGGATAGTGTATTTATAGATGATCTTGATCAGGCTGGTGATTTAGGGTTGATGAATCTTCCTTTTTATCTTAATGGTAGTTTTGTGATTTCCTTTAAAGGAAAGAGAAAATGTGATGAGTCTTTTAGTGGTTCTAGATAATAGGAATATTCTCTAACTATTCTTGTTCCCAGAAGAGTACCTTTGACTTTCTTCTAGTGTGTCAAGGTTGGGCATTCAAAACGGTTTTGTACTAAGGCACCAAAGATTTGTAGTTCTTATGGTTTTTTAGGACACCTACAAAAATTCTTCCAATTATTTTATACTTTTCAAAGGGGAATAATATCATCAACACAAAAAATTAATATGGTTCAATCATATGCTCCAATAACAAAGGGGTTCTATCTATAGGCATTTATAATGAAGCTTCTTCACGCAGTGGAAGAGTCTCTAGAGGAAGGTGATGCAAATCTAGTGATTGGGAGATGTACCATCACTATAGCTTCATCTTTAGTAACTACTTTATTTGATACTAGTGTATCTCACTCATTTATATTGAATTTTATGTTGAATATTCTAAATATTTCCATAGATCTTTTTTCATATTTGTTGTATATTACTACACTTCTCAAAACAAAGAGAGATAAGGATGTTTGGTGTCCTGCTTGTGTTTTCTCTTTATTAGAGATCGTGCTTACCTAGAATTTTTGGGTTCTTGACATAAAAACTATTGAAGTAATTTTCAGTTTGAAATGGATTATTTATCATAAGGTTTTAACTGACTGTTATCTTCAACAGGTCTCCTATACTATTCCCAAAGGGGTGTGACGTGTATTTCAAGGAGAATGGATCCCAAGGTTGCATAGTGAAGGAAATTTTTTCCTAGAGTTTGGTAGGGTAATGTCATTGTTTTATTTTGACTTAGATTAATAAATTTTGGGTGATAATATCCCTCCATTTTTCATCGAGTTTCCCTATGTTTTTCCTTATGATTTATCTCATTTGAAACTGGTAATATAGGTAGAGTTTTATATATATTTAGTACTTAGTAATCATCCAGTTTTTATTCCTTTTTACCATATGGAACCAGTGGATCTCAGTTGGATGATCTGATAGAGAAAGGTTTCAGATGCCCGAGCATGTAACCTTGGGCATCACCTATTCTCCTTGCAAATAAATCTTATGGAATACTTCTCCACAATGATTATTACCAGAAACTCAATCAATTCATGGTAAATAATAAATTCATGTTTCCACATATTGATGATTTGTTTGAACATATGAAAGGGGAGAGGTGTTTTTCAAAGATTTATCATTGATTTGGTTATCACCAGTTGAGAATAAATGATTCTAACATTCAGAATACTACCTCTAAGAGTACGTATGACCATTATGAGTAACTTTTTAAACCATTCGTCTAACCAATGATTCTATAATTTTTATGGATTTTATAAATATGATATTTCATGAGTACCTTGACTCATTCATGGTGGTTTTTTGGATGATATCCTTGTTTAATCTCAGAAATAGGAGGACCATGTGTGTAATTTTAGAGTAGTTTAGAAATAATGAGAAAAAATTTACTTTACAAAAATCTTTTTAAATGTAATTTTTGGATTTTAGAAGTGAATTTCTTGGGACATGTGGTCTCAAAACATGGTATTTCAGTTGATCCTAAGAATATTAATGATATTATGACATGGTAGAAACCATTTAATGTCTTAAAGATACAAAACTTCTTGGTATTGGTGGGATATGAGGAAAGTTTTGTTAAGATTTCCCAAATTTGGCTTCTCTAATGACCACTCTCACTCAAAAAGGAGGGAAGTTCATTTGGAATGAAAAATTTTAGAGTTATTTTGTTGATATGAAACACTTTTTGACTTATGTTCTATAGTTGAAACTTCTAGAAGTTAAAAAGGGCTATGTGGTCTTTGTGATCCATCAGGTTTGGGATTTGGTTGTGTCCATATACAAGGTGATCAAATGTTAGCATATGGTTCCAGTCATATTAGGAAACACAAGAAGAATTATCTAACCCATGATCACAAACTCATAGAAGTGATGCATTATCTTAAGAGTTGGTGGCATTACCATTTTAGTGAATGGTTTACCATTTATTATTACTAAAAAACCTTGAGCTATATCTTCAATGAAAAATATTTTAACCTCCAATAGATGTGTTGGGTGTAGTACCAAAAATATTTTGATTTTGACATTTCCTACACCCCCAATAAGGGGAATTCCATTGCTGATGCTTCGAGAAGGAACTTTATAACCCTTAACATAAAATAATCCTCCAAAGAGTGTAATTTGATGGATATCTTTTCTTATTTTTATCTGGGAGTCTCGGATAATGAGTCAAATGTTTTTTTTGGAAATATTTCACTTGAATTCCTTCTTATCAAGATGATTATTTAGGTGAATCTGTTTAATGATGAATTTTGTAGCATTAGGGACTCTCTTTATGATGGGGATATTGTTTGTGAGTGTATGTTCTATTTATAGGGTATCCTATTTTTCTAGAACTGGTATATTGTACCTTTTCTTGTAATAATGTT
Source organism: Viscum album (assembly GCA_963277665.1). Classification (NCBI taxonomy): domain Eukaryota; kingdom Viridiplantae; phylum Streptophyta; class Magnoliopsida; order Santalales; family Viscaceae; genus Viscum; species Viscum album. Next base: position 1,423,653,207 of record OY728156.1, on the reverse strand, counting down.
CATGATGGGGGACTACCATAGTTCCTAGTGGGAAGTAGACCTGGGAACCACAAATATGTTTTATGATATGTGGTGATGATTTTGGTGACCAAGTATGAGATAATACATTGCTAAATTTTTAACTCATTTTTATACCTTCCAATAGGTAAAATCCAAGCACCAAATACCTTTGGGTTTGCTTCATCCACTTCTAGTTCCAACTTGGAAGTGGGATGAGATCTCTATGGACTTTGTGGTTGAGTATCCACATACCCCTCTATGGAATAATGTGATATGGGTTGTGATCGATGGGTTGAAAAAATCATCTCACTTTAGAAACATTTGAGATACAGATAAAGGTAAAGAATTGATATGTCTCTATGTTCATAAGATTATCATATTGCTTAGAGTTACATATACTATAGTCTCTGATTGGGATCCATATTTCACATCTCACTTTTGGAGAGGTCTCTAGGAGATACTGGGATCCCGGGTATATTTAATAAAGGAATATCATTTATAGAAAAATATCTAGATAGATTGATCTATACATATTAGAGATAATATTCTACATTCTTGCATTCTTGACTTTGGTGGATCTTTCAATTACTATTCAAAACTAGTTTAGTTCTTCTATACCAATAGTTACATTTTTTTGATCAGAATGGATCCTTTTTATGCCTTTTATGGCTATCCTTGTATATATTTATTATTTTGGTTGGATATTGGTGAAATTTCCTTAGTTGAAAAATTTTTGTTCTAAGATACACTAGTAAGGATTTAGATTATTTTTCAGAGAATGTTGATGGCACACAACTGGTATAAATCCTATGTTTATCATCATCGACAATCATTTGAGATTTTAGTTGGTGATTTGGTGTTCTTAAGAGTTTCACCTTTTTTTGGTCACTAATTCCTTAGGGAAAAAATAAATCTTATTACAAGGTTTTTGGGTCCTTTTTAGATTTTTGAGTGAGCGGAGAAAGTGGCTTAAAATTTTGAACTTCCACCGCAGTTGATGTTGATCCACAATGTGTTTCATGTATCATAGATTCAAAAGTATATTTTCAACCCTTACATGTTTTGATCTAGTAATATCTTGATGTTAATATTGATTTATCCATGACTAAGAATCCATTCGGTATTGTTGATTTTGTGACAAAGGTTCTTCATCAAAAGATGATACCTTTGGTATGTATGTTATAGAAGAATGGTTCTGATTTGTATGAGATATGGGAGCATAAGGCACTGATGATATTTCAGTAGAATAATCTCTTTGATATGGAATATTTTTGATATTTTTTATGTAGGGAAAAGTGTTTATGGTGGGGATTTTGTAACATCTAGTTACATTATTTGAGGTACTTCTTGAATCTTGTTTTGTTTCCTTTTTATTTGGGGATGTTTTCGTATTTTAAAGGATAGAGATAAATTGTTGGGTAAAATGATCTAAAGTTTTTTTATATGTTTTTTTTATGAATGTAGTTTGGGTTTAAATGTGAAAATGGATTTATAGGGATTAGTTTGTGTTGTAGTTGAATTAGAATCTTTATGGGAAATTTTGTAGGGGCTACTACTAAGAACTTATTGAAAAAGAAATTTATGCTTTAAATACTTGTTTTATAATGATAAATTGTTTGGACACAATACATGAGAATGTATTATGGCGAAAATTGATTTACACCATAAAATATGAACATGTGGCGTAAGAGTGGCTTATGCCATAAAAATAGGACTTACGCCATAAATTCATTGCCTGGTGTGTTTTTAATCTGAGGGGAATCCTCTTTTAGCATTTGAGAAACATGATACATTTATGCCATAAACCCTAAATTTACAAGGTAATTTCCTCATGATCAGATATTTTATGTGTTCTTATCACCTAATTTAAGTTTTCATTCCACAAGTGCTCCTCCTGAGAACATTATTATTCCTACCATGTGCAGGGGTAACTCCATCTATTCTGGACATCTTGGTTTGTAGTTTTATCTCCTACATGTTTACTCAATTTTTTTATCCTTCCATACACTATACTTTAGTTACAATGTTGTGATTTCATGATTTATGATTGAATCAGAGTTGACCATGATGGTTTTTGATCTATGATTTCCTTGTTGATCTCCTTCAGCGTCATTATTCATTGGCATTTCCTATTGTGGATGTTGATTTGATCATTGATTAAAGTTAGGTGGTTCTATAAGATTTTGACCTAATATTGGAAACATTATTTTCTTTATTGAATTGAAATGAGTTTTTAAATGATTTTAAAACCCATATTTTGGAAAATTTATGCTTTATTTTTTAAATAGAATGGAAGTTGTGAAAAAACTCCCTGTTTTTATATAATTTAAATTATTGGGTGGATTTCAGAAATTTGATGGCTTGATATGAGAATTGATTTGATGAAATGATTTTACTTTGAACCTTAAAATAAATAAATTAAATTTAAATATGATTATAAAAGGAATGAATTAATGAAAACCTATGATTTGGTTTTGAAATGAGAAAGTCTTGATTAAAATGAAAATTGGGAAATTTTGTTCTGAACTAATTTTAAATGATTGATATCCCCATGATTGATTGATTTATTAAAGAACATGTGAGCCTGGGAAGTTTTAGGCAATTTTTAAAAGAAAACTAGGGTATGACCCACTATAAATGGTTTGATGATGACAACACTAACATAAACTTACTATGACATGATTACCTCTATGGGGAGTTGAGTCACGATGGCCTGAGTCATAGGATGTGTGCACACATTTAGATGAGATCTCTAATTGAGTAGTGTAAGTATTATATTACCAAAAACTAATGTACCACTGGGCTTATTACATGGTGCTATAATATATTTTATTTTATGATTACATACCATTAATTATTTAAATATTTTATTCATTCCAACTACTTAATATAAATTTTTTATATAAATTTTTTATTAAATCATGTTTGGATATATCTTCCATATTTTGATTATGAAAGCATGTTTTGTCGAGAATATGTAAATTACATGCAATAAATTATTTTATTTAAATTGAAATCATAGTTGGATTAATTATTATGGAATTGATTATGGAGAACTTGGTGAGACCCTACTAGGATGTTTAGATCACACCCTACCTTTTCATTTACATATTTGTAGATTATGTTATGATAAGTATAGGTAAAGGTAAGGCACAACTTGGGAGTGGTTTATAAGCTAGATCTTTGAGAATCTGGAGTGATGATGGGGATCAGTGGAGCTATATTCCACTTGTTACATAGGGTTTATGATATTTTTCTTAGATATGATGTAAACTTTTTTGGGTTGATGTACTATTGGGTATCATTTTACATGTTTGTCTCTGGTGTTTCCTACCTTTGAATTTTTTATAAGACTAACATTTATATTTTCCACCATTTTTTGTGGGAAAAATTATTCCCTCCTTATTATTGTATGACACAATCTACTATTCATCAACTCCTAGGGATCAAGAATTCCCTTCAAGCCATGTCAAAACCATATAGGGTATCAATGTACGAGGGTATCCTGGATGGTTCATGATAATAATTAATTATTATATTTTCATATTTTTAAAAAATATAAGTGTTTCCTCTCCCTCACTTATAAATGGACACCTTGTACCCTCTTTTATCTATGCTTCAAGATCCTCTTAGATCAGCCAAAACCAACTCTAATCCCTTACTAACATCCATCTCTATATCATAGAGTTAATAAATTAATAAAAATACCATACAAAAAAGTATTTAGGTATAAACCTAAGGAGGTTTTATGAATATGAGGAAAATAAAGAACATACGTGATGGGTCAGACTCTAGGTAAGGGACACTTTACCTTAAAATATCATTTTAAATGTTTTAAAGATTTATTTTCAAAATATTTTTCCTCCATTTTTAAAATTATTTTTATGTATTTTTTTAAATATAGATAAATGGATTCTAAATCACACTTTATCCATTTTTAATTTCTTCCAAAGGTTTTTAAAACTAATCATTTTATGTATTTTATATGTAACATTTTGAATTTTTTTACAACAAAAATTAATGTTCTATTTTAACATATATCGAATCATTGGATTTTCCCACCACAAAAACAATTATTTTATATTTGGATTCATTTAAATTCTTCCATGTTTTCATTAAAGAAAAACATTTCTTCCCTTTGTTCTAGGTATTTTAGTTTTAAAAATAGGTTTTAATGGAATGAGATATATCAATATTCGAATATGTTTTGATTATGGGTTAAAAAGTATATTTTTATGAGTTTGATGATAGAAATGAAATATTTTATATGTTTAATGAATGTTATGGTCCTTAACAATTGTTTAAGATGATGATTGTGCATGATATATATATATATTCAATGCATTGGTTAATGATTATTTTATTTTAAGAATTATATTGGAATTAAATGAATAGGTTATTCCATTTGTAAGGGGTCTTGTAAGGGTTATATAAAGATTATGTCTCAAGGAACATGGAATACTTTTCTATGATTTCTAATGAGTTTTCATGGAAATATTTTTATTTCATAGTTTATTATAATTATATTTTAATTAAAGTAATTATTATAACCTTTATAAGTAAAACAATATGTTTTAAGAATTTTTTTATGGGTTCTCAAGTTATCTGAGAAACCCTCGGGATTATGATTTTTCCTTTATATTTTATTATAAAGTGTTTTCATAAAAACTTTGGGTAGTAAATATGATTTCATGTTTAAGTAAATGATTATTTGAGCTCAAAGTTTTTATGTTAATGCAAAACTATCTTATATGATCTCATGGTTTTGAAATGGACTAGTAGGTTTTTTTCTTCCTTTTCATATGTCCCCTATTGAGCTTTATGTTATCATACCATGTTTTAAAATTTTTCTCATAGGGTTTAAGGATGAGTGAGAATAAAGATGAAGTTAAGTTGAATAATCGATAAGATTTGTCCTGAATAAAAAACATATTTTATTTTAAAAGCATTTTATTTTGGAAAAAATGGATACTTAATGGAAGTGTCCGATTTGTAATATATAGGTTTGTTATGTGAAATTTAGGATCAAATTATCTAAAATTATAAACGTGAAAAGGTCTTTAGGGATGAAAAAAATAATTCTTTATTTAAAACTCAATATTATGTAATGTGTTATGGTTGGGTCCTAATATCATTCATAATTTGGATGTCAATTCCAAATCATATAAGAATACTAAATAGTTTAAAGAAAATTAATCCCAAATATCATGTCTTACTCCATTACATAAAATATCCCTTATTTCAATATACAAAATGGAACATTTATAATGCACAACCAATTAAAGAAAAGGAAATCATAAGTGGCCAATTTGGATGATGCGACAAGGTAAGCTAAATAAAATTAAATAAAAAACATACCTATATGTGACTTCACAATTCAATATCTATCCTCAAACAAAAAATTCTCCACAATCAATCAAGATCTTGAAGATAACCTAAAATTTTAATGGGTGTGAGCATGAAGGGCCAATATGAGTGTCAAGGAAAACCACAAACCATTAATATCCTTTAAATAAAATATTCATTTAAAGATAGTTTGAATTTCATTATTAAAAATAGGAATTTCAACCATAATCACATTAATCTAATATCATTTCCATGATCATTTTATAAACGTCACTTTTTTATATTCTTGAAATTAAAAGAATCACTTTTAAATAATTTTTAGGGCTAAAGACTCCTTTATTAAAAAAATTCACTTGAAAACTACTTTTAAACCACCTTTATAATTTGTTTTCCAATACACGTTAGAACATAGTGATCACTTATGAGAGTTACCCTCAATTAGTGGAATGAAACTTTAATTACTTCAATAGTGTAGGTGTCATGTTTACTTTACTATCATAACTAGTGGTAGGGGAACCTAATCCTAATCTAATCCATCCCATCCAAGTATTCGTTCATCCCATGAGGTTTTAATAATATCATACCACATCACTTAAAATTATTAAACACCAAAATCATAGAAAAACATTAAATAACTAAGAGTGGGTTCAAAATCACACATCCAACTTATTAAGAGGTGAAGACTGAGCCTCATAGGAATTCTCTTAGAATTATAATTTATAAAACTAATTAAAATAAAATTTCACAACCTAATAGAATACTCCAAATCCTATAATAGATCTCAAACCCCCATTTTAAAATACAAGCACACCCATAATAAATCATTTTGAATTAGAGAACCACTTAGTTTTTTCAAAATCCTTTTTATAAAATCTAACCAGTAAATTAAAAAAACATAGTGCATAAGGAATTTGATAAAAAATTCCAAAACTATACATTTTAATATAAAAAACTTTGGTATTTATTAAAAATCGAGTGAAATCCATGCTTTCATCCTAGGGATTCCATCAATATATTTGATACTATTATTAAAATCTCAAATCATGTATTAAAAGAATGACCAATTAATTATTCCAAAATTTAAAGATAATTGCAAGGGGTGGCCTACCTCAATCAAGTGTGAAGATAAAGATACCCTCATATAATGAAGGAAGGAGCCTAACTAAAAATATATAGGCCCAAATTATAATAAATATAATTTATTTAGAACTATAACCCCACCTAGGCTTTGGATAGGGTGATGCACAATGAGGGGAAGGAGAGAAGAATGTGAGAAAGAGGAGAAAATAGGGAATATAAGAATAGGAAACAATGACCTGGGATGAATTCAATTGATATTTCTAAGAGAGACAACTCAAAAAAGTAGGAAAATAGGAGGGGTGCACCTGGGGGGACTCTGGTCATGCATCGCCTGAAGAAAAGGTAGGAGGGGAAATGGGAGATTATTTTTAGTTAAATATAGAGACTGGTAATTTAGCTATTTCAAAAAAAATACCCAAGTGAATTGAATGGTTTTTCTCCTCTATTATCCAAAATATGAGCCAACCATGCAAGCCTCACTAAAGGATCTGAAGTAAGGTTCATGGGAATATTGCATGGTTAAACTAATCATGCACTACATATGCAGCCGACTCTACTAAAAAATACATGCCTTTAACATGATTTTCACATAGTTAGTAATAACAATTAACTAACTATGTGACATGCACTATATGAAAAAAAATTCAATATCTAAATTGGATTCATCCTATAATGAAAGAGAAACAATAAATATTCAAAAATAAATAAATTAATTAAACTAATAAAGGTAAAATATGTTCAATGTGTGACGGAATTCATCACATGCCATTGATTTAGTATATGTACACAGAACAAGTCCCTCATCCCAGTATTTAAACACATCATATGTGACTCAAATAATCATGTCCATGCATTTCTTTATTCTACTTTAATCAAGGGACATATTTCTTTACTTTTTATACAAGTAGAAAAATATCATCTTGGTTGTGCTCCAAATGAATACATAATCATCAACATACCCAACCACCCCCTAATTGTATAATTAACTATTGACTTTCATAAGAATGGTATAATGTTTTGAAGGCTATTATTCTACTTATATAACTTACCTAAGGTAATAAGGATTTGTAATAAGTGTATATCCTTAAGTATATTAATGATTATATGAAATTCTATGGGATGAACTATGACAGATCAGTCTAAGTAAGAAGTCTATACTTATTACCTCATAAATATATTCTTTTTATCTCATGTAAAACCCTTTATAATGGTTACAAGGCATTATTTATGCTAATATAAACATATCACCACAACCCATATTAATTTTTAATGACCATTGATTAAGGACAACACAAAATTATACTTTGAGGAGTTAATATCATTCAATTATTCATATTTAAATAAACTATAATAGGAATTAATGAAAGATAATGGAGGTTTCCTTTTATTAAAAAAAATGATAAATTTTATATTATTATAAATATTTTAAGAATATTTAACAAAAACCTATAAAATAACTTGCCTATTATATCATATATGATAGTCTTATAGGTAATATTTCTTATTTTTTCGGCATTACCAGGGGTTTTGTTACCTCATTATACCTATATATAACTATTTACACATCTCTATGTGAACATATGACAAAACGCTCCCACTAAACTATTTAGTGAGTACCATCTATGAGGAAATAAAGTTTTAATAATTGTGAAACTTAGAAATTATATACCTAATGCTCAACTTTTGAATATATTAAATTTGGCATTCATTTTTTTATGATAACTAAATGTAATTATTTACATTTTACTTTACCATCACATATACTAAACTCATTAGGATATTATATGAAAAACACTTTAGTTTTAGACTACTAATATGTCATAAACCAACTAGGGTCACCACTATACTGGGAATCCAAGCTGGCCCATGACATACCTGACGGGTGTTCCTGATCACCCCAAGCTAGTAACTAGTTTCAAGGTATCAAAGAGTAATCAAAGGAAATTATTTCACCCTTGATAAATAAATAAACACATCCAATAATATTATGAAAAATAATAAGTAAATTAACAAGAGACTAGATAATAAAGAAATAGTATCTCATAAACTAAATGATAATAAATAAGCATTATAATACATGAATAAAACAGATCCAGGCTATCAGGGTTGACACATATACATCCCCAAAATATAGAAAAATGAAAACCCAAAATAATTGATACCATAATCTCTATTTTACCCTTTTTCACTATCCACATACCAATTCAACTATCATATACAACATAAACATCCCAGACTATAAGACCGATGTCATTCCACTTGAAAGAAAACCATAAAAACAACATTCACCAAATGATGTATGTAGGATATGGGTGAAATTGATCCCAGTAAGATCCAACCAAGGAGTTCATACAATTTTATTATAGTTTAAAATACAATAAAATTTTTACTCACAAGTGTATAAAATATAATATCACATTCAACTCTTTTTAACAAAATCCCATTTATTCACATTAAATGAAAATAATCACTTAAATAAATTCATGGGCCTTGAACACTTTTAAATTATAATCACTCATTTTTCAACCAATTTTAATGATAACTTTATAAATACCATTTTTAATCACTTTAGAGACATTTTTAATAAAAAAATTAAACGAACATAATAATAAAAAACTAGGGAATTGAATGTAAAATCATGAAAATAAGGAACATCGCCCTAGGTGACATTATAACTAGGGAAGAAAAGAATATAATTTCATAAAGGAATAAAATTAAGTAAAAATCATAAAATCATAAAAATCTCATGATGTGATACTAGATAAACTTAGGTTGGAATCATTTATAGGCCTATCAATGCATTCTTAAGTTTATAACGAGCTAGATGATCTAAACTATCCACATCAGTGGCACTCCTTTATGGCCTCTAATACCATAAGGAATGTAGTCCATATAATTATATATATATAGTAACTATATCTCATCCCTCACTAATATAGCTAGGATTTTTTATATGGGAATTAATAATAGGTGATTAATTAAACACATCAAATAATCAAAAGTAATTAATCTCATCTCACCTCTAATGCACTCACAAGAAACAACCCCTTTTAAAATTCCATATATATTCCAATATAATAATAAGAATTACCCATGGTTCATAGTCTATAAAAAAACAATAAACAATATCCCCATAGGTTTTACAGTTAAATAATGGGATCTAGAGGGTCTCACACACACAGAACATTTAAAAACCATTCAAAATTGTTAAATATTCCTTCATTAAAAGGGCTCAAAATTCCAAGTCACATATCAAAATTTAAAATTCCATTTGAAATTATTATTTATAACCAATCCAATAAAAACCTTTCCACAAACCTATTTCAAAATAGTAGTTATTTATTCCATTTTAGGATCTAAACCAAGAAACCATTCCATTTCTAATCCTTCATCCCAATCTAGGTCAAACCCATTTTAAAAAATCTAATTAGCATAAAACAAACCATTAAAATCCTTTTTAAATAAATTAGAACTTCAATCACATTTTAGAAACCAAAAAATCCATAATTACCATTTATACCAAGTTAAAACCCACCAAAAGTAATTTAGGATTTTAAAATAACTAATACATATAGATATAAAGTAATTAATAAAAAAATTTAAAACATCAAGAACTTAATGTCATTCTATTTTATGGAAACATAGAAAAAAACCTATCTTAGTTAAACACTAATAAAACTAGATTTCATCACCTATGATGGTATATGTTCAAACAAGCATCAAAGAATATCCTACAAGACATAACACCACAAGAAACTAAATTAAAATCACACTTAAATCATAAATTATCTCGAAATCCATCTTAGGTTTCATGGGATAAAGTTCAAACCAAGAAAAAGGGGTATATAGGAATAGATAATAGAAATAAGAGATAAGGAGGATTCTTACCTTGATAAATCATAATGAAATAGAAGTGGAGGATCCAAACATTAAAATATAATATGGGGGAGGAACTCCCCTTGTGCACCCAATATTTAACCAATATAAGAGGATGAAAAATATGTGTGATCACCCATATAATCTAAAATGGTTAAAAGATAGAAAACTAAATTTTAAACACTTAAAAAATATTAATGGTTTTGTCGAATGATTTAGTAAACCATGTGGTTGACACTAGATACCCAAAAATCACTTGTAGGGTTTGGACATATGGTTAATCTTAATCATGCACCAATCGTGAAATTAACTCCCAATAGAAAATTTGATCCAAAAAAATTATATTAAAAGTCACAAAAATCATGTGATACCCATGAAAAACAAACCATGAATATTCAAAATGAACTGGGAAATAATCTACATAGGTTCCACCACATGGTTTCTCCCAAATCATGTGCATAAGGAATAATTATAAAAAAACTAAATCTCAAGACTAATAAAAATTTAAATTACCCCAAAAAATTAATTAAAATTATATAAAATTAATATTCCTACTGTGACATATGGTGTGATAAACACTCCACCATTACACTTTATTCCCCCCAAAAGTTATTAGTAAAAATGGAAGTAACTGGAAACAAGTCCTCACCACACCGTATAGATTGAGGTGGGTAGGAAGGAAGATCAAACCATGGAGGAAATCCTAAAGGATAAACCACCTAATGTAAAAAAACCTATCAAACAAAGTAGAAGAGTCCATAAACATCATACAATATTACCAAGAAAATCTCTACGTGATCACAAAGAAAGATCTTAAGAGTGATAAAGACCAAGAATGGGTCTCCCTACCATTTAACAGTTCTCTAAATGGTGTGATGAGAGGAAAATAGTAAAACACAAAAAAATACAAATCAACCACCATAAGGATCCATATACAAGAATTAATCTTAGAATAAATTAATTCACTAAGAAACGAATTACTCCCAAGGAACCCTATCTAAGTCACATGGTGAATTCATCTCAAAGGAAACTCAACATCCAAAACGAAAAACCATCACCAAGAACAACAAAAATCTCATCCACAAAATATAAAAAGAATAAATCATAAACCTTCCACAAAATTGAACAATATGGGTTATAGATCCCTATTCACAGTACTCAATAGGTAAACTAGGATATAAACTTAAAACATTATCCCATGAAGAACCCAACAAATATATAACTCATAAGTGCTCAATAGACCAAAGAAAATTACAAAAAATAGGCTCGATCTACCACCTGAACCAGCACCTATCTTATCCCGTAACTAGGCCTGAAAAAGTGTTCTTAATCCCTAAATGCATGAAACTAGTTCCTGGTCATCAAGGATAAAACCTTTTGAATTATTTCACCCTATAAATCATATTAACAACTAGGGATTTAAACTATAAATCCAATATGAACCATCTTTAACTTGGATATCCATTACATTAAAATAATAGAAAAAATATAAAGAAAACAAATTAATTATAGTAACTCACAACATGAGTAATAAAACAACTCATACATAACATTCAATCAAAAAATAAACATAATGAAAAAAATCTATATACAAAAAAATAAATGTATGACCTATAATGCTAATACATAAGCATCTCAAAAGAAAAAAAAACAAAAAAAAACAACCCAAACGTTAAAAAACCATCACCTTGTGACCCATGATCACTCACCATGTCCCAACCTGACCATAAATAGTCCAAACTAAATCAAAAATATAAAAAATACATAAACAAGTAATCTGAGATAAAATATGAGATCTATATACACTAAATTGTGTGTGTAAGGTATGAGAAAAACACACCAAAAATATTTCACCAAATTGTTCATGCCATTTCCTTTCAAAAGACCATTTCATTAATTCTACTTTAAATATAAATATAAAATAGGGCTCTCAGACTCCATTTTAAATAAATCAAAATATCATTCCATAAATGGTTTTTATATAATGTTTCCTCTAATTTAAAAGTGAAAGGTAGAACCAAATTATTTTCATAAAACAATTTTAAATATAAAAGAGGACCCTTTATTAAAAACCATTAAAATAGACCAAAACCCAATTTATCTTTCCAAAAAATTTCTCAAAAACCATTTTATTATAAAAAACTCCCCTTTAATTTCAAATACCACTTTCCTTAATCCTTTTACAAATCAAATTGAAAGTAAATAAAACCATAACTTAAAAAGGAACACCTAGTACCTAATATGAATAAAACTGCCCAAACACCAAAATAAGATAATAATATCATGAATAGTCAAAAAATAGAGGATTCACACATAGTATATATATCAAGATTACTTAATTAATCCTAAAAATCATATGGCATCATGATAAACCCATAGGGCTCAAACTATAATGACATTGGACCATGTATCATCATGAACACTCTATATAGAGGTGCCCTGGTGCAACCAAGACTTGGCATTCATTAACACTTTGTGTTACCAATCAAAATTAATCCCTTAGGGGGAAACAAATATCCTAGGGAATTATTTTCATGAACCAACTCGATCTTCCACTTGAACCGGAACCCAAGCTGATCTGCCACTAGCCTTAAGGGTGTTTCTGATCCCCATGGGCTGGAAACTAGTGCTATGGAATATAAGGAATATACTTGGGAATGATTTATTCAATAATAAAATAGTTAAATAAGTAGTGAAACTTCAATAAAAATTATGAAATGACCATTCTATTTTTCAGGTGTCCATGCCAAAATCAATAAGTTTAAAACAAGTAGTGTAAACAATTTAAACAATTTATAGAAAAATCTATTCAATTCCACATCTCACCTCCTAATCCCTAGAAAACAATAGCCCATGTTATTAAACAACCAAAATTCCACATATATAATACATCACTATATAAATAAGGGAAAATAAATAATTATGGTGGATTTAGTCAATTAAGTAAGGATGCTAAATAAAAAAAATAAAAAAACTGAACTCTATATCCCCACAAGTATCTTACCAATAACGATGTTATACACACCCCAGGAGTGATCACGAGCTAAATCCAAAACCTGAATATGAAATCTATAAAAATAGGAATGAGAATAAACATTCCCAGTAAGTCACCACCAACATTACCACAAACCTAACCATTAATCTCAAATCCATTTTCAAGCTAGTTTAAAATATAATAAGAAAATAGTTTCTTTATTCTTAATTAAATTAAAATCTATAACACGTCTAGATAGTTTTATAAAAATTCCTATTTATTTTTCTTAAATGAAAATAATGACTTGAAAACATTTCTATGTAAATAATAAATTCCATGAAAGATAACCCCTCTTCCATTTCAAAAGTTCCTTTTAAAACATTTCCTAAAATGATTTTTAAAACCAACACACATTGCATGAATAAAAATATCAATCATTGGATTTTCATACTAAATGAAATAATAACTAGGAATAAAAGAAATTAAAAAATTATTCTACACAATTGAATCAACCAGGGGATAAATGTAAGTAAAATAAATCCTATATATCAAAAGAACCAAAAAAAGTAATTTGTGCCATGTAATCTACCATATGGTTACTAAGGCTAGGTTACCTATAAATTCATCACTTACCAGGGTTGTTCCCCCAATTAGTGGAATGTTTCTAATATCACATTACTAGCCATTGAGGGTTCCACTTCTACTTCACTAGCATAGATAGTGGTGGTGGAACCCCACATCCTCTAATTAAACCTACCCTAGCACCTAGGTTTCCATTACCAAAACAAAATTGATGGTGATAAAAAATCCTCAGAAGTCAAAACAAGCACTCTAGAGTATAATAGATGAATCACTATCACCTCTAGGTTCCTCTCAGCAAATAGCCACTGAAAACCTTCACCCAATCTCTTCATACATCAAACACCACCCATTAAAGGTAATTAATCATAGGGGATTAAAGAGGATTCCACACACCCATAATTTTTAAACGACTTAAATGTGACAAAAAATACTTTTTGAAAACCAACTTGGGATGTCAGGTCCTTTATAAATTTAAAAATAATTTATAAAACTTTTATTAAATAAATTTCATTTAAAACCACCCCTGAAATCCATTTAATAATTACTCTATATTTTATAAAAAATCCTTAAAGTTTGAAACATCATTCCTTGATTTATCCCATAACCAAAATAGGGTCAAAACACCTATGAACGTCATTTTTATTCAAAAAAAATCCTTAAATAATTTATTAATACTTGAAATTTAAATTACCACTTGTAATAAAAAGTAAAACCTTTGAAAAATAAATTTAAAAACCAAAATCATCTTTAATGACATCAATATAATTTTTAAAAATCCATTTAGGTAATATAATAAAAATTGGTATGCGTGGCTAAATGAAACCAGATATGAAACATCCATTAAAATAGACAACCCTTCCAATTTATTTTAAATCCAAGGTAAAATCAAATTTTATTCTTAAAAATCAAATAAATACATGTAGTACTATAATTATAAAATTAAAACATGAATTTGAAACTCAATAAAACGATGGTTATAAAATTAAAATTTAGGACATGGGGAAAAATTATCTCGAATCAAAGTTGAATGACATGGAACTTTAAATATAGGGTAAAAAGAGGTTGAAGAAGACATTACATGCCCAAGATTCAAATGAATCACAATAATCAGGTTAAAATAACACCCAAGGGTTTTAATAAGATATTTTTTTGATGGGTGAAGAAGAAAATAGTATAATAGGAATAAGAGAGAAAATATGAGTCCGAACCTTAGAGATATGACTTGAAATTAGGAATAAATGATGATGAATTTCCATGAGAGAGGAGGGATCATAGGGGGGTCTCATGAGAATGGGTTCATGGATAGGGGTCATTTGAATGAGGGGTATAGGAAATATGGTATTTATGTTTTAAAATTCTGGAGGGGCTGAAGTGGAATTTCCCAAAAAAACTAGGCATGGACCATGGTTTGGTCATGAGTTTTAGTAAACTATGCAATAAACATGTTAAGGATATTGGAACCACTAAATAATTCCACATGTTTTCCCCTATTTCCATTCATATTTTGACTAACCACGTGCTAATGGTGCTAAATAGAACTATAAAGATGCAATCCCAAATGGATGGTTGTTGCATGGTTACTCCAAATCATGCGAGTTAACAGTGTGACACCCAATAGGTGACCAAAAATTTAAATTCCAACTAAAATATTTACCAAGACATATAATAAACCATAATGACATGAAATAATATAAAATAAAATACCATAATCACACATGGATATGATAACTAGCCGTTGAGTTCCACCACACTAGTGTAACATACATCCGAGACTTCTATTAGCTACCTAGGTTACTATGAAAAGTAAAGGTAGAGATGAGAAAAAACATGATAACAACCCATCATATATTAAAATAAAACATATACAATAAAACTCACCTCACCTAATATACCCATTCAATAAATATCCCCTTTCTACATCCATGCATAATCATTTATAAACACACTATATTAATAACATTCCCCTCAAGGGGTGTCCCAATCCATAACAACCAATCAAATAAATGGGACTCAATTGACGGACTCACACATTTCAGAAAACACTTCAAAGGTTCAAAACATGTCTTAACAAATATATGCTCATAATGTCAATCCACTTTACCCACACACATAAACAATCTTAAATCACACTTCAAATATCACTTATCACTCAATCCATATAAAACCACATTTGGAAATCAATTTTAGAAAACAAATCAACTCCATAAATTCTAAATGTTTTCAAAGTAAAACCACATTTTCACTCAATTTGTGACCCAAAAAGGGTCAAAACTCTTTAAATATTACTCCTAATTAAAAAAAATATATTGTTCATAATTTATAAACACTTTGAAATTAAAAACAATACTTTATAAATCAATAAAAACCATTTAAAACCATTATTATAAGTGATCCACCCCTTTAAAATAATTATAAAATTCACTAACACTATCACATGTAGAAATAATTTCATCAAAGAGGAATTTTAAATTCTTAAGAATTCAATAACATGGAATTTAAAATAAACACACACAAAAACTAACTTCAAATTAGGTGGAACCATTTGGAATAAATTATTAAACATGTTTCCTACAATGGAGAATGCTCAACCAAGAATTAAAACAGCCTATATCACCCCTAGAAACCAAAACCATAGGTTATAACACACCCAAAACCCTATTCATGTTTGAAAGGTCCTATTAGGGTTCTTAGGAGTCATCTAAACCAATAAATTATGAAGAAAAAGAAGATAAAGGAAGTAAGTAGAATACCAATGGATGGATTTCCTATGATGAATTCATTTAAAATTAGAGGGAGGATAAATATCGAAGGAAGGGGAGATGAGAGATCACATGGTGAAACTCATGTCATATAAAAAAGAGGAGAATAAAATTAGGGGTTTCGAATTTAATAAATTCAAGGGAAAATTAGTCATTTCACACTAAATAAAAAATAGTTATACCACATGGTTTTCCAAACTATTCTCTAACTATGCATATGGTGTTGTCTCAACTACAACAAATATCCTTGTTTCCTCAAAAAATTTCCACTAACTATACACTCACATATGTACCTTTACACTCACACATATAATACTTGCATATTTTCCCTATGTATAACATGTTTTGAACAAAACCATGTGTTATACATGCAGGATAAACCATACATGTTCAAAATAAACTCAAAAACTCCCTTGATAAGGGTAACCCCATGGTTTCCCAAAAACTTTTCATGAAAACCATGAATAGAGGAAAAATTTATAGGAATTAGAAATTTCTATGTCTAAACATAAAAAATTTAAATTAACTCAGTATAATTTAAATTAATATAAAATAATAAACAATAGTGATAAGAGGGTGTCACAATTCTCCTCATCATACCACTTTTCCCCCTATAAATTCAATGATCGTAGTAAAAGAACAGAAAAACAAAAAACCAAATCACCTACCAATGAGGAGGGAGGGTTAGGAAAGGATCATAAGGATTCTATGATAAGGACAACCTCTCACACACTTGACTCCTTAAACAATGTGGTAGAATTCCCAACATGAATGAATATATTCAAGGATAACTAACTCATAATCAACAAACACAAAACCCTCAGAAGGTGGAGACCTACTTTATATTTTCCCACCATTTAGAATTAATCTAAAGTGGTGTAAATAATGGAAAATGCATCTCATAGAAACCATAAAAGTGAGTGTTAGCTAAGAACCATGATTCCTCAAACATTTTCAAAGGAACCACTACAACCATTAACCACAATCGAGCATAATGAAATAGTATCACATCCACAAAATTATACCAACCCAAATAACAAACTAAATAGTCATAAAAAAAGGTCACATAAATTCACCAAGCATCATATCATAAAAAGGGGAGAGAAACTACAAACAAAACATGCCTCATTAAGAAACAAATTGGGTATAGAACTTGGGTCATGACTGAATGGAAGGGAAATATAGGATCTCGTACCTGAGTTACTATCCCATGGTGAACCAAACAATAAATCAAACACTTGATAGTTCATAATCTCATCCAATGTTACATCCGACCTAGTCACCTAAACCACGTGTACCCAATACTCACCTATGTCTAATCCAAGTAATATCTAACTATATTAATCATCACACACAAACCTCAATAAATAAGTGCTAAAATCAATGCATAAGTTCAAATAAAAAATCATCCACACCTCACAAAAAAGGAACCACAAGTATCAAGGAACTCATCTAACCAAGACAATCATAGAAACCTAAATACATCTAAAAAATCAAGAGAACCAACCCAAAATATTTTATAATCACCCAAAATTACTCTATAAGACTTAAACTACTAGATTTATAAAGATGATTTAACCATCTAAAGAACTATAAACACTATGAAAGAGAAGGTAGTAACTAAAAAAAGTTCCCAAATTAAAAGACATCTTGGATCAACCACTCTGTTCAAAGTCTAAAAAAATCCATCCACTAAAAGTGACACACCTAGATAACAAAAATATAACCTAAAGTCTTGACCTCAAAATTATATTGGCCTCCTTATCTCAAGACTCTTCTAGGATCCATAATGAAGAAACATAAAACTTGATCCTTACTTACTCATGTTTCCAAACCAATCCCTAAAGTCATAATTTACACCAAGGGGAAAAATAAAAACTCAAAATCCAATGGAAAAAACATATAACAAAACATCATTAGAATATACAAGGGTTTAAAAATCATTTTCAAAAGATTCATATTCTTTCAAGGAACTTTCATAACCCTTGAAACCATTTCATGTTTTAAAAAAATCCAAAAAAATACCTTTCCTTAAAACCATTGAATTTCATAAAGGTTTCACAAATACACCCATATACTTTTAAAACATCCAACTTACTTCATGTTAGGAAAAAATCCCTCAAGGTGTCCTCTCAGTATGTTTTGGGTGTGGTTGTGTTTTTTGAAAATCCAGATGACTAAAAATGAGTCTATTTGGTGTTTTCCATATATAGGTTTTTAAGGTGGTGTAGTTTCCCAGTGTTTGCCAAATTTTTGGGCCTCAAAATCAGGAGTTTGATGTTGGAAAAGGGAGGATTTATTCATAGGAGTGAACAATATGAATAACGTTGAAGAAAATTGGAAAAGGATGAGAACCGCGTACCACAATTCATGGGCTATGTACCATGTTCTAGGAATGGTATAAGGAGTGTTGAGAATGGTATGTGGAGCAGCGGGAACAGTACACCGAAGTGACACGCAAAACCAAAAACAGTTCATAGAGGAATGTGATGTGGTACATGGATGGCATGTCATTGAAGGAGGAGATTAACCACGTAGGAGAAAAGGTAATACATGGACCACATATGAAAAATGGTTCATGGGTGGCTTGCGGTTCGTGGTTGCAGAAGGATCGGTATGCAGTGAAGTCTAGATTTAAGATTTGGTAAATCTTAGATTATCGGATTTTGTAGGTATCTTTTCCTATATAAGAATTGCTAATCCCACTGATTATTGCTGAGACTGAATATAATTAGAGAACATATTTTTCATCTGGGATTTCAGAAAAGTCTGAAGGTGATTCATGAGGAAGAATTTCTTGAAATCTAAAGTGGTTAGCAAGGAATAAATTTTGCTGAAGGAGTTTGTGGGGATTCTTAACTCGCAAAAGAATACTCGGTACACTGAGGAGGAATCTCCGGTAAGTGAGAGACAGAATTATGAAAGTAGTATGTGGAGGGGTAGATCCAGTATGTGGAAGTGAATACAATCTGTGAAAAGATAATATTTTGTGTATAGAAGGCAGTTTATAGAGGTGGAAAGAAGGCAGCGTTACGCATGCAGTTAGCAAAGGTAGTTTGCAGACGAAGGGCAGTTCATAGCGACGACATCAGACATGGAGGAGGTGTTCTGCATACTAAACCCAGTACTCAGTATGCGGGAGAGGAAGGTGGTTTTTTATTTGCACAAGGAAGATTGAAAAAGATTCAAATTAGTTTGAAAAAGTATTTTCCAATGCCTAGTATTACTTGGGAAGGTGGAATTCATCTACGAGTGAAAAAGTAACTTTAACAGAGCATCTACCTACAGTTGAGGATGCGAGAATTCATGAAAATAAGGGACCTACATATTCATAAACTTTGTTTTACCTATAATTCAATAAACTATGTTTGGATTCCTCTCCAAGAGAAATGAGAGAAGGAAGAGGAAGGCAGTGACCCTTTCCATAAGCAGTGAGCCAGAGAAAGAGGCATAGGAAGTGACCCTTGGGGATGTAGTGAGCAGACCTTAAACTTTGTAAAGGCAGTGATCCTGGGAATAGAAGATCTAGCTCAAACATTGTACTCATTATTGGTAATGAGCCTTAGTTAATTCGGTACATCAGCACATTGTTGTTGTATGCTCCTTGGACATAGCCCAGTGAGGGTAAACCAAGTAAAAATCGTTGTGTTCTGTGCATGATTTCATATTTGTTCATATATTGCTATGGTAGGAAGAGATAATTGAGTTTTTTATAACAACGAAACAAGATCCGAACGAGAGAATGTTTTAATATGTCATACCCTGATTCACCCCCCTCTCAAGGTATTCGACCTAGTGGATCTAACACTTCAAAGCAAAAGTTTTATATCATTTTAGGCCATTTTGATTAATTGAACAATTTACCAAAAATCCATAATGAAATCAACCACTTATAAAAAAATTTAATTAAACATAGATACTCTTTTAAAAAATAATGACTCCTATATTCAAAAACTAATATGTTTCATATAAATCTCTTTTTATTTAAAAAAATCTAAATAAAAAAGAAAATATAAGTTAAAATACATTTAAAATGATTCATAACATTAAAAATTCGTTCATCCCCACACCAAATTGGTTTTGAAATTATATTACCCTATAGTGTTTAATTCTCCATTCAAAAATAAACTTTAAAAAACACAAAAACAACATTTCAAAACCAAATGTTAAATAATAAGAAACAAAAAATCAATTAATAACAATAATCAATAACATTAAGCCACCATAAAAACTCCCAAATTATCCTCACACCAATGCTAGACCCCATTAGAGTCAATTCAAAAAGTAAAGGAACCAAAACAAAAAATTTAGGGGAAAAAATTATATATGGTTTGGTTAATAACAAAATATCCACTATCATGGTTATAGACCCATATTCACGATCTCTATACAATTTTACATATTGTGCGATCTAACCATGAAGCTCTAGTTATCTTACCATTTTCACACCAAAATATCTAAGAAACCCTCATTATAATTGGTTCACTCAATGGGGATCAAAATACCACAATCTTATATCAAAACACATCAATAATAGTAAAAAATAACCTCAAATTTAAGATCATAACCTTAGATACCCATGGTAAATCAAGGCATGGGTGAGAAAATTTCACACCTGGATTTTCAATTCTATGCTTTGTTTCAAAACCTATTTTGGTTCTTAGCTTTCTCTTGGTTTCCAGGTGTTCCGGGTTTTAATTTTTGGTGTCTATTGTGTCATTGATCTATGACCTTAGTCTTGGGGTTTTTATATGGTACTTGTCATCCTATTTTTTCAAAGGAATGGTATGAAGTTGTGGTGGTTTGGAGTTGGATTAGTGACACTCCTAGTGGCACTACTTGTGGGGTAAGTTGTTGAGGCAGTTTGTACCCTTTAGTTGGATGAGTTTTGTGGTGAAAATGATGGTTTATTTTGAGACTTTTTCTCCCCTATCTGTGGACTATCTTTCCCCCTAGGTTTCCCCATTGGAACCCCCTGAAATTGAAGGCAAAACATCACTTTTTGGGTGGCCATAACAGGCTGCAAGGTTTGGCCACACAGTTTACTAAATCGTGCAGCCAAACCGTGAAAGGGTGGCCAGGTAATTAAAAAACATTTGTAATTCCCATTTTCCATTCTGTAATAAACTCAAATCCACCCATTTATTCCCCATTCAGTTCCATACCTCCATGGATAGCCTCCAAGGTCTCTCACCCTCCCTTGGAATTCATTTTTGAAGGGAGATTTGATGGGGTAAACTCCAAGATCATGCAAGTAAGTCTTTCTTTCTTTGATTTCTTCCCTTTCCTTAGGATTTATTTCACCATTTCATGAATTCTAAAATTTACACCAGCTAGGTTTCGTACCTAGGGTTTAACTTTGATCCTTTTTGTTAAAATATTTAAGTTTTAGGTTACTTTTCATTTCTTTGTGGTGTGATGGTAGTGCGGTTGATGTTTCACACCAGGATTTATGGGTTTTTACACTTTTGGTAGGTAGTTACATGTGTAATAATCCTAAGATGAGTTATATTTTCTTCATTTATATTTTTATCATGTTCTTCTTACATTATGTTTGGTATGGGAACCATTTTTGGTAGTTTTGATTAAGTGTTTAATTTCAAAGTTTCATATTTGTTTGAAAATGTGTGTTTTTCATGTGTATCTTTTGTGGTATTATTTGAGGTATTTTTATGAAACTTGATAATGGTTTAATAAATTTTTCTAGGTCTTACAATGATTTTTTGAAGTGGTATTGGTGAGATCTTGGCCTTGAAAGAGGGTTTTGAAATGGTTTTTGTGTGTAAAACATGGTTATACCCATTGGGTTTGTTTTATAAAAATTGAAAATGATTTAGTGAGTTAAAAAAGTGGAAAATGATGTACATGTACTGTTTTGGTGATTTTATTCACTTAAGATGTCTTTTTGAAAGGTAAAGAGGTTATTTAAGATGTCAAACAATTTTATAATGTTTTATAAATTTCTAAAGTGTTTTATTAAATTCTGATGTGGGTGTGAAACATGTTTGTGGGCTGTTTCGTGTGAGTTTGATAATAAAATGAATTTGAAGGTGAAAAAGGTATTATGTGAAATGTGAGTGGACTGTTATGTGATTTAGACTATCTTGGAAAGTTTTAGAAAAAATTGTTTAAAGGATTTTTTGAAGTGTTAAAGAGATTTGAAAAGTGTTGTGGGCTATTTTGGTGTGAGTATGATTTCAAAATGCCTTTGAATGAAAAAGGGGATTATGTGACTTGTGTGATATACATGTGGGATTTTTGGTGAATGTGTGATGTGGAAGTGGTATTTTCATGTGAAAATAATATTTCATGTTTTTTTGAACTTGTTTGAGCATAATAGGGAAACCAGGGTATCTAGGTGGGTGGGTGTGTACTAGTATGCTAGTGATCCCGTGGGGTTTGGCCTTAGTTTCACATAGAAAGTTTGATGCTGACAACACTAACTAAACTATTATGATGATATGGATGATGGGAGACCACTACGTTATGGGTATGATCCCTACTAGTGGCCCGTGTGCACGAGAACGAATATTGTGATGGTTGCTTTCACTGAAATACGAGGTACTTGGGACCCACAATGATCTAGTTCCTAGGGGTTATTTCCCATTTCTTGTGCTAATTAGATACTTTATACTAACCATTGGAATATGGTATGTTTGGCTGGAAAATTAAGTATCTTTGGATTTCATTTAAAAGTGTTGATTCTTTAAAATAGCCCACTTGAAAACTATTTTTATTTAACATTGCATCTTTTAGAAATTGTTACTAGCATTTCATGTTTTGAAAACCTGAATGCTTTTCATATTTTAATTTTTATCACATGAAATATCTTAGTTGTGGTATCTTACTGGGCTTTGGATCACACCCTACTTACACCTTTGGGTGTAAGTAGACTTGGTTATCTTTGTCGCAGGTTTGGGTATAGCTTTTTTTGCAAATGGTTTGGGTTTCTTGTCATCCTTCGTGATATCAGGTTATGGAGATGGCTTGAGGGCGATACCCCCTTTCCATGAGGAGGGTCTTGGTTTGTCCTTTTTGGTTTGGTACCTTTGTATTGGTATTTGAATGTTGTTTTAAATGGTGTAACTCAATTCTAAAATTTTGTAAAAGCTGGTCTGGAGATGGATTGAGGGCGGTTCCCCCTTGCCATGAGGACGGTCTTAGGCCATCCTTTTTGGTTTTTTACCATTGTATTGGTCTTTGAACATTTTTTTAAATGGTGTAACTCAATTCTGAAATTTTTTAAAAAATGGTTTGGTTTGAAAAATATAGATTTGGTCTATTGGATTTGTTTGTTGTTGCATGTTTATAAACTCGGGTAAATCATTCCCAACATTTATTTTATGATCACCGGGAACTTGTGCCCACTCGTGGGGATCGGGAACGCCCTTTTGGCCTTTTCACGGGCTGGGTCGGGTGTTGGTTTTGATGGCGACCATATTTGGTTCGTGACAAAAATGGTATCATAGGAGGTTTAGGTTAACTCTTTGGGTCATGTTATTTGCGAAAGAGTTAGGATAGTCTGGAGCTAGTATTTTTGGGACTTGACATTTAGGTTATGGGTAGTGTTCATGATGAGCACACCTCATGAAGGGATTCAAGTCACCATGGGATGTCCGGATTCATATGAGTCCTTTGGTTTTCTTGGTTTGATGATGATCTGGGGAAATGAAAAGAGAGTTGGGATAATGGTCTTAGTGAGCTTGTAGGGCCTGGAAATCCATGTGGAGCTAGGGATATTTCCCTAGAACACTCTCTATGAAATTCAAGTGATTGATATATGGACTCCAACCATATGTCCAATTCACCCACCAAAACTAGTTTCCCTCTCATTGTCTTGTGTCCTTTAGTTTTGAAATCTTAGAAGTTTTGTTTTAAAGAAAAAAAATGAAATGGTTTTAAGAAGCATAAAGTTTTTGTGAAATAATTTTCCAATAAATAGGGATGGGTTTTATTTGTGAGATGGTGGAACTAAATTTTCTGATTTTTTTTTTGAAATGGAAAATGGTGTGTTTACACCTCTTTTGAAAGCAGGAAATTATGATAAAGTTGGTTTTGAAAAAGTGTTTCCAATAGAGTTCTCTAAACTATTGAAAGGTGTTTTAATGGGATGAGATGTTTTGAAATTGATTTGAATATCTTGAAAGTTAATTTTCATTTGAATGATTGTACCTTTCTAAAAAGTTTTTAAGCTGTAAATTTGGATTTTTATTTCATGGTTAGCGGTCTTCAGAAAATGTAAGTATTGGTTGAATGATTTGGTTTTGAAAAGTGAAAATAAATTTTGTTTTAACCATTGGTATTTTTGTGAGAGACCACATGCCTGGGGTTATATGGGATGATGGATGGTTAATGGAACGACTGGATGAGTTTCAGGATTTATATGAGGAGGGTGCCTAGTGTAGCACAGAAACATGCATGTGTGTGGCCCATGTGGTACCATTGGTGGATACGCTAACCGCTGAACCGATTATTTTTAAAGAGATGACTTTAATGGAAAACATGATGTCTTGATGACTAGTTTGGGATGGTGTTTCTTATGGGTTTTGGGAAAAAAATTGTTGTGGGATGTTTTGAGTCTAAGAACCCCTCTTGTTTGAATGGTGTTTTGGGTTTGTGTTTGGTTGGTAAGCTAGGTTTAAGGGTTAGTTAGTGGTCTCCTTATGAGAAATGTTTCAGGATGCCTTTATAGTGGTTCCCCTCATGTGTTTGGATCTGGTTTTTGGCACGTTTTGACCAATGTACCACATTGTTTGGGTCCTTGTGTTCTCTCATTTGGTAAGGTATTCCCCCATTAAGGGTTATTGCACAACTAAAGTGCAACATAGATTGTTTCTCCATTGGAAAATCCTCCAGTTTATTAATATAGGGAATATTTTCTCAAGATTTATATAATCAGTCTACCCCTTTTCCTTTCTTGGTTTTTCAAATCCTCTTGTAGTAGGAGAGTGATCATGGAAGGTTGAAAGAGACCTTAGTTTCAAGTTACCTGATTCGTCGAAGGTGGAAGTGGTATGGGGTTGTCATTCCTGGATGATATCTAAGAGGGCCTCTGGGTCCTTCACAGTCTCTTCAAATCAGGGGTTCATGTTAAACTATCAGTGTGGGAAATCTGGTCATGAGAGGCTATTATGTCCACTTGTTGGAATTGTGTGTTTTTTGGGACATGGAATAAGGTCCATTCCCATGTATTGTTTCTATCAGTCGCAATGGTCATGTTTGGTGACTCCTTGTGATGTCATGTGCTCATTTTTCTGTAAAGGTGAAGTTGTAAAATCTTTTGTGAGTCTTTGTTTTGTTAGAAGTGTGTCTCATTTTGGGAAATATCAAAAACCATTGTTTAGAGGATGATGTTTCTATATATATTTTTCTTATTCTGTTTCTCATCCGAAGAAAACAAGGGGTGATATGTGTGCATATTCTAAGCCCTTGATTCAGAAAAATTTCAGGTTTTGGTAGAGTAAGTTCTTGAGTGTGTTGTGTCTTGGTGAACCCATATAGGATTGCGGTGTAGTTTTTTTGTAGCACTGAAAGAAGAAGTTTCATTCATGGGGTTTCCAAAACCTAATTGTGAGGCCAAAAATGCTTCATTCCTTTGAGCTCCAGCCATAGTTCTCAGAGAGAAGTTGGTGCGTAGTTAGGGGAAATCCTAGGGTCATTCAAAACCTTATACAAAGTCCTATCCTTAGTATGAAAGATAGGAATAGTTTAAACCCCTGGTGTAGTCATCTTTCTTTTTTTCCCATTCTATGGAAAGAGGTGGGAGGACCTTGTGTCTATGTTATCACCCAATGTAATTCCCTCCCCTTTGGTTTCCATTGAGTTTTTTGATAAAGGTTTGAGATTTTTATAGACAGGTTGAGTGCACGGTTTTCATATGGTTAGTAGTAACCGTGTTCCAACCTAGAAAACTGTGTGATAATAGACAATAGCTATCACATGATCTCCACATGGTCGTGTGCCTTGTCCCATGTAACCGTTCCAAGTTTCACCTTTGGACAGAATGCTCCGCATGGTTAGCGCACGGTTTCCCAAACCGTGTAGACTAACCATGCAGGCTTTCCAACTCTTTAAATTTTGGGGTATTTTTGTTCCAAATTATTCTAGTTGGTTAAGATGATTGGTTATTATGTAGGGGAGACCCAATATGAGTCTCATTTAAGTTATTTTGGAAATTTCTAATGGAATTATACCCCTTATACTAGGGAGTCCATTCGGACCTCCCCCTATTAGTGTCTTGATCCTGTCTCGGGAAAAATTCAAGTTGTATCTTATGGTGGGGATCCCATTTGTGTCTCCCCATAATATTAACTAAGATTTGTACTTGGTCTTAGAATAATGGTAGGTAGTCTCATTCTGAGATATCTAGCAACCAACATCTTCCATGGGTAAACGTTGGGATTGGAGAGTGCCCGATAGTTTGGTTAAAGCAAGGTAAGTGTAACCTTGTTCGTTGTTGTTGTTCATTTGGGTAAATAGATGGATTATTATTTGGATAGTGTTTGAGAAGTTTTATTTTGGGATAAAATCTGAATGTGATTGATCATTTTTGGAAAGTGGTGTAAGTTTTAGTTTGTGAGAGTATTCCTTCATTAATTGATCACTGGATGTTTTTTGGCCTTTGGGAGAGAAGCTTGGCAGTGGAGTACATCTTGGTATCTCAGTTGGGTTTGGTTTTTTCTTTGGCCTTACTGTGGATATTTGGGGGTGGAAATATTTATTGTGGGGAGAATTGTCACACCAGGATTTTTAATTCCATGCTTTGTTTCAAACCCTATTTTGGTTCTTAACTTTCTCTTGGTTTCCTGGTGTTTCGGGTTTGGATTTTTGGTGTCTATTGTGTTGTTGATCTATAAGATTATTCTTGGGGGTGTTGTATGGTAATTGGACTCCTCTTTTTTCAAAGGGATGGTATGAGGTTTAGGTGGTTTGGAGTTGGATTAGTGACACTCCAAGTGGAACCACTTGTGGGTTAAGTTGTTGTGGTGGTTGGTACCCTTCAGTTGGATGAGTTTTGGGGTGAAAAGAATGGTTTCTTTTGGGATTGTTTCTCCTCTATCCTTGGAATATCTCCCCCTAGGTTTCCCCCTTGGACCCCCATGAAATTGTAGGAAAAATATCACTTTTTTGGGTGGCCATAATAGGCCGCACGGTTTGGCCGCATAGTTTACTAAACTGTGCTGCCAAACCGTGCAAGGGTGTCCAGGTCATTAAAAATCTTCTGTAATTACCATTTTTTTTCCGGAATAAATAAAAATCCGCCCATTTCTTCCCCATTTCGTGACCTACCTCCAAGGATAGCCTCCAACGTCTCTCACCCTCCCTTGGAACTCATTTTTGAAGGGAGATTGAATGGGCGAAACTTCAAGATCATGCAAGTAAGTATTTCTCTCTTTGATTTCTTCCCTTTCCTTAGAGTTTATTTCACCCTTTCATGAATTATAAAATTTCCAATATCTAGGTTTCATACCTAGGGTTTAACTTTGAACCTTTTTGGTAAAATATTGAGGTTTTAGGTTTCTTTTCACTTCCTTGTTTTATGGTGGTGGTGTGGTTGAGGTTTCACACAAAGAATTGAGGGTTTCAAAACTTTTGGTAGATACTTCCATGTTTAAGAATCCTAATATGAGTTATATTTGCTTTATTTATATTTTTCTCATGTTATTCTTACATTATGTTTGGTATGGGAACCATTTTTGGTAGTTTTTATTAAGCATTTAATTACAAATTTGCATATTTGTTTGAAAATATGTGTTTTTCATGTGTATCTTTTGTGGTATTATTTGAGGTGTTTTTAAAGAACTTGAGAATGTTTTAATTAATATTTCTAGGGATTTAAATTCTATTTTTGATTGGTATTGGTGTGATTTTGGCTTTGAAATAGGGTTTTGAAATGGGTTTTGTGTGAAAAACATGGTTATACCCCTTGGGTTTGTTTTATGAAAATTGAAAATAATTTAGTGAGTTAAAAAAAGTGTGAAAATGATGTACATGTACTTTTTCGGTTATTGTATTCACTTAATATGGGTTTTAGAAAGGTAAAGAGGTTATTTAAGATTTCAAACATTTTTATAATGTTTTATTAATTGCTGAAGTGTTTCATTAAACTGTGATGTGAGTGTGAAACATGTTTGTGGGTTGTTTCATGTGATTTTGATGATCAAATGAATTTGACGGTAAAAAGGGTATTATTTGAAATGTGTGTGGGATTTTATGTGAACTGTACTATCTTGTAAAGGTTTCAGAAAAAAAAAATTAACGGATTTTTTTGAAGTGTTAATGATATTTGAAAAGTGTTGTGGGCTATTTTGGTGTGAGTATGATTTCAAAATGCATTTGAATGAAATAGGGGATTTTTTTACTTATGTGATATACATGTGGGTTTTTTTGGTAAATGTGAGATGTGGAAGTGGTATTTTCATGTGAACATTATATTTCATGGCTTGTTGAACTTGTTTGAGGACAATAGGAAAACTCGGTTATCATGGTGGGTGGACGTGTACTAGTATGCTAGTGATCCGGTGGGGTTTGGCCTCAGTTTCACGTATAAAGTTTGATGACGACAACACTAACTAAACTATGATGATGATAATTATGATGGGGGACCACTAGGTTGTGGTTATGATCCCTACTAGTGGATCTTGTGCACGAGAATGGATATTGTGATGGTTACTTTCACTGAGATACAAGGTACCTGGGACCCACAGTGAGCTAGTGCTTAGGGGTTATTTTCCATTGCTTGTGATCATTAGATAATTTATAATTATAGTCAGAATATGGTATTTTTGGATGTAAAATTCAGTAGATTTTTTATTGCATTTAATTTTTTTGATTTTTTTAAAATAACCCAGTTGA
This sequence comes from Viscum album, assembly GCA_963277665.1. NCBI lineage: Eukaryota > Viridiplantae > Streptophyta > Magnoliopsida > Santalales > Viscaceae > Viscum > Viscum album. The sequence goes on along the minus strand of OY728156.1, from coordinate 1,423,623,735 downwards.
AATTTGTTTTTATTTAAAGTTGCATCTTTTAGAAATTGTTACTATCATTTCATGTTTTGAAAACTTGCATGATTTTAATCTTTGAATGTTTATCACATGGAATATATAAGTGGTGGTATCCTACTATTCTTTTTCTCACAACCTAATTACACCTTTGAGTGTAATTAGACTCGGTTATCTTTTTTGCAGGTTTGGGTACAACTTTTTGTGCAAATGGTTCAGGTTTCTTGAGGTCCTTCGTGATGTTGTGTTGTGGATATGGATTGAGGGCGGTTCCCCATTACCATGAGGAGGGTCTTGGGATGTCATTTTTGGTTTTTTACCTTTGTATTGGTCTTTGAACATGGTTTTAAATGGTGTCACTCAATTCTAAATTTTTTTAAAAGATGGTTTGGTTCGAAAAATCCAGATTTGGTCTATTGGATTTGTTTGTTGTTGTATGTTTATAAACTCGGGTAAATTGTCCCCAACTTTCATTATATGATCCCCGAGAACTTTTTTCATCCCATAGAAATCAGGAAAACCCTTCAGGCCTTGTCGCAGGCCAGGTTGGGTGCCAGTTTTGATGGAGACTGGATTCAGTTTGAGACAAAAAGAGATCATGAAACTATTTCTTCACATAACCATCAAGGTCTATTGGTATTATATCCATACAACATAAATTACCAAATAACTAGAGGGGTTCATAATAAACAAGTCCTTTAATAAATCTAGGATTTGATACCATTTTGTAATGAACTAGCTCAGTCTTACATCTAAACTGACCCCCTGGCTAACCCGTCATTAGGCCTGAATGATGTTCTTGATCCTCATGGGATGGAAACCAGAGACTGGACATCAATTAAAAAACCTTAAGAATGATTTCAACCTCTAAATTAAATAAACCTCCCAAGATTCCACTTGTAAATATGGAGTTATCCATTTATAACATGGACATCTACTAACTAAAAATTAATTTTTTATTAACTTTGACTCCCTTTTAAGGGCTTAGGGGGAACTCAACATGCCTTCAAGAAAAAAAACAAAAATCATGCCCCACGATCCAAAGGCCCAAGAAAAAAAAACAACCCAATTCAGGTCTGCAAAGAAAATCCCCTCCCTAGCATAAAAAATTTTATTACCCACTTCTACCTTCTCATTGTTGCTCGGCTAGTTGTCCCATACAGGGATGCATAGGCCTGGTACTGATGGAAAGCATCATGCCATCTCAAACATCCAATTCCAGATATCAATGTTCTAGTGAACACTCCCTGCTCAGAACCTCTTCTGGAGAATTCCCATGTAGGATAACTAGTTTCATTGTCCCGAAGGTCGGGGACCACGGAGACACAAAGCAAAAACTCCCAAAACCCATTCCACGAATTCAAAATTCAACTCCAACACACTGAAAATTATTTACAGATTATTTTTCTTTCACCATGAAGCCTTCACATTTTCTCATCCACCGAATCAGTATCTCGGTTGCTGAAAAAATCCGGAAGAAAACCCTCCCACCATCCACGAGACTCCTCTGACATCAAGCCTGAAGAGGGGAGGTGCATGCTTATTCCAATGACGACAACACTGGAAAACCTCCACATATCTTCAAACATCAGAACATAAAAATATCACCTTATTCCGTGAAGACCTTCGAACGCCACATAAGGCCCCATCACAATCTAGATCTGAAAATCCTAACTTTTCCATCAAGACCTCTCACAGAGACAACAATGATAAACCCCATTCACTCCTAGCCGACACAGAAAACGAGGCGAAAACCCTCAAACTGTAGAAGCTAGATCTTGACTGTTGGACCTTCACCGCATCGACAAAGGAAGCCCTAGACAACATAGGTGGAAGGACGTAAAATAGGCCATCAAACGATTAGAATCACTGAGACGGTCGGGCCCACAAGTTCATCAATGCCTTCACTGAAAGAGGAACTGCATGCCATGAGATCATCAAGAGGAAGCACTGAGGAGAGGAGTTGTAGCCGACCTAAGACTGAGGAAAGGATGGTGGAGAAGGGGGAAACCTTAAAAAAAGAAGCATCCCTTATGAGATCATCCTCCACATTCTATTATCAGCATGGACATCTACACCATCAAAATAACTAAATAAATATAAAAAAACTAAATCAAATTAACTAATAATATCAATAAAAAAACAACTCATACACAACATCCAAGCATAAACTGATTAGAATAAAAATAACCATATACAATTAAACCAAAAGAAATGGTCATCCTATAATATTGTTACATATGAATCTTAAAAGGGAAAAATGGTAAATAACCCAAACTACAATGAACCTGCTCCTCATGACCCATGGTCCCCCACTATGTCAAACCCAACCATCAGTAGTCCAACCTGAATTAAACATCCTATAAAGACTTAACCAAGGCACTTGTGAGAAAAAATTATAGCAGCGTACACCAAATGGCATATACAAGATGTGAGAAACAAAACTCCCACTAGAATTTCACCAAAGAGTGTATGTTATTTTCTTTTAAAAGACTATTTCATTAATTCTAGTTTGAATATAAATATAAAACTGGGTTTTCAAATTATATTTAAAATAAATAAAAATATCATGACATAAAACGTTTTTATAAAATTCTTCCCCTTCATTAAAAGATATGGGAGGAAACAAAACCTTTTTTCCAAAACACTTTTAAATCCAAAAGAGAAACAATTTTTAAAATACATAAGAAAACTAAAACCTACTTTCTATTTTCAAAACATTTCTTTAAAATCAAATTTTTATAAAACACACCACTTACATTTCAAATCCCACTTTCCCTTATCATTTCATAATTCAATTTTAAAGTGAAGAAAATAATAACTGAAATAAGATTACATGGATCCCAATATGAATAAAATGCACCAAAATACCTAATTGAAACTAATATTCCATGTAAAATCCAAAAGTAGGATATATAAATGAATTATATACATATATATATATTAATATCCCTTAATTCATCATAAAAAGGATCTAGCATCATGGGAAACTCCTAGGACTTTAACTAGAATTAAACTGGACCTGATATCATCAAAAACACTCTATCTATGGACCCCCTTGTGTAATCAAGACACTCCATTTGAAACACCTTTGGGTCACCAATCCAAAGTAAACCCCTAGGAGGGAACAACTCTACCAGGGCACTAGATAGTGATCACCACTGCCCTAGTATAACATGAATCTAGGACTTCTATTATCTACCTAGGTTTCCATGAAAATACAAAGTAGAGGTGAGTAAACATCATTCCGAACAACCATAATATATCAAAATAAAACATTAATAATAAAACTCACCTCCTACATCCTCCCAAGAAATATCACATGTAACGTCCCTAACCTGGTTATCCATCACATGATCGAATAGGGTCACTTCTGTATCTTAGGTGCACTTCCTTGTACACAAGAGGCTACTGACTATGAATGAGGGTGTAAAGAACATAGTTGGAAGACTATAACCTCTATATTAGAGTTGAAATATAGTGAAAATAATATAAATAATTCACATTCAACCAAGAATATAATGGAAAAAATAAACATAGAAAATACTAAAAGAATTATTCAATGATAGAATGAATGTGACTAAATGATGAGTTACAGTAATATAGATAAATAACTAAAAATAGACATCAAATAAAGACTCTAAAAACAAAAACCTATGTTGTAAAATTGGGTTCCGTAGAACCAACTTAAAAAAAACTTTTCTATAACCATATCATGTGTACAGTGAGTTATGAATGATTTATTCTTACCATAATATAGTTGATATTTATGAATCTATTATTTATATGATAATGAACTTATATTAAATATTTTAACAAAAATTTTATAGTATTTCTTAGGCTATAATGAGAACCTCGAGATACTATGAAGTTAATCTAAAACATATTTCATATGGTCTAGATACATCATACTAACTAGACATAGATAATATATGACCATTAGGTGTTGGGAGATCAAAATGATTGATACTTCTTCTCATGAAGTTCTCACATAGTGATCACAAGTAGATGAGATCATGAGGACTGGCTCACTAATAGAAACACCATATTTTTTAGGTGTCATTTTTAGTTCCTATCTATGAACATGTGTAATGGTCTCCTAACTTAATACTATTATTAGTGTATACTATTTGACTGTTTAGTTTGATTTAAGTTAAAAACTATGGAACTAATGTCATAGCGAGGTAGATTTCAAGGGGGTCTCATTGGTGGTGTAAAGACCCATAAATTTCAAGGAATTTTTTTTTTCTTAATTTTCTTTGGAATTTTACAAGAACTCAGTTTCTGACGGCACATGATTCTGAGGCCCGGCGTGCTCATAATCATTTTTCGAAGTTTGGCTCGGGTACGTTCAGTGAATGAACGAGCGGGTTTTTCTAACTTTTGAACCGATGCTCGGAATCGAATTCTGAGGGCACCGATGGAATCGCAGCGCTAGTACTTTCTTAGAAACGCCTCTTCTAGAGTTGCGTTTGCTCAGGTGTGGTTTTTAATTTTTGGGGGTTAAGTGAAGAAAATAAAATAAAGTGGTGTGACAACTTTATTTTATTTCACTAAAGCCACTTAAAGCAACTTTAAGCTGCTTAAGCTGAGTTGAAGTGGATAGGGTGGAACCTAAAATATCCTACCCTTTTGGTAGGATATTTGTGAGGTGGGGCCCGCATGAGCCCCACCGTTTATTTTCCCCTAAGTAACACACCCGCAACCCCCCCCCCCCTCTTTAATGAAAGTCAACTGACGCGTTTTCTAAATTCATAACGCCCCTTTTAATTGGGAGGTTAGTTTCGTTGCAATTAATTCTATGAATTAATTTGTTCATTACTTATCTTTAATTTTCATTTGTTGGCATGTAATGAAATAAGACCAACACATGTCTTCTTGAGGATTGTTCGTTGAGAGGATTTGACAGAAACTTTAAGTCCTTCATCCTCCTTCGCGAATAACGCGAAGAACGCCGGCCTACGACGAAGGGTGACGAAGAATTCCAGACCCCCGGAGATCGATGCGACGTGACGCTGACACTTCTTCCGCGACGTTCCATCCCCGTGACAATCTTCTATCGGAATCTTGAGGTAGGGGATTGCGGTCCTTTTAATTCTTTGTGGATTATAACATCAACATGGATTTAATTGTTATAATTAAATCTGTATGTTCTTGATCCTCGAAGTTTGTCTACGTGATGCCGAGTACCGCGTGACAGCGACGCCCTTCCGCGACCCGATGATCCGTTTTCTTCCGCGACGGTCAATTCCGCGACGAACTCGCGTCCAACGACGACGTTGAGGTAGGTGTCGTTTTGAAAATGATAATACCCATGTTTGTTTTCCTCCAAGACAAGAACGCGGACCAACCAATTAACAAGTTGGTCCACGGATTATTATTGCGGGTCGAGGTTTATCAATTGCTAGGAATTATGGGGTTGTTTCAAACCGCTAACGTGGTGGGAGCGGACCACAGAACAAGTCCGAACCCACTGCCCTTTTGTTCTTGGTGTGAGGAATGGCGGACGAAAACAAAACAGGCTACAGAGACGATTTGTTGATTCCGCAGTGAAGAACGGGACCCGGGATGAGCTACGGTGTAGACAGAAATGAAATCGGACCACCGAAGCAACTCCGGGGGCCCACTGACTGCAACGGCGGCACGGGTCGCCGGTGCGGCGGCCGGTGGTGGGGTACGGTTCCGCGGCCGCGCAGAACCGAAGGTAGGGATGCGGCCGGCTTCCGCGTCCGTTGGCGAGAGGCGGCCCCAACTGGGGCCGCAGATCCTTCACGTGGGGGTAGCGCGCCCCCGCCCGCGGTTTCCCTCACTCGGCCGCTCGGCCGAGCCGAGCCAAGCCGACCCGCCGGGCCGGGTCGCGCCCAGGCCGGGCCGGGCCGCCCTGGCCGGGCCGGGTTGCGCCCAACCGGGTCGACCCGGTTCGGGCCGACCCAGGGGGGGGGTCGGGCCGAGTCTGTCCAGGCCTAGACCCCCGTTTCCGGACCTTTTCGGTCTTTTGCTCATAACTTGAGCTACGACCCTCCGAACGACGCGCCGTCAGTGGAGATGCGATCCTTGGATTGAGACGGTCGTTTTTTTATATCACACTCAAGGTTTTGGAATACTTTTGGTTCAGCCAGGTTGGTTCGTACACGAAACCAACCGGGCCCTCGGAGCGGAAACGCTCATATCTTGAGCTTCGGATGTCCGATTGACGTGCCGTCGACTTTTTTGAATTCCTCTAAGTGAGACGGATCTTCTGGATTACTCCGACCGAGGTTGGGACACAGGTAGAGTACGGTCGGGTTGGTTTTTCCTTAAAAACCAACCGGGCCCCTGGGACGAAAAAGCCAATAACTCTCAGACCGGGCGTCCGATTGACACGCTGTCTGCGACGTTGAGTTCCTGTTGACGATACGGAACTTTTTGATACATCAACTCTGTACTATGTGTTAGTTGATGTATCAGCCTCTCGGCTCGTGGAGCGGACCCTCCCGAATGAGCTTGCTGTGTGCGGGAACCCTAGAGCTGGCTGCGACTGCTACTATGACGACGATGACTGTGCAGAGATCCTCAGTGGATTCGACGACGACGATTACAGCACTCAGCGATCCTTTGTGGGTCAGTGCTACCGATCCTGTGTGGGTCCGATCCTATGTGGGTCAGCGCACAACGGTCCTGTGTGGGCCAGCGCCTACATATCCTGTGTGGGGTCCAATCCTGTTTGGGTCATTGCGGGGGTTAGTTACCTATCGATCCTTTGTGGGTTATATCCTTTGTGGGTCATTGCGGGGGTTAGTACCTATCGATCCTTTGTGGGTCCGACGGCTTAGATGAATCAGTGGAAATATCTGGTCATCTTTATCATCATACAAAGAATTATTCTTGTGTGAACTGAATCCCTTTTGCTTTCCTTTGTGGATTGTGTTGTGCTATCCTGTGTGGATTTAAGTTTTGTTCTCCTTTGTAGACTGGGTTGTGCTTGGGCTCGGATGTTGGAGCCGAATGAGATTTGATGACTTAGGTATATGTATGGGCATATACCTAAGTAGTGTCGGATGTTACTTCGTGATTGTATATTTCCTTTGTGGATTATCCATTGTGGATTCTGGGAGACCTTCGGGGGTCTCGGGGTCCCTACTGAGTAGCTTATACTCACCCCTGCACGGGCTATGCCCGTACTACGTTGTGTTGATTGCAGACGACGGACATCGCTGATCGTGGTGGAGGCTTGCGGAGCAGGACAGTACCTGGAGGTGGACCACTGGGTGGGACGTACTCAGAGAGGTCGGCTGGACCCGAGGAGAAGTGTAGGGTTTCTTTACCCACCCTTCAGGTGGGATTTCCAATGGGCAGCTCGTCATTGTGGCTTTACTTTTTAGTTTTTGTTTTCCCTTTCGAGTTGTAATTTACTTTCAGTTTGGGTTTGTATTCTCGCCCACTTACTTTTCCGCACTTATTGTTGTACTCAGCTTTTACTTAGTGTTTACTTCTGCCTGCTTACTCTGTGGTGTTTGTTGTTTACTTTACAAAGGCAATTCCTTCCCTTTACCGGGATTTACGCCTTGGTTCTAGTCGCCAGCCCCCGGCCTTTGGAAGGAGGGCTTGGGGTAGTCACGGCACGGGCCCCGAGGACGGGTCGTGACAAATTGGTATCAGAGGAGTTCAGTTCTACCGTAGACTCTGATCTTTCTTCTATGTGAAGCAATAATGTTAAGCGTATTGAGTGTGGTTATCAGTCCAGGGAGCCCAGTGTTGGTGCGGCGGCTGACGTATCCGTACACCATGACCCTGACTTCTGATTTCCGACTTAATGCACGAAAACATTGATTGCATGTGTGTTTCAAGTTTTCTTTGTGATTACTTTGTATCAGCTCACCAGGTATACTGTTCTGACCATGGCGCACCTGTTTCCTTTTTAGGATGGCCCCATGACGGTAGCCAGATAGGGTTCTGAGAGTTGAGAGTGACGACAGCCCACTGAGCGACGAGGCCTCGGTACAGGGCCCTTTAACAACTGAGGCACCGGAGGTACCTCTACCCGCCGAGCCACCGATGCTTCCAACCCCAGCCGCTGATGATGCACGTTGCCTTAGTGCACTGCATGAGTTCCAGTGCCAGCGACCACCCAGGTTCCGTGGGGAGATGGACCCCCAGGCAGCCAAGGACTGGCTAGAGGCAGTGGTGCAAGTTTTCAGGCTAGTGAGGACACCAACAAACCTCATGGTGATCCTCGCAGCGATCCTACTGCACACAGCAACGGGCCGATGGTGGAGCTTGATGCTCCAGGTGCACGATGAGGCATCTCTCCTCTGGACAGACTTTGAGGGCCTCTTCCGCTCAGAGTTCGTCCCGACCACCCTCCGTGCGGTTCGCATCCAGGAGCTTCTTCATCTGCGGCAGGGCAGCTTGACGGTTGCCCAGTACTCAGCGAGATTTACCGATATCTCGCGTTACTCGACAGACATGGTACGAGACCCATTCTTCCGGGTCCGGACCTTTGAGCAGGGATTGAGACATGAGATCAGGGCATCGTTGATCTCCCTCAGCATTCCGACTCAGGCAGGAGTACTGGAGTGAGCCCTTTTGATCGATAGCTTCCTTGCTGAGCCTTCATCCGCAGCGAGACCTACCGCGGGGCGGCACGTAGCAGAGTCTTCTGCAGTAGGCAGTCGACGGATGACTCAGGGGTCCAGGAAGACCAGACCCTCACGTAGACGGTCTCAGGACACTGGCTCAGCTGTGCGGGGCACACAGCGCGGAGCCAGTCTTTCGAGAGGCAGGCAGTGCTACACATGCGGCGGGCAGGGCCACATGGCTCGTGACTTCCCGACCCACTGTTCCGAGGATCAGCAGACAGTTGAGGGGCCACCCAGGCAGAGGCAGAGGGTCGACCGTGGCGGTCTACAGGGAGGAGGTGGATGAGGCAGAGAAGCTGGCCGAGCAGCAGGTGGTGGGCGACGCTTTGAGGCTCTACCACCACCACCACCACCAGGAGGTCCACCCCGACCACAGGGAGCTGGCGGGCAGAGACAGGCACAACTCCAGGCAGTGGAGGCCTACGACCACGGCACGCCCGATATGATTCGAGGTACTATCTGTGTCTATTCCACCCTTGATGCAGTTCTTATAGAAACAGAAGCGAGTCACTCTTTCATAGTCGCTGCCCTTGTTCGGAGCTCGAAGATTCCGATAGAGACGTTGGATAGATCCTTACGGCTAGAGACTCTTATGGGAGAAGACTCGACGATTACGCACTGGTGCCGGCAGTGTGAGCTTACTCTAGGAGGCGAGAGCTTCGGCTAGGATCTTCTTGTAGTGGCGTCAAGGCCTTACGACGTCATCTTGGGCATGGATTGGTTATCTACAGTTCATGCTCAGATCGACTGTATTAGGCGCAAGGTGCGATGTGTGCGCACCGAAGGGAGCAGGTTCACCTTCACCGGCGAGAAGGGAGCCTTCGAAGCATAGGATGGACTTCCACAGAGGAGAGGACAGACCATCACTCATTAGTTGGCTAGCCTCATCCTTGGAGCAGTTGACGTGCAGACTCCTAGTTTTCCTGCAGTGGTGGATCAGTATGCAAACGTCTTTCCCGACGACGTCCCAAGGCTACCTCCTTGCAGAGAGGTAGACTTTTATATTGATCTGTACCCCGGGACAACCCCGATATCCACTCCAGCATATCGGATGGCCCCCGCTAAGCTTCGAGAGCTACGAGTACAGTTGGAGGACTTGCAGAGCAAGGGATTCATCTGACCCAGTGTTTCACCCTGGGCTTCCCCGATATTGTTCGCCAAGAAGGCAGACAAGAGCTTGCGACTTTGTGTCGACTATCTTCACCTGAACCAGGTGACGGTGAGGAACAAGTATCCGCTACCGAGGATTGATGACCTCTTCGATCAGCTCAAGGGAGCATGGTGGTTCTCGAAGATAGACCTTAGGACAGGCTATCATCAGCTCAGAGTTCGGGACGAGGACATGCAAAATATGGCCTTCAGATGTCGGTATGGCCAATATGAGTTCTTGGTTATGCCATTTGGCGTGACCAACACTCTGGCAGTGTTCATGGGCCTCATGAACAGGATCTTTCAGCCATACCTCGATCGATTTGTCGTAGTCTTCATCAACGATATTTTGATATACTCGACGACTGAGGAGGAGCACGCATGCCACTTGCGGGTTGTACTAGACACACTCCGAGAGCACCAGCTTTATGGAATTCTCTCGAAGTGTCGGTTCTGGATACGTGAGGTCCACTTCTTGGGACATGTCATCTCTGAGGTGGGAGTTTCGGTGGATCCTGCGAAGATCGAGCCAGTGCTAGCTTGAGAGCCACCCAATAGCGTGATAGAGGTGCGGAGTTTCTTGGGACTAGCTGGATACTATCGGAGATTTGTGCCAGAATTATCCAGAGTTGCGGCACCACTCTCAGATTTGACGAAGAAGGGGAAACCCTTTGTGTGGTCAGACAGATGTCAGCAGAGCTTCCAGGAGCTGAGACAGAGATTGACCAGCGCCCCTATCTTGAGGTTTCCTGAGGAGGGAGTAGGGTACGTAGTCTACTATGATGCATCAGGGACCAGACTCGGATGTGTCCTAATGCAGGAGCGGGAAGTGATCGCCTATGGATCATGTCAGTTGAGGCCGCATGAGTAGAACTACGCTACCCATGACCTAGAGTTAGCAGCAGTGGTCTTCGCTCTGAAGACATGGTAACACTATCTGATGGGCGAGAGCTTTACAGTCTTTTCTGACCATCAGAGTCTCAGGTACATCTTCTTTCAGAAGGACCTGAACCTGATACAACGGAGATGGCTCGAGTTCCTCCAGGACTATGACTTTGAGATAGTCTATACTCCTGGGAAAGGGAACTTGGTAGCCGATGATCTTAGCCGGAGGACGAGCATTCAGCTACTCGAGGAGGCGACAGAGCAGCTAGCCGCTTTGCAGATATCCTTCGTGGATAGAGATAGAGCAGCCTTACTTCAGTATCTCACAGTTACCCCTCTACTACTACAGAGGGTCAGAGAGGCACAGCGTGGGGACGCTGACTGTGAGACACGGCGTGCACAAATATCCTCAGGACATGCACCTGATGGCTTCTCCTTTGGAGTAGAGCAAGACATCATTTTCAGAGGACGTACCTTGGTACTAGTTGCTTTACAGGAGGAAGTGTTGAGAGAGTTTCACACTACTCCCTTAGAGGTACATCATGGAGTGGCGAAGATGTACCAGGATCTCAGACGACAGCACTGGTGGCCAGGCATGAAGAAGGATGTGGCAGAGTTCATTTCACGATGCCTCACCTGCCAGCAGGTGAAAGCAGAGCATCAGGTACCAGCAGGCTTGGTACAGCCCTTGGAGGTCCCGGAGTGGAAGTGGGATGGGATATCTATGGACTTCGTTACTGGACTTCCACGCACTTCCAGAGGTCACGACTCTATCTGGGTGATTGTCGACCGACTCACCAAGTCGGCTTACTTCTTACCCATCAGAGAGCAGGGCTCAGTGGAGAGATTGGGGCGTCTCTACATTCAGGAGATTGTACGGCTTCACAGTCTGCCATCATCTATCTTCTCCAATCGAGATGCTCGCTTTAATTCTCGACTTTGGAAGGGGTTGCAGGAGGCGTTCGGGACGTAGCTACGTCTGAGCACCGCCTTTCACCCTCATACGGATGGTCAGACGGAGGGGATCATTCAGACTCTTGAGCACATGCTCCGCGCATGTGTCCTCGACTTTGGTCACAACTGGGAGGACCACCTACCCTTGGTGGAGTTTGCATACAACAACAGCTACCACTCCACCATCAGGATGACACCATACGAGGCGTTGTAAGGAAGACCTTGCAGATCTCCTCTGTGCTGGACAGACCCTGGGGAGTCAGCACTTGTGGGACCAGAGATGGTCCGGGCCATGACAGAGAAGGTCCTGGTCATCCAGGAGTGGATGAGGACAGCTCAGAGCCAGCAGAAGTCTTATGCTGATAGGAGTCGGAGGCCACTAGAGTTCGAGGATGGCGACCACGTCTTCTTGCGTGTCTCACCTCGACGTGGATTACGGAGATTTGGCCGAGGCGGCAAGTTGTCTCCACGCTTCATCGGACCATTCCAGGTCCTCAGCAGGATCGACGAGATGGCTTATCGCCTGGCTCTACCACCTCAGTTGCACCGGGTGCACGACATCTTCCACGTATCTCAGCTGAGGAGATATGTGCACGACCCGACGCATATAATTGACCATGGGGAGCTGGACATTGATGATGGGGAGACTTTTGCGGAGGTCCTGGTGGAGATCGAGTATCGACAGGAGTGGGTCCTACGTGGACAATTGATTCCTCTTGTGCGCATCAGATGGCAGCACGAGAACCTCCAGGAGAGCACTTGGGAGCGGGAGGTTCAGATGCGTGCTCAGTACCCACATTTGTTTCCCTAGCTTATGATGTATCTTTACGGGGACGTAAAGCCCTGAGGTGGGAGTGATGTAAAGACCCTTAAATTTCAAGGAAATTTTTTTTTCTTAATTTTATTTGGAATTTTACAAGAACGCAGTTTCTGATGGCACGTGATTCCGAGGCCCGGTGTGCCCGGAATCATTTTCCAAAGTTTGGCTCGGGTACGTTCAGTGAACGAACGAGCGGGTTTTTTTAACTTTTGAACCGGTGCTCGGAATTGAATTCTGATGGCACCGATGAAATCACATCACCGGTACTTGCTTAGAAACGCCTCTTCTGGAGTTGTGTTTGCTCGGGTGTGGTTTTTAATTTTTGGGGGTTCAGTGTAGAGAATAAAATAAAGTGGTGCGACAACTTTATTTTATTTCACTTAAGCCACTTAAAGAAACTTTAAGCTGGTTAAGCTAAGTTGAAGTGGATAGGGTGGAACCTAAAATATCCTACCCTCTTGGTAGGATATTTGTGAGGTGGGGCCCGCACGAGCCCCACCGTTTCTTTTCCCCTAAGTAACGCACCCGCAACCCCCCCCCCCCCCCCTCTTTAATGAAAGTCAACTGACGCGTTTTCTAAATTCTTAACGCCCCTTTTAATTGGGCGGTTAGTTTCGTTGCAATTAATTCTATGAATTAATTTGTTCGTTACTTATCTTTAATTTTCGTTTGTTGGCATGTAATGAAATAAGACCAACACATGTCTTCTTGAGGATTGTTCATTTAGAAGATTTGACAGAAACTTTAAGTCCTTCATCCTCCTTCACGAAGAATGCAAAGAACGTGAAGAACACGAAGAACGTGAAGAACGCCGGCCTCCGACGAAGGGCGACGAAGAACACCAGACCCCCGGAGATCAACGCGACATGACGCTGACGCTTCTTCTGCGACGTTCCATCCCCGTGACAATCATCGATCAACATCTTAAGGTAGGGGATTGCAGTCCTTTTAATTATTTGTGGATTATAACATCAACATGGATTTAATTTTTATAATTAAATCTGTATGTTCTTGATCCTCGGAGTTTGTCTACGCGATGCTGAGTACCGCACGACAGCGACACCCTTCTGTGACGTGACGATCCTTTTTCTTCTGCGACGGTCAATTCCGCGACGAACTCGCGTCCGACGATGACGTTGAGGTAGGGATCATTTTTAAAATGATAATACCCATGTTTGTTTTCCTCTAAGACAAGAACGCGGACCAACCAATTAACAAGTTGGTCCGCAGATTATTATTGCGGGTTGAGGTTTATCAATTGCTGGGAATTATGGTGTTGTTTCAAACCGCTAACGCGGTGGGTGCGGACCAACGAACAAGTCCGAACCCACCGCCCTTTTGTTCTTGGTCTACGGAATGGCGGACGACGACAAAATGGGCCGTAGAGACGATTTTTTGATTCTGCAGTGAAGAACGGGACCCAGGATGAGCTATGGTGCAGACGGGAATGAAATCGGACCACCGGAGCAGCTCCGGTGGCCCTCGGACTCAACCGGCGGCGCGACGGCGGGGTGCGGTACCGCATCCACGCGGAACCGAAGGCAGGGACGCAGCTGGCTGCCGCGTCCGTTGGCGAGAGGCGGCCCCAACCGGGGCCGCAGATCCTTCACGCGGGGGCAGTGCGCCCCCGCCCGCGGTTTCCCTCACTCGGCCGCTCGGCCGAGCCAAGCCTAGCCGACCCGCTGGGCCGGGTCGCGCCCAGGCCAGGCCGAGCCGCTCTGGCCAGGCTGGGTCGCACCCAACCGGGTCGGACGCGGACCCGGGCTGACCCGGGGGGGGGGGGGGGGGGTCGGTCCGGGCCCAGACCCCCGTTTCTGGACCTTTTCGGTCTTTTTCTCGTAACATGAGCTAAGGGCCTCCGAACGACGTGTCGTCAGTGGCGATGCGATCCTTGTATCGAGACGATCGTTTCGGTATATCACACTCAAGGTTTAGGAATACTTTGGGTTCATCCGGGTTGGTTCGTACACGAAACCAACCGGGCCCTCGGAGCGGAAACGCTCATATCTTGAGCTTCGGACGTCCGATTGACGTGCCGTAAACTTTATTGAATTCCTCTAAGTGAGAAGGATCTTTTGGCTTACTCCGCCCGAGGTTTGGATGTAGGTGGAGTACGGTCGGGTTGGTTTTTCCTTAAAAACCAACCGGGCCCTGGGACGAAAAAGCAAATAACTCTCAGACCGGTCATCCGATTGACGCGTCGTCTGCGACGTTGAGTTCCTGTTGACGATACGGAACTTTTGGATACATCAACTCTGGACTATGTGTTAGTTGATGTATCAGCCTCTCGGATCGTGGATCGGACCCTCCCGAACGAGCTTGCTGTGTGCAGGAACCCTAGAGCTGGCTGCGACTGCTACTGTGACGAAGACGACTGTGCAGAGATCCTCTGTGGATTCGACGGCGATGACTACAACACTCAGCGATCCTTTGTGGGTCAGTGCTACTGATCCTGTGTGGGTCAGCGCTCAACGGTCCTGTGTGGGCCAGCGCCTACAGATCCTGTGTGGGTCTGATCCTGTGTGGGTCATTGCGGGGGTTAGTTACCTATTGATCCTTTGTGGGTCAGATCTTTTGTGGGTCATTTTGAAGGTTAGTACCTATCGATCCTTTGTGGGTCAGATCCTTTGTGGGTTATTGTGGGGGTTAGTACCTATCGATCCTTTGTGGGTCTGACGACTTAGATGAATCAGTGGCAATATCTGGTCATATTTATCGTCATACAAAGAAGTATTCCTGTGTGAGCCGAATCCCTTTTTCTTTCCTTTGTGTATTGTGTTGTGCCATCCTGTGTGGATTTATGTTTTTCTCTCCTATGTGTACTGGGTTGTTCTTGGGCTCGAATGTTGGAGCCGAACGAGATTTGATGACTTAGGTATATGTATGGGCATATACCTAAGTAGTGTCGGATGTTACTTCGTGATTGTATCTTTCCTTTGTGGATTCTGGGAGACCTTCGGGGGTCTCGGGGTCCCTACTGAGTAGCTTATACTCACCCCTGCAGGGGCTATGCCCGCACTACGTTGTGTTGGTTGCAGATGATGGACATCGCTGATCATGGTTGCGGCTTGCGGAGTAGGACGATACCTGGAGGTGGACCACTGGGTGGGACGTACTCAGAGCGGTCGGCTGGACCCGAGGAGCAGTGGAGGATTTCTGTACCCACCCTTCAGGTGGGATTTCCAGTGGGCAGCTCGACGTTGCGGCTTTACTTTTCAGTTGCTGTTTTCCCTTTCCAGTTGTACTTTACTTTCAGTTTGGGTTTGTATTCTGGCCCACTTACTTTTCTTCACTTACTGTTGTACTCAGCTTTTACTTAGTGTTTACTTCTTCCTGCTTACTCTGTGGTGTTTGTTGTTTACTTTACAAAGGAAATGCCTTCCCTTTACCGGGATTTATGCCTTGGTTCTTGTCGCTAGCCCCTGGCCTATGGAATGCGGGCTTGGGGTAGTCACGGCACGGGCCCCGAGGACGGGTCGTGACCGCACTAAGTTTTGTTGGTTGCAGACGACGGACAGCGCTGATCGTGGTTTAGGCTTGCAGATTAGGATGGTACCTGGAGGTGGACCACTGGGTGGGACGTACTCGGAGCAGTCGGCTGGACCCGAGGAGCAGTGGAGGCTTTCTGTACCCACCCTTCAGGTGGGATTTCCAGTGGGCAGCTCGACGTTGCGGCTTTATTTTTCAGTTGCTGTTTTCCCTTTCCAGTTGTACTTTACTTTCAGTTTGGGTTTGTATTCTGGCCCACTTACTTTTCCACACTTACTATTGTACTTAGCTTTTACTTAGTGTTTACTTCTGCCTGCTTACTCTGTGGTGTTTGTTGTTTACTTTACAAACTCAATGCATTCCCTTTACCGAGATTTACGCCTTGGTGCTAGTCGCCAGCCCCTGGCCTATGGAAGGCGGGCTTGGGGTAGTCACGAAACAGGCCCCGAGGACGGGTCATGACAGGTGGTATGACATTGATTAAATAATCAAGATAGATTTTTTTTCTTTAAAAAAGAAGTGATATCTTGGGCCTAGTTGATGAGGATGATAGTAACTTTATTAAATATATGGCCATTGTAGAATAAATTAAGTCCATCATGTAATGTCAATGAATAATAAATCAATAAATGATGATGACATGAAGTGTGCATCCAAATTTATGAGATATCATGAGACAAATATATTATATTACATGGAATGCATTCTTAGGAAATGATTTCTTTTCTATGAAGTTTTCATTACCTATTTAGGGGTCTTGATGGGTTTCTAGAATCCATTATTGGTCTGTGAATTGTATTTATTTCTATCAAGATAAAGGTATAGCGGGTCACACACTAAGATTATTCAAAAGTCTAGCCTATTCTGATGAATGGGGATTTAGGACATGGTGGAACCCACCATGGGGTTCAAAAATGTACGAGAATATACAATCTACAAGAAATAAATAAAAATTTTATTATTTTATTATATAATAATTGGATCTAGATTTATGTATTTAATGTATTTACAAGTATTAAAGTGAATACATAGAAAAATATTATACAAACAAAAAATTATTTTTAATATTCAAGGTTCTTTTTATATTTGTGGGAATTATGAGTCAAGTTAATGACTTAATTTTATCACATAATATATTTATTATATTACAAGTAAGTCATAAAAATATAAATTATTATTATTATTTAGTAAAGAATTCATAAGATTTCATTTATAGTGGGTAATAAATATCTAGGTGTCAGGAGCCATTTTCAGGAATTTTAGAATCTCACTATATAAGGAGGAAAGGGGTTCTCATGGAAATATTATTCACTACATGATGCTTGAGATCCTATCTCTCCTCTCTGAATTCCAAGAGAGAGAAGTAAAAAATACAAGATTTAGATCCAAGTTCTTCATTGATTGAATGACTGTTGCTATGGTGATAATAGAAATGTCGAAGGATTCCTCGAATTTCAATGCTAGTACCCAGAATTTGGTGACTGATGCTACCATAGAATTTTGAAGAATGTTTTAATTATCTAGAGAGATCCAAATTTGGTTCCTTTGAGAAATGTTAATCAATTAAGGATGATTGATGAATGTAGATTCAGATCGAATAAGGTAATATTTGATTTATTTTTATGCTTAAATAAATTCATGTGAAATCCTCAAGGATTTGTAACAGGTTATGATTCCCTAGAGTCAACATAGTTACATTGATTGTAGATAAAAAATTAAAATACTCAACCCATAATCTTCCTATACGTACCCCAGTACCTACCATTAGTAGAAGAGAAATCCCATGAAAATTTTTAGCCAAGAAAAAATTATGTTTGGATTAGATTTTTAAGAGGTATTCATTATATTATCAAAGATGCAGAAGGTGACTCAATCTGATATCAAACGGTGAAGTTGTGACTGTCTAATGTTTTAAATTGGATTAAACTCATTGTTTTGGGTTTTAAATTTGAATAAAATATATTTTTATGTATGTTAATTAAATGATCAGGTTTTGTCTTTGGTGTCAATTCCAATAACTCTCCATTTTTTGGTCAGATATGACTAGATTTTGGTTGTCAGAATAGTTATGGATGGTGGTTTTAAATTCCCACAATTGTGGAATTAATAATAAATGTAAAAATTCCTAATAACTCGACTTGAATAAAATTTAAAACTGACAATAGGGGTAGGCATGGATTGTCTGATAGGTTAAACCCGACAAAAAAGGGATGAGGTGTCACTGCATACTAAAAACAAAAAAGAATATTTTATAAAAAATTGTACATAGTGGGGGCACCAAAAATGTATTAGAAGTTAAAAAATATTTTAATTAAAAAAAGGGGCAATAGTCGAGCCGCCCCACCACCACCGTGCCACACCACTTAACCTTGGTGGCCCCCTTCCTTTCTTGGTCACCGACCGCCCTATGGGTGGTCCTTTCACCCTGGTCATCCCTTAGGCACTGCCTCAACCTCCCTATCACCCCTCCATCATCCTGTGTTCACCATCATTTCGCCATCGCTGGCCTGTCGGGCCGGGTAGCAACCCTATTACACGCACACACTGGCGACCCTACTTAGCCACCTCACTTGCTCGGCTTCCTATCGTGGTACTTTTATCACCATCTCATTGCTTCCCTCTAGACTCTCCCCACATACTGTGCACTACCTTGTTGGCCTTGACTACTTCACCCTGCTGGTATGGCCTCCTTCACGCCATTGTGCCACCATCCCGAATATCCTTTCTAGTTCCAGTGATCTCACTTTCAGCTACCCATAGATTGACATCCTTCTCATCTTGTCCATGCCAATATCCCTACATGTTTCCCATACTACTGATTCTCCATGTTTAGAACACCATCACTCACAGCTCCTGTAGGCACCCCCTTCCATCATCTAGTACCATTGGTAGTGTCTCTAGATGGATGACCCACAAAAAACATGGGTTGGCCCAACCCTAGTTGGGAGAGTGGGGCTCTGGCCAACACTCCATTCCCATTTTAAGTTAATATCTTACCTATAACCCCTTATAGGGTTTTATGGGCTAGTGAGGTCCTTGGGGGAAATTTTTTAAATTTCAACAATAAGTTAGAATTTTGGTATATAAAAAATTAAAAAATAATACTAAGGGGGCCGAGTGACAATTTTTACATTAATTAAAATAATTATTTTAATTCATTTAACATCCTCAACATATATTTATAAAAAAATTAATTTTATTACAAATTTAATTTTTGGATCGAATGATCTTAATAAATGAAAGGCCAATGTATGTATGGGTTATTTATTTATTAATTAATTATTTCATGTGGTTATTTTTTCAATAGTTAATTAGTTAAATAGATGGTATGTGCATCATCTGTATTCCTCAATTAATATGTATAAGGGTTTTCATGTCCAAGAGAGCTATAATGCATGTGTATTATGCATTCTAGAGACCCCCTTGCCTATGTTCAAGTATTTATATATAAATTTGTGGAGGTTGTAATATGTGGAACACATCGAGACAAGGTGATATTCCAGATGATATTGTGATACATTGGACCAATGTGAGATGTGTAATTCAAGTCAGAGAAGAATCAAGTATTTTATATCTAGGTTCATGGTTTATCCATTGAGAATAAATGGAATGAAAAATATCAAATGCTCGAGACCAGTTGCGTTGTTTATTTAATTTATACATTATTTACTATTTTTAAAAATGAATGTTTTTATGAACACATAAAATAATAAACAAAATACATAGATTAAATCAAATTTAGATTTGATGATTATTTTTCTCTTTACCACATAGTTTGTTGTGAGTGTGATCACATAGTACACTCATATCAAATATAAAATTATTCCATTTATTAAGAAATGATAAAAATCCTCAAAGAAATATTAATTCATTACACTATATGGAATTTGAATTTGAACAAAACCAGGTGTATGGGGTGCTTGTTAGCTAAATTTGAGGGAACTTACTACTATTGGGGAGTACTTATGAAATATTCCAGTTGTCTTAAAATAATACGAATCAAAGAAGTATACTTATCTATATTATTTCATATTTATAATAAAATCATTGTGTAAATTAATTTAATGATTTTAGATGCTAGGAATTCACTAAACAGTTTAAGGAGAAGTGAGTTAATATGGTTGGCTAGTCTAACGCCTATCTTGAAACTCTCTAAGTAGTGACATCTCTATAGCTTGGACAATAAGGAGAGGTTTTAAGGACCCTTTCCCCAAGAATAATCTACTGATTAAGTAATCTGAATCAATTAGTTAGGACTACTAAGTGTCGAAAAAATTGTGTGAGATATTTATTGATTTAATTAGTAATGTACAAATTGGTAATCAAGATAAATTACTAATCTACTAAAGTTTATTTTTTTATAAAAATGGAAAGTAATTCCACAAGTTCAATTAGATTAATATTTTAAAAAGAACATGTCATCCACAAAAAAAAGTTTCCAAAGAGTAGTACAAGTGCATGCACAATTTAATATAATATAGAAAATTCAAGGTGTTGGAGTCCCCAATAACTATTGAGCTACCACAAGAAGCAAGGGTGTAAAATATACTTACAGGATACTAATGTATAAATAATTTTATGTTTAAATCATATTTTCATCACCAATTGTCAATGATTTTTTGATTCATCCTAAGTAAATGGATGATATCACATGTTTTCTCATATCCAATATGTATACTAGGTGAAAGAGAAGAGACAAATAGAATGAGTTGATTATTATTATAAATACATGTAAATTAAATGACGTGTCAGGATATTTTAATACATAGCATTCTTATATCTTTATCAACCATTTAATATAGCTTTGTTTTTTATCAAAAAATGAACATATAGAGAAAAATATTTACTTCTTTTTGGGTAAGGTTCTCCAAGTAGATATGAACTTAATGAAATATTAATCTTTAGTTTTTATGGTGAACAATTTGAAAATCATGGTTAAAAGGATAATGGAAAGTGTAACACCAAAGGAAACTTTGCAATTTCATTCAAATAAAAGAGGAAAGGCATTGTACGAGAGGTTATTTTCTTCTCATTCCATGAGATAAATCTATGGAAGTTTAAATACAATAAACTAAATTAAAGCAGAATGTAGTTTCTTATTCTTCAGGTATATTCATCAATTGTATGTAACGTTTTTTCATAATTCTTGGGTGTTAACTACAATATTCCTATCAAATATTTGTATTTAAAAATAGTAACCAAGTAAGAAGATAAATTTTATAATAAGTAAGGTGAATTCTCTAACTAGATAAGAAAGAGTGATTCCTAATTCATCATTGAGAAGTATACAACTTCTAATTTCCAAGCTTAATGATTCTAGTTGAACTTTTATAGAGTATTACCAAAAACATTTCTCATGTGTCCAATCAATATAGTGATACATTATTCTAGTTTTGGAATAAATGTGTTTATGGTGTCTTATACTCAATGAAAGGTTCAATAATGCTTGAATCATTGGAAATATATGATGAATATAAAAATGTAAGACTCAGTTATACCTAATTGAGGTAATATAATTCCTTATCTTGTGAAACTAAGTAGTTTTAAAGGATATAGATGGAATGGTTTTAGAATAATTGGAGTTAAATACCTTAGGTATCATTAACGCATTTACTTATTTAGTTTTGGACAAATAAACCTTTGGAAATAAAGGTAAGAAACAAAGATTTTAGAATTAGTTTAGCTTGAGAGTGTGAATTTTTCCAAGGTTAAGATAGTAGTAAATATACTTAGTAAGATTACTTTAAAGTGTTTCTAAGGAATGTAAAAGTGAAGTATGAAATGTGCATGTTCAGGAGATATGAGTTTCTTCAAACCTTTATGCTGAAGAATATCTTGACCAAGCATTCACCAATCATGAAATGTAGATTGGATTTATTTATAAAATCACATTTCTTTATAAAAGTAAAAGATATGATGTTATTAAGGAAGATAGAAGATGAGTCTTAAATAAAAAAAATTAATAAGAAAATATAGTGGAGTAATTCCTAAATGCACATTCCATTATACAAATCAGATTCATGATGTAAGTAAAAGTATAATCAATGTTAAGATTCATATTCATTGTATATACTTCCATTATTTTCAAGACATGCTTCACAAATAGTGGAATTATCACATAACCATAAGAAAAATATAATAAAAAATGGATATCATACGAGTTATAGTATGATATAAATACATTATTTCATAACATGTGTCTATGTATATAGTTTTTTTAAGGATATAAACAAAATTGCATCAAGAAAACGCAATGTGAACTAAAGTAATTATCCTAAATCTTTATAAGGATATTACATAAATCCCTATGATAGAAAAATATATAATCAAGTTATAGATTATATTTTAAGGGTTTCACATCACCTTTTAAGATAGTGGGAGAAAGATTGAATTGGGTTTATTTAATGCTGTTGATGCACAAATAGTTGGAATATGAAAAAGTTTCATTAGATCTTGCGGATAAGGAATGTTCTAGAGACACATACTATGTAGGAATGATAAAACCAGGGCAATATTTTTAAATTCACCATGGATAGTGATACATATTCATTGAGAATAAGAAATCATACAAGTAATCATTAAATGTAAAAAAGATAAGATTGAAAAATATTAATTAAAATTTAATAATGGATTCCATGTATTGAAATACAAGTTTTTATTATATTGAATACTGTAGTGGGAGTTCAATTGAGACTATACATGGGTGTTACAAGTGTGGTACCAATAAGGGTTGATTGTAATACCAAGTCATTATTAATAAATAAATTATAATTCTACTTTTTATAGATACTTTTGATGATAATTAAATTGGTAATTTTATGTCAACACCACCAATCTTGGGAGGATTCTATATGACACAACCAGAAAGGGTTGGTGACACCATAGAATGAAAATAAGGGGTGTAAGTTACTGAAATCTAGATTTTTATTGAAGTAAGAAACAAGATAATAGAATATTCATTTGGAATTAAATTTTCCCATGTTTCTACAATATGTTAGTTAGAGTTCCAATGTTTTCCAAGGAAAATATCTTTGACAACATATAGGAAATAGTTATTGATCATACAGTTAGTTAAGACCAGAATGAATGTAACTCTCCATAGATTGACTTAAAGTAGAAAACTAACTTTTAGGGAACAAGATATACTAATTTATATCTAATCTGTTTCTTAGAACAAGTCAAAGTACATATGTGTAAAAAAATTTAGAAAATAAAAGTTGGAAAATTTTGAGATAGAATTGTTTTTAATGTCATGTGGCATAAATATCTCTAAAAAGGAATGTATGAGACATGGGAGGAGATTAATATGATCAGTAGAGTTCCAACCACTTTTTTGATAGACCATAAATATATTACATGCTATTTAATAGATATCATATTTCCAACATATAATTTTTGGTAGGCTAATATAAATTATAGTCTAGTAGTGCAACATAGGAATAATTCATAACAACCCAATTGTACTTGGGAGAGCATACAGAATATGTTCCTCATATATGGAGGGGAAGGTATAATAGTTTTAAGGGGGAGAAACTTGTCTTCCTTTGGATAAATATGATCTAATATGATAGTTAGGCTAAGTTAATGATAAAGAGAAGTTCATTCAATCTAGTGGTAACCATATCTATTAACATTGAGTGCATTACAGAATTTTATGTCCTTTAAGAGGTAGTCTATAATACGAAACAATTTGTTAAAATTCCTTGAATCACACCTAGTAAGTAAATGTTTTATCATAAATTAAATTATGATAATTATACTTCTTGTACTATACAAAACATCAAGTTTTGACGGTGGAAAAAAGGAATATAGTTGGGGATATCATCTCTTGATGAGTTTTACTCAATGAGACAAAGTAACAGATAATAGAATAGCCAGGTAGCTAAGATGTGGAAAGCCTAATGAATAAAGTAATAAACTAAATAGAAGAATGATCCTATCATGTGATTGATAATAATGATAGTTATCAAGTTGTATCTAGTGAATGTGGGAGTGTTGTAATATTAGTTTCCCTATACATAACTTACTCTGTACTTTTCGATTACCATATCATGTATAAAGTGAGTTTTTTATGATGTGTTCTTACCATAATAGTTTTTATATTTCCACAAAAAAATATTTATATGTTAATTTCCTTATATTACATGTCATATAAAAATGTTATAACTATTCCCAGGCTATAATGAGAACCTAAAGATACTATGGAATCGATCTTAACCATATCTCATGTGGTCTAGATAAATCATACTAACTAGACCCAGATGATGTCTGACTATATGGTTTTTGGAGATCGAAAGCATTCAGACTTCTTCTCATGAATTTCTCACTTGGTGGTCATGAGTAGATGAGATTATAAGGACTAACCCACCAATATGAACACCACATGTTTCAGAAGTCATTGGTAGTTCCTATATTTGAACACGTATAATGGTCTCTAGACTTGAGATAATTATTAGTGTATAATACTTTATTGAATACTTTGATGTAAGACAAAAACTATGGTATTGATTTAATATAAATGTAGCTTGCATTGGTTATGTCATTGGTGGTGTGAAATTTATTGAATAATCAAGATATAATTTTTTTTTCTAAAAGGAAGTGATATCTCAAGCCTAATTGATCCGAATGGAAGTCGCTTCACTAAATATATGGCCATGGTAAAATAATTTCATCCAGTAAGTTCAAAAAATAAAAAATTGATAAAGGATTATTACATGAAGTGTGTATCATACTTTATGAGATATCATGAGAAAAAGAGATTGTACTATACAACGTGCATTCATAGTAATGGTTTTTCATTATTATGAATTTTTCTTATCTATTTAGGGGCCTTGGGAGGTTTCTAGATTCCAATATTAGTCTGTGCAAAGTGTTCACTACAATCAAGATAATTTCCTAGAAGGTCACATACTAAAAATATTCAAAAGTATAGCATATTTTTATGGTCATGAGTTTAAGACATGGTGGTCCCCACCATCAGGTCCCGATATATTCGATAATATATGATCACCAAGTAATAAAAAATCATTATTATTCAATTATAGAATAATTGGAGTTGGATTTATTTATTTAATATATTTACAAGTATTAAAGAAAATACATGGGAAAATATTATATGAAGGAATATTATTTTTAATATTAAATATGTATTTAATAATTGTTGGAATGAAAAGTCATTTTAATAATTCATTTTTATCATGTAATATATTTATTATATTATAATTAAGTGATAAAAATATAAATGATATCAATGACTTAGTAAATAATTAATAATATGTCATTTATAGTGTGTAATAAATATCCAAGGATCGGGATCCATTTTCAGGTATTTTAGAATATCACAATATAAGAAGTAAATGATATTTCTTAACAATAGTATTCACTACACAATTCTTGAGATCCTCTCTCTCCTCTTCCATTTCCTAAAGAGAGAAGAAGATGATCTGAGCTTTTGATTCAAGTTCTTCTTCATAGATAGAATGATTTTCACTATAGTGATCATCAAGATATCGAAATCTTCATTTAATCTCCATGATAGCACCCTAAATTTGATGATAGACACTCCAATATACTTTTAAATAATGTGTGGATTATCTAGATGGATATAGATTTGGTTCCATTGAGTAATGGTCACTAGAGATGAATGATTTATGACCATGGAATTAAATCAAACAAGGTAACATTAGATTTATTTATTTTTATTAAATAAATTCACAAGGGATACTTGAAGATTCATACTGAGATATGCTTCATCGACATCAATGTTGTTATGTTAATCACCAGTGAAAAATTATAAATCTCCATCCCATCTGATTCTGATATGAAATTTGGTACCTACATCCAGAACCCCTTGTTGGTCCCACATCCAAGCTCCAACTTATCCAATAAGAAATCGATCAACATAGGTCCCTTTTCCCTTGTCTTGCCCTACATCCATGAATTCTAATCAAGTACCAAATGGTGCCTGAATAGGGTGTGGGTATAACTTTGTAGGATAACACCCACAGTGTCAAAAAAATACAAACCGAATATATATTAATTACAATAGTATGATAAATAGGGGTATTGCTTCATAAATTAATACAAAACATAAAATGAACTTATCGACCCTCAGGCTATGGGTTGACACCTGGGTCAGCCAAACCTAACTTGGTGTGATGTTGGATATCTTTTCCAAGTGGTGGGTCCACCTAAATTAGGATAGATCACCCATGTTGTTGGAAGATTCTTCTTTTTGTGATGAATCTATCATAACAGGTCTCAAATAACCATGAAATACTATACACTTTGCAAATTACCCATGATGGAGTCTCTTATGTGTTCCCATGGTGTAATGACATACTAGAAAAAAGGTACCAATCTCATACTCATGTAAAATTCCCATGATGGAGTTGCTTGTGTTTTACCATGGAACAATACTATATTAGGGAAAATGTTACAATCTCATATTGGGATCCATGCGAATTACCCATACTGGAGTCACTTACGTGTTCACTTGGCGCACTTCCAAACCAAGGTCCAAATCAATAATACAATACTATTGGATTCTTCTACCTGGGATAAATCATTGATGTTACACATCATGTAACCATATATCTAAATCAATTTTTAGATTCTACTACATTAGAAAGAATCATCAGTGGTATGCATAAAGTAACAAATCATCAAGTATCATCAAGATAAAATCATGCAAATCATCAATATCTAAAATATGATATATCATTCATAATGGTCAATTCATTCAATTACCATTTAACATTACATAAAGACAAGTTACAAATTATCACAATAATTATAAAAATTATGTTTTATTTATCAATTTATCCAAAAAATTGTTTACATTCCAATATATATTTCATCATTTTATCATGTTAAGATAATACCATTCCAATTAACTAATTTCATACCTGATTCTATTTTAAAGTAATCACCAAAATTCACATTTTATTCCAATTCACAATATTAATCCAATTCCCATATATTCTGATTAATCCATCACCTCAGATTAAAAAACCTTAAAAAACAGGTTCACATCATTAGTTACTCTCACGTCATGAATTTATGATTCAAGGACTGGCCATAAACATTCATGGTCTGAGTATAGTTCATGGGGTCTATCCATAACCATTCACTCCATGTATGGGTTTCATGGGGTCTTTTTGTAACAATTAACATTGTGAATGGAACGTTTATGGTATAAATTTTTTCTACAGCCAGACTTCAACTCCGCTCTCCACATCATCTAAACAACTAGCCCAGTTGAACAAAGTCTCTATTACCAAGGTCTAAACAAAAAAAACCAAGCTCAAAAAGGTTCACCAAACACTTAAAGGGGTTGTACCTATAAAATACGGGATCTTATAATATCCCCACCATATAACAGCTCATCCCTAAGATATGCTTTAAATAATTACTATGGGTTATTAGTGAACAAGTCTACCCACTAAATTTGTATATTATATTCCATCCCTCAAGTATCCTCTTACACACTTTTTAAATCAACTACACTCTCACTAAAGTCACATTCTTCCCTTAAATATTCTTCTCACTACGATACATGATACATATCAGATTCTCCTCAAAGGATGCATCAAAATCCCACTCAATGCCATCAACATATATCAATTAAGATGGGTCAGAATGATATATATGAAGATATAGAATGTGAAAAACATCATGAATTTTGTTGTAGAACTCTACAAGGAACAAAAGGTACACCACTTGACTAACTCTCACCCCTATATCAAATGATCTCACAAACCTAAGTGATATAATCCCCTAGTTCCTAATACACAGTTTCCATAGCCTAGGTGACACCTAAAGAAAAAACTGATGACAAACCTCAAACCATAGTGGTTGTCTATGATGGTTGGTATATGTTTTTTTTCATCTCTATGTGGTCACCAACAACTTTTTGATCAGCTAAACTTATTCACATATATCCTGAACGAGACTAGGTCTATTGTGAAATGAATCTGTTTTCTTTATCTAGTAAAGAGGAAAACAACACGGACTACCATAAAAGTTTTTAAAATTATCCATTTGAATCAATTATTAGAAGTAGTTATTATAAGATAACTCCATAAGTGGAAAATTATACTCCCCAGAACCACTAACATCCAAAATACAGGCTCGCAACACATCCTCCATAATCTAAATCATCTATTTAGATTGGCCATCAGTATGAAGATGATAGACTTTACTCAGAAGAAACTGTGATCCCCTTGTCTTCTAAAGTCCCTTCTAGAACTGAGACATGAAATGAAGATCTAGATTAGAAATGATTCTCCTTATAACACCTTGCAACCAAACTACCACTCATGTAACACCCCGAGATTTTATAAGAAATATTCTTTTTAATTTATTTGATGTCTTGTGTTGTACGCTACACTAATATTAGCTTTCTCTATATGCAACACCGTATTAGCTTGTAGTATACGCAACACTATTCTTGGCTTGTGTTGCACACAATTTCAAGTTTTTTCAAATAAAATTCATTTTACACAACACCGAGTATAGATTTTGATCAATTTATAAATGAACTATGTTTTGATTATGTTATACGCAATACCAAAGGAATCTTGAACTACACGCAACCCTGACTTGGCTTGCATTACACACAAGAGTGACCTTCCTCAATAGTGTGTGTTGTACGCAATATCGGGTTTCACTAAACAATGATATATTGTTATGAACTAGATTTTATGAATAGTATTAACAAAATTTTGAATTTTATAACATTATAATTCATCTTACACATATCCTAGAACATGGTATGAGAACAAAATAAAATTTTCGGGTAAAATACGCATTTTTCAAAAAAAATGTTGTTTTGCCGCATTTTAATGGTGCACCCACTTTAAATATATTTTTTAACATTTTTATAAGTTAAATTAGATAAAATAAACTTATTAATTGCAATAAGTATATAAAAATTTACTTTGGATAATTTTCTAATATTTTTCTGTTAACTTTCATATTTTGATGAATAGTAAAAATAAGCTAAATTTTAATTAAAAACAACTTTTTTCATCAAGATAATTTATATGGTTAAATTATCATATTTAATGGTTTTATAGTATCAATAGAATATATTTTTACCATTTTATATAATTCAAGTCATTATTATTAATTTTACAGTGAATTCATAGGTAAAAACATTTCAATCTTTTGCAATGTTTTAACTTTTAAAACCCGTTTTCTCAACAGCGGGATTAATTTTAAATTAAATACTGTAACTTCTGTGTTTTGAATTTGGAAAAATTAATTCCATATTTTGAATCAGTAGGTCCAAATTATGTT
This sequence comes from Viscum album, assembly GCA_963277665.1. NCBI lineage: Eukaryota > Viridiplantae > Streptophyta > Magnoliopsida > Santalales > Viscaceae > Viscum > Viscum album. The sequence continues at coordinate 1,423,594,515 of OY728156.1, read as the reverse complement.
AATAGGATACTTTTTATTTTTAGAAATTATGAATAGTAACTACAGTAATTTTTATTTACTACAGTTAAAGGTAAACCGGGTAATTAAGGGTAAAAATAAGATTATAAAATTACCCTAACACCTGCCAAAATTCTATTGGATGAATAAAAGTCGACCCATATCACCCGTGGGTTGGAATAGATTCATTTCATGGACTTTTGACCATGAAAATGATGTAATTATTATTAAAACCAAAGAAAGTGACAACATGTCACTCTCTTATATCTTATAAGTGTAATAATTTTAATTTAGTGATAAAATTCATAAAACATCGAACATAAATATTCGCCATAAAGATAATAAAATTATCTACATCTTGTGAATTTATTTATAATTTTTATGTTTTAAAAAATTATCATTAATGATGTCATAATAGTGATGTAGAAATTATTTTATTGATTGAAATATCAAATAAATGGTTTTAAAAATATTAAAATAAATATTATATGAACTATTTAATGTGCTCCACGAATTTTCTAGACAATTATGACATGTTTAGAATCTATTAAATATATTTTTTCGAATATATCCTCTGTGTGTATTTTATTTAAATTCAAATAAATGAATAGAGTCAAAATTGACACTATTGTTATTTTATAAAAATAACATATTATTAAATTGTTTAAAAATCAAAAAAATATTTAAAAATTATAATTAAAATGTTTATGGTCTAAAATTTCATAAATTATCCAATTATGGAAAATTAAAAACACATAAGAAATTATTTATAACAATTTAAAATTTAGAATATTATTACCACAAATAAAATTAAATAGATTAAATAAGGATAAATCAAGATGATAAGGTTTAAAATAAATTCCCAACATGTATAAATTTTAATGGTTGATGAGATTAGAATCCTATCACATTTAATCTTCGAATTGAGTCATTTTTGGAGGTTTTTAAGTGGGGTTTGAATTTATTATAAATTAATATTTTTTAATGTTTCCAATGGTGCCCCTCTCCTCCCTTATAAAAGGGAACCTCCTCCCTCTCCTCTTCATAACATTTTGAACCTTCACTCTCTGCAAAAACCTGTAAATCTATCTTCTACACTTCCCTGTAAACATAATAGAGGTCCTGGTCTTCTTCAAATACCAACTTTAGTGCCCTAAGAGGAGGTTAAGAAGAGGCACGTTGATGAAGAGGTAATATCCTTTACCGATTCTTTCAAATTTATTTCAAATTATACTTCCTCTTCTTTATTTGTTTCATTATAAAGTAATAAAATCAGTATCAATAATATACTGATATGTTATTATAAATATTAAACAACCCTATTTCACCTTCTATCCATCCTACAAAAAACGAAATCACCGCGCGTGCGTACGTACGGCTTACCGTCTCCACGCCGTGGTGTAATCTGTTTTTCCAAAACCACCTTACTTGGATGGGTATAATGGTGGAAAAAATAACTATATATGATTATTGTAACATGATATTAATTCTGAGATATTATATCATCCAATCCAATTCCATTCAATAATTATGGGAACGATATCATCGCTCGTGCGTACGTACGGATTACCGTCTCCACGACGCGATGTGACTCATTCTCCCTGTTAACCATTCAAGAATGATTATAAAGTATATATAATGAATAATAATAAAATATATGACATAATAATGCTACTGGATTTATGTATATATATATATGTCATCTAATTACTTCTATTCAAGTCAATAAGAAAACAACGTTCATGCGTATGTATGGCCTACCGTCTCCATGAACGGTGTATTTCATTTCATTTATCTATCTATTATATATATATATATACTGAATAAATATGATATATAAATCATGTTTTACATTCTATAATTAAGGAAATTATGATATAAGTAATAATATCAAGAACAAAAAGTCCAAACACGTATGATAAATGAAACGATTTTACCCAAAACGCTGCTTTAACATAGAATTGACAAAAGAACGGGTAATATAAAGTCGTAAGTGAATCATATATGATATCATAAATATTATTATGGTTCTGTTAAAAGTTAATAATATGTTTAAACATACTATATAAGAGTTTTTAACACATAATGAAGAAATTGGAGATACGGTAAGGGATAATTATTCCAATCTCATTCTTATCTGGGATTGTTTATTCGTAAGTATTTACTGGGGTAATATTTATCATCCATGTCCATGTTTTCTATTTTTTTTTCATGTATGTTTAATTTCATTTTTACCCATTTTTTACTTTTACTACATGTTATGTAAGGAACCTTTATTTTGTTTACCATACGAGAAACTTTTTGACTTTTCCGGCAAAAGTACGAGGAGAATGTTTTTTTAAATTATACGGTGTGAATGGATTTTTACAGTTTCATAAATCCTTATTTTCATGAAGTTTCCTGTACAATATTTCATGATTATTTTTAATAAAATCATTTTCTTTTAAAATTACATGGAATTTTGAGAAAAGAAAATGATTTTGAAGAAGAAATGATATTTTCCTCAGGAATTCATTTCAAGTGTTTTATCGAGACTATTTTCCATCTAAGAAGAAATTCTTTAATATGGTCATGTTTCAAGTATAATGTCCCTATTATTTACATGGTTTTATTTTGTTTATGATGAAATGATATCCATTGTTTTATATGGATTATATTATGATGGAATTATTTTTACGAAATCCATATTATTCTTTAGGTTATGATGAATGATTTATGTTTATTTTGTAGCACATGAAAGAATGATTTCATTATGAGATGGGTGGGACCTATATCTCCCTCCAATTCGTTGGGTAAATATTAATATCTCATGATATATACATGGCTGGAATGGCAAGTGAATCTGGTTCAGTAATATAGGGCTGGAACGACAAGTAAACTCAGTTCAGTAATGGACTTTGTCCACTATGATGGTCTTGGAAGAAATGCCTTGGATACTATGGAAATCACATCATGTTTTTAATGGTTTTACATAATTACATGTTTTATTCCCATGCTATTTTATCATGATTTATGTTCCTTTATGATCTATGCCTTACGTACTGCCAAGATTTATTTCACAACTCAATATTTTGATGTTTAAACTTTATGTTCATGTTTTTAAGTTCAAATGTATATGGTTTGTTTTATTTTATCCATTATTACCCTTACTGAGAATTTGAGCTCACCCTTTTTATGTTTTCTTTTCCCCAGGATATAAAGAAATATTTTAGGTAAGAAAACAAAAGGGTAAGATCTTTATGGGAGATGTTGAAGATATTTCACAATGATTAGAAGATTTTGTTCCAAGTTTCCAAAGACTCTAAACTAATACAGTATTTGGGCATCTGTTTTTGTTATGTATTAAGTATTCTTCAAAAGTAATGTAATGTCCATGTACGTCAAGCTTTGGGTCTCTATAGTTGGTATCAGAGTAAAGGTTTAGTTAACCTTTGGAAACTAGGATGCGAAAATTTTAGTAAGATCCCTAGAGATATTTATATGGCATGTCTAGGGATGTCCTTAAGGTTAAGTATAAGTATAGGTTATAGTCCTAGAATTATGGTAACGATCATAGAATTAAACCTAAGATGTTAGATATTGAAGGTACTCCCCCTTTATTATGTTTTTTTCCAAGCATTATTTTTTCCTCTCACACTATTCTTTTTGGGGTTTAAACGATGGCTGGAACCCGAAGAAACCATGTTGATCAATATAATGGACAATGCAATGATTTTTCTTCTGAACAAACCAATGTGATGGGAGATGGAGTGAAAAATATTATTGATATACTTACACAAGCTGTGAATCATTCTGGACTTCCAAATGAGCAGATAAGGGAACAATATTCTATTGAGTCCTTCATGAGGCAACGTCTACCTTCTTTCAATGGGTATTTTGATCCACTTATTGCTGAATAATGGATCAGTACCATTGAAAAGATATTTTCCATACTTGGCCGTTTAGAACATGAAAAATTCATTTTGGCTGTTTACCGTTTAGAAGGTGAAGCAGACCAGTGGTGGACTCTAATTAAGAAAACAAGGACCCAAGATGAAATTGAATCAATGGAATGGGATGATTTCAAGATCTTATTTTTCAATAAGTACTTCCCTCATATTCTTCGAACAAAGATGGAAAAGGAGTTCCTTGAGCTTAAGTAAAAGGATGATGAAACTGTTGGTATATATGAAGCGAAATTTACAAGGCTTGCAAGGTATGCATTTGGCTTTATCATCCAACCTAAAAGTAAAGTTGATCGATTCTTCAGTGGATTAAAACCAAGTCTTAAAAGGGCGTTAGCTATAAGAGACTTCAGTATCTATGAAGAAATTGTGCGTTGTGCTATCAAGGTAGAATTGGAAGTTGGTGTTACATATCCATCTCATGGTTTTGACAAGAAACGAAAGATGGATTTCAAGGAAAAATATCAAAAAAATGGTGAAAAGAAGACAAATGTTTCTTTATGCTCAAAGTGTGGAAAAAATCATGGTGGATATTGTCTTAAAGGGAATAGAAAATGTTTTAATTGTGGAAAATAAGGTCATCGAGTAGTTGAGTTTCTAAGTAATAGAAAAAGGGTAGCTAATGATGTGAATAGAGAAAAGGGTACAGAGAACGCACCACCAACACTTCAATGCTACAAGTGCAAGGAAATGGGGCATTATGCTAACCAATGCCCTGATCCAAGGGTTAATGATGATCGACATCAACAACCTCTTAAGGAAAATGAAAAAGGGAAGTCACATGCGATCACTATTGGTGATGTTGAGTATGAGAAGGAAGTGGTGGAATGATTAAGTGTTTATGTAATGAGATTCCAAAATAATTTTGTGGAATCTCATTTATAGTATCATGGAATATTGGAATATCTATGTATTGGTTTATTATGGGTTTCAACAATTATATGGTACCGATAACCATGAAAAGTGATTGAAATATTTTTGGAAAGCAGATGATATGCTCATATAGAAGGAATAAGGATAAAATAATATGGTTTATAGTATTAATGATATCGTGACTGATAAAAGGACAAAGTGATATCATGGTTTGAGTATAGAATTTTTGGGATTTTGGTATGTGTAAAGAGTTAAATTTTGAAAACATTCATGTTTTCATTAAGGTTCTATGGTAATGCATGTTTAAAGAAAATACATGATTAAGGTATTCACGTGTTTGGAATGTAACCAACAAGTTATATCTTATGATATATGTGGGATAAATGCTTGTATTCACATTCTTTGTAGATGAACTTTCTAGGAATCATTTTCTTTATACTATGAGCTTGAACAGAAGTATTTTAGATAAGCCTAAATATTGGAATGGATTATGTTGTACATAAGATAGTATTGTTTAAGGCTAGAACTTTTTTCAATATTATTGTTAGAATGTTATAATAGTATAGTTTTAGAAAAAGGACAACCTGCAGGATGGGAGACAACCCATCGCGTCAGACAAGGTTGTGGGAATCGAACCCACAACTGAAGTGCAACAGGCCTTTATCACCTACCACTAGCCTACAGAAAGTCCCTGGTTAGTATAAATTAATTTTATTTTATTAAGCGGTATGATATATGAAGTATAAGTCAATTTTAGGAACTATATACGATTAAGCTCAGCATAGATGGACTTATGTATATTTAATAACTTGTGCTAACCTTTTTGTGATAGAGAGAGAAGTAATGACCTATCATTCCATCGCATGATCTACTAATACTTCAAGAATAACAAATTCAACTTCATTTATTTAAATAAGAGATGAAGTGGAAATTGTTCATGGAATGACCAACAATGATATTACACTGAAATCAAGTAAGTATTTCTCCTTATAAAAAAAATCATCAACTTTAGGGAAATGATCTTGAAAACCAAAAATTTTATACTATTAATCTCATATTTGATGAATCAAATGGTACCTTAGATCATCATAAATTTATGGATTTGTGATTGTTGGATTTTTCATAGCCATTTCTCTACCACTCTTCATCAGAACATGATGGTTAGATTTCTCTTCCATATCCATGTTTTCACCTATGTTATCCTATGTGGAAACCCAGTTATGAGTTAATTTGGGTATCCCTTATGTTTCTAATGTTTCTTTTTAAAATGATATTTTAGTATTTCTTTTTACAATGTGGGTTTCTATGAAAGATACTTTCATGTAGTAAACGATATATAACCTCGACGAATTTTGAGGGCGAAATTCATTTTAAGGGGGGTAGAATGTAACACCTCGAGATTTTATGAGAAATATTCTTTTTAATTTATTTGATTTATTGTGTTGTATGCTAAACCAAGATTATCTTGTGCTATACGCAACACCGTATTAGCTAGTGTTATACGCAACACTATTCTTAGCTTGTGTTGCACACAATTTCAAGTTTTTTCAAATAAAATTCATTTTACACAACACAGAGTATAGATTTTGATCAATGTATAAATGAAATATGTTTTTATTATGTTATATGAAACACCAAAGGAATATTTCACTACACGAAACCCTGTCTTGGCTTGCATTACATGCAAGTGCGATCTTCCTCGATAGCGTGTGTTGTACGCAATACCGGGTTTCACTAAACAACGATATATTGTTATGAACTAGCTGTTATGAATAGTATTAACAAAATTTTGAATTTTATAACATTATAATACATCTTACACGTATCCTAGAATATGGTATGAGAACAAAATAAATTTTTCGGGTAAAATACGTATTTTTCAAAAAAATACTTTTTTTCCGCCTTTTGATGGTGCACCCACTTTAAATCTAGTTTTTTACTTGTTTATACATTCAATTAGACAAAATAAGATTATTTATTGTAATAAGTATATAAAAATTTACTTTGGATAATTTTTTAATATTTTTCTGTTAACTTTTATATTTTGATGAATAGTAAAAATATGCTAAATTTTAATTAAAAACAAATTTTTTCATCAAGATAATTTATATGATTAAATTATCATATTAAATGGTTTTAAAGTATAAATAGAATATATTTTTACCATTTAATATAATTCAAGTCATTATCATTAATTTTACATTGAATTCATAGGTAAAAACATTACAATCTTTGGCAATGTTTTAACTTTTAAAACCCGTTTTCTCAACAGCGGGATTAATTTTAAATTAAATTGTAACACCCCAAGATTTCATAGTGTGTTATTTCTTTAAAATAATTCAATAACTTTCACTACACGCAACACCGAGTTCAAGCGCACCATGAATTACCAAACAAGCCGTTCAAAAGAAGTTATGAATAGTATTAACTAAATTTTAAACTTTATATAATCCTTATAATTTTAGAATCCATATTATGAGTTTCTTAGACATAATGTAAGAACAAATTCATTTTCAGTATTGCACTTTTACCAACTTTTAATAGTGAACCCTTTTTAAATCCAATATTTTAAACTTTTATATATTCAATTTGACTAAATAAATTTACTTTTTAGAATGGGGACATCAAAAATTTACAATGAAACTCCCCAAGCTTCTACGGTACACATCTCTTTGAATAATGCAATAGCGTGTGTTGTACGCAACATCGAGTTCTAACACACACCACAACCAATCAAACTAGCCGTTATGAATAGCAATACCTACTTTTTAAAATTTTAGAAACTTTATCTCTCAAAATGGACTTCATTTTTGGATTCGAAGTATCGAATTTAGCCTAAAGTGAAATTTCAGTACTTTTCAGATAACTTTAATATTTTGATGAATAGTGAAAATTACTAAATTTTAATTAAAAACAAATTTTTTAATCAAAATAATTAATAGTGATAAATTATAAACTTGAGTGGTTTTAAAGTATATTTAGAATATATTTTTACCATTTAATACAATATTGGTCATTGGACATAATTTCAAAATTAAACCGAAAATAAAAAAGTATCAATCTTTTGATAGTTATTATATCTTAAAAACACGCTTTTTGTTTTGACAACGCGAATTAATTTTAAATTAATTTCTGCACCTTATGTGTTTTGAATTTGGAAAAATGGATTCCATATTTGGAATCAGGATGTCCAAATTGTGTAAATAGGTAACTTATATTTTTAGACATTTTGAAAAATTACTTCGGTAAATATTTTATTTACCATGGTTAAAAGGTAAATCCGGTAAATAAGGGTTAACAAATAATATTAGAATAATAATAAATTACCCTAAACGTGTCCTAAACTTATTGGTGGATACATTTCCGACCATGGGAATCTTTGGGTCGATTTTGGGACCCTATGGAGCCACTTGTAGGTGATAGAGACACTTTATTTTAATTAAGTTAAAATAAATACAAAAATGACATAAGCATATATCTTTTAGCAAAACAATTTTTACATAGGGTTATATATGTTGGATTTTAGACTATAAATATTCATTATAAAGATAAAAACATTTACTACATAATGGTATCTTATTTATAATTTTTATACATTATATAATTTAATTTATTTATGACACAATGGTGATGCAGTAATTACCTAATTAATGAAAAATTAGAATAATTGATATTATAAATACCCAAATAAATGTAATTTGATACTTTTTATAAATAAAAATAATTTTATAGGATAATGTGACATGTTAGGATTGATTCAATTAACTTTTTTTGAAGTAATAAATCTGTTATGATTTTTAAAATAATCAATTATAAAATAGTGTCAAAATTGACAAAAAATAGTTTTTAAAACAAATATTATATTATTAATTGATATTAAATTCTTAAATATCTAATGTTCGGCCAAGAGACTTATTTAATGATAGGTGTATCATTAATGGACCACTTGGGGGTCTCTTGGATGTATATATTAAGTTTATTAACCATATAATATAAAAATACAAAGAGACATTGTAAAAGTGAAACTAATTAACTAAGAGTTAATACTTAAAGATAAGGTTAATATAGTAACCAAAACCTGTCTAAATCCTATTTGTTGAGTGGTTTTCGACCCATACCCACATTAACCTTTAAATAATCCACTTTGGAGCCATTATAAACCAAATATGAATTTATTATAAAATAATATTTCTAGCTTTTCCAAAGGTGCCCCTCACCGCTCTTATAAAAGGGAACTCCCCCTTCTCATTAATTCACACCTTCAAAGCCTTTTGGTTCGGCCAAAACCTGCCCAAATACTCTCTCACCTTCCATAACTTCATCCTAGAGGCCTTATTTTGATCAGAAATCCAACATAAGGATCCCTTTTGATCAAATCAAAAGGAAGAACCCGAAGAAGAGGTAATGTTTTCACCACCCTCTTTCAAGTTCCTTTCTTCTTCAACTTCTTCTTTCTTTTTCATTTCTATTCTAAAATAATAAATCCAGCATCTTCTATATAATGTGATGTTATTATAAATATGGTACAACCATATTCAGAATTCTATCCATCCTTTGAATGACATGTCACCATACGTGCGTACGTACGGCTTACCGTCTCCACGTCGTGGTGTAATTGTTATTCAACACATTATTATTTGGATGGGTATAATAATGATGTTTATTTGATGTGAAAAATAAATATAACATTATAATTATTCTTTATATATGATATACCATCCAATTATATATTATTTTAATATCAAAAGAATGATATTTTCGCTCGTGCGTACGTACAGATTACCGTCTCCACGACGCGATGAGATTCATTTCTAAGTTCACCATTCATCGACGATTATAAAAATATATATTACTAATAAGTTTGTGATATATGACATAATAATTCTACTGGATATATATATATTTATATATATAAGGATTTATGTACTTACATATATCTTATTCATTTACTTCTGTTCAATACTATATGAAAACAGAAACAACGTTTATGCGTACGTACAGACTACCATCTCCATAAACGGTGTTTTCCATTTCATATATATGTCTATTATAAATATTTATATTCTAAATATATATGATATATTTATCCTGTTTTATATACTGGAAGTATTTAAATCATGATCTAAGTGATACAACCAAGAGTAACAAGTTAAAACACGTACGATAAAGAAAGTGATTATTACCCGCAATGTTAATTTAACATAGAAATTATTATTAAATGGGTAATATCACTACTACAAAAACGGGCAATAACAGCGCTAAAATCGGGCTTTAACAGCGCTAGAAAAGCGATGTAAAGCTCAGCGCTGATAAAGGGGGGGGGGGGGTCCTTTCACAGCGCGTTTTAAGCGCTGTTAAATGTCACCTTTAACAGCGCTAAAAAAGCGCTGTTAAATGTCGCCTTTAACAGCGCTAAAAAAGCACCGTTAAATGTCTCCTTTAACGGCGCTAAAAAAGCGCTGTTAAAGGAGATATTTAACAACGCTAAAAAAGCGCTGTTATATGTTTCCTTTAACAGCGCTTTTTTAGCGCTGTTAAATATCTCCTTTAACAGCGCTTTTTTAGCGCTGTTAAATGTTGCCTTTAACAGCGCTAAAAAGCGCTGTTAAATCCCTGCCTGCTGCTAAAAAAAACCTGCACGAGTACAGCCAGCTAAGCAGACCTGCACAAAAACTAGTATATCAACCACATACCTGCACAAAAACCAGTATATCAACCACAAGCATGTCATCAACCGATCACAACCCAACCAAACAGTGTTCTTACCATGAGTTAGATACCGTCTACCCAGAAACAAAAACTACCTCATTACATAGTATCACAAAATATTCCTACACAACTCAGAAGATAAATACTAGAACATTCCACTATGCATTGTTTCTCTTTGGATTGCCACTTGGTTTTGACAAATCGTGCAGAGCCCGTGCTCCTTGAATCATTCTGCAATACATAAAAAGGATATCCCAACTCTCCCAACCATCACCCTTAGTAATTATGTATATTAATACAAAAAAGGTAACATATCATAAACTAGGGGACTGTAATGAGACATCAAGATTAACATTCTATATATAGGATCGATGTCTGGTAGGATTGGTTGCGTTGATACATGACTCTACCTGGACCTCAAAAATAGATATATGATCTCACTCCAGGACTTTCAGAGAGACTCCAACTATGTCTAAGACGTCCTGCTGAAGCGATCGTACTACCGTAAGTAGGAAAAGATACCAAAACCATCCTAGGAAGGATCATGGGAGCCAACCCTAATGAAATATTTCCTTGATATAGTGTTCAAATAGATCAATCATGGTACATAAAATTATGTGTCATTTAAAGGGTCACATGCCTTGTCCCTTTACCCTGGGTAACTCCAATGTTCAGCTGCCTGTGTGAATATACATGTCATATCAATAGGAAATTACATGGAATGTTAAAAAACATATACTTGTTACCCTTTGATCTTGTGTCCTCTTATGCACCCTTGCCCTATGTTAGTACATGACGTCGATCCCGTGTGATTCTTCCTGTGTATCTGTACAAGGGATAAACTGCGTAGCTGGCTCATTAAGGACGTGTAGTGGGATATATTCCATGTAGGAAAGCCATGTAATCCACCCCATGTTTGTGTATCTCAAAAATTCATGCGAAGTCTTGGGGGAGGGTCTACAGTACATGTGAGGTGGATATCTCAGTTGTTGATTTCACTTAAAAATAAGTCCATTTTGAACAAAACAGAGGCACTTTGAGTGGTGTCGACCACACCGGGCCTCGGATTGAGTCGGGGTTGACTCATACACATCAAATTTGACCCATGGATCATTGTCCTTAAGTTTCAATAGAATCCGAATGCGTTTGGTCAGTTTCCCGTATGTCAGTTGTTGATTTCTCACTTAAAATTAAGTCCATTTTTAACAAAAACAGAGGCACTTTCAGTGGTGTCGGCCACACCGGGCCTCGGATTGAGGCGTGGTTGACTTGTACATGTCACATTTGACCAATGTATCATTGTTCTAAAGTTTCAACAGAATCCGAATGCGTTTGGTTGGTTTTTCGTATGTTAGTTGTTGATTTCACTTAAAATTAAGTCCATTTTTAACAAAAACAGAGGCACTTTGAGTGGTGTCGGTCACACCAGGCCTCAGATTGAGGCGGGGTTTACTCGTACACGTCACATTTGACTCACGGATCGTTGTCCTTAAGTTTCAATAGAAACCGAATGTGTTTGGTCGGTTTGGTGTATGTATGTAAAATATTGTCCATTTTAAACAAAATACATACACTTGGAGTGATACCGACCACACCGCGTCTCGGATTGAAGCAGGGTTGACTCGTACACGTCACATATGACCCATGGATCATTGTACTAAAGTTTTAACACAATCCTAAGGCGTTTGGTCGGTTTCCCGTATGTCAATTGTTGATTTCACTTAAAAATAAATCCATTTTGAACAAAATAGAGGCACTTTGAGTGGTGTCGGCCACACCAGGCCTCGGATTGAGTAGGGGTTGACTCTTACATGTCAAATTTGACCCATGGATCATTTTACTTAAGTTTCAACAGAATCCAAATGTGTTTGGTCGGTTTTCCGCATGTCAGTTGTTGATTTCACTTAAAAATAAGTCCATTTTGAACAAAAGATAGGCACTGTGAGTGGTGTCGACCACACCGGGCCTCGGATTGATGCGGTGTTGAATCGTACACATTACACATGAGTCATTGATCGTTTTCAAAAAGTATCAATGCAATCAGAAGCCGTTTGATCGGTTTGGCGTATGTACGTAAAATATTGTCCATTTTAAACTAAATACATACACTTGGAGTGATACCGGTCACACCGCGCCTCTGATTGAGGCGGGGTTGACTCGTACACATCAAATTTGACCCATAGATCGTTGTCCTTAAGTTTCAATAGAATCCCAATGCGTTTGGTCGGTTTTCCGTATGTCAGTTGTTGATTTCACTTAAAATTAAGTCCATTTTTAACAAAACAGTGACACTGTGAGTGGTGTCGGCCACACCGGGCCTCGGATTGATGCGGTGTTGAATCGTACACATCACACATGAGTCATTGATCATTGTGAAAAAGTATCAATGCAATCAGAAGCCGTTAGATCGGTTTGGCGTATGTACGTAAAATATTGTCCATTTTAGACTAAATACATACACTTGGAGTGATACCGGTCACACCGCGCATCTGATTGAGGAGGGGTTGACTCGTACACGTCACATTTGACCCATGGATCATTGTCCTTAAGTTTCAATAGAATCCCAATGCGTTTGGTCAGTTTTCCGTATGTCAGTTGTTGATTTCACTTAAAATTAAGTCCATTTTTAACAAAACAGTGACACTGTGAGTGGTGTCAGCCACACCGGGCCTCGGATTGATGCGGTGTTTAATCGTACACGTCACACATGAGTCATTGATCGTTGTGAAAATGTATCAATGCAATCAGAAGCCGTTAGATTGGTTTGGCGTATGTACGTAAAATATTGTCCATTTTAAACTAAATACATACACTTGGAGTGATACCGGTCACACCGCGCCTCTGATTGAGGCGGGGTTGACTCGTACACGTCACATTTGACCCATGGATCGTTGTCCTTAAGTTTCAATAGAATCCCAATGCGTTTGGTCAGTTTGCCGTATGTCAGTTGTTGATTTCTCACTTAAAAATAAGTCCATTTTGAACAAAACAGAGGCACTTGGAGTTGTGTCAGCCACAACAGGCCTCAGATTGAGGCGGGGTTGACTCGTACACGTCACATTTGAAGGTGAGTATGCATACACGATAGTTTACCTTCTTAGAGAAGAGTTTCTGGAAGAGTATAAAAGACATGAAGCAATGAAGATCATTAGAGTGTTGGAGAAAATGTGGTTGCTACAAACAATGTGGAAATCGGCTTGTGCAAAGCGACCTAAGTTACAACTTGCAGGTATTGTACTCTATTTTTTTCTGGAAGGTTTAAGTTTAAATGCATTTTGGAATGATAATTTCTAGCCATTGTCTTTTAGGTTTTTTTGACAGCCGAGGGGAAAGGGTGGGGTCTGCAGACATTGGAGGATATGTCGAAGGGTGATTTTGTGTGTGAATATGTTGGAGAAATGTTAACTCCCGCAGTTCTGAAAAGAGTCACTATTTAAAAGAAAGTCATAAGTTTAGATACATCTCAAGATGGTCAGTTTAAAGACATTTTGAGGGACACTACTAAAGACATGCTCAGATATGCACACATCCCCCACTTTTAGATCGTTGTCTAATACAATGATCTTCCAAACAAGATATGCATTAGAACGCTCACGATACATAGACAAGTTCACTGGCCACCTTCGAGAATGATATGAAGCACAAACCATGACAGCATTATGTTTTTCCTTGAAAATTCTCTTGGCGAACTGGAATGGCAACTCACTCTTGTGATTTTGCGTCTCTACTTGTCTCTTCATGTGTGCAGCTACTGCCATTCCAGTTCACCAAGAGAATTTTCAAGGAAAAACATAATGCTGTCATTGTTTGGGCTTCAGATCATTCTCAAAGTTGGGCAGTGAATTTCTCTATGTATCATGAGCGTTCTAATGCATATCTTGGTTGAAAGATCATTGTAGTAGACAACGATCTAAAAGTGGGGGATGTGTGCATATCTGAGCATGTCTTTATTAGTGTCCCTCAAAATGTCTTTAAACTGACCATCTTGAGATGTATCTAAACTTGTGACTTTCATTTAAATAGTGACTATTTTCAGAACTGCAGGAGTTAACATTTCTCCAACATATTCACACACAAAATCACCCTTCGACATATCCTCCAATGTCTGCAGACTCCACCCTTTCCCCTCGGCTGTCAAAAAAACCTAAAAGACAATGGCTAGAAATGATCATTCCAAAATGCATTTAAACTGAAACCTTCCAGAAAAAAATAGAGTACAATACCTGCAAGTTGTAACTTAGGTCGCTTTGCACAAGCCGATTTCCACATTATTTGTAGCAACCACATTTTCTCCAACACTCTAATGATCTTCATTGCTTCATGTCTTTTATACTCTTCCAGAAACTCTTCTCTAAGAAGGTCAACTATCGTGTATGCATACTCACCTTCAAATGTGACGTGTACAAGTCAACCCCGCCTCAATCTGAGGCCTGTTGTGGCTGACACAACTCCAAGTGCCTCTGTTTTGTTCAAAATGGACTTATTTTTAAGTGAGAAATGAACAAATGACATACGGCAAACCGACCAAACGCATTGGGATTCTATTGAAACTTAAGGACAACGATCCATGGGTCAAATGTGACGTGTACGAGTCAACCCCGCCTCAATCAAAGGCGCGGTGTGACCGGTATCACTCCAAGTGCCTCTGTTTTGTTCAGAATGGACTTATTTTTAAGTCAGAAATCAACAAATGACATACGGGAAACTGACCAAACGCCTTTGGATTGTGTTGACATTTTAGGACAACGATTCATGGGTCATATGTGATGTGTACGAGTCAACCCCACCTCAATCTGAGATGCGGTGTGACCGGTATCACTCCAAGTGTATGTAATTTGTTTAAAAGGGGCAATATTTTACGTACACACGCCAAACCGATCTAACGGCTTCTGATTGTGTTGATACTTTTGCACAACGATCCATGAATCATGTGTGATGTGTACGAGTCAACCCCACATCAATCCGAGGCCCTATGTGGCCGACACCACTCACAGTGTCTATGTTTTGTTAAAAATGGACTTAATTTTAAGTGAAATCAAGAACTGACATACGACAAACCGACCAAACACATTTGGATTCTGCTGAAACTTAAGGACAACCAAGATATGCATTAGAACGCTCATGATACATAGAGTAATTCACTGACCATCTTGAGATGTATCTAAACTTGTGACTTTCTTTTAAATAGTGACTCTTTTCAGAACTGCGTGATATGAAGGTATTTTGGAGATTTTACTGGTTCATGCATGATATGAAGGTATTTTGGAGATTTTACTGGTTTTTTTGTCCAAATGCCAAAGAAATGTGGTCCATCATTCTTGCATGTTACTGGTGCATTTCATCTGTTAAAATGGACAAATGACCCATTGGAGAAAAAATGTTTTATTTAATAATAATTACAATTTTTCTACAAACATTTACATACAAGAATGTTTCATCTTTTTATCCCCATGAACCCCTCTCAAAAATTTCCGCCAATTATACGCATCTGCAACTCTTGTAATAAAAGTCAGATCTTCATGCTATATCTGGACAATCTTGCATTAGGTATGCGGACCACTCGTTTCTGAACATATCTACATCATCTTGTGAATATGACGCTTTTCGGCATTCATAATAGTACTTAAAAATATATAAATAAATAATTAATAAATAATTTAAATGAAATAGTACTTGTTTTCGAAAATACCTCTTTAGGGATGCTAATTTGTCCATTGAAAATGATCTCTTTCATGAATCTACAAACATAATAACCGAAATCTTTATCGTTTGTTTGTTTTGGACACTGCAGAAACATTGATCATGAGGCGAGTAAGTAACTTGTGTTTCATATATGCTTGGATAGTGCAATTTTATTATATATACCCTGATATTTGTCCAGACATAGTACTTGCTCGGCTCCTTATGCTTAGCCCCTGTCCTCATACCATGATTTAGACGATATTGGTACACCACCCTATCATAACAGAATCCTTAGTAAAAGATAATATATATTATATAAATTGATGTTTAGACCTAAAACGTAGGATGCAGTGTCTTACAGATTGACAAACTGCATCACATGCGGTCGGTTTGTTGGATATCCGTGCTTTGAGTCCAGAAAATAAATCTTGGGAGTATCCAAATGCACCGCAATTAGCGGCCAATGTTGCCTAAATACACAAAAAGGAATAAGTAATGAAAGAAACGAAAATATAATTGATATGCTTTAATCATAGAGTTTTACCCCTGCATGGTTGGTATGAGGAAGAGTCGGTCATCCGTTATCTTGCTGTCAAATGCTTTCAGCAAAGCATTCGCTCTTTCCTTAATTTTTGATTCTGATAATTCTATTTCTTGTGTTGATGTGATATGAGGACTGACGAGTCTGAACTTTGGCTCATGAGGAAAACCCTTCAAATGCTTTTCATATATACGTCTGCCAATAATATAAAATGTATTTAATCATAATTAGCACAATATATCATCTTTTGGAAAAGCGACGGGGTTGAATACATACCTCATATACACATTTACACTTGTGACGCCGAGCCACTGATACTCAAGGATCTCATTTACATTTTCAGCAGCAACAAAGTCTTGTATTTCCTCTCCATACATATTCTCTTCAAAAACAACTACATGGCTACTACCATTTGTCAACTTCGTATCCACATGAGTCTTCAATTCAATTAAATGTGGATAGAGAATAGGCGGTGTAATTCCACTTTCTGTAGATCTTTTGGATCGGTTGGTCGATCTTTTCGATGCTCCTTTCACTGCATCCCCTTTCTTCGTCTACAATAAAATTCATTGGTTCATACCTTTTTTTTATAAAGGTTTGGCTTAAAAAACTGTAAATAAATACCTCTTTTTCGGCATGTAGTCTCACAAGTTGTGATGGCCATGCAATGAATGTCCCAATAGCCTGTTCTACTGTATAAATATCATCATCATCAAGTGGAACAGGTAGTTGTGTTGTTGGCTCATGAGCTACCGTAATTGTCACTTTCAGATGATCTTTTGGAAGTGCTCTATTGTGCAGCGTGTCCTCTGAGATGTTGAATACTGTAGCCCTCGCTACAAGGCAATAGGTGGGTGTTGAAAGATATAAATCACAATCATTATCACCCTACAGAAGATCAGTATAGGAAGAAATCAGTGTTTGTATGATTCACATTTTATCAGAACAATTAATAGAATATTGATTACCACAGTTAACACAGCTCTTTCAAGGGAATGGCTTGCCTCAAAGCTGGTGGGGTGTGGGGCAGGATCTTCAGGCGCTGGTTGTTCCTGAGTTGTCTCTTCTCTTGGCTTCCGACCCATTAAAGTTGCTAGAAACTCTCCCTGCCATTGAAACTATTCTTCAAGAGTTGCTAGTCTATTTTTCATTGCTGTCATTTCTTCATTTTTTTGATCCTCTTGTTTTTTTTTCTCATAATATACTCGGGGTGTCACCCCAAACCCCCCAGCTCTGACGCGACCATATTGTTCTGGTCGCTTCAAAGCTGTCGCTAATATATCTGCACCAGCTGCAAGAGTACCTGACTCCTGTGACTTTCGGATATAAGAAAATAAGTAATTATTATTATGTAATAGCAATTTAAAAACAAAACATTTTATCGTGTCATACTTACACATATTTCCCACACTTTTTGTGTTTTTTCATCAACCAAATTCTCTTCGTTATCCACACGTGCCTCCTTCCATAGCACATGACAAGGGATGGATGTGTGTTTGGTTTCAGAGGCATCAATCTACATATAAATAAAGAAAGATTTTTATAAAGTTTTTTCTTGACACATAACAATATCACTGTAAATTTAAAATACGCACCATTTTCTTTTCTAGTGAGGCATACCCCATCCTTGCTTTATGATAGGGGTACGTCGGTTTTGATGCACGTTCCTTGTTTTCTGTACTGAGTTGCTATTTCATAAATGAAATATTGACAATCAAAGTGATGAATACATGTATATCCTCAAACAACATATTATCAGTCACAATGTACCTGAAACTTTTGATCCCCACGATGACCAACAAATGAATCCCATGATTCTTGGGATATCAAGTGATTGTAGACAATGGGTGGTTGCGGGTTTATTTTACCCTTGGAATCTTTTAGATGATATTTTGTAAGAAGAGTGCGAAAACCTCGATGACACCTTCCCACAAGCCTTAGTACATAAGTCTTGTGTGAATCATCTACTATAAATGCACTCTGCAATGGATTGTGAAGAATAATACATTGTTTCATTATTTTATTTTCTAGTAAATTAAAGAAATGAAATCAAAATGTTACCGTAATTTCTTCCCACATCACAGCCTTCAGGCCGGACGAAACATGGTGCCATGAAGCTATGTCAATCGGCACGCGTTGCCGAGTGACAATTCCAACGTAACTGTTAAACATTGCCTTGTTGGGGTTAACGTGTTGGCCCCGTGCATTCCACCCAACATCGAATTTGATTCCTTTGCTCTTTCCCTTCAAAACATTATCCAAAACTGTTAAACTATGACGCACCTGTTTTTTCTGCGATGTCGCTCCTTTATCCCCAACCATTTCGTCTATATCAGCATCATCAATGTTTTCATCTAAAATCCTAGAATCATCATGTTCAGATGGTTGTTGGACCTCAACAATAGGAGCACCAATAGCAGCAGCAGTACCAACAACAATATGTTGAGATTGAGAGGCTTGAGAGGCTTGAGAGGCTTGTTCAGCAGTAGCAGCAGCAGAAGCAGCAGCAGCAGAAGCAAAAGCAGCAGCAGCAGTAGCAGCTTGAGAGACTTGTTCAGCCTCGAGGTTAGGAGCACCAGAACGTGCAGAAGTCATTATCTGCAAAAAAAGGTTTAACACTTAAGTTGGATTACATAAATGCAATAATGATAAGATAATAACATGAGATAACAATATTTATATTACAAACAAAATATAACCTGTTTATTGAACTCTTTTTTTTTCAAAGGCTGAATGGATTTGACACCTCTATCGATAATCCAAATCCCTTCATTATGGTCTCCTCTAACATACAAAACTTCGTCTTCATTGGGACCGTTGCGAAATGATTGCGACGTCCCACTGAAAGGATCATCCTCAATTGAATTTTCATCGGACCCTTTAGTAGTTTTGGACGATAACAGAACAATCGACCACTTTTGGTTTGCAGGGTCTGGAACATAAAATACTTGTACCGCTTGTGATGCCATTATAAATTGTTCGTCTTTTTACCCTTATTTACTGAAATCAACTTTCACAAATCCCAATTCATCTATTTTAACACCACTGTTGTTATCAACCCAGTTGCATTGAAAAATCAGCAATTGGAATGTCGTATAATCCAACTCCCATATTCTTTTGATAATGCCAAAGTATGACATATTCGCGAAAATTGGATTTCTATCCTTACTACCAGAAACATGCATCGCTTCAGCCACAAGTATTACTCCACTATTTTGCATGGTACTATCTTCATCATGTTTATCTGTATAGAATGTATAACCATTAATTACATAACCGTTGTAAGATAATACATACACTCTTGGTCCGGCAGCTAGCCATCGAAGTCGTTCTGAAATTGAATTCGGATTTTCATCTAACTCCTTAAAAATATGGTCTCGAAACCATCCTATAAACTGGTGATTATGTGTATTTGCTATCCATTTTTCAGCCCTTGATGGATTCAACTGCCTCAAAATTTCTTTGTGGGTTTCAATATATGGAACAACCACCCAACTGTTATGCAAAACATAAAGGTGGTCCTGCTCCCGATCAGTAATATTGATTGTCACAACATCTCTTCCAGAAATTCCCTCACCCTCAATGTGTCCAGTGTGACGAGATTTCGGCAGACCAATGCTTTCCACATCATATAGGTATTCGGTACAGAATTCAATGGCTTCCTCAACAATATATCACTCCACAATACAACCCTCTGGCCGACTTCGATTTTTGACATACCCTTTCAAAATCTTCATATACCGTTCAACGGGGTACATCCATCTATAGTGCACAGGACCACAAAGTCGAACCTCTCTCACCAAATGAACCATCAAATGAACCATTATATCAAAGAATGTTGGCGGGAAGAACATTTCTAATTCACATAATATGATGACAATTTCTTTTTCCATAGCTGGCAATTTCGCCGGGTCTAAAACTTTGCTACATATAGCTTTGAAGAAGAAACAAAGTTTGCTTAACGTATGATGAACATTCTTGGGAAAAATGCAACGTAAAGCTATAGGAATTAAATCTTGCATCAAAACATGGCAGTCATGTGATTTCAAATCTTTTAACTTCAAATCATTCATTGACAGAATGTTTTTGATATTTTATGAATATCCCTCTGGAACCTTTACATCATTGAAGAAGTTGAAAAACTGATATCTCTCATCCCTAGAAAGAGTGTACGCAGCTGGAGGAAGAAACATTCGATTTTCACCCTTCACGGGAGCCAACTCTTCTCTTATTCCCATGTCAACCATGTCCAACCTTGCCTTAATTCCATCCTTTGTTTTTCCAGGAGCATTTAGAAACGTTCCTATAACACTGTCACATACATTTTTTTTCCACATGCATCACATCAAGAAAATGTCTGACGTACAGACATTTCCAGTATGGTAATTCCAAAAAAATTGATCTCTTTTTCCAACCGATTTTCGTAAGGTTTTTCGAAAATGGTTTACCAAAAACAGTGTTCACATCTTTTACTTTCTCAAACAGCTGATCACCTGTTAGTGGAGACGGTGTTTTTCATTGTTCTGAACTTCCATTGAATGATGTCTTCCAAGATCGGTACTTATTTCGACGGGGTAGAAATCTACGATGTCCTAGAAACACAAATTTGGATGAATGTTTCAACCTAATTGATTCTGTATCTTCTTCGCACACAGGACACCCTTGACTTCCTTTAATGCTATAGCCTGACAAATTTCCATAAGCAGGGAAATCATTTATCATCCCATACAATAACGCTCTCAATGTGAAGTATTCTTTTTCATAAGCATCATACAACATAACACCTGAATCCCACAGTAACTTCAAATCATCGATCAAGGGAGCCAAATATACATCAATATCGTTACCTGGTTGTTTTGGTCCTGATATAAGCAAAGATAACATAATGAATTTTCGTTTCATGCATAACCATGGTGGAAAGTTATAATTTACCAACATAACAGGCCAAGTACTATGAGTGCTGGTTTGAAAACCAAAAGGATTCACTCCATCGGTAGATAACGCAAGACGCAGGTTTCTCGACTCATTTACAAATTCAGGATACTCATGATCAATTCTCTTCCATTGAGGAGAGTCGGCCGGGTGACGTAATTTTCCATTTTATTTCTTTTATTTGCATGCCACGACAATTGTCTTGCAGTTTCTTCACTTACATATAGACGCCTAAACCTTGGAATGATTGGAAAGTACCATACAACTTTCGTAGGACTGCGTTCATCTTTCTTGTATCGAGAAGCACCACACTTTGGGCATTCTGTAAGTGATTTGTTCTCCTTGTGAAACAATATACAGTCTTTCGGGCAGGCATGTATTCTTTCAGAAATCATACCCATCGAGTGTAGCATTTGTTTAGCTTCATATGTCCGTCTTGGGAGCTCATTATCATCTGGAAGCATGTCATTCAAAAGAGCAAGTAGTTCCGTGAAACTGACATCACTCCATCCGTTGCCTGATTTCAATTTATACAACTTCAGTACAATTGACAATGCAGTATATTTAGTGCAACCAGCATACAATGGCGTCTTTTCACAACTCTTTAACTTCTCAAACAATTTTGGGAAATCACGGAGTTCATGTTCAACTGTCCTTGTCATTTCCTCAATGCGATCTTCATCATCATTGATATCTGTAATCACATCCTCTATACGGTCTTCTTCATTATCCATATTTTTAATCATATCTGATGATCCATAAAATGCAGTTTTATTCCAGCCAATAGCTACATTCGCTTTTTCCCCGTGTTTATTCCAACATTTATAACTCCTATCTATTCCGTGACATATTAAATGTTCTTCCAACTCCTCTAGAGTAATTAGTCTAGAATAACAACAACATAAACATGGACAAAGGAGTTGAGAAGGATCCTTTGCATGATACTGTGCAAACTTGATGAACTCTTTCACTCCGTTCTCATACTCTATTGTCAAACGATTAGCATCCATCCAATATTTATTCATTTCCATTAATTCTGAATAAACAACATGGAACATCATGTCCATTAATTACAAATGAACAATAACGAATGTCGTGTCCATTAATTCCATGTAAACCATAAGGAGCATATTGTTAATTAATTTTGAATAAAAAATATGGAACATCATGTCCATTAATTCCAAATAAATAATAAGGAATTTCATGTCCATTAATTCTGAATAAGAAATACAGAACGCCATTTCCATTAATTCCAAACAAACAATATAGAATGTTAATTCCATTAATTTCGAATAAGCAATATGGAAGTTCATGTATATTAATTCCAAATAATCAATGAAACATCATATTCATTAAAGAAGGTAATAATGATGTAATCACATCCATATCATATTATGATCAAGTCTAAGGAATATCACCCTTGCATTTTATCAATTAATTTGATAAATTTAAGTCTTATAACTGATAATTAGTAAGATGGGGTCCAAGGTATATAATCAATAGCACTACATTGTTTAAAAATGGTTAAGGAACATGGACTTACCATTCAAATTTTATTTAATTCATTTATAAGTGATCAATTAGTCCATGGGTATGTCCATTACACATAAATATCATTAATTCCATTTAATAAACCCATGGGCATGGGATATATCAACACATGTCAAAGGTGGTTCAATTTCAAGCCAAAGATCAATAGGGGTCATGGGCCTATAAGAAAAACACCCTAAGGGGGTGATTCGAGTAAGGTATACAACCTCCAAAGAATAAGTTTGGTGCACAATGACTAACCAATTTAAGACATGATAATCTACTAAATTAATTTTACATTTTATAGTCAACATGCAGAAGGTTCACCAGATGGCACAATAGCGCATCATATAAACTAGGGGTGTCCATGGGTCGGGTCGGGTCGGGTTGGAGGTGTTTCAAGGCCCGACCCGAACAAAAAAGTTCGGGTTGGGTCGGGTCGGGTCACAAGCTTCCGGAGCAACCAACCTGACCCAACCCGACCCAGTGGGGTCGGGTTACCCGTCGCATGCCCGAAGGACCCAACCCAACCCAACCCATCGAGGGTCGGGTCAATTTGGGTCGGGTTATATGTGTAAACCCAACCCAACCCGACCCAAACCAATCCAACCCATCCCAACCCAACGGACCCGAACCATCCACTCAAACCCAACCCCCCTAGACCCAACCCGATGGACCCCCTGCACTGCACCAGCCTGCTGCAGAAATAAACCAGCCCCCCCTGCACAAAAATTTCAGCCCCCTCCCCCTGCACCCTCTGCCCCCTCCCCCAGGCACACCAGCCCCCCCCCTCCTGTACCTTGTACAACACAACACCCCTCTCCCCCTGCCCCCTCCCCCCTGCACAGTCTCCCCCCTCCTACACCCCTGCACAAAAAACCCAGACCCCCCCCCCCCGCACAAAAATTTCAGCCCCCCTGCACAAAACATTTCATCCCCCTGCACCCTCTGTCCCCCTCCCCTAGGCACACCAGCCTCCCCCCTCCTGTACCCCGTACAACAAAACAACCCTCTCCCCCTGCACTCCCTGCCCCCCTCCCCCTGCACTCCCTGCCCCCTCCCCTCCCCCCTCCTGCACACACCAAACCTACCCATCCCGTACTCCTGCACACACCAGCCCCCCCTCACACCCCCTGCAAACCAGCCCCCCCTAATGTGACTCACTATCAACACCAGTAACAGAACCAATTGAAGTTAAAGTGGATTAAATTCATGATGCAGTAGAAATAAACATTACTAACATAAGGAAAATCAAATCAAAAAAACACACAGCAGTAGCATATTTGAAGAACGAATAAGCGAAAACATATGCAAAAAAAATCATCACCAGGAGTAGAGTGAATAACATTGATTCAGTCTGAAAAGAGGGAGGAGGGGAAGCAGAGGCGACAAATAAATGACAACCACATAAAAACCTACACTGAAAAACAATATTTGGGGCATCCACATACCTTGGGTGAAGAAATCGGAAGTCCAAAGAGGTGAGGGAGCCTTCTGCGCTGCCTGGAAGACGCGACTGCCGGAGTAGGGGTGCACGGGAGGAGCCGCCAACCGTTGAAGAGGAGGAGTAGGGTTCGGAAGGGAGGAAGATCCGCGGAAGAGGGTCGAGAAGAAGGAGAAGGAGTACGGCGGAGGTCCGGCAAAGGGAAGATCAGGGGGAGGAAGCAGTCGCAAGGGTACAGTCCCGCGAGAGCTTAGGGCACGATAAAAAAGAGGAGACTGTCAGCCTCCTTTTAATAAAATGGGAGACAGGTTTTAACAGCGCTAGAAAAGCGCTGATAAATCCCCCCTTTATCAGCGCTTTTCTAGCGCTGTTAAAACCTGTCCTTTATCAGCGCTTTTTGATTAGCGCTGATAAAGGTAGCGCTTTGCTTGCCCGTTTTTGTAGTAGTGTATAAAGTCATAAATGAATCATGTATGTTATCATAAATATTAATATGGTTCTGGTATAATTTAATAACATACTAAGATCTTCGTACAGGAGGTTAAACGTACCCTCGACTAAAGGAAATTGCAAGGTAAGGGGTTTTCATCTCACTCCTTATTCCCGTGAAATTCATGTCATATTGCCACTATTAACTTTTGTGTGGTGTATGTACTGACCATAATTGTATTCTTTGTGTAATACACTTTAATTTATGTGTATTTACATATTCATTGTATGATACCTATTTCATGGGTTGTATGTTTCGTAAGTTACCAAATTGGTAAGGGTTAATTCCTCAATCTCATCATTATCCAAGATTGTTTATGTGTAAGTATTTACGGGGAAATTTTTATCATCCATTTATATTTTTCATAAAAATGTTTTAAAAATGAAGATTTTAAGGATTTTGAAAGGTACTCTATCAATATCAGAATTTCAAATGTTTTAAAGATTTATCTTTCTAAATATTTTTAATTAATGTCCATGTTTTCAAAATGATTTTAAGGATTTATTTATATGGACATGAATGTTTTAAAATGATAATTATTTTAAAAAGTTTCAAAGTGGTATGTGACACTTTGATTCAAAAATCACTTTTAAAATTACTTCCTTTATAAATTTCTGACTTTTAAATGATTTTACAAAAATGATATTTCTCTCAAAAAATTTACTCATCATTTTTATCTATGTCAACATCCTTTGATGGATTTTAAGATCATTTGAAGTTGATTTATTATACAAAACTTCCATTGAAGGTTTTGTGATATGTTTGACTGTGGATGTGTTATTTTTATACCATTCATGTTTTATGAAGAAAGTATTGACATTTTGTATGCTAGTTTTAATACGAATGTTTATGTTATGTTTAAACCTGTTCATATGAGGAATGAATTGGACTTAATAAGTTATGGGTGGTGCCCGATATAGCTCCTCGATGCATCGGTAAGTCTCATGAGACAAACTAGTGTCTTGGCACAAGGCCTTGACAAAATCTTATTTTTAGTCTTGGCATGAGGCATTGGCTATGTGGTTATGATAGTCTGGAATTATGCATTCCATCATTATGAAAGTGGTTATTGATATTGCATGTGAATATTAGATTAGTAGAATATCCATGTGAATAAGTAAATGGAATTATTTCATTTTATTTTTTCCATACTATGTTGAAGTTCAAGTCTAAAAGTATTTTTTTAGTTTTGTACATTGCCTTAAATGTTTATGCTTATTTTTGAAACTTTCCGCCGTATTGCTTACCCTTACTGAGCATTTGAGCTCACCCCTTTCTATGTTTTATTTTTCCCAGGATTCCAAGAAGTGTATTGTGATTGATATGTAGGGTTAAGCCAAGGGAATAATGGTGTTCATAAAGATTATTTATGTTGTTTTGTATGTCTTAAAGTGAAAATATAACATTCATGTATGTGATCTATTTTTCCAAGACTGCTAAACTTATCGGTCCTTCGGGACTTGAATCCTTGTAATCATGCCAATGTATTAAAATAATGCACCGACTCTGGGTAACTGGGGTCAGGGCATTACAGTTGGTATCAGAGGAAGTTTAGAAATAACCTTGTAAACTAGATTTAGATAAACTATGATTATAGCATGTGGAAATAAGATGAACTTTGAAGATTAGTTTTGAAGAACTTCCTAGAATTTTGGTATTGTAGAGATTTTGTGAGTTTTCCGAGCAATACATCCCTGTCTGGATACGAGCAGGTAGAGGCGGCTCTGGCACAGATGTACCTAGGGGTAAAACCCGAAAACACCACTTTGAGCTAGACTCGAACGGGAACTGGTGCATGACAACGGGCCTTTCTGCACTCTTGGTTACGACACTCCCGGGGGATATGCTTAGGATAATTATCATTTTCTTTACAAAACATTATGAAGGGTTTATGAGTATATACTTCATCAAAGGATACATTTTTATGATTATGGATTATATGCATAAACTATTTAATTTATGTTATGTGTTTTACATGTTTGGGATTAGGTATTGTTATTCATAAACTAATCTAGTGTATGCCATTGTTTATAAATGGCGCCCAGTAGAAGGAATGAGAACTCCAGCAATGAAAATGAACAAAAGAGAAAGAAGGATAATATCTTTCATGGTCTTAAGCCAGAATTTATAAGAGAAATAGTCTCCCATGTATTATCATCATATGAAGAAATAATATCATGTGTTGATAAGATAAGTAAAGAGTATAATGAGTCCTATGGCTTTGAAGGGAAGCAAGAGAAGAAAAGGATGGAAGAGAGAAAGATGGATAAAGGGAAGAGGGAAAAGAAGAAATTTCCCATATGTGATAACTGTGGGAAGAAACACCCTGGAACTTGCCTGAAAGGAATGAGAGTTTGTTATAATTGTGGAGGAAAAAGGTCACAAAGTACGTGACTGCAAGGTTAAGAAAATGGTTTCAAATGTACAATGATTCATTTGCAAGGAGTTTGGACACTACACGAACCTATGTCCTAGTCATCAGACCATGCCGCAAATGATACTATTGGATAATAATCAAGTTATGATACTACCACAGATGAAGAGGAATGATTAGAGTTCTTAGGTTGATTATGTCATTTGAGTGTTGTATCAACAATGTAATTGTTATAATAATTGTGGATTATATAAGGATTTTACTGCAGTACTATTTCATTAAGGACTTGAGATTGTGTGGAACAAAGAAAAGTGACTCAATAGCAGGTTAAATTTTTGGAAAATATATGGTTGAGAGAAAGATAAACCATAATATGGTTTTGATACCGAGGTAGTGATTTTAGAATAATACAGGATTGATTAGGATAAATTATATTGGATATTCTTGATTACCTTGAAACTGATTAATGATTTGTATATTCCATCATTGTTGGGGTTTACAACATTTTTGGATTAAGGGAGTATATCTATTATTCTTTAAGGAAAAAGGGATCATGAATGTAGTCAATAAGATTTTATGGTAATTCAGGATGTTGTAGTGTTTTAAAAAAATACATGATGAAGGTGATCACATGTTATTACGTGACAAAAAGGATCTTAATTGTGTTTACCTTCCTTATAAATTTTGTACTGAAGTATTTTGGATAGTTCTAGTTTGGATTATTTTGGATTTCCATAAAAGGACATCCCGGAGGTCGGGCGGCAACCCATCGCAAGGCCGCGAGACTTGAACCCACAACCAAAGGGCGACAAGGGTGTATCACCTACCACTGACCCACGTGATGTCCTGGATTGAATAATGTAATTTTTTAATGGTTCTTCTAGATTAATTATAAATTCATTTTTTTAACCCTATACGAATAAGATAAATAGAATATTATTTTTAAGTTCTATTATCTTTTAGAGTGAAAGATGAGTTTGTGGTAGAACTTAGTTAAAGGATGATACTCTACTTGTCAAGTATATATTTTTCTTCTTCTCTTATTCAATGAAGAAATTAATTCTTATACTTTAGTGAAGGGATCTTAAAATAAAAAAATGTGTTATCCTAATACCATATGTTTTGCTGAACCGAGGGTATTTTAAATCATCATAGATTAATGAATTTAAGGCCCTCAATTTTACACTTGTTTGTGATTGATGACCTCAATCACTACCTATAAATATTTACGTTTTCTCTCCAATTATATGTCTCTAATTTCCACCAATGTTCTTCGAATAGAAATCATAATTTGGTGGTGACCCTTTCATTTCTCTTTTCCTCTTATTAAGACTAAATTTTATCAACCCAATTTCTGATGTGGGTTTTCCCACAAAGATATTTTCTATATTCAACCTTTTACTTTAAAAGAAAAATTTCAAATTGCGAGGACGTAATTTATTGAAGGAGGGGAGAATGTAACACCCCAAGATTTCATAGTGTGTTATTTCTTTAAAATAATTCAATAACTTGCACTACACACAACACCAAGTTCAAGCGCACCATGACTTACCAAACAAGCCGTTCAAAAGAGGTTATGAATATTATTAACTAAATTTTAAACTTTATATAATACTTATAATTTTAGAATCCATATTAGGAGTTTCTTAGACATAATGTAAGAAGAAATTCATTTTCAGTATTGCACTTTTACCAACTTTTAATAGTGAACCCTTTTTAAATCCAATATTTTAAACTTTTATATATTTAATTTGACTAAATAAATTTACTTTTTAGAATGGGGAAATCAAAAATTTACAATGAAACACCCCAAGATTCTACGATACACTTCTTTTTGAATAATGCAATAGCGTGTGTTGTACGCAACATCGAGTTCTAACACACACCACAACCAATCAAACTAGCCGTTATAAATAGTAATACCTACTTTTTAAAATTTGAGAAACTTTATCTCTCAAAATGGAATTTATTTTTGGATTCATAGTATCAAATTTAGCCTAAGGTTAAATTTCAGTACTTTTCGGATAACTTTAATATTTTGATGAATAGTGAAAATTACTAAATTTTAATTAAAAACAACTTTTTTAATCAAAATAATTAATAGTGATAAATTATAAATTTGAGTGGTTTTAAATTATATTTAGAATATATTTTTACCATTTAATAAAATTTTGGTCATTGGACATAATTTCACAATTAAACCAGACAAAAACAAGTATCAATCTTTTGATAGTTATTATATCTTAAAAACACGCTTTATGTTTTGACAGCGGGAATTAATTTTAAATTAATTTCTGCCACTTCTGTGTTTTGAATTTGGAAAAATGGATTCCAAATTTGGAATCAGGATTTACAAATTTTTTAAATAGGTAACTTTTATTTTTAGACATTTTGAATAATTACTTTGGTAAATACTTTATTTACCATGGTTAAAGGGTAAATCCAGTAAATATGTTTTAAAAAATAATATTATAATAATACTAAATTACCCTAAAACGTATCCTAACCTTATTGGTGGATATATTTCTGATCATGGGCATCTATGGGTCGATTTTGGGACCCCATGGAGCCACTTGTAGGTTATAGGGACACTTTATTTTAATTAAGTTAAAATAAATACAAAAATGACATAAGCATATATCTTTTAGAAAAACAATTTTTACATAGGGTTATATATTTTGGATTTTCGACTATAAATATTAATTAGAAAGTTAAAAATATTTCCTACATAATGGTATTTTATTTATAATTTTTAGACATTATATAATTTAATTTATTTATGACACAATGGTGATGCAATAATTACATAATTAATGAAAAATTAGAATAATTGATATTATAAATAACCAAATAAATGTAATTTGATACTTTTTATAAATAAAAATAATTTTCTAGGATAATAAGACATGTTAGGATTGATTTAATTAACTTTTTTTGAAGTAATAATTCTGTTATGATTTTTACAAAAATCAATTATTGAATAGTGTCAAAATTGACATAAAAGAGTTTTTAAAAAAAATATTATATTATTAATTGATCTTAAATTCCTAAAAATCTAATGTTTGGACAAGATACTTATTTCATGATATGTGTATCATTAATGGACCACTTGGGGGTATCTTGGATGTATATAGTAAGTTTATTAACCATATAATATAAAAATACAAAGAGACATTGTAAAAGTGAAACTAATTAACTAAGAGTTAATACTTAAAGATAAGGTTAATATAGTAACCCAAACCTGTCTAAATCCTATTTTTTGAGTGTTTTTCGACCCATAACCACCTTAACCTTTAAATAATCTACTTTGGAGCCATTATAAACTAAATATTAATTTATTATAAAATAATATTTCTAGCTTTTCCAATGGTGCCCCTCACCCCTCTTATAAAAGGGCACTCACTATTCTCATTAATTCACACCTTCAAAGACTTTTGGTTCAACCAAACATGATCCAAATAATCTCTCTACGTCCCTCACTTCATCCTAGAGGCCTTATTTTGATCATAAATCCAACATAAGGATCCCTTTTTATCAAAGAAAAAGGAAGAACCCGAAGAAGAGGTAATGTTTTCACCACCCTATTTCATGTTCCTTTCTTCTTCAACTTCTTCTTTCTTTGTCATTTATATTATAAATTAATAACTCCAGTATCTCCTATATACTGTGATGTTATTATAAATATGGTACAACCATATTCAGTATTCTATCCATCCTTTGAATGACATGTCACCATACGTGTGTACGTACGGATTACCGTCTCCACGTCGTGGTGTAATTGTTCATCAATACATTATTATTTGGATGGGTATAATAATGATGTGTATTTGATGTAAATAATAAATATAAAATTATAAGGATTTTTTATATATGATATACCATCCAATTATATATTATTTTAATATCAAAAGAATGATATTTTTGCTTGTGCGTAGGTACGGATTACCGTCTCCATGACGCGATGAGATTCATTTCCAAGTTCACCATTCATCGACGATTATAAAAATATATATTACTAATAAGTATGTAATATATGACATAATAATGCTACTGGAGATATATATATTTATATATATAAGGATTTATGCACTTACATATATCTTATTCACTTACTTCCTTTCAATACTATATGAAAACAGAAACAATGTTTATGTGTACGTACGGACTACCGTCTCCATAAATGGTGTTTTCCATTTAATATATATGTCTATTATACATATTTATATTCTAAATATATATGATATATTTATCATGTTTTATATTCTGGACGTATTTAAATCATGATCTAAGTGATACAACCAAGAGTAACAAGTTAAAACACGTACGATAAAGAAAGTGATTATTACCCGAAATGTTAATTTAACATGGAAATTATTATTAAATGGGTAATATAAAGTCATAAATGAATCATTTATGATATCATAAATATTAATATGGTTCTGTTATAATTTAATAACATACTACGATCTTCGTACATGAGGTTAAACGTACCCTCAACTAAAGGAAAGTGCAAGGTAAGGGGTTTTCATCTCACTCCTTATTCCCGTGAGATTCATGCCATATTGCCACTATTACCTTTTGTGTGGTGTATGTACTGTCCATAATTGTATTATTTGTGTAATACACTTTAATTTATGTTTATTTACATATTCATTGTATGATACCTCTTTCATGGGTTGTATGTTTAGTAAGTTATCAAATTGGTAAGGGTTAATTCCTCAATCTCATCATTATCTGAGATTGTTTATGTGTAAGTATTTAATGGGAAATTTTTATCATCCATGTCTATTTTTCATAAAAATGATTTCAAAATAAATATTTTAAGGATTTTGAAAGGTACACTTTATCAAGATCATAATTTCAAATGTTTTAAAGATTTTTCTTTCTAAATCTTTTTAATTAATGTCCATGTTTTCAAAATGATTTTAAGGATTTATTTATATGGACATGAATGTTTTGAAATGATAATTCTTTTCAAAAGTTTCAAAGTGGTATGGGACAATTTGATTCAAAAATATCTTTCAAAATTACTTCCTTTATAAATGTGTGACTTTTAAATGATTTTACAAAAAAGATATTTCTCTCAAAAAAATTTACTCATCATTTTCATATATGTCAACATCCTTTGATGGATTTTAAGCTTATTTGAAGTTTATTAATTATAAAAAACTTCCATTGAAGGTTTTGTGATATGTTTGACTGTGGATGTTTTATTTTTATACCATTCATGGTTTATGAAGAAAGTATTGACATTTCGTATGCTAGTTTTAATACGAATTTTTATGTTATGTTTAAACCTGTTCATATGAGGAATGTATTGGACTTAATAAGTGACGGGTGGAGCCCGATATAGCTCCTCGATGAATCGGTAGGTCTCATGAGACAAACTAGTGTCTTGGAACAAGGCCTTGACAAAATCTTATTTGTAGTCTTGGCACGAGGCCTTGGCTATGTGGTTATGATAATCTGGCATTATGCATTCCATCATTATGAAATTGATTATTGATATTGCATGTGAATATTCTATTAGTAGAATTTCCATGTGAATAAGTAAATGGAATTATTTCATTTTATTTTTTCCATACTATGTTGAAGTTCAAGTTTAAAAGGATTTTGTTTTAGTTTTATACATTTCCTTAAATGTTTATTCTTATTTATGAAAGTTTCCGCTGTGTTGCTTACCCTTACTGAACATTTGAGCTCACCCCTTTCTATGTTTTATTTTTCCCAGGATTCCAAGAAGTGTATTTTGATTGATATGCAGGGTTAAGCCAAGGGAATAATGGCGTTCATAAAGATTATTTATGTTGTTTTGTATGTCTTAAAGTGAAAATGTAACATTCATGTATGTGATCTATTTTTCCAAGACTACTAAATTGATCGGTCCTTCGGGACTTGATTCCTTGTAATCATGCCAATGTATTAAAATAATGCACCGACTCTGGGTAACTGGGTTCGGAGCGTTACAGTTGGTATCATAGGAAGTTTAGCAATAACCTTGGAAACTATATTTAGATAAACTCTGATTAGAGCACGTGGACCTAAGATGAACTTTGAGGATTAGTTTATAAGAACTTCCTAGAATTTTGGTATTGTAGAGATTTTGTGAGTTTTCCGAGCAATACATCCCTGTCTGGATACGATCAGGTAGAGGCGGCTCTGGCACAGATGTAACTAGGGGTAAAACCCAAAAACACCGCTTTGAGCTAGACTCAAACGGGAACAGGTGGACGACAACGGGCCTTGCCGCACTCTTGGTTATGACACTCCCGGGGGATATGATTAGGATAATTATCATTTTCTTTAAAAACTATTATGAAGGGTTTATGAGTATATACTTCCTCAAAGGGTGCATTTTTATGATTATGGATTATATCCCTAAACTATTTAATTTATGTTATGTGTTTTACAAGTTTGGGATTAGGTATTGTTATTCATAAACTAATCTAGTGTATGCCATTGTTTAGAAATGGCGCCCAGTAGAAGGAATGAGAACTCCAGCAATGCACATGATCAAAAGAGAAATAAGGATCATATCTTTCATGGTCTTAAGCCAGGATTTATAAGAGAAATAGTCTCCCATGTATTATCATCATATGAAGAAATAATATCATGTGTTGATAAGATAAGTAAAGAGTATACTGAGTCCTATGGCTTTGAAGGGAAGCAAGAGAAGAAAAGGATGGAAGAGAGAAAGATGGATAAAGGGAAGAGGGAAAAGAAGAATTTTCCCATATGTGATAATTGTGGGAAGAAACACCCTGGAACTTGCCTGAAAGGAATGGGAGTTTATTATAAGTGTGGAGGAAAAAGGGCACAAAGTACATGACTGTAAGGGTAAGAAAATGGTTTCAAACGTACAATGCTTCATTTGCAAGGAGTTTGGACACTACTCGAACCTATGTCCCAGTCATCAGACCATGCTGCCAATGATGCTATTGGATAATAATCAAGTTATGATACTACCACAGATGAAGAGGAATGATTAGAGTTCTTAGATTGATTATGTCATTTGAGTGTTGTATCAACAATGTACTTGTTATAATAATTATGGATTATATAAGGATTGTACTGCAATACTATTTCATTAAGGACTTGAGATTGTGTGGAATAAAGAAAAGTGACTCAATAGGAGGTTAAATTTTTAAAAAATATATGGTTGAGAGAAAGATAAACCATAATACGGTTCTGATACCGAGGTAGTGATTTTAGAATAATACATGATTGATTTGGATAAATTATATTGGATATTCTTGACTACCTTGAAACTGATTAATGATTTGTATATTCCATCATTGTTGGGGTTTACAAAATTTTTGGACTAAGGGAGTGTATCTATTATTCTTTAAGGAATAAGGGACCATGAATGTAATCAATAAGGTTTTATGGTAATTCAGGATGTTGCAGTGTTTTAAAAGAATACATGATAAAGGTGATCACATGTTATTACGCGGAAAAAGGATCTTCATTTTGTTTACCTTCCTTATAAATTTTGGACTGAAGTATTTTGGATAGTTCTAGTTTGGATTATTTTGGATTGCCATAAAAGGACAACCCGTAGGTCGGGCGACAACCCGTTGCAAGGCCGCAAGACTTGAACCCACAACCGAAGGGCGACAAGGGTGTATCACCTACAACTGACCCACGTGATGTCCTAGATTGAATAATTTCATTTTTTTAATGGTTATTCTAGATGAATTATAAATTCATTTTTTAACCCTATACGAATAGGATAAATAGAATATTATTTTTAAGTTCTATTATCTTTTAGAGTGAAAGATGAGTTTGTGGTAGAACTTAGTTAAAGGATGAGACTCTACTTGTCAAGTATATATTTTTCTTCTTCTCTTATTCAATGAAGAAATTAATTCGTATACTTTAGTGAAGTGATATTAAAATAAAAAAATGTGTTATCTTAATACCATATGTTTTGCTGAACCGAGGGTATTTTAAATCATCATAGATTGATGAATTTAAGGCCCTCAATTTTACACTTGTTTGTGATTGATGACCTCAATCACTACCTATAAATATTTACGTTTTTCCTCTAATTATATGTCTCTAATTACCACCAATGTTCTCCAAATAGAGATCATAATTTGGTGGTGACCCTTTCATTTCTATTTTCCTCTTATTAACACTAAATTTTATCAACCCAATTTCTGATGTGGGTTTTCCCACAAAGATATTTTCTATATTCAACCTTTTACTTTCTAAGAACAATTTCAAATTGCGAGGACGCAATTTATTGAAGGAGGGGAGAATATAACACCCCAAGATTTCATAGTGTGTTATTTCTTTAAAATAATTTAATAACTTGCACTACACACAACACCGAGTTCAAACGCACCATGACTTACCAAACAAGCCGTTCAAAAGAGGTTATGAATAGTATTAACTAACTTTTAAACTTTATATAATCCTTATAATTTTATAATCCATATTATGAGTTTCTTATACATAATGTAAGAACAAATTCATTTTTAGTATAGCACTTTTACCAACTTTTAATAGTGAACCCTTTTTAATTCCAATATTTTAAACTTTTATATATTCAATTTGACTAAATAAATTTACTTTTTAGAATGGGGACATCAAAAATTTACAATGAAACACTCCAAGCTTCTACGGTACACTTCTTTTTGAATAATGCAATAGCGTGTGTTGTACGTAACATCGAGTTCTAACACACACCACAACCAATCAAACTAGCCGTTATGAATAGTAATAACTACTTTTTAAAATTTGAGAAACTTTATCTCTCAAAATGGACTTCATTTTTGGATTCGGAGTATCTAATTTAGCCTAAGGTAAAATTTCGGTACTTTTCAGATAACTTTAATTTTTTGATGAATAGTGAAAATTACTAAATTTTAATTAAAAACAACTTTTTTAATAAAAATAATTGATAGTGATAAATTACGAATTTGAGTGGTTTTAAAGTATATTTATAATATATTTTTACCATTTAATACAATGTTAGTCATTGGACATAATTTCACAATTAAACCCGACATAAACAAGTATCAATCTTTTGATAGTTATTATATCTTAAAAACACGCTTTTTGTTTTGACAGCGGGAATTCATTTTAAATTAATTTCTGCCACTTCTGTGTTTTGAATTTTGAAAAATGTATTCCATATTTTTAATCAGGATTTCCAAATTGTGTAAATTGGTAACTTTTATTTTTAGACATTTTGAATAATTACTTCGGTAAATATTTTATTTACCATGGTTAAAGGGTAAATCCGGTAAATAAGGGTTAAAAAATAATATTATGATAATACTAAATTACCCTAAAATGCGTACTAACCTTATTGGTGGATACATGTCCGACCATGGGCATATTTGGGTGGATTTTGGGACCCCATGGAGCCAATTGTAGGTGATAGGGACACTTTATTTTAATTAAGTTAAAATAAATACAAAAATGACATAAGCATATATCTTTTAGCAAAACAATTTTTACATAGGGTTATATATGTTGGATTTTTAACTATAAATATTCATTAGAAATATAAAACTATTTCCTACATAATGGTTTTTTATTTATAATTTTTAGACATTATATAATTTAATTTATGTATGACACAATGGTGATGCAGTAATTACCTAATTAATGAAAAATTAGAGTAATTGATATTATAAATACCTAAATAAATTTAATTTGATACTTTTTATAAATACCAATAATATTATCGGATAATATGACATGTTAGGATTTATTTAATTAACTTTTTTTGAAGTAATAATTCTGTTATGATTTTTACAAAAGTCAATTTTTGAATAGGGTAAAAATTGACATTAAAGAGTTTTTTAAAAAAATATTATATTATTAATTGATATTAAATTCCTAAAAATCTAATTTTCAGCCAAGAGACTTATTTCATGATAGGTGTATCATTAATGGACCACTTGGGGGTTGCTTGGATGTATATAGTAAGATTATTAACCTTATAATATAAAAATACAAAGAGACATTGTAAAAGTGAAACTAATTAACTAAGAGTTAATACTTAAATATAAGGTTAATATAGTAACTAAAACCTGTCTAAATCCTATTGGTTGAGTGGTTTTAGACCCATACCCATCTTAACCTTTAAATAATCTACTTTGGAGCCATTATAAATCGAATATGAATTTATTATAAAATAATATTTCTATCTTTTCCAAAGGTGCCCCTCACCCCTCTTAAAAAAGGGCACCCCCCTTCTCATTAATTCACACCTTCAAAGCCTTTTGGTTCGGCCAACCTCTACCCAAATACTCTGTACACTTCCCTCAATTCATCCTAGAGGCCTTATTTTGATCAGAAAGCCAACCTAATGAGCCCTTTTGATCAAATCAAAAGGAAGAACCCGAAGAAGAGGTAATGTTTTCACCACCCTCTTTCAAGTTCCTTTCTTCTTCAACTTCTTCTTTCTTTTTCATTTCTATTCTAAAATAATAAGTCCAGTATCTCCTATATACTTTGAGGTAATTATAAATATGGTACAATCATATTCAGAATTCTATCCATCCTTTAAATGACATGTCACCATACGTGCGTACGTACGGCTTACCGTCTCCACGTTGTGGTGTAATTGTTATTCAATAAATTATTATTTGGATGGGTATAATAATGATGTATATTGGATGTAAATAATAAATATAAAATTATAAGGATTCTGTATATATGATATACCATCCAATTATATATTATTTTAATATCAAAAGAATGATATTTTCGCTCGTGCGTACGTACGGATTACCGTCTCCACGACGCGATGAGATTCATTTCTAAGTTCACCATTCATCGATGATTATAATAATATATATTACTAATAAGTATGTAATATATGAAATAATAATGCTACTGGAGATATATATATTTATATATATAAGGATTTATGTACTTACATATATCTTATTCACTTACTTCCGTTCAATACTATATGAAAACAGAAACAACGTTTATGCGTACGTACGGACTACCATCTCCATAAACAGTGTTTTCCATTTCATATATATGTCTATTATACATATTTATATTCTAAATAGATATGATATATTTATCATTTTTTATATTCTGGAAGTATTTAAATCATTATCTAAGTGATACAATCAAGAGTAACAAGTTAAAACACGTACGATAAAGAAAGTGATTATTACCCGAAATGTTAATTTATCATGGAAATTATTAATAATTGGGTAATATAAAGTCATAAATGAATCATGTATGATATCATAAATATTAATATGGTTCTGGTATAATTTAATAACATACCACGATCTTCGTACAGGAGGTTAAATGTACCCTCGACTAAAGGAAAGTGCAAGGTAAGGGGTTTTCATCTCACTCCTTATTCCCGTGAGATTCATGCCATATTGCCACTATTACCTTTTTTGTGGTGTATGTACTGCCCATAATTGTATTCTTTGTGTAATACACTTTAAT
Organism: Viscum album; assembly: GCA_963277665.1. Lineage (NCBI taxonomy): Eukaryota > Viridiplantae > Streptophyta > Magnoliopsida > Santalales > Viscaceae > Viscum > Viscum album. Next base: position 1,423,555,560 of record OY728156.1, on the reverse strand, counting down.
TTATGTGTATTTACATATTCATTGTATGATACCTCTTTCATGGGTTGTATGTTTCGTAAGTTACCGAATTGGTAAGGGTTAATTCCTCAATCTCATCATTATCCGAGATTGTTTATGTGTAAGTATTTACTGGGAAATTTTTATCATCCATGTCTATTTTTCATAAAAATGATTTCAAAATGAAGATTTTAAATATTTTGAAAGGTACTCTTTATCAAGATCAGAATTTCAAATGTTTTAAAGATTTATCTTTCTAAATCTTTTTAATTAATGTCCATGTTTTCATAATGATTTTAAGTATTTATTTATATGGACATGAATGTTTTGAAATGATAATTCTTTTCAAAAGTTTAAAAGTGGTATGGGACACTTTGATTCAAAAATCTCTTTTAAAATTACTTCCTTTATAAATGTGTGACTTTTAAATGATTTTACAAAAAGAATATTTCTCTCAAAAAATTTTACTCATCATTTTTATCTATGTCAACATCCTTTGATGGATTTTAAGCTCATTTGAAGTTGATTTATTATAAAAAACTTCCATTGAAGGTTTTGTGATATGTTTGACTGTGGATGTGTTATTTTTATACCATTCATGGTTTATGGGGAAAGTATTGACATTTCGTATGCTAGTTTTAATACGAATGTTTATGTTATGTTTAAACCTATTCATATGAGGAATGCATTGGACTTAATAAGTGACGGGTGGAGCCCACTATAGCTCTTTGATGCATCGGTAGGTCTCATGAGACAAACTAGTGTCTTGGCACAAGGCCTTGACAAAATCTTATTTTTAGTCTTGGCATGAGGCCTTGGCTATGTGGTTATGATAGTCTGGAATTATGCATTCCATCATTATGAAAGTGGTTATTGATATTTCATGTGAATATTCAATTAGTAGAATATCCATGTGAATAAGTAAATGGAATTATTTCATTTTATTTTTTCCATACTATGTTGAAGTTCAAGTCTAAAAGTATTTTTTAAGTTTTATACATTGCCTTAAATGTTTATGCTTATTTATGAAAGTTTCTGCCGTATTGCTTACCCTTACTGAGCATTTGAGCTCACCCCTTTCTATGTTTTATTTTTCCCAGGATTCCAAGAAGTGTATTGTGATTGATATGCAGGGTTAATCCAAGGGAATAATGGCGTTCATAAAGATTATTTATGTTTTTTTGTACGTCTTAAAGTGCAAATGTAACATTCATGTATGTGATCTATTTTTTCAAGACTGCTAAACTGATCGGTCCTTCGGGTCTTGATTCCTTATAATCATGCCAATGTATTAAAATAATGCACCGACTCTGGGTAACTGGGGTCGGGGCATTACATAAATACTGCAACTTCTGTGTTTTGAATTTGGAAAAGTGGATTACATATTTGGAATTAGTAGGTACAAATTATGTTAATAGGCTACTTTTTATTTTTATACAATAAGAATAGTAACTAAGGTAATTTTTATTTACTATAGTTAAAGGTAAATCAGATAATTAAGGGTAAAAATAAGATTATAAAATTACCCTAACACCTGAAAGAATTCGATTGGATGAATAAAAGTCGACTCATATCATCTAACGGTTGGAATAGATTCATTTCATGGACTTTTGATCCTCAAAACGATGTAATTATTAAAACCAAAAAAAAGTGACAACATGTCACTCTCTTATATCTTATAAGTGTAATAATTTAAATTTAGTGGTAAACTTCATAAAACATAGTAAATAAATAGTCACAAGAAATATAATAAAATTATCTAAATCATGTGAATTTATTTAGAATTTTTAGGGATTAAATAATTATCATTAATGATGTCACAATAGTGATGTAGAAATTGTTTTTTTGATTGAAATATCAAATAAATGGTTTTAAAAATATTAAATTAAATATTATATGAACTATTTAATGTGCTCCACTAATTTTATAGAAAAATATGACTTGTTATGAATCTATTAAATATTTTGGTTCGAATATATCCTCTATGTGGATTTTATTTAAATTCAAATAAATTAATAGTGTCAAAATTGACACTATTGTTATTTTATAAAAATAACATATTATTAAATTGTTTAAAAACCACAAAAATATTTAAAAATTATAAAATAAAATTTATATTGTTGAAAATATCATAAAGTATCCAATTATGGACAATTCAAAACACATAAGTAATTATTTATAACTATTTAAAATTTAGAATATTATTACCACAAATAAAGTTAAATAGATTAAATAAGGATAAATCAAGTTGATAAGGTTTAAAATAAATTACCAACATGTCTAAATTTAATTGGTTGATGAGATTACAACCCTATATCATCTCATATTATAATTGAGTCATTTTGGAGGTTTTTAAGTGGGGTTTTAATTTATTATAAATTAATATTTTTTAATGTTTCCAAAGGTGCCCCTCTCCTCCCTTATAAAAGGGCACCTCCTCCATCTCCTCTTCACAACATTTTGATCCTTCAACCTCGGCCAAAACCTATCTATTTCTCTTATACACTTCTCTATAAACATACTAGAGGTCCTGTTCTTCTTCAAATACCAACATTAGTGCCCTAAGAGGTGGTTAATAAGAGGCGCGTCGAGGAAGAGGTAATATCCTTTATCCATTCTTTCAAATTTCTTTCTTCTTATACTCCCTCTTCTTTATTTGTTTCATTATAAAGTAATAAAATCAGTGTCAATCATATAATGATATGTTATTATAAATATTAAACAACCCTATTTCACCTTCTATCCATCCTATGAAAAACGAAATCACCGTGCGTGCGTACATACGGCTTACCGTCTCCACGCCGTAGTGTAATCTGTTTTTCCAAAACCACCTTACTTAGATGGGTATAATGGTGGAAATAATAACTATATATTATTATTATAACCTGATATTAATTATGAGATATTATATTATCCACTCCAATTCCATTAAATAATTATGGTAACGATATCATTACTCATGTGTACGTACGGATTACCATCTCCATGACGCGATGAGATTCATTCTCCATGTTAACCATTCAAGAATGATTATAAAGTATATATAATGAATAATAATGAAATATATGACATAATAATTCTACTGGATTTATGTATATATATATATATGTCATGTTCTTACTTCCATTCAAGTCAATAAGAAAACAGCATTTATGCGTACGTACGGCCTACCGTCTCCATGAACAGTGTATTTCATTTCATTTATCTATCTATTATATATATATACTAAATATGTATGATATTTAAATCATGTTTTACATTCTGGAAGTAATTAAATCAGGATATAAGTAATAATATCAAGAACAACAAGTCCAAACATGTACGATAAATGAAACGATTTTATCCAAAACGCTGCTTTAACATGGAATTGGCAAAATAACGGGTAATATAACGTCGTAAGTGAATCATATATAATATCATAAATATTATTATGGTTATTTTACAAGTTAATAATATGTTTAAACCCAATATACATGAGTTTCAGACACATACTGAAGAAATTGGACATAAGGTAAGGGATAATTATTCCAATCTCATTCTTATCTGGGATTGTTTATTCATAAGTATTTACTGGGGTTATATTTATCATCCATGTCCATGTTTTCTAAAAATGTTTTCATGTATGTTTAAATTCATTTTACCCATTTTTGACTTTTACTACATGGTATGTAAGGAACCATTCTTTTGTTTACCATACGGGGAACTTTTTGACTTTTCCAGAAAAAGTACGAGGAGAATTTTTTTTAACTTATACGGTGTGAATGGATTTTTACGGTTTCATAACTCCTTATTTTCATGAAGCTTCCTGTACTATATTTCATGATTATTTTCAAAAAAATCCTTTTCTTTTAATATTTCATGGAATTTTTGGAAAAGAAAATGATTTTGAAAAAGAAAGGATATTTTCCTCAAGAATTCATTTCAAGTGTTTTATCGAGACTATTTTCTATCTAAGAAGACATTATTTAATATGAACATGTTTCAAGTATAATGTCCCTATTATTTACATGGTTTGATTTTGTTTATGGTGAAATGATATCCATTTTTTTATATGGATTATGTTATGATGGAATGATGTTTATAAAACCCATATTATTCTTTGGGTTATGATGAATGATTTATGTTTATTCTATGGAACATGAAAGAATGATTTCATTATGAGATGGGTGGGACCTATATCTCCCTCCAATGCATTGGGTAAATATTTATATCTCATGAGATAGAAATGTCTGGAATGGAAAGTGAATTCGGTTCAGTTATACAGGTTTGGAATGACAAGTAAACCCAGTTCAGTAATGGACTTTGTCCACTATGATGGTCTTGGTCGCAATGTCTTGGATACTATGGAAATCACATCATGTGATTAATGGTTTTCCACAATTACATGTTTTATTACCATGCTATTTTATCATGATTGATGTTCCTTTATGATCTATGCCTTACGTACTGCCAAGATTTATTTCACAACTCAAGATTTTGATGTTTAAACTTTATGTTAATGTTTTTAAGTTCAAATGTATATGGTTTGTTTTATTTTCTCCATGCTTACCCTTACTGAGCATTTTAGCTCACCCTTTTTATGTTTTCTTTTACCTAGGATATAAAGAAAGGTTTTAGGTAAGAAAACAAAAGGGGAATATCTTTATGGGAGATTTTGAAGATCTTTCACCATGATTATAAGATTTTGTTCCGAGTTTCCAAAGATACTAAACTAATACAGTCTTTGGGAATCTGTTTTTGTTATGTATTAAGTATTCTACAAAAGTAATTTAATTTCCATGTACGTCAAGCTTTGGGTCTCTACATTTGCTATCAGAGTGAAGGTTTAGTTAACCTTTGGAAACTAGGATGTGAAAATTTTAGTGAGATCCCTAGAGATATTTCTAAGGCATGTCTAGGGTTGTCCCTTAGGTTAAGTATAAGTAAAGGTTATAGTCCTAGAATTATGGTAACGATCATAGAATTAAACCTAAGATGTTAGATATTGAAGTTACTCCCCCTTTATTATGTTGTTTTCCTATCATGATTTTTTCCTCTCACACTATTCTTTTTGGGGTTTAGACGATGGCTCGAACCCAAAGGAACCGTGTTGATCAATGTAATGGAAAATACAATTATTGTTCTTATGAACAATCCAATGTGATGGAAGATGGACTACAAAATCTTATTGATATACTTACACAAGCTATGAATCATTCTGGACTTCCAAATGAGAAGAGAAGGGAACAATATTCTATTGACTCTTCATGAGGCAACACCCACCTTCTTTCAATGGGTCTTCTGATCCACTTATTTCTTAATAATGGATCAGTACCATTGAAAATATATTTTCCATACTTCGCTGTTCAAAACCTGAAAAAGTCATTTTGGTTTTTTAACATTTAGAAGGTGAAAGCAGACCAGTGGTGGACTCTAATTAAGAATAAAAATCCCCAAGATGAAATTGAATTCATGAAATGGGATGAGTTCAAGAACTTGTTTTTCAAAAATTAATTCCCTTGTATTCTTCAAAAAAAGATGGAAAAAGAGTTACTTGATCTTATGAAAGAAGATAATGAAACTATTGGTATATACGAAGAGAATTTTACAAGGCTTGCAAGGTATGCATTTGGCTTTATCATCCAACCTGAAAGTAAAGTTTATTGATTATTCAGTGGCTTAAATCCAAGTCTTCTAAGGGCATTAGATATAAGAGACTTTAGTAGCTATGAAGAAATTGTGCGTTGTGCTATCAAGGTAGAACTGGAAGTTGGTGTTATATATCCATCTCATGGTTTTGACAAGAAACGAAAGATGGAGTTTAAGGAAAAATCCCAAAATAATGGTGAAAAGAAGACAAATGTTTCTTTATTCTCAAAGTATGGGAAGAAGCATGGTGGAGATTGTCTTAAAGGGACTAGAAAATATTTTAAGTGTGGAACAGAAGGTCATCGAGTAGCTGAGTTTCGAAGTAATGGAAAAAGGGTAGCTAATGATGTGAATTGAGAAAAGGCTACAGTGAACGCACCACCAACACTTCAATGCTACCAGTGCAAGGAAATGGGACATTATGCTAACCAATGCCCTAATCCAAGGGTTAATGATTATCTACATCAACAACCTCTTAAGGAAAATGACAAAGGGAAGTCACATGCGATCACTATTGTCAATGTTTAGTATGAAAACAAAGTGGTGGAATGATTAAGTTTTTATGTAACGAGATTCCAAAATAATGATGTGGAATCCCATTTATAGTATCATGGAATATTGGAATATCTATGTATTGGTTTATTCTGGTTTTCAACCATTATATGGTACCGGTAACCATGAAAAGTGATTGAAATATTTTTGGAAAGAAGATGATATGCACATATAGAAGGAATAAGGATAAAATAATATCATTTATAGTATTAATGACCTCATGACTGATAAAAGGACAAAGTGATATCATGGTTTGAGTACATAGAATTTTTTGGGATTTTGGTATGTGGAAAGAGTTAACTTTTGAAAGCATTCATGTTTTAGTTAAGGTTATATGGTAATACATGTTTCAAGAAATTACATGATTATGGTATTCATGTGTTTGGAATGTAACCAACAAGTTATATCTTATGATATATGTGGGATAAATGCTTGTATTCACATTCTTGGTAAATGACCTTTCTAGTAATCATTTTCTTTATACTGTGAGCTTGAACAGAAGTATTTTGGATAAGCCTAAAGATTGGAATGGATTATGTTGGACATGAGATAGTATTTTTTAAGGCAAGAACTTTTTTTGATATTATTGTTAGAATGTTATAATAGTATAGTTTTAGAAAAAGGACAACCCGCAGGATGGGCGACAACCCATCGCGTCGGACAAGGTTGTGGGAATTGAACCCACAACCAAAGTGCGACATGCCTTTATCACGTACCACTGGCCTATAGAATGTCCCTAGTTAGTATAAATTAATTTTATTTTATTAAGCGGTATGATAGATGAAGTATAATTCAATTTTAGTAACCATATATGATTAATCTCAACATAGATGAACTTATGTATATTTATTAACTTGTGATAAAATTTTTGTGATAGATACATATGGAATGACCTATCATTCTATCGCATGATCTACTTATACTTCAAGAATGAAAAATTCAACTTCATTCCTTTAAATAAGAGATGAAGTGGAAATGTTTCACGGAATGACCAACAATGATATTACACTAAAATCAATTAAGTATTTCTCCTTATGCAAAAAATCATCAAATTTAGGGAAATGATCTTGAAAACCAAAAATTTTATCACATTAATCTCATATCCAATGAATCAAATGGTACCTTAGATCATCATAAATTTATAGCTTTGTGATTTCTGTATTTTTCATAGCTATTTCTCTACCGCTCTTCATCAGAACTTGATGGTTAGATTTCTCTTCAATATCCATGTTTTCAACTATGTTATCCTATATGGAAACCCAGTGATGAGTTACTTTGGGTATCCGTTATGATTCTAACATTCCTTTTTAAAATTATGTTTTAGTATTTCTTTTTACGATGTGGGTTTCTATAAAAGAAACTTTTATGTAGTAAACGATTTATAACGCCGATGAATTTCGAGGGAGAAATTCATTTTATGGGGGGTAGAATGTAACACCCCGAGATTTTATGGGAAATATTCTTTTTAATTTCTTTGATTTCTTGTTTTTTATGCTACACCAATATTATCTTTCTCTATACGCAACACCATATTAGCTTGTAGTATACGCAACACTATTCTTGGCTTGTGTTGCACACAATTTCAAGTTTTTTGAAATAAAATTCATTTTACACAACACAAAGTATAGATTTTGATAAATGTATAAACGAACTATGTTTTGATTATGTTATACGCAATACAAAAGGAATCTTGCACTACACGCAACCCTGACTTGGCTTTCATTACACGCAAGAGTGACCTTCCTCGATAGCGTGTGTTGTACGTAATACCGGGTTTCACTAAACAACGATATATTATTATGAACTAGCCGTTATGAATTTTATTAACTACATTTTGAATTTTATAACATTATAATTCATCTTACACATATCCTAGAACATGGTATGAGAACAAAATAAAATTTTCAGGTAAAATAAGTATATTTCAAAAAAAATGTTATTTTGCCGCCTTTTGATGGCGCACCCACTTTAAATCTAGTTTTTTACATGTTTATAAGTTCAATTAGGCAAAATAAAATTATTACTTGCAATAATTATATAAAAATTTACTTTGGATAATTTTTTAATATTTTTCTATTAACTTTCATATTTTTATGAATAGTAAAAATATGCTAAATTTTAATTAAAAACAACTTTTTTCATCAAGATAATTTATATGGTTAAATTATCATATTTAATAGTTTTAAAGTATAAATAGAATATATTTTTACCATTTAATATAATTCAAGTAATTATCATTAATTTTACATTGAATTCATAGGTAAAAACATTTCAATATTTTGCAATGTTTTAACTTTTAAAACCCATTTTTTCAACAACGGGATTAATTTTAAATTAAATTATGCAACTTCTATGTTTTGAATTTGGAAAAATTGATTCCATATTTGGAATCAGTAGGTCCAAATTATGTTAATAGGCTACTTTTTATTTTTATACATTATGAATATTAACTAAGGTAATTTTTATTTACTACAGTTAAAGGTAAATCGGGTAATTAAGGGTAAAAATAAGATTATAAAATTACCCTAACACCTGTAAAAATTCTATTGGATGAATAAAAGTTGACCCATATCACCTAAGGGTTGGAATAGATTCATTTAATGTACTTTTGACCATGAAAACGATGTAATTATTATTAAAACCAAAGAAAGTGGCAACATGTCACTCTCTTATATCTTATAAGTGTAATAATTTTAATTTAGTGATAAACTTTATAAAACTTCGAGAATAAATAATCACAAGAAATATAATAAAATTATCTACATCATGTGAATTTATTTATAATTTTTGGGGATTAAATAATTATCATTAATGATGTCACAATAGTGATGTTGAAATTATTTTATTGATTGAAATATCAAATAAATGGTTTCAAAAATATTAAAATAAATATTATATGAACTATTTAATGTTCTAAGCGAATTTTATATAAATATATGACATGTTATAAATATATTAAATATTTTTTTCTAATATATCCTCTGTGTGGATTTTATTTAAATTCAAATAAATGAATAGTGTCAAAATTGACACTATTGTTATTTTATAAAAATAAAATATTATTAAATTGATTAAAAATCACAAAAAAATTTAAAAATTATAAATTAAAATTTATATGGTCTAAAATGTCATAAAGTATCCAATTATGGACAATTCAAAACACATAAGTAATTATTTATCACAATTTAAAATTTAGAATATTATTACCACAAATAAAATTAAATAGATTAAATAAGGATAAATCAAGTTGATAAGGTCTAAAATAAATTACAAACATGTATAAATTTTATTGGTTGATGAGATTACAACCATATATCATCTCTCTTAGAATTTAGTCATTTTTGGAGGTTTTTATGTGGGGTTTTAATTTATTATTAATTAATATTTTTTAATGTTTCCAAAGGTGCCCCTCTCCTCCCTTATAAAAGGGCACCTCCTCCCTCTCCTATTCACAACATTTTGTGCCTTTAAGCTCGGACAAACCCTATCCATTTCTCTTCTCCACTTCCTTAGAAACATACTAGAGGTCTCGGTCTTCTTCAAAGACCAACATTAGTGCCCTAAGAGGAGGTTAAGAAGAGGCGCGTCAAGGAAGAGGTAATACCCTTTACCAATTATTTCAAATTTATTTCTTCTTCTACTTCCTCTTATTTATTTGTTTCATTATAAAGTAATAACATCAGTATCAATAATATACTAATATATTATTATAAATATGAAACAACCCTATTTAACCTTTTATCCATCCTATGAAAAATGAAATCACTGCGCATGCGTACGTACGACTTACCGTCTCCACATCATGGTGTAATCTGTTTTTCCAAAACCACCTTACTTGGATGGGTATAATGGTGGAAATAATAACTATATATTATTATTATAACATGATATTAATTCTTAGATATTATATCATCACTCCAATTCCATTCAATAATTATGGTAATGATATCATCGCTCGTGCGTATGTACGGATTACCGTCTCCACGACGCGATGAGATTAATTCTCCATGTTAACCATTCAAGAATGATTATATAGTATATATAATGAATAATAATGAAATAAATGACATAATAATTCTACTGGATTTTTGTATAAATATATATGTCATCTACTTACTTCCATTCAAGTCAATAAGAAAACAGCTTTCATGCGTACGTACGACCTACCATCTCCATGAACAGTATATTTCATTTCATTTATCTATCTATTATATATATATATACTAAATAAATATGATATATAAAGCATGTTTTACATTCTGGAAGTAAATAAATCATGATATAAGTAATAATATCAAGAACAAAAAGTCCAAACACGTACGATAAATGAAACGGTTTCAGCCAAAACACTGCTTTAACATGGAATTGACAAAAGAATGGGTAATATAAAGTTGTAAGTGAATTATATATGATATAATAGATATTATTATGGTTATTTTACAAGTTAATAATAGGTTTAAACCCACTATACAGGAGTTTCAGGCACATACTGAATAAATTGGACATAAGGTAAGGGATAATTATACTAATCTCATTCTTATCTGGGATTGTTTATTCGTAAGTATTTACTGGGGTTATATTTATCATCCATGTCCATGTTTTCTAAAAATGTTTTCATGTATGTTTAAATTCATTTTTACCCATTTTTGACTTTTACAACGTAGTATGTAAGGAAGCTTTCTTTTGTTTACCATACAAGGAACTTTTTGAATTTTCCAGAAAAAGTATGAGGAGAATGTTTTTTTAACTTATACGGCGTGAATTGATTTTTATGGTTTCATAACTCCTTATTTTCATGAATCTTATTGTACAGGATTTCATGATAATTTTCAAAAAAATCCTTTTCTTTTAAAATTTCATGGAATTTTGAGAAAATAAAATGATTTTGAAGAAGAAAGGATATTTTCCTCAAGAATTCATTTCAAGTGTTTTATCGAGAATATTTTCCATCTAAGAAAAATTATTTAATATGGTCATTTTTCAAGTATAATTTTGCAATTATTTACATGGTTTTATTTTGTTTATGATGAAATGATATCCATTGTTTTATATGGATTATGTTATGATGGAATGATGTTTATGAAACCCAAATTATTATTTGGGTTATGATTAATGATTTATGTTTATTTTGTGGCACACAGAAGAATGATTTCATTATGAGATGGGTGGGACCTATATCTCCCTCCAATGCATTGGGTAAAGATTTATATCTCATGAGATATACATGGATGGAACAGAAAGTGAATCATGTTCTGTATTACAGGGCCGGAACGACCAGTAAACCCGGTTCAATAATGGACTTTTTCCACTATGATAATCTTGGAAGAAATGCCTTGACTACTATGGATATCACATCATGTGCTTAATGATTTTCCATAATTACATGTTTTATTCCCATGCTATTTTATCATTATTGATGTTCCTTTATGATCTATGCCTTACGTACTACCAAGATTTATTTCACAACTCAAGATTTTTAATGTTTAAACTTTATGTCCATGTTTTTATGTTCAAATGTATATGGTTTGTTTTATTTTCTCCATGCTTACCCTTACTGAGAATTTGAGCTCACCCTTTTTATGTTTTCTTTTCTCCAGGATATAAATAAAGGTTTTAGGTAAGAAAACAAAAGGGGAAGATATTTATGGGAGATGTTGAAGATCTTTCACCATGATTAGAAGATTTTGTTCCGATTTTCCAAAGACACTAAACTAATACGGTCTTTGGGCGTCTGTTTTTATTATGTATTAAGTATTCTGCAAAAGTAATGTAATGTCTATGTACATCATGATTTGGGTCTCTACAACTCACATGTAAAGACTACCCATATCATTGATGGTGAAGGTTTCCATGATAAGAAAGAAGTGGTGTTCCCTAATTAGTCAATACACATTCACCCATATTGTGTTATTCTTGTGAGGTTTCCTTGGTAATCCTATCATGAAATCCATAGTGACATCATCCCACTTCCATTCTAGAATGGGTAAGGTCTATGAAAACCCAGTAAGCCTTTGATGCTTTTCCTTCATCTAATGATAAGTAAAACAACTCTCCATGAATTCTGTTATCTCTTTCTTCATCCCTGGACACTAGTAGTTTCTATGGTGGTCATGATATATATTAGTTAGACTAGGATGTACCTCTCATATTGAAGCATGAAACTACCTCATTAACTCTTAATTAAATCCTATACGAACCCATACATGACCATGGATAAGAAGAACATCATCGTATCCACGAGACTATCCCGATGGTGGATCCCCACCATATAAGTTATCCCATAGAGCAAAGACCTCTATATTAGATGACTTTTATATATTGATTCGTTCTAGGATCATGGGTATAATAGATATTGATGTTATAGATACTCATCCTTCGGACTCCATGATATCTATATGTATATCTGCAAAGAGTTCCATTATCCACTAATCATCACAAAACACACATACTACCTATATCTATGTCTTCCATCTCAATGAATCGGTAATGAATTTTCCCTTTCCTGGAGTGTATACCAACTCAAAGTTAAAATATTGTAGATACTTGACCCACCTTCTCTACTGAAGGTTCATGTATCACTAGGAAAATATATACTTGAGGATATTATATCTATGTAGACCACAAACCTCTCACCAAAGAGATAATTCAGCCAGAATATTAGGGTGTGTACCATCACAACTAACTTTAAATCATGAGTAGGTTAATTTCTATCATGTAGTCGTAGTTTTCTAGATTCATATGCTGCTACTCAATCCTCCAGAACTAGAACTATTGTGAGTCTGAGTCCAAATGCATCATAGTACAAAGTATAGTTCTCACCTAAAATAGGTAAGGTGTTGATTGATGTTGAGGTCAAAATTCTCTTCAACTATTGAAAACCCATCTCATAAGTTTTTTTTTTTGGAAAAAAAACCCACTCCTTTCTTGGTCATCCCAAACAAAAACAATTCCAATTGGGATAATTCTAAGCTAAAACACTGATAATAGCCCTCTAGTCCTAGAAATATCTAAATCTCAAAGAAATTATTGTGTCAATCCAAATATACTAAGTTTATTACCTTATATAGGTCGACTACCAATCCATCCTATGAGATAACATGGACCGTTAAGTATACTCTATCAATCCATTAGTAAAATTTGTATAGCTTGGCATACAATTCATTACCTATCAATATACTCAGGATGATATCAAGATGTTGTGAATGATCATCTATAGACTGAGAGTATACCAAGATGTTGTTGATTAAAATACCACAAAATTGGTTTAGAAATATATGGAATGTATGATTCATCAAGTCCATTAACATTGTCCGTTCATTGGACAGACTTAATGGCATCATAACAAACTCGTACAAGACATATCTTATCCTAAAAGCTGTCTGGGGTATGTCATATTGTCTCACCCCCCAATTGATGTCACCTTTACCTCAAGTAATCTTTGGAGAAAATACAAACACATTTCAGTTGATTAAATATATCATCGATTCATGAAAGGGGATATCAGTTCTTAATCATCATCTAGTTCAGTCTCTGATAATCCAAACATAAGCACAAAGTCCCATCATTCTTTCTGGTGAAGAGAATATGATAACCCCACTATGAAGTACTAAGTCATATGAAACCCTTAACTTCTAAATCTTCTAACAAAACTTTCAACTCCTGAAGCTCTGCTGGTACCATTCTGTAATGTCATATAGAAACATGCTTAGTTCTTAGCACCAACTTGATTATGAACTTGATATCTCACTCATGTGGTAATATGAATAGCTCTTCAGGATAGACCTCCTGAAAAATGTTTGACCACTGGAGGAAGAGTAACTTTTTTCATCAAACCATTGTTCATAATAAGGCTTTCTATCTAATCCATGAGGAAAAATAATCTACACTGAATTGGTTCATTATGACCAACCATAAGATCTCATTCACCTTGGTTAAAATATCTTCCCCTTTTCGATATTTAAAAAAACTCTCCTCCAATAATAGTACATATGATCCTAGTATAGAAATCACCAATCCATACCCAGAATCAAATTGAATCTTTCATTTCTAGCACAAATAGGTCCCAAAGGAAATAGTAGAGACCAAGTTTAATAGAACACTCCTTGCAACTTCTGATACCCTCTATTCGCACCCCCAAAAATGTTTGAATGGACATAACACCATCAATAAATGAAGGTGGAACATCAGCATCCCGAAGGGATTTTACAACCATTGTCCATCCCTAAGAGGAAATGGGGTGATGTTTTGATGGACTTCATAACTATTTTACCCAGATCACCTCATGAAAACTACATAGTGTGGGTTGTTGTTGACCGTCTAACGATGGTCGCTCATTTATTACCTATGTGAGAGACCTTTTCTACAGATGAGTTGGGAACAATTTACATCAAATAGGTGCTACATAAACATCGATCACCTCGTTCTATTGTTTCTAATAGAGACACATGTTTCATATCACGGTTCTAGAAGGGTTTTCAGAAGGCCATGGGTACGCAAGTACTTTTGATCATGGACTACCACCCTCAGACCAATGGAAAAATTGATCATAAAATTTAGGTGCTATAGGATATTATCCATGCGTGCATTATAGAATTTGGGGGTTCCTGGGAGAAACACATTCCCCTCATTGAGTTTTCTTATAACAACAGCTTTCATGATACCATTGTAATGGATCCCTATGAAGCCTTGTAGGCTAGGCCTTGTCACTTGCCCCTATGTTGGCTAGAGGCAGGGGAAGTAGTTGTGCTTGGTCCTTGTCTCTTGTAGGAGACATTAGAGCGGGTCTAGCTGATTCAAAATCATATGTTGATAGCTCAGTCTCGACAATATTCATTTTCTAATAGTCATTGGAGACGTCTTGATTTTGAGGTCAGAGATCGGGTTTTCTTGAAAGTCTCACCTAGGTTGGGGCATAGACGTATACGGAAGTAGGGTAAATTATCCCCAAGATTCATTAGATCCTTTGAGGTTGTGAAGTGGATAATTCTAGTGGATTAGCAGTTTCCACTTCCATAGAGATATCGGTCTATGCATGATGTATTTCATGTATCTCATCTTTTCCAATATTATCCAGAACTATCACACATATTTCATGCTGATGAGGTTGAGTTGGAGATGGATGCTTCCTTTGAGGAGTATCTGGTTAGAATTGTAGATCAGAGCATGAAGACACTTGGAGACAGGTCCTTCCCTCTTGTACAGGTGCTATGGTAGCATGACCGGGTACAGGATGATACCTAAGATAGGGAAGTTGAGGAAAAATCTCAGTGGCCGGAACTCTTTTCTAACACTACCTCTTTACCCTCAGAAGGGAAACTTCGGGACGAGTCGCTATAAGGAGGGGAGTTTATAACAACCCAAACCCCGGACCATGGTATGGATAATTATTTTGCTTTTTTTTGTAACACCCCAAGCTTCCACGGTACACTTCTCTTTGAATAATACAATAGTGTGTGTTGTATGCAACTTCGAGTTCTAACACAAACCACAACCAATCAAAGTAGCTGTTATGAATAGTAATACCTAATTTTTGAAATTTTATAAATTTTATCTTGCCAAATGGAATTCGTTTTTTTATTCGGAATATCAAAATTATCCTAAGTTGAATTTTTTGTAATTTTCGGAGAACTTCCAATTTTTTATGAATAGTGAAAAATATTTTAAAACAACTTTTTGAATCAAAATAATTTATAGTGATAAATTATACTATTGAGTGGTTTTAAAGTATAATTATAATATATTTTTACCATTTTATCCAATGGTGTTCATTAGAATTAATTTCACTTTGAAATTGGACATAAACAATTGTCAATCTTTTGATATATATTGTTTCTTAAAAACACGCTATTTGTTGTGACAGTGGGAATTAGTTATAAAATTAATTAATGAAACTTATATGTTTGTAATTTTTTAAAATAGACATCATTTTTGAATTCGGAATATCAATTATAGCTTAGGGTGAAATTTTGGGATTGCTCTGAAAAACTTCAATTTTTGATAAATAGTGAAACCACTAAGTGGTAGTTAAAAAACAGATTTTTTGTTTAAATGAAACATTGCCACTTCTATGATTTGATTTTCAAAAATCCAACATACATGTTTGTCATTAGGAAGTAAAATGTGGTTCAATGGGATTAAAATAATTTTTTGGTGAATAGTAACTTTTAAGTTTAATTAATCGCGATTAAAGGTAATTAGTGAAATTTAAGGTAAAGATAATGTTATAATAATATGAAATGACCTTGACACTTGTCCTACACTTATTTTATGAGTCATGGCCGACCCAGAAAATCCATGGGTCAACTTGGGGACCCCATGGAGCCACTTTGGTAGGAAAATGACATTAATTTTTTTTATTTAATGTTAAAATAAAAATGTCACAAACATGAGTTGTTTTACTAAAACAATTTTTAAATGGGGTTATACAAGTCATATTTTTGACTATAAATATTAATTAGAAATCTAAAAATCTTTCCTACATCATGATAATTTTTTTTAATTTTTAGACATTAAATAAATTAAATTATTTATGACATCATGATGATGCAGCGATTACCTCATTAATTAACGATTTAAATAAAAGAAAACGATAATGTAAAATCTAAGACTTATACTTGTAAAAAACCTATTGGATGAGTATATTTCGAACCCTTATCACCTTATCCTAGAAATTTATAAGTGTGGGACCTTTAAAATCCGAAACTCATTATATAATAAAGTAACATTTCATGACTTTCCAAGAGTGCCCCTCCTCTCCTCTTATAAAAGGCCCTCACCACTACCACCTTACTCACACCTTCCAAGCCTTTTTGCTCGGCCAACATCTTCCCAAATACTCTATCAAATTCCCTCTCTTACTCATAGAAGCCTCACATTGGGTAGAATTCTTACCAAGGAAGCCTTTGGCTCAAATCAAAAAAGAGTTACCCGATTTTAAGGTAATGTCTTCTCTTATGTTATTTTGTTTTATTTTGATTCTCAAACCCCTTAAAATCTTTTTATTCCTTTATTTTGTAACAAAACCAGTATATTCAATATACTAGGATGTTTTTATAAGAAGTATTCGAGCTACAATTACAAACACCTACATCTAATGGTTAAAGAACATACTGTTTCTGTGGATGGCGAATTTCTGCCTCACGAAACGATGATTGTTCAACACTCATATAAAACCTTAAAAGTTGGACATTAAGATGTCACTATAATTATATATGATATATTATATATTTATGTTTTCTTTAATCTTCTGTATTTTTCATTTATGTCTTACCTTTATGGTTTCCATTCTGGGTAAACACGATATTTTCATTTTAGGAAGGGCGGACTACCGCCCCCTCAAAGTGATTTGAATCGTTAATGCCATATGTGGGATGTATAAAGGATGGAGTAAATAGTATTATACATTATATTATACTGGAATTATATTATACCTTTATATAATTATAACTTCATTCCATTAAATACGAAATAGGAATGAAAGTAGCATTCATGCATACGTACGGCTTACCGTCTCCATGAACGGTGCATTTCATTTCTTACCTCTAAATGTTATGTAATATTATAAATGCATTTATATACTGGATATATAGGATATATATGATATCTACATCATGAATATAATTCTGGAGATAATGGATATTCTACCACATAAACAACTTGTAATTATAAGAAGTTTATTGTTGACTCAAGTACCAAAGATCGACAAAACGACTGTTATTAACTTAAATGACTACATAATTTTTGTAACATTGTAATAAGTGATATAAAAGGGGTAACGAACTTGAAAAAGGTTCTTAAGAAAGTACAAATTAACTCTAGTTTATTATTCAGGAGGTTAAAGAGCGGTCGAGTCAAGTCGGACATGAGGTAAGGGAATTTCTTAACCCAATTTCCATTCTTTGGGTTAATCTCCTACTTTCAAATTATGTCATGATATTATTATGTCCTATCTTGTATTTGTAATTTCTTTATGTGTACTTATAGTAAATACACATAATAGATCTATTTTATTTTAAAAATGATCTTTGTAAGGACTTCATCTCAATCTCCTTTCATTGAGGCATATTTTGTTTTATACACAACTTTCATTTATACGGTGTATAAACCCCTTTGACTTTTACTTTTATTCAAAAGGAATCTTTTTATATGAAGCGTTTTTACTAAACGACAAAAGGAATGTTTTTTCTTATGTATGCGGCGACAATGAATTCTTCACCGTCGTGACTATTATTTGAGTTCCAGCTTCCTCTATAAGCCATAACTTTTTTTAAAAGAAAAATAAATACCATGTTTTACTTTTCTTTTATTTTGGTATTGAAAATGGTTTTGATAAATTTTTTATTATATCAATGTGTTGTATTGATATCTTGTGATTGAAATGTGGAAATCTTATGTTTCCTTTATGCATGTTTTATGTGATACAATTATGTTATGGTTTATGATATGTTTAAACCTGTTCATATGAGGAATGCATTGGACTTAATAATTGACAGGTGGAGCCCGCTATAGCTCCTCGATGCATCGGCAGGTCTCATGAGACAAACTAGTGTCTTGGCACGAGGCCTTGACAAAATCTTATTTGTATTCTTGGCACGAGGCCTTGGCTACGTGGTTATAATAGTCTGGAATTATGCATTCCATCATTATGAAAGTGGTTATTGATATTGCATGTGATTATTCAACAATTAGAATATCCATGTGAAGAAGTAAATGGCATTATCTCATTTTACTTTTTCCATATTATGATGAAGTTCAAGTTTAAAAGGCTTTTGTTTTATTTATACATTTCCTTAAATGTTTATGTTTATTTATGAAAGCTTCCGCTATATTGTTATCCTTACTGAGAATCTGAGCTCACCCCTTTCAATGTTTTAATATTTTCCAGGATGTGAAAAAGTATTTTATGAATGACTTGTAGGGATAGTTAGAAGAGAATATGAGTGTGGACTATGGGGACTTTGTTATTGTAGTTTTTCACTTTATGATGTAATGTAACATTTATGAATGTATCTAGTGTTTCCAAGGCTATTAAACTAATCGGTCTTTCGAGAATTGATCTTTTGTGATCATGCCAATGTTACGCAATAATGCACCAACTCTGGGTAACTGGGGTTGGGGCGTTACAATTGGTATCAGAGGAAGTTTTGTACTAACCTTGGAAGCTAGATTTAGATAAACTCTGATTGGAGCACATAGCCCAAAGATAGACTTTGGGGATTAGTATAGAAGAACTTCCTAGAATTTTGGTATTATAGAGATTTTGTGAGTTTTCCGAGCAAAACATACTTGTCTAGATACGAGCAGGTAGAGGTGGCTCTGGCACAGATGTTCCTAGTGGTAATACCTGAAAACGCCGCTTTGAGCTAGACTCGAACGGGAACTGGTGCACGACAACGGGCCTTGCTGCACTCTTGGTTACGACACTCCCGGGGGATATGCTTAGGATAATTATCATTTTCTTTACAAACCATTATGAAGGGCTTATGAGTATATTCTTCCTCAAAGAAAACATTTTTATGATTATGCATTATATCCATAAATAGTTCAATTTATGTTAAGTATTTTACAAGTATGGAATTATGTATTTTGCTTCATAAACTAATCTATTTTATGCCATTGTTTAGAAATGGCGTCTAGTGGAAGGAATGGAAACCGTATCAATGCACGCACTCTGTGTAGGGATTTCCCTCCTGGTCAAGATAATTATTGTGGATCTGGGGATACAATTGGTGCTGATAAACTTATTACCATACTAGGACAACTCACTCAGGTTATGAATAATAACCTTACTCGTATGGAGCACCCTGATCCACAACGTGGAGGATCAATGTTAGAACGCTTCATGAGGTAACAACTGCCATCATTAAATGGGGGTACAATAGTTGAGCAATGGATAAACTCCTTAGAGAAAATATTCCACGCCTTGGGGAGTAGCGAAAGGGAGAAGGTTTTCATGGCCATCTACCGCCTCACTGGAGATACCGATCAATGGTGGTCGCTGATTCAAAACACAAAGTAAGATGAAGAAGTATAAAGTATGGAATGGAGGGAGTTTAAGTAAATTTTCTTAGAAAAATACTTTCCACATGACCATCGAGCAGATATGGAAAGGCAATTTCTGAGTCTGAGGCAGAAGGAGGATGAGAATGTCGCAAAGTATGAGGCTAACTTTACAAAGTTAGCGAGGCATGCTACAGATTAAATATGTAACCCAAGAAGTAAAATTGATCGTTTCTTTGATGGGTTAAAACCATTTCTCCGTCGAGCATTAGTCTCACAAACCTTCTCATCGTACGAAGATATTGTCTCATGTGCTATTAAGACGGAAAAGGAATTCTCTAAGTCTTATGACTTTAAAGAAAAGAAAGAAAATAATAGATCTTCTGATCAATATGGAAATGGAAATAAGGGGAATAAGGGAAAAGTTGAATATCATTCCTACAGTAAATGTGGTAAGAAACACCCCGGTACTTGCTTGAAGGGAATGGGAGTCTGTTACAAGTGTGGTAAAAAATTCCACCAAGCCCATGATTGCAAGGGAAATAAAGTTGCTGTCAATGTGGAATGCTATAATTGTAGAGATATGGGACATTATGAAAATGAATGTCCAAAGCGTCAGGGGAAATTACCTCAGAAGAGGCCAATGGGATAAAGTCCAAGCTTATGCTATCACTACTGCTGAGGTTGAAGCTCCGAAAGACATGGTGGAAGGTAATTTAATGGTTTCCCCAAGTTTAGAAAATGAATTATTTGATTCTGGATCATCACATTGTTTCATATCTTCCCAGTTTTCTAAGAAAATTAGATATTTACAATTTGATTTAACAAGAGAATTTTCAGTCAAAACTCCTAAGGGAAGTATCATTGCAACAAAGTTTTGTGAATCAGTCCCCATTAAAGCACATAAATGTTCTTTATCCTCTGATCTCATTGTCATACCTATGATTGAGTTTGATATAATCCTCGGTATGGATTGGCTTTCATACTATGATTCAAAGATTTATTGTAAGAACAATGAGGTTACGATTTTTTATAATGATGATAAGGAACACCTTATTTTTAGAGCAGAATCTTCACCACCTAATTCTTATTTAGATCCACCCCAATAGCTCAACTAAATTCAATTATTGGGGAGGAAGAGAATGAAATGACTAAATACGAGGAAAGTAATGTTCAAATAGAGGATGTACCTATTGCGAAAGAATATGTAGATGTGTTTCCGGAAGATTTACCTGGACATCCTCCAGAATGAGAAGTTTATTTTTCCATTGATTTAATTCCTGGATCAAGGCCTATATCGAAGACCCCGTATAGAATGGACACCATGGAATTAGTTTAACTAAAGAAACAACTAGAGTAATTGAGTAATAAGGGATTTATTCTCCCTAGTGTTTCTCCATGGGGATCCCCTGTCCTTTTTGTTAAGAAGAAAGATGGATCTATGAGGTTGTGTGTTGACTACAGGGATATCAATGCTATAATAATAAAGAACAAGTATCCCCTACCTCTCATTGATGATTTATTTGAACAATTGCATAGAGCTCAATACTTTTCAAATATTGACCTTCTATCTGGATACCATCAGTTGTGTGTGAAGAAGGAAGACATTCCGAAGACAGCATTTCAAACAAAATGCGTGCATTACGAGTTTACAGTAATGCCTTTCAGATTGACTAATTCACCCTCTGTATTCATGGATCTAATGAATAGAGTTTTCAAGGAATATCTTGATAATTTTGTGGTGGTATTTATTGATGATATCTTGGTATAATCTAAAAGCTACGAAGATCATGAAAATCACTTGTGCATTATCTTGAAGACTCTTAGAAGGCATGAATTATATGGGAAGTTTAGCAAGTGTGAATTCTGGATTTAGGAGATATATTTTCTTTTCCATATTGTCTCTAAGGATGGAATTTCCGTTGATCCTTCTAAGACCAAGGCAATCCAAGAATTTCCAGCACCGATGAGTATAACTGAGGTACGCAGCTTTATTGGTTTGGCAGGTTATTATCGACGTTTTGTCCAGAATTTTGCCCGATTGGCTAACCCATTAATGAAGCTCACACGTAAAGGGGTTAAATTTTTCTGGAAAAAAGAGTGTGAAGAATGTTTTGAAGAACTGAAGAGAATATTACTCAACCCTCCTATATTGACTCTACCATAAGGGAATTATGGGTTCGTTATTTATAGTGATGCATCAATGAAAGGACTTGGTTGTGTCCTTATGCAGAACGATAGGGTTATTGCCTATGCATCACGACAGCTAAAAATTCATGAGTAAAACTATCCTACTCATGATCTCGAGTTAGCTGTTGTAATCTTTTCCTTGAAGATATGGAAACATTATCTCTATGGTGAAAAATGTGAGATATATACCGATCACAAGAGTTTGAAATATATTTTCTCAAAAAAAGAACTCAACATGAGGAAAAGGAGATGGCTTGAACTACTCAAGGATTATGATTGCACGATACATTACCACCCAGGAAAGGCAAATAAGGTTGCAGATGCTTTGAGTAGAAAAGATCCTGGAGTTTTGAACATGATGAGAGTGGAAAGGGATCCTATTTTCATGGATCTAGTAAAGATGGATAAGGGAATCACCATGCAGGGTGAAACATCAAAAAAATTTCAAATGGTTGCCAAACCATATTTACTAGAAAGGATAAAGTGTTCTCGGGCCAATGATGAAGAGTTGAAAAAGAAGATTGAAGCTATGAATGATGGACGATTGATTGACTTTGTGTATGAAGATGGAATTTTGAAATTTCGGAGGAGACTTTGTGTTCCCGATATACCTGATTTAAAGAGGGAATTGTTGGATTATTCTCATAGTTCCAATTTCTCTATACACCCTGGGAGCACCAAAATGTATAGAGATTTAAAGGGAAATTTTTTGTGGGACAACATGAAGAGGGAGATTGCTGATTTTGTGTCAAGATGTATGGTTTGTCAACAAGTGAAAGCTGGAAGGCAACTGCCTGGTGGAGTATTACAACCTCTTCCCATACCTGAGTGGAAATGGGATAATATTATGATGTATTTTGTCATGGGACTACCAAAGACTCCTAGAAGGAATGACACAATATGGGTCATTGTTGATCGTCTCATGAAGTCATCACATTTTCTTGCTATAAGGGAAGATCTACCACTTGAATGTCTAGCAAGACTATATATTAATGAAGTTGTGAGACTTCATGGAGTACCCCTTTTGATTGTCTCGGATCGTGATCCTCATTTTAGATCAAGATTATGGAAAAGTCTTCAGAAGGCCTTGGATACTGAACTTCGTTTGAGCACTGCTTACCACCCTCAAACAGATGGACAGTCAAAAAGAACTATTCAAGCCTTAGAAGACATGTTGAGATCATGCTCACTTGACTTTCAAGGAATGTGGGATCAATATTTACCTCTGGTAGAATTTTCCTATAACAATAGATTCCATTCAAGTATTCAGATGGCACCATATGAAGCGTTATATGGAAATAGATTTCGCACACCAACCTGTTGGGATGATGTTGGTGAAAGAAAACTTGTAGGCCCATAACTGGTGGATGAAACAATGGAAAAGGTGAAAGTAATCCAAAACCACATCAAAGCAGCTCAAAGTAGGCAGAAGAGCTATGCCGACAACCGAATGAAGGATTTGGAATTTCAGGTAGGAGATCATGTTTTCTTGAAGGTATGTCCATGGAAGGGAGTTATACGTTTCGGTAAGAAGGGTAAATTGAGTCCCAGGTACGTCGGAACCTTCGAAATTCTAGAACGAATTGGGGCTGTAGCTTACCATTTGGCAATGCCGCCAAGTCTCTCCAAAGTTCATGATGTATTCCACGTATCACTATTGAGAAAATACATGTCTGACCCAACGCATGTACTCACCTATGAGGAATTAGAACTGGAACCTGACCTGTCTTATTGTGAAGATCCCATCAGGATTATTGATACAAGAGAACAAGTGCTAAGAAACCGTATGACTCGTCTAGTAAAAGTTCTATGGAGAAACCATAAGATGGAGGAGGCAACGTGGGAACCCAAGGAACTTATGATGCAGAATCACCTGAGTCTTTTTATACAGTGATATTATATGAAATTTCGAGGACGAAATTATTTGAAGTAGGGGAGAATGTAACACCCCAAGCTTCCACGGTACACTTCTCTTTGAATAATACAGTAGCGTGTGTTGTACGCAACTTCGAGTTCTAACACACACCACAACAAATCAAAGTAGCCGTTATGAATAGAAATACCTAATTTTTGAAATTTTATAAATTTTATCTTTCCAAATGGACTTCATTTTTATATTCGAAATATCGAAATTATCCTAAGTTGAATTTTTTGTAATTTTTGGAGAACTTCCAATTTTTTATGAATAGTGAAAAATACTTAAAAAAACTTTTTTAATCAAAATAATTTATAGTGATAAATTATAATATTGAGTGTTTTTAAAGTATAATTAGAATATATTTTTACCATTTTATCCAATGGTGTTCATTAGAATTAATTTCACTTTGAAATTGGACATAAACAATTGTCAATCTTTTGATATATATTGTTTCTTAAAAACACGCTATTTGTTGGGACATCGGGAATTAGTTATAAAATTAATTAATGCAACTTATCTGTTTAAAATTTTGTAAAATAGAAATCATTTTTGAATTCATAATATCAATTATATCTTAGGGTGAAATTTTGGGATTGCTCTGAAAAACTTCAATTTTTGATGAATAGTGAAACCACTAAGTGGTAGTTAAAAAACTGATTTTTCGTTTAAATGAAACATTGACACTTCTGTGATTTGATTTTAAAAAAACCTACATACATGGTTGTCATTAGGAAGTAAAATGTGGTTCAATGAGATTAAAATAATTTTTTGGTGAATAGTAACTTTAAGTTTAATTAATCGCGATTAAAGGTAATTAGTGAAATTTAAGGTAAAGATAATGTTATAATAATATGAAATGACCTTGAAACTTGTCCTACACTTATTTTATTAGTCATGGCCGACCAAGACAATTGATGGGTCAACTTGGGGACCTCATGGAGCCACTTTGGTAGGAAAATGACATTAAAAACTTTTTATTTAATGTTAAAATAAAAATGTCACAAACATGAGTTGTTTTACTAAAACAATTTTTAAATGGGGTTATAAATGTCATATTTTTTTACTATAAATATTCATTAGGAAGCTAAAAATATTTCCTACCTCATGATAATTTTTTTATAATTTTTAGACATTAAATAAATTAAATTATTTATGACACCATGATGATGTAGCGATTACCTCATTAATTAACGATTTAAATAAAATAAAAAGATAATGTAAAATATAAGACTTACACTTGTCAAAAACCTATTGGATGAGTATATTTAGAACCCTTATCACCTTATCCTAGAAATTTATAAGTTTGGGACCTTTAAAATCCGAAACTCATTATATAATAAAGTAACATTTCATGACTTTCCAAGAGTGCCCCTCCTCTCCTCTTATAAAAGGCCCCCACCACTACCACCTTACTCACACCTTCAAAGCCTTTTGGCTCGGCCAAACTATGACCAAATACTCTCTCAACTGTCCTCTCTTACTCCTAGAATCCTCAATTTGGGCATAATTCTTTCCAAGTAATCCTTTGGCTCAAATCAAAAAAGAGTTGCCCGATTTTAAGGTAATGTCTTCTCTTATGTTATTTTGTTTTATTTTGCTTCTTCAACCCCTTAAAATCCTTTTATTACTTTATTTTGTAAAAAAACAAGTATCTTCAATATACTAGGATTATTTTATAAGAAGTATTTGAGCTACACTTACACACACCTACATCTAATGGTTAAAGAACATACTGTTTCTGTGGATGGCGAATTTCTGCCTCACGAAACGATGATTGTTCAACACTTATATAACACCTTCAAATGTGGCCATTAAGATGTCACTATATTTATATATGATATATTATATGTTTATGTTTTCCTTAAGCTTCTGTATTTTTCATTTATGTCATACCTTTATGGTTTCCATTATGGGTAAACGCGATATTTTCATTTTAGGAAGTGCGGACTACCGCCCCCTCAAAGTGATTTGAATCGTTAATGCCATATGTGGGATGTATAAAGGATGAAGTAAATGTTATTATACATTATATTATACTGGAATTATATTATACCTTTATATAATTATAACTTCATTCCATTAAATATGAAATAGGAATGAAAGTAGCGTTCATGCATACGTACGGCTTACCGTCTCCATGAATGGTGCATTTCAATTCTTACCTCTGAATGTTATGTAATATTATAAATGCATGCATATACTAGATATATAGGATATATATGATATCTACATCATGAATATAATTCTGGAGATAATGGATATTCTACCACATAAACAACTTGTAATTATAAGAAGTTTATTGTTGACTCAAGTACCAAAGATCGACAAAACGACCGTTATTAACTTAAATGACTACATAATTTTCATAACATTGTAATAAGTGATATAAAATAGATAATTAACTTGAAAAAGGTTCTTAATCAAGTATATATTAACTCTGTTTTATTATTCATGAGGTCAAAGAGCGGTCGGGTCAAGTCGGACACGAGGTAAGGGAATTTCTTAACCCAATTTCCATTCTTTGGGTTAATATCCTAATTTCAAATTATGTCATGATATTATTATGTCCTATCTTTTATTTGTACTTTATTTATGTGTACTTATAGTAAATACACATAATAGATCTATTTTATTTTAAAAATGATCTTTGTAAGGACTTCGTCTCAATCTCCTTTCATTGAGGCATATTTGGTTTTATACACAACTTTCATTTATACGGTGTATAAAACCCTTTGACTTTTACATTTATTCAAAAGGAATATTTTTATACGAAGAGTTTTTACTAAATGACAAAAGGAATTTTTTTTCTTACGTATTTGGCGAAAATGACTTCTCCACCGCCGTGACTATTATTTGAGTTTCAGCTTCCTCTATAAGCCATAATTTTTTTTAAAAGAAAAATAAATACCATGTTTTACTTTTCTTTTATTTTGGTATTGAAAATGGTTTTGATAAAGTTTTTATTATATCAATGTGTTGTATTGATATCTTGTGATTGAAGTGTGGAAATCCTATGTTTCCTTTATGCATGTTTTATGTGATACAATTATGTTATGGTTTATGATATGTTTAAACCTGTTCATATGAGGAATGCATTGGACTTAATAAGTGATGGGTGGAGCCCGCTATATCTCCTCGATGAATCGGCATGTCTCATGAGACAAACCAGTGTCTTGGCACGAGGCCTTGACAAAATCTTATTTGTATTCTTGTCACGAGGCCTTGGCTACGTGGTTATGATAGTATGACATTATGAATTCCATCATTATGAAAGTGGTTATTGATATTGCATGTGATTATTCGACCAGTAGAATATCCATGTGAAGAAGTAAATGGAATTATCTCATTTTACTTTTTCCATATTATGTTGAAGTTCAAGTTTAAAAGGCTTTTGTTTTAGTTATACATTGCCTTAAATGTTTATGTTTATTTATGAAAGCTTCCGCTATATTGTTATCCTTATTGAGCATCTAATCTCACCCCTTTCAATGTTTTAATATTTTCCAGGATGTGAAGAAGTATTTTATGAATGACCTGCAGGGATAGTCAGAAGAGGATATGAATGTGGACTATGGGGACTTTGTTATTGAAGTTTTTCACTTTATGATGTAATGTAACATTTATGAATGTATCTAGTGTTTCCAAGGCTACTAAACTAATCGTTCTTTTGAGACTTGATCTTTTGTGATCATGCCAATGTTACGCAATAATGCACCGACTCTGGGTAACTGGGGTCAGGGCGTTACATTTTTAATGTCTTAATTGTTTCTAATAAAGTCACATAATCAATCTAAGCAGGTCATGGGAGAATCCGGGGATCTTCAAGAGCCCAGAGCTCTGGAAAGGGGAAAACAGACTGCGTTACACAGTTTGTCTACAACCGTGCGACCCAAGCGCATGATCCTATAACCTGTTGTAGAGGGGTTACAGAGCCTTCTCACATGATGTGTGCACAGTTTTGGAAGCCATTCAAAGATACCACATGGACTTGTAGGGAGAGGAATTAGGTTACTTATGGTGTGCACATGGTTTTTCAAATAGTGTGCATAAATAATGTGAGCCTATTTTTAGGGAAAAAGACCATTTTTTCCTCTCCCCTTTTTAAGTTCTAATTTCTTTTTTCTTCTCCTTCCCATAGATAGAACCCATGACCAACCCTTCTTGAGTTCTAAAGATCCTTCTTCTTTAATATCCTACAACTCCTTTATCTGGTGGCCAATTCTCGATCTTTCAGAAGCATCAGATAGGACAAGTTAAGGTTAACCTCGCGTGCTCCTCCTTCCTTGCTAAATTTCTCCATTTTTGTACTATTTAGATGGAGGCTCATTCTCTCTATTCTTAGGGCATTGAATTGAAAATCATATTTACTCCAACCTACTCCCAATATGAGTTCGATACTCAGTGAGGCATCATCTACGTCCCTAAGGTAGGTGGTCACATAGTTTTCTATTTGAGTTTTGATCGTTTTATATTTAATCTCATTATGTCGTGAGCCATCCTTTGTCGAGATCCTCTGATCAGTTCATTAATTCATGTATAATTGACCCTAGTGTGATAAAATAGGATAAATTAATCATTGTTAGAAGTTTAGAGAACACCCTTGCTTCATATGGACACCCAAGGGGTGTGCCACCCAAATTGGCCAATTTTAGGCCAATTTCCCAAAAATGTCTAATTAAGGTTTATAGCTCATAGATTGGTTTTTAATTTAATTTTCCATTGGTCCATGTGTATTTTTCATTAATAAAATACACCCTATGGGTAGTTTGATCTCTTAGGATTGGAATTTTCAATTTGACCCTATGGCTATTTTGTTATGGCTTTTCCCTTGGTTTGTGACCTTGTAAATGAACTTTCTCTATTAGGAAAATGGGATGGATAGCCTGAATGGGATAGATAAGTTGAGATAGCTTGAACCATTAAAATTAAGTTCCTTAAATGGAATGGTTTTAATGGATGGAATGATCATGCTCATGTTTGGGTTTTGTTATAAATGCATTGTAAATTTGTCTAGTTTGCTTTACTTGAAATAGTGTGAGATGGGTTTCCTTACATTATATAATGTGTGAATGACTATACCATTTCTATGATTTCTGGATTTTATACATGTATATGGGAGGCATTCTTACCCATTCCATTCTTTACATGTGGATGTGAGGTATTCTTACCCATTACATTCTTTACATGTTGGCGGGAGGCATTATTAATCATGCCATTCTTTACATGTGGGTAGTAGGCGTCATTACCTCATTAAATTCTCTTACATGTGGGTGGGATGCATTATTACCTCGTTCCACAATTTTATATGGGCAGGATGCATTCTTACCCCATGACACTATCTTCTATGGGAGGGAGGAATTCTTACCCCATGCTAACTATATATATATATACATAGTAACATATTTAGACATGCCAACATTGAGATGAAGAACGTAGACCCTCCAGGTGTCCTTTTAGAACATGAGTGGGTGGGTAAATATTTATTCTAATTTTTTTTACTTTCGTGTTGTTAGCTGTACACTATTTACTTACGAACGCCACTTGGATTACATGTAGATACTATTGGTGGCTGCCTACAGAGATTTACCTCACACCCTATTTGGGCCACCTTTGGCACCTGAGAAAACTATTTTCCTGTAGGTATGGATAGAGGCAAACACCACTTTTCTGGATGTTGACTCTTTTGCTTAGATGGATCTTAGTAGAAAAGTACTGAGCTTAGGCTCGAGAGGCTATGCATCATCTTTTGGATTTTTCTTAATTTTGTGCCTTGTATATGAATGCATTCTTCCTACTTTCTTGTTCCCATTTTTTATTGGAATTCCATGCATGAGAATCTATATCATAAACTACCTATGATTCATTTTTTTATATTATTCAGTCTTCCACTATTTAGTTTTTATGTCTGTTTGTTTATGATTCTGTTATTGTATGTTGTTGTTTCATCTGATGTGTTACTCTAACTTGGCACATGAGCCTTATCCTAGTTGGTAAGGACTCTATAAGTGAATTCAGGAGAACCGGGATCAAATCCAGGCGGAGACAGTATTTTCCGGTATTGTAGCAGCACTGTAGTAGCACTGTAGCGGGAACTGTGCAGTACTGTAGCAGGTACGGTGGCGGGGACTGTAGCAGGTACTGTTTGGCACTGTAGCAGCCAGGAATATGCCCCCGTTTGGGCCTTCGGGCCACCTATTTGGTCCCCAAGTCCTTTAAGGCCTTCGGGTCACCCAAGCCTTCGGGTCAGTAACGCCTTCAGGCCACCTCAAGGCCTTCGGGCCACCTTAAGTGCAGATGCAAACCAGACAACCTATGAGGAACAAGCTCTACAAGGAGGATAAGAAAGGAGATTTCACCACAGTAGAAGCTAAACGGATTGCAAGAATGAGAGGGTATGACACCTTCCATTGGGACAAGCCTATGAATGCACGGTAATGCCTAGCCGAACAGCCATGCGAAGGTGGAGAACTGATTTCACGATGAAGATGCTAGGGAGGAGCAGTTCCAAGTAGTTAGTCTGGGTGTATGTAATGTTTAAATCCTACGGGAAAATAAATTCCTCTAAGGCCTATGGGCCATGTAATACTTATGTCTACTGTCCTTGTAAGGGTTCCACCTCACCCCTTGAAAGGTGGATTATCAAAAATCAATAAAAAATGAAGGCCTTCGGGCCATTGGAGGTGTTACTCTAACATGGGGGTATAGTATCCCCGATGATATACTATTACACCTCCACTAATAGTCGGCATCCCCTGGCTTATAGGGATATGTGTCAGGGTTCATGTGGCCAATCGGGCTCGGGGCATAGGTTAAGTGGTAGCTGGGTCTAGGATGTCACAATCCTCACCACATTTTTCAGATTGTTCCCTAAGAAAACCACTATAAATATTGAATCATTAATCACTGAGAAGTGAGTTGACTTCATGAAGTGATCTATGATCACCCATATAGCATAGAATATTTCTTAATCTAAAATAAAATTAGTGACATAGTCCATTGATATTTCCTCCCACTTCCATTAATAATGATCAAGAGACTGAAGCAACCCATCAGGAAAATGGTGCACAGCCTTCACCCTACAGAAAACAAAACATTAATAGATGATCTCTATAGTAGATCATTTCATTTCAGACCACCAAAAATAACCTTGTAAGGAATGATAAATATTTAGCATTCCAGGATGTACCTCAAAGGGTGAACTATGGAACTCATATAGAACCACATCATGAATCACTGAAGGAATAAAGAGAATCCCTTTAAACAACACTTGATGTTGACCATACTCTAACCATCCCTCATAGGAATCTCTAAAAACAACTTTATCACATCAATCATCCACCTTGGAATCTCCCATTTGTGACTCATCCACCAGCTACACCAAAGAAAGTTGCACCATCAATTTTTAAATATAACCCCTATTGAAACGTCTTGTATTTTTGGACCAGGTTGAAATTCCAAGTGAATTTGATCTTTTCAAATTGGTGGATGGGATGTTCTATAAACCAAGATTTTTAATCAAAATGTGAGCATCAGAACACTTAGAGGTGTTTTTTCAGTCAATTTTACACCTTCAGAAGGTTTCCTAAGAGTTCAGTTGAGTTTCTGAATCAGTAGTCTCTAAAAGAACCTATGTTGGAAAATCCATATGAGGTGCATGGTTAGCACAATACTAGTTTAAAAATTCTAGTCAACCACATGGACCTAATTCTTGAGGTGTATAATCTTTATAAATCATGAAAGGGTTAGGGAGGTCGTGTGGCTTGGTTTATGTGTGTAGGGGTGACCTGCATGGGCTATGCATGGTTTTCTTAAACTATGTGCCTATCCTACTCCCTTAGTAACACTTAACCAATATAACTTCACAGTTGGCATGTGGTTAGATCAAACCATGTAACCTAACCATGTCAAGTGTGGATCCTAGGAAGAGGAGGCCACATGGTTAGTGCATGTTTTTCCAAACTGTGTGGCTCTTTAATGGTGGTAATTTTATAGTTTTCCCCTAGTTTATTTTAAGGCTTCACCCCCTTCTTTTCTCCTCCTATATACGCATAACATCCTTACTGCGGGATCTCCTCTTCTTATCCTCTAGAAAAGATGATAAATTCATCATCTGGCCTCTGATTGGAGTATTATTCATTACATTGGAAGCGTATCGGTGATTCTACAACTCTGCCTTCCTCTTTTCTTAGTTTATTTTTCCATCTTTGGATTTATCTTCATACAAGCTAATTTACACAATTTTTGGGGTGTTTGTATATTTCCTCAATTTCTCCCAAACTAGATCAAATCAAATCTTGATATTGAACATGTGGACCATCCTAAGAATTATATAGGTGGTCTATATATTTTCCCTTGAGTTTCTTAGATTTGTAAATTACACAATTATGCCATGCACCAGTATTTCCATGTGATGCCTCTTAAATATGAATTTAAGTATATAAAACTAAATGATAAATTTTATTAGTCTTTCTTCTTTAATATTTAACTATTTGAGGTTGTTCACCTTAGATTAAGTCATCCTCATGGAATGTTTCACTTTTATGTCATGATCAATGACTTATCTAGGTAATGTAATCACACTTCTCAGGTGTTGTTTAAAATGCTTGTAGTTATAATTCTTTCTTTAGTCCTCTAAATCACCTTTGAGGTGTGTTTGATAAATTATAGAACAAGATATGTTTAAAATAAACTAAATTTATTAATCCATGACATGATAGAAATGCATTTCTTACTAATAAGACCACATTTTTTAGTTTCACTATATTTTCAAATAAAAAAAGGAAATTAAATAGTGATGTTTGAAATGATGAATGGAATGATTAAGTACATAGACTTCTATGTTATAATTCATCTTAAGATGTTTTTTTTTATTTTCAAATAGATCACTTTTTGGTCAAGTGATAACCATACAAATTCATCCAGAAAATTCAAAAACATCACAAAGTAAAAAAAATAAAAATTCAAAACTCTTTGAACATGAATTTTTACCAAAAATATTCAAAAAGAAAACCAAACATTGCATTTTCAAATTTCAAAAGATCCAATTGAAAAATTATGAAAACATGCAATAGTCAGGTGACCCTCAATCCTAGATCCCAACTCAATACTTCACCCCTAACACTCTAGCTACCATCAACATTGAACTCGTACCACCACCGATGAACCTTCAACAACAAACTTCCAACCACTAGAATTGAAACCAACCATAGTCGATCGTCGAGGACATAAACACTTCACAAATGTCTTTAAAGAAGAAATTACAAACAAATCCATCAAACCAGTAACTTCTCTATTATAATTTAAATTAATAGTGGGCATGGCCCTCTTTTGTATACTTGAGTTGTGTTGACATGTTTGTGAATATGACCTATTTTTTAATTGAACTTAAATTATTAAATGAATTTTATTACACCTTGAGCGATAATTAGGTTCAATTTTATGGAATTCCTTGTACAAGCTCATAGTTTAATTGATTTATATTATGAATGGAGTGATACTTGGATTCCCTTATAAGAATTACTTTTATGGACTCTTAGGTAAAGTTGTTTTTTTTACTTGAGTGATACTTAGATTCCCAGGTTGAAATTCCTTAGATAGGCTTATAGAATAATTGATATTATTACACCCATGAGTGACATCTAGTACCCTAGTGGTTTACCTTGGATGATCTTAGTGGGAAATGTTTCTATACCATACCACGAGCGATACTTGATCCCCTAGGTGGGGTACCCGGGGTGGAATTAGTGGGTTATGACTTTAAACCATAATTATAGTGATACTTGGGATTCTTATTTAGGGATTTCCTTGAATATACTCTTATGGTGATGGGTAATTATAGAGATCCTGGTGCAATACTAGGGATTTTTCTTTATGGATCACCTTAGATGGGCCCATGATTCATTTTAATTAAGAATATTAATTAATATTTTTTAAATATCTATGGAATTATAGTCTATCAAACTTAAGGATGCATCCTTCCAACCAAAGAACATGCTTGGGTTCGGTCCATGTTTGTATGCATCCCTTCTGATGGCCCAGTTATGTCCCCATGTGAATAGACCTGGAAAATTATATATATATATATATATATATATGACTATTAAAATATATTATATATATAAGGGTTGAGCTTGGTTTTATATATTCTGACTTAGGCCAAAGAACGTATGGTCAACCAAGTTCCCTTGAGAAACTTAAGACGAATTGGTTACTTTTATTTATTTTTTTCTTTACATGCCCTACCTGCACACTATTGTATTTTATATTCACTAACTAAATAGCTTTAGACACCATTTATAGTGGCCTACTCAGTATATATCACACCCTATTTTGGATACCATTACACTGGGTACCCAAATAGAACTCATGATTGCAGGATATAGTTTGTTAGATTATGCTTGTTCTATTACGATTGTACCTAGAGATGAGGGTTAGGAGCATACGACTAAGATGGAGCTCAGGATGCTCATAGAGATAGCCTCAGTGATTCTATTCATTTTTCTAAACATATATTATATTATAATGCATGTTGTATGCTTACAGGCTTAATTATGTAGCCTTATCTAGACATGCAAGCATCATTGAATATTTGGAATTGGCTATTTTATCAGTTATTAATATCTTCCACTGCTTCATTATTTATATTTATTTCACTATTAATTATCTCTCAAATTGTTGTGTGAATCTGATCATGAGGGTATAGTCTCCACATTATACCACCATTGGACCCTCACTGCTAGTTGGAAGCCTCTGGCATATGGGGAGGTGCGCCTGAGGCCATGTGGCGACCGGCTCAGGGCACCGTTTTAGTGGATCCTAGGTTAGGATGTTAAAAAGTGATATCAGAGGTGTTTTACCCTTTTTTATTGCTTTTTTGGGTTTTTAGACAAGATACTAAGAATGTTTCAATGCTTGGTAAATATTATTTTCTGGTTTTGATCACCCCATGCATGGGGGAAAGACCAAGTGTGGATGGGGATGATGTTCATACTTTTCATTTTTATAGTTGATTATGGTTTCACCTTGAGTGATTGTTGTACTTTTACTACTCATTGATTTATGATATTTAAATTATTTATCATTGGACTCATATGGTAAGGAAGTATAATTACATACATCTTTCTAGGAACATATATATTCACATGTCATTCAAGTTCCATTCCATGTAATTGAATTGATAGATGCACTGTTTGTTAATATTAATAATGCTTGTTTATATAACCCAATGCATATATTCTTATCATGTTTTCATGTACAACATGTTTCTATGATTATTATTCCATGTTTATCATGTTTACCTTTATACCTTTTTTATGTGATTATCAATCATTTTTTATTTATATATCATGCTTCTTTGGTTTCTTGCTTATGTAGTGGCTTATCATGATTAAGTAATTAATTTACATTTTCCATTGTATTTACTACTTGTTATAACATGCCTTATTATAATTATAAAATATGTTTGGTTAAATAAAGTGTCATCATAAACCTAAACAGTGTTTTCCCACATATCTTGATGGTGTAATTATAATTAACCAACCAATTTAGAAATGTTTGAGCCATGAAACAATGGTTACATTGGATGAAACATATTAGTTGTGATTAAATAGGATCTAATTTTCAATATATAAAGTGTATGGGTGCTTAATTAATTGGAAAATGGTAACCCATATAATTGAACCAATGTATAAGATCTTGATGAACCATAATACTATTATATAAATATAAAATTCTTTATATTTTTACTTTAAATGAGGTGGTTTCTTATGGATATTTTACGTGACATGATCCAAGTAGGTTGGTCATGGTGTTAAATCCTTATGAGATAAATCCACTAAGGGTGTAATTGAATCTTGGAATAACTAATGAGACCCTCATAGGTCACCTTTATTTTGGTATTCCTTAGTACTTAAACTCATGGGGGGGTATGTTTATGATATATAGGGATGGTTTATTAAAATCTTTGCAGCCACTTATATAGGTTCACCTATAAATGTATGGTCATATATTACTTTCCTAGTCCCCTCCGTAAATTATAACAGACTTATTATCTTATTTTGAGTTGTACTTATTGTTTCGGTGCGGATGTGCGTCGGGTTTCTGTTCCAACGTTGTTCCGCCAGGACGCGTTTGCGCGTGCACCCGTCGACCCGAGGGGATGGGCGCGCGCGTCTTGTGGTCCCGCAGTCCCGCTTTCCAAAGGTGGGCGGCGTCCATCCCTTGTTCAGGGGCGTCTGCTCCTTGATCGAAACCGGGATGATGGGACGTCGGCTCCTCCTTCCGTGGACGTCTCCTCGGAACTCGTCGCCTAATCCGGGTCTCCATCATAGATTTAAGAATGTTCGTGAATCTCGTTCCTGGCGCCATATCTTCATGGACACCGGTTAATTACGCCGCTTCTGCCCAGACGCTCCAAGGGGTCTGGTCGGGGCAGCAACCTGCGGTGAGGAGACCGGGTGACTCCGGGTGTTGGGGGCGTGTCTTAACACTGCAACTCTGCATGTCTGCCTTCCGTCCCTAATAGGGCTTCTCAAAGGTGTGATGGCCTGAGGCATCCCGCACTGGGTGTGGGGAACTGTGTTATCTGAGGTTTTCCTCAGCTTCCCATGTTTAACACGGGGTATGCCGCGAGTTTAACGTCCAGCGGGGACGGCATCGGACTGATCAACACGAGAAGTGGATCAGATGACAGAACCCCTTGCGAGGAACCTCCGACGCTGGGGCCAGCACATGGGCGGCTTCCCGAGTGAAGTGGAGTGGAATGAAATGGCATGACCCCACCGGGATGTGGCGGCCCGGGTAAGGATCAGGATGGATGATGGAGTGAAGAGCTTGGACCCTGTAGGGGCTTCCTACGTACCGCGCGTTAGCGCGGATCAAAGTCAGCGTAGTTCGTATATAAAGTTTAACGTCATGCTGGACATCGGCAAGCCGACTCACGAAGAGATCGAGGCTGCCAGGCGAAGGGTTGAACCGAACCACCTCGCACAGAGGGGGATGGAACGGCCGGGTGGATCACAGTTTCACGTCATGCTGGACGTTGGCAAGCCGACTCACGAGGAGATCGAGGCTGCTGAACGGAGGATTGAACCGAACCACCTCACACAGAGGGGGATGGAACGGATGGGTGGATCACAGTTTCACGTCATGCTGGGCGTTGGAAAGCCGACTCACGAGGAGATCGAGGCTGCTGAACGGAGGATTGAACCGAACCACATCGCACAGAGGGGGATGGAACGGCCGGGTGGATCACAGTTTCACGTCATGCTGGACGTTGAAGAGAGAAATAGAATAAGGCAGTGGGGAAGTGCAATGGAGATACACATGTGCAGTCCCCCACAAGAGCGGATTCGTAGGTGAATCGACGCAAGTGTGAACCCTAGAGGGGTCCACTGATGGACGAACCGACGTGAGTACGACCGGGACGACCAGGTGGTGGGCTTGAACCTCGGAGAGGCTTCCTACGTACCCTGTTTAGGAGACAGGGATCAAAGTCCACGTAGTTCGTTCTGTTTGTAACACTCTACCCCCGTGGGCGAAGGCCACTCCAATCCCGACATCCCTGCAGAGACGAGCGGGTGGGGGCCACATCCAAACCAGGAGGACCCTGCGTGCGGGGCACGAGATCAGGTGATGCAGACGGTTTAACGTCTTTCCGGACGAAGTACAGTTTAACGTCATGTGTTGAGGACGAAGCGGATGGTTTAACGTCTTGCTGGACGAAGTACAGTTTAACATCGTGTGTTGAGGACGAAGATGCTTGGCAGTTTAACGTCTTGCAGCACGGACGATATGCTAGGCAGTTTAACGTCGTGCAGCTTGGACGTGGTACAGTTTAACGTCATGTTTGGATGAAACACTTGGCAGTTTAACGTCTTGCAACGCGGACGAAAATGGTGCCACCGATGGGTCTGTGTCACGTCGCGTGAGCCTGGAGGCCCGCACGGGAAGACAACGCACGGTGCGGGCACCCGGGATGAAGATCATCGGACGCCACGCTGGCGGGTACCCTCAGGGGGTCAAAGGGGGCGACCTCGGCGGATTGCATGCAAAAGAGAATCATGGCGCGCAATACCGTGGGTCGGCGCGCAAATGGGCGGGCTGGCGCGCAATTGGGCCAGCGCTTTGCGCGCGGAAGGTAGAGATTGCGCGCACCGGGCTTCGGATAGCGCGCGGGGGCAACGGCTCATTCTTTAATCGAATGGCCACTTTGAAAAGGGGGGGGGTGCGCGCAATCGGGCCGGATTGCGCGCACCCCGGGGGAAATTGCGCGCAAGAGGCTTCTTTTGCGCGCGAAGGCCTTAGGGTGAAGAATTATTCAAAGGAAAGGAG
This sequence comes from Viscum album, assembly GCA_963277665.1. NCBI lineage: Eukaryota > Viridiplantae > Streptophyta > Magnoliopsida > Santalales > Viscaceae > Viscum > Viscum album. The sequence goes on along the minus strand of OY728156.1, from coordinate 1,423,516,946 downwards.
CCAAAGGGATTGCGCGCGAAGGCAAACCCCGAGGCTTTCTTGCGCGAAAGAAAGGAGGTTACCTGAAGATCGGCATTTCGCGCGGAAGGGGTTGGATTGCGCGCACGAGAGACCTTTCGAATTCCGGCCCCCTTCAAAACGTCGGGGGTCGCCTTATATTTATAGGCAACCCCGGGCGCGGAATCCGGTTCGCGGGCGCGGAATTCCCTTCGCGGGCGCGGAATCGGGCCCGACGCGCAAGGGAGTCGCGCGGGCAACGGGCGCGCAAAATTGCGCACCGGACCAGCGCATTGCGCGCATCCCGGGAGGTTTGCGCGCGGCACTCCAACTTTGCGCATGGCTCTCCAAAATTCTGCGCAAGGCTTCCGGGCCCTCCGAAACGTGCTTCTGACTCCAAATATGACCTCGCTTCCCGCATACGGAGCTTCGTTTGGGAACAACGGACTTTTCCGGCGTCTACAAAAGCCCCCCCTCGGAATCTGATCGGCGAGAGGTCGCAACGATCGGGTTCCGAGGGAGACTCCGGAATGCCGAAGTACTGGGTGGCGCGGGACTGTGGCGCGCAAAAAGGGGCGTCGGGCGCGAAATTCGCCGGTGCGGTCGCGCAAAGCGCTTTCCGCGCAGCACGGACACCCGGCCTCGCCTATAAATAGGGGCCCTGGGTCCCCCGCACCGTACACCGGCCTTCCGCGCGATAAGCATTTGAGCTCTCGTGTGCGAAATTGCCCTTTCCGGCGCGGAATTCACCCATTCGTCGCGCAAAACTTTCCGGATTTCGGCCTGTCTTTGCGCGAACACCCGGGGTTTTAAACGACGGACTTCCCGATTGCGCGCCGTCCACTAGGATTGCGCGCCAACTCTCAAAATTCTCTACCAGCCTCGTCAGATTCCGCACGCTTCATCCCTTAACCCGCACGACTCCCGAAGCTTCTGAGATGGCCGCGAATCAAGGAAATGAGGGGGATGCCGCCACTCGCAGAGCTGAGATGGCGACGAACGAGGAGGTCTACGGAGCCAAGGAGATTGTTTCCAACAATCAATCCTTGTTCGACTTGCTGACGCCGGCCCAGAAGACATATCCGCTGTCGGACAACCTGCCGCTCTGGAACTTTGGCATCCTAGATGAGGTTCCGGTGCCAGGGTTCGAGGTTGATGCGCCACGGACCTGGGTGACTCGGGAGGACGAGCTTCCCCACTATAACATCACCAACAATGGGCATCCTGCCAAGGATACCATACACTTAGATGTCTATGTCCTGAACCCGAGGACGCGAACCATCGTCGGAAGTGAGCCTACTGCGGAGAACTCTCCAGCCCTCTACTCGAGCACATATCGCCAGAGTGTCACCGATGACACCAAGGGCTGGCTGAAGGACTGGGACTTGCGGTCTGGGGGCAATTTTACCAGTGAGTGGGCCTGGGCGTTCTGGGTATGCCACACTTGCGATCACTTCGCGGAGGAGCTGCGGTACATCGGCCTGTTTGAGGCGGTGTGGACGTCGCAGTTCCACTTCTACCAGCAGTCCGAGCTCGGGCCGGAGATGTTCACCCGCTGGTCCCCGGATACCAACACCTTCCATCTTCACCATGGGGAGGTTAGCATCGGCCTCTGGGACATCCACTGCATCGGAGGTATCCCGCTGGAGGGTTACCAATACGATGAGTTCCTGCCTCCGAAGAACATCTGGGAAGACAGGTCACGGACTCCCATTCTGACATGGCATCTGCTTGACCTGGCTACGCAGCGGCTCAGGATCAAGGACTTCCACAAGGACATAGCCTACAAGGAGTGGTTCGGCCAGTTCTTGGAGCATGACCTGGCGGTCAAGATGCCAGGCAGGGGGAAGCGGTGCCCGACCGCGGCTCAGAGGAGCCGGAACGGGTCGTACTGGCGGGTCCTGGAGACGGGCGACTACCACTCATGGGGGTACCGCGTCATCGAGGCCCGGGACCCAAATGTCCGGTATGTGGCGTTCCTGGCCGCCTTTCTGAGTGGGTGGCTCCTGCCAGTGTGGGACGCGAGAATGGGTGTCCGCCCGGCGACACTGGCGATGGCGGGCGCCATGGCTGCCAATAAAAGATACAACCTCGGGGTCCCAGTGCTGGCTAAGTTGTAAGCCATCCTGGGACGCATCTCGCGAGGGGGGTCGCCACGAAGGATCTGTGGGCCCTTCCAATTCTTCCACGGCTGGGTGGCTACTCACCTTGGTGGGTACACGTTTCCGAACGCCATCATTCCTCCGGGCAACGGCCTGCGACCCTCCCTGCTGAACATTGCGGGGGTCGCTCCGATGACCCTAAGTGAGGAGGGCGTGAGGATTCGGATTGGCAATCATTCCAATTTCAACTTCAGCCCGTTCCCCACTCTCGTTGTCCAAATGATCGACAACGGGCAGGGTCCGCTGGAGCAGCACGAGTACTTCCTGAACATGCGGGGCGGGGTGCTCGTGGCTCGGATCGACGGGAAGGTGATCTGCGAGCCCTACGTGCCAACCCGGTTCGCCAGGCAGTTCGGGTGCCTTCAACGGATGCCGAAGAGGGTATTCACTGCTGTCCGGGAGGAGACGAACCCTGGCGTCCTTCGCCATATGTGGCTGATGTTCGCCGCCTTTGGTTCTGGCGACGTCATCACTCTCCCTCCTACCGGGGTCGACGCAAGCTTGGCAACCGAGTACGCCGAACACTGGGCCATCGCGTACCCCGAGGGGCTTCTACGAAAACCAGTTCGGCGGCTCGAGGTCACCCGTGCGGAGACCGAGCGTCAAGGGAGGAGGCGAGGCGCCGCCACACGGGGGAGAACGGAGGCGCGCCAAGCAGCGGAGCCGGCGCGAGCAGAGACTTCGGCGGCGGGCACATCGCAGGCTGCTGCTACGACCTCGGCGCCCAGAGAGGGGGCACGTGCGGTGGTCAAAGAGCGGCCCGGGAAGCAGGTAAGGCATCTGCTCGAACCCTCCCACGATGCAGTCTTCCCGGCGCTGTGGTCGGCCTGGATGACCCTGCGACAGTCACTGGGGACCGACGCCATCTGGCAAAAGATACTCAGAGAAGGAATCCATCTGCCAGAGGTCAGGCGCCTCCAGATCGCCGACAGGGTGGACTTCAACCGGCAGTATGCGTATCTGACGGCCATGGACGAGTACGCGCGCCAACGTGGTCAGCGTGCGGAGCCATCCCTTCTGGTGAAGGTGATGCTCGGTCTAGAGCCTGCTCCAGAACAGATGCCGCCGGAGGAAGATGACAGTAGAAACGACTCCGAGGAAGAGGAGGAGACGGGGGAGGATGAAGGCTCCGAGGGAAGGTCCCATCAGGGGAGCCCGCGGGAGAGCGGCGAGGTGGCCGGCTCTGACAATGTTGATGTCACTGAGCTCCTCGAGGTCCGCTTCTATCCCTACTCAACCTGCTTCATCCATTCTCTTATGCAGCTTCTAACCCATTTCTCCACCTTTCTCAGGAGCGCACGGATGTTGGTCAGGCATCCTCAGCGGGAGTAGGAGAGGCGCCAGCAGGACAAGGAGGGGGCCAGACACCCATCATTGAATTGACAAGCGCGGAAGGGTCCCCTGCTGCAACTGTTCCTGCGGCGGCCGGGGCAGCGGAAGATGACGCTCTGAACTCCCGTAAGTCTCCTTACTTTACTGCTGGTGCTTTCCATTGACGATCCGTGACTAACCACGGCATCCCCTGCGCAGTGATCTCAACAATGGAGGCTCGTCGGGCTGTCGAACCCGGGCCATCCACGAGTGGACCGGTGGCAGACATGCCGCCTGCTCCGGAACAGACTTCCCACACCGAGCCGGCCCCACCAACTGCTGATCAAGGGGCTGCGGACGTCGGCGGCGCTGACATCGGAGAGAGGTCGGGGGCTGACGAGGGTGTCAACGCCACTGGGGCGGGAGAAGAAGGTCGCCCAAATGTTGGGGAACCTATCCCCCGTGAGGACATCCCAGGGGCGGACCCTGCAGCAGACCTGCTGGCTGCCTTCCCTGCCTACCGGCCTGCCGACCCTGAGGAGATGGACGACTCGGACGCGGAGGCGGTCGAGGAGAGCCGGATAACGCACCGCAGGGGGTGGAAGTGCATCCATCGCTTCCTCAAGCGACCCTCATCGGAGTGGCTGGGGCGCATGGGATCGCTTCAAACCTGGCTGTGCTTCCTGTGTGCCGGGGGAGCCGATGCTCAACGCCTCCATCTGACGGTCCGTGATTTCATGGCCGAAAAGATGCACGAGAGCCGCCGGCGTGCCGACGTCGCACAAAGTCGGGACATGTCGGAGAGCACGCGGGCGCTCCTCGTGGCGGAGCAGGAAGTCCGGCGTCTCGAAGGGCAGGCGACAGAGAAGGAGGCCTTCGTCGCAGCGTGCACTGAGCTTGTGGAGCAACTAACGGCCCAGCTGATTGATGCCCAGGTACAGCTGACGGAGGCGGGCCAACAGATGGTCACACTTCAAGTCGAGCGGGAGCGTGCACAGGCCAGGATCGACGAGCTGCGTGCTGCGACCGCCGACGAGGAGAGGGCACGCAGAGAGCGAGAAGCAGCTCTGGAGGCCGCCAGCCAAAGGGTAGCGGCGTTAGAAAGACTTATCCAGCACGCTAATCCCTAGGGGATTTGTTTTTGCCGCTCCCAGAACATTTTCTTCCGCTACTCAATATTTCGATCCATTTGTATGAACCAATATATTTATCTGCATCTTTTGGCTTAACATGCTCTACCACAAATTGTCTCGCGGGAGCGTTAACCAAGCTTCGGGCATCCGTAATTGGGCCTGGATTTCTAAAGAAAAGAGGGAGATCATTCCTAGGAAAGGAGACCTCAGACCTAATCAATGTATCATCCTCCAACTTGTTCCGACACACGAGCGGGACAACGCTAGGGGCGTTGAGATTTTATCCGAACATAGGGAGATGAGAAAGGGTGAATCGCGTGTCCCGAATTCAGATATCCACAACGGCCGGCCTTCTAGGAAATGCCCAAGACGGTAAGCGGACAATGGATCAATCGACCATACTACTACAATTGACGGACTGAAGGTCATCATTCATATTGCAGGAGGCGGATCACATGTCATCATCAATGCCGCTTTGGGGGTTCCTTCAGGAACAAGGGTGGAAATCCAGATCAACAGGGCATGCGAAGCGTGGGGCGAAGTGATGATTTGTTCGGACAGAATCCAACGCTCCCAAAATTGCACCACCGTGGGGAAAGCGTATTAGGCGGATGCACTAATCTGGCCGTGAATCACCCCAATTCTCAGACAGAACCTCTTTGACGAGGAAACTGTCGCTTTCCATCATTGCAATGGGGCATCCCGAGCTGAATCGGGGAGAATATCACAACTGCACCACTCTACCCGAAGTCAGGCCAGACAGCCGGCGATGAGGAGGGGCGGGACTTAGCGATCCCTGAGGCTGGACCCGAGTCGAGATGCCCGGGCGTTCCTACGTACTCCATCAGGCTGGAGATCAAGCCACACGTAGTGCTGAAAGTGCAGTTTAGCGTCATGCAGGACGTAGAACCCCGTTTGGGGAGATCTTAGTTTAAAGTCATAGAGCTCGGACCAAAGGGACAGATCTTAGTTTAAGGTCTTAGAGCTCGGACCATAGGGGCATATCTTAGTTTAAGGTCTTAGAGCTCGGACCATAAGAACCTCAAAGTACGCCACATCGTGGTCCTATCTCCTGGATATGCGAAGATGCACTGAGGGATAGTGTCAAGAGTGTCGGGGTTTCGCCTGGTCAGAATGTGGGGTGGAAAACGTAATGTGAATCATGCGGCCATTCACTCAAGGACTGGGGGCACCGGCGTAACGATATGGGAGTACTGCCGACCGTGGCGGAAAAGCAGCATCCATATCGCACTGACCGTTGATGGAATGAGGCAGAAAACGAGCATCAACTGCTCAAGCGCAGGATTCATATCGATTTGCTGCCCGAGGCCCTTGGGGGCACCAGCCCGAGTCGGTGGGAGAGCTCTGAGGCATTGTGTCCAGACCGATCACGGGGGCTCCACCCAGGGCGTAGGCGATGGGTCCGAATGAAAGGGAGCACGAAGCCTGAAAAGTGGAAGGAACCTGACCAAGCTGAACCTGACCCTCCTGGCAATAAACCAGAGTACTCTTGACACCGGTGGACCACTTCAAGGGGTCGAGGGACACGCCTTGAGGGTGACCCGAAGGCGGCGGATTCCCCAGAGATGGGGGAATCTCTAAGAGGTGGGGGGATGGACCCGAAGTTTCAATCATCCGGGCGTTCCTACGTATACCATAAGGATGGGAATCAAGCCACACATAGTTCTGGAAGCGCGGCGCAACACAATCGGGCACCAGCGCGGGGAGGGGTGCGGGTCTGGCCCTCGCACCCAGAAGAAGCGGCATTTGATATTTCTTGTTTGTCCTTAAAGATGGATGGTTTTTCTTTGTGCAACGACATGCCTGTGATTAAGGAATCCCTGGCGTCGCCACAATAATCAAGCCATAAAAGGCATTGAAAAATGGCGTGGTTAGTAACCAGCGCCCAACGTGAGTGTCCTCTGAGGAGAACATCACGATGCAGTGCCGTTTCTCGTCGGGCGGCCAAGACGATCACAGTTTACGGTCGTGTGGTAGGACCAGACAACACAGTTTAAGGTCGTGTGGTTCGAACCATGGAGGAACCCGCTTATTGCGATATGGAGGACTCAGCGGAGGTGGGAACATACCCAGCCCTGCGGTCACGCACGATTCCAGGAGAAGAATCGTGGGATAGGGGCCTGCGTATGTCCATCACCCGAGAGGCAGAGATGCTAGCCTCCAGCTGTACTGGGCCCAGAACGCGATTGTTCGGGCGACTCCTTCCTTCTTATGGGGACGAGGGTCCATCTACACATGGCCCTTAGGGAGGACATCAGCATATATCCTTGGTGCTCAGATCGCGGGAGCCTCGAAAGACACCATTACCCTGGTTGGCCTGCCTTAACGTGTAAAGGTGTACTACAGGTCAGTATGAAGATAGTGTCGAGATTCCACTACAACGCACAAAGGCGGAGTGTGATGAGGACTGCGCAACCAATGTTCAGAGCCTGAAAGAGCCGACATGGCGATCAAGGATGTCGCTGACCATATTCGCAACACAACATCCGATCGCGTCAGCCTAGGACGGGGCAAGCAAACGAGCATCAACCGCTCAAGCGCAGGATTCATATCGATTTGCGGCCCAGGACCCGCCGGTAAATCGACCCGGAACGGTAGGAGAGCACTGAGACATCGTACCCAAACCGCTAACGAGGATCCCTTTGAGTGAAGGCTCGAACAAGAGGAAGCGCGCGGTCCGACAAGCAACACAGGACTTGTCGGGATTGAATCCGACGCCACGGGTCATAGACCTGAGTACCCAAAACATGTTAACAGATCACCGGAAAGGGTCGGGAGACTCACCCTGAGAGCAACCAAAAGAAAGCAGATCCCCGTGATCAACTAAGAGACGGGGCTGGACCTGAGACACAAGCGTCCAGGCGGTCCTACGTATCCCATAAGGATGGGAATCAAGACGCACGTAGTTCTTGAAGTGCAGTTTAACGTCATGCAGGACGAAAAGAGAAAGGGGGGAGCAGAAGGCATCCCCAAACGTGGGGGGCATACATCGTGGCGAGCAAACCGACGTGAATGAGGGCATAGCCCCGCGTTCACACCATACGCCGCACACCCGGAGGCAACTGGGCCAAGGGCCCGATATGGGATGGAAATTCCCGAAGGATGGGGCTGGGCCTGAAACACGAATGTCCAGGCGGTCCTACGTATCCCATAAGGATGGGAATCAAGCCGCACATAGTTCTTGAAAGGCAGTTTAACGTCATGCAGGACGATGATTCTTGGCAGTTTAACGTCTTGCAGCGGGGACGTGGTACAGTTTAACGTCATGTTGGACGAATGCTGAACAGTTTAACGTCTTGTAGCTTGGACGAGGTGCAGTTTAGCGTCATGCAGGATGAATGTAGTTTAACGTCGTGCGGGACGAACTGCAGTTTAACGTCGTGCGGGAAGAAATACAGTTTAACGTCGTGTTGGACGAAGATGCTTGGCAGTTTAACGTCTTGTCGCGCGGACGAAGATGCTTGGCAGTTTAACGTCTTGTCGCGCGGACGAACTGCAGTTTAACGTTGTGCGGGAAGAAATATAGTTTAACGTCGTGTTGGACGAAATACAGTTTAACGTCGTGTTGGACGAAGATGCTTGGTAGTTTAACGTCTTGTCGCGCGGACGAAGATGCTTGGCAGTTTAACGTCTTGTCGCGCGGACGAACTGCAGTTTAACGTCGTGCGGGACGAAATACAGTTTAACGTCGTGTTGGACGAAATACAGTTTAACGTCGTGTTGGACGAAGATACTTGGCAGTTTAACGTCTTGTCGCGCGGACGAACTGCAGTTTAACGTCGTGCGGGACGAAATACAGTTTAACGTCGTGCTGGACGAAATACAGTTTAACGTCGTGTTGGACGAAGATGCTTGGCAGTTTAACGTCTTGTCGCGCGGACGATGTGCACTCAGGCAAAGTACTGCTTGAGGAACCTAGCGTTGGTGGGAGGAGTGACACGCTCACCATCCATAGTCGCTAGGGAGTACGCGCCATTGGGATAGACTTTGTGGACGACAAGAGGTCCCTCCCACTTGGGCTCCAACTTGGGTGGCTTCCTGCCGGGGATCATTGGCGCTCTAAGGGCCAACACTAGGTCACCCTGCAGGAAGGAGCGGAGGCGAACCTTCTTATTGAAAGCTCGATCCATCCTGCTCTGATGCCTCTCCAAGTTTTGCAAAGCGCGAAGCCTATTCTCATCCAGTGCTTCCAACTCGACTAGACGGGCTTCAGCAGCTCTTTCCGGCGCTTGCTGGTCGTAGACCGCAGTGCGCAAGGACGGTAACTGGATCTCGATGGGCAGGACGACCTCAGCTCCATACACCAGGGAATAAGGGGTCATCTGGGTGGAATTGCGAGTCGTCGTCCGATAAGCCCAAAGGGCGTTGGGGAGCTTGTCCGGCCAACTCTTCTTGTTCTGAACAACCATCTTTTGCAGAATGTTAGAGAGGGTTTTGTTAAACACCTCAATCTGTCCATTCACCTGCGCATGATAGCGAGATGTATGGTTCGAGCGAATGTTGTACTTGGCGTACAACCTCTTCAACTCGGCTGCTCGGAAATTGGCTCCGTTATCCGTGAGGATAGCGTGAGGCACTCTAAATTGATAAATGATGTTGGAGGTCACGAAGTCAGCGATCGAACAGGATTTGACCTCTCTGAGCGGAATTGCCTCTGCCCATTTGGAGAAGAAGTCTGTGGCGGTCAGAATGAACCGACACTGGCGAGCCGTCGCCGGCGGGTAAGGTCCCACAACGTCCATCCCCCAGACTGCAAAGGGCCAAGAATACCTGGTGGTATGGAGAGGCTCCGGCGGCCGATGCACAAAGTTCGCATGAACCTGGCATGCATGGCACCTCCTGGCATACTCGATGCAGTCGTGGATCATGGAGGGCCAGAAGTATCCCAACCTCCGAATCTGGTGGGACATCTTTGGCCCAGTCTGATGGGCACCACATGAACCAGCATGAACCTCTTGCATGACTCGTGGGATCTCAACTCCATGAAGGAAACGGAGGAGAACACCATCAAATCCGCGTCTATAGAGGATCTGCTCCAGGCTGGGACTGCTTTGGAGGAAAAAATGCGATGCGCGGCGTCGAACTCGTTCGTGCTCGGCCCGATCCGACGGGAGAATGCCATGTTGGAGGTACTCAACCAAAGGCGTCCTCCAATCAGGGGCTGGTTCGACTTCCATATCTGGGGTACTCGGAGCTCCGGGCATAGGGGCAACCGTGGTGAGATTACTTACCGACGGGCCACGATCTCCCTCCGGGATAACGGGAGCGATGAGCCTGCGGTGCGTCACGCGGACGATCAGGTTGTCCTGTTCGGGCTCTGCAAGTGACGCAGCAAGGCTTGCCAAAGCATCTGCTCGACTGTTCTACGACCGGGGAATATGGACAATTTCTGCCCGAGAAGGGAACTGGGCCATCAGAAGGAGGGTGCACTCCAGCAACGGCACAAGTTCCGGCTTCCTTACAACATAGTCTCCATTGATCTGCTTAACGACCAGCTCAGAGTCCCCTTTCACACACAGATGGGGCATGTCGATCTCGAGAGCTAACTCGAGGCCGGTGATGAGGGCATGGTATTCCGCCTCATTGTTGGTACAGCCCTCTGACAATAGGAAAGAGTACGGCAGCACGGCTTGCTCCGGGGTAATGAAGACGATACCCAAGCCCACTCTGTTGAGCTTAGGATTATCGAGCCTTCTACCGGCGGGGCTCCGGGAGGCACCGTCAAAGTGCATCTGCCAGCACGGATCGACATGATCGACCGAGAGAATGGCCTCATCAGGAAAGCCTAGATCCAGCGGCTGATCCGCGGAGGTCGGGTGAGCAGCCAGAAAGTCTGCCAATGCTTGCCCTTTGATGGCCTTCTGAGACACATACCTGATGTCGAACTGCTGGAGAATCACAGCCCACCGCGCTAGACGGCCAGTCAACATAGGCCGGCTCAGGATATATTTCAACGGGTCTACCCGAGAAACCAACTGTACCTCATGGTGCTGCAAGTAGTGCCGTAATTTCTGTACGGCAAATACGAGCGCCAGGCAGCTCTTCTCGATGGGGGAATACCTAACTTCCGCATCGAGGAGCATGCGACTGAGGTAATAGAGGCTATTCTCCATTCCCTCGTTGTTCTTCTGGGTGAGAAGGGCACCCAGGGACCGTTCCAGGGCGGTCACATAAAGGACCAGCGGCTTCCCGGATACAGGCGGCATCAGAACCGGAGGTTGAAGCAGATACTGCTTGATTTCCTCGAAAGCGGTCTGACACTCTTTATCCCATACATAGGTGGCACCTTTCTTCATGAGCCGAGAAAAGGGCTTACACTTGCCGGCCAGATTCGCAATGAATCAGCGTATATAGGCTAAGTGGCCTTGGAACCCTTGCAGTTTCAGGCCGAAGGGCATTACCTGGTAACAAAAGATACCTTGGGGGGCCCTGAAGGCAGTGAACTCCTCATCCTCAGGGGCCATCCGGATTTGGTTGTATCCGGAGTATCCATCCATGAAGGAGAGGGCTTGGAACCCTTCCGTGGCGTCAATCAACAGCTCTGTCACCGGAAGGGGAAAATCATCCTTCGGACAGTGGCGGTTGAGATCGCGGAAGTCGATACAGACTCTGATCTGCCCGTTCTTCTTCCTGACCGGCACAATGTTGGCCAGCCATTTGGGGTACTGAACTTCCCTCACGAAGTTGGCTTTGATAAGCTTGTCAACTTCGGCCTCAACCATGGCACCGTGGAATGGGTGCATCTTCTTGGGAGGCTGCTTGAACCCGCGATGGTTCGCCGGGAGACCAAGGCGGTGGACAGCTACCTGAGGATCCAGCCCCGGCATCTCGTCATAGCCCCAAGCGAACACATCACGGTGCTGCCTGAGGAAGTCCACGTACTGCTGCCGCTCCTCAGAGGGCATGGAGGCACTGACCAATGTGGGTCTTGGATCTGCTTCGGTTCCAAGGTTCACCTGTACTAACTCATCGACCGTGGCGGAGACGCCCTCCTCAAAGGCTGGGGGTGCGTCTTCCACGTCCTCTCCACTCGGGGAGGGATCTTCCACGGGAGAGACTGCATTGAAAACTGCATTGGGGCTATCGGATCCTGCCGGGACGCTGGTGCTGGCATGGGCGGTCGCGGTCATCTCATCAGGAGACTCACAGGCCGTCGAGACCATGGCCACGTCCAACCGATGAATCGGGAGGACGTAAGCGTCATCCAAACTTGCCCAGGGATCACTTGCAACAGCGACAGGCTCAACCTCACCTGCCAGGATCTGCTTATCCTTTCTCTTGTAATAGTCCGCGTCCAGATAGCGGGCTTCACATGAGGCAAAAGGAGAGGCATCTCCCTGAAGCACGCCTACTCGACCGTTAAGGGAGTATTTGAGGCATTGGTGGTATGATGAGGGAACCGCCACATGAAGGTGGAGCCATGGCCTGCCCATAAATGCGTTATACGCAGTTTCTTGAGAGACTACCATGAATTCGGTGTTGGCAACCAAGTCACCGAACTGGGTCTTCAAGCGTATCTTGCCGACCGGGGTTTGCTCGGTGCGGTCGTACCCCTGGATCCTGAGGTCGGAGGGGATCAAGTCATCCTCAGACAACCCTAATCTCCGGAGCGTCCGAGTTGGAATCAGGTTAATCCCGGACCCCATGTCGACAAGACAGCGCCAGACTTCAAGGCCATTGAACTGGCCAGTAACATACAGCGGACGAATGTGCCCCTGTATAGGAGGGTCTTCATCCTTACCAGAGAACGAGATAACTGCCTGACATTCGGCGTCCTCAATCGTTTCGGCGTGAAAGGCCTCTGCAGCCGCAACCTCTGTCTCAAACTGGAGGGGGCTCTTCAAGGCTTCAGCGAGTGCCTCACGCATCTCAGATGACATGCGTAGAGCCTCAAGGATGGAGAGCATTGCTGGGATGTCGGCCAAGTGCTTCAGGACATCATAATTTTTGGCCAAGCGCGAGCCCCTGGTTGCAGGAGGTTGCTCTGCGGTTGGAGGCATGACAGGCCTTGCTGATTGGACCGGCGGCCGACTGGTGCTTGGCGCATCCCTCTGTTCATTGGTTGAAGCCCGGGAAGTAGTCACCGTACTGGGGTCAGGAGGCCGGGACGGACTTGCGGCAGGGCGGAGCTGATCGCGACGCGGCTGACGCGGTTATGCCTGGTCCCACACCACAAACAGTGGCAGAGGCGAATCCCTCATCCCCAGATGGGGGGGCTGCGCACACTGAGATCGGTTTTGAGCCTGCTGCCTAGTCTCAGTGGCGTTCACGTCCTGGCTGGAGGTACCAACTGTTGTGCCCCGGTGACTCCTGTTGTTGCGGTTCCTCCGACGGTGGCGACGACCGGGGACACTAGGGAGGTCCACCTGGTGTTCTTCAACGCCGGGAACCGAAAAGGGATTTACCAGCTCGACGGTATTAACCGAAGCGTACCCAATACTGTCATCGGACGAATCATCCATCACCGGGCGGATCCGAGGAGGGATCCCCATCTCCGGGGGCATGAAATCGCCGAGAGTGCGGTATAGTGGCGGAACTGGCGGGGCGCGCTCTTCCTTCTTGCGCCGCCGCCGTTTGCTCTTCTCGGAAGAGGCAGGCTGGGATGACGATGCTGAAGCAGCACCCGCAGATTCTGGGGGCTCAGGCTGATTCAAGCGCGCACGGATGATTCCATGGGCGCGAATGATCGTCTTGCGGGCCATCCCGTTTTTATACTTCTGGGATCCGCGGTCGGAGACCAGCTGCCATTCGTCCTCATTGCCACGATCGTCATCTGATCCCATGAACACGCCCGCCACTTGTGCTGGAGCTGGGCCCAACCTGATTACATTGTTGTTAATCTGGTCTTGGAGCCAATCCTTAAACACATAGCACCGCTGGATGGTGTGCCCCAGGGCCCAATGGTAAGGGCAGTAGCGGGGGTTATCCGTGAGATGTGCCTCCTCTGGCCTCCAACACTCAGGCAGTCGCACAATCCTCTGCTCCAGGGCACTCCGGAAATAACCGGGGACCTGATCCTCGTGAAATGAGTAAGTCAGGTATCGCGGGACCCTGGGAGCGTGGTCTTGACGAGGGGCTGGAGGGGCCTGCCGAGGAGGTGGACCCTGATTATCTCGCCTGGGTTGTGGCGATACATTACGCGGAGGGGCCGACCGGTTCTGAGGCTGCTGCTGCTGGGCCGGGAACTGAGCCCGTGGAGGCGGATTCCTGTGAGGCTGTGGAGCTGGCCTCGCCGGCAGCAGCTCTAACGGCCTGGGGGCCTCTATCTGGGCAACAGCAGCGGGCTCAGCCCTGCTGGCTCTCCTTGCAGGAATCATAGGAGGCAGCGGGTGTGCCTGACTGGCCTGTTGCAGGGCTTCCTCAAGACGCTGAGCTTTGTCTGAGAAGTCCCTGAACCCTCCGGGGTAATTCTGAGTGATCAAGGAAGGGACCAGCTCGGTCTTGACATTCCCGACGCACATTGTCAGCAACTGCTCCTGAGTCAATGGCATGTCAAGGGAATACGTGAGACCCTTCCATCGGGCGATGAAGTCCGCGACTCGCTCATCAGGCCTCTGCTTGCACTTGAAGAGGTCTGCGATGCTCGTCTTCCGGGTCGTGGAACTGAACTGGTAGAGGAATTGTCTACGAAGGTCCTCCCAGCTAGTTATCGACCCGACGGGGAGCTGGCTGTACCAGACAAATGCTGGCCCTTCCAGTGTCTGGATAAAGCAGCGAAGCTTAGTGGCCTCTTGCTGCGCCGGAGTTCCCAACATAGGCCCGCACCTCGAGTTGAAATGGGCCAAATGCTGTGGAGGATCTCCAGTCCCGTTGAAGGGGGCGAAGGTGGGATTCCCGAATCCCAGAGGTGCCGGAATGTCATCCACCCATGCTGGGTATGGCTTGCCGTCCGGTGGGATCGCCACTTGCCGAGTCTCCAAGTCTTCCAAGCGGGCGATGAGTGCCGCCATCAGATCGTTCGGACATGGGTTCCAGTCCTGGCGAGGATCTCTAACCACGAGCGCATTGCATGGCCCTTCAATCGGGTCGTCGACCGGGTCGTCGAACTCGGCGGCTCGTGGGATGGCGGGCGGAGCGGCCCTTGGGGCAGCGGGAGGAATCCGAGCGGGGTCTCTCAGGTAGTCACGCCGCTCGGGAGGGTGCGGTGAAACATACCGCGCCCTCTTTCCATAGGCAATGGCCTCTCCCCTATCGGCAAACACGGCATAATCACGGTTGCCCGGGAGAGCCTCATCGAGGGGTGGTTGTTCCTGTCCCTGCTGTCCTGGCCTAGGATCACCGTAGTCAGGCCGCTGCTCTGCAGCGCGCTCGGCGAGGAGCTGGTCAACCAGCTTCTTCTGCTCGGCGAGCTGTTGACGTAGCATAGCCTTCTCGGGATCCTCATCCGCCCTCTGTATGGAGGCAGATGGTTCGGCGGGCTTTACAGCCCCGCCGTGCTCTTTACCTTTGCTGACGTTTCGGCTCAACGTCAGTGCTTCAGTGGGTGTGGGGAGACCCAGGAGGTTCCTCTGGTGACGAGTAACTCTCACCGATGGATCCAACAACGGCTTGTCTTCAGGGGGAGAGCCCCCGTCGAGAAGTTCCAAGCTGTTCCCCTCCCCCGACAGGTCAGCCATATTGACCGTTTCCGTCCCCAGGGATGTACCCTCAGGGCCACCCAGTAAATCGGGCTGTCGGCGAATCGCACTGAAGCGTAGGGCAGCGTACTTCCCCCATCCACGGATATACACGTGGGGAGTGGCTCCCTCGATAACCTTGCGGAGTACTTGAAAACACTCAACGCATCGTTGTTGGAGGGCCTCGTGGTGCCCAAATGACCCGGGGTGCCGAACCGCGGGGAGCGTGGCCAGGTCAATTTGACGGCACTGCTCACCAATATCCTCCAGGTGTGCTTGACTCCCGGGATATGGCATTTGTAGGCGGTGAAGACGGGAGTGAGTCTCCCGGAGAGTTCGGCGGAAGCATTCGAACTCATCCGGGGTGAGTGATTCGGGTGCATCAAAGTCCGGTCCTGCGACTGGCCAAAACTTCTCAGGGAAGTGGCCCTCTGCAAGGACGGTCCAGAAGCTCCACGACTCAAACTCGGGACCTAGGTCTCCTTGGTCCTCTTCAATGACTGGGAATGGACGGGGAACCGGTAGTGGTGCCGAGGCGGGCCGCCGGGCCGACGGGCTGGCCGGCGGTGAATACGGCGAGCAGGCCGATTGGCCTCCATATCCCAGGCCGCCCTCTGAGGGTGGCGGTGCCCCATCTACCACATCACGATAGGACGGGCCGGCGAGCGAACATCCTGCCATAGCGTCGGTGCTCGCCGAGGGTGCACTAGATCGTGGTTCAACCGTCGGTCCCCAGAAAAAGTCTCCGGCTTCTCCGATCGAGGCAGAATGTGCTTCCGGAGGGGCTGGTACCAACCGCAAGCTTGATCCTTGGGGTTCTACCAGGCCCCCACTACTCCGGATATACCTTCGGAGAGAAGCGGGGATCATATCGATCTCGCTCTCGGGAAGTACGAGGCTGACGTGCCTCATTCCTACCCCTGCCCCTAACTGGTGGGATCGGGGGGAGGGCTCCGTCGCCGAATCATACTCCGCCTCTGTATCAGAGAAACGAACCGGTCGGATCTCTGTCCAGAATTCCGTAACATTCTTCCCTCGGCGTCTACGCCTCGCCTTCCTGCCCCTGGGTGGTTCTTCGGGGCATGGCTGATCTCTATCCGGGCGTCCTCCGGCCGCACTGGTGCTGGGGCCAAGAGGACTGGAAACCGAGGTGTGAGGAGCACCGGGATAGATATCAAAGGGGACGCGGGGAGAGATGATTCCGGGCAGGCCTCCGGGCCGGGATCGAAAGGTGGGGTGACCCATGCCTCTTGGATCAGCCACGCGGAGTAGACCCTGTTGGTGAATAGCGCTACCGCGAGGTGGTCCGCGGTGGCTATTGCCTGTACCAGCAACCGGGAGAGTCAACCCAACCTGCCTTTGGGGCGGTCGGGGCCTCGATCCAGGTCGGGCATAGAAGTGCCCCCGCTCAGGATGCGCAGAGGCCTGGCGACTGGAGCCAGCAGTGGCTTGAGCCAACGCGGTCGCGGTTGCTAGGGCCCCAAGGTGGGCATCCTCTTCCGCTCGTGCCCGACGTTGGCGTCGGGACAAACGAGTCGGGATGAGCGGCGCGGGCAGGTGGAGAGTCCGTTCTTCGACTTGAGGGGCCTGGCAGCGGTGTCGCCGTGGCCTGACAGGAGCCCTTATCGCGGATCCCTGGAACGAATCCCGGATAGGGTGGTCCCGGACATCTTCCACCTCATCCGCATAGGGGAAGGAGTTGTCAGAGCGCTCCGGGGATAAGCTCCCGAAGCGGTTGGATGTCGAGGTAGGCAGCGGTGCCTCCCTGCGCGGCCCTCGGGGGCGGCGTTGGTGGCGAGGTGCAGCTGCCTCGAGGTCTAGGCGATCCATGTCCCTGGTGGGGATGACTCCCTCTTCCTCATATCTCCGCACCAAGTTGTTGATCACCCTTCTCTGGATGACCTCCGAGGGGGAGAGAGGGCGTGGTTGCCCCGCAGCTGCGGCTGCTGGGACGGCTGTGGAACGGGAGGGACCGCGCAGAGTAGCCGCGTCGGTGTTTTCCCTACCCCTGCGCCAGTGGGCGGGTGGCGATCAGGCACTGGATTGGGCGACTTGATTCCTGAAAGCAGGGAGAAAAACCCATTAACACTGACAGGAAAAGGAACCGACAACCAACCATTAGTGCCACGACGCCTTCCATGGGGGGAACCTAGGCCCTCGACGTCGTGAGACGGAGTGCCCGATTTCCCTTCCCCAGCCCCTGGCGGGTTCCGTGCTCCGGTGTTGAATGCTCGGTCGAGCAGCATGCTGGTCTTCCAACACCTCTGAAAGACATCGGTCTTCGTATTGAGGAGAAGAGATTCACGTCGGGTTCACCATTTTTCTGTTTCGGTGCGGATGTGCATCGGGTTTCTGTTCCAACGTTGTTCCGCCAGGACGCGTTTGCGCGTGCACCCGTCGACCCGAGGGGATGGGCGCGCGCGGCTTGTGGTCCCGCAGTCCCGCTTTCCAAAGGCGGGCAGCGTCCGTCCCTTGTTCAGGGGCGTCTTCTCCTTGATCGAAACCGGGATGATGGGACGTCGGCTCCTCCTTCCGTGGACGTCTCCTCGGAACTCGTCGCCTAATCCGGGTCTCCCTCATAGATTTAAGAATGTTCATGAATCTCGTTCCCGGCGCCATATCTTCATGGACACCGGTTAATTACGCCGCATCCGCCCAGACGCTCCAAGGGGTCTGGTCGGGGCAGCAACCTGCGGTGAGGAGACCGGGTGACTCCGGGTGTTGGGGGCGTGACTTAACACTGCAACTCTGCATGTCTTCCTTCCGTCCCTAATAGGGCTTCTCAAAGGCGTGATGGCCTGAGGCATCCCGCACTGGGTGCGGGGAACTGTGTTATCTGAGGTTTTCCTCAGCTTCCCATGTTTAACACGGGGTATGCCGTGAGTTTAACGTCCAGCGGGGACGGCATCGGACTGATCAACACGAGAAGTGGATCAGATGACAGAACCCCTTGCGAGGAACCTCCGACGCTGGGGCCAGCACATGGGCGGCTTCCCGAGTGAAGTGGAGTGGAATGAAATGGCATGACCCCACCGGGATGTGGCGGCCCGGGTAAGGATCAGGATGGATGATGGAGTGAAGAGCTTGGACCCTGTAGGGGCTTCCTACGTACCGCGCGTTAGCGCGGATCAAAGTCAGCGTAGTTCGGATATACAGTTTAACGTCATGCTGGACATCGGCAAGCCGACTCACGAAGAGATCGAGGCTGCCGGGCGAAGGGTTGAACCGAACCACCTCACACAGAGGGGGATGGAACGGCCTGGTGGATCATAGTTTCACGTCATGCTGGACGTTGGGAAGCCGACTCACGAGGAGATCGAGGCTGCTGAACGGAGGATTGAACCGAACCACCTCGCACAGAGGGGGATGGAACGGCTGGGTGGATCACAGTTTCACGTCATGCTGGACGTTGGCAAGCCGACTCACGAGGAGATCGAGGCTGCTGAACGGAGGATTGAACCGAACCACCTCGCACAGAGGGGGATGGAACGGCTGGGTGGATCACAGTTTCATGTCATGCTGGACGTTGAAGAGAGAAATAGAATAAGGCAGTGGGGAAGTGCAATGGAGATACACATGTGCAGTCCCCCACAAGAGAGGATTCAAGGGTGAATCGACGCAAGTGTGAACCCGGGAGGGGTCCACTGATGGACGAACCGACGTGAGTACGACCGGGACGACCAGGTGGTGGGCTTGAACCTCAGAGAGGCTTCCTACGTACCCTGTTTAGGAGACAGGGATCAAAGTCCACGTAGTTAGTTCTGTTTGTAACACTCTACCCCCGTGGGCGAAGGCCACTCCAATCCCGACATCCCTGCAGAGACGAGCGGGTGGGGGCCACATCCAAACCGGGAGGACCCTGCGCGCGGGGCACGGGATCAGGTGATGCGGACGGTTTAACGTCTTGCCGGACGAAGTACAGTTTAACGTCATGTGTTGAGGACGAAGCGGATGGTTTAACGTCTTGCCGGATGAAGTACAGTTTAACGTCGTGTGTTGAGGACGAAGATGCTTGGCAGTTTAACGTCTTGCAGCGCGGACGATATGCTAGGCAGTTTAACGTCGTGCAGCTTGGACGTGGTACATTTTAACGTCATGTTTGGACGAAACACTTGGCAGTTTAACGTCTTGCAGCGCGGACAAAAATGGTGCCACCGATGGGTCTGTGTCACGTCGCGCGAGCCTGGAGGGCCGCACGGGAAGACAACGCACGGTGCGGGCACCCGGGATGAAGATCATCGGGAGCCACGCCGGCGGGTACCCTCAGGGGGTCAAAGGGGGCGACCTCGGCGGATTGCGCGCAAAAGAGAAGCATGGCGCGCAATACCGCGGGTCGGCGCGCAAATGGGCGGGCTGGCGCGCAATTGGGCCAGCGCTTTGCGCGCGGAAGGTAGAGATTGCGCGCACCGGGTTTCGGATAGCGCGCGGGGGCAACGGCTCATTATTTAATCGAATGGCCACTTTGAAAGGGGGGGGTGCGCGCAATCGGGCTGGATTGCGCGCACCCCGGGGGAAATTGCGCGCAAGAGGCTTCTTTTGCGCGCGAAGGCCTTAGGGTGAAGAATTATTCAAAGGAAAGGAGCCAAAGGGATTGCGCGTGAAGGCGAACCCCGAGGCTTTCTTGTGCGAAAGAAAGGAGGTTACCTGAAGATCGGCATTTCGCGCGGAAGGGGTTGGATTGCGCGCACGAGAGACCTTTCGAATTCCGGACCTCTTCAAAACGTCGGGGGTCGCCTTATATTTATAGGCAACCCCGGGCGCGGAATCCGGTTCGCGGGGGCGGAATTCCCTTCGCGGGCGCGGAATCGGGCCCGGCGCGTAAGGGAGTCGCGCGGGCAACGGGCGCGCAAAATTGCGCGCCGGCCCAGCGCATTGCGCGCATCCCGGGAGGTTTGCGCGCGGCACTCCAACTTTGCGCGCGGCTCTCCAAAATTCCGCGCAATGCTTCCGGGCCCTCCGAAACGTGCTTCTGACTCCAAATATGACCTCGTTTCCCGCATCCGGAGCTTCGTTTGGGAACAATGGACTTTTCCGGCGTCTACACTTATATGATGCTTTATTTAATTAAAATTTCAATTAAAACCTAAAGGGTTTTTTCCTCAGTATATTGGAATTGACACTTTCTTTAACTAAGATAATTGAGAAATTTTTTGAATAAATAAATTATAATTAAAATGAAGTTTATTAGATGAACAACCTACTAATTATAGAATGTTAGAAAAATGATTAATTTTTAAAGGGAAGTTTTATAAAACTTACTTGTGTGCCTTGTGGATTTAGATGAATAAAGTACCGCACCCTTTTGCTTTATGACTGGTACTAGATGATCTTTTAAGATAATCCTTGAAATGTTTAAAGAGATAAATGGTAATTAGTGTTATATCTTAAATGAAACCATAATGGTTTTCATATATTTACCCTCGTGTAAGGGTAGTTTAAATGTTTCCTTGATAGTTTCCTTGGAGTGGGAATGTGGGCATTTCTCATAGACTTATTCTCCAATTTATTGAATCTGAATGATATGCGACATGGCCTAGTGACATTTTTAGGTATGACCTCTTGGTAGGATCGACATATTAAGGGGATAGCCCAAGGTATGTATTGCCCTTAAGGCTTTAAATTATTTATAATTGAACTGCTAATATTTTTGATACATGGTACTATTCAGGTGTCATTTTTCCCATGTAGGACTCTTAGTTTCTAAGATGACACCTTTGCCTTGATGGGTGGACTTTTGATAAGCTTACCCTTTTATGAGAGTGAGTATCGACAAATGATTAGTTTTAGTGGGTTAGACATGCCTAGGGAATGGTTAGCTGCCTAGTGGGACGTATGACCCATCTTCTACTTCTTCAGTGTTAGATGAATCGAGAAGTTGTTAGCCTATTTTACAGTCATATGGGATAGTATGACTCTAGGATAGTTCATTTTATAGGCCATTAGAAACTAGGATTCATAAGGATGATAATCCTATAGATAGTATCAAAGATGTAATTTTTTTCTAGTGAAATTTTGAGGTAGTATGAATTGATACATGAAGTACTCATTAAGTTACTAGAATGGTTAAAAAATCATATGAGTTTATTGGTAATCATTCAATCATTGATCTATTAATATATGTTCATGGGGCATCCCTAGAGTAGAGTGACCTGTGCATTAGAGGAAATCAGACATGTTCTAATGTTCAGGATAATGTTGTAAAAGGATCAGGTGTCATAATACCATTGGTCAGGTTGGTTTGGATTTTACACTTGATGTTATAGAATACATGGATTCATCTCAGAATAATTTTCATGCATACTTCTAAAGTTGAATCTAATTTAGCTTTCATTCAAGTGAACAACGTGTTGTACATGTCCAGGACCCACGGTTAGTGGTTGATGGATCATGTGATATGGGGTGAGTTCTTATTCTCAATAAACAATGAATAGGATACTCCTAAGGTTGATAACATCACATAAAATGTGGGGACAGTGTCCCCTTACATGTATAGGGAGAAAAACTGAGGGGGGGATTTGAAAATGGTGGATTCTACTTTTGAATTCCCATGGGGCTAGTAAGTTTTTATTTGTGCATGTTCTTGAAAGTAACACAATGATGATATGGTTTATTGTGTATGATACCTTTGAATACATCATTAGTTCGGTTGAACTTTTTCGGTTATTATTGTGTGATCAAGGGATTCCTCGAATGGTAAAAGAATCATGGTCGAGTAATGATGATGCATCATCATTTGCAACTAATCTCTTTAAAAAAATCAACCAATAGTGGTTTAACTGCTCTTCTTTCCAATAGTTGGGTATGGTTGGTCAAAAACTATACCAAACACTTAGTGATGATCATGTCCCCCATCTTGACATCATCTAGGGTTAACTAAGGGAGCATCGATTATATGCCGATCTAAAGAAATAATTCAAATGCCCAAATGTTTTGATAAATAGACTTTGTAAATATTGTGCTTTGGAATTGTTATTGTTATATAATCAAGGTTATTCTTGAGTGATACTTGGGTTCCCAAGTTATAATTCCTTGGTTGGACTCATGACACCAACTAGTTCTTTGACTTGACTTTTGATTGGCTCAATCAGTTTGCTGATGTGTGGATGTTTCGGCTATGTATCAATGTCTCCCTTATAAAAATCAAAGTATGTGTTTCCTAAAACAATATCCCTGGAATTCAGTTGATGATTCCAAGTCTACCCTAGACTTTAGTCAGGCTTAGATGGGATGTTTTAAGGGTGAATATCCAAGTGTGTTGGATCGGGTATGCACCCATGTTTATGTTGAGGACAATAACTTAATTGAACATTTTAGCTTGATATGTCACTGGAAGTTAAGTATAGGCTTCATTATATGTGATCAAACTAAACATGAGGTACATTTGGAGAAGGAATCATGTTTCAGGTTATGATACGCTGGTAGTCTAATCTAATCATTTTGAGGATTGTCAACTAAACATGGCATGGTTTTCTTCCTCTCATTTCATTAAATTCAATTTCTAAGGTACCACTTTATAGAATTTCATCAGGATGAGGAAAGTGCGGTGTGATTCAACTGAGGTTTTTCATGAAACTTAGACTCAACCAAACAAAATGAGGTTGATTGGGAGTCAACTGTTTATTTAACCTAAGGATCGTTCCAAGAGCATCATTAGAACACTAGGGGAATGTTTAAATGGTAAATTTTGATGGTGTTGATACCATGGAACAAATTTGGATGTTAAATAGTAGAACCAATCATGGGGAGTGACATAGTTCAGTTGTTGAAAGATATGATGATGTTAATGTGTGTTTATATTGGTGGTTTGGAGTGAGAACTTCCTTAATTTTTTTAGTTTGGAATATGAGCATCGTCTTGAGTTTTAATAGCTTATGTACCATATGCTTAAAGTGAATTGTGGAGGTGCCTCGGGAATTTGAAGACACAAATAAATCATTTTTATGAAACTCCATGACCCAAGTCGGTTGGGTTTCCTTTTTTTATTCCCAAATACTTCTTAGGGAAGATAAGTTCTAAGGTGGGGAGGTTTTAAGGTCCTATGTTTTTAGACTGAGTTGACATTCCAATGGAATTAAATATTTTATGTTTATTGGATGGTCCATTATATAATCCAAGATTAAGAATATAAATCTAAAAATTGTAACACTTATAGGTGTTTTTTAGTTAAGTTTTACACCTCAGAAGGTGTCCCAAGAGTTTGGTTGAGTTTTGGAAGTGTTGGGCTCCAAAAGTGCAAGTTTTTTGAAAAGTTGTATGAGGCGCACAGTTTCCACATGGTTAGTTTTAACAATGTAGGTCAAAAATGTGGCCCCAAATCTTGAGGAGCATGGTTTTTCTAAACCATGTGAGGGGATGAGAGTATATGCATCTTGGTTAAGGTTTACAAGGGTGACCCACATGGGATGCACATGGTTTTCCCAAACTATGTGCCTAGACCACACTATTAGCGCCACTTAACCAACAACACTACATGGTTGGAACATGGTTAGATTAAATCATGAAATATAATTGTTCTGGATGTGGCTCAGAGGTATAAGAGGCCTCATGGTTCGCATATGGTTTTCCAAATCAAGTTTCCAAATCATGTAATTCTTCAATAGGGGTAGTTTTATGATTTTTCCCTAGTTTTTTTTAGGATTCACCCCTTCCTTTCTCCTCCTATCCACTTACAACATCCCTCTAGTGGAATATACTCCTCTTCTTATCTAGGAAAGATGATAAATTTATCATCCATCCTCTAATTTGAGTTTTTTTAATCGTGTTGGAAGCGTATCGTTCAGTCTATGACTCCTTCCTATTTTCTCAATTTTCCCACATCAAGTTACATCATAAAAATATCCTCCATTACCCTCTAAACATCACTAGACTCATGCAAAACGCCGCCATGCAACCTCATTCTCAAAGAATCAATCGTAATATTCCCTTTTCTTAGTGTGTAGAAAATATAAAAGTCATAATCCTATAAAAATTTCATCCACCATCACAACTTAAAATTCAATTTTTACTACTAAAAGAAATACCTTAGGCTCTTACAATATGTGAAGACCACAAAATTCTCACCATTTAGGTAATACTACCACAAATTTAAAGAAGACACAAATGTGGATAGCTCAAGATCATGGGTAGTGTAGTTAAAGTTATTAGGACATAAATTTTGAGACTCATAAGAGATAACCACTCACTGATTCATCAACATGAAACCCAAACCAAGACATAAAGTTTCATAATAACCCTCAACTAAAATTATGTCCTCTTCCTAATAAAGAATCAGAGCACTGAATTTTTTTCTAAACCTAGCATTTATCAATACACACAAATGCCTTATCCTTTCTAGTTAATGCTATCATAGGAGATGTGATCATAGAAAATTAGGGTATCAAATTCCTATAATAACTAGGAAGACCAAGAAAACATTGTAACTATGCAAAATTCGTTAGGTCTATCCAATAAACAACCACCCTGATATTTAAAGGATTTGTAGAAACTTCATTCTAAGGCACTACATTCTATAAGAAAGGGACCTCACAAGACCCAAAATCACACTAAAATAGCTTCTTGTATAACTAATGATGATGAATAAATTACAAAATAACTCACATATACTTTGTGTTCTCCTCCATTAACATAGATAATATAATGATTTATTCGATAAACACCACTGAAAACTAATTAAAAAACTCATGAAATGCTACATTCATCAGTCCCATGAACATAACTATAGTATTTATCACACCAAATGACATCATGAAGAACTCATAATGACCATTATGACGTATAAAATAATTTTTCAAGATATCATGGTTTTTTACCCACATATGATGATATCCTGACCACAAATTGATCTTTGAAGAACATCTAGCTCTCTTCAGCTAATTGATAAGTCTTTAATCAATGGGAGAGGATACCAGTTCTTCACTATCACCCAGTACAAGAGATGATAATTGATACATACATGTGGGATCTCATCTACCTTCTTTATAGACAAAACTAGAGTACCATAAGTTGATACACTATGTCAAATAAATCCTCTCTATGGTAGATCATCAAATTGAATATATATCTTCCACAACTCTGAAGGTTTCATCCTATATAGAGTCATTGATATAGGATAGAATCGTGGTCGCAACACTATCATAAAATTGATGTCATGTCGAGGAGGTATCATATCAACTTCTTTTAGAATAAATTAGATTACTCTTAGATAACCCTGGGAAACACCAATGATCGATCCACCACTGAAATCAACATAAGTACATCCATCAAAAAAAATAAGGACTCAACACATCCCTTTGAACCATATGATGGTCTCAATCACTAAAAAATATTTCCTACTCTCCATCATTGTCATGGAATATGACATGACTCTTAAAGAAACCCACAATATCCAGTACTAAATACATCCAATCCATGTTGAGTATGATTTCTTATGGATATATCCACATGCATAAGAAATCCCCCGAAGAGTTATTTTTTCCAAGCATCAACTCACAGTCTCTACATATATTATATAAACCAACTCAGCCTCCAACTAGTGCAGTAAATTTCAAAGGAAATGGATGCCTATATACCTAAAATATTAATGCATTGGTTAGAGTGGTTTCTACAATGGAGTGTGTAGCTAAAAAAATAACATAAGGCATTTAACCAAGTAAAAAACAGATAGATAATACCTTACATGACGTCTTACTCAACTAGAAATATAATCTATAAGGCATGTATCTTACCACGTCCAGCTCCAAGACCCCTTATCCCTAATGGAGAACAGCTCCATAATTGTGATTTTCTTGTTGTTCTAGAGGAATAGGGGTATCACGAGGTTATCCTTTACCTACCCCATCACCTCTCAACTGATCAAAACTCAAAGCTCGATATTGTTATTATTTCCTCGGTGGATACTACTAAAATGGTTGAGCCTGAAGAGGGTTTCCACCTCTATGATAACTACTAAGTAAGGTTTTAGACTCTCAATTATAATATAAATAATCTCCAAATGCATAAAAATTTATTTTTGGTTCACTGGAAGGGGTATAAGAACTACCATCTCTGGTGAAATGAGATGAAGAAGGCTAGACAAACGGGATCCTTGATTCTAAAGGCTACTATGATAATCTTATTCATAGGAATAGCAACGTGATTCAAGATTTCAATAAAAAAATGGCCGATGCCTTACCGCTTTACCTTACATTGGCACCTCAATGTCAACAAAATACCGGTGGATGAGAACCTACAGAGAGTTGGAATCAACTTGTGTTCCAGATGTAATATATTCTACCATCCCCAAGAAGATGTGAGTCATATTTTCCCCTCCTACAACACATCTGCTTCACTCTGGATTTATGTCTTTGACCTCTTTGAAGTGAATCCTCTGCATACTGCTGAAATCTCTCATTTTCTACTGGATCTGGCTACTGTACATCTCTCGAAGTAGGTAAGTATTCTCTTCTTGGTTTCTTGTGCAGAGGTTATAAATAACATCTAGACATGCAGAAATAAGAGTATACATGCTAAATCTATTCCCAACTGAAATGTTGTTATCTCTTCTATCCTGTTTTCAGTTCAAAAGTCCAATGATGTGCATGATTAATGTTGTAGTAACTCAGTTCATGATCTTGCTGTATTGATAATATAGCATCCCACCTTTTTATAACATAAACGTTCATTACATTACACACAACTGAGGATCTTTAAGGTTTAGTGTCTTGGAAACCAGGAACATAATACATGAAAACAACATAAAACATTCTTCTTAAACACTTGAAAGGCTTCTCCTTAAGTTCATCCTAGGTTCATTACTGCATCTCATAACCTAGGGACATACATCAAAAGAAAGGGTGAGCAGAAGGCCCAGTAAGGGAAACAAGAGAAACATTTTACATGTGAACTTGAGATACTTCAATAAAGTCATGAAAAGAACTTTAAGGCATGAGAAAGAAATCATGAGGCATATAATAATAAAAATAACGTTTTTCATAACTTGAATATGTGGCTACAACATTTAACAAATACAATCATTTCCATTTCACCAAGGTCCATCCCCAAGGTGTCAATAAAAATTACCAAGGTTATTCACCAAGGTATCAGTCAAAATGGTCATCTCTAGAGATTAAGTCTTTACCCAATGCATTAGAGCGCTATCAGGGCGCACCCTTAAATTCTCCTTTATTATCATGTGAGCCACATATATAATCATCAATAATTTTATAAAAAACCCATATAGCATAAAATAAATGGGTTTCATTTCATATTCATAATGTTTTAAAAACTGCTTTAAAGACATGATCTTTGTGTCACTTTAAAACCCACAGAAAAGGAAGGTGGGTCTCATGTATGTAAATACCAGAATTTAAAATAGAAAATTTTGGTATATATGTGAATACCCCTATAGAAGAGATATATTTGAGTATTCACTTAATAAAATAAAAGAACTTTAGAAAAAGAGAGAGACATTTTGAGACGGAAATTCTGCAGCATAACGAATATGTTTCAGGGTTTTAGAAAACATTGAAAAAAGAGAGGACATGGGTCAAACATTCATAAATGACCCATAAAACAGTAGAGGGACAGAATATGAAGGATATATGAACATGGTAATGAAATTTGAAGGACATACCATTTGAAATAAAAAACATGGAAGGAAGACAAAAATTAGATTTCTCTTATGAAAATTCGATAGCCTAACAGTGTCACTTAAACTTCAACAAAAATGAATTGACGAGATCAAATAGGGTCTCTCATCATATGAAAATAAAATTTCAGTATGATATATATAGAGATCATATCCCAACAAAATAAAAAGGAACTTGAAAAACTTGACATGAAAATAGATCTTGAAAACGAGAAGTGTGAAAGAATCCCTTAAAAATTCGGCAGCCTAACGACGCCACTTAAAACTTCAAAATACTGAATTGAAGAGATAAAATAGGGTATCTCTTCATATGAACATAAGATATCAGTATGATAGATATAGATATCATACCCCAACATAATAAAAAGTAACATGAAAGACTTGACATGAAAATGGATCTTGAAAACGAGAAGGGTGAATGAATCCCTTAAATATTTGGCAGCCTAACGACGCCACTTAAAACTTCAAAATACTGAATTGAAGAGATAAAATAGGTTCTCTCAACATATGAACATAAAAGACCAGTATGATAGATATAGATATCATACCCCAACATAATAAAAAGTATCTTTAAAGACTTGACATGAAAGTAGAACTTTGAAAAATGAGAAAGGTGAACGAATCCCTTAAAAATTCAGCAGCCTAACAGCGCCACTTAAACTTTCTTAAAATTAATTGATGAGAGAAAGATGGGGAATCTCATCATATGAACATGAAAAGGGAAGTAAGAGGAATATAAAAGAACATCCTCCAACATAAGATCATGGAGCATAAAAGAAATGACATAAAAGAGATTACTTGAAAAGAAAGAGAGAGGTAGGATCCCTTACATTAAACGTAACTCTTAAAACTCAAAGGTTGAGACCTTGAGGGATTGGGGGCACCTTGTTATGAATCCTTGAGAGGTAATGAGACCATATATTCGTTGGGGGAGAGTTGGGAGTGAAAAATAAAGGAGTAAAGGGTGGGTATTTATAGGGAATGTGAGGGGACAAGGCATTAATGGCCAAGGGACACCTCACAAGTGGTTTTCTCAAAACCATGGGCTCTCCCATGGTATTTACCAGGGAGTTAGACCACATGGGTCCCCCCACACAATAATTCATAACCTTTGGTCGGACAAACCTTAAAATATCTCATGAAATCATCATGACACAGTTATGATGTCATTAAACACACCGAAACCCTAAAACTGTATTTTTACTATTCACTGAAAATTCAACTTTCTCAGAAAAAACCCAAAATTTCACCTTAACAAAATATAAATGCTCTGATTTCAAAAATGAACTTCATTTTATAAAAATAATTTTCTAAATTGTTTTAATTTAATTTTTAAATAAATACACTATTCCCCGAAAATTCATTTTTTTCAGAAAAATCCCCAAAAATTACCTTAACATAATATCGATGCTCTGAGTTCAAAAATGAAATCCATTTTATAAAAATAATTTTCTAAATATTTTTTATTTAATTTTTAATTAAAAAACACTATTCACCCAAAAAAACTAATACTTGACTAATAATTTATGAAACTGTTATTTAACCATTTTATTGAATCACATTACTTAATCAAGGTGCCTAGATTATATTAAGACTTTCTTTAAGTGAGATTACTAATCCATTTGGTCACATTACTAATCCTAAGCATAAAATCACTATTCATAATTTACTATTCATCAAAAATTAAGTTGATCTTATTAGATTCTAAATTTCGTACTAAACATAATTTTAGAAGACCATTTTTTAAAAATCATTACACATTTTTAATTATTTAAGGTTTACATAAACATTTTTAAAATATCCTTTTTCTAAAATTCATCAAAAATATGCATACTATATTTATCCGGACATTTGAAAATTCAAAAACATCACCATAAGAAGATAACACAATTTTATTTATAACAAAGGATTACACAACGTAGCTATGGTCTCCTTACATAGCCCCTTATAACCCCAGCATAAGACCTAAGTGTAAGGTGTGCTAAGGTGAGAGAATATGAGGGAGGCTCGACCAACATCACATGAGTAGTAATTTCTATCAGTTTGAACTTCTCACGAAGGCGATTCCATTCTAGCTT
Source organism: Viscum album (assembly GCA_963277665.1). NCBI lineage: Eukaryota > Viridiplantae > Streptophyta > Magnoliopsida > Santalales > Viscaceae > Viscum > Viscum album. The sequence continues at coordinate 1,423,487,003 of OY728156.1, read as the reverse complement.
CACACGATGAATTCCGGCTTGGGTTTGGTCCAGAGCAAAGCCCAGTGGTGCTACCTCCTTTCCCAAGTTCTGTTAGATGGGCTTCGATCGGCCCAAGACTACTGGATGAGGCCATCGAATCTTCTTTCTATATTAATTAACCATGATCACTTGTATTTAGAGATAATAATCGAAATGTTTAGTTTCCAGTGGTCATATTGACCAACGATCATATAACAGTCGAAACCCAACAGTCTCATTTTTATTATACTCATGTTATCAAATGAAATAGTTTTTTTGAGTATAAAATAACACACAAAATTAGGAAACAATATTTATTCAAAATTTCGGGTCGTTACAATCTTCCCCCCTTAAGAAATTGTGTCCTCGAGATTTTTAAAATTAGGATTGGAAATTTCATTGAAAGTCCCACATCGGAAAAAGAGTCAGTAACACTATTACTTTAAAAGAAAGAACGGGAAGTAAAAAGGTCACCTGAGTTAACCCATACTAGGATTCCATGTAGAAAAACATGGACATGGAGGAGAAAACAAAGGGTCACGTTCTGATGGAGAGTGATAGAAAACATGATTAGGAGAAAGTTAATAACAAGAAAATCGCAAACTTATGATGGGTTAAACGATATTTGATTTCCCAGTAGGAAACGTGAACAGACAACGTTTTTGTTTTACTTTCCTTTTCATAGTTTTGAGGAAGTCATTTACTACATAGAATAAAACACAGGGAAAAATACCAACCTTCAAGTAGAGTTTCATCCTTTAATATGTTTCTACCAAAACTACTCTTTTCTCTAAATGATGAGCATTCAAAACTACTTGGTCTCATCAAAGAACAAGAATCATCTTCTAGAGAATCACATAATCCACCAAAGATTAACTATCTATTTCTTCTATTATCCCAAAAATAGAAAGGGTAAGATAAAACAACTCTTCAAAAATAAAGAATCCCATAGGAAGGGAAACTACTTTTAAATCTTCAAAATTCCATGGTACTACCCAAAGTTCATCATAGACCATTCTATAAATAACTGTCCTTAAAATTCCTTAAAATAAACCAAACTAAGATTGAAACCCAAATACAAGAAGGATTTGATAACATAGTCTTCCAAAATAAACTTCATCATTCATCTCCAAACAACATCAACCACTCCTAACATCTTATAACAAAAGTAGATAACCTAAACATATTTTCCCCAAGATAGGTTAATCATTTCCATAAGTAACCTAAATTACTATAAGTTCGCCTTAAATTCATCGATTCTTCAAAATATAAGTCAACCTTTACTCCTCAAAGAAAATACCGTAGTAATCTATTTACCTCGATCAAATAGGGTTCCCAAAATAGTGAACGTCTTCCAAAATAATAATCATCTTTTAATCCCCTAATCATCTCTGTCATATTAATACGAAAATCGTCACATTTCCTATCACATTGGTTGTTGGGACTTGTTCTTCCATTTCCCTCCATTAACTAAGAAAAGAAAGTACAATTAGGGGATTAAATACTTAGCCAATAATAATGAAAAGGAACTTAAAGCATAGAAGGATAACTTGTAGAAGAAAATTATACCCTAACTTGTGATCCCCTAGGTTCCAAACTAGGTTATCCATGATCATATATTCTTATGGGAATCTTTATTTTATTTTATCTTTGTTCCTTTAATAATGGTTCATACTAAGCTTATGAATTTACCAAAGCATATCCCCCGATAGTGTCGTAACCAAGAGTGCAGCAAGGCCCGTTGTTGTGTACTAGTTCCCGTTCGATTCTAGCTCAAAGCGGTGTTTTTGGGTTTTACCCCTATGTACATCTGTTCCAAAGCCACCTCTACCTGCTCGTATCCAGACAGGGATGTATTTACTTGGAAACCCTTTACTCAATACTCACCAAAATACCAGGAAGATTTCCTATATTTAAACTTTTCTATAGGATTCTTCTTAAAGCTTTCATATCCTAATTTCCACAAATAACTAAACCATCCTATGATACCAACTATAGCATCCCGCCTTTTTATAACATAAACTTTCATTACATTACACACAACTGAGGATCTTTAAGGTTTAGTGTCTTGGAAACCAGGAACATAATACATGAAAATAACATAAAACATTCTTCTTAAACACTTGAAAGGCTTCTCCTTAAGTTCATCCTAGGTTCATTATTGCATCTCATAACCTGGGGACATACATCAAAAGAAAGGGTGAGCATAAGTCCCAGTAAGGGAAACAAGAGAAACATTTTACATGTGAACTTGAGATACTTCAATAAGGTCATGAAAAGAACTTTACGACATGAGAAAGAAATCATGAGCATATCATAATAAAAATAATGTTTTTCATAACTTGAAGATGTGGCTTCAAAATTTAACAAAGGCAATCATTTCCTTTTCACCAAAGTTCATCCCCATGGTGTCAATAAAATTTTCCAAGGTTATTCACCAAAGTATCAGTCAAAATGGTCATCTCTAGAGATTAAGTATTTACCCAATGCATTGGAGCGCTATCAGGGTGCACCCTTAAATTCACCTTTATTATCATTTGAGCCACATATATCATCATCAATAATTTCATAAACAACCCATATAGCATAAAATAAATGGGTTTAATTTCATAATCATAACGTTTTAAAAACTTCTTTAAAGACATGATCTCTGTGTCACTTTAAAACCCACAGAAAAGGAAGGTGTGTCTCATGTATGTAATCCCAGAATTTAAAATGGAACATTTTGGTATATATGTGAATACCTCTATAGAAGAGAGAGCTTTTAGTATTCACTTAATAAAATAAAATAACTTTAGAAAAAGAGAGAGACATTTTGAGATGGAAATTCTGCAGCATAACGACTATGTTTTGGGGTTTTAGAAAACATTGAAAAAAGAGAGGACATGGGTCAAACATTCATAAATGACCCATAAAACAGTATAGGGACAGAATATGAAGGATATATGAACATGTTAATGAAATTTTAAGGACATACCATTTGAAATGAAAAACATGGAAGGAAGAAAAAAATAGATTTCTCTTATGAAAAATCGGCAGCCTAACGGCGTCACTTAAACTTCAACAAAAATGAATTGACGAGATCAAATAGGGTCACTAATCATATGAACATAAAAGTTCAGTATGATAGATATGGAGATCATAACCCAAAAAAATAAAAAGTAACTTGAAAGACTTGACATGAAAATAGATCTTGAAAATGAGAAGGGTGAAAGAATCCCTTAAAAATTCGGCAGCCTGACGGCGCCACTTAAAACTTCAAAACAATGAATTGAAGAGATCAAATAGGGTATCTCATCATATGAACATAAAATATCAGTATGATAGATATAGAGATCATATTCCAACATAATAAAAAGGAACATGAAAGACTTTACATGAAAATGGATCTTGAAAACGAGAAGGGTGAAAGAATCCCTTAAAAATTCGGCAGCCTAACGGCGCCACTTAAAACTTCAAAATACTAAATTGAAGAGATAAAATAGTGTCTCTCATAATATGAACATAAAATATCAGTGTGATAGATATAAATATCATACCCCAACATAATAAAAAGGAACTTGAAAGACTTGACATGAAAGTAGAACTTTGAAAAATGAGAAAGGTGAATGAATCCCTTAAAAATTCGGCAGCCTAACGACGCCACTTAAAATTTCTTAAAACTAATTGATGAGAGAAAGAGGGGGTCTCTCATCATATGAACATGAAAATGGCATTAATATTAATACAAAATAACATCCTCCAACATAAGATCATTGATCATAAAATAAATTACATAAAAGAGATTACTTGAAAAGAAAGAGAGAGGTAGGATCCCTTACCTTAAACGTAACTCCTAAAACTCGAATGTTGGGACCTTGAGGGCTTGGGGGCACTTTCGGAGGACTCCTTGGGAGGTAATGAGACCAAATATTCGTTGGGGGAGAGTTGGGAGTGAAAACTAAAGGAGGAAATGGTGGGTATTTATAGGGAATGTGAGGGGACAAGGCATTAATGGCCAAGGGACACCTCACAAGTGGTTTTCTCAAAACCATGGGCTCTCCCATGGTATTTCCCATGGAGTTAGGCCACATGGGTCCCCCCACACAATCATTCATCACCTTTGGTCTTCCAACCCTTAAAATATCTCTTGAAATCATCATGGCACAGTTATGATGTCATTAAACATACCGAAACCCTAAAACTGTATTTTTACTATTCACTGAAAATTCAACTTTCTCAGAAAAAAACCCAAAATTTCACCTTAACAAAATATCAATGATCTGATTTCAAAAATTAACTCCATTTTATAAAAATAATTTTCTAAATATTTTTAATTTAATTTTTAAATAAATGCACTATTCACCAAAAATTCATTTTTTTCAGAAAAATCCCCAAAAATTACCTTAACATAATATCGATGCTCTGAGTTCAAAAATGAAATCCATTTTATAAAAATAATTTTCTAAATATTTTTAATTTAATTTTTAATTAAAAAATACTATTCACCTGAAAAAACTAATACTTGACTAATAACTTATGAAACCATTATTTAACCATTTTATTGAATCACATTACTTAATCAAGGTGCCTAGATTATATTAATACTTTCTTTAAGTGAGATTTATAATCCATTTGGTCACATTACTAATCCTAAGCATAAAATCACTATTCATAATTTACTATTCATCAAAAATTAAGTTGATCTTATTAGATTCTAAATTTCATACTGAACATAATTGTAGAAGACCATTTTTTAAAAAACATTACACATTTTTAATTATTTAAGGTTTACATAAACATTTTTAAAATATCCTTTTTCTAAAATTCATCAAAAATATGCATACTATATTTATCCGGACATTTGAAAATTCACAAACTTTACCATAAGAGGAGAAAAAATTTTTTATTTATAACAAAGGATTACACAACGTAGCTATGGTCTCCTTACATAGCCCCTTATAACCCCAGCATAGGACCTAAGTGTAAGGTATGCTAAGGTGAGAGAATCTGAGGGCGGCTCGGCCAACATCGCACGAGTAGTAATTTCTATCAGTTTGAACTTCTCGCGAAGGCGATTCCGTTCTAGCTTCACACGATGAAGTTCGGATTGGGTTTGGTCCAGAGTAAAGCCCAGTGGTGCTACCTCCTTCCCATGTTCTGTTAGATGGGATTCGATCGGCCCAAGACTACTGGATGAGGCCATCAAATCTTCTTTCTATATTAATTAACCAAGATCACTTGTATTTAGAGACAATAATCGAAACGTTTAGTTTCCAGTGGTCATATTGACCAACGATCATATAACAGTCGAAACTCAACGGTCTCATTTTTATTATACTCATGTTATCAAATGAAACAGTTTTGTTGAGTGTAAAATAACACACAAAATTAGGAAACAATATTTATTCAAAATTTCGGGTCGTTACAGAGAAGGCTCAAAATCACTGGTAACTTCCCAAAACCCTTTGGAACCATAAAAGTTTTTTGGCTTCCTCCATTTGTAGGTTAGGTTAAATACAACATGAACGGCTCTTCAAAGGGTAATCCAGGACCTGTTGGTTATATAATTGTCTTCCGAGATCATAATGGTGACTTTCTTGAGGGGGATCATGGTACATATGGTTATACCAAAACACTTGAGGCAGAGATGTTGGGTCATATTAAGGCGGTTGAAATTTCCCGAGAAAGAAATTGGAACTCGGTCTAGTTTGAAAGCGACTCAACTGTAATAGTGCAAGCAGTTTGGATGGGACAAATACATCTTCCCTGGAATCTCACAAGAAAATGGAATAACTGTCTGAGCATACTTCCTTCAATGAACTTCATTATCATGCACATTTATCATGAGGCAAATCAACTTGCTGACTATCTTGCTAACAAAGGGGCCTCTGAAGGGAAATGTACTCACTACCATAGAATACCAAGTGAGGTGATGACTATACTTCAACATGATAAATGTAAATTTCCATCTCTTCGACTTGTGTAAATCTTCTCTTCTCTTAATGTTAAGCCTTGCTGCTTGATTTTCTATAGAAAAATCTTTTATATATAAAGGGTCTCGATAATTCCCCCCCCCCCAAGATGATATGGTCCTATCTTGTAACCTCTTAATGACCTATTCCTTCACCAACACTTCAAGGTATATCTTCAACATAAATAGGGTGACCTAACACTAGATATCTGGAGGTAAAGACTCTTAAAAATGCCTTTTCCTAGCCTCATCATCTAAAAAAGATCTTAATAATGATTAAATAGGTTCTTATAATAGATATTTAACTCCCACACATTAGAAATACCTTGAATAAGGGTATGGATATCATTCTAAAAATTCATATTTATGGTTGAAGAAAGAAAATCAGCCTGAAACTGATCATTGAACTTATCCCATGTAAAAAAAGACTAACACAATCTTCGAGGAATAAGAATAACCACTATTGATTTTCCCCATGCAGAATCATCAAAGACAATGAAATTTAGTACTCCATATAATAAAAAATTGAATTGAGGTAAATATACACCTCCTCTAACCAAACCTCGATCTCCTGATCTAAAATGGAGTCTTCATACTTCTATAGACCCCGGTGATCAAAATCTCAAAGTATCCTCCTCCAAGTATCGTTGTCTCCAACCTCAACCCTATGGAAACCTATTATCACATCCTATTTAACATATTCAGTGTGAACCTGATGAGAGTTTTGACTTGGATACAATCCTATAAAATATAAACCATTAGGGACTACATAAAACTAGAATATAGAATATTTATGATAAAATAATTAAATTTGAACCTTATTCATGTTGTCTACCTAATTAAAGAACAGAAATATACAATCATAATGCATAATCCTTACCTAGAAGCAGCATCACATCACTTAGCTTGTTGAGTAAACTTTAAGGTCCTCTCATCGAATCATAGGGGGTCCTAAACACCTATGTCCTAGATAGTCACCTTTTTATTGTGTCATGTACTTGGTCAAGCTGATATTTTTTCCTACCAACCCGTGTAATATTCACAAATTCTTATCACCAAACTTCATCCTATCAATTAAAAATCATCTTTCATTTCACTTTATCATGAACCACCCCTACTGATACCCCTATGAGGCCAAAATTAAATAGAATTAAATTAGGTATGGAAATGGATACCTGAAAATTAGGCACCATATCCTACCTAAATCGATTAAATTGGGTTCATGTACCATTTAATAGGGATTTGGAAGGGTTTGGGAATGGGGTATAGGGTACCCTAAAACTTGTACCCTTTTATTTTATTTTATTTTATATATTAACATTTTTAATTTTTAATTTTATTATAAAATCACCCAATGTGAAGGAAGAAGAGAGAGGATGCATCGTGTGCTGATCAGAACTCATTGATGATCGAAGGGAACACACGAGCATAAAAAGTCCCATAATGTGAATGGAAATTATGATGTGGGGATATCATCCACTACATGGGAAGAATCCCACATTGAAAAACTAATGTGGGGAATGAGGGTTTATCAACTCCTATATTCCCAATCTTTACAAACCACAAAAATCCCTCTGCCATTGTTCACCTCTCATGTTCATCATCATAATTCCATATTGTTTTAACAAATTAAATATAAATTAAAATTTAAAATGAAATATTAAATGTAATTATCATATTCATAAATTTAAGTAGGTATTGATAAATTAATAGGATTAGGGTTAGGGTAATAAATTATCAGGTTTATGTGGGTTTGGGTTAGGGTTAGGGTATAGAAAACCTAATCAGGTTTTGGGTTAGGAAGCTAAAAATAAGTAGGTGATTAACCCATTACCATCACTAAAGGATATGACCCCTAAATAATAGCTCCAATAGGCCACGAGTTTGTGACTATAACCAATGGTGTATAATCAAAAATGGGAGTAATTACCCTATTTATGTAAATTTAAGGATAAGTAATAAGATGAGACCATCGATCAACTCCCTATCATAAATAAATGATTAGACCCAATACTTGAATATAATTTCATACATAAATATAAACAACTGAAAATATACCAAAAGAAATTATAACCAACAACCTTGAACTCCAATTGCTCTAGAATAACCACTTGGAGCTAGTATTTTCCATCTCAATCACAAACCAATGCCTTTGGACCTAAAAACGTTTTATATATATATAGGGAGATCAAGAAAGTTTACTTAGTAGGATCCTCCTTGTAACCTATCATGAAAAATTTGAAATAATCATACTAAAGCCTAGTGACTATGAAAATGAAACCAAATCATTACCAAAATAGGTAAAACTCTATCTCATCTTCACCATGAATCTCTCACCAAGTAATTCATATAAGTAAGCATATCCATAATAAAACACACACACACACACATATATATATATATAGAGAGAGAGAGAGAAAGTACCCCACTTCCACTTCCCCATTAGTATATTTCTATCATGCCTCAGCATCCTATGTCATGTTCTAATCCCTCCCATAATTCATCATGCTCTAACCTAGGAAACCATATCATAACCATATCATTGTCACATCATGCATCCCATTATCTTTACATAACCTCATCACCATTATCTCATATGTGACTATATATAATTATAGAATCTACTATAGATCATGTATTATTAATTATACCTCAAGCCACTATATCCCATACAAGTAAACCTATGGGAAACCATTGTCACCACTATTGAATACAAGTATGTGTTATAATATCAAGCTATTATAGCAATACATAAATGTATAGTATGACCGAGATCCATCATGGACCATGTGATTCCATACCCTATACCTTAAGTTATCGTGGACTAGGTATGTCTACGTTATATACTACAGTTGAAGGAGGTAGGGGGAGAGGGAGAAGTCAACAATCTATTCCCTCACCAACCTAGATGTTGAAGAAAACACCCCCCCCCCCAATATTTAGGTGTCGGTTTCCCCAATAACTCAGGTAGTTAATCATATTAAATCATAAAATATATAGTATCATGAATAACCACACTAATGGAAAATACTTATCCTTATACTTAAACTCAACTATCATCTCAGAAAACACCTGGTTATCACCGCTAAGACCTAGGAATCTAGCTTTCATATAAGCGCACAAGCATCAAAGTCCAATATCATTAACCATTTACACTTAGTAATTAGAAATTGTTATTTTTTAATTGAATACTCTAGTAATTTACCCACCATTCATTATCCCATCATTAAATTTGGTTAAATCATTTCATTTCATCACAAGCCAGCATGATTTAATAAATAATATTACAATTCAAGATTCAAAACACATACTCTTAAATCATTTAATTCAACCATACCATGAGTTCATTAGTAATATAATTAACATTCCATAAATTTTTAGGTATTCTAGAAATCATATTAATCTACTAAAACCAAAGATGAATGTGTCATGAAAAGATCTAAATTGTGTCAAGGAATTAAAAACCATAACAAAAAATATCTTACAAACTATCCATTTAAAATCAATCACTAATCATCAAACAATGATAAAACCCAACTCTCAGCTCATCTCAACTACCCCAATTTTATCCCCAACACCATTGTACACAACACATTATATCCCACTATCACCGGAATCAATCACCACTATAGCCTAGGGTAGCTATTCTATTACTCATTAAATACACCAACCATTTGATGTTCACAAAAAATAAAATCAAGGATCTACCATCCTAGAGCATACATACATGGAAAAAAATACCCAACACAAAAATTCAAGGGAAACTATGTCCATAGAAGCAAGTTATTAAGCCTCTCACAAACAAGAATGTGCTCGCTTATCCCTAATAATTTAGCTTCAGCAAAGAACTATTTCTTTACTATCCAGAATTAACTGATTAATTATACATAGATTCCATGAAATTACAAAATCATTATGCATAAGTTCCAAAAATAATAAATCTATAACCAATACCTATAAATGACTATATTAAACCATAAACATGCTTCATGCATAACTTCTATATTTTATTTTACTAAAGAGGTAAAGGTAATCAATTTCAATTTCCTATTTCATTAAAAAATTCATATTTTTTCCTTTAAATTATTTATCCTATTTCAATCATACCAACCATGATAAAAAATAACCATCATAGAAAATAGATAACACACTATTTATCAGTTCAATAGGAAACATAAACCCAACAAAAAAATTATATCTGATTACAATGACCAAATTTCATATTTGATAATTCTTTACTTTATCACATTATTATCTTCATTAAGTTGTTTCCATAATTAAAAAAGAAACTAAAGAAGGATAATTTAACACTTTTACATAAAAAGAGAAGTAATGAATCCCCTAACTCAATTATAAGTTCAAATTTATCTGAGAAAGAATGGATGATCAAGTATCAACTACCATTGATCTTAAAAGAAACCACCTTGAAACTTTTCCACATTAAAACACCATAAAGCTTCACTCAAATATCAACCCTAAAAATAGAGTAACTCCACTAAAAGATTACCTTTATAAGAAAGAAAAAAAAATTATAATACGGATAATATGATAAGAGGGAGTAATTTGATCCAAATTACTTTGAACCCATGATATAAGGTGATTAAATTATCAAAGGAAGTAACTAGAGAGTGGTGAGAGGGATAAGTGTTGACTAGGGTTTGAAGGGATATATTGAAAATTGAACCGAGGGAGTCCCAACACTCTATTTATAGATGAACCCAGAATTGACTCTAACATGACATAGGGACATGGGAAATTCCAATGGTCACTCTATTCAAAAGGTGATCTTATTTCCCATACATTTTAAATAGTATAAACCACTAAATCTCACATGAATTTTGAATAACATTTAAAATAATTGACCGCCACAAAACCTTTCACCATAACATGGTGCAAGGTGTTTTGGACACCCAGCAGGACACCACAACATCCACTATGGCATATGTAAATATCCCTCACCATTTTTACCAACCATGTTAATAACTACAACATAAGGACTCTAACTAGTCGTTTTACTTCTCCCTTGCATGATTAAACTCTCTTTGACCTCACACTCCAACACACCCATCACAATGAATTTTTTGTGTCCCTATTTTAAATAGGAGGATATCAATAAGATCCTTAGAACACTACATCCAACACCCAAGGCATTTCCTCACTTTATGTTTTCTATAGGGATCCCTCAATAAGAAACATGCCCAAAAAAATGAGAATCTCAAGGTGCTCATTTCTGATAGAGAGAACCCCCATGGAACCCAGTGACACCACACCCTTCACTATAGCTAGTGGACTTCCTTATTTCCCATAGGAGAAATACTAAAGGAAAAAATGACTTCTAAAATAGATATCCAAGTAGTTTCACACACCATGGTACACCAAGAACCACACAATTAGCTTCAAAAAATAGAATCCTCAAAATGACCAACTCCAAGTGGCTACATCATAGCCACAACTCAAAATAAGATCAAATAAGTTAGCGTCACACCCACTACAATAGTAGGAGGCCTCAAGATGGCCATAACTTCTCTCTATCTTTTTAAACACCTATGAACTCCCTCTCATCCCCTCCAAGCCTCAAGAAAATGTCAAGGGAGGGATATAAAGAATATACTAACTTAAATTATTCAATTTTGTATAAATTATTCTATTGATTTAGTTTTGGAATCCTTATTTAATCTAAAAATTAATTTTTTTCACACCACATTAATGTGTAACTCCATACATAACCCACAATTTTGTGTTATTCCTCCAAAAATAGAAGCCAAGTGTATTCATGCCTATCTAAATGCATCTCATGAATAAGATATATGAACTTTTCATATAAAGGAATAGAGTTATATAAAATTGGAAGTCTTAATATGAGTAATACCAAAGATATAGATAGTCAACTTACACTTTTCTAGAACAAGATATAATCCTCTTGGCCAGTGGTAAGTCTGATCCAAAGTCCATCTACCTAGGGATACTTTACTCAATAAGAAATTCAATTCATAATATCTCTAACACTTACTACAAATAGACTATACCCAAAAAATATTCACAAGATCATAACTTTAAAGAATAAATTGAGGTTTAGGTAGTTGAAAAAACTAAATTTTATGGATTTGAACTTAGTAGGAAATGAAAGGATTTAAATCCTAGAAGAAATTTATTATATAAATGAAGAATACACATAATTCAAATTCTTTAAAAATTTTATAAACATGAGTGACCAAAGGAATCACTTCTAAATAAATTAATATTTCATAAATTTAAACATGAAATAAACTTTTATGAACTATTTATAAATAAAGGTTTCTATAAATATTTTATGATTAAGTTAAATATTATGGATATTACATAATCTTGTATATACACTTTATATCTACTTTTAATATAAACTCTTTCATATTATTCCTTCAAACTTGATATTTATTATATTTTCAGATAATCCCTCTTTTAAAATAGGTTGATAGGTAACACTTACAAGACATGTAAGACCCAAAATACATTACCCAAAATCCCCAAGATACATGATTGAAGTCCCATATGAACTACTAACTAATTATAGTATATTTTACCATCTTACTGTCATCCACAATCATGGATCCCTGATATCATCTCTTTAGCCTATCATCTTTATCCTATGCATTGCATGGGGCGCAAATCATGAAATTGAAGTTCAATTTCTATTGAGTACCCGGATGTATAGATGATTGTCATGCACCTTATATCTTTTAGTGACCATCATCGCCCCTTGGAATCTCACTGATAGAAGTTTCTCCAGCCAGCTCAGATTCCCCACCTTGATGACCTGAAGGCCCTGCATGAATGGATCATGGGCCCAGTGGCTCGAATGCTATTAAATGTGGACTTAAATACAAAATTAGATAAATATAAATGTTGTTACAATACCCCCCCACTATATTACCTTCAACAGTTCTATATTACCGCTATAGTACTATGAAAATTCTTCCACCACCCAAATTTAAACGTTGGTCTTTGATGTGGGATCTTAGGGATATTACCACTCAGGTAAGCCCTAAACGACCCTATTTAATTTTATTCATTATATGGAATTTTAATTTAACTATATAATATTATTATGAATTATAAAAAATTTATAATACAGTTTATATTATGTAAATTATTTACATTATTTAAATATCATAAACATAAAATTATTTAAACCATATTTAAAAATATTTTTTTAATAAATATTGTACTTATAATTTATGATTAAATCATAGACTATAAGATAAATATTTATTTAAAAACACTTTATATTTTTATACATATAAACAAAACTTTGTTTATTTTTTTAACAGAAAATTTGGTCAGCCATTAGTTGGCCCGTCCAAGAAGTTGTCCACCACAATGATAGCTAGACAAGATCAAGGACAGGACAAAATGAGCATTTAGGGAGGTGTGAGATTTCCTGACTCAGTGAAAGAATGAGGTATTATAGGGAAGAACTCAGTTAGTGGGGTTTAAGGAAGATTTTGGAGAAAGGGCATCACCGTGTGGGGCGATATGAGACTTAATTGAGTGATCTACCATGTGTACTGAGTAGTTATTTCCCATATGAGGCAAAATGAAATGTGGGATGTGCTCTATAAATTCATTTTTTCCTCTCTTGTGAACACATAATGTCATGTATGTAACACCCACTTCTCATGATACGTGAAATCCATGTACAACATATTCAACATGCTCACACTACAACTGATTGTTGCGCATGAACACACGCAATATAAGATGTTCTCAACATCTGTATGGAGTTCCTGAGAACCCACACTATATGTCTCACCCAGTATTCATATTCAAAATTCTAAAAAATTTATATCACACTTGATATCATCCTATATCATTTTATATCACATTTTATATTAATATGGCATATAAACTACTCCTAAGATAGCATTGATACTAAATACTATCACCACATATAATAAAAAAGATGCTTTATTTTTTACTTCTCATGATACTAGTAGTATTATCTAATAACATATACTACTCCTCACCCTCTTGACCACATAAACACATTAACGTGATACCATCAATATAATAAGATCACTAACCACAATGTTATCATATAATGCAAAGCTGGTCGAAGTCAAACTAATAGCATTTCAAAACTGTGTTCTTTTTTTTACAGTGAAAATAACATATTAATACAGTGGGTATAAAGGCACTAATAACACTAATGGTATTTTTAGGATCATTAGATTATCCTAGGAAGCAGAATTAATCCCAAAAACACAGGCCAAATCTACCTAAATAGGAGTAATGTGCATGAAAAAACACCAATAAAAGAGTATACATGATGTGATCTACTGGTGTATTACTTATTCTTCATTAGAATATGGATTGATAATTGTCATATGAGAAATTAAAAATGGTCCCTTTTTTCTATAGGTAATCCACCAGTTGAATAGATCCAAATACAAGCTACGAGGGTTCTCACACACAAAAGGGGCACTAGCACCTCCACGGCATAGTTAGCAGTGAAGGAAAAGAACTTATAATAAACTTGCATGAAACTAATGAGCATCTATAGCATCAAACAAGAATAATCATCTATAAACTCCAATAGGGAAACTCTATTCCCTCTTATAATTAATGCTCCATGTTCTTCATTTCATGAAGATTATTGGTCATCGGTAGTAACATCATATGCTACTTCCCATTGGTGTATATACTCTTCAATAAACACTTAAATGGAGAGATCCATGAATTTAGTAATCCATTATATGGATTTTTAACTAATATAAACCATGCATGAGTATTTTTGTGGGGTCCATGTGGGATTTCCATGCCCATGTTGAATTGAGAGTATCAATGCATCATATGAATGTATATTGCATTTATTATAGACCAAGTTTATATGAATCATATGAATGTATTATCCATGCATCATGTGCATGTAAGTATTCATGAATCACATGCATTTAAATTACATGCATGTATTCTATGCATCATTTTCATGTTTCATTCACCACAAGTATGCATTATACATGAAACATATTCATATAGTAAATATATATCAAACTCTTGTGTATTATTTCAACAGTATAGAAAATATATAGTATCTAATATTGTATTACAATACAATTATATTGTATATTATGCATCATATTCATGTCATAGGATGCATACCTTTTAGTGCACATCCAATAATATGTGTATTGTATTTTGATGATTCTAGTGCCTATATATTCATTTTAATAAGTAAAATATAAATCTATAAGGGTTCATCATGTTTCAAACATTAGGGAATCCAAATTAAAGAGATAAATTTAAATATTCTATCTTCTCTATTAAATATCATTAAATATATACATCATATTATCAAGATTCTAGTGTTGTAAGGATCATTTTAACTTGAAAAAAAAGAGTAAATAAGGTATCGTTGATATTCAATAAATAAAAATTCAAATTAAAGAGTGTATTTTCAATGATTAAACTTATCTCAAAGATATATCACAAATCTTGAATCTGATTTATGAGACTCTTAATATAACACATATATACCATCAATACAAACACAACAATTTATAAAGGCATTGAAAAAAATTATATAAGAATAAGAACATTAATATTAAAATTTCAAGAACAATTTAATTAATAAAATTTTGAATAAATGGGATAATATCAAAAAATAAAACTCATATTCATCAGCTTTATTCATTCTATAGTGATCCTCTCTATCCTATGGTCATCTCCTATACTAATAGAATGAGATAATAAAACTAGGGTTTTTATAAAACCCAAATATATCTATTTATAAATGGAATATATGTGTAATATTATTTACTTAATTTAACTTTTTATTGCTAACAATGAAAAAAATTATCATTAGTATCGGGTCAAATTAAAAATCTTACCCAAAAAGGAAGCACCTCATTTGAGACTCAATGGTGATGTCCATTTTCCAATATGATATTCTGTTTAAGTGGAAATTATAGTTTTAAGCTTACTAAGATCAGGAGGTTGGTTAACTATATTTCATTTCCCAACTTCTCTTTGTACCAAAAAAAGCCATCAAGATGCACAATTTAGCCTTTATTAACCCTAATGACTCTAATGAAATAAAAAATTAAGCCAAAATATGAATTATAGTAAAGTCATTCTTGGTAGGAAACCAATGAAATTATAGTAAAAAATGTAACTGATTCACTTTTGACATCCAAATCAAGGAAGTACCAAAATTACCAAGTATAAGACTTCATTATCTTATCATATAGCAATGCCTCACACAAAATCATAATTTCATGATGGTGATTAAATCTAACAAAAACATGTAATGCTATGAATTCACTATTAGAACTAAAAGTCATGTAGAAAATGATAACATAACTGAAATTTTCATGATCCTAAATTGTTATATGATTATCCAAAAGTATGTTTGTGATTATCCAAAAGTATGTTTGTTATTTTATGTTCATTATTAAATTTTAAAAACTAAAAATTATTATTTTTTCTTGTTTTTCTTTTAAAGTAATATAGAAAAGTTCCAACATTTCATAAAAGTAAAATTTATTGAATTTTTGTTTGTTGAAGATTTTTTAGATTGAAAAGTTTATGAGTCATAAATACCAAATCACATCAGAATCAATGAAGAAAATTATTAACCATAATTTAATATGGTGTATTTATATCAATCTTGTTAGATACATTTCAATTATCATCCATTAATATTTATTTATATTAATTAATTTTGTCATATACAATGGGGTATTATTCTCTTCAATAAATATGACACAATCATCATAATGGTCTAACATTATAGACAGTTTCATGTAATCCATAGTTCTGGTATCTATCTCAACTTGGTCATGTTTTAAATTGAAATTACATTTATCTTGTTAATATATATAACAGTGTCTTCTCATTCTAAATATCACTTTCCCACAGTATAAAACATAATGAATGATTCCTCACTTTTGATTTAAATATCATGCACAAGGAGTATATCTAACCCCCTGTACATTGTTTCACATCCTCATAACCTCCTATACTATGTTCATATTAATAAAAGGTCTTAGAACACATTTCACAATTTTCCTTCATTTTTAAAATCCTAAAAAATAGTGTAATTTATATTATTCAATAGTCTATTTTATCACCACATTTCACATGTAGTAATATTTATGAAAAATTTAAAAAAAATACATTGAATATTAGATAACCTTCAATTTTGTATATGCAATTTATAAATTTACATTGTAAATTTCTTTTGTAATTATATTATTCATATTTACTATGTAAATATACTATGTAAACTTACATTGTAAACTTATTATGTAAATTTACCATGTAAACATGTTTCATTAATTAATTTTGTAAATTATAAATATTTCAATCATAAATGGTATAATTACATAAAAATTACAATTCCACTCAATAATCTTATGATATAATAAATTCATAGAAAAAAATTATATTAAATTTAATTAACATATTTCATTTATATTATTCACGGTAAAGTTATATGAGTTCTATAAAACAAGGTTGTTCATAAACTTTAATATCAAAACAACATCACTATAAATATTTGAAATCCATTTTCAATAAGTTTTAAATGTTCAATCATACTATTCAGCAGTGTAAACATGAAATAAACAAACATGAAACTCAAAAAGTAAAAAAAGTAGTAAATATACACACAAAAACTGATCTTGATATAAAATAAACCTACTAAATACATTTTTAAAGATTTATCCTAAATTAAATAAATATGAGAGATTTTATATAAAACTTTTTCATATGAAATCTAGATATTACAAAAAAAAAGTTTTACCATATAAACAACAACTCTATTGAGGAAAAATCTTTAAAATGAACATTTACTTGGTAAATTGTGGGTGATGTTTACAAAATAAATAGATTTTATGACACTATAAATATTAAAAAATAAAAAAAACTCAATTCTAAATAAAATTATACAAATATAAAATTAATTAAAAATTAATTTGTCAAAATACAAAAAGTAAAAAAAATTAGAAAATAAACTCAATTGTATATAAAATTTAGCAACTAAATAAAAACTAAAAATTAATTATCATAATAGTCCTAGGGTAACTCAATTTATCGATGTAAAAAACAAAAAAAGTAAAAAGTAATCATCAACCTTGTAAAGTAAGCAAAAAAACAAAAATAATAATAAACCTGTTTAAAGATAAAATTGACTTACTCTATATATTATATATAGTAATTACAAAATAAACAAACAAAAGACATTTTATATAAAACAATATCAAAGGAAATTTTTTATATAAAGAAAACGTATATAATGTAAACACTGACTTTACAAAGATAAAATCGATTACATAGTAAATTTATAAAGTTAAAAAGTAAAAAAATTACAAATTAAAATGATTTTTAAATTAAACATATATTTAATTCATATGTAACAAAATTTTAAAAAGTTGATAAGGAAGTTTTTAAAGTAAAAATTAAATCATTATAGAGGGGATTTATAGGGAAAATTATATGAAAATTACTAATATTATTTAATATTGATATTTGATAGTAAATTTACATGATTTTTACACATAAATGACCATTATAAACTTGCATATCAAAATAATATAATAAAAAATGGGTGGTGTTGAATTATGTAATAAAACCTAAATTTATTATATCATTGTAATCA
The DNA here is from genome assembly GCA_963277665.1 of Viscum album. Classification (NCBI taxonomy): domain Eukaryota; kingdom Viridiplantae; phylum Streptophyta; class Magnoliopsida; order Santalales; family Viscaceae; genus Viscum; species Viscum album. The sequence continues at coordinate 1,423,468,413 of OY728156.1, read as the reverse complement.
TCATTACAAAAAAATTGTTGTTCCACTTGGATTGGTACAACCACACTAAAAGAAGGGTGGATCAATGTGGTCCACTTCCACCAATTTAAACTCATTCTATTTATACCTATACACCTATTAGGGTGAATAAATCTCACTTTTCCTTTTCTCACTTATACTGAATGCATGCACTGGTAAAAAATAAAATCAAAAGAAAAGGCTACTCAAATATTTATGAGTAGGAACCAATATTCATATTCACATGAAAGAACTTGTGATAATTCGGTAAAGCAATTTTTCTTGAAGATTAATTAATGGTTTGAAATCAAGTCTCTACTGGAATAAATAAAAATATATCACCTTACTTGATCTTAAAATAATATTAAAATGGATATCTATCTTATTATCTTACATAATAGTCACTTTGGACTATCCCACTTCTCCTATATGAACATTGACACATGTGACAATAAATGGAATTATAGTCAAACTATCTATCTTATCTTATTCATATTATTCTTTAATTAATAGAATAAAATAAATTATAGTACTGTTGGAACACTCTATTTTCCTTCAACACTAAAAATTATTAGAAGTATTAGAAGTTTAGTCTTTCTTTTCTTCTTCCTTTTATGGTAATAATATTCAATAGCCAGTGCACATCGGTTTTTCTCACTATCACTTTTTCTTCTTCTTATATTTTACTCAACTTGACCACATGAAAATTTCTTTATATTAAAATATGGAAAAATTCTTGAAAAAATTATATATCATGATCTCTACACTTGGTTCTCAAATAGTATTACAATATTAAAATTCCAATTATATTAATTATTTAAATCTTAAAAAAAATTAGCAAAAAAATATTTATTTAATCAAAGATGTAATCTTTTTCTCACCATGAATTATGTATTTATCTATATGGATAATTATTTCCTACAATAATAAATTAATTTCTCTATATTTTTTCCCAAAATTATTTATTATTAATTCTTTAAAATATTCATCTTATTATTTTCCTTATTTTCTTCATAATTTCATAAAACCCATAGTAGATACTCCACAATTTTATGATTTAATGCAAAGAACTAATGTAATATAAAGCCTCAATTTACAATTAAATATACATATCTATATCTAAAAATCATATCATCTCTAATAACAATTAATTTTATTTTTTTTATTTTTATTTATTGAATAACATTAAAGAATAAACTGATTTAGTCTTTCCTTTCTCCTCAAAAACCATATATAGAATCTTACATACCATTAGAATGGATCTTATATATCCATTATATATTGGTAATTATAATTAAATACCATCAATTAAATCTTATATATTTTTTGGAGAATATTACACATCTTTAGAAATATATTATACATCACCTAGATGATCATATGTTATAGTTTTGATAACTGAATTTGATCTCAAACAGCTCTGCATCTTCCAAATTTATTTTGTTGAATCTCTTTTGGAATTTCTATAATTCTCAAAAATTCATATTCTAGAATTATCTTACATCTTAAACTATTACCACATAAAAATCCATATTCTAGAGTTATTATTACATTTCACCAATTTATTATAACAGGGCCTTCAAAAACTTCTAATTATTCTGACATAACATCATTTCTATAGTATTAATCTTTCAAGGCTCAATTTATATGATGTTAATATGATATATCTCTAGATTTATAGATTTAATATCATGCATAAATTTTTTTATTCTACTATATTTTTTGATACCTCAAAGTTAATCATATGTATATTTGTAAATTTGGAGTTAATTCTATATATAAAGAGTTAACAATTCACAGATAATATAACTAAAATTATAAAAAATACACTTCTATAATTCTACTCAAACTTCTTAACTCAACTCCAAACATCTTCATAAATTCAAATTTGATTCAAAATACTTTAAATAACCTAAAAAACATCAAAATTTACCAAATATTTTTAACTCAATTTTCTAATTCATTTAGAATATATATAAATTACATACACTCAAAACATATTCAGAACTAATTTCCAATCACTTCTCAAATCTTTTAAAACAATTAATTAATTAAATTTTTCATTTAATTTAATTGAAAAAATATTTTAAATAATTATTCCACTATCTAAAAACCAATAATTCTAATGCATACTCAACAAAACCATCAATAATATGCCTCTAATCAATTTCCAATCAATTCAACACCTATTTTATCTCTAACTAAATTCCTACCAGTTTCAATCATATTTATAGAGAAATAATATTCCATAGTATTAATACTCAATGTAAATTCTAATTAACTTCTTCAACCATTACCATATTTGAAAATATATCTAATAATATATTTAATGGAATCATCTAATATAGACCTTTCCCTTTGATTGATAATATTACTTTATAAATATAAACCCAACATGAGGGTAATTAACTCTTCATCTTATGATCACAAATTCTTAGGTACTTCAAAATCCTTCCAAGATATACTCCTCAACACATATTGAAATCAATTCTTTTTGAAAAAAAATTAAAATTTTACTAATTGGTTAAATAATATCCCCATTTTGGCTTATTTTGAATACCCATATAGAAAATGAATTTCAACAAGTTTCAATTATTTTATTCTCTACCCATTATTGAAAATTAATATAAAAGTTGATACCAAATTATTAATTTATCAATTTATCGCATATATGTCTACCTGATCCATGCTTAGTGTAGAAAACAAGAGTGGCTAATCAATTTACCTACACTTGAAATTCATGACTATGTATTCCTCATATTATTCTTATTTTTCTTAACATTAAAATTCAAATTTATCCCCCTTAACTAAAGAAATCGGTCCTTCAAAATAAGGATAAAAATATGTGACAAACATACCTCTACAATGACTTGCTTAAGAAATTTCTAGAAATTTTAGATTCACATGGAATGATATATTTTTTGGATGATTTATCATACATTATAAATCACCCTCCCCCCCCCCTCAAGGGTATATTCTTATAAATTCTTCATCAAGGATGATCTCTTCATCAAATAAATTCTAAGATAAAAACTGTAAGGAAAAATTCCAAAATTCATTTCTCAAATTTTTTTTAAAAATTTCATAGCTTGGTCATAATTATATCTCTTCATTCTCATGAATTACCTTTAATTACCTACACAAATAAAACCAACACAGTGAATATAGGAATTTTTTAGGATGTCAAAATATTATTAATGATAACCTAAGGTCTAAGATTTGTTTCTAAATCCAATAAATCTTTTTTATCTCTATTAATGTTATAACTCGTCATGCTTGCTTCTTTTTTTTCATATTAGTAAATTCAAAGGGTAACATGATCATTTTTTATTTTTTATCTATCTATATATGTGGAACTCCCTTATTTACATTAGTCATTAAATCATATGATCTTCTTAGTTCTAGCTTCATCTTCTTCAATATTTTTTTTCAATCTAGAAATATGATCATGAAAACTTTTGAGACATGTCTATCTTTCTTTCACCTTCCCCATAGGTTCTCATGAACTCTTATACCACGTTATTTTATAATTATCTATTTAAATTTGAATTCTTATTCATATAAAATTTATTATTTCTCTATAGAAATTTAATTCTATTCTATTTCCTTTTTCTTTCTTTCCAATTCCAATTGCATTGGACAAATAATAATGCACTTTTTAGAAACATACTTAGATTCCTAGGATCTTTCACATGGTCACTCAAAGATTTCTTTAGCCAAAATGATCCTCTAATTTACCTATTAGATTTATTATATTTTTATTTCTTTAGCTTCATCCATTAATATTGACCTCCATGCCCGATTTAAAATGGTCATTTTGGTAACCTTTTCTTCCAAAATAAAACCATATTCTACTTCTTTGTGTAATATATTTATTAATATTCTCATGTGTATTCTTCTCAACATTGTTATTTTACTTATAACACAAGGATAACCCACAATACTTATCTTGATTTATTCTCACTTTAGGTGGTATCCTTTCTTCAAAATATTTTGGAACATGCTTGGTTAATTTTGAACAGCATAATTCTCCATTGTAACCAATTTGATTAAAATTTATATATAATTTATCTATGATTCCAAAAATGCTTCAAAAAAACACATTTTTATCATTTTTTAGGTACTTTCCATCATATCAGCATTTATATCCATTTATATAAATATTATATGACTTAAGAGATTGAAAAGTTATAGAAATAACAATATCCTTGTGTAGAAACCATGAAAAAAACTAGAAGTGGTTGATAAACCATGATATTATTCTTTAAAAAATAATATACCTAAATCTAGAAGTTTTTTGTTTTGTTTTTTATCATATTTTGAGGTGAAAATTTGTATACACTTGATTCCATCCACATTTAATATATTAGTGGGTTTCTCATGATTTTTATCAATATAATTTTGTCCATATTTTTTATTATAACCCACATTGCATATAAAAAAGTAATGAAAAAATAATTTTCTATAATAAATGGAACCTTTTTATTTGATCATGAATTTTATTTAGCATCGGGTGTCCTCAATCGCCTATTGACATAAGATAGAGGTATTTTAGCAAAAATATCCTCCTTTAAAGAATGTATAGTCGAAACTCTTTTATAATTAGTTTATAAAGACTTGACTTGAACCACTTATAAATTTTCCAATTTCAATTCAAGCTCAAGACACTTTATATTAAGATAACTTTTTTATCTTTAATTGACTTATGCATTTACTCATATTCCCTTCTTATTTTATCAACATGATCTTCATGCACCTTGTTCTTATCTTACAAGGAATTATCAAGATCCTTTACTCTATTTATTTTTATTAATTGATCATCATTTACAACAATGGTTTTATCCAATGAATAGAACTCTTCCTCAATTATTTTATTTAAATGTTTGTTGTCTTGAATTATTTTTAGTAGAGCCTTCTCAATTTTGGAAGAAAATTCTACAATAACTATATTCGTATTAATTTTAGACTAAACATATCTGGTGAAACTTAAACATGTTAACACCTTTTCTTCTAGTGATTACACCAACCATTCATTATCTATTTCTAGTTGGGTGATCGCCTTCTTTATATATTTAAAAAAGAAACAAATAAATGTGAAAATAATTTTTGAACACTTATATAGGTTAATTTCAAAAACACATATGATTAAACATATAAGTCCTTTATATCTTGATCCTCCCCACTTATACTTGGTTATTTAATTAGACAATCATTGAAAGAAATATCAGTTACTTATTCCTATGAAAAAATTAATATAGAAGTGTTTTCCATATTCTTAATTGTGTATTTAAACACTAAATCTTCTCCATCTATGATAGGTATTATTTATTCATAAATAAAACATATGAAAATTGATCTTACTTCCTATTTAAAAAAGTTATATTCCTTTTGCATCATTTTAATTTCCTTTTTTCTATTATTTAGAGTCTTTGATGAGAAAGAATTTAGATTAACAAATGAAAAATATTCCCCAACTCCACACTTCATGTTTCCTTTAATAAGAGAAACTCAAAACTTTATATCATTAAACCATTCAAATATTGAGAATCCAATAAGAGGTGGAACCTAGAGTTATAATACAAATATTTTAATTGTATTATAAATATAGAGAAGAAAAACTACAAGAGGGGTGTAAATTATTGTAAAAAAATGACTTGTAATTTTATTCCACCTAATGGTTTGAGTTGAACAAAAATTAAATATTCCAATAAAAACATAATTTATCATGGTAAAAAATTATAAATGTAATATAAATTAAAATAATTGGAAGATAATAATACCTGAATAATTCACGGTGGAAATTTAGGTTTTTGTAAATTCACAATGTCCAAAAATGTAAGAACACAACAAAAATATAAATAATATAGTTTAAAAAACAATGTGTCCAATAAGTATCATAATACATAAACTTCTAAAAATGATATTATAAAACCAAACTTTTATCCAAATTGTATAGGGGATATTTGAACCAAATACAAGGTATCATATATTTATATCCTCTAAATCCCTTAAGTATAAACCTTTTAGAAGGTTTATCTATCCATCAATCCTAAAAAACCCTAGATCGAGCCAATAAAAACAAGATTTGTCTTCATATCCCCAAAATCCATCAATCCTGAGGGATTAGAAAAAAATATTATCTTTCTATCCTTATAAGGCCTCAATAATGTATGATCATAATAATAATGCATATGGTGGAAAATTTAAAGGATATTTATAATGAAAAACCTCACAAATGGTTGCTCTTATCAAAACACTCAAAAAAAAATATTACACTAATTAGAATCACTCTAAAAAATAAGTAGTTTCACAAATTCAAAATGACTAGTTTCTTTTAGAGTATAAATTTTCCTTCCTTTATTCCTTAAATTTTCTGTCTTATTGATAGATAAAGTTGTAACAAGATTAAATGGTCAAATTTTGAATTTTTTGGATCTATTATAACTATATCGAAATCTTTAAAATCATTTTCCAATAAACTCAAAATTATTTTTCATATTACTATAACATTAATTTTTTCCTATATATACTTACAAAATTTAGTGAATTTAATTTGAAATAAAACATTAGTTCTTAGAATTTTAACATTTCAACTTAAAGTTATGGAACTAGATTTACCAGAAAATTATTATTTACAATAATAAAAAGTAAAATAAAACATCAAGTTACACCAAGTTATTATTAACTGTATTTTTATTTTTAAAATAAAGGAGTAAATTATTCATTAACTCAATAATCTCCCCCTTTTGAAAAGCATAAGAAATATAAAAAAATGAAAGCATCACTGAATTTCAAATAAATATTCCCTATAAGTTCTAATTATTCCCCTTTACTCACAAATTTTAAAAAAACTCATTAATTATAAAATATATAATTAAAATAAGTCTCCCCTATTATTAAATGAACTAAATACTATAAATTTCTCTTTTAAATAAATAAAATATAATCGATATTCAAAAAAATTACTTCTTCATGAAAAATTTAAAATATATTCATTTTTTCTATAATTATCCCATAATAAAAAAGAAAAAAAACCTCAAATTTCTTGTAAAAACTTTGATATTTTAAAAGAACACTATGTTTGATAGAATATACAACATGAAACACATATCTTAAACAAACCATGAAATATTATTATTTTATGATTGTAATAACATAACCATTGAATTATAGGGTAAGAATATATGTAATTGAATTGTGAAACATATAAAAAGGTCCTAATCAATAAAAATTTATTATAAAATTATTATTAAATAAACACATAATTTTTTTTGAAGTCATTTTATTCTTCAAAAATACTTTTTTTAAATGGTTTTTATTGGTTTTGTGGGGAAATGTTATTATTATTTTTTAGAATTTTAGAATTATTATTTGGTAAAAATTATATCATGTTTGAAATCATCATACCAAAAATTTATCATCAAGAAATTTTTGTATTTTTTGAAAAGATTAATTTTTTAGTGAATAGTAAAAAATAGTCATTTTTATTTTAAACTATATTTTTATTTCAATCATTTAAAAAGTTTCATTTTATTTTAAAAATGTTTAAAAGTAAAATTATTTGTATTATGTTATTAATAATTAAATTATTTTAATTGGAATCAATTTTACTGTTAAATTTGGTATAAAAACATGTTTATAATTAAAAATACATTTTTTTGAAAAAACTATTTTTTGTTGTGTTTTGCATTTTTATCAAAAACTAATTTCGGGAACTTATATAATTTGAATATTGAAAAATGGATTCCATATTTCAAATAATTAGGTTCAAATTTTTTGAATAGTTCCCTTTTACTTGATGTCATTATGAATAGTAAATGTGGTAAATATTTCTCACCTCAGTAAGGATAAAATTTCTAAAATATGGTTAAAACCATGAGATATTATCTCAAAATCAACACAAAACTTCTATTTATTCCATTTTATGGGATACATTATACAATATCCGTTTCAAATTTAAATATATGGGACTTTGGATCTATTTTAAATTGATAATGAAATTTATATTATTTTAAGTAAATAAATTTCCAAAAATTCTACTCTCTTGACTTTATTATCTCTAAAAAATTTACGTGAGGATAAAATGATGATAATTTATTTATAAATTCATATTTTAAATATTAATTTTTTTATCATGGTAATTTATTTTTAATTTTTATTTATATAATAATTACCTTATATTATTATATAATGATGACATGGTGCTTGTGAAAATAGTAGAAAAATCTTGTAAATGATATTAAAAACACAAAAATTAATGTTTTTTGGGTAATTTATATTACCAAAATAATTTAATATAGGAATAAAAAATATTAGGTATGTGTTAAAGGTTTATATATGAATTAAATTACTATATTTATGAATTTAAATTCAAATTAAGTGAATAGTGTCAAAAATGACATTAATGGTATTTTATAAAAAAATAATATATTATTAAATAATTTAAAAATAATAAAAATATTTAAATAGGACAAGTAAGATTATAAATTGCATAAAATTTTATCCCTTTTCCATTTATGATCTAATTTTTACCTTAAAAGTAAAATCATAGCCCTTTAATATTGAAAAAGTCATTACTGTATTTAAGGTTAAAATTGGTTAATGAAAGGGTTAAACTAAAATATAAGGTTTAAAATGACACCAAGACCTATTAAAATTTCATTAAATGGTTATATTTTGACCATAGACTATTTTTATTCTAATTTTTGGTTATTTTAAGCATTATACTTGATAAATACATTATTTATATTTAAATCTTTTATATAATTCCAAGTTTGTCCTTTCCCTCCCTTATAAAATGACACACCCCATTTCTCTACTTTACACCACTTTGAGCCATCTATGTTGACCAAAACCCAACCAATTATCTTCTAAAAATTCTCATACATAATTTATAGGCATTTTTCTTCTTAAAATTATATCCCAATGGTCTTTAAGAAGGTATTTAAAGGAGGCCTATAGAAGAAGAGGTTAACGTCCAACCTGACCTCTTTAAATTTATTTTTTCTTATATATCCTCTAAATAGATGGTATTTATCATAAAATAATAAATTAATTATCCAAAATAAGCTAACATTTTATTATGATTATGTAACCACCATTATTCACCCTATTTTTCATCAAATGGGAAGTGAAAGTATCACTCATGCGTGCGTGTGAACTACTGCCTCCACATAGTGATACAATTAATTTTCCAACACCGCCTTTCATAGTTGGTTATTATGACGGTTTTAAATTTTATATATTATATTTATGATATAATTATTCTTTTGTAACTATAATATCATATCTGTCTTCTTACCTTCTAATCAGTTGGAAAATGATAATGTCGGTTGTGCGTACGTGTGAACTACCAACTCCACAAAGTGATGCGATTTTTTTTTCATTTATGCTTTTAATGGATTTTAATTAGGATATATTTAATGAATTTATATGAAATATATGATATAATAATGTTTTTTTAATGTTGAACTGTTATTTACCTTTCTTTCATTCCATCCATCGAAAAGTGAATCCAGCATTCATGTGTACGTATGGACTACCATCTCCATGAATGGTGTAATTCATTTTTATATATATATATATTTTATGGATGAATATAAATATATATAATTAACATATATGATATTTATATCGTTATTTACCTTTTTTATATGATGGAACAATCATCAAATTATAAGTACCAGAACTACTAAACTCAAATTCCTAGGAAAAAAATAGTTAACACACAGAAACAATGATTTTAATAAGTAATTATTATTAAATTAGTTTTAAAATGTTATAACTACATTATATATTATATTATAAGTATTTTCATAATTTTTTAATATAATTTTTTAAAAAAATTAAATTTATTATATACGATTTTAGAGCTCTTTCAATATAATTCAAACTTGATTTAAGGGATTTATGTTACAATCTCATTGTTTATCAAAAGTGTTTATGATTAAGTTTACAATAATAAAATTTTATAACCTATATCTCAATAATCCCATTATTTTTTTTAACTCTTGTTATTTATAGTGATTAAATATTTTCCTCTCTTTAAAAATCAATATATCTAAAGAATGGTTTAATGAAAATAGACTTTATTTCTCACTTAAGTCAAAAATCCTTTTTATTCCATGCCGATATTTTCTAAAAATGTTTTCAATAATGTTTTTAATATTATACTATAATTGTTTAAATATATTTTTACCCATTTTTAAATTTTTTAAAAATGTCTTAATATGAATATTTTTGTTTTTTTTCAAGGGAGTTACTTTTGACTCTTTACCAAAAATGTAAAAGGAATATTTGTTTTAAAGTATATAAAATGAAAGGAATTTCCCACTCTTATAACCATTCGATGATTTGAAGCTTCATTTATAATATTTCAAGGTAATTTTGAAAAAAATCATTAATATTTGGGAAATTTTATATTTTAAATAAGTTATTTCAAAGTGAAAAGTTTATTTTCCTCAATAAGTTTTTTAGTTATCTTTTAAATGAATTTTTCATCTATGATAACATCCAATGATGTTACTTATACTTTACTAGGAATATGATCCAATGATACCCAATTTAATTATTTTGGTAGTTTATGATGATGATTATTTAAGGATGATTCTATGAAATTCATTTCTTTTCACATGTTAATTGAGTTATGATAAAACATTTATGAAACTCATTACTTTTCTATGGGTTATTTTATGGTGAAATGATTAAATATTTATCAAAACCCATTTAATTTCCATAGGTTCCACTATGATGAATGTTTTATGATATTTTGGCTCACATATGTATTATTTTCATTATCTGATGGGTGGGATTGGAATTATATATCCCTCCAATTCACTGGGTAAAGATAGACGTCTCATGAGAGAATAAATAATAAAATGAGGAGTGAACCCATTTCATTATGGTACTTTTTCCATTATGATAGTCTTGGGAGTGAACCTTGAATAAGGATGTAATGTAATGGTGATTTAACCCAATCTAACATGATAGTCTTCCTAGTGATCCTTGACTAAAGAGATTATTTTTTATGTTTATTTGTATACCAAAAACTTATGTCATATGCCAATTTCATGCTATCATAGCTCATGTTCTTTGATTCCTTTATGAATCATTTCTTATGAACTGCCATGCTTTATTCCATGAATCAAGATTTTTATCTATGATATGTGTATTATGGTTTTTAAATTATTAATACCATGTACCCATACCCTTATTCTCATGTTAAGCTGGAGTGATCATTGATATCTCCCTTGTTTACCCTTACTGAATATCTGATCTCACCCTTTATAATGTTTTCCTTTCTTCGGGTTATAAAGAAAATTTTTAAGTATGATATTTTTAATAAGTGTGTTAGATATAAATTGTTTAGTGGGTGATGATATAGATATTGTATGAATAATTATTTTATGTATCTAAGTATCCAAATACAATAAACCTATATTATTCTAGTGTGAATCATAATGTTATGTATTAAATATTAATAAAATAAGATGTAATATTTATGTGTAAAAAGTATGGGTCACTATTTTTAATATCATAGTAGGGTTTAGTTAATAATTATAAACTAGGATGAAAAAACTTTAGTGAGAAGCCAAGGGATAAGCCTAAGTATATGATAAAATTATAAATTCTTAGTAATAAAGAGATTATGTGGTGTTCCTAGAAATAAATATATCTATGAGAACTATAAGTGGATATGATTTTGGTACCAATGTATCTAGGGGTAATAATCCCAAAAAGAGTTGGTTTAAGTATATCTTGACCATAATTATGGTGTGCAGTGAGTATTCCCTTAATGTGCACCTAGTTTGACACTCCCTGAGGAAATTATTGGGTTAATACGCATTTTATTTATGAACCATTATGAAGGATTAGAATATATGATAACTAAGTATGTCCTGGGTTAAACCTAAAGTTTCATAGATTAAAAATATGGTTTTGTGATTTAGATATCCTATAAATTATTTTTCATGATTATGTGGTTTCCCACTATGATTATTATTTCTCACACTATACTTTTTGGTTTTAGATAATGGTTAGAACTAGGAATATTCATGTTAATGCTAAATGCAACAGATAATGGAATAATTTCCCTCATGAGAAACCAAATGAAACAGTAGATGAAATGTGAAACCTTGTGATTATTCCTAATCATCTATCATGTTATATGATTAATAATCTCAACTTGGGTGAGTTTCCTAAAACACCTAATAAGTGAAAGATATATTTTCATGATGACCTTGGAGGAAATAATATCTAGCTTCCTACCTGTCAATAAAATGGGCAAAAGCACTCAAGGGAATGTATTAAAGGGATGGAAAGATTTTTCCCTATGTAAATTAAGGAAAAATAGAAAGTAATTATTAAGGAAAAATGAAGATATTAATGGAGGGATATGAAGTTCATTGTAAGGAAACATGTATAGTTAAATGCATTTTGTGTAGTGAATATGGTAATTATCTGAGATAATGTCCTAATCCAAGGTTTAACTCCTAGAACAAGGAAGGAACTATGTTATGCCAATAATTGAAGTGGAAGGATTCAAGTGTTTATGTATTGTTATTTGAGAATTATATTTTAGAAGTGATTCATCAAGTATTTTTTGGTTATAAGAATCATTAAACTTCTATGGATTGTTCTAAAGAAACATACACTAAGGATTTTCAAGAATATGTTGAATGTTACTGATAATCTAGAAAATTAATTTATTGGTAAGGTGATATTTTATTGAAAACAAATGACTGAGTAATAGATAACCTTTATTATGTATCAGATGCTGAGATAATAATTTTTAGTTGGGATAAGGATATAATTGATATTGATAAAGAAAATTAGTTAGTATTGATGACTTTGGAATTAATTAGTGATTTGATGATGAAGTGATTTATATTATTTTTAGTGTTTTTAATAAATTTTTGGATTTATGGAATATATTCAATAGTCTGTGATTTTATATAAGGAATAAGGATAGAGTTAATTTTTTTAAGTAGTTATGTTTTCATATAAGTTTAAAATAAGAATTATGGATATCTTCATAGGTTTATAAGTTTAAAATTGATTATATGTTTATATCCCTAGACACCACTTTTGGGGTTTTATGTAATAAGAATACTTTTAAACACATTTATTGAGTTTTGATAAATTTTTTAGGTATATTTAACCTTTAAGGTTAACATGTGAAAAAAGATTTTTGATGAAGAATGCCTTTACATTTTTTAGACATAAGTTTAAAGGTATTGATAACCTTTATGATTTGTATGATCTTTAATTTTGGGGTAATTATGGGTTATTAAAATTTGGGAACATATGTTTTACCATATAAATAAGCATGGGATTGAAAATAAATTTGGTGATTAAGTGATTAATGTTATTTTGGAATAAGATAATTATAATTTTTGGGTAAATTATATGATTAAGGTAAATAGAAATACTTTTGGATAGGATGGTATTTATATTTTAGGAATAAAGGTTGAATTATCTTTTCAAATTATATATGATTTTATTTTTCTATTATGGTGATTTAGGTTATTTATAAAAAATGAATATTATATTTATGAGATTATATGATTAGGGAATATTTATTTTTGTTATATGACATTATGAGTGACTAATGTTGATTAGAGATACATGTTATATTAATTTAAGAATATTATATTATGTAATATTTATATTATTTGGGTTTCAAACCTGATCAGGAATATTTTGATAAATTTTAAGGATAGTTATTTATGGAATGATCTAAGTTGAACCTTTGGGGTTATTGCTGAATTTTAGAGATTAATCCTTCATAGGAAGGTTTATAAATTTTGAATATTATATTATATTGTGCTATTTTTTTGGTTTTGGTTAATATATAAATATTGGAGTAATGTATTGTATCTTTTTTTGGATTATGTGATTCGTTAAAAGTTTATTTTAGTTCTTTGGGCATGAAAGAATCATCTTCAAAACTAATCATTTTGATAAAATATGAGATTGTCATAGAAAATGATTAAAATCTGAAATTACACTTGTTACGTAAGTATAATTCCATGTTTCCTTGGTCTAGATAGAAAAAAATTACTCAAATATTGAAAAGGGATCTTTAAACAAAAAAATTATCCTATTATATTCATTTTTTATGAATAGAGGTCTTTTTTGCACCCCGTTGATTTATTTTTTTGTGGTCATTAACTTTCTCATAATAATTAACATTATTGTGATTAGTTTTCTTTGTCACTCTCCATCATTATTTATAAATTACTTAAATTTGGGTTTCTATTCATATGCATTCTATAAGAAAAATGTCTTGGGGACTCGACCCCGCGACCGGCGCCCCATACCCCATCCCCCTACCACCCCAGCCACCTGCAGGGGGGGATTTATAAATTATTTTTTTACTCCAAGTCTATATTTTTAAATCCTGATATTTTTTTCCTATTTTTAAACCCAGTTATGTGTTATTTCAGATGAACATCTTATTTCCATTTCCCTCTTTATAAGAGGGAGTTTTATTAACACTTTTTACAATGAGGGTTTTCAAAAAATTGATTTTCAAATATCAAACCCTAGATTAACTAGAACAAGTTAAAATTAAAATTAATTAAAATTATTAAGGGGTATAATGTAACACAATGATATTTTAAAAGAATATTATGCTTGAGAACATATGCAACACGCAACACCGAGCTTAAATGAACCATAAAATACTATTATTTTATGATTATTATGAAATAACCATTGAATTTATAGGTATGAGCTTTAGTAACTAAATTATGAAATATATATATAGGTCATAATAAATAAAAAATTATTATTAAATTATTAAGAAATAAATACTCAATTTTTAGTAAAGTCATTTTGTTCTTCAAAAACACTTTTTTTTCAAAGATGGTTTTTATTGATTTTTGTGAGTGAATATTACAATTATTTTTTGGAACTTTTAGAATTATTATTTTATAAAAATGATATAATTTTTTAAATCAAAATATAAAAATTATCTTAGGTTGAATTTTTTTTATTTTTCTAAAATTATTGATTTTCTAATGAATAGTTAAAAAATACTGATTCTTATTGAAAACTGTATTTTCGTTTCAATCATTTAAAAAGATAAAAATAATTAAAAATAATTTTGAATTAAAATTATTTCTATTATATTATTAATAATCCAATTAAGTTCATTGGAATCAATTTTATGGTCAAATTTGGTATAAAAAAATGTTATACTTAAAAAAATAATTTTTTCTCGAAAAACTGTTTTTCGTTACATTTTGTGTTTTTATATTAAATTAATTTCATCCAATTATATGAATTTACTATTGAAATATTTATTTCATATTTATAATTAGTAGTTTCAAATTTTATAAATAGTTCCCTTTTATTTTTGGCCATTATAAATAATAATCGTAGTAAATAGTCACCTTGGTAAAGGTAAAATGGGTAAATCAGGTTAAAATCATGATATAAGGTCTCAAAATCAATAAAACACTTGCATTTATTTCATTTTATTGAATAAATCAGACTATATATATCCCAAATTATAATATATATATATATATATATATATATATTTTAGATTCAATTTTCCCTTGATAATGACATTTATATTATTTAAAGTAAAGAGGATTCTAAAATTTCACACCCTTGACTTTAATATCTATAAAAATTTTACATAAAAATAAAAAGAGGATCTGTTAGGTTATAAATTTTTATTTTAAAGATAATTTATTTTTTTATCATGATATTTTTTTAATTTTAATGATTTATTAATTACTTTAAATACTTACATAACACAAATAAGGTGTTTATGTAAGCAGTAGAAAAATCATATAAATGAAATTAAAATCTCAAAAAGTAATATTATTTGGGTGATTTATAGTTCCCCCATGAATTTAATAGACTCATAAAACAAATTAGGTGTGTTTTAAAGGTTTATATTCTAATTAAATTATTATTTTGATGTCTTTAAAGTCAAAATAATTGAATAGTGTCAAAAATGATATTACTGATATTTTATGAAAAATAATGTTTTGTTAAATTATTTAAAAAACATAAAAACATTAAATAAGACATTTATGATGATATATTGTATAAAATTTCATTATATGTCCATTTATGAGCCAATTTTTACCTTATAAGTAAAATTATAACCCTTTAAGATTTAAAAAGTCATTGTTGTAGTTAGGGTAAAAATTGGTTAATAAAGGGGTTAACCCAAAAGATAAGTTTAAAATAACACCAAAACCTATCTAAATTTTATTGTATGATGATTTTTTGATCATATAATATTTTAATTCAAATTAATATCTATTTTGAATCATTATACTTTAGAAATTCATTAATTATATTCAAATCTTTTAAGTAATTCCAAGTGTGTCCTTCACCTCCCTTATAAAAGGACACCCCTCCTTTATCTTATTTAAAAAAATTGTTCCATATATAAAAAAAACCTAAATTATTATCTTATAAAGTTACCTATACATTAATTATAGGTTCTGGTATTCTTAAAATACTAGATAGTAGTCCTTGAGAAGGGATTTAAAGGAGGCTTACTGAAAGAGAGGTAATTGTCCTACCTGACCTCTTTTAATTTATTTCTTCTTATACCTCATCCAAAAATGTGATATTTATCATAAAATTAAAACTTATCTTCCTAAATATACTTAAATTTTATTATTATTATGTAACCACTGTTATTTACCGTCTCTTCTATCAAATGGGAAGTGAAATATCACTTGTCCGTACGTGTGGATTGTCGCCTCCATTCAACGATACAATTCATTTTCCATCACCATATTTAATGGATGGTTAGTATGATGGGTTTAATGTTTATATATGATATTTATTAAATAATTATTATCCTATAATTATAATATCATATCTACTTTCTTACCTTCCAATCCATTGGAAAATGGTAATGTCTCTTGTGTGTATGTGTGGACTACAACCACCACAAAGCAATGTGATTTATTTTCTATTACTGCTTTACATGGATGGTAATAAGGATATATTTAATGGATATATTTAATATATATATATGAATGATATTATATAATAATGATTCTATAAAGGTGAATTATTATTTAACTTTATTTTTTTCCATCGGTAAAAAAGTGAAGAAAAAAACGATCATGCGTAAATACGGTCAATCGTCTCCATGAACGGTGTAAATCGTTTTTTATCTATACATTTTATAAATGACTATAAATATATATATAATGAATTTATATTAAATTTATATCATGATTAAAAAAATATATTATGGAACCATTATCAAAGTAAATTACCAGAACTATCGAACTGAAATTCTCATGAAAACGAAATAGTTAACATCTGGAAATGATGATTTTAATAAGGAATTATTCATAAATGGGTGTTAAAATGTTATAAGTGGATCATATATGATATTATAAGTATATACATGATTATATAATATAATTATAATAAATTTAAATTTATTATATAAGATATTAGAAACCTTTAGAAGTAAGTCAAAATTAAGTTAAGATATTTAGGTTACAATCCCATTATTTATCGATATTGTTTATGATGAAGTTTTTTATGATGAAATTTTATGACCTATCTCTCAATAATAGCATGAATTTTATCCTACTATATTTATTTATTAATATTACATGTTTTCCTTTAATTATCTTCTCTTTGAAAACTCAATATACATAGAGAATTATTTTAAGGAAACTGACTTTATTTCTCTCTTTGATTGAAAATATTTTTTATTCTATGTCTATGTTTTTAAAATGTTTTCTAGAATTTTTTTACTATTATTATATCACTAGTAAAAAATATATTTTTCATTAAAATTTCTTCAAATTGTTTATTTATAACTGATGTAATAAACTCTTTTCTACGTCGGTTATTTCATAACCGACTTGCAAAACATAGGTCCTTTATTTTCAATGTCAGTTATCTAGTAACTAACATTGAAAAAACCATATATAACATTATTTATTTAATAAATGACATGATAAAGGTAATTTTCACATTGGTTATTAAATAAAAAAAATATAAACCATTTAAATTTTTATGAAACATCATGTTGACTAATTTCATGGTTATTCTTTCTCACGAAAGCGGTCTCTTTTCTCTCACACGACAAACACTAAGTCTTAATTATTCAATACTATAGACTCTAATCTAATTAATTTTGAATTAACACTATCATACACCTTTATATATCATCTCTCACTACTTTTACTCTCTATGCACTATATTTTTATTCTCTTTAGCTTCCCATTCATCCCCCATCTGGTATATATTTTTGGTTCAAGTTTATTAATTGAATTTTTTCATCAATGTATGTTTTAATTGATGAATGTTGTTTTGGGATTTTTTTTTTCTTGAACAATCTATACCACCCATAATATTTTTTCATATATTCTTTATTTTTATTTTTTGTACTAATTATTTGTGTATCTGAGATATTTTTTAATTAATGTATGATTTTTTTGAGATTAAAGTTTTATTAAATGTTTATTTGATGAATTAATTTCATAAATAATTTTAATTTATTAATTAATGTGTTTCTAATGTATGTTTTTTTCTATACATTAGAACAATTGTTTTAAATTTATATTGGATTTTTATGTTTGAATATATTTAGATGAACATGATGATTACATGATATGTTTTAATTTCATTATGAATGAATGATAAGTATATAAGTTCAAAGTGGAATATTTTTTATCAAATATGTTGTATTTAAATTATTGGTGAAAATTTTGTGAAATTTTTTTATTTTTATTTATAAAAAGTAAAATTAAAATTAAAATTCAAAATATAATAACTTATTGTTAAATCATGATATTTGTTATAAGTAATAATGAATCGTAGTTGGATTATTGTTCTGCAAACAAGTGATGAATATAAGGAAGGCAAAAATGTTTTTTGGAATCTTATAAATGAAATGTTCCAAATAATGAATTGTTTTTCCATCCACATTTTAAATTTTTAAATATTAAGAAGTTAAAAGGTAGATATATGAAAGGTCATTTAATTCTTCATGGTTTTAATCCGAGTTACAGCCCTTGGATTTGGCACGGTGAAAATGAGATTAATTCTATATCAATTTATAATGATGATTTTTGAGATGATAAATCTTCTAAAATTGAATAAATAATTCATGATATATAAGTATAAGTAATTGTAAATGAACTGATAATTGAGAGTCTATATAGGAATGCTAAAAAACTATTGTTTCTAAGTTGTATAAAATTTAAAATTTTATAAATGGTGTTAAGATTGATTAACTTGAAGGTGAATAATAGATTGAGTGAAAAGAATTTTACAGATTTTCTACAGTTTTTGAAATACCAACTTCCTAAAGAAAATGATCTTTCATATTCACATTATAATGTGAATAAATTATTATGCTCAGTGGTTTTGGTTTATAAAAAGATACATGCCTACCCAAATGATGGTATTATATATAGAAATAAATATAAAGTTCTATCATAGTTTCCTAAATGTGGATCATCATGGTATAAGTTGAAAGAAAAATCACAGTCTGATTTAGAAGTTACAATGACTACTGGAAATTCAATTTGGAATCGTACTATAATTCCTTATTTGGAATGTTTATTTTAGAATTAAAATAATTAAAAAAATTAATATGTAATATAGATGAGTTGATATTTGATGGAAAATTATTTTATACAACTGATTGTCCATAGTGGAAGAAATTTGATCCATAGTTTTCTACATTCAAAAATAAAGTTATAAATATAAGACCTAGATTGTGCATATATGTAATGAATCCATATCAAATCCATAGTAGAAAATATAATACATGGACTATTTTATTGGTAATTTGTGAACAATAGACTTCATATTGTTTACTGCGACATGGGTGAAAAATGGTATACATGGGTAATAAAAGGTTTTTTTCCATGGATCACTCTTATAAAAGATTAAATAATTCATCCAACAACACATAAGAATTTTATATTACTCTAAAACATTTTTCCATTGATTAGTATTTTGAGAGGGTAAAAAACATTGATGCCACATTCAGAAATACAAAAAAATAAGTAATGATAGAAATATATGGAAGAAAAAGAAAATATTTTTGGAACTTACATATTAGAAATATCTTGAGGTAAACATAACATTTATTTCATGCATTTAGAGAAGAATGTATATGAAATATTGATTGGAACATTATTAGATATTAAAGGAAAGACTAAAGATGGGTTGAATGAAATATTAGACTTACACCCAATGGGAATACGTTTAGAGTTAGCTCCCAATCCTAATGGAATATAAGCATACCTACCTTTATCTTTTCATACATTATCTAATAGGTATAAAATTATATTTTTTTATTGTCTTCATGGTATCATAGTGTCACATGGTTATTCTTTAAATGTAAAAAAATTCACTAAAATATTTGAATTTGACATGTATGAAATCTTATGATTTCCACGTCATGATGAAATAAATCCTACCCATTGCATTGCATAAAATGTTTATAATCAATGTTAGAATGACTATCATTAAAATGTGTTATTTTTGTAATTCAATTTTTAACAAGGATGTTGATTTTAATTTAATTAAAAATTTGGATAATGATGATAATTCTATACTTTATCAACTGGACATGTATTTTCCTATGATTTTTTTTGATATCATGGTGCATTTAATGGTTCATTTTGTATGAGAAATAAATATTTGAGGACTTGTATATCTATGCTGGATTCATCCTTTTAAAATATATATGAATATATTTAAGGGGTTTTTTATGAAATAATATTGCCCTAAAGTATTCATTATTGAGAAGTATATTTCTTAGGAGGTTTCAGAGTATTTTAAAAGCCACTTGTCTGCAATAGAGAACATTGGTTTAACTACATCTCACCATGAAAGAATCAATTTTGTGGGAAACAGGATCCTTGGATTGAAAGTAAAATCATTGATGGTTTAATTGATAAATAAGATACATTTATATATCATGAATAACATAGATAATTCTCATCTATATATAACATTCCATATTAATGTTTTAAAACAATATTTTCCAAAGGAGAAAGATATATGAATTTATAAGGAGTATAAGAAAATCCCCACAATTTAAAGAGACCATTCATGGTAGATTAGAGGCATCAGAAACATTAAGATGGTTAGTGGGTGGTCCAAGTATAAATTTGATAACATGGTTTGGGTATTAATTTAATGGATATACATTTTATATGAAAGATTGGTATAATAGAAGTGTGGTTCAATATAATAATATATTGGTGTTCGCAGAAGCAATGTAGTTTTCAAGTAAAAAAAAACATGATATCCACATCAAGTTAATATTCGGAGTCATTGAAGAAATATTAGAGGTTTATTATATTAAATTTTGAGTTCCAATGTTTCTTTTTAAATGGGTTATCGGAAAAAATAGTGACAGACGCAATGAATTTGGTATGACAATAGTTAATCTGAATAGATTGTAATACACGGCTGGTCCTTTTTTCATGTAAAAACATAAAAAAAAATTATATATTATTGATCCATCTAATATGCATTGAAATATCATTTTACAAGGAAAACACATTATTTTGGTTATTAAAAATTTGAAAAAGATGCTAATTTATGTGAGATCCCAACTTCCATGGATATATTAATAGAGAATATAATGACCACTTTTTATACATGGTTTTTTCCATATGGAACAACCATGAGGAAGGAATTTTGGAAAATAATCATGTAGTAATTTTTTAATATTTCAAGTAACACATATTTATTTCTAGTTTAATTTATAAAATTTTATAAAATGTCTGATATATTAGATTTATTTTTTATTAAGACACATATTATAACTAATAAGTAAAATTTTTTGTTTAAATTAGTTTAGTTTAGTTTATTTTACCCTTACTTAACTTATGTTTACCCTTATATAACCTTTTTTTGATTTTATGGAAAAATATAATTTTAATTTGATACATTTAAAAATTAAAAAAAATGTATAAAAGATAATATTCTAAGAATATTTTTTTGGTGTAAAAAATAGTGTAATACATTGGAGTATTTATATTATTCACAAACTATTTCTGGAGTAACTCTACTCCATAATGGTGTATTACACTAAATATGATCTAACGAATATAATAAATAGTGGTTTGTTTAGTTATTTTTTGTATGATTTTAAAATTTTTATTCAAATTTTTATATAACAGTTGGATTTATTTTCATTTTTTTATGTCATTTTATCTCTCATTAATCCTGATATCATTTATTTAACTACTTTATCAATTTTGAATAAAAATGTGTTTAGTTTAGTTTTTTTTCATTTTTCATTTTTTATTTAATTTTATATGTAATAGTTGGATTTTTATATTTGTGTACTAGTTGTTTATTACTTTAATTTTTAGGATAATGGTATATGAAACAACTAATTCACCAAGAGCTTCTGGGGAGGACTATACACATACATTTGGGGAGGACCATACACATACTCCTATTGAGAATCCTCCATATCCTTCTGCATAGGAACCATCTACTTATAAAGGGGAAAGAAGACTTTGAGGTCTGGAAGATGTGGCAACACATAGTTATCAAATTTATTAGTTACCCATATCTAAAACCAAACGATACCAGTTGACTTTGATG
The DNA here is from genome assembly GCA_963277665.1 of Viscum album. Classification (NCBI taxonomy): domain Eukaryota; kingdom Viridiplantae; phylum Streptophyta; class Magnoliopsida; order Santalales; family Viscaceae; genus Viscum; species Viscum album. Next base: position 1,423,445,826 of record OY728156.1, on the reverse strand, counting down.
ATAATGATATTCCTAAGGGTATAAATTCAAAACAATTTAATACTTTTATTACAATTTAGGCTAAATTAAAAGTTGGTATTTTGATTTTTGATTGGATAAGTGTTGAAAAAGTGACACTATCACAATTATGGGACATAATTTTAGTATTCCCATTTGTCATTATCTTACTTATCATGTAATGTTTTTAATAATATATTTATCTTTGTAACACCCTAAGATTTTGTGAAATATTTTTTTGAATTAATTTACATTTTTATATCTTTCATTTCACGTGACATAGGAAATAGTTTTATAAATAAATAAATAAATATATATATATATATATATTAAAACACTAAGTCAAACATTCCTTTCACACGGCACTGACTTGGAATATGTTTCACACAACCAAATTAGAAAACGATACATGGAACATCGACTCGACATATATTACATGCAACCACTACTTGGCATATATTACACACAACACTGACTTGGCGTACCTTAGATGTAACACTGATGTTTCTATGAAACATCATTTTATAGTTATAATTATTTAAATGAGATAATTATAACCTAATTGTTAATCTTAGTAATATAAATAGTAAAAACTTGTTTTCAAATATTTTTTATAATGGTTTTATAGAAATAAAAAATATTTATAATGAAAGATATTATTTTTGGTAAAGACCTTAAGTGTTAAAAAAATACTATTTTCTCAAATAAACTATATTTCATGTCCTTCTATGAAAAATAATAAAAGTAATTTTATACACATATATAAATTTAATTTGATAAAATAAAATTCATTTTTTAATTTAGAATGTTGAAATTATCTTAGGGGGAATTTTTTGTATTTTTTAAGAAACATCATTTTTTTGATGAATAGTGAAAATACAACATTTTAGTTAATAATTAATTTTTTGTTTAAATAATTATTAATGTTAAATTATATATTAAATTTATTTTCAGATCACATTATATCTCTATTAATACCATTTAGGTTAATATAATTAATTTCACTTTGAAATTGAATATAAAAACTTAACAAACTTTTGATCATTTTTCTACTTTAAAACCCTATTATTTCATCTCATCTATGGGATTAGCATAAATCTTAATTTTGACGCTTATATGAATTTAATTTTGAAAAATGTACATAAATTTTTTTAATAATTATATTATTTATATTCAAATTAGATCATTTTTATTTTTTAAAAAAATTAGTGGTAAAAGTGATTAAAATTAATCATAGCGATTAAGGTCAAATTAAGCTTAATTAGGAAAAAACCATAATATTAGGGGGGGAATGACCTATAAACTTCTAAAAAACCCATTTTCTGGATTTATTTCGTCCATAAAACTTATATTATTTATTTATTTTTTATGACTTTTTAGGAAATAACATGTGTACACCTAACTTGTTTTTAAAAATTCCAACTGAGACCTTTTCCTTCCCTATAAAATACCACCACCTCTCCCACTTCTTCACACCTCTCAAACCTATTATGTTAAGACAATATATTCCCAATAAACTTCTCAAAATCCATTCCTTTCTCTTATAATCCACTCTTTGGGCATAAATAAATCCAAGGAATCCTTTTGGAAAAAACCAAAATGAGTTACCCGATTAAGAGGTAACCACTTCTCTCAAAATTATTTCTTTTATTTTCCTTCTCCACCCCATAAACTCTATTTTTTACATTATTTTATAATAAAACCATTATATTAAATATAATATATGTTTTATTATATGTTTTAGACCTAAAATTTTACACACCACCATCTAATGGGTAATGAACATACTATTTCTGTGTACGATGAACTACTACCTCACAAAATGATGATTGTTCATTTTTCCATTACCACCTATCATGGTGGCCATTATGATGGAAACACTATTTATATATGATATATATTGTATTTATATTGTATTTATACTTCTTAAATATTTATTTATAACATAACTTTATGGTTTCCATCTTATGTAAATATAATAATTTTGTTTGAGGAAGTGTGGACTACCGCCCACTCAAAGCGCTATGATTAATTCATAAACTACATGGATCATATTAAGGATAATTTTAGTGAATATATATGATATATATGATATCATAAATATACTTTAATAATGATATATATGTGTTTGTGTGTGTTTTTTTTACTTTCTTTCTTTCAATATGACAATTAAACGGAAATAGTATTCATGTGTACGTACGGCCAACCGTTTCCATGAACGGTGTATTCCGTTGCATACTTATATATTCAATAGATTATTATAATATGAATATACTTTATATAAATGATATTTATATCATTTATTACATTCTTTATATCATGATATAAGTATAAGGACCAAAGATATAACAAATTAAGACACATGCGAAGAATAAAGAGAATATTACCCGAAGTGAAACCTTATCATAGGATTGTTAAAAAGAGGGTAATATAAGGTTGTAATAAAACTATATATGGTATTTTATATAATAATATTGTTCTTTAAAATATTTATAATAAATTTAAATTTATTATAAAAGTGTTTTGAATGAGTACGATGAGAGTCAAGACATAAGGTAAGGGGATTTCAACTCGCTTTTTATTTCCGTGAGATACATGCTATGTTCGCCACTCTTTACTCTTGTATGGTGTATGTACTAACAATGATTGTATTATAAGTATAATATAATTAATTTTTTTTGTATTAACATATCAATTTTATGATCTTTCTTTCATGGGGTTTAATTTTGAAAAGTTACCAAATCGGTAAAATAGTTGTGTCTCGATTTGCCTTCTTTGAGACTCGTGTTTTGTTATGCACCTAAATTATTTTTCTAGGTGTATATACTTCCATTTTACATTTTATATCATGAAAATTCTTCTTTTAATGAAATTTTAATTTTCATTTAATTTATTTTTCTTACATATAGAGTATGATCCCAAGTTACCAAGTTATAAGAGTGTATTGAGACGATTTCATCGCTTTTCAAGATTGTTTAGGTTTATGCTTCCTTTGATGAAATATTATGATCCATATCTCAAGAAAATTCATGAAATTTATTATATTCTAGTTATTAATGATATATTCATTTAATTGTGCCATATTTATACTCTTTGGTATATAATATAGTTAAGAAAGTGTTTTTAAGAAAGCCTAACTTGTCCCTCTCTTCGGTTAGAAATCTATGTTTTCTAAAAAGGGTTCCAAAAATATTCTATTATAATCCTAAAATCATTAAAAGACATTTTTACCCATTTTTTACATTTTATAATGTATTCAAATTAATCTAATTGTCATTTTATTAACTAGGAATTTTTCTAATGTTTTTACCGTGCAAAAGGAATATTCTTTTTACCTCATACGACATGTATGAATTTACCCACCATCAATTCTTTGAAGATTTATTTTCATGTTTAAAAGGTTAATTTTTTAGAAAACATTTAAAAGATATTTTCAAGGAAAATGGTTTTAAAAATGTTTTAAATATTCTTTTATAAGTTTTTATGTGAAATGTTTTTCAAAAGTCTTTATGTTTTAAATGGCAATTTTCAAAGAATATAGGATATTTACCTCAAAAAATGTTTTCAAAATATCCTTGAAAGTTATTTTTAAAATATGATAACATCCGTTGATGTTACTCATGACCTTCTAGGAAATTATCCAAAGGTTCCATTCAAATTCTTTCTTTATTGGTTTATGTTTTTATAGAATGATGTTTAAGACACCCATTTCACTTCCATAGGTTTTATGCTTTTGAAACCCGCTTCTTTTCACATGTTATGATTTCATGAAGTTATTATTAAACACTATCTATTTTAATTGGTTATGATGTGATAAAATTTTAATTAAAACCATTTCATTTTAGGGGTTATGATTTGAGTTTTATAAAACCTATCCTTTTTATGGTTTATGATATGATGAAAGTTTTATTATATTTTGGCATATGTATGAATGATTTTTTTATGATATGGGTGGGACCTATATCTCCCTCCATTAAAATGGGTAGAGATAAGTTGTATATGAGATAAAAGGGTAAATGGGTTGTATATCAATCTTTAAAACAATAAGTTACATGGGTTATAGCACAAGACTAAAAGAAATTGGGTACACGGGTTGTAGCCCAAGCCCAAAAACAAGAAGGTACATGGGTTGTAGCCCAAGCCTAAATGAAAGAGGGTACATGGGTTGTAGCCCAAGATTGAAAATAAGAAGGTGCATGGGTTGTAGCCTAAGACTAAAAGAAAGAGGGTGCATGGTTTGTAGCCTAAGCCCAAAAAAAGAAGGTATATGGGTTGTGGCCCAATACTAAAAGAAATACCCAAGCCCGAAAATAAGAAGGTAAATGGGTTGTAGCCCAAGCCTAAAAGAAAGAGGGTACACGGGTTTTATCCTAAGCCTAAAAACAAGAAGGTACACAGTTCGTAGCCCAATTCTAAAAGAAATAGGGTAAATGGGTTTCTAGACCAAGCCCGAAGAATGTATATAGGTTTTAGTCCGTGCCTAATATGTTATAAAGGTCTTGTTAGGTATCTTTGACATAAAATTGTCTATTATTATATGTATACCCTGAATCCTATGTCTTATTCCTCAGTTATGATTTCATGGCTTATGATTTTTATTTCCTTATAAATCATGTCTTATGAACTATAAATCTTTATACCATAACTCATTTTTATGATATTTTATATGCAGGTAATGATATCTTAATGTTACGATCACATTCTCATAACCCTATGTTCATGTTTATGCTTACATGTCTCCCTAGTTTACCCTTACTAAGAATTTTATCTCACCCCTTTTTATGTTACCTTTCCTAAGGTTACGAAGAATGGTTTTAGATATAAGTACTAAAGGTGGATATATTTATGGGAGATATTGAAGATATTTTACCATGATAGAAGATTTTGTTTTCCATGTTTCCAAAGAAACTAAACTATTATGTTCCTCAGTCATGTATTTTGTAATATACTGAATATTCATCTAAAATGATGTAATATTCATGTATGTTAAGCCTGGTTTACTATAATTGGTACCAAAGTAAAGTTTTATTAAACTTTTAGAAACTAGGTTGAGAAAGATTTAGTGAGATACCTAGGTATATTTCTAAGGATATGTCTATGGATGTCTATAAAGATAAGTATAAAGATGATTTAACGTTTAGGAAAATGTACTCGAATTTTGGTAATGGACATGGTGAGTGGTTTCTTAGAAATATATCCCTATATAGATACTACAAGTGGATGTGGATTTAGAACAGATTTACCTAAGGTTAACAACTTTTACAAGATGTTCTAGGCCTAACTCGGGGTAATCTTGTACATGAAAATGGGTCTTTATATACACCTAGTTTGACACTCTTGGGGGATATGCTTTAGGAATTAACAAACTCTTCATGAACCATTATTAAGGATTTGAAATAAATATGATTGTGAATAACCTATGATAAACCTAAGGTTTAATATATTAAGGAAGGTGTCATAATTTAGACACCTAATAAGTAATTTTTCATGATTATGTGGATTTCTTATATGATATTTTTTTCTCACCCCGTGATTTATAGTTTTAATCAATAGAGAGAACTATAAGGAATATGGATTACATTGAATGTTTCCGATGTGGAAAGTATGGTCATTATGAAATTTGATTTCCCAAGTATAGATATCATAAAGATAATCAATAAGGTGGCATAAGTATTTGTTATACTTCTGAAGATAAAGAGACTGAAAACGAGATGTTAAAGGTATGTGATGTTCTTATATTATTTTTTTACATTGATCATAATAAGTACAATTAGATTTAGGTTGGGGATCCTTAGGACATGATTCATATTTCGTATTCTAGGAAATAGTATTAAGGAATAAGTTGATGAAGCATGAGTAATGGTTTAAGAATAAATTTAGATTAATTAATTAATTATGTTTTGTAATTTAGAGATTATGTTATATGAATCATGAAATGTATAAGTATTTTTAGTATAATTTTTCTTTAAGGATTGAAAATGACATGTTTAATGGTGATGAAGACATAGAAGAGTGATTTCATGGAAATGTGATATTTTGATTAAGGGAAGGTAACCCTTAATTAATGACTAAAATTTATATAATGATCTTTGGATAATGATATATTGGATATGAATGAGTAAATTGGATGGTATGGGTTACCCTGGAACTAATTATTGAAAAAATGGTCTATGTCATCAAGGATAAAGTTTACCAATTCTTGGATTTAAATAATATATCCAATAATCATTGGACTAAGGTAGTATTCATGTTTTCCAAAAGGATTAATGGTAATTAAGGTTATTACCATTTTTCAAGGGAATATACGATGATATTATTCACATGTTTTGAATGTGCCAACCAAGTGTTACTTTGTGCTATATGGTGGAACCAATATTAATCTAATTTTATATATTTATTTCTAAAGTTTTGGATTTTCATCTTTCAGAATGTTTATAATGTTAACCATTCATGAAATGTTTAAGTTAAACTTTAGAGGAAGTATTTATGTATTTATTTTGTATTGAAAACCTTGGATAAAAGTCTATTTAGTGATTAAACTTATTTCAAGGATGTCTATCATATTTTGTAAATTATATTAGTATGGTTTTTGAAAATGGAGTCATGTATGTCGATTGAAAACCAATCAAGTCTGTAAAGGTCGTGGGCCTTGAACTCATGACAGAATAATGATAAGGGTTTCATGTCTACCACTAGCCTATACAATGTCCTAGCTAATGTGTAATTATTTTTGTTGAATAATTATTAATGATGAACCAGTATAGTTACTTTTTATGTTTACAGATTAATGTATTAACTATATTGATTTTTAATAATAATTAGAGCGAAATAATTATAATTTTTATTCTTTTATGGGCCTTATGATCTAATAATTTTTTTATCACTTGAGACATCAAAGTTAATTTTTGGATATCCATTACATGAAGTAATGGACGAATTAGAAATTAATAAAAGCACAACTAAAGAAGGGACTTTTTAAAAAAACAAGTATATTTTCTTATATTCTTGGTCATTAAAAGAATTACTCAACTTTAGGACAATGATCAAAAGAAAAAATTTATGCCTTAATTTTTTTGAATCAATTTTAAATCATCACATATTTATAAATTTTAGGCCCTCATTCTTTGATCATTCACTTGTTTGTGATTGATGACCTCAATAACTCCCTATAAATATTTACGCATTTTCTCCATGTCTAATATTCACTCCCAACCTATGTTCCACTATGTAGAAACCCGAGTATATGTTACTTTGGGTAACCATTATGGTTTCAAATTTCCCTTTTTAAGGGAAGTTTTAGTATTCAATTTTATGATGTGGGTTTCTATGAATGAAACTTTCAAGTATTAAACCTTTGATAACCTACACGAATTTTGAGGGAGAAATTCATTTTAAGGGGGGTATAATGTAACACCCCGATATTTTGTGAAATATTTTTTAAAATTAATTTTCCTTTTTATATTTTTCATTTCAAATGACACTGTAAATAGTTATAAATATATATATATATATATTAAATCACTAAGTCAAACATTTCATTCACACGGAACAAACATGGAGTGTGTTACATGAAACCAACTCGGCGTAAGATACATGGAGTATCAACTCAGTGTATGTTACACACAACCATGACTTGGTGTATGTTACATAAAACACCAACTTGGTGTATGTTACATGCAACATTGATGTTTTTACAAAATATCATTTTACTGTAATAATTATTTAAATAATATAATTATAACCTAGTTGTTAAACATAGTAATATGAATAGTAATAACTAATTTTAAAATATTATTTATAATGGTTTTATATAAATAAAAAATATTGATAACAAAATATATAATTTTTTGTAGACATTATATGTTTAAAAATACAATTTTCTCAAATAAACTATATTCCATGTCCTTCTATGAAAAATAATAAAATTAATTGTAGACACATAGAAATTTAATTTGATAAAATAAACTTAATTTTTTAATTTAGAATACCAAAATTATATTAGGGTGAATTTTTTTGATTTTTCTAGGAAACTTCATTTTTATTATGAAGAGTGAAAAATACTGTATTTTACTTAATAACTGCCTTTTTGTTTAAAAAAATTATTAATGATAAATTTTAATTTAAATTTGTTTTAAGAAAAAATTATATATCTATTAATATCATTTAGGTTATTATAATTAATTTAACTTTTAAATTGAATATAAAAACTTAACAAACTTTTGAACATTTTCTACTTTAAAAACTTGTTATTTCATCTCGTCTGCAGGATTAGCATAAATCTTAATTTTTCTGATTTTGTGAATTAAATTTAAAAAAATGGACATAAAAAATTTTAATCATTATAATTTTATATTATAATTATATCATATTTATTTTTTACCAAAATTATTAGTAAAAGTGATTAAAATTAAGCATAGTGATTAAGGACAAATTAAGCTTAATTAGGGACTAAACCTTAATCTTAGGGGGTCAAATGACCTATAAACTTGTAAAAAACCCATTTTATGTACATATTTATTCTATAAACCTTAAATTATTGATTTATGTTGGTTTTTTATGACTTTTTTTCGGTAATAACATGTGTACACCTAACTTGTTTTCAATATTTCAAAGGGAGTCCTTTTCCTTCCCTATAAAAGGCCACCACCTCTCCCACTTTTTCACACCTATAAAACCTATTATGTTTGGAAAATATCTGACCAATAAACTTATAATAATACATAACTTCTTCATATAATCCTCTATTTGGGCATACATAAATCCAAGGAATCCTTTTGGTATAAACTAAAAGGAGTTGCCTGATTAAAAGGTAACCTCTTCTCTCAATCTCCTTTATTTTATTTTCCTTCTCCACCCCCTCAAATCACTTTATTCCATGATTGTATAAAAACAAAATTATATTAAATATACTATTATTTTTTTATTATATGTTTCTACCTACACTTACACACACCTCCATCTAATGGGTAACGAATATACTGTTATTGTGTACGAAGAACTACTGCCTCACAAAATGATGATTGTTCATTTTTCCATTACCACCTATCATGGTGGAAATTATGATGGAAAATATATTTATATATGATATATATTATATTTTTAATGTCTTTATTCTTCTATAATTTTTATTTATAACATACCTGTATGCTTTCCATCTTATGTAAATATGATAATTTTGTTTAAGGAAGTGTGGACTACTGCCCCCTCAAAGCAATATGATTCGTTCAAACATTACGTGGATCATATTAAGGATGGTTTTAATTAATATATATGATATATATGATATAATAAATCTAAATTAAAAATGATATATATATATATATATGTATGTATTTTTTTTCTTTCTTTCAACATGACAATTGAACAGAAATAACGTTCGTGTCTACGTATAGTATACCATCTCCATGAACGGTGTATTCCATTTCATACTTATATATTCTATAGGTTATTATAATACAAATATACTATATATAAATGATATTTATATCATATTTTAAATTCTATAAATTAATATATAACTATAAGTACCACAAATATAACAAATCAAGACACATGCAAACAATAAAATGAATATTACTCGAAGTGAAACCTTATCATAGGATTGTTAACAAAATAGTAATAAAAGGTTGTAATAAAACCATATATGGTATTATATATAATAATATGGTTATTTAAAATATGTATAATAAATTTATATTTATTATATAGGTGGTTTGAATGAGTATGATGAGAGTCAAGACATAATGTAAGGGGATTTAAACTCACTTTTTCTTTCCGTGAGAAACATGCTATGTTCACCAATATTAACTATTATATGGTGTATGTACTAACAATGATTTTATTATATGTGTATTATATTTAAAATTATGGGTATTCAAGTATCCATTTTATGATTTTTTTTCATGGGGTTTAAGTTTCAAAATTTACCAAATTAGTAAAATAGTTGTGTCTCAATTTTTCTTCTTTGAGACTCATGTTTTGTTATGCTGCTAAATTATTTTTGGTGGTGTATATAATTCCATTTTACATGTTATATCATGAAATTTATTCTTTTAATTATATTTTAATAATAATTAAATTTTCTTTTCTTACATGGAGAGTATGATCCCAAGTTACTAAGTTGTAAAAGTGTATTGAGACAATCTCATCACTTTTCAAGGTTGTTCATGTTTATGGTTCCTTTGATGAAATATTGTGATCCATATCTCAATAAAATTAATGAAATTTATTCTTCTATGTTTATTAATGATATATTAATGTATTGGTAACATATTTATACTTTTTGGTATATAAGATAGTCAATAAAGTGTTTTTAAGAAATCCTAACTTTACCCTCTCTTCGGTCATAAATCTATGTTTTCTAAAAAGGGTTCTAGGTATATTCTATTATTCTCCTAAAATATTTAAAAGACATTTTTACCCATTTTTTTCTTTTTCCAATTTTTTCAAAGTAATATTCTTTTTTTCTAAACATTGAATTTTTCTAATGTTTTTACCATGCAAAAGGAATATTCTTTTTACCTCATACGACATGTACGGATTTACCCGCCATAAATTATTTGAAGATTTATTTTCATCTTTAAAAGGTTAATTTTTAATAAAATATCTTTAAAAGATATTTTTAAGTAAAATGGTTTTCAAAAGGTTTTAATCTTCTTTTATAAGTTTTTATTGAAAAAAATTCAAAAATTTTTATGTTTTAAGGAGAATTTTTTAAAGAAGAAAGGATCATTTCCTCAAGAAATGTTTTCAAGATATCCATCAAAGTTATTTTCCATATATGATAACATCTGTTGATGTTAATAATTCCCTTAAATGAAATTATCCAAAGTTTACATTCATATTCTTTATTTATTGTTTTATGTTTTGATAGAATGATGCTTGAGATACTTGTTTCACTTCCATAGGTTTTATGCTTTCAAAACCCGCTTATTTTCATGATTTATGATTTCATGAAGTGATTATGAAACATATATCTTTTCATAGGTTATGATGTGATAAAATGTTAATGATACCCATTTAATTTCATGGGTTATGATTTTATGTTTATAAAACCTATCTTTCTTTAATGGGTTATTATATAATGAAAGTTTTATTTTCTTATGGCATGTGTATGAATAATTTTATTATGAGATGGGTGTGAACTATATCCCCCTCCAATGAATTGGGTAACGATAAGTTGTATATGATCTCAAAGGGTAAATGGGTTGTATCCCAATCCTGAAAACTAGAAGGTACATGGGTGGTAGTGTTACGAACCAACCCGGGTCGACCCTAAACCGATCACCTAAGCCAGTCCGCGACATGTCCTGATGGGCATTCCTAATCCCCATGGGATGGAAACTAGTGATGAGAATCAAAATTTAACCTTTGGGAATTATTTGTACCATGAACGATAGATAAAAAGATAAATAAAAACTACTGATAAAAATAAAACTATCAGCTGAAAGAAAATAAAAACGTGCATACCTCCATGTGACCTTCCAGATCACCACCCAACCAAAGACCGACCTTGATCCAATAATAAGAAACTCACCCAAGAGAACATGAGAAAATGGAACTTTTAGCTGAAATGATAAAATGGGTATGAGTAATAAAAATGATCTGTAGGGTTTCTAAGATAAACTACAGAATCCAAGAATCTCACCTCCCAAAACAATCCAATGACACAAGTTTGAAATACTGTTATAAAATTAAATTTTCACATTTTAAAATAATCAACATGTTTTTCCCATTTAAAAATCCAACACATTCTATATACCATTTCCAGAATCATTTTTCATTTTATAAATAAAACCCAAAACAAAATATACCAAATCAGGGATAAAGTAGAATAGGTAAACAGTGCAAGATGGAAATAAACTAGTATAACAGAAAGTAAACAAGCAATGAAAATAATAAAGTAACCATGGGTGATCCTAAACATCCCTAGAATACCCCTAGACATACTCAGTTCGGAATCACCTACCGGCTTATGGTGAAGCTTCTAAGTTTATAACCAACTGGCTGCCCTAAAACTGACCAAATCTAGTGGCAAAGCCCGCCTGGCCTAACAAAAAATCCAGAGAGTACCAACCCATCTAATCGGGGTTGGTCACCAATTTTCGCTAGATCATCTAAAAGACTCCTAGGAACCAATGGTTTTAATAGTAATTTTGTGTAAGTAGGAGGCCCTCACACACGTGACTCACCTTACCATGTTGTCACCACACTTGCCTTACCCAAACATTAACACTCTATACGATAACCAATAAAGGGATATCCCCTTATAGAGGTGCCCCAAAAATATATACATACATACATATATATATCATATCATCAAAGGTTCCAACCAGTCCATCATTCCATACAATCATCATAACCATTTAAAACTTTTTACAAAACAATAGAGTTTCTAAAAGACCACACAATTATCAAAACACCATCCTTTCAAGGAATTAACACAAACATTACAATAAAACCAAAAGTTCCAAATGGACCTTTAACTTGACATGTCCAAAATTATTACCCAAAACATCACAAAAACACCACTTCTTCCTTTACATATCCAAACTGGAAAATTCTCAAATATTTCATTTCAAACCATTTTAGAAACCACATAAAGAACCCAACGTCATTTAGAAAAAAAGAATCATTTTCACAAAATTACCATTCACTTTAAACCAAACCCAAACGCACACTGAAACACTTTTCACCCATGATTATCATTTATAATATTATTTAATAAATCATTTACTCATTTATTAAAACATTTTAAATGGACTAAAAAGGATTAAATCTTGATCTCACCAATTTCACTTGAAAATTTTACTTTAAAATCAAATGCATACCCAAACTCTTAAAAAAAGAAACTACTTTTGCACCTTTAAAAAACTAACTCGCACCACATTCACAACCAAATGAACTATTTTCACAATTAAAGAAATCATTTTCACCATTAAATAAACCAACATGAAAAATCATTAAACAATTTTAAGAAGCAACTCATGGCCTAAAACACAAAAACTTACTCAAATCTTTTTTTTACTAAATACACATCGATGCCACACCAAAACATAGTTTGCAGTCTTTGCACAGTTAGATACACTAATTGCACAGTTCATAAAAACACTAGTAGGGGACACACTATGGGTTTTCATAAAATAATGCACTCTATATCACATAACATGCTACAAGGATAAATCATGCATATTAAACTTCCTTGAAAACTATGCTCACACCAAATAAATTAACTAAAGAACATGTTAAATTAATTATATATCCAAAATCATTTATCAAGTAATTTTTATACACAAAACTACCTACATATAATGAGATAATTCTTTCAAAATCTATTTTTAACAATTTTAACTAATATAAAAACACTACAATGAGTTATATACAATACTTATGGAGGTGATAATGGTATTTAAAAATTAATTTGAAACCCACAAGTGCCATGGATTGTGTGGGAAAGGAAAAATTCAGAAAACACTTACCTCAATGGCATGCGAACACGATGCCTCTTTAGCGGAAGGAAGGACAACCAACTATGGACCAAACGCAGACCTAAACAATGAGAAAAACAAATGAATTACCAACTACAACATTAGGGTTTGTCTAAATCGAAGGAAAACACAAATTCAAAGGGAAGATACACCGGAAGAGAAGAATATGTGAGCCGGAGAGGAGGCGGAGACGCTGCAAAGGGTTCGGGTTCGCGTTGGAAGACAACTAGAGGGACGATGGAGGTTATCTGGCTAGAGTGTGAGAGGCTAGAGCATGGAAGTTCAGAGCATGGGGTGGTGAGGGGAGGGTCGTCCAGGACCTGTAGGGGGGTGTGGGTTGAAAGTGTTGTGTGTCGCATGGAGAAGGAGAGGGGAAAGGGGGGCGACTCCCCCTAGGGTTGCCTCCTCTTTCTATTTATATATATATATATATATAATATTATTTTTATTACATTAATATTAATAATAATATTAACATAATAATAATATAACTTAATAGTAAATTTAATAATAAAAATAATAACATTATTATTATTATTATTAAAATAATATTTTAATAATTATTTCATATTTATTATTTTATTTTATTTTATTTTATTATCATTTTTTTCATCAAAAATTATTTATTTCAAGTGGTGGGGAAGCCTCATGGTATTGTGTTCCATCAAGCGTGTGTTTGAGAAAATTATAATCTAACCATGCCACCCAACATTAACTACTTACAGGGGTTAAGCTGCATGCTTGCCACGCAATTTCAAAACTTGTGTGCGCGTCACGTGTTAATCAGGTTGGGGTGTGACATGTAGCCCAAACCTAAAAGAAATAGGGTAGACTATTTGTATCTCAATCCCAAAAACAAGAAGGTACATAGGTTGTAGCCCATACCTAAAATAAAGAGGTTACATGGGTTATAGCACAAGCCCAAAAATAAGAAGGTACATGGGTTGTAGCCCAAGCCTAAAATAAATATGGTAAATGGGTTGTAGGTCAAGCCTAAAAACAAGAAAGTACATGGGTTGTATCCCAACCCTAAAATAAATAGGGTACATGGTTTGTAGACTAAGCCTGAAAACAAGAAGGTAAATTGGTTGTATCCCAATCCTAAAAGAAAGAGAGTACACATGTTGTAGCCCAAGACCAAAAATAAGAAGGTACATGGGTTGTAGCCCAAGTCTAAAATAAATAGGGTGCACAAGTTTCTATCCCAAGCTCGAAGCAGGTACACGGTTCATATCCCAAGACTAACATGTTTTAAAGGTATTGGTAGGTATCCTTGACATAAAATCTTATATTCTTATATGTATACCCCAAATCCTATGTCTTATTCCTTAGTTATGATTTCATGGATCATCATGTTTATTTACTTATGATTCATGTCTTATGAACTGCCAATATTTATACCATAACTCATGTTTATGATCTTTGATATGCATGTTATGATCTTCTAATGTTACAATCACATTATCATACCCCCTATGTTCATGTTTATGCTTACATGTCTCCCTTGTTTACCCTTACGGAACATCTGAGATCACCCCTTTTTATGTTTCCTTTACCTAGGTTATGAATAATGGTTTTAGGTAGAATTACTAAAGGTGGAGATCTTTATTGGAGATGTTTAATATCTTTCACCAGGATAAAAGCTTTTTTCCAAGTTTCTAAAGACACTAAACTATTACGGTCCTCAGGAATGATTTTTTGTAATGTGGTGAATATTAATTTAAAATGATGTAAAATCCATGTATGTTAATCTTTGGTTGTTATATTATTACCTTATTATTAGATGAATTATGATATACCTGATATTAGAGGAGTCATGAGGAAATGTTTAGGATTTACTGCTAAGAGATGGAGGTATTTTAAATCAACCCTCACATCAAATTTCATTTTTGGGGATAGATTACATCAAAATCCATGTGATATATATTTATTTATAGATGAAAATACATGGAAGTGTTTTTTTGAAAGTATATTACAAGAAGTGTTTTTTGGTAAGTGTAATGTTATCTTTTAGAATTTTTCTTATATTAATGGTCATATTGATGATTTGTTTATTCTAAATTTATAGTAAATAATAATATCTCATCAGGAGGTCCAATCCAAAAATTTATACCCTCAGACTTTATCTCATGGATGGTATACATTATGGAAAAAATAAATGATAGTTGAAAACTTTAAAAAACCATGAGATGAGACTTTAGGATCCAATAAGGTTGGCCCTCATTCCCCACTAGCTAAACATGAAAAATAGAAGAGGGTTAGATGAGAAAAAAGGGAAAATATCTTATGGAAGAGTTGAGGGTTGTGGCTAAGAGGATTATAAGAATTTATTTAATTTATTTATGCTATTTAAGTTAAATCAATTTTTAATATATTGTGTTTCACTATGTATTTTTTCAAATATTATATACAAGAATCCCTTTAAGAGAAGAGCACAGAAGGGGCCTTCATATCTGAGGGTGGGAAGGATATTTTATCTACTGTATTGGGAAATATTGAACACTTGGGTCATGTATGAGGATACCCAATAGGTGTATAGATAAAAAAAAGTGTATGGTCGATCTAATTCTTCTTAAATAAATAATTTGTATAAAAGAAAAATAGAATTTTTAGAATCTATAGTTTAGTATTTTGGTGATGTGATGGTGGATAGGATTAAATATTTGGTACAATAGATGTTTTAAGATATGAAAATATAATTTTAGGCCAATGATCCCACTCCTCCACCTCCACCTATAGATCCCACTCATCTACATCCTCTTACATATAAAACTCCTACACCTCCCCCTCCACAGTTTCCCATTTATTGTGAGTTATATGTTGAGGATCCCAATCATCATATTGTTACATACGGGATTATATATTATATTGGTGATATTTTTAATAATTAATATATAGAGATAGAGAACCTTAGGGTAACTGTATAGAATATTATATATAGTTAAACATGAATACCATTTACTATAGATGAGGTCACTACTGTTGGTAAAACTATATGCAGTTTTTTTGTTTTTCCATCTAGACTTGTTCAAAAAATTACCATTGGTGTATGTATAGATTATATCCTTTATCTAATTTTGGTGTTAAATTAATTTTAACATTTTAAAAATTATATATTTATCTTTTTTATAGGAATACTTTAAAGGTAAAGGAAGATTCTATAGATAACAATAATTACAAGTTTTTATCACTTTAGATACAACTTCTTCTAGACTTGATAGATTATCAACATATTAAAAAAATGAAGTTTATGAAATTACAGTGGATCCTAAAAATTTTGGGCATGGAATGACTTTGAAACTTTTAAAAAAATATATCATAGAGCTTATAACTAGAGATGATTTGGGAATCAACACAATGTAAGTCTTTTCCATGTAATTCAATTATCATATATATTTCAGTTATTTTAATTTATTGAAACTTTATACTTATATTTTTTATATTAGGTATCTTTATAAAAAAATTTGCAGCATGAATAAACATAAGTATATAGATTTATAGACCCAAAATTTATTTAACCTATATCGAGGACAATGAGTGATACATAAAGAACAGATTATATTTCATAAATATTTAAAAATAATGTAATTCAGTATTGGATGCTTCCTTATCTTTGAAGATATGGAACATATATTTCATAAAGTGTTATATCTATTAACATAATAACTAATTAAATTATATTTTTTCATATTATGGTTCATTGTATACTAAGTTTTTTTTCAAGAGAGAAGAAACCTTACCATTTATGCTCTATCTATGATGATGTCCAAGATAAATTTATGAATGTATTGAACACGTAAGTTTAAATATTAGAATAATTTTACATATTATAATGAAATTTTAATTTATTTAATAAATATTATTTTCAAATAGGGAATGGGATTACTTTAGAGTGACAATAATAAATCATATCATAAAGATCATATATGTAAAATCAAAGGTTAATTCTCATTTATAATTTCTAAATTTTGGATTTAAGTACTTAAAATTTTGTTCTTAATTGAAAAAATATTTTTAAACAAAATTTTCATCTTCAAGGAGTAAAATAATGTGAATATTATTTTCTAATATTTATTCTTTAAATAATTACAATCAGGATAGTTACAAAATTACATAAGGTTAGATTTTGTTATAAACCGTTGCTTTAATTTTTTTAATTATATTCATAATTTAATGTTCAAATATTTATTTTTAATTTTTAGCTTTTTGGTGACCCTCAACCTTATAATAGAGAATATCTACGACACTTATAAAGAGATTGGTCAAATTATTTCGAAGGTATTATTTGTTTTTAATTTATTTTTTATATACATTGTAAAGTAAAAAATTCAAATTATAAAGTTAAAATTAATTGATATTGTGATTATATTTTCTAGTATGATGCTACAATTTATCAATTTTTTGTCTGATTTTGTACTACTATGATGGCATTTTTATTGTTTTATATTAAAAAATCATTTTTGAAATCAATTATTTTATAACTGACGTGATAAATTCTTCATAAAGTCTATTTTTTCAAAACACCAACGTGATAAATAGATTTCAATTTCAGATTTCATAAAACCAATGTAGAAAATCACCTCTAAAAAGGCATTTTTTCTAGGTTCATGTAATTTTTTTAGAGAAATTATCACATCAATGTTAAAATTACTAACGTGATAAAACATTTATCACATTAGTTTTTTCTAAAAACTGATGTGATAAATGTTTTTCCATGTCATTTTTCTTTTAACCAGAGTGGAAAACTACCTTCAAATATGTCACATTTATAATGTTGATTTTATGAAAACCAACATGAAAAACTTATTTAAAACATCGCCTGCAATAACATCATGAAGTAACCAATGCTAAAACCCCAAAAAAACAACATGAAAAAAATTATGTACTAGTGTATGATTGTTTAAAATCATTTTTACTCATGTTTAAATTTTTTAAAAAAAATTTAAAATGAATCGTATTGTCATTTTACAAACAAGGTACTTTTAAATTTTTACTGAAAATGTGAAAGGAATATTTATTTTAATGTACATGACATGAACCTAATTTCCCACCATCATAGTCGCTCAATGATATAAAGATTCATTTATAATTTTCCAAGTTTTTTTCAAAGAAAAATTTTTCCATAATATTTATGAAATTTTTATATTTTAAATAATTAATTTCAAAAATGAAAAGGGTAATTTTTTCATGAAAATTTCCAGTGATCTTTTAAAGTAATTTATCATATATGATAACATAATTTGATGTTACTCATGATTTATTGGGGATATGATCCAATGATACAATTCACTTTCAATATTTGGATAGCTTATGATGATGATGATTTAAGGATGATTCTATTAAACTCATTTATTTCCATGGGTTAATTGAGTGATGATGAAAGCTTTATGTAACCCATTTCTTTTACATGGGTTATTCTATCTTGAAATGATGAAATATTTATGAAACTTGTTTCCTTTCCATGGGTTATGATTTGATGAATATTTTATGATCTTATGGGACACATATATATGATTTTAATTATGTGATATGAGGGCTCGTAATTATAGATCCCTCCAGTGAATTGGTTAATATGTAAATATCATTAGATAATAAGGACTAGAATGGGGACTCAACCCAGTTTGGTAAGGGACTTTGTCCACTACAATGTTCTTGGTAGTAAACCTTGACTAAGTATATGGTGTAATAGGAAGTGAACCAAATCTACTCTAATATTCTTAGAAGTGATCCTTTATTAAATAATTGGTTTATTATTCTTATGTGTATGACACAAACCGATGTATTATACCAATTTTATGATCTCATAGATCATGTTATTATATTCCTTTATGATTAAAGTCTTATGAACACCCGTGATTTATGTCATGACTCAAGGTTTTGATCTATGATATTAAAGTTATGGTTTTTAAATTTCAATCCCATTTTCTTATACCTTTATGCTCATGTTATGATTAAGTGATCATTAATATCTACCTTGTTTACCCTTACTGAGAATATGAGATCGCCCTTTCTTTTGTTTTCTTTTCCCCAGGTTATGAAGAAAAACTTTAAGAATGATATGTATAATAAGGGTGTCAGTTATGAATATCTTAGTGGGAGATAATATATATCTCATATGAATTTGTTTTTTATGCATATAATTTTCCAAAGACACTAAACCTATATGATTTTAGCATGGATATCTATGTTATGTATTGGATATTCATATGATTAGATATAATATTTATGGATGAAAAGTATGGGTCACTATATTTATTCCCCTTTTTGATTTTTAAAAAGGAAAAAAGGAAAAAAAATTAAACCTGAGTAGTAAAGAAGTAATTTATATTAATTTTTTTAAACAAACTCACCTTTCAGTATATATTTCTACCCCTTGAATATTTAATAAATTAATTAGTATAAAACATTCATCAATAACATTAAAGAGATTGAACCTTATAAAACTTATCTTCTAATACCATCAGATGATATTCTTTATTTGAAGATGGTTTTAGAAATTTTTTGAATTGTAACTTCTTATGTTATATTATATTAAAGATAGATACTTATGAAAAAACTAAAAAAAACTACCTTTCTAAAAAAAATTAAGTTCATATTAAAGATTTAAGTTCCATCAGATAAAATTATAGTGAAATGAAAAAAAAATTATTAAACCTCTAGAAAATAATAAAATCTATAAAAATAGTTTTTAAAACAATTATAAATAATAATTTACTCCCCATTTCATGAGGTTTTTTCAATATCAAGTGTTGGATTAAATACAGAGTTAATTGGAGATAATTTTAAATTGATTATTACTAACTTTTGTTAAATTTATTTTAATATATTAGAATTTAAAGGCTTAGTGAAAATGATAGTAAGATGGTCTTCTATTTAGATAAAGTCAATAATAATATGGAATCCTTCCTTTTTAATACATAAAACTGTCATAATATAGTACAATATTTAATAATATAGATAATCTATTGAGGTATAGTTTCTTGGAAATTAGAAACACAATACATGAAAA
Organism: Viscum album; assembly: GCA_963277665.1. Taxonomy (NCBI): domain Eukaryota; kingdom Viridiplantae; phylum Streptophyta; class Magnoliopsida; order Santalales; family Viscaceae; genus Viscum; species Viscum album. Next base: position 1,423,425,333 of record OY728156.1, on the reverse strand, counting down.
CATATACTTCCTTCTAATATACTTGAAAGTATTCTTCATAGATTCATCCTAGGTTACTTTAAATACATATCATTACCTAGGGACATACATTAAAATAAATGGGTGGGCATAAATCCAAGTAATGGATTAACAAAGGAAATATTTAGCATGTGATCATGAGGCAAAATAATAGGGCATGATCATAAGAAAATAAAGAATATCATAATATAATTATCTTAAAGAATAATATAGAAATCTGACTACAATATAAAAATGAGACATTCGTAATCATATCACTAAGGATTATCACCAAGGTGTAATCAAACAAGATTATAAAAGTTATTCACCAAGCTATCATAAAACATTTCATCTCTAAAGATTAATTTTTTACCCAATGAATTGGAGAACTATAAGGATGCACCCTTCGTATTTATAAATTCATGTTTTCCACATATATCATAAGAAAACATTTCATTAATAACCAATGGGAAATAATAAATGTGTTTCATGAAAAAAATCAATAAATTCTTAAATTCTTAAAGACATGAGAATTACATAATTTTTAATCCCTGATAAAGGAATTCAGGTTTCATATTGTGAATTCCCTAGTCAATAAATCATGCTTACATCTAGTTGAATGCCCATGAATATAGAAATAGGTTTGTTATTCACAACTTAAGGATATTTTATTGAAATGAAAGAAAATTAAAAATAATGATTTCAAAAATATAACAAGTATAAAAAAGGGATTAGTAAATAGGATTAGAGAGAGGGTAGGGAAGTATCTCATTAAAGAAACATATATTAGGTAGTAATTGATTCATTTAAAATCATGAATCATATTAATATGAAAGGACATTACTAAAAATTAATTGCTTGAAAGTAATGGAGGAAATGGGAATAGAATTCTATTACCTTGAGGTGTTGATTCCTAGAACATGAGGATGAAACCTCAAGGCCTTAAAGACACCATAACAGAACTCTTTGAGAGGTAAAAAGGCCATAAATTAGTGGATAAAGGATTTTTATTGGAGAGGAATGTGGTATTGGTGGTTATTTATAGTAAAAAATGAGAAATTGTTTAATAATTTCTAAATATATGTCATGGAATTATAGGTTGTGGAAAATAAAAGACCATTGTCTTAGCTATGGTTTTTGCTTATGGTTTTAGACATTTAAGGAATTTTTTTTAATATTTTAATGAATTTTAACCAACATCCATTTTTTAATATTAATTTTTCCATGGAAAAGAAAATTTTCCAAAAAAATTGTTTTAAAATTCTTAATTTCCATTTTAGATTTTTTAAAGTAATTTATCAGCTTCAAAATTGATTTAAATCAATAGAAATAAATAATATTAATAAAATAATCTATTTTTTATAATAAAGACTTTAATTATTATATCAATTTTATGTATTTATGATTCATAATGCTTATTATATTTTATAATATGTTTATATTTTACCCAAAAAATTGATTGTCTCTGAAAATTATAAAAAAAATATATTTGGAAAATTTAAATGTGATGGTTTTAAAAATTACATCCATTTTATTAGGAAATTTTTATAAATTTGATAAATTTATTTTTAAAATATAAAAAAAATATTTATTTAAATCACCAATTTTTATTATACAATAAAATTTTTATCCCTTAGAAAAACTATATATAATTTCATAAAAATAAATTTTTTTGTTTTAAACCTTTTATAAAACATATTTAAAAAAGGTATTTTAATGGAAATAAAATATATATACTTTCTAGAAAAATAAAATAATGGTATCTTTGTATAAAAATCTATTTTATCATTTTCTCTAAAAATATATATTTTATATAAGGGCACAACACTAAATAAGAATGTTGAATCAATAAAATAGTTAATTAATTTCTAAAATAATTACACTTTAATACTACTTGGTCTAAGATACATGGCTCTTTATTATAGTGGCATAGTCTCTAAGGGTAAGTTATGAGATAGTGGTAGTCTCATGATCTACACTAACTGGAATTTCTCTCATAGGTGATTTCATTTAAGCCTCACTTGTTAAATCTCTTCTTGGGCTTGATTAAGAAAAACCATAATTATTCTACCTTCATCCCTAAATCTAAAAAGTGAGATTTATAAGGCATGATTATTCTTTTTTAATCCAACATTTATTCCTTCCTCATTCAATTAACACTTATCATTGCTCTTAATAAAAACTAACCCTAACGGTCACTTTATAATAGGTACATTACCAATGATCATAATTCCCAATGGTCATATAGACCAATTGTCATATTGACCAATTTTCATATTGACCAATTGTCACATTGACCAATTTTCATATTGAAAATTTGTTATATTAACCAATGGTCATGTAATAGTAATGTAATGTTCATGCCCTAATGGTCATATTTCTGATTACATCCTATATATATATATCACTAAACAATAGAATTTACTGCTTAATTCTTAAATATTTTTATAATTACTCGGATAATGTCTATAATATTACTAAAGCCTCTTTTTCATTTAATAGTTTTTATAAAATTTGTAATCTTCCTTGTATAGTTGATCCTATAGATTATACCACTGCATGATCATTATTCTTTGGTTTTTATATACATGTACTAGTCGTAGCTGTAGTAATTGGTGTTATTACTTGACAAGTAATATTCTTTTTTTAATTATTTATATGTAATTATATTATGAAATATAATAAAATATTCATTATGAAAAATAAGGTATGTTTTATTAATAAAAGAATGAATTTTAAGGTTGTTAAATTATTCCCCCTTAATAAATTTCATCCTCAAAATTTCTGAACTACATCAACAAAAATTGGGGTATTTTTCCTTCATTTATTCTTCAAGTTCTCAAGTAGCTTCTTAAAACTTTTTATTTCTTCATGAGACTTTCAAAAGTCATATTTTCTTATTCCCTAATACTTATCCCCTTTTTTCTAGAATCTGGATATGTTCCTCTTTATATGACATGTTAGATTCCAATTTTATACCATTGATATCAAGTACATGTGTTGGTTCAGACATAAACTTTCTTAGTAGATACATTTGGAATACATCATATACATTGGAATAATTTTGTGGTAATTATAATTTATAAGCAACCAATCTAGAATACACTAGAATATTAAATGATATAATATACCTTAGACCCAATTTCCCCTTCTTTCTAAATCATATAACTCCTTTCCATGGTGATATCCTGAGAAATACATAATCCCCAACATGAAATTCTATTTCCTTCCTTTGATTGTAAGAATAAATTTTCTATTGACTCTAAGTGGTCTTGATGTATTATTAAATCACTTTTATTATTTCTATAGTCTCTTTCACATTGTCCAATCCCAATAGTTTCCCTTCTCCTACTTCATCCCAACATGTTGGAGTTTTACAAATTTTTCATAAATAGATTTAAATTGTTTCATTTTAATACTCAAGTAAAAACTATTTTTATGACATAATTAAACAAGTGTAAGATTTTGGTCCCAAATCCCTTGAAAATCACAATATAAAGACCTTTTCATGTATTCCATTATTTGAATTTTCCTCTTAGATTGGCCATCAGTTTGAGGATGATAGGTTATTCTTAGGTTTAATTCTATATCCATATTATTTTTAAGTCTTCCTCTTAAATGTATAATTAAATATTATTTATTGGTTAGAAACAATCGATCGGGGCATTCCATGGAGTCTCATTACTTCTTGAATATAAATTCAATCTAGGTGATCTAGCGAAAAAATTTCTCTTATAGAAATGAAATGGGTAGACTTTGTCAACCTATCAATGATTAACCATATAGAATTGTTTCCCTTGATGTATTATGTAAGTCGATGATAGTGATGTTGTACCCCTTATATAAAAGTATGGGTAATGGTTTCAATACCCCTTTGGGAATTCGTCAATTTTCCTTCACTTGTTGACAGACCAAGCACCTTGCAATGTAATCAGCATTCTCCTTTTTTATATTATATGAACAATAATTATCATGAAGGTTCCTATACAATTTAGTTCTTCTAGGATATATAGGGAATGTAAATCTATGAGCTAACTCCATAAACTCCTTCTTTATCTCTGTAATATATGGGATTTATATAATTGTACCAAATTTTATCACACCATCTTGATCAATATTGAATTCATGAAACTTCCAATTTTTTAGAGCCTCTATATTCTTTTGTATAAAAGTATCATCTATTTGATACTTCTTAATATTCTCTTGTAAATATATTTGATAAATAATTCAGAATAGGATTTATGATTTCCTTTCTCTTTTGATTCCCTTTCCCAACCTTACTAAGACTTTGATCAATGAATCATTGAAAGAACACCTGGATCTTTCCTACTCAATGCATCTATGACTTTGTTTTCTCTTCTGGGGTGACAATGAATTAAACAATCATAGTTTTTAAGAAGCTTCAACCATATCCTTTGTCTCATGTTTAGTTCCTTTTGTGTTAATATATACTTATAACTTTGGTGGTATATGTATATATAACATTTTCACCATAATGATAGTGTCTCTATATCTTCAAATAAAAATGATTGTAGTTAAATATAGTTCATGAGTATGATAATTTTACTCATGATTATTTAAATTAAAAAATTCATAGGAGATCACCTTTTCATTTTCCATAAGGACATGTCAAATTAATTTTAGAGATGAATCACTATAGATAAAAAATCCTTCTTTGACACAGGTGAACTAACCAACCTCTTCTTTAGTTCTTGGAAAATTTCTTCATAATATTTTATTTAGATAAAATTAACTACTTTATTATTTAACCTAGTTAGTGGATTATAATTCTTGAAATAAATTTCATAAACATTATTTATTATCATGAAAATCCAAGGAAACTATGAATCTTAGTTACTATTTTAGGATGTGGAAACTCCTATATATCTTTTTTCTTTGAATTATCAATTGACATTCCTTCACTAGCTACAACGTGCCCTAAGAATGCATCTTTTTTAACCAAAACTCACATTTACTAAATTTATTAAACAGTTTATCCTTCCTTGGAGTTTGAAATATTACCCTTACATGATTCACATATTCTTCAAAACTTTTGGAATATATTATAATATCATTAATAAAGACCGCCACAAATTTATCAAGTTATTACTTAAAGACTCTATTCATAAAATACATAAATATGGTAGGATAATTAGTCAAGTTAATGGGCATGAAAAAAACTCATAATTCCCATATATTTTTCTAAAGGAAGTATTCGGGATATCTTCTTTATTCTCCCTGAACTAATTATATCTTGATTAGAGTTCAATCTTAGAAAATAATTTATCACCTAGAAGTTAGTAGAATAAATAATATATCCTTGGGAGAGGTTATTTTTTCTTTAATGTGATCCCATTAAGCTCTCTATATTCAATGCATAGTCACATAGATCCTTCTTCTTTTTCAAAAAGAGAATATTCTCTCCCTAAATAGGTTATGTAGTTTCTTCTTTAATTACTCTAAATCCACATATGTTATTCTATATGGAGTCTTTTATATTGGATTGTATTTAGATATAAGTTCAATGGATAACTCTACCTCTATTTTGGTAGAGGTCTATATAAATATTTAAAAAATACATCAACTTATTTTTGAATAATAGGGACATTTTCAATATTTATTCTTTCATTTTCTTCTCCCTCTTCACTAATCCTCTCCATAAATAAGTCTATGGGAGGTGCTTATAGACAAATATTAGATTGGGATATATCTCCATTGAACATAACTTTATGTTTCCTATTCAAGACCATTAAATTTTTCTTTCTTATATACTTGATCTTAGAATTATACTTTTCAATCCAATCTATCCCTGGTATAGTACTAAATTCCACCATAGGAGTGACTACTAGATTTTTTATGAGATTATAATCTCCAAAGTTGATACTATAGTTTCTATAAAACTTTGATTCTTGGATAAAACCTCTAGGAGAATTAACTAATAAATATACATCTATTAGTTCAGGTTTTGATTATATATTCTTTTTAAACTTGGATGAAATAAATAAATTCATAGATCCAGATTCAAATAATGTGATTGGTATCTTTGAGAGAACAATATGTATACCTTCCACAATATCATTTAAATCCTCTGTATCATCCATTATTATTATGAATGCATTAACCATCTCCCTTGGAATATGGTTAGGATTATTTTAGTTAACCTCCATTATGTTATGATTTGGACATTGATTTTGAAAGTGTGAAAGTTTTATACACTTGAATCATTAGACTTTATGTTGTTATTGGACTATATTACCTTTTTTGTTTACATTGATATGTTGAGGCTTCACCTCACCATGATCATTCTAAGTTATATGGACATATCTTCTGCACTTTTAGAACTTTCCACTTTCATACAAGAAGATCCTAAAATGTTTATTCCCACATTTTTTTTGTATGTGGGTAGTTTTATATTATTTTTTTACCTTGAATGATCAAAATTATTCATTAATTTTGGCTCTATTTCTCAATTCTTTTCATTCAACACATGAGACCACTACATATCTCCAAATTCCGTTTCAATATTTATAGCACTACTCACTATCTCCTTATAGATTTAATAGTTTCAATTTGATATATTCCTCCAGGTTTGGGGTCTTAGTCCACCAAGTAAACTATCAACCTTCCCATATGATTCATAAAAAAACATTAGGTGTATGAGAAAGCCTTTTAAATTTCATTTCATAGCTTCCCACCAATTTTCTTTCCTTATAATTCAACTCTAATAATTAGTTATCCATTTTTTTACATTGAATGGGGAGAATATTTATTAAAAAATGTTATTCTAAACTCTTATTATACTATAGCATTAATATCCCCACTTGGATTCATGTTCTTAATCAGTGTCCACCACTGATCAACTTATCCTTCTAAGTGGTAAAATATCTGGGTGACTTTCTCTAGTTATGAATGACAAAGTAAAAAAATATATTTTCTTAGATTTAATCTATTTTTTTGTAATTAATGGATTTTTGTATCTACTAAAATAAGGAGGTTGTTGATGTATGAAGGAATAAAATAAAATGTATTCCTTTCAAGGTTAATTTGGAATCTAAACATGATTTAGGTTATTATTTATTAACCAAGATAGTTGATTCATCATCCTCAAGAAAATTTCCAATCCATATTCCATCAGGTTAGGAAGTTCATCGGTGAATCTTTATTTTCACTCATTATTTACACGGTTCCTCCTATTTCCCACCATTTTTCTAAAAGAATAAAACCTTAGTGATAAATATATTACTTTATTGAATCATTTAATTCTAAAGGGATATTAAGTCCTAAAAACATGATTAAAAGATATTATTATTTAATTTAATCTAATAATAATTATATTTTCTATATATCCTTAATAATGGTTCGTAAATTTTATATCATTAAACAAACATATCCTCCATGAGTTTCAAACTAGCTTTCTACAATGATTATTTATTTGGCACCAAGTGATGATTGAGTTAATACCCAATTCACCATTTTCAGGGTTATTACCCCTAATTATAACTATTCTAGAGCCACATCCACTAGTAGTATCCAGACATAGATTTCATTGATTGGAAACTGCTCACTTTAGACTTCACCAAAATTTGAAGATGTTTTTTTATATTTAGACATATCAATAGGGTTCTTACTAATGTTTTCTAGTCCTAATTTCCAAAAATAACTAAACCATCCTTTGATACCAAATATAGAATATCACCTTTTTAATACATAAAAATTTCATTACATAGTACAACATTTAATAATACAGATTATCTTTTAAGGTTTACTTTCTTGGAAATTAGGAATGTGATACACAAAAACATAAACTTTATTCTAATCTACTTGAAAGTATTATTCATATATTCATCCTAGGTTAGTTTTACTACATCTCATAACTTTGGTGGATACATTAAAAAAATTTATGATCATAAATCCCCATAAGGAAATAACAAAGTAAATATTTATCATATGATCATGAGGCATAATAATAGGGAATGATCATAAGAACATTAGGAATATCGTAATAGAATGATCATTAATCACAGTATGAAAAATTGGATAAAATATAAAAATGATAAATTTATATGTATATCACCAATTTTTATCATCAAGGAGTCATAAAACATAATTACCAAGGTTATTAGCTAAGGTATCATAAAACATTTCATCTCTAGAGATTAATTATTTACCTAATGCATTGGAACACTATCAGGGTGAACCCTTAATATAACTAAATTCAAGTGTGCCACATAGATCACAAGGAATATGGATTTCATATTTTAAATCCTCTAATCAATGAATCATGGTATCTAGGTGAATACCCATTAAAAGATAAATGGGTTGGGTATTCACTATATAAATATATTTCATAAAAATTAAAGAAAATTAAAGAAAGATTTGAACAGCATAACTAGTGTGTAAAAAAGGATTATTGAATATGATTAATGAGAGGGTAGTGAAGTATCACATTAATAGAATTTAATTTTTATATTAATGGATTAATTTAAATACTTATAGAATAATAAGATGAAAATACATTACTAAAAAGGAAGTGCTTGAAAGTAATGGAAGAAAGAGGAATAGATTTTTCTTACCTTGAAGAGTTCCTTTCTAGAACTTGAGTATGTAACCTTAAGAACTTAAGGAAACACTATAGGGAATATTTTGGAGGTAAAATAACCAAATATTAGTGCATAAAATATTTTTAGTGGAGAGGAATGGTGGTATTGGTGGGGATTTGTAGTAAAAGAGGAATAATTGTTTAATAATTTATAAATATGGGTCTTAGAATTCTAAGTTATGTAAAATTAAAAACCATTAAATTACCCATGGTTTTGTCTCATGGTTTTAGACATTTAAGTCATGTTTTATAATATTTTAATAAATTTAAACTGAAATATATTTTTTAAAATTATTTTTTCGATGAAAAAGTAAATTTTCCACAAAATATATTTTTAAAAATATTAATTTCTATTTTAGGATTTCCAAATTCATTTATAGGTTTTCAAAATGATATAAATCCATTAAAATACATAATAATAATAGAAAATCTATTTTTGGTCAATAAATACTTTAAAATACTTATTATATCACTTTTATGTATTTAAAATTTCATAATACTTACATTATTTTATACCGTATTTTATATTATACCAAGAAATTCGACTCTCTAAAAAAATATGAAAAATTCACCATTGGATAATTTTAATGTGTTACATTCAAAAATTTCATCCATTTTTATTAGGAACATTTTATTAATATAAAAATTTTAATTTTAAAATGTAAAATAATTATTTATTAAAACCACCAGTTTTTATTATAAAATTAAATTTCTATCCCTTAAAAAACTATATATAATTTCATAAAAATAAAAAAAAATTAAAACTTTTATAAACCTTAATTTTTTAAATTTTATTTTAATGAAAATTAAATATATATACTTTCTAGATATATTTAATCATGGTCTACTTATATAAAAATATATTTTATCATATTCTATAATAATATGCATTTTATATAAGGGTGTGGAACTAAATAAATATTCATAATAAATAAAACTAAAAATTATTTTCTAAAAAAATTACACCATAATGCTACTAGGGAATAGATACGTAACACCTTATTACAATGACATAAGCTCTAAGGGTAAGGTGTGTGATTGTGGTATTCTCATGAGGTGGTTCATCCAATATTGATCTAGTGGTGATATCCATTAGTTGGGATCCTCACTTTTTGAAGCTCTATTTGAGGTGGATCAAGATAAAATTGTAACGTCCTGACCTGGCGTCCACTTAATTGGGACCCCAAGCCAATGGGTCACATGGCCTCAAGCGTGCCTCCTCGTACTCTAGAGGCTACCGACTAAAAGTGAGGGTGTGGATGTGGTATAGTGGGGAGACTATAACCTTGTATCAAATTGGCACAATAGATAACAATAATAAGCATACAATAGCAGAATCGTGATATAAACAAATGTGGTAAATAAAAAATGGAATCATAAATAACTGAACAAATGAATAATAATCAAAATCCACATGGTAGTTTCATATACATGGATGCAAGTCATAATGATATACAAAAGGGGAGTAAGGGATAGACATATACAATCATGATATAAAAAATACAAAAATAATAAAAAGGCTGCTCCACTAGCATCTTGAGCATATGCTCGGTCCTATGCTCCTATGATCCATTTATAGGTCAAGCATATCAAAACTTTGCAGTAGGGTGCTTTTCCTTATCCATACCTATAGACAAGTAATCTACTCATGTATCAAAGGTGGCCTAAGTAGGGTGTGAGATAAAATCCCATTAGTAAACCACCAATGATGTCTAAAAGTAATCCAAGCAATGTATATAGCAACATTAGTGTGCAAGTATAAGCAGAATAAGAAAACAATGTTGAATAAAAATAACTAGCATGATTAGGTTTCTAAAGGCAACCTAGAGGCTCTACCTGCTTCGACTCATGGTTCAAATGGGTATCTGGTCAGTAACTATATATATTGTAATAATATATATATATATATAGTTATATATTTTATCCACCTATATGAACCAAGTATGTGTGGACATAAGTGGCCATATACCAGGAATACTATGTGTTGGATGGACCAAGGCGTAACTCAAACATCCATAACCAATATAAATGAGCATGTAAGATCAATCACAAGGGTACATGACCTACATCTTATAATGAGTTTTAGAATTCATGATTATCACTCAAGGTGGAGGGTGAGTCATTATGTCGACACCCGAAGCAAAGGGTGTGGTGTGTTATGCTCTCCATCCAAATAGTGTCAATGGTGTGAGACATTGTTATCAACACCTAATGTGAGGGATCATGAATTTTAATTCCCAATATAACCCTTACTAACATTCCATATCCTATAATAAATTCATAATCATCTTTATAATAATAGGCAAGCTTTATTACCTCTCATGATTCATTATCAGTCAAGCCTAAATACAATAATGCATTACAATCCATAATGGGAAAATGATAAAGTAAGTAATGATCAGCGTGGACTTTCCACCCTTTAATAATTCATTCCATTTTAACCATTTAATTCATTTAAGGAGGGATATCCATCATGAACAAGACACTAAATTTAAAACTTTCCAATTAACTTATCAAAACATGTAAATTCATTTTATAATATGGGATAAGCACTTATGAGGTTCCTTGGGTTCAATCAATAATTATATAATAGGGGAAATTCTATTTATAATCCAAGTCGAATGCTTATAAAGTGTTCCAAAAAATTAATCAATTAATTATAAAGTTAAAATCAAACCGAAACACCAAAGCGGTGTCTGTGATCAAGGTTTTCATACACTATTTGCATAACAATGATCCTTCGGATTATAACAAGGTGCGTATAACAAATTCAGATAATGAAATTTATTTTAAGGCATCGTGTGACAAAGTTTGACATGTGGAACAAGAGATAAGATATTAAAACATGATAAATTTTAGGTAAAATGATGATACCACCTTACTTAGGTCTATTTATGACTCCTCATCTGATTTCGGCCTCAGATTCAAAGTAGGTCGGGAGAAATCTAATAAATGGTTCAATGACCAAAAAATATGGAAAATGATATTACACCTAAATGGTGAAATGGATCTGAAGATAAATATAAATAGTAATGGAGATGATGTTATATATTATCAATATGGATATGATGATTTCAACGGGGCTTGATTTGGACTTCAGATCAAGAAGATATCGAAGAACCTATGAGGGAGGAGAAAAGGCTCATAGAAGAGAGGAGGAGGCCATTTGCTGGTGAAAAGAAGGAATAAGTAGAAATTAAGTTTAAAGATTCATTAAGGTTAAAAATTTCATTTCACCCTCAAAATAGGGAGCGCACGGTTTTTCCTCATGGTTTGGCCAAACGATGCCCAAACCGTGATCAAGCCACTACCTAAGGGAAGAACCTACATGGTTAAGGTGCACAGTTTCCCTAAATATGCACAAACTGTGAAAACCCCCATGATCAAAAATTATAGATGTCCCATGTGGTCATGTTCCTCAAGTTGCATAGTTGTAGAAAAAATATGCGGACCCTTTTGCTTCTCTGTCTCACCCCACATGATTAGTAGAGAAAATAAAGGTTGGGTGGCATGGTTTCTATTAACCATGTTTCCCCATTTATTTTCCAAAATTTTGGGGTTATAAGCTCCGAACAAGCCTTTGACGCCCTATTAACCTCTATGAATCCAATAGGTAACATTATAAGGGTATTTTAAAGGGATTTAAACCAAAAAAAATGAGTCTTACCTTCATGAAATGATGGGTTGTTACAACCTACCCTTCTTAAAGTAACTCATCCCCAAGTTATCCTTCTAAGGGTAAATATGTATCATCAGCAAAGAGTTTTGTCCACTGCTCTCATATATCATCTTCCCATTCCCAAGTCTCATCATATACTCAGTCATGCTTCCAGAGCACTCGTACCAAAGGAACTGACCTTCCTTGAAGTGTCTTCACACTCCGATCAACAATGTGAACTAGATACTCTTCAAAGGAAGCAACCACATCCAATTCAACCTCATCAGGATGAAAGACATGTGATAGGTCTGGATAATACCAAAAAACCTGGGATATGTGAAATACATAATGTATAGACTGGTATCTCTGAGTAAGTGATATATGTTAAACCATTGGTCCAATCCGTTCCATAACTTCACAGGGTCCAATAAACCTAGGTGAAATATCACCCTACCTTTTAATATGTTTATGGCCTAACCTAGTCAAGACTCATAAGAAAACCCATTTTATAACCTCAAACTCAAGAGGTCATCAGTATCTATTGGAATATGGCTGCTGACTAGAGTGATTTTTCATCGTGCACTTTCTAATCAACAGGATCTACTCTAGTCTCCTGAATGAGACATGGTCCAAGTAAAGCTACCTTCACTACCTCTAACCAGTATAGAATTGAACATAAAGTACTACTATATAAGGCTTCATAAGGATCCATCTCAATGGTATCCTGAAAGTTATTATTATAAGTGAACTCAATAATAATAATATGTTTCTCTTAGGAACTCCCATAGTTGGGGACACATGCATGGAGCATGTCCTATAACACATGAATCATGCACTCTGTATTTCCATCGGTATGAGGGCGATAGGTCATGATTAGAATAACCTTTGTACCCAAGTCCTTCTGCAACCCTTTCCATAACCATGACGTAAAGTGAGGTTCTCTATCACAAACAATAGAAAGAGGATCTCCTTGAAGATGTATGGCCTCCATGACAAGTAGCCTCCCTATATCATCTACTGTGAAGGTCTCTCATATAGGTAATATGTGTGTTACCTTTATCAAACCAACAATGAAAACCCACACAATATCATTGCAATGAGGTGACCTAGTTAAACCAGTCATGAAATCCATAAAAAATCATCTCATTTCCACTCATGAATGGACAATGGTTGTAAAATCCCTATCAGTCATCGATGTAACTTCTTCACTTGATGATAGGTGGAACACCGAGTGATGAAGCTAGAAATATCATGTTTCATACTAGGACACCAATACTGGTAAGGTAGATCCTAATAAATTTTGGTGTCATCAGGATGCACTTCCCATGATGAGGAATGAAATTCCTTCATCAGCTCCTCTATGATGTTTTTTGGGACCCATACACACCCATGGAATAGTTGAGTATCATCCCCATCCACGAAGAAACCAAAATATTTATCATCATATGAGATGATTTCCCTTAGGAAAAGGCCCTCAAGATTAGATAGCTGTCTCATTATTACCCGTTCTAGAAGAGTGGAAGTCACTACTAAAGCTGTGAGGATGGTCTGGTCATGATCCTCTTGAACCCTAATGTGAATCTCAGAGAATAAGGCCATGAGTTTTCATTTTCCACCAGCCTCTTGAACTACCTAGATTTGAGCCTTCTGACTTAGAGAATCGGCTACATCATTACCTTTACTAAGTGTGTAATCAAGCTTCAAATCAAACGACTATAGGTACTCAACTGACATGTGATACCTGATATTTAGATACCATTTTATAAAGATATATGTAAGTATTTTTTAATCATTTAACACCACAAAACACTATCCAAGTAAGTAGTTTCATCAATAGCATAGAGCGTGAAATACAAAATCTAGTTTGAGGCCATACACCGGGTAATTCCGTTTGTGAGGCCCCAACTGAGGAGACCTATATGCAATGACTCACTCATACTGAATCAAAATAGATCATAGAATAACACCTAATGCATCAAAGTAATCCGTATAACTTATTTCTGGATATAGAAGAATTAGTATCATAACTGAATTCAAATAGGACTTCAACTCCAGAAAGGATTCTTCATAATATTATGACTATAACAATTTCACACCTTTCTTTGTTAATATTGTAAGAAGCACTGATAGATGTGAGAAGTCTTGGATAAAGCATCTGTAATATCTGGATATCCATAAGAAAATTTTAATTTCAAATATGTTATTGGCTTGTTCCCAGGAAACTAAATCTCTCACTTTCTCTGGGTCTACCGAGACTCCAGATTCTAAGATGATGTGACCTAAGATGTGAAAATTTTCAATCCAAAAGTGGAATTTACGGATCTTAGCATAGAGATGATACTCTCTTGGTGTATTCAACATGATCTCAATATGGTTGGAATGGTATTGTCTAGATCATGAATACACTAAGATATCATCAACAAATACTACCATGAATGAATCTAGATATAGGTGGAAAACTCAATTCATTAGATCCATAAAAACTGAAGGTGAATTTATGAGACCAAATGAAATAACAAGGTACTTGTATAGACCATAAATGATCCAGAAAGTTGTGTGTGGTATGTATGAAGTCTTTACATGCACTTGATGATAGCCCAAAATCAAATCTAATTTTTAAAACACTCTCTCTCCATGGATCTAATCAAAGAGGTCATCTATTCTAAGAAGGGGATACTAATTATTTATTGAGATATGGTAAAATCAATGTAAATTCATGAAAAGACTAAGTTTGTCGTTCAACTTCTTGGAAAAAAGGACCAGTGAACCAAAAAGAAGAAATGTTGGGGTATATGAATCCTTTATCCTCCAGATCCTCTAACTACTTCTTGAGCTCTAAAATCTCCATAGGTTCCATCCAATAAGGAGTAATGGTCACTAGTTATACTCCTTGCACTAGCTCAATAGTGAATTCCACCTTTCACATTAAAGGTAGGGTAGAGAAATCGTTAGGAAATACATCCTTGAAACACTCCACTACAGGAGGAAAAATAGCAGGTCATAACCCCTAATCATCCAATAAAAGACTGGCGATCTGAGCTTTCACATTACCCAACCTCTACTACTCAGGTCCATCTCAAGTGGCATCACATACCATTCCCCCTTATGTATGTTCTTACTACCCTTCGGTGACATAAACTTGACCCTTCAATGATAGCAGTCAATATAGGATTGATAGGGAACTAACTAGTTCATCCCAATGATTTCATTGAATTTATTTATGTAAAGTATAAAAAAAATCCATACAATGGCGTACCCACCTATCTTGAGGGGATAGTCTTCACAATGGTGAATTCACTATAATCAGATACCTAATGTGGAATCAAGCATTATAATGATATAGAAGTGTTTGATTTGAAGGAACAGACTCTAAATAATAGTCTCGGATATAAATGATTGAGACACACCTGTTTCAAATAAAATATAAACTAAAGTGGAGGATAATAGAATAATACCTCTAATAGTAGAAGGTTCAGTGCACTGCTCCTCTGGCACAGGCTATAATGTATGTTATTGTCTTATACCGTGACCATGAGTCACTACCTGACTTCCCAGAGAAATCCTGCTCTAATGGTGTTGTGAATCATGTTTTTTACTACCTTTACCTCAACCACCACATCAGCTTGAATGTCTTGTCATATTCTAATTTTCTTCCTGGCATGATTCTACTATCCTCGTTCCTAAATGTAGGGTAGGAGTAAATCCCTGCTTTCTAGGAACTGATGTAAAGGTCCTGTGGAAGAGATAGATATGTCCTATCTTTCTGAAGCCTCTACATTCCACTATATCTCATAATAACTAAGGATTCTTGTGTCTCAGCTTACCGCACTGGTGACATATCATAAATTTGTCATCATGAGGATCCGGAATGTTGCTACCTCTATGAGAAACCTAAAAACATCTCTTTCACCCATAAGAATAAACACTTACAGATCTAGGTGTCGAACTACCCCGACTCACACCATCTGCTTCCTTCAAATTTTTCTTTGTAATATGAGATTGGTTGACTATCTCTGATATGGTCCTCAACTGAAAGACATTAAGCTCTGACATGTTGGTGTATACCATCCCATCCTCGAATTTCATGGTTGTCATAAGATCATCACCTGCTAGAGTTGGAGCGAACTACTATAACTCAGTAAAAAATCATAGTATTCCATAATAAACATGATTCCCTACTATATGTTCATGAATTCTCTATATCTATAATTCCTTAGAGTCTAGGGAAAGAAATTGTCATAGAATATAGTCTGGAAATCTACCCATATAATATCATGATGTCAATATTCTTAGGTAATAACATCCCACCACCTCTTAGTATAATTATGTTATATATACACCAAAAGCTTGACCCTCCACTCTGGAAGAATCTCTAGATAGTAGAATATACAAATAATATCTTTAATCCGTGACTCAATAGAATGTGGTCTTCCATCCCCTGAAAAGGTGGGGGATGATGCTTCTGAAACTCTCAATTCAACCCTTCTTTACTCGGGGTAGGTCTAACAACACCTTAAATATTATGTAAAATATGTATAAATCCCTCTTAGAACTAGGATTCAGTGCCCATATAAATTATAGGAAGAGGTGAAATAGGTGTCATTGTGGGAGGATTCACCGGTGGCTCAAAGATTGCTACCTCGGGTGCATGGTCATCACCACCTTTAGGGTGTATAACTTGAGGACGACATGGAGGCATGATGCTAAAATTACAAAAACATGCCTTAGAATATATTTTACCGATTGAAAATATTGTAGATAGAAAACTAGGATAGGTACATAGCCTTCCTATAGAAATGAGCATACCCCTCTTCCTGCTCCTAAATCCAGGAATATGTAATAGCTAAATACCATGGTAGGCCATAAGAACATAATATACACACTAACTACACACTATTAAGGATTTGTTTGGGTCTAGGTCTTTGTTTAACATGTATAAGATCACTATTTTTCAATTTAAAAGTCATATTCATTTTAACTTTGTGCTTGTTAAAATATTCAAATCTCTTTAAACGGTTGAATTAGGTGGATTACCAATTCTAATACATAATTTCTCATACTCATTATGAACCAGAACATAGAATCCACTTAACCAATACCATAACATATTCTGCCCCATGCAACTAATGGTCTATGGAATAATGTGCCATAATTAATAGCTTAAGGTTCTTGGATTAACCTATTTAATACAATATTGTTAGGTCAATGAAAACACTTTAAGTTTCAATTATTTTTTCTCATACCTAAAAGGAAATTCATCACAATTAACAATCAAGGTACCAATAATACGAAATAGAAAATTAAACACTGAAATTAGACATGATATAAAAAAATGCATGGCATATTAGTCCTATTATACCCATAATGATGCATGAACTGATTCAATAAACTCATTTCATCAGTCCTAGGTAAAATAAATCACCATTTAAATAACACCAATATCAATAAAATCATAATAAATTATTGTCACCTACTGCTGAATCTGTATCAACTATAAATGGCATAATCAATAACTACAATTTCTCATCCCAAGTAATTTGGGTGTCCCCTATACATGGGTAAGCTATGTTCAAGCACAAATTAAATTCCAAATCCCATTAACTATTAGTCTTCTTTATAATAATCAAATAGTAATAAAATGGAAAAATAGACTATGATACCACTTTGTAACATCTCAATCTATCATCCACTTAATTGGGGCCTCGAGTTAGTGGGTCACTTGGCATCAAGTGTGCCTCCTTATATTCCAGATGTAATGACCCAAGTATTTATAGAATAATACATTTTCATATCGATTAATATTTATGAATAATATATTGATTTTATGTTAAATAAAACACTTTGTCTGATAACATACTCAACACGCAAGAACAGGTTTCTTTGAAATCTTATGTTGCACACAACTTTGAGTTATAATAAAAAATAATACAATAATATTATTATTATTTCAAATGGTAGTTAACATCTCGTCGTTATATTGGAGGGAATGAATAGAACTAACTAAATTATAATTACACATGTTTGTTAAATGTTTTTATAATTATCCAATAAATTTTAGAGTTTTAAAATAATAATTAATCTCATTTTAATCATGAAATACTCTAATATTTTTAAAAGGTCATTTTACTACCTTTTGAAGGAGAACCCTTTTTAAATCTAGTTTTTGTCACTTTTATATGATCTATTTTGAAAAAATAAAATTATTCTTTAGAATTGGGACATAAAAATTAACTTTGGATGAAATTTTGGTATTTTTCTAATAAAGTTCATTTTTTAATGAATAGTGAAAAATACTGCATTTTAATTCAAAACTGTCTTTTCATCTAATTTATTTTTATAGTTATATTTTCCTTTAATTGGTTTTAAAGTATAATTTTTTTTTTTTTATAATTTAATCCAATTTTGGTCATTGGATGTAATTTCACATTGAAATTGGACATAAACACATGTTAATCTTTTGGTAGTTTTTACTTTTTAAATAACACGCTTTTTGGTTTTGATAATGGGAATTAATTTTAAATTAATTACTGAAAATTATGTGTTTTGAATTTGTAAAAATGGATTCCATATTTGGAATCATAAGGTTAGAATTGTTTAAATAGATACCTTTTATTTTTGAACATTATGAATAGTAACTTCATTAATTATTTTATTTATCATGGTTAAAGGGTAAATCTGGTAAATAAGGGTAAAAAATAATATTATAATAATATAAAACTACCCTAAAATGTGTCCTAATACTATTGGATGATATATTTCTAACCATAGTAATCCTTGGGTCTATTTTGGGACCCCATAGATGCACTTGGGTGTGATAATGACATGTTATATTAATTAATTTAAAGTAAAGGGAAAAATAACATAAACATGTATCCTTTAATAAAACAATTTTTATATGGGGTTATATAATTAATATCTTAGACTATAAATAGTTTTTATAAACATAAAAAGATTTCATACATCGTGATATTATATTTATAATTTTTAGACATTAAATAAATAAATTTATTTATGACACAATGATGATGTAGCGATTACCTTATTCGTGAATAATTTAAATAAATGACATTATAAATATTAAAATAAATTTATTTTGAAACTTTTTATTCCATCCGCAAATTTTATGGATGTGTATGACTGGTTGTATTTTAATTAATGAAGTTTTTTATAAAGATTCAAGTTTTTTTGGATTTTTAAAAAGTCATGATTTGAATAGTATAAAAATTGACATAAATAAGTTTTTAAAACAAATACTATTTTATTAAATGATATAACAGTCCAAAAAATCTAAAATTCGTAAAAATGACTGAGATAATGTTAAAAAAATCATTAATTAACCATTTGTGGTTCTCTTTTAATTTTATAGTAACTATAGTAACCCTAGATTATGAAAATGCAAGAAGACATGGTAAGAGTTAATGTTTTTTAACTAAGGGTTAAAGTAAAAAAGATACGGTTAAATTTGTGAACTAGACTTGTCTAAAACCTATTGGTTGAGATAATTTCAACAAAAAAATCTTATATTATAAATAAATGACTTTGGAACCATTTGAAATCGAAAATCATTTTATAATAAAATAATATTTCAATGCCTTCCTAAAGTGCCCCTCATCCCTCTTATAAAAGGGCATCACCTCTACCCATTTAAACACACCTCTAAAGCCCATTGGATCATCCAACTTCTTCCCAAATAATCTCCCAACATCAATCCCTCACTTTTAAAAGCCTTAACTTGGGTATAAAAAAATTAAAGAAAGCCTTTTTCCACAAATCAAAAGAAGTTACCTGATTTAGAGGTAACGTCTTCTCTCAAGTTCATTTCCTTTATTTTCCTTTTCCACTCCCTATGATATTATTATTATTTGATTACATGAAAACACCAGTATAATAAATATACTAGGATTTTTTTATGATAATGATTCAAACTACACTTACACACACCTCCATCTAATGGATACGAACATACTGAATCTGTGTATAGTGAACTACTACCTCACGAAATGATGATTGTTCAATTTTCCCCTACCACCTATCAGGGTGTTCATTATGATGGAAATATATTTATATATGATATATATTATATTTATATTGTTTATATGCTTCTGTATTTTTCATTTATAACATACCTTTGTTCTTTCCATAATGTGTAAATATGATAATTTCATATGAGGAAGTGCGGACTACCGCCCCATCAAAGTGATATGATTTGTTCATGCCATAAATGGAACGTATAAAGGATAGAATTAATGAAATTATGTAACGTATATAAAATATTATATTATACTAGAATTATAATATACCTTTGTATCTTTTAGTTTTCATTCCATTAAATATGAAAAATAAATGAAAGCAACGTTCATGCGTACGAACGGCTTACCGTCTCCATGAACGGTGCATTTCATTTATTATCCCCAATGTTATGTAATATTATAAATACATATATATACTAGATATATGTGATATTTAAATCATTAATATCATTTTTGAGATAATGTAATTTTTACCACCATGAAAATTTGTAATTATAACAAGTTCATTTTTTACTCAAGTACCGAACATCGACAAAACGACTGATATGAACGAGAATAATTATATGATTGTTATAGAAAGTTAATAAGTGATATAAAAGGAATAATAAACTTTAAAAGGGTTATGAATCAATTAAAAATAAACTTAAGTTTATTATTCAGGAAGAACAAGAAACATATGTGATGAATCAAACTCAAGTTAACGGAACATCTTAACCCAATTTCCATTCTTTGGGTTAATCTTCTACTTCTTGATAATTCCATGATATGATTATGTGGGAAATAACTTTTGATATATTATATTGTATTTATAATCTATGTATGTGTACTTATAGGTAATACACATAAACTCTCTATTTTATTTACAAAATGATCTTTGTAAGGGACTTCATATCAATCTCCTTTCATTGAGGCATATTTTGATAATATACACCTTATTCTTTTATGCGGTGTATAATAAACCCCCTTTGACTTTTAATTTCATTCAAAGGGAATATTTTTTCTATGAAGCGTCTTACTAAATGAGTAAAGGAATTTTTTTAAGATATATGGAGACAAGGACATTTCTACCGCCATGAGCATTATTTGATATTTGGATTCCTTAACAAGACGTAATGTGTTTTTAAAAGGAAAATAGATACCATATACCCTTTTATGTATTTCAGTATTGAAATTGGTTTTTAAAATGGATTGAGTATTACAATATCTTGAAATGATTTCTTGTGATTTCAAATGTAATGTTATTAGTGAAATGTTGATATTTGCAATATTTTATGTGTTATGATTAAATAATGGTACTTGGACATTTGATGGGTGGTTACGTGATAAACCAATGACAGGTGGTTATATGATAAACCAAATGATGGGTGGTTCTATGATAAACCAAGGATAGGTGGTTACGTTATAACCTCCAATGCATTGGGTATGTAATTCACCCGTATAGCTATTCCATTTAGTGATATGTGTGGAATTTGATCGTATGGTTATTCCATTTAAGTATGTTTATGTCCCAAGATACCTTTATATGCTATATTTTTCTTTCTATGGGATTTATGGTAATATTTTGGTTACAAAAAGGGAAAGTAATGAGCTAATATTCAGTGAAGTATATTTACTACCACTTAAAGGTGAAAATTATTATATTATGATAAAGTATTCATGGTTTTCATGTTATCCTAAGACAAAAAGTTTTCTTTATTTATGTATCCCTAACTAATATTTTTATGCTCATCCCAAGTTTTGAAATTTTTTTCATAGGACATAAAGAAGAATAGAGTTAAGTATGGGATCATGGAAAAGTTTTACTGTTAAAATATAAAGCGAAGTCATGTTTCTTTTTAAAGATTTTATGTTTTATGAAAAAATGGATAGTGAGTAGAAGTGTCTACTTTTAATATTCAAGATGTCATAGATAAGTTATGACCTAAATATCTAAATCTATAGACCTAAAAAGATACTTAATGTGAATTAAAATAAAATTATTATCTTATCTCAAGATTAAGTAATGTTTGAGGTTGTGGCCTTATAGTTGGTATCAGAGGTCAGTTTAGATAACTTTAGAGGTCAAGGTAATATTTAAGCATAAGTGACATGTTTTATATAACCATAGTGGTTAGCATATTAGAAAGACTCACAGTAATTTTAGATAAATTGAATGAGTTTAAGATAAAATGAATAAGTATATCTTACTATTTACTATCCTCATAAGATAGTATATGATGATTTTACTGATATACTCACACTAACCTTTATGGTTTAAGTAAATGGTTGGATCTAATAAGAACCAATGTAACAATGGATATGGAGGAAACTATGTTGGTTTCCTGAATACGCAATTGAATTAAATGGGAGCTGCAATGAGAACTCTTGTGGTTGTTTTCAACCAACTATCTGGAGTCATGATTGACCACTTGAACCTTGGTGATTTCTTTAAGGAATCATATATGCGAGAAACGAATCCCTATGGAATTTTAGGTAATAATCATAAAGGTAAGTATATTCAAAAACCTATGTGTCAAGGATGTGGAAATAAACACCTAGGAAAATGCTTCAGAGGGATAAAAAGATTTTATAGATGTGGTAATTAAGGTTATAAATCAATAACCTTCTATGGAAAAAAGGAAGCGTTCAGTTGAGTCCATGAAAGGGAAATAATTTATTTTCAAGGAATCAATTGAATGTTTTAAATGTGGTGTTCTTGGTAATTATGAAAATAGACTTCCTACGAAGAAGGTTCAGGAATGGGATCAGCAGGAACGTACAAATATATTTTTACCAATACCTAATGTCATTCCAATTGAAGATGATGAAACTGAAAATGACCTATGAAAGGTATGGATTGTTTCTTATCTCATGTTTTGATATTATTGAAATATTAAGACATTATGACTGATTTTGATTGTAGGAAATAATTATTACGAAATAAGTTGGAAAAAATGGTTAAGGGATCATGAAGAATATTGGACGATTAAGATGTCTACATTTTAGAAATTCAATAGTTATGTTAGATATATGGGTGATGAAATGTTTAAAAGTATTAATGATATTTTTTTATGGGATTACTTTGGAAGACATTTCTCTTGTATGTGTAAACCGGAAGTTTGTTATGTGAAAATGATAATTGAGGAAGAATTATCTTTTCTTTTTTGGATATAGTTATAAATAATCATTTGGATTTATATGATCCTTTAATTTAAGGAAATTACAGGTTATTACTTTTTGGGAGGAAAATGCGAGGTATGAGATAACATTTGAGGTTTAAATATGTTATGGTTATTTTTGAGAAATTTATCTCATTTTTTTGAATGTTATAAAATTATATAGTTTTTGAAAAGGAAAAACACACAAATCATGTGATAACCCATTGCGTCATACAAAGCTGTGAGAATCGAACCCGCAACCAAAGTGTGACTGGGGTTTATCGCCTACCACTAACCTACAAGAAGTCCCTAGTTAGTATGACTTATTATTTTTAGTTAAATGATTTTATATATAAATAATAATTTGATTTTGGAAATTATGTTTTATCAAATGGATATCCTTATTATAGGAAAATGATTTTGTGATTAAGTGATAAAAGTTATTTTGGAAGACGTTCGCTCTTTTGACTGAATGACCCGAAGGCCTAAATTTTTATTCATTTTTGGATAAACCCCCTTTTAAGGGTAAAGGGGAAAAACCTCACAGACTTCAAAGATGTGGATAAAAACAAATTCAAAGGTCAAAAGGGCCACAATCATCCCAGAATAAGACTACAAGGAATACTCCTCCCTAGCATCAACATCATTATGGAAAGCCTTCGTCATTGCATGACTGCTAAACAAGTTGTCCCGTGCAGAAATGTACGGGCCTGGTACCGATGGCAGTGCCAGACCCTCTCAAACTTACAAATCCAAATAGCCATACATGGTCAATACTATGGGATTTCATTTGAGGAGTACTTGTGGAATTTTATTTTGGAAGAATCTATTTTTTAATTTTGGACTTATAGAGATTCAAGTTATTTACGGAAATGATTAACCTATCTTATAGAATATGTGATTAGGTTAATTACTTTTCAGTGTGATACTTTAAGAGTAGTCGATGTTATTTGGAGATAAATGTTAAGATTTTTGTGGAAGACTATATGATCAAATTATTCTAATTTTTGGGTTTCAATATTAGTTTAAATTATTTTGAAAAAATTTAAGGAAAATTGTATATTGAGTGGTATTTTTTTAACTTTGGGTATTTTTTGTTGAATTTTGGAGATTAAGAGTAGAATTTCTTTTTATAAAGGATTATCCTTTTGGGGGATCATCTGATCTCGTACTAACCATTTTGGTTTTGGTTAGTGTCTAAAGATAGGGGAAATGTATAGTTCATCTTTTGTGGATTATCTTATTCTATATAAGTTGATTCTAGTGCTTTTTATGTGAGCAAGTCATCTTGAATACTCATCGTTTGGAGAAAATATGAGTTGGTGGTAGAAATTTAGTAAAGGATAAAAGTCTACATTAAAAGTAAGTATGTTTTCTTATGTTCTTAGTCAAGGTCAAAAATAAATTCCTCAACTTTATGAAAAGGATATTAAAAACAACATTATTCATTTACTTTTACTATAGAAAAATCAAAGACTATTTAACCCATCACAATTTTGTGGTTTTCTGGTGGTTAACTTTCTCCTGATCATGTTTTCTATCACTCTCCATCAAAACTTGATGGTTAGTTTTTCTTCCATATCCATGTTTTCCTACATGGAAACCTAGTATGTGTTATCTAGGGTGACCTTTTTACTTATATTTATTTATTTAAAAGTGATAGTTTTATGAACTCTTTTTCCGATATGGGATTTTCAATGAAGTTTTTGAGCCCAATTTTAAAATTATGAGGACGTAATTTCCAAAAGGGGGGAAGGATGTAATGATCCAAGTATTTATAGAATAATAAATTTTCATATCTATTAATATTTATGAATAAGATATTAATTTTATGTTAAATAGAACACTTTTTCTGATAATAGACTCAACATGCAACAATGGGTTTCTTTGAAATCTTACGTTGCCTACAACTTTGAGTTATACTGAAAAATAATACAATGATATTTTTATTATTTTAAAGGTAGTTAATGCCTAGTCATTATGTTGGCGGGAATGAATAGAACTAACTATATTATGATTACACATGTTTGTTAAATTTTTTTATATTTATCTAATAAATTTTAGAGGCTTAAAATAAGAATTAATCTGATTTTAAGAATGAAATACTCTAATATTTTTAAAAGGTCATTTTACCACCTTTAGAAGGGAAACCCTTTTTAAATCTAGTTTTTGTCACTTTTATATGTTCTATTTTGAAAAAATAAAATTCTTTTTTAGAAGCAGGACATAAAAATTTAATTTGTATGAAATTTTGGTATTTTTTTGCTAAAGTTCATTTTTTAATAAATAGTGAAAAATACTGCATTTTAATTCAAAATTGTCTTATCATCTAATTTATTTATATAGTTATATTATCCTTTTAATTTGTTTTAAAGTATAATTGGATTATTATTATTTTCATTTAATCCAATTTTTGTCATTGTATGTAATTTCACATTGAAATTAGACATGAACACATGTTAATCTTTTGGTAGTTTTTACTTTTTTAAAAACACGCTTTTTGGTTTTGACAACAGGAATTAATTTTAAATTAATCACTGAAAATTATATGTTTTGAAATTGTAAAAACCGATTCCATATTTTTAATCATAAGGTTAAAATTATGTAAATAGATACCTTTTATTTTTAGACATTATGAATAGTAACTTCATTAATTATTTTATTTACCATGGTTAAAGGGTAAATATGGTAATAAGGGTAAAAAATAATATTATAATAATATAAAACTACCCTAAAACATGTACTAATCCTATTGTATGACATATTTCAGACCATGGGAATCCTTGGGTCAATTTTGGGACCCCCTGGATCCACTTGGGAGTGATTTTGACATGTTGTATTAATTAATTTAAAGTAAAGAGAAAAATAGCATAAACATGTATCTTTTACTAAAACAATTTTTATATAGGGTTATATAATTTACACTTAGACTATAAATAGACATTATAAATCTAAAAATATTTCTTACATCATGATATTTTATTTATAATTTTTAGACATTAAATAAATAAATTTATTTATAACATAATAATGATGTGGTGATTATCTTATTAATGAATGATTTAAATAAATGAGATAATAAACATTAAATTAAATTTATTTTGAAACTTTTTATGTCATAAAAAAATTTTATATATGATTATGACTTTTTATATTTTAATTAATGAAGTTTTTTAGAAATAATCAAGTTGTTATGGATTTTTGAAATGTCATGATATGAATAGTATAAAAATTAACATAAATGATTTTTTAAAACAAATACTATTTTATTAAATGATATAATAGTCATAAAAATATAAGATTCAGAAAACTTAATTATATAATGTTTAAAATTTCATTAATTAACCACTTCTGGTTCTCTTTTCATTTTATATTAACTATAGTAACCATAAATTATGAAAATTCAAGAAGACATGGTAAGAGTTAATGTTTCTTAACTAAGGGTTAAATCAAAAAGATATGGTTAAATTTTTGACCTAAACTTGTTTAAAACCTATTGGTTGAGAGATTTTTGACCCAAATTAATATTATCTTTAAAATAAATGAATTTGGAAAAATTTGAAACCGAAAATCATTTTATAATAAAATAATATTTCAATACCTTCCTAAAGTGCCCCTCCACCCTCTTATAAAAGGGTATCACCTATACCCATTTAAACACACCTATAAAGCCCCTTGGATCATACAAAATATTCCTGAATAAGCTCCCAACATAAATCCTTTACTCCTAGATCCTTACCTTGGGTAGAAGGAAATTCAAGAAAGCCTTTTTTCTCAAATCAAAATAAGTTATCCGATTTAGAGGTAACGTCTTCTCTCAAGTTCCTTTACTTTATTTTCCTTATCCACTTACTATGCTCTTATTATTATTTTATTAAATAAAAAAACCAATAAAATAAATATACTAGGATATTTTTATGATAAATATTTAAACTACACTTATATACACCTCCATCTAATGGATATGAACATACTATTTCTGTGTACGACAAACTACTGCCTCACGAAATGATGATTGTTCCATTTTCCCCTACCACATCTCATGGTGGCCATTATGATGTAAATTTATTTATATATGATATATATTATATTTATATTGTCTATATGATTCTGTATTTTTTATTTACATCATACCTTTATGCTTTCCATAATGTGTAAATACGATAATTTCATTTGAGGAAGTGCGGACTACCGCCCCCTCAAAGTGATATGACTCGTTCATTCCATACATGGAATGAATAATGTATGGTGTTAATGAACGTAAGTAATGTATATAAAATATTATATTATACTGTAATTATAATATAACTATGTATCATTTAGTTTTCATTCCTTTAAATATGAAAAATAAATGAAAGTCGCATTCATGCGTACGGACAGCTTACCGTCTCCATGAACGGTGCATTTCATTTCTTATCGCAAAATGTTATTTACTATTATAAATAAATATATATAAGATATTTAAATCATGAATATCATTCTGGAGATAATGGACTTTTAACCACATGGACAATTTTTAATTATAACAAGTTCATTTTTGACTCAAGTACTAAACATCGACAAAATGATTGATATGAAATTGAATAATTATATGATTGTTATAGCAAGGTAATAAGTGATATAAAAGGAATAATAAACTTGAAAAAAAGTTCTTAATTAAGTAAAAATTAACTTTATTTTATTATTCAGGAAGAACAAGGAACATATGTGATGAATCTGACTCAAGGTAAGGGAACTTCTTAACCCAATTTTCATTCTTTAGGTTAATCTTCTACTTCTTGATTATGTCGTGATATGATTATGTAGGAAATAAATTTTGATATCATATATTGTATTTATACTCACTTTATGTGTAATTATAGTGAATACACATAATCAATCTATTTAATTTACAAAATTATCTTTGTAAGGGACTTCATCTCAATCTCCTTTCATTGAGGAATATTTTGATAATATACACCTCATTATTTTATACAGTGTATAATAAACCTATTTGACTTTTAATTTCATTCAAAGGAAATATTTTTTTTTGAAGTGTTTTACTAAATGACAAAAGGAATGTTTTTAACATATATAGTGACAACGACCTTTCCACTGCCATGAGCATTATTTGATATTTGGATTCCTTAACAAGTCGTAATGTTTTTTTAAAAGGAAAATAAATACCATATAACCTTTTTATGTATTTTGGTATTGAAAATGGTTTTTTAAATGGATTGAGTATTACAATATCTTGAAATTATTTCTTTCGGTTTAAAATGAAATTTTATTAGTGAAATGTTGATATTTTCAATATTTTATGTGTTATGAATAAATAACGGTACTTGGACATTTGATGGGTAGTTACATGATAAACCAATTATGGGTGATTACGTGATAAAAAAAATTATGGGTGGTTCTGTGATAAACCAAGGATGGGTGGTTACGTTATAACCTCCAATGCATTGGGTATGGAAGTCGGTCATATGGCTATTCCATTTAGTGATATGTGTGGAAGTTGATCGTATGGTTATTTCATTTAAGTATGTTTATGTCCCAAGTTACCTTTATATTCTATATGATGTTTTATATGGGATTTATGGTAATATTTTGGTTACAAAAATGGTAAGTAATGATCTTATATTCAGTGAAGTATATTTACTACCTCTTAAAGGTGAAAGTATTACTTTATGATAAATTATTCATGGCTTTCATGTTATCCTGAGACTAACAGTTTTCTTTATTTATGTATCTATTATTTAGTTTTTTATGCTCATCCCAAGTTTTGAAATGTTTTTCATAGGACATAAAGAATAATAGAGTCAAGAATGGGATCAATGAAAAGTTATTCTGTTAAAACATGAAGCGAAGTCATGTTTCTTTTTAAAGTGTTTTTGTTTTATGAAAAAAATGGATAGTGAGTAGTTTTGTAAACTTGTAATATTCAAGATTTTATAGATAATTTATGACCTAAATATCTAAAGCTCAAAACCTGAAAAGATCCTCAATGTGAATTAAAGTTAGATTATTGACTTATCTCAAGATTAAGCAATGTTTAAGGCTGGGGCCTTATGCCATAGGCTACCGACTAGCATAGAGGGTGTAAATTTGGTATAGTGGGGAGAATATAACCTCATATTAGAGTGTTATAGAGGATAAAAAAATAAGTATAAAATAGAAGAAGCATGATATAAATAGATATGGTAAGTAAACTGTGAAAGTGTAAATAACTGAACAACTAAATAATAATCAAAATACACAAGGCAGTTTTATATACATGGATACATGGCATAATGATATAGAAAAGGGGAATAGGGGATAGGAATATACAATCATGAAATAAAAAAATACAAAAAATAACGAAAAGGCTTCTCCACTATCATCTTGATCATATTCTCGGTCCTCACCTCCCATGCTCCATCTATAGGTAAAGTATATCAAAACTCTATAGTAAGGCAATTTCCCTTATCTATATTTGTAGAAAAGTAATATACTCAGGTACCAAAGGCAGCCTGAGTAAGGTGTGAGATAAAATCCTATTAGGTCACCCCCAATGGTGTCTAAAAGTGAGCTAAGTAGTGTACATAGAAATAGCGGTGTGCGGGTATAAACAGAATAAGAAAACAATGCTGAATAAAAATAACTAGCCTACTCAGGTTCTTAAAGGACACCTGGAGGATATACCTGCTTTGACTCATGGCTGGAATGAGTGTATGATTAGAAACTATATATATTTTAATAATATATATATATATTAATAATATAAATATATTATAGTTATATATTTCATCCACCTATATGAACTAAGTACGTGCAGACATAAGTGGCCATATACCTGGAATACTAGGTGCTGGTTAGACCAGGGCGTAACTCAATCATCCATAACAATTATAAATTATCCTAGAAGCTCAAGAACAATGGTAAATACCCTAAATCTCATAATTAGTGGGATACATCCTACTCTTCACTTGAGATGGTAGGTGATTCATCATGTTAACACTTGAAGCAAAGGATGTGGTGCACCATGCCCACTATCCAAATAGTGTCAATGGTGTGAGACATCATGCTCAACACACGAAGTAAGGGAGTGTGAATATTTATGAACAAAAGAACCATTACTAGTGTTCCACATCCTATAATAAATTCAAAAAAATATTTTTAATAATATTCATGAGGTATTACCTCTCATTCTTCATTATTAATCAATCTTAAATACAATAAGGCATTATAATCCATAATGGTTAAATGATCAATCAAGTAATGATCGGTGTGGCATTTCCACCCTTTAATAATTCATTCTATTTTAACCATTTAATTAATTTAAGGAGGGGAACCCATCATAAACAATCCAATCAATTTAATACTTTCCAATTAACTTATCAAAACATGGAAATTCATTTTATAAGATGAGCCAAGAACTTAGGAGGTGCATTAGGTTAAATCAACAATTATATAATAGGGGACATTCCATTTATAATCCAATTCAAACACTTAGAATAAGTAATTCCAGGAAATTAATAAATTAACTATAAATGAAAAAATAAAACTAGCCTGCCCAAGGGGTGTCTATAATTGAGGTTGGAATCCTCTATTTTCATAATGACAATCCTTGGGAGTATAACAAGGTGTGTATAATAAATTGGAATGAAGAAATAAATTTTAAGGAATCTCGTAGAAAATACTGGCATGTGGCATAATGTTAAAGCTACAAAAACAAGATAATTTTTAGGTAAAACAAAGATACCGCCTACCTTAGGTCCTTTGACGACTCCCCATCTGATGGCAGACTCAGATTCAAAGTAGGTTGGGAGAAATATAAGAAACCGTCCAATGCCGTGAAAATATGGAAAATGATATTGTACCTAAATAGAGCAACAGATCCAAAGATAAAATGAAATTTTAAAGGATATTATTTTAGATATTATTGATATGGATCTGATTCTTTTGACAACACTTGATTTGGACATCATATTGTGAAGATATCGAAGAACCAAGTGGGGAGAAAAAGTCTCACAGGAGAAATATGAAGAGGATATTGACTGGAGAAATTAAGGGGGGAAAATAAATTAAGTTTAAAGATTCATTAAGGGTAAAAAGGTCTTATCATACTCAAAATAAGGGGTGCACTGGTTTTTCTCAGGGTTTTTCCAAACCATGCAAAAATCATGATCATGACAAATATCTAGGGAAGACCTCACACAGTTAAGGCACACGATTTCCCTAACCATGAACAAACCATGTAAAAACCCACTTTCAAAAACTATATATTGACCACATAAGAATGTGCCTTGGGTATCATGATTTTAGACAAATCGTGCAGCCTCTTCTCCTTTTATGTCTCACTCCCCATGGTTAGTAGAGACCATACGGGTTGGGCGGCATGGTTTTTACTAACTATGCTGCATAGTTTATTTTATAAAATCCTAGGGTTATAGGCTCCAAAAAATTCCTATAAACCCTTATGAACTCCATGAATCCATTAGGAAACATTATAAGGGCCATTTAAATTAATTTAAACCCAAAAAAATGATCAGTACCTTTATGAAAATATGGATGATTACAAAAACCCCAATAATGCTACCTTCCTCCCTCATTCTAACAAATGAGCTTTATGAGGTATGAATATACTTGTTAAGTCCACAATTTCTTCCTTCTCTATTCAATAAACTCATATCATTACCCTTAATAAAAACTAACCCTAACTATCACTTTATAATAGCCACATTACCAATGATCATAATTCCCAACGGCCATATGGACCAATGGTTATATTGACCAACGGTCATGTAATGTTATGGTCATACCATAATAGTAATATTTTCATTTTCATCATATATATATATATATATATATCACAAAGCATCAATATTTACTACTTAATTACCAAAGTTTTTTATAATTCATTTTATAATTTATATCATATTTCTAATGTTTCTTTTTCTTTTAATAATTTTAATGGTTGGTGTAATCATCCTAGAAAATTTTGATCCTATGGATTATACAATCGTATGGTCTCTATTACTTCATTTTCATATACCTATAATATTCTTAGTTGTAGTAACTAGTATTATTTATTAACATTAAATATTCTTTTTTTAAATTATTTCTATGTACTTCCATTGTGAAATATAATAAAACTGTAATTATGAAAAATAAGGTTTCTTTTATTATTAAAAGAATGAATTTGTATGTCATTATAAATAATGTCTTTTTTTTGTGATCCCATAGAAAATAGTGCCTTGTATCTATGTGATTTACATGTGAGTGGTGTTTTGAGTTTATAAACAAATAAATGGTCCTAATTATATAAAAATAATTAAAATTTGAGAAAAACTCTAACCAAAGTCTATGAGTGTGTGATTAATATACAAAACTTGATCACAACAACATCAAAATTCCACATTTAATATTTAGTAGTGGGTAGTTAAACTGAGTTTTTCATTTTCCTAGAACAATAAACTAATGCTTCTCATAGAAAATGGCATGTTCAAAAAATAATTTTCATAACCAACCTACAACCTCCAAAATTAACATCAGGGTAACTCTTGAGTATAAAATCTTTTACATAAGAATAAAATAATCCAAGTTTCAAAGTACCATTAAGATAAGGTAAAATATGTTAAACCACTTTTAATGTGACTCATTCAAATTTTCTTGGAATATTTCACATAAAAAAACATAATTTCTTGTTCAATATAGGTTAGGTATAGTAAACATACAATCATCCCTCTATAAAGTGTTTGATCAACCAGTTTCCCAGGTTTATCAAGATTGGGTTTCCTTGAAGTTTCCACCAGAGTACATATACTTGAATCATTTTCAAAACCAAGTTTTTTAATAAATATCTTATATATTAATGTTGAGTTAAAATATTTCCTTATGATTTCTAAGTAACTTAAAAACCTAGTAAAATATAATCTCACTCATCATGGTCATTTCAAAATCACTTTTCCTAAGTTCTAAAAAACTATTGGAAATAGATTTTTGAGTTAAATCAATAATGATGTCATTGGAATAAATTTTAATAATGATGGTTTTTTTTAAAAAAATCTTAATAAAATTAGTACAATAAAAATTTCCATTAAAATTTTATTTTGAATTCAAAATATAGTTAATCTATCATACTAAGCTCTTGGGTAATTTTAAGGATATAAAGTTCTTTGGTAAGTTTATATAAATGTTCTAAAAATTTAACATCTTTAAAACCATGGGTTATTTAACATAAACTTCTTCCAAAACAAAAAAAATAATAAAACCACTTTTAAATATTAATTTTAAATAAAATAAAATTCAAATATGTTGCGACTTCTAATAGGATTTAGATAGACTCAATTCGAGATACCTGTGAAAAAGTATCTATATATTTCATACCTTCCTCTTGGAAATAAACCATAGTAAGAAGCCTTAATTTATTCCTTACAATAGTTCCATTTTAATTACACCTATTTCTAAAACCCCATTTTACTCTTATTACATGATTATATTTATATCACTCAACCATGGTCCAAACTTGATTCAATTAAGATTGATTAAGCTCTTCTTTTAGGGACCTTATCCAACTTTTATCACCCAAGGATTCATCTAAAATTTTATATTCAAATTGTGATATGAATACATAATTCTAACATTGATTTATTAAGGAAATTCTATTTTTATTCTATTTTATTACACCTATAATGACATTATGAGTGGGATCACTCCTCGAGGTCAATTGGTTTCTAAGTAAAAAATGGAAATTTAATCCTTAACTATCGGTTATATATATATTATTGAAGTAGTTTTCAGATATTTAAAATGTGTTGACATAAATTTTGGAGGATTAACTATGGACGGTTGAGCTTTAGCATTCGGTAAATGATCATATGTGATTTAAAAATCTTTATCTGGAGGATTAACTTTGAGAAATTTTATAAAAAAAATTTATCATTTTTATAAAATTTTATGTGAACTATTTCTTCAACAATATTAGTTCATTTATTAAAAAACCAATAAGTATTACTA
Organism: Viscum album; assembly: GCA_963277665.1. Classification (NCBI taxonomy): domain Eukaryota; kingdom Viridiplantae; phylum Streptophyta; class Magnoliopsida; order Santalales; family Viscaceae; genus Viscum; species Viscum album. The sequence continues at coordinate 1,423,390,932 of OY728156.1, read as the reverse complement.
GTTTTATAATAAATAATAAAAAATCCTTCATCATATTTTGGATAAAATTTATGAAGTAGATATTTAGTTTTCAAAATGAACACTTTACACCCAATGAATCTAAAGTATGAAAAAAAAATCTTCCAGTCCACAACTCATAAGTATTTTTATTAAGAAAATGGAGAATTATCTCAATTTATAGTATAAAAATTAGTACTCATGGATTTAGTCTAAAAATGTATAATAATAGAATATTCACTTATAAAATTTCAAGTAATTTCCTAAAGAATTTTATTTCTTCATTCAACTACACCATTTTTTTAAGTTATTCTGGGTGATGAAATGTTATGAGTAAGATATTTATTACTAAAAAATATTTCAAAATCAGAATTTATAAATTATCTACTATGTTCACTTCAAAAATTAATCAAAATCATGTTTTTTAATTTTTTTAAAAAAACATGAAAACTTTTGAAACAAAAGAAATATTCTGATTTTTGTGTGAGAAAATAAGTCCAATAAAATTTATTTTCATTATTAACAAGGACATAAACGTAGTGTTTTCACCCAATGATCCAAGTTTTTGTAAGAATAGATAAATACAGATTCACAAATTATAAATATTTATAATTTGATACTTCACTAAAAGGATTAAAACTATAATTATTTTTCTTAAAAAATTTACAAGTATCACAAACTCAAAAAGTGTTAAACTTAAACTCTAGTGGATCCATAACTTAAACTTTCCTTATGAGTTTCTCTAATGTATGAAAGTTATGGTGAACTAAAATTTTATTTCAAATTAAATAAACTCTTATTACACTTAAATAAGGTAATTTATTATTTTTAAGGTCTTTTATATCAAGTGTTTTTCATTCTCATGCCTGTTAGTGGATAGAATGGATACACCTTCCAAACATTGAATTGTACAGTTATCATTCATAGAGTATACAAGATAAACCACATCTCATAGCTAACTATTTATAATAAAATATTTATTATATTATAAAACATATAAAACATTTTTAATTAAGGTTTTACTAAGAAAAGAAACATCATTGATTCTGATGATTTCACCTCGTGCATTGTCTCTAAAAGTAACTCATCCACCACTAAAAAAATTCATGTTCTGAAAGTCAAACTTGTCTACGAACATATGTTAAGAACAAACACTATCTATATACCACTTATTATAGCTTTTTTTACTCATCCACATTTTTTAAAAATAATAAAACTAAATTCTTGGTTCAAAAACTTGCTTGGGTCCGGTTACGTAATAGAATAAAACTTTTGGACCCCACATATTTATAATTAGTTTATGTTTAATATATAAAAACTTATCGGAAATAAAAAATTTATGAAAACCAAAATATTAAACTCTATTCAAATATCAATAACTTGTTTATCCCCCCCCCCTACATTTAGTGTATAAGGGTTCACTTCTAGGGAAAAAGTAATTTGATTGAAAATGTGTTTTTATAGAAGTATAAACATTTACGTTAAATGTTCTGGATAGTTTCAAATGTTTATAAATAATATTATAATTCTACCTACTGAAATTAAAATTATATCACATTTTCATTATACCAATAACTTCATATTTTAGTTTAACAACTAATTTCTAATCATTTGAAGTTGAACTGCAGCATTATTTGGACTATAATTCTGATGAATGTTTAGAGATTTCAAAATTAAGTTTTGAAATTATATTTTTTATTTGGAAAGGTAAAATTTTGTAAAATCATGGTTATTTTTCAAATTTTTACTTTACTCTTCTATGAGATTCAAAAATCTCACTATTTTCTCAAAAGTAAGAAAATATTCTTCATCTTTTGATAAATCAACTTTTTTATCGGCTGATGAAGCTGAATAATCATCATATTAAGTATAATAAATATTAGAATTATAAGTTAAATTTGAGATATATTTAGTGGTTACTTGTTCTGTGAGTCACTTTTCATCCTTAGGAATATTCATATAGAATAAAACAATATTCTAACTCCCATTTCTATCTTATAAAAAACTATCATAAGTGTTAATCCACCACTTTTGATCCAAGTTTCTAACACCTTTATACTTTTCTTTCCCTTATAAAAATATCTTTGATTTTATTTCTTTACTCTTCAATCAAGAATAATTTGGTCTTAAATGACCAACTTTCATATATTTATAACATGTAAAATATAAATAATCATTATTCTCATGTATTTATCTTATGTATTTCCAATGATCATATTAGAAGTTATTATTTCTAAAAAAATCATTCTCCTTATAAGTTGAGAAAATGAATATCCACTATCATTAGAATCACTATAATCGAAATTATTCTTATATTTCTTATTGAAAATCTTTGAAACATTAATTATAGAATTAATAACACCAAATATAATATTACTAGAAGTAGATACAAATGATACTCCATTTTTCCTCTTCTTTTTCTTATCATCGCTATTCAATCTACTCTCATATTTCATTAGGGTTCTAATTAAATCATCAAGAATCATCTTATTCAAATTTTTAGTCTAATAAATCTTAGTGAATTTATAATCTCACTCATTCAAAATAATATTAATAACTTTTTCAACCAAATAATCATCTAAAAATTCCTTCTCACCAAGGGATTGTAATGTATTCACTATAATCATAAACCACTAATTTATTTGAGTAATATATTCTCTAGAAGTAAAATCAAAATCTTTATAATCTACATTAAGCATATATCTCCTTATTTCAATTACTTTGGAAGTTCCTAAGTTTATGATTTAGAAATTCTTAAAAATTCTATTTTCCATTTCATAAGAAGATATCTAATTGTATATATTTCTCATCATCAAACATAACAAAGTATTTAAAACTTAATAATTTTTTTAAAAATCAAACTTTTCATCTCTAGTAAATATATAAATATCCTTATCTATAATTTTTTAATTTTAAGTTATTATAAAATAATTATCCACACCAGTATTACTTTTAAAATTATTCATTCAATCCTACTAATAATCATAATCATTTCAATCAAAAAATTAAGGATGATTTAGATTCAAATTATCAAGATTTCTAACAAGTATTCCTAGCATCATAAACAAAATATTTTATCCACAACATGGTCATTGTAAGGAAACTAAGATATTATGGATAAACTAATGGAAAATCAAATAATAATATTGGGATTAGTCTCAAATGTAGATGCAAGCTCTAACACTAAGTGTTATCACAAAAATATAAGGCAGGAGAACTACAAGTGGGGTTTAAATTATTTTAAAAAACATTAATTATAATTTCCATACACATCAAAGTGTAAGTTGATCTAAATTTAAATATTCTAATCAAAACATAATTTATCTGAGTAAAAAATTATAAATGTCGTGGAAATTAAAACAATTAGAAGATAATGAAACCTGACTAAAATAGTATGCATAATGAAAATTTAGTTTGTTATAAATTCATAATGATTCGAAAAAAATGTAAAAATATAGTGGAAATTCTAAATACGCATATTTTAAAAAGAAATACATGGATTAAGGATTATAATACTTAAACTCCTAAAAAGGATATTTTAAAACAACAATTTTATCCAAAGTGTATGGAAGATATTTGAACTATATTAAAGATATCATGTCTTCTTATTCCCTCAAGTAGTCAACTATAAACCTCTTGGAAGGTGTATTTATCTTCCTATCCTGATCAATATTATCGGAACAACCTCTATCTTCCTATCCTCGAAATCCATTAATTATATGGGATTATAATAATAATGTATACAGTGGAATATGGATTAGTAATGACATCATAATATTCAACTCCATCTTTTGACAGACTCAACTTTATTCTGCATCTTCTAATGAAATTAATCTATACTGCTACCACACTATGAAATTTGATCAATGTAATTTTAATTATAACCTAAATTCTCTATATTTTCATGTTTCAAATTAATTATCTAGAATTAAATTTATAGGAAAATTAATTCTTTATAACAAAAACAATTAAAACACAACATAAAGTTACACCAAGTTCTTATTAAGTGTATTTTGGTTTTCAAAATAAAATAATAAAAGGAGTAAATGATTCAATATGTTGTTTCACTAGGATCAGTGAAACCACACTGTGAGTGGGGGTGAATTAGTGTGGTCCAATTTTACCAATTTAAACTCTTTTACTTTTATATCTACACCTGTTAGGGTGGATGGATATCACATTCCATTTTATCACTTGTCCTACATGCATAAAAGGATAAAAAAGAAAAGAAAATTTCAAAGGAACATAGATTTTTATGAGGTTTACTCATGATGTGTGAGATAGTCCTGGATGTATGGTGATTTTTATCCCACACACACAATATTGATCTTTTATTATTAAAATAATTCAAGGTAAAGGAATTGTCCTTAAACTATTTTATTTAAAACCAACTAGATTACAAGTGTAGTACTAAATACATTTAGCAGGAACCAACTTGTAGATTTATAAGCACTAACTTGTGATAATTGAGCATAAAAATTATTCTTAAAGAGTGTGAAGTAGGATAAACTCAAGTCTCCTCTAGACTAAACAAGAATATATCACCTTCGTTAATATTATAGAAATATTCAAAGGGTTTACCCTATTATTATCATACATGGTAATCACTTCAGGCTATCTCACTTCTTCTCTATAAATAGTGACACATGTGATAATCAATTCTATAGAGGTGGGACTATGAAATTCCATGTGTTTTATATATCTTATTTCATTATTAATTACAAAAATATACACATAATACAATCTTAGAAGATTGGGAGGCCTAGTGTCTTTGGGAAATTAGATGCGTAGCACATTAACTTAGAAAATGTATGTAGTGACATTAGTTAAAACTATATATCATGCCCTTAAAATCCATTGATCTTTTAATACTTCATGGGATAACCTAGGCACGTATATAAGAAAGGGGTCAGCTATAAATCCCATTAAGGTAATAATCAAATCATAATATTATGAAAGTAATACATGTGAGTCAATAATCATATCAAGGTTACATAAAAGGGTGATAATCATAAACATGATCATCGAATCATGATATAAGATGATAATATCATGGAAACATGTGAATGTGGAAAAAAATAAAACATGAAATGATAAGAATAAGTCAATGCTAACCACCAAGACATCTTAAATTAATATTCTTATAATAACCTCCCTTTCACTATAAATGGTATCTCATGAGATAAAAACATTACCCAATGGATTGTAGGGATATATAATTTCAGTCCCACCCATCAAATTCATATCATGTACATGAATTTGTGTGTTATATAGATCATACAATGTAAGGATGAAATTCATAACTTTTAATCTCATAATTAAGGAGTGTGGGTTACATGAATTGAAGTTCCTAATCAATGAATGATAAATATATCTAAGTGTATACCATTGAGTGGAAATGGGGATGGGTATACACAACACAAATGTTTGGCATATAAAATCTTGTGATAATTTCGGCACCATAATGGGTGTATATAAAAATTTACAAAAAGGTTTAATGAGATTAAAGGTGGTATCTCATTACTTGGAAATTATAAGTATAGTAACAAGGTGTGTAAAAACATATGATAAAATGAGAAATTTTAAATCAAAAGGTATAACGCAAATAAATCTCATGAATAAAGATGAGGAGGATATAATCCCCTTACTTCGGCATAGTAATGGCATAGGTAAAGATTATAAAAAGAGGTAATAAATGATATCTCTTATATATAACATAAATTTTATAGTAAAGGGATATTTATAAATACATGAAAACATAATAAATTTAGATTCAAATGGATAAATACAAAGAAGGTTCTTTAATGGAAAAGAAGAGGGCAAGAAACCTTACCTTGAGAGGGAACTTCTAAAATCTTTGTATGAGCTTCTAAAGATATTGGTAACACCTTGGGAGGGATTTAAAGAGGGATAGGGAAACTAAATTCATTATAAATGGTTTTTAATTAAATAAGAGTGGGATTTTAGGTGTGTATTTATATAAAAAGGGAGGATAATTCTTTATTAATTTATAACACAACTAAAAATGAGGTCATAGCCACACCTATATAGCCACGGTTTATAAAAATTGTGTCTATAGCCTAACATATTTCCATGGGTCTATTATAGTACACCCTAATAAATCTGCCCTTTATTACCTACCCTTGCGATCACTCTTCCCTACGACCCACCTCCCTCAAACCTTCCACCCAACCTCATGTGATCTTTCTCCTATAACGCGGCCACCCAACCTCCCCATGATCCTCCTCCTCTAACGCGACCACCCCACCACCCCACTGACGCTACTCTAAGGTAGCCTCCCCATATCCTCCTTTGATGTGACTCTAATACATCAACATCACTTCCCCATGATCATCCTCCTACTCATAGATCTCATCTGGAAACACCTCCTAAATATTTTTACCAATAGATGTTGTTTTCATAAGGTTTTTATGGTTTTTTGTTGTTGGGTTGATGAAATTAATTCTTACTTTCTTTTAGTGTATAGTGTGTCCCTAATCTCCAACCAAGACTTTGATTAAGGTTTCTCCTAAATCAATCCATTTATATAATGTTTGGACCTATATTTATGTTCAACCTTGAAATAGGTGGATAAATCTCATCAATTTCCTATGGTGTGTTCTCCTTTTAACAATCCATATTCTGTTAATAAATTTTTGAACCATTTTTCTTCTTCTTTTTCTATTCTAACCAAGTTAAATTTGTTATATCTAAAATATTTCCCCTATTTTTTCCATTATACTCTAATTTTTTCTATTCCAGTAGGTCATTGAAATGTTGAAAGTTTTTTGTGGTACTCAAGTTGACATCCTATAGAGTAAGGTTTTACTAAAATTAAGGAAACTTTCTAATTATATATTTTTTTATTACCTATACACTTTTCTACATGAAATATTATATCAATGTAATTATTTATAATGTTAAACCTTAATACATGAATTATATAGAAATCCTAGAATTAAGAATCCCTTAAATAGATATTTTAAGTGTTTCTTTAGGTTTCTTGATTCATAGACTCTTATTGTTAACAATTACCTTGACACCAGGGCTAAACTATTGCATATTGAATAGGTTTTTTTCATCATGGAGTCATACTGGTAAAGCCTTCTTAATTCCAATAAGTTTTATTTTTTATGAAAAACATATGAATGTTAGTTTTATTAAGAAATTTTTTTACCAGCATCATGTGACATATATATCTTTTAATTCCCATTTAATTACATTGGCTGATTCTTTGGTTGAATGTGGAATGTATTTTTTTCTAAATAAATAATTGTTGGTTATATAAAATTTCCAGTTGCATGTGACATGTATTTTTTTCAATTTTATAAGAATTTTATTTTTTATTATATATGACATCTTTAATATGAATTAATAATTTATTTTTCCCTCTCCAATATTTTTTATTTCTTTTTTTTAATTTTAGATATTTAAGATCCAATCAGTGACATCACAACTGAATATGATGATACTCTTTGGGTCTAAGTTCTAATTCTCAAATATGTGGTTCATTAAAACTTCAAATTATTCAATAGACATAGTTATTACATACTTAATTCAAATCAATAAAAATGTATGTATTTTTTCTATACTTAAAAAATATCATTAAACTATTAAAACTTATAGTATTGATTTATATATTATATATAATATATTTTTTATACTATAATGGTTACATTTGACCTCGTAATAAAATTTATTACTTTTTTAAAAAATACAAGTAAATATTATTAAATTATTCTATATAATTTTATTTTCTAGTTTTTATTTTCTTTTTTAGGAAACAAAGATTCAAGAAACTATTGGCATCCAATAATTTGTTCAAAAGTTTAATGAACCTATTAATGAAGGCTTGTTCTATATTATACAAAACTTTCAAATAACATCTAATTGTGGAATCTTTTTAGCAACTAGGAATCATTGTAGGCTATTTTTTAATTGTAGAACCCTTTTTCAGACTTAAAATGTGAAATGTCTATACTTTGAGTTTGGTTTCACATATTTTGATGATATAATTAACAATAGAGTTATTAAAGACCTCTTTATAGGTTAGTTAGAGTCACTTATGTATCTGCTTTTCCATGAAAAAAAATACTTTTTACATTATTATTCCAAACTCTATGAAATTTACTATAGGTTTTTCATTGTCTTTATTAACCTTAAAAAGTAGGTGTATTTGGAATTACAATAATTGAATATCAGTCAATGGAGATACACTATTCAATTTTATTAATGAGTTATTCAATTTGAACATTTAGAAAAAATGCATTCTGAACTATTTTAAAAGACATCCATATTTACACGAACATCATTAGTTACATTCACTTAACTTCATTTACAATATTAACTATTTAACTTTATTCATTTAAGTGATATAATGAATATATAATATTTAATGTCCTCCATCTTAAGTAATTTGAACAACTATTCTTTTTCTTCAATTTTTAGTAAAACAAAATCCTACTAACATCCATATTTTCTTATTTCAAAATCTTTTGTATGTGTTTTTCATACACTTTATAAGAAAATTTTATCTATGTTTGATATAATTTTGTAGATGTGTTACACAAATACTATTGGATATATGAAACATTATCAACTAATGTAACCTTTTGGAAACTCTGGTAGTCTAATGGAAATTGTAATGTGGGATGACATGTTATTTTTATTTTAAATTATATTTAGGTTGCTTTTAATTTAAATTAATTTTATATATATTTTGTAATTATACAATGAATTTGTTTTATAGATTTTGTGATTAATTGTACTATTTGGGATGAATTCATGAAACAAATGAGTATATTTTTGGTAGAAGAACCAGATTAATCCAATTTATTGGTGTTGCAACTTGTGAGACCCAAAATATTAGGCAATTATTATTCATCCAACCTTGATTATTTAACATATAAATATATTTAACACATAACATCTATCTATTTTCCCTATTCTTTTAATAAGGTTCTATTATTATTAGTAGAATCATTAATACTATGGAATTTTTGATCAATCCCAACATGCATATAATGGACTACATAAAAACATGTTTGAATACAAAATTACAATAGAATTAGCATAATTACACTTCCACTACTTACACTACCAACATTACACTAGAGTTTATTACAATAGAAGTTATTTATATAGAAATGATTACAATAGTAGGGATTAAATATATAAACATTTATCCTCATTAGTATCATCATTCCCATAGAGGTTCTTACAGTTTCACTTCATTCAAATATAATTTCTTTACATTTATAATTTCTTTACATTTATTACAAACTATTGTTTAAATTAGGTTCTGTTTAATTTAGATCCTATAGATTTATATCATTGTTTAATATCTCGTTTTTTGAATTTTTTATCAGTAGTTAAAAAATATCCCATGGTTTTATTCCACATTTAATATTTATTATTTTAATCTTTTTAATTCACAATCAATAAATTACTTTTAAAAATAAAAAAAACACATCAAATTCCATGCATTTACACGGGGGAAATACTAGTTTTTTGTATTACTTAATGTAACAGGAACCTCGTTACTTTGTTACATTCCATAATTTTTACATTATTATTTTACCATGTTTTATTTATATACTATTTGGAGTGTGTTACTATCTAAATTGTTGCTTTGTTTCTACTATGAATTGTTTTTTGCATTGATTTTAGTAGTTCATAATGAAACCTATATCAGTCCATTTGAGCTATATTTCTTAAAGAGGGGATTAATTTGTAATAATTTTTCAACTCTTCAACTCACCTACTACACCCTTCTTGAAGCTATTTGTCTAGGATAACACAATCTTTACTAGGTACCCTCTAAGTTTTAACTTGGTATTGGTTAATCTTCAAATATCCAAACTTTTTATTATATGCATTGGAAAAATAATATAAATTCTAATAAAAACCTCTAATTATACCTATATGTATTAATTTTTAAAGCTATATTATTTCAATACATATTATTATATATAATGAAAATTTAGATCAAAATACATGATGCTCTAAAATTTCAATATTTCCACTATAATTTTAAACTAATGTTATAGAACATATGTCTTGTTGAAACATCCTTATTCATTTGAGTTCCAAACATATCCATATAAGTTCCAAAGAAAATTACATATCTTTAATATATATTAGGCACCAAAAATGCATGTTAATCATCATCATACATGTGTATTCGCATATATAGTGCTATTTAATTAAGTTAAACTCATAACACCTCAAGATGGTATCATCTTCCTTCAAGAAAATAAAACTTATGTACAAAATTCTCCCTGACACCAAGTATACCTTCTTTCTCAAGATCTAGCAATAATATTCTTTTACTTTCACATATTTATTTATAATCATATGGAGTACACCCATGGAATTTTATTCTTTAATAAATATTTTTAGGGCATAAAACATAATAACATTATGCTTCAACTCAAATCAACCATCCTTTTCCATAAAAAGTGTCTTCACAAATGGAATATCCTCTTCACCTCCTAGAAGTATAAATGAAACTCCATATGCATGTACAATCTTCTTACAATGATGTGCAATCCTCACATTTCATATCAATGATACTTTATAGGGTGTATATTACTCTCAAAGTGTTGAATCCATTATAATTAAACAATCACATCATGTTCATATTTATTCATTTAATTTATTCCATGATGAACCTTAACAAGCTTTCCATTATAGAAATTTCTTCACATGTGTGTTTTTCATCACAATATGGTTTTTACTTTTCCAACCAACACCTTCATAATATCTATGTGAGAGCATGCACTTTATGCATAAAATATAGTTTTTTGATGATATAGATGGTGATGAACATAAAACCTCATGAGTTTAACCTATTTTATCCACCATCTTTCTTCCGAGCTGGTGTGTAGGCCCCCTTTATTAGTATAATGTGATTCGGTTTTTTATTTTTATTTTTTATTTCAATATGGGGTATAAGTTTTAGTAATTGAGTAGTTCATATGTATTTAAATTATTTTATAATGATTTAGTGTTAATTAATATAAAATAGACATACTAATTTATTTTATATTCATCTTTTTCTTTATTTTAATATAAGATTGAGGATGAATTAATTCCATTAAAAATCATAAGAATAGGGATATTATTACAATATTTAAGATTATTAGATCCTTCCAGCCACCTATGTCTAGAATATGAATAGTCATTCAATCTAAAATTACAATTTATTTCATTACATGGGTGCTTCTTATGATAAAAGATCTTGAGCAACTTACTCAAGTACTATATCAATGTCATCATTGTACCTAATGGTATGTAAAAATTTATTTCAATAATATTTGTTTTATTTACCTTGTTTCCACTTTCTTACTCATTCATAGTTTTCAATTAAAGATCCTCATTCAATCTTTTACAATTCTATAATTTTTTAAAATTTTCAATCAATGAGATCATAACTCAAGGTGAACTCCCCCTCCTCCTCCTCCATGTACTAATTTAAGGAAATTATTCAATAGTTTGTAGACATGAGGGTATCTACATGTTCATCATGAATTATCTCTCATCATAACTCTAGAATTTATATAACTTTAAGCTCTACTTTTCTATGTTTCCACTTATTCAAACCATTTTTGATCGAATTCTCAATATGAGGTTTTTATCTTTATATTTCACTTTCAATTCTGGGTGAGAGAGTCCTCTTACTATGAGGAATAACTCTGTCTTCCACATAGAAACAATAGTGTCAAGCTCTATATAATGAAGATAATATCAAACTAAAATTATCTATTTTATACTCCATCTTCAAATATTAAATATTATGGATATAATAATAAAATTTTTCCCCAATATTATTCTTCTATTTCTAATTACAATTTACTTGGTGTAGCATTTTAATTCCCTTATTATTATAGGATCACTTCTCCTTTTCCTGTATTCCTGATATATATTTAAAGTTATTTATTTTCTTTAAAGAAAAATATTCAATATTTATTTAGCACTCTACAATTATCAAAAGTAAGAAATTTTTATATTCTCTATAAAAACCTTCATCTTTAATATCACATGGACAATGTATTACCTGGTTTAATCATACATAGACCTTGAAGAGTTCTTTTTAATATTTTTTGTACTGAGATTTTTTAAAAAATAATTTAATACTTTTATAAATATTTTTAAAACTACTCTAAATCTATATTAAAAAAATATTTAATAAGCAAATCAAACTTCACCAAAACTAAATCAATCCAAATGAATCTCTAACCTTATCCAATTGAATTTGTACATGCTAACACCTCTTCCAAAACCAGAATAACAATGTTATGCTTCTTCATAAAACCATGACTTCAAGGATTATTTTTATAGTGTTCTAAGATCACTTTAAATTATAATTCCATATATTATAATGTGATCCTCTTCACTAAATTTGGTTCTATATCCACCTGTCAACTATATTCATCACTTCCAATAAAAACTAACCACTCTCTTCATACATGACTCCAAGTATAGTATCCATATCAACCATATTCATGTCAATATTTCTCCAAATCACAAAAATTATATCTTTATGTATCTCCTATTGTTTTTACCTTCCTTCTACCATTTTATTTTTCATTTAAATCATCACCACTAATTTTCAAAAAATCAAACACCTAATGCCTTGGTTGAAACACACATCATTATCTTATTATCAATAATAAAGAGAGGATATGGATCAAGAATATAGTCTTTAACTCTAATATAAAAAATATAAAAAACATGTCTCTATAATAATGATTGATATTATGAAATCTTTCTCAAGTTATTTATATATTGACCAAGTCTAAACCCACATTATTATCTATAAACCTATCCATTTTTTATTTAGAATTTTACTTAGAATTGTTTTGGGACTATGTCTATTTTTTTCAAATTTCTAATAAATAATTAACATATTTATAGATAAACACAAATCATAGTAAAAAACCATGAGTTGAGGAATAATTCTTAGTAAAATTTAGATCCAAAAATCAAGGGATCAACAATGATAATGAAGTGACCATCATTAAATCTACTGAGTAATTACTTGGGACCAATGATATTCTTTACTCTAGTAAAATATAAAATGTTACATCTTCTTTTTTACCTATGGGTAAAAAAACTGATATTTGTTTTTTCTGAAAATAATAATAAATTTAACAAAACTAATATTGATTTTTTCCATATCTAGTCAAATCATATGTGATGAAATACTTTGAACTATTGAGTGTGTGTTTTGTATTTAGTATGCTTATTTGAGTAATAAATCAACCTTGATTTTATATTTAAATATCATTTACTTAGTTGGGATTTTAATTATAGTTACTCTTGATTTTATCTTTGTGTTTAGTGATAGCTAAACACTTTGATAATCTCTCAATAATAAATAGAGTTCTTTCGTTGTTGTCTAGTGTTAGTCCTCTACTTCTAAAATAGTATAACTGGGGTATCTTATGGTTTAGGATATATAGTGAGTGAAATATATTTGGAAATATATTTACATCCATTAAAGAAATTATTTTCTTAGGTTTTATTTATTTCTTAAACCGTTAATATTCAATACCATAATCAATGAAAAATCGATTTTCTATTTAATTTTTTAATTTTTTGAGATTATTTGCTTTATAATCAATGAAATTTTATTTTTTAAAAGATTATTGAAGCTTTAATCTGATTCTATAATTCTTATATAATTGTATAAGAAATATCAATTGTCTATTTAGTAATCAAGGAAATCATTACAATAATATTTCCTATTTTGATGCTTTTAAATTTAATTGTCATTTCAGGTTCTCTTATATAATTTTTGAAGGAATATTATACTACTGTTCAATTTTGGGAGCTTCCCTAAATCATCACGTCAAGGTGTTGCAATAATTTTTTACTATGATTCATGTTTGATTGAATCTTTATACTCTATTTTGGTAAGTGGCATACCCATATCCAATATCAATAAGAACATATTGCCTATTCTAGGTCACAATGAACACACACATGAATCTATTTAATATTATAGTGTTCTATAGAATATTAATGAACCAATATAATAAATATATAGAAATTCAAATGCATAAAAATCTATAAAAGTTAGTAGAGTGTATAGGGTCACTTTTTGGGTTGGAGTTGAAGCAAGAGTCTATATAGGTGTTGTTGAATTTTTAGACTAATAAGGTAGCATTATAGAAGAACTTAAATGATTTTTCTAGGAGGTAATACTTATTCATGTGAGTAATGGTTTCTCATGTAGACAGGATGGCATTGGTTGGAAACTCTTATTACAAATAGATAAGGCCCAAATTCATATACTAATAGAAAAAATCCTCAAACATAATACAAGCTATCATAGTGGTTCTAGATGAGATTTTCCTATTACTGTGAGGAAAAAATTTATCTTCCACATAGAAATAATAGTAAAAAACTCTACCTAATAAAGATAATCCAAAACTGGAATTATCTCTTTTATACTCCATCTTCAACTCTTTAATATTTTGGATATAATAATGAAATTTTTTTCCCATTATTCTTCTATTTATACTTACAATGTACCAGGTGTAGCATTTTAATTCCATTCTTATTATAGGATCGCTTCTCATTTTACCTTATTTTTTGTATATCTTTCATGTTATTTCTTTTCTTTAAAATCCAAATGTTCAATATTTATTTAGAACTCTGCATTTCCCCAAAGTAATAAATTTTTATAGTCTCTCTAAAAACCATTATCTTTAATATCATATAGACAATGCATAACCATATTTAATCATATATATACCTTGAAGAGTGTTTTTTAATCTTTTTTTGTACAGATATTTTTACAAAATTAATTCAATACTTCTCTAAATCTTTGTAAAACTACTCCAAATATATATTAAACAAAAATATATTTAATAATCTAATCAAACTTCACTAAATCTAAATCAATTAAAGTGAATCTCCCACCTTATCTAATTGAATTCAGACACGTTCACACCTCTTCCAAAACCAAAATAACAATGTTATGCTTCTTCATAAAACCATGTATACAATGATTCTTCTTATAGTATTCTAATATCACTTTAAATTATAATTCCATATATTATAATGTGATCCTATTCACCAAATTTGGTTCTATATCCACTTTTCAAATCTATTCATTATTTTCAAAAACAACTAACCACTCTCTTTATACATGACTCCAAGTATAGTATCCATATCAACCATATTCATATCTATATTTCTATGCATCACATCAATTATATCTTTATGTATCTCCTCTTATTTTTAATTTCCTTTGATTATTGTATTTTTCTCCTAAATCATCACCACTAATTTTCAAAAAATCAAACACCTAATGCCTTGGTTGAAAAACACATCATTATCTTATTATCAACAAGAAATAGAGGATATGGATCAAGTATATAGGATTGTACTCTAATACAATAAATATAAAAAATAAGTCTATATAATATTGATATATATTCTAAAATATTTCTTATATTTTCTATGTATGGATCAAGTATGAATCCCTATTATTCTCCTCAAAATTAGCCATTTTTTATTTAAAAATTTACTTAGAATTTTTGGGGGATTGTATCCATTTTTTCCAAATTTCTAAAAAATAATTAACATATTTATAGATAAAAAAAAATAATAGTGAAACACCATGCATTGAGGTATAATTATTAGTAAAAATTAGATCCAAAAAATAAGGGATCCACAATGATAATGAAGTGACCATCATTGAGGTTGATGAGTGATTACTTGGGTCCAATGATATTCTTCACAATAGAAAAATATTAAATGTTACCTATTTCTTTTTACCTATATTTAAAAAACTGATATTTTTTTTGAAAACAATAATAAATTTAACAAAACTATTATTTATTTTTTCCTTAGCTAGTCAAATCATATGTGATGAAATACTTTGAACTATTGAGTGTGCGTTGTCTATTTAGTATGCTCCTTTGAGTGTTAAATCAACCTTGATTTTGTATTTAAAGTTCATTTACTTGGATGGGAGTTTGATTTTAGTTACTCTTGATTTTATCTTTATATTCAGTGATAGATAAACACTTTGATAATCTCTCAATAGTAAATAGAGTTCTTTCACTATATTTTAGTGTTAGTCCTTAAAAAATAGTATAAGAGGGATATATTATAGTTTTATGCTATGAAGTGAGTGAAATATATTTATCAATATATTTAAATCTATTGGATAATTTTTTTATTGGGTTCTATTCATTTATTTTACCATTAATATTCAATACCATAATCAATGAAAAATATATTTTCTATTAACTTTTTGAATGTTTTGGAGATTATTTTCATTATAATCAAAGAAATATTATTTTTAAAGATGTATTGAATCTTGAATCTGATTCAATAATTATTATATACATGTATAAGTAATCTTAATTGTCTCTTTATTAATCAAGATAATCATTGCAACAATATTTCCTATTTTTATTATTTTAAATTTAATTGGAATTTCAGGTTATCGTATATAATTTTTTAAGGAATATTATACTACTGTTCAATTTTTGGAGCTTCCCAATATCATCTCTTCAAGGTGTTGTAACAATTTTTTAATATGATTCATGTGTAATTGATTGTTAATGTTATATTTTACTAAGTTTCATACCCATATCCAATCTCAATAATCACATATAGCTTCTTATAGGTCATAATGTACACACACATGCATCTCTTTAATATTATAGTGTTATATAGAATATTAATGAACTAATACAATATCTCTATAAAATTTCAAAGGTAGGAAAATATATAAACGTTATTAGAGTGTATAGGGTTACTTTGTGGGTTGGAGTTGAAGTAGAAGTCCGTATAGGTGCTGTTGAATTTTTAGACTAACAAGGTATCATTATAGAAGAACCCCCCAATAAGTGATACTTATTCATGTGAGTGATGGTTTCTCATGCAGACAAGATGGAATTCGTTAGAAACTATTCTTACAAATGGACTAGGTACAAATTCATATACTAATGGAAAAAAAGCCTCCAACAAAATACAATCTGTCATAGTGGTTCTTAAGGAAGTTTTTGTTCCTGCCCTTCAATATTTGGGCTGCACATTCTCTCACATCATTCCTAATATATTGTTCATTATATCCCCTATACATATTAAAGTATTAATTAGTGTGTGAAAAACTAAATTATTATGAATGTGTGTCTACTAGAGTCATATATATTTAAAGTAAATATCACCATTATTTTTTTTATGATATGTAATAAATAATTTTTCTCAATAAATTAAATCATTTTTAACCATATAATCCTTCTACATAATTACCTTCTGAGGATCCCATGTTCTAGTTTTGTGATGATGATCTTAGTGTTTGGTAGATGTTGTGTTATATACTGTTGTAGGGTTTTTTGGAATTATACATTCATTTTAATGGAGGATAGAGGTGAATCTAATTAAGTGTTTCATATTTGATAGTGTTTTGGGGTTTACATGTTTAAGACACTACATTGCATTACTAGTTCACTTGGGTGCTAACTATTCTTGTGTTTCGGTGATATCCATGTGTTTCCTTATTTTTTGATGTTCTATAAGACTATTTTGGGTTCATTCATCCAGGAAGTATCATGTTATTTTTTCTAGCCACTGGGGACGATATGAGTTTTGGTAGGTTGTAGAATGGAGTTTTTTTTCTGGCATCTAGAGGCTATAGCCATGGTTATAAACCATGGAAGTAGACCTAATGACATTATTTTAACCATCATTATTGGATTATTTTCATGGTTAAAACCCATGGAAATGATTCTATGTGGTGGAGGCTATATCCACAGTTCGTAATCATAGTAGTAGACCTAGTTCCATTGTTTGAACTATGGCTATTGGTCTATTACCATGGTTCTCAACCGTGGATATAGCCTTTTCCCTATAGTCATTCCAATAGGATACATGTTCGGTTAAACCATGGTTATTACCTATAGACATAGTTTTCGTGTTTATATCCATGGTTATAAACTATGGCTATAGCCTAGTTTTCTAGTAGTGTAAACATACATTTTGGACTCTACATGATAAAATAATAAAAATCACAAACCCTCCCATGGTTTTTTCCCATGTTATTTGCACATGGTTTTTACCAAAGAGGAGTGGTTTTAAATATTTTATTATTCTAAGAACTGAAATCCTTAAAATAATATCATTGGTGATGTGTAAGTGAGTCATGTTTATAAAGAATTGATTTTAAAACATTTAAAATATAATACAAGCTTTGGAAAATTCATTAAAGGTTTATATAATTAATAAAATCACTTCAAAACTACATTATTTTAAATTGGAGATCGATTTAAATTCATTTATTATATTTATAGTATTTATCACATTGATTTTAGGCTATTATGATTTCATAATACATACCATATATTTATATCGTATTTAATTTTTACCCAAAAATTAAATTGTCTCATAAAATTATGAAAAAATCACCATTGGATAATTTTGACATTTTTATTTCACAAAGAATATTTATTCCATCAAAATAATTCTCTAAATATGAGAATTTAAACTTTTAAATTAAAATCCTCATTTACTGAAAAATTATGGTTTTTACGACAATAACAATTTTTTGAACCTTATAAAGATTATATTAGACTTCATTAAATTATATTATAATTTGTATATAAATAAATATTATTTAATAATATTATTATATGAAAAATAACATTTATTTTAAAATTCTTGAATTTATCAAAAATAGTGTTTTGATTAAAACCCAGTATTTTTCAAAAACATGAATTTAGTTTCTTTGTATCAAAATATAATTATCATCAACTCATGTATAATTGTATATATAAAGTAATAATTAAAAGGGGTAAATATAATCATTACTTCATTAAAAATGATAACATATAAATTCATACTACTAGGTTCTAGATACATAACCACTTATTACACTAATATACACCCTAGGGGTAAAGTGTGCGATGGTGGTACTTTATTGGGGTGGTTTGGTGAACATGGTTTGAGTCATGAACATGATATGATTGAAATTATCATGTAAACAGTTTCTCACTAACTTTATTTGTTGAGTCTTGGGTTGTTATTGCTCAATGTAAAATCTTAGTGTCTAATAAATGAGATTCATAGGGTATGATCTTGCTGATCGAGGACATCATTTATTCCTTTTGTTTCAATTGGACATTATTATAACCCATAATATACTAATCCTAATGGTAATTTTATAATGTTTATATTATCAAAAGTTATGATGTTTAATAGTATTTTAAATCTGATAGGATATATTTTATAATGGTATAAAACAACCAATGTAGTGCATGTGTTTTCCATAACTGCATTAATTAATAGAGATTTTATTCATTAAAAAAGGGGATTTCATTTAAAAAAGTATGAGTCATTATATTATTTCCACCTTAAGAAATTTCACCCTATAAATTTCATTTCATACACTAAAATAAATGGTGGTACTTCTGTTTCATCACCTCTTTTGGTTCCCATGTCTCTTCCTCAAACATGTGGTTTTGTCATAGTACTTTAACTAGGTGATTTGTCTTATTTCATAGAACTTTTTCTCCATGATCAAAGATCTGTATCGGCTGCTCCCCATATGAAATATCATTCTACAATGGTTCCACCTATGGATTTAGTACATATCATGGGTATGGTATGTACTTTCTTAATAGGGATACATAGAACACATCATTTACTTGGGATAGGTTAGGTGGGAGTGTTAATCGATAGGCCACAACTATGGTGCAATAAATGATCTTAAAGGGTATGCCTTTCAAAAAAATGATCTTAAATGGGCTAATTTATATGCGACTAAGATTTCCCTTCTTCCCAAACCTCATAACTTTCTTCCATGTTGATATATGAATAAATGGATTATATCTAACCTGAAACTTAAGGTCTCATTGAAGATTGTCTACATATATTTTCTATCAACTTTTTATGTATTTAATATGACATTGAATATTTTAAACCTTCTCGATCATCTCTTGGTTAAGATATAGTCCCATAATCTTCTACTCTCCAACTTTATCCCAATATGTAAGAGCTTGACACATCTTCCCATACATAGCCTCATAAGGTTTTGTTTTAATGATATAATGGAAATTATTATTATATGATAACTCTACTATGGGAAGGTGTTGATACCAACATCCTTAGAAATATGTTGAACAAGATCTTACTATATCCTATAGAGTTTGGATGGTTCTCTTAGACTGACCATCCATCTAAGAGTGATAAGTAGTACTGAAACTCATCTCTATATCTAGTTCTTATTGAAGGCTTCTCTAGAACCTTGAGGTAAACCTAATATATCAATCAGATATAATGGAGAGTCATACTCCATGAAATATTACCACTTCCCTTATGTATATCTTAGAAAGTTTTTCAAGATAGAAATATTCATTGATAGAAATGTAATGAACTAACTTTTTAAAGTTATTAACTACCACCCAAATAGCATTATTACCTTTATATGTCCTAGGGAGTCCTATGATGAAATACATGGTTATTTTTTCCATTTACATACTGGTATGGGAAATTATTTCATCATACCCCTAGACTTCTATCATTTATACTTGAATTATTGGCATACCATGAATCAAGATACAAATTCTTTAATATACCTAATCACGTTATCCCACCAAAAGTTTTACTTTAGATCTATATATATCTTAGCACTTCTTGGATGAATATATAAATATAATCTATGTGCCTAATCCAAAATTTCCCTTTTCAATTCTAGTTTTTATAGGACACATATTTAGGTTCCAACCCTTATAACTCCATCTTTAGAAAATTTTGACTCTATAATATTCACTACTTCTCACTTTATCACCTTATCATCTTTTTGGACCTCCTTTATTCTCTCAAGAATGGATGGTGGAGTAGTTATTTGAGAAAGGTAGGATGAATATCCTTTTATTATTCCCATGTCCATACTTTTCATATCCAATAAGATCGGGTCCCTTTTAATCCTCATTATGGATAGGGTTTTATGATCAATTTAACATAGAACATCTTCCACTTTGTTTTCCTTCCCATGATGGTAATGGATTCAACAATAATAATCCTTGATAAGATCTAACCACCTTCCTTGGTGAATATTGAGATCCTTTTGTGTGAATATATACTTAAGGCTTTTATGATATGTATATATTTCACACTTTTCCCTATAAAGATAATGCCTTTAAATATTCAATGTGAATATCACTATAGTCAATTCCAGATTAGGGTTTGGGTAGTTCTGCTCATGGATCTTTAACTGGTGAGCGGAATAGGCTATCACTTTGTCATATTTAATGAGTACACAACCCAATCCCTTTTCAAATGCATCACTATAGATAAAAAATACTTCCCCACTAGTGGGTAAAGTGAGTATAGGTGAAGTGATTAACCTATTAATTAACTCTTTAATGCACCAACTTTTCCTTGTGTAAGGTATTTGGGGAAAATATTCAAATGATTCTCAAGTTCATCCCTACGTTTAGAGTAGACAATAATATCATCTATAAAGACTACCAAAAAAATTCAAGGTCGTCCCTAAAGACTCTATTCATTAAATCCATGAAGATATTTTGAGAATTAGTGAGTCCAAATGGAATCACTATGAACTCATAGTTATCTTACTTTATATAAAAATAATTTTTTGGAATATCCTACTTATTCACCTTTACTTGATAATATTCGGACCAAAGATCCACATTAGAGAAGTACTGGGGGGAACATAGTTCATAGAATAATTCATCAATTCATGTTAGAGGATACTTATTCTTTATTGTGATATTATTGAGCTCATGATAATCAATACAGAGCCACATTGACCCATCCTTATTATTGATCAAAAGGACTGATACACCACATGGTGAAGCACTTGGGCATATAAACCCTTTATCTAGATTCTACTATTTTTTCTTATTCAGATCCTCAAGTTCAATAGTGGCCATTATATATAGAGTCTTGGATATTAGTAAAGATCTAGGTATTAGTTTTTTTGAGAACTAAACCTATTTTCTAGGAGGAATACTAGAAAATTCTTCAAAAAACACATTAGTGTATTCACTCACAATAGCCATGTCATCAAGGGTGATATTATCCTTAATATCAATCATTTTTGATTGATACACTTACTCGTAAGGAAATAATATCCATGATTGAGATGATGATTCCAAAAAAGATTCATCCTCCTCCTTGAAGTTTAATAGAATTATAGGGTGGTTTTTTATACAAAGGGTGAATTACTTCTCACAGCAATTTATGTTTTATCTATACAAGTAAATCCAATTAATTCCAATAATTGAATTGAATTCTGCTAAAGGTAGTAACATAAGGTTCTATAGGAAGTTCATATAAAATATATAGATAGGGTAGAAAATATATACTTGGTATAAAATAATTTCCCCATTTTCCATTTTCACTGATAGCTCTACTTCTATGTTTTTATGTGGTGTTTGAATAGTTATACTAAACTTAAGTGATATGAAATAATGCATAGAACCATAGTATCATAAGAAATTTAATGTTCATGAATGGATGATAATCCAACCTTTCACTGTTTTATTTTGGTTTTAGTCATTTAATTATTCCAAAATAGACTTTGGGAAGAAAATTTTCAAACTATTGAACATATAAAAGTGAAACTATGAGTATTCAATGGATAACTCATAAAAAATATATATTCCTTAACCTATGAATTTCTAGGTTTCAATCTAAGTCATATATATCCTATTTCCTAACATAAAATTTCATGTTTATTTTTTTTACCTTAATAATTGTTCTTAAGGGGAATGTGGATTTACTAAAGAATATATCTCTTGAGAGTCAAACCAGGTTTTTAGTAAGGGACCACTCATCATTAACTAGGATGGTGATCATGAAATACTTGAGAAAATATTTTCAAGGTTAATACCCCTAGATGCATATGATCCAAAACCACATTTACTAATAGTATCCAAATAGTTATTATTTTCTTGGAAACCAATTACTCTATACTTTACCAAAATTAAGATGTTTTCTAATCCTAATCCCCAAAAATAACTATACTTTCCTCTAATACCAACTGTGAAAACTCATATATTTTATATATCATATTTTATGATTTATTACATAAAGATACACATAATTTAATCCCAGAAGATCGATAGGCCTTGTTTATTGGTGAAATTAGATAAATAGAGCATTAACTTGAAATAGGGATAGAATGAAATTATTTAAAACTCCATAATATTCCATTAAAATACATTAATATTCTAATACTACCCAGGATAACCTCAGGAAGTATATAATAAAGGGGTGAGTTATAAATTCAAGTAATGGAATAATCAAATCATAACATAATGAAAGTAATAAATGTGATTCAAGAGGCATGTAAAGGTTAAATAAAAGGGTTATAATCATAAACATGAACATTGAATCATTATATAAGATGATAACATCAAGGCTATATGGAATTGTGGAAACAACATAAAACATGATATCATGAGAATAATTCATGGCTAAATACTGAGAAATCATAACATAGTATGCTTAGGATAAACTAATATTTACCATAAATTTTATCTCATGAGATAAAAAAAATTCCCAATTCATTGGAGGGCTATATAATTTTGGTCTCACCCATCACATTCATATCATGTTCTTGTGTTTGTATGCCACATAGATCAGACAATGTAATGATGTAATTCATCATTTTTAATCCCATGATTAAGTAGTGTAGATTAAATGAATGGAATAACACAAAAATTAAGTATAGGTACATCTAGGTGAATACACTTTATTATAAATGGTGATGATTATACACAACACAAATGTTTAGCAGGGAAAATATTGGGATAATTTTGGCAACATAATGGGTGTACAAAAATATTCATGGAAGGGTTTAATGAGAGTGATATATGTAATTACATTACTTATACATAATAAGTATAGTAAATAAATGTGTAAAAACATATTCAAATATGAAAAATTGAAAATAAAAAGGCATAACATAAAGAAAGTTCTTGAATAAATAGGAAGAGGAGAGAATCCCCTTGATTTAGCATAGTAAGGGATTAGGTAAAGGTTATAATGAGAGAGGATAAATGAAATATCATTAATTGAAAATAAATTTTATAGTAAAGGGATATTTATAGATACATAAAAATATAATAAATTTCGGTTCAAAAGGATAAATACAAAGAAGGTTCTTGAATGGAAAAGAAAAGAGAGGGACACTTACCTTGAGAGGGTGCTTCCAAAAGACTGGGAGGAGATTTTTAAGATCTTGGGAACACCTTATGAGGGGTTTATAGATGGATAGGGAGATTTAATTCATTATAAATTGGTTTTTAGTTAATATTAGTGGGATAATATATTGGTATTTATAGAAAAATATATGTAAATTCTTTATTAATTTCTAAACATAGGTTTTGGACCCTATGTGATAAAATAATCAAAACCACAAACCCTCCCATTATTTTTTCCCATGGTTTATACCAAGGAGGAGTTATTTTAACTATTTTATTATGATAATAATCTAAATAATTAAAATAATACCATTTATTATGTGGAATTGAGTCATGTTTATAATGAATTGATTTTAAAAACTTTAAAATATAATATAGGTTTTGGAGGATTCATTAAAGGTTTATAAAATTAATAAAATAACTTAAAAAATACATTATTTAAAATTTTAAATATATTTTTTGGCTATGTATTCCATTTATAGAATTTATTACAACCCTTTTGGGCTATTATGATGTCATAATAAATACTATATATTTATATTGTATTTAATTTTTACCCAAAAATTCGACTATTGTGGAAAATTATGAAAAAATCACCATTGACTAATTTAGAAATAATTTTTTTAAAATAATGTTTATTCTACCAAAATAATTATACAAATATGAGAATTTAAACTTTTACATAAAAATTACCATTTATTGAAAAATATTGGTTTTTATGATAATAATAGTTTTTTACCCTTATAAATATTATATTTGACTAAATGAAATTATATAATAATTTTTATATGAATAAATGTTATTTAGTAAGAATATTATATGAAAAAAACATTTATTTCAAAAAATAATAATTTATCAAGAAGATTTTTTTATTTAAAAGAATATATTTTCCAAAAATTTTGATTTTGGTTTCTTCATATCAAAATCTAATTTTCATAAACTCGTATATAATTGTAAAAATAAAGTAATAATGAAAATGGGAAAATATAATCATTACTTAATTAAAAATTAAATCATATAAATTTATACTACTAGGGTCTAGATACATAACCCCTTATTACACCAACATATTCTATAAGGGTAAGGTGTGTTGTGGTGGTACTTTCTTAGGGTGGTTTGGAGAACATTTTTTAGGTCATGATCTTGATAATCTTTAACTTATCATGTAAACAGTTTCACTCAAGCTTTAGTTTTTGAATATAGACTTGGGATTAGTGAAGGGAAAAGTCCAGTGATTCCATCTCCCTTGGAAGCTCTGATAAATGGGATTTATAGGGTTCGATCCTATTGGTTGAGACCATCACTTCTTCCTTCTATGTCAATTAGACTTTGTCATAACCCTTAATATACTAATCTTAATGGTCACTATACAACGGCTATATTATCAATGGTTATGATTCTTAACAGTCTTTTAAATCTAACAAGATGTATTTTATAATGATCCAAAATAACCAAATTAGTTAATGTGTTTTCTATAATTAAATTAATTAATAAGGAATTTATTCATTCAAAAAGGGAATTTCATTTAAAAAAATTTGATATGTTGCAAGGACTCTCTATCTTCTCTTATTATTATTATTATTATTATTATTATTCAATACAAAAAAGAAAATATGTTACAGTAGCATTAGAACTCTCTCTTTTAATTTGAAACTAAGGATTTCTAGAAGTATTAGTAGTTTGGTATCTCTTTTCTTCTTTCTTTAATTATAATAAAATTCAACAAACATTGCACATTAGTTTTTCTCATGATCTGTATTTATTATTCTTCTCTTTTTTTATTCTACTCAACTTGATCATGTGAATATTTATATATATTAAAATATAGAAACATGAAGAAAAAAAATACACCATGATCCCCATACCTATTTCTACTCTGGGATTTAAATATAAAAGTTCCCATGATCCTCATTCTCTAAATCCCAAAAAATCACTAAATATATCCTTATTTAATAAAATATATTATATTTAATTTCTATTAATAGTGGCTTCATCCTCACATCTCCTTCTTTTAATCAATAATATAATAATTTATCCACATTATTTTTATAACTCTTTATCAATAATGTTCTACAATATTCAGATTATTATTTTATTTCATTACTTCAGAATTCCAAAACAACCCCTAACAGATACTCAATGAGTGTATTCTTTCATTCAAAGAACTAGTATGATGCGAGGACTCAGATTACTGTGAAATATTTTTCTCTATATCTCAAAATCATTTCAAATTGAATCAAAATTAATTTTAATTATTGTGATGTTTATTTATTGAAGAGAAAAAAATAATCAACTGATTTAATCTTTATTTTTCACCAGAGAAACCATATATAGAATCTTTCATACCATTAGAATGGATCTTACATATCCTATGGAACATTGGAGTTATCTTATATCTCAATTTCATGAATTTGTTTTTTAATATTTTTGATTTATTGTTATTTTTTTAATTATAAATGGCATGAATGTCATATTTATAGAGTTTGGTGAATTTTTTGGGAATTTTAAAATAAATACAAAGAGGGTTTTGAATAAAATGATGTGGCATAAAATCCATTCACATAGATGGATACATATAAAAGATTAAAAATAGTGGCTGAGATCATATATGTTTAAATAAGGAAGTTGTTATGTGTGAGATTAAATCATGAGTTTTCTATATTATATCAAAATAAGACAAAGGCACAGGATTTCCATGTCAGATTAACTCAAAATTGTGAATTCCTGTATGATATTAAAATTAGTGCTTATGGGTTATTAACTCATACCTTCATGAGATATGATCATAAATTCCCAAATTTTCATGATATTAAAATGGATTTAATATATGGTAATAGGGGGAATGATACTTCTACATGTGAATAAATCAAGTGACATGTCTATGACATGAGAATATATTATACCATAAAATGTTCCCTTATTTCATGATAACTTAGATGCATGAGAATATTTTGAGAATCCATGGAGTATTTTTTTCATGATTCATGAGATTGTTTCATGATTGGAGAATAACTTGTCGAACAGTGAAAAACTTAAAAACTTTGTGCATCGTGGTACGGTTTATTGTGAAAATTTCCATTTCTTCCACCATAGTCACTTTAGTTTGATGAACATAAAATAGATATAGAGATGGTGGTTAGGGTTTGGTGTTCTCCTTATATTTTGATTATTCAAAAATTATTAAAAGTAAATTCAAGACTTATATCTGGTTACTCTATGAGATACATTGTTGTTTCGTGTTTTTTATCTGTATATATGAATATTACTAATTATCTCTTATCTTTAGTAATATTATGTGAGATATATTTTGATGGATATATTTTATGATTTGGATGGGTTTTCAAGGATATTTTTTTAATATTGTTATGTACTTGAAGAAGGAAATAGATTTAAAGATATATATATTAAGGATGGGTTTTTGTCTATAAATAGTGTTTTCTTCTATATTTGGATTCTCATATTTATATAAATATCAACTGTAGTATCACTAAAGAAGTTTCCAATGGGTGATTATGTTGGGGTTTATGGTTATTTTTGTGTAATATATTATATTAAGTATGATAGGGTGATTTTTTTTGTTTTGAGTTTTATAATAAAGAGGGTTGATTTACTGAATTCGTTATTTTTAAATGATAGTACATGTTGTGTTTTTTCATTCATGTTTTTTTTATTATATTCCCTTTTTAGGCATAACCATCATATGTTAAAGTGTGATATGATTTATAATTCATTAACTAATTACTTTTATTTATCTAGGACTGTTGCATGAATTAGATTGGTTATGTCTAAATATGGTTTTTGGTAACCTATATTTTTAATAAACATAAATACTTGAGAATAATAAAATGGGAGTTTATGAGTTGGAGATTAAATTTATAACTAAGGATTTTCTTTGGAAAAATATTGATAATAACATGGCTATTAATTTTTTATTTCTAATTCACTAATTACTTATCCTAGATTTTCTGTTCTTGGTACACCTTCATTAATCTTATTTTTATTTCTAATTTTCTATTTCCAATCATTATAATTTCCCCAGTTAAATTCCTAAGAATTATCTTTGTTATTTGACCTCATAGGTCAGATATTTTATACCTTTATAGTTTTATATTTAATTAATAATTATATAAATTTATAAACTTGATTCACCATGAGAATTAAATACACATCATAGGAAATTAAAGTTTTTGGTGTCATTTATATGAACTTTGATTTTTTAAATTTAGGTTAATTAGGAATTTTATATTTTTTTCCTTTTATGTTTTATTTTCTTTATTACTCTTGATGTGTTCATACTATGAATTTTAGGTTAAATATTTTGACACAGAGGTACTCAATTTAGGAAAAGTTAAAATATCTCTTTGAATATAATCCTAAGTTAGAAAGGAGAATGAGAAATAATGATATTTAATAATTTATTGTGAGGGTAAATTGAGAACAAGATATGAATCATGATGTAAAAAAAAGGACATCCAAGGCAAAGAACACTAATGGAGTGTGTTATACCTTCAATAATGGGGGTAAAACCTAGAATCCTAGTATCTCTAGTTACTACAATCCCCTTTGAGATAAATCTAGTGATCATACAAATGATCTCAAACTTAATTAAATTCATTGGGCTACCACATGAAGTTATAAATTCATACTTTGAAAGTTTTTTGAACTTAGTGATACTTTTCAATTTAATGGTGTCTCCGATAATATGGTAAACTAATATTTTTTAGATTATTATTAAGATAAAAATAAATGTAGTGGATCCAAAGAATTTAACCACATTCCATCACTATATGAGATGATATGGAAATAAAATTCCTAAAAATATTATTTACTCCCTTAAAATCAATGAATATTCATGTAGATGTCTTAAATTCTAATTAAATTAATGATGAATTAATTTACACTACATGAGAGAGGTTGAAAACTTGTTAATTAATTGTTCCCATGTCACGACCCGTCCCAGTGGGGCCCGCACCATGACTCCCCAAGCCTGCCTCCAATAGGCCAGAGGCTGGTGACTAACACCGAGTAGGCATATTACTACATGGGAGTCATTTCCTAAGAACCTGTACACACACACATCTCCAATCCCACAAATACTGAAATGTAAAAACCACTAAGGAAAAAAAATGCATGCATACAACTAAACCCAACCAACAGAGTATGATGGAAAGT
Source organism: Viscum album (assembly GCA_963277665.1). NCBI lineage: Eukaryota > Viridiplantae > Streptophyta > Magnoliopsida > Santalales > Viscaceae > Viscum > Viscum album. Next base: position 1,423,361,566 of record OY728156.1, on the reverse strand, counting down.
AAAGTACTGAAAGTGAACTGGTCCAGAATACAAGCCCACTAAAAACAAGAGTTTGAAAACTTCAAAGTCCAACTTGTAAAAACAACGAGGCACTGGGACTATTGCTCGTAGATGAAGGAACACATCAGCCTGTAGGGAACTCAGAAAGCTTGGTCTTGTTCTAGTCCGCCCTGGACTCTGTTAAAAGGTTTCTCGTTTTCACAAGACACGACACGTGTGGGAAAATCCCGTGCAGGTGTGAGTATAACAATACTCAGTAGAGGATCCCAAAAAACACAAAGCAAGTACACAAAGGAAAGGCACAGTCATTTGTACACAGTATATGTCTACTGAACATATAATAGAAGATCAAAATCCAGATATACTCAAAACCCAGACCCATAGTCTAGAGACAAGTCACACAACTGCATACCCCCCCCCCTCTAGGGATTCAGTTCTAATATTTCCACGAAGTACTCATTCCGAGAGAACACACTCCACGAGTCTGGTAGCTCTGATGACGTCAGTCCGAGAAGTACTATTCATTGAGAAACGTCACGAGAGGTAGTTACACTCATTACGGGAGAAACACTCCTGAGTGGGAAGATCACAATAGATAGAAGCACTCATTACAGGAGACACACTTCTGAGTGGGAAAGATCATGATACACATATAAGTATCACTACCAGGGCCATGGTGGATATTGTGACTCATCCAAATTCACCAGCTAGGTGATTCACCAGCTAGGTAGAGGATCAACGCTCGGTATAGTTGGTCACATTGATGCCTGACTCTACCTAGGTTCAGGAATGGATTGAGGATCTCGCTCCAGGCCTCTCAGAGGGATGTCGACTCTATCATAAGAAGTCCTGCCGAAGGTATCATACTCCTATATAAGGAAATGATGACTGACCTCCAGGGGAACAAGAAGAAGGGGCACTAACCCAAACAAAAGATGTCCAATATATGGTGAACAAGAGGAACATTCCATTTTCCAAAAAGTACACAGCGTGTAGAAAAGTTACACACCATGTTGTCTGACCCCAGGTACTGCCTGTGTACAATGGCTCGCGTTTTAAGGCAAGTCATGTAGAAAATTGAGTACACAACATGTATTATGGTGTACACGTCATGTCCGAGTTACTGGGGTCGGATCCATGTACGTCAGTCGTGTTCCCATACACGGTCCTCAACCCATGTACTCCAACCCATGTAATCGGTACACGGGGTGACCCGCGTTACTGGCCTCGCCTAGAAGTGTAATGGAGTACACACTGTGTACCTCATCCCATGTCTGTGTATCTTCTGGATACATGTCGAGTCCCGTGTAGCCGCCTCTTCCATGATACATAGAGATTACACGCCGTGTCCTCTTAAGCCATGTAGTTTATCCCGCATCTGTGCACTTTCCAAAATACATGTCGAGCTTCGGGGAAATTCCAACACGCCATGTGACCAGGGTCACACACTGTGTGATTCCTCTCTGACCCCCAAAACCCTAGCTGCCACTGCCGGTACTACACGGCGTGTTCTTCGGAAGTACACGCCATGTATTCGGTAAATTTCTAGAAACACGAACCTCCGCCATCGCGCCTTCCTTGATGTACCATTCATCAATCCGGTCATCTGATCGCCATGAAACTCCCAGTTTTTGGTTGCCCCAACACCAAGGAGTTGATTCTATTGTTTTAGGACCTCCGATTGGCTCTGAAAACGTGCAACGGTCCACCCATGTGAAGAACGCTCGAAGAACGCCCCTTCCCGATCCGGTCTGATTCATCGTCACCATCATCATCACACCTCTGCAAGGTCATTTTGGTGTTGAATATTCAATTTGGGATCGTTGAGTTGTAAAACAGATACGTAATGATCCATTTTTTGTAGCCCCATGAAGAACGCGTGAAAGAAAAAGGGGGAAGAAAATCCAATAAGCAAATCGAGGAACGAACCTCCGTCATCGTTCACCATGGTGTTGATCCGCTCCCGTTAGTAGGATTAAATGGAGAAGAATTAAACAACAACAATTCAACATGGATCAATTCCCTGAATCATCCCAATAAAACCCTCCCGTAAGAACTTATGAATCTGTGGATCAACTTGTTCGTGGTTGATCCACGTCCGTCGTTTAAATCAAAAAAAGAGAAAAAAATTTAAATAACAAACCCCTAACTCACGAATTGATTGATCGTTGACGAAGGGGTCGTGCTTCCATCATCACTGAGATCCTTCTACTTTGTTGGCGTAGCGATTCGTAGCTTTGATCTTTCATCGTTTGTCGATGAGAGTTTTCTCCAAAGCACTACGGATTTTCCCCAGAGTTTTCTCTCAATCTTCCGCCAACGATTGACATTCAATTATCCCAATAAAAAGGGAAATGTGTTTCACATTCAAAAATAAGATGAGGTATTTATGATTCCAGCTTGTTGTTTCTGAGTCATTATGACATAGCATTTATTAAAGAAACAGTTTCCCCGTCGTCGCGCTGCAGCGGATGTTTCCATAAAAAAAATAAACTTTTCCATTTATTTTATTTTATTTTACAGAAAACGTCTGAAAATTAACTTTTTCCCTCAACCCGAGCCGGTCGAGGTTAGACCCATTCTTAGGTAAAGTTTTCATCCCTGACACAACGGTGCCCTCAGATTTTTAATCCGGGCATCCGTTTGGAAACTGCCACAACCGCTCACAAGTGCCGACTCACTTAACTTAAAAAAAGTTTGAACCACCATTCTGGGATAACCAGGCCTCAAAATGATGTGTCATCTCTACGCTTGGTCTCAAAATAATTCCATATAATATTTAAAAATTATAAATAGAAAAACTGAGACATTACACTCTCCCCACCTTGGGACTTTGCATCCTTGAAAATCCAAAACAAGACTACTCAAAAAGATACGGGTACAGGGCACAAATCTGGGCCTCCCGCTCCCACTTTCTCTCCTGAAGATTACCATGCTGCCAACGAATGAGAACCAGGGGAATCGATCACCCACGAAGGATCCTCTCCTGCTGATCCTCGATCTCCACCAGGTACTCAGCAAAATTTACTCCATCCTCGATGTCCAGATCGCCCCAGTCGATGATGTGTGATGGGTCATGCACGTACCTCCTCAGCAGTGACACGTGGAAGGCATCATGTACCCAATACAACTACGGTGGTAGAGATAGGAGGTACTCCACCTAACCAACTCTACACAGTATCTAGAAAGGTCCGATGAACCTCGGATATAGATTTCCACCTCGAAAAAATATTTGTAACCCTCTTCGAGGTGAGACCTGAAGAAATAAGTGGTCTCCCTCCTCAAACTCTAGGGGTCTCCGTCGCCTATCAGCATAAGACTTATTCCGGATCTGTGCATCCTTCATCTACTCCTAGATGATCTGCACATTCTCAGTGGTAGCTCGCACCAACTCTGGACCCATGAGTGCTGACTCTCTGGGGTCGGTCCAGCAAAGCGGTGACCAGCAGGGTCTCCCATACAAAGCTTCGAATAGTGACATACCAATTGTGGAGTGGTAGCTTTTATTATACGCAAACTCCACCAGTGGTAGATGGTTCTCCCAACTGTGACCAAAGTCCAAGATACAGGCCCGTAACATATCTTCCAGAACCTGAATGGTCCTCTCCGTCTGAACATCTTTCTATGGGTGAAACAATGTGCTCAAGCGTAGCTGAGTCCCAAAGGCCTCCTATAATCCCTTTCACAAACAGTATGTAAAGAGGGCTTCTCGGTCTGAGAATATCATCGAGGGGATTCCATGAAGCCGAAATATCTCCTGAACGTAGAGGCATTCCAATATATCTACGGAACTCTGCTCCCTAATAGCTAGGAATTGGGCCAACTTGGTGAGTCGGTCAATGATCACCGAGAAGGAATCATGCCCCTTGGGAATCCGTGGTAAGCATGTCACGAACTCCATCAATATTCCATCCCACTTCCACTTTGGAACTTCCAGGGGGTGAGCTAATCTCACTGGAACCTGGGGCTCATCCTTCACCTACTGACATGTGAGGCATCGGGAAACGAACTCTGATACTGCCTTCTTCATGGCAAACCACCAGAACTATCGTCGAAGATCCTGGTACATCTTTTCCACTCCAAGATATACCTCTAAGGGGGATGTATGAAACTCCCTCAGGACCTCCTCCTGCAATGATACTGGTACAACAGTGCATCTTATGAAAAGAAGTATGTGCTCCCCACCTTGTGAATATCCATCGGGAGCATGTCCTATGGATAACTGATCACATAAAGCCACACAGTCGACATCTTCTAGCTACATCTCCCTAACCCAATATAAGAGTGGAGGGGCGACAACAATCGATTGTAGGTAAGTTGTGTCCTCTCTATCTATGAAGGATAACTATAATGTGGCTAACTGCTCTGTCTCATCACTCAATAGTTGTGAGCTCGACCTTATGCTAAGAGAATCTGCCACCTTGTTCCTCTTCCCAGGAGTATAGATGAACTTGAAATCATAATCCTAGAGGAATTCTAGCCAACGCCTCTTCCTTAGATTCAGATCCTTCTGCAAAAAGATTTACTTGAGGCTCTTGTGGTTAGAGTATATGATAAACCACTCACCCATAAGGTAGTGTCTCCACATATTCAATGCAAAGAATACCGCAGCCAAATCGAGATCATGGGTCGCATAGTTCTACTCATGTGGCCTAAGATGGCATGAACCATAAGCAATCACTTCCTATCTCTGCAGCAGGATGCAGCCAAGACCAGTCCCCGATGTGTCGTAGAAAACTACATACTTGACACCCTCCTCCGGTAATATCAAGATTGGGGTGCTCGTCAAACTCTGTCTCAACTGCTCGAAAGCCTGCAGGAACTTCTCCTTCCACATAAAGGGTTGCCCCTTTCTATTCAAGGTCGTCATCAGTGCTGCTATTCAGGAGAAATCAGGGATGAATCTCTGGTAATACCCTGTCAACCCAAGGAATCTTCGCCCCTCCGTCATACTCCGAGGTGGCTCCCATGCTAACACTGCCTCCACCTTGGCTGGGTCCACAACTACTCCATCTACTGAGATGACATGTCCCAGAAAGTGGATCTCCTGAATCTAGAACTGGAACTTTGAGATCTTCCCAAAAATCCAGTGCTCTCAGAGTACGTCTAGAACTATCTTCAGGTGTCTCGCGTGCTCCTCCTCTGATGCCAAGTACACAAAGATGTCTTCGATGAAGACCACTACGAACCGGTCCAGGTATGGATGGAAGATCTATTTTATCAGTCCCATGAACACTGTGGGGGAGTTTGTCACACCAAAAGGCATCACCAAGTACTCATAGTGATCGTAGCGGCATCTGAAAGTCATCTTCAGTGCATCCTCGTCCCGTACTCGTAACTGGTGATAACCCGATTGACTGTCAATCTTCGAGAACCATTGTACCCCTCTTAGTTGATCGAAGAGGTCGTCAATTCTCAGCAGTGGATACTTATTATTCACCGTCACCTGGTTCAGGCACTGGTATTCCATGCACAACCTCAAGCTCCCATATGCCTTCTTGGAAAACAATACTTGGGCTGACCAGGGTGAAACATTGGGTCTTACCAAACCCTTGCTCTACAAATCCTCCAACTACACCCTCATCTCGCGAAGCTCTGCAAAAGCCATCCAATATTCTGGTGAGGAAATCGGTGTCGTCCCGGGGTGTAAGTTGATGCAGAAGTCGATTTCCCGGTGGGGAGGTAATCCTAGAACATCTTAGGGAAAGACATCCTCATACTCCACCACTACTGTTGGGAACTGAGAGCTCACAACATCTACTGCTCTGAGGGTAAGTCTATCCATATCATGAGTGATTGGCTACACACTCCTATGCATGATCCCATTCCATGCTGTCTGGGTCTCCTTTTCTCCGAAAAAGGAAAACCTCATTCCATCACGGTGGACACACTGCACTCTTTGCCTAAAATAGTCAATCTGGGCATGGACCGAAGATAACCAATCCATACCAAGAATGAAGTCATAAGGCCTTGACGCTACCACCAAGAGGTTACAACCTAAACTCTCACCTCCAAGGGTAAGATCACACTGTATGAAAAGGTGTGTGATCGTCGAGTCTCCTCCTACAGGTGTCTCCAAGCATAAGGATCGAGTCAACAGTTCTACCCGAATCTCAAGGTTTCACATAGGACATGTGGCGATGAAGGAATTACTGGAACCTATGTCTATAAGTACAGCCGCTAAGGTAGATAAGACACATATCATACCTTATATCATCCCTGGATTCCCTGGATCGTACGCCTCGACCGCATGCAACTGTCCCCACCCCTATCCCCCAGCTCCCTGAGCCTGGTGCGGACCTCCTAGGGGTGGTGGTAGAAGTAGATCGAAGCGTCTACCACCACCTCCAACTCTCCCTTCTCCTCTTCCACGTTCACTTCTTAGCGGGTCTATCTGCTCCATTCTCTGCCTCTTCCTAGGTGGTCCATCCACTGCTTCCCTGTCATCAGCTTGACGGGTCGGACAATATCTAGCGAGATGTCCCCTACCATCGCATGAGTATCACCGCTTCTCCCTAGGCTGACTGGATCCAGCCTGAGATCCCTGGATTGTCGATCCCCTATCTTGGGTCCTCCTATAACGTCTATCACGTCCTGATCCCTGCGTCCGACGTTAGCTCCCTACTTTCGAGGTCTCCACACCTGTCTGCCTGCTGCTGACTGTCGTCGGTTGTCTCTGCTCTTCCAAGAAGCTCTCGATCACCAAAGCCCTCTCGAGCACTTTAGCATAATTTGGAATTCATAGAGGCACGAAACTAGCTCGGATGTCTCGTTGTAGACCTTGCTCGAAGGTCTGAGCTCTGAAGTACTAATTCCTGACCATATCCATTGAGTACCGGGCAAGGTTGGTGAACCTCGATAAATAGTAAGATACCTTCATATTGCCCTATTGGAGCTGAAGAAGCTCCTGGGTGCATACCGCTCTCAGCGTAACTAGAGAGAACTCCTCCGTGATGATTCGCTCGAACTCTGTCCATGAAAGAGTCTCCTCGTCGTGAGTTTGTGTGGTCAGACTTCACCATCATCCTACCGAACCCAGAAGAAGGCTCGTCCCTAGGATAACCATCTAGTTTGTTGGTGTCCTCACTAGATGGAAAACTCTGTTCACTACCTCAATCCATTCCTCAGCCACCTGAGGGTCGGGTTTTCCTCAGAACCTGAGGGGTCTCTCTCTTTGGAACTCATGGAGCGTGCTCATCTTACGCTCCTCGTTGGTCGGTATTGCGGGTACCACGGGCTACTCCACTGGTGGTGGTATAGCAGGTGCACCACCTGGTGGAAACGCCTGGGGAACTGGTCCCTATAGTGAAGCCTCGTCACTGAGGGGGTCATCCTCGTGATCGTTCTGCTGCATCCTAGCGGGTATTCCTCGCAGAGGCATCCTGTAAGGAAACAAGATGTACCATGGTCAATGAGTATATCTGGATAGCTGACACAAAGGATATGTAAAACACAATCCATTCCTATATGATGTGTATACCATTATTTTATTTCCCCAAAACTAGTTTTTTCATGTACCGAGTCAAAAAGTAGGTTATCAGAGTCCTGGTGTATGGATACGTCGGCCGCCACACCAACACTGGAGTCTCTGGCCTAAAATTCATGCTCGAAACACTAAACACCATTGCCCCAAACCAATCTCACAAACTCTTGGTCCTAAGGTAGAACTGACCATTCTCCGATACCACTCTATCACGACCAGTCCCAGTGGGGCCCGCACCGTGACTCCCCAAGCCCACCTTCAATAGGACAGGGGCTAGTTACTAGCACCAAGTAGGCATATTACTACATGGGAGGCATTGCGTAAGAACCTGTACACACACACACACATCTCCAAGACCACAAATGATGAAATATAAAAACCACTAAGGAACAAAAATTCATGCATACAACTAAACCCAACCAACAGAGTATGATGAAAATTAAAGTACTGAAAGTGAACTGGGCCAGAATACAAGCCCACCAAAAGAAAGAGTCTGAAAACTGCAAAGTCCAACCTATAAATACAAGAAGGCACTAGGACTTCTGCTCGTATTTAAAGGAACACCTCGGCCTATAGGAAACTCAGAAAGCTCGATCCTGTCCTAGTCCACCCTGGACTCTGTCAAAAGGTTGCTCGTCTGCACAAGACATGACACGTGCGGGAAAAGCCCGTGCAGGGGTGAGTATAACAATACTCAATAGAGGACCCTGAAAAACACAAAGGAAGTACACAAAGTAAAGGCACAATCAGCTCTCCACGGTATATGTCTACTAAACATATAATAGGATATCACAATCCAGATATACTCAAAAAACAGACCCGTAGTCTAGAGATAAGTCACACAACTGCATACCCCCTCCTTGATATGGATTCAGTTTGAATATTTCCACAAATTACTCATTCTAGGAGAACACACTCCATGAGTCTGGTAGCTCTGATGACGTCCATCTGAGAAGTACTGTTTTTCATGAAATGTCACGAGAGGTAGTTACACTCATTACGGGAGACACACTCCTGAGTGGGAATATCACGATAGATAGAAGTACTCATTATGGGAGACACACTCCTGAGTGGGAAAGATCACGATACACATATGTGGATCACTACCAGGGCCATGGAGGATACCTCGACTCATTAGGATTCACCATCTAGATGATTCACCAGCTAGGTAGAGGATCAATGCCCAGTAGAGTTGGTCACGTCGATTCCTGACTCTACCTAGGGTCAGAAATGGATAGAGGATCTTGCTCCAGGCCTCTTGGAGGGATGACAACTCTATCATAGGAAGTCCTGCTGAAGGGATCATACTCCTCTAGAAGAAAAAGATGCCTGACCTCCAGGGGAATGAGAATAAGGGGCACTAACCCAAACAAAAGATGTCCAAGATACGGTGAATAAGAGGACCATGCCATTTTCCAAAAAGTACATGTCATGTTGTCTAACCCCGGGTACTGGTCGTGTACAACGGCTCATGTTGTAAGGCTGGTCAGGTAAAAATGTGAGTACACGGCATGTAATATGGTGTACACGCCATGTCCGAGTGATTGGGGTCATCTCTGTGTACGCTGGTCGTGTGCCCGTACATGGTCCTCAACTCGTGTACTCCAACCCATGTAATCAGTACACAGGGTGACCCACGTTACTGGCATCGCCTGGCCATGTGATGGAGTAAACACCGTGTACTTCATCCTGGGTTCGTGTATCCCTTGGATACACACCAAGTCTCGTGTAGCCGCCTCTGCCATTCTGTGTCGAGAGTACACGATGTGTCCTCTTAAGCCTTGTAGTCCATCTCGTGTCCGTGTACTTTCCAAAATACACACCGATCTTCAGGGAAAGTCCAACATGCCGTGTGACCAGCGTCACACGCTGTGTGATTCTTCTCTGACCCCTAAAACCCTAGCCGCTGCCACCGGTACTACACGGTGTGTTCTTCGGAAGTACACGCCATGTATTCTGGAAATTTCCAGAAATGTGAACCTCTACCGTTGCGCCTTCCGTGATGTCTCGTTCGTTGATCCAGTCATCTGATCACCATGAAACTCCTAGGTTTTGGTCACCTTGACACCACGAAGTCGATTACGTTGTTTTCGGACCTCCGATCGGCTCCGAAAATGTGCAACGATCCACCCGCGTGAAGAATGATAAAAGAACGGCCCTTCCCAATCTGGTCTGATTTGTTATCCTCCATCATCGTCGCACCTCCGCAAGGTTGTTGTGGTGTCAAATCTTCAATTTGGGATTATTACATTGCAAAACGGATGCACAAAGATCTGTTGTTCATTGCCCCATGAAGAACGCAAAGAACGCGCGAAAGAAAAAGGGGGAGGAAAATCCAATAATCAAATTGAGGAATGAACATCCACTGTCGTTCTCCATGGCATTGATCTACTCCCATTAGTAGGTTTAAATGAAGTAGAATCAAACAACAACAATTCAACATGGATCAATTCCCAAATCATCCCAATAAAACCCTCCCACAAGAACATACGAATCTGTGGATCAACTTGTTCGTGGTTGATCCGCGTTCTTTATTTAAATAAAAAGTAGGGAAAATAATTTAAATAAAAAACCCCTACCTCACAGAGGGATCGATCGCTAACGAAGGGGTCGTGCTACCGTCATCACTGAGATCCTTCTACTTTTTTGGCACAACGATTCGCAGCTTTGATCTGTCGTCGTCCGTCACCGAGAGTTTTCTCCAAAGCGCCACAGATTTTCCCTAGAGTTTTCTCTCAATCTTCCTCTAACGATCGATGTTCGATTATCCCAATAAAAAGGGAAATGTGTTTGGCATTCAAAAATACGATGCGGTATTAATGAGTCCAAGTTTCCATTTATGAGTCATTATGACGTGGCATTTATTAAAAAACAGTTGCCCCGTCGCCGCACTGCAACGGATGTTTCCATAAAAAAACTTTTCCAATTATGTTATTTTATTTTACTGAAAACATCTGAAAATTAACTTTTTCCCTTGACCCATTCTGAATGAGGTTAGACCCATTCTTAGGTAAATTCGTCGTCTCGGACACAATGATGCCCTCATATTTTCAATCCGGGTATCCATTTGAAAACTTCTACAACCACGCACAAGTTCCGACTCACTTAACTTAAAAAAAGTTCAAACCACCATTCCAGGATCACCGAGCCTCAGAATGATGTGTCGTCTCAACGCCTAGCCTCAAAATAATTCCATATAATTTTTAAAAATAATACATGGAAAAACTGATACATTACATCCCATAATGGTATATATATATATGGTTTTTAATTAAAACATTTTATATAAGGCTATGTCTCAAGGAAATAAGTCAATTGTGGATGCTTTTGTTAGAGGTTTGTTGATGAAGAAACAACCATGAGGGAGTTACGACTTCACAGATAAGATTTTTAAAATATTTTTAAATGTAAAATGGAAGTAATTCATAGAAAAAAAGTTCACATGGTGAATATTAATGTATTTATGGTTACATAAATGGAATACATTACAAATAATATGAATATGATAATGGTTATTCACCAACCCCAAGGTATGTATACCAAATATACAAATATTGTTGATTTTAATCATCAAAATAATTTTAAGAGATGTAGGAAACATGGAAATCAATTATTTAAATAGAGAGAATCGATTTTATAATAAAAAAAGGATCATCTCTTTGAAGATAAATTTATTCACAAAAAAAACTTTTTCAACATTCATGACAACTATCAGGGTTCCATCAATAAATTGAAAGTAAATTCAAAGGATCAAAATTCCTCTTTGATAAATCTTGAATACCATGTTAGGAGAATTGTAAAAAAAACTGATGGAAGGTACTAGATGAGTCTTTTATGGTGACACAGAGTTCAACTCATGTGAATAATTTAAGTCTATCACCTTGATGAGTGGTAAAACCATGGAATAAAGTTCTAAAATAAAGAGGATATAGCAAGAGAAGCAAGCTAAAAGCGAAAGGGAAGATGAAGAAAAAAAATAAGGAAATAGAAAAGGCAGTTGAGAATGAATTTAGAGATAAAGCCTTTCCACCTTAAAAACCACCACTAACATTCTTGAAAATGGTGAATTAAGAATAAAACAAGGAAAAAAATAGTACACTTTTATAAATTTGAAAGAAAATTTGTATTAATGTTTCCTTTTCATGAGATTTAGTGAATATTACCACATATGAAAAGTCCATGAAAGATTTGGATTAAAATAATAGGAATATTAAAGGGATTGGAACAATACCAATAATGGGAGACTATTCATATATAGTATTAAGGATATTACCAAATAAGAAATAATATCTAGTTATTTTTCCAGTTCCTATCAATATTGGGTCATATGATTTTGGAAAATCATTATGTGATTTAGGCACAAGGGTGAACATCATGTCACACTCAAAATCCAAAAGCTTGAAATTAGTGGTGATGTATCCTATAAAATTTTCTATTCAATTATAATACATAATAGTAAGATATAATTTAGGTTTTATTGAATATGTTTTAGTAAAAGTGGTTAAATTCTATTTTTTGGTTTACTTTCTTATGTTTGAGATGGATAAAGAAAAAACACCCTAGATACTTGGGAGGCCATTTGTAGAATGGGAAGGGAGTTTATTGATGTTCAATGTGGGGAGTTATCTTTAAGAGTTATTTGGAAGTAGGTAAAGTTAAATATTCACTAATTAATTAAGAATTTTTAGGTGGTAAATCATGATTTGAGTGAGGATAAAAAGTTGGAATTAGAGGATGTTGATTAAAATAGTAAGAGAAATGAATGAGATACTATGAAGAATAAATAAAAAAGATAAATTGATGGAAATAAGTATAAAAGGGGAATTCTTGAGAGGATTTATGATCCTAGAAAATATGATGATAAAGAGTAGTTCAAATAGGGCTATAAATTTTTGTTAGTCCATGAGTTAACCTTTGGTTTTTTAGGATTGATTAAAAAATTGTGGGTCGGTATTATGGAAGTGGATAGGATCATACCTCAAGAAAGAGTAAAAATATATTTCAAATAAGGGTATAAGACCCATATATGTGTAATAATCCCAGCTTATATTTTTCATTTATCCAAATAGATTAAATTATTTTTAATCCCCTACTACTTAACATAGTGAGGTAATGTCAAGATAAAAGACATTAAATAAAACATTTATCGGAGGCAACCTGAGTTTTTTTCTTTCTTAAGAAGTATTATTTCATATTTAGTTTAGGTATTTTATTTTAGGAATATATTTTAGGATTTAAAATCCAATCACCTATATTTTTTATCATTAATTAATTAGATCATAAACTTTCACTTGATTTTTTTGATTATATAGGTCCATTATGAATGAAGGCACAAGATATAAGAACAAAGTAAAGAAAATGAATAGATTTAATGGATATGTGAGTATAGTTTTAAATTATTTATCTTTTAATATCCATTATATATATATATATATATATTTAAGTTTCAGAATTTTCATTCCACACATAGATTTTATGATATATTTATTATCTAAGATGCTAAAGTTCCTTGGGAATAAAATAAGTACATATTTTCAACATCATTTTTGATAATATAAAATAAGTAATATGAGGGGATGGATGAGTAAATATAATCTTGGGAGTATTGATTTGATGAATTATGATTTGGGAATATTGGTTGACTCATATAAATAGGGATTTATATCTTACATTATGTTTGAAATTTTATTTCCTTTATTGATAATTGTTATATTTTGTTAACTATGATGTTTAAACCATGGTTAGATGAATATTATTTATGATGATGTGTATATTTCTTGATTGAGGACAAGTAAGTGTTCAATCTTAGGGGTATTTGATAACTCAATTCCATCAGTAGTGTAAAATAGTTTAAAAAATGAATTTTTAACATTAGTTATTTGTAACATATGTTAAAAATGGTTTTTTATGTGGGTTATTTCATAACCAATACTGAAACCCATTAGTCGGGGTTTTCACATAAAATGTTTTATAATTGAGATGAAGAAATTGTTTTCATCATCAATTATGAAAATAATTAACATTTAGAACCATTAAAATTTTAAAAAATAATTCCATCTAAAACTTCTTTTATCCCTTGATCTGATCAATGCCTTTACACTTTTTTCTAACCTAAACCCTAACTCTCACTTCATGTGACCATCCCATCTAGTGATCATTCCTTATTATTCATCATTTATGATCATTTTTATTCCTTTTCTATCCACATTTTTCTCTCATATTCATCACTTTTCATTCAATGTTGTTATTGACTTCCCACCTCTATTGTTCATTCATCTTCCTTCACCATCCTACTTTATCTCTTTTCACTTTTTTCATTATCTACCACCACTATTGACTTCCATCCTCTAACATTTATTACATTTTCAATTAATTTCATGTGAATCAAACATGGATTTTCTATTATTCCAATTATAAGTTATTTTTAATTATTTCAACATATGTTTCTTTAATTTTATGTGCATTATTTATAAAATTAGTTTATATAATTATTATTATTATGATAATAAATCAAAAAGTGATTTTTTTATTGGTGACGAATATGATTAAAGACTTCACTCACATTTCTAATAATTTTTTGAAATTTGAGATCTATATTATTTATTTATAGGTAAATCAGTATTCTTGTTGATATTGAACTATATATTTTCTTCAAAATATATTTTTATTTATACATATATTTTCCAATTAATTTATCATTTGTATTTAAAATATTTTTTAAAATTCCAAATGATATAATTTATTGATGTTTAAATTAATACAAATGAAAAATGATTTATTAATATTATTAGTAATATATTTTTTATATTTATAAAATATATATTATTTGTTCCTATCATATATACATATTTATATATGTCATATATAAGAAAATATATATTTATAGTTTTTGATAACTTGTATTTGAAGTTACTATATACATATATTTAAATATATGAACATTTAATTAGTTTAATTACCTTTTAATAAATATATATGAATAATAAACTAGTGTTTTTGTTATTAACATTAGTGTTGATATTAATATCATTGTTAATATTACTAATAATAGTGATAGTAATATTAATATTAGTGATAATATTATTAATATTAATGTTTCTATTATTAAGATTATTATGTATGTTAATGTTATTTATATTAATATTCATGTTGATATTATTAATATTATTAATCATAGTGTCAAACTTATTAATATTGGTTTTAATATTATTAATATCAGTGTTACTATTATTAATATTAATGTTTATGTTTATATTATTAATATTAATATTAGTGTTGAAATTATTAGTATTAGTATTAATAATATTAGTGGTGGTGTTAAGTAGCCTCTTTTTCCATTAATGATGATAGTTCATCTAGACCTAATGGATTCTCAAATAATTTTTTCAAGAGCTTCTAGGATGTGATACAAAATGATACTTTTTAGGTTGTATAAGAACTTTTTAAGATTAAATTCTTGTCTCCATAGACCAACTCTCAATTCCTTACTTTAATCTCTAAGACATATCATACTCTAGAATCCTATGGTTGTGGTCCTATTTTAGTTGTAAATTCCCTTCCTTTAATCATCAATAAGGTGATTACTATTAAATTAAGAGCAATTGTTAACCATGTTGTATCCCCCAACAGATTTGGTTTCATCCTAGGAAGAAAGGTCCATGAGTGACTTTATACTGCCTTTTAATGTTTCAATATCCTTCAAAGGAAAGATAAACCTAGAAAAATTTATCGAAGTTGACATATCCAAATCCTTTAACCCCTTAAAATGGGGTTCCATTTTTAAGGTTTTGGATAGGTATGGGTTTTTTGATAGATTTATCAACATTATTCATGCTATTTTAAACAGATCCTAACTCTTGGAATTTTTAATGGGACCATTGAAGGTTACTTTGTCTACACAAGAGGGGTTATGTAGGGGGGTTCCTTTATCAACTCTCCTATTTGACATTTTGGAGGAGTATCTTAGTAAATGTATACTTAAGGTAGTGGATTTTGAATTTTTTCACTGATCAGAGCCTCCATAAGACACAAAGACCCCACACATCTTATTTATGAATATGATATTTTAAATTTTTATGTAGTTGATGATAAATATCTTTCTTCTATTTGAGATATATACAGTCATAATGAATTATTTTATGCCTAGACCATCAGATAGAGAAAAAATAAACTATTTTTTGGGAAGAATATGACTACTTATATAAGAGACACCAATTTCAAATCTATTAGGTTCAATAAAGGGGAGTTTTTATTTAACTATCTAGTCATTACACTTTTTTTTGGAAGAGTCATGAAAACTTATTTATGAAGGGATAACTTCAAAGATTAATAGATAACTTTCCAGTAGGAAAGGGAAGTCTCCATCCCAATCAAGTCATATTTTCCATGTAAATTATATTATTAAATATATGTTTGTTTATTATTTCCATATATAAAAACAGGATATAGATATCTATAAAAGTATTGAAAATAAAATCATAAATTTTATATGGATAGGTAGTATTTATGAGACAAAGAGAGTCACAGTTTCATAGAGAAAATGTGTAAATCCATTTGGATTTGATGGTATGGGAATTAAAAAGATTAGTTGTTTTAATGAGTCACTCATTGAGGATTTTATTTTTAATCTGATACAAAATTATGATTCTTCCTTAAACTTCCTAAAATAGATATTTTTTGATAATCCCCAAAAATGAATCTTGTTATCTATTTTTTCAACTATCTAGCTAGCCATGAGAAATTGCTAAAAATATATTGATATGGGTTCCCACCAAGCAATCCTCACTAAACTTCTAGACCAAAAATTGGTTATAAAACCTTATTATCACCTCTTTTGATATCCCATAAAGCCTTGAAAAGATTACCTTGCTGATATAGTGACCTAATTTAACCATATTCAAGATAGGATTCTAACTTATTTGGAATACTAAATACATGCCTACAAGTTCATTGATAATAATCATTGCATATAGATTCCGATTAGATTAGGTAACCTTAATAAAAATCAATATTATATTTATTTATGTGTATTTTTAGAACCTCCCCTAGGTTTCTATACATATTTAAGAAAGATTCATCTAACCTTCAAAAATCATCCTCCTTTGAAAGATCTGAAAAAATAAGATCCCAGAAGATGGTCTATTTATTATGACTGGCTTGTATATTATATTTGTCTACCATATTTTTATGAAGGTACTAAATAACTATGAGAATATTTTCCTTTAATTTTATCTCACCAAAAAAAATTGGAGTTTTTTTTAGTCAATTTATTTGTGACCTTCAGTTGGTATAGGACTGCTTTTATTTCATGAGTGATGTAACTAACCTCTCTTAAAGAAAGTAAATAAACAACCCCCTTATTATCATGGTGGATCTTGAGTTTTTACTATTGATAAAGAAAAAAATTCAATCTGATTTTATAATCATTTAATGACTTTACTAGAGATATGATAACTCATCAGTAGAGATATCCAGTTGGCCTCAAAAGTGAAAATGGGTTTAATGAAAAATTACATAAATGACTTAATTATCTCTCATATGATTTGAGTTTCATATATTCTTAGTAAACTGATTCAATATAAATATGTTATATGGAATCTTCCTATTTATCCTCACCTTAAATTTAATGTGTATGGTGATTTTATGGGGAATCCTAGCTTGTATGGTTAAGAAGTAATTTTTAGAAATTTCAAGGGTTTTTTCAAAGGAACCTTCTCCTGCTTCCTTGACTCTCGCACTATATTTAACGTAGAAAAATGGGATATCATTTATGTTGTGAGACAAGAATATGATTTAATTTGGAATTATCTTTGGATCAAAAATGACTTTATGATTATTTTTAATATTTTTTAAACATAAGTTGTGTAATTTTTCATGGAAACTCTACTTAGTATAAAAGTTTTTTTGATTAATTTCTTCCAGGGCTGCACGTTGAATTCACTTCTTCCCCACATTCCCATTTTTTAAAGGTAGGTGGATTCCATCACTTTAATCAGTGATGTTATCTCCTTGATTGAAATGGGATGATGGGATGTTGGTTTCTCCTTCCATGTATTCCTCCCAGGGTCTTTTCTCATAGTCTGGGTCTCCTTTATAAATTTGAGTCTTATTCATGAAACTCATTCTTGATGTCCTCTCGATGTGGACACCAGTTAATTATGTTGCTTCTATATCGATATGATAGCAACCTTTGGTCAAAGAAGGTAGTAATTTTGTGAATTTTTTGGCATTTATGGATGTTGGGTAGGTTGGGAACCTACAAATTCTTCCTATTTTGGAGGTCATATAATTTCTGAGGCATCTTAGGGGAGAAACCCAAGGCATATAATGTTGGTATCAATGTATTAAATTCTAGGTTCATAATTATTATAAGGATTTTTACCTTAGTTGTCCCATGTTTATTGTATAGGGTACGGATTCTGAATCAGGTCACAAGTTTAATGTCTTGTGGAGACGAGTTGGGAGTAGGTTTAATGTCTTACGGGGATAGGTTGGTGGTTGATTGTATCCCCAGGGGGAAATATTTCACATTCATAGGTTTGGTGGAGTGTGTACATGGTGGGGGGGATTTTACACCAAGGATTTGGTGTAGTGTTTCCATAGGGGGGATGATTCACACTCAAAATTTAGTGGAGTGTATCCTTCAGGGGAGGATTTTACACTTGGTATTTGGTTGAGTGTATCCCCAAGGGGGAGGTTTCACACTCAAGATTTGGTTGAGTGTTTCCCCAAGGGGGGATATTTTACACTCGGGATTTTTTTGAGTGTTTCCCCTTGGGGGAATATTTCATACTTAGTATTTGGTTTCATGTGTCCCTAGGGGGGAACATTTCACACTCAAGGTTTAATGGAGTGTGTCTCCAAGGGGAAGATTTTACACTTGGGATTTTTGGGATTAAACCTCATGAAGGTGTCCTATGTACCCTATCATTAAATAGGGATGAAAACCCAATTATTTTGATGTATTATTTTAAGTTCATATGAAAGGATTGGTCCATGCAGTTTAACTTCCTGAAATAAGGATGCTCATGTCGTGGAAGAAGCATCAACAAGGGATGGTGTGGGGATTATGCATATGGTCTACCTAGGGTGGTAGTTTCATCCAATGGTCAGGGAGGTAGTGGTATCCCATGATGATCATACAATAAGAATCATATTTTCATCACATAGGGTAAGGTTACAATTTAACTTTAAGTGTTGAGGACATTTTCATACAGTTTAACATCATACAACTAGGATGTGGAGCTAGTCAATTTTACATCATGAAAATCAGATGTCGATAGAGATATATCCTAAGGGGTCAGTGTTAAGGTGAGAAGAAGATTCATAAAAATGAATCTCTACTAATATAGTTAATTTTCTTCCCTCAGTGATTCCATCCTTAGGGATTATTTTTCCACTACTCATACACCTATGGGCAGGGCATGGCATAAACACTTTCATGGAGGAGTGTAAATCATGGGTCCTAAAGTTAGGTAACCTATTATTAGGATAAAAATTCATTAGGGTACCTATGATTAGGATAAAAATGTAGGGTTTGTGGTATTGGTCGCATGGAGATTTTGGTTGTGGTTGAAACGGTCTTGGATTGGTATGGGGGCCTTAGGAACTCAAATTTCGTGAAAGGGTACTGGTTGAAAGGAGGCACCATAAGGAGGATTGGAGGATGGGTTTCATGAAATTTGGGGTATCGTGGAGGTCAGGGATCTCATTAAATAATATTCTTCATGAAACAGGGTGACCCTATCCTGGAGTAAAGTCCCGATTCCCGTAGGGTTGGTTTCATGAAGGATAATTATCTCATGAAATCTCAAGATCCAAAAAGGGATGTATTCTTACATGAAGGTTATATACCTTCA
Source organism: Viscum album (assembly GCA_963277665.1). Classification (NCBI taxonomy): domain Eukaryota; kingdom Viridiplantae; phylum Streptophyta; class Magnoliopsida; order Santalales; family Viscaceae; genus Viscum; species Viscum album. Next base: position 1,423,342,225 of record OY728156.1, on the reverse strand, counting down.
TAAAAGTAATCTCCACCATGGTATGAGGTTCTTAAAAACCCATTTAAGGTGGTTTCATGAAATATAGCTACCATTGGAAATACATCTCCTCTCTCACTCTTGAAGCTTCTGAGTATTGTGAATTCAGAGCGTTTCTCAAAATCCAAAAGGTCATGTCCCATTAAATAACAAAAATAGGGGGTATTTATAGGCACATAGAAGGAAAGGTCATTTATTTCATGAAATATATTGTCTTTATCAGAATATTATGAGCTATGTGAACTTATGGGGTTCCGAAAACCAGAGTTACATTGCGCGACGGTTACCGCTCTGCATGGTTAGTGACTTCTGTGAACTTGAGTTACATTGCATGATGGTTACCACCTCAAGATTCACACATATTAGGAATTTAGTGAGATACTTCCACTTGTTAATGCTTATTACTTTTTTTATCCATCCCCTTAAGTGTATTTTTAATCCATTTTGGCCCGAATTTTCATCGAACTGGTCATTCTTTCCTCAACCTCTCCTACGAAATGTGTATTTAGGAATCATAAAATGTCCCCCACCCTAGAATTGGATCTAAAGAGGGAGATGGGGGTTATATTCTGAGGTAAAACCATTGAAAATTAGTTATTGTCATACTCGATTCCTGAAACTCGGTTTTCCCCTAGGCCTACAAATAGGGGTTGGGTCCCTTAGGGAAACATGATCTTTTCTCAAAAGATAATTTTGTGCTATATTTTCATGAAACTCAATTCCTTCACAAGATTTACATTATTTTGATCCCCACCACTTTCAGAAATAACCTCTTCTATGAACCTTGGTTCCACAAACATACCTCCATGAATATACTTCTATGAACAGGACTTCTGTGAACTCAACTTTTGTGAGCAAACATCCATGAAATGTCCTCTATGAACAAGATTCTAAAAACTTTTAAATTATTGAAAAATGGATGTTGATGCTACTGAAGATTTCACTGACTGATGAAGGTAGATGTTTGGAAACCTCGTGATTGAGGAGAGATTTTGGACTAAGTCAAATCACAACACACTCACTTCATTGCAAATGGAGGCTCGACAGGAATACCCATTGTGAAAGATGTTACCACTATATGGTTTTGGGATAAAGGATGATGTATTCATTACCAGTTCCAATCAGGATGATCCTACTTACGGGTTTAAGAGTACGCCTAGATAGCACTAGTGGCATAGGGATATTGGAGGATTCATTATGAAGGACCATGCATCTCTCACTATGAAAACCCTATGAAACCACATAAATAATGTCAATAGGGAGGCATTGGAGGTGATATAATCTCCTCATTAGTACAATAATATTCCCAAGGTAGGTTTTACATACCATCTTAAAGGTTCGATCGAGGAATGGGTTCTTCTCCATGGTGGAAACTTTATGTAAAATGGTCCTAGGAATACTTGTTATGTCAGTACAGTCACAAATTTGAGGTGGAGATGAAGTGGGTTAGGATCTATGAGGTGTAATGATCCTCAAAATTTCGGGTCTATCATCATCTTGACATCATGATAGATCTATTGAGTTAATAGTCACTAAGGACCAACACATTCCATCTACCCTATGGGGAGGTTGGCATCAGCTTGTGGGATCTCTACCATATTGATGGGATCTCAATTAAGGGTCCATGTACAATTAATCCCTCCTCTTAGAGGATTTCTAAGAGGACCAAGAGTGGATTCTAGCCATAAAAAGGGTGTTTTTTCTCTTGTTGTAGGGGACGAATGACCATAAACAAAATATGAAGTAAATCCCTTTCAAGTAATGGTTTGGTATTTCTTAAATTAACCAAGCGATAGGATGCCTAGAAGTCTATGTCATTGTCCGAAGGAAAACTAATGAGGCAAAGAGAAATCATATTGGAGTATTTTAAAGGTGATATGATGGAAATTGTGGGGCTACATAGTGAATCCCTAGTCTCATGTGGTTAGTATAGAAGGTTTTATCTCTATGTTTATATATATATTGATGCTCTCAGCTTGGGACACACATATGGGGGTGGGGTTGAGAACCTTTATCATGGTGGTAGTGCTGGAGATGGGGTAGCGTTTCAACCAAGATTTTTTAGTGATAGAAAACTTGTATAAGGTGGTGTGTCGCATCATCTGGTGACCCCCCCCCCCCCCCTCCATGTGTGTGTCCCCTTCTACTTCCTATACAGTTGGGTAGTGTTACACATGGGGGATATGAATATCCAAACCTAATATTTCCTCCCAGAACAGACTTTTGATCATCGATATTGAACATTATTGTGTGTCACCCTCTTGACTTGGGCTTGGTGGACTTGCTATAAAGGATCGGTATGGTATAATTATTCATCTTCCATTGATTTAACCATATCATGGGAATGGTTACCAATGATGGCACGAGCACTATCAAACAGTAGTCGTGCGTCCTGGCCTTTTTAGGTGGGGTACTGATGGTGAGGGTGGACTGCAAGGTTATCTATGAGTCATACACCCCAAATCACTTTGTAAGGAAATTATAATGCCTTCATTGATTAACCCTGAGGGTAAACATATAATTTTTCAAATAATTCAAAACCTTGTTCCTCAAAAATATATGGTGAATGTTTTCATGTGAGAAGATGGAAAGGGACGGAATGAGTTTCCACCACCAACTGCTACTTATGGGATCACCCATAATTATGCACTATGTTGGGAGAGCACATATCTCAAGGAAATGTTGAGTCAGTGAATCTTTAAGTATTATGAGGAAGAGGGGGTCCCATAGCCATAGTGTTGATGTAGATCAATGGGAAGGGCACATGAAGAAGGAAGAGTCGGTCTAGTGGGTGGAGCAATGGCTACCGAGCTATAAATTCTTAGTCCTACACTGGTGGGAACCATAAAGAGGGTAATAACAACATTCTTGACACTCCAGGGTAAGAATATTTGGGGGGAAGGATAACCCTCTAGGGAAGTGTTTAGGGTGTATGTTTAAGGTCCAAGGAAATAACAGTGTCGCCTAAATATCCCCAATGATGTGGTCTTTTCTAATTCTTAGGAGATCTGGGAGATACACAAACATCTCCACTCCCTATGGGAGATATGGAAGAATTTTCACTTTGATGGAATTAGACTTCTGAGTTTGGTTCACATGAGATTATACTTCATCACTTCTGGGGATTAGGTGATATAATATATCATAGAGATATAGAAACTAATTCACTCTTGTGTTGTTGCGCGCCCTCTGACCGACCGAGTAAAGGTTTTGATGGGAATGCCTTCACATATAGATCTTATTGTGGGCCAAATGGCTTTTGGAAAATTTGGGTAAGAAGTATTGGAGGATTCCTAGGGAATAAATACCTATTAGGTCTCCCATAGGGATGAAAATATTTCCATCAATTAGGTAAATTTTCTAATCTTGTGTGCCTTGGATATTACCCAACCTTTAAGACTACTTCCTAAATACTTTTTTACTTGTGTAGGAATTGGTGATCATGGATTATGGGGGTCATGATGAACCTATGATAAAGGAATAGGGAGACCCAACCCTTAAGGGGGCAAGCATGGAGCCTCTCTATGATTTTGCGGTCATAGGTGGCCAACCACCGATCAAAGTGGTGCCTGCAATCAAGAAGATGACTAATGGGGTAAAACCATCACTAGGGGGTCTCCCATGAATATTTATGAGTTTTTGATCAATTTGTACCATTCTAGTAATCTCTTTACCCTTTTCACCTTTTTCTTTATGTTTTACATCCTTGATTGGTTCCTCATTGTTTGATAGTTAAATGGTAGTTCAAATCTTTTTTTGAGCTCATACATCTATGGTGATGCTTGAACCTAGGGAAATGATAGTGGATGAGGCTATTCCTTTGATGAAGGTGGTTGAGGATTCTATGGTGGATGATCCTACCATAGAGGTTCTGCAATCGTTTTCTTCTAGAGCCAAATCCTCAATGGAGGAGGTGGAAATCATGCCATCAACAGAGATGATTGAATAGGCTATGATGGTCTTGCCCATCCTGAGAGTTCCATTAGTAGTGGTTACTGAATATAAGAACTCAATGAAGGTGAAAAACATCATTACATTGATGAAGGTAGTCAAGTAATATGTAGTGTCCAAGCCTACATCATAAGTTCCATGAGAGGTATTTTGGGCTTCCATTGTGGGTGAGGAATCTGGCTCAATGTGTTTCCCCTAAACCTAGGGCTCATCATACCCAAGGATCTACCTATATATGAATCATCCACTAATATTTTGGTTTTATTTCCTAAATATGAGCCTATGCCACCTGAGGAATTTGAGGATTCTGGCTTAGAAACTGCTGAGGAAAACTAAGTCATCCTACAAAAGGTATGGATAAGTGTGTGTAATTTCATCAATCACACTCCACTAGTTGATCTTACAAACTGGGTAGGATCTATCCTTCATTGTCTATTCAGTCTAGGGACTAGTGGGGTGGACTCTAGTAACCACCATACACTAGCTCAGGACTTCCTAATTGAATGAGAACGTGTCAAGTGCCAGGAGTTTGATGTTTTCTATAAAAAGAAGAAGGATGAGGGTACCAAGGCACTTCAGGTAGCTAAGGAAGAGATTTATCATATGGAGGAGTATTCACAAGTTCATGCACCTTCATCACTACTCAAGAAGAGATCAATGAACAACTGAGGACTTATCTGGTAGCAATTGAGGAGAAGGCATTTGAAGTAGCATATTGGGCGGTCAAGTTCTAAGCCAAGCATAATTGGGAGTGCATTAGGGCCGAATAATTTTTTTCCAATCATAGAGGAGGAGGAATCAGATCTAGAAGAGTGGCATCAAACTCTAGAGGCTACTCAATAGAGGCTATATGATCTCAATCAGTCAATCATTGGGGTTGAACCTTAGGGAATCTTTTTTTATCCTAAAATAAATAAGAGCCTCTAACATGTGGATAACCCTCCCAAACTTTGGATGGATTATTTTAAATTCCATGTGTTCTCTAAAAAGTTTTCTTTTTGATACATCTTAGAAACATTGAAAAGATAACCAATAATGAATCCAGTAGCCCACATGAGTCACACTAAATGTGGGAAATGAATACAAATAGAATATTTATTGTTTATGTGAGAGTTCCAAACAAGGGTTGAACACTCAGGGTCTGAACTTACTTATTGACCATTGGGACTGTCCTAACTAGAAAGGCCCTGTATAGAGGATAGGACTCTCTAAATATCCAAATTACTTTCTCAATGTTAAATAGTTCAAGAATAGGGTAATGCCAAGGGTGTTGAATTCTACCTGAATATAGGGTGATGAAGAGCATGAATCAAGATTCTTAGGATCTGGAACACAGAGAGGGTGGCGTGATGATGAAGGATAAATTTTGACCATTTTCAAAACATATAATCCATTATTATTTTTACAAGTATGTAGACAAAAAAATAAGGTTCTTCCATTGACCATGTTTGAAACAGAGGACTTATCACAAAATTTCTTCAGAAGTAATCCGGGGTGTGTGCTGTAGAGGGTTGGTGAACCAATGTGTAAAGGTAGCATTTCCATTAGGGGTATTCAGATTTGAAGGATGATGGGGATCCAAGTAATGGGAGATGTGAATTATGGGGGTGAACTGATGAAATTATTGAATGGATTTTAACACTCTTAGAATTACACCACCATGTATTTAAGCACATTGGGAGGTATATTGGTATAAATAATGGTTAGGCTCTTCTTCCAAGGAGAGCATCATCTTGGGTACTGAGCAACGGTCAAGGAACATTAATGATGTGGTAGGTGATTGGAGTTGAAGGGGGAAAGTGGCTTCTCAGGAAAGGGTCTAATATGATTCACAGTTTTACATCATGTAATGAGGATGATGGACACATAGTTTGATTCCATATGGTGAGGATGATATATCACATAGTTTAATATAATTTTATTGGGATATTTGTAACACATTTTAACATCTTATGACTAGGATATGTGAACTGATGTGAATAACACCCACCCAACCAAGGTGGTAGGGTTGTAAGATGGTAACACAATTGGGGTATCTTATAGAGGGGATCATGAGGTAAAGGAAGATTAATATTTGGCTCTTAATTTTTCCTGAACTGATGGGTTCGGTAAGGGGTTGTCCTCTCGAGTGAGGAAATTCAATCATCTCCTATTATAAGGCATACCGATCATATATGGGGTAAGGTTGTAGTTTAACATCATGTTCCGAGGAGATTGGTTTTTGGTCATATCATATTTATCATATGAGGCATCCTGACTTTATACGAGCTAAAGCTACAATTTAACATCTTGTGTTGGGGATGTTTTATCATATGGTCATCCCATATTTATCATATGAGGCATCCCAGTTTCATATGGTGTAAGGCTATAGTTTAATGTCTTGTGTTGAGGATTTATTATCCTATATTCATCACATATTTATCATATGATACATCCTGGTTTCATGCGGGGTAAGGCTACAATTTATCGTCTTGTGCTGAGGATTTTTTATCCTATGGTCATCCCATAATTTTCATATGAGGCATCCCAATTTCATACAGAGTAAGGTTGCAGTTTAACATCTTTTTCTAAGGATGTTTTATCCTATTTTCATCTCATACTTATCACATGAGGAATACTGGTTTCATACGGGGTAAGGCTATAGTTTAACTTCAATTATTGAGGAGGTTTTATCCAAAAGTCATACCACATTTATTAAATGAGGCATCCCAATTTTATATGGGGTAAGACTACAGTTTAATGTCTTGCGCTTAGGATTTTGGTCATTATAGTTTAAATTTGTATAACTTGGACTATGGTTGCTACTAGTTTAAGGTCATAGAGCTCAGACTATAGAGGCATCTACTAGTTTAAGGTTGTAGAGATTGGACTAAAGGGAGTGGGTGTATTAAGTAGGATTATGTGGAATGAAAGAGTGATAACCCAACATGAAAGGAAGGCCAAATAGACCCTATTATAAAAAAACTCAACAAATTTTACCTAATTTAACATCATGATTTCGGGGGAAGAAAGACCCTATAATGAGTTGATGAAGGGGTTGGACCGAGGACAATATATTTGGGTGTCACTGCATATCCCATGGGAATGGTAATTAATCCACATGTAGTTATGAAATGTGGCATGGTAGAAGACCGGAAATGGAGAGGAAATACACTTGATCAAGGATGTGATGAAAAATAGAAGGGGTAATTGGGATAGTAAAACACTGAGGGTTAAGAAAACTATGTGAAAATGGGGATAAGTAGGTAGGATGCACATAGTTTAAGGTCATAATGCTTGGACCTGGTGTAGGAACTTTGAGGGTGTTATAGTGGTTTCAAAGATTTAAAACCCAATGTGAAAGATCCAATAAGGATCTACACTGCACAAAAATAATCATGAAACTAGTTTCACATAGTTAAGGTTATAAGTTTTGGACCATAGGGTAAATAATGAAATAGGTTGGTGCTGAGGTTGAGTCTGGGATGTTAAATCTAGGCATCCTTTTATATCCCACCAAGCATGGGAATCAAGCCATACATAGTTCTGGAACATTGTGTAGTAGGATACCAATGTTGATCAGGTGGAATCCTATCTAGAAAGAACAATTAACCATCTCATATTGGTCACATAAGGCATTCAGAATTTGTACGGGGTAAGGATATAGTTTAACATCATGTACTGAGGACGTTGTTTTGGTTTATCTCATATTTATCATATGAGGCATCTTGGTTTTATATTAGGTGAGTCTTATGGTTTAATTTCATATTCTGAGGATATTGGTTTGGTTCATCTCATATCTATTATATGAGGCATCCCAATTTCATACGGGGTAAGGATACAGTTTAACGTCATGTGCTATGGACATTTGTGGGGATTAAGTATTGAGCTTCACATTATACCTTCCACATGTTAGAATACAAGAAAATTTCATCCCACTAATGGGTCAAGAAATATGATTGGGGATTTCACTTGATTAGGAGGCCCATAAGGGAATTTAAGAGTGGTATTTTCATAGGTAATGGGTGGTTTTTTGATGAATTCATGGATAGAACTAAAGATAGGAGGTCTAGGCATCACTATATATCCCATAGGAATGAGAATCAAGATACACATAGTTCTGAAGATGTATTATGGTGGAAGACCAAGACCAAAAATTGTTGAGGCTATCCTCTCTGATGAGGATAGTAAATATTCTATGTAGTTTAAAATTCATACATAAGGATGCTTGCTACAAATTTTAATGTCATGTTGTTAGGACCAATTGGAATTTTAGAAAATAGTGTAATGTCATGATGCTTGGATTGGGGGAGTGTTTGTTTCAATGATGTTTTTTTGGAATGATAGAGGTAAAACTTGATGTTAAATGAGGGAGATTCAATACCATGCGCCACATAAATATCCTGAAACAAACTGCACATAGTTTAAGGATGCAATTCTTGGACTGTAGGTGGGTCTAAAGGGAAAAATGTTGGTGAATGTAATTCCTCCCCTCAGAAAGGGTTTATGATGAATTGGTGGAGGGACCCAAATATAGGGGGTATAGTCTTTATTTCATATCCCATGGGATTGAGAATCAATTCACGCGTATTTTTGGGGACATGGAATGTTAGGAGAATGATATCGAAATTTGGTGGTAATCCTCTCTGATGATGGCATTGAGCCATCCCATGGTTTCCATGGGGTATCCTATGTTTATGACATAGAGTGAGGTTGCATTTTATTTTCATGTGCTGAGTGCATTCCCTTTTCAATCATCCCACACTTGGTATGTGAGGAATCATGTGTTTATTTCTTAGGGTAATGCATTAGTTTAACATCATGCACTGAGGATGTTGGTATTTTTAGTTTAAAGTCTTACAACTCGTACTATGGTTACTACTAGTTTAATGTCATAGATATCAAACCATAGGGGATAAAAATATCTTAAGGTCATAATAATTAGGCCAAATAGGATACTGTCAGTTTAAGTTCAAAGAGATCATACTTTAGATGTTTCATTTTAAGGTCACATAGCTTTAACAATGGATCCTAGTTTAATGTTATAGAGTTTGGACCAAAGTTTCTTCTGAATTACTACTTGATAAACTTGGTGTTGGTGTGAGTTTTTATATGCTCTCTATCTATAGTGATTAAAGATCATTCTCCATTGTAATAAACTTTATTAATAATGTATGGTCCTTCCCATTTGGGCTCCAAATTTGGTGGATTTTTTTTGAGTATCATGGAATTCTAAGAGCTAGTACCATATCATCCTGGAGGAAGGATCATAGGAAAACCTTATTATTTAATGATCTTTTTATACTAATTAGGTGCCTCTCTACATTATACAAGGCCTGGAGTTTTTTTCCCTTGAGTTATTCCAAATCATCTAGATGTACTTATTCTATTTTTTTTGGTGTCTTCTAGTCATAAACAGAAATTCGTAGAGATAGAAACTAAGACTCAATGGATAAGACTGTCTTTGTTCCATACACCAAGGAATATGGGGTCACTTGGGTGGAATTCTGAGTTATCATTCAATAGGAGAAAATGGCATTGGATAGATTTTCAGTCCAACTCTTTTTGTTTTAACCTACCATTTTTTGCAAGACTTATATAGAGGGTCTTGTTGAATTCCTTGATCATCCAATTTTCCTATGCATAGTAGTAGGAAGTATGGTTGGATCGGATGTTGTACTTGGTGTAAAATTTATTTATCTTGGTAGTCTGGAAATTGGTGTCATTTTCTATGAGAATAGTGTGAGGTGACCCAAACTGATGGATGATGTGAGAGATCACAAACTCAATCATGGACTAGTTTTTGAATTCTTTTAGGGGAACTTCTTCCACCCATTTGGAAAAGAAGTCTGTTGTGGTTAAAATGAACATACACTGTCAAGTTGATGTCAGAGGGTATGGACCCACAAAATCGAGTCACCATACTAGAAAGGGACAATAATACTTGGTAGTGTGGATTATACCTAGTGGTTGATGCAAAAAGTTATCATGCATCTAACATGAATGACATCTCTTGGTGAACTCAATGTAGTTGTGAACCATGGTAGGCCAAAGGTATCCCAACCTATGAATTTGGTGGGAGAGCTTCAATCTGGCTTGATAGGCACTATAGGATCCTTCATGGACCACTTTCATGACCAGAGGTATCTCAACTCCTTGGATGAAACAGAGTATAATTACATAAAAACCACACCTATAAAGGGTTTTCTCAAGGTTAGGCCCACTTTGGAGGGTAAATTACACTACATTACAATAGATTTACTCATTTTAAACTTGATATAGCGATATAATTCCATCCTAGATATATTCAAAAAAAAGATTCATCCAATCGGGAATTTATTCAACTATGGGGGGTTTGAGGGCCTTGTAAGAGAATTACCATTTTCCAGCTAATATATCTATTGGTTTCCATCATCTGAAGTGATGGGGGAGATAAATCTCTGGTGTGACAAATGAATGACCAAGTTATCCTATTTAGGTTCCATGAGGGATGTGGATAAACTTTTAAAATAATCGGAACAACCATTTTTCAACTGAGGAATATGGGTCACCTTTATTTGGGAAGGAAACCAGGCCATCAGTTGATGGTTACGTTCCTGTAGGGACACTAGATCATGCTTTCTAGTGATGTAGTCACCCTTAATCTATTTGATGACTTTCTCAGAGTCTCCCTTAATGTGTAAATAGGGTAAATCAATATCGAGGGCCAAATCAAGACTAGTAATAAGATTCTAGTACTCTACATTGTTTTTGCTAAAGCCTTTTGACAATAGGAAAGAGTATGGAAAGATAGTCTATACCAAAGTGATGAAAATGATTCCCAAGCCTACCCTGTTGATCTTTGGTTCATTGATCCTTATACAATTTAGTCTTCTAGAGGAACCATCAAAATGAATCTACCAACATGGTACAACCTGATCCACTGAGTGAATAGCTTCATCTAGGAAATCAATATCCAGGGGAATTCCTTAAATTATTTGATGTGTGGATAGAAATTATGCCAGTGCCTATCCTTTGACTGCCTTTTTTGGGAAAAACCTCATGTCAAACTGTTGAAGGATTACCGCCTAGTGTTCCAATCATTTCATTAGCATGGGTAGATTAAGTATATACTTTATTATGTCTAATCAGAACATTAGATATACCTCATGGTGTTGAAAATAATGTTGAAAATTTTTCACTAAAAAAACCAATGTGATACAACTCTTCTTAATGGGGGGGTATCTGGTCACCATATCAAGGAGTATGTGGTTGATATAGTAGAGTTTGTTTTCCCTGACCTCATTATTTTTCTAGTATAGGATGGCACTGGTGGACTATTCTATGGTGGTCACATAAAGAACCAAAGGCTTTCATGATATGGGTGGAATCAGAAATGGAGGCTATAGTAGATACTACTTAATATCCTCAAAGGTGGTATGGCAGTCCTCATCCCACTCTTTTATGATCTTCAAGAAGGGATTACACTTGTTGTCCATATTTTCAATAAATTGGTGTATGTAGTATAAGTGGTCTTAGAGGCCTTGAAACTCTCAAATATTTCTTGGGGGATTCATTTAAATGATAACCTTGATTTTATATGGGTTAACCTTGATTCCTCTATAACTTATGATAAATCTGAGAAATTTCCTAGAGGTGACCCCAAATGCGCATGTCAGGGGTTTTATCTTCAATTGATATAAGTGGATGAAGTCAAACACTTTCTCAAGATCCATAATATAGTCCGAAAATTAGTAGGATTTTACCACCAGATCATCCATGTAACAATCCACCAATTTCCCAAGAATTAGCTTAAATATGTGGTTCATGTCCTTTAGGAAAGTGGCTCCAGCATTATTCAAGATGAAAGGAATCACCTGATAGTATAAAGTTTCTTTTTAAGCTTTAAAGGTAGTGTAAAATTCATCCTCAAGGTCCATCTGAGTCTAATTATATCTATAGTATTCATCCATGAAGGAGAGGTTCTAGAACCCAATCATAGCATCAATCAACATCTCTATCACTGGAAGGGTAAAATAATCCTTTGGACAATGGTGGTTGAGGTCTCAGGAGTCGATGAAGAATCTCATCTACCCATTATTAATTTTAATTGGGACAATGTTGGATATCCATCTGGGGTACTGTACTTCCCTAAAAAATTGTCTTTAATAATATTTTCAAATTTGGTCTCGACTATAGAACCGTGAGATGGTTTCATCTTTCTATGAGGATTGTTAAACCCATTATGACTCGCTAGGAGTCCAAGGAAATTAATGGTGACCTGAGGGTCTAGCCCTAGAATCTCATTATATATCTATAAGAATACATAATGGATCTGTTTCAGGAAGGCCACATACAATTGATGCTCCTCTAGGGACATGGTTTTGTTTATCAGTGTTAGCCTCAGATCTTCCTCAATACCAAGGTTCACCTGGGATAGCTCATTAATAGTGGTGGATACACCCTCTTCAAATAAAGGAGTGGTGTCTTCTAAATTTTATACTTCATCTAAGATAAGGGGTTATAGGGAGTAGGTGGCTCTTCCAGGCCAGTTCACTAAGGGAGAGAAATAGTGTCTACTCTAGAAGATATAGAATCCTCACCAAGGGGTTCATGCTCTGCTAATACTACAGTGATGGAATATGTTGATCCAATTCTATTTTTTTCTATCTATGAGGACCAATATTGATATCAAATAAATGAATAAGATTCAAACTTCATCGATTCAACCATGATTTATGGAACTTGTAGGAATTCCATGGATCAGTGGCCATGGGATAAACTTCTCAGTACTTCACAGTAGTAGGGTCTTATAGTATCATTTGGACCTATCTGTTGTAGGAATACAATGTAATATGTGATAATTTATTTTTTTATTGATTAAAAAAACCCTAGATCTGGCATCATGGTCCCTAACTGATGAATTGGGAGAACAAAACTGTCTTTCAATTCTACCCATGGATTACCTTTAGTGGTCATTAGATCATTAGGGGAATTGATTCACTCAACCCTATCATTATGAACCTTATTTCCTTCCCTTTTGTATTAACTGCCATCTAAGTATCAAGCCTCTTAAGAGTCAAATAGAAATTCATCACCCTAGAGTACCCCTGCTTGGCCATCAAGGGAGTATTTGAGGAACTGGTGATATAAAGAGGGACTATTGTATGAAAATGATGGTAGGGTCTTCCCAGCAGCATGTAGTAAATAGAAACCTATGTGACTAACATAAATTTAGTTCTTGATACCAGGATACTAAATTGAGTCTTTTGTTAAATTTTTCCATGTAGTTTCTGGTCACTCCTATCATACCCCTAAATTTTTAGGTTGGAGGGAGTTAGATATTCTTTAATAAGTCCTAGCTTATAGAGCATCCACATTAGGATGAGGTTGATCCTAGATCCAATATCCATTAATCAGTGGTATATTTCTACTCCATTTAACTAACATATGTTATAAAGGGGGAATATGTGACCCTGAATGGTGACACCCTTATATTCTCTAGAAAATGAGATAATGGCTCAAAATTCCTCTTGTTTTTCCTCCTCTACATAGTAGGATTCATTGGAAGCTACCTTAACCTAGAAATAAAGGGGGGTATTCAAGGATTATGTATGGGCCTCTCGCATTTCCTTTAGTAGGAGAAGTGACTCAAGAATCAAAATCCTCTCAGGTATTCCAATGAGGTTCTTTATCACATCATACTTCTACACTAAGAGAATATTTTTTCCCATGGAGGGTCGCTCCTTGGAATGGGGAAAAGTATATATCATTGGATTAAGCACTGGGTCCTAAGTGGTATTGATGATATTATGATACTATCTAGTTATTCTACTCTAAATATTTATTGTATGGGTGTCATTCATCTAAGGTTGTGCCCTGGATAGATGTGGATAATCATTTCATAGTCATGGATGATATGTAAGGTCAACTAATATAGTTGGATATAAAGGTTTTACTAATGGAGTAGACTAGGACGGATGTGCTTACTAATACCTATGAAAGGATTAGTGCCTAGGATCAGTAGCATGAACAACCTGGTCAGAAGCGTTGAAATGAGAATTCCATATGCTGGTGTGTCCTCTACCTATCCTTAAATAGCATTATTCGTAGGTTCCTAAGGGGTTTTCATGACATTCTTCATTATTGGTCATTGTGAAGTGGTCCATTTATTCAAAAAAAATTATAGTGGTGTATTATTTCTCCTCATGGGCTTGGCATACCCTGGGTGCATCTCCCAATTCAGGAGGCATGAATTCCCCATGTGTGTGAGAAATTTTTGGCCCTAGTGAGGGACTCTAATTTCCCTTGGTCCATTTAAACATGTTCTTATGAGACTTGGGAGGCTACGATGTAGATGTGGAGGCAGTTGTCATAGGATGCACAAAAACCAAAGAAGTTTCTAGCTTGCTCAAGTGGGAATAGATGATACCATGGATGTGATCGACTATCTTACGAGCCAACCAATCATTTTACTTTTGTGTCCTATATCTAGGAACCTATTTCCACTTACTGGGGTCTTCATCCTATGATATGTGCAATAATTGGCATGTTCAGTGAGTTTATCCTCCTAGTGTCTCTTATATTTCTAGAAACTTTAGGATTCCCTTTTCTAGGTAACAAATGAAATATCTTAGGATCTATGCATCTCTGAAGAAATAGGTCTTATTTCTTCTATAATTGAAAGGCACCATGGGAACCTGGAGTTGACTGGAGGTTGTATACACATTCTTCTATTGAGGTGGCTATGCTTGATGAGGTTTTGGGGGCCTCTACATGCACAATGTAAGTTGTATCTACTTTTATAGGACTTCTCATGGGAGCTGGAATGGGAAATGAGAAGAAGTATTTCTTAGTCTGCTATAAGGATTCTTCTAGATGCTGATATTTTTCAGAGAACTCCCAAAATCTGATTGGGTAGTTCAGGTAGATGGGGGTAGGGACTAGATCATTTTTGACATTCTCTATGCACATCGTAAGCATATTTTCCTAGGAAATTTTCATGATGAGTGAGTGTGTAAGTACCTTTCATTGAGAAACAAAGTTGGTGACTCACTCATTAGGCCTCTTATTTCATTTAAAGAGGTCATTAATTATTTTCTTGCATGAGGTGGAGATAAAATGGTATAAAAAATATCTATAGAGGTCCTCTCAACTGGTAATGGGCCCTGTGGGTAGTTTACTACATTAGATGAATTCAGGTCTTTCCAAAGTCTAGAAAAAACATTATATCATAGTGAATTCCTACTATTTGTAGGTCCCCAGCATTGGGATTCACCTTGAGGAAAAGTGGTCCATAGGTTGTAGTAGGTCATCCATCCCATTAAATGGGATTAATCTAGGATTATCAAACTCTAGGGCCACTTGAACATGGTCCACCCATGCTTGGTATGGATTTCCTTCATGTGGAATTTCCACATGTCATATTTCTAGATCCTTGAGATGGGAAATGATAGAAACAATAACATCTTATTGGTGAGGTTTATTGGTCACCAATACATTGATAGGCTCATCAAATCAGAGAGAATCATGACCTTGATCCCGAGGTGGATAATCACACTGATCAAGTGGGGTGGGTGACTCATATCTTGTTCATTTGTCATATCTCCCATATTCTTCCCTAACTAGGTTCACTATTCCACCAAGTTCAAATCAGGGTGTTTAGAAAAGGAGTATTGGGTGCCCCATTATAGGATATATGGGGTCCCATGTGACATTTTTAGGGTATAGGTATTGTTCAGTAATGAGATCAATGGTGATATTTTTATATTCCTTAATATCATGAAGCAAGGAATATATTTTGGGGTCTGACACAACTTTTACCACAACCTCAAATGATTTAGAGGGTTCATAATGTCACTTTACTTTGTTGATGTGTCAATGAAAATATAGAAATGACTCATTGGGGGGGAATCCTCTTGTTGGATTTGGTTCCCTAGAACCAACTTCTTTATACTTTATGATAAATTATATTCATGGTTTTGAATATTAATAAACTAATTATCACATCATGATTGTTCTTATGCATGACAAACTATGTGATAATGTCTTAAGGGTAGTTATCATGCTAAAAGGTCATAGCAGTTCCCTGCTATGATGAGAACCTGGAAGTTCTATGACACTATTCTTGAATATATGTTATATAGCTGGATGATATAATTTTAGGGACACAAATGATATAGGCTATCAGTAGTGGCGACTCATAGGACTTTGAGGAACCTTCTCATGGTGTATGCCCTTGGTAATATCCAGCATGATATTATGAGTATGAGACATGCCAATAGGAAATCCACATTTTTATGTGTCATTGAATGTTATTATCTACAAATGTGTGTATTGGTCCTTAGACTTTAATATTATTATTAATGGATATTATGATTCATGTACTTTGATGTATTGATGAAAACTATGATGATAGATGTCCACAGCAAGGTAGGATACGTTGGGTGCATCATGAGTAATATTGTATTAATGAATAATGCGAGAAAGGATTTATCCCTTCTATTCATTAATGAAAGTTAATATCATATACCCTTTGATATAAATGATATAGCCTAAATAAATCCATGTCCATGGTGATCTATAGGTAAATTCTATTTTTATAAAGTCAAAGAAAGAGATATCGAGCATATAGGTTGATAGAACTGTCATGCAACCTACTCGATTTGAGATATTTACATAAAGGGATTATATTACACAATAAGAATTTTTATGATGTGACATGTCATTGTGGAATTAACTTATTTATCTATGGGTTCATTGGCATGTTTCTTAGATTCTAACCTTGAACTTTAGGATGCTTTTCCTAATGCCACTGAGAAAGAGGCCCAGAGGGTCACACACTAAGTGTGTCTAGAATCTTAGTTAAATAATATATTATTATTTATTATTTAACAGGTTGAATAAATATTATTCCAATACATGGTTTAATAATTATTCATGTATGGTTGATCGCATTTATTTTGTCACTAGTTATTCGAGAGAATATATTGTGGGCGGAATATTTAATACATATTTATTTTCTATTTAGTGAATATAATATTTTTTTATTTATTGGAGAATAATTTAGTGATATTTATTTAATAATTAAATATAAATTATTCAATGCCCAATAAATATTGTGGATTAATGGTGGACCTAGTTTAATGGTCTGGTGAGAAATGATAATATTGAATATTATTTAATTAAATAATATTTAATTATAATTCACAAGTTCGATACATGTCAAGAGATAATAATATTACTATTATTATTTTACATGGGATTTTTACAGGATTAAATAAATAATAAGGTCACGTGTGCAATTATTTTATTTTAACCCTATAAATACAAATACCCAATTATGTTATTTTCTCATAAGTCTATTCGGTTGTGAACAACAATCTTAGAGAATCCTCTCAAGCCTTGAGAAATCCCTTCTCCAAGAACGCTCCCAAGAACGGTGAACAATCCTCCTCCACCAGATCATAGAGAACTCTTTGGAATCATTTTTCAAGGTGATCAAAGGATGAAGATGCAAGCACAAGGATCTTTGGTGCTAGCACCCAGAGACTCCTTCGGTGACTTCTGAAGATTCATGGAACACGTGTGGATCACCGCTAGAGGAAATCTATGCTTGATTTCTACAAAAAAACTATGGTGCACTGCAAACCTGTCACCAGACACATCAATGAAGAAATAATTCTTTAGAGCTAATTATTTATCTAATTAAATTAATTATAAACAATATGTTTTGATCCCTCTATCTCGGTTCCAGCACAATTCTTATTTGTCTATTTCTTTGAATCAATTCTATGGATCATGGCGTTTATCATTGTATAGATCCCAGATTGATTATTGATTATGGAAAAAAATAAATTTAGGCATCGCCCATTGCATGCTTCCACTGCGCTCGGAACCTATAAGTGGTATCAGAGTGAGCACATTATTTTTTATAATTATTTATAAATCATTATTGATTTATGCATTTATAATTTAGTTATTCAATTCATGTTTGATCATTATTTTAATCTGAATTGTGAGATCTATTCTTCCTCTTTCTTTTCTCATAAATCTAATCAAGACATTTAATTTTATGACAAAAATAAAATCAAGGAACTCATCCGAAAGTGATAAGATTTATGGCTGGACAACACAAGACTATATGTCATGTAACTGGATTTACACACTGTGTAATCACATTCAACACATCAAATTTGATTCGAATATCAATTCGATATTATGAATTGATTATGGAATTAATTACACCATTATTGCACTATGTGTTGACTAGGATAGACTGGTGCACAATTAGATGGACTACACGCTATGTGGCCCATTGAACACAGTGTGTAGTCCCTTTCATTAAGAGATGATTCATGTATTCCATACATGGACTACCTGGCTGGTGATCATGTAACACAGAGTCAACACAGTATATGGACCATTGTAAACACTATGTACTCCAATTTTTTCGAGTCACAGACTACATTCCAAGTCCCTAGGCGTGTGTCTTGGATAGACGGTGAGAGGTGTACATGCCATGTATATCAGATCTACATGTTGTGAACTTATACCAAGTTATGAAGATTTAAAATTTATTTATTTTACTATGTAAACCTTAAGAGATGTACTTGTGTGTGGTTGTAAAGATAGTACATTCCATGTGATAGGTTTTAATGTACATAAATATTTAAATTTATAATTAATATTTGTATAATGTTCAGATCTACATATCATGTATGAGTTATATTATAAGTTGTTACTCTATGTGCATTGAATCATAACACATGACCAAAAATTCATGTAATTCATGTAATCATATGTGAAGTACACATTGTGAAAGTACATGATAAGTGTGTATTCCATATTTCACAATAGTAAAATAGTATACAAGTATAATACATGTTGGTAGAATCGGATGAGTATTCACCATGTTACCTCCAAGGTATCAGTTATGTACAAATTTAATTTTAAATGAATTTATTAAATTTATTTAAAATTATAATGGATGAGAATCTCAAGGAAATCCATATAAGGATTAAGATAAAATAATTGATTAATCAAAGATAATAATTAATCAATTTGAGAATGATTTATCTTAAATAAGAATGATTAAGAATTGAATGCTAGTTTTATTAAATGCGTAATTCATTTCATGCATGTGGATGATCATGAGCTACACTAGACCTTTTTTATGTGATTGGTTTCATTTAATTTATTATTAAATTAAATTGTCGGTTTGTGTGCCTTCTCTCCTCGTTATTATGTAGGGTCTGTGTTCCCATGGTTTATTTTATGTAAACCCCTTTTCCCCCTCACCTATGTGTGAGTAAAAGGAATATGTAATGGATGGAGCTATCAATATAGTGGATAAAGTTCAAGTTAGGAGGTGAGGTGAAACCAATATACAAATGTGTACAGATGGAAAGCTGTAAACATGAACCTCAATTGATTCAAGGTGTTTCTCCCCTAGGTCAATAGTTATTTTATTAACCGTTGGATAAACTAACCATTGGTATAAGATCATGATCATACCCTTTATTTTTTTTATAAAGTTTCATGGTTATTTCATTATGGATATATTATCTAGATCACATAATTAATGAATTAACAAGCATTCGAGATGGAACTAAAATAAATTGGCTTAGGCGTAAATATTATCTAAGACATGGGTAATCACTTAAGTAATCCCACTTAATATTAACAAGAATGTAATAAAGAAAATAATTGGAACTTTATGCATAAATAATAAAATCCATCAATAAAATATTAAGTCATTATATCCTTTCATTACTTCGATTAGAATCAAACCATAGTTCAAAGTGCTTAACCAGCCAAAGTTGGGGTGTTTTCAATTATCAGGGAATTCTAACATGAGGTTTTGGGTTAACTTAACTTGGTTCACGTCAAGGGTTGACTGTTAAAGAAGTACTTTGTGTAACTAAGAGGAAAAGGTTGAGGAAATCTAAATTAATGATTTCAGGATTGGGGAGTCCACTCAGCACATCAAGGAACTGTGAGTTGATGCAGTTGGAATTTGGCATGCCTACCTAAACCCATTCAAGTTTCTTGAACAACCAAAGTTGGGGTAATGATAATGGGAATATAGATCATTTCAACTTGAATGTAAAAGAAATAGGATATTCTGAAGATAATGGTGAGGAATATTGGGTTTCAATAAAATAGTGGGAGACTAATAAATATAGTATTTATTTGTTTGTTTGATAAAGTACTAAAATTATACTTATCTTATTTTGTAGAACGGTATTAAAAATGACATAAAATGTATCATTGTGATCCATACTTGATAAGGAAAATATCCTCACTAGAACAAATTTCTAGGAGTGGAAAAGGAGCCTACGGGTCATCATTCTCCATGAAAGGAAATTGTATGTGCTGGAAGAATCTTTACCATTTGTGCCTAGTAATGAGGTAAGTGAAGAAGAACTATCTCTCTATGAGAAACATATTAATGATGCTACATATGTTCAGTTCTTCATGCTATCATCCATGTCCAATGATCTTTTAAAGAAACATGAGGATATGGATGCCCATAGCATGATCTATCACCTTCGGGATCTCTATCAAGAGAAGGTGAGACAAGAGAGGTATAAGATCTCCTATTCTTTGTTCACAACTAAGCTTGGAGAGTCTGCACCAGTTGGGCCTCATGTATTCAAGATTATTGGCTATATTGAATGCCTAGACATCTTAGGGATTAAATTCCTAGATGATTTTCATACAGATATTATACTTTCATCATTTACCAAGACCTTCTCTAGTTATATTATGAATTATAATATGAGAAATAATGAGAAGAGTCTTTTAGAACTTCTGAACTTGATTTTCCAAGTTGATAAGGATATGGCGAATGAAAAACTCGTGGTCCTTATGGTGAATAGGAAAAGGAAGAAAAATGAAAAGGGGCCTAAGACCTATAAACAGTATAAATCTCCCGAGCACCATCCTTCCAAGAAGGGGAAGATCCATAGGCAGGGCAAGGAAAAGGAGGCAGTGTGTTTTTCATGTGGAAATCCAGGACACTAGAAGAGGAACTACACCTAGAAGAAAGGTGAAGCTAAAGGTGAATTAATTATTGAGTGAAATTTTTCTATTTCTACACATTGGGTATTGGATATAGCTTTTGGTGTTCACATATATATCCAAATGTAGGAATTTAGTAGATTTGGAAAGGTTTCCAAAGGAGAGGTGGATCTGAGAGCTTCCAATGGAGCACGGCTAGCTGCCCTATCCATTAGTTACTACCACCTTTCATTGAAAATTGGAATGATTTTTGTTTTAAGAGATTGTTATTATGTACCTATAGTTACCAAGAACATAATTTTTGTGTCATGTTTAGATATAGATGGGTTTATTTTCAAATTTGGAAATAAAAGTTGTTTCTTTTATAAGGAAAACTTGTGTTAGGGTATGGATCATTTGAATAATGGTATTTATGTATTAAATTATGAAAACCAATTATTGTAAATCTATAACAAATCAAGTTCACATGACTCATATAACACCCAGCTATGAAATCATCATCTTGGTCATGTAAACGAGAAGCATTTAACAAAGATATATCAAGATGGTTATTTAGACTCTTCTAATCTAAAACCACTTGATATATTTCATTCTTGTTTACAATTAAAAATGACCAAACCACCATTTAGTGGATAGGGTGAAAGGTCCACAAAACTTATAGGATTGGTATGCACTAATGTGTGCAAACCATTTCCTGTAGAAGATAGAGGTGGATGTTCTTAGTTCATTACTTATACTGGTGACTTGAGTAGATATGTCTATATCTAGTTGATGAGGTATAAGTCTGAGTCCTTTGAGAAATTCAAGGAATTGAATAATGAAGTGGAGAATAAAATTGGTAATAAGATAAAGAATCTTCGATTAGATCGAGGTGGTGAATATCTTAACCAAGAGTTCATCAACCTTATATGGTAGCTTAGGATTCTATCTCAACCCACTACACCTTATACACCACAGTGGAATGGTGTTAGTGAAAGGAGGAAATGTACCTTGTTAGACGTGGTAAGGTCGATGATGAGTCATGCATATCTTTTATTATCCTTTTGGGGATATGCTTTACAAACTGAGACATAAACATTAAACCAAGTACCAACTAAAGCATAAAATTGAATTCTATTTGAGTTATGGAGTGGAGATAAACCCATTTTGTCACATACATGTGTATGGGGTTTCAAGGTATTTTTTAAGGCCTTATTAGGCAACAAACTAGCACCCCGGGGAATGAAGTGTGTTTTTATAGGGTATCCCAAGGAAACAAAGAGATACTACCTTTACAACTCCTTATATAAGAAAGTGGTTATTGCCAAACAAGTCATATTTCTTCAGAGGGGGAACATCTTCAAAATGGATAGTGGGAGCAAGATTGACTTCGATGAAGTTGATGCTCAAGATACACAGGATTTGGTATAGGAATAGATTTTATAGGTCCCCATGGAAGAATTAGTTCCTAAAACAAAAGTATTGTATAGTATCATAAGAGAGGTAAGATAACTAAAGAGATATGGTTTTCTATACATCGAGGATGGTGAATCGTTATTGGTTGACAATGATGAACCTCTCTCCTACAAGGAGGCAGTAGAGAGCTCAGAAGCTACAAAATGGCTAGAAGCTATGAATTCTGAAATGGATTCCATGTATCATAACCAAGGTTGGGTTTTGGTTGATGCACTAGTTGATGTAAAGCCTATTGGATGAAAGTGGGTATTCAAGAAGAAAATGGGCATGGAAGGTGAAGTAAGTACCTATAAAGGAAGTATAGTGGCTAAAGGGTTTAAACAGTGTCAAGGAATTGACTATGATGAAACCTTTTCACCATTTTTAATGTTTAAATCCATCAGAATAATACTTTATATAGAAACTTATCATGACTATGAGATTTGAAAGATGGATGTCAAGACTGTATTCATTAATGGGAACCTTCAAGAAGATGTCTATATGACACAACCAGAATGGTTTGTGACTCCAGGTGATGCCAAAAGGATTTTCAAGTTGCAGAGATCAATTTATGGATTAAAGTAAGCATCTAGGTCTTGGAACATTTGATTCGATGAAGCCATAAAAGAATTTGGTTTCATTAAGAATAAATGTGATCCATGTGTTTACAAGAGGTTTAATGGGAATGTGGTCCTTATCCTAGTAGTATATTTTGATGACATATTACTTATTGGAAACGACATACCTATATTACAATCTATTAAGGACTTGTTGCAAAAGTGTTTCTCCATGAAGTAATTAGGAAAACCATCCTACATTATAAGGATTAAGATCATTCATGATAGATCAAAGAGGGTTCTTGGACTAAGTAAAAGTACATATATTGACTAGATACTAAATAGATTTAGTATGGAACAATCTAATAGGGTATTGGTTCCAATGTCACATGGTTTACATATTTCTAAGAAAATATTTCCCCAGACACAACAAGATAAAGAAATAATGGGTAATATCTTATACACTTCAACGATTGGATCAATCATGTATGTCATGTTATGTACTATACTTGATAATGCCTATGCACTAAGCAGGGTAGATAGATATCAAGCAGGTATAGGAGAATGGCATTGGACTGTTGTTAAGGCTATCCTTAAGTATCTGAGAATAACTAAGGATATGTTCCTAGTGTATGGAGAATACGAGGAGCTAGTCATCAGGGGTTATATTGATTCTGGTTTTTTGATAGATCTAAATGATCTGAAGTCTCGATTAGGATATGTTTTTTGTCTCAACGAAGGATTTGTGAGCTGGAAGAGTTCAAAGCATCTAGTTTTTGCTGATACTAAAATAGAGTCTGAGTATATAGCGGATTTTGATGCATATAAGGAAGCCATTTGGATTCAGAACTTTATCTAGGATCTTGGTGTGGTGCCTATAAATAAAGACCTTATCACATTGTATTATGATAATACTGCAACAGTGGCTCTTGAAAAAGATCCAAGGTCACACCAACGGAAAAAACATATACTATATAAGTATCTCCTCTTGAGGGATTTCTATAATAGGGGTGAAGTTTCAGTAATCAGAGTACCCACGGAAGAGGATGTGGAAAAACCCTTGACTAAAGGCCTAACTCAGCAGATTCATGAGTATCATGTCAGACCTAGTGGACTGAAGGTTATTAGCAGTTGGATCTAGTGCAAGTGAGAGTCTGTTGGAGTTGGTTCCCTAGAACTAACTTCTTTGTACTTTATGATAAATTATATTCATGTTTTTGAATATTAATAAACTACTTATCATATCATGATTGTTCTTCTGCGTGACAAAGTATGTGATAATGTCCTAAGGGTAGCTATTGCACTAAAAGGTCATAGATGTTCTTTTCTATGATGAGAACCCAGAAGTGCTATGACACTATTTTTGAATAGATGTTCTATAGTTGGATGATATCATTTGAGGGACACAAATGATATAGGATATAACGGGTGGAGACTCATAGGACTTTGAGGAACCTTCTCATGGTGTACGCCCTTGATAATATCCAGTAGGATATTATGAGAATGAGACATGCCAATAGGAAATCCACGTTTTTATTTTTCATTGGATTTTCCTATCTACGGATGTGTGTATTAGTCCTTAGACTTTAATATTATTGTTAATGGATATTATGAGTCGTGTACTTTGATGTATTGATGAAAACCATGATGAAAAATGTTCGCGGAGAGTTAGGATACATTGGGTGTGTCACAAGTAATATTGAATTAATGAATAATGCGAGAAAGGATTTATCCCTTTTGTTTATTAATGGAAGTTAATATCTTAGTCCCTTTGATGGAAATTATATAGCCTAAATAAATCCATGTTTATGATGATCTATAAGAAATTTCTATTTCCGAAAATTCAAAGAAAGAGATATCGAGAATATAGGTTGATGGAATTGGTATGAAACTTTCTTGATTTGAGATATTGAGATAAATAGATTATATTACACATTAATAATTCATATGAGGTGACATGTCATTATGATATTAACTTCTTTATCTATGTGTGGATTGGCATGTTGCTAGATGCTAACATTGGACTTTAGAATACTTCACTTAATGCCACTGAGAAAGAGTCCTAGAGGGTCACACACTAAGTTTTTCTATAATCTAAGTTAAATAATATATTATTATTTATTATTTAATCGGTTGAATAAATATTATTCTCTTATTTGGTTTAATAATTATTCATGTATTCTTGATCGCATTTATTCTATAACTAGTTATTCGAGAGAATATATTATGGGTGGAATATTTGATAAATATTTATTTTATATTTAGTTAATATAATATTTATTTATTTATTGAAGAATAATTTAGTGATATTTATTTAATAAATAAATTGACATTATTCAATTCCTGATAAATATTGTGGAGGAATGGAGGACCGAGTTTAATGATCTGGTGAGAAATGATAATATTGAATGTTATTTAACTAAATAATATTTAATTATAATTCACAAGTTTGGTACATGTTGAGAAATAATAATTTTACTATTATTATTTGACATGGGGTTTTTTTAGGATTAAATAAATAATAAGGGTACTTGTTCAATTATTTTATTTTAACCCTTGCAATATGAATACCCAATTATGTTATTTTCTCATAAGTCTATTTAGTTGTGCACAACAATCTTAGAGAATCCTCTCAAGACTAGAGAGCTCTCTTATCCAAGAATTCTCTCAATAATGAAAAGAAATCTTCCTCCACTAGATCAAGGAGAACTCTTTGGAATCGGTTCTTGAGGCAATAAAATGTGGATGATGCAAGCGTAAGGATATTCCATTCTAGTATTCGGAGACTCCTTCGGTGATGTCCAGAGATTCTTGGAACACATGTGGATCAACACTAGAGGAAATATCGACTTGGTTTCTACAATGAAACGATGGTGTACTAAATATTTGTCTCCAAACACATCAAGGAATAAATAATTCTTTAGAGGTAATTATTTATATAATTAAATTAATTATAAACAATATGTGTCGATCCCTCTCTCTCAATTTCAGCACAATTCTTCTTTGTCTATTTCTTTGACTCAATTATGTGGATTATATAATTCATCATTGTATAGTTCCTGGATTGATCATTGATTATAGAAAAATTTAAAGTTGGGCACTGCCCATCGCACACTTTCACTGTGCCCAGAACCTACACCTTTATCCTAGATCTAGTCTTTTTTTTATGAGTATGGGTGCTTTTTGAGGGGTCTACTTGGTATTGTGACACCCCCTGAGGTAGGTTTTTTCTATAATTCCTCGAACTATCTAGCTTATTTATCAAATACTATGGTTGTTTGGTGGTGATAACATTCACCATAGTGGTAGTCATAGAGGAACCCTCATTGTTGATGGATGGGCCCAACTAACAGTTCTATCATTGACGTAGGATAGAGATGAAATGGAAGGAATTATACTACCCCCATCCTCTAATATATACATACGGAGATGCTTCTTTCATAATCTGATAGAGAACAATGAGGCTCTTAATATAGGTTTTCTAGAAAGTTTGATGGTATCTATATGATCCATAACACTGAGCTAATGGAAGTGTGGTGGTCTCAACACTCTTGCACTATTAGTGGAAATCATTGAGGTGATTGTGACTCCCTTGGTAGGATATCTGGAAATCCTAAAGGTAGTGAAATGTCACCTAGATATTCTAGTGAAAATAGACTATGTGGCCCTCGATGAGGGACTCTGAGATGAAAAAATTTGGAATTGCAGGTGGTCAAAACATGATTGATATTTGGTCAATGTCTAGAACCTCCCATAAGTCCCCTTTCTCACTTGCAAGGGTAGGGTCCTACTCTTGGTCGACCCAAGCCTCAATTTTCATGGTCCAAGATAAGGGTGGAAGCACTAATGTAGACCTACATTGCTGTTGATATACTAGGAGAGGGGGTGTCACATGGGTCAAATATCCACTAAATGATGGGATGTCTCTTAGAGGTGAGTCAAACTTCAAGATATTTTCTATATAGTATTGCGTGTTTACCACTTCCTCATGTGTGAGGGAGGAATCATCCCTTTAAGGATCAATGAAGTGCCCACCATCATCTAAGGGTGCCAACCCAAACCCTAAAATCTGTCCAGATTCTTGTGTAGAAGTAGATATGATGGAAATTTATAGTGATAGAGACGGTTACACTATGATTCCTTGGAAGGAGGCCATAAAATACTCCACCTATAGGTATCTATAGAGGGATTTAGGGACATTTTGGACTTCAGGTTCCTGGATTTTGAGCCTCAATTTATGGGATTCTTCCCCAGACTCTATAAGTAGAGGTGAATGTTCCCTTATTGAGTCAGTCGTCACTTCAAAGTCTGAGAGGTCGATAATGAAATGAAACTTCCTAGGGTCCCACCTATGATGGCACAGGACTTCTCTAAGAACAAGATGTTAAGATTCATTTGGGTTTCTCTTGTGTGTGTTGTGTCCTATGTCATGGGTACGAACCCCATGATGGGTGTTCTCTCTCCTGCCTCAGGATAGTTATTTAGAGAATGGAATGTCTTCAGCACAGAGAGTACCTTCATGTTATTTGGTGGTGGTGTAGGGAGGAATTCTTCACTAGTTATTAGTGCTGTGAGGAGGACCGTAACACTAGTTGGTGGTGGTGTGGGAGGAACTATGAACTAATTAGGGATGTTTCAAGTAGCACCTTCACATTGATTAGTGGTAGTGTAGGGAGAACCTTCACATTAGTTGATGGTGTTATGGGGAGGACCTATACATTGGTTGATGCAAGTGCAAGGAGGACCTTCACGTTAGTTGATAGCAATGTGGGGAGGACCTATGCACTGGTATTTCTCATTACAAGATGGACAGTAATTACTACTGGTGGAACCAACGACTAAGAGAGTCAACCTAGCCATCCTATGAGGTGGTTAGGTATTGATCCTAGGCAGGAGAATATGGATCCCCATTGATTAGTTATGGGGATCTGATGGGATATTCCAATGGTGTTAGGGGCCACTAGAGCTGCAGGAGATGTATCTTTTCAATAAATGTTCTACAACTTCCTCTGACATCAGCATTGGATTTTCTAGACTAGGGCCAGCTGAGTGATGATGGATTCAACCTGCTCGTCAGCCTATGGGATCAGTTGCTGTTAGCATTGATGCATCCTGGTGGGATCCCTCCTAGGTAGATCTTGGATGGTGTTCATGATAGGTATGACTCAAACACCTTCTACCTCCTCAATATAGGGTAGTGAGCTATCATATAACTCTGGGGTGAGGCTCCCAAAGAATCTCTCCATTGGAACAGGGGGTGGTTTTCCCCTATACGACCCTTATGGGTGGCGGTGTTTATGAGGAATTAATGCCTTGAGATCTTTGTGGTCTATATCCCTGGTGGGAATGACCCATTCTAGTTTGTATCGATGAAAAAGGGTGTCGATCACCCTCCTATGGATGATCTTGGAGGGTGAGATGGGTGTGTTCACCCAATATCTAAATTCATGGTGGTTTTTGTGGTAGGATTATATTCATGTGGGATTTTCACAACAACATTTATCCTTCCCCTGCACCTATTAGTGTTAGGTCACCAATTTCTTATAGCTTGAGTCATGTAAGGCATGTGGATTCAGCCATTAGTATAGATACATTTAAGGTGATTCCCAATGCCCCAATGTCATCCATTCTTCTTGAAATAGAGTAGGTATCCATGATGATGATGTATTAGATCGAGTATGACCAACATAATCTACCCCAAGTTATAGGAGAGTTTCATACTAGGACCACCGCTTTCTTAGTGGGACCTGGATCCAAATATCTAGATCTTATGACATGAAAATCTAATGGTGCCTCAATGTAACCAGTCCCCATATATGAAGAATAATAGATTCACATCGGTTTCACAATTTTTTTTCTAATGATTTCTGTCACAACTGTGCATCACACACTTCTACCCCACATTCCCAATTTCTAAATATGGGTGGTTTTCATCACATTAATTGGAGATGTCATCTCCTTCATCGAAATAGGATGATTTTATTTCATTTCCTCCTTATATGGATTCATCCTTTGATTTCTTCACCCGTTCCAGGTCTCCCTCATAGATTTGATTCATGTTAGTGAAACTCATTTATGGGGTCATCTTGATGTGGATTCCAGTTAATTATGTTACTTCTATCTCAATAGGGAATCAAAATTTGTTCAGATTAGGTTGTAACTTTGGTCATGTCTGGGGATTTCTGGATGTTGGGTAGGTTGGGAACTCATAAAGTATTCCTCTTTTGGAGGGAATCTCATGTGTGAGTCATCTTAGGCATGAAACCCAAAGAATCTTGGGTCAGTCTAAAGGTATTAAACTCTAGGTGCATAATTCTTTTAATAATTTTTACCTCATGCATCCCATGATTATTATATGGGGTATGGATTCAAGATTATGTCATGAATTTAAAATCTTGTGGAGATGGGTTGGGAACATGTTTAATGACCTATGGGGATAGTTTGGTGGTTGAGTGTGTCCCCATAGGGGGAATATTTCACACTCACAGGTCTAGTGGAGTATTTCCCCAATGGGGGGGATTTAGCACTTTGGATTTGGTAGAGTGTGTCCTCAAGGGGGAAGATTTCTCACTCAAGATTTGGTTTAGTGTGTCCCTAGGGGGGAATATTTTACACTTGGGGTTTAGTTGAGTGTGTACCCAAGGGGGAATATTTCACACTTATTATTTGGTTAAGTTTATCTCTAATGGGGTAGATTTCGCACTTGGGATTTGGTTGAGTGTGTCCTCAGGGGGGAATATTTCACACTCAGGATTTGGTTGAGTGTGTCCCCTAGGAGGGAGATTTTACACTCAGGATTTGGTTGAGTGTGTCCCCAAAAGGGAAGATTTCACAATAGGGGTTTGATGGAGTGTATCCCTAAGCAGAAGATTTCACACTCTAGATTTTCAGGATAGAACCTCATAGAGGAATCCTATGTTCCATATCGATAAATAGGGATCAAAACCCATGAATTTTGATTCTTCAGTTTAAGGCCATGTGATAAGACTGGTTCATTTATTTTAACATCATGTGGAAAGGATGCTTATGTTGAAGAATGAATGTCAATGAGGGATGGTGTGGGGTTTATGAATATGGTCTACCCAGGGTAGGAGTTTGTCCCATGGTAGGGGTGGAGGTTGAATCCCATGATGATGGTGCATGGGTCATCCTGTGTTCATCACACAAGGTAATGATATAGTTTAATGTCATGTGTTGAGGACATTGTCATGTAGTTTAATGTTATACAACTAGGATATAGAGCTATGAAATTTTACATAATGCATATCGAATGTGGATCAAGCTAAACCCTAAGGGGGTTATGTAAATGTGAGAGGAAGATTCAGAAAAATAACTCTATGCTAATAGAATTAATCTATTTCCCTTAGTGATTCCATCCTTAGGGTTTACGTGTCCACTACTCATACACCTCTCGGTGTGGAATAGTATAAACACTGTCATAGAGGAGTGTAAATTAGAGGTACCAATGGTAGCGAGACTATGATTATGATAACAATTCATTAGGGTACCTATGCTTAAGAGAAAAAGGTAGGTTTGGTGGTACCAGTCACACGGAGATTTGGGGTGTGGTTGAACTGGTCATGAATTGGTATGGGGGTCGGAAACTCAACTTTCACAAAAGGGTGATAGTTGAAAGGAGGCTCCATAAGAAGTCTTGTAAGATGGGTTTCATGAAATTTGGGTTCTGAAGAAGTCATGGGTCTCATGAAAGAATGTGTTTCACAAAATAGGGTGGCTTGCCTTTAAGTGAAGTCTTGGTTCCCATGGGGTTTCTTTTGTGAAGGATAATTATCTCATGAAACCCCAACAGACAAAAAGGGATTTCTTCTTACAAAAAATACATGGACCTTCATGAAAGGAATCTCCACCATGGGTTGAGGTTCTTAAAAATACATGGGAGTTGGTTTTTGTGAAAGATGTTTACTTTTGGAAGTACATCTCCTCTCTCGCTCACGAAGCTTTTGAGTATTGAAAATTTATAGCTTTTCTCAGAATTTGAAAGGTCGTGTCCCCTTAAATGTCAAGAATAGGGGGTATTTGTAGGCCTAGTGGAGGAAAGGGAATTGTTTTTACAAAATATATAGGATTTCACAAAAGATAATGACCTCCGTGAACTAACATAATTCTATGAACCAGAGTTTCACTGTATAAAGGTTACCGCATCACTCAGCTGGGGACTTTTGCGAACTAGAGTTACGTTGCATGATGGTTACCCCCTCAAGATTCATGTGTTCATGGAATTATGAGAGATAATATTTTTTATGAAGGTTTATACCTTCATGAATCTATCCCCCCAAGTGTATTTTTAATCCTTTTTAGCTCAAATTCACTTTGAACCGATCGTGCCTTCCACAACCTCTCCTGTGACATACGTATTTCGGTGTCAACAGAAGCATTGCCTTGTGCTCAGATAGAAGGGATAAATATTATTATCACACATATTTATAGGGATGTAGATATGGTTTATAAGAAGGTTTTATAATATTTTATGTCTATATGATCTCATCTTTTGAGTGAAAACCTTATACATCTTCATCTTTTGAATGTGGTAGGGGATGTTTACACCCATATTTCTTGACTTATATTATAATGACCTCCTCATTAATTTTATTGGATGGGAATGAATATTCTTGATCTATTACCTGGAATGTTTCAAATTAATAATATTATTATTAATATTAATATTATTAATGTTAATGTTAATGTTATTTATATTAATGTTAATATTATTACTATTACTATTAGTGTTAATACTGTTAATATTAATATTAGTGTTTTTATTAATAATATTAATATCAATAGTGTTAATATTATTAATACTAATATTAGTGTTGATATTATTAATATTACTATTACTAATCATATTATTAATATTAATATTACTACTAATAGTAGTATTATTATCAATGTTAATGTTATCTATATTATTATTGATATCATTACTATTATTATTAATTTTAATAGTGTTAAGATTAATATTATTACAATCACTATTTGTGTTAGTTTTAATATTAATAATATTAATATTATTGTATTTGTGAAGACCCAGACCCCCCTTGGTCCCTTCCTTTGCCAAAAATCCGGTTTCCTTGCGGGGTACCGATCGGTGAGACCGATCGGCGAGACCGATCGGTGAGACCGATCGGGGAGACCGATCGGTGAGACCGATCGGTGAGACCGATCGGTGAGACCGATCGGCGAGACCGACCGGTGAGACCGACCGGTGAGACCGATCGGTGACACCGATCGGTGAGACCGATCGGCGAGACCGATCGGTGACACCGATCGGTGACACCGATCGGTGAGACCGATCGGCGAGACCGATCGGTGACACCGATCGGTGGGACCGATCGGTGGGACCGATCGGTGAGACCGATCGGCGAGACCGATCGGTGGGACCGATCGGTGAGACCGATCGGCGAGACCGATCGGCGAGACCGATCGGTGACACCGATCGGCGAGACCGATCGGTGAGACCGATCGGTGACACCGATCGGTGAGACCGGCCCTGCCAAGTTGTTCCAGTAATGTTCCTTTTTCGCAAATAGGGTTTTAAACCCTATTCTCCCTTGCTAAAAATATCTTGGAAATCCGAAACGCGCGCAAAGGTCTTAATTAAATGCTTCATTAATTCATGGGTCAGTTAAAACCACCCAGCATCATTAATGATGAGTCAAGCCACGTGGTCAACCCACGACTCCCTCGTCTTCCGTGGTTTTGTGTTTTCATCTCAACCGTCCCCAGCCCTTATAATTAAGGGTTAGGCCGTGGTTTTCCCCCTTCTTCGATCGTGGCCCTTCTGGTGCATCGGGACCGCCGCGTCGTTATCCGTAAAGTTCCGCGCCCCCGGCCTAAACGTCGATCATCCATCAACAAGTAGGGAATTTCTCTCGTCTCTCACCTTTGTGTATCATGCGGGGTGGGCGTTACTTTTGTTCCTATGGAATTGGTTGAACCAAACCCTAATGAAGATACTAAACGAAGTTCTAAAGAAAGAAGGGGAAGGGGTTGTGATCGTTGTTTATGCTTTATCTTGTGATCATCCCTTTTGTTGTACTGGTCTATGTTTTCCTGAAAATTGAGGCCGTTGGTGGTCGTGTGTGTACACTTGAATCCCCTCGTGATGTTTTAAATGGGTTGCTGAAATTGTGAATTCCTGCTGTGAAATTGGTTAATCACGTATACCCAGCTGAATAATTGAAAGCACCAGGATCAACCCTTCTGTGATAACTAACGGATAGAACACATGGAATTTTGAAATCATGGAGTGTGTTAAGTCGTTTAAATCTGAAAATCCCTGACTTGTGTTGGTAGTGGTTGTTGGTTGTTTTCCCTTCGGGCCGTTTGCTGGAAATGTGGGAGGGGATGGGATTCCCCGTTCTTTTTATACTCTCGGTGACTGTGTGAATTTGGGGGATGGGATCTCCTGTTGGCATGGTTTCAGTGGTTGTGAGTTTTTATCACAAATTGGGGAGAGATCCTCTGTTGGCAGAACCGGGTGTGAGTGTTTTGGTTGATCTATGCTTGACGTTTTCCTTGGTTATGCTTATGGTAGTTGCCCAGTAGTGCATAAAATTAATTGAACAATTGACCGAACGTGAAACAAGAATGGGACAGATGGTTTGTGGGCAAGGGTCGTGAATTTTGACTCGGACGTTGTGGTGTCGTGTCCTGTAGGTTGGCTAGGAAAACCTAAGTTTTGGGTGAGTGTTTGTTACCTATATCTATACTTGTAGCTTTGTGTTTCTTATTCGCGCCCCACCCAAGTTGAGCACTTAGTGCCGAACACCCCCATTTATGGGGGAAGGGTGTTTTTCCCAACACTATCCTTAGTGGCTGGTTATTAGCTCCTTTTCTGCTCCCTTTCCCGGATAGCCCAAGTACCTTCGGGCAGGCTGTGATGGCCTGAAGTCCATTATTAGCCCAAGAATCATCGGGCAGGGTGTTGTGGTGGTTGGCCAGGCGCGTGCGGCAGGTGGTTTCCCAAGTGTCTTCGGGATGAGGCCCAGGTGTTTTCGGGCGTGGCAGTGGATCCTTTAGCCCAGGTGTCTTCGGGCGTAGCGGTGGTTGTTCTGGCCTAGGTGTTTGCAGGCATGGTTACTTGTGACAGTTGAGGCCCAGGTGTGTGCGGGCGGGATTTGGCAGTGGGACTGCGTGTGGTTGTGGCCCAGGTGTGTGCGGGCGGGTTTTGGCAGTGGGACTGCGGTGAGAATGGCGGGATTGGTCCGATGCGTAGGATGTCTCAATAACCAGTGGGAAAGTGGCGCGGGGTACCCAAACATCGATGTGCTCTTATTATATATATTACTTGACTTGCGTTATTTGGGGAGTGAGCCTTGGTGAGGCCTGGGATGGATAGTTTGCCTTGTTAGCTGTTTGGTTCACTTTTTCCTCACGGGACTTTAGTATGTCTCCCCCACTTGTGCACGAGAGTCTTGGTTTTCCCTACTGAGTGTACTTGTATGCTCACCCTACGTTTACTTTCAGGTTTCCAGGAGGACTACCAGGGCTGCGCGGGACCCTATTAGTCGGACAGTTGGGGTTGTCGCTGTTGTCGTACCTCTTCTTTCTTTTGGTATTGTACTTGAGAGCTTCTTTTTCTTTTGTACTTGTACCTTGTTGTAAACTGTTTTAACATGCATGTGGGAATGGTTTACTTTTGGCTTTACTTTTCTTTCTATCTTGGTGTTGTTGGGTTTTCTCCTCCTTATCTTTCGATCCTATAAAATAAAAAGGGTAATGCCTTCCATTTGAGAGAACTTCCTATACCCTTGGTGCTAGTCGCCACTCCGGGACCTATTGAAGGCGGGTTTCGGGGGTCATTATCTCTCCTTCAACTCAAAGAAGGAAGGGCCTGGCAATCTGCTGACCCTTCCCTCCTTTTGGTGAAGGCGGGTCGTGACAGAATGGTATCAGAGGGGAGGTTGAGAGATAGGACGGAGTCTGGAGTTAGGCACAGTAAGGATTTCATGGGACGGTAAGGCAACAGCGTTGGGTGACCTTGGTGCGTGAAATAGGCCAGGGAGGACCGGCTAGGACACGGGATTTTAGGGCCCCCCGTGATCCGATGCAAGGACTCTGGACCTACCGAACGACCAAGTGAAGCCACACTGATTGCAGGGTAGAGACCCTAGGGAAGGTACATGCATCATAAATGACTTGTGTTCTTGTGTTTCTGGGATGTCTTGGGAAATTAAGAATAAATTAAATCTTAATAAGTTTTGAGAACGGTTTTCTTTGCACTACTGGGCTTAGGCATTCCTTGTTTACCTTGCAGCTATGGCACCTGGAAGGCGACCACGTGTGGTACAGGCGATCGAGACTCCTGAGACTACCTTGGCCAATCAGCAGAGAGCTGATCGGGAGGAAGAGGACGACCGGTGGCAGAAGACTCTTCGAGCCTTTCAGCGACAGGCCCTCGAGAAATATGAGGGCAGCACCTCCGACATGAAGACGGAAGGCTGGCTGGAGGAGCTAGTCATAGCCTTCGGCCTGATTCGGGCCCCGACTGAGTACTGGGTTCCTCTGGCTGTTAGCCAGATGCGAGGAGCGTCACGTCAGTGGTGGATGCTTCACCTGGGGAGTAGGAAAGAGTCTGAGGTTGCTTGGGCGGAATTCGAGAAGGAGTTCCGGGCGGAGTTTCTCTCCTCGACAATGAAGGCGGAAAAGAGGCAGGAGCTACTCTCCCTCCAGCAGGGGAGCATGTCCGTGAGGGAACTTGGAATCAAGTTCAAGGACCTCCTGCGTTTTGCTCCAGACCTCTTTCCCGATGAGGAGTCTCGGGCAAGACGTTTGGAGGAGGCGCTCCGACCCTCCCTCCAGTATGCTGTTACTCCCTTTACCCTTCCGACATACTTAGAGGTTCAGAAGAAGGCCGAAGTGGTGGAAAGGATGCACACTCTAGGCGGACTGTCATGAGAAGGGATCCAGCTGGGACCATCGAAGGGGAAGGCCGTCAGCACTAGGCCCCCAGCATCGGGACCCTCCAGGTTCCGACCCGCAGGGAGCAGGCCGCAGCAGTTTCAGTTTCGATCCCCTGGCCCACGTTCTTTTCCTTCAGGCTCGGGACCACGGTGCTTCATCTGCGGGAGCCCTAGACATCTTCGGAGTCAGTGCCCCGATCGGGTGCAGTACAGCGGTGGCAGTCATCCCCAGCATCCACCACAGCAGCAGTTCCCAGCCAGACCCTTCCAGCAGCAGCAGGGACAGCGAGCTCCCGCTCCTCCGCAGACAGACATAGGAGGGGAAGGCCGACCTCAGGGCGCTCCCCAGGGACCTCGACCAGGGCGTGGTCGGGGAGGTGGCCGACAGCCGAGGGGTAGGGGAGCTGGGCGTGGACAGTTACACGCCGCAGAAGCAACAATTCCAGCAGGGCCAGAGGTTGTTCGAGGTACGATCAGTGTGTTTAGCACTCTTGCTTATGCTTTGTTCGATACCGGAGCTTCGCACTCCTTTGTTGCACCCAGTCTAGCCCGCGCCTTGGGTCTAGATGCCGAGAGACTTCCAGTGCCCCTGGTGTTGAGCACACCAGTTGGAGGTCAGACCGACTTGCTGTTCGTTTGTCGGGGATGTAGACTGATGTTGGGGCCACATCAGTCGGTTAAGGATCTCCTTCTGCTACAGATTCGGCCGTACGATGTCATCCTAGGCATCGACTGGCTATTTTCTGTGTGCGCCGTCATCGACTGTTTCCAAAGGAGGGTGGTGTTCTCCGGTTTGGACGGCCAGCGTGTTACTTTCACCGGCGAGCGGAGCTGTCCGAAGGGAAACAGGAGGGAGGAACCTCTCCTCTCCTTGTTGACCGAACTGACGATAGAATCAACAGATGCGGAAATGGTGGAAGTACCAGAGATCGTTCGTGAATTTATGGACGTCTTTCCGGAGGAGGTGACGACTCTACCCCCTCGACGTGATATCGAGTTCGGGATAGACCTGCAGCCCGGCTCTCGACCAATCTCGATGGCTCCTTACCGGATGGCACCTTCGGAGCTACGGGAGTTGCGGATACAGATTGACGATCTGATGAAGAGGGGTTATGTTCGTCCAAGTGCATCACCGTGGGGTGCCCCAGTCTTGTTTGCGAAGAAGGCAGATGGTGGCCTCAGGTTATGCATAGATTACAGGAGGCTGAATCAGGTAACAATCAAGAACCGCTACCCTCTTCCGAGGATAGATGATCTTTTCGACCAGCTGAAGGGGGAAGGATGGTTCTCGAAGATCGACCTGCGATCCGGGTACCACCAGCTGAGGGTGAAGGATAGTGACGTCCCGAAGACGGCGTTCAGGTGCAGGTATGGGCACTTCGAGTTCGTGGTCATGCCCTTTGGTGTTACGAACGCCCCGGCCGTGTTCATGGGGCTTATGAACTCCATCTTTCGGGAGTACCTGGATCGGTTTGTGGTGGTGTTCATCGACGATATCCTGATCTATTCAAAGTCAGAAGAGGACCATGCAGAGCACCTGAGGACAGTTTTGGAGGTCCTACGACAGCACCATCTCTATGGGAAGTTGTCAAAGTGCAAGTTCTGGGCGCGAGAGGTGCACTTCCTTGGACATGTAGTGTCTGAGCAGGGAGTAGCAGTCGACCCATCAAAGGTTGAGGCAATTGTTTCTTGGGCAGCACCCAAGAATGTGGCGGAAGTTCGGAGTTTCCTTGGACTGGCAGGCTACTACCGGAGATTCGTGCCCAACTTCTCCCGGGTAGCAGCCCCTTTGACGGCTTTGACCAAGAAGGACCAAGTTTTCATGTGGAGCGAGCAATGTGAGTCGTCCTTCAGCTACCTAAAAGAAAAACTGGTTAGTGCCCCAGTGTTGAGGTTGCCAGAAGAAGGGATGGCCTATGAGGTATTCTGTGATGCTTCAGGACAGGGCCTGGGGTGCGTATTGATGCAGCGACAAGGGGTGATCTCTTACGGGTCCAGGCAGCTACGCCCCCATGAGCGGAACTATGCCACCCATGACCTGGAGCTTGCAGCGGTGGTGTTCGCATTAAAGCTGTGGCGACATTACCTCTTTGGGGAGCGCTTTGTGGTCTTCACCGACCACAAGAGCTTGCGCTATATCTTCTCCCAGCGTGACTTGAACTTGCGACAGCGGAGGTGGGTCGAGTTTCTCCAGGACTACGACTTTGAGATCTCATACACTGAAGGTAAGGGAAACGTTGTGGCTGATGCCCTGAGCAGGAAGCCGCATCAGGAGGTGGTTCGGGAATCTGCTGATGCTTAGAAGGCAATGGGGGAGTTGGCTGCCTTGCACTTGGATGCAAGGGTGGAAGGTACTAGAGGTTGTTTGTTTCAGATGACGGTACAGTCCTCCTTGTTGCAGCAAGTGGAAGAGTCTCAGTGGGGAGATCCTGAGGTAGAAGTGTTGCGGGATCGTGTCGATCAGGGGAACGCCCCGGAAGGATGGTCGGAGGACAGCCGACATCGGATGCTCTTTCATCGGAGGTTGTTTGTTCCAGAGGTGATGCGTGATGAAGTCCTTCATGAGTTCCATAGCTCAGCCTTGGCGGTACATCCGGGTGTTTCGAAAATGTACCAAGGCCTGAGGGGACAGTTTTGGTGGCCCGGGGTGAAACGGGCAGTGGCAGAGTTCGTGGCTAAATGCCTGGTGTGTCAGCAGGTGAAGGCTGAACACCGTGTTCCTGGTGGTCTGTTGCATCCTCTAGATGTTCCCGAGTGGAAGTGGGACGGCGTCTCAATGGACTTCGTCACGGGACTACCCAGAGCTCAGGGCGGGCATGATGCTATCTGGGTAGTGGTGGATCGATTGACAAAATCTGCTCACTTCTTGGCTATCAAGGAGTCGGGACCCGTGAGTACCTTAGCACAGAGGTACGTGGATGAGGTGGTGCGTTTGCATGGAGTTCCGAAAACGATCGTCTCGGATCGGGACACTCGATTCACCTCACGAGTCTGGAAGGGGTTACAGCATGCTTTTGGCACCCAACTACGCCTTAGCACTGCTTTTCACCCTCAGACTGATGGGCAGACAGAGCGGACTATCCAGACTTTGGAAGACATGCTGCGAGCATGTGTTCTGGATTTCGGAGGATCATGGGTACGACACTTGCCTTTAATAGAGTTTGCCTACAACAACAGTTTTCACTCTACTATCGGCATGGCTCCTTTTGAGGCCTTGTATGGAAGACCATGTCGTTCACCCTTATGCTGGGCAGAGGTTGGTGAGACTGGTACTCTTGGACCAGAAGTAGTGCAGAGCACCACGGAGAAAGTCCAGCTAGTGCGGGAGAGGATGAAAGCAGCTCAGGATCGGCAGAAATCTTATGCTGATCGTCGGAGGAGGCCCCTGAGGTTCGAGGTGGGAGATCATGTGTTTTTGAAGGTTTCCCCTCGACGGGGGCAGCGGAGGTTCGGAAAGGGGAGTAAGCTCTCCCCTAGGTTCATCGGACCTTTCGAGGTGCTGAGGCGAGTTGGCGAGGTGGCATATCAGCTGGCCCTACCACCTCAGTTGGAGAGGGTCCATGACGTCTTCCATGTCTCCCAGCTTCGTCAGTACTTACATGATGACTCTCATGTCCTCAACTGGGGAGAGCTAGACGTAGGAGGAGACGCGACCTTCGAGGAACGGCCAGTCAGAATCGAGGATCGCAAGGAGAAAGTGCTCCGTGGACGAACCGTCGGCCTGGTTCATGTGTTGTGGAGACATGGCGGCCTCGAAGAGAGTACGTGGGAGAGGGAAGCACAGATACGTGCCCAATACCCCGAGTTGTCCTGAGCTTTAAACCTTTGGTGCCTGTTGTGACAGAACGTTTGACCTTTTTGGCTATGAAATGTGCTAGGTTCCTTTCCTCTGTTATGTGTGGGAAGCCCCGGCTGAAGGGAAGGGGGAACCCGACCCCTAATCAGGACGCATTAAGGTGGATGCGATTAAACCCGTGCGGGCGAGTCAGTGCCGCCCAAAGCGGATAATATCTTGACATGGGGGAGGGGGACTCCCCAAACCCACATGACCGGGCGGTTTGGCGTGATATGAGGCTTGGTTCTTGACAGGGTGTATTTTCAATTAGCGGGGGTCCACTCCTAAGAGGTATCTTCCAAGATGGTTGTTCGGATCCTCTCTTTCCTTCTAGTTTGTTTTGATTCTCGGGGACGAGAATCGTTTAAGAGGTATCTGATGTGAAGACCCAGACCCCCCTTAGTCCCTTCCTTTGCCAAAAATCCGGTTTCCTTGCGGGGTACCGATCGGTGAGACCGATCGGCGAGACCGATCGGGGAGACCGATCGGTGAGACCGATCGGTGAGACCGATCGGTGAGACCGATCGGCGAGACCGATCGGCGAGACCGACCGGTGAGACCGACCGGTGAGACCGATCGGTGAGACCGATCGGTGACACCGATCGGTGACACCGATCGGTGAGACCGACCGATCGGCGAGACCGATCGGCGAGACCGATCGGTGAGACCGATCGGTGACACCGATCGGTGAGACCGATCGGCGAGACCGATCGGTGAGACCGGCCCTGCCAAGTTGTTCCAGTAATGTTCCTTTTTCGCAAATAGGGTTTTAAACCCTATTCTCCCTTGCTAAAAATATCTTGGAAATCCGAAACGCGCGCAAAGGTCTTAATTAAATGCTTCATTAATTCATGGGTCAGTTAAAACCACCCAGCATCATTAATGATGAGTCAAGCCACGTGGTCAACCCACGACTCCCTCGTCTTCCGTGGTTTTGTGTTTTCATCTCAACCGTCCCCAGCCCTTATAATTAAGGGTTAGGCCGTGGTTTTCCCCCTTCTTCGATCGTGGCCCTTCTGGTGCATCGGGACCGCCGCGTCGTTATCCGTAAAGTTCCGCGCCCCCGGCCTAAACGTCGATCATCCATCAACAAGTAGGGAATTTCTCTCGTCTCTCACCTTTGTGTATCATGCGGGGTGGGCGTTACTTTTGTTCCTATGGAATTGGTTGAACCAAACCCTAATGAAGATACTAAACGAAGTTCTAAAGAAAGAAGGGGAAGGGGTTGTGATCGTTGTTTATGCTTTATCTTGTGATCATCCCTTTTGTTGTACTGGTCTATGTTTTCCTGAAAATTGAGGCCGTTGGTGGTCGTGTGTGTACACTTGAATCCCCTCGTGATGTTTTAAATGGGTTGCTGAAATTGTGAATTCCTGCTGTGAAATTGGTTAATCACGTATACCCAGCTGAATAATTGAAAGCACCAGGATCAACCCTTCTGTGATAACTAACGGATAGAACACATGGAATTTTGAAATCATGGAGTGTGTTAAGTCGTTTAAATCTGAAAATCCCTGACTTGTGTTGGTAGTGGTTGTTGGTTGTTTTCCCTTCGGGCCGTTTGCTGGAAATGTGGGAGGGGATGGGATTCCCCGTTCTTTTTATACTCTCGGTGACTGTGTGAATTTGGGGGATGGGATCTCCTGTTGGCATGGTTTCAGTGGTTGTGAGTTTTTATCACAAATTGGGGAGAGATCCTCTGTTGGCAGAACCGGGTGTGAGTGTTTTGGTTGATCTATGCTTGACGTTTTCCTTGGTTATGCTTATGGTAGTTGCCCAGTAGTGCATAAAATTAATTGAACAATTGACCGAACGTGAAACAAGAATGGGACAGATGGTTTGTGGGCAAGGGTCGTGAATTTTGACTCGGACGTTGTGGTGTCGTGTCCTGTAGGTTGGCTAGGAAAACCTAAGTTTTGGGTGAGTGTTTGTTACCTATATCTATACTTGTAGCTTTGTGTTTCTTATTCGCGCCCCACCCAAGTTGAGCACTTAGTGCCGAACACCCCCATTTATGGGGGAAGGGTGTTTTTCCCAACACTATCCTTAGTGGCTGGTTATTAGCTCCTTTTCTGCTCCCTTTCCCGGATAGCCCAAGTACCTTCGGGCAGGCTGTGATGGCCTGAAGTCCATTATTAGCCCAAGAATCATCGGGCAGGGTGTTGTGGTGGTTGGCCAGGCGCGTGCGGCAGGTGGTTTCCCAAGT
This sequence comes from Viscum album, assembly GCA_963277665.1. Taxonomy (NCBI): domain Eukaryota; kingdom Viridiplantae; phylum Streptophyta; class Magnoliopsida; order Santalales; family Viscaceae; genus Viscum; species Viscum album. The sequence continues at coordinate 1,423,300,318 of OY728156.1, read as the reverse complement.
GTCTTCGGGATGAGGCCCAGGTGTTTTCGGGCGTGGCAGTGGATCCTTTAGCCCAGGTGTCTTCGGGCGTAGCGGTGGTTGTTCTGGCCTAGGTGTTTGCAGGCATGGTTACTTGTGACAGTTGAGTCCCAGGTGTGTGCGGGCGGGATTTGGCAGTGGGACTGCGTGTGGTTGTGGCCCAGGTGTGTGCGGGCGGGTTTTGGCAGTGGGACTGCGGTGAGAATGGCGGGATTGGTCCGATGCGTAGGATGTCTCAATAACCAGTGGGAAAGTGGCGCGGGGTACCCAAACATCGATGTGCTCTTATTATATATATTACTTGACTTGCGTTATTTGGGGAGTGAGCCTTGGTGAGGCCTGGGATGGATAGTTTGCCTTGTTAGCTGTTTGGTTCACTTTTTCCTCACGGGACTTTAGTATGTCTCCCCCACTTGTGCACGAGAGTCTTGGTTTTCCCTACTGAGTGTACTTGTATGCTCACCCTACGTTTACTTTCAGGTTTCCAGGAGGACTACCAGGGCTGCGCGGGACCCTATTAGTCGGACAGTTGGGGTTGTCGCTGTTGTCGTACCTCTGCTTTCTTTTGGTATTGTACTTGAGAGCTTCTTTTTCTTTTGTACTTGTACCTTGTTGTAAACTGTTTTAACATGCATGTGGGAATGGTTTACTTTTGGCTTTACTTTTCTTTCTATCTTGGTGTTGTTGGGTTTTCTCCTCCTTATCTTTCGATCCTATAAAATAAAAAGGGTAATGCCTTCCATTTGCGAGAACTTCCTATACCCTTGGTGCTAGTCGCCACTCCGGGACCTATTGAAGGCGGGTTTCGGGGGTCATTATCTCTCCTTCAACTCAAAGAAGGAAGGGCCTGGCAATCTGCTGACCCTTCCCTCCTTTTGGTGAAGGCGGGTCGTGACAGTATTTGGGGATTGTAGTAGCATACTACATTAGCATTATAGAAGTATATTATAGTGGGTGCATTATAACTCTGATTTCACTAGGCACTATAGTAGTACACTATGTAGTATTTTAGTAGCGGCTCTAGGGTATTTGTACCAGATGGGGATGAACTTTTGTGTCCTTATCTCACTCTAGTAAATAGATGTAGGTTATCCCATTGTTGGGGGGATGTTGGCCTAGTTTTCCTAGAGTCAGTGGGTGTGTGCATGTATGTGTATCTTCCTTATGACATGTACCCCAAATAAATACTTATATTATTATTAATTTTATTAAATTATTTAAATTATTATTTTCTTTTTTTTATAAAATTAAATTTTCAATTTCAATTCCAAAATACAATAACATATATTATTTATTTAATAGTTTCTAGGTGACAATGATTCATAAATGGATTACAACATGAAAAAAATGATGAATATGAGGACGGGGTAAGCTGTTTTTTAGAACATTTCAAAAAAAATGTTTCAAAAAACATAGTATTTTTATATCCGCACATGAAGTGTTAAAATATGAGAAAATTATGAATCAAATAAATCACTGATAATTATTTTCAGTAGAACATGATCCCCCCCATGAGTGAGTTAACTTGGTTCGTGATGTCGCTTTAGGTTTGTATTACTTTAGACCCCCATGACCTGTTTCTGGCTTTGGTCCTATTTCAATAAAAATTATCAATGTTGTATAGAATGATGATAAAGATTTTTAATATGATAATTCTGGTATAATTGAATAAATTATTCATGATATTGAAATAGAATAACTTGAGAAAACACTGATGATCGATCACATATATGATGATGCTAAAAACCCATTTTATCCAGGCTGTATAAAATTTATGGTTTTATCAATAATGTAAATATTAGATAACTTGAAATCTAGGAATGGATGGAGTGAAAATAGTTTTATATAATTTCTACAATTGTTGAGAAATAAAATTCCTAAAGAAAATGATATGCCATATTCAAATTATAATGTGAAAAAAATATATTATTCTTGATGGGATTGGGGTATAAAAAGACACATATCTTCCCCAATGATTGTGTTTTATATAGTTTATAATTAAAAGGTCTTCCAAAGTGTGTCCTAAATATGGGACATTATGGTATAATTTAGAAGAGAACCCATATGTTTATTTATCTATTATTCCATGTAATAAGACTTCTAATAAGTAAATTTTCTATATTCCAATAATTCCCCATTTGAAACATGTATTTGAAAATTAAAATGATGCAAAAAGGTTAAAATGGAATGCATATGAGAGAATATTTGGTGGAAAATTACTTCATTAAGTTGATTGTCCACAATAGAAGAAAATTGATCAATAATTTACTATAGTTGTAAATGAAGTTTAAAATCTAAGACTCGGACTATTCATAAATAGAATGAATCTATATTGGATCCTTGGTAGAAAACATAGTTTATGTATTTTTTTTATTTTTAATTTATGACTTATCTTCTAAATTTTGTATGAAGCATAAATATATCCTGTTGGTTTTAATGATTTTTAGAAAAAAATAGCTTGAAAATGATAGTGGTGTTTACTTGTCAACATTAATTGATGATTTGAAACTATTGTAGGATAAAGGTATCAGAATATATTATTCTTATAAAAAGGGATAATTTAAATTGAATGTAATGATTATGTTTACTATAAATTACTTCCCAATATAAGGGGAAATTTTTTGATTCAGTGTTAAGGGGAATAAAGATTTTCCAATTTGCGAAGAGGGGTCTTCATGTTATCAATAACAACATGGGAGAAAAATAGTGTGCATGGGTTATTAAAATTTTTTTCTATGTATTAATCTTATCAAATATTTAAAAAGGTATTCAACGGTTCATTGTAATTTGGTATTTATTCAACTCCTTTGTCAAATGATTAGTATTTTGAGAGGGATAAAAACATAGATGTCATATCTTGAAAGACATAAAGATATTTTAATGACATATATATATATATACATATAGAATAAAAAATTAATATTTTTTGACCTTCCATATTATAGACATAATGCATTCAAACATAACATTTGTAATACTAGAGATACTACCATAGAAGGTAAATGTTACATCTTGAACTATCACACAATATTTCCTTTAAAGAGCCTTTATTCATAAATTTTTTTAATATATTAATTTAATAATTTTAAATTGACCAAACTAAATTTAATTTGGAATTCATCATATCAAAATTTTCTTAGTATTAATTTTTGAGATTTTTCTGAAAAGGATGGTTTTTAGTTGAAAAATATGATTTTCACGAAACTTGTAATTTGTATGACATTACAATTACATAAAAATGAAATGGAAGTTTGGAAAACCTTTTAAGTAATAAAATATTAATTTTAGGAATAAAATTATACATTTTACAAAATTATTTTAACTTTTAAAACCAATGGAAGACATTTTTAGAACTAATTAAAATGTTACTTTAATATAAAAAATATTTTTCAGTCATTTCATTGAATTAAGTATTTTAAAGTAAGATTATATTTTTTTCCTCAAAAGAATCATATAATTTATTTATTTTATAATAAATCAATTTATGTTATTAAAATCGATATCCAAAATAATTTTTCAATATATATATAAATTTAAATCTTAAAAAAGTTATTTCTCTAAAAGCAGTTTTTACGCAATTAAGCTTATTTATTTTAAAATTAACTTTTCACACCTTTTGGAATTTTATTTGATAAAAATATTTTAAATTTGAAAATATAGGTATCAAATTAGTTAAAAATTAAATCTTAATATTAGTGATTAAAATTAATTACTAAGGTTAGAAATTAATTACTATGGTAAAAATAAATTAGGGTAAAAGTTAAAAGTTAACAAAAACCTAAATCACCAAAGTTTTCTAAAAAAGGACTAGTTAAGGTAAGTTTCAACCCAAAATAATTTCAATCTCTTATTTTGTTCATTTTTTTCCTTTTAAACTTGAATAGTAACATACATTATTGAAAATGTAAGGGTTACTCCCAAAACTACCCTTCCCTTCACTTATAAAAGGGTAACAGCTTCACCACTTCAAGACTCTTTTATCATTTTAATTATATATTGAAACTCTATAATTTTACTCTATATGTAACCTTATAAAATTAACATAATATTTTGATCACTCATAGTTATCCTAATCCCTTCAAATTCAAGGAGACTTCCAAGGAAATTTCAAGTCCCTAACGTGAGTATTATCAACTACTTAGTTTTCTTCTTAATTATATTATTTAAAAATTATCCAATAAATTATAATATAATGATATTATTATCATTTATATAATTTAATTTTACTATATTAATAGTTTTATCATTATTTATTCATATACCATATCCGTTAAGAAAAACAAAACTGTTGTTTGTGTGTTGAGCGAACTACCGCCTATACGACGTAGCATGTTTCATTTTCCTTAACCTCCTTACAAGGATGGATATAAGGATGGTATTAAAGGTAAAATGTTATTTTTATGATTTCATTAAGTTTATATTATGAAAAAATTTATAACCTATTAACGATATGATCAAAAATGATCATCATTAATTCAATAATTTAAAATAAGCGTACTAAGAGGATAATTTTTTATTCATATTATGTAATATTTTTATATATATTAATTATTAATTTACTTATTAATAATTATTATTTATAACACTAATATACACTAAAAAATATAATTATGATCCTAGTATAATGATATAAAAAAAATAACCTCATAACCATTCATTAAATTAGAGTATGCCCGTGTTTGGGTCGATTTAACCACATATTTGAACAATAATATGAATTTGTATCATGAAGGAATATGGGAACATAATTAATAGTATACTATGATATAAATTTGTAAATATATATTTTTTTTATTCTTGAAATTTTATATCAATATTTAATTCATTAATTAAGTAAAAATACTCTAATCGTCAAGAATCATAAAAACATTCTTATTATTGATTTCGTCTTCAAGGATAAAGACTAAAACACTCATGAAATAGATTTTAAACATCATAAATTATTATAATTATCTATAATATAAAATTTAATTACATATTAATGATTAAATTTGGAATAATAAATAATGCACACACCATTATTATGAAACAAGTACAAATGTTCAAAACTATAAACACCTTATGTGGAAAATCAGTAACTCTCCTTTCTTAATTTATTCAATAATTTGTGTCTTGGTTTTTTGACCAAGGCACGAACCTCTTCAAAAAACCTTATGTGGAAAATCAGGAGAATCCATATATAGAATGACTATTTATAAAGAGTGTGAATGAAAATAGATATGAGTAAGGTTCTTAATTAATTTATTAATATAGATATTTTTATGATTCATGAGGTTAAATTACATTCATGGAAGTCAAGGTAAGAGGTAAGGTTTTTCATCTCAAATTCCTCTCTTTGAGACATATTTTGTATTATGCATCTAATTTCCTTTATGTGGTGTATATACTTATTATTTGGGATTTTATATCCTAAAATTCATTTATTAATGGTATTCTAATATCAATTGTAATCCCTATATTTCAATATTTTATGATCTAATTTATACCCAAGACATAAGTGTGGTTTTCTCATCTCAATTTTCATTCTTTGGGACTCATGTTATAATCACCACCTGTTTTATTTGGTATAGTCTATAAATTTCCATAGAATAATTCTTTACATGTTACTCATAAAATTTAATGGATTTAAAAATCTATATTTTTATCACTTTATCTTATTCTTTTGATTTAAGAGTTTCCTTTTATATGGTAGAAAAACTATCCTAAGTTTTGATAAAAAAAATGTGCCTAATTTCTTAGAAAATAAATACCTATTCGAATAATGGAAATTGGATGTGATTGTGGAAAAAAATCACCTAGAGGTAATCACACTAAGATGGGTTGGTTTAGTATTAACTCAATCATCACCCTGATGCATGATGATTGGGCTTAATACTACACACCTGATGAGACACTCCTAGGGGATACACTTTTGAATATTCACATACTCATAATGAACCATGATGAAGGATTTTTTCAACCATTACCTTGGTCTCCTACAAATTCAATCTATTGAATCCAATTACTATATTCTATGAATAACCCAGCACATTATAAGTACCCTCACTGCTATATTTCTTTGATAAGGGTACTTCATATTACTTTTATGGTGTTCTATGGATTCCAAGTTGATTAAGGTATACTCTCCTAGACCACCACATTATTATATTGAATGTGGTAGTATTTTATGCCTATATTTATCAATATATGGATATAAAAGTTTTATTCAGTAATATTTTCCTCTGGGAATTGTTTGAAAGATATTGATGACTCTTATGGTGAATGCATTGGACCTAATTAGGTGAAGGGTTGTGGCTGAAATTATATTTCCCCTCTATGTATCAATAGGTCTCATGAGACAAAATGGGATGGGTTTTGGTGTCTACCTCTTCCCATAATAGAAAAGTGTCTTATCACAAAGCCTTTATAGTAATTTTTTGATGTATGAAATTATATATTATATCAATATGAGATCAATGATTATTGTTATCCATGTTTTCATTTATTATCATGGATATAGAATACCCTCAATTTTAGTTTATTATGCATTCATATTGTTCATTTATTTTTTCCATATCACTTATTCCATGTTTTTGTTATGTAAGATTCCACTGTATGTTACCTTTTAATGAGCATCTGAGATCACCCTTATTTTTTTCCTTTCCTTGATAAACCTAGAAGAGGAATATGTGCAATTTTCAAGAATATTATGGAAGTGTTAATCATGTTATCACAATATGTTCATGTTTTATCTTATGTTTTAAAGTGTAATGTATGTATATATATAGTATTACAAGACTAATAAATTATTGATCCTTCAGGAACTCCTGTAATTTATACTAATAATGTAATATAACTATTGTCTCTAGGTATCTAAAGTTTATGATGTTACAAAATTGATGTGATGCATGTTGAAAATAATATTTATGATAGTTTGATTGGAATGCTATTAGATTTTAAATTCAAGACTAAGGATAGTTTTAATGAAATATTAGTCCTACTATCAATGGGAATACATTTGAAGTTATCTCCCACTCCTAAAGAAAAATTAATATACTTGCCTCTGTCTTGTCATAAAATATCCAAGAGGGAATAAATAAATTTTTATCATTTCCTCCCTCATATAAAAGTGCCTCAGGGTTATTTTTAAAATGTAAAAAAAAAATATTTCACTAATATATTTGAAGTTAATAGGCATGAAATCTTATAACTATCATTTTATAATGCAATAACTTATTCTAGTTACATTACATGCAATACTACACATCCATCTCAGATTTATTGATTCTAAAATAAAAAAGGATTTGATGAGTTTGAGGTGTTATAATGACTATCACCAAGGTGTGTTATTTTTTCAATTCCATTTGTAACAAACTAAATTTTAAAAAAAAAATTAAAGAATGAAATATTCAATATATTATTTCAATTATAAATGTACTTTACACCATCTTTTTTATATCATGGTATATTTAATGGTTAATTTTATGTGAAAATAAATCTTTGTGGCCTCATATACTTACATTGGATGTATCCATTTGAAAGTAATATAAATATATTTAAGGGGGATGTTAAGAATCAAAAAAACCAAAATAATTAATTTTTGAGAAGTATATTTCTGAGGAGGTGGTAGAGTTTTTTATAGACTACTTGTATGCAGTGGATCATGCTGTTTTGCAAACATCTCACTATGAAAGAGTAATTTTTGGGGGGGAATGGATCCATGTAATGAAAATAAAGTTCTCGACATGTGATAAAATAATATAGGCACATTTATACATATTGAATAACATATATGATTTTAAATCATATATAACATCATATATTAATTCATGAAAATAATGTTATCCAAATAAGAATTATATGTTATTGTTGAATGAGTATAAGAAAACATTTTTCCATTTTTTAAAGATACTAGGCATGGTATATTTGATGCATCAGAAATATTAAGATGGTTAGTGGGTGGCCCAAGTTTAAATGTGATAACATTGTTTGGGTATAACATTAATGGCTATAAATTTTATACCAAAGACCAGAACAATATAAGTGTAGTTAAAAATAGCATCATATTGGTGTTGGTTGAATCAATTCATTTTTTGAGTGAAAAATAAAAAAACTCAATCTTCATTTCAAGTTCATATTATAGATATTCTAAATCATATATTACTATGATTATAAATCATATATTACTATGATTCTAAATCATATATTACTATGATTCTAAATCATATTGGTGTTGGTTGAATCAATTCATTTTTCTAAACATGTGATAAAATAATGTAGGCGCATTTATACATATTGAATAATATATATGATTCTAAATCATATATTACTATGTTTTTTTTTGTCTATATAATTTCATGTCTAATAAATGTTTTGAGTATTTTTTTAGTATTTTAGTTAACTATATTAAATAATTTGATAAAAATTGTGTTCAATTTAGTTTTTTTGTGCTATTTTCTAATTTTTATTCAATTTTATACGTGAACAATTGGATTTGTATCATTTTCTATTAACTATTTGTTAATTTGATTTATAAGAACATGTTAAATCAAATAATTGATCCATGTTGATCTTCTAGGTAGTACCATCCACATAATTCTTCTGATGATATTACTCATTCCTATAAATAGAGCCTTCTAATTTTATAAGAAAAGGGAAGTCAATCAGGTTTAGAAAAAATGGTATGAAACATTTAACTAAATTATCACTTGTTCATAATGAGGAGCAGAGGACACCTATCGATTTTGATGGTAATGGTAATCTTACATGTCTAAATTCAAAGAAATTTAAGAGTTTTGGGGTATGAAATTTTGATAAAAAATAATCATTTTGGTTTTTAATTGGATAATGTTTGACCATACAACACTAGCTCATCTATAAGATACTATTTTGGTGATCTAATTTATTATTATTTTTATTTATCATGAAATTTTTTTAGTAATATAGGTTAATTTTCTTCTTCGCAAATTCAAATGAAAAATTCTTTACCTGACACTAAATAATTCAGGAGGAAATTCTTATCCTTTTTTGTAAAGAGATGGAGGTATTTTAAGTCGACAATAACTTCATATTTAATTTTTGTGAAATAAAAAATGAAAATACATTTCAATTATATGGTTTTTTATATGAAGATACATAGAAGAATTTTTTTGAAATGAGACATCAGGAATCATTTTTGGAAAGTGTAATGTCAACTATTTTAAGTATTTTTTGTGTAATCACTAAAAAAATTATATTAATGATTTTTTGTCCTTAATTAACAAGAAATAAGGAGATCTCATCAGGTTACCCAGGTGAAGAATATATACCATCATACATTATCTCATGGAGGGTATCCATTACTCAAAGAAAAAATAATGTCTAAGATGTTTGAAAAAATTGAGAGTTGAGTCTTTAGGCTCCATATATATTTCCCCTCCTTCCCCCTAGCTCAACATGGAAAATGGAAAAGGGATATAATAATGAAAAAGGGGGAATATCTTATGAAATATTCAAAGGGTGTATCTAAAAATATTATAAAAATAAATTTAAGTTATTTATAATATTTTTTATATTTTGTAATACTAATAAATTTTTCAAATATTCTTTATAGTAATAGTTTAAGGATAAATGAACATGGGGCCCTTCATACTTGATGGTAGGAAGGATATTTTAGCTATTTAATTAGTAAAGTAAGAACACCCTAGTCACGTATAAGGACATGTGTCGGGTGTATCTATTAAAAATTATGTAGTTTTTTATTACTTATTTGAGGGAGGAATTATATAAGGTAAATGACTCTTTCAAAGCTAAATTTTGGGAGATGGAATAGATGATAGAGTATAGGATTATATAATTGATATAATTTATGTTTTCAAACATTTAGAAATAATTTTATCTTGTATATCCCACTCCTCCTCCTCCTCCATAGTTGTTCATCTACTTTAAGTTATATATTGAGGATCTTCGGTATCGTGTTGTAATATATGGGATCATAAATTATATTAGGGATACATTACATCATCATTATATTAATATTTATTAGCTTAGGGTAATGATACATGGTATTATAGATGCATCATTTGGATTATTATTCCATACCAATGAGGTTTCTATAGCTGTATAGAGTGTTAGGTATTTTTTACTTTGGACATCTAGACTTGTATGATAACTTACCTATGAGATATTCATAGATTATATCATTTATTTAATATTGTTATTAAAATTATTCTATTATTTTAATATATATTTTTTCTTGGAATACTATAAATTTAAAGGCAAGCTATATAAAAACAACAACATGCTAAGCCCCTTCAAATTCACATACTACTTGTTCTGAAGAACTTTATAAATTATCATGGTATGTATTTATGTTGTTGGATGTTTATGATCTGATAATTATTATTGATGTATGTGGGTGTGATTTTATAATTATTATTTCTAAGAAATATATCTTGGATCTTTTAGTTATAGATATGTTAGGCCTTACAGTGCTGAAAGTCATTCCCGTGTAAGTATTTTATCATATTTCTTTCAATTATATCAATTTTATATAATGTACTACCTATGTTTGTTTTTTATTAAGTATATTCATATAATTTGTATTCAATATTATATGATGTAATTTTATGGGTTCATAGACCTTTAATTCATTTCTCTAAAAATGAGGATAATGTGTGATTGAGAAAGAGCCGAATATGTTTCTCAAATATTTCAGAATGAGGTAATTAAGTGTTGGATTATTATTTATCTTAAAAAGTATGAAACATTTATTTCATTATAGTGTATAATTTATCTTAATTAAATAAAAAATCATATTATATTTTTATATATCGGTGATCATTGGATGTTGTGTGTTTTTCCCCATAAGAAAACATCATTTACCGATTTTTCTTCATACATGGTGACATGTGATGCAACTTTAAAGTGGCATTAGAGATGTAAGTTTGATTATTTTAATAATTATATATTATAATAACTTTTTATGTTATTTCATACTTCTTATCATTTTCAAATAAGGCATGGAATAACTATCATTGTTTAGTAAGAATAAGGGAAGAAAATATCTATTATGTGTGTGTAAATGTGACTCATTTTATAAGTATTATAATTCAACAAATAATTAAAATGTTATTTTCAATTGATAACTTATTTTTAAATATAATTTTCATCTTCAAAAATGAGGAGTCAAATATGGGTATTATGTGCTAAGATTTATGTTTAAAATAATTATATCTAGTACAATTACATCTTTCAATAATGTTAGGTTTTATTATCTCTTTTACTTTGATTTATCATATCATTATATTGAGTTTTAATAGTGAATAGGTTCTTTTTAATTTGTAAATTTTTAATGATCCTTGATCATATTATGAGAATGAGATAAATCATCTTTGGAGAGTATGGGATGATTATTTCACAAATTTCATTCAGTTCTAATTTATATCTTTATATTTAAAATGTATATTTTATATTTTAACTATGAAATTTTAAAATTGTTATAGTTGTAACCATTTTTTGATACAAATAGTATTAAATAATTGTAATTCATGTTTTACTATTGAATTTTTTTTATTATGTTATTGTAGTTTTCTTTTATTACATGTTTTGATATAGTAGTTTTAATTAAATTTAATTTTAAAAAATATATTTCATGCCAGTTATTTTATAACCAACATGGAAAGTGTCTAGATTTTTCATTTTAGAGTTGTTTTCAACATAATTTAAAATAAATGATGTAAATAAATTATTTACAAAATCTCTTACATTATGTCTCATTATAACCAATGTTAAAAATAAAAATGAAAATAAGCTAAAAACCCTTTTATACACTACTGCCTGAATTTATTTTTATTATTAATTTTATTATTTAATATATTATTATTTTCTAATTTTTGTCTAATTTTTATTAGTTTTAATTATAAATGGCGAGAATATATTATTTATGAGTTTGTTGAATTTTTCAAGAATTTTGAAATAAATACAAATTGAATTTTTAAGAAAATGATGATGTGTAAGACTTGTTCACACAAATGATTGAGCCCACTTTTTGTGTGTTGTATTTTTTATTAGTGATCATAGAGAAACAATGAATCTTGATTTCAATATGGAATTTGAATTAGAGTGAAGATGAATATCATGGAATTTGGTTGAAGTAACCAAGAATGTTAAGAAGTGGCATTCCCAAGAATGTTTCCATTTTGTATTAATTAAATGAATATTATAATGTGCATCTTATAAGTTGGTTTGAAGTTGTTTATCATTTCTCATATAAAAAAGAGAAGACCTTGACTTTAGATTTTTATAGATTCATTTACATTAATGGAAGACTATATTTAAAGTATTTTAGTTCTACCATATGGTTTCAAGATTAAAGAATCCAAGATTTTTTTAGAAATTATTTAGATGAAATTGAGGAAGCTTAAAAAGAAAGTTTCAAGTTGAGTTGATTCTATTTGAAGGTTATTCTGAATTTTAAGTTTATTTTTTTATTTGATTTTATATAAAAGGAATTATAAATTTATAATATTATTTTACTCTTGTGAAGTGGTGGACTTCCTAAGTTTTCAAAGACATTTGAAATAAAAAATTGGCTAACTCAAATCCAGCTACACACCTAACAATCAGGTCATCACAAGGATAGCTAGATAAGACCAAAGGTGGATACATCCTTGAGTAGAATAGAGGAGTCATAGAGCCCGCATGGGGTGGATCAGGGGAAATAGGATAAGAGCTACCATGTAGGGTGTCACAGTAGACCCATTGGGCATAGATTCAATAAAGGATTTGTTTGGTTGGTCCATGGAACATGCATTCTTATAAACAAGATTCTACCCCCAATGAATTTTCTATGTGGGACTCGTGAAATTTTTTTACTATTAATATTTGGAATCTATGTTATTATCGAGAAAAAACAACATTGTGTACTTCATCATCTTCCTCATGTGACCAATTACGTGACATGCAGATATTTTCTCTTATTGTGATTTACCATTAAAGCTATAGATAATCTTGAGTTGTGATCTCATAATTCATATGGGATCTTGTGAATAATATTATAAGTATCTTCACACAATAGAGAATATTATAGTGAATAAGTGGAAGTTATCATGTATGCATATGTTGTTTACGTATTGGAATAAAATTGAGAAGTTTAGAGTATCGAAAGTGGATTTCATATGATATAGATGAACTTTATATGAAAATAAGTATTTATATTAAAGGGTTTTGTGTATTAAAGGTATAGTAAGATTTTATATATGGTTTTAGTTTTTTATGAAATATGAGCTTCATATGAGAGGTGAAATCTTATATGAAAGGAATTAATCTTTCGTATGAAAGGAAGAACTTCATATGAAATAAAATCCTTGTATAAAAGAGTTTCATATGAAAGATGAAATTTATATGAAACCCTTATAAAAATTAGACTCTGAGTTTTATATTAGGATGGAAAATTATTGAAATAAGAAGAATGGATCTGATGATGCAATGAAAGTTGATCCTCATGGACATAAATATCACAATGATTTTTATCATAATTTTATCATGTGGTAAACAAATAAGGTTCCATGAACATGAATATTATATTTATGAATACATGAATATATAGATACTATTTTCAATATGGTCTGTTTAATAGAAATAAGAATAATATGTAGAGAATGGTGATGGGTTTTGAAGGAAGGAGAATCAGCATAGATTTTTCCTGACTGTATAAAACTATAGATTTTTGTGAGGTGAAGTGGATTATATAGAGGTTTATAAGGCCATTTTAATTATTACTTGTCATAGATTCCAATTATTCAAGAATTTTTATAAAGGCTTAATAATCAGGGTATTTTAAATGATGAGATTTATAGAATATTCAAAATTATGTATTCACGTGGTATAGTGAATACACGGATAAGGAGAAAGTGGAAGAGAATAATCGATGTTATTATCCATCATATATATACTTTTCAAGTTGAAGAATAAAAAATATAAAGGATATCTGATATTTTCCTGATATGAATATACTTGAAGTAATGAATTGTAAGGGCCCAGTTTTTCTTGATCCCTTTGTGAGTTTTGGGTGTTGGATATGTCGAAGGAGGAGTTGGAGAGAGGGAGATGTTGTTAGTGCTAAAATTATTACTAGTGGTAGGTAAGTCACGATGTGATAGTGTGAATCATAGTATGAGGGATTTCAATTGAATTAGATAATTTGATAAGGCTATGAATGAGTGAGATTTTGAGGATTTATAGTGTGAATTCAAGATCTTTGATGGATATAAATACTTCAAAGTGTGGTAACTTGTACTATGTCATGATTTGATATTTTCATGAACAATCATAGCATGGATATGGTATGTCATTCTATGAACATTTGTTTTCCATCTAGGTATAAATCTAGCAGTCCCCTTGATTTCTATGAAATCACTTCATTTTCTCTCAAACTATCAGTGATCATAGGTGAATTTTTATAGACTCTTAAGATCCCTTCGATAGTTTTTACTCCCTAGCTTCATATAATTGAGAATTCATTGTTTTGGGTGAGTTTATTCCTCTTTTATTCTTGTTTTATTCTCTTATTTTAACTGAATAAAGTTGTGATTGTGGGAATATTTCATTGGGTGATGTTGTGGTGAGTAGATAATGTTTTTGGTTGTGTTCCATATTATTGAGGTTTCTTTCATGTGATTTGGGCCTCAAGATCATCTCTTCTCTATATTGTGCTTTCTTAACAATCATTAAAACTTCCCATTGAGGTAGATGATTCGTTACTTATCCTTTTTATATGAAAGTTTAGGGGTATCATGATTAGGTTTCTTTTTCTAAATGGTGAAATTGGCCTAAAAAGATAATAACTATATTAAATAACGATGTGCTTGAAATTGGTTAAACAACATAAAGCTAGTTAATATGAAATTGTTAATGAAATAGGCATGTAAATTGATTACCATTATTCCTTGAAATTATTTTTATATGGAAGTATTGCTTGAATCATGTTAATGGTTGATTTATAACTTTTGATAGCTATTGATGATGGGTTTATTATTACTAAAACTTGTGCATAATTAATTAGTTAATTAAATATGTTAATTAAAAGGTTGTTTGTTGAAGATAAATTCTTGGGATTGAGTGATCCTATCTTTTATTATTAAAGGATTATATTCTTGGGAATTATATCCTTAGTTTCCCCTTGATTGTTTCATGGTTAAAATACTTTTTTCTATATATGTGTGTTCTAGGATGATATAACCTTGTTTTATTTGATGTGTGGGTTTTAGTATGGATAGGATAGGTGGTATAAGGTTAGAGTGGGGATTTCTTTTAACTATTTTGCTGATATGGGATTTATGAGGGGATATATGGCACAAGTTGAGAGATGGTATTACCTTCTGTTAGGTTATTGTGTTGGGTTATTTATTTGGATGATGGGTATGGGTTGATATTTGGGATTTCCTAACTTGCTTAATGTGTGATTTTGATTGCTATTTTGTATGATAGTTTTTATCATGACTTCCAACTACCAATTGCAGTTAGCTTAATTCACTACAAGTTCATCTACTTATAGTGGATTAGGATGAGTCATAGATTATCAAAATTATGGAATGGTAAGGAAATAATAATAATTAACACATGGTATTGGTGTGATTGATAATAGTAATGATATATATTAAATAACCGAAACCATGGGATGGTTGAATTAAATGCTCTGAGAGCATGGGATGGAAATCTTGAAATTGTAATGTGAAATATAAGTCAAGTTATCTTGTAATGGAATGAATTGATTAAACTATAATTTCTAATCAGGGTTTAGTGAATTAATAGTGATTTTCATAATTATAAAGTAAAGATGTTGATCTTGATGCTTGTATGGAATCTTGTTTCTTAAGCCTCAATAGTGGCAATAAGGTGTTAGGTGGGGTGATAACTTCATATGATTATAAGTCTAGATAGTTTCCTTTAGTGTGGTTGTACGTTATATTGTTCTATATTTTCTGATTTCATATGCTTCACTACCTGAGTCAAGTGGGTAGCTAATGCCCGAAGGTTTTGGGTATGTTTTTCTTCCCCAACATCTAAGTTAGTAAGGAAATGAATGGTTGACTTCTCTCTCTTCCCCATTATTCTTATGGTGTTTCATGAAGTATATCCATATCCATTCTATAATGGATTAAGAAATAGGGTATGTTTCTACATGGGTTGTGATGGATCTTGTTTTTACTATACTCTTATATATAGGTTTTATCGATTTAAGGTTATATAACCTGCTTGTATTTGGTCATGGTGGCTGTGGATTCTCACAAGTGTGCATGCATGGACAATAGTGGATTCAGGTATAATTCATGATTCATGGGTTGTGATGGATTTTATTCTTACTTATTGATTATGTATGAGGTTATGATGAGCTGAATAGAATGCAAAATGAGATTTTTTTTGTATGCATGGGATGCAAGATTACCCATTGGAGGGGTTATAGCATGGGATGTTTTCCATTAGGATGTGAGAGTGAAAAAATAGTGGAGAAGTGGAATCAGTGTACCTTTAATCTATATATTATTTTGATATTATGTTACCTATTATTATTAATTTCTTTATAATTGATTCATAGTGAGGATGGAATATAGTTTTACCTCCTTATGTTGAGAGTTGGCTTCATTTTTTTATTCATTGGGATTTAGTGTGCTTATTTAACATTTTTCATGAGAGGTTCCAGGGTGGATCTTACTAAGTATTTCTATATTATCACCCTGTGTATATATAAACTATTTTTTAGGTTCATAGTATCTAGTTGGGAATCGATCTTGGAATTATTAGCTTGAAGAGTTTTTTTAGGAGTTTCTAGAGTTTGTGGTCACTAACTGGGATTTTTTTTGGTTTTTTCAGTTTATTCTGCTTTGTATGACATTACATTCATATATTTAGATTTATTATTTATTATTCTTGGTGTTTATTAGTGGATCTCACTCTATAAATTATCCTTAAATTTATATAAATAAGGAAATTTCTACCATTATATTAATTTTATACCCTTGATGTTAGTCACTATCCTGTAGCATATTGGGGGGGCTTCAGGGATCACTCCCTCTCTTTACTACCAACCTAGGATAGGTAAAAAAAGGGGGGAATGAAAAAAATATAGTTGAGAATACCTGACACATCTTATATTTACATGTCAAATAAACAGAGGGAAGTGATCTAGTGTATATTTTGTTGCACTGAAAAAAAAAATAGAGGTTTTGCAGTCTAGTTTGTGCAAAAAGTGTCTTGATTTTATGAAAGAGAAGAATAAGAAGAAATATAATCATTTCAATTATCTATTGTGAAGAACAAAAATTTGGTTTGTTCACTACTATGTATAAAAAATAATAACGATAAGTGTTTCTTTCATGTTGTTGTGCAAGTAAGAGAAGAATAAGAAGAGCATGTAGCACATTAAAAACTTATAGAGACTGTATTAGTGAAAGAATTTATTTTTATTTTTAGACACTTGATTGTACACTATATAGAGGTAGTATAAAGACATTGTAGGATTAATATACACTTTCAGGAGATGTGTAACATGAGTGTTGAATAATTCCTACTCATTTGTAATCAAAAGTTGATACTAGAGGGTTGTGTGGTCATGGATTTTTTTTAGATCACACCAAGTAATAGCCTCTCATTTTAAAAGGTGAACCTTGTAAATTTTATGTCCTCTTATGTGTGTGTGTTCATATTTGTTTCATGAAAAAATAAAGGTAAGAAGATAGAATGAGAGATCCATTCACCTAAGAGTTAAGTGGTAAAAGTAAAGGGATAAAAAGATTTAAATTGTATAAAAAGTCATCAATATTGATTCACCTTACCTCTCAATGTTAAACATGTACCTAATCAGTCCTCTTAATTGGTATCATGGACATGTTTTCCTTTAATTGGATTCACTATTTTTGAAGTTGTTCCCATTTTTAAGATTTTAGTATCTTTCTAGACTTATATTGAACTATATTTTTGTTAAATATTTATCTATTTCTGAGTAAAATTTTATCTCTACTAAGAATATATTGAATAGGAAAAATAAAGAGAAGAATAAATTAAATAAGGCATCCCTATTTTCCAAATAAAATAATGTTTTAGTTTCTCTATGTTGTGATAGTAAAGAATACGTATCAAATTTTAATAGAGAATAAATTTTGGTTCAAACTACCACCATGGTGATAAAAAAATGTCTACCTTAGAAGAAGAAAATTAATTAGCTGATCGTGCAATATCTAAAAATTATTACTTAAACTATCCTCAAGAAGATCCAAGCATCAGTGGGGATGATCATAAATCTAAGTGTTCTCAACAAATATTAATTAATGGGTTAAAATATATGTTTCATTTTTTCCAAAGAAATAGTTTATTTTATTTATATAATTTTTGAAATAAAGAAGGAAGATATCACCTGGCTTTAAGGAGAAGTAGATAACATGGAGAAATTATTTAAGGAAAATTTATTATCATATATTAATCTCTCCAAAAAAAGTTAGATCCAAAGAAGGAATTAATGCGAAACTTAAATAAAGGTCATCCAAATTTTAAATTTAATTTATTAATACCATTCAAAAATGATGAAATAGAAAATAATATTGAAGATAAATTCCATGCATGTGAATCAAATATAAAAAATAGATTTGATGTTAAGAATATATAATTGGAAGTTAAAACAAAGAAGATCAGAGAGCTTGACACATTATTATAATAAAATTTTCGAATGTATGATGATTATTTTAGAATAATTAAGAAGTATTTTGAACTCAAGTTGATGTCAATTGAAGAAGAGAAAATTACACTTAACTTAAAGTGTCATAAGCATGAGGTAAAATTAGTAAATCTGGAAATTACTAAAACTATGTATTCATAAGAAGTAGCTGAAATAATTTATTTTACCATACATATTTTTAAGAAATATTATTATTATAAAAGACTTATAACTGGTGTAAAAAATATATTTATATCATCATATGATCATTCTTAGTTAGCTTTACAAGAATAACTACCATCCATTTTAAATTAAAATGTTTTTACTAAATCTATTTCTGTAAACAATGTAGGTTTAAAATATTAATATGTATAAAAAGGGATAATGATAAATCATGAGAAGCATGTCACTATATTAATGTAAGATGAAGGAATGTGTATGAGAGACGGTTCCCTAAGTAAAACTCAAATAGTTGATGAAAATTCCCAAAAATATCATGCTCTTAATTCTAAAAAATATAGAAAACTTATTTTCCAAAGAATAAAGTCAAAGTTTATAGGGAATTTTTGGTGTTGTAACATGTTTGGTCATAGAGCATTAAATTTTTGGAATAGTCTATCAAATTATTAAATTTAAAGAAAACCCATTTTAGGAGATTAAAGCCTGAGAATAAGAAATATCCATGAATGAAAGGGGAAAACTGTATACTATAAATAGGTTTGAAATGATTTGAAATATATTTGGTTGTCGTAATGGTTATGTTCAGAGAGATAGTTCATAATCATCTAATAATGTATTAAAAAAATAGATAGATAAATCCAAAAAAAATTAAAGAATAAAAGTAGTAAGTTGGACTAAGTAAATCTTCAAGATAATAAAGATGAAAACATTATTCTTAAGAAGATTTCCAAGAATATGGGTGAGAAATCCTTGGGAAACGGACCTAAGAAGTTAAAGAGAAGTGTTTTATCTAAAGGAAATAATGGGGTAAAAATAATCCTCAATATTCCATGTATAAATTTTAAAAAATGTTGTATGTGTATGAAAATAGTGTATGGTTATTTATCTAGTATATTTGGAAAATGAAATAAATCTAGAAGAAGAACAAGTGAATACTAGTGGTAAATGGAAAGAGAATATTCCATGTTAAGAAGATGAATTCCATGATAGGTTGTCAAAAAATGACAATACTAGAGTTTCAAAAGAATTGTGTGGGTGGTGTAACAATGTTGGAAAAACTACTAAATATTAATTAATAATACTAATATAATAATAAGAAGCCTTAAAAATAATTAAAATTTCATTAGGTATAAAGGCTTGTGAAAATAAAAGTATTCCACACAAAAAAAATAAAGTAGTGAAGTGTTCCATGTTTTTCAAAGAAAAATAAAATCTAAAAACCAGATGTTCAAGCATGAAGGTTGGAGAAAATAGAGAAATTCAGTTGATAAAATTTTCTCAGGTTTGTTGTTTACATTGAGGAATAATAATTTCCATCTTATTCACTATCATTTTTATTGTATTTGTGTGATTACAATATAGATAATTTAATGTGAAGCATATGATTTTAGGGAGTGCCTAAGAAGAAGTGAAATATATCAACAAATGATAGTAAAATGAAGAATAAACCCTCTTGGAATGATCTATCAATTGATATACTAAAGAATATGTGTTAATGAAAAGGTCATCCTTAATGAAGATGGGAAAGTTGTTAAAGTTGGATATCAAGGTGAAGATGCATATCTTAACATTGATCTAACACTTAGTACTCTTAAAGAAGTATATTAGTCTTGATTAAGAGAATTGAAGCATCTCATTGAGGGGGTATATGTAAATAAAGGTTTAATAAGCTATTATAAGTATTACTTCGTAAAAATCTGAATTTCTAGAATGTTATTGAAAAGGTATGATTTTATATTCTCTCATAATTGGTTAAAAAAATAAAATATTAAATTGTTTTTAATAATTGATATAGAAGTGAACATTTTATTAAGATCTATGGCTAATTTCTAAAATTAAATACTACTATTTGTACTTTAATGTTTGGAGCTGTGTGTTGAAGTGAGTTAAATAAATTCTGGTTTAAATAATTCATGATATTCTTTATAAAAATTTGTATCAATTAATTGTCTCATTTTTAAAATAGTTATATGGCTCATAAGGAAGGTAATGAGAAGTTTTATTTAAATTAGTTTTAAATTATTTTATCATGGAATAATTTTCCATCTAAATAAAACACTATTATTTTCTACACTGAGTGTGGCTCATTTAGACTTAGAGTGGAATGGTTGATGGAAAAGTTCTTAATTATTAGTTGGTACCATCCTCTCTTAATTACTTTGCATTTAATTGATAATAAGGGGGAGAAGAAAATTCAAGGTTCATAAGAAGTGGGAGAGATAAAAAGATGATGTTTGAGAAATAAGTGAGAAATGGGATATATATATATATATATATATATATATATTGGCATATCATTCTAGTGGGTGTTTAAAAAAATATAAATGGGAGTGGGGATAATCCCACTTTGTGTGTGTTTTATTTTTTGTCAATGATCATGTAGAATCGATGAATATTCATATTGATATGGAATTGAAATTGGAGTGAAGTATATGGTCTTGGAATATGGTTAAAGAACTCTATCATGCTAAGAATAAGTATTCCCAAGTATGTAGTCATTTTATATTAAGTAAATAATGATTGCAATTCACATCTTGGAATTTGGTTTGAAGTTACTTGTTATTTATTATATGGAAATGAGAAGACCTTTCCTTAAGAGTTTTGGAGATCCATTTACATTGAAGTAAAAATATGTTTGAAGTATTTTAGTTATATCCTGTGGTTGTAAGCTTAAAGTTACCAAGATTATGTTTGAAATTACTTAGATGAAGTTTATAAATCTTAAAAAGAAAGTTATAGGTTGAGTTGATTCCATTTTCAGGATTTTATGAATTTCAAGTTATTTTGGTGAGTTGATTTTATGACAAGGAATTAGAACATCATAAGAGTCTTCAAATCCTATAAAGTGGTTAGTTATCTAAGTTTTTAAAGGAATTTAAAATAAAAAAGTATCTAATTCAAAGTTTGATACATGCTCAAGAATCTAGGACATCATAGGGATAGCTGACCAAGATCAAACGTGGATCCATCCTTAATAAGCATAGAGGAGGCATAGATCTTACACAGGGTAACATAAGACTAAGAGGAGTAGAGTTACTTTGCGGGGCATCTTGACAAACCTACTGAGTAGGGAGGATCTAAGGTATTTGTTCATCCTATCCATGGAGCATGCATGATTATAAATAAATGGTCACCCATACACCTAAATAATTTTTGATGTGGGACTCATGAAAAAGTTCTATCTTTCACATTTTAAATTCACATGAATATTGAGTAGAAACAACATTGTTTCCTTTATCATCTTCCTCATGCAACCAATAACATTCCATGTCAGTATTTTCTCCTATAGTGTTCTACCATTAAATTCAATGAAAGTCGTGATTTTAAATCTCATGATTTATATGAGATCTTGTGAATAATATAATAATAATCTTTATGAATTGATAATATTATAATTAATAAGTATAATTTATCATTCATACATAAGCTATTTACATGTCGGGAGAAGATTGGGAAGATAAGGGTACCAAAAGTGGATTTCACATGAGAAAGATGAACTTCATATGAAAAAAATATTTTTGTATGAAATGGTTCAGTGCATGAAATGTAGAGGAAGATCATATGAAAGGTTTCAGTTTCATATGAAATTTGAGCTTTATATGAGAGGTGAAATATCATATGAAATGAATTGAGATTTCATATGAAAGGTAGATTTTTGTATGAATGAAAATCCTTATATTAAAGAGTTTCATATGAAATATGAACTTCATGTCTTCATATGAAACACTTATAAAAATGAGAATCTAAAGTTTCTATAAATATGGGGGTATTATTAAAAAATATTAATGGATCTAAGAATTCTATGCAAGATTATCCTTATAGGCATAAATATCATAATGATGTTTATCGAGATTATAGAAAGTGATGAATAAGGAATGTTTCAAAACCAATACTTTTATATGAATGAATAAATTCATACATAGAGACTATTTTCAATATGAGCATATTTTGTAGAAAGAAGGATAATACATAGAGAATGGTGATAGGTTTTGAAGGAAGAATAAGACACATGGATTTTTCATATCAGAATGTAATTATAGACAATTTTGAGGAAAAATATTTTATTAAAAGGTTTATAAAGACACAATAATTATTAATTATCATGGATGATAATTCTTCTATAATTTCTATAAAAGTAAAATAATTAGGGTATTTTAAATACTAATATTTGTGTAAAATTCAAAATTATATATTTATGAAGTATAATAAATACAAAAACAACCATAAATTAGGTGGAAGAGAATAATTAACATTATTATCCATTATATATGTGATTTTTAGGTCAAAGAAGAAAAAATATGAAGGATATTTGATATTTTTCCTGATTTGAATGTCCTTAAAGTATTGAACATAATAGAGAATACCAGACACTGCTTATATTTTATAGAATCCCTATGTGTCAAATAAACTGAGGGAAGATATCCACTACATTACATTGAATAAGAAGAGGAAGTGGAAGGAAGAGAAAGGTTTTGTAGTCCAGTTTACACAAAAATAAGTGTCTTGAATTTGTGCAAGAGAAGAATGGGAGGAGAAACATTTCTATTTGTTGTTGTGAATAAGAAGAAGAGGGTGTGTGTATTGAATTTCATATAAAATAAGAAGGTTAAGTGTTGATTTCATGTAATTGTGCAAGTAATAGAAGAATAAGAATACCAGATAGCACATCAATAACTTGGAGAGTATATATTAGTGAAATACTTTATTATTATTGATAGACACTTGATTTTACACTGTCAAGAGGTAGAATAAAGACCCAATGGGATACTATTAAAATGTGGGATACAATACACGCTATTAGCAAATGTATAATATGAGTTTTGAATAATTTTTTCTAATTTATTCTCATAGGTTGATACTAGTGGGTTTTTTGATTGTGGGTTTTTCCAGATTATACAGAGGACTAGACTTTCATTTTAAAAGGTTACCCTTATAAATATATTTTCCTCTTGTGTTTGTGTGTGTGTGTTCAGATGTGTTGCAATAAAAAATTAAGGTAAGAATAGATAATGGTAGATCTATTTACATAACAATTCATAGGTAAAAAATAAAGGGATAAAAATATTTTAATTGGATAAAAAGTCACCAGAACTGATTCACCCCCCCCCCTCTTAGTGTTGAACATATCCCTAATCATTCCTCTCAATTCGTATCAGATTCGAGTTAAACTTTGAATGGATTATCTATTTTTTAATTTGTTCACTTTTTTGAAGATTTGAATATCATTCTTTATTTATAATGAAGTTTTAACACCCCAATCTTCCATGGTAAATTTCCCTTTGAATAATACAATAGCTTGTGTTATATGCAACTTCGAGTTCAAACATACCACAACCAATCAAACTAGCTGTTATAAATAGTAATACCCACTTTTTGAAATTTTATAAATTTTATCTTTCAAAATGGACTTCATTTTTAGATTCGGAATATCGAAATTAGCTTAGGGTGAATTTTTTGTATTTTTCTGAAAACTTTCAATTTTTGATGAATAGTGGAAAAACACTGCGTTATTGGTTAAAATTGACTTTTTATTTAAATAATTAGTTATTTTATTTTAATTTAATTTAGGTCAAAATAGATACATAATACCTATATATGTTCAACGTAATTCATTTGAGTCGTTTTATAATAAGTTTTGATATGTAAAATTTTATCGAACGTTTTACCGTCTTTTACCCACCTCCTAGGAGCATTTGCAAATTCGCATAAAACTTAATTTTACCGCTTTTGTGACTTGAATTTAAAAAATCCGAGAGACACGGTTAATATCAGTAAGTAAAATGTGGTTCAATGAGATGAAAATAATTTTTGGTGAATAGTAACTTTTTACTTTTATTTACCACGGTTAAAAGTAATAGGGTAATTAAGGGTAAAAATGATATCATAATTACCCTAACACATGTCCTAATTCTATTTTATAAGTGTAATTCGACCAAAAAAAATCTTAGGAATGAAATATTATCCCATTTGGTCCACTTGGATTAGATTAGGACATTTGTTATTATTTTATTTAAAGAAGAGTTAAAAGAGTTAAAATCAAAGTTCAATAACTAAACCATTTTTAATATAGAGTTATACATAAGATAAATTTAACTATAAATATTCATTAGAAATATAAAAATATTTCCCACATAATATTATTTTATTTATAACTTTTAGACATTAAATAATTAAATTTATTTATGACACGATGATGATGCAGTAATTACCTTATTAATGAAATATTAAAATAATTGATATTATAAATATCTAAATAAATATAATTTGAGAATTTTAATGAATTCCAATAATTTTTTAAGTTAATATGACATTTTAGGGTTGATTAAATAAATTTTTTTTAATTAATAATGATGTTATGAATTTAACAAAAACAAAATACCAAATAGTGTCAAAATTGACATAAAAGAGTTTTTAAAACAAATATTATATTATTAATTTATATTCTATTTGTAAAAATATAAGGTTAGGTAAAAGGGCTTAAATAATATTATATATTTCATTAATGAACCACTTTAGGTTATCTTGGAATTTTATAGTAATTTTATTAACCATATAATATAAAAATACAAAGAGACATGGTAAATGTCAAACTATTTAACTAAGAGTTAAATCTAAAAGATAAGGTTAATATGATGACCTAAACCTATCTAAAACCTGTTTTTTGAGTGTTTTTCGACCCATCCCCACATTATACTTTAAATAATTCATTTTGGAGCCATTATAAACCGAAAATTATTTTATTATAAAATAATATTTCAAGCTTTTCCTAAAGTGACCTTCACCTCTCTTATAAAAGGGAACTTCCCCTTCTCTAAAATTCACACCTTCAAAGCCATTTGGATCGACCAAACCCTAGCCAAATATCCTTCCAACTGTCCTAACTTAATCCTATAGGCCTTCCTTTAGTCATAAATTCAACCTAGGGATCCCTTTTGATCAAATCAAAAGAAAGAACCCAAAGAAGAGGTAAATATTTCATCACCTCTTTCAAGTTCTTTTCTTCTTCCACTTCCTCTTTATTTGTTGTTTCCATTATAAAATAATAACTTCAGTATATTCTATATACTTTGATGTTATTATAAAAATGGTAAACCCATGTTCATTATTTTATCCATCCTATAAATGACAAAGTCACCATATGTGCGTACGTACGGATTACCTTCTCCACGTCGTGGTGTAGTTTGTTATTCAAACACTTCATCATTTGGATGGGTATAATAATGAGTATAAATGATTTAAATAATAAATATAAAATTATAATTATTCTTTATATATGATATACCATCCAATTATATACGATTTTAATATCAAAAGAATGATATTGTCACTCGTGCGTACGTACGGATTACCGTCTCCATGAACGCGATGAGATTCATTCCCCATCATATCCATTCAAGACTAATTTTCATTTGATGATTAAAAATATAATTTTTAAAGACTTAATATCATTATGAATATGAATAATATACATCCTATACATAACAAACATTACTTACATAACAAATCATATAAAGTAAAAAGAATCAGTTAACACCCAAAACGATGATACTGCTGAAATATCATTAACAAAGCAATATTAGAAGATCATATATGATATCATATTAATGTATATGGTTCTTGTATAATTTAATAACAATTATTTCACCATTATACAGGAGTTTAACCTACCATATACCAAGGAGAAGTACAAGGTAAGGGTTAATTTCACAATCTCTTTATTATCCGAGGTTGTTTTTACGTAAGTATCTACTGGGACCTCTTTATCATTCACATCCATGTTTTCTAAAAAATGTATTTCAAAAAAAATTACTATTTAATAGAAAATTTTTTTAAGTCATTTATACCCTTATTTGACCTTATATGCTTTGAAATTAATCTTTCTTTCATTTTCCAAACAAGGTACTTTATGACCTTTTCAACAAAATTAAGGTAAGAATGTCTTTTTTTAACTTATACGGCAGGTGCGGCTATTTTCTACCATTATAACATTGTTTAATATTCCCATACAATATTATAATAATATTTTCAAAATAAATGTTTTCTTTTATAATTATATTACTTTTAAATTATTTCAAAATAGAAAGACATATTTCTTTAAAAAAAGTTTTGATTTCATATATGTCAAAATCCTTTGATGGATTTTAAGCTTGTTTGAACTTGATTTATTATGATACAAAACTTACATATTATATTGAAGGTTTTGTGATATGTTTGAATTTTTATGTGTTATTTTTATACCATTAATGGTTTATGGATAAATTATTGACATTTCATATGCTAGTTTTAAGATGAATGTTTATATTATGTTTAAACCTTTTCATATGAGGAATGTATTGGACTTAGTAAGTGATGGGTGGAGCCCGCTATAGCTCCTCGATGGATCGGTGGGTATCATGAGACAAACTAGTGTCTTGGAACAAGGCCTTGAAAAAATCTTATTTGTATTCTTGGCACAAGGCCTTGACTATGTGGTTATGAAGTTTGGCATTATGCATTCCATCATTATGAAAGTGGCTATTGATATTGCATGTGATTATTCGACTAATAGAATATCCAAGTGAATAAGTAAATGGAATTATTTGATTTTATCTTTTCCATATTATGCTAAAGTTCAAGTCTAAAAGGCCTTTGTTTTAGTATTACATTGCCTTAAATTTTTATGCATATTTGTGAAAGTTTCTGCTATATTGTTATTCTTACTGAGCATCTGAGCTCACCCCTTTCTATGTTTTATTTTTTCCAGGATGCGAAGAAGTATATTATGAATAACCTGTAGGGATAGTCTAAGGGATATGAGTGTGTCCTATAGAGAATATTTTGTTGTAGTTTTTCATTTTATAATGTAATGTAAAACTTATGAATGTATCTAGTATTTCCAAGGCTACTAAACTGATCAGTCTTTCGAGATTTGATCCCTTGTGATCGTGCCAATTTTATGTAATAATGCACCGACTCTGGGTAACTAGGGTTGGGGCGTTACATAAGTGTATTTTTAGTAAATACTTGTCTATTTCTAAGTATAATTCTATCTCTACCAAGATTATGTTTAACAAGAAAAAAAAAAAGAAGAATAAGTTTAAAAAGAAATCCCTCTTTTATAAAGAAAAGAAAGTTTTATTTTATCTATGCCATGATAGTAAAGAAATAAAATCTATTTTTAATGGAGAATAAATGGTGGATTAAACTATCACTAAGATGATGGAAAAAAATTCAACCTCAAAAGAAGAAAACCAATTGGGTGATCATGAAGTATCTAAAAATTCTTTTTTAAACTATCCTCGAGAAGAGATGAGCATCAGTGTGTATGATTATATATATATAATTTCTCAAGAAATATTAGACAATGGATTAAAATATATGCTATATTGTTTTCCCAAAGAAATAGTGCCTTTGATTTGTGGGATTTTTGAGATCATGCAGGATGAGATCACCCAAATTGAAGGATAAGTAGATAACTTGGAGAAATTTTTAAAGGAAAAAAGTATTAACATTTATAAATCTCTCCAGAAAAGTTAGATACAAAAGAGAAATTTATGTGGAATCTAAAGAAATGTGTTTTGAATTTTAAATTGAATATCTTAATACCATCCAATAAAATGATGAAATATAGAAGAATCTTAAAGAAATTTTCCATGCATTTGAAACAAATCATAAACCATCATTGATGTCAAGAATGAACAATTGAATGTTAAAAAAAATAATATCAAGGATCTTGACACATTTTTACAAAAAAAATGTTAAATGAATGATGATGAATTTGAAAAAATTAAGAAGGATTTTGAAGACAATTTGATGTTTTTTGAAGATAAGAAAATCACACTTAACCTGAATTTTCTTAAGCTTGAGGTTAAATTATAAAATATAAAAATTACTCAATCCATGTCTTCATAAGAATTATATTAATGAAATTTTATTTCCATTCATATTTTTAGGGGAGAATATTATTCAAAAATACTTATAACCGGTGTAAAAACATCTCAAGGTCATATAACTATCATTCTCTAGAAAACTTAAAGGAGAGATATCGTCTATATTAAATTCAAATGTTTGAATTAAATTTATTTATATAAATAGTATAGGTTTAAAATATAAATATATATAAAAAACAAAAAAGGATAAATGATGATATGCTTATAATTTTGTAAATGGTGTATGGAGGAATGTGTATGAGAGTTGGTTCCCCAAAATAAGCTTAAATAGTTGATAAAAAGATCAAAAAGATAATGATCTCAATTCTGAAAAAATATAGATAGATTTTTTTCCAAAGAATAAAATCATTGTTTTTAGGGAATTTTTGGTTTTGTAATAATTTAGGGTATATAAAATTAGATTTTTGATACAATCTATCATATTTTAAAGTTTAAAGGAATCCCATTTTAATGAGGAGAAATCTTGAGAAGAATGAACATCCATATATTAAAGGGAAAATTTTATATACTAGGAAAATATTTTAAATACTTGGAAATATTTATGGCAATTTCAATGGTTATGGTTACTGAGATGGTGAATTCTCAAATAAGCATATATCAAAAACAAATGGAGACTAAATACCACAAAATTTAAATAAGAAATAAATTAATCTATCCTTGGGACATATTTAAGAGAATTATGATGAAAACATTATTATCAAGAAAATTTCAAAGAATACATGTGAGAAAACATTGGGTAACAAACCCAAGAAGTTAAAGAGAATTATTGTATATAAAGGAACTGATGTGGTGAAAATAATCCTCCATATTCCAACTAGAAATTACAAAAATTCTACCTTTATACCTAAAAATTTTATGGTTATTTGGACAACATATTTGGAAAAATAAAGAAATCTAAAAGAAGAACAAGTAAAACCTAGTGATAACAGAAAAGAGAATATTCCAAATGATGAAGATGGATTTCATGAGAGGTTTTCAAAAAATTATAATCCTAGAGTTTTAGATGAACTATGTGGGAGGTTTAATAAGGCTGGACACATTTCTAAAGATTGTTTAATAATATTTCCAACATAAAAAGAAACCTTAAAAATAACGAGGATTGAATTATTCATAAAAGATTATGAAAATATAAGTATTTTGCATAAATAAATTAGAGTGAATAGTTTCATGATTCCCAAAAGAAAAATAAAATTTGAAAACCATATGTTCAAACATGAAAGATGTATAAAATTGAATAAATTAGTTGAGAAAATCCCCTCAACCTTGTTGTTCACATTAAAGAACAAGAAGTTCCACATTATTCCATATTATTTGTGTTGTATTTGTGTACTTGTAATATAGGTAATTGAAGGTGAATCATATTCTCATAGGGTACTTGAGAATAATTAAAAGTTGTTAAAACTTGATAGGAAGATGAATAAGAGTCCATCTTAGAATGATTTATCAATTAATATTATAAAGAACATTTTTTTATGAAAAGATCATCCTTTATGAAGATGGGTAAGATTTAAAAGGTAGAAAACAAGCTGAATATACCCATATTAATATTGATATAATATTTAGTACTCTTAGAGAAGTTTATTAGTCTTTATAAAGATAATTAGAGTGTATCCTTGAGGGTGATACAAGTGGATAAAGGTTTGAGAATCTTCCATAAGTATTACTTCCTACAAATCTGAATTTATATAAGGTACTTGAAAAGGTGTCAATGAAAAGGTATGATTTCATATTATCTCATGCTTGGTTTAAAAAATAATATCCTAACATTAACAGGGATAAATTTTTATTAATCAATGATGTGGAAGTTAAAGTTTGAAGAATGTTCAGGTATGATTTCTGAAATTAAATATTTTCATTTGTACTTGAATATTTTTGGCATGTGTTTTGAAGCGAGTGTGAGAAATTCTGGTTGAAATAATTCATAAGATTCTTTATAAAAATTTGTATCAATCAATTATCTCTACCTAAAAACAATTATACCATTCCTTAGTAATGGGATGAGTAGTTTAATTTAAATTGGTTTCATATTATTTTATCATGTACTAGATTTACTTTCTAAATAAAACTCTTATGTTTTCTACATGAAGCATGAATCGTATGGATTTAGAGTGGGATAGTTAGTGGAACATTTCTTAAGTATGAATTGGTACCATCCACTTTTAATTTCTTTTTATTTTATTTTAAATAAGAGGGAGAGAATAAAATGAATGTTTCATGAGAAATCAGGATAGAAAGGGATGATTTTTTATCAAGAAGTGATAAATGAGCTACATATATTGATATATCATTATAGTGGGTATTGAAAAAAAATATAAAGGGTAATTTATTGATCCCACTTTATGTGTGTTGTATTTATTGTCAATGATAATGGAAAAAATAAAAAATCTCGATGTCAATATGGAATTGGAGTTGGAGTGAAGAAGAAGATCTTGGAAGT
Organism: Viscum album; assembly: GCA_963277665.1. Classification (NCBI taxonomy): domain Eukaryota; kingdom Viridiplantae; phylum Streptophyta; class Magnoliopsida; order Santalales; family Viscaceae; genus Viscum; species Viscum album. The sequence continues at coordinate 1,423,269,087 of OY728156.1, read as the reverse complement.
TAGTTGAAGAAATCAATCTTATTAAGAAGTATTCCCGAGCATGTTTATTGGGTATATAGATGTTTATCCAATAATTTCTCATTAAGTTATCATTGATTTTAATGCTTATAAATACCTTAATATATTTTACAAATGAAGTCACTTTGATTGTATTTTAGGTTTATATTTATTTTAATTTTTATTTTAAATTTCCCGAAAATTTTGGAAGTTTGAATTTCATAATATATAATATTATATTTGGGTAAAATTTTATTCTATAAATTACTCTAGTCATTTTGAATATGTATGAAATCATTGTTCAAAAAGTGATATTTCAACCTAATGTTTGTATCTAGCCCCGTGTTTAGAACCTCGTTTTTAAGATGAATGTTATTTTTAAGAACCTAACATTTGATAAAGAATGTCGTGTTTGAGTACCTAACATCACATTTAGAACCCCATGTTTAATTTAAACATTATATTTAGAAACCTAAATTTTTTTAAGGGACCTCACATTCGAGTAAGTAATGGTTGGTATATACCTAACATAAGAAACCTCACATTGATATCATACTTCATGTTCCAAAATTCTATATTTGTAATCAAATGTATGTTTTCAATCATGCTTCTAGATTTATCCTCATGCAGATCAACCCTGCATTGAATCAGTCGTATGTGGGATCTGATTTTTTTGTTATTTCCAAGATTTCTGGTATGATTTCACTAGAGTAAATATCTTGAAAAATTGATTCAAAAACTATTTCAGAATATCTTCATCGACAAACTAATTCATTACTATTTCTAATAGAAGTTATAATTTTTCATGGATGATTAAATTCAAATTTCATACACACTGAGTTTTTTGAAGATCATGATTTATCTTTTTCTTTTTTTTAAAAAAATGACCAAGTATAAATTGAGGTGTTCATTTATTCTCAAATTATTCATTCAGAAAAGATGATCGATAGACTATTGTGTTGTATTGTTGAAGCTCTATGAAAAAGTGATATCTACTTACCTGAAATTATATCGTAATTTTATGTTTATAGAGGAATTTATTTTTTTCTACAACTATTATTGTTATTATTCATGACTTATCTTTTGTAGTTTGTTAAAGCTTTTTACAACTACACTTTGGAGATATATATATTATAATATATTGTTGTGTGTTTTACTACTACTAAGAAGTTGTTTTTCTACTACTAGGTTATCTAAAAATTATCTATATCAACTCAAATATTCTTCTTGAATATATTTCTTTCAATTTATTCATATATTTATATGAATACCTCCTCAATATATTGTTCCATCATTTTTATTTGATTCCTTTAAAAAAGAATTTCTCCAATCAAATGCAATTTATTTTATTTTTTAACACTTGGGTGATTGAGAGTTTTGAGGGCTATTTATTATCCTATTTTAAATCCTTGTAAAAGATTTTTTAATAAGTTGTAGTTTCTTTCAATCAGCCATTAAGACCCCTTGTAAAAGGATATACTAGTTAAAATCATCATGCACGTAGAGAGTGTTGGTAGAGTGGAAAAGGGATATTTGTTCCCTGGACCAATATAAAAATTGTTGTGTCTATTTCTCATATTTTCTATTGCATTATATATTTAAATAAAAGGGAATATCACTTCTTTCTAAGTTACAAAGGGGGTCAATTTTAAATTATTCAATTGTTTTAAAATTGATACAATTCACCCCCCCCCCCTCTTTTTTCTTTTTCACTATTCCAATATAATAATTGGTATAATAAGAGTACTCTATTTAATATTTAATTTATCTCTAAAACACTTGAGTTAAATTTAACACCCTAATTTTTTATGGTATATCTCTTTTTAAATTTAATATCTTCAGTAGCTTACGTTGCACGCAACACCCAGCTTAACCGTACAATGAAATATTATTATAAAAAATTCGTTAAATTAGAAGGAATGAATAGTATTAACCACATTATGAAATTTATATATATTTATATGTTTTTACATTCAACCAATAGATTTTATAGGAAAGTTATAAGAATAAATCCAATTTTAAGCATAAAAAATCTATATTTTTCTAATGGAAGTTTTACCACATTTTGACAGCGCACTTGTTTTAAATATATTTTTTGACACTTTTATATATTATATTTTATAAAATAAACTTATTATTTTAAAGTTAAATATCAAAAAAATTAGATGAATTTTTTTTATTTTCTAACAAGTTTCATGTTTTGATGAATAGTGAAAATACTGAATTTTAATTGAAAAAAACTTTTTCTTCTAAATAATTTATGGTGTTAAATTATAATTTTTATAGGTTTAAAAATATAATTAAATATATTTTATATAATTTAATATAATTTAGTTCATTGGAATCAATTTCACATTGAATTTGGATATAAAAATATTTCAATCTTTTGAACATTTTCACTTTAAAAACTTGTCTTCTCATTCCATTACGGGATTAATTTTATCCAATTATATGTTTTTAATTTTGAAAAATTGATTCCATATTTGGAATAAAAAGGTCCAAATTCAGTAAATAGGTCCCTATCATTTTTGTAAAATGTGAATAGTAACTTTAGTGATTTTTTTTATTTCTACAATTAAGGGTAAAAATAATATTATAAACATTATAAATTGACCCTAAAACTTGCCCCAATTATGTTTTATGAGTTATTTTCATAAATAATCATTAAAGTTTCTAATTTATGACCATTTTTTCATTATTAAGTTATTATGACACTTATAATATTTTATATAAAGAAAAGTCAAAGTTGTCACATTCATGATTTTATTAACTATAAATTTTTTTATATGGTGTGATGCTGAAGGTATATTCTACTATAAATAGTCATTTAAAATCTAAAATTTATATATTTATCATGTTAATTTATTTTAAATTTTTTGGAAAATAAATAATTACCTTAAAGTCTTACACTATAATGATGCAGTAATTGTTTGATTGATAGAAATATCAAATAAGTGATATTAAAAATGTTAAAATAAATAAAATTTGACATAATTAATGTCATCCATGAATTTCATGGAATAACTTGACATATTATAAATTCATTAAAATATTTTTTTTGAAGTTAACTAATGTATTGATTTTTTTTAAAAGTCAATGTCATGAATAGTGTCAAAATTGACATTAATGTTATACTAAAATAAATAATATTTTATTAAATAATAAAAAATCATAGAAAAATAAAATTCTTCCCACTTATTGGGATAATTTTTAAAATGTAATCAATGATCTATTTATGTTTTTTTCCATTTTATGGTAACTATATTATCCCTTAAGAAGTAAAAAAACATGTTGTCGCAGTAAGAGTTAAAGTGATTAAATAATGGTTAAAGTCAAAAGATAAGGGTAATAATATGACTTAAACGTGTCAAAAAAATATGGTTTAAGCTTATTTATACACATACTCATCTTATATTCTAAATATCTCACTATTTATCCATTTTTAATTTAAAATTAATTTATATTAATTTAATATTTTGAGAGTTTCCTAGAGTGCCTCTCACCTCAATTATAAAAGAGAGCCTTCTCCTTGACTTCTTCACACCACTTTGATTCTTATATATTAACCAAACCCTAGAAATTTATCTTCTAAAAATCATTATACAGGTTTTTTATATCCTGTTCTTCCAAAAATATCAACCCTAGATCCCTTAAGAATAGATCTAAAGGGAGTCCTCCGAAAAAGAGGTAATCGTTTTTACCTACTCATTCAAGTTCATTTCTTCATATAATTCCTCTTCATGAGTTTTTTACATGATAAAGTGATAAATATAGTATAATATATATAATTATATGTCATTATGATTATTTTACAACCATATTCCTTGATTTATCTATCCTATGAAAAATGAATGCACCGTGCATGCATGCGTATGACTCATCGTCTCCACATCGTGGTGTAATTTTTTTTCATCACCAATTTAATTGGATGGGTATAATGATATAAATAATGAATATACATAGTAATTATGACATTATATTTATTATTTATAATTAATATATCATCTTATTTCTTACCCTTTTACCATTAAGGGAGTGATATCATCGCTCGTGCATACGTACCGCTTACCATCTCCCCAAAGCGATGTGATTCATTTTCTATGTTCAACATTAAAGAGTGGTTAAAAAAATTATTTAATGATTAGATATGATATTTATTACATTTATATTATTATGTATATGTTGTATATATATACTATACATGATAATCGGTACTTTCAATACAAAATGGGCATGAGAAAACATGGCAATTAACGCTCAAAACAGTGAAATAAATAAAATATTATTAATAAAAGAGTAGTAAATTGTTATAAGGGGTCATATATGATATAATAAATATTAATTTAATTATTAAATAAGTTAATAATATGTTTAAAACCACTATACAGAAGTTTCAGACAAGTACAGAGGAAATCAGACTTAAGGTAAGGGTTAATTTCACAATCTCATTATTATTCGGGGTTATTTATATGTAAGTATTTGTTGAGGAATATTTATCTTCCATATCCATGTTTATTAAAAATGTTTCCCAAAATATTTTTACTATTATTTTATAAATTTAAATTCATTTTTACATATGTTTGAATTTAAACTAAATAGCTTGAAAGGAATCTTTTTGTTGTTTTCCGAACAAGGTTTTTTGTGACTTTTTCATCAAAAGTATGAAAAGAGTGTTTTTTTAACTTATATTTAATTAATGGGTTTTTATAATTTCATGATTCCTTAATTACTTGAATTTTACCTTATAATCATATAATGTTATTTTCAAAGAAAATGTTTTCTTTTATAATTTCATGGCTTTTTAAATAAATGATTTTGAAGTAAAAATGGGTATTTATTTTAATAAATTTTCAATGATTTTATTAGAGTATTTTCATATATTTCAACATCCTTTATTTTATCTTATATATTATTAATATTGATATCTTATGATGTCTCTACCATATTTTATTGAATGGTTTATTATCAGTTTTACTTTGGATGTATTATTTTGATATGATTCATGGTTTATTGTTAAAGTATTCATATTTCAAATACTAGTTTTCCTATATGAATATTTATATTGTTTATGTTTCACCCCTTTCATATGAGGAATTCATTGGAATTATTAAGTAATGTGTGGGTCCCGCTATATCTCCTAGATGCATCAGTAGGTCTCATGAGACAAACTAGTTTGGGTATTGGTTGAGGCCTTTCCCATTTCTGTATGGTGTCTTAGCCAAAGCCTTGATAGTATGTCTATAATGTCTGGCATTATAAATTCCCAAATTATAAGATTATTTATTGATATTGTAGGTTACGAGCATAGTGGAAGTATGCAATGGGCGGTGCCCAATGTGCTTTTTATAGTGTTCAATGATCAATCTGAGATCTACACAAAGATAAACATCATGTTCAATGGAATTGAATCAAAGAAGACAGAAAATATGTGTAACACCCCATGCTTCCACGGTACGTTTCCCTTCGAATAATGCGATAGCGTGTGTTGTACGCAACCTCGAGTTCTAACACACACCACAACTAATTAAACTAGTCGTTGTGAATAGTAATACCTACTTTTTGAAATCATATATATTTTATATTTCAAAATGGACTTCATTTTTGGATTCGGAATATTGAAATTAGCCTAGGGTGAAATTTTGGTACTTTTCGGATAACTTTTATATTTTGATGAATAGTGAAAATTACTAAATTTTAATTAAAAACAACTTTTTTAATCAAAATAATTAATATTGATAAATTATGAATTTGAGTGATTTTAAAGTATATTTAGAATATATTTTTACCATTTAATTTAATGTTTGTCATTGGACATAATTTCACAATTAAATCAGACATAAACAAGTGTCAATCTTTTGATAGTTATTATCTCTTAAAAACACGCTTTTTATTTTAACAACGGGAATTAATTTTAAATTAATTTCTGCCACTTATATGTTTTGAATTTGGAAAAATGGATTACATATTTGGAATCAGGATGTCCAAATTATGTAAATAGTTAACTTTTATTTTTACACATTTTGAATAATTACTGCGGTAAATATTTTATTTACCATGGTTAAAGGGTAAATCCGGTAAATAAGGGTTAAAAAATAATATTATAATAATACAAAATTACCCTAAAACGTGTCCTAACCTTATTGGAGGACACATACCCGACCATGGGCATCATTGGGTCTATTTGGGGACCCCTTAGAGCCACTTGTATGTGGTAGGGACACATTATATTAAAAAAGTTAAAATAAAAATAAAAATGGCATAAGCTTACATCTTTTAGAAGAAAAATTTTTACATAGGGTTATACATGTTGGATTTTAGATTATAAATATTCATTAGAAAGCTAAAAAGATTTCCTACATAATTATATTTTATTTATAATTTTTAGACATCAAATAAGTTAAATTATTAATGACACAATAATGATGCAAATTTTACCTCATTAATAAATCATTTAAATAAATAAGATTATAATGATTAAAATATTATCTAAAACATGTCCAATTCTTATTGGTTGATGTTATTTAGAAAATGAGTCATCTTATCTTCGACCTCAATGATTTTTGGACCATTATAAATCGAATATAATTATATTATAAAGTAATACTTTCACTATTTCCTAAAGAGCCCCTCCTCTCCCTTATAAAAGGAGACCACTTCTACTCATTCCTCACACCTCTCAAGCCACTTGGCTCGTCCAAACCCTGCCCAAATAATCTCCCCACATCCCTCTCCTCCTCCTTTAAGCTTCCCCTTAGGCAGAAAGCATTTCAAGAAGTCCTTTGGTTCCAACCAAAGTGAGTTACCTAAATTAAAGGTAACGATTTCTCTTAAATTATTTTCATTTATTTTGCTTCTCCAACCCCCAAACTCTTTTTATTTACTTTATTTTGTAACAAAACCAGTATCCAAAATATACTAGGATGTTGTTATAAGAAGGATTCAAACTACACATACACACAACTCCATCTAATGGATGATGAACATAATGTTTCTGTGGATGGCAAACTAACACCTCACGAAACGATGATTGTTCAAATACATATTACCGCCTCTCATGGTGGCCATTATGATGGCACTGTAATTAAATATGATATTAATGATATATATTTTATATATAAGCTTCTGTAATTCCATTTTATTTCATATCATTATTCGTTTCATGTTGTATATACATACGATAATTTCATTTGAGGAAGTGCGGACTACCACCCCCTTAAAATGATATGACTCGTTCATACCACACATGGAACGTATAAAGGATGGTGTTAATGAACTTAAGTAACATATATAAAATATTATATTATACTGGAATAGTAATATACCTATGTATCATTTGGATTCGATTCTTTTAAAATAAAAATTAAATGGAAGTAGCGTTCGTGCGTACGTACGGACTACCGTCTCCACGAACGCGATGAGATTCATTCTCCATCGTATCCATTCAAGTATTATTCTCATTTTAGGGTTAAAAATAATGTTAATATCATTCTGATTATGAATAAGATATAATCTATCCATTACAAACATGTCTTACGTAACCAAACATTTAAGAAGAACGAATCGATTATCACCCGAAACGACGATAATACTAAGATATTATTAATAAAGCAATATATGATATCAGATTAATGTATATGATTCTTGTATAATTTAATAACAATTATTTCACCATTATACAGGAGGTTAACCTACCCCAACAAAGTAAAAGTACAAGGTAAGGGTTTATTTCGCAATCTCTTCATTATCCGAGGTTGTTTATACATAATTATCTACTGGGACCTCGTTATCATCCACGTCCATGTTTCTTCAAAATGTATTTCAAAACATTTTTAATATTTAAAATAATATGGGTTAAAGTCATTTATACCCTTTTTTGACTTTTTATAAGAGGTTTATAAGGGAATCTTTCCGTCGTTTTCCAAACAAGGTGCTTTTTAACCTTTTCGACAGAATTAAGATAAGAATGTTTTTTTAACTTATACGGCGGGTGCGGTTATTTTCCGCCGTTATAAAATCGTCAAAGCTTCCCTTACAAGATTATAAGAATATTTTCAAGAAAATGTTTTATTTTATATGGATCTTAAATTATTTCAAAAATAGAAAGAGATATTTCTCTAAAAAGTGTTTTTATTTCATCTATGTCAACATCCTTTGACGGATTTTACGCTTATTTGAAGTTGATTTATTATGATACAAAACTTCTATATTGTATTGAAGTTTTTGTGATATGTTTGACTGTGGATGTGCTATTTTTATACCATTCATAGTTTATGGTGAAATTATTGACATTTCGTATGCTAGTTTTAATACGAATGTTTATGTTATGTTTAAACCTTTTCATATGGGAATGCATTGGACTTAATATGTGACGGGTGGAGCCCGCTATAGCTCCTCGATGCATCGGTAGGTCTCATGAGACAAACTAGTGTCTTGGCACAAGGCCTTGGCAAAATCTTATTTGTAGTCTTGGTACGAGGCCTTGGCTATGTGGTTATGATAGTCTGGCATTATGCATTCCAACATTATGAAAGTGGTTATTGATATTGCATGTGATTATTCGATTAGTAGAATATCCATGTGAACAAGTAAATGGCATTATTTCATTTTACTTTTTCCATACTATGTATAAGTTCAAGTTTAAAAGGCTTTTGTTTTAGTAATTCATTGCCTTAAATGTTTATGCTTATTTTTGAATGTTCCGCTATATTGTTATCCTTACTGGGCATTTGAGCTCACCCCTTTTCTATGTTTTATTTTTCCCAGGATGTGAAGATGTAAGTTATGAATGACCTGCAGGGATATTATGAGGGGATTATAGTGTGGACTATGGAAACATTATGTTGTTGTAGTAGTTTTTCATTTTATGATGTAATGTAAAACTTATGAATATATCTAGTGTTTCCAAGGCTACTAAACCAATCGGTCTTTCGAGATTTGATCTTTCTTGTGATCATGCCAATGTTATGTAATTAATGCACCGACTCTGGGTAACTGGGGTCAGGGCGTTACAATATGAATCATTTTAGAACCAGAGAGAGGGGATCATCACATATTATTTATAATTAATTTAATTAAATAAGAATTACCTTGATAGAATTATTTCTTTGTTGAAGGATCTGAAAATAGATCTGTGATGCACCTTCATTGCATTCTAGGAATAAAGTGTAGATTCCTTCTTGTGGTAATCCACACGTGTTCCATGAATCTCCATACATCACCGAAGGAATCTCTGGGTGCTAGCATGGAAGATCATTGTGATTTCATTATCTTCCTTTGATAGCTATGATAATTGCTTCCAAAGCATTCTCCTTGATCTGGTGGAGGAAGATTTCTCTTTATTCTTAAGAGCGATCTTGGAGAAGAGATATCTCAAGGGCTAGAGAGAATTCTCTAATTTCACTATGCATAACCCAAACAAATGAATTATTCTTTTGAAAAAATAACATAACTGGGTTTATATATCACTAGGTTTAAAATAAAATAATTGCACAAGTGACCTTAATTATTTATTTAATCCTATAAAAAACTCATGTCAAATAATAATAATATTATTATTATTTCTCGACATTCACTTAACTTGAAAATTAAAATTAAATATTATTTAGTCAAATAATATTTATTATTTATTATTTTCTCATTGGACCTAAAATCTCGGTCTATAATTCCTCTATAATATTTATCAAACCTTGAATAATGTATATTTATTTATTAAATAAATATCACTACATGATTCGCTAATAAATAAATAAATATTATATTTACTAAATAGAAAATAAATATTTTTTAAATATTCCAATCACATTATATTCTCTCGAATAACTGGTGATAGAATAAATGAAATCAAGAAAACCTAGATAATTATTAAACCACATATAGGAATAATATTTATTCAACTTGTTAAATAATAAATAATAATATATTATTTAACTAAGATTCTGGATACACTTAATGTGTGATCATCTAGGCCTCTTTCTCAGTGGCATTAGGAGAAGCAGCCTAAAGTCTAAGGTTAGCATCTAGAAACATGTCATGGCACCCATAGAGAAATAATTTAATGCAGCAACAACATAATACCTCATATGAATGCTTACTGTGCAATGTAATCCCTTTATCACGATATCTCAAATCAAGAAAGTTGCATGTCGGTGCCATCAACCTATATGCTCGATGTCTCTTTCTTTGACTTTCCGAAAATATAACTTTCCTATAGATTAACATGGTTATAAATTTATTTAGGATATATCATTTCCATCAAAGTTCCTGAGATAGTAAATTCCATTAAATAACATAAGGGATAAATCTTTTCTTACATTATTCATTAATGCAATATTACTCCTGATGCACCCAATGTATCCTACCTCGTTGAGAACACCTATCATCACGGTTTTCATGAATACATCAAAGTACGTGACTCATAATACTCATTAATAATAATATTAAAGTCTAAGGACCAATAAACTCATACTTAGATAGAAACATCCAATGACATATATAAATGTGGATTTCTTACTGGTGGGTCCCATTCTCATAATATCCTACTAAATATTACTGAGGGCATACACTATGAGAATGTGCCTCGAATTCCTATGATTCTTCACCCCTGATACAATGTATCACTTGTGTCCCTAAAATGATATCATTTGGATATAGAACATATATCTAATAATAGTTTTGTAGCACTTCTGGGTTCTCATCATAGTGGTGAACTGCTATGACCTTTTAGTGTGACAGCTTCTCTAGGGACATTATCACATACTATATTATGTAAAAAACAATCATGATGTTATAAGAAGTGTATTAATATTCAAAACTATGAATACAAGTTATCATAAAGTACACATAAGTTGGTTCTAGGGCACCAACTCCAATATAATTTCACTTGCACTAGAGCCAACTGCTAACAACCTTCAATCTTCTAGCTCTCACATGATACTCATACTTCTGGTGAGATAGGCCTTTAGTCAAGGGGTCTACCAGGTTCTCTTCCATGGGTACTCTTCTCACTATAAATTCACTTCTTTGATAAAAATCCCTTAAGAGTTGATACTTTTGGAGTATTTTCTTTATCGTTGGTATGACCTTTTCTCTTTTTCAACAGCCATCGTTGTAGTATTATCACAATACAATGTGATAGGATCCTTACTTCTAGGTACCACATCAATCTCCTAGACAAAGCTATAAATCAAAATGAATTCCTTAGCTACATCAGAAGATGATATATACTCGGAATCCGTTATAGAATTAGTTATAACTGATTTCTTTGAACTCTTCTAACTCACAACTCCTCTATTGAGACAGAAAACATATCCTAACTGCAACTGAAAATCATTCTAATTTGTTTGAAAACTAGCATCAGTATAACCCATGATGACCAGTTCCTCATCTCCTCCATACACCGAGAACATATCCTTAGTTATTCTTAGATACTTAAGGATATCCTTAACAACAATCCAATTCTATTTTCCTGAATCTACTTGATATCTTCCTACCATGATCAATGCATAGGCAACATCAAGTCTAGTACATAGCATGGAATACATGATTGATCCTTTCGCTAAAGCGTATGGGATCTTACTTATTATCTATTTCTCATGTTGTGTGTGAGGACACATTTTCTTAGAAAGATGTAAACCATGTGACACTATAACCAATACCTTATTGGATTGTTCTATAATAATTCTCTTTAGTATCTGGTCAACATATGTAATTTGACTTAGTCCAAGAAGCCTCTTATATCTATCAATAATGATCTTGATCCCTAGAATATGGGATTCTTTACATAAGTCCTTCATAGAGAAACACTTGTTTAACCTATCCTTAAAATATTGTAAGAATAGTATTTCATTTCTAATAATTAATATTTCATCAACATATACTACAAGAATAATGATTGAATTCCCACTAAACCTCTAGTAAATACACAGCTCACATCCATTATTAATGAAACCAAATTATTTTATCGATTCATCGAATCGAATGTTCCATGACCTAGATGCTTTCTTTAATCCATAAATGGGTCTATGTAACTTGAAAATACTTTTGGAATCACCTGGAGTCACAAACCCTTCTAGTTGTGTCATATAGACATCTTCCTGAAGGTTCCTATTAAGGAACGTATTTTTAACATCTATCTTCTAAATCTCATAGTCATGGTAAGCTATTATATCAAGTAGAATTATGATGGATTTAAACATATAAACTATTGAAAATGTTTCATCATATCCAATTCCTTGACATTGTTTAAACCTTTTTTCCAGTATCCTTGATTTATAGGTATTTACTTTACCTTCTATGTCCAGTTTTCTCTTGAATACCCATTTATATCCAATGGGATTTGCATCAACTGGAGCATCAACCAAAACCCAAAATTGGTTCTAATACATGGAATCCATTTTAGAATTCATGGCTTCTTACCATCTTGGAGATTTTTAGCTCTTTACTACCTCCTTATAGGAGAGAGGTTCATCATTGTCAACCAATAATGAGTAACCATCTTTTGTGGCTGAAAAACCATATCTCTTTGGTTCTCATACCTCTCTTACACTCCTATGAAATACTTGTGTTTCAGGAACTACTTATTCCATGGGGACCTATGGAATCTGTTCCTATACAGAATCAACTTCATCAAATTTAATCTTTCTCCCACTATCCTTTTTGAGGATGTTCTCCCTCTCAAGAAAGACAATTTGTCTAGTTATAGTCAATTTCTTATCTGAGGGGTTGAATAGGTAGTATCCAGTTGTTTCCTTGGGATACCCTATAAAGATACACTTTTTACTCTAGGGTGATAGTTTTTTTCCTAATAAGGCCTTAACAAACTCCTCGCAACCCCATACATGTGTATGCAAAAAAAACGGGTTTCTTTCCACACCATAACTCGAAGGGAATTCCATTCTTCACTTTAGTTGGTACTTGGTTTAATGGGAATTTCATAGTTTGTAATAAATATCTTCAAAGGGATAATGGAAGATATACATGACTCATCATCGAACTTACCATGTCTAACAATGTACGATTCCTCCTTTCGCTAACACCATTCCACTATATTGTGTAAGGTGGATTGAGTTGAGATAGAATCCCAAACTCCTATAAAAATTCGATGAACTCTTGGTTATGATATTCACCACCTTGATCTGATAGGAGCTTATTTATCTTCTTAACAAGTTGATTCTATAATTCAGTCTTAAATTCCTTGAATTTCTCAAAGTAATCAAACTTATACCTCTTTAATTAGATATATCCATATCTACTCAGGTCATCAGTAAAAGTTATGAAGTAAGAATATCCACCTCTATCTTCTATTGGAAATGGTCCACACACATCAGTGTGTACCAACACTAAAAGCTTCGTGGACCTTTCACCTTGTCAACCAAATAGTGGTTTGGTAATTTTTCCGTATAAAAAATCATGACATCTTTCACATGGTTTTAGCTTAGAATAGTCTAAATAGCCATATTGATAGAGTTTTTTCAAATGATTCTCGTTTACATGAACAATTTGGTAATGTCATAGTTGTGTGTTTTATGAGTCATGTGAACCTAATTCGTTATCAATTTCCAATACTTGGTTTTCATAATTTAATACATTATTTCAATGTGCCATACCATAACATATATTGTCCTTATAAAATAAAAAACTTTTATTTCCAAATTTGAAAATAATCCCATCTGTATCTAGGAATGATACAGAAATTATGTTCTTGGTAACCATAGGTACATAATAACAATCTTTTAAAGCCAAAATCATTCTTGTTGGTAATGAAAGGTGTTAGTCACTAATTTCTAGGGTATGAAGCCTTGCTCTATTACCATCTCTCATATCCACCTCTCATATATAAATATTTTGAAATCTACTTGGTTTGTGCATTTAGATATAGATGTGAGAATTAAAAGCTATATCTAATACCCAATGTGTAGATATTGAAATATTACACTCAATAACAAATGAACCTTTAGAATACCCTTGCTTCTGGGTGAAATTCCTCTTCTAGTGGCCTGACTTGCCACATGAAAAACATACTGCCTCCTTTTCCTTGCCATGCCTATGGATGTTCTTCTTCTTGGAAGGATGGTGCTCTAGATATTTAGACTATTTATAGGTCTTGGGCCCCTTTTACTTGTTCTTCATTTTCTTATTCACCATAAGGACAGCAGGTTTATCACACTCCATATCCTTATCCACTTGGAAAATCAAAGTAAGAAGTTCTGAGAGACTCTTCTCATTATTACTCATATTATAATTGAAAATAAAACTAGAGAAGGTCTTGGGTGGTGATGAAAGTATGAGATCTGTATGCAACTCATCTAGGAATTTGATCCCTAAGATGTTTGAGAGTTAAATGTAGCCAATGAGATTGACTACATGAGGCCAATCTAGCACTGACTCTCTAAGATTAGTTGTAAATAAATAATTGGAGATCTCATACCTCTCTTGTCTTTCCTTCTCTTAATAGAGATCCCAAAGGTGAGACATCATGCTATATGCATCCATGTCTTCATGTTGCTTCAAAATCTCATTGTAAATGGATGATATAATGAAGCACTAAATATCTTTAGCATCATTCAGATGTTTCTCATAGAGATATATCTCTTCATCACTTACCTCATTACCAGGAGAAACTGGAAAAGGTTCTTCTATCACATACAATTTCTTTTCAGAGTGAAGCATAACATGTAAGTGTCTTTTCCACTCTTGTAAAGTTGTGCTGTTGAGAAGGTTATCCTTATCAATTATGGATCATAGTGATATGTTTGAATTCATTTTAATGTTTCTTCTACAAATAAGATGAGTGGAATTTTAGTACTTTATCTGATAAAATTTAGGCAAATAAATAAATATTAAATTTAATAGTCTACTACTATTTTATAGAAACCTAATATCCCTAACCATTGGATTTGTAATATCCTATTTCTTGGACATTATATTAGAAATTATCCATATTCCCCTTCTTATTACCCCAAATTTGGTTGGTCAAGAAACTTGAATGGTTGTAGGTAGTCATTCTAAATTTCAAATGCATTAACTTCACATTTCCTTGATCTTTTGAGTGGACTCCCCAATCCTAAAAGCATTAATTTATATTTCCTCAACCTTTGCCTCTTAGTTACACCATGTCTTGCTTTGGAAATCAACCCTTGATGTGAACTAAGTTAAGTCTACCCAAAAATTCAAGTTAAAATTACCTGATAATTGAAAGCACCCCAAATTTGGCTGGTCAAGCACTTTGAACTATGGTTCAATTTTAACTGAAGTAGTGGAAGGCTATATTAACTTAATATATATAATTGAAGGATTTTATCCTTTATGCATAAATTTAAAATTATTATCATTATTATATTCTTATTAATATTAAGTGGATTTACTTAAGTGATTAACCATGTCTTTAAATAATATTTATGCGCAATCCAGTTTATTTTAGTTCTATATTGCATGCTCATTAATTTCATTAATTTATGTAATCGTGAAAAAAACATCCATAATGAAATAATCATGCAACTGACAGAAATAAAATAATAAAGTGGTATATCATAAGATTTTACTAGTGGTTAGATTATCTAGTGGTTGACATAGGAAAAAACACCTTTAACCATTTAAGGTTCATGTTATAGATTTCTGCATGTCCACTAATTTATCTCTCTTGGATTAGTTTCTCCCTAGCTCTTAACTTGAACTGTCTCTACTAGCTTATGAGCTCCATCCATTACATATTATTTTACTCACACATAGGTGAGGGGGAAATCATTTATATAAAAAGAGACCATGAGAATGTATTCCCTACATAATAAGAGGAGAGAAGGCACTTAGAACAAAAATTTAATTTAATAATAAATTAAAAGAAAACAAATCTCATACAAATGTCTGGCCTTTTCTCATGACCATCCACATGCATTCAATGAATTATGAATTTAATAAAACTAGAATTCAATTATTAATAATTATTATTTAAGATAAATCATGCTCGAATCAATTAATTTTCATCTTTAATTAATCAATTCTTGTATCTTAATTCTCATCTGAATTTACTTGAGATTCCCATCCATTATAATTTTAAAAAAATTAAATAAATTCATTTAAAATTAACTGCGTGCATAAATGTACCTTGGATGAAACATGGTGAATACCCATTCTAATATACCTAACATGTATTATACTCATATAATGTTTACTCTTGTGACATATGGCATACGCAAATTATCAAATACTTTCATGACATGTAGTATCAACTTAATGATTATACGAATTACATGATTTTTTTGGTCACCTGTTATGCTTCAATGTACGTAGAGTAACAACTGTAATATGACTCATGCATGATATGTAGATATAAACATTATGTGGATATTAATTAAAAATTTATATATAAAAATATTAAAACTCGTCACATGGTGTCCTATCAACTTAATGACCACATGCAAGAACATGTCTCAAGTTTTACATAATATAATAAATAAATTTTAAATCTGTGCAATTTGGTATAAGTACATAGTGTGTACAAGAGAGCTACACGGCATTTACATCTCTCACTATCTATCCAAGGTACATGCCTATGGACTCGGTATTTAAATTGTATCTTAGAAAAAATGGAGTACATTACATTTTCAATAGGCAACACATCGTGTGATCTCCGAATTACACAGTCACTAGTTAGGTAGGTCGTGTATGGTAATACACGTCCCATCTATGACTTAAAGAGACTGCATATCGTGTACATGGGCTACACATCATGTACTCTAGTTGACTGTGTTCCACCCTGGACCAATCAACACATGGTGTAAGGTATTTATTGTACCATTTGTAATTAATTCACATGGTTTGAATTAATTTTTGAATTAATTATAGATTCATCGACCACAAGTACATGACATTCAATTCCAATTAAACGGTGTGTACTCCTGTGTTATCTTTCTAGAATCCTTGGCACCTCCATATGAGATCTTTGATTTTAGTTTATCCATAAAATTAATTGTATTGATTAGATCTATGAGAAATGAAGGAGGAAGAAATAGATATCATGATTTGGATTAAAATAACGATTAAACTTGAATTTAAAAAATAAATTAAAATTCATAAATCACCAATGATATTTAAATAATTATAAATAATTATGTGACCGCTTTAATACCACTTATAGGTTCTGGGTGCAACAGAAGTATGTGATGGTTGGTTCCCAACTTTTCTTTTTTCATGTTCAATAATTAATCTAAGATCTACATAACGACAAACACTGTGTTCAATAGAATTTAATTAAAGAACATAAAAAACATGAATCGTGTTAGAACCAGAGAGAGGATAATCACATATTATTTATAATTAATTTAATTAAATAAGAATTACCTTGATGTATTTTTTTCTGTGTTGATGGATCTAAAAACATATCTATGATGAAAAATCATTTCATTATAGGAATCAAGTGCATATTCTCTCTAGCAGTGATCCACACATGTTCTATGAATCTCTAGACATCACCAAAGGAATATCTAGGTGCTAGCATGACAGATCCTTATGCTTGTGTCATCTACCTTCGATCGCTATTAGAATTGCTTCCAAAACATTCACCTTGATCTAGTGGAGTAATATTTCTATCTATTCTTGGGAGTGATCTTGGTGAAGAGATATCTTAAGGGCTTAAGAGAATTATTTAATTCCATTATTCACAAACCAAACAAATGAATTATTCTTCTGGGAAAATAACATAACTGGGTTTATATATTGCTAGGGTTAAAATAAAATAATTGCACAAGTGACCTTAATTATTTATTTAATGCTAGAAAAATCCCCATGTCAAATAATAATAATATTGTTATTATTTCTTGACATGCGCTTAACTTGGAAATTAAAATTAAATATCATTTAATCAAATAACATTCAATATTTATTATTTTCTCACCGGACCTAAAATATAAGTCCATAATTCCTCCATAATATTTATCATACCTTGAATAATGTATATTTATTTATTAAATAAATATCATTTTATTATTCTCTAATAAATAAATAAATATTATATTCACTAAATAGTAAATAAAAATTTATTAAATATTCTGATCACATTATATTCTCTCGAATAACTGGTGACGAAATAAATGCAATCCAGAAAACATGAATAATTATTAAACCACATGCAGGAATAATATTTATTCAACTTGTTAAATAATAAATAATAATATATTATTTAAATGAGATTCTGGATACACTTATTGTGTGACCCTCTAAGCCTTTTTCTCAGTGGAATTAGGCGAAGCAGCCTAAAGTCCAAGGTTATCATCGAGCAACACGCCAAGGAACCCATAGAGAAAGAAGTTAATGTCACAATGACATAATAACTCATATGAATGATTACTATGTAATTTAATCTCGTTATCACAATATCTCAAATCAAGCAGGTTGTATGACGGTGTCATAAACCTATGTACTTGATGTCTCTTTCTATGAAGTTCAGGAAATAGAACTTACCTATAGAACACCACGGCCATGGATTTATTTAGGCTATATAATTTCCATAAAAGGGTATGAGATATCAACTTACCTTAAATAATAGAAGGGATAAATCCTTTCTCACATTATTCATTAATGCAATATTACTCATGACGCACCCAATATATCCTACCTCACCAAGAACATTTGTCGTCATGGTTTTCATCAATACATAAAATCATGTGACTCATAATACTCATTAATAATATTATTAAAGTATAAGGACCAATACACACATCTAAATATAGGAAAATAAAATGACACTTATAAATGTGGATTTCCTACTGGCAGGTCTCATTCTCATAATATCCTACTGGATATTACTAAGGGCGTACACCATGAGAAGGTTCATCAAAGTCCTATGAGTCTCCACCCCTGATATCCTATATTACTTGTGTCTCTCAAATGATATCATTCAGATATAGAACATATATTTTAGAATAGTGTTGTAGCACTTATGGGTTATCATCATAGCGGGGAACTTCTATGACCTTTTAATGTGACAGCTACTCTAGGGACATTATCACATACTATGTTATGCAAAAGAGTAATCATGATGTGATAAGAAGTTTATTAATATTCAAAACTATGAATACAAGTTGTCATAAAGTACATAGAATTTGGTTCTGGGGTATCAACTCCAACAGATATTCCATGTGATTATTCAATTATTATAATATCCATGTGAATATTTATATGGGAATATTTTATTATCATTTATTCTTTCCATATTATTCTCAAGATTATGTTTAAATTTATTGTCTTTAATTTATTCACCTTGAATTAATATTTATTCTTATTTATTCATGATAGCTTCCACTATATGCTTACCCTTACTGAGAATCTAAGCTCACCCATTATGTTTTATTTTTCCCAGTATTCCAAGATGTATATTATAATTAACATGGAGGGATAAGAAAGTAGAATAATGGTGTTCTTAAAGGAATAATTATATTGTATTTTATAATTTCAATTGTAATGTATGTTTCAAGTATGAATCTAATTTTTCAATACTACTAAATTGTTCAGTCCATCAGGATGTGATTCCTTTTATAATATACCAATGTAATAAAGTAAAGTACTAGCTCCGGGCTACTGGGGTCAGGGTATTTATAGTTGGTATCAAAATAATTTTAGTGGAAAACTTGGAACTATATTTAGGAAATCTTGGATTAGAAAACACAACCCTAAGACTAAATTTGATTATAATCCTAAGTGTGGGATATTATTCTATATATTCAGCAATACCATGGATAACCTAGGTTAAACCTAAGGATTCATAGATTAAGAAAGTGTCATGATTTATACATCCTATAAATGACTCTTCAAGAATATATCACTATTATTAGTGTTTCTCACATTGTGCTTTGGGTTTTAGTAAATAGTTAAAATCAAAAAGTTTATACAAGTAATGGTTATACTGATGATGATAAAGAGACTAAAAAAGAAAAATTAAAGGAATGGTGTATTAAGGAATAAGATGATTAAGTGTAGTTAATGGTTTAATAATGAAGTAGAATGATTAAATTTCTTGTGTATTTATATTCAATAATTATTTCATCAATGGTACTTTGGTTATAATAATCATGATATATATAAGTATTGTATTGTAATACTTCTTCTTTAAGGATTTGGAACCATATGATGAATAGTATTGATAACCTAAAGAAGTATTTTGGTGGCAAGTTAATATTTTGGAAAGCACATGATTAAGGGAAGATAGCCCTTAATATATTCTTGAAGTTGGGATGATAATAAATATATTTTTATGGGATAGTATTGGTGACCATGAAGGTGGTTAGTGATTTTTTGGTTTGTGTTATGTTTGTTGGAATTATTATATGTTTGGATTTAAGGAATATATTCAACAACCTGAGATTTTATTTTTTTAGAAGCATGATTGTTTTCATTAAGGTTTTAAAGTGATCAAGGTATTCATATATTTAGTATGTTAAAATAAGAGATACATTATTTAAAGAATATAATGTTAATTTGATTTTGGAAATTTAGTGACCTTTCTTCTAAATCTTTGGTTTTTGAATTTGGACATACATATTTTTGGAAGAGTATTAAGATTAACTACTTATGGAATGGATTAAGTAGAACTTTGGATATTATTGATTGTTGTTAAAGGGTGATTTATCATATTGGATAACCTGTTATAACATTTTGGTTTTTATAATATTTAAAGTTCAAATTAATGACTTATGGATCTTTTGATAAAGGTGTTTTAGAAATAAAATTCATCTTGAATATCCAACTCTTGGTTTAAGAAATGAAGTGGAAATAGATCGAATCACAGCCAAATGATTATATTATGATTATGACATGGAAATAAATCAAGTAAGTGCTTATCTATAAATTAAAATAATCCCTCAACTCTAAGAAAATTATTTTCGAACAAAAAATTTATCTGTTTACTTTTCTTACTAATAAATCAATGGCCTTTTAACCCATCATAGATTTACGATTATGTGATTTTTAACTTTATCATGACCATGTTTTATATCACTCTCTAATAGAACTTGATAGTTATTTTTCTCTTTTGTGTAAATGTTTCCCTACATGTAACCCTACTATGTGTTATCTTGGGTGACCTTCATGCTTCCCTTTCTTTATTTTAAAGTGGAAGTTTCATTAATCCTTTTTCCAATATGGGTTTCCCACAAAGTAATTTTGAAGTATAAACCTTTGATTTTTGATGTGAAATTTAAAATTTAGAGAATTGAATTTATTGAAGGAGGGTAGAATGTAACACCCCAATATTTTATGGTATGTATCTTTTTAAATTTAATCTCTTTGATAGCTTATGTTACACGCAACACTCAACTTAACTGTACAATGAAATATTATTATAACCTAGCCATTAAATTAGAAAGAATGAATTATATTAATCACATTATGAAATTTATATATATTCAAATGTTTTTATATTCAATAAATATATTTTATAGTCATAAGATAAGAATAAATCCAATTTTAATAAAAAAACTATATTTTTCTAATGGTAGTGTTACCGCCTTTTGATGGCACACTTGTTTTAAATCTAGTTTTTTGATACTTTTATAAATTAAATTTTATTAAATAAAATTATTATTTTAAATTTAAATATCAAAATTTACTTTGGTTTAATTTTTGGTATTTTTCTGATAAGTTTCATGTTTTGATGAATAGTGAAAATACTGAATTTTAATTGAAAACAATCTTTTCGTCTAAATAATTTATAGTGTTAAATTATATTTTTGAATGGTTTTAAAGTATAAATAGATTAATTTTTTTTCATTTAATCCAATTTAGGTCATTGGAATCAATTTTAAATTGAATTTGGATATAAAAACATTTCAATCTTTTGAATGTTTTCACTTTAAAAATTTGTCTTCTCGTTCTGTCTACGGGATTAATTTTAAATTAATTTTATCCAATTATGTGTTTTTAATTTTAAAAAATTAATTCCATATTTGGAATCAGAAGATCCAAATTCAGTAAATAGGTCCCTATTATTTTTGAAAAATATAAATAGTAATTTTTTTAATTACCACAATTAAGGGTAAATTGTGTATTTAAGGGCACAAATAATATTATAAACACTATAAATTGACTCTAACTCTTACCCCAATTGTATTGGATGAGTTAGTTTCATCCATAATCATTTAATTTTTGTATATATGAAAATTATTTCCATTTTTAAGTGATTATGACACTTATAATATTTTATATAAAGAAAATTCAAAGTTGTGTGATTCATGATTTTAAAACTATAGCATTTTTATATGGTGTTATGTGGAAGTTATATTTGACTATAAATAGTAGTTTGAAATATAAAATTTTTATTTTCATCATGGTAATTTATTTTTAATTTTTGGGAAATAAATAATTACCTTAAAGGCTTACATAATGATGATGCAGTAATTTTTTAATTAATTGAAATATCAAATAAATGATATTAAAAATATTAAAATAAATACAATTTCACATAATTAATGTCATCCATGAATTTTATGGATGACCTTGATATATTATCAATGCATTAAAAGGTTTGGTTCGAAGTTATCTAGTGTATTGATATTTTTTAAAAGTTAATATAATGAATAGTGTCAAAACTGACATTAATGTTATATTAAAATAAATAATATTTTTTAAAATAATATAACTAGGAAAGTCCAGTCAGAAGAAAAATCTTCTGACCATTTATTAAAAGAAATAATTTATTAAATAATATAAAAATCATAAAAATCTAAAATTTGGCCCACTGATTAGGATAAGGTTTTAAATTTCATCAATGATCGATTTGTGGTTAATTTGACATTTTATAGTAACTATATCAACCCTTAAGTAGTAAAAACACATGTTTTCATGGTAAGAGTTAAAGGGATTAAATAAGGGTTAAAGATAAAAGATAAGGGTAATAATATGACCTAAACTTGTTTGTAGAAATTATTGATTGAAAGGATTTAAACCCATCCTCATATTAGATTTTAAATAAATCACTTTTCATACATTTGGAATTGAAAATTAATTTATATTGATTTAATATTTTGAGAGTTTCCTAGAGTGTCCCTCACCTTAATTATAAAAGGTCGCCTCCTACCTCACTTATTCAAACTAATTTGAGCCTTCTAGATCTACCAAACCCTACCCATATCTCTTCCCAAAATACTTATCCATGTTCTAGAGATCTTGTTATGCCAAAAATACTAAACCTAGATCCATTAAGAATATATCTAAAGGGATTCTTCCGAAGAAGAGGTAATCATTTTTACCAACTCATGCAAGTTCATTTCTTCTTATACTTCCTCTTCATGATTTTTTCCATGATAAAGTAATAACTTAAATATCATATATATTCTGATATCTTATTATTATTATGGTACAACCATATTCCATGATTCATCCATCCTATGAAAAACGAAAGCATCATGCATGTGTACGTATGGCATATCGTCTCCACGTCATGGTGTAATTTTTTTTCATCATCACTTTACTTGGATGGCTATAATGATGTAAATAATGGATATATGTAGTAATTATGACATGATATTGATTTTTTATAATTAATATATCATCCAATTCCTTACTCTTTTACAATTAAAGGAATAATATCGTCACTCATGCGTACATACGACTTACCGTCTCCACGAAGCGATGTGATTCGTTATATATGTTCAACATTAAAAAGTGGTTTCAAAAATGTATTTAATTATTAGATATGATATTTATGAAATTAATATTATTATGTATATTTTGGATATATATCATGTGTAAGAGAACTGGTACTTTCAAAACAAAACAAGCATGATAAAACATGGAAATTAACACCTGAAACAGTGAAATAAATAAAATATTATTAATAAAATAGTGGTAGAATGTTATAAGGTATTGTATATGATATAATAAATATTATTATGATTATATTATAAGTTAATAATATTTTTAAAACCACTATATATGAGTTTCAAACATGTATGTAGGAAATCATACCTAAGGTTAGGGTTAATTTCACAATCTCATTATTATTCGGGATTGTTTATACGTAAGTATCTGCTGAAGAATATTTATATTCCATGTCCATATTTCTTAAAATTATTTTCCAAAAAAATTAACATTATTTTACAATTGTTTAAAGTCATTTTTACACATGTTTTAATTTTTACTAAATGTTTTGAAATGAATCTTTTTGTTGTTTTCCAAATGTGGTTCTTTGTAACTTTTTCAGAAAATGTATGAAAAAAATGTTTTTTTAACTTATATAGTATGAATGGATTTTTATTCTTTCATTACACCTTAATGCCTTGAATATTAACTTATAATATTACAAGTTTATCTTCAAAGAAAATTTTTTATTTTATAATTTCATGGCTTTTAAAATAAATAGTTTCAAGGTAAAAAAATGGTATTTCTCTTAAGAAATTTTCAATTATTTTATTAGAGTATTTTAGTAAATGAAAAATACTTTGTTTTATATTATACATTATTGATATTGATATCTTATGATATTATATACTATATTTTATTGAATGTTTTATGATTAATTTGACTGTGGATGTTCTATTTTGATACCATTCATGGTTTATGGTTAAAGTATTCACATTTCATATACTAGTTTTTCAATACGGATGTTTATGTTGTTAATATTTCATCCCTTTTATATAAGGAATACATTGTACTTAGTAAATAATATGTGGGTCCTGCTATATCCTCTTGATGAATCAGTAGGTATCATGAGACAAACTAGTTTTAGTATTGGTTGAGGCCTTACCTGTTCAAGTGCGGTGTATTGGTAGAAGCCTTGATAGTATGTTTATGATGTTCGGAATTATGGATTACCTCATTATGAGATTAGTTATTGATATTCCTTATTATTATTCGATTAGTATAATATCCATGTGAATATTTATATGGAATTATTTGATTATCATTTATTCTTGCCATATTATTCTCAATATTGTGTTTAAATGGATTGTGTTTCAGTTATTCACCTTGCCTTAATGTTGATCCTTATTTATTCATAATAAATTATGTTTTATGATTACCCTTACTGAGCATCTGAGATCACCCCTTTCTTATGTTTTATTTTTCCCATGATTCCAAGATGTATATTATGATTGACATGCAGGGATAATCTAGTAGAATAATGGTCTTCTTAAAGGAATCATTATGTTGTATTTTATAGTCTCAATTATGTATCTAGTTTTCCAAAACTACTAAATTGTTCAATCCTTTAGGATATTATTCCTTGTATAATATACCAATGTAATAAATTAAGGCATTGGATTTGAGCTAATAAGGTCAGGGTCTTTTCATAAAGATCCAAATGAAGAATAATGTCAATGGATGATTTAAAATAAGGAATGTTTATAATTAGAAATCTATATTTTAATAGTGAAAATTATAGATGTTTTAAAGATAAAATTGTTATATATTTGAATAATCTTTGATTAAAAGTTTATTTTAAGGATTTAAATACATATGAAATTCCCAAGGATGAATAAAAAAATGGGATGCTTCCAAATAGAGTGAATATGGTCTATATTCAAGAGCTATGGATGCTAATATTTGTGGACTTAGGCCAGATGAGTTTAATCATGTCTCTCGATGTGATACTACATATGAAATGTGGTAGGAAATCATTGTTTCTTATGAAAGGGTGAACAATGTTAGAAAATTGAGATAAAATACCTCTAAATTGAAGTGTTATACTTTCAAAATGTTTGAAGGTGAAAGTATTACTCAGATGAATGGAAACTGTCCAAAATAGTTAATGGTGTTGTTACTCTTAGAATAGTTATGCCTAATTCAGATCAATATTTGAAATTTCTTAGAGTTTTACTGTCTAAGTGGAATGGAATGTTAGCTACTATAATACAATTAACTCTTGTTAAAAATTTAATAATGAAGGGATTTATTGGTACTCTCATAATGTATGAAGATGAAATGAAATCTGAGGTTTAGGATTATAGAATGGTCAAAAAGGAAAAAATATCTCTTAAATTTTATATTCCCAAAAGTGAAAAGAAGTCAAAAGAGGATGTTATATTCTCTGATGATTCAAGTTGTTCAAATTCTAGAGAGGAACTTTCTCACCTAGCTAGAAGATTTAACAATTTTTATAAAAGAAATAAAGGATTCAATAAGTAATTTTATGATTACAAGAATAATGGTTGTTGACTAAAAGAATTCATATGTTATGAATACAAGTAGTTCATGTATATCAAACCTGATTTCCTAAAGCTGAAGGAAATAATAAAAATGTATAAGAAATAAAATAATCTCCAGATGAAGGTGGATTATGAATGAAAAGGGGAAAAAATCATGAAGTATATAAGAAGTGTATCTGTATACTCAAGTATCTCTTCTATTTCTGAATCAGATCTAGATAAATCAAATCAAAAAAAAATATGTTCTTTATGGCTAGAGAATATAAGGTATCATCTTTCTACTCTTCTATTTTTTATTCTAATTCTAAAAGTTACTCAAATGATGAACTAGTTTAATATTATTTTATACTAGAAGAAAAATATAAATCTCTGAAGAAAAAGTATAAATATTTAAATAATATTCATAATGGTGTCTTAAGTGAGAAATATTTCATGTTAAAACAAAACCTATAATTAAAATAGAAATTAATCAAATCTGCTTCTAACTGTACTGAGCATGAAAATAAAATTAAAGAGTTACTTGTTGAAGTGAAATATTTTAAAAATGTTACTAGTGTGTTTACTAAAGGATAAGATTCTTTAAATAAGATTCTTGGAAATAATTTTTGTAATAAAGAAAGATATGATATTGGTAGTAATTATAAAAAACTTAATATATACAGAAATTATTTTTTTCCTAGTTCAAAATATCATAGCATGTCAAGGGTTACTTGTTTTTATTGTGGCATTATAGGACATTGTGATAATAATTGTTTCTTAAAGAATCCTCGTATTATTAGTGTTAATAAATATTATGCTTTTAGAAATTTATCTAAAGTTAGTTCTTATAAGGTTAAATAGATTTGGTTGCCTTGATCTTTACTTACTAATGTTGTAAGACCCAAGAGAATTTTGGTACCAAAACAAGTTTTTGTTTGATATTTTTTATAGGTGAAAATCCATAGAGATAGAAATGAAATATAATATATAGATGATGGATATTTGAGACACAAGAGTGGAGATTTCTCCAATTTTCATGAACTATCAAATTTTTTTAGAGGTTTATTTACCTTTGGTGAAAATTCTAAAGGAAAGATCATTGGAGTTGGATCATTTTGAGATCCAAAATCTATCATGATAAAAAATATTCAGTAAGTTTAAGGGTTTAATAATAATTTGATAAGTATCTCTCAAATTTTAAATAATGGATTTGTTGTTGATTTTTATAATAATGTTTATTCAATATTTAAGGATAAAATGCTTAAGTTTAAAGCACCTATAACTGAAAATGTTTACACTTTGGATCTTAGTTCCTTATGTGAATGGGTATTGAACTATTTAAGTGCTAAAATAAGTGAATACTAGATATGTAATAGAAAACTTGGTCATTATAATACATTTTATCTACCTAAATTATCTAATAATAATTTAGTTTTTGATTGGATTTGTCTTAAGTTTGATGACAAAAGGATTTGTGATGCATGCCAAATAGGAAAGCATCATAAGTCATCTTTTAAATCAATTAATAAGGTTTCTATATCTAAAAATTTATAACTTATCCACGTGGATTTTTTTGGACCCTCTAGAGTAGAAAGCCTGGTTGGAAGATTATTTATCTTTATGTTGGTCAATGATTTTATAGATTTACTTAGGTTGTTTAAAAGTGAATATTTTTCATTAATTATGAGTTTTTTGTAAGTTTATTCAAAATTAAAAAGATTTCAAAATTATTTCGTTAAGAATTGATCATGGGGGATAATTTTAGAATCAAGAATTTAATTTTTTTACTCAAATTTAAGTATTAAGAATACCTTTTCTTCTCTAATAAAACCTCAATAAAATGGAAATATATAAAAAATAAATAAAATTATTCAAGAAATAACTAGAACTACGTTTAATGAATATAATTTACCTATCTATTTTTTTGGAAGAATCTGTTAATACAATTTTTCATATTATGAATAGATATTTAATAAGTACTCTTCTTAAAAAGACACCTTATGAGTTATGGAATAATAGAAAACCTAAAGTTGGATAATTTAAAGTTTTTGAATTTAAGGTGTATATCTTGAATACTAAAGAAAACCATGGTAGGTTTGATCTAAAGTATTATAAAGGAATATTTCTTGGGTATTATACTACTTATAAATATTATAGAGTGTTTAATAAAAATTCAAGGCTAGTTGAAGGATCCATTCATGTGAAGTTTGATGATAGTGGTCTATTTGATCACAAAAAAATCAAACAAATAAAGTTATTGATTATTTAAATAAATTGAGGCTTGACTCTTATAATGATATGTTTAAAATTAAAATAGAATATGGTCATGAATAGTTCAGTTCTGAAGAACATGAAACTAAGGAACCTCAAAGTGACTTATCTAGAGAAACCAAGACTTTGAAGGACCATCCTTTATAGGATATTATAGGAGATATAAATTAAGGGGTTGGGACTAGGAGTAATATTGAAAACCTAGTTAATCTATCTACCTTTCTATCCTAGTTTAAACCTAAGTCTGTAAAAGAATCCTTAGATGATGAGTGTTATACGTTGGCTATACAAGAAGTGCTAAATTAGTTTAAGAGAAACAATGTTTGGAAATTAGTTGATAAACTCTCTCACCATCCTATAATAGGAAATAAATTGGTTTTTAGAAATAATCAAGATGATCAAGTTGTGATTATGAAAAATAATTCTAAGATATTTTCTAAGGGTTGCAGTCATGAGGAAGGAATAGACTATAAGGAAACCATTTCCTCTATTTCTATGATTGAATCCATTAGAATCATTTTATCCTATGCACCTCATATGAATTTTAAATTATACCAAATGGATTTAAAATATGCTTTTATAAATATTTATTTAATAGAGGAAGTTTATGTTGAACAAGCCCTAAGTTTTGAATGTCCTCACTTTCTAAATTCTATTTTCAAACTTGTTAAATCTCTTTATGGTATTAAACAAGCACTGAGGACTTAATATGAGAGTTTGAGTTCTTTTATTTTAGAAAATGGTTTTATATTGGTATGTATGATCCTAATCTTTTTAATAAAACTTCTTCTTCTAATATTTTATTAGTTTAAATTTATATAGATGATTTTTTTATTCAACTAATCAAAATATTTGTAATGATTTTTCAAAAACATATGTACAAAAAGTTTTAAATGAGTATGATGGGAGAATTAAATTTCTTTCTTGGATTTAAAATTTATCAAAAGGATCTTGGAAATTTTTTAAATCAGAATAAATATATTATTTATTAGTTTAAAAATTGTGGTCTCAAAAACATTAATCCATATACAACTCTCATGTGTGCTAATGTAAGAATTGATTTGGATGAAGCTGGTAAACCAGTTTAAAACAAGTTTTATAGTGGTATGATTATCAGTTTGTTGTATTTTACTGCTATTAAACTAGATATAATGTTTTCTATTTTCATTTTTACAAGATTTAAATCAAATACAAGATTCTTATTTAATTATTATTTAAAGGATTTTGAGATATTTAAAAGTAATTTTTTTAATCTTTTCTTTATCCAAAAACCACTTTTTATTTAATTTCATATTTAGATACTAATTTTGGAGGGTGTAGATTAAATTGAAAAAATCACCTTAGGAACCAATCACTTTTTATATAAATCCTTAGTTTCATGGTCAAGTAAGAACTAAGATTAGTTTTCATTGTCAACTACTGGAGAAAAATACTTATCTACTGGTAGTTATTGTGCACAAGTGTTATGGATGAAACACACACCTATGGAATTTGGACTTAATTTTTATTATGTTCCTATTTTATGTAATAATATTAGTTCTATAAATATTTCAAAAAAATCTAGTGAACCATTCTAGGACTAAGAATATTTATATTCAACGTCACTTTTTAAGGGATTATGTTTAGAAAGGGGACATTTCTTTGGAATTTATTAATACTGAATATCAAGTTACTGATATTTTTACTAAACCACTTCCCACTTATAGTTTTTATTTTATTAAGGTAGGTTAGGATTATTTAATTTTAAGTAATTTTTTATATTTTATTAATATTTTTTTATTTTAGTGTCTTTTATCTTTTAAATAATTTTTTTTATAAAGATTTATTTACTCTGTTTTAAATTTGTTTTATCATCTTAGTTGAATATTTTATTTTCAAATCTGTATTTTCATTTTTTTTAAACTAAATGATTACATTGAATTATTAGCTTGAGAAATTGAACTGTCACCTAAAACATTTAGAGTTAATCCCCCCCCCCCCTCTCTCCAACCTTTGAACTTGTGCCCTTTTGATCTCTCAAACCCTAGTTTTTTCGAACCCTAAACCTTCTACTGATTCTTATGATGGAAAAGATGAAGAGGGAAGATTAGGTTAGTCCTAGTGGTGTAAATAGGAAAATATCTTCCAGTTTAGATCAAAATTTTCTACAAATAAAGTTCATGGAGTTCTAATGGGTGTTTAAACAAATTTTATGTCGAAGAAACTGTTAAAATTTCAAGGAAAAGAAATTATGTTTAATAGAGGGAATTATGAGTATGTCTTCAAAATATTGGTAAAATAATTTTATGAAAATAAATAGTATATATTTGTTGAAAGTAAAGACATTATCTCTTCAAAAGTGAATGATAAAGTGTTTTAAGTCTCATCAATGTCAATGGATTAGTTCTTTAAGTGTCCTCATGAAGGGAATTTCCATTTTAATCTTAGATCAAGTGTATATGAATTTCAAAAGTCTGAGGACATTATGTCCTTTATTTTTGGGACATATCAAGTTAATAAGATACCAGTTGAGGATATGGAATCTGACTAGAAGGTGTTGGTCAAGTTTATTCAGATAGCAGTATTTCTAAATAGTACCAAGTCAAGGAAAATCCTTTTTTTGAACATGTATATCATGTTCCTATTGTTGAGGGATATCAAGTTCAATATAATTTGGTACATGTTAAGGTACATGAACCATTTTTATCAAAATTATGCTCAGATATCTTTTTATCCCTATGGTATATTGGTGTCTCTTATTCTTTATAAGTGGGGGTGATTAATGGCATCAAGATAGGTTTAATATGTCATCATGGTAATATTATTTCAACTGGAACTTTAAGGAAATATGGTTTCTTTTAGAGTGTGATAAGAGGAAAGTTAATGTCAGTCAGTGATAAAGAGGATGATTCATCTAGTGATCATGTTGAGGGGGAGCATAGAAGTTTAAATTTAGCTAGATCTACAAGGATTGGTATAGAGGATATTAGGGAATCTTGAGTAGAGGGAGAATCTAGTACACCACAAGTGGTTGTGGGTTTATAGGTTTATTCTATTAGTGTTGTAAATATTCATATTGATGCTAAAAGAAGGCATGTGTTGAAATAAAATGTTCCTACTGGAGTTAAAATAATTGTTCATTTTATCAAATATAATCAAGAACATTATATATAATAAGATAGTGGTGTTATACTTGTTTAGTGTCCTTGGAGAAGAGAGGTCCTTTCACCTATTGGGAAGGTTGGTGAAGTTGATTAACCAATTCCATTTGCTGAAGAAAGTGATGAGCAGGTTGTTCAAGGTGAGAAACAACCAGTAGATAAATATTCTCATTCTCAAGGATCTAAAATAACATAAGAAATTATTCATGATGATGAATAACTTTATGATGAAATTTTTCTTCCCCAGTATTGCAAAGGATAGAGGAAGCTCATTCCACTGAGTAGGTGAGTACTCATGTTGCTGATATAACTAAATTAATTGAGAATCAATCAGTTTATTTGGTTAAGATGTCCTTAGAAAAGACTATATAAGAAATTTATGAGGTTTCATAAGTTATTGTAGACATATCCTTTCCAAGTGGTGAAGATATATAAGTGCAATTCCTTCAGTTGGTTGAAGTCATAGAACCATCTTTGAGACCTGAGAAGGAAACATCAATTTCCGAAAATAAAAATTTTGAGTCTCATACTCATTATTTTTTTATGGGTTTTACTTCTCAATTCAATATATTGAGATATAATGTTATTAAGTTGTAAGGAGAACTTGAGAGTTCTCAAAGGTCTTTTGAGGAATTAAAAAGTGCATCTTTTTTTAAAACTTGTTTTGAATATCTCCAGATTAAATACCTGAGTTTGAAGTAAAATTCAATCTCTAAGAAAAATATTGAAGTTTTTTGGAGGAATTTAGCTAACCGATTTGGAAGCATAAATGGTTTCAAAATCATATTTTAGTTATCTGAATAAGTTTTTAGCCAACTAGTTTGAAAGTATAAAGGGAGTAAATTCTAGTCAGAGGAGAGCATCCACATCTAGTGGAGAAAGTTATAATATGTGTTGAGAATGGTAGGGATTGTATCTACTAATCTTTTAACTATATATGAAAGGATTCATAGTTTATAGTGTGATAATATACCCCCACACACTCTACTAGAAAATCAGAAGGAGTTAGTTGAAAGGTTGACTTCTATTGAATCGAGAGTCAGATTTTTGGTCATCCAGTTAGAAGAAATGATGTATAGATATGTTCATTATTCTGAGACTATTCATAATTTTATAAAGGTGATTTTGGTAGAATTATTTAATATAATTCAAGAATCATGGTATCTAATAAAGGATTTGGCATTCCTGATGAATCATAATTTCAAGGATTTTATGTTGGAGCTAAAGGTTGTGCACAAAAATCTCATAGATTCCTTAATCTTTGAATCCTCTTTCACTAAAGAACTAGTAGCCAGTCATTCCCATCACTTTAAACCTTAATCTATTTATCTTTAATCCGATATTTATTGTGATTTTTTATTTATAAAAAGAAGTTTTTTTGTGATTTTGTGTTCTCTTTATTTTTTATGTGCCCTTGTTTTATGTTTCTAAACCTATCCATTTTTAGTATAACCATAATTTTGTCTTATATAAGATTAAATTAGAGTTCTATACAACATTAAATGAGATTTAATTGATTTTTATACTTTATTTTTTATTTCATGAAAAGGATGAGAAATCTAGTTAAACACAACATTCTAACTCTTTTGATATTTTATTAATAATAAATCCCTATTTGTTTTTTTGTTTTTTTAATAACTAAAAACTATAATACTTTTTGTGTTTATGTTTATATGGGTTTTTTGGTCATCAAAAAGGGGGATATTATTTGGTAAATAAATTTTGATCCAAAAATTTCACATTAAGTTATCATTGGCTTTGATTCTCGCAAATACCCCTATATATTTTACTAATGAAGTTACTCTGATTGGATTTCAGGTTTACATTTATTTGACTTATTATTTTAATTGTCCTTGAATTATGTAAGTTTGAGTTCTGAAATAAATAATCTTTTATTTGGGTAAAATATTATTCTACAAAGTATTCTAGAAGTTTTAAAGAAGTCTACAGTCACTGTTCAAAAAATGATGTTGTAACCTAACATTGGTATCTAACCCCACATTTGGAACCCCATGTTTAAGTTGAATGTTATGTTTTTGGAACCTTAATTTTGATAAGGAATGGAAAATTTTAGTACCTAACATCACATTTGGAACTCTATGTTTGATCTGAATGTTATGTCCAGGATCCTATGGTTTATTAAGGAACCTCCAGTTCTAGTAAATAATGTTTGGTATATACCTAATGTAAGAAACATCACATTGGTATCATACTTAAAGTTATAGAATTCTATATTTAGAATAATCCATACATTGTTAACCATACTTTTAGATTTATCCTAATTCAAATCAACCCCATATGGAATCAGTACTCTATAGGATTTAAATTTTGAATTATTTCTAAGATTTCTGCTATGATTTCACTAGATTAAATATCTTGATAAAGTGATTTAAAGGTCATTTCATAAGATATTCATCAATGGGTTAATTTTTTTTATTTTTAATGGAATTTTTTATTTTCTATGGTTGATTAAATTCAAATTTCAAACACACTAAGAATTTTGAAGATTGTAATTTTTCTAGAATTTTTTCCAAATCTGTTTTACCAAGTTTAAATTGTGGTGTTTATTTATTCCCAATGAATTCATTCAGACTAGATGATATCAATGATCGATAGACTATTGTGGTTTCTTGTTGAATATCTATAAAAAAATAAATATCTATTTATCTAAAATTAACTCAAAATTTTCTATTTATAGAAGTAGTTGTTTTATCTGTTATAAATTTTGTTGTTATTATTTGGGACTTATCTTCTACAGTTCGTTGAAGTTTTTCATGGAAACACTTTTTAGACATGATATAATATGCCGTGTGTATTTTTTTTATAGATAATAAGTTGTTTTACTATTGGTGTGTTATATGGACATTCTCTACAGTAACTCAGAGATTCTTTCTAAGGACTATGCTTTAAAGTTATTTATCTATTACTTTAAAGCACTCTTTATTTTCAGCTTTATCATTTTCATCTAACTACTTTAAAAGAGAATTTATCCAACCAAATACATTCTCTTTTATCTTTGAACACTCAAGTGACTGAATGTTTTGATGGCTATTGATTGTCCTATTTTGAAGCCATGTAAAAGCATTTGTAACAAGTTGTAGTTGTTTACACTCAATTATTGAGATCCCTTGGAAAATGATCTATTAGTGAAAATGAACAAGCACACAAAGAGAGTGTTGGTGGAGTAAACTGGGGGATCTTTATGCCCCAAACCACTATAAAGTTTTTTGTGTCTCTTTATCTTATTTTATACTGCATAATTTTTTAAAGAAAATAGAATAAAATCACTTTCCAAGTTTCAAATGGGGATCGATTTTAAATTATTTAAGTATTTTTTAAATGAAATAATTCACCACCACCCCCAACCCCCATTGTGTATTCAACACCATTCCTAAATAACAATGTTATCATTTTATATTAAGTAAATTAATATTGGAACACACATCTTGGAAATTGGTTTTAATTTACTTATCATTTCTCATATGACAAAGAGAAGACCTTTCCTTTGGAGTTTTAGATATCTATTTACATTTATGTAAACATATGTTTCAACTATTCGAGTTATATCATATGGTTGGAAGCTTAAATAATCCAATATTATGTTATAAATTACTTGGATCAAGTTACGGATGCTTAAAAAGAAAGTTTCAGGTTGATTTTTTACCATTTAAAGGTTATTATGAATTATAAGTTCATTTTGTGAGTTGATTTTATAGAAAGGGAATTAGAACTTCATAATATTATTTTACTCTTATTAAGTAATTAGATTCCTAAGTTTTTTAAGGCATTTGAAATAAAAAAACTGGCCAATCCAAAGCTAGTTACACACCTGGGTAGTCAGGTCATCATAGGGACAGATGGTCGAGCACAAAGGTGGAGTCAACCTTGAGTGAAATATAGGAGGAATAGTGCATGTGTAGGGAAGTGTATGAGAAAGAGGATTAGAGTTATCATGTGGGGTATCATAAAAAACTCACCAGGAAAGGATGACTTAAGGGATTTTTTTGTTCGGTCTATAGAGCACACATGTTTATAAACAATAAGTCACCCTAGTGAATTTATGATGTGGGGATCATGAAAATGCTCTATTGTTCACATTTAAAAGTTGTGCGACTATCAGGAAGAAATGATATCATATAATTTATCATCTTTCTTATGTAAACAATTAAACTCCATATCGGTATTCTCTCCTACTATGTTCTTCTATTAAAGCTGGATAAAATCTTGAGTTTTGATCACATGAATTATATGGGAGATTTTGAAGAATATTTTAAGTATCTTAATGCATAAAAGATGATTACAGTGAACAAGTGGATGTTATCATACATACATAAGATTTTTATGTGTCAAAATAATATTGAGAATTTCACGGTTCCAGAAGTGGATTTTGTACGAGACAGATGAACTTCATATGAAAAGAATGGTTTTGTATGAAAGGGTTCAGTATATGAAAGTAAGAGGATTCTTGTATAAAAGGTTTTAGTTTAATATTAAATATGAGCTTCATATGAGTGGTGAAATATCATATGAAAGGAATCAATATTTCTTATGAAAGGAAGAACTTTGTATGAAAGAAAATCCTTATATGAAAGTGTTTCATATGAAAGATATACTTCGTATGAAATTCTTATAAAAATGAGACTCCAGGGTTTCTATGATGATGGGTATATTTTGAAAGAAGAGGAATTGATATAATGATTTTATACAAGATTATCCTCATAGGCATAAAAATCATGATGATGTTTTTCATGATTCTAACAGGTAGTGAATAAGGAAGGAGTTGTAATTACTACTATTATATACATGAATGAATGCATATGTGGATACTATTTTCAATATAACCATGTTTCATGGAAAGAATGAGAAGATGTATAAAATGGTGACATGTTTCAAAGGAGGAAAAATCCACATGGATTTTACAAGTTTGTGTGTGGTTACAAATAGCTATGAGGAGAAGCGGTTTCTATGGAGGTTTAAAAGGACATAATAATTCTTAATTATCATGGATTCTAAGTATTCATGCATTGATGTAAAGGATGAATAATCAAGAAAATTGAAATTTTTATATTTGTGGGAGATTCTAAATTATGTATTCATGTAGTACAATGAATATACAGGCAAGAATAAAGATGAGGAATATAATAATTTATGTTTTTATCCATCATATATAAACTTTGCAGGTCAAAGAAGAAAAGATACAAATGAGATGTGATACTATTCCAGATATGAATATCCTTTAAGTGTCAAAGATAATGGATAAAACCTAAGACTTCTTATATT
The DNA here is from genome assembly GCA_963277665.1 of Viscum album. Classification (NCBI taxonomy): domain Eukaryota; kingdom Viridiplantae; phylum Streptophyta; class Magnoliopsida; order Santalales; family Viscaceae; genus Viscum; species Viscum album. The sequence goes on along the minus strand of OY728156.1, from coordinate 1,423,232,291 downwards.
TTATAGAATACTTATGTGTATAATAAAATGAAGGAATATATCCAATGTTTGTTTTATTATACTATAAAAGAAGAATGAGACACTACCACAAAATGGGGCAAGGCCAGCGCCACCCTTTATCAGCGCTAACGAAAAAGCGATGATAAAGGGGGGTACCTTTATCAGCGCTAAAAAAACGCTGATAAATGTACCCCTTTATCAGTGCTTTTTTTTAGTGCTGATAAAGGTACCCCCTTTAACAGCGCTTTTTTCTAGCGCTGTTAAAGGGTACCCCTTTATTAGCTCTTTTTTTAGTAGTGCTGATAAAGGGGAGTCTTTATCAGCACTTTTCTTAAAAGCACTGATAAAGGGTCTACTTACAAAAAAATAATTAAAAATATATATTAATATTTAAATATATAGATATAGTTATATTGATATAAATATAATATATATTTTTTAAATATAATTTTAAATATATTTTAGATAAGTATAAATATACAGTTATACTTAATATATAAGATATTTAGTGAAAATGGATTATAAAAATATTAAAAAAAATATTTTTAATTAATAATTTGCTAATTATTAAGGATTAATAGTCATTTAATAACAATTTGAAGACTAAAAAATAAAAAAAAATAGAAAAAGATCCAAAATATGTTGAAAGCACAACTTGAACTTCAAACGGCCATAACTTTTGATCTAGGTGTCCATTTGAGCTCTACCACATATCAAATCGAAGCCTGCGATGAGCTCTACACCCTTATAATTGGTAAGGGACCAGGTTAAAGGTTTTTTCAAGGCCAAAAAAGGCCCATAAGGCCTCCAAAACTGAGTTTTTAGTCAGGATACCCCGATTTTTTAACATTTTGTGGATTTCCAGCCTCGTTTAAGGGGGTATTATTGGCTTTTTTTTGTGGGGACTGAATTTATTCCAAGGTATTACATTCATATTGATATTATTTCTTTGAAATTTTATCGTTTTTTATAATGCACTGATATTTATAATCAAATATATAACAATATATACATATTTTTTATATATTCACACATAAAAATTTAATTATAAATATAAATAATAAAATATATTTACATATAAAATATATTAGATTTATCTAAATAATAAATAATATCCATTTTATTTAAGATACCAACATATAAATATTTATATACCTATATATCAATCTAACTATATATATATTAATATAACTACATATATATATTGATATAACTATAAATATATATATTAATATCACTATAAATATATATATTAATATAACTATATATTACTATATGAATAAATATAACTAAATATATATATAAATAAATATATATGTCATTAACTGGAGAACAAATCAATATGGCAGAGTAGTAAAGGCTTTAGGCGCGCAAGGGGGAGGTCTCGAGATCAAATCTTGGTAGAGGAAAGGGCACGCGCATGGGGGTGGATTTGGGGGGCTAGCACTGATAAAGGGGTGGGTGTAGCACTGATATAGGTTGGAGGGGCATGCGTGAAATCACTAGAGGGGCTGTAAAGCGCTATTAAAAGGGGGGATCAAGCACTATAAAAGCCCCCCCCCCCCCCGATTTGCAGGATTTTTTTTAATTTTTTTTAATTTTTTTAATTTTTTTTACTTTTATCAGTGCTAAAAGAAAGCGATGATAAAAGGGGTCTTTTATCAGCGCTAAAAAGAAATCACTGATAAAGGACCCTTTTATTAGCACTTCTTTTTAGCACTGATAAAATACCCCTTTTATCAGTGCTTTCTTTTAGCGCTGATAAAGGGGACCCCCTATCTTCGTCGGCTTTAATAATGTTTTTCTAGCGCTGTTAAAGGCCATTTTTAGCGCTGATAAAATGGGTATTTTTAGTAGTGGGAGGAAATAAGATATAGTCTATGCATTCCATTTTTCATTGAAATAAGTGTCTTAACATTTTTGCAAGAGAAGAATAAGAAAAATGAGTAGTATTTTATTTCATCATTATGAAGAAGAATAATAGGGTGTGTGAACTATTGTGTATATAAAATAATAATAATAAGTATTTATTTCATGATGTTGTGCAAGTAATAGAAGAATAATACCCAACATCGCATCAAAAAAATCAGAGTCTATATTAGTGAAATACTTTTTTTATTTATAAAAACTTAATTGTACACTATCAAGAGGTGGTATAATGGGATACATTATACACTGTCGTGAGATTTGTAACATGAGTGTTGGATAATTTATGCTCATTTTTTTCATAAGTTGATACTAGTTGGTTGTGTGATCATGGGTTTTTTCGGATCATGCCAAGGGATAGATTTTAATTTTGAAAGGTGAACTATGTAAATATTTTATCCTCTTTTATGAGTGTGTTCATATGTGTTGTATGAAAAAATGAAGGTAAGAAGATAGAACAATAAATACATTCACCTAATATTGTAGAGTTAAAAGGAAAGGGATAAAAATATTTAAATTGGATAAAATATCACCAGCGTTGATTCACCCCCCCCCCCCCAATGTTGAACATATCCCCAATTGGTCCTCTCCCAGATGGATACCTTTGTAAGATTAAAATGTGAGGGTTAAGCTTGTGTGTGATTAAAAGGATCATGTCGGTCTGTTTGTGATTAAATCATGAGTTTTCTAACTTGTATTAGAATAAAATGAAGGTTCTAGATTTCTGTATCAGATTAACGCGGAACCAAGATAGCTCGTGTGATATTAAAATCAATTATCACATGATATTAACTTGTACCTATATGAGATAATATCAAAAGTTTTTGAAGTTTAATGAGATTAAAATGGGGATCATATAAGATAAGTTGGGTAATAATGTTTCTACGTGAGATTAGATCAAGCGAGCTATCTGCAATATGAGAATGTGGTACACTATGATATGTTATGTTGCATAAAAAACACTTGGATTTATAGAAGCTTTAAATAATCCATAAAGGAGTTTTTTATTGTGGTGAATATTCTATGAATAGAGAATAAGTTGATGGATAGTGAAAAATTTAATATTCATGAGGAATCCTTGTGTCATGGTAGAGTTTTTTGTAGTAAGTTCATGTGCTTACATAATGCTTACATGTGGTTGATAAAGATTTGATAGATATATGGATGTTGGTTGTGTCATAGTGTTCTCTTTTTATTATGAGAATTAAAAAATCAAGAAAAAAAATTCTAGACCTGTATTTGGTTGCACCACTGGATAAACTATTGCATCATTTTTTTTATTAGTAGATATGAAGGTCTTGAGTTATCTCCAATATTTGGTGGTATTACTTAAGATACATTTTTAGAAATATATTTTATGATTTGGTCCAGTCTTTAAGGATATTTTTGGGTATTTTGATATGTATTTAAAGAAGGAAATAGATATGGAAATGCATAGAGGTATCAATGATAGGTTTTTTTTCTATAAATAGTAGTTGTAATTACACAAAAGATATCATATTTATATCATCATCAACTATAATAACATTGTTAAAGTTTCAATGAGTTTTTTAGTCTAGGTTTGATGTTTAGTTTTGTGTTCTCTATCATGGTTAGAATACGGGGTGATTTTATTTTATTCCAAACTATGTAATTATGGGGGATTGATTTAGTGAAGTATTTATTTTTTATATGACTTTTCATTTTTTGTTTTTGTATCAAAGTTTGTTTTTCTATATTTTATATCCTTCTTCATGCATGGATAGTGTATGTTCAAGGGTGATATGTTTTATAATTAATTAACTAATTTCTTTGATTCATTCGTGACCATTACATGAGTTAGAGTGGTTGTGTTTAAATATGGTTTTGGGTCACTTGTATTTTTAAAAAATCAAAGCACTTAAAGAAATTAAAAGGGGAGTTTATAGTTAGATAGTGAATGCACAATAAAGTATTTTCTTAGACTGAATTCCAACAATAACTTCGTTATTAATTTGTTATTTCCACTTAAAAAAATCATAATCCTAGATTTTATATGTTTGGTACACCTTTATCAATCTAATTTCCATTTATAATTTCATATTTCTAATCATTCTAATGAATCTAGTTAAATTCCTAAACATTGTCTTTGTGGGTTAGACCTTGAACTTAAGTTATACTAATCCTTCGTAGTTTTAGTTTTAAGTAAGAGTTATATAAATTTTTAACCTTGATTCATCATTAGAATTGATAATGATTCATAGGTGGTCATTATCCTTATGTATCACTAATTTAATCTTCTATATTTTTTGGAAAATATTACTTATCCTTTTAAAAAAATTACACATCACCTAGAAGATCTTACATAGCAGTTTCAATATCCTGACTTAATCTTATGAAACTTTGTATCTTATTAATTTATTCGGATGTAGCTCTATTGGAACTTCTAGACTTCTCAAAAAATCAAATCCTATAATTCTCATACTTATGAAACTATTCTTACATAACCATGCATCTTCTAGAGTTATTTGTAAGGACCCGACCCCAGTTGCTCGGAGTTGGTGCCTTATTTGATTACGTTGGCATACATACAAGGAATACGAATCCCAAAGGACCAAGTAGTTTAGTATTATTGGAAACAAGATACATACATAAGTTCAACTTTACATAAGGAAAGGAAAAAAACAACACTAATTTATTCCACTAGAGTCATCACATATCCTATATTATGCTTGCAAGTCATTCATAAAATACTTCTTCATGTCCTGAGAAAATTAAAAATAAGAAATGGGTGAGCTCAAATGCTCAGTAAGAGTTAGAAATACAGTGTAAGATAATATAAACATTATACATGGTGAATAATTGAAAACACATGCCTTTAATAATAAACTTGAACACATTATGGCAGGAATATGAGCTGAGTAAATAATGCCATAATAAAACATAATCATGAGTATTCTACTAGTCGAATAAACACATGAAATATCAATAGCTGAACTCATAATGATGTAATTCATAATGTCGGACATTATGAAACATTTTGTCAAGGCCTCGGCCAAGACGTCTAATGATTAAGGGCTCGTCCAAAATCCATATCACATTGGGAAAGGCCTCGGCCAATTCCTCGTCTAGTTGTCTCATGAGACCTACCGATGCATCGAGGGGATATAGCGGGCCCAACCCATCACATAATAAGTCCAATTCATTACTCATATGAGTGGGGATAAACATAAACAACATATACATTCATATTGAAACTATCATATGAAATGTAACAAACTTTCCCCAATTATTGAACATAAACACTAACCATTCAGAATAATATGGTGAATGATTTTAGGAAAGATCATCCACAATAGATTTATTCATAAACCGTTAAATAAAATATGGTATATTACTTCATAAATTATTAAACCCAATAATACCATGGAATCAACAAGAGTGTTGAATTAGATGAAAACACTCTTATAAAATCATTAAGCAATTCTTGAGATAAATACTCTTTTATTTTGAAAAGAAGAGTTCTTTTGGAAAAATATTTTTATAAAAACCAGAAGTGAGGTAATATAGTATTTTCATAATAAAATTAGTGATTTTATAAAGATAAAGGTTTCCAAAAATAGATCATAGAGTACCCTTGAAAATAGGAAAGAATTTGAGAAATTCCCTTGGATCGGGCTTGTATTTTGGAAACTACTTTGAAAGTTCCTTTAAAAATGTGTAACTATCCATAAAATAAGGAAGGTTTATGGTTTTTAAACATATATATGATGCTCACACAGAATATATTATGAGTACATAACAATACATAATAATTTCATTGAGGTAATTAGACAATGAAAGTATCCCGAATGAAAATGGAAGTTCGGGTGGAAAAACTCTTACCTTAACTCCAAACATGTTCTGCTCTTGTACTTAAGCTCCTGGAATATGAAATTATACTTTTTAATAACTTATTTCATATTCTATTAGACATGTATTTAGTTTACTATAATTCTGGTTAGTTCATTTATGTCTTTATTGACAAGTTATTGTATTGAATTTCGTCGTTCTGGAGTGTTCGTTTCCTTTATTTTCATATTCGATTCACTTGCTTTTAAGTAATGAAGTGGAATGGATGTAAATATCCAGAATTGAAATTAAATATTATTTATGAACATCCAGAATTGTTAATTTCCATTTCTTTCATTTGGTTGCATGGAATGAGGATGAATCATTAGATGACCACCACTTCGATTATTCGGCGGTATTTGGAATATTATGAACTAGTTTTGTCATATAACTTAATTATATGTACATATTCTGGTTCATGAATATTAATTAGGTTATAAAAAATATATTATAGTCTGGTTCAACCATGAATATGGTTTCATGACCAGTAATGAAGAAGAAATTGAAGAACGAAACTTCGTCGTCCACGAAGGTTATAAATCAGAACCTCATGGATGTCAATTTCGTTTATAAAATAAAAGGGAGGGAGTACAAATATTTATGATGGTTCTTCCATTCACATGATATAAATCCAGTATATAGATGTTACTAGAGTTATCATGATCATTTGGATAGAGGAGGTGATGAGAGGATAACAAAAGAAGATAAATTGAAATGAAACCAAATGAAAAAGAAGGGCACTTTACCTCTTGAAATAACCTCCTTGAGAAACTCCTTAAGGGAAGGGGTTTTGGTCTTTTGGAAAGACAAAAAGCTTCTTGGATGTGGGGAGAGACTATGAAAGGGTAATTGGTCAAAACTTTGAGGAGTTTCAAGGCTTATAGGAGTTAAGAGAAGAGGGGGTGGTGAGGGGTTTTTATAATGGAGGAGAGGAGTAAATTTTGAATATTTAATTCATTATTTTATTATTTCCCTCAAGACAACCAATAGTATTGTTTCATGTGACCTATAATAGTAATAATGGCATCTGAGTTTGAACTAAGTGGCCTTACATCACATATGATGTCGTAATTAGTGTATTTAACTGATAATTTGTATATACGGTATTTTATCGTATTTCACTATTCATAAAAAATTATAGAATTTCAGAAAAATCCCAAAAATTCACCCCTAACATTTTTAGACGTGTAAAATTCAAAATTGAAATCCATTTTTCAAAAATAATTTTCTAAATATTATTAATTTAATTTTTAAATAAGGTCATAGTTAATTCGAAAAATAACAATCTTGAAGTGCAATTAGTTTTATGTGACATTGAAAAAATAATTAAGATCCCATTATCATATTGCCTTAAGAAAATAAAATAATATTATTATTTACTATTCAAGGGGAATATTACTATTCATATTACTATTTATATTACTATTCATAAGGGTATGTTACTATTCACCAAAAATCAAGTTTATTCTATCAGACTCCAAATGACTTACTGAACACAACTCTAGATGACCATTTTTCAAAATCCAAAACATAGAAGAGGCAAAGTTGTGTTTATAAAATTTTATTCTATATTTATTTTCAAAACCTTGGGGTGTTACATTATTCCTATGTAGCACTGAGTTATTCTGACATAGAATTCACAAAAATTTATATTTTTCTATCATAGCTTGTAACACACTGAATCTAGTAACCCATAGTCAATGATAATTTTATTATAATAGTACATAATACATAGATCACAATACACTTTTTTTGAGGTAGATCATAATGTACATGATCCAACAGTTTAATAGTTTCAAGAACTAGAAACATTAATAAACATTATATTACATTGAAAATTGAAGATACATCATATGAAAACATGGAAACTTCATTATTTTTTCATCCAAATCCATCACACATAGTAATTCTCTTGGTTTTTGGGGGAAATAGTAAACAATATAAAGGTATGATCTTAGATGGTCAATAATGGGTAGCATACAAAAAAATATATTACACATAATTATGGAATAATTAATATGACATGAATCAATAAATTCCATAACAAATTGAACTGTGAGCATAATATATCCATGGAGTATATAAAAATAAATAAACATATGGATAAGAATAACTAATCTCATTGTAATGGATTACATAATTACAAAAATCATAAACATACCACTAAGGCCTCATGCTAATACATCTTACATAAATGGGTAAATATTATACCAAATACCCAACAAGTTAGTCTCACTAAACCTATCGAAGGGGTTATATAATTTTGGGCATCACCTCTCAAATAATAAGTCTAATGAAACCATAATATAAATATAATGACTAAAAAATAAATATAATAATGTTCCCTAAGGAACCTCATACATAGTAGTGGTTAAGGAATCAATATTTTTACTTATATAAATAATAGATATAAGTAATATCAATATTTTCCCATTCAATAGAATAATATGTATATCTAGGTTAATAGCCCAAAATAATATTAAAAACAATTTGATATTCACAATGTAATGAAAAGTACACTTAGAAAAATAATGATAACAAGGTATTAGTAAAGATTATTTTCATGTTGTAGAGATATTAATAGGAAATAATCCTTCATTGTGGTTCATAACGAGTTCATGAATTATCCAAATCATATCCCCCAGAAGGGTCAAACCAGGTGTGTTGTTGGGATCTCTTTTCATACATTGGGTGAAGGTTAAGTTAATACCCATACAGCCTTTTTTAGGTTCGTTACCCCTATGTGAATAAAATATAGAGTTTTTATCCACTTTTTTCTATCCAGACAAGGATGTTAGTGCTAGGAAACCACACAGTCCTTTTTTTACCAAACTTTTAGGATGTTTTATGGTTATGGGGGTATTTGAAAATTATAACAAATTATGGAGGTAGTATAATGAGATTTAATTGTGATATCTCATTTATAATATAATAATTAATTTATAAAAATTAATCATAATAACATTTCTCATTGAAAAGGAAAATAAATGGTAGAATTGCAAAAAATAGAGGAAGGAGGTTAAGAACCCTTGCCTTGAAAAGTAGATTCTTAAATCTCAAGAGGAACACCTTATAGCCTTATAAACTATTTGTAGAGACTATTTATATTGTAAATGAGAGTAAATTCATTATCAATATCCTTTTAGTAGAGATTAATGAGAGAATGAGTGAGTATTTATACTTGAGGAGGGGTATTTTTTGTTAAAATGTTGATTATTTTATCATTTAGGCCAACTAATTTTAAGTTTCATTGATTATATTGAAATTATTTGGCTAATTATTAAGAAAATTAAGTTTTTTTAATATTTAAAACCATCCAAAATCAAGAAACACCTTAAAACTACTCCGTTAAATGCAAAGTTAATCTAAAAATAACATTTATGAAGGTAAAATGTAGTTTTTGTTCCAAAATATCAAATATAATTTTCTAAATTCAAAATAATATTTTTAAATTAATAATTTTACTCCTTAAATGCATTTTTTCTTGAAAAAAAATGTTTCGTATATTTTTAATTCAATATTACATCATAATGATGTCATAAAAATCATGGAATTCATAAAAACTGTAATTTTTTACTATTCGCCAAAAAATAAAATTTTTAGAGAAATCCAAAAAATTCACCATTGGATAATTTTTATGTTTCAAATATAAATTTAATATATTTTTATAAAAATAATATTCTATCCATGTGAAATTTAATTATTAAATTAAAACACTTATGTATTTCAAAATTAAGCATTTGGCACCTAAAATTCAAAAACTCTTCTAGTAAATCTAATTTTTATTCTGAGACATATTTGTTTAATTTATATTCATTGATTAATATATATTTAATATTTATTAATTAAATGATTTAATTCATTTTATTGGAAACTTCAATAAATAACAAATTCGTTACCTTAGTTAAATATTGAGTCTTACATTCCTCCCCTTAAATAATTCCATCCTCAAAATTTATGGTGTACATTAAAACATAAACTGATGAGGGTAATTATTCCTTATTACTTCCCCAAGATCCAAGGTTTCTTCCTATGACTTATGAGTCCTCTAAATAACTTCCACCAATTGGGTTTTTGGATTTCGTATCACCTTCTCTCCAGTGTTAAGAATTTGTACAAACTCTTCATTATAAGAAAATTCAAGTTCGAGCTCTATTTATCTAGTGGTGAGTATGTGTGATGGGTCTAGCATGTACTTAACATTGATATGTGGAAGACATAATGAAATCTTTATATTTTGGGTGGAAAATCCAAATGATAATCAACAACTCCAATTCTCTCCAAAATATCAAAAGGCATAATGTTCCTCAGACTTAGCTTTTCCTTCTTACCAAACCTTATAACTCCCTTACATGGTGATACTTTCAAGAAGACATAATCTCTTAATTGTAATTCCAAGTCCTTAATTTTATTATCTATATAGATTTTATGTCTGCTTTAAGCTATCTTGATATGATTCTGGATAGCTCATACCTTCTTGGTTGTTTCCTAAAAAAGATCTGGAAAACTAGCCTCTTTTCCCCAACTTCATCCCAAAATGTTGGAGCATGATGTATTTTCCCATACATGACCTCATAAGGTGTAATTTATATACTCAAATGGAAGATATTTTTGTACAAAAATTACACTATAGGTGGTTATTAGTCTCATGTTCCTTTTAAGCTAAGGGGTATATCCTCCTTAATTTCTAAGAAATGTGAAAACTTAGTAAAACGGTCCACAATGACCCAAATAGTACCATTATCATTAGATGTCTTAGTCAGTCTAGTAAAAATTTCCATTTTGATATCATCCCACTTCCACATTAGTATAGGGAGAGTTTTTATCACGCCCTTTGGTTGTTGTCTCTCAGCCTTTACTTGTTGAAATTTTTATACATCTTAACACATAGTCAACAATTTCTGGCTTCATTTTTTCCCATTAGAAGTGATCCATTAAATCTCTATACATCTTGGTGCTACCATGTTGTATATAGAAATTTAAGATATGAGATTTATCTAATAATTACCTCTTCTTATCAGGTACTAATGGTACACATAGTTTCTTTCCAAATTTTAATATGCCATCATCATAGAAGAAGTATGTCAATCTCCCATCATTCATGGTTTTAATCTTATTTTGTAAACCCTTTTCATCTTGTTGAGACCTATTTATCTTTTCCAGTGAATATGGTTGGTCAATTACTTGGAAAAATAATTATTTTTCTCATTCCTTGATAACTTCCATATATAAATTTACAAAATCCATGAAATTTGGATCCTTGTCTATCCTCATCATATATAAGTCTCCATGATCCTTCTAACTCAACACATCAACCACACTATTAATCTTTCCATGGTGGCAGTGTATTGAATAGTCATAGTACTTGGGTAATTCTATCCATATCTAATGTCATAGGTTGATCTATTTTTGATTGAATATATACTTCAAACTTTTGTGATCAGTGTATATGTGTAATGTCGCTCCCCTCCTCATTGGATTTAGTCAAGGTAGAATTGTTATTTGGCCTTAGGCGACATCCCCAAGATGCCAAAGGCTGGAAATAAATACCAAAGGATTCATTATAGTTGGGGGATGATTTTCCATTTGAAAATAAAACAAACACAACCAAGAATACCATAACCAAAAGCACTATATGATGAATGGTAACCATTTAAAACAAGTCAATGTATAGAAAATCAAACCAACTATATCAGAGTACCAAGCAGAAACCAAGATCAACATCAACTACAAAGCAGAGGGAAAAACCAACAAAACTCAAAGACACCAAGAAACCAACTCCATAGATCCCAACATGCTCCAATATCCAACTCCACAATACAGCCTAAGTATTAAAAGTGCCACTAAATAAATGTGATACCTTTCCTTTAACTTTGTCTTGATAAACAATATCTACAAAAGCACCAACGTGCCAAAGAAGGGGCGAGTAAAGAAACTCAATAGGATTACCCCAAATTAATTCACTACCCATGCTACTAGGATATAATATTTTAGAACATTTATATAAAATATTTTATATAAAAAACTTTTAAACATTTTAACAGTTTATAACAAAACCAAGCAGTTTCACACCAAAACAGTTTCCCATACTAAAATAGTTCCCAAGGGAAGCAACCAAACAAGTCATTCAACCATTTATAAATATCCATTTGGAATAACCCATTCCATTTCACACCACCACCAAACACACATTCAACCACACAAGCTTGGTGTTTACCATTGATGATGAAACTTCACATCCATAACTCGTCCCTTTGATGGTGGTACTTCATGACCATTATCCATCCCATTCAATTCATGCCCAACCATTAATGCCAAAAGCCATACCAACCAATTGTGTAAAATAATTTCAATAAAACATACCTTTATTTAAAACACTCTTCCAACCAATTTTCCATTCATTAAAACCAATCAACCATTTTAAAATCATGTTATCATTTTCACTTTCCACCAAAACACCCAATTTTTACAATTCCATAAACCATCACCAAAGAGGGTTTACATCAAGAAATTCACAAAAAATTCATAATAAATTTCAAGAAAAACAATCAATTTTAAATCAATCCTTTTAGTTCTAATAAGAGGAGTCGAGAGTGAATCCACCTACCTCAGAAACTATGGAAAAAATGAAGAATGACACAAAACTTCAACAAAAATAGGTTGAATATCCAAAAACATAACTTATATCTTATTCCCTAACATCAACACAACCATATATCATCATTATTGGAAAAAAAATATCATATATTTATCCCCAACGAACTATATATATGAATCTAAGATGGGGAATATAAGTAGATCTAAGGGAAACTACTTAAAACGAAGGCTTACCAAGAAATATGGCCTTCAACACACTAAGATTTGCCAACGGATCGCATCTAGTTTGAAGGGGAGAGTCTCTACATTATTTGGGAGGAATAAAAAATTATTTAGGGTTTAAATGGAGGAAAAAATGAGTGTATTTGGGGTAAATTTGTTTTATCTCCACTTTTTTAGGATCTAACTTTAAATCATGCACAATTAGATCACATGGTTAGGAAAACTATGCACCAACCGTGCACCACCCTCTACCTAAATGAGTACCTCACATGGTTGGATCGCACGATTAGATAAACTATGTTCCAACCATGTAGAATCCATCTACCTCACAATTCATGGTTACTCCTAAGTGGAGGCACTATTTGGACAAACTGTGCGCCAACCCCAAAGCCCACTATTTCACTTTGCATAGTTTTCCATAGGAGTTGTGCAGTTTCTGCTAACCGTGATCAAACTATGAACCTTTATAAAATCCCCAAAAACATTGCAAAAGTCCTTAAAACCCTCCCAAACTTTAACCAAACATTTTACATACTTAAAATCATAAACAAATAGTTACTTAATTGAAATTAGGGGTGATACATTCTCCCCACCACTAGCCTTTCTGTCCCTAAAAAGTAGAAGACCACAATTTTCCTAAAATAGTTCAGGCCATTGCTCGACAATTTCTTTCTCCTATTCCCAAGTTTCTTCCTAAATCCAACCATGTTTCCATAGAACTTGCACTAGACTGATGTTTTTTCCATGCAATACTTTCTTTTTCTTATCCACAATCTGTACCGACGTATGAATCGATGAAGCATATGGATCTAATTCAATGTGATCCCATTGAATCACATAATCAGGATCAGTCTAATACCTTTTTAATTAAGATACATGAAACACATTATACACTAAACTAAACTATGGTGGCAATGAAAACTTGTATTTCACCTCACCAACCCATTCTATTATCTCAAAAGGTCTTATGTATCGAGGAGATAGCTTTCCCTACTTCCCAAAACGATGATTCCCAAGCCTTGGAGAGATTTTCAAGAACACATGATCACTCACCTTGAATTAAAATGGTATTCAATGATGATACACATACAATTTTTGATGAATATAAGCCATAGTTATTCTCTTCATGATCAAATGAATCTTCTCTTTTGTCTCTTGGACAAGGCTTGGCCCAACCAGTGAAGTCTCACCTATTTACATCCAACAAAGTGGAGAACGATAAGAATTCTCATACAATGCTTCAAAAGGAGCCATATGTATCGAGTCCTAATAAATTTTGTTGTATGAGAACTCCACTAATAGTACATGCTCCTCCCATGAGCTGCCAAAATTCATTACACAATCCTACAACATGTCTTCCAATGTTTTTATCATTCTTTCGGATTTTCCATTCATTTGAAGGATGATACACCATACTCATGATCAGCTGATTCCAAATGTATTTCTATAATGATTTCTAGAAAAAAGATGTAAAATTTGGATCTATATTTGATACTATTGAAACTAGTACACCATGTCTCTTTACCACTTCTCAAATATAGATTTTTGAAAAGTCCTCCACCATATGAGATTCATAAATAAGGATGAAATGGGCCGACTTTGCGAGTCAATACACTATCACCCATATGGAATTTTGTTTATAAACCATTCTTAGTTATCTATTCCCATTTCCAAATAGGAATAGATAATGACTACAACATACCTGATGGTCGCTGATTCTCTTCCTTAACCTGCTGATTGGTGATACATCTGGAAACAAACTCTCCCAACCTGATTTTCATACTAACCCTCCAAAACTATGATTTCATCACCTTATACATATTTTGTATTCCTGGATGGACAACACATCTTTAATTGTGGAAAGTATAAATAATTTGTTCCTAATAATCCATAGGTACGACCATCTGATTTTGAAACCAAAAAACTAAACTCTCATCCAACTTCCATCCCTTAATGGTCTCCCCACCATTGAGTTTTGAACTAAAAGTAAAACATTCTGATTTAAACATTTTTGCCTCCTTAACCATCACAACCAATTTAGGAACAAAAGAAATTGGAAAGAAAATTTCAACATTACCTAGGTCTTCACATTCCAAGTGAATATCATTGAACACTGACATCAACTACCACTGATCTAAAGCCTATTTTTTCAACTGAGTATATGAATTTTTTCTTAATGTATCCACCATTGAATTTCCCCTACTCAGTGTATACATCAATTCAAAGTTGAACATTTGGAGATACTCCATCCATATTCTTTGTCTCAGGTTCAAATCCATTTGTGATAAAATATGTTTCAAACTCTTATGATCTGTAATGATCATAAATTTCTCACCAAAGAGGTAATGATGTCAATTCTTCAAATCATGGACTATGTAAACTAACTCCAAATCATGTGTTGGGTAGTTTTTCTTATGAAAACGTAACTATCTTGATCCATAAGAAACAATATGATCTCCCTGCATGAGAACACATCCCAATCCCAATCTCAAAGCATCACAATACACCATACACATTTATCATAATTCTAGTAAAATCAAGATTGGTGCTGATTTAAGGAAAAATTTAAGCTCCTAAAAATACTTTTGAAATTCATCATTCCATTGTAATAGAATATTATTTCTTGTCAAAGATATCATAGGTGAATCTAGTCATGAAAAATCATGAAAAATCATTGGTAACTAACCTTTCATGTATAAAAATCGATGTGATCCTTAAACATTATAAACAAATCCATACCCAGGATTATGTCATAGACATCCATATCAATCACAAATAAATCCCATATCAACTCAACTCCATCAATAGTTATAGAAAATTCTCTACACATAAAGGCTCGACATTATCTTTGACTAAGAGGATTTTGAAGTTTCAATATAGAAGGAATCATCTCCACATTTAAACTTGGTAAATAAATAGAACAAGTATGAATAAAGGAATGGGATACACTTATATCAAAAAAATCTTGCATAAGGGTAGAATTAAAAAGAATCATGTCTATCACCATTGATGGTCTAAATTTATCATCAACAATCACCTGCTCATCTTCATATAAGTGGTTACTCGCTGCACTTTGTTCTTAATTTCCCTGTTGATATTTCCCTTAATAAGGATTCATGGTATTCCTGGAATAACCATGTATAAATCACTTCTACTGATGAGAATTATTCTGATGTACTCATCCCGTCGAAGTATACAATGCCTGTGACACATGAGATGTCCCGAGCACCCAACCTTGGAGAACTATGACAATAGTGCTGAAGATTACCCATCTGATTACAATTGTGTAATTATCTAGGTAGTGTCATACAATCTCACTTCATGTGGTCCAAATAACCACATTGGAAACATCCTAGATTGCTCTTAGGTTTTGGAGGAATATTCACTAAGCCATCTGTTTGATTTTGAGCCATTACACTAACTTGGAAATAGGTGTCCCTATTCCATTTGTTCTCAGCATTAGAGTTCTCGTCATTTCCCATAGGTATAAACATGCTCCATACACTCATATATCTTGAGATATCCCTTTATTCTACCATTTCTCTATTGAACATATCTGTATAATCTTTTGTACAAAGCACATAAATCTTCGAGTGAATCTCTTGCCTCAACCCCAATTCAAAAATACAAGCCTTCAAGGATTCAATTGCAGCAACTTTGGGTACAAAGAGGAATAAATTCATAAATTTAGCTACATACTCTATCACTGAGAGTTTATCCTAATTCAGGCTAAAGAAGTATGTCATTATTGCAATTTTGAATGTATGAGGATAGAATTTTTTGTTGAACAATTCTTCAAAATCCTCTCATGTAATGTTTTGGTCTAATTTATCCTGAACTGCTAAATCACACCACTGGCATGTAAGATCCTATAGTATATAATCCTCCAACTTGACTTTCAGTTCTTCTGGTGTGACAAGGAAATTAAAGATTTGATTCATCCTATTTATTCAACCTATTCCTTCTCTGGTTTTGAATCACCCTGAAAGATGGGTGGATTATAATTCTAGAACTGAACTGAATGATTCACTCACCTTGGTTCATCCCTTTGGTTCCATCTATCCATATCTTGGAAATCTTTGACTATACTTTGAACTAGATATTGGTTTACCTCTGGATCAGGTGAAACCACATTCATAACAGATTCTTCTAATTGGTTTCTACGATGCCTGTCAGGTGTCATTTTCTATAAACACAACAAAGGCCATAAGTTTCAATCTTTAGCAACTAAAGGGTTAACAATTTCAAATTATGCCACATTATCTATCACAACATTTCTTTCCAAAATTTATAATTTTACACATTTAACCATTTTTGAAACTTTCTCCATGATTTTGAAAATCAAACCTTTTTCAAAATACCATAACCATGCCCTTTTCAAAATCTTGCATTTGAAAATAATTTCAACATTTTTCAAAAATCAACACTTTTGCACCAAATCATCAATCATTAATCAAAATGAAATATTCACTCCTAGTGAGAAGTCATTTCTATCAATGCATGTCATGTTCTTCTCATTGGCTAAACCCATGATAATGATATTACAACTTCTATAAGTGTATCCAAAACACTCATGTACCCAACTCCCTGGTAACTTGAAGTTCAGTATAAAAAGGTTAGTTGAGTATTTTTATGCTCTATATTTCAAGTCCTAACAATCCTACCCCTTTCTACCATCCCAACTCAAGGACTAAACTAGAATGATTGTCAACTCCAAGACTAAAACAATGGATACCCAAGGATTGAACAAACTAATACCATTTTTGAGTCAAAGACTGAACAAGCTGATACCACTTATAACATCCCACCCCTCCTCATTGGCTTGAGTCGAGTTAAAATTGCTACTTGGCCTTAGGTGACATCCCTAAGACACCAAAGGCTAGCAATAAATGCCAAGGGCTTCATAATAGTTGGGGGACAATTTTCCCTTTGAAAATAAAACAACCACAACCAAGCATACCATAACCAAAAGCACTATATGATGCATCATAATAATATAAAACAACTAAATGTATATAAAATCAAATAAACTATATCATAGTACCAAGTGGAAACCAATATCAACATCAACTACAAACCATAAGACAAAATCAATAAAACTCAAAGATTCCAAGACACCAACTCCACATCTCCAAACATGATCCAACCTCTAACTTCACAATACAGCCCAAGTATCATGAAGAACCACTAAATAAATGAGATACCTTCTCTTTACCTGTGTCTCAATAAAAAATATATACAAAATCATAAATGTTCCAAAGTAGGGATGAGTAATGAAACTTAGTAGTCTTTCCCCAATTTAATTTCCTACCCACACCACTAGGATAGAACATGTTAGCAAATTTTTATAAAATAGTTTATATAAAATACTTTAAAACATTTTAATAGTTTATAACAAATCCAAGAAGTTTCACATGAAAATAGTTTCTCATACTAAAACAGTTTCAATGGGAATCAACCAAACAAGTCATTCAACCATTTCTAAATATCCATTTGTAATAATTCATTCTATTTCACACCACCATGCACACACATTCAACCACACAATATTGGTTTTTACCATTGATGGTGGAACTTCACATCTATAACTCGTCCCTTTGATGGTGATACTTCATGACCATTATCCATCCCATTTAATTCATTCCCAACCATTAATGTTAAAAACCATGCCAACCAATTGTGCCAAATCATTTAAATAAAACAACACTTTATTGAAAACACTTTTCTAACCTATTTTCTATTCAACAAAATCAAACAACAATTTTAAAATCATGTTACCATTTTCACTTTCCACCAAAACACCCAATTTTAACAATTCCATAAATAGTCACAAATGAGGGTTTCCATCAAGAAATTCACAAAAATTTCACAATTAATTTCAAGAAAAAAAAATCAATTTGAAATCAATCCATCTATTTTTAATAAGAGGAGTCTATAGTGAATCCACATACCTCAGAAACTATGGTGAAAATGAAGAATGCCACAAAACTTCAATAAAACCGAGTTGAATCTCCAAAAATCCACCTTAGATCTTGTTCCCTAACATCAACACAACCGTATCTTGTCATTGGAAAAAAATATCATATATCTATCCCCAACAAACTAGATATATGAATCCAAGATAGGAAAGAGAAGTAAATGTAAGGAAAACCGCTTAAAATGAAGACTTTCCAAGAAATATGGCCTTCAACTCATCAAGATTTTACAAAGGATTGCTTTTGGTTTGATGGAGAGAGTCTCTACAACCTTTAGGAGTAAAAAATGATTTAGGGTTGAAATGGAGGAAAATGAGTGGATTTGGGATAAATCTGAGTTAGATCCACTTTTTTAGGATCTAACTTTTAACCATGCACGGTTGGCTCGCATAGTTAGGAAAATTGTGCACTAACTGTGCACCAACCTCTGCCTCAAGGAGTACCAACATGGTTGGCTCACACGGTTAGACAAATCATGAACTAACCATACAGAATAACTCTACCTCACAATTCATGATTACTCCTAGGTGGCCGCATAGTTTGAACAAACTGTGCACCTGACTGTGTGCCTACCCCAAAGCCCATTGTTTCACTTTTCACAGTTTACTGTAGGAGTTTCATGGTTTCTACTAACTATTATTAAACCAAGAACCTTTATAAAATCCCCAAAAACATTCCAAAATTCCTCCAAACCCTCTCAAAATTTATTCAACCATTTTACATACTTAAAAAGCATAAAAAAGGGGTTACTTACTTGAAACTATGGGTGATAAAATATGTCACATATTTCATCATAAAGATAGTGTATCCATATCTTTAAAGTGAAGATTACAACTACCAAATCAAGGTCATGAGTTATAAATTTTTTCTCATGGGTCTTCAATTGCCCTGATGCATAAACAATAACTCTATCATTCTATATATGGATACACCCTAGTACTTTTTTTAATGCATCAATATATATAATAAATCCTTATTTTCTAGATGGTATGGTAAAAATATATGCATTGATCAATATTTTCTTCAGTTCCTCATAGATTTCTTCACAATCCTTGGAACATGCTAATTTAACCCCTTTATGTGTCAACTTGGTTAACAGATTAGCTGGTCAGGAAAATTTTCCAATAAACTACTAATAGTAACTAGTTAAGCTGAGGAAACTATGTATATCAGTTATATTCATTAGTGTGGGAAATTATTTAACAACCTTACCCCTTTCAATACATCCCAAAGTAAGGAATGTTTTATCTAAGGATTTGATCCATTTCATGGCTACTAATGGATATGTGGTTTCATTAAAGGATATAAGTTTTTACCTCATGAAATGGTCTAAAATTGTTAATCCAGGTTATCGAGCAATTGGTTATTCCATACATCCAATATTATTAGTCATAATTGGAGTTAAATTCCCTAATATATTCATAATATACTCAACTATAACACTAGATTCATTAACTTTGTTTGTAGGGAAATCCCTGTATTGATTATGGATGTTGACAAGATTTCTTTTCCTTCTATTAGGGGCTATTTCTAAACAATGGCATATACTTAATTAGTTCATGAATAAAACTATAAATTATAAATCATAGTATATTATTCCTATGAATTTATTGTAAATACATGTCTTATGATCTAGAAATACTTCCATAATATCATAAGGTTTTGTTATAGAGTTTGTGTTATCTAACCATGTTCTCTTAAATCTAGTTCCTAAAGTTTCTACTAAACTTGTTCTGATACCAACTATAACACCCCGAATCTAGTAACCTGGACTTGATGGTTATTTTATTAAAATGGTACAAAATACATAGATCACAATGTTCAAGATCCAGTAGTTTAGCAATCTCAAGAACTAGATACATTAATATACATTATGTTACATTGAGAATCGAAGATATATCATATGAAAACATGAAAACTTTCTTGTAAATCCATGTGTTTCATGTGGTAATACTCATGGTTTCTTGGGGAAATGGTAAGTAATATAAAAGGGTGAGCTCAAATTCTTAGTAAGAGGCAATGTACAACAAAAGCTATCATACATAATCATGGAATAATTAATATGATAGGAATCAATAAATGATGTAACAAATGGATATGTGGGCATAATATATCATTGGATTACATAATAATAAATAAATTCATGTATAAGAATCACTAATCTCATAGTGATGAATTGCATGATTTCAGACATCGTAAACATACCATAAAGTCCTCATGTCAATACATCTTACAAAAATGGGTAAGGATTATACCAAATACCCAGCTAGTTTGTCTCATAAAACCAACTGATGCATCAAGAGGCTATATAATTTTGGTCCACACCCATCACATGATAAGTCCAATGCGACCATTATATGAAGATAATGGATAAACAATACATATCACAATGTTCCCTAAGGAACCTCATGCATAGTAATAGCCTATAAGTTAATATTTTTCCTTACATAAATAATGGATATAAGGAATATCAATATTTCCTCGTTCAATATAACAATATGAACATCTATGTGATTATCCCACAATCAACTTAAAAAAAATTATATATTTACAATATAATAGAAATTTCTCCTATAAAATGAATTATAACAAGGTAGTAGTAAAGAGTATTTTCATGGTGTAGGGATATCAATAGGAAATAATCCTCCATTATGGTTCATAACGAGATCATGACTTATCCAAAGCATATCCCTGGGAGCATCAAACTAGGTGTATAGTTAGGATCCCTTATCGTGCACCAAGAAAAGGTCGATTTAATACTCAACCAACCTTTTCTAGGGTTATTACCCCTAAGTGCATTAGATTCAAAACATGTATCCACTTGTTTGTATCCATACGAGGATATCATTTCTAGAAGATTGCACACTCTTTACTTCATCAAAAATTTAGGATGTTTTATAGCCACAGGGTTGTTTGAGCATTATAACTTCTTATAAAGGTAGTATAATGAGAGGGAATGG
Organism: Viscum album; assembly: GCA_963277665.1. Classification (NCBI taxonomy): domain Eukaryota; kingdom Viridiplantae; phylum Streptophyta; class Magnoliopsida; order Santalales; family Viscaceae; genus Viscum; species Viscum album. Next base: position 1,423,210,762 of record OY728156.1, on the reverse strand, counting down.
TGATATATCAATGATAATATAATAATTAATTTATAACAATGTTGTTTAATAACATTTATCATTGAAAAGGAAATGAAATGGAAGGATTGAAAAAATAAAGGAGGAAAGAGGTTAAGAACTCTTATCTTGCAAAGTAACATCTTAAAGTCCAAGCGGAACACCTTAAAACCCTATAAGATCCTTGGATAGACTCTTAATATGGGAAATTAGAGTAAATTCATACTCAATGACTTTAGATTAGAGATAAATGAGAGAATTTGTGAGTATTTATACTTGAGGAGTGGAGTGTTTTGGGCTAAGATATTGATTATTTTGTTATTTAAACCTACTATTATTGGAAGACATTGATTCCAATGAAATTAGTTTGTTAATTATTAAGAAAAAGAATTTTTATTTGCATTTAAAACCATCCAAAATTTAATTACACCTTCCAACCACTCCATTAAACACAAAAAAAATTCAAAAATAACTTTTATGAAGGTAAAATGTAATTTAGGTTCCAAAATGTCAAATATAATTTTCTAAATTAAAATTAATTTTTTAAAATTAATTTTTTTACTTATTAAATCCATTTTTAGTTGAACAAAATATTTCATAAATTTTGAATTAATTTTTATATCATAATAATGTTATAAAAATCGCGACATTCATAAAAACTAAATGTTTTACTATTCGCAAAAAAAACTTCTTAAAAAAACACAAAAATATTCATTGGATAATTTCAATGTGTTGATTAAAAATTTAAATACATTTTAATGAAAATTATTCTTTATCTATTTGAAATTTAATTATTAAATAAAAACACTTGTGTATTTCAAAATTGCACATTTGAGACCTAAAATTTGAAAACTCACTACTACAAATACCCTTTTTATCAGTGCTAAAAATGGCCTTTAACAGCGCTAGAAAATCGCTGTTAAATCCAGCATAGATAAAGGGGGGTCCCCTTTATCAGCGCTCCAAAACACGCTGATAAAGACCCCTTTTATCAGCGCTTTTTTAAAAGCACTGATAAAAGTTAAAAAAAATTAAATTTTCTAAAAAAAATCCTGGCAATCAGGGGGGGCTTTTTACAGTGCTTGAGCCCCCCCTTTATCAGCACCTTCCCGAACCTAAAGCACGCCCACGCACCCCCCTCCACCCTTCATCAGCGCTAGCACCCATATTCCCCCATGAGCGTGCGCCCCTACCTCCACCAGGTTTTGAACTCGAGACCTCCCCCTTGCACGCCTAATCCCTTACCACTCCTCTATTTTGATTTGTTTTCCATTTCATGATATCTCTATTTATATATATATATATATTTAGTTATATTTATTTGCATAGTAATATATATTTATATTAATATATATATATATAGTTATATTAATACATATATATAGTTATGTTAATATATATATTTATAATGATATTAATATATATATTTATAGTTATATTAATATATATATGTAGTTATATTAAAATATATATATATAGTTAGATTAATATATAGGTATATAAATATTCATATATTTGTATTTTAAATAAAATGGATATTAGTTATTATTTAGATAAATCTAAAATATTTTATATGTAAATATATTTTATTATTTATATTTATAATTAAATTTTTATGTGTGGATATATAAAAAATATGTATATATTGTTATATATTTGATTATAAATAGTAGTGCATTATAAAAAAATGATAAAATTTCAAAGAAATAATATCAATATGAATATAATACCTTGGAATAAATTCATTCTCCACCAAAAAAAGCCAATAATACCCCCTTAAACGAGGCTGAAAATCCACAAAATGTTAAAAAATCGGGTATCCCGACTAAAAACTCGGTTTTGGAGGCCTTATGGGCCATTTTTGGCCTCGAAAAAACCTTGATCGCGACCCCCCCCCCCCAATAATTGGGGTGTAGAGCTCTTCATAGGCTTCGATTTGATATATGGTAGAGCTCAAACGGACACTCAGATCAAAAGTTATGGCCGTTTGAAGTTCGAGTTGCGTTTTCAACATATTTTGGATTTTTTTTTAATTTTTTAATTTTTTTAGTCTTCAAATTGTTATTAAATGACTATTACTCAATAATAATTATCAAATTATTAATTAAAAATATTTTTTAATTTTTTTATAAGCCATTTTCACTAAATATCTTATATATTAAGTGTAACTGTATATTTATACTTATCTAAAATATATTTAAAATCATATTTAAAAAATATATATTATATTTATATCAATATAACTATATCTATATATTTAAATATTAATATATTTTTTTAAATGAATTTTTTTTTGGAAGTAGACCCTTAGCAGCGCTTTTAAAAAAAGCACTGATAAAGACCCACCTTTATCAGCGCTACTAAAAAAAGCACTGTTAAAGGGGGTACCTTTATCAGCACTTTTTCGTTAGCACTGATAAAGGGTGGTGCTAGCTTTTTCCCGTTTTGTGGTAGTGACTCTTCTTTTAGTAAATCTAATTTTTATTCTAAGACATATGTTTGTAATTATGATTCAATGATTAATACATATTTAATATTTATTAATTGAATGATTTTATGCATTTTATTAGATACCAGAATAAATAATAGTTACATGACCTCAATTGAATCTTGGGTCTTACGTAGCTCCTTTTCTATGGTATTAGTCTTACGCAAGTCAATTTCCACAAAATTAATCTAATGTAGCTACAGATTTCTAGGGTTATTCTCATGTAGCACTTTTTTTTATTCTGATGTAGTGTCTAATTTTACAAAGTTAATTACATGTAGATTCATAATTTTAGATTTAATCCTACACATATAATGATTTAATTATACACAGTTAGTATAACCCAGATTCCCAAAAATCTAATTCGAGGATTCAACTCTAGCTTTCTTATCTCAACTCCAGAAATCGTCTATCATGAACCAACTCGGATGCCCTGGTACACTGATACCTAAGCTAATCCTAACATGGCTCAAAGAGTGTTCCCGATCCGCATGGGTTGACGACTAGCACTCGACATCATATCATGAATAAAAAGGGAATGATTTTACTGCAAAACAGGAAAAGATAAACAATGCAAACTGGTATGCCAACACTTCTCAAGGAGAAATTACCATAATCAAATAGGAAAAACAATACCCAAATAATAAATCATCAAAGACACAACATCTGTCAAGAAAGGATCAGAAACCCCATGTAATAGGTGGATCACATCTCCACCGGTCATCTCCATCACTCCAAGTCCCACGAATCAAGTACACCTACCACCTTAAAGTGGTGTTTTCCCTTTTCTTGGACCTAGCATAAGTTAATCTACAAACTTCAAAAGGCAAAGGTAGGGTGTGAGAAAAAGAGCTCAGTAGGATACCACCAAATATTCCTTAAGAAATTTCATAATAATAAACCATTTATACTTTCAATTTAAATAAAACAAGGCATGACATGAATTTACATATTTTCAACAAAACTTACCTTCAAATCTAAAAGATTAAAAATATATCAAGATAGAATTAAAAGAACATTTTATATAAAGAAAATGTTTATATGAAATAGTTGTCATGAATAAAATAGTTCCATAATAAATGGCATATACAGTCAATTCAAGCAAAACAAAGCACCGTGCTCATAAGCCTTGAGTTGCGTTAGTTTCTAGCAATGGGATCATCTCACCTATTAATCATCATCACATAAGATATCTGTGCACACTCAAATCAAAACACTAATAGGGGAACCATTATGAGAAATCAATCAACACCCCGTTAGGGAACCCATCATGAGAAATCATGTCAAACATGATTTAGTTAGTGTTATCATCATCAATCCATTGTTAGGGAGTCAGAGTCATAACATTCTTATCCTAATCACCCACTAACTACCCAATCTCACATGTGATTCAAATAATCAATCAATCAATCATGGAAAAATCAATCATTTCAAATAATTTCATCAGTCACAGTTCAATTGTCCAATTTTAGTTTCAACGTGCCTTTTCATTTCAAAACCAGATCATAGGTTTTCATCAAATTCATTCCTTTTCAAATCATCTTTCATTTTAATCCAATTTTCTCAAGAATAAATATAAAATCATTTTATTAAATACACTTTCAATTCAAGCCATATTTTTTCTCAAAATCTACCCAACAATTTCAATCCATTGAAATTGAGGGTTTTTCACAATTGCATTCCCTTTTTAAATCAAAAATCAAATCATCTCAAATACGGGTTTTTAAATCAATTAAAAAATCATTTCAAATAAATTTAGAAAAATAAGGTTTCAATTGTAGGTTAAATCCTTATGGAACTACCTACCTTTGCACACACGATCAGATTAATACCTGCAACGAGAACTCCAACGAGAACAGAGGTAGAGGAGATCAAGAAATCAAACCTAGAATTAAGATCCATCAAAACATAGATTATATATATCAATAAAATGTTGATATATCACTCTCTAATGAGGATAGAAGAGGAGGTAGGAAGAAACCAGATGAGAGGAGATTTATATACCGGAAGGAGATCAAATGTAATCATCGATACTTCGATCCGCTGAGAGAAGGGGTTGGAGGAGTCAAAATCACCTCTTGAGAGCCTTTAAAGACCAAGGAATTGTATTAGGGTCAAATGGGGTGTTTAGGGGTTAAAATAGGGGTCCCGAGTTTTTTAATAAAAATTTCAAGGGAATTAAGAACTACGTGCAGGGTTTGTTGTATGGGTTGCACAGTTAGTGGTAACTATGCACCCTAACCATGTACCCCTATCGGAATTATGGATTGGGTGCACGATTTGGTCACATGGTTAAACTAATCATGAACCAAACATAGAAAACCCTATGTCCATAGGGTGCATGGTTTGGAGGGGTGGACACACAGTTTAGACAAACCATGCTCCCCCTTAGTGGCTTACCTTGGCCGCACAATTTTTTGGGCCAAACTACACGGTTTACCCTAATCGTGCACCAACTGTGCACAACCCCAAAAAGTTTCAAAATTTTCCAAATTTCACTTGAAAAAACCTGAGACGGACCCCAAACAAAGCACAATCAAAACAAGGGTGAAGAAATACCTAAAAGAAGGTAACAAGATGTTATAAGCTCCCCACCATAAACACTTTTTGTCCCCATAAATCCTATCAAAAAGATTTTATATCAAAGAGACGAGGTCACTACTCTCTCATCAGTGCATCACGCTCCCGAGTCTCATGTGAATTATAACCATACTATCATAGTACATGGATCAAAGGTGTCGTCTTCCCAAAAAGAACTTTTGTCTTATAATCAACAATCCTGACTAGATGCTCAATCATGGATAAAAAGATCTTCCTAACTAAGGACGTGAGAAGGGTCAAAAAGATACTCCCTGAGTTGCGATACATGAAACATGTTGTCGATCGAAGTCAGTTATATCGGAAGTGCCAAACAATAATTCACTTTCCCCGCCTGCTCAACAATCTCAAAAGGACCCACAAACCTCGATACAAGCTTTCCCTATTTCTCATAACATCGGTGACCCAACTGAGGTGAAACTCTCAAGAACACTTGGTCTCCAGCTGAAAACTCTAAAGGTCATCGATGATTATCAAAATAGGATTTATACTGGCCCTATTCCTTCATCATTATCTAATAAATTAATTTTCTTTGTTGTCGTCTCTTAGACCAAACTCGATCCAACTAAGGAAGCTTCACCAATCTCTAACCAACAAAGTGGAGATCTACAAGGTCTGTCATACAGGGCCTCAAAAGGATCCATTATGATAGTAAATGGACAACTATTGTTATAAGCGTACTCAACCGTCCCAAATGGGCATCACAAGCTCCGTCAAATTCGAAAATGCAAACACATAGCATGTCCTCAGAGATCTGTATAGCTTGTTCAATCTGACCATCTGTTTGTGGATGATATGTCGTGCTCAATCTAACCTGAGATCGCATCGCCTTCGGGAGGCCTCTCCAAAAAATGAAAAGTAAACTGAGGATCCCTATCAGAGACTATAGTAGAATGAATTCCATGAAAACAGACAATCTCTTTCACATAGAAACTTTTTAAATCCTCAGCTTTGGTTGTATCCTGAATGGGTATAATGTGGTCTAATTTTGTCAGCCGACCGATTACACTCATATCGCATTCTTCATTGTATGTGGAAACTCAACCACAAAGTCCATAGAAATTTCATCTCACTTCCAAGTTGACATTGAAAGCGGTTGAAGCAAACTCGAAGGTATCTAGTGCTCAGTTTTGACTTGCTGACAAGTATAATAATGAGAAACAAAGTCAATGATGTTTTGTCTCATACAAGACCACCAGAATCGTCACCACATGTCATGGAACATCTTCGTGGTTCAAGGATGCACTGTCCATTGGGAATTATGACAATCCCTCATCACGGTTTTTCTCACAGACAAAGGCACAACGAACTGATTTCAAGAACATAGGATACCCTCCGAAGAGAACGTGCATTCGTCAACGATCTCTCCACAATAAAGAGAGTCCATAATGCCACATAATCCATCATGAAATTGGTGCTCCTGAAGAATCATCTCGAGAAGAGCAAAGGTCAACTGAACACTTGCCAGAACAATCTCGGTGTCACCATCCCGAACTCCCAAATGCAAGTAAGGAGCGCCATCAGACTTCACTCTTCTGATGATTCTTTCACACCTGGGTTGGAAGTTTCCTGCTCAGTGCATCAATGACGACATTTCCCCTACCAGGGATGTAGGCAATGTCAAAATCAAAAGAAGGCATGTACTCCACTCATCGCCTCTATCAGAGATTGAAATCTTTTTTGTGAGAAGATGTAGTTAGGCTTTTGTGCTCTGAATAAACGGTAAATCTTTCTCTGAAAAGGTAATGTTATCAACTCTTAAGAGCATGCGTCATGACTTATCTCAACTGCAGACACCTTCAACCATTTAAATTCGATTCAAAATACTTAAAATAACCACAAAAAATTATCAAACTTCCTCGAACCTTTTTAGCTCACTTTTCCAAAGCATTTGGAACATATATAAATGTCATAAACTCAAAACATAATTACATTGATTTTATAATTTTTTAAAAGATCATTGAATTACATCATTCCATTTCATTTTAAAAATCCCAGAAAATGAAAACATTTCCATTCAATATCGTCTCATAAAAACTCTAACACACGCTTATACAATGTATTTCTTTCTGGCGTCAGCGTTCGTGAAAACCTGCGGGCGACACAACCCGGAAACCATTGGCGCCCGCTCCTTTCCTCCAAAATCTCGCCGAACCAGTCGACCCTCCCTCTCTTCCTTTGAGATGAAATTGGCCGGCTCTATAATCTTTGGTCCCGTAGAATATGCTGAAGTCTTCCAGAAAATACGCTCATGCAAAATTCGCGCTTTTGCTGCTGTTCATCGGTGTCCTTGGAGTGATTCTCGTTGCAGATTTGTTGTGGACTTCGTCTTCTTCGTTTTCACGTGCACATTTGTTCGTTGCAGCCAACTGGGCTTCCCATAGAACTAGGGTTATCTCCACCACAAATGTTACCAGCGATGCCGGAAAGGTTTGCTCGTTATCTCGATCAACCCTTCAAAACTAATTTCAATGTTTACTTTGATATCCATTTCTCTTGATTGCCTAATGGTTCAAGCTATTTGGTCTGAAAGTTAATTTAATTTCTCTAACTTATTCCCCGGTTGCTGGGGCGTCTTGGCCGCCACAGCGTGTATGTGTTTTAAGCCGGGTTGCTTTAATAGACAATCACAAGAGATGCCCTTGATAAGCTCAGCTCTCTTGTAACCCTGCTTGACTGTTTTAGTTTGTTGCTTTTGTCCCACAAATCATTAAAACCTAGCCGCGGTTTCTTTTTCACAGCCTTCAGTGAAATGTTTGTCCTGTATCCTCATGTAATCCGTATTTTTAATTTGATACCCTGAATTTAGTTAAGCGGAGAGGAACCCTTGAAAGATCATCTGCTTGTGTCCACCATGGGCGTTTTCATCTGTGAAGATGAGCCATGTCCACTATAAATTTGCTGTACTTATTTTTATGTTTTTGTTCTTTGTCGGTAGAGCATTAGAGATAAAAAGGGCAACGATACACAAAGATTTGTACCTGCAACTTATGCTGATTTACCTGCACCAGAATTGCAATGGGAGCAGATGCCATCAGCACCTGTGCCTCGTTTGGATGGTTTTGCCATCCAGATAAAGAATCTGTTTTACGTGTTTGCTGGATATGGCGATCTTGACCATGTGAGTTTCTTCGAGCAATTTCTAAATCATGCTTACGTCGCTGCTGCTAAAATCCAGTGTTGTTTACGTGTTGGTTTTCCTCTGGTTTCTCATGACTGCTCGTTTGTTCACCATCTTATAAATCTCTATAGCTAGGGATGTCTATTTCTGCTAAACACAAGAGCATGAACAAATAATATGGAGGACACTGCCCTAGCCTTCTTCATTAGAATTATTTAATCTGATTCATGGGATTTTCATAGCTATCAACTCTTTTTTTTTGGGAAGAAAGTTTAATTTCACTCCATGATTACGAAGTTACACGCAACAATCAAAAATCAAACGAACTTGCACCAAGCTCTTATTAGATCATCAAAAAGTGGAAGTAAAAAAAAAAAAACCCCACTGACTTCTCCCTTGCTTGAGGATCGGTACTGTATTACCATTTGACATCATTCTTTAATTTTACTGCAGTATCTCATCATTTAGATTTGTGAGAACTGAACCTTTAGAAGTAAAAAGATCCTTTGGCGTCTCTTGGTACATTTTGGCTACCCATCTTTGAATAATATTGCGTTCTTGGTTCTCATGTGATACACAGTAGCACACCAGTTTGCTTTCTTGACTTTGTCAATCTTGATGTTATTTCATCACCCCGTGTCTAGTATCAATGGAGTCCATTCCATCCATTCTTGCTTCGGATATTCTATATTCTGCTGTTATTGACTGTTATTATTTCTGCTAGTCTCAATTTGCATTGGTCAGGTACACTCTCATGTCGACATCTATAATCTTAGTGATAACAAATGGGGAATGAGGCTTGACATGCCAAAAGAAATGGCACATTCCCATTTAGGTATGGCGACAGATGGAAGATACATATATGTGGTCAGTGGACAATATGGCCCCCAATGCGGAGGGCCAGTAGCACATACATTTGTACTTGATACCAAGACAAGAGAATGGCGACCACTGCTCGCATTGCCTGCTCCGAGGTATGGACTTCAAGCCCAAACATGCATCACTCCTTTGTTTATGCTTTCTTGCTATAGTTCAAATGTGTGGGCACTAAAATGGCACGTGTTACATGATTAATTTAAAAGAAATCATAAAAAATGAAGTTAAAGAAACTCATTGCATGAGCAGTGTTGCTAATACCGGCAGAATCATAGATGAATAGCTCAACATGGGGTCCCACTAACAGAGTTTTTGTTCAAGTTGCAATTAATTTATAACTAAATTGTAGTCAGCATGAATAGCATTGCCTCACTGTGCAATCACAGTTGAACAGTTCTCTATCAGCTTCGGATGCCTTTTACAATCTGCAGTCCTAAACCCTTATGCCCTAAGCCCCAGCAGAGCTCATCATTTTGATTGATAGACTGAGAATTTTCAGGTATGCGCCAGCAACTCAGCTTTGGAGAGGTAGACTTCATGTGATGGGTGGGAGTAAGAAGAATCGCCATACCCCTGGATTGGAGCACTGGAGCCTTGGAGTGAATAATGGCGAAGCAATCGAAGATAAATGGAAAATTGAAACACCTATTCCACGTGGAGGACCACACAGGTTTTTGGGCTTCCTGTCTATCTAAGTTGATGCTTGTTATCTTTGTTATAAATTAGAGGTGACAATATGGGTTCACGGGTCGGTTTCGTATTGGGTTGGCTGTCCTGTGAACCCATTTAAGGTCAACTATAACCCAACCTATTTAATTAAATGGGCTGCCCCAACCCAATCCATTTACGAAGAGGTCAACTCTAACCCAACTCCTCAACCTGTGTAACTTTAAATATATAACATAACATAGACTGCATCATCACATGTCTAACTTTAAACATATAACATAATATAGACTGCATCATTACATGTCTAACTAGGTATTATCACATAAACTCAATAACCTAACCAAATTGATTTATCCCCTTGAGATTAAAAGCAACCTAATTAATATAAAATGTATGTTATCCATCTTGCAAGTTGACCATCTTAAACCATTTAAAACAAATAATGTGCTGAAGGTTATTGGGGACATGTGGAGAACCAAGTTGAGCCTCTTTGAAGCCATTTAATTTCAACCCTAGCCAGATTCATTTGTTTAAACGGGTTGACTAGACCCAACTCATTTATGAAGTGGTTAACTCTAACGTGATCTGTTAACCTGTTTAACTTTTAATATATTACGTAGTCTGCATCATGACTTGCTCGACTAGTTAATATCATATAAACTCAACTTAACCAAATTGAATTATAAGAATAAAATATATTATAAAATTAATTATTATTTTATTTTTAATATTCTATATTATCATTCTTTTTTTTAATTAGATTACCCAGGTTAGACTGGGTAGGAACCCAAACCTGATTGGAATATATACCAATTTTTTGAGCCTGAAACAATTGTATCTTGATATCATGTAATACTATCACCCAATCCAAAACCAATTATTTTTTGACAGGGCATGTGTGGTAGCTGATGACCGGATGTTTGTGATCGGTGGCCAAGAAGGTGATTTCATGGCCAAACCTGGCTCGCCCATCTTCAAGTGCTCTCGCAGGCATGAGGTCGTTTATGGGGACGTTTATATGGTGGATGATGATGGAATGAAGTGGAAAGCTTTGGCTCCCATGCCGAAGCCCAACTCCCACATCGAGTCTTCTTGGGTGGTGGTGAATAACTCCATCATCATCGTGGGTGGCAACACTGAGAAGCATCCGGTGACCAAAAGGATGATTCTGGTTGGGGAGGTGTTCCAATTCGATCTGGGCACGCTGGTAAGGTCTTTCTCTGGATGGAAATTAGGGTTTGCTATAAAAGAAGTCTGAGGGTTTGGGACAATGATTGCAGGAATGGAAAGTGATTGGGAGGCTTCCCTACAGGGTGAAGACAACGTTGGCTGCGTTTTGGGGGGGATGGTTGTATTTCACGTCTGGACAGCGTGACAGAGGACCCTCTGATCCATTACCCAAGAAGGTAATCAGGGAGATGTGGAGAACCAAGTTGAGCCTCTGATTTTTATTTGCTTTTCTTTTTGGTTTTCTCAATTGTTTTTTTTGTGTTGCTAGCTGCCTGTGTTCTTTTTCCTTTCTAAATTATTAAACCAACCCTACATTTACTTGTCTAATTGAAGTTTTTTTAGTGATAAATTTGAAAATTTGAACTCATTTTTTTCATTTTTTTCATTCTGAACTCACCATGCGAAAAATAACATTGTTGTCATTCCTTCGCCTAATCCACAGTTGATAAAGACTCATTTTTGGTGATATCTCACCCTATGAGTGATTTCAACATCAATAACTCGTGCAACAATGAACTTGGGTCATGTAAAAGCGTCGGTGACATCATAGGTTAAGAATCTCCAATTGCTAACTCAAATATCTAAATGTTATAGAAGCAGAAAAATTGAAGTGGTAAGAGGATATGAAAGTTGAAGGTTCCATGAAATCTTACTTTGGGGGTGTGAGATTGATGCCATACACACTAGATTTCCCAATCTTCATAGTGCCGGATGATAAATGAAGGATAAGATTCAAGGCTTCATGGATGCAAGTAATTAACCAATATTATAAGGAGCATGATCTACTACTTAGAACAATTCAAACTAATGGGTTAATCAATCCGCACAACGATGCACTTGAGTTGAGCTTTGAATTGGAGGTTTCGTGATATTGGATCATCAATCCGAAATTGATAAGAATGCACGAGAGCAATGAAGATAGAACATAATTCTTACAATTGTGAGACCAAACTAAGACTTTCATTAATATTGATTTGAATGCAATCAAATGCCATGAGAGTGTTTATTTATAGTCAAGGGGTGGTACAATAGTCAAAGATCTACTACTTCCACAAATTCATAGTTTGAACCTACTAATCCTCTTAATGTCAAAAAAAAAAAACTTGAACGTAGACTTTTAGGAAAAGTAGTTCAAGGATTTTGACATCAAGGTAGTGTGTGCAACATGACTCCAAAAAATGTAGGTTTATTCTTTGATTCCATAACCTACCTAAATCGGCTTTCTAGCCTCTCACCATAACTTTGGAGATTCTTTAAATGGATTGGGTTTCTAAACTTGTTCAACCACTTGTCTTTGGTTCACATTTGGCCTTGAATAAGAATGATAATATACCTACTCGCCTCTTCCATGCATGCACCTTGGGATTGAGCCTTTAATTCAGGAAGATGGGCTCTCATTGTATTATACAACCTCTTTAATCTCCCTAATGTCAATGGGCCCTACAAATACTAAATGGTTTTGTGGGGCATCTTTATGCCCAAATTCGGATAGAAAAGCACAAAAATCTAGCATAAGATCTATCGAAAAAACTATAAAAAAAGCTTACCTCATTATCCATGTCAAATCCTCTGCAACAATGAGTTTGATCAAGTTCCCTCAGCAACAACCAATGAGTTCCTACCTCCAAAAACATCCACCAACCACTTAAATCCCTGAATGCTTCAATGGGGCCTCTTCTTCTTCAAAGGCGCGCTAACACCTCCTCCGCAAAGGTGAATAAAGAGAAGGGATTTGAGAGAGATTCAACTTTGAGAATAATCTCCATGTACACAATTGAGATATACAAACTCCATTATGTAGGACTTCTTCATTGAATAAAGAAGCCTGTTGGAGTCATGACGTTTCACATGTTATGAAATGACTGGCTCTTTGACTCCTTTGTTGTAACTCTCACAACAACTCCTCATTTATGAATGGTATTGTTAAACCCCTTTAACAATCAGTAAGCTATCTACACATCATTACATGATGTGTTCATAATTCGAAACTGCATGATTATCATAGTTGGAGAATCATTTGAATGACATCCCACATCATTGAAACATGAACACTACGACATGGAATTAAGAACCATGACTTGACGCAAACTACGGCGTTGTGACTCTCACCACATCATGATTGATGCTTTAGTGCATATTTTCCACAATCTCCCATTTGCATTTAAGCCTCACATACTTTATGCAAAACTTCATAATTCTTTATGAATCTTTCTAAACTCCTTTGGAGAAGATTATCATATAAAATCTATCAATTTTTTGGGCAAACACTTTGGATCGAAATTAATCTTCATTCTATGGTCCACTGTATATATGCCTTTGTAACATTAAAAACAATTATAAATTTTCCTATCCATAATTATAAGCAAAGAACAATATCTAGAAAAATATCATTGCTACTCAAGCTACAAAGGGGTTCACCATAAAATGTATCTCTATACATCGCATCCATACTTATATAATCCCTTTGTTTAAGACATCGAGTGACCACTAGATATGGAACATGTCAATTTCGTATAGTTCATCTCATAAGTTCACGATTCTCTAAAATGGATTGACCAGATTGAATGAATACACTACATGTCATTCATCCAAATTATTGAGCACATCACATGTCACCCAATTAAGCATGGCCATGTATTTCCTTAGTATAATTCAATCCATGGGCCCATACATCATACTTGTCATATAAGAAGAAAAATCTCATCTTGGTTAATGCAACAACTCGAGACCAACACTCTCGAATCCAGTGCTAGAAACAAGGTGTGTATATATATATATTACAAAAATTTCAACTAAAAAATATGCAATTCTTTACACACCCAATGATCTTTTTTATTCAGGTTTTGAAGGATTAGGAAAAACCTTACAATGAATCAGAATTACACAAATTCTACAACTATTCGACTTCACCTGAACTAAACTCGTAATCAAGACCAAACACTGATGATCTTCTATGCATCACTAAACTCGTGTAAAACATTTTAAAACATGGGGTGAACATAAAATTGCTTAGTATGAGGTTTTACAATAAGGGAAAAATCATTTTCTTATAAATACTATAAAACTTTTTTGAAAACATCTCAATCTATATCAAATAAAAAACATTTGATATGATAAATAAATTTCCCAAATATGTTTTCAAGAAAAACCCATAAGGAATATTGTTCAATTTTTTTAAAAAAGATATATCACTTTGAAAACCCACTTTATTTCAAAAAATAATAACCTTTGAAATAAACTTAGATTTCTCCTTGAAAACTTTAAATACTTTACTTTGAAATTAATATCTATTTATGGAATATAATGATACTTGGCAATATTAAGAAAACCACGTGGCCACTAGCAGTGTTGAAATCATCACTTTTGGGACAGAAGTCCCCTTTGATGTCGTCGGTTCACTCCCCATTCATCATCTTCAAAATCAATACCCAAGTGTCAAATTTTTAATAATTTTTTTTGTAAAGCTTGTCTTTTTCATTATAAATCCATTAAAATTACCTTTCAAAAACATCTCATGTAATTTATTTTCAAAAAGAAGATAAACTTTGCCATAAGTTGCCTTAAGGAGAATGCATACTTTTAGAAGAAATCCATACATGCAAAGACAACATTTATAAACACTTATTGAAAATTAAACTTAAACAAATGCTTTTATAAACATGCATGAAATGTAAATGAAAACTATAGCGTATGACCATACCTATATTTATGAATAACATCCACAAATTTTAAAGAACATTTCATGCATAAAATGATAATTTTAACACTTTAAAACCAACATGTGAATTTGTAAGTAAAATTCTTAAAACAAAATCTTCTAGAAAGAGGCTTTGAAAATAAAGTAAAACATTTTCCCCTTAAGGTTTTGTAAACAATAGTTTATTTAAATTTAAATATCCCTTATAATAAGGGTTTTGAAAATATAGAAATTTAAATACAACATTTTCCTTTGCAGAAGGGTTTTGAAAAACATGGAAGAGGAATTTTAAAATAAATCTCCCTTACCTTACAACCTATCAATAAAGGCTAGTACCACTTCTTGTGTTGGGAACTAGAAAATTTTAATAGAGAATGGGAAATGAATAAGCAGGGAATGTGGAGATTTCTTTCAAAGATAAAAGGGAGGTCTTTTTATAATAGAAGAGAGTTCAAATGAAAAAATTTAATATTTGCATTTGTATTACAAAGTCAAACTTAAATAGTTTTCAACTTAAATGCAGTTGGCATTGTAATCTTGGTATTTTTACAGAAATATTTTGAGGATCTTATCCCGTATCAGATGAAGCATTTGCCTTGCCTTGTTTTGTTATAAGTCTAAAATGATGGCTTTACAATGATGCACATGATTTGGACTCACTCAATGGGCTCTGTTTGAAAAGGATAGGAGATAAATAACGAACCTGATCTTAATCTGATTTGAAAACTCTCTCTCTCTCTCTATATATATATATATATAAACGAACTGAGGGTGATATGAATTATATATAATTACGCTTAGATCAGATAAAAAACTGATCATTTTTTGACAATGCTTGGGGAAGACGGTAGACAAGGTGTAATGATTCAATATATACAGATAGAGAATATATATATATATAATATGTTGATGTGATCAGTGTAAGTCGAGGAGGAAGACAATAGATCTAGGAAAATCCAAGTTGAACTGTAGATGATCTTTCATGATACATTAGTTGCCTCAAATAAAAATTTATTATTTTATAATCCCACTACCACGAATATGGGAAGATCAGCTTCTGCATCAAGCTTTTAATGCAATTGTTACATATATATTTATATAACCTATTTGTTTCGTCGCTCGTCCTCAAGTACACAACAACATCTGCCCACATTTTTTGGATATCAATACGAGATATATTGATATTAGGATCGAAAGAAAATGTTCTTGATGACTCAATTGCAGAAGGGAGGGGGGGTGAATTGTAGATTAAAAAATCTTTAGTTTAAAAAGAGTTTAAACTAAACCAACTCACAAACCTCTTTAAGTAAAAAATCGGATTCGGGCTTGGCCCTTAGTCTGATTACTTAAGTATTGTAATCAAGATGATTTCCATATATCATAGTATAAGATCGTAATCTAAGTAGATACAATTATATAAGAGTGAATTAATATTAATCACATAAGATTCAATTAAAACAAAGTAAACAGATCAGATTCACAGAAGATTCGATTAACAGATTAACATTTATCATATTCAGATACGTTATGATAAAACAATTACAAACAAGCACAACAAAATTTAAGACTTGTAAGAAAAAGTAATGTAATAGCTATAATAAAGTAAGAATGACTTACATATATTAAAATGAATAAATTTATTTTAACCTTAAGTGTAAAGTAGCCACAAACCTTAGCTAAAGATGTCCCTTATTTTATACTTAAAAGAAAGTTTGTCTTTCCTCAACAAGGAAAAATTTCAATATGAATATCAGTTTTGTTCTGTCTGCCTATCCCCAACATCCCTTAGTCTGATGGATTGACTCTATCGATCTATCCCCACAGGTCCTCGATCAGAAGATTGGATTCTTTGTCTTATTATCCTCACAAGCCCTCGATCGTAATCACAGTCTGGACGCACAATTAAAACGCAAAAGAATTATTAAGGGGACAACCTGACAAGGTTCCCTTAAGAATAAAAAACTCTAAAAACAATTACAAAAGACTCAGAACAAGATGTTCACGTTTTGTAATCTTCGGAGCTCTCACACAAGTGAGAAAATGAAAAATGAATCAGCTTATCCAAACTCTTTGAATGAATGAGTATTTATAGGCAAATCCCCAATAATCATATTTCCTTCCCAACAGTCATATTTCTTCGAATTTATTGCAAGGAATTAGACACCTAACATTTGACAGCTCATATCATTCTGGCATAATGACGACATATTAATTTTACACCATCACAGTGTAAAAAGGTTTTCCTTACATTAGAAATTAATTTTCCATATTTAGAATTTAAACATGGTCAATCTGATGGACTTCTTTATAGATGTCATTACGACAATCTTTATGAGTGTAAATCTAATGTTCATCGGTTTCATCATCAGTTCGATTATAAAGATTTTTCCAGTACGAAGACAAGACAAAAAGTCTTAAATCTAATTTGATAAAGGTGAATCTGATGTTTATCAGCTTCATACTTATTATGATAATAGTAATGAAGAAAGTTAGTTTATATTCATGAATACTTTAGAACTATTTCTAAGTATGGTAAAAGTTTATGTTTTCTATAAAAACATTCTAAAAAAATTTGGAAATAAAAAGTTAGTAATCAAATATTTAAGAAAGAGTTTGTGATTTCAAAAACCAAAGGAATGTAAAATTCATAAGTAAAACTTTTGACTCAACAATCTCCCCCCTTTTGGGAAGCACAAACCACAAAAATTAAAAAGAAAATAACTTTGAAAAACTTATATTCCATTATCTTTTAAGTACTTTGTATTCAGAATTAAATAATAATTCTTAACTCCCCTTGAGTTTTATAACTCATCTGAATATGATGATGAATATGACTAACCATCCTTAAGATAACAACTCCCCCTAAGGATCATATTCTCCTTCTTAATGGAAGTACTCTCCATTTGTAAAGGAATAAGAAAATTTATCCCCCAAATCCAATTATTTCCCCCCCTTTGTGATTTTCAAAAAGAATGGGGAAAATTCTTGTGTTTCTTGAAAAGAGTTAGAGAAACAAATATATAAAACAAAATAATGAAGTACTTGATCATCTATAAAAAAATGAAAGAACATTAAACGAACCGGAGTTGAAAAACATTCAAACAATTCTTAATGAGGCCGACGTTTTGAAGCTTCCTACATTGGTTGGCGAAGAATTCAGATGGAAACAACAGGTGGTCTTCGAGTCTTGGACAACGTTTTGCTCGGGTTGCCATCTTCTAGGACATTCGGTCCCTGGATGTCGTCAAGGTCCAAGGGCTCAACAACTGTTGAATCCCCAACCAGAAGAGTCTCAGGCGCATGCCATTCCCGTTGTGATTCAGCAATCGGATATAGCAGGACTGGACAGGCCTGCAGAGGCGCACGGGGTTGATCCAGGGGATTGGGATCCAGGCAGGGTTCATTTTGGTCCAGGTGAGGATTTGAGGCTGGAACCAGATGGCAGTCTTCGGGAGGGCCAACCTTTGCAGTGGACTTATTCGGTGGTTCCAGAAGCAGTGAAGGATGTGGAGGCCAATACCCCCTTGCCACGGGTTGTGGATGTCCTAGCTCGGTTAAGGCATGATTTGGGGATCAGTTCCTTGCAGGTGAATGGAGTGGAGGTAGTGCAGGGGGAAGGAAAGGATAAAGAGCTATCCTTGCATGCGGATGTGGTGGAGCATCCGGTCTCAGATAGAATTGTCGATACTGGTGTAGCGAAGGGTGTTAGCGAGGTCCATGGCCCTGGGGGTCCTCAAGGTTGGGAATGAGAGGGATCTAACCAGCAGTCTCAATTCATGGGTCGTGGATATGAGCAGTCCATAGGCATGTTTCCGTGTAGTGAGGTCACTGGGGGTGAATTTAGAAAGGAGGCTGAACCATCTGTCAAGGCATTGCAGGGGAAATCCTTTTTGCATGTAGCTACAAGCTCTCTCCATGGTCAAGGAAGGTAGGAAGGGGCTAGCGTATTGGGTCCTCTTGATCCAAACACGCTCATTTCGAAGTCCTCCGTTCAGATGACTGGGAGCGAGGGGAAGAAGAAAAAGGACTTGGCGGTCAAAGCAGGCAAGTTGGATTCTTCAGGTAGGCCGAGGGCTCTCAAAGAAGGTCCGGGGGTTGAAGTGAAAAACCGATTTGAAGGCCTGGCAACTCAAGAACAATCATTGTCACAAGAGGATGAGGATTCAGGTGATGATAGTTTTAGCCAACTCTCAGTTGATAGCCTGGACCGGTTCCAAGGGAAAGGTCCCCACAGTCCATGAAGGAAGAAGGGGAAAAAAGGAAAGCGCAACTCAGGAAAATGCATAGTGGTTCAGGGGAAAAAACCCAAGGGGCGCAAAGACTACTCTCACTTGCCGAAACCAATGGAAACCAGGTTGGCCAAGAAACGTGGAAGCAAGGAAAGCAAAGGCCTTCAAGATGGGGAAAGTGGGGATCCAAGCAGAGAATCAAGAGTAATAGAGGAAGAGGGTGCAGAGTGTCTAAGGCTCATCTGCCACTCTAAGGAAGAGATGCTTGAAAAATTCCTTCGTCCAAATGCCTCAAATGAATAGATTTTAAGGATCTATGAAAGACGCTTGCAGACTGAGGCCACAGAGGATCAAGAAGCGTGGATAGACGAGCAAGACCAAATCATCGCCTGAGGCTTCAACCAAGGCAGAATCACCTTGGAGGAATTCATCCAGATAATGGAAACAATAATTTCTCACCTTGAATCACTTATTAGGGAGGATCCAAACACCCAGGTTAGTACTCTGCACTGGGAATTATATAGAACATCTGACTCAAATAACCTTAGTCTTGTGTTTAACAATTCCGTGAGCTCTTTCAGCACGTAGTCCTTTTGTGCGAACTTTGGTTTCCCACTTGTCCTTAAAGTGGATTAATAAAAAAATTATAGTTGAGTTAATGAGATGAAGAAGTTATTCATTGATAAATAATTTTTACAAAAGAGAAATGCAATAAGAGTTCAAATGGAAACATATGTTAATATTTTTTCATTAAAGATCTGAGAATGGTCTTCATCTTTTTGAACTCTTTCCTATCTTCCAAAAACTTTGCTACAACTTCATCTTGGGACTAACTTTTATCTTCTTGAAACCAAAGTCTTTCTAATAATTCTTCATTCCATTTCTTCATATCGATGATTTCATATTTTTAAATTTTGAGTCTTGAAAACTCTGACTACATATATTTTATCTTCCCATTTAAGTCATTCACTTTCCGAGTCCGGATATCAGTTGTATTCTTAAACCACTCCACAAATTTCACCCTACCTGACATAAATTTGGATAACTCATTAAAGGATTCCGCGGATTCATTCGTCATTTTCTTCAAATCTTTAATAGATTCTTCATGTATCTTGACATTGACATCAAAATTGTGAGACCATTTCACCAATTTATTTCATGCTTTCTTATAATCTTGAGAATTTTTTTGAAGGACTTTGAGATCAACCTCATTTCAAATCACCCTGTCAGATAAAACTTTAATTGAATCTGATTTTTGAATTTGATTTTAATGAATCAAATCAACCTTGGATTCTAATTTTGGAAAGTATGGGATAATTCCTTATAGTATCTATAAATCCTAAATTATATTATCAACTCCTTGCAATGTAATTATATTCACTGAATCATATACCTCCATGTTAGGCAGTTGATGGCGATTGGTTATAATTACCAATAATTTTGTTTTCCCTTTTTCATCTTTATTTGGCACTGATTTTTCAACTCTTTCACCAACTTCCTTTTAATCATAAATTTCAACAACATTTCTTTCATCCGAGTGATCTCTATCACCTTCTATTTTTGAATTCTAATCTTTTCCATCCTTCTCAGATGAAGATTCAAATTCATACTATGATGGGGATTTTTTCTTCTCAGGAATTTCGAATTTTTGATCAATTTTGGAGGGTAAATCCGATGATGATGCTTGGGATTTTATCAAAGAAAACTTATCAGATTAGACATCTTTATATTTTTCTTTTTTTCATATTACTCATTTTCATCCTCATCATCTTGATCCTCACCATCTCTACCTTACTTAATATCATTTTCTTCCTCTTTCTCTTCAGCTTCTTCACTAAATTCTTTATTTTCATCATTAGACACTTCTTCTTCAACATAATCTTCTTTGTATTCACTTTCCCCTTCTATTCATTCTCCATATTTAGCTAGTTCATCAATTCTTGTAGATCCTTTCTCTATTGATTTAATAAACTTTTCATGAAGCTGTTCTTTTGATCTTAAATCAGCCTTGCCAAGTGGTGTCGATTTGGATGGTTTTTCTAGAATTTAAGGAGTTAATGATTCTTCAAATACTTTACCCTTTCCCTTGTCTATGATAGAGGGAACTTCAACATTAACCACATCAGTTTCTAGAAAGGCTAATCCAACATCTGGATCTATTTGACCGGTTTGGGAAGGAGGAACATTCGTAGAATTTTTTTTGAAGCCATTTCAACTCATTTCATTAATATATCACATAAAAGAGCTTTAGTTGACTTATTATTTTGTTTATTTTTCTTTCTTTACTCTTTTAAAACATTAGCACCATGAATTATCATTGCTTTGGATTTGGTTGGGTCAAGTCTAATTTGAGGATCTCCTTCTTTCCTACCTATCTTCTTTTTAATCCATTCATCCATTACTTCATCGGACACTGAATTTTGTTTCTTAACTTTGTGAGGCTGAGAATACTCCACTTTTCTTTTCTCATTTTGGTCACCCTGATCAACTTTCTTCTTCTTTGTCTGAAAACTTTTCTAAGGGTTTCTTAGAAGTTTCTCCTTCTAGAGCAGTGCCACCAAATATGTCAATAAACTTCTTCGATTTTTTATCAAAGTCGAACCTCATCCTTTTCAGAGTATCATCACTAATGAAAAGAATTTTCATCTTCTTTTGATTTATCTTATTTTCAATATTGAATAACTTCATACATTTAAGAATGAAATTTAATATCATAGACGAAAACATAATAATCTAAGAGGGGAAAGAACCAAGATTATTAGGTAATTTATGAGAGGGGAAAAGGATTAACCATTTGAAGGAACACCAACAAAACTAGATTTTTTTCTATATTTCATTTGATAAACTTTTCCATAAATTGTGAAAAAAATATTTTATTTTACTTCTTCTTTGAATTTTTTTACTAAACTATAGAATTCTTGAATGATGTCAAGATATACTAAATCACGATCTTCATCAGATTTTTCTATAAACAAATATTTCCATCTTTGGAATTCTATAATTTTCTTTAAAGTAGAATCATAATTTTCATAAAAGGTTTTCTCAACTAACCTTTCTCTGAATACGTACCACTCATTGACATCCTTAGCTGCAAGAATAGTATTCAGGGAAGAAGCTGGAGATTCTGACATTCAATTTTTTTTTGGACTGGAGACTTTTGAGGGCGATAGTACTTCGACACAAGATGATAGAAATTTCTGATGTGGGACATGCCCCCCCTTTATATAGGAAACTGGAGTGATGTTTGTCTTCCAAAAATAAATATGATGGTCAATATTAAATCTTATCTGATCTGACGATTGAGAATGATCTGAAGAAAGATTTAAATATTTTTGAATTCTTGAGGTTTTTAAAGAAATTATCATATTGATATTGAATATGACTTTAAAAAAGTTAATAAATTTTGAAAAACAAAACAAACTAAAGTATTAAATCAATAAAGATAAAACAATTGTAATGAAATAGTGAAAAAATTTAAAAGATAAGAATAATAACTTTCATAGTTGGAAAGTTCTGTCGGTATGGATAATAATTTTCTTCTTGAATTTTGTAAACTAATTATATTTTGATAGTTTTAAAATGCTTTTTAGAACAGAATATGATAGTTCATAAATAGAAGATTATTAAAAAAAAATTTCTGAATCCGAAAACTTTTTAAGAAAACTTCAGTCCAAAAAATTTGTAAACTTTCCCAAGTTTGATGATTCTTTTGAGAATACTGACTCTGAAAAAAAAAGTTATAAGGACATATGAGTTCAGAAAACTCATTACGATAAAATTTTGAAAATTTTGAATTTTTTTTTTAAAAAAAAACTATCATATGTACCCCCTGTGAAAAGAAGTAACTTAATATAAAGAGATGGTTAAACAATAGGTAGATATTAAGGATCACTTTACATTGATCATTCCTAGCTTTTGTTTAATGTATTCAAATATATCGGAAGGTAAAGGTTTTGTAAAAATATTAGCAAGTTGTTCTTGCGTTCCGATGAATTGTAAAATGATATCTCCTTTAAGTGTGTGATCCTTAAGAAAGTGATGCCGAATATCTATGTGTTTTGTATGGGAGTGATGTGAATGTTTTTTACTTAAATCAACGACACTAGTATTATCACATAATACTTTAGTTTTAGTAAAACTCATGTCATAGTTAGTGAGTGTGTGTTGTATCCACAACACTTGAGCACAACAGCTTCCAACTGCCACATATTCAGCTTCAGCAATGAAAAGTACTACCGAGTTCTATTTCTTACATGAACAAGAAACTAATGAGTCTCCTAAGAAATGAAAAGTTCTGCATGTACTTTTATTATCCATTCTATAACCACTAAAGTCAGCATCTGAAAAACTTTTCAATTTAAAAACATTTCCAGAAAAATAAAAAAGTCCTAAATCCATAGTTCCCTTTAGACAATGAAAAATTAATTTTAAAAATTTTAGATGAGATTTCTTTGTATTAGATTAATATCTT
This sequence comes from Viscum album, assembly GCA_963277665.1. Taxonomy (NCBI): domain Eukaryota; kingdom Viridiplantae; phylum Streptophyta; class Magnoliopsida; order Santalales; family Viscaceae; genus Viscum; species Viscum album. The sequence continues at coordinate 1,423,187,386 of OY728156.1, read as the reverse complement.
TCACATAAGTATACTGAAAACATTAAGTCTGGATGACTAGCATTTAAGTAAAGCAGACTTCCTATCATACCTCTAAAAGTTGTTTGATCAACTGGTTGTCCAGTTTCATCAAGATCAAGTATATTTGAGGTTTTGATTGGAGTAATAATACTATTAGTATTTTCATATCCAAAATTTCTAAGAATATATTTTATATACTTATATTGAGATATATAAATTCCTTCTGGTTTTTGTGAGATTTTAAAACTAAGAATTTTTTTAACTTACCCATCATACTCATCTCAAACTCAGATTTCATAAGATCTTCAAAGGAACCAGTTAAATATTTTTGAGTTAATCTGAATATAATGTCATTAACATATATTTGAACAATCATAATATTTTTGTTAATTTATTTTATAAAAAGGATAGGATCCGTAGTTCCCTTAATAATTTTTTTTTATAACAAAAATCCTATTAATCTATCATACCAAGCTCTAGAGGATTTTTTAAGCCCATATAAATCTTTGGTAAGTTTATAAACATATTTAGGATGTTTTTTATTTTCAAAACTAGGGGTTTGTTCTACATAAACTTCATCCTATACATATACATTAAAGAACGCATACTTCACATACATTTGAAAATGTTTGAAATTAAAGAATGCTGTAAAGGTTAGTAGAATACGACTAACTTCTTGACTAGATACCGATGCATAGGTTTCTTCATAGTCTATGACTTATTATTGGTTTTAACCCTTAGCAACAAGTCTTGATTTATTTTTAATAATTATTTCATTTTCATCACATTTGTTTCTGAAAACCCATTTTACTCAAATTAAGGAAGTTTCTTTATGTCTTTCAACAAGAGTCCTGATTTTTTCCTCTCAAATTCATTGAGCTAATCTTGCATAGCCTTAATCCAATCCTCATAACCTAAATCCTCATCAAGACTCTTAGGTTCAAATTGGGAAAGGAAATCTAGATATTGAACTTCATTTCTTATTAAACTTCTAGTCCTAACTGGTTGATCAACATATCCAATGATACTATCACTAGGATGATTCCTAAGAAACAACTAATTTCTTGGGTTTTAAAAACTCTGTTCATCAACATAAGGTAGAAAATCATCATGAGTAAATACTTCATAAAATATTTCTTGGGTATTTTCTTTATAAGAAAAATTATCTAACATATGTTGAAAATCAATTTTTGAAATAACATCTAAGGATGTTGGTTGGGGTTGTTTGAGATCAAAATGGTCGGTTTCATAAAATTTAACATGTACTGTTTCCTCAACAGTATAAGAATTATTATTAAAAACTCTATAAGCCTTAGAAGTAATGGAATAACCTAAAAATACACCTTCATCATATTTAGGTTCAAATTTATGAAGATTATATTTTGTATTCAAGATGAATACTTTACATCCAAATACTCTAAAGAAAGAAACTTTTCATTTTCATACTGTACACAATTCATAAGAAGTTTTATTAATAAAGTATCAAATTAAAAATCTATTTATAGTATAATAGGTAGTACTAACTTCTTTAGACAGAAAATGCTTAGCAATTGAGTATTCACTCAACATGGTTTTTGTTATTTCTTAAAGAATACGATTTCTTATTTCAGTAACATCATTTTTCTAAGGTATTCTAGGAGATGAAAAGTTATGTTCTATACCTTCCTTACTACAGAAATATTCAAAATTAGAATTTACAAATTATCCACCATGATCACTATGAATAGTTATCAATGAAAGGTTTTTATCATTTTTAAATTTGGCTACAAAAGTTTTGAAATAAAAAAGCTTCATATTTATTTGTGAGAAAATAAACCCATTTGTATCTAATGTAATATTCAACCAATATATTTACATAGTATTTTCCTCCAATACTCCCAGTTTGTATAGGACCAAATAAATTCATGTGCACTAACTGTAAATCATCATTAGTTGAGACTTCACTAATAGATTTAAATCTTGACTTATATTTCTTACCATATTGACATGGGTCACAAACTTTTGAAGAATAAAATCTAAGTTATGATAGATCATTAACAAGTATTTTCTTAGTCAACTTACATAAGTTTATATGGGTATAGTGTCCTAACCTTCTATTCCATAACCAAGAGTGATCTTACATTTAACTAAGGCAAGGTAAGTCTTGGCTTTTAAGGTCTTATAAGTTAAGTGTGTAAACATTTTCATACCGATGGGCAGAAATAATGTATTCATCCTTGGAATTGTGTACGACACATTTATAATTTCTAAAATTCAAAAAGTAATTTTCATCACATAATTGACTTATTCTTATAAGGTTTTTCTTAATACCTTTAACAAATAAAACATTTAAAATTAAATCTTTACCAAGAAGAATTATGTTACCTATACCGATAATCTCTCCTTGAGCATTATCTATGAAAGTAACCTTTCCAACTTTCATCTTGATTGTTTTTTAAAATAAATATTTTTTACCAGTCATATGATGGGAACATCTAGTATTCATATACCTAGTATTATTTTTGTTGGTACTTTATTTGTTTTCCTGAAAGAGAAAACATTAAAATTTTGAAACCCAAACCTTCTTGGGTCTGGTAAAGTTAGAATTTTTTTTAGGAATCCACATTTATTTAGAAAAATAGTATTTGTGGAAACCTAAGGATTGAACTTATATTAAGTGAACAATTCTATTTACAATTCTCTCCACTTTGGCATTTGGTGCAAAAGGGTGCATTTTTAGGAACAAAGTAATTGTTACTAAAAACTGGTTTTTATTAGTATAACCCATTCTGAAACTAGTTCCATGAGAAAAAATTTGTTTATAAATATTATCAAATTTTTCTTTATCAGTGGTAATGTTTTATAAGAGTTTATTCAAATAATAAAATTTAGACTTTAGTTTTACAACTAAATTCTTACCCCCTTTAGTAATAGTTTTGGAATTGAGTTTATCAAAACTGGTTTGTAAAGATTTTATCTCAAAAATCACATTTTCTAAATCTATAGAAATAACTTTTCTTTCAAAATTTTTCTTATCGAGATATTTAGACATGATTGATATTTTTTTAAAATAATTATCCTTGAATTTTCCTCATCAATTTTTTTAATTACTTTTCAATTATCATTTTCAAAGAGTTTAACAAATTGAGACACTTCATCATAAGAAGGTAAGATATTATCTTCTTCTGAGTAAGATCATTCATATAAAAATATTTAATCCTTCTCATTGGGATAATTATCATTTAAAGATAAGTTTGTAAGGTTCTCAGTAGTGCATGCCTTAGCCATAAGACAAAGATTTTCTTTAGGTACCCTGGAAATAAGACCAGTGTTCCTCTATCTAGAAGTATTATTGTTAGAATATTTTTATTAGGAATCTCCTCCAACATCACTCCAAGAATCATTATCTTTAAGGAATTTATTTCCTTTTGACTTATAAAACTTTTTTTTTAATTCCAATCAAAATTTATATCTTTACTCTCTTTCTTTTTTAACTTTGGATAATCTGGTCTGATGTGTCCAACCCTCTTACATTCATAACAAGTAATTTTAGAATCTTTATTATCACTTTTTATTACCTTTCTTGTAATGGTATTGTAAATCTTTCTTACCAACTATCTTGTTCATTCTCCAGTAAATATTTTATAATTTATTTTTAGAATATTCTGATGAGCTTGAGTCTGATTGTATAACAACTTTTTTTATGGACGATTTCACTACTTTCTTAGTAGACTGAACTTTAGAAGGTAAGGTAGATGTTGTAGCAAAGACACCACCACCATTTTTTTTCTTTTTCAGAATCTCTTTTCAATCTTCCCTCATATTTCATAAGAGTTACAATAAGATCATCGATATTAAGATTTTTCAACCTTATTGTATCATTAAGAGCTATCCTCTTAGACTCCCATTCGTTGGGCATGATATCTATTATATTCTCCATAAGGATTTCATCATCTAATCATTTTTCTCCAAGAGATTGTAAACTATTTATGATAGTAATAAACCTTTAGTGCATCTTGGAAATGAATTCACTAGAAAAAAAAATTCAAAATCTTGATAGTCAACTCTCAACATAGCTCTCCTAGTTTCAATAACCTTAGAAGTTACAAAATTTGTAACTTCTAACTTTTTACAAATACTATTTTCTGCTTCATAGGATGAAATATGACTATAGATACTTTTAGTCATTGAGCATAGCAAAGTGTTCCTTACTATGTTGTTTAGTTGATACTCTTACTTTTCTTGATGGGTGAAATATGTAACTTCCTTGTCAAGTATTTTGTAATCTCCAATCATCATGAAAAAAATTATCAACTCCTGTGTTGATTACAAAAGTCTTCATTCTGTCTCTCCAATATTCATAGTCATCACCATAAAAAATTGGTGGTATATTGGGATTGGGATTATCTATGGATATAACATTATGTCCTACCATCTTAATAGAAAAAATTTCTTTTCCACAAACACGTTAGTGTATTAAATTTTTATAAAAAAAATCATAACAAAACTTAACTAACTTACAATATTAAAGACAGTAAAAACTTAGCAAGTATGTGAGCAGTGAAAACTTGTTCGGATACCAATTGTTGGATATCAATATGATATATATTGATATTAGGATCTAAATAAAATGTTCTTAATGGCTCAATTACAATAGGGGGATGAATTTGTAGATTTAAATATCTTTAGTTTAAAAGAGTTTAAACTAAACCAATTCAAAAACCTATTTACGTAAAAAGACAAGATTCAGACTTGGCCCTAAGTTTGATTACTTAAGTATCATAATCATAATGATTTCGATATATCAGAGTATAAGATTTTAATATGAGTAGATACGATTATATAAGAGTGAATTAATCGAAATAACATAAGATTCAATTAAAAAAAAGTAAACAAATAACATTCACAGAATATTCGATTAATAGATTAATTTTTATCATATTTAGAAACATTACGATAAAATAATTATAAACAACCACAAGGAAATTTAAGACTTATAAGAAACAAGTAATGTAATAACTATAATAAAGTAAGAATAAATTACAGTTATTAAAATGAATAAATCTCTTTTAAACTTAAGAGTAAGGTAGAAACAAACCTTGGATAAAGGTGTCCACGATTTTATACTTACAAGCAAGTCTATCTTTCCTCAGTAAGGAAATCACTCGATATGAATATCAGTTTTGTTCTGTCCACTTATCTTTGACATCCCTCGATCCAATGGATTGGATCTATCTTGCTATCCTCACAAGTCCTGGATTATAAGATCAGATTCTCTATCTTGATATCCCCACAAGACCTCTATCATAATCACAAATAGGATGCACGATTACAACGCAAAATAATTCTTAAGGGGACAACCTGACAAGGTACCCTTAAGAATAAAAAACTCTAAAAACAATTAAAAAAGAATAAGAACAAGATGTTCATGCTTTGTAATCTTCAGAGATCTCACACAAGTGAGAAAATGAAAAATTAATCTGCTTCTCCAAAATCTTCAAATGTCTAGGTATTTATAGACAAATCCCCAACGGTCATATTTCCTTCCCAACAATCACATTTCTATGAGTTTTCTACAAGAACTTGGACACTTGGAATTTGAAATCTCATATCATTCTGGCATAACAGTATGTTCGACATCGTATTTATTTTATACCATCACCATGTAAAAAGGTTTTCCTTACATTAGAAATTATTTTTACATATTCAAAATTTAAACATGGTATGGACTTCTTTATAGATGTCATTACGATAATCTTTATGAGTGTAAATCCGATGTTCATCAGTTCTTTCACTAGTCTGATTATAAATATTTTTTCAGTATGAAGACAAGATAAAAAGTCTTAAATCTGATCTGATAAAGGTGAATCCTATGTTTATCAGATTCATACCTATTACGATAATCATAATGAATAAAGTTATTTTATATTCATTAATACTTTAGAACTATTTCTAAGTATGGAAAAAGTGTATGTTTTACAAGAAAACATTATAAAAACACTTCAGACATAAAAAGTTAGTAATCAAATATTTAAGAAAGAGTTTTTGATTTCCAAAACAAAAGGAATGGAAAAGTCATAAGTAAAACTTTTGACTCAACAATATTAAGTAAGGCCACCTATGGGTTATGTGTGAAGGGAGAGGATTAAGAAGAAGACAAAAGATCGCTAGGTTAATGTTCAAGGTTGAAGATGAGGCTGTGGGGAGATTAGATGACCCTTATTGATTTGTCCAGACAATGATGATTTAAGCATGTGTTTTTAAGGAGAAGCTACATGGACCATGTATCTTGATCCCACATTGGTGTAGCGCCCAGTTGAGATCTCACATATAATCTTTTGTGTTTTATAGTGGTTTGAAGTGAGTATCATGGGGTATGCTTTTGTATCCACACTGCACACACCTGAGCTCACGGGTCGCGCCAACCCGTACAGGCCCACACCCATGCGCTCACCTGAGCACACACCCTGTGGGTGATATATACTCACCATCCTACCTATGTATTCTCTCTCACCTTTCCTCCATGAGCCTATGAAGTTGAACTGCCTCCCACATGGTTGACCCCAAGTCCTACATGTGGTTGAGGTGGATCCTTGTGGGCTTATGGTTGGATTTTTTTAACACTTAAAGTAAATTTTAAATACCCTAAAACACTAAACTAAATTAATGATTATTTAAACATTTGTATTTCAATCATATTACAATTATATTATTTTCAACTTATTATGAAAGAATTTATATATTTGAAACTTTACATTCATTTCATGTTATTATTTATCACTAAGGAGTTTTAAAATAATAAATATTACACTTTGCACATTATATTTATTGAGTGATAACTAACTAAGGATTTATATAGATATTTTAAATTGAATAATACATTATTTTATTTACTTATATATATTTTTTAAACAAAAATATTATAATGGTTATTTAAAAATGTTCAAATTACTCATTCTATAAATACCCCTTTTAGACGTATTTTCATAACCCCAAAATTAAGCATTCTAGTTTTCTCCTTTATAAGGATGGTTCTTATTTCTCCATTTCTCTGTATTTTTACTCTCATATTATTTGGTGGATTTATACTCATGACTGATCCTAAAGAAGTGGGTTATGATTTTGGAGTTTTCATATTTATCATATGTTACCCTCTTTTATTTTTGATGATTGTTAAAAATTTAATATTCTCGGATCCTCAATTAACATCATATTTCTATATTGGGAAGATGTTTTATTGTGTTAAAGTTAGTGTTTTGTTTTCAATAAAATGTTCATCATTTTTTTTTGAGTTTAGATCACTTATTTATTTGCAGTACTTATAAATACATTAAAAATTCTGGGATGTTACAGTTAAACTCAACTGATGACATGATCAACAACATACCCAACCAACCATGAATTATCTCATCCTCAAGGATGGAGTAAGAGATGCATAAAAGTATGAAAGTTCGCATTCTAAGTATCTAGTAAAACTTAGGTAATGGAGATTCATATCAAGTATGAACCCCTAAGTATATCAATGATCGTATGAAATTCCATGTGATATACTTTGACATATATTCATAATATTCTACTCACTATAATCTTAACATATCTTCATAACCCATAATAATCCATGATGATCATCAATTAGGGACAACTCAAAGTCATACTTTGATAGGTTTTATCATTCCACTGTTCATTTAATATATGGATCATAAATGAAAGAATAGTAAATGGATATTTCCTTTATTATAAAATTGTGATACATTTTCATTGACAACAACCATTATATATATTCTATCATGTATCTAATTCCTAGATACTTTACACGACCCTCATACTTCTATTGCGTTAATGGATTTTCCAATGGACCCACAATATTCTCATCCATATCCACCCATAGTTATTTATATCACCTCTTAATAATTTCTCAAATGAGATGGTATTTGAGAAGGATTTGTTTAGTCCTTTGGTGAGACCAGGATTCCTTGACTTGAGCAATAACTTCATTTTTTTCATAGTAAATCTCAATTGCTTCTAAAATTATAGGAATCATCCTAAGTTCATTAATGGAAATTTTGATCCAAACAACTTATTTTCCCATATTTTAGGTAGCGATGTACTCTGTCTCTATTGTTGATTCATCCATGATAGTTTATTTGGAACCTTTCTAACTGATAGCTCCACTTTTGAGGAAAAACATAAATACAGATTGAGATATCATATCCTCCTTGTTAGTTTGGATTATAACATCAGTATAACCCCTTAAAATGAAATATTTCACACCTCCAAATACCAATAACATATCCTTACTGCTGGGTATCATAGGGATCTAATAACACTTATTAAACACACTGAAAGTAATCAATAAACCCAAACCAAAATCACCATGCATAGATAAATGAAATACATATAATAGAAATGAATAAAACTTGTAAATTTATACTTTACATCAAAGTCATAGTAGAATCCATATTCACCATAGGTGGTTGATAAAGATCACAATAGTGTCAATCAAATGACTCACACCTCCAGAGGTATCCACAGGTTGATGAACCACTTGTATTACGAGTGGTACTTACCTTCTCTCCATGGTGTTCTATCACCTCACAGTGAAAAGGAAGAAAAGGAAAGAAGCTACGGGGCTTAGGGAGCTTTGACCAAGCATGAAAGAACAAGCACCCACACCCACTGCTATCACATGATTGTGCTTTATAGGGCCCTCTAGGACACTCCTTGAGAACTTATGCATTAACTCATTCATTATAACACATGAGTTAATACCTCGTCTAACACATGAATCACATGCATGAATTAATTATAGTGACCTGGGATTTCATACATACATACTACATCTTTTTAGATGAATATTCATTACATTACAAAAATACAGGCTAGAGGATCATAATGGTTTAGTGTCTTTATAAACTTGGAACCATAAGAAAATGGTTCATAAGTGAGCTATTCCATTTCCCACTAAGTTCTTCATAAATATAACCCTTCTTAGACATATCATACATAAAACCTTTCCTCACAATTCAGGGAAATGAAACATAAGAAAGGGTGATCTCAAATGCTCAATAAGGGTAAATAAGGGAGATACCAACATAAAATGAGCATAGAGATATGATAACATAAAAATAACATTTGAAAAAACACACCCTACATATCATAGATCATAAACTTGAGTCATAGAATAAATCATGACAGTTTATAAGACATGAATCATAAAGGAATCAAATAACATGATCCATGAGAACATAAAATCAATGTAAGATATAGATTTGTAGTATACACATAAGCATAACAAATCTTATTCCAAGTCTATACACCAAGATATTCATAACTTGTTAGTCTTGGGCTAACCACCTGTGTACCTGCTTTGGGCTTAGGATAACCTCCCATGCACCATTTTTTTTAGGTTTGGGATAACCTCTTTTATGGGATTGGGATAACCTCCCATGCACCCTTTGAGCTCATATAACATTAATCATTACCCAATTCATTAGAGGGTGATATAGGTCCCACCAATCACATAATCCATACATTTTTGTGCCATAAGATCATAAAACATTCATCATTTTAGAACCCATGAAAAGAAATGGGATTCATAACACATTTATCATATCATAACCCATGAAAAGAAATGGGATTTATAACACATTTATCATATCTGAGCCCATGAAAATAAATGAGTTTCATAAACATTTCATTATAGCATAACTCGTGAAAAAGAAATAGGTTTCAGAAAAATATTTTCAAAATATTAATAAACCATCTAGAGAAAGAATAAAGATTGAATCATTGGATCATATCCCCAGTAAAGCTTAATTAATAGCAAAGTATATCATCTTAGATGGAAAATTATTTTGAAAATAAAATCATTGAACATTTCATGAGGAAAATAACCTTTCTTTGAAAATAAAATTATTAAAACTAGAAATTCATAAAATATTGTGGAAATTATTTTCTTTGAAAATAAAATTTGAATCTTATAAAGGAATCTTTAAAACATTGAGTGGTCATGATGGCGATAAATTCCGTTCATTCCATACACATTAAAACAAAGTTTCCTTTTACATTTTTGGTAAAAACCAAATGAGCAATATTTGGAAAATGACATGAAGATTCCTTTTAATTTTTTTTTGTAAAAAGTAAAACATGGGTAAAAATTTATTCAAAAAGTCATTTTAGAATAGTAAAGAAATTCTTTAAAACGTTTTTTTTGAAAATATGGACATGGAAGAAAAATATTTTCGACTGAATAGAGAAATAAAGTCGATTTTTCACTTAAACCATATTATTGATCTCTTGAGTACTTAAAGAAATGAAAATTAAAGGAAAACATGTATTATAAAGAAATAACCAAAGGTGAATATAATTCATGTGTTTCTTGAGAGATAGATCGTAATATTTCATCATCAAAAGCATAATTATAAATAATCCCAATAAACAATGGGATTGTAGCATAAAACCTTTACCAATTTGATAAATTTTGAATCATAAGAACCATTAAATAATGACATAAAATTAAACTTTAAATATCATAAAAATAATTAAATTAATGATATAACATTTCAAGGGGGTCGTATATACACCACTCAAAAGAAACGAGTGGTGAATTTAGTGTAAGTCTCACAGAAATAAAAGTGATACTAGAAATCCATTACCTTAAGTATTGAATTCATTCATATACACTAAAATTTCATATATAATAAATATAAGTTTATTATACATATATTACATAATAATACTCATATGTATCATACAATACATTATTTACTTATGACCTTTTATTACATGTTTATTAACAATTCCTTGTTAAAATCACGTTTCGGGTAATGAATGACTGAATGGCCCAAAGGTTTTTTTTATTTTGATAATACACCTTTCATGGGGTGAGGTTTAACCCTTATAAGGCTCTAAGGCTTAGTGACAATTACATGACCTGTAGGTCTTAGAGGAAATCACCCAGACAAGACAACTTGGAACTGCTCCCCCCCATCACATGTCATGATATCAACACTCCCCCTTTGCAAGGATGGTCGGCTAGTTGTCCTGTGAAGAGATGTATAGGCCTGGTACCGATGGAAATTTCATACCCTCTCATTCTTCCAATTTCTATTAGCTCTGCTTTGGTGAATGTGCCTGCTCTGATCCTCATCTGGAGCCTTGTCCCTTGTAGTCTGACTGGAACATCTGCATATTCATGTGACCCGAAGGCCTTGGGGTGGACCAAAGGCCTTGAGGTGGCCCTAAGGAATTGAGAGAAAACTGACCCAAAGGTCTTGAGTGGCCCAAAATCCTTGCAGGACCTGAGGACCAAACCGGTGTCCCAAAGGCCCAGATGGATGAATAGTTCTGGTAGCTACAATACTGAAAAATACCTACTACAGAACTGATACAATTCCCACCACATCACTACTACAGTACTACTACAGTACTACTATAGCACCCCTGTAAATATGTCTCCATTCGGATTTGATCTCGGGTCTCTTGGATGTACTTGTCAAGTCCTCACTAACCGGGCTGAGGCTCACATGCTTTTGGGTAATAACTGTTTTGTTTTTCATGTTTGTTTTGGTTTGGTATTCTCAACACTTTTACTTTGATCATGGTTCAATCATCTCCATAATGTTAACCATTATATAAATATCATATATATTTAGTATATATGTATTTATATTAATCCACAAAATCTAGTGATAGAAAATGAAATACACCATTCAAGGACATGACAGGTCGTACGTACACATGAATGCTGATTCCATTTTCTCAACAGATGGAACAAAATGAAGGTAAATAATACATAAAATTTTTAGATTCATTATGATATAATTTATATCACATATATTCATTAAATTTATCCTTATTACCTTCCATATAAAGTGTAAGTGAAAAATGAATCACATCGCTTCGTGAGGCGGTAGTCCGCTGTACACATTGGCGACATTAGTGTATCCCTATAGAATGAAATGTAAGAAGGTATATGTGATATCATAATTTCAAAAGTATAATTATGTTACAAATATCATATATATTCATTTACTCTATTATTATTACCTTCTAAGTAAAATGGAAATGAAAACACATCACATCGCTTCATAAGGTGGTCATCCGCCGTAAACACAAACGAATTATTGTTTTCCAATGGGTTATAAGTTATGAAGTTAGATATGATATTATAATTAAATAAGTATAATAATTTCATAAATTTCATATATAAACATTAAATTCATCATTATCTCAAGCTATGAGTGGTAGTGATAGAAAACCAATAACATCGGTTCGCAAGGCAGTAGTTCGTTGTACACACAATTGAAGGTTTTGTTTCCCATTTGATGGAAGTGGAGAAGGATATAGGTTATTATATTAACATAATAAAATATCATTATATTTTAGATATTGGTGTTATTATATAATTATATTTTAATAATATTTTGAGGAGGTGGAAGAATAATTAAACAAAAACTCAAGTTTAATAATCTTACCTATTCTTTAGAGAACATCTTTAGGTTTGTACCTAAAACCTTTTTAGGAGGGTTTCTTGTAACATCCCGTTACTATTTAAGGTATTCCTAAACCATCTCGTGTTAAATTATTATTAAATTAAATGGAAAAAAATGGTTTATTAGTGAAAATTTTAATTTTTTTAAACACGTCACAGAATGGTAAACCATTCAATTAATACTTCATAATATTCAATTAAATATTTTCTGAGTTAAACACTAAGTAAGTATGAGTTTTCGAGGTCTGAAAATCCTCAGGGAGGATAGAATAAAAATATTAAATATATTTTTTAAGCACAGACAATTTATTCAAAATAATTGAATAACTCTAAAATGATCCACCGTTTGAGAAATATGAGACCACTATTATGTCCAAAATATAGTGTTTACCCTAAGAGGGGTATAAAATTTGAAGGTACTGGACATTTGGATGCCTCGTTTGTGAGTTAAAGTTATTAAATAACATGTAATATATTATTTATTAATAATAATTAAATATCTCCCAAACGGTGCATCTTATGGGAAATCTGAGACCACCGATGGGTCTGGAATGCGGGTTTTACCCTAGACGAGGTATAAAATTTGTTATCATCGGGCGTTTGGATGCCTCACTCACAAAAATAACCCTTTTTATTTTATTTTATTATTTATTCCAATTTTTAATTAATAAATCATTAATATCTCTAAAACAGTTCATTGTTTGAAAAATCTGAGACCACCATTATGTCTGGAATGAGGTGTTTATCCTAGACAGGGTATAAAATTTATACACAAAGAGCGTTTGGTCAGGTCTCTAATTATTTTATGTTTTAATAATTATATTAAACGATAAATTGTATTAATTTATTAATTTAATTATTAAATATAAATGGATTTCACTGTTTATCTTCCCATAACCATGCTGGAACTCCATTTTTAACGCCACAAGTTTTCAAAACCTTCTATTTCCACCCGTTTTAAACCATTTCAATCACCATCACACTAATGGGTTGAATTAAAACCCTATGTCATCAAGATTTAGTTGAAAAAATGGATTAAATTAAGGTATTAATTGTTGGGTGAATGAACCGTAACCCAATTGAGGTTATACATACTGGAACCTTTTCAGTTGTGGTTCTTGGTTGATTAAGTCGAATCAAAGGACCTATTTTTTTCATTCTTATGATCAGTGATGTTCTATCTATCTTTCGCGGACTTCTCCTCCCGCAGCCACGACTCGTTGGTCCTGTGATTAGCACCCCTGGTCTGTGCATTTCCTTTATTTTATTTTTTGTTTTATTCCATTTCTTTATCCTCCCTTATTAACAATAAAAAAGGTTGAATAATAATTTTATGAAACCCAAATTATAAAAAAAAATCCTTCGTCAAATTATTGGAATGAATAATTGTTTAAAATTATCAAATGATAATTATTTGAATTATCAAAAGATTATGAATTATCAAAAGATATATATATATATATATATATGATAAACACACATGGGATAATTTATTAAAATTATCTAATGTTATTTATTTTGATTATCAAAAAGAGTTATATATGCATATACACTCACATGTATATATATATATAGTTATATATGTGTTTTTTAATAATTACTTCGGAAGTTAAGGATAATTTTATTAAATATAAAATTATCAATGTGTAATTGATTTGAATTATTAAAGGACAATTACAGGTCCTATTGAAAATAATTATCAAAAATTATTAATGGATAAATACAAGGTAATTATCACATGATAATATTATCACAATTATCATAGGATAATTATGTGTATTGTAAAAGGATAATTATTATAATTGTAAAATGATAATTTGAAAATTATCTAAGTGAGATAAAATATTATCTCATGTAATATTTTATTCAACAATTTTGAGAATTATTTAGGAGAGAGAAACTATCATCGCATGTGATATTTTATTTCCTTTTGAAATAAAATATCTGGTTCTGGTTCTAGGAACCCTTGACGAGCATTGAGCATTGGTGTGTCGACGCTTACGATAAAAATGTTGTGAGGAGGTGTATTGAACCACACTGGGTGGATTATTGTTTCCACTGATATCAGTGACCTTGAGGTAGGTGGTTCCATTCCGATTAGCCAAATTGGTTATCCTTGTATTGCTTGATTTATTTCAATTGTTGATTTAAATTCAATTTCTCAAATTTTCTTTCAATTAAATCAACAAAAAACCCAATTCCAATGAATTGAGATATTTGAAATGGTTTTGGCATGGAAATTTGGAAAACTCTTAATTCCATTGAATTGGGTGTGTTTATGGAAATTGACTGATTTAAATTGTTTAATTTAAATTGTGGATTTAATGGAAATAATTTTTAATAAATTATTGAATTTAATTGTGTAAATAAATTGTGTAATGATGGAATTGGTTTTGAATGGATTTCAAACTGGTGAAAATTGCTTAAAATGATTTGATAGAAACCCATTGGTTTTATCTTGTGAAAATCTATAGTAGTGTAGCACTCATCCATTCACCAAATCACATACCCAAGGACTCCCCCATGTGTAACCCATCAATAAACCATAACACATCTAACATCACATAACCATATCAATAATCATAACAATAAACCAAACAAGTGGTCACCATGATATAAATTATCAATCTAGAATAATTGAAGTTCTGAAGGATCGAATAACAATTGAGAAGGGGGATGGTTTGAATCAATTATTCACTTTTTGTAAGTTTAAATACTTTTAAACTTAACCCATACATTTATTAAAGTTTATATCCTTATCATATTTTAGTAAATACTCATGCATGTAAAAGTAGGAAATCAAGTAAAGACCATGATATTTATAAGGTTCAGTCTTAGTATGAGAACCTACATTCTTTCCAAAGCCACTCCCATGGGTCTATGGAAACTCACTATTATGAATAAGTTAATAAAAATTGCACCAAATCCCATTAGAAACCTTCTATATCCAGATAGGAATGATTATATTTACTCCCATTAGTTTATAAAATTTCTTAAAAAATAATTGATCTAAAACAAAATAATAAATAATTTGTTCAATCTGATCCAAAAAATTTCCTGGGTTTGATGACCCTGAGTCTGATGGCCTTTAGTCTGATGAACATGATCTGATTGACTCAGTCCAATTGACTCAATACGATGTTCCCTTTATCAATATTCACCTGAAGAAACTTTCATTTTTATCTGGATAACAAAACTTTCACTTATCAAAAAATACTCAAAACTAAATATGAACTTCCTTAGTCCAATAAAATCAGTCTGATGGGCTCAGTATGATGAACTCATTCTCAATATTTATTACTCAAACTCTGCTCGAATGATCAATATGATCTTCCTCAGTTTGGTAAACAAAACTATTAGGTGTCTGACCTTCTTTTTAGATATCATTCTGAAAAGAAAAACTTAAAAAGAATTATGAAGTTCTCCTCCTTTTCCAAATAAGAAAAAAGCTGCAAAGTGTGGATGAACTTTGATTCTATTTATAGGCGACTCATAAAACCAAAGGTGGGAAACTGAAATTTTTTTCCTGCTTACTCAAATTTTAAAACTCCAAAAATCACTCACATTTAAACTTCAACTTTTACTTCTTAAAAACTTCTCAATAATTCTTTGATATCATTCTTCTCGAAAATACTAACTTTTCTTCAGTCTGATGTAACTTCCTCAGCTTCATTCCAATGTAACTTCTTCAGCATTATTACAAAAAAACTTGAATCTCATTACAATATGATTAAATTTCAACCCATTAATATTTGACTGACTTTCTTATCATTATGATCTAACTAAATTTTAGTTCATTATAATGGACTTTCTCAGTAGATGACTTATCAGTGTCACAACTCATCTGATTGAAAACTTGTACTCTCCCTCTGTTTCATCTCAAGAAGATGGAAATATTTTAGAATATTTAATTATTCTTCATAAATGATCTCCCTTTTATGGATTGGAATAAAAAACTCTAATCACTCTAATGTTCTACATCCGATTTATTATCTGTGTGAGGCATTCATTTGATGAATTAGTGCATGTTCCTGATCCGATTGATCTTCCTCCTCAGATTTAGTTTGTCTAAAATACTCATAATGACAGAATTCTAATTATGATGGAATTATCATTATGATGTTATTTATCCAATGATAACTCCACTAAGAAACTTTGAAATTATTCAAACTTCATCAGCTTTATACATTCAAACTCCTGAAAAAATTTCGTGTCTGGTACTTCTAGATACGATCTTCTATGATTTGGTTTTTGGAACCGATATGATCATTAAAATTCCTCCATTTCTTCAAAATCTTTTATCATGATAGTTTTAATGATTTATGAGAACTTCAATATTGGTAAAGTTTCATCTGAATTTGTTTAGAAAGTATGAAAACTTTCTAACTTATGACTTTGGTATCTTCTTTCAAAACTCTTCATCAACATTATAACTTCTCCACTCAGCAACTTCTAACTTTCTAAAAAACACCGTGTTCAATGAATCTTGAACTTCATATCGATGGACCTAAGACTGATGGTTCATATGATCAAAAAAATTATCAAAAAACAAAACTTTTCTCCCCCTTTATGTTTGGATCACAACTTTTAGTAAATTTCATATTCCTTACAAAAATACATTCCAATGGATTGGGTATGTTCTTGAAGAACAAAAAATTTCTTTTACAAAAATTTTAGTTGTTAAAAAATATGAAACTTTGTTAAAAAAAATCACAAAGTTTCTTCAATATCTCCCTTTGGATTTGTTGAAAACAATTGTTAACGAATTTTTCAACTCTTATAATTTTTTCATAACTAAACTTTTGAATTTTACCGAAACAAAACTTTTATCAAAACAGAGTTTCCTAACACCACACTACTGGATAAATTAATTTTTTGAAGAAATTCTATTCCTCGATGATAAGAAAATTTTGTGGCCATGTTAAGATAAAATTTCCTCACATTTTCATTTTCTCTCACTTTTCTTTCTCTCTCCCCTATTTTATAATAACCACAACTTCAGATTCATTAAAGAAAGATCAGTAAAAACTTCTTACAAAGTAAAAAGTTTTTACTTTCTATCCCTCTTTTGCAATATAATCCAAAGCACGATGGGGGAAATTCCTTATGATATTTAGAAAGTCATGGGAGGAGGTTGAAAATGAAGTTGTAGTCTCAATTCCTCAAAAATATCTTTTGGCATAGCTTTTGTGAAGATATTAGTAATTTGATAATTTATTAAGATATATTCTAGCATGACATATATAGAAACAACTTTCTATTTTATAAAGTGAAACTTTATATCAATGTATTTTTATCTTAAATGTTGTACATGATTTTTAGAAAGATCATTTTCACTATGATTATCACAAAGTATATTCAATGGTTTAGAAACTTTTACTTTAAAATCTTCTAACTGAACTTTTATCCACAACATTTGAGTACAAGACTAAGTAGATGGAACTTATTCTAATTTTGTTGTGCTTAAAGTTATTGAATTTTTTTTCTTACTATTCCATCTCACAAAAAATTTACCCAAGAAAAATTTTCCTCTCTAGGTTGATTTTTTATCATTACAATCTCTAACCTAATTAGCATCAGTATAACCATGAAACTCCATATCATAATTTCTTTTGTATAACAACCCATGTAAAGATATTCCTTTGAAATATCTTAGAATTATCTTTGATACTAACATATGTGATTATTTTGTATTAATTTGATACCTAGAACACAAATTCACATCATAAAAAATAGCATGCCTTAAGGATATTAGGTAAAGTATACTTCCTATCAGCTTTTGAAAGTATTTTTGATCCATACTTTTTTTGGACTCATATTTACTCAACTTTGTGCTCATAGATAAAGGAGTGAAAAATTATTTGGATTCTGCTATCCCAAACTTCTTTAACAATTCCATGGAATACTTTTCTTGAGATAATAAAATTTATTTTTATTTTTTTGAACTTGTAATACAAGGAAGAAAGTTAATTCTCCCAACATTGACATATATGTTGCTATCAAATTTTCCTTTAGAAAAATTCAATATTCTCAAAAAACTATCATGTTTTTAATACTAGGAAAGTGGGTATTATTTCAACCCATACAAGGATCTCTTAAATCTAAAAACCTTGTTTTCATCTTTATCAATTTGAAAACCATAAGGTTTTTCAATGTAAAATTATTCCTCAATATCACCATTTAAGAAAGCTGACTTTACATCCATCTGATAAATTTTTTAATTTTGATGTACAACCACTGATAGAAACATTATAATAGTTTCTAACCTTGAAACTGGGGAAAATGTTTCTTCAAAATCAACACCTTACACCTATGCATAGCCTTTAAAAACAAGTCTTGCTTTGTTTCTTGAAAATTTTCCATGATCATTCAATTTATTTCTATAAACCCACTTTTTCAGATAACATTTTTATTTTTTTCCCATCGAACAAGTTCCCATGTTTCATTTTTCTCAATCTGATCCAACTCTTAATTCATTGAATCCACCTGTTATTTGTGTTTAATAGATTTTGAAACTGATTATGGTTCAACTTTTGAGATAAGCGAAGTCTTATTTTATAATCTCAACTTTCTTATGGTCTGAACTGGAGCCTTTTAATTTCCAAGAATATTTTCAATCTCAAAATGTTTTTGTAAAGTAGAAAATTTCAGATTTCCTCTCCCAAATTCATTTTTCTCATCACATGATTCATCTGAATCTTCATGCACATTATTTTTCTTACTTTCTTTTTCGTTGGAGACTTTTAGTTTTTCTTCCTCAACATTCCCAACAAATTTTGTAAAAGAAGTTGTATTTTAAATAACTTTCCCATCATATGATTCAACCAATTTTTTTAAATGTTTTTTCCAACATTTGTAACTTCTTCCATTGGGTTAATAACCCATAAAAGTTCCTTCCATAGTTTTCTCATCAAACTTTCCCAGATCCATATTTTTTATTTTAATTAAACATGGACTTCCAAAAACTTTTAAGTACTTCAATAAAAGTTTTTTATGCCCCATTTCATAAGAATTCATGTTGGTTTCCGATCTCAACAAACATCTGTTTTGAAAATGTATAATAGTATTAACAACTTCTCTCCAATATAACTTTGAAAGTTTGTATTTTGTTAACATACTTATTCCCATTTCCATAAAACTTATCTTATTTCTTTAGAATACTTTATATTTTTGTGGAGTATAGGGAGAAATATACTAATATTTGATACCATAATTTCTCAGATAAGTTTCAAAAGTATTTCTTGTGAATTCAATACCATTATCAATTCTCAACTTCTCTATATAAACCCCCATTTATTTTTTAACTTATTTTTTGAAAAACCAAAACATTTCCGAAGCCTCTGGCTTATGTTTTATAAACACAATGTTTGTCATTCGATTGAAATCATCAATAAAAGTGATAAAGTATAAATCTATTTTTCTGATTGATGTCTCATCAACCAACATAAATCAGAATGAATAAGTTCAAGAGTCCTAATAGACTAAATCTCAACTCTCTTATGAATTTTGTTAATCATATTCCCTTTTTGACATGTAACACAAACATATTATTCTATTCTTTTCAATTTTATAAAATTTCATCCAACATCAAATTTATAGAGTTTGTTCATACTTTTCTTCCCAAGGTGGAAAAATATCTAATTCTATAAATTATTCTTATCTTTAGCACTTAGATAACATGATTTGTTAAGTTCTATAATCTAAAATAGATTCCCACTGGTTCTTTCTTCTTTTATAATAAATTTTCCACATTTCAAAATTTTTATAACATAATAATATTTTATGAAGATCAATTATTTTCCATCATCAAAAAGCTGACTCACACTAATTAAGTTATGTTTTATTCCATCAAAAAATAAAAATTCCTTTGATTTCAATTTTTATGCTTCAATATCAACTGTTTTGATTCCTTTTATTTTTAAGGAAATCTCATTACCAAAGGTAACTAATCCTCCATCATAAATTTCAACATGATTCAATATTTTTATATCACCTGTTATATGTGAAGAACAACTACTATCAAGTATCCATGTTTTGTTCTTTTTTCTTACTTTCAAAGATATCTCAACAAAAAAAGTTGTTTCCTAAAATTTCTTCTTTCCAACTTCTTTTTCTTTTCTAACATAAGAATATTATTCCAGAAGGAGTTTCATATATCTTTTGGTATGATGACAATCCTAATAACATCTTCCACAAACTTCTTTCAAATATTCAAATTTTTTTTGTAAGGTTTCTAACATCTCGAGTTTTTACTTTTCTAACTTCCTATGGGTTAGGAAAGTTAGTCATCAATCTTCCACAACTACTTTCTATTTGTTCAAACCTTATTTCAGAAAGTGAAAATTTGTGAAAAATATTATAAGTTATGTTCCCATAGATTCCACAACACCAACAATAACCATCAAATCTTAATTTTCTACTGAAGTAAGATATTTCTCTTTAGAAACTTTATTGAGGTTGATAACTTATTTATGCTCTATAATAATCAAGACATGGACCATATTTATTTCTAATTTATTTTTAAACTTTTGTAGATGTGATAGTTTTCTCACATCCTTTTCCACCAAAAATTTCACAACACTTTTCTTATCACCTGAAATGTTAGAAAAATTAGATGTAACATTATTTTTGGAGGGTGATGAATTCACCTGATTCTTGATATGAGATTTCTTAGAAAATTTATAAGTCTCAGATTTTACTTCTAAATATTTTTTTGAAGTTTTCATTCATATTCATCAACATAATTTCAAACTCCAGAAGTTTTTATTGAATCATGTTAACTTATTCTTCCTTAACTGACAGCTTCTTACTGAGATCTTCAATTATCTTTCCTTGTTCAGTAATTCTAAGTTTGTAATTTATAATCTCCTTAATGCATTTTTATTTCTGCTTGATGACATCTTTTATTCCTTCATAAAATTCCTCAAAATATTTCTCCATTACTATGATTTCTTTCTTTAGAGTTTTTTCCTCAATACATGCAACAAGTTATATTTTGAGTTGATATTATCTATGTGATTCTTTACCACCTTCTTCACTATCTATGGATTTTTTTTCCTCAAATTTTTCAATGAAGGTTCTAAAATTTTCTAAACATTAATCTTTTGAAGAATTCTTGTCAGTTGAGTCTGATTCATCTTTTTTACCCAGTATATTTATTTTGTCTCCAGTGAACTTCTTCTTATATTTTTGGATGACTTTTATTCTTTATAACTTTTGTTCCAATTTTTCCATTGAGGGTTTTCATCAGAATCATCTTGATATTCTCTAACTTTCTTCTTGTGGGAATTCATAGAAAAGTGTATGATTCTACCACACTCAAAACATTTGAGAGGAAGTATACCTACATACATATCTCTTATTCTTTGATAGTTCTTAGATATAACATACATGATTTTTTCATTCATCTCATTATCCTCTTTATATTTGGAGTCACAAGGACCAAAATCTTCAATATCTTGTATTTTCATTTTTCTCATGGATTCAAAATAAATTTATTCTTTCATATTCTTTTTGAACATTATAGATTTCCTCATTTCATAAGTAACAAGAAAAATATGAAATTCATCAGGGGATAAATCATCCATATCTTCTAGAGAAGAAATTTTAGAATTAAACCTATCTGGAAAGTTTCTCATGATTTTCTTCACAATTATATAATCTTCCATGATGTCTCCAGAACCTATTATGTTGAAAAAAATTTCATTTACTCTGGTGAAGTATTCATAAATAGTTTATTCATCTCTCATTTTGATTTCTTCATACTTACTAAGCTATATTTGTAGCTTTGCTTCCTTCACTTTAGTATTTCCTTTGAAAATACTTTACAACTTTTCCCATATACTCTTTTAATTTTTGAGACCCATCACCTTCATATAAACATTTTATGATAAGGACATAAGGATATAATTTATATATTTTCCATCAAATTTAATATTTATCTTATCAGAAAAATTAATCTGGGAATCCTTCTCAATAGGTGGAAAACCAATTGTAGAAACATCAACAACTTCAAGAAAAGATATAGGAGATAAGTAATAATCATATTTTTCAATACATGATAATTAATTTCCATCAAATATATGAATTCCTCTAATGTTGATAGAATTGATATTATCCATGATAAGGATTCAACAAGGGAACCTCCCTATGATACCAATTGAAGTTTCGAAGGATTAAATAAAAACTAGGGGGTGAATAATTTGTTCACTTTTTGTAAATTTCAATAATTTTAAAAATTAACCCCTAAAACATGTCAAAGTTTATATCCTTATCATATTTTAGTAAATACTCATGCATGAAAAAGTAGGAAAGTAGTAAAGCGAGTAAGGCACACGATATTTACAAGGTTCGACCTCAATGTGAGAACCTACATCCTTTCCATAGTTGCTTCCATGGGTCTATATAAATTCACTATTATGAAGAAGTGAATACAACTTGTTCCAACTCCCATTATATACCTTATCTCTCTAAATAGGAGTTATTATACTGAATCCCACTAATTTACAAAATTTATTACAAAAAAATTGATCCAAAAAAAGAATAAATACCTTTTTCAATCTTCTTCATCAAAGTTCCTAGGTCTAATGACCCTGAGTTTGATGGACTTTAGTCTAATGAAAACAATCTAACTAAATCAATATGATTATCCCTTTATTAATATGCACATGAAGAAAATTTCTGTTCTATCTAGATAACAAAACTTGCACTTATGAGAAACTACTCAAAACTCAATCTGAACTTCCTCAATATGATGAACTCAGTCTGATGGACTCATTCTCAATCTACATTACTCAAACTCTACTAAAATTATTAATATGATCTTCCTTAATGTGGTAAACAAAACATTAAAGTGTCTGACCTTCTTCAGAGATCTTATTCAAGAAAGAAAAACTTGACAAGAATTATGCAGAACTCCGCCATTTCTACACAATAAAAAATTTGCAAAGTTCAAATGAAATTTTATTCTATTTATAGGTGACTTAGAAAAGAAAAGGTGTGAAACTAAAAAACTTTTCTTGCTTACTCAAATTTCAAAACTCAAAAAATCACTCAAATTTAAACTTCAACTTTGAATTCTTCAAACATTTTTAATAATTATCCAAGAATACTCTTATCAAATATACTAACTTTTATTTATTCCAATGTAACTTCCTCAACTTCAGTATGATGTAACTTCCTCAGATTTATTATGATGAAACTTATATCTCATTAATATCTTAATAACTTTCAACTCATTGTTATCTAACTAACTTTCATCTCATTATGATCTAACTAACTTTTATTTCATTATGATGAACGTCATCAATAGACGACTCATCGGTGTCACAACTCATACGATTGAAAACTTGAAATCCACCTATATTTCTTATCAAGAAGACACAAATATTTTATAATATTCACTTATTCTTAATAATTGATATCCCTTTGATGGATTGGCACCAGCAACTCTATTCACTCTAATGTTCTATATCCAATGTATTATCCTGATCTAATTGATCTTCCTCCTCAGAGTCAATCAGGTTAAAATCCTCATAATGATAGAATTATCATTATGATGTTCTTTATCCAATGATAACTCAACTTATAAACTTTGAAATTCTTTAAAAGTCATTATATATACACATTCAGACTCCTGAAAAACTTCTATGTTTAGTAATTCTGGATCTAATATTCTATGTCTGAGTTTTTGGAACTGATACGATCTTTACAATTCCTCCATTTCTTTAAAATATTTTATCATGATAGTTTTAATGATTTATGAGAACTTAAATACTGGTAAAACAACTTCTGACTTGGTTCAGAAATTATGAAAAAAATTTGAATCCTGGATTCACTGTCTTCTTTCAAAACTCTTCAACAAAATTACGACTTCTTCACTCAACAACTTCTGACTTTATAACAAACACAATGTCCAACAAATATTGAACTTCATACCTATGGACCTGATATTGATGGTGCGTCTGATCAATAAATTTATCAAAAACAAAACTTTTCTCCCCCTTTATTTTTGGATAAAAACTTTCAATAACTTATATCTTTCTTACAAAAACTCATTCTAATGGGTTGGGTCTGATCCTGAAGAAAAAAAAATTTCTTTTACAATAAGTATAATTGTCAAAAAATATAGAACTTTGTTAAAAACAAAAAAATCACAATAGGTTATTCAATAATCACATATCCAAACCAACCCTTTCATGAAAACAAGGATTATAAATCAAGGAAACATAATTAAATTTCAAAACTTCCTTTAAAAAACCATTTATAGTCAAACTATTCTTTAAAATATTTTATCAAACACCTTATAATTAGAGAAATGGTTTTAGGATAAAAAACCAAGTAAAACCATTACTTTGTAAAACAAAAATCCACGAATCACAAGTCAATATAAACCTATCCCAAAAAACATATCCCAATCATAATATGATATATAAAACCAAATAAAAACTCAATAACTAGAGGTATTCCAAGGTAAATATAATTATATAGAGACATTAGCCAAAAATCCGATACAAACTCATTTGTTTCTTTAAATAGAACAATATAAGAGAAAGATGGGTCCTCATAAGATCAAAAACCCAAGGGATTCACTTCAAAATCCATCCTTAGTAATAAACTTGGCCACCATGGCCAACTAGAAAAATAAAAAAAAGGAAATGGGAGAATAAGGGAATATATGAAAATAAGAGAAGAAATATAATAGAAATATTGATTTTACATTGAATAAACTCACTATAATCAATGGAAAATCACTAAGGAAGATTGAGAGGAATTGAAATCAATTATTTGAGACATCTAGGTCACACAAATGGGAGGCGGTGGGGGTTAAAATCATGAAAGGGAAAATGAAGAATTTCATCTTTTAAAACATTGGGTAGGTCATATGATTTGGGAAACCCTATGCTAACTATGAAAACCTCAATGGAAATCCTCCTCCCCATCTAAATGGTTTGGATACATAGTTATCACTAACCATTCACCCTATCCAAATTTCCTATTTATCACACTTCTAGACCCCCAACTCCTAAAAACTCCCAAAATTAAATAATTAAATGAAATAATTAAAATTAAATACATACTAGTGACCTTAGGGGCATCACACTAGCACACATTTTTAGTTTTCAAGGCCCTCTCTTATTGTATAGGGATTCTAGTGGTTGGTGCACATCCTATAGATGTGAGAGTCTATCATTTATCACTTGGTGATCACAATCAAACATACTCTATCAAGATTGATATAGAAGGAACACACTATGATTTTGGTACATTGGTTTATGTCTTATGTTATTCATTTCATATTGATTCTATGATGATATATTATGCATTCAAATGGGTTTTTTATACTATTTTGGTCCTGATATGATCCTATAAAACCCATCAGGTTCAATGAATAATGATATTAGAGAGAATAAAGAGACTTACATGCAGTAATAGGAGGGAATATTGATGGATTAAAGGACCAATATTCTTACATTGCATGGATAAAGAAAATAGGCTTATTATGACCATTATTTGAGCCATAATTTAATAATTGAATCCCAATCCATGTGGATGCATATTTTAAAATCTCACTCAAATTATATTGTCTCTAAATTCAATTTTAGAGAAAAAAATTTCAAATAAAGTGGGTATGAAATCAAATTCAATACTTATGTGCGGAAAGAATCTTTTACCCCTACTTGAAGTCAAAATGCATGGGTTAAAACATGTGATACTTTCCCAAAAAGTATTCATTAAACTTTACATTTTTTACCTCAAGGGTGAAAATAGGTTGATGGATTATAAATTTAGAGAATTAAGCTCGTGACTATTGCATATTTATTTGGATATAAATATTCATTTCCATGGAATTATATCTCATTCAAGATTGCATTAGTGAAACTCGATGAGTTTTTTCATTAATTACGAGGAACCCCATTATCTCTTCCCTTTCTCTTATGTATTCATACTTTGTAAATCTATTTGTTATATTGGTGACATAAGATCACAAATCCCCCAATTCCTTCTTTGACCCAAGTGTGTCATTATATGCATTGGTTAACATATTCACTAATAAGTTAGTTGTTATAAGTAGTACATCACGCTTCTTATAACATTGGTTTACTATTTGCTTCTATGAAGCCTCAAACCCTATCATTTATTTAATAACTTACACCATGAAGATTTATTCACTTAGTGCATCTCATATCAATTGGTACCAGAGCTTCGGTCAACACAACATGAACGTATCCCTTTATTTTCATTCATTTTTTCCATTATCCTTCTTGTATTTCCAAATTATCCATCCTTTAAAAAATTTATTTCTGTGAAAATCTCTAGAATTGGCCTTTTATTTGTGAAATATTTAAATATTATCTATAAATACAATCATCCATTCCTTTTCATTTTGATTTTTCATGTGAATTGTATCCTAAAAAAGAAAATAAAATTCTCTCAACCCATTATATCATTCCTTTCAAAATTAAGCACATAGTTTCTTTGAGATATTTTAAAAAACCAAAAAATGTTATATCATTACTCCATATACATCATTTTGTGCTTTAAAACACTAAGAATAAATATTTTTTTGAGAGTTTTGATAAAAATAACATAAATCACTTCTTTTTTCTCTCAGTGATTTAATTTTTTATCTAATTAAATTTCCACAAATCATATTCTCTTTCATTTTACTTTATTACCATATTATATTTGGATGAAATTGTTATTAATTTTTTGTCTTGATTAATCAGGAAAAACCATTTGAATTACAACCATCCACCCCTTCCCATGTTTTACCCATATTTTCTACCCTTCTTTTCCACCCTTTACCATTTTATAACCCTTTTCCAATCAAATTTGATTGTATTAATACATTACCCTACAAGATATTGGTTTGGAAATTATTGGTGTCATGAAATCTCCCAAAATAAGTTAAAAACATCATAAAGGATTGTGATTCAATTTGAGTGCTAAGAGTGGCGAGAAAGTAAAAAAAACATGTGTATCTTAATTTGAGTGTGCGTACATATTTAGGTGTGTTTTTTTTACAAATTCATGTATGTGTGTGTGATTATATTTGTATGTTTTATATAATATTCAATTGTGTGTGTGTGTGTGTGTTTTAGTGTATCTTTGGGTGTTCATGTGTGTGTTCACTTACAGGCGTGCATGTACCATTTTAAATGTGAGTGTGTGTGCATCTTTGGGTGTGTGAGTGAATTTATTTGCATGTGTGTGTATCTTTATGAGTGTGAGTGTGTGTATCCTTATATTTTTGTGTGTGACTTTGTGATTGTGAGTGTGTGTGTATCCTTGTTTGTGTGCATGTGTCCTTACATATCTGTGTGTGTAACTTAATATGAATGTGATTGCATACATCTTGGTGTATGTGTGTGAATAGCCCATTTGGTGTCACATCTGATATGATTAGACGATCACTTAATAATGGGTTTTTTAGTATTTTTAAATTATTCTTAAAATTGTTTTTTAATATAAAACGATTCATGTTATACAAAAGGAAGTCTCCACATTATCATTTTTTCACATTGGCTATAAACATTAATGGAGTTTGTTCCCTAAAACCAATGAATTTTTACTTTAAATTAATTGTATATTCAAAGTCTTGAATAAGAATAAATGTATTATAAAATATTGATTGTTATTATGTATAACAATAATATGATAAAATCCTAGAGTATGCGTCATATTGAAAAGGTCATAACAGTTCCCCTCTATTATTAGAACCATGAAGTGCTATGATGATATTATTTAATAGTTATCCCATATCCATGAAAAAATATTATGATGAGACACATAGTATGTTGACCATCAGGTGTGCATACTTATAAATAGATGAGTCTTCTTCTCATAAAGTTTTCACTTTTTAATATACAAGATGATTGATTATGAGGACTAACCCACCTGTATGAATTCCATATATTTATGCATCATTGGACATTTTTATCCATGAACATGTGTAGTGATCCTTATAGTTTAAGATTATTATTAATGAATACTGTGACTCATGTAATTTTTTGTACCGAACAAAATTGTGATGACATATGTTCACCAGAAGTAAGATACATTGGGTTCATCATGAATAATATGTCATTAATTAATAAGTCAATAAAGGATTTGTCCCTTACATATTTATGGAAGTTGATATCTCAAACCCTTTGATTAGAATGAAATTGCCAAAAAAAATTCCATGGTCATAGTAATTGAAAAGTTCATTCCAAGAATTCAAAGAAAGATATATCAAGAACATAATTTTATGACATGATTATGAAACATGTTTGATTAGAGTCATTGAGACAAAGAGAATATATTACACATTGAATGTCTATATGTGGTTTTCATCATTGCGACATTAACTTCTTACTCTATGAGTGCCTTTATGTATTGCTATATGTTGATATTATACTTTAGTAAAACCTACCTAATGCCACTGAGGAATAGTCTTGGAGGGTCATACACTTAGTGTATCCATCAATCTCAGTTAAATTCTATTAGAGTTTAACAATAGGAATAAATTTTATTCTTTAGACTAGGGGATAATATTTATTCAGGATTTATTGATCACAAATATCTAGTCACCATATTTATATGTATGAGTTGAATGTTAAATAAATATTTATCCACAAGACTATTGAATTGAATATTTATTTATATCTTGTTTTATTCACATGGTAATAAATAATATTCATTATTAAATAAATATTTATCTAGTCATGTGAATATTAAAATAAATATTTATTCATAAAACCATGAATATAATATTTATTTATCAACTGAATAATATTTATTATTTGAGGTTTGGTAAATGCTAAAGAAGGTGGATGGGCTATGTTAACTTTCTATTAATAGAAATAATATAATCATAAATATCATTTAAATAAATAAGAAATTATTTATTTAATTAAATTTATATTTATTTTTGCAATTTAGTTCATTCCATTATATATTATTATCATTATTATTATTGGAAAGTGGAATATATTAGGTTTAATATTTGATTAAGTTCCTTTTTAAAATTATCAATATTAAAACCCTAGCTCTATATATTCTCATGATATATCATTTTGTGGGGAAGATAACACATTCGTTGTGCACAACATTTCCTATACCTATAGAGTTGTCTCTATAAAGAACATATCTAGGTTTTCTCTCAAGAATGAGAGAATTCCTCCACTTCCTCCCTCTCAAGATTGAGAGAACAAGAGAAAAAATCATCAATCCCAAAGGATTGTGTTGTGATCAATATGATCACTACAATATATTTTTATCATCTATGCTAACACTCTAAGTTCCGTCATCATCATCATCTAGAGATCACGGATCACATGTGGATCACTGCTAGAGGGATCCTATTTTGGATCCTCTTAGTGCAATGATGGTACAACTCAAACAAGGTGTTAAAACGACCAGCATTTTTATCAAAGAAATAATATCAAGACTGAGGTAATTCTTGTTATTAAATTAATTATAAATTAAACATGAACAATCGTCTTTGTAACGTCCTGGTTCCGGGTGCCGCTCAAAGGTTCCCTGTACCCAGTTGGTTACATGGACTCAAGCGCATTTCCCAGAATTCCAGAGGCTGCCGACTAGCAGCGAGGGACTTGGGAATGATAGTGGGGAAACTATGCCATCATTGGAAGAGTATGCATAACATAATAACAAATAATAAATAGTAGCAGAAGCAATAATACCATACAACAAGTAAACAACAAAAGACTGAAAATAAATAAACAACTGGAGCACATATATAAATAATGCACGTCAATATGTCTAGGAAAATAGCCAAACAAGTCACAATACTGAAAATAAAATACTAAAACCAAAGTACATAAAATAGTAAATAACTCCAACAACATCACAAGCCTCATCTTGGTCCCATGCTCTCCATCTCTAAAGAAATCAAGTACCTGATGACGAAGGATGCTTGCCCTTATCTATACCTACAACCATATAATTTGTTTGGCTCCAAAAGCATGACCTAAACAAGGTGTGAGACGAATCCCAATAGGCAACCACCACAATATCTATGTCTAAATGTCAGTGAGTATATATACATAGCAGGTAATAATGGAAATGCAGCTAAGAAACAAGTTTTACACAAAAGTAACCAATCCTACAATTTCCATTTACATTCATTAGCATTTAATGTTCAATATTTAATCAAGTATCACAAAAAGGTTTCTCAGAAGACTACCTAAGTGGACTAAATTCAAGATTGTGATTTGGCTTGGAAGATGCATAAAAAACATTCAATATTTACATTAACCCTCTAGGTAGCCCACACAGTCTAATACCTCTAGACAAAAAATGCAATAAAAAGGCTAAAACTCTCTAAGGAAGCACTCAACGTTAATTCCCTGTATGGTCTTTCCATAATAACTAAAGAATATCTAGGAAAGCACTCAATGTCAATTCCCCCTATGGTATCGTAATGTAAACTATGGACACTCTGGGGGATCACTCACTGCCAACCCCCCTATGGTTTCATAGCATGAAATATAACAGACACTCTGAGGAAGCACTCAATGTCAATTCCCCCTATGGTCTAACTACACTAGGTTCTGACATCCCTGTGCAATTAAATCATGCATAAATTATATCAAGAATCCAAATTAGTCTCAACTAATATATGGATAAAAAATCCAATGCATATCAAAAGCATTTAACAAGCATCAAAAGTCAAACAATTCCATCCTATCAAGAAAGGAAAGGAAAATAAGGTCTGCCTCATAGGCAACCTGGACCAAATGGACCTAAACATTCAAACAAGTAAAAGAACCCATGGGGTGTTCCTTAAAAATGAAATTTCTCATAATATCACATCAAAAAACCCTTAATCCAACAACCAATCTAAGTCAGATAAAATAGGGTTCGATTTCCTTAACCCAAAATACCCAAAACATGGGTAATCAACACTTTGATATATAAAACTCAAATAAAAACAACGAAAGGCAACAAAACACCTACCTCGACATTTTATGATGAACACCCTCGAACCTCGGCCCTTGAAATGGAATAGAATGACATATATCTAAAAAATGTCAAAAATGTTCAACCTTGAATAACTTGAGAGAGAGAAGAAATTAGGAATAGAGGCTCTGGAAGAAGGAAGGACTCACCGGTGGGATTCCAATACACCTACCGGAGTTTGATTTAGAGAACGAATGATGGATCAGTGTCTTAGAGAAGAATCGGTGATTCTAGATGCTCTTTTGTGAGGTACAGACAGAAGAAGACATTTATGGGGATTAGATGCAACCCCGGTCTGATTAGTCGAATAAAAGAAAAAGTACACGACATGTACTATTAATGAACATACTGTGTATTTTCCTCAACCAACCCCTGAAATTAGTAGTCTTCCATGTTATTCCACATAGCCATGTCTCAATCATTACACACCCAAGACGCGGCCGCACGCGGTAACTGGGTACATGACGTGTACTACTAAGTACACATTGTGTACTTATAAAATCTCCAAATTCTCCCCTTTTTCTAAAAAACTCTTAAAATCAAGATCTATACCTGAAATAAAGATCCAAGTTCTTAAAAACTTCCCCTCTTAAAGTGATTTGTCCCCAAAATTTCCTTAAATAGGCGGTGAAGAAGAATCCTCAAACAGCTCTGGCCACTGCCATCACACATCGATCTCCCTCTCCCAAGTCTCGTCCTGCACTCGGTCGTGCTGCCACAACACCCATACCAGGGGAACATACCAGCCATAGAGAAAATTCATGCTATGATAAAAAATCCGGATAGGATGCTCCTCGAACGATGAATCCACCTCCAACTCAACTTCGTCAAGTTGAAAAACATGAGACGAGTTTGAGAAGTAATGTCCTAGCTGATAAATGTGGAAGACATCGTGCATATCCTGGTACCTCTAAGGTAAATGAAACCAATAGTCAACCGGCCCAAATATATCCAAAACCTCAAACGGCCCAACGTATCTCAGTGAAATCTTTCCTTGTCTCCTAATCCTTCTGTGTCCCAACCTCGGTGTGACACGTAGGAAAACCTGATCTCCAACCTCGAACTCTAGAGGTCATCTTTGTTGATCAGCATAAGACTTATACTGAGATTGTGTAGTAGCCATCCTTTTCTAAATCAACTCCACTTATTCTGTGGTCTCCTAGACAAGATGAGGTTCCAGCATAGCTACCTCTCCTACCTCTAACCAACATAGGGGTGATCGGCATGGCCTACCCTACAAATCCTCTTATAGTTCCATTTAAATAGTTTCCTGAAAACTATTATTGTAGGAAAAATCCACTATAGGTATGTGATTCTCCCAAGAACCTCTAAAATATAGGACGCATGATCGAAGCATGTCCTCCAACACCTAAATCGTGTGCTCGGACTGGCCATCTGTTTGGGGATGGTAAGCTGTACTCTGATGTACCTGTGTAACCAAAGCCCTCTATAGTCCCTGCAAGATACGAGAAGTAAAGTGGGAATCCCTGTCTGAAACGATAGATCATGGAGCCCCATAAAAATGTATAATCTATTGAATGTAAAAACTTCCAAGATCATCAACACTAAAGGTCTCCTTGAATAGTAAGAAGTATAAAACATTTTTGAGCCTGTCGATAACAACCCAAACTACATCATTCCCTCGAGGTGACCTCAATAAACCTATCACAAAATCCATCATGAAATCATTCCACTTCCACTCGAGAATGGGTAAATGTTTTAAAATCCCCTCTGGTCACTGATGCTCCACCTTCACCTGCTGACATGTGGAAAATCTCATAACAAAACTAGAAACATCCCTCTTTATACTTAACCACCAATACTGACGGTGTAGATCTTGATACATCTTGGTGACCTCAGGATGAACTTCCCAAAATGAGGAATGGAAATCCCACATAAGCTCATCATGTATGTCTTCTAACACCCATACGCATCCATGAAAACATAAGATCTCGTCCTCACCTATGGTCCATCTAAGAGTAGGTTCCTTTCATGACACACTCTCTCGTAGGACCAGGACTTCAAAATCTGACAACTGCCTCATTCTTACTCGATCCAAAAGAGTAGAGGTAACAACTATAGAAGAAATAAATGTCTTTCCTTATCTATTGTGAACCTCCAAATGCATCTTAGAGAATAGATCCATAAGATTCCACTCTCTATTGGCCTCCTGAAATTTCTGTATCTAAGTCCTCCTACTCAATGCATCAGCCACTGTGTTGCCTTTCCCGGGCATATAGGTAATCTCAAAGTCAAAAGACTAAAGGTACTCAACCCACCTTTACTATATCAAACTCAGATCACGCTGGGTAAAGATATAATTGAGACTTTTTTGGTCAGTGAAAAGCACAAAATGCTCTCCCAAAAGATAATGTCTCCAACATCGTAGAGCATGAACAACTACAGCTAACTCGAGATCACGCGTCAGGTAATTCCTCTCATGTGGCCTCAACTGCCGAGACCTATACACAAAGACCCCTTCTCCCTATATAAGCACTGCACCCAGCCCAATACCTGATGCATCATAATAAATGGTGTAACTCTTTCCAAGCTCTAGTAAGATCAGTATCAGTGATGAATTCAACCCCCCTTTTAGCTCCTGAAAGGCTTAATTGTAGGAATTTGTACACAAGTACTTATCACCCTTCTTAGTTAGGCCCGTCAGTAGTGATGATAATCATGAAAAGTCCTATATAAAGCGCATGTAGTAACCATCCAGCCTTGGAAAACTCCATACCTCAAAGTCGTTCTTTGGATGCTTCCAGAAAACTACTGCTCTCACTTTCTCTGGGTCTACTGATACTCCTATCTCTGAGATAATATGACCAAATAAGTGAATCTAGTCCATCCAAAAGTGTCATTTCTAGAGCATAGCATATAACTGATGCTCTCTCAGTGCACTCAAAATGATCTCAAGGTGGGTGGAATTTTCATGTTGAGTGTGAGAGTACACCAAGATATTGTCCACAAAGACTACCACAAAAGAATCCAAGGATGGAACACTCGGTTCATCAATGCCATGAAAACTTCTGGCATGTTTGTGAGACCAAATGGAATAACCACATACTCATGTAGACCATACCTAATCTGAAATTCTATAAGAGGTATATCTAATGGCCTCAAATGTAACTAATGATAACCAGATCTCAAGTCAATATTTTAGAACACTTGGTCTCCTTGAAGCTGATCAAAGAGATCATCAATCCTTGGCAAAGGATATTGGTTCTTGACCATCAACTGGTTTAGATTCTGATAATCTATGAAAAGTCCGAGGGTATCGTCTGCCTTCTTCACAAAAAGGATAGGAAAACCCTAAGAAGAAGTACTAGGTCAGATGAAACCCTTTCCCCATAACTCCTCTAACTGCTTCTTGAGCTCCGGTAACTCTGGTGTAGCCATCCTATAAGGAGGAATGGACACCAGTGCTGATCCTAGCACAAGTTCAATAGAAAAGTATACCTCTCACTTCAGAGGAAAACCTGAGAAGTCGTCTGAAAAACATCCAGAAAAGGATTGAACACTAGAGGAAAATACTTATGGGAAGTTCCTTGGTCATCAAGATAAAAGCTAGCAATTTGGGTTGTAACACCTCTCAACCTGTGAGGCTCGGGTCCAGATCTGGTCGCTTGGACATCCCATCCTCCCTTATGTAGAAACAGTCCACCCTTTGGTGATTTGAAACTCACCCTACAACGATAGAAATCGACAATTTCCTAGAAGGGATCTAACCAGTCCATTCTGAGAATGAAGTCATATCCTGTCATCTCTAATACAAAAAGTTCCCGTATAAAGTGACACCCACCAACCTCAAGAGGGAAGTCCTTGCACTGACGTACACTATCCATTCTAATCCCCAATAGAGTTTCCAACTTCATGATATTAATAGAAGTGAATATACAAATATAAAGCTATGGGAATAACCTACATTGAATAGAGAAGAAGCTAAAACTAAGGAAACCAAAATCACACCTCTAACCATAGAGGGTCTAGGATCTTGCTCCTACTAGATCTGGTTCAGTGCAAAATCTTGACCTACTCTGCGGCCCTGTGATGTTGTCTGAGATCCCTGAGCTGATCCACCCTGTGGCTGTCGAAAACCATGTGTCTGACCACTACGGCCATGACCACCACCTCAACCTGAACAACCTGAAGAATTCCATCCCCCAATCTGATGTGGAAATGGTGGTCCTACTCCAGTATGAGGAGTAAAAATAGATCCTCCCTCACTAGCTATTGGAAGTAGGTCATTGTAGAAATGATGAAGATGTACCATCTTGCCACAAGATCATCACTCAACTAGGTCTATCAGGCACTGAGGTTTCTTATGTCCTCCCTTCCTGCACTGGTAGCACACCACCTAGCTACCTGAAGGAAAATCCCGCCTACTCGGATCTCCATGCATAGACTCCCTGCGGCGCTTCCTACTATCATTTGAAAGAGTACTAACTCTGGATGCTGAACCGCCCTGACCCATAGCTCCAGAATACCCCAGGTTGTGCTCGGTGATTAGCTCTTAGTTGACTATAGAATATATGGAAGTCAACCTGAATATTTTTACCTGGGATCAGATGTCATTCTTGAGATCATCCTCAAAATTCCTTGCCAGAAATAACTCATCACCCCTATAATGGGTGTGAAGTGCTATAGATCTGTGAAGTGAGAAGAATACTCCATTACTGAGAGAGTACCCTACTCCAAACTCATGAACTCTTGGGCTTGGTCTACCCTCAAGTTATCCAGATATAAGTAGTCATAGAAGGTACTCTGGAACTCATCCCAAGACATAACTCGCTGGCGTCCCACCTGTGGTATCACATCCCACCATCTCTTGGTGGAATCACGTAGCATGTACGTAGCGAGATTCACCCTCCTATATGGAGGCATCTCAAGATTCTTGAAGATAAAAAGCATGGATTCCAACCATGACTCTACAGTCTGAGGTCCTCCATCCCATGAGAAGGTGGGAGGATTCTGTTGCTAAAAAACCCACATCAACAATTCCACAGACGGTGCATGATGTGGTCCTCCCTGGAATGTCTGCATCACCCTCATGAAGCCTTATCAGAACTGTGCATCAGTACCTATATCCATAATGACGGTTGGTGCCATGAAGGGAACAAAGAGAGGATATTTTGGTAGTCCTTGGTCTATAGTTTTTGGTGTCTGATCATTGTCCCAAACCTATTGTACAAATGGAAGACATCTTGGTGTCATGTGTCTGCAAGTTCAAGTGCACACCTCAGTTCAAGATTACCAAGGACTAAAAATTAGAAGTGAAATAATGGATCACGAGAATAAAACAATCAAGTTTTTCAAAATAGGGTTACATGATGTGTATACCCTCCACACGATGTGTTCCCTTAGGTTTTAACATGGGCGTGTACCTCTTCCAACCTTGGTCGTGTAACACCCATACACAGGGCATGTTCTCCTTGAGACACGATGTGTACTTGAATCATTTCCCCCTGCCCGAGTTTCTCTACATGGCTTAACACATGATTCTCTCTTGGGTAACACTACACGGCGTGTTCACCCTAGAAACGACATGTACCCCTTAAGTTCTAACCACCCGTGTTGTTAGTCACATGGTCGGAGACACGATTGACTATACACGGCGTGTAAGAATAGGACACGACATGTACAACCTAAGTTTTATACACCCATGTCATTAGTCACATGGCTAGATACATGGTCTCTACAACATGGCATGTACTACCAGTACACGGTGTGTTGCATCAAATATTTCCCAACCCCGTTTCTCTGCCCACACAGTCAGTCACACGGTTAAAGACTACACAGAGTATACATACAGTACACGGCGTGTACTTAAGAAAAACATTTTCTTCTCGAATAGAAGGATACATGGCGTGTATTCATCATCACACATTGTGTATTATAGGTTTTTATGGATAGTAAGACTCAGAAACTACTCCGAAACCCCATAAAAACATTGAGACAAGCATTAAAGTGCCAAATTCCAATCCATGGGGCCCCATACTCCCCGAAAATCAAATCTTGGAATCATATTCATGTATATCACAAAGTATAACAGTGCAATCAATCACATGATCCACCACATTCTGATCCATGAGGGCCTATAACACCTCAAGGACCAAAGTTTGGCGCCCATTAAAATGAAAATTTAAATTTTTCCAATACCTTACCAAATACTAGGTATTATATCATGATATTTATCAAAACAACATGCATATATAGCACCAAATTTATCACAACAACATCAAATCAGTAATGCATCCTAAATGGCATGACAAAATGCATGACATGTGATCTTTAGCAAGTGACTATATGATACATGAGAGGTCATACCCTCATCTCATTGGGTTGCAACAGAAATCGAACCTCAATGATATAAATCAAAACAACACAAATCATGTGAATCACCCAATGGTGAAATCAAATCAACTGTAACAATTGAAAAACTAGAAAAATTTCAATAATCGAGGTAAATTATCTTTTCCCTATACATGGGTTAGCTAATTTCGGGCACAACTTATTACCAACTACCCATTCCTTCTTATACTTGTCTATAGGCTCCAAACAGTAAGTCATAGCAAAAAAGAACCCCCTATGAATCCACTTTGTAATGTCCCAGTTCCAGGTGCTGCCCAAAGGTGCCCCGTACCCAGTTGATCACATGGACTCAAGTACATTTCCCCGAACGTCAGAGGATATTGACTAGTAGTGAGGGCCTTGGGTATGATAGTGGTGAAACTATGCTCTCATTAGTAGAGCATTCACAACAAAATAAAAAATAAAAAATAGTAGCAGAAGTAATAATACCATACTATAAGTAAACAATGGAATAATGAAAGTAAATAAACAACTGGAGCACATATATAAATGATGCATGCCACATATGTCTATGAAAATAGCCAAACAAGTTACAATTCTCGAAAAACAATAATAAAACCAAAGTACTGAAAATAGTAAATAACTCCAACAACATCGCAAGACTCCGTTTAGTCCCATGCTCTCTGGATCCACATCAATCAAGTACCTGACAATGAAGGGCACTTTCCCTTATCTATACCTTCAACCATATAATATGTTTAGGTCCAAAAGCATGACCCAAACATGGTGTGAGACGAATCCCAGTAGGCAACCACCACAAGATTTATGCCTAACTATTAGTGAGTATATATATATAGCAGGTAATAATGGAAATGTAGCAAAGAAACTAGGTGTACATAAAAGTAACCAATCCTAAAGTTTCCATTTACATTCATTAGCATTTAATGTTCAAAATTTAATCAATTAAGTATCACAACCTAAGTGGATCAAATCCAAGATTGTGGTTTGTCTTGGCAGACGCATCACAAACATTCAATATTTACATTAACCCTCTGGGTAGCCCACACAGTCTAACCCCTCTGGCCAAAAAGATGAAATAAAAAGGAAAAGAATCTCTGAGGAAGAACTCATCGTCAATTCACCCTATAGACTTTACACAATAACTATATAATCTATGTGAAAGCACTCAGAGTCAATTCCACCTATGGTCTCATAACATAAACTATAGAAACTCTGAGGGATCACTCACTATCAATCCCCTTGTGGTCTCATAGTGTTAAATATAATAGACACTCTGAGGAAGTACTCAACTTCAATTCCCCCTGTGGTCTAACTACACCAGGTTCTAACATCCTTGTGCAATTAAATCATGCATAAACTATATTAATAATCCCAAATTAATCTCAACTACTACATGGATAAACAAATCCAATGCATATCACAAGCATTTAAAAGGAATAAAAAGTCAAACAATTCCATCCTATCAAGCAAGGCAAGGAAAACAAGGACTGCCTCATAGGAAACCTGTCCCAAACAGACCTAAACATTCAAATAATGAAAAAAACCCATGACGTGTTCCTTAAACATGAAATTTCTCATAATATCACATTAATAAACTCTTAATCCAATAATAAATCTAAGGCATATAAAATAGGGTTCAATTTTCTTAACCCGAAATACCTGAAACATGGGTAATCAAAACTTTGTCATGTAAAACTCAAAGAAAAACAATAAAAAGAAACAAACCACCTACCTCAACGTTGTACGATGAACACTCTTGAATGTTTTCCCTTGAAACAACCTAGAACGATGTATATCTACAATAATGTTAAAAACGTTCAACCTTGAAAAACTCAAGAGAGAGAAGAAATCAGGTGGAGAGGCTCTAGAAGAAGGAAGGAATCACTAGTGGGATTCCAATGCACCCGCCAGAGTTCAATTAAGAGAACAGATGATGGATCAGTGGCTTGGAGAAGAATCGACTATTCCAGATACTCCTTCATGAGGTATGACCAGAAGAAGACAATTATTGGGATTAGACGTGACCCCGGTCTGATTAGTCGAATAAAAGAAATAGTACACATCATGTACTGTTAATGAACACGTTGTGTATTTGCCTCAACCAGACCCTGACATTAGTGGTCTTCCACATCACCCCACACAACCATGTCTCGGCCATTACACACCCAAGATGTGATAGCACATGGTAACTGGGTAAAGAGTGTGTACTACTGAGTACATGGAGTGTACTTATAAAAACCCAAAAAATCTCCCCTTTTTCTCAAAAACACCCGAAATCAAGATCCATACCTGAAATGAAGATCTGGGTTCTTACAGTCTTGTCATGGTTCCAAGATTATTTGTCTTATTTATCTAGGTATATTCACTTGACATGGGGATTATTTGTTATATTATTGCATATTTTTTGTTGAATCCTACAAAATACAAGTTGAGCATGGGCTCAACTGATGCTTCTACTGCATCTAGAACCTTTAAGTGTTATCAGAATGGTTGTGTTCAAAATTATAATAATTTAATTTATTAATAGTTATTGCAATTATTTTGTTAGATTTTCATTTCTATTTTTTAGTTATCAATAAATTTGAGATAACATGTTTATTTACCTTTATATGATCAAGAACAGATTATGAAAAAATAGGGAGCAATTGAAGATACTATCTGATGGTGCCATAGATTCTGGTCGAAAGACATGGATACACAACATGTAACTGAAAATTAAACACTGTGTAGTTTAGAAAAACACACCAAGATGCATTGTGAGAAATTTTCCATGTTTTGTGGGAGATTTTACTCAAATCTATTAATTACACATTGTATGAAAATAGCTAGACAATCACATAGTTTGATGGGTTACATGATGTGTAGTTGGCATACACATTGTGTAACACCACACGGTTTTCTAGTGAAATTAATAGAAACCATGTGGTCAAATATGCCTCATGTATTTAATACATGAAACATTGGAGCTACTAGACCATGTAAGAATGGAAAAACATAATTACACAATGTGTAGATGGTGTACACACCCTGTAACACATTTTTATCCTATGCGGAATACGTATTGAGTCCCTAGGAATGCAGTGCAGTATTTTATAGAGGGGACTACATGCCATGTAGTCAATATAAATGCCATGTAATTCATACCCATTTACATGAAATATATTCCAATCTTACATGTACACCACATAAATTAGTTATATGAAAATGGAAATAATTATAACATTAAACTAAACTACATGGTGTATAGCTAGTGTAAAAATTGTGTGATAGGGTTTAAAGAAAATTAAATTCCTAACTAATTTCCATGTAAAATTTGGAACTACATGTTGTGTGGTCTTTATTCATGTCATGTATGTTAAAAGTTAATTTAAATAGGTACATTTCATGTCAGTTAAACATGTGTCATGTGTCAGTACATGATGAGATGAAAACTAGACTTGACATGTGGAACTATATGCTATGCAACCACGTGACATGTTGTGTATGTGTTACTTTCCATGTGAATACATATAAATTACCACAAACGGTGTTATGTAGTTCGAGTGGGTACACACTGTGTACTTAAGTAATTTTAAATAATATTTATTTATTTAAAAATTATA
Source organism: Viscum album (assembly GCA_963277665.1). NCBI lineage: Eukaryota > Viridiplantae > Streptophyta > Magnoliopsida > Santalales > Viscaceae > Viscum > Viscum album. The sequence goes on along the minus strand of OY728156.1, from coordinate 1,423,146,010 downwards.
GTGGATGAGAATCTTATGTATCTCCAGGATTTCTTAGATTAATATTTAAGATGAAAAATTAATTAATTAATAATATCATTACTAATTGATTCAAGATAAATTTATCTCAATTAAAAGAGAGATTGTAAATTTATTCTAGAATGTATGAATGGGATATCATTTCATGTATGTGATTGATCATGAGGTTGACTGGCCAATGTATGATTTGGGATTCTATTTAATTTAATATTATTACATGGGTTTATGCATTTGATAAAGTTTTATTAAATTAAATATGATGGCCTATGATTCATCACCCTCACCTTTATTATGTTGGACTCATGTTTCAATGGTTTATTTTATGTATCTAATACCCCTAGTTTCCCTCACCTGTGTCTGAGTATAAAATATTTAAAGGATGGAGATCCAAGGAGAGGTGATGGTTCTGAACCTATTCCAAGGTGAAACGAATCGAGAAGATATTATATTCGATGGTGGAATGGTGAAACTTGAACCAAGATTGGATTAAATTAGTTTTCCCCCCTAGGGTTATTGGTTTATTTATCATCCTCTTGATAAATCAACCATTATAAATTTCATGATCAAGTCACTTTATTTATTTTATTTTTTCAAAGTTCATGGTAATATATCTATGCAATGCATGTTTTTATGATATTAAATGCAATTACATGAAAAAAAATAAGATAAAAAAGACCTTCAATATGAAGTAAAATAAATAAATTATGCATAAATATCTTATCAAAACATGGTTAATTAATTATGTAAAATCCATATAATATTAACAAGATATTTAAAGGATAAAACAATGAAATTTATTCATAATAAAAAAACCATCATGAAAATATTAAGTCAATAAGGACTTTCAATGCTTAATTTAGAATAGAAACATAGAATTATGTGTTGGTTTGGCCCTTGTTAGGCCACTTTTATCAAGGAGTTTTAATGATGGTTTTGGGTTGAATTGACCAAGTTGACATAAGGAGGAGTATCCCTTTCTAGACTTGGTGTAACTTGGAGGAAAGTGTTGAGGAAATCCATATCAGGATTTCAAGATTAGGGATTCCACTCAATAGATCAAGGAGTTATGAGCTAGAATTTGGTAAGAAATCCTACTTAAATACCTTCGAGTAATTGACTAGAACCTTGTCTGGGTTATGAGAAGGGAAATATGGATCCTTTCCACTAGAATTCCCACACAACAAGACATTTCATGTTTAGTGGTGAGGGCTATCAATATTTGATAAAATAGTGTGATAATACTTAGAAAATTAAATTTATTTTGTCTCACATATTTTTATAATCAAGATAAAGTACTAAAATTATGATTTAATTATATTGTAGAATAAAATGGAAACTAAATCGACCATGATATCCCTATTATCTATATTGAAGAAATAAAATAACCTGATTGAAAATAACTTTTAGGAGTGGTACATGTGCTTGTGAATTATACTATTCCATGAACAGAAGATTTACATACTAAAGTTCCTAGTTTATTATCCACCTTATAAGGAGGTGAGTGAGGAGGATATCTCTGTCTACTTAAAACACATGGATGTTATGCTATATGTTCAATGTTTGATGTTATCATCCATTTCTAGTGAACTTCAAATGTTTCATGAAAATAAGGATACATATACCATGCTCAAGAATCTACATGATCATTATTATGAGAGAGTAATATAGAAGTGGTATGATATTTTCAAATCACTCATTACATGAAAAATTGGAGAGGGTGCACAATCTGAGCCTATGTGGTCAAAATGATTCACTACATTGAGCATCTAAAATTCCAGAGCTTAAGATTCTCATTGAATTGTGAAAGTATCTTATACTTTTCTCACCCCCTCATAGATTCTCTAATTATTTTTTTAATTTTAATATGAATAACTTTGAGAAGTTTCTCCCAAATATCCTTACTCTTCTTCATTGGGTAGATAAGGAAATGAAAACAAAAATCCTTTTGTACTTATGGTGAACATAGGAAGGGAAAGGTGAAAGGACCAAATACTAACACAAGGTCTAATTCTACTTCATAATTCCTATACAACAGGATCAATATAAAGGTGAAATCATAGAAACATGATTGTTTTTTCTTTTCACATGGAAATAAAGGTTATTGGAAGAGAATATGTAATGGATTAAAGTAGAAGTTTTTACTTCAGGTGTATTCATCAATGTATTTCTTCTGTTTTACTTCTTGGGTATTAAAATACAAAATATTTTTTATATATTTATTTAGATAACAAGAAAATATAGAAAATTTACATGAAGTTTTATGCATTCTTAAAAGAGATAAATAATATTTATTCCTAGATTATTATAGAGAAGTGCACAACTTCAGGATATCCATATGGATTAAAGTTAACTATCGATCTATCTTTATTATTAACAAAAAAATTCTTAGTGTCTAATTAGACACAATGAAGCATTATTTCATATTTGTAATGAATGTTATGTTATTTCATACTCCTCTAATAGTTAAGTAATTATTGAATAAAAAATATCCTAAATCAAAAATCAATTATGAATATAAATATAAGACTTATAATACCTCATTGTGTAAATACAATTATTTATCATTTAAAACTGATAGAAGTTGAAAAGTTTATATCCAAAAGGGTGTTCTAGTCTATTTTGAGCTAAGAAACTAGGTGGACTAACAAATTTGGTATCAAGTTTTTAATAAAAAAATATTTAGAAATAAAATTATGCCACAAAGATACTAGAGTTAGTCCAGAAAAATCGCATTAACTATTATAAAAGTAAAGCTAAGAGGTAATTTTATATATTTTATGAGATTAATTTAAGATATTTTAGGAATTCTTGATGAATAAATGAATAAACTTGGTAAAGGATACATGATCCTCTGGGTAAGCTTGTCAGATCATATCATAACCAAGTATTCATTAATAATTTATATATGGAGTAAAGGTAATCCCAAACTCATATTACCATATACATGAAAGTTATGATGATAATAAAATAAGATTGATGAAATTTATTATATGTATTGAAATTTTTCTATAATTTCTTCCAAGAAATGTTTTGAAAAATAAAAAAATAAAAACTAACCATATTCCAACTATATTAACCAATGCATATCATACTAATTGTAATATGATAACGAGTCTATCAAGTACATATTCTAGTGTTTAATCACAACTATTTGTTAAAATCTATATTTAAATACAAACAAAAATAAATGAAACATTTAATATATAGCTGTTAATCATCCTATACTCACTAAGGATATTAACATCCCTTATTAGTCCAGTCCAATTATGTTTCTATAAGAGGGAAGCACATCTCATTTTGAGATAATAGGAGAATACCAATGAAGTCTAGGATCTAGATGCACATGAGTTGGCATAGCAACATAAACTTCACCAAGCATAGTGGGAGGAGTTGTTTCAATAGACACATACTATATAGGAAGTTGAAACTAAATAGGTGGTTTTATATTCACCATGACCGACGATATATTATTGGATAAGAATAAAGAATCCTATAAAGAAGAAGTAAATGGCAATATTCTAAGATTTATAAGTATATATGAATTCAATAATTGAATATATGTACTAAAATTAAAGGTAGATTCATCTTGGATGATTCTAGACTTAATATTACTACTGAGTATTCAAGAGAAACTTTATATGGACGGTACAAGTTGATACCAATAAATCATGATTGATTATTAAAAGGTTTACATGATGTTTAATACATAGTATATAATAAAAAATTTACTCCAATAATCATGATATAATCCATTTTAATTCTGCTTTTAATAAAAAAATTCTATGATCATTATATTGTGGGGTTGGATGTCAAGTCTAGTTTCCTTAATGGTGACCCTATAGAACATGTCTATATAACATAACCAAAAGGGTTGGTGACACAAATGAATGAAAAAAATAAATGAAAATTTTACATATCCATCTATAGATATAACTAATCATAGTGATCATAGAATATTTGATTGTAATTAAGGAGTTCCTTGTGTCTTTAAAATTTTAGTGGAAGCATTATTTTTTCAAGATCGATATATTTATTACATATGGAAAATAGATAATTAGTCTTACTGGTTTGTTAAGACTAAGGAATTAATTTCTCCAAGAATTAATTAAAAATATCAACCAAAGTTCTAGGGAACAAGATCTATATACATAAATCTATTTGTTTTTATAATTAGTCATAGTACATATTTTTACCAAATATTTAAAAATATAGAATGAAACAATTCAAAAACGAATTATTGCATAAATCACATAGTATGAAATCTATCTTAGATAACATGTGTGGGAATAAGAGGAGATTAATATTATGAATAAAATTACACATGATTAAGTGCTAGGAATATATCTAATATAACATGATATATAATAATGTTTCATATTACTTATGCACATTGCATGGAGTGAAAATATCAAACAAAACTAGAAGAACTACATAAGCTTGCCGTTATAACTACCAGATAGTATTTGAGAAAGTATAATTGGATGAGTTCATAGTAAATGGAGAAATGAGAATACTTGTGATAAAAGTATATAGAACTGGTTTTACTTCAGATCATTTTGTTCTAGGATTATAATGAGGCTGTCATAATATACAATAAAAACTTATTACAACCTTTGGTTTTAATATCTATTATAACTGAGTTTTTTTGTGGTTTCTAATACATCTTAAGAAGCGATTTATCAATAGTTTGTTCTAATTTTTGTTATACCAAAATATAAGATAATTATCATTTACATGATAAAATTTATCTATGTTATTATCCAATATGTTAGTTTTATGATAATGATATAAAAGGTAAATACTTGGGTATATTAACACTTGAGAGATTTTCACAATATAATGAGGCCTCAATAAGAATATATGTAACAAAGATGTGTTTTAAGACTAATACTAGCCAAAAAAACATGGTAGTACCAACAAATATATACATACTCAGTATAATCATGTTAAACATGTGAGAAGTAACTAATTGGTTAGTAATTAGCTCTAGTGCAAGTGGGATTCGGTTGGATTTGGTACCCTATAACAAACTAATTTTTACATTAGATTACCTATATATTCAAAGACTTAAAATTTAATAAATTTATTATAATATATTTATTGTGTTGGAGTTGGTGTCCTAAGACCAACTATTTGTATTTTGATTACATGTATATTTGATTATTTGAATATAAATAAAATATATTGTTATATATTGTTCATTGTTTTGCATGACTTTAATGTAATAATTTCCTAGAGTATATTCCATATTGATATGGTCATAGAAGATCCCCACTCTGATTAGAACCTTGAAATGATAGGACAATATTATTAAATATAGTTCTATAGTTGGATAAATTTCTATGATGGTACACATAGAATGATACTGTTAGGTGGGAGTACTCATAAGAGGATGGGACTTATTCTCATGAAGTTTGCACTTGGTAATCTTCAAGATGAGAGATTATGTGAATAGACCCACAATTAGGAATTATTCATGCTTTGGTGACATCAAATATTCCTATTTTCAAGCATGTGTAAAGGTCCTTAGACTTTAAGATGATTATTAATACATATTACAACTTTTAGAGTTATATATATTTCATAAACCATAATGATAACAGTTCACGGAGAAGTTGGATATGTTAGGTGTATCATGAGTGATGTGTTATTAATGAAAAATTTTAGTCCCTTCCATCATTATTGAAGATTATATCTCAGCCCTTTTATTGGAATAGAACCTTCACATTAAACTTCATGTTCATGGTGAAACGATGTGTTTATTTCAGATAGTCAAAGAAAGGAATATTGAGAACATTGGTTGATGAAAAATATGTTCAACATACTTTATGAGATATCAAGGCAAAGGGATTATATTATACAGTGAGTCTTCGTATGTGGTTATCATTTTTGTGATGTTAAGTTCTTTTTATTGGGTGCCTTGACCCATTTCTAGACAGTAATCTTGGACTTTAGGTGATCCCTCCTAATACCAATGAGAAATAATACTAGAGGACCACACACTAAGTATTTATATTGATCAAAATTAAATTATATTTGAATTTAATTAATGGAATAAATATTATTCTCAAGATCGAGGAATAATTTTATTCAAGTTTTATCGATTGAAAATATTTATTGATGAATAAAATATTTTATTAAATATTTATTTGAGTATTCAATAAATATTCAGAAGTTTGAACAGATTAATATCATTTTTGGTTATAAATATTAATTTAAAAGATGATAAAATAATATTTTTTATTACACAAGTTTGCGCGCACACCATAAAATAATAACAATATTATTATTATTTTGGAATGGGGTTTATTAAATATTATTATATTATTTAAGGTCTGGTATACAATTAAAGAAAATTTTAACCTAATCCCTAGTTCTATAAATTTATGGTTATGTATATTGTGTAGGGTTAATCAAAAATTGATAATAGAGAATCATTTCACACAACAGACTTCTCTCTCTCTCTCTCAATTTCTTCCACTCTTACTCTCAAGAATGGTAAGAACTCCTTCAATCCTGAAGTATCTTAAAGTGATCAAGACAAACAATTCAAGAAAATCGATTCACCATGCTAGCACCCAAAAATCAATTGGCATTTCTAAAATATAAAATGAGTACATGTGGATCACCAATAGAGGGATTCTACAATTGAATCCATGCATCACAAAGAAGGTAATCCAAAATGGTTTTTTGAAAGATCAACATCACCATAAAAAAGATCCTAAGATTAGGTAATCATTTCTTTAAGATATAAATAAATTAATTATAAATTTTATGTGAAATATACACTCTTAGGGTTTCAAGAAACTCTAAATTAAAAGAAATTTTAATTTAATACCCACCACATGTGCTTCCCCTGCGTCCAGAACCAATAAGTGGTATCATAGTGGTAAAATTTCAAATTTATAATTATTTATTTTATTATTAATCTATATGCACAGTCGTGGTTAAAATTTTCATTTCATATTATTCATTATTTAATATAATTTTAATTAACATGTTTTTGACATATTAATTTTAATCATTTAGTATTTAATTTTATTAAAAGACCAAGAAGAGATGACATCTAGAAGTATACACAATTCTGGCCAGATAGCATGGAACTGTATAGAGTGTAGCTAGAGTACAGATCATGTACCCAAGTGCACTACACCTAGATGTTTCATAGGACACAAGATACACCGAGTAGTAATTACACACGGTGCATTTATTACACGCTGCGTGTAGACTGGGTCAACCTAGCATATAACATGTCAGATTACAGGGCATGTAGCTGGCATACATGTTGTGTAGTCTATACATGTTAGTGGTGAAATTTGTGCAATTCATGTTGTCATTATACATAGTAAAAACTATGTGAAACTGAAATACTATTACATTAATGGAGTAAATGATGTGTATTCAGTGTACATGGAGTGAAAAAATCAATTCCCACATTCTAAGTACATGATGATCCATTTAGGGAGAAAATCGAACACCAAAAATGTGATATACATGATGTGTAGCTGGATTTTACACATTGTGTAGTACCATGTTCTATGAACATGCTGATTCCTTCAACAGGTTGCACAAACACACAACATGTATCTAGATTGTATATGTCATGTAATATTCTAAGATACATGAAAAATACCTAGGTGTGTATCATGGACACACGAAAAGTAGAACACATGGTGTGTAGTTGGTAGTACAAGACATGTAGACTGACCGATTTATATTTCGAAGCCCCAAGAGTGTAACTCGGGTACATGAAAAATGAGATACATGGCATGTAACACATAAGTACACGTTGTGTAGTCTCCCAATTAAGGATAAAATTAAATTATATTAAATTTATAATTTTATCATTAAAACCTTATTCTATTTATTGGTATCATTTGTGTTTGATAATTTAATAATGGTTTAAAATTATTTTGAATGCTTAATTAATTTATTGTGATAATCTATAATAATTGGTTCTGCCATTTATTTCCCATGAATTCATTTTAGATGTGTATATACAAATAAATTAAGATGGTTATTAGAATGAAAGGCAAATAATTAATTAATAAATTAATGAAAGTGTGTTTAACATAATAATAAAGAACAAATAAAAATGATTTTTAACTGGTTTAATTTTTCATATACATTTCACATATAACCATTCATGAGCTTGACCCAGAACTATGTATGTGTTGTTTGTTTTAATTTAATTTATTACATGAGTTTACAATTATTTAATATTAAATTAAGTTTGATGGCCTTCGATTTATCCTTCCCTCCATTATTATGTAGGACCTTCATGTCCATGGTTATTTATATAATCCTCATTAACCAATCCTTTGGTTCCCCTCACCTGTATATGAGTTATAAATACTTGTAATTAATAGAGTATCCCAAAGCATGTGGAGGTGGTTTAAGATGATACCATAATGATGCCAACCCAAGTGATATATAGGTGGACAAGTGGAATGCTACAACTCATTCCAAGACCGGCACAAGGACTGAATCCCCTAGGTCATAGGTTGACTTATTATCTGCTCAATAAATCAAATATTAGATAATCTCATGACTGGATTATTTATTTATTTATTTTCTATGAATTATTTATTTTATGGATGCAAGAATACTATCACATAAATAAATAAATTAATGTAAAAATATGAAATTTAAATAAATATATTATACATAAATGTTTTATCCGACATAATTAATTAATTAAGTAAAATACACTTAATATCAAAAAATTATATAAAGGATAAAACAAGATAAAATTTATTCATAATAAAATAAAATCCTTCAACTAAAATTTTAAGTCATACTAAACCTTCTATTACTTGATTAGGAATGAAACTCAATAGAACTAAGTGTTTGACCAACCCTTATTGGGACATTTACCTTTATTAGGGTATTTCTTATAAAGGTTTTGGGTTGAGTTAACCGTTTTACATCAAGAGGAGTAGCCCTTTATAGACTCAATGTAATTTGGAGAAAAGTGTTGAGGAAACTCAAGTTAGGATTTTAGGATTGGGGAGTTCACTCAATGAATCAACAAGACGCAAGCTCATAGTTGGAAAGAACACCTACCTAAATACCTTCTTATGGTTTTCATGGCCAAATTATGGATCATAAAGAAGGGAAATATGTACCATTTCCACTATAATTTCCAAGAAACTAAACATTCCAAGTTCAATGGCGAGGGATATTGGGACTTGATAAAATAGTGTTAGATTTAATAAAATAAATAAATTTATTATTTCTCACATAATTTATAATCAAGAAAAGTACTAATAATATGATCTTTTAAATTTTAGAATAAAATGGAATGTTATTCATCTACACTATCCATGATATCGATATTAGAGAAAGACCATCTCCTCACTGGAAGTAACTTCTAGGAGTGGTTCAGATGCCTTCGGGTTTTTTTGTACCATGAAAAGAAATCTTACATGCTAGAATCCTCACTTCTAGATCTTCCTTTTAAAGAGGAAAGCAATGAAGAGTTCATTATCTATGAAAAAAATGTGAATGGTTTGGTTGACATTCAATGTTTGATACTATTTTCTATGACCAATGAACTCATGAAGTCTCATGAAAACATGGATTCATATATCATGCTCAAGAACCTCTGTGGTCTTTACTAGTAGAGAGAAATATAGAAATGGTTTGATATTTCCAAGGTTATCTTTCAGAGTAATATTTAGAAGGGTACACCAGCTGGGCCTCACGTAGTTAAGCTCATTGGATACGTTGAGCGCCTATAGGTTCTATGGTTTAAACTCCCTGAAAAACTATACACTGATATCATTATCACATCAATCCCTCATATATTATCTAGTTTCATTATTATTTTAATATGAAAAACATTGATAAATATCTTCCATATATTCTCACTCTTCTTCACCAAGTGTATAAATAAACGAAGCGTGAAAAGACTTCTGTTCTTATGGTGAATAAACAGAAGGGTAAAGTGAATAGATCTAAGCCCAAATATTCCTCATTCCCTTACAAGAAGAGAAAGATCAAGAGGCAAGCAAGTTAACAAGATATTGTTTGTTTTACATGTGGCAAGAAGGGTCATTGAAAGAAAAACCGCACCCAACCAAAGAAGAAATGGTAATCTTCAAGTGCATTTTTTATTGAGTGTAATTTATCTATTTCTACAAATTGGGTATTAGATATAAATTTTAGTGCCCACATATATATTTAAATATTTAAAAAAAGTAGATTTAGAAGGATTCAACGACAAGATTTATATCTACAAGCATCCAACAAAGCTAAAATTTCTCTTGTAGCTATCAGGGACTACCACCTCATGTTTTTAACTGGAATGATATTGGTTTTTAAAGGTTCTTATTATGTTCCATCTGTAACCAAAAACATTATTTTTGTATCCAGACTTCATACAAATTGATTTATCTTCAAGTTCATGTATAAATGTTGCTTCTTTTATAAATATAGCATTTTTTTGTAAGGTATATTTAAATAATGAAATTTATGTGTTGGATTTCATGAACCAAGTAATGGAAATTGATAATGAAACTAATTTACATGAATCATACCACACCCAACTATGGAATCACCAGCTAGTCCATGTAAATGAAAATATTTTGACTAAATTACACAATGATAGATATTTAGATTATTTTGAACTAAAACAACTTGGTTTATGCCATGCATGTTTACAAATAAAAATGAACAAATCCACATTTAGTGAAAAAGGTGAAAGGTCCAAGGATATTCTATAATTAGTTCAAACTAATGTGTGTGGACCATTTTCTACTGAAGTAAGGGGTGGGTATGCATACTTCATTACTTTTACTGATGATGTCAATAGATATGGATATGTATACTTGATGAGGTATAAGTTGAATTCCTTTGAAAAACTTAAGGAATACAATAATTAAGTTGAGAACAATCTTGGTATAAATATTAAGAAACTCCACTCAGACCATAGTGTGGAATATCTTAATCAAGACTTCATTGATTATTTATGATATTTATGGATTATATATCAACTCACTCCTCCTTATACACAAAAATGGAATGGTGTAAGTGAAAGGAGGAACAAAACCTTGTCAGACATGGAGAGATTAATGACGAGTCATGTTAATATTCCATTATTCTTTTGGGGATATGCATTACAAATAGTAGAATACACACTTAACCAAGTTATAACTAAAGAAGAAAATAGTATTCCATAACAATTTTAGAATGGAAATAAACCTGTGTTGTCATAGTTATATGTGTGGGTATGTGAATAAATTTTAAGGTCTCTTTAGGTAACAAACATACACCCAAGGCACAAAGTGTATATTTATAAGACACCCCAAGGAAACAAAGGTATACTACTTATAAAATCCTTTAAATAAAAGGTAGTATTTGATAGGAATCCTGAATTCCTTAAGATGGATCATATCTCAAAAATAGAAATTGGGAGTGAGATGGACTTTGATGAAGTCCAGGATCCAGATACACATGAGTTGGCAGAGGAATTGATTCTACAAGGCCCCATTGAAGAATATATTACAAGGACACAAGTACTTCATATAAGTACAATAGAGGTTAGAGAATCATAATAGTATATTTTTCTAGACATTGAGAATGGTGTCTCATTATTATTTGATAATAATGATATTGTAACCTATAAGGAAGAAGTAAGTGGTGCATATGTTACCAAGTGGAAAGAAGCCATAAATTCTAAAATGGATTTCATATACCAAAACCAAGTCTGGATTTTGGTGGATCCTCTAATAGATTTAAATCCCATTGTTTATAAATGGGAATTAAAGTAGAAAATAGAAATGGAAGAAACATTTATTACCTATAAAGAATGATTATTTGAAAAATTCTTTAAATAGAATCAATTCATTGGCGACAATAAAACCTTTTCACTAGTTTTAATTCTAAAATCCATTAGAATTATAATTACCATTACAGATTTCTATAAATATGATATTTGGAAAATGGATGTCAAAATATCCTTCCTTAATGGGAACCTTTAGAAAGATGTCTATATGACATAAACTTATGGGTTTGTGACTCTAAAGGATTTGAACAAGATTTTAAAATAAAAAAAAATCCATTTAAGGATTAAAGTAAGCATCTAGGTCATGGAACATTCGTTTTTATGAATCCAAAATAGAATTTTGTTTCATAAATAATGAATGTGATCCATGTTTATATAAATGGTCTAGTGGGAGTGTGGTCATTTTATTAATAGTATATGTTGATAACATTTTACTTATTGGAAATGAAATACCAGTCATACAGTCAGTTAAGGCTTGGTTGGATAAATTATTATCCAGGAAGGACTTAGGCAAGGAGGCATACATTATTGGGATCAAGATCCATCATTATAGATCCAAGAGAATGATCAGCCTAAGTGAAGGTACATATATTGAAAATACAATGATGAGGTTTAGTATGGAAAAATAAAATAAGGGATTGTTTCCAATGTCACATGGAATTCATCTTTCTAATAAAATGTTTCCTCAAACACATGAGAAAAGACAAAGAATGGAAAGGATTATATATTCTTTAGTGATTATTTCATTCATGTATGTTATGATATGTATGAGGAAATATGTCATCTATGCATTGAGTGTGGTGGGAAGATATCATGTTGACCTAGGTGACTACAATTGGATGGAAGCCTAGACTATCCTTAAGTATCTAAGGTGTACTAAGGATATATTCCTAGACTATGGAGGAGATTAGGAACTAATCATCATAAGATATGCATATGAAAGTTTCCAAACATATCAAGGTGAATTGAAATCTTAAACAAGATGCATATTTGCTTTGAATTGAGGTCCTATGAGTTAGAATAGCTCAAAGTAGGCCATGGTCTCAGATTCTATAAGAGTCTAAGTATATTGCATCTTCTTAAGTAGCTAAAGAGGTAGTTTGGATGTGAAACTTCATTTAAGAGATTTATTTAGAACCTAAAATTAAATATTATATCACACTATATTGTGAGAATAATACAACAGTGGATCTAAAAAAGGATCCAAGGTTTCATCAGTGGATGAAGCACATAATTCAGAAGTATCATCTCTTGAGGGATTTTTCTCTGATTGGTGAGGTTTCAGTGAGTAGAATTTCCATGGAAGATAATGTGGTTAACCCCTTTACTAAATCCTTGACTCAATAGAAAAATGATTACCATGTGAGGTTCATCGAACTAAAATTCACAGGCAGTTGGCTCTATTCTAAGTGGGATTTTTTTAGAGTTTGTGTCCTAGGACCAAATGTTTTTATTTTGATTCCATGTATATTCAATGATTTGAATATAAATAAAATATCTTGTTACATATTGTTAATTATTTTTCATGGATTTAATCCAATAATGTCCTATAATATATATCATATTGATAAGGTCATAACATTTTCTCACTATGATGAGAACATTTAAATACTATGACAATATTCTTAAATATCTTCCTATGGTTAGATAACATTATATAATGCTACACATGGAATGTGACTGCTAGTTGTGATAACACATAAGTGGATAATACTTGTTCTCATGAATTTCACACTTGGTAATCTTCAATATGGGGGATTATGAGTGTGAGATCCCATATTTTTCTAGGCACTTCCCTCTTTGAGTTTTTATTTTGAGCCTTGATGGTTGAGCCTTGTTTGGAGATAGAGATCCTTTGTTGGGGAAAATGACATGAGTCTTGGGGATATATGTTTTTTTGAATTAATGGAGTTTGGGTATAAATGTGTTAAATGGGTTTATGAGGGCTTTCCATGATTAGAAGGCTATGGAGGTTTTTTGAATCCTTATATAGGAAAAGGGGGATGAAAGTTGTTTTTTGGAGAATTACATGCTATGTAAAGGTATTTCATGATGTGTAAAATTATTCCAGACACATGCCATGAAACAAATACAGGATGTGAAGCAGTTAAAAACCATGTAACAAGTTCATGTTGTGTAATGTTTGGGATAATTAAAAATTCAGCTGGGATGATGGGTTTTTACAATGTATCCCTTTAAAAAGAAATACATGATGTGTAAATGAGTTACACATTGTGTAATTTTCCGAGTATAAATTTTAAAGGTGACATGCAGCTGATTTTTCATTCTCCCTCACATGCATCCACATTCAATCTACACAGGGTGTCTTCTAAGTGATTTTGGAGTGCCTTCCTTCCTTTTGGATGTCACGTTTGAGCCAATCAATTCCTAGTAATTTGTTCTATTTATGTTTTCCCTTCTCTCCCTTTGTTCTCTGGTTGCTTTGGTGTAATCTATTTACTGTGGTTATTGTTGGTTTTTATCTTGGTTAGTTTTTATCTAGGATCCTTCTTGATCTCTTATACACCTTCTTACTCATTGGTGTTACCCTTTAAAAGTGACGTGTTAATTTTCGGTTAAAGGTAGGGTATCTAAACCTTAACCATATGGTTTTTATTGAAGATATGTGAAATATTGAAAATTGTGCTAACATATCATGTGGCTAAATTAATTAAAAGGTGTGGAATCCCGTTGTATTCAATTGGATTTTGACCTAGATTATGGATACCATTCTGGTGAGCAAACCCTTGATTATAAATTAATTTATTAATGACTTAAAGTGTATTTAAAATGATATGGGATTTAGGTGTTTTCTTGATATAGATTCACCTTAGCTTGGCCTTATTTTTGAAATGATTGGATTGTTGTTGGTTTATGACCAAAGGGTAAATGAAATGTTTAATTGAAAGATAATGGTAATTTTCACAATTAACCATTGAGACTTATGATGGGATATTGTGATATCCTTATTTCTATGACATGTGTTGTGATTCTATATAGTAATTATTATATAGGGAGTTAGAATAGTTAATTTTCTATAATGCTTATATATCAGGCTATTCCCTGAGACATGCTGAAATACTTATATACTGGGATATTCCCTAAGACATGCTAAAATGCTTATATAGCAGGATATTCCCAGTAAAACATGTTGAAATTATTATATATCAATCTTAGCCATGATACATGATGAAATGATTATATATCAAGCTCATCCCTAATTAAATGATGAAATGCTTTTATAGCAGGTTTTGACATGGATTTGTGTGATTTATACCTTGGTTATGTGGTTATGGTTGGCATGGTGTGAGACATGCTCAAAGAAATTATGGAATGGAACCAAGGTAGGTTATTTCATGTCATGGATATATGGTTATGGTTGGCATGGTTTTAAGACATGCTCAGAGACATTATAACATGGTTCTGAAGCAGGTTGATGTGGTATTAATTTAGTTGTTTAATTAATTAGCACACATGTTTATTACATTATTTCATACACTTATTATCATGTTGGTTATGTTTAGATATGGTGGTGTTGAAATACTAAGTTATACTCACATCCTACTCAGTCTGCCTTTTAGTGTTCAAGAATATTACTTGGATTCAGGATTGAATAAGGTAAAAGGACCTTGCTTCTGATTGTTTCTTGTTGGTTGGGATGGAGTTTAGAGATGGTTCTAACATGGGGTTCAGGACTAGGGTATTTTGAGTATTCTAGTCTTTAATTTATATTACTTCCATCATGACATTTAGTTAAATTCCAACACATCATTACATTATTTCTTTATTATTTATTAGATTATTAAGTTGAATTTTACTCTTTGGTTTTCCAATTTATTTTATTGTTTCTATTATTTCCACACTCTTATATTTATTTATTATTGTTATATTATTATTATGTTGTGTTGTAACTCTATAACCATGGGTATATCCTCCCCAATATATATATCACACCCCCACTTCTAGTCGAAAATCTTTGGCATATGGGGAGATGCAATTAAGGTTTCTTAACCAATAAGTTTCGGACACATGAGAGAGTTTTAGATTGGAGGATGTTACAAAGTGGGATCAGAGAACACCAAGATTATTTTCTCTTTATTTACTATTTGGGAAAGGTTGAAAGAAGACTAGGATGTGTCGGGACTTGGTAATTATCTTGTGCATGGGATTATTTAAACTATATATAGGGTAAAATCTAAGTGTGCAGGGGTATATTGTTGTTTATATTGTTTTCTTATTATAATTGATGTTATTTCACCCTGAGTGATTCACATGTTGTGTGAGGTTATTATTTCATGATTTTATTGGTTCTTAATATTTATACTCGTAGATTGGTATGGTGTGGGATGATTATGCATGCATCATGATATACATGTGGAGATATATATTGACATGCATTGTTCATGATAGGGACATATTTATTTCATGTGATATATAATTTCTTGTTTGAACTTTGATATGATATACTTATTATATCTAATAAATGGAATAAATAAATTGATATTTCATTCTAAAACACTTGTAATCCATGTTTAGAGAGACTAGGAGTCAGTGGTTCTCTATTTTTTTCACCTATTGATGTTGATTTTTTATAGCCAATGTTCTAAGGAGTTTGTTTTTCTTGATGAGAAAATGACTCCTCATCATCTTCGAGTTGAACATCAGAAGTGTGGAAATCAGTACACTCCTAAAACAGATAATATGGATCTTCCTATATCTCCTAAGGATCAAATAGATGTTTAGATTTGTGATATATTTTTGAAGGTCATGCGATCCATGAAAATAGAGGTTGTTCGCACCATGCCATAGATATTTTAGTTGACGAGAGAGTTCCAGCTGAAGAATCCACCTATGCTTACTAGGGAGGGAGGCCCCTAGGAAACTGAGTTCTAGATCAAGTCAATATAGATAATCTTTAATCATCTTGAGACACCCATATATATGAGGGTGAATCTTGCTACATATATTCTTTGTGGACCAGCCAAGCATTGGTGGAATATTCTGGAGCAGACAGGGTAGTAGTAGGAGTTATCTTGGAAGGAATTCAAGACTAAGTTCCTAATAAATTTTTATCTTGAGACATTGATGGATGAGAAGGATCATGATTTCATGCACCTGACATGAGAGGGCATGTCAGTTCAGGAATAAGATGAACGTTTCACTAACCTACAGTTCTTTGCACCATCTTTGGAAACTGATGAGATCTTTAAGGTGAGATATTTTTAGGATGGTCTTTGATTTGAGATCAGGTCATAGGTGAACATGTTCTGTCTGAGTAGTTTTGAAGATGTGATAAATCAGGCACTAATTGTAACGACCCAAACTTTCATTAATGGAAATCCCTCTTGATCTAATTAAATGTCTCTTTATGTAAAATGTTTATATAAAATTTCAACTTCTTTGGTTTTATGTTAAGAATTGTGACCATTGCTAATATAGCTATTGAACAGTGATCACATGATTAGTATAAATATAGGGATTTAATAAATCCAATTTACACAGACAAAGGAAGGGATGGCCTCATCCAGTAGATGTGGCCCATATGAAGCCCATTTGTGAGAGCTCAGAAAGGAGGTTGCATATTTGGTCTTCACTCTTGACCAATCCCAAGCCGATCTTGAATATGTTAAGCTTGAGCAGGACCACCTAGAAGAGAAGTGGAATTTGATAGAGATTACCACCCGAGCAATGTTATCCGAGCCACCCCAAGAGTCTGTCACCATCGCACACCTTACTCTTCGGTCTTATGCGGGTGTTATAAGGGGTTATGTAACAAGACCCTAGTACTATGGTTATGTACATTATTTTTGTATATAATAATGAATATACTTTCATTTTATTATTGTTACCTTGTAAATAGTTTTTAAAGCACAAATAGCATTTTTAGTTAATGTTCAACTAAGAAATATATTTTGATGAATTAATGGATTTTTGAATTAAATAATATTTTAATAAAATAAAATTATTATAAAATTATTTTTTATTAAATATAAATGATCTTATAATTTAATGAATGCAATTGTAATTTTTATTAAGGTTTGAAAGCCATTTTTTTCAAAACCCATGAATTTTCAATAAACTTCAGTTTTTATTTTAAAAGTAAAAATTAACATATTTAGAAATTTATTTAGATAAAATGAATATTATTTCTGGAATCAGGATGTCAAAATTATCCAACGGTGAATGTAACATCCCAAGTAAGTAATGAGTAATAGATATTTTTATCTATGTCTATTTATGAATTAGACAGTGTTTTTTAGGCTTAAAATGAGAATAAATCCAATCTTAAGCATGAAATACACTAATATTTTCAAAAGATTGTTTTACTGCCTTTTGATGGAAAACCATTTTTAAATAAAAATTTTGACAATTTTATAATCTCTATTTGTCAAAATAAACATATTCTTTATGATTGGGACATTGAAATTTACATTGGATAAATTTTTGGTATTTTTCTGACAATGTTCATTTTTTAATGAATAGTGAAAAAATACAGCATTTTACATCAAAACTGCTTTTTCATCTAATTTAATTATATGGGTAGATTATATTTTTATTTGGTCTTAAAGTGTAATTTGAATATATTTTTACCATTTAATACAATGGTGGTCATTAGGATTAATTTCACTTTGGAATTGAGCATAAACTAATGCCAAACTTTTCATAGATATTGTTTCAAAAAAACCCGGTATTTGTTTTGACAACGAGAATTATTTTTAAATTTATTATTGCAATTTATATGTTTTGAATTTTGTAAAATGGATTCTATATTTGGAATCAGAAGGTCCAAATTATGTAATTAAGACTCTTTTGTTTTTGGACATTATGAATAGTAACGACGGTAATTATCTTTAATTATCTTGATTAATGAGTAATCGGGTAGTTAAGGATAATAAAATAATATCATAATAATAAAAAAAGACACCAAAATGTGTCCTAATGATACTGGTTGTCTCATGGCCGACCATGGAATGCCTTGTGCCAAACATGGGGACCTTATGGAATCACTTTTGTGTGAAAGTGACTTTTTATCTTTTTATTTTTTAAAAAAGTTAAATATAACAAAGAATGTATCACCTGAGTAAATTTTTTTTAATTTTTTATAAATAAATGATATGTTGGACTATAAATAGTCATTAGAAATCTAAAAATATTTTCTACATCATGATATTTTTTTTATAATTTTTAGACATTAAATAAATTAAATTATTTATGACATCATGATGATGCAGCGATTACCTCATTAATAAACGATTTAAATAAAATGAAAATAAAATGTAAAATATAAGACTTACACTTGTCAAATACCTATTTTATGAGTGTATTTCTAACCCTTATCACCTTATCCTTGAAATACATTAATGTGGGACCTTTAAAATCCGAAACTCATTTGAAAATAAAGTAACATTTTGTAACTTTCCAAGAGTGCCCCTCCTCTCCTTTTATAAAAGGCCCCCACCTCTACCACCTTACCCACACTTCCAAAGCCTTTGGCTCAGACAACCCATGCAAATTTTGTCTCTCCACATCCCTCTATTACTCCTAGAAGCCTCACTTTGGGCAGAAGTATTCCCAAGGAAGCCTCTGAGCTCAAATCAAAAAGAGTTACCCGATTTAAAGGTAGTGTCTTTTCTTGTGTTCTTATGTTTTATCTTGCTTCTCCAACCCCCTAAAATATTTTTATTCATTTCTTTTGTAACAACTCCAATATCTTCAATATACTAGGATGTTTTTATAAGAAGCATTCAAGCTACACTCACACACACCTACATCTAATGGTTAAAGAATATACTGTTTCTGTGGATGGTGAATTTCTGCCTCACGAAATGATGATTGTTCAATATTCTTCTAACACCTTCAAAGGTGGACATTAAGATGTCACTATATTTATATATGATATATAATATGTTTATGTTTTCCTTAAGATTCTGTATTTTTCATTTATATCATACCTTTATGGCTTCCATTATGGGTATACGCGATATCTTCTTTTTAGGAAGTGCGGACTACCGCCCCCTCAAACTGATTTGATTCGTTAATACCATATGTGGTACGTATAAAGGATATATTTAATGATATTATATATGATAAAATACTATAATTATAATACTATTATGTATCATTATGTTTTAATTCCATTAAAGTATGAGATAGAAATGAAAGTAGCGTTCATGCGTACGTACGGCTTACCGTCTCCATGAACGGTGCATTTCATTTCTTATCCCCAAATGTAATGTACTATTATAAGTACATATATATAATGGATATATATGATTTATGTTACATATAAATGATTAATATAATTCTGGAATTAAAATATACATATCTCTCATTTAGTTTTAATTCCATTAATATGACATAGAAATTAAAGTAGCGTTCATGCGTACGTACGGCTTACCGTTTCCATGAACGGTGCATTTCATTTCTTACCTCTAAATGATTATGTAATATTATAAATTCATGTATATAATGGATATATATGATATATATGGAATCTACATCATGAATATCATTCTTGAGATAATGGATATTTGACTATGTGAACAACTTGTAAATATAAGAAGTTCATTTTTGACTCAAGTACCAATGATCGTTAAAAAGACCGTTATAAACTTAAATAATAACATAGTGTTAATGACATGGTAATAAATTATATAAAAGGAATAATTAACTTGAAAAAGGTTCTTAAGCAAGTAGAAATTAACTCAAGTTTATTATTCAGGAGATTAAAGAACGATCAAGTCAAGTCAGATACGAGGTAAGGGAACTTCTTAACCCAATTTCCGTTCTTTGGGTTAATCTCCTAATTTCAAATTATGTCATGATATTATTATGTCCTATCTTGTATTTGTACTTTTTTTATGTGTAATTATAGTGAATACACATAATAGATCTATTTTATTTAAAAACAATGATCTTTGTAAGGGACATTGTCTCAATCTCCTTTCATTGAGGCATATTTTATTTTATACACAACTTTCTTTTATACGGTGTATAAAACCCTTTGAATTTTACGTTTATCCAAAAGGAATCTTTTTTATAAAAATCATTTTACTAAATGACAAAAGGGAATGTTTTTGTTATACGTATGCGGTGACAACGACTTCCCCGCCGCCATGACCATTATTTGAGTTTCGGCTTCCTCTACAAGCAATACCTTTTTTTTAAATGAAAAATAAATACCATGTTTTACTTTTCTTTTATTTTGGTATTGAAAATGGTTTTATTATATCAATTTGTTGTATTGATATCTTGTGATTGAAATGTGGAAATGTTATGTTTCCTTTATGCATGTTTTATGTGATACGATTATATTATGGTTCTTGGGCATTGTTAAGAAGACGGGTGGTTCTGTGATAAACTAAGGGCGGGTGATCCCGATATAGCTCTCCAATGCATTGGGTAACGCGAAGGAGTTAAACATTAAGGTTTATCCGAAGAGATTTAGGGAATATACTATGATGGTTATTCCAAACGTAACCAAGAGGGTTACTCCCTATGTAAGAATGTTATGAATGCCTCAAGTTACCTTTATGTCTTATGATTTCTATGATTTATTCATGATTTGATGAGGTATGTTAAAGTGCCTATGTTTTATGGTTAAAGTATGATTTCATTCTTATGTATATATGAACTCATGTTTCCTTTCCATATTTTTATAACCCTTACTGAGCTTTTTATGCTCATCCCAAGTTTTTGAAATGATTTTCACAGGTCAAGGGAAAGGTACATGATGTGATGATAGTGTCAAGGAAGTATCAAGAAAGAATCCATGTTTTATTTTAAATATGTTTCCATTGATGGGGAAAATGAATACTATCTTTTATGTAACCACTTTGTTTAAATGTGGAATGTAATGCAAGTTTTATGATCTAATTATCTAAAACTCTAGACCTGAAAAGATCCTCAATGTGTAATCTTGTAATAACTCAAGATTAAGTAAGGTTTAAGGCTGGGGCCTTATAGTGAATTTTTCATAATTTTCTGAGACAGTCAAATTTTTGGGTAAAAATTAAATACCGTTTAAATATATAATGTTTTTTAAGACATCATAATGACACAATAGCGATGTAATAAAATAATATAAACTTTATGTTCGGCCAATATATATTTTACCATTAAAATAATTTAATTTTGGGTTTATTTTATTTATTTTATGAAGCTTTAGTGGACCCTTCAAGACTTATTAAACATTTTGTCTTTTTAAATTATTTTCCTTGGGAGTGTGACTACCCTCCACATATGCAACCCCATTATTTTAAGAAGTTCGGACTTTGGCCTTATAAAATATTGTTTTCCAATTCCCTTTTCCAAAAACCATGGTCAAAAACCATGGTATGGTTTGTGGTTTGGATTAGTTTAATGTGAGTTGTCCCAAACCTAAATAATAAAGAATTCCCTCACCTTTCCTATATAAACCCATCCACGATCCCACTTCCTCCTCACTCAAAGCCTTTGGAGTTCGTCCAAACTCTGCCCTCCTATCTCTAGAATCCTCCCAAGGTTCCCCAAGCTCCCATGAAGCCTCTCTCAAGCCCCTCTCAAGTCTTTGTAAGCACACTTCCAAGTAAGGGTTTTTCTTCCTTTCTCATTTTTGTCCAATTTTCTTAATGTTGTTATGCCCTTTTAATTTAAATTATAAATGTTTGGGTATGGTTTTGCACCTCCCCCATACTTCCCTCTTTATGTTTGAATTATTAGAGACCCCTTTCTCTCTCAATAAATTCCTCCCATGTACACCTGTTACTTTGCTGAAATTCCAAAAGGAATTTATCTCTCCTCACTTACATTCAAGCAATTATTTTGTATCATGAATCTAAATTCCATTACAATTTTTGGGACATGTATCTGTATTACCCTCTTACTGTCCATTTCATTTAAATATGATGAGACACCCCTTTCCCTCTCATCAACCATTTTTATGAATTCTTACGTCACGCCGTTACACTGCTGAAATTGCACCGATTTGCCAAGCCAATGTCATTGTGTAGTGAATACCATGCCTATTTCTCTATCAAGGGTATTCACCTTTATGCACATTTACTTATTGACTATAAATTTTCATGTATGAATCCCACATTCCTTTATCGTGGAATAAATGATGATGTTTTATGAATCCATGTTATATGATCCATGTGGCACACTTATGGATGAAATGAAATGTTTAAGAAGGGTGCGCCCTTATAGCGCTCCAATGCATTGGGTAAAGTATAGTATCATGATAAGTCATGTGAAATGGGTGTTTAATCATGATAATTTAAGTTCAATTAGGGTTTACTTGTGGTTCATGTGCAATGAGGGTTTACTCATGCTCCATGTGCAATGAGCCTTGGCTCATGCTAATTTCATGTTAAGTGTTGTTGCCACATTTCCATGTTATGATTATCATGATTCATCATGCATTTATGTTTATTATTCTTTTTTGATCTATTGATATGCCTATTTTCTAACATGTATTATATTCCTCTTGTTATTCCATTATTATTCCCTTACTGGGCTTTATATCTCACCCTTTTTCTTATGCATATCCTCATGTTATCCCATGCAATGCTAAATACGAGGGAATGTAGTGGTCATGCAAAGGAATTTTTCAATAAAGATGATGTATTTCATGTTTTAAATTATTATGTAATGATCATAATCCCAAAATAAACTAGAAATATTGATCTTCTACGTTGTATCAAGTTAATTTTATGCAATAAATTATGTTTAATAGTGTAATAAAAAGTCGGGTTGTCATAGTTGGTATCAGAGGATAGGTTTAGTTATTTTTGGGATTAGGATTAGAAAACCCTAGTAGAGCCTTAGAGACAAGACTAAGTATAATAAAAACATCCCTAAGTTTTGGTGATTTTTGAGTAAGTGGTTTATCAAGCAAATAGATCCCTGTCTGGATACGAGTAGGTAGAGGAGGCTCTGGCACAAATGTATCCTAGGGGTAAAAACCGAAAACAATACTTTGAGCTAGACTCAAATGGGAACTGGTGCATGAAAACAGGCCTTTATTCACTCTTTATTATGACACTCCTGGGGGCTATGCTTTAGTAAATTCACAAGCTTAGTATGAACCATTATTATGGGACAAAAAAAATTCGCTAAGAATATATGTTAGAAAGTTGATCATGGATAATATAGATTGAAACCAATAGATTCATATGTTAAGAAATTAAAGTTATTTATAAGTCATCAGTTTTGTCCTTGTATTACCCTTTATGTGTTACTCCTAACTTTCCTTTTATTACAGCCAATGGTCGGTAATAGGAGGACTCAAGCTAACAACCGATGTGAAGATCAATGTGATGACTATACTAATGAGATGCCCAATCCAATGGGAGCGGGAATCGTGAACTTTGTCATGCTTCTATCTTAGCTAACTCAAGCTTTGAATAGAAACATGGGTCAAGAGAAATGTTCAACCCCCCCTAAGAAAGAACAAGTCGCTATCAAGAGCTTCATGAGACAATGGCCTCCTACTTTTAAAGGATCATCTGATCCCTCAATCACTGAAAAATGGATCAAATCCATTGAAAAGATCTTCTCCATCCTTCAATGTTCTAAAAAAGATAAGGTTCTCTTGGCTGCTTATCATATGGAGGGTGAATCTAATCAATGGTGGACGTTGATCAGAAATACGAAGCCTAAGGAATAGATCGAGGAATTGGAATGGAAGGATTTATGGAAGATGTTTTTCAATAAATATTTTCTGCGCACCCTCCGGCTTAAGATGGAAAGGTACTTCCTTTCCCTCAAGAAAAAAGACGATGAATCTGTCGGAGCATACGAGGCAAACTTCACAAGGCTTGCACGATACAACTCCGGCTTTGTCGTTACCCTTGAATGCAAGGTTGACTGCTTCTTTGGTGGGCTGAAGCCTAGCCTACAGAAAGCGTTGGTGATCCATGACTTTGAAAACTATGAGGAAATTTTCTGATGTGCTCTCAAGGTCGAAATAGAGATCGGAGAATCTCAGGGGTATCATAGGGATAATAAGTGTAAGGTGGAATTCAATGCTGGTAGTCCGATGGATAAATCCAATGGTGCTAATAAGATCCATCACCCCACTTTACAAAGGTGCGGAAAGAAGCACCCCGGAAACTGCCTGAAGGGGACGAGGAAATGCTTTAGGTGTGGAAGAGAAGGGAACCTCACTATTAACTGTCGGCAAGAAAGACTCACAGCTGTGACAGAGGAGAGGAACGCTCCGTTTGAACCTCAACGCATGGTTCATTGCTACAACTACAAAGAACTAGGGCATCTTGAAAATCAGTGCCCTAAGACAAGGGTTTTCGGGGGCAACCAACAACCTCCAAGGCAGCTTGGGTGAGCTTTTTCCACCACTACTTCCATAGTGAACCCCGAAAATGAAGTGGTGATAGGTAAAATAGTTATTCATTCAAGAATATAGAATGTACTTTTTGATTCAGGTTCTACGCATTCTTTTATATCTCTAAAGTTTAGTAGAACAATCCCAACACCACCACAAATCATGGAAGTGAAGATGTCAGTGAGTATGGAAAATGGGTCAATCATTGAATCCCATGAATATAACTCCTCCCCTGTCATAATCTATAGATTAATCTTCCCATAGAACCTCTTCATACTCCCTATGGTGGAATTTGATGCAATTCTTGGCATGGATTGGCTTTCCTTATATAGATCCAACTTAAATTGTCATGAGAGGGAAATCACTCTCCATGTGGAGAATCGACCCCTAATTCTTTACAAGTGAAAGGAGGAAGATGAACCTTCTTTAGCTCCATCATCTCAAGTGTGGATATTACTACTCTATGATCACGCGTATCTTGCTCAGATGATTGATTCTAAAGAGGCAACCATCCTAGAAGACATGCCTATTGTGAGGGAATTTACTGAAGTGTTTCCTGAGAAATTTCCTGGTCTTCCTCCTAGAAGAGATATTGAATTCTCAATTGATCTTATACCTGGGGCATTTACAATATCCAAGAACCCATATAGAATGGATATTTTGGAGCTTTAGGAGCTGAAGAAACAACTATAGGAGAATCTGGATAAAGGGTTTATACGTCCAAGTGTTTCACCATGGGGTGCACCAGTCCTCTTATTCAAGAAGAAGGATGGGTTAATGCGCCTTTGCATCGATTATCGTGAGATTAAAAAAATCACGATAAAGAACAATTATCCTCTCCCATGAATTTATGACTTGTTCGATCAACTGCATGGAGCACAATACTTCTCCAAGGTGGATTTGCGGTCGGGATATTATCAAGTAAGGGTGAATAAGGAAGATATCCCCAAGACTGCTTTTTGTACAAGATACGGGCTCTATGAATTCATAGTAATGCCTTTCAGACTCACTAATGCTCTAACAATATTCATGGACTTGATGAATAGAGTCTTTAGAGATTACCTCGACAAATTTTTGGTAGTCTTTATAGATGATATTCTGATATACTACAAATCTAAGGAGGATCATGAGGATCATCTAAGAACTGTACTAGAGACCTTGCAGAAGGAGAAGCTCTATGAAAAGTACAACAAGTGTGAGTTCTGGTTGAATGAGATCTCATTCTTGGGCCATATCATCACAAGAAATGGGATATCCATGGATCTCTCTAAAATAGATGCAATTGAGGGATGGTCGAGGCCAACATTGGTAACGGATATCCATAGCTTCTTGGGGTTAGATAGATATTATCGATGATTTGTGAAAAAAAATTCACGATTTTCCAACCCTCTTACCAAGCTAACTCAGAAGGGGGTAAAGTTTTCTTGGAGTGATGAATGTGAATAAAGCTTCAAGGAGTTGAAAAAGAGGCTTATCACTGCACCCGTTCTCACTTTACCCACAAGTAGAGAGCTTTTTGTGGTATTCAGTGATGCTTCGAAGAAGGGTCTGGGATGCGTGTTGATGAAAAATGACAAAGTCATTACCTATACTTCAAGGCAATTGAAATTTTATGAACAGAACTATCCAACACAGGACCTCGAGTTGGCTGTAGTGATATTTTCTTTGAAAATTTGGTGTCATTATCTCTTTGGGGAGAAGTGTGAAATATATACAGAACACCAAATCCTCAAGTATATATTCACACAGAAAGAGTTGAACATGTGCCAATGAAGATGGTTAGATTTGATCAAAGACTATGACTGCACAATCTATTACCACCCTGGGAAAGCGAATAAGGTGGCGGATGCCCTAAGTAGAAAGGACCCAATGATTCTATCATTAATGAGATTTGAAAAGGATCCAATCTTCTTAGATTTGATGAAGATGGACATGGGAATCATAAATAAGGTAACATCATCAATCCTTTCACAAATTATTGCTCAATCCTTACTTTTGGAAAGGTTAAAGGATACTCAAAAGGATGATGTGGGAATTTAGGAAAAAGTGGAAGCTATCAGAAAAGGTAAATCCACAGAGTTTAATGTTAATGAAGAAGGAATTGTGAGATTTGGGAAAAGTCTATGTATTCCATCAAGTCCGGAGCTGAAGAAGGAACTTTTGGATGATGCACATAGTTTAAATTTCTCTATTCACTCAGGAAACACAAAGATGTATCGAGATCTCCAAGGGAATTATTGGTGGGATAATATGAAGAAGGAGATCACTGAATATACATCAAAGCGCCTGGTGTGTCAGAAAGTGAAGGAAGAGAGGCATAAGTCTAAGGGGATGATGAAACCATTGCCCATACCAGAATGGAAATGGGAGAACATCACCATAGACTTTGTCACCAGACTTCCGAAGACATCCAAAGGAAACAATGTAATCTGGGTTGTTGTGGATCTTCTTACAAAGGCTGCACACTTAATTTCTATTCGGGAGGATTTCTCATTGGATCAACTGGCCCAAATATATATCTAGGAAGTGGTAAGGATTAATGGAGTACCACTATCTATTGTGTCCGATCGAGATCCAATATTCAACTCTAAGTTTTGGAAGAGTCTTCAACATGCTCTGAATACTGAACTGAAGTTCAGTACGACCTATCATCCTCAAACTGATGGCCAATCCAAGAATACTATCTAAACACTTGAGGACATGTTGAGAGCATGCTCAATAGAATTTAAAGGAGGATGAGATCAACATCTTCCTCTGGTTAACTTCTCTTATAATAACAGTTTCCACTTGAGCATCCAAATGGCACCATATGAAGACCTTTATGGGAAAAGGTGCAGAACACCGACGTGTTGTGATGAGGTCAGTGAGTGTAAGCATCTTGGACCAGAAATGGTCGAAGAAACGGTGGAGAAGGTGAAAACCATTTAGCAGCATATCAAGCCAGCCCAGAGTCGATAGAAGAGTTATGCAGATAACCATCGACAAGACCTTGAGTTTAAAGTTGGTGACATGGTATTTCTACACATATCTCCATGGAAGAAGGTCATGAGGTTTGGAAAGAATGGAAAGTTAAGTCCAAGGTACATCGTCCCCTTCGAGATTCTTGATCGTGTTGGGGTTGTGGCCTATCAACTAGCACTTCCACCTACCATGGAAAAAGTACATGATGTCTTTCATGTATCCCTCTTAAGGAAGTACATATCGGACCCTTCACATGTACTCTCTTCAGAGGTGGTACAGTTAGAGGATGATTATTCTTATGAGGAGCAACCAGTGAAGATCTTAGATCATAGAGAAAAATTTCTACAAAATAAGACAATTCCCATCGTCAAGGTGTTGTGGAGAAACTACAAGTTTGAAGAAGCGATGTGGGAATTAGAGGAAATGATGAAGCAGAGTTACCCACATCTTTTTTAGTGTGGGAAAAAGAAATTTTGAGGTGAAATTTTTAAGGGGGGAAGATTGTAACGACCCAAAATTTCATTAATGGAAATCCCTCTTAATCTAATTAAATGTCTCTTTATGTAAAATGTTTATATAAAATGTCAACTTCTTTGGTTTTATGTTAAGAATTTTGATTGTTTCTAATATAGCCATTGAACCGTGATAACATGATTAGTATAAATATAGGGCTTTAACAAATCCAATTTACTCAGAAAAAGGAAGAGATGGCCTCATCTAGTAGATGTGCCCCATACAAAGCCCATTTTTCAGAGCCTAGAAAGGAGGTTGCATCTTTGGGCTTCACTCTTGACCAAGCCCACGCTGAGCTTGAATATGTTAAGCTCAAGCGGGATCGCCTATGAGAGAAGTGAAAGTTGATAGAGATTACCACCCGAGCAATGTTATCTGAGCCACCCCAAGAGTTTATCACCATCGTACACCTTACTCTTCAGTCTTATACAGGTATTATAAGGGGTTATGTAACAAGACCCTAGTATTATGGTTATGTAAATTATTTTTGTATATAATAATGAATATACTTTCATTTTATTATTGTTACCTTATAAATAGTTTTTAAAGCACAAATAGTATTCTTAGTTGATGTTCAACTAAGAAATATTTTTTGATGAATTAATGGATTTTTGAATTAAATAATATTTTAGTAAAATATCATTATTATTAAATTAATTTTTATTAAATATAAATGATCTTATAATTTAATGAATGCAATTGTAATTTTTATTAAGGTTTGAAAGCCTTTTTTGTCAAAACCCATGAATTTTCGATAAATATCAGTTTTTATTTTAAAAGTGAAAATTAACATATTTAGAAAATTATTTAGATAAAATTAATATTATTTCTAGAATCAGGATGTTGAAATTATCC
Source organism: Viscum album (assembly GCA_963277665.1). Taxonomy (NCBI): domain Eukaryota; kingdom Viridiplantae; phylum Streptophyta; class Magnoliopsida; order Santalales; family Viscaceae; genus Viscum; species Viscum album. Next base: position 1,423,116,551 of record OY728156.1, on the reverse strand, counting down.
AACGATGAATTTTTCATAATTTTCTGAGACAGTCAAATTTTTGGGTAAAAATTAAATATCGTTTAAATATATAATGTGTTTTATGACATCATAATGACACAATAGTGATGTAATAAAATACTATAAACTTTATGTTCGGACAATATATGTTTTAACATTAAAATAATGTGATTTTTGGTTTTTTTGATTTATTTTACAAAACTTTAGTGGACCCTTAAAGACTTATTAAACATTTTGTCTTTTTAAATTGTTTTCCTTGGGAGTGACTCACCTCCATATAAGCAACCCCATTATTTTAAGAATTTCGGACTTTAGCATTATAAAATATTATTTTCCACTTCCCTTTTCCAAAAACCATGGGCAAAAACCATGGTCTGGTTTGTGGTTTGGATTAGTTTAATGTGAGGTGTCCCAAACCTAAATAATAAAGAATTCCCTCACCTTTCCTATATAAACCCACCCAAGCTCCCACTTCCTCCTCACTAAAAGCCTTTGGAGTTCATCCAACCTCTGCCATCCTCTCTCTAGAATACTCCCAAGGTTCACAAAGCTCCCAATAATCCTCTCTCAAGCCTCTCTCAAGCCTTTGATAGCACACTTCCAAGTAAGGGTTTTTCTTCCTTTATCATTTTTGTCAAATTTTCTTAATATGGTTATGCCCTTTTAATTTCAATTATAAATGTTGGGGTATGGTTTCTGACCTCCCCCATACTGCCCTATTTATGTTTGAATTATGATATACCCCTTTCTCTCTCAATAAATTCCTCCCATGTACACCCGTTACAATGCTGAAATTCCGAAAGGAATTTATCTCTCCTCACTTACATTCAAGCTATTCTTTTGTATCATGAATCTAAATTCCATTAAAATTGTTGGGACATGTATCTATATGACTCCCTTATTTTCCATTTCATGTACATATGATGATACACCCATTTATCTCTCATCAACCATTTTTATGAATTCTTACGTCACACCGTTACGCTGCCGAAATTGCACCGATTTTCCAAGCCAATGTCATTGTGTAGTGAATACCATGCTCATTTCTCTATCAAGGGTATTCAACTTTATTCACATTTACTTATTGAATATAAAGTTTCATGTATGAATTCCAAATTCCTTTATCATGGAATAAAAGATGATGTTTTATGAATCCATGTTATATGATCCATGTGGCACACTTATACATGAAATGAAATGTTTAAGAAGGGTGCGCCCTTATAGCACTCCAATGCATTGGGTAAAGTATATTATCATGATACATCATGAGAAATGGGTGTTTACTCATGCTAATTCAACTGCAACAAGGGTTTACTCGTTCTTCATGTGTAATGAGAGTTTACTCATGCTCCATGTGCAATGAGCCTTGACTCATGCTAATTCCATGTTAAGTGTTGTTGCTACATTTCCATGTTATGATTATCATGCTTTATCATGCCTTTATGTTTATGCTTATCTTGCGATCTATTGATATTTTTATTGTCTAACATGTATTGTATTACTCATGTTATTACATGATTATTCCTTTACTGGGCTTTATAGCTCACCCTTTTTCTTATGCATGTCCTCAGGTTATCCCATGCAATGCTAAGTACGAGGGAATGTAGTGGTCATGTAAAGGAAGTTTTCAATAAAGATGATGTATTTCATATTTTAAATTTTTATGTAATGATCCTAATCCTAAAAGACACTAGACCTCTTGATCTTCTATGTTGTATCAAGTGAAGTTTATGCAATAAATTATGTTTAATTGTTTAATAAAAAGTATGGTTTTCATACTAATCATGGAAGGGAATATGAGAGAGGACATAAACATTGGAAAGATTATTTAATTAGGGAAACCTATGAACTCTTCTTCTATTTGAAATATGATTCCTTATTATAGTTTTCTACAAGGTAGTAATAGTTAGAGTAGTCAAGGGTGTGGAAATATATATTAGGATCATGTTTCATTGTAGTGCTATTAGTGTAGAAATATGGGCCACAAACAACCTTAGTTTCCATACCCATGCTTTGGAGTTTCATTCTTGTGGTAGATTGGTCCACCTATAGAGGTTTTGTAGGGGCATACAATAGTAGATTAGTGGTTGGGGATCAAGATAGGCACTATATTCTGGTAAGAACTCAACTACTCCTTAGAATATAGGTAGCTAGAGTTCCATAGGACGTTCATGTCAAGGTAGGGGATGTGGTACCACAATTTAGGAATGGAAATACTAGGTAGAGGGAATAACTCAAGGGATTCAGAAGGGAGCCTAGGGTAGAGGATCGGGTTATTTGCACCTTATATAGACTACTCCGACTATTTTGGATGCATGAACATCTACTATTATAGGTATGATTCTTGTATCATATACCCTTTATTATGTTTTGTTTGATATGGGAGCATCACATTACATTTTATCCTCTCTTTTTATAATTTTTTTGGGTTTGGATGTGGAAATATTGGATGGTTTTTTGACCATCGATACACCATTGGGAGTGTGGTTAAATAATATCAAACACTGAAAGGTATGTTCGCTAGAGATTGGTGGTTATTTTTTCTTATGGTAACTATTTTTATTAGAAATGATAGGTTTTGATTCGATTATTGGTATGGATTGGATAGTTATATACCAAGATCATATCGACTGTTATAAAAGGAGAGTTACCTTTCTATCTCTAGAAGAATGCAACTATTCTCATCAGGGTGAGTGGGATGTTCAGAATGGTCATGTAAGAATAATTTAGTAAATATTGGATTTTATCATGGATTAGATAGCCGGTATTACAATAGATTATGGTGGGATAAAAAAAGATTAATTTCCTCCATTATTAGAATATTTTCATGATGTTTTTTCTAATGAGTTATATAGATCACCACCTGAGTGATAGATCGAGTTTACAATCGAGTTGGTACTGGGAGTAGAGCTAGTTTCTATATCACCTTATAGAATGAAACTATAAGAGCTTAAATAGTTGAAATTTTAGTTGGAATATTTGGAATATAAAGGTTTCATATGGCCTAGTATATCTCCTTGGGGTTCTCTAGTTCTATTTTCTAAGAATGATGATGGGAATTTGCACTTATGTGCGGATTATCATAGATTGAACCAGATTAAGGTCAAGAACTGGTATCCCCTTCCATGTATTGATGATATTTTTGATTAGTTGAGAGGTTATAAGATCTTATACAATATTTATTTGAGTTCATAATTCCATCAGTTGAGGGTGATACCATTGACATACCTTATAATTATTTAGGAGTAGGTATGGATGGTATGAGTTCTTAGTGATTCTGTTTTGTTTGACCAATGTACCAAATGTATTCATGGCCTTGATGAATAGGGAATTTCATCCTTTTTTTGATTAGTTTTTGGTATTTTTTTATGACATCTTAGTGTACTCCAATTCAGCACACGATCATGCCAAACATCTTAACATCATATTGAGTAAATTGATAGGGCACTGAATTTATGACAATCTAACCAAAGGAAGTTTCTGAATTGAAAAAGTGGAATTCTTGGGCCATGTAATCTCAGAGGAAGGAGTGTTAGTGGTCCCATAAAAATTTTCAGTTTTGGTATCTTGGGAGTAACCTAATATTATATTTTTTATTTTAAGATTTATGGGTTTATTAGATTATTATCAGGGTTTTATCAAGGACTTCTCCCATGTTGCAGAACCTATGATATGATTGACTAGAAAGGGAGTAAAGTTCATTTGGTAATATGCTTATGAGAGAGATTTTTAGGAGCTAAAAGGCAGAATGACCAGAGTACCTATCCTCACTTTAACTATGATGGGTAAAGCATATATTGTATACTATGACACATCTAAAGTTAGACTCAGAGCAGTTCTGATGCAAGAGGATTAGGCGGTTTCTTATGGATTCATACATCTAATATCACATGAGAGGAATTATTCTACTCAATATTTGGAGTTAGTAGTAGTGGTACAAGCCATAAGATTCTAGAGGCGATATCTCATGGGTGAGATGTTTTTTTATACAAAGAACACAATAGCCTTAGGTAAATCTTTTCTTAGCAGGACCTGAACCTTAAGTAGAGGATGTGGGTCAAGTATCTATAGTCTTTCGACTTCAAGTTGGATTATACACTAGGAAAGGGAAAAGTTTTTTCTAATGAATTGAGATGAAATACGTTGATAGAGGCAGTGTGGGAGTCTTGTGATGAGTGGAAGATGATGGAACTATTTTTAGACATACATCTAAATGTTTAGGAGTCCCATGGGCAAGTAGATCTAACTTCAACATATGTTATACCCATTCTTTTTGTAACACCCCAGGTAAATAAAGAATATGACATTTTCATATTTATCCATATTTGTGAATAAAATATTAATATGACTTTAAAGGGGATGCTATGCTCGATGGCGTACCCAACACACAACAACGAGTTTCTTGGGAATCTTACGTTGCACTCTAATAATAAAATAATATTATTTTAAATGGTAGTTAACATGTAGCCATTGTATTGGCGGGAATGGATAGAAATAACTAAAATATGATTATATATGTTTTTTAAATGTTTTTACATTTATCTAATAAAAGATAAAGGCTTAAAATACGGAAAGAATTCAATTTTAGGCGTATATGCCCTAGTTTTCACTAAAGGTTCACTTATCGCCTTTTGATGGCGAACCGTCATTAAATATAGTTTTGTTCACTCTTATACATCCTTTTGGACCAAATAAAACTCTTCTTAAGAATTGGGACATCAAAATTTACTTTGTGTAAATTTTTGGTATCTTTCTGATAAAGTTCATTTTTTAATGAATAGTGTAAAATGTTGTATTTTAATTCAAAACCTATTTTTAATCTAATTTATTTATATGATTAGATTATCTTTTGAATTGGTTTTAAAGTGAAATTAGAATATATTTTTACCATTAAATCCAATAGTGGTCGTTGAAATTAATTTCACTTTGAAATCAGACTTAAACTAGTGTCAATCTTTTGATACATATTGTTTCATAAAAACACGCTATTTGCTCTGACATCGGGAATTAATTATTAAATTAATTAATGTGACTTATATGTTTTGAATTTTTTAAAATAGACTTCATTTTTAAATTTGGAATATCAAATATAGCTTAGGGTGAATTTTTGGGATTTTTCTGAAAAACTTCAATTTTTGATGAATAGTGAAACCACTAAGTGGTACTTATAAAAACTAATTTTTTTCGTTTAAATGAAATTTTACCACTTCTGTGTTTTGAATTTCAAAAACCCGACATACATGGTTTTCATTAAGAAGTAAAATGTGGTTCAATGAGATTAAAATAATTTTTTGGTGAATAGTAACTTATTAAGTTTTTAATCGCGATTAGAGGTAATTAGTGCAATTTAAGGAAAAAATGATATTATAATAAAATGAGAATACCTTGAAACATGTCCTAACCTTATTGGATGTGTCATGACCGACCAAGAAAAGCCATGGGTAAACTTAGGGACCCCATGGAGCCACTTTAGTTGGGAAATGACATAAATAACTTTTTATTTAATGTTAAAGTAAAAATGACACACACATGAGATGTTTTACTAAAACAATTTTTACATGGGGTTATACAAGTCAGATTTTTGACTATAAATATTAATTAGAAAGATAAAAATATTTCCTACATCATAATATTTTTTTTATAATTTTTTGACATTAAATAAATTAAATTATTTATGACACCATGATGATACAACGATGACCTCATTATTTAACGATTTAAATAAAATGGAAAGATAATGTAATATATAAGACCTACACATGTCCAAAGCCTATTGGATGAGTGTATTTCGAACCCTTATCACCTTATCCTCAAAATAAATCAATGTGGGACCTTTAAAATCCGAAACTCTTTTGAAAATAAAGTAACATTTTTTAACTTTACAAGAGTGCCCCTCCTCTTCTCTTATAAAAGGCCCCCACCTCTACCTCCTTACCCACACTCCCAAAGCCTTTGTCTTGGCCAACCTCTACCCATTTTGTCTCCCCACTTCCCTATCTTACTCCTTGAAGCCTCACTTTGGGCAGAAATCTTCCCAAGGAAGCCTTTGAGCTCAAACCAAAGGGAGTTACCCGATTTTAAGGTAATGTCTTCACTTGAGTCCTTTTGTTTTATTTTGCTTCTCCAACCCCCTAAACTCTTTTTATTCATTTCTTTTGTAACAACTACAGTATCATAAATATACTAGGATGTTTTTATAATAAGTATTTGATCTAAACTTTCACACACCTACATCTTATGGTTAAAGAACATACTGTTTCTATGGATGGAAAATTTCGGCCTCCCGAAACGATGATTGTTCAACATTCTTTTAACACCTTCAAAGGTGGCCATTAAGATGACACTATATTTATATATGATATATAATATGTTTATGTTTTCCTTAAGCTTATGTATTTTTCATTTTGGGCATACCTTTATGGTTTCCATTATGGGTAAACGCGATATCTTCATTTAAGGAAGTGCGGACTACCGCCCCCTCAAAGTGATTTGATTCGTTAATACCATATGTGGTACGTATAAAGGATATATTTAATGATATTATATATGATACCATACTTGAATTAAAATACTATTATGTATCATTATGTTTTAATTCCATTAAATATGAAATAGAAATGGAAGTAGCGTTCATGCGTACGTACGGCTTACCGTCTCCATGAACGGTACATTTCATTTCTTATCTCAAAATGTTATGTAATATTATAAGTACAGATATATAATGTATATATATGTAATATATTACATCAAAATTATGGATATCATTCTGGAATTATAACATATATATATATCTCTCATTTTGTTTTAATTCCATTAATATGACAAAAAATGAAAGTAGCGTTCATGCGTACGTACGACCTACCATCTCCATGAATGGTGCTTTTCGTTTTTTATCTCCAAATGATATGGAGTAGTATGAAATGAATATTTACTGGATATATATGATATTTTAATCATTAATACTATTCTGGAAATTATTTACTTATAACTACATGGGAAATCTTTTTTTAAACAAGTTCATTTTTGACTCATGTACCAAACATCGGCAAAAACGTCTGATATGAACTAACATTATTAAACAATTATTATAACATTATAATATGTGATATGAACTGAATAATAATCTATAAAGGAGGTACTTAGGCAATTATTAATTGACCAAAGTTTATTATTCAGGAATATAAATAAACGAACAAGACAAGTTGGACTTGAGATAAGGGATCCTACACCTCTCTTTCTTTTTAAGTACACTCTTTTATGTCATTCCTTTTAAGATCATATTTCATATGATTGGGATGATATTTTATATTACTCCTACTATAATTATTATGTTCATATGATGAGAGACCCTATTTCCTCTCATCAATCCATTTTGGAAGTTTTGAGTGGCGTCGTTAGGCTGCCGAATTTTCATAAGGGATTTTTCATCTCACTTTTATTCCCGTGAGATTTATGCTACATTTGCCATAATTTCCTTTGAGTGGTGTATGTACTGCCCATTATTTTACTCATTGTGTAATATACTTTCTTTTATGAGTATTTACATCAATGTTGTATTGTCCTTCTTTCACGAGGTGTATGTTTCGAAAAATACCCATGTCGGTAAGGGAACCTTTCACCCTCCTATTTTTAAAAGACTTCTTTTGTTGGGTCTTTTAATTTACATATTGTTATGTTAGGATATGTCCTCATATATCCTTATTGATGTAAATTTTATGTCCAAGTGATGAGATACCCTTTTTTTTATCTCTCATCAACTCATTTTGATGTGACGCCGTTAGGCTGTCAAGGGAACTTCTTAACCCAATTTCAATTTCTTTGGGTTCAACATGTAGTTATTGAATATGTCATCCTTTTAATATGTGTGAATGACCTTTGATTATTTTACACTTAATATCGACTTATATTTGGTGTATTCGTTTGTCACACATAATTATGTAATTGATTTATCCTTAAACCAAGGATATCGTCTTTGTAAGGGAATTCGTCTCAATCTCCTTTCATTGAGGCATATTTTGTTTTATACAAAACTTTATTTTATACGGTGTATAAACCCCTTTGACTGTTACGTTTATCCAAAAGGAATCTTTTTATACGAAGCGTTTTACAAAACAACAAAAGGGAATGTTTTTGTCATATGTATGCGGCGACAATGACTTCTCCGCCGCCGTAACCATTATTTGAGTTTCAGCTTCCTCTATAAGCCATACCTTCTTTTTAAAAGAAAAATAAATACCATGTTTTACCTTTATTTTATTTTGGTATTGGAAATGGTTTTCATAAGGTGTTTTATATCAATGTGTTTTATTGATATCTTGTGATTGAAATGCGGAAATGTTATGTTTCCTTTATTCATGTTTTATGTGATACGATTATGTCATGGTTCTTGGGCATTGTTATGAAGAACGGGTGGTTCCATGATAAACTAAGGGCGGGTGAGCCCGATATAGCTCTCCAATGCATTGGGTAACGCAAATGAGTGAAACGTTAAGGTTTCTCCGAAGAGATTTAGGTAATATACTGTGATGGGTATTCCAAACGTAACCAAGAGGGTTACTCCCTACGTAAGAATGTTATGAATGCCTCAAGTTACCTTTATGTCTTATGATTTCTATGATTTATTCATGGTTTGATGAGGTATGTTAAAGTGCCTATGTTTTATGGGTAAAGTATGATTTCATTCTTATGTATATATGAACTCATGTTTCCTTTCCATATTTTTATAACCCTTACTAAGCTTTTTATGCTCATCCCAAGTTTTTGAAATGTTTTTCACAGGTCAAGGGAAAGGTACATGATGTGATGATAGTGTCAAGGATGTGTCAAGAAAGAATCAGTGTTTTATTTTAAATATGTTTCTGTTGATGGGAAGAATGAATATTGTATTTTATGTAACCACTTTGTTTAAATGTGGAATGTAATGAAAGTTTCATGATCTAATTCTCTAAAACTCTAAACCTAAAAAGATCCTCAATGTGAATTATTCATTTAATTCAATATTAAGTAAGGTTTAAGGCTGGGGCCTTATAGTTGGTATCAAAGGGAGGTTTAGATAACTTTAGAGGTTAGGGTATTCTTTAAGCATAAGTGACATTACCATAATGGTTAGGATTTCAGAAAGAGTCCTAGCTTTAGATAAATTGAATGAGTAAAAATATCTTAGTGTTTATCTTCCTCATTAGTACATGATGGTTTTTTTTTTATATACTCACACCGACCTTTTTGGTTTTAGTAAATGGATGGATCTAGCAGGCACCAAAGTAACAGTGGATGTAAAGGAAACTGTGACGGTTTTTTGAGCAAGCAACTGAATGATATGGGAGATGCAATGAGAACTCTTGTGATTATCCTCAACCAACTATCTAGAGTCATGATTGACCACCTAAACCTTGGTGATTTCTCTAAGGCATCATATATGCGAGAAACAAATCCCTACGGAAGTACAGGTAATAATCATAAAGGTAAGTGTGTTCAAAAACCTATGTGCCAAAGATGTGGAAAGAAACACCTAGGAAAATGTTTCAAAGGGACAGAAATATGCTATAGATGTGGAAATGAAGGTCATAAAGCAAGAACCTGTCGTGGAAAAAGGAAGCATCCAGTTGACTCGAGGAAAGGGAAAGAAGTTCTTTCTGAGGGATCAATTGAATGTTTTAAATGTGGTGTGCATGGTCATTATGCAAACACATGTCCTATGAAGAAGTTTCATGAATGGGGTCACCAAGAGCGTACAAATGGTCGTTTACCAATACCTAATGCCATTCCGATTGAGGATGAAGAAACTGAAAATGACCAATCAAAGGTATGTATTATTTCATGACTATTGTTTTCCTATTTTTGAATCTTAGGATATGATTCATGATTTTGTTTGTAGGAAAGAGGTATTTCAGAATAAGTTGGAAAGGAATGGTTAATGGATCATGAAGAATGTTGAATGAGTAAGATGTCAACATATAAGGGCTTTAAGAGTTATGGTGAAATTCTTAAGAGTATTAAGTCTCTTTTGATGATGGGGTTACATTAGAAGACTTTTTATATTATGTGTAACCCTGATGTTTAATATAGGAAAATTTTATTCAAGTAATTGTTATCTTTTCTTTTGTGGACATAGTTATAAAGAACCATTTGGGTTTATATGATCCTTACTTTTGAGGTAATTATGGGTTACTATATGTTATGATTGAAGTGAAAGGCATGAGATAAAATTGAGGTTAAATTATGTTATGGTTATTTTTGATGATTTTATCCCTTTTTGGGGAATGATTTAAGAATTATATAGTTTTGGAAAAAGGACAACACGCAGACCGTGTGACAACCCGTCGCGTCGGACAAAGCTGCGAGAATCGAACCCACAACCAAAGTGCGACTGGTATTTATCGCCTACCACTGGACTACGTGAAGTCCCTGGTTAGTTTGAATGATTATTTTTAGTTATATGATTTTATGAATTAAGAGTAAGTTGATTTTGGCTTATTTAAGAAAATGATTAACCTATCATGGAGGATATGTGATTAGGTTAATTACTTTTCAATGCGAGACTTTAGGAGCAACTAATGTTGTTTGGAGATAAATGTTACGATTTAACTTGGAAGACTATGTGACTAAATCCTTCAAATGTTTGGGTTTCAATATTAGATTGGTTTACTTTGAAGAATTTTATGGACAAATTGTTTATCGGATGGTCCTCGTTGAACTTTGGGTTTTGTTGGACAAATTTTGGAGATTAAGAATAGATTTTCTTTTTAATGGGTTATCCTTTTCTGGATTATCTGACCTTGTACTAACCTTTTTGGTTAAATCCTAAAGACATGGGATGTATATAGTTCTCTTTGGTGGATTAGGTGATTCTATAGAAGTTTATTATAGTACTCTTTATGCGAACAAGTCTCCCTAAATACTCGTCTTTTGGAAAAAAAATATGAGTTTGATTAAGGAATCTAGTAAAAGTTGAAAGCCAACATGATAAGTGATTATGTTTCCTTATGAATAAATTCCTCAATAAAAAGTAACTTAAAACAAAAATGTTGTCTATTAACTTTTCCTACTGGGGAATCGAATACCGTTTAACCCATCACAAGTTTGTGATTTTCTTGTGGTTAACTTTCTCCTAAACATGTTTTCTATCACTCTCCATCAGAACATGACCCTATGTTTTCTCCTCCATGTCCATGTTTTCATACTTGGAATCCTAGTATGGGTTAACTCGGGTGAACTTTGTACTTATCTTTCTTTATTTTAAAGTGATTGTTTTACCGACTCTTGTTCCGATGTGGGACTTTCAAGGATGTTTCCAAGCTCAATTTTAAAAATTGCGAGGATGCAATTCCCAAAAGGAGGGAAGGATGTAACACCCCAGGTAAATAAAGAATATGAAATTTTCATATTTATCCATATTTGTGAATAAAATATTAATATGACTTTAAAGGGGATGCTATGCTCGATGGCGTACCCAACACACAACAACAAGTTTCCTGGGAATCTTACGTTGCACTCTAATAATAAAATAATATTATTTTAAATGGTAGTTAACATGTAGCCATTGTATTGGTGGGAATGGATAGAAATAACTAAAATATGATTATATATGTTTTTTAAATGTTTTTAAATTTATCCAATAAAAGATAAAGGCTTAAAATACGGAAAGAATTCAATTTTAGGCGTATATGCCCTAGTTTTCACTAAAGGTTCACTTATCACCTTTTGATGGCGAACCGTCATTAAATATAGTTTTGTTCACTATTATACATCATTTTGGACCAAATAAAACTCTTCTTAAGAATTGGGACATCAAAATTTACTTTGTGTAAATTTTTGGTATCTTTCTGATAAAGTTCATTTTTTAATGAATAGTGTAAAATATTGTATTTTAATTCAAAACCTATTTTTAATATAATTTATTTATATGATTAGATTATCTTTTTAATTGGTTTTAAAGTGAAATTATAATATATTTTTACCATTAAATCCAATATTGGTCGTTGTAATTAATTTCACTTTGAAATCAGACTTAAACTAGTGTCAATCTTTTGATACATATTGTTTCATAAAAACACGCTATTTGCTCTGACAACGGGAATTAATTATTAAATTAATTAATGTGACTTATATGTTTTGAATTTTGTAAAATAGAATTCATTTTTTAATTTGTAATATCAAATATAGCTTAGGGTGAATTTTTGGGATTTTTCTGAAAAACTTCAATTTTTGATGAATAGTGAAACCACTAAGTGGTACTTATAAAAACTGATTTTTTTTCATTTAAATGAAATTTTACCACTTCTGTGTTTTGAATTTCAAAAATCCGACATACATGGTTGTCATTAAGAAGTAAAATGTGGTTCAATGAGATTAAAATAATTTTTTGGTGAATAGTAACTTATTAAGTTTTTAATCGCGATTAGAGGTAATTAGTGCAATTTAAGGAAAAAATGATATTATAATAAAATGAGAATAACTTGACACATGTCCTACCCTTATTGGATGTGTCATGGCTGACCAAGACAAGCCATGGGTAAACTTGGGGACCCCATGGAGCCACTTTGGTTGGGAAATGACATAAATAACTTTTTATTTAATGTTAAAGTAAAAATGACACACACATGAGATGTTTTACTAAAACAATTTTTACATGGGGTTATACATTCAGATTTATGACTATAAATATTCATTAGAAAGATAAAAAGATTTCCTAAATCATAGTATTTTTTTATAATTTTTTGACATTAAATAAATTAAATTATTTATGACACCATGATGATGCAACGATGACCTCATTATTTAACGATTTAAATAAAATGGAAAGATAATGTAATATCTAAGACCTAAACATGTCAAAAGCCTATTGGATGAGTGTATTTAGAACCCTTATCACCTTATCCTCAAAATACATCAATGTGGGACCTTTAAAATCCGAAACTCTTTTGAAAATAAAGTAACATTTTGTAACTTTACAAGAGTGCCCCTCCTCTTCTCTTATAAAAGGCCCCCACCTCTACCTCCTTACCCATACTCCCAAAGCCTTTGGCTCGGACAAACTCTACCCATTTTGTCTCTCCACTTCCCTCTCTTACTCCTTGAAGCCTCACTTTGGGCATAAGTCTTCCCAAGGAAGCCTTTGAGCTCAAACCAAAGGGAGTTACCCGATTTTAAGGTAATGTCTTCACTTGAGTCCTTTTGTTTTATTTTGCTTCTCCAACCCCCTAAACTCTTTTTATTCATTTCTTTTGTAACAACTAAAGTATCATCAATATACTAGGATATTTTTATAAGAATTATTATAGCTACACTTTCACACACCTACATCTTATGGTTAAAGAACATACTGTTTCCGTGGATGGCGAATTTCGGCCTCCCAAAACGATGATTGTTCAAAATTCTTTTAACACCTTCAAAGGTGGCCATTAAGATGAAACTATATTTATATATGATATATAATATGTTTATGTTTTCCTTAAGCTTCTGTATTTTTCATTTTGGGCATACCTTTATGGTTTCCATTATGGGTAAACGCGATATCTTCATTTAAGGAAGTGCGGACTACCGCCCCCTCAAAGTGATTTGATTCGTTAATACCATATGTGGTACGTATAAAGGATATATTTAATGATATTATATATGATACCATACTGGAATTAAAATACTATTATGTATCATTATGTTTTAATTCCATTAAATATGAAATAGAAATGGAAGTAGCGTTCATGCGTACGTACGACTTACCGTCTCCATGAACGGTACATTTCATTTCTTATCTCAAAATGTTATGTAATATTATAAGTACATATATATAATGGATATATATGTAATATATTACATAAAAATTATGGATATCATTCTGGAATTATAACATATATATATCTCTCTCATTTTGTTTTAATTCCATTAATATGACAAAAAATGAAAGTAGCGTTCATGCGTACGTACGACCTACCGTCTCCATGAACGGTGCTTTTTGTTTTTTATCTCCAAATGATATGGAGTAGTATGAAATTAATATTTACTAGATATATATGATATTTTAATCATTAATACTATTCTGGAAATTATTTACTTATAACTACATGGGCAATCTTTTTTCAAACAAGTTCATTTTTGACTCATGTACCAAACATCGGCAAAAACGTCTGATATGAACTAACATTATTAAACAATTATTATAAAATTATAATATGTGATATGAACTAAATAATAATCTCTAAAGGAGGTACTTAGGCAATTATTAATTGACCAAAGTTTATTATTCAGAAATATAAAGAAACGAACAAGACAAGTTGGACTTGAGGTAAGGGATCCTACACCTCTCTTTCTTTTTAAGTACACTCTTTTATGTCATTCCTTTTAAGCTCATCTTTCGTATGATTGGGATGCTCTTTTATATTACTCCTACTGTAATTATTATGTTCATATTATGAGAGACCCTATTTCCTCTCATCAATCCATTTTGGAAGTTTTGAGTGGCGCCGTTAGGCTACCGAATTTTCATAAGGGATTTTTCATCTCACTTTTATTCCCGTGAGATTTATGTTACATTTGCCAAAATTTCATTTGAGTGGTGTATGTACTGCCCATTATTTTACTCATTGTGTAATATACTTTCTTTTATGAGTATTTACATCAATGTTGTATTGTCCTTCTTTCACGAGGTGTATGTTTCGAAAAATACCCATGTCGGTAAGGGAACCTTTCACCCTCCTATTTTTAAAAGACTTCTTTTGTTGGGTATTTTAATTTACATATTGTTATGTTGGGATATGTCCTCATATATCCTTATTGATGTAAATTTTATGTCCAAGTGATGAGATACCCTTTTTTTTATCTCTCATCAACTCATTTTGATGTGACGCCATTAGGCTGTTAAGGGAACTTCTTAACCCAATTTCAATTTCTTTGGGTTCAACATGTAGTTATTGAATATGTCATCCTTTGAATATGTGTGAATGACCTTTGATTATTTTACACTTAATATCGACTTATATTTGGTGTATTCGTTTGTCACACATAATTATGTAATTGATTTATCCTTAAACCAAGGATACCGTCTTTGTAAGGGAATTCGTCTCAATCTCCTTTCATTGTGGCATATTTTGTTTTATACACAAATTTCTTTTATACGGTGTATAAACCCCTTTGACTGTTACGTTTATCCAAAAGGAATCTTTTTATACGAAGCGTTTTACAAAACGACAAAAGGTAATGTTTTTGTCATATGTATGCGGCGACAATGACTTCTCCACCGTCGTGACCATTATTTGAGTTTCGGCTTCCTCTACAAGCCATACCTTCTTTTTAAAAGAAAAATAAATACCATGTTTTACCTTTATTTTATTTTGGTATTGGAAATGGTTTTCATAAGGTTTTTTATATCAATGTGTTTTATTGATATCTTGTGATTGAAATGTGGAAATGTTATGTTTCCTTTATTCATGTTTTATGTGATACGATTATGTCATGGTTCTTGGGCATTGTTATGAAGAACGGGTGGTTTCGTGATAAACTAAGGGCGGGTGAGCCCGATATAGCTCTCCAATGCATTGGGTAACGCGAAGGAGTGAAACTTTAAGGTTTCTCCGAAGAGATTTAGGGAATATACTGTGATGGGTATTCCAAACATAACCAAGAGGGTTACTCCCTACGTAAGAATGTTATGAATGCCTCAAGTTACCTTTATCTCTTATGATTTCTATGATTTATTCATGGTTTGATGAGGTATGTTAAAGTGCCTATGTTTTATGGGTAAAGTATGATTTCATTCTTATGTATATATGAACTCATGTTTCCTTTCCATATTTTTATAACCCTTACTGAGCTTTTTATGCTCATCCCAAGTTTTTGAAATGTTTTTCACAGGTCAAGGGAAAGGTACATGATGTGATGATAGTGTCAAGGATGTGTCAAGAAAGAATCCGTGTTTTATTTTAAATATGTTTCCGTTGATGGGAAGAATGAATATTGTCTTTTATGTAACCACTTTGTTTAAATGTGGAATGTAATGCAAGTTTCATGATCTAATTCTCTAAAACTCTAAACCTAAAAAGATCCTCAATGTGAATTATTCATTTAATTCAATATTAAGTAAGGTTTAAGGCTGGGGCCTTATACTTTTAGACCGAATCAAGACTGATTAATTATCTGATTTATAGGGATTATTTCTTAGAGACAACTTATATGGTGGGGAGACACTATCAGGATTGTCTCTTGGTAGGGGAAATTATATTCTTTTCTATAGAAGAGTATGGGTTCCTACGAGCTTGTGTGAGGATATTATGAAGGAGTTTCATGTTTCAAGATGGTCAGTACATCCTAGTTTGACAAAGATGTATCATGTTCTCTATAGAATGTAATGGTGGTATGGAATGAAGAATGAATTAGTATGATTTTTGGATAGATGCTTCACTTATCATCAAGTGAAAGCCAATAATTAGAGCTCAAATATGGTTTTTTAGCCTTTTCCCATTCTTGAGTAGAAATGGGATGGCGTCATTATTAATTTTGTGACATTATTACCCATGAAACCACATGATAATGTTGTCGTATGGGTGATTTGGATAGAATAATGAAGTTATCCCACTTCTTTCCTATCAGGGAGGACTTTACAGTTGATGATATAAGTGGTATTTATGTGTGCTAGTTAGGATGCACATTTTTCCAAGAAGTATCATTTCATACAGTGATACTTGTTTCAAATTGCAATTCTGGAAGGGTATTTAGAAGACTCTAAGTTTATAGGTTCTTATGAGTGTGACCTATCATCCTTAAAATGATGGTCAATCTAAGAGAAATATTCAGGTTTTAGAGGATATGTTATGATCCTATGTTTTGTATTTTTATGGTTTGTGGGAGCAACATATGGAACTCATGGAGTTTTCATATAATAATAGATTCCAGGCATCAATACAAATGGAACCTTTTGATGATTTTTATGGTAGGACATTCTATTCACCTCTTTATTGGTTGGATGCAGGTGAGTTAGCCCTTGTGGGTTCTAGTCTTGCTCATGAGACATATGAATAGGTTCAGTTGATCAGGAGGTGGTTGGTGACTTCACAGAGTAGGCATAAATCCTATGTTGATCATTAAAGATGACCTTTAGAGTTCGAGGTTGGTCATCATGTTTTCCTTTGGGTGTCACCAAGGTTGGTGAAACATCATATTAGTAAATAGAGAAAGCTATCACCCATGTTTTTTGGTCCATTTGAGATAGTGGATAGGGTCGGTCCAGTAGCATACCAATTATCCCTTCCACAATGTTATAGTTCCACGAATGATGTGTTTCATGTGTTTTAGCTTCAGAGATATTATCCATACCCTTATTATATGATAGACATAGTAGAAATCGATCTTAGTGCTAATGCGTCCTTTGAGGAGCATCCAATGCAGATTATGGACCATAGTGAGAAGTTTCTTCGGGGTAAGGTGATTCCTTTGGTTTGAGTGTAGTGACAACATGGGTGAGTTCAGGAGGAGACCTAGGAGAGGGGGTCTGATATGTGAGCACAATGTCTATAATTATTCACCAAGACCCACAATGATTCTTGGAGAAGCTTAGGGTCAAGATATTATATGGTGGGGAGGTTATAAAATCCTATATTTTTCCAGTCATGTCCCTATTTGTGTTTTTAGTTTGAGCCTTAGTTGTTGAGTCTTGTTCAATGACTGAGATACTTTGTTGGGGAAAATGACATGAAGTTAGTGGATATATGTTGTTTAAATTACTAGATCTTGGTTATAAAATTTTTAAATGGGTTTATAAGGGTTTTCCATGATTGGAAGGATTTAAAGGTGTTTTGAATCTTTATATAGGAAAAGGGGGTTAAAAGTTGTTAGTAAGAGAATTACACATTATGTAAAGGTATTTCAAGATGTGTAAAATTATTCTAGACACATTTCATGAAACAAATATAGGTAATGAAGTGGTTACATGTTGTGTGAGAAGTTAATGTTGTGTAATGTTTGGGATAATTAAAAATTCAGCCGAGAAGATGGGTGTTTTAGTGTATCCCTCTAAACAGAAATACAAAATGTGTAAATGAGTTACATACCATGTAATTTCTTGAGTATAAATTTTAAAGGTGTCTTGTAGGTGATTTTTCATTATACCTTTCATGCATCATCCTCCTCTTTACCCTATGGCGTCTTCTAGTAGATTTAGAAGTGCCATACTACCTTTCAGATTTCCTATTTGATCAAACCAATACTGGGTAAGTCATTCTATTTTGGTTTTCTCTTCTCTCCCTTTTTTCTCTATTAGTTGTGGTGTAATATCTTGATCCCAGTCATTGTTGGTTTTGATATTGATCAGTTTTGATCTATAATCCTTATTTATATCTTTTTCACCTTCTTCCTCGTTGGTGTTACCCTTTGGAAGTGATGCATTAATCATCATTTAAAGGTAGGGGGTCTAAACCTTATCCCTGTGGTTTTTTTAATTGCAATTATGTGAAATATTACAATTGAACCAACATATTGTGCACCTAAATTAATTAAATGGTGAATTAGATTATTCATTGTAATCCCTTTGGATTCAATTGGGTTTTGAACTAATTTATAGCTACCGTTTGGGTGAGCAGACCATTGATTATAAATGAATTGATTAATGGATTAAAGTGTGTTTAACATGAAATTAGATTTGGGTGTTTTCTTGATATAGTTTTACCTTGGATTGGACTTATTTTTAAAATTATTGGCTTGTTGGTGATTTATGACCAAAGGGTAAATTAATTATATAATTGAAAGATAATGGTAATTTTCATAATTAACCATAGATCCTTATGATGGGATATTGTGCTATCTTTATTTATATGAAATGTGTCATGATTCCATGATATAGTGATTATATAGGGAACTGGATCAGTTGGAATGTTGTAATGCTTATATATCAGGTTATCCCCTGAGACATGTTGAAATGATTATATACTGAGCTATTCCTTGAGACATTTTGAAATACTAATATAGCAGCCTATTCCCAGTGACACGTATTGAAATGCTTACATACCAATATTGGCCATGATACATGATGAAATTATTATATATAGGGCTCAACCCTGATTAAATTATTAAATTATTATATAGAAAGTTATGACCAAGATTTTTGCGATTTATACCCTGGTTATATGGTTATGGTTGGCATGGTTTTGAGACATGATTAGAGACATTCCAACATGGCACCGATGCAAGTTATGTTTTTCCATGGTTATATGGTTATGGTTGGCATGGTTGTGAGATATGCTTAGAGACATACTGAAATGGTGTTGAAGTAGGTTGATGTGGTATTAATTTAATTGTTTAATTAATTAATACGCCTATTTATTGCACTATTGCATACACTTATTATCAAACTGATTATGTTTAGACATGGTGGTATTGACTTAATGAGTTATACTCACACCCTACTCAGGCTACCGTTTGGTACCCAAGGAGATTACTTGGATGTGGGATTGGACAATGGAAAGGGTCATTACTATTAATTGTTGCTTACTGGATGGGCTGGAGTTTGGAGACGGTTTTGACATGGGGTTTGGGACCGAGGTCTTTTGAGTATGCTAGTCTTTAATTTGTATTACTTCTAGCATGAAATTTAGATTCATTCCAGCACATCATTACATCATTCATTTATTATTTATTGGATTATTTAGTTAACCTTTATTGTTAGGTTTTTTACTGTATTTCATTGTTTCCATTATTTCTGCAATCTGATATTTATTTATTATCGTCATATGATTATTATAATATGTTTTAACTCTCTAAATAGGGGGGTATAGTCTCTACACTATAAATATCACACCCCTACTGCTAGTCAGAAGCCTCTGGAATATTGGGAGGCACACTTGAGGTCTCGTAGACAACCCATTTTGGCCAAGTGAGAGAGTCATGGATCAAGGGATGTTACAAAGTGGCATCAGTGCACACCATGATTCTTTTCTACTAATTTACTATTTTAGAAAGGTATAAAGTAGACTAGGATGTTTCAATGCTTTATAGTGAGCTTCTGCATGGGATTAGTTAACCCATGTATGGGGTAAAATCAGAGTTCCCAGGGGTGGATTGATGTTTATATTTTTTGCTTGTTACAATTGATATTATTTCACCATGAGTAATTCAATTGTTGTGTGATGTTATTATTTCATAATTTTATTTATTCTTTAGATTTATACTCATGGACCAGTATGGAATGGGATGAGTATGCATGCATCATGATAGGCATGTAGGGATATATATTGACATGCATTGTTCATGATAGGGACATATTTATTTCATGTGATATATACTTTCTTGTTTGAAATATAATATAATATAACTATTATATATGATAAATGGAATAAATAAATTGATATTTCATGCTAAAAAACTTTTAATCCATGTTTATAGAGAACAAAAGTGAGTGGATCTCTGTTGTTGTCACCTGTTGAGGTTGAATTTGTTATATCCAGTGTTCTAAGGAGTGTGTTTGTCTTGTAGAGAAAATACCTCCCCATTGTATTCAATTTGAGTGTTAGGAGAGTGGAAATTATCACACTCCTAATGTAGCTAACTGAATATTCTTATATATCATGAGGATCAAATGGATGTTTAGCTTTGTGATTGCTTCCTGAGGGTTATTCCATCCATGGAAAGAGAGACTTTTCGCACTGTACCTTCAATGTCTGGGTTGATGAGAGAGTTTAATCTATAGAATCTGCCTGCATTTACTAGGGAGGGAGGCCACTGGACAGTTGGGTTCTGGATCGAGTCAATCTGGATGATATTTGATCATCTTGAGACTCTCTTAGATAGGAGGGTGAAGCTTTTTGTGTATATTCTTTTTGGTCCATCTAAACATTTATTGGAAATTTTTGAGAAGGCAGGGAAGCAGGAGGAGTTATCTTGGAAGGAATTTGAGATGAATTTACTAATCCATTTATATCCCAAGATTTTGAGGGATGATAATTATCATGATTTCAAGCACTTGACATAGGAGGGAATGTCAGTTCTGGACTACACTGAACATTTCACTAACCTGCGGTGCTTTGCACCATCTTTGGCAGCTGATGATACCTCCAAGGAGAGATGTTTTTAGGATGGTCTTTGATTTGAGATCAGGTCACATGTGAACATATTAAATATGATCAATTTTTCAAAAATGTGATAAATCTGGCACTCATCATGAAAGGGAATCTGAGAGAGGCCCCGATCAATGACCAAGATGTTTCAACAGGGATAACTATGAACTATTATTCTAGTGAAAAGAAGCATCACTATGAAAGTTTTCACCAAGGAAGTAGCATTCAGAGATTTCGGGGTAGTAGGAATCTATCTCAAGATCATGTTCCATTGCAGTGCTATTAGTGTGACAAGATAGGCCACAAACAGACTCAGTTTCTATACCTCACTTTTTATTTCCATTCTTTCAGAATATTGAGCCACCTATATAGGTTTTTTAGGGGAATGCAATACTAGAGCAGTGGATAGAGTCTAGGAAGGACTCAACTACTCTTCATCAAATAGGTATTTTGAGTTCCATAGGACGTTCAGGTCAAGGTAGGGGATGTGGTACCCCAATACAGGAATTAAAGTACTAGGCAGAGGGAATAGCTTAGGAGAGTCAGGCTAAATCCTAGGGAAGAGGAACCGGTTAATTTCATGTTATGCAGACTACTCTGACTATTTTGGATGCAGGACCATCTACTGTTAGAGGTGTGATTCTTGTATCAACTACCATTTCTTATGTTTTATTTGATATGGTAGCATCGTATTCCCTTTTTATCTAATATTTTTTAAAATGGCTTGGGATTGGATGTGGAAATCTTGGATGGTGTTTTAACCATTGATAAACTATTGGGAGTGTAGTCAAAGAATATCCAACATTGCAAGGTGTGTTCTCTAGATATTAGTGGTTACTATTTCTTATGGGAACCATTTGTACTAGAAATGATGAGTTTCAATTTGATTCTTAGTATGGATGGAATATTACTATTACCGGATCATATCAACTGTTATCAGAGGATATTTACCTTCCTATCTCTAGAAGGAAGTAGATATTCTCATTAGGGAGAGTGGGATTGTTAGGCTGCTCATACAGGACCAATTTAGTATATATTGGATTGTATTATGGCTCAAATAGATAGTCTTTCTCTAGATGATGGTGGGATGTAGCAGGATTATTTTCCTCTAGTGGTAGACTGTTTTTAAGATGTTTTTTCCAATGAGTTCTACAACCTACCTCCTAAGTGAGAGATCGAGTTTATGATTGAGTTGGTGCCTGGAGAAGAGCCAATTATTATCCTACCTTATATAATAGCACCAGGAGATATTAAGTAGTTTAAAGTTTATTTATAAGATTTTGAAGATAAAGGTTTTATATGAACTAGTACATCTCCTTGGGGTTCTCCAATTCTCTTCTCCAAGAAGGCTGAGGGTACTATGCACTTATGTGTGGATTATTGGAGATTGAACTCGATAAAGGTCAATAACTGTTATCCCCTTTTGTGTATCAATGATCTTTTTGATCAGTTGAGAGGTGATAATATTTTCTCTAAAATTTATTTGAGATTAGGATACCATCAATTGAGGGTGATACCATTGGACTTACCTCAGACCTTTTTTAGGAGCATATAGGGATTATATGAGTTCATATTGATGTTGTTTGTTTTGACCAATGCACTAGTAATATTCATGGCCATGATGAATATGATATTTTATCCTTTTTTGGATCGGTTTCCAGTGGTTTTTTCAATGACATATTAGTGTACTCCTAGTTAGTAGATGATTATGCAAAAAATCTTGACATTTTCCTGAGTACATTGAGAGGGAACAAAATTTATGCTAAGATAACAAAATGCAGTTTCAAGATTGAAAAAGTTCACTTCTTGGGCCATGTTATCTAAGAGGTAGGAGTGTTAGTGGAACCATAGAAAGTTTTAGTTGTGGTATCTTGAGATAATCCCAATAATATATTTTATATTCAAATCTTTCTGGGTTTAGCATATTATTATTGGTTCTTTATATAGGACTTCTCCCATTTGATAGCACCAATGTTAGGGCTGACCAGAAAGGGGGTGAAGTTTGTTTGGTTAGATTCTTGTGAGGGATCTTTTCAAGAGATGAAAGGAAGAATGAATTCATCACCTATCCTCACTTTACCTAATCCAGGTAAATCATATACTATATACTTTGATTCATCTAGTGTTGGACTAGGAGTATTTTTGATGCAGGGGGATTAGGTAGTTTCTTATGGCTCCAGATAGGTGAGACCGCATGAGAGGAATTATCCTACTCATTATTTAGAGTTATCCATAGTGGCACATGCCCTGAGATGATGTAGGAATTATCTAATGGGTGAGAGGTTTGTGGTATACATGGACCACAAGAGCCTCAGATACATCTTTTCTCAGTGGGACCTGAACCTTCGATAGAGGAGGTAGGCCGAGTATTTATAGTATTTTGACTTTGAGTTGGCTTATACACTGGGCAAGAGAAATGTAATTGCTGATCAATTAAGCCAAAATATATAGACAGAGGAAGTGTATTAGTCTTACAATTAGTGGTGGATGATGGACCTCTTTGTAGACATTCATATATATGTTCATGAGTCCTAGGGATGAGTATATCTGACTTTGACATTTGTTATACCAATACTTTTGGACCGGATCAACACCAAGTATTTATCTAATATAGAGGTATTAGTTCTAAGATACATGTTATATTGTGTGGATACACCATAAATATGGTCTCTAGTTAGGGTAAATTATCTTTTTTATGAGTATGGGTTCCTACGGGCTTACGTGAGGATTTTATGAGGGAGTTTCATGATTTAAGATGGGCGGTACATCCTGGTTTGAAAAAGATGTATTGTGATCTCCATAGATAGTATTGGTGGTCAAGAATAAATAAGGGAGTATCATTCTTTGTGGATAGATGCTTCACTTTTCATAAGGTGAAATCCAAGCATCAGAAACTAACTAGAATTTTTCAGCCTTTTCCCATTTCTGAGTGGAAATTGGATGATGTCATTGTGGATTTTGTGATAGGATTACTCAGGAAAACTATTAAGAATGATGTTATATGGGAGATTTTTTATCAATTGAAGAATTTATCCCACTTCTTTACTATCAGGGAGACCTTCATAGTTGATGATATGGGTGGTATTTACATGCATAAGGTAGTTCGGTTGCATTATTATACAAGGAGTATCATTTCAAATAGAGATCCTCATTTCACATCACGGTTTTGAAAGGGTCTTCAAAATACTCTAGGATCATAGGTTTCTATGAGTAAAACTTATAATCCTTAGAATTATGGTTAGTCTAATAGGAATATTCAGGTTCTTTAGGATATGTTACGAGCCTGTGTTTTAGATTTTGGTG
This sequence comes from Viscum album, assembly GCA_963277665.1. NCBI lineage: Eukaryota > Viridiplantae > Streptophyta > Magnoliopsida > Santalales > Viscaceae > Viscum > Viscum album. The sequence continues at coordinate 1,423,092,213 of OY728156.1, read as the reverse complement.
GTTTGTGGGAGAAACATATGGAACTCTTGGAGTTTGAATATAATAATAGCTTCCAAAAATTGATCCAAATGGAACCTTTTGAGGATTTTCATGTTAGGTTTTCCATTCACCTCTTTGTTGGTTGGAGATAGGTGAGTTATCCATTTTTGGTCCTAGTATCATGCATGAGATATCTGAGAAGGTTTAGTTGATCAGTAGGTGGTTGGTGAATGCACAGAGTAGGCAGAAATCCTATGATGGCCATTGGATATAACCTCTAGAGTTTGAGGTTGGTCATTGTGTTTTCATTAGGGTGTCACCTAGGTTGGGGAAATGACATATCAGAAAATAGGGAAAGATATCTCCTAGGTTTTTCGGTCCATTAGAGATAGTGGATAGAGTCGGTCCAGTAGCATATCCATTAGACCTTCCATAGTGCTATAGTTCAATGCACAATGTGTTTCACATGTCATAGTTTCATAAAAATTATCTAGACCCATATCATGTGATAGACATAGGATAAATTGATTTTAGTGTTTATTATTCCTTTTAGGATCATCCAATGGATATTTTGGACTGTAGTGAGAAGTATCTCTGGGGTAGGGAGATTCATTTGGTTTGAGTGTAGTGGCAGTATGGGTGAGTTTCAGAGGAGATTTGGGAGAGGGGGTATGATATGTGTGTAAGGGTTGGTGTCTTGAGAACCAACTGTTTTGTACTTTGATTACATGAATGTTCACTTATTATATATTGTTCATTGTTCTGCATGACTATAATATAACAATGTCTTGGAATATTTGTTGCATTAATAAGGTCATGGAAGAACCCCGCTATGATGAAAACCTTGAAATGATATAACAATATTCTTAAATAAAGTTCTGCGGTTGGATGACATACTATGATAGGACACATAGTATACAGACCGTCATGTGCGAGTACTCGTGAGAAGACGAGACTCTCTCTCATGGAGTTCGCACTTGGTAATCTCCAAGATAAAAGATTATGAGAACAGACCCGCCAATAGTAATTCTGCATATCTTAGTGTCATTGGACATTACTATTTGCGAGCGTGTGTAATGGTCCTTAGAATGGAAGATTATCATTAACTCATGTCATGACTCGTGCACTTAGATTTACTGACGAAAACTGTCACGTAGACAGTTGGCGGGAAGTAGGGTACGTTGGGTGCGTCATGAGTGACATGTTGTTAATGGATAAGTCGAGGAATGATTTGTCCCTTCCATTTATGGAAGTTGATATCTCGTCCATTTGATTGAAATAGAACTTTTGCATTAAATTCCATGGCCACGGTGTAAATGACGAGTTTATTTCAGGTAGTCAAAGAACGACGAATCAAGCATATAGGTTTATGAAACTGCCATGAAACCTACTTGATGAGATATCGAGACAAAGGGATTAAATTACATAGTAAGAGTTCGTATGAGGTGATACATCAATGCGGTGTCAACTTCTTTCTCTTGGGTGCCTTGACCCATTGCTAGACAGTAATCTTGGACTTTAGGCAAGCCCGCCTAATGCCAATGAGAAAGAGGCCTAGAGGGTCACACACTAAGTGTATTCAAGTATCTCGAGTAGAATAAAGATTATTTCCATATGTGGTTTAATAATTATTCAAGGAAGCCTAAATAATTTTAATGTTGGAGGAAGAATAAAATGAAAACAAGTGCACGCCGTGTATTAATTATTACACGCTGTGTAGTTTTTATTTTGAAAACAAGTACACACCATGTATTATTAAATGTACACGCCGTGTAGTTTTCATTTTGGAAAGGAAATGAATAAATGAAAACAAGATATACATGCTGTGTACATTTAATGTACATGCTATGTAGTTTTCAATGAAAAACAAGTACACGCCGTATATTTATTATTACACGCCGTGTAGTTTTTCCAGTCGGGATTTTGAGGATATAATATTGTTTTATTAAATGACATTTATTATAATCAGCGTGAGCGCATGTCAAGGAATTAATTATTCAACATGGGGGTTTTCAATAAGATTTAATGAAATAAATGAAACGCGTAACGTGTTTATTTATTGTCATAACTCTACAACCTCAAACTCGATTATAAATATCCTCACAACCCCAACTCTTTTCCTACACAAGAGAATCGTTGTGCACAACAATTCTGGAGAATTCTTTCAAGGCCAAAAGAACCTCTTCCTCCAAGAATGCTCTCAAGACTGAGAGATATCCTCTTCCATCAGATCAAGGTGATCTAAGGCGGAAAACAAAAGCAAAGGTTTATCCATGCTAGCACCCGGAGACTCCTTTGGTGATGTCCTGAGATACGAGGTACACGTGTGGATCACCGCTAGATGAATTCTACACTTGGCTTCTGCGACGCAACGACGAATCACATCGGAATGTGATCAAGAACATCAATGAAGAAAGAACACCCAAAAGGTATTTCTTCTCAATTGATTAAATTAATTATAATCAACCTGTAACAATCCTACTTTGTGGTTTTGGGACTTTCCTTTTCTTTGTCCATTTCTGTGATTCGATCTGTGGAGACTGGCGTTTATCGTCGTATTGATCCCGGATTGATCATTGTTAATGAAAAAAATCCAAGTGGGCACATCCACCCACGCTCTTCCGCTGCGCCCGGAACCTCCAAATGGTATCAGAGGGAGGTTACAACATTGATTATAGTTATTTAATTTTCATTGACAATTTATGCATTTATATTTGATTCAATTCGAAATAAATTGTTCTCTGATCTGAATAAATGAGATCTATTCTTCCTCCTTCGTTTCTCGTTTCATATCATAGAAAAGACCTTTTTAATTTTAATTTTGATTAAAATAAAAACGAGGAACTCATCCGGAGGAGCCACTCTTTCTATCTGTACAACATGGGAATACACGACATGTAATTAAAACTACACGCCATGTACTTAGGTTCAACAAACCGGTACTGGTCCGCCAAACCACGCCGTGTGAATTGATTACACCTAAGTATTTATTACCCCGTGTTAACCAGAATTAAATGGCGCGTGGGAACTGGAATACACGGCGTGTATGTTGGAGCAACACGCGGTGTAGTCCGATCCAGCCCAAGTGAAACCGTGTACAAAGGAGAAGTCGCGTACCACGTACACGGGATTTTCAGGCCGATTACCGCGTAACAAGGAATTACAAGCCATGTATGATTTATCTACACGCCGTGTACTCCAAAATTTACAAAGTATAGAAAACACGCCAAAGCCCCCGACGTGTAATTTGGATAAAAGGTGAAATAAATACACACCGTGTAAATATAAACTACACGCCGTGTACTTTCCTGAAATGGAATTTCACCAGGTTTCCTCCAAATGTACAAAGACACCGTACAAGGAATATGGATGAGAAGAATCTCAAGGAAATTCAGAAAAGAATTTAAGATGAATAATTGATTAATTATAAGATCATAATTAATTGAATTCGAGCGCAAATTATATTAAATGAAAGAAAGATTAAAAGAACTTGAATTCTAAATATGAGTAAATGTCGTTGCATGCTATGGATGATCATGACCTAGACCAAAGACCCTTTTTATGTGTGTATGGTTTCATTTAAATTTTTTTAATTTAAATTCATTGTCCTGTGATCCTTCTTCCAATAAAATGTAGGGCCTGCGTGCCCATGGTTTCTTTAATGTAAACCCCATGTAATGGAGGATCTCCCAAGCAAGAGGAGACAGTTCGAAATATGAAGCTGAGGCAAAACCAACCCAAGAAGATACAAAGGTGGACAGGTGGGAGCTACAAAACAAGAACCATCAGGTTCAAGGTGTTTTTCCTAGGTCAGGGTTAGCTTATCAAAACTACTAGATAAGCTAACCAATAGAAGCTCATGATCATGCCATCTTATTTTATTTCTGTATGATTTCATGGTTTATTTATTATGTATGTGTTGTCATGATCACATAATTAATAAAATGAACAAGCATGCAAAGATGGAATAAAATAAGAACCGGACTATGCGTAAACATTATCGGAACATGGTTAATCACTTAAGAAAGCATCACATAATATTAAAAAGCATGTGATAATGAAAAACTACAAATAAAAGATTAAAATCCCTCAATACCATATTAAGTCAGACCAAGCCTTTCGTTACTTAATTAAGGGAAAGACTCAATAAAACTATGTGTTTGACCAAACCTTATTGGGACACTTACTTTTATAAAGGAAGCCCTTATGAAAGGTTTCGGGTTGACTTAACCATATTACATCAAGAGGAGTAGCCCTTGCAAGACTTGATGTAATATTGGAGGTAATAGTTGAAGAAATCCAAGTCAGGATTTTAGGATTGGGGAGTCCACTCAACAGATCAAGGAACAGTAAGATCACGGTTGGCAAAGACCTGCCTACCTAAATACCTTAAAATAGCTTGACCAACCCTTGTTGGAGTTATGCGAAGGGGAATATGGATCCTTGCCACTAAAATGTCAAAGAAACTAGAAATTCTGAGTTCAATGGTGAGGGCCATTGGGACTTGATAAAATAGTGGGAGAATTAATAAATTCATTTATTATTTTTCATAAAATTTAATCAAGAAAGTACTGATAAATCTGCTCTTTTAATTTGTATAATCGATATGAAAAACTCATCAACCACCTTTTCTCTGCGATCAATTCTGGATAAAGACAACATCCTCACCGGCAGTAACTTTTAGGAATGGTTTTTGCACCTTCGGGTTATCCTACGCCATGAATGAAAGTTTTACATGTTGGAGTCCTCACTTCCTAATCCCCCTACCCAAGGGGCGAGTGATGAATATTTCCTCATCTATGATCAACATTTGAGCGATGCACTCGACGTTCAATGTTTGATGATATCATCTATGTCTAGTGAGCTCATGAAGTCTCATGAAGACATGGATTCCTATAACATGCTCGAGCACCTTCGTGGTCTATATCAGGAGAGAGAAAGACAGGAAAGGTTTGAGATCTCCAAGACTCTATTTCAGAGCAATATTGGAGAGGGTGCCCCAGATGGGACTCATGTAGTCAAGCTCATTGGCTACATTGAGCGCTTGGAGGTTCTAGGGTTTAAACTCCCCAAAGAACTGGGTACCGATCTCATTATTGCATCACTCCCCCAGAGCTTCTCAAACTTTTTTGTGAACTTCAAAATGAACAACATCGAGAAGTCTTTGTCTGATCTTCTTATCCTTATTCATCAAGTGGACAATGACATGAAGCGTTAAAATCCTTCTATCCTCATGGTGAATAAAAGGAAAGGGAAGGTAAAGAGATTTAAGCCCAAAGCTTCTTCAAGGCCTTCCAAGAAAAAGGAAGATCAAAGGGGAGGCAAGGGAACATGATGCTGTTTGTTTCGCATATGGCAAGAAAGGCCACTGGAAGAAAAACTGCACCCAGCCAAGGAAGCATGGGGAAGCTTCAGGTGCATTTGTTATCGAATTAAATCTATCTTTTTCTAATAATTGGGTATTAGATACTTCTTGTGGTGCTCACATATATATCCAAATATAGGAACCAAGTAGATTCATAAAGATTGATCGAGGTGAGGTAGATCTACGAGTAGTCAATAGAGCCAGACAAACTGTTGTAGCTGTCGGGGACTACCACCTCACATTGCCAAATGGAATGATCTTGGTGTTAAAGGGTTGTTATTATGTGCCTTATGTTACTAAAAACATTATTTTAGTATCCAGATTAGATATTGATGGATTCATGTTCAAGTTTGGAAATGAATGTTGCTAATTTTATGAGGATAGCATTTGTTTTGGTTGGGCACATTTATATAACAGCTTTTATGTGTTAGACTATACAAACCAAGTAATGGAAATTTATAACAAAGTCAATTCACATTACTCATACCACACCCAAATTTGGCATCACTGGCTAGGTCATGTCAATGAGAAACGTTTGACAAAATTACATCAAGATGGCTATTTAGATTCTTTCAAACTAAAACCACTTGGTGTATGTCATGCATGTCTACAAGGCAAAATGACCAAAGCCCCATTTAGTGGGAAAGGTGAAAGGGATAAAGAGCTTCTAGAATTAGTTCACACAAATGTGTGTGGACCATTTCCAGTTGAAGCAAGGGGTGGGTTCTCATACTTCATAACTTTTACTGATGATTTTAGTAGATATGGATATATTTACTTAATGAGGTATAAGTAAGATTATTTTGATCGGTTCAAAGAATACAAGAATAAAGTTGAGAACCAGCTTGGATAGAAGATTAAGAAACTCCGCTCAGATAGAGGAGGAGAATATCTTAATCATGAATTCATTGATTTCTTACGGGAGTTTGGGATACAATCTCAACTCACTCCTCCTTACACACCTCAGTGTAATGGTGTAAGAAAAAGGAGGAATCTCACCATGTTGGACATGATGAGATCAATGATGAGTCATGCGAGTCTTCCATTATCCTTTTGGGGATATTCATTACAAACATCAGCACACATACTAAACCAAGTACCAACTAAATCGATAAATGGTATTCCATACGATTTATGGAGTGGATGCAAAGCCATGTTATCAAATTTACATGTGTGGGGTAGCGAGGCATTTGTTAAGGCCTCTTCAGGTAATAAACTTGCACCCCGAGGCACAAAGTGTATCTTTATAGGATATCCCAAGGAAACAAGGGGATATTACCTATACAACCCCTCAAACAAAAAGGTTACAGTGGCAAGACATGCCATATTACTTGAGAGGGAGCAAATCTCTGAAAGAGATAGTGGGAGCGAGATAGACTTCAATGAAGTCGAGGCTCAAGATACACATGAGTTGGTACAAGAACAGATTACACAAAGCCCTGTGGAAGAACAATCTGTTCCAGAGACACAAGAACTGTGTAAAAGCACGAGAGAGGTGAGAGAACCAGAACGATATGGTTTTCTTGTCACCGAGGATGGTGAATCATTATTGGTTGACAATGATGATCCTCTTACCTACAAGGAAGCAGTTTAAGGTACAGACGTTTCCAAGTGGCAAGACACCATAAATTATGAAATGGATTCCATGTACCAAAACCAAGTCTGGATTTTGGTAGATCCTCCAGTTGATGTAAAGCCTATTGGTAATAAATGGGTATTCAAGAAGAAACTAGACATGGAGGGGCAAGTCAGCATCTATAAGGCATGACTGGTTGCAAAAGGTTTTAGACATCATCAAGGAATTGACTATGATGAAACCTTTTCACTGGTTGCGATGCTGAAATCCATCAGAATCCTATTGGCCATTGCTGCTTACCATGACTATGAAATTTGGAAAATGGATGTCAAAACATCATTCCTTAATGGGAACCTCTAGGAATATGTCTACCTAACACAACCTGAAGGGTTTGTGACTCCAAAGGATGCCAACAAGGTATGCAAGTTGCAGAAATCCATTTATGGATTAAAGAAAGCATTAAGGTCATGGAACATTTGTTTTGATGAAGCTGTAAGGGAATTTGGCTTTGTTAAGAACGAATGTGAGCCTTGTGTCTACAAAAGGTTTAGTGGAAGTGTAGTTGTTTTCCTAATTGTATATGTTGATGACATATTACTAATTAGAAACGAAGTACCTATCTTACAGTCAGTTAATACATGGTTGCATAAATGCTTCTCCATGAAAGACTTGGGCGAGGCATCATATATTCATGGGATCAAGATCCATCATGATAGATCCAAGAGAATGTTGGGCCTGAGTCAAAGTACATACATTGACAAGATACTGAAGCGATTCAGTATGGAACAGTCCAAGAGGGTATTGTTGCCAATGTCACATGGCATTCATCTTTCCAAGAAAATGTGTCCTCAGACACATGAGGAAAGAAAGAGAATGGAAAGGATACCTTATGCATCCGTGATTGGGTCAGTCATGTATGCTATGCTATATACGAGGCTAGATGTTGCTTACAAATTAAGTACGGTAGGTAGATATCAAACTGATCTAAGAGACCACCATTGGATGGCAGTCAAGACTATCCTTAAGTATTTGAGGCGTACTAAGGATATGTTCCTAGTTTATGGAGGAGATGAGGAACTATTCATCAATGGACATGTAGATGCTGGTTTCCAGACTGATCAAGATGACATGAAGTCACAGACTGGATACATCTTCAGTTTGAATGGAGGTGCAGTGAGCTGGAAGAGCTCAAAACAAAGTGTGGTGGTAGATTCTATAGCGGAGTCCGAGTATATCGCAGCTTCTGAGGTAGCTAAAGAAGCAGTATGGATGTGAAGCTTTTTCCAAGAGCTGGATGTAGTACCGAGCAGTAAAGATCCTATCACACTCTATTGTGATAATACTGCAGCGGTGGAACTTGCAAAAGAGCCAAGGTCACATTAGCGGACAAAGCACATACTTTGGAAGTATCATCTCTTTAGGGATTTTTCTCAGAGAGGTGAAGTTGCAGTGAACAGTATTTCCATGGAAGACAATGTGGCGGACCCCTTGACTAAAGCCTTGACTCAGCAGAAACATTATCATCATGTGTGGTCTAGCGGACTAAAAGTTGTAGGGACTTGGCTCTAGTCCAAGTGGGAGTTTTTAAGGGTTGGTGTCCCAAGAACCAACTGTTTTTACTTTGATTACATGAATGTTCATTTATTATATATTGTTCATTGTTCTGCATGACTATAATATAATAATGTCCTGGAATATTTGTTGCATTAATAAGGTCATGGCAGATCCCCGCTATGATGAGAACCTTGAAATGCTATAACAATATTCTTAAATAATGTTCTGCGGTTGGATGACATACTATGATAGGATACATAGTATACAGACCGTCATGTGCGAGTACTCATGAGAAGATGAGACTCTCTCTCATGGAGTTCGCACTTGGTAATCTCCAAGATGGGAGATTATGAAAACATACCCGCCAGTAGTAATTCCGCATGTCTTGGTATCATCAGACATTACTATCTGCGAGCATTTGTAATGGTCCTTAGACTAGAATATTACCATTAACTCATGTCATGACTCACGCACTTAGATTTACTGACAAAAACCGTCATGCAGACAGTTGGTGGGAAGTAGGGTACGTTGGGTGTGTCACGAGTGATATGTTGTTAATGGATAAGTAGAGGAAGGATTTGTCCCTTTCATTTATGGAAGTTGATATCTCGGACCTTTGATTGAAATAGAACTATCGCATTAAATTCCATGGCCATGGTGTAAATGACGAGTTTATTTCAGGTATTCAAAGAATGACGGATCAAGCATATGGGTTTATGACACTTCCATGAAACCTACTTGATGAGATATTGAGAAAAAGGGATTAAATTACATAGTAAGCGTTCGTATGAGGTTATACGTCAATGTGGTGTCAACTTATTTCTTTTGGGTGCCTTGACCCTTTTCTAGACAATAATCTTGGACTTTAGGCAAGCCTGCCTAATTCCAACGAGAAAGAGGCCTAGAGAGTCACACACTAAGTGTATTCAAGTATCTCAAGTAGAATAAATATTATTCCCGTACGTGGTTTAATAATTATTCAAGGAAGCCTAAATCGTTTTAATGTTGGAGGAATAATAAAATGAAAACAACTGCATGCTGTGTATTAATTATTACACGTTGTGTAGTTTTTATTTTGAAAACAAGTACACGTTGTGTATTATTAAATGTACACGCCGTGTAGTTTTCATTTTGGAAAGGAAATGAATAAATAAAAACAAGATATACACGCTGTGTACATTTAATGTACACGTCGTGTAGTTTTCAATGAAAAACAAGTACACACCATGTATTTATTATTACACGTCGTGTAGTTTTTCCAGTCAGGATTTTGATGATATAATATTTTTTTATTAAATGATATTTATTATAATCAGTGTGAGCGCATGTCAAGGAATTAATTATTCAACATGGGGGTTTTCAATAAGAGTTAATGAAATAAATGAAACACGTAACGCGTTTATTTATTGTCATAACTCTACAACCTCAAACTTGATTATAAATATCCTCACAACCCCAACTCTTTTTCTATACAAGAGAATCATTGTGAACAACAATTCTGGAGAATTATTTCAAGGCCAAAAGAACCTCTTCCTCCAAGAACACTCTCAAGATTGAGAGAGATCCTCTTCCATCAGATCAAGAAAATCTAAGGCGGACAACATAAGCAAAGTTTTCTCCACGCTAGCACCCGGAGACTCCTTTGGCGACATCCTGAGATACAAGGTACATGTGTGGATCACCGCTAGAGGAAGTCTACACTTGGATTCTACGACGCAATGACGAATCACATCGAAACGTGATCAAGAACATCAACGAAGAAAGAACACCCAAAAGGTATTTATTTTCAATTGATTAAATTAATTATAATCAACCTGTAACGATCCGACTTTGTGGTTACGATACTTTCCTTTTCTTTGTACATTTCTATGATTCAATCCGTGGAGACTGGAATTTATCATCGTATTGATCCCGGATTGATCATTGTTAATGAAAAAAAAATCCAAGTGGGCACATCCACCCACGCGCTTCCGCTGCGCCTGGAACCTTCAATGTGATCATAATGGCCAAACTTTTTCATTGATAACCTACAATGATGATTGGAGTAGCATGGGGGTGAGTTATTATATGGTGGGGAGGTTGTAAGATCTCAACTTTTTTCAAGCATATCCCTCTTTAATTTTTTTCATTTGAGCCTTGGTAGTTGAGTCTTGTTTGAAGAAAGAGAGCCTTTATTGGGGAAAATGAATTGAAGTTCAGGGATATATGTTGTTTAAATTAATGGATTATGAGAATAAATGTGTTAAATGGGTTTATGAGGGTTTTCTATTCTTAGAAGGATTCAGAGTTTTTTTGAATCCTTATAAAGGAAAAGGGGGATGAAATTTGTCTGTAGGATAATTACACACCATGTAAAGGTATTTCATGATGTGTAAAATTATATCAGACACATGTCATGAAACAAATATAGGGCGTGAAATGGTTACACACAATGTAATCATTTAATGTCATTTAATGTTCAAGATAATTAAAAATTCCATTGAGAAGATGAAGTTTTGGCCTATCCCTCTAAAAATAAATGCACAACGTGTAAATGAATTGCATGCCATTTAATTTCCTGATCATAAATTTTAAAGGTTTCGTGTGGTTGATTTTTCATTCACCCTCATGTGCAGCCTCCTATCGACCCTAGGGAATCTTCTAGGAGACTTTGGAGCACTATCCTCCCTTCCAAACACCCCATTTGATAAAATCAATCCCTAGTAAGTTGTTTTATTTAGGTTTTCCCTTCCCTCCCTTTGTTCTCTGACTATTTCGGTGTAATCTTTTGACCATGGTCATTATTGGTTTTGATATTGATCGATTTTGATCTAGGATACTTCTTTCAGTCTTCTTAAACTTCTTCCTTATTGGTGTTACCCTTTATAAGTGTTATTTTAATCACTGGTTAATAGTAGGGGGTCTAAACCTTAACCCTATGATTTTTTTTAATTTCAATTATGTGAAATATTTCAATTGTTCCAATGTACCATGTGCCTAAATTAATTAAATGGTGAATTTGATTAGTCCTCATAATCCATTTGGATTCAATTGGGTTTTGATGTGGCTTATGGATACCATTTAGGTGAGAGAATCCTTGACTATAAATGAATTTTTTAGTGGATTAAAGTGTGTTTATCATGACATAGGATTTATGTGTTTTTCTTGATGTAGATTCACCTTGGCTTAGCCTAATTTTTTAAATGATTTTCTTGTTGTTTGTTTATGAATTAAGGGTGAATGAAATGTGTAATTGAAAGATAATAGAAATTTGAATAATTGACCATTGAGTTTTATGATGGGATATTGTGATATCCTTTTTGTAATGACATGTATCGTGATTCTATGTTATAATTCTTATATAAGGAATTATCCCAATTGATGTCTTATAATGCTTATATATCAAGTTATTCCCTAAGACATGCTGAAATGATTATATATCAGGATATTCTCTGAGACGTGTTGAAATTATTATATAGAGGTTTATGCCTAGTTACACATGATTAAATGCTTATATACTGGGCTTGGCCTGATACATGCTAAAATTCTTATATACTGGGATCATCCTTGATTAAATGATGAAACTATTTTATAGCAGGTTTTTACAAAAATTTGTGTGATTTATACCTTGGTTATATGGTTATGGTTGGTATGGTTGTGAGACATTCTTAGAGACATTTCATAATGGTGTTAAGGAAGTTTATGTTATGAAATGGTTATATAATTATAGTTGGCATGCTTATGAGACATGCTTAGAGACATTCTGGCATGGTACCGAAGCAGGTTGATGTGGTATTAATTTAATTTTTTAATTAATTAATACACCTATTTGTTGCATTACTATATACACTTATTATTATATTGGTTATGTTTAAATACGGTGGTTCTGACCAACTGAGTTATTCTCACACCCTACTTGGGCCTTCATTTGGTACCCAGGTAGATTACTTAGATGCAAGATTGGACGAGGGAAATGGAACTTATTGTTGATTGTTGCTTTCGGGATGAGCTAGAGTTTGGAGATAAGTCCGACATGGGGTATGAGACCGATTCCTTTTGAGTCTGATAGTATTTAATTTTTATTACTTCTAGCATGAAATTTAGTTATATTTCAGAACTTCATTACATTATTCTTTTATTATCTATTAGATTATTCAGTTGACTTTTATTATTTGGTTTTTTGTTGTATTGTATTGTTTCCATTATTTCCACACTTTGATATTTATTTATTATTATTATATGATTATTTCTCTGTGTTGTAACTCTATAACCAAGGGGTATAGTCTCCCCACTATACATATCAGACCCCTGCTACTAGTCAGAATCCTCTAGCATGCGAGGAGATACACTTTAGGTCTTGTAACCAACCTGTTTTGGCCGTAAGAGAGAGTGTCGGATCAGAGGAAGTTACAATGAGAACAGACCTCCAAGTAGGAATTTTACATGTTTTGGTGTCATCATATATTACTATCTATTAATTTATAATATAATATTATAATTAATACATGTTACAACTCACACACTTAGATGTATTTTTTAAACCATCATAATTGCAATTCATGGAAAATTTGGATATGTTAGGTGTTTCATGAGTGATGTGTTATTAATGAATAAGTTGAGGGAGGATTTTCCCCTTCCATATTTATGGAATCTTATATCTTGTACCTTTTATTGGAATATAATAATTGCACTAAATTCCATGTCCATGGTGAAATGATGTGTTTATTTCCTATAGTCAAAGAAAGATGTATTGAGGACATAGTTTGATGACACGAATGTGAAACCTTACTGATGAGATATTGAGATAAAGGGATTATATTACATAGTGATTGTTCATATGTGGTTTTCATCATCATGAATTTAAGTTCTTTCTATTGCATGATTTGACCCATTTCTAGATAGTAGTATTGGACTTTAGGCGATCTCACCTAATGTCAATGAGAAATAATCCTAGAGGGCCACACGCTAAATGTTTCCATTGATCTCGATTAAATTATATTTGAATTTAATTAATGGAATAAATATCAGTATCAAGACCGATGCATAATTTTATTCATATTTTATCAATCTCAAATATTTAATTGATGGAATAAATATCAGTACCAAGACCGATGCATTATTTTGGCATGGAGATTATTAAATATTATTATATTATTTAAGGGTCGATTTGTAATTGAATAATATTTTAACCTAAACCCTAGATCTATAAATATATGTTTATGTCTATTGTGTAGGTTTAATTGAAAATTGAGAATATAGAGTCATTGCGCACAAAAGAATTCTCCCCCCCCTCTCTTGATTTCCTCCTCTCTTCCTCTCAAGAACAAGAAGAACTCCTTCAAGATTGAAGGATATTGGAGTGATCAATATGAACAACATAAGATAATTGATTTGTCATGCTATCACCTAAAAATAAATTGAAATTTCTTAGAGATCAAAGGAGCACATGCAGATCACCTCTAGAGGGATTCTACACTTGAATCCTTACAGTGAAATGCTGGTAATCCTAAATGGTTTTTTGAAATATCAACATCATCATCAAAGAAAGGATCCTAAGACATGGTAACCAATCCTACCATATCTAAATAAAATAATTATAAATTTTATGTGAAATATTCTCTCTCAGGGTTTTGAGAAAATCTAAATTAAAATAAATTTTAATTTAATGCCCACCAAAGGTACTTCTGTTTCACCCGAAACTAATTGATTTTTCTACTATGTAACATTAATATGATAATGTCCTAGAGTATATTTCGCATTGAAATGGTCATAAAAATTCCCTTCTATGATGAGAAACTTAAAGTGTTGTAATGATATTATTTAACTTGTATCCTATAGTCAAGATAATGTAATATAATGGGACACATAGTATGTTGAATTTTAGGTGCATATAATCATAAGTGGATGAGACTTCATCTCATGAAGTTTACACTTGGTAATCTCCAAGATGGGTGATTATGAGGACTGAACCAACTTTAGGAATTCCATATGTTTATGTGTCATTGGACATTTTTAAACGAAAACATGTGAAAAAGAACCTTAGAATTTATTATTATTATCAATTCATATCACGACTCATGTACTTTTATGTATTAACCAAAACTGTGATGACATATGTTTGTAGGAAGTATGATATTTTGACTTCATCACAAATGACATGTCATTAATGAATAAGTCAATAAAATATTTCTCCCTTCCATATTTATGGAAGTTGATATCTTAGGCCCTTTTATTAGAATGAAACTATCTGAAAAAAATTACATGGACATGGTGCTTGATGAGTTCATTTTAGGTATTCAAAGAAAGATATATCAAGCACATAGGTTTATGAAAATATTATACAACATTCTTGATTATAGATATCGAGAAAAATGGATTATATTACACAATGATCATTCATATGTGGATATCATCATTGAAACATTAATTTTTTTTTCTTTATGGGTGCATTTATGTGTTGCTAGATGCTAATATTTGGATTTAGGAAAGGCCGCCTAATGACATTGAGGAAGAGGCCTAGAGGGTCACACACTTAGTGTATCCATTGATCTGAGTTAAATTCTATTAGAGACTAATAATAGGAATAAATGTTTGAGGAATAATATTTATTCAGGATTTGTTGATTATAAATATTCACTCTCCATATTTAATGTGTGAGTTATATGTTAAATAAATATTTATTTACAAGACCATCAAATTGAATATTTATTTATCTCATATTTTATTTGAAAGGTAATAAATAATATTCATTATTAAATAAATATTTATTCACAAAATAATGAATATAATATTTATTTATCGAATGAATAATATTTATTATTTGAGTAAGTTTCTTTCCTCAACTATTTGTAATATTTATTATTCGAGGTTTGGTAAATGCTAAAGAAGGTGTAAAGACTAAGTTAAGGGTATGGTAATGAAAATTATATAAAAAAATATCGTTTAAATGAATATGAAATTATTTATTTAATTAAAATTATATTTATTTGTGCAAGTTAGCATGCACCATTATATTTTATTATTATTATTAGCATGTAGAATATATTAGGTTTAATATTTGATTAGGGGAATTTTGTGAAATTATCAATGTTAAAACCCTAGATTTATATATTCCCATGATATATCATTTTGAGGGGTGGAGAACACATTTGTTGCACACAACATCTCCTTTCCCTAGATAACTCTCTCTATTAAGAACATTTTAAGGTTTCCTCTCAAAACTGAGAGAAATCCAATACTTTATTAGTCCCTCTCAAGATTAAGAGAAAAATAGAGATAATATTCAAGACCTAAGGATTATGTTTTGATTAATATGAACAACGCAAGATGTTTAGATCATTCGCTCTAGCACCCAGAGTTCCATTAGCATTGTTTTGAAGATCATGGAGCATGTTAGTATCACCATGATAGGGACTCTATTTTGGATATTACTATTATAAAGATATTATAACTTAAACAATGGGTTTAAATGATCAACATCTTCATCAAATTAATAATCCTAAGACCATGGTCATTATTATTATTAAATTAATTATAAATTTAATGTGAAATATCATATCATCTTGTTTTGGGGATTATTTGTATTATTTATTTATGGATATTCAAAAGACATTACAATTTTTTTTTATTTTCTTGTAGATTATTCATTGAATCTAAAAAAAAATCCAAGTTGGTCATGGGACTGACCAGTGCTTCTAATGTGTCTGAAAACTTAAAACATTATATAAAATGAAATGATAATTGACCTCTCAATGTGCGACTTTGAGTTATTGTTAATTGATTTTCACCATGGATTATTATAGTTTGTGAGAAAATGTTAAGGTTATCTTACTTAGGAATTCATATAGATATATGAAATATGCTCACGAGGCACAAAAAAAGTTTTTTTCACAAGTTGACCCCCAATTATACCACATGAAGTCCCATATATTATAACTTTAGTATACTAGGGGTGTATGTTTCATATTAGGATTTCCCCATACTGGAGGTTGACAAGTACCTTGCATGAGAACCCTCATACATCAATAAATTTATTATGAAAGCCTTAATGCTTAGTTAATTAGGGTGTAGTTAGGTATGTTGTTGATCATGTTACTGGTTTAGGCTTCATTAAGATGGAATTTATCCTCTCATATGATGAGTATGTCATATTGGACCTTGATTGGGATAAGCTAAAGGATTTTGTAGTCTTAACTAAATAGACATGTGATGTATTTTTTTATTGGATGAGTGGCATGTGATGTGATCATCCTCAAGGGTGAATTACATGTATGTATTCATCAAACGAGTTTGTATATACTTTTATAATTAATAATATATGAGAAACTATAAAGGATTTAAATACTTTGTGTCATGTGTTTACTCAATGTCTTAGAAAAAAGGATCATATGAAAATGCATGCTTGAATATGATACAACTAGTGGACATAGGTATAAAGATATATGTTTTTGATGGAGATAAAACCAAATCCCTTTTTATCTTTATTAGAATTGATGATTTTATAGAGGGATATCTTTACTTACATTTATGACTTTGGGAATTCATATTTATTGTCAATTCTAAAAAGGCCTATGGGGCCACATTTTGTGTTTGACTTAATGGTGATTGAGTTTTATGAAACTAAGAGATCTGCTCTAAAAAGTGTTTTAGAGTTTATCTAAAAGGAATTTTGGATGGATTTTCACAAGGTATTGCATATGATGTGGTACACAATGAATTTAAAGATATATTTCCAAAAATGTTTTAGATATAGTTTCATAGTTTATTGTATATGATACAATACAAGGTGGAATGAAACAAAGTCTATGAGACTTTAGTTCAAGTGGGATATTGATATAGGTATTCCAAAAAGATGATGTTTATGAAGCATGGTTACATCATATGAGATTATATAAGGGATATCGTATTATATGATATCCATGATGAAAGGTTATATTTTATGTCTTTGGTTATATCTTTTAATATGATATAGAGATATTGTATTGCCCCTTCTTGGCCAATGATAATATATGATAATGGTATATCATAGTGTAGTGAATCATATAATATGTTTCACATAAACTCCCTATGATTTTTATAGAAACCAAATGCTAAATTTTAACATTAAAATAATCTTCCATGTATGCTATCATTTATAACTAACATTTCATAAAATTTAATATTTGGGATATAAAAAGTGATTAAATGTTAATTTCATTACTAAACATTTAAAAACCTTGAAAATGAGTGCCATTACTAAAAAATTACACAATGTTCAAGTAAATTCCATATAAGGATAGAGAGTGTATCAAGGCCTATATAAAGTGTTCAGTTCCATTGAGATGGGTTTGAACTCATCCTTGGATTATACCAGTTCTCATTCTCCCTATATCACTCTTATTATCATTAGGTTCCAAGAGATGATAGTACATCATATATATAAGAGGAATTAGTTAGGAATGTGAATCCTGTTCAAGTGACAAGTCAGTCAATTAGATGGATAGAACCATATGATAGATCAATCTTGGGGTGTAGGAAGTGGTAGTATAATCCCTCAGAGTTAGTTTGACCATACAGTTCTATTTTCTGATGGATTTTTGTATTTTTTGGTGGTAAAGATAGTATGAATGAATGTTATAGGATTGTATTGGAAGTTTTAATGATGAAATAATTAGGTTTATTATTTTCAATCCCAATGGATTAAGTTTGTATTGAGTTGGATTTTTTGACGATAAGGAATGAAGTATTGACAATAGGACATGATGCATGTTGAAATTTCAATGAAGTAAGTTAGATTAGTTGAAAATAACTTTATTTAAAATACATAATTGAAGATGAACAAAATGGTGAATAATTCCTTGGGAAATTGGTTAATCCTATTAATGATGGACAAGGTGGGTTGTTTTCATTAAATAATTATGATCCTTTATATTTATGAAATAATTATGATTATTTAATTATAATATATTATCTACCATTTTACCATCCCATCCGTTGAAAATCAATAATGTCACTTGTGCGTAAGTGTGGACTACCACCTTCATGAAACGATGTGATTCATTTTTCATTTAAACTTTAGTTGGATGGTAATAAGGATATATTTAATGAATATATATATGATATTTATTATATAATAAGGATAATTTAAATTTAAATTATAATTTTCTTTTCTTTTGTTATGTCCATCGAAAAGTGGAAACATTACTCGTGTGTACGTATGAGTTACCGTCTCTATGAAGTAATGTAATTCATTTTTCATACACAGTTTATATTAATGGTTATAAAATTGTATATAATTATTAAATATGATACTTATTAAATGATTAATATTATGGATATGATTTAACCATGATCAATGTATAAGTATTAGAACTGTAAAAGCAAAATATATATGAGAAATGAAGTAATTAACACCTGAGATGATGACTTTAATAGAGAATTTAAAATAAATGTTTATTGAAATGTTATAAGTGGATCATATATGATATTATAAGTGTGTAAATTTTTATTTTATAGAATTATATTAAATATAAATTTATTACATCATATCTTATAGTGATTACAAATGAAGTTAGGCATAAGGTAAGGGTACTTCCACTACTGGGAATGGGGTCTATCCCCACACATATATACCCACGGTTTTATAAACTGTGGGAATAGGTTGTTTTTACTTATCTTTACCCACGATTTTATTAAAATCGTGGGTATTAAAATAGCATACTGCCCGAAGTATCGGGCTCCTCCTCACTCGGCACTCCCCCCATTCAACCCTACCTCCCCGACCCTTACTCTCGGCCCTGTCCTCCCCTCCCTGACCACCGCCTCCCGGCCCTCTCCTCCCCTCTCCGACTCCCCTCCCCAGCCTCCGACTCCCGACTTCGCGTCCCGGCTCCGCGTCCCGGCTCCACGTCCCGGCTCCGCGTCCCGGCTCCATGTCCCAGCTCCGCCTCCCGGCTCCGCGTCCCGACTCCGCCTCCCATCTCCGCATCCCAGCTCCCGACATGGACCCCCTGGCCTTCGCCTCCGCCTTGACATCTCTTAAACAAGGTAATTTTACTTATGATGCTCCATTAATGTTATGGGAGGATATCGATGATTCTTGGTTGATTATAGGGGTTACCATGTGTAATGATTAACCTCTAGGATTTGAATTTGTAGATACTGGTTGATTTAAGTGTCACATAGATATCTATAGATTAGTAAAATTGGGAATTATTTATGATAGAGTTGGGGTTATCATAAATATCAACTTATATATATTATGTATGCTAACAGTCCTCATGTTTGAATACATATCTTCATAAATTAATAACAAGACAAATAAATATATTATAATTAATGATAAAAATTAAAATATATGAAAATGTATGTTAGTTATAGGATGGAGATACTGGTGTGGTACTCTATATGTGGAGTGTGAAGTTGTAAATGGTTCTCAATCAATAGGTAGGTTTGGAATAAGAAAATATTCTCTTATAAGATTTAATTTCATGGGCGATGGAAGATCTAAAAATGGGGTTATAGATAATGATAGATCAGAAATTTTTTGATCCATACATGATGTAGTAATATGTGTGAAATGACACAACAATTCACTCATCTTATGTTATAAAATACTTGATTGGATTCCTTATGTCCTAGAGAAATCAATGGTGGCTCTATATCAACAACAACATCTGGGTATGGGGGAATTTATATCTCAATTTCCATCTTAGGATCCATAAAATCCTTGATTGGATTCCTTATATCCTCAAAAATGGGATCAAAAAGTGCCAACAACAGCCCCAAATCATTCCCATTCCATAGGTCTAGGGTAATTTTTATCATATTATCACCCCTAAAGGAATTAATCTTCTCTAGTTTTGAAGATAATTATCAATGGTCAACATCCCAATCATTCCTCCCACTATGAGATACACCTCTTTCATTTTGGGTCTGCTCGACAAGTATGATTGGAAATTCCCTTATGGTCACTATTCATAGACCGAGGTAGGGGGAATTTACGATAAAGGAAGTTAAAAACCATAAGTTTCATAAGACAAAATGGACTAATATGACCAGGGGTCAGATAAATGACCCTAATGCAACCCTCAAAGGAGGAGTAAACAGTGGATAATTTCCATTTTGCGTGGAGAGTGATGGGGTAAATCCCACTACTTGATACACCTTAGTGAACATCATCATAATTAATATAAAAATTGATGTCAACCAAGATTTAAAAATATAGGGGAATGATGTGGAAACTGTTCATTTAGGGGTAGGTGATGTGGATGAACAAACTAAGGCTACACATACACGTAATCAGAGAAATATGTAGAACATGGCACCTACAAATGAGGAATTTCCCTCTCCTCGATGGAACTCTGCCTAGGATAAAGGGAAATGTGTGGATACATACCAATCACTACCAAGGGGAACTGAAATTACCTCTATAGAGGAACTACTAGCACAATAAGAGAATGTGATATAGAATCTCAGATATATCGATGAGGAACTATCAGGGACAATATTTCTGCTGGCTATCGTCTTCAAAAAGAGACAAAACACTCTCATCACATACATCAGGAGAGAGATAATATGCATTAAATGATGTAATTTTAATGTTAGGTTGGGTATAGATCCAAGAAATTGATTTACATAAATGAAGAAGTTTTGAATGATTACGAATTTCCTCTACTATGGTGACAACATCTTCCCCATTAGAGAAATCATGCAGTCTTAGCATAGATTGAGAATCAATGAGATATGAAGGTGGGGCCACCTCATCAATACTTTCCCAATACCTGTAGTTAGAAGGTGTCCTAGAAAATAATACCTCAAGAACTCCTCAACACCACTGAATCATTGGATTCCAAAATGGAATCCATTGAAGGGAGGAACACCCCCATACAACCCAAAAATAAGTTATATCCTGAATGTGTGGATAAAACCTTTACCCTATCCAATTTTTACAATACTATATTCTAAAGCCTTGATTTTTTGGGAGATCCAAAATTACATCTCACACACTTCATGTCCTAAAGAGACTTTATGATGAGCCCCTAAGATCAGTAGGAGGAAACAAAAATAAGATGTTTTTGTATGTAATTTGGTAGGACCAACCTTATTTTAGTAAAACAACCATTCGGTAGGATCCATTGTGGAATGTAAATTTATTCGTTATCAATTCCTAGATCATTTAAACTCCATGTTAATGAAAATAATGATTTTTGACCTCACAGATTGAAAACAATGTGAAAGTGATAGAGTTTCTTACTTCATCGCTAGATGGAAAAGTTTAACATATTCACTCAGAATACCTTTATCAAAAAATAAATGGATGGAAATTTGTGATGGGAATACTTAGGATGAGCTACGAACACCTTTTATCTTGATGAATTATCTAGGCAGATTCTATGAGTTTTTAGAGACAACACAACGCTTAGAAGATTCCATTTAAATAACCTAGGCCAAATCTTGGCCGACACCCATGACATAGGGAAAAAAGACTAGTAAGGTAGATAATGCTTCTCTTACCCTAAAAATAGTAGTAGTTCCAATTCAAGCACCTAGGAAGGCCCTAAATCACATGACACCTCCCATTGAGCGACATTAACAACAAATTCTCCCTTGAATGGAAGAAAAAAGTGATCTGGGTCACCCATGACTTGAGGAACAGATGGAAAAAGTGTATTACTTATTAAAGGAGAAGTTTTACAATTATTTCCTTACATACATGGAAAATATCATAATCAAGATACAAAAACCTAAGAAACCTAATGAGGTCAACCTCACAGACCATCATGTCTACTATTCTTTTTATAGGAGATTGGTCCACACCTTTTAAGGCTGATTTGTATTCAATGACATTCTGAAGAGCACAGTTGATTATAGATAGATGATATTAGAGAAGGCCCCAACATAGGTGGCATATTTAACCTTTACCCATACCATAAGAAGAGGGTGACTATCAAGAAAAAATAACTATGTGTGGAAAAAATGTTCGATAAATAGATGACTCGAAAGACACTTGACCGAGCTCATACCTCCTCCAATGGCCTGAAGGCCTTCAAATTTTTATTAAGATAAGACTGCATTTTAAGGGATGAATGGGAAAACCCAAAGACATCATAAATTGGGAAAAATAATTCCCTAAGGTTCAAGGAAAATAAAACCAGATTGACAACATAAAAACTTCCCATCCCCAACATTTGAATGTGATTAAGCTCTCCAACATTGCAAAGTGATTCAACGAGCAAGTGTCCTGTGTCAAAGCACAATCTTGATCTTATGGCTGACGCCATACCCTCTCAAATGACCAAATCCAAAAAACTCTTCATAGATGAACTGAAAGATCTAAATCATCTCTTGGGGTTGTTCCATGTGGTCATGACCTGTTGCAAACCATCCGATGCGAAACCAGGAAGACCAAGCTCATACCATCCTAAGAGAATAGATTTGCAAACCAATAATGATCACAACACATAGGGAGGAATAATTTAATATTCATTGTAACACACCAAGATTTTTTTCTATGTCTAAATTTTTTTCTCTTTGATATCTTAATTTTCACTAAACACCAAGCTAAAACAAACTCCAAAATATTATTGTATTGTATTGACCTATTTTGAACAACCTAAATAATGAGAAATTAATATTCATTTGTATTTCAAAATAAATAATTCATTATTGTATTGAGTGGTACAATAACATTTTAGTTGAATGCATTTGGAAAATCATGCTCAATTAATTGTTTAAGCATGCTAGACTATATAAGACACATTATGATCATATATAGTGCTTTATCTGAAAATACCATTTATAATTTATTTTTAACATAATTATATGAGTACATACATAATTCTTAAACCAATCATGGAATGATTCATAATTAACATACTAAATTTTATGACCAGTAACACATGGAAATCATCTTCAAATCTTGATAATGTATGTTCCATAAATTATGAAAAACAATTAGTTAAATATTTTTTTTAAAATTTAAAGTTTTTTACTATGTATTAACGTAACATTTCAATGTTATATTTAAAGGTGAATTGAACAACATGTAACGGTTTAGAGCATGATTTTTTAAGCCAAGCAACCAAACCATTTACATAGAATTTAACCAGTCCTTGAGATTTAAATATAATTTATCATTTGTTTGTTTTTATTCTTATTATTGCTAGATATTATTTATTATCCTTGTAAAGGAAATAGATCTCGGATTTCTTATCTAGGTTTAGGATTTACAATGATATCCAATGTGATCCTTTCTAGATTTACATGGAAAATAAATATGTAAAGATGGTTTATCCTTATCATTCTTATTATTGCTACTTATTCAATCATGGACTCCTCTTGTCATTAAATATGTTTTGCTAGCTACTAATATGCATTGATTAATTTAATAATAAAATTGGTTGTAATGAATTTTTTAAATATGATTTACATTGTTGATTGAATGATAATTTTTTTCTTGTTATAGAATGGATAGAAGCTGGATGTATCGTACTGATCGGATTTCAACCGAGTTTCAAAGTAATTTGGAGAATTTTTTAGATTTTGCATTTAACAATGCATCAGATGGAGGATGTATACAGTGTCCCTGCTATAATTGTGTTGGAAGACCATGGTTAAGACGAGAAGAAGTTAGTTACCATTTAACGAAATTTGGATTTCAAGCTAACTATAATGTTTGGTTTCACCATGGAGAGACGAGTCAATATTCGACTGTTCATAAATGAAATGAATGAAGTGACATGGAGAATTTGATATTTGATCAGTTTTCATATGTGCATTATTCCGAGAGAGATAACATGCCGGTACAAGAAGACAATGATATCAGTACACATGAGGAAAATGTTGAAGACGATGATGTTGAGAGAGTGAAAAATTTATTGGATGATGCCAGAACTCCAGTATATCAAGAATGTACTAAAATGACCAAGTTAGAATTTTTAATGCGGTTATATCATGGAAAAACCATGTATGGGATTTCTAATACCGCCATTGATTATATTCTTACATTTTTAAAGGACTTTCTTCCTGATGGTGCAGATATTCCCTCTAATCATTACATGGCATGGAAGTTAATTAAGCAGCTTAGATTTGCTACTAATAAAGTCCATGCTTTTCTGAAAGATTGCAGTTTATATTTGGAGGAAACAGATGACCGTAATGACTATAAAGAATGTGGTACATCTCGATGGAAGACAAATGCAGATGTAACACCATCTCGTGTGCCACAAGAAGTCATGTGGCACTTTCCATTGATTCCCAGACTTCAAAATCTATTCATGTCTCCAGAAATATCAGTTAATATGTGATGTCATAATGTTGAGAGAATTAAAGGTAATGATGAGCTGGTCCATCCTGCAGATGGATTAGCATGGCGGACATTTGATGCACAACATCCTGATTTTGCAGCTGAGGTGCGTAATGTCAGATTGGGCCTATCATGTGATGGTTTTAATCTGTTTGGTCAGATGCTTACTGCTCATAGCACGTGGCCGGTTTTTATTCGTGTTTATAATCTTCCTCCGTGGATGTGTATGAAAAAACCATTCACTTTCTTGAGTATACTGATATCTGGACCTTTGGATCCTGGTAATGATATAGATGTCTACTTACAGCCTTTAATAAAAGAGTTGAAACAACTTTGGGATTTAGGTGTGCAGACATTTGATGTTTCTTCAAAGAATACGTTTTAGATGCGTGCTGCCCTTCTATGGACCATAAATGATTTCCCTGCCTATGCAATGATTTCTGGGTGGATCACGAAGGGAAAACTATCATGTCCCGTTTGTATGAAGAATACACGATCGAGAAGGCTTAAATATCTTCGTAGTTTTAGTTTCATGGGGCATCGCCGATTCTTGCCAATGGATCATCAATACAGGAAGAATCGTCGGAGGTTTGATAATAATGTTGACACTGAAGAACCACCTCAACGTATGTCAGGAAGTGATGTGCTTGATGAATTGAAAGATTTCAGCTTTTCATTAGGTAAAGGTCAGTTGAAATCTCGAAAGAGGAAGAATGATGATACTGAAGTCACTTACAATTGGAAAAAGAGAAGTATTTTTTTGTATTTCCATATTGGTCTACTAATTTGTTACGTCATTGTTTAGATGTAATGCATATTGAGAAAAATATATATGAAATGTTGCTTGAAATTATTTTGAAAATTAAGGGGAAGACCAAAGATGACCTCCGATCTCGTCGAGATTTATTGGATTGGGGTATTCGACCAGAACTACATCCTGTTTGTATCGGTGAAAACAAATGGAAAGTTCCTTGTGCTTCTTATGTGATGACACCGACAGAGAAAGATTGATTTCTGGAAATATTGGAGAATATCAAGGTTTCAGATGGCTATTCCAGCAACATATCTAAACGAGTCAACAGAAGACATTTGAAATTGAAATCCCTAAATACTCATGATTATCACATCCTGCTTCATGAATTGATTCCAATATCAATTCGACATTTTCTATCCAACAATGTAAGAGTGGAAGTGATTCAGTTGTGTCATTTTTTTAGAGACCTTTGTGCTAAAAGGTTATCCAAATCATTGTTGATAAAAATGCAGCAAGAGGCTCCGTTAATTCTGTGTGATTTGGAAAAAAAAATTCCTCCATCCTTTTTCACTTGCAGGTTGCATTTAACAGTTCATATGTCAACTGAGACATTTCTTGGGGGACCAGTCGCTTTTCGGTGGATGTATCCCACTGAAAGAAATATGTGCACTTTGAAATCATATGTCTGAAATAAGAATTATCCTGAAGGTTCCATTGTGAGGAGTTATCTGGCCCAAGAATGTATGGATTTTTGTTCAATGTATTTGTCTGATGTGAGCACAAGACATAATCTACCAATGAGAAATGAAGATGAGCAGTATGAGGAAATTCATCCCTCGTTTCCATCTCTTCCCCAAACAGGTGGAATTGTCGGGTCATATACATTGGTTACATTGAGCTTTGAAGAGAGGAATATGGCACATCAAACAGTCTTGTTTAATTGTGGTTTGTTCGATGCCTATATCAAGTAAGTAATTTGAATATATATATGTTATCTCATACGATATCATATCACATATACCTTATACTTTTATTGTCATTTTATGTAGAGAACATAAACAAATTATAAGTAGAGTTCATCGGTCTTTGCCATTGAGAAGGAGAGAGGCTATGCATAGCCAAGAGTTCTCAGCTTGGTTAAAATAAAAGGTATGACCATTACATTATATACCTTAAAATATAGATATATATTTAATTATATTACTCATATGTATTTCAGGTATTGAGTTTACCTGCTGACTTCATTTCTCAAGTATTAAGAGCGTTGGCTTTTGGTCCCAATTCTTTGGTTTGTGACTGAAAATATTTAATAATCAATGGATATAAATTTGTTACAACTGATAAAACAGTGAAAATGAGAACACAACATGATGATGTTATGTTAACTGCTAGAACAGATTGTTATGACAGTGCATCAGATAGTCGACCTCGATATGAAGATGTGTATTATTATGGGCTGGTTGATAAAATATTGTTATTGGATTACTACTCTAAAGGTCAAGTCACTATGATGAAATGTAAATGGTTTGATTCAATGACGCGACATGGTACATTTATTGATGATTGAGGATTTAGAGTTATTGACATGAGTCGATTTCTGCATACTGATGAACCATACATTTTGGCATCAATGGCAAAACAAGTGTTTTATGTGAAAGATCATCTGAAACCTGATTACGGTGTCATTAATGAAGTAATCCCAAGACATATTTTTCATGATGCTGGGGATGAAATTGTCACCATTGACGCCCCCATCGGTGTTATCCAAAATATTGTCTTTGATGACACAAATTGTCCCATTGTGAGAGATGATGTTGAACCTGAGGTAGTGGAGGGTAATATATAAAAGCAACCATATATATTCATAGTTCATTCAGTTTACATTGACGTGAGTTTCTCAGGTTGGTACGAATGTAATTACTATAATTTAGTTTTAGTTTGGAATGATATGTCTGTTTTAGTATTTTTTGGTTTTGTTTCATTTAATTATATTTATTTCAATTCAGAAAACTGGGTTTAAAATGTGGTTTTAAAAATTGTATAACTTGGTTGTAAATTATTGTTACTGAAAGATGTTATGACATTTTTTGTCTTCTTTGGATTCTAAGTTGTATGTATGATTTGTAAAAATTGTTGCTAAAAAATATTTATTTCATTCTCATACAGATTATGAAGAAAACTACAGAAGCTCGCAAGAAAAGATTATTTGATGTTGATCCTGTTAGACGCGAGCGTGAGTTGTCTTCAGTGAGTATAATAATTCTAATATTTATCTTCTGAATTACATATAATATGAAGTTCTTATTTTTGATCAAATTTATTTTAGGGATATATAACTTCAGAGATTCCTCTTCCTAGTATGGGACCTAGCAGGGATCCTCCTAGACCTAGGCGGAGCTCCCGTCTTACCACTCCCCACACTGACCCATCAGTGGACATCCCATCTACCACACATGTCTGCCCTCCACTTGAGACCTCTGGGATGTTCCCATACATGCTGTCATCATCATCCCATTTACCCTCTTTTTCCCATTCCATGTCCACGCCGACTCGACCGATGTTCTCACCTCCACAATTTCCATATCCATTCATGTATCCCCAGACCTACTATGCATATTCTGACATGTCTACACCACCTTCTTTTTCTACCATCCATCATACACATATTGAGTATGTTCCTTCAGTTTCCACTCCTGTTCATGAAGATCAGTCAGAGCATGCTGTGGAATAGATACTTCCTTCGGAGGATGCTGATCCAACACAGTCCACGGATGTCTCACAACCTATTCAGGAGCCTGCATCAGGTTTTTTTGTTATAAATGTTTCAAATTATGTCATTTCACTTTTGTCTTATTGTATTGTCACTTAACTCTTCTCTTTTCACCTATTCTGTTATTTAGTGGGATCTTCTAGTAGGTGACGTGGGCGCACTCGAATGCGGGATGCCTGGAATCGCGAAACTCAGATTATGGTGGATTACAATCCTCAAAATCAAATGGTAGGTAAAAATGCTAAGGAGTGTAGAAGTTTCATGGCTACTTTAGCCAAATATCATGATATCATTCCGGTGGAACCGGTCTCATGGAGACATATAAGTGCTGACATCAAGGATAGGGCATGGGCGCAGATATGGGTACGGAAATTTTATAAATTTATATTTATATTAGTAATGTATTTATATGACTTAACATTTTAGTTTTAGAGTCGATTTAACTTTCATAACGGTGAAGCTGCCAAAGCTTCTAGGTTGAGTGATCTTGGAGAGTATTGGCGGTCATACAAGTATGAGTTACATATTGGTTGGAGGAGCTGAGTGGGTATTGAGTTAGAGGGTGTACCCACAAACCCTGACTCTCCAAAAAGTCAATATCAAAAAATGATCACACATTGGAAGAATGAACAGTATAAGGTACTACCCATCTTTAATGGTTTTTATATAAAATTTAATTCTTATTACTTGTATTATTTTTTTGTTTCTAAGGAAGTGTCAGCGAAAAAAAAAACAAAGATGAAATGATATATCTACACACATTGGGGCGCACTACAATGCCCGATCATGAGAAGCGGCTGGTACGTTCAATCCAATTTTTTACATTTATCATATATGGTTGTAATCCAAATTTGTGCATTTCTCATATGCAACAAGCTGAATGGGGCATTGAAGGTCCTGTACCTCGTGCCAAATTATTCTTCTTCAGTAGGAAAAGAAAAGATGGAACTGCAGTTAATTCACAAACACAAGAAAAAATTGTAAGTTTTTTATATATATTTAAAACATTTATACGAAATTCATAATTTAATATGTGTATAATTTCAACAGTCTGCCTTGGAAGCCATGGATGAGGAAGCTGACAACTTAGGGCCAAATGATCATTTGAGTCAGGTGTTAGGTGTGGAGCATCCAGGAAGAGTCCATTGTAGACCAGGCAAAAACATTGTCCCCTCTAGTTATTGGTCATCATCAGACTCCTCTAATGCCTCTAAGGCCTCTGAGTTGGAAAGTACGCATGCTGAATTAGCTGCGACAAAGAAAATAGTATTAGAAGAGTGTGAAAAAAGTAATCTAATGAATGAACATTTCATGAAAGCTATGTCAATGTTGAGTCAGTCACTACCACCAGAGGTTGCTGCCACTTTTGATTCATGTATAGCATCAATGCGCTCTTTACATAATGCCTCGAGTGATTCCCATGAGGGTCCTAGTGGCGATGACGGTGGTGGCGATAGAGCTGGCGAGGATGTTGTTGATGCTGTTGTTGGTGATGAGATTGTTGCTGCTGCTGATGATGATGATGATGTTGCTGCTGGTGATGATGATGCTGATGATGTTTCTACTGATGATGATGATGCTGGACATGGGGATGACGATGATGGTGATGGGTGGGATATTAATCCCCTCCATTTTTGACTTAGCAGAGAGACTTGTGTTGGAGTTTTAATTTTTTTTGTATTGGTGGACTGCTTGTATGTGAATTTATTTATGCAATGAAATGAATTTTGGATTATGTTTTCATTGGGGGTGTTATTTGACAATTCTTTAGGTAATATTCACATCCCATTTTTGTTTTTATGGTTTGGTGTGTTAATTATTATCTCGCCATCTAATCTTGGCCTTAGCAGTGGAGGGGAGGCTTGGGATGGGGGGCTGCAGTGGAGGGTTGGGGGGGATGGGAGGGGAAGGTTGGGAGGGGGTGGGGGGGTGCAGTGGAGGGATGGGAAGGGGGGGCTGGGCAGTGGGGAGGGGCTGGGCAGGTGGGGAGGAGGAGGGGCTGGGCAGTGGGGAGGGAGGGGGAGGGGTTGGGCAGTGGGGAGGGGCTGGGCAGGGGGGGCTGGGCAGTGGGGAGGGAGGGGGAGGGGTTGGGCAGGGGGGGCTGGGTAGTGGGGAGGGAGGGGGAGGGGCTGGGCAGGTGGGGAGGGGGAGGGGTAGGGCAGTGGGGAGGGAGGGGGAGGGGTTGGGCAGGGGGGGCTGGGCAGTGGGGAGGGGCTGGGCAGGGGGGGCTGGGCAGTGGGGAGGGAGGGGGAGGGGCTGGGCAGGGGGGGCTAGGCAGTGGGGAGGGAGGGAGAGGGGTTGGGCAGTGGGGAAGGAGGGGGAGGGGCTGGGGGAGGAGCTGGAAACGGTGTAGACTTATCCACCATCGCTAAAGGTATGGTTTTACCACACCATTTTTTACATCATGACAAGTTTTATTTTTACTCAACTGCATCCTCAAATATCCAATTTAACCCCAGACTCATATTTTCATAATATGATGCAGTAGGACTTCAAGTGCTCCCAGAAATGAATTTGCAGCTGATTTAGTTGATTACCATGGCTCATTAGAGGATCGACCACTCCCAGGACATCACCTTTCTTCAGCGCCTTCTGAACAATCATTAATGGGGCACTGTCTTCCAGTTGAAGGTAAACACTTCTGGTTGCTATCATTAAACCTGACATTTCTGACTATTCATTGCAGCACAAATGCTCTGTTTCCTCTCTGTTTCCGGCCATAATTGGTATGTGGGATGCAGAGTGAATCAACATTCTGGAAGCTGAAAGTGTTCTTGAAGGGTGCACTAGAAACACAAAACAAGTGCAAGGGTGAGGTAGATGTTAACAAAACCGCCCAGAGCAGCCACTTAAATCGAATCTTTAATGATGTGTTGCTCACCCCGCAATAGGTATGTTCTCGTAATATCATTGAAATAATCTCCTAGACAATTTGCAGTATTTCCCTTCGCATAATACTTTTTCATATGTTATTACGCACTTCATCTTTTAAGATGAATATTGATTATTTTTATTTATATATTGCAGGTGACTCACTCTACACATGAAGAGATCAAGGGAATCCTGCACTAATAAGTGCCAGATCTCTACAACAGGTATGTTTTCCTAAAATTGTGGACTTAACCTCCCTACCATGCATCATTTTTCATTTGCATTTACACACTATATGAATGCAGGTTATTGGTCGTAAAATCATGGAGTTAACCTCCCTTTCATCCAACATATGAATGCAGGTGATATGTTTTCACTATTGACTCCACTGTATATTGATTTTTGTGGGTCATGTCTAAGAGTTTCTAGACATACTTTGATTTTTCTCATCCCAGCATAGCGATGAACTGAAATATTGGTGAATGTGCATGGGCTGATGGAATGAATGCCTTCGATTTACAAGCATGGAGAAGAAACTTAAGAGATGTGTATCATTTATGTCTCATCGAGGATTGATGGAGGTATTTTTTTCCCAACTAACTCTTCAACAGGATAGGATGTATGGAAGTTTATATTGTTTACAACTCAAGCAGTAAATGATATAGTGATAATCACATTCTTCATGAGTTTGACTGGTATTTCTTGTGTTATAATCTGTTTTGTATTACAGTGATTTGTATTACCTTAAATAAACATACCTTAAGGGAACATATTTAGTTGGACATCCGATTTTAGATTTGTTTTCTGTTATAATTTGTTCTGTAATACAGTGAGTTGTAGTACCTTATCAAAATTTTAGGATGTTTTCTAACAGTTACAGTACCTTACCTGGTTGGGTCAGCATCCAAATAAAACATGTCATGCATCTACATATTTCATGCAGGGAGATTCAGGGGGAGGGATGGGCAGTGGGGAGGGAGGGGGAGGGGCTGGGCCGGGGGGGAGGGGGAGGGGGGCTGGGCAGGGAAAGGGATGGGCAGGGGGGAGGGGGAGGGTGAGGGGGAGGGAGCTAGGCAGGGGGAGGGCTGTGCAGGGGGGAGGGATGGGCAGTGGGGAGGGAGGGGGAGGGGTTGGTCAGGGGGGAGGGGGAGGGCTGGGTAGGTGGAGGGCTGGGCAGGGGGGAGGGGGAGGGCTGGGCAGGGTGAGGGCTGGGCAGTGGGGAGGGATGGGGAGGGGCTGGGCAGTGGGGAGGGATGGGGAGGGGCTGGGCAGTGGGGAGGGATGGGGAGGGGCTGGGTAGTGGAGAGGGATGGGGAGGGGCTGGGCAGGGGGGGAGGGGGAGGGGGGCTGGGCAGGGAAAGGGCTGGGCTGGGGGGGAGGGGGAGGGGGAGGGGGGCTGGGAAGGGGGAGGGTTGTGCAGGGGGGGAGGGATGGGTAGTGGGGAGGGAGGGGGAGGGCTGGGCAGGTGGAGGGCTGGGCAGGGGGAGGGGGAGGGCTGGGCAGGGGGGAGAATGAGGGTTGGGCAGTGGGGAGGGATGGGGAGGGATGGGGAGGGCTAGGTAGGTGGAGGGCTTTTGTCTACGAGTCATCTTTTGAAAATGTATCTTCATTCTTTCTTCACTTCAACATATCTTCCAAATGTGCACCTTTCTTCATCTATCATCTTTTTGATTCACTTTATATTAGCATCAATAACTCATCTTGTAACTTTAGGACAATAAATTCTATAATGCTTCAACCGCTATGATGGGTTGAGTACTATAATTGATTACTCATCATCTAGGTGGGTTTAATATTAGTGTGTTGAGAAATTATTTTCTTTTGATGTCGATAATTATTACCTTGCACTTTAAATTACAATGCAAGAAAAGAGTGAGGTGTTACAAAAAGGAAACATATAAACACATCGACTATTGTACATATATTTCCAAATTCTCCCAAGTACTTGAAATCAGATTTCCCAAGAAAAGTCTTCATAAATTTAGAAGTCCAAATAGTCCTGAATATAGTTTTTGAGTCGACCAACAAATGCATCATCAAAGTATTTTTTTCATCATTTTCATGTTTGATACAATGAGGTTCACTCATATAGTCATAGAGTTGATGTTTGTGGTATTCATGTTAGAGGTTTATTTCGAAGTAATGAACATGAATTTTTTTTAGGTATTACTGGAAGATGAAGGTTCCACACCATGGTGGTAATGAACACACTATTTTAGAATAGACTTAACAGGCCTGTAGGTTAAAAATTTCTATCTTTCAGAAATAATATCAGTGGATTAAATTGGTGATCATGACTCGATATTTGGAGGGTGACATGATGATTCTATAGATATAAGAAATAGATATATTTCTCTTTCAAAAGAAGGAAGAAATCTCTTGGAATATACCAATAGAAATAGATCTCAAAGATACAAAGAGAGAACTAAGGATTTCCATATGTGGGATGAAAAGTTAGAGAAAGGAGATCTATGAGGTATTCTTATTGGAGTTTCATTGAGTTCATCATTAGATGAATGTAGAGCAGAATTGATACACCTATGTTGGTGTAAATTCATTCATTGTTAGTGAAGAGTAGGACAACAACAAGCATGGAGAAAGAGAGAACTAAAGATTTCCATATGTGGGATGGAAAGTTAGATAAAGGAGATCTAGGAGGTATTCCTATTAGAGATTCATTGAGTTCATCATTAGATGAACGTGGAGAAGAATTGATACACCTATGTTGGTGTAAATTCATTATTTGATAGTGAAGAGTCGGACAACAAGAATCATGGAGTTAGTGAGTAGTTTGAGTGTGTGAGAGTAGCGTGTTATTTATTTTCATGTCTAGAAAGATGGATTCTGCTGCTTTCCAATTTCCCAATTGAGCCAGTTCATTTATAAGGGCATTATAAGTCTTGATACATTGAGTAAACCCGGTCATGACCATTTCATCATAAATTTTGGCAGTGTTAATTGTATACCCACTGCATTCAGACACAAATCAAAATTCTTCCCACAATTAGTTTTAGATCCTCTATAAAAACCAGAATTTTGGTGAACGTCTGAATCTTCCATATTCATATTCAACATATTATTAATTAGCTATATTTTTTTCACTTTTTTTAGCAATTTCTATATTCAATTTAGTGCACTCCAAATTTCCTTAATCTGGATGGTCACTTGATTTTGCTAAAAACATGGTCTTATTGTTTTGATTTTTATTTTTTGACATAGTAGAAATTCCATTATATTTTTTCTTTTCATTTGGGATAGATCCTCACTACTTTCCATGATCCTTGACCAAAAATGATCTTTTATTATTCATGCAATTTCAGTATTGGATTTTATCGTACTTCATTCTTGTTATCATTTGCAATAAAGGTTCATAATTAGTTATTTTTATGTTCTTGCAGTTAGTATGAGGCAATACAGATGGTTACACAACCTTGGACATGAGGCAATATAAATGGTTAGTATTGTGTTGGTTTATAATATCCTAGATTTAACTTAGTCTTGTAGTAATCATTATTGATAATGTAAGTCAGTTTTGTTTTGGGAACTCCTGTGTG
This sequence comes from Viscum album, assembly GCA_963277665.1. Lineage (NCBI taxonomy): Eukaryota > Viridiplantae > Streptophyta > Magnoliopsida > Santalales > Viscaceae > Viscum > Viscum album. Next base: position 1,423,057,526 of record OY728156.1, on the reverse strand, counting down.
ACATGATTTTTCCTCCATTTTATTTTGATTCTAACACCGATGGGAATATTGAATTTGGATTAGTAATAACCTTAGTAAAATAGATAATGTCTTCTTTTTTTCATCATTTTAAGATATGCATCATTTTGGAATGATGGAATTTTATCACTTTTTCTCCATCCAAGTTGGAATTTTTAATTTTCCCACCACCATGATTGAAATCCATCTATTTTTTATTTTGGTTTCTATTGTTTTTAAGTGCAGGATGGTAGGAATAGGTGCAGGATGGTAGGAAGCTAGAAGTTGCAGAGGTGCAGGATGGTAAGCTAGAAGCTGCAGTTTCTGGGGTAAAATGTTTATACCCACGGTTTATTAAACCGTGGGTAATTCTGCTGTGCAATATGGGTATAGTTTGGGTGCTGGAAAACTGTATACCCACGGTTAACAAACCGTGGGTATAGATATATACCCACGGTTTGGTAAACCGTGGGTAATCTGAGTTTTTCTTGGGCAATGGCCACAGTTTTATAGGAACCGTGGGTATAGAGCTATTGCGACGCCACTCTAGCCCACAGTTCATGAAACCGTGGGTATAGCCTATACCCACGGTTTCATGGGCTATACCCATGGTTCTAAACCGTGGGTATAGGTGATATTTCCAGTAGTGATTCATCTCAATATTATTTTAATGAGGCATGTTTGATGTTATACAACTATTTATGTTTATGAGGTGTATATAATAACCCTTTTAAATTTTATACCATGGTTACTTATTAATTCATGATATTTAAATTTTAATTTCAAATTATTTCTTTTATGGTGGTTTTGATACAAAAGTTACCTAAGCGGTGAGGGCTTTACGTTACAATCTCATTTTTACAGGCATTATTTATGCTTAAATTTATGATGATGAAATTATATAATATATATGTCATAAACCTCATGAATTTTTTTATCCTTTTTTTATTTCTTTATATTATAGTTTTTCCTTTCATTTTTATCTCTTTAAGTACTTAATCTACCGAAAGAGTGTTTTTAAGGATAATGGACTCTGTTTTTCTATTCAATCAGGAATATTTTTCTTACATGTCCATATTTTATTTAAAATATCTTTATAATATTTTTATAATATTTTATAAATATTTATTAAATTCATTTTTATTGAATTTTTAATTTTTATAAAAAGGTTTAAAAGGAATATTCTTGTCATTTTCTGAACGAAGTACTTTTTATCAATGGTGTGAACATAATATTTATTTTAACATATTACAAATGAATGGATTTTCTTACCATCATGACCACTGTTTTATTTTAAGATTAATTTAAAATTTTCCATGGTTCTTCTAAAAATAAAATGGTTTCATTAATATATTGTAAATTTTTATATTTTAAATAAGTTATTTCAAAATGAAAAGGGTATTTTCCTTAAGAAAGGTTCTAGTAATATTTTAAAGGTATTTTCATCTATAAAAACATCCTTTGATGTTTATTATTATTTACTAGGGATATGATCCAATGTTTCTATATTTATTATTTATCTATATGGTTTATGATTGTAAAGATGAAATATTGAAGAAACTTGTTTTCTTTTCCATGGGTTAAACTATGATAAAATGATAAATGTTTTCTTGATATTTTGGAATACATATGAATTTATTATGATTATGTGATGGTTGTTTTTATTATATCCATTCAATGCATTGGTTAAAGATTAATTTTTTATGTGCTCAAAGGGTACATGATAGGTTATTCTAAGCTCAAAAAGGGTACACATGAGGTTGTCCCAAGCCTAAAGAAAGTGAACAGACGGTTTGAACAATCCTAATATGTGATGAATGACTTTTTGGGTAGCCTTGACATAATATTTCTATGATTATGATTATGCTGCATTTTATTATATTTTTTAATGGAATGATATTATGCTAATGATATTCTCTCATGGATCATGTTCTTGGATTCCTTTATGATTCATGTCTTATGAACTTCCAAGATTTATTACATGACTTGTGATTATGATCTATGAATTGATTTGATTGGTTTTAAAATGGAAATATCATGTTATCATACCCTTATACTCATGTTATGCTTAAATGATCATTGAAATCTCCTATATTTACTCTTACTAGAATTTGAGCTTACCCTTGATTATGTTTCCTTTTCCCCAGGATATGAAGAAAGGTTTTAAGTATGTGATTATCCACTGAAAGAGGCTAATATTAATTGTTTATATTATAATATTCATGTGCTTTATTAATCATAAATACCATTTTTAGTGCATTTCAAACTTTGAACATCATTTCACATTATGATTGTAAGTCCTTAAAATGCACTATTACATGGTACATTTTTGAACACCATATAAAATACCCAATGATCTTGATTTTATTTTAATATTTAATTTTAAGGTTTATTATTACATTGGGAACAATTCATAATTTTGGAGTACTTGAAGATTCACATCGAAAAACCACCAAAATGGGATTTCATGACAACACATTTTGGGAAAAGTAAACTGGATAGTAGCCCAATAAAGAGATTGTAGCGGCCATGATACAATCTCAATAATTATAAAACTTTAATTAAAGATGTAGGAAATCATATAGAAAATTTAATACAACATTGAAAAGAGAAAATACAGATTTTTTAATGGATTTCCAGGTGTCCCAAGTTGGAGATAAAATTCTGGACCAGATTCTGTGGCCCAGAAAAACAACCCACCATTTTACACATATCTTGTAAACCATAAAATATTTTGGGTGTAAACTTTAGAAAAAGTTAGGGGACATCTGAAGATTAATTTTCTTATTCTATGGACCACTCTAATTCAAACATATATATTCTCATTTAGGTGCCTCTGTTTTGTGTATGCAAGTTAGATGTCATTTCGGGTCAAGGTTGGAAAAGTCTAAATACCACAAACTTTCCACCACCCTAGGCCTACCATACTCAAGTGGGAAGACTTGGACTATTAGGGGATCGACCCAAGACTCTTGAAATTCCTAATTAAGTATTTGGTGGTGTAGGAGTTTAACATCTTTGATATTTGTTTCATTTTAATGTTATGCTGCCAATTTGATGTTGTAATCACATTTCTTCAATTGTAAGTTTCTTGAATTACCTTAGCTTCTTTATAAAAGTTATTAATCTTATTTTATTATATTATTCTTCTTATCACTTTGATATTGTTTCCTCAATGTGTGAACTTTTTCACACCAAACCTTGTGAAATTATTCACACAACGGTGGAGTGATCGTTTTCTTTTCATTATATTTTTCACTTCTTCAATTCCACCATCATGAGTCTATTTCTCGCTTCCATTGATAGAATAGCATCAATGGAGGGTTAACCCACTTATGGGTTTATCTAATGGAGTATAAATAGGCTTTATTGTATGTTATTTATCACTCAATTAATTTCTAATCACTTCTTTTAATTGATATTTTTATTTGACACATTTAAAACTTATTTGTCCTTGTTGAATTTTAAGCTCACACACTTCAAGTGCTAATACAAACCTTTACCTTGGATTGATAATAAATATGATCCTCCAAGTGTATAGGTGATTATTATTATGGTGTTTTTTTATTAAACTAGCAATTGATTAAGTTGTTTGATCTTCTTATAAACCCAAATCAAATATAATAAATTGTAATAGTTGAAAAAGGAATGCATTCAATACACCCCAAGTGATAACCTAGGATCAACTCATTATTTTAAACTGAATTCACTTAAGTCTATTATAGTTATCTTAAAACCATTTAAAATCAACCAAAGTTGGCCACTCCATATCCAAAAACAATCCATATAATGTATGTGTCTATAGATTACTTCTTAGGTCTCTGAGGATTCGACAACCCAAGCTAAACTATAAGGGACCGCTTAACCCTAAAAACTTGGGTAAATTTGGGCGAGAAAAAATTTTGGTGCCATTTCTAGGGACCCAAGTAAGTAATCTCAATACTAATTATATTCTCCCCAATTTATCTTTTCTCACCCCAAATTCTCTTATCTTTTCCTTTTCTATATTTTTTATTTATTTTGGCGCATGTCCGCCTACACCCGTGATAACTCAAACAGATTAGTTAGGGTGGAAAGTCCTGTGGTTGGGGAGTCAAGCAAACCTAGGGGTATTTTTCTATTAGATAAAAATATTCCTAATACTCCAGATTCAAAAATTGATCCAATTTCATTGTAGGTACTTCAAATAAATCAACTCATAAACTCAGGTGGGAACCAAAAATGGAAATCCAAATGAGGCTACCCCAAACTTGGGGAATGTTGTCGATCAAACCATGAATTACTACCTCACACCTTCCTGGTCCAATGCACATTCTTTCATTAGGCATGCTTCCCTAGGATAATCCCACTATGTTTTCAAACCTCATGTCCTAAACCGCCTTCCAACCTTCCATGGGATGGAGTTAGAAATGTCATACCTTCATGTCAAAGAGTTCAACGACATTATTAAAACCATGTTCCCACCACATCAACTTGAGTCAGATAAGATGAGGCTCTTTCATTTATCACTTAAGTATAGATCAAAGAATTGGTTAAAGAATATTATACCAAAATCAATCCATTCCTGGGACCAATTGCAAAAATAATTCTACAAAAAATACTTCTCCCATCACAAAACAATTTCACTTAAAAAGAGAATCCAAAAAAAATTTAAAAAAGAAGGGGAGTCATTATATGAAACATGGGAAAGATTTAAAGACACACTAAACATGGTACCTCACCATGGATTTTCAATTATAGAATAAGTTTGAATTTTACATTCAGGGTTGGGTCTGGGAAACAAACAATTCATTGATATGATGTGTAATGGAACCTTCAAAAACAAATCCCCAAATGATGCTTATGAGTATCTAGAAGGAATGACCAAACAAAACCAAATATGGGGGAAATTACCTTACAAAGAGAAGCCACCCAAATATAGTGGAATTCACACACTTAGGGAGGATTAAGTCCTTAGGAAGAAACTTTCTGCACTCACTAGGAAGGTCGAGGAGATCAATCTTAGGAAGGTCGATGAAATTCAAACTGTTGACCCTGTTTACACAATTTGTGAATAACATGACCACAAGACTGAAAAATGACCAACCATCCCTTCTATTAAAGATGTTCTTCTAGGAGGACCACCATCAGAGGTAAATGCTCTGAAATTTTAGAATCCACAATACAAAAACACTTTCAATCCAAGGTACAATGACTGTCCAGGATTCTATTGGAAAGATAGCCAACAACCTAACCAACAACCTAGTAAGCCACAAGGACCAAACCTCTACCCTCTACAAAATTTTCAAAACCATATCCAGTTCCAACCAAAACTAGTACAATACCAACACCCTATTATCCAATACCAACAAACCATACAACAACCCATGCAACAACCAACCCAACAACCAAAGTATCCTCCTAGGATAAACCAACCAGCACAAGTCCCTACTCAATATGCCCCTCTTCTAATACTTGATCAGTTTTGTAAACAAATGGAGAAAATAAACACATAATTCTCATCTCTTAATCATGAACTACAAACCATTAAAACCGAGAAGGCACTCATTTCTACTCAGGTGGTACCATCCTCAAATTTAAGGGGAGAATCCATTTACACACAAACCTCTCATGAAGAACTAAAAGTAGTGATTGTTTTAAGAAGTGGGAAATCCATTGAGAATCCTAAAAAAACCATTCCAGAACCATTAAAATCTTTAACAATGCATGAAAATGATGAAGAAACACCCACAGATTCTGAAAAACCCAATGAGAATGTGAAGGAACTACAACTAGACCAAACAATCAAACAACCTGACCTATTCCCTTAATGCATGAGAGGAAAATCTAAACCATGACTGAAGGAAACTTTGAGGGAAATATTCTCTCGAGTTAAGTTGAACATTCCACTTCTCTATGCAATCCAAACCATTCCTTCCAACTCAAAGTACCTTAAGGACTTTTTTCACTTTTAAAAGGAAATTTTCACATAAAAACCAATTCCTTTTGGATAATAATGTGAGTACCACCATTTAAGGGACCATTCCTCCAAAGTTGAAAGATCCAGGATGTCCATACGTCAATGTTGAGTTAGGAGAGAACAAAGTTTTCAAATCCCATTGTGATCTGGGAGCCAGTGTGAACCTCATTCCTTATGCCATGTATTGTCATTAAGGGCTTAAAGAAATCCAACCCACATCTGTCACTCTTTAACTTATTGATCTTAGTGTTTGAGTTCTTAATGAGATCTTAAAGGATGTTTTGGTGAAAGTTGAAAATTTCATTTACCCAGCTAACTTCATTTTCCTTGAAAATCACCCAAGATAGGGTCCTAGGGATCAAACCCCAATCATCCTTGGTCATCCCTTCCTTTCAACAATCAACTCTATTATCCGAGTCCAAAATGGGAACATGACCATCACCTTTGGAAACATGAGTCAAGAATTGAACATCTACAATGAAAACTCTCAAATTGAGGATGATGAAGAGATCCATGAGGATAATTGGATTCGTAGTGTTGATAGTGAACTCATGGAACATCAATGGATTATTGAAGGATGTTTAAGTTAAGAAGAGATTGATTTTCTTTGTTCACGTGAGGGAAATTTTTCTCCTTGGTTTTGAATCTCTTTCAGATAGCTCTATTGATGATTTTATTGAATCACCAATCAATGATACCATTATTGAAATCAATCAAATTTATTATATACCCATTCATGACACCGATTTTGACAATTTAGTGGATGAAAATTCTATTCACAAGGAACAAATTCTGTCAAGAAATATGAACAAAGAAACTAAGTTCAATACAAAGTCCCATCCTTTCTTAGAAAGTGATAACCAATCTTATCTCAAATATAAGTTCTTACCTTAATCACTCAAGTATTCATTTTTAGGGGACAATTGAGCCTTTCCTGTTGTCATTTCTTCCTCTCTTGAAGACAATCAAGTGATGATGCTTCTGTATGTCCTAATAAAGCATAAGAAAGCAATTGGATGGACCCTTTCTAATATTCCTAGGATTATCCCACTCATTGGAACTCATAGGATTGTTCTTGAATCTAAAACCAAACCATGTCATCAACCTCCGTGGGTACTCAATCCAAATATTATGGATGTGGTAAGGAAATGACTTCTTAAGTTTTTGAAAGTAGGTATCATCTACCCCATTGCTGAGAGTGAGTGGGTAAGCCCAATTCAAGTTATCCCAAAGATAACTAGAATCACTATGATCACCAATAAGGATGGTGACCTTCTCCCCACAAGGGTGAGTAGTGGATGGAGAGTCTATATTGACTATAGGAAGCTCAAATATTTTACCAAGAAATACCATTTCCCCTTTCCCTTTATTGATCAATTCCTCGAGCGAGTGGCATGTCATCAATTATATTTCATCCTAGATGGATTCTCTGGGTATAATCAAATTGATTTCTCCTTATAGGATCAAGGAAAAACAACCTTCACTTTTCCATTCAGCACATTTTCCTTCAAGTTCATTCCCTTTGGTTTATGTAATGCCCCAAGTACCTTCCAACGGTGCATGATCGGAATCTTCTCGAACATGGTGGGGGGTTATTTAGAGGTCTTCATGGATAAATTCTCCATACTTGGGGATACTTTTGAGGGATGCCTTCTAAATGTTGAAAGGGTTTTTTCAAGATGTGAGGATAATAATCTCATCCTAAATTGGAAAAAATTCCATTTCATTGTAAGGGAAGAACTTTTTCTAGGCCATCTGGTCTCTGGTAGAGGGATTGAAGTTGATAAGGCTAAGGTCAACATCATACACTACCTTACCTATACTAAAGTTATTAAGGAAGTGAGGTTCTTATTAGGACATGTTGGTTTCTATAGAAGGTTAATTAGTAATTCCATCTCTATTTCTCGACCACTTTGTGCTCTATTAGTGAAAGATGCTCCATTTTTATGGAAAGAAAGCTGTGAGGAATCATTATTTACACTCAAGTCATCTATTATCTCTACACCTATCATGAAATATCCAAATTTGAAACTTTATTTTGAGCTCATGTGTGATACGAGTGACTTCGCTGTAGAAGAAGTCTTAGGACAATGGTGTAAGAAAACTCCATGTGTCATTTCTTATACAAGAAAATATTTAAATGATGAACAAATCAACTACACCACCATTGAGAAAGAGTTTCTTATTGTTGTATTTTCCTTAAAAAAATTAGGTCTTATCTCTTAGGATCACCCATCATTGTCTTCATCGACCATTCATCCTTGAAATGCCTTTTACAAAAATGAGATGCCAAGGCTAGATTGATTAGGTGGGTCCTTATTCTTCAAGAGTTCAATTTAACCATTAAGGGTAAAAAGGGTGTTGAAAATGTTGTATATAATCACCTCTCTATGATGGAATTCAAAGACAACTCATATCGCCTTTATCTATCTGATTCATTTCTTGACGAGTACCTATATTTTGTGAGTGATTTCCCATGGTATGTTGACATAGAAAACCATTTGGTGAGGGGTGACAAGCCAAAATTCATAGGGATCCAATCTAAGAGGAAATTCCTTTTTGATTTCAAACACTTTGTGTTTTATGATCTTTACCTCTTTAAGTTCTTTCCTAATCAAATCATTGGAATATGTGTTCTCGAGTCTGAGCGAGAGTCCATTCTAAAATTTTGTCATGGAGAGGCTTGTGGATGCCACTTTTCCGCGAATAAAACCAATAAAAAGGTAATTAAAAGTGGTTTCTACTATCCTAACCTCATTAAGGATTCCTTAAAATTATTCAAAATTTGTCCTCTGTGTCAAAAATTAGGATCCATTACCAAAAGGAATCAAATCCCCCCTCACTCCCATTCTAGTTGTCGAAATATTTGATTGTTGGGGAATTAATTTCATGGGACCCTTACCAAAATCTAGGGGATACCTCTAAATCCTCTTAGCAGTTGATTATGTCTCAAAATGGGTTGAGGACATTACCACCAAGTCTAATGACCATCATGTTGTGATTCAATTTCTGAAAGACCACATATTTTCTCGATTTGAAATTCCTAGGGCTATAATCAGTGATCGAGGAACCCATTTCTACAACCACCCATTCTCTTCACTCATGTCAAAGTATGGGATTTCTTATAAAGTTTTCACTATGTACCATCCTCAAACCAGTGGTCAAGCTGAGTTAGCGAATAAGAAGATTAAGTAAATTCATAAAAAAATTGCCAATCCCTCAAGGAAATATTAGTCTAAGAAACTCTTGGATGCCCTTTGGGCATATCATACAACATTCAAAACCATCCTAGTAATGTCACAATATAGGTTGGTTTATGGAAAATCATCCCATTTACCTATTGAAATTGAGCATAAGTCATTTTGGGAAATCAAATAAATGAATTTTGACATTTCTTTGGCTGAAGTAAAGAGGAAATTAGATCATAATGAACCTAAGGAACTTAGGATGGAGGATTATGAAAATTCAAGGATAAATAAAGCTAGAGGTCAATCCTAAAAATCTAAGAAACTCAAAGTTAAACACTTTGAACCAGGAAAATTCATGCTCTTGTATAGTTCAAAACTTCATTTACACCCAGGAAAGTTGAGGTCCATATATAGTTCATAAGGTGTACCTCCATGGGGCTGTAGAAATTTAAGATCCCACCAATGTTCAAACCTTTAAAGTTAATGGTCATAGAGTCAAACCATTCATTGAACCATTCCAAAAACATGAAGTTGATGAATTCTTGTTTGAACCAACCTTAGATGAGGAAAATAATTAAACAATTTGGGGTCTAATTCGAGCTAGAGATGTTAAACAAAAGCACTTTATAGGAGGTAACATGTGGTTTTCAGGGTTCCAATAATTGTGAATCATATTTATTTTTCAAATAATATTAATAAATCAATTTGATATTTAAAAAATATATACTTAATCAATCAACTCTGAATATGATAGTACCTTATACTATTGACATGTTCTTATATTATGAGTATGGATGGGTATGAAATTCATCCATGTAAAGTGGTGTGATCTCTGGGTAATACCTTACCCAGAAATTTAAAAAGAATAAAATGTATCATCAGTTTATTTTATTTTATTTTTATGTGTTTATAGGTTAAAATAAAAATACAAAAAAAATTAAAAAAAATTAAAATTACATGTCATAGGTCATGGGGAAAACCTAGTCACAATCGGCGAAGCCATGGGGACTCGAATCCGAGACTGAAGGGAGACAAGGGAGTGCGCCTACTACTAACCTACAGCTTATAGTGTTTTATTATTCTATTTTATTTATATATATACTTATATTTTGAAATTAATATATCTATATATATAAAAATATATTATTCTAATTTTTACTTGTTCCTAGTATCAGTCTTTGTTATGCTTAAATAAATAGGTGTGTTTTTTCATTTCCTTTTGTTTTTGTTTATTTAAAGGGACCTCAAGGGGTTTCCATTGTGTTCCAATTTTGTTGGTGTTTGATATTCAGGGGATGCTGAGATGATGGATTTTTCAGACAAATAACATATATATAAACACAACTATCATCATTGATGAGGCTTCTCCGAGTGACATGAAGATCAAGGGATTAAAATGGAGTAGCAAGAACTTCAAATTCAACCACTAGGTGACTTCATTCCATGATCCTCATTTTCAATTTCCTTTTGAACTCCCGTTCTCTTCCTCTACCCCATTCTAAATTTTATTTTCTTAAAACACTGGGGACAATGTTATTTTAAGTTGGTGTGGGAGATGAAATAAAAATAATGCTTTTGTTTGCAAAAAAAATTGTTTTTGTGTGCAAATAAATTATTTGAAAGAAAAGTGTACCTTAATGGAAGGAAAAGTTCCTTTAACCTTGAACATGATAATATAAATTACATACTTTGAAATTGAATATCAAATAATTTTTCATGCCTTGATTCTGATTTTAATGCAATTTTAAGTTCATGTGCATAGATTTTGGAAAGTGTGGTTGTCCAATATGATTTTTTACCATTTATATTTTCATTCATTTAATAACAAAAAAAACACAATGCACATCCTCTGAATTGTGGGGTATTAGTTTGAGTTAATGGGGTCCCCAAAGTAAATAGAATATGTTTGGTGATCATTTCAATTTTAATATGAGTATTCAATAAAAAATAAAAAAACAATAAATTTTCACGTAGAGCAATAAAATGACCTAATGTGTGGCTTTCAGAACTTGGAGATCTTGATTCCATAGTTGTCTGGCCCGGAGTTAGTAATTTTATATCTATTTGTGGTAATTTGACTTTGTTAGGTCCACTAGGCTGAATACCCTGAGAGGGGGGGTGAATCAGGGTATAACTAATTAAAAATTAAAGCCCGTTCTGATCTTGTTTCGCTGTTAAGAAAAACACTCTTCTCTCTCTTTCCTGCTGCACAATATAAACAGAAAGTAAAGCAAGCACGGGACACAGCAATTTTACTTGGTTCACCGCTAAGGGCTACGTCCAAGGAGCATACACCGATAGGTTGCCGGTCGTACCAAGTCCACTAAACTTCACTAGCTGTGGATTACAATGTTCGGGCTAGATCACTTCTATGCCCAAGCTCACTGCCTATACAATGTTTAGGGTCAGCTCACTGCTTTCCCAAGGGTCACTCCCTGTCTCTCTCTCTCTGGCTCACTGCCGGTGGAGAGGATCACCTTCTTCCTCTTCCTAAGCTCACTGCTCTTGGAAGGAATCCACTCACAGTTTATAGACCTGTAGGTCTCTTCATTTGCATGAATGAATGCATCTTCCTCTATGTGTAGATGCTCTGTTGAAGTACAACTTTCACCTGAAGATGAATATCTCTTTGCACCGAAGGTATCGTGCAAACTTCCAGCTTCCACGCAGTCCAAAAAACACTGCTGGAACAAACCTTACTTGGCGCGCAAGTCTACCTCGGCACGCAAGTATCGGCGCGCAAGTCACAACGGGCGTGCAAGTCCTCCTCTGACACTTGCGCGACACAAGCTTCCTCAACTCCAAACTTGTGCGACTCTCTTCCTTTTACGCCCAAACCAATATTGGCGTGCAACTGCCAACCGGCGCGCAACTTCTAACACCGGCGCACAACTTCAACCACTGGCGCGCAACTTCACCTGCGCGACCCACACTCACCACTTGCGCGACCACCACACCTGTGTGACGGGAGCTCTGATTTCTCAAAGTGTTGAACTCCGTTGAGAATGAAGAGGGGTGGTTCAGTATTTATAGGCAATCTGACCACCCAGCGCGACGGCGCGCAAGTCACCTGCGCGACCCAGTTTCGACGCGCAAGTCTTCTGTCCTTTTGGACACTTGCATGACCAACTCCCAAACTTGCGCGAACCTACTTCCTTTGCCATATTTTGATCTTCTGATCTTGAAAAAAATATGGCGTTCAAGTTTCCTATTCTCCAATTTTTCGGCGCGCAAGTCCCTTTTCCAAAAACACTTTTCTTCATCTGCCGATTTTCAGGCCCAAAAATTTGGCAAACACTGGAAAACGGCGCCACCTTGTATCTGTTCTTTTGTACCGCCTCCAGATCATCCATTCCTTTTATCGACGTTCTTGAATCAAACATGGATCATTGACCTCAGCTCTTGAACTCGACATTCCACCATGAAATCCTCTTTGTCAACAAGTTTGTATGTCATTGTTTTTATTTGTCAACAATCACTACTCAGATGTCCACTTTGTCAACAAACACAATCACCTCAAAAATGCTTCAATGATACCTTGAGGGATTTTTGCCCAATAGACTTTGTTTTTGACTAATTTAACTCTAGATGATTCTTGAGTATGTGGGCTTCACTTGGTGCCCTAAGGTCTTTGAGCCTATGAGTCATCGGCAAAGTCTCGCTACATGGGTTGACTCTATTTGTAACACCCCGAGCTTCCACGATACGCTTCTCTTTCAATAATGCAATAACTGGCATTGTACGCAAGTTCGAGATTCTAACACACTACGACCAATCAAAGTAGCAGTTATGAATAGTAATACCCACTTTTTGAAATTATATAAATTTTATATTTCAAAATGGACTTCATTTTTGTATTTGGAATATCGAAATTATCCAAAGTTGAATTTTTTGTAATTTTCTGAAAACTTCCAATTTTTTATGAATAGTGAAAAATACTTAAAAACAACTTTTTAATCAAAATAATTAATGGTGATAAATTATACTATTGAGTGGTTTTAAAGTATAATTAGAATATATTTTTACCATTTTATCCAATGGTGGTCATTAGAATTAATTTCACTTTGAAATTGGACATAAACAATTGTCAATCTTTTGATATATATTGTTTCTTAAAAACACGCTATTTGTTGTGACAGCGGGAATTAATTATAAAATTAATTAATGAAACTTATATGTTGGGAATTTTGTAAAATAGAAATCATTTTTTAATTCAGAATATCAATTATATCTTAGGGTGAAATTTTGGCATTGTTCTGAAAAACTTCAATTTTTTATGAATAGTGAAACCACTAAGTGGTAGTTAAAAAACTGATTTTTCGTTTAAATGAAACATTACCACTTCTATGATTTTATTTTCAAAAATCTAACATACATGGTTGTCATTAGGAAGTAAAATGTGGTTCAATGGAATTACAATAATTTTTTGGTGAACAGTAACTTTTAAGTTTAATTAATCGCGATTAAAGGTAATTAGTGAAATTTAAGGTAAATATAATGTTATAATAATAGGAAATGACCTTTACACTTGTACTACCACTATTGGATGTGTCATGGCCGACCAAGACAATCCATGGGTCAACTTGGGGACCCCATGGAGCCACTTTGGTATGAAAATGACATAAATAACTTTTATTTAAAGTTAAAATAAAAATGTCACAAACATAAGTTGTTTTACTAAAACAATTTTTAAATGGGGTTATACAAGTCATATTTTTAACTATAAATATTCATTAGAAATCTAAAAAGATTCCCTACATCATGATATTTTTTTTTATAATTTTTAGACATTAAATAAATTAAATTAATTATGACAACATGATGATGCAGCGATTACCTCATTAATTAACGATTTAAATAAAATGAAAAGATAATGTAAAATCTAAGCATTACACTTGTCCAAAGCCTATTGGATGAGTAGATTTAGAACCCTTATCACCTTATCCTTTAATTATATAAGTGTGGGACCTTTAAAATCTGAAACTCATTATATAATAAAGTAACCTTTCATTACTTTCCAAGAGTGCCCCTCCTCTCCACTTATAAAAGGCCCCCACCACTACCACCTTACTCACACTTTCAAGCCATTTGGCTTGGCCAACCTCTGCCCAAATACTCTCCCAACTTCCCTCTATTACTCCTAGAAGCCTCACTTTGGGCAGAACTCTTCCCAAGGAAGCCTTTGGCTCAAATCAAAAAGAGTTACCCGATTTTAAGGTAATGTCTTCTCTTATGTTATTTTGTTATATTTTTCTTCTCCAACCCCCTATACTCTTTTTATTCATTTCTTTTGTAACAACACCAGTATCCTCAATATACTAGGATGTTTTTATAAGAAGTATTATAGCTACACTTACACACACCTACATCTAATGGTTAAAGAACATATTGTTTCTGTGGATGGCGAATTTCTACCTCACGAAACAATGATTGTTCAATATTCTTTTAACACCTCTAATGGTGGCCATTTTGATGAAACTATTTTCATATATGCTATATATATTATGTTTATGTTTTCCTTATGCTTCTTTATTTCTCATTTGTGTCATACTTTATGATTTCCATTATGGGTAAACGCAATAATTTCATTTTAGGAAGTGCGGACTACCGCCCCCTCAAAGTGATTTGAATTGTTAATGCCATATGTGGGATATATAAAGGATGGAGTAAATGATATTATATATGATATTATACTGGAATTATAATATACCTTTATATCATTATGATTTCATTCCATTAAATATTAAATAGAAATGAAAGTAGTGTTCATGCGTACGTACGACTTACCGTCTCCATGAACAGTGCATTTCATTTCTTACCTCTAAATGTTATGTAATATTATGAATGAATGTATATAATGGATATATATGATATATATGATATCTACAACATGAATATAATTCTGGATATAATGGATATTTCACCACATGAACAACTTGTAATTATAAGAAGTTTATTTTTGACTCAAGTACCAAAGATTGACAAAATGACCGTTATTAACTTAAATAATTACATAATGTTCATAACATAGTAATAAGTGATATAAAAGGAATAATGAACATGAAAAATGTTCTTAAGCAAATAGAAATTAACTCTAGTTTATTATTCAGGAGGTTAAATAACGGTCGAGTCAAGTCAGACACGAGGTAAGGGAACTTCTTAACCCAATTTCCATTCTTTGGGTTAATCTCCTACGTTCAAATTATGTCATGATATTATTATGTACTATCTTGTATTTGTACTTTCTTTATGTTTAAATATAGTTAATACACATAATAGATCTATTTTATTTAAAAAAAATGATCTTTGTGAGGGACTTCGTCTCAATCTCCTTTCATTGAGGCATATTTGGTTTTATACACAACTTTATTTTATACGGTGTATAAACCCCTTTGACTTTTACATTTATTCAAAATGAATATTTTTATAAGAAGTGTTTTACTAAACGAAAAAAAGGAATGTTTTTCTTGTCGTACGTATGCGGTGACAACGACTTCCCCGCCGCCATGGCCATTATTTGGGTTTCGGCTTCTTCTACAAGCCATAACTTTTTTTTAAATGAAAAATAAATACAAAGTTTTAATTTTCCTTTATTTTGGTATTGAAAATGGTTTTGAAAGTTTTTTTATTATATCAATGTGTTGTATTGATATCTTGTGATTGAAATGTGGAAATGTTATGTTTCCTTTATGCATGTTTATGTGATACGATTATGTTATGGTTTATGATATGTTTAAACCTATTCATATGAGGAATGCATTGGACTTAATAAGTGACGGGTGGAGCCCGCTATAGCTCCTTGATGCATCGGCAGGTCTCATGAGACAAACTAGTGTCTTGGCACGAGGCCTTGACAAAATCTTATTTGTGGTCTTGGCATGAGGCCTTGACTACGTGGTTATGATAGTCTGGAATTATGCATTCCATCATTATGAAAATGGTTATTGATATTGCATGGGATTATTCGACTAGTAGAATATCCATGTGAGTAAGTAAATGGCATTATTTAATTTTATTTTTGCCATATTATGCTGAAGTTCATGTTTATAAAGGCTTTTGTTTTAGTTATACATTGTCTTAAATGTTAATGTTTATTTATGAAATCTTCCGCTATATTGTTATCCTAATTGAGCATCTGAGCTCACCCCTTTCAATGTTTTAATATTTTCCAGGATGTGAAGAAGTATTTTATGAATGACCTGCAGGGATTGTAAGAAGAGGATATGAGTGTGGTCTATGGAGACTTTGTTATTGTAGTTTTTCACTTTATGATGTAATGTAACATTTATGAATGTATCTAATGTTTCCAAGGCTACTAAACTAATCGGTCTTTCGAGACTTGATCTGCCAATGTTACGAAGTAATGCACCGACTCTGGGTAGCTGGGGATGGGGCGTTACAGTTGGTATCAGAGGCAGTTTAGTACTAACCTTGAAATCTAGATTTAGATAAAATCTGATTAGAGCACATAGCCTGAAGATAGACTTTAAGGATTAGTATAGAATAACATCCTATAATTTTGGTATTATAGAGATTTTGTGAGTTTTCCGAGCAATACATCCCTGTTTGGATACGAGCAGGTAGAGGCGGATCTGGCACAGATGTACCTACGGGTAAAACCCAAAAACACCGCTTTGAGCTAGACTCGAATGGGAACTGGTGCACGACAACGGACCTTGCTGCACTCTTGGTTACGACACTCCCGGGGGATATACTTAGGATAATTCTTGTTTTATTTACAAACCACTATGAAGGGTTATGAGTATATACTTCCTCAAAGAAAACATTTTTATGATTATGGATTATATCCATAAACCGTTCAATTTACATTAAGTATTTTACAATTTTGGAATTATTCATTGCAATTCATAAACTAACCTAGTTTATTCCATTGTATAGAAATGGTGCCCAGTGGAAGGAATGTGAACTCCAGCAATACGTATGATCCAAAGCGTAAGAAGGATCATATCTTTCACGGTATTAAGCCAACATTTAGAAGGGAAATAATCTCCCATGTGTTCTCAACATATGAAGAAATAGTATCATGTGTTAATAAGATAAGTAAATAATTCTATGAGTCTTATGGATTTGAAGGGATGAAAGAGAAGAAATAGATGGAAAAGAGAATTATGGATAAAGGGATGAGGGAAAAGAAGAATTTTCCAATATGTGATAACTGTGGGAAGAAACACCTTGGAACTTGCCTGAAGGGAATGGGAGTGTGTTATAAGTGTGGAGAAAAAGGATACCAAGTGCGTGACTGCAAGGGTAAGAAAAAGGTTTCAAATGTACAATGATTCATCTGCAAGGAGTGGGGACACTACGCAAACCAATGTCCAAATCATCAGAGTGTGCCCCAAATGATGTTATTGGATAATAATCAAGTTATGATACTACCAAATATGAGGCGGAATGATTAGATTTCTTATGTTGTTATTAAAGAATTTTGTAATTTGAGTTTTGTATCAATGATGTACTGGTTATAATAATTATGGAGTATATAAGGATTATACTGCAGTACTATTTCATCAAGGACTTGAGATTGTGTGGAACCAAGAAAAGTGGCTCCACAGTAGGTTAAATTTTTGGAAAATATATGGTTGAGAAAAAGATAAACCATAATATGGTTCTGATACCGAGATAGTGATTTTGGAATAAGACATGATTGATTTGGATAAATTATATTGGATATTCTTAACTTCCTTGAAACTGATTGATGATTTGTATACATTTTTGGACAGAAGGAGTATATCTAGTATTCTATAAGGAATAAGGGATCATGGTAATTCATGATGTTGCAGTGTTTTAAAAGAATACATGATGAAGGTGTTCACATGTTGTTACACGAAAAAAAGAGGATCTTCATTATGTTTACCTTCCTCATAAAATTTGGACTGTGAGTTGGACAGAAGTATTTTGGATAAATATAAAGGTTGGAATGGATTAAGTTGAACCTTGGACAATAATATTTAAGGTTAAAACATTTCTGAATATTATTTTTGGAATATTATAATAGTTTTAGAAAAAGGACAACCTTCAGGTTGGGCGATAACCCGTCGCTTCGGACAAAGCTGCAGGAATCGAACCCACAACCATATTGTGACAGGCCTTTATGACCTACCACTAGAATATAGGAAGTCCCTGGTTATTACAAAATAGTTTTTGTAATCTAAATGGTATGTGTTAATATTTTGAACCTTATACAATTAGGATAAATAAAATATTTTTGAGTTTTATTACCTTTTAGAGTGAAAGATGGGTTTGTGGTAAAAATTTATTAAAGAATGAAAGTCTACATAACAAGTATGTATATTCCCTTACATTATTAGTAAATATCCTAAATAAATTCCTCAACTTTATAAAACGTCACTTAAAACAAAAACGTTGCCGGTTAACTTTTCCAACTGAGGATTCAATGACCGTTTAACCAATCACAAGTTTGTGATTTTCTTATGGTTAACTTTCTCCTAATCCAGTGTTCTACAACTCTCCATCAGACCTTGATGGTTTTTTTTCTTCCATATCTATATTTTCATAGAATCCTAATATGGGCTATCTCGGGTGACCTTTGTACTTATCTTTCTTTCTTTTAAAGTTATATTTTTATTAACCTTATTTCCAATGTGGGTTTTCCACAAAGGTATTTTCTATTTTCAACCTTTTATTTTCAAATAAAAATTTCAAATTGCGAGGACGCAATTTATTGAAGGAGGGGAGAATTTGACACCCCAAGCTTCCACGATACGCTTCTCTTTCAATAATGCAATAGCTGACATTGTACGCAAGTTCGAGATTCTAACACATTACGACCAATAAAAGTAGCAGTTATGAATAGTAATACCCACTTTTTGAAATTATATAAATTTTATATTTCAAAATGGACATCATTTTTGTATTCGGAATATCAATTATAGCTTAGGGTGAAATTTTGGCATTGTTCTGAAAAATTTCAATTTTTGATGAATAGTGAAACCACTAAGTGGTAGTTAAAAAACTGATTTTTCGTTTAAATGAAACATTACCACTTCTTTGATTTTATTTTCAAAAATCCTACATACATGGTTGTAATTAGGAAGTAAAATGTGGTTCAATGGGATTAAAATAATTTTTTGGTAAATAGTAACTTTTAAGTTTAATTAATCGCGATTAATGGTAATTAGTGAAATTTAAGGTAAATATAATGTTATAATAATAGGAAATGACCTTTACACTTGTCCTGCCACTATTAGATGTGTCATGGACGACCAAGACAATCCATGGGTCAACTTGGGGACCCCATGGAGCCACTTTGGTAGGAAAATGACATAAATAACTTTTATTTAAAGTTAAAATAAAAATGTCACAAACATAAGTTGTTTTACTAAAACAATTTTTAAATGGGGTTATACAAGTCATATTTTTTACTATAAATATTAATTAGAAAGATAAAAAGATTACCTACATTATGATATTTGTTTTATAATTTTTAGACATTAAATAATTTAAATTAATTATGACACCATGATGATGCAGCGATTTCCTCATTAATTAACGATTTAAATAAAATGAAAAGATAATGTAAAATCTAAGCATTACACTTGTCCAAAGCCTATTGGATGAGTAGATTTTGAACCCTTATCACCTTATCCTTGAATTATATAAGTGTGGGACCTTTAAAATCCGAAAATCATTATATAATAAAGTAACATTTCATTACTTTCCAAGAGTGCCCCTCCTCTCCACTTATAAAAGGCCCCCACCACTACCACCTTACTCACACTTTCAATCCATTTGGCTCGGCCAAACTCTGCCCAAATACTCTCCCAACTTCCCTCTCTTACTCCTATAATCCTCAATTTGGTAAGAACTCTTCCCAAGGAAGCCTTTGGCTCAAATCAAAAAGAGTTACCCGATTTTAAGATAATGTCTTCTCTTATGTTATTTTGTTTTATTTTTCTTCTCCAACCCCCTATACTCTTTTTATTCATTTATTTTGTAACAACACCAGTATCCTAAATATACTAGGATGCTTTTATAAGAAGGATTCTAGCTACACTTACACACACCTACATCTAAGGGTTAATGAACATACTGTTTCTGTGGATGGCGAATTTCTACCTCACGAAACGATGATTGTTCAATATTCTTTTAACACCTCTAATGGTGGCCATTTTCATGACACTATTTTCATATATTCTATATATATTATGTTTATGTTTTCCTTATGCTTCTTTATTTCTCATTTTTGGCATACTTTATGATTTCCATTATGGGTAAACGTGATAATTTCATTTTAGGAAGTGCGGACTACCGCCCCCTCAAAGTGATTTGAATCGTTAATGCCATATGTGGGATGTATAAAGGATGGAGTAAATGATATTATATATGATATTATACTGGAATTATAATATACCTTTATATCATTATGATTTAATTCCATTAAATATTAAATATAAATGAAAGTAGCGTTCATGCGTACGTACGGCTTACCGTCTCCATGAACGGTGCATTTCATTTCTTACCTCTAAATGTTATATAATATTATGAATGAATGTATATAATGGATATATATGATATATATGATATCTAAAACATGAATATAATTCTGGATATAATGGATATTTCACCACATGAACAACTTTTAATTATAAGAAGTTTATTTTTGACTCAAGTACCAAAGATTGACAAAATGACCGTTATTAACTTAAATAATTACATAATGTTCATAACATGGTAATAAGTGATATAAAAGGAATAATGAACATGAAAAATGTTCTTAAGAAAATAGAAATTAACTCTAGTTTATTATTCAGGAGGTTAAATAACGGTCGAGTCAAGTCAGACACGAGGTAAGGGAACTTCTTAACCCAATTTCCATTCTTTGGGTTAATCTCCTACGTTCAAATTATGTCATGATATTATTATGTCCTATCTTGTATTTGTACTTTATTTATGTGTACATATAGTGAATACACATAATAGATCTATTTTATTTAAAAAAAATGATCTTTGTGAGGGACTTTGTCTCAATCTCCTTTCATTGAGGCATATTTGGTTTTATATACAACTTTATTTTATACGGTGTATAAACCCCTTTGACTTTTACGTTTATTCAAAAGGAATATTTTTATAAGAAGTGTTTTACTAAACGAAAAAAAGGAATGTTTTTCTTGTCGTACGTATGCGGTGGCAATGACTTCCCCACCGCCATGGCCATTATTTGGGTTTCGGCTTCTTCTACAAGCCATAACTTTTTTTTAAATGAAAAATAAATACAAAGTTTTAATTTTCCTTTATTTTGGTATTGAAAATGGGTTTGAAAGATTTTTTATTATATCAATGTGTTGTATTGATATCTTGTGATTGAAATGTGGATATTTTATGTTTCCTTTATGCATGTTTTATGTGATACGATTATGTTATGGTTTATGATATGTTTAAACCTATTCATATGAGGAATGCATTGGACTTAATAAGTGACGGGTGGAGCCCGCTATAGCTCATCGATGCATCGGCAGGTCTCATGAGACAAACTAGTGTCTTGGCACGAGGTCTTGACAAAATCTTATTTGTGGTCTTGGCAGGAGGCCTTGACTACGTGGTTATGATAGTCTGGAATTATGCATTCCATCATTATGAAAATGGTTATTGATATTGCATGGGATTATTCGACTAGTAGAATATCCATGTGAGTAAGTAAATGGCATTATTTAATTTTATTTTTGCCATATTACGCTGAAGTTCATGTTTATAAAGGCTTTTGTTTTAGTTATACATTGTCTTAAATGTTAATGTTTATTTATGAAAGCTTCCGCTATATTGTTATCCTAATTGAGCATCTGAGCTCACCCCTTTCAATGTTTTAATATTTTCCAGGATGTGAAGAAGTATTTTATGAATGACCTGCAGGGATTGTAAGAAGAGGATATGAGTGTGGTCTATGGAGACTTTGTTATTGTAGTTTTTCACTTTATGATGTAATGTAACATTTATGAATGTATCTAGTGTTTTCAAGGCTACTAAACTAATCGGTCTTTCGAGACTTGATCTTTTGTGATCTTGCCAATGTTACGAAGTAATGCACCGACTCTGGGTAGCTGGGGACGGGGCGTTACAGTTGGTATCAGAGGCAGTTTAGTACTAACCTTGAAAGCTAGATTTAGATAAAATCTGATTAGAGCACATAGCCCGAAGATAGACTTTAAGGATTAGTATAGAATAACATCCTATAATTTTGGTATTATAGAGATTTTGTGAGTTTTCCGAGCAATACATCCTTGTTTGGATACGAGTAGGTAGAGGCGGATCTGGCACAGATGTACCTAGGGGTAAAACCCGAAAACACTGCTTTGAGCTAGACTCGAACGGGAACTGGTGCACGACAACGGGCCTTGCTGCACTATTGGTTACGACACTCCCGGGGGATATGCTTAGGATAATTCTTGTTTTATTTACAAACCACTATGAAGGGTTATGAGTATATAATTCCTCAAAGAAAACATTTTTATGATTATGGATTATATCCATAAACCGTTCAATTTACATTAAGTATTTTACAAGTTTGGAATTATTCATTCCAATTCATAAACTAACCTAGTTTATGCCATTGTATAGAAATGGTGCCCAGTGGAAGGAATGTGAACTCCAGCAATACGTATGATCCAAAGAGTAAGAAGGATCATATCTTTCACGGTATTAATCCAACATTTAGAAGGGAAATAATCTCCCATGTGTTCTCAACATATGAATAAATAGTATCATGTCTTAATAAGATAAGTAAATAATTCTATGAGCCTTATGGATTTGAAGGGATGAAAGAGAAGAAATGGATGGAAGAGAGAATGATGGATAAAGGGACGAGGGAAAAGAAGAATTTTCCAATATGTGATAACTGTGGGAAGAAACACCTTGGAACTTGCCTGAAGGGAATGGGATTTTGTTATAAGTGTGGAGAAAAAGGACACCAAGTGCGTGACTGCAAGGGTAAGAAAAAGGTTTCAAATGTACAATGCTTCATCTGCAAGGAGTGGGGACACTACGCAAACCAATTTCCAAATCATCAGAGTGTGCCCCAAATGATGTTATTGGATAATAATCAAGTTATGATACTACCAAAGATGATGAGGAATGATTAGAGTTCTTATGTTGTTATTAAAGAATTTTGTAATTTGAGTTTTGTATCAATGATGTACTGGTTATAATAATTATGGAGTATATAAGGATTGTACTGCAGTACTATTTCATCAAGGACTTGAGATTGTGTGGAACCAAGAAAAGTGGCTCCACAGTAGGTTAAATTTTTGGAAAATATATGGTTGAGAGAAAGATAAACCATAATATGGTTCTGATACCGAGATAGTGATTTTGGAATAAGACGTGATTGATTTGGATAAATTATATTGGATATTCTTAACTTCCTTGAAACCGATTGATGATTTGTATACATTTTTGGACAGAAGGAGTATATCTAGTATTCTATAAGGAATAAGGGATCATGGTAATTCAGGATGTTGCAGTGTTTTAAAAGAATACATGATGAAGGTGTTCACGTGTTGTTACATGAAAAAAAGGGGATCTTCATTATGTTTACCTTCCTCATAAAATTTGGACTGTGAGTTGGACAGAAGTATTTTGGATAACTATAAAGATTGGAATGGATTAAGTTGAACCTTGGACAGTAATATTTAAGGTTAAAATATTTCTGAATATTATTTTTGGAACATTATAATAGTTTTATAAAAAGGACAACCTTCAGGTTGGGCGATAACCCGTCGCTTCGGACAAAGCTGCAGGAATCGAACCCAAAACCATATTGTGACAGGACTTTATGACCTACCACTAGCATACAGGAAGTCCCTGGTTATTAAAAAATAGTTTTTGTAATCTAAATGGTATGTGTTAATATTTTGAACCTTATACAATTAGGATAAATAGAATATTTTTGAGTTTTATTACCTTTTAGAGTGAAAGATGGGTTTGTGGTAAAAATTTATTAAAGAA
The DNA here is from genome assembly GCA_963277665.1 of Viscum album. Taxonomy (NCBI): domain Eukaryota; kingdom Viridiplantae; phylum Streptophyta; class Magnoliopsida; order Santalales; family Viscaceae; genus Viscum; species Viscum album. The sequence goes on along the minus strand of OY728156.1, from coordinate 1,423,033,403 downwards.
TGAAAGTCTACATAAAAAGTATGTATATTCCCTTACATTCTTAGTAAATCTCCTAAATAAATTCCTCAACTTTATAAAAGGTAACTTAAAACAAAAACGTTGCCGGTTAACTTTTCCAACTGAGGATTCAATGACCGTTTAACCAATCACAAGTTTGTGATTTTCTTATGGTTAACTTTCTCCTAATTCAGTGTTCTACAACTCTCCATCAGACATTGATGGTTTTTTTTCTTCCATATCCATATTTTTATAGAATCCTAGTATGGGCTATCTCGGGTGACCTTTGTACTTATCTTTCTTTCTTTTAAAGTTATATTTTTATTAACCTTATTTACAATGTTGGTTTTCCACAAAGGTATTTTCTATTTTCAACCTTTTATTTTCAAAGAAAAATTTCAAATTGTGAGGATGCAATTTATTGAAGGAGGGGAGAATGTAACACCCCGAGCTTCCACGATACGCTTCTCTTTCAATAATGCAATAGCTGGCATTGTACGCAAGTTTGAGATTCTAACACACTACGACCAATCAAAGTAGCAGTTATGAATAGTAATACCCACTTTTTGAAATTATATAAATTTTATATTTCAAAATGGACATCATTTTTGTATTCGGAATATCAATTATAGCTTAGGGTGAAATTTTGGCATTGTTCTGAAAAACTTCGATTTTTGATGAATAGTGAAACCACTAAGTGGTAGTTAAAAAACTGATTTTTCGTTTAAATGAAACATTACCACTTCTTTGATTTGATTTTCAAAAATCCGACATACATGGTTGTCATTAGGAAGTAAAATGTGGTTCAATGGGATTAAAATAATTTTTGGTGAATAGTAACTTTTAAGTTTAATTAATCGCGATTAAAGGTAATTAGTGAAATTTAAGGTAAATATAATGTTATAATAATAGTAAATGACCTTTACACTTGTCCTACCACTATTAGATGTGTCATGGCCGACCAATAAAATCCATGGGTCAACTTGGGGATCCCATGGAGCCACTTTGGTAGCAAAATGACATAAATAACTTTTATTTAAAGTTAAAATAAAAATGTCACAAACATAAGTTGTTTTACTAAAAAAATATTTAAATGGGGTCATACAAGTCATATTTTTGACTATAAATATTCATTAGAAATATAAAAATATTCCCTACATCATGATATTTTTTTTATAATTTTTAGACATTAAATAAATTAAATTAATTATGACACCATGATGATGCAGCGATTACCTCATTAATTAACGATTTAAATAAAATGAAACGATAATATAAAATCTAAGCATTACACTTGTCCAAATCCTATTGGATGAGTAGATTTAGAACCCATATCACCTTATCCTCTAATTATATAAGTGTGGGACCTTTAAAATCCGAAACTCATTATATAATAAAGTAACATTTCATTACTTTCCAAGAGTGCCCCTCCTCTCCACTTATAAAAGGCCCCCACCACTACCACCTTACTCACACTTTCAAGCCATTTGGATCGGCCAAACTCTGCCCAAATACTCTCCCAACTTCCCTCTATTACTCCTAGAATCCTCACTTTGGGCAGAACTCTTCCCAAGGAAGCCTTTGGCTCAAATCAAAAAGAGTTACCCGATTTTAAGGTAATGTTTTCTCTTATGTTATTTTGTTTTATTTTTCTTCTCCAACCCCCTATACTCTTTTTATTCATTTCTTTTGTAAAAACACCAGTATCCTAAATATACTAGGATGTTGTTATAAGAAGGATTCTAGCTACACTTACACACACCTACATATAATGGTTAAAGGACATATTGTTTCTGTGGATGGCGAATTTCTACCTCACGAAACGATGATTGTTCAATATTCTTTTAACACCTCTAATGGTGGCCATTTTGATGACACTATTTTCATATATGCTATATATATTATGTTTATGTTTTCCTTATGCTTCTTTATTTCTCATTTGTGGAATACTTTATGATTTCCATTATGGGTAAACGCGATAATTTCATTTTAGGAAGTGCGGACTACCGCCCCCTCAAAGTGATTTGAATCGTTAATGCCATATGTGGGATGTATAAAGGATGGATTAAATGATATTATATATGATATTATACTGGAATTATAATATACCTTTATATCATTATGATTTCATTCCATTAAATATTAAATAGAAATGAAAGTAGCGTTCATGCGTACGTACGGCTTACCATCTCCATGAACGGTGCATTTCATTTCTTACCTCTAAATGTTATGTAATATTATGAATGAATGTATATAATGGATATATATGATATATATGATATCTACAACATGAATATAATTCTGGATATAATGGATATTTCACCACATGAACAACTTGTAATTATAAGAAGTTTATTTTTGACTCAAGTACCAAAGATTGACAAAATGACCGTTATTAACTTAAATAATTACATAATGTTCATAACATGGTAACAAGTGATATAAAAGGAATAATGAACATGAAAAATTTTCTTAAGCAAATAGAAATTAACTCTAGTTTATTATTCAGGAGGTTAAAGAACGGTCGAGTCAAGTCAGACACAAGGTAAGGGAACTTCTTAACCCAATTTCCATTCTTTGGGTTAATCTCCTACGTTCAAATTATGTCATGATATTATTATGTTCTATCTTTTATTTGTACTTTATTTATGTGTACGTATAGTGAATACACATAATAGATCTATTTTATTTAAAAAAATGATCTTTGTGAGGGACTTCGTCTCAATCTCCTTTCATTGAGGCATATTTGGTTTTATACACAACTTTATTTTATATGGTGTATAAACCCCTTTGACTTTTACGTTTATTCAAAAGGAATCTTTTTATACGAAGTGTTTTACTAAACAAAAAAAAGGAATGTTTTTCTTGTCATCCGTATGCGGCGACAACGACTTCTCCGCCGCCATGGCCATTATTTGGGTTTCGGCTTCTTCTACAAGCCATAACTTTTTTTTAAATGAAAAATAAATACAAAGTTTTAATTTTCCTTTATTTTGGTATTGAAAATGGTTTTGAAAGTTTTTTTATTATATCAATGTGTTGTATTGATATCTTGTGATTGAAATGTGGAAATGTTATGTTTCCTTTATGCATGTTTTATGTGATACGATTATGTTATGGTTTATGATATGTTTAAACCTATTCATATGAGGAATGCATTGGACTTAATAAGTGACAGGTGGAGCCCGTTATAGCTCCTCGATGCATCGGCAGGTCTCATGAGACAAACTAGTGTCTTGGCACGAGGCCTTGACAAAATCTTATTTGTGGTCTTGGCACGAGGCCTTGACTACGTGGTTATGATAGTCTGGAATTATGCATTCCATCATTATGAAAATGGTTATTGATATTGCATGGGATTATTCGACTAGTAGAATATCCATGTGAGTAAGTAAATGGCATTATTTAATTTTATTTTTGCCATATTATGCTGAAGTTCATGTTTATAAAGGCTTTTGTTTTAGTTATACATTGTCTTAAATTTTAATGTTTATTTATGAAAGCTTCTGCTATATTGTTATCCTTATTGAGCATCTCAGCTCACCCCTTTCAATGTTTTAATATTTTACAGGATGTGAAGAAGTATTTTATGAATTACCTGCAGGGATTGTTAGAAGAGGATATGAGTGTGGTCTATGGAGACTTTGTTATTGTAGTTTTTCACTTTATGATGTAATGTAACATTTATGAATGTATCTAGTGTTTCCAAGTCTACTAAACTAATCGGTCTTTCGAGACTTGATCTTTTGTGATCATGCCAATGTTACGAAGTAATGCACCGACTCTGGGTAGCTGGGGTCGGGGCATTACACTATTGATTTCAATTTCAATTACCATGAAAAAATTGAAAATATATATATATATATATATATGAATACTCATCTTAGTATTGAAATGTTATTCCACCTAGTGCTTCCATCATTTCCCCTTGAATAAAGATGAACCACTATGTCTATTGTGATACACAACACATCATCATGATTAATTGATATTGGATGAAAAATGGCGATGAATTTGAACAAAGGAATGGGATTGGGATTTGGATATGATTATTAAACTATCTTTTATTGAAATATTTTTATGGGTTTCATGATATTTTATATAAGGGTTTTTGGTGATCATTATGTATTAAAATGTTTTGGAAAAGGGAATTCTAATTTCATATTTTTGAGATATATTTTGCTCAGGACTAGAAAAACTCAATTTGGGGGTGTGATTAGCCACTAAAAGAGGATAATATTAATTGTTTATTTTATAATATTCATGTGATTTATTAATCATAAACACCATTTTTATTTCATTTTACAATCTGAACATAATTTCACATTATGATTGTAAATCATTAAAATACACTATTACATGGTACATTTTTAAACACCATATAAAATACAAAATGGTATTGATTTTATTTTCATATTTAGTTTTCAGTTTTCTAATTACATTGGGAATAATTAATACTTTTTGAGTACTAGAAGATTCACATTAGAAGACCACCAAAATGGGATTTCATGCCAACACATTCTGGCCAAAGTAAACTGGACAACATCCCAATAAAGAGATTGCAGCGGCCATGATACAAGCCCAATGATTATCAAAATTTAAATAAATATAGAGGAAATAATATAGAACATTTAATCCATTAGTTAAAATAGATAATTCTAATTTTTTAATGGAGTTCCAGGTGGCCCAAGTTGGAGATAAAATTCTGGGCCGGATTCTACGGCCTAGAAAAACATCCCACCATTTTACACATATCTTATAAACCATAAACTATTTTTGGATTAAAATTTACAGAAAGTTATGAGACATACAGATCTTCATTTTATTATTCTATGTATCAATCCAATTTGTCAATATAGAATCTCATTTAGGCTCATCTGTTTTGTGGATGCAAGTTGGATGTCATTTCGGGTCAAGGTTAGAAAAGTCTAAATTCCACAAACTTTCGACCACCCTAGGCCTACCATACTCAAGTGGGAAGACTTAGAATATTGGGGGATCAAACCAAGCCTCTTTAAATTCCTATTTAAGGCAGTGTTTATGGAGTATTATATCATCTTTGAGCTTTGTTTCATTTTAATGTTATGCTTCCAATTTGATGTTGTAATCGCATTTCTTAAATTGTAAGTTTCTTGAATTACCTTAGCTTCTTTATAAAATTTCTTAATATTATTTAATTATATTCTTCTTATTATCACTTTGATATTGTTTCCTCAAGGTGTGAACTTTTTCACACCAAACCTTGTGAAATTATTCACACTACAGTGGAGTGATCATTTTCTTTTCATTATTTTTTCACTTCTTCAATTCCACCCTCATGAGTCTATTTCCTGCTTCCATTGATATAATAGAATCAATATAGGTATAACCCACTTATGGGTTGATCCAAGGGAGTATAAATGGGCTGTATTGGATGTTATTTATCACTCCATTAATTTCTAATCACTTCTTTTAATTGAGATTTTTATTTGACGATTTTAAAACCTCTTTGTCCATGTTGAATTTTAATTCCACACACTTCAAGTGCTAATATGAATTTTTACCATGGAGTGCTCATAAATATGATCCTCCAAGTGTATATGTTATTAGTATTATGGTGTTTTGGTATTAAACCAGTAAGTGATGAAGTTTTTTAATCTTCTTATGAACCCATCTCAAATATAAGAAATTTAAATAGTTGAAAAAGGAATGTATCCAATACACCCCAAGTGATAAACTAGGATAAAATAATTCTTTTAAACTAAATTCACTTAATTATATTAGATTTAACTTAAACCCATATAAAATCAACCAAATTTGTCCAATCCATGGATAAAAACAATACATATAATGTATTTGTCTGTAGGTTACTTCTTAGGTCTCTGAGGATTCGACAACCCAAGTTAAACTAAAAGTGACCACTTAACCCTAAATACTTGGGTAAATTTGGGTGAGACTAGTATTATATGTCTAAAAAAATTTCTAGTTGTGAATAAATTGGAGGGAGATAATGTATATCTTTTATGTACTAGTTATTTATGTATCAAAGTCTCCAGAGACACTGAACCTTTACCATTATAGAATGTATAGTCATAATATGTTGTTAATATTAATCTAATAAGATTTAATATTTATATATGGTATCATAGTAAGGTTTCATTATTTTTTTAAACTATTATGAGAATACTTTAGTGGGAACCATTAGGATAAGTCTAAGTATAGGAGAAGATCCTAATTTATGGTAAATAAAGAAGTGTTTTCTTCCTAGAAAATACATCCATGTATGGATACTAGAAAGTGTATGTAGATATGGAATAGATGAACCTATGGGAACAAACATTGAAAGGGGAGGTGTTATAAAAAATCCCTCTTGATGGTGTTTTTGGGTTGATTGTGTTTTTTGACATGGTTGGAAGCTGTTAGTGAAGGTTGTTTGTCTAAGGAGGCATGATGTTGTTTGTGTTTTGGGAGAAGTTTGGAAAATAAAAAGAGTTAGAGCATAATCCCTAGTGTATCATGTGGATCAAAAACTTTCTAAAGGATCACATGAATTATGTAATTCCTAAAGGGTAACCTAGAGTGATTTAGTGCTAAAGGGTCGCATGAAAAGCATAAATCTTAAAGGATCATGTGATCACATAAAAAGTTGGCAATCACATTGTCATATGAAGTAAAGTGAATCAGGTTAACATGAACCAAAGAATATTACACGATCGTATCTTGTAATCATATGAGTGAATCTCATAATCGAAGTCTGGATGAGGCAGTCGTATCTCACGATCACTCAGAATCAAGAAATAACTAAAGGTATCATGATTTCAAGAGTCTATGTAAGTAATGTGAAGAACATGAATGAAATAATGTGACTACATGAGTTCCAATAGATCTCATGATGAGTTCATGTGAAGCATGTAATCTTAAGGTGGAGTTTTCTAAGGCGGTGGAATGGGAGGCTTGTCATGATTTGCAGAGTTAAGGCGGTGGATGTAAACCTATAAATACCCATTAACCCGTACTTAAGAAGTGAATAGGTTTACTAAAACATTTTATAAAAATAAAATTACTAAGAATTTTTTTCATATGAAGTGGAAGATTTTACTTCATCAAAGTCACATAAGTAGAGCCCAATAAGTAAAGGGAGTTATGTGATAGGGTCTCACACAAGGGTTACACACCAGAGTCTCGTGCAAGGTTTATGCACAAGGGTCTCATGTAAAGGTTTTATTCTAGGGTCTCAAAAAAGGTTTATGCTCCATGTTCTCATGTAAGGGTTACATGATAGGTTCTCTCACAAGAGCTACGTACAAGGATATCGCTCAAGGGTTACACACTTGGGTCTCGCGTAAGGGTTGTGCACCAAGGTTATTTCACTCAAGGGTTACGTGATTTTGGGTCTTGTGATTGAGGTGTTATTAGGCGAATAATATAATTTCATATCTTATTTCTAAATAATAATAATACAAAGGATCTGATCCATCTGAAAATACTTGAATAATGAGGTGATGAATTCCAAAAAGTGAAGGTATTTATAGAATAATTTTGGAAAAAATGAATAATTGGGATATCTTGAAGAATTTTTAAAGTGAGGAATAGTTTCCATGACCTATAATTGAAAGGTTTTTCTCAAGGGTATGTTTAAATCAAGTATATGTAGGAGAACATGAATTTCAAAGGCACCTATCTCACATTCAGTACAACTCTCAACAATAAAATATATTGTTCTTTAGAATACATTCCAATTTTTTTCATTTTAAAGTAGTGATCATAAGTTGGAAGTGTGAGGAAAGTGATCTAGGGAAGATAGTTCATCTACCCAAAAATTTGTAAGGGCAGTGATAACAGAAAGGAGTGACCTAGAATAAAACCAAAAACAGTGTGATTTAATAGATTTGGTACATTGGAGCATTGCCTTTGTATGCTCCTTAGATGTAGCCTAGTGGGAGTGAACCAAGTAAAAATATTTGTGTGCATGTGATTTATTTATTTATTTAATTTATATAAATCATCTTCATATAAATTTGGTAATGAAAATCAAAAGATAAATTAATATAAGAGGTTGATCAAGTAAATATAATCAACGTGAGAACTAAAGAGAAAAAGAAGTGACCATCATAACAAAGAGTTCAATATATAGTGGGGAAGGAATAATTTTTTAAATAATATACATAATTTGATTAATACCCCACACATATCATGTTATATAAGTGTAACACCTCAAGCTTCCACGGTACGCTTCCCTTTGAATAATATATTAGCGTGTGTTGTACGCAACTTTGAGTTCTAACACACACCACAACCAATCAAACTAGCCATTAGAATAGTAATACCCACTTTTTGAAATTTTATAAATTTTATCTTTCAAAATTGACTTTATTTTTGGATTTGGAATATCGAAATTATCCTAGGGTGAATTTTTGGTACTTTTTTAGAAAACATTCAATTTTTTATGAATAGTGAAAAATACTAAACATTAATTAAAAACAACTTTTTTAATCCAAATAATTTATAGTGATAAATTATATTATTGAGTGGTTTTAAAGTATAATTAGAATATATTTTTATCATTTAATCCAATATTGGTAATTGGATGTAATTTTACATTTAAACTAGACATAAACAAGTGTCAATCTTTTGATAGTTATTATTTCTTAAAAAAACAAGCTCTTTGTTTTGACAACGGGAATTAATTTTAAATTAATTTCTACCACTTCTGTGTTTTGAATTTAAAAAAGGGATTCCATATTTAGAATCAGAAGTTCAAAATTGTGTAAATATGTGACTTTTATTTTTAGACATTTTGAATAATTACTTCGGTAAATATTTTATTTACCATGGTTAAAGGGTAAATCCGGTAAAAAAGGGTAAAAAAATAATATTATACTAATATTAAATTACCCAAACACGTGTCCTAACCCTATTGTATGATACATGTCCGACCATGAGAATCTGTGGGTCAATTTTGGGACCCCATGGAGCCACTTATAAGTGATAATGACACTTTATATTAATTAAGTAAAAGTAAATACAAAAATGACATAAGCATATATCTTTTAGAAAAACAATTTTTACACAGGGTTATGTATGTTATCTTTTAGACTATAAATATTCATTAGAAAGATAAAAATATTTCCTACATAATGGTATTTTATTTATAATTTTTAGACATTGTATAATTAAATTTATTTTTGACACAATAATTATGCAGTATTTTCCTTATTAATGAAAGAATCAAATAAATGGTATTATAAATGTTACAATAAATACAATTTGAAAGTTTTGATGTCATCCATGAATTTTATAGGTTAATATGACATGTTATTATTTATTAAATGAATTTATTTATAATTAATAAAAATTTTATGACTTTATCAAAAATCAATTATTAAATAGTGTCAAAATTGACATAAAGAAATTTTTAAAACAAATATTATATTATTAATTTATATAATATTCCAAAAAATATAAGGTTCAGCCAAAAGAATTATATAATGATATTTTTATCATTAATTAACCACTTTTGGTTCTCTTGGAGGTATATAGTAAGTTTATTAACCATATAACATAAAAATACAATGAGATATGGTAAATGTCAAACTATTTAGCTAAGAGTTAAATCTAAAAGTTAAGGTTAATATAGTGACCTAAACCTATCTAAAACCTATTTTTTGAGTGGTTTTAGACCCATACCAACCTTAAACTTTAAATAATCCATATTTGAGCCATTAGAAATCGAAAATGATTTTAATATAAAATAATATTTATATATTTTCCTAAGGTGCCCCTCACCCCTCTTATAAAAGGGAACTCCCCCTTCTCTCTAATTAACACCTTCAAAGCATTTTGGCTCAAACAACCCCTTCCCAAATATCCTCTAAACTTTCCTCACTTAATTCTAGAGGTCTTCCTTTATTTATAAATCCAACTTAAGGATCCCCTTTGATCAAATCAAAAGGAAAAACCCGAAGAAGAGGTAATAATTTCACTACCCTCTCTCAAGTTCTTTTCTTCTTCCACTTATTTCTTCGTTATTTCCATTATAAAATAATAACTCCAGTATATTCTATATACTTTGATGTTATTATAAATATGGTATATCCATATTAATTATTCTATCCATCCTTTGAATGACATGTCACTATACGTGCGTACGTACGGATTATTGTCTCCACGTCGTGGTGTAATTGTTATTCAATACATTATTATTTGGATGGGTATAATAATGATGTGTAATTCATGTAAATAATAAATATAACATGATAATTATTCTGTATATATTATACACCATCCAATTATATATTATTTTAATATCAAAAGAATGATATTGTCGCTTGTGCGTACGTACGGATTACCGTCTCCACGAACGCGATAAGATTCATTCCCCATCATATCCATTCAAGACTAAATTTCATTTGATAATTAAAAATAATTTTTAGAGACATGATATAATTCTGGATATGAATAAGATACATCCCATCCATAACAAATATGACTCACATAATAAATAATATAAAGGAAAACGAATATGTTAACACCCGAAACAACGATAATACTAAGATATTATTAACAAAGCAGTGTTAAAAGATCATATATGATACATATTAATGTATATGATTATTATATAAATTAATAACAATTATTTCACCATTATAAATGAGGTTAACCTACCCTAGACCAAGTAAAAAGTACAAAGTAAGGGGTTTCTTATCTCACTTTGAATTCTGTGAGATTTCCATTGTTCGCCACTTATTTATTGGATGTGGTGTATTATATACTGTCATTTGATATATATTATCATGATTCTATTTATATTCATGGTATTTTGTGATTAATTTTGTGGTTATTAAATTTTTTTCATACGACTTGATTGATCACAATGAAGTAAGGGTTTTTCATCTCACTTTTTATTCATGTGAGATTCATGCTATATCGGCCACTATTTCCTTTTGTGTGGAGTATGTACTATCCATGATTGTATTCATTGTGTAATATAATTTAATGTATGGGTATTTACATCTTTATTGTATGATAATTATTTCATGTGTTGTATGTTTCATAAGTTACCAAATCGGTAAGGGAATCTCAAATTTTAATTTCCACTCATTGGGCTTTACGCATACTTCATTGATTATTTTACTCCATGATTATGTGTGGAATCACTATTTATTATTTGTGTAGTAATTTCCAATCCCTTTTCTGTAGATATAATTTTGATACACATAATCACTCCATTGATAAATTATCAAGTCATCGATATGAACTTGATAAGAGTAATTTTAACTTAATCTCTATTTATTGAGTTAAGCATCCAACTCATTGGTGTTGTTTTTACAAGAATATGTTTGAATGTACTCTGATTGATTTACACTAAATATCCAATCATATTGAGTGTATTTATATTTTTCACACATAATTATGTTTTTGGTTTATCCTTAACCTATGGATACATCCTTTATAAGAGATTTCATCTCAATTTACATTCCATTGAGACTTTATTGTTGTTATACACCAATTCACTTTTATATGGTGTATATAATGTACTTTGACATAGTATATCATGAATACCTTTATTCTCATGATATTAAAAAGTTTTTATTACCTCAATTATTTGTATTAAAGTGTCTCTCTTTTGGTTAAGAACTCTAACTAAAATATAAAATATCATTTTAAATGTTTTAAAGATTTATTATTCTAAATATTTCTCATTAATGTCCATGTTTTAAAATGGTTTTAAGGATTTATTTATTTGGACTTTAAAGTTTTAAAATTAAAATTCCTTTTAAAAGTTTCAAAGTTTTATGGGACACTTTTATTCAAAAATCTATTTTTAAATGGATTCTTGACAAATAGTGTGACTTTTAAATGATTTCAAGAAAAAGGGGGATATTTCTCTCTAATAGTTTTGATGATTATTTTCATCTATGTCAATATCCTTAATTATTCTCAATTAAGGTTAATATGATACAATAAAATCTTCTATATTGTATCGAATGAGTTATGTTTGACTGTGGATGTGCTATTTTTATACCATTCATGGTTTGTGGATAAAGTATTGACATTTAATATGCTAGTTTTAATACGAATGTTTGTGTTATGTTTAAAACTTTTCATATGAGGAATGCATTGGACTTAGTAAGTGACGAGTGGAGCCCTATATAGCTCCTCGATGCATCGGTAGGTCTCATGATACAAACTAGTGTCTTGGCACAATGCCTTGACAAAATCTTATTTGTAGTCTTGGAACAAGGCCTTGACTATGTGGTTATGATATTCTGGCATTATGCATTACATCATTATGAAAGTGGTAATTGATATTTCATGTGATTATTCCACTCATAGAATATACATGTGAATAAGTAAATGGCATTATTTCATTCCATTTTTTCCATATTATGCTAAAGTTCAAGTTTAAAAGGCTTTTATTTTAGTTATACATTGTCTTAAAAGTTTATGCTTATTTATAAAAGTTTCCACTATATTGTTATCCTTACTGATCATCTGAGCTCACCCCTTTCTATGTTTTATTTTTTCCTAGGATGTGAAGATGTATTTTATGACTGACCTACAAGGATAGTCTAAGGGGATATGAGTGTGGACTATGGAGACTATGTTGTTGTAGTTTTTTAGTTTATCATGTAATGTAAGACTTATGAATGTATCTAGTACTTCCAATGCTACTAAACTAATCGGTATTTCGAGACTTCATCTTTTATGATCATGCCAATGATATGTAATAATGCACCGACTCTGGGCTTCTGAGTTCAGGGCATTACAATAAGTCCCTTTTCTAGATTAATAATTGAATTAGGTATTAACTTGATCATTATCAGTGCAAGATGAGTGGTCCTAAGATTACACACCTAGATAAATAGTGATGGGGGATATGCTTGAGTTAATTAAAACTTTTTTATGATCAATTATGAAGGAATTTAATAGTTGATAACCATGGATGACCTAGGTTAAACCTAAGGTTTCATAGTTTGAAAAAAAAAGTGTCATGATTTAGACATCCTATTAATGATTTTCATGATTATGTAGTTTCTCAATATGATTCTAATTTCTCAAATTATGATTCTTGGTTTTATTCAATGGTTGGAACTATAAGTAATCATGTTGATGATGAATTGGATGGAAAATGTAATGATTTACCTCATGAGAAACCAAATGAAATGGGAGATGTAATCCAAAATATTTTGATTATTCTTAACTAGCTATCTCTATATATGATTAACATCATAAACTTAGGTGAGTTTCTGAATAAACCAAATAAGAGAAAAATGGAGTTTTATGAAGTCTATGGAGGAAATGATATTTAGCTTCCTACATTTAGAGAATGTGGGAAGAACCCAAAGAAATTTCTAAAATGAACTAGAAGATGGTTTCTGTGTGGAAAATAATGGAATGAAGAAACTAATTTATGAGGAAAATGAAGAGTTTAATATAGGGAAATAAAGTAAATTATAAGGTACCATTTATATTTCAATGTATTATGTGTGAGTAACATGGGAATTATCTGAGTAAATTCTCTAATACATGGGATAACTATTAGAAAAATGAAGGTCATATGTTATTCCAATCATTAAAGTGGAATGATTGAAGTGTTTATATATTGAGATTGGATAATTATGCTGTGAAAGTTTTTTATCATTGATATTATGGTTATAATAATCATGAAACATCTAAGGATTTTTCTATAGTATTTTTATATTAATAATTTTCAAACATATGTTGAAAGGTATCGATAAACAAGAAAAGTGATTAGTGGTAAAGGGATATTTTTAGAAAATGCATTATTAAGGGATAGATAACCCTTAATATGTGTATGATGTTGAGATAATAATGTTTAGTTGTGATAAAGAGATGATTAATATTAATAAATTAAATTGGATTATATTAGTCACCTTGAAATTGATTAGTGATTGGATTACCAAGTGATTTATGTTATATTTATTGAAGTTTATTACATTTTTTGATTTATGGAATATATTTGATAGTATGTGATTTTATTTAAGGAGTAATAATAGAGTTAATTTTTGGAAGAATATATGTTTTCATTGAGGTTTTATGGTGATTCAGGTTATTAGTATGTTTTAGGAGAATTTATGATCAAGGTATTCACATATTTGTTATGTGACATTACCAGATTCATTATATTGTTTTGGGATTAAAGTTAAATTGATTTTAGAAATTTTGTGATTTTTTTTGTAAATTTTTGGGGTTTTGATTATTGGATAAGAATGCTTTGAATATTTTTTGAATTTAACTATTTGTATAAGGAATTAATTATATCTTTGGGTATTATTATTTAAATCATTGAGAATAATATTTCAAATGATTATTTATTCATTTTATTATCTAATAATGTATTAACATTTTTTGTTTCAGTAACTAAATAGATATAGGAGTAATACCTTTTCATACTTTTATAGATCTTATGATATATTAGACATTTATTTTAGTCCTTTACTCATGAAAATCTTATATGTTCATTCATCATTGGAATATGGGATGAAAAGAGGTGGAAATTAATTGAAACATTCAACCAAAGAATGTAATTATATATAAGGATTTGAAGAAATCAAGTAAGTATATTTTCTTATATTCCATGGTAAAATAATTCCTCAACTCTAGAAAAATTTATTTTAAAAATGAAAATGTATCATTTTTACAATTATTTCTGAATAATTGATGGTTGTTTTCACCCCACTGATTTATGGTTTTATGGTCATTAACTTTATAATGACTATGTTCTCTATCACTCACTATTATTCTTTAGACATTATCTTTCACCTACATGTCCATATTTACACTTCCCACTAATTTTATCCTTATCTATGAACTCTATTATGTGTTATTTTAGGTAACCTTTATATTTCTCACTTTCCCTTTTCAAAGGAAGTTTTATTATCCCTTTGTATGATGTGGGTTATTAAAAAAGGTGTTTTCTAATATTGAACCCATAACAAGAAACATTATTAAACCCTTAACATACCTTTGTGAGTATGAAATTTATTTAAGATGGGGAGAATTTAACACCATAAAAATTTAGTTTAAAATAAAATTATTCTTGATATCTTTCTTAACATGAAACACCAAGCTTTAAACGAACAATGATATACTGTAGAAATATTATTTAAATGTGACTATTATAACCTAGAAATTAAATTAGAGGTATGAATAGTAATAAAAACATTATGAAAGATATGAATATTTTTTTGTATTTCAAATTTATTTATTTATTCATAATAAATAAGTACTCATTTTTTAGTAAATTCATTTTATGCTTCAAAAATATGTTTTTTTCAAAAAAAAATATTGCATTTTGTGTGTGGAAATTATGATTAATTTCTATATTTTTTTTAAAAAATTATTTGAGGAAATTAATATCATTTTTGAAATCATCATATCAATATTATCTTATAGTGAGTTTTTATGTTTTTCTAGAAAATGTTTATTTTTAAGTGAATAGTAAAAAATAATGATTTTTATAAAAATGTCATATATTTTCCTTAAATCAAGTAATTTAAAAGTATCATTTTATCTTGAATTTAATATTAAAGTAACATAATACTCATTTAATTATAAATAATCTAATTAAAAACATAAAAATCAGTATTATACTTGATTTTGGTATAAGTTCATTTTTGGGATTAAAACACATTTTTCAAAAAAAAGTTTTTATGTGTCCAATGTGTTTTTATCATAATAAAATAAATTAATAATAATTGATTATTAATTATAATGAAATGTATAAATATTCTATCAAATATTTTGGTATTCATATAATAGTAATTTCTAGGTGAGGAGTGAGGGTAAACTCAAATTTATGCTTAAAAATGCATTTTTCTAAAAATGGGTTTTCCTTGCATTTTGCATGCTTATTTTAAAATTAAAATTTTCCAATTATAGAAATTTATTTTAGTAAAGTTTATTTAAAATGTGTAATTGGGATTTAAAAATTCGGTAATGAGGCCACTTTCATTTTTGGTCATAATGAATAATAAAAAGAATAAAAAAATTATTGTGGTTAAAGTTAAAATGGGTTTATTTGGCAGTTAGGGATGTAAAAAAGCATGAGTAATCATAAGATACATGGTCTAAAATTGAAAAATAATTGAACTTGGATTTTTTTTTCTTCGATTCAAGCTCGATCTTGAGTTACTTGAGTCAAGTTTGGGTATTATAATAACATAATCGAGTAGATCAAGCTCCAAATAGAGCATGTGATTTTTTTAATATATTATTTCTATTATATGTATGTATTTAATTATAATCTCAATATTTTGATATCAAGTAAAAAATTTGGGTTCGATCTTAGAATAGAGCTAAATTTTTTAATTAAAATTTTGACAAAGTATCCTAATTGAATCAAGTTAATCCTAATTGAGTATCTAGATCAAGCATGATTCGAGATCGAGCACAATATCGAGCCAGAAAATCGATACTCGGTTGAGCATTGAGCCAAGATCAAGCATTGATTTCAAGTTTTGAGCTTGGTCTTGAGTACTGAGATACTCATCTTGACTCGACTCTATTACACCCCTGGGGGGTAAGCTAAGTAATAAGGTTAATATTTTCACATAAACTTGACTAATTTATATTACTTGAAGATATTTAGGCCATATATAATATTAATTTTTAATCATTGTCCATATGGAAGCATTATAATTTATAAATACATTAATTATATCTAAATATTTTAAGTAATTCAATATGTGTCATCTCCCTCACTTACAAAATGGAACCTCCTATAAACCCTTATTCATGAATTTCGAGCCTTATATATTGGAAAATACCTACCCTAATACATTATTATCTTACTTAAATTAATCCAATATCCCTTGTTATTCTCCTAATACGAATCTTTCAAGGCTAAAGGTGTAATCAAAAAGGGGCCTCTCAAATAAGAGGTATAAATCCTGACTAAGATCTATTAATTTTTTTCTTCTTCCACCTTCTATAAACCTATTGTATCTATTATAACATGATGAATCCAGTATCATAAATATATTGAGATGTTATTATGATGATTTAACATCTATTTTCCACCCTTTTCCATCAAATGGGAAAAGAAAATATCGCTCATGTATACATATGGACTACTGCTTCCACATAGTGATATGATTCATTTTCCATCACCATAATTCATAGTTATTTATTATGATGGGTTTAATGTTTATAGATGATTTTTTAAAAAATAAATATTATTTTTTAATTATAATATCTTATCTACCTTTGTAACGCCCTGACCCCAGTTGCCCAGAGTCGGTGCATTATTGCGTAACATTGGCATGATCAGAAAAGATCAAGTCTCGAAAGACCGATTAGTTTAGTAGCCTTGGAAACACTAGATACATTCATAAATGTTACATTACATCATAAAGTGAAAAACTACAATAACAATGTCTCCTTAGTCCACACGCATATCCTCTTCTGACTATCCCTGCAGGTCATTCATAAAATACTTCTTCACATCCTGGAAAATATTAAAACATTGAAAGGGGTGAGCTCAGATGCTCAGTAAGGATAACAATATAGCGGAAGCTTTCATAAATAAACATTAACATTTTAGGCAATGTATAACTAAAACAAAAGCCTTTTCAACTTGAACTTCAACATAATATGGCAAAAGTAAAATGAGATAATTCCATTTACTTCTTCACATGGATATTCTACTGGTCGAATAATCACATGCAATATTAATAACCATTTTCATAATGATGGAATGCATAATTCTAGACTATCATAACCACGTAGCCAAGGCCTCGTGCCAAGACTACAAATAAAATTTTGTCAAGGCCTCGTGCCAAGACACTAGTTTGTCTCATGAGACCTGCCGATGCATCGAGGAGCTATAGAGAGCTCCACCCGTCACTTATTAAGTCCAATGCATTCCTCATATGAACAAGTTTAAACATATCATAAACCATAACATAATTGTATCACATAAAACATGCATAAAGGAAACATAAGATTTCCACACTTCAATCACAAGATATAAATTCAACACATTGATATAATAAAAACTTTATCAAAACCATTTTCAATACCAAAATAAAAGAAAAGTAAAACATGGTATTTATTTTTCTTTTTAAAAAAAGTTATGGCTTGTAGAGGAAGCCGAAACCCAAATAATGGCCATGGCGGCGGAGAAGTCGTTGTCGCCGCATACGTATGAAAAGAAAAACATTACTTTTTTTCGTTTAGTAAAACACTTCATATAAAAAGATTCCTTTTGAATAAAAGTAAAAGTCAAAGGGGTTTATACACCGTATAAAGGAAAGTTGTGTATAAAACCAAATATGTCTCAATGAAAGGAGATTGAGACAAAGTCCTTACAAAGATCATGTTTAAAATAAAATAGATATATTATGTGTATTCACTATAAGTACACATAAATAAAGTACAAATACAAGATATGACATAATAATATCATGACATAATTTGAAAGTAGGAGATTAACCCAAAGAATGGAAATTGGGTTAAGAAATTCTCTTACCTCGTGTCCGACTTGACTTGATAGTTCTTTAACCTCATGAATAATAAACTAGAGTTAATTTATATTTACTTAAGAACATTTTTCATGTTCATTATTCCTTTTATATCACTTATTACCATGTCATGAACATTATGTAATTATTTAAGTTTATAACGGTCGTTTTGTCGATCTTAGGTACTTGAGTCAAAAATAAACTTCTTATAATTGCAAGTTGTTCATGTGGTGAAATATACATTATATCCAGAATTATATTCATGATGTAGATATCATTTAATCATATATATTCAGTATATACATTCATTTATAATATTACATAACATTTAGAGGTAAGAAATGAAATGCACCGTTCATGGAGACGGTAAGCCGTACGTACGCATGAACGCTACTTTCATTTCTATTTCATATTTAATGGAATGAAATCATAATAGTATAAAGGTGTATTATAATTCTAGTATAATATCATATACAATATCATTTACTCCATCCTTTATACATCCCACATATGGCATTAACGATTCAAATCACTTTGAGGGGGCGGTTGTCCGCACTTCCTAAAATGAAATTATCACGTTTACCCATAATGGAAACCATAAAGTATGCCATAAATGAGAAATAAAGAAGAATAAGGAAAAAATAAACATAATATATATAGCATATATTAAAATATTTTCATCAAAATGGCCACCATTAGAGGTGTTAAAAGAATATTGAACAATCATCGTTTCGTGAGGTAGAAATTCACCATCCACAGAAACAGTATGTTCTTTAACCATTAGATATAGGTGTGTGTAAGTTTAGCTAGAATCCTTCTTATAACAACATCCTAGTATATTTAGGATACTGGTGTTGTTACAAAAGAAATGAATAAAAAGATTATAGGGGGTTGGAGAAGAAAAATAAAACAAAATAACATAAGAGAAGACATTACCTTAAAATCGGGTAACTCTTTTTGATTTGAGCCAAAGGCTTCCTTGGGAAGAGTTCTGCCCAAAGTTAGGCTTCTAGGAGTAAGAGAGGGAAGTTGGGAGAGTATTTGGGAAGAGGTTGGCCGATCCAAATGGCTTGAAAGTGTGAGTAAGGTGGTAGTGCTGGGGGCCTTTTATAAGTGGAGAGGAGGGGCACTCTTGGAAAGTAATGAAATGTTACTTTATTATATAATGAGTTTCGGATTTTAAAAGTCCCAAACTTATATAATTCAAGGATAAGGTGATAAGGGTTCTAAATATACTCATCCAATAGGTTTTTGACAAGTGTAAGCCTTGGATTTTACATTATCATTTCATTTTATTTAAATCGTTAATTAATGAGGTAATCGCTGCATCATCATGGTGTCATAAATAATTTAATTTATTTAATGTCTAAAAATTATAAAAAAAATATCATTATGTAGGAAAGATTTTTATCTTTCTAATGAATATTTATAGTCAAAAATATAAATTGTATAAACCCATTTAAAAATTGTTTTAGTAAAACAACTCTTGTTTGTGACTTTTTTATTTTAATATTAAATAAAATGTTTTTAATGTCATTTTCCTACCAAAGTGGCTCCATGGGGTCCCCAAGTTGACCCATGGATTTTCTTGGTCTGCCATGACTCATCCAATAGGGGTAGGACAAGTTTAAAGGTATTTTCATATTTTTATAATATCATTTTTACCTTAAATTTCACTAATTACCTTTAATCATGATTAATTAAACTTAAAAGTTACTATTCACCAAAAATTATTTTAATCTCATTGAACCAAATTTTACTTCCTAATGACAACCATGTATGTCTAATTTTTTAAAATCAAATCATAGAAGTGGTAATGTTTCATTTAAACGAAAAAAATCAGTTTTTAACTACCACTTAGTGGTTTCACTATTCATCAAAAACTGAAGTTTTTCAGAATAATGCCAAAATTTCACCCTAAGCTATAATTGATATTCCGAATTCAAAAATGATTTCTATTTTATGAAATTCCAAACATATAAGTTGTATTAATTAATTTCATAATTAATTTCCGTTGTCACAACAAATAGCGTGTTTTTAAGAAACAATATATATCAAAAGATTGACAATTGTTTATGTCCAATTTCAATGTGAAATTAATTCTAATGACCACCATTGGATAAAGTGGTAAAAATATATTCTAATTATACTTTAAAACCACTCAATAGTATAATTTTTCACTATTAATTATTTTGATTAAAAAATTTGTTTTTAAGTAATTTTCACTATTCAAGGCAAATTGGAAGTTCTGAGAAAAAAACCAAAAATTCAACATAGGCTAATTTCGACATTCTGAATCAAAAAATGAAGTCAATTTTGAAATATAAAATATATATAATTTCAAAAAATGGGTATTACTATTCATAATGGCTATTTTGATTAGTCGCGGTGTGTTAGAATCTCGAACTTGCGTACAATGCAAGCTATTGCATTATTGAAAGAGAAGAGTATCGTGGAAGCTCAGGGTATTATATTCTCCCCTCCCTCAATAAATTGCGTCCTCACAATTTGAAATTTTTCTTTGAAAATAAAAGGTTGAAAATAGAAAATACCTTTGTGGAAAACCCACATTGGAAATAAGGTTAATAAAATTTAGCCTTAATAAGAGGGAAAGGGAAATGAAAAAGTCACCACCCAATTATGATCTCGATTAGGAGAACATTGGTGGAAATTAGAGACATATAATTGGAGGAAAAACGTAAATATTTGTAGGGAGTGATTGAGGTCATCAATCAAAAACAAGTGTAAAATTTAGGGCCTCAAAGCCTTCAATCTATGTTGATTTAAAATATTATTAGTTCAACAAGACATAAGGTATTAGGATAACACATTTTTTTTGTTTTAATATCTCTTTACTAAAGTTTAAGAATTAATTTATTCATAGAATAAGATATAGGTATATATATATATTTATGCTTGACAAGTAGAGTTTCAACCTTCAACTAATTTCTACCACAAACTCATCTTTCACTCAAAAAGATAATAGAACTCAAAAATATTATATTTATCCTAATCGTACAAGGTTAAAAATATTAACACATACCATTTAGATTACAAAAAATATTTTGTAATAACTAGGGACTTCCTGTATGCTAGTGGTAGGTCATAAAGGTCTGTCACAATATGGTTGTGGGTTTGATTCCTGCAGCTTTGTCCGAAGCGACGGGTTATCGCCCAACCTGAAGGTTGTCCTTTTTCTAAAACTATTATAATATTCCAAAAATAATATTCAGAAATGTTTTAACCTTAAATATTACTGTCCAAGTTTCAACTTAATCCATTCCAACCGTTATAGTTATCCAAAATACTTCTGTCCAACTCACAGTCCAAATTTTATGAGGAAGTTAAACATAATGAAGATCCCCTTTTTTTCGTGTAACAACACATGAATACCTTCATCATGTATTCTTTTAAAACACTACAACATCCTGAATTACCATGATCCCTTATTCCTTATAGAAAACTATATATACTCCTTCTATCCAAAAATGTATACAAATCATCAATCAGTTTCAAGGAAGTTAAGAATATCCAATATAATTTATCCAAATCAATCATGTCTTATTCCAAAATCACTATCTCGGTATCAGAACCATATTATGGTTTATCTTTCTCTCAACCATATATTTTCCAAAAATTTAACCTACTGTGGAGCCACTTTTCTTGGTTTCACACAATCTCAAGTCCTTGATGAAATAGTACTGTAGTACAATCCTTATATACTCCATAATTATTATAACCAGTACATCAATGATACAAAACTCAAATTACAAAATTCTTTAATAACAACATAAGAACTCTAATCATTCCTCATCATGTTTGGTAGTAGCATAACTTGATTATTATCCAATAACATCATTTGGGGCACACTCTGATGATTTGGACATTGGTTTTCGTAGTGTCCCCACTCCTTGCAGATGAAGCATTGTACATTTGAAACCTTTTTCTTACCCTTGCAGTCACGCACTTGGTGTCCTTTTTCTCCACACTTATAACAAACTCCCATTCCCTTCAGGCAATTTCCAAGGTGTTTCTTCCCACAGTTATCACATATTGGAAAATTCTTCTTTTCCCTCGTCCCTTTATCCATCATTCTCTCTTCCATCCATTTCTTCTCTTTCATCCCTTCAAATCCATAAGACTCAGAGAATTCTCTACTTATCTTATTAACACATGATATTATTTCTTCATATGTTGAGAACACATGGGAGACTATTTCCCTTCTAAATGTTGGCTTAATACCGTGAAAGATATGATCCCTCTTACGTTTTGGATCATACGTATTACTGGAGTTCACATTCCTTCCACTGGGCATCATTTCTATACAATGGCATAAACTAGGTTAGTTTATGAATTGCAATGAATAATTCCAAACTTGTAAAATACTTAATGTAAATTGAACGGTTGATGGATATAATCCATAATCATAAAAATGTTTTCTTTGAGGAAGTATATACTCATAACCCTTCATAGTGGTTTGTAAAGAAAATGAGAATTATCCTAAGCATATCCCCCGAGAGTGTCGTAACCAAGAGTGCAGCAAGGCCCGTTGTCATGCACCAGTTCTCGTTCGAGTCTAGCTCAAAGTGGTGTTTTCGGGTTTTACCCCTAGGTACATCGGTTCCAGAGCCACCTCTACCTGCTCGTATCCAGACATGGATGTATTGCTCGGAAAACTCACAAAATCTCTATAATACCAAAATTCTAGGAAGTTATTCTATACTAATCCTCAAAGTCTATCTTTTGGCTATGTACTCTAATCAGAGTTTATCTAAATATAGCTTCCAAGGTTAGTACTAACCTCCCTCTGATACCAACTATAATGCCCCGACCCCAGTTGCCTAGAGTCGGTGCATTATTGCGTAACATTGGCATGATCAGAAAAGATCAAGTCTCGAAAGACCGATTAGTTTAGTAGCCTTGGAAACACTAGATACATTCATAAATGTTACATTACATCATAAAGTGAAAAACTACAATAACAATGTCTCCTTATTCCACACTCATATCCTCTTCTGACTATCCCTGCAGGTCATTCATAAAATACTTCTTCACATCCTGTAAAATATTAAAACATTGAAAGGGGTGAGCTCAGATGCTCAGTAAGGATAAAAATATAGCGGAAGCTTTCATAAATAAACATTAACATTTTAGGCAATGTATAACTAAAACAAAATCCTTTTAAACTTGAACTTCAACATAATATGGCAAAAGTAAAATGAGATAATGTCATTTACTTCTTCACATGGATATTCTACTGGTCGAATAATCACATGCAATATCAATAACCATTTTCATAATGATGGAATGCATAATGCCAGACTATCATAACCACGTAGCCAAGGCCTCGTGCCAAGACTACAAATAAGATTTTGTCAAGGCCTCGTTCCAAGACACTAGTTTGTCTCATGAGACCTGCCGATGCATTGAGGATCTATAGCGGGCTCCACCCGTCACTTATTAAGTCCAATTCATTCCTCATATGAATAGGTTTAAACATATCATAAACCATAACATAATTGTATCACATAAAACATGCATAAAGGAAACATAAGATTTCCACACTTCAATCACAAGATATAAATTCAACACATTGATATAATAAAAACTTTATCAAAACCATTTTCAATACCAAAATAAAAGAAAAGTAAAACATGGTATTTATTTTTCTTTTTAAAAAAAGTTATGGCTTGTAGAGGAAGTCGAAACCCAAATAATGGCCATGGCGGTGGAGAAGTCGTTGTCGCCGCATATGTACGACAAGAAAAACATTCCTTTTTGCTGTTTAGTAAAACACTTCGTATAAAAAGATTTCTTTTGAATAAATGTAAAAGTCAAAGGGGTTTATACACCGTATAAAGGAAAGTTGTGTATAAAACCAAATATGTCTCAATGAAAGGAGATTGAGACAAAGTCCTTAAAAAGATCATGTTTAAAATAAAATAGATCTATTATGTGTATTCACTAGAAGTACACATAAAGAAAGTACAAATACAAGATATGACATAATAATATCATGACATAATTTGAAAGTAGGAGATTAACCCAAAGAATGGAAATTGGGTTAAGAAATTCCCTTACCTCGTGTCCGACTTGACTTGATCATTCTTTAACCTCCTGAATAATAAACTAGAGTTAATTTATATTTACTTAAGAACCTTTTTCATGTTCATTATTCCTTTTATATCACTTATTACCGTGTCATGAACATTATGTAATTATTTAAGTTTATAACGGTCGTTTTGTCGATCTTAGGTACTTTAGTCAAAAATAAACTTCTTATAATTACAAGTTGTTCATGTGGTGAAATATACATTATATCCAGAATTATATTCATGATGTAGATATCATATAAATCATATATATCCAGTATATACATTCATTTATAATATTACATAACATTTAGAGGTAAGAAATGAAATGCACCGTTCATGGAGACGGTAAGCCGTACGTACGCATGAACGCTACTTTCATTTCTATTTCGTATTTAATGGAATGAAATAATAATAGTATAAAGGTGTATTATAATTCCAGTATAATATCATATATAATATCATTTACTCCATCCTTTATACATCCCACATATGGCATTAACGATTCAAATCACTTTGAGGGGGCGGTAGTCCGCACTTCCTAAAATGAAATTATCGCGTTTACCCATAATGGAAACCATAAAGTATTCCATAAATGAGAAATAAAGAAGCATAAGGAAAACATAAACATAATATATATAGCATATATGAAAATAGTGTCATCAAAATGGCCACCATTAGAGGTGTTAAAATAATATTTAACAATCATCGTTTCGTGAGGTAGAAATTCGCCATCCACAGAAATAGTATGTTCTTTAACCATTAGATGTAGGTGTGTGTAAGTGTAGATAAAATCCTTCTTATAAAAACATCCTAGTATATTGAGGATACTGGTATTGTTACAAAAGAAATGAATAAAAATAGCATAGGGGTTTGGAGAAGAAAAATAAAACAAAATAACATAAGAGAAGACATTACCTTGAAATCGGGTAACTCTTTTTGATTTGAGCCAAAGGATTCCTTGGGAAAAGTTCTGCCCAAAGTGAGGCTTCTAGGAGTAAGATAGGGAAGTTGGGAGAGTATTTGGGTAGAGGTTGGCTGAGCCAAATGGCTTGAAAGTCTGAGTAAGGTGGTAGTGGTGGGGGCCTTTTATAAGTGGAGAGGAGGGGCACTCTTGGAAAGTAATGAAATGTTACTTTATTATATAATGAGTTTCGGATTTTAAAGGTCCCCCACTTATATAATTAGAGGATAAGGTGATAAGGGTTCGAAATATACTCATAAAATAGGTTTTTGACAAGTGTAAGCCTTGGATTTTACATTATCTTTTCATTTTATTTAAATCGTTAATTAATGAGGTAATCGCTGCATCATCATGGTGTCATAAATAATTTAATTTATTTAATGTCTAAAAATTATAAAAAAAATATCATTATGTAGGAAATCTTTTTAGATTTATAATGAATATTTATAGTCAAAAATATGACTTGTATAAACCCATTTAAAAATTGTTTTAGTAAAACAACTCTTGTTTGTGACATTTTTATTTTAATATTAAATAAAATGTTTTTAATGTCATTTTCCTACCAAAGTGGCTCCATGGGGTCCCCAAGTTGACCCATGGATTTTCTTGGTCGGACATGACTCATCCAATAGGGGTAGGACAACTGTAAAGGTATTTTCATATTTTTATAATATCATTTTTACCTTAAATTTCACTAATTACCTTTAATCGTGATTAATTAAACTTAAAAGTTACTATTCACCAAAAATTATTTTAATCCCATTGAACCACATTTTACTTCCTAATGACAACCATGTATGTCGTATTTTTGAAAATCAAATCACAGAAGTGGTAATGTTTCATTTAAACGAAAAAAAATCAGTTTTTAACTACCACTTAGTGGTTTCACTATTCATCAAAAACTGAAGTTTTTCAGAACAATGCCAAAATTTCACCCAAAGCTATAATTGATATTCCGAATTCAAAAATGATATATATTTTATGAAATTAAAAAAATATAAGTTTCATTAATTAATTTCATAATTAATTCCCGCTGTCACAACAAATAGCGTGTTTTTAAGAAACAATATATATCAAAAGATTGACAATTGTTTATGTCCAATTTCAATGTGAAATTAATTCTAATGACCACCATTGGATAAAATGGTAAAAATATATTCTAATTATAATTTAAAACCACTAAATAGTATAATTTGTCACTATTAATTATTTTGATTAAAAAAGTTGTTTTTAAGTAATTTTCACTATTCAAGGCAAATTGGAAGTTCTGAGAAAAAAACCAAAAATTCAACATAGGATAATTTCGACATTCCGAATCAAAAAATGAAGTCAATTTTGAAATATAAAATATATATAATTTCAAAAAGTGGGTATTACTATTCATAATGGCTATTTTGATTAGTCTCGGTGTGTTAGAATCTCGAACTTGCGTACAATGCAAGCTATTGCATTATTGAAAGAGAAGTGTATCGTGGAAGCTCGGGGTGTTATAACCTTCTTACCATCTCATCTGTTTAAAAACAATAATGTCGCTCATGTGTGCATGTCGACTACCACCTCTACAAAATGATGTGATTTTTTTTATTTATGCTTTATGTGGATGGTAATAATAATAGATTTAATGAATATAGATTATATTTATGATTAAATATCGATTCTGGAAAGTTTAATTATCATTAATTTTCTTTTGTTCCATCCATGGAAAAGTGGAAACAACACTAATATGTACGTACGGATTACCATCTCAAAGAAGTGATGTAATTCATTTTTCATCACCACTTTATATGAATAGTCATAAAAGTATATATAATGATCAATTGTGAGACTTATAACATTATTAATATTCTAATTATTATGGAACCATAATCAATGTAGAAGGACTGGAACTGCTAAAATTAAACATACATGAAAAATGAAGCAGTTAACGCCTGAAATGAAGACTTTAATAGAGAATTATTGAAAAAGGATGTTAAAATGTTATAAGTGGATCATATATGATATTATAAGTGTGTAAATAGTTGTATTATATAATTTTAATAAATCTAAATTAATTTTATAGGATCTTAGAGTGCTTATGAATCCTGTTGAACATAAAGGAAGGGTTCATTATCTTAATATTGTTTCGATGAGACATGTTTGATGTTATTCAATTATTTATGTTTTTGAGGTGTATATACTACCAATTTGACATGTTATATCATTTATACTTCTTAATTCATGGTATTTAAAGTTAAAATTCAAATTATTTCTTTCATAGTTGTTCTGATACAAAAGTTACATAAGTGGTAAGGGTTTTACATTATAATATCATTTTTATTGGGATTGTTTATGGTTAAATTTATGATGATAAAATTATATGATCTATCTATAATAAAACACATGAATTTTATTATCCTTTTAGTTATTTATGGATATTGAATTTTCCTTCCATTTTCCTCTTTTTAAGTACTCAAGAGACCAAAAGTGTGTTTTTAAGGAAAATCGACTCTATTTTTCTATTTAATTGGGAATATTTTTCTTAAATATACATATTTTCTTTAAAAACAATTAAATAATGTTTTTAATATTCTGAACAGAGTTATTAAATTCGTTTTTACCCAAGTTTAACTTTATATAAAAGGATTTAAAAGGAATATTCTTGTAATTTTCTGAACGAGGTACTTTTAACCAAAGGTGTGAACAAATATTTTATTTTAATGTACACCATGAAAATGGATTTTCCCATAATAATTACTACTCTTTTATTTGAATATTAATTTACAAGTTTCCATGGTTATTTTCAAAGAAAACTTTTTCCTTAATATTTTGTAAATTTTTTATATTTTAAATAAGTGATTTCAAAATGAAAAGGGTATTTTCCTCAAGAAAGTTTAAATGGTATTTTAAAGATATTTTCATCTATAAAAACATCTTTTTATGTTTTTTATGATTTACTGGGGACATGAACCAATGTTACCATATGTATTATTTATCTAGATGGTTTATTATTATGATAATGAAATGTTAATGAAACCCATTCTCTTTCAATGGGTTAAGCTATGATAAAATGATAAATTTTTTCATGATCTTGTGTCGTACATATGAATGAATTGTGATTATTTAATAGGTGGTTCTATTATAGATCCCCAATTCATTAGGTAAAGATTAATGTTTTATAATATCAAAGGGTATATTAGAGGTTTTCCTAATCCCAAATTAGGTACACAAGTGGTTATACCAAACCTAACATGTGATAAATGTCTTAGTGGGTAGTCCTGGCATAAGAGTTATATGATTATGATTATGACACACTTAATTCCATTTTTTATGACATGATATTATACTGATTTTATGTTCTCACGGATCATATTCTTTGATTCCTTTATGATTCATGTTGTATGAACTACCAAGTTTTATCCCATGACTCTTGATTATGATCTATGAATTACTGGGTATGTTTTTCAAATATTAATCTCATGTTCTCATACCCTTATGCCCATGTTTTTTCTAAATGATTATTAATATCTCCCTTTTTTGTCCTTACTAATCATTTGATCTCACCCTTGTTGATTCAATAAGGTTTCCTTACAACATTTCCATTCCTCTATATTTTGAAAATAACAAACACATTTTCTTAAGGAAAATTATATTTCTCTAAGAATTATTTTCTTAAGGAAAGTTTTCTTTCTCTAAGAAAAGTTTTATCCTTACCTTGGTTTTCAATGTCTTATTCAATGTCTTCTCAAAACCAAGTCTAACCATTTTTTTATTAAGTCAAAAATTCAGATCCTTATCTAAAACCTCATAATCTTATAGTTCCTTGGATATCGAGTCTTTTTATTTTTAGACTCTGAATTCTATGAAATTTAGATTCCAAATTCTATGAAATTTAGACTTCGAATTCTCTAAAATTCAGATTTTGAATTCTCTGAAATTCAGAATTCAAATTCTCTAAAATTCAGAATTTGAATTCTCTGAAATTTAAACTCTGAATTATCTAAAATTCAGACTCCAAATTCTATGAAATTCAGACTCCAAATTCTCTGAAATTTAGACTCTGAATTCTCTGAAATTCATACTCCTAATTCTCTGAAATTCAGACTCTGAATTCCTCAAAATTCAAACTCCAAATTCCTCAAAATTTAGACTCTGAATTCCTTAGAATTCAGACTCAAAATATTCACTTTATAGAATATGAGTGTTTATATATTTATACTTTGAATTCTATATTTCTTTGATTCCATTTATTTACATTTGTTTAAGCTTCTTTACTTACCTTAAAGTATTTTTCCAACTTTATCAGATCATATTTTACTTAAGCTTCTTAAACTGAAGAATTTTTTTCTTACATGATACAAATTTCCTTACACATGTTTTTGTTACAATGAAATGATGTAATACAATCTATTTCTAACTAACTATTGGGTGAATGACATGTGTACATGTCCCTTTCAAATTCAAGGAAAAAATATGATCGTTGGAGGAGGGAGCCGACCGTTAAAGTTTTTCCTATAAATAGGAGCTCATTTGAACGAGCTCATTATCATTCCATGATCCTAGAGATTACATGATGTGAAGTGATTTCTAGAGAGAGAAAATATCATGCCTTATGCGATCTTTGAAAATCTTGTTCAACCATGAAAAAGTTTTTCAGCTTAATGTGACTTTGATTATTGTTGTGTACAATTAACGACTTCTAGGGATAGGAAGATAGAGGCATTGACTACCTTAAAGTTTGAGGAATTACGGGGATAGGAAGACAGAGGTACTGATTACCTTAAAGTTCAAGGGCTTACGAGGATAGTAAGATAGATTATGATATTCTTATTGAGGGCTTACCCAGGTGTGGGTAAGATAGACTTTCTTGAAAGTATAAATCAAGGGACCTTTATCTAAGGTTTTTGAATACCCTTCCCTTTGGGTTAAAATATTTCCTACTTGTTTACTTGCTTTATTACATGTTTTATTTCTACTGTATTTTATTAAATAAAGAAATTATAACTTTCTTATACTTTTTTAACTCTGATATAAATAATATTTTATACACGTTAAGGTAGAATCTTTCTCAAAGTAAAACCTGCTTGAGTTTTCATAAGTTTAAATTGTTTAAGTTTAGGTTTCTTATAATTGGACCTAAGCCCTTCCAATTATATTTTTAAGTAATAACCAAAGAGGTTTTGTGAATTTACCTTGTTTAACCTTATTAAACATATATTTCCTTAAGTTTAAAAACAAATTTTTTAAACCTACAATTCACCCCCCCTGTAATTGAGCATCTACATATTCTCACTACTCGAAATCCATCCTATACCAATGCCTCTTTCCTAATGGTTTAGATAAACTTTTGGGATAGGATTCGTATAAAATGTTTTGGACTGTATTTTCCCAATGGTTGGAAGAAATGTTGGGAAAGGCCTGGGCAGATGATAGTTTTCCCAATGGTTTTTTGAAACTGTTGGGATAGTGGAGAGTGTAAACCCTTATGCCAAAGGTTCATTGAAACCATTAGTATATCTTTTATAATATTCCCCAATGGTTTTTAAAAACAATTGGGATAACATACCACAAATGTAGCACCTGATTCCAATCCAGATCTGCCCACATTGTGCCCTAAGTAAGAGCTCCATTGTTCCAGCGTGCAAACCCTTCTTCCTAGCAACTGATTTTTTATTCATCCACATCAAATATATAATTTATAACTCAGTTTTATGTTTTACCTCCATTTATTCCATTTTTCATTCGGATTTCTTTGAATACAAGGTTGTTTTTTGTTTTTTGTTTTGATTATCCCTAAACAATAGCTCCCCTATTCTTTTTGAACCCTTCTTCTCAACCTGAAATCCATCCTTGATTCAAGTAAGTGTTTGTTCTTCCACCTCAAATAGATTATAACACGATATAGCATATTTCATCTAATATAACACATGATTCCTCTAGTATAATATCAATTCAAATGATGATTCCTCCAGTTCAGAAATTTGTATCTATGGAATGTTATGTCATTGCATAGAGTTCCTTTGTGCATCATTCCACTTCATAGAGTTCCTTTTAGGTGTTATATTGAGACCCTTTTGATTAGAATCATGGTTCATGTCCTATAGTGATATTTTAGTGGTGTCCTATTAAATTTATCCAACATGGTAGTGAGTTCTTAAATGGTATGGAGACCAACTATGTGTCTCCATTTCATAATTTATTTTTCGAGGGAATGGGAGGGGGGCTGTGAAGTGGGAGGGGGTTGGATGTAGGGAGGGTTGTGCAGTGGGAGGGGGCTATGGGGGTGTAGTGGTAATGGGGGGATGTGCAGTGGGAGGGGGATTGGCTGTAGGGGGATGTGCAGTGGGGGATGTAAGGGGTGTAGGGGTGGCTGTGTAGGGTGGGGACTGTAAGGGGTGGGGGTGTGTAGTGAGGAGGTGGGGCGGTAGGGGGGAGGTGGGGGGAGGGGGCTGTAGGGTGGGAGGGGTTGTATGGGGCTGTAGGGTAAGAGGGGGGTTGTGCAGTGAGAGGGGTGGCTGGGAGATAGGGGGTTGTGCAGTGGGAGGGTGGGGGATGTGCAGTGGGAGGGGGCTGTAGGGGGGTTGTACAGTGGGAGGGGGTTGTAAGGGGTGTGTAGTGGGAGTGGGGGGTAGTACAGTGGGAGGGGTTTGGCTATAGATCGGTTGTGCAGTGGGGGAGGTGGATATAGGGGTGGTGTGTTTGGAGGGGGATGCAAGGGGTGAGGGGGTGTGCAATGTGGGGGGTGGGGGCTGCAGGGGGGCTGAGGGAGGGAGACTGCAGGGGGGGCTGTAGAGGGGGTGTGCAGTGGAAGGTGGGGGCTGTAGGGGGGGTGCAGTGGGATTGGGGGGATGTACACTCTCAACACTAAAATATTTTAAATCCATTAAAAATACATGTGCCTTTCCATATCCCAAACATATAATAGCTCATCCTTATACTATTTTGGCTATACACAGACCAAAACTCTCCTCCATCTCAACTGCCCAATCTTCATTGTCCCAAAATTTGATATGATATTGACTGTAGATGTATCATTCCCACATGCCTAGAATACCCCAACTACTCAATATAATTAATTGATCCCTTCTGTGGGAACTCCCCCAATAGGAATTACCTACCTCATCACTTCCCGACCCAAGGTATCAATATCCTGGTGGTTCCCCAACAACCATCATCCCATAACACTCATATTAGAAGCATCATACACCATCACTTCCCACATCCCATCATATTCTCATTTCATAATCTCACTATACATGATGCCATTAAAATACCACATCAAAATCAATGCTCATACAAGTCCTACATCACTCTTGATGCCCATATATTAACCACACTATGTTAATTCACTTATCACACATACACCTCATGCACCAATTTATATAATAAAAAACTACTATAGTCACATGATCAAAATGTAACTCTAACTATCATGGGCTCTCAAAAATGTGAGTGGGATCTCACTCTTGATGCACATATATACCTTGCTGAATTTTCTAGAGGCATAATTCCGGATTCTCTCTCTCTCTCTTGATTTTTGAGTGAAATAAAGCCACAAAATCAATGTATCATTATTTTAATATACCGATGACACTTAGTAAATAACCATCCAACTAAAAATTAAATTTATTTATTACATATTGTATGATTTATTTAATTCATTATATATCTATTCAAGCTCACCTAAAACAATGGATAGTTAAATTATCTGTGGACAGCTCACCCACCCCCTGGACACCCCATACCCCCTGGACAGCCCCGCAACTCCCATAGATAGCCCACCCACTCCCTGGACACCCCATACCCCTTGGACACCCCTGACACCCCTGTGTACAACCCCTACCCCCTTGGAGAGCCTCACCACCCCCTGGATAGCCCGCCCACCCCCCTAGACACCTCTACCCCCTAGATAGCCCCACCACCCCCATGGACAGCCCGCCCACACCCGTGGACATCCCTACCCCCCTGGACAGCCCCCCACCCCCGTGGAAAGCCTGACCACCCCCATGGACACCCCCCCCCCCCCACCACTGAAAAGCCCCCCCCCCCCCCACCCATGTGGACAGCCCACCCACCCCCGGGAAATCCTCTACCCTCAGGACAGTCCCCTCATCCCCGTGGACAGCCAGCCAACCCCCCTGAACACCCCCTACCCCCTAAGGACAGCACGCCCACCCCCTGGACACCCCCTACCCACTGGACCCCCCACCACCACCACCACCATCGTGGATAGCCCGCCCACCCCCTAGACACCCCTACCTCCCTGGATAGCCCCTCCACCCCCGTAGACAGCTTTCCCACCCCCCTGGACACCCCATACCACCTTGTACAGCCCAGCCACCCCCTTGGACAGCTCGTCCACCCCCTTGAACACACTGTACCCCCCTGGATAGCCCTGCCACCCCCGTGGAGAGCGCACCCACCCCCTGGATACCTCGTACCCCCTGTACAGCCCATCCACCCTTGTGGATAGAGCGTCCACCCTCTAGACACCTCGTACCCCCTGGACAACCCTGCCACCCCCATGGACAGCCCGCCCACCCCGCTAAACACCCCCACCCCTTGGACAGCCCTTCCACCCTCGTGGACAGCCTGCCCACCCCCTGGATACCCCCCTGGATAGCCCCCCATGGACAGCCCCCCCCCCACCCTTATAGACAGCCCGCCCACCCTCCTGGACACCTCGTACCCCCTGGATAGCCCTACCACCCCCGTGCACAGCGCACCCACCCCCCTGAACACCTCGTACCCCACTGGACAGCCCTGCCACCACCGTGGACAGCCCGCCCACCCCCTGGACACATCGTACCCCCTGGACAGCCCCACCACCCCTGTGGACAGCCCTCCCACCCCACACCCCCGTGGACAGCCCACCCAGCCCCCTGGACACACTGTACCCCCCTGGATAGCCCTCCCACCTCCGTGGACTGCCCGATCACCCCCCTGGACACCCTCTACCCCTCTGGACAGCCCCTCCACCCCCGTGGATAGCCCTCCCACCCCCATGGACACCCCCTACCCCCCTGGACACCCCCCCCCCCACCACCATGGACAGCCCACCCACCCCTTAGAGACCCCTACCCCCCCTGGACAGCCCTGCCACCCCTGTGGATAGCTTGCCCACCCCCCTGGACACCCCATACCCCCTAAAAACCTCATACCCCCTTGACACCCGTACCCCCCATGGACAGCCCGCCCACCCCCTAGACACCCCTACCCCCTGGACAGCCTCGTCACCCCCATGGATAGCCTTCCAACCCACCCCCCCCCCCCCAATGAACACTCCTACTCCCCTGGAAAGCTCCACCACCCCTGTGGATAGGCCGCCCACCCCCTGGACACCCCTTACCCCCTGGACAGCCATGCCACCCCCGTAGACAGCCCTCCCACCCCCTGGACACCCGTACCCCCCTGGACAGTTCTACCACCCTTTTGGATAGGGCCCACCCCCTAGACACCCCGTACCCCCTAGACAACCCTGCCACACCCATGGACAGCCCTCCCTCCCCCTTGGACAGCCCCACCACCCCTGTGGACAGCCCGCCCACCCCCTGGACACTTCCTACCCCCTAGATAGCCCTGCCACCCCCATGGACTGCCCGCCCACCCCTTGGACACCCCTATCCCCCTGGACTGCCCTGCAACCCCTATGGACAGCCCTTCCACCCCCTAGACACCTTGTACCCACATGGACAGCCCTGCCACCCCCCGTGGATAGCCCTCCCACCCCACCCCCTAGACACCCCCTACGCCTCTAGACAGCCCCGTCACCCCCATGGATAGCCCGCCCACCCCCTAGACACCCTCTACCCTCCTGGACAGCCCCGCCGCCCCCATGGATAGCCTTCCCACCCCCCTGGACACCTCCAACCCCCTGAACATCCCCTCCACCCCTGTAAACAATCCTCCCACCCCCCGGACACCCCTACCCCTTGGACAGTCGCGCTACCCCCGTAGACAGCCATCCCACCCCCCTGGACACCCCCTACCCCCTGGATAGCCCTGTCACCCCTGTAGACAGCCCGCCCACCCCCCTGGTCACCTCGTACCCCCGGGACAGCCCCGCCACCCCCGTGGACAGCCCGCCCACCCCCTGGACACCCTCGACCCCCTTGGATAGCCCACCCACCCCCTGGACACCCCCACCCCCATGGACAGCCTACCCACCCCCTGGACACATCGTACCCCCCTGGATAGCCCCCCACCCCACCCCCGTGGACTGCCTGCCCACCCCCCTAGACACCCTCTAACCCTCTAGAGAGCCCTGCCACCCCCTTGGACGCCCCCTACCCCCTGGACAGTCCCCCCCCCCCCCACCCCCGTGGATAGCCCACTCACCCCCTAGACACCCATACTCCTGGACAGCCCTGCCACCCGGGTGGACAGCTCGCCCACCCCCATGGACACCTCCTACCCTCTTGGACAGCCCCGCCACCCCCGTGGATAGCCCGCCCACCCCCTGGACACCCAGTACCCCTGTGGAAAGCCCTACCACCCCCATGGACAGCCCGCCCACCCCCTGGAGACCCTGTACCACCCTGCACATCCCCCACCCCCGTGGACAGCCCCCCCACCCCCCCTAGACACCCACCCACCACCCCCTAAAGACCCCCATCCCCCCGGAAACCCCCACCCCCTGGACCCCCTGACCCCCTTGGACAGCCCCCCAACCCCCTGGACAATCCCCCACCCCCCCTGGACACCCCCCCACCCCACCCCACCCCCATGGACACCCCAACCCCCGTGGACAGCTCTCCCACCCCCCTGGGTACCCCCTACCCCCTGGACACCCCCCCCCGGACACCCCTACCCCTAGGGACAGCCCCCTACCCCCCTGGACAGCCCCCAACCCCCTGGACGACCCCCACCCCCTGGACACCACCCCACCACCTGGACACCCCACCCCCTGGACACCACCCCACCACCAGGACACCCCCCCTGGACCACCCCCACCTTGGACATCCCCCCTCACCCAACCCCCTTGACGACCCCCACCCCTTAGACACCACCTAAACCCCCACCCCCCTGGACACCCCCTACCCCCTTGATAGCCCCACCACCCCCGTGGACAGCCCTCCCACCCCCTGTACACCCCGTACCCCCTGGACAGCCCCCCCCCCCCCCCCGACCACCACCACCAACCTGGTGGATAGCCTGCCCACCCCCTGGACACCCTCTACCCCCTTGGACACCCACCCTAACCCCTTGGACATCCCCCATCCCCCTGGGCCCCTATACCCTTGGACAGCACCCCCAACCCCCTAGACACCCCCCCCCCCTGACATCAATAGCTTATTTCACTCCTCAACACTATATAATGCCAAAATCATTGATAAAAAAAATGCAATCAAATCAATAAGAACGTCAATGTCCCCCTTTTTATTTGTTTTACAGTACCAACAAACAACTCTTATACTAATATGTTTGTATCTTTTTCCACATTATTGATAATAAATACAAAGGAAATCTTGTGATCTTCTCATTTCATTTAACTTCTCTAAAAGATACCATTTTATCCCTATTTTACTCAAAATTACATTCTGCATCACCTTTTGAGATAATGAAAGTTTCATAGACAACTTACCTAAGAGACTTTGGTTAATCTACTTTATATCTATGTGGGATAACATAAAAAATAAGAGAGAATTAACCAAGACATAAAGTTTGTACATTAATAAACTCAACATGTGATACCATTTTGAAATAACTCAAATTAGGGATTTTATAACAGATCCCTCATAAATATATAGTCTACAGTCAACTCAACACACAGATTATAAAATTCAAGCATAATACATAATATGATATTTTATGGTTTTGAATTGGGTAGATCATTATAAACCTAAAGTACCTTTATAGACTAGTGGTATAGAATGATAGGTATTATGTATTCTAAACTCAGTGTTATTCTGTAGGTAAATGCATAGGGAAGATGCTTGCTTCTATAAAAATTGTAGGCATAGGGAAGATGCTTGATTCTGGAAAAATTGCAGGCTCTATACCAACGGTTTCCAAAACTGTTGGTATAAAATTGAGAAGTCCACTCTTTACCAACAGTTTACAACCATTGTTAAATTTATCAGTTCAATCTTTACCAATGGTTTTTGAAACCATTGGTAAAGGCCTGTTATTCTCAATCTTTACTAACGATTTTCATAAACCATTGGTAAAGATCTATTGCAAAGGTTTCTAAACCATTAGAAAAGATAATATGATTTCTGGTGGCTTTTCTCAACGGTTATTTTATAACCCATTGGTATAAGCCTATCCCCACATCTTTCTTTCCAACAGTTGGGTAAACCATTGGTAAAAGCTTTCCCAATGGTTATACAGGCTTTACCAGCGGTTTTAAACTGTTGGTATATATTAACTTTCTAGTAGTCTATTTTAATCATACAATTTGTATCAGAGAAATTCTCTCAAAAATTTATACTTACATATAAGTTTTCTTTCTCGAGTTTTTATTTCTTAACTTTACTTTATCGATTTTTTCTTAAACATTTTTATCTTTTTTTATAAACTTTTACTACTAACAAGTTTTTTGGAAAAGTATTTTCATATATAATGGTAGGTATAAATGTTGGTTCTATTAACAACTTAAATCCTACCAAACCACCAATATTTGATGGTAATGATTATGAGTACTGGAGAGATAGGGTGAAGAATTTTGTTATAAACACTAGAGTGGACAACTTTGTCATGCTCACTGGAGGTTAAAAATTCCAGACAAGGAAGTTAGAACTTTTACCAACCAAGAAAAACAAGAATATCAATTAAACTAAAAGGTACACAATACTTTTTTATATTCTATGACCGGGAATATATATAGTCAAATATCTTATTGTGAATTTTCTAACTATATTTGGAAGAAACTTAAAGTTACACATTTTGGAACTTCAAATGTAATAGAAACTAGAAGAGCTATGTTAAGATATGAATATCACAGATTCTTATTTCCTTATGGAGAACTTATTTTCAAAGTACAACACAGATTTATGACTATCATCAATAGTATTAAATATATGGGAAAGAAAGGTCTTTATGATTAAGTTCTTGTGTACAAGGTAATTGATATCATGCCCAATGAATGGGAATCCAAAAGGACAGCTATTGATGAGAACATAAATGTATCTAACATTACTCTTGATGAGTTATTTAGAACTCTTCTTCAACATGAAACAAGAATGGATAGAGATGATGATTTCAATAAGAAGAATAATGGTAATGGAAGTGTATATTTCACTGCTACATCTAAATCCAAGACTCCAAAAAAGGTAACTAGATTTAAAGCTAAGAAAGATATTGTTATATCTGTATCAAGTGAGAGTGAACAGTCTGAGAATGAATTATCCAATATTTCTCTAAAGATGAACAATATTGTGAGAAAGAAATATTTTTAGTATAGATATAAGAAGAAAGATATAAAGGACAAGAAATAATCTAAAGTAACTTGTTATGAATGTAAAAGGGTTGGACATATCAGACCTGATTGTCCCATGATTAAGAGAAAATATAGAAAGGGAAAGAATTATGAAAGGAACAAAAATAAGTACAAAAAATATAAGGCTAAGAAAGTTTTGAAAGATAATTACACTTGGATTTCCAATGGTGGTGACTCTTCAGATGAATCTTCAGAATATGAATCTTCTGGTCAGAAGAATATTGGTCTTTTAGCTAGAGTACCTATTGAAAATAATTTTCTTATGGCTAAGGTACACAATACTGAATCATTAACCAATATTTCTTCAAATTATAATTTTCCTAAGGAAGAATATTATTATTCTTCATATGAAGAATATTCCTCATTATAAGATAATACCTTACCTTCATTTAAATAAGTTTCTAGATTTTATAAATTACTTAAGAATGATAACTGTAAGATAAAGAAGAAATTAGAGAAATAAAATTCTATAATTTCTATTTTAACAAAATAAGTACCATATATTTCTAAGGATCTTGATCAAAAAACTCTTGATTTTGAAAGTGTTTCTAAAAACCTTAAGTAAGTTAATTCTGAGAAGGATAAATTTTCTAAGGATCTTGAAAATGTTATTTCTAAGAAAAATGTTTTAGAGAAAAATTCAAGTTCTAAAACTAATAACTTTGAGGATAAGAATTTGGTCATCAGAAAAAAATATCAAATTTTTTCCTTATAGAAAATTTTATCAAAATTCACTTCTGGAAGGAATGAATTTGATAAAATGTATTCACAACTTCTTCCTCTTAGAAATATTTTGGGATTTGGTTATACTCACTCAAAACCAGTTTTTAGTAATAATTATTTCGTTCCCCAAAGTGATCCCTTTTGCACTAAGTATCAATTTGGTGGACATTGGGAAATAAAATCTTTAAATAAAACCCAATTCTTAGGTTTTCATAAAGCTTATTTGTTAAATAAAATTTGGATTCCTAAGATTTTACTTTATGAAATTTTCAGATCCAAGAAAGTCTGGATTCTGAAAGTCTAACTATTTTATTTTCAGGAAAATAAAGAAATTAACAATAACAATATATGGTACATAGATAGTGGACGTTCCCAGCACATGACTGGTAACAAAAAATTCTTTGAAAATATTATCAAGACGAAAAGAATAAAAGTAAATTTCAGAGATAATGCTCAGGGAGAAATTGTTGGTATAGGTAACATTTTTATTCTTGTAAAAGATTTAATTTCAAATGTTTTATTTGTTAAAGTTCTTAAGAACAACCTTATAAGAATAATACAATTATGTGATAAAGGTTTCCTTATGAATTTTAGGAATGATAAATTCTTAGTACACAATTATGAGGAATAGTTTATTCTCTTTTCCCATAGGCATGAGAATGTTTACACACTTAACTTAGAAGACCTTAGGAGCCAATACCTACCTTACCTTAATGCAATGGAAGATCAATCTTGGTTATGGAATAGAAGACTAGGAAACTGTAACCATAGTAACCTATGAAAACTCTCAAAGAAAATACTTGTTAAGGATCTACCAGAGCTTATATTTGATTCTTCAAAAGTTTATGATACTTGTCAATATGGATAGAAACATAAGTCAAGATTTATATCAATCAATGAAGTATCAACTTATGATGTATTACAACTAGTACATATAGATCTTTTCAGTCCAACACAAACTGGAAGTATTGGAGGAAAATACTATATATTTGTTTTAATTGATGATTACACCATTCTTACATGGGTTAATTTTCTAGAAAATAAATCTGAATCCTTTTTTATTTTAAAACTTTTAGAGCCCAAGTTAAATATGAGAAAAACATTCCATTGATAACTATTCATAGTGATAATGGAGGATAATTTCAAAATTCAGATTTTGAAACTTTTTGTAGTAAAAAAGGCATTACTCATAACTTCTCAGCTCGAAGAACTACTAAAAAATGGTGTTGCTGAAAGAAGAAATTGAATTCTTCAAGAGATATCTAGAACCATGTTGAGTGAGTATTCTATTTCTAAACACATTTGGGTTGAATTTGTTAGTACTTCTGTTATACTATAAATCAAATTTTAATCAGAACTTTTCTTAACAAAACACCTTATGAATTGTGGACTGGTCAAAAACCTAGAGTTTCTTACTTCAAAGTATTTGGATACAAAGTATTCATTTTTAATACTAAAGATAACTTACATAAATTTACACCCAAATCTAATGAAGGAATTTTCTTAGGTTACTCCACTACTTCTGAGGCTTATAGAGTTTTTAACAAAAATTCTTGTATTGTTGAAGAAACGGTGCATGTTAAATTTGTTGAAAGTGATCCTTTTCTTTTTAAACAACCCCAACCTATATCCTTATAAGTGTTTTCAAAAACTGATTATCAACCTTTGATGGAAACTTCTTCTAATAAGGAAAATAATCAAGAAAATATTTTTAAAGTTTTTACCCTAGAAGACTTTCTACCTTATATTGATGAATAGGATTTACAAAACCCAAATCAGTTGTTTCTTAAGAATCATCCTAGTAATAGTATCATTGGTGATGTAAATCAACCTGTAAGGATCAGAAGTTCTTTATAAAATGAAGTAGAACATCTATAACTTATTTCCCAATTAGAAACAAAAATCATAGATGATGCTTTAGTTGATGATGATTGGACTAAATCTATACAATATGAAGTAAATGAATTTGAAAGGAACAAAGTTTGGACCTTGGTTGAAAGACCTAATAAAACTTCTGTAATTAGAGTAAAATGGGTGTTCAGAAATAAATGTGATGAAAATGGAATCATAGTAATAAATAAAGCAGGTATAGTTGCTAAAGACTAAAATCAACAACAAGGAATAGATTATGAAGAAATCTATGCTTCAATAGCTAGACTTGAATCTATTCATATTCTACTTTCCTTTGCAGCATTCTTTAATTTCAAACTTTTTCAAATGGATGTGAAGTGTGATTTTCTTAATGAATATGTTAAAGAGGAAGTTTATGCTGAACAACCTCTTGGATTTGAAGACACAAAATATCCTGAACATTTTTTTAAACTTACCAAAGCTTTATATGGACTTAAACCAACCCCTAGATCCTGGAATGATAGAATTACAGGATTTTTGTTACAAAACAATTATGTTAAGGTAAATATTGATCCAACTCTTTTTATAAAGAAAGAAAAGAAAAAATTTTTGATTATTCAAATTTATTTTGATGACATTATATTCAGATCAACTCAACAATATTTAACTGATTCATTTTCGAATCTTATGAAATATGAATTTGAAATGAGTATAATGGGTGAGTTAACATTTTCCCTTGTTTTTCAAATTTCTCAAAAACCAGAATGAACTTATATATCTCAACATAAATATATTAAATATCTTATTAAGAAGTATGGATATGACAATACTAAAAGTATAAGCACTTAAATCAGTACCTCAAATTCTCTTGATCTTGATGAAGCTAGAAAACTAGTAGATCAAACATCTTTTAGAAGTATGATAGAAAGTTTGTTATACTTAAAGAATAGTCATCTAGACTTAATGTTTTTAGTATGCTTATGTGAAAGATATCAATCTAATCCAAAGTAATCTCATTTAAAATCAGTAAAAATAATTTTTCTCTATTTAAAGGGAACCATGGATTTAGAACTTTTCTATTCTTTTGGAAATGATTTTGTTTTTAAAAAAAATTGAATGCTAAATTTGGTGGTTGTAGAATAGATAGAAAAATCACATCCGAAACATGACATTTCTTAAGAGATTCATTAGTTCCCTAATCATGAAAAAAAACAACATTTAGTAGCACTTTACACTTTCGAAGTTGAATATATAGCAACTGGAAGTTGTTGTGCTCAAGTGTTGTGGATGCAACACACACTCATAGACTATGGTATCAGTTTTACCAAAACATAGACATTGTATGATAATAAAAGTTCCATTTTCCTAAGAAAAAACTATGTACATCAATCTCAAGAAAATCACATAGATATTAGGCATCACTTTCTTATGGGTCACACATTGAAAGGAGATATCATTCTTCAACTTATCAGAACACAATATCAACTTACTAACATTTTTACAAAATCTTTACCCTCCAATAGATTTGAATATATTAAAAAAAAAGTTAGGAATGATAACTCTAAGGTAATATTCCACATTAACTTTTTGTTAAAACCTATCTCTTTACACTAAATTACTTCTTTTCATAAGGGGAGTAAATTTTTTTCTCTCAAAAAAATCTTTCTTGAATTTTTGAATTATCGGAACTTGAATTTTTGAATTCTTGGAACCTGAATTTTTGAATTCTCGGAACTTGAATTTTTCAATTCTCAGAACCTAAATTTCTGACTTTTCATAACCTTAAATTTCCTTTCCTTAATAAAATTTTCTAGAATCTAAGTTTTTCAAGAAGAACCTTATCAATACTAAAAATTATTTCTAATCAATTAGGAAGGTATGTTTCCATGTTTAAATTTTCATAATTTTATTTTTACTTGTTGGTATTCTTATCTTGATTTAAGAAAACTCTATCAGATTCACTTTCCTTAAATCTGATTTTTTATTAAAACCTAAAAAGATCAGAACCTACCAAATACTTCTTAGGCTTTCATATCAACCATAATATCATATCTAGATTATATCAATTATTATATTGAATTATGAATTAAAACTATCATCTTGAAACCTATATAAATGCCCACTTAATATGTGTCCCACATTGGTTTTTTAAGAATTTTTGTGCTAAAGATCTTCTCCTATACAAATCAGTCATTTAGTTTTCTAAGTTTCCTTACATTTCGGATGTCTCTCAAAGTTCCCTCACAGAATCAGATGGATTCAAACAAGGAAATCAAGGATTGGAAAATATACAGAGAAAGGTTGTTTGACCCAAATTTATTTTCTAAGTATAATTCTATGATTACAAAGAATATCAAGCTAAATGGATGGGAAGTTTATGTGTATCTAATATGAAGATTCAGGATCCAGTTTATCCCAAACTTCTCATATAATTTTATGATTCTGTAAGTTTTTATAAAGAATGAGGAAGGGAAAAAATTATTTAAGAGTTATGGGAATACTTATTCTTTATCCTTTGATATGGCTAAAAACATTATTGGTATTCCTTATCAAGGTGAAGCAATCTTTTCTCTCAAAAGATGCCAAAAAAGGAAGGAAGTTTTGAGAAGGAAAAGGAAATTTAGTGCCTTATAATCAAGGGAGTAAAGTCACCAAAGATCAACCATATTTCAACAAACTTAATGTTG
This sequence comes from Viscum album, assembly GCA_963277665.1. Taxonomy (NCBI): domain Eukaryota; kingdom Viridiplantae; phylum Streptophyta; class Magnoliopsida; order Santalales; family Viscaceae; genus Viscum; species Viscum album. The sequence continues at coordinate 1,422,989,205 of OY728156.1, read as the reverse complement.
TTATATTTTTGGTTATATAGATTTATCATTCTAAGAAATAGAGACAAGGACTCTCTTAAGATGAGTTATATCTTTATGATGGACTTCTTGGTTAATCTTATAAAGGTAAACCTGATCAAGTACATCCTTATAACAATAAGTAACATAAATAATGGAGCCTCATGTCTTAGATAATCATGTATCCAGTGATATTGTCAAAGATCATCATTATCTGTTTATAATCCTTTAAAATTCCCTGCATTTCAAAACCCAAAACCTTCAAGATTATGTTGTTGAGTGATGAAACTATTAGGAGTATAAAAGTTGGTTTCAGTACAAAATCATGAGAGTTTTATGATATTTCTTAAATTTAGGTTCAAGCTTTAAACAAGAAAGGGGAATTATGAGAAACTTCCAAGAAAACTCAGAAGAATAGAAAAGAGAAATAAATGGAATCAAAAGAAAAATAACTCATTCTGAAAACTCAGTCAGCTCCACCAAAGCTAAAAAAGAAAAATAATTTTTCTAATGAAGTGGTAGCAAAGTGGAGAGAGCATAAGAAGAATAAGAAGGAGGGAGATGTAAGTTTTGGTTTAGACCCTGCTAAGGAAAATTCCTTGAAGTTTCAAGTTGCTGAAGAAATGGGGGTTCAAAACCCATTGGGAACAGGTATTGTAGCAGTACTGTAGTGGTACTGTAGCAGCGGCGCACTGTAGCAACAATGGGTACTATAGAGGTGGCGGGGACACTGTAGTAGTGGTAGGGAACTATAGCAGTGACGGGTACTGTTCAGCACTGTTACAGGTAGGTACTGTAGTGGTACTATTCAAATAATGGGCCTTGGGCCAAAATTTTGGGCCTATGGGCTATTTTCCCATTGGGCCTTCGGGCTATGTAATGGCTCTCCCTCTACCCAGTTAAAAGAGGCCTTTTCTTTACTTTAATAATAAAATGAGGCTTTGACCTCAACCTTTAAAAATATATATAAAGAAGAAGATGTCAGAAGCTGAGATCATCCAAGCCCTTCTTAAGGATACTGAGAAAGCATCCAAATAGATCTAGGTACCAGAATATTTCCTTCAAGATCCAGTTCTAGTAGAAACTATGGGAAAGAAATTTTCAATACTGGAACCCATTGTGGAATAAGAAATAGCTCAGAAAGAAGAAGAAGAGGAATAAGAAGACAAAAGTAAATATGTGATTGAACAGGTGGAAGAATACTATGAGAAGGAAAGTCCTTTAGACAAGTTATCAATTAGAACTTCCCAGGTTGAATAAACCAAAATAATCTCTCAAGGGAAAGATGATGATGGATAGGGTGAGGTTGATAAAACTTCTGATGATGAGAGAATAAACCATGATTTCATTCATCCTGAAGATATTAAATAAGGTGATGAGGAAGAAGATGTTGATGAAGATAAGATAATCCAAGTCTCATATAGTGAACATGATACTCTGAAAGTTGGGAAAGAAATGTCTAGATCTGATAAAGTAAATCAAGTGGTTGATGACTCTACTAGAAAGGTTGTGGTTATAAAATATAAGAAAGATGTTGTTGGAACATCCAAGAGGAAATTTTAAGATTTAGAAAAAGTGTCCTCGTCGGAAAATGAATCAGCTTCTGAATCTTCATCTTCCTTGGGACAAGATTTTTTTGTTCAATATTTGAAGAAGTTAGTGAACACAATACCATTATTTTTAAGTATCAATTCAAGATGTTAGTTTCTTCAGCATTATTTCAACCAAAATACCAATTCGATAAGAGTGCTCATGAAAAAGTTTATCAAACTTGAAAAGGAGTTTAAGAATTTTCATATTGGTTATGATGCTCATAGGAGATCATGTAAGGGAATAACAAAATGGTCTAAGAGAATTATTGATGATATGAAAATCAGGACAACTTCTAAGATTCAGTAAAATATGATTTTGATAAGTCATATGACATAATCAAAAACCTTACAACATTTTTTTTAGAAAATCTAAATCTTGAGCAAGTGGCCCAGATTCAAGAAGACAGAGATCTGAATGGAAATCTAAATTCTGTTTCTCTAGATTAAAAGAGAGAAAGGAAACTCAAGGAAGAATTGGAATAAAATTTCAAACACCAAGAAGAGGTATTAAAGTCTCAGGAAAAAATTCTAAAGTCTCAACAATAAAAAATCAAGGCTCTTGAAAATAAGAATCAGGATTAGGATTAGTTGCTCAAAAGGTTTGAGGATGATCACAAAGAACTGAAGAAATTAAAGGCTACCTTGAGAAATCTCATGCCAAAAGAAAAGAAGGATGAATGATTTTCTCTGACAATCCGATCTTTTGTTGTATTTTTTTTCTTTGTAACAAAATTTTCTCCCATCATAACGAAATTTTGCTTCCATTATTTTGTCTTGTATATTTCTAATCTTTCAGGTACAATTTTTTTCCATTCTCTCCATTCCTTTTTGAAAATCACAAAATGGGAGAAAAGAATGATCAAACGAATATTAAGTAAAAATAAGAGAATTTTCTAAGAAAGGGGGAGACTAAGAAAGGGGGAGACTAAGAAAGTGGGAGATTAAGAAAGGGGGAGATTAATTAAGGGGGATTCTACTAAAAGAATATTTTCTTAAGAAAGAAAAAGTAACTTCTCTAAAAAAGACCAGAATACAATCCTTAGGGATTTCAAAACCTAAGGGGGAGTTAGTTGTATTTATAATAATTCATAAGTAAATGGAGATAATTTTTTCTTCTAAAGTTCAAAAAGCTAAATCCTTATTCGTTATATTATTTTTCGAAAGGTTATTTTTTATTTTGAAAAGGGGGTAGATTATTGAGTTAATAAGGTTTCCTAATAAATTTTCCATTCCTCTATGTTTTCAAAATCACAAGCATGTTTTCTTAAGAAAAATTATATTTCTCTAAAAATTATTTTCTTAAGGAAAGTTTTCTTTTTCTAAGAAAATTTTTATCCTTGCCTTGGTTTTCAATGTATTATTCAATGTCTTCTCAAAACCAAGTCTAACCATTTTTTTATTAAGTAAAAAATTAGGATCCTTAACTAAAACCTCAAAATATTATAATTACTTGGATATCAAGTCTTTCTATTTTTAGACTCCAAATTCTATAAAATTCAGACTCTAAATTCTTTGAAATTCAGACTCTGCATTCTCTTAAATTCAGACTCCGAATTCTATGAAATTAAGACTCCAAATTCTCTGAAATTCAGACTCCAAATTCTTTGAAATTTAGACTCTAAATTCCTCTGAATTCATACTCCAAATTCCTCAAAATTCAAACTCCAAATTTCTTCAGAATTCTTACTCTGAATTCCTCATAATTCAAACTCCAAATTCATTATAATTCAGAGTTCAAATATTAATTTTTTTAGAATCTGAGTGTTCATAAATTTAGAATCTAAATTCTATGTTTCTTTCATTCTGTTTATTTATATTTTTATAAGCTTCTTTACTTTCCTTAAATTATTATTCCAAATTTATCAGATAATATTTTATGTAAGTTTATTAAACTTAAGAATTTTTTTCTTACATGATACAAATTTCCTTACACATGTATTTGTTACAATGAAGCGATGTCGTACAATATGTTTCTAAATAACCATTGGTTGAATGACATGTGTACAAGTCCCTCCTAAATTCAAGGAAAAAATATGATCTTTGGAGGAGGGAGCTGGCCATTGAAGTTTTTCCTATAAATAAGAGCTCACATGAATGAGCTCATTATCGTTCTATGATCCTATAGATTACATGTTATGAAGTGACTTCTAGAGAGAGAGAATTATGTGCCTTGTGTGATTTTTGAACATCTTATTCAACCATGAACAACTTGTTCATCTTAGTGTGACTCTGATTATTGTTGTGTACAATCAAGGACTTACAGGGATAGGAATACGGAGGTGTTGACTACCTTAAAGTTCGAGGAATTTTGGGGATATAATGACATAGGTACCAACTACCTTAAAGTTCGAGAGCTTGTGGGGATAGCAAGACAAATTCTGATATTCTTATCGAGGGATTACCAAGGTGTGGGTAAGATAGACTTTCTTGAAATTATAAATCAAGGGACCTTTATCCAAGGTTGTTGGATACCCTTCTCTTTAGGTTAAAATATTTCCTACTTGTTTACTTTCTTTGTTACAAGTTTTATTTCCACTGTATTTTGTTAAATAAATAAAGTAATACTTTCTTATACTTTCTTATACATGTTTAACTCTAATATAAATAAGATTTTATATGATTTAAGATATAATATTTCTCTAAGTAAAACCTGCTTAAGTTTTCTTAAGTTTAACTTGTTTAAGTTTATGTTTCTTATAAGACCTGGGCCCTTCCAATTATCCTTTTAAGTAAGAACCAAATAGGGTTTGTGAATTTACCTTTTTTAACCTTATTAAATATATATTTCCTTAAGGTTAAAAACAAAAGTTTTTAAACCTAAAATTCACCCCCCCCCCTCTTGTAATTGAGCATCTATATATTATATTTTGATCCTACAACCCTTTATTATGTTTCTTATTCCTTGGGATATGAATAATGTTTTTAAGTGTGATATATCTAAGAAGAGATATAGTTGTAAAGAATTTAGTGGGAGATTATGCAGATCTTTTATGTACCAATTGTTTATGTGTCCAAATTTATAGTGACACTAAGCCTTTATAGTTCTGGTATAGATCATAATGATATATGATGAAAATTCATCTAATAATATGTAATATTTATGTATGTGATATTTGGGTCACATTAGGGCTAGTGCATAATTAACACATGTTCTAGTAGTAATTCCAGGTTTCTAGGAGCTTGATATTGTTGTTCTTGATATGAATTGTTATAGTTATATGATTTTCACCTATTGGGATGCACATGGTGTTTATGATTGATGATTTATTATTTCATTTGACTCTTGTTTATAGAGGCATGTGATGTATCATTAATACTTATTAGGCATGTAGGATTAACATGATATGTAGGGGCCTGTTAGTATAATTTTTTATTATTGAAAACTGAGGTCCTTCTATTTAAAGTGTCAACAATATCTCATATGAAATTTTCCCAGATAAGTTTTTAGTGGCATTCTACTCAGCTAGACCACCCCTATTTTTACATTTATTCTGGTGGCATATCATTGGATCTACATCGAGATGCTCGATGATGAAAATGATAATGTAGTACCGCTTGTGCACGAGAGGTGTAATGACCCTAGTAGGTTGATGTGGTAATTGGGTGATTGTATGATATACCCATTGTGGGTCATTAGTATTCATGTTTGGTTACATAAAGTGTCAGTAACGACCTTCCCATATAGATTGGAATGACATTATACTTAATCAAATCATGTTTCTATGATTTTATAGACACATCTTATCTATATTGATGACATTATATATAAAAATGATTATTGATGAGTTGTGGTCCTCAAGGGATCATTTTTCTAGGTGGATTCTTGGTGGGAATCATTGCCTAGTGGGGTAGTGATTTTTGGAATACGATGCCTAATGTGATTATGTATATGGGACCCTATAGTGGTTGATTTGGAATGTTATATGTTCTAGGTTTATTTGAGGTGGGATCATGGTTAATTCCCTATGGTTCTTGATTTATGAGAGACCTGACTTATGGGACTAGGTGGGAGACTTAGAGACCCTTAGTTTTCACTCAGACCTTAGTGATTTAGTGTTTAATGATGTTAAGGGAAACCTAATAGAGGGTTTATCTAGTATTATTAGTACTATTTAAATGAGACACACCTTATGTTATGGTTCATGGAATGTGAATCACATAGAGTGCCTTGGTATCAAGGTGATATTTTAGGTAAAGATCAGTCGAGTACTTAGCCCTGTTGACTCTGGATTCTCTTTAGAAGTGTGGTGTAAGTGTGAGTAGACGATTTTGGTTTTAGTAAAATATAAGATGAATATTAAGTATGTGGTTAATTTTGTCATAGGATTTACAACCTATTTTGAAAAGGAGTTCCAAGGGATTATGTGGCTTGATGTGACTGGAATGTTTGAGGAGCATGGATTATGGTTAGGTGCTTGATCCTAGTTCAGGTAGTGTGAATCTCATGATTCTAGTCTTAGAAATTAGGTGGTATGAGAGTGTATGCTCATTATTTTTAAGGGAGATTAAGTTGATGCACACTATTACACATGGAGCCTGTTGAAATTGGTATCAGTGAGTGTTCATATGTGATTTGAGGACCAATAGGTTTGATGACATGCTTACAGGCATGGCATCCCTAGGATTGGGATGAGAATGAGAGGTCTAGAATTTGTGATGAATGGTGGTATCATAATTGGATGATTATATGGTTATAGATATATATGAGCATGGATCAAGAGGAGTGACACGTGTGTGTTGATGTAAGGATCCAAATGGATTAGCACTTAAGGAATGGTATAAAAATCCCAATGGTGGGGATCCCGCCATAGTTTGTAAGAGGTCATGACCCTTGCTTCATATGAATTTTGACAAGTAATGAGCATGATATCATTGTGGGTAAGGAAGAGGAATCCAATGGTGTTTCATGTTGACACTCAAGTGTGAGTGGTTTTATCCATATTTGAACATCATGTTTGATGATAGATAGGTTTTGAGTTTTGAAGATTGATATTTTTTTATTTAGTAATGTGATGATAAGGAAACTCCTACAATGGGCCACACAATGAACCTGGTGGTGAATCATTGGTGAAATTATGATGCCTTGGGTTTATGGGTGCGTTATGGAACCATCTTTGTAGTTTACTGATGGTGGTAGGCGGTAACTTGAATTTTGATGATTTGGGTTATGTTTTCTTGGATCTGTGATATCGGGGATCATTTGACATTCAAAATTAGTGTGTGATGATTTAATGGTGAACTAATAACCAAGATAGGTCAGAAAGCATGGTTTTAAAATCACCAATACTCCTCGAGGATGTGAATTATTATGGTGGGGTGGTTTTAAAACCTCATACCCATTTTAGGGTGTGAAATCTAGGGGTGATTTTAATTTTTTGGTGGATGGTTCATTTTGAGAACTGAGATTAATATTAAGAATCTGAGAGTTTGAGCATCCCAAGATAATGTTTTTGGGTAAGTTTTAGGGACCGGGAGGTGCCTCAGGTACTCAAGAGAGTCTCAGGAGATTCAGGTTATGTTTCATATTTTTTTGAAGGTTTCTTTCCATGGTGCATGGTTTGGTGTGCATGGTTTAGGAGAAACCATGTGGCACTCTGAGCGTGAGTATTTTTTCAATTCAATTTTTATAGAGCACGGTTGTTTGGCGTGGTTAGCATATAGTTTTGAGGAAACCGTGTGGATTATCGGGTGAAATGTGCAGCTTGGTTTGGACTTGGGGCTTGGTGAAATATTTGTGCATGGTTGCAGACAAACCATGATAAATTTTGTAGATCATAGCAGTTCCAATTATCATGTATTGATGAATTGTGTGGTTCAACCATGAGATAGGGGTGTACTAAAATAGTTCCTACCACATTATTGGTGCACATTTTGGAAAACTATGGGTCCAAATCATTTGAATCATTAAAACTTGATTTTTATGGTTTTACACCTTTGATTATTTAAACCCCCAACCCCATTTTTTCTTCCTCCTCACACACACACACCCTAATCGACCAAGCCCCTCCTTCCTCCTCAATTCCCCTTTGATTTTAAGAATTCTTAGACCATTTATTATTTATTATTGGTGAGATCTTACCTTTGGTGTCCCCATATCATTTTTCCTCCCTTCCCCTCTAATTTTCTTTTCTTCAGTTCAGGGTTTTGATGGAGATTTCACTAGAGCATGGTGAAATTGCCTGATCTTATTAGGGGTTTCATACAACTTAGCTAGAGGATATCCTGAGACAACATTTTCACATCGTCACTCAATGTTTTGATGAGGTATGTTTACACTATGTTTTTTCTAAGATTTTTGGATTAAATTAAATTAATTTAGAGAATGACCAGGTACTTGTGGTTAAATATTTTACTTGGGTTGGTGTTTAGGGTGTGTTATGGACCCTTCAAGTGTGGTTGGTTGAGATTCTAGTGATGAAATCGTGTTTGGTGAGTGGTTCAATGATTATTACACATTAGTTTAAATTAAATAATTAATTATAATTTTTATAATTAATTATTTATGTTATGTGATGCAAGGCGGGAGCTCAGATTTTGGTATGAGCTTGGTTAAAGTGTGGATAGGCTTGGAGATCTTAGAAAGAGTTGCTAGGAGGTGAATTAATATGGGTAAATATTCTTCAATTTAGGTAGGTTCTCATTGGTACTTACCCTATGGATTTATGCATGATGTTTATATTCATATGTATGTGTGGTATCTCCACTAAGGCGAAATACCCCTTTTGTTATTGGATTTGTTCAATTTAATTTAAATACTTTAATTTAAATTAAATCTTCAAACTTAAATGAGTTCTTAATAATAAGAAGGGACAAGTGCCTAAGCTACCATGGACCTAGTTCATTGGATTGATGTCATAACCACTGATGGCTAAGGCTTGGAATAGTAGTATTCCCTAAAACTTGAACCCCTTAAGGGTGTTAATTAAATGAATTAAAATAAATAATACTTGGTGTCCCTTTCTTAGGTTCCCTTGATGTTAGTGTCCCTTAGTAAGTCATACCATAACTCTTATGACACCTTGGATTCATTAGGATTGATGAGCTGAGTATGGGGAGAGTGATCCTTCCCATTAGATATGTGTTTGTCCTAGGTGGATGGACCAAGGTAAGGATGAGTTGGGTTGGGTGATTGGACTGCCCTAGTATTACTAATAAGATTGATATGGTCCATGAGCCACCTATTTATTGTATGATGTCAGATAGATTTCCTTGTTGAAATTGTTAGGCTAGGGGTTTTTATAAATTAGTCAAGGGATGTGTTTCCATAGAGTAGAAGGTTTTCACTCTAGTGTGAGTTGTTCTAAAGGGGATCCCATGAAGGGTACCTCTATTGTGTGATGAACTAGTGTACCTCGGTTGGTGCTGTAGTGATAGATTGATCCTGAGTGGGTTCATTTGGGGTTGGGTGGATATAGAAATAGGCATCACCTTAGAACCCATACCTTTCATGTGGGGTGATGGGTTGTGGATAGTAATGATGGGTTTAGGAATTCAAACACCCTTTGTAATTTATTTATTCTTTATGCTATTCATTATACATGGAATATAATTATGGATGACCATATGTGCTTCCTAGTATCTAGCTTATGATCCTGGTTGTGATACGATGTAGGTTCGGGTATCGGGGCATTATGTATCTCTAGGTAATGAGGGATCAATACCATCATATTCCCTAGTGGTGGTTGTGATATTACAGGGATGCCTTGGACATATGCCTTGGTTATGTGGGTATGGAATAAACCCCCCGCATAATGAGACTTGATATTAATGGGATGCCTTCTATGAGTACCTTGGATCCATGGGTAGGACACAGACCAACCACACACTGAGACTTGACATTACTGGGATGAATTAGACATGTACCTTGGGTCTGTGGGTAGGGAACAGACCCCCCCCCCCTCACATGAGTACATGATTACAGGGATGCCTTGTACATGCTCTTTAGGTATGTGTGTAGGGAATAGATCTCCCATAAACTGAGACTTAATATTATATGGATTCTATAAATGTGTAACTTAGGTATGTGGGTAGGGTAAAGGTCTCCTACACACTGAGATTTGATATTATAGGTATGAATTGGATGTGTACCTTGGGTTCATGGGTAGAGAACCAATCCCCCCTCCCCCCCCCCACACACACACTGAGACTTGATATTCTAGGGATGCCTTGGATGCATGCCATGGGTCCATGGGCAGGGAACAAACCCCTCATACATAGAGACATGATATTACTGGGAGACCTTGGGATTATACCTTGGGTTAGTGGGTAGGTAATATACCCTCTACACATGGGTACTTGATTACTGGTATGCCTTGTGCATGCTCCGCAGGTCTATGGATAGGGTAGGTTGGAATGATATCACTATGTGCTCAGAGATACCCCAATATTGGATAAAGAAAGCATGGTTAACTGGTCTCATGAACCAACCCAAATCACCCATCAATATAGGCACCCAACCCAATATGTGACAAGGCCCAAAGGGAGTTCCCAATCCCCACAGGCTACTGACAAGCGATCAGGAATCAAAACAACCTTTGGGAATGATTTTTTCCCAACCTGAAAGGAAACGAATGACATGGAATACATGAACATGAGAAAAAAGATAGAAATGAAATATGTCATAAATAGAAATGGACAAAAGTGGTGGTACATCAAGGTATAAACAATCCAAACCAACATACATTGGAAAGAACCAAAATAATAAAGATACTCCATGTGATCTATGGTAAACATCCCACTATCTCACCACCAAATACCCATGTCCAACTAACCAAGAATCCCACTGCCACACTGCAGTGCCTTTCCCTTTTTTGTATTAGATAAAATATGGTCTACACACACCTGAGGGTTTTTATAGGGTGTGAGATAAACAAGCCTAGTAGGATCCCACCAAGTGTTCCATAAGAAATATTTTTTAGATAAATCTAGATATAATCAAATTTATAGAAAACATGGCATGATAAAATATTTCTCAATTTATATTAAAATCATGTAAATTGCCCCTTTTACCAGTTAAAAATCAATTTCACATAAACAATTTTAAAAATAACATTAAATAAACCATTTTACATTTATCAAAGAATAAATAAAAAACCATATCAAAACCAAGAACAATGGAGATACCCATAGGATAACATAGGACCGAGCTAGCTAATTTTCTCATTAAATGATCAATCTTGATTAGTGTGCACTAAACTTGTCCCTATCACACTTTCTAAATAATAAAAGGGATACCCTTATGTGTAATCCCCCTAATGATTCCATGTAAATCAGTCCCCAACCCACCCTATAAAGAAGTAGAGGAATACCCTTATGTGTGATTCCTCCAAAAAATCAATGAAAAGTCTTGATACCAAACCCCCACCTAAGTACCCAAGGCTCCCATGTGCTATGATTGTCAAAAAAATTAAAGTTATTACTAAAATTTAAGAAATAATTCCATAAACATTTTCTCGCCATTAAAAACCATGCTTTGAAAACCAATTTTCATAAACAAAACATCAGTTATTTGAAATCATCCCACCTTCATCACTTTGCAAGGGGATAATTGTGGTTATATCAAAACCCAGTACAAAAGCATTTCATAAATGAGGGATCATGTCATTAAATTTTTAGAAATAAAGTTTAGAAACCAATTAGAACATACAATTCATTAAAAAATACTTTATACAAAACTACCTACCTCAATACTTAATTCACACAATAATAATAAGGGATTCACATTCCAAGAGGAAAGAGATCATAAGATAAGATAAGAAGAAACCCTAAACATCAATTAAATATCTTAGAGAACATATTCGATGATCACATGGTTGGTGGAGAATAAAGGAGTTCAAATACCTCATTAAACATAGGATCCACACATAACTAAACAAGATCCAGCCTCTAGGAACCAAACACATAATGGATCTATGAGAAATCAAGAATAAGACATCATTTGATCGATAGATCATATCAACACATCATAGATTCGCTTCCAAACTAAGAGAATGAGAAATAATAAAAGAGATCAGATCAAACTTACCAATTTTAAGGCAACTGATCAATCTAGGATCAAAATTCCAACCATAGAAATTTGAAGGAGCCAATCATTCTGAAGTGAACCATCTCCATGAGCGATGATCAGATTAGGTTTGAGTAACAAGGATTAATAAATAAAACAGGGTTTCACTAGCATAAACAGATGATACAACCCTCAATTTATTAGCTTAGGTTGACACCACTGGAAATCTGATGGAGTCTCACTGATTGACTAGTGGACACTATAGAAGTGTAGTAGATACTTCCCACCACCAGCTTACCAATGGCCTTCTGCGACCAAAATTAAGGTCAAGCCACCATGAAACTCCACTGATTCACTTCATATACCTTTAAAACTTGAAATAAAACCTCTTAAATCTTAAAATAGATATGTACCCCAATCTGGATGTGATAACCAGGGTCACAGACTTGAGGTTTGGTGGTGGCTGTTTTATTTATTTTTCTAGTAGTTTTTTATTTATTTTGAGCATGTCACGTGCACATATCACTATATTATCAATTAATTATAAGACTGATTTGGTAGTTCAAAACTCAATTTTATACTTACACCCTTCCCAATATACCATTGCACTTAGGTACCCAATTAAACTCTCACTTGGTTGGAGGCACAGGTCACTAGTACAAAAGAGGTCTTTAATAGTGATAGAATAGGCCTTTGGCAGTGCTCAAAAAGATATGACTACTATTGGATGGTTAAAATCCCTAGTATTTTATCACTGATAGAAAATTTTTCGTAAATGGGTCCTTCTTAAGTGATAGAAAAGTTCTGATAAAGGGTCCCTTTATAAGTGCTTTTAGAAGCATTGATAAAAACCAACATTTATCAGTGCCTTTATTTAGCGCTAATAAAGGGACCCTTTATCAGTGCTAATAAATGGGATGATAAAGGCATTCTTTACCAGCACTTCTAAAAGTGATACAAGATCTAATAAATTGTCCTTTACTTGTTCTTATATAAGCACTGATAAAGGATTCCTATATCAGTTCATTTATTAGCACTGATAAAGGGGAATACTACATTGTGATGTCACAACACACTACAACACCAAAAACTGGGCATACTACAGTGTGTTGTGACAAAAAAAATAGCACTAGAAATAGCACTATAAATTATAAAAATCAGATAAAAATATAGAATTTAAATGAAATAAAAATTACAACACAAATAAAAGAAAAACACTATTATTGAGAAAAAGAACTCACTTATATAAAAGAAAAAAACACCCCTGCTTGAGAAAAATAAAACACCTATATAAGAAAATAATTCTTATGTTAGTAATAATATAAAAAAATAAATTAAACCGAAAGTATTAATTTTAAAATAAACTTTGAGTCATACTAGGAACACTATGTATCAGATTGAGTTATGGTTGATTATTGCACATCACACCATATATTTTTCATATTCAATAATTATCTTGGTGAAAATTAACTAAATAAGTATAAGATAAAAATTATAAGTAAATTAATTAAGTAATTGAAAATATAATTATTAGAAAACAATCTACCCTTATTTGTTCAGTTTTGGCGATGTGATGTGTGTTTTAAACTAAAATAACACTTATATATTAAAAAGGCACACTTGAAGTCATACCGGTCACACCATACATTAGATTGAGGTGAAGATGATTTCTACACATCCCAAATGACTTATGGGTAATTTTCCTAAAGTATCAAAACAATACGAATGAATTTTTTCAGTTTTGAGTACATCACTTGTGTTTTTTACTAAAATTTCATTTTAAACTAGAAACATACACTTTGAGTCATACTAGAAAAATCATGTGTGTTTTTTATGTGATATTGATTCCTACACATCAAAAATTAATTATGAATCATTTTCCTAAATTATCAAGATAATCGGAGTGTGTTTTCTTGGTTTTTAGTGAGTGTCATTTTTTTGTACTAAAATGTCAATTTTAAACTGATAATAGGAACTTTGAGTCATATAGGGCACATAATGTATCGTATTGAGGTGATTATGATTCCTAAAATCAAAAATAACATATGGATAATTGTCCTAAAGTATCAAAATAATCTAAATGCATTTGTTTGATTTATGAGTATATAAGTTGTCTTTTTTAGTAAAATTAAAGTTAATTTTAAATAAAAATATGCACTGTGAGTCATACTGGTCACACCATGCATCAGATTGTGGTATGTATGATTCATACACATCCCAAATTACTTATGGATATTTTTCCTAAATTATCAAAAAAAATCTGAATGTGTTTGATTTATTTTGAGTATGCCACTTGTATTTTTTACTAAAATGTAATTTTATACTGGAAATATGCACTTTGAGTCATATCGGTCACATCATGTATATTTTTAATGTGAGGATAATTCCTACATGTAACAAATGAATTATTAATCTTTTTTTCTAATTTATCAAGATAATCTGAGTGTTTTTTCTTGTTTTTCAGTGAGTGACACATTTTTGTACTAAAATGTCTATTTTAAACTATTAGTGAACACTTTGAGTCATAATGGGAACATAGTGTACCATATTATGGTGAATTTAATTCCTATATGTCAAAAGTGAATTATGGATCATTTTAAAAAAATTATCAAAACAATATAAATGTGTTTGCTTGGTTTTGAGTATGTCAGTTATCTTTTTTAATAAAATTAATATCAATTTTAAATAAAAAACACACTTTGATTTATACTAGTCACACCATGCATAATATTGAGTTTTGGATGATTCTTACACATCCCAAATTAATTATGGATTTTTTTCTAAAAGTATCAAAATAATATAAATTCATTTTCTTGGTTTTTGAGTACACTACTTGTGTTTTTTACTAAAATGTCATTTTAAACTCAAAACACACACTTTGAGTCATATCGGTTACATCATGAGTGGGTTTGATATGAGACTAATTCCTAAAAGTTACAAATTATGAATCATTTTCCAAAATTATGAAGATAATTTGATCGTGTTTTCTTGGTTTTTAGTGAGTGAAACTTTTTTGTACCAAAATATCAATTTTAAATTGATAGCAGACACTTTGAGTCATATCGGGCACATTGTGTATCATATTCAGATTCAGATTATTCCTACATGTCATAAATTACTTAATTAAAATTTTACTAAAGTATAAAAATAATATAAATGCATTTTCTCATTTTTTGAGTATGATAGTTGTCTGTTTTAGTAAAATTAATGACAATTTTAAATAAAAAGACGTACTTCGAGTCATACCGGTCACACCGTGCATAGGATTGAGGTGATTTTTATTACTACATTTATTAAATGACTTATGGATCATTTTAATAAATTATAAAAATAATATGAATGTGTTTTATCGGTTTTGAGTACACCACTTGTGTTTTTTTACTAAAATATCATTTTAAACTAGAAACATGCACTTTGAGTCACACTGGTCACATCATGTGTGGGTTTGAAATGAGACTAATCCTTTCATGTAAACAATGAATTATGATTTTTTTTACTAAATTATCAAGACAATACAAGTGTTTTTTATTAATTTTAAGTGAGTGACACTTTTTTGTACTAAAATATCAATTTTAAACTAATAACTGACACTTTGAGTCATAATGGGCACATCGTGTGTTAGATTGAGGTGAGGCTGATAAATACACATCAAAAATGACTTATTTATTAGTTTCCTAAAGTATTAAAATAATACAAATTCATTTTATCAGTTTTGAGTATGTATGTTGTCTATTTTAGTAAAATTAATTCCAATTTTAAATAAAAAGGTGTACTTGGAGTCATACTGGTCACACCATACTTCGGATTGAGGTTCAGATTATTATTACACATTCCAAATGACTTATGGATCATTTTCCTAAAGTATAAAAACAATAATTATGTGTTTTATTGGTTTTCAATATTTCAGTTGTCTTTCTTAGTAAAATTAATGTTAATTTTAAATAAAAAGATGCACTTTGAGTCATATTGGTTATACCATGTGTTGGATTGAAATGAGGCTAATTCATACACATACCAAATGAATTATGGATCATTTAACTAAATTATAAAAACAATATTAATATATTTTATTGGTTTTGAGAACGAATTTTGTGTTTTTACTAAAATGTCATTTTAAACTGTAAACACGCACTTTGAGTCATACATGTCACATCATGTGTGGGTTTGACATGAGACTGATTCCTACATGTCAAAAATTAATTATGAATTTTTTTTACTAAATTATCAATACAATATGATCATGTTTTTTTGGTTTTCATTGATTGTCACTTTTTAAACTAAAATGGAAATTTTAAATTGATAACGGACACTTTGAGACATATCGGCCACATCGTGTATCAGATTGAGGTGTGGCTGATTCCTACACATCAAAATTTCCTTATTTATTATTTTTATAAAGTATAAAAATAATCTTAATTTGTTTTCTTATTTTTGAGTACATGATGTGTGTTTTTAACTAAATTGTAAATTATAAACTAAAAACATAGTGTTTGATAGATTTTTGACCCATTTCCTTGTTGTTGTTATCTCAGTTGCAACCTCGAAGTCCAATATCTCATGAACATGAGCAACTTCAAATAAACCACCCCAACTCAAGAAAAAGAATCCACCAGTATAATAAAACAATTATTATGTTAGTAATACTACAAAGAAATAAAATAAACATAAATATGAAACAATACATTAATAAAATGTTAATTTTAAACTGAAACCACACAATTTGGGTTATTCTGGGTACACCGTGTATTTCTTTGAGGCATGATTGATTCCACAATGTCTTTTAATCCTAAAGTGCATTCAACACTCTAGGTCATCTAATAATATTGTAGTTTGATAACCTAGAATGTTGAATGAATTGGAGAATAAAAATAAAATTGCATCATCAAGAGTGAATCATCCTTGTTGAGTGCGTGATTATAGTATAGGAGTGAATAGTCATTATTAATAAAGTCATATATTCCTAGAAAACATTAAACATTAGTGTAATCCTATCATAATTCATTTATTGAACTAAAATAAATATTTACATATGAGTTTTTATAGAACATAATAAAATTTATATTACCCTTTCACCATCATAGATAGTATAAAATCTATGATAACTCATTTGTAATATTTGATGGAAAAAACTTATGTGTGAACCATTATGTATTTTTAGAAGAAACTAATCTCCTTAATAAATTTTTTACCCCTTTTGACAGTACTAAACATCAGTATGTCCCTTTATAGCATCCAAATGACACTAAAATCTGGGGCATCCATTAAGTCTTCTTGGATTGTGCTATAGATTAGTATATCATTTTCAATATTTTGGGTGATGGTAAAATCTAAAAAAACATCATAATTATTTGTTCATCAAAATGATAATATCCCTATTATCATGTATTTTTTAGTAAGAATGATGATGATTTTTTTATTAATGAGCTTGTGAACATGGATCATTTTACATAAGGAATGTGTACATGCATAATGAATGTTACATGTATAGATTTCATAATAATTTGTGATATTATATCATACATCTAATTGATGATTGAATATACCAAATAATTCCACCACCCACCAAAGTGAAACCACTTTATTGTTATTTTTTGAAAATTAATGATTCACTCAATGAAATTTTTTATTTATTTATTTTTTAGAGGTTTTGGATCAAGATAATATATTATTTTTCAAAGGAATCTTCATTTGTAATTTTGGTACTTCATGATTTATTTTAAATTGGGTTTTTTATTTTCATGTATTTCTTAATAAGGGAGTTTCTTTTCATTTGACATCATGTTTCCTTTGACACCATCCCTCCTCGATGACCACAATATCTTAATGTTGGTTGTCCTCCAATAGTTTTCTCAAACACCTGTTGGCTTTGATGATTGATTACACGCATATTTATTCAAACATTTGAGTTGAATTATATACATTTTTTTTGATTTTATTGGTGTTGTATGACTCTCAAGTGATTATTGGCTCCACTAATAATACCCTTTCTTTGTAGTGTAGAGAAGTTATGGGCAAGCAACTGCATATCTTTTTTTTTGTTCAGTTTGTTCTTGGTGAGAGGTTTCTTTCACACTTTGGTAATATTTTATAGTAATTGTAATGTGATAATATAAATGGTATCCTATGATAATCAATTTTAAAAAATAAGTGGTGTTTGTTTTGTTTCTAAAAAAATCCTCTACTTAAATTCATGTATAAAATCACTTAAAAAGTGGCATAAAACATTTTTTCAATAAGCCACTTGAAACACTTACACAATGGATCTTATCATAAGTGAAAATTATTGTGTTCAATTTTGAAAAAAAATCTCATACACAACCTTAGTATGATCCTAATTATACTCCATTGACCAAAAATTTTGTTATTTGCAAGTTAGCACTTTGTCTCCTCCTCCACCTCGGTCTCCGCCTCTGCCTCCTCCTCCACCTCGGTCTCTGACTCTGACTCTGACTCCACCTCGGCCTCCACCTCTAACTCCACCATTGCCTAAAAATTTTATTATTTGTAGGTATGTGTTTATAAACAAATTTATTTACTCCATTATACTTCTCCTTGATAGATAGATCGAAAATAATATATAATCATTATGACACTAATGATTCACACCCCAAATATATTTCTAATGTCATAGCTTGTACTATATCACAAACATATCAGGTAATCATCTAATTTTTTTTTCAGAAAACATTATGACAACATGTACACTACCCACTCATCTCTAAACAAGTTTACTTCTTATTTTGAGTATGAAGGTTTTCAAAAATCTTGATAATACAGAGAAAATATAGACAAAAAATGATTAAGAAATATATTTAATGAAATTGTAATTACCTTCAAAAATTACCTATTGGGGGATGCTGGTCTTTTCATGATTTATGATCTCTCTCATAAATTTTCAAATATAATATCTACAATTGGTTCCATTATATTGCTTCGGACACTACAAAAACATTGACCAAAATAAGTAAATTTTTTTGAAATATGTTTTGATAATTAAATATTTCTATATATACTTTAATTTTTTTCCATTTGTAATAATCCATGGGATTTATCTATTCAGACACTGAATTTATGTCATGATTTAGACTATATTTAGTGACCACCCTACAATAACAAAGTTCTTGTTAAAACATATACTAAAATATATAATTTAGAATTTATCTAAAAAATGTTGATTGTGGTGTATTAAAAAATCATAATACACATCATGTGTGGTCAATTTTTTGGATATCCATGCATTGGATCCAAAAAATAAATATTTAGGGTATTCATATTTACTACGATCAGTATCCAGTGTTTCCTAAAAAAACAAAAACAAAAAAATAAGTGATGAAAAAATTAAAAATATATTTTATGTGATTAGATTGTAGAGTTTTACTTCTACATTGTAAGAATCAAAAAGAGTCTTTAATATGATACTTTTTGCTCAAACACTTTGAGTAGCTCATATTTTTTCTACTTAATTTCTTCATTATCCAAAGTAAGTTTTCCCATAGAAATGATATAGGGATTAATGAATCCAAATCCTACTTCGTAGGTTTTCCCTTTATATAATAGTAATATAAACTCATGTAGAAAGTATGAATAGTAATTAACTTTAATAAAAAAAAATTAGATCACTATTTGGATAGACATATTATGAAAATGTACCTTATATATGTATTCACAACTAAGACTCCCATCCATTCATGCTTGATAATATCATTTATAGTCTCAAGACTAATTATGTATGTCATGAAAGTTTCATATATTTATTTTTCATATGTAATGTAAGACAATTTTCATCTTTAAATGTGGTCTCTACATGAATTTGTAATGATAATAAATGTTTCTCTGGAACTGGTCAGGAGAAGGTACTTCTGGAAGGTCATTTTGATTTCTTGGTCGATTCACTAGACTATTATGATTTGACCTTTCATTTCCCCATAGCATTATCCATTTGTAATATCATAACTCACTTCATACCCTTATTTATAAACTATTATAACTCACTTCATACCCTTGGTAATATCATAACTCACTTCATACCCTTGGTGGATTCACTAGACTGTCAGCTCATGAGCTACCTCAATACCCACTCTCATGTGATCTTTTGGGAGGTATTTATTGTTTATCTTGTCTTCTAGGATATTAAACACCATACCCATTTCAACAAGGTGATGTGTGGGTGTTGACAGATAAAAATCACAAACAACTATACCCAGAATAATTTTAATAATATAAAGTTATCATAAGTTGTTTGATTCACATTTAGAAGAAAGAGTAATGATGAAATTGATTACCTCAGTTATGGTATGCGGTTGGGGGGGAATGAGTAGTCTCAAAGATAGTGGGGTAATTTGGTTCATGTTTGGGTCTTTGTTCCACCACCAGTTTGCTTTAATCCTTTATCATGCATTGGTTTTCCAAACCAGACTAAACAATAATATCTTACAGTGAGTCTATTTGTGTCTAAAATCATCTCACCATATTATATGTATCTTATTGAAATATGTTCCAGGATACACTCCAAAACCTAATCCTCTAACACAACCATATTGTTCTGGTCACTTCAAAAATACAGAAAGTAGTTTTTCTTCTGGTAAGGTCAGTGTCGATTCTTGTGTCTAAACCGTATAAAAAATTGAACATAAATATATATATTTTTATGTAATGTTATTATAAAGCATAACAAATTACTATTATATCATACTTTAACATGTTTCTCGTACTTCTTTTTGTCTTTTTATCAACCAGTTTACCCTTCTTATTTACATGAGCCTCCTTTCATAGCACATGATGTGGGAAGGAAGTGGATTCGGATTTTGATTCATCAACATGCATATAAAAAAAGGAACATATGTTGTTTAATATCACATAGAACTTTTATTTTTTATTTAAAATACATACCGATTTCTTCTCTGGTGAAGTGTACCCCATCCTTGCTTTTCGATAGGGGTCCATTGGTTTTGATTCATATTCTTTATTTTCAGCACTCTTTTTTGTTTCATAAATTAACAATTTTGAATCAAATTGGATAAAATAAATAATGTTAAATAATATATTATCAACTTTAATGCACCTGAAGTGATTTTTCATTGTAATGATTGATGAAAGCAGTCCATGTTTCTTTCTTTATAATGTGTGAATAACTAACTGGTGGGTGGGGCTTTACTTTCCCCTCGGCATCCCTAAGAAGTAACTTCATAAGAATATTCTAGAAGCCTCTATAGGATTTTCCAGCAGTCATTAAGAAAAATTTATTATGTAAATCATCTAAAATAAATGAACTTTTCAATGAATAATGAAAATTAAATCAAACTTTCATTATATAATATTTCAGTAAATAGAGAAAGTATATCATAACATTATCATTATATCTTTCTAAAGGTTTTCCTTCGTTATAGGTTGGACGAGGCTCCATGAATCAATATCAATTGGCACATTCATCCTCGTTGTGACCTCAACATAACTAATGAATATTGACTTTTTGGGGTCATTGGGTTGGTCATGTTGTCATAAACTAGCCCGGATACCCTGGTAACCCGATAACTGATCCATCCCTAACATAACCCGAAGGGCATTCCCGATCCCCACGGGTCAGCAACTGGAACATAGCATCATACAACATATATGTGGGAATGATTTTTCCACAAGAATGTGGAAGCAAAAGAAAAAAAAGACAGAAATCATAACAAAAGAAACTCTATAGGGAGTGAAGTACCAGAATACAATAAGGCATAAAAATCCCAAATTACTACAAACCAAGTACTAAAATGGGAAAAAAAACAACCCCAAGGTCCCTAAGGACACAACTCACCAAGACCAAAACTCAACAGCCGGATCCACCTACAAGAGATCCCTTCCCTTTGCTCGAACCTGGAAGAAGAAAGTCTACAAACACCTGAAGGAAAAAGTAGGGAGTGAGTCTAAGCCCAGTAGGATGCCACCAAAGATTCCATAATAGATGTCATATATAGATTATCCAAAGAAAAACTTTCAATTTTCAAATAAATGGGTTTGAAAATTCAAAAGCATGTCTAAAAAGAACATGCTATACATTTTCAAAATGATGGAAAAATACTTTAATCAAAGGCTTTACAAATGATGGAGTATTTCTAAAACAATGGATTAAATAAAACATTTACATAAAAAAGTTTAAGTAAAATAAGAAGGCATGTAAGCAGTTCAAACATTGGCATATATTTATATCTCAAATATAAATAAACAAGCGAGCAACATGGTCATTTTCCAAAAGGTATGATAGTATTAACCAGTTATAGGATTCTACACTCTCTATTTGAACTCAATAAAATGTGTATACACATGTCCCAATGACACTGTCCAAAGGAGACTTTTCACCAACCAGTCGGGGATGTGACCCGCCGCAAGTATGTTTTAGAACGTTGTTGTAGTGTAGAGTGTATCTAAATAACTCACTAACTACCTAAGGCTTGCATGGGATCTTACATGATGGGTGAACTATTTTAAGACTGCTTAAAAATACGATCAATCACATTCTTCCATTTCATAGTGCCAATTTCATTCTATTTAAAACTAAACCAGGTTTTATTCAAAAACATGCCTTTTTCACAAGATAAAACAAATTGGTTTGTATCAAATCATTTTAAACCATTTTCAGAAGTTTGAAACCCATTAAAAACCAATTCTATCATCACACAATTTATTTACAAAATTAAATTCAACAATTTAATTGAAATCATTTCCATCAAATACACAATTTAAATTAAAAAATTTAAATCTGCAAATTTTCATAAACACACCCAATTCAATGGAATTGGGGGTTTTTTAAGTTTTCATGCCAAAACCATTTCAAATATCTCGATTCACTAGAATCTATTTTTTATAAATTTAATTGAAATCATATTAGAGCAATTGAATTTAAATAAAAAATTGAAATAAATCAAGCAATACGAGGATAATCAATTTGGCTGATTAGAATAGAACCACCTACCACAAGGTCGTTGATGTCAGTGACAATGATAAACCACCAAGAATGGTTCAATACCCCTCCTCATGACCATATTATCATAAGTGTCGACACACCAAAGTTTGACATTCGCCAAGGGTTCCTGGAACCAATACCAATTATTTTATCTCAAAAGAAAATAAAATATCACATGTGAGGATAGTTTCTCTCTCCTGAATAATTTTCCAATTGTGGAAAAACATTACATGTGATAATATTATTTTATCTCTCAGGGATAATTTCAAATTATCGATTAAAATATTACATGCGACGATAGCTTCTCTCTCCTCGATAATTCTTAAATTATCATTTTGATTATCACATGCGATGATAGTTCCAATCTCCTTGATAAAATTCCAAATTATCATTACATGTCAATGAATATGTTCACAATATTTTTCTCAGAATAATTATAAACCACATTCGATATTATAATATCTTTAAAATAAAACGATAAAACATGTGGTAGTCCTTTATAATTATTCATATATAATTTAAATAATTATCTTTCGATAAATTCTTTTAATAATTATCAATTGACAATCTCATGATTATTCATTGTAATTATCCATTGATATTTATTTATAACTATCCTTTGATAAATATTTAATTATCATTCGATAATTGTGTTAATTATCCTTTGATATTTTTTATAAATTACCCTCGATAATTTAATAAAATTATCATTTAATTAATCTTTATAATTATCTATGAAAATTTCTAGAAAATATTTCTTTATTAAACCTTACAATTATATTTAATAATACCTCACAATTATCCTTTAATAATTTAGTGCAATTATCATTTAATAAAACACATAATTATCCTATGATAATTTTGATAATTTTGTGTAATTCTGTTTTGATAATTATTTTCAATAAGACATGCAATTTCCCTTTAATAATTCAAAGCAGTTATCATAAGACAATTTTATAAACTATCACTAGATAAAACCATGTGATTATCCTATTACAATTATTTTAATAATTATATTTTGATAATACACATAATCATACATTGATAATTTCTTTAAAAAATCCATTTAAAATGTGAAAAATCGGGTCAAGGAATACCTTGTTTCCTTTGAAACAAAAGTATCATTAAGCTTCTGCTCATCGAGATGGATTCAATGGTACTGACGGTGCGTAATTCCAACTAATAACGAAGAAGTTATTGAATTTAAAAGATTTGGAGAATAATAAAAAATTAAATAAATAAAATTAATAAAAAGGAACACCTCATATGCGCCACACATAGGAGGTCTCCCACCTTTGGTCGTCGAAGGAGGAGATCAAATGTCATTCAAGGCCTCGTGATCGCATCTAGGGATGATTTGGGCTGCATAAACTCCACGTTACTGAGCCCAAGAGATTTTCAATGTGTTTGAGGATTATAAGAACACCAAAAATGTAGGCTTGACATGCTCATTTAAAACATCCATTTTAACCCATTATTTAACCAAAACATTACTACGAAGTCATTCACTTACCCTCATGAAGGTGTTGCAAGTGAAATGGATTAAAAAAGTGGTGATTTTGAAGCTTTTGGGTGAAGCATCCGTTGAAAATAGAGTTTTAGTGTGTGGAGAAGATGATGCAGCGTGAAAGGAGATTGAACAGGGTAAAAAGAAACGTATTTGATAATTAAAACCAGATTTAATTATTAAATTAAATTAATTATTTAATAAAAAAATTAAATAACATCAAATGTCTGTTGTGAATAAAAGGTATACCTTGTCTAGGGTAAACACCTCATTCTATACCCAATGGTGGTCTCGAATTTATCAAATGATGAATGGTTTGAGAGATATTAATGATTTATTAATGAAAAATCAGAATAATTGATTAATTAAAATAAAAAGTGTTATTCTTGCGATTGAGGCATCTAAACGCCCGATGCGAACAAATGTTATACCTTTTCTAGGGTAAACACTGCATTCCGGACCCATCGGGGTCTCGGATTTCCCTTACGACACACCGTTTGAGAGATATTTAATTATTTTTAACAAAAAAATATTAATTATTATTTAAGAACTTTATCTCATGAGAAAGACATCCAAATTTCTGACACCTTAGAATGTTATACCCCTTCTAGGGTAAACACCATATTTCGGACACAATAGTGGTCTCATATTTCTCAAACGATGCACTATTTTGGAGTTATTTAAATATTTTGAATAAAAAGTGTGAATTTAAAATATTTTGTTTAATTATTTTATTCCATCTTCATTGAGTCTTTTCAGACCTCGGAAACTCATACTTAGTGTTTAACTCATAAAATATTTAATTAAATATTCTGGAGTATTAATTGGGGATTTTAGCATTCCGTGACATGTTTTACAAAAACACCACTTTTCACTGATAAACCTTTTCCCCACTTATTACATTAATAATTTAACACAAGGGAATTTAGGAATATATTAATAGTAATGGGATGTTACAATCTCCCCACCATAGGAACTTTCTGTCTCTAGAAAGCCTACAAAAATCCTCCACGTCAAAAAGATGAGGCCACTGCTATCTCATCAGTGCCTCTCTTACCCAAATCTCATGAGAATCAGAACCATGCTACCATAGTACACGAACGAGAGGTATCTTCCTCCCACAAAGTACCTTGGTCTCAGAATCAACAACCCTGATTGATCATTCAGTCACAGATAAATCTGGTTCAATCTCAAGATCACTCCAGCTCAAAACGTGAGATGGATCAGAGATATACTTTCGCAGCTGCAATAAATGAAACATGTTATATATCGACGTTAGTTGTGGTGGTAGTGCTAAACGGTAAGCAACTTTCACTACCTGACCAATAACCTCGAAAGGTCCCACAAAATGAGGAGCAAGCTTCCCTTGCCTCCCAAGTCACTGATGACCCAATTGGGGTTAAGCCTTCAAGAATACATGGTTACCAAAACTACTACTTCAAGTCATAGAACATCTTAGTGCTTCCTAGGTGCACAACCCATTGGAAATTATAGAAATCCCTCATTATGGCCTTCCTTGTCACTAATGCTGTAACATAATGGTTCTGATAACACAGAACACTCTCTTTATAGAACAAACATTGGGTATCAGTCTCCCCAGCATAAATAGAGTATCTAATTCTCACGGAATTCGTCAAAAAGTTTATGTTCTTGAAGAATAATCTCTTGAAGAGAAGATGTTAAAGAACCATCATCTTTCATGGTGGATAGAACTGGCACAGTCCAAGGTGACACACTTGGGTGAATAAAGGCTTTCTCAAAAAGATCGTCCAATTGGGTCTTTAGTTCTTTCAGTTTACCTGGAACCATCAGGTAAGAGGGAAAATAAACTGGTTGAGTACCAAAAATTAAGTCAATAGAGAATTCAAGCTCCCTTACCAGTGAAAAAACAAGAGAATCCATAAGGAAACACGTCAGGAAACTCAAAGATGACTAGAGGGATATCACCACCCAAAGAATCTCGCTCAAGATCAAAATTAAACACTGATATCACTTTCCCCAACTTCAGATAAGAAGGTCCAACTCTGCTCGACCTTAGGTCTCATTCTCCTTAAAAGACAAGAGGCACACCACTGGGTGTAGTAAGGTAGACCCATCTAAGATAACAATCAATCTGGGATTTATTGGAAATAATCCAATCCATCCCGAATGCGACGTCATGAGGTTCCATGTTGAGTATGAGAAAATTCCAAGAAAACATGACATCAGATAGAGAGAAGACACAATCAGGATTACAGAGACCATACTCTCTCTTCGCACCAAGGGGTGTACTAATATCCATTGCACAAGGTAAAAGCTTCATAGGAAGATTAATCCGATTAATAGTACGGTTTGAAATAAACGAGTGATATTCACTCATATCAAAAATAGTAATCACTAATGACAAATCTATAGTAATGGTATCACTCATGATCATTGGACCAGTATATGCTTCCTCTAGAGACTCTTCCACTACATGAAGAAGCTTTATTCTGGATGCCTGTGGCTAGAAACCTTTTGTACGTGAAGCATTTTATTGCCCCGCAGTTTTTAATGGTGTCAATGATCTTGTGTCACAGCATGGAGTGGAAAAGTTGTGACAAAACTTCTGCAAGTTCCCCAAATATCAACAGGAGCCACAATTCTTTCAGCCTACTCAAGATTGAAAAACTCCACAGCTTTAACAAACACCATTGACTCTGGATAGATCTATTTGGTGAAAAGAACCTTGAATTCCTCACAATCTATACCCTCATATTTCTTTGTCGTCACTATCATGTCCCGCCATCTCCTTCTTGGTCCCTCTAACACGAAGGTGTCACACTTCACCTTGATCTCATACAGTGTCTATATGAACTCAAAAAGAAGTTCTATCCTGCCCAACCATTCCTCAACATGTTAAGTATCAGTGGAGCCTTTGAAAACTAGTGGTTTCTAGTGAATGAACTCTTGAGGAAAAAAATTGAAGAGCACCCCCCAGGTTCCACTACTAGAGCCTAAATGGGAACTAGAGGTGGTGCCTATTCCAGAGCTTCGACAGTGTGTATAATCACCTCAAATAGGCTTGGGTCCACTGGAGGATTTTCTCACTGATGTTAAGTAGTAGCCCATTCCTAGATCCGATTCGCACGTCTTCTTGGAGGCATGATGTTACACAACATCAACATAAAATAAGGAAGACATTAGATAATGCTCGTACATAGAAACAAGGGAAACATGATCCCGACTGGTAGAACATAACTGATTTAGATATCACTTTATCCTAATCAAAATAGGGAAAAGACTAGAACTAATCCACAAGATGACTTTCCCCAACCACCCTTGGTGACTTAAGGTTCATTACAGTGAGAGTTGGTCAGGCACTCAATTTCAACTACCTCTTAATTCCTGACAAGAATACTCAAATGCATACTGTCATCAAAGCAAGATGTTTAACCTCCCTCTGATACCACTTTTTCACGAACTAGCCTGGGTACCCTGGTAACCTGATAACTGAGCCAGCCCTGACATAGCCCGAAGGGAATTCTTGATCCGCACAAGTCGGCGACTAGCACCTGGCATCATACAACATATATATGGGAACGATTTTTTCACAAGAATATAGAAGCAAAATAAAACAAGACAGTATGCATAACAAAAGAAACTCCATTGGGAGTGAAGTACCGGAATACAATAAGGCATAAAAAGCCCAAATTACTACAACCCAAGTACTAAAATGAAAAAAAAACAACCCCAAGGTCCTTAAGGACAAAACTCACCAAGACCAAAACTCAATAGCTGGATCCACCTCCAAGTGATCCCTTCACTTTGCTTGAACCTGGAAGAATAAATTCTACAAACACCCAAAGGAAAAAGTAGGGTGTGAGCCTAAGCCCAGTAGGATACCACCAAAGATTCTTTAATATATTCCACATATAGATTATCCAAAGAAAAACTTTCAATTTTCAAATAAATGGGTTTGGTAATTCAAAAGCATATTTAAACAAAACATGTTATACATTTTCAAAATGATGGAAAAATAATTTAGTAAAAGGATTTAAAAATGATGGAATATTTCTAAAACAATGGATTAAATAAAATATTTACATAAAATAGTTTAAGTAAAAAGAGAATTTATGTAAACAGTTTAAACATTGGCATACATTTATATCTGAAATATAAATAAACAAGCGAGCAACATGGTCATCTACCAAAAGGTATGATAGTATTAACCAGCTATAGGATTCCTTACTCTCTATGTGAACTCAACAAAATTTGTATACACATGTCCCAATGACACTGGCCAAAGTAGACTCATCACCAACCCATTGGGGATGTGACCCACCGCAAGTATGTTTTAGAATATTGTCGTAGTGTAGAGTGTATCCAAATAACTCAATAACTACCTAAGGATTGCATGTTCTCTTACATGATGGGTGAACTATTTTAAGACTTCTTAAAAATAAGATCAATCCCATTCTTCCATTTCATAGTGACAATTTCATTCTATTTAAAACCAAAACTGGTTTTATTCAAAAACATGTCTTTTTCACAAGATAAAACCAATAGGTTTTATCAAATCATTTTAATCCATTTTCACAAGTTTGAAACCCATTCAAAACCAATTCCATCATCACACAATTTATTTACACAATTAAATTAAATAGTTTAATTGAAATCATTTCCATCAAATCCACAATTTAAATTAAACAATCTAAATTAGCAAATTTTCATAAACACACCCAATTCAATGGAATTGGGGGTTTTCCAAATTTTCATGCCAAAACCATTTCAAATATCTCGATTCACCGGAATCGAGTTTTTATCAATTTAATTGAAAGCATATTTGAGCAATTGAATTTAAATCAAAAATTGAAATAAATCAAGCAATACAAGGATGATTAATTTGGATGATCAGAATAGAACCACCTACCACAAGGTCATTGATGTCAGCGGCAATGATAAACCACCATGAATGGTTCAATACACCTCCCCGTGACCATATTATCGTAAGCGTTGACACACAAAAGTTCAACATTTGTCAAGGGTTCCTAGAACCAATACCAGTTATTTTATCTCAAAAGAAAATAAAATATCACATGCAAGGATAGTTTCTCTCTCCTGAATAATTTTCTAATTATGGAAAAACATTACATGTTATAATATTATTTTATCCCTCGTGATTCGACCTTTCATTTCCCCATATCTTCATCCATTTTTAATATCATAACTCACTTCATACCCTTGGTCGATTCACTAGATTGTCAGCTCATGATCTACCTCAATACCCACTCTCATGTGATCTTTTGGGAGGTCTTTATGGTTTATCTTTTCTTCTAGGATATTAAACACCGTACCCATTTCAACAAGGTTATGTGTGGGTGTTGACAGATAAAAATCACATACAACTATACCCAGAATAATTTTAATAATATAAAGTTATCATAAGTTGTTTGATTCACATTTAGAAGAAAGAGTAATGATGAAATTGATTACCTCAGTTAAGGTATGCGGTTGGGGGGGAATGAGTAGTCTCAAAGATAGTGGGGTAATTTGGTTCATGTGCGGGTCTTTGTTCCACCACCAGTTTGCTTTAATCCTTTATTATACATTGGTTTTCCAAACCAGACTGAACAATAATATCTTACATTGAGTTTATTTGTGTCTACAATCATCTAACCATATTATATGTATCTTATTGAAATATGTTCCAGGATACACTCCAAAACCTAATCCTCTAACACAACCATATTGATATGGTCACTTAAAAAATACTGAAAGTAGTTTTTCTTCTGGTAAGGTCACTGTCGATTCTTGTGTCTAAACCGTATAAAAAAATCAACATAAATATATATATTTTTATGTAATGATGTTATAAAGCATAAAAAATTACTATTATATCATACTTACACATGTTTCTCGTACTTCTTTTTGTGTTTTTATCAACCAGTTTACCCTTCTTATTTAAATGAGCCTCCTTTCATATCACATGATGTGGGAAGGAAGTGGATTTTGATTTTGATTCATCAACATGCATATAAAAAAAGGAACATATGTTGTTTCATATCACATAGAAATTTTATTTTTTATTTAAAATACATACCAATTTCTTCTCTGGTGAAGTGTACCCCATCATTGCTTTTAGATAGGGGTGCATTGGTTTTGATTCATATTCTTTATTTTAAGCACTTTTTTTTGTTTCATAAATTAACAATTTTGAATAAAATTGGATAAAATAAATAATTTTAAATAATATATTATCAACTTTAATGCACCTGAAGTTATTTTTCATTGAAATGGTTGATGAAAGTAGTCCATGTTTCTTTCTTTATAATGTATGAATAACTAACTAGTGGGTGGGGCTTTACTTTCCCCTTGGCATCCCTAAGAAGTAACTTCGTAAGAATATTCTAGAAGCCTCTATAGGATTTTCCAGCAGCCATTAAGAAAATTTTATTATGTAAATCATCTAAAATAAATGAACTTTTCAATGAATAATGAAAAATAAATCAAACTTTCATTATATAATATTTCAGTAAATAGAGAAATTATATCATAACATTATCATTATATCTTTCTAAAGGTTTTCCTTCGTTATAAGTTGGGCATGGCTCCATGAATCAATATCAATCGACACATTCATCCTCGTTGTAACCTAAACATAACTACTGAATATTGACTTTTTGGGGTCAATGGGTTGGTCATGTTGTCACGAACTAGCCCGGGTACCCTGGTAACCCGATAACTGAGCCATCTGTTACATAACCCGAAGGTCATTCTTGATCCCCACGGGTCGGCAACTAGAACCTAGCATCATACAACATATATGTGGGAATGATTTTTCCACAAGAATATGGATGCAAAAGAAAAAAAAAGACAGAAATCATAACTAAAGAAACTCTATTGGGAGTGAAGTACTAGAATAAAATAAGGCATAAAAATCCCAAATTACTACAAAACAAGTACTAAAATGGGGAAAAAAACAACCCCAAGGTCCCTAAGGACACAACTCACCAAGACCAAAACTCAACAGCCGGATCCACCTCCAAGAGATCCCTTCCCTTTGCTCGAACCTGGAAGAAGAAAGTCTATAAACACCTGAAGGAAAAAGTAAGGTGTGAGCCTAAGCCCAGTAGGATTCCACCAAAGATTCCATAATAGAGGTCATATATAGATTATCCAAAGAAAAACTTTCAATTTTCAAATAAATGGGTTTGAAAATTCAAAAGAATATTTAAACAAAACATGCTATACATTTTCAAAATGATGGAAAAATACTATAAGCAAAGGCTTTACAAATGATGGAATATTTCTAAAACAATAGATTAAATAAAACATTTACATAAAAAAGTTTAAGTAAAATAATGAGGCATGTAAGCATTTCAAACATTGGCATATATTTATATCTCAAATATAAATAAACAAGCGAGCAACATGGTCATCTGCCAAAAGGTATGATAGTATTAACCAGTTATAGGATTCTACACTCTCTATTTGAACTCAACAAAATGTGTATACACATGTCCCAATGACACTGTCTAAATGAGACTTGTCACCAACCCGTCGGGGATGTGACCCACCACAAGTATGTTATAGAACGTTGTTGTAGTGTAGAGTGTATCTAAATAACTCACTAACTACCTAAGGCTTTCATGTGCTCTTACATGATGGGTGAACTATTTTAAGACTGCTTAAAAATACGATCAATCACATTCTTCCATTTCATAGTGCCAATTTCATTCTATTTAAAACTGAAGCAGGTTTTATTCAAAAACATTCCTTTTTCACAAGATAAACCCAATTGGTTTGTATCAAATCATTTTAATCCATTTTTAGAAGTTTGAAACCCATTCAAAACTAATTCCATCATCACACAATTTATTTACTCAATTAAATTCAACAATTTAATTGAAATCATTTCCATCAAATACACAATTTAAATTAAAAAATTTAAATCAGCAAATTTTCATAAACTCACCCAATTCAATGGAATTGGGGGATTTTCAAATTTTCATGCCAAATCCATTTCAAATATCTCGATTCACTAGAATCTAGTTTTTATAAATTTAATTGAAATCATATTTGAGAAATTAAATTTAAATAAAAAATTGAAATAAATCAAGCAATACGAGGATAATCAATTTGGTTGATTAGAATAGAACCACCTACCACAAGGTCATTGATGTCAGCGATAATGATAAACCACCAAGAATGGTTCAATACCCCTACTCATGACCATATTATCATAAGCGTCGACACACCAAAGTTATACATTCGTCAAGGGTTCTTAGAACCAATACCAATTATTTTATCTCAAAAGAAAATAAAATATCACATGCGAGGATAGTTTCTCTCTCCTGAATAATTTTCCAATTGTGAAAAAACATTACATGTGATAATATTATTTTATCTCTTAGGGATAATTTCAAATTATCGATTAAAATATTACATGCGACGATATCTTCTCTCTCCTTGATAATTCTTAAATTATCATTTTGATTATCACATGCGATGATAGTTCTAATCTCCTTGATAAAATTCCAAATTATCATTACATGTCAATGAATATGTTCATAATATTTTTCTCAGAATAATTATAAACCACATTCGATATTATAATATATTAAAAATAAAACGATAACACATGTGGTAGTCCATTATAATTATTCATATATAATTTAAATAATTATCTTTTGAAAAATTATTTTAATAATTATCATTTGGAAATCTCATGATTATTCATTGTAATTATCATTTGATAATTATTTATAATTATCCTTTGATAAATCTTGAAATTATCATTCGATAATTGTGTTAATTATCCTTTGATAATTTTTATAAATTACCCTCGATAATTTGATGAAATTATCATTCGATTAATCTTTATAATTATCCATGAAAATTTCTAGAAAATATTTCTTTATTAAACCTTACAATTATCTTTAATAATACCTCACAATTATCCTTTAATAATTTAGTGGAATTATCCTTTAATAAAACACATAATTATCCTATGATAATTTTGATAATTTTGTGCAATTATGTTTTGATAATTATTTTCAATAAGACAAGCAATTTCCCTTTAATAATTCAAAGCAATTATCATAAGACAATTTTATAAACTATCGCTAGATAAAACCATGTGATTATCCTATTACAATTATTTTAATAATTATATTTTGATAATACAAATAATCATCCATTGATAATTTCTTTAAAACAATCCATTTAAAATGTGAAAAATCGGGTCAAGGAATACCTTGTTTCCTTTGAAACAAAAGTATCATTAAGCTTCTGCTCGTTGAGATGGATTCAATGGTACTAACGGTGCGTAATTCCAACTAATAACGAAGAAGTTATTGAATTTAAAAGATTTGGAGAATAATAATAAAATTAAATAAATAAAATTAATAAAAAGGAACACCTCATATGCGCCACACACAGGAGGTCGCCCACCTTTGGCCGCCGAAAGAGGAGATCAAATGCCATTCAAGGCCTCGTGGTCGCATCTAGGGATGATTTGGGCTACATAAACTCCATGTTATTGAGCCCAAGAGATTGTCAATGTGTTTGAGGATTATAAGAACACCAAAAATGCAGGCTTTACATGCTCATTTAAAACATCCATTTTAACCCATTATTTAACCAAAACTTTACTACGAAGTCATTCACTTACCCTCGTGAAGGTTTTGCAAGTGAGATGGATTAAAACAGTGGTGATTAGGAAGCTTTTGGGTGAAGCATCCGTTGAAAATGGAGTTTTAGTGTGTGGAGAAGATGATGCGGCGTGAAAGGAGATTGAACACGGTAAAAAGAAACGTATTTTATAATTAAAACCGGATTTAATTATTAAATTAAATTAATTATTTAATAAAAAAATTAAATAACATCAAATGTCTATTGTGAATAAAAGTTATACCTTTTCTAGGGTAAACACCTCATTCTATACCCAACGGTGGTCTCGAATTTCTCAAATGATGAATGGTTTGAGAGATATTAATGATTTATTAATGAAAAATCATAATAATTGATTAATTAAAATAAAAAGTGTTATTCTTGTGAGTGGGCATCTAAACACCCAATGCGAAAAAATGTTATACCTTTTCTAGGGTAAACATTGTCTTTCGGACCCATCGGGGTCTCGGATTTCCCATATGACACACCGTTTGAGAGATATTTAATTATTTTTAACAAAAAAATTATTAATTATTATTTAAGAACTTTATATCATGAGAAAGACATCCAAATGTTTGAAACATTAGAATGTTATACCCCTTCTAGGGTAAACACCATATTTCATACACAATAGTGGTCTCATATTTCTCAAACGATGCACAGTTTTGGAGTTATTTAAATATTTTGAATAAAAAGTGTGCGTTTAAAATATTCTATTTAATTATTTTATTTCGTCTTCATTGAGTCTTTTCAGACCTAGAAAACTCATACTTACTCAGTTTTTAACTTATAAAATATTTAATTGAAAATTCTGGAGTATTAATTGGGCATTTTACCATTCCGCGACGTGTTTTACAAAAACACCACTTTTCACTGATAAACCTTTTTCCCACTTATTACATTAATAATTTAACACAAGGGAATTTAGAAATATCTGAATAGTAACGGGATGTTACAATCTCCCCACCATAGGAACTTTATGTCCCTAGAAAGCCTACAAAAATCCTCCACGTCAACAAGACGAGGCCACTGCTATCTCATCAGCGCCTCTCTTTCCCACATCTCATAAGAATCATAACCATGCTACCATAGTACACGAACGAGAGGTATCATCCTCCCACAAAGTACCTTGGTCTCATAATCAACAACCATGATTTTTCATTCAGTCACAGATAAATCTGGTTCAATCTCAAGATCACTCTAGCTCAAAACGTGAGATGGATCAGAGATATACTTCCGCAACTGCAATAAATGGAACATGTTATGTATCGACGTCAGTTGTGGTGGTAGTGCTAAACGGTAAGCAACTTTCACTACCAGACCAATAACCTCGAAAGGTCCCACAAAATGAGGAGCAAGCTTCCCTTGCCTCCCAAGTCGCCGATGACCCAACCGGGGTTAAGCCTTCAAGAATACTTGGTCACCAAAACTACTGCTTCAAGTCATAGAACATCTTAGTGCTTCCTAGGTGCACAACCC
Organism: Viscum album; assembly: GCA_963277665.1. Lineage (NCBI taxonomy): Eukaryota > Viridiplantae > Streptophyta > Magnoliopsida > Santalales > Viscaceae > Viscum > Viscum album. Next base: position 1,422,954,049 of record OY728156.1, on the reverse strand, counting down.
ATTGGAAATTATAGAAATCCCTCATTATGGACTTCCTTGTCACTAATGGTGTAACATAATGGTTCCGATAACACAGAACACTCTCTTTAGAGAAAAACCACTGGGTATCAGTCTCCCCACCATAAATAGAGTATCTAATTCTCACGGAATTCATCAAAAAATTTACGTTCTTGAAGAATCATCTCTTGAAGAGAAGATTTCAAAGAACGATCATCTTTCATGGTAGATAGAACCGACACAGCCCAAGGTGACACACTTGGGTGAATAAAGGATTTCTAAAAAAGATCACCCAATTGGGTCTTTAGTTCTTTCAGTTTAACTGGAACCATTTGGTAAGAGGGAAAATAAACTGGTTGAGTACCAGACATTAAGTCAATAGAGAACTCAAGCTCCCTTACCAGTGAAAAAACAAGAGAATCCAGAAGGAAACACGTCAGGAAAATCAACGATGACTAGAGGGATATCACCACCCAAATAATCTCGCTCAAGATCAAAATTAAACACTGATATCACTTTTCCCAACTTCAGATAAGAAGCTCCAACTCTGCTCGACCTTAGGTCTCATTCTCCTTAAAAGACAAGAGGCACACCACTGGGAGTAGTAAGGTAGACCCATCGAAGATAAAAATCAATCCGGGATTTATTGGAAATAATCCAATCCATCCTGAATGTGACTTCATGAGGTTCCATGTTGAGTACGAGAAAACTCCAAGAAAACATGACATCAGATAGAGAGAAGACACAATCAGGATTACAGAGACCATACTCTCTCTTCACACCAAGGGGTGTACTAATATCCATTGCACAAGATAAAATCTCCATAGGAAGATTAAGCCAATTAATAGTACGGTTTGAAATAAACGTGTGAGATTCACTCATATCAAAAAGAGTAATCACTAATGACAAAGATATAGTAATGGTATCACTCACGATCGTTGGACCAGTATCTACTTCCTCTAGAGACTCTTCTACTACATGAAGAAGCTTTATTCCAGATGCCTGTGGCTAGAAACCTTTTGTACGTGAAGTATTTTATTTCCCCGCAGTTTTTAATGGTGTCAATGATCTTGTGTCACAGCATGGAGTGGAAAAGTTGTGGCAAAACTTCTGCAAGTTCCCCAAACATCGACAAGAGCCACAATTCTTTCAGCCTACTCAAGATTTAAAAACTCCACAGCTTTAACAAAAACCATTGACTCTGGATAGATCTATTTGGTGAAAAGAACCTTAAAGTCCTTACAATCTATGCCCTCATATTTCTTTGTCGTCACTATCATGTCCCGCCGTCTCCTTCTTGGTCCCTCTAACACGAAGGTGGCACACTTCACCTTGATCTCATCTAGTGTCTATATGAACTCAAAAAGAAGTTCTATCCTGCCCAACCATTCCTCAGCATGTTAAGGATCAGTGGAGCCTTTGAAAACTAGTGGTTTCTAGTGAATGAACTCTTGAGAAAAAAAATTGAAGAGAACCCCCCAGGTTCCACAACTAGAGCCTAAATGGGGACTAGAGGTGGTGCCTATTCTAGAGCTTGGACAGTGTGCATAATCACCTCAACTAGGCTTGGGTCCACTGGAGGATTTTCTCACTGATGTTCAGTAGTAGCCTATTCCTAGATCCGATTCACACGTCTTCTTGGAGGCATGATGTTACACAACATCAGCATAAAATAAGGAAGGCATTAGATAATGCTCGTATATAGAAACAAGGGAAACATGATCCTGACCGGTAGAACATAAATGATTTAGATATCACTTTATCCAAATCAAAATAGGGAAATGACTAGAAATAATCCACAAGATGTCTTTCCCGAACCACCCCTGGTGACTTAAGGTTCATTACAGTGAGAGTTGGCTAGGCACTCAATTGCAACTACCTCCTAATTCCTGACAATAATACTCAAATGCATATCGTCATCAAAGAAAGATGCTTAACCTCCCTCTGATACCACTTTGTCTCGAACTAGACCGGGTACCCTGGTAACCTGATAACCGAGCCGGCCCTGACATAGCCCGAAGTAAATTCCTGATCCCCACGGGTCGGCGACTAGCACCTGGAATCATACAAAATATATGTGGGAACGATTTTTCCACAAGAATGTGGAAGTAAAATAAAACAAGACAGTATGCATAACAAAAGAAACTCCATTGGGAGTGAAGTAATGGAATACAATAAGGCATAAAAAGCCCAAATTACTACAACCCAAGTACTAAAATGGAAAAAAACAACCCCAAGGTCCCTAAGGACACAACTCACGAAGAACAAAACTCAATAGCTGGATCCACCTCCAAGAGATCCCTTCCCTTTGCTTGAACCTGGAAGAAGAAAGTCTACAAACACCCGACGGAAAAAGTAGGGTGTCAGCCTAAGCCCAGTAGGATACCACCAAATATTCTATAATAGATTCCACATATAGATTATCTAAAGAAAAACTTTAAATTTTCAAATAAATGAGTTTGGGAATTCAAAAGCATATTTAAACAAAACATGCTATACATTTTCAAAATGATGGAAAAATAATTTAAGAAAAGGCTTTAAAATTGATGGAATATTTCTAAAACAATGGCTTAAATAAAACATTTACATAAAATAGTTTAAGTAAAATGAGAAGTCATGTAAACAGTTCAAACATTGGCATACATTTATATCTCAAATATAAATAAACAAGCGAGCAACATGGTCATCTTCCAAAAGGTACGATAGTATTAACCAGCTATAGGATTCCTTACTCTCTATGTGAACTCAGTAAAATGTGTATACACACGTCCCAATGAAACTGGTCAAAGTAGACTCATCACTAACCCATCGGGGATGTGACCCACTGCAAGTATGTTTTAGAACGTTGTCGTAGTGTAGAGTGTATCCAAATAACTCACTAACTACCTAAGGCTTGCATGTTCTCTTACATGATGGGTGAACTATTTTAAGACTTCTTAAAAATAAGATCAATCCCATTATTCCATTTCATAGTGATAATTTCATTCTATTTAAAACCAAAACTGGTTTTATTCAAAAACATGTCTTTTTCACAAGATAAAACCAATAGGTTTTATCAAATCATTTTAAGCCATTTTCACAAGTTTAAAACCCATTCAAAATCAATTCCATCATCACACAATTTATTTACACAATTTAATTTAAATAATTTCCATCAAATCTACAATTTAAATTAAACAATCTAAATCAGCAAATTTTCATAAACACGCTCAATTCAATGGAATTGGGGGTTTTCCAAATTTTCATGCCAAAACCATTTCAAATATCTTGATTCACCGGAATCGAGTTTTTATCAATTTAATTGAAAGCATATTTGAGAAATTGAATTTAAATCAAAAATTAAAATAAATCAAGCAATACAAGGATAATTAATTTGGATGATCAGAACGGAACCACCTACCACAAGGTCATTGATGTCAGTGACAATGATAAACCACCATGAATGGTTCAATACCCCTCCTCGTGACCATATTATCGTAAGCCTCGACACACCAAAGTTCAACGTTCGTCAAGGGTACCTAGAACCAATACCAGTTATTTTATCTCAAAAGAAAATAAAATATCACATGCAATGATAGTTTCTCTCTCCTGAATAATTTTCCAATTATGGAAAAACATTACATGTTATAATATTATTTTATCCCTCATGGATAATTTCAAATTATCGATTAAAATATTACATGCGACGATAACTTCTCTCTCCTCAATAATTCTTAAATTATCATTTTGATTATCACATGCGATGATAGTTCCAATCTCCTTGATAAAATTCCAAATTATCATTGCATGTCAATGAATATGTTCAAAATATTTTCCTCAGAATAATTATAAACCACATTCAATATTATAATATCTTTAAAATAAAATGATAACACATGTGTTAGTCCTTTATAATTATTCATATATATTTTAAATAATTATCCTTAGATAAATTCTTTTAATAATTATCATTTGTCAATCTCACGATTATTCATTGTAATTATCATTTGATAATTATTTATAATTATCCTTTGATAAATCTTGAAATTATCATTCGATAATTGTGTTAATTATCCTTTGATAATTTTTATAAATTGCCCGTGATAATTTAATGAAATTATCATTTGATTAATCTTTACAATTATCCATGAAAATTTCTAGAAAATATTGCTTTATTAAACCTTACAATTATCTTTAATAATACCTCACAATTATCCTTTAATAACTTAGTGCAATTATCCTTTAATAATTTAGTGCAATTATCTTTTAATAAAACACATAATTATCCTATGATAATTTTGATAATTTTGTGCAATAACATTTTGATAATTATTTTCAATAAGACATGCAATTGTCCTTTCATAATTCAAAGAAATTATCATAAGACAATTTTATAAACTATCGCTAGATAAAACCATGTGATTATCCTATTACAATTATTTTAATAATTATATTTTGATAATACATATAATCATCCATTGATAATTTATTTAAAACAATCCACTTAAAATGTGAAAAATCGGGTCAAGGAATACCTTGTTGCCTTTGAAACAAAAGTATCATTAAGTTTCTGCTCATCGAGACAAATTCAATGCTACCGACAGCATGTAATTCCAACCAATAACGAAGAAGTTATTGAATTTAAAAGATTTAGAGAATAAAAAAAAATTAATAAAAAAGGAACACCTATGTGCCACGTACAGGAGGAGGTCACCCACCTTTGGCCACCGAAGGAGGAGATCAAATTCCATTCAAGGCCTCGTGATCACATCCAAGGATGATTTGTGCTGCATAAACTCCACGTGATTGAGCTAAAGAGATTGTCAATGCGTTTGAGGATTATAAGAACACCAAAAATGTAGGTTTGACAACCTCATTTAAAACATCCATTTTAACCCATTATTTAATCGAAATTTTACTTTGGAGTCATTCACTTACCCTCGTGAAGGTGTTGCAAGTGAAATGGATTAAAACGGTGGTGATTTGGAAGCTTGTGGGTGAAGAATCCATTGAAAATGGAGTTTTAGTGTGTGGAGAAGATGATGTGACGTGAAAGGAAATTGAACAGGGTAAAAAAGAAACTTATTTGATAATTAAAACTGGATTTAATTATTAAATTAAATTAATTATTTAATACAAAAATTAAATAACATCGAATGTCCGTTGCGAATAAAAGTTATACCATGTCTAGGGTAAACACCTCATTCCAGACCCAACGGTGGTCTCAGATTTCTAAAAAGATGAATGGTTTGAGAGATATTAATGATTTATTAATGAAAAATCGGAATAATTAATTAATTAAAATAAAAAGTGTTATTCTTGCGAGCGAGGCGTCTAAACGCCCGATGCGAACAAATTTTATACCTTTTCTAGGGTAAAAACCACGTTCTTGACCCATCAGTGGTCTCGAATTTCCCATACGATGCACTTTTGAGAGATATTTAATTATTTTTAACAAAAAAAATATTAATTATTATTTAAGAACTTTATCTCACGAGCGAGACATCCAAATGTCTAACGCCTTCAAATGTTATACCCCTTCTAGGGTAAACACCATATTTCGGACACAATAGTGGTATCATATTTCTCAAACGACGCACCATTTTGGAGTTATTTAAATATTTGGAATAAAAAGTGAGCACTTAAAATATTCTATTTAATTATTTTATTCTGTCTTCACTGAGTCTTTTCAAACCTCAGAAACTCCTACTTAGTGTTTAACTCATAAAATATTTAATTGAATATTCTGAAGTATTAATTGGGTGCTTTACCATTCCACGATGTGTTTAACAAAAACACCACTTTTCATTGATAAACCATTTTTTCCACTTATTACATTAATAATTTAACACAAGGGAATTTAGGAATATCTTAACAGTAACAGGATGTTACACACGTTGATTCCAACCAACCTCAAATTTTACACCCTAACTTCTTTACTTGATAATTTTATTCAAGACTATGATGTTGCATCATTGTTTTTATTTTCATAAACACACTAATAATTATGTAGTTTCATTATCAATAGTTTGTTCTTCCTTGGGATTGGTAACATCATCATGTGTAGAATACATTTTCTGCATGAGTAGTCAAACATTTAATTTTTCTTGAATAAAAATAATATAAACATGGAAAAATGATTTGAGAAGGATCGCATGCATTCTCTATTGAAAACTTGATGAACTCTTTAACTCTATCTTCATACTCTTTTGTAAAATTATTAGCATGCATCCATTTTAAAGGAAATGAGAAATTGAATTTAAGAAAAGAATGAATCCATTATGGTAGTTGTTGTCCTATGAATTCATCCAAAGGTAAAAGTTATAGACAATTATCATCCTCATCAGCTTCATCTCCCGAATAGTTATTATTGCATTTTATTTCTTAAGACTCATCCTCCATCTCTTCTGGACATGAACCTATGTTTCTTGAACTACTGTGAGTAGTATTCATCCCATACCAGGTAACGGTGATCATTTTGGATGACTACTGCTCAGAGTAGTTCAAACAACATAGAAGAGATGGGGGATGAATCTCAAGCAACAAAATGCAACAATAAATGTTTGGGAGATGAAGTTGGTGAGGATGAAATTTATCTCCTTAAAACTTTTTAAATTAACACATCTTAATTTAAAATTTAAAATCTTATCTAAAAATGTTAAAAGGTCCCTGACACTACCATGATAACATAAAATCATCCCCAGTAAGCTACACCAACTCTAATATATGTTACTAGTCCTTTTCCCTCACCTATATCTCAAATATAAGAGCTCTATATCCACTGAGGTTCATGTGTAGGGTGTGAGTATAAAAATAAACAAGTAAATACTAATAGAGCCCCTAAAATATAAAACACTGCATATATTTGAGTATATGTTCAAAGTAGTAACACTCAAAATACACATGAAAGTAAAGTCATTATGTACTAACCAGGACACCATGGTTGTTCCCTAACATTCAAATCATTTTACTAATAAGAGGTTAACATTTGAATTATAGGAGGAGAAAAAGTTATTTATCTCTCTCTAGAAATAACCACATCACAGGTATCATGAGATTCGACCTCAGACCCCTAGCATCCAAGACTATCCCTCAGGGATAACCATCACATGTACTTATTTCATCTAAATCATGAAATGGGTATAACATATCCATTTTTCTTAGGAAGTGAATTTGAAATAAGGGGAAGTCTTAACATAATTGGTTCCCTTAGGAAAGAACCAATGGGTTTCATAATACATTAGTTAAACATAACTTCTTAAAAATCCTAAAGATGAACAAACAGCACAAATTTCACATCACCCTCACCCTAGCCCTCGATGAATCACTAACATGTCTATAGTAACTCACATTCTAACATACCATACCTGGCCCTCACATAATACCCATCATATTCTAATATATGATAAAATTATTTTTATCACATCCACACATGTATTTATTGTAGAAAAATATTGTAATAATACATTAAGATATATATTAAATATAATTTCAAATAATACCTGGCCCTCACCCTAGCCCTCGATGAATCACTAACATGTCTATAGCAACTCACATTCTAACATACCATACCTGGCCCTCACATAATACCCATTATATTCTAATGTATGATAAAATTATTTTTATCACATCCACACATGTATTTATTGTAGAAAAATATTGTAATAATACATTAAGATATATATTAAATATAATTTCAAATAATATCAAGTTATTATTCAAATAAAATATTATAAGACAATATTTATCAAAATTTAACAAAAAAATAGTTACACATTATGTTTAATACAATAATTTTCAAAAAAATTACTTTAGAGAACAGATTATTAGACAATTAAAAAAAATAGTTAAAAGTCAATAAAAATGTATACAAAGATAAAATGAAGACTTAATAAATAAAAGTCACAGAATTTTTTTTCATTTCCCATGTTTTATTAAATCTCACATAATTAAAACCATTCAATGTCATTGATTATGTTCAAAACCAATATAAAACCCTTATTAATGGAGTTATTTAATTAGTATTGAATTATTTAAATCATGAATAAGATATTTTAATGGTTAATAAACAATAAATTCTCTATTTTCAAAAAAATACTATAAAAGACATAAATTATAAACTCTTACATATCCTACACAATCTAAATATTTTTGGAATGCCTTAGGATTTCAAAATGAAAAATTGTTTGTCACCATGGCATAGAAGATGGTATTTTGAACTAGAAGATTACCTATGAAAAATGTTAAGCCTAAAATGGGCATAGTGGAAGGTGTATAAAACGTACCTTACATCTCTAAAATTTGATCAAAACTAACTACAAAATTACCCTATATTGTGGATCTCAATGTATATACTTGTAATTTTACCTATGAGAAATAGGGATCCTGAAAAGGGCATTTTGAAGACCATGGTTAAAGACATGATGTGCATATTTTCCCTATACTTATTAGACCAAGATAAAGAGAGAATTGTCAATGCTCATGAACAAGAAGAATAAATATATTGGTATATAAGAGGAAAAACCATAAATCATTCATGGTACACCTCTGGAATTTTTATCTACCTTTGTTAGAAAAATTTAAATAATAAATTACATAGTATAAAAAATATACAAATGCCCATATGTCAAATATGTTGTTTGATGGACCCGATTGGCATTCCTAAGGAAAATAAGAATTGGTTAAAGTGTGATATAGGAGGGAATATAGTGCATGAATATTTAAGGGACATAAAAAGACCACTCTGTATAGTATATAAAATTAAAAAATCACTCAAAACACCACACACAGTTCAATGGTTGTACTACAAGGAGCATAGGAATAGTGTAATCCAATAAACTAAACTAATTTTCTTTGAGGATAACCATTATCAAAACGAACCTAAGCTAAGTAACCAAGGATGGTGCAGTGTAAAGGTAAATCATGTTGCATAATGGTCATGAGAAGTCAAAATGGGCAGTGAGAATATATCATGTTGTATTGGTCATTGTGTTGGACATCCAATTCAACTACGAGAAATGGGATCTATGGGAAGGTTTGGCGCCCATTGAAGAACATAGAAAAGTTAAGAAGCGTGAGGAATCATTGTTGTGTGGTGAAGAAGTAGGGTTCGCCGTGCTTCAGAACAACACAAAAAATGTAAAACGTGAAACCCAAACAAGCAATTAACACGAGAAGAAAATGAGAAAATAACATACCTTGAATTCTAGCCTTGATTCGTCTGAGAGAATGTAGAGGAGCGCTGACAGCAGAGGAGTTCCGTGAGAGCTTGAGAATCATGACTAAATCAGTTGTGGTGAGAGTTCTTTTAAATATATCGAGGATACTTTTATCAGTGCTTAAAAAACACTAATAAAGATACCTTTTATCAACGCTAAATTGATAAGCACTGATAAAAGGCATCTTTATCAGTGTTTTTTAGCGCTGATAAAGATCGAGCTTTATCAACGCTGATAAATGATTTATATTTATAATTATAAATAACAACATTTGTAAATATATTTATATAATTATATATTTTTTATTATAATTTTACAATTATTTAAATATATAATTATTTATTTATAATTACATAAATACTTTTTAAAATATATTTTTTTATAGATTTATAAATACATTTATAATTATTTATTTATAATTACAAATATATTTATATCATTATATATATTTATATAATTATATGTATTTAATAAATATATATAAATATAAATAGAATAAATATATTCATTATTTAAATATATTTATTATAATTTTATAATTATAAATATATTTATATCATTATATATATTTATATACTTATATATATATATTTAATATATATATATATATTTATTTATTTATTTATATATAGTAAATATATTCTTTATTTAAATAGATGTATTATAATTTTATAATTATAAATATATTTATATCATTATATATATTTATATACTTATATGTGTATATATATTTAATAAATATTTATAAATATAAATGTAAATATAAATATAAATATAGTAAATATATTCATTATTTAAATATATTTATTATAATTTATAATTATTTAAATATATAATTATTTATTTATAAATATATGAATACTTTTAAAAAATAATATTTATATATTTATATCATTATATATATTTATATCATTATATATATAGCCCTCAGGGTGGAGCTCAATGGTAGCTGCCCCTGTGGGTCTCGGTAATGTCGCGAGTTTGAGTCTCGTTGTGTACATCTTTGTATTGTATGTTGTTTTTTTTTTTATAATGTTGCCCATTTACCTGAATAAATTGAGGTTTTGACATCAACATATATATATATATATATATATATTATAAACATAAATATAAAATATAAAATATAAATATAGCATAATCATTATTTAAATAATTTTATTATATTTTTATAATTATTTAAATATATATTTATTTATTTATTTATAATTATATAAATACTTTTTTAAAAAATAATATTTATTTATTTATAATAATTATAAATATATAAATTTATAAATATAGTAAATATACATTTATAAATATATTTATTTATAAAAATTTATTTACAAATATATGTTTAACATTATTAATGAATATATAATCTTAAACACATGCATTTTAAAAATGAGTGAAATTGAATAATTAAAAATGAGTAAGCTTTAAAAATATTGAAAAAATGGAGAAGTTATATTAATTAAATATAAATTATTAAAAAAGATGGATATATATTGAAGTTAAGATGAATACATATTGAAAATACTAAAACATAGTAAATATATATATATAAATAAATAATAGAAAATGATTAAATTTAAAAAAAATATTAAAAATGAATAAATAATATATATATATATATATATAAGGTGTTTGGGGTACAATTACAATGAAACATACACACATCGCACACTCATAGAGCTGAATAGGCATATCATAGCCCCCTCAAGGGATAACTCACTCATCCGTTACTGCATAATAGACTTTTAATAGCGCTAAAAAATATTGATAATCAAAGTGTGGTTAAAAGGGTGGTCCCTTTTACCGACGCTGAAAAAACGCTGATAAAGGACCCTTTTATCAGTACTAAAAAAAGCGCTGATAAAAAATGTTTTTTAACAATGCTAAAAAAACACTGATAAAAGGGGGCTTTTATCAGTGCTTTTTTTAATGATGATAAAAGGGTCTTTTATTAGCATTAAAATAAAAGCGCTAATAAAAATCAAAAAATAAATTTTTAAAAGAAAAAAAATAGAAAATTAAAAATAAAATTCAGACCCCCATTTATCAGCACTACAAGCCCCCTTTAACTATGCTAGGCACACCCCCCCCCCCCCCTTTATCAGTGCTTCTTTTAGCGATGATAAAAGGGACTTTTATCAACATTAAAATAAAAGCGCTGATAAAAGTCTAAAAATAAATTTTTAAAAGGGAAAAAATTAGCAAATTAAAAAGAAAATTCAAACCCCCTTTAACATCACTAGTTTCCCTCTTCACCCGCCAACGTACCCCTGCCTCCGCTAGGATTCAAACCCAAGACCTCTCCCTTGCGTGTCTCTACCGTTACCACTCTTCTATCTTGTTTTGTTCTCCATTTTTTTATATATCTGTTTATTTATATATATATTTAGTAATATTTATTCGTATATTAATATATTTATTTATTTATTTATTTATTTATTTATTCGTATATTAATATATATTTATATCTATTTATTTATATATATATATCTAGTTATATTATTTTATCCATATATTCATACGATTATTTTTAAATATATTTATAAAATATGTTTTGAGTTTGTGTGTGTTTATAAATAAATAAATAAATACATATATACAACATCCATACATATATATATATATATATTATATTTGGGTATCTATAAATATAATTATACATATTTTTATTTATTTACATATATTATATATTAATATTTATATACATGTATTAGAATAGATAGATAATATATATCAGTTTGTTAATACAGACACACACACACACATTATATAGGTATATAAATATTCATATATTTTTATTTTAAATAAAATGGATATTATTTTTTATTTAAATATGGTTTATATATTTATAAAGATATTTTATATGTAAATATGTTTACATATTTATTTATAAAATTTAATTAGTATGTGTTAAATATGTATATATGTGTATATACTTAATTATAAATAACATCACATTATAAAAAATGAAAAAAATTGAATGTCGTAATATCTTTATGAGTATAATCCTTGAAAATAAATTGAGACTCCACCAAAAAAGGAAATAAAATTCCCTTAACCGAGGGAATCCATCGAATGTTAAAAAATAGGGGTATCCCAACTAAAAACTCAGTTTTGGTGGCCTTCTGGGCCTTTTTGGGGGTCGAAAAAGAAGACAAAGTTTGTAGAGCTCAGTCTATCCCTCTAAAGCAAAGAGCTCGTCGTAGAATTCGATTTGATATGTGGTGGATCCCAAACAGACACCCGGATTAAAATTTATGGTCCTTTGAAGTTTGAGTTACGTTTTGAACTTATTTTAGATCTTTTATTTAATTTTTTAATTTTTTTATCTTCAAATTGTTATTAAATGACTATTACTCTATAATAATTAGTTAATTATTAATTAAAAATATTTTTAAAAATATTTTATAAGCCATTTTTACTAAATATCTTATATATCAAGTGTAAATGTATATTTACCTTATCTAAAATATATTTAAAAATATATATTATATTTATATCAATATAAATATATTTATATATTAATACATTATTTTTAATGATTTTTTTCAAATATACCCCTTATCAGTGCTAGTAAAAAACCATGATAAATGAGGGTTCTTTATCGGTGCTTCTAAAAAAGCATTGTTAAAGGGCGACCTACGTATAACAGTTTTTGCGGTAGTGATCGAACCCCATTTTATTTATTATATATGGAATACATGCCTATATATAACCCGTAGTCTCATTATGCCTAGCCCAACTGCACATGCACTGCCCGTGGGTTCACCCGCCTAATTTGCGTCTGTCAGTCAGCACCCTCCTCTCCACCGGTAGACCTCAACCCCGCTATCGATAGTCAGCCTGTCATTGACACCTCACAACAGAACCACCATGCAGCCCTGAGTGCCGCACATTTGTCATCGCCAAAAATAATTAAATAAAATCAACTGATTAAAAACATAATATATTAAATGCATCATGTTATAATGAAATTCTAAAATATACTAGAATTTGAATAAATTACATAAATATTAGGTGTATGTGTTTCTATATAAGATTTCATTAATTGCATAAATATTTTTGTGTGTTTGTTGTATATTAAAATACATTAATTACTTTTATGTATTTGAAATCAATGTAACACATATTTGATATATGTTCAAATTGAAAAATCAAACATTAAAAATGAATAAGATATTAATATGTTTTTAATTATTACATTTTATTCATTTTCTATATATTTATATTTAATATATATTTATTTATTACTATTTATAATTATTATATATATATATATTAAACTTATTCGTTTTTATTAATAATTGTTTCGTTAATAAATTTTGTAATAATTTTGTAATTTATTCATTTTTAATTTTTTTGTTTGATTATTACAATTTATTCATTTTTAATTTTTTTGTTTCATTATTATAATTTATTCATTTTATATAACTATATTTAATATATAATATTTATTAATATTTATAATCAATATATGTGTATATTAAATTTATTCATTTTTATCAATAATTATTTAATTAATAAAATGTTTAATATTTTTTTTAATTTACCCATTTTTAATTTTTATTTGTTTAGCTATTTCATTTTTTTCATTTTATCATCATTTATTTATTAAAAATGTTCAAAACAACAAGAAAAGAAATCCATAAACTCAAAACCAGAAGAAAAACTAGGGGGCCTAAAGTGGTGCAGACCGAGGGAACTCTTGCAAGTTTCTCCCCTTCGGGCTTAAAGAAATCCATGCAAGAAAAACAGGTGACACTGAAACCGGGATCCGCCATGGATGCAAGATAGTCAGCAAACTTGTTGCCTTCGCACCAGGTGTGAAGTTCGCGGGTGTTGTTGTTGATAAGGGTCTTACATTTTCTGACAATATAGGAGATTGAACATGGTATAGTACCTATGCCCTTTAGGGAATTATGTAAAATAATAGAGTCTGTTTCCACTTTTGATAGATAAATATTTCCCTGCTAACATAAAATTAAGCCGGCGAGCATAGCCTTGGCTTCAGCCAGAAGGGAGTTGTAACATCCCGGTTCTGGAAGCCACCGAGATATACCCCGTACCCGTTTAGTCACATGGCCTCAAGCACATTTCCCCGAATGCCAGAGGCTACTGACTAGCAATGAGGGCCTTGGGTGTGATAGTGGGGAAACTATGCCCTCATTGGCAGAGTAACACAGTGGAAGTAAATCAATAGCAATAGCGGAAGTAGCAAAAGTACCATAACAAAAGTAAACAGTGAAAGACTAGAAGTAATAACAACTAGAGCACATATATAAAATGATTCATGATACATGTGTCTAGGAAAACAACCAAACAAGTCACAATGCTGAATACAGTACTAATCCAAAGTACAAAAGGAAAACAAGTAAACAACTCTTCAACATCGAAAGCCATAGCTTGGTCTCATGCTCTCTAGCTCCAAAGCAGTCAAGTACCTGAAGTAGAAGGGTGTTTGCCCGTATCTATACCTGCAACAATATAATATGTTTGGGCTCAAAATCATGACCCAAGCAGGGTGTGATACTAAATCCCAGTAGGCAACCACCATGAGATTTGTGTCTAACAGTAAGTGAATATATGGTAGGTAATCAGTAAAGAAAGCAGTAAACAAGGAAGTACTCATCAGTAAACAATCCATAGTTTCAATGCATTTAGTTCATATATCAGGAAACAGCTAATCAAAGTAGGTAAACACAAATAGGTAACCCTCTAGGAAGTACTCATGGCCTATCCCCTCTGGTCCTACCTTGTAGCAAAAGAAAATAGCTAAACACAAAAGGTAACCCTCTGGGAATTACTCACGGCCTATCCCCTCTGATCCTACCTAGAAGCACAAGAAAACAACTAAACACAAAAGTTAACCCTCTGGGAAGTATTCACGGCCTATACCCTTGGTCCTACCTAGTAGCACAAGCAACCCTCTGGGCAGCACACACAGTCTCACCCCTCTGTTCAGCTCTAGAATAGACTCTCTGAGGAAGCACTCGCTGTCAATTCCTCCTATAGTCTCATATAGGTAACAAAAGTTGCTCTGGGGAAGCACTTACGTCACATTCCCCCTGTGGCCCACATCGAGGAACTATAGACACTCTTAGGAAGCACTTACATCAATTCCCCCTATGGTCTCGCATCATAAAAGTAAACAGACTCTCTGGAGAAGCCCTTATGTCCATTCTCCCTATGGTCTACTACACCAGGTTCTCACGGCCCTATGTAAGTCAAGCAAGAATAGTAGTGCGTATCATCCAAAGTAACCCTCAAGAACTACTTGGATAGTAATCTACAGCATATCAGCATGTCAGATATACAAAACACTCCATCCTACAATACTAGGCATGGTAAGTAAACAAGGCAGCCTAAAAGGATAAGCAAGACCAAACAGTCATAAACAAACATGCATGGGAAAACACCTCCAAATCATAGTAATTAATCCTATTCTCATTAAATTAACCTCTATTCAAGCATACAAGCATAGAAGGTAATTAACAGGGCCAAAACAGTAAACACACAATACCTCGTTCAAGGGTATTGGTCAAATTGAACATATAACTCAAAGACTTTCAACGGAAAGGCACAAACCACCTACCTCGGTGTTATAGGATCAATATACGTGAATCTCAAGATTTGAATCACCCAAGAACACCATATATCTACAAAAATTCTAAAAACACTCAACCAAAGATAACTTGAGAAAGATGAGGAATCGGGAAACGAAGCTTTAGCAGAAGGAAGAGCTTACCGAGGCAATTCCAACGCAATAAATGGTGGTCAATTCAGATAACAGACACTTGATCGGGAGCTCGGAGGAAGATTGGTGTCGTTCTCTCACTCTCAGACGAACCAAACCTAGAAGGATATGGTTATGTCCATCAGACACGACCCCAATGCATTTAATGAAAAAAATTACATGGTGTGTACTTTATAAGTACACAGCGTGTACTTGCCTTCACCGACTGCTGCATTAAGTGGTCTCCAGGCCACCACACACGGTCGTGTGCATAGCCGCTACATGGCCAGCACCTAGATACCTGCGGTAACCGAGTAGATGGCGTGTACTCATAAAGTACACGGCATGTACTTCAAAAATTTCCAAAAACTCTTCTTTTCTAAAAAAAACAGAAAAAGGGAAAACATACCTGAAAAGAAGATCTGAGTTCTTACAAACTTCCCACCTTAAAGAAATTCATCCCCGAATTTCTTTAGTATGGTGGCGTAGAAGAAGAATCCTCAAACATCTCTGACCACTATGATTGTACATCGGCCTCCCTCTCCCAGGTCTCGTACTGTACCCGCTCGTACTTCCATAGAACTCGTACCAGAGGAATAGACCGGCTATAGGGAACCTTCATACTACGATAAACAATCCGGATAGGTTGCTCCTCAAATGGGGTTTCCACCTCTAACTCAACCTCCTTGGGTTGAAAAACATGATATGGGTCTGAGAAGTAACGTCGAAGCTGAGAAATGTGGAAGACGTCGTGCATAGCCCGGTACCTCTGAGTTAACTGCAACCGATAGGCAACCGGCCCAACTCTCCCCAACACCTCAAATAACCCAACGTACCTCGGCGAAATATTACCCTATCTCCTAATCCTTTGGTGTCCCAACCTCGGTGTGACATGCAAGAAAACATGATCCCAGACCTCAAACTCCAGAGGTCATCTCTGCTGATCAGCATAAGACTTCTGTCGAGACTGTGCAGTATTCATCCTCCTTTGAATCAACTCTATCTGCTCTATGATCTCTTGGATAAGACAAGGTCCCAACATAGCTACCTCTCCTGCCTCCATCCAACATAAGGGTGATCGGCATGGCCTATTGTACAAAGCCTCATAAGAATCCATCTGAATAGTTTCTTGAAAAATATTATTGTAGGAAAACTCTACAAGAGGTATGTGCTTATCCCAAGAACCTTCAAAATCTAGGATGCATGCTCGAAGCATGTCCTCAAGCACCTGAATTGTACGCTCGGACTGGACATTTGTCTGGGGGTGGTAAGTTGTACTCAGAAGCACCTGTGTACCCAAAGCCTTCTGAAGCCCCTGCCAGACCCGAGAAGTAAAACGGGCATCTCTATCGGAAACAATGGAGTGTGGAACTCCATGAAAACGTACAATCTCCTGGATGTACAACCATACCAGCTCATCAACACTAAAAATATCCTTAATTGTCAACAAGTGAGCAACTTTCGTGAGTCTTTCAATGACAACCCAAATAGCATCATTCCCTCGAGGCGACCTCAGCAAACCTATCATGAAGTCCATTGCGACATCATTCCATTTCCACTCGGGAATGGGTAACTGCTGCAAAAGCCCTGTTGGTCACTGATGTTCCGCCTTCACCTGCTGACAGGTGGAACACCTCATCACGAAACCAGCAATATCTCTCTTCATACCTGGCCACCAATACTGACGGTGTAGATCACGATACATCTTGGTGATACCAGGATGAACTTCCCAAACTGAGGAGTGAAAGTCCCGCATCAACTCCTCGCGTATGTCTGCTGACACCCATATGCGCCCATGAAAACGCAAGATCTCATCCCCTCCTATGGTCCATATAGGAATAGGGTCCTCTCCTGACACACTTTCCCTTAGAACTAGGCCTTCAGAATCTGTTAGCTACCTCATTCGCACTCGATCAAGAAGAGTAGAGGTAACAGCTACAGAAGAAAAAAACGTTTTCCCCTATCTATCATGAACCTCCAAATTCATATCAGAGAATAGAGCCATAAGTTGCCACTCACTGTTGGCCTCCTAAACTGCCTGTATCTGAGTCCTCTTACTCAGCGCATCATCCACTGCGTTGCCTTTTCCAGGCGTGTAGGCAAGCTCAAAGTCAAAAGACTGAAGGTACTCAACCCACCTTCATTGTCTCAAATTCAAGCCATGCTGAGTGAAGATATACTTCAGACTTTTGTGGTCGGTGAAAACCACAAAATTCTCTCCCAGAAGATAATGTCTCCAACAGTGTAAGGCATGAACAACTACAGCCAACTCAAGATCGTGCGTCGGGTAATTCCTCTCATGTGGCCTCAACTGTCGAGACTCGTATGCAACGACTCCTTACCCTTGCATAAGAACTTATCCAAGCCCGATACCTGATGCATCATAGTACACAGTATAGCTCTTTCTCAGATCTGGAAATACTAGTATCGATGATGAAGTCAACCTCCCTTTCAACTCCTAAAAGGCTAACTCACAAGAATCTGACCACAAGAACTTTGCACCCTTCTTAGTCAGACCCGTCAGTGGAACTGCTAAGCATGAAAAGTCCTGTATGAAACGTCTGTAGTATCTAGCCATCCCTAGAAAACACCGCACCTCAAAGACATTCTTTGGATTCTCCCAGGAAACTACTGCTCTCACTTTCTCTAGGTCTACTGATACTCCTATCTCTGAGATAAAATGACCTAAGAAGTGAATTTGGTCCATCCAAAAGTGGTATTTTTAGAGGTTAGCATATAATTGTTGCTCTCTCATTGTACTCAAAATGATCTCAAGATGGGTAGCATGGTCATGTCAAGAGTGAGAGTACACCAAAATATCATCCACAAAAACCACCACGAAAGAATCCAAGTATGGATGGAACACTCGGTTCATCAGTTCGATGAAAACTGCAGGTGCGTTCGTGAGACCGAACGACATAACCATATACTCATATAGACCATACCTGCTTCAAAAGAATTTAAGAGTTATAACTGATGGTATAACGTGTAACTGATGATAACTGGATCTCAAGTCAATTTTCAAGAACACCCGGGCTCCTCGAAGATGATCAAAGAGATCATCAATCCTCGACAAGGGATATCGGTTCTTGACTGTCAATCGATTCAACCTCTGATAATCCACACAAAGCTGGAGGGTACCATCTTCCTTCTTCACAAACAGGATAGGAGAACCCCAAGGAGAAGTAATGGGTTGTATGAAACCCTTTTCTTGCAACTCCTCCAACTGTTTCTTGACCTCCTGCAACTCTGGTGTATCCATCCTATAAGGAGGAATGAACACTGATGTCGCTCCTGGCATGAGCTTAATAGAAAATTCTACCTCTCTCTCCAGAGGCAAACCTGAAAATTCCTCTGGAAATACGTCCCTAAAACGATCCACCACTGGAGGAAAGTCCACCTGTGAGATTAATGTCTTGGTTATACTCAATAATAGTTTTACATGAATCTTTCACTTGGAAATTAGGAATTTGTGGACTTCTCACCATTGGCCTAGGTATCACCCTTTCTCAGCCACTTGGAGAATACACCTAACTTCCAGTAAGGTTTCTATACTTACTTGGTTACCATATTAGAATACACATATGTCATTATCATATTGTATTTAATACCCAAGTAGTAAAACTGAAACATTACAATTGATGAATATTTTTTTGAAGAAGAAGTTGGCAACTTGCTTCTTTAATTCAATTTATTGCTTTTAAACTTCCATTGTTTTATAATATGCAATGAAAATAACCTTTGTTAATACCTCATTCATTGAAGGAAGTTGTGAATGTGTCATTGGAATTAATTTCCTTTTATCCTTTTCACCTTATCTTTCAATTTATTCGCCATAAGAATTAAAGATGAAACTTTCTTTAATATTCTTATTTACTTGGCGATCATTACCTAAATTGGTAATGAAGCATTTACTCAATACTTGTTCATTTTGTAACTTAAAATGAAATTCAAGTAAAGGGGTGAAAATTATATTAGAATAAGATGTATTGAAAGATCATAACTCTCCTTTCCATTTAAACAGATCCAGTGTAACCCTTACCTATTTATATCATTGCTTCACTTTCTCCTTGTAGTCTTCTCAGAGATGAGACTATATATTATATCATCCATGTCTTGATGTAGCGACCGCAACTAACATCGGATGTTGATGAAAGAATAATGACATAACCATCATACTCTACATATATTAGTCTTCTGTAATCAATTTCACCCTCGCTTCTTGGCGTAGCTTAACAGGTGTTAGGGAAACTGGCACCTTAAGATTCTTATATCATAATACTATGCTCAAGCACCCGTATTATTCTTGGATACTCATGCCAGTGTAGACATTGAATTTGTCCAATATTTATCACATCTTTTAAACTTGTGGTATAAATTTCCATTTTTCTACAAAAATAAATTTTAACAGATTAATACTTTTAATCACAACTAGAAAACAGGGCATTTGAGCCCTGTTACCTATAGCAACCGCCAATGGCGGTCGCTAAGCCTCCTTAAAAAAAATAAGGGGCTTCGGCGCCCCCCCCCCCCCCCCCTCTCCACTCGATCGTGCCCCCCCCCCCCCCCGAACCCTCCCCCCCCCCCCCCCCCCGTCGCCCCCCCCCCCCCCCCCCGCCGCCGCCGCACGCCCTCCCCGGCGCCCCGTCCTCCGCCGGCCCGCCCTCCGCAGCCCCACCCTCCGCCAGCCCGCCATCCGGCCGGCCACCCTCCGGCCACCCTCCGCCCTCCGGCTGCCCTCCGACCGCCCTCCGCCGGCCCGCCCTCCTCCGGCCGTCCTCCGCCCTCCGGCTCCGGCCGCCCTGCGACCTCCCCCTGCCCTCGAGCCTCCCGCCACCCGCCTCCAGCAGCCCGGCAGCCCTCCGGCAGCCCTCCGGTAGCCCTCTGGCCGCCCTCCGCCGGCCCCGCCCTCCCAGGCCGCCCTCCGCCCTTCGGCTCCAGCCGCCCTCCGCCCTATGGCCTCCCGCCACCCACCTCCGGCAGCCCGCAAGCCCTCGGGAGCCCTCCGGCCTTCGGCCTCCAGCCCCTCCGGCCTCCGACCTCCGCCCTTGGCCCTCCGCCCCCTCGTCCTTCCCCCCAGCACCCCGAACACCCCCCCCCCCCCCGCACCCCGCCAACCCCCGTCCCATTCGTCTTCGTCCCCTCCCTCGCCGCACCACCGCCACCCGTCCCCTCCTTCACCGTCCCCTCCCTCGCCGCACCAGCTCCGGCTCCGGCTCCCCACCGCTCCTCTCCCTCAAAGCACCGCCGTCGGCTCCCCTCCCTTCCAGGTTTGTAGCGCAATCAGGTATGACATGGACTTTCACTTACATTATTATTTTATAAATGGTTCACAAACAATTAGTTAGTATTTATTTTAAATATATTTGATATCAAAAATGAAAATGTAATAAGTCTTATGTAAATTTTTGTTATAGGGATCTTATTATGGATAAGAGTTGGATTGATCTTCCAAATCGAACGTCTAGAGAGTATTTCAATGGCATTATGCAGTTTATGGACTTCACGAGAGGATTTGGAAGTGACTATATTAGTTTTCCATGTAGAAAATGTGCTAACAGATATCAATTCACATGAGATACTGTGAGAGAGAACCTTTTCTTTAATGGATTTCTGAAAAATTATAAGTGTTGGACTCGTCATGGAGAAGAATATGTTCGTTGTCAAAATACAGATGCAGCTCAGATGGATGTTGATGCAAGGATGACTGATCCAATGCATGAAATGATTACTGAAATGGTACGTGGGTTTGATCCTGAAGGCTTTGACATCCAGAATCTTGAGACTGGTGAGATAAATCTTCGTTCTGGTGCAGATCGTGATTCGAGGAGGTTTTATGAAGCACTTGATGATGCGAAAACAAAATTATATCCTGGATGTACTTCTTACAATAAACTGTCGTTTATCGTGGAGTTGTTGCATTTGAAGACTTTGAATAATTGGTCAGACAAATCATTCGACATGCTTTTGGTTTTATTGAAAAAAGTTCTTCCTGTCAACGTTAAGATTCCTGAGTCATATTACTATGCTCGTAAGTTGATAGAGAACTTAGGTTTTACATATGAGACCATAGATGCATGTGCAAACAACTGTATGTTGTTTAGAAATTAAACTGCCCATTTGGAAATGGTCGGGCAGACGGCACGTCAATCGGAGGTGCCGTTTGACCGCGGCGGCCGGACACGCGTTTCCGGGGCCATAAAACACCAAAACGGCGTGCGGTGGTCGAATTCGGAGCAAACATGCTTCGAACGACCTGAAACCGCACGAGAATGATAGGAATATTATTCCTGAGATGAAGGAGGAGGCGGCACGTCCATCGGACGTGCGGTGCGCGCGGCACGACCGAATGCGTCGTTTTCAGCAGCTCGATGCGCGCTGAAATGGCGCGTTGGGGGGTCAAAACCACCCGAACGACCTCCGAATGCCACGAAACCGCACGAAAACAGTCGGTGCGTGAATTTTGAAATGGTCGGGTAGACGGCACGTCATTCGGAGGTTCCGTTTGACCGCGGCGGCCGGAAACGCGTTTCTGGCGCCATAGAACACCAAAACGGCGTGCAGCGGTCCAATTCAGAGCAAACGTGCTCGAAAAACCTGAAACCGCACGAGAACGATAGGAATATTATTCCTGAGATGCAGGAGGAGGCGGCACGTCCATCAGACGTGCGGTGCGCGCGGCACGATCGAATGCGTCGTTTTCAGCAGCTCGGCGCGCGCTGAAATGACGCGTTGGGGGGTCAAAACCACCCGAACGACCTCCGAATGCCACGAAACCGCACGAAAACATCCGTTGCGTGAATTGTGAAATGTTCGGGCAGACGGAACGTCAATCGGAGGTTCCGTTTGACCGCAGCGGCCGGAAAAGCGTTTCTGGAGCCATAAAACACCAAAACGGCATGCGGCGGTCAAATTCGGAGCAAACATGCTTCGAATGACCTGAAACCGCACGAGAACGATATGAATATTATTCCTGAGATGCAGGAGGAGGCGGCACGTCCATCGGACGTGCGGTGCGCGCGGCACAACCGAATGCGTCGTTTTCAGCAGCTCGACGCGCGCTGAAATGGCGCGTTGGGGGGTCAAAACCACCCAAAAGACCTCTGAATGCCACGAAACCGCACGATAACAGCCGTTGCGTGAATTGTGAAATGGTCGGGCAGACGGCACGTCAATCGAAGGTGCCGTTTGAACGCGGCGGCCGGAAACGCGTTTCCGGAGCCATAAAACACCAAAATGGCGTGCGGCGGTCGAATTCGGAGAAAACGTGCTTCGAACGACCAGAAACCACACGAGAACAATAGGAATATTATTCCTGAGATGCAGGAGGAGGCGGCACGTCCATCGGACGTGCGGTGCGTGCGGTACGACCGAATGCGTCGTTTTCAACAGCTCGGCGCGCGCTGAAATGGCGCGTTGGGGGGTCGAAACCACCCGAACGACCTCCGAATGCCACGAAACCGCACGACAACATCCGTTGCATGAATTGTGAAATGGTCGGGCAGACGACACGTCAATCGGAGGTTCCATTTGACCGCGGCGGCCGGAAACGCGTTTCCGGAGCCATAAAACACCAAAACGGCGTGCGGCGGTCAAATTCGGAGCAAACGTGCTTCGAACGACCTGAAACCGCACGAGAACGATAGGAATATTATTCCTTAGATGCAGGAGGAGGCGGCACGTCCATCGGACGTGCGGTGCGCGCGGCACGACCGAATACGTCGTTTTCAGCAGCTCGGCGCGCGCTGAAATGGCACGTTGGGGGGTCAAAACCACCCGAAAGACCTCCTAATGCCACGAAACCGCACAACAACATCCGTTGCATGAATTGTGAAATGGTCGGGCAGACGGCACGTCAATCGGATGTGCCGTTTGACCACAGCGGCTGGAAACGCGTTTCTGGAGCCATAAAACACCAAAACGGCGTACGGCGGTCGAATTCGGAGCAAACGTGCTTCGAACGACCTGAAACCGCACGAGAACGATAGAATATTATTCCTGAGATGCAGGAGGAGGCGGCACGTCCATCGGACGTGTGGTGCGCGCGGCACGACTAAATACAACGTTTTCAGCAGCTCGGCGCGCGCTGAAATGGCGCGTTGGGGGGTCAAAACCACCCGAACGACCTCCGAATGCCACGAAACCGCACGACAACATCCGTTGCGTGAATTGTGAAATGGTCGGGCAAACGGCACATCAATCGGAGGTGCCGTTTGACGGCGGCGTCCGGAAACGCGTTTCCGAAGCCATAAAACATCAAAACGGCGTGCGGCGGTCGAATTCGGAGCAAACGTGCTTCGAACGACCTGAAACCGCACGAGAACTATAGGAATATTATTCTTGAGATGCAAGAGGAGGCGGCACGTCCATCGGACGTGCGGTGCGCGCGGCAAGACCGAATACGTCATTTTCAGCAGCTCGGCGCGCGCTGAAATGGCGCGTTGGGGGGTCAAAACCACCCGAACGACCTCCGAATGCCACGAAACTGCACGACAACATCCGTTGCGTGAATTGTGAAATGGTCGGGCAGAAGGCACGTCAATTGGAGGTGCCGTTTGACCGCGGCGGCCGGAAACGCGTTTCCGGAGCCAGAAAACACCAAAACGGCGTGCGGCGGTCGAATTCGGAGAAAACGTGCTTCGAACGACCTGAAACCACACGAGAACTATAGGAATATTATTCCTGAGATGCAGGAGGAGGCGGCACGTCCATCAGACGTGTGGTGCGCGCGGCACGACCGAATACGTCGTTTTCAGCAGCTCGGCGCGCGCTGAAATGGCGCGTTGGGGGGTCAAAACCACCAGAACGACCTCCGAATGCCACGAAACCACACGACAACATCCGTTGCGTGAATTGTGAAATGGTCGGGCGGAGGGCACGTCAATCGGAGGTGCCGTTTGACCGCGGCGGCTGGAAACGCGTTTCTGGAGCCATAAAACACCAAAACGGCGTGCGGCGGTCGAATTCGGAGCAAACGTGCTTTGAACGACCTGAAACCGCACGAGAACGATAGAAATATTATTCCTGAGATGCAGGAGGAGGCGGCACGTCCATCAGACGTGCGGTGCGCACGGCACGACCGAATGCGTCGTTTTCAGCAGCTCGGTGCGCGCTGAAATGGCGCGTTGGGGGGTCAAAACCAACCGAACGACCTCTGAATGCCACGAAACCGCACGACAACATCCGTTGCGTGAATTGTAAAATGTTCGGGCAGAAGGCACGTCAATCGGAGGTGCCGTTTGACCGCGGTGGCCAGAAACGCGTTTCCAGAGCCATAAAACACCAAAACGGCGTGCGGCGGTCGAATTTGGAGCAAACGTGCTTCGAACGACCTGAAAACGCACGAGAACGATAGGAATATTATTCCTGAGATGCAGGAGGAGGCGGCACGTCCATTGGACATGCAGTGCGCGGCACGACCGAATACGTCGTTTTCAGAAGCTCGGCGCGCGCTGAAATGGTGCGTTGGGGGGTCAAAACCACCCGAACGACCTCCGAATGCCACGAAACCGCACGAAAACATCCGTTGCGTGAATTGTGAAGTGGTCGGGCAGACGGCACGTCAATCGAAGGTGCCGTTTGACTGCGGCGGCTGGAAACGCGTTTCCGGAGCCATAAAATACCAAAACGGCGTGCGGCGGTCGAATTCGGAGCAAACGTGCTTCGAACGACCTAAAACCGCACGAGAACGATATGAATATTATTCCTGAGATGCAGGAGGAGGCGGCACGTCCATCGGACGTGCGGTGCGCTCGGCACGACCAAATGTGTCGTTTTCAGCAGCGCGGCGCGCGCTGAAATGGCGCGTTGGGGGGTCAAAACCACCCGAACGACCTCCGAATGCCACGAAATTGCACGACAACAGCCGGTGCGTGAATTGAGAAATGGTCGGGCAGACGGCACGTCATTTGGAGGTGTCGTTTGACCGCGGCGGCCGGAAACGCGTTTCCGGCGCCATAAAACACCAAAACGGCGTGCGGCGGTCCAATTCGGAGCAAACGTGCTCCGAAAAACCTGAAACCGCACGAGATCGATAGGAATATTATTCCTGAGATTCAGGAGGAGGCGGCACGTCCATCGGACGTGCGGTGCGCGCGGCACGACCGGATACGTCGTTTTCAGCAGCTCGGCGCGCGCTGAAATGGCGCGTTGGGGGGTCAAAACCACCCGAACGACCTCCGAATGTCACGAAACCGCACGACAACATCCGTTGCGTGAATTGTGAAATGTTCGGGCAGACGGAATGTCAATCAGAGGTGTCGTTTGACCGCGGCGGCCGGAAACGCGTTTCTAGAGCCATAAAACACCAAAACGGCGTGCGGCGGTCGAATTCGGAGCAAACGTGCTTCGAACGACCTGAAACCGCACGAGAACTATAGGAATATTATTCCTGAGATGCAGGAGGAGGAGGCACGTCCATCGGACGTGCGGTGCGCGCGGCAAGACCGAATACGTCGTTTTCAGCAGCTCGGCGCGCGCTGAAATGGCGCGTTGGGGGGTCAAAACCACCCGAACGACCTCCGAATGCCACGAAACCACACGACAACATCCGTTGTGTGAATTGTGAAATGGTCAGGCAGACGGCACGTCAATCGGTGGTTCCGTTTGACCGCGGCGGCCGGAAACGCGTTTCTGGAGCCATAAAACAGCAAAACGGCGTGCGGCGGTCGAATTCGGAGCAAATGTGCTTTGAACGACCTGAAACTGCACGAGAACGATAGCAATATTATTCCTGAGATGCAGGAGGAGGCGGCACGTCCATCGGACGTGCGGTGCGCATGGCACGACCGAATGCGTCGTTTTCAGCAGCTCGGTGCGCGCTGAAATGGCGCGTTGGGGGGTCAAAACCACCCGAACGACCTCCGAATGCCACGAAACCGCACGAAAACATCCGTTGCGTGAATTGCAAAATGTTCGGGCAGAAGGCACGTCAATCGGAGGTGCCGTTTGACCGCGGCGGCCGGAAACGCGTTTCCGGAGCCACAAAACACCAAAACGGCGTGCGGCGGTCGAATTCGGAGCAAACGTGCTTCGAACGACCTCAAACTGCACGAGAACGATAGGAATATTATTCCTGAGATGCAGGAGTAGGCGGCACGTCCATCGGACGTGTGGTGCGCGCGGCACGACTAAATACGTCGTTTTCAGCAGCTCGGTGCGCGCTGAAATGGCGCGTTGGGGGGTAAAAACCACCCGAACGACCTCCGAATGCCACGAAACCGCACGAAAACATCCGTTTCGTGAATTGTGAAATGGTCGGGCAGACGGCACGTCAATCGGAGGTGCCGTTTGACGGCGGCGTCTGGAAACGCGTTTCTGAAGCCATAAAACATCAAAACGGCGTGCGGCGGTCGAATTCGGAGCAAACGTGCTTCGAACGGCCTGAAACCGCACGAGAACTATAGGAATATTATTCCTGAGATGCAGGAGGAGGCAGCACGTCCATCGGACATGCGGTGCACGCGTCAAGACCGAATACGTCGTTTTCAGCAGCTCGGTGCGCGCTGAAATGGCGCGTTGGGGGGTCAAAACCACCCGAACGACCTCCGAATGCCACGAAACTGCACGACAACATCCGTTGCGTGAATTGTGAAATGGTCGAGCAGACGGCACGTCAATCGGAGGTGCCGTTTGACCGCGGCGGCCGGAAACGCGTTTCCGGAGCCATAAAACACCAAAACGGCGTGCGGCGGTCGAATTCGGAGCAAACGTGCTTCGAACGACCTGAAACCGCACGAGAACTATAGGAATATTATTCCTGAGATACAGGAGGAGGCGGCACGTCCATCAGACGTGCGGTGCGCGCGGCACGACCGAATACGTCGTTTTCAGCAGCTCGGCGCGCGCTGAAATGGCGCGTTGGGGGGTCAAAACCACCAGAACGACCTCCGAATGCCACGAAACCACACGACAACATTCGTTGCGTGAATTGTGAAATGGTCGGGCGGAGCGCACGTCAATCGGAGGTGTCGTTTGACCGCGGCGGCCGGAAACGCGTTTCTGGAGCCATAAAACACCAAAACGGCGTGCGGCGGTCGAATTCGGAGAAAACGTGCTTTGAACGACCTGAAACCGCATGATAACGATAGAAATATTACTCCTGAGATGCAGGAGGAGGCGGCACGTCCATCAGACGTGCGGTGCGCACGGCACGACCGAATGCGTCGTTTTCAGCAGCTCGGTGCGCGCTGAAATGGCGCGTTGGGGGGTCAAAACCAACTGAACGACCTCCGAATGCCACAAAACCGCACGACAACATCCGTTGCGTGAATTGTAAAATGTTCGGGCAGAAGGCACGTCAATCGGAGGTGCCGTTTGACCGCGGTGGCCAGAAACGCGTTTCCGGAGCCATAAAACACCAAAACGGCGTGCGGCGGTCGAATTTGGAGCAAACGTGCTTCGAACGACCTGAAAACGCACGAGAACGATAGGAATATTATTCCTGAGATGCAGGAGGAGGCGGCATGTCCATTGGACGTGCAGTGCGCGCGGCACGACCGAATACGTCGTTTTCAGCAGCTCGTCGCGCGCTGAAATGGCGCGTTGGGGGGTCAAAACCACCCGAACGACCTCCGAATGCCACGAAACCGCACGACAACATCTGTTGCGTGAATTGTGAAGTGGTCGGGCATACGGCACGTCAATCGGAGGTTCCGTTTGACTGCGGCGGCTGGAAACGCGTTTCCGGAGCCATAAAATACCAAAACGGCGTGCGGCGGTCGAATTCGGAGCAAACGTGCTTCGAACGACCTGAAACCGCACGAGAACGATATGAATATTATTCTTGAGATGCAGGAGGAGGCGACACGTTCATCGGACGTGCGGTGCGCTCGGCACGACCAAATGTGTCGTTTTCAGCAGCGCGGCGCGCGCTGAAATGGCGCGTTGGGGGGTCAAAACCACCCGAACGACCTCCGAATGCCACGAAACCGCACAACAACAGCCGGTGCGAGAATTGTGAAATGGTCGGGCAGACGGCACGTCATTTGGAGGTGTCGTTTGACCGCGTCGGCCGGAAACGCGTTTCTCGCGCCATAAAACACCAAAACGGCGTGCGGCGGTCCAATTCGGAGCAAACGTGCTCCGAAAAACCTGAAACCGCACAAGATCGATAGAAATATTATTCCTGAGATTCAGGAGGAGGCGGCACGTCCATCGGACGTGCGGTGCGCGCGGCACGACCGAATACGTCGTTTTCAGCAGCTCGGCGCGCGCTGAAATGGCGCGTTGGGGGGTCAAAACCACCCGAACGACCTCCGAATGCCACGAAACCACGCGACAACATCCGTTGCGTGAATTGTGAAATGGTCGGGCAGACAGCACGTCAATCGGAGGTGCCGTTTGACCGCGGCGGCTGGAAACGCGTTTCCGGAGCCATAAAACACCAAAACGGCGTGCGGCGGTCGAATTCGGAGCAAACGTGCTTCGAACAACCTGAAACCGCACGAGAACTATAGGAATATTATTCCTGAGATGCAAAAGAAGGCAGCACGTCCATCGGACGTGCGGTGCGCACGGCAAGACCGAATACGTCGTTTTCAGCAGCTCGGCGCGCGCTGAAATGGCGCGTTGGGGGGTCAAAACCACCCGAACGACCTCCGAATGCCACGAAACCACATGACAACATCCGTTGCGTGAATTGTGAAATGGTCGGGTAGAAAGCACGTCAATTGGAGGTGTTGTTTGACCGCGGCGGCCGGAAACGCGTTTCTGGAGCCATAAAACACCAAAACGGCGTGCGGCGGTCGAATTCGGAGCAAACGTGCTTTGAACGACCTGAAACCGCACGAGAACGATAGAAATATTATTCCTGAGATGCAGGAGGAGGCGGCATGTCCATTGGACGTGCGGTGCGCACGGCACGACCGAATGCGTCGTTTTCAGCAGCTCGGCGCGCGCTGAAATGGCGCGTTGGGGGGTCAAAACCACCCGAACGACCTCCAAATGCCACAAAACCGCACGACAACATCCGTTGCGTGAATTGTAAAATGTTCGGGCAGAAGGCACGTCAATCGGAGGTGCCGTTTGACCGCGGTGGCCGGAAACGCGTTTCCAGAGCCATAAAACACCAAAACGGCGTGCGGCGGTCGAATTTGGAGCAAACGTGCTTCGAACGACCTGAAAACGCACGAGAACGATAGAAATATTATTACTGAGATGCAGGAGGAGGCGGCACGTCCATCGGACGTGCGGTGCGCGCGGCACGACCGAATACGTCGTTTTCAGCAGCTCGGCGCGCGCTGAAATGGCGCGTTGGGGGGTCAAAACCACCCGAACGACCTCCGAATGCCACGAAACCGCACGACAACGTCCGTTGCGTGAATTGTAAAATGGTCAGGCAGACGACACGTCAATCGGAGGTGTCGTTTGACCGCGGCGGCCGGAAACGCGTTTCCGGAGCCATAAAACACCAAAACGGCGTGCGGCGGTCGAATTCGAAGCAAACGTGCTTCGAACGACCTGAAACCGCACGAGAACGATAGGAATATTATTCCTGAGATGCAGGAGGAGGCGGCACGTCCATCGGACGTGCGGTGCGCTCGGCACGACCGAATGTGTCGTTTTCAGCAGCGCGGCGCGCGCTGAAATGGCGCGTTGGGGGGTCAAAACCACCCGAACGACCTCCGAATGCCACGAAACCGCACGACAACAGTCGGTGCATGAATTGTGAAATGGTCGGGCAGACGGCACGTCATTTGGAGGTGTCGTTTGACCGCGGCGGCCGGAAACGCGTTTCCGGCGCCATAAAACACCAAAACGGCGTGCGGCGGTCCAATTCGGAGCAAACGTGCTCCGAAAAACCTGAAACCGTAGGAGATCGATAGGAATATTATTCCTGAGATTCAGGAGGAGGCGGAACATCCATCGGACGTGCGGTGCGCGCGGCACGACCGAATACGTCGTTTTCAGCAGCTCGGCGCACGCTGAAATGGCGCGTTGGGGGGTCAAAACCACCCGAACGACCTCCGAATGCCACGAAACCGCACGAAAACATCCGTTGCGTGAATTGTGAAATGGTCGGATAGACGGCACGTCAATCGGAGGTGCCGTTTGACCGCGGAGGCCGGAAACGCGTTTCTGGAGTCATAAAACACCAAAACGGCGTGCGGCGGTCGAATTCGGAGCAAACGTGCTCCGAAAGACCTGAAACTGCACGAGAACGATAGGAATATTATTCCTGAGATGCAGGAGGAGGCGGCACGTCCATCGGACGTGCGGTGCTCGCGGCACGACCGAATGCGTCGTTTTCAGCAGCTCAGCGCGCGCTGAAATGGCGCGTTGGGGGGTCAAAACAGGCCGAACGAGGTCTGAATGGCCTGAAATCAGACGACATCAAAGGGTGTGTGAATTGTGACGTGTTCGAGAAGACGGAACATCAATCGGATGTGTCGTTTGACCGTGGTGACCAGAAACGCGTTTCCGGTGTCATAAATGGCCAAAACGGGCGTCTGACGGTCAAAGTCATAGCGGACGACATCGGATTGACCTGAAATCACAGGGAAACAATCTAATTATTATTCGTGACGTGTACGCGCAAACGGCACGTCAATCAGACGTGCGGTCTGCGCGGTAGGGCTCATTATGCGTTCTTTAAGTGTTGTGCGCGCTTGATGAACGCGCGTGGGAGGGTCCAAACGGGCCGAACGAGGTCCGAATGACCTGAAATCAGACGACATCAAACGGTGAGTAAATTGTGACGTGGTCGAGCAGACGTCACGTCAATCGGCCGCACCGTGTGCCCGCGGTGACCGGGAACGCCGTTCCGGTGTCATAAACGGCCAAAACGGGCGTCTCACGCTCAAAATCATAGCGGACCACATCGGATTGACCTGAAATCACAGGGAAACAATCTAATTATTATTCCTGACGTGTACGCGCATACGGCACGTCAATCGGACGTGCGGTCTGCGTGGTAGGGCTCATTATGCGTTCTTTAAGTGTTGCGCGTGCTTAATTGTTTTCCATTTTTTATGATTGTTACCTTTGTTTTATGTCTGCTTTTCCACCGTGAAGAAAAAAAAACAATTTGTACATTTTATTTAAAAAATGAAAAATATTTTATTTAATATTATATATATAAATATTTTCATTAATATATATATATATATATATATATATTATTTAATAAATAAATATACATACTTTATTTAATATTATATATATCAATATTTTCATTATTTTATATATATATATATTTGATTTAATAAATATATATTTATTTATTTATTTATTTATTATGGTATGAATTTTTTTTA
The DNA here is from genome assembly GCA_963277665.1 of Viscum album. Taxonomy (NCBI): domain Eukaryota; kingdom Viridiplantae; phylum Streptophyta; class Magnoliopsida; order Santalales; family Viscaceae; genus Viscum; species Viscum album. The sequence continues at coordinate 1,422,921,869 of OY728156.1, read as the reverse complement.
AAAAAAAAAATTCAAGTTTAGCGACCGCCTCTGGCGGTCGCTATAGCCTGCCTGGCAGGCAGCATTAGCGACCGCCATTGGCGGTCGCTATAGCCTGCCGTCTGGGCAGTATTAGCGACCGCCAATGGCGGTCGCTAATGGTGCCCGCGAGTCAGCCTACAGCGACCGCCAGGCGGTCGCTTACGGCGGCATTTGGGCCACCTATAGCGACCGCCATTGGCGGTCGCTAAAGACCTACAGCGACGGATCATAGTCTACAAGCTTCTGGACCACACCTCATAGTCTACAAGCTTTGGCCACGGCACTACTTAGAGGGTTCAAGGTAGGCTTCTGGTTAGCCGACCGCTTTAACTCACAGTTCCTTGAACTATTGAGTGAAGTCTCTGTTTCTGTTAAATCGTAGCTTGATTTACTCAACACTTGCCTCTAAAATTACAACAAGTTATCTTTGGCTATTTCTCTGCTGCAATTTTAGTTAAGTCAACCCACAACTCTCATAAGAACGTCCCGATAGTAAGAGGCACCCTCAGATTTGGCATGACTGGAACCCCAAACAGCCGGTTTTGTCCAAATTCAAATAATGGAAAGCGGTTTAGACTTAATATTTCTGTGAGGGTTTTATATTTTTAATGTGCCGAAATAAATAATTTTCTATTTTTATAAGCATGTACTATGTTATCGCACTCACAAAGGACCATGCAAGAAGTATAAAACTTCATTATGTCACATGTTCATTTTATATTACATGCTTGTTTATTATTACTCTATGTGTTTGTATGTTAACTATACATACACAAAAATAATAAACCATGAAAAAATAAAATGAAGAAATGGTCATGAGCTAGTACTAATGGCTGATCCGTTGAGTGAATAAAAGACCAACCTAGACCCTAGGGGATATACTGAAGGACCCTAGGTCACCCATAGGGGGGTGAATTAGGGTGTCAACTTTTTCTCCTTTTTATTGGATCTTGCTCCCACGTTGGTAGGAACTTAATTGAACATGTATGATGGATATGCGTAGTAATTAAAACAATCACATGCAGAAGGACAATAAAACACTTTTACTTGGTTCACCACTAAGGGCTACGTCCAAGGAGCATGCGCCGACAGGTTGCTGGTCGTACCTAATTCCACTAATCTTCACAAGTTGGGGATTATATGGTTTGGGTACAGTCACTATGTCCCAGGCACACTGCCTTTACAAAGGTTTAGGTATAGCCCACTGCTTCCCTTAGATCACTTCTGTTGACTCCCCCTGCCCCACTGCCTTATGAGACGTCTCACTCAGTTTATCGACTTGAAGGTTGCTTCAATGGATAGGCATGGAAGTCTATGTCTCCTGTTCAGCATGAGACTTTTCTTGTATCAAGGTCCAGAGTTGATGCACTTTAACATTCAATCTTCTTCTCCAGTGAAACAACCAGATGTACAAAGGCTTTTTATACTTCTTGTCTAGAATCACAAATTCTTTTGTGATTGTTCAAACATTGAAAATCAACTCACTAGGCATCATCAAAATCATCCCTTCTTCTTCCATGTGTTCATGTGAGCATGCATGTGACAATTTATATGTGCTCTTCCTCTTCACTTCTTTACACACGTGCACCCTTAGTTTAGGATGATTCTCTTCAAAATATTCATGTATGCACGTCGTCTTCTACTTTCTTGTGTGACGGACCAAATGGGTATGGTTCTGTTAATCACACACGCGGCCCCCTTTCCCCTTCTCTTTCTTTTCTTTTTTTACCACTTGTCTTGGTTGTGCTTGGACATTATGTGTGTTCTTCTTCAAATCATGCACAAGAATATATGCATGCACTTCTCATCACCGTGCACATTATTTCTTCTCCCTTTCTCAACACACATTGTTCACTTTGATTTATTTATAAGCATGTGATTTTATTCAAACATCAATGTGTGTATTTGGGTATGGTATGGTGTTTTTGTTCTCCTTTTATACACCAAAGGTATAGAGTTCTTCTTTTCAAGAGTGTGAAGGCCTCCTTCGTGAACTAGGATGATTCACAACCCATCCTTGCGCAAGGGATGTGCGGGCTTACTTTGCACATGAAGTGAGGACCTCCTTTGCATACCAAGTGGTACACGGTTCTATTGGTTTGTGGGACCTCCTCTTCATGAAACCAAAATGGTACGTGGTACCGTTTCCTCACGAACATAGAATGGTTCACCGGAACTCTCTTCGTAAACCAAGAACAGTTCGCGGCTATCCTATCTTGTGTACCGAAGCGATATGCGGTTCCTTGCTTCGTGAACCCGTGAGGTATGCAGAACTCCTTCTCTTCGCGGAACCAGAGTGGTTCACGGTTTACTCTTCATGAACCCAAAATGGTACGCAACTCTTGATTTCCCCTTACAAACTTGAAGATCGGAGAGACTCTGTTTCTCAAAACAGGAGCCCTCGAAACCTTGGGAGCAGCACCCTCTACTCAAATCGGTGGATCCCGTTTTATAAGTAGAGATTATATCTTTTTTTCATTTGAAATCCTCGAGATATTGCACGAATATTGAGGTTTTGAAATCTTCAAACCACGGTCATGAGATACACTGAGTTTCTTGGTTGTTTCTGATTTCATGTTGTAATCATCCTCATTTGTATGTGAAGAGGTATGCATGCAGATATCCTCTCCTTGAGCGCTTGACATGGCACGGCCTCTGGCATCTTTGTTTGCCTCAGACAATGCTTGTTCTTCGTTATTTCGATGCATGCATGCAAACGTAGTTGCATGCATGGTATCGTTTTACTCAAGCGATGCACATGTAGTGGGTTTACTCTTCTACAATGGTCTGAGACTCAATCATGGAGGTTCGATAGCTTCTCTGGTGCACTGGTTTGCGTCAGGTGGCCAAAGGTTGAAGATGACCTTCGGTCGAAGATCGGACAACTTTAATTCAACCACACATGGCACGGGGATAATGAACGGCTCAGTTTATATCCCTAGACGCGGGATGTGATGTGTGGTTGAGATCTTCAGCGAGATCAGATGGATGGTCAGGATTGCGTCCGTATTTTTAAAACCTTGTCCCACATCGAAACACAGTGAATTTTTCAGCTTCTTTAAATATCAAGTCGCCTTAGCATCGTCCTAGATTACTCATCTCCCCCCTTTGGTTCTGCCCTGCATCGGTTCTCCGTGGGCGCGCTCTTAGTTCCCACTCTTCCTCCTTGGGTGTGCATCTAGTGCCCACTATGCATCCCTTGGGGGCTTATATATGCCCCCCATGCGCCTCCTGCTGGATGGCCTGGCTGGCCTGGCTGGCTTCCCCATGGGTGCGGTCGACCCTTGTGGTCCTGCATGAGCCTCGGGTTGAGGCTTGCTGGATAGCTAGTCGGTTGGCTCTAATTTTTTAGGTATGGAATATAAAAATACTTAGTAGAAAACTAAGTATGCATTTAAATTCATGGCCATCTTAGTATTCCAAACCTCCTCCACAACCTCTTATTCTCCTTTTCTTTTACTCCATCCAAAGAACACTCCAAGCATCCTTAATTGTTGTAGACAATGTATCACTCCTGATACATGAAAGAGAACTGTCGTGGGTGCCCTCAAATGATTAGTGTGATTTTGGGGTACTTAGGTGCAGCAGAGTGGCTGACCAAGATCGTCTCTCAAAGGAGGAAGTGAATTAAAACAACTTTTTAGAGGTATTATAGAAATAAAATAAAAGAGAATAAAAACACTACTTGAAAGGATGGGGGTGGTTGTTTATAGTTTATAAAACTTGAAGAAGTTTGCTGGAAGAAGATTGTATTTTTTTTGTTTTTAATTTTGAAATGAAGTTTGATTAAAAAGACACAACAAGAAGATGTTTTTTTTTATGTTTTAAAAGGCGTAATCGATCTAACTCTAACTCTTCACTCTATTATTAATCATTATCATTTAAATTAACATTCACTTAATTATGATCCTTTAATTTGTTAAATCTCGAACCCTATGAGAATTAACTTTACCACAAAGATGAAGTGAATTTAACCCTAGGCTAACTTCGGAACATGCAATCGCAACACCCTGCTTTGATTGATGTTCTAAGATTAGCTTATGGTCAGTGGTAAATTAAGGCACATATCCATTCTGGAAATTAGGACTAATTGAGTTTAGGGATTATTTTTGAACTCTACAAATTAATCCCATGTGGTTTTTAATTACCGGTTAAGGTTGCGCTCTCACAGTTCACACAATTCCCGACCTCGCGTGTTTTGTGTTAACTATTCAATTGCTTGCTTAGTTTAATTTAAATTAAAAACTCAATTAATAGATCATAATATGTGAATTAAAGTACCTCATTTATTCAAAATAAATGAATGAAGAAGAATAAAGGTCGATCGATTACTAAAAAGAACTACTCTTCCATGGGTGGCGTAATCATCGTAGAAGCGAATTACATTTGCAAAGGTTTATAATGGGTATAAACCAATAACGCTTCTACTCAAGAATTCCAGCCCAAAGAGGAAGATTAAGAGAAGAATAAATTTAAACAAAACAGAATAAAAGAGAATAAATAAAAGAAGAACAAAGAAGTTTAAAACACAAATGAAAATATTACAACATGAAGAAGAGAAGGAGGCTTCGATGAGGGGATCATTGCTTCAAGAGATACCCCTCTTACAATGGTTGGATAATTTGGGTGAAACCAATTCTCTTCTGCCTCCAATCTCCTAATTCACGTTCCAACCCCACCAAATGATAAAAACATCAATTTATAGAGTGGTAGAGAGGCTAGGTTCAAAGTGGTTTCAAGTGTGAATGGAGAATCTCGGCCAAATATTTTATTCCAACTTGCACAGACCATTTTACCACCAAAACACGTGAATTGGCCGGCCTTTCAGAAGGATCATATGTGCGTATATGGGTCATCTATCTCCTCTCAAAATTTGGGCTCAATCCAGGCCCAGATTAAAGGGTTATGGCCGAAATACAAAAGCTTCTCTATTATGGCGTGTCCAGCCCACCTTTGACTTTATGGCACAATTACTCCATCCAAATGCATTATTTTGATCTAGTGTCCTGAATAAAAGTTGTAGAAAATTAAGTTAGGAACACTGTTATAAAATTTCAAGTTCAAATAATAAATATAAAAATATTTATTTTCGAAATACTACAGTGCACTATAAAGGGTAAAAATGGAATTTTCACCAAATTTTCAAATGAATGATCAAATCCCAAATATTTTATAAATAAACATATTTAACACAATGTGAGGAAATTATGTCATTTATTATCAATAAAATATTCAAAAATATAGTGTTTTATCAATACACATATTTGAAACTTACTTAGGAGAGTTCCTTCCTTCATTTTGATCATCATTGACATCCATTAACAACAAATAAAATCTTCATACACAAATTGGTCCCAACAATATCCCCCTTTGTGTTTGTTTTCAATACTTCAACATTATTTAAAATGATCATATCAATGTGAAAATGAGAGTCTTCTATTTCTTCACTTTCTCTCCCCCTTATTGACAAAAAATAAAAATTTTATGGTAGAGAGGGTATAAGTACATATCTAAGCAATGTTTCATTAATCATTTCACTCTAAGTCTACTTGAACAATTATCAGTGTAGAAAACAAGAGGATTTGATCTAGTCAACAAAGTTGTCCATTATCCCCTGATCATGATACCTCATGTGATGAGAACTCATGTACTTGTCTTCAAGGACCTTCCCAATTTTCTTATGTCACTTATTGATTTAGTTACTCCCCCTTTATAAAATAATTTTTATTTTGAGTAAACAAGGATGAGAGATTGAGAAATGTCATACCTTTTCCAATGACATGATCTTCAAACAATATTCAAAGTAATTGAATTTGATACCAACTGAAGTTGATACTAATTGAAATAATAAATATGGAAAATTATTTATGTGTCTCCCCCTAAAGGGAACACTTCTCAGGTTCTCCCCCTGAGTACTTGCTTCACCTTAAATTCCCTATAAAATTAGTACAATACAAAAAGTGTTAAGGGAATAAGGTAGATTCTCCTTGCTTTATTTAATGTGACCAGGAAGGCTGAGATGATTTTCTCAACCAAGATGCTCTGTTTTCTCCACTCCTCACACTTGTACATTTGATCTTCAGTTCTGACTTTGGTTGTGTGGATCTAAATATTTCTTCCATCTCTTTGTGTGTGAGTCTTCTTTCTTCAAGAGATTTCAAAGCACTAGAATCTCCTGGTGAAACTTTTATCTTCTTGAGGAATTCTTCTTGATATGGAATAAATGCACTACAATTCCTAACAGTGTGACCAGCCTTGTTGCACCTCACACACAGGTCTTTTTCTATCATCATGTGGAATCTTCTTATTTCATGTTACACTAGCCTTAGCATGTGCATCTCCTTTCATTCTCATTCTTTTCAAATCTTCAGGATAGATAAACAATATGTCTCTGGGAACAATGGTAGTAAGTTTGGATTTTCCACATGGACTCTTCATAGTGTCATCATTTTTAGGAATTCTTTTGGATGTTCCACTCTTCAACTTCTTGGATTTTGAATCCAAGTACTTCTCACCTTTCCTTCTTGGAGTCTTCTTGAGAGAATTTTCTTTTGCAACATTCTTCATATTTCTTCCCAAGATAGCTTCTTATTTCTTAGCTGGCTTCTGTGATCTTCTGTTCTTATCAGCTCTGGACATATGTTGAGATAAGCATGCTCCATTCTTGTGACCACTCCCATTGCATACATCACAGATGTTGTCTAGCATTACAAATTTGGTTGTGATATACAGATGCTTCTGGATCTGTTGATGTTGCTTTTTATTCTCTAGTTTTCTCCCTTTTGACATAGGCTTTCTCTGTGCTTTTTCATTTAAAGGATTATACCAACAATCCAGTGCACAATGCCCAAATCTATTGCAACACCAAAATTGTCCCACAAATCTTGTCTTCTTGATATCTTCTGTATAAGGTTGTTGGGACTTCCTTTTAATGTGTTGTGTTATATCTAGGGAACCATATTCCAGATTCTTCTTCTTATCCATCCTAGCCATGGTGGTAGGTTTCTTCTCCTCACCTTTCTTCATCCATACTTGTTTAGAATTTTTCTTCCAACCTGCACTTTTAGTAGAAACATATTTAGAAACAATAGTACAAGTTGGTATGGATGGTACCTTCACTTTCTTAGCTTCTTATGATAGATAAATGTGTGAATTCATGATCTTCTTATCACATGTTAGAGGTCTTTTGGCTTTAGAATCCTCCAGTGAGCATTGAATAGCAACAGACACTATTTCTCAAGATGGATAATCAAGAGTTGTCATAATCTTATTGTCACATTTTGAAGGTATTTCAGCTTTAGAATCCTCCAATGAGCATTGAGTACTAGCATCAACTGTTTCATTCTTTTGTGAAGTCTCAATATGTGTCTTCTCAAGATTGGTCAACTGGGCTTCCAATTTTAGACATTCCATATTGAGGATGATCTTTTGATCTTCAATCATGATCATCTTCTCATCACAATCCTTTTTCAATATTTCAACACCATCTTCATGCAACTTGACTTTGGTTTGAGAAAACGAGTCAAGTTCCTTGAATTTCTTGGAAGTTTCTTCCAAATTTAGAACCTTGACTTCAGTGCACTTTTTCAGGTCATCTTTAAATGCATGAATCTTTTTTTATAGAGTCTTATTGACTCCCTCTTTTTATTCAAAGGCTTCAATTTGTCTGGAGATCTTATAACATTTTGGCAATTTCTTTTCCAAGACTTCATTCATATTATCAGCTTCTCTTCCCAGTCAGGTGATCTCAGCCTGCATACATTGAAATATTCTACAAATAGAAACAACTCTTTCTTCATGAATATCATGTAGATAGGTTCTTAATTTATCATGATCACCTGAAAATGAGATAGAAGTGTCTTCCTTTTCTCTGGTAGAAACCTGAGCCACCTGATCTTTACTTCCCAAGCCTTATATTTCTTCATTATTGGAAGGGAATGGAGAACCAGACACTGCATCTTCTTTGGATATGAGAGACTTCTTTGACTGCTTCTTCTCTTTCTTTTTTCTATTCATCGCGGTCTTATTGGTTATGGACTTATACTCTGAGATAAATAAACTTTCATCAAGACTGCTCTTCATTGTTGACTTAGGAAAGAAACTCAAATCCTATTTTGAATAGAATTACTGAAGAGTATCCAACATACGTAAACCTTTTCCCTCTAATACCAATTGATGGACCCTAGGTCACCCTAAGGGGGGTGAATCAGGGTGTCAACTTTTTCTCCTTTTTATTGGATCTTTTTCCCACATTAGTAGGAACTTAATTGAACCTATATGATGGATATGTGCAGTAATTAAAACATTCACATGTAGAATGACAACACAACACTTTTACTTGCTTCACCACTAAGGGCTACGTCTAAGGAGCATACGCTGACAGGTTGTCAGTTGTACATAATTCCACTAATCTTCACAAGTTTTGGATTACAAGGTTCGGGTACAGTCACTTTGTCTCAGGCACACCGCCTTTACAAAGGTTTAGGGATAGTCCACTACTTCCCTCGGATCACTTCCATTGACTCCCCCTAGCCCACTGCCTTGGGAGACGTCTCACTCAGTTTATCGGCTTGAAGGTCGCTTCAATGGATAGGCATGGAAGTATTTGTCTCCTGTTCAGCATTAGACTTTTATTGCATCGAGGTCCAGAGTTGATGCTCTTTAACGTTCAATCTTCTTATCTAGTGAAACAACCAGATGTACAAAGGCTTCTTATACTTCTTGGCTAGAATCACAAATTCTTTTGCGATTGTTCAAACACTGAAAAGCAGCTCACTAGGCATCATCAGAATCATCCCTTCTTCTTCCATGTGTGCATGTGACCATGCATGTGACAATTTATATGTGCTCTTCCTCTTCACTTCTTTACAGACATGCACCCTCGGTTTAGGATGCTTCTCTTCAAAATATTCACATATGCACGTCGTCTTCTACTTTTTTGTGTGATGGCCCAAATGGGTATGGTTCCGTTAAGCACACACGTAGCCTCCTTTCCCCTTCTCTTTCTTTTCTTTTCTTACCACTTGGCTCGGTTGTGCTTGGACCTTATGTGTGTTCTTCTTCAAATCATGCACAAGAATATATGCATGCACTTCTCATCACCATGCACATTCTTTCTTCTCCCTTTCTCAACACACATTGTTCACTTTGATTTATTTATAAGCATGTTATTTTATTCAAACATCAATGTGTGTATTTTGGTATGGTATGGTGTTCTTGTTCTCCTTTTATACACCAAGGGTATAAAGTTCTTCTTTTCAAGAGTGTGCAAGCCTCCTTCGCGAACCAGGATGGTTTGTGTCCCCTCCTTACGCAAGGGATGCACGGGCTTCCTTTGCACACGAAGTGTGGACCTCCTTTGTGTACCAAGTGGTACGCGGTTCTGTTGGTTTGTGGGACCTCCTCTTCGCAGAACCAAAATGGTACATGGTACCGTTTCCTCACGAACCTAGAATGGTTCGCAGGAACTCTCTTTGCGAACCAAGAATAGTTCGCGACTATCCTGTTTTGCGTACCGAAGCGGTACGTGATTCCTTGCTTCGTGAACCCGTGAGGTACGCAGAACTCCTCTTTGCAGAACCAGAGTGGTTCACGGTTTACTCTTCATGAACCCAGAACGGTACGCGGCTCTTGATTGCCCCTTGCAAACTTGAAGATCGAAGAGACTCTTTTTCTCAAAACAGGAGCCCTCGAAACCTTGGGAGCAGCACCCTCTACTCGAATCGGTGGATCTCGTTTTATAAGTAGAGATCAGATCTTTTTCACGTCTAAAATCCTCGAGATATTGCAAGAAGATCACAGTTTTGAAATCTTCAAACCACGATCATGAGAAACGCCGAGTTTCTTGGTTGTTTCTGACTTCATGTTGTAATCACCCTCTTGTGTATGCGAAGAGGTATGCATGCAGATTTCCTCTCCTTGAGCGCTCGACATGGCACGACCTCCAGCAACTTTGTTTACCTCGGCCAACGCACATTCTTCGTTATTTCGATGCATGCATGCAAACGTAGTTGCATGCATGGTATCGTGTTGCTCAGACGATGAACATGTAGTGGGTTTGCTCTTCTACAATGGTCGGAGACTCAATCATGGAGGTTCGGTAGCTTCTCTGGTGCACTGGTTCGCGTCAGGTGGCCAGAGGTTGAAGACGACCTTCGGTCGAAGATCGGACGGCTCTGATTCAACCACACACGGCGCGAGGATAATGAACGGCTCAGATTATATCCCTGGACGTGGGATGTGATGTGTGGCCGAGATCTTCAGCAAGATCAAATGGACGGTCGGGATTGCATCCTCGTTTTTAAAACATTGTCCCACATTGAAACGTGGTGCATTTTTCGGCTTCTTTAAATATCAAGCCGCCTCAACATCGTCCTAGATTACTCCTCTCCCCCCTCCGGTGCCGCCCCGCGCCGATTCTCCGTGGGCGCGCTCTTAGCACCCACTCTGCCTCCTCGGGCGTGCATCTAGCACCCACTATGCATCCCCTGGGGGCTTATATACGGCCCCCATGCGCCTCCTGCTGGCTGGCCTGGCTAGCTTCCCTGTGGGCGCGGTCGACCCTTGTGGTCCCACATGAGCCTCGGGTTGAGGCTTGATGGCTGGCTACTCGGCTGGATACTCAGTTGGCTCTAATTTTTTAGGTAAGGCATATAAAAATACTTAGTAGAAAACTAAGTATGCATTGAAATGCATAGCCACCTTATTATTCCAAACCTCCTCCACAACCTCTTCTTCTCCTTTTCTTTTACTCCATCCAAAGAACACTTGTTGTAGACAATGTATCACTCCTGATACACATATTTGAAACTTACTTAGAAGAGTTTCTTCCTTCATTTTGATCATCATTGACATCCATTGACAACAAATACAATCTTCATACACAAAGTGGTCCCAACATATACCTTGAGTCGCGTTGCTTGCGACTCGAATTGCAGCATATGCCCCTCAAATGCATCATATCTCTTGTCTGGTGTGTTGCGATAACTCAGCGCAAAGTGTGTCACAGGTCTTCTCGTCATCATACGAAAATACTCGCTTGCAGGCGAGGGGAACTGGGGAGTAAAATACAACTCTAAAAGTGGACACACATGCCCTTATACATATAACGACTCTAAGACGACATTCAGATCGTCATTAAATAAATTAAACTAATTATTACAAAACTATTGCAATAATTAAATTAATTAAATAAATAAACAAGCATCATACATGCATTGGTCGGTCCACAGCTGATGACCAGTCAAATACGCATTAACTCGCATATTTTAAATAAATGTAGAAATAAATTAAAATTAAAGTTGCATTAAATAAATTCGAGGGTATTAAATTGAATTAAAAATTTAACTCTAATTTTTAATTCAATATATATATATATATATATATATATATATATATATGTCGTTCGATCCCATTTTATTAATTTAATTTTAAAACTAAAAAATAATTTAAGAAATTAATTTAATTATCACCAAGTTAAATTAATTAAGCCGTAATAATAATTAATCCAAAAATTAATATTTAATTAATTTAATTATCAACTAAAATTAAATTAATTATATTAATTAACTTTTGATTAAATTAAAACACTCGGGCCCCTAAAACTTCGGACAGGGCCTGTGCGGGTCGGGGCGAACATGCTGTTGGGGCGCAGCGGAGGTGCGCGGTACCTCAAACACACAAAACTGGAGGAAAAACGGAGGAACACACGAATTTTTAACGTGGTTCGGCGAGTTGCCTACGTCCACGGGGAAACATGGGTGTTTTATTCTCTCCGTTCTCGTCGGAGGATTTACAACATACACAGCTCACACACATGGGAATGAAAATCCCGTTAAAATAGAGGAACAAAGACAACTTTCTCCTGGTTGTTGGAGGGTAGCTCATCTACCCTTGAACATCCTCCCGTCGCCTGCTGTCAACCTTGACGCCCACCAAAGGAGAGAATCCGCAGCCGCCTGAGTGGGTGTTGCCGTCAAAGGAGACTCCCAAAATGGGAGTGGCCCCCACAAATCTCCCCCTCACGACCAATTTGGGGTAGAAGCTTGACCTACAGTCTCCTTGCAGGTGTCAAAAACTTCATCAGCAAAACGAACACGCTTCTTCACGCCAGATGACGTGGCACTTCCATCATCTTCAGTCAATCTCGGGCTGACTGCAGTCTCCATCAAATGATACAACCCTTGGGACTCTTTCCCAGTAAATATCGATGCATCCCCACGTGAGACTTCCAACACTCCACCTTCTATGGAAATCTTGAACCCTCTCGCATCGAGCCTACTCAATGATATCAAGTTCTGCCTCATCCTCGGAACGAATTTCACATCAGCCAGTGTACGAATTCCTCCATCGGGTGTCTTCAATTTCACTGTCCCGACTCCTCGAACCTCGCATGTTGACCCATCACCAAGTCGCACCGAGTCTCGCACCTGCTGAAAAGTATCAAATGTACCTCTCGTCGTACATATGTGTGTTGAGCTCCCCGAATCCAGATTTCATCCGTCTTCCTTTGGATTTTGAGCCCGCTCGTTCTTCCTCTTTAGAAATCGGCATTCCCGCTTCATATGCCCATATCGTTTGCAGTAATGACACTGCACTTCTTCCCGTTCAACTCACTCATCTGAGTGCACGCTTCCCGTTGTCACACAGATTTCATCATCTGCATATAATCCTGTGATGTTCACATCCTCCTCTTTAACTTTCTTCTTCCCAGCAACGTACCGTTTGCGCTCTCCACAATCACTTTTATAGTGACCCTTCTTCTCGCACCAGAAACACGTGATTTCGCTCGGATCACGTCCCCTGGATTTTGGCCGCCATTCTTTACCTCCTAACTGTCGATGTCGGCTCCTCCCACGCTGAGCATCTCGCATCGCCATGATTTGCTCGTCTGAATGCGTCGAAGGTCTTCGAAATGCCTCCGAATCTTGAAGCGACGTCATCACATCGTCCAGCTTCAATGTCTCTTTCCCCACGAGCAATGCAGTCACAAGCCCATCAAATGAGCTTGGTAGGGATGATAAAAGCAAAAGTGTTTTATCCTCCTCTCCAACCTTCACACCGAGCCCCAGTAACTGTGTCAGGATTTTGTTGAATTCGTTGGTGTGATCCAACAAATTTGTTCCCTCGTCCATGCGCAACTGGTACAATTTCTTCTTCAGGAACAACTTGTTAGTCAGCGACTTCGCCATATATCGCTGCTCCAACTTCTTCCAGATCTCCTTCGGTGATGTCTCATCCAACACCGAGTACTTTACCTCATTCGCCAAACACAGTCGAATTGTGCTGACAACCCACATCTTGAGCTCTTCCCAATCATTGGCACTGGTTGTCTCGGGTTTTTCTCCGATCAACGGTCTGATCAGGCCCTGCTGCACCAAAAGATCCTTCACCGTGTTCTGCCACAAGCCGAAATTGTTTCGACCATTGAACTTCTTGATGTCAAATTTTGGTAGTGCTCCACCACCCGTCATCGTCGTTGTCGCAAAACGCGATCACCACTGTCGATGTCGCACCTCTTAATCACCACCTGAAAGAGTGCGAATTTTCAAAAACTAACCGTACGGATGTGTCCGGAACGGTCGAAATAGTCGGAATCGACTCCTGGATCGCCGAAATCGGACACCAATTGACCGAGATATGGTCAAACACGTTCAACGGTCCAGATCGCTCGCTGACGTGGCGCTGACGTGTCGCTGACGTGGCACGCCGGAGCTCATGCCGGAATCTTGCCGGAATTGTTGCCGGCGGCGTGAACAGTACCGTCTTCTCCGGCACGGGGTTACTGTTCACCCGCGGGTTTGACCGAACTTTGACCGGCCATATCTCCTTCGTTTCAACTCCGTTTTCTTCACCGTTTGCGCCGTTGGAATCGTCTCGCCGTTCTCTTCCCGAATCTGCCCTCGGAAAAATTTTCCGACCACTTTCAATTTTCCAGCCACCGGAAAATTTGACGTCGTCTCGCCGGTTCACCTCCGTTCGCTCCCCTTCACCTTTGATACCACTTGTTGGGGCGCACCGGAGGTGCGCGGTAGCTCAAACACACAAAACCGGAGAAAAACGGAGGAACACACGAATTTTTAACGTGGGCCTGTCTAGTCAGTGTGGAGCAGCAAGGAAGTACCTCGTCAGAGGGGTCACCACGGCTCAGCGGTGCACGAGCTAGAAGGTGGCTCGTGGCGAATGCGCGTGGCAACTAAGGCGGGCCGCGACTCACCGGATCTGACAGGGGGAATGGCTACGATGGTTCGGCACTGGTGGAGGCAAAGTGCGACGGTGGTCCGCATGGCCGGTGGCACGACGGTCCGAGCAGGGAGGTTAGAGGACGGTCGGCGGGCCGTTGCAGCCGGACCGACGTAAGGGAGATGAAGGGGCGGTGGCGCGGGAGAAGACTGGCTCAGCAAGGGTGGTGTGGTCGGGACTTTGTAGATCCAAGCGGAGGAGTGGACCGACCAGATTTGTCGGCTGGGGGGTGTCGGACTGGTTGGGGCGGCTCGGTGTGATGGCTACCACTGGTGAGGGGCGGTCCAACGCGCTGGGGTAGGGAGGTTTACCGGCCGGACGGGGAGGCAGACCTGCCTGAGGCCGGAGGAGGCAGCCTGGGTGGTTGGCGGCAGCACGCTGCCGGAGGAGGGGGCGGCGGCCGGTCGAGGCGGTGCGGCCTGACCACTGCAGCGCAGCGGAGGAAAACAGGGGGGGCGCTCGGCCCCCCAAACATTGATCCCTTTTTTTGTCTTTTCTTTTATAACAAACACACACCCAACCTCCTTTTTTCCATTTTGTGTTCAGCCTTTTGACAAAAACAAAGCACCACCCGCCCCTTTAAAAATTTATAAAGCCTATTTAGACTTTGGAAAATAATAATAATATTATTAAAATATTAAATTATTAAATTATTATTATACTAAATTATTATAATAATTAAATTATTATTATAATAATTAAATTATTATTATAATAAAACTATTATTATTATAATAAAATTATTATTATTATGATAATTATTAAACCTCACATGAAAAACACTATTATGAATTTAACAAGGATTCGAATGATCAACATAGGTTCATCGATTTAAAAACTCGTATGTATACTAGTTCAAATCCGCTCTTAAAATTTTGGATGACCGCAGAATAGTCATCTGATGTCGAATTGAAACACGGTATGTAGCGTTGGGACTGTAACGACGTCCTCTACTATATTTTATGCAAATTTACTTTTTTTGCTTGACTTAAAATCAACATGCGTCCCTCTGATGTCATTTGAAGGAACCGAGTAGGCACCAGAAACCCCCAAAGGGTGGGATTTTAAAAAAAATCATTGACGTTCGACATGAACTTGTCGACGTCGGCGAATAGCAGCCTGGTTTAAGCCAAGGATCACATGTGAAGAGTTTTAAGCACAAAAATAAAACCATAAAATGTCTGGTTTAGATCTGAAGTCACGCGCGACGTCTGCTCGTCGTTGGCGATCGCTGCTCGAAGAATTTGAAGTCGAGTTCCTCTAGATCGTCTACACGTGCTTTAAGAAATCTACTGGAGCGTTGATCGTCAAATTCCGAGTGTTAGCGCGGAGATCTGACGATGCCTTCGACACTCCAACGATCACTGCATCGCTTCACTTGTGATGCATGAGAGAGAGCTCGATCTGAGCTCCTTGGATCCATAACTTCTCTCTCTAGATCACGGGAGAGAGGAGAGGAGAGAGAAATCTCATGAATAGTCCTTGGTGAATGCCCCTCCTCTATTTATAGTGTGTAATTAAAATACTCAGTTTGCCTCTCCGAGCCCTGAATACACAACGCACTATTAACGACATGTTATGACTATTAATCTGAGTCATAAATATTATTATCACTCTCTTGTAATATATTAAAATATTATGCTATAATAAATGAGTTCATAACTTGACTCGTCATTCCCATAAATATTAATTGAACCTTGAATAGTTTAATATTCGTTCAAATAATATTGTTCATGTATTTACATAAAACTTGTAAATACATTTAATGAATAAATTCAATGTTCATTATTCTTAACTTGAATAATATGAATTTATTTATTACATTGGGGATCGTATCTCCTTGGACAAATCTCAGACCCTGGTGGTGGGGCTCACCATGTCCAACATACATATTCAACTGAATATGGTAGATTCTTGAAAACGCTATTGTATGTGATCATCTATGCCCTCATCTCGATAGGAGTGAATATTATTCACTGACCAATAGCGGGATTTAGCAACTCATCATAGCCCCTAAAGAGATAAGGATTGTGACACCAACGACAACCAACCTACGAACACTTACTGTGTAATATAATCTTTTTGTCATTAATCTCTCATGAAGTAGAACGCACACATGTGTCATCGTCCTTTTCTTGCTTTATTATTTGTTGATCCAACTCGACGGATTTACCCTCCATTGTCATGGTCATGGTCTTATGAAGGTATTACCATCATTATCAACATGGTCTGAGATATATTACTTCCATAACCAAGAAAGGACAAATCATTTCTTGACCATTCAACCAATGTCATGCCACTAATGACGCACCCAACACAAACTATCTCGTCACAATTTCAACATCATGGTTTTCGTCTTGCATCAAAGTGCGCGATCAAATGACATACATTAGCAATGATCTCAAGTGAGAAGAAGTCTCAATGCTTATGAGCCTCCAGCACCTGATAGTTAAACATCTACTGTGTCCGATCAGTAAGATGTATCTAGACCATAGAACATATATTTAAGATTAATGTCATAGTATCTCAAGGTTCTCATTATAGCCAGAGATCTGCTACAACCTCTCGACACAACAATTAATCTACGGACATTACCATTATATAGTGGATGCGGAAATATCTACACTATAATGGTAAGAATACATCCTGTATAACTAACTGTACACATGATATGGTAATAAAAAACACTAAATAGTTGGGTCTAGGGTACCCACTATCTCAACAGCTCGATTACTCAAACTCAAATTCACTTTCGAGATCGAAGCTCGAGCTCGAAACCAGATAAATAAATATTTAAAAAATAATATATTAAAATATGTAATATTATTAGGCTCATGAGCTACTCCATTAAGGTATTTCAATACTCAAATTAATACTTGAGTAGCTCAAGCACAAACTCGACTAAAAAAATGAGACAAAATCAAGTATTTTTCGAGCAAGCCCGGTAGGATGTGAGTATCAGTGTATAATTAATATATAAGATTGATTAGTTATTTAGGATTTTGACAACCAAACGAAAAAAAAAACAAACTCAACTCGAAAAAATCAAGTCAATTTCGAGTATTCTTTGAGTTGATCCAAGTAGATAGTGAGTATCAATGTATCATTTACAACTAGGGGTGTAATCGAGTCGAGTCGAGCCAAGTATCTCAATCCTCGAGCTCAATACTTGAACTCGATGCTCAAGCTCGACTTGGTGCTCGAACGAGTATCGATTTCTTGACTCGAGTTTAGACTTGCAAGCTACTCAATTATGTTGTTATAATACTTGAACTCGACTAGAGTTGATACTTGAATAGCCTGAGCTCGAGGTCGACTAAAAAAAAAACTGAAACAAATTCAAGTATTTATGAAACTGAGTGTGATTAGATTGCGAATACTCAACCTCTATTCACAACTGTAGTTATTAGTATAGAAGACTGATAATTTATTTAGGATTTTGAACAAGAGTGAATAAAAACAATTATAACAGAAACAGGTGTTAAACAAACTAGAAATCGAACAAGATTTTTTTAGCACCTTTGTCCCGAGTTGTTCTCCTGTGGACGGCACCGCGATGGGAAAACCGGTCACCCAATTATTATTATTTATTTTTTTCGTAATCCGTTTTTTTATGGTTAAAATTCCGAAAATTGAAATCGGTTTGGATTGGGAGAATCGCAAAAAGCGCCCACCGTGGGGCTCGAACCCACGACCACAAGGTTAAGAGCCTTGCGCTCTACCAACTGAGCTAGACGGGCGATGAAGGTGGTTCGTATTAAAATATTATTATCCTAAAGTCATAATTATCATTAAAAGTAAACATGATAAGTTCAGCCATCAGAGCTTCCTTAGATGAACGGAGGGAGAATTACTGTTCTGCGCATTCCAGTAAGTAAATTACTCAACGCTTGAAGATCTCAGAGTTCGGAATAGTCATTTGAAGCCATTCTCCACGAAGATGGAGGTTCGTTCTTAATATAGTCATACAACTTAAACAACAAGAACAACCAAAGGAAATCAAAAACCGAGTCATTCCTTATGATCTCAGAGCCTCATCTAGATGACACGAAAAAAACATTTCAAGCTATTTTCCGGATAGACTAAGGTTCGATCTTAATAGGCACGGAACCATTCGGACAGAGGAAATCAAAGGCGAGAAGGAAGCTGACAGCTCGAATTCGATTCAACTTTAAGCTGGGAGAGGAAAGGAAACACGACGGAGTTTTCAGATCATTCAAGTTGTTAACAACACCGATCCATAACCCTAACACAGTAAGGCAGTAGCGTACCAGATCCAGAGGCAAGATCAGTCTTCTGAGGGCACCTCAACCGGTGTAGATGTGTAAGTGGAGGGCCAAGAATGACGGAGAATACGATGAAGAAGATGAAGGTGTGGACCGCAACGGACTGGCCGTCGGTCTTCATGCTCCCGAATTCAACGACCCGAGAGTCATACAACTTAAACAACAAGAACAACCAAAGGAAATCAAAAACCGAGAGTCATTCCTTAAGATCTCAGAGCCTCATCTAGATGACACGAAAAATCATTTCAAGCTATTCTCCGGATAGATTCGATCTTAATAGGCACGGAACCATTCGGACAGAGGAAATCAAAGGCGAGAAGGCAGCTGACAGCTCGAATTCGATTCAACTTTAAGCTGGGAGAGAAAAGGAAACACGCCGGAATTTTCAGATCATTCATCGGAAATCATTCATGTTGTTAACAACATCGATCCATAACCCTAACACAGTAAGGCAGTAGCGTACCAGATCCAGAGGCAAGATCAGTCTTCGTAGGGCGCCTCAACCGGTGTAGATGTGTAAGTGGAGGGCCAAGATGATGACGGAGAATACGATGAAGAAGATGAAGGTGTGGACCGCAACGGACTTGCCGTCGGTCTTCATGCTTCCGAATTCAACGATCCGGCCGAGTCCTGGCATCTGGAACAGAAGTCCCGGCGATAGCAGCACGAACAGCACTACCCCGACCAAAACAGGCGCCCAATCCGCCATTGTTGGTCCTCTCTTCTTCTCCCTTCCCCGCCGCGCCAATCGGTTTTATGCGTTTGGATGGTATAGGGCGCCGAAGCAGATGGTTTTCGGCGATTGATATCCTCAACGACATCGTTTTGTGAGGGTTATTGATGGAAATTAATGGAATGAAATATCAAAATCCGATCATTATTTAATTTATTAAATAAAATAAGTGATAAATTAGTGTATAATTTATAATTTTTGAAAATGTCATTATAATCTTTTCTACTTTAATTTTAATATTTTTTAAAATATCATAGAGCGACTTATTATCATATAAATGTCATGATTAGAAGAAAAAAAGGGAATGAAATATTTGAAAAGGCCTTTAATGGCCACTCATGTAATGATAACATAACAATTCAATATCCTCAAGTGAAAAAACATAATACATGAATCAGTGTGATATGTTATTTAAATAAATAAGTATTGTCTTCCATGTATTATAATAGATTGTGCCTCAAATTACCTTATGAACAAACATAACTCAAAATATTTCTCATGTATTGAATGCATACACAAAATCATAAGATGAAAATTACTTTGCATACTAAGTTTCAAAACATATGTTAATACAATTGTGAAATTTAATCGCATGCATGTTGTACGATCCTTGAATTTAAATAAAGACTTGCATTCAATCAAAGGATTTTTTATCATAAATTCTGTGTTGATATTTTCTTATGATGAAGTTTTTTATGTTGATGTGTATGCTCTGATTGTCACTCTGTTACTCTTGATATAAAGACAACGATTGAATTGTTATAATAAACAATTAATAGCATGGAAATAAAATTCACAACTTTAAGCCCTCAAATGAAACACCCTAGATATACACAACGAGAAGTGGTATCAAAGCATGAAACAAACTCAATTCCCATAGTGGAAATTGTTGTTAATGTTTGTTTAACACTCCTTCACAATACAACCTTTCCATCCATCATGGTGATGTACCTTGAGGTTGATTTTTGCAAATCAACACAACCAACAAATCACACATAAGAGTACCTAACAACCTCCCAACTATCTGTTCATTTACACATGAACATGTAATTATTAATCCTCTCAACCTTATAGTGTTCTGTACTTACTTTATTCTGATATCAACTTAACACTTCTATATAGAAAATGTAAGGTTAGGCCTTTTGAAATCCTGGAAATAAATTAAACTGCCAACAATGAAAATATGAGATGATTTTTACTTTCTCTCATTCCAAATCATTTTTAAGGTAGTGGTTCAAATTGAACACATCACATTTAATGGTGGAATGTATACTTGGTGCATAATCTTTTATATAAAACATCTCTAAAACTTTATTAATACTAGTCTCTTGAGATAAACCCAAAATGCCTCTTGATTTATCTCATGAACCTTTATGTTAATGACATAAAATGAATCAATCAAATATTTCATGTCAAATCATTTAGATAGAAACCATTCCACATAATATAGAAAAACATTATCATTAACAAGAAGTAAAAGTTCGTCTATGTATAAAACAAGGAAACACATTTTACATCCAATGGCCTTTTGATATATACATTAATCTATAATGTTTTCTTCGAAACCAAATAAAGAAATCATATCATGAAATCATAAATACCATTATCAATATGCTTATTTTAAATAATAGATTGATATTTTTTATTGGAAAATACGCACTAAAGCATAAACCATGACATGGTGATGATCACTACATTGTGGTGGATGTTTGATTGTGGTGTTTTACACTATGTCATGGTGCATGTGAGAATGGTATGAGGTACCATTCGATCGATTCTTCTAGTGTGACTACCATTCATCTTCAACTATCTACACATCATGGGATGATGTGTAAACATGAAGTTGAATGCTAAAAGAGTTTAAAATTTAGTTTAATCAATGAATTGGAGCCAAGGTGTTTGGTAGTTTCATGATAAATGAAACGTTACAAGCTTTCAATGAGAATTTTCATTTGACATATTTGTACTATATAAAGGGGTTTGATCACTTCACTGTGAGCGACTAGAGATTATTTTCTCATAGTCGAAGGTCTCTCAAACTATTGATTCTCCATTTTCCTTAGAGGATGTCCTAACACACAATTTGGGGAAAGGAGGTCATATCAATCGTTTGGTGATTCCAGTGGCTGGTGGATACCATCAGAGGTAAAAACTTATTGGTTGTTGCTTATGAAATTTGATCAAACTCGCAACTAATGAAGATCAAAAGCTTGGATAGTGAGGTACACATGGTTTATTGTTTAATCATTTTTTCTATCATTCTATCTCGATAGGATCTTGGGTATGGAATTCATGTTTTCTTCCAATAAAAATGGGCATAGATATATCCCATGAATCCCATCAATGGTATCAGAGAAAAGATTAAAGAGTTAACCAATTCTTGGGAACTCTCACACATAAACGGTGACAATGTGCGTCTCTCCGCTCAGGAGCTCCATTGTCAATGCAAAGAGTTGCATAGCCTAAAGAGTTGGGAAAACATAGTGATTTAATAGGTTCATATGGATGACACATTGGATATGTTTATATGAACAATATATATTACACCACCATTGGCGGCATTAGAGAAGCTGCTGGTGATGAATCAATAGGATAAAGATATATTGTGTAAGCCTGAATGGCATATTCATAGAAACCACAACGTTTCCCATTCAAAACACCTTTTATAGTTCTTAATTCTACCAAACCACAACATGGTCTCCTTAAATTGGGTATTTCAATTTGTATTTTTTATTGGACATAGCGTGGTCTATATAAAATGGTCGTTTCAGGTGTCGCTTGAAATCATAAAAAACATAGCATCATGGGATGATGTTCTTTGTCGTGGTGAGCCTGTATCTGTGTTGAGGTCAAGATTCACCATGAGGAGCACCACAAAATATCCAAAATTGACCAGTTATTTCACAAAATGACTCGACTTCCCAAAACACCTTGTCCAATATGGTTTGGCTATCTAAAATGGATTCTTAAAGGAGTATAATACATAGTGTTTTAGAGGGTCAAAATGGAATGCACTATGTCATGTTGTGATCCATTTTAAAGGGAATTTAAAAAAAATATTTAAAAAAACTCAAAAACATTCACTGACACAGGGGCGAAGGGACCACACTGAATCCGTATGACTTTAGAATGTTTCAAAAATAGTTTTTATAAAATTGGATGCCTAAAGTTGTTTATCTCATGTTAAGATAATTAAATCGTTCATTATTTTAAGCGGTTCTTATTTAGTTATTCATGTATACAAACAATTTTATATTATGTGAATATTATTGTATGCTTTAGTTTATATTGTTTAAACCACTTCTTATAAAATTTTCATAGCATGCATTACATGCTAAGTATGACAACATAAGGTTTAGTCTTCATATACCTTGACTTTAGTTTTCTATGAGTTAAAGTAACACAAACTATGAGTTGTGTAAAGATTTACACATTAATATGGTTTGAATATATTAATTTGGTGAATAAAATAGATATTCCAAAAATAAATCATTTGAAGCATGCATGCATATAGGAATAAAACATAAGATAATAAAGATTCACTTGATGAAATATTTATGGATTTAATATGCATGTGATGTATATTGAAACGATGAGATAAAGAAAGCCCCTCAAATACTAAGTTTGAGATTCCTTCTAAAGAAAACACATGTTGAGACCTCAATCATCCAACTGGGTAGTTTCGTGCTAAAGCTGGGTGTCTGTGGATTATTTTGTGTCAAACATGAAAGAGATGGCTAACCCTAAGAGTTGGGTAACCAAATACTTCTTTAATATTTGGGTTAAATTTAGCCGAGAACCCTATGAGATAGGATACTAGAGGAATAGAGTTGATATTATTCTCATATTATGGATTTGGACAAACACTACTACACATAAGTCCTTTATTAACACTAAAATAGGTCTTTGTCAGCACAAAAAGCACTGACAATCAGAGCATGATTAAAATCCCTAAAACTTTATCGGTGTTACAAAAGCAATGATAAAGTGACACTTTATCAATGTTAAAACAAGCACTAATAAAGGACCCACTTTATCAGTGCTTTTATTTATCGCTGATAAAATGTCCCTTTATCAATGCTAAAAATAACACTAATAAATGTGGTCCTTTATCGGACTAGATAAGCACTGATAAAGGATACCTTTATCATTACTTTTAATAACACTGATAAAGGATCCCTTTATCAGCACTTTTAGTAGTGCTGACAAAGGATCTCTTTATCAGTGCTTTTTCTAGGGTTGATAAAGGGGCATACTACTGTAGTGTGCTGTTAAAATTACAGTACACTACAACAACAAAAACATCAAATACGTGAGTAAATAAAAATTTTAATTGAAATAAAATTTATAACACAAATACTAGAAAAACAACACTATAT
Organism: Viscum album; assembly: GCA_963277665.1. Lineage (NCBI taxonomy): Eukaryota > Viridiplantae > Streptophyta > Magnoliopsida > Santalales > Viscaceae > Viscum > Viscum album. Next base: position 1,422,898,209 of record OY728156.1, on the reverse strand, counting down.
TATAGATATTTCAAACATTGGTTTGTACAATTATATGAGTAAGTATAAATTATCATAGACATTCAAAAACATCAACGTTCCTTTATCTCTGGCCCCCGAGCCCCAATCATGCTATTAGTTACTGAAAAAACCACCTCATCTAGAGTAAAAGAATGTATCTATATAAGAAAACAATTCTTATATTAGTAATACTATAAAGAAATAAATCAAACACAAAATGTTAATTTTAAACTAAAAACATATATTTTGAGTCATGTCAGGCACACTGTGTATCATATTGAGTTGTGGTTCATTCTCACATGTCACACCATTTATTGTTGTTCTCAAAATAAAGAACTCTTGAATTGGATCTTGTTTTTGGTGATAAAAAACTCACTATAGATGAGAGACAATTCATGATGACTTTCTTTTTGAGAATAATCCTTCAACTTTCATACCATTTCTTATTTATCTTCAAGCATTATCTCTATAAAAATTAACTAAATAAGTATCAGATAAAAATGATAAATAAATTAATTAAGTAATAGTAGATAAAATGAAAAGAAAACAATATGAACATGTTTGCCCAATTTTGGCGATGTGATGCACATTTTAAACTAAAATGACACTTATATATTGAAAACATGCACTTCGAGTCATACTAACCACATCATGTGTTAGATTGACATGTAGTCAATTTCTACATGTCACTAATAAATTATGGATCATTTTCCTAAAGTTTGAAGAAAAAAATCCGAGCTCGTTTGCTTGTTTTGGCTAGTGACATGCATTTTAAACTAATGAAACATTTATATTGAAAACACACATTTATAGTCATATAGGTCACATCATATGTTGGATTGATGTGAGGTCGATTATTACACATTAAAAATAAATTATGGATCATTGTCTTAATGTTTGAAAACAATCAGAGCTCGTTTCCTTGGTTTGGGCTATTTGATGTGTGTTATAAACTAAAATGAAGGTTTTATATTGAAAATGCACACTTCGAGTCATATCAACCGTCCTGGAAGATTCATTCCATGATTTGAAGCATTATTCCATGAGGGATCATCAAGTAAAGGAGCATGATTGGAGCCATATTGATTCACATCGCAACACTTAGATCGTGACATGTCCTTAGAATTTGAAGAATGAAAACGCCTGAATGAAATCGTAAGAGTCTTTAAAGGAGTGTGTAAGACTCATTCCAAATATCATAACAGTTATCTCAAATTTCTTAGGAGTCATTCGCATTGTAAATATCATAGTCATGTTGTGACCATTGAATCAATAATTTCGATAAATTACTCCACATGGAGCTCGGACGTAAGACTTTACATGGAAAACTGTGAGAATTTTCATTGGAAAACATAGGATTTTTCTAGGTATTCCTTGAGAATCATAAGACTTTATACTTAGGTGTTGAAGAATAAGTTCTACGTTGCATAAAATCAGATTGCGACGTGATTCCAACAGAGTGCATGGAAAGAGACTATAGAAGATCACACCATGAATTGTGGAAATCACACCAAGAGCTAGAGATGTTGGATAAAGGAGTGAAGAGTTTATAAGTCACGACCATGATCAAGTTATTTCGCATTATAATGTGATGGAGTACAAGATAGAAGTATAAATATTAGCCGATTTCACGGGGATCTTGCGCCGTGATTCTTAGGAGGATTTGAAAATATGAATGATATTGTAAGAATCCAATTCTTATTTTTGAGGTACGAGTTTCTTCTTTTCCTCTTTCCTCAAGTGTTTTTGAGAAAACAAGGAAAATGAGGAAAAATCTCAAATTTTGTTGGTACACGCCATGTACTTTTCCACATGCCATGTACTTTGGCCATGTGAGATGAGTACACAGGGTGTGTAGGCCTGTCGGCGATGAAGGGTGTAAAAACCGACTACACGTCATGTACTAGGTATTTACACGCCATGTAATCAGTCGGAAGGTGAACAGTAAGGCGGTGGAGGTAGCTGCCAACTGAGCGACAGTACACGCCGTGTATTTAGGAATATGCGTCGTGTACTCATGTTGACAGATGAACAGTGCCGTGGTGGAAAGAAGTCGCCAGAGGAACAGTTAAAAAAATGAAAAGTACACGCCGTGTACTTGAGAGTACACACAATGTAGTCTATTTTTTTTGCTTAAAACGGGCAGTAGCCTCCTCATTTGGCAGAGGAGGCAGTGGGTTCGTTTGGAGTGCGGAGGAGACGATCGGACCTTGGAGGATCTCATGACTGCACACCGGTAACCCGATTCCTATGTCGTCGATCTCCTTTGAACCGCACGGGTAAGCCCTTCCTTCTCCTTGAGTAGTTCTTACCAATTATTTCCTGAGGGAAAGTTATTTGAGGTTGAATGTGTGAGCGTTTATCCCAGATCTACATCGTTCTTTGGCGTTTCTGGAAGTGCCTTTCACGTATACCGATCAAAGACGATCGAGGTAGGTGGTCTGGTGTTTATTTCCAACTGTTGAGTTGATTTTGTGTACCGTTGTGCTACGAACCCATGTTTGGGGTGTCGTATGGTTGTGGCCTTTGCTGAAAGATATCTAGAATTGCATAGATAATCTGTTGATAAATTAAAACTGCTGCTTGGGATCACTGCTTGGATCCATGACCACCCCGAGGGTGCGTTCCTCTGTTTAGCCGTTTGGCCAGGATACCCAAGGGTATGCCATGATTATATTGTGCATTCCATTTTCTTGAGATAAAGTTATATAAATTTCTTGTTTATGCTTTGGGTTTGGCCCGATTCCTTGCGCCTGAGGGCAGTGTTCTATTTAGCCTGAGGGCAGTGTTCAATTTAGCCTGAGGGCAGTGTTTTGCTTAGCTTGTGGGAAGTGTTTGGTTAGCCTGAGGGTAACCTTTGTTTATGCCTGTGGGCAGTAGTTTCTGTGCTTGAGAGCCATATCTTGTACGCATGTGGCCAATATTCATTATGTCTGTGGTCAGACACTTGCGGGTTTCGATTCTGATTACCTGAGGGTAAGGATTGTATGTCTGAGGATAGTGTTATCATGAATATTCACCATGGTGATTTCCATATGTTATACCTGCCCAGTTAAAGTACAGGCTTGGCATGGTTAAATGAATATTAAAATGGCAATATAACTGGTTGAGTTAGTTACTTTTGAGTACTGCTTAGTTTATTGCATTTACTTTTGCACACTGTTGTTGCACATTTTCATTGACAGTTGGGCACGGGCCTTTGGTGGTTGCCTACTGGGATTTATTTCTCACACCCTATTTGGGTCATGTATTCAGCCCAAACAGACTATATTGTTGTAGGTGCTGACAGGGGAAAGGGTCCCTATACTGGTACATGATCGTAGCAGAGGAGTAGGAGAGAATGAGACCGAGCTTAGGCTTGCGATGTTGTTGCGTTCTATTTTCTCTGCTTTGTTTTGTTTGGTTATACCTATCACGACCCGAACCATACCAGGGCTCGAACCGCAACTACCCCAAACCCGCCTCCTTAGGCCAGGGGCTGGCGACTAGCGCCGAAGGCACAACAAACTCAGGGAGGCCTATGCCTAAGAACCTATACACACACACGCAGCTAACTCAATGCAAAAGTGCAGAGAAAAAGAAGAAAACAAGGTTCCACGCTACTATAAAAAGGGAACCAAACAAAAATGCATCGACCTCTAACAGTACAAGTACACAAAAATTAAAGCTGAAAGGGAAAGGGGCAAAAATACACACCCAACTAGAAAAGTGTCACAACCCAACAACAGGTGAAAAAGTAAAACAGTTGGAAGAGTCTCACTCCTGAATCCCAAGCTACAACCACCGCACGCGGTCCAAGCACCTCGTATCCTGAAGCTCCTCTGATGTCACGATCAACCTGTTCGTCGTCTGCAAGGGCACACCAAATGCGGGCAAAGCCCAAGCAGGGGTGAGTATAAGAATACTCAGTAGGATGCCCCAAAATCTCAAGAGAGCAGCAAGAGATGTACTGAAGAGGAGATCAGTAAGAGAGAACAAGGTACAACAAGAGTGAACAAAAAGAGTACAACTCCACCCAATAATAGATATGATCTCTCAAAGAAACCCAAACGATAGAGTAAGGGGATCTTCATCTCACAGCTCACACTAGGTATATGCCCATACATATACCCAGGGAAACCAGATATACTTGTATCCCAGACCTGTAGTATAGAGACAAGTTACACAGCCACATACCCACGCTAGGGATCTAGTTCGAAGATTTCCATGAAGTACTCATTCAGGGAGAACACACTTCTGAGTGGGAAAGATCACGATAGATAGAAGTACTCATTAAGGGAGACACACTCCCGAGTGAGAAAGATCACGATACACAGATGAAGATCACTGCCAGGGTCATGGCGGATACCGCGACTCATCTGAATTCACCAGCTAGGTGATTCACCAGCTAGGTAGAGGATCAACGCCCGGTAGAGTTGGTCACGTCAATGCCTGACTCTACCTAGGGTCAGTAATGGATAGAGGATCTCGCTCCAGGCCTCTCGGAGGGATGCCGACTCTATCACATAAAGTCATGCTGAAGGGATCATACTCCTGTAGAAGGAAACGATACCTGGCCTTCAGGGGAATGAGAATAAGGGGCACTAACCCAAACGAAATATGTCCAAGATACGGTGGGCAAGAAGATCAAGCCATGTACTGAAAAGTACACGACATGTAGGAAGGTTACACGTCGTGTCCTCTGACCCCGGGTACTACCCGTGTACAACGGCCCGTGTCACAAGGCTGGTCGTGTAAAACGCAACTACATAACATGTAGAAAGGATCACCCGTCGTGTCAATGTATCGGGGGTCTGCCCCGTGTACGCTGGCCATGTGCCCGTACACGGTCTCAACCCATGTACTTCAACCCGTGTAATCGATACACAGGGTGACCCATACAACCGGCCTGGTCTGGCCATGTGGTGGAGTACAGACTCCAAGGATAGGAAAACCATCTCAGAGGAAAACGAACCCGCACTCATGAGGTGGGGAGTCCCGTCTCTACTGGAGCAGAGGAGTAAGGAATACTCACGCCTTGAGTCATCAAGGGAGTAGTCATCCTAGCTCTCACTAAAAGAAACATCCTGGTTTTTCTCCTCAGGTTATCGGTCATACCTCAACCGCTACTAAGTTCCACAAGGAAGTAACCCGAAGGACCTCCATGTTATAAGGGTTCCAACTCGACAGACGATGCGTCAATCAGACGTCCGGTCTGTAAGTTATAGGCATTTTAGTGCCGATGGCCCGATTGGATTCAGGTACGATCCAACCTGATCACACTCCAACTTTCTCCGAAAGCCACGTAGAGTATCTCAAAAGGGCCGCCTCGTCCTATAGATTCTGACACGACAGACGGTGCATCAATCGGACGATCGGTCTGTAAGTTATTAGCATTTTAGTACCGAGTGCCCGGTTGGATTCAGGTTCGATCCAACCCGACTGTACTTCAAACGACACCGATTAACCAAACCGGTCACACCGTTGCGATCCATACGAAAAAACACACGAGATGGACTACTCATTTGTTCAAAACGGATAGCCGGTGAAAAAGTTGTATTTCGCCGTAACACGCGTGAACCGGGCCTTGTGGGACCCACGCATCGACCTCAACTTAAATATACATAATTGGTCTTGAAACATCCGTCTTAATTTCAGGGTTGCAACGTCATAGACGGTTCGTCATTCCGACACCGTATGAGGGAGATATGTTGGATACAAGATCCCGAAATAATAATATTATTATTATCATTGGGTGTTTCGTGGACCCGAGCCACGAATCAGAATTTAGTATCCAACATTAGACTTGAATCGACCGTATTAATGACAGGGTCACATCGGAACTGACGGCAAGTCAATTGGACGTCGCACACAAGAGTTATGACAGGTCGAAGATTTAATAATAATATTAAATCTATTAATTCACGAGCGTTTCGGGTACCCGATCCAAAAACCCGAAAAAGTCATCCAATATTGGACTCGGAATGTCCGTTTCTGAGTTAGGATCGCACTGCCGCAGACAGTTCATGAAACTGAAATTGCATGAATAAGTTGCGGACAAAAAGGTGCTTTATCCACAAAATTAATAATAACAATATTTTATTATTATTATTAAATATATTTTTTTTTTTCTAAACTCCCAAATCAATCAACGAATGTGGAGCCCCTTCATGCGCGCTGGAAACATTCACCTCTCCCTTAATTCTTCTCTTTTTTTTATTTCTTTTTATTTTATTTTCCAAATCACTTTCTCTCTCCAATTTATTTCCTCTCACGATTTTTTTGCAGCCCTTGTACACTAACGGGAACAAGCTGCACCTCCGCCGCACACGGCCAGACTGACTCCGCTGCGCGGCCTACTCACACCACCTACCCACGCTGCCACCTGATCTCGTCATCGGCCGAAGCCACCTGCCCCCGCTTGCTGCGCGCGCACCAGCCATGCAGGACCGCCCTGATCCGCCACGTCGCTCCTTTCGTGGGCGGTTGCATCTTCGTTTTAAGTCCAAAAAAATGTAACGATCACAGATCTTTGATCCTTGGGCCGAGATCTCCGTGTCCGTATGCCACGCTCAACAAAACATTGAGGTTTTAGCGCGCTTAATTATTTGGCGTGCCCAAGAATGCGTGGAGAACAAAATATGAAAGATCATGGTATATGTACGGATCGATGACCGCGTTTGTTTGGCCATCGTCGTTGAGAATCATGAACATGAGGAATTGACAAAAAGATATTTATCACAGTTCAAGATTTTCAATCTCAAGATAAAGAAGTAGAAAAAATTGATTCAACCCATTGTTTTTCGATCTGCAAATTAATTCATTTAATTCGCGTTCATCATGAAAATTCAACCGGGTAAAGAATTCATAAAGATAAATCCTACCTCAAGTTTGGATCGATCGTTGGTGAAGATCGCGCTCATCAAGATCTGCTCGGTGTTGACGAGGATCACCCTTGCACAAAGATGAGAAGAAGATGTTGCGTTCGTCGATCTTCGATTCGCTTGGATCCACGGCTTCGTTGTTCTTCATCCGTCGTTCATCAACGGGGATAGGAGGAGAGGAGAGGAAGGGAGGGTTTACCGTCGTTGACCAAAATGAATTATGAGACCAACCCCCTCTAAACAAAGAATTTATAACCTCTCACTAGGTTAAAAGAAATAAATTAAATAACTAAATAAACAATTATTTAATTATTTAATTATTCTCCAGTGATGACGCATATGTCAAACACCCGATGCGGACAAAGGTTATACCTTTCTTAGGGTAAAACCTATGTTATGAGATCATCGGTGGCCTCAGATTTTTCATCTGAGTCCATGTTCTAGAGATATTAAGGTTTGAGATATTAAATGAATAAATTAATAATTTAATTTATCCATTTAATACATCGCCAACGAGCGAGGGGTCCGAACATCCCGCGCCAACTTATTTTATGTCACTCCTAGGGGAAACACTGCGTTCCGGACCCAACCGTGGTCTCAGATTTCTGATCCGATCAACCGTTTAAGAGATATCCCGTTTTCATTAGTTAACCGCACGTGCGTAATATAAAAACACTTAACATTTTTATAAAATTAATTCCGGGCACACCAGGGCTCAGAATTGCACGTCGTCTCAGCGCCCTGCTTTGGAAATATTCTTAGAAATATTTCACAGTCTTATTAGGCCAAAAAATGGGTCTATACAATACCTTATACCTTGAGTTGTATTGTATTGTATTGCAGTGTATCATGTTTTGGCTGCTTTCATAGAAATAGTGACATGGTGCATTTTTATATATAACTGTTGGTTATCTTTTACTGCAGTTGTTCATTTCTAGTTCATATCGTTTACTGCTTCCGTTGTTGATTGTTATATTTCTTTTCAGCTGCGCTATACTTTGACAAATGAGGGAATAGTTTCCCCACTACCAGACATGGGCCCTCACTGCTAGTCGGCAGCTTCTGGCGTTTAGGAAAATGCGCTTGATGTCATGTGACCAACTGGGTTCGGGGCACCCGTTGAGTGACACCCGGATCCGAGACGTTACAAAGTGGTATCAGAGGGGTTCTTTTCTTTGACTTACTATTTGAGGCCTATAGTTAGGGATAAGACGAAAATGGTATTTGGTAATAAGCTGTGCCCGAGAGTAGCTAACCCGTGTACAGGGAAAAACCAATTTACCTTGTGTTGCAATTTTTCTGATTTTTCACTTTTACAGTTGATTTGATTTTCATCGTTGGGTGACACACTTGTGATTGTGCTGTTTATATTTTTATACTAGGTTCTATTTAGTTGCAACCCGATGAGATGAGGACATGTCATCTCATGCATCATTTAGGCACATGAGAAAATCACATGTCATGCATTCCTACTATGCCATGTAGGTGCATTATAGATTGCATGTTGTTGTGATAGTTGTTGTGCTAGAAAATCATGTTGTTGTGATAACTGCTTTGATAAATACCTGCTATTTGATAGGGTATGGTTATGTGAGGTATGGTAGAATGAACGCCAAACTTTGGTTTTTGAGGAGTATGAGCCCTCATTGACCGGAATTTGGTGACTCATTGACTGTTTACCATGTTATAACATGTATAAGATGCCAAAATTTGATTCACGGGGAGTATGGGCCCTCACGGATTGAAATTTGGCACTTAAATGTTGGTTTCAGTGTTTTTCTGGGCTCCGAAGAAGTTTCTGAGGCTTACTGTCCGGAAAAACCCAGAATACACGCCGTGTAATTATGATTACACGCCGTTTACTCTTCTGTTCGGGAAGAAAAGAGAAATTTTTAAGTACACACCGTGTACCGTATGTACACGCCGTTTAGTTTCTACCTGTGTCATAGGCCGTGTAGGCGGGAACATGGGATGGTAAAACCTTGAAGGCACACATCGTGTAGTTCTTATACATGCCGTGTTGTGTTGAACTTGTGTCTGTCGTGTAACTAACAACACGGGAAGAGAAATCTGACCATATACACGCCGTGTCAATGATGAACATGCCGTGTAGTTTGACCTGGGGATCCGGCCGTGTAACTAACAAACACGGGTCAGTGTTACCTCTTCTTAAACACGCCGTGTACCTGAGGTACACACCATGTAGTCTTGACCGGTGATAGACCGTGTAGACTTGACCGTGTGGCTGGGAAAACGGGATGGTGTACACGCCGTGTGCGGGTGTAACACGCCGTGTAGTGCCAGCCGAGTAGTCGGCCGTGTCACTAACAACACGGGTCGGTGTTATCTTTCCAAGTACACGTCGTATGCCTTAGGGACATGTCGTGTAGTTTTGTTTTAGCAGAGCCGTGTGGCTTAAGCCGTGTAGAAGGACTCGGGCAGGGAAGAAGGATTCAAGTACACGCCGTGTGTTAAGACAACACGCCGTGTAGTTGGGGTGTTACACGACTAGTTTTAGCTGGAGTACATGCCCATGTGATGGCTTGTGAGAACACGCCGTGTAGTATTTATACACACCGTGTAGTCAAGTTTTGTAAAACTTGAATGCTTCTCTTCTCATGTTCCCTTCTTGGCCTCCTAGTTTTCGGTCTTTGATAATCTTGATTTAAGACGTGTGTTGACCTTGTAGGGTCATGCCGCTGAGACGACCACGCGTTGTTCGCCAAGACAGCGGCAACGAGTATACTCCAAAGATGGTAGGCCATGGGCTACCGATGGAACCTCCAGCAGAGCCAGATGCGACGCCAGCCGTTATACCGGACACAGGCGTGGATGCGCAATTTCGTGAAGGATTCATGCGATTCATGCAGAACTTCCAGGGAGCACCGCCAGCTGCCACATCTATGGTAGAGCTGACTCGTATATTCCAACAGCACCATCCACCTACGTTTTCAGGGGATGACGGACCACAGGCTGCAAAGTCTTGGTCGGGTTCTATGCAGACTATTTTCGAGCATCTTGAGACGCCTCCAGGATGGAGGGTCAAGCTCGCTACATACATGCTGCGTGATTCCACCAAGAAGTGGTGAGATGTTACCACCCAGATCGAGCATCACTGAGACATGGCGTGAGAAGATTTTCAGGCAACTTTCTATGACTTCTTCTTCCTGGAGACGCTAAGGGCAGATCGAGCTCAAGAGTTCATGAATCTGCAGAAGGGCACCATGTCAGTGATGGATCATTCTGCCCGCTTCACCGAGCTTCAGCATTTTGCACCCGTTCTGGTGGGTGATGAGACGTTGAGGGCTAGATGCTTTGAGGATTGTCTTCGATATGACATTCGAGTGCTTGTGAACGTTTTTAGGTTGCCTACAGTGCATGCTATTATGAACTAGGCACTGATTACTGAGCGGAACCTTCGGGAAGAAAGTGGTGCAAGCCAGGGAGGTTCGACACCAGTTTCGGGTACTATTTATACCGGTAAGAGGAAGAGACAAATGGATTTCTCTCACAGTGGCCGTACTAGCCAGAAGAACTCTTTAGGTGTCCAGGTCATGTGCTACCAGTGTGGTAGAGAGGGGCACAAGAGACCTCAGTGTCCACGTGACCCAGTGGAGTGTCGAGCTTGTGGAAAGATGGGTCATCTCCAACGTTTTTTTAGGGTGTTCCACCAGTGGCTAGTGATAGGTGTTCTGTGCAGACTCCGCATGCGGGAGCAGGACCAGCATCTTCTTACCAGTCGGGAAACTGGAATACGTCAGGACGTGCAGGTAGAGGTGGTGGTCGTGGCTGTGGTAGCCAGACATCAGGATCTTAGAGATAGTAGGGCGGGTCAGCTCGGGGTAGCCAGGCTGTGTCATAGGGCCGCGGCACTGGGCAGACATATGCAGTGAAATAGACCCAACAGGAGTAGGATCTCGGACCTTCCACTGTTAGAGGTACTATTCTAGTAGCTTCTGTTTTATCTTCTGTACTTTTCGATACGGGTGCTACACATAGCTTTATATTTGTGCCCATTGTGGAGAGCCTTGGGCTCTATTTTTCTTATTCTTCTGATGTTATGATGCTAGACACTCCGTTGGGGACTAGAATGACTAGTGTGCGTCAGTGTAGGGAGTTCCCCTAGAGGTTGGTGGGTGTCACTTTCTATGGGACCTCTACGTCTTAGAGATGACGAACTATGATGTCATTATCAGGATGGACTGGTTGGTACCCTTTCGAGCCTTTGTAGATTGCTATCGTCACAGGGTGAGTTTCATGTCACCAGAGGGCGGAGAGTTTCTATACAAGGGTAAATGAGATGTCCAGGCGAGCCGAGCTGGACCCGAGCATCGTGGGTGAGGTGGTGTGACAGCCCAGATTGCGAGTTTATATCTGGATGATCAGGGAACTTTTCATAAGGATTTCCCTCCAGTGGTTGATCACTTCAGGGATGTCTTCCCGGATGACTTTTCAGGTCTTCCTCCAGAGCGAGAGGTGGATTTCTCTATTGAGCTAGTGCTAGGAGTAGCACCGATGTCCATTCCTCCTTATAGGATGGCTACACCAGAGTTGCAGGAGCTCAATAGGTAGTTAGAGGAGTTGCATACAAAGGGTTTCATCCGACCCAGTACTTCTCCTTAGGGTTCTCTAGTCCTGTTTGCGAAGAAGGCGGACGGTACCCTCAGACTTTGTGTGGATTATCGGAAGCTGAACCAGTTGACGGTCAAGAACTGATATCCCTTGCCAAGTATTGATGATATTTTTGATCAACTTCGAGGATCACGAGTGTTCTCAAAGATCGACTTGAGATCCAGATATCATCAATTACGCATTAGACCATCGGACATACCGCTTACAGCTTTTCAGAGCAGATATGATCTATACGAGTATTTGTTTATGCTGTTCGGACTCACGAATGCGCAAATAGTTTTCATGGATCTGATGAATCGTGTGTTCCATACTTATCTGGATTCTTTTGTGGCAGTCTTCGTGGACGATATCTTGATGTACTCTCACACTCGACACGACCATGCCACCCATCTTGAGATCGTACTGAGTACACTGAGAGAGCATCAACTATATGCTAAGCTCTAAAAGTGCCACTTCTGGATGGACCAGATTCACTTCTTGGGTCATATTATCTCAGAGGCAGGAGTTTCAATAGATCCAGAGAATGCGAAAGCAGTAGTTTCCTGGGAGCAGTATAAGAACGTGTTTGATATATGAAGTTTCTTGGGGATGGCTGGTTACTACAAGCACTTTATACAGGATTTCTCCCGCTTAGCAGCGCCGTTGACGAGTTTGACTAAGAGGGGTGTGAAGTTCATTTGGTCAGAAGCTTGCGAGACAACCTTTCAGGAGCTGAGGGAAGGTTGACATCAGCACCAGTCCTGATACTTCCAGAGCAAGGGAAGAGCTATGCAGTTTATTGTGATGCATCGGGTATTGGGCTGGGAGCAGTGTTGATACAAGACGATCGAGTAGTTGCGTACAGGTCTCAGCAGTTGAGGCCACATGAGAGGAATTACCCGACGCGTGATCTCGAGTTGGCCGTAGTTGTTCATGAATTACGCTGTTGGAGACATTATCTATTGGGAGAACATTTTGTGGTGTTTACGGACCACAAAAGTCTCAAATATATTTTTACTCAGCGTGACCTGAATTTGAGATAGCGAAGGTGGGTTGAATACCTTCAGTCCTTCGACTTTGAGCTTGCCTATACACCTGGTAAGGGTAACGCAGTTGCTGATCCACTGAGTAGGAGGACTCAGATACATGCAGTGCAGGAGGTCAGTGGTGAGTGACAACTTATGGATTTGTTCTCTGAGATGCATTTGGAGGTGCACGACAGTCAATGGAAAATCTATCTTTCTTCCTTAGCTGTGACTTCTACCCTCCTGGATAGAGTGAGGATGAGACAACTATCAGATTCGGAAGGCTTAGTTCTATGGGAGTCAGTGGCAAGTGAGGACTCTCCTCCTGGTTGGACGATAGGCGATGATGAGGTAATACGTATCCATGGACAAGTGTGGGTTCCAGGGGATATACGCGAGGAGTTGATGCAGGAGTTTCATGCTTCATCTTGGGCAGTGCATCCCAAAGTTACCAAAATGTACTGTGACTTGAGACGTCAGTATTGGTGGTCGGGTGTGAAGAGAGAGATCGCTGGTTTTTTTACTAGATGTTTCACTGTCAGAATGTGAAGGCGGAACATCAGAGGCCAGCCAGACTGTTATAGCAGTTACCCATTCCGGAGTGGAAATTGGATTATGTCGTGATGGATTTCGTGACTGGGTTGCCGAGGTCACCTTGAGGCAATGATGTCATGTGGGTTGTTGTGGACAGACTTACAAAGGTAGCTCACTTTTTTCCAATCAAGGAGACCTTCAGTGTTGACGAGCTCAGGAAGTTGTATATCCGAGAGGTAGTATGTCTACATGGGGTCCCTCGTTCTATCGTTTCAGATAGGGACGCCCGTTTTACGTCTCGAATTTGGCAGTGTTTTTAGATGGTACTGGGTACACAGGTGCTTATGAGCACAACTTATCACCCTCAGATCGATGGCCAGTCAAAGCGTACGATATTGGTGCTTGAGGACATATTGTGTGCATGCGTCCTACACTTTGGGGGCTCTTGGAAGAGTCACATACCCCTAGTTGAGTTTTCCTACAATAACAGTTTTCAGGAAACTATTGAGATGACACCTTACAAGGCTTTATATGGTAGGTCATGCCGATCACCTTTGTGCTGGATAGAGGCAAGTGATGTAGCTTTATTGGGACCACGTCTCATACAGAAGACTATAGAGCAGGTCCAGTTGATTCAGAAGCGGATGGCTACAACACAGTCTTGTCATAAATCTTATGTTGATCTCCGCATGCGACCCTTGGAGTTCGTGGTCGGGGATTAGGTTTTCTTGCGTGTTTCGCCGAGGTTGGGACACAGGCGGATTATGAGACAGGGTAAACTTTCACCGAGGTATGTGGGCCGTTTGAGATTCTGGAGAGAGTCGGGCCGGTTGCCTATCGTTTGCAGTTACCACAGAGGTATCGGGCCATGCACGACGTCTTCCATGTATCTCAGCTGCGCCGTTATCACTCAGACCCGTCTCACGTCTTTCAGCCTGAGGAGGTTGAGCTTTAGTATGATGCATCCTTTGAGGAGCATCCGATTCGGGAGTACAAAGGTTCTCTGAGGCCGGTCAGTTCCTCTCGTATGGATGCTATGGCAGCATGACCGAGTGCAGGATGAAACCTGGGAGTGGGAGACCGACGTATGTGCTCAGTGGCCAGAGTTGTTCACGGATTTATCTTCCCCACCCTTGGAAGGGCAATTCAAGGATGAATTTTTTTAAGGGGGAAAGTTTGTAAGAACCCGGTTCTTATTTTTGAGGTATGATTTTCTTCTTTTCCCCTTTCCTTAAGTGTTTTTGAGAAAATAATGAAAATGGGGAAAAATTCCAAATTTTGTGGGTACACGCCATGTACTTTTCCACACGCCATGTACTTTGGCTGTGTGGGACGAGTACACAGGGCGTGTAGGCCTGTCAGCGATGAACGGTGTAAAAACTGACTACACGCCGTGTACTAGGTATCACTAATAGAAATCCAGCATTTCCCAATGGTTTAGAACCGTTGGGAAAGGATGCAGAACCGTTGGTATATGTTATACCAATGGTTCTGCAAACCGTGGGGAAGTAAGCTGTTGGGAAAGGCTTTTCCCAACGGTTTACACAGAACCGTTGGGATAGGTCAGAAAAAATCAACCTATCCCAACGGTTCTGCCAAACCGTTGGGAAAGGCCTTTCCCAACGGTTTGGCCCGTTGGGAAATCAACAGACAATTTCCTTTCCCAACGGTTCCATGAACCGTTGGTAAAAACAACCCTGCAACAGGGTATCCCAACGGTTTCAAACTGTTGGGATAGGGTGTTTTTACCAACGGTTCCTTGAATCGTTGGTAAAACAGCTCCATAGAGCCTATGCCAACGGTTTTCAAACCGTTGGCATAGGCTTTGCTGTGCAAATTGCACAACAGCCTGCAATTTGCACAACAGGTCTGGTTTTTGGGCATTTTCATTTCAATTTTCAATCCAATTATGCCCTTGTTTTCAATTCATTTTTCAATCCAATTATTGTACCTGTAACACATATAATGCATACATATAGAGAACAAACCAACACATACAAATAATGAAAACCAACCAACCAACACATATAATGCATCCTGAAAATATACACATCCATAATTAAAGTAGAATTCATAACATAATTATAAACATACATAATTCATTTAGAATTCATTTTAAAATTTAGATGACAATTATATGTGGAATCCGAAATTCAATTCATAATTTGATCGGTTTTTTCTATACCATATATTTTTACCTCAAATGATGTCCATTTTAAACAAAATACATACACCTGAAGTGATACCGGCCACACCGCACCTCATATTGAGGCGGGGTTGACTCGTACACGTCACATTTGACCCATGGATTGTTGTGCTAAAGTATCGACACAATCCGAATACGTTTGGTCGGTTTTCCGTATGCCAGTTGATGTTTTTCACTTAAAATGACGTTCTTTTGAAACAAAAGACGGACACTATGAGTGGTTCCGACCACACCGAGTCTCCAATTGAGGCGGGGTTGATTCTTACACGTCACATATGACCCATGGATCGTTCTCCTGAAGTTTAAATGGAAACCGAATGCATTTGGTCGGTTTTCCGTATGTACTTAAAATGTTGTCCATTTTAAACAAAAGAGTGACACTTAGACTAATCCTGACCACACCGCGACTCAGATTCATCCCGGGTTGGATCGTACATGTCACATATGACCCATGGATCGTTGTGATAAATTATCAAAAGATTACGAATGCGTTTGGTCGGTTTTGTGTATGCCAGTTGTTCTTTTCATTTATAATCATGTCCATTTTAAACAAAAGAGACAGAGTTAGAGCGGTGTCGGCCACACCGCGTCTCGGATTAAGACGGGGTTGACTTGTACACGTCACATATGACCCATGGATCGTTGTGCTAAAGTATCTATAGAATACGAATGTGTTTGGTCGTTCTTCCGTATGTCAGTTGATGCCTTTCACTTAAAATGACATCCTTTTGAAACAAAAGACGGACACTTTGAGTGGTGTCAGCCGCACCGCATGTCGGATTGAAGCGGGGATGATTCATATACGTCACATAAGACCCATGGATCATTCTCCTAAAGTTTCAACGGAAACTGAATCCGTTTGGTCGTTTTTCCGTATGTACTTAAAATGGTGTCCATTTTAAACAAAAGAGAGTCACTTAGACTTATCCTGGCCACACCGCAACTCAGATTCATCCCGGGTTGGCTCTTACACGTCACATATGACCCATGGATTGTTGGGATAAATTATCAACAGATTCGGAATGCGTTTGGTCGGTTTTCCGTATGCCAGTTGATGTTTTTCACTTAAAATGACGTCCTTTTGAAACAAAAGACGGACACTTTGAGTGGTTCCGGCCACACCACGTCTCCGGATTGAGCTGAAACCACCGTGCAACATTCTAATTATTATTCGTGACGTGTACGCGCAGACGGCACGCCAATCGGACGTGCGGTTTGCGCGGTACGACTCAATATTCGTGTTTTAAGTGATGCGCGCGCTTCGTAAACGCGCGCGAGGGGGGGTCCAAAAGGCCGAACGAAGTCGGAATGGCCTGAAATCAGACGAAAAATACGGGTGAGTGATTTCTGAAGTGGTCGAGCAGACGGCACGTCAATCGGACGTGCCGTGTGCCCGCGGTGACCGACAACGCAGTTCTGGTGTCATAAACGGCCAAAACGGGCGTCAAACGGTCAAATTCATAGCGTACGACCTCGGATTGAGCTGAAACCACCGTGAAACATTCTAATTATTTTTTCGTGACATGTACGCGTAGACGTCACGTCAATCGGACGTGCGGTTTGCGCGTTACGGCTCAATATTCGTATTTTAAGTCATGCGCGCGCTTCGTAAACGCGCGTGAGGGGGGTCCAAATGGGCCAAACGAAGTCAGAATGGCCTGAAATCAGACGAAAAATATGGGTGAGTGATTTATGAAGTGGTCGAGTAGACGACACGTCAATCGGACGTGCCGTGTGCCCGCGGTGACCGACAACGCAGTTCTGGTGTCATAAACGACCAAAACGGGCGTCAAACGGTCAAATTCATAACGGACCACCTCGGATTAAGCTGAAACCACCGTGAAACATTCTCATTATTATTCGTGACGTGTACGCGCAGACGGCACGTCAATCGGACGTTCGGTTTGCGCGGTACGGCTCAATATTCGTGTTTTAAGTGATGCGCGCGCTTCGTAAACGCGCGTGAGGGTGGTCCAAACGGGCCGAACGATTTCGGAATGGCCTGAAATCAGACGAAAAATACGAGTGAGTGATTTATGAAGTGGTCGAGCAGACGACACGTCAATCGGACGTGCCGTGTGCCCGCGGTGACCGACAACACAGTTCTGGTGTCATAAACGGCCAAAACGGGCGTCAAACGGTCAAATTCATAGCGGACGACCTCGGATTGTCCTGAAAACACCGTGAAACATTCTAATTATTATTCGTGACGTGTACGTGCAAACGGCACGCCAATCGGACATGCGGTTTGCGCGGTACGGCTCAATATTCGTGTTTTAAGTGATGTGCGCGCTTCGTAAACGCACGTGAGGGGGGTCCAAACGGGCCGAACGAAGTCGGAATGGCCTGAAATTAGACGAAAAATACGGGTGAGTGATTTCTGAAGTGGTCGAGCAGACGGCACGTCAATCGGACGTGCCGTGTGCCCGCGGTGACCGACAACGCAGTTCTGGTGTCATAAACGGCCAAAACGGGCGTCAAACGGTCAAATTCATAGCGGACGACCTCAGATTGAGCTGAAACCACCGTGCAACATTCTAATTATTTTTCGTGACGTGTACGCGCAGACGGCACATCAATCGGACGTGTGGTTTGCGCGGTATGGCTCAATATTCGTATTTTAAGTGATGCGCGCGCTTCGTAAACGCGCGTGAGGGGGGTCCAAACGGGCCAAACGAAGTCGGAATGGCCTGAAATCATACGACAAATACGGGTGAGTGATTTATGAAGTGGTCGAGCAGACGACATGTCAATCGGACGTGCCGTGTGCCCGCGGTGACCGACAACGCAGTTCTGGTGTCATAAACGGCCAAAACGGACGTCAAACGGTCAAATTCATAGCGGACGACCTTGGATTGAGCTGAAACCACCGTGAAACATTCTCATTATTATTCGTGACGTGTACGCGCAGACGGAACGTCAATCGGACGTGCGGTTTGCGCGGTACGGCTCAATATTCGTGTTTTAAGTGATGCGCGCGCTTCGTAAACGCGCGTGAGGGTGGTCCAAACGGGCCGAACGATTTCGGAATGGCCTGAAATCAGACGACAAATACGGGTGAGTGATTTATGAAGTGGTCGAGCAGACGACACGTCAATCGGATGTTCCGTGGGCCCGCGGTGACCGACAACGCAGTTCTGGTGTCATAAACGGCCAAAACGGGCGTCCAACGGTCAAATTCATAGCGGACGACCTCGGGGGCTGTCCGGGGGGGGGGGGGGGGGCTATCCGGGGGGCTATCCGGGGTCCAGGGTGGAGGGTTGGGGGCTGTACGGGGGGCTGTCCAGGGGGCTGTCCGCGGGGGCTGTCCGGGGGGGCTGTCCGGTGGGTGTCCGGGGGGCTGTCCGGGGACCAAGGAGGAGGGTGGGGGGGCTGTGCGGGGTCTGTCCGAGGGGTGTTTGGGGGTTCTTCAGGGGGTTGTCCGGGGTTGTTCAAGGGGCTGTCCGGGGGCTGTTCAGGGGGTTGTTCAGGGGTTGTTCAGGGGTTGTTCAGGGGTTGTTCAGGGGGTTGTCCGGGGTTGTTCAGGGGGCTGTCCGGGGGGTGTTTGAGGGTTGTCCGGGGTCCAAGGGGGAGGGTGGGGGGGTTGTCCGAGGGGCTGTCCGGGGGGCTATCCGGGGTCCAGGGTGGAGGGTTGGGGGATGTACGGGGGGCTGTCCGGGGGGCTGTCTGCGGGGCTGTCCGGGGGGTGTTTGGGGGGTGTTCGGGGTCCAAGGGGGAGCGGGGTTGTCCAGGGTCCAAGAATGAGGGGGGTTGTCCAGGGAGTTCACAAACACACAACCACTAAAAGACAACAACATCCATAAAAACAGACAATATATAAAAATAACTCAACTCCAATACTATATTACGAGTCTAGATAAAACCAACAACTAGAATAGATTAAACATCAAATCTCAGTAATATAAGTCAAAAATGTAACGGATCAATATGTCCCACATCAGCATCACCATCACCATCATCATCATCATCACCCTCGTCATCGTCCTCCTCATCGTCCTCACCCTCCACAGCGCCTTCCTCCTCGCCTTCGCCCTCCTCCTCGCCCTCCTCATCTCCCTCCTCTTCCGCATCAGACTCCTCGCCATCATCATCTTCAAGCTGGACATCGGCCTGACCACCATTGGAACTGCCACCTGGTGCACCATATATAGAATGTATCGATGACATGTATTCATCAATCACTGGGCTGGCCTCTGCTGGAAGTGTTGGACATAGAACTTCAATAAATTTCATAAATTCACTGTTTGCCCTAGCAGACTGTTCTGCCGTCTCTGTGGCCCTTTTCTCAGCCTGTTCTGCCTGTGCCCTAACTTGCTGCAGCTCGGTGGCACTACAACTCGTACCTGAGGCAGGCCAATACCTCGTCGGGGCTATCCTAGGTCGGCAGCGTACTCTGCCAGAATGATCCTCTCCCAACACCTGATGTAAGTGATCAGATGGCCCAAAATTGTCTGCTTCTTGGGCATCAAGGGCCTCTAAAGCATCCTGTTACAAATATAAATATATTATTAAGTTACGAAATAGATATTAAAATATAAAATCAACAGATTAAAACTTACAATCTGCTGCTGAGTCGCTTCGTTGACAGCACTTCCATCCTTTTTTCGTCTACTCGAGCAAAATAGTTTTGCTCGAGGCACACGTCCTTCAATATTTTGTACTTGCCTCTACAATGACATTGAAAACAAAAGTTATATAAAAACTTTAGCAAATGATTAAATAATTGAGGAAACAAAATAAAATGTAAGTCGTAAAGAAAACTTATAAACAATTGTCATACCTGCTGCCTCTCATGATCCGGCATCGTCGTGCATCCTAGTGTATGGAGGTATTTTTTTGCATCAATGTTTTTTTTATTTTTTCCAGATGATTCCTAAATAAAATTCGATAATGCAAAGGATAATATTAATGCAAAACTTGAAAGTTATTATTTAAATACCTCAAATGTAATTCATACCTTAAACTGGGTACTCGTCCAATGAGTAATCATCTGACGATACTGCTCTATAGGACAATCATCCATGACTGGTACCGCCTCTAACTCAGTGCCAACTCTAGCACGCCAGCCAATATACAGCTCATGCTTGTAGGCTCTCCAAAGCTCGCCTAAATCCTTTAGACGTTCCAGTCGTGCACCCTCACCATCAGGAAAATTAAATCGAAGCTGAAATCAAAATATTAATTCATATAAATACAAAAATAATTCAAAGCATTAAATACAACAGATTTTTTTACCCATATCTCTGCCCAAGCTCTATCTTTGACCTCATGTGGAAAATGTCTCCACGACAGCGGGCTGACGGGAATGATGTCGGAGTATTTGGAAAGCGTCGCCAGAAAACTCCGACATTGCTGCCCTGTTTTCTCAACCATCTGATTGTCTTCATTATATTCCACCATAACCTGTGTGCGACGGTTCCACACCGAACGCATGCGTGTACGGCCCCGCCCCTGCCTCCTGTCAGTAGATGTATCTGTCATGAAAGAAAAACAAATATTTTATCAAAACATGTTATAATGAAAATAAATATTGCTATAAATTTTTTTTAGGGTTTTATAAATATACCTGCGCTAGTCTGATCAATGAGTGGCGCCGGATCCACAGAACCTGATGGAACACCCTCTGGTGGAACAGGAGTCGAAGACGATGGAATATAAAAGCTCGGAGAGACAGAAGTAGAAGGAAAAGAAGATGGAACAACTGTATGACCTGATGCTGACTGGGGAGTGGAAATCATCATGGGATGTGAAAATGATGGGGCAGAAGATGCAGAAGGTAGCGAAAATATGAGAGGCCTAAATACCCCGTGTGTCCCTAATGACACACCGGGATCAGAATGTGGGAAGGCTGAAATGTCAGTGGGAGGGGCAGGGTCTAGTCGGGTACGCGCAGCTCTACGTCCACCTCTGGTACGAACCCTCCTCATACCACCGGCCTGAGTACTAGGACCAGTACTAGGCTCCTCGTCGAATAACTGTCGACGTAATGGTGGATCCTACAAAAAAGTTTACAAAAAAAATTAATCACATGACATTATATATTCTGTAAATATATATATATATATATATATATATTTGAAATAAAGTACTCACTGTAGGCACTAATGGTGGAATGCCCATCTCCTCCATCCGACGATTGTTCTCCGCCATTTTTTTTCTCCGTCTCTCTTCAATTGGCTGCATTTCCTGCATTTGAAAACAAATATGTAATTAATTAGAAAAAGAAAATTAATGTGTAAAACAAAAAACTAAATATATGAGGGAATGAGGGGATTTATTGGTAATTTAGCTATCAATTGTTTTAGAAGAGCTTGAATTAATTTAATAAAACATACAAGTTGTAATTGTTGGGTCGTAGAGGATGGCAAGAGGGGGGTGAATTGCCTTTTCAGAAATAATTAACAATTTAAAACAATTATCAATGCAGCGGAAATAAAAAAAGGCAAGACACAATTTGATAACGAAGTTCGGCTTAATTCCCAAGCCTACGTCTCCGCTCCCAACAAGAACCATTGAGAGATTAATACGTCAGCTTGCTTTTTAATGGTTGTAGCAAGAAACCCACTAGCCGTTTTAAGGTAGGCTAGAACACCTTCGTACAACTTGCTTTTTTATTATGGTTGTAGCAAGAAACCCAATTGAAAGAAAGAATGGAAATGAGAGGTTTGTTTTAATCCAAACCCAATGAAGAACTAAACAAATAAAATAATACAAACACACGGAAGCCTTGAGCGCCAAAAGTGTGAGAGCAGCTGATGGAGAGGGAGCTCAAGCTTCAAGGATGGAAATGGATCTCAAGAGGCCTTGGAGATTTGTCGTTAGAGCGTCAAGACATCAAAATATATTTTTTGTTATGTTCCCAGCATCCATGGTTTCTTATTTATAGGAGAAATACCCATAAACACTTCAATATGGCCGTTGGAGGGCTTCCGGAGCCGTTGGGGGTCAAAAGTACAAGTCTGGTCAAAGCCCAACGGCTAGTTTGACTGGGCACACCGGCTGGCCGGTGGTGTCTCACCAGCTGGCTGGTGGTCCACCGGCTGGCCGGTGCTGAGCTCCCGGCTGGCTGGTGGTCCACCGGTTGGCCGGTGGCACCAGGCAGTGGGCAAGCCTACTGCCTGGGTCCTCCGGCTGGCCGGTGGGCAAGAACCGGTTGGCCGGTGACCATACCGGCAAGCCGGTGCGCTAGCACCGGCTGACCGGTGGATCTGGCAGAAAGCAATGCTTCTTCCAGAACCACCGGCTGGCCGGTGGGAATCCACCGGTTGGCCGGTGGACTCAGAGAGTCCACTATCAGCCTTCTTGGGCCAACTCCTGGGAAACCTTTTTCCTAGCATCAAAACACTTGAAAACAAGTTAGAACACGATGAGAGTGATTGTGATCATTAAAATCCAAGAGAGAGGGGTACAACAGTAATGTTCACCAAGTTAGAAATATTGTTTGATTTGGTTTGAATACAGTTCAATTCCAAATTAGAAAATGCAATTCAAATAAAACAGTAACCAATAAACATTGAAAATTCACATAACGGTCAAGTCAGCTAAAACATATTTGTGATCAATACTAAATAAATATGAATGTTACCAACCTTAACAACCCAACTCGAGGTAAACCAAAAGAATTGAGAACATGGATGAATGATTCTATATATTTCCAACCACAACTTCAGGTTCACAATCAACTCTGACAATTGAGCTATTAGAGTCATCAAAAGAAATAAATGGATTGGTTCCAATGGCAATAGGGACAGTGTCAATTCCATCATCAGCATCATCAAAAATATGTCTTGGAATTACTTCAACTATGACACCAAATTCAGGTTGAAGTTGATCTTTGACATAAAAAACTTGTTTAGCCATTGATGCCAACACATATGGTTCTTCGGTTGCAAGAGTGCGGGTCATATTAATTACTTGAAATCCACAATCATCAATAAATGTGCCATGTCTCGTCATCAAATCAAACCAATGGCATTTCATCATTGTGACTCGTCCATGAGAGTAATAATCCAATATTATTATTTTCTCAATGACTCCATAATAACCCACATTTTCAAGTCGTGGTCTACTATCTGATGCACTGGCATAACAATCTATTGTGGCAGTAACCATAATACCATCATGTTGTGTTCTCATGTTTTTGGCTCGTTCAGTGACAATAAATCTGTACCCATTGATAACAATTGATTTACAGTCACGAACCACGGTATTAGGACCAAAAGCCAAAGCTCTTATTTCCTCAGAGACAGAGTCAGCAGACAAACTCAATACCTGCAATATAAATGACAATTAAACTTAAGTAAATATTGAAATAATTAATTTAAACAGTAATATTTTTACCTTCAATTTTAACCAAGCAGAAAACTCTTTGCTATGCAAAGTCTCTCTCCTTCTCAAAGATAAAGAACGATGCTTCCTATTTATCATTGTTTTATGTTCCCTGTAGATAAAAAAATATGAATAGTTTAACAGATATATATGTAAGATATACATATTCAATTTTGTTACCTGATATAGTCATCGAACAAATCACAGTTGAACAAAACTGTGCGATGTGCCATCTCACGCTCTTCAAGGCTTAATGTCTTCAATGTATATGATCCAAGAATTCCTCCTGTTTGAGGAAGTGATGGAAAACTGGGTTCAATTTGCTCATATTGTTCTTCTTCATTTCTCATTGGTCTGTTCATTCTTGTAGTAAGATCAGACAAATACATTGAACAGAAATCCATACATTCTTGAGCTAAGTAACCGTTCACGATAGAACCTTCAGGATGATTCTTGTTTCGAACATAAGACTTTAATGTGAACATATTTCTTTCAGTTGGATACATCCAACGAAAAGAAACAGGTCCTCCGAGAAGTATTTCAGTTGGAATATGGACAGTCAGATGCAACATGCATGTGAAAAATGATGGGGGAAATATTTTCTCCAACTCACACAAAATTAATGGGGCATCTATCAACATTTTTTGCAAGAAAGACTTGGACAACTTCTTAGCACAAAGATCTCTAAACAAATGGCACAACCGAATAACACCCACCCTTACATTATTGGACAAAAGATGACAGATTGCTATTGGAAGCAACTCATGCAGTAGAACGTGATAATCATGAGTCTTCAAAGATTTTAGCTTCAACTCTCTTCTATTGAACCGTTTAGATATGTTGCTTGAATAGCCATCAGGAACTCTAATAGTCTCTAATACTTCCAAAAATTGTTTTTTTTTCAGTAGGTGTCATCACATAAGAAGCACATGGAAGTTGCCATTTATTTTCACTGATACGCACAGGATGCAATTCTGGTCTGATTCCCGAATCCACCAAGTCACGTCGAGATCGTAAATCATCTTTTGTCTTCCCCTTGACATTTAGAAGAACTGAAAGCAACATTTCACATATATTCTTTTCAATATGCATTACGTCTAAGCAATTACGTAGAAAATTGGTTGACCAATAAGGCAAATCAAAAAAGATACTCCTCTTCCTCCAATTGTAACAGGTTTCTGTGGAAACATTCTTTCTCTTTCCAGATTTCATTTGACCATTCCCGAACGAAAAACTGAAATCTTTCAATTCATTAAGCACATCAGTTCCAGACATACGCTGAGGTGGATCATCGGTCTCTATAGTATTATCAAATCTTCGACGATTCATTCTATATGGATGATCCTTTGGAAAAAATCATCGATGTCCCATAAAACTGAAACTACAACGATGTTTCAGTCTTCTGGATCGTGTATTCTTCATACAAACTGGACATGACAGTTTTCCCTTCGTGCTCCATCCAGACATCATTGCATAAGCCGGAAAATCATTGATCGTCCACATAAGCGCAGCACGCATCTGAAATATGTCTTTCGAACATGCATCGTATGTGCGCACACCCATATCCCAAAGAAGTTTCAACTCTTTTATTAAAGGTTGCATGTATACATCAATATCAATGCCGGGATCAGAAGGACTAGATATGAGTATACTCATGAAAGTGAAAGATTTTTTCATACACAACCATGGGAGAAGATTATAAATGTGTATAAAAATTGGCCATGTGCTGTGCGAAGTAAGCATCTGCCCAAACGGATTAAAACCATCGCATGAAAGACCCAGCCTCACATTACGCACGTCAGCTGCAAAATCAGGATGTCGAGCATCAAATCTCTGCCATGCAAATCCATCTGCAGGATGAACCAACTCATCATTAGTCTTCTTTCTCTCGGTATCATGCCATCTCATTTTTATTGATATG
Source organism: Viscum album (assembly GCA_963277665.1). NCBI lineage: Eukaryota > Viridiplantae > Streptophyta > Magnoliopsida > Santalales > Viscaceae > Viscum > Viscum album. Next base: position 1,422,872,721 of record OY728156.1, on the reverse strand, counting down.
TCATCAGACATAAAAAGATTCTGGAGTCTGGGGATCAATGGAAAATGCCACATTACTTTCTGTGGAACGCGGGATGGTGTTCCATCAGATTTTGACTTCCAGCGGGATGTGCCACATTTTATACATTTATTTCGTTCAGCGGTTTCTTCCCAGAATAAACTGCAATCTTTCGGGCAAGCATGAATTTTGTTTCTGGAAAATCCAAGTTCTTCAACTAACTTCCATGCCATATAGTGGTTTGAGGGAATATCTGCATCATCTGGAAGTAAATCCTTCAAGAGGGTAAGAATGTAATCGATTGCTGTATTAGAAATCCCATACATAGTTTTTCCATGAAACAATCGGATTAAAAATTCCAGCTTTTTCATTTTATCGCATTGTCGATATACTGGAGTCGTGGCAGCATCATTCAATTTTTTCACCCTATCAATATCATCATTTTCACTAGATGCATCAGTTGTCCTCATATCGATGTCTTCTTGAGTCGAAATCCTTTATTTTTCATGATGACGAATAAACGGAAACCGATCATCTAACAAATTCTCCATTCCAGTCCTTTCATTTCGATCATCACCAATTTGAGATTTCATTTTCTCCCCATTGTGATACCACACAAAGTAGTTTGCTTGAAAACCATTTTTGGTTATGTGGTAGCTGACTTCTTCACGACTCAACCAAGGTCTACCAACACAATTGGAACATGGGCAGTGTATGCGACCACTATCTGAAGCATTGTGAAATGCAAAATCTATAAAGCTCTCCAAATTGTTTTGAAAATCGCTTGAGATACGATCGGTTTCATACATCCAACTTCTGTCCATTCTGTAAAAAGAATTCATATAAGTCATTTTGTCATAAACAATTCAAAAGGATTGAACTTTAATAGAAAATACATTTAAGTAAACGATAAAGGAAGAAAATAATCATGGTATCAACTACACATGTGAAAAAAACATACTAATGTGTTATTGAAAAAATGTAAAACCAACAAGAACTTAATGTGTTATCACATTAGAGCATGCCTCATCCCATAACCATATTAGTAGGGTATCCTCATATGGGATTTACCTTTTTGAATTAATATGCACTTCCTCACCAGGTACCTGAGTAGATTTCATAGATATAATCATCTCACATCCTGTAAGGCTTCCATTATGTATGATCTGCAGAATAATTTGAGTGATCATGAATCATGCATGGGATCTTCCCATGATCACTATAGATTATGAGAAGGAATTATGATAGGTCACGTGAAGAACATCAAACACATATTTTAGATAATTTGAGACATAATATAATAAAATAATGTATAAATCTATGGAATTTGGGATAAAAGGTGGGTTGTCCACGGGGGTCGATGATGTTCGGACGGGGGGTTCGTGAGAGCACGGCCACCCCCTGTGGCCAGCCCACCCACCCCCCCTGGACAGCCCGTACCCCCCCGGGATAGCCCCGCCCACTCTCCCAAACAGCCCACACCCCCTCCCCTGCAACCCCACCACCACCACCTAGACATACCAACCCCCCTGGACACCCCACACACCCCTCCCCCACCAGGACACCCCACCCAGACCCCCAAGACAGCCCACACCCCCTGGACAGCCCCGCCCACCCCCGTGGACAGCCTTTCCCACCCCGTGGACAGCCCCGCCCACCCCCGTGGACAACCCACCCACCCCCGTGGACGCCCCCTACCCCCTAGACAGCCCAACCACCCCCGTGGACAGCCCACCCACCCCCCTCGACACCCCTTCTCCCTATGGACAGCCCCCCACCCCCTTGGATAGCCCGCCCACCCCCCTGGACACCCCTACCCCCTGTGGCCAGCCCACCCACCCCCCCTGGACAGCCCGCCCACGCCTCCTTGACAGCCCGACCACCCCCGTGGATAGCCCGTCCACCCTTGTGGACAGCCCGCCCACCCCCGTACCCCCCCTGGATAGCCCCGCCCACCCTCCCAAACAGCCCACACCCCCCTTCCCTGCAACCCCACCACCACCACCTAGACATACCACCCCACCTGGACACCCCACACACCCCTCCCCCACCAGGACACCCCACCCAGACCCCCAGGACAGCCCACACCCCCTGGACAGCCCCGCCCACCCCCATGGACACCCCCTACCCCCTAGACAGCCCAACCACCCCCGTGGACAGCCCACCCACCCCCCTCGACACCCCTTCTCCCTATGGACAGCCCCCCACCCCCTTGGATAGCCCGCCCACCCCCCTAGACACCCCTACCCCCCGTGGCCAGCCCACCCACCCCCCCCTGGACAGCCCGCCCACCCCTCCTTGACAGCCCGACCACCCCCGTGGACAGCCCGTCCACCCTTGTGGACAACCCGCCCACCCCCATACCCCCTGGACACCCCGTACCCCCCCTGGATATCCCCTCCCACCCTCCCAAACAGCCCACACCCCCTCCCCTGCAACCCCACCACCACCACCTAGACATACCACCCCCTGGACACCCCACACACCCCTCCCCCACCAGGACACCCCACCCAGACCCCCAGGATAGCCCACACCCCCTAGACAGCACCGCCCACCCCGTGGACAACCTTTCCCACCCCCGTGGACACCCCCGCCCACCCCCGTGGACAACCCACCCACCCCCATGGACACCCCCTACCCCCACAATCCATTATCCAAAACATATCAAATTGGTTTGAACACAATCCATAATTCCCAAAATCCATTATCCAAAACATGTAAACGTCCCAACTCTGATTTACATGTTTTGAACACTCTCCTTCCAAACATAGAATACAATAACATTAAAGAAGTCTTCACAAACACAAACAATATCCTATTTAGATATTAATTTCAATAATCAATTAAACCACCAACACCTCGAAAAAATCTATTCATTAAAACAACCACAACAATATGGTTGAGATCAAATTTTACCTATTCGTATTGGGTGTACCTGTTGGGATGGGGGGTGCTGGTGTTCGGATTCGCGAGAGCAGTGGAGTCGGATGGGGTTCGCGAGAGCACCTGAGCGAATAGATTAGGGCTCTGTCCGAATGGGGAGAGGAGATCGCGATCTGCAATTTGGGGGAAACCTTTTCCAACGGTTTATAAAAACCGTTGGCAAAGGCACACATTTCCCAACGGTTCACTGGAACCGTTGGGAAATGTGTGAGTTTAGCACCCCTTTCCCAACGGTTCCAGTGAACCGTTGGGAAATGTGTGATTTTAGCACCCTTTCCCAACGGTTCCAGTGAACCGTTGGGAAAGGGTCCACCGAAATTCTCAAAGGCTCACTATACCAACGGTTTAAGCAAACCGTTGGTATACTGCCATTGGGAAAAGACTAAATTCCAGTAGTGTATTTACACGTCGTGTAATCATTCGGTAGGTTAACAGTAAGGCGGTGGAGGCAACTGCCAGCTGAGTGACAATACACATCGTGTATTTAGGAATACACGCCATGTACTCATGTCGACAGATGAACAGTGCCACGGTGGAAAGAAGCTGCCAGAGGAACAGTTAAAAAAATGAAAATTACACGCCGTGTACTTGAGAGTACACGCCGTGTAGTCTGTTTTTTTGCTTAAAATGGGCATTAGCCTCCTCATTTGGTAGAGGAGACAGTGGGTTCGTTTGGAGCACGGAGGAGATGGTCAGACCTTGGAGGATCTCCTGACCACACACCGGGAACCCGATTCCTACGTCGTCGATCTCCTTTGAACCGCACGGGTAAGCCCTTCCTTCTCCTTGAGTATTTCTTACCAATTCTTTCCTGAGGGAAAGTTATTTTAGGTTGAATGTGTGAGCATTTATCCCAAATCTACGTCGTTCTTGGGCGTTTTTGGAAGCGCCTTTCACGTATACCGATCAGAGACGATCGAGGTAGGTGGTCTGGTGTTTATTTCCAACTGTTGAGTTGATTTTGTGTATCGTTGTGCTAACAACCCATGTTTGGGGTGTCTTATGGCTGTGGCCTTTGCTGAAAGATATCTAGAATTGCATAGATAATTTGTTGATAAATTAAAACTACTGCTTGGGATCACTGCTTGGATCCAGGACCACCCCGAGGGTGCGTTCCTCTGTTTAGCCGTTTAACCAGGATACCCGAGGGTATGCCATGATTATATTGTGCATTACATTTTCTTGAGATAAGGTTATATAAATTTCTTGTTTATGCTTTGGGCTTGGCTCGGTTCCTTGCGCCTGAGGGCAGTGTTCTATTTATCCTGAGGGTAGTGTTTTGCTTAGCCTGTGGGAAGTGTTTGGTTAGCCTGAGGGTAAACTTTGTTTATTCCCGTGGGCAGTAGTTTCTGTGCCTGAGGGCCATATCTCGTACGCATGTAGACAATATTCATTATGCCTGTGGGCAGACACCTACGAGTTTCGATTCTGATTACCTGAGGGTAAGGATTGTATGTCTGAGGACAGTGTTATCATGAATATTCACCGTGGTGATTTCCATATGTTATACCTTCCCAGTTAAAGCACATGCTTGACATGGTTAAATGAATATTAAAATGGCAATATAACTGGTTGAGTTAGTTACTTTTGAGTACTACTTAGTTTATTGCATTTACTTTTGCACACTGCTGTTGCACATTTTCACTGGCAGTTGGGCACGAGCCTTTGGTGAGTGCCTACTGGGATTTATTTCTCACACCCTGTTTGGGTCATTTCTTTGGCCCAAACAGACTATATTACTGCAGGCGTTGACAGGGGAAAGGTTCCCTATACTGGTATATGATCGTAGCATATGAGTAGGAGAGCATGAGACCGAGATTAGGCTTGCGATGTTGTTGCATTCTGTTTGCTCTACTTTGTTTTGTTTGGTTGTACCTTGTACCTTGAGTTGTATTGTATTGTATTGCAGTGTATCCTTTTTTGGTTGTTTTCATAGAAATATTGACATGATACATTTTTATATATAACTATTGGTTATCTTTTACTGCATTTGTTCATTTCTAGTTCATATCGTTTACTGCTTCTGCTGTTGATTATTATATTTCTTTTCCGCTGCGCTACACTTTGAAAAATGAGGGCATAGTTTCCCCACTATCAGACTTGGGCCCTCGCTGCTAGTTGACAGCCTCTAGCATTTGAGAAAATGCGCTTGAGGTCATGTGACCAACTGGGTTCGGGGCACCCGTTAAGTGACACCCGGATCTGGGACGTTACAATATGATATATCAATCATGTCGTGAAGGTATGCATCGTGCCACAACATGTTTAATGGAGGAGATAAAAGTGGAAGCATTGATATGTACCCTGTTGAATCACATCATGTCACCAGTCATCACATAGTGATATTTGATTGCCTATAAGTAGATGGTTTTTTGAGTTTATTGGGGATTTTTGGGCTTGAACCAAAATTATTTCAGTTTTATAATTATTTCGGGTTTCCTTAATTATTTTATGATTTCTTCAATTCCACTACTTTACTTTGGAGATTGTAACCATTAATTCAAGTAAGTTTCTCCTGTTTTTTTCACTTTTAGTTTAGTTCTGCTTCTTGCTAGATCACTTCTTAGGATGACTCATTCATGATTGATGGATCTTTCCTAAATCATACATGGATAGTTCTCTTTAGGGGTGAGTGAGTAAACATCAGTGTTGATCCCATTCATGGAAATCCATTTTGATGAGGAAATTTTTCACATGACTCCAGTCAAGAGAAGTGTGAAGATAAGAACCCCAAATCAATTGAGAAGATTGGGATATTAATAGTAGTTCATATTTTTTTCTATAAGAGTTGAACTTAATGCATCTAGGGTAGTGGATTTCTCTGACTAAGATATTTTTACTGGCTTAGGTAGAATCAATGAACTTGACCATAAGAAGTTGGTAACTTAAAAATTACTTTCCAACCAATCAATTCGATTAATCCATGAGCGAGAAAGGTAATATCTTCTAAAATCATCTTTTGAAATTGATCATGAACCCCTATATTAGTCAATTGATTTCACATTTTCTAGTTAAGTTTCAATTATGTTGGATCCAAACTTTAGTAGATAATTGAGTTAACAACAGAATTTATCAAATCTCAATGATCACACTAGCTCCTCATGGGAAGACTTCATATTCCAATATTCTATGATTTCATTATCAGTGAATGATCGAGCATTTTATAAATTTCTAAACTTCTGTAAGGCCATCATAACTAACAATGCTAGAGAATGTGTCAATGTGTACTTATGAGTGTGTGCATACCTTCATGTGTGTGGGTGTGTTTTCATTTTTGGATGTGTGAGTGCATTTACTTGTGTGTGTGTGTGTGTCTTCGTGAGTGTGAGAGTGTGTGTATCCTTGTGTGTACATGCACACACCTTTGTGAGTGTTAGTGTGTGTGTCACTAGTGGAATATGGGTTTTCAACATCTACTATATAATGCCAGTTATTGAAAAATGATGTGATAATTTTTTTTGACATCAGTTAAAAAAATTAACCTATGTAATAACTCCAGTTGGTAGGTTTTCCACATCGGTTATAACCAATGTAGAAAACATATTTTCTACATTGATTATGATATAACCGACATAGAAAACCTTAAAAAATGGTAAAGCATTGATCCTTTTTTTAGATGTGCCTTCGATTTCACCCATGATGGACCCCGATTTTTTTCCCGAACCTCTCTCATTCATCAATCTCTTTCATTATTCATTGCCATCATCATTATTGTCACCTCTCTTACTCCTCGTTTTCAATTCCTTCATCATCACTGTCGTCTTTTCTTTCACCTTCTCATTCATCATCATCCTCTACCGTCACTTCTCTCTGATATTTCTTCACAGCTTGTATTCATAGTTACTATTTTTTGTGCATATAAGGTTTGTTTAATTTAACGAATGGGTTTTTGGATTTTTGTTTGATCAAATGATTATTTGATGAATGCGTGTTATAAATCATGATAATTTACCGATTAATGTGTGTTTAAGGTATGTTTAATTGGTGTTATATTTGATTGAATGATTATTTAATGGGTGTCACAATATCTAAGGTATGTTTGATTTGATTGAATGATTATTTTATGAATGAGTGTCTTGTAAATCATGAATTGTTTTTTAACAACATCCAAATTATGTTTAATTTACTAATTAATTTTTTCCATGGCATGTAAGATATGTTTAATTTACTAAATGGGTGTTTTGAGTTTTTAAGATATGTTTTTTTCTTTCATTGTGAATGGATGTTTTGGATTTTTAATACATCCAATGATTATGTAATAGGTTGTATAATGATTTACCTATTAAGTTGCTCATTCCCTTCCAATGATCATGTATAAACTATTTTATTGTTTTAATATTTGGTTAACTATCTCAATTCAAGTCCTAAAATCAAACTTATTTTTCTCACATTGTTATCCTTCAGAAAAACTAAATTTATTCTACTTCACATGACTTGGTTAAATTATATTGAAACATAATCTCATATAGTGGCACTCTAAAAATCATGTCTTCATTTATGTTATGATATTAATATAACAACTCATTATTTAGCTCTAATAAATATAGTGCAGGGCATCCCTTTCTAAACAGCAATACTCTATTATCATTATTATTAAACTTTGAAATGTTTTCATCTATCACAACTTTTGTAATCTCGTGTTTTCTCACTCTCCAATATTATATATTATGTGTGGAATATTTTTTTAATGTTTACGTTTAACAATAATAAAGGACATTGTAAAACTATTTCACTTAGTGCATCACACTATAACAATCCGATTTTTTATTTTCTTGTATTTTCTATTATACATATATTTTTTTTATCAATTATTATATTTTAATTTAAAAATATGTGTGAAGATTCCAATTATATATGTTAAAACTAAAAAAATCTAGACATTCAAAAAACATTCGGCCATTTATATTATGACATTTCTTTGTTTTTTTGTTATTTATAAAAAAATTGAAATTCAATTTTAATACACATCAGATTATATTCAATGCTTGAAATTTGTAATATCTGATAATGATTCATAGTTGGATTAATTCAAGGTGAACTAGCAATGAATATGAGGAAATATTTGATACTTTTTTGGAATTTTCCAAACAAAATTTCCAAAAAAATGACCTATTTTTTCTACCCATGTTTGAAATGTTTAAATATGACAAAGTTGAAAAGCATAGCAATCAACAATCATTTAATTTTTCATTGTTTTAATCTGAGTTACAGTCCTTGGATTTGATATGGTGAAATTGGGAAAAATTCAAGATTTATTGATAATGGAAATTTTCAAGATGATAAATCTGATCAAATAGAAGAAACGATTCATGATATTGGAGTAGAAGAAATTGAGAAAGCGTAGACGATCAAGCGTCTATATGGCGATTTTGAAAAACCATTGTATCCAGGTTGTACGAAATTTACAGTTTTATCAACGATGTTAAGATTGATTAAATTGAAGGACATAAATGGATGGAGTGGCAAGAGTTTTATAGATTTGCTATAACATTTGAAAAACATAATTTTTGAAGACAGTGATCTTCCAGATTCACATTATAATGTGAAGAAAATAGTATGCCCAATGAGTTTGGGGTGAAAGAAGGTACATGCATGCCCAAATGATTCTGTGTTATATAGGAAGAAATGTGAAAAGTCTTTCAGAATGTCCTAAATGTGGGACATCACAATATAAGTTGAAAGAATAATCACATATTGATTTAACAATTACCAAGACTCCTAAGACAATTTAATATCTTCCTATAATTCTTCATTTAAAGTGTTTATTTTCAAATTCAAATGATGCAAAAAGTTTAAGATGACATGAAAATGAGTGAATATCTGATGGAAAATTACGTTATCCAACTAATTGTCCATAGTGGAAGAAAATTGATCAATAGTTTCCTACATTTGAAAATGAAGTTAGAAATCTAAGACTTGGACTGTTCAAATATGGAATGAATCCATATCAGATCCTTAGTAGCAAACATAGTTCATGGCCCATTTTATTAGTAATTTATAACTTATCTCCTAAATTTTGTATGAAGATAAAATATATCATATTGAGTTTAATGATTTCCAAACCAAAATAGCATGGAAATGATATTGATGTTTTCTTATCTCCATTAATTAATGATTTGAAACTTTTATTGGAGGAAGGTGTCAGAGTGTATGATTCTTATAAAATGGAATAATTTTGACTACATACAATGATTATGTTCACTATAAACAACTTCCCAACATATGAAAAATTTTCTAGATACGGTGTTAAGAAGCATAAATCTTGTATAATTTTCAAAGAAAGGACTTTATATTATCAAATACAACTTGGGAGAAAAACAGTATACATGGGTCATCGAAGGTTTTTTTTCTATGGACCACTCTTATCTAAGATTAAAACAGGCATTCAATGACTCACAAAAATTTGATATTTCTCCAAAACCTTTTCCAACCGATCATTATTTTGAGAGAGTGAAAAACATTGATGTCACATTTGGAAAGACACGTAATTCTTGTATTAATAGAAAAATATGGAAGAAATGGTTGATATTTTTTGAGCTTCCATATTAGAGATATCATGAGATCAAATATAACATTGATGTCATGCATGTTGAGAAGAATACATGTGACATTTTGATTGTAACATTGTTAGATATTAAAGGCGATACCAAGGATGGGTTGAATACAAGATTGAACTTATTGTGAATGAGAATACATTTGGAGTTAGTTCCCACTCCTAATGGAAGATGAACATACCTACCACTGACTTGTCATACATTATCCAAGAGGGATAAAATTGGTTTTTTCCCATGCCACCATTGTATCAAAGTGTCACAGGGTTATTCTTCAAATGTAAAAAATTTTGTGTCACTAAAATATTTGAAGTTATCAGGCATGAAACCTCACGATTTTCATGTCATGATGAAACAACTCATACTAGTCGCATTGTGTAGAATACTACTCATTAATATCATAATGACTATCATGAACATATATTATTTTTTCAATTCTATTTGTAACAAAGTGATTGATCTGAGTTCATTGACAAATTTGGAGAACGATGCAATTTCTATACTTTGTCAACTGAAAATGTATTTTCCTCCATCATTTTTTGATATCATGGTGAATTTAATGGTTTATTTGGTGTGAGAAATAAAGTGTTGTGGTCCTATATATCTATCTTGGATGTATTTGTAACACCCTTGGACAAGTGAGATATAAGAAAAGGCTAAATGTTACTACTCATGTCAACAAGGTGTACCTTTATTTTTGGGAGCCTATCTGATTAGAACTTCACAGTTAAGCGAGCTTTGCCTAAAGTAGTGTCGAGATGGGTAACCTCCTGGGCGGTTTCCTTGGGTGTGTGTTAGTGAGTATAAAGCACACCGAAAGAACACGTGTTGGCTTGTGTGAACAATCATTAGTCTGATAAGTGGACCTGATGGGTAATAGCCTATGATGTGCTAAGAAGAAAAACATGGTATTACAGAGACCTCTGGAGTCAGTTGACTAGGTTCATAGCCTAGGGAGTTTAGATTGTGAAAAATAATATCAGAATCAACACCCAACCTGAAAGTGCAAATGCATTGCCTAAGTTTGAGGTGTGGGGTCCACAATAAGGGCGTTGTGCTTTAATGTGGGGGAGATTGTAACACCCCTAAAAAAGTGAGACTTAAAAGACTAAATGTCACTATTCATGTCAACACAGTGCACCTTTCTTTTCGGAAGACTACCTGATTGGAACTACATAGTTAAGCGAGCTTGGCCAGAAGTATTGTTAAGATGGGTGACCTCTTGGGAGGTTTTCCAGAGTGTGTGCTAGTGAAGACAAATCACACTAAAAGAACATGTGTTGGTCTGTGGGGATAGTCATTAGTATGATAAGTGACCCCGATGGGTAATAGTCTGTGGTGTGCTAGGAAGAAAACCAAGGTATTATAGGAGACCCATGAGGCCAGTTGACTAGGTTTATGACATGGGGAGTTCGGGTCATGACAACATCCTTTTGAAAGGTATATAAAGATATTGAAGATATATGTTAAGAATCCATATCGACCAGAAGCTTCCATTGTTAAGAAGTATATATTTGATGAGGTTGAAGAGTTTTGTACAAACTACTTTTCTATAGTGGAGCACATCAGTTTTCTTACATTTTTTCATGAACAATTCAGTTTTGGGGGAAAAGGGATCCATAGCTTAAAAGTAAAATCATTGATAGATGAACAAATAAAGCAAGTACATTTATATATCTTTAATAACATAGATGATGTTCATTCTTATATAACTTTGTATATTGATGTGTTAAAACAACGTTAGCTATTGATTGAGCATAAAAAAACTTTTTTTCCATGGTTTAAAGAGACGTTGAATGACAGATCAGATGCATCAGAAACATTGAGATGACTAACGGGTGGTCCAAGTTTAAATTTGATAACATGGTCTAGGTATGACATTAATGACTATACATTTTATACAAAATATTAAGACAATAGAAGTGCATTTCAGAATAGTAGTGTATTGTTGTTCGTAGAAGTACTACATTTTTCAAGTGCAAAAGATAAAAACTCAATCTGTACTTCAAGTGTAAATTACATAGTTATTAAAGAAATATAAAAGATTGATTACATTAAATTTTGAGTTCAAGAGTTTAAATGAAAATGAGTTATCGGCAACGACAGTGTTAAACATGATGAATTTGGTATGCCACTAGTAAATATGAATAGATTGGAATGCACAGTTGATCCTTTTATCATAGAAACACATGTGAAACAAATTTTATATGTTCTTGATCCATCAAATGTGCAATAGTATGTCGTTCTGCAAGGAAAAAAATAGTATTTTGGTGATGAAAATCTTGAAGATGATGATTTATGTGATATTTTCACTTCCATGGAAAGATTATCACATAATATTGATGACCACGTCATAGGCATTGTTTGCGTCATACAAAACAATCACAAGAAAGAAATATGAGAATAAAATCCTTTAGTAATCTCCTAATATTACAGGTAACATATATTTGTTTCTTGTTTACCTTTTTAAATTCCATAAAATGTTAGATATATTAGTTTTAATTTTTTTACTTAAAACAAATATTTTAAAAAATATGATAAATTGTTTGTTTAGATTAGTTTAGGCTTATTTGTATCATTTTTTAATTATTCAACTTTATATGCAACTGTTGGACTTGCATAGATTTTTACTTAAGATTTGTTTTCTTTTGCCTATGCCATTTTACGTTTCATAAATATTATCGGTATTTTTTTATCATTTTTAATTACTAATGAATAAGATAGAGTTTGTTTTGTTTAGTTTAGTTTTGTTTGTATCATTTTCCAATTGTTATTAAAATTTATATGTAATAGCTAGATTTATATAATCTTTTACAGTTTTTTTGTCTATTTCATTTGATGTCACATAAATTTGTTAATATTTTTTAACATTCTTGTTAACCACTCTAACAAATGTGATAAAGAGTGGTTTATTTTGTATAATATTGTTTTGTCTGTATCATTTCAAAATTGATATTCAAATTTATATGTAACAATTGAATTTGTATAATCTTTTACTTAAGTTTTGTTTTCCCCTGTCTATATCATTTCATCTCTCATTAACGTTGTCAACACTTTTTAGCATTTTACTTAACTACTTTAACAAATATGAATAAAAATGTGTTTAGTTTAGTTTAGTTTTTGTTGGATCATTTTTCGTTTTTCATTTAATTTTATATATAACAATTGGATTTGTATATTTTTTTACTAATTGTTTGTTAATTTGATTAGTAAAATAATTTCATATCAAATAGCTGAGTCACCTCGAGCTTCTGGTGAGGACCATACACATACTTTTGATGAGGAGCCTCCTCATCCTTTTGCACATGAGCATTATACTTCCACAGGGCAGATAAGGCTTCCCGGGTTGGTCAACGTGGTAGTACACATTTACTAAAATTATCAATTTTCCATAGTCAGGACCAGAGGATCTATATCAAGTTTGATGATAATGGAATTCATAGGGGTCCAAATTCAAAGCAATAGAAAACTTTTGTTGCAATGCAAGCTTGAGCGAAAGTTAGCATTTTGATTTGAGGTCGAAGTGTCAACAAAGTGACACCATCTCAGTTATGAGAGACAATATTGGTAAGCTCATTTATTATTATTTTACTTATCATGGCATGTTGTTACCAATATAGATTTTCCCTTCTTATCAGATGACATATGTTATACCTGACACTAGATAAGTTAGGAATAAATGTTTATCTTTTGCTTCTAGGAGATGGAGGACTTCTAAATCAACCATCACATCATATTCCATTTTTGGAGCAAGAAAAAAATGAAAACTCATATGATATATATATATATATATATATATATATATCCTTTCATAGATGAAGATACATGAAAGCGGTTTGTTGAAAGTAGACGAGAATAATTATTTTTGGTAAGTGCAATGCCATTTTTTAGAAGTTTTTTTTGCATAATAATGGTCATATTAATGATTTGTTTGTCCTTAATTAATACCAATTGAGGAGATCTCATCAAGAAATCTAATAAAAAAAACGTATACCCTCAAACTTTATCTCATGGAGGGTATACTTTATTAGAAGAACAAGTGATGGCTGAAAATTTTCAAAAAATGAGAATCGAGTCTTCAGAATCCGCAGAGGCTGACCCTCCTCCTTCCCAGCTAGACATGAAAAATAGAAGAGAATCCAAATGAATAAAAAATGAATATATCTTACAAAAGGGTCGAGGGCTGTAGTCGAGATGATTGTAAGAAGTTATTTAAGTTATTTCAACTCTATATATTGTGATTCACTAATAAAATTTTCAAATAATATATATAGGAATCCCTTGAGGAGCTCCTCAAGAGAACATTCATACTAGAGGATGGGGAGAATATTTTAACCATTGCATTGGGAAAACCCAAACACCCGGGTTGCGTATAAGGATATAAGGCGGGTGTATCAGTTAAAAAAATGTTTGGTCATTCTGGAGGTTCTTAAAGGAGGATGTATATAAATGAAAAATAGAAGCTTTATAACTAAAGTTCATGAGATAAGTGAAACGATAGAGGAGAGGATTATAACTTCAGTATAGTAGATGTTTGCCGACATGCAAAGACAATTTCAAGCTGCATATCTCACTCCACCTTCATCTTCATATCTCACTCATCCACCTTTGCCTGCATATCCAACTCCTACACCTCCTCCTCCACAACTTCCCATTTATTGCAAGTTATATGTCGAGGATCCCAATATCATATTGTTGCATATGAGATTATATATTATATTGGGGATACTGTACATCATCAACATATGAAGATGAATCAACTTAGGGTAATGATACATGATATTATAGATAGATGAGTTAGTGCCATTTCATATAGATGAGGTCACTATAGTGGGACAAAGTATCGTCCAGTTTTTACTTTGTCCATCTAGACTTGTTCGACAAATTATCATTGGGGTATGTATAGATTATATCATTTATTTCATATTGGTGTTAAATTTGTTTTAACATTTTAATATATATATATATATATATAATTTACAGAAATGATTTAAAGGTAAAGACATATCGTATAGATATGTCTAAGCCATTATGATATCAAATACTACTTCTAGACTTTATAGATTATCAATATATTCATCTTTGTTGTTAGAAGTTTATGAGCTTCCAATGATTGTTAACATCTGTGGGTGTGATATGATTGTGATGATTTTAAAAATCGAGATCACAAAGCTTGTAACTGGAGATTTGTTGCACATCAACATGATGCAAGTCGATTATCACATTTCTTTCAATTATTTTAAATTAATGAAACTTAATACTTATGCTCTTTGTTAGGTATCTTTATACACTTTGTATTCAGTGTGATACGACATCAATATATGGATTTTTTTGACCCGTAATTTATTTCACCAATAATGAAGGCAATGAAAGATATAGAAAGAACAATATATATTTTTGAAAGACTTCAAAATTATAGAATTCAATGTTGGATGGTTCCTTATCTTGAAGGGTATGAAACCTATATTTCTTAAAGTGTTATTTCTCTTAACTAAATAACCATTCATATTATATTTTTTTATATATTAATGGTCATTAGATGTTGTGATTTTTTTATCCAAAAGCAAAGACAACTTATTGGTTATGCTTTATACATTACGACATGCAAGCAAATTTTAACAAAGTATTGGACACATAAGTTTGATTATTTGAATATTTATATATTATAACCACTTTTAATTTTATTTTACATATATCATTTTCAAACAGGGCATGAGATCACTTTAGAGAGAGAACAAAAAAGAAAGCATAAATCAAATATGTGTGCGTAAAGGTGACTTCTCATTTATAATTACTTCATTTTGGCCGCAAGTAGTTAAAATGTTATTTTGAATTGAAAATTTCTTTTGAAACAAAACTGTCACCGTTGAGGAGTAATGGAATGTGAATATTATGATCTAAGATTTATGTTTGAAATAATTTCAACTGAGACGATTACAAAATTCCACAATGTTAGATTTTATTATAACCTTACCTTTAATTTATCTTATAATTATATTGAGAATACATGTTAAATGGTTTCATTTTAATTTGTAGCTTTTTGATGACTCTCACCCTTGTTCTAAAAAAGAGTTAAATCACTTACAAGGAGAATGAGCAGATTATTTCACAGATCTGATTGTGTTTTAGTTCATTTGTAATATATTTTTTGATGTTTAAATTTCAAATTGTAAAGTTAAAATGATTTGGACAATGGTGTGATGTAAATTATTGTTATGACACTATAATTGCGTTGTTGTTTTCTGGTTTTGTTTGTGTTGCAGTTGTGCTACCGAGGTAATGTATTTGATTTTTATTTTAAAATAAATTAATTTTTCACATCGGTTATTTTATAAATGGCGTGGAAAATTTGAAAAGACTCATCTTTCACATCAGTTATTGTATAACCGACATGAAAGACCCTATTCTGCACATTTTGACTGTTTTATGTGATAACCGACGTTAAAGACATTTTTCACGTCGGTTAAAATAACTTATGTAAAAAATATATTTACAATGTCACTTACAATGACGTCGCTATTTAATCGTCTTTAAAAAGAAAGAAAAAACGACTTTTAAAACTCCTTTTTGCACTAGTGTGTGTGTATCCTTGCATGTGTGTGTGTGTGACTTCACATGAGTGTGAGTGTGTACATGGTGTGCATGTATGTATGGCCTCTTTGGTGGTCTATCATATAGGGTATGATTAGACGGGTGCTTAGGCATGGTTTTGTTAGTTTTCTTAAAGTATTCTTAAAAGTGTTTAAGAATATAAAATCTATAATGTTATACAAAAGGTAGTCTCTACATTATCATCCTTTCATGTTGGTTGTGAACATTATGTGAAGTGAAATGATAATTGACCTCTTAAAGTGCGTCTTTGAGTTATCTGTAACTGATGTTCATCATGGAGGCTTTAGTGCAAGTTGAAGATTGATGGAGATATTCCCTAAAGTCTATGTTTATTAAGCATAGTTATATCATATGAGATGACATAAGGGATATCGTATTGTATGATATCTATAATGAAAATGCATATTGTATGTCTTATCGTTTAATATGATATGGAGATATCGTATGGCCTTCGCTTGGCCAATCTTAGTATACAACAATGGCATATCATAGTGCAATGAACTGTATAATACGATTCACATGAACTCCCTGCGATCTTTATAGCAACCAAACATTAAATTTTAACGTTCAAATAATTGTCCACGCACGCTATAATTTATAACTAACATTTCAAAAGATGAAACGCATAAGAGATCAAAAGTGCTTAAATGTTAAGTGCATGGACGAACATTTACAAACATTGTGAACAGATGACATTACTCGAACATTACATAACGTTCGAGTAATTACCATACAAGGCTCGAGAATGTCCCAAGACCTATATAAAGCGGCCAACGCCATTGAGATGAGTTCGAGTTCATCCTTGGTTACTATTGATTCTCCCTCTCCCTGCAACTATTATTCTCCTTCCTTAGGTTCCAAGAGATACCAATATGTCATGGACGTGGGAGGAATCCCACTCGAATGTTGGGTGATTCGATTGATCTGAGTATCCACCATAAATGAGAGATTTCATTGGCTGCCTCTCAACTATCTTCATTAGACAAATGTTTGAAGCCAATAGTAGATGCTCATCAACGCAAGGTGCACAATGTTCTTCGTTTACAGTTGATACATGATGAGGATCATGGCACACATGGGCATCACGGGGTTGGAGGCAGAATGCACACAAGTGGACAAGACTCATTGCGTGGAATTGGAGGCCCAATGACAAGGGAGCGGACCAAGAGAATGAAGAAGACCTTAAATGGATTAATCATGGAATTCCAAGAGGTGGCCCAACACCCTTACTTGGGGGAAGCATACGGGCCTATAATTACATTAATTAAGGCCCAAACATGCTTTTAAAAATCCAACCCAAGTGGAGCTATGAATTTTCAAGCCCACCCTACCATGGAATCTTCAAAGTCAAAAGGTGGTACGCTACTTGTCTTTATTTTTCCAAAAGGGTGTGCTACTTGTCTCCTAAAGTCATGGGCAAGTGTCAAAATTGTCAAAGTCATCATTTAGGTTTTTTGACTTGTGGAAACTAGGTGTTAGACTAATGTAGAAGTCACCCCATGGTGTGATTCGAATTTCTTTCTCTCTTTGGCTATAAATAATCACCCCCTTGTACTCTTGAAACATCATGAATGAAAGTAATGTTATTATAGTGAGTTTTGCTTGCAACCTTTGCGTTCTTGCTTAATTCTTGACTTATCAAAGGATTGGTCATCCTTTGTGGCGTCTTGTGGCTAGAGTTCTTAGAGACAAGTTCTCTTTGGGTTCTACCTTGACTATTTCCCCCTTCCTTCTCATTTTCACTATCCACGCACCACATTCACTTGTTTTCTTGCGGCGATCTGGGTGCTCAACGCGCGAACATTATACAAGGTTCCTAGGACACTTCCTAGCGGGTCTTGCATCGCGTATCATTTGGTATCAGATGCATTTGAAAGAAATCAAGTTCCTTCTTTCCTATCCTTTCTTACATTTTCATTTCTCTTCGAATCGGACCGACATCAATTCTAGTCCATTTTCTTCTCCACCCGCGGACATCATTACTTCGTCTTTTCAGACGTATAGTATATCATTATTGTAGTTGAGAAGCTCATCTTTCATTTCCATTTGGAATCATCGAAATCCAAGCTATAAATCGTGAGATACAGCGGGTTCAAATTTTGCAACAAATTCTGCAAATTTTAAAACCACGCAAATCTCACGTTGATTCCATTTGATGTTACAAATCATTGCTTCTCCTGCATTTAAATATTAAAAATTCATTTTGTTGGTGCTGTATTTATTCAAAAAAAAGAGCCCAAATATCAAAAAAAAAAATAAAAAAAAAATCAAAGGCTCAAAAAAAACTGCAACATTTTGAATCCTACATCCCATTTTCATTCTTCTTCATCCATTTTCTTCCCTTCCCACATTCTTTCATCTTGAATCCATTTTGAATTTTATCTTTGAATTCTAGTTTGAGATTGCCACATTTCAACGATCATTTCGATTTGTTGAAATTCGGTAAGAACGCTATAGGAAGCAAGTTGAGTGGTAAAAGGCAAGAGTGTTACATTTTGATAAAAGCCAAAAATTGAGTGTAAACACGCGAGGGAGTGTGTGAGGTCCATTTTCCTTTTTTTTCAATTTTTCTCACAGGATTCTAAATGGCGGAGTCGAGTAACACCAATGAAGCGTACATTAAGTTGTTCATGAGGGCTGTACAAGAACAATTCCAAAGGTTGAATGCGAGGATGAATGAACTTCAATCCCCTTCCAATTCTAGAGCACCACTAAGGAGACAAGTTGTTGAAGAAGAGGAGTTGTCCGATTCTCACGAGTCACCAATTCGGAGAAATGAACCACCATGGAGGCAAGCCAATGATCTTGGAGGAATAAAGTTGAGGATCCCTTCATTCCAAGGTAAGAATGATCATGAAACTTACTTGGAATGAGAAAGAAAGGTCGAACATGTTTTTGGTTGTCACACTTGTTCGGAGGAAAACAAAGTGAAGTTGGCGGCTGTGGAATTCACCGACTATGCTAGTATTTGGTGGGACCAACTACAAGTGAGTCGACGACGAAGTGGAGAAAGACCCATCCGCAATTGAGAGGAGATGGAAGTTGTAATGCGTAAGAGGTTCAATTCTAGCCACTATTATCGTGATTTGTTCCTCAAGTTGCAGGGTTTGAAACAAGGGGCCATGAGTGTTGAGGAGTATTACAAAGAGATGGAGATCATCATGATTCGGGAGAAAATAGATGAGGAAAGAGAGGCCACCATGGCAAGGTTTGTGAACGGCCTCAACCATGACATTCGGGACATAGTGGACATGCACCACTACTTGGACATGGAGGATCTACTTCACATGACTACCAAAGCGGATAGGCAAGTAAATGCAAGAAGGATGCGCCCTACATCTTATGGTAAGGATTCTAGACCTTCCTTCAAGTTTAAATATTCCAAACCACAAGAGCATGTAAGGGAACACAAAACTGATTCAAAGGAGTAGCCCAAACCAAAACCATTCTTCCCGGAATCCAAAGGTAAAATGGAGGGTAATGTTATTTCCAAATCCCAAGATATCAAATGTTTTAAATGTCAAGGATTTGGACATATTGCATCACAATGCCCAAACAAGAGGACAATGATTATTTTGGACGATGGAGATGTTCTTAGTGCTAGCTCAAGCGAAGATGAAATGTCATCACTTGAGGATGATTCGGATGTGGAAGCAGAAAGCACCGTACATGGAGAAATGCTTGTGGCAAGGCGTGCTTTGAGTGCTCAACCCGAAGGAGAACATGATCAAGAGCAAATGGAGCACATTTTTCATACTAGATGCCTCATCAAAGATAAGGTATGTAGTATGATTATTGATGGGGGTAGTTGTACAAATGTAGCAAGTGGTTTGATGGTTGATAAATTGGGATTGGCTACGACTATACATCCTAGGCCTTATAGATTGCAATGGTTAAATAATAGTGGTAATGTCAAAGTGACTAAGCAAGCACAAGTTCCGTTTTCTATTGGGAAGTATGAAGACAATGTGATGTGTGATGTTGTTCCAATGCATGCTAGTCATATCTTGTTGGGAAGATCTTGACAATTTGATAAAAGGGTCACACATGATGGATACAACAACCGATATTCTTTTGAGTACAATGGGAGGACGATTATTCTTATACCATTGAGGCCTTTGCAAGCTTATGAAGACCAAGTGAGGATTGAGAGAGATTGCGAGAAGAGAGAAAAAGAAAAAAGAGAAAAAAATAGAGAATGAGAAGAGTGGAAAAATCAAGAGTGAAAAAGGAGTGCTGAGTGAAATCAAAAAAAAATGAGGGAAATAAAAGAGTTGAAAACAAGAGTGAAAATAAGAGTGAAAACAAGAGTGTTGAGGGAAAAGTGAGCTTATTTTCAGGAAAAAGAGAGATAGAGAGAGCTTTAGAGGGGGAGGAAACTCTTGTCCTTCTATGCAAGGGAGAATGTTTTACCACTAACTCTCCTAACCTTTCAATGCATTCTAGTGTTATGTCTCTTTTGCATGACTTTAGTGACGTGTTTCCGGAGGAAATTCCCGATGGCTTACCTCCCTTTCGGGGTATTGAGCACCACATCGACTTCCTCCCTAGAGCAACACTTCCCAATCGGCCGGCTTATCGGGCTAACCCGGAGGAGACTCGAGAAATCCAACGACAAGTGGAAGAATTGCTAAGAGATTTGTTCGAGAGAGCTTGAGTCTGTGTGCGGTACCGGTAATTCTTGTCCCAAAGAAAGATGGTAAGTGGAGAATGTGTGTTAATTGTCGAGCTATCAAAAAAATAACGGTAAAGTATCGCTATCTCATACCTCGTTTGGATGATATGCTTGATGAACTTCACGGTGCATGTTTGTTTACTAAAATTGACCTAAGAAGTGGATACCATCAAATTAAAATGAAAGAGGGAGATGAATGGAAAACCACATTTAAAACTAAGTTTGGATTGTATGAATGGCTAGTTATGCCTTTTGGGCTAACTAACGCCCCTAGTACATTCATGAACTTAATTAATCATGTTTTCCGTCCATTCATTGGGAAATTTGTGGTTGTGTATTTTGATGGCATCCTTGTTTATTCTAAGAGCTTTGATGAACATCATAAACATTTGAAAAATGTTTTCGAGACTCTTAGGAAAAACAGGTTGTTTGCAAACTTGAAAAAATGTACATTTTGTTTAAATTCGGTTGTTTTCCTTGGTTTTGTGGTAGGAGCTGATGGCATGAGGGTTGATGAAGAGAAGGTGAAGGCGATTCGAGACTGACCAACACCAAAGAATGTCAACGAGGTGATGAGCTTCCATGGGCTTGTGAGTTTTTACCGAAGGTTCGTGAGAGACTTTTCAACCATTGCGGCACCATTGAATGATTTGGTCAAGAAAGGGGTGAGCTTCAAGTGGGGAAAAGCTCAAGAAGATGTCTTCTCCACACTCAAAGGTGAAAAGAAGGCAAAGTTTGTGTAGGAGTTCCATGCAAAGGTAAATGCCAACATTGAGCGAAAGAATGAACAAGTAGCCAAGCACGCCAACAAAGGTCGGCAGAAAATGGTGTTTCAGCCAGGAGATTGGGTGTGGGTACACTTGAGGAAGGAGAGGTTCCTAGAGCAACGAAAATCAAAACTTCATCCACGAGGAGATGATCCTTTCCAAGTCTTAGAGAAGATCAATGATAATGCCTACAAGATTGAGTTACCTGACAGGTATGAGAATGTTAGTGCTACCTTTAATGTTGCTGATCTTTCTCCCTTTGAATTTTCAGATTCGAGGATGAATCCTTTTGAGGAGGGAGGAGATGATGAGGATCATGACACACATGGGCATCGCGGGGTTGGAGGCAGACTTGATGAGGAATGCAGAATGCACACAAGTGGACAAGACTCATTGCGTGGAATTGGAGGCCCAATGACAAGGGAGCAGACCAAGAGAATGAAGGAGACCTTAAATGGATTAATCATGAAATTCCAAGAGGTGACCCAACACCCTTGCTTGGGGGAAGCATCTGGGCCTATAATTACATTAATTAAGGCTCAAACATGCTTTTAAAAATCCAACCCAAGTGAAGCTACGAATTTTCAAGCTCACCCCACCATGAAATCTTCAAAGTCAAAAGGTGGTAGGCTACTTGTCTTTACTTTTCCAAAAGAGTGTGCTACTTGTCTCCTAAAGTCATGGGCAAGTGTCAAAGTTGTCAAAGTCATCATTTAGGCTTTTTGACTTGTGGAAACTAGGTGTTGGACTAATGTATAAGTCACCCCATGGTGTGATTCGAATTTCTTTTTCTCTTTGGCTATAAATAGTCACCCCCTTGTACTCTTGAAACATCATGAATGAAAGTAATGTTATTATGGTGAGTTTTGCTTGCAACCTTTGTGTTCTTGCTTAATTCTTGACTCATCAAAGGATTGGTCATCCTTTGTGACGTCTTGTGGCTAGAGTTCTTAGAGACAAGTTCTCTTTGGGTTCTACCTTGACCATTTCCCTCTTCCTTCTCATTTTCACTATCCACACACCACATTCACTTGTTTTCTTACGACGATCAGGATGCTCAACGCGCGAACATTATACAAGGTTCCTAGGACACTTTCTAGCGGGTCTTGCATCGCGTATCAATACATGGTTTCGATTTTCATATCATGGTGATCTTTGAATTTGAGGCTTCTATGGTCTCTCGCCACCTTGAACAGGTGTTGTTCGATCTTTAGAAACCCTTTCGGCATGAGGTGTCAAACTTCACACTACATTATCAAATAATGGCACAAAATCTCCTGATCATCAAAAATTCCTCTTCAATCTTTTGAAAAATAGAAAGTAAATCATGTTTTCACCAACACATGGTTTAACCTTTCTCAAATTGACCTGATCATAAGTAGATATTTTTAGGAACTCTCGATAAACCCTCAAATATAAGGGTCATGGATCATTCTTCAAATATAAATACCATCGGCCACCTTCAAATATAAAGGCTTTCCAGACACTTTCAAATGCAAGGTTTACAAGTCATCTTATAAGGTAAATAGACCTTCGAGGGTTCTGGAGACTTCATGGTAAAGATTTAAAAAAATAATAATAATAAAATCTCAAATCAATTGGTTATTTAGCTTTAGGCGAGTCGAGCTATGTCAAGTATCACAATGGTCGAGTTCAATCTCGATAATCAAACTCAGCTTGAACTTGATCGAATGATATTTTCCGAGCTCGAGTTGGAGCCTGAGCTTGACTCAAGCTTGATCGAGTTACTCGATCATGCTCGATTAAAATGGTTTATCATAAATTTGATTCTAATTTGGAGCAGGACTCGATTACTCGAACTCGAATTTGCTTTCTAGATCGAAGCTCAAGCTTGAAACTAAATAAATATACTAGATTAGTCTCAAGAGGTACTCGATTAAAGTATTTTAATAGGCACGGAACCATTCGGACAGAGGAAATCAAAGGCGAGAAGGCAGCTGGCAGCGCGAATTAGATTCAACTTTAAGCCGGGAGAGGAGAGGAAACACGACGGGATTTTCAGATCATTAATCGGAAATCATTCAAGTTGTCAACAACACCGATCCGTAACCCTAACACAGTAAGGCAGTAGCGTACCGGAAGCGAGGGAAAGGCGCGACTACAAAGCGATCCAGAGGCGAGATGAGTCTTCGGGGGGCGCCTCAACCGGTGTAGATGTGTAATTGGAGGACCAAAATGATGACGGAGAATACGGTGAAGAAGATGAGAGTGTGGACCGCAATGGACTTGCCGTCGGTCCTCATGGTCCCGAATTCAACGATCCGGCCTAGTCCCGGCATCTGGAACAGAAGTCCCGGCGATAGCAGCACGAACAGTACCACCCCGACCAAAACAGGCGCCCAATCCGCCATTGTTGGTCCTCTCTTCTTCTCCTTTCCCCGCCGCGCCAATCGGTTTTATGCGTTTGGATGCTATAGGGCGCAGAGCAGGTGGTATTCCGCGAACGACATCGTTTTTTACAGGATAGCATGGAAGGGTTTTTTATGGAAATTAATGAAATGAAATATCAAAATCGGATCATTATTTAATTTATTAAATAAAATAAGTATAAAACGCCTGGGCGGGTGGATGGGGTTTGGGGTGACAGTCGCCGGGTTTTTCCCCGGGCCGGTTTCATTTCTGACGTGCATTTGATAATTTATAATTTTTATCTACTTTAGTTTTAATATTTTTTAAAATATTACAGCTACTTATTATCATATAATATCTCTAAAACTTTATTAATACACATATCTTGAGATAAACCCAAAATGCCTCTTGATTTATCTCGATAAATCTTTATGTTAATGATATAAAATGAATCACTCATAAGTTAAATCATTTAGAGAAACAATTCTATCTCATATAGAAAAAAAATTTCATTAACAAAAAGTAAAATTTCATCTCGTGTAAAACAAGGAAACACATTTTAACCCCACTAACCTTTTAATATATACATTGATCTATATTGTTTTCTTCAAAACCAAATAAATAAATTGTATCGTGAAATCATATATACCACTATCAGGTTGCTTATTTTAAATCATAGATTGATATTTTTTAGAAAATATACACTAAAGCATAGACGACATCAAGGTGATGATCACTACGCTACGGTGGATGTTTGATCATCGTGTCTTACATCAAGTCTTGGTGCATGTGAAAGTGGCATGAGATACCATTTGACCATTTCTTCCGTTGTGATTACCATTCATCTTCAGCTATCTACACATCATAGGATGACGTGTAAACATGAATTTGAACATTAAAATGGTTTAACTTTTAGTTTAATCAATGAATTGGAGCTGAAGTATTTGGTCGTTTCATAATAAATGAAACATTACGAGCTTTCAACATGCATTTGCATTTGATGTATGTGTCCTGTATAACGGGGTTCGATCACTTCATTGTGTGTGGCCATAGATTATTTTCTCATTGTCGAAGCTCTCTCAAACTCTCGATTCTCCTTTTTCCTAGAGGAGGCACTAGCACATCGTTTAGAGAAAGGAGGACCCGTCAAAGCGTTTAGTGATTCCAATGGCCAGTGGATATCACCATAGGCAAGAACCCATTGGTTATTGCGTATAGAACTCAATCAAACTCACTACCAATGAAGATCAAAAGCTTGGATAGTGAGGCATTCTTGGTTTATTGCTTTATCATTTATTATGTCGTTTTATCTCAGTAGGATCTTATGTATGAAATTCTTGCTTTCTTCCATTGAAAATGGGCATAGAGTTGTCCCATGAATCTCATCAATGTCATCTGAGCAAAGGTTAAAGAGTTGATCAATTCTTGAGAACTCTCACACATGAATAGTGTCGAAGTGTGGTTCTTCACTCAGGAGATCCATCATCGATGCAAAGAGTTGCATAACCCAAAGAGTTGGGGCAATGGAGTGTTTTGATAGGATCATATGAATGTCATGTTGGACAAGTTCATACGAGGAATAGAGATTTTGCCGCCATCAGTGGTATCAAAGCAACTAATAGTGACAAATCGATAGGATAAAGATCTACTGTGTAAGCCCGAAATGGAATCCTCCCAAGCTCCACAACATTTCCCATTCAAAACGCTCATTATAGTTCAAAAGTCTGTTAAACCATGGTGTAGTCTCCTTAAAATAGATGTTTTAGTTCATATTTTTACTTGTCCATGACATGGTGAACACGAAACAACTGTTTTAGGAATCGCTAAAAAAACATGGAAAATAGATCATGCCATATCTACAATGTCATTTTCAGCTATGAATTTCATTATTTAGTGATTTTTATCTTTATTCTTCATTTCAAAGTTTTTTTCCTTTGAAATTTTTGAAAATGAAGAAACTGTGTATGTTATGCGATTTGCACACGGTTAATGAAAACTGTGCGACCCAACCACCCAGAACCTGCAACACATTTTAGAGGTGCTTGCACAGTTGGTGTATGATTTGTTAAATTGTGTGGTCAAACTGTGTGACATCCTCTAGGTGCGTCCAATGCCATCTGCACGGCTGGTGCATGGTTTTGTAAACCATGCAACCATACCATGCGCCCTGCTCGAGTTCATTAATAAGTTAAATTACTAAGTTACACCTTCTCAATTTAACTTGTTTTTCACATCCTTATCCCCCCATTCGAACCTTACATCCCTTAAACATCGGTTCTCCCTTTTCTTATAACAACCCATAATTTTATCAATGAAAATTCCCTTCTTATAATCATTTCATATAGTATAAATCACAAAAAATCACATAGAGAACATAATAAAATCTTTATAAATGAAGAATGAATGAAATAAGAGGCATTTCTAGAAGTTAAGGAATCTATACCAATAGAATATTAACTTGACCTTTGAAATAGTAACATGACCATTAAGAATAGTAATCCAGCCTACAGAATAGTAACCTCACCCATGAAAGTATAAATAAAATTTTGGCATCTTATAAATGGTAATATGATATAATTATATTATAGTATAAGTAAATAAATGTTTTAGAAATTATCAATTAAGTCTTGATATTTTTTTTATAAAACATAAATGTTTATTTTCAAATTTATAATTAATATAATGATTTAAAAGATTTTTTTTTTCATAAAATAGATTCATAAATTAATATTTTGTTGTCTCATGATTTTAAAATAATTTTATGAGACCTTAATTAATTTTTCAAAGTGTTATAAAATCAGTTATAATTTTAAAATCGGTATTTTCCAAGTAAATGATGATTTTAATGAAAAATTTAATTTCTCATATTTAGAAAATTATTTTTATAAAATGGAGTTCATATTTAAATTCTAAACATTGAAAAATGTTTATGGTTAATTTTTAGGATTTTACTAAAATAGTTGATTTTTTGGTGAATAGTAAAATACTTTAATTTACGGTATTTAACAAATACAAGAATTATTGAGTCATAGATGATGTATGGCTGATGTAAGCTTGTAGTCTTGAACTCTCATTCATTATTTTAATACATTTAGTGATAATTCTCAAACTATTCATAGTCTTGAGGCAAAATAATAAACTAATGAATAAAATAATGAGAAAACACCATCTCCTCCCCTATAAATACCACCCCTCACCACCCCTTATCCTCACACCTTTCAAGCTTTGAGCCTTATCCAAATTCTGCCCAATCCTCTTCCCAAGTCTTCCCCAAGTCCAATAGCCATTCTTCTCAATAAAAGACCAAACTCAAGTTCCTCAAGGAGGTTCTCAAGAAGAAGAATTCGAGATGATATTAAGTTCAAGTGTAGAACACTTTCAGACATACGATAAGAGATTCTTTCTAAACCTCCACTTTTCCTTCGGGTTGTGCTTTATCTCTCTTTATCCCAATGTAATTATTATTTATTTTTATATAATTCTTCTATATTCTATGTATAGGTTCCAAACTCATGTATCCAGATCATTTTATCCTTTATTGACAGGGAAATACATGTTTTAAAATGGTTCTCTTCTAAAATCTTCCCGAAAAGCAAGCTCGATTAAAGGGAACTTCCTGATTTCTCAACCATTTTTTTAAGTTCACTCCATAATATATTTTAAGCCACCAATATTTTTCTAAAATTACTCATTTTATCATGTAAAATTATCTTGGTTCATTTCTGGTTTTATGAAAACAAATATGCCTTTTCCACTTTAAATAGTCTTTAATATTATCCTTAAACCGCACTAAAATGTTTCATTTCCAATGTCTCTTGTAACGCCCTGACCCCAGTTACCCAGAGTCGGTGCATTATTGCGTAACATTGACATGATCACAAAAGATCAAGTCTCGAAAGACCGATTAGTTTAGTAGCCTTGGAAACACTAGATACATTCATGAATGTTACATTACATCATAAAGTGAAAAATCACAATAACATAGTCTCCATAGTCCACACTCCTATCCCCTTCAGACTATCCCTGTAGGTCAGTCATAAAATATTTATTCACATCTTGGGAAAATAAAACATAGAAATGGGTGAGCTTAGATGCTTAGTAAGGATAACAATACAATAGAAACTTTCATAAATAAACATAAACATTTAAGGCAATGTATAAATAAAACAAAAGCCTTTTAAACTTGAACTTCAGCATAATATGGAAAAAATAAAATGAAATAATACCATTTACTTATTCACATGGATATTCTACTAGTCGAATAATCACATGCAATATCAATAACCACTTTTATAATGATGGAATGCATAATGCCAGACTATCATAACCACATAGTCAAGGCCTTATGCCAAGACTACAAATAAGATTTTGTCAAGGCCTTGTGCCAAGACACTAGTTTGTCTCATGAGACCTACCGATGCATCGAGGAGCTATAGCAGGCTCCACCCGTCACTTATTAAGTCCAATGCATTCCTTATATGAAAAGGTTTAAACATATCATAAACCATAACATAATCGTATCACATAAAACATGCATAAAGGAAACATAACATTTCCACATTTCAATCACAAGATATCAATACAACACATTGATATAATAAAAACATTATAAAAACCATTTTCAATACCAAAATAAAAGAAAAGTAAAACATGGTATTTATTTTTCATTTAAAAAAAGATATGGCTTGTAGAGGAAATCAAAACTCAAATAATGGTCACAACGGTAGAGAAGTCGTTGTCACTGCATACATAAGACAAAACATTCCTTTTGTCATTTAGTAACAACACTTCCTATAAAAAGATTCATTTTGAGTAAAATTCAAAGGGGTTTATACACCGTATAAAGAAAAGTTGTGTATAAAACAAAATATGTCTCAATGAAAGGAGATTGAGACGAAGTCCCTTACAAAGATCATTTTTTAAATAAAATAGATCTATTATGTGTATTCACTACAAGTACACATAAAAAAAGTACAAATACAAGATAGGAAATAATAACATCATGAAATAATTTGAAAGTAGGAGATTAACCCAAAGAACAGAAATTGGGTTAAGAAGTTCCCTTACCTCCTGTCCGACTTGACTCGATCGTTCTTTAATCTATTGAATAATAAACTAGAGTTAATTTCTAATTGCTTAAGAACCTTTTTCAAGTTCATTATTCCTTTTATATCACTTATTACCATGTTATGAAAATTATGTAATTATTTAAGTTAATAACGGTTGTTTTGCCGATCTTTGGTACTTGAGTCAAAAATAAACTTCTTATAATTACAAGTTGTTTATGTGGTAGAATATCCATTATCTCTATAATTATATTCATTATGTAGATATAATATATATCATATATATCCAGTAGATATATGCATTTATAATATTACATAACATTTAGAGGTAAGAAATGAAATGCACCGTTCATGGAGACGGTAAGCCGTACGTACGCATGAACTATACTTTCATTTCTATTTTATATTTAATGGAATGAAATAATAATGATATAAAGGTATATTATAATTCCAGTATAATATCATATATAATATCATTTACTCTATCCTTTATATGTCCCACATATGACATTAACAATTCAAATCACTTTGAGGGGGCGGTAGTCCGCACTTCCTAAAATGAAATTATCGCGTTTACCCATAATGAAAATCATAATGGTATGCCATAAATGAAAAATACAGAAGCATAAGGAAAAAATAAACATAATAAAAATAATATATAAATATAGTGACATCTTAATGGCCACCATGAGAGCTGTTAAAAGAAGATTGAAGAATCATCGTTTCGTGAGGTAGTAATTCGCCACCCACAGAAATAGTATGTTCTTTAACCATTAGACGAAGGTGTGTGTAAGTGTAAATAAAATCCTTCTCATAAAAACATCATATTATATTGAAGATACTGGTTTTGTTACAAAATAAAGGAATAAAAAGAGTTTAAGGGGTTGGAGAATCAAAATAAAACAAAAGAACATAAGAGAAGACATTACCTTAAAATCAGGTAACTCTTTTTGATTTGAGCCAAAGGCTTCCTTGGGAAGACTTCTGCCCAAAGTGAGGCTTGTAGGAGTAAGAGAGGTAAGTTGAGATAGGATTTGGGAAGAGGTTGGCCGAGCCAAATGGCTTTGAAGGTGTGAATAAGGTGGTAGAGCTGGGGGCCTTTTATAAGAGGAGAGGAGGGGCTCTTTTAGAAAGATTGAAAATATTATTTTATTATAAAATGGTTTTCAGATTATAAAGGTCCCACAATGATATATTTATAATATAAGGTGATAAGGATTCGAAATCCACCCATCCAATATGTTTTTGACAAGTGTAAGTCTTATATTTTACCTTATCTTTTCATTTTATTTAAATTGTTCATTAATGAGGTAATCACTGCATCATCATGGTGTCATAAATAAATAAATTTATTTAATATCTAAAAATTATAAAAAAATTACCATGATGTAGGAAATATTTTTAGCTTTCCAATTAATATTTATAGTCAAAAAGTTAACTTATATTACCCCATGTAATAATTGTTTTTGTAAAACAATACATGTTTGTGACAATTTTATTTTTACTTTAAATAAAAAGTTATTAATGTCATTTTCTTACCCAAGTGGCTCCATGGGGTCCCCAAGTTGACCCATGGATTTTCTTGGTCGGACATGACTCATACAATAAGGTTTGGACAAGTGTAAATGTAATTTCATATTATTATAACATTATATTTACCTTAAATTACACTAATTACCTTTAATCGCGATTGATAAAACTTAAAAGTTACTATTCACCAAAAATTATTTTCATCCCATTTAACCACATTTTACTTACTAATGACAAACATGTATGTCAGATTTTTGAAATTCAATTCACAGAAGTGGTAAAGTTTCATTTAAACAAAAAATTAGTTTTTTAACTACCACTTAGTGGTTTCACTATTCATCAAAAATTGAAGTTTTTCAGAAAAATATCAAACATTCACCCTAAGCTATATTTGATATTCATAATTCAAAAATGATGTCTATTTTACAAAATTAAAAACATATAAGTTGAATTAATTAATTTAATAATTAATTCCTGTTGTCACAACAAATAGCGTGTTTTTAAGAAACAATATATATCAAAAGATTGACAATTGTTTTTGTCCAATTTCAAAGTGAAATTAATTCTAATGACCGCCATTGGATAAATTGGTAAAAATATATTATAATTATATTTTAAAACCACTAAATAATATAATTTATTACTATAAATTATTTTGATTAAAAAAGTTGTTTTTAATTAAAGTTTAATATTTTAGACTATTCATAAAAAATTGGAAGTTCTCAGAAAAAAACAAAAAATTCAACTTAGGATAATTTAGATATTCTGAATCCAAAAATGAAGTCCAATTTGAATAATAAAATTTATAAAATTTTAAAAAGTGGGTATTACTATTCATAACAGCTACTTTGATTGGTCACGGTGTGTTAGAATCTCAAACTTGCATACAATGCAAGCTATTGTATTATTGAAAGAGAAGCGTACCATGGAAGATTGAGGTGTTAAATTCTCCCCTCCTTCAATAAATTGCGTCCTTGAAATTTGAAATTGTTCTTCAAAAATAAAAGGTTGAAAATAGAAAATACCTTTGTGGAAAACCCATATCGGAAATAGGGTTAATAAAATTTAGTTTTAATAAGATGGAAATAGAAATGAGAAAGTCACCACCAAATTTGGGTTTCAAATAGGAGAACATTGGTGGAAATTATAGACACGTAATTAGAGGAAAAACGTAAATATTTATAGGGAGTGATTGAGGTCATCAATCACGAACAAGTGTAAAATTGAGGGCCTCAAAGCCATCAATCTATGGTTATTTAAAATATCACCAGTTCAACAAAACATAAGATATTAGGATAACACATTTTTTTAATATCTCTTTCCTAAAGTTTAAGAATTAATTTATTCATAAAATAAGAGAGAGGTATATATATATATACTTGACAAGTAGAGTTTCAACCTTCAACTAATTTCTACCACAAACTCATCTTTCACTCAAAAAGATAATAGAACTCAAAAATATTATATTTATACTAATCGTATATGGTTCCAAATATTAACACATACCATGAAGAAAAATATTTTGTAATAACAAGGGACTTCCTGTAGGCTAGTGGTAGGTAATAAAGGCCTGTCGCACTATGGTTGTGGGTTCGATTCCTGCAGCTTTGTCCGACGTGATGGGTTATCCCCTGACCTGCAGGTTGTCCTTTTCTTAAAACTATATTATTATAATATTCCAAAAATAATCTTCAGAAATTTTTTAACCTTAAACAATACTATCCAAAGTTCAACTTAATCCATTCCAAACTTTATAGTTATCCAAAATACCTCTGTCTAGACTTTCTCTAAAATGTCTCTAAATTCCAAAATCATTTGTAACATCAGATTTCCCAAATAAAGTAATGTTTCTCTTATTGTCACATACTAAAAATATGATTACCTTCATCACATTAAAACCTTAATGAAAACAACAAGTACTGCAGTACAATCCTTATATATATTTCACATTATTCTTATAACCATAATATAGTTCTTGAGTCCAAAAACACAAATAAAATAATTATTCCACTTCAACTGTAGTAATAACATAAGATTGGCCTTGATCCCTTGTCCTTTTCTGAGGTAAGTTTCCTTGGCGCTTAGGGCATTCATTTTCATAATGCCCTATTTCTCTACAATTTTAGCATTTAACATTGACATCCTCTTTCTTTCCCTTGCAATCACGAGCCTGGTGACCTTTTTCTCCACATTTATAACAAACTCGCATTCCTTTTAGGCAAGTACCGGGGTGATTCTTCCCACAATTATCGCATATAGGAAAATCCTTCTTTCCCTTTTTCCCTTTATCTGTCTCTTGTTCCACCATTCTCTTCTTCTCTTGCTTTACTTTATTGTTATAAGATTTAGAGAATTACTTTTTTGTCTTGATATCACATGAGACTATATCTTCGTACGTTGAGAAAGATTGTGATACTAATGCTCGACGGGGAAATAGTTTTAACCCATCAAAGTAACGATCAATCTTACTTCTTGGGTTATATATATAATCTGCAATATGCCTCGCTAACCTTGTAAAGTTAGACTCATACTTTACAACATTCTCGTCCTCCTTTTTCCTCAGACTCAGAAATTTCCTTTCCATATCTGCTCGATGGTCACGAGGAAAGTATTTTTCTAAGAAAATCTCTTTGAACTCTCTCCATTCCATAATTGATACTTCTTTATCTTCCTTGGTATTTTGAATCAATGACCACCATTGATCTACATCTCTAGTGAAGCGATAAACTGCCATAACAACTTTTTCTCTTTCACTACTCCCTAAAGCCTGAAATATTTTCTCTAGGGAATTTATCCATTGCTCAACTACTAATGGATTTGTACCCCCATTAAATGTTAGTGGTTGTTGCCTCATGAAGCGATCTAACATTGATCCTCCACATTATGGATCAGAGTGCTCCATACGAGTAAGGTTATTATTCATAACCTGAGTGAGTTATCCTAGTATAGTGATAAGCTAATCAGCACCAGTTGTATCACTAGCTCCACTATAATTATCTTAAGCAGGAGGGAAATCCCTACATTGATTACGTGCATTGATACAGTTTCTATTCCTTCCAATAGGCGCCATTTCTAAACGATGTCATAAACTAGATTAGCCTATAAATCAAAATACACAATTCCAAACTTGTAACATACTTAACATAAATTGAACTATTTATGGATATAATCCATAATCATAAAAAAAAGTTTTCTTTGAGTAAGTATATACTCATAAACCCTTCATAATGGTTTGTAAAGAAATTGTGAATTATCCTAAGCATATCTCCTGGGAGTGTCGTAACCAAGAGTGCAGCAAGGCCCATTTTTGTGCACCAGTTCCCGTTCGAGTCTAGCTCAAAGCGGTGTTTTTGGGTTTTAACCCTAGGTACATCTGTGCTAGAGCCACCTCTATCTGCTCGTATCCATACAAGGATGTATTGCTCGAAAAACTCACAAAATCTCTACAATACCAAAATTATATGAAGTTCTTCTATAATAATCCTCAAAGTCTATCTTAGGGCTATGTGCTCTAATCAGAGTTTTTATAAATCTAGCTTTTAAGGTTTGTACTAAACTTTCTCTGATACCAACTGTAACGCCCCGAACCCAGTTACCCAAAGTCGGTGCATTAGTGCGTAACATTGGCATGATCACAAAATATCAAGTCTCTAAAGACTGATTAGTTTAGTAGCTTTGGAAACACTAGATACATTCATAAATGTTACATTACATCATAAAGTGAAAAATCACAATAACATAGTCTCCATAGTCCACACTCTTATCCCCTTCAGACTATCCCTGTTAATCAGTCATAAAATATTTCTTCACATCCTGGGAAAATAAAACATAGAAAGGGGTGAGCTCAGATGCTCAGTAAGGATAACAATACACCGAAAACTTTCATAAATAAACATAAACATTTAAGGCAATGTATAACTAAAACAAAAGCCTTTTAAACTTGAATTTCAGCATAATATGGCAAAAATAAAATGAAATAATTCCATTTACTAATTCACATGGATATTCTACTAGTCAAATAATCACATGAAATATCAATAACCACTTTCATAATGATGGAATGCATAATGCCAGACTATCATAACCACATAGTCAAGGCCTTGTGCCAAGACTACAAATAAGATTTTGTCAAGGCCTTGTTCCAAGACACTAGTTTGTCTCATGAGACCTATCGATGCATCTAGGAGCTATAGAAAGCTCCACCCATCACTTATTAAGTCCAATGCATTCCTTATATAAAAAGGTTTAAACATATCATAAACCATAACATAATCATATCACATGAAACATGCATAAAGGAAATATAACATTTCCACATTTCAATCACAAGATATCAATACAACACATTGATATAATAAAAACATTATCAAAACCATTTTCAATACCAAAATAAAAGAAAATTAAAACGTGGTATTTATTTTTCATTTAAAAAAAGATATGGCTTGTAGAGGAAGCCGAAACTCAAATAATGGCCATGACGGCAGAGAATTCATTGTCACCGCATACGTAAGAAAAAACATTCCTTTTTTCATTTAGTAAAAATGATTCCTATAAAAATATTCCTTTTGATTAAAAGTCAAAGGGGTTTATACACCGTATAAAGGAAAGTTATGTATAAAACAAAATATGCCTCAATGAAAGGAGATTGAGACGAAGTCCCTTACAAAGATCATTTTAAAATAAAATAGATCTATTATGTGTATTCACTATAAGTACACATAAAGAAAGTACAAATACAAGATAGGACATAATAATATCATGACATAATTTGAAAGTAGGATATTAACCCAAAGAATGGAAATTGGGTTAAGAAGTTCCCTTACCTCGTGTCCGACTTGACTCGATCGTTCTTTAATCTCCTGAATAATAAAATAGAGTTAATTTATACTTGCTTAAGAACCTTTTTCAAGTTCATTATTCCTTTTATATCACTTATTACTATGTTATGAACATTATGTAATTATTTAAGTTAATAACGGTCGTTTTTGTCGATCTTTGGTACTTGAGTCAAAAATAAACTTCTTATAATTACCAGTTGTTTATGTGGTAGAATATCCATTATCTACATAATTATATTCATGATTTAGATATCATATATATCATATATATCCAGTAGATATATGCATTTATAATATTACATAACATTTAGAGGTAAGAAATGAAATGCACCGTTCATGGAGACGGTAAGCCGTACGTACGCATGAACGCTACTTTCATTTCTATTTCATATTTAATGGAATGAAATAATAATGATATAAAGGTATATTATAATTCCAGTATAATATCATATATAATATCATTTACTCTATCCTTTATATGTCCCACATATGGCATTAATGATTCAAATCACTTTGAGGGGGCGGTAGTCCGCACTTCCTAAAATGAAATTATCGCGTTTACCCATAATGGAAATCATAAAGGTATGCCATAAATGAAAAATACAGAAGCATAAGGAAAACATAAACACAATATATATCATATATAAATATAGTGACATCTTAATAGCCACCATGAGAGGTGTTAAAAGAATATTGAACAATCATCGTTTCGTGAGGCAGTAATTCGCCACCCACAGAAACAATATGTTCTTTAACCATTAGACAAAGGTGTGTGTAAGTTTAAATCAAATACTTCTCATAAAAACATCCTAGTATATTGAATATACTGTTTTTGTTACAAAATAAAGTAATAAAAAGAGTTTAAGTGGTTGGAGAAGCAAAATAAAACAAAAGAACATAAGAGAAGACATTACCTTAAAATCGGGTAACTCTTTTTGATTTGAGACAAAGGCTTCCTTGGGAAGACTTCTGCCCAAAGTGAGGCTTGTATGAGTAAGAGAGGGAAGTTTAGAGAGTATTTGGGTAGAGGTTAGCCGAGCCAAATGGATTTGAATGTGTGAATAAGGTGGTAGAGGTGGGGGCCTTTTATAAGAGGAGAGGAGGGGCTCTTTTGGAAAGATTGAAAATATTATTTTATTATAAAATGGTTTTCGGATTATAAAGGTCCCAAAATGATATATTTATAAGATAAGGTGATAAGGATTCTAAATACCCCCATCCAATAGGTTTTTGAAAAGTGTAAGTCTTAGATTTTACCTTATCTTTTCATTTTATTTAAATCGTTCATTAATGAGGTAATCACTGCATCATCATGGTGTCATAAATTTATTTATTTATTTAATGTATAAAAATTATAAAAAAATTACCATGATGTAGGAAATATTTTTATCTTTTCAATGAATATTTATAGTCTAAATGTTAACTTATATAACCTCATGTAATAATTGTTTTAGTAAAACAACACATGTTTGTGACAATTTTATTTTTACTTTAAATAAAAAGTTATTAATGTCATTTTCTTACCCAAGTGGCTCCATGGGGTCCCCAAGTTGACCCATGGATTGTCTTGGTCGGCCATGACTCATAAAATAAGGTTTGGACAAGTGTAAAGGTAATTTCATATTATTATAACATTATATTTACCATAAATTACACTAATTACCTTTAATCGCGATTAATAAAACTTAAAAGTTACTATTCACCAAAAATTATTTTCATCCCATTGAACCATATTTTACTTACTAATGACAACCATGTATGTCAGATTTTTTAAATTCAATTCACAGAAGTGGTAAAGTTTTATTTAAACGAAAAATTAGTTTTTTAACTACCACTTAGTGGTTTCACTATTCATCAAAAATTGAAGTTTTTCAGAAAAATACCAAACATTCACCCTAATCTATATTTGATATTCCTAATTCAAAAATGATGCCTATTTTACAAAATTAAAAACATATAAGTTGAATTAATTAATTTAATAATTAATTCTTGTTGTCACAACAAATAGTGTGTTTTTAAGAAACAATATATATCAAAAGATTGTCAATTGTTTATGTCCAATTTCAAAGTGAAATTAATTCTAATGACCACCATTGGATAAATTGGTAAAAATATATTCTAATTATACTTTAAAACCATTAAATAATATAATTTATTACTATAAATTATTTTGATTAAAAAAGTTGTTTTTAATTAAAGTTTAGTATTTTACACTATTCATAAAAAATTGGAAGTTCTCAGAAAAAACAAAAAATTCAACTTAGGATAATTTCGATATTCCGAATCCAAAAATGAATTCCAATTTGAATAATAAAATTTATAAAATTTCAAATAGTGGGTATTACTATTCATAACGGCTACTTTGATTGGTCGCGGTGTGTTAGAATCTCAAACTTGCGTATAATGCAAGCTATTGTATTATTGAAAGAGAAGCGTACCATGGAAGCTTGGGGTGTTACATCTCTTAAAAACTATTTTATGTGTTTTTAATTCAATTTTACATCACTTATCATGATC
The DNA here is from genome assembly GCA_963277665.1 of Viscum album. Taxonomy (NCBI): domain Eukaryota; kingdom Viridiplantae; phylum Streptophyta; class Magnoliopsida; order Santalales; family Viscaceae; genus Viscum; species Viscum album. Next base: position 1,422,834,855 of record OY728156.1, on the reverse strand, counting down.
TATGCTTATTTTACCTTATTAATGTCCATGCATGATTTAAATCCATTATTTCATGGACACCATTATGATATTCCCTTTTGATATCCCTTTTGACATGATTATGATACCCAATTATTTACATGGGTAATCCTTATGTTTATGTTTGATTCCTTATATATGATTTTTATGTGGCACACATATTCTAGAACATGTTATGATGGGTGCACCTAGATAGCGCTATAATGCATTGGGTAATGTTTAGTCTTATGAGACGTCATGTGCAATGGTCTTGGTGGTTAGCCTTGACTCGTGCTCCATGTGTAACGGTCATGGTGGTTAGCCTTGAATCGTTCTCTTCTATGTGAAATGAGCCTTGAATCATAGTTATGTCATGTTTTATGTTTCTTACACATTACTATGATTCCATGATACTACTGCAAATAAGGCTTTTAAAAGCACTAGAAACCCCTTTTAACAGTGCTAGAAAAGTGCTTTTAATCACAACGAAGATAGGGGGTCCCCTTTAATAGCGATAAAAAATTACTGATAAAGGTGCCCCTTTATCTGCGCTAAAAAAAGCGCTGATCAAGGTCCCCCTTTATTAGCACTTTTTTAGTGCAGATAAAGGGACACCTTTATCAGTGCTATTTTGAGCGCTGATAAAGGCCTAGTTGCCTATGACGTGCTGTTTATTTAACAGCACACTCAGTATCTACACACCTGCACAAAACAGAACCTACACACGAACAAATCACAGATGAACGAAACAACGCACACAAGAGTTTCACAAAAAATGCTATATACATTTACTTGACATCATGAATACAAAAAAACACACTACTATATACATTCCGAACAATGTTTTATATAGTTACAATTACAATTATCCAACAAATAGTTAAAAACATTAATGTTTCATCCTTTGGCATCTGTGATCCCCTCTCAAAAAATTTCATCCATGGTATTAGTTGCCGAACAAAGCATTCGAACTCAAGAAAAAAATTCCACATATATAAGAAAACAAATATTATGTTAGTAATACAATAATGAAATAAATTAAAAATTAATATGAAAGAATACATTAATAAAATGTCATTATTTAATAAAAAAGACACATTTGGAGTTATTTTGGTCACACCGTGCGTCGTATTGAGACGGGGTTAATTCCTACACATCACAAACGAGTCATAGATTGTTTTTTTAAAATATTAAAACAATCCGAATGGGTTTGCTCGGTTTTGAGTATATCACTTGTTCTTTTACTAAAATTAATATCTAATTTAAATGACACATTTGGATTTATATCGATCACATAGTTCATAGGATTAAGGTGTGGTTGATTCCTATATGTCACAAATGACTGATGGATCGTTTTCCTAAAGTATCAAAACAATCTGAATGTGTTTGCTCAGTTTGCAGTATGTCATTTTTGTTTTTTTCTAAAATTAATGTAAATTTTAAATAAAAAGAGACACTTTGAGTCATACCAGTCGCATTGTTCATTGAATTGAGGTGTGGTGGATTCCTACATGTCACAAATGACTTATAGATCATTGTCCTAAAGTATCAAAACAATCCTAATGTGTTTGCTTAGTTTGTAGTATGTTAGTTGTGTTTTTTTTACTAAAATGTCATTTCAAACTAGAAACATGCATTTTGAGTCATACTGGTCGCATCATGCATTGGTTTGATATGATGATAATTCATACACGCCTCAAAGAACTTATGAATCATTATCCTAAATTATGAATACAATTGGAGCGGGTTTGCTTGGTTCTCAACGAGTGACACGTTTTGAGCTAAAATGTCAATTTTAAACTAATAACACACTTTTAGCCATACCAGTCACACCATGCATCGGATTGAGGTGCGATTGATTTTCACACGTCACAAATGACTGATGGATTATTGTCCTAAAGTATCAAAATAATTTGAATGTGTTTTCTCGGTTTGTAGTATGCCACTTGGGCTTTTTTCTAAAATTAATGTCAATTTTAAATAAAAAAGACACTTTGAGTCATACCAGTCACATTGCGCGTTAAATTGAGGTGCGTTTGATTCCTACATGTCACAAATGACTTATTGATCATTTTTCTAAAGTATCAAAACAATCTTAATGTGCTTGCTTAGTTTGTAGTATGTCAGTTATGTTTTTTACTAAAATTTCATTTCAAAATAGAAACACACATTTTGAGTCATACTGGTCGCATCATGCATTGGTTTGATATGAGACTACTTCATACAAATCACAAATAACTTATGAATCATTATCCTAAATCATGAACACAATTGGAGCAGGTTTGCTTGGTTTTTAGTGAGTGAAACATTTTGAGCTAAAATGTCAATTTTAAACTGATAAGATACACTTTTAGCCATACTAGTCACATCGTGCATCGGATTGAGGTGAGGTTGATTCATACATATCACGAATGACTCATGGATCGTTTTACTAAAGTATCAATACAATCCAAATGTGTTTTCTCAGTTTTCAGTATGTCCCTTGTGTTTTTTTCTAAACTTAATGTCAATTTTAAATAAAAAGAGACACTTTGAGTCATACCAGTCACATTGTGAGTTTAATTGAGGTGACGTCAATTCCTAAATGTAAAAAATTACTTATGGATCTTTTTACTAAATTATCAAAAAAATCCGAATGTGTTTTCTTAGTTTGTAGTATGTCAGTTCTGTTTTTATACAAAAATGTCATTTTAAACTGGAAACGCGCATTTTGAGTCATACTGGTCGCATCGTGCATTGGTTTGATATGATACTACTTCATACACGTCACAAAGAACTTATGAATCGTTATCCTAAATTATGAATACAATTGGAGTAGATTTTCATGGTTTTCAGTGAGTGACATGTTTTGAGCTAAAATGTCAATTTTAATCTGATAAGAGACACTTTTAGCCATACCGGTCACACTGTGCGTCAGATTGAGGTGTGGTTGATTCTTACATGTAAAAAATAACTCATAGATCATTTTCATAAATTATCAAAACAATCCTAATGCATTTTCTCAGTTTTCAGTATGTCACTGTCTTTTTTTCTAAAATTAATGTCAATTTTAAATAAAAAGAGACACTTTGAGTCATACTAGTCGCATTGTGCATTGAATTGAGGTTAGGTTGATTACTACATGTCACAAATGACATATGTATAATTGTTCTAAAGTATAAAAACAATCTAAATGAATTTTCTCGGTTTGTAGTATGTCAGTTGTGTTTTTTACTAAAATGCCATTTCAATCTGGAAACACACATTTTGAGTCATACCGATCACATCATGCATTGGTTTGATATGATACTATTTCATACACATAAAAAATAACTTATGAATCATTATCCTAAATTATGAAAACAATTGGAGCGGGTTTGCTTGGTTTTCAGTGAGTGACACGTTTTGAGCTAAAATGCCAATTTTAAACTGATAACAGGCACTTTTAGCCATAACGGTCACAACGTGAATCATATTGAGATGCAGTTGATTTGTAAACATCAAAAATGAATCATGGATCATTTTCATAAAGTATAAAAACAATCCGAATATTTTTGCTCAGTTTTTAGTATGTCACTTGTGTTTTTTTTCTAAAATTAATGTCAATTTTAAATAAAAAGAGACACTTTGAGTCATACCAGTCGCATTATGCCTTAAATTGAGGTGAGGTCAATTCCTACATGTCAAAAATTACTTATTGACCATTTTCCTAAAGTAACAAAACAATCCTAATGTGTTTGATCAGTTTGTAGTATGTCAGTTGTGTTTTTTTACTAAAATGTCATTTCAAACTGAAAACATGTATTTTGAGTCATACCGATCGCATCGTGCATTGGTTTGATATGAGACTGCTTCATACACGTCACAAAGAACTTATGAATAATTATCCTAAATTATGAATACAATTTAATTAGGTTTTCTTGGTTTTCAACGAGTGACACGTTTTGAGCTAAAATGTAAATTTAAAACTGATAATAGACACTTTTAGATATACTGGTCACACCGTGCGTCAGATTGAGGTGTGGTTGATTCCTACACATCAAAAATTAATTATGTATCATTTTCATGAATTATAAAAACAATATGAATGTGTTTTCTTAGTTTTTAGTATGCCACTTGTGTTTTTTTCCCTAAAATTAATGTCAATTTTAAATAAAATGAGACACTTTTAGTCATACTAGTCGCATTATGCATTGAATTGAGGTGCGGTTGATTCTTAAATGTCAAAAATTACTTATGGATTGTTGTCCTAAAGTATCAAAACAATCCGAATGTGTTTTCTTAGTTTTTAGTATGTCAGTTGTGTTTTTTTACTAAAATGTCATTTTAATCTAGAAACATGCATTTTGAGTCATACCGGTTGCATCGTGCGTTGGTTTGATATGATAATTCTTAATACATGTCACAAAAAACTTATCAATCATTATCCTAAATTATGAAGATAATTGGAGTGGGTTTTCTTGGTTTTCAATGAGTGACACATTTTGAGCCAAAATGTCAATTTTAAGCTGATAACAGACACTTTTAGCCTTATCGGTCACGCAGTGCCTCAGATTGAGGTGATGTTGATTCTAACACGTCAAAAATGACTCACAAATCATTTTTCTAAAGTACCAAAATAATCCGAATGCGTTTTATTGGTTTTCAGTATGTCACATGTGTTTTTTTCTAAAATTAATGTCAATTTTAAATAAAAAGGGACACTTTGAGTCATACCAGTCGCATTATGAATTGAATTGAGGTGAGATCAATCAATACATGTCACAAATGACTTATGGATCATTTTTATAAAGTATCAAAATAATTTGAATGTGTTTTCTCAATTTGTAGTATGTCAGTTGTGTTTTTTTACTAAAATGTCATTTCAATTCGGAAACACGCATTTTGAGTCATATCGGTTGCATCGTGCATTGGTTTAATATGATACTACTTCATACACATCAAAAAGAACTTATAAATCATTATACTAAATTATGAAGACAATTGGAGCGGGTTTTCTTGGTTTTCAGCGAGTGACAGATTTTGAGCCAAAATGTCAATTTTAAATTGATAACAGACACTTTTAGCCATAATGGTCACACCGTGCATCAGATTGAGGTGAGGTTGATTTTTACGCATAAAAAATGACTCATAGATCGTTTTCCTAAATTATCAAAACAATCCAAATATGTTTTCTCAGTTTTCAGTATGTCACTTGTGTTTTTTTCTAAAATTAAAATTAATTTTAAATAAAAAGAGACACTTTGAGTCATACTAGTTGCATTGTCCATTGAATTGAGGTGAGATAAATTTTTACATGTCACAAATGACTTATGGATTGTTTTCATAAAGTATTAGGACAATCTGAACGTGTTTTCTCAGTTTGTAGTATGTCAGTTGTGTTTTTTACTAAAATGTCATTTCAAACTGGAAACATGCATTTTGAGTCATACCGGTCACATTGTGCATTGGTTTTATATGAGACTAATTCATAAATATCACAAAGAACTTATGAATCTTTATCCTAAATTATGAATACAGTTGGAGTGGGTTTTCTTGGTTTTCACCGAGTGACACATTTTGAGCTAAAATGTTAATTTTAAACTAATAACAGACAATTTTAGCCATACCGGTCACACAATGCGTCGGATTGAGGTGCAGTTGATTCCTAAACATCAAAAATAACTAATGGATAATTTTAATATATTATCAAAACAATATTAATGTGATTTCTTAGTTTGAAGTATGTAATTTGTGTTTTTTTTCTAAAATTAATGTCAATTTTAAATAAAAAGAGACACTTTAAGTCATACCAGTTGCACTGTGCATTGAATTGAGGTGAGGTCAATTCCTAAATGTCAAAAATGAATTATGGATTGTTTTTCTAAAGTATAAAAACAATCTGAATGTGTTTGATCTGTTTGTAGTATGTCAGTTGTGTTTTTTTACTAAAATGTCATTTCAAACTGGAAACAAGAATTTTGAGTCATACCAGTCACATCGTACATTGGTTTGATATGAGACTGCTTCATACATGTCAAAAAGAAATTATGAATCATTTTCCTAAATTATGAAGACAATTGGAGTTGGTTTTCTTGGTTTTTAGTGAGTGAAATTTTTTGAGGTAAAATGTCAATTTTAAACTGATAACAGACACTTTTAGCCATACTGGTCTCACCGTGCATCAGATTGAGGTGAGGTTGATTTTTATACATCAAAAATGACTCATGGATCATTTTACTAAAGTATAAAAACAATCTGAATGCATTTTCTTAGTTTTCAGTATGTCATTTGTGTTTTTTCTAAAATTAATGTCAATTTTAAATAAAAAGAGACACTTTGAGTCATACCAGTTGAATTGTGCTTTTAATTGAGGTGTAGTGGATTCCTATATGTTAGAAATAAATTATGGATTGTTTTCCTAAATTATCAAAACAATACGAATGTGTTTTCTCAGTTTTTAGTATGTCAGTTTTTTTTACTAAAATGTCATTTCAAACTAGAAACATGCATTTTGTTTCATACCGGTCACATCGTGCATTAGTTTGATATGAGACTACTTCATACACATCATAAATAACTTATGAATTGTTAACCTAAATTAAGAAGACAATTTGAGTGGGTTTTCTTGGTTTTCAGCGAGTGACATGTTTTGAGCTAAAATGTCAATTTTAAAATTGATAATAGACACTTTTAGCCATAATAGTCACATCATGCATCCGATTTAGGTGTGGTTGATTTGTAAACATAAAAAATGACTCATGAATCATTTTACTAAAGTATCAAAACAATATAAATACGTTTTCTCGGTTTTCAGTATGTCACTTGTGTTTTTTTTCTAAAATTAATGTTAATTTTAAATAAAAAGAGACACTTTGAGTCATACCAGTCACATTGTGCATTGAATTGAGGATAGGTCAATTATTACATGTCACAAATGACTTATGTATCATTGTATTAAATTATCAAAACAATACTAATGTGTTTTCTCAGTTTGTAGTATGTCAGTTGTGTTTTTTACTAAAATATCATTTCAAACTAGAAACATGCATTTTGAGTCATATCGGTCGCATCATGGGTTGGTTTGATATGAGACTACTTCATACACATCACAAAGAACTTATAAATTGTTATCCTAAATTATGAAGGCAATTGGAGTGGGTTTTCTTGGTTTTCAATGAGTGACATGTTTTGAGCTAAAATGTCAATTTTAAACTGATAACATACACTTTTATCCATACCGGTCACACCGTGCATTGGATTGAGGTGGGGTTGATTCATACACATCAAAAATGACTCATCTATAGTTTTCATAAAGTATAAAAACAATCCTAATACGTTTTCTCAGTTTTCAGTATGTCACTTGTGTTTTTTTTCTAAAATTAATGTCAATTTTAAATAAAAAGAGACACTTTGAGTCATACCAGTCGCATTGTGCATTAAATTGAGGTGAGGTCAATTCCTACATGTCAAAAATGACTTATTTATCATTTTCCTAAAGTATCAAAATAATCATAATGTGTTTTCTCAATTTGTAGTATGTCAGTTGTGTTTTTTACTTAAATGTCATTTCAAACCGAAAACACGTATTTTGAGTCATACCGATCGCATTGTGCATTGGTTTGATATGAGACTGCTTCATACACATCATAAAGAACTTATAAATAACTATCCTAAATTATGAAGAAAATTGAATTAGGTTTTCTTGGTTTTCAATGAGTGACACGTTTTGAGCTAAAATGTAAATTTAAAACTGATAATAGACACTTTTAGCCATACCAGTCACACCGTGCATTATATTGAGGTTTGGTTGATTACTACACATAAAAAATGAATCATGGATCATTTTCATGAATTATAAAAACAATCCGAATGTGTTTACTCAATTTTTAGTATTTCACTTGTGTTTTTTTCTAAAATTAATGTCAATTTTAAATAAAAAGAGACACTTTGAGTCATACTAGTCGCATTGTGTGTTTAATTGAGGTGTCATTGATTCCTACATATCAAAAATGACTTATGGATTATTTTCCTAAAGTATCAAAAAAATCCGAATGTGTTTTCTTAGTTTTTAGTATGTCAGTTGTGTTTTTTTACTAAAATGTCATTTTAATATGGAAACATGCATTTTGAGTGATACCGGTCGCATCGTGCATTGGTTTGATATGATACTACTTAATACATGTTACAAAGAAATAATTAATCATTATCCTAAATTATTAAGATAATTGGAGTGATTTTTCTTGGTTTTCAGTGAGTGACACATTTTGAGCTAAAATGTCAATTTTAAACTGATAACAGACACTTTTAGCCTTACCGGTCACACCATGCCTCATATTTAGGTGATGTTTATTTTAACACGTCAAAAATGACTCATGAATCATTTTTCTAAAGTACCAAAATAATCTGAATGTGTTTTCTTGGTTTTCAGTATGTCACTTGTGTTTTTTTCTAAAATTAATGTCAATTTTAAATAAAAAGAGACACTTTGAGTCATACCAGTCACATTGTGAATTGAATTGAGGTGATATAAATTAATACATGTCACAAATGACTTATGGATCATTTTCCTAAAGTATAAAAATAATCCAAATGTTTTTGCTCAATTTTTAGTATGTTAGTTTTGTTTTTTTAACAAAAATGTCATTTCAATTTGGAAACACCCATTTGAGTCATATCGGTTGCATCGTGTGTTGGTTTAATATGAGACTACTTCATACATGTCAAAAAAAAACTTATGAATAATTTTCCTAAATTATTAATACAATTGGAGCGGGTTTGCTTGGTTTTCAGCGAGTGACACATTTTGATCTAAAATGCCAATTTTAAACTGATCACAAACACTTTTAGCCATAATGGTCACACCATGCATTAGATTAAGGTGAGTTTGATTTGTATGCATAAAAAATGACTCATGGATCATTGTCCTAAATTATCCAAACAATAAAAATATGTTTTCTCAGTTTTCAGTATGTCATTTGTGTTTTTTTTCTAAAATTAATATCAATTTTAAATAAAAAGAGACACTTTGAGTCATACCAGTCACATTGTGCATTGAATTGAGGTGCGGTCAATTAGTACATGTCAAAAATGACTTATTTATTGTTTTCCTAAAGTATTAGAACAATCTGAATGTGTTTTCTCAGTTTGTAGTATGTTAGTTGTGTTTTTTTACTAAAATTTCATTTCAAACTGGAAAAACGCATTTTGAGTCATACCGATCACATTGTGCATTGGTTTTACATAAGACTAATTAATACACACAAAAAAGAACTTATGAATATTTATCCTAAATTATTAAGACAATTGGAGTGGGTTTTCTTTGTTTTCAATGAGTGACACTTTTTGAGCTAAAATGTTAATTTTAAACTGATAACAGACAATTTTAGCCATACTGGTCACACAGTGCGTTATATTGAGGTGCAGTTGATTCATAAACATCAAAAATGACTGATGGATCATTGCACTAAATTATCAAAACAATTTGAATGTTATTTCTTAGTTTTTAGTATGTCACTTGTGTTTTTTTTCTAAAATTAATGTCTATTTTAAATAAAAAGAGACACTTTAAGTCATACCAGTCGCATTGTGCATTAAATTGAGGTGAGGTAAATTAATAAATGTCAAAAATGACTTATGGATTGTTTTTATAAAGTATAAAAACAATATGAATGTGTTTGATCAGTTTGTAGTATGTCAATTGTGTTTTTTTACTAAAATATCTTTTCAAATTGGAAACAAGCATTTTGAGTCATACCGATCGCATTATGCATTAGTTTGATATGAGACTGCTTCATACATGTCACAAAGAAATTATGAATCATTATCCTAAATTATGAAGAAAATTGGAGTGGGTTTTCTTGGTTTTTAGTGAGTGACATGTTTTGAGGTAAAATGTCAATTTTAAACTGATAACTGACACTTTTAGCCATAACAGTCACACTGTGCATCGGATTAAGGTGAGGTTAATTTTTACACATTAAAAATGACTCATGGATAATTTTCCTAAAGTATAAAAACAATACAAATGAATTTGCTTAGTTTTCAGTATGTCATTTGTGTTTTTTTCTAAAATTAATGTCAATTTTAAATAAAAAGAGACACTTTGAGTCATACCAGTCACATTGTGCATTGAATTGACATGTAGTGGATTCCTACATATTAGAAATGAATTATGTATTTTTTTCTAAAGTATAAAAACAATACGAATGTGTTTTCTTAGTTTTTAGTATGTCAGTTGTGTTTTTTTACTAAAATGTCATTTCAAACTAGAAACATGCATTTTGATTCATACCAGTCGCATCAAGAATTAGTTTGATATAAGACTACTTCATACACATCATAAAGAACTTATGAATTGTTATCCTAAATTATAAAGACAATTGGAGTGGGTTTTCTTGGTTTTCATCGAGTGACACGTTTTGAGCTAAAATGTCAATTTTAAATTGATAACAGACACTTTTAGCCATAACATTCATACCGTGCGTCATATTGAAGTGATATTGATTCATAAAAATCAAAAATGACTCATGAATAATTTTCTAAAGTATCAAAACAATATGAATATGTTTTCTCGGTTTTCAGTATGTCACTTGTGTTTTTTTTCTAAAATTAATGTCAATTTTAAAAAAAAAGAGACACTTTGAGTCATACCAGTCGCATTGTGCATTGAATTGAGGTTCGGTCGATTCCTACATGTCACAAATGACTTATGGATCATTTTCTTAAAATATCAAAACAATACTAATGTATTTTCTCAGTTTGTAGTATGTCAGTTGTGTTTTTTTACTAAAATAACATTTCAAACAAGAAACATGCATTTTGAGTCATACCAGTCGCATTGTGCATTGGTTTGATATGAGATTGATTCATACATTTCACAAAGAACTTATGAATCATTATCCTAAATTATGAAGACAATTGGAGCGAGTTTTCTTGGTTTTCAATGAGTGACACATTTTGAGCTAAAATGTCAATTTTAAACTGATAACAGACACTTTTAGCCATATCGGTCACACCATGAATCAGATTGAGGTGGGTTTGATTCATACATATCAAAAATGACTCATGGATCATTTTCATAAAGTATCAAAATAATCCTAATAAGTTTGCTCAGTTTTCAGTATGTCACTTGTGTGTTTTTTCTAAAATTAATGTCAATTTTAAATAAAAAGAGACACTTTGAGTCATACCAGTTGCATTGTGAGTTGAATTGAAGTGCAGTAAATTCCTACAGGTCAAAAACGACTTATAGATCATTTATATAAAGTATCAAAACAATCAGAATGTGTTTTCTTATTTTTCAGTATGTCACTTGTTCTTTTTACTAAAAATAATGTCAATTTTAAATAAAAAGAGACACTTTGAGTCATACCAGTGGCATCGTGTGTCGTATTGAGGTTGGGATGATTCCTATACATTTGAAATGACTTATGGATCATCTACCTAAAGTATCAAAACAACTGAATGCATTTTCTCAATTTTCAAAATGCCAGTTACTTTGATACCAATTATAATTACCTAAACATTTCATACATTGATATCACATATGAGTAGATTAATATTACTTACATAAAATAAATAAATTAAACATAAATATGAAACAATCCATCAATTCTATGGAAGATTATTTTATCGTGAAAACATCAAGATTACCTCTGTGATTGAGCAGACACAGCGTCATTGCTCTTCATACAAAGGCATGTCACATGGACAAAAATCTTCTAAAATAAACGAACCCTACAAGACATAATGAAAATCAAATCAACATTTCATTATATAATTTTTTGTTAAAAGAGAGATATTTTATCACAACATTACCTTTACATATTTCCAAATGGTTTATTTTGTCCAGATAGAATCTAATAATAAAACTAATGATTCATTTTTCACTTTACTACTATTGGTTAACTACCGCTTAGCATAACATCTGATCTGAACTTCTGATCTGGAATCCCTGTGATGCTCTCATCGAACACCATCTCTATGATATCATCATTCAGCCTTCACTTTTCCTTCTCTTCCTGCACCCATTTACCTTGTAAATGGGTGCAAGATGAGAATCAAAAGTGAAGGATGAATGATGATATCATAGATATGGTGTGGGATGAGAGCATCATTGGGATTCCAGATCAGAAGTTGAGATGAGATGCTATGAAAAGTAGTAGTTAACCAACAGTAGTGAAGAATTATTAGTTTTGTTATTAAATTTGTGAGTGATGGACAACCAATATTATTCCAACACACTACATTAGTAGAAATAATAACATAAATGACCAAAATAAAGACTATAAATGATACATTCCATAATAGTTTAGGTCTAGTGCTTTTGGAAACATGGAAACATAAAGAAATAGTTCATAAGAGGCTCTCATTAAGTTATTTTTTTACTAAAAATACAAATCATTTCTAAAACCATTCTTCATAACCTAAGGATATGAAACATAAGAAAGGGTGATCATAGATACTCAATAAGTGTAAACAATGGAGATATCAATGATCATATAAGGATAAAATAAGTAGTAGTAATTTACCTTCATCCTATTTGTGTACAATCTTTCATCAGGTATGCTCCCATTCGTTTTTAAACACATCTATATCATCTTGTGAATATGAGTTTTTGTAACAGTCATGGTAGTACTAAAAAAATATAAATACACAAAGGATTAATAAATATTTTAAATGAACTAGTAATTATTTTTGAGAATACCTCTTTAGGGATACTAGTTTGTTGATGAAATGTGATCTCTTTAATAATTTTATAAACATAAAATCACAATCCTTTCCATTTGCTTGTTTTGGACACTGTAGAAAAATCGAGAAAAAAGTAGTAATTTGTTTTGATATGTGTTTAGATAGTGCAATATTATTATATATACCATGATACTTATCCAGTTGTAGATCTCATGGGCGTTATTATCCTTAGGCCCTGGATTCATTCCATGAAGTAGATGATATTGATGCACCGCCCTATTATAACAAAATACTCATTAAAAGATAATATAAATTATATAACTAGATGTTTAGTTCTAAAATGTTGGATCTAGTGTATTAAAAATTGAAAAACACTATCACGCGTGGTCAATTTGTTGGATACTCATGCATTGAATCCAGAAAATAAATCTTTGGAGTATCCAAATTGACCGTAATGAGCATCCAACACTGCCTAAAAACACAAAAAGGAATAAGTAATGAAAGTAATAAAAATATAGTTGATATGATTAAATTGTAGAGTTTTACCCATGAATCATCGGTATTAAAAAGAGTCTATCATCCATAATTTTGTTTTAAAACTATTTGAGTAGGGATAACATTATTTCAGCCTCTTTATCAAAATTTATTTCTTCTTTTGAAGAGGTGATGTGAGGACTAACAAGTCCAAATTTTTGTTCATGGGAAAATCCCTTCAATTTTTTTTTTCATATATACGCCTGCCAAAAATATGAAATATATTTAGTCATAATTATCATAATATATCAACTTTTGTAAAATAAAATCATGAAAACATACCTTATGTATACATTTACAACTGAGGCGTCTATCCATTCATACTTGAGGATTTCATCTACATTGTCAGCACTAATGTAATTTGATTCTTACCCTATGTACAATTTTTTTTCAAAATCATCTGTGTGAGTATTTCCATCTATCAACTTTGTATCCACATGATACTAAAATGATATTTATTGTGGATATATAATGGGTAGGGTGAAGGTTCTATCAGTAGATTGTTTCAATCGGTTGGTTGTTTTTTTGAGATAGTTTTGAGTCGATCTTTTGTTTCACCCCCTTCCCTTTTTCATTCTATAATAACATTCATCAGTTTAGACCTTTTTTCATTAAATGTTAAAGTACCATCTTGAAAAATAAATTGGAAATGAATACCTCCTTGTCGACATATTTTTTACAAGAATTGACAGCCATGCGATGAATGTTCCAACAGCTTATTTGATCGTATGAATGTCGTCATTTTAATTTGGAATAGATATCTCAACACTCAACTCATGAGCTATGTTCACTACTGGAAATTTGGGCTATAGCCACGGTTTTAAACCGTGGGTATAGGTCCTCAAACCGTGGATACAGGTAATAGCCACGGTTTGAGAAACCGTGGCTAAATTTGGCATGGCTATAGGCCTAGACTTATAGCCACAGTTTAGAACTATGGCTATAGGTCTATATCTATGGTTCAAACCGTGGCTATAGGTATACAACCATGGTTCAAACCGTGGTAATATCACTATAGCCACAGTTTATAAATATGGCTATACTAGAGGAGGGACACAATTTATTTCCATGGTTAGAAACTGTGACATTAGACCTATAGCCACGGTAAAAAACCATGGAAATAGACCTATATCCACGGTTAGAAACTATGGCTACAGGGTTTGAAAAACCATAAAAAAATAGCCCCCACCCCCCCGCACAACCCCCCTGCAGCCCCCTCCCTCTTGGACACCCCCAACCTACATAAACCCCCCTCCCCTAGATAGCCCCCCCCACAAAGCCCCCCTGGACAACCCCCCCCCCTACAAATACCCCTCCTAGATAGACCCTGGACACCCCCCAGACATACCTTGGACACCCCCCAGACAGACCCTAGACACCTCCCCCCCAGACCCTGGACACCCCCCAAACAGACCCTGGACACCCCCCGGACAGAACCTGGACACCCCCATACCCTAAACACCCCCCCAGATAGACCTAGGACAGACCCCCCCAGACCCTAGATACCCCCCTGGATAGACCATGGACACCCCCCAGACCCTGGACAGATCCCCCTAGACAGCCCATACCTCCATTCCCCTGGACAACCACCCCTACCCTCCTGGACAAACCCTAGAACCTCCCAGAACCTGGACACCATCCAGAACCCCCAATCCCTGGGAAAGACCCCCCCTCCCACCCTCCTGGACAGACCCTGGAACCCCCCCAGAACTTGGACACCCCCAGACCCTAGAAAGATCCCCCTAGACACCCCCCATAACTTGGACACCCCACCCCTTGCACCCCCTGCCAGTTACCCCCTCCCCCTTCCAGTCCCCCCTACCAGTCCCCCACTGCTAGTTTCCCCCCTCCCCCTGATAGTTCCCCCTCCCCCTTGCCAGTTCTTCCCCCCAAACTTGGACACCCCCAGACCCCCTGGACAGACCCCCCCAAATTGACCCTGGATAGACCCCCCAAGATAGACCCCCCAGACCCTGGACACCCCCCTGGATAGACCCTGGACACCCCCCAGAACCTGGACCCCCCCTAGAACCTGGACACCCCACCCCTTGCACCCCCCTACCAGTCCTCCCTACTAGTCCCCTCCCTGCCAGTCCCCTCCCCCTGCCAGTCCCCCCTGTTAGTTCCCCCCTGCCAGTTCTCCCCTCCCCCTACCATTCCTACCCCCCTGCCCGTTTCCCCTCCCCTTGCCAGTCCTTCCCCCACCCTACCCATTTCCCCTCCCCCTACCCCTGCCAGCCCCCCTTGCACCCCCTACCAGTTTCTCCCCTGCCCCTGCCAGTCTCCTCCAAATTAAATTATACACGAAAGCTACTTACATAATAAGAATTAAACAAATCCAAATATAAAAAAACACATAACTTCACTTACATGAGTATACTTATAAGACAAACTATCAAATAATTCTAGAACCAGCTCAAAAGTACCTACAAAACAAGGTAAAACATAGTAGTGCTCATCCCCTATACCCAAACTTCTCTCCCCCTCCCTGCCCCCCTGCTGGACCCCCTGGACAGCAGCCCCCCTGGACAGCAGCCCCCCCTGCTGGAAACCTTGGACAACAGCCCCCCACCCCCCTACTAGAACCCCCTGTACAGTAGCCCCATCCCCCTGGACAGCAGCCCCCCCTGGACCCCCCTGGACAACCCCCCCTACTGGACCCTCCTGGACAACAACCCCCCCCCCCTAATGGATAGCAGCCACCCTGATGGTCCCCCCTGAACAGAATCCCCCCTTCTGGACCCCCCTGGATAGCACCCCCTACTGGACAACAACCCCCCCCACATCCCTTGCACATATCCTAAGGGATCCTTAGTTAAACAGATTGACCAAGCAGGTGAACTTCAGGCTTTTCCCTTAGATGTACCTACCAAATCATAACCTGTAGAGGATTCTCTACCTAGTGTTGAGAGATTTGTTTCCCCAGTGCCTTCATATTTTATTTCCATAGTATATTTATAATATTTCAGAGAAATATGTCTTTTAGATTTCAGTGGAATTTTGAGTTATCAGGAACCTCCTATTGTTGCATCTACATCTAGTGCTCCACCTCCCTCAGCTTTAGTTGATGCTGATTCGATCTAGTCTATAGTCAAATAGTATCTCCATGTTGTTATAGGTGATGTGAATTCATCTCATCAGGATTAATTGAGGCAGATTCTGTAGAATGGGTTTTCAAGGAATAGGTTGAACAGTTGAAAGTAATGACAACTCTACTCAAGATATTCATGGAGGAGAAGATTTCTTTAGTAGTATGGAGAGATGAGGAAATATTATTATAGAATTTTTCAATCTTATGAATCCTTTCCTATATGTATCCAATACTCTAGTGGCTGCCGGCTGGAAGTCAAAAGTGCAACAGTAAAGTAGACTCCAAAGCCTGCACTACTATAATGGTCAAAGTTGCTACAGTTTCTAAAATTTTGAACTCGGGGCCTTCAGCCCTCGAACCCTCGGAGTAGGTGCGCGTTGCCCCTTGCAACCCCCAACGAGCTCATCACGGAGCTCGACCCGTGACAGTTGCGGGCCACAAGCATTTGGCATAACCAGATCGGGCTACACCAATCCAAAAATCTCCCTTATTGTATCCCTTAATGAGAAGGAGGTTAAGAGTGCCCTTTTTTCTCTAAATCTTGAGAGTGTGGTTGGTCCTGATGGGTTCAAAAATTAATTCTTTATGTTCTACTGGGAAATAGTTTGTGATGAGCTCCTTAACGCTATGAGGGAGTTCTTTAACCATGCCTCAATGCCCTATGGAATCAACGCCAATTTTATTGCCCTGATCCCAAAGAAGGAAAATGCTGTGGATGTAAAGGATTTTAGACATATTGGTATGGGGAATACCTTTCCAAAAATCATTATCAAAATTATTGCTATGTGGTTAGGTCTCATTGTTCGTGGGTTTATCTCTTCAAATCATCCCCCCAGACATCCCTTGGACACCCCCCCTAGACAGCCCCCCTAGACACCCCACCCACACCCCGCCCCCTGCCCTACAGACCCCCTGACCCCCCCGGACAGCCCTTGGAAACCCCCTAGATAGCCCCTCCTAGACACCCCACCTGAACCCCCCCCCCCCCATGCCCTGTAGACCCCCAGTCACTCCCCGGACAACCCTTGGACACCCCACCTACACCCTGCCCTGCAGACCCCCCGGACATCCCTTAGATACCCCCCTGGACAACCCCTCCTAGACACCCCACCTGCACCCTCCCCCTGCCCTGCAGACCCCCCCCGACACCCCCCCGGACAGCCCTTGGACACCCCAACTGGAGAGCCCCTCCTAGAAAATTCTATAGCCATCAATACCTTCACTTCATTATGAAAGAATTCTAAATGAACAATGCCTTGAAACTTTTCCAAGAATAGTCTTTGTCTGACTTAGTCTGAATAATATACTTCCACCACTTATAACTTGAACCCTCTAGTAGGATGATTACAAAAATAACCTTAAGAGACTCATAAATCTAAAGCTCGATAAAAAAATCCTCAACCTTCAATACCAAAACCAATTCATCCTAAGAATCTTGTTACCCAGGAATTATTGTGGGTCTACCATCTTGATTCTAGGGTTCCTAGGTGTGCCTTCAAGATCGATTTATTCAAGGCTTTTTATTCGGTCAGGTGGGACTTCTTATGGGATGATTTGGATCTTCTCGGCTTTCCGGCTAGGTTCTCGTCTTGGGTTAAAAGATGTGTCTCTACCCCAATGTTCTTGATGAACATTAATGGTAGTTTACATGGCTACTTTTTGGGGAAAAGAGGGCTCAGGCAAGGGGATCCGCTTTTGCCTTTCCTTTTTGTGATTTGCATGGATTTTTTCTCGTGCATCCTGAAATACAAGAGGCTGGGGGATGGTACAGTGGCTGGTGCGGGCTGGAGTGGCTGGTGCGGGCGGGAAGGCAGGCGGAAGGGGGATTGTAGGGGGTTGGTGAAAGCTGGAAGAGGTGGCAGGGGGCTGTTGTGGGATGGATTCCAGGTGGCTGGGGGCTGTTGGGCATATGGCAGGGGCTAGTGCGGGCTGGGATGTAGGAGGCCGGGGGCTGGTGAGGGTTGGAACTGGTGGCTGGGGCTGTTTTGTAGGTGGAAGAGGGCTGGTATGAGTGTTTTGCAGGAGGTTGGGGGGTGGTGGCTGGTACGGGCTGGATTGCAGGTGGCTGGGGGCTGGCGCGAGCTCGAATGTAGGTGGAAGGGGGCTAGAATGCTGGTGGAAGGGGGCTGGTTGCAGGTGCTGGGGGGATGGTGCGGGCTAATTCGAAGGTGGCAGGGGGGCTATTGCGGGTTGGAATGCTGGTGGCAGTGGGCTAAAATGAAGGTGGAAGGGGGCTGGTGTGGGCTGGATGTGGCTGGAGCAGGGCCAAATCACGGTATTATCGCGGCGTGACCACGACGTGACCACGACGTGTTGGCTCGGTCCAGCGACATCCGCGGGGCAACATCTTCCGGCCAGGAGTAAAGGGAGAGGGAGGAGGTGGGGCAACATTCTGGCCATCACCCCGCTGGTAGAAATTATGATTAGTCAGTCTCAACATTGATCACAAGACTCGTGGAATACTATCACTGCGAACTGCCACGGGGTGTCGTCCTGAAGCAGGGCCAAATCACGGCATTACCGCAGCGTGACCGCGCCATGATTGCGGAATGACCGTGGTGTGACGGCGGTGTGTTGGCCCGGTCCAGCGACATCCATGGGGTAGCATCTTCCGGCCAGGAGCGAAGGGAGCGGGAGGAGGCGGGACAATATTCCGACCGTCGCCCCGCCGGCAGAAATTATGATTAGTCAGTCTCAACATTGATCACAAGACTCATGGAATACTAATACTGTGAACTGCCACGGGGTGTTGTCCTGGAGAAGGACCAAATCACAGCGTGACTATGGTGTGATTGCAGTGTGACCGCGACGTGACCGTGGCGTGAGCGCGGCGTGACCGTGGCGTGTTGGCCCAGTCCAGTGAAATCCGCAGGGCATCATCTTCCGGCTAGGAGCGAAGGGAGTGGAAGGAGGCAGGGAAACATTCCGATCGTCACTCTGCTAGCATAAATTATGATTAGTCAGTCTCAACATTGATCACAAGACTCATGGAATACTATCACTGTGAACCGCCACGGGGTGTCGTCCTAGATCAGGGCCAAATCACGACATTACCACGGCGTGACCGCAGCGTGACCGCGATGTGACCGCGGAGTGACCGCGGCGTGACCGCGGCGTGACCGCAACGTGAACATGGCGTGACCGTAGCATGACCACGGTGTGACCGTGGCGTGACTACGACATGTTGGACCGGTCCAACGACATCCACGGGGCAACATCTTCTGGCCATGAGCGAAGGGAGCAGGAGGAGGCGGGGAAACATTCTGACTGTCACCCTACCGATAGATGATAGAATAGATCAACTATTTAATATGCTATAACAAGGGATCACCAAAGAATGTTGTAGCGAGCAGCACAATGACGCAACGTCTAAAGGGAAACAAAACGATGAAAAAGTATCATACACCATACACAAACCATTTACAAATTCATTCACTTTTCCTAAACATGGAAATTTTATTTATAATATTCAAAGCCTGAAAAGGAAAGTGTCATTGTCAAGGCATATACCTACTCGGGAAATGTCATTTGAGTTAAACGAGTATGATAAGCCAATTTATTTTATTCAAAGAAAACAAAAACTAACTAGCCACAAAACAAACACCAACAAGAGGCATATGAAAGACTCAAACCAAATCTAAACATGATACAAATAACTATCACTACTCTTTGGTTTAGAAGATAGCGCACCTCCATTGGAGGGGTTTTATTATAAAATCATGGCATTGATTTATCACACAATTCATTTAATTATATTTAACATCTATTCTAAAACTCATTCAACACAAATCAAATGCAATAATTTAAGCAACTAGATCAACATAACTATCACTGTGTGTTTTCGCAGACAACGCACCTCTGTTGGAGGGGTTTTATTATAAAAACATGACTTTATTTATCAAATGAAACAATTATATTAAAGAACACTTATTCAAGATATGCAATTCAATATAATTAATCATAATTAAGAAAGAATCTAAATTCAATTTAAAGCATTCTTGAATTAAAGAGGCTAGAAGAGGGATACTACCTCAAGGTGGAACCAAACCGTCCACTTCGGCTCTTGGAGCTTTCTAACTAAAAGTTGCTGCTCCCCCACTGGGTATACGCACCTTCACACACATGCAAGAACACCTATCCCCTATGCACACACCTGCATGGCCATGAGCATGTGCAAGGGTATCCTTGCACATATGCTTATATGCATATATTAGTCTCCACTCACCTGCGTATGCATTTATATATATATACATGGGAACACATAGCCCCATACATGCATAATCACTGCCATGGTTGACTATACACATAACGGGGGAACCCACATACATATACTTTCTTACCTATGCACACGCAGGCGAGTCGCCCTTAAATTGGCTACTTGAAACCAACGAGCAGGGATCAACACACTACACAAAGGATATTAGGAACATTAAAACAAATAAAGGATGCTACATAACCAGTGAGAAACCAACCAACGACATTAAATCCTTACCTCGATTGGGAGAACCAAATCCACCCGAACCAACATGAAATGATCCAACGCCCTACTGAAAACATAATATGGAGTCAAAAACACTTAATTCCCCAAATACATGAGGTGCGAGACAAGTAGTAACCATATAATCTTACCTCCGATCAAAGCTGACGGACTGAATCAATCTAAACCCCATTTTCCCCCCTTCGTAGAATATAATTACCCTTTGTCCACATAAATAAGTAAAAGACCTAAATGACCAATGCGATAAAGAAAATAAAATAAAAACTAAACTAAAACATACCCGTCTCCTATGACTATACACGTCACCACCCAACATATAAGAACCATAATGCCCCATGGGTCAAATCATGTTCTTGCAAGCAAGGGAGAAATATATACATGTTTCAAAATGATACTATCAAATAGTACATTCCTATTAATTAACAATTATTCTTCCTGTTAATGGTATATAATTAGTTTGGCTCGAGTTTCAGCTTAATTTGGTTTTGTTCGATACAAGTTTTTATCCCACCCGATAATAAAAGTTTACTAGAGGACACAATTTCTAATCAAATAGAATATATCATAACAAAAAATGGATCCACACCTATGAAGAAGGTTAAACATGATAAGAAAGAATGTTTGATCATATAGTCTGATGAGTTATAAAAGGATAAACCAAAAAAACAAAAAACATTGATATTTCTCAAATTGCTCAAGTGAATATGCAATTTTCAAACAATAATAAACATGTGAAAGAAGAGAAAACCATGTTTCCTCAAAATAAATGTTTAGAATGTGAGAAATAAGAAAGCATAAAGAAAATAAAACACTTTTGAGCTACAAATAAAAGTGCTCTAATGTTGAGAAAAAATCCTAATAACTTAGAGTTGACAAACCCACCTTATTACCATAATTTTTGATATAAAACAACACTCGAATGGAAATTTCACATAACACGCACTTCACATATATATTTTTTTGAAGGAAAATAATTTTTCAAAATGAATCCTTCATATAGTGTTGTTATTCCATTGAAAAAATCAACATAGAGAAAATATGAAAAATACATTATTGTTAATCACATCTCTAAAAAAGTTTCAACACCTTTCCCATGATTTAATGCCATATTTATAGGGAACCTTTCATCTAGATAACACTTTATAATTTAATAAAATATGGTTACCCATTCAACTGTATGTGAATCCAAAAAGAACAACACATTTATCCATAAAACAATTTCCCTTCACATGAATCATGAACATATTAAAACAGTATGCATTAGATAACATTTTCATTTACAAATTATAACACTCCATTAACATGAAAACTCAATCCACAAAGAACCAATGGTATGAATAATTATACACATAAAATATACTTAACATTTTTATGAGCTCCAAATTATTTCACATAGAATATGATATTCTTTATGAAACTAGAAACACATCATATATTGTTCACCTAAATCGCAAAAAAATAATGTTCTCATGCTATCTTCTATGTGAACTTCCAATGATTTATATATTTAAACACTATAATGATAACTATTTTTATGTTTTGAGAAAACCAAAATCAATCATATATCACAGTATGATATTGATTTTCATGAATTAATTAATTTAATGTTGAACATCAAATTATCTTTCCAACACTCGAGCTCTAGGTTGACACCCAGGGTATGCCAAACTTGATTCAATAGAGTTCCATATATGTATGTCCATACCTACCATTATCCATGACGATTTCCTTGACAAGGAACCATGACAAGGTACATTACCCATTCCATGGACCACTGACCTAACACACATTACCATTTCTAGGGATATCTCTCATCTTCCATGGGTTAATGTACTTTCTGTGAATTCTCATTATAGAAAAGATTACATTACCAAGGAGAATAAATAATGCTAAGTGTGGAGTAATCATTCCAGGTATTATATAACCATGCTTCAAGAACAACCAAGAGAAAAACCCCTAAATTAACACCAAAACATGAAAAATATTTTGACATATGACACATTTTTTAATTGATTAAAATAAAAAATTCTCATTCCTCATATTCCATTATGTCAAATACAAGTTCTTGTCAATATAACATTGTGTCTTTTCCAATTTCATACCAATTATACAGTAACATGCTATATTATCAATTCATGTTTTAATTGTGTCAATTCCAATTCACATACTAATAATTAAAAATTCTAATTCACATGTCATGAGAAGAAAAAATTCAATTCACAATTCAATTCATTCCTTAATCAATTTCTCATTCTAGGTATAAGACACTATAATCATACCATCCATGCTCTAACCCAAGGTTATAGATAAGAACACCTCTTTGGTGGCCAAATGATCATGGTATTCATCACCAATGGACCCAACAGGATATGTGAAAGGTCTAACAGTGAGGATTTGAGAAATTTACATGGATTATAAATAAAAGAGGTCACATACACGACATGATGACGCTATCATACATGATGCAGATACTATAAAATCAATGAAGACATTAGGGAGATTTTTCAAATCACCCACCTCAATAAAAATAATATTAATCTGAAAACATAAAATTTTGATGAATGTAATCCACCATAATCCCATATGGAAACTGATAAATACACCACATCAAGTCCATTAGAATAATATCAAAGTGGAAAATAAAAGGAATTCACCAATTTTAAGCAGAACACAATGAATCTAGATGTTTTAATCAAATAATGGATTGAGAGATTTATGATTCAAGGTATCTTACAAACGAGGTAGACATGAATTAGGGTTGAAAGCCTGGAGAGATCCATTCTAGATAAAAGTGAGATCGCGACGGAGGAAGTGAGCTCGCCAAGTAGGGTTCATGCTCGGGAGGTAGGGTTGGTGAGAGATATTATTGGAGGAGGAGATCTCATTTAGTGGAGAGATCTGTTCGAGGAGACATCCCCCCTACCCCCTCCACCCTGCCCTTTCCCCCCTCCACCCTGCCCCCTACCCCCTGCCCCCTGTCCCCCTGCCCCCTACCCCCTGCCCCCTGCCCCCCTCCACCCCGCCCCCTGCCCCCCACCACCCAGCCCCCTAGCCTGCATAGCCCCCCTGCATCCCCATCCCCTAGCCTACACCATCCCCTAGCCTGCACCACCCCTAGCCTACACCACCCCTAGCTTGCACACCCCCCTGTGAGTCAAAAAAATCTTTGGAGATTCCTGTGGTGTCTCAAATGAGAGGAGTAAGGATTAAAATGGAAAACATAAATGTAATAATGTCAAACAAGCTATATAAGCATAAAACACCACAAGAGTATCCTTATATATATTCTCACATTCATAAGCATGGGCTATGATGCCTCAAGCAATATTTAGCTAATTTTTCCCATTACTACCTTTGTTCTTCATAATGTCGATACATTTTGAGGAAGTGAATAGGTAATTTTTGATTCTTCTTCTAGTTGTAAATCTAAATTGATTTGATTATATGATGCCTCAAGAAATAGATCATATCCTCAAAGTAATGAATTTTCTAATAATTTTTTGAATTGTGTTCCCAATGGAAATAGGATTGAAGTCTTTAATATCCACTACATTATCCTTTTTTTGAATCAAAGTAATAAAATTGGAATTGATTCCATAAGGTATAGAAGTATGATTAAAGAATTCTCTCATATAATTATGTAAATAAACATGCACAATAACCAAGTAAACCATAAAAAATTTGTTTTTGAACCCATCAGGCCTGACCACACTCTCAAATAAGGAGAAAAGTGAAGTATTTACCTCCTTATCATCACAAGATTTAGTTAAAGACTTGTTTTGATTATTATCAACAACACAAGTAATTTTATCCATCATCTAGAAGGTAAAATATTCTCCTTTCTTTGAGAACAGTCTTCCAAAATAGTCAACCATAACATTATAAAATTGATTTTATGAGTTCTATAAAGACCCATCGATTCTATGGGTAGAGAATCCTCTTCCAATTCACTTTTCCCTATGTAGATAATGAAAAAATATAGTTTTTCTATTTCCCTCCTACATACATATTATATTATACTAGTTTTAGACTAGCCTTTCTTTCAGAAATGGGTTTTTATAAAGATGAGACAGGGTTTTAATCTCATCATTTGAAGGATCATTCTGATTCTGATTAATATTATGAAATTGTAGTAAGGATTTCTCAGGATCTTTGATATCATTACCCATATTATATAAATATACCTCATTCCAGAAAAGAATAATCCTTTTAACATTCTTTATCTTTTTTTTCCATGATTTGAAGAGGGCTTCCATAAATTTCCATGTTCCAAGTAATGATGATAATATCCCTACAACCAGGAAAAAAAAGTCAGTCATTGTTGAATTCAAATGGAAGGGAAGATGATGTAGCAACCCCCAAAACCGGGGTGCTTAATGAGACATGATATACTTAACATTACATCATTAAAAATTAAATATCATGTCTCATTACAACAGAAGATCGCGAGGCTCAGGATTCTGGGAAACCAGCTGCTTTCGATTAACTTCATAGGTATCAACCATGCCTGAAATTTTTTAACAAAAACGTAGGGTGAGCAAAAATGCCCAGTAAGGGGTTTTAAAACATTTTTAGAAAATCCTTTCCCAAAGAAGTTCTTTCGAAGAGAATAAAACACTTTGCTAAAACAAAACATTATCTTTTCTTAAAACATGAAATCCATCTTTCTTTGAAAACCACTTGCACAAAGAGGCACGTACTTGAAATGAGCTTTAATGTAAACATGATCAGAGTGCGCAATATAAAAAGAATAAACAATGCATAATGTTAAAACAAGGTTACTTTAATTCTAAAAGAATTCTATGGCTAAGCAGGGAAAACATGCATATCATGGTTCATGAGTAAAGTGCAGTTCATCTAACAGTTTACCATATGAAAAACAGTTCTTGTTATATAAAGTACAACTTCATGATCTTGGGAGATTTCAACTAGGGGTTGTCCTGTTAGTTGAACAAACCCCTGGTTAACCTTTATCATTACATGTAGAGGGAATGTATAAGTACTGGACTTTGTCAAGACTTTTCATCAAGACCGTATAACATACTTAACGGGTCAAGGCTCACTGCCCACCCCGTTTCCTTTGCTCAGGCCAAGGCTAACTGCCAAGACCTTCGCACATGTTCGTCTCATGAGACTCATGCTTTACCCAATGCATTGGAGCGCTGTATAATTCCGGGTGCACCCGTCACATCAATCTTGTTGCGCTATATAATTCCGGGCGCACCCGTCACATGTAAGTCCTATACATCCCTCACATATCTTGACATGGTCATTATTCATAGGGTTTCATGCATTCTTAATTAAACCCCATTTGCACATACGTACTCATAACATGAGAACAGTTCTATCATTAAAAACGTGATGACATGCATGCTAAAACTCCGTGCACATAACCAGTTATCTTAACATTTGAAAAACATGGGTTTTCAAGAAAATGAACATAACACTTAACATTACATAACATCTTAATACCCAATTAAAGCAGGGTTGTTCATAACTTACACATATGATGATAAATGGATGTCGTAGGCATTTAATACAGGCAGTTGAGGTTACAATGTGCATAATCAAGTCCATCTTGGGAAATCATGTATATAATTATGTAAACTCTTCCATTAGCACGTTAAATAAACATGAGTACATACCTATGAATACATGTATGCATTTATAAAAGTTCAAGGAGTCCATACTATCCATTTTAAGAAAAATCCTGATTATCCAAAGCAGTGATAAATGAAAATTCTCAGTTTCAAGAATGATTTTGAAATCCAACCAACCCATAATCTTCATCATGCTTTATTGTAATAATTTCAAACATGGACACCAAGTTCATATTAATGTATATACACATACGTGTATGTATATTCAATAATAATAAACTTTATTCACTTGCATATCTTTACCTATTCATTCAATTACTCAAAATCTCCATTTTTTTATAGGTGAAAATAAAAATCAGGGGTATACACACTGAGGGAAGGTAGTATACTTGCATTTATTATCTTACACATATGTGTATATATATATGTATATATATATACACATATATAAACACAAGGTGTGAAAAAGGAATCCGCACCCAAATAAAAACAGAACCTTCGGACCCTTGCCCCAATTTTAGGTGTTCACAAAGGGGCTGACAAGATTAGTTAAAACCGGTTTATTTGGTCCTGTATATTTTTTTTATACACAATTATATAACAAGTGTATAATTATATAAAACTTACATAAATGGTAGGAAACAAAGAGGAGGATTTTTCTCCCTTACTTCCAACCGATTCTTTAAGCCGAGAGGGAGATCTCAAGGCCTGGGTTCACACCAGTTTCTCACATACCGAAAATATATACACACATAACATGTATATATATATATATACTCCGAAACTCAAACACAACTAAAAAAAAATAAACATGCCTCTTACCTGGTTCGGAGAGGAGGAAAGGAAATGATAAATGAGGCAAGTGGATCCAGTGGATCCGGTTGTACAAACACAGTATGAATACATATATATATAGCACATATATATATATATATATAAACCGAAACTCAGACAGGAACCTAAAAAAAAAGGCTTCTCCCTTACCTTAACTCGGAGAGGAGGAGGAGTACGGTGCAACTATGGGATCCAGAAGCTGGAGAGTTCAAGGGAACCGAAGGTATAAACATAGAAGATGTATATATATAACAAGTATATACGTGTGTATAACTATATAAAAAACCATGTGTTTACACAAACTGAAAAAAACACGACCCTTACCTATTCGACGAGGAGGAGGAGAGGAGACGATCCAGCAACCAAGGTCTAGAAACCGAAGAGATAAGGGAAGCCGGTCCTTCGGCCTTCGGTGCAACATGGGGTTTAAAAAAACGAAGAAGAAGAGGAGGACTTCAGGGGAGTCTTCGGCCGAGGAATCCGGGGTCGGTGTCGACTTGAAGAAAGGTGAAGAAAGCCGGGCTACACCGACCTAGACAAAGAAAAATAGGACCCCTAGTCTACTGGTACAACGACGAAGTGAAGAAGAAGAGGAGAACGCGGGGAAGAAGAAGCTGCGGAGGAGGAAAAACGTGAAAACAGTGGACGGCCAGGATTACACGCTGGTCGATCGGACGACTGAGGAGTGGAGCGGCATTAAAAGAAACCGGTGGCTACGATCAGGGGGAGAAGATCGGACGGCTCCAGACACGCGCAGCGTTAAAAAAAAAACAATACTCGGTCTTCGTTTTCTTTTTTTTTTCTTTTTTTTTCTTCGCGTTTAACATATTTTATCTATTTATTTTATTTCAACGTTTTTATCTTATAAAAACTGTTATTTTATTGTTTTATTAAACCTATTATTATTATTAATTTACTATAACAAAAAGATCAATTATTAATCTGACTTTTACGATTTTAATAAAATCATTGGTCAAATAAAAATTATAAATTAATCAAAACATCTTATAAACATAGGTATATATATATATATTCTATTTTAAAATACCAAAATTTTTATTGGCCTTATTATATTAAGTATATTATTTTTAAACCATAATTATTATATTTTGGAAAATTAGAGGTTCATTTAATCAATTAAAGAAAGCATCGATTTATTCATCATAATATATATTTATTTGTTTATTTATTTATTTATTTTTCCTTTGCTGAATTAAATAATAATTACCTTAATTTATAATTTGATGAGAACATTCGGATACACTCTTTTAAGGAGAGAAAAAGAAATTGGTTGCTTAAAAGAATTTGTGTAAGCTTAAAGACGCGAGATTTGTAAATAAAACCATAAATTAATATAGTTTCCAAAATAATTAATAAAGGTCGAATTATAAGAGAAATTATATATCTAATTTGATGAAATATATATATAACTCATAAAAATTCATCCAATTTGATATAAATAGAAAATAAAAGTTCAATTGTTCAAATTAATATGTATAATGGAAGAAAACAATAATATTGATTTTCACCGTTTAGAAACATAAACTAGAATTAACATTTTGGGAAAACTAAATTAACATTGATGACACTTTAAAACATTAAAGAAAAATACACAATTATCATTCCGATTTTATTCCAATGGTCAAAATAAAACATGATAAGAAGACCCAACGATCAAAAATAAACACAAGATTCTTTAGGAACCAACGGTCGAATTTATAGCCATTTGGGGTTCAACGGTCATATTAAGGTGCTTATAAAAAAGGGTTTGGTCTCGGGTGTCCCTTACCCCAAGTGACTGAAGGAGAATCAAAGATGGTTCGTGTGATCCCCTTGGTGCTGAGGACGGTCACGGTGGCTTCAGCCGTCCTCATGTTCCTTATGATGGACGCTCGAAACCCCTACCGCATTCTTGGGCTCTTAGTAGTTTTAAGCAGTCTTCCCATTATTGTAATCGAGTTCTTGGTTGGAATTTTTGGTTAATTTATCTTTTCGTTTGGTCAGAGGATGTTGTAGCCAAAATGTTTCTTATTTAAATAAAAGAAATTTTCATCCATTTGGTGCATATTATTATTATTATTAGTTTTTTGTTGGTTTACTTAACGGGTGATATTGGAAAACAAACTTGTCAAAACAAAACATGGTTGTCTCAGGTTGTTACAGATGATGTCAATTTATTTGTGAAAATATCCACCATAAAAGGATTGTGATCATAGTGACATTTTTGGGAGAGCCATACCTGATACATAAATAAGATAATTATTATCATCAATATGAACAAAAAATCGATCCAATTTGTTAGCTTTTAATACATTGATGGTGTATCTACACCAGGTTTAATAACCACCCACAATTGTAACTTCAACCATGCTATATTTATCAAAATAGGATGAAAATTCAGAATCTTCCATCATATTGATGCGTGGACCAGTTTTTTCCTCATGCCTTAGAATAGTGTTAAAACCCCTCAGAATCACCCAACTATATGAACACTAAGAAATTACCCCTTCAAGATTATCCAAACTATCTGTTGTTTTTGTGTAAGAGATAGAGGAATAAACAAAATATAGGGAGATTACAATTCCTTGGATACCAATATCAACTACAAAGTCTTGCTGATTTTTTGTACATGAATGCAGGATGATACTGTCATACTTTAAAATACAGAGATTCTTAGAGTCATTATCACTTTCTTTTTGTGATACATAGGAATATCCAAGGGAGGACCATTTAAAGTCACTCCATTTGTCAAACTCCATATTAGGTTTAGCTAAACTAATAATCATGGGTTTTTTGTCCGTAATAAAGTATCTTGGGGATGTGATTGTAGGAGAGTTACCAAGACCTTGAAAATTACAAAAGAGAATCTTCATTTATGAAGGGATGTCATAGCTCTTGTTTTGAAAAACGCAAGGAAACAAGAGAAATCAAATAAATTTCAAAACCTGTTATCAATGCCCATAACCAATTGAGCAAGATGAGTCGGCTCGGACTGGGCACTCCTGTTCAAAATTTCCCCTAAACTCTAAATCTATGAATTTAAATCCCTTTCAAATTTCCTTCAAATTTTACATATTCATGAGAAAACAAGCGTGCATGCAAAGAAAAAAACTAAAAGTCCAATCAAATTACAGGATAGAATCCATGACCATTCGATCTCTAGAGGAACGGTGAGGGAGAAGAAGTATTCGTTGGGGGAGATGGTCGAGGGAGGGAGGAGAAAGTCAAGCGCGTGGGTGGGGAGGTCGCCGTGAAACACCGATGGCTGGTAAGTGTAGCAACGACGTCGGGGAGGAGTGTGCAGAGAGTAGGTCCATGTCGAGGGTTCGAGGAGTCATGGATATTGGGGAGGAGGAGCTTGTGGATCAGGGGAGGAGAGGAGGAGAGCATCACAGAGAGCGTCGTGGAGAGCGTCGCGAACTGGGGAGGAGGATCTCACAGATTGGGGGAGGAGAGGATTTGCGGACTAGGGAGGAGGATCCTGATAGATAGTAAAAAAAAAACATTGCTACGGATTTTTTTAATCCGTGGATATAAATTATGATATAGCCACAGTTTTAATATAAATGTTGGTATAAACTAAGCTATAGCCACAGACTTATAAAACCGTGGCTATAGGTCTGTGGCTATAGCCCTATTTTCTAGTAGTGGTTAATCAACACTCTGACATGACCTGTTGGAAGTGTTCTGTTGTGTAGCATGTCATTTTGTATATTGAAAACCGTAACCCTCGCTATAAGGCGATAGGTAGGAGTTGATAGATATAAATCATAGTCATTTCACCCTGTATAATATCAGTACAAGAAAGGTATCAGTGTCTATGTGATTCAAATTTCTCAGAAACAATTATTAGAACATTGATTACCTCAACTAAGTCAAGTTTTTTTAGAGGAATGGATCGCTTCAAAACTGGTGGGGGGTGGGGTGGGATCTTCACGCACGAGCTGTTCTTGAGTTTTTTCTTCTCTTTTCCTCCCACCATCAAACTTACTATCATCTCTCTATGATATTGTAATTCTTCTTGAAACATAACTAATGTTTCTCTCATCTTTTTCATTTCCTCAGTTAGATCCTACGCTTGTTTTTCTTTCTGAAAATATGTTTGGGGTGTCACCCCAAAACCTGTATCTCTAATGCGGCCATACTATTCTGGATTCTTCAAGGCCACTAAAAATATGTCTTTATTTGGTTTAGGTGTTGTTGATTCCTGTGACTATGTCAGATATAAAATATAATAAAATAAGTAATCATTTTTATGTAATAGAAATTTAAAGCAACAAAAATTTATATTATGTCATACTTATACATATTTCCCACACTTTTTGTGTATTTTTATCTATCAGTATCCCCTCTTTATTCACACGATCCTCCTTCCATAGCACATGGCATGGGATGGAAGTGGGTTTTGATTTTGATTCATCAATATTTATATAAATATAGGAACATGGTTATGGTGTTGTTTTATGTCACATAAAAGCATTATGGTAGATTTAAAATATGTACCAATTTTTTTCTCAAGTGAAGCATACCCCATCCTTACTTTATGGTAGGGGTACGCTAGTTTTGCTACCCATTCCTTATTTTCAGCACTCAATTGTTGTTTCATAAATAAAAATTTTTCAATCAAAGTGATGAATACAAGAAACATTAAATAACATATTACCAAACACAATTTACCTGAAAAGACTTCTCCGCATGATGGCTTCTAAATGCATCCCATGCTCCTTGGGATATCAATTGCGCATAAAGAGGAGGTGGGTGTGGCTTGATTTTCCCTTCAGCATCTTTAAGATGATATTTCATTAAAATTGTGCAGAAGCCTCTATGAATCCTTCATGCAACTCTTAATACATATCCCTTGTGCAAGGAATCTACTATAAATGTACTCTACAAGGGATGATGAAGAGTAAGTCAATGTTTTAGTATTTTATTTTATTTTAATAAATTAAAGAAATGATATAATAATAATACCGTAATATCTTCCCACATTAGTGTCTTAATCTTGGTGAAAAAATGGTGTCACGACTGTACATCAATCAACACGTGTTGTCGAGTGATGATTCCAATGTAGCTACTAAACATGGCTTTATTGGGGTTAACATGCTGAACTCATTTATTCCATCCCACCTCAAATTTGATTCCCTTTTCTTTTGACTTACAGATTTTGGATAACACTGTCAAACTACGACACTCTTGTTTTTTTTCACTACCAGGGTTTCATTGCCTACCATTTCCTCAGTTTCAAAACCATTATTATGTTCCTTTAGAGCGCTAGCATTAACATTGAGGCCAGTAGCAATAGATTGATAAACCTGTTGTACCTCAACACTAGGAACAACAACAAAATGTTGAGAGATCTATTGTTTCTCTGCATTGGGATCACCAACGGTAGGTTGAGAGACCTGTTGTGCCTCGAGGTTGGGCACATAAGTAGGTGCATAAGTCATTTTCTTCAGAAGTGGTTTAACATTTAATTTAGATTACATAAAAGCAGTAGTGAACAAATAATAACATAAGGTAACACAATGTATATTACAATAAAAAATAACCTAATTATTGAACTCTTTTTTTAAAGGATGAAGAGATTTGACCCCTCTATCAACTATGTAAATCCCTTCATTGTGGTCTCCTCTGACATAAAAAACTCCATCTACATTGGGACCACTGTGAAATGATTATGAATTCCCTATGAAAGGGCCATCCTCTGTTGAATTTTCATTTAACCCTTTAGTTGTTTTGATTGATAATAGAACAATTGACCAGTTTCAGTTTGTAGGATCTGGAACATAAAATACTTGTACTGCCTATGATACCATTATAAACAGTTTATCTTTCTCCCCTTCCTTACTGAAATCAACTTTCACGAATCCCAATTCATCTATTTTAACATCACTCTTGTTATCAACCCACTTGCATTGAAAAATCAACACTTTGAATTTCGTATAATACAACTCCCATATTTGTTTGATGATGCCAAAGTATGACATATTCGCATAAATTGGATTTCTGTCCTTAGCACTAAAAACATGCATCACTTCATCCATAAGTGTAACCCCACTATTCTACATGGAACTGTCTTCATTATGTTCATTAGTATAGAATGTATAACCATTAAATACATAATTATTTTAAGATAATACATACACACTTGGTCCTCTAACTATCCATCGAAGTTATTCTGAAATTAAGTCCAGATTTTCATCTAAATTCTTAAAAATATGGTCCCAAAACCAACCTATAAACTATCGATTATGTGTATCTGATATCCATTTTTCAAACCTAGATGGATTCAAATGCCTAATAATTTCTTTATGGTTTTGAACATATGGGCAACGTAAAAACTGTTATGAAAAACATAAAGGTGGGCCTGATTCTAATCTGTAATATTGATTATGACAACCTCTCTTCCAGAAATTACTTCACCCTCAAGCCACCTAGTGTGATGAGATTTTAGTAGGACAATGCTTTCCATACCAAATAGGTATTCAGTAAAAAATTCAATGGATTCCTCAACAATATATCGCTCTTCAATAAAACCCTCTGAAAGACTTCGATTTTTTATATGCCCTTTCAAAATATTCATATACCGTTTAATGGGGTACATCTATCTATAATGTACAAGACCACACAGTCAAATCTCTCTCACCAAATGAACCATCAAATGAACCATCATATCAAATAATTTCAGTGGGAAGAACATTTCCAATTCACATAATATGATGACAATTTCTCTTTCCATAGTTTGAAATTTCACCGGGTCTATAACTTTGCTGCATATATCTTTGAAGAAGAAACAAAGCTTTGTTAATGTATGACAGAAATTTTTGGAAAAAATGCAACGTAAAGCTATAAGAATTAGATCTTTCATCAAAACATGGCAGTAATGTGATTTCAGACCCTTTAACTTTAAATCTCTCATTAACATGATGTTCTTGATATTTGATGAATACCCTCTAAAACATTTATGTCATTCAATAAGTTGAAAAACTAATATCTCTCCTACCTAGAAAGAGTGTAAGTAGCAGGAGGAAGAAATGTTTATTTTTCACCCTTCACTAGTTCCAACTCTTCTCGTATTCCCATCTCAACCATGTCCAACCTAGCCTTAATTCCATTATTTTTTCTAGGTGTATTTAGAAACATGATGATGAAACTATCACATACATTTTTTTCAACATGCATAACATCAAGAAAATGTCTAACATACTAACAATTCCATTATAGTAATTAAAAAAAACTAATATCGTTTTCCACCTAATTTTCATAAGGTTTTTCAAAAACAGTTTACCAAAAGTAGTGTCCACATATTTTAATTTCTCAAACAATTGACACCTATTAGTGGAGATGGGGATGTATGTTCTTATGAACTTCCATTTAATGATGTCATCCAAGATCAGTACTTATGTCTTCGGGGTAGGAATCTGCAATGTCCTAGAAAAGCGGTTTTTGATGAATGTTTCAACCTAACTGACTGTGTATCTTTTTTGTAAATGTGACAACTTAAGTTCCTTTAATGTTATATCTTGAAAAATTTCTATAAGCATGAAATTCATTTTTCATCTCGTACAACATGGATCTCAAAGTGAAATTTTCATTTTTTCAAGTATCATACAACGTAACACCTGAAACCCACAATAATTTCAAATCCTTGATCAATGGAGATAAATAAACATCAATATCATTACCTGATTGTTTTGGTCCTGATATAAGCATAGATAACATGATGTATTTTCATTTCATGCATAACCATGGTGGTAAGTTATAATTTACTAACATAAATAGCCATGTACTATGACTGCTACTTTGAAATCCAAAAGGATTCACTCCATCTGTAGAAAACACAAGACGAAGGTTTCTCGGCTTGTTTCGAAATTCAGGATACTCATGATCAATTCTCTTCTACTGAAGAGAGTCTTCCGGGTGACGTAGTTTCCCATCTTTAATTCTTTTATCTACATTCCATGTCAATTGTCCTACAATCTCCTCACTTCCATATAGGAACCTAAACCTTGGAATGATTGTAAAGTACCACATATCTTTTTGTAGGACTAGATTCATCTTTCTTGTATTGAGAATCATCACACTTTGGGAATTCTTTAAGTGATTTGTGGTCCTTGAGAAATAGTATACAGTCATTCGGGTAGGCATTTATTCTTTTAGAGATCATACCCATCGAGCATATCATTCATTTGGCATTGTATGTTTGGCTCAGGAGATCATTATCTTCTAAGAGCATGTCATTCAGGAGAGCAAGTAGTTCCGTAAAACTGGCGTCACTCCACCCATTGTCTACTTTTAAATTACACAGCTTCAGTATGGCTGAAAATGCTATATATTTAGTGCAACCAGAACATAATGGCGTCTTTTCACAACTCTTTAACTTCTCAAACAATTTTGGGAAATCACAAAGTTCATCTTAAACTGTCCTTGTCATTTCCTCAATACAATCTTAATTATCATTCACATCTGTAATCACATCCTCCATACAATCATCTTCATTGTTCATGCTTGTAATCATATTAGATGATCTATAAAATGCATTGCTATCCTAGCCATTACCTACATTTGTTTATTCCCTATGTTTATTCCAACATGTATAACTTCAATCTATTCCATGATAGATCAAGTGTTCTTCTAACACCTATGGACTAATTTGTCTTAAATAACAATAACATAAACATGGACAAAGGATTTGAGATGGGTAATATACATGATCTTTTGCAGACTCGATAAACTATTTCATGTCATCTTCATACTCTTTTTTCAACCGATTGGCATTCATCCATTCTTTATTCATATTCATCCTATTTGATTTAGTAATATTAATATTTAACAAAATAATTACACAAAAGATGTTCAACTAGGGTCATCATCCAACTATAATCAATAGAACTAGCTATGTTAAACAATACCCTTACCTCTCCATGCATTACTCATGACCAAAGTATATCACACCCATATTCCCAACCACCTGATCAATGGAACTATATATGAGAATCCCTTTCACTAGAATGTTTTAGTATCCCATATGTGATCTATATGCATTGTTGTAAACCGATTTTTTAGTGTTTCTCTAGAAACATAATGTCTCAAGTCAAGAAATATGGTACTAAACTAATAGATGGTATGATTTTCCATAGAGTGCTTGTGGGTGGAATGATTAATTACATGTGTTGTTATGGTTATTTGACTAGGGTGTCTATAAAGTGTCCCATATAATCATCTAGTGAAGTAGTTTTCTAAGATTCAGTGGAATTGCACTAGTAAAAAAGTGGTGGTACCATTGAAATGGGTAAGGTTTGGATTGATATTCAATGGTGGAGGAAATAAAACATGGAAAACAAATGGTATACCAATCATTCTAACAACCAAAACATCATAAAAACACACAATCTTTCTCACAATCGTAACACCATAAAAACTAAACAAACACAATTTCAGATTTTACAAAGCATCCCTTATTCAATTTCACTTGTTAATTCAGGGGTTATCACAAAAGTTTTATCATCTTGGGGCATTAATTCATTAGAAAAGTATACATAAATTACCAATTTCTATATTGAAATGTTCAACCAAAACCAACCAACATGCACACAAGGATCACCAACGACCACAATTTTTAGTGGGACATTTATCCTATACAATTCAAAACATAACCATCAATACCAAATAGTAATAAAATGAGAACAAGAGGAAACCAATGAGTAATAGGAGAAAAATCACCGCAAAGGTGTCATTCAGCGTGCGGTGGAGGTGTGTTTACAGTGGAGGAGAGGCGCGCGACAAAGGAGATTTACAACTGAAAAGAAAACATAAAACAAGAACTCATATGTTATACCTATCCAAAATATGTCCAATGAGATTTAGGAATGGGACATGTCTGGTTAAACGGTTTTATTGTTCAATAGTGGGATTTTATTTTCCATCTATGATATCTGATTCCTTTTTATTTATTTTTTGTGTATCTACTATTTTCTTAGATGTTCATCTTATGAATGGGACATGTTTGGTTTTCAGGAGAAAGACCAATTTTAATTTACAATAATTTAAAGGTAAAATATTCCACATTAATTGTATATTTTTTCCAGGGGATTGTTGCTATCCCGTAGAGATCATGAACGCCTCTTAGGTTAGTGGAAATTTAGGTCAGTTGTTGGTTACGATACCAACCTGGGCTGTATCATTACATTTACAATTATAACTGACCCATGTCCATTTAAATATAGGATATGGGGGGGGGGGGGGGGGGTCAGACACTAATATATTACCAACTCCACTGGATTTACTATGGGGATGGGTCCTGATAGTATCATATCTGATAAATCTTTTATAGATTGGACATTAGAGTAGTCACTGCTAAGGATTTTATCATTTGTATGGTAGTAATGTTTGTTGAACCTAGTGTGTGAAGCAGATATCAGAAACTAATAGGTGATTAAAACTTATGTGACCTATGGAAAAATACATTGGAAATATCTTACAAACCTTATTGAATCTTAATAGGTTTGGTTTCATTCATCATATAGTTACAAGTGATGTGGAATGTGTAAATGATAAGTTTGGGGGGGGGGGTTGAATGATGTGAAGATGTTAATGAAAATGATGATGTGGTAGTGTGTTTAAATATTCATTGTATATTTTTCATTAGAATGAGGTTGGTTTAAGTAATTATATTTAGGTCAGTTGTGTTATTCCATCATGAGATTGAATAATAAGAGGCACATCAAGCATCCAGGGATGTGCATCATAGACTAAAACTAGAGGTTAGGAATGTAAAACACACAAAGCATATGAAAGTGCCAAACGGGCCCTTGAGTTTCAAACACACACACACCCAAATATTTCACAATTTCCAAAAGGGACCTTATCATTTCCAAACACACACCAAATAATTTCCATAAAAAATCCATCAAAACTCTAAAATGATGAAACCTTTATAAAAAAACCAAAAAATTTATCAACAATTGTACAAAAAAACCAAACAATTTATAAACAATTATATAAACAATTCAACCAGTTTATAAAAAATTTTATAACAAGATAACCAATTTATGAACAATTTTTTTTGTAGGCCAAACAAAGTATATATAATTTTATAAGCAACCCAAGTCAATGTGAAAGTTACATTGAAGTACAATGGACTTCATGAGAGAATCCATTGAAACCTATAATTATTTTGTGACCACTAAATATTGCACCATCTACCACTGATCTTTAGCAATACTTAACACAAATAATATTTTTCATCCTTCACTCTCTCTCACTACAGTTCACTCATGACACACATGCATCAGATTCGTTCTTCTAGTCATATGATCCCTTATATTCCAATAATTCTACTTCCAGAGCTTGAAACTATCCACACTTCCCATAACCCTAAAGCCCCCCATGTGAAACTCCCAAACCCTTCAACAAAACCCTCTACTTCTAGAAAATATTCTTCTAAAGAATGTCCCACACACCTTCTGATCCTTTATACATATTGATCCATCACATGTGAAAGATTCTAAAAAATATGACACCAACTCCAACTCAATGGTATCATGACACATTACTAAAGAACTAAGATACCTTGTCCTTTTATGTGTCTTGATAGATGATAATTTTAAATAGGAAATAAATATGAAGAAAGGGGGTAAGACTAAACTCAGTATTATTTTCCCA
Organism: Viscum album; assembly: GCA_963277665.1. Taxonomy (NCBI): domain Eukaryota; kingdom Viridiplantae; phylum Streptophyta; class Magnoliopsida; order Santalales; family Viscaceae; genus Viscum; species Viscum album. Next base: position 1,422,795,986 of record OY728156.1, on the reverse strand, counting down.
GTGACTTCCAAACTCAATTAACTTAGAAAAAAATGTTAGAAATTTTTATATAAAACCATTTGAAATCATTTAAACTGCTTATCCCAAAATCATAAATAATCTACAAGGAAAACCTTTGCATATAAAAAAAAATTTAATTCCATTATTAGAAATAGCCACATTTATGTCTCTACCCACTCACCATGCATGCTCAGTTGAAATTTCCATACTCATGCACGATCCCTCATTGATCCACCAAGTCATCACAAGGTGGAAAATATCCAGGTTCCCCAATGGAGTACTCCCCTTATTTATGGTCAAGTCCAACCCATGAACTCAATCCAACCATATTTAACAAATACTATTCCAAATAAATAAAAAAAAATCCTCATTTAAATCATTTCATAAAATAATTTACATGTGTCAAAAGAAAACCATAATCTTAAAACAATAACTTAAAAATTATATAATAAGAGGGTTTTCCAAATGCCAACCAATTTTTCCAAAACCATATAATAAGGGATTTAATTCAAGAATCATACATGTTTAAAAAAAATTCAATGTAAATATTTAATCAAAACAAATTATTTATTTTAAAATAGAATTGGAGATTAGAGGGAATAAACATACCTCACAACGGTTTTCAAAAATGAAGAATGTCATAAGAAAACTTAAATATTTGATCATGAACCATGTTAACCTAAATATATCCAACAAAATTACGTCAATATCAACAACACATACCAAAGAACTATCCCCAATAGACTTGGTCTATGATTACAAGAGAGGGAAGAACCATTGATCTATGAATAATGAAGAATAATGAGAACTTACTGATGAATCTGGGCGGAGGAGGAGGAGGAGGAAGTGGCGGTGGTGGAGGAGGACGAGTCGGCGGCCGTAGAGGAGGAGGAGGAGGAAACAACGGCTATAGAGGAGGATGAGGAGGGGTCATGACGACAGAGGAGGAGGAGGGCTCAATGGTGAAGGGGTCCACTTCCACGAAGGATTGAAAGGGTGTGAGGGAGGAGGAGCCTGATAGGGTTATTTTAAAACACCTTATGGAACCTTTATCAATGCTAGTTAAAAGCGTTGATAAAGGTATGTTTTATTAACACTAAAATAAAACACACTAATAAAACATACCTTTATCAGCACTTTGTTAGCACTGATAAAGATAAGCCTTTATCAATGCTAAAAAAGTGATGATAAAATACCTATTTATCAATGCTAAAATTATAGCGCTGATAAAATACCTATTTATCAGTGCTAAAATTATAGCACTGATAAAGACATATTTTATCAGTGCATTTTTAGCACTGATAAAGGTATAATTTTAATAATTTATTTATATTATTATATATTTATTTAAACTGATATATAGGATAAATATATATATATATTTTAATAATTATAACTATAAATAGTCTATATTTATAAATATTTGTATATAATTGTTAATATATATATTAATAAAATTATAAAATTATATGTATAATTTTATAATTATATATATATAGTTATAATTATAATTACAAATGTATTTGAAAAGTATTTATATATATCATTAAAAATATAATAAAATATATTTATTATTTAAATATATTTAATGTAATTTTATAAGTACATTTTTAGAACATATAGTTCATATGGGTAACATTATGAATTAATCAATATACCACATCAATGGACAATGCAATGCAATGTATAAATGAACATTTATGCATGATATATAACATATATACATGATCAATAAATTCATTGACCAAATTCATTGGAAAACACACATATATTCAATAATTTTAATTATATATATACATATTAAAATGTATTATATATTTATAAATAAAATAAATAAAATAAATAAAATAAATAAAATAAATATAAAAAATATAATGAATTAATATAATAAATCTAATAAATCTAATAAATTAATCTAATAAATATAATAAGTATAAATCTAATAAATCTCTAATAAATATAATAAATACAATAAATATATTTATTATTTAATGTAATTTATTATAATCTTATAATTATTTAATTATATATATATATATATATTTAATTATAATCTTAGAAATATTTTTTCAATTAAAAAATTATATATATATTTTGGAATTATTAAAAAATCTATATTAATTATAAATATTTTATTTAATGTATACAAATAAACATTATTTTTAAAAATAAATATAATAATTTTATATAAATTAATAATATTTTTTATTAAAAACATTTATCAGCGCTAATAATAGCACGGATAAAGGCCCACCCCTTTATCAGTGCTTTCTGCTTAATGCTGATAAAAGGTAGCGATTCCCTTGCCCTGTTTTGTGGTAGTGTGATTACACGATCCCATGTTCTATATGTTATGTTTCCATATGTTTATTCATGTCCCATGTTTTTTTATGTCATCATGTTATGCCTTCTAACCCATGTGCTATGCTTTATTCTTATGTTTATTCCCTTACTGGACTTTTTAGATCATCTCTTTGTTCATGTATTCCCTAGGTTATCCTATATAGATGTTAGAGCTCAAAGGGTGTTAGAAGCTTATTATGAAGATTAAATAAAAGATGTTTTTATTTTGATTTCATGATTTCTAATTATGTATATAATCATGCAAATACACTCGAATTTACTATCCTTGGTTTATATTTGATGGCTAATTATGCTTAAAATCATGTAATAATATGTGTAAAAGGCTAGGGCCATTATAGTTGGTATCAAAGCACAATCTTATTATTTTTGGAGGTTAGGAATATAGAACTTTAGTAAGAATCCTAGGGATAACTCTATCACCATGGATAACATAATGCCCCGACCCCAGAATCTTGGAGCTAGTGCATTATTTTATTACAATGACACGATTACATGGAATCAAATCTTGAAGGACCGATCAATTTAATAGTCTTAGAAAGCTATATTACATACATGATACCCATAATACATTGGGAAAACAAAATAAAACATGCTACATAATAAAATAAAATAAAATGCATCCTTGAAACATTATTCAAAGTTATATTCTTCCTAACATAGGGAAAGAAACATAATAAGGGTGATCTAAAACTCTCAGTAAGGGTAAGTAATATATAAATAATAATGAATCAATAGGAACAAATTAACATGAAAAGTCAAATAACTGATAACATGTGTCATTCAAATAACTAGATAAGGAAAATTCAATATGGAAAGGTAATAAACTGGTACGCATTCCATTTAATCAATGAATAGAAATGAAATGTATCTATAGATATGTCGACTCAAAATCTCATGGATGAATAATAACTAAAATATCTATGAAGGAAATGCTTAATTATTGGACATCATGTCTTAGGCACATGAGGATCTATATTTTCAAGATCCATCCTCTAGATAGTTTAAAACTATAGGTAGAAACCTATTTAATATGGCCAACTTAATTGTTTCATAAGAACCTACCGATGCATTGAGGAGTTATATAACGTCCGAGCTCCACCCATAAATACTGGTCCAAAGCATTCCTCATATCAAATAACCAAAATAAATAATACGCCTTATCAAATATCCTCATTGAATAAATAATACAAAATTATCAATATTTCCCAAAATAATAAAATAACTATCAATGTATACACTATATGTAAAATGGTATATAGTTTAGTCAACAGTAATATCCATGATAAATGAAATTTATAATCAAGGGGAAATTCAATGTTCAATGATCATTAGAGATTGAATATTTCAAGGGGAATAAAAAATGATTCAAGGAAGTGAATGTGAATACTGTACTTGTCCAAATCAATAATAAACCATCCATAGGAAGAATAAATATGGTATCAATACAACATATCCCAAGTGGAGTAAAATAAAGGGTTGTTGTCGTTGATTAATGGAAATATTATAAAAAGATCTTTTAAAAACATTCTTGAGGAAAATATCCTTTTATGATGAAAAAACTTTTGAAAAAAATTTTCTTTGAAAAGCACTTTTGAAAACATTTTCGTTAAAAATTAACCTTTTAGACATGCAAAGGAGGCTTCAAAGAAATTCTGAGGAGTAAATCTGTACTTTTTGTACAAGGTAGAAGAACATTCCTTTTGCACGGTAAAAAGGTTTGAAAAATGACTTGTTGGGAAAGAGATAAGAAGATTCCTTTGAAAATATTGGTAAAATAAAAACAGGGTATAAATTTTTTTAACAAATCATTTTAAAATAAGTTTTGAAAACATTTTAATAAAATATGGTTTTAGAAGAAAATAGGTTCTTCGACTAAAGAGAGAAATAAAGCCGAGTTTTCTTAAAAACATTTTCTAAAATATTTTGAGTACCAAAGGGTGGAAAATGGTACTAATACTTAAAAATGGTCATGAATAACCATATAATAATTAAATGTATTATTTAACAATGGTTATATAATTTTCTTTAATGGAAATTCCATTGAAATATCACTAGGATTAGTCTTGAAGGAAAATAATCTTTAAACATTCCAAAGTGTCCCATACCACTTTGAATTTTTTTAAATCATAAGCTTCATGAAGGAATAAAATTAAATGAAAGTTATAATATCATTAGAGTAATGATATTCATGAAATATCATGTAAAATGGTAGTATATACACCGTATAAAAGAAAATAGGTGCATAACAACAAAGAAGGCTCAATAGTTTGTAAATTGAGACGAAATCCCTTACCTTAACCTTCTTTTTGTTGTACAGTATTTATCCTCATGTATAATTATTTAAAATATGTTATTAACTTATACCAGGACCATAATAATTTTTATAATATTATATATTAACTTATTACAATATTTTATTACCCTTTTGTTAACACTCTTTCATTATTTTAACTATTTCGGGTGTTAATTGCCTAGTTTTCTTAAGTATGTTTTGACTTGTTATTTGTTGTTACTGTTTCTTAGATCATGATTTAATCATCTCTAGAATGTAAAACATGACTTAATTATATTATATATTCAGTACATATGTATTTATAATAGTCCATCATATTTGGAGATTATAAATGAAGTGCACCGTCCATGGAGACGGTAGACCATACGTACGCATGAACACTACTTTCATTTCTTTATTATATTAAAAGAATGAAAAATAAATGACACACACACACACACACACACACATATATATATATATATTATAATTACATTATCATATATATGTTATATATGTTACATAGTTTTATTAATACCATCCTTTATACGTTCCATGCATGACATGAATGAGTCATATCGCTTTGAGGGGGCGGTAGTCCACACTTCCTCAAACGAAATTATCACATTTACACAATATGGAAAGCATAAAAGAATGTTATAAATAAAAATTACAGAAGAATAAAGACATTATAAATATAATTTATATCATATATAAATATAGTTTCCATCATAATGGCCACCATGATAGGTGGTAAGGGAAAATGAATAATCATCATTTCACGAGGTAGTAGTTCACTGTACACAGAAATAGTATGTTCGTTACCCATTTGATGGAGGTGTGTGTAAGTGTAGGTCGAAAAATTAGAATAAAAACATCCTAGTATATTGAGGATATTTTTTTATTATACAAGAATATAATAATAATAGTATAGGGAGTGGAGAATGGAAATGATACTAAATTTTTTGAGATAAAATGTTACCTCTTAACCAGGTAACTTCTTTTGGTTTATACCAAAAGGCTTCCTTGAAAAGATTTCTTCCAAAATTGTGGCTTAAAGTTCAAGGGGAGGGATATCAAGAATCTATTTGGACAGATATTGGCCAAACCTAATAGGTTTTAGAGGTGTGAATAAGTGGGATAGATGGTGGCCTTTTATAGAGAAGGAAAAGGAATCACTTGAATTTTTTGGAAACAAGTTAGGTGTGCACGTGTTATTACATAAAAAAAGTCATAACAAACCAAAAAAACTTAATAATGGAAGGTTTATATCCGATGTATGTCCATACAATAGGTTTTGGACAAGTATTTAGGTCATTTGGGCCCCTAAGTTAAAGGTTTAGTCCTTTATTAAGCTTAATTTTGCCTTAATAATTGTAATTAAATATAATTATTTTCAATAATATTTTTGGAAAAAAAGTTAGTCTTATTGGAAATTATAAATTATCTTTATTCCAAGTATGGAATCCATTTTTCCAAATTTCAATCACATAAGTGGTATAAATTAATTTAAAATTCATCCCACAAGCGGGACAACATTGCGGGTTTTTAAAGTAAAAACATATGAAAGTTTTCTATGTTTTTATAATTAATTTCAAATTGAAATTGATTAAAATGAAATAATTTTTATTAATTTATAAAAATATTATATAATTAAACCTTTAAATAAATTAAAAATATAATTTAACCTTATAAATAAATTAGATGAAAATGTAGTTTTAAACTAAAATTTTGTATTTTTAACTATTCATTAAAAAATGAAATGTTTCATAAAAATAAAAAAAAATCACCCCAAGCTAATTATTATGTTTCTATTTAAAATATTAAGTTTATTTTGACATATTAAATAAATTAATGTTTAAAAATTCATATTTAAAATGGTTTCTCCATTAAAAGGTGGAAAAATTACCTTTATGAAAATATAGGTTTTTATGTGTGAAATAGAGTTTGTTCTTATATTATGCATATCAAACATAATGGATGAATATAAAAAATATTTGATTGAATATATAACATATATATTTCATTAAAACAATTCACTAATTGTAATTAACTATGTTCATTTAGACAAAACTCCTTTGGAAGCATATAAATAATAATATTTCTTTTTTATATCCAATTGGTTATTATTTTTGTTTCTCATTAGTTGGTAACCAATGATTTCATTTTATATTTATATAAACCATAAATTTTTATGAGTTAGTTAATACTATTCATAAATGCTATCATAACATCTAGGTTATATCATATTATATTAAATAATAATATTTTAATAATACATTGTAATTTGATGAAACTCGGTATTGCGTGTAATGCAAGACATTGAATAAAGTCGATCTTGAATGTAAAGAATGATAAATTGGTTTTGTGTAAATTGAAAAATATAAAATATATCAAATCTATTTAAAATAGTAATTAATTCTAAAGTATCACGGTATTATATCCCCTTACGTGCTTGGTGTCACTTGTGATACACACTATCAAATACACTATTCATACTCTAGAATTTTGGGGTGTTATGGATAACGTAGATTAAAATTTAGCATATCAAAAGTTAGGAAATAATTTTCATTTACATGTTTATCCTTCTATGTTCAATGTTTTCTTTTTTATATTCTTATTATATAAGCATTCAATCCCCCTAATTGTACTTTCTTTTCTTAGTTAATGGCTGGAAATAGAAGAACCCGTACCAACAATTAGTGTGATAGGCAATGTGATGATTTTCCTAATGATATGCCAAATATGATGAGAACAAGTGCTCAAAACTTCATGAAAATACTTTCTCTACTGTCTCAAGTTATGAATAATAACTTGAATCATGTGGTATGTCATCCTTCTCCTAATAAAGAGCAAGTTTCGGTTGAATCCTTCTTATGAAAAAGACCTCCCATGTTTAGTGAATCTTCTGATCCCATTATCACGGAACAATGGATTAACTCCATTGAGAAGATATTCTCTATCCTATAGTGATTATAAGAAGAGAAAGTTATACTGGTAGTCTATCGTTTTGATGGGGAAGCTGATCAGTGGTGGACACTGATCAAGAATATAAAGTCCAAAGAGAAAATTGATTCCTTGGAATGTGAAGATTTAAAAAAATATTTTTCAATAAATATTTCCCCTAAACTCTCTATCTTAAGATGGAGAGGGAGTTCCTCAGTCTGAAGAAAAAGGAAGACAAGTCTATTGGTGCGTATGAATCAAAATTTACAAGACTTTTATGATACACCTTCGACTTTATCATGAACACCAAAAGCAAGGTGGACCACATATTTAGTAGACTAAAGATGAGTCTACAAAAATAATTGGCAATTCAAGAATTTGACAACTATGAAGAGATTGTCTGTTGTTCCCTCAAGGTTGAAATAGATATCAAAGACTCTCAGTGGTCTTATGATCCTGGAGATAAAAATAGGAAAATAGATTTTAATATGGGTGGATCAATAGATAAATCCCATGATGGAAAGAAAACCCAATATCACACATGTCAAAATTGTGGGAAGAAGTATCCTAGTAACTATCCAAATGGAACCATGAAATGATTCAAATGTGAAAGAATAATAAATCTGGCTAATAACTATTGAAGGGATATAATGAATCCCAATAATGTGGAAGAATAAGGGAAATTTCATATCAATACTCAGTTTTTAGTGTAGTGTTTCAACTACAAGGAACATGAGAATTATGCAAACCATTACCTTAAGCCAAGGTTTGTTGGAGGAAATCAACAAAAACAACCTCCAAGGTAGCAAGGAAGGACATATGTTATCACTATTACTGGGTTGGATACCAAAAATGATTTGGTGACATGTATTCTAATTATTCATTCAAGAATATAAAACATACTATTTTATTTTGGTTCTACACATTTTTCATATCTTGCAAGTTTAGTAGAACTATTCAAAAACCTCTTCAAAATATGAAGGTTTTGTTATCTATGAGAATAGAATATTGGGAAATTATTGTATCAAAAGTATATAACTCCTCCCTGGTTAATGTTTGTGGGCTGAACATCCTAGAAAATATTGTTTTACTTGCTTTGGTGGAGTTTTATGCTATATTGGACATGGATTGACTATCTTTATACAAAGACAACATCGATTTCTGGGAAAGGGAGACCACTCTTCACATCTCGAGGCATCCTCAAATTCTGTACAAGTGTAAGGAGAAGGATGGATCTCCATATGAATAATCGTCTCAATTGTGGATATTATTAACTTATGATCAAGCATATCTAGCTCAAATGATTGAGACAAAAAATAAAATCATGCTCGAAGACATGACCATTGTGAGGGACTACATTGATGTGTTCCCTAAAGAATTTCCTGGTCTTCCTCCTGACCGAGAGGTTGAGTTCTCAATTGAACTTATTTCTGGATATTTTCCTTTATCAAAGACACCTTATAAAATAGACACAGTTGAGATGGAAGAACTAAAGAAGTAGTTACATGAGAATTTGGACAAGGGTTTTATATGCCTGAGTGCTTCACCATGGGGTGCACCAATCCTCTTTATCAAGAATAAGAATGGATCAATGCACCTCTTCACTGATATCATGAGCTCAATAAAATCATGATATAGAACAAGTATCCACTGCCACAGATAGATGACTTGTTCGATCAACTACATGGGACTGTGTATTTCTCTAAGGTAGAACTTTGGCCAGGATATCACCAATTAAAGGTGAGGAAGGAAGATATTCCCAAGACTACCTTTAAAATGAGGTATGAACACTATGAGTTCATAGTTATTCCCTTCAAAATCACTAATGCTCTAAAAATTTTCATAGATTTAATGTATAGAGTCTTTAGATATTAACTCAAAAAATTTGTGGTAGTCTTTATTGATGATATTTTGATGAACTCCAAGATAAAGGAGGAACACTAGGAGTATTTATATATTTTTCTAATGTATTTATAAAGGGAGAAAATATATGAAAAGTATATTTAATTTGAGTTCTAGATGGAGGAATTATCATTCTTGGGGAATGTAATCACCAATAAAGGGATATATGTGGACTCGTCTAAGACAAAGGTGAAGAACCTTTATGGTTAAATTGTTTTAACAAAGTTTTTGAATTTTTTTACAACTAACATTTTTGTATGATAATGTTTTTGTTATCTAGGAATTAGATCCATCTACATCATATTTAGATCATCAGATCCAAAATAATTGGAGGCAGAAATTGTTTTTTGATAGAAGTTTTCTATTTTCATAATATGAGAAAGAAAGAAGTTACTGAGTGTAGAAGTTGTTTTGTTATTGAATAGTTTTTGAAAAAAGATCATCAAGTGAGGAGTTAGAAAGTTTTAATACTTTATAAAACAAATTAGACGATGCTTTTATGATCTTAAAGTTCTCAAAAATCATGAAAACTCTAATGAAAAAATCTCTTGAAGAAATGGTGGAGAAGTTTGAATAATTTCAAAGTTAATTTCTTGAGATTCCATCATAATGGGAATTCTATTGTAATGATATTAAATCATAATAGGAATTCCATCATAATGATAATTTCATTGTAATTGGAATTCCATTATAATTAGGATTCCATCAGTCTGAGATGAGAAGGAAACTGAATTTACAATGAGTTGAGAAGGAAACAAAATTTGTAATGAGCTGAAGAGGAAAAAAAATCATAATGAGATGAGAAGAAAACATAAATAGTGATAATATAAGAAAGAAATAGAAATCATAATGATTTGAGAAGGAAATAGAATCATAATGAGTTAATAAGGAAACATAAACCATAATGAGCTAAGAAAGAAATAGAAGTCGTAATGAGCTAAGAAAGAAACAAAAATTGTAATGAGCTGAGAAGAAAACAAATTTGTAATGATCTGAGAAGGAAAAATATTCTTAATGAGATGATTATGAAGAAGACTCAAAAAGAATATTCTAGAAGTTTTATGAAGAGTTAAATAGGTCAAACTTGGAATTAAATTTTCCATAAATTTCAGAGAAATATAAGGAGTTTTGAAGAATTCAAAGTTGTAGTTTAAATGTGAGAGTTTTTTAGAGTATTTGAAATCTAATGAAGTGGGGAAAGTTTTCAAGTTTCCTACTCTTTCTTTCCGATTCACCTATAAATACTTGCTTAGATAATTCACACATTATCAGTTTTTTCACGAAAGTGGAAAAGGCGAAGTGCTGAAGAAATCATGTGAAATTCATTTCTGACCAGAGATCTCATGAGGTGGATCAAACAGCTAAATATATGTTTACCAGATTGATCAAGATCATATTGAGAAGATCATATTGAGAATTTGAACAAAGTTTGAGTTTTGAAGATTGATAATGGGTTCATCGTATTGATTCTATCATATTTAATTTTTTTGAATATTTTTAAAAGTACATATTGAGTAAGGGAGAATTATATTAACTACATCGTATTGAGAGAATCAGATTCAGACTCATTATATAGAGATAATTAGATCTAGCATCATCTTATTGAGCAAATCAGATCTAGCCAAATCAGACTGAGGATTCAGACTGATCAATTGTGGAGTAGTTTCAACATTTTTTTTCTTTTGTTTGAATCAATTGTTTTATAAGAAATAATTGTAAACCGATGGGAGTCAATATAATCATTCTTATCGAGAGATAGAAGGTTACCAATGGGAGTTAGAAAAAGTTGCCTTCACTTCTTTATAATAGGGAATTTCTAGAGACCCACGAGAGTGGCTGTGGAAAGGATGTATGTTCTCACACTGAGATCAAGCCTTGTAAATCTTGTGTTCTTTACTTTATTTCATAATTTTTCATGCATGAGTTCTTACAAAAGATAATAAGAAAATATATCTTAATAGGTCTAAGAGGTTAAGTTTTGAAAATTATTGAAACTTATAAAAAAATAACAAATGATACACCCCCTTTCTCATTTGTTATTCGATCCTTTGTAACTTCAATTGGTATTAGAATGAAAGTTCTCTTATTGAATTCTTATCATGGATAATATCAATTATTTCAACAATACAGAAATTCCTACATTTTATGGAAAAAATATTATGGATGAAAAAATAGGATGATTCTTTATCTCCTATCTCTTGGCCTAGAAGTTTTTGATACTGTTACTATTGAGTTTCTAGCTATTGAGAAAGTTTCCCCGATGGCTTTTGCTGATAAAGAAAATATAAAAGTTTATGGAAAGGTTAGAAATAATAGTTTCACGTCCTTATCATAAAGTTTTTATCATAAGGTGATGGGTCTCAGAACTTTAAAAATTATGTGGGACAAGATGGAAAGTGTTTTCGAAGGGAATACAAAAGTTAAGGTAGCAGAGCTACAAATCTGGTTTAGTAAGTATGAATACATTAAAATGAGAGATGAAGAAACAATTGATGAATAATTCACCAGAGTAAATGAATTTTTTGCAACATCATAGGATTTGGAGATGTCCTAGAAGATTCTATAATTGTGAAGAAACTTATGAGAAACTTTCTGGACAAGTTTGATTTTAAAATTTCTTCTTTAAAAGATAATGATTATTTAAGTATTGATGAATTGTATAAATTTATTGATGCTTATGAAATGTGGAAATATCCAATGTTTAAAAATAATATGAAAGATAAAATTGATTTTGAAGCTATGATAAAGATGAAAATCCAAGATGTTGAATAAGCCGATCCTTATGAGTCCGAAGATAAAGAGGATAACGAGTTGAATGAAAAAAATCATGTCTCTTATATCCAAGAACTATCGAAGAGGAAGAGGAAAGTATCGAGGTAAAATTCCTCCAAAATGTTTTGAGTGTGGTGGAATCAGACACTTTTCTATGAATTTCATCAAGAAGAAATTTAGATAATATCGAGATGATTCTGATAAAAAGCCTCGATGGAAGAAGGGGAACAAAAATGATAAAGAATAAAATTCTTCCAACAAATACAAAATAAGTTTAATAGAAACAAAATAAGTATGTTGAGTAAGAAAGTTTAATTATATTCAACTGAAAAAAATTCTTCTGAAGATTAAATTTCATACAAATTCATAATCTTCATTTCAAAATTTGAGAAAATAAAAGATTCCTCAGATAGTGAAAAAGGTGGTGAAAAATATTATAGAGAGTATCAACTCAGAGCAGAACTTGTTTAATGTCTTGAGAAAAATAAAATTCTCAAGAAAGAAATTAGAGTTATGAAAAACTATTGTCAAGAAGTAGTTGACAGAAGAAAAGATGTCATCAAGAAAGAGGAAGAATACATCGAGGTGATTTTAAGTTACAAACTTAGAAGTACTTAATAGGGAAAGATAATTAAAGATATTAGTAAGAAGAAGGAATATAAGGAAGAAGAAGTTAAGAAGTTTCAATCAAAACTTATTGAGTCCTAAAGTACCTTGATAAAGATGAATGAAAACTTTAACAAAGATTATAAAGTAAAAGTTGAGACTTCTAAAGTTTTTGAGAAGGCTTAATATGAGAATCAGGTGAAATATTCTCTTACCAGAAATAATGTTACATTTGATTCTTTTAGCATTTTAGGTTCTAAAAAAATTATTTGGAAAATTTGGGTGGATAAAGAATGTGAGGAACCTATAAAATCTACAAAATTAGAAAACTCACCCAAAATAAAAGATGGTCCACATCCTAATTATGTTAAAGCTGAAAGAAGTTACCCACCTCAACAAGGTTTCTACAAAGAAAGATATTTCTTTAATAGAAAATAAAGATTTTATGTCTATTACTAGTGTTATGGAATCTATGGAAATATAAATTATAATTTTTGTCACAAATTATCTCTACAAAAAATAAGGTTTTAGAAAAGAGGAAGACATAGTGATATTAGAATGAGTAACTTTCCTAACTTACAGAAAGTTGAAAAGGTGAATTCTCAAGATGTTAGAAAATTTCCAACAAAAAATCAAATTGAATTCTTGGAAGAAGTTTTTGGAAGATGTGATTATGCTGGTAATCATGATGAAATATGTATGAAACTTTTTTCAGAACAAATATTTTATGATAGAAAATAAAAGGAAGATGAAAAGAATAAAGTTGAGGAAAGAGCTTTTGTTGTTGAGACAACATTGAAAGCAAAAAAGGAATAAACCATGGATAGTTGATAGTGGGTGTTCTTCACATATGATAGGTGATATAAAAATATTGAAACATTTTGAAAGTCGTGATAGAGGAGTAGTTACCTTTGGTAATGATAGTTCCTTAAAAATCATTGGAATCCGAACGACTGAGATTGAAGCTGAAAAGTTGAAATTTAAGGAAGTTTTATTTGTTGATGGGATAAAACCCAAATTACTTAGTGTAAGTCAACTTTGTGATGATGGAAAAGAATTTGTTTTTAGAAAAGATTTTTGTATCATTAAAAGTGTGAAAGATGGAAAAGTTATTACAAAAAGAGAAAGAACCAGTGGGAATCTCTTACAAATAAGAGAATTCAATAACTCATGTTACTTGAGTGCTGAAGATGAATACAAATTGTGGCACTAAAGACTTGGGAATCTTGGATAGAAAAATATGAACAAACTTTCTAAAGATGATGCTATTAGAAACTTTCCATAATTGAAAAGAAGAGATGAAGATGTTTGTATTACTTTCTAGAAAGTAAATATGATTAATAAAAGTCATAAGAGAATTGAGATTCAATCTACCAGACCTCTTGAACTTATTCATTCTGATTTATTTGGGTTGATGAGACATCAATCAAAAAAAGGCGATTTATAATTAATCACTTTTATTGATGATTTCAATCAGATGATAAACATCATGTTTATGAAACATAATTCAGAGGCTGTGGAAATGTTTAAGTTTTTCAGAAAATAAGTTGAGAAAGAAATGGGGGATTATATAAAGAAGTTGAGAATACATAATGGTATCAAATTTTCAATCAATGTTTTTGAAGCCTATCTGAGAAAATATGGTATCAAAAATCATTATAGTGCTCCCTATACTTTACAAAAAAATGGATTAGCATAAAGAAATAATAGAATATTTGTGGAAATGGGAAGAAGTATATTAACAGAATAGAAACTTTCAAAGTTTTACTAGAATGAAGATGTTAGTTCTACAGTTCATGTTTAGAATAGATGTTTGTTGAGACCAGAATTCAACATGACTCCTTATGAAATTTGGTATAACAAAAAACCTTCATTTAAGTACTTTAAAGTTTTTTGAACTCCATGTTTACTTAAAATAAAAAATCTAGATTTGGGAAAGTTTAAAGAGAAAGATGAGGAAGGAATTTTTATGGGTTATTCATCAAATGGAAGAAGTTACAATTGTTGGAATAAATGTTTACAAATATTGGTAGACTCATCTGATGTGAAATTAATTGAAAATAAAAAATACTTAACAATAGTTGTTGAGAATGATGGGGATGATAAACTAGATATTTATAATAATAGTAAATGTAATTCAAAACATCCTTATCAAGATTTAGAAGAATCGTGCGATGATGAAATTTTAGCTGGGAAAAAAACTTTGAAATTTACTACCTTACAAAAACATGTTGAATCTGAAAACATTATTGGGAGTCATAAGGCTCCGGTTTAGACCAGAAGAAATTTTATATTATAAAATCAAACTTCACTTATCTCAAAAGTTGAACCAAAATTAGTTTCAGTAGCTATTCAACACAAAGAATGGGTGGATCCTATAAATGAAGAGTTGGATCAGATTGAGAAAATTGAAACATGAGAACTTGTTCCATGGCCAACAAATAAAATTTTATTAGATCAAAGTGGTTTTATAAAAACAAATTTAATGAGCATGGAGAAGTTTCAAGAAACAAAGAAATAATTTTTTTAAAGGATATGTGCAAGTGGAAGGTGTGGATTTTGATGAAACCTTTTACCCTGTTGTAAGGATAGAATTTTTTCAAATGTTTCTTGCAGTGGATACTCATCATAATTAAAAATTTTATCATATGTATTTTAAGTCCTATTTATTAAAAGGTGTGATTTAGGAATAATTTTACATTGAAAAACCTTATAGGTTTATACTTAATGAGGATGAAAACAAAAATTTTAAATTAAATAAAACTTTGTATGGTCTAAAATAATATTCACATGATTGGTATTCAAAACTTGACAATTGTTTGATAATGTTAATTTTTTCTAAAGGAAAAGTTGATAGAAAATTATATGTGAAAGATATTGAATTTGGAAATCTAATTGTAATTGTTTATGTGGATGAAATACTTTTTTATGGGGATAAATAAGATGTTTGTAAAACATTTTCTAAAGAAATTAAGAATTATTTTTAAATTTTAATGTTGGAATAATTAACTTTTTTCCTTATCTTACAAGTCCAAAAAAAAAGAAAAGTACATTTTCTTATCTCAAGAAAAGGATTCTAGGGAATTTTTAAATAATTTTGGGATGGAATAATCCAAATAAGTTTCTAATCCTATTTTAGTGGGGATAAAGATGAGTAAAGATGAGTGTAGAAAAAGTGTGAATTAGAAAGAATTTCAGAATCTGACAGGAAGTCTACTTTACCTTACATTCTCAAGGCCTGATATTTTTTATGTTGTGAATTTGTGTGATATGTATCAAAGTAACTCAAAATAATCACATATGTTAGAAGCAAAAATAATTCTAAGATATTTCAAAGAAACAAATTCACCTGGGTTGTTATAAAAAATAAATAATTAGATAATGTTTCATGGTTATACTAATACCGATTGGGATGGAGATTGTAATGATAAAAAATCAACCCCAGGAGAAAAATGTTTCTTGGGAGAATGTTGTGTGAGTTGGCATAGTAAGAAACAAAGTTTAGTAACTTTGATCACAACTGAATATGAATATGTTGAAGCAACTCAAGCTTGTACTCAAATGTTATGGATGAAAGTTCAGCTGAAAGTTCTGAAAGTAAAAGTTTCTAAACCATTGAAGATACTTTCTGACAATAAGAGTGTAATTGATCTTTCTAAAAATCCCATCCAACATTCAATATCAAAACACATTGATATAAAGTTTCACTTTATAAAAGAGAAATATTCTGGAAAAGATGTTTTGCTGGAATACATTTCAACAAAGTATCAACTTTCTGATATCTTTACAAAATAAATTCTAAAAGAAAGGTTTGTGGAATTAAAGCTACAACTTCATGTTAATACTCCTCCCATGTCTTCCTAAACCTCATAAGAAAGAAACTACCACTATTCTTTGGATTATGTTAAAAAACTGGGAGAGAAAGTAATAACTTTTTACTTTATAAAAAGTTTTTACTTATATTTCTTTTATGAATCTGAAGCTATGGTTATCATAAAATGGGGGAGAGAAAAAGAAAACTGATAGAGGAGAAAATAAAAGTGGGTAAATATTATCTTTACATGGTTGTAAAATTTTCTTACCACCCAGGGATGTAATTCCTTCAAAAACATTACTTTAACCAGTAGTGTGGTGTCAGGAAAATCTCTTTTGAGAAAGTCTATATTTTGATAAAATCCAAAAAACTTGATTTTTTTACTAAAGTTGAGTTGTGAAAAAAATCTGAGAGTGGTAAAAGTTGTTAACCAGGGTTGTCAAAAAATCCAAAGGGGGAGATTGAATAACCTTTGTGGTTAAATTATTTTAACAAATTTTTTGTATTTTTTGACAACTAACCTTTTTGTATAAGAATGTTTTTATTATCCAGGAATCAGATCCATCTGCATCATATTCAGATCAACGAATCCAAAAGAATCAGATGTAGAAATTTTTGTTTGATGTAAGTTTGCCTTTATCATAATTCGATAAAGAAAGAAGTTGCTGAGTGAAGAAGTTGTTTTTTTTGTTGAAGAGTTTTTGAAAGAAGATTGTGAAGTGGGGAGTTATAAAGTTTTCATACTTTCTAAACCAAATTAGATGGTGCTTTGCTAATCATAAAGTTCTAAAAAATAATGAAAACTCTAATGATAAAATATTTTTAAGAAATGGTGGAGTGGTTTGAATAATTTCAAAGTTAAAGTATTGGGAATCTATTGTAATGAGAATTCCATTGTAATAGGAATTACATCGTAATGGGAATTCCATCATAATGAGGATTACATCATACTGATCTAAGAAGGAAATAGAATTTGTAATGAGTTGAGAAGGAAACATAATTCTTAATGAGATGAAGAGGAAACAGGAATTGTAATTAGAAGATAAGGAAACCAAAATCATAATGAGCTAGGAAAGAAACAGAAATCATAATGAGTTGAGAAGGAAACAAAATTGTAATGATCTGAGAAGGAAACATAAATCATAATGAGTTGAGAAAGAAATAGAAATCATAATCAGTTGATAAATAAACCGAAATCATAATGACCTAATAAGGAAACAAATTCATAATGATTTGAGGAGGAAATAGATTCATAATGAGATAATTAAAATGAAGACTCAAAAATAAGATTCCAAAATTTTTATGAAGAGTTGAAGAGGTCAAACTTGAAATTCAATTTTTCATAAATCTTAGAGAAATCTAAGGAGGTTTTAAGAAGTCAATGTTGAAGTTTAAATGCAAGAGTTTTTTGGGGTTTTTGAAATATAAGGAAGTGGGGAAAGTTTTCAAGTTTCCCAATTTTTCTTTTTTGAGTCATCTATAAATACTTTCTCAGATCATTAAATCATTATCAATTTTTTCATGCAAGTGGAAAAGGTGGAGTGTTGAAAAAATCAATTGAAAGTCATTTCTAGACAGAGATCTCATGAGGAGGATTACACAACTGAATATTTGTTTATCAGATTGAGAAATATTGTAATGAGAAAATCATATTGAGTATTTGAGCAGAGTTTAAGTTTTGCAGATTGAGAATGTGTTCATCATATTGAGTCTATCATATTGAGAATTTAAGAAGAGTTTGAGAAGTACATATTGATTAAGAGAGAATCATATTTACTACATCATATTGAGCAAATCAGATTTAGAATCATCGTATTGAGAGAATTAGATGCAGCATCATCAGATTGAGAAAATTGGATCCAACCAAATCGGACTGAGGATTCAGATTGAACAATTGTGGAGTAGTTTCAACAAAGTATTTATTCTTTTATTTGTCTCAATTGTTTTATAAGAAATCATTATAAACTAACATGTGTCAGTATAATCATTCCTATCAGGATATAGAAGATATATAATGGGAGATTACACAAGTTGTATTCACTTATTCATAATAGTGGATTTCTATAGACCCATGAGAGTGGATATGATAATGATGTAAGTTCTAGCATTGAGGTTGAACCTTATAAATCTTATATTATTTACTTGCTTTCCTACTTTTACTTGCATGAGTTTTACAAAAGATGATAAAGAAATAAATCTTAATAGGTTGTAGGGGTTAAGTTTTGAGAAGTATTGAAACTTATAAAAGGTATAACAACTGATTCAACCACCCTTTTCAGTTTTTATTTGATCCTTTGGAACTTCAAAAGGCAATCGAAGAGTATCCTAGGACAACATCTATAATTAAGATTCTTAGTTTCCTTGGTTTTTCTTGGTATTACTGGTGATTTGTGAAGAAATTCTCATGATTGTCAAACCCACTAACCAAGCTGACTTGGAAGGGATAAAATTTAATCTGGACTAATGAATGTGAATAATACTTTAAAGAGTTGAAAAATAGGCTTATCACTGCACCAATGATCACACTAAAAATAAGTGGGGAACTCATTTTGGTGTAAAACAATGCTTCAAATAAGGTCTTAGTTTGTGTACTAATGCAAAATGATAAAGTGATACTGTACACCTCAAAGTAGTTGATAATTTTTGAGAAAAACTATCCCACACATGATCTGGAGTTAGCATTTGTGATCTTTGCATTGAAAATCTAGCGGCATTTTCTATACAGAGAGAAGTGTGAGATATATACTGATCATAAGAGGCTAAAACATATATGCACATAGAAGGAGATTAATATGCACCATCAAAGCACATCAAAGATTATGACTGCTTAGTCTACTAACATCCCAACAAAGTGAATAAAGTGGTGAATGCTCTAATTATAAAGGATACTATATATTTATCAATGATGAGAATTTAAAAGGATCTAATCTTCTTATATTTGAAAAGGATGGACATGGGAATCATTAAGGAAGAAACATCATCAATACTTTCTCAAATGATTGTTTAACCATACCTCATGGAGAAAATGAAGGATGCTTAAAGAAATGATGTGGAAATTCAAAAGAAGGTGGGATACATGAGAAATGGTAAATTCTCAGAATACAAATTTTATGAAGATGGATTCTTAAAATTTGGGTTATGATTATGTATACCATCTAATCTAGAGATAAATAAAGATCTTTTGAATGATTCACATAACTCAACCTTCTCTATTCACCCAGGAATAATGAAGATGTATCAAGATATTTGAGAAAACTATTGGTGGGAAAATATAAATAAGGAGATCAATGAATATATATCAAAGTTCCTGGTATGTTAGAAAGTGAAGGATGAAAGGAAAAAGTCTAAAGGGATGATGCAACCATTACCCATACCAACATGGAAATGAGAAAAAATCACCATGAAATTTATCACGGGACTTCCAAATACTTCTAAAGGAAACAATTATATATGGGATATTATGGATCATCTTACAAAGGAATCTCTCTTTATCACAATTTTAAAGGACTTCTCCCTAGATCAACTTTCATAGATATACATCAGAGAATTGGTAAGGCGACATGAAGTACAAATATCGATTGTATCTAATCAAGATATGAGATTCACCAAAAATTTCTAGAAAAAGTATCCAATGCGATCTAAATAATAAGCTAAACTTTAGTACAACTTATCATCCTCAAAATTATGGCCAATATGAGTGGACTATTCATACACTGGAAGACATGTTGAGGGAATTTTCTATGGAATTCAAGGGAGGATGGGACCAACATCTTCCTTTGATCAAGTTATCCTACAAAAAAAGTTTCCACTAAAACATCCAAATGACTCCATATGAATAAATTTATGGGAAAAGATGTAAAATAATGACATTCTAGGATGAAGTCAGTGAATGTAAGCTTCGAGGACCTAAAATGGTCAAATAAATTGTGGAGAAGGTGAAAACCATTCAGCCGCACATCAAGGCATCCCAAAGTCGACAAAAGAGATTTGTATAAAATCGTCGATGAGACTTGGAGTTTAAGGTTTGAGACATGGTATTCCTCCTCATATCTCTATGGAATAGGGTCACGAGATTTGGGAAGAAAGGAAAACTGAGTCCCAGGTACGTCGACCCCTTTGAGATTCTTGATCACGTTAGTGTTGTGGCCTTTCGACTAGAACTTATACCAACCATGTATCAAGTACATGATGTATTTCACATATCCCTCTAAAGGAAGTACATACTGGATCCCTAACATTTACTAAATTCAGAGGCGGTATAATTGGAGAATGATCTCTCTTATGAGGAGAATCTAGTGAAGATATTGGATCATAAAGATAAAGTTCTACACAACAAGACCGCTCACCTGGTCAAAGTACTATGGATGAATCATAAGTACTAAGAGTAAACATGGGAACCATAAGAAGTGATGAAGGAGAAGTAACCTTACCTATTTTACCCATAGTTATAAAATGAAATTTTGAGGGTGAAAATTCATAAGGGGGGAAGAATGTAACAAACCAGAATTATATCAATAGAAATTACCTTCTTATAATTATGACATATAATATAAATAAAAAAATCACATAGAGAACACAATAAAAACTTTATAAATGAATAATTAATTAAATAATATGTATTTCTAGAAGTTAAGGAACCTATACCAATGGAATAGTAACTTAACCTTTGGAATAGTAACATGACTTTTAAAATAGTAATTCAACCTATAAAATAGTAACCCGACCCATGAAAGTATAAATAAAATTTTGGAATATTATAAATGGTAATATGATACAATTATATCATAGTATAATTAATTTTTTTTAGAAATTATTAATTAAGTGTTGATATTTTTTTATAAAACATAAACGTTTATTTTCAATTTTATAATTAATATAATGATTTAAAAGGAAATTTATTTTTATAAAATAGATTTATAAATTAATATTTTATTTTATTATTATTTTAATATAATTTTATGAGACCTTAATTAATTTTTCAAAGTGTTATAAAATTAATTATAATTTTAAAATCGGTATTTTCCAAGTAAATGATTATTTTAATTAAAAATTAAATTTCTCATATTTAGAAAATTATTTTTATAAAATGGAGTTTATTTTTGAATTTGAAACATTGAAAAATGGTTAGAGTGATTTTTTTGGGATTTTTCTAAAATAGTTGAATTTTTTGTGACTAGTGAAATACAGTAATTTATGGTATTTAACAAATACATGAATTATTGAGTAATAGATGATGTATGACTGATGTAAGACCATAATATCAAACTATACTTCATTATTTTAATATATTTACTGATAATTCTCAAATAATTCATATTCTTGAAGCAAAATAATAAACTAATGAATAAAATAATGATAAAACACCCCTCTCTTCTCCTATAAATACCACCCCTCACCACCCCTTCTCCTCACACCTTTCAAACTTTGAGCCTTATCCAAATTCTTTCCAATCCTCTTCCCAAGTCTCTCCCCCAATTTCCAGTAGACCTTCTTCTCAATAAAAGACCAAAACCAAGTTCCTCAAGGAGGTTCTCAAGGATTATAATTCAAGAGGACATTAAGTTTAAGTGCATAATAGTTTTGGACATAAGGTAAAGGATTCTTTCCAAACCCACACTTTTCCTTTGAGTTTCACTTTATCTCTCTTTAGACCAATTTAATTCTTCTTTATTTTTATATACTTATTCTAAATTATGTTAATATGTTCCAAACTCATGTATCCAGATCATTTCATCCTTCTTTGATGGGGAATTACACATTTTAAAATGATTCTCTTCTCAAATATTCCTGATAAGAAATCCTGATTAATAAGAACTTCCCGATTTATCACCCATTTTTTAAGAGCAATACATAATCTATTTTAAGACACCATTATTTTTCTATAATCACTCATTTTATCATGAAAAATTATCTTGTTTCATTTCTAGTTTTATGAAAACAAATATAACTTTTTCACTTTAAACACTCTTTAATATTTTCCTTAAACTGCATTAAAATGTTTCATTTTTAATGTTTCTTAAACACTCTTTTTACGTGTTTTTACTTAAATTTGACATCAATTATCATGATCTATGACTATTTTACCTTATTAATTTCCATGTATGATTTAAATCTATTCTTTCATAGACACCATTATGATATTCCCTCATGATATACCTTTTGACATGATTATGATACCCAATTATTTCTATGGGTAACCATTATATGTTTATGTTTGGTTCCTTATTTATGTTTATTTATGTGGCACACATATTCCATAACATGTTATGATGGGTGTTATTAGATAGCACTTCAATGTATTGGGTAATGTTTAGTCTCATGAGACGTTATGCACAACGGTTTTTGTGGTTAGAATTGACTCATGCTCTACGTGAAATAGTCTTAGTAGTTATACTTGACTCATGATCCACGTGAAATAGTCTTATTGGTTAGCCTTGAATCATGATCCTCCATATTCAATGATCCTTGACTTATTCTTATGTCATGTTTTATGTTGCTACCACATTAATATTATTATATGATTACATGATCCCATGTCCTATGATTTATTCTTATGTTTGTTCCCTTACTAGGATTTTTAGCTCACCCATTTATTAATGTATTCCAAGGTTATATTAGGTAGATGTAAGGGGTCAAAGGATTTTAGTAGATCATTATAAATATTAAATAAAATATTTTTTCATTTTGGTTTCATGATTTCTAATTATATATCTAATATTCCAAATAAACTAGACTTTACGATCCTTGGTTTGTATTGGAAGGATAATTATGCTTAAAATCATGTAATAATATGCGTAAAAGTCTAGGGATGTTATATTCCTCCTCCCTCTAAACTTGATTTTAGTGGGGGTTTTCACCAAGAATCATGCCAAAATATTAAATTAAGTGATCTTCCTTCCCTTCCTCGGTCCTTTTATCTTCTCTCTCATGGTTATCTTCTTTCCCTATAACCATGGTGGTCTAGAGTTTTTTATAGACAAACCTAATGGTGTGGGTTCATGATATTAGGGTCTTTCCTTGCCTCCTTAATATATTTTTTCTCCTCTCTTGGTGGATTTACAACAGTGGATAATGGTTTCATCATATTAAGGTTGGTGGTTCCATGGTTTACTATTGTTTGGAGAAACATGAATACTTGGATTTATATATTTTTTTAATTGTTAAAAAGTATTTCATGCTACCATCGAGGACTGATTTATTATGATATGATTATAAAAAACTTTCTCTTGCGATTTTGGGGAATTAAAATATTTTGAAAAGTATGCTTTATATATGTAAATGGACGCTTTCCATTATGTGTTTGATGAAAGTGAAGGTTTCGAGCACAGTGAAAGTATCTAGGTGGGTGATAAACAAAGAAGGTTTTGTCAATTTTTTGGATCATTCACAATATTATACATTATGTGAATTTTATGACCAAATAATTTTTTCTACTGAATATTGACATAGAGAAACTTGGAACCTTAGAGAGGACCTTTTATGTTAAATTTATAATTAATTTATTTATTATCAGAAGAAATGATTACCGCGACTTAAGAAAATTTCTCCGATGAAGATGTTTTTGATCGTTCGAAAAACCCTTTTCTATATTACCCTCATTGCATTGTAAGTATCCAAGTGTAGAATATCTCTAGCGACGATCCACATGTGCACTTTTGATCTTCGAATGGTGCCAATTGATTTATGGGTGCTAACACGAAGAATCAATTATCTTGCATTGTTTATGTTGATCACTTTCAATTCCTTCAAGCTTGAAGTAATATCTTTAGTGCTTCTCATTCTTGAGAGGAAGAGAGGAGGATGAATGAAGATATAATTATGCTATGGGCAACTATTCTCAAATCTCAATTAACCAGACATAATAGACATAACCATCAATTTATATAGCTAGAGTTTAGGTTAAAATATTATATAATTTCATACTAACCCTTAAATAATATAATAATCTTTATTAAACCTCATGTCATATAATAATAATAATAATAATAATTTTTTTTTGTGTTCTCTAACTCATGCAATAATAAATATTATTTACCAACTTGAAAATTAATATCCATTGCCGGATACGATCTTGGTCTGCTTCAATTCATTGACACTTATTGAATACCCAAATAAATATTTAATTAAATATTTCATTCATCAATAAATACTATAAATATTTTATTCACAATATAGTGAATAAATATCTATTAAATATTAACATAATCAAATAAATTATTTATTAATGAATAAATAATTATTTATTACCCTGTGAGTATTAGTGATCAATAAAACTTGAATAAAATTATTCCTCAGTCTTGAGAATAAAATTTATTCTGATAATTAAATTCAAATAGAATTTAATTGAGATCAATAGAACCACTTAGTGTGTGACCCTCTAGGATTTTTTCTCACTGACATTAGGCAGACTTGTCTAAGGTTCAAGATTACTATCTAACAATGGGTCAAGGAACCCAAGAACTTAATGTCACAATGACGACAACTACATACAAATGCTCACTGTGTAATATAATCCATTTTTATTAATATCTCATCAAGAAGGTTTCACATTCATGGAATCAACCTATATTATTGATATGTATTTCTTTGACTATCTTAAATAAACACGTCATTACACCATGACCATGGGATTTATTGCTATAGTTATATTACAATCAAAGTGTTGGGATATCAACTTCCATAAAGATAGAAGGGAAAAATCCTTCCTTTAATTATTTATTAATAACACATCACTCATGACGCACCCAAAGTATCCAACTTCTCCATGAACTGTATCATCATGGTTTACAAAAATAAATCTAAGTGCATGAGTCATAATATGCACTACAACAGAATTTCCGTTTAGCGGCGGTTTAAATCGCCGTTACTTTGTTTGACGGCGGTTTATAGAAACCGCCGCAAAATAGGGCATCACCAATCTATTAGCGGCGGTTGTTTGTGTTTAGCAACGGTTTCAGGAAAGCATCGTAGCTGCCTCATTTCACGGCAGTTCTTCTGAATTTAGTGGCGGTTTTACGATCCCTGGATATCACTTTTTTCATGGCGGTTATAACCGCCGTGAATAAACTCAAATTCCAGCGGCCGTAAAACCACCGCTAAAGTCACGGTAACCGCCACAGAATGAGGCAGCCACGATGCTCCTATTTAGCGGCGGTTATAACTGCCGCTAAATGTAAAATAAAATTTACATTGAGTGGAGGTTTTCACTATTTAGCGGCAGTGTAAACCTCCGAGAAACCACCGCAAAACCACCGTGAATATGCATATAGCGGTGGTTAAAACCGCCGCGAAAAGCTGCCCAGAATAAAAATAATAATTCTTTGCTTATGCTGCACCACTGCCCTGAAAAAAAAATAAAACCAAAGATATAAACCAACTGAGAATGACCTGAGAAACAACACCCAACATGGGGATCAATAAGAAGGAATCACATATCATATCGACCAACCAGGTCACTACACCTCCTGTGTAGGAGGACAAAGTCATCAGCCTCACAAAAAAAATGTTTCAACATAGACCCAAAATCCATTCCAACATTAATGTTCAAAAGTAAAATCAATACATGGTGCAATAAAACTTCAATGTAACAAAATAAAAGGGACTATACAGCAACATCAACTATTATGATGCCCAAGCTATTAATATCTAGTGTGATCCTCAAATCCACCTGGAAACCTGGTTGTAGTTGTATATATATAAGGTGATCATACATGTATACTCAGTATGGAAACCCAAGTCACTCATGTATAGGTGGGGAACATACTAATATTCTTGTGAAGACAGCAGAATCCAAAATCACCTATCATTGAATACTCGCCACACATCCTCACCACGACACACTCACCGAATAAAACAAGTCAAGTAAAGTAGTAGTATTAGATTATTGTTATTTGGGTACCCATCATCACTTTGACACTAGTTAATTGAGACATCCTGACACATCAGACCTCCCCCACAAATCCCACTATAATCTTACTACCACAACCCACCCGCTCACACCAGGTCCATAACCACACACATATACTTCCTGTAATAACAACATGCTTATCAATCCTGAAATAATGACCATGTGGTCCACCAAAAAAAATGCATACCCTTCCCACAACAACGACCATGTGGTCCACCACAACCACACAAATAACTCGATAACAAAAACAATCATATGGTCCACCCCAACCACAAACATACCCCTCCTCCAATAATAAACATCTGGGCCATGAAAACCACACACATACATTACCATAAACAACAACCATATAGGCTACCAAAATCACACGTTCCATCCATAGACACATGGAACTCATCCCGAATATACTTGGGAAACAAACCAGCCACCAGACACCTAGTCATCCCATCTACAACACCTCATACCCAAAGAGACTTGGGAAATAGAAAACATCAATAAATTATAGACTGCTCAGATTACATGAGTGGTATGGAAGGTGAAGAAGAGATGATCCAATAACTATCCATTCTGAAGATCCAAGATGGTGGGAAAAGACACCCTATCCAATGGAATGGGGGTGTTAAACACATGGTGCTAAATGACGGTCGGGTGTATATAGAAATCACAAAAAACAATATGTTCATATACATATAGATAATCAAACAGTATCCCAACCTATAGGTTTCAACCAAACAATGAACAACGCAATAGTAACACTTTTGTTTCTACCGCTATATGCAAACCCACACAACATATACTTCCAAAGAATAATCTATCCACTTTTTATTTAACCACATTCTATTCATTTATTCAAGGGATTCACATTATATATTCCATTACTACCAAAAAATAAAATCCCTAACCAACTCAAAAATGAATGAAAACCATTCTTGTAGTCCCACTGCACAACACCACCAATGCCACATTGCAGTCCCCATACAGAAGCCTGTCTGATGGACACAATACAACCAAAGGTAGTTCAACTGCCTACAAGTTCTTCCATTCAAAAATCAATCCCACAAAAATAGATAGAACTGTCGCTTCAATTCACAAACATTCCACATAAACCATAAAACCCAAACATAACACACATTACATGACCACACCCATCAAATAGGGGTAAATTCAGATTTAACCAACACTGTTCTTGAATTACATTTTTTTACTGGGGTATCACATAAAGGTTATTATTCCTCAAGCATCCATTTAATTAACCATGTGTATATGATTAATCAGTTTCCACATTACAACATTTTTCCCCAGCATTATAACCAATAAAAATATTAATAGTGTGTAAGAAAAGACCACCAATTGCCATGATTTTTATAAGGCACACATCCACAACAAGTCAGAACAATAAAAAAAGATAACAAGTATAAATAGTAAATGTACTATACCCCCTTCAATGAATTTTTATCATCATACTCAATAAATTATTCCTTATGTTAAATAATATTTTTCAGTCGTATTAACATAGAAAATTACTAAACCTACCATGCAAGATGCTCATAGGAACTGAAATGAAGGAAATCCTTACTTGGATGATCAAAGGATCGAAGTTCCTCCTTGAATAAAGAGCATGATATCGCGTGAGGAGTAAGGAATAACTCCAAGGAACTACATGAAAGTAGAACAGGGTGGGGGAATGTCTCTTCTAAGGAGGAAGGACTCTTTCCACACCTTGGGAGAAGGAAAAGAATCCACTGGAAATTAGAGGATCTTGGCTTAAGAATGAGTGAGATCCTAATAACAAGGGATATAATTTCAATGTGATGGATAAAACAGATCATGGATTGACCATGCTATTTGAATATCTCAAATCCCCGAGGACATTAGGAAATTAAATATATAAAAAATATCCTTAAAAAAACTCTTAAAAACACCCAAACATTGCATCAAACTTGGTTTTTTTGAAAACATATAACAATAAAATTAGAGAGATGACTTCAAAATACTTGAAATACGTGTTGTGGTCAACACCACAGATCATTAATTTGGTTTTTCCAAATTTAAGGGTGATTACAGTTTGGATAAACAATAATTCTCCTTGAATACAGTGGAAACAGATTTAAGCAAAGTCAAACTCAATAGGTAACATATTTTTTGTTAAAATAAAATCATAAGGGAGAGACTGGGATGTCTGGGGAAAACATGAAATGACTCACTGATGGGTGGCTCATTGATACCCTATCACCGATGCCATGAAATTGTCACCCTGGAACCAACACCCTAGCATCAATGCCCTAGAATTGATTCCATGTGAGCAACACCCTTGTACTGATGCCCTGGAACCGACACCATGGCACTGACACTAACGCCATGACTCGTCGACACTGACACGCTTGACTCACCGACACCAAATCCCTGAGTCACTGATAGGACGATTCACTAAAAACCTGACTCATTGACAGGCTGACTCATGGATAGTTAAAAACTGTATTTTTGAAAAACTCCTGGAATGAGTGAAAAACATCCCCTAGAACACCCTAATCACTGAAGTTTCACAATGTAATTAATCTAAGAGGTTTACTCGATTACATCATATATCTCTCAAAATAGCCTCACCCTATAGAATGCAAAACTACCCAAGAAGAGAGGGGTCCGAACAACCACCCTGTAACATAACTATCAGGTATAAACCACCATGATTTGTTCTAAAGCTGGAATGAAAACCTCAACATCCCAGTACCCCTCCTCAATAGTTATCTTTCTCCAAAACAATTGTGTAATCCCCAAGGCCCCACACTACACCTAACAACCATGTAATCACATATGGTCACACCATCTAGACACATGTATTAGAGAGCTCCTTCCTCCATTTCAAGATACTACATGTTTGGGGCGGCACTGACTCACCCACACAGGTTTAATAACACCCACAATAATGCATCTTGGTTAAGAATTAGGTCCTCACTTCCCACATGTCAGGATATTTCATACACATTCAAAGAAAAAATGGATCACAACATATCTTATTGCAAAACAAGGTCAGATATCACTTCAATGAAAATTAAAAAATTAAAACATCAAATTAATGCTCAGAACATCAACTCAATACAGATTAGTGTATTGGGAATGCATATTCTCTTCTCACTCCCTAGTACTCTCCTCATGGAAAACATTCCTCCACAACACGTGATCCAAATGAATCATCCATCCGCAAAGCACTTTATCCTTACAATCCTTGATTGTTAATAGTTTTTCAATGAACATTGCATCATTCTCAACATCCGGCTCTCACAAGTATCAAACGTGAGATGTATCATGTAGATACTGATAGATCTAGGTGTCTTAGAAAACATCATGGATCCTCCCCAAATGAGTTGTAAATTCCAGCTGATATGCCTCCACACCAACTCGCCCAAACACTTAGAAAGGTATAATGAACGTGAAAGAGAGATTTCTAACCTTACTAAACATTTTATACCCATGTCTATGGGAAACCTTTAAGAAAACATGTCCCATAACCATGAACTCTAATGGTCTCCTCATATGATCGACATTTGACATCTTCCTATCCAGAGCTGCATTCATCATATCTTGCATGATATCAAAATTCCCTTTTGTGCTCTGCACTAACTCTGGGCCAAGAACACCTGCCTTACCAATGCCTATCTAGAATAATGCTTAACAACACAACCTTCCATAAAAGTCATAAAATGGCCATTCTAATGGTATAGTGATAACTATTGTTGTATAAAACTCTACTACATGCAACTGTTGCACCCATATAAACAATGGGTTTAACTCCTAGTCATCCAAAATCTTGACTACCAATTCAAACACAGACCTAAATGGAATTATATATACCACACTCGAGAAATGAAGACATAAAAAGAAACATTAGAAATCAATAAAATACATAAAAAGAAACATGAGAAATCAAGGAAATTTTAGGACATGGAAATGTGTGGTGGAAACTATGTGCCACAAATGTTACATATACAAACCAAATGTTTCCATTTTTGTTCAACACATCAACAATACAACTACTCAGGGTCTGATGATGCATCATCACCCTCTCCACCTTCATTTCCACTTTGTGCTGTCACCTATAAGAACATTATATTGAAAATTAAATACGGTTGCATATTTATATTAAAACTTAAAACCAATGAAAGTTAGAAAACTAAATGATTTTGATTTTCTGTGATTTACCTGCATACCACCAATCGATGCACTCCCACCGGGGGAATATCTGCTCATCTGATGACGTATTTCAGTCAACTCTTTCTGCAATGCAGATATCTGATCCCCCTGTTGGTGAACTGTGTTTCGTAAAGAAACAATCTCTTTCTTAGCATCTCCGGGTATGGGCTGACTAAAGTCAGGAGTAGATGCAGCAACTATCCCTGGTGGCCTGCTAAAAACCTCAGATGGCACGGGTCCCAAACTCATCCTGTGCACTCTCTTAGGATGCTCCTTCCCTAGGACTTTAGCAACTGGGTCATCATGGGAGACAGAGTAGGAATGCACAAGATTGACATCCCATAGTTCTTTAATTTTGACCTATAAATCAAATATCAATATATATTAACACAGTAAAAACTGATAATAAGTTATTATGATAAAAAATTGACTTCATACTCCAACTTCTTTAGCAGGATCATTAACAAAACATCCATCTAATTTCTTGTGAACATCCAACCACAATTCAGTTCTAGATGCTTCATGGCCTAAACTCTGTGACTGCATTAAGCAAAGATAAATCAACAATTCAATATATTAAACAGATAATATTGTCTTATAAATATTTAAACTAATTAAAAGATTACCAATGTCGTTCGACTTCTAGAAAAACGTTTTGATCCTGCAGTGTGCGGGATGACTTGCTTTGCTCGGTTAGACGCATTCTGTCTTGAGAGATCCTGAAATAAATAAAATGAAATTTAATACTGATGTATTGAATGTCATGTCCTTTTCATATACATGTATAAATTTAAAATTAGGATAATATAATAATATATATATTTCAATACCATCCGCTTCTGATCACGATGCCTGTCAACAAACACTTTCCACTGCTCTTTAGGTACCCCACTGGGTAGCTTCTCATACATTTGCAGTGCGGTCAATGAAGCATCATTGACATCACACCACAATCTACATTTAAAATCTTTCCACTTCTTACCTAGATTTTTCAACGTCCACTTCCGTGCTATCACATCAGCAACGGTAAAGTGGAAGAACATCTGTATACAGAAATTCATTTTGAACATATTAGTAACATGAAATTCAATTAAACCATAATGTAATAATTTTTCCTTGATTTGAGAATCAAACACTTCATTTTTCCATCTTGGAGGTATATGTCTCCAATCGTCATATGAAATGGGAAGAGAAATGGGCTCCGTTGCCAGCTGGCCTAGAATCTGGCCAAGTAACCCCACGACATCATCCGTAAAGACCTCGTAAGAATCAAATGGCACAACAATCTTCTCTCCATTCAGATTCCAAACATCTGAAATTTTTATGTTTTTCTCCATGATTGAATTTTTTTCATCTTCAATGAGCAAACAATTAGTATAAAAAAATGAAATAAATTTATTTAATTAAAATTTTTACCTATGAAAATGACACTCTAGTATGTCCGGGATGAACTGGAAGGGGCGCGTCGCTGCCCCACTGCTGAGGCTCCTGAAGGGGGAGTCGACGACTCAGCCTCTACTGGGACATCCACAGATGGTGTGAGAGATGGTGCAGGGGTGTCGATAGCTGGTGCCTCAGATATTGTGGGGAGGGAGCCATATGGATCATCATCTGTCACAGAACTGGATGAAATAATGTATCGCTTCTTCCTTGGAATTTTTATCATTTAGTTAAATAAAATTAAGTTCAAAATATACATTTCAAAAAAATTATGCAGAAAAAAAATAAAAAATGATAATAGATGGAGTACTAACAGACAAAATATATATAACAATGATAATGAATGACTGCAGAAATGAAACAAGTGGTTGCTGAATAAATAAATAATTGTACATACAATCATTTTCTCCTTCAATCATGTCAATTTCCTGATCCATTTCTTCATCCACTTCATTCATCCTTGCTAGACTAATATTTTCAATATCATAATGGACAAATAATTCTGCTTCCTGTCGCTGATTAAATTCAATTTCAGAAGTCAAATTTTCCACTTCATCACCCATATCATACAAATCTATTTGTATTACGTGAGCAACTACATTCCACCCTTCATCAGCAAAATCATTCACATAATATACCATTTTTTCTTGTGATGCTAAGATATATGGATCATACAGTTCATGATCACCAACATCCATCAAGCAATAGAATTTCACATAAATAAATTGCAAGAAATCTCTTTTAACACCTCTGATAATATCTACCCATTTTCATTTGAATAAAACAACCGAAAAATGTATATGGTAGTTTAATTAAATAATATAATGAAGCTTTCTATAGTATTCCACTTCAGAAAATGTAAATATACCACTATTCTGTGTTCTCAAACCCACTTCTCGATCGACTGTACGAAATCTAAAGCCATTCACATTATAAGCGTCGAACTTTCTAACTTCTTTTAGAGGAACTGTAGCAAGAAAATCCAAATCTTCTGACACCTCTGCTCGAGTATCAGTATTCATGATCTGAAAAAAGAAATATACTTTATTAGATTTACAAAATGTATGTGTGAAACTAATATTCGTATTTATTGCAATATTTATGAAATTACACATCGTGCAAACCATTCTAAAAGCTCTTTATTAACAGCTTTCGTTATATATTTCTCATTTCATGTTCGACCTCTCATTCGTCTCTTTTTTTGTATCCTCAACTCTTCAATAAATGGATCTGCAATTTTACTATTTAGCAGCACATATCTATGTGCCTGTAATAATTCCAATTCAGTCAGTGTCACATTTGAGGTCCTCCCAACTGATTAGCCAATAGCAGGAAATATTTTGGATTTTTGATGTATTTGAGATTGAGTCGATGTGTCTTCAACACATCCAACTCGATTAAATCTTGTCTCAATATCATCCAAGTATCGAGAACAAAAGGTAAGACACTCCTCAGCCACATAGCCTTCAGCAATTGAGCCTTCTGGTTTAGCTTTATTTCTCACGTATGATTTCAAATGCCCAAGATATCTGTGAAATAAAATAAACATAATTATGCATTTAATTAAGTATAATTTTTTTTACTTAACTGGAAAACATATAAATAAAGTACCTCTCAATTGGATACATCCATCGATAATGAACGGGGCCTCATAATTTAGCTTCCTCAACTAAATGCACAGTTAAATGCATCATTACAGTAAAAAAGGATGGAGGAAAGATCATCTCCATTGCGGAAAGTGTCAATACAAACCTCTCCTGGAGGTTATCAAGCTAAAATAGATGTAGAGATTTCTCACATAGTGTTCTAAAAAATGTGCAGAACTGGAGTACAAGAGCAGTAATTTTTTCAGGTAATAATGTACGCAATGCCAATGGTAGTAACTATTGTAACAAAATATGTTAATCGTGGCTTTTCAATCCATGTAACTTATGATTTTTCAAGTCAACACATCTCGAGATGTTACTTGAATACCCATCAGATACCTTAACATTCTTTAACATTCGAAGGAATGTATCTTTATCCCTATTTTTCATTGAAAAAATTGCTGAAGGATATTTTTCATTCTCATCTGGCCAGAGATCGCGTTTTATGTTCATTGCTTGTAAGTCTTTGTGAGCATTGAGATGATCCTTCGAATTTCCTTGCTCATTAAGCAATGTGAAAATAAAATTGTCACATACATTCTTCTCAATATGCATCACATCAAGATTATTCTACAACAAATTAAATTCACAATACGGAAGTTTGAAGAATATAATTTTTTTCTTCCATTGTTGCGTTCCGGTTTCGCTTGACGATGCACTTCAGACACATTTTCCGCTATCATTCAAATGATGAACCTTCCCAAATTCTGTTTCAACATTTTCAAGCTGTTCCAATATTTCAAAACCATTTAACAACTTTGGAGGTGGTCTATAATCAATGGAACCATTAAATTTTGATCTGTTCAGTCGAAATCTATGAGATACATCGAGAAATATTCGATGACACAAGAAGCACCATTTTCTATCGTGAGGTAGCCGTTTGGGCTCAAAAATAAAAGTTACAAATGGGAAAAGCCAAACCCGTGTAAGTGTTCCAACCAAATAAATTCCCAAGCCCAGGGAAGTCACTAATGGTCCACATTAAAGCAGCATGCATTTTGAACATTGTTTTATAAGAAGAATCAAATGTCTCAACACCGTTTCTCCATAACTCCTAAAATTCTTCAATCAAAGGCTGCAAGTATACATCAATATCATTTCCCGGCATTTGTTTTCCTGGAATAATCATCGAAAGGAGAAAATATTTTTGTTTCATACACATCCATCGAGGCAGATTATAAGGGATCAAAACAACTGGCCAAATGCTATAATTGGTACTCAAAGTCCCAAATGGGTTGAATCCATTGGCAACCAATCCCAATAGAACATTCCTAGGATCAGATGAGAAATCGAGATGTAATGAATCAAATGTCTTCCACGATTGGGAATCTCATGGATGTCTCATTAACCCATCATTGTTATTATCTACAGAATTCCACTTCATGTGTTCGGCAGTTTTCGATGACATAAATAATCTTTGCAATTGAGGATTCAAAGGAAAGTAATGCAAAACCTTTTCAGGTGTGCTCCTTTTCTTCTTCTCCATGAAATTATGTTCATTCAGACTTCCAACATCACCATTTTCCTACCATCTAGAAGAATAAAATTTCTTGCAATTATTTCTACTTGAATCCTCTCCCCAATAAATCATACAATCATTAGGACACGCATGTATTTTTGTATAATTCAGAACAAGCTTGTTAACAAATTTTTTCATATCATAAAAATATTCTGAGATTTTTGCTTCAGGAAATGCATCACGAATCAATTCCAATATCATGAACATTGACTTATTTGTAATTCCACATAGACCTTTGATATGGTACAACTTCAGTAGAAATGAAAGCTTTGAATATTTCAAACACCCACTATACAACTCTTGATTTACATCATCAACTAAATCATGAAACACATTTTCCTCAGTGAAGTTTTCTCTTACATTTGGCTCCACAGAATCAAGAGGAGGATCCAATGATATGTGACAATCTTGATCTGTCTGTGTTATAGTCTCAAAAACATCACTTGTCACGTTGCAATTTGTAGCACCCTCTTCTGGTTGTTCTGATATGTTTTGATGCTAATAGTGGTGTCTTGCAGTGCTGAATGCATCATTTATTAGGTTTTTCATTTCATTTTCTATTGTCAATGAACTTGGGACCTCATTCCACGGATTAACATCAGTGCTCAATCTTTCTGTAACGTTCGATTCTCCATGCCAAATCCAAAAAAAATATTGAACAGGGAATTGCTTCAGTATTAAATGTTCATAAACCTCATCTCTCTTTAACCATGTTCTAAATTTACATTTAGGACATGGACATTTTATTCTCCCTTCAACAGTTCGATTAGAAATTGCAAAATCTAAAAACTCATTCAAACCCTTAACATACTGAGGTTTGTTCCTCAGTAATGTGATCCAGATTTTATCCATATATATCATAATTTGCCTACACAATAAAAAAAAAATTAAAACACATAGTTACTACTAAATAGAGAAAGAGATTCATATATACGATAATGTAAGATTACAGAAACATAATATAATAAAGATGACCCATTGATCATAAAGTATGCATAATATAATAAAGATGATACATTGATCACATTTACCACTTACTTAGCATGCCCAGACAAACCGAAAAAGTCTGGTCCCTAGGAGACAGCGTCAACACCTCATTGAGGAGCAATAAGAATATCAGGTTACACACTTATCATAACACTATCGATCACACATTTATGTTGCCTCAAACAACACCCCATTGAAAGTGATGTCATTGAACACACCAAAGATGCATGATTTTCATACCATTAGTACAATGACATTACTAGAAATATTTATCCCTTATATGACACCCTTTGAGACTTATCGTAGGCTAGCTTGGGTACCTGGATTATGGGTAGCCTAGGCCAGTTCATGAAAATTGGTCATGTTTCATTGCTCTTTATGTTTTTCAATCTTTTCACTATCTATTTGAATTTACCTCTCTCTTTGAATTTGATACTATTTCTTATTTACTTGAATTTGGAGAGACCTCTATTATTCATTATATCATTAGGTTGTGAAATTTTAATTCATCCACTTGGATTTCCATAGTGGGGTTCTCATTAAAATCTCTTTTAAAAAATAATGAATGATGTATGTTATTTTCACTTAAATATGTTTTGTGTTTAGTACTATAAAAATTTATCTTCAATATTTCAAACAACTCATATTAAAAAAAATCATGCAAACCATAAAATTTGGATTTTATATAATACAAAGGACATGTCCAATTTTTACTTCAAACATTTATGTATATTTCAAGTCCTAAGCTCAGTTAATTTGAAGTAATTATTTATAAATGAATTTTCATCTTGAACAAAAACTATTATACTTAATTCAATCATAATAAATTTAAAATATTTAGTAAGTAACACTAGTTTAGAACTTATGAAGATCTTTGCTAACATGTTTGAGAATCCCATGGTGAGAATCCTAGTGTTCAACTTCTTGGTCTGAGCATAAATACCATAAATTGTCTTCACCTCTCTTTGTGGTCGTTTATACTGATTTAGACCCCTAACAAATTCATGTCATGTTTGATTTTACCGTATTATGAAATATAGTAATTCACCATTCATGGTCTGAGTATAAAATCCTTAAACAAATTGAATACTCCCCTATTAGGGGTAATATGAATTGGTATGGGGAGAAACAATTTAGGTAGGGATAGTTTTTCTTCTATGTTGAATATACGACCTCACCTCTGTGGTCTAAGCTATAAAACTATAACCCCCCATAATTTTTTGTCTTAGAAATATAAATTTAATCTATGTAAACCCATAATTGAGTCTTTTTGTATTAGTATTAGGCTCTTAATCTTACTTGGGATTACCTTAAACTTACCACTGTAGAGAAAACCTCATACTTTCATTAAATATTTATAAAGTTAAGCCTCAACCACACATTGGTCTACAATGTTTGAACTTAGACATAAAATACATTGGCACACCTTAAAAGTCCATAAGCTACTAATGTCAAGATAATTGGCACTCTTGACGTCAAAAACCCATAATAGGTGACATTAGAAAAATCGAGTCTCCACTCACAAGATATTTACCTTGTATAGATAGGGAATCATTTTGATCATCTGAAAATTTGAAAGGAAAAAAAATTTCAGGTTGAAAACTTTCAAAGGGGGAACTATGAAAAATCAAAGTTTCTTCCCCCTAATTCCTTTACAATTCACTTCTAAGGTAAATATTAGGGATAAATTCAAAAGACATAAACCTACTAGAAATCACCACTCAACCCTAGAAAAAGTCATGGTATACCCTATAGACCCATCAACTAGGAATATGTAAGATAACACTTATGTTCCTTGAATATGATAGTGCATATTATTTTAACAGAATGCAAAAATATGCAATAAGAGATGCACCACAAAGTGATGTCATTGAACACACCAAAGCAAAACCAAACCACTACTGCAATCCCCATGTGACCTCAAGTTCACCACCATCCTCTACTAACCCATGGATGTTCCCACATCCAATGAAACCCTTTAACATCCATGAGACACCCAAAAATATTTTTAGAATCATCACTTTCCTTTCAAAACAAACTCATCCATTTCATATAATTTCCAAAGGACCAACAATTATCTTTAAAAACTAAGAGAGCTTTCCAAACAACACTTTAACCATACTATAAAAATCCCCATGTTCTATATAACAAATGCCAAACACCATCCAATCAATTAAATAAAACATTAATAAGGCAAAGAACCATCCAAATCATCCAATTTCACTATTAAAGACCAATTAACATTTAACCACACACATTAGGCATAAGAAAACATAGGCATAATTTAAGATTCACTTTGAAAGCTATTTTTAACAAATCATATTAACAAGGTGTAAATCATGTTTTAAAAATTATTTAGTAACACCCAAGGATCATATGGATTGAATTAGAAAGAAAAGGCATGGAAATGACCACTGCTTGAGTGTGAATGCAACGAAACTTCAACAAGAGGGAGAACAAGGCCCCACATACCAACCACATACCCTAGATCCAAAGAAAAACGAACTAAACATCAACCCTAACATCTAGGGTTTGGAAAAGACCTAAAAGGAAACCAAGAAATAGATAAGGGGAAGACAGAAAGGTGGAAATGGAAAAAAAACCCTAAAAATCACCTTGGATGTGAAGAGGGGGTCGCTGCGGGGTCACGGGTCACCGTGGAAGGGGTCTCCGGGGTCGCGGGGTCGCGGGGGGTCTTCGAGGTCGCGGGGTCGCGCGGGGTCATGGGGGGTCGGGGAAATAAGGGGGGTCGAGGTAGGGGGAAGGGTCGGAAGCGTAAAAAAATATGGAGGGTTTTGCGGCGGTTTATAATAAACCGCCGTGAAACCATTTTAGCGAAAGGTTTAGCGGCAGTTTTGTGAACCGCCGCCACAAAACCGCCGCTAAAACCTAATTTTGGTGTAGTTATTCATTAATATTAATCTTAAAGTATAATTACCATTGAACATGCTCATAGATAGGAATATCCAATGACACCAAAACATAAAAAATTCCTAATGGCAGGTCTATTCTCATAATATCCCATCTTAGAGATTACCAAGTGAGAACGTCCTGGGAAGAAGATTCATCCACTTACAAGTACATGCACATGACAATCAAAATTATATGTGTCCCATCATAGTATATTATCTGACCATAGAACTATATTTAAAAATATCATCATGAAATTTCAAGGTTTTCATCATATTAGGGAACTACTATGACCATATTAATGTGATAGATACTCTAGGTCATTATTAAATTAAATTCATACAAAAAAATGAACAATATGTAATAAAATATTTTATTAATATCAAAATCTTTGAATATAAATGTAATTAAAGTAAAAAAAATTGGTTCTAGAACACCAACTCTAACAGAAAAACCCCTATGAAAGAAACTGGTTTTAATTTTGAAATTATAATTCTTTAAAATGGTTGTGGTGCCTGGGAACCTAAGGTGCTTAGGTGGGAACCTAGGAAAAGTACTTCTAGACATTTTATATTCCATACCTAGTCATGAATTATGCTACTAAATATATAAACATAATTATGACTGGGATTATATAGTTTTAGTTCCATTAGATGGGTGTCAACACACAGTTAGGCATGTGATTCAACTCTCCATAGTAGCCCATGCATGGTTAAATATGGTTGGTTTAGACAATAAGAAAGTTAAAGGATATTAGGATTCCTTTACCTTAGTTACCTTAGGGATTATCCCATGGTGATTGTTTTAAATGTTTTTTTACATTGAATTTACTTTTATATTTAAATTTTTATAAATATTATCATATGTTACAATGTTCAAAGAATATTTTCATATAGTTTATTTTCAAACTAGTATGCTTGGATTATTTAACAATGGTTTCTTAAAGAACACTTAGTGAGATCATATTGGTATTTTAATGATCACACCCTATATACACCCTTTTTGTGTTTATAGACCTTATTCTCCCTGATACAAGTAAAGGGATGGTAGCTCTTGGAAGTAGAGAATATTCATGTTAGTGGAACTTGGGTTGGTGGTGATGACATAATGGGAAGTTATACCTTGTGTCACACATAGATGGGTAGTGAACTTTTTTTTTTATTTTTTTACAAGCTTATACTTTGGTATGTCCAATTGAACTTCCCATCCCATTAATGTTTTGTATATGTATGCTTAAACCTTTCTTGGTTATGCTATGGATAGTGCCTTATATTATTTTAATTAATTATTATTGTTTATGTGATAATTTATTTATATTATATCATGTGATGAGTTATTTTATGTTTTACTTATTCAAGTACATGGCCCGCCAACTTATGGTGAGGTCATGCTTAGTTTTTGGTTAGGACACACTTGATGGATTAAATGGGAAAACCATTCCTAAGGTGAATTTCTTGATGCCCAAACACTAGTTTCCATCATGTGGGGATCAAAAATTCCCTTAAGACCTTATTAGAATCTATATTGGGTATTAGGTTAGGTGTGCCTAAGTTAGTTCATGAAAAAATGGTATCAAAGACATGTTTTTGATTTATGATATTTGGAAGGTCTTGATAGATAAGAGATATGATCATCATGAATTGAGGGGTAGTTTGTGAGTGAGTGTTTGGACAACACTCATAATAATGATCCTTAAGTCACCATGGGATGTTATGAAATGAGTATTTGGGAATGTATTTTGATTTGTTTTTGGATTTTGAGTGATTTTGGGTCGAAAATGGTGGGTTGGAGGACTTTACTAGGGTGCATGACTAAGACGTAAGGCTGTGGACCATGTGGTGAAATTGTGTGATCCTAATGGAGGAGTTCTAGTGTTGTCCATAGTGTTAGTGATTGATTTGAAAAAGTTTGAAACCAAAACTTGAAGCTTACCCAAACTATCCAATCCGACCTACATAGTTGGTACATGGTTTCTTAAACTATGTATCCAAATCACGCACAATGTAAATTTTGATGATTTATGTGTTTTACATCTTTTAAATGATTTCTTATGATAATTAAAGTTGGTTAAAGGATATTTAGGGTTTTAATTGAGGTTATTTACCTATTTTAATCATCTTTGGTTTCTTACTTTGATTTCATTTAGTATTATATCTCCTCAAATACCACCAGTGAACCCTCCATTGAAAGCTACAGATAATTTACCACAAGATAATTTTCCTATAGATCAGAATCTTATTGCAGCAGTGGTATAACCATTTCCAGCCATGGATCAAGGAGCGAGCCCTGGCCCATTTCAGGCTAGTGAAGTAGGTATGAGTATGAGTAAAGATAAAGTCAGAGTTCATGAATTTATTCATCATAATCCTCCATCCTTTTGAGGAATAAATAACCCTCAAGCGATAGAGTATTGGATAGATAATATTGTGAGAATCTTTGAATTTATTGAGACTCTAGATTCTATCAAGATGAAGTTTTCCAATTTAATGCTTGAGGTCCCCAGTTGGAAGTGGAGGGAGTATGTTTTTAGGATAATATTCATGAGAAATTGGAGTGTAAGAACTTTAAGGCATGTTTTACTTGACAGTTCTATCCTAATATTATGGACTTGGAGAAGTCCTGAGAGTTCTTATGCCTTTATAAAGGATACATGAAGAATATATAATATGATAACTAGTTTTCTGAGATCATCCATTTTTCTCCTTATATGGTCTCAATTGAAGGATTAAAATCTTATTGCTTTGAAATGGGCCTTTGAAATTACATCCAATCCCATGTATTCCTCTTGAAGATTCCCAACTATGTAAAGGTAATAGACCGAGCCTTTATGGAGGAGATAGAACAAGATGGAATTTATGGGATGATCGATGCTCCGTATATTCTTAGTAGAAGTAAAGAAAGATTCTCAAAAAATATGAGGAAGCATGATGAAATAAGAAGAGGAAGTGGCAGTGGATCCAAGCATCTATCCCATTCGGTATCATAGATAACCATGGGTAGTAGGAATCTTATCTACCATTAATGCAGCAAGGATGAACATGTGATATATTCATGTAAAGTGACCCCTAAGGACTATCAATCATGTGGGTGTTTGGGATATCTATAGAGATTTTATAGATCCAACCCCTCTCCTTGAAGTGGAACATGTTATTTATCTCCTAGAGGATCTATAATTTAGTCTAATACATCCA
The DNA here is from genome assembly GCA_963277665.1 of Viscum album. NCBI lineage: Eukaryota > Viridiplantae > Streptophyta > Magnoliopsida > Santalales > Viscaceae > Viscum > Viscum album. The sequence continues at coordinate 1,422,753,522 of OY728156.1, read as the reverse complement.
AGTTGATGTGACCTTAACCTCATGAGCATAAAGGTATGCGTGGTTTTTCATATGAGGAGGCTCGGTTGAGGATCGAGCCTCAAGCTAGTGGTAAGCCTTATTCCCATTTAGAGATGAGGCAGTTTCTTATAGTGGAGTAAGTTCCTATGAATTCATATGAAAGAGTAGTGACTTTGAGAGGTATAATACTTATTACTTCATCTATGGCTACCGATTTATTTGATACATGTGTCTCTCACTAATTTATATCTAAATGTATCATGGAATTGTTAAACCCCCCTTTGGATCTTATGCCTTATATTATAGAAATATCTACTCCTCTTCGGATGGAGTGTGGATTCTGGTTTCCATGTGCTGTCTACACATTCAAGGTGGAATTTTCATGGGATTTACTTATTCCTAATATGGACCACTTTGATATTATTATCAATATATACTGAAATATCACCTTTAAATATCTTATTGTTTTTTATCATCATAGGGTGACATTTACTTCCCTCAATGGAAGATCAAATTTTTTCATGGATAATGGGAACCACAATATAGATGGGCATGGCCTCCCCTTTCTTAGTTTATTATATTAATATTCCATATGTCCTCTCTTCTAGAAAAGGACGATGAAGGGAAATTTTGGAGAGTTATTCCTCTAGTGGTTAGGGATTTTCCTGAAAAGTTTCCAGACGACTTCTCGTGGTTCACTTTAGAGAGAGAAGTCAAGTTTTCTATTGATATGGTGCCCATGGAATGTAATCTATTTCACTTCCTTTACATCATATGGAACTAAATGAATTTATAGTGATAAAATTTCAGTTATATTACTTATAAATTAAGGTATTAATTTGAAATAGTGTTTCTTCATGGGTTGCTTCAGTGATCTTTTCTAAGAAAATGGTTGAGTCTCTTCGATTATGAATCAACTACAAAAATATGAATTGGGAGACCACCAAGAATAAATACACCTTAAATTACATTGATGACCTATTTGATTAGTTAAAAGGGGAATGTTGGTTCTCAAATATTGACCTTCGGTTGGGGTATCTCCAATTCAGGGTGAGGGAGTCTGATATTCCCAATACTTCTTTTAAAAGCAGGTATAGTCATTTTGAATATCCAGTGATTCCATTTGTTTTAACTAATGATCCAATAATATTTATGGTGCTTATGATTTAAATATTTCATTTATACCTCAACTCCTTAATCATGGTATTCATGGATGACATCTTGGTTTCTTCCAAAGGTGAAGAGGAGCATGAGCATCACCTAAGGATTGTTTTGGGAAGTCTTTGTGACCATCATATTTATGAAATGTTGTCTAAGTGTAGATTTTGGATCTAGGAAGTTAATTTATTGGGACATGTGGTGTCATAACATGGAATATAAGTTGATCCTAGAAATGTGAGAGTGGTTATGTCTTGGGAAGGACCAAATAATTCCTTTGATATATGTAGCTTCTTGGGTTTGGTCGACTTCTACAAGATATTTATTAAAAACTTCTATAAGATTTCATCACCCTTGAATACTCTCACTTGGAAAGAAGTAAAGTTTTTAGGGATCTCTGAATGTCAAATCTATTTCGATGAGTTAAAGTGGTGATTGACATCATGCCCTATTTTAATTCTAACTGAATCCAAGTAGGGCTATGTTGTCTATTGTGATTCATTAGGTATGGGTTTGGGTTATGTACTTATATACAGTGATCATGTAGTGTATTATGGTTCTCATTACCTTTGACCACATGAGAATAATTACCAAACCTATTACCTTGAGCTAACAATGGTTATGAATGCTCTTAAATATTGGCGGAACCACCTTTTTGGTGAGAAATTCACAGTGTATTATGATCATAAAAGTTTGAGCTATATCATTTATCAGAAAGATTTGAATATCAGGAATAGGATATGGGTGGATTATCTTCATACATTTGATTTCAACCTCACCCATACATTGGGAAATGTAAATATTATTATAGGTTCCTTTAATAGGAAGCTTCCATTACAAACTTTAAAATAATCTATTAATGAATGGAATTTGATGAGCCTTTTTGCTCAGAGTCATTTAGAGGTGAATGAAGAGAAGAATAATATGTTCCTAGATAGTATTTAATTAGCACCTTCTCTACTTGAGCTTATTCACTAGGATAAAATGGGAGATGAAGAGTGTCAATGTATCAGGAGAATTATATATGGTGGGGAGACCACTGATGAGTGGTCACTCTATCCAAAGGGTATTTTATACTTCCAAAAATGATATGTAATTTCTTAACCTATGAGGAAATCAGTTATGAATGATTTCCATCACTATTAATGGGATTTATATATAAGTTTCACCAAGATGTAATATGACATGAAGCACCAATATTGCTGGCTTGAGATGAGATGTGACATAGTAGATTTTGTATCATGTTGTTATACCTATCAATAGATTAAATTAGAACATCAAATATCTTTTAGTTTGTTTCATAATCTTCCTATAACCATATAAATGGTATGAGATATCCATGGATTTCATTATCATATTACCTAATAACTGTTCAGAAAATAATGATATCTAATTCATAATTAACTGACTGAATCAATCAATTTACATTATTTTAATCAAGGATAGCACTAAAGCGGAGGATCTTGATAATATTTATTTTTAAGAGATCATGATATTTCACTGTGTGACTTATGTTATACTTTCTAATAGAGATACCTAATTCATATCCCAATTTTGGAAATTCCTTCAAGTGGTGACAAGATCCCAAGTGAAGCTTAGAATAACTTATCATCCTCAAAGTAATGTTAAGACAAAGCGGGCGATCCAAATTTCAGAGGACATGATTTGTGCTTACATCCTAGATTTTAGAGGCTCATGGGAAACCCATCTAACATTGGTTAAATTATATAATAATAATATCTATAAATATTATATCGTAATAGATCCTTTTGAAGCTTTGTATGGTCTACCATTTTGGTCTCCCCGTTGTTGGAATGAGGTGGGAGAGACTTCCTTGGTGGGATCGAGTATCATTCAAGAGATGAATAATGAAATTTAAATTATTCAGTACAGACTGGTGATTATTTAGAGTCTCCATAAATCTTATGATAATCACTAACATCATACCTTAGAGTTTTCGATTGGTAACTAGGTGTTCTTAAAGGGATCTCCATGATTTGGTCACCAATGGATTAGTAAGCAAGTAAAGCTTACACAAATATATGTGGGACCCTTTGAGATCACTGAAAGGGTTGGTAAGGTTACTTATCAGTTAGAGTTTCCTTTTCTATTTGATGTAAACTCATAATTTATTCCATGTTTCTCTATTAAAAATATACCATACCAATCCATCCCATGTGTTCAATTGGGAAGAGATGGAATTGGAGTCAGACATCTCGGTTATTGAGCACCCAATTCAGATAGTCAACTCCTAAGTTAAGTTGCTACATGGAAAATATATTACTTTAGTTTGGGTATTATAGAAATACAGGAGTGATTCTAATAATACATTGGATCGTGAATCATTTATGAGGGAGTAGTGTACTCACCTCTTTTTCATTCATCCCTCTTTGAGTTGACTTTCTGGTTGAAAAAAGTGATATAGTGGGAATAATTTTTACACCAGTAGTGACATTTTCAAGTATAAATTTCATTATTTATTATTTTTATCTTTATTCTTTATTTTTGGATCTTTTCATTTAAATTTTTTAAAAATGGAAAACTTTTCATGTCATATGGTCTACACATAGTTAGTGTAAATCATGAAACCCAACCATGAAAAACCTGAAACACATATCAGATGTGCTCACATGGTTAGAAAATGGTTTGTCAAACTGTGTTATCAAACTATGCAGCCAAATCATGCATCTTTCCTAGGTTCATTAAAAAGTGAAATTATTAGGCTAACCTTGATTGGTTTAAATTATTTTTCCCTTCCTTCTCTTTCTATTAAATACTTATAAACCTTGGAAATCAGTTATCCCATTACTCCTCCTTTTATAATTTATTTTAATGGGGGTTTCTCTAAGAATCACCGATAGATATTCAAGTAAGTGATCTTCCTTCCCTTCCTCGATCCTTTTATCTTCTCTCTCATGGTTATCTTATTTATTTACAACCATGGTGGCCTAGGGTTTGTGCTGTTCAAACCTAATGGTGATGTTTTTTGATATTAGGGTCTTTCCTTTTCTCCTTAGGATATTTTTCTCCTATATTGGTGAATTTACACCAGTGGATAGTGGTGTAACATTCTGATCCAGATGCCACTAAATGATGCCCCGATCTGGTTGGTCACATGGACCCAAGCACATCTCCCTGAATTCCAGAGGCTTCTAACTAACAACAAGGGCCTATGGTGAGTTTTTGGAGAGATTATTCCCTCATGTCAGGGTGTAAGACAATGGAATAATAATAACAGTCAATAGTGGAAGCATTAAATCATCCAGAAATAAGGTAAATATCCAAGAAAAGAATAAATAAACAATACCAAAGGTAATATCATACAAAATATGATGTGTCATTTCATGTATCTACAAATTCATAAAATAGGTATACAAGAATTCAGTAAAATATGTGTATAAAATATCAAAACACCAAAAAGGAACTATCCCAGATAGAATCTTGAGCCTCATCTTGGTCCTGTGATCCCTTAATTCTAATCATAGAACAAAGTCAGACATCGAACTATGGGAACTTTCCCTGATCTATACCTGCATCTGTATAGTCTATCTGGGTACCCAACGGTGGCCCAAACAGGGTGTGAAACAACACTTGGTAGACCACCACCAATAGTGTCTATAACAAATCTAGTCTATGTAATATAAGCTAAATAAGTGTGTAATATATAATAGATATGAAAGAAATACAAATAAAAGCCCATGGAAAAAGTAATAACCATATGTGATACTATCAATCCAAACAAGGCTCCCTATAAAATAAGAATCATACTCCCATAACAAGGGGAATAGTAAAACATTCCAAAATCCACCCTGGCCTCACCATATAACCAAGTGTAAACCATTCCCATGACCATTCCATGTAATACAGTACATAATAATAATCACGACCTTACCATATAAACAATTCATCCAAAATGGGTGCATCATGTAATCAAGAGTGTCATACCCCATAGGTCCAGATCCAAGCTATAGAATACCAAGGCATCCTCATTAAGTCCCAGAAGATTTTTAGTGGAAACTCACTAAGATTTAAGAGGGGTATAAGGAGTATGTCAACAGAAAATGTTCACTATAAGCCCAAGAAAGCCAGATCCAAGGGGTAGCATGTCCCAAGGCATCCTTCAAAATCAAGAACCAAGGATAAATATCATCCAAGGAATCCATTACCACTATCTAGATCCATAGTAGAACCATCCATATAATCTAATGGAATCAGGATTTAGGGTATACCAACCAATGCATCTACTACAATTTCAATTCATCTCATTAATCTCATTAAACATTCACAAGCATTAAATTCTATGATTTCTTCAAACTCATTTCCCATAATTTCCATTTTAAAAATTTAAACAATTAACATCAATAATAAAATAGAAAAGGAGGAAAACCGTATCCTAACATATCATTTCAATACAATACAGTTTTTGTAGGGCTTCCTCTAACTTGGCAAGCACACATACACCCCATGGGTGGTGTAATAAAGGAAAAATAAAGGGCACACCACATGTATGGCCTTAGTTGGAGAAAAACCTCCAATAAACTCAAAGGAACTAGTGGTCATCCCTAATAGGTTCTAATACGTTCAACTAAACCACTCATTTAATTAAAGGGGTGCTATTAGAAATTTTGGTGCACTACACAACTGCAACTAGGCATACAAAGCACCAATTTATGAGGTAAAGGTATAGAACACATATTGTGTACACATGGTAGAAAACTCATATAGTATCATCCTCTGATTAGGTCTAGATCAGAAGAAAAAGGAAGAACGAATGAAAACCCTGAAAATAGGGCATATTAGCTCACACTAAAATAGTGCAACCAATACCAAGAAAAATGAAGAATGACACAAGTGGAATAGAGATCTAACCAACATTGGTCCAATGAGACCAACAGAGGATTAAATAGATTCTAGATCACAAATCTAGATCCAATCCTAGATTTAGTATTCTTTGGGTTCTCTTACGTGAGAGAAAAAGGGGGTGAATCCTTTTTCCAAAAAATAGAGGCCCCTTCCTATTATTTTAAAAATGGTCCTATGGAATTTAAAAAGAGTGTAAATTATTTACACATAATGTAAAGACTAGGGTATTACTCCCTAGGAAAATCCATTACATGATGTGAACTGATCTTCTGAGGTCATTACACACTGTGTATTGAATATACACCATGTATTCCAATTACACGTCATGTAATTGCCCTGCATCCAGCCTACAACCCTCCTGTCTTTTCCTTTAAAAAAACTAAACAAATGGATCATGGAAAGATTAGGGTATAAGACAAAAAGAGAATTTAACAAGAGTTTAACTAGAAAGAAAAGAATATATACCTAAAGAAAAACTCTGGATCTTACAATCTTCCCCCCTTATAGAAACTCATCCCCAATTTTCCTTTTAAATAGTGGTCAAGAATCACCCGAGAATAACTCAGACCATTGAGCATGTATGTCAACCTCATACTCCCAAGTCTCATCCTATAAATGGCCATGCTTCTATATAACTCTTACTAGAGGAAATTTCCAACCTCAGAAAACCTTTATGCTTCTATCAACGATACGAATAGGATGCTCCTCAAAGGATTCATCTACATGTAAGTCCACCTCATCTTGCTGTAGAGTGAGACACATGTATTAGTGATAACAATATAGATGAAATAAATAGAAGATGTTGTGCATGTCCTGATACCTCTGAGGTAACTACAACCGATAGGCTACCTGCCAGACTCTCTCCAGAATCTCAAATGGCCTGAAATATTACGATGAAATCTTACCCTATCTTCTAATCCGTCTGTGTCCCAGCCTTAGTGAGATATGTAAGAAGTCCCAATCCCTAACCTCAAAATCTAGAAGTCTCATATGGTAATCGATGTAATATTTATGTAAGAATGTACAATATCCATACACTTTTTGATCAATTAGACCTTCTCAGAAGTCTCCTTCATGAGACGCAATCCTAGTAAAGCTACCTCACCTTCCTTTAACCAGCACATGGGTGATCAGCATGACCTATCATACAAATCCCCATAAGGTTCCATCTATATCATATCCTGATAACCATTATTTTATGTGAACTCCATAAGGGGAATTTTCCTCTCCCAAGATCCCCCAAAATCCAGGATGCATGCTCACAACTTGTGCTCCAAAATCCAAATCATGTGCTTTGACTAGCCATCAATATGAGGGTGGTATTATATGCTTATAAGAACATGTTTACCCAATCCCCTCTATAAAATATACTAGAAATGATATGTAAAATGGGCTTCCCTATCTAAAATTATAGTACGAGGGACCCCGTGAAGCCGCACTTTATCACAGATATACAGCCTCCCAAGCTTATCAACTAAGAAGGTCCCCCTATCTAGAATGAAATAAGAAACCTTCATGACCATATCAAAAAAAACCAAACAACATCACTACCTTGAGGAGACCTCGACAAACTGATCATGAAATCCATCATGACATCATCCCATTTCTACTCAAGAATGGGTAATTGATGTAAAAGTCTAGCTGTTCATTGATGCTCTATGTTCAAATACTCATAGGTGTAACACCTCATAAAAAAACCATCCACCTCATGTTTCATACCCAGCCACTAGTACTGATGGCGTAAGTCACAATACATCTTGGTGATTCTAGGGTGCACTACCCAAAATGAGGCATGAAACTCCCACATCATTTCCCCACATATGTCTAGTTAGACCCAAATTAGACCATGGATATGAAGGATATCATCCTCACCCACATTCCAACTATGATGTGGGTCCTCGCCTACCACACTCTCCTGTAGGACTAAGCCCTCTGAATCTAATAGACACCTTATCATAAATCTATCCAAAAAGTTAGAGGCCACAAATAAGGATGAAAGAAAAGTATGATCACGACTGTCCTTAACCTCCAAGTGCATCTTAGAAAACAAATACATAAGATACCACTCACTAATGGCCTCTTAAACTTCTTGTATCTGAGTTCTCCTACCCAGTGCATCAGAAATTGCATTGGCCTTTTCGGGCATATAGGAAATATCGAAGTCAAAATATTGTGGGTACCCAACCAACCTTCAATGCCTCAGATTTAGATCACACTATATAAAGATATACTTGAGGATTTTATGGTCTGTGTACACCAAAAAATTCTCTCCCAGTAAATAGTGTCTTAAAAAGCGCAAATCACGAACAACTACAACTAACTCAAGATCTTGCATCTATCATGTGGCCTCAGCTGTCGAGACCCGTATTCCACGACTCTACCCCCTGCATTAGAACTTCTCCTAGTTTGATACTTGATGTACTATAATACATAGTGTATCTTCTACCCAGATCTAGAAGTATCGGGATCGACATTGAAGTCAGTCTCCCTTTCAGCTCCTGAAAGGCTGTCTCATAGATATCTATACATATAAATTTCAGACCCTTCTTAGTCATGACCACCAATGAAATTAATAAGAATGATAAGTCCTATATGAATTACTTTTAATATATATCTATCCCTAAGAAACTCCATATGTCAAAGATGTTATTGGGTTGCTTCCAAGAAAATACAGCTCTCGCCTTCTCTAGGTCAATTAATACTCCTATCTTTGAGATAATATGACCTAGGAAGTGAATCTTATCTATCCAGAAGTGAAACATTATGAGCTTAGCATATAAACGATTCTCTCTCAGGGTATCCAAAACGATCTAAAGATGTTTGGCATAGTCATTTTGATTATGAAAATACACTAAAATATTTTCCATGAAACCACCAGAAACAAATTCAGGTAAGGATAGAAAACTCAGTTCAACATTGCCATGAAAACTGATGGTTCATTCATGAGACCGAATGACATTAATATATACTCATATAGATCATACCTGCTATAAAAATATATATGAGACATGTCTATAATTTGAAAATGCACTTGATGATATCTTGATCCCAAATCAATTTTCAAGAACATTTGAGTTTCTTAGGGATGATCAAATAGGTCATTTATCTATGGTAAGGGATACTAGTTCTTAATCATAAACTAGTTCAATTTCTAATAATTCACACATATCTTGAGGGTACCATCTACCTTTTTACAAAAAGGACTGATGAACCCTATAGACAAGTACTAAGTCTAATAAACCACTTTGTCTCCAAGTCCTATTTCTTCCTCTTTTTCTCCTGAAACTCCATCATATCCATCCTATAAGGAGGAATGAATAGTAGTGTAGATCCTAGAAATATCTCAATAGATAACTCCACCTATCTATTAGGAGGTAAAATAGAAAATTATTCTAGGAAAAAATCCCTAAAATGATCAAACATTGAAGGGAAGTCTGTCTAACGTGATCCCTGTTTATCTAGATACAAACTAGCAATCTGGGCTATCATCCCACCTAGACCATGATGCACTGGACCATATCATCTCTCATTAACATCCCATTCACCCTTTTGAATAAAAAATACCCTATGGTGATGTCAAGGTCAACCTCTAGTGATAACAATCAATATAGGCATGCTAATAAACTAGCCAGTTCATCTCATGGATGACGTCAAACCCTATCATCTCAAAGAAAAAAATATTCCATATGAAGTGAAACCCAACAATCTCAAGGGGGAACTCCCTAAACTAGAGTAAAATATCAATTCTAATTCCAAGTGGAGTATCAAGCATCACAAAACCATCTAAAAACTATATAACGATCCCAAGTATCTTCACTATAGGTGAAGATATGAAACTATGTGACACACCTGTATCAAAAAGTAAAAATACTAAAGTAGAGGCTACTAAGATCATACCTCTCACTATAGATAGCTTGACGCTCTACTCCTCATGTATAGCCTATACAAAATATATCTGGCCAGAACTACATCCCTATGAAACAACCTCACTACCTGGAGTAGGACCGCTCTGCTTTCTAGGTACAACTAGTGCCTGGATACCTTGACCATGACCACCACCTTGGCCCAACTGACTGGTACTGCTCTAGCTCCCAGCCTGACATAGAGCTGTGAAACCCACTCCCAAACCTGGAGTCGGTTATGGCCCCCTTCCACTAACTGTTGGAGGGAAAGTCCTTCAAAATGTTGCACGTGCTCCATCCTACCACAAGCTTAGAACTTGACTAGGTCTTGATCACACTGATTCCTCACATGTCCTCATCTTTCACACTAATTAAAAAACTTCACTACCAGCGATAACATCTTGTCTAGTACTCATCTCATGAGAAGCCTAAAAACATCACTTCTAACCACTGGAAGCTAAACTACTAGGCCAAGAGACTAAACTACACTACTCTACGCTCCAGATTCTCTTAGGTTCTTCTATGTAATCAGCTCCTGATTCACTATCTTAGTAATTGTCTTCAACCTAAACACATTGAACTGTGATCAAATGACATTCCTGATACCTTCCTTAAAGTGTATCACCCTTGATACCTTATCAGTAAGATATATCAGTGAAAAATGCTGAAGCTCTAAAAATCATGCTGAATAATCCATAACTGTCATCACAACCTGCTCCAGACACATGAAATCACTAGCCCAATCTACACTCAGAGTGTCAGGGAAAAAGTATTCATAAAATCAAGTTTGTAAATCACCCCAAACCACACCTCACAACCTATCATCCTGGTTCAAAACATCCCACCAATTCTTTACTTCTCCTCAAAGCATATAAGTCACATGCTTCACTCTCCTCTCAAAAGGTGTCTCCAAATGCTATAATATCAAAAATGTAGTCTCAATCCATAGATCAATAGCCTATAGACCACAAACCATTGAAAACATGGGTTAATGGTACTAATGAAACACATGCATCAGCTTATCCATAGATGTGGTGAGCTGTGGTGCTCCCTAAAAAGTCTACATATCACATAAAAACCCATCGTAGAATTGCACCTCATCACCCGTGTCTAGTAAAACTACTGGTGCCTCAGCTGGAAATATAGGGGATCCACTGATATCCCATGTCCTACCACCTCCGAAGCATGGTGGTTTACACCCTCTCAGCATATGAATGGAGGTCCTCATGGTGGAATGTCTCTATAATTCCAAACACATTCCTTAAAAAAGATTGATAATGAAGAATCATAGTTTAAAACCAGGTACATGTAAAAAACTCCCTATAAACATGTCACTCCCCTTTGCTGGCTCCTAAACCTAGGATTGGGTAAAATAAACAGTTATAAACATCACTAGAGACACTGGTTGATGCCCACTCAAAAGCCAGGTCATGTTCAAGTTCTCTATTTCACATTTTCAATTTTCCATTTGAATTCATATTTATTTAACATTTCTCTTTAAATGGTTGAACCAAATGGTTCATCACTTCCTAATGTCCACTCAAAATCCAGATCAAGGTCAAGTTCTTCGTTTCAAAATTTCAATTTTCCATTTGAATTCATATTTATTAAATTTTTTTCATTAAATGGTTAAACCAAATGGTTCTCCAATTCTAGTTCATAAGGTCCCATACACCCCATGAACTGAAATATGGTGTCCACTTAATTCACAGCATAACACATTTCAATCCATGCAACCAATGGTCTATGACTCAATGTTCCATAATTAGATGCTTAGGGTGCCTATTGTAGCCTAATATAGAAAACACTACTTTGGTTACGGAAGGCACTCTAAGTACCAACCATATTTCTTAATTCCCTACACAAATCATCTATCACAATAGTAGGTATATCACATAAGGAACATATCACAAAGTCATGAAGCCAAGCAATGCATCCTATACGACATGTCATAATGCATGACATGTGAATCCTATAAAAGTGACTAAAAATAATGCATGATATACATACACTCATCTCATCGAGAAATGATAAAAAATATACTCAATCATATCAATGATAACTTTAAAACTCAATTAAATCACATAATGGTGGGATCAAATCAACTGTAATAGAAAAAATATAGAAGAAAAATAATTTTTGTTACATGCACTTTGGACCTTTCCTGTACATGGGTTAGCTATTCCTAAGAAAAACTCATTAACAAATTCCAATACATTTCTATTCCCTATCTATTTTCTAAAAATAGTAAATAAGAAAAGAAAACTTCACTAATACCACTTTGTAACATCCCGACCTGAATGCCACTAAACAATGCCCCAAGCCGGTGGGTCACATGAACTTAAGCACATCTCCCTAAATGCTAGAGGCTGATGAATAGCAGCGAGGGCCTAGGGTGTTTCTATGGGGAGAATATTCCCTCAAGTTAGAGTGTAACACAACAAGATAATAATAACAATCAATAGAGGAAGCATTAAATCATCCAGATAGGAGGTAAATATACAATACATGAATAAATCAACAACGCCAAAGGTAATATCATACACAATATGATGTGTCATGTATTGTTTCTACAAAGATGGAAAATATGTATACAATCATCTAGTACAATACATGTATCAAATACGAAAAATATAAAAAAGGAACTATCCCAACTAGATTCATGAACCTTATCTTGGTCTTGTGCTCCTATGCTCCTAAGCATAACACAAATTCAAACATAGAATTGTGGGTACTTACCTCAATCTCTACCTATATCCATATAGTCTTTCTAAGCACCCAATGGTGGCCTAAATAGGGTGTGTGATAAAACTCAGTGGGACAACACCAATGGTGCCTATAAAAAATCCAGGATGTGAAATACAATCTAAAGAAACACATAGTTTATAATAGAAATGATAACAGTACAAGTAAAATACCATGGAAAAAGTAATAATTGTATGTGATACTATCAAGCCAAACAAGGCTCCATGAAAAACAAGGGTCAGGATCCCATAACAGGGGAAGTGGTAAAACATGCCAAAATCCACCATGGCCTCACTGTATAACCAAGTGTAAACCACTACCATGGAAATTCTATATAATCTAGTACATAAAAATCATCACATCCTTTCCATATAAACAAGTCATCCACAAGGTCCATGCTGTGTAATCAAGAGTGTCAAACCCGATGGGGATGGATCCAAGGTATAGAAGACCAAGGAATCCTTGTTGAGTCCTAAGAGAATCTTGGTGGAAACTCGATAAGACTTGGGAGGGGTCCAAGGATCATGTCAACAAACTATGTACACTACGAGTCCAAGAAATCCAGATCCAAGGGGTAGCAAGACCTAAGGCATACCACAGAATCAATACCCAAGGAGAAATATCATCCAAGGAATCCACTACCACTATCAAGATCCATGGGAGAACCATCCATGACATCTAATAGAATCAAGATCAGGGTATACCAACCAAGTCATCCACTACCATTTTAGTTCATCCCATTCATCTCATTCAACATTCACAAGCATTCAATTCCATGAGTTCTCCCAAATAATTTTCCATAATTTCTATTTTAACTATTTAAAAAATTAACATCAAGTAATAACATGAAAAATAAGGAAAATATTCTCCTAATAAACCATTTCAATTCAATCCAATTTATGAAGGGCTTCCTCTAACTAGTCAAGCACACATGCACCCCATGGGTGGTATAACAAAGGAAAAAGAAAGGGAACACCCCATGGGTGGACTAGGTTGGGGAAAAAACCTCCAAAAAACTCAAAGGAACTAGTGGGAATCCCTAAAAGGTTCCAATACATTCAATTTAACCATTCATTTAATTAAAGGGGTGCCTTTGGAAAGTCCAGCATGTGGAAAAACTAAAACTAGGTATATAAAACACTAAAACCCAAAGGAAAGGTATAAACCACCTATTGTATACATGTGGTAGAACACTCATCTAATATCAACCTATGATTTTCTCCAAATCAGGAGAAAAAGGAAGAATAGATGAGAACCATGAAAATTGGGCATATTAGCTTGCACCATAATAGCAAAACTGATACCAATACAAACAAAGAACGACACAATAGGAATAAAAATATTATCTACATGGATCCAATGTGATTGATAGTGGAAGAAATAGAGTTTAGATCACAAATTAGGATCCAATCCTATCTTTAGGCTTCTTTGGGCACTTCTGCATGAGAGAAGAAAGGGTTTAATTCTCTGTCTGAAAAATAGAGGCCACTGCCTCTTATTTTAAAAACAATCCTTTTTAATTTACATATCATGTAAATGATTTACACATCATGTAAAGATCGAGGTCTTCCTCCCTAGAAAAAACCCTTACATAACATGAATTGTTCTGCCCAGGTCATTACATGTCGTGTATTCCAATTATGCGGTGTGTAATTTCCCTGGATCCAGCCTACAACCCTCCCATATATTCATTTCCAAAAACTATCCAACCAACCCACATACCAACTTAGGGTCTAATCTAAAAATATAATTTAATAAGAGTTTAACTGGAAATAAAATAATTCACACCTAAAGAAAAACCTGGGATCTTATAAGTGGTTTCATCACATTAAGGTAGGTGGTTCCATGATTTAGATTTGTTTAAAGAACTAATAATTCTTGGATTTATATATTTTTTTCAAATATTAAAAATTATTTCATGCTACCATCGATGACTGATTTATTATGATTTTATTTTCAAAAATGTTTCTCTTATGATTTTGGGAATTAAAGTGTTTCAAAAAGTATGTTTTATAAATGGAAATCAATGATTCCCACTATGTGTTTGATGAAATTACCCTTTGAAAGAAAATGGTTTTAATTGTGAAATTATAATTATTTAAAAGGGTTGTGGAACATGGGAACCCAAAGTTCTTAGCTAGTAACTGAGGAAAAGTACTGTTAGACATTTGATACACTATACATATCCTTGGATTACACCACTAACTAACTAAACATCGTTATGACTTGGATTATATGGTTGTGGTGTCATTAGATGTAAGAACCCGGTTCTTAGTTTTGAGGCATGAGCTTCTTATTTTTCCTTTTCCTTAAGTGTTTTTGAGAAAATATGGAAAATGGGGAAAAATACTAAATTTTGGAACTACACGCCGTGTACTTTTCCACACGCCATGTACTTTTGTCCGTGTTGGGATGAGTACACGGGGCGTGTAGCCATGTCGGCGACGAAGGGTGTAGGAACCGACTACATGCCGTGTAGTGGTACCTTACACGCCGTGTAATCAGTCGGCAGGCTTAAATAGTAAGGCGGTGGAGTTGCCGCCAGTTAGGCGACAGTACATGCCGTGTACTTGGGAGTACATGCCGGGTACTCATGTCGACGGATGAACAGTGTGGCGGTGCCGCCAAAAGAACAGTTAAATGAAAGAAGTACACGCCGTGTACTAAAAAGTACACGCCGTGTACTTTGTTTTTTCAGCTTAAAATAGGCAGTAGCCTCCTCATTTGGCAGAGGAGACACTTGAGCCGATTTGGAGCCAAAGGAGGAGGCCGAACCTTTGAAGATCCGCCAGGTGTTCGTCTGGAATCCGATTCGGCTTAGGACGATCTCGTTGGAACCGTACGGGTAATCCCTCTCCTCTCCTGGTACCGTTCTTACCAATTCTTTCCTGTGGGGAAGTTATTTAAATTATAATGGGTTTTTTTCTTCGTCATATCTACGCCGTTCTTGGGCGTTTCTAGAGTCAGCATTCGGGTATAACGTTCGTTGGCGTATAAGGTAGGTGGATTTGTGTTAGTTTTTCCAACTGTCGTACGTTTTGTGTGTTTTCGTGCCACGAACCCATGTTGGGGTGTCGTGTGGCTGAGGCCGTTGCTATATTTAATTCCTAGAATTGCATAGGTGATTAAACTATGATAATAAAATGCTGGTTGGGATCGTTGCTTGGATCCGGAACCACCCCCGGGGTGTGTTCCACTGTTTAGCCGTTTCGCCAGGATACGTGAGGGTATGACTTTAATGTAGTAATTGCAGAATTGCCTTGAGAATAATTGCTTGTTTACTGCATTTTGATATGTTGGGCATGGCTCGGTTACCTGTTTAGCCTGAGGGAATGGTTGTGATTAGCCTATAGGCACTGCACTATTTAGCCCGAGGGCTGTAGTTATTTCGCCTGAGGGAAACCTTTCGTGCCGGAGGGATTGACTTCTGTGCCTGAGGGCGTCACTTTGTACGCCTGAGGGCAATTTCTATTTAGGCCTGAGAGAAATACCTATGGGTTGGATTCTATTTACCTGAGGGTAAGATTTTACATGTATGAGGACCTGGACTGTTTACTTAGAAATGCACTGTGGTGGTTTCTAATATTTAATGGATTAAATGAATAATAAAATGGCAATATAACTGGTAATTAGTTACTTTTGATTACTGCTTACTTTATTACATTTTATTACTGCACACTATCGTTGCATGCTTACACGCAGTTGGGAACGGGCCTTTGGTGGGTGCCTACTGAGATATATTTCTCACACCCTGTTTGGGTCACGCTTTTCAGCCCAAACAGATTACATTGTTGCAGGTGTAGATAGGGGCAAGATTCCCTATACAGGTACTTGACTGTTTCAGAGGAGTAGGAGGGCATGGGACCGAGCCTAGGCTCGCGATGCCGCTGCCAGCTGTTTGCTTTGCTTTGCTATACTCTTCTTTTTGTTGTACTGTATTGATGTATAACATGTTCTGGCTATTTTCTTAGAACTTGAAACATGTAGCATCATCATTTATATACTGTTGTTTATATCATTTGCAGTTGTTATTTCCATTGTGTATGTTTACTACATCCGCTATCATTGTATGTTTTATTTCATTCCACTGTGCTATACTTTTACAAATGAGGGAATAGTTTCCCCACTATCAGACCTGGGCCCTCGCTGCTAGTCGGAAGCCTCTGGCGTTTGGGGAAATGTGCTTGAGGTCATGTGGCGATCTGGGTTCAGGGCACCCGTTGAGTGGCACCTGGAGCCGGGACGTTACATCAGATGGGTTTCACGACACCAATAGGCATGTGACATAGATCTCCCAATTGAATTGTACATGGTTGGACATGATTGGTTTAAACAATAATAAAGTATGTGGATCTTAGGGTTACTTGACCTTAGTTACCTTAGGGTTTCTCCCATGACACTTGTTTGAAATGTTTCTTTACATGGTGTTTATTTTTATATTTAAACTATTATAAATCTTGTTATGGGTTACTTGAATTTAAAATGATCAAATCATATTTTTATATGGTTTATTTTCAAACTATAATTATTGGATTATCTGAAAATGCTTTCACATGGAACACTTGGTGGGATCACACTGGGATTATTATGATATCATCCTACATACACCCTTTTGGTGTATATAGACCTTGATCTCACTAACACAAGTAATGAAAATTCACTTCTTAGAAGCGATGGATATTCATGTTAGTGAAGTTTGGGTTGGTGGTTGTGAAATGGTGGGGAGTTTCCCCTCATATCACATAGAGAGGGGTAGTGACCTTTTGGTTTATTTTGGTTTTTGTTATATACTTATACTTCTTTATCATCATGTTAGCTCCCCATCTCATTCCTTATTAGTATATGTATGCATGAACCCTTCTTGTTTTTTTATGTATTTTTCCTTATATTTTCATAATTGGTTGATATTTTTTTAGTGAGATTATATATGTATTATATTATGTGATTAGTTATTACTATGTTTTACTTATTTGAGTGCATGGACCAATAACTTATGACGAGGTCATTCTAGGTTCTTAGTTAGGACTTGATTGATGGATTTAATGGTAAAACTATTCCCAAGGTATATTTATTGATTCAAAGGAACTAGTTTCTATCCCATGGGTACTGAGAATTCCCTTCGAGCCTTTTCGTGGGATAACTTGAGCACTGATTTAGGTATATCCAATGCTGGTTCATGATAGATCATAATTGGATAATGCCCTATTCGACGGTGAACCTGTATCTATGTTGTGGTAAAGT
Source organism: Viscum album (assembly GCA_963277665.1). Taxonomy (NCBI): domain Eukaryota; kingdom Viridiplantae; phylum Streptophyta; class Magnoliopsida; order Santalales; family Viscaceae; genus Viscum; species Viscum album. Next base: position 1,422,735,613 of record OY728156.1, on the reverse strand, counting down.
TACACCATGAGGACCACCCCAACATAGTGAAAATTAACAATTCATTTCAAAAAATTATTTGGCTATCCAAATAACCTTTTCCAAAATGATTTGGTTGTATAAAAAATCTTCCTAAATGGGTATATTACATGGTATTTTTATAGGGCCAAAATGACATGCACTATTCTGTGGTGCAATCCATTTTGAAGGAAATTTTAATGAAAATTATATTTTTGTCAAAATTATCAAAAATATTCACTAATGTGGGCCCAAAATATCCTCACTATATCTACATTTCCTTAGATCTTTTCAAGATTTTTTTTGATAAAATTTATTGTCTAAATTTTTCTATCTCATGTTAAATAATTGAATTATTCATTTATTTAAGTTGTTTTGATTTATTTATTATTGTATATAAGTTTTTATATGATGTGAATATTGATTTTTGGTTTAGTTTAAATTCTTTAAATTGATTCTTATAAAATTTTCATACCATGCATTACATTATAAGTATGACAATAGAAGGTTAATTTTTCATCTACCTTGACTTTAGTTTGTTATGAGGAAATATAACACAAATTGAGACTTTTGTAAAGATATACACATTAATATGGTTTAAATATATTAATTTAGTGTATCAAATAGAGATTATAAAACTAAATCATTTGAATAATTAAAAAATATAGAAATAATAAATGAGATAATAAAGATTGCATGTGATACAATAGTTATGGATTTAATATGCATGTCATGTATATAAAAATGGTGATACATAGAAAACACCTCAAATGATATGTGTTAGATTCCTTCCAAATAAAACACACATCAAGACCTTAATCATCAAACTGATTAAGTTCATGCTAAATTTGGGTGCTCATGGATTATCTTGTGTAAGGAAAAAAGGAGATGTCTAACCCTAAGAGTTGGGTAACCAAATAATTATATGATATTTGAGTTAAATTTAGTTGTGAAACCCTATGAGATAGAATATTGGGGGAATAAAGTTGATATTATATCCATATTATGGATTTGGGAAAAGGGTTATCCACTCAGATATCTAAGATTCATATGTGATATGATTTCCATGATGGCCTACCTAAATAACTAGGATTTGAGAGGAACACTAAAGTGAAATTAAAACTTAGTGAAATATAAATATTATCCCAATAAAGGTAATGATGTATGGGGTCATAATTTTAGTGAGAGAACTTTCATTAAAATTACTTAATTAAAAATATAAAACATGATACTCACCCAAAGATACATATTTGTTGTAGATTATGACATGCATCATGATTATAATTTTAAAATTTCTTATAGGTATGACCTATAATATCATTATATATTTGAATCTAAGGTAGAGAAGTGTTATTAAAGATAAGAATTTTGAGAATAAGGATATAAATGTTATAGAAATCAATTTCTCATTTTCCGACTCATAGTTATTGAATACCAGATGTGCATTACAAATTTGTGTTGATAAACATACACTCAGAGATATGACAGGATTAAAGAATGGTGTAGTAGATATATGCATCAGAAATGGGGTAATAGTTAATAAATTGGAGGTCAAAACTTATGATCTAATTATTCATAGTGGATTATTTCCTAAATTAAAAATCTGTTATTATGTTCCTGGAATAAACAAAAATTTGATTTATGTGTCTTGTTTGGACAAGATGGGTTTTTCATTTTTATTAAGGAAAATAGATATTATATATATATATTAATGAAATGTTCCATGGAATTGGGAATATGATTAATGGTGTATACATTCTAGATATGGATAATCCTATCTATAACATTTAGAATAAGAAGGCTAAGTTTGATTCTAACACCACATATCTTTGGCATTATTTCCTTGGACATATAAACAAGAAACACATTCAAAGACTCTATAGAGATAGATTATTTAATTCATTTGATTGTGAATTTTTTGATATGTGTGAATATTTTTTATTAGGAAAAATGTCCAAATCACCTTTTAATGGAAAAGGTGAGAGGTCTAGTGGACTATTTAATCTTATACACAGTGATGTATGTGGACCAATGTGTACTTAAGAAAGTGATGGTTACATGTACTTCATAACCTTTACTGATGAATTGAGAAAGAATGGTTATGTGTTTATCATGAGACATAAGTTTAAAACATTTGGAAAGTTTAGGGTTTTAAAAATTGAATTAAAAAAGAAACTGGTAAAAATTATGAAGATTCTTTGATCAGATTGGGTTGATAAATACTTAAGACATGAATCCATGGATCATTTGATAGATTGCAGAATTTTTTCACAACTCACTCCTCATAGAATGCTATAATGAAATAGAGTATATTATAGGAGTAATCACACCATGTTGGATATAGTTCAATAAATTATGAGTCAATGTGACCTTCCTATATCATTCCAAATATATTTTCTAGAAATTATTTCTTTCCTAATTAACTGTGTTCCATCTAAAGCAATCATAAATACACTATCTGAGATATGGATTGGAAAAAATCCCAATTTTTATTTTATGAATATTTGAGATTGTGAAGCATATGTATAATGTTTGGATTCAAATAAAATTGACCCAAAGTTAAATAAATAATTATTTTATATTTATATCAAGGAAAATAAGATATTTTTTTTATAGTTTTACCGAGCATAAAGTTTTTGTAGCTTGATTTTATATATTACTTTTTAAGGAAAATATCAGTAAAAGATTCCCTAGGAGTAAAGTTGAACTTTGTGAAGTTCAAAACCAATAAACATGAATTTTTACTAAGATTAAAGTTCAACTGGTTCTATAAAGAGTTATAGAAGAGCCAGATTAGGTTACACAAGAACCTTAAATGTTTGATAGGATTCATTATAGCCCTAAGAGATATGGATTTCTCATAGAAAATGACGATGAATTAATGTTCATACATGATGAACCTACTACCTACAGATAGGACATTAAGATTTATAATTATGATTAATGAATAAATTACATGAAATCTGAAATGGAATCCATGTACACTAACCAAGTTTGGAACATTATGAATGCACCTAAAGGGGTGAGACCCATAGGATGAAAGTGGGTTTTCCATAAGAAAATCAACATGTATGGTAGAGTGTATACCTATAAGACATGCTGAGTGAAAAAGGTTTATGAATAGATTTATGGTGCTGATTATAAAGAAAATTTTTCACCAGTTGAAATGATAAAGTCTATTAAGATATTTATTTTCATAACAGCTCATTATGATTATGAGATATATCAAATGGATGTCAATTTTTTTTCCTTGGTGGTAATTTAGTCAAGGATGTGTATATGATACAACCCAAAGGTTTTGAATTTTTAAATGAGAATGTTAATATTTTCGAGTTGCAATGGTCCATTTATAGATTGAAGAAAGCTTCTCAGAGTTAGAACATTCAGTATGATGATGCAATCAAAGAGTTTGGTTTCATCAATAATGTAAATGATTTATATATATACAAGCGGTTTAGTTGGTGTGTGGTGATTGTTATATTATTTTATATAGACGACATATTACTTATTGAAAATGATATCTCGAATTAAATTTTTTAAAGGTGTAGTTTGGAAAATTTAAGAATGCATTAGAATTGTTGATGAAGTTTGATGTAGGTTTTCTTTATTTTCAACTTTATTAAAGAAGCATTGAATTTTTTTGAGACTCTTTTTAAAGAATTTAAAATGTTTTTGAGTCAAATTGAAATGACTGAGGATGTTCTGAGATGATTTGAGTTGAATAGAATCAATTTTGTAATTTTATATTTCTATTTATTTTTCTTAAGTATGAACTTTATAAGGGTGTCATGTTATCTTTATAAGGTTCACATAGTTTTTGAGGTTTAATAATTTGTGATTTTTTAAGGTTATCATAGGAAATTAATAAGGTTCCTTGGAATTTTAAAAGTTTATGTTGAGAATTTTATAATTTAACACCCCAATCTTCCACAGTACGCTTCTCTTTGAATAATATAGTAGCGTGTGTTGTACGCAACTTCGAGTTCTAACACACACCACAACCAATCAAACTAGCCGTTATGAATAGTAATACCCACTTTTTGAAATTTTATAAATTTTATCTTTCAAAATGGACTTCATTATTGGATTCTGAATATCAAAATTAGCTTAGGGTGAATTTTTGGTACTTTTTTGGATAACTTTCATATTTTGATGAATAGTGAAAATTACTAAATTTTAATTAAAAGTAACTTTTTTAATCAAAACAATTAATAGTGATAAATTATGAATTTAAGTGATTTTAAAGTATATTTAGAATATATTTTTACCATTTAATACAATTTTGGTCATTGGACATAATTTCACATTTAAACTGGACATAAGCAAGTGTCAATCTTTGGATAATTATCATTTCTTAAAAACACGCTTTTTGTTTTGACAACGGGAATTAATTTTAAATTAATTTATTCCACTTATGTGTTTTGAATTTAGAAAAATGGATTCCATATTTAGAATCATGAGGTCCAAATTGTGTAAATAATTAACTTTTATTTTTAGACATTTTGAATAATTACTTCGGTAAATATTTTATTTACCATGGTTAAAGGGTAAATCCGGTAAATAAGGGTAAAAAAATAACATTATTATAATAATAAATTACCATAAAATGTGTCCTAAACCTATTGGTTGATACATGTCAGACTATTAAAATCTTTGGGTTGATTTTGGGATCCCATGGATCCACTTGTAAGTGATAATGACACTTTATATTAATTAAGTTAAAGTAAATACAAAATTGACAGAAGCATATATCTTTTAGAAAAATAATTTTTATATAGGGTTATATATGTTATATTTTAGAATATAAATATTCATTAGAAAGATAAAAATATTTTCTATATAATTATATTTTATTTATAATTTTTAGACGTTAAATATATATATTTATTTATGACACAATGGTGATGCAGTAATTACCTAATTAATGAAATATTAAAATAAATGATATTATAAATTTCAAAATAAATGTAATTTGTGACTTTTTATGAATTAAAATAATTTTATAGGTTAATATGACATATTATTATTGTTTATATGAATTGTTTTCTATGTAATAATTCTTTTATGAATTTATCAAAAACAAAATACCCAATAGTGTCAAAATTGACATAAATGAGTTTTTAAAACAAATATTATATTATTAATTGATATTCTATTTTTAAAAATATAAGGTTCGGCCAAAGGACTTATATAATGATAGGTGTATTATTAATGGAACATTTGGGGGTCTCTTGGAAGTTTATTGTAAGTTTATTAACTATATAATATAAAAATACAAAGAGATATGGTAAATGTCAAACTATTTAACTAAGAGTTAAATAAAAAAGATAAAGTTAATATAGTGACCCAAACCTATCTAAAACCTATTGGTTGAGTGTTTTTCGACCTATAACCACCTTAAACTTTAAATAATCCACTTTAGAGACATTTGAAACTGAATATGAATTTATTATAAAATAATATTTTTAGCTTTTCCTAAGGTGCCCCTCACCTCTCTTATAAAAGGGCACCTCCCCTTCCCTCTAATTCACAGCTTCAAAGCCTTTTTTATTTCCAAACTCTACCCAAATACCCTCTTAAATATCCTCAATTTATCCTACAGGCCTTCCATTATTCAGAAAGCCAACCTAAGGAGCCCTTTTGATCAAATCAAAAGGAAGAACCCGAAGAAGAGGTAATGTTTTCACCATCCTCTTTCAAGTTCCTTTCTTCTTCCACTTCTTCTTTCTTTGTTATTTACATTATAAAATAATATCTCCAGTATCATCTATATACTATGATGTTATTATAAATATGGTACAAATATATTCAGTATTCTATCCATCCCTTGAATGACATGTCACCATACGTGCGTACGTACGACTTACCGTCTCCACGTCGTGGTGTAATTGTTATTCAAAAAATTATTATTTGGATGGGTATGATAATGATGTGTAATTGAAGTAAATAATAAATATAAAATTATAATGATTATGTATATATGATATAACATCCAATTATACATTATTTTAATATCAAAAGAATGATATTGTCACTTGTGCGTACGTACGGACTACCGTCTCAACGAACGCGATGAGATTCATTCCCCATCGTATACATTAAAGACTAATTATCATTTGATGATTAAAAGTAATGTTTAAGGACTTGATATCATTATGGATATGAATAATATAAAACCTATCCATAACAAGCACGACTTATGTAACAAAGCATATAAAGGAAAACAAATCAGTTAACACCCGAAATGACAATAATACTAAAATATTGTTAACAAAGAAATATTAAAAGATCATTTATGATATCATATTTATTTATATGATTCTTGTATAATTTAATAACAATGATTTAACTATTATACATGAGTTTAACCTACCCTCGACCAAGGAAAAGTACAAGTTAAGGGGTTTTCATCTCACTCCTTATTCCCGTGAGATTCATGCCATATTACCACTATTACCTTTTGTGTGGTGTATGTACTACACATAATTGTATTATTTGTGTAATAAACTTTAATTTATGTGTATTTACATATTAATTTTATGATACCTCTTTCATGGGGTGTATGTTTCGCAAGTTACCAAATTGGTAAGGGTTAATTTCACAATCTCTTTATTATCCGAGGTTATTTTTACGTAAGTATCTTCTGGGACATATTTATTATCCCTGTCCATGTTTCATAAAATATTTTTCAAAGGGATTATTTTTATGGGATTTTTACTAAAACATCATTTTAAATGTTTTAAAGATTTATTATTCTAAACCATTCTCATTAATGTCCATGTTTTTAAAATGGTTTTAAGGATTTATTTAAATGGACATGGATGTTTTAAAATGTTAATTACTTTCAAAAGTTTCAAAGTGGTAAGGGAAACTTTGATTAATAAATTTATTTAAATGTCCTCATTTCTAAATTTTGTGACTTTTAAATGTTTTCATGAAAGAGGTATATTTCTCTCAAAGAGTTTTACAAATCATTTTCATCTATTTCAAAATCCTTTAATGGATTTTAAAATTGTTTGAAGTTGATTTATTATGATACAAATATTCCGTATTGTATTGAAGGTTTTGTGATATGTTTGACTGTGGATGTGTTATTTTTATACCATTCATGGTTTATGGGTAAAGTATTGACATTTCGTATGCTAGTTTTAATACGAATGTTTATGTTATGTTTAAACATTTTCATATGAGGAATGCATTGGACTTAGTAAGTGACAGGTGGAGCCCGCTATAGCTCCTCGATGCATCAATAGGTCTCATAAGACAAACTAGTGTCTTGGCACAAGGCCTTGAAAAAATCTTATTTGTAGTCTTGGCACAAGACCTTGACTATGTGGTTATGATAGTCTGGCATTATGCATTCCATCATTATGAAAGTGGTTATTGATATTGAATGTGATTATTTGAATAGTAGAATATCCATGTGAATAAGTAAATGAAATTATTTCATTTTATTTCTGCCATATTATGATGAAGTTCAATTTTAAAAGGATTTTGTTTTAGTTATACATTGCCTTAAATGTTTATGATTATTTATGAAAGTTTCCACTATATTGTTATCCTTACTGGGCATCTGAGCTCACCCCTTTCTATGTTTTATTTTTCCTAGGATGTGAAGAAGTATTTTATGAATGACCTGTAGGGATTGTATGAGGGGATATGAGTGTGGAGACAAGTTTTTGTTGTAGTTTTCATTTTATGATGTAATGTAAGACTTATGAATATATATAGTGTTTCCAAGGTTACTAAACTAATCAATCTTTCGAGATTTGATCTTTTTTGATCATGCCAATGTTATATAATAATGCACCGAATCTGGGTAATTGGGGTTGGGGTGTTACATATAAGGTTGTTGAAGTTTTTAAAGTTCATAATAGTACTTATTAAGGTATATAGAAACTTCACAAGGTTCCCTAAATTTCATAAGGTACACATCTCATAATGTTCTCAGACTTCTTAAGGTGTAGTGGAACTTTATAAGGTTGATTAAAAATAGATTTTATGATTTTTACAAAGTCCTGAATACTATGTTGGGACTTTATAAGGTTTACCAAAAGTCATTTTTATGGTTCAAATTCATAGGGTTGATAACTTCATAAGGTTTAACACATTAAAATTTCTAAAAAAATACATAACAATATGTCCTGAAGAATTATATATGATAATGATTAAAATGATCTTTAATGTATTAAAAATTATAAATAGAATTTTTATTCAAGAAAAAATGAATATTTTATGATATATATTGCATGGATAAAATCTTCACATGGTGAGAATAAATGAATGTGGAAGAATCCACCAAATATGATTCTATAAAATTGGAAACTTCATAAGTCTATTATTAATTTTAAATGGGATAATGCTGTGTTATTTTATATTTTTTAAATAACATATAAATTATTATATAGTTATTCTAGATGAGTTTTTAAGTGTTTGAGTAATAACATGTTTTTGTTTCATGAAGATTTTCTTTATACCATAAGAAGATTGAAAGAATTTAACCAAAGATGATCCAGTAAAGTATGAAAAGAAAATCACTATAGGTATCTTATGGAATTAAAAAATGTATTTATTTTTAAATTTTTTTAAATAATGATCATAACTGAAGAATTACCCAAGTATTTTATTTAATTTTTGAAATAGGGAGAAATTTGAGAAGAAGTGTTTTGGAATTATAATAGAGACAACGGTTAAATGAACATGGGAATATTTGGTGGTCATGGGAATGTGCCCATGTGTTAAGTTGATTGAGGAAACATCCTAATTACTTCCTTTACACAATTCGGTTATTGGTTTTTATGTAGTGAGTGGTAATTTATTTATAGAATTAAATTAATTTTAGAATATCGAGAGTTTCTAACAAAAGGATCTGATTATGAAATAACTAGGAATATAGTGCGAGAGGGAAAAGAGAAATAAAAATATAGAATATTAAGAGAAATTGAGATAGAGTCTGGGAAATATTTTATAGAGATCAAATATGATCAACCTAATTATTAAATGATCAAGAAGAATATAAGAATCCAGTTTTTATGTGAGGTACATATCCTTTAATGTTTGGTTTAATACCTTTTTTTGACCTAATATCGATGCATAGTTCATTTATGGAGGAAATAAGGATTTATGGGGATTGTTCAGAGCCTGTAACCCTGGCCGGTGGAAGAAAAAAATGGGCCACATGGTTAGTATAAATTTTGCATCCCAATTTACATGGTTTCTTCTAACTATGAGGAGAATTTTAGTGCACATAAGTGGGACACATAGTTTTCCCTAACTGTGTGAACCAGGACGTATACTCGTGCATAGGCTCTGCAGTTTTTAATAGAGCTATATAGCATGGTTTTCACATGGTTTCCCAAATCATGTGCATGAACCATGAAAGTTCCCTCTTGAGGTAGTGCATAACACATGGTTGGAAAACAATTTATCCAATCATGTAGACAAACCATGAAACCCCTTATTTTTTTTGTTGATTTTACCATTTTTCCTTAAGGTATTATATGTCTAATTCCCCTCTCCATTTATTTTTTTTCTCCATCAGTATCCCCTTATCTCCCATTTGAGATCCTCCTCCCACCAAGTTAGGTTCATTGACAACTCTTCCGTTTAAAATCTGATTAAAATTCCGATCATCTCGTTGGATAGCTCTCGGTAAGTGATCCTTTCATCATTTTTCTTTCTATTGGCGATGCTATTTTGGCGCAGGATCTTATGCCCCTTTTTCAGGGTGTTCATATGTTTTTCCATTTTCTTCCGATCCGAACCAAACCAAAGGATGATACTATATAAGTGCTCCTCTGTAGGCATAAGGTAGATGGTCTAGTAATTATCTATCAATGTCATGATGCTTTATATTATAAATTGTGTGACACACTCTAGTTTCTCCATGAATTGCATTAAAATACACATAAACTATGTTTAATTCAATATCCATGATATATATAACCTAGTGTCCCTTAATTCATATTGGGATAGGTCCCCATCATCTGTTTCCACCCTACAAGGTGTGCCTATGAGGCTTCCTTGATGTAATAAATGATTAAAATGATCAAATAAACATTTACATGGTTTTTATAATGCCTCCTAAGTTAGTGAATTACATTGAATTGAATTGAATGTGAGTGGTATGACCAAATCACCTGTTTAAAGAGAAAAATGGTCACACCCTTATTAAAGAAGAATTATTATGAATTATGAACTATCTATAGGATCTTACTAAATCCATGATTTCTTATTACTACTATGATATAATTCATGAATGGTGTCCCTATACTATTATGTAATGGGCATAGTGTCCCTATAATGTGATAATTGGGTATGGAATCCCTTACACTGTTGTGACATATGGGCATGAAGTCCCCTCTACTATTGTGATATATGGCCTTGGCGACCATTGCGAATTATGATGAATGGGCATGGTGACCCTTATGAATTATGATGAATGTGCATGGTGACCCCTATGAATTATGATGAATGGGTATAGAGACCCTTATGAATTACATTGAATGGGAATGGTGACCCTTATGAATTATGATGAATGGGCATGTCAACCCTTATGGATATGATATATGGGTATGAACCCCCTACTGTTATGATTCATCCATGGAGACCCTATTATCATGATTCATGTATAATGACCCTATTTTTAAGATTTAGTCATGGTGACCCTACTGTTATGATACTGGGCATGGCATCCCTTATTCTTGTAATTCTCATCTTGACATCCCTTGATACTCGTGAGACTTATGCTACTACTCATGAATGCTAGATTTATACCTTGGGCCCATACTATTAGCAATATCCACATATATTTATATATACATCACTATGAATGAAAACCATATATATGTATATATCAGGTTACTTGTTTATTCAACATGGGCTGAAGCAAGAAGTGTCAACCTGGTGTCCTTCTAGAACTAGTGCCAACCCTTTTCAGTTTTTATTACTACTTACCATTTAATCTACACACTTCTCATATTATATAAAATGACTGACTATTTATAGACATAGTTGGTGGTGGCCTATTGAGTTTATCTCACACCCTATCCAGGCTACCAATGGTACCTGAGAAGATTATGTGGATGGAGGTAGAGATAGGGGAAACACCTAGTTATTGATTCTTGGGTATTTATAGCATGTGAGTGGGGAAACACAAGACCGAGCTATGGATCATGAAGTTATTGGAGATAGTCTTTTTTATATTTTTGTTCTTTTGATACATATACTATATTTCATTCCTACTACCATGACTACCTATTTCATTTTATAGATACATGAAATTACATCATTTTTTATATGATGCTGGATTTTGTTGATGTTGGTTATTTATTCCATCTAGATGCTTTACCTTATACTGTTAGTTATTTATTATGCTTCCTCTATTTGTCTATTAATTTATCCAATATGATACTATAATCATGATGGTATAGTATCCCCACTATACCACCTTGGACCCTCACTGGTATTCTACATCCTCTGGTCTATTAGAAGGTGCACTTGAGGCCATGTGACCCACTGGATCAGGGCACTGTTTAGTGGCATCTAGGCCGTGGCATCACAAAGTGTTATATGAGAATTTATTTTATTTTGTATTTTCAATTGGAAATATTAGACAGGAGATTAGGAATGTGGTAGAATCTGGTAACTATTTGTGCATGGGAGTAGCTAACCAATGTACTGGGAAAGACAACATTACCTGGGATGAGATATTTTGTTCTAGATTGTGCTTATTATAGTTGATTTGATTCCACCTTTGGATGATTCACATGATGTGTGATGTTTATTTTTATGATTTAGTATAATATTTGTATCCTTTGCATGATATTTTAAGGAAGCGTTGATCATGCATTATTATAGGAACTTCATGATTTATATGCCATTCATTATGCCATTCCACATTTATATTACTGCATGCATTGGTTGCAACATGTTTTGGTTACTTTATTGATATGTCTAAAAATTGAGATAACATTTCTTATAGGGACTTGATAAGTTAGTGGTTTTTGTTAAATGGATTCATCACTTTAATTTATAAGGATTATGTGACCTTATAAATTAGAAGTGGTGATCCATGTAGTCCAAACTTATAAAGATAATTTTTATACACATGAGAATGAAATTAAATGAAATTAAATTAAAAAATGAAATGGACATCATTAAATAAGGATTACATATATATTTAAAGGGTATTTTCCTCTGCAAATTACAATTGTAACTTTGTATTCTAAGACCCTTATAGTGAAACACAGAGCTTGACCCAGACCTGACCTTTGTAGTGGGCAGTAGGTAGTGTCTCTTATGTTATATATAATTGTTCCTATCACCTAGAACTAACTCTAGGAGTAGGAAGGGGGGTGTGGTTCTTATAGGAAGGATTATACCTATCCTATTTATGTATCTACAATATTTATCACTATATAATCTATCTGAGGTGTGATTTTGGAATTTTTAGATCTATGATACCATATAATATTCTAATCATGCACCAGGAGGGTAGTGATGACTATGATTTAGAGGTGGTGGGCCCTCAAACATTAGTGATACATCTATTAGTGCCACATATAACACCTATTTTTATCCTTGTTGGGAGAAATGATGTCTAGTTTCAATGGGAGTTTATGTAGCTTATACAGAGTATAAAGGGATCTCCATGAACAACCCCTTCTATGAGAGAGTTGAAGTGGGAGTTCCAACAATAACATGAGATGGATATATCCATCTTCGAGCATCTTGAAACAACTCCTGTGAGGAGAGTGAAACTCACTACTTATATGCTTCGTGGATCCGCCAAAAACTAATGGGATATTCTGAACTAGGCAGGTCAGTATTGAGAAGTGATTTAGAGAGATTTCCAATCTATCTTATATGAATACTTCTTCCATGAGAACTTGAGGGATGATTGTTCTAGAGATTTAATAAACCTTAAGCACGGTTCTATGTATGTTATGGACTACTCATCTAATTTTATACAACTTCAACACTTTTCACCTATCTATACGACTGATGAGATAGAAAAAGCAAGATGATTTGAGGATGGGATTAAGAATACTATTCATTCTTAGGTAAATGTTTTACAGTTGACCACCATGTTTGATATAGTAAACCATGATCTCATCAATGATTGAAACCTAATGGAAGATAACGGTGTGGTCCAGGGTGATTCAAAATAAAGATAGCGAAGTGGTTCGACTAGAAGTTAGAAGTGACACTTTGAGACTACACATGTGAGCAACAGTATCCAGTTGACACCCACTAACAGTTATGTGGGTTTTCACTAGTGTGGGAATCTTGGGAATAAGAAGCCTTAATGTCCTAGAGACCCTGTTGAGTACCAAGGCTATGAAATTTTGGGGCATATTTAGTGTTTTTATAGGAACTTCAAATCTATGCCTAGTGGGAGAGGATCCATATCATTCCCACCTTCAGGAGTGAGATTAAGAGAACCTCTCTAAGTAGGTAGTTGGAGTACTACTAAATGTAAAAGTAGAGGAGGAGACCATGACTGAGGTAGTCAAGCTTCAAATACACAACCCCATAAGAACAAACCCACTTTGGGTAGTTAGGTTGCAACAATGGTTCATGGATCAGGCTAGATTTATTCGGTATATCCAATACTAGAGGAGTAGGGTTTTGGGCCATCTACTATTCAATATACTATTCTATTTTCCTTTACTATTGTATATGGTTTATTCGATATTGGTGCTTCACACTCCTTCATCTATGTGGCTATTGTGGAAATCCACGTGCTTGATATTGAGTATATTTGTGGCATGATGACACTAGAAACCACTTTGGGTATATGTTCAGAGAGTGTATGTTGGGAGTTCCCCCTTAAGGTAGGCAGCTATCATTTCTTATGGGACCTCTCCATCCTCGATATTAAAGGCTTTTATGTTATTATTAGGATGGGTTGGTTGGTTCTATATCATGTATATGTGGAATACTATCACCATAGGGTATCATTTACATCACCATAGGGAAGTAGTTACCTTTACAAGGGTGAATGGGATGACTAAGAAAGTAGAGATAAAATAGAGCATCTTGGTCTATTTTGAGTGACTTCCAAGATTTTCATCCTTTATATGGATGATTAAATATTACATCATACTGAATTCCATCATATAGTAGATCATTTTAGGTATGTTTTTACCAATGAATTTTGTAGACTACTTCCTAAGAGAGAGGTAGGATTTAATATTTAGCTAGTTTATAGAGCTTCACCAGTATCCATTACTCCTTACAGTATGGCTATTTATATGTTTCAAGAGCTCAAGAGTAAAATAGAGGATTTGGAAGCTAAGGTTTTTATACGGCCCAATACTTCTACCTGGGGTTCACTCATACTTTTTTCCGAGAAGGCATATTTAACCAAAAGGTTCTGGGCACAACGGAAGCACATTGGTGGGTGTACCCAACTTTAATTTTAGCGTTAACAACGATCAATCTGAGATCCATCATGATAATAAAACTCCAGATCTTTGGAATATAATGAATAACAAAAAATAAAGAGGGGATTCCTGAAACCATAGAGAGGATCATCATATGTTGGTTATAATTAATTTAATTAATTGAAAAGAATTACCTTGATGGAATTATTTCTTTGTTGATGTTTTCGGTCATGATCAGATATGATATGTCATTGCATCGTAGAATCCAAGTGTAGGATTCCTCTAGCGGTGATCCACACGTGCTCCACGTATCTCTGGACATCACTGAATGGATCTCTGGGTGCTAGCGTGGAAGAGCATTTGCTTGCGATGCCCACCTTCGATTTCCTTGATTCGGTGGAGAAGGATCTATCTCTCATAGCTTGAAAGCGTTCTTGGAAGAATAGAATTATCTCTTGGCTTGAGATCTTTCTTTAGATCCATTATGCACAACTCCAAAAAATGGAAAGGATAATGAGAATTATATAATTGAGATTTTAATTACATAGAATAATAAAATGAATTAATTACCTGAAAGCATTTATTCATTTCGTTTAATTATTAGTAATACCCCATGTCTAATAATAAAAGTTGACTATTATTATTACTTGACATGTGCCCAACGAATTACACCTAATATTATTTAATTAAATAAATAATATTATTTCTCATAAATTACCAGAAAAAAGACATGGTGTGTATATTAATATACACGGTGTGTATTTTTGTTTTTCCATTCTCTTTATTTCCCCCACTACATTTATTAGACCTTGAATAATGGATATTTATTTCTCAAATAAATATCACTGTATTACTCGCTAAAAAATATATTATTTCTCCCAAAATATATTCTCTCGAATAATTAGTGTCGAAATAAATGTGATCAGGCATACTTGAATAATTATTAAACCACTATCATGAATAATCTTTATTCAACTTGTTAAATTAATATTTAACTGAGATACTTGGTCACACTTAGTGTGTGACCCTCTCGGCCTCTTTCTCAGTGGAATTAGGTGGAGGCTACCTAAAGTCCCAGGTTAGCATCTAGTAACATGCCAAGGCATCCATAGAGAAAGAAGTTAATTCCGCAATGACGTGTCACCTCCTATGAACGCTTACTATGTAATGTAATCCCTTTGTATCAATATCTCGAATCAAGAGGGTTGCATGCTAGTTCCATCAACCCATGTGCTCGATTACCCATTCTTTGAATTTCCTGAATTGAACTTTCCCATTCCTCACTATGGCCATAGATTTATTTAGGCTATATCAATTCCATCAAAGGGCCTGGGATATCTACTTCTGTTATGGAACAGAAGAGACAAATCCTTTCTTTTATTATCTATTAATGTAGTATTACTCGTGACACACCCAACATATCCTACCTCACTGCGAATAGTGTGTTGTCACAGTTTTCATCAATGTATCTAAGTGCTCTAGTTATAATACCCATTAATAATAATATTAAAGTCTAAGGACCAATACACATGTCTGTAGATAGGAATATCCAATTACACTATGAAATATGGATTTCCTACTAGTGGGTCTCATTCTCATAATATCCTCCTAGATATTACTAAGGGCGCACACCATGAGAAGGTGCCTTAGAGTTTTATGATTCCTCACCCCTAATGGCCTATATTATTTGTGTCCCTCAAATAACATCATCCAACCATAGAACATATATTCAAGAATAGTGTTATGGAACTTATGGGTTCTCATCATAGTAGGGATCCACTATGACCCTTTAATGAAATAGCTATCCTTAGGACATTATCACATGCATTTTCACGCAGAATAACAATCAAGATGTGATAAGGTATTTATTAATAAATAAAGTAAAAAGTAGTTGGTTATAGGCCACCAACTTTAATAGACTCCCACTTGGACTAGATCCAACTGCTAACAAACTTTAACCCACTATCTCTCACATGATATTCATGCTTCTGTTGAGATAGGCCTTTAGTCATGGGGTCCACTATGTTCTCTTCCATGGACCATCTACTTACTGCAACTTCATCCTTTTGATAAAAATCCCTCAAGAGGTGAAACTTTCGGAGTATGTGCTTTGTCCGTTGATGTGACCTTGGTTCTTTTGAAAGATCCACCGCTATATTATTATCACAATACAATGTGATAGGATCTTTACATCTAGGCACCACATCAATCTCCTGGACAAAGTTCCAAATCTAGACGGCTTCCTTGGATGCATCAGAAGCCGCTATATATTCAGACTCCACTGTAGAATCAACGACAACTGGTTACTTTGAACTATTCCAGCTCACAAATTCTCCATTGAGATAGAAAACATATCTAGATTGTGATTTCAGATCGTTCTGATCTGTCTGAAAACCAACATCAACATACCCTCTGATGACAAGATCCTAGTCTCCTCCATTCACTGGGAACATATCCTTAGTTCTTCTTATATACTTAAGGATAGTATTAACATTAGTCCAATGTTGTTCTTCTGGATCTTCTTGATATCTTCCTACCATGCTCAGTGCATAGGAAACATCAATCCTAGTATATAACATGGCATACATGATGGATCATATTTCCAAAGCATATGAGATATTACTCATTCTATCTTTATTTTATTATGTCTGAGGGCACATTTTCTTATAATGATATAGGTCATGTGACACTAGAACCAATACCCTCTTGGATTGTTCCATACTAAATCTCTTTAGTATCTGGTCAATGTATGTACCCTAACTTAGTCCAAGATGCCTTTTGGATCTATCATGAATGATCTTGATCCCTAAAATGTAGGCTACTTCTCCCAAGTCCTTCATAGAGAAACACTTGTTCAACCAGTCCTTAACTGACTGTAAAACTGGTACATCATTTCCAATAAGAAATATTTCATCAACATATACTATTAGGATAATGAACTCATTCCCATTAAACTGCTTATAAATACATGGCTCACATTCATTCTTAATGAAACCAAATTACTTTATGTCTTTATCAAATCAAATGTTCCATAACCTGGATGATTTTTTTAATCCATAAATATATTTATGCAACTTGAATACCCGTCTGGATTCACCTGGTGTCACAAACCCATCTGGGTGTGTCATATAGACATATTACTAAAGGTTCCTATTAAGGAATTCTATTTTAACATCCATTTTCCAAATCTTGTAGTCATGGTAAGATGCTATGGATAATATGATTCTTATGGATTTAAACATGGAAACTAGTGAAAAGGTTTCATCATAGTCAATTCCTTGATGCTGTCTGAATATTTTAGCTAATAGCCGTGCTTTATTGGTGCTAAATTGACCTTCCATGTCTAGTTTTCTCTTGAATACCCATTTGCATCCAACATGCTTTACATCAACTGGATCATCAACCAAAACCTAGACTTGGTTCTGATACATGGAATCCATCTCAGAATTCATAGCTTCTACCCATCTTGCAGCTTCTGAGATTTCTACTACTTCATTGTAGGAGAGAGGTTCATCATTTTCCAACAATAATGATTCACCATCCTCAGTGACTAGAAAACCAAATATCCCTAGTTCTCTTACCTCTCTTGAGCTTCTATGTAGTAATTGTGTTTCTAGAACCTCTTCCACGGGGACCTGTGGAACTTATTCCTGTAGAAACTCCTATGTATCTTGAGCATAAACTTCTTTGAATTCAATCTTTCTCCCACTATCCTTTTTGAGGATTTTCTCCCTCTTAAGAAAGATGGATTGTCTGGAAACAATCACTTTCTTGTATGAAGGGTTATATAGGTAATATCCTTTCATTTCCTTAAGATATCCTATAAAGATAAAATTTGTGCCCTGGGGTGCTATTTTGTTGCTTGAGAAGGCCTTAACAAACACCTATCATCCCCATACACATGTGTGTGACAAAATGGGTTTCTTTCCATTCCATAACTGAGAGGGAATTCCATTTGTTCCTTAGTTGGTACTCAGATTAATGTGTATGCTACGATTTGTAATTTATATCCCCAAAAGGATAATGGAAGATCTTCATGACTCATCATCAACCTCACCATGTCCAACAAGGTGCGGTTCCTCCTTTCACTAAAAACATTCCAATGTGGTGTATAAGGAGGAGTGAGTTGAGATAGAATCCCAGACTCCCTTAGAAGATCTATGAACTCTTGGTTTAGATATTCTCCACCTCAATCCAATAAAAACTTCTTTATCTTCTTACCAAGATGATTCTCTTCTTCATTCTTGAATTCCTTAAATTTCTCTAAGGATTCTGACTTATACCTCTTTATGTAGATATAGCCATATCTACTCAAATAATCAGTAAAATTAATGAAGTAAGAATATCCACCTCTAGGTTCTACTGGAAATGGTCCACACACATTCGTGTGCACCAATCCTAGAAGCTCTGTGGCCTTTTCACCCTATCCACCGAAAGGCAACTTGGTTATTTTACCTTGTAAACAAGCGTGATGTCTATCAAGTGGTTTTAGCTTAGTAGAGACTAAATAGTCATCTTGGCAGAGCTTTTTCAGGCACTTCTTGTTTACATGAACACGATGGTGATGCCACAACTGGGTGATGTATGAGTCATGTGAGTTTGTTTTGTTATCGATTGTCAACACTTGGTTTTCATAATTTAATATATACAAACCATTATTTAAATGCGCTATACCATAACATACATTTTTCTTATAAAATAATCAACCCTTATTTCCAATCTTGAAAATAAATCCATCTATATCCAAACATGAGACAAAAATTCTGTTTTTGGTAACACGAGGCACATAATAACAGTTATGTAAAACCAAAATCATCTCAGTTGTCAATGAGAGGTGGTAATCACCAATGGCTAAAGTAGCCAGCCTTATGCTATTGACACCTTGAATATCCACCTCTCCTATGAAAATATTTCTAAATATACTCGGTTCCTGCATTTGAATATAGACGTGAGTCCCACAAGCGGTATCTAATACCCAATGTGTAGAAATGGAAAGATTTCACTCGATAACAAAGCACCTTTAGCATCCCCATGCTTTTGGATGCAATTCCTATTCCATTGGCCTTACTTTCTATATGAAAAACATAATGACTCCCATTCCTTGCCCTGCCTTTGGATCTTTCCCTTCTTGGAGGGATGGTGCTCAGGGGCTTCAGACCATTTATAAGTCCTTGGCCCTTTTGCCTTATCCTTCCTTTTCTTATTCACCATAAGGACTACGGGTTTGTCACACCCCATGTCCTTATCTACCTGGTGAATTAAGGTCAGAAGTTCCGATAGACTCTTCTCATTGTTTTTCATGTTATAGTTGACAATAAAGATAGAGAAGGTCTTGGGCAGTGATGATAGGATGAGATCTATACGCAACTCATCTGGGAACTTAATCCCTAAGATGTCCAGACATTCAATGTATCCAATAAGCATGACTACGTGAGGCCCAGATAGTGCAGACTCTCCAAGCTTAGTTGTAAACAAAGCACTGGAGATCTCATATCTCTCCTGTATCACCTTCTCTTGGTAGAGATCCTTAAGGTGAGACATCATGCTATACACATCCATGTTTTCATGTTTCTTCAAGAGTTCATTAGACATGGACGATAGCATGAAACATTGGAAATCCATGGTGTCATCCATATGTTTCATATAGAGAGATAGTTCCTCATCACTGGACTCCTTTCCAGGTGCAACTAGAATAGGTTCTTCTAGCACATACAATTTCCTCTCGTGGAGAAGGATGACTTGTAAACGCCTATGACACTATTGGAAATTGGTGTTGGTGAGAAGGTTTTCCTTCTTGAGTATGGTTCAAAATGATATGTTTAAAGTCATTTTTATTTCTATTTCTAAAAATTAAGATGATAAAAGGTTTAGTACTTTATTACGATAAAACTAAGACAAATAAATAAATTAATACTTATTAGTCTCCCACTATTTTATGGAAATACAATAGCCCTCACCATTGACTTTAGAATATTCTATTTCCTAAACATTCTAGTGGAAAGGATCCATATTTCCCTTCACGTTACCCCAACTAGGGTTGGTTAAGAAACTTGAAGGGTTTTAGGTAGGCATTCCAAATTCCAACTACATTAACTTGCAACTCCTTGATCTGCTGAGTGGACTCCCCAATCCTGAAATCATTTTATTTTGGATTTTCTAAACCTTTTCCTCTTGGTCACACCAAGTCCAGCTATGAAAATAAACCCTTGATGCGAACCAAGTCAAGCCAACCCAAAACCTTGAATTATAATTCCCTGATAATTGAAATCTCCCTAACTAGGGTTGGTCAAACACTTTGAACTATGGTTCGATTCTAACCATGATTATGGAAGGCTATACTGACTTAATATTTCTTTGAGGTATTTTATCCTTATACGTAAACTTCCATTTTATTATCTTTGATTACATGATTTTTAATATTAAGTGGGATATACTTAAGTGATTAAACATGTCTAAGATAATATTTTTCACATAAGCTGGTCTTATTTTAGTTCCATATTGCATGCTTGTTTAATTCATTAGTTGTATGATTGTGACAACACACCTAGAATAAATAAACTATGAAATTGATAGAAATAAAATAAATGGTATGATCATGATCTTTTTCTATTGGTTAGTTTATCTAGCGGTTTGATAAACTAACCCAAGACCTAGGGGAGAAACACCTTGAACCTTTTGGGTTCGTGTTTATAGCTTTCCACCTGTCCACCTTCGTATCTCCTTGGATTGGTTTCACCTTGGCTCTTAACTTGAGCCACCTTCACTAGCTTGGGAGATCCATCCATTATATATACTTTTATCTCACATGCAAGTGAGGGGTAAAGGGGGTTTTACATAAAAGAAACCTTAGGTGAGCAGGCCCTAAATATTAATGAGGAGAAAGCTCGTATGACAAAAAATTTAATTTAAATAAATAAATTAAAAGAAACCATTCACATACAAAGGTCTTGGTATAGCTCATGATCATCCATACATGCAACGATATTTACACATAAATAAAACTAGCATTCAATTCTTTAATCATTCTCATTTAAGATAAATCACGCTCGAATTAATTAATTATCTTTAATTAATAAATCCTCTTATCTTAAACCCTTTTCTGAATTTCCTTGAGATTCTCATCCATCAAAATTTTAAACAAATAAATTCATTTAAAATTATCTTTGTACGTAACTTGTACCTTGGAGGCAACCTGGTGAATTCTAGTTCATAACTACCCAATGAGTAGAAATGAACATTACACAGATGTTAAATTAAACACACATATATAAAATACCTATCACGTGTTGTGCCTCAGCTTTACGCCTGCACTATGGTACATGTATCAAGGGTTTGTATAATATAATAATAAATTTTAATAAATCTGCATAATTTGGATGAGTAAATGGCGTGTAGTTCCGACTACACGACATGTACTTTTGTTCATCGTCCATCCGAAGTACATGCTTGGGGAAATGGAATGTAAATTTACTTCAGAAATCTTCAGAGTACATGACGTGTTTAGTGGGACACATGCCATGTAGTATCCGTGTTACATAGTTTTCAACTGGGAGAGCCGTTTATGGGGTACACAGTCCAACCCTAACCCAAAAGGACTACACGCCATTTTCAATTATTCACACGGCGTGTAATCCGAAAACCGTGTGCCACCTGTTCCTGGGTAACACACAAAGTCATTTATGACTTAGAAAGACTCTAACACACGACTTGATTTGGCGTACTAGTCTGATGCATTGAATCTTGACTACACGATGTGTATTGCCGAATACATGCTATTTATTCTGGTGTTGTACAACCAGGAACATTTGGCACCTCTGAATGAGATCCTTTATTTTATTTTAATCAAAATTAAAAGAAAAATTCGTTTATGTAAGGTGAACGAGAAATGAAAGAGGAGGAATATATCTCAAGATTCCGATTTTCAAAACGATTAACTTGAATTGAAACAACTAAATTATTAAATGTGTAAATCATCAACAAAAAACTAAATAATTATAATCAATGATATGACCCCTCTGATACCACTTGTAGGTTCCAGGAAAAGTGGAAGCATGTTGGTGGGTGTACCCAACTTTAATTTTAGCATTAACAATGATCAATCCAAGATCCATCATGATAATAAAATGCCGGATCTTTGGAATAGAATGAATAATGAAAAAGAAAGAGGGGAGTCCCAAAACCATAGAGAGGATCATCATATGTTGTTTATAATTAATTTAATTAATTGGGAAGAATTTCCTTGATAGAATTTTTTCTTCGTTGATGTATCTGGCCACTATCCAACGTGATCTATCATTGCATCGTAGAATCCAATTGTAGGATTCCTCTAGTAGTGATCCACATGTTCTCCATGTATCTCTAGATGTTGCCAAAGGGATATCCAAGTGGTAGCATGGAAGAGCCTTCGCTTGAAATGTCCACCTTTGATTACCTTGATTTGGTGGAGGAGGATCTCTCTCTCATAGCTTGAGAGTGTTCTTGGAAGAATAGAATTCTCCCTTGGCTTGAGAGTTTTCTCTAGATCCATTGTGCACAAACCCAAAAAATGGAAAGGCTAATGAGAATTATATAATTGGGATTTTAATGACATAGAATAATAAAATGAATTAATTACCTAAAAGCATTTATTTATTTCATTTAATTCTTAGTAATGCCCCATGTCTAATAATAATAGTTGACTATTATTATTACTTGACATGCACCCAATGAATTACACCTAATATTATTTAATTAAATAAGTAATATTATTTCTCATAAATTCCCAGAAAAAATACACGGTGTGTATATTAATATACATGTTGTGTACTTTTGTTTTTCCATTCTCTTTATTTCCTCCACCATATTTATTAGACCTTGAATAATAGCTATCTTTTTCTCAAATAAATATCACTGAATTACTCACTAATAAATATATTATTTCACCCACAATATATTCTCTCAAATAACTAGTGTTGAAATAAATGCGATCAAACATCCTTGAATAATTATTAAACCGCTATCAGGAATAATCTTTATTCAACTTGTTAAATTAATATTTAACTGAGATACTTAGACACATTTAGTGTGTGACCCTCTAGGCCTCTTTCTTAGTGGAATTATGCGGAGCCTACCTAAAGTCCAAGGTTAGTGTCTAGAAACATGATATGGAACCCATAGAGAAAGAAGTTAATGCCGAAATGACATGTCACCTCCTACTAATGCTTACCGTGTAATGTAATCCCTTTGTCTCGATATCTCGAATAAAGTGGGTTGCATGCTAGTTCCATCAACCCATGTTCTCAATTATTCTTTCTTTGACTTTCCAGAATTGAACTTGCCAATTCCTCACCATGGACATAGATTTATTTAGGCTATATCAATTCCATTAAAGTGACTGAGATATCTTCTTCCGTTATGGAACAGAAGGGACAAATCCTTTCTCGCATTATCTATTAATGCAGTATTACTCGTGACGCACCCAACATATCCTACCTCGCTGCAAACAGTGTGTCATCACTATTTTCATCAATACATATAAGTGCGTGAGTTGTAATACCCATTCATAAAAATCTTAAAGTCTAAGGACCAATACATACATCCACAGATATGAACATCCAATGACACTATGAAATGTGTATTTCCTACTAGAGGGTCTCATTCTAATAATATCCTCCTAGATATTGCCAAGGGAACAAACCATGAGAAGGTACCTCAATGTTTTACGAGTCATCGCCCCTAATATCCTGTATTATTTGTGTCCCTCAAATAACATCATTCGGCCATAGAACATATATTCAATAACAATGTTATGTCACTTTCAGGTTCTCATCATAGCAGGGATCCGCTATGACCCTTTAATGTAACAACTATCCTTAGGACATTATCACATGAATTGTCACATAGAAGAACAATCAATATGTGATAAGGTATTTATTAATGAATAAAGTATAACGTAGTTGGTTCTAGGACACCAACTCCAACAAAACCCTCTAGATTTATGTGGATTATTAGAAATTGAATCGGTTTACTATGAAGAACTGGTATCCCTTACCTCAAATAGATGATCTTTTCAACTATCTCTGAGTATCTAGAGTGTTCTCAAAGATCGACCTAAGATCTAACTATCATCAGGTACATTTTATACCTATAGATATACCACATACAACTTTTTGAAGTTGGTATGGTTTATATGAGTATATATTTATGTAATTCAATGTCATGAACATGCCTTCCATTTTCATGGCCTTTATGAATAGGGTTTTCCATCCCTATCTGGGTTCATTTGTTGTGGTTTTTATGGAATAAATCTTGGTGTATACTCATACTCAATCCAACCATTCCAAACATCTTGAGATCATTTAGAATACACTAATAAATCATCAGTTATATGCTACAATCACAAAATTCCACTTCTAAATAAATAAGGTTCACTTCCTAGGTCATATTATCTCATAGACAGAAGTATCATTTGACCCAGAGAAGGTGAGATTTTTAGTTACTTGGGAGCATCCTAATAAAATATTTGATATATAGAGTTTATTGGGGATAATTGGTTATTAAAGGCACTTTATAAAGGACTTATCCTACTTAGAAACACCTCTTATAGTCTTGACTAATAAGGGTGTGGAGTTTATATGGTCATAATCTAGTGAGAGATCCTTTTAGGATCTGAAAGAGAGGATTAATTCAATACCGATCCTGATTCTTATAGATCCAGGTTGAAGTTATACAGTGTATTATGATGCATTAGGTATTGGTCAGGGAGCGGTTCTGATGTAGGAAGATCAAGTTATTTCTTATGGGTCATGGAAGTTGAGGAATCATGAGAAAAATTACCTGGCACACAATCTCGAGTTGTAATCTGTGGTTCACGCTTTGCATTATTGGAAGAATTACCTATTGGGAGAGCATTTTTGTGGTGTATACAGACCCCAAATGCCTCAGGTATATTTTCATATAGCCTAACTTGAACCATAGGTAGATAAGGTGGGTTGAATACCTACAATATTTTGACTTCTAGAAAATCTATACACCTAGGAAGGTAAATGATGTTATCGATGCTCTAAGTAGGAGGAATCAGAAAAACATGGTTCAGGAGGGCAATAGTGAGTAAAAACTTATGGCCTTATTTAATAAGATGTATATAAAGGTTAAAGATTGTCATGGGTAGTCTGTACTTGCATCACTATCAGTGAAATCTTCATTTCTGAAGAGAGTGAAGATGATGTAGTTTTTAGGTCCTAAATGTTTGGTTCTATAAGAAAGTATTTCTGGTAAGGACCTACCTCTGGATTGGTCTATTGATAGAGATGACATCCTACATATACATGGGAGTAACTAGGTTCATACATACATGAGAGATGATTTGAAGTGAGAGTCCCATGCTTCTTAGTGGGTAGTGCACCTAGGTATCTCCAAGATGTATCATGATGTGTGTCTTTAGTATTGGTGTCCTGGAATGAAATTAAATATTGAAGGTTTTATCACTAGGTGTTCTACCTATTAGTAGGTGAAGGAAAAGCACCAGTGACCGGATGGCTAGTTGCAGCCATTAATAGTACTAATATGGAAATGGTAGGATTTTGAGATATATTTTTTGGTTGGTTTACCAGGGTCACCTCTAGGTAGAGACATAGTTTGGGTAGTCGTGGATCGAGTGATAAAGGTAACCCACTTTCTTCATATCTGATAGACTTTATCAGTTGATGAGTAGAGAATATTGTATGTTTGTGAGGTTATATGATTACATGGGGTCCCTCATACTATCATTTCATATTGGGATTATCATTTCACATTAAGGTTATGGAAGAGGTTATAGAAGGATTTGGGTACACTGGTACTTTTGAGCACATCCTTTCACCCCCAGATCGACGGTTAGTCAGAACAGATGATACAACTACTGGAGGGAATGATCTAAGCATGTGTACTTGATTTTGGTTTTTATTTGTAGAATAATATCCTTATAATTGAGTTTTCATATAATAATAGATTTCAATAAAAAAAATTAGATGGATTTTTATGAGGCCTTGTATGGTAGGTTGTTCCATTCACCCCTATGCTGGTTAGAGGAAGGAGAGGCAGTGCTACTAGGTCCTCATCTCATTATGGAGACTTCATAGTAGGTGTAGTTGATCAGAATTAGTATGTATAATACTAAATATAGACAAAAATATTACTCCAATCATCGTTGAGAACCTCTAGAGTTCAAGTTTGGGGATCATGTTTTCCTACAGGTATTACCCAAACTTGGGAATAGACAGATACAAAGGCAAGGGAAGCTATTGCCTCATTTTATTAGGCCTTTTAAGATCTTGGAAAGAGTAAGGCCGGTAGACTATTGGTTTCTATTAACTCAGAGGTATTATTCCATGCATAATTTATTCCACATTTTAAATATTCTCTATTACCTTTCCACCTTGTATCATACTTTTGATCCCGAGGATGTAGAGTTGGATACTGATGCTTCTTTTGAGGAGTATCCCATACCCATTTTTATCAGAGCATAAAATATCTCAAAGGTTGGTCTATCCATTTAGTATGAGTGTTATGATAACAAAACCAAGTATAGGATGAGACTTGGGAGTGGGAGGATGATTTATGTTCTTAGTTGCTGGAGTTATTCTCAGATGATGATATACCTCCATTGGAAGGGTAACTCGGGGATAGGTTCTTTTAAGGGGGGAATACTGTAAGAACCCGATTTTTATATGAGGTATGGATCCTTTAATTTTCAGTTTAATACATTGTTTTTGACATAATATGGATTTTTAGTGAGGCTATGGAGGAAACAAGGGTGTCTGGGGCTTGTTTGGAGCCCAAAATCCTGACTGGTGGAAGAAAAAGCTCGGCTGGATGATTAGTAGAAACCATGTAGCCTAGTCTTTATGGTTTCTCCTAGTTGTATAGGGTGTTTTAGTGAATATAATTGGGCGTAATGGCTTACCATAACCATGAAACCCATTCCAAACACCTGTGTAGAGGCTTTTCAGTTTTTAACAGATCCACATATCATGATTTTTTCATGGTTTCCCAAATCGTGCACATGAACCATGAAAGTTCCCTCTTGAGGCAATGCATAACACATGGTTGGTGCACAGTTAGGCCAACCGTGTGTCCGAACTATGAGACCCATTATTTTTGGGTGATTTTACTATTTTTCTCTTAAGTTCTTATATGTTAAACACCCTTCTCCAATTATTTATTCCTCTAATGGTAGCCCCTTCTTCTCCCATTTGAGATCCTTATACCATAAATCTAGGTTCATTGATAAATATTCCATCCATAATATAAATTTACTTCTAATAATATCATAATATATCTCTAGGTAAGTGACCCACTCCTTAGGCACCTTTCATCATTTTTCTTTCTATCGGCGATGCTATTTTGGTGTAGGCTCTTATATCCTATTTTCAGCCCATTCATCTATTTTACCATTTTCTTTCGATCTGGACTAAACCAATGGCTAATACTAGACGAGTGATCCTCTATAGGAATAAGGTATGTGGTATAATAATTATCCCTCAAATTCATGATGATTTATATTATGTGTTTTGTGCTGCACACTGGTTTCTATGTGCGTTACATTAAAATACACATAACCCAAGTTTAATTCAACATCCATGATAGATATAACCTAGTATCCCTTAATTCATATTGGGATAGGTCCCCATTATCTTTTTCCACCCTATGAGGTGCGCCAATGAGATTTCCTTGATACGATAAATTATTTAAATGACCAAATCATCATTTACATGGTTTTGATGTGTCTTCTAAGTGAGATAATTATAATGAATTGAATTGAAGGTGAGTGGTATGACCACACCACTTATTTAAAGTGAATAATGGTCATGCCCTTATTATAGAATAATGCTTATGAATTATGAACTATCCATATGCTCTTACTAAAGACTTGAATTATTATTCTTTTATGATGTAATTCGGACATGGCGTCCCTATACTTTTATGACATGGGCATGGTTTCCCTAAATTGTGATACTTGGGCATGGAATCCCTTACACTACTGTGACATGCGAGCATGGTGTCTTTTGTACTGTTGTGATATATAGGAATAGAAACCCTTGTGACTTATGATGAATAGTCATAGAGACCCTTATGAATTATGGTGAATGGGCATAATGAACCTTATCAATTATGATCAATGGGAATGAAGACCCTTATGAATTATGATGAATGG
Organism: Viscum album; assembly: GCA_963277665.1. Classification (NCBI taxonomy): domain Eukaryota; kingdom Viridiplantae; phylum Streptophyta; class Magnoliopsida; order Santalales; family Viscaceae; genus Viscum; species Viscum album. The sequence goes on along the minus strand of OY728156.1, from coordinate 1,422,707,053 downwards.
TAATAGATACCCTTACGGATATGATATATGGACATTAATCCCCCACTGTTATGATTCAGTCTTCGAGACCCTATTATTATGATTCAGGCATGGCAACCTTATTTTTATGATTTGGGAATGATGACCCTATTGTTACGATTCGGGAATGGCGACCCTACTATTATGATACTGGGAATGACATCCCTTATTCTTGTGATATCAGGTATTGCATCCCTTGATACTAGTGAGACTCATGCTACTAATCATGGACACTAGAGTTATGCCTTGAGTCCAAATGAGTAAAAGTATATATATATATATATATATGAATATATATAATAGTACATATACAGAACATATATATGTATACACATGGTTACTTGTTTAGAGATTATCTATCATGGTCCAAAGTAGGTAGTGTCATCTTGGTGTCCTTCTGGAACCAATTCCGACCCTTTATAGTTTTTATTGCTACTTACCATTATATCTACACACTAATCATATTATATGAACTGACTAGATATTTATATACACTGTTGGTAGTGGCCTAATGAGTTTATCTCACACCCTATCCAGGCCATCAATGGTACCTGGGAAAATTATGTGGATGCAGGTAGGGATAGGGGAAAGAACCCAATTGTTGATGCATGAGTATTTATAGCATGGGAGTGAGGAAGCATAGGACTGAGCTATGGATCATATTTCTATTAGAGATATTATTTTTGGTATATTTATTATTTTGATACATATACTATATTACATTACCGCTTCCATGCATTCCCATTTACATTGATATATATGATGATGGATATTATTGAGGTTGGTTATTTATTACATCTGGATTCTTTACCTTTCGCTGTCATTTATTTATTATGATTCCACTATTTATCTATTCATTTCACCACTGTGCTACTCTGATCATGAGGGTATAGTCTCCTCAATCTACCAACTTGGACCCTTGTTACTGGTCAGAAGCCTCTATCATATGGATAGGAATGCTTGAGGCTATGTGACCCACTAACTCGGGGCACCTTTTAGTGGCATCCGGGTTGGGATGTCATAAAGAAGATCATCAAAATGATTCTTCATAAAGGGAGTAAGAACTAACTAGATAATTTTTCATCAAATGGTTTTATCTAAAGTCAAAATTCTTGAAAAGGTGAGAACATTCTAATAATATCATCATGGATTCTTGAATTAAATATCTATATCAACAGTTAATGAAGCAACATGGATCTATCTGTTGATATTTCTCAAATATGATCAAAATTATTTTTAACTATCATGAGACAATATTATTAGCGGGATTCTTTGTGTATACTAGGAAGGACTAGGCTATAATATGATAAATAACCTACAACATTGTAATTTATCAAAATATTATAGTGAGATATCTATGAATTAGATGATACCAATCACACCAAGGACATAGTCCCCCACCTTGTGGAAAAAAATGTAAATATCATTATTACTTGTTCTATTTTTATTTCATTTCATTCAGTTAAGGATAAGATAATATTTGAGTGGATTGTGTCTTAACCAGCAATAGAGGTTTATTTCAAATAGAAGAAATTGTAAAAGATCAAGTACTACTGATTTATCCTCCCTTCTCAGTGGTGCACCCATTCCCAGGGAACATTAATTGGTATCATAGTATCTAGGTTCTCTCTTTCATATTTTCATCTTGAATGATAGAAAGTATTAACTTAGTTAATAGTATCGATGTTCATACCTTTGATGGAAAGAATTAACTTGGATTGAAGAATATGATTATACCCTATCTTCTGTCTCTTATCCTAGAGGTTATTGATGCTAATACTAAATTATTTATACCAATTGAAATATGTTCTCAAATGTCATTTTTTGAAAATAATAGTCTTGAAACTGATGGAAAATATAGAAATTCAATTCTTATTTAATTACCAGATAAGTTTTATACTAAGGTGATAAGACTTCAAACTGAAAAAGAAATCCAGGAAAAGTTATAATGAATCTATGAAGGGAATTTAAAAGTTAAAGAGGTAAAAATTTAAGTTTGGTGAAGAATATTTGAAGAAATTAAAATGAGTGAAGAAGAAACTATTGATGATTACTTTATTACAATAAGTGATATAGTAAAAAATATCAGAGGTTATGGTGAAAATATGGATGATTCTTCAGTTGTGAAGAATTTTATGAGGAAATTTATAGGCATATTTGATCCTAAGATCTATTCTCTAGAATAAAAAGAGGATCTTATACTTGATTATATGCATGTAATTCTCATTTCATATAAAAGGATAAAGTATCTAATATTTAAAAAGAAATCTAAAGAATAAATGGTTTTTGAAGCCATGAGAATACTAAAAAACAAGGAAGAATAAGCTGAAGACTCTAGTGATTTTGATGATAAAGAAGAGAAGGATGAGGATTAAAATAGAATCATATATCTTATCTCCATGAATTTTAGTAAAGTAAAGATTCCAATCAAATTATTTAAATGTGGTGGAATTAGAAAATTTTCCATAAACTATCCAAAGAGAAAGGGTAGTAAATATGAGGTAGATGAACAAAGTGACAAATATCAAAAAAATATTGGGGTAAAAATTAAAATGATATGAATAAATTAATATAAGGAAAAAAATATTTCCTAGAATATTGGGGATAAGTATAATGAGAAAAGAAGAATAATAAGAATATTTATACAACATCCAATTAGAGGATGAAACTCTTGATAAGTTCCAAAAGTTCATGGATAATGTTGAGAATAATGAAGAATCGTCAAGCAGTAAGGAGGAATGAGGTGAAGAAACTTATATGGAGCATATGATCAAGGTCAAAATAAAAAAATTCCTTGAGTAGAATACAAATATAGAGAAGGAAATTATAGAAATGAAGAATGGATATGAAAAAAATTAATGGAAGGAACTGTTTCTCAAAATAGAAACTGAAATCATTGAAGAAATCTAAAAATCCAAATTGAATGTGGCTGAGTGATAGAATACCATTAAATATCTTGAAGAAATATTCATAGTGAAATAAAACTAGATTTTCAAGACATAATCATTTTTTTGAAACTGAGAATAAATTGAAAAATATTAAAAAAGACTCTAGAAAGTATATTTAAATCAAATATGAATCATCAAAGGTTTTCAAATCATCGAGTTCAATAGAAAATGTCAAATATTCACATGCTAAATATTTTCATAAAATTGATATTACTAGAAATTTTGGTTCAAATTATAAATATGGTTATTTTTAAGATAAAAAAGTTGATAAAAATATCTCTCTCTCATCAATGGGAGAGAATATTATTTCTAAAACATCAGACTCCTGTAGATTGAAGAAATCTAAAAGTATGGAATATCAAAGGAAACAATACTTTGAGAATTTTTTTATCAATATGGAAGATACATATTCAAAGGGTATTGATAGTGTTATGGGATTTATGGACATAAATATTATTCATGTTACTATAATATTTATTTAACATGGATATGGTAAGAGTTTAGGGGGAGAATCACTGATAAATCAAGAAAAATTATCAAAGAAAGTAAACTATGTTAAAAATTCATTTAATATATATACACAGAAAAAATTTGTATTTTTGGAATAAATATGTAATAGGTGTGGCCAAAAGGGTCACAATTCTGATTAATTCATGGAATTTATTCTTATGAAATAATCCTATAATGAAAAAGAGAAAGTAATTTAGAAGGTAAATCATGAAGAAAAATTTATCATTGTGAAAGTTTCTTTAAAATAATATAAGAAATGAAATCCATAAATTATTCATAGTGGTTGTTCCTCCCATATGATAGGTGATAAAACAATACTTAATAATTTATAATAACATTATGGTGGAGCAATAAATATTGGAAATGATACTTCACTCAAAATCAAAGGTGTTGAAACTATTGAAATTGAAACTCATAGGATGAAATGTAAATATGTTCTCTATATTGAAGGGTTGAAACATAATATTTTGAGTGTGAGCTAGTTATGTGATTATGGGAATGAAGTTTCATTCAAGAATAGTTCATGCATGACCAAGAATTCAAAATATAGAAGGGTTATCACCAAAGGTGAAATAACTAGTGGAAATATGTTCTAAATTGGTGACCCAACCAATAAATGTTATATGAGTACCAAAATGAGAATAAATTGTGGTACATGATACTTGTACACATTGACCAAAATAACTTGAGTAAAATATAAAAAGAATTAAGTGGTGATATAACTACACAAGTTTAAGAGAGAAAGGGAAGATACATGTGAAAAATTCTAAAATGGTATGATGGTCCAAACAAATCATAAAACTATAGAGATTTACACTATAAGACCACTTGGGTTAATTCAGACTAACTTTTGTGGGTGTATGAGACACAAATCTACTTGTGGTGATTTTTATTTAATTACATTCATTGAGGAGTTTACCTTGTTGACTAATGTCATGTCCATCAAATGAAAATATGATTCAATTGATATATTTAAAATCTTTAGAAGACAAGATGAAAAAGAGTTTGGTGTTTACATTAAAAAATATGAGATTTGATAATGAAAAGGAGTATACTTTCAAGGATTTTAAAAATTATCATGAAAAAAATTGAATCAAGTATTAGTTGAGTGCTCCCTATACTCAATAAAATTAAATTATCAAGTATAAAAACTGAAGTACTTTAGATACAAAAAAGGCTATGATGGATGATCATAAAATCTCTAAATTCTTTTAGAGATAAGTTTTTTATACTTTTATTCATATAAAAAATAGATGTTTTTTGAGACTTGATATATGCACGAAACCTTATTAGATGTATTTTCACAAAAAAAAACAGTGAAATACTTTAGATTGTTTGACAGTCTTTTCTACATGAATCTCAAGAACCCAAACCTTGGAAAATTTGTAGATAAAGTTGAAGAATTATTTTTGATAGAATACCTATAAAAAAGATTTTATAAATTATATAAAAAATAGAAAATAATCTTATTGAATCTTTTGATTTTAAATAGATTGAGAATTATTATAGAACTAATATGTTCAATGAAGTAGTTTATAAGAGTTCTAAAGAAAACATGAAAATTTCAGGAAAGGAGAATGATAAAGAAGATAGAAATATATAGAATTCTATTGATGTTAATTAAGAACATTTTAGTGATAAATATGTTGCTGCTGAGAAATAAAACCTGATATTGAAAAAAAGTTTTGATTTAGAAAACATCATGGGTAATCAATTGGTCCTTGTTCAAACATGAAGAAAATTGAGGCTTGAAAACCAAACAACTCTCATTTCACAAGTTGATCCACAGTTAGTAACATAAGGAATGTATTAAATCCATGAATGAAGAACTTGATCAAATTGAGAAGAACTCTACTTAGGATCTTGTTCTAAGACATAAAAATAAAAATTTGATTCACACCATGTGGGGTTTTAGAAACAAATATAATAAAAAAAGGCAAGGTTATAAGAAATAAGGCTAGATTGGTTTGCAAAGTCTACTCACAAATGGAAGGCATTGATTTTGAAGAAACATTTTCACCAGTGTAAATGTTAGAAACCATCATAATATTTATTATAGTTTTTTCTCATAAAAATTATAAAGTATATCAGATGGATGTGAAATCAACATTATTAAATGAAGATCCATAAGAAGAGGTGTTTATTAAACAACTTTATGGATTTATTCTATATAAATATGGAAGTATAGTTTATAGATTTAAAAATTATTTATATGGATTAAATAAGGCTCCCAAATCTTATTACTCAAAGTTAGATGGATGCCTTAGAAAGATTCACTTTTCAAAGTGAAAGGTTGATAGAAAAATATATGTGAAAGAACAATCCATAGGTACTCTGATTGTTATTTTGTACGTAGATGTCATTATATCTATTGGTGATAAAGATTATCTCTATAAATAATATTATGAGTAGACGAAAAATAATTTTGAGATATCTATATTGGGATAGATGAACTATTTTTTGGGCTTGCATATTAAATAAAAATATGGTTACATTTTTCTATCTCAAGAAAAGTATGTTGAAGAATTATTAAAAAAATTTAGACCGAATGATTCTAAATAAATATCTACTCCCATAGAAGTTGAACAAAGGTGAGTAAAGATGAATCTAGAAATTATATTAATCAAAGGGAATTAAGAAAAATTATTAGGATTCTACTTTATCTCACAACTTCAAGGCTAGATATATAGTTTTATATGACTCTGTGAAATATTTCAGAGTGATCTAAAAGAGTCTCATATTCTAGAAGATAACATAATCTTAAAATATATCAAGGGAAATTTGAACTATGTCCTATTATATATAAATAGATCTGAACTAAAATTATAGGGACTTACAGATGCAGACTAGGAAATAACTAAACTAATAGAAATTCTACATATAGTGGAACATTCTTTCTTGATGAGGTTTTTGTGAGATGGTATAAAAATAAGAAAAATCCAATTTCCATTAGTACAACTAAAGTAGAGTATATTGCACTAACACATTCCTATACATAGATGTTGTGGATGAAAGTATAACTAGTTGATCTAAAAGTTAATGTTGAGAGATCACTTAGAAATTCTTTGCACAAACAAAGTTCCATTGATCTATCAAAAAATCTAGTTCAACACTCTATATCAAAGAATTTTGACATTAGATATCATTTTATCAACGAATGCACAGAAAATGGTGATGTGAAACCTGAATAAATTTTCACCAAAGATCAAATTGTAGATATTTTTAAAAAGGAAATTCTAAAAGAGAGGTTTTATGAATTAAGGATAAAACAACATGTTCAGCCTTCCCCTCTCACTTGGGGAAATGTGGAATGGTACCCCCACTATGCTTTGGATTATGTTGACAAAGGGAGAAATATTTTTGTTCCTTTATTTGTCTAAATGAATTCCAAGGGTGAGAGATAGAGAAATATTCTCTATAAATGGGTCCTTATCAAAGGGATACAATTCCTTGTCAAGGAAGAGAGGTATATATATATATTTTTTATTAATTTGATGCTATGAATTTTGTAAAAGAGGGAAGATAAATCAGAGTGTGAATTAAAAAGAGAGTTGAGGAAAAATCATCCAAGCCACTAGGACACATTTTAGTGTCACAATGAGATGGAATTGCCTAAAAAATATTGCCTTTTCTGATAGTGTAGTGTGAATACACTTCTCATTTAATAAATACTATGATTAGGTGGTTCTAAAATGTTTTTAAGTGAATATAACAAATAAAAATAAAGTTTCTAATGAATCCAAAGGGGGATATTAAATAAACCATTGGAATTGTTGATGAATTTGGATATCAGTTATCTTTCTTGTTAATTTCATTAAAGAATCATTGAAAATTGTTGATACCTTTTTTAAAGTGTATAAAATATTTTTGAATCTAATTTAATTTATTGTGGAAGTTCTAAGATTATTTGAGTAGAATGGAATTAATTCTAAAATTTTATATTTATATTGATTTTCTTTAAGTATGAACTTCATAAGGCTGGGATGTTATATTTTTAAGGTTCAAAAAGTTCATAAGGTTCAATAATTTATAAAAAACAAACTTTGTAAGGTTATTAGAGGAACTTCATAAAGTTCCTTGGAATTTGAAAAGTTCATGTTGAGAATTTCATAAGGTTATTGAAGTTTGTAAGGTTCAGAAAAGTACTTAGTAAGGTATATAGGAACATTTTAAGGTTCCTTGAACTTTTTAAGGTTCCTAAACTTCATAAGGTATAATTGAACCTTTTAAGGTTGATGTGAAGTATATTTTATGATTTTGAAAAAGTCTCAAACCCTATATTGGGACTTCATAAGGTTCAACTACAGTGATTTCCGAGGTTTAACTCTATAGGGTTGATAACTTATTAAGATTCAAAACTTGAAAAAATATTTGAAATTTCAGAATATTATATTTTTAAAACTTAAATATGACGATACAAGAATTGATCTTCAATGGATTAAACATCACAAATTGAATTACAATTCAATAAAATGAAGAGTTTGTGATCTACATTGCATAGAGAATAAGATCACATGGTGAGAACGAATGAATGAGGAAGAAACCACTAAAGCTAATTTTTTTAAAATGGTAAACTTCAGAAGTCTGTTATGAATTTTAAATGGGATGATGCTGTGCTATTTTTTATTTTTTTAAATCACATGTAAATGATTGTGTAGTAATTCTAGATGATTTTTAAAGAGTTTAAGTAATCAAGTGTTTTTTTTGTGAATATTTGTTTCATTCCATGAACATATTGAAATAATTAAACTAAATATGATCTAGTATAGTGTGAAGTGGAGGTCACCATAGGAATCTTCTAGAATTGAGAAATGAATTTATTTTTTGGATTATTTTAAATGGTGATAATAGTTAAATAATTACATGGGTATCTTATTAAATTGCTGGAATGAGGAAAAAATTTAGAAGGGTATTTCTAGAATTTTACTAGAGATAATGGTTAAATGTGTAAGGGAATATTTAGTGATAATAGTAACATGACCACCTGGAAAGATGATCGAGGAAACAACTTGAGGATTTCCATTGCATAATGTGGGTAATGTTTTTAAAAATTGAGTTGTAATTGATTTCTAGAATTTAATTAATTCTAGAATATTGAGAGTTTCCGATAAAAGGAACCAATTATGGAATAATATGGAATATAGTGTAAGATATTGAGGAAAACCAATCCTATAGAATATTGAGGGAAATAGTGTTTGAGGTCGGGAAATTTTTTACAAAGATAAACTCTAATCTACCTGAGTATTTAGTGATCAAGAAGAAAATCATAAAACTAATTCTTCTTGAAGGGAGAAAAAACAATTGAATCATTTTTCATTAACTGGTTTTATTTGAAGTCAAAATTATTAAAAAAGTGAGATTATTTTAGTTATATCAACTTGTAGGTTCTAAGAGGATGATCTATATCAACAGTTACTGAAGTGGAGCATATCCATATATTGATATTTCTCAAATCTATTCAGACTTATTTGTAACTATTAGGAGGAAATATTACTAGTAGGATACTTTTTATATGCTATGAAGAACTAGGTTATCTGATGATACTTGGACCAATCCATTGTAATTGATAAAAAAATTATAGTGGGAAATTTATGACTCAGATAATACTGATTAGAGCAAGGAAATAATCACCCACCTTGGGGGATAACCTTGTAAAACTAAATGTTCCTTATTCTATTTTTTTATTTCATTTCATTTAGTTAATCATATGATAATATATGAGTGGATTTTTTCTTAACTGGTAATAAATATTTATTTCAAATAAAATAAATTTTAAAAGATCAAGAACCACTGATTTATCCCTTCTTAGTGGTGCACCCATTCTCGGGGCACATAAAAAATTCATCATGGTGAATGAAATGAATGAAGTAGCCTATATACTAGGTATGAAATTATATAGATATAGGTCTAAAATGTTTATTAGAAAAAGATAAAAATATATATTGGCAAATTTATAAAGTGGTTTCAAATAGAGAACTCTATTAAGGGGTCATTAACAGTGTTTCATAGCATGAATTTTAAGAATAGTCAAGATACTTCTAAATATTTATAAAGGATAGATAATATTCCTCATTAATTTTTTGTAAGATATATCATTTATTCTATGTTGTGTACTCAACCTGATTCCACTTATTATTTGAGCCTAACAAGTAGATACTAGTCCAATCCTGGTGATAGTCATTGGATTTCTATCAAGAATATCTTTAAGTCCTTGAGAAGAATCAAGGATATGTTTTTATTCTTTATAGGAGTGGATGAGATCTTTGAAAGGGGTCATATTAATTCTAATTTTCAATTTTACAAAGATGACATGAGATCTCAATCTGGTTTCATGTTTTTATTACGGTGGAGCAATCAGTTAGAAGAGTTATAAACAAGACACCAAAGTTTACTTGGAAAAAATAAGAGTATATCACCACATTAGATTCTATAAAAGGAATCTATCTGGATCAAGAAGGTCATTTCTTAACTTAGGGTGGTTCCCATTATTGAGGGATAAATTGAGGTTTACCAGGACAATAATGAATCTATTGCTTAGGACAATGAACCTTGGTATCACTAAAGAACCAAACTTCCTTTGAAAATACCATCCCATTCAAGGGATAATTGAGAGGGGAAATGTAAAGATATATTGGGAAGATACAGAAGACAATGTGGCAGAATGATTGATAAAACCATTATTAAAACAAAATAACAAGGGTCATATTTATTCTATTGGTATTAAATATTTATTGATTGGATGCAATTTTTGTAAAATGTATTATGATTTTATAATAAATAAAATCTCTGTTATCATTCATCCATGTATTATTCATAATTATATTACGTGAATAGTGGAATGATAAAACCACTCAAAACATGGCTTTGAGTTTTTTATAATCAATGATTATCATGATGTATTATGGACTGTGATGATATGTTAATATTAACATAAGAAGACTATTGTATTTGATACAAAGATATGAATATAATAAAAATAGTAGACTCATGAGATAATAAGTGTAGGCTTATTATCTAGACTGACCTACTAAATTATATCACATGGAATTTCATACAGTCATTGATATACTTAGGGGTGCATGCTTATTATGAATCCTCAACACATGAGGTTGGAGAGATACCTAGCATGGGAACCTTCATTTTTTATACCTTTCTTATTAAAGTCTTGAGGATTAGATAAGAAAAGGGTGGTTGGGTGAGTTATTTATCCTATCATTGGTTGGATGTAAACCAAGATAATATTTATGCATTTGTATGACAAGAAAAGGCATATGGACCCATGACTAAATTAGACCAAGTAAATGCATGGTCATGCTAAGTTATGTGATATATGACATGCTTAACTACTTTAATGAATGATGTGTGATGTATTTATTCAAAATGGATAGTCTATTTCATAGAATCATAAATATATGAGTTGGATTATACTATATTGACATGTCCTATGTCTAGTGTTCACTTGATGTCATAGATAAAGGGATTATATAAATATGCATATAATGTATATAGATACATCTTATAATGAATATGTTCATATGGAAATATGAGCATTCTTGATCATGAGCATTCTAGACCCCTTTTTATCTTAAGTAGTGCTGATGTTTTACTAGAGGACACTCTTTTATTATAATTTTGGATTAAGGAATTTATAATTTTTTTGACACTACACAGGCCTATTTGGTCACACATAAGGTCCTAGAATGCAGATTTATTTTGGTATAAAGTGTTTTCCCACAATTTGATTGAGATAATAATAATATTATCCAAAGGAGTTTAGATGTATTCAAAAATAGCTATAAAGTTTTTTCATAGAGTCTATAAGGATTTAGTACAAGTGGGATATTGTTATGGTGATGGTCATTACAGCATGGTAGATTTTTGATCATGGTGTTTTACACCATGTTGTGGTGCATGTGAGAATGTTATAAGATACCATTTGGTTGATTCTTCTAGTAAAATTATTATTCATCTTCCTCTATCTATACATCATGGGATTATTTGTAAAAATGAATTCAAAAATTAAAAGAGTTTAACATTTAGTTTAATCAATGAATTAGAGCTGAAGTGTTTGACCGATTTATAATAAATTAAATGTTACAAGCTTCCAATGGGAATTTGAATATTATGTATGTTTCATATATAAAGGGGTTTAGTCATTTCATTATGTGTGAATAGGGATTATTTAATCATAGATATATCTCTATCAAAGTATTTATTATCTATTTTTTAGAGGTGGTTCTAACACATCATTTGGAGAAAGGAAGTTATACTGAAGCATTCAGTAATTTAGGTGGCTGGCTGATATTTTCATAGGTAAGAACCCATTGGTTGTTTCTTAGGTAACTCGATCAAACTCACAACCAATGAAGATCAAATTTTTTGACAATGAGTTATGCATGGTTTATTGTTTCATCATTTATTCTATCATTCCATCTTAGTAGGCTCCTTGGCATGGAATTAATGTTTTATTTCTCTATAAATGGGAATATAGATATCCCAAGAATCCCATCAATTTTTATATTGTGCATTAAATTCTCACTGTTACTGAAGAGGAATCCTTATTGATGATTTATATAAACCTCCTATTCTATATTACCATTTAGAATTTAAGTTTTTACATATATTTATTGTAATTCTATGTCAAAATAGTTTACCAATGTCAATAAAATGATGAAGATATTCATTAATATCTAATGTGATACATCTTAGCATATATCATAGTATATGATATAAGGATATTGTATATTTGATATCCATTTATCCAAGGAAAATCATATACCTTGAATTCAAATTTCATTAGTTATGATATGGTGATATCGTAACTCCATTATATTGCCTGTCATATTTTATGATAAGGATATATCTCAAGACCATATCATAAGTGTTATGACATGATGAATTGTATTGTATGATTTACATGATAGTTTATAATTAGGTATGGAAGTCAAACCTTAAGTCTCAATATTTATAAATCTTTCAGATATGACTATAATTAATCATATAAATTTCATATGATGAAATTTTTGAGATAATTAATTGATTATTTAAATGTTAAACACATCATCTGAAGGTGACAATGTGTGTTGTGACTGATGAATTTCTTGATTATTATGTAACATTTGAGTAAATACATGGTGGAACCAATAAAATCCCTAAGGCATATATAATAGGTTTAATTCCATAAAAAATGAAAGTGATATGCCCTAAAACCTAAAAAATATATGATGTGTTCAGACTATATCATGTTGTATGCTTTGGGTATGTCATATGGTATGAAATATAGATTTCATGCCACTTACATAACCAAAAATACTATAAAAGTATGATGAATTATATAATAGCTTCATGAGTATAATCATTTGGTAGGATTCACTCTAACATCCTATGATTCATTAGTAGTCAAATGTTATTATTTTAACATCATAATCATCACCTGTTTCCTCTATAAGTATCATTAATGTTTTATACAATGAAATGTATACGAGAGTTCTTGTTCAATGGTTTTAATTTTTGTACCTAAATTTACATTTAATCATACATTATAAATACATGAGTAATTGAATTTGTACTTGAGGAACATTCTCAAGGGATATAAAATGAGTTTGATGAATTGAGATGGGTAGTTTGATCGATGCAATCCTTACCCAATCTCTCTCAGAATATTCTCTATATGAATCTCTCTTCCTCCCTCTTTCCTTTTCCATCATGAGGAACAATAATTCCATAGGATCTAGGATAATCCTACCTAAATTTTAAGTGATTATTTCAACCCATGGATACACTACAAAGGTGGGAGTTCTTCGACTACCTCTAAGGGATCTTCATCAAGAACTTGAGTGAAGAAGGAGGCTTGGACATTCATCGGTGTAAGGTACACAAAAGGATTCTTCATTTTACTTTTAAATGGTTTTAGTTTTCATTAATAGAAGATATTGGGATGAATTTTATTATTATTTATGCTATTTTTATTAAGTGTAAATTGATCCTTAGAAACCTAACAGTGGTACTAGAGCATCACCATGAGTTTTGGTTCTAGAAATCATGTTGAAAAAATAAAGAAATTCAATATATTATGATTATCATATTTTTCATCATGAAAAATGATAGAAAATTTATTTAATTAATTATAGAATATCCATAATGAATGGATAAATTATAAAGTGTTTATAATTTCTTAATTTATGAATTGTTCATAAATTGTTTATCTTATGTTTAAACATATCAATTATTTATTTATTTTATTTATTCCCAACTTTATTCATGAATATAATTTCTATATTATGAATGGATGTAATATTTAGTTTAAATTATTAAAATTCTTCTATAAATTTTCATACATTCATATAAGAAGTTACATGCTAGGTATGATAATTGTTTTAGTTTTCTTCCACCATAAACTTGGATTTTACTAGATTATGATCTTGAATTTAAAGGATGATTATTGTTTATACATATCAGGTGTTCGATTTACAATAGAATTGAAGTCTCATTTGAGTAAATTATCCTTGGGTAGAGGGAATTTGGGTCAGACTACTCACTATACTAGATGTTTATGCCATTTCTAGAAAAGTGGGGTTGGTTATCTATCACTCCAAGATTACTATTGTGGGAATTATTAATGTCATATGATTTTAAGCCTTTATATGAAATGGTTTTATGTATCTTATGCATAATATGAATTTATATGTGTATAAATACAATCTAATTTTAATTTGTGTTAGTAACATAAGATATGGGTTGTGTAAAGTGGTACACATCAATATGGTTTGAACATATTAATTTGGGGGAATAAATAAGATTAAAAACTAAATCACTAGAAGCATGCATACATAAAATAGGAATAACATGAGATAATATGGTGAGATTAAATCACTTTTAAAAATACTAAGTGTTAGATTATATTTGGAACAAAAGGGTCTTAGATATCTTGAGATGAGGGGAGGGTGAATTTGGGTATGAATATTCTTTTCGAAATTATTACCACCCCACTGTATCTTGAATTACTTATTATAAGTGTCACTTATTTTTCTCTTTATCATTTATATTGATCTTATCATCCCTAACTTTATCTAAAGACGATGCACAGAAAGTAAAGAAACAAATAAATCACAAGGATACACATTTTTTTACTTGGTTCACCATCACTAGGCTACATCCAAGGAGCATACAAAGGCAATGTGCTAGTGTACCAAATCCACTAAATCACACTATTGTTAGTTTAGGATAGGTAACTTATTCCTAAGATCAATTCCCTTACAATGTTTGGGGTAGATACACTATCTCTATGAGATCACTTTCCTCACACTTGCCTCTTATTATCACTACTTTTGAAGGAAAAACAATAGTCACACATGCCAAAGAACAATATCTTATATTGTTGATAGTTTCACCAAATGTATGATAGGTTCCTTTAAAATTCACATGCTCTTTTATAGCATTTATGTGAACATAACCATGAGAATCACCTTTCTATGAGAGATCATGAAAACTCCTCCCCACTTTTACAATACCTTCAATAGATTCCAATTCTTCCTTTTACTACTACGGATGTAGTAGTGAATAAACTCTTTCTACAAGTATTTTTTAATGGTGAAGATCCTATGTCTTATTCTTCTCCAGAATTAAAATATGATAATGATATTTCTCATAGGGTAATACTGGAAATTATCTCCTTGAAAAATACCCTAGCATGTTACCCCTACACAAGACCTTGACATGTCACCCCTTGTGTGAGATCCCAACACATAACCCTTGCATGAAATCCTAGAGCATAACCCTTGTGAGATATCTTGTTCAGTTCATGAAGATCAAAAGATCTTGTTAAATTTATGAGAATTGTGATACCTTGTTCAATTCATATAGATTTTGAGTCCTTGTTTAGTTCTTATGGATTGTGAGATCTTGTTTAGATCACGTGGATCATGATACCTTTGTTCAGATCATAATAATCGTGAGATATCAATCGGTCTGCTTATGTGTTCAACCACCCAGTGCATACTTCACTTATTGAGTATCCTTCACGAGATCCCTTTTTCAAGATTTTTTATGAATATGTGGATCATGTGATTCTAACTTAATACTTCATTCTACTCATATGAAACACTTACATGATTTCAATCACATATACTCCTTCGCTTCATGAGAAACCCCTTCTCCAGACTTTTCTTCAAATAAATATTTTAAGAAAAACTTCATCACCTCTTAAGGATGGGTTATTGGGTGTTTATATAAAAAATTACACCACCTTAACTATGAAAATAATGGTTATCCATAAATTCCATCTCCTAATCAATTATATTTACATGCTTTACATGGCTGCCTTCCGTATATCACTATAACTTTACATGATCACCTGCCACATGTCATAAGTGATATGAATGATCATCATCATTGTATTTGAGTGTGTCTCATAACCCCATCATGAAATCCAATGAAAATAATATGGCCAGTGACATTATCTTCCTATGCTTAATGAGATCCTATCATAAGATCCACTAATAATCATGTTCTTCACATGATCCCATCACAAGATCCAAATACATTCATGTGGAAAGTTCCATTGTATTCTAGTGTTTAATATGGACTCATTATGAGATTATAAAGACAATCATATGGTTTCATGATTTATAATGACCTAGATATACCTCCATCATTTCTATATTTTCTTCTACATGCACTTAGTATGATATTTTCTTGATATTAGCTGACAATCATGTGTTCTTTGCATGAACTCACCATGAGATCTTCTAAAAATCATGTGATGTATTCTGGTGATTGATATGATATCTTCATGAGATCCTCTAAAAATCATGTGGTGCTTTATATGAATCCTTCATGAGTTAAGTTATGAAATTATTTCTTTGTGAGATCAGTTCAGACATTAACATTCCATGAGATAGTTTAGACATTTGTACACCATGAGATTTGTTCATAAATTCTTGCTTCATGAGATCAGAAATTCACACTCTGTGAGATCAGTTCTGACATTCTCACTTCGCGAGATTAGTTTATACATTTTTGCTCCATGAGATTAGTTCAGACATTCATGATCCATGAGATTATAAATTTTGAACCCTATGAGATCAGACATTATTGCTCTATAGGATTATACATTTCGTGCTATGTGAGATTAGACATTCACACTCTATGAGATTAGAAAATAATCACTCCATGAGATCAAAAATTTTTATGCCAAATTTAATAACCAGCCTTCATCAACAACCTCAAACCTTATCAAAAAACACAATAAACCCAAAATCACCACTAGGAGTGATTTTTTCCAATAATACCCATTTGGGTTTGTTTACAACACTTGTAATCTTTAAGAACCAACTTGTTGAAAATTCATGCACATGTGAAAACATTTTTCTTCTCCAACCCCAAACAGTGATCAAGGACTTCTTTAACATGTACTATAATCCCAAATGAGTCAATATTGGCATGAGAATCAAGACTGACATGAAAATTTCAAAAATGAATCACTTCATTCTCAAACTTTCCTATATAAACCTTATCAACACCAAAATATATAAACTGGTCAGTTGTCGAGATCAATTATTAACACACACATGTTTACTGCTTGCATCATGAACCTAAAGGCTACTCCTTTTCATGATTATTCTTTGTTGATAGACAAATTTTAGCATCATCAGATTTAAAAATCCCCCTATTTTTCTCTACTCCCCCTGCCAGCTTCTTCCCTTATCTTGATTAAGACATTTCTATCCCTTTTTCAATGAACCCAAAGGTTACTCCTTTGTGGTATGAAACATGGTAAAGAACACATATCATTATATAGGGGAAAACACACCATACTTCAGGGAGAAATGGATTACACATCCGCACTATTTAAGTGTGGGTAGTTGACTAAATTCCAAGAACTAGTAAATCCCACTCAAATGATTCTTTGGCTAAGGCCTTTGTTAGAATGTTAGTAACCTATAGGTCAGTGAGAACATACTACAACTTCTCAATACAATGTTTAAAATTCTTCTTGATGAAATGATATTTGATTTCAATGTGATTTGTTATTGAAATATGGAATGGATTTTTTCTAAGATTTATAAAACTTAAATTATCACAATGGATACTAATAAAAAACTTCACTTCAATCTCCCCATTTATCATATAATTTAATAATGGATTCCTTTATTTATGAATTTACTCACCCTTAGTCAATGATCAACATACATAAGATCCGCTTTGGTTGTGAACTTATACTTATCCCATAAGACACCATAGGTTGACATCTGAAGACCACCCGACTATGTTAACTATTTCCAATTTCAACTTTGACTCCATTTATCAACTTCAGATAGAAACTTTGACACTTTTATCACTTATAAATATCAGAGTCATATTCTACTTTATAGATATATTCTATTGAAAGATTTTCATAAAGTGAAATTACCACTTGGCATTGAGTCATTAACAGAACCTCTAAGACCACTAAGTCATGAATCATTATAGGAAACAAGAGTTTAATCCAATAAATGCCAATGTTTTCCATGTAACTCACTTAATTACATGGATTCTAGTAGCATGACTTTACTAAATTATTCAAAGGACTCTCTTGTTAGATGAGGATATATCACCTATAGTACTTTTCACCATATCACCCTAATAACTTCTATATTTGGACTAATATAGATCATTTATACTGATTATTGAACCGAATCCTAACATTGAATTACTCATCAGAACAAGGAGACCACTTGTCATAAACCCCATTGATTTTCTCTCAAAACTTCTTGGTATCCTGAATATAGTTAGTTGATACCACATTATTAGAAAAAAATATAATCATGAAATACATGAATGTTGCTTATTCTCCCCCAATTAGTGTTCTCTCGGTGGAAAAATAAAACTTGAACCAAGGCATGATACCAATTATTGAATATTAAATGCAACTTGGAACCACTGGATCATTCAAGTATATCTTTGACATATCTTCAATTTAACATCATGATCTTCATTTTATTATCTGCCTTTTACATAGTACGCAAATTTTAGATACATATTTAAAAAATAGAGTTGTTGTATAACACCACTTGTTGAATCTAATACCATATATGAATTTCGAGATTTTATATTCTTCTTATCACATGTATATCCATTCAACTTATGCACTCATTCCCTTTCATCACACACACACCCCATAGATTACATCTCCCCCTTAGTCCCACACAACTTCTAGTAGATATTAAAAAAATTTAACATACAGGTAGGGGAGTACCTCTGGAATCCTCAAGAAGAGAATTTTGGTCAATCTTGATGGATCAACCCTTTGATACATTCTTGAAAATTATTATACTCTTTATATGGTTGTTCCAATTTCCCAACCAACTTCAATTGTTCTGGCTATATAACTAGACATTCTCTACCATCATGATCAATCTTCTTCCAATATGTAAGTTTAGCAGGCTTGAAATTTTTTCAAAATTTGGGGTTTATATCCATTAGTACAAATTTCTTTCTATGACACTACACCTATATGCCATTCATCATGATTCATTATATGAGTAAGAATATTTACACTAGTGGTTTTCTCTTACTTTATCCTTCATTGGAAGGCTTTTTCTCTTACCTTCACTTCTCATCTTGTGACATGACACATGAGTTTATAAAAAAATTCCTTATTCACTTTTATTTTATTAGTTATACAAGTCATATAATCCCTTATTTTTGGGGGTGAGACTTTAACTGAACTTACATTCTTCTTACTCACAACTAAAACATATCCTCCCTTTTTCTTATAGGTTTATTCACATTATTTCCAAGAGAGCTATTGTGAGTGTAACAGAGGAGGTGATTGGTACGAATTTCGTTGATCTCCTCATATTTCCTCCGATACTTTAAACATATTTTCCAACTTAACAGGTTTTCCTATATCATAAGATTTATTATTATACACCATAAGAGTTAGGGATATCCTTTAAGGTTCCTTTTCCTCACCTGTTTTCTTCCAGCTGTAATATATTTCCAAATTCTCATGAATAAAACATATAAAACATATCCTATTAAAAAAACACCTCACATCATCATTTCTTATTTGAGATGTTGGTATAGCTAGAGTCCTTATTCTAAAATTGATCCCCTGGGCTTCTTAACACATACACATGGTGTGTCCATGTCTTCCAAAATCATAGAATTTCATGGATACTTTCTTCTAAGAGACTCTTATTCCAAATTTCTAATGAATATTTTTATTATTCTATGATTTAGAAATATTTCTATCTTCTCAACATGAAATATATTCCCAAACCTCAAAACAAAAACTTGAAATATGACCATGAATCCCATAAAAATATCACATGTTGTCATTACTTCTTGTATAAGTCTTTTAAGGCCTATTTTCAGCAACTAAAAGATTTTTATTATTTATGGAACTATTTATGAATATTTTCCTCTCATTAATAGGAGATAGTTCATCATATCCAATACCATATTTTCCTAAACTTCATGAAATTTTGGATGAGACAACCATTTCATGTTTTTTCATTTGAAGTAGAATATTTTATTTTCATTTCATTATTACCCACCAAAGGATAATTGAATAATAAATGAAAAGAATCCTTAAATTTGGTATTGACTTTGGCATTAGATTACTCCACTTATTTCATGAATGATTTTAAATCTTCGCCCAATTGTTGATTTTTCTTATACCTTGATTCAAGTTGAGCATTAATTTCTCTCTTGAGATTCTTCCCACTACTCATCTCATCTTATAATTCATATGAGATCTTATCCACCATGTCACTTTTATCCTTTATTTCAAAATTCATCTGAGAAAAATAATATTTAAAGCACCCCTTATCTTAGTGTAGATTTTGGTTCTCATGTACCAGTTCTGACAAGTGTGTAACAAGATCATCATTTATGGATTCCAAATTATGAATTTATTCTGAGTTCTTATTATTTCCCGTGTCATAAAATTTGTTTTTTTAAGTTCTTCATATTGGGAATCATTCTTCTTTGATAGATATATGGCCACTAAAAAAATATTTTATTTAAACCTTTTATTTTTTTGACTTCAATTTCTTTCACTTAGATATAGATATATTTAGACTTATTTTCTTCTTCCAATTTCTAATCCAATTCCTCTATTTCATAGAAAACTTCCACTTTCACCCTTCTTATAATTTCTTTATCATAAATAGTTTCAACATAACTTGGAATATTGGGTTATTCTCTCATTCCTATATCATCATTAAATGAGTAAATATTTTCACTATTTGATTCATAAAAACCATTATTCAGTACTTTTTTGGTTTCCTTCAACTAAATAACACTCTTTTTATAGACACTTCCACACTGAGTAATACCACAAGAAATATACTTATTCTTTAAATTTTTTCCATTTTCCACGGTACACTGAGATAAGAGAAAACTAAAACTTTAATTTCAATAAATTAATAATCCAATTAAATCAAACAAATCCAAAAAAATAAACCTACCCTAAAAATCCAATTTTTAGGCATAAAAGGGGATTAGATATCCCAGGGGGGTGAATTAGGGTATGAGTATTCTTTTCAAAATTATTCCTTCCCAACTGGATCTTGACCTATTTATTATAAGGGTCACTTATTTTTCTCTTTAATATTTATATTGATATTATACTTACCAAATTTATCTGATGATGATGCACAAAAAGTAAACCAAGAAATTAATCATAAGGAAACATATATTTTTACTTGTTTCACCCTAACTAGGATACATCCAAAGAGTATACAAAGGAAACATTCCAAAGTACCAAATTCACTAAAGCACACAACTATTGGTTTAGGCTAGGTCACTCTTATCTAGGCTCACCACCCTTATAATGTTTTGGGTAAATGCACTATCTCCCTAGGATCACTTCACTCACACTTCCCTATTATGATCACTACTTTAGAAGGAAAAAATGACACATAACCCAAATAATAATATCTTTTATTGTTGAGAGATGCACTAAATGTATGATAGGTTCCTTTGAAATGAACATTCTAATTCAAAGACTTGATGTGAAAATCACCTCAAGCATCACCTTTCCATGAGATATCATGTAAAATACTTCTCACTTTGAAAAGACCTTCAAGATATTCCAAGTCTTCCTTTTACCAAAATGGATGTAGTA
Source organism: Viscum album (assembly GCA_963277665.1). Classification (NCBI taxonomy): domain Eukaryota; kingdom Viridiplantae; phylum Streptophyta; class Magnoliopsida; order Santalales; family Viscaceae; genus Viscum; species Viscum album. The sequence continues at coordinate 1,422,685,462 of OY728156.1, read as the reverse complement.
GTGAATAAAATCCTTCTACAAGTATTGTCGAATGGTGCAGATCCTTTATCTTCTTCTTCTTCTTCTTATTTTACTTCTGAATTCATATTTTATAATGATATTTATTATAGGGAAATTTTGAAGCGTATCTCATTATATAATAACCTAGAATGTTACCCATTCATGAGACTCTAGCATGTAACCCCTTGCATGAGATCCTAGTGTGTAACCCTTGAGTGAGATCCTAACATATAACCCTTACATGATATACTGTCACATAAACCTTTCATGAGATCTTTTTCATTTTATTCAGATCGAAAGACCTTGTTTAGTTCATGAAAATTATGATACCTTGTTTAGTTCATGCAAATCGTGAGATCTTGTTTAGTTCATACAGATCACAACATCTTGTTTAGATCATTCAGATCACGGGACCTTTGTTCAGATCATGCAGATAATGAGATATCAATGGGTTTTCTTATGTGTTCAACCACCCAGTGAATAATTCATTTCACAAGACTCCTTCATGAGATCCCTTTTGAAAGACTTTTATATGATTACATGGATTGTGTGATTCGAGTGCCTGACTTCATTATTCTCATGTGAAACACTTACACAATTTCAATCACATATACTCCTTCACTTCATGAAAAAACCATTATCTATATGTTTCTTCATATAAATATTTTAAGAAAAAATTTATCACCTATTAAGGAGGGGTCATTATATATTTATAGGAAAAAGAACACCACTTTAACTCCAAAAATATAATTTATCCATCTATTCTACCACCTCACTAATCCAAATTACATGCTTCACATGATAACTCTGTGTGATCACCCACCACATGTCACAAAAACTTCACATGATCACCCAACACATGTCATAAGTGCTTCACATGACCATTTTACTTATCTTTGAGTTTTTCACATTATCCCATTGTGAGATCTAATTACAAACATGCATCCAATGACATTGTCTTCCAGCACTTCGTAAGATCCCATCGTACGATCCACTGATAATCATGTGCTTCTCATGTTCCCATAACAAGATCCAAATACAATCATGTGGAAAGTACCATTGTCTTCCAGTACTTCGCATGAACCTTCCATGAGAATTAAAAGATAATCATATAGTTGTGTGATTTCAAATGACCATGAGATACCTCTATTCCTTCTATCTTTTCTTGTTCAGTCACTTTGCATGATCACTTCATGAGATAAATCGACAATCATGTGTGCTTCACATGAAGTCACTGTGAGATCTTCTGAAAATTATGCGATTTATTCAATTTCTTCACATGATATCTCCATGATATCCTATGACAATCATGGAGTTCTTTGTGTGACTCCATCATGAGTTTAGTTTCGACATTCGTGCTCTATGATATTATTTTAGACATTCACGTTCCATGAGATCAGTTCCGATATTCATACTCCAAGAGATCAGTCCACATATTCATGCTCCATGAGATTATGAATTCACACTCTGTGAGATCAGTTCTAGAATTCATGCTCTATGCGAATTCACTACTCTCTCACAATTTGAGAATTCACTACTCTCACAATTTGATAACTCACTACTCTCTCAACTAAAGTGTACTCATTATTCCTTCATAAGATACCTTAGATGTTTTTAATCAACTTTTTTTACACTAAAACTGGTGTTTCATGAAGCTCTTCTTTCATCCTAATTATAAACTCTATAATGTACCACTTCCCTAGACCACTTATCAGTATCCATACTTGTATTTACCACTAAAAACTCAGGTGAACCTTCCTATATTATAGAGATTTTTGACTAGTAGTGCTAGTCTATGGTGGTACTATAGAGAGACTATAACTGCATATCAGAGTGAAAATAATAATGGAAATAGTAATAATCATGTATTTCCAGATAATAAAGTTGTAAATAATCATCAAAACAATTGAAAATAAATAAATACAACCCATGCTATATTAAATGAACAATATAAAAATGTTAAGAAGTTATATATAAATAAACAGGTAATATACAACACTATCTTAAAAAGAAAAAAATGTTATAACAAGAAATCCCACCAAAAATAGTATTGAGTCCTAGGTCAGTCCCAAGATCCCTAAATCCATCCTAGAAGTCCCAATCAAGAATTAGTCATAGGTTACTTTCCTTTTACCTATCCTATAGTCATGAATTTTTCTTGGGTTCCAAATGATGGCCTAAGAAGGGTGTGCATATAACTTAATAGGACACCACTAATGATGTCAATAATCATATCTAGTCTGAATAGTAAGAGCATGATGATGTGAAAAATAAAATGACAGATTGAAAAACAAACAAATAAGAAACCATTGACCCTTAAGTTCCAAGGTGACACATGAGGTCAATCATAACTTCTTCAGCCTAAGAGGTATGTCACTATCCATAGTAACTTAGGTAGGCCTAAACAGATATAAGGAGCACAACCTTGAAAATCCAACCAATAATAAAATTAAAATTTAAGGGGGGGGGGGGGTTATCATAGGAATTCAAACAAGTTTAATTAAATAGAATTCAAAAGGGATTTACTTAAGTCATTCCAACATGTTTCATCAAATATAATCCAAGGATTATTTTCATGAGACATTCTAACAAGTTTAACCAAATCGAATCCAAGGGGGATTTCCCCATGGCATTTTAAATGGTGTCATCAAATTGATTCCATGGAGGATTTCCCTAAGGCATTTAAAGAATGTTTCATAAATAGATTAAAAGGGGGATTTCCCCAATTAATTCCAATAATGTATCATTAAATAGAATCTAAGGGGGATTACCCTGTGGAATTCCAAGAATGTTTCATTAAATAAAATACAAGGGGGATTGCCCTGAGTCATTTCATTTAAAAATTTTATTTAATTAAAATTTTATATTTATCTCAATTAAATTTACCATGAGCATGGGATCATAGAGTATATCCTAGGAAATCCCAGTCACACAAGAAAACTACATTTCACATCTAAGGCACTTATAGGGTCACTAATTTAACTTACCAATTTATTTCCAAGGTCACGCACACCTTGAACGGTGGAAAAAGTTTTAGTTTGCACAAAAATGAGCCAATAATGTCTCATATAGGGGTTATATTTCATGATTTTGTGATAAAAAATATTTAATTATATTTTAGGTTGGGTGTGTTATATGTCGGAATGACCACACACCACACACACCAATAAAATGGAGATAATTTTAGGGAAAATATTTATAACAATCTAATTTATGCTTGTAGATGACTAATCATCTAGTATCGACCTTTGTTTTGAGCTAAACCAGTAGAAATAAGAAAATAAAATAATACCATGAAAATATATAATATTATATAAAAATAGAATATGAAAAATAGATAGTAAAATAAATTGATAAGTGATAAAGGTGGATTGATAACTTTATGTATAGGTCTAAAAAAAAGCTGATGGTGTTCGATTTAGTGGAGAAACAAGGGAGAACTATTCTTTAAAGGTAGAAAAACCAAGGGGGAGGACTAGTTTTTCATCTACACTGACTAGGAAGAACCCCCTTTTGTTTTTGTAAAACCCTTAATAATTAATTAATTAAACAAAATAAAAAAATATAAAAAATCATACAATAAGGTCGCATGACCTGAACACAATTTATGCCTTAAATAGATCATGGATGGGGGTTCCTCCTATTTTCTCACTAGTTTCATGGTGTAAAGTAGTTCTTCACAACATGGAAATGTTTTAGTCTACAACTGAGAGATATAAACCTAAATTTATTTTCCTTAAGCCTTCCCAATCCACTCTTAGTCCCCTAAACCTTCATAAATATGTGAAATACACATGTTTTCAGCAAAAAATAAAAGAATTCATACCTTTAAAAGGGTTAGGGTTTTACAACCTCCCCACCATATAACAGTTTTCCCATGAGATTCTCTTCTAGACCTCATCAATAATCTTTGAAAAAAAATTCATCCATTGGTCTCACATATCAGATTCATAATTCCATGTATCCTTCTAGACATATTTGTGCTACAACTTTACACACACTGATCACATAGCATTAAGTATTCATGTCCACCCATATACCACTATGTTAAACTGATTTTGTTTTGTAAACTCCAAATATAATAAAAAACTCACTTTACATTTGATTCAATTAGTTAATTTTTATCACTATTAAAAGGTAAAATTTCACTTGTTTTGGTGATTATGTTGTAGGTGGATGTGATTTGGAAATATCACATTAAAATTCAGGAAAAATGGGATAAACTATGCAAGATACCATGCATATATGTGGATTAAATACACACTATTTCTAATTAATACATTGAATTAGGATTAAAATAATTGGGTTTATGTAAAACCATGTGGGATGTAGGTCTTTAAAAGACCATGGAGCCCAATTCATACATCGTGAGGACCAAAATATGCCATCATTGAAGGGAATCTTCACTGTTTATAGTATCAAGGTCACTTCTGTAATCTGGTCATATATCAGGCTGTAGGCCTCCAATTAATGAAAAAAATTTAGGTGGATATATTTAATAGGAATGTAAAAACATAGTTTTTTCAAAAGTAAGATAATACTGTTTTTAATTCCAAATATATAATCCAACTACTTTTCATATTTTAGGGTTCCCAAAACCATTTTCCACATTTCATATAAATTAGAACCTTGTTTATCCCATTTTCAAGTTAAACTAGGGGTAAAGGTTCTAAAATTCTTGAGAGTTTAAGGGTCATTATCACCTCTTTGGAGGTTATATATTTCCATAAGATCATAGGGATATAAAGGATGAAGTCATAGTTCCACATGGGCTTTATCCTCCTCTCTATGGAGGAATAAATGGTGGGTAAACATTGGGAGGGATATACACACTTGAAGAGGGAGTTATGAAACATATTTTCTATTGGTTTGGTGTATTTTTTTGGTTTAAAGTTTTTATTTTAGAAGCCTCTTAACTTGTTTCAATGAATTTAATGTAAAAACTTTTTATTTCATGATCGATCAATGTGTAATTTTAAGTGAGTGAATTGTGTTGTTCTAATTGAACAACACAAGAATCCTCTTCTTTCCCAAAAATTTGATATTTTTGTGTTCTTTTTCAAACCTTGAAGAATTCATATATTCTGGAACTTGACTACAAGATTTTTATTTCAAGGTTTAGTCTTATGTACATCATTTTAGAGGAATTATGGAGAACTAGGATCTTGGTTAACCCTCAACCAAAGGATTACACCATAACTTAATAATCAATTAAGAAGAAGGGAGTTTTCAAGTGGTTTTGTATCTTACAAATTATTACATAATTATATTATATTTTTCAAAATCCACTTGTGTTGTAAATTGTTGAACTCTTTAATTAAGTTTTTTTTACTTAGGGAAGTTTTCAAAACAAACAATCTTATTTTTTTATAAAAAATTATTAAAAATTCACACTCTAAAATCATCAAAACTCCTTGATATAAAACAAGGTGTCTTACTTATACTATAAAAATATCTTAAAAACATAATCAATTTGATGTTCCATGATAACAAAATCAAATTTTAGTGTCATTGTTTTAGAACTTTGGTTCTTAGTATAGTTTTAAGATAAGTAATTTGAGTATTTTGTAATTATTTAATTATTTATCTCTTTAGTTTTTGCATATAAATAGTGTTCAATCCTCATTTGGTTTTTAAGTTATGTACATGAAACATTATACTCTAAGTGAACTAACACCATTTGAACTAGAAAAATAGAGGATCCTATATTCTTGACATCGAGACACACATGACGATCCTTTGAAGGAGGACATACCACACCTTGAGACTCTTCTAGACCGCTTGTGTTCTGAAACTAAAATAGAACCTAAACTTAACATGTATAACATGCCATGATATAACAAAACACTAAAATAAATTACTTCTTCTGATGTTGATATCCAACCTGCATATATTCAAGCACATGGAGAAGCACCAAACATTGAAATAAAATACAGTCTGATTAACCTATTACCAAAATTTCATGGACTTGTTGGATAAGATTGACACAATAATTTAAATGAATTCTATACTATATGTTCAATGTTAAAACCTAAAAATGTGGATGAAGAACTTATAAAACATATGGATTTTCCATTTTTTTAGGATACACTAGAAAACACTGACTATACTATTTTAATTCTCCAATTAGAGGTTGGATATAAATGAAATTCCTTTTTATTGAAAAATATTTCCCATCCTCTTGAACTAAAACAATAAGAAAATAAATTTATGGAATAAGACAATATAATGGGGAAACACTTCATGAATATTGGGAATATTTAAAAGGATTTTTTCATGTTATCCACACCTACAAATAAGCGAGAAAAATTTAATAAAATATTTTTATGAAGGTTTAATTACTATTGACCGAAATATGATCGATGCTGTTGTAGGTGGAGCTCTAGTGGAAAAGTCACTAATCACTATAAGTACCTTCATTGAGAACATGACACCAAACATGCAACAATTCAGTTCATGGTCCAGTATACCCATCAGGGGTGTCCATGAGGTGAAATGTTTTGAATTCAAGAAGAAGGTGTACATGAAGTTAAAAGAGGTAATTAAACTACTCTAAAAACTCGATCTTTCCCAAGGGAAATCCCAACCCACTCCTCTAATTCTTATTGGTATCTGTTCCACCAAAACCCACTATTCTGACAGATTCCCACAATTGAGAGAACCTTCTAAGATTTGTGAGACAATCTTCACAAGTTGTCCGTATAACCAAACTATTTGGAAAGAACCATATTATACATCCAACTTTGGATGGGAAGATGACCAATATTATAGGCAAGGTAGGTATTCTAACCAAACTCAATAAACATTTAACCATCTATGGTAGGGAATTCATCCTCCGTAACCACCAAAAAATCCTCAAACACCAAAAAGATATTTCCAAGAACCCCCCCCCCCCCCAAAAAAAAACTTGAACCAATCCTTGAGGTTATAATAAATAAAATGGTATCCCAAAACCTCCAGTTACAATAGAATATTCAATCAGAAATTCAAGATCTAAGGGATCAAGTTGGATAACTGGAAAACACCATCAGTGAGATAAAGATGTTGGATTCTGGAAAACTAACTTCCTAACCTATTTTCAATATAAAAGATAAAGTTAATGTGTGTTCCGTTACACTTTTTAGTGGTACAAATATTTCTCTTTCTAATGATTCTACATAATAGTTATATCCTCCTCTTAAAAAATCTTTTTTTTCAATCACCAAAATATTCCTATGCAGATAAAAAGGGAAAAAGTTAAAAAGGTTATCATTTAGGATTCCCATGATATATCCATTCCACTTACCTTTCCCAAAATAATCACTCTATCTAAGAAAACATTGATAATGAATTTGATAAAGATATCATGGATACATTTAAAATGGTGCAAGTTAACATTTCTCTCTTGGATACAGTTAAAAAAATTCCCCACTATGCCAAATTCCTTAAAGAGATTTATACCCATAGGAAAAAACTGAAGGAGAATGAGAGATTAAACCTTGTATGGAATTTATTAACCTAGATAAAACCAGTAATACTAACCAAATTAAATAATTCAAGAACATTTATAATACATTGAACCATAAGGGATACTTTATTTTCAGATATAATGCATGATTTGAGTTCTTTGATTAATGTGATGCCTCAATCAATGTATACTTATTTGAAGGTTAGAGATATTAAGCCAATAGAAATCATAGTATAACTTTCCAACTGAAAAAAACATATCCAATAGGAGTGATCGAGGAAATACTTTCATGAGTAAAGAATATCATATTCCCTAAAGACTTCTACATGTTTGAGATGGATAAAACCTAAACCCAAGGACACACTCCTCTCTTACTCGGGTGACCATTTCTTAAAATTAATGAGATGATCATCAATGTCCACAAATGAACATTTTACATGGATTTTAGGGGAGAAAATGTAAGTTTCATTATCCTTTTATGTAATGAAACACCTAGTTGAGGAGAATTATACTCTTCTTTTCTATTCTATGGAAGTGATTCCCATGAATTGTTTCATTCCAAATTATTATTCTGATCCCCTGTTTACTTTTTTATTATTTTTTTGATATTTTGGGTAAGGATTCATCATTATATTTTCGAATCAGTGTTTAAAAATTCCACACATGTAATTATATTGATGATTTATTACATATTGGTAGTTTTGAAACCATTGATGATTTATAATGACCATTGGAATTATCTTTCCCTCAAATGATAGAAACAATGAGCAGATAGATGGTAAAAAATAGGAGTATTACCACAAAATAATTGCCTTGTATTATCAACCCACAATATATTAGATTTAAACCACTTCTATGTAATTTAAAATATGAATTCCTTGAGGGGGATTTCCCCAATGAATTCAAAATCAAGGTGCCCATGTATTATCTTATGTAAGGCATGGTGAAAAGGACTAACCCTAAGAGTTAGGTAACCAAATCATGTTATTATATATAGCATCCCGTCTTTTATAACATAAACTTTCATTTCATTACACAGAACTGAGGATCTTTAAGGTTTAGTGTCTTGGAAACAAGGAACATAATACATGAAAATAACATAAAACATTCTTCTTAAACACTTGAAGGCTTCTCCTTAAGTTCATCCTAGGTTCATTACTGCATCTCATAACCTGGGGACATACATCAAAAGAAAGGGTGAGAAGAAGGCCCAGTAAGGGAAACAAGAGAAACATTTTACATGTGAACATGAGATACTTCAATAAGGACATGAAAAGAACTTTAAGGCATGAAAAATAAATCATGAGATACATCATAATAAAAATAACATTTTTCATAACTTGAAGATGTGGCTGCAACATTTAATATTGACAATCATTTCATTTCACCAAGGTCCATCCCCAAGGTGTCGTTAAAAATTACCAAGGTTATTCACCAAGGCGTCGTTAAAATGGTCATCTCTAGAGATTAAGTCTTTACCCAATGCATTGGAGCGCTATCAGGTCGCACCCTAAAATTTGACTTTATTATCATGTGAGCCACATATATCATCATCAATCATTTCATAAACAGCCCATATAGCATAAAATAAATGGGTTTCATTTCATAATCATAACGTTTTAAAAACTGCTTTAAAGACATGATCTTTATGTCACTTTAAACCCACGGAAAGGGGAAGTGGGTTTCATGTATGTAAATCCCAGAATTTAAAATAGGAAATTTTTATATATATGTGAATAACCTTGTAGAAATAAGAGCTTTGAGTATTCAATTTATAATATAAAATAATTTTGAGAAAAGAGAGAGGCATTTTGAGACGAAAATTCTGCAGCATAACGACTATGTTACAAGGTTTTAGAAGACATTTAAAAGAGAGGGAACATGGGTCACTCACTCATAAATGATCCATAAAACAGTAGGGGAACATAATATAAGGGATATGAATCATGGTAATGAAATTTTAAGGACATACCATTTGAAATGAAAAACATGGAAGTAAGACAAAAATAAGATTTCTCTTATAAAAATTTGGTAGCCTAACGGCGTCACTTAAACTTCAATAAAAAAATGATTTGACAAGATCAAATAGGGTCTCTCCTCATATGATCATAAGCGATCAGTATGATAGATATAGAGATCATACCCCAACATAATAAAAAGGAACTTGAAAGACTTGACATGAAAATAGAACTTGAAAAATGAGAAGGGTGAAAGAATCCCTTAAAAATTCGGCAGCCTAACGGCGTCACTTAAACTTTCATAAAATGAAATGATGAGAGTAAGAGGGGATATATCACCATATAAACATTAAAAGGGAAGTAAGAGGAATATAAAAGAACATCCTCTCACATAAGAACATGGAGCATAAAAGGAATGACATAAAAGAGATTACATGAAAAGAAAGAGAGAGGTCGGATCCCTTACCTTAAAACGTGACTCTTGAAACTCAAAGTTTTGGACCTTGAGGGCTTGGGGGCACCTTGGGAGGACTCCTTGGGAGGTAAGGAGACCAGAACTTCGTTGGGGGAGAGTTGGGAGTGAAAACTAAAGGAGGAAAGGGTGGGTATTTATAGGGAAAGTGAGGGGACAAGGCATTAATGGCCAAGGGACACCTCATTAGTGGTTTTGGAAAAACCATGGGCTTTCCCATGGTATTTTCCCATGGTATTGGCCACTTGGGACACCTCATACCTTATCTTACTATTCATAATTCGACCATATTGATTACATACTTAATACATCATTTAATGATGTCATTAAATACCCGTAACTTAAAAACTATACTTTCACTATTCATCAAAAATTCAACTTTCTCAGAAAAATCCCAAAATTTCACCTTAACCAAATATCAATGCTTTGATTTCAAAAATGAAATCCATTTTATAAATATTTTTAATTAAAATTTTAATTAAAAACACTATTCACTGAAAATTCATTTTTTTCAGAAAAAACCCCAAAAATTACCTTAACATAATATCGATGCTATGAGTTCAAAAATAAAGTCCTTTTTATAAAAATAATTTTCTAATTATTTTTAATTAAATTTTTAATTAAAAAACACTATTCATCTGGAAAAACTAATACTTGACTAATAATTTATGAAACCGTTATTTAGCCATTTTATTGAATCACATTACTTAATCTAGGTGTCTAAATTATATTAAAACTTTCTTTGAGTGAAATTACTAATCCATTTGGTCACATTACTAATCCTAAGCGTAAAATCACTATTCATAATTTACTATTCATAAAAATTTAAGTTGATCTTATTAGACTCCAAATTCCTTACTGAACACTTTTGTAGAAGACCATTTTTTGAAAATCATTACACATCATTAATTATTTAGGGTTTACATAAATGTTTTAAAATATCCCTTTTTCAAAAATTCATCAATAAAATATATCCTAAAATTATCTGGACAAAAGAAAATCCACAAACATCACTAAAAGAAGAGATCTCAATTTATTCACCCGAAAGGATTACACAAGGAAGCTAGGGTCTCGTCACATAGCCCCTTATAACACCGGCATAAGACCTAAGTGTAAGGTGTGCTATGGTGAGAGAATCTGAGGGAGGCTCAGATAACATTGCCCTAGTAGTAATCTCTACTAACTTGAACTTATCCCGTAGGCGTTTCCGTTCAAGCTTGACACGTTGGAGTTCGGCTTGGGCTTGGTCCAAAACGAAGCCCACAGATGCTACCTCCTTCCCAAGCTCTGATAAGTGGGCTTCATAAGGGTCGAGTCTACTGGATGAAGCCATCGACTCCTCTTTATGCATTAACCATTAACATCTTATTAAATCATTTAGAGTAAGTTAATATACTACTCAAAAAGATTGGGTCGTTACATTCTTCCCCCCTTAAGAAATTTCATCCCCGAAATTTATACTTGAGGCCTAGTCGAAAAGGTGAGGGTACTTTTGCTTCATTGTTTCCTCAGGCTCCCAAGTCGCTTCTTCATATTTATGATTCCTCCATAACACTTTCACAAGGTGGGTAGTCTTGTTTCGTAGGACCTTGTCTCTACGGTCCAAGATCTCTACTGGCTGCTCCTCATAAGAGAGGTCATGTTCCAGTTGTACCACCTCTGGGTTCAGTACATGTGAAGGGTCAGGTATGTACTTCCTCAAGAGAGATACATGGAAGACATCATGAACTTGAGCTAGGTTCGGTGGAAGTGCTAGACGATAGGCCACTGCTCCTATGCGATCAAGGATTTCATAGGGGCCAATGTACCTAGGGCTGAGCTTCCCTTTCTTCTCAAACCGCATGACTCTCTTCCATGGAGAAATTTGAAGGAAGACTTTGTCACCAACACCAAACTCCAAGTCCCTTCGACGATTGTCAGCATAGCTCTTCTGCCGACTCTGAGCAGCCTTTATGTGTTGTTGGATGGCATGAACCTGTTCTGTCATCTCTTGCACAAGATCAGGCCCAAGAAGCTTTCTCTCACCAGTTTCATCCCAACAAGTGGGAGTTCTACATCACTTTCCATACAGAGCTTCATAGGGTTCCATATGAATACTCGAATGGAATCTGTTGTTATAGGAGAACTCAACTAATGGGAGGTGTTGATCCCATCCACCTTTAAATTCCATTGAGCATAATCTCAGCATGTCTTCGAGTGTCTGAATAGTCCTTTCAGATTGGCCATCAGTTTGAGGATGATAGGCCGTACTAAAATTCAATTCAGTATTCAGAGCATGTTGAAGACTTCTCCAGAATTTTGATGTGAATCTTGGGTCACGATCAGACACGATGGATAGTGGTACCCCATGCAACCTTACCACTTCCTTCACTTATATCTTGGCAAGCTGATCCAGAGAGAAATCTTCCCGAATAGAGATAAAATGGGCCGTCTTGGTGAGGCGTTCCACAATAACCCATATCGCATTGTTTCCTTTGGATGTTTTCGGGAGGCCAGTTACAAAGTCCATAGTGATATTATCCCACTTCCATACTGGTATGGGTAGCGGTTGTAATACCCCCTTAGGAAGTTGTCATTCTGCCTTTACTTGATGACACACCAGGCACCTTTTAGTGTAATCAGCAATCTCCCTCTTCATGTTATCCCAACAATAATGATCACGAAGGTCTCTATACATCTTAGTGCTTTCCGGATGTATAGAGAAAGTAGAGCTATGAGATTCATCCATCAGTTCTTTCTTTATCTCCGGAATAGATGGAACACATAGTCTTGTACGAAATTTCAATACACCTTCTTGATCAATATTGAAATCAGGGAACTTCCCATCTTTTACAGCCTCCAACTTCTCCTGCAACAAAGGATATTCTTTTTGAGCCTTCTTGATCTTCTCTAGTAATGAAGGTTGAGAAATCATTTGGGATAGGGTTGATGATTTCCCTTTCCTTATAATTCCCATGTCCAGTTTTACTAGATATTTAATCAAGGGATCTCCTAGGATCCTCATTGTTGCCAGAACAATAGGATCTTTCCTGCTTAATGCATCCGCAACCTTGTTTGCTCTTCCAGGGTGATAATGAATTGAACAATCATAGTCTTTAATAAGATCCAACCATCTCCTTTGTCTCATGTTCAATTCTTTCTGTGTGAAAATATACTTTAGACTTTGGTGGTCAGTGTATATATCACATTTCTCCCCATAAAGATAGTGCCTCCATATCTTTAGAGCAAAAACAACTGCCGCCAGCTCTAGATCATGCGTAGGATAATTCTGCTCATGAATCTTCAACTGTCGAGATGCATAAGCAATTACCTTGTCATTTTGCATGAGGACTCACCCAAGCCCTTTCAGAGATGCATCGCTAAAAATAACGAATCCTTCTCCGATAGAGGGTAGTATTAACACAGGTGTAGTAACCAATCTCTTCTTCAGCTCTTGGAAACTTTCCGAACATTCTTTTGTCCAGATGAACTTAACCCCTTTTCGAGTCAACTTGGTTAGTGAATTAGAAATCCATGAAAAGTTTTTCACAAACCTCCTATAATATCCCGCTAAACCAAGGAAACTATGAATCTCAGTTACTGTTGTGGGTTGAGGCCACTCCTCCACAACCATTGTCTTTGCAGGGTCAACCGAGATTCCTTCATTGGTTACGATGTGTCCCAAGAAAGCCACTTGTTGTAACCAAAACTCACACTTGCTGAACTTCCCAAAGAGCCTCTCCTTCCGCAGAGTTTTCAATATAACCCTTATATGATCTTCATGCTCCTCAAGACTTTTTGAATATATCAAAATATCATCAATAAAAACTACCACAAAGTTATCAAGGTAGTACTTAAAGACTCTATTCATCAAATCCATGAAAATAGTAGGAGCATTAGTCAAGATGAAGGGCATAACAGTAAACTCATAATGCCCATATCTTGATCGGAAGGCAGTCTTTGGAATATCTTCCTTCTTCACCCTCAGTTGATGATAACCAGATCGAAGGTCAATCTTAGAGAAGAATTGAGCCCCGCGAAGTTGGTCAAATAAATCATCAATTCTTGTAAGAGGATATCTGTTCTTCACTGTGATCCCGTTCAGTTCTCTATAATCAATGCATAGCCGCATTGATCCATCCTTCTTCTTTACAAAGAGAACTGGTGCTCCCCAAGGAGACATACTCGGTCGGATAAACCCCTTCTCCAACAAGTCTTGGAGTTGTTTCTTTAACTCTTCTAGCTCCACATTTTCCATTCTATACGGAGTCTTTGATATTGGTTGAGACCCAGGTACGAGTTCAATGGATAACTCTACCTCTCTTTCTGGGGGAGGTCCAGGTAACTCCTCAGGAAACACATCCATGTATTCCTGAACAATCGGAACATCTTCTATTTGTATGCTCCCTTTTCCTTGTTCATTATCACCGATTATCTCCATAAAGAAAGCTATAGGAGGTGCTTCTAGATAGGGATCAGTTCGGGATATCTATCCTCGGAAGATAACTGTAGGTCGTTCATTCAAGACTACTGAGATTTCCTTACTTCTGCTTTTGATCTTAGCATTATACTTTGAGACCCAGTCCATCCCTAGTATAATTTCGAATTACATCATGGGAATGACTACTAGATTTGTGATAAGATTGTGCTCACCAAAGTAAACACTAGAGTCTCTAAATACTGTTGATGCAAGGATAACCCCACTTGGAGTCTTGACTGACAACTCTACCTCTAGCAGTTCGGGGATTGATTCTATATTCCTTGCAAACTTGGAGGAAATAAAGGAATGCGTAGAACCAGAATCAAATAAAGTACTTGCTAGTTTTGAGAGGACAACAAGAGTACCTGCTACCACATCGTTCGGAACTTCAACTTCAGTTGTTGTGATAGCGAAAGCACGACCTTTCTCCCTTGTCCTCTGCTGAGGTTGATGGTGATTCCCCTCCACCGCCCTCAGATTTGGACATTGATTAGAAAAGTGCCCAAGCTGTCCACACTTGAAGCATGTGACTTCGGGTAGGGCCAGAACCATCTTTCCTCTGTCGTTAGTGTTGGGAAGCTGAGGCTTCACCTCACTATGATAATTTCGAGCAATATGGCCTCCTCTTCCACACTTGTAGCACTTTCCACTTCCGTTCAAGCAGTTCCCCAGATGATTCTTCCCACATTTATTGCATGTGGTAAGTTGAATTTGCTTTCCACCTCTTCCCTAATCAAAAGACTTCCCTAAACTGGGCTCCAACGATCTCTTCTTTTCATTTGGTTTATGAGACCACTGTGTCTCACCAAACTCCATCTTGACTTTCATAGCACTTCTAACTATTTCTTCATAGCTATCATAGTCCCTGTTGGCTAGATTCTTCCGCAGATGAGGTCGTAGTCCACCAAAGAATCTATCAACCTTTCCATTAGGGTCCATGACAAAGCTTGAGGTATAACGGGAAAGCCTTGTGAAGTTCATCCCATAGCTTCCGATAGATTCGTTCTCCTTCAGCTTCAGCTCGAGAAACTCTTTCTCCATTCTCGTTCTCATGGAACGAGGGAAATACTTGTTAAAGAAAATTCCCCGAAATTCTTCCCACTCCATAGCTTCCATCTCTCCTCGTGGCTTCGTGTTTTTGATCAGTGACCACCACTAATCAGCTTCTCCCTCTAGGCGGTAAACAACAAGGGTGACTTTTTCTTATTCCGAACAATGAAGTACAGAAAATATCTTATCAATGGAGCTTTTCCATTGTTCCGCAACCAATGGGTCAGTAGATCCACTGAATGTTGGCGGTCGTTGACGCATGAAGGACTCAACAGAGTGTTGTTCCTTTCGTGGTGAGTTCGGGCTCTCAGCTTGATTCAAGTTATTACTCATAACTTGAGTCAGTTGGTTCATCATTCGCATGAATGTTTCCATTCCGGCTTCCATCGGAGGGCCGTCAGCACATGGTGCATTGCGGTCACCATCAGCACGGTTCCTCCTATTGACCGCCATTTTCTAAAAGAATAAAACCTTAGTAAGAAACTTATTTCATTTATGAATCTTTTAACTAAGACTTCATTCTTAGACAATTACACTTTTCTATAATTCCTTCATAATGATTCATAAAAATCTTGTGATTAACCAAACATATCCCCCGGGAGTGTCGTAACCAAGAGTGCAGTAAGGCCCGTTATCGTGCACCAGTTCCCGTTCGAGTCTATCTCAAAGCGGTGTTTTCGGGTTTTAGCCCTATGTACATCTGTGCCAGAGCCGCCTCTACCTGCTCGTATCCAGACAGGGATGCATTTGTTTGATAAACCACTTACTCAATACTTACCAAAATACCAGGAAGTTTTCCTATATTTAAACTTTTTTATAGGGTTCTTCCTAAAGTTTTTATATCCTAATTTCCACAAATAACTAAACCATCCTTTGATACCAACTATAGCATCCCGTATTTTATAACATAAACTTTCATTTCATTACACGGAACAGAGGATCTTTAAGGTTTAGTGTCTTGGAAACAAGGAACATAATACATAAAAATAACATAAAACATTCTTCTTAAACACTTGAAGGCTTATCCTTAAGTTCATACTAGGTTCATTACTGCATCTCATAACCTGGGGACATACATCAAAATAAAGGGTGAGCAGAAGGCCCAGTAAGGGAAACAAGAGAAACATTTTACATGTGACATGAGATACTTCAATAAGGACATGAAAATAACTTTAAGGCATGAAAAAGAAATCATGAGATACATCATAATAAAAATAACATTTTTCATAACTTTAAGATGTGGCTGCAACATTTAATATTGACAATCGTTTCGTTTCACCAAGGTCCATCCCCAAGGTGTCGTTAAAAATTACCAAGGTTATTCACCAAGGCATCGTTAAAATGGTCATCTCTAGAGATTAAGTCTTTACCCAATGCATTGGAGCGCTATCAGGGAACACCCTTAAATTTTCATTTATTATCATGTGATCCACATATATAATCATCAATCATTTCATAAACAACCCATATAGCATAAAAGAAATGGGTTTCATTTCATAATCATAACGTTTTAAAAACTGCTTTAAAGACATGATCTTTATGTCACTTTAAACCCACGGAAAGGGGAAGTGGGTTTCATGTATGTAAATCCCAGAATTTAAAATAGGACATTTTGATATATATGTTAATACCCTTGTAGAAATAAGATCTTTGAGTTTTCACTTTATAACATAAAATAATTTTGAGAAAAGAGAGAGGCATTTTGAGACGAAAATTCTGCAGCATAACGACTATGTTACAAGGTTTTAGAAGACATTTAAAAGAGAGGGAACATGGGTCAATCACTCATAAATGATCCATAAAACAGTAGGGGAACAGAATATAAGGGATATGAATCATGGTAATGAAATTTTAAGGACATACCATTTGAAATGAAAAACATGGAAGTAAGAGAAAAATAAGATTTCTCTTATAAAAGTTTGGCAGCCTAACGACATCACTTAAACTTCAATAAAAAAATGATTTGAAAAGATAAAATAGGGTATCTCCTCATATGATCATAAGAGATAAGTATAATATATATAGAGATCATACCCCAACATAATAAAAAGGAACTTGAAAGACTTGACATGAAAATAGAACTTGAAAAATGAGAAGGGTGAAAGAATCCCTTAAAAATTCGGCAGCCTAACGACGTCACTTAAACTTTCATAAAACGAAATGATGAGAGTAAGAGGGGATATATCACCATATAAAAATTAAAAGGGAATTAAGATGAATATAAAAGAACATCCTCTCACATAAGAACATGGATCATAAAAGGAATGACATAAAAGAGATTACATGAAAAGAAAGAGAGAGGTCGGATCCCTTACCTTAAAATGTGACTCTTGAAACTCAAAGTTTTGGACCTTGAGGGCTTGGGGGAACCTTGGGAGGACTCCTTGGGAGGTAAGGAGACCAGAAATTCGTTGGGGAGAGTTGGTAGTGAAAACTAAAGGAGGAAAGGGCGGGTATTTATAGGGAAAGTGAGGGGACAAGGCATTAATGGCCAAAGGACACCTCATTAGTGGTTTTGGCAAAACCATGGGCTTGCCCATGGTATTTGCCCATGGTATTGGCCACTTGGGACACCTAATACCTTATCTTACTATTCATAATTCGAACATATTGATTACATACTTAATACATCATTTAATGATGTCATTAAATACCCGTAACTTAAAAACTATACTTTCACTATTCATCGAAAATTCAACTTTCTCAGAAAAATCCCAAAATTTCACCTTAACCAAATATCAATGCTTTGATTTCAAAAATGAAATCCATTTTATAAAAATAATTCTCTAAATATTTTTAATTAAATTTTTAATTAAAAACACTATTCACCGAAAATTCATTTTTTTCATAAAAACCCCCAAAAATTACCTTAACATAATATCGATGCTTTGAGTTCAAAAATAAAGTCCTTTTTATAAAAATAATTTTCTAATAATTTTTAATTAAATTTTTAATTAAAAAACACTATTCATCCAGAAAAACTAATACTTGACTAATAATTTATGAAACCGTTATTTACCCATTTTATTGATTCACATTACTTAATCTAGGTGTCTAAATTATATTAAAACTTTCTTTGAGTGAAATTACTAATAAATTTGGTCACATTACTAATCCTAAGGGTAAAATCACTATTCATAATTTACTATTCATCAAAATTTAATTTGATCTTATTAGACTCCAAATTCCTTACTGAACACTTTTGTAGAAGACCATTTTTTGAAAATTATTACACATCATTAATTATTTAGGGTTTACATAAATGTTTTAAAATATCTCTTTTTCAAAAATTCATCAATAATATATATCCTAAAATTATCTGGACAAAAGAAAATCCACAAACATCACTAAAAGAAGAGATCTCAATTTATTCACCCAAAAGGATTACACAAGGAAGCTAGGGTCTCGTCACATAGCCCCTTATAACACCGGCATAAGACCTAAGTGTAAGGTGTGCTATGGTGAGAGAATCTGAGGGAGGCTCAGATAACATTTCCCTAGTAGTAATCTCTACTAACTTGAACTTCTCCCGTAGGCGTTTCCGTTCAAGCTTGACACGCTGGAGTTCGGCTTGGGCTTGGTCCAAAGCGAAGCCCACAGATGCTACCTCCTTCCTAAGCTCTGATAAGTGGGCTTCATAAGGGTCGAGTCTACTGGATGAAGCCATCGACTCCTCTTTCTGAATTAACCATTAACATCTTATTAAATCATTAATAGTAAGTTAATATACTACTCAAAAATATTGGGTCGTTACATTATATCTAGGTTAAACTGAGGTGGGAAACCCTAAGAGTTAGGATACCAGAGTAATAGTGTGGATTTTATTTATATAATGGATTAGATAAATAGTTTCAAGCTCGATCTTCCATGATTTATATGTGATATGATTGGAATAATTACATACCTAAATAACAAAGTGATAAGAGAAACGTTATTGTCCCCAAGAAAGGTAAATACCTTGGGGGGGGGGGTGGATTAGGGTATATTGATTTCCTTAAATGAACCTTACTAGTGATTTTTTACACAATAATTTGGAACACCTCTCTCACTCACAATAGTTTTGAAGTAGTAAAGTAGATAAAGAGGGTCACAAACAAATTTTTACTTGGTTTACTTACACTATGATTATCCAAGGAGTATAAAAAAATGATGTGATGATATACTAAAATCACTAAGCACACTTTCTTGTTTACAATGTTAAAATTAGACTCACAATATACTTAATTTACAACCAATCACCTTCATAATTCATTACTCTCTCACAATTTGAGAATTCACTACTCTCTCACAATTTGAGAACTCACTACTCTCTCAACTAAACTGTACTCATTATTCCTTCATAAGATACCTTAGATGTTTTTAATCAACTTTTTTTACACCAAAAATGGTGTTTCATGAAGCTCTTCTTTCATCCTAATTATAAAATCTATAAAGTACCACTTCCCTAGACCACTTATCAATATCCATACTGGTATTTACTACTGAAACCTCAGGTGAACCTTCCTATATTCTATAGCTTTTTGACTAGTATTTATGGTCTATGGTGGTACTATGGAGAGACTATAACTGCATATCATAGTGAAAATAACAATGGGAATAGTAATAATCATGTATATCTAGATAATAAAGTAGTAAATAATCATCAAAACAAGTGAAAATAAATAACTACAACCCATGCTATATTAAATGAACAATATAAAAATTTTAAGAAGTTATATATCAAAAAATTGGTAATATACAACACTATCTTAAAAAGAAAAAATGTTATAACAAGAAATCCCACCAAAAATAGTATTGAGTCCTAGGTCAGTCCCAAGCTCCCTAGATCCATCCGAGAAGTCCCAATCAATAATTAGTCATAGGTTACTTTCCTTTTCCCTATCATATAGTCATGAAGTTTTCTTGGGTTCCAAATGATGGCCTAAGAAGGCTGTGAATATAACTTAATAGGACACCACTAATGATGTCTACAATCATATCTAGTCCGAATATTATGTGCATGATGATGTGAAAAATAAAATGACAGATTGAAAAACAAATAAATAAGAAACCATTGGCCCTCAAGTTCCAAGATGACACATGAGGTCAATCATAACTTCTTCAGCCTAAGGTGGATGTCTCTATCCATAGTAACTTAGGTAGGCCTAAACAGATATAAGGAGCAAAACCTTGACAATCCAACCAATAATAAATTAGAATTTAAGGGGGGGGGGGGTTCTCATAGGAATTAAAACAAGTTTCATTAAATAGAATTCACAAGGGATTTCCTTAAGTCATTCCAACATGTTCCATCAAATAGAATCCAAGGATTATTTTCATGAGACATTCTAACAAGTTTAACCAAATCGAATCCAAGGGGGATTTCCCCAAGGCATTCTAAATAGTGTCATCAAATTGATTCCATGGGGGATTTACCTAAGGCATTTCAATAAAGTTTCATAAATATATTAAATGGGATATTTCCCCAATGAATTCCAATAAAGTTTCATTAAATTGAATCTAAGGGGGATTACCCTGTGGAATTCCAAGAATGTGTCATTAAATAAAATACAAGGGGGATTGCTCGGAGTCATTTCATTTACAAATTTTATTGAATTAAAATTTTATATTTATCTCAATTAAATTTACCATGAGCATTGGATCATAGAGTATATCCTAGGAAATCCTAGTCACCCAAGAAAACTACATTTCACATCTAAGGCACCTATAGGGTCACTTCTTTAACTTACCAATTTACTTCCAAGGTCACGCACACCTCGAACGGTGGAAAAAGTTTTGGTTTGCACAAAAAAGAGCCAATAATGTCCCATTAGGGGTTATATTTCATGATTTAGGGATAAAAAATATTTAGTTATATTTTAGGTTGAGTGTGTTGTATGTTGGATTGACCACACACCAATAAAATAGAGATACTTTTAGGGAAAATATTTAGAAAAATGTACTTTATGCTTGTAGATGACTAATCATCTAGTATCGACCTTTGTTTTGAGCTAAACTAGTAGAAATAAGAAAATAAAATAATACCCTGAAAATATATAATATTAGATAAAAATATAATAAGACAAATAGACAAAAAAATAAACTGATAAGTGATGAAGGTGGATTGATAAATTTACATATAGCTCCCAAAAAAAGTTGATGGTGTTCGATTTGTTTGAGAAACAAGGGAGAACTATTCTTTAAAGGTATAAAAACCAAGGGGGATGAGTAGTTTTTCATCCACACTGACTAGGAAGAACCCCCTTTTGTTTTTGTAAAACCCTTAATAATTAATTAATTAACCTAAATAGAAAAATTTAAAAATCATACAACAAGGTCGCATGACCTGAACATAGTTTATACCTTGAATAGATCATGGATGGGGGTTCCTCCTCTTTGCTCACTAGTTTCATGGTGTAAATTAATTCTTCACAACGTGGAAATTTTGTAGTCTACAACTGAGAGATATAAACCTGAATTTATTTCCTTGAAGCCTTCCCAATCCACTCTTAGTCCCCTAAAACTTCATAAATAGGTAAAATACACATGTTTTCAGAAAAAAATAAAAGAATTCATACCTTGAAAAGTGTTTGGGTTTTACAACCTCTACACCATATAATAGTTTTCCCATGAGATTCTCTTCCAGACCTCATCGATACTCTTTGAAAAAAAAATCATCCATTGGTCTCACATATCAGATTCCTAATTCCATGTATCCTCTTAGATATATTTGTGCTACAACTTTACACACAATGATCACATAGCGATTTAGTATTCATTTCCACTCATATACCACTATGTTAAACTGATTTTGTTTTGTAAACTCCAACTATAATAAAAATTTCAATTTACATTTGATAAAATTAGTTAATTTTTATCACTATTAAAAGGTAAAATTTCACTTGTTTTGGGGATTATGTTGTAGGTGGATGTGATTTGGAGAGCTCACATTGAAATTCAGGTAAAATTGGCTAAAATGTGCAAGATACCAAGAATATATGTGGATTAAATACACACTGTTTCTAATTCATACATCCAATTAGGATTAAAATAATTGGGATTATGTAAAACCATGTGGGATGTAGGTATTTAAAAGAACATGGAGCCCAATTCATACATCGTGAGGACCAAAATATGCCATAATTGGAGGGAATCTTTACTATTTATAGTATCAAGGTCACTTTTGTAATTTGGTCATATATCGGGATGTAGGCCTCCAATTAATGAAAGAAATTTAGGTGGATATATTCAATAGGCATGTAAAAACATTATAGTTTTTTAAAAAGTAAGATAATACTATCTGTAATTCCAAATATATACTCCAACTAATTTTTATGTTTTAGGGTTCCAAAAACCATTTTCCACATTTCATATAAATTGGATCCTTGTGTATCCCATTTTCAAGTTAAACTAGGGGGAAATGTTCTAAAAATTTTGAGAGTCTAAGGGTTATTATCACCTCTTTGGAGGTTCTAGAGTTCCCTAATCTCATAGGAAGATAAAGGATGAAGTCATAGTTCCACACGAGCTTTCTCCTCCTCTCGATGGAGGAATAAATGCTGGGTAAACATTGGGAGGGAGATACACACTTGAAGTGGGAGTTATGAAACATATTTTCTATTAGTTTGGTGTATTTTTTTGGTTTAAAGTTGTTATTTTAGAATCCTATTAACTTGTTTCAATGAATTTAATGGAAACACTTTTTATTTCAAGATCGATCAATGTGTATTTTTAAGTGCGTGAATTGTGTTGTTCTAATTGAACAACACAAGAATCCTCTTATTTCCCAAAAATTTGAGATTTTTGTGTTCTTTTTCAAACCTTCAAGAATGCATATACACTGGAACTTGACTACAAGATTTTTATTTCAAGGTTTAGTCCTATGTACATCATTTTAGAGGCATTATGGGGAACTTGGATCTTGGTTAACCCTCAACCAAAGGATTACACCATAACGTAATAATCAATTAAGAAGAAGGGAGTTTTCAAGTGGTTGTGTAACTTAAAAATTATTACATAGTATATTATATTTTTCAAAATCCACTTGTGTTGTAAACTATTAAGCTCTTTAATTAAGTTTTTTCTACTTGGGGAAGTTTTCAAAACAAACAATCTTATTTTTTTATAAAAAATTATTAAAAATTCACACTCTAAAATCATTAAAACTCCTTGATATACAACTAGGAGTCTTCTCTATACTATAAAAATATCTTAAAAACATAATAAATTTGATGTTTCATGATAACACAATCAAATCTTAGTGTCATTTTTTAGAACTTTGGTTTTTAGTATTGTTTTTTGATAAGTAATTTGCATATTTTGTAATTATTTAATTATTTCTATCTTCAGTATTTGTATATAAATAGTGTTCAAACCTCCTTTTGTTTTTAGGTTATGTATATGACACATTATACTCCAAGTGAACTAACACCATTTGAACTAGAAAAATAGAGGATCCTATATTAGTAACATTGATACACACATGACGATCCTTTGAAGGAGGAAATACCATACCTTGAGACTCTTCTAGACCCCTTGTCTTTTGAAACTAAAATAGAACCTAAACTTAACATGTATAACATTCCATGAAATAACCAAACACTAAAATAAATAACTTCTTCTGATGTTGATATCCAACCTGCATATATTCAAGCACATGGAGAAGCACCAAACTTTGAACTAAAATACAGTCTAATTAACCTATTACCAAAATTTCATAGACTTATTGGATAAGATTGACATAATAATTTAAATGAATTCTATACTATATTTTCAATGTTAAAACCTGAAAATGTGGATGAAGAACTTGTAAAACATATGGATTTTCAATTTTTTTAGGATATACTGGAAAAGACTGACTATACTATTTTAACTCTCCAATTAGAGGTTGGATATAAATGAAATTCCTTTATATTGAAAAATATTTCCCATCCTATTGAACTAAAACAATAAGAAAATAAATTAATGGAATAAAACAATCTAATGGGGAAACACTTCATTAATATTGGGAATATTTAAAAGGATTTTTTCATGTTATCCACACATCGAAATAAGCGAGAAGAATTTAATAAAATATTTTTATGAAGGTTTAATTACTATTGACCAAAATATGATTTATGCTGTTGTAGGTGGAGATCTATTGGAAAATCCACTAATCATTATAAAGACCTTCATTGAGAACATGACACCAAACATTCAACAATTCAGTTCATGGTCCAGTATACCCATCAGGGGTGTCCATGAGGTGAAATATTTTGAATTCAAGAAGAAGGCGGACATGAAGTTAAAAGAGGTAATTAAACTACTCTAAAAACTTGATCTTTCCCAAGGGAAATCCCAACCTACTCCTATAATTAATTTTGGCATCTTTTACACCAAAACCCACTATTCTGACTGATTCCCAAAATTGAGAGAACCTTCTAATATTTACGAGACAATATTCACAAGTTGTCCGTATAACCAACCTATTTGGAAATAACCATACTATACATCCAACTTTGGATGGGAAGATAACCAAGATTATAGGAAAGGTAGGTATCCTAAACAACCTCAGTAAACATGTAACCACCTATGGTAGGGAATTCATCCTCCACAACCACCCAAAAATCCTCAACCACCACAAAGATATTTCCAAGAACCCCCCCCCCCCCCCAAAAAAAAAAACCTGAACCAATCCTTGAGGTTATACTAACTAAAATTGTATCCCAAAACCTCCAGTTCCAATAGAATATTCAATCAGAAATTCAAGATCTAAGGGATCAAGTGGGACAACTGGAAAACACCATCAGTGAGATAAAGATGTTGGATTCTAGAAAACTACCTTCCTAACCCATTTTCAATATAAAAGATAAAGGTAATGTGTTTTCCATTAAACTTTTTAGTGGTATATATATTTCTCCTTACAATGATTCTACATAATAGGTATATCTTCCTCTTAAAAAATATTTTTTTTCAATCACCAAAAGATTCCTATGAATATAAAAAGGGAAAAAGGTAAAAAGGTTATCATTTAGGATTCCCATGATATATCCATTCCAATTAATTTTTCCAAAATAATCACTCTATCTAAGAAAAAATTGATAATGAAATTGATAAAGATATCATGGATACATTTAAAATGGTACAAGTTAACATTCCTCTCTTGGATACAGTTAAAAAAATTCCCCACTATGCCAAATTCCTTAAAGAGATTGGTACCCATAGAAAACAACTGAAAGGGGATGAGAGATTAAAACTTGTATGGAATTTCTTATCCTAGATAAAACTAGTAATACTAACCAAATGAGATAATTCAAGTACATTTACAATACATTGAACCATAAGGGATACTTTATTTTCAGATACAATGCATGATTTGAGTGCTTTGATTAATGTGATGTCTCAATCAATGTATATTTATTTGTAGGTTAGAGAGATTAAACCAATAGAAATCATAGTAAAAATTTCCAACAAAAAAAAACATATCCAATAGGAGTGATCGAGGAAATCCTTTCATGAGTAAAGAATATCATACTCCCTATAGAATTCTACATGCTTGAGATTTATAAAACCTAAACCCAAGGACACACTCCTCTCTTTCTCAGGTGAACATTTCTTAAAATGAATGAGACAATCATCAATGTCCACAAAGGAACAATTTCCATGGATTTTAGGGGAGAAAATGTAAGTTTCATTATCCTTTTATGTAATGAAATACCTAGTTGAGGAGAATTCTACTCTTCTTTTCTATTATATAGAAGTGATTCCCATGAATTGTTTCATTCCAAATTCTTATTCTGATCCCTTATTTACTTTTTTATCATGTTTTTTATATTTTGGGTGAGGATTCATCATTGTATTTTTGAATCGGTGTTAAAAAATTCCACACATGTAAGTATATTGATGATTTATTACATATTGGGAGTTTTGAAACCATTGATGATTATATAATGACCATTGGAATTATCTTTCCCTCAAAGGAGAGAAAAAATTAGCAGATAGATGGTACAAAATAAGATTATTCCCACAAAATCATTGCCTTGTATTATCAACCCACAATATATTAGATTGAAACCACTTCTATGTAATTTAAAATATGAATTCCTTGATGGTGTCAACCAATTAACAATGATTATTACTAATAAACTCTCTCAAGAGAGTTAAATACAATTATTTGACCTTTTAAGAGAGTGTAAAAAGGTAATTGGATGGAAATTAGCTAATATCCCTAAAATTATCCCATCTATATGCATGTATAGAATTTTCCTTAGGGATAAGTATAAACCAATAAGGCAACCAAAACTCCGACTAAACCCCACCCTCCTTGACATTTCTAAAAATGAGGTAAGAAAACTATTAGTAGTTGGGATCATATATCCCATCTTTGATAGTAAATGGGTTAGTCTAATAATTTTTTTCCACAAAACACTGGTCTTATGGTTGTTTATAATGAGCATAATGAATTGGTTCCAACTAGAGTGCATAATAGCTGGAGAGTTTACATAAACCACTTAAATCTTAACCATTTCACTCAGAAGAACCATATTCCATTTCCATTTATTGACCAAATGTTGGAAAGCTTGGTGGGTAAGTCTCAATACTATTTCCTTGATGGCTTCTCTAGATACCTCCATATTCATATAACCCTTAAGGATCAGGAAAAATGATAATTACATGTCCATTTGGTATATTTGCATATAGAAGGATTCCTTTCAGCCTATGTAATGCTCTGGTTACTTTATAGCATTTCTTGGTTAGTATTTTCTCAGATTAACTAGAGTATTTCATGGAGACCTTCATAGATGAATTCACTCTTCATAGTTCCTCCTTTGATGAATGTTTTTTGACCTCCATTCTGTTCTCTGTTGATGCATTTAAAAAATATTATTTTAAATTGTAAAAAATGTCAATTTGTAGTGAAACAAGGCATATTTATTAGGCATGTTATTTAGAGTAAGATAATTTATGTTGATAAATCAAAAATTGAAATAATTTCAGCCCTTCCATTTACTAAATATGTTCATGAGGTGGGATATTTTTAGAGTCATGCTGGTTTTTACCATCGATACAATAAAGACTTTAGTAAGATCACACTTCCCATTTCTTGATTATTAAAAAACATTCTGAATTTTTTTGATATAAATTTTGAGAATGAATTTAATTCACTAAAGAGGAGTCTCACATCACCTCCCAACATCTAACCACCAAGATGGGATCTCCCCTTCAAACTTATTTGCAATGCATCTAACTTTTTAGTTGGGACCGTTTTATCATAAAGGGTTGAGAGGGATCCTCATGTCATTACATATGCCTCACATAACCTTGAACGTACCCAAGAAAGCTACATGGCCATTGAAAAATAACTTTTTTTTATCGTGCTTTCCTTGGACACACTACGAGAAAAGTCAGCATTTACGACGGTCCGTTTGCAATAGGTTAGTGTCCCATCACAAATAGTCCATTAGAAAGGTTTTTTGCGATGAAAAAACCAGCCCGTTGCAAATAATTAGGTTTTTGTGATGGGGCGATGGTTCTCGTCACAAAAGGTTTGGCGCGACATGCGCACCAAAACGTGGGAAATGGTATTTGTGATGGGCTATAGTAGACCGTCGCAAATACCCTGTGGAGTTTTAGTAATTGCAACGAGATATAAATCATGTCGCAAAAAATATGTTGGCAGGTAGTCTTTTGCGACAAACATCGTCTCAAAAGACTTTTTAATCATTGGGTATTTACGACGGGTCACGTCGCAAATGGTATTATTTGCGACGACAATATCATCACAAATACACCCTTCACAACTAATCTAATATATATATACCCCTCCCGTTTTTCCTCTTTCCACTCAATTCTCTACTCTCCACTCTCTCTCTAGTGGAAAGTTTTCTCTCAAAATTTTTCATAGTTTAAAATTTTAATTATGGGCATTATTCACAACTCATATAATTTGAAAGCTTCAATTTTAAGATATTTATATATTTATTTTATTTTTTACTTAATTCATTTTATTTTATTTTGTTTATAATTATTGTTAATTAGTGGCAGTTAAATTAAATTAGAGTTAGATAGTTTTATTTATCATTGTTTATGTTTATTTTCACAAATAATTAAGTGTGATTAGTATGAATTAGTATGAATTATTAGTTATTATATTAATTAGTAATAATTAGTATTAAATTATAATAATTAGTATTAAATTGTAATAATTCGTAATAAATTGTAATAATTAGTAATAAATTATAATAATTCATAATAAATTGTAATAATTTGAAATAAATTGTAATAATTAGTAATAAATTGTCATAATTAGTGATAAATTGTAATAATTAGCAATAAATTGTTACAATTGGTAAAAAATTGTAATAATTAGTAATAATTTATAATAATTAGTAAAAAATTATAATATTTAGTAATAAATTTTAATAATTAGTAATAAATTATAATAATTAATAATAATTAGTAAGAAATTTTAATAATTAGTAATAAATTCTAATAATTAGTAAAAAATTGTAATAATTAGTAATAAATTGTAATAATTAGTAATAAATTGTAACAATTAGGAATAAATTGTAACAATTAGTAATAAATTGCTATAAATTCTAATAATTAGTAATATATTGAAATAATTCGTCATAGATTATAATAATTAGTAATAAATTGTAACAATTTGTAATAATTAATAATAGATTCTAATAATTAGTAATAAATTCTAATAATTAGTAATAATTAGCAATAAATTATAATAATTAGTAATAAATTCGAATAATTAGTAATAAATTCTAATAATTAATAATAAATTTGAATAATAAGTAATAAATTGCAACAATTAGTAATAAATTTCAATAATTAGTAATAAATTGCAACGATTAGTAATAAATTGCAACAATTAGTAATAAATTGTAACAGTTAATAGTAATTAGTAATAAATTCTACTAATTAGTATTAAATTATAATAATTAGAATTAAATTGTAATAATTTGTAATAAATTGTAACAATTAGTAATAATTAGTAATAAATTCGAATAATTACTAATAAATTGCAATAATTAGTAATAAATTTCAATAATTAGTAATAATTAGTAATAAATTCTAATAATTAGTAATAATTAGTAATAATTAGTAATAAATTCTAATAATTAGTAATAAATAGTAATAAATTATAATAACTAGTAATAAATTATAATAATTAGTAATAAATTATAATAATTAGTAAT
This sequence comes from Viscum album, assembly GCA_963277665.1. NCBI lineage: Eukaryota > Viridiplantae > Streptophyta > Magnoliopsida > Santalales > Viscaceae > Viscum > Viscum album. The sequence continues at coordinate 1,422,655,905 of OY728156.1, read as the reverse complement.
AAATTCTAATAATTAGTAATAAATTCTAATAATTAGTAGTAATTAGTAATAAATTCTACTAATTAGTAATAATTTCTAATAATTAGTAATAAATTCTAATAATTAGTAATAAATTCTAATAATTATTAATAAATTTTAATAATTAGTGATAACATTTAATAATTTGTAATAAATTCTATTAATTTGTAATAAATTCTAATAATTTGTAATAAATTCAATTAATTTGTAATAAATTCTAATAATTTGTAATAAATAGAAACAATTTGTAATAAATTGCAAAAATTAGTAATAATTAGGAATTAATTGCAACAATTAGTAATAATTAGTAATAAATTATAATAATTAGCAATAATTAGTAATAAATTTTAATAATTAGCAATAAATTCTAATAATTAGTAATAAATTCTAATAATTAGTAATAAATTATAATAATTAGTAATAAATTATAATAATTAGTAATAAATTATAATAATTAGTAATAAATTGAAACAATTAGTAAAAATTGCAACAATTAGTAATAAATTGAAGTAATTAGTAATAAATTGCAACAATTAGTAATAATTAGTAATAAATTCAAATAATTAGTAATAATTGGTAATAAATTCTAATAATGAGTAATAATTAGTAATAAATTCTAATAATTAGTATTAAATTCAAATTATTAGTAATAATTACTAATAAATTCTAATAATTAGCAATAATTAGCAATAATTAGCAGGAAATTGTAATAAATTGTAACAAATTGTAATAAATTAGCACAATTTCCAACGGATTGATGACTCTATTTTGCTCGATGCCTTATATCCTTGTAATTTTATCCCACTAAAATCACTATAAAAAATATATCATCATGTATGGATATCCATTTTTATGCACAATAATAGAGAGTAGTGTAGTGAGACTTTCCTGCTCTCCATTCTCGTGCATACGAAAATGGATATGCATATGCCGAAGTAGATTTTTCATAGTGATTTTTGTCAGAGAAAATTAAAAGGAGATGAGTCATCTGACCCTTTTTCCAAATGACTCATATCCACTGTCTTAGAATGAAATCACTATGAAAATATGCTCAGATGTAGGGATATCCATTTTCATATGCATGAGAATGGAGAGTGGTACGGCAAGGCCTCCCTGCTCTCTATCTTCGTGCATACAGAAAATGATACCCGTATGTCTGAGTAGATTTTTCACGGTGATTTCATTCAGTGACAATAGAGATGAGTCATCAAGCAAAAGAGCTGTCGCCAATCCGCTGGAAATTGTGTTGCTGGTAATTAAAAATTATTAGTTAAAATTAACTATAATTAATAATAATTAGTGGAAATTAGTATAAATTGTTATATGTTAGTGTAGATTAGTATAAAAGTTTTAAAAAAATACTATAAATAAGTATGAAATAATATAAATTATTATAATTTGATAGAAAAGGGTATTTAATTGTCTTCTATTTTTTGTATAGTGTTTTTCTTATATAAAATTATACAAAAAAATTATTATTTTATATTTTTTAGAGAAATATGGAATAAAGGAGTCGATAATAATCATTATTAGATGACCACACTTAGATAAATTAGCACAAGAATCCAAATGGTTCTGGTTTAAATCCTATATATATTGAGGCTGTTAAAGATTTATTATCATTCGCATCATCAAAACCAGAATTTGTTTCAGAAGAGACAATTAACTGTCATTGTAAAAAATGTACTCTGAGGATGTTTGACACATTTGACAATGTTAGGGGTCATTTATTTCATTTTAGTTTTCAATAAAATTATGTTTTTTGGTATCAACATGGTGAACATAGTTCTAGAGAAGATACTAATAATTTTGTTCCAGATCCAACATAGTTTCAAAATTTAGTACATGATGTGGCATGTCCGTTGTAACATCCCTCCCCATCCCATTGGCTTGAGAGGGTTGGGGAATGCTACTTGACCTTAAGCGATGTTACCAAGGCACTAAAGGCTGGAAATAAATGCCTAGGTCTTAGAGAATAAATTGGGGAATGATTTTCCCTTGAGATACATCCAACCAACCAAATAGTCCACTAACAACAAACTATATGATGCATGAAAACAGAATAACCAAACTAATACATTACCATAATACAACCAAAAATTCCACAAGATTTCCCAAGAAACAATACAACCAAACACCATATCAGATTAATATGCAGATGACTAAACAAGAGACCCAAAATAAACCAAAACACACACCAAAGCTCCACACCAAGCTCTATTCTCCAAGCACCACCACATCTACCAAGAATCACTACAAACCACTAGCCATGAGATGCTTTACCTTTACCTATGTCCTGGAATACAACATCTACAAAAGCACCCAAGTGCCAAAGTAAGGGGTGAGTACTAATACTCAGTAGGTTTTCCCCAAATGACTTCCCTATACACGCTACTAGGATAAAACCATTAGCACAATTATATAAAACAATTTATATAAAACATTAAATAGTGAAACCATTACCAATAAGACAAACATACCCTTACCAAGCCACCTTACCCAAACCCTGAAACCAAGTTAAATCCAAAAAAATACGCCATAATCCATTTCATCATTTACACATTAGCACAAAAATTTCCATCTTTCAAAGAAATGAATAACAAGGAAACCAAAACGGTGGAACTTCCATCCAACCCATTCAACCATTCCTACTAGTGGTACTTCCCAACCACTTATCTTTTGATGGTGGTCCTTTCACCCATTATCCATCCCATTTTTATAGTGGTACTTCCCACCCACTTCTACAAAACATTCCAACAAGACATAACCAAGCATATAACCCACCAAGGCCACAACAATATGAAATTAACCATTTCTATTACATGCCAATCAACTTAAATAAATCAAACATTTATTGAAAACACCATTGAACCATTTTACATACCAATTACCACTTCAATAAAAAACCATTTTTACTGAAAAACCATTTTCTCAAATTATCTTAATCAAACCAACAAAGCAACTTATTTTAAAATCCCATTTCAAAATCACAACAAGATCATTTCACCACAAACCCCCTTTTCCCAAAAATTCACAAACCATCACCAATGGGATTTACATCCAATTTCATACATCAACAAAACAATTAATTTTAGGCAACACAAATTAATTGAAACCAAGCTTCAAGTTCTAACAAGTGGAGTTGAGAGAGAAGCCACCTACCTTTAGGGTTCCAGAAAAATCGACCCACAAGAAATCACACCTCAAATCTGGTTAACGCACCACGAAAACCGCTCTAGATCTCCTTCCCTAACATCTAAAAGATTTAAAATTAACACCCAAGGAAAACACAACCTTAGATCTATATGCGATGGATGTAGATATAAAAAACCAAGAAAGAGGGAAGAGTAGATCTTGAGAAAACCACAAAGAAACCAAGAGGAGAGACTTACCCAGAAGAAACCACCTTTAATATACTAAGAAAAATCTTCAAATCGCTTCCAATACGAGTGGGAGAGAAACTTCAACCTTTGAGGACCCAAAATCCCAAGTGAGGCTCGAGTGAGAGAAGAATTGGAGTGAAATAGGTAAAGACCGAGGGAGCCCGAATTTAAAAACTCTCCCTTTAAGTGGACACATAGTTTGCCTGAACGGTTGGGAAAACCGTGAACTAACTATGCACAAGACACTACCTCAACATAGGGGGGTCTTCATAGTTTCCTCGCATGGTTTAGAAAACCGTGTGCAGGCTGTGCGAAGGCTACTGTCTCCCCCTACATGGTTTTCTGAAGAATCCACATAGTTTCCCCTAGCCGTGCTCAAATTGTGTGCCCTTAGAAAAGCCTCTAAACTTATTCAAAACCATTTCAAAATCTCCCAACCTCTTCCCAACTCATCCCAAGTACTTTAAAAACATAAAAAGGCATAAAAAAGGCTACATACCTCAAACCGGGGGTGCTACATCTGCCTTTTCAACAAGCTGAAACTCAAGTTGATATTAATTTAACTCCTGAGTTAGAACCATCTCATTTTTATGAGTTTCTTAGGTTTGATAAGGATTCCTTATATCATGGTTTTAAGATAAGAAAATTTGAACAAGTTCTTAAATTTAAGGCTATTAAATCAGATAATGGAATATTAAATAGCTGTTTTGATCAGATATCCTGGAATTTTAATTAGAGTCTTGGTTATCATAAGATTCATGCATGTTCAAATGATTGAATCTTATATTATAGTGAAAATGATTAATTACATAGTTGTCCCACATGTGGACAATCGAGGTATAAAGGGCTCAACAATGGAATTCTAGATTGATTCTTGTAAAACAATTGATATATTTCCTACTTACACCCAGATTGCAGCATTTATTTATGCATCAGAACACAAAATCATTGATGTCATGGAACAAAACCAATATTCAAACTGAAAAAACCATAAATCATCCTTATAATGGTGATTCATGAAAACATTTTGACCAAGTGCATCCGTCTTTTGTTTTAGAAGCCTAAAACATGTGATTGGGTCTTTCTATTGATGGTTTTTGTCCATTTGGTTCTTACGGTAGTCAGTATTCTTGTTGGCCTAGTTCATTACTTTGTACAATTTACCTCCTTAGATGTTTATGAAGAAATCATATATCTTTTTGACCTTATTAATTCAAGGACATCTAAAAAAGAATTTTGATGTTTATTTGAAGCCATTGATTGATGAGTTAAATTTTTTTTGATTATTTTATTATTATTTTTATTTTTATATTTTTCACGAATATCAAGGTTTTCATTATTTTATAATTTTTTATTATATTAGTAATAATAATAATATTATTTTATTAATAATAATAATAATATTATTATATTATAAATCTTATTATTATTATTATATGAATATTATTTTGTTATTTTGTTATTTATTTTATTTTACTAATATAAATATTATCATTTCATTAATATTAATATTATTTTTTATTTATTTTTTATTCATTTTTAAACTATTTACGATGGGACCCATAACAAATAGTCTTTTCGAGTTTTTTGAGAAAGATATTTGCGACAGATTCTCATACTATCACAGATAGTTTTTATTGTGACAGGCAGTTACAAAAACCTTTATTTGCAATGCCCTTTTTTGAAAAAGGTCATTTGTGATGGGATCCCATCGAAAATTTACCATTTTCTAGTAGTGACACATTCTTTTCATATCTTCTTGGGTCAAAATTCATTGTGTTTTCTGCTCATGCTGACCTTCAGTTTCTCCTTAATAAACTCAAAGCTAAGACCCACCTCATATGATGGATATTCCTCCTATAAGAGTTTAACCTAGATATTATAGATAATAGAGGGGTGGAAAATGTGGTATCTAACCACATTAGTAGGATTATTCCAATAATAGAACACCATGTTGAATCATCCTACCCCATTGGATAATTATTCCCTAATAAGCACCTTTGTGATGTAGTGGACCTTACCCCTTGGTATATGAATATAGTAATTTTTAGAGGCATATAGGCCCCAAAATATTTTATCATTTTCCAATCCCAAATATTTAAACATGATCCACAATGGTACATTTGGGATTACCCATACTTGTGGAAAATTTGTATTGATTGAGTTGTTTGTTGGTGTGTCCCTGACCATGAGTTCACCTTTTTTTGAGATTCTACCACACTATGGATTATGGGGTCCACTTTGGTTCTCAAAATACATATCTAAAGGTCCTTGACTTTGGAATTTATTGGCCAACATTGTATAGATATTACCATCAGTTTTTATGTGATGCACATTGTAATTCCTCGACTTGACTCACTCTATAAATAATAGCTGGACTAATTACCACATGGCCACAAGCACACCTCCTCATATTCCTGAGGTTGCTGACTATTAGAGAGGTTCTAATTATGGTACAGTGGGGAGACTATAACATCATGATTAGAGTATAACATTGGCACATAATAAATAAATCAACACCAAAAGTATTATAAATGAAAGGGAGCGGAAATAAATCATCCGAATAATAATAAACAATCAAATATATATTAGTATCATATATAGAATAATTTCACATCAATACAAAAAAGGAAAACATGAATACATGGTAGTAGACATACAATACATGCATAACAAAAAGAGATAAATCCCAAAGGATATATCTATGAGTACCCTGAGCACCCATCTTAGTTTTGTTCTCTCAAGCTCCCATATTCAAGTGTACAACACATAGTACAATCCAAAATCTTGATCCTTCAACCATGAGTTCTATATAGATACCAAATGGTGGGCCGAACATGGTGTGAGATAAAATCAGCAGGCCACCACCAATGAATTATAATGCAATCCAGTTTGTGAATATAAAATATAGTAGTGTATAGGTACAACAAATAAGATAGTAAATAAATAAATATAATCAGGTCGGGCTCAAGTTCCTCAAAGTAAACCTGACCAACAATACCTACTTCAACCTAATACAAGATGTTTCTAAATATTCCATCATGTATATATGTGCATACATGTAACAGTAATATATACAGAGATATACATGCATTGATGAGGACCTGAGGTGTAAGACCAAGGCATCCACATAATAGAAACACAAGAGTCACCTATTTAATTAAGGAATTAGCCAAAACATCCCAACCAGGGAACATAACCAAGGTCATAAAGTATAAGAATCATATATAACATAGGGTAAACCCAAAAAATACATGTATTATGGTGATCAAGCATGTAATAAATCTCATTTGTCCTACGAGACCGTTCATGGAATTCCTAATTGGGAATCCATGTATCGCTCAAAATGTAATGTAAATCATTTGGCCTCTGATTCCATTAAGGAAATTCTGTATAAAGAACCTAAGTATCTTTCCATAGTCTATTATAATTATTTTATCTAATAATCCCATCTAATGTGTTTAATATAAGAAACCTAGGTATCTCTGCATGGTATATTACAATTAATTTAACCAATGAACCCATCCAAGGCATTTTTTATAAGGAAACCATGTATTATTCTACGGTATTTTACAATTAATTTAACCAAAGATACCATCAAAGGAATTCTGTATAAGGAACCCATGTATCACCCATGGATTAGCATAGTTCCATTTATCTTGTGATCCTGTCCAAGGCATCCCATAGAAGGAACCCGAGTATTGCTCAAGGCATATGATATTTTCATCTAACCTCTGAGCCCATCCAATGCATTCTATATAAGAGGAACTCAAGTGTCTCTCAAGGAATAATAATTCATATTACCTTTGAGTACATCAAAGGAATTATTAATTGGGAACCTATGGTTCAATCAAGGTGTAATATAAGATCATAGGCACACTACTTTTAATATGTAAAAATTAAACATGAGATTATAGATAAATTTTTTACATTTACATATAAGTTGATAAAGAAGGCCATGTTAGTAAGCATGCTGTATTAAGTATGAATAAAAAGGAGGCCATGTCCATAATCATGTCATATCAAAAATCAAGTATACAATTTGGTCAATTACCTTTATAAGTAATTAAGAAGTCCAAGGGAAGGTCCATGCCATTTATCATTTCAAATAACTCCATTTTATTTCCCATTTTCATTAAATAACATAGAACATTATTGTACATGTATTGTCTCCACAATGCTCTATGAATCTTTTTGATTTTGATGATAACAAATACCCTTTTTTTTTACTAATAAAATTACTTTGAGTATTTTAAAGATTATATTTCTTGATAAATTTATCTTATTTATAGGTTAATTTTTTTTCTAAAGTGTTTTGGATATTTTTTAAGGAATTAGGGAAACACTATTCATGACCTATGTTTATATGTGGAATATATGGTTTTCAAACCCCACATTTGGAGTAAACGTATAGATATGATACTCTACATTGTTGTAAAAGTACGGATCATGAACCATACTTTTGAGAAGCAAACTGATTTTTTTAATCTAATGTATGGTCCAACAACCCAATATTTTGAAGTTAACCATACGTTGTCAACCGTACTTTCAAAGTTAACCCTACGTTTGACTTGGTCAACTAAAAAGTTTAAATTCAAGATATTTTATGATATTTATATAATGATCCTCATGGGAATATTTAAACTATTTTAAAGATACTTAAAGACTTATTCAAAGTCTCATATTCAATAGATCCAATTGTTCCAATTTCTAAGGAAAGTTATGAATTTATTTGAATTTTTTAAATTCAAATGCTCGTGATTTTTCAGATGATATTTTTGGATCTAGTTGACTAAAAAAAATCAATATTCTTTTTTTAAATACCAAGAGTTATAACATTCATAAAAAATAGAATATTTTTGAGTAATGAATGTATATACTATTCTAAAGAGCTACTCTTTGGAGACATACATGTTATAATCTTGTATTGTTTAAATGTTTTTCTATTGTTGCTACTACTATTGTTATGTTGCTATATTTATTAAATATCATTTTCAACCAAGATATATTTGAAGCTATTATTTCATGAAGAATCTTATCTATGAAGAATAATATCCATTATATTTCAGTTTATACTGTAACTATGAGCTGAATCTATTTCTAAATCAAATCAATTAATCTTGATTTCTTAGAGTATCAATTTATCATACTCAATCATGGTGGAGTATTAGCTTCTAATTATAATCTATGGATATTTCAATTCCCTATAAAAGAACCATAAGTCCCTATAAAATACTTTTTATAAAGGTGTCAACTACCTACACTCAGTTGTGGTGGTCTTATGATATTAGGATCTATTTAGTGAAAATCACCAAGTTCACTGAGAGAGCGTTGGTGGAGTGGACTAGGGGATCTTTATTCCATGAACCACTATAATTTTTTTTGTTATTCTTCTCTATTTTTCAAATTCAAAACCCACTTAAATAAGAGAATACCTTATATCTTCATAATATATAAAGAGGGATAAAACTTGAATCTATCAAGTTTTCAAAAGGAAAAAAATCACCCCCTCTTGTGTGTATTTTTATTATCCCAACCTAACAATTGGTTTCAAAAGAGTGTTTTTAAAGAAGTATGATAAGTTATAGAAAGACTGAGTAAAGGGTCCATACGAAGATAGATGTCAATGAATAAACTTAAATAAGGAATGTCCATGATTAATTATCCTTATTTTAATGGTGATAATTATGGATGCTTAAAAGCATACATGATTATTTATTTGCAAAATCTTGGATTTAAAGTTTACATGAAGATTTTCAAACCTTAAGAAATCCTCAAAGAACTAAAAAATGGGATGTTGATAAAGAATTTGAGTATGATGAAAATTAATGATCCATGAATGCTATTATATGTGGGCTTAGTCTAGATGAATTTAATCATGTATCTCAATGTACTACTACCTATGATATATCGATAACTATCACTATTTCTTATAAAGAAACTGAAAATGTTATGAAATTCAGATACAACACTACAAAGCTAAAATTCAACACTTTCAGAATGTATGGTGGTGAAAGAATCGATCATATTAATGGAAGATTGACTGAAATTTTAAATGGTGTTTCTTCCTTGGGATATCCAATTAAAAAATTATATCAATATTTAAAAGTTCTAAGATTCTTACCCTCTAAATGGAATGTGATATAGTTTTCAATTAGATAGTATGCTATGGTCTCAGAATTGATAATGAAAGAGTTGATTGAAACAATAATGATCTATGAAGAAGAAATGAAATATAAAGATTAGTATCACAGGATGATAAAAAGGGAGAGAACTTCTCTTAAAGAAACTACTAAGAAATATGAAAAGAAATAAAAATAGGATGTTGTATTCTCAAATGATTCAGAATGCTCAAATTTTATAATGGAACTAGCTCATCTATCTAGGAGATTCAATAATTTTTTAAATAATAATAAATACTTAAAAATTCCTTTAATAGTATCAAGAAATATTTTTGAGGAATTAAATAAGTAATATTCTATGAATTCATAAAAATGGTACACATTAGAACCAATTTCCCACAATTAAAAGAAGATAAAATAAAAATGGAAATGAAATAAATGAAGTACCAGATGAGAAATGATTATGAGTATAAAGATAAAAAACCTATAAAGGCTACTTGGAGTGTCTCTAAAGACTCCAATAGTATATCTAAAATTGATTTAGAAAAATTTCCAACCAATCTGAAAGAAAATACGTGCTTTGTGGATAAAGAAGAAGAAGAGGTACAATCTTACTATTCTTCTTCTTCTAATTCTGAAAGTTGTTCTAATAATAAATTAACTACTTACTATTCAATGTTTTAAGAAAAGTATGAATCTATAAAAAAATCATAAATCACTAAAAAATCTTCATAATGCTATTTTAAATGAAAAAAATTCCATGATAAAACAACAATTGGAATTAAAAGAAAAATTTAGAAATTCTACCTCAAATTGCACTATTCATGAAAATAGAATTAAATAGATATAGGCAGAAGCAGATTCATTCAAACATGTTGCTTGTATATTTACTAAGGGATAAGAATCTATAAATTAGATTATTGGTAAAAATTTTCATAAAAAGGATAAATATGGATTATGAAGTAATGGAAAAAAATCAAAATTATATAGAAATTATTTTATACCAAGTACTAAGAATAAAAACATATCCAGAGTCACATGTTTTTATTGTGAAATTAAAGATAATTTTTCTAATAACTGTTGATTGAGAAATCAAAAAATTATTGGAATAAAAACGGATTTTCTTTCTAAAAATATGTCTGAATATTTTCCTATAAATTTTCTCAAAATTAGGCAAATTGGTCTACCCAGATCTTTTCTTTCTGACACAGATAGATCCAAGAAAATTAGGGTACCAAAAAAAATAATTTATTTCAATTTTTGTAAGAAAAAGGTCACATGAAAAAATTTAGTATAGTATATGGATACTGGTTTCTCAATAAACATGAGTGAAGACTCTTCCAATTTTCATACATTAGAAAAATTAGATGATAGCCTAGTTACCTTCAGTGATGATGAAAAAGGAAAAATAGTTGGAGTCAGATCAGTTAGAAATCCAAAATCAATTTTGATCAAGAAAATAATATATGCTAAAGGGTTGAAGCACAATATGAATAATATCTCTCAACTCTTAAATGATGGTTTTTATGTCTATTTCTCTAATAATACCAGATATATTTTTAAAGATAAATTTTTTATGTTTTGAGCATGCAAATTTGAAATTTTTTATACTTTGGATCCTAATTCGTTGTGTGAAAAAAGTGAAATATTTAATTACTAATAAAAATGAATACTAAATTTGGCATAAGAGACTTGGAAACTATAATATATTTACTTTCTATAAATTATCTAAGAAACTTTTAGTTTCTTATTTTCCTAGTCTTAATTTGATAAAGATATATTTTATGATGCATGCCAAATAGGCAAGCAACAAAAGTCATCCTTAAAATATATTACCAAATTTTATACAACCAAACCACTAAAAACTATCCACATGGAGTTTTTTGGACTATCAAAAATAGAAATATTAGCTGGAAGATCTTATGTTTTATTATTTGATAATTTTTCTAGATTTATTTAGGTTTATTTAATCAAAATTAAAAGTGAATTTTTCTCTCTTTTTGTAAGGTTTTGTAAAATTTTTCAAAATTAAAATGTTTTTAAAATAATTTCATTTAGAAGTGATCATGGTGGAGAATTTGAGAATCAATAATTTAATTCTTTTTTCTCAGACTTGGATATTAAGCATACTATATATGCTCTAATAACACCTCAAAAAAATGGAATTTTAGAAGAAAGAAATAGGGCTATTAAATAAATGGAAATAATTTTTTTTAATGAATATATTATTCCTACCTATTTTTGGGAAAAAATGTTAATGTTGGGAAAAAATCCCTCAAGGTAACATTGAAGCATTTTTGAGGTATTTGTGTTTGTTAAAAAAGTGTGTTAGTTTGTTGACATAGAGGGTTTCCATGATGAGTTGTTGGGTTCTAGAGATTTTGTTGACAACCTATGTTGACAAAGAACCATGACAAAGAAATGGTCGATCCGGAGGTGGTACAAAAAGAACAGATATAAGGTGGTGCCATTTTCTAGTATTTGCCATATTTTTGGGCCTCAAAATCGACAAATAGAAAAAAGTGTTTTTGGAAAAGGGACTTGCATGACAGTTTCTTGTATACTTGTAAAGTTTCATGCCATATGTTTTTCAATACCAGAACACCAAAATATGGAAAAGGAAAGAGGGGAGCCTATGTTTTGTTTTGGGTGTGTGAGGTGACTAGGGCGATAAAGGCTCAGGCGGCTGGACTTGCGCACCGGGAGGAAACCTGCGCGCGATGCTCAGGGTGCCCCAAATGCCTATAAATAGAGGAATCCCATCCTCATTTTTCATGAAGATAAAAACTTAGAGAATTTTTGAGCTCTAGTTACCCAGGTGGTTTGGGCGTGCAAGTGGTGGTTTGGGCCCACAAGTATAAAGTAATTCATAAGTTGTGTGCCAGTTAATATTTGTGTGCCAATATTGGTTTGGGCGTAAAAGGGTGTGAGTCACCCAAGTTCTGGGTTGGACAAGGGTGTGTTGTGAAAGTGGTTTTGTAGCACTTGTGCACCAATATTTGAGAAGTGTGCTAGTATGCCTAGGGTTGCATGAAATTTGGAAGATTTCCCAATACACCCATGGTAAAGTTGTATTTATCAATGAATGAAAGTGGAACATCAATAGAGCATCTACATATAGAGGAAGATGCATTCATTTTTGATAATTAAGATACCTACAAGCCTTTAAACTATGAGTGGATCTTCTGAATAAGCAGTGATCACACTTCTGTTGAGAGAGCAGTGAGATTTCATATTGTGAGTGGTTGCAAACCAGGAGGGACAATGATTCAGCTCTGAACTTTGTAAATAGCAGTGTGCTTTTAGTGGATTTGGTACATCAGCATATCGCTGGTGTATGATCCTTGGATGTAGCCTAGTGAGGGGATCCAAGTAAAGTTGTTGTGTCCCGTGCATGCTTTAATATTTATTCATACTCTATAATGGGAAGGATATAGAAGAGGGTTTTTTTCTAACAATGAAACAAGATCAAAGGGGCAGTTGTTTTAATCTGTCATACCCTCATTCACCCTCTATTAGGGTATCTTTCCTAGTGGACCTAACAATTAGTATTAGAGCAAAGGTTGATATTAGTATTTCTCTTTCAAATGGAGGTCACCAATCAAAAAGGGATTCTGATCTTTGATTGGAACAACTTTCAGCTATGGAAGAATCAGATTCAACACTACTTCCGATCTTTGGGAATGGATGTGTTTATAACAACAATTCATGGTATAATAGCTGATATTAATAGTGGTTCATTATTAGAAGATGAGCGAAGAGAATTGGATGCTGATGCCAAGGGAATCAATGCTTTAGGGGGGAGTCCTATCCAATGCTATCTATACAAAATTGATGTCATGTAAAACATCACATTTCATGTGGGAAAAACTTTTGAACATATATAATGGATATTCAAAGATCTGAGAAGAAAAGCTGTAATTGTTGTGGAATAATTACGAAGATCTTAGAATGAACCCAAATGAGTCTATTGATGCATTATTTGATAGGGTAAATTTTTTTGGAAGACATGAGAGGTCTTGGCGAATTCATTGAATATATAAAGATAGCGAAGCGTGTCTTGAGAAAACTTCCACCTCAGTTCAATCTGAAGGTTTCAGTATTGGAAGATAAAGATCCGAAAGAGTTGACACTGGAAAATTTGAATAGTACCTTGGTCACATATGAAATGAGGAACGATGATAATGATGCTGTAGAAAAGGGGAAATCCAAGGAGGTGGAATTTAAGGCCTTGAAGAAGCTCACCATTGAATATTCTCAGGAAGATGGAGAGACAGATGTGGTGATTTCATTCCTTTCCTTGAATCTTAAAATTGGAAAAGGAATGTTCAAAGGGAAACTTCTACTTGCTAGTTTTAGACGTAGAAAGGTTGGTTATCTTGCAGAAAAGTTCCCCAAGAAGTTCCAAGAATATAAGGAGGATGAAATTGAAATTCCCAAGAAGAAGTCTTCAGCCAATGTGAAAGGAAAAAAGTTCAAGAGAATTTTCTTTAAGAAAAGGAATATTCTTTCACAAGAATTCGACAACTTAGATGAATATGAGATTGAAGTTGCTGAAGAGATAGAGAACTGCAAAGATCTTGGAGAAATTATTATGGTGGCTGTTGTTGGCAGTAATCAAAAAAAGAAAGAATCTACCATTGATAAAGAAGAATAAATTTAAGGAAGAGTCAATATAGAGGTTGAATTAGAAGCATCTCTTAAAGAGATAGATGTTTGGAGAGAAAAAATAAATAAAGACAATAAAGTGGTTCATGATGTCAAACTATACATGCAACAATAGGATGAAGAGAAGGATGAGTTGATGAATGAGATCAATAATATCAAGTCTTCATTACCAAAGGAGTTAGGAACACTGGGTGAGCATAAAATCAAGTTTGAAGAAAAGAAAAGAGTGATCAATGGCTTGAATATCAAAGTAAAAGAAAAAATCAAGTGCATTGAAGAACTTAAAGAAGAAGTTGTCAGACTAAGATAAAAATTTAAGGATCAGGAAAAACTCTTGACTCCTGGCGAGACATCAGGAAAGTAAATCATTCAAAAGGTGAAAATGTTGGAAGTGGAGCATTGTAGCTAAGTAGTAAAGAGGAAAAAATTATGTTAAGATGGTAAGGCCAATTTTGGGATTGATTAAAAATAGAAAGTTTTGAAAGTCGAAGTTAGACCGCAAGCGCCCATTCCGAGATTGAAGGTTTTTTTAGGCATGAAATTGAATCATAATATTTAGAGATCCCAAGGAAAAACTAGCAGTGCATAAGTGAAATGTAGAAATACACCCTACATCAGGTGTTATTACTGTGGAAATATGGTACATTCAAAGAATGTGTGTTATATACCCAAAAGATATCACAGGGCACAAGAATAAAAGTGGTAGCCAAACAGAGCTCAAAATTATATAACATAATTTGAGGGTAATTTTTTTTGGTGAAAAGGATTTGTGCACATGGCTAGATACTGTAAATCAATCATGTAAAGGAATGTGATAAAACAGAACCCAAGTGGTCACAAGCAGCAAATCATAGAATCAACAAGTGAGATGAAAACACAAAATCGATTTGAAGGGCTGCATGATGAAACTAGTCAATCACACTCTGAGGAAGAACAAGTTTTTCAAATCACACCAAGTGTGAAGTCAAAGATATGGATTAAAAAGAAAAATGATGAGAAGACAATGGTTGTGGAAATTTCCCTTAAAGAATCAGATCATTCTAGTGTATGGATCCTTAACAGTGGTTGCACATCCCATATGAAAGGGAATAAGGATCTTCTTACAGGAATAAAATATGACAAAGAAGGAGTTTTCCAGTTTGGAAATGATAAATGCATAAAGATTATTGGCTCAAGAAAGGTCAGGTTTGGGAGAAAATAAATGATATGCGATGATGTCTTCGTAGTAGAAGGTCTCAGTCACAACTTGATCAATGTCAGTCAACTATGTGACTATGGGAACTCTATTAGATTTACCAAGAAGATGTGTGTCATTAAAGGAAAATATGGTGAAATTTTCCTACAGGTAAAAATGACAAAAGGAAATATATAACTTATAAGTGGGGAATAAGATATATGATTTTTATCCAGAGAGAAAGAAAACAAGTTGTGGAATAAGCGACTTGGTCGTCTATTCTAACCATCTTTGGAAGATATGGTTAAGTGTGATGTAGCTAGAGACCTCCGTAAACTATCACATGATCATAATCATACATGCGATGCATTTCAACAAGGGAATATCATTAGAATGACATACAAGGAAAAGGAGAAGAACTCAACCAGAGTGCTCGAATTGGTGCATGTTGATGTTTGTGCACCTATCTCACCAAGAGACATAGACAGGAAAAGATACTATGTCCTTTTAATTGATGATTATAGTAAAATGGCCTAGGTATTTTTCATTTTCCATAAGTCTGATGTGTTTAGTTGCATAAAGTAGTATCAGAGGGAATATGAAAGGATGATTGTGTAGAAAATCTTAAAGTTTCATACTGATAATGGTACAAAATTTACAAACAATCAAGTGGAAGACTATCTCGAGAAACACAGGATAAGTCATCAAGTTTCTTCAGTGAGAACTACCCAACAAAATGGAGTTTTTGAAATGAGGAATAAGATCATAATCAACATGGCTAGAATGATGCTTATTGAAAAGAACCTACTAGAGAAGTTTGGGAAGGAAGTAGTTTTGAGATCGGTCTACATTTTTAACAGAGCTCTGTTATGTCCAAAGGAAGGAAAGACTCCATATGATATGTGGTACAGAAAGAATTTGAAACTGAATTACTTTAGAATATTTGGAAGTAAGTGATTTATTCTCAATAATGAAGAACACATGAAATTTGAGTCACATGGAGATGAGAGAATATTCCTTGGCTACTTTGGAAAAATAAAAGCATAAAAATGCTTTAATAAGAGGCTGGTAAAAGTAGTTAATAAAAATGATGTCACTATTGTGGAAAATGAAGAGAATACTCAACAACATAGTGGACAATTTTTTTATGAAAGTGATAAAGAGGAAAGTAACACAGGGGGCGTAGAAGTAAAAGATGTTGACTCACAAGAATACACTGATGATGAAAAAGAAGTAGTAAAGTCCGTATCTAAAAGGAATCAAAAGAGTTGGGCTGAAATTGACAGGTAGGATATCATTGGTGATCAGACAGTGCCAGTTCAGACAAGAATAATGAAGTCACTGCAGCATACATCTCTCTTATCTTAGGTTTAACCTAAATTCTTTACTGATGCTGCTAAAGATAAGAACTGGGTTCAGGATATGAATGAAGAGCTAGACCATATTTAAAAGAATCATACATGTAAGATTGTTTCAAGACCAATAGATAAGAATGTCATCAGAACAAAATGGGTCTATCTTAACAAGTTGAATGAATATGTCATAGTGATTCGAAAAAAAGCACGACTAGTGTGCAAAGTGTACTCCCAAATAGAGGGTATTGATGTGTATGAGACATTTTCACCAATTGCAAGGCTAGAGACAATCAAATTGTTCTTGGCCATTATAGTGCAACAAAAGTTCAAAGTGTACTAGATGGATGTCAAATCTGCATTTTTGAACAGAGTTCTAAAGGAAGAAGTATATATTGAGCATCCAGATTGTTTTCTCATTCATGAATATTATAACAAAGTTTTTCAATTGAAGAAAGTGCTATATGGGCTAAAACAAGCACTAAGAGCATGGTACTTGAGGCTTGATCTGTATTTGAAAATGCTTGGTTTTCATCATGGTGGAGTTGATTACAATCTCTATTTCAATAATGACAGTAATCAAAGGATGATGGTGCTAGTTTATGTCGATGATATAATATTTGGTGGATTAGATAAAGCTCAGTGTAGATAGTTTTCTAAATTCATGAAAAGTGAGTTCGAAATATCAATGATAGGTGAGTTGACGTTTTTCCTTGGTTTACAGGTAACATCAGGAAGGAGTGACACTTTCATTTCTCAATCCAAATATGCCAAGGAGGTTCAAAAAAGATTTCTAATGGAAAATTACAAGGATATGAAGACTCCAAATGCTACCCAAATGAAATTATCAAAAGATAATGATGGAAAGACAATTAATATCATAGAATACTGGCACATTATTGGAAGTTTACTATAGCTGACAGTGACAAGGCCTGATATCATTTTCAGCACATTCCAAGAAACATGATATCAAAGAAATCCCAAGGAAATCCATATGATTGCATTGAAAATAATAATTCGGTATATCAAAGGAACTGTGGATTTCAGTTTGATGTATATTGATAAATCTCATCCAAAGTTACTGGGATATACAGATGCAGATTATGCCGAATCAGTAGTTGACATAAAATCAACGTCAGGAGGTGCTTTCTGTCTTAGTGGTTTATTTATTTCTTAGATAATATAGAAGCAAGATTTAATTTCATTGATCACCCCAGAAGCTGAGTATATTGCCACCACTCAAGCATGCACACAAATACTATGGATGAAGCAGTAACTTGATGATATGTATATTGAAGTGAAGTCTCTGATCTAAATAAAATACAACAATTTGAGTGATATAAAACTCAGAAAAAATCCAGTACATTACTCAAGTAAAAATCACATTGAAATCAAGTATCATTTTATCCAGAGAAGGTGGATCAAGGGATTGTGAAGTTAGAGTATATGCCTATAGAGCTATAGGTTGTGGACATTTTAAAAAATATCTTACCCAAGGATACTTTTAAGAGGCATCAGCTAGCTCTGGGAGTCCATTTGACTCCCTTCACTTGAAAAAGTGTGGATGTGGAAACCCCTCCTCTCCCTAAGGTATGGTATGTTTTTCCCTACTATGATGATCTATGTTATCTACTCTGCTGTAGACTACAAAGGAGTGAACTTTGGGTTCATTGAAAAAGGGCGAGAAAATGTGCATTCTCAAAGTGGGAGAAAATGACTTAGTCAAGACAAGGGGAGAAGATGACAGGTGGAGCAATGAGATAGGAGGAGCAACAAGATAGGGGGATAATCCTTCAGTGCTTGATGTGATTATTCAGAGCTTAGCTTGGACATCACACGAGTTGAGAAGTGAAAGAGTTGGAGTAGAAAATTTGATGATGCTAGCAGTGATTGATCAAAGAAGATATATCATGAAACCTAAGGTTCTTGATAAAAACATTTTATTGGTATCAGTATGGAGTTAAGAATTGGTGTTAGAAATGAAGTGATTCGTTGATGAACTTTTCATTTACTCTTGTTTTTCATGGCGACCATTGCTCATGTGGGCTTATAGTATGTGTTGAGTAAATCCTTGATCACAATCAGAATCACAAGAGGGGAATGGTAGATGAATATGGAAGGATCTTTAATGAGGTATCGAATTATGAAAGAATTTCCAACAAACTCAAAGGGGGATATTGTTGGGAAAAAGTCCCTCAAGGTAAAATTGAAGCATTTTTGAGGTATTTGTGTTTGTTGATAAAGTAGGTTAGTTTGTTGATAAAGAGGGTTTCCATGATGAGTTGTCAGGTTTTAGAGATATTGTTGACAAACTACGTTGAAAAAGAAACATGAAAAAGAAATGGATGATTTAGAGGCGGTACAAAAATAATATATAGAAGGTGGAACTGTTTTCTAGTGTTTGCCAGATTTTTGGGCCTCAAAATCGACAAATGGAGAAAAGTGTTTTTGGAAAAGAGACCTGCGTGCCAATTTCTTGGATTCTTGGAAAGTTGTGTTCCATATGTTTTTCAAGACTATAACATCAACATATGGAAAAGGAAAGAGGGGATGTCACGAACCAACCTAGGTCGACCCTAAACCGGACACCCAGGTCACCTGAGCCGGCCTGCGACGTGGCCTCAAGCGCGTCTCCCCTTACGCCAGAGGTTGCCGAATAGCGGCGAGGGTGTAAGGTAAGTCAGGGGGGAGACTATACCCTCTTATCAAAGTGGAGAAAAGGGACCAAAAATATAGCAACAGAAGTAGTGTAAATATTAATAAGAAAGCAGTGGAATTTTTTTTTCATTTATAAGGTTTGAATAAAAGTGGTGAACGACAGTTTATATAAGAGATGCATGCATGACATGATAATGATACAATGGAAGCATTAAATCACGCGACATACTTACACATCAATGAAGAAGTAAATGAACAAAAGTCTCAAGCCCCAAGGGCGATCTCCATGAGCATCCTGAGCCCCAACTCGGTCCTTTGCTCCTAACTCCAAGTACAAGAAACAGCAACAACAAGGTCCTGCAACCAAATGGAATCTACTCGGGTACCCCAGTGCAATGGCGGCCCGAGTATGGTGTGAGATATATATCTCAGTAGGCCAGAACCACCGGGGTCTATCCCACTCTAGACCATGAAATATAATTAAACAAAGTGCTGGTATTTTTGAACAATAACGACACAATAAAAACAATAAACGCCCATCCAGGTTCCAAAAAGGACGCCTGACGGCAATACCTGCTTCGGCCCATAGCCGGGATAGGAACCTGTTTAAAACAACACAAGTAAATTTGGTTCAAGCATAAAAACACTTTTTATCATTTTTCTCACTTACTCTATTTATTCACTTATCATTTCAACTCAGACTGGAAATCCATTCATTCTTACCTTTCTTTATTTGATCACAATTCACTTGGGTTTTACCCACATCTCTCATTCTTTTCATAAATCATTATTATCATTCGTTTGGTGTTGAACGCCATGTCAAGCACCCCAATTCTCATTTGGTGTAGATCGCCATGTATAACACCTCGAATCACATTTGGTGTAGATCGCCATGTCTAACACCTAGATAATTATTCTGTGTAGATCGCCATGTCTACCACCCCATATCACATTTGGTGTAGATCGCCATGTCTAACACCTTATATCACAAGCTTGGATAACCGTTGGGAAGGAACACCGTGTCCAAACCCAATGTTTAAATCGGTCTAGAACGCCATGTCTAGGACCCAGAATCTCATTTATTTATTACCATTTATCAATTAATTAATCAGTCGACACAATTCTCATTTCATGATTAATTCTTCACATTTAGTTATCCAAATCAGATCTCAACTTTTTATAATCAATTCTCATAATTAATTATCCTTGGTCAACATTCTGGAACTTGCACGAGCAATAGAAGGTAAACAAAAGTGTATGGCATCAACATGGATCTATGTTAGGTGATTAATGACATTAAATGGTACAAGCTAACAAACTTGTTCAAGCAAGGCGTTTAGTTCAATCTATCACATTAAATTTATAACTTAAAGAACAAGGAAAAAGGGGAATTTAGGCGGGGCACACCCAAAGGGGTGGCCAAGAGGCAAGGCGAGCTCCTAGGGTGGGATTCACCATAACGAAGGCCACAATGGGCATGAGCGAACCACCCAAGCATTTAAATAATAAATAAAGAGGCATTGCCGGAAGGTTGCGACAAGAGACACAAGACGTGGCATGACATAAGCGCCGAAGTAAAGGGAACAGGGTAAACACCCTACCCTAAAAGTTCTAATTACATGTTAAGCCATGAACTTAGGAGGTGTCATGGCTCGTTTATTATTTCTCAATAAGAAACGTCATTTGAGGTAACCGGTAAGGTACAAGTACAAGAATGTCATTTATCAAGTATAATGTCAAGCATAAAGAGTCATAAGACTTTTAAGCAAGCAATCACAAAAGAGGAAATCTACTACTACACGTTTATTTTGAAGGCAGCTCACCTCCATTGGAATAGTTTTATTAGAAAACATGTCATTACTTTATCAAACAATTCATTTAGTGATATTTAACATTTACTTTAAAACTCATTCAACACTTAACAAAGTTAAGAAGCCAAACAATAAGGAAGGAAATCATGAAATTCTATTGCTACATTTTTAGATTGAAGGCAGCGCACCTCGAAAGAGGGGTTTTATTATTAAATCGTTAGTTTAGTGACCAAACAACCTCTTTTATCTTATTCCTGCAATTCACATGATTTGCACAGAAGCATTTAATCGGAACTAAACTTGCATAATTAAAATGCTAAGTTCAATATTAAACTCACTATTACTTTACTTAAATTTAAAGGGCAAGGAGAGGGACCCTACCTCCAGGTGGATCCATCCGTCCACTCCGGCTCTTGGCGCTTTCTAACTAAAGATGTCGCAGCTGCTCCCCCATGAGGCATATGTGATTTCACATATGTATAAGGACACCTAGCCTCTATGCACACGCTCCGCATGGCCATGAGCATGCGCAAGAGGATCCTTACACATATGCTTACACACATACACCTGTCTCCGCTCACCTTCACATGCACTTTTTATATATGTAATGGGGAAAACTAGCCCCGTACGTGTATATTTGCTGCCATGGACAAATATACGCACGCCGGGGGAACCCACGTACATATAAATACGTACCTATGCCTGCGCAGGTGAGTCGCCAAAGCTCCGGCAACCCGAAACCATACCGAAACCTCCAACCCACTATAAGACAACCACTACGAACCTTAAGACATAAATATAAACCAATTTAGTCAAGGAAAAACCAACTAGAAAAAAAACCGTTACCTCGGGTGCTAGCGATAGACCAAAACGAAGGCGAACCACACCGCGAAGCTCAACGCACTGCCAACGACAAACCAGGGACTCATAAACATCAAAAGCCCCAAATTTAACAAGTGAGAAACAAGGAAAGAGGTGAAATCCTTACCCCGAAACCATACCGACGGTCCGAAACTACCCGAACCGCCTGAGAAACCATGTGCAGCCCGCGCGCCTGCTACCGGATACCCGGGGTACCCCGCACGACTAACCCGCACGTTTAAACCTACCGCGCGTAGTCCGATATCACCGCTTAAAATGGCTCTAGAAATCGGGACCTTGTTCCGAAGCTCGGTTTTAAAACCGACCCGCTGATAAAAGAAAAAGTTCAAAAACCTTCGCATTTTATCCGCTCAAAAAAAAAAAAAAACGGTTCGTTACAAACTACCCACCTAAAAAAACTTCTCGTCCCCGAGAAGCCTTCGGAAAACAACGAAAACATCACCCGACTCACAAGGGTCGTGAAGTTTCATTCAACCCGGTCATATTGTGTTTCCAACGCCCAATGCACCTTTAAGCATTTTCTAAGAAGACTTCACTTAAGCCTTTACAATTCGAGCCAACGCTCCCGTTACAACTGAAACATCAAAGCAAAGCTTACATCTGAGGCCATTATAGGGACCTCAACCAAAGAAAACGGTCTAATCACGGTCGACCAAACAAAATTGGTCACAGAAGAGTTCCTCGAAAGACATCGCCAACCCGAAAAACACACTCGCCCTTAAACCGACGACATGCTTTTAAAACTGTTCCGTTATCAACTATGCGTACACCGAAGTCCTTACACGACCTTTGGTGATATTATCAAGTCAATCCATCACAAGACTATTATAAAACTATCGTGCCTCAGCACGAAGCGTAACTCCAAGAAATCGTGCATCCCACGCACAACCAGAGAGAGATCATGAAACAAACCAACAGATTTTAAACTTTAGCGCGGTGTATAACCGACACTATCTTAGTGTATCCAAGACGATGTCAAGATGGGGGACATGCTCGTCTCATCCAGAAGAGTACACTAAGATTAAACCAAGGTCGCTGAGAAGATCAATCGGACTAAACTCTGATGCCTATACCACCTGAGGCATTCGTATTCGTCGAAGCTTAACCACTGAAACTCTTCCCGCCTTAACAGAGTTTCTAAAGCGTTGCACACACTTTCAACCTTATCAAAGTCGTGCTACCAAGCAAGCACCGACATGAAAACCGAAACTCATGTGACACTACCCACTTTAGGAGTGTCTATGTCGTTTCAAGAACTAGCTTCTCACCGGCGCACTATTTTTGAAACACTTTAACGCACGGGTGACGTTCCTCGAACTACGATCACCACATCATAAGATCACACTGAAAACAAGGCAACTCAAGCTCTAAGGGTACTACCTAGCACTGGCTAGTCCCTTACGAAGCACACGCTTCGACCCTAACTCTTGGTCACACAAAACAAGGATTACTAGGCTCAAAAACCCCTTTCCATTTTATCCATTTCATTAATTAATTTCAACCTTTAATCATTTGAAAGAAGATTTTAACAAACCCACAAGTACTATTTCACAACAAAGTACTTGGTTTTCAAACAACGCCCCAGGGGAAAAACAGGCAGGTTGTAACAAACTTCCTCTTCAACATTTAACATTTAAACTTTAGCAGCCATCTTTTAAAAAGTTCAAAAACACGATTTACCCTTTTCCCAATTATAAGGCGCCCATACACCTTATAATGAAAAATTAGCTCCATCATAATCGCAACCAAAAATTTCAGCCAAAGAAACCAAGCGCTTGCCAGCAAGCTAACAAGACACTACAAAAAGCTAACACAAAGAAACAAGCTGAAATCACTAAAACATGCTATAACACAGAGCATGACACACAAGAAAGATAGAAAACATGACATGTTATCACCCCAAACATGTTAACTATCACCGAAAAATGCTTTCTAAAGAGGCGTGCTAAATAAATCCAGGCATGAAATATTTTCAAGGCACACAATCAAAATCAGCAGGCATCCTACTAATGCAACTACATGGCATGGCACATATGCATGACATGTGAATCTCTAAGTGCCTAATATGATGCATGCAATGCAATTTCCTGGCCATATCGGGCCAAGGAAAATTTTCAAAACCTCTTCATAAAATAATAAGCAGTGGAAAGTACAACATTCACCCAAGGTGAAATCACATCAAATGTAACAGCAAACAGCATGAACATCAATTCCCAACCCTGGCCACTTGGTCATTTACCATACGTGGGGTAAACAGTCCCAGAAACGGCTATTACCCAAGCACGAAAACATTCCCAGTCTCCTGTCTACCATCCCTGAAACAGTAAGAAAAAGGAAAAGAAAGAACACTGGTGCCTCTGATACCATTTTGTCACGAACCAACCTAGGTCGACCCTAAACCGGACACCCAGGTCACCTGAGCCGGCCCGCGACATGGCCTCAAGCGCATCTCCCCTTACGCCAGAGGTTGCCGACTAGCGGCGATGGTGTAAGGTAAGTCAGGGGGGAGACTATACCCTCTTATCAAAGTGGAGAAAAGGGACCAAAAATAAAGCAATGGAAGTAGTGTAAATATTAATAAGAAATCAGTGGAAAACATTTTTCATTTATAAGGTTTGAATAAAAGTGGCGAATGACAGTTTATATAAGAGATGCATGCATGACATGCTAATGATACAATGGAAGCATTAAATCATGCGACATACTTACACATCAATGCAGAAGTAAATGAACAAAAGTCTCAATCCCCAAGGGCAATCTCCATGAGCATCCCGAGCCCCAACTCGGTCCTTTGCTCCTAAATCCAAGTACAAGAAACAACAACAACAAGGTCTTGTAACCAAATGGAATCTACTCGGGTACCCCAATGCAATGGCGGCCCGAGTAGGGTGTGAGATATATATCTCAGTAGGCCGGATCCACCGGGGCCTATCCCACTCTAGACCATGAAATATAATTAAACAATGTGCTGGTATTTTCGAACAATAACGACACAATACAAACAATAAATGCCCGTCCAGGTTCCAAAAAGGACGCCTGACGGCAATACCTGCTTCGGCCCATAGCCGGGATAGGAACCTGTTTAAAACAACACAAGTAAATTTGGTTCAAGCATAAAAAACTTTTTATCATTTTTCTCACTTACTATATTTATTCACTTATCATTTCAACTCAGACTGGAAATCCATTCATTCTTACCTTTCTTTATTTGATCACAATTCACTCGGGTTTTACCCATATCTCTCATTCTTTTCATAAATCATTATTATCATTCATTTGGTGTTGAACGCCATGTCAATCACCCCAATTCTCATTTGGTGTAGATCGACATGTATAACACCTCGAATCACATTTGGTGTAGATCGCCATGTCTAACACCTAGATAATTATTCGGTGTAGATCGCCATGTCTAACACCCCGTATCACATTTGGTGTAGATCGCCATGTCAAACACCTTATATCTCAAGCTTGGATAACCATTGTGAAGGAATTCCATGTCCAAAACCAACGTTTAAATCGGTCTAGAATGCCATGTCTAGGACCCAGAATCTCATTTATTTATTACCATTTATCAATTAATTAATCAGTCAAAATAATTCTCATTTCATGATTAATTATTCACATTTAGTTATCCAAATCAGATCTCAACTTTTTATAATCAATTCTCATAATTAATTATCCTTGTTCAACATTCTGGAACTTGAACGAGCAATAGAAGGTAAACAAAAGTGTATGGCATCAGCATGCCTCTATGTTAGGTGATTAATGACATTAAATGGTACAAGATAACAAACTTGTTCAAGAAAGGCATTTAGTTCAATCTATCACAGTAAATTTATAACTTAAAGAACAAGGAAAAAGGTGCATTTAGGCGAGGCACACCCAAAGGGGTGGCCAAGAGGCAAGGAGAGCACCTAGGGTGGGATTCACCATAACGAAGGCCACAATGGGCATGAGCGAACCACCCAAGCATTTCAATAATAAATAAAGAGGCATCCCCGGAAGGTTGCGACAAGCGACACAAGACGTGGCATGACATAAGCGCCTAAGTAAAGGGAAGAGGGTAAACACCCTACCCTAAAAGTTCTAATTACATGTTAATCCATGAACTTAGGAGGTGTCATGGCTCATTTATTATTTCTCAAGAAGCGACGTCATTTGAGGTAACGAGTAAGGTACAAGTACAAGCATGTCATTTATCAAGTATAATGCCAAGCATAAAGAGTCATAAGACTTTTAAGCAAGCAATCACAAAAAAGGAAATCTACTACTACACGTTTATTTTGAAGGCAACTCACCTCCATTGGGGGAGTTTTATTAGAAAACATGTCATTACTTTATCAAACAATTCATTTAGTGATATTTAGCATTTACTTTAAAACTCATTCAACACTTACCAAAGTTAAGAAGCCAAATAAAAAAGAAGGCAATCATGAAATTCTATTGCTACATTTTTAGATTGAAGGTAGTGCACCTCAAAAGAGGGATTTTATTATTAAATCGTTAGTTTAGTGACCAAACAACCTCTTTTATCTTATTCCTTCAATTCACACGATTTACACAGAAGCATTTAATCGGAACTAAACTTGCATAATTAAAATGCTAAGTGAAATATTAATCTCACTATTACTTTACTTAAATTTAAAGGGCAAGGAGAGGGACCCTACCTCCAGGTGGATCCATCCGTACACTTCGGCTCTTGACACTTTCTAACTAAAGCTGTCGCAGCTGCTCCCCCACGAGGCATATGTGATTTCACATATGTATAAGGACACCTAGCCTCTATGCACACGCTCCGCATGGCCATGAGCATACGCAAGAGGATCCTTACACATATGCTTACACACATACACTTGTCTCCGCTCACCTGCACAAGCACTTTTTATATATGTAATGGGGACAACTAGCCCCATACGTGTATATTTGCTGCCATGGACAAATATATGCATGCCGGGGGATCCCACGTACATATAAATATGTACCTATGCCTGCGCAGGTGAGTCGCCTAAGCTCCGGCAACCCGAAACCATACCAAAACCTCCAACTCACTGTAAGAAAACCACTACGAACCTTAAGAAACAAAGATAAACCAATTTAGGCAAGGCAAAACCAACCAGAAAAAAAACCGTTACCTCGGGTGCTGGCGACAGACCAAAACGAAGGCGAACCACACCGCGAAGCTCAAAGCACTGCCAACGAAAAACCAGGGACTCATAAACATCAAAAGCCCCAAATTTAACAAGTGAGAAACAAGGCAAGAGGTGAAATACTTACCCCGAAACCATACCGACGGTCCGAAACTACCCAAACCGCCTGAGAAACCGTGTGCAACCCGTGCGCCTGCTACCAGATACCCAGGGTACCCCGCACGACTGACCCGCATGGTTAAACCTACCGCGTGCAGTCCAATATCACCGCTTAAAACGGCTCGAGAACTCGGGACCTCATTCCGAAGATCAGTTTTAAAACTGACCCACTGATAAAAGAAAAAGTTCAAAAACCTTCGCATTTTATCCGCTAAAAAAACGGTTCGTTACAGGGGCTCCCAAGTTTTGGTTTGGGCGCGCAAGGTGACTAGGGTGAAAGAGGCTCAAGCGGTTAGACTTTCACGTCGGGAGGAGACTTGTGTGTGGTTATTAGGGTGCCAAAAATGCCTATAAATAGAGGGATAACCCTACTCATTTTTCATGAATCTCAACACTTAGATAATTCTCAAGTTCCAGTCGTGCAGGTGGTTTGGGTGCGTAAGTGGTGGTTTGGGCGCTCAAGTATAAAGTAATTCATAAGTTTCACGCCAGTTGATAGTTCCACGCCAATATTGGTTTGGTCATCAAAGGGTGTGAGTCGCCCAAGTTATGAGTTGGAGAAGGGTGTTTCATGAAAGTGGTTGTGTGGAACTTGCTCCCCAGGCTTAGAGAATCATTACAGTCAGCCTAGGGTTGCGTGAAAGTTAGAAGATTTTCTGGTACACCTGTGGTAAAGATGTATTCACCAGTTAATGAAAGTAGAACTTCAACAGAGCATCTACATATAGAGGAAGATGCATTTATTTTTGATAATGAAGGGACCTGAAAGTCTTTAAACTGTTTGTGGATCTTCTGAAGAAGCAGTGAGAACTCTTTAGTTGAGAGAGCAGTGGGTTTTCATATTGTGAGTGGTTGTAAACCAAGAGGGACAATGAGTCCGCTCCGAACTTTATAAATAGTAGTGCGCTTTTAGTGGATTTGGTACATCGACATATCACCGGTGTACACTCCTTGGACGTAGCCTAGGGAGGGTGAACCAAGTAAAGTTTTTTTTCCTGTGCATGATTTAAGATTTATTCATACTCTATAATAGGAAGGATAGATAAGAGGGTTTTGTCTAACAATGAAACAAGATCAAAGGGTAAGTTGTTTTAATTTTTCATACCCTGATTCACCCCCCTCTTAGAGTATTTTTCCTAGTGGACCTAATAGTTAACATTGATTTTCATATCATGGATAGAGTTTTAATAAGACCCTTTCTTAAAAAATAATTCTATGAATTATGGAATAATATAAATCTTAAGTTCA
This sequence comes from Viscum album, assembly GCA_963277665.1. Taxonomy (NCBI): domain Eukaryota; kingdom Viridiplantae; phylum Streptophyta; class Magnoliopsida; order Santalales; family Viscaceae; genus Viscum; species Viscum album. The sequence continues at coordinate 1,422,627,283 of OY728156.1, read as the reverse complement.
GATACTTTAAAGTGTTTAGATGTAAGGCATATATCTTGAATAGTTGGGAAAATATTAGTAAATTTAATCCAAAGGATGATGAAGGAATATTTCTGAGATATTTTACTACTTATAAGTCTTATAGATAGTATAGTAAAAATTAAAAGAATAATCTATTCATGTGACGTTTGATGAATGTGATCTGTTTGATCACAAAAAAATCAAACAGATAAAGTTACATATTCTTTAGATAATGTAAGTATTTAATATCCTAAAAATGATTTTGAAAATAAACTAGAATATTAAAATATTTAGTTTGGTCTAGAAGAACATGAAACTGGTGAACCCAAAATTTTCTTACTTAGAAAACCTAGAACCTTAAAGGATCATCATTTGGAAACAATAATAGGAAATATAGATATAGAAGTTAGGACAAGAAGGAGTGTAGGAAAAATAGTTGAATTCTCTACCTTACTATCTCAATTAGAACCTTAAACTATAGAAGATTCATTAGAAGATGAAAGTTGGATAATATCTATACAAGAAAAGATTAATCAGTTTAGAAGAAACAATGTTTTGGAATTGGTTGGCATGCTATCCATTCATCCAATAATAGGAACCAAATGGGTTTTTATAAATAATAAAATGACCAAGGGATAATTACAAGAAATAATACTATAATCCTTTTAGATTATGATGAAACCTTTACACCGGTTTCTAGATTAGAATCTATTAGAATCCTTTTATATTATATATCATATATGAATTTTGAATTATATCATATGGATGTAAAATTGTATTTTCTAAATGGATATTTAATGGAGGATGTTTATATTGAACAACTATTGGGTTTTGAAAATCCCCACATACCAAATTCATTTTCCAAACTTAATAAAGATATTTATGGCCTTAAATAAGCATGAAGAGTTTAGTATGAAATACTAAGTTATTTTCTACTAGAAAATGGATTTTATTTAGGATTTTAAGATTCAAATCCCTTTAAGAAAATAGTTTGTTATGACATTTTATTACTATAGATTTATATAGATGATGTTATTTTTGGTTTAACTAATAAAAATATTTATAACTATTTTTCAAAACATATGAAAAAGAAATTTTAAATGAGTATAATGGGAGAATTAAATTTATTTATTAGTTTTAAAATCTATAAAAAATATTATGGTAATGTTTTAAATAAAATTAAATATATTGTTGATTTATTAGAGAAGTGTTGGGTAGAAAATAGTAAAAATTATAAAAATCCCATGTGTACCAATATAACACTTGATTCGGATGAAGCCGAAAAACCAGTTGACAACAAGTTATATGGAGTTATGATTGGTAGTTTGGTATATCTTACTACTAGTAGACCATAAATTATTTTTTATGTTTGTCTTTGTGCTAGATTTAAATCAAATCCAAAATAATCCCATCTTACTCGTGTTAAAAGAATTTTTAGATATTTGAAAGGAACTATTTTCAATATTTACTTTACCCGAAAAAATTTCATTTTAATTTAATCTCATATTTAGATATAAATTCTAGAGGAAGTAGGATATATAGAAAGAGTACATATAAGGCCCTAGCCTTAAACCTTAAAATTTAATTAAATGAATAATTCACATTGAGGATCTTTCCAGGTTTAGAGTTTTAGAGAATTAGATCATAAATCTTGAATTACATTCCACATTTAAACAAAGTGGTTACATAAAAGATAGTACTCATTTTCCCCATCAACGGAAACATATTTAAAATAAAACATGGATTCTTTTTTGACACTTCCTTGACACTATCATCATATCATGTACCTTTCCCTTGACCTGTGAAAAACATTTCAAAAACTTGGGATGAGCATAAAAAGCTCAGTAAGGGTTATAAAAAGTATGGAAAGGAAACATGAGTACATATATACATAAGAATGAGATCATACTTTACACATAAAGCATAAGCACTTTAACATACCTCATAAAATCATGAATAAATCATATAAATCATAAGACATAAAGGTAATTTGATGCATTCATAACATTCTTACGTAGGGAGTAACCCTCTTGGTTACATTTGGAATACCCATTACAGTATATTCCCTAAATCTCTTCGGAGAAACCTCAACATTTAACCCCTTTGAGTTACCCAATGCATTGGAGAGCTATATCGGGCTCAACCGCACTTAGTTTATCACGGAACCACCCGTCATCATAATAATGCCCAAGAACCATAACATAATTGTATCACATAAAACATGCATAAAGGAAACATAACATTTCCACTTTTCAATCACAAGATATCAATACAACACATTGATATAAAAAAATTATGAAAACCATTTTCAATACCAAAATAAAATAAAATTAAAACATGGTATTTATTTTTCATTTAAAAAAAGTATGGCTTGTAGAGGAAGCCGAAACTCAAATAATGGTCACGGCGGCGGAGAAGTCGTTGTCGCCGCATACGTACGACAAAAACATTCCCTTTTGTCGTTTAGTAAAAATCTTCATATAAAAAATATTCCTTTTGGATAAACGTAAAATTCAAAGGGGTTTATACACCGTATAAAAGAAAGTTGTGTATAAAACAAAATATGCCTCAATGAAAGGAGATTGAGACGAAGTCCCTTACAAAGACAGTATCCTTGGATTAAGGATAAATCAATTACATAATTATGTGTGACAAATGAATACACCAAATATAAGTGGATATTAAGTGTAACAAAATTATAGGACGTTCACAAATATTCATAAAACGACATATACAAGGAGTACACGTTTATCCCCAAGAATCAAAATTGGGTTAAGAAGTTCCCTTGCAAAAATTCGACAGCCTAACGGCGTCACTTCAAAATTTAGAAAAAGAGTTGATGAGAGATAAAAAGGGTATATCATCACTTGGACATAAAATTTACATCAATAAGGATATAGAATAACATATCCCAACATAATAGTATGTGAATTAAAATACATAACAAAAGAATTCTTTTAAAAAGAGGAGGGTGAAAGGTTCCCTTACCGACTTGGGTTACTTTCAAAACGTACACCCCATTGAAGAAGGGTCAAACAATGAATATGTAAATACCCATAAATGAAATTATATTACACAAAGAGTATAATAATGGGAAGTAAATACACCACTCAAAGTAAATGGTGTCAAATGTAGCATAAATCTCATGGGACTAAAAGTGAGATGAAAAATCCCTTACGAAAGCTCGGCAGCCTAACGACGCCACTTAAAACTTCCAAAAAAATGAATTGATGAGATCAAATAGGGTATCTCATCATATTAAAATAAAATTTACAGCAAGAGGAATATAAAAGAACATCCCCCATCATAACAAAGAGGATCTTAAAAGAAGTGACATAAAGGAGAGTACTTAAAAAGAAAGAGAGAAGTTAGATCTCTTACAAAAATTTGGCAGCCTAACGGCGCCACTCAAAACTTACAAAATGGATTGATGAGAGAAAATAGGGTCTATAATCATATAAAAATAAGAAGTACAGTATGAGTAATATAAGAGAACATCCCAATCATAAGAAAGATTATCTTAAAAGGAATGACATAAAAGAGTGTACTTAAAAAGAAAGAGAGGAGTAGGATCCCTTACCTCGTGTCCGACATGACTTGATCGTTCTTTAATCTCCTGAATAATAAACTTGAGTTAATTTATACTTGCTTAAGAACCTTTTTCAAGTTCATTATTCCTTTTATATCACTTATTACCATGTCATGAACACTATGTTATTATTTAAGTTAATAACGGTCGTTTTAACGATCATTGGTACTTGAGTCAAAAATAAACTCTTTATATTTACAAGTTGTTCATGTGGTAAGATATCCATTATATCCAGAATTATATTCATTATGTACATATCATATATATCATATATATCCAGTATATGCATGCATTTATAATATTACATAACATTTAGAGGTAAGAAATGAAATGCACCGTTCATGGAGACGGTAAGCCGTACGTACGCATGAACGCCACTTCCATTTCTATTTCATATTTAATGGAATTAAAACATAATGATACATAATAGTATTTTAATTCCAGTATGGTATCATATATAATATCATTAAATTTATCCTTTATACGTACCACATATTGTATTAACGAATCAAATCACTTTCAGGGGGCGGTAGTCCGCACTTCCTAAAATGAAGATATCGCGTATACCCATAATGGAAGCCATAAAGGTATGCCATAAATGAAAAATACAGAAGCTTAAGTAAAACATAAACATATTATATATCATATATAAATATAGTGACATCTTAATGACCACCTTTGAAGGTGTTATATGAGTGTTGAACAATTATCGTTTTGTGAGGCAAAAATTCGCCATCCACAGAAACAGTATGTTCTTTAACCATTAGATGTAGGTGTGTGTAAGTGTAGCTCGAATCCTTCTTATAACAACATCCTAGTATATGGATGATACTTGTGTTGTTACAAAAGAAATTAATAAAAGAGTTTAGGGGTTTGGAGAAGCAAAATAAAACAAAAGAACACAAGGGAAGACATTACCTTTAAATCGGGTAACTCTCTTTGATTTAAGCTCAAAGGCATCCTTGGAAAGGATTCTTCCCAAAGTGAGGCTTCAATGATGAAGATAGGGATGTGGAGAGATGAAATGGGTAGGGGTTGGCTGAGATAAAGGCTTGAGAGGTGTGGGTAAGGTGGTAGAGGTGGGGGTCTTTTATAAGAGGAGAGGAGGGGCACTCTTGGAAAGTTACAAAATGTTACTTTATTTTCAAATGAGTTTCGGATTTTAAAGGTCCCACATTGATGTATTTCGAGTATAAGGTGGTAAGGGTTCGAAATAGACCCATCCAATAGGTTTGTGACAAGTGTAGGTCTTAGATTTTACATTATCTTTTCATTTTATAATGAGGTAATCGCTGCATCATCATTGTGTCATAAATAATTTAATTTATTTAGTGTCTAAAAATTATAAAACAAATATCATGATGTAGGAAATATTTTTATATTTCTAATGAATATTAATAGTAAAAAATATGACTTGTATAACCCCATGTAATTTTTTTTAGTAAAACAACACATGTTTGTGACATTTTAATTTTAACTTTAAATAAAAAGTTATTTATGTCATTTTCCTACCAAAGTGGCTCCATGGGGTCCCCAAGTTGACCCATGGATTGTCTTGGTCAGACATGACACATCAAATGAGGGTAGGACATGTGTCTAGGTCATTTCATATTATCAAAGCATTATTTTTACCTTAAATAACACTAATTACCTTTAATTGCGATTAATAAAACTTAAAAATTACTATTCACCAAAAATTATTTTAATCTCATTGAACCACATTTTACTTTTTAATGACAACCATGTATGTCGGATTTTTGAAAATCAAATCACAGAAGTGGAAAAGTTTCATTTAAACGAAAAATCAGTTTTTTAAGTACCACTTAGTGGTTTCACTATTCATAAAAAATTGAAGTTTTCCAGAAAAATACCAAAAATTCACCCTAAGCTATATTTGATATTCCGAATTCAAAAATGATGTCTATTTTAAAAAATTCAAAACATATAAGTTACATTAATTAATTTAATAATTAATTCCCGCTGTCAGAGCAAATAGCGTGTTTTTATTAAACAATAAGTATCAAAAGATTGACACTAGTTTAAGTCCAATTTCAAGATGAAATTAATTCCAAAGACCATTATTGGATTAAATGGTAAAAATATATTCTAATTTCACTTTAAAACCAATTCAAAAGATAATCTAATCATATAAATAAATTAGACTAAAAAGAGGTTTTGAATTAAAATACAACATTTTTCACTATTCATTAAAAAATGAACTTTATCGGAAAAATACCAAAAATTCACACAAAGCAAATTTTGATGTCCCGACTCTAAAGAATAATTTTATTTTGTCAAATATAACACATAAAATTGTTAAAAAGTGGATTTAAAAGAGGTTCTCCATCAAAAGGCGGTTAATCGATCTTTTAAAGAATATTAGAATGTTTATGCTTAAAAATTGGACTCATTCGCATTTTTAATCCTCTAACATTTATTGTAAAGAGTAAAAATATTTGAAAAACATATATAATCATTTGTATTTAGTTCTGTTCATTCCCGCCATTACAACGACTAGGCGTTAACTACCATTTAAAATAATATTATTTTATTATTAAAGTGCAACGTAAGATTCCCAAGAAACTCGTTATTGCGTATTGGGTATGCCATCGAGCATAGCGTCCCCTTTAAAGTAATATTAATATTTTATTCACAAATATGGATAAATATAGAAATGTCATATTCTTTATTTACCTGGGGTGTTACAGTACATTAGAAACTTGAAACTTTTTAGGGAAGTTCTTAATTGCATGGTCAAGTAAGGAAAACATTGTAAAGACTCGCAAATTTCAAGGAAATTTTTTTATTTGGAATTTTACAAGAGCGCAGCTTCAGACGGCACCTGATTCCGAGGCCCGGTGTGCCCGGAATCAATTTCCGAAGTTTGGCTCGGGTACGTTCAGTGAACGGACGAGCGGGTTTTTCTATCTTTTGAACCGGTGCCCGGAATTGAATTCTGAGGGCACCGATGAAATCGCAGCGCCGGTATTTGCTTAGAAACGCCTCTTCCGGAGTTGCGTTTGCTCAGACGTGGTTTTTAATTTTTGGGGCTTTAAGTCAGAAATAAAATAAAATTTGTGCGACAACTTTATTTTATTTCACTTAAGCTACTTGGAAGTCACTTGGAAGCCACTTGAACTGAGTTAAAGCGGATAGGGTGCTATCCGGAAACATCCTACCCCTGGTTAGGATATTTGTGAGGTGGGGCCCGCACGAGCCCCGCCGTTTCTTCCGCTAAGTAACGCACCCGTGAAAACCCGTCAAAGTAACTGAAAAGTCAACCGACGCGTTTTCTTTATTTCTTAACAGACCATTTAATTGGGCGGTTTATTTCGTGAATTAAATGGGCTGTTTCATTCGTTGAATTAATTCAACGAATTTAATGGGTCGTTACTTACGCGTTTTGCGTTTGTTAGCAAAATAATAAAATAGACAAACTTGTCTATTTTGGAGGATTGCTTTTGTTATGCAATTCCTCTGAGCCTCCACCCTCTCCGCGAAGAACGCGAAGAACGCGAAGAATGCGAAGAACGCGAAGAACGCGAAGAACGCCGGCGACCGGAATTCGACGACGCACACCGTGATCTGCGACGTCGACGAGCTCTACCCGCGGCGTTCTTCGGCGACGCCTCTTCTTCCGCGGCCGATCCTCGTTCGGCAACTAAGGTGAGAATCGGATCGTTTATTTCTCCTTTTCTTTAATTTCAATAACAACGGATTTAATTAATTAAATCCGTTTTTTCTAGATCCGGAGATCGTCGGCGCGACGTTTTTCCCGCGGTGCGACGAACGTCTCTTCCGCGACGACGCGACGATTCCCTCCTTCCGCGACGAGCGATTCCGCGACGACCTCTCGTCCGACGACGACAACAAGGTAGGGGTTTATTTTTTTCTCGATGATTCTTTCCCGTGTTTATTCTTTTAAAGTAAAGAACCTTATCTCTGAACAATTTTAATTTATTTAAAATTGTTGTTGATTATTTTCTTTTCCTCCCGTTGAGTTTATGACTAACGCGGAGGGTGCGGGTCTAACGAACAAGACCCGGCAACCCTCCGCCGATCTTTTTGTTGTGCGGATTTGGCGGTCGACGACAAACCGCGCGGCAGGGGCGATCTGTTGATCCCGCAGTGAAGATCGGCCCCCGGGAGGAGCAACGGCGCAGACGGGAGGCAAAACGGGCCACCGGAGCAACTCCGGCGGCCGGAGGCGGCGGCGCCCGGCGCGCCGCCGTGGAGGAAATCCGCCGCGGCGGCGGCGGCCGGTTCCGCGGCCGCGCGGAACCGGGGAGGGACGCGGCGGCCCGGCCGCGTCCGCGTGACAGGCGGCCCCCCGCGGGGCCGCGTTCCACCTAAGCCGCGGGTCAAACCCGCGGCGGTTGCTTCGGCCGCTCGGCCGAAGCCGAGCCGGCCGGTCCGGTCGGCCGGGCCGCGCCCAGGCCGGACCGGGTCGGGCCGACCTGGTTCGGGCCGACCCGGTTCGGCCGACCCAGGGGGGGCTCGGGCCGGGTCGCCCCGGGCCCAGAACCCCCGTTTTCGGGCCTTCTTCAGTCTTTTGCCCATATCTTGGGCCTGAGACCTCCGATTGACGAACCGTCAGCGGCTACGCGATCCTTGGATCGATACGGTCGTTTCGGTGTATTACACTCAAGGTTTCGGAAGACTTTGGGTTCGTCCGGGTTGGTTCGTACACGAAACCAACCGGGCTCTCGGAGCGGAAACGCTCATAACTTGAGCCACGGACGTCCGATCGACGTACCGTCAGCTGTGGTAGTTTACTCTAAGTGAGACGGAACTTTTGGCATACTCCGCCCGAGGATCGGATATAGGCGGAGTACGGTCGGGTTGGTTTGCCCTAAAAACCAACCGGGCCCCTGGGACGAAAATGCCAATAACTCTCAGACCGGGCGTCCGATTGACGCGCCGTCTGTTGCGTTGAGATCCTGTTGTCGATACGGAACTTTTGGATACATCAACTTCGGACTACATGTCAGTTGATGTATCAGCCTCTCGGCTCGTGGAGCGGACCCTCCTAAACGAGCTCGCTATGTGCGGGAACCCTAGCGCTGGCTGTGACTTCGACGACAGAGCAGAGATCCTCCGTGGACTGCGACGACGGCAGAGCAGAGATCCTCAGTGGACTGCGACGACGGCAGAGCAGAGATCCTTCGTGGACTGCGGCGACGACTGTGCAGAGATCCTCAGTGGACTGCGTCGACTACTGCACTCAGCGATCCCACGTGGATCAGTGCTACAGGTTCTGTGTGAGCCCGATCCTATGTGGGTCCTTACTACCGGTTCTGTGTGAGCCACTGCCTACAGGTTCTGTGTGAGCCCGATCCTGAGTGGGTCTTTTGCGGGGGTTAGTACCTATCGATCCTTCGTGGGTCCGACGACTTAGATGGATCAGTGGTCATCTTTGACGTCATCTGAAAAAGTATACCTGGTTGAGCTGAATCTTATGTTACTCTCTTTTGTGGTTTGTGTTGAACTATCCTTTGTGGATTTACTGTTTACTCTCCTTGTGGATTTGAGTCTTGCTTTCCTGCGTGGATTGAGTTGTTCTTGAGCTCGTGAGCAGAGCTGGAATTGGGGACTTAGGTATATGTATGGGCATATACCTAAGTCGAGTCAGATGTTACTTCGTGATTGCATCTTTCTTTGTGCTATATCCTTTGTGGATTTCGGGAGACCTTCGGGGGTCTCGGGGTCCTTACTGAGTAGCTTATACTCACCCCTGCACGGGCTATGCCCGCACCTTGTTGTGTTGGATACAGACGACGGACAGCGCTGATCTCGGTTGGGGCGTGGAGCAGGACGGTACCTGGAGGTGGACCACTGGGCGGGACGTGCTTGGAGCGGACGTGGGACCCGAGGAGCCTGGATGCTATCTGTACCCACCCTTCAGGTGGGATTGCCAGTGGACGACACGAGGCCGCCGTCTTTTCTTCAGTTGCTGTTCTTTACTTTTTCAGTTGTACTTTCAGTTGGGCTTGTATTCCGGCCCCCCTTTACTTTTCTGCACTTTGTAGTTACTTCTGCTTGCTGACTCTGTGGTGGTTGTTACTTATAAAGGCAATGCCTTCCCTATTTACCGGGATTTTACGCCTTGGTGCTAGTCGCCATCCCCTGGCCTATGGAAGGCGGGCTTGGGGTAGTCACGACACGGGCCCCGAGGTCGGGTCGTGACAAACATTCAGTTTCTTTGTCAACAGCTGAGGCAGAGTATATCTCTGTTGGAAGTTTCTATGCACAATTGTTTCGGATGAAACAAACACTAATGTAATTTTGACTCAATTTCAATGTTATTCTTATTTTATGTGATAATACAAGTGTAATTATTATTTCAAAAAATCATGTAAGTCACTCAAGAACTAAGAATATTGATATAAGGCATCATTTTATAAGAAATCGTATTCTAAAAAAAGATATATCTTTAGAACTTGTTAATACTGAATATCAACTTGATGATATTTTCACTAAACCACTTCCCATGGATAGTTTTGAATTTATTAACAGAGAGTTTGGTATATTTAATATTAAATAAATATTTTGATTATGTTTTAATTTAATTTAGTTTTAATTATTTATTATACTTTATGTTATGGAATTATTTATTTACTGGCTATTTAATAAATTATGGTCTTATTACTCATTTAATTTTTTTTTCAAAATTAAAATCTATAATGATTACTATGAGTATTTTTGCTCGAGAAACTGAACCTATGTCAACAAAAACTGTCAAAACCTCTCTCTATCTCTCAACATCAATCTTGAATCCTTTATACTTTCAGAGCTCTAAATTTATCTTCCAAAACCTAAAATCTGAACCTAAAATATTTATATTTTATGTAATAGAAAAGAAAAATAGGATAAAAGAAAGAAAATTGAGTAGATCTAAGTGATGATGCACTTTAGGAGTTGACAGACGAGTACTTGAAGGGAATGTAGTTGACTTTGAGCTATTGTTTCAGACAAAATTTATACTAAATAAAGATTTATCTTTTCATGTTTTAGAATTTATTTTCAATGGTGAAAATGTAGATTATGTTTTTTAAAATAAAGTACAATATTTTTATGAACATGCCCAGTTTAATTTTGGTGAAATAGAGGATATTGTCTCCTCAAAGGTAAACAACATGAAGTTTTTAGCATCTTTAGTAGAAATAGTCATGATTTTCAATGTTCCCATGAATGATTTTTTCACTTTAAACTATGATCTATTGAATATTAGAAGAATAAATATAAGTATATTATGTCTTTTCTTTTTGGATCCACCTTGGTAAAAAAATTTCTTGTCAAAGATCTTGAAACTGACCAGAAGGTATTAGTCAAATTTATTCAATCTTTAATAGTTCCAAGGATTTATAAGTTAGAGAAAATTGTCTTTACATATATTTATATCATGTTTTTTATGTTAAGTGACATCAAGTTTAATTTCAGTAGATATATATTGAGGTATATGCTTCATTTCTATCAAAAAGTGTCTAAAATTTCCTTTTATCCACATGTAAGGTTTATTTCTCTGATTTTGTATAAAAATAATAAGATCCATGATATTCAAATAGCCATTATATGTCATCATAGTAATGTTATTTAAGCTGGAACCTTAATAAAATTTGATTTTATTTGAAGTACCTTGAAAAGAAGGTTAATTCCTATTGGTGTTGATGATCAACAAGTATCTAGTGCTCATGCTCGGGGGGAGAAATGTAATCTGTCACACCCTGACCTTATAAACTAATTATTTTTAATTATTTTAATTATTTTAATTATTTTTAGTCTTTATTTTGAGTTTCGGTAGCAGGCAGGTCCAGTTTTAAAATTTCAAAAGCATTTTTTTTACTATTTCACAGTTATCTTGCATGGTTAATAGTAACCATGTAGTTCCTATATAGATGCCCAAGTGGGTCAGATTTATGGTTCAAAACTTGCACACGGTTTATAAAACCATTTGACAAGCATGCAACTTGACTCTGTAAGTGGGAAGTACTAGATAACTCACTTTGAGTGTAGTTTTCTCAGCTGCACGCCTGGATGCAGGCGAACTGTGTGGATACCCGGTATTCAAAATAAATAAAAATTAAATGAAAAAACAAATGAAAATAAAATAAAATGAAAATAAAATAAAATTAAAGGAATGTTTAATAATAATAATAATAACAATATGATTATGATTATGATTATTATTAAGTTTATTATGATTTTTACTACTATTATTATTAAGTTTATCATTGTCATCATCATCATCACCATCATCATCATAATCATCATCATCATCATCCTCATCATCATCATCATCATCATCATCATCATCATCATCATCATCATCATCATCATCATCATCATCATCATCATCATCATCATCATCATCATCATCACCACCATCATCATCATCATCATCAACATCATCATCATCATCATCATTACATTATAATTAAAAATATTATTATTATTATGATTATTAAAATTATTATAATTGTTTTTTTCTTTTTTTAGAAACCCTAAGGGGTTCTCCATTTCTCCTACCCTAAGCATGGGACCTCTGCCCCTACTCTCTACCTCTAGTGTGACCCTCCTCAAGCCGAGGCCCTCTAGTGTGCTCCCTTCTCTCTAGAGACCTCCATCTGGCCGACACTCCATCTAGTGACCACACCTCCCTCTGAATCTCCCTCGTACGATGCCCCCTCCCTCGCATGGCCTTCTCACGCATGACCACCCTACCCGACCCCCTTCTGGCATGCCACTTCCTCCAGCGTGCCACCCTCTTCTAGAGGTCGTCTCTCCTTGTGATATGACTGACCTCCCCTATTCCCCCTCCGATAAGTATCCTTCATTTTTACAGTTCCTATTATAGGGTTTTATTGTTTGGATGAACCCTAACTCACTTGAGGGATTTCCTTTTGGCCGATTATTGTTGGTTAGGGTTTGTTGGGTCCCGTTGAGGTCGGTTCTAGCCATATTCATCAAGGGCAGTGGATTGTCCATGGTTTTCGGATAAGGTTTCTTTGATTTCATCATTGTGGATTAATTTTAATTTAGGGGTTTTGTGATTTTCGAGTTATCGGTAATTTTTCTAGAATGCGTGGACCTTATTGATGTAATTTTGAGCTGTCACTCATGAGGATGTATTATGTGCATGTTAAGGGGTAAGGCACACACACACACACACACAAACACACACACACACATATAGATATATATATTACCTCTTTGTATTTGTTCTCTCATGGCATGGAGAATATGTGTAATGCACCTTGGGGTATTTATATATATATATACAAATACATATGCATGTAAGTGTAAAAGGTTGGTTTTGATAAGTCATCATCAAAAGAAAAATGTTTGAGGTGTTTTCCCTTTGAATTTTCTTTTAAATTAAATAATTATTGTTTTCTTTATTTTTTCACCCTTATTTAATGTTTAGTTAGTAATGTATGGTTTTTAGAATAAATGATTGTTATGAAATGAAGTTATTTCACCTTGTATTTGAATTTCAAGAAACTGTTTTATTAAATGTACCTAACTAGTGTTTATCAAATTTACTGGTTAGACATTGTGAGTAAATTGAAGTTTTTAAAGAATGGTTTGGGTTGATCAAATTAATTTCTTATATGGGGGTTCCAAATGGTTTGAGTTTTGAAGTGGTGTTTATTTGATTCTTTGGAAATTATTTGGCATGCATTGGTTCTTTGGAAATAGTTTAGTGTTAAATGGTTGTTTGAGGCCCATTTAGTACTTTTATAAAATAAGTTACTTTGAAAAATATCTTTGGGATGTACCTCTTTCCTTGTTGGATATTGATGGGAATGGGTGGTCCTCAGATGGGACTTCCCTCATGTGTTGATGGTTGAAGGCAAGAGGGGGGTAAATCCCTTGGAGTGATGCAAGGGTGACTATTGTGTGTGTGTTTATTATGTGTGATGCATGTATATATGATGTATTTCATGTTTTACATTATTTTATCACCCCCTTTTTTAGTCTAAACATGGGAACCAGTAATAGAGAGTGAATTTTTGCTGAATAATTGCTGCACTAGTTTTGTTTAGACACTATATAGTGGCTCATAATAGGAGGGTTATTTTTTTTATTACTATGGGATCGGGCCCCTTGGTCAGGCTGAGTATGGAGACGACTGGGCATTTGGGTGTTATGATTTCATCAGGTAGTTCATGCCTTCGGGATGAGTCACATGTATATTATGTTCTAGATTATTCACAACCTCCATGGTTCTCCCATGTTTCCTGGTAATTAGTTATCTAAATCAAATTATTGAGATGCATGTGCTAATTGGCTACTCTTGTGTGACCTTTTTCCATTTTCTTTGTTGTATGTTTGTTGATATTGTTTCCTTTCATAGTGTATATTCTTGCTCAAATTGATAAAATGGTTTCAAGTGTTTACGGAAAAAGGTTTTGAATTTTTTTTACATTTCCTTCCTCCATTTTTAGTGTAAACATCACCTTCTTTAAAATTCCAATGTATGCTTCTCAAAAAGAGAATCTGGTTTTTAAATTGAAAAAGGGAAATGGATCATTATTTTTTTAAGAAGAAAATGTGTGAAAACATAGTTTTATACATTGTATTTAAAACTTGAAATTGATGGATCTTTTATTTAAAGTAAATGTATATGGGAATAGATTTTTTCAGAACACCTACTAAGTTTTAATACTCACACCAATATTTTATATATTTTTTAGCTTGGGTGCTGCTTCTTGCTCAGATTTGGTCGCCATAGTGTGATGTTAGTTTGAGGTCGGTGGTGTCCCGTAGGGTCACATTAAGGTATGTACAATTTTATTTTCTCTATACTGCTAGTTTTTATTTTAATTGTTTAATTTCAATTATTTTTCTTTCATTTATGGGCAAAAATGTTCCCACCTATTTAATATTGACACCCGACACTAGTTTTCAGCCCGTGGGGATCAATAACTCCCTTCGGGCCATGCCAAGGACTGACTCGGGTGACCGGTTCAGGGCCGACCCGAGTTAGTTCCTGAAAAAATGGTATCAAAGGAAGCCCTTGTTATTTGGTGTGTCTGGTAGATGGATATTAGGACTTTTATGACATGGGAGGTAGGTGAGGGAATAACATCTTGAAATCTTGCTCGCATTGATACTCAAGTTACCAGGGGTAGTTTGAGATTTGAGTCTTCTGTCCTTGTTTTGGATTGAGGGATGATAATGGATGTGATCCGATGTTATGTAATGATAACACATAGAGTAATGAACCTTGTGGAGTACAAGTGCATAGTTCAGAAACCTCATAGTTTTTTATGCTTACTTGAGGCATGACCCACTGCCATGTCATTGGGTCAGGCAAGTCTACTAGTTCCTCACTCTGGTAGTTTGGTGAAAGTCGAGTTTTGTTCTAGTTCCGATTGGTGTAAGTTTGATTTTGAAAATGAAAATGGTTTTCAATATGAAATGATTTCCTTAAAATGTTATTAAATTGGTAAAATGGTTTTTAATATTTAAAGGAATTTTGGTTTGAAATTTTTGTGCATGTTGTAAAGAAGTTACTTGGGTGCTCCTTATGAATGTTTGCACATGTGAGGTTATGTATAGAAAGTGAACGTTGGAATATATGGATGTAATTGAATGAAAACATACATAATGGTTCATGGGATTCCTTGGGTGAATGTTTGAAATTAAAGGCTTGGCTTTGTTTTTCCAAAATTATTTTGGAAGAGGAAAAGATTTTTGGGAAATTGAATTTAGTTTAAAAAGAGAGCTTCAGTATTTAGAAAATGGACTTAAGATGAGGAAATTTTGAAATTTAAATAGAAATGGTGGTTTTTGAAAAGTATTTTTTTGGTGGTTCTTATGTTTTTTGTCTTGTGAGTCTACTCTTTTTGCTCGATGTGTTATTTTTTTATTATGATTTGGTTTGATGTTGAGTTTGGTTGATGTTTTCCCTGATTTCTACCCAGAAAGGTCCCCAAAGTTGCTAATAAGTCATTCCTAGTTTTTGATTCTTCTCAAGTGCTACCTATAATTTGAGGTGATTGGGGTTTGTTAGAGGCAACATAGTGGATTAAGGAAGTGGAGCACATCTTCAGGATTTTGGGAACTCCCAAACCTATTATAGTTTGAGCTGTCCTCGTGTTGTTTGAAGGTCCAAATTTGGGAGAATGGGTGTTTTTAACCCTACCATAATTTCAATTTGGGATGATGTGGGAAGTTTTTAAGGCCAGCTTTGTCCAATGGTTCATACTTGAGGAGGTGAAGTTGAGTAAGGTAGCTGAGTTGCGGGATGTTCGGTAAGGCCATCGGTTAGTAAAATCTTACGCTGACCACTTTAAAGAGATGGTTCACTTTTCTTTGGAGTTAATTTTAGAAGATCAAATGAAAATTCCTATTTTCATTTGGAGTCTTCATCTTGATTTTTATGAAAAAGTTCTCTCATTGGGTGAAACATCTTTTGAGAAGTTGGTGGATGAGACAATTTTGGCTGAGCTAGTTTTTGGTGTGCAGTAAGTGGTGGTTAGATCTCATGAAGGTTCCCCATCTGAAAAGAAACGCATAATAGAGGAACCTATTTATAAAGAGTCCTCTTCATTGGTTATGGATTCCATTTTGTTAGACTGTTCGGTTATGTGCCCCCAGTGTGGATGGTTCGGGCATTCGAAGTCATCTTGTCGCATCCCTTCGAAGACATTCCATCATTACATTTGTTTGGGTTATATGAAGAAGGTTTTCAGAAATATTCGCCTGGAGAAGATGTTCTGACCAAGGGGCTCATACCTAACTGTGAAGTAGGAGATGCTTCATCCACCAGAGCACCAACCATAGGTCTCAGGGTGAATCTCGTGCATAGTTAGGGTTGCTAGGGGTATGTAAGACCTTGGACTGGTTCTTTATTTTTCATTTTAAAATAGAGACATTAAATGTTTCCTTATTATTTTTCTCTTTCTATTATAAGTTCATATCTTGTTTTAATAGCATGATGAATTTTACTTATCGCAACCAAATTGGTTTCATCTATTTTGAATATGGTTTTATGAATTGTTCATTTTCATTAAAGGGTGTTTAGCCCTTGGGTGAGTGGTTTTGGTTTTAGTTGTTTTTTTGGAGATATTTGAATCCTATGTAATTGATAGATGGTGGTTATGTTTCATTGTTTGGTTTAAATTTCTTTTCATGGGTTTGTCCCCTAGTGTTGGGGGTTCTCTGGGTGTGTAGAAAATTTCTAATTCTGGCATTGTGGTTCTTTGAACCTGTATAGAGGGTTGTTAGTTCTTTTCAGAAGTTCCCTCATCCCGATGTCTCTTTATTCCAGGTTTCCTTATAGTGAGTTATTCGTTTAAGTCCTCTCGATGTGGTTTGGTTTTTTTAAGGAAATTGGTTGGAGTTCATGTTGGGAGTTCCCTGGTTCCTTATTTTGGTGAGGGTGTTGTTTGGCTAATGTGGTGAGGTCGAGATAGTTTTTGGGGTCCCAGTTTTTCAGGTTGCTCTGTAGTGGGTTTCTTGTTTAAGTCTTGGTGAGGTTGGATGAGTTATAAAGTTTATGTGTTAGTGAAATTCTTGTGGTGGGGAGAACCTTCTCATATTCTACCCTTATTTGTGGACTTTGGTTTCTTCCTGATCGGTCGGGTGTGACCTGTGGGAAGAAAGGTCACCTTGAGGTTCCTTGATTCTCTTTGTTGTGATTGGTCATGGACTCAACTTGTGGTTATCCTTTGGCTTAGTGAATTTCTATTTGTAGAAAGTGTCTGTGGTGGGGATAATGGTCACACCCAGACCTTATAAATTAATTATTTTAATTATTTTAATTATTTTTAATTATTTTAATTATTTTTAGCCTTTATTTTGAGTTTTGGAAGAAGGTGGTTCCAGTTTAAAAATTTCAGAAGCATTTTTTTACTGTTTCATGGTTATTCAGTAAGGTTAACAGTAATCATGCGATGCCTATACAGATGCCCAAGTGGGTCTGAGTTATGACACACGACTTGCACACAATTTATAAAACCATGAGACAAGCATGAAACTTGAATATGTAAGTGGGAAATACTAGGTGGAATGGTTTGAGCACAGTTTGCTCAGCCACCTGTCTGACTGTAGACGAACCGTGTAGCTACCCAGTTTTTAAAATAAATAAAAATTAAATGAAAATAAAATAAAATGAGAATAAATAAAATTAAAGGATTGTTTAATAATAATAATAATAATAATAATAATATCAATATGATGATGATGATGACGATGATGATGATGATGATGATAATAATTATTATTAAGTTTATTATGATTATTAATTTTATTATTATTATTATTGAGTTTATTATTATTATTATTCATATTATCATCATCATCATTATATTAAAATAAAAATAAAAATAAAAATTATTATTATTAAAATTATTAAAATTGTTTTTTTTATTTTTTTAGAAACCCAAAGGGGTTCTACCTTTCCCCCTACCCTCACCACGTGACCCCCTCCTCCCTGCTCTCTACCACTCACACAACCCCCTCTAGATAAGGCCCTGTAGTGTGATCCCTCCTCTCCAGCAACCTCCTTCTGACTGACGCCCCGTCCAGTGGCCGTACCTCCCTCCGGCTCTCCCTCACGCGACACCCCCTCCCTCGTGCGACCTCCTCATGCACAACCACCCCAGTCGACCCCTTTATGGAATGACATTTCTTTTGACGTGCCACCCTCCTCCGATGGCCATCCCTCCTCATGGAATGGCCAACCTCCCCTCTTCCCCCTCTCATAATTATCCTTTGTTTTAGGGTACCTATTGTGGGGTTTTATTGTTTGGTCGAACCCTAACTCACTTGGGGGATTTTCTTTTGGTTGATTATTATTGGTTAGGGTTCGTTAGGTCCTGTAGAGGCCAGTTCTATCCGTCAACATCAAGGGAAGCAGATTCTCCATGGTTTTAGGGTAAGGGTTCTTTGATTTCATCATTATGGATTAATTTTAATTTAGGGGTTTTGTGATTTTTGAGTTGACGGTATTTTTTCTAGAGCATGTGGACCTTGTTGATGTAATTTCGAGACGTCACTCACAAGGATGTCTTACGTGCATGTATAGAGGTAAGGCATACATACATATATATATTCCCTCTTTGTACATGTTCCATCACGGCACGAGGAATATGTGCAATGCATCTAGGGGTATTTATATATATGTGTGTATAAATGCATATACGTGTAAGTGAAAAAGGGACGGTTTGAGAAGTCATCATCAAAAGAGGAATGTTTGAGGTAGGATCCCTTTGAATTGTCTTTTAAATTAAATAATTATTTATTTATTTCTTTTTGAACTCATATTTAATGTTTAGTTAGTAATGTGTGGTTTTTAAAATAAATGCTTATTGTAAAATGGAGTGATTTCCCCTTGTATTTGAATTGCTTGAAACTATTTTATTAAATGTACCTACCTAGTGTTTATCAAATTGCCCAGTTGTCCTTTGGGAGTAAATTGTGGGTTTTAAAGAATGGATTGGGTTTCTCAAATGAATTTCTTACACAAGGTTCCAAATGTTTTGAAATTGGAAGTAGTGTTTATTTGATTCTTTGGAAATTATTTGGCGTGTGTTGGTTCTTAAAAAATGATTTAGTGTTAAATGGTTGTTTGAGGCCCATTCAATACTTTTATAAAATGAGTTACTTTGAAAACTCTCTTTGGGATGCACCTCTTGCCTTGTTGGATATTAATGAGAATGAGTGGTCCTCTGATGGGACTCCCCTCATGTGTTGATGGTTGAAGGAAAGAGGGGTGGGGGGGGGAGATCCCTTGGAGTGATGCATGGGTGACTATTGTGTGTGTGTGTGGCTTGTGTGTGATGCATATATATGTGATGGGTTTCTTGTTTGAAATTATTGGCTCACCCCGTTTTTTAGTTTTAACATGAGAACCTGACATAGCGAGTGAATTTTCAGTGAAGGATTACTGCACTAGTTTAGTTCACGCACTAGCTAGTGGCTATATCACGAGGGATATTTTGTTATTATTACTATGGGATCAGGCCCCTCAGTCAGGCCAGGTAGGGCGATGACTGGGCATTTAGGAGTTATGATGTCATCAGGTAGGGCTTGAATTCAGGATGAGTCTATGTATAGTACATTCTAGATTATTCATGAGCTCTGAGGTTCTCCCATGTTTCTTGGTACTTATTTATTTTTAGAAGATGATTGAGATGCATGTGATGGTTGGTTACTCTTGTGTGACCTTTTTCCACTTCTTGTGTTGTATGTTTGTTAATATTGTTTCCTTACATAGTTTAGATTCTTTCTCAAAGTGATAAAAATGGTTTCAAGTGTTTAAAGAAAAAGGTTTTGAAAATGTTTTACAATTCCTTCATCCATTTTTAGTGTAAACATATCCACCTTTAAAATGCCAATGGATGCTTCTTAAAAAGGGAATCTGGTTTTTAAATTGAAAAAGGGAAATGAATAGTGATTTTTAAAGAAGAAAATGTGTGAAAACCTATTTTTATACATTTTATTTCAATCTTAAAATTGATAGATATTTTATTTGAAGGAAATGCATATGGGAATAGATTGTTTGGGAATGCCTACTGAGTCTTAATACTCAATACTATAATTTATGTTTGTTTTATCTTGGGTACTACTTCTTGATCGGATTTGGTCTCCATAGTGAAACATTGGTTTGATGTCAGTGGAGACCTGTAGGGTCATATGAAGGTATGCACAGTTTTATTTTCTCACCACTGCTATTTTTCATTTTCATTGTTCATTATTTATTTATTTATTTGTCTTTAATTTATGGTCCAAATCATTCCCACATATTTAATTTTGATGTCCGACACTAGTTTCCCAGCCATGGGGATTGGTAATACCCTTTGGGTCATGCTGCGGACCGACTCAGGTGGCTGATTCAGGTTCAACCCGAGTTGGTTCATGACATACTCATAATTTAGATGGATTAATATGACTTCATGGTGAAGAATTTGGTGAATCTAGAATATAGGATATTTTTGAATAAATTGGTAGGATACTTAGGGTTTATGTTAGTAACCCACCTGTTGAAAGAGATGTCTACCATTATTATAAAGAACCCTCATAATAAGAAAACAGTGAGGCTCTTGTAACAAGGCCTTGAAAAATAGAAGAATATGTGGTTTAGGTATAAGAATTTGGGGTTGTAGAAATTGAACAACCATTGTTTATAAGTGTAAAAAAACTTCTGCTGAAAGAATAACTGATAATAGTGATGAGAATGAGTCTTGGGGATAAGATTAAGTTGAAAAGAATGCTCAATATGATGAGAAGGTGAATCCATCCATGGTTGAAACTATTGAAATAATTGAAAATATGACAATTTATGTCGCTTTAGAGTCTTTGGAAAATATTTTTAGAGATTTTGATGAGAAAATAGATGTTCTTGGATCATTTTCGTCATCATCTAGTGAGAATAATGAAGGTTAACCCCTAGTTATAGTTAAAATAGGACAGCCATCTCAAATTCAAGAAGAGGAATCATCCGATTCCCTTAATGATCAAATTGAATATTTTTTTTTCAAATATAATTAGATGAAAGAAGAGAATTAAACATTTAAAAATGATTTATAAGTTTCTATAAATTATTTAGAAGATTTGAATAGTTCAAATGTTCCAAAATCAAAGTCTAATTCATTTCAAGATTAGTTGCATAACCTTTAAGAAAATTATATTTCCAAAAGATATTTTGATGCATTTCAGAGAGATATGTTTAACTAGAATGGGAATATCAGAACATAATCAGTTTCAAAGTTATATTTTGGATGATTAAATAAATACCTAGGAAGTCAATTTGAATTGATAATAAGTAGTTCAAGTCATGTGAGGGATTTTTCTTCTAGTCATCTAGCTTTTCAAGATTTAATAATAAGGTTTGAATCTATTATTGCAGTTTTATCTATAATAAATGATTGGATTAAGAGTCTTCAGTGTGATGGTATTACTCTTCACATTTTTTTGGACAATCTAAAAGATCATTTAAAAAAAATAAAAGCATCTAATGATCCTGATATAAGAAGCCTTCTCAATCAGTTAAGTGAGATGATGATGAAGTTTGTATAGTAAATGAAAACAATCCATGAGTTTTTAATGGTCAATTTAGTTGAAAATATAAAAATGGGATAAGACTTAAATTTTTTGATCAAACAATGGGATGATATTTTTAATCAAAATTTTAAAGGAATGACGACATAGCTCAAGGATGTTCATTAGACTATTCAAGATTCATTCACATCTGACTCCTCATCTTAACCATAACCTTTAACCTCATCCAATCTTGATTCTTAATTTTTTTGTGCCAAATATTTCTTGTAATTTTAAGAAACATTTTAATGAAATTATTTTCTTTCTTATAATTGTGTTTATTTGTTTCTTATTATCTGCCCACCTCTATTTACTGAACATGAATCTTTTTTTGTCTTAGATTAACAAAAAATTTACCACCATTTTTATACTACATTAACTGTGTTATATACCATTTTTCGATACTTTATTTTTGATATCAAAAAGAGGGGGATAAAATTTTGGTAAACACAACATTATTTTGACTATAATGTATTAAACTGTAGAATAATATTTTAAATAAATATCTTTAGTTTGATCAATGTAATTTTTTTTGTAATATTATTTATTTATCCATAGTTAATAAAAATTTAAATGAGATCTATAATTTTTGTTATGTCTCATTAAGAATCTATTTTATTTTTATTTACATTTCTTATGTTTTCTATAACTTTTTGATATATGAGTTTTGTAATCATCAAAAAGGGGGATATTTCTAAGCATGTATTGTCTCAACAATACATTATGAATCTTGTTAACTTTGATGCTAAAAAATACCCTTGTATGTTTTACTATTGAAATTATTTTAAGTATTTTTATGGATTATATTTATTGAGAAATTTACCTTATTTATGGGTTACTTTTTTTGTCTAATGTATTCTGGATATATTTTTAAGAAGTTTGGAAACACTATTCATACCCAACATTTATAAGTAGAACATTTGGATTTCAAACCCTATGTTTAGAGTAAACGTATAGATCAGATACCCTATGCTATTTCAAAAGTATGTATCAAGAACCGTACTTTTGAGAAGTAACCATATGTTTGTGAATATAACATATGGTTCAACAACCCAACATTTTGAAGTTAACCATACATTGTCAACCGTATTTTCAAAGTTATTTTGACTTGATCAATAATGGAGTTTAAATTCAATATATTTTATAAGATTTCTACAATTGTCATGATGATATTTTTTAATATATTTTAAATATTATAAAAGATGAATTCAAATAATCATATTCAATAGATGAAATCATTCCTATTTCTAAGGGAAGTTATGACTTTCTTTGAAAGTTTTAAATTCAAATAATCACAATTTTTTTGGTGATATTTTTGGTTCTGTTTGACTAAAATAAAATTGAGTTTCTATTGTTAAATACCAAGAGTTATATCATTTAGAAAAAGATATTTTTTTGAATAATGAATTTATTTTCTATTATAAAGAGATATACATTAAAGACATAAATGTTATGATCTTTTACTATTTAAATATTGTTATATTATTGTATTTATTTAAGATCATTTGCAACTAAGATCTATTCAAAGTTTAATTTCTTGAAGAATATTATCTATGAAGAAGAATATCTATTATCTGTTAGTTTTTTAAAACTATGAGCTAAATATTTTTCTCAATCAAATCAATTAATCTTTATTTCTTAGAGTATCGGCTACCCATACTCATTCTTGGTGGAGTGTCAGTTTCTCATTCTAAGATGTGCATATTTTGGTTCCCTGTAAGAGAACCAAAATTCCATGTAAAATCCTTTTTGTAAATATTTTAACTGACTTCACTTAGTTGCAGAGGTATTATGATATGAGAACCTATTTAATAAAAATTACCAAGCTCACTAAGAGGGTGTTGGTGGAGTAGACTAGGGGAGCTTTTTTCCCTGAACCTCTATAAAAATTATTGTGTTCTTATTATATGTTTCTCAACTGCATAATATTACTAAAGATGATAACACTGTATATCTTCATAATATATGAAGAGGGATAACATTTGAATCTTTAATGTTTTTAAAAGGAACAAAATTCATCCCCCTCTTGTGTATCTTCATATTATTCCGACCTAATACACACCTCATAGGTGGTTTTGTTACAAAATAAGGCATGCTTGTCACACCAACTCATTTAATTAATTTTAAACATATCTTACATTAGAGTTAATAAAAGACACCTAAAAGGTGATTAAATAATACTACAAGATTTATAATCACAATCATTTACACTAACCTACCCCAAGGGTGGTCTATTTTTGTAGACAAGGCATTCAAGTCATGGTTTATAAGAAAAACACCCTAAGGGTATGGTTGAAGTTGAGTTGACCAACCTCCAATGGTTCATTTAAATGAAAAATTGATATCCAATTAAAGGCGTTAGGTTTATCATAGTTAATTACACATTTTAAGGGTGGCACATAAAAAATCTGATGCATGACAAAATAACACATTTTATAAATTAATGAAACTTTAAGGGAAAATCTACAGACCAACGACCTCATGCTTAAGATGCTTCACTCATCCATTATCAGACTTTGATTTGAGTTGGATTGATAGAAAATGTAATAATAGACAAATGACCAAAAAATAGATCATATTAGAACGCATTAAAATAGCATTAAATACAATAATTAAAATTTAGAAAGGAGTACAGAGGAATCATAGACTAACTGATTGTGATCAAACATGACCAACAATGCTCGATTCTAAGTCCGGATGAGGAAGAACCCCCAAATCCCGGGAGGAGAGGAAGAGATCCATGCATGGGAGGGAGATGATGTAAAAATGGGGAGGATAAAATAGGGTTAAAGATTAAAAGAAAAAAGGGTAAAAAGGGTAATTTAACCCCTTTTAATGAGGTGTATGGTTTGGTCGTATGGTTATCCAAACTGTGCACCACCTATGCCTAAGGTGACACCCCCTCACATGGATATGTTCACAGTTTGTCTAACCATGAAAAACCCATGTAGTTATACTCTGAAACCTATATGAAATATAATTAATGGTCATGTGGCCTTAGGTTCATAGTTTGAAAAACCACGTGACACCCCTACAGGGCCACACAGTTTTGTTTCATAGTTTGTTCTAACTGTGTTAAAACACTACACCCCTTTATAGATTCTAAAAACTAGATTTTCAAATCCCAACACTCTTAAAACTCCACTGAACATCCAAGACACATCTTGGGCCTTAAGCCCCATCCAAAACAACACTTTAAAGTGTTAAAACATTTGGGATTTCATTCCAAATATCAAATTATGATCCAAACTTTTCACTAAACAAAAATTTCAAAACTCTATTAGAAAATACATCTAGTTAATACATGGGATCTTACTATCTCCCCACATTATAAATTTTCATCCCTAAGAAGCCTTGGGGAATAATGAAACATCACTCGACCTACTTGGTTCATGAAATTTACACTAAAATGGATGTTTTGTGTTTTAAACTCCCAAAGATTCTATAAGCATTACTTATAATATATGGTACTCAAGCTATTGAAACTCGATTCAACACTTGAAGTCATAAATGAAACATTAAAAATATTCTTACCTAATCCCGTATAACATGAGACATGACCACATCATATTCTATTTCACCAAAAGTCCCATGGAGATCCCCACCATATGTTCTATCTTGGATGGAAAATTCCAATTCATGGTTATCCCACCATTAGAATTGTCTACTTAAGCACACCATTAGAATTATAATGATTCAATTTGACACATTTATGAACTTGATAGAATGGTCTATTCTCAATCGACATCATTGAGCTTGGTTGAGCCATGAAAATCCTCATCTATCATTTTCATTGTACCCACTTCATCCCGATGATGTGCCAGAAGTGGATCCTCACCAACCACATTCCATAAACAAGGAGAAAAATAGTGAAGACACTACTGGATGACTATTTTTGAAGATGGTTGGATTCAATAGTCAATGAATAATAAACTCAATCCTGAAGCCTTTAATACAAGACATCTCGAGACTACTCGACAACACTCACTGAATCCCATAACTTTCTTCTAATGAAATCTCTATCGAAATCATTTGTTTATGTTGTCATTCCATAGCACAGACATTGATGTATACCCTATCCAACACCCTTGGATCATTACAATTTAACCATATCAACTGATATCGACTGTAAGTTAGAGGTAGCCTTAGAATGAACTACGAGAGTCCAAGGGTCTCATCCAAGGTAGTATTTTCTCTAGAGTTTACAAGTGAGATATTATTACATCTCTAATACATACTTGTATCAAAATATTGACTGATCCCATAAATGGTATCTCACCTGGTGGTCAAGTCAAAGAATCACCTGGTGTTCAATGAGTCTATTCATGGCCTTACTACATGGGAATCCCAGTATCACTTAGGAAAATCTGCACCTATATGATTATCCATGCTCATAGAGTGAAACTTTGAAATTGTCTATTTATCAATCCAACAAGTAATTTAATTTATTTATTTATCTCAAAATATAATTGAATCTATCTCAGTGTACCTTGAAATTTGTCAAGATAGGGGGTATGATCGTCACTAATCCAAGATTACATTAAGAGGATATCAATGATTATCAATAAGACTTGAGATACTCCCATCATATTCAAGGTGAAGTGTCTGACATGGTTTCCAACCAACCATATCTAACCACACATAAGAATGAATAATATAACCACCTCTGGATGAATTCATTTGAATAAAGTGGCAACACCTGTCGATGCATCATCATTAACTGACCATGATTCCCTCACTACTGAGTAATTACATGATTGTTTCAAAAAACCCTACTATAGTCAAACATTGACACATGATGTCTAAAAAGTTTTGATACACAACCAAACATTTTATCATCATGCTAACTTTCATTCACTGAAAAATGTTAGACTTGTTACATTAATGGGATTATCACACACCCCAAGTTTGAATCTAGCTTCCAAACTTGATCCAAAACCATAATCAGGTTTCATCTTAGGCATAATAACAAGGAATAGATAAACCAAGCTACTAGACTCATGGGATTTTATAAGCAAATGTGGCCACTCCCAAATGGTCTTCTACGGTTGCATTCCTTCTAGTTGGAAGGACACTATTTTACCCAATAAACCTGATACTCCCCACCTTAGGAGTGTCCCAATTGTTATTTATTGATAATCATATCTTATCCCATGACACTTGTTCCATCCAACATGGAAAATGGGTTATAGATATAGAAAAAATTCTTTCCCGAAGCACTAACTTTAAAATATAGGAAAACCATATTCTTAAAACCATATTATATAAAATTCAATCTAGATATATACATGACACTCTCCTGATTCATGCTCATAAACGTTATTAGTACTAGGTACAAATACCAAACCCAACTAATCGTTAGTGTAACAACACCCAATCCTACTCACAACGCCATCCACCAACACTGAGATAACTCAAACTTTTATAAATCTCTAGGTCATTATACTCTAGTAGTGACCTGTAAACATAGTGTAACAACTCAAAACTTAAACAATTCCACCAAACTCATACTGTTCACTACACTACCTTATGACTCGGATGGTACCGCATGTATCAACGTATACTACCTCGTTATTTCACTAGTGTAGCAACACACCCATTAAGACTGTCTATAGTACCTTCATCCCTATGAATCCTTGTATGTTATAGAGCACACAAAAGATTTAATCCCAGAGTTATATTACCCTACAAGAATATTAACATGGCCAATGAATTACCAATTCTTCCAACATTGAAAAATAAGTGTCACAAAACCAGCTAAATGTTTGATCACTCCTT
The DNA here is from genome assembly GCA_963277665.1 of Viscum album. Classification (NCBI taxonomy): domain Eukaryota; kingdom Viridiplantae; phylum Streptophyta; class Magnoliopsida; order Santalales; family Viscaceae; genus Viscum; species Viscum album. Next base: position 1,422,599,865 of record OY728156.1, on the reverse strand, counting down.
AGGAATGTCTAACCCACCAAAATTTAACATTAAATGATGATTGCATCCTTAAAAAGTGTCATCTTATTGAATAAACACCCACCTTACCCAAGTTTCATTCTAAATCTTAAAGTCTTACTGGATCCAAACGACACTAAAACATGACCACTCACATGGAAGTATACACAAGATTTACCGATGCTAATTTGCCTTTGATGGTGCTAGATAAACTAGGATAGTCCCTTACTAAGGCACAATAATTAACCTTCTAACTAGGTCATGCCATAAAATGTCACTAGGATCATCCTTCCTATCCTCTAAATCAGGATTATAGGAATATAAAAGGAGATCCTTGGGTAACATCCATGTTCCCATTAAAGGCACATCCCAAGGAAATTGTTAGACTAACCTTAAATGAGGGTATAGACTATCAACACCATGGAAGGGTTTTATTTTATCCATTTTAATTTATTCACATTTATTTTAAATGTTAAATAGGCCAATACATACATAATTCAAGTACTGGTTATAAAGAAAACTGCAATTAACACTTTAATTAGCTGAAACCTCATAGAATTTTAGGAAAGCTATCTCATAATTTCATTTTTAATCACCATTAAATTAACCATAAAATTATAAAAAATGGGCTTAGTTAAAGAAAATTTAAATTCTAAGTTATAGAGGAAAAAACCCCTTTGGTTGTCATTGGAATTTTAATTAACTAAATCCTTGCATAAAAATAAAGGCCAAAAGAAAACCACAAGTTCTATATCATTTTAAGGGCATTGGTTTAGTAAGACGCCACAATATATATATATATGTCACACCCTATAATTAGATGATAAAAATTTAAATAACCATCCCTATGTAGCATAAGTATACTCCCATGGGGTTAAGCCCTAAGGCATATAAAAATAAAGGTGAACTATGAGGGTCCTGCCATTCCAACCTGGGTCCATTTAAGTACAACCCAATAGTAGTTGATTTATTAAATAATACTTACACCCTTAATGGGTTTATCACATAAAAATATCATGTTAAGTCTTACCTACTTAGGTTGTTTCTAGTTCAGCTCACAATCATGAAACACCATGACCAATCTACTTCAATTGAGTCAAGTTTAATATCCACAAGCTACCTAATTATTTTATGATTCGTATTTTATCAATTTTTATATTTATAAAATGGTCAGTTAAATGAATCAGCATCACTAAGTTATAAATTCACTTGCCTTTATAAGTTAGAATTGGAATTCATGTAACTACATCTAGGTTTTTACCTTTGGTTTCAAATTATAACTAGGCTATATATGATGGTTATATTATATGGTTGACCCTTACCAATTTATGAAGGCCCATACACTTTTATTAACACCAATTAATCACAAATAATAATTTTTGGAGCATGAAACTAATGTTCCATATCCCAAACATGTCATAATTGATTAATTAAGGTTACACCAATAAGCTATATGGGAAAAAAACCATTTAGGTTGATGTAGAAATTTTAGTGACCAATTATTTTACTATAATTATAATAAGACATGATATCATATAGTAGTAAATATAGGTGAACATGGGAATTTATCACACAACATGGTTTATAGGAAATCATGATAAATAATCACTTAAACTTGGTATATAGATAAGAATACAACTGAATCACACAAGGCACACTCAATATGTATCAGATAGTCAAGAAATGCAATATAAATGGAATGAAATATGCATGTAATGTGAATATCTATGTGCCTATAATGATTCATATAACAATACTTCATTTAAATACAAGTCTAATGATAAAAAACTATAAATCCCATAAATTAGTAAGCAATAGAAAGTACACTAATCACTCAAGGTGAAATTATAACCAATATTTTTACTATAATTATAATAGCACATGCTAGAACATAGTAGTAAATATAAGTGAACATGGGAATTTATCACACAACATGTTGTATAGGAAATCATGTTAATAATCACCTAAACATAGTATATAGATAAGTATAAAACCGAATCACACAAGGCACACTCAACATGTATCGAGAATCCAAGAAATGTAATCTACATGGCATGCTATATACACATAATTTGAATATATATATGCCTATAATGATTCATGTAAAAATACTTCCTTTCCATATAAGTCCAATGGTAAAACACTATAAATCCTATAAATTAGTAAGCAGTGGAAAGTACACTAATCACTCAAGGTGAAATAATAATCAACTGTAATAATGAATAACATGAATGGAAATCCCATCCTTGGAAACTTATTCCTTCCCCCATGTGTGGGTTGATCACTACTATACATGGTTTATATTCCAAGTGCTGATACTTTCCTAGTATCCTATCTACCAGCCCAAAATAATTGGAAAAAGGAAAATAATTATCTCCAATACCACTTGTAACACCCTGACCCGACTCACTCTATAAAAAATAGTCGGACTGATCGCCACCTGGCCTCAAGAAAGCCTCCCAGTATGCAAGAGGATTCCAACTAGTAGTGAGGATCTAATGATAGTATGGTGGGGAGACTATACCCTCATGATTAGAGTAGCATAATGTTACATAATAAATAAATCTGTGGTGGAAACATTATAAATGAAATGTATAATAAATAAATCATCACAATAATAATAAATGAACAAATCTATAATAGTATCATATACATAATGATGTCATGTAAATACCAAAAAGTAAGACATGCATACATGACAACATGCATACAATACAGGCATAAAAAAATAAATAAAGCCCAAATGATATCTCCATGATCATCTTGAACACTGTTTTAGTACTATTCTCCAAAGCTACCATATACAAGTGTACAACACATATCAAAATCCAGAATCCTAATCCTATAACCATGAGGTTTGTTTGGGTACCAAATGATAACCCAAAAAGGGTGTGAGACAATCTCAATAGGCCACCACCAATGACATCTAATGAAATCCAGTCTATGAATATAAAATATAGTTATGTTCAGGTAGAAAAAATAAGGCAGTAAATAAATAAATATAATCAAGTTGGGCTCAGGTTCCTCAAAGGAAACCCGACCAACAATACCTACTTTTTCCTAAGTTGTAATATCTCTGAACATTCCATCATGTATATATGTGAATATATGTAATAATAATATATAGAGATAAATAATTTCACCAATGAGGTCCCAAGGCATAAGACCAAGGCATCCTCGTAATAGTAGCATAAGAGCCACTTATTTAATTAAGTCATCAACCAAAACATCCCAACCATGGAACATAGCCAAGGTCATAAAAGTATAATATTCATATTGGACCCAAGGTAAACCCATGAAATCCATGGATAATGGTGATCAAGTATTTAATAAATATAATTTGTCCTACAATCCATGCATGTAATTCCTACTTTGGAATCCATGAAAACCTAAAGACGTAATGTAAATCATTTAGCCTTTGAGCCTGTCTAAGAAATTCCATATAAAGAATCTAGGTATCACTCCATGGTCTATTATAATTCATTTAACTAATGATCTCATCCAATTAATTACATATAATGAACCTACGCATTACTCCATAGTTTATTACAATTAATTTAACCAAAGATTCCATCCAAGTCATTCTATACAAAGACCCCAAATATTTCTCTATAGTCTATTATAATTCATTTAACCAATCAGCCTATCCATGAAATTCCATATAAGGAACGTAGGTATTAACCATGGCTTAACATAATTCCATTTAACCTATGATCCCATCCAAGTCATCACATAGAAGGAACCCAAGTGTTTCTCAAGGCATATAGAAATATCATTTAACTTATGATCCTTTCCAATGAATTTCATATAAGAGGAGCCCAAGTTCCATTCAAGGCATAATAACTCATCTAACTAATGATCCCATCCATGTAATTACTACATGGGAACCCAAGGATCTCTCAAGGTGTAATATAAGGGAATATGGAAATTACTTTTAATATATAAACATTTTCACGGATATTATCCATGCCATTTTTCCATTTAAATAAAAGTAATAAAGAAGTCCATGCTAGTAAGAATGCCATATTATGGTTCAAGTATGAATAATAAAGTGACCACGCCCAAAATTATTCCATATCACAATTCAAGTATACAATTTAGTCCATTCAATTTATAATTAATTAAGAAGTCTATTACATTTATCATTTCAAATAACTCTGTTTGATTTCCCCCTTTTTATTAAATAAGACATCACACATAATAGGTGGTTTTATTATAAAATGGGTCATGGTTGTCATACCAGCTCTTTTAATTCAATTTAATCATCTCTTAAATTATATTTCATCCAAAATACCTCAAAGGTTATTAATTCATACTACAAGATTTATAATCATAAGCATTTAAAGTAACACACCCCAAGGGTGTTCTAGTTTCCTAGACAAGGATACAAGTCATGGAGTATAAGTAATACACTTGAAGGGGTTTTTTTGATTTGATGTGAACAACCTATAATGGTTTAATTAAATGAATAATGGATATCAAATTTAATTCATTTGGTTATACATAATAAATTTCACATTTTAAGAGTGATGCATAGAAAATCCAACGTGCGACACAAAATCACATTTTATAAATTGATGAAACTTTAAGGTAAAATCCATAGATCACCTAAATCATGCTTAAGATGCTTCAATCATCTATTATCAAGATTTTATTTGATTCAGATTGAGAGAAAATGGAATAATAGATAAATTCCCTGAAAATAGGGTGTATTAGCTCATATTGAAATAACATTCAATACAGTAAGATAAACCAAAAAATGAGGAAGGATGAATCATAGAATAATTGAGGGTGATCAAATGTGACTGATGATTCTCAATTATAGGTTTGGATGAGGAAGAACCACTAAATCATAAGAGGAGTGGGATAGCTCCATTCATGGGAGGGAGCTTCTATGAAAATGGGAATGAGAACATAGGGTTGGAGGTTAAAATAAAATAGGGGAAAAAAGAAATTTCACCCCTTTTAATGGGGATCACAGTTTGGAAACATGGTTATCCAAACCATGAACCAACCATGAACCACCTCTACCTAAGGTGAAACCCCCTCTCATGGCTAAGCACACCATTTTTCTAACCATGCACAACAAATGCGGTTCTCCTATACAACCTATCTATAACATCTTGCATAGTTGTGTTGCCTCAGGTACATAGATAGAAAAACCATGGGATAACCCTATAGGGTCACATGGTTTTAGGGGATGGTTTTTACTAACTATGTTAAAATTTTACACCCTCTTTACCGTTTCCAAAAATTGGGTTTTCGAAGCCTGTACCTCTCAAAAATCCACCAAACACCTAAGTCACCTCTCGGGCCTTAAACCCCATAAAAAACACTTTAATTTTTTAAAATGACCATAATTTTATTCTGAATAAAAAATTATGATATAGAATGTCCACCAAACGAAAATTTCAAACTCCACTAGAAATTACATATGGTTAAAAACATGAGATCTTACACACATGATTTCAATTCAATGTGAATATATACAAGAGGAATGAAATACCCCAAAAAATGATGTTATTTTGTGATATCTTCGATGCATGGGGCTTTGAATTCATGGGGTATTTTCTAAATTAATTTTTATATTTTACATCTTATTATTCGTTGATAATATCTCCAAATGGGTTGAAGAAAAGGATACTAAGACTAATGATTCACGAGTGGTTTTCAACTTTATAAGATCTTATATTTTCAGTAGGTCTTGATTAATGAGGTTCATCATTAGTGATTTGGGTTCCCATTTTTTTAATCAAAACATTAAAAACATACTCTATAATCATAGGGTTATTCATAAAGTATCTACTTCATATCACCACCAAACTAATAAGCAAGATGAGATTTCAATTTAGACAGTTAATAAAATCTTGGAAAAATGGTACAACCCAATACAACCCACAACCACAATATCCTTAATATCTAGTTTTATATAGGTAATAATTCCCTCCTTAAAATAAAAGGCTAAAGTTACACCTAGGTAAGCTTTTTTACCACTAGTTTCCCCCGAAAACCTTCACTAATGTTTACCCTTTTGTGTTTGTATAGGTTAAAAATGAAAAATCCAGTAAACATTCACTATTAGTGTGTAGTGGATAAATCACTTCTATAAAAACCTTTCAAAGTATCTAACATAGGAACTCCACCTCCAAGAAGTGACCTATCCATAACATTCACTAGGTATTGTCCTTTGATCCTGCATTCTATTTTATCATAGTGAGGACACTACACACTCTTGGTGTGTGTGGGTTGGGGGTGGGGGTGGGTAAATTCTTAGGTTTGTTAGGATTTTAAATATTTTTTTTTCATGCTACATGGTATTTTTACTTATCCCTAATTTCCTGATATAATTATTATTTATTTTCTTCATTCTTATTTTTTTCTATTTTTTTCTTTCTGTATGGTATTTTTACTTCCCTTATATTTTTAATTTTTTCACTTTTATGCTTGAGAAATCATTTTAAATGACTATATAATCATGGAATTTATTGAGAAAGCGGGAAAAATTTCATGATTTCATGTTTTTTTAACATTTATATAAATTTTGTTTCACTGATGGCATGTGAGTTTGAGAATACAATTTACATTTAGGGGATAATTTTAATCAAAATATATTTTTTAAAAATTATATAAATGATTGTATCTTGATAAAACCTTCAGTGTGAGTTTTTATGGGTTAATTGTGTCATTTAACATATTTACTCATCATTTCACTCAACCATGAAGTGTGAATATTTATTACTTAATTAAAGATATACATAAGTTATAATTATTGTTATTAATCTTTTTAAAATGTTTATCTATACCTTCATTAATTATCTAATTAATTTCATTACTGTACCAGATTGACCTATGGTTCATACCTAATGTTGATGTTGAAAAAAAATCAATAACACAACATAAAATATAATATTAAACCAAAAGGTTGGACTTTTGGGAATGATTAATTGAGTGGGTTTGAAAACATCAATTGTAAAGGGCGTGGGTAAGATTTAATAGAAAGAACTAGGTAATCCAAAAAAAATTTAAGATGACTTATATTTTATGAATAAAAAGTAGAAAAATATTAATTGAATGGTTTTCACATATTTAGAGATTTAATGGCATGGTTTAATTTTTAATTCCTTTCTAATAATAGTATCTTATATCTCCTTGAATTGTTTTCTGATATAATTTATGTGACACTCATTTCCATGCTTACTGAGATTAACACTTTGGTGTGATTTTTCCTCTAACCACTATGCTATACTGAAATGAATTTAATATGAATTTTAAATCTTTATGATCATGGGAATATCATCATGCAACATTTTATGAAATGTGATTTTTTTCCTTGAGTAAAAATGTTTAGGTGGGGGGGGGGGGTGAATGCGTAACAATTCCCTATTTATTTCCACACTAATACCACTATGTCAAACTAATATTTTATTTTAAATTAAAAAATATAATACATTTTTTACTTAATATTTGATTTAATTAGTAAATTTTTATCAATGTTGAAAAGATAAATTTCAATTGTTTTGAAGATTAAATTATTGTTGGAGTTGATTTAGATAGCCCATGATGAAATTCAAGAACAAAATCCTAACTGTGCAAGCATAAAAGAACTTATGTGTACTAAAATACATATTGCAGATAATTAGTTAATCTAATTGGGAAGAAAATTGGTGTTTGTATGTAAAATTGTACGGGATATAAGTAACTAGAGACTATGGAGCCAAATTAGTCCATTTTGGGGCCCAAAATTCTCAATCATTAGAGATAATGCTCATTGTTCATAGTCTCAATGTCACTTATTTAATTCGACCATATCTTAGGATATAAGGCTCTAATTGATTCTATTTTTTTGGAGATGTAAATAGGCAAGGAAAAAACCATGATAAGACTATCTACAATCCCAAATCCATGATCTAGGGTTCCAAAAACCACCTTCCACGTTGCCTATAATTGGAACCCTGGGTGCCCCATTTTCATGTTCAACCAAGGGTAATAGTTTTTAGAATTTGGAGATTCTAAGGGTTTTTATTACCCCTTTAGAGGTTCTGGAGTTTCCTATCTTTATAGGGAGAGAAATGATGGAGTTAGAGTTCTACATGAGTTTCCTTCTCCTCTCGATAGTGGGATAAATGATGGGTGATCATGAGAGGGAGATACACATTTGAATAGGGAGTTCCAACACATAATTATATATTTATTTAGTGTATTTTTTAGTTTTTTATTATTCTTTTATATGTGTATTTAATTTTTTTGATTCATTTAATGGAACAATTTTTATTTCTTTACCTCATCAATGTATAATTTTATGTTTGTGACTCATGTTATTCCAATTAGAAAACACAATAATCCAATTATTTCCCAAAATTTTGATATGTTAGTGTTTATTGGAAAACCTTAAAGCATACATATAGTTTTTAACTTTACTAAATAATTTTTATTTTATGTTTTAGTCATTTTTGCATAATTTTATAGGCATTGTGGGTAACCATGATCTTGGTTAACCCTCAACCGAAGTATTAAACAAAAAAAAATCAATTAATAAAAATTAGCTTTTTAAGTGGTTTAGTAACATAGAAATGATCAAAAACTTATATTATGTTTTTCAAAATCCACTTTCATTATAAACTATTAAAATATTTAATTAAGTTGTTTTACTTAGAAATATTTTTAAAACACCCCTGTTTTGTTTTATTTTATAAAAAAAATATTGAAAATTTAAAAACTTAACTCATCAATTCTCCTTGAGAGACAACCTCTGGTCTACCCTATACTATAAAACATCCTCAAAACACAATCAATTTGAAATTTCATGAAAAAAAAATAGTCACACATTAGAGGAACAATCTTTCCACAAAGAACCTTCTCACTATGATCAACTATAAGAATTGAAAACTACTTAATGGAAGTTTCATCCTTGAGATTATCATATTTATTGTTGACCATTTGAGATAGATTAAGATAGTACCAAATGAGCTATTATACATGAATGATTTCATGCATCACACTAAAATTCTATGGGAGAGCCACCTAGCACACCGCTAGACTGACCCTCTTCGCAATCTCAAACGATCCCACACACCTGGGTTCTAAATTCCCCTATCTCTAAACATGATGATTTACCAATCTTTCTAACACATATAAAAAAACCTGTAAACATCCTCAAAACCCATAGCTTGAAATCTCTAGCCCACATAAGATATATGTCGACTCTGTACTATTTTCATCTAATTCCCGTTTAACTAAACATGTTTCAAAGTCTCCTACACAATACTAGGCACGATCATCACTGCCTCACCAACCTCTAAACAATATAGTATTTAACAACACTATATTCCATAAAAATTCCCAGAAGTATCTATAGGTATTATTTCTTGATAACTTTTTCTATAGTAGAATTATACTAAGTCAAATTTATTCTCCTAGGAAACCCCAAATTCTAGGACACACACTCTCAATATTTCCTCCACAATAAATATAGTCCTTTTGAACTGTACATCTATCTACAGATAATAGGTAGTACTCAGGTGCACTTGGGTACCAAGTGGATTCTGTATCCCTTTCCAAACCATGTTGTGAAGCATGTATCTCTATAATAAATGATAATGATAAGAACTCTATATAAGTGAATGATATCCTAAATATAATTCTTTCTCAACTCATCCACCATAAAAGTCTCTCAAATTTATATAAAGTGAGTTACCTTCATCATCTGATCCACTATCACCCAAACTATGTTGCTACCCTGGGATATCCTTGGAAATCCCATCACAAAACCCATAATAACATCATCTCATTTCCACTTAGGAATGGGAAAAGACTATAGAATACCAGTGGGATGCTAATGCTCACCCTTCACTAGTTTATAGGTGGAGCACCGCGTAATAAATCCCACCACCACCTTCTTTATCCTCAATCACAAATACTTTCAACACATGTTATGATACATATTGGTCAATCCTAGGTTCACCACCAACTTGAAGGTGAGAGACTCTTTCATGAACTCCCCCTGTATGTTTGTAAGGACTTAGAAATGACCATAAACTTAGAGAATATCATTATTTTCAATAACCCATTCTGGTGGTGTCTCCCAACTATATATATTGTCCCTTAGGGCCAAACACTCTAGATCCAATAACTACCTCTTCTTGATCCGGATACGAAGTAAGGGTATAATGGATAAGGAAGTAAGGGTTTCTTATCCCTTGTATTCCTAAACATCTAAATGTATCTCGACATAGAGTCCCATTACCTTCCACCCACTACTATAATCCTAGAATACCTAAGTCTGTGTCTTTAAGATTAGCACACCAGCTACCATGTTCCTCTTTCTATAAGTGTAATCCCATTCAAAATTAAATGATTACATATAATCAAACTACCAATACTACTAAAGTTTTATGCCCCTTTATAAGAAGATGTATTTCAAGATCTTGTGGTCAGTATACACCACAATTTTTTTTCCTTATAAAATAATGTCTCCAACAACTCAGGGAATGAACCATTACTGTTAGCTTTAGTTTGTGTGTAGAGTAGTTCCTATGTTGTGGTCTCAACTACTTGGACCTATACATGACCACTTGACTATCCTACACCATTCCTTCCCCTAGTCTAATCCTTGACATGTCACAATACACAATGTTTTTTGTACTTGCCTCAGATAAGGTTAGGATCTATGTTGAAGTCACCCCTACCTTCATTTCTTGAAAGGAACTCTCACAAGAATTATACCAGATTAGCCTCACCCCTTTCTTAGTCAAGCAAGTCACAAGTTCTTCTAAATGGGAAAATTACTAAATAAATATTTGGTAATAATTAAATAAGATTAGAAAATTGTTTATGAAAGAAACATTCTTGGGTCACTCCAAAAAAATAATATTTCTCACCTTCTTAGGGTTGATAGATGCACTGGTCTCAGATATCACATGCCCAAAAAATTATACCTTGTCAATCTATAAATGAAACTTGGAGAGATTTTAATAAAGATGATGATCCCTAAGTGTACTCAACATGATCTCTAGGTTTTTATTGTGCTCTACCCTAACTTGGAGTGAATGAGGATGCCCTTCAATAATATAACCATGAATATGTCTAAATATAGGTGGAAAACATGATTAATAAAAGATATAAACATAGAAAACACATTCACCAAACTGAATGATATCAACAAATAATTATACAAACCATACCTGATTTTGAAAGTAGTATGAGGTATGTCAGATGCTATCATCCTCAACTAGTGATAGCCCGACCCCGGTCAATATTTGAGAACAATTAGGTGCCTCTAAGAGAATTTAATAGGTGATCAATATATGGAAGAGAGTACCAATTATTAACCTCCATCCGATTCATCTTTTGATAATCAATGAATAATCTCAAGGAACCATTTGCCTTTTTTGGAAAAAGGACCAGAGATACCTAAGTAGATTTACTTAGTTATATGAATTCCTTGGCCTCCAAATACTTTATCTAAGACTTAATATCTCAAAGGTCTATAGGATCATCCTGTATGGTGATAGAAACTAGCTCTATGACCAATATGAGCTCATTGGTAAACTTCAACTCCCTCTCAAGTAGTAATACTAAGAAATAACTAGGGAATATATCCTGAAACCAATCCAATATAGAAGGAAAAATACTCTGCTGAATCTTTATATCATCCAATATAAGGCTAGAAACCTGAGTCATAATCTCACCCAGCTACCAATGGTCAGGCCCTATATGACCTGCCTTGATATCCTATTAGACAGTGTGGATAAACTTTCATCCATTGGGAAATGTAAAATAGACCCATATATAGTAACATTTGACATGGGATTGATATAATAAATCTCAATAATGAGGTGAAAACCAGTCATATCTAGGACAAAAATATCCCAAAGGAATCTATAACCACTAACCTTTAGGGTAAACCTACTACACTGCAAAATACCCTTTGACTGTACTCTTAACAACGCGTTGATAGATGTCACCTCATATAGATACTCTATATCATATCCTAGGATTTCAAAAAACCATTTAGATATAAAGTAATGTGAATAACTCATGTCAAATAATGTGTATGCTAAGGTGGAAGCTACCAAGATTGTACCTCAAACTGTAGAAGGTTCTGCATCCTTTCCTGCAAGTACATGTTTCACTGCATGAAGATAATATGAAATATTAACCCAAGATCTCACCTGAATCCCCTATATAATACTTCATTATTGGTCTTTATCTCTCCCCTAAGCACCATTTCCACCACCTCAAACCAAATGTCCAATACAATTCAAACTATCCATCTACCATGATGTTTATAATCTCAATTATATACCCATAACCTACACATATCCCTTTTTGTTAGTCACATCCTGTGTACTCCTATAGAATATCTATAAATGACTCTTCCTCCCATATGATCGAAACTCAACAGGCGGTTGATTACAATGAGAATGATAGTGGATGGTACTACCACACTGGTTACACTATACTGTACCACTTTCATGAGGAGGAAGGGATGACCCAACACCCCAAATACTCTTTCCAGAACCACTCTAGCATAGAATATGAATATAATTCTTCCTTCCACCTGAAGACCCACAAAAAAATCCAAATACCCAGAGTATTTTCCTCTTCTCAGGCTCCTCTCTAATATAAGCACCCGATTTAAAGCCTAAAAAAGAAGGTAAAACAATACATTTACTTGAACTCAAATCCCATACCTCAATCCATCCACAAAAATATCACCCTAACCCAAGGCATCACTAGATAATAAAGGTTAAAAATTACACAAATTTGTGAAATAGTTAACATAATCCATGATAGACATATTCCCCCACACTAGAAGCATAATATTTCTATCCATGTTAGCCCTCAAGGTCTTTGGAATAAATTGGCCAAAGAAATGAGTCTAGAAGTCCTTCCAGGACAACCTAATGTACTGATATGTCTAGACTATAATGTCCCACCATCTATTTGAAGATCCCAAAATCATTTAAATAGAAAGTTTTACCCTCCTATCCTAAGGTATCTCAAGGTGATCGAAAATAGTCCCGACTAACTCAATTCAGTACCTAGCTGCATGAGGACCACACTACTAGGAAAATATCAGTGGATGATAGAGTTTAAAATCTATAGTCATATCACACACTGTAGATATAGGTTGGGAAGCCTCTCTCTGCATAGCATTCACTACTCATAGAAATATCACACAGAGATGATCATCTATCACCTTCCCTGACACCGTTGGAGGTTCTGGACCAATGACCTCAGGGGAATGATCATCACTATCCTCTTAATTCTCCACCATTGAACTTAATGGAGTCTTGTGTCTATAATTCCAAACAAAAACCTAGAATAACCTCACTATAATAATTCTTGATATCATAGTTTAGGGAAAGTGATAATAGGAATACCACCCTGCTACTCCCTATATCTTATGCCATAGGAAACTCACATCACTATCACTCTCTTTAGCCCCAAATACCCATATATAGGGTTAATATCATACATATACAAAAGTTTTACACCATAAAAATAGGATCCATATCACCACACTTATCTAATTTATTTTTAACCTTAATTTTTCATAAATAAGGCTTAGTTAAATGAAATTTCAATTAAAAGTTATATAGGGAAACAATTTATAAGTTATAATTGATATTTTATTTAGATGATGCCACATAAAAACAAAAATAAGTGATAATGTAATACAATTTTAACTATTTAATTTCACCATAACTTTTCAAATTTTAGGCTTAGTTAAATGAAATTTCAATTAAAAGTTTTAGAGAAAAAGATTTATAAGTTGTAATTGGCATTTTATTCAACCAATTTCTCATAATAATCAAGTAAAGTGATTAAATAACACATTTTATACATTTAACCAATCATAGGTTGTCACAAAAATGACATGTGAATCCTAAATTCCTGAAATGATGCATGAACACACACCCTCTTTCCATTATGGACAAGATATAAAGTCCCATAAATAAACAATCACAAATCATCTGTTCCATCCATGGTAAAAGTATATCAACAGTAAAAATGAAAAGAAATAGAATCCCTCCTATCTATAAGGAACCAATACTTATTCAACCAATAAATTCATTTTTAAATAAGAATTAATTTTCTTATATTCCAAAAGTTCTTTTTAGGTTTATATTTTTATATAGTATTTTATAACTTTTATGTTACATACCCATACATTAAAAAGTGGACACTTCAACTTAATATCCGTTTTCCACAATAAAATTATTTTAAAATAAAACATGTTTTCTTTTAATGAAAATTCCTCATAATATTTAAATCGAATTCATCATTTTTTAAATAATCCTTAAAACCTATGAAAATAATTTGAAAATTGGGGATGAGTATAAAAATAACAGTAATAGACATATAAAGAGGAATAAATAAACTCATTAGTCCATTTCAAAACCTTGAGATCATATAAGAGAGTTTTACTTTAACATAATAAGCTTTGTGCTCAAATAATATTTTAATTAAACATGAAATCAGATTTACTACCCAATTTTTTTCATAAAACACTTATAATAAAACATAAAGTAAAAATCATATTCATGAGGGATTCTTAGAAAATATAAGAACCCTTGAAAAACATTTTCTTAAAAACATACTTTTTTACCCCAAAAGGGCATAATAATTCCTTTAAAAAAAATAAAATTATTACCTTATTAAATCAAAATATTTTCATAAAAAATCATTCACAAGAATAGAAACCTCATGTAGGTTTCTTGGGACATCAATTTCATAAAACCCTTATAATAACCCTTACAAATGTAATAACCTACTCAGTTAATTCCAACATAATTATCTAGAGAACATAATCATTAACCAATGCACTGGAGAGATATATCAAGTTTACCCATCATAATAAAAAATTTCCAAGGGATATATAATAAAATAAACACATTAAATAATTAATTTATATTATCAAACTCATAAAAATATACTTTTTAACCTATAAGTAAAACATTTTACGATATTGATACATCCCTTTTCTTTAAAATGAAATTTTCAAAACTAAAATACCCAGAACAAAGGGAAGGAGGGGTTTTCATTGAAGAAAATATATAATCTTATAAAGGGATCCAAACATAAACTAATGTTTTGGGCATTAGAAAAATACATCGACCTTTTATGTGATAAAATAGACTATTCATTTTTTTTGTAAATAAGGATAAAAGGTTTTGTATGAAATACGTAAAAAAATTCCTTTTGAAAACCTTTGAAAGAAATTTAAAAAAGACATAAAATATCCTTTATATTTTATTTATTTTAATATTAATACATTTATAAAATAATTTTAAGAATATTTATATGGAATAAAAATATTGAAAAATTAAATCTTTAAAATATTTAAAACTAGGTTTCAAGGTAAAGTGTCCCTTACCCCAAGTTTGACTTGTCATGTATGTTCTTTATCTTCTTGAATAATAAAACCACGTTAATTATTTAATTTATTAATAATTTTTTTTCAAGTTTATTATTCGTTTTATTTCACTTATATCAATGTTATACATAATTACTTAATTGATTTAGTTCACATTGAACGTTTTAATGATATTCAGTTCATAAGTCCAAAATGACTTTAGTTGGATGACTATGGTCAAATGGACCATGATTATATGATTTATAGAATATTAATAATTTTATAAGTATCCTTTATATATATTAATTATATTTTTATAACCAACCATGTAAAATGGTTATGGAAAATGAATTACGTTACACCATGGAGATGGTAGTTCATACATACGCAAGAGTAATATGACCATTTTTCAATGAACATGAAGGAAATATGGTAAGTAATATTTTATATTTAAATAATGATAAATATATCATAATTATAATATTATTTATTGAAATACACTTTTATATACTATGCATATGAGGTGGTGATGAAAAATAAAATACATCGGTTCACGATGTGGTAATTCGCACTTACTGACGATCAATATTTTTTATTTTTTATTATATGGTAAAGAAATAAGTATAATATTTATTTACCATTTTAGAATTAAATTTATATTATATATATAATATTTTTTCATTTTTATCAAACATTATTACCAACCATAAGAGTCGGTGATAAAAAATGAAATAAATCGTCTTATGAGGCAGCTATCCACACGTACACACGATAGATGATTTTATTTTTAATTATATAGTTAAGTAGATTAAAATAGTTATAAAATAAAAATAATAAGATTAAATTATATGGTTTATAATTATTTTATTATATGAAAATTTTTAATAGAGGTTTGAAGTAGGTAAAATAAGAAATAAGAAGAAAATACCCGATTAAGAACTACACCTCTTCTTCGGACAACATCCTTAGTTTTATACCTAAATCCTTATTAGGTTGGTATTATGATAAAAAAGGAACCTATAATATGTGAAAAGGGATGTTAGGAAGGTATTTGGGTGGGTTTTAACTAAGATAATAGGCACTTAAAGTGTGGATAAGAGATGATAGGGTGTTCTCTTTTATAAGTGAGGGAGAAGTCACACTTAGAATTTTTTAAAATATTAAAGCATATTAATGAATTATTGAAGAAAAATGGATACAAAATGAACCATTATATAATAATAGATAATATAGGGTCTAAATATGGACATAAAATATTATTTTAAAAAGTTTTTAGGTCATTTTAACCCTTATCATTTTAGTTTAAACCATTCTAACCCATTTTAACTCTTACCATGGTAACTAGATTTTTTACCAAAGTTACTATTAATAATGATAAAAAAAGAAAGTGACATCATTACTAAATTTAGAAATTATAATTCCAAAAATTGAGTCTATTTCATCGATTTTTTCTATAAGTGGTATAAATTAATTTTAATAACAGAACACTTAACACGACCTAAAATGGGTTTCTAGAAAAAATTTCTTTTTTAATTATAATTTTTTTATACCAAGTACAAGTATAATGTTGATTCTAATGAAATTTATTGGATTATTTTTAATAAACAAGAAATAATAACAATTTAAGACCAATCCAAAATAAAATGAGACTATGTGAATACTTGAAAAAAATATTGTTTTCTTAAAAATTAGTATTTTCTACTATTCACCTAAAAATTAATCTTTCTATAAAATTAAAAAAAAAGGTTAGATCTACTTGGTCGAATACCCTGAGAGGGGGGGGGGGGTGAATCAGGTTATGAAAGATTAAAACTTTTCCCCTTCGGATCTTGTTTTGTTGTAAAAGGAACTCAATTATCTCTTCCTCCCATAGCAATATACGAACAAATATGAAATCATGAACATCACGCAATGATTTTTACTTGGTTCAACCTCACTGGGCTACGTCCATGGAGCATAGAATGACAATATTCCAATGTACCAAATTCACTAAGGTGCACTTCCAATAATGAGTACAATGTTTAGGCTAGATCTTCTATGCCTAGGCTCACTACCTTTACAAAGTTTAGGGTCTTCTCACTATATTCTGAGGGGTCACTCCCTATGCCTCTTTATTTGGATCACTGTTGGTGGAAAGGGTCACCGTATTCCCCTTCCCGTGCTCGCTGATCTTAGAAAGGAATATACACACAATTTATAGACTTTTAGGTCATACACAGTTTATGGACATGTAGGTCCCTTAATTTATATGAATTTCTACATCCTCAACTATAGGTAGATGCTTTTTTGAAGTTCCTTCTTCACTCGCAGATGAAGTCCACCTTCCTGGGTATTGTTAGGTACCAGAAAACACTTTCGCAAGTTGAATTGAAGCTTTTTCAAGCTTCCTTGAGAAAAATGGGAACCACCTTGTTCCTCCGCATACTATGTAGTGGGTTTGGTATGAAAATTCCTCTCAGCATACTACTTATGCCTTTCACAAACCTCTATCGCCTCTGCGTACCACTGCCTTCATTCTACCTCTATGAACTGCCCTCTATCCATGAACTATTCTCTATTCACAGACTACCATCTCCTCCACATATTGAAGCTCCCCTTCCGCATATTGGTTGAGGAATTATCTCTCTCATGTAATGGAGATTCCTCTTCTGCATACCGAGTCTACTTATTCCGCATATCGGACTTATACGGGTTATAGTTCTCTGCTTAAATCCTTCGGTAGAATTTCTTCCACGTGAACCACTTTAGCTTTCATGGAATTCTTCCTCACGAACCTCCTTCAAAATTTGTCAAAATCCCAGACCAAAAATATGTTCTCTAATGATATCCAGTCTCAACAGTAATCAACGATATAGCAATTATTATATAGGAAAAGATACCCACAAAATAATCTAATCTAAGATTTATCAAATCTTTAATCCAGCCTTCACTGCATATCGATCTTTCTACTTCCACAAATCATAAGCCACATGCAAACCATTTTTCTTATCCTATCCACATGTTGTCTTTGTTTCTATGTGGTCAATCTCCTCCACCGACGTCAAGACATCCACGTACCACATCACCTTCTGCCACGAACCATTTTTGGTTTCGCAAACCGCTTCGACATACCATTCCCTCTGCTCTAAGTATCATTCCCAGAACATGGTATGTGATCTATGAATTGTGGTACACGATTCTCATCCTTTTTCAATTTTCTTCATCATTCTTCATACCATTCACTCCTATGAAGAAATACTTCCTTTTCTAACATTAAACTCTCAATTTTGAGGCCCAAAAATTTGGTAAATATTGGGAAACTACACCACCTTAAACACCTATATTAGGTAAACACCAACCATACTCATTTGTGGTCATCTGGATTTGTCAACAAACACAACCATACCCAAAACATATCGAGGGGGACTCATCAAGGTATTTTTCCCCAACAATCTCCCCCTTTGGGTTTGTTGATAACTCTTCTCATAAAAAATCTTTTCATTTTGATATCTCGTTAAAGCTTCTTCCATCTTCAACCACCATTCACTTCATGCGATTAAAATAGTGATCAAGGATTTACTAAACATATACTGTAATCCCACACGAGCCAAGATCAGTGTGAGAAAAAAGAGTATAATGAAAAGATCATAAATAAATCACTTCATTTATGACACCAATTTTTGATACCATACTGATACCAATAAACTGATTTTATCACGAACCTCAGTTGTCATGATATCTAGTTATTGATCGATCACTTCAAGCATCGTCAGATTTAATACCCCCCTAAGCTATAGCTCCTCTAACCAGCTTCAACTCCCCTTATCTCACTAATCTACTTAATAGATTCTCCCTATGTCTTTTATCCCCCTGAATATTCACACTTTCTCCCCCTTTTAAATAAACATGAAGGGAACTTCAAGGTTGTCTGAAATAGGGTAAAGAACAATATCAGTATATTATGGAAAAACACACCATACCTCGGGGAGAGGGGGACCCACATCTGCACTTTTTCAAGTGTGGGAAGTTGACTGGACTCCTAAATCCAGTAGACTCTTTTCAAATGCTTCTTTGGGTAAGGAATTCATAAGAATATCTATAAATTTTTGTTCTGTAGGAACATACTCTAACTTTATAAGCCCTTGATCTACCTTCTCCTTGATAAAATGATACTTGATTTCCATGTGCTTTTTTCTTGAGTGATGGATTAGATTTTTGATCAAATTTATATCACTTTAATTATCATAATAGATTCCAATAAGAGATTTCACTTCAATTCCCATATCCTCAAGTTCCTACTTCATCCACAATAGTTGTGTACAAGCTTGAGTAGCCGTAATGTATTTAGATTCTACGATGCTTAATGAAATTCAATATTGTTTCTTACTTAACCAAGAAATACACAACCCTCCAAGATAAAGGCACCTATTGATGTTGATTTCCTATCATCTGCTGAACCGGCCCAATCCACATCTGTATATCCCAATAAATTTGGATGAGATTTGTCATTATACATTAGGTCAAAATCTACTGTTCCCTTGATAGACCGAAGAATTATTTTTACTAGAATCACGTTTCTCTACTTGGGATTACTTTGATACCTCACTACTTGGCATGTGGAAAATATAATACCAGGACTTGTCGCTATCAGATACAATAAACTTCCAATTATTTTCCTGTAATATGTGATATTAACTAGCTTTCTTTCATCATCTCATGATAGTTTCAATCGGGTAGCAACCAAAGTATTCATCTCTTTGGAATTATCCATTCCAAAATTTCTCAAAACCTCTTTGGCATATTTATATTGAGAAATAAATGTTCCATTCCTTACTTATGTCACTTGTAATCCAAGGAAAAATGTTAGCTCCCCAATCATCGACATTTCGAACTCTCTTTTCATGAATTCAGAAAACTGTATGCATTGTGCATTATCTGATCCACCAAAGATTATGTCATCGACATAAAACAACACCACCATCCTTTGAATATTTCCATTGTTTAAATACAAATTGTAATCAACTCCACCACAATGGATACCGAGATTCTTTAGAAATTGATCAATCCTTGAATACCATGCTCTTGGTTATTACTTCAAACCGTATAATGCCTTCTTCAGGCAACAAACCTTGTTCTCATTTTCATGGATGATAAAACCATCTGGCTTCTCAATGTAAACTTATTCTTCTAGAACTCAATTTAGAAATGATGACTTGACATTCATTTGGAAAACCTTAAACTTTCTTTGCATTTATATGGACAAGAATCATCTGATTTTCTCCTGCCTTACAACAGGTGAAAATGTCTCATCAATATCAATACCCTCTATCTGGGAGTACCCTTTGCACACCAATCATGCTTTTTTCGAATAATAAGACCATATTCATTCGTTTTTTTTGTGAAAGAACCATTTTATTCTGATGTCATTCTTGTTTGTTGGTCTCGAAACAATTTACCATGTCTGATTATTTTAAATTTGGTTAATCTCTTCATTAATTTCCTGAATCCAATTCTTATATTCAACAGATTCATCAAAGAATTTATGATCCACCTATGATAAGTATGATGCTTGTTGTAGAGAATTAATCCTCCTTGTCTACACTGGTGCTGTATGATCACTAATTATGTTCTACCTGTGAATTTCAACTCTTTTCACTGGTCTCTAGTAAGACACTATTTTATTTTCATAATACGAGTCTTCTTATGAATCTACCTCTAGAGTTGGAGTGTCTCCTGACCTGCTCATCTCTTCATCACTATCTTCTTGAGTCTGATCATGTATTTGGTGAATATTATGCTCATTCTTTACTATAGTCACATCATGACTTTCAAATATCTTTCCCAGCCACTTATTGAAGCATTTATATTCTTTTCTTTTCTTTGAGTATCCAAGAAATATCACTTTATCTCCACGGGATTCAAAATTCGTATATTTCTCCTTATTGAGAATGAAACATTTACTTACAAAGACTCGAAATTACTTCAATGAAGGCTTCTTTCCATACCATAAATTGTATGGAGTCTTATCCTCTTTAGGACAAGGTAATTCTATATTTAAAGTGTAGACTACTGTCATCACCACTTCTTCCAAAATTTATCTAGAATATCTTTCTCAATGAGCATTGTTCTGACCATGTTGTTGAAAATCTGATTTGTTCTCTCAACTACTCTATTCTGCTATGGAGTTCTTACTGCTAAAATTTGATGCCTTATCCTATATTTCTTGAGATAATCCTTCACTTTTCTATTTTTGAATTCTATTCCATTATCTAATTTAATTGTTCAGATTTTATGACCAAGCATATTTTCACATTCTCATCGATATCTTGTAATGCAACTGAACACTTCAAATTTGTGGGTGATTATTAATACCCATGCCATTCAGCTATTGTAATCAATGAAGAGAATATAATATCTCCTTCCATTAATAGCCCTTGGATAAATTGGTTCACACACATTAATTTGCACCAACTAAAGCAATCTTGTTGACCTTTGCTCCTTTGACTTATATGTATTTCAAATAATCTTCCCTTATTGATAGTAATCGAACATATGAGTATGATCACGTGATAATCTAGGGAGATTTTTAGTTTCATCATATTTCATTAGATCTTTTAAGGACGCTTGGATTATATGGCCAAGACGCTTATGCCATAACTTGTTTTCTTCATCATTGGATATAAAGAACATATCTTTTTCTCCACTCATGAGGTAATATTCTCTTTTGTACGCTTTCCTTGTAACACAATAGCACCATACTTTTCTTTGATGATACAAAATTTCTTGGAAAAGCTTATGGAATGTACTGATTCACACAATTGACTAACACTAAGCAAGTTGTGAGTAAACCCTTAAACAACCAAGAAATATGCTCATCTCATGTTTTTCCCTACAAAATTGGATTTTCCTGAACCATTAATTTTCAGTCCCTCTTCATTGCAAAATCTTACAATACCTTCTTTATTATACTGAATTCGGGTTACTAGACCCTTATTTCCCATAATATGGGAAGTGCATCCACTATCAATGATCCATATCCTAGTGTGATATGATTCCTTGAATGCAATTTATGCAACCCCTTATTGCTCTGCCCTTTTCTTTTTGACCCAAGTATTTGACTTCATATCCAATATGAAATGATAATATTGATATTTCTCAGTATATGATGATCCAGCATCGTCCTGCAGAGTTTCAAATTGATTTTTAATTTTCTGCTCTCTTTAAGATACATTTGGATACTTCTTATGAACAAATTTAGTCTAACATGGCACATTTCTCTGCATTGTTGATGTTCAATATCTTTTCATATGTCCAAGTCCTTTACACCTGAAAAAATGACCATCAAATAATGGCCTGGAATTTTGAGCTCTGTACAACCACCTATGTTGCTCTTGTTGCCTTTGGTACCTCTTTTCTATTGAAGATACATTTTGAGAGTGTCCCATCTTACTAAAAAAATATCATATTATGTGAGGTGCATTCCCGTGTGACAATGACGCACCACTAGTTGTGCCTTGGGTTCTATGAATCTTTTGATTCTACCTCATACCCAAATCAATCTTTAATATTGGAGTGGTTTCTTTTGGCCTAACTTGAACCATAACTACTTTCTATTTTAGATCAAGCCCCATACTAGCCTTATCATCCAGAATTGATTTTTGATTCTGTTTTGATAGACCACTATGCTCAAATCTCATCTTATCTATTGCCTGTATGATCTCCTTTCTTAATGTCAAACCAAGAGTTAGTAGTTTCTTCTGATCTTCAATTGTTTGTCGTAGACTGACAACTTCCTCTTCTAGTTTTTCGATATGTTTGATTTGATCTTTTCTAGTTTCACTCAAACTATGAATTTCTATTTTATGTTCATCAATTTTGAGTTTGTACTCAACTACCTTTTTTGAGCTTTCTGGCATTGAAGAGCTTAGCTTTTCAATTTCTATATTCAGCTCAGCATTCTCTTTTACCTACTGCTGCATAAAGAGTTTGGCATCACAAACAAATTTGTTATATTTCTTTGTTTTGGATCTCAAAATATCTACCTCTTAAAGGGAAACTTCTAATTCAGTCTAAAGATCAAGTCTTCCTTCAATTTCTCCTTCTTTATTGTCACTTTCTTCTCTAGTTAAATAATTTTCAACAACTGCCACCAAAGCATCTATTTTATGATTCATGCAGTCCTCCGAATATTCTTCCTCAGTTTCTTATGAACTTTCATTATCTTTTGAAAGAATATTTTTCCTTTTGAATAACTTTCTCCTAGTACTTCTTCTCCCTTTCTCATTTTATGAATACTTCTTTTTGGAAATTTCATCATTTTTTTCATTTTCATCATCAAACTTCTTAGGAAACTTTGCTAAAAAATTCCCAATCTTTCCGCATCGAAAGCATGAAAATGGAAGTTTACCTTTGAACTTCTCTTTTTCCCTTTGCATATTGGAGGAGAGAAAAGACATCATCCATATTATCCTCCTCAGGACTATTTTCAACAGAGAGATTCTTTGTGGCCTTGAATTTCACTTCCATAGACTTCCCCTTTTCCATTGTATCATTATCATCATTTCTCATTTCATGATACTAGGGTATTATGTAGGTTATCTAGTGTCAACTCTTTCAGGTCTTTATCTTCCAAAACTAAAACTTTCATATTGAACTAAAATGGAAGTTTCCTCAAGATACATTTCATAATATTTATGTCTTCAATGACTTCTCCAAGATCCTGTATGTATTCCAAAATAATATTTATCCTTTTAAAGAATGCATTAATAGTATCATTGGGATTATTCTGAGATCCTCATACTTGTTCCATAGAACCAGTAGCTTTGCTTCTTGAACTTTTTTATCTCCCTCATAAATGTTCAATAAATTTTCCCACATTTCATGTGATATTTTACTAGACATCACCTTCGTATAAATTTAATTTGATAAGGCTCCCCTTAAAGTGTTGATCCCTTTAGCATCAGCATCCAATTCTATTATTTCAGCTTTTGATAAAGCACCACTATTAATGTCAGCTGATATTCCATGCATAGATACGGTGAAGAAATCCATCCCTACTGATAAAAAGTAATGATGCATTAGATTATTCCATAGTTGAAAATTATTTCCGTCAAAAATCGGAATTCCTTTATGATTGACCACCTCCATTTCTTCTTCTAAGAGAGAAACACTAACTTTCAACCTTTTGATATGATACCAATTGTTAGATCCACTAGGTCGAATACCCTGAGAGGGGGGGGGGGGAGGTGACTAGGGGTATGAAATATTAAAACATTTCCCCTTCAGATCATGTTTCGTTGTTAAACTCAATTCTCTCTTCCTCCCATAGTAATATATGAATAGATATGAAATCATGCACAACACACAATGATTTTTACTTGGTTCACCCTCACTAGGCTACGTCTAAGAAGCATACGATGACAATATTATGATGCATCACATTCACTATGGCTCATTGACAATAATGAGTACAATTTTTGGGTAAGATCTTCTATGCCCATGCTCACTGGCTTTACAAAGTTTAGGTTCTTCTCACTGCATTCCCAAGGGTCACTCTCTATGCCTATTTATTTGTCTCACTACCAGTAGAAAGGGTCACCGTCTTCCTCTTCCTATGCTCACTAGTCTTGGAAAGGAATCCACACATAGTTTATAGACTTATAGGTAGAACACAGTTTATGGACATGTAGGTCTATTTATTTGTAAGAATTTTTGCATCCTCAACTATAGGTAGATGCTCTATTGAAGTTCCTTTTTCACCCGCAGATGAAGTCCACCTTCCCGGGTACTGTTAGGTACTAGAAAATACTTTCACAAGATGAAGTGAAGCTTTTTCAAGATTTCTTGAGAAAAATGAGAACCACCTTATTCCTATGCATACTATGTAGAGGGTTTTGTACATGGAATGCTTATCTGTGTACTACTTCTACCTTCCACAAATCACTATTGCCTCCATATACCACTTCCTTAATTCCGCCTCTGCAAACTGCCCTCTGTCCACAAACTATTTTCTATTCGCAGACTACCTTCACCTCTGCATACTAGAGATCCCCCTCCACATACTGCTTGCGGAATTCTATCTCTTGCATACTATAGATTCCTCCTCCACATACTAAGTCTACTCATTCCATATACTAGACTTATGTGGGTTATAGTTCTTTTCTTAAATCATTTAGTGGAATTTCTTCTGTGCGAACCACTTTAGCTTCCTCAGAATTCTTCCTCACGAACCTCCTTCGGACTTTGTCGAAATCCTAGACCAAAAATATGTTCTCTAATGATATTTGGTCTCAATAGTAATTAGTGAGATTATTGATTCTTATGTAGGAAAATATACTCGAAAAATCAGCTAATCTAATATTTACTAAATCTTCAATCCATCCTTCACCGCATACCAATATTTATGCCGCCACGAACCACAAGCCACCCGCGAACCATTTTTCCTATCCGATCCATGTACTATCTTTGTTACTACATGATCGATATCCTCCACTGATGTCAATCCATCTGCATACTACATCACCTTCCTCAGCAAACCCTTTTCAGCTTCACAAAATACTCCGTGTACTGTTCCCGCCGCTATGCGTACCGTTACCTGAACATGGTACGCAGTCAATGAATTGTGGTACGAGGTTCCCATCCTTTGTCAATTTTATTTATTGCTATTTATACTATTAACTCTTATGAATAAATTCTTCCTTTTCCAAAATCAAACTTCTGATTTTGAGGCCTAAAAATTTGGCAAACACTGAGAAACTGCACCACCTTAAAAACCTATATTCGGAAAACACCAACCATACTCATTTGTAGTCATCTGGATTTGTCAACAACACAACCATACCCAAAGCATACTGAGGGGAAACATCATGGTATTTTTCCCAATAAAATCACTCTAATATAGTTTTTAATTGATCATATAAAAAATTAAGTTAATTTTGTTAAATTAAAATTCTTAAAATTTCAAATCAATATTTTAAGTAAAACCATATAATACATGTAAACCAATTTAATAAGAATACAACTATTTCCTTTTTTATTGAAAAATTACCTAATATTATTTTAATGAATATAACTCTATAAAATTAATTCAGAAATATTAATATGGAATAAACTTGATTTATAATTAACATTACCAAGTTTTTTACACTATCCCCAGTAACCTAGTTTTTCCCTTGTACATGGTTTTGTAACTCCCACACATGGGTTTCATACTAATTATTGATGATGAATTATCTCATGTCTACCTTTCCCAAATTTTAAGAAAAATGAAAAGGGCTCTGATACTACTTTGGAATGTCCCACCTCCCTAAACCACTTATTAGTGTTCAGACTGGTGGTCTCTACTCGAATCTTAGGAATGTTTCATTGTAATCTAGAGGCTTTTGACTAGTATCATAGGTCTATGAAGGTATTGTGGGGAGACTATACTCGCATATTAGAGTGGAAAAATAGTTTAAATAATAATAATCAGGTAAATTTTGATAATAATATAGTAAATAGACATACAAACAAGTGATAATAAATAATAATATCCCATGCTATATCAAATTAACTTTATACAAATTTCAAGCAGTCATACATCCCCAAACAAGTCAGATATAACAATATCTCAAAAAGAAAAAAGAAAAAAACTGGAAGGCTCCACCAAAAATAGTCTCGATCCCTAGATCATTCCCAAACTCCCCTACTCCATCCAAGCCATCCCGATCAAGCCTCAGTTATAGGGTTGTTTCCCTTGTCCTATCTTACTATGATGAAGTTTTCTTGGGTACCAAACAATGGCCACCAATGATGTCTATAAGCATATCTAGTATGAGTAGTAATTTCATAATGATATGAAAAATTAAATAAAATAGTGAAAAATAAAAAACAAATAATCATTGACCCATAGGATCTAAGGTGAACCCTAAGGTCAACCATACCTACTTAGTCCTAAGCTCAATGTCTTTGTCTATAGGAACATAGGTTGGCCTAAACAGATTCAGGGCACACATCCTCAATAATACATTTGGTAATAAAATATAAATCTAAGTGGGGATGCCCTGAGGAATTCCAGAAATTTTCATCAAACAGAATCCAAGGGGTATTTCCTTGAGACATTTAAACAAGTTTCATCAAATCTAATCCAAGGGGGATTACCCCATGGCATTCCAATAAGTTTCACAAAATTTAATCCAATGAATATTTCCCCGGGGCATTCAAAATTGTGTCATCAAATTTAATCCAAGGGGGATTTCCCATATGAATTCTAAGAAAGTGTCATCAAATAAAATCCAAGAGGGATTCCCCTAAGGCCTTCCAAGTAAGTGTCATTAAATATAATCCAATGGGGATTTACCTGATGAATTGCATTTACCAATTTTATTGAATTCTAATTTTATATTTATCCAAACTCATTTAACCATATGCACAAGATACTATAGTACATCCTATGCATCCTCAATCACATACATAAAGCTACATTTTATGTACAAGGAACTCCAAGGGTCACCACTTTAACATCCCAATTCACTCCCAAGTTTACGCACACCTCAAAGGGTGAAACAATTCATAGTCTACATGAAAATAGACTACTTGTAGTCCCTATAGGAATTATATTTCATGATTTAGGTTTTAAAACATTAAATTATATTTCAGGTTGAGTGTACGATATGTCAGTGCGACCACACATTGCAAACACCAATAAAACAATGATAATTTTAGGGAAAGGATTTAGAAGCACCTAACTTATTCTTGTTGATGAATACTCATCTAGTATGATCATTTTTTTGATCTAAATCGGTAGAAATCAGAAAGGAAGAAAAATACTTTAGAAATAGTGAATATTTGATAAAAATGACATATGGTAAAGAGACAACATAAGAAAATAATAATAGATGAAGTCGGATTGATAGGATTTCCTATAGCTTCTAAATACAACTGGTGATGTTTGATTCGATGGAGAAATAAGGGAAAGCTCTTCTTGTAAGAGAGAATAACCAAGGGAGTGGAGGAGTTGATCACACATACTATTCATGAAGAACCTTATTTTGTTTTTAAAAAACCCTTAATAATTAATTAAATTAAAGAAAAAAATAAAAAAATAAAAAAATCATACAGTAAGGTTCATGAATAAATCGAGGAAAGGGAGTTCCTCACCTCTTCCCACTAGTTTTATAGTGTGAAGAAATCCTCCATGATGTGAAACCACTACTTTCTGCAGTTGAGAGATGTAGACCTTGCTTTCTTTACATGAAGGACTACCAGTCCACTCCTAACCCCCTAAACCTTTTTAAATAGAAAAAATACACATATTTTTAGAAAAACATAAAATAATTCATACTTCAAAAATGTTGGGTCTTTACAAACTCCACCTTACTATAGATATTTTCAGAAATTTACTTAAGGTTTGTGTGGCCACTTTCTTAAGGTTTTAATAACTCATTTTTTTCATAATTAGTGTTCATGTAAAACATATTATCACAAACACTAGTTCTCATACCATCATTTCTACACATAATAGTTGGTCATGTAAAATATCTCACATAAGGAATACGTTTATGTAATCCTTACATGAAAACAAAGCTCTTAGATCTTTTATAAGACTTAATCTATAATTAATGATGTCACTAGTACCCTATTTATAGGAAAAATCAATCCATCATGTAACCCTTTATTTCCTCAAAAAATGATTCACCTATATTCATGAATGTAACAAATTTCATGAAACTTTATTCTGCAAGTCTCTAAACTTTTCTAGAGAGTCTACCAGACATGTTCATGAGTCCTTTATTGTATTCAAAACTTTATGTAATCCTCTTAAACAAACTCCAAACTCCAAACCACTCTAGATAATTTCCTTTATGAATACACCATGATTTTTTACCAATATAGATATCTGTCACATTATTTATCAATAAACACAACCTAACAACTCAAAAACGTCATCTAGAGGGATTTTTCCCTACAATATCACCCTTTGGGATTTTTGATAACACTTCAAACTTCTTAGCCATCCTGTTGAAAAATATCACGAACATTCTGATTCAAACACCATACACCATCCGTGACTCTATATAGTGATTAAGTATTCACTCAACATGTACTCTAATCCCACATGAGTTAATATTGGTGTGAGAAACAAGAGTAACATGCAAACCTTATGACTCCACTTAATATTTGAAAACCATGCAAGTCATAACTTCTCTACCCCCATGCATCTTTTCTCTTATAGATTTAACATTGAATATTTCTTCCCCTTTTATCATTTTTAATCTCCCCCTAAATGAGTTTCAACAATATCCACCCATTTCATGAACAATATTTCTCCCCTTTTTTCCAAAAAACCCAAAGTTCATTCCTTTGTGGGATATGATAGGAAAAAACAATTATCAATACATAGGGAAATATATACCATACCCTGGGGAGTTAGGGTTTTACATCCACACTATCTAAGTTTGTGGGGTTAACTATAATCCAAGATCCATTCAAAGTTTATCAAATGCCTCCTTGAGTAAGGAATCTGTCTTGATATCTGTGACTTAATGTTTGGTAGTCAAATACTCCAATTTTAACAACCCGAAATCAAATTTATCCTTAATGAAGAGATAATTTATTTCAATATGATTTTTTCATGATTGATGGATGATATTTTCTTTTTAAGGTTGATAGCACTTGAATTGTCAAAATTTATTTTGATAAGAGACTTCTCTTCAATTCCCATATCTTCAAGTCATTATTTCATCCATAATAGTTATGTGAAATCTTCAGTGGGTCCAATGTATTTAGTTTCTTCAAAGCTTAGGTAAATGAAATATTGTTTTTTATTAATCTAATAAATAAAAAAATCCTCTAAGATAGTTAGAAATACATGATGTTGGAACTTCTTCATCTGATGAATTGGCCCAACCTGTATCTCTACATCCTAAGATGTTTCACTATAAATAAAACTAAAATAATTGTGACTTTGGTATACCACCATATTCTATTCACTTATAGAAGTTGTGTTTTATTAGGATTAATTTAGTACATTATATCTTGAAAATTGGAAAACAAAATGGAAGGTCTTAACAATATTAATTATAAAATGCTCCCAATTATAATCCTATATTCCATGAAATTGAACACTTTTTTATTGTTTTCCCTTGAAAAATTCATCTAGGTAGCAACTGGTCTTTTCATTACCTTGAAATCCTCCATTATATATGTAAGGACATGACCCCAGTTTCCCCAAGCCAGTGCCTTATTTTATTACATTGGAATATTAAAAGGAATATGCATCCTAAAGGACTGAGTAGTTTAGTAGATTTGGAAATAGGATATATATACATAAGTTCAACATTACAACTTGAAAGGAAAAACAATTTAGAAACTCCTTTAACAACATCCATAAATCCTAGGTTATTTTTGTATGTCATTTATAATATACCTATTCATGTCATAGGAAAATGAAAAATAAGAAAATGGTGAGCTCAAATGCCCAGTAAGGGTAACCAATATAGGGGAAGATATCATAAACATAAACATTAGGCATGGTGAATAACTAAAAACACATTCCTTTAAAAATTAACTTGAACACATTATGGTAGGAATAAGAGATGAATAAATAATTCCATAATAAAAAATAATCATGGGTATTATAATAGTAAAATAACCTCATGAACTTTCAATTACTAGTTTCATAATGAGGGAATGCATAATTATAGACATCATAACCATACTATCAAGGCCTCATGCCAAGACCATAAATAATCATCATTCCAAGGCATTGTGCCAAGACCGTAGTTTGTCTCATGAGACCTACCAATGCATCGAGGGACTATAGTGGGCCCCATACATCACTTATTAAGTTCAATTAATTCCTCATATGAATGTTTATAAACATAAACAACATATACATTCACATTGAAACTAAAATATGAAATGTAAATAACTTTTCCCGAACATTAAGCATAAAAAATAACCATTTGGTGTAAATTGGTGAATGGTTTTAAGATAGTACATACACAATCAAACTAATCATAAAAAATTAAATTAAATATGGTATAGGATATCATACTTAATAATCAACAAGAGTGTTGAAATAGATGAAGATACTCTTATAAAATCCTCGAGCAATTCTTGAGATAAATACTCATTTACTTTGAAAAGATGAGTTCTTTTGGAAAAGTATTTATATAAAACCAGAAATGAATTAAGATAGTATTTTAATAATAAAATGATTTATTTTATAAAGATAATGGTTTCTAAAAACATATTATAGATCTCTATTTAAAATAGGTAAGAATTTGAGAAATTCCCTTGAATCAGGCTTATATTTCAGGAAGAAATTTTAAAAGATCCTTTTAAAACATATTACTCCCAAAAAATTAAAGTAGTATTATAGTTGGTACACATATATAGAAAATATTAGATAATATATGAGGATAATATATTAATAAATAATAATTTAATTTAGGTAATTAGAGAATAAGAGTAACTCGAATGAAAATGGAGGTTTGGGTAGAAAACCCTTACCTTAAGTCTGAAGGTGTTCCTTACTTGATCTTAATGACCTAAATAATCAAATTTAGGTTCATAAATTAATAACTACAGAAACTCCCCAAAATTTAATGGATTTATTATAACCTTATTAGGTTCATTCATGGCTATTTGATGGGTTTAGAGATTCAATTTTGATTGTTTGGGAGCGTTTTCTTCCTTAGTTTTCATGATCAGTTTACTTATATTCATGTAAGGATAAACATGTAGAATGATAATGGTTGTACAAAATAGAAGTTGCATATTATTAGTGAACAACCAGAATATTATGTGGTTATAAATTTTTTTTTGGTTATTGGGAGTGAAGACGAATCATTATATAAAACTCTAATGATAATTATTGGGTTAATTGGCTGTTTTTTGATCACAACAAACTCATTTTGATTTATAAATTAATATCATATGTAAAAAAGGATTATATAACCCTAAATAAGTTATAATACATATATTATTGTCTATTGGAACCATAAAAATGGTTACATGACCATAATTGAAGACAGTAATAGAAATTGAAAACCCCTTATCCTTGAAAGTGATAAATTAACACATCTCGGATGGTGTTTTCATTTATAGTATAAAATAAGGGGAAAGAAGAGATGATAAAGAATTATTGCTTTATCATAACAAAATTACAGTAAATTTAAGGTACTAGATTCATCATAATATTTGGATTAAAAGAGGTGATGAAAGAAAAATAAAAGAAAGGAACTTGAAATAAAAGAAATGAATAGAAATTCACCTCTTGAAGTAATCTTCCTTGAGAGCCTCTTTAGGGGAGAGGTTTTGGTATTTTTATGAGGTCAAGGGTTGTTGGACGTGGGGGAGGAGTTTGGGAGGATATTAAAGAATAATTTATACATGGCACAGGGCTTTAGAGGAGTAAAGAGAAGAGGGAGTGAGGGGGGGGGTTTATAGTGGAGGAGAGGGGTGATTTGTGAATATCTTATTCATTATTTTATCATTTCCCTCAATACAACCAATAGTTTTGATTCATGTGACCCATAATAGTAATAAGTGAATGTGAGTTAGAACTAAGTGTTCTTACATCATCCATGATTCTAGTAATAGTGAATTTATCTGATAATATATATATATATATATATATACGATAAATTACCATATTTTACTATTCATAAAAATTTGAGTATTTTAGAAAAATCCCAAAAATTCACCCTAACTATTTTTGATGTGTAAAATTCAAAAATGAACTCCATTTTTTGAAAATAATTTTCTAAATATGATAAATTTAATTTTTAAATAAAATCATAATTTATTCAAAAAATAACAATTTTAAAACAATAATTCGTTTTACATCACTTTGAAAAATTAATAAAGATATCATTATCTTATAACCTTAAGACAATAAAATAATAATATGATTTAATATTCATAAGGGTCATATTACTATTCATAAGGGTATGTTACTATTCACCAAAAATTAAGTTTGTCTTATTAGACTCTAAATATCTTCTTGAATGTAATCGTTTATATCTGTTTTTTGAAATTAAAATCATAGATGTGGAAAAATTATGTTTACTATCTTGGTTATAACAAATTGGTATTTTGTGGAGACTCAGTATTTCTTTCATTTATTTGTAAATCCTTGGGGTGTTACATTCTCCCCTCCTTATAAAAAATTTATCCTTGAAATTACCAGAATGTTACCTCACAAAAAGATTTGGGTAGTTCTTCATCATATTCTCCTCAAGATCCCATATTTCCTATTTGATTTTATGATTTTTTCCAAAATATATTTACCAGTCGAGTCATCCGATTCCTTAACACATGCTCTTTAGTGTCCAGAATCTGGATAGGCTCTTCATAGTAAGATAGGTTATGTTCCAATTCTATACCTTCAGATGTGAGGACATGCATTGGGTCTGGAATGTACTTTCTCAATAATGAGATGTGGAACACATTTTGTACTTTAGACAGGCTAGGCGACATAGCCAAACGATATGCAATAGATCCAATTCTCTCCAGAATTTTAGAAGGTCCTATGTACCTAGGGCTAAGTTTCCCTTTATTCCTAAATATTATAACACCATTCTATGAAGATTCTTTTAAGAGAACATGATCTACAACTTGA
Source organism: Viscum album (assembly GCA_963277665.1). NCBI lineage: Eukaryota > Viridiplantae > Streptophyta > Magnoliopsida > Santalales > Viscaceae > Viscum > Viscum album. The sequence continues at coordinate 1,422,565,921 of OY728156.1, read as the reverse complement.
AATTACAAATCATTCTTTCGATTATCAGCATAACATTTTTGTCTGATTTGAGTTGCTTTTATATGGCCTTTAATAGTTTTACCTTCACTATTGTTTCCTCCACAAGCTCTGGGACCACTAGATTCCTTTCACCAACTTCATCCCAACATGTTGGTGTACGACATCTCATTCCATACAATGCTTCATATGGTGACATTTGAATACTTGAATGTAAACTATTATTGCAGGAAAACTTCACCAAGGGTAAATACTAATCCCATATACCTTGAAAGCTGAGGAAGCATGATCTCAACATATCTTCTAAAGTTTTTATTGTCCTTCCTGATTGTCCATCAGTTTGAGGATGATAATAAGTACTCAAACAAAGCCCAATATCCAAATATTTCAAAAGAATTTTCTAGATTTTTTTATAAATAAAGGATTTTGATTAGACACTATTGAAAAAGGTGCTCCATGAAGTCTTACAACTTCATTGATATAGAGTCATTCAAGCCTCTCAAGTGGAAAATCCTCCCTTATAGTTAGGAAATGTGCAGATTTTGTAAGTCGATCAAAAATTACCCATATTGCATCATTATTTCTTGGAGTTTTGGGTAATTTAGTGTAAAAATCCCTGGTGATGTCATTCCATTCCAATGAAGGAATAGGTAGAGTTTTCATGAATCCTCTAGGATGTAGTCATTCGACCTTCACTTGCTGACAGACTAAACATCTAGATATATGATCCAAAATTTTCCACTTCATGTTGTCCCACCAGAAATATTCCTTCAAATCTATATACATTTTAGTGCTAACAGGGTGTATAGATAAATTTGAGCTACGAGCATCATACAATAACCCTCCTTTCAGCTCGGGTATAGGGGGAACACATAGCCTCTTCCCATATTTCAGAATTCCATCTTCACATATGAATTCAGCCAACTTCCCATCTTTTACAGCATCAATTTTATTTTAAAGGTTCTCATAATCGATATGTGAGCTTTTAATCCTTTAAAATAAAGATGGTTGGGAAACCAATTGAAAAAGTAATGATGTTTCACCTTCTTTGATAATTTCCATGTCTATCCTTATTAGATCCATGAATACATGATCTCTTTCAATCCTCATTTTGTTTAAAAATCTATGATCCTTGCTGCTCAATGCATCAACTACCATATTTACCTTTCCTGGGTGGTAGTGTATGGAACAATAATAATCCTTGAGTAGTTGGAGACATCACATTTTACTCATGTTGAGTTCTTTATGTGATAAGATATACTTCGAACTCTTATGATATGTATATATCTAACATCTTTCACCATAGAGATAGTGTTTATATATTTTTAGAGAAAAGATCACAACAGCTAACTCAAGATCATGAGTATGATAGTTTTGTTCATTAATTTTTAACCGCATTGATGTATAGGTAATAACTCTATCATTCTGCATAAAGAAACAACCAAGTCCTTTCTTTGATGCATCACTATAAATCACAAACCCATCATTCCCCGATAGTATGCTTAGGACCATAGAATTCACCAATCTCTTCTTCAATTATTCAAAAAAGTCCCCACATTATTTTTTCCATGCGAACTTAACCCCTTTACATGTAATCTTGGTCATTGGTTTGGCTAAATGGGAGAAGTTCTAAATGAAATGCCAATAATAACCGGCTAAACCAATAAAACTACATACCTCAGTTATGTTCGTTGGAGTATAACATTCTTGAACAACCTTTTTCTTCACAGGATCAATAGATATTCCATCCTTAGAGACAATGTGGACAAGAAAGGAAACTGATTGAATCCAAAATTCACACTTTCTAATCTTTCTATATAATTCATTTCTTCCAAGAGTCTTTAGAATTGTGCACAAGTGATTTTCATGATCTTCATAGCTTTTGGAGTATACCAAGATATCATCAATAAATACCACCACAAAGTCATCAAGATATTCCTTAAAAACCCTATTCATTAGATCTATGATGATAGAGGGTGCATCAGTCAGGTCAAAAGGCATTACTGTAAACTCTTAATTCCCATACCTGGTTTGAAACATTGTATTTAGAATATCTTCCTTCCTTACTCTCAACTGATGATATCCAGATCAAAGTTCAATATTTGAAAAATATTGGGCTCCTTTAAGTTGATCAAATAAATCATCAATGCAAGGTAGGGGTTACCCATTATTTATTATTATAGAATTGATCTCCCTATATTCAATTCATAACCTCATATATCCATCTTTCTTCTTAATGAAATGAATAGGGGATCCCCATGGAGAGACACTAGGCTTGAATAAATCATTTATCACTCAATTCCTCTAGTTGTTTCTTCAGTTCTACTAATTATATAGTGTCCATTCTCTAATGAGTCTTTGATATAGGCTTTGAAACATGAATTAAATCATTGGAGAACTAAATTTCCTGCTCTGGAGGATGTCAAGGTAAATCCTCTGGAAAAACATCAACATATTCTTTCACAATAGGTACATCCTCTATTTGAACATTCCTTTCCACAACCATAGATATTTCATTCCCTTACTCCCTAATAATTTAATTCAATTGAGTTAATGGGGGTGGATCTAGATAAGAATCAACTGGTGAGGTTTCAACTCTAAAGATAAGGGATTCAATACTGTTTTCAAAAATCACAACATCCCACTTCTTGGAATAGATCTTCGCATCATAACGTGAAATCCAAATCATAACAAGGATTATATCAAAGTCAATCATGGGTATGATAATAAGCTTAGAAAATAAATCATGTTTATGTGTCATGAGGGGGACTGATCGACACATATTTGTTGCAATGATACATCCCCTTGGAGTTTTTACTAGAAAATCCTTTATTAAATCAAATTGAACATGTTTAATTTTCATAGCAAATTGGGAAGATATAAAAGAATGCGATGATCCAAAATCAAATAAAGAATTGGTTAAGTTCGAGGGAATAATTAAAGTACCTACAACCACATCATTAGAAACTTCAAACTTCATAGTTTTGACAGCATAAGCTTGAACTTTCTCCCTTGGCCTTATTTGGGGATTGTTTTCTTAACGACTAGGACAATCATTTACATAATGTCCCCTCTCTCTCTATAATTGTATCATTGAAAATTGGTAGCTTCTTTCTTCCCCTTACAATCCCGGGATATGTGTCCTTTTTCTCCAAACATGTAAAAAACACCCATACCCTTTAAGAAAGTATCACGGTGTCTCTTCCCACAATTATCACAGGGTGTAAGGTCAACTCTTACCTTCTTCCCCATTTCCTTATTTCCTTTTCCAGAGTTTTCAACAACCCTCTTCTTCTCTTGCTTTCCCTTAAAATCATAATACATAGAGAATTATTTTTCCATCTTGATATAACTTGTGACTATATCTTCATATGATGAGAAAATTTGGAAGACTAGATCCCTTCAGAGGAATGGTTTTAAACCATAAAATAATCAATCAATCTTTCTTCTTGGATTATGTATGTAGTTTGTGTAAGGTCTTTCTAACCTTTTGAAGTTAGATTTATACTTTTCAACATTCTCATCTATTTTTTGACTAAGATTTAGAACCCGCCTTTCCATATATTCTCTCTATTAATGAGGGCAGTATTTTTCTAAGAATATTTTATTGAAATTCATCCATTCCATTTCTTATATTTCTTCCTCATCTTGTGTGTTTTGAATTAAAGACCACCACTAATCTGCATCTTCCAATAGATGATAAACCAGCATGACAACCTTATCTCTTTCTTTACATCCCCAAGCAAGAAATATCTTATATAATGAACGAGTCCACTTCTCTACTATGAATGGGTTTGTAGTCCCATTAAAAGATATATGATGTTTTTGCATAAAGTAGTATAACATAGATCCTTTACATTGTGGATCCAGATTCTCCATACAGGTATGGTTATTTTTCATAACTAATATCATAATCATAAAAATGGTTTCTTTGCAAAAAAATTTAAATTTAAATCCTTCATAATGGATTGTAAAGAAAATACGAATTATCCTAAGCATATCCCCTGGGAGTTTCAAACTAGGTGCGCAGTAATGCCCATTTTCATGTACTAGGATACCTCAGGTCAAGCCCGACACTCTTTTTTTGAGTTGTTACTCCTAGGTACATCTGTGCCAGAACCATGTCCACTTATTGTATCCATATAGAGATTTATTTTCTAGAAATATCCACATAATATATTCCTTACCAAAAATTCCAGTATGTTCTTGTATGTTTATCCTCAATGACCATCTTAGGGTTTTATTCCCTAATCTATGTTTTCTAAATCTAGTTTCTAAGTTTTCTACTAAACTTCATCTAATACCAACTATAAGGACCCAAACCTAGTTTCCCATAGCCAGTACCTTATTTTATCACATTGAAATATAAACAAGGAATATGGATCTTGAAGGAATGAGTAGTTTAACAGCTTTGGAAAGAAGATACATACATAAGTTCAACATTACAACTTGAATGGAAAAATAATTTTGAAACTCCTTTGATAACATCCATGACTCCTAGGTTATTTCTACATGTCATTAATAATATACCTCTTAATTTCCTAGGAAAATGAAATATAAGAAAGGGGTGAGATCAAATTATTAGTATGGTTAATCAATACAGGCGAAGTTATCATAAACATTAACATTGGCCATGGTGAATAACTAAAAACACATGCCTTTAAAAATGAACTCGAACACATTATGACATGAATAAGAGATGAATAAATAATTCCATAATAAATAATAATCACGGGTATCCTACTAGTCAAATAACCTCATGAAATTTCAATTATTATTTTCATAATAAGGGAATGAATAATGTCCTAAATCATAACCATACCGTCAAGTCCTCATGCCAAGACCATAAATAATCAGGTTGTCAAGGCCTTGTTCCAAGACCATAGTTTGTCTCACGATACCTAAAAATGCATAGAGGGGATATAGTGGGCCCCACCTATCACTTATTAAATCTAATTCATTCCTTATACAAATAGGGATAAACATAAACAACATATACATTCATATTGAAACTAACATATGAAATATAAATAACTTTCCTTGAACATTAAGCATAAACTCTTACCATTCAGAGTAAATTGGTGAATTATTTTAAGATAGTACATCCAAATTCAAACTAATAATAAAACATTAAATTAAATATGGTATATGATATCATACATAATAATCAAAAAGATTGTTGAAATATATGAAGATACTCTTATAAAATCATCGAGTAATTATTGAGATAAATACTTTTTTACTTTTAAAAGAAGAGTTCTTTTGGAAAAGTCTTTATATAAAACTATAAGTTAAGTAAGATTGTATTTTCAAAATAAAATTAGTAATTTAAAAAGATAATGGTTTCTAAAAATAGATTATATAGTGACCTTGAAAATAGGTAAGAATTTGAGAAATTCCCTTGAATCGGGCTTGTATTTCGGGAAGACTTTTTGAAAGATCATTTTAAAACATATAACTCACCAAAAATGAATGTAGGATTATGATTGGTACACATATATATAAAATTATCACAGAATATATGAGGAGTATATATGAATAAATAATAATTTAATTGAGGTAAGTAGAGAATAAGAGTAACCCTAATGAAAATGGAGGTTCGAGAAGAAAACCCTTACCTTAATTATGAAGGTGTTCCTCACTTGATCTTAATGACCTGAATAATCAAATTTAGCTTTATAAATTAACAATTACTAAACCTACCCTAAATTTAATTGATTTATTATAACCTTATTAGGTTCATTCATGGCCTTTTTATGGGTTAATAGATTCAATTTCATTGTTTGGGAGCATTTTCTTCTTTGGTTTTCACGATCATTTTACTTATATTCATGTACGAATAAACATGTAGAATGAAAATGGTTTTCTAGAATAGAAGTTTTATGTTATTAGTAAAAAATATATAATATTACATGTTTATAAAATTCCGTTTGGTTATTAGGAGTGAAGATGAATCATTATATAAAACTTTAATGACAATTGTTTGGGTTAATTGGCGGGTTTTTGATCACAATGAAATAATTTTGATTTATAAATTAATATCATGTGTAAAAAAGGATTATATAACCTTACATAACTTATAATACATATATTATAGTTTGGTTCAACCATAAAAATGGTTTCTTTACCAGAATTTAAGACGGTAATAGAAATCAAAAACCTTTCGTCCTTGAATGTGATAAATTAACACATCTCAGATGGTATTTTATTTATAGTATAAAAGATGGGGAAATGAGAGATGATGAATAATTATTCCTTTATCATAAAAATATTCTAGTACATGTAAGGTACTGGAGACATCATAACATTTGGATGAAAGGAGGTGAGCAAATAAAAATAAAAGAAAGGAACTTTAAATAAAAGAAATGAAAAGGGGGATTTACCTCTTGAAGAAATATTCCTTGAGAGCCTCTTTAGGGGAGGGGTTTGGGTATTTTTATGAGAAAAAGGTCTGTTGGACGTGGGGGTGGATCTTGGGAGTCTATTTTAGAACAATTTAGAGAAGTCATAAGGCTTGAGAGGAGTGAAGACAAGAGGGAGTGAGGTTGGTTATTTATAGTGGAGGAGAGGGGTGATTTATGAATATCTTATTCATTATTTTATTATTTCCCTCAATAAAAACAATAATGTTGATTCATGTGACCCATAATAGTAATAAGTTCATTTGAGTTTGAACTAAGTGTGCTTACATCATCCATGATTCTATGAATAGTGAACTTAACTGATAATGTATACATACAGTAAATTACCGTATTTTACTATTCATAAAAATTTCGAGTATTTCAGGAAAATCCCAAAAATTCCCCCTAACCATTTTAAATGTGTACAATTCAAAAATGAACTCCAATTTTTTAAATTAATTTTCTAAATATGATTAATTTAATTATTAAATCACATCATAATTTATTCAAAAAATAACAATTTTAAAATAATAATTCATTTTATATCACTTTGAAAAATCAATCAAGATCTCATTATCTTATAAAATTAAGACAATAAAATAATAATATTATTTACAATTCATAAGGCTCATATTACTATTCATAAGGTCTTGTTACTATTCACAAAAAAATTAACTTTTCTTTATCAGACTCTAAATATCTTACTGAACGCAACTGTGTATATCGGTTTTTTGAAATTAAAATCACAAAGGTGGAAAAATTATGTTTACTGGATAGGTTATAACAAAGTGGTGTTTGTGGAGACTCTGTGTTTCATTTATTTATTTATAAATCTTTGGGGTGTTACAATATATCTTTTGAAAACATCATTGGCATATTTGGATTGATAGATGAGTGTTCCGTGCCTGCCTTTTTTCATATACAAGCCAATAAAGAATTTCAACTCTATAATCATTCATATTTCAAACATGGACCGCATGAATTAAAAAAACTCCTTGCACTTTGATTCATTTGATCTAGAAAATATTATTTTATCAACATATATGTTCACTATCATCCTTTGATCACTCTCCCTCTTGATATAGAGGTTATGATCAACTCCACCATATAGGAAATTGAGATCCTTCAAGTAATGATCAAGTCAAGAATACCATGATCTTGGTTATGTATTTGGCCCATAAATATCCTTCTTATATCGATAAACCTTGTTCTTATATTCATGTACAAGAAAACAATCTTGTTTCTTGATGTACACCTCTTTTTTGAGTAATACAATTAGAAATACTAATTTTATATTAATTTTAAATACCTTGAATCTATTTTGCACCATTATATCCAAGAATGATTGAACTATTTCTAACCTATACATGGCTGAAAATTTGTCATCTACATCAATACTTTCAATGTTGAAGTTTCCCTTACACACAATTCATTCCTTGTTTCAAATCACTATGCCATATTCATTCAGTTTGTAATGGAAAATCGATTTGGTCATGATGACATTCTTATTCAATGACCATGAAAAAATCTACCATATATTATTCTTTTCAATTTGATTAATATTTTCATGTATCTAATGGATTTAAGTATCATATTTATAATATTATTTAATACAAATAATCTCTACCTATTATAAAAGTGAATTTTTTTATAGATACCTCATTCTTCTTATTTTCACTTGTCACGAACCAACCCAAATATCCTGGTAACCTAATAACCAAATAGGTCCTGACATAGCTTGAAGGGTGTTCCCAATCCCCATAGGTTAGTGACTATCACCTGGCATCATACAAAAATAAAGTGAGAAAAAAATTTCCACAAACACAACAGAAGAAAAATAAAAAATTTTGTATGCATACAATAAAAACTTCACAGGGAAAACTATACCAGAATTCAAATATGCATAAATAGCCCAAAGTGAAACCAAACGATACCAAAAAATATGATAACAACCCAAGTCCCAAAAGATACCACTACTAGAAAAGTTACCAATAACAACCGCCAAAATCGGTCGCTAATGATATTTAGAGACCGTACAGCGTTCGCTTTTAGCGATTGCATATGCTTCGTCGGTAAAGATCTATTTCGACCGCCTCTGGCGGCCACTGAAGGTCCCATCCAAAAAAACCTACAAAATCATGGTTTTTGGGGTCTTTATTCACATAGTGTCTTGGGGTGGTGCTCGAGCTTGGATTCATCGGCCATGGCGGACTGACGGTGGTTGGAACTAGGTTTAAGTGGCAGGGGGCCTCAGGGCGGCATGGGGATTGGTCCTGATATGGTTTCGAGGGTGTGAAGTGTTCACTGAGGGAACAACAACAAACATTGGGGTTGCGATGTAGACGATGGCGTGCGGGTGTGGACAGTGGCGTGCAGCGAGGAGTATGTACGTAGGGTTTGCATAGGGAAAGGCGGTACGTGGTAAAGAGAACAGGTGTAGGTGGGGATGACATGCGGGAAGAAGAAAAGGTGGCGCATCGGGAAAAATCTCGCTGAAATATTGGCCTATACCGACCTCTAAAAGCGGTAGCACATTTCCACAAGCGTAAAAGATAATATTTCTAGTAGTGCACAAATCTCCAAGCCCAATGATGAATATCTACTACCACCCCCAAGTGGAGACTTACCCAAGCTAGAACCTAGAAGAAGATAACCAACAAACACCTGAAGGCATAGGTAGGGTGTGACCTAAAATCTCAGTAGGGTCTTACCAAGGATTCCCTAATAAGATTACAATATTTAATTATGAAATAAATATTTTAATTTTAAATAATTAGGAAAGTAATTTGAAAATCATATTTAAAAAAATAATGCTTTACATTTCAAATGATGGAAATATTTTAAAGAAATGGATTAACAAACATCTTATATAAAATAGTTTATATAATTAAGAAGGAATGTGTAAAAAAATTTACAAGCAATGGCATATATTTCAAATACACACAATGATCAACGTGGTCATATGAAAACGTTATGATAGTTCTATTCTTTGGGATCCTCACACACTCTAAGGTTAATCATGAAAATATGTGTAAACACACATCCCTTATATACTTACCAAAGAGAATTCATCACTATCCCATTAGGGATGTGACCTGCTACACTAATTTTTTTTTTCAGATGTTAAGTGTCAAAAGTGTGATATCATAATAACGCACTAACTACCTATGAATTCATGTTCTCTAATAGAAATCAATGATGGAAAAATTATTTTAAGACTACTTAAAATACAATTCATCCCATTATTCCATTTTAAATATTCCAATTTCCATTTAAAAACAAATACATGAGTTTTTAATCAAATCATGACTTTTCCAAGATAAAACCAATGGGTTTAGAACAATACCATTTTAATCCATTGTTTTAAAATACTAATTTGAATTCAATTTCATCAAATTAATCTCACAATTTAAATTCAACAATTTAAATTTCACAATTTCCCTTCAATTTGACAAACACATCCTATTGGATTCAACTATTTTGATAATCCCAAATCATGTTTAAATCTATAATGGGTTAGTTGTTTGACAATTTATTTCAATCTATTTTAATCTCATGACTTTACTTGAATCAGTTTACAGTATAAAAAGTATCTACATCAAGGTCATTGTTGAATGTTACTGGTAAGAGGTCACTGGTGAAAAGATCAACGATGAAGACCATACTGATGAAGGTTACCATTATAATAGTATAAAGTTATAAATTTACTGTTGGAAGTCACCAGTACAAGGTTACTATTGTAAATACTACTATTGGAGTACTTACTAAAACATATAGATAAGTCACCATTGTGACAAGGTTGCTGCTATAAAGAGTTTCTGTTAGAAGTCCATTGTCAGACTTATTAAAGTTAGTGTAGCCTACCGTGGACAATTCTACCATTGATAAGTCTATCATTGGTGAATTATACCATTGATAAGTCTACCGTTAGTGAAGTCTATAGTTAGTTAATTCTTCCATTGGTGAAGTCTACCATTGGAAAAATCCTACTGTTGGACAAGTATACCGTTGAAAAAGCCTACCATTGGACAATTCTACCATTAAACAAGCCTACCATTGGACAAGCCTACCATTTGTGAAGCATACCGCTGAATACACCTACTATTAGAAGTCTATTGCTGCTTGAGCTTGCTGTTGAAGATGCTACCGATTGATAGGATACTGTTACCAGTTTACTGATAACATATTCTCTACTTTATCCATTTTCTTGATATTATCATAATGGTCATATTTTATAAATTAACTGTTTCTGACATTAATTATTGCTGATTATAAATGTTTCTAGAGACAATACTGTGGATAGTACAAGGTACGAGAAAGAATTCATGTGATCTAATCATTCCTATTGTCAGACCTCAAATACAAAAGAAAAATACCGAAGAAAAAAAATATATATATAGAGGAACCGAGATAAACAAAAGACATGAAGTAAAGCTTACAAGTCGAATACATAAGGAAGAAACTATTGAAGAACAAGAAGAAGAAACACTCCAGTGCACATACTGAAAATTCAAAAGCTTAATAAAGATCCTATTGAAGAACATATCAAGGCTGTCCTACTATGCTTCATCAACTCCCTTGTACCAAGAAGTTGAACATCTCAGTATCTGAAAGCTAGTACCTGGAAGTTGTGACACTCTGTTTTGGAGACAACTTTCAGAGAAAGACTCCAACATCAAATTCTTCACTCTGAGGAGTCAAGAGCTGAACTGCCAATCACATAGAGCTCTCTAAAATCAATCTTATTGTTTTAGCTCCATTGTGTTTTTTATTTTTACATCTCTGAGAAGTGTGTGTGTCTATCTGTATCACACACTATCTTCTATGCTTTAACTGGGGGATACTGAAAATCTCCACTCAAAACTCTCTCATCTTGTTTCCCACGTATAACTGTGGAAGAATCCTTGTGTGGATTGGTTTATTGTTTTCCCACATAGAACTGTGGTAGAGGTTGTAGAACTTGGACAGTTTAAAAACCGTTTTCAAACCTGATACAGGTTGTGTATTAAGTTTATTTATATAAACAGCTTGGTGGAGGGTGATCAACAAGTGGATAGGATTAGGTCTCTGCTTGAGACTGAGCCTCTTGTTTACATTGTTGTGCTAATATTATAATACTCTATTTTGTTTTATCCTATTCTTATATTTTTCAAAGATAGAAAACTGTTTTTACATTCACTCTGATAGTTAGTTTTGGTTAGTGTGTATATATGCTTAATTCAGTAAACCTGTTTCCAAAGTTGAATTAGTGATTGAATTGATTGAACTGAGGACTAATCGACCTTAGAGAAACTTGTTGAGCAAGTAAACATTTATATCTCTACTACCTTAATTTACTAGGCTATTTTTAATTGGGGGATTTTTATTATAAATTTTTTAACATAAATTTTAATTAGAACTCAATTCACCCCCCTCTTGGGTATCCACTCTGACCAACACATCCCAATTCAATGGAATTGAGGTTTTCCCCCAATTTTGTACCAAATCAAATCCAAATCCCCTAATTTAATGTAATTGGGTTTTTAATAAATCAATTCAAATAAATTTCAAGAAATTTAATTTAAATGAAGAAATTTAGGGTTAATAAAATTGGCCAATCAAAACAGAACCACCTACCTCGGGATCAGAGGATCTCAAAACACCAATCCCTAATCGGGAAACTCCAATGAAGTATGTTGGCAATGAGGATACATGAATAAAACATAAATTCCATATTCAAAACTATAGGGATTAGATCCTACAACAAAATGGAGATCTATAGAACCCTAAGGAAGAAAGAGGAGAGAATTAGAGAAAGATAATGTGAAGAGGATACCTACTGTGTAGAGATCGAATGTTGTTCACCAAGCTTTGATCTTCTTCCAAAATGGTGAAGAGGGGCCTAAATAACCTCTTGGGTGATCATGGGGAAGAATAAACCATAGGGGGTCAAGCTAGGTCCACCAGATACCCAAAAAAGATGTTTTGGGATTAAAAAAGGTTATCGGATTAATTAAATGCCACACATAATTTCCTGGATAGGGTTGTATGGTTAGAAAAACCATACACAATAATCATGTTACCCATTCTGAAGGGGTGCATGGTTTCTCCTTGGTGGGAGCACAATTTGAAAAACTGTGCACCAACTATGAAAACCCTCACTATCTAGGTTTTCACAATTTTCCTTGAGTTGGCACTCGGTTTGGGAAAACTGTGTACAACCCAAAAACGTTTGAAATTTCCAAAATTTTCACCTGAAACATCCCTAAATGAAACCCAACCAAAGAATGATAAAAAGGCGGGGTTTAGGAATACCTAAAAATAGTAACAAGTTGTTACAAACTCCCTACCATAGAGACTTTCTTCCCCTAGAAAAAGTATTAAGAAGCTTTCATGCCAAGAAGTTGAGGCCACTTTTATCTCATTAGTGCCTCCCTCTCCCACATCTTGTGAGAATCAGAACTGTGCAACCATAACACTTAAACCAAAGGTTTCATCCTCCTATGAAGTACCTTGGTTTTAGAATCAACTATCCCAACTATATGTTTAGTCATTGATAAATTTGGTTCAACCTCAAGATCACTACAACTCAGAACATGAGATAAATCAAAAAGATGCTTTCACTGATGAGATACATGGAAAATGTTATATATTGACATCATCTGAAGTGGATGTTCTAAATGATAAGAAACTTTCCCCACCTTCTCAACAATATCAAAAGGTCCCAAAAAATGGTGAGAAATTTTCCCCTACCTCCCAAACCATTGATGACCCAACTGAGGTGAATATTTCATGAACACCTTCTCCCCAATTAAAAATTCCAATGGTATATGACGACGATTAACATAAGACTTATAATAGTTATGTGTCGTCAAAATTATCTAACTATTCAATAGAATCTTTGCTGTTGTCTCTTGAACCCAAATCAATCTAACCAAGGAAATTTCATCAATCCCAAACCAACATAATGGATATCTACAAGGATAACAATACAAGGCCTCAAAAGGAGCCATTCTGATCATAGAAGGGTAACTATCATTATAAGAAAACTCAACCAGCCCAAAATGATCATCCCAAGTTCCACCAAAGTCAAGAACATAGTTGTGGAGCACATCCTCAAGAATATATATAGATATTTTTTTCTAGACATCTGACTGTAAATGATAGGTCGTGCTCAAATGGACCTGAGATCCCAGTGCCTCTTAAAGGCCTCTCTGAATGAGATAAGTGAACCGAGCATATATATCAGAGACTACAGTATATGGAACTACATAAAAACAAATAATCTATTTCACATAGAGATTTTCCAACTCCTCAACTTTGGTTGTATAGTGAATGGGTATAAAGTGATCCAATTTAGTCTGCTGATCAATAACAACCCATATCACATTCTTTTTTATTTGGGTATGAGGTAGCCCGACCAAAAATCCATAGAGATCTCATCCCACTTCTAAGTTAGTACTAAAAGTGGATGAAGAAGACCTGAAGGTTTTTGGTTCTCATACTTGACTTTTTGGAATGTATAACAATGAGATACAAAATCAGAAATACCCTATCTTATACCTAACCACCAAAATCTACACTATAATTCATAGAAAATCTTCATCGTTCCTAGGTGCACTACCCACTGGGAATTATGGTAGTCCCATATCACTACATTCCTTACCAATAATGGCGCAAAAAATTGGTTTCGATAGAAGAGAATACCCTTATTGGAGAATGAACAATCATGCATGGTCTCCCCACTATAAAGAGAGTCTCTAATGCTACAAAACTCATCATTATACTGGTACTCCTAAAGAATCATTTTTATAAGAGAGGATTTCAACTAAACACTCGATAAGGAAACCTTGACCCCTGATTCCCAAACTCTAATATGATACTAGGAAAAAGTTCAATCAAGTTCCACTCTTACCATGATTATTTCATGGAATGGGTCAAAAGTTTCCTGCTCAAAGCATATGTGAGGTCAATTCCTTTTCTAGGGTAGAGGCGATGTCGAATTCGAATGATTGAAGGTATTCCACCAAAATAATCTGGAGGAGATTCAAATATTTTTTAGAGAATATGTAAGTCAAGATTTTGAGATAAAAAACATGATAAACATTTCTTCAAAGAGTTAGGGCCGAAAACTCTTAAGAACATGCATCATAGCTACGAGTTCAAGGTCATGGGTTTGGTCATTATTCTCATGTGTACTCTGAAACTGATGCATCGCAGATGACCATATATCCCTGCCCAGCCTCTAGAAGAGTTAAAACTGACCCAATAGTCAAAATATGTTTTATCTCAACAAAATAATTCTAACATTTCTCATCCCAAGAAAACTTCATTCCCACCCGAGTTAGATCAGTCATCAGAGATTCCAAATTTGATAAGTCCTTTACAAACCAACGATAATACCCAACTAAACCTAAGAATCTTTGAATATCAGAAACATTACATGGTTTTTCCCATATCAATATATCTTTAACCCTTTCAAGATCTACTAAAATACTATATTCTAACTCCATGTGTCCCAAGAAATTCACTTCTTGAATCAAAAAATCACATTTCAAAAGTTTGGAATAAAGTTGGGTATTTATCAAAAATTCCAGAACTGATATCAAATGACGCACATGATCCTTATCAGATTTAGAGTAATCTAAAATGTCACCCACAAAGACAACCATGAAGGAATAAAGATACTCATGGAAGATCCTATTCATTAAATCCATAAATATTGATGGAGAATTGGTTAAACCAAATGGAATGATAAGGTACTCATAATTGTCATACATTCTCTGAAATGTGGTTTTTAGAATGTTAGATTCTTTTATTATCAACTGATGGTAAACAGATTGAAGATAAATCTTTGAGAACCACTTCAACCCTTTCAACTAATTAGACAAATCATCAATCCATTTAAATAGATACTTATTATCTATCGTAACTTGATTTATTTTTCAGTAATCAACACAAAGTTGAATTGAACCATCAAATTTATTAAAAAAAGAATCAGAGATACCCAAGGTGATACACTCGATCATATAAATATTTTCTCTAGAAGATAATAAAATTGAGTATTCTTCTCTTTAATTTCATCTAGTGCCATGTGGTAAGAGGGAATAGACACTGGTTGAGTACCATACACTAATTTGATAGAAAACTCTACATCTCTTACTGGTGGAAACCTAGAGAAGCTAGAAGAAAAAATGTCGAGAAAGTCAATGATAATTGGAGGGAGATCACCAATCAAATATTCTCACTCAAAATCAAAATAAAACACATATATCACTTTCCCCAACTCTAGATAAGAAGGTTTATCTCTACTTGACCTCGAGCCCCATTATCCTTGAAAGATATGACATACACCATCAGGAGTAGTAAATGAGACTCATTGAAGATAACAATCAATCCATGATTTATTGGAAATAAACCAATCCATACTAAAAATTATGTCAATAGGTTTTATGTTGAGAACTAGAAAATCCCAAGCAATCTCGACATCTAATAAGGAGAAAACTCAAGCGGGACTACAAATAAACTATTCTCTCTTTGTTCCAAGGGGTGTAGTAATATCCATCACACAAGATAAAATCTCTGTAGGAATATTTAGAATATTTATAATACTGGTTGAAATAAATGAATGAGAATAACCGGTATCAAATAAAGCATTCACTAATGAAGAAACTATGGCGATGGTACCTATCATGGTAAGTAGACCTATATCTACTTTCTATAGCGACTCTTCCACTGTGTTAAGAAGCTTCCTTTTAGGTAACTATGGTTGGAACCCCTTTTCTCATGAATAATTTGATTTCACTTTAGTTTTAGATGTTTTTGATGATCCCATGTCACTTTGCGGAGTGTAAAAGATATAGTAGAACTTATTCAAGTGATCTGAGCATCCACATGAACCACATACCTTGGGTTCCCTAGTGAAAATCCTCTTTGAATTCCTAGGATTTTCACACTAGTACCATATAAAAGGGCCTCTTACAAGAACTATAGGAGGTTTAGAAAAACCCTGTTGTTAAGAAAAAACATGATAATCATCATTATTACTCTTCCCTTTACCGTAATTCACATTTCCACTGGGAGAAAAAGAAACTCCTGATAACCCTAACTTTCCAGCCAAGTCTATTTCAACCATCAGTGTTCTATCCAGCAAATCAACATAAGAAGGAATATTTAGTAAGAAAACTTGATAGAGAATATCAGATCAAAGTTCTAACTTGAATCTTCAAGTCTTTATCTTCTAATTTTACACAATCTTAGGTGTAAACTAAACACGCTCAACAAAGCAATTTTCATACTCTATCATGCACCTTTTAGCCTGCTCAAGTTTGAAAAAATCAATTGCCTTGGACAACATCATCAACTCTATACAGAACTATTCAGTGAAAATATATTTAAAGTCCTTCAACTCTACTATCTCATTATTATTTTCCATCACCATCATGTCCCACCATCTCCTACTTGGTCCCTCCATAATGGAGGGGGAACACTTCACCTTGATCTCCTTAGTTGTCTCCAAGAATTTGAAAAAAATACTCAATCCTACCCAAACATTCCTCAACCTATTGAGGATCATTGGATCCTTTGAACTTTGGTGGTTTTTGGATAAGGAACTCCTAATAATGATTCTATAATGAATCCCTTTGTGGCTCCACAACTAGATCCTGAACGAGACCCAGAGGTGGTGCCTTTCCCAGAGCATAGAAAGTACACACAACCACCTTGACCAGACTCAAGTCCATGAGAGGATTTTCTCACTGAGGTTCATCATAAGCTCCCTCCTAGATCTGATTCACACTTCTTCATGGATGTGTGATGCTAAAAATCATCAATATACAACATTGAAGAAATCATATTAACACTCAAATAGAGAAACAATGGATAATTAAACCCAACAGATAATAACACAAGATTTGGACTTCATCATATCCATATAAAAAGCAAGAAAAATACTATAACTAATCCTCAAGATGAATTTCCCAAACCACCCTTGGTTACATAAGGCTCATTTTGGTGAGATATGACCAGTCACTCAATTGAAACTAACTCCTATGTCCCGATAAGATTACACAATTGCATACTGATATCAAGGAAAGATGAAAAACCTATACCTCTAATACCAATTGTTCACAAACCAGCCTAGAAACCCTAGTAACTTGATAACAAAGCCTGTCCTGACATTTCCCAAAATGGAATTCCTAATCCCCCTGAGTTTTTGACTAGCACCTAACATCGTACAAAAAGAAAGAGGGAATGAATTTTCCACAAACACAAAAGAATAAAAATAAATAATTCAGTATACATACAATAAAAAATACATAGAAATAATTGTCCGAGAAGTCAAACAGGAATAAATAGACCAAATTGAAACCACAAGATTATAGAAAATAGGATAACAACCAAAGTTCCAATGAACACAACTATCCAAGCCCAATGATCAACAACTACCACCACCACCAATGGCACACTACCATTTCTCAAACCTGGAAGAAGATAATCTATAAACACTCAAAGGCATAGGTAGGGTGTGAGCTAAAATCCTAGTAGGGTATCACCAAGGATTCCATAATAAGATGAAACATTTAATTAAACAAATAAATATTTCAATTTTAGATAATCAAGCATGGAATTTCAAAATCATATTTAAAAAAACAATGATTTACATTTCAAATGATGGAAATATTTTAAAAAAATGGATTAATAATCATTTTATATAAAATAGTTTATATAATTCATAAGCCATGTTTAAATTCTTTACAAGAAATGACATATATTTCAAATAAACACAATGAGAAACATGGTCATATGTCGAAATATATGATAGTCCAGGATACAGGATCCTCACACAGTTGAAGGTGAATCATGGAAATATGTGTATAAACACATCCCTTTAATAATAACCAAAATAAACTCATCACCATCCCATCAAGGATGTGACCTGCTGCATTAAGTTTTGTTTCTGTTGTAAAGTGTCAAAAGAGTGATATCCTAATAACTCACTATTTACCTAGGATTTCATGTGCTCTAATACAAATCAATGATGAGAAATTTATTTTAAGAATTCTTAAAATACAATTCATCATATTCTTCTATGTCAATTATTCCAATTTTCATTTAAAAACCAATACATGGGTTTTTAATCAAATCATGCATTTTCCTAGATAAAACCAATGAGTTTTTATCAAAAAAATTTAAGAAATTATTCAAAAATACAAATTTGAAATTAATTTCATCAAATCAATCTCACAATTTAAATTAAACAATTTGAATTTCACAATTTTTCATCAATTTCACAAATACACCCCAATTCAATGGAGTTGGGAGGTTTTTTCCATTTTCATGCCAAATCAAACCCAAATTCACCAATTCAATGGAATTTGGTTTTTAATAAATCAATTGAAATAAATTTCAATCAATTGAATTTAAATCAAGTAATTTAGGGTTAATCAAATTGGCCAATCAAAATGGAACCACCTACCTCAGGATCATGGGATCTCAAAACAAAAATCCGTAATTAGGAAAATCTTACAAATTACATTGACAACAAGGATCTGAAAATAAAACCTAGATTAAAGATACAAAGAAACGAGGATTAGATCCTTCCAAAAAATAGAGATCTACCAAACCCTAGTGAGGAAAGAGGAGGTAACTAGAGGAAGATAATGACAAGAGGAAACCTACTCGGTAGATATCAAATATTTTTTACCAAGCTTTGATCCACTTATGTAAGGGTGTAGAGGGGACAAAATAACCTCTTAGGTGCTGCCAAGGAAGAAGAAACCATATGGGGTACATATAGGTCCTTTAGGAATCTAAAAATGAGGTTGCAGAATTTAAAAAAAATATTTTTAGATTAATTAAAAGCCAATAACGTTTTCCTCAGCAGGGCCGCAAAGTTAGACAAACTTTGCACCCTAACCATGTGCCCCATTCTGAAGGGGTGAAAAATTTATCCTTAGGGAGCACACAATTTGAAAAACCATGTACCAACCATGAAAACACTCATAGTTTAGATTTTTATGATTTACCTTGAGAGGGAGAATAGTTTTGGAAAACCATGCGCCAATTATGCATAGCCCAAAAACATTAAAATTTTTCAAAATTATTTCCATAACATACCTAAATGAAACCCAACCAAATCATGATAAAAAGAGGGGACCTAAAAATAGTAATAGGATGTTACATCACTGGTATTGTCTGGTCACCATTGATATTATGATTGTAAATTATATCTTTTCTTTTCTGTTGTTGTGTAGATGATTTTCTAACATCATTATTCTCATCATCCATATCTTCTTCATAATCAGAATCAACCCTTTGTTATTCCCATGATATTCTCAACTCTTCATCACTTTCTTCCATAACTTTTCATTGTTTATCTGAATATTATTCTCAATTCCAAACACAATGACATCTTTTATTTTAAAAAAAATTTGCAAATAATTTTTTGAAACACTAATATTCCAATATCTTAGAAAATTATCTAAGAAAAACCCCTTCATCTATACAAAACTCAAAATTTATTTGATTGTTCTTACTGATAATAAAACACTTTCTTTGGAAAATTCAAAAGTATTTCAACATTGGCTTATTTTAGTACCATATCCATTATGAAGTCTTTTCATCTCCTGAACACAAAAATATCTTTTATAAATATAAAATAATGTCAAAACTACTTCCTAAACTTATCTAGTAGGTATTTCTTAATAAGAATCATTATAGACATGTTATTAATGATCTAGTTTCTCCTCTGAACTAAACCATTTTATTGAGGAGTTATCACTACATTAAATTGGTTCCTTATCAAATGCTTCTTGAGATAATCCTACACTTGGATGTCTATAGACCCTATGCCATCATCGATTCCTAATTTCAGAATCTTCAACCCAAGTATCTTTTTAGCATTCTAATAATATCGAGTAATGAAACTGAACACCTGAGACTTATTTATGATGACCATGAACCATGCCATCCTACCATGATCATCAATGAATAACACATAATATATCCTCCCATAAATGGATCTTGGTGATATCCACCCACACACATCAACATGCACTAATTCAAGAAACCTCATTGAATTCTTATTTTTATCTTGTATATCTTATGAATAATATTATCTTTTTGAAAAACATCATATGAACATATATAGTCATGTAAAAATTCGTGTATGTCTTGAGCTCTATAATTATTCACTAGAACTTCCAAGGACTGTTGACTCAAGTGGCCAAGCCTTTTATGCCACAAAACATTTTCTTTCTTCTTAGATAGAAATCACATATATTATTCTCTTCTAATGAGACATAGCTTCCATTTTGTTCTCTTCCATTTCATCACAACTACCACATCCTTCTCATTGATGATGCACTTTTTCTTGTTGAAATTAACTACTTATCCAAAGTCTCATAATTTATTTACACTCAAAAAGTTATGAACAAGAACTTTAACAACCAAGACATCCTCATATCTTATCTATTTTATCCAAAATTTGGATTTTACTGATCTAATAACTTTTAAAATTTTATTATTTAGAAACCATATGAAACCATCATTTTCATACGTGATGCTCATGAGTATATCCTTATTTCCCATCATATAGGAAGTACATATGTTATTAAGAATCCATATACCAATATGATATTATAATATCAAGGAAAGATTTTTTTACTACTACTTTCTCATTCCTTTTCTTTTTGATCCATATCTCTAGATTCACACTTGGTGATGAATTTTATATTTGATACTCCTTCGAATATGATGGACCAAGTTCAACTTAAAAAATAGGAAATTGATATTGTATTTTCATCCCTCTTGGTGTTTCCGTGACTTACTATGTATGACTACTTTGGGTCTTCATAGTTACATTCCTTCACATCTTCAATGATAAATACCTATACATATAACTATATCCACCACACCAGTAGACATCAAAATCATACTTAGAATGCTGAACTCACTTTGGCCGCCTTCGTTTCCTTTGTTCCCTCCAATACCACTTGGCTATAGAAACACATTTTTAGAGTTTATTAATATATATAAAACAATAACACCTAATTTGTGGTGTACTATTATGTGTCATTTCTACAACATTAGTGGAATTTTGGGTTCTTCAATTGTTCTATTTATGACTTATACTCAAATAAACCATTAAATATTTAGTGGCTGCTTATGGATAGACAATAACCATAACTGAATTTTTATTGTGATCAAGTTCCATACCAAAATTTTCATTTTGATATATATTTTTTCTTAGTGAATATTTTTATAACTATGTTTTTAGATATCTGTGTTTCTACTTCACCTTTTCTACAACCCACTTAATCTTTTTTTCCAATATCATACCAAGAGACAAGAGTCTTTCATGATCTTATATTTTTCACCATAGAATAATGAATTATCTATTGGGAATCCTAAACATAATTCAGTAAACTCACTAGATGATAACCTCTTATTAAGAATTTTAAGAAACCCACCAGAAGATACAACCTGCAGAACATAGCCCCAAAACCTCCTTCAATTTGAAGATCCCCCAAGACTTTGAAAAATAAAACATAGGAAGCTTCAATCCATATTCATTGCATATTTTCATCATTCTATGGTTCTAGATCTCTCACTAAGTTCTTATAAAGATCCTAATTCCAAACAAAAAATAAGAAAGACAAGCATGAAATAACACAAATGGAACACGCAAGCATGACACATAAGGGATAACATGGTTCAAAAATTATGTTATACATCCATAGAATAATATAATATATCTTTTATTTCATTGGAATAAGGTAAATCTAAGTTACCAGGAAAAACCCATGACCCAACCCAATTCAATGGATCTTAACATACCGATTTATTCCCATAGAAATATCTTGTCTCTAGCACTCTCATCGCGAATACCCATGGATGAGGGGATATAATACCTTTAGTAACACCTCACTCTACTACATATCCTTATGGTCTATGCCTCTATCTATGATTCAACCTTCTAACTCTATCCCAAAGTCCCATAAAATTGAACTTATGATACCTCCAATCCTAGTTCTTGTAGCTTCCAACAATAGTGGTTCAAATTCCCCATATATAGTGAAGTATCTCCGGTCGTCTAGTCACCACTCACCTATCAATATTTGTGGATAGAACTACACTTAACTTCAATCTCCAAGGAAAACATCCCAATCAATGGAAGACAACCGCCAACTCAACTGGTTCACTTAATGAATCATGTGAGATACATCTCATATCTATCACAAATTCTATATCCCCATATGAAATTTTATTCTATCCCCAGTACTATCATCCCATCAACATTACTTTTCCTCATGAACATGACTAGGCCCTCCATGTACATTCATCATAAATTCCTCCTCTTCATTCCCATACTTAGACATCATTATGTTGCTTCCAATGCTCTGTATCCATTGACCTAAATCAGCTGAATCCACTGAACGTAACATCCAACCACAAATTCCAGTGGAAATCACCTTCTGGTGAAATGAGTCTACTAGTCTCACTCACTTACTTCCACTGAGTAAACTTATAGTGATATCTATCTACTAGCATAAAATTGGACTGTCATAGTGAGGGTGAGTCTATCACCATCTAACTTTCCCAAGTGTAAATTATGATGAATTTACTTCCATAGTAGAAAACACTTATTCCATAAAATATTTCTCACACCCAATCTAACAATCTCTCACTTGATAATTGTTTTCTTAGGTTAAGTACAACAATATCCCATTAAAAAAATATTTTCATTCTCTCACCAAAGACCTCACTACTCATAATCTATCCAAATAACCATTGAACATATGGTTTTTCAATATGCATTTTCCGATCCTCCAGGATCCACTGAAGAAATTCATCCTTATTTCTCCCAGACCAGAACCTCATATTAATGATTCCATATAAAACTTTCTCCCAAATAAAACATGTATGAGTTATCTTCCTTCAAATTTTTTGAAGTCTCATCAACATGATGTGTTATACATCATATTAATGGCCTTTACCCTTTAGATAAATACATTTCCAAAGATTCTTGTAATGAGTTTGATACTTCTTTGAGTTTTCTAATACAAGCAACTCTAACAACACCATCAGAAATAAACCTACTCCTAGAGATTTAAATTCTAGAAAACAGGATTCCATTGGATTGATTAAATCCCACTGAATCCCTACTTAGTGAAAATAAGGTAAAAATAAGGCCCTTTTCTACCACCATCTTCTAGAATGGTGTCAAATATTTTAATATCCCACCTCTATTTTAGAAGTATCTTTGCTTATCTTTTGATCTTCTAATGATCATTTTCATAGAACTTGGAAACCATGAAATTAATAATGGATACTTTTTTTAAAGAAACATACCATGGACTTGGGGTTATACACTTCTAGTATAAATATTATTGTGGTTTAATTTTTAAATACGTTATGGATAAGAGAGACAAAAATTGCCTAAATTTTTGACTTAGAGTAACTTTGTAAGACACTACCTCAAATGAACTTAATTTATGATTTTTGAAACCTTATGGTGTTTTAGGTTAGTATCCTCAAACCATTGGATATCATTTCTAGTAGTCCTTTCTTATTTCCAACTTGATCCACACCTGTCATCCAAAAAATATCTTTCGATAACTACAACACATCATGGTTCTATCCAATGAAGGATCTAAAGGTTCCTTAGAGATGTGATCTTAAGGAACAACATGAACACTTTCATGCTACCCCATCGAAGAAGGTAATTTGAAGTACCAATGGAACCAATGGGAAATTAACTAAAACTAGAAAAAGTTATGATCCATGATGACTCCTCCATCTAACTACTTTTGAAGACCACAATCCATGTAAACGCTATAATCTCTTCATCTGAGTTCCTGTACGCCTTTAGGAATGTTGGGGTTCTCAACCTATTTTCACTTAAATAACCATGATGACATGTTGGAGCTCCCACTACTTCTAGTATAGACACTGATTCAACACTTTTCATAACCATGTTCCCTATGTGTGACTCCCACTCCATCTGTAAAATTTAATACATAAACCCTCCCCTTCTGATGAACCTAAAAACCATATTTTGAAAAAAAATGAGACCATTCCACACTCTTTTTGAAGAAAACACTACATTATGGTATTCTCTGAAATATTCCACTTGTTCCCTATTGTATATTTATTGATGAAACCAACATTCAATTCTATTAAATCAAACCTAGACCGGTGGGAACATGGTTTATTTTGAAAGACACCTACTTCAACTATGTAATTTTAGAATCCACCATAAGTTACCTTATGGTCCCATAAATCCTAATGAAATCCCCCTTTTTTTTTACTTCAAACAATTACAAACACTTAAACAAGGGGAAATAGTCAAATTTCATTGAATCATCATTTGAATAAACCAAGTCACCCTGCTTTCTTTTTCCTCAAATTCACTTTCTGAGAACATTAGTCATACCACTTGACTACAACATCTAGAACATATATCTTCTTACTATCATGGACTCATATATACTATCTTAAAATATCAATAGAAGTAGAAACAATATCATCATCCAAATTCTATCATCTTCAACATCAAACCATCAACCCCACATTACCCCATTCAGACATTACCTTCTAGAGACAACACTCTACTATTTTTGAGTAATTTAGGGATCAATACTATCCATGGAAGTCCCCAAACATCTCTCCACAAGGATTTATGATGTCACCATGATGAAAAAACATACCAACAAACCCATAATGTTATTGTACATTATTTCGGAAAATCCAAACTCCTTGGTACTACCACTATATACACTAGTAAACATCTTCCTAGATACTCAACATCTACCAAACCAATGGGAACCACTATAGAATTCTAACCAAGATAATTTTTTGAGTCTTGAAAAACTATGCCACCAAAAAATCTACAACCAATATCTAATCCCACTCATTGGGAATCCTGGCCAATATTTTTTAAACTCACCATATGATAACCTCTTCTCAACCATAAAAAGAAACATTCCAAAAGATACAATTTGAAAAATATATCCCCAAAACCTCCTGCAATCATAAGATCCTCCAAGAATTTCAAAACAGTAACATACAATGATTCACATCCTAGTCAATACATCGAGTCACCATCCTATATTTTAGTCTTTCCCACCTGGTTCTCATCAAGACCTTCCTTATATAAAATTAAAAATAAAAGAAAATAACGTGATTACATAAATGTAATACGCAAGCACAAAACACAAGGGATAATTTAGTTGAGACATTATTTCCTATATCCATGGGAGAATAAGGGACATATTTTATTTCATTAAAATAAGGTATATTTGAGTTACACAGAAAACCCCATGTCCTATGAATATTCAATGGATATTAGTAGACTAATAACTTCCCACAATAATCTCCCACTATTAACTCTCTCATCATGAAGACCCATAGATGAGAGGATCTAATCCCTTTGATAACACCTCCCTTTGCTACAAATCCGTATAATTTACACCTTTGTCTAGGATTTGACCCTATGCCTTTGGATCCAAGGACTTTGACCTTTAACTTTTGATGCCTCAAATTCGAGATCTCACAGTTTCCAACAAAAATGGTTCATATCCACTGTTTATAGAAAATTAATTCTTGTTATCCAATTACCACTCACCCAATGATATTTTTGGATAGAATTCAACTCCACTTTGATATCCATGGGTGACCTCCCACATAGATGATGACTTCCACTACCTCAATTAGTGAATTGATAAAATAGTGAAAGATATATCTTGTATATATTTAACATTACATCACCACCACTAGAACTATATGTTACCACTAGAACCATCCTTTCATCAATATCACTCTTTCCTATGAAACATGAATAGACCATCTATGTACATGCTTTAAAAATTCCTCCTCCACACCATCATACTTATATGTCACTACGATTCTTATACTACAATGAATCTCCTAACCTTAATCAACTACATACACTAAGTGTAACATCTAGCCACACATTTTTATGGAATCCTTATTCTTCTAAACACCTACACTAGTCTCACTCTACTTCTTTAGCTGAGTGAAATTCTGATGATCCTTATCTATTGACCTAAAACCATATTTCCACAGTGCAAATGAGTCTTTCTTTATCCAAATTTTCCAAGTAAAACTTATAGAGATTTTACTTCTAAAGATTATAAAACTTAAGCCAAAAAATATATCTTAAACCCAACTTAACATTAACTCTAAATCTCTTCAATATATTTGACTTAATTTTTCACTGTGTTAAACAAAACATCGACAATAAAAGTATTCTCTTAAATCTTGAGTTTTTGATCAACAAAAATCTCGTAATCTTATGGATATTCATATTTTATCTTTTCAATTTCAACCTTCAACTAAAACTTCACTTATTTATACTATTGTATATAGATTTTGGCATCATAAACCACTCCAGTAGATTTCATTATCTTGTCTATCCAAAAATATATCTCTTCAAGTGCATCCTATAACTCTATTTTGTGATCAAATATAACTTATAATTCTTCTTTTTCATAGTCACTATCATTCCTTATTTATAAATTATTCATAATAGCCATAAGAGAATATTATTTAAGATCTTCATATTCCTCAATTTCTTCCACTTTTGTTTCTTATATGCTATTATCCTCTCGTGAAATTAGGTTATTCTTTTTAAATAAATTTTTCTAAGAAATCATCCTTCATTTTAATTTGAAAATTTATTCATGGGAGTATAAAAATCATCCTCATCATCATATTGAAACTTCTTTCAACACTTTACTATGTGGATCCCAACCTTTCCACATCAAAATCACGTGAGTAGAAGTTTCCTTTTGAACAATACTTTTTCAAATTGTTATATTTTTAGAAAGGAATGTAATATATTTTTAAAAATATTATTATTACTAATCATTATATATGGTAAGATTATTAAATTCCATTAATACCACTCCTTAAGATGTATCTTTTTCTATAGACTCAATGTCATCATTCCTCATATTGTATGCAATGAAAGTACTATGAATACTATCCAAATTCCGCTCATTTGGATCTTTATCCTTGAGTATATATACTTTTAATTATATTGAGGTTGAAATTGTAACAACCCGTACCTCCTATCCTGTTACTTTGAGAGAATTCTATTTATAGAGGCATTTGGTGGAATTCAGGAAGAGTTTGGAGGGAGATGGAGGAGCTAGTTGGAAAATAGAGTGTTGTGGTGTGGAGAATGGGGCTACACCATAGGGGTGGCCACTACTATGTATAGAGGATGTCTGTGGTGTAAGGTTTCCAAAGAAGGTGTTTTGATGCCTCTTCTATTTATAGCATGTATGTGGCATGAATAGATACTGTGGTGTGGAAGTGCGTGATACATATGTTGGATACGACTTAGGAGGGTCTTCTATGATGTAGTGGGTGGTTGGAGGTGTTTTTGGAGATAATCTGCTTTGGGGGGTAGTTATGTCATTGAGCTTAGTTGTGGTATATCCCCCCTCTTGATAGGTGATAAATGCTTCATGGAGACCCCGACAGTAGTGTGGATTCTTCGGGTTATTTTGTAGTGGTTCTTCTATTTTGAGGCAAGCTGCACTAGGGATATGGGTTGTGGTGTAGCCCCACTTCCATGTTATTGGGTCCTATGGTGTAGTGGTCTGGGATGAACCATTGTGTTTGAAATATTTTATAGGATCTACGTCATATAAATAATCACATATCTTAGAGGTCATTTTATCCATCTTGTTTGCAGTGTGATTCTTCTCATCACACCATATACCTCTTCCTTTATGGTGTGGTGAAGGGTGGTTGTGTCATGGTCCTGTATCTTATAAACCAACAATAAATTCATAAAGCTTCATGAAACCAAAATTTATTCCAAATTTTCTCTCATTTATTGGGGAAATAGAGTGAATCCCAAGGATCTATTTCATCCCCCTTTCAATGGAATTAAACTTTGACCTTGGAGGATCGATCCATGAAGGTTTAGGTGATCCCCTCTCTTTTTGTTTCTTAGTTTTGTTCTGTTTTCTTATCTAGGACATTGATATCAAGATAAATCTCAGGTTTTGGTATTTTTTCAATCAGATAATGACATAGTTTTTTTATAGGATGGAAAAGGTGTTATTATTCATTGTGGTTCTTGGTGGTGGCTTCCCTCTGGTTCCAAACATGTGAAACAGATCGAAAATCTCCGTTTAAGGTAGGGGATCCTTCATTTCTCACCTTGTGTATCATGCAAGATGGGATATACATTTTTTTTCTTTGGGAAGTATTACATCCATCCTAATAAACATAAATAACTATTTTAATTTATTTTAAGGGGAAGGTAAATTTAATCACACGTTTTACAATTTTTTTTGATATTATTGATATTATGATTAAACAAGCCTCGCGCCTTGTTGAAATTTTTTGTCATTTGAATATTTATTTTCACTATGGATTTTTTGATTATGGAAGCCTTGTATTTTATTGTTTTTATCACCTGAAATGGAAATTTTATAACTACTTATATTTGGTTAATTAAATTTTTTCCCCTGGAATTATGGATTATGTGATAATGCCCCTAAAATAAAGAAGTTAAAGTGATGAAAAAGTCATTTTTTCTAATATATGAAAACACGTGTTTTGTGTAAATTGGTTATGATGTGTGGTTATGTTTTATGGGGGGATGTTATGATTTTTGGTTTCATATATAGGGAATGTGATGGAAATTAGTTGTGATGTGTAAAGTAGTTGAGATGTGAAAAGTAGTTATGGTTGTGAAAGGGAATTGGTGTATTGTCATTTTACTTGAGAAATATGGTTATGGTGAGGTGTTGTGTTGCTCTAAATGAATGAGCAGTAATATAATTAAATGATAATGTTAAATTGAATGGAATGGGATGGAATTGTTAATATAATCTTAGACTAATATGGGTTGTGTGGTTAAATGTTGTTGATGTTAAATGTTAAATAATGGGTTGAAATAATGAAATAAAAGGGTTAGAAATAATGTAATGAATTAGATATTTCAATTGAATTGATAGATAATGTAAATCTTGAAAATGGATTAATTTTAAATGAAAGGTGGAATGTGGTGTGTGTCTTGTGATTGTTGTGTGATGTGGTTCATTTAGTGGTGGTAGAAAAAATGGCGTTGTTCTGAGGTTGGGTGGTGATGTTGCGAGTGGGTTTCCACCTTTTTTTGAAAAACTATAGGTTGGTATGTCTATGGATATATATATATATATTATATTTTTCTTGTGATCTATATACTCACCCCACCCATGTTGATCAATTTTTTTATAAAAAACTAGATATTTTGGGGGTGTTTCTATAATACCTTGATTGTGAGGATGAATGTATGGATACCCACTATTCCCCACTCTATCTTCCAGGTGAGTTATATATGTACAGTATGTGATGGTTAGGATTCATAAGTTCAATAGTGATGATTGTTTATTATGCATGGGATGTGATGGCTAGAGTTCAAAAGTACACCAATAGTGATAATTATTTTATAATATGATGAAATGGCTTGTGTATGTGTGTGGGGGGGGGGGGTTCATGCATAGTAGGAGGAGAGCATGAGTTTGATTTCATTTATATGCATGATATCCTACAACTTTAGTTAAAAGGTGTCATGTTATATGTAGTGATGGCCCATGTTTCTATGGGTGAGATGTTATGTGATGGTTTGGTTTTCTATGGGTGAGATGAGATGTGATGTTACATAGAGGAGATAAGAGCGCCAGGTTATATGATGTTAGGGTGTGAGGTCAAAAACCCAATGGGAAAGTGCTATGGGTGTACCGTTTATCAATATTATTTATATTATTTTATTATTATTTGATGTGTTATTTAGTTAGCGTGCCTTGGTGAGGATGATATTGGATAGTTAACCCATTTAGGTGATGTTGGTTCTATTATTTTCTCACAGGAGAATTAGTTTTCTCCTTTCACATGTTTATAAGATACTTTGGTATGGCCCTACAGAGTATTATTTTATGCTCAAACTACATATATAAAAACTATTTTCATGTTTCTAGATGGAATTCATTGACTATTATAGACATTTCTAGCTTAGTATTTGGACCTATTGTTTTTCCGCTGACTTAGCTTTTTCTTTTTTCTATTTTTAGAGGCTTTTATCTATATCTATTTTATTTATACAATAATTTTGGGATAGTGTTGGGATTATTTTTATATTATGTCATGGAGTTTCTTGTAGTTGATTTATCTTATCTCATGATCCTGTTATTATAGAGGGCAATTCCTCCCATTTTAAATATTTTTATACCCTTAGTGATAATCGCCAACCCAGGGCCTACTAGTGGCAGGGATTGGGGGTCATTATCTCTCTTCCTTCAATACTGGCCTAGAAGGGGTACCTTTGGAGGGAGGGGGTCATGAAAGAGTGCTATCATAGATAGTGGTTGAGATATAAGATGGATTTTTGAGTTAGGAACTTTGATGATTTTATGGGTTGGTAAGGAAACAACGTCAGTTAATCTTGGTGTGTGACATAGGCCAGAAAATACTGGATAGAACATGATATTTTAGGGTTCCCCATGATTTAATGTAAGGAATCTGATCCAACCGAATAACCAAGTGAGTTCACACCGCTTTCAGGGTTGAGATCTAGGATAGGTAAATTCATCATTATAAACTTATATTCTTGTTTGAATTATGTGGTTTTGGGGAAGTTGAAACAAGTTAAAATTAATTAAATAAATTTTAATAAAGTTTCATACTATCAAGATTAGGAAATACTTTTTCCATTTAAGATATGGATCCTGGACATTTTTCTCATGTGATTTAGGTAGTGGAGAATTAACAGGCTGATCCAGTTAATCGTTGGAGTGTTAATCTAGTTGAGGAGGATAACTAATGGTAGAAAACATTATGCTCTTTTAAGTGGTAGTATTTGTGGAAGTATGAGGGATATTTTTCTGATCTATAGATATAGTTATAGTTTGAGGAGATCTAGATTATGTTCAGTTTGATCCGAGCCCTAACAGAGTATTGGGTCCCATTGATAGTTAGTTATATGTGGGGATCTACACATCAGTGGTGGATTTTGTATCTTGGTGAGAAAAAGGAAGTAGATGTTTCATGGGTTAACTTTCATAAGGAGTTGTAAACGTTGTTCCTCTCATCAACCATGGTGGTTGTGAAGAGGAAGGATTTTTTATCTCTTCCGTAGGGGAGTATGTCTGTGTGAGCACTTGGGATCAAGTTCAGTTATCTTTTTCATTTCGAACTGGAACTTTTTCCTGAAGAGGAACCAAAAGTACAACATCTCTAGGAGGTACTCCATCCATCTATCTAGTATATAATTACCCCTTTTACATTTCAAAATTATTTTTAGGTTTAGAAGAAGGTGAAGGTGATTGAGTGGATGCACTTGTGAGGAGGACTACTGTGGGAGGAGAACCATCAGGGTTACTCAAGGATTAGAGTTATTAGTAATAGGTTTTAGGTGCTGGGTCCTTTAAAGTTTCAAGCAGTAGGGAATCTACCTCAGTATCTTCCCTTCCATCCTTATGGTTCTATTTGTTTCTATGATTTTACTAGGGGATTCATACCGATGTGTCTTTTCTATAGAACTTGTTTCCATCATTAGTATTAGTGCCCAATGGTTCTTGGAGATATATTTGGTAGAGGTGGATATGTTCAACATCATCCTAGGTAGTAGTTATCAGTGAGACCATTTTAGCGATAGGGGAAGTAGGATTATGATATTATGAGATTAGTTAGAGCATAAAGAGTTCGACCTCAGGATGTTCGCCATCTTCAGTGACCACGAGCTGAGAATGTCCATGGAGGTGGATGTTAGTAGATAGGTATAGGATTTGGGCATGGTCACCTGCATGTAGTGGAGGTGTCAGTGCCATAGGGGCCATAAATCATTCATGGTATGATTAAATTTTCATCTACCCTTGTTTGTGCCCTGTTTGATTTAGGATATTTTCACTCATTTGTTGCACCTTCTCTAGTCCATGATCTAGGACTATGTGTAGAGAGGCTTCCTATTCTATTGGTGTTGAAAAATCTAGTTGGAGTCCATACTATCTTTTTTATGTGTTCCAATGATGTAGAATAATGGGGGGCCACATCAGTCTTATTGGGGTATTTTATTACTATAAATGTATCCATATGATGTCATTCTTGGCATCGATTGGTTATATTTTGTGCATAATATCATTTACTTCTTCTATAGGAGAGTCATGTTCTTATATGTGGATGGACAAAATGTGGTTTTCATTAGCGAGATAGGTTTTTAGGTGGGAAATAGACATGTGGAACCCATTATTTCATTGGTGGAAGAGTTGTTTTTGTGGAACTAGTGTACATTGAGTTATAAGAGGCTCTCAGGATTATTAATGACTTTATGTATGTTTTTACTAAGGTGGTTGTAGTGTTACCGCCTTGATGTGATGTTGAGTTTGGGATATGATTGTATCCCAATTTTTCTCTGATTTTGATGGTTCATTATTAGATAACACCTTATGAGTAACGAGAGTTAATGATTCAGATATATGATATGATGTAAAATGGTTTCATATAGACAAGTGTGTCCCCATAGGGAGATCTAGTGTTATTTTCCAAGAATTCATATGGTAGTTTGAGCATGTGTATAGACTACTAAACATTTAATCAGGTGATGATCAAGAATCATTACCCTCTTCTGAGGATAAATGATATTTCTGATAATATGAGAGGGGAGAGTTGGTTTTCTAAGATCAATTAGTGGTTTGGGTATCACCAGTTGAGGGTAAATGAGGATGATGTCTATAAGAATACATTTAGATGCAGGTATAGGAGCATGGAGTTCATGGTCATGCCTTTTGGTGTCACAAAAATGCTATCTATATTCTGGGGGCTTAAGAACTCAATGTTCTATAAATGTATGGACAAGTTAATAGTCATTTTCATCAAATACATCTTGTTCTACTCTAATTTAGATAAAGAACACTTTGATTATCTTAGACATGTCATGAAGGTTATTAGACACCACCAAATCTATATAAATTTGTCAAATTGTAAGTTTTGAACATGAAAGGTGCATTACTTGGGCACACGATGTCTTAATAGGGTGTGACCATGGACCTGATAAATGTTGAGGCAGTTGTTTCCTGGGAAGCACCCATGAATTTGGTAGTGGTTCATAGATTCCATGGCCTTTCAAGATATTACCAGAGGTTCATGTGAAATTTCTCACAAATTTTGGCCTCATTGAAAACTTTGACTAGGTAGGACTTGAATTAGATCTAGTATGATCAGTGTTAGGAAATTTCTTTACTACCATAAGGGGAATTTTTTTAGTGATCTAGTGATCCATTTTCCAGAGTGGGTGATGTTTAAGGTGTTTTGTGATGCTTCCCATCTGGGTTTGGGATGCATCATGATGCAGTAGAAGGCAATGATATCTTATGATTCTAGGAAGTTTTGTCTCCATGGGAATAACTATTCCACCCATGATCTGGAGCTAGTATTGGTTGTGTTTATGTTGAAGTTAGGGTAATATTATCTCTTTGATGATCAATTTATATCCTTCATGGATCACAAGATATTATGTTATATATTTTATTAGCATGATCTGAATCTACAAAAATAGATGTGGATATTGTTTCTTTAGTACTATGACTTTGAGATCTACTACACCTTATGAAAGGGGAATATTGTGGATGATGATTTGATTAGGAAGTCATGGAAGGATATTTTCTAGGAATTTGGTGATTCTTGGAGTGTGATGGAGGAGTTGGCTTCCCTATATTGGATGTGATGGTGGTTTATGGTGGAGGTTTCTTGTTTTAGATGATAGTGTAGTTTTCAATGGTGTGGCAGGTGGAGGGTTATTAGTGGGGTGACTCAAAGGCATTGGTGATGCATGATTGTGTTATCCATGGTGATGTTCTAGAGGTATTGTTAGAACCACATGTTATTTTGAGGGAGGTTGTTTGTTCCAGTAGTGATGTGTGAGGGATCCCTTCATGATTTTTAGGGATCACCTTTGGTGGTACACCCATAAGCTTCCAAGATATACCTAGCTTGAGGATAAATTTTTGGTGGATCAGGATGAAATGGGTGGTGGTAGAGTTTATGGTTCAATGTATGGTTTTCCAGTAGGTGAAGGAATAAATTTTTTTTCTTGGTAGTTTTTTCTCCATTGGATATTATCAAGAGGAAGTAGGATGATTTATCGATGGAAAGTGTCACATGGTTACCATAAGATCAAGGATATTGTGATGAAATCTGTTTAATCATGGATAAATTGATGAAATTAGCTCACTTTCTAGTGAGTGAGGTGTTTAGAACAATGGATGTTTTAACACATAGGTATGTAGATGAGGTTGTTTAACTACATGAAGTTCCAAGGTCCATCATATTGGATTATGACCCTCATTTTTCATCATGATTATGGAGGGGTATACAACTTTATTTTTAAAGTTAGTTACACCTTAGAACTACTTTACAACCTTATACATATGGGAAGATAGAGAAGACTATCTATACACTGGATGATATATTATAGGCATGTGTCTTGGACTTCGCTGGATCTTGGGAAAAGAAATTACCATTTATTGAGTTTTCTTAGAACAAAAAATAATACTTATCTATAAAATTTTCCTCATTTGAGGATTTTTATGGGAGTCCATGTCATTCTCTATTGTTATGAGCTGATATTGGAGAGTCATCAATTCTCAGTCCTAATGTAGAATATAGAATGTTAGAGAATTTTTAGGTTGTTTTTGAGAGAATGAAAGTAGTGAAGGACTGGAATAAGACTTATATCGATCATAGGAGGAGGCTCTTGGAGTTCAAGGTTAGAGACCATGTGTTCTTGAGATTCTCCTATCAATATGGGGAGCATAGGTTTATAAGGGGGAGTAATCTATTTACCTAAATTTTTAGCCCATTTGAGGTGTTAGGGTGTATTGTAAAGTTGGATTATATATTGGAATTGCCACTATAAATAGATAGGGTTCAAGAAATATTCCTTGTCTCTCATCTCCCTTGGTATCTTATTGATAACTCCCATTTCATTGAATGAGGATATTTTTATATCAAGGATGGAACATGTTCATGGAATAATCAGTAGAGATCTAGGATCTCTAAGAGATGGTGTTGCATGGATGAACCATTCATTTGGTCTATTTTTTATGGATGAATGGTGGCATGAAGGAGAGTACTTAGGAGTGTGAGATTTAAATGTGTGACCAATACCTTGAGTTATTATGATCCTTTACTTTTTCTCCTTGTTTTATTTTTCTTTACAATGTAATATTGGAAATCTTTCTAGTTATGAGAAGTTCTTGTCCTTGATATGATATGTGTTTTAGAACTTCAAGCATATGATGAAGGGAAAACCTAATACCTAATTGAGATACATTACACTATTAAATGATTAAAACAACATAGGTAAGTTAGTAGTTCCAAAGGGGGTTAATATGTTGACATGGAAGGTGGAATCCATCGATTTGTGTGTAGGGGATCTACTGTGAAATGGTTGTTATAGTTGTTAGCTTTGGCCGTGTAGAGGTTAAGATGGTGGTGTTGTGTTATTCTTGGTAGATCAGATAGTAAATTGGTGTGGTGGTGTGATTGTGTTAAATTTATAGTGGATTTTTGGGTGGTCTTGGCATGTTTGGTTGGTGGTGGTGTTTTGGTTTCAATTATATCCTTGAGATGTATCTCAAGGGATGGTTGTTTGGACCTTTTTCTCCCTTCCCTTATACGTTGATTTTGATTCTTTAGGGTGTTGAATAGTTTTAGTGGTATCTGATGTAACATCATGGACCTTTATATCTATTACATTTTAAGAATTTTTGTTATGGAGGCATCCAATGGAATTTGGGAGGAGTTTGGAGGGAGAGAGAGGAGCTGGCTGAAAATTATAGTTTAGCGGTGTGGAGCCTAGGGTTGTGCTATAGGGGTGGACACTATGGCATGGAGAGGATGGATGAAACGTAGGATAAATGGGGAAGGTGTTTTAATTCCACTACCATTTATGTCATGGATGTATCATGTAGATCTACTATGGCATGGAGGTGAGTGATGCCTAAGTTGGTTATGGTGTAGGAGGGTTGGTTGTGGCATAACAGGATATTGGAGGCATTTTTAGAGCTACTACCATTGGGGGGGGGGTAGATATTATATGGATATTAGCTTCAACATAGCCCTTATCAATAGGATATGGATGTGACTTTGAAGCCCCGACTATAGTGTGGAGTCCCGAGGTCGATTTTCTGTGGTCCTTCCATTTTGAGGGTAGCTACACCATTAAGATGGGATATGAAGTTTCCCCCTTCCAGGTTTGTGGGTCCTATAGTGTAGTGGTCCTAGATATTTTATGGTGTTTCCCCTATTTTGTAGAATATTAAACATATAAATAGCCATATATCTTAGAGGTTAGTTTTACCAGCTTGGCTGTGGCATGGTTCTCCTCACTACACCATTGATTTCTTTCTCTATGGCATGGTGAAGGGTGGTTGTGCCATTTTATTATATTTTACAAACCACCTAAAAATTATTAAATTCACACAAACCATTTTTTTCTAACTTTTATCTCATTTCTTGGTTGACCCAAGTGATTCCCAAGGATCTCTTTCATCCCCCTTTAAGTGGATTTCATCCTCAACATTGGAGGATTGATATGTGGTGGTTTATGTTAGTTCCTCTCCTCCCATTTCCTAGTTTCCTCTATTTTCTTGTCTATGAGGTTTCTCTCAAGAGAAATAATAGGTTTTGGTATTTTTTAGATGGGATAATGATGAGTTTTCTTGTGTTCTAGGCTAGTAAGGGTGTTATTCTTCTTTTTAGTGCTTAGGGGTGGCCTCCCTCTTATTCCAACCTTGCGTAGTGGATCAAAATGATCTGTTTAAGGTATGGGATATTTCATTTCTCACTAAGTGTATCATGTGGGAGGGGATATAGTTTTCTTATCATTGGGAATTAATATATAAATCCTAATAAACATAATAAACAAGTTTAATTAAATTGATGGGGAAGGGAAATTGAATCACATGCTTTATAACTTTTTGATATTATTGATATTGTGATTGAACAGACTTGAAATGTTACTAAAAATTATGGCTGGTGGGGGATTTGTTTTCACTATGTTTGTTTTGATTATTGAAGCCTTGTTTTGTGTTGTTTTTTATTTCCTAAAATAGAAATTGGATAAACAATTATATCTAGTTAATAAAATGGTTTCCCTTGGAATTATGGATTGTGTGATAATGCCCTTAAAATAAATAATAGAAATTGATGAAAAACCTAATTTTTCTAAATCTAAAAAACATGTGTTTTGTGTTAAATGGTTGGGATGTGTGGTTTTTCTATGGGGGTAAATGTGATTAGTTTTTGGATATGTGGTTGATGTGATAAAAAGTGGTTGTGGTGTGGAAAGTGGTTGTAATGTAGAAAGTGGTTGTGGATATAAAAGGAAGCAGTGTATTGACTGTTAGCTTTAAAAATATCATTGTGGTGAGGGTTTTTTGATATATTCTTGGATAATAATATAATTAAATGCAAATGTTATGTTGAAATTCCATGGTATGGAATTGTTAATATAATATTGGACTAATATGGGATTTGTGGTTAAATGTGGTTGATGTTAAATGTGAAATAATGGGATGAAATAATGAAATGAATGGTATGGAAATAATGGAATGATTTGAATGTTTTAAATTAATTTTTAGATAATGGAAATCTATAAAATGTCTTAATTTGTAAAGAAATATTGAATGTGTCTTGTGATTATTGTGTGATGTGGTGTATTTAGTGGTGGAATTGAAATTAGAAGTAATGTGAGGATAGATGGTGATGTTGTGAGTTAGTTTGAACCTTTTTTTGGGAACCCATAGTTTGGGATGTGTGTTGATATGTATATATATTTTATTTTCCTATTGATTTCTATACACACCCCACCCTTGTCGAGAACCATGTATTGAAAACTAAATATTTTGGGGGCATTTTTCCAATATCCTGATGGTGTGGATGGATGGATGGATACTCAATATTCCCCATTATCTCTTCCATCTGAGTTAAATATGTTTGGGTTGTGAAATCTGGAATTAGAAAGTTAAATAGTTTTGATTTTTTGTTTTTCACATGATATGATGGACAAAAGTAAAAAGTGAACTGATAGTGATGGATGTTTGATGACATGATGAGATGACTTATGTAGGGGGTTGTACATGGTAGGAGGAGGGAACTAGGTTAATGTAATTTGTGCTCATGAAAACCTTCTACTGGAGTTATGAGATGTGATGGCCTAGGTGTCTATGAGTGAGATGTGTTGTGATGGCCTAGGTGTCTTCAAATGAGATGTGATGTGATGGCCCAAGTGTTTGAAGGTAAGATTTCATGTGATGCAATGTAATTTAATATGAATGATATAGGACTTCTATGATGTATGATTTTAGGGTGTGAGAGTGTAGACCTAGTGGGAAACTGGTGCAAGTACCCTTTTATCAATATACTTTATATTATGTTATTATTATTTGATGTGATATTTAGTGAGCATTCTCTAGTGATGATGGGTTTGGATAATTGACCTTTTTAGGCACTTTTGGTTCTAATGTTTTATCATGGGTTCATTAGTATGCTCCTTTCACATGCGCATGAGATAATTTGGTATGAACCTACTAATTATAATTATATTCTCACCCTATGTATATATAAGCACTTTTCAAGATTCTAGGTGGCATCCATGGACCATGCTGGACATTTCAAGCTCTGAATTTGGAGCTTTTGTTGTGTTGTAGCCTTATCTTTTTTTCTTTTAGTTATTTATTTTGGATAATTTTATCTACATATGTTTTATCTATACATACATTATGGGATAGTTTTTTTTTATATTATGTAATGGAATTTCATTCAGTTGATTTATTGTATATCTGGATCCTATTATTATAGTGGGTAATGCCTCCCATTTTTGATTTTTTATACCCTCGGTGCTAGTCACCAACCTAAGACCTATTAGAGGTAGGAATCAAGGGTAATTATCAATTTTTCCTTCATTTCCGTCTTAGGAGTGTTACCTTTATAGGGATGGGGGTATTGAAATAATACTTATCAAGATGCACCTGATAATCTTCACATCATTAAGGGTTTCTTTGAGTCTACACATATCCTCCACAATCACATTTACCCAATAAAATAATTTATTAACAAACTCATTTAGGTGTATCCTAAAGTCCTCATACTTGTTACATAGTACCTATAATTTATCCTCATATACATTTTAATCACCTTCATAAATGTTGAAAAGTTTTTCCAACATGGCATGTGAAGATTTATATGACTTCACCATCATA
Organism: Viscum album; assembly: GCA_963277665.1. Taxonomy (NCBI): domain Eukaryota; kingdom Viridiplantae; phylum Streptophyta; class Magnoliopsida; order Santalales; family Viscaceae; genus Viscum; species Viscum album. The sequence goes on along the minus strand of OY728156.1, from coordinate 1,422,526,257 downwards.
TAGATTATGTTGGAAAAATCTCCCCCTTGGTGTCGATATCCAAATATTTGTGATATCTCTTTGATAAGGCTATATTATTCATACTAATTGAGATCCTAATAATAGTATCTATGTAAAAATTCATGCATACTAATCAAAAATAGTTCTACATATCATTCTTCAAGAGATGAATTTTTTCCATAAAATAATATAATCCCTTTTTGATTTACTTCTAAAATGGATTTCACATATAGAAGAGGTCAACTACCGTAAACAAAATGCTTTGATACCACTTGTTGGCCCCAATAGAGGTATGTAACCTGGGGGGGGGGGGGGTGAATCAGGGTGTGCAAATTTCTTCAATGACCCTAACCAATAATAATGTTCCACTATTAGTAGGAACACATATCTCCCTCATTAAAAATATGAAGCAATAAGGCATGTAAGGAGAGAAATAAACCTTTTTACTTAGTTAACCTATATTGGGATAATGTAAGGAGGATAAAATGGTGATTTGTTAATGTACCAGAATCACTAAACACACCGGATTATTTATAATGTTCGGAGTAAAATCACTACCCCCATTAGTTTACAACCAACCACTAAGAGAACTAACTATTCTCTCACAATTTGAGAATTCACTTCTCTCTCGAATAAATTTAACTCACTTTTCCTTCATAATATTCCTCATATACTCTAAATCAACATGTTTTACACCACATATAGTGTTTCATGAATATATTATTTCATCAAAATTATGGATTTCACCTTACCACATATATTCTATGAAATTTCCTTAAGATTCACATAACCCATTTCTTAAGGTTTGCGTAACCCCTTTTATTCATAATTAATGTTCATGTAAAATAGTTTTTTACAAACACTGGTCCATGTAAAATCATTTATATGCACAAAATTTGGTCTTGTAAATGATATCATATAATGAATAACTTCGTGTAATCCTTAAAAAAAAATAAAGCTCTTAGATCTTCTCTAAGTCTTCCTTTTCACTTAATGACATGATCATCTCCCTATTTATAGGAAAAAACAATATGTATCATATCCCTTTGTAAACTTGTAAAACACATCACCTCCATTCACAAACTTCACTAAATTTTCACAACTCTCTCCTATGATTCCATCTACTTTTAATGTGAGTCTACCTAACTTGCATGAGAATCTTTCCTATTCTCTAAAACTCTATAAACTATTATTGAACAGAAGCCAAAATCCTCTAGAGCCTTTCCTAAATGAATAAACCATGGGTTTATACACCCTAGATCTTTTTCAACATGTTTTGTCAACAAAAATAATCTAATAAATAAAAAATGTCATCTTAATGGATTTTTCCCAATAAATTATCAATGTTGGTTTCCTAGGACCAACTAATTGTACCTTTTTTACATGTATATTCGATGTATTGAATATTAATTTAACTTCTTATTATACATTGTTCATTTTTTCTTTATGAATTTAATTTAATAATGTTACTGAGTACTTGTCGCATTGATAAGGTCATAAAATCTCCTTGATATGATGAGAACCTTGAAATTATATGAAAATATTCTTAATATAGTTCTATGGTTGGATAATGTACTATGGTGGGATACATAGTATTTAGATCGCTAAGTGAGAGTTATCGTAAGAAGATGAGGATTCTTCGCATGAATTTCAGATATGGTAATCTCCAAGGTAGATAATTATGAGAACAAACCCTCTAATAGGAATTATATATGTTTTGGTGTCATCAGATAATCCTATCCATGATCATGTGTAATGGTCCTTAGACTTTAATATTATCATTAACGTATGTCATGAATTGTGAACTTAGATTTACTGACCAAAACCATATCACCATATATTAGCATGAATTAGGGTATGTTGGGTGCATTATGATTCATATGTCATTAATGGATAATTCAAGGAATGATTTGTCCCTTCAATATTTATGTAAGCTGATATCTTAGATATTTTATTGGAATATAATATTAACATTAAATTTAATGTCCATGGTGTAACAAAGTGTTCATTTCATATAGTCAAATAATGATGTATCAAGTAAATAGGTTGATGACACTATTGTTCAACTTGCTTAATGAGATATTGTGGAAAAGATAATATATTACATATTGAGAATTCTTATGTGGTTTTTGATGTTGAGACATTAAGTTATTTATATTTGGTTCCTTGACCCATTTCTAGATAGTAATCTTGAAATTTAGGTAATCCCGCCTAATGCCAATGAGAAATAATCCTAGAGGGTTACACAATAAGTGTTTTCCTTGATCTCTATTAAATTATGCATGAGTTTAATTAATGGAATAAATATTATTCTCAAGTATGAGGAATTATTTTATTCAACTTATATTGATCACATAAATTAAATAAATATTTATTCATCAACATGTGAATAAAAAAAATTATTTGTTTTATTGAATATTTAATAAATATTTATTCATTGGTATGTGAATGAAATATTTATTTATGAATAAAATTTTATTCAGGTTTTTAATAAATGAAATAGGAGTTATAATGGACCAAGACCGTGTACGGTAACAAATTTTAATTATCAAGATAGTAAAATAATATTTTTTATTGTGTAAGTTAGCATGCACCACAAATTAATAATAATAATAATAATAATAATAATATTATTATTATTATGTGACAAGGGTTTTATTAAAGGTAATTAATTTTATTTAATGGACGACATTAAATTAAATAATATTGTTACTTAAATCCTCACTCTAAGAATAAACAGTTATATCTATTCTGTAGAGCATCCAAAATTGATACTAGAGAATTGTTGCGCACACTAAATTCTCTCTTGACTCCTCCTATTTCTCTCTCATGAACAAGAAGTAAAATAGAGATTTATTCAAGACCAAAGAATAAGAGATCAAGAATGAAGAACACAGGACATTTGAATCACCATTATAGAACCCAAAGATCTAGTAGTGTTACTCAAAGATCATAGGAGCATGTGTGGATCACCTATAGAGGTATTCTATCCTTGGATCCTCACAACACAACAAAGGTAATCAAAAAGGGTCTTTTCAGATGATCAATATTCACTAATGAAGAAATTTCCTAAGCCCATGTATTTATTTCTCAAAATATTAAATAAATTAATTTTAAACTTGACATGAAATATACATGATCTTGGTTTCAAGAAATAATTATTAAAATAATTTTTAATATATCTCCCACTACCACACGTGTCCACTATGCTCAGAACCAACAAGTGATATCAGAGCGGTCGTGTTTAAATTTATAATTATTTATTTTATTGTTGATATATGTGCAATTTTTTTTATAAATTAATTTAATGTTATTTTTTCTTTAATATGATTTGAATTAACATTTTATCAACATATTAATCATTTTCATTTAGAATTTCATTTTTTTAATGTTTAAGAACAAATGGAGATTGATTGGAGATGCCATCAGAAAGTGACAAATATTTGGCCAGTAAAACTGGGATACATGGTGTGTTTCTTGAGGACACTCTATGTACCCATGCACATAATACATAAATGCACCAGGCAGTTAATTACACATGATGCTTTTATTAGACAAAGCTTATTGACGAAACCAACCTAGAATGCAGGAAGTGGATAAATGGAATGTAGATGACATGTACACGCCATGTTGTCTGGATGAGTTAACATACTGAATCCCCAGACATGTGACTCAAATACATAGAAATCGATGTACATGATGTATTATAGGATTGTACATGATGTGTAGTCTCCCAATTAAATGAAGAATTTAATTACATTAAATTGAAAATTGCATCAATAAAACCATAATTTATTGATCAAAAGCTATTGTATGTTTGATAATTCAATAATTTTTTTAACGTTTATTAAATGATAAATTAGTTTATTATAATAAAAATTTCATTATTAGTTTTTCCATTTATTCTCCATAAATAACATAAATCATGGGTATCTCCAATTAAGATCAGATGATCATTAAGATAAAAGGGAATTAATTAATTAATTAATTAATTAATTAATTAATGCAAGCATGTTTATCTTAATAATAAATAATGAATAAAAAAATGAATGCTAGACAGTTACTTTTTCATATCCGTTGCATGTATGACTGATCATGATCTTGACCAAGACCTATGTATGTGTTGGAATTAATTTATTTTAATTTATTTCATGGGTTTGCTATTACTTAATATTTAATTAAATGATAGCCTATGTGTGTTCCCTCCCTCTATTGTTATGTAGGACCAATGTGTCTAAGGATATTTATGTAATCCCATTTAACCAATCCTTTGGTTTCACTCACCTCTATGTGAGTAATAAATACTTGTAATTAATGGATCATCCCATGGTGTGTGGAGGTGGTTCAAGATGGAACCATTATGATTCAAACTCTGCTGATGCATAGGTGGATAAATGTTTAATCGAACATGGTTAATTAATTAAGTATCATCAACTTAATATCAACTATACATGTAAAGGATAAAAAATATAAAATTTATTTATAATTAATTTAAATCCCTCAAACCTAATATTAACTAAGACCCATCCTTCCGTTACTTGTTTAAGAACAAAACTCAATAGAACTAAGTGTTTGACCAACCCTTGTGGGGACACTTAATTTTATAAGGGAAGTTCTTATAGAGGTTTTGGGTAGACATAAACATTTTACACCAAGAGGAGTATCCCTTGCTATAATTGGTGTAATTTGAAGACACGTTTTGATAAAATATATGTTAGCATTTTAGTGTTGAAGAATCCAATCAACCAATCAAGTATCTTCGAGTCTATAGTTAGAAAATAACTTCCTACCTAAATACCTTCAAGTAGATTGAAAAAACTATATTGGGGTTATGAGAAGAGGAATATAGATACTTTCCACTAGAATATCATAACAACTTGAAATCCCGAGTTCAATGATGAGGGATATTGGGACTTGATAAAATAGTAGGATATTTAATAAAATAAATTAATTTATTATTTCTCACATAAATTTTAATCAAGAAAACTACTAATAGTCTAATCTTATTAAATTGTAGAATAAAATTTAAAGATCCTCATAAAAATTATCTATACGATATATATTGGATAAGTATAACCTTCTGAATGGTAGTAACTTCTAGGAATGGCATAGACACCCTTAGGTTATTTTGCACCAAGAATAGAAATCTTACTTGATAGAATCTTCAATTCTTGATCCTCTTGCTAAGGAGGTGAGTTATGAAGAGTTACTTTTCAATGAAAAACATTTGACATATCTAGTCAATGTTTATTTTTTGATGCTTTAATCAATGTCTAGTGAACTCAAGAAGTCCCATAAAAACATGGATGTGTATAACATGCTTGAAAACCTCCATGGTTGTTACCAAGAGATAGCTAGATAATAATATTTTGATATTTACAAGGTGCTATTTCAGAGAAAACATGAAGATGATTCCACAAATGGGCCTCATGTATTCAAAATAATTGTCTAAATTGGGTTCCTATAGGTTTTAGGGTTTAAAATTCTTGAAGAACTGGGCACAAAAATCATTCTGTCATCACTCCCTTAATGATTCTCTATCTTTTTCGTGAATTTTAATATGAAAAACATTGAGAAGTCTTCTGAATATTATCACTCTTCTTATCTAAGTAGATAATGATACAAAGCATGAAAATCCTTCCATCCTTATGGGGAATAAACATAAAGGGAAAGAAAATAGATTTAATCCCAAATCTTCTTCATTCCCTTACAAGAAGAAGAAGATCAAGGGAAAAGTAAAGGAAAAAGATGTTGTTTGTTTTGCATGTGGAAAGAAGGTCCACTAGAAGAAAAACTACACCCAGCCAAAGAAACAAGGGGAAGCTTTAGGTTCATTTGTTATCAAGTGAAATGTATCTATTTATACAAATTGGATATTAGATATAGATTTTGGTTCTCACATATGAATTAAAATATGGGAACCAATTAGATTTAGAAAGGTTGACTAGGGGGAGGTAGATATAAGAGCATCCAATGGAGCTAAACTTGCTGCTATAACTATTTGGGACTACCAACTCACATTTCCAACTAGAAAGATCATGGTTTTTAAAGGTTTATATTATGTTCCATTTGTTACTAAAAACTTTATTTATGTGTCCAAAATTGATACAAATGGATTTATTTTCATATATGAGGATAAATTTTTCTTATTTTATAAATATTTCATTTTTATGGTAAGGTAGATTTAAATAACTGTATTTATATTGTGGATTACATGAATGAAGTAATGGAAATCAATAACTAAGTTAACTGACATGAATAATACCACATCAAAATTTTTAATCATTCGATATGTCATATAAATGAAAATATCTTTACTAAATTACATCAATATGGATATTTATATTATTTTTAACTAAAAAAACTTGGTGTATGTCACACATGTTTATAAGTAAAAATGAACAAATCCCCATTTAGTGGGTTAATCATGTATTCTATGCTATGTACCAGGATAGATGTTTCCTATGCATTGAGTGTAGTAGGAAGATATCAAGCTAATCTAGGTGACCACAATCACATGGAAGTCAAGACCATCCTTAAGTATTTGAGGTGTAATAAGAATATGTTCCTAGTCTATAGAGGAGATGAGGGAATATTCATCATATAATATGCATATTCTAATTTAAAAACTGATCAATATTGCATTAAGTCACCAATGGGATACAGATTCACTTTAATTGGAGGTTCTATGAGTTGGAAGAGCTCAAAAAATGTTGTGGTCACACATTATATACTAGATTATGAGTATATTATAGATTCTAAGGAAAAAAATGAAGTAGTATGGATGCTCAAATTTATCCAAGATCTAGATGTAGTACTTAGTAGTAAAGACTCCATCACACTCTATTATGATTATACTGTAGCGATGACTCTTTCAAAAGATCCAAGGTCACAGAAATGAATGATGAACTTACTTCAAAAGTATCATCTATTGAGTCATGTTTCTTAGATAGGTGAGGTTTTAGTGAGAAGTATTTCTACAGAAGACAATGTGGAGGACCCGTTGACTAAATCCTCGACTAAGAAAAAACATGATTATCATGTGTTGTCTAGGGGAATGAATGTCATAGGGATTTGGATCTAGTCTATGTGGGAGTTTGATAGAGTTTTTGTCCTACCAAAAAATTATTATACTTTGATTACATGTATATTTTATGTTTTGAATAGTAATTTAAAATCATATTACATATTGTTCATTGTTTCTATATGGATTTAATTTAATAATGTCCTAGAGTATTTTTCACATTGATATGGTCATAGAAGTTACCCATTATGACGATAACTTTGAAATGCTATGACAATATTCTAAATATGGTTATGCAATTGGATAATTTACTATGATGGGAGACATAGTATTTATACCATTAGGTGCAAGTGATCACAATTTGATTATGCCTCTTCTTATGAAGTTATCAATTGGTAATCTCCAAGATGGGGGATTATGAGAATATATCCACCTGTAGGAATTATATATATTTTAGTGTCATCAGATATTCCAATATATGAGTGTGTGTAATGGTCCTTAGACTTTAATCTTATTATTAATATATGTCATGATTCATGCACTTAGATTTACTGACCAAAACTATCATGCCATATATTGGCGGGAAGTAGGGTATATTGGGTGCGTCATGATTTACATGTCATTAATGGATAAGTCAAGAAAGGATTTTCCCTTCCATATTTTTGGAAGCTGATATCTCAACACTTTTATTAGAATATAATTATTTCATTAAATTCCATGTCCTTGGTGTAATGATGTGCTTATTTTAGATATTCAATGAAATATGTATTAAGTAAAATGGTTGATGAAATCATCATGCATCCTTCTTGATGAGATATTATGACAAATGGATTATATTACACAATGAGAATTTATATGTGGTTTTCAATGTTGTGACATTAAGTTCTTTCTCTTGGATGCATTTCCTCATTGCTAGACTATCATCTTGGTCTTGAGGCAATCCTACCCAATGTTAAAGAGAAAGAATCCTAGGGGGTTGCACAGTATGTGTTTCTACTGATCTTGATTAACTTATATTTGAGTTTAATTAATGGAATAAATATTTTTCTCAAGTTTTAGGAATAATTTTATTCAAGTTACATTGATCCTATAAATTAAATAAATATTTATTCACCAATATGTGAATAAAAGTATATTTATTTGTTTTATTTAATATTTAATAAATATTTATTCATTGGTATGTGAATTAAATGATTATTTATAAATTAAATTTTATTCGTGGGTTCAATAAATTCAAGTGGAGTTTTAATGGACTAAGATAGTGTCGGGTGACAAATATTAATTAATAAGCTGATAAAATAATATTTTTTATTGCACAAGTTGGTGAGCACCCCAAAATAATAATAATAATAATAACAACATGTGGAATGGGGTTTATTAAAGGTAATAAATGATATTTATTGGATGGAATGAAAAAAATTAATATTTTAACCTTAATCCCATCTTTATAAATAGACCTATATGTCTATTATGTAGAGAATCCAAAATCAAGGATAGGTAATTATTGTGTACAATGAATTATTTCTTGATTCCTCCTCTCTCCCTCTCAAGAATGAGAATCACAAGAGATATTTATTCACGACCAAATAACGAGTGATAAAGAACAAACAAAAAAAGACATTTAACTTGTTGTACTAGTACCTCGAGATTGATTGGTGTTACTCCAAGATCATAGGAGCATGTGTGGATCACTAATAGTAGGATTCCATCCTTGGATCATCACAATGAAACAAAGGTAATATGAAAGGGTCTTTTTTGACAATCAACATTCACCAATGAAGAAAGTTCCTAAGCCCAAGTATTTATTTCTTCAAATGTTAAATAAATGAATTATAAATTTAATGTTCAAGATCCTTACAGTTGGTTTCAAGCAAATATCATTAAAAGAAATTTTAATATATCACCATCCACCACACACTTTCGTTGTGCTCGAAACCAACCAAAATTCGAAAGTAGACTCATTGCTTAATGAAATAAGGATCTTGTCCTAATAACGAGTATGGTGAATTTGAAAAATAAAATTATTTTATTAGAAAACATTTAATAAAATTCTTTATTAGATATTTTAAAAAATGCTAGTTATTTGATAAAATATTTTGTTATATATAAATAAAATCATCATCATCAAACTTAATTATGAGATCAATTCTAGATGAAGAAAAAGTGTAATATAAGTAATGTCGTAGGCTGGTATAATACTAAATAATTTTTATTAAGCAATAAGAAAAATTATATGTGTTAAAGTAACTTCTTCTTGAGTAGCCAACTATTTAAGTTTTTTAAAACTTGAATCTACACTACAAAAAAGAGTATTAGCAGTGGATTTTTCATGTAATAATGGTGGTTTAAACCACCACCTAATAGTGTAGTGGTTTTTATTAAGACCTTTGTGTATTGAACAATATTTATTCATTTAGAGGTGGTTTCATTAATATTGCGATAGTTTTTTATGTGGTATTTTTGGAGCATCGAGTTCATGTTTATTTAGTGGTTGTTCTTTTATTAAAATTTTTTAGGATAAATATAAATAAAATGAAACAAACTACTACTAAACATATTAGCAGGGATTTATTTTAGCGGCAGTTAATTGTAACCACTGAGAAAAATATTTTATTTAATTAATTTATATATGGTTACTAAAAACTTCCTATATGATAAACCCATCAGACATACACCATAAATCCACAATCATATTTACAAACATCTATAGTCTTCATAACCTTAGTCTCATTCAAACCATACATCTGTTAACAAATACCTCAGTCATAAATATATACATATAAAATATATAAAACAATAATTCCTAATATAAATCTATGTCATGACCTCCACTACATATATCTATGACCATATCATCTCATCAACTGAAACTGACCACATCATTTCATCAACTGTAAAAAAAAGAAAAAAAATTAAAACTAAACATAATAAATAAGAATTATAGTAGAATAATTGATAAAATTTTTACATACCATATAAAATAAGAACCATCACGAATGCCTTCTGAAGAATTTCATGGATTGTAACATTCAACCTCCTACCTACAGTCGGAATCTGCCACCTATAATGAAAACTAAAACATTTAAGAAAGGAAATGTTAAAGATAAAAGACACATAATATATTTATAATTATGCAATAAAATATGTTATTTTTTGATCAAATAGAAGAAATTTTAACATCAAAAAAATAATATATAATAAAAAACACTTTTAAAAAATAAACTTCCCTATTTAAGATAATATTCAATACTTGAAACTGAAAAGAGATAAGTAAATATTCTAATTTATTTTAAAAGTGACGTGCGGTGTACTTGAAATTTACTCAATAATATTTTTAAATACATTGATATCAAAACATTTCCAATATTTAAAAAACAACTCAGTGGTGGTTATCCCAAGATTCCACACTGATCTGAGGTCATTTTCTATGGCTTGTAGCATTCCACACATGTTTTAATGTTTTAAAACACTAAAAATATGTTTATAGAAATCCTAAGAAAAACATAATTCAGGATGATGTTTTATCAGTTCCTACATTTTAAAATTCAATCTATGATTTTTTCCTCGGATTTTAGGGCTATATGACATCATTTTTTGGTTTTGACCCCTGACACATGTTTTTAAAGGCTTTTGTACCTTTAAGAAGTGTTTACCAAATAATTATGAGCACACCACATGTCATATTTACGTGTTTTCTCTGAGTATATGTTAAAATTAATTCCACAGTAGTTCTCCCTAGATTCCACATCAATATAAAGTCATTTTCTATGATTTTGACCATTCCACAGACATTTCAGTTTTTTAAAACACTAAAAAAGAATTACGACCATCCTAGGGAAATCATAATTCAGAATGATATATTGTCCATTCCTACATTAAAAAATTCAATCTACAATCATTGTACCTTGATTTCATGGAAATCCAACATTGATTTATTAGTTTTGATGCCCCTCGACACTTGTTTTTAAAGGCATTTGTACCTTTAATAAGTGTTTATAGAGTAATTATGACCAAAACACACATTGGATTGACATGTTTTCTGAAAATATACATGAAAAATAACACATCATTTGTTTTTTCAATGATTCCACATCAATATGAGGTTGTTTTCTATGGTTTTGACTATTCCACACACATTTTTGGGTTTTGAAACACTAAAAACATGTTTACAACCATCTCGAGAAATCCATAATTCATAATGACATGCCTTCATTTCCTACATTTTAAAATTCAATATATGGTAGTTTTAGTTTAATTTTAGGGAAATCATTTTTCTGGTTTTGACCCCCAAGAACTTGGTTTTAAAGACTTTATTGCCTTTAAGATGTTTTTACCGAGTAATTCTAACCAGAATTCACGTTAGATTAATGTATTGTCTGCCTGTACACATCAAAATTAACTCATGAATGGTTTCCCCATGATTTCACATCAATCTAAGGTCATTTCTATGATTTAGACCATTCCATGGATGTTTTAGTGTTTTAAAACACTAAAAAAATATTTACGACCATTTTGGGAAAACCATAATTTAGAATGATGTGCCATGAGTTTCTATATTTCACGATTCAATATGTGGTAAATTTCTTCTAATTTAAGGGAAAAATGATGTTATTTTAAATGGTTTTGACCCCCAACACCTTTTTTAAAGGATTTTGTACCTTTAAAAAGTGGTCATCAAGTAATTCCGACCACACTGCAAGTAAGATTGATATTTTGTTTGTGCATACACATCAAAAACAACTCAGTGGTGGTTTTCCCAAGATTGCACGTCAATATGAGGTCATTTTATATGTTTTGGACCATTCTACACACATTTTAGTGTTTTAAAATACTGAAAACATGTTTATGGACATCCTATGAAAACCATAATTGGTAATGATGTTATGTTGATTCCTATATTTTAAAATTCAATCTATGGGTTTTTACCCTAATTTCAGGGTAATCTGATGTCGTTTTCCTGGTTTTGACCCCCTATGAAGCTTATTTTTAAGGGATTTTGTACATTTATGTAGTGTTTATTGAGTAATTTCGACAACACCACATGTAGGATTAATGTGTTGTCTATGAATACATGTCAAAATTAACTCAACGGTGATTTTACCAAGACTACACAACAATATGAGGTTTCTTTATATTCTTTTGACCATCCCATGCATGTTTCAATGTTTTAAAACACTAAAAAAACGTTTACAGACATCCCTAAAAAACCATTATTCAAAATGACATTCTGTCGGTTCCAAAATTTAAGAATTAAATATATGGTTATTGTCTCCTGATTTTAGGTCAATACTATATTTTTTTCCCAGTTTTGACTCCATGGCACATGTTTTTAAAGGATTTTGTTCCTTTAAGAAGGGTTTAATAAGTAATTCCGACTACCCCACACTTCCTATTGACATGTGGTCTATGATTACACATAAAAATTAACTCATTTGTGGATTTATAATGATTCCATATTAGTCTGAGGTCGTTTCCTATGGTTTTAACTATTCTATACATGTTTTAGTGTTATAAAACAGTAAAAACGTGTTTACAGACATCCCATGAAAACTATAATTCATAATGATGTGCCATTGGTTCCTACGTTTCAAAATTCAATATATGATTTTCTAATGATTTTAGGGTAATCTGACATCATTTTCTTGGTTTTGACCCCTTGAAACATGTTTTTAATGGGTTTTATATCTTCATGAAATTTTTACAGAGTAATTCCGACCACACCACATGTCATATTGATGTATTTTCTAGACGTATACATCAAAATTAAGTCATCGGTGGTTTTCCAATGATTTCACATCAATATAAGTTCATTTTCTATGGTTTTGATCATTCCACACATGTTTTAGTGTTTGAAAAAACTAAAAACACATTTACGACTATCTTGAGTAAAATATAATTCAAAATGAAAAGTATTTAGTTACTACGTTTCATAATTCAATATATGTTTATTTTTCCCATATTTTATAGGAATATGATGTCCTTTTTCTTGTTTTCACCCCTCACCACTTGTTTTTAAATACTTTTGTAGATTTAAGCAGTTTTTACCGAGTAATTTTGACCACACTACATGTCATATTGACATGTTTTCTTTACATACATGTAAAAAACAACTCAGTGCTGGTTTCTAATGATACCACATCAATATTAAGTTTTTTCTATGTTTTTGACCATTCCACACACATTTTAGTATTTTAAGACACTAAAACGTGTTTACGACCATCTTGGGGAAACTATAATTTGGAATGACATGCCGTCAGTTCCTACATTTCACAATTAAATATATGGTCTATTTTTGCTAATTTTAGAGAAATCTAACATCGTTTTCCAATTTTTGACGCTCTACTCTTGTTTTTAACAGCTTTCATACCTTTAAGAGGTGTTTATCGAGTCAAAACCAAGAAAACAAGATTGTATTGTTTTAAAACTTATGGATAATGATCTATAATTCATTTTTGATATATAGGAATCAACCACACATCAATCTAGCACAAGATGCATTGGAATATCTTGAAATGTCTGTTTTCTATATAAAATTTTTATTTTAGTATTATTTATGGATGTTGTATGTGTTCTTTGAAAACTTGTGAATGATTTATGGAATTTATAATTTTCCTCAATGAGATGAGCTATAAGACTATAAATTTCCTTCGGGGTCATGCCGATCATACAATGAAATATTGAAACTAAATAATTTTCTATTTTTGACTACAACTGATCCTGTGTTTTCCTATAAGAGTCTAGTTCTTTCTCTTTTTCTTTCAATATTGCAATATCTCATTGTGATTCCTGATCAATGACACTACTCGAACCCCCATAAGGTGTAGTAGTAATGGATGATGCTTCCCTGCAAAATAAAACTAATGGAGTAGGCCCAAAACCCATGCCCTATACATTCTTGGGATGATCCTTCCCTAAAACTATTCCAACTACTTCATTATGGGAAACCAATAATGATTGTGAAGGGTTTGCATCATAGAATTCTTGAATTTTAACATATTATTACAAAAAATATTAACATTGATTTTTTAAAATATCTAATGTTCATAATATTATCTAATTAATAATATTAAATGGTTATTGAAATAATAATGAATAAAATACTAATCAATTTTTTTTATTTTTCTCAAAAATATATGAGACCAAGTGATGTAAGGAATGAATTGCTTCTCACGATTCACAATATATTTTAGACAATTCCTATAAAAAATAGAAACATTAATAAAAATTATAATTTTATTGTGTTTATCTTATTAAGATACTGTAAAATATATAATTACCTCATGAGATTCATCTCTGTTGATATCAACAAAGAGCTTCCATTTCTCATGAGAAATGCATTCAGACACTTCCTCAATCATCTGTCATGACCTCAAAGAAGTGTCATTAATATCATGCCATAATCTCTATTTAAAATCTCTTTATTTCTTACCCAAAATTTTCCAAGTCCATGGGTGTGAGACAGAGTCAGGGAAATCAAAATGAAAAAACATCTATAAATAAAAAACATATCACTTTTTGAGTATATTTTAAAATTTTACTCATGTATTTTATATTAGTTATCAAGGAATATTAAATTAATATTACCTTTTCTTGAGTATCAAAGACCTCATTTTTACAAGCTGTAGGAATATTCCTCAAATATTTATAATTAATGGGATACCTCACCACCTCTCAATCTAACTACCCAAAAATATTCCCATAGATTTCAGCAGTGTCACTGGTAGGCACCACAAACACATAAAATGGAATGATAATATTGCAGTCTTTTAGGTACCATTCATCTTCCATGTTCATATTTGTATCCCTTATGTGGTTTTATTTATCCTCTTGACAAATTCATTAAAAAATTAATAAAAATTAATTTTTTTTGAAAAATGAAATACATACTAGCAATAGAAACTCACCAATATCCTATAGATGGAAGGGCGAAAAACTAATCCATTGTCAGAGGTGAATTAGGTGGTGGGATACCAAAAATATATAGGGAAATAGCTGGCTCTCTAGTAGTCTTAGGTATAATGGAATAATTAGGATCCATATAAGATTATAGTAGTGGCTGCATTCATTAAGATGTGGATCATATAGGATCCTAATTTTTTTTTGTTCTTGATATTCCTACATTTCTAATCATTACGGTATATTAAATATATATAAAAAATGAAAATCTAAAATATTTTTATAAAAAAAAAGAAAAACTAGAGCAATATATATATGTAAAAAACACTTATCAATGAGAAATTGTAATATTTTTTAATTATCTATTTATACATTCAATTATCTCCATCTTCATTATATTTATTGTTATCAACCTCCATTGATATGAGTCCTTCATTTTCACCCTATCTTGTAATTTATACTATTTCAATATTGTCAGGAAAAAACTATTCAATGTTTTTTGGTTGATGAAGTTAACTATTACAAAGATCCAATTTAATTTCATCACCCATATCAAATAATTCTCTATGCTTTAAGTGTAAAAAAATACTCAAACCTACATGTATTTCATCATCCACATAATAATCCATATTTGACTGTGAAGATAAGATTAATGGATCTTTCCCTTCATGCTCACTTGTATCCATTAAGTGAGAGAAGTTGATAGAAGGAAAATGTAATAAAATCTTTCATTATAACCCTATTAATGTTGACCCACTTTCATTTGAATAAGAGAACTGAAAATTGGTCATGATAGTTTAATTCAGTTATCTTATTCAGATTCCCATAGTATACAACCTTAGAAATTGTAAATACACCACTATTTTAATTTTTCAAGTCTTCTTCATGATAAAGTGTATGAAACTTGAATCCATGAATATTGCAGGCATCAAATCTCTCAGCATGTCCTAAAGGACCTCGATCCAAAAACTTCAAATCATTTAATATTTCAGATCGATTGTTAACATTCATTATATAGAAAAAAATATAAGGTGTTACTTTTAACATACAAAAAAAACTACACATAAATAATATGAATATGAATAGATACTTACATGATGGGCAAACCATTCGACAAGCTTCTTATTAATTTTTTTTAATTCTAGCTAATTTTGAGCTCTAACCCTTAGTTTCCTCTTTGTTTTTAGTCACAATTCTCAAATAAATGGATTTTCAATTACACTATTGAGTATCACATAAATATTTTCTTGTAGCAACTCCAATTCAGTTAGTGTAAAATTTTACCCCTTTCTAATTGGTTGTCCAATAGTTGAAAATATTAATGATTGATTTTCAAAATGATAATTAGTGGATATGTTATAAGAACATCCATCACGATTCCCATCCAAATATCTAGAACATAATTTTAATCACTCTTCAACTATGCAACCTTTTGAAATAGATCCTTCTGGTTAATATTTATTCCTCACATATGATTTTAAATTAATAAAGTACCTAATGAAAACAATGAGAAACATATTAAAAAAATTTACAAATTTATTTGATAAAACAAAATTCACCAATGAAAATAGAAATAATATCAATGTACCTCTCAATTAGATACAACCATTGATATTGTAGAATCCACTAAGTTTAACTTCTTCAACCAAATGAATATTCAAATGAATCACAACTGTAAATAATTAAGGGGGAAATAAAATCTCCAAATGATATAGTGTCAAAACAATTCTTTCTTGAAGATTATAAAGCCCAGTTTGATTTAGTTTATTCCCCAAATATCTCTAAAAAGGAATAAAACTCAACTAGAACTATATTTATTTTTTTAGGTAAAATATTATACAAATACAACAACCACAAAAACTCTATGAAAATATGTGAGTCATGACTTTTTAATCTATATAAAGTTTTATGTTTTAAGTCAATGGACCTTGATATGTTACTTGAATATCCATATGGAACTTTTATATTCTTTAAATTCTAAAGAAATACGTCTTTCTCATGATGTTTCATTGTAAAAATAGCCTAAGGATAATTTACATTATTATTTTCCCACAAACCACTATTTATTTTCATTGAATCCAAATCTTTATGAGCATTGATGTGATCCTTCAATTTACCCTACTCATTAAGAACTATAAAAATTACATTATTACAGAAGTTCTTATCAATATGCATTACATCAATACTATGATATATAAAATTAAACTCCCAATAGGGAAGTTTTAAAGATATACTCTTTTTATCCCATTATTGTTTTCTATATTCTTCAGATACGATACCTCATACCCTTTCCCCCTTCTTTAAGCTGATGTCATTTTCCAAATTATTTAGTGACATTCATTAATTTCCCAAGATTTATGAACCTGATAACACCTTTGGTGAATTTTTTATTTCAATAATTTAATCATATCTTGTTAAACTTGAATTTATGCGAATCATCATGAAATCGATGATGACACATAAAACACCAATTTATACTGTGAGGTAATCATTGAGGTTCAAAATCAAATTTAAAAACTAGAAAATCCAAACCAATTTGAGTGTTCTAATAAGATAAATTTCCTAGTCTAGTAAAGTCACCGATTTTCCACATTAAAGAAACATACATTTTGAATAGTTATCTGATTGAATAATCATATGTTTCTACACCATCATCCAATAATTCTTGAAATTCTTTGATTAGAGGTTAAAGGTATACTTCATTTTTTTCCAGGCTTTTACATTCCAGGAATAATCATTGAAATAATAAATTAATTCTTCTTCATACACATCCATGGAGGTTGATTATAGGGGAAAAAACTTTCCAAATTCTATAATTAGTACTTAAAGTACCTAAAGGGTTAAAACCATTAGAATACAATCCCAAACATACATTACTAGGATCTGAACAAAAATTTGGATATAGAAAATCAAACATCTTCCATGATGTTGAATATTTCAGATGTCTCATCAAGCCATCATTATTATCCCGAGCATTACACTTCTTGTTGTATGTAGTCTTAGATGACATGAATAATCATTGTAAGTGTGGTTTTAGAGTAACATAATGCAATAACTTTATAGAAGTTTTCTTATTCAATTTTTTTGGGGTTGCATTGATTTATACTCTCATTGTTGTTCATTGAATTCTATCATCTTGTATGACATCTTGTGAATTATTCGTTATCATACTCTTATCCTTAGTAAAGCATGAAATAATTAAGGAATGCATGCATCCTTGTATAATCATGTCAAAGTTTTTTTATGAGTTTATTCATCTCATAGAATGATGAAGGGATGTTAGCTTCACTAAATAAATCATGAATAAACTCTAAAATCATGGACATTTCTTTGTTACTAATTACATAGAGAAACTTGATATGATAAAACATAATTAGAAAATACAACTTTGAATACTTGATACACCATTCATATAGTTCTTGTTTTCCATCTTCAACTAATTCATAAAGATATTTTTTTGGGTCAATGAAGTTCTCAACAAGACTAACCTGCTTAGGATCAACTGAAGGTTCTATTGATCTATTAAAATCATGGACATTGTATTCTAAAAAACCAAACATGTCAATTAAAATTTTTTGAAATGAATTCTCCTCTTTTGGGTCACTTTAAATTTTATTAATAGTATTGTATTTATTTTTACTTTCCATAACATTTGATTCACTATGACAAACCCAACATACATATTGATCATGAAAATGTTTCAATATAAAATGATCATATACTTCGTTTATATTCAACCATCACTTGAATTTACAATCAGGACACATAAATTTTTTTCTACCATCCACTGATCAGTTTGTAATTGCATAATCTAAAAATTATTCTAAACCCTTGGCATACCGAGGTGTGTTTCTAGGTCAATTAATCCAACTTCTATCTATAGGTATTGGATTTTATTCTCCCTCTAAATTTATATATATATATATCTATATAAATTTTTAATCAAATAGGTGTAATAAAAATTAAATATCACCCAACTTCGCCATTGACTATTCTATAAAAACTATAAAGGAAAATGGGATGAAGAAAATAATGAACTTTTTCTTACTAAACTTATTATATAAAAACATGAATCAAATAAATTATTATTTCTCACAAACATATATGAATAATGACATAAATTAGATTACCACCACATTTTAGCAAAAATTATACCCATAAAGGTTCTAAATGATATCATATATGTCTTCCTAAATTGAGAGTTGGAAGTTGAAGTTCTTTTCTAGGTAAAGATAAAATTATTTGTTCTTATATATTTACTTTTTACTTTTTTTTTTATTTTTACAGTGGTAATATGTTTTTACTTATATAAATTATGTTTTACTAAACATATAAAATAACCCTTCTAACTAAGTTTTTTTATGTTAATCCTTCATTTTTAGGAATTTAATGTAATTTAGTTTATAATCATGATAAGATAGATATTTAAAATAAAACATTTTATAAATTGGAAAACTATTTTCTATAGAAAAATGATATTTTTTTTTCTTAATGTTATAATGAATTGATTACCAATAAAATGTCTATCAATATAATCATATATTTTTGTAAACGTCATTATAGTGCCATTATTTTAAATAGTCCAGTCTAATTTATTAGTTAAATTTTATAAAACATTAATAAAAAAATTAATTGAAAACAATATTTTTATCATTATCATGGTCATCAAAATTAATCACATTAATTATACATTTATTCCCCAAAAATTAACTAGAGTTTTTACATAATATGATAACATTTATGTAAAATAAAATATACATTTTATATATATAATTTAAATAGGTGAAGAAAACTATGTTTTTAATTTAATCGACTAAATTAGTATTCTGATTAAAATATTACATATTCTTGAAAAATTATATAAAAGTTTTTTATAAATATAATAAAGTATATATTTTAATTTATTTTAGATATATTTTTATAATATAAAAATGCTTCAAAAAAATTTAATCCATTCTTCCATTATTGTAATGTAAGGAAAGTAAATGTTTTAGGAAAATTGGTATTTTTTCACTATTTAGCTACAAAAAATAATTATTTATTAAAAATAAGGAAAATTATTCATAAGATAATATTGGAATGTTGAATAAAAAAATTATTTTTATTTTATAAAATTAAAATAAGTGATATTTATAATAAAAAAATTATATATATATTGAAATGTGTTTTTTTAGGAAAATTACTTTTACAAAAAATATTCAACTCTATATGAGCTCACGACATGTCATGTATACCCAAAATATTCAATTCTATTTGTCTACCATGGTTTTAAAATATAACACACCCCTTCTACCACTATATAGGATGCACCCTAGGGAACACTGTCTGTTCAGGCTATATGTAGTGTTTTTATTTCCAATTTTAAAGCTTCTATGGATTCATTAGAATAAATCTGATGAAATATTGATGAGTTATAATTAATATGAAAGGTGTAATTTATATTGTCTCTCAAATATTCCCAATTTATTAATACTATTGTAATATAATCAACCTTTTTCTCTATTATATGAAAGTCTATATCAAATGAACCCCTTGAGAAATTATAAGAAAATAACCCCATTGTGAAAAAATATATTTAGGGTGATTATGGGGAGTATGATTCAACCTTTAAGGGGGGGGGGGGTTGCTTTTCCACCGCGAAGGGGATCCAAGCTGGGGAGAGGGAGGTCGGGGGGGGGTCACCATTGAGGAGGGTAACCAAGAGGGGGTGGGGGTCATAGGGGTTGGGGTTGCAGCTGAAGAAGGAGGTAGGTCAGAGGGGTTGGGGGAATGATGTTCACCGATGTGGTGGCAGGGTTAGGGTCGCCACTAGGGATAGGATAGGAGGAGGTCGGGGGAAGAGGTGATAGGGGTCGAGGTTGTGTAGAGGGAGGGGGAGGGAGATAGGGTTCGAGGCCATGTAGAGGTAGGGGGAGAGGAATTAAATATTTTTTATAACATTTACTAGAAGTTTAATTGAAACTGCATCTAGTTGTTAAAATAAAAAAATACAACAGCAGTTTGATTAAACTGCTGGTATATTATATATTTTTTAATGATATTTAATTCAAAACATTTACTAGAACCTCTAATAATAAACCACCATTAAGCAGTTATTTTTTTAGTTCTAAATTCTTATAATAAATATAAAATGATTTAATAAAGGTTTCAAAGGCATTAGATACAAGATGATCTAAGGAACTTTAGTATCTACTCATATATTTAATATAATTGGGTATATTACTAAATTATAGAGACTAAACATATCCTCTAAGTCTTATTCTGGATATGGATTCATTTTGGAATCATTATTGGGTATTTTATAACAGTGTGAATGAGTTTAAGAAATAATTACATTATTTTATCAAATTTTACTTGGAATAAGATTTCCAGGATATGATACCATTTTGAAAGTATGAGTGGGTAAAAGTTTTAACCATAAGAATAAAAGTTAGTTGGAGAGTCCAAAAAATGTTTCTTCATAATATCTATTCATGTTCATTGAAACCTAAATAAATTTATCAAGAAGGGTGAGAAATCTTTCCATAGGGTGGATTTATCTGGGGTATTTTAAGGGGTTTGAGAAACTGTATGTAATGTCTATGTCTGGTATTAGTGTTATAGAAATAAATTCATTGATTTTAAAGGGTATATGATACCAAATGTATAATTTAAAAATATTATGAATATATAGGAGTTCAAAATCAAAGGAAATAATTGATAAATCGTGTAATTTTTATTCAAATAATGAAACAAAGGGTTGTTGAATCATTGATTTGAATGAAAAAGAATATATCAAACTCAGTTAGATACATATAAAAGACATGAATTTTCATCTTGAATTCACTTATATGATATGGGAAGTTGTTTATTAAGAAAGTGTTTTTATGAACAATTTGAGATGTTACACATGGTTTATAATTCATCATATTCTATAACATGTTTTCTGTAGAAGATAAGGGAAAAAGAGTTTTATCCAGGGTAAAAGAATTTATCTAAAAGTTTGTTAAAATATAAGGGATTTGATACCACTACCCATCAGTGTAATATTTTATGAAATAAAGACTTATTTTTAAAAAAAATTATCCATGCGCATATAATACCATATATGATATGGGTACAATAATTTATTTGTTAAATGTTTCTACTAAAGAAGATAAGTGTTATTTGTTAACACAAAAGAGTTAGTATATCATAGCATAATATTATGAAAATAAAAATGTATATAAGTCTAGTGAGAGTATATTTAAACTTATATAAATTCAAATTAAATAAATAGAAGTTTATTCCAATCAAAATTTAGAGTGAATTTCACTTAATATCCTAAAATGTTTAGGGTTTTTCGATAAAAGATTAATATAAAGAGCTAAATTAATTTCCAAAATATTTCAACGAAAAATTTGATACTATAAGTTTTAAGTATGATATTAATGATGGAATTATAAATAGTTTTAATTATAAAAAATAAATTATTAACTTAATAGAATTAGATGTTGTGGAGTAAAGGAGTTTAAATAAATTTTTTAAGGAATTAAACATTAGGAATATGATTCACAAGTCTTACCATTATTCAAACCTGATTGATTTATAAATGTTAGTCTATAAAGAGTTTAATGGTAAGGTTTTATCATATTTCCACATAAATATGTGTAAATAATTATATAGAGATATAATAAGATAAAAAACCCTAAAAGTGCAACAAACATAAGGTCAACATACCATATTTTAATATATGATATGATATGACAGGTGCTTATGTATAGTTTTTTGTATTATTAAAATAGGTTAATAATATGAAAGAAATAATGTTATACAAAAAGAAAATATCCAATTTATCATTTTTCATGTTGGACACATATTCTTATGAAGTGAAATGGTAATTGGCCTCTCAAAGTATGACTTTGAATTATACTTGGCCAATGTTCATCATGTAGTATTATAGAAAGTGATGAAATGTTAAGTTTAGTGTGAGTATTATTCTTATATTGGGATAAAGAATATTATCATGAGGAACAAAATGGGTTTTTATGATAGA
This sequence comes from Viscum album, assembly GCA_963277665.1. Taxonomy (NCBI): domain Eukaryota; kingdom Viridiplantae; phylum Streptophyta; class Magnoliopsida; order Santalales; family Viscaceae; genus Viscum; species Viscum album. The sequence continues at coordinate 1,422,503,323 of OY728156.1, read as the reverse complement.
TGACACACAAAGTATACCAAATGGAGTGTTGAACACTATGTCTTTGGTATACCAAGGGTACATGGTACATATTTGGAACACTTTATACTTGAGGTTGGTGAGATACCTAGCATGAGAACCTTAATTCTTTGATACTTTTACTATGAAATACTTGAGTCTTATTTAATCATAATGTGGTTGGTTATGTGTTAAGAAATGTGAATCCTTTTCAAGTTTTGATTCAAATGAACAGAAGGAGGAACTTCAGAAGTTATGATTTGGCTTGATGATGATAGTGGCAGTGAAATTCTAGGAGAGGTAGTGGTCTAAATGTTATATTTTGGAAGGGTGTGTAGTGGTCATTTTTCTATAATATTGTTGAATAGTAGTTAGGTAAAACATAAGGTTTATCCTAATGATAATTATATAAGGGTTTTTTTCACATGGTTCAACATTTATGTAATTATTTATGGGTTTTCAAATTGTTAGATAGGAGTAAATTTCACTTCTACTGAATGTATGTGGTTAGTAAAGAGGAATATACTGGTGAATAGAGGTGGCCAAGACCAATGGTGGTTCCCTTGATAATGTAGGATAATAGTGGAACTAGTTGATCGGTTGGAATGCACTATAAAGTTTGGGTGGGACCATCACACACATGTATTGACATAGTTAGTGATCTAGTTGGATAACTTGTCAATGATGATTATAATCTTGTAATTTATAATTAATGAAATGGTTCATCAATTTTATTCCATTGATATATTAGTTATTTTTCTAACCATGTAAATACTTATTTTAATTTCTTAATTTATTATTTTTCATTTGAATATTTTTTACCATGAGTTTGTTTAAGTGTAGAAAGAGTATCAAATAAATGCATTGATTTTGGTTTATTTGATTTAAGAAGTTCTAATATATTAAATCTATAGGTTTATTCTAATCTAGGATGTTTTTGGTTCATTTTCCCCACATTTTTACATTTTGGAGGTTTAACTTCCAGTGATTGATGGTCAGAAAATCCCAATAAGTGTTATCATATTATTTTCTTATTTTAGTAAATCATTACACTCAGTAGCATACTCAATTAACACTCCTTTCTTAACAAATTTTGATTCAATAATAGTTTACTATTATCGCAAGTCATTATTTTAAAAAAATTAATGGTATTAATATACAAGTTTTATGGGAAGTAATTTTTCTTCTAGATTATACAAATGAAAGACTATCAAATTTAGAGGGACCTAGAAGTTCTGTTGATCAGAGTCAAACCATAAACAAAGAAAAAATTAGAATGGGAAAGGATAGATAAAATATTAATTGGATTTATTTGGATGTCATTGGAATATTATATTTTTAATAACATCTTGGAAGTGAAGACCATGATTGAGCTAATGAAAGATCTAGTAGAGATATATGAGAAGCCAACAACTATGATCAAGGTTTTCATGATACAGAGATTGTGCAACATGAGGTTGTATAAAATAGGACTAGTGGATGACCATATGAATGAATTTAACATGATTTGAAGCTAGATTGAATATGTTAGTGTCTTGTTCATGGAATATGTGGGGTCACTTTTGTTGTTTTCATCGCTACCAGAGTCATGGAATGGGATGGTAACTGTTATAAGTAACTCTTGTGAGTAATCAAATATTTTGATTGATGATGTCATTAGACTCATTCTAAAGGAATAGGCTAGATATAAGTAATTTTATATACCTAATAAAAGTTCATAAAATGTGTAGAGTATATGAAGGTATCCTTAATAAAAAGTTTAAAATAATTTGGAAGATAAATCTCGAGTAAGAAGTTGATGTAAACAGACTAGGCCTAGACCCACATGTTGGCACTGCAAAAAGAGACATCGTCTCAAGAAATATTATAGGGATCACAAGGTGAATTACCAAAAAGTAATACTATATAAGTTCATGGATCATCAATTCTAGAGAGTCATTTCATTACAAAATTGATAAAATATTCATGTAAAATTATATATATAGAATATTAAAAAAGGTTCACTTAGTTAGTGATGAATCACTAGAGATCATGGGAAGGTTGATGTTTGATTATGGATGTATAATTAATGCTTTTTTGAGTTGAAGGTTGTTGAGAACATACTAGGTTTATGGAGGAATCAATTTTTTATTAGCCAGCTGGATGAAGAAGATCAGAACTAGCTTTAAAAATTGAGTATATAATATGAACCATATGTAATTGAATACTATGTCAAAGCTTAAAATTTTATGTTTTCCTACTTACTATAGTATATAATCTAGTTTGGTCAAACCCACAAGGAAGGTAGAGTGACCAATATTTTTCAAAACTAAATCCAACTGTTTAAAATAGTGGATGACTTTTCTTTTTAATTTTTACATTTTTTTTAATTTTGATACAGACAGTAATGAGGAAACAATGATTTCTTTTTAAATAAAAAATTGAAACTAAATCTATGTTTAAACTAACAAGTGAAGTAGTATATGTAAATAAGGGAAAATTATGAGTTGAAAGTAATGAACTATAAATGCTTGAGGAATTTTAACTTTACTACTCTAATAGAGATATCCTCTTCACATAAAAAGTATTATTTTGAAAGCTCAGAAAAATATTGGTTTGATCTTCCTTGTAAAAAGATTAAACACATAGAAGATGAAATATTGGAGTTCACAACTCCAAATTTCATAATCTGTAATGAAAATTGTAAACTATTCAAGGGATAAAATTCACCAGATTATCCAAATATTTGAAATTTAATATTTTAAGAAAAATATTCAAGGTGAATCTCACTGATTGATCTTTATGTAATGAAATTTGGAAATAGTTCATGAAACAATATTAATGAATTCAAAATTGATCTCACCGATCAATTTTGAATTCATTATTAAAAATTATGATGTGAATAATAGAATAGAAAGACCAGAAAGTTAAAATTCCTCAAACAATAAACATCCTATAATTATACTCATTACTAAAATTGAAAGAGATTCAATTATAGAGTATAGGATTTGAAAAATAAAGGAGAAGAAATCCCCCTATAGTGAATGATGAAGTGTTAAATTTTTTCTCTCGGGTCTCCTGCTCTCCAGCTTCTGCTCCTGGTGGTCTATGAGGAAGTGTCATGAATGAGTTATGTCAATCCCTCCCTCTTTACTATTACTATTTTTTCAATTTAAATCCTTTATTACTTCTCTATTAGTCATCAATAACCTTCCATCAACTCAGGTTGGTCTTCCTCAAAATCACCTAACACATGTGTTTTTTTCTATATAGCACTCGTGAATTTATCAAAACTTCTCTAACTGAATAGCGACCAATTGGTTGGGATGAACCTAGATGGTATTTTAGCTCTAGTTTGTATTTGAAGTTAAAAGATAAAAAATAAAATAAAAAGTAACTATATTTTTTTAAAAATAAACTTATTTAATTAATTTATTATTATCATTTAATTAATGTAAATTTTAGATCATTAAACATGTAAAAATTTTTGATAATAATTTATTAGCTTATTAATATTTTATTTTATTTATATAATTTGTCAATTATTTTTATTATCATAATTTTTTAATTATTAAACTATTTATTTATTATTATTAAGGTTAATATTTTTATAAATATATACTTACTTTAATGAAGTTTTAAAGATTTAAATGTTATTAAATTAATTAATTTATAATTATTTATTTTATTTAATTATAATTATAATTAAATATCTTAATTCATTTATTAAGTTTAATACATTATTATTATAATTAGATTAATTTATTAAGATTATTATTTAATATTTATTTAATTAATAGGATTATTTAATTTTAATAATTAATTTTCTTAATTATTTATAATAATTATTAATATTTTAGTTTTATTTAATTTTGTAATTACTTTTATTTTTTATTTTAATATTATTATTTTCTTTTATTTTTATTTATTTATTTATATATTTTTTTAATTTTCCCCCTCTCCTCTGTTAGAACTGTGATGTAGAGGGGAGGTTTCTACCAAGAGAAGCCTCAATAACTCTCCTCTCCACCAGTGGCACTCAAGGTCTGGTAGATGGTGGCGGTGTGACTCCTCCAAAGTGGCGGTAACTCATGCTCCTACTCTGATGGAGGTGGGTGGTCCAATCTATAATAATGGCAACACTAGTGGATCTTGGAACAACATGGGCTTGGATTGACCTCAATTAGAGGCGTTGGTTACTCATCCACGGTGGATGGTTCCTTATCTGTGGTGGATGGTTCTTTATCCATGACGGTAGCTTTGGTACATATCAGTGTGGCGAAATACATTAGATCGATCCATGGATTTAGATCCAAACAAAGGAGGTGGCGTTCGACATCAAGGATCTTGGTGGTTGATGAAGGCAATGTTGATATAAGGGAAAAGAGAGTTGTGTGCAGTTGATAGTATGTGGGATGAGGGCATTGTGAAAATTCGAAGTTGATCCAATGGTGATTTAGGGTTTGTTTAATAAAAGGTGTGACACTAGTGAGTCAAGGAAATGTTAGATTAGCGGTGTCTCATATAGGAACAGAGGCATCAGTGAGTGGAGAGAAATCGATGCTTCGGTGAGTGGAGAGATTTTTTTTGTGGCAGTGGATCAGGTGGAATAATAAAGGGAGGACCGAACAATGAGTCGTGAAAGGTAGTGGTAGTGGTGAGAAGCCAATGGTGAGTGGGACTCACTGTTGAGAAGGGAGTCAAGGGAGGAACGATGACTCGTTGGAGTCACCACTGGACGAGTATTTGAAAAAAAATAAAAAGGATGAATCATCCTTGGGTTCCCAAGAGTGAGTCATAAAAATTTGGTAAAGGAAAAATGAGTCACCATTGGGTCACCCAACAATGATTCATAAAAAGAAATGGAAAAGTAAATGAGTCTTCATTGGGTTTCCAATAGTGAGTCCCAAATATGACAGTGGCTTATCTGCATCCAAATTAATAAAATATGAAATTAAATAAATGAAATTATAAACCAGATGAAATTTACAAACAACACAAATAAAATAAATTGAAAAAGGATCAATAAATTGAGATAAGATATTAAATTTAAGATTTAAATTAAATATTGAGGATGAATTAGTTTAAAATAATTTAATCTATTAAAATAATGAAAAATTAAAAGAAAAATAAGTAGAACACAAATAAATAATTTTAAAGTTAAAATTAATTGATTAATAATAAAAAAATTTAAATTGATAAATTTAACACTAAAATTATTAAAGTGAAATTATTTAACAGAAATGACAAAAATAATTAATTAAATAATTAAAAACATTAATAAATGATGTGGAAAATCATTTAAATTTAAGGCCACATCAAATTCACACACACTTAAGCATTGATTGTCCTCAATAAATTCCATATATTAGAATCTTTTTAAAATCAGAAAAATGTTTTTATTAATCAGCTCAAAATGAACCATGTTAAACAGTTCATAATCAGAGGGCCAAAAACCATGAATAGGCTTTTGAAATGAAATATTAAAATGAAGTATTGAATTTCTTAAAATACCTACTAGGTGATCAATGAAGTAATTAATCATCTACTTATGAAGATTTTATTCCTCATATATAAAGCTGCATACTGACTTATTTCAATACAAGATTAAGTTCTAAATCTAAGGGTGATAATATGTGAAAAATAAGTGGAATTAATAACATAATCAAAGGAACCTTATAATTTGAATTTATTCTAGGATCCAAAAGGAAAAAATTAAGTTAATTTTTTTGAATAGCCTTATTATTACAACATAAATGATTTTATACAAATTAATTTTCCCCTTCTTTATCTAGCGTTCATTATTCCCCTCACATTAATGAACTCGTTTTTGAAAACTAGGCACTTTATTGTTTTTTTTAAATTTTCCCAACCATGTAGTATGTTCTCATCACTGTTAATATGTACTTATTCAATAAAGTACAGAGGGCTTACTCACTCACACATTGTGCCTAATGTCTCAGAGGTTCATCAAGGGTTCCCAAATGCCCATTTTTCTCCAGTTTCAAAAGATTTATATGAAAACATTTAAATTGTCTCACTAAAGTGATTATTTTATTTTTAATTATTAAAATTGAGTCCCCCAGGAAAAAGTTCAATCTTCTAGTTTCCAAAGGTTATGATCTCTATTCCACAAGAAAGTATCCTATATCACTCTCAAATTTAGTTCCTAAACCAAATATTCTTAAAGTAGTAAGCACATTCACTCAGAAATCATTCATCTTCATAAATTTCAGATTTAAGGAAACTCTTAACTACTAGTAACGTATTATTATTAGGCAAGATAGAGTTTAAGTACAAAATGAAGCCTAAAGAGACTCAAATTATTTAAGAATATTGAATTTTTTTCCATTTTTAACCAAAAATTTAAAGGTAGGGGGATTTGATTGGATTCCATTAAAGCTTAGATTAGCTCAACAAAAGGTTGACCCCTCCCCCAAACTTAAAACCCAAAATTTTCACCAAAGTTGAATTAAAATATGGAGAAGGAAATTTAATAATTAAAGATCCAATAAAATTTTCATTTCAGTAGATTAATGACATGTACAAGGGTCTTAGTGATGTTAAAATGTAAGTGTTTTCCATAAAAATTATTTTACGGTAGGATTACATAAATTTTCATTTAATAAAATGAACATATTTTTCAATAAAACTCGAAAATTATCTTGTATACATATTTAAAACACAATGAATAGGAGATCAACCATTTATTGAGCGAATCTATGATTTAATGGAAGCCCATCAAATCCCTCTACCTTGAATTTTTGGTTAAAAAATAGTTAGTTTTTTTATAATTCTTAGACAATTTGAGTCTCTTTAGGATTCATTTTGTACATTAAATATATATTGGCTAAGAATAATACCTTACAAGTAGTTAAGAGTTGCCTTGAATCTCAAATTTATGAATATGAATGATTCCTGAGTGAATATGCTTACTGCTTTATGAATGTTTTTTTAGGAAATAAGTTTGAGAGTGATATAGGAAAATTTCTTGTGGAATTGAGATCATAACCTTAAAAAACTAGAAGATTAAGCTTTTTTATTGGGGACTTATTTTTAATTATTAAAAAAAGTAATCAATTTAGTGAGATAATTTAAATGTTTTCATATAAATCTTTTGAAACTAGTGTAAAATGTTCATTTGGGAACCGATGGTGAACCTCTAAGACATTAGGCATTGAGTTTGTGTGAGTAAGCCCTCTGTAATTTATTGAATAAGTTCATATGCATAGTGTTGAGCACATATTACATGGTTGGAAAAAATTTTAAAAAAACAATAAAGTTCTTATTTTTCAAAAATAAGTTCATTAAGGTGAGGGGAATAATGAACACTGGAGGAAGAAGTGGACAATTGATTTGTATGAAATCATTAATGTTGTAACAATAAGGTGATTCAAAAAAAAATGAACTTAATTTTTTTCATTTTGGAACCTATGAGAATGTCAAAGTATAAGGTTCCTTTGATTAAGTTCCTAATTCCAGTTATTTTTAACCTATTATCACCCTTAGATTTAAAACTTAAGATTGAATTGAAATAAGTCAGTATGAAGCTTTATATATGAGGTATGAAATCCTCAAAAGAAGATGATTCATTGTGTAACTTCCTAGCTCGAGGTGCCACTCAACGGGTGCCCCAAACCTGGTTTGCCACATGACCTCAAGCGCATTTCCCCAAATGCCAGAGGTTGCTGACTAGCAGCGAGGGACCAGGTCTGATAGTGGGGAAAATATGCCCTCATTTGTCAAAGTGTAGTGCAACGGAATACAGAATAAAACATACATCAACAGTGGAAGCAGTAGACCATACACAACTGAAATAACCAATAGCAGTGAATATAACCAATAGTATGTAAATGATGATGCTACTTGTCTCAAGTTCTAAGAAAACAACCATAACATTTTATACATCAATACAGTACAACCAAAAGCAGAGTATAGAAAAACAAAGCAAAACAGCTGGCAGTGGTATCGCGAGCCTAGGCTCGGTCCCATGCCCTCCTACTCCTCAGCAGCAATCATGTACCTGTATAAGGACTCTTTCCCCTATCTATACCTGCAGCAACATAATCTGTTTGGGACGAAAAGTGTGACCCAAACAGGGTGTGAGAAATATATCTCAGTAGGCACCCACCAAAGGTCTGTGCCCAACTGTGTGTAAGCATGCAACAACAGTGCAATAATAAAATGTAATAAAGTAAGAAGTACTCACAAATAACCAACTTAACAGTTAAATTTCCATTTTAATATTCATTTAATCCATTAAATATTAGAAATTACCACAGTTCATTTCTAAGTAAACAATCCACGTCCTCAGACAAGAAAAACCTTACCCTCAGGTAAGCAGAATACAACCCGCAGGTATGGCCCTCAGGCATAACAGAATTTGCCCTCAGGCATAGGAAGTTTCACCCTCAGGCACAGAAGTCAAGCCCTCAGGCACAAAAGGTTTCCCTCAGGCAAAATAACTATAACCCTCAGGAAAAACAGTGCAGTGCCCACAAGATAATCAAAACAACGCCCTCAGGCTAAACAGGTAACCGGGCCATGCCCAACATATAAACAAGCAGTAAACAAGCAATTCCTCTCGCGACAATTATACAATTACTACTTTAGAGGAATACCCTCAGGTATCCTGGCCAAATAGATAAACAGTGGAACACACCCCTGGGGTGGTTCCAGATCCAAGCAACGATCCCAACCAGCATTTTTACAAATTAATCAATTACCTTTACAGTTCTAGGTAGTTAATATAGCACGACCTCAACCACATGACACCCCAACATGGGTTCATGGCCTAAAACGCACAAAACACACAACAGTTGGAAAAATTAACACAAAGCCACCTACCTTATACGCCAACGAACCTTATACTCGAACGCCAACTCCAGAAACACCTAAGAACGGCGTAGATATGACAAAGAACGAAACCCACTCAAATTTAAATAACATACATTCAAAGAAGAATTTGTAAGCAATATGATAGGAGAAGAGAGGGCTTACCCGTGTGGTTCCAACGAGATCATCTGAGGCGGAAACCGATTCCAGAAAAACACCCGGTGGATATTCAAAGGTTCAGCCTCCTCCCCTGGCTCCAAAACAGCTCAAATTCCTCCTCTGCCAAATCAGGAGGCTACTGCCTATTTTAAGCTGAAAAAACAAAGTACATGACGTTTAATTCCCAAGTACACGGCGTGTACTCCCTTCATTTAACTGTTCACCTGGTGGCTTTCCGCCAGCGTGGCAATATTCCCTTGCCGACATGAGTACACGACATGTACTCATGAGTAAACGGTGTGTACTATCGCCCAGCTGGCGGCTGCACCACCGCCTTACTATTTTGGATTGATGATTGACTACACGGCGTGTAAAGGACCACTACATGAAATGTAGTCAGTTCCTACACCCTTTTTCGCTGACATGGCTACACGCCCTATGTATTCATCCCAACACGGCTAGAAGTACATGGCGTGTGGAAAAGTACATGGCGTGTAGTTCCAAATTTTTTGATTTTTTCCCATTTTCCATATTTTTATTAAAAACTCTTAAGGAAAAGAGAAAAGAAGAAGCCCGTACCTCAAAGAGAAGAACCGGGTTCTTACAAACTTCCCCCTTTATAGCAATTTGTCCCCGAATTTCCCTTCCAAGGGTGGAGAAGATATAGCCGTGAACAACTCCGGCCACTGAGCACGTACATCGACCTCCTGCTCACAGGTCTCGTCCTACACTCGGCCATGCTTCCATAGTACCTGTACGAGAGGAACTGACCAGCCTCGGAGAACCTTCGTGCTCCTGTCAACGATACGAATCAGATGCTCCTCAAAGGACGCATCTGCCTACAGCTCAACCTCCTTGGGATGAAAGACATGAGACATGTCTGAATTATAGCGACGCAACTGAGATATATGGAAGACGTCGTGCATGGCTCGGTACCACTACGATAACCACAACCTAAAAGCAACCAGCCCGACCATTCTAGAATATCAAATGGCCCCACATATCGCGGTGAAAGTTTACCCTGTCTCCTGATCCGCTTGTGTCCCAGCCTCGGTGAAACATGTAGAAAACCCTGATCCCCAACCACGAACTCCAAAGGTCATCTGCGGTGATTAGAATATGACTTCTGATGAGACTGCATGGTAGCCATCCGCTTCTGAATCAACTGGACCTGCTCATATGTCTCCTGCACGAGCTGTGGCCCCAGTAAAGCTACCTCACCAGCCTCTAACCAGCACAAAGGTGATCGACATGACCTACTGTATAAATCCTCATATGGTACCATCTCAATAGTCGCTTGGAAGATATTGTTATAGGAAAACTCAACTAAGGGTATATGCTTCTCCCAAGAGCCCCCAAAGCCTAGGACTCATGCACGCAATATGTCCTCTAGCACCTGTATTGTATGCTCTGACTGGCCATCAGTCTGAGGGTGGTATGTTGTGCTCAGAAGCACCTGTGTACCCAGCACCCTCTAAAAAATTTTCTAGAAACAAGATGTAAAGTGGGCGTCCCTATCAGAAACGATAGAACGAGGGACCCCATGAAGACGTATGATCTCTCGGATATACAGTCTTCCGAGCTCGTCAACACCGAAGGTCTCCTTAATCGGAATAAAGTGAGCTACCTTCATGAGTCTGTCCACAATAACCCACATGAAATCATTTCCATGAGGTGACCTCAGAAAACTAGTCACAAAATCCATCGTGACATCATCCCATTTCCACTCTGGAATGGGTAACTGCTGTAACAGCCCAGCTGGTCTCTGATGCTCCGCCTTCACCTGCTGACAGGTGGAATACCTTGTAACAAAACTAGCTACATATCTCTTCATACCCAGCCACCAGTACTTACGTCTCAGGTAACGTTACATCTTGGTAACCCCGGGATGAACTACCCAAGCTGAAGCATGAAACTCTCACATCAGCTCCTCGCGTATATCCCCTGGAACCCACACTCATCCATGGAAACGCAAAACCTCATCATCGTCTATCATCCACCTAGGATGAGGGTCCTCACTTTCCACCGACTCCCGTAGAACTAGCCCTTCTGAATCAGATAGTTGTCTCATCCTCACTCTATCTAGGAGAATAGAAGTCACAACTAAAGATGAAAGATAAGTCTGCCCCTGACTGTCGTGCACCTCCAGATGCATCTCAGAGAACAAGGCCATGATCTCCCACTCACCACTGGCCTCCTGCACTACCTGTATTTGAGTCTTCCTGATCAGTGCATCAGCTACTGCATTACCTTTACCTGGTGTATAGGCAAGCTCAAAATCGAAGGACTGAAGGTATTCGACCCACCTTCGCTGCCTCAGATTCAAGTCACGCTGAGTAAAGATATACTTGAGGATTTTGTGGTCAGTGAAAACCAAAAAATGCTCCCCCAATAGATAATGTCTCCAAAAGCACAACGCATGAACAACTGCTACCAACTCGAGATCATGCGTCGGGTAATTCCTCTCATGCGGCCTCAACTGCCGAGACCCGTACGCAACAACTCGATCGTCCTGCATCAACACTGCTCCCAGCCCAATACCTGATGCATCACAGTAAACTGTATATCTCTTCCCATGCTCTGGGAGTATCAGGATCGGTGCTGATTTCAACCTTCCTTTCAGGTCCTGAAAGGCTGCCTCTCAAGCTTCCGACCAAACGAACTTCACACCCTTCTTAGTCAAGCCCGTCAACGGTGCTTCTAAGCGGGAGAAGTGCTGTATAAAATGCCTGTAGTAACCAGCCAGCCCTAAGAAACTCCTTATCTCAAAAATGTTCTTAGGCTGATCCCAAGAAACTACTGCTCTCACCTTCTATGGGTCTACTGAAACTCCTGCCTCTGAGATGACATGACCTAGGAAGTGAATCTGGTCCATCCAAAAGTGGCACTTTGAGAGATTAGCATATAGCCGATTCTCCCTCAGTGTACTCAATATGATCTCAAGATGGGTGGCACGGTCGTGTCGAGTGTGAGAGTACTCTAAGATGTTGTCTAAGAACACAACCACAAAAGAACCAAGATACAAATGGAACACATGATTCATTAGAGCCATGAAAACTGCTGGCGTGTTCGTGAGTCCGAACGGCATAACCGTATACTCATATAGACCATACCAACTCTTGAAAGCTGTGAGAGGTATATCAGATGGTCTAACGTGCAGCTGATGATATCCTGATCTCAGGTCAATCTTCAAGAACACTCGTGCTCCACGAAGTTGATCAAAAAGATCATCAATCCTTTGTAAGGGATATCAGTTCTTAACTGTCAAATGGTTCAGCTTCCGATAATCCACGCAAAGTATGAGGGTACTGTCCGCCTTTTTCGAAAAAAGGACCGGTGATACCCACAGAGAAGTACTGGGTCAGATAAAGCCCTTTGCCTATAACTCCTCTAACTGCCTCTTGAGCTCCTGCAACTTAGGTGTCGCCATCCTATAAGGAGGAATGGACACCGGTGCTGCTCCTGGCACAAGCTCAATAGAGAAATCCACCTCACACTCCGGAGGTAGACCTGAAAAGTCATCCAGGAAGGCATCCCTGAAGCGATCAATCACTGGAAGGAAATCCATCTAACAAGTCCCCTGTTCATCCATATATAAGCTCGCAATCTGGGCTGTGACTCCACCTTTCCCACGATGCTCTGGTCCAGCTCGACTCGCCTGAACATCCCACTTGCCCTTGTATAGAAAATATCCGCCCTCTGGTGACATGAAACTCACCCTATGACGATAAAAATCCACAAAGGCTCGAAAGGGAACCAACTAGTCCATCCCTAGAATGACGTCATAGCTTATCATCTCCAGGACATAGAGGTCCCAAAGGAAGTGAAACCCACCAACCTCAAGGGGGCACTCCTTGAACTGACGTACACCAACTGTTCTAGTTCCCAACGGAGTTTCTCGCATCATGATATCAGAATATGAAGAAACACAGATTCCAAGGCTCTCCCTGACGGGTACAGATATAAAACTATGCGTAGAACCCATATCAAAAAGTACTGAAGATAAGACAGAAGCTACTAAAATAGTATCTCTGACTGTAGCAAGTCCGAGATCCTACTCCTGCTGGGTCTGTTGCACTGCATATGCCTGCCCAGTGCCGCGGCCTTGCGACACAGCCTGGATACCCTGAGCTATCTCTCCCTACTGCCTCTGAGACCCTGGTGTCTGGATACCACGACCACGACCACCATCTCTACATGCACGCACTAATGTATTCCAGTTCCTCGACTGGTAAGAATCCACTGGTCCCGCTCCCACTCACGGAGTCTGCACAGAACCCCTCTCACTAGACATCGGTGGAAACACCCTACAAAAGCGCTGCAGATGACCCATCTTTCCACAAGCTCGGCACTCCACTGGGTCTCATGGGTACTGTGGTCTCTTGTTCCCCTCTCTACCACACTGGTAGCACCTGACTAGCCCACTTGAAGAAATTGTTTGGCTGGTACTGCCACCCTGAGAGAAGTCCATCTGTCTCTTCCTCTTGCCAGTGGAAATAGTACCAGTAACTGGTGCTGAACCTCCCTGGCCCACACCACCAGATTCCCGCAGGTTCCTCTCTATAATCAGCGCCAGGTTCATGATGGCGTGTACAGTAGGCAACCTGAAGACATTCACCAGCGCTCAGATGTCATACCGAAGACCATCCACAAAACGTCTGGCTCTCAGCATCTCATCACCCACCACCACGGGTGCAAAGCACTGAAGCTCCATAAAACGAGCAGAATAGTCCATCACTGACATAGCGCCCTGCTGCAGATTCATGAACTCTCGAGCTCTATCTGCCCTCAGCGTCTCTGGGAAGAAAAATCCATAGAAGAATTTCTGAAAGTCTTCCCATGCCATGTCCCTGTGATGCTCTGACTGGGTGGTAACATCCCACCACCTCTTGGAGAAATCACGCAACATGTATGTCGCGAGGTTGACCCTCTACCCTGGAGGTGTCTCAAGATGCTCGAAAATAGTCTGCATCGACCCCAGCCAAGACTCCGCAGCCTGTGGTCCGCCATCCCCTGAGAATGTAGGTGGATAATGCTGCTGGAAGATACGTGTTAGCTCGGCCATAGATGTGGAAACCTGCGGTGCTCCCTGAAAGGTCTTCATGAACCACAATAAGCCTTCACGGAACTGCGCCTCCACTCCTTTGTCCGGTATAGCAGCTGGTGCCGCATCTGGCCCTACCGGAGGATCAACTGGTAGCCCATGACCCACTATCTCTGGAGTAAAGTCGTCGCCGCTCTCCTGGGGAACAACGCGCAGTCGTTAAGTGGAATGACACTACAAGTTCAAAATCACGCCTTAGATTGAAGATTATTAAGGCTGAAACGAAGAAACCACAAAGGGAACAAGAGGAAGAAGGCCTCTCAAAATTTTCAAAACAAGACTACACAGTGTGTATACTGACTACACTACGTGTACTTGACTTCCCTTCCCCTGCCCGGGTCCTTCGATACGGCTAAGACACACGACTCCCGTTAAACAAAACTACACGGCGTGTACTTAATCTACACGGCATGTATGGTGTTATTTTCAAACTTCCTGTGTCGCTTGTGACACGGCCGACTACTCGGCTTGAAACTACACGGCGTGTTACACCCGCACATGGTGTGTACACCACCCCGTTTCCCCAGCCACCCGGCTAAGTCCACATGGTCTGTCCTCAGACAAGACTACACGATGTGTCCCCAAAGGTACATGGAATGTTCAAGGAATGGTGACATCGACCCGTATTATTAGTTACATGGCTGAGTCCCCAGGTCACACTACACGACATGTTCATTATTGACGCGGCGTGTTCTGTATAGGATTTCACCGACCCATGTTGTTAGTTACACGGCCGGACTTCGGGTCAAAACTACACGGCGTGTATATTTGGTACACGACGTGTTTTACCCAAGCTCTTCCCTACCCCGTGTCGCCACCCACACGGTTTATGACATGGGAAGAGACTACATGGCGTGTACTCCGAGTACACGGCGTGTTCATTTTTCATCCCGAAATGAAGGCCATACATGGCCTGTGTAAAAATACTACACGACCTGTATACTGGGTTTCCAGACAGTACACCTCAGAAACTTCCTCGGAACCCAGAAAATTCCAAAAAACAACACCTAAGTGTCAAATTCCGACCCGTGAGGGCCCATACTCCCCACGAATCAAAGTTTGACATCTTATCTGTGTTATAAATAATAAACAGTAAATGATCCACCAAATTCTGGTAAATGGTGGCCCATACTCCCCAAAAACCAAAGTTTGGCATCCATTCTATGAACAGCTTGCACATTAATTACCCTATCAAATAGCAGGTATTTTATCAGTGAAGCTATCACAACAGCATGCTTTTCTAGCACAACAACTATCACAACAACATGCAATTTTCTAATGCACCTACATGGCATGGAATTAGGCATGGCATGTGATTTCTAGCATGTTCCTAAATGATGCATGAGATGGAATACCCTCATCTCATCGGGTTGCAACTAAATAGAACCCATAGATAAAATATAAACAACACAATCAAAGTGTGTCACCCAACAGTGAAAACATTTCAACTGTAAGATTTGAAAAAATTAGAAAATTACTAACTACAAGGTAGATTGGATTTTCCCTGTATGTCGGTTAGCTACGCCCGGGCATAGCTTATTACCAACTACCATCCATCCTATCCCTGTCTACAACTCCAAATAGTAAGTCAAAGAAAATAAAGTCCTCTGATACCACTTTGTAATGTCCCGGATCCGGGTGCCACTCAACGGGTGCCCCAAACCCGGTTCGCCACATGAACTACATCGTATTTTCCCAAACGCCAGAGGCTGCCAAATTGCAGCGAGGGCCCAGGTCTGATAGTGGGGAAACTATGCCCTAATTTTTTAAAGTGTAGCGTAGTGGAATATAGAATAAAACACACATCAACAGCGAAAGAAGTAAACCATACACAACTGAAACAACCAATAACAATGAATATACCCAACAATATGTAAATGATGATGCTACATGTCTCAAGTTCTTTGAAAACAGCCAGAACATGTTATACATCAATACATACAACCAAAAGAAGAGTACATTAAAACAAACCAAAACAGCTAGCAGCGGCATCGCGATCCTAGGCTCGGTCCCATGCCCTCCTACTCCTCAGCAGCAATCATGTACCTGTATAGGGACTCTTGCACCTATCTACACCTACAACAACGTAATTTTTTTGGGCCAAAAAGTGTGACCCAAACAGGGTGTGAGAAACATATCTCAGTAGGCACCCACCAAAGGCCCGTGCCCAACTGTGTGTAAGAATGCAACAACAGTGCAATAGTAAAATGCAATAAAGTAAGCCGTACTCACAAATAACCAACTTAACAGTTAAATTTCCATTTTAATATTCATTTAATCCATTAAATATTAGAAATCACCACAATGCATTTCTAAGTAAACAATCCACGTCCTCAGACAAGAAAAACATTACCCTCATGTAAGCAGAATCCAACCCGCAGGTATAGCCCTCAGGCATAACAGATGTTGACCTCAGGCATAGGAAGTGTCTCCCTCAGGCACAGAAGTCAATCCCTCAGGCATGAAAGGTTTCCCTCAGGTGAAATAACTACAGCCCTCAGGCCAAACAGTGCAGTTCCCACAGGCTAATCGCAACAACGCCCTCAGGTTAAATAGGTAGCCGGGCCATGCCCAACATGTAAACAAGAAGTAAACAATAAATTCCTCTCGAGAAAATTCTAAAATTACTACTTTTGAGGCATACCCATTGGTATCCTGGCCAAACGGCTTAACAGTGGAACACACCCCCGGGGTGGTTCCAGATCCAAGCAACGATTCCAACCATCATTTTTACAAATTAATCAATTACCTTTACATTTCTAGGTAGTTAATATAGCCACGACCTCAGCCACACAACACCCCAACATGGGTTCATAGCCAAAAAACGCACAAAACACATGACAGTTGGAAAAATTAACACAAAGCCACCTACCTTATACACCAACGAACGTAATACCCAAATGCCAACTCCAGAAACGCCCAAGAACGGCGTAGATATGACGAAGAACGAAACCCAATCAAACATAAATAACTTATGTTTGGATAATAATTGGTAAGCAACACTCTAGGAGAAGAGAGGGCTTACCCATGCAGTTCCAACGAGATCGTCCGAGGCAGAAACCGATTCCAGATGAACACCTGGAAGATCTTCAAAGGTTCAGCCTCCTCCCTTGGCTCCAAAATGGCTCAAATGCCTCTTCTGCCAAATGAGGAGGCTACTACCTGTTTTAAGCCGAAAAAACAAAGTACACGACATGTACTTCCCAAGTACATGGCGTGTACTCCCTTCATTTAACTGTTCATTTGGTGGCTTCCCACCAGCATTGCACTGTTCACTTGCCGACATGAGTACACAACTTGTACTTCTGAGTACACAGCGTGTACTGTCGACCAGATGGCGGCTGCTCCACCTCCTTACTATTTTGGCCCGCCAACTGACTACACGGTGTGTAAAGAACCACTACACGGTGTGTAGTCGGTTCTCTACACCCTTTGTCGCCGACATGGCTACATGCCCTGCGTACTCATCCCAACATGGACAGAAGTACACGACGTGTGGAAAAGTACACGGCGTGTAGTTCCAAAATTTTCCCCATTTTCCATATTTTTGTTAAAACTCTTAAGGAAAAGAGAAAAGATGAATCCTGTACCTCAAAGAGAAAAACCAGGTTCTTACACATTGCTTCCTTGATCACCCAATAGGTATTTTAAGATAGGAAAAACTTTATTTTAATATTTAATTTCAAAAGCCTTTTCATAGTTTTTGGTCCTCTAATTCTGAACTCTATAACATGATTCATTTTGAACTGATTAATAAAATCATTTTTATGATTTTAAAAAGATAATAAAACATGGAATCGATTTAGTATTATCAATGCTTAAGTGTGGGAAAATTTGATGTGGCCTTAAATTTACATGATTTTCCCATAATTTATTATTATTTTTTAATTATTTAATTAATTAGTTGTGTTTTTTTTGTAAATTAATTTCACTTTAATAATTTTAGTGTTAAATTTATCAATTTATCATTTTTTATTATTAATATTTTACTTTTAAATTTTGAATTCCTTATTTGGGTTCTAATTATTTTTCTATTAATTTTTCTTTCTTTTAATAGATTAACTTGTTTTTAATTAATTCGTCCCTAATAATTTATTTAAATCTTAAATTTAATATCTTATTTCAATTTGTAGATCTGTTTTCAATATATTTTATTTGTGCTTTTTTTGTTAATTTCATTCAGTTTATAATTTATTTTATTTAACTTTATGTTTTAATAATTTGGATGTTGATAATCCACCATCAGATTTGGGACACACCGTTGGAAACAAAATGGTGAATCTTGTACTTTTCTATTTTTTTATAACTCACTGTTAGGTCACCCAACATTGACTCATTTTTTCCTTTACCAAAATTTTCAGACTCACTGTTGGGGAGACCAATTGTGATTCATCCTTTGTTATTTTTTTTCAAATACCCAATTAGTGGTGACTCCAAAGAGTCACCGTTCCACCCTTGATTCCCTTATGAATGATGAGTCCCACTCAGCATTGGCTTCTCACCAATACCCCTGCCTTCCTTGACTCACCATTAGCTCATCCTTTGACTGTTCCACCCAATCCACTGGCACATCAGCAACTCTCCACTCACTGACTCACTGGTACCTCTTCACTCACCGATGCTTCCATTCTTCCATGATACACCGCGAATCTGATGGTTCCTCGACTCACTAGCACCACACCCATTCTTCAGCAAACCCCAACTCACCACTGAATCAACTTCACATTTTCACAGTGCCCCCACCTCATGCACCGTCACCCATACACACTACTACTTTCCCTCATACCATCATCTACTTCATCAATCGCCAAGCCCCTTGCTGTTAAACACCACATCCTCTATTCAGATATGAATCCATGTACTAATCTGATGCCTGATGCTACACTGATCTATACTAAATATGACACCACAGATAATAAACCAGTCAATGCTGGTGAGGAAGCAACATCGCCAATTGACAAAAATCAGAGCCCCTTATGTCCCAAGATCCACCAGTTTCAGCACTTTTAGAGATTGAACCACCCTCCATCGTCAGAGTAGGAGCGTGAGTTGCTGCCGCACTAGAGGAGTTGCGGCGTCGTTATCTATGAGACCTTTAGAACCACTAGTAGAGATGAGAGTTGCCGATGCTTCTCCAGGAAGAAACCTCCCCCCTACAGTGCAATTTTAACGAATGATATGGGGTGAGAAAAAATTAAAAATAATAATAAATGTAAATAAATAAATAAAAATAAAACCAAATAATAATAAAATAAAAAAGAAAAGTAATACAATAATGAAATAAAACATAAATATTAATAATTATAAATAATAATTAATGAAATTAATTTTAAAAATAAAATAATCTAATCAATTAAATAAATATTAAATAATAATATTAATAAATTAATCTAATTATAATAAAAATTTATTAAACTTAATAAATGAATTAAGAACTTTAATTATAATAATAATAAAATAAACTAAATAATTAAAAATTAATAAAATTAATAAAATTTAATACCTTAAATAATTATTAAATTAATTTTCTATTATAAAAATATTAACTTCAATAATAATAAATAAATAATTTAATAATTAAAAATTGTAATAATAAAATTAATTGACAAATTACTTAAATAAAATATAATATTAATAAGCTAATAAATTATTACGACAAAATTTTACCACTTTAATGATGTAATATTTAGATTAATCTACTAATAATAATTATTTAATTAAATAAGTTTATGTTTTAAACAATTTAATTACTATTTATTTTTTTTCTTTTAATTACATATACAAGCTAGAGTCAAAATCCCATCCAGGTTCATCCCAACCAATTTGCTGGAATTCAGTTAAAGAAGTTTTGATAAAGTCATGAGTGCTACATAGAAAAAACCCATGTGCTTGGTGATTTTGAGGAAGACCAACCTGAGTTGGTGGAAGGTTGTTGGTGACTAATAGAGAAGTAACAGAGGATTTAAATTAAAAATGAAAGAACATTAAAGGGGGATGGATTGACAAACTCATTCATGAAACTTACTCACAGACCACCAAGTGAAGAAGATTGAGATCAAGAGTTAGAGTGT
Organism: Viscum album; assembly: GCA_963277665.1. Taxonomy (NCBI): domain Eukaryota; kingdom Viridiplantae; phylum Streptophyta; class Magnoliopsida; order Santalales; family Viscaceae; genus Viscum; species Viscum album. Next base: position 1,422,483,178 of record OY728156.1, on the reverse strand, counting down.
AGGTGACCCAAGAGCATAATTTCAATACTTCATCATTAATTATAAGGGAATTTCTTCTTCTTTATTTTTCAAATCCAATACTCTATAACTGAATCATTTTCAATTTTAGTAATGAGTATAATAGTAGGCTAATTTTTGTTTAAGGGATTTCATCCTTCTGGTCTTTCTCTTATGTTCTTCACATCATACTTTAATAATGAATTCAAAATTGATCGGCAAGATCAATTTCGAATTCATTAATATTGTTTTATGAAATTTTTCTAGATTTAATTACTTTAAGATAAATTGGTGAGATTGATCTTGAATATTTTTCTTAAAATATTAAACATCAAATCTTGGGATAATCTCGTGAATTTTATCCATTGAATAATTTACAATTTTCATTACAGATTATGAAATTTGGAGTGGTTAACTCCATGATTTTATTTTCTGTGTGTTTGATCTTTTAGCGAGGAAGACCAAACCCATATTTATATGAGATTGAGAAATATTAATGTTCTTTTGAAGAAGATATCTTTATTAGAATAATAAAGTTAAAATTCCATGAGCATTTATACTTGATTACTTTCAACTTATACTTTTCCCCTGTTTACATGTAATGTTTCCCTTGTTAGTTTAAACAAATCCACAATTTTAATTAGTTTTTTAAAATTAAATAATTATTTTATCATTACTGTCTATTTCAAAATTTTTAAAAAGTAATTTTTTTAAAGAAAACCTACCCATTGTTTTCAAAAGTGGGTTATAGTTTTTAAAAATATTGGTCACTCTACATTCCTTTTGTGTTCGACCCTAATAGCCGCTATACTGTAGTAAGTAGGAAAACATTAATTTTTAAACCTTGACATTGTATTCAATAACAAACTGGTCAAGTTTTTGAAAAAAAAAACAATAGTCAAACCTCCTTTATTAGGGACTACTTGAACTAGATTGAACTTAGTACTATTAGAAATAGAATAGATGATACTGGTGTCTTGTAGCTTTATTAATTCCTCTCTCAAAACCTCTTCCATTTTGGGATTAAGTTTTCTTTGACACTCAACTCTAGGTTTGTGATATGGTTTCATATAAATCTTATGCATGCATAATGAAGGGATAATTTCTTTGATATCAACTATGGTCCAACATATGAAAAATTTATATTTTTTTAAGACATTTAATAATCTTTATTCTTGTTTATTTTCCTATTGAGAGGAAATGATGATTGGAAATGTGGAATTCTCACCAAAAAATGAATATTTAAGATGTGCATGAGGTGGTTTTAGCTCAAGAGTGGGTGGTTCTATACTCAAAGGAAGGATCTTGGTTCTAGGAGGACTAAGTTATTCAACATATCTCTCATAGGTAGTTTCAAATGTTGATAACTTTTTTAATTTCAAGACCATTTTTAGATTTCTCAACACTTCTATCCAAAGTGGACATCTCACTATCCAAAGTTTCCAGATTTGAGTTTAAAATATTTATCAAAGAAAAATCATCAAGTTGTCTTAATAAGATCTTCCTCTACCAAATAAAAATGTTCAAATTTTTTTTTGGAAGCATAATTAACCTCAAGTTCTCTAAAAAAGTTTTTAAGTTTCGAAGAAGAAGATACATTTCTAGCAGAGGAAGAAAATGGACAGTTGTCGAGTTCTGGAAAATTTTCCAGATTCTCTATTTTAATAGATTCTATAGCTTGTGAATTTTAATTTTCAACTTAAAAGTTTATTTCTTCATAAAAGGTTTGATTTTAAGATTCTTTAATATTTTCAATTGAGTTTTTGGCTTCTAAGGACTCTATCTCAGAGAAATTTTCTGAAAAAGTTGGTCCTTTGACATTTTTGAAAACATTGAATTATTTTTACTATTCTACAATTTTAAAAATAAGTTGACCCTTAGAAACATAAATAACATCTCCACCAGTAGACAAGAATGTATTACCCATAATGATGGGCACCTCTTGGTCACAATCCATATCAAGGACTAAGAAGTCAGTAGATAGAAACAACTTTCCTATACCTACAAGCAAGTCATCAACCCTTCCTATAAGACGTGTGAATGAGCGGTCAACCAACTGTAGGATGACTATGGTGGGAATAATATCACCAAATCTCAACTATTGGAATAATTATTATGAGATCAAGTTGATAATAGAACCTAATTCATAGAGGTAGTTAATTTGAATAGAATTTCTTAAGGTGCAGTGTATGACAAAACTACATGGGTCTCTAAGATTTGGAAGGACTTTCTTTTGGAGGACAACTCTGAAATCTTTAGTGAGGCTGTAGGATACAAATTATTAAAAATTATTTTTGTTTAAAATAATTTTTTAAAGAGATTTAAGATAATATGGAATTTTAATTAAGGCTTGGATGAAAGGAATGTTCACTTGAGGCTTGGTAAGACACTCAAGTAATTGAATAAGTTCATCCTTATTGTTACTTTTTGGTTTTAAATTTTCAGGTAAATAAATTGGTGGGGAAAAATTCTTAAAAATAGTAGGCATTTCCCTAACTTCTTCTACAGATTTATCTTTATTATTATTCTTTTTTATTTTTAGAAAAATATTCAGATTGATTTTCAGGTGGAAAATTGATTTTTTTAATTTTCTATACTTTTATCTTCATTTACAGATTGGGATTCTAGTTGATTTTGGTTTCTATAATAAAAAAGTATTTTATTTTGGGAATTGTTAAAGTCTTTTTCAGCTATAGTTTGAGTGTCGATCCTAATTCTAGTTACAAAATCTATAACATCCCACCTAGGGTTTAGTTTAACTGTACTAGGTAGCCTTCCTTTATCCCTAGTAGTCATATCTCTAGCTAGTTGTCCAAGTTATGTTTTTTATATTCTACATTCTAGAATCATTTTGAATTTTATCATAATTATATTGATGTTGTTTCTTAGTCAATTGAGTATTGAATTTTTCATCTTGAGAGTCAATTCTATTCAATATTTGACCAAGTTTTGAAAACATTTGACCCTTATAGTTTCCTTGTGAATTAGATGATTCTTCCCTTGGTTGATTTTGAAATTTTTTTGTAGGTTGGTTTTGGTACGTAGGGGAATTGGGTTGTTTAATTATTCCTTTCTTCATCCATGAGAGGTTGGGATTGTTCCTATATAATTGATTGTAATTATTTGAAAAAGGGTCATCCTTAGCATGAATCCTAGGACCATAATTAATAATGTTTAAGTTTTCTTATTTCTGGGATGGAATGTAAAACTTTGTGAAAAAAAATTCAGTGTTAATGAACATCCCACATTGAGAACATTGTTCCCTAAGTAACTGGTTTGTGTTTTGATTGACCAGTTGATTTATAGATTTTTTGGAATTCTAGTTCATTAAAGTTTGTAGTTGAATAGTGATTTCAGTAAGTTGATCTTGGGTGTCATTTCTAGTTCCAAAACCAATATTTGGATTTTTGTTTACTATATACCTTGTTGAATTTTTATGTTGAGAGTTCATGGAAAGTTTGTTGAAAATTTTTCTTAACTCTTCATCCATCTAATCATTTTAATTCACTGTAGAAGATTGATTAACAAGGTTTTAACCAGAGGAGGAAAACCCTTTATAGAAGGTATCCATGATAATATAGGATGCAAGTTGATGATGGGGACACTTCCTAAGTAGGTTCCTAAATCTATCGCAAGCCTCATGAAAGGCTTCCCCATCCTCTTGGTAAATTTTTTTGATTTTAGTTCTAAGTTCCCCTTTAAGTCTTTGGAAATAAGATTTCATGTTGAATGAGTTATACACTTGATCCCAATTTTCAAAGATGTTTTTATCCAAACTCAAGAACCAATTATTAGAATTCCCTTTAAGTCAAAATAGAAACACTCTCATTATAAGATCAATATTAGTGATTATTAACAGTGTCCATTATTACACAATGTTTTAGAAATCTCTAATAAAGGATAAAGAGTCCCCATTAGAGAGTCTATTGAATGCTGGAATCAGTGACAAGTGAGACTATTTAAATTAATAATTTCAGGCTCTAGGAGATAATCTAATGGAACATGGGTTGCTTGGTACTTGAGGAAGTTGGAACTCCCTCATCCTAGGCCTCTTTATTTCCTATAAGAGTTCATGTTGAAAATGTGGTTGATTATTAACAGGAACTCTTTCTCTTAGATTTTTCATTTTAGTTTTATTTTTCTTTGTTAGAGTAGTTAAATATTTTTCAATTTCTTAGTTCAAATTCTCTAATCTATCAATAGGTGATATAGTGTTCATGAAATTGGTAATAATAGGTGAAATATAGCACAAAAAAGTGATAAGAAAGCATTAAAAGTACAATGAAAGTAAACTAAAAGTAATAGAAAAAGTAACTATATAGAAACAGGTATCACTTGATAGAACAAAATTTTTTTAACAGTTTTCAATTTTTTCAATTTTTTTTTGAAATTTTTTATATGTGATTTTTTTTATTTTTTTTAAAAAAGTGGTCACTCAAGTATTTCCCCAGCAATAGCACCAAAAACTTGACCCATATGTTGTTGTATACAATTTTAAAGTTTAAAATTTTATGTTTTCATACTTACTACTATATAGCAGCTAGTAGGGTCGAACCCACAAGAAAGGTAGAGTGACCAATATTTTTCATAACTAAACCCCGCTGCTGGAAATAGTAGGTGAGTTTTATTTTTTATTTTCACTTTTTTAAATTTTGATATAAAAAATAATTATGAAATAATGATTTATTTTTAAATAATTAATTGAAATTGGAAATATATCTAAACTAAGAAGGGAAACAGTACATGTAAACAACAGAAAATTATGAGTTGAAACTAATCAAGTAGAAATTCCTGGGGAATTTAACCCAACTAGTATAATAGTGATATCTCCTTCACATGAATATTATTATTTCACAAGATCAGAAAAATATTGGTTTGATCTTCCGTGTCAAAAGATCAAACACACAGAAAATGAAATCGTGGAGTTCACCACTCAAAATTTCATAAATTTTAATAAAAATCTTAAGATATTTAAGGGATAGAATTCACTAGATTATCCCAAGATTTGATGTTTAATATTTTATGAGTAATATTCAAGATCAATCTCAATGATTGATCTTGAAGTAATGAAATTTGGAAAATTTTCATGAAACAATATTAATGAATTCAAAATTGATCGTGCAGATCAATTTTGAATTCGTTATTAAAAATTATGATGTGAAGAATAGAAGAGAAAGACTAGCGAGTTAAAATCCCTTTAACAAAAACCCTACTATTATACACATTACCAAAATTTAAAATGATTAAATTATAAATCATTGGATTTGAAAAAGAAAGGATAAGAAATCCCCCTATAGCGAGTCATGAAGTGATGATATTATACTCTAGGGCCTCCTACTCTCCAACTCCTCATCTCCACCTTCTACTCCTGGTGGTCTATGAGGAAGTTTTTGTGAATGAGTTCTATCAATCCACCCCCCTTTACTACAACTGCCTTTTCAATTTAAATCCTCCATTACTTCTCTATTAGTCACCAAAAACCTTCCACTGACTTAGGTTGGTCTTCCTCCAAATCACTGAACACATGTGTTTTCTTCTATCCAAGACTCGTGACTTTATCAAAACTTCTCTAACTGAATACCAGACAATTATATGGGATAAAACTAGATGGTATTTTAGCTCCATCTTATATCTGCAATTAAAAGACAAAGAGAAGTAAAATTTAATTACATTTTTTAAAATAAAAGCTTATTTAATTAATTAATTATTATTACTAGATTAATGTAAATATAAGATCATTAAACTTTTAAAAAATTTCTGTTAAAATTTATTATCTTATAAATATTTTATTTTATTTATGTAATTTATAGATTAATTTTATTATATTAATTTTTTAATTATTAAATTATTTATTTATTATTATTAAAGTTAATATTTTTATAAATAGATAATTACTTTAATAATTATTTAAGGGATTAAATGTTATTAAATTAATTAATTTTTTAATTATTTATTTTATTTAATTATTATTATAATTAAAGTTCATAATTTATTTATTGAGTTTAAAAAATTATTATTATAATGAGATTAATTTATTAAGATTATTATTTTATATTTATTTAATTGATTAGATTATTTTATTTTAAAAAATAATTTCATTAATTATTAATTATTATTATTAATATCTTAGTTTTATTTAATTATTTTATTGCTTTTATTTTTTATTTTATTATTATTATTTGGTTTTATTTTAATTAATTAATTAATTTTTTATTATTTTTTATTTTTTCTCCCCCCTCTCATCTATTGGAACTATGCCATATGGGGGAGGGTTTTTCCTGGAGAAGCCTCGTCAACACTAATCTCCATTGGTGGCACTGAAGGTCCGGTAGATGGCGATGATGTGACTACTCCAATGCAGTTTCGATTCACACTCCTCCTCCAATGATGGCATGGGGTATAATATCTAATAGTGGTGACACTAGTGGATCCAGAGATAATAGGGGTTTGTATCGGCCTCAATTGGCGGCGCTGGTTCCTCATCCGCAGTGGCTGGTTCCTCATCTGTGGTGGTGGCTTTGGTATAGTTCAGTATAACGACAAGCATCAAATTGGTCCATGACCTCATATCTGAATAGAGGAGGAAGCATCCAATTATAAGGAGCTTGGTGGTTGATGAAGGTGGTGATAATATCAGGGAAAAGGGTAGTGTGTGTGGGTGGTAGTGCATGAGGTGAGGGAAATTTGAAAATGTAAAGTTGATACCGTGGTGAGTCTGGGTTTGTTGAAGAGTAGGTGTGACACCAGTGAGTCGAGGCAGCATTAGATTGGGGGTGTCTCATGGAGCATCAATGAATGGAGAGGTACTGGTGTGTTGATGAGTGGAGAGCTGCTGTTGTGGTGATGGATTGGGTGGAACAATGAAGAGTAGAGCGAACAGTGAGTCGCGAAAGGCAGTGGTAGCAGTGAGAAGCCAACATTGGGTGGGAATCACCATTGAGAAGGGAGTCAAGGGTGGAATAGTGACTCCTTAGAGTCACCGCTGGATGAGTATTTGAAAAAAATAACAAAGGGTGAATCACTGTTTGGTTTCTCAATGGTGAGTCAAAAAAATTTGGTAAAGGAAAAGTGAGTCACCATTGGGTGATGACCCAATGCTGAGTCATAAAAAATGGAAAAGTATATGAGTCACCGTTGGGTTTCCAATGGTGAGTCCCAAATTTGATGGTTGCTTATATGCATCCAAATTAATAAAACAGAAAGTTGAATAAAATAAATTATAAACTAAATGAAATTGACAAACATCAAAAATAAAATAAATTGAAAAAGGATCTATAAATTGAAATAAGATATTAAATTTAATAGTTAAATTAATTATTAAGGATGAAATAATTAAAAAAAGTTAATCTATTAAAAGAAATAAAAATTAAAAGAAAATAAGTAGAACAAAAATTAGAAATTTAAAAGTTAAAATTAAAAGGCTAATAATAAAAAATGATAAATTGATAAATTTAACACTGAAATTATTAAAGTGAAATTATTTAATAAAAATAAAAAAAATAATTAATTAAATAACTAAAAACATTAATAAATGATGTGTAAAATCATGTAAATTTTAGTCTACATTAGAAGATTAATTATGGTTATATGGTCCTGGAAATTGGTCTTAAGGATGATAAATTGTGTCAAACCATTAGATAATACGGAGCAACAATTTTCAAAACAATACTTTTGAATGTTTTGAGTTAGGAAATTGTAATATTAGAAACTTCAGTGAGAAAAATTTATGATTTATAACAAAAAAGGGTGTCCTGAAGCTCAATCACCTAGATTTTAGAAGTTTTGAGAGTTTTATAGTCATAAATTTTAATAATGTGTCATTCAATTAAAATGGAAGGACACCCAAATTATGGAATATATGACTCATAAACATGGATATTTATGGTACTACACTAGTTTTTTCTCATAATGATTCAATTTAATTTGAAACATTAATTGATTATTAAATAAGGAAAGAATGTTTTTACTTATTGAATAAAATATTTTAGGTGTTCTAAGTGTTTTTTAGATGGAAAGATATGGTTTGAAAGATACTATAAATAAAAATAAGTGTTTAAGTTCTGATAAAGGCTATGAATGTAGAATAAAGGGATTCAAAGACTTTTGTATAATAAAACTAATTATGTTTGAAAGTAATATACCCAAAACAACCAAGTAGAATGGTGTTGAAGAGAGGATGAATCAAACATTTACAGATAATACACATATCATTAGATTACATTCTATAATTTAAAGGAGATTTTGGTGGAAGTAATCTATTATGCATCATACCTTCTTAATAGGAGTCCTTATTCACCATTGGTGTAGAAGATTATATAGAATCCATGTATTAATATACTATATAAGTTGATTACCATAATGTTTTCAAAAGTATTTCTTATGTCCATGTGGATTCCAAGGATTGAAAAAAACTTGTAGCTAAGTCCCGTACATGTTTCTTTGTGGGATATAGTGATGAAAAATTTGGATTCTCGCTATGGGATGACGATAATAGAATGATAATACTATGCTAGAATGTTTTATTCAATAACAAGTTATTATAGAAATAACATAAATTGGTGGAAAAGGATTTCAAGAATAAATAATCAACAAATCAAATCTAAGTTAATACGAATGGAATTTATGGAATGAGAAAAATTATATAAAGTTCATAGGGGAATTGAAAGTCTAGAGTTTAGTCCAATAGAAGATTTACCAAAATGATATAGGTATACTAAATCTTGAGGTAGAGTTCCAAAAGGTGAAGTTTTGGGAGTTATTATTATGAAAAAATAAGTATAATGGGTTGAATTTCAGTGGTCTGCCAGAGTCAGGTGAATAGTTCATAGGTTTGGAGTTGACTTGTGTTAATTTATTCTAATAGATGGAGGAGAACTTAATATCCTAGAAGAAGAGTCTAGTGTTAATGTTTCTAGAAAGTGTGAGTTATCTATGAGAGATCAGATGGATTTATTGGATAGAAAAACTATGAGTTAACTAAACTACCATAGGGTAAAAAAGTGTTTCAAAACAAATGGATCTTCCATTTGAAAGAAGAAACTGATAATAGGAAGAGGTATAAGGCAAGGCTCATTGTAAAAGGATTCCAAAAGAAATAAAGAGTTTAATTCCACCCAAACATTTCTTTGTTAGTTAGAGATACTACCATTTTGATAGAGATGAGTTTGGTTTCTTATGAATATTTTCACCTAGGGTAGATGGATTAAAATATATCACTCAACCATGGTTATTTGGGGGAGGAAATTTATATAAAGAAACCATATGGTTTCATGGACAAGTAAAATAGGGAATTAATATTTAATCTATAGAGAATTCTATACAACTTTAGGTTCTATGGAAATGAAAAAATAAGTTTAATGCATTCATGGAAACCAAATGTTTCATGTAGATCAACTTGGATAACTATTTCTATTAGAAGGTATTTAAGGATGATGACTTTATAATCTTACTCTTTTACTTGGGTGACATGCTTCTAGTAGGTCTTAAAAATATGCACATTTTTTAGGTAAAAAATGATTTTATTAGAAGATTGAATATGAAATATCTCATAAAGGATACAAAAATCTGTGAATATGGGTTGAGAGTGATAGGAATTCTAAAAGTTTTGTTTTGTCTCATAAATATTATATTTGGAAGCACATATAGAGATTCAGAATGCCTAGATGTAAACTAGTTTCAACCCCATTGGATAGTCACTTAAAATTATCCAAAGAGGAAGAAATGAAAACTTAATATGAGGTTAAGTATATGGAAAAGGTTTCATTTTCATTAATGGTAGGGAGTTTTATGCATTCTATGGTATGTATAAGGTTTGAAATTACATTTGTAGTGGGGGTTGTTATCCAATTCAGGGAGAATCCAAGGATAGAACACTAAGAAGCCATGAAGTGGATCCTCTATTATCTCAAAAGACAAGAAAATATAACCATGTGCTTTAGGACAAATAATCCATTTCATGGTTATGTGGATGTATACTTTATATGGGATGAAAACACATGGAATCAAACTAAAATCTATATATTCACATTTAAATGAACACCAATTTTCTAGATATTAATGTTGTAGTTAGTGGTAGAACTATCATCAATAGAAGTTGAATATGTGTCCATCATGGAATCATTAAAGAGTTTATATGGATCAAATATTTATTGTAGGATAATTAAATAATTAAGGGGAGTGGATTTACCTACTATTATTTACAGAGTGAAATTCATTTGGATAAGAATTCTATGGTTCACTCATAGAAAAATACATTGAACTGACATATAATTTCATTTAAAAGATATTGGAGGAAATATTACTAGAGTCATAAAAGATGGTAGGAAGAAAAATTCTGGCTAACATGATCACCATGGTTCTATTTTAGGAAATTATGAGGCAACATTATGCCTTAATAAGATTGGGGTAATTAAATAGTGGTAGTGACCTTTTTATTTCTATGAAAGTTGTAAAATTAAGAATTTTTTCCTAAGTATCTGTGCTTCTTGTGGATTTTTCCTTAAAATAGTTTCTACGTGAATTATTTTTAGTAAATTTGAAGTTTTTTCAACTTTTTATTCATATGACCAGAAGGAAGAATTTTGGAAGTTATGATTTGACCTGATGATGGTAGTGGCAGAGGGAGTCTAACGGAGGTAATGATCTAAATATTTTGTTCTAAAAGGGTTTGTAGTTGTTAGTTGTCTGGTAGATAATTGAATGGACGTTATAGAATATGTAAGGGTTTTTTTGATGGTAGTTACATTGGGTTTTTTCCTCATGATACAATAGAAAAGTAATTATTTAAGGTTATTCAAATTATTACATAAGAGTAACTTTCACTTATACTAGATATTTGCGGTTAGGGAAGAGGAATATACCAAAGAATGGTGGTGGCTTAGAAAAATGGTGGTTTAACCCAAATATAGTTGGACAATGGAATTATTTAATCATCTAGACCTCACTATAAAGGTGGGGTGGGACCATTGCACCCAAGTTTTGTAATATTTAGTAATCTAGTTGGTTAGATTGTCTGCAATGGTTGTAATCTTGTAACTTTCAATTCATGGAATTGTAAAAAAGTGTTTTTCTTTGGATATGGTACTTATTATCAAAACCATGTAAATAATTATGTTTATTTCTCACATTATTATTTTTTGATTGATTTTTTTCCTTGAATTTTTTTGAATATGGAAAGAGTGTTGACTAAGTGAAATAATTTTGGGTTCTTTTAATTCCTATGTTCTGCTACATTGGATTCATGGGGTTCTCCTGGTTTAGTAAGTATTTAGTTCTTTATTTCCTCCTTTTTTATAGGTTTAACTTTAGGTGATTGGTGGTCAGAGAATCCTAATAGTATTTTTATGATCATTTATTTTGTTGAAACTTAACCAAGATGAGAATTTTCCTCTCATATGATGAGTATGAAATCTGGCCCCTTGATTATGATAGACCAAGGAAGTGTAAAATCATGCCCAGATAAGGCATATGATATGTTTATGTATTTGGTTAAGGGGAATTTAATGTGATTATCCATAAAATTGAATAATATGTGATTTATTCGTTATCCTAGTCAGTCTATACTCCAAAAAATGAGAATATATAAGGAAACAATATGTGAATGATGTAACCCATGCTCGTTGGTGACTCAATGTCATAGAAAAATGGGATCGTATGAAAATTCATGCTTTCTTAGGATTTATCTAGTAGACATAGGTGTAGAGATATATGTGTTTGTTGAAGATCATGCCTGATCACTTTGTAGCATGAGTAGAAATGATGCTTTTCTATATGATTCTCTTTGCTTTCATTTATGGATTTAAAAATTCATATTTTTTATCAATGCTATAAATAACTGCGGAGTCACACTTTGTGGTTTACTGACTGGGGATTGAGTTTGATTAAGACAGCTACTAAAATATGTTTTAAAATTTTCAAAAATGGAGTTTTGGATGGATATTCACAGTGTATTTCATATTATGTGATACAAAATGATGTTGATGACATATTTCCAAAATTATTTAAGAATCTATCAATTTTTTTTTGATATGGTTTCAAAAATAATTGTATATGATGAAATATAAGGTGAAATAACACTATGGCTATAAGGATTTAGTTTAAGTGAGAGATTGAAGGATATATTCCTTAAATACTGAAACATATATGATGTGTTTATGCTATATAATATTGTATAATTTGTTAATGTCATGTGACATGAAATATAGATTTCATGCCACTACCCAACCACTCATATTATATGATTATAATGAATCAAATACTAGTGTTGTGAGTAAAATAATATGGTATAAATCAATCTAACATAATTCAATTCAGTGTCATGAATATGTTAACATGTTAATGTATGAATCATTACCCATGTCAGCTATAATTAACACCAAAGTTTCATTAGATAAAATGTATGAGAGATTTCTTGGTTGAAGGTTACAATTCTTGTAACTATATTTCCATTTACTTATACATTATAAATGTATGAATTAATTAACATGTACTTGATAATCTCCCCAAATTTCTATAAAATGAGGTTGAGGTATTAGGATTGGTGGTCTGATTCATGTGATCCATTCCCAAGATCTCTCTATTGATTATCCTTACAAATCTCTCTTCATTCATTCTCCCTTTTCTATCACGAGGCTTGAAAGATTCAATAAATTCATATATTTCACAAGTAATTTCAATGGTTTTAATCCCATTATTTTTTTTCATTTAATGAGTAATTATCACATATTTATATTATTAGAATATTTTGTTCTTTAGTGTGAAAATATATGAAAACTTATTTTTTAATTATTTTATATATATTTAGAATTACTAGAATAAACCTTAAATTTAATATATATATATTTGATGATTATTTTAGGTGACTAAATTGTATTTTAAATAAATCAAATAAGATATATTAATTTTAGAATTTCTATAGATGATTGACTGTGATAGGAAATTTCAGAAAGTCCTCGATCAACCGCATATTAAAACTACCATGACATCGCTTGTCTGTCATGATTTCAATTCATTAACCACAAGAAGATATCAAATTGACTATGTAGATATCTAACAAAAAAATAAATCCAAGTGACTGCATGGTTGATTCATCACTTTCAAGAATAGAGACCATCGATTTATCTTTTCTATATTGACTGTATGTCTGTCCGATTTTCTGCATGAAGAATTTTACATATGGTAACTTTTTTTCATCTGGTTAGTTGAAAATCATATTTAATCCATTTATTTGATATTAATAAAGTCAATATACATTTATCACTACCTATGTAGAGGTTATAGGAATGTTTCAAGTTCTATGTAAAAGTAGTGTGCACATTCCATAGGTTGTGAAAGGGTAACTTCTATAGGCGAGCACTACATAAGGTTACCTTTATAGATTTTACAACTACATAAAGATCATAAAAACCAAGAAATAGAAGCATGCATCTATATAAGGGTATTACCATGGTTTTAAGCTATATAAAGGTATTACATGGCGAATTCATATGCACTTCAAGATAAATTTTTACACTTCTACATAAGCAATTACACAACTAATAGGAGGATTCCACATAGACCAAATATTGAAAATATATCAATAACAAACAAAGTAAAAATTTAATAAGAATAAAATTTTAATGAATAAGGAATATCAAGGAAATAGAAAATAAGATGAATTCTAAATGTGAAGATCTTAGAGGGTTTGACCAATTGGAAAGGAAAGTTTATTTTAATATTTGAAGAAGGAGCCTGCTGCCTATAAATAAAATAGGTCATGAAACTGTGATGGGATTAACCACTATACAGAGAAATTAGGCATAGGTTATATTTTTTTATTTCACTTATGTAGTTTAATTCCTTTTATTCTATTACTCACACTTTCATATTTTAATAAATTTCTATCATTTTATCTCCCCATTATCCACTATGAACCCTTATGCTCATAAATATGAGTAACTAAACCAAGGAATCTTATATGGAATTAATGTAGTTATGAAATTGACTCATTTCACATTTATGTTTAATATTTAATATTTTTTTAGATATAGTTCAAGGGTGATCTATAGAGGGGTCTTTAGTTTCACCCAAGGTTTATCTTTATTTTCTACAATCTCCCCTTTCAATCAATGAGGTGAGTGTATAGGGTACACGATGAGTGTACTATATACTCATAACCATAAAATAAGAGGCTTTTCCAACTTGGTAGTGTGTCTTCAATAATAAAATATGATATTGATAATAAGAAAATGAAGGTTCACTATGGGAGGTCATTCTGGGAGAATCTCCTTACTTTCTAACATCATTCCATTTCATCACATCTGCATGTTTATATATTTTTTTCATTCCACAAATAAAACCCCCAAATTTAATCTCTTTAATAAAATATAAAACTTAAAAATAAAATAAATGGATTAGGATAGTTGATGTTAACTTCAAATATCTTTAAGTGAGACAAAACTGTTTATTCATTGTGTTTCATTAGGAAATTAAATTATAGCTTTATAAGTTCCATAAAATAGGTGTTCTAAAACATGGATCCATTATTGGGGAGCCAAGGGGTTTTCACTAACTATTTATTTTTCTGGTTTTAAATATTTAATTAAAAAATAAATGTAAAAATTGAAAAAAGTAGTTTCTCCCATGGAATATAGTGTTGATTTATTTACTAAAAAGGTAAGGATTGTTTGAATGAAAATTTTATTTGAGGAGGAATTCATGGAGGTTATCTAGGTCCTTAAATCGGCTCTCAAGTACCCAGTGTTGATAGCTTTGGATTGAGAATTATCAAAGATTCAGGAGTACTTCCCATTATTCTATTAATAAATAATCAAAGCACAAAATCCTCTCTCTTATTACCTCCTAATTTTTATGTTTAAATTATAGAGGTTGAGGCCATTATTAGTGACCATCCCTAAACCAACCAACTCAATAGAAAGATTGAAACATTCCATAAAGATCTATAGGAGAGTGATGAAAAATACATTCTTTCTGATATACATATGAGAGATCAAAAAGATGAGGATGAATTTCAGATTGGGTTTACAAGTATTCAATTGCAACATGATCTTATCATCTTTGAAAAAAATCAACAACACTATATATTTATCTGTATTTGAAATAATAAACTACCAAAATGGTGGAATTTGAAGAAATACTGAATGATCTTGACTACCTACATGAATATATGACAACCCTAATCATGAGTCACTTTCCAATTAAGAAAAACTTAAAGATGAAACAACTGTGGTATTTATTCCTTAAACTCAATTACCATTGATTTTTTTGAAAATTAATTTAACATTAACTCCATTTTTTTTAATTTTATAGATTTAGATAACTCATTTTTCTTCTTGGATGATGAGTAATGAAAAAAGAAAATAACATTTTGAGGAACACATAGAGCTCCCAGAACCTATTGAATATTTATTAGAGGAAGTGTAAGAGGATATATCATTGTATTTTCCTGAATAAACCAAGTAATGAGATACATATTTAGAAGAGGAATATTTTGGTATAAATTTTTCATGTTTTTTTGATATTTAAATGGAATTATTCACCATCTTTACCTTTGATAATTATATTTATGAAGAAAAATGTTAGTAGGCCTGAGTGTTAAGGAAGATGATGTAAAAGTTAAAACTATAGAGGTGGAAGACCCATTTTTTATCCTACCCCACCATATAATTTATACCTGATATATATGGGGATGGATTTGATATACTCTATGCAGGGGGACCCCAAAAATAATTGTGATGAAAAGAAATACGGAAATAACAATATGTGGTGATTCAAATCAAATAAACTAAACCCATAATCAGAACATGGATAATGGCTAGTACTACCCATCTGGGGGAAGTCCAAACATAGGTCCCACTTGGGGTTTAATCTAAGAATTATATTTCCTTTCCCGTCCCTTTATATTTTTCATCTTTTTTATTTCTTGTTTCAATTATTTTTCATATGTTTTATTGTTTTTCCTATAGGTTTCTAGTATGTGAAACTTATAAGACTAACTCAAGGATTCATTTCCAATAAAACCATGTGGTATTTCTATTTTACAGTTTCTTAAATAGCTATAAACTCTTTTATACTTATGCTTAAAATTTATGGGGACAATGTTAGATAAGTTTGGGGAAGTGGTACATACCTATTTAGTACTTGCATGATTTATTTTTATTTTTTTAATTTTTAGTGTGTTTTCAAGAACCCTGAGTTTCATTGAAATTAGTGGATTAATTATGAATATCTATATGTTTTTGAAAAAAATACTTGATTTTAATTTATAAAAGTTTTAAATGGCTAGTGAAATAGTATTTTTTTCTTGACTTTAAATATGAGCATTTAATGAATTTTGATCAAATGTGAAACTGAATGTACACTAGTGATGTACTCAATGATTTTTCCCAAACTTGAGAGGTTTCTAAGATATTTTGAATTATTATTTATATTTATCATTTTCTTGAGTCTTGTGGCATGATATGAAATATAGAATTTTCCCCCTTATTCAAACCTTTTATATTTCATGAAATGTGTTAAAAATGATCACAAGACCATTTTGAAAAGACAAAAAATTTTTACATTGAACTTTCTCTTCAATCCTACTATTACATTTGAACATTTTATTATGTCCCCAGTTTCCATGAAAAACCTTTTTAGATAGCCACATTATAAGATAAAAATCCTTATCTGCCAGTAATAGAAATTAATTATATGAATACGATTAGGATTAAGTTTGGGGGAGGGAAAATTTTGGTTCTTTGAAAAATCTGTTGGACTATTTTTTGAGCTATAGTACATTATTTTCTACTGATATTTAAAAAGAGGAAAATAATGGGTGGATATGAGGATGACAAAAAATTTCATTCAAAGCTGATCTAGGAGTTCACCTGTACTTGAATATCAAACCTACCTCTCTTTTCCTAAAAAATATAACTCAGAAGAGAAATATAGATATGAATGCAAGATAAGACAATTCTAAAATATGAGAAGAGATAAGAAATATACAAATTGATTCTAAAATTATAATGTGTGTACTTACCAAAAAAATAAAAAGGAATTTGGAAGTCATCTATTTTCAACAGGGTAGTGAGGTAGGACCCATTATTGTGCTTAAACTCTTTCATGAATTTTAATTCACTTTAGAGTGGAGCTTCCTCATCCTGCCTAAAAAAATTTTATATCCAAAACCTACCAACCCTTGAGACTCAAAAATAACTAGGGTAAAATTACTCATGATTAACACACTTTTATTATTATGTGATGTGGGGTTTCTAGGAGGGAATCAATCCTATATAATTCATGTATGCGTTTTAGAATGAGAAAACCTTCAATTCAATTCCTCTGAGTAAATACATATCTAGGGTGGTAAACAAAAAATAAAAATGAGTAATAATAGGATATTGAATGAATTTATATTATTGATGAGGGGATAGAGATTTTAACTCCATTTATTAGTTGGGATAACTCTTTGGTTGTTTGAATTAAAAAGTGATGATATTATATCTTGAGAAATCTTGTTTGACTATGGTATAGGATGATTTACCAGAGTGAAATGTTTTAGTGTGGGGGAATTAAAAGAGTAAATAAATTAATAAATTTAAATTGGAATTTAAATTATTTTAATCCCACATATTTATAATTTAATGATTAATTATCACATATTTATATTATAGTAGTATTTTTGGCTTTACTATGAAAATGGAATAAAAAATGGTTTTTAGTTTTTTATCTATCTTTGGAACTGTTAGAGTAAATCCAACAAATTATAATTTATATTTTTATGATTGTTTTAGGTTACTGGATGTTATTTCAAAGAAGTCAAATAAGATATTAGAATTCTAGAATTATTGGAGATAATCATTCATGATTAGAAATTTCACTAATTTCTCCATGGAATACATGCTAAAACGACTATGCAGACACTTTTATGACAAGGGGTCAATGTATAGACTATAAGAAGGAATCAAATAAACCATTTAAATATTGAAAATGGGTGGATTAACCAAATGAATAAATACAGGTGACCACATGGTGAATCCATTTACCGTAAGAATAGAGTCTATTAATCATGCCATACTTGATCAAATGCTTAGTTGATCCATCAACAACATGGTTGATTCATAGACTGAATGATTGATCCATAGACCATAATAAAATAGTCTATAATCTATAACTTTATGTATTGAACACATTTCCATTTTATTTACTATATGTTGAATTCCTAATACAGTCACTTGTTTTTTATGCAATCAGTTGATCCTCAAATTCTATCCATTTAGTTGAGATGAATAAAGGTAATATAAAAGAAGAACTACCTATGTAAAGGTAAAAGGTGTGTTTAAAGTGTTTTTAAGGGTATAATGAACATGCCAACGGTTGTGTAAAGTTAACTTTTATAGGTGAGTTCTATGTAAGGGAACCTATACATATTTTCTTGCTATATAAAGGTCACTCAAACATATGGAAGGATAACATGTACATATGAAAGGGTTTTCTAATGGTTGAAAGTTTTGTAATGTTGTTACAAGTATGATTCATATAAACATCAAACTGAAGTTTTTGGTTGCCATATAAGAATTCATACAACCAATAGGATTATACCATGTTGATCAAATAATTCATAATATCTTGATCATAAGAAAAGAAAGTAAACCATAAAGAATAAGAAAAATGTAAAGAATAAGTAAAACCAAGGAAAAAGTAAAGAAGTTGAATTTCAAAAGAATGGATCCTAGAGGGTTTGAATGACTAAAAAATAAGGAAAGTTTGGATATTTGGAGAAGGAACCTACTACCTATAAATAAAATAGGTTATGTGACTATGAGGGAATCAACCACTACATGTATAAATTAGGATAATGTTATATAATTTTTCTTTACTAATATATTTTAATTTAATTTATTCTATAACTCTCTCTTTCACTTTTTAATAAAGTACCCTTGTTTTCTATCCCCATTATCCACTATGAACTCTTATGCTCATAACCATATGTAACTAACTCAAGGACTCTTCTAGGGGAGTAATCTAGTGCTGGACCCTATCTATTTCACATTTATTATAATAGCCTTGAACTCTCACTCCTAAATCCAGTGCTAAAAACATAAACATTACTTTTTTTGGGATTTTATACCAATGATGGAGCCCCAATTTCTGTTATCCAAAACATATAACATTAAAAAAAATATTAGATAACTTATATTATCAAGGACCTTTTAGGTTTAGAGTTTTAGAGAATTAGTACAAACTTTTAATATCATGGATACATAAACAACTGTTTCATAAATATGAACATCATATCACACTATACTAATCTTTTTATATTCCAAATTAGTCCATCATCATTATCCATACGAAATATTCATATAAATAATTAATCTAACATCATTATTGAAAACCAAGGGAAAATAAACTTAATAATGTTGGGATCAGATGCTCAGTAAGGATAAACATAAACATTAATAATTGAATTCCATCAGTGAGATTAATACGACCATAAGGGTATGATGACATAATCAAATTACATGAGTATAACATAAGATAACTCATACCTTGATCATAAATCAAGAAAACATGAAATAAATATTTAACAATTGAAAGATTCATTAGAATAAATAATCATGAGCCATGTGATATCAATCTTGATCAATGGACACATTTATAACCCATAACGACATAACAAAAATTGTGTTGGTATCTTGGGGTATTATCTTCATAGAACCCATACAGAACCATTGAAATTAGAATAACCATACAACAAATGTCCAATATAATTCAATGGAGTGCATAATAATTACCTAATTAATTGTAGTTTTATTTGGGTTCACTGATCATATAATCTATATCAGGCTCACCCAGTGCTATCTGGGCACACCAATCATATATAATTTCTAGGAACCACAATATAAATAAGGCACATAGAGCTTACATTTCATCATAAAACTAAAAAAATATATTATTATTTTCAAAACTTGATTAACCCATGTAAAATAAATAGATTCCATGATAATATCTTTGAAATATTATTAACCCTTGGAAATGAAACATGTTCCTAGACAAATTCTGTGAAACATGATTAACTCGTAAAAGAAAAGAGTTCATTGAAAATATCTTTTAAAAAATATTAATACATCTAGAGAAGGAATATTAATGGAATCATTAAAAAATATACCCATTTTATCATAATTAAGGACAAAGGTTTTTATTATTGATGAATGAAAATATCATTAAAAGACCGTTAAAACATTTTTTGAGGAATATAAACTTTTCATTTTGAAAGTTACATTTTAAAAATAAAAATTCACAAAATATTATGAAAATAATTTTATTTGAAAACAAACTTGGGAAAATATAATGAAAAATTCAATGAAAATAATGGACATGATGATGGTATAATCCATTCATTTCATAAAATTTAAAAATAAACATTATTTTCAAAACATTTTGAAAAAGGGATTCAAAAGTGGCCCATTTGGAAAACATCAGAAAATTCCCTATTGAAAGCTTTTAAAACAAGATAAAAGATCATGTAAAACAGATTTAGAAAATAATTTTTTTAGAAAATAATTTTTTTGAAAACATTTTAGAAAACATGGATATCGAATAGAAAGATACCCATTCTAAAAGAAAATACAGATATTTATCAATTAAAAATGACTTTGATGATGTCTCTTAAATAAATAAGGTAGGAAATGAAAATTAAAAATGTAAACCAAATTAATAACTAGAGGAGAATAAAATATATTTTCTTGCAAATATTATATCACATTATTTCCTCTAAAATTACCTTGAACATAAAAAATCTTAAAATAAAGGAGATTCCAACATAAATCCTTTTCCACTTTGGCAACGCTTCAATCATATCCCCATAAAAGAATAACTTCAAATTAAACATTAAATACAAATAATATAAATGCATTCATTATAGAACATTTCAAATGTGCATTATACACACCTCATAAAATAATAAATGTGTGTAACATTACAATATGTATCAATGAAGGGAAATTGAGACGAAGTCCCTTACAACTTTGGTAATCGTTGGATCGAAACACCATAAAAGGGATAAACATACTTGGATGTGTAAATAAAAATAATTTTAATTAAAATAATACTAAAATACATTAATTTAAAGTATATACATCACAAAAAATAAGTGGTGAATATAGAATATATCTCATAGAAATAAAAGTGAGATGAGAAAACTCTTACCCTGAGCCCAGAAGTTCCATGTGTGTCCTTTAACTCCTTTATAATAAGATTATATATATTATTTTTTTATTAACGACCATTTTAAGGTTTTATACCTTATATAAAAACCATTTATTTAATTTCTTTTTAATTAAATATTAAAATATGTAATCAGTTAAGTCCACAATGACTATTTTGAGGACGTTTGGTTCATTATTTCAAAATAGCTTTGATGTGTCGATCATGGTCAAAGAGGTAATTATTTCATAATATACAGAATAATAATCATGAAATATTGATCATATTTATTCATAAATTATACTTTTAAAACCAATCATGAAATATGGTTATGAAAAATGAACAACATTACAATCAAGGTGACAGTTGGCCGTACGTACACATGAGTAACATTTCTATTTTTCTACGATCATTATGTAAAGAACATAAGTATTATTTTATCTTTATATAATTTAAATAATATCATTTAAAAGATATTATTTATTTAAATATTCTGATATATATATATCATCTATGTTTTGTGGTAATGAAAAAAAGAGCCACATCGCTTCCTTAATGTGGTAGTATACATGTATGCACGAACGACGTTGTCATTTTTTAGTTTAAGAAATAAAATGATATATTATTTTTTAAAGATGATAAATATGTAATTAATATAATAAATATTTCATTTTTATCACATATATTCATTAACTTTTTATTTATTAATTTCCATGTAAAGTGTTAGTGAAAAACTAATCACATCACTTCGTGAGGTGGTAGTCCGCCTTAGACACGAGGGATGTTATCGTATACCCCACAAAATGGAAAGTAAAAAAGGTATATATGTTATCATATTTAAATAAGTATAAATATTTTTAAAATATAATATATATTTTTTAATTAATCATTATATCAAGATGTGATAGGAAATTATGAAAAATGAATGATATCGGTTCATGATGTGGTAATATACTGTACACATGAATAATGATTTTGTATCCTATTTAATGGAAGAGGATATGAATTTAGGTAGTTAAAATGGGGAGCGGGATCCCCATTGGGTCGGGGCTAACCCTAACGCTGCATGTGGCGGTTCCGGGTCCTCCTTCAGAGGTCGAGATCGCAGGGCCGACGGTGCCCTCCCTATCCTATCTCCCAGAGCTACCAAAGACCTCTGTTCCTCCTTCCTTCTCACTCTCGCTTCTTCTAGAGGTTTAGGCTATCAGGATCTCTCCGAAGGCGTCAGAATCACTTAATGGATCCCCTGCATTCTCATTGTCACATTTTGAATTCCATGAAGCTGCGGTGGTGCATTTACGTACCTTGGTTGCAAAATTCAGTCCGGATCGCCCCCAGTGGGTATCCTTAAAAGGTATGTGAATTGCTCTTGGGGGTTGCAGAATGTTGCGGCTATTAGAGTTCTCGACCGCTACTATTTCGGTATTCATCTCCAATCTCTTGAGGACTTTTCCCAGGCTTGGTCATGTGAGTCTTGGAGTTGTGAAAACTGGACTTGCCTTATGTTCCAGTGGACGGTTGATTTTCATAGGGGAAGTGATTTCAAACGTTCGGCCTTGTGAATTCGCCTCCCTAGACTACCTCTACCTTTTCAGAACCCAGGTGTTTTAAAGGTTATCGATAATCATCTTAGATTCTTCTTATGCACTAATGATTCCACCGCTGGTGTGTTGCATCCCTGATATGCATGTCTTTATATCGAAATGGATGTGTCAAGAGATCTTTCTCATCTTATTTGGATCTCTATGGGTGGTGAGGATGGATTCTAGAAACAAATCAACTATGAAGAGGTTGTGGGTTTTTGTTTGAACTGCTTTTGTCAAGGACACTCGAGGACCAGATGCCAAAGACATGGGGGTCATTGTCGAAGAGGTTCCCCCCCCAGCTTCTCAGGTGGATGAGCCTCCCTCTATGATCGAGGAACCAGTTCGGCCTCCCTCTGTGTAGATGCCGAATCTGTCCTCCTCTCATGCCCCAGTTCGGGTGTTTCCTGGCTCTCCAAGTGCCCTGTTGAAGGCTACTCAGACTGTGGTTCTGCCTGACAAAGGGGAGCTGAGGGTTTCCATTGACCCGACCTCTCCCTATCTTAACAAGGATATGCATGAGTCAATTTCTGGTATTGGTCAGGTAATGCCCTCTTTGGTGCCTGCAGTTGTGGTTCCGGCGGAGAAGGAAACTTGTAGATCTCCTGTGAAGAAGGGAAAACAAGTGGTGATGGATGAGGACAGATTCACTCTATATCAAGTAAGGAAGGAAAAAATGCACAAGGAATACTCCCCCCAAGTTGGGAAGTCTGGGTCTATAGTAGGGAGTCTTTCTTACCCTCCCAATCACATAGAATATACTGCAGGTATTGAAATGCCCAATGCTTTACCCCTCTTGGGTGGTGGTTCTTCCACTCATCGATCATGTTCTGGTAACGAGGTGCATCCAACTTTATGCAACCTTATATTGACTATTACCAATTATTATCACCTATCACCAAGGGTATGGGCCAAGAATATGGCACTTAAGGACTCATGGAATCGAATTTACACGAGAAGTCGTGTTAGAAAGTGTTCCAAATGAAGTTTTTATGCTACCTTTCTCTGAATTCGTGCCAGTTTGTTATTTCTCCTGGTTATTTTGTTATGGTTTTTCTATATGGAAGCCTTAATTAATTCTACAAGGATCTTCATCTGATGTGGTATCAGAGCAGGAAGCATCCACCCATGCACAACCATTCAAATTTGGACGTTTGAGAGGGTATGGCTCTTTCCATCGGTTCCGGGCCTGTGCAACCCTGTATAGGATAGCTTGCAGTGCGGCAATACGGTGGTGGAGGTTTGTTTTAATGATGTAGGTGTTGGGGAAAGGAATATCTAAAGATTATTTATTGGAATGTCTTCTACCTTTTAATTGTGTTACTTGGTTGTAATAGTTTGGGTCCACACTTACCTTTAAAAGTGTCATTTGAAAATTAAAAAAAATATGGATTGGATTGGATTGAGATGAATTTAGGTTATGATATTAACATAATAAAATATAAGTATATTTTAGATAATGGTGTTATTATATAATCATAATTTAATAATATTTTAAGGAGGTGGAATAAGAAATAAAATAAATATGCTCAATTAAGCACGATACCACTTCTTCACACAAGCCTCCTCAAGTAAGCATTAAAAGGTTACTTAGGATGAATTTATGATTAAAATAATAGATATATGATATGGTGTGGTAATTAAGGATGAAATTTTCTTTGGTATTTGATGATACAAATATATTTTAAGGTGTGAATAAGAGAGGATAGTGGGTGGCCTTTTATAAGTGAGGTGAGTGACCTACATTTAATTTTTGAAAAGAAAAAGCTATATCCACATTTTTCATAATCCCAAAGGATATAAAATAGAATATTATTGATAATTATATATTATAAGGTATAAATATGGCCATAAAATAGTTTTAGATAAGTTTTTAGGTCATTTATGTCCTTATATTTTTAGTTTACCCTCGTTAAAACTGATTTCACCTTAACCGCAATAATTAATTTTTACTATTTTCACTATTCATTATATTAAAAAAACAAGTTGAAATTGTTATATAATATAAATTATTATGATTAAAAATATTGAATCCATTTTACCAAATTCAAATCACATAATTTGTATAATTTAATTTAAAATTAAACCTGCAGAAGAGATGAAAAAGATGGTTTTAAAGAATTGTATTTTTCAAGAAAAAATGATTTTATATTAACTACATGAAAAATAATAATCATTGTATGAATATAAATTAATTTATATTTATATATAATATATAAATTAAATTTAAATAATTCCTAATTAAGTATTTTTTTAATTAATTAAAAATGAGACATATTATAAACATTAAAACATTTTTCAGAAAAACCTATTTTTAAACCCAAAACATTTACTTATAATAAAATAAAATATAAAGATGATTCAAATGTAATTAAGCGGATTAATTATAAATAAATAATTATTATTTAATTTTTAATCTTATTAATAAAATAATTTTACTTTTAAATGTACTTGATTTATTGAAAAATAATGAAATTTTTACAAAAAAACAGTATTTATCATTTTTCACTGAAAAATTAATCGTTTTAATAAAATCCCAAAATTTCACCCAGAATAAATTTTAATATTATTATTTAAAAAATGAATTTAATTTTATATAATAGATTTTCTAAAATTTATAAAAATTAATTATAATATTTTTTCATGAAAAGGAATAAAATCATTTTGAAAGAAAACATATTTTTAAAGAATGAAATTACTTTATTAAAAATTGATTGGTTATTTACTAAGAAGTTATAAATAATTTATATTGATTAGGATATATATATATTATATAAATTATTTAATAATATTCATACCTTCCAATTTAATATCTAGGTTATAACAATTATATATTTTATGGGTCCTTTAAGCTCAGTGTTGCACATTGAATACACTATCAAATATAGTTTTCTTTTATAAAATATCAGGGTGTTACATCCTCACCCAATTTAATAAATTTAATCCTTAAAATTTTAAATTTACCTTGGTGATTGAAGGTTTGAAGTTTTAAAATAACTTTTTTGGAAACCTACATTTTAAAAAGGGTTAATAAAATAACCTATTAATAAGAGAGAAAAGTGCATACAAAGGTCATCTGAAATAACACATACTAGATTTCCAAATTGGATAACATAGTTTGGAATTTTATATTTGGACATGGATGAAACGTGTAATTCCAAAATAGTGATATAGATTCATATAGATATTTGATCATAAGAAATTTAATGATCAAGAGAAAGTTAACCATAAAACTAATAACTAAAGAGGTGTGAAAAAGGTCACTAATATCATCAGAAATGATGGGGATATGATTTTTTTTATTTAAAAATATTGTATATAGAGTTTAGGAATTTATTTTTCATATATTATAGGAGCATAATGAAATATACTTGATAATATGAATTTCTTTCTTTAATCAATGTTATCCACAATATCATATTTTCTCCAAATGATGAGTATTAATGATGAATTATTTTCATGTCTAAAGTACTAAAATCAACTTTTATGGACCGTATAACCATAAAATGGATAATAAATATATTCCACTGATATTTAGATATTAAAAAAAACAAAATGGTTAACACATGGTAGGATTATTCCCAATGTGAGTAAACCTTCATATGATTAAATAATAAATTAATCTCTAAAATTTTACTGTAAAACCAAAGTTAAAACTAAATAATTCCATATATAAATGAACATATATCCCAAATAACCTCAATAACCTCAAAGGTAAAGGCTATTTTAACCTCTAAGGTTATCTCATACCTTTCAACTTACAAGCCTAAAAATATAGCGATCTTCTTTTGTAATAACATTAATTACTTAGTCACCAAATCACATTACAGTCCCATTCTTATCTATATGATGAAACTTATGTTCCCATAATTACCTAAATATAAAATATCTTATAAACCATAAAGGTTATCCAAACCTTAAATCTTATTTCTGAAAAATTTAAATGAATACTTCACATTAAACCAAAGATTTACATATACTTCAATCTAATAAAATGTCTCCTAAAGTGTCATTAATCACTTTATGATCTCATCACTTAGAACCTAAAATGGGGTGCCTAAGAATTTTAACTTATAACCAACATTAATCTTATAGATCTTTAATTATATCCAAAAATACTAATATAATATCATATGAAAACATCATAATCTCCAAATTTATATAAACCTTTCCTTTGATACAAACTATAATAACCCTGAACCCGCACTCCCAGATCAAACACTAAAAATATAAACATTATATTTATAGATTTTATAACAATGAAGGTGAACCAATTTTCACCATCCAAAACTTAGAACATCATAAATAGATATTGGATTACTTACACACTCAAAGACATTTTAGGTTAAGATTTTTATAGAGTTAGGATAAAATCTTTATATCATGGATTTATAAAAATCTGGTTCATAATGATGAATATAATCTAACACTATACCTAGATTTTTATATTCCAAATTAGGTCATCTTCATCATCAATATGAAACCCTTCTTTAAATAATTCATTAAACATCATTATTTATAACCTAGGGAAAAGGAAACATAAGACGAATGAGATTAAACTCTCAATAAGGGTAAAAAAAGCATTAACAATTGAATTTAATCTGTGATATTAGTAATAACATAATAGTATGATGACATAATAAAAGTTTTTGAGTATAACATAAGAGAAATCATACCCATCAAAACCTAGATTGTCAAACATGAAAAAATTTCATAAGTCATCAACAAAGGTAAGAGTCATCAAAATCAATAATCACGAGTCATGTGATATAAATATTGATGAAAGGAAGCATTTATAACTGATAGCATCATAAAAAAATGTGTTGGTATCTTGGGACATTATCTTCATAGAACTTTTACAACACCATTACAATTGGAATAACCATATCACCCAATTGAAATATAGTTCTTCATAAAACATAATAATTACCCAATGAATTAGAGCACTATCTAGGTGCACCCATCATATAAGCAATATGAGGCTCACCCGAATCTATTTGGACACACCCATCATATATAATTTCCAAGAACCACAACATGAATAAGATACATAGAACTTACATTTCATTATAAAAATCATAAAAACCCTTATTCTTTTAATTAATTGATTGACCAATGGAAAATAGAAATTTTCTATAATAATCTCTTTGAAAAATGATTAACCCATGAAAAAGAAACATGATACTTGAAAAACTCTTTGAAATATGATTGAACCTTGGAAAAGAACTCGATTCATTGATAATCTATTTGAAACAATATTAATTCATCCAGAGAAATAATGAGTATGGTATAATTACAAAATACCCCCATTTAATCATAATTAGAAACAATAGTTGTTGGCATTGATGAATGTAAATACCATTAAAATATCACTAGAAACATTTTTGGAGGAAAATAACTATTTCATTTTCAAAATCACTTTTAAAAACTAATAAATTTAAAAATATTGAGAAAATAATTGTATTTAAAAAAACATTATAGAAATATAAATTAAAACTCAAGTAAAATAATGGAAATGATGATGAGAAAATCCATTTGTGTCATAATTATTTAAAATAAACATTATTTTCAAAAAAAAATTGAAAAAGGGGGTCAAAAGTGACCCATTTGAAAAATGTTAGGAAATTTCCTTTTAAAAACTTTTAAAATATGGTTAAATATCATTTAAAATGGATTTAAGAAATAATTTATGTTTATAAAAGAATTTTTTTTAGGAAATATGGATATAGAATAGAAAGATACCAGATCTAAAAGAATATACAAGATCATTATAACTTACAAATGACTTTCTTGATCTTCCTTCAATCAATAAGGAAGGAAATAGAAATTAATCATGTGAACCTAATCCATTTCCATAGTATAATAAAATATATGTGGTTATATAAAATAATATCACATTATATCTTCCAAAATAACCTTGAACATAAATAATCCCAAAAGAAAGGATATTATAACATAAAGCCTTTGTTTCTTCGAAAACTCTACAATCGTAATCCCCAAGAAATATTAACTTCAAATGGAAAATTAAATATCAATAATATAATTATATTCATTATTAAACATGGTAAATTTTTATTATATAAACCTCATAAAATATGATAGGTTTTTAACATTACAATATGCCAAATTGAAGGGAAATTGAGATGAAGTCCCTTATGACATTCATAATCACTAGATCAAACCCCCATGAAAGAGATAAAATTAAATAGATTTGAAAATAACAATAACTTTTATGAAAATAATAATAAAATACATTCATGTAAAATATATTCCCGACATAATAAAAATAAGTGGTGAACATGGAATATGTCTCACAGAAATAAATTTGGGATGAGAAAACCCTTACCTCGAGTCCAGACGTCCCATGTATTCCCTTTAACTTCTATATAACAATATTATATCAATTATTTTATTTATTTAGAACATTTTTGGTTTTAATACCTTATAATTAAATATTTTATTTTATTTTATTTTAATTACATATTAAAATACTTATTCAGTCAAGTCCACGTTGGGTGTTTTGAGGGTGTTCAATTCATTGTTTAAAAATGACTTCAGTGTGTTGACTGTGGTCAAAGAGGTAATTATATCAAAATATACAGACTAATAATAATTAAATATTTATCATATTTATAAATAAACTATAATTTTATTACCAATCATTAAATGTGGTTATGAAAAATAAACAACATTACAATCATAGAGATGATAGGATATACGTACACATAAATGATATTTCCTTTTTTTCAATGATCATTTTGCAAAGAAAGTAAGTAATATTCTATATTTATATAATTATAATAATATAATAAACACCATATTATTTCTTAAAATATACTTATATATATCTTCCATCTGATGTAGTGATGAATGAAAGAGTCACATCACTTCTTAGAGGCAGTAGTCCACACATACGCACAAACGAAATTATCATTTTCCAGTGTAAGGAAGAAAATTATATATATTATATTTTTAGAATGATAAATATATCATGAATATAATAATAATTTCATTAATGTCACATATATTAATTAAATTTATCTTTATTACCATCCATATAAAGCGTTAGTGAAAAACGAATCACATCACTTCACGAGGTAATGGTCCACTGTACACACGAGTGGTGTTATCGTATCACCCACGAAAAAAGTAAAAAAATAATAATATCATATTTAAATAAGGATAAATATTTTAAAAATATAATATATTTAATTTTAATCTGTCATTATATAAATCCTCTAGAGGTAATTATGGAAAATGAATGACATCAGTTAACAAGGCGGTAGTCCACTGTACACACGAATGAAGATTTTGTATCCCATTTTATTAAAGTGGAGTTTTTTTAGGTTATAATATTAACAAAATAAAATATAAATTTATGTTTTATACTGGTGTTACTATAAAACTTCAATAATATTTTAAGTATGTGGAAGAAGAAATAAAATAAGTACGCTCGGATAAGCATGATACCTCTTCTTCGAACAATCTTCTTAGGTAAGCATCAAAAGGATTCTTAGGATAAATTTATGATCAAAATAAGGGATCTATGATATGAGGAGTTAAGTAAAGAATACATTTAATTAGGCATTGTCCTATAAAAAGGTATTTTAAGGAGTAAATAAGAGAGGATAGGGGTGGCCTTTTATAAGAGTAGTGAGTGGTAAAATTGTATTTTTTGAAAATAAAAAGGTGTACCCATGTTTTTCACATGAAAAAGGATAGAAAAAGGACAATTAAAAATAATTATACATTATATTGTATAAATATGGACATAAAATAGTTTTTATACAATTTATAGGTCATTTTCAACCTTATATTTTTGGTTTAACCCTGGTAAAACTATTTTCACCTTAACTGCGATAAATAATTTGTGCCATTTTCACTATTCATTATAATAAAAATAAAGTTGAAATTATTAGATAATGTAAATTATTATTATTATTAAAAATACTCAATATATTTTGGTAAAT
The DNA here is from genome assembly GCA_963277665.1 of Viscum album. Taxonomy (NCBI): domain Eukaryota; kingdom Viridiplantae; phylum Streptophyta; class Magnoliopsida; order Santalales; family Viscaceae; genus Viscum; species Viscum album. Next base: position 1,422,452,445 of record OY728156.1, on the reverse strand, counting down.
TTAATTTACATAAGTGGAAAAATTTAATTTTAAATTAAACTAGAAAAAACGATGAAAAAACAGGTTTTCAAGAAGTGTATTTTTTTATGGAAAATATTATTTTATATTGACTATATGAATAATAATAATTATTATGAAAATATAAATTCAGATTTAATAACATATAATATTTAAATTTCATTTAAATCATTCCTAATTAGGGTTTTTTAATTAATTAAAAAGGAGAAACATTATGCACTTTAAAACAGTTTTTAGAAAAACCTATTTTAAAAACTAAAAATATAATAATACTAAAATACAACATAAATATGATTAATATGTAATTAATTGTATTAAATATAAATAAATAATAATTATTTATTTTAAAATCATATTAAAAACATAATTTGACTTTTAAGTTTACTTAATTTATTGAAAAGAAATGAAAATTTTACAAAAATTTGTATTTTCACTATTCACTAAAAAATCAATATGTTTCAAAAAATACCAAAATTTTATCCAAAGTTAATTTTGATATTAAAATTTATAAAATGAATTTAATTTTATCAAATAAATTTTCTAAAATTTATAAAAAATAATTATTATATTTTTTCATGAAAAGTAATAAAGTCATTTTTGTAGAAAACAATTTTTTGAAGAATAAAATTACTTTATTAAAAATTAATTGATTATTTACTAAAGAATTATTTGTAATTTATATTGAGTATAGAATATATATGTATATATATTTCATAAATTTTTTAAAAATATTCATACTTACAAATTTAACGGTTCTGTTATAATGATTATATATTTCACGGGTCGTTTAAGCTCAATGTTGCATGGTGAATATGATATCATAGCTTTATTTAATGAAATATCCTATTTTTAAATTCATGTTTAATATTTAATATTTTCTTAGAGTTAATCCAGGGGGTCATTAAAGAATCTTTAGTACCACCCAAGGTTTATCTTTCTTTTTTGAAATCCCCCCCCCCTCGCAATGAATAAGGTGAGCATGTTGTGTACACGATGGGTGCACTATATTCTCAGAACCATGGTAGAAGAGTGTGTTAAAAATTGGTGGATTGTGTTAATTAATACAATATGATATTAATAATGTGATAATAAAGGTTCGTTATGGGTGGTTCTTCTTGGAGAATATCCCTACTTTCTAACTTCATTATGATGTATTGGATCTACAATTTAGATTTAGATTGCATTCCAAAAATGAAAAACCAAAATTTATTTACTTTCATAAAATAGAAAAAAAAGTGAATTAGGATAGTTAATTTTAATTGTAAATAACCTCAAGTGAGATGAACCTGGTCATCCCCCATGCTACATTAGGAAAATAAATTGAATCTTTTGTATTTTCCTTTGATAGGTGCGCCAAGGAACCGTTATGTGATTATTTTAACCCATGAATACATTATAGAGTAGTGATTACTTCAAGTACCTTTAAGTGAAGGCTCAACCATTTATTGGTGTAAGGTATGCAAAAATATTTTTTACTTTACTTTATCATGGTTTTAGGTTTTATTCAAGGTGGATCTTGGGAAGAGGTTTCTTTTTGATTTTGATGCATTGATAAAATATTAATAAATTCTTAAAAACAAAAAAAAATTGGAATTTTTATTTTTTTCATTTCACTATGATTCTCTATTTTTCTTCTCCCTTTGTCACTGAGAGATAATATCATATCATGGCCATAAATAGGATCCTTCCCAAACATTGAGTGATTCATCAACCCATGGATATAATATATAGGTGGGATTTCTTTGAGCACTTCTCATATATCTTCATCAAACATATGGTTGAAGATAGGAGGATCACCCATCATAAATGTAAAGTACACACATATATCTTTTATATTTGTTAATATATGATATTGGTTTATAATATGGAGAGCATAGATTGTGGTTTCTTGTTATCTTATGCTCCTTAAATAAGTGAAATTCAATCATAAGAAATGAAACATTGGTATTAGAGATACGTCATTCATTTTTATTCTCAAAATTATGTTTAAAATGAAGAAAAAATAGACATAATATATCAATAAATATGATATAGATAATGAACTGTTGCATGTATTACGATATAGGGTATCATAAGCAATGATATGATTAGAGCTAATATTATATGATATCGTAGCCGATGATAAAATTTTTTTCTTTGGTTTTAATTATATCATAACATATGATATATGAAGGCGTAGATTATTATAAAAAAGTTTTAATCTATCACAAGCCATAAAAACAAAGAATCATATTGTAGGAGCAATATAAAGTATATCATAAAACACAATCCCCACACACTAAAGGTGATACTTCACATTACATGTCACCGATCATAAAACATGATATAAGAACAATTCTTATCCATAACTTACAATATAAGGGATATAATAAGAATTGATTTCGATGCATTGAAGGTGGTATCATAGGCCACAATTACCAGTTGTAACCTGTGATATAGTTTTTAACTATATAACATATTGTGAAAAAATATATATCATAAAATACAACATAGATGGAAAATTTGATATTTTATATTTTCAATTAATAATTGAAATAGAAAATTTATAAAAAATTTATGAAATATGGGAAATTGTATTTTGTGATATTTATTTACTTTATAATGTGTCTATAAATAAATTAATTTTAAAATGTTCATAATTAATTATTAAATGTTAATGAATCATTTAATAACTAAATATAATTAATATTAAATGGTAATATGATATACCTTTGGTGTATGTGACATGACATATAATTTAAATATAAATTATTCATATGGAAATTATAAAGTAATTTATAAAGTGTTTATAATTAAAAATAAGAAAAAATATAAAGGAATTTATACTGAATTATGAATTGTTCATAATTGTTAATTTGAAATGTTCAAATTAAAATGCCTTATGAAAAATTATTTGAACAATATGAAATAGAGTTTTGATAATTGATATGATCAAGGTTTAAATTATATTATATATGTGATATTTTGATTATGAAAAATATTTATATAATATATTAATTGTTCATATGAAATATAAGAGATTTATATTTCAATTAAATATTATTTATTTTGGAATTTTATATAAAAGGATAATATAAAGAAGTTCATATTGGAAATAAATATTGAGTGTTTATATTTATTTGATTAAGGAATATTCATAATTCATGGATAATTTATAAAGTGTTTATAATTTATTGATTGATGAATTGTTCATAAATATATATATCAGGTCTAAATTTATGAATAGTTCATTAATTTGGTTTTTACCAACTATTTTCATAGATATAAATTATTTATATAAAAAGGCTACCAGCTATCCAGTAGTTTCATAGAATAATATATTATATCTTATAATAAAATTTAATTAAAGAAAACAAATATCAAAATAATGCATCATAAGTCTATAATGATACATGTCATAGGGTATGATTTAGTTTAAGAACATAGGTTTTAACATACCTTATGATTCGACATGAGATGTCATATATTATAATTTTGAGTCATAGTACATGAAAATAATGGTTGGTGAGGTTGTGAAAATCATTTTATTCTCTATCATAGGATTCAATATGATGATATTGTAACTTATGACATATACCATGATAAAAACATATGTTGCGATATATGATATCACTATACTCGAGGTACATACAATATGACATCCACCATAACATATTATACGATATAGTGATATCATATAACATGTGAGTGTTAAATAAAAAAAATTATGAAACTCAATATAACTTATAAATTATTTATAAATTTTATTATTTTAATAAATCTACAATTGTTATATTAAATTTATTAAAGGTTCATAAATGCCTCTTTGAATATAAAAATTCCATAATTCCCATTATTAAATATTTATGAATTATTTAGTAACTTAATGATGAATTGTTTATATTTGATGGAACCGATAAATTAGTAGAAGATTGATTTAAGGGGAAATATAATAGACAAAAGAAAATATTGAGAGAATTCCAGAAGTTCATGAAACTTATGTTACATGATTCTATAACCATAGGTGTCATGAAACCCTAAAGTTTTATGAGATTTCAACTCTTTTGTGAGCCATCAACTTTCACAAGACTGAGGCTTGTAAAACCCCCTCATTTTTCCACATTATGTTTATCACATTTTTGATTTCAGATTTTATGGAAGTTGAAGAACTCAACTCATACAGTCTCCACTATCAAGCTTTACACAACCCAAAATTACCTCTATGGATTTTTGTAGGTGAGAACATGTATGAATTATGTAACACCCTGAGATTCTGAAAGAGGAAAATCATGTTTTATAGTGTGTATAACATGAAACATTAAGCTTTGAAGAGAATATAACACCCTTATACTTTATGATATATTTCTTTTTAAATAAATTCAATCTCTTCTATAGATTGTGATGCACACAACACTCGGTTTCAAAGAAACAAAATATTCAATTAAAATATTATTTAAACATGACCATTATAACCTAGAAATTAAATTGGTATGTACGAATTAAAAAATATAAATTATTAAAATTTTAAGGTTGAAATTTTTTCCTAGGTTATCTATTGATTAAAGAAAGAACCATTTGAAAGAAAAAGGAATGTTTTCTGAAAAAATATATTTTTCAGAAAAAACGTTTAGTCACCCTTTGCGCACATAATATAAAATTAATTTTTACCAATTTTAAAAAAATTATTGGAAAAAATAGTTTTCATTTTTTAAATATACAGGTAAAAATTATCTTTTAGTGAATTGTCATGATTTTTTAGAAAAAAATTAATTTTTTTGACGAATAATGACAAATACTAATTTTTATTGAAAATTGTCTTTTTGTTTAAATTATTTACAAAGTTAAAGTATTTTTTAAATTGGATTTAAAGAAAAATTATTCCAATTATATAACAATAAATACAATTTAGGATAGTTCAATCAATTTCATATTAAAATTTGATATTAAAACCTTCTATACTTATGAGAATTTTCACTTTGGAAAACCGTTTTTTCATCGGGTCTATATGTATAATTTTAAATTCAGTTATGAAAATTCCATAAATTTATTTTGTAAAAATGGATTACATATTTTTAATCATAATAATCTATATTATCTAATAATGTCAAATTAACTTTCGAATATAATGAATAGGGAAGATAGCGAAAATTAATTACCATAGTTAAGGTAAAAATGGTTTTACCTATGGGTTAAAATAAGAATATAAGTGTTAAAATGTTATAAAAATTGTAAAAAACAAATTGTATATCCATATTTAAGAATTATAAACTCAAAGGGTCAATAATGATAAGTTTTTTAGGATTTTGGCATGATTAAAATGTCAGAATCACATTATCTTTTCAAAAATTCCATGCGTGTCCTCTCTCTCACTTATAAAAGGATACCAACTATCCTATCATCTTCACAATAAAAAATACATTTAGTTTGGACAATAAATTAACAAATATATTTCTTAATTCCTTATAAACATCATAGAGGCCATTTTTTGTTAGAAATCTAATCCAAGAGGGCTTTTGGTTAAACCTAAAGAGGTTGTTTGAAGAAGAGGTAAAATGCTTAACTATGTGTTTTTATTTTAATTCTTCTCATAAACTCTATATAATATTCTCAAAATATAAAAACTAATTAAAAAATTATCTATTATATACTTATATGTAATTATGTTAATGGAATAACCTATAACCATATCCACTTCCATCAAATGGAAAATGAAACCGTCGATTGCGTGTATGATAGACTATTGCCTCAGGAACTGATGTAATCAATTTTACATCATAACGTTTCTAGAATAGATATAATGATGGATTTAACATATTTATTTTAAATTTATTACATTATTATAATTTTTAAATTATTAAATACATATTCCTTATTTATTTCAATTTCATGGGGCATAAAATAACATTGTTCATGTGTTCGGCAGACAACCGCCTCACAAAACGATGTGATTCATTTTTGGATTATTATTTAAATAGAAATAAGTAGACATAAATTTAATCATTATATTTTATTTTTATAACTTAAAAATAATTATGGAAATATAATATCACATATAAATTCTTACATTCCTATCGGTTGGAAAATAACAATGTCGCTCGTCCGTATGTATGGACTACCACCTCCACATAGCGATGCAATTTTTTTTTCAATTTTTTACACAGATGGAAATAAGGATGGATTTTATTAATATAAATTATATATATAAAATAATTATTATTTTTAATTGAGAATTAATATTTATTTTCCTTTCATTTCATCCTTCAAGAAAATGGAAACAATGTTCATGCGTAGGTACGACTTACTATATTAGTAAACAATGTAATTATTATATCATTAACTTATATGTATTAATCTAAATACATATATAATTAATATATATGACATTTATATAATGTTTTAAATTATTTATATGATATAACCATGATAAAATTAAAATTACTGAAATAACAAAAAAACATACATGAAAAATGAAGCAATTATCACCAGAAACATTGATTTTAACAAAGAATCGTTAATAAACAAGTGATGAGATACAAAAAGTAAATCATATATGGTATGATATATATGAGTATAGTTTTTTAATTTATGTATAATAATAATATATTTATTATATAGGTGTTTTGGACTAATATGAGGGAATTCGAACCTGAAGTAAGTTTTTCTCGTCTCACTTTTACTTCCATGAGACATATGATGTATTCACCACTTATTCCTTTGTGTGGTGTATATAATACTAATTTCTATATTTTATAACATGAATATATTTCTCTTCTTGATATTTAAATTTAAATTTTAAGTTAATTCTTTCACAGGGCTTATGATTTAAAAATTACCAAAGTGGTAAGGGTGTATTTCATAATCTCATCATTATTTGGGATTTTCTATGTTTAAGTATCCCTTGGGGGAATTATTTGATATTTCTTAAAATAAATAAATTTTATTATCATATGGTTATTCCTGAACTTTTTCAAGAAATAGTACCATTTTCACTCTTTTTGTTACTTAAAATTATTTAAAAAATATTTTTAAAAAAATCTAACTTTATTTCCCTCTTCGGTCGAAAATTATTTTTCTTCCAAAATCATGTTCTCTAAAAATGTTTTCAAAAATGATTTTAAAATCATAAAATTTATTTTTTGAATAAAATTTTACCCATTTTTTACTTTTTTAATTTTTTTTCAAAGGAATCTTCATTCCATTTTCCAAAAAATTCTTATTTGATATTTATTAAAAATGCGAAAGGAATAATTGTTTTAATACATGCGACATGAATTTATTTTTCCATCATCATGACCAATAAATGTTTGAAGAATTATTTTATGAGTTTTAAAAATTTATTTTCAAATAAAATAATTTTAAAAATATTTTGTTAACTGTTTTAAAAAAAATCAATGTGAAAAGGTTATTTTCCTTAAATATGTTTTAATGAAATTTTTATTTTATTTATATTCATAAATGACATAAACCCTTTATTATAATTATGATCCACCAGGGATATGCTTTTTTGATACAATCCTTTGTAGGACCACAATTTTGAGGTATGTAGCATATATTTATGCCTTCTTTATGTGTATAATCTTCTTGGGATGAGTAGGGAAGAGGTCAGGAGAGTTTGGATTGGTTTTTCATAAGTTTGGAGGCCTTTTTAAGGGTGCACGGTTTGAGCACAGTTAAAGAAAACCATGCGAGATGAACCATGCGGGCAGTGGGGTACACACGGTTTTCCTAATCGTGCGGGGTGGGCCATGCAAGATGCCCCTTTGAGGTAGTATCAGGCGCATGGTTAGTGCACAGTTTGTCTAACCGTGCGAGATAATCATGAGGCCCTTTAAAAATAGTGTTTTAAAATCTTGGATTAGTTGAGATTTCCCTAAAAACACCCAAAATCTCTTCCACTCGATCCACACCCACGATTTCTTCTTCTCAAGGGTTAGGGGTGCTCTCCCACTTGTTTTGGAAGTGATTTGAATGGGTTTTAAGGTGGTTTCAAGGTGGTTTCACTCGGGTAAGTCTTTCTTCTTGGATTTTTCTTTGTTTCTCTCTAGATCTACTCTTTTAAATTTCTTTTTTTTTCTATATCTACATTCGTTTCATGTAGATCTGGAATTTTTTTTCCTTAAGTGATTCTATTAAGTCTAGTTAATGGTAGGGAAGAAGATTGAGAGTTTTTTTAGTAGAGCGTTTTTCTGGATTTGTGGTGTGGTTTCTTATTGGTCGATTTTTACAGAACTCTAAAGGTAGGTGGATTATTTCTCAACTCCACTTGGTTAGAACTAGTGGGCTTGGCTTCAATTAATTTGTTTGGATTTAAATTAATTGTGAATATGTTGTGAGAATCTTAGTGGAAACCCATTTGGTGAAGATTTTGGGATTTTTGGGTGAAATGGGATATTATTGAAAGAGGGGTTTTGTAGTGTGATTTTAAAATGTAGATTTTAAATTTGGTTTCTTGGTTTGGATTATGAAAATGGTTTTCAATAAAAAGGTTGTTTTATTGAAATGTGGTTTGGCATGGATAATGGTAGAATGTTTCATTAATAAATGGGTGATTTATTGAAGTGAATTGACATGTGTTGGAAATGGTTGTGTGGTTATTTTTTGGCCTTAGTGATATGTGATTTTTGGTTGATTAAGTGTTATGGATTGTTTTGATTGTGTGGAAGTGGGTAGGAAGTATCTCTATAAAAGGTGATGGATAGCGGATGGAAGATCCACCATTATGGATAGTGGTTGGAAAGCACCACTAGTTTGAAATGTAGTGAACTGGTTGGATATAAGCTCCACCATTTTGGTTTCCTTGTTGTGTGTTGATTTTCAAGATGGATTCTTTTGTGCTAATGTGAAATGGTGAAATGGATTATGGCATGGTTTTTTGGATTTCCCTTGGGTTTCATGGTTTGGGTAAATATGGCTTGGTAAGGGTATGTTTGGATTATTGTTAATTGTTAAACTATTTAATGTTATATATATATTATTTTACATAAATGTGATAATGGTTTTATCCTAGTGGAATATATAGGGAAGTCATTTAGGGAAAACCTGATGAGTATTTGTGCTCACCCCTTGTTTTGGAACTTGGGTTCTTGTGCGGATGTTGTATTCCATGACACAGTTAAGGGTAAAGTATCTCATTTTTCTAGTGGTTCGACATAATGCTTTGATGATGTTATAGTGTGTGGAGCATGGAGCTTGGTGTGGAGCTATAGATGGTGTCCTAGCTCTTTGGGTTCTTGACGTGTAGTCTTTCTCTTGGTACTTTGATTTTTGGTTTGAGTGTATTGGAATTTGGGAATTGTTATGGATTAGTTTGGTTGTCTTTTGGTAATGTATGGGTTGGATTGTTTAGTTGAAATTCATCATGTAGCTTTGTTTATAATGGAATATTTGGTTGGTTGATTTTATCTTAAGGGAAAATCATTCCCCAATGATTCTCGAAGCCCTTGGAATTTATTACCAGCCTTTGGTGCCCTGGGAATGCCGCTTAAGGAAAAGTAGAATTCTTATGCCCTCTTAAGACAATGGGATGAGTCAGGATGTGACAAGTGGTATCGATTTGTTCAGTCCTTGGATTTAAAGTGAGAGTAGTTGTTCAGTCCTTTTATGTTGACTGTTATTCTTGGTGTTGACATTCGTTCTTGGTCTATTCCATGATTTGGGATGGTATTAAGGCATAAGATTATTGAAACTTGGAATGTATAGCATAAAATGACGCATATAACCCTTTTATGTTGAAATTCATGTTACTAGAGAGTTGGGTATATAAGTTTTTGAAGACACTTATAGGCATTGGAAGTGTCATTGTCATGGGTGTAGCCAATGAGATGAGCATGACATGCACGGTAGAAATGACTTCCCTCTAGGTTTCATATTTAAATAGGGTATAATGATTTATGGTGTGGTATGAATGTGTGGATATTGGAAAATATGAATTGGGTTTCAAAACATAAGGATTTGAAACATGGAAACTAGTGGTATTTTGAAAATGGGTTGATTTTTAAAACATGGTGTATTTTTCAAAATAGTGCAACATGGTAAATTTGAACTTTTCAAAATCCTAGTTGTGATAGTTTTGTTAAATTTAATTTAAAAATTTTATGCCTTTTCTTATTAAAGGATTTGGACTTATGGTTGTTTTGTGTATTGATATAAATGGAACCGGGTAGGCATTATAGAGACCAACTGGAGGAAACTATTAAAAATGTGGTTTTACATGAGCCTCAGGTGAACCAGTAGCTAGTGAAAAGTAGAGTGAATGATTTCCAAGCTGTGGAAAGTGGGAACAAAGTGGATTACCAAAACCATGTGGATCATGTAGTTCACTTTCAAAGGCATAATGTATCCATGTTTAGGGGTGATTCAGAGCCAGAAAGGGCTGAAGCATAGATGAACAGAGTATATAGGATATTTGACTTATTGGGAACACCATAAGTGTTGAAAGTGAAGTTAGCCACATATATGTTGGAAGATCTTGCCCTTCAATGGTGGGAGCTAGCGTTCCAAGATGGTACGGACCCCGGTGTGACATTGGTGGGTTTTGAGGAATTTTTTAATAAAACATTCTACCCTCATACTTTCAGAATTCAGTGTACAATGGATTTATTCAGTTTGAATCAAGGGAACATGGCGATAATATAATATGCAACTAAGTTTATTAACTTAGTGTGGTTTTCACTCAAGGTAGCGGGTAGTACATCATTGAAGGCACATATTTTTGAAACTGGGTTAAATCAGGAAATTCATTCCAAGATAGTGGTGCTGTGTATAAATGATTACACAGATTCAGTGAATAGAGCTACAATGAATGAGCATGATCTTTTAGGGGCTACTGATGGGGGAATTATTTTCATACCCATGAGTAATAGTGGGAACTCGAACACTGGGTTCAAGTAAAAGATGGACACTTATTTCCAGGGTGGGAGTATGACTAAGAATCCGATGTCAGGATCAGTGAATCTTCCTTTGAAGCCTTAGAGTAAGATGATATGTTTTTAGTGTGGATCTATGGGTAACAGCAAGAAAGATTGCATGGAATTACCTCGGTCATGTCATAATTTTAAGCAGATGAGTCATCTTCAACATTATTTTCAGAATTCTCTGATGTCAGGTGTCCGTGACACTCCTCAGGAGTCACAGGGGTCTTATGCCTCGACGAGATGGGGGAAATAGTATACCTCTCATCAACAGAGCAAAGTGGGTCCCGGTGATTCTCAGAATACCATGAGACCTCAGTAGGGAAATAAAGAGAAGAGTGTGGCAATCGAGCTGTTGTTTGGAGCTGAACAGTAGTGATGGATGATTGCTCGAGACCATCCACGGTGCAAGGTAAAGTTCATTTAAATTAAACATTTATTCAAGCTTTGTTTGATATAGGTGCTTCCCATTATTTTATTGCTTCTTGTATCATTGATTTATTGGGTTTAACTATGGAAAGGATGCCTACTGTTTTGAAACTAAAAACTCCCATAGGCCAGAAAGAGTGTCGAGCCTTCCCGTGTAGAGCATGTGGTGTAGTTGTGGATGAGGTTGAGTTAATGTGGGATTTATAAGTGGTTGAGATGAATTTGTATGATATAATCCTTGGAATGGATTGGTTGAATATTTTTAAGGCCCACATTGACTGTTATGAATGAACAGTTAGTTGTGTGATGGGGGATGGTGTTAGACATCTCTTTAGGTGGGACAAGAGTGAGAATTAGGGTGCAACAGGCATGTTGGCAGCAGCAGTTTGCATGATATCATATCAGTTAGTGGCCTTGTCATTGGAATCAGTAGATGGTGTTGAGAAGAGTGTTTTTCAAGTAGTTTTGGACCAGTTTATGGATGCATTTCATGAAAAATTATCAAGGTTTCCATCTATGAGATAAGTGGAGTTTATGATTGATCTTCTCCTGGGGACCATTCGTATCTCACTTATATCTTACTGTATGGAACTAGAAAAATTGTGAGAATTAAAAGTGCAGTTGGAAGATCTAGAAAACAAAGGGTTCATCCGGCCTAGTATGTCTCCATGGGTAGTGCCAGTTTTGTTTGTTAAAAAGGCTGATGGAACTCTCAATATTTGTGTTGATTATTGTAGACTTAATCAGGTTACGATAAAGAACCGATATCCACTTCCATGCATTGATGATTTATTTCACCTGTTGAGGGGAGATCAGTGGTTTTACAATATTTATTTGAGGTTTAGGTATAATCAATTGTAGGTGAGGAATAATGGTATTCCTAAAACAACTTTCAGAAGTAGATATGTCCATTACGAGAATGTGGATATGCCCTTTGGTCTATTGAATGCACTGACGATGTTCATGGAATTGATTAATCAGATATTTCAGAGATATATGAATTCTTTTTTCGTGGTATTTTTTGATGATATGTTGGTGTATTCACAAACAAGGGTGGATCATGATAAGCACTTGGTGATAGTGTTGGGGTCTTGAGGGACCATCAGTTGTATGAAAAATTATCAAAGTGAAACTTTTGGATATAGGAGTTTCATTTCCTTGGCCATGTTATTTCTGAGAAAGGTTTTTTAGTAGATCTAGAAAATATAGAGGCTGTTATCTCCTGGAAACCACCAAAAAACCTTTTCAAGATACGAAGCTTCCTTGGTTAATCAGGATATTTTCAATGATTTTTTTGGGATTTATCACAATTAATGTCACCAATGACAACTTTGACAGGGAATAGTATACCATTTCAATGGGATGGGCAGTGTTAGAAAGTCTTTTAAGAGTTAAAGGATCACCTTACATTGGCACCAATCTTGGTCTTGCCTGAACCAGGGAAAGGATACATGGTATATTGTGACGCATCGGGATCAGGGTTTGGGTGTGTTCTCATGTAGGGGGATCATGTGGTTTCATATGGATCACATCAGTTGAGGTTTCATGAGAATAAATACCCAACAGATGATTTGGCGTTGGTGATAGTGGTTCATGCTTTAAAAATGTGGCGTCATTATCTCTTTGGTGAGAAATTTACAGTTTTTACTGATCACAAGAGATTAAATAATATATTCTCACAAAGAGATTGAAACTTGAGGTAAAGGATATGGATGGAATACCTCAAGATGCATTAAGTAGAAAATCATATGCTCAGGTAGTGAAACATGCATAAAATCAATGACAGTTGATGTCAGTAATAGCTGACATGTAGTTAGAATGTGAGGACCAGGGTGGAAGAGAGGTCTTCTTTCTGGTTTTGTTGGTTCCTGACTTGGCTGGTTTGGTTAAAGAGGCATAAGCCTCTAATTCTGAATGTTTTTTTATGAGGTTGAAACTCAATGGTAGAGAGACCATTAAAGGATGAGAACTGAATGGACATTTATTTTTGTGTTTTCAGAATCAGATAGTTGTTTTGGTATCTTTTCAGTAGAAAATTCTTAGCGCTTATCATCACTCTAGGTGTTCTGTTCATCCCAGAATTTAGAAAATGTACAAGGAAATGAACGCCTATTTTTGGTGGGTGGGTATGAAGATAAAAGAGGCAGAGTTTGTTTTGAGATGCTTAACTTGTCAGTAAGTAATGGCTGAGAATCAGCAGCCAGCATGCATGTTGCAATCTTTACCCATACTAGTGTGGAAATGGGAGTAGGTAGCAATGGATTTTGTGATAGGTCTTCTGAGAACGGTCAAGAAACACGATTCCATATGGGTGATTTTGGATCAGCTCACAAAGTCGGCCTATTTCATCCCGATTTGTGAATATAATATGGTGGAAGATATTTCCAAAATATATATCTGGGAAGTGGTAAAGAGGCATGGTGTTCAAGTTTAGATTTTATCAGATAGAGATCTGAGGATCACATCTCATTTTTGGAAATCCTTGCATAAATCCCTTGGGACACAGTTGATAATGAACACGACGTATCATTAATAGATAGATGGCCAAACAGAGAAGATGATACAAACTTTGGAGGATATGTTAAGGGATTTTGTGATGGATTTTGGGGGTTCATGGGAGGATCACTTACCATTGGTGGAGTTCTCCTATAATAACAGTTATCATGATTCGATACATATGGCTCCATTTGAGGCATTTTATGGGTATCTATGTCATTCTACACTATATTGGGTGGAAACGGGTGCGACTTCGATTATCAGACTGAGCCTTTTCTAAGAGAGTACATAGAAGATCAATTTGATCAGAAAGAGGATGTAGACAACTCAAATTCATCATAAATCATATTCAGACCATCGTCGATGACTATTGTTGTTCGAGGTGGGCAATCATGAGTTTTTGAGAATATCTCTAAGGTTGGGACATCATCGGTTTGGAAAGTAGGGTAAATTATCTCCAAGGTATATTGGGCCTTTTGAGATACATGATAGGATTGGAGAGGAGGATTATTAGTTGGATTTTACACCATGGTTTAACGCGGTGCATAATGTGTTTCATGTGTCACAATTGAGAATGTATCAGCCTGATCATGAGCATGTGATTCGTTGGGATCATGTTAAGCTTGAACCGGATCCTTCCATGAGGAATTTTCCAGTGCAGATTCTTGATAGGAAAGATAATGTATTTCATGGTAAAATCATTGGTTTAGTTCGGGTTTTGTGGCATCATGGTCAGATTCAAGAGGAGACTTGGGAGTATGAGAAAGAGAGGACTGAGCAATGGCCTGAGCTCTTTCGACAATGAGATGGTTCTCTACTTTCTATGGATAGAAATTCCAATGGTGGGGAGAATTTAGAACCCTTGGATTGAGTTATGTATAATTTTTATGCCTTTTTATGTGTTTAAAGTTCTTTGGATGAGTTGGGAAGAGTTTGGGAGAGTTTGGATTGGTTTTTAATAATTTTGCAAGACTTTTTAAGGATGCACAGTTTGAAAAAAGTTAGGGGAAACCATGTGAGATAAACACTGCAAGCAGTGGGGTACACACAATTTGTGCATAGTTTGCCTAACCATGTGGGGTGGTCTATGTGAGGTGCCCCTTTTATGTAGTAGGAGGCACACAGTTTGTCTAACCGTGTGAGCTAACCGTGCGACCCTTTAAAAATAAGGTTTTAAAATCTGAGATTAGTCAGGATTGCCCTAAAAACACCCAACCTCTCTCCCACTCAATCCTCACTCATGATTTCCTCTTCTCAAGGGTTAGGGTTGCTCTTCCACTTGTTTTAGAAGTTATTTCAAGGGGTTTCAAAGTGGTTTTTCCCAGGTAAGTCTCTCATATTGGATTTTTCTTGGTTTCTCTCTAGATATACTATTCTCCCTTTCTTAGTTTTCTAGATATACATCCATTTCTTGTAGATATAGGGTTGTTTTTACTTAAGTGATTATATTAAGGCTTTTGATGGTAGGGAAAGAGATCTAGAGTGGTTTTGGTGAAACATTTGTCCAAATTTGTGGTGCGGTTGCTTGTGGGTCGATTTCGCCAGAACCTTAAAGGTAGGTGGCTTCTTTCTCGACCCCACTTGGTTATAACTAGTGGACTTTGTTGAAATTAATTATTTTGGATTGAAATTAATTGTGAATATGTTTTGTGAATCTTAGTGGAAACCCATTGAGTGAAGATTTTGGGATTTTTGGGTGGCATGGGATATTATTAAAAGAGGGGTTTTATTGTTTGATTTTAAAATATAGATTTTAAAATTGGTTTCTTGGTTTGGATTATGAAAATGGGTTTCAATAAAAAGTTTGTTTTATTGAAATGTGGTTTGGCATGGAGAATGGTAGAAGGTATCTTCAATAAATTGGTGATTTATTGAAGTGAATTGGCATGTGTTGGAAATGGTTGTGTGTTTTTTTGTGGCCTTAGTGCTATGTACTTATTGGTTGATTAAGTGTTAAGGATTGTGTTGATTTTGTGGAATTGGGAAGGAAGTATCACTATAAAAGGTGATGGATAGTGGATGGAAGATCCAAAATTATGGATAGTGGCCGGGAAGAACCACTAGTTGGAAATGTAGTGAATGGGTTGGACATAAGCTCAACTATTTTGGTTTCCTTGTTGTGTTTTGATTTCCAAGATGGATTTTTTTGTGCTAATTTGAAATGGTGAAATGGATTATGGCATGGTTTTTTGGATTTCCCTTGGGTTTCATGGTTTGGGTAAAGGTGTCTTGGTAAGGGTGTGTTTAGATTATTGGTAATTTTTTAACTATTTAATGTTTTATATAAACTATTTTATATAAATGTGCTAATGGTTTTACCCTAGTGGTGTGTCTAGGGAAGTCATTCGGGGAAAACCTTTTGAGTATTTTTACTCAGCCCCAGCTTTGTTACTTGGGTGATTTTGCATATGTTGTATTCTAGGACACATGTAAGGGTAAAACATCTCATTTTTCTAGTGGTCTGACATAATGATTTTTTGATGTTGTGGTGTGTGGAGCCTGGAGCTTGGTGTAGAGATATAGATGGTGTCCTAGTTCTTTGGGGTCTTGTTGTGTAGTCTTCCACTTGGTACTATAATTTTTTGGTTTCGTTGTATTGGCATTTGGGAATTATTACAGATTAGTTTGGTTGTATTTTGGTAATGCATGGGTTTGATTGTTTTGTTGAAATGCATCATATAGATTTTTTGGTAGTGGAATATTTGGTTGGTAGATTTTATCTTAAGGTAAAATTGTTCTCCGATGATTCTTGAAGCCCTTATCATTTCTTTCCTACCTTTGGCATCCTAGGAACATCACTTTACGACAAGTAGCATTCCTCCGCCCTTTCAAGCCAATGGGATGGGGAAGGATGTCACAACCTTAATCTTTATTTTATATGGTTTATTATTATTTTGATTGAATATGTAGACTTTTATTACAATTCTCTATATTACTCTAGATGGTTTATGATTATGTTTATTTTATTGTGGTATGTGTTAACATTTCTTATGTTATTTTTTAAATATTTTTTTATTTTGACTATGCTTCACCCATTTTATATGAGGAATAAATTAGATTTAGTAAGTGATTGATGGGGCCCAAATATAGATATCCTCATGATGCATCGACAGGTCTCAAGAGACAAATCAGTTGGCCAAATTAGACAGGTTTCTAGAAATGGATTTAAACTATATTCTGTAATGTCTTTAAAGTATGTTTCAAATGTCTGGAATTATGAATTCCCCTATTATGAGATCAGTTATTAATGTCCATGTGATTATTCAATTAGTTAGAATATACATGGTTAAGTTTCAAGTTCATGTGATTATTTGTATGGATCTATTTGATCATCTTTTTTTCCGACCATATCATACTCAATTTATTGTTCAAACAAAATGAGTTTAAGTTAATTACCTTTCCATATTTATTAGGATTATTTATTCATGATATATTTCACTGTACATTTACCCTTACTGATCATTTGATCTCAACCATTTCTTTTGTTTTATTTCCCTAGGATACCAGGAAGTTTTTTGGGATTGATATGTAGGGATATACTAAGGAGACATGTGGTGTTATCAAAGAAAAACATTTTGAATATTTTATTTTTTCAATTGTAATTTTAATTTCAAGTATGAATCTAGTTAACCAATTCACATAAACAATTTGGTCCTTTGGGACGCGATCCCTGGTATATTATGCTAATGAACAAAGTAAACACCAACTCTAGGATACTAGGGTCTGGGTCTTTACAAATTACCTCATGCAGGTCATTCAAATTATTATCTTGTGTTTGAGATATTCCTGTGAAACTCTCTCCAATGAAGAACACACTTCAGGTAAAGGATAAATCCCTATATAATCCATGGATTTATGAAACCCCAAACTTGCATAAAACCTAGACCATGGTGATCCAAATGAATTCATCCTTTAATGAAGAATATTTTCATAAAAATCGAGGTCTCATGGGTGTCATAATCATCTAATATGAGTTTTTTTATGAAAAATACATACGCAAAACTAGTATCCCAGACTCTCACTCCCAAGCCCTTTATACTAATCATATGTTGTGTGGTATCCTGGACTTTCCCCCATAATATTAGGCTCATGAATTCCCATTACCTTTACATAAATCATGGTCTTGGAAGAATTGATGAATGTTTATCTCAATCATAGTTTGAGTAACACAACATACATATAAGACCCACTACATATCCTTCCCACTCCAAAGAAACATCCCAGTGGATTAATTTGTATTCCCCATTTAGTCCATTTATGTTATCCCTTTCACAACATAGGAATCCTTACTACATGATGTTAAACTACAATGAATGATCCTATCAAACAACTATAAACTTTTCACCTTGATCTATGTGGGTTTTTATTCTTGCTTCAACATAATACACAACAAGACTTATTGAGGTTCAATCCTAGCACCCAAACAACCTTACTATCCTATCTCTATTTTGAGAGAGGGTAAAAACCATAACTTCTTGAGAAATAATAATCCTTATAGAGTTTCACCATATAAATTTAAAATGTGCCTTACCTTATGTGATGAGCATAAGTAGATCCATCCCCACTAGACTTTAACTTGTACCCACCATTGCATGAAGAGTGTAAGTAGATTTATTCTTCATGTGAAAATCACGAGTTGACCCTTGTGACAATCATGAGGCCGTCCATAGGTGATGATAATATTTGTATCTCTTTCGTATGTGAAGATAATAAGGTGACGTATGTGATTAGCATAGGGTAAATCCATTTCCTGATGCATCAAACACCTATCATTTCCTAGGTGATGATCATAGGATGCCTGTGTGGAAATCCAATGACCACTAATATGAAGAGAATTAGATACCTTAGGATACATGACTAAGTTTCCTTATTTTATGAGCATACAATAACACATGTTATGAGCATGGTATAACATAGGTGATAATAATAAGTTGACTTATGTTGTGAGAATTAGATGCATCATGTGAAGAGAATGATATTTTTTAGTTAACAAGCCTTTGTTTCCTTATGTGATGAGCATAATATGCCTAATATGATGAGAATGGGAGGCCTTAGGTGATGAGATTAAGTTTCCTTGTGTGAAGAACCTATAAATTCATATGTGAGAAACATATGATAACCTAATGGACCATCTCTAGGAAGATAAAATAGATTCTCAATATTCCTGAAAGTTTTTAATAGATTCACCATCTTCAACTGAATGTGTTCACTATAATAAGGCAAAAAGTAATTCAATTAGTCGATGTCCACATGAAGATGGAATTTGAAACATGATTAATGATAAATCCATTAATCTATCAGGGAAACCCATAAGGGGTGATGAGATTCCCAGTGAGGTGTTAATATCTTATCATCCCTTTTTGGTCATGATACCAACATAGTCACCCTAGTGGTGATAGGATTCATGTATTTAGAAATCGAAAATGTAGGACCTAAATCATGAACAAACATAGTGAAGTCCAAAATAGTGGTCCTTAAAGAAAGTGTCAGAAACAAGAATGGTGAACCAAACGTGAATTCCCTCTCATTCAAAAATAAGGGGATGAGTGATGTTGGACTTCTCCACCATCAGGAATCATTGATGTTGGGTATATTGGGCATGGAAATTATTAGGAATATACTCATAGATAGTTTCAAATTATCTTTCCAAATTCTATCCATCTAACATGCTAGGAGAGGCACTCCCACCACAACCAATAGGCTTGGAGGAAGGAGAATCAACCATTATACTACTATAACTCATGAGCATCCACATGTAAAAATATCTGACACCTATGACTAGGTAGTGATAACCACATATCCCATGACTAATGGGATCCCTCTCTCCCTATCTCAAATAAAGACCAACCAGATAAAATTTATCAAACCCCTTATCCATTATTACAAATGTGACTGCATCATTCCCACCTAAAAGATGACTCAGAAGAAACTTGCTTCCATGAAACTTTTCCAGTACTATAAACATTGAAGGTCCTTCAAGAAGAAGGTACCCACATTACCACTATCAACGATTTTTTTGATTATATTCTCTAAACCCATAGATAAAACCTTTCCCTATGTTGGCGAGGTATGTGAAATTCAAGATACGGTAACCATTATTGCTACCTAGGAGTCTCCAAAGAGGTCTCCCACTAGCTAATGTTACTGATAGCGAAGGGATAATTAAACCAACATCAAACATGATGTGCTTTCTTCTAGTCATCCTAACCTTACTCAGATTATACAACCCTCTTACTGGAGGTATAATACTATTACTACCCTATGATTCACCCCTCCATCTAATCATATAGCCCATACCACTTATAACACACCCCTTAACACCTAAATCACTTCAAGGGGGTGCATCCATGAAAGGTAGGAACCACGAATTAAACCATCCACCAGGAAAACTAGGCTAGCTCTCCCAACTGCTAGCAATATCACTGGCCATCACATATGTCCTTCTCATGCTAAAGTAGTCTACCACCCATAAGGTACTCTATATGAAACTAAAAAAAATCTCATGGGACTAATATTCATGTCTCATATAGGTCCAAACTTGGGGAACTTATATACCTACATAAAAGGAAGAAAAGGGAAACCAACACCAGGGAACCCTCAATATTTTAGAATCCAAGACCACTGGGGATCCCAGAGATGTGTTTCACCTCCTCCATCATTACTTCTGGGGGATAGAACCCATCAATTGTGGATGCCCATTCTTGAGGGTGAAGTGCACAAAGTCTTGAAGTCCATTAAAAATACTTATACGAGGAGGATGTATTGGATTACATATAGGGACTAGATGTACAACCAATCTTAGAATTTTTATCATCTCTTGTCTCAATATCTACATTATAAGTAATGGAGACATCAAGATTCAGACTATCACTATGATATGAGAAGAAACATATGGATGGGTCATGTGAACCCACAAATCTCCTTTAATAAAAGGATGTAGACCCCCCTCTTATTTGCTAATATTGTGGAAGATAGATCCACCTCATAAGAACGAATCCTTAGTTGAGGGAAGGGTGTCCCAGTCAACATAACTCCCACCCAGGAATTCAAAACAAAGGAGGTATTCATCACTTCTTCCTAAGACTTACCACTAATACACCACTTAAAAATAGGATTGTCCCTCTGAGGTGGATAAAGATAAAGATGAGAACATTTGAAATTCCATAACCACTAAAAATATTTTAATCAAGTTATAGACATATGTGACCTTTCACTTCACCATACAAGAATTTCACTCTGAAACTCACGTGACATATCTCTGGAAGAACTTAAAGGAAACATTCAACCAACTTCAGGGTCATCAGCTAACCTATCAGGGAATATTAATGAAACTTTAGGCCTTATATTATTATTTCCAAAAGTTAAAACTCAAAAAACTTCTAGTGGGTTGGCACTTTGATTTTGGTGGATATTTCTAGAGATTTAAGAAAGTGTGTATTGAAAGTCTCACAACACTATGCTAGTTTATTGAAGTGGCATATCCCCATGTTCAAATCAGAAATTGGGGGTAAATATTATGCCTTTTAATTTAGTATTATTGTATATCAGTGTTATATTCCTCAACATTATCTTTCTAACAATTCTAAAAACACCTCAATACTAACCAACACCATAATGAAAATTTTCACCACTGGTCCCTCTAACACTCAATAGAATGACACTAATAATGAATTATGAGTGAAGGAATTTTTCTCGGAGTACTAAAATAGAGAGATGAACCTTAATATAGGTGTTTATATCTATTAGAAAATATATTCCATGGGCCTTGAAAGTTTTCCTGAACTTCGATTCTTGAAAAATCAAAAAAATATTAACAAGGGTATAAGTTAGTCAAGGCCTTCAGTATACTAGAAGTCACCGAGAAAAATTATATGGATTCCTAAAACACTTATTTGTTCAAGGATCTCAAGTTCAGTCAATAAATTGAGATTGATATCATTTTAGAACACCATACTAATTGGGAGGATACTCAAGAAGACCCTATCACACTCTTTAAGGATCCCTGACAACCTATAGTCCTCAATCAATCAACCAAGAACAAATATGGTGGCTCCACCCACCTGATACATAGTTTGGTATTCCCCATATCATCCTCTCTAGTGGGTCAACATGAATTCCCACCATTAGATCATAGCTGCTCCACTTCATGATTCAGTCAACCAGATTGTGGGTAGACACAAGGAAAATCCTTCTTTGGTGACCTGATATACACTCTCACTAACCATTTAAAATATATAGACATGTAGTGATATTTTTTATAACCTAACAATTAAGTACCTTTTTGATAAATTATTTTAAAAAAGTTTTTGTATTCATTCAAAACTAAATTTTTTTGTATAAGAATGTTTTTATTATCTAGGAAGAATGAAGTTGCTAAGTTAGAGAGAAAGAAGTTTCTAAAGATATAATTTACTGAATGAAGAAGTATTTTTGTTGTTGAAGAGTTTTTGGAAGAGGATGTTGATGAAGATTAAGAATTTATAATTTAAAAAGTTTTTCACAATTTCTAAACAAAACCATATGATACTTTTCTGATCAAGCAGTTCTTACAAATCATGATAATTGTTTTTGATGAAATGGTGGAGAGGTTTTAAGAAATTAGAATCTCTAAAAAGATTCAAAAAATCGGATCTAGTATTATTATTCTAAGTAAAATCGGAACAAAGTTTATGAGAAAATAAGAATTAATATTCTGAACAAATAGAAATGAATATTTTGATAAAATTAGAACCAATTTTATAAGAAAATTAGAACCAAGATTTTAATAAAATTAGAACCAAGATTATGAGAAAATCGAAACCAGTTTTTTTAGAAAATCAGAACCAAGATTCTGATCAAATCAAAACCAAGATTCTTAAAAAATCAGAACTAGTTTTCTAAGAAAATTGGAACCAAGTTTTTTTTGGAAAAATTAGAACTATATTTTAAGAGAAAATAAAAACCAAGTTTCTATGAAAATCATAACCAATTTTCGGATAAAATTGGAACCACGTTTCTAAGAAAATTAGAACCAGTTTTCAGGGAAATAAGAACCAAGATTCTATGAAAATTGGAACCAAGTTTATAAGAAAATTGAAACCAGTTTTCTGATCAAATCAGAACCAATATTCTTAGAAAATTGGAATGAGTTTTCTGAGAAAATCAAAACCATGCTTTTGAGAAAATAAGAACAGGTTTTCTAAGAAAACCGAAACCAAGATCCATATTTATCATACTTAGAAAATCAGACCCAATATCCAGCATTATTCTACTAAAAAGATATGATGATTTGAAGAAGTTAGACTTGAATGTAAAATTTTCATAAATATTATAGAAATTTAGGGAGGTTTGCAGAATTCAAATATTTAAGATTAAACTCAAATTATTTTCAAAGTGTTTGAGCTTTGAGAAAGCGGGAAAGTTTTAAATTTTCTCACCTTTGTTTTTCAAGTTGATTATAAATAATTTCTCAGATCATTCATTCATTTGTAAATTTTACACATGAACCAAAGGTGGGGCATTGGATAATTCCAAGAGAAAAGTTCCCACTTGATTGAAGAAGATTTCTATTGAGTTTTTAAGAAGAGAAAAATTGGAACCATCATTTACCGTACTGAGAAAATCAGACCCAACCAAATCAGACTAAGGATTAAGATTGGGCATTTATGGATGTGATTCAACTAAGTTTTTATTATTTTATTTGGATTAATTGTTTTATAATAAGACATTGTAAACTGACAGGGGTTAGTATAATCTTTCCTATAAAGATATAGAAGGTGTCTAAATAGAGTTTTCACAAGTTTTATTCACTTTTTCATAATAGTGGATTTCTATAGACCCATGAGAGTGGATATGAAAATGACATAGGTTCTCATATTGAGCCCGAACCTTATAAATCTTGTGTGATTTTCTTAATTTTTTAACTTTGAATACATGAGTATTTTCTAAAGGTTGATAAGGATATAAATCTCAACATGTTACATGGGTTATGTTTTTTAATGTTTTGAAACTTATAAAAAGTGAACAACTGATTCAACCCCCCTTCTCAGTTGTTATTCAGTCATTGGAACTTTAATCAGTATCAAAGGGAAGGTTCTCTTATTGAACCTTTATCATAGATAATATAAATTCTATAAATAGTAGAGTAATTCCTACATTTGATGGAAAAAATTATTATAGATGGAAAAATAGGATGATTCTCAATATCCTATCTCTTGAAAAAAGTTGTTGATGATGATACTATTAGTTTTCCACCTATTGAGAAAGATGATCCTATAACATTTGATGGTAAGAGAAATATAGAAGTTGACTAAAAGGATAGAAATTAAATCCTAATATCCTTATCAGAAAATGTTTGTCAGAAGGTGTTGGGTCTCAAAAATTCAAAAAAGTATGTGGGACAATATAGAAAGTGTTTTTGAAGGGAATAATAAATTCAAGGAATCAAAGATACAAATCTAGAATAGTAAGTATGAAGACATTAGAATAACGGATTAAGAAACAATTGATGAATAATTTGTTAGAGTAAATCAAAATTTTTGCAACATTAGAGGATTCAGAGATGTATGAGAAGATTATACAATTTTGAAGAAAATTATCTAAAACTTTCCAGATAGGTTTGATTTTAAAATTTCTTATTTAGAAGATAAGGTTGACTTATCTCTTGATGAATTTCATAACTTTATTATTTATTATAATATGGGGAAATCCTCGATGTTTAAAAAGAATATGAAATATGAAATGGATTTTGAATCAATGAGAAAGATAAAAATACAAGATATTGAAGAAGAATATCTTTATGAGTTTGAAGTCAAAGAGGATGATGAGATTAATGAAAAAATCACATCTCTTATATCCAAGAACTATAGAAGTGGAATACGAAAGTATAGAGGTAAAATTATTCTCAAATGTTTTGAATATGGTGGAATCAAAAACTTTTATACGAACTTACCCAAGATGAAAGTGGGATAATCTCATGTTGATTTCAATAAAAACCTTAGTGGAAGAAGTAGAAAAAAAATTATAAAGAATAAAAGTCTTTCAATAAATATAAGAAGAAGTTTATTGGAAACAAAAAAAGTATTTCAAGTAAGAAATTTGAATCAGAATCAACTAAAAAAATTCATCTTAAGATGAAATTTATAAAAATTCAAAACCTTCATTTAAAAAGTTGAGAAAACAAAAAATTCCTCAGATAGTAAAAAATGTGGTAAAGAATCTTATAGAGAGTTTCTGCTCAAAAATGAACTTTTTTCATGTATCAATAAAAAAAATATCAATAAAGAAATTAGAGTAATGAATAAATATCATGAAGAATTTACTAATTGAAGAAAATCAGTCATTAATAAGGCGGATGAATACATTCAGGAGATTTTATGTTACAAACATAGAATTGTTAAATAGGAAAAGATGATTGAAGATATTATAAAAAAGGTGGAAGCTAAGTAAGAAGAGGTTAACAATTTGTAATAAAAACATATTGAGTTCAAAATTACCCTAAAAAAGATTAATGAAAACTTCAAAAAAGCTTTAGAAGTAAAATATGAGACTTCTAAAGTTGCTGAGAAGGCTCAAAAATGAGAATCTGGTGAAATATTCTCTTACCAAAAATAATGTTTCATCAGATTCTTTTAACATTACAGGTTCTAGAAAAAGTATTTTGAAAACTTGGGTAGAGAAATTAAGTGAGAAGCTTATAATTTCTATAAAATTAGAAAACACACTCAAAAGAAAAGATGGTCCACATCTTGAGCATGTTAGAGCTGAAAGAAGTTACCAACCTCAACAAAGTTTCTATAGAGAAAGATATTTCTTGAATAGAAAATATAGATTTGATGGTTATTGTTGGTGTTGTGGAATCTATGGGTATAGATCTTATAATTGTTTGGCATAAATTACCTTTACCTGGAAGAAGGTTTGAAAAAAATGGGAGAAATAGTGAAAAAAATGAGTAACTTTCCTATCTTATAGGAATTTGAAAAAGTGATTTCTCAAGATGTTAGAAACATTCCAACAAAGAATCAATTTGAATGTCTAAAAGAAGTTTGTGGAATATATGACCAGTATGGTCATCATGATGAAAGATGTATGACACTCCTTCTAGAACAAGTTTCTTATGATATAAAGTAAAATAAAATGAAAAGAAGAAGGTTGAGAAAAAAGATTTTTTTATTGCGACAGGTTCAAAAGAATGTAGGAGGTAAAAACCATGAATACTTGATAGTAGTTATTCTTCACATATGAAAAGTGATATAAAAATATTGGAACATGTTGAAATTCATCATGGAGGAGTAGTTACTTTTGGAAATGATAGTTCCTTAAAAATAAGAGGCATCAGAACAACATTGATTGAAGCATAGAAATTGAAATCTAAGGAAGTTTTATTTGTTTATGTGATAAAACATAACTTACTTTGTCTAAGTAATTTTTTTTTGATGTAAAAGAAGTAATATTCAGAAAGGATTCCTTTATTATAAAATGTTTGAAAGATGGAAAAGTCATTACGAAAGGAGAAATAACTAGTGAGAGTCTCTTTCAAATAGGAGAATTCAATAACTCATGTTACTTGAGTGTTGAAGATGAAAACAAGTTGTGGCATCGAATAATTGGTCACCTTGGTCAAAAAACATGAATAAACTTTCTAAAGTTGATGATGTCTAGAATTTTCTAAAATTGAAAAGAAGAGATGAAGATGTTTGTGTTATTTTCCAGAAATGAAAGATGACTAAAAACATTCATAAAAGAGTTGAGATTAAATATACCAGACCAGTTGAGAATATTCATTCTAATTTATGTGGACTTATGAGACATAAATCAACAAAAGGAGAATTATACTTTATCACTTTTATTAACATTTCCACTCAGATGAAAACATCATGTTCATGAAGCATAAGTCAGAGGCTATTGAAATGTTCAAATTTATCAGAAAAGATATTGAGAAATAATTGGGGGTTTCCATCAAGAATTTGAGAATTAATAATGGTACCAAATTTATGAAAAATGATTTTGAAAATTATCTAAGAAAAAATGGAATCAAACATTAGTATTGTGATCCTTATACTCCACAATAAAATGGAGTAGCAGAAAGAAAGAATAGAATCTTGGTGGAATTGTGAAGAAGTATGTTTGTAGAATGGAAAATTTCAAAATTCTACTGGAGAGAAGTTGTTAGAACTGATATACATGTTCAAAATAGATTCTTATTGAGACTGGAAACAAAAATGACTCATAATAAAATGTGTTATAAAAACGTTCATTGAAAAACTTCAATGTTTTTTGTTCGTCCTCATTTTCTCAAGGTCAAAAATATAGATTTTAGAAAGTTTGATGAGAAATGTGAGGAAGGAACTTTCTTGGGTTATTCATGAAATGGGAGAAGTTAAAAATGTGGGGATTTGGTGTTTCTTGATGCTCATTAAACAAAAATTTATTGGAATGGGAATAAATCTCGAGGGAGACAGGATGCCTACTTCAAAACCGTGAAGGTGGTGGCCAACATGCCAGCCCCTTCCCTCTAGTGGGGGAGGTTCCTTAGACGTCTTTCAAGGGAGTGACATCTACCCCTTTCACCACATTTTCCAATATTGACCTTCTCTCCCTGTTTTCCCAAATCTCTCTTTTCCCTAAATTCCATGATATTTTTAATGGTATCCCTAACCTTCCAATTTCAACTACAGAATTCAATGTGGTCTCTTCACTCTTGAATATAACCCTGATTGCTTGATTTAAGCAGAGAAATCCTTCGGTAAATTCTTTTGATAGGTTCATATCTGCATATTGGGATTTACATGAAAGGGCTATGGTGGGTTTTGTTAATAATAGTCACATCATGGTTTGGTTCACGTCAGAGGAACACCTGATTAAATCATTGTCTAGTGCTCTATGTAGCTATAATAGATCCCTATTCTTCCTCTTTATATGGTCTTATGACTTCCATATGAAGCATGACTCCCCATCAGTGGAAGCATGGGTTAGCTTTCCCGAACCACCTTTACCATTTCATAAACCTTCGATCATTATAATTTTAGGTAACTTTATTGGTAGATTCTTATGTTTTAATAGTATAACTCATTCTGTCCGTCAAACTATTAATTTGAGAATCTATGTAGAAGTTTATGCATCAAGAGTGCCTGCTGAGTATGTGTGGATTTTAGTGGGTGAAGAATTTTGTTGCAGACAACCTATTTTTTATTAATAATGGGTCGATTTTTGTTCCCACTATAAGAGAATGGGAAACACAACGACAACATGTATGTGGGGTCGAAGAACCTTGAGATATAGAAGGGTGTGGATGTAGGAGGAATGGGAAAGGGATTGAGGTCTAATGTCAATGAGGTTTGTCTAGACATAGTGCTCAGGAGAACAGGGCGCCATGTGGTTTTATTGGTGATTGTGGAAAGTTTATGAATATAGTTGATGATGGGTCTGTTGATGGTTGTGAAGCATCTAGTCAAGGCCCTGGTAAGACTACAGGAACTGTAGGTACATGTGATTTAGGGAATCAAAATCAAGTTATGGTATTACCTCATGAGTTGAGTGTTTCTAGAATTTTTAACAGGCTAAGGAATGATTTTGAAATTCCCCCTGGAGACTCTAAAATTATAGGGGGTACACATTATAGTACAGTGGTAGAAGTAACTTTGGATATACACAATGATAATGCTCAAGATCCTAGTGAATCTGTTGGAGCTGATATTCCAAATTCTAAAGGTTATGTGAGCACAACTTCATACACATATGCTATAGCTATGTGTGCAGGAAGTAATAACATCACTGAATGGGTGATACATCTAACTGTAAAGGGGAATTCTATGGATGGTCAAGAGTGGGAGAAACCAACACATGGTGCAAGTAGAAATCTGAATACCAAACAGGGAACCAATATGAGGAGGACCTTGGACTATCTCAACTTAAACAACTAATTTTATAGTTTGAGTGTCGATGGTGGGATGGAAGACAACACCATTTGTCCCTATGAAGTTTGAGTTCGATGGAAAAGGAAACCCGTTAAATGAAAATAACATAGGGGGATCTAGTAAAGGATTGTAAAGTCCAATAAGGAAGAAAAAAAGGAAAACATGGATCTTGGGAGCTGCATTGTTACCAAGAAGTAGAAATCAAAAGGCTATAAAGACTACTCATATCTTCATAGGACAATAGAGACATGGTCAGCCAAAAAATATGGTAAATCAAAGGCACTTGAGGTTTATACAGTGGATGGCTGGGTGGGTTAGCAAGTATGAGACACCAGGTCCCTAAAGCTCGACAAGGAGATTACAACAACAAAGGGCCTAGAAGGCTTGGCGACCCCCATGGGGATACATACAATATGTTAGAGGATCTGTATGGGGAGGAAATCCTACAATTAGAGGATGTGGTGTTGGTAAAAGAGGATGCTCTCCCTCCTGGCCTATAGTGTGAGACAGAGTAGCAGGAATACGATACCATGCTCAAACATCCTTTTGAATTTATTATGAGCTCAGAAGAGGTAATTGGTGAAACTATCCTAAAAATTAATTATCCTAATGTAGAGGAAGAAATAATGATGGTAAGGGATATAAGGGTTACTAACAATGAGGATAAAAGCACTATGATTGATAATAAGGACTTGATTTTAATACGAGGCTTTAAAAAATGGAAGACAAGAATAGATAAGTATATTTAATCTTAGGAAAATCAGTCATTATGGTTCGAAGATGTTCTGATGGAGGAACCATAAACTTAGGTAAAAACTATCTCATGGAAACTTTTTATAGAGATAAAATCTAGTAGGCTGTAATTTCATTTTAATGACTTGGTGTCCACTTTTTATTCTCGAACTTTTGGTTTCTTACTTTTTTCCTTAAAATTATTTGATAATAAAAAGTTAATTTTGAGTGAGTGTGTTAGAAGTTAAAATTGTTGGAACACAAATTTAAAAAATTTGGTGGACTCATAAGATGTGAAGGTAATTGGAAATAAAAGTTCCTTAAAAATTATTTTTAAGAATGTTGAGGGGGATAAATTAGATATTTACAATAATAGTGAAAGTAATTCAAAACATTCTTGTCAAGATTCAGAAGAATCATGTGATGAGAAATTCTATCTGGGAAAGAAACTTTGAAATTTCCTACCATACAAAAAAATATTGAATCCAAAAACATTATTGGGAATTAGAAGGCTCTAGTTAAGACCAAAAGGAAGTTGAGATTAGAAAATTAGACTTCACTTATTTCAAAAGTTTAACCAGAATCAATTTAACAAGATATTCAACACAATGAATGAGTGGATTCTATGAAGGAAGAGTTGGATCAGATCAAGAAGAATGAGACATGGGAACTTGTTCCAAGGTTAGAAAATAAAAAAGTTATTAGAACTAAGTGGGTTTATAGAAACAAATTGAATAATCATGGAGAAGTTTCAAGAAAAAAAGTAAGACTTGTTTGCAAAGGATATGCATCTGTGAAAGGTGTGGATTTTGATGAAACATTTTCCCCCCATTGCAAGGCTAGAAACTATTTGAATGTTTTATGCTATGGATTCTCATCAGAATTACAATGTTTATTAGATGTATGTAAATTCATCTTTCTTTAATAGTGATATTGAGGAAGAAGTTTACATTGAGAAAATTTATGGGTTTCTACTTGATGAGAACGAAAAAAAGTTTGTAAATTGAAGAAAGCTTTGTATGGGATGAAACAAGATCTACATGCTTTGTATTCGAATCTTAGTAATTGTTTCAGAATGATGAAATTCTCTAAAGGAATAGTTGATAGAAACTTTTATGTGAAAAATATTGAGTTTAGAACTTTAATTGTAATTGTTTATGTGGTTGATATAATTTTTTCTAGGGATGAAGAAAATTTTTGTAAAGAGTTTACTAAAGAAATAAAGAAGAATTTTGAAATTTCAAAATTAGTATAATTAAATTTCTTCCTTGGATTACATGTTCAAAAAAAATATATTTTCTTATTTCAAGAAACGTATATAAGAGAATTATTAAAGAAGTTTTGGATGACTGAAACCAAATAAGTGTCAACTTTTACTTTAGTGCACACAAAGTTGAGTAAAGATGAATCTCTAATAAGTGTGAATCATTTTTACTTTTGGAAGCTGATAGGAAGTCTTCTTTACCTTATAGATTCAAGGCCTAATATTGTTTATACTATGAATTTATGCACTAGTTATCAAATAATCTGAAAGAATCACATATTTTGGTAGCAAAGAGGATTTTGAGATATGTTAAAGAACAATTTCTCATGGGTTTTTATACAAAAAATTTTTGATATGAAGTTTCTTAGTTATACAGATTCCTATTTGGATAGAGATTGTAATGATAGAAAGTCAACCTCAGGAGGAACATTTTTTCTGGGTGAATATTGTGTAAGTTGGCATAGTAAGAAACAAAGTTCAGTAACTATGAGAACAACCGAATCTAAATATGTTGCAACTACTTAGGCTTGTACTCAAATGTTAAGGATGGATGTTCAGTTGGAATATTTTAAAGTGCATGTTTCTAAACCATTGAAGATACTTTGTGATAATCAGAGTGCAGTTGATATTTCTAAGAATCATATCCAGCATTCAAGATCAAAACATGTTGATATAAAGTTTCACTATATAAAAGAGAAAGTTTATGGTAGAGATGTTTTGTTGTAATACATTTCCAAAAAGTATCAGATTAATGATATCCTTAAAAAATAAATGTCGAAGGAAATTTTTGTTGAATTGAGATTGAAACTTTAGGTTTAGCCTCCTCCCAGGTCCTCCTAAACCTCATAAGGAAGTACCCCACCGTGCTTTGGATTATGATGATAAACGGGGAAAGAATGTAACAAATTTATACTTTGTAATATGTTTTACCATTCTTTCGTTTTTTAAATCAAAATCTATGGTTATAATATAATGGGGGAGAGAAAAAAAGTGAGAAAGTAAAAGATAAGTTTGAGAGAATTAGAAAAGTAAGGGGTAGTTATCTTTTTATGGCTGCAAAATTTTCTTTACATCAAGGGATGGAATTCCATAAAAAACATTACTTTATTTAGTAGTGTCGTTTCAGGACACTCTCTTTTGAGAAAGGATAAATTTTGGTAAAACTCAAAAAAAAATTATTTGTTTTCAAAATATGAGTAGTGAAAAAATCTGAGAGTTGGAAAAGTTGTTAATGAGGATTGTTAACAAATCCAAAGGGGGATACTGAAGTAAATTTGTGATAAATTGTTTTTAAAATGTTTTTGTATTTATTAAAAACTATTTTTTTATATAAGAATGTTTTTTTATCCAGGAAGAATGAATTTTCTTTGTTAGAAAGAAAGAAGTTTATGAAGACAAAATTTGCTGAATGAAGATATATTTTTATTACTGAAGTTTTTTTGAAACAGGATGTTGATGAAGTTTGAGAAGTCAAAAGTTATAAAGTTTTTTACAATTTTTGAACAAAATTATATGATGCTTTTATGACCAAGAAGTTCTCACAAATCATGAAAACATTTATAAAATGGTAGAGAGGTTCTAAGAATTCATAATCACTAAAAAGATTTAGAAAATTGGATCTAGCATTATTGTACTGAGAAAAATTGGAACCAAGTTTATAAGAAAATCAGAACCAATATTTTGGGAAAATTGAAACCAAGATTCTGAAAAAATCAGAACCAATTTCCTAAGAAAATCAAAACCAATATTTTGAGAAAGTAAAAACCAAGATTCTGAGAAAATCAGAACCCTTTTTCTGAGAAAATCATAACCAATGTTTCTGAAAATATTGGAACTAAGTTTCTGAGCAAATCAGAACCCATTTTCTAAGAAAATCAGAGCCATGTTTCAGAGAATATCATAACTATTTTCTTAGAAAAGTAGAACCAAGATTCTGAGAAAATTGAAACCATGTTTCTAAGAAAATCAGATCCATTTTTCTTAGAAAATCTGAACCAATATTTTGGGAAAATTAAAACCAGTTTTCTGAGAAAATCATACCCAAGATCCAGCATTATCATATTGAGAAAGAAATGAAGAGTTGAAGAAGTATGAATTGAATTTAAAATTTTCAAAAATCCCATAGAAATTTAAGGATGTTTGAAGAAGTCAAAGATTGAAGATTAAATGCGATTTTTTTAAAGATTTTGAGATTTGAGGAAGCGGGAAAGTTTTCGAGTTTCCCACCTTTGTTTTTTGAGTTTCCTATAAATACTTTCTCAGATCATTCATTAATTTGTAAATTTTACACATGTGCAAAAGGATAATAATTGGAGAATTTAAAGAGAAAAGTTACCACCTGATTGAATAATATTTTTAATGAGTTTTTGAGTAGAGAAAAAATGAAACCATCATTAGGGTACTGATGAAATCAGACTCATCCAAATCGAACTGAGGATTCAGAATGAGCATTTGTGGATAACATTCAATTTTTTTATTCTTTTGTTTGGATCTATTTTTTATAATAAAACATTGTAAACTGATGGGAGTTAGTATAATATTTCCTATGAGGAGATATAAGGTGTCTAATAGAAGTTTTCACAAGTTGTATTAACTTCTTAATAATAGTGTATCTCTATACACCCATGAGAGTGGCTATGGAAAGGATGTAGGTTCTCACATTGAGGCCGAAACTTATAAATATTGGGTTATTTTCTTACTTTCATACCTTTTCATTCATGAGTATTTACTAAAGGTTGATAAGGATATAAATCTTAATAGGTTTTAGGGATTAAGTTTATAAAAGTTTTGAAACTTATAAAAAGAGAACAATGAATTCATCCCCCCCTTATCATTTATTATTTGATCCTTGAAAATTCAAAAAACAATCCACACTTAGAGTGAGTGTATCATCTCCATCCATTAACTGATTTTATAAATTTGATATTTTTCTCTTTCAATGGTATACGTGATCCATAGAATCACCTTACATATTTTATCTCTCAGTGTGGTCTGATGTTGGAAACACTATAAAGTAGGCGTTAAACAAGATATGCCATTTTATGTAGACTTTATTTTGACCATAATAATTTGGTAAAATAATCTGGCACTATGATCCATAACCATTTAGGAGGATCTCTATTGATAGTTCCTACACATGTTCAGTTCAACCTTGCATAGAATGAGTATTAGTAACCTCTCTAAGTGAAATGTATAGGAGAAAAAAGTGTCACTGACTTTATCGCTCAGTGGAAGGGCCTGATTTACTCCCTTAATGTTCAAAAACCCTATTAATAGTTTTTTTTATGTTCATGGAGAATGTTTGGGATGGGCTAGTCCTGTCCTCATCTCCCTAAAGTTTATAAATAGATTCTGGGAATTTTCTGAGAGAGTCCAATGCCAAGAGGAGGCCATGTGATGGATAAATAAAATGTCTAAACTGAAACCTCCTATAATTTCACAAAATTATAAGTGATTATAACTAACTTATATCACATATACCCATACCCCTCAACCAATCTGGCTTCAAGAATACTTATAGAACAAGACCTTCCTGGCACAAAATTATGATGATGATATTTCCAATGTCCCTTGATAATGAAAATTAGTGAGGTCCTTCACAGATCTAAATAACATGTTATACTACTTCAAATATGAAAAAGCCTTATTATTTTTCATTTTAACTTTATAGAATAACCCACTCAGGATCCTAGAGATCAAGAAGTCATAGGAGGCTGAGTTGAACAACTTTCCTAATTACTTCCTATACCATAGTTTACCTGAACACACCAGCAAAGAGTGTTTTGTATTCATGGATAGACTCTAAGAAATAGTATTTAATGGTGTATTAGAATTGGGTGATCCTTTAGTATAGTTTTAATATATATCTATCAACCCAGACGATGATCATGAATCTAGGGAATGACAGTAAGTCTCTGATCGAGGAGCACAAAATTTCAATGATTGACTAGCCCAAAAGTATATCACTTGATTCCATAGAATTATCAATAGATGGATAAGATATCTATCACTCGCCCTATTCATATCATCAATTATAGTGATTCCATTCATTTTACAACCATCCAAATATTGAAGGCATTAATGCTTACACCAAGAGGAAAATTGAGAGCATCTTCCAGTGCCCAAGTGGGTGAATACCCTTAGGGATTTTGAGATCAAGAGGTTTTAAATTAATTTTTGTTTTATGATATAGATGGTGAGAAGGAAGTTTAATTGACTATGGTGTTGTATTTAATTGTCAACATAAAAAATTAGAGATGACCAATTTCCGAACTTTCATGAGATGAAGTAAAGAGACCGTATGGAGGAATGAGTGACCACATGATGAGATTGTAGAGACCACATGAAGTTTGAGTTACTACATGAGGTCCTGAGAAACAAGACTTTGTAAATTGATCTATTTCACGAAGGATAGAGTGATAAGATGAAGGGCCTGAGTGGCCACACATTAGAGTAGAGTGATCATATGAAGGATAAATTGACTGTATGTTGAAATAGAATGACTACATGAAGGGTCAAATGAATGCTTGAAGGGGTCAAAAAACTACACATTTAAATATGGAGAACACATGAAGGGTTGAGTGACCACATGAATGGTCCAAGAAACCACACATTTGAGTAAAGTGACTATATAAAGGGGTCTAGTGATCACAAATTAGAATGGATCAGCTTCATGTTATAATGAGCCACCACATGAAGAAATTTGAATAACCAAAAGTTGCAGGTATATAGAGAAATCATGAAATAGTTATTATGATGAAAAGTAAAGTGTTCTAAAGTTTAAATATCATGATAGGGACTATCATGATTCTTTAAAAGTAGTATTATTTTAAAAAAATATGGTATAAGAAATAATAGAGATCCATTGCAACAGTTCAAGTGCACTAAATAAAGTTGAAGAGAAAGATGTGATGTGAATATCTGTTTTCACAAGAAGAAGAACATAGACTATTTGAGTTGACCATGAAGTTCCCCTTAAAAAATATGTGTTTGATGCTTCTTAAAGGGAAATTGTAAAAATTAATTATTGTTGGCCATATGTTGGGTATGAAGGATGACACATCGGATTGCATGCATGCATATATGCATGATATTTTCATGGGATGGATTGTGAAATTTTCATGAAAATAAGAAGGTAATATTTTGATGATATTTATGAGTAAAAATTCAAAATTGATGTTTGCATGATGCCATCTCCATAAAATGTATATATTAATTCAAACATAAGGATTTATTTTCGATGAAATTATAGTTTAAAGGAGAAATAAGAGACCATGATATTTTTTCATGTTTTAGTGAGTTTTCAATTTTTAACAGAAGAATATTCTTATTGAAGTTATTGCGGAGACCAAATATGAAAATTATAGAAATTTAAATTCAAATGTATTTCCAAAGTGTCTTAAATATTTGAATACAGAAGAAAGAGAATAGGTAACTACCACTTCTTGATATAAATTTTATAGTTGTATCAGATCGATGAGTGTGTGTATGAAAGTGGTCAAGGTTCATTTCATTGTTGATATAAATTTTACTGTTGGTGTTTTGAAGCCTGTTGGTCAAGGTTCATTTCATTGTTGAAAAATATATTTTATCATATTATATGTGAGAGGAGTATATACACTATAAATAGACTATAGTGGAAAACAAGTGATGGATATAACCTACTATATTTTGACCATAAATAATTACTTTATAGTGGACCATGTGATCTCATATTATTTAAAAATAATGCTAAGGAATAGATACTCTTGTTGAGTAGCAAATCTTGTAAATTATTATATTCATGTGGGTTTTCCTATATACTATGTTTATAGTAAATTAAATTCTCTCTAACTAAATGTGAAGGTTTTTTTAAATAATAAAACAAAAAATATATAAGACCACTGATTCACCACCTATAATTGTTCACATAAATCCATATTGGTCATTTCAATTGGTATCAAATCTAGGTTCCTTCATTGACCCTTGGATGTTTTAAGTTTGAAGAAGAAGAAAAATGTTATGTATGTTCAATACTTAGCTAAGAGTAACGGGATTCTTATCTGTTATGGGAAGAACTGTCATATTTGTAATGACATAATGCTACCCTATCTATTATCCATTATCTATGAAGTTCTTTATATTATTATAGATAGTTGCACTCCTCCTACTGAGGGTTCTCCCATGACTACTACTGATAAGGGGAACCTATATAATGATGGAAAATCCAAAAATAATATTATTTCCTCTCTCAGAGAAAGTGAATTTATGTAGGTTAAAGGAATTGGAACTCCAAAAGGAATCTAGGATAAGTTGAAGAACATTTATGAAGATAACATGAATATAAAGAAAGAAAATTTACAAATTTAGATATTGATATATGAATATTTGAAAATGATAGATTAGGTATCTATTAGCGAGTTATTCACAAGGGATGATGATATTATAATCACCATAAGAATTCTTCGGAAAAAATTAGAGACAAAAAAGTTTTTTAAAAGATATTAAGAAGTATTCCTAGTTTATTTCATTCCAAAGTTTCATCTATTAAATATAGAGAGCCTAAAATAATCTCTCTAGATGATTTTAAAAGGATTCTCATTACCTATAAGATGATAAAATATGATTCTATCAAAATTAATGGAAATATTGATTATGAAATATCATTTAAATCTAGTAATAAAGAAAAGTGAAATAAAGTTGTCATTGATAAATAGGTTTGTGATTCTAATTCAAAAATGAAGCGAGTAAGAGGTTTGATAAATTAAAGTCTTTATTTCTAGAAATGTTAAAAGCGGTGTAAGGAAAATTTTTATAAAGTTACAATTAAATAATTTTAACCATATATCAATTTGAAATTTTATAATACACTGTCGATGACTGAAGGAAGATGCAGATAATGATAAAGATAATGGAAGGACAAAAATACCACTAAAGAATAAATCAGAAAAATCAAAGTCATATTCAATAGGAAAGAATAATAAGTTCTCTAATTTTAAAAATATTAACTTTTTATCCAAATGTGATGAATATTGTGATAGTGAAGAAAAAGTAGAAGTTTAGAATTCCAATGATGAAGGCGTTGAGAATTTTCTTATTACAAAGGTGAATAATGAGAATTTTAACAGTGATAAAGGCTAAATTTTTTAAAAATAATAAGAAGAGGAAAATCAGAGGGAGTCCACCCTAATAATATAATTGAAACAATGTCTCTTGAAAATTACAACACTGGAGAAAGATAACAAGAAGTTAAAGAAGGATGGTCAACCTGTTCACAATCAAGAAATAATACAAGGAGAAGAAAAATAAAGATTGTTAAAAGAGATTAAGAACCTAAAGTAGTTACTTAATGATTACAAAAATATCATCATCAATTTGAAGACAAGGTAAGGGAGAAAGATAAATAATTTGACCTTATACAAAAAAATGACTAAAGTTGAAAAAGAGATATATTACTTCCAAAATTAAATTCTTGAAGTTGGTGAAATATCCATGGAGTGTAAATTTAAAAAATATCACTAAATATCAACCTCAAATATTAATAACAAATCCTAACATGTTTATAAAGTTCTTAAAAGGAAGAATAAATCTAAGAGGACCATGTATGTCAATAAAAAAGAAAATTCCAAAATTATGAAGTTTTTGAGAAATAAAACTTTAAAGAAAAAACTAATATAACTAGTAAATCTATTAAGACTATGAATAATCTAAATTAAATAAGAATATGTAAATATTAAACTAAAATTTTGTTTCCAAAAAAGGATCCTATATTTATTTTCAGAAAGATGATTGAATATAGATACAGAGTTTTGGACAACATGCATATTACAAAGGAAAATATGATTTCTATAGATATTGCTGGCATTATGGAGGATTTGGGGATAAAAAATGTGTTACTTAAATCATTAACACTACAATGTATCCATGAGGTTTTTGAGGTATAGATGGAGGGGGAGTCAGCCCAATAAAATAATATAAACTCAAATACAATTTGAAAAATCTTGATTAAAGATTGAGAAGAGATTCCAACTCATTGAAACTCTCTATGGAAGGTGTGATTAGCCTAGAAACCTTAAAAAATTTTGTGTTTTCATACTACCAGGTCAAAAAAAAACTAATTAAAAAACTCAAAATCATTAGGATAAGAAAGAGAAATGAAAAAATAGGTATCTTGTAGTTGAAACTGCACTCATGACTACAAAATGAGAATGACATTGGATCATGAAAAATGGGTGTTCTTCACACATGAATGAATGTTTGAAAAACTTAATGAATTTTAAATACTAAAAATAAGGAATTATAACTTTTGGAAATGATGAGTCTCTTAGAATCAAAGGCATTTTATCTACTGTTACTGGAAAAGAAAAGTTGAAAACTAAAGTTCCCTATTTATTAATAGAATGAAACACAATATTTTGAGTTTTTTTATAGCTTTGTGATGAATTAAATGAGTTTATATTTATAATATATGGTTTTGTTGTGAAAAGTATTGAATATAGAAAATTTGTGACTAGAGGACAACGAACTAAGGGGAACCTATTCCAGTTTGGAGATGCACAAAATTTATGTTATCTAAGTATGAATGAGGAAAATTAATTATGGAATAGAAGTAGAGATTGGTATTTTTCCGTATAAAAGAAAGGGAAAGTTTCAAATTCTTTCCCTAAGAAGGTTGAGATACATATATCTCATACCTTGAATATTATTTATTCTCACTTATGTGTTCCCATGAGAAAGTAATAAAAAATAGAGATAAGTATTTTATTTCATTTATTGATGACTAAACTTATATTACATGTATTATGTATTTAAAATATCAAGTAGAGACTCTCAAGATGTTCAAAAGTATCTGGAGAACTGATGAAAAGGAATGTGGATAATCTATAAAAAGGATCCAAACCAATAATGGGGATGAATACAAAAATAGAAATTTTCAAGACTATCTTGAGAATCATGGTATTCATCATGATTTTAGGGATCCATACAAATCAGAATAGAATGGCATGGATAAAAGAAATAATATGAGCTCGGTTGAGATGGATTGAGCCATGTTGATTGGAAATAATACCTCTCAGTTATTTTAGAGATAATATATGGTGAAAAAATACAAATTCAAAATATCTACTTCCACTAACCTAATTCAGACATGTCTATATATGATGTGTTTTATAAGAAGACCCCAAGTTTTAAGTACCTAAGGGTTTTTTATTTCGACTACATCATCAAAATAAATGGTGGAAATCTAGGGAAGTTTCAACATAGATGAGTTTATATAATTTTCCTTGAATACCCTCCAAATGTTAGAGGATAAAAATTTTATAAAAAGGAAACATGTAGAATTTTTGATTCTTATATTATGAAAGTACTCTAACATTATAATAGAAAAATCTCATAGTACACTACAACTATAAGTATAAGTTAAGGAGAATCTAATTCTATTAAATAACATGATAAAGTTTATGATATAAGTGATAATGTAAAATATATACAGAATGAATATATCAATTCAGAAATTATAAGTGATAAGGTACAATTACATTCATATCATCCAAGGATGAGGAATCATATAGAGAACAAAAATATCATTAGAGATCAAGGTTAATAGGTTAAAAACATAAGAACATTGAGGACCACACATACTTCTTTGTTTAAAAAAATTGAGCCACGAATTGATGAATAAGCATTGGAGCATCAGTAATGGATTGATATTATTAATAAAGTACTGGATCAAAAAGTGAAGAATGAAACATTGGAGTTGGTACCAAATTCTAAATAAAATAATTTCAGTGGGAAAATGTGGGTGTTCTAAAAAAAATTAAATAAAGAGGCCTAAGTAATAAGAAATAAAGAAATGGTTGTGTGTAAATTCTATTTATAGTTTGAATAAGTGGAGTTGGATGATAGTTTTTTCCCAATTTAAAGGCATGAAACTATAATAATCCTTCTTGCTATTTCTACAAAAATTCAATATAATATATTTCAAATGGATTTCAAATTTTATTTCCTAAATGGTGAATTAGAAGAGTAGGTTTATATTGAGAAACCATGTGGTTTCTTTCATGGTAAAAATTATATCTATGTTTTTACGTCAAGAAAGGATTTATATGTGTTGAAACAAGCTCTGAGAATTTGTTTTATAATCTTGATAATTTCTTGAAGAAGTGGAATTTTAAAAAGTAAGAGTAGTCATAAATCTCTATATAAAAAATTATAAAGAGGTATCTCTTATTTTTATTGTTTATATAGATGACATAATTTTGTTGAAAATGATGAAGAAATGTGTGAGATTTTTTCTGAGTAGATGAAGGAGTTATTTAAAATTTATATTCCAGTAGAGATGAAATACTTTATTATCTTAAAAATAAATCAAAATAAAAGGAACATTTTCCATTATCAATATAAGTATGATAAGTATTGAAATGGTTTGGAATTGAATATTCAAATCCCATATCCACACCAATTTCAATGGGATTTTTTTCCAAAATATGAGCTTGGAAATGATGTTGAACCTTAATAATTTAGGAAGTTAATTGTTGAAAGGGCCTAGTCAATGTTTTGTATAGCTGAGAGGGGGAGGTGGTTAATCAGTGATACTCTTTTAATTTTTTGTTTATTTTCAATTAAAACAACTCTCACCTCTTGTTATCGATTTCAATTCCCTACTTAACACAATCTCAACACACATCCACAGGAGCAAACAGATTTAACAGTTTCACAATTCAAAAAGAATAGCTACATCCTTGGTATGGTTTGGAAATTATCCAATACCATAAAATCCACTAACAAAACAATCCTTGGATTAAAATGAGTAGGATATAACCTTACACTCATGTAGAACAATGAGATAATCCCACTAGTGAATTGGCACCCTCTTAGCAAAATAGGGTCGTAAAATTGTTTTGTAACAACTCATGTTACTTGAACTTATTTTAAATTCAACAAATGTATTAAATTGAAACAAAATTCATCAATTACTTATCTATAAGAAAGATAAGAACCACTTATACTTTTTTATGAAACACTCAGTCTGATGTTTTCTGAGTCTGGTTCCTCTGAGTCCGATTCTCAAAAAATAATACTCACAGTCCAATTTTCTGATAGAATGTAATAGAAATAAATTGACACCACTTCAATCCCTGATTATGATAAAACTCGGTATGATACTTACTTAGCCAAGAAAACTTTAATATAGTGATACTTAATATGGAAAATCATGTCCCGATTAGTTCATCCTGATACCAAACCCATCCGAATACAAACCCTATTGAAATGTATTCAATACAAAACAAAACGGTATCACTTTCTATCACTAAAAACTCAAAGCTTCTATCTCTTATGTAGTGAACAGTACAAGTGTTAGAAATTATAAAGTACTTTCTCATTTTATAGGTGGCCCAAAATAGGTTTAGGAAATAATCCCAAAACATTTTCTCACTCACCTAAATTCATCCAAAATGCCATTTCCCTAGAAATCTCAGACTGAATTTTGACTTCTTCACCTCTTCTCCATTTTTCATGAAACTTCTACCATCTTAAACTCTTCTTCTTCAGAGTCCCATTTAAATTACTAAGACTGATTTCAATTGTCAGAAATACATGGGTCCGATCAACTGAGTTTGATTCCTCATCTCGATTGCTGAATATGATTCTCAGAATCGATTGGAATCAAAATATTGTATATGAAAGTTAATCTCCCCCTTTACAAATCATTCATCAATATTCTCCTATTTTATTTTCTATTGAACCACTTGAGAAAAAATATATCATTCAAAAAACTTGTGCTTGAATCATGACTACCTTGATGACTTTGAATTCATTAAGGACCAACTTTAGCATCATCTGAATTCTATTGGAAATTATCATAACTTTCCATTCATTCTAGTAAAATCTTTTCTTCAAACAAATCTTGATCAACATCAAATAAAAAATTCTTCTTATAATCTTCTATTTATATCACTTGAACCACATTTATATTTCATATGAAGATAACACAAAACAATTCAACTCTTACCCCACTTGATGAAGTCATTTGAAAATAAACAAGAGTATGATACTTTCTGGATACGATCATTTTTTGTTGTGATAATTTCTGGTTAGGATCATTTTGGATATGATCATTCTGCATATGATCACTAGGTATGATACATTACAATTTAATAATTATCCTTCTTCTATGCATGATCATTTCCTAGGTACGATCGTTTCCTGGGTATGATAATTTTTTAGGTACGATCAAATAAAATCTAAAAATGATGACTTACTTGGATATGATAAAAAACAATCTAAAAGTGATTATCCACCTGAGTACGATGAAATACAATCTAAAAACAATGATCTTTGACCAATACCATGTCTATTCTTTCACTTTCACCCAGATACAATCATTTGGAGAAACAATTTGCATCATCTCTTACTCTTCTATCAACACCCCATTCCAATCGACACCACTTTTCAATCAACACCACCTTCCATCGGCACCACCTTTCACCAACACCAATTTTCATCAGCACCACTTTTCATTGGAACCACCTATTCAATTAGCATCACCTATTCTATCAACACCACCTTTCAATCGGGATATGATTGTTTTGAAAAACAATCAGAAGCTCTTATTTCTCTCTTCCATCTAGATACAATCAATCTAAATATGATTCTTTTTTTATTGGAATAATCCCTTTCACTCCCCCTTTCTTAAATCAAGCTTACATAACAAGTTATCAATATAGCTCATTATTTATATGAAATACAAATAAGTAAAGTATCGTCACAGTAACATCGGAAAGTATCATAACTTTCCATTCAATCAAGTTTC
This sequence comes from Viscum album, assembly GCA_963277665.1. Classification (NCBI taxonomy): domain Eukaryota; kingdom Viridiplantae; phylum Streptophyta; class Magnoliopsida; order Santalales; family Viscaceae; genus Viscum; species Viscum album. Next base: position 1,422,408,933 of record OY728156.1, on the reverse strand, counting down.
CTTCTTTCCTTCTCATACTGAGAACAAAATTTCTAAATAAAAGAGTCCAATTTTTAGAAAACATGGGTCCAATTATTTTCAAAACAAAACCCAAAACAATTGTTTCCACAAAACAAATTGAAGTGATTTCCTTTCTTCAAAACTTACCTTGAAAAAAAAAGACAAAACTTGAATGCAAAACACCTTCATCATTAGCTTGGTTTTAACAATCTCCCCCTTTGGATTTTGTTGTCAAATAAATTTCATAAATCAGTAAAATTTGTAACCTCAATAAATGGATTACATATCAACAATTTTAAGCCTACGTGAGCTTGCTCATTGTAGGAAACAAGAATCATTGATAGCAAAGACATGCAGTCCAAACATTCTTCCTTATCAAATCATTCTTCTTTCCTGTCACTTCAACCCATCTTTCCAGGTCACCTAGTAAAAAATTCATTTCCTACAACCACTCTAAAAAATAGTTAGAATAGTTCAATCACAAAATAATTCTGAAATAAAAGCTTACCCATAGCTCCCCCCTTTTTACAAGAATCATTGATAGCAAATCCAGAATGTCCAAACATTCTTCCTTAACAAATCATTCTTCTTTCCCATTACTTCAACCCATTTTTTAGGTTACCTAGAAAAAAAAATCATTTCCTACAACCACTCCAACAAACAGTTAGAATAGTTCAATCACAGAACAATGTTGAAATCATAGCTTACCCACAACTCCCCCTTTTTACATGCATCACTTGGATTGATTTATGAAATAATAAAATTATCCCCATTGACAATAAAATCAAAATATAAGATGAGATAGGGGACAAAAACACATACCTCATATTTTAATAGAAAGTGGTTGGACACCCATGTTCAACATCAATATGGAAAATGGTTCCTTTGGAAAAGTTTTTGTGAAAATGTCAGCCACTTGTTCCGATGTTAAAACATACTCTAGCTTTAATTAATTATTCTTCACATGATCTTTGATGAAATAATACTTGATATCAATATTTTTGTGAATGAATATGTTAAAATGTATTCCTAGTGAGATTGATTTTGCTTTTATTATCATAACCCAAGAGCAATGGTAACTTCACTTTGACAAGTAAATCTTCCAATTGTGTTTTCATCCACATGAGTTGAGTAGTATCTTGAGTGGCAGAAACGTACTTCGCTTAATATGTACTGAGAGTTACTGAATTTTATTTCATTGAATGACATAAAAAACAATTATTTCCCATAAATAATTCCCTACCATATGTGGATCTTCTATCATCAACATTTCCTGCCCAATCTGCGTCTGAATACCCAAATAAATCAGTGCTATCTAAGCTGCAATACATGATTCTGAATTTTTTTATGCCTATGATGTATCTAAGAATTATTTTCCCAGTAATAAGATGTGATTCTATTAGAGCACATGGAAATATTTCATATAAGTTAACAACATAAACAATGTCAGGTCATGAGGCAGTCAAATACAATAGACATCCCATCATCTTTCAATACTCTTTCTGATCCACTTCTTTTATATTTCTATCTTTAATTAGATTTGTTCCTACTAAAATTGGTGTGTAAATAGGTTTTTAGTTTTCAATTCTGAACCTCATGAGAATTTCCTTAGCATACATTTCTTGGGAGAGAAAAATATATTCATTATTTTGAATGATTTGTAACCCAAGGAAGTATTTCATTTCCCCCAGCATGGACATTTCAAATACTTTCATCATTTCATCAGCAAATATTTCACACCTTCTTTCATAATTCTTTCAAAAGATAACACCATCAATATAAACAATCAAAATGTGAGAATACTCTTAACTTTCTCTGATATACAGATTTTTATCCTCTCTTCCTTTCTGGAAGTTCATATTTCTTAAGCAAGTATCAAATTTGGAATACTATGCCCTCAGAGCTTATTTTATCCCATACAAGGATTTCTTAAATCATTATAAATAATTCTCATGTTTCCTAAAAAAAATACACAAGGTTGTTCAATATAAATATCCTATTCAATATCACCATTTAGAAATGTGGATTTAACATCCATTTGAATGATATTGTATCCTCATTGTGATGCAATAGAAAGAAAGATTCTAATTGTTTCCATTCTGTCTACTGGAGAAATTTTTCCTCAAAATCAATTCCTTTAATCTGTGAATACCCTTTTCAAACCAATCTTTATTTTTTCTTATAACCTCTCATTCTTCATTCAACTTGTTCTGGAAAACACATTTTGTGCCAATGATGTGTTTGTTTTCAGGCTTTGGTATAAGTTCCCATGTATTTTTATTTTCAATTTGATCCAATTCTTCATTCATGGATTGAACCCATTTCGGATATTCAAAATATTATTTTATATCATTCAGATATACTTTTGAATATAGAGAAGTATGAGTAATTGTATTTCTTTTTCTTCTTGTTAGAACCACTTGATGTTGATCATGAGTTATATTCTGAGATTCCACTTGTTTCCTTAGTCTGGGATGAGTTTTTCGAGTATCATCTTCATTAATTGAAATAGACGAGTCCAATTCTTTTTATTGAGAAGGAATACAATTTTCTTGTATCCTTATTAGAATTGTTTTCTTCAACTTACTGAACTTCATTGTCTGCCTAAACATGTTTCTCTTTCTCAAATACTTCAATCACTTTCATGTCAACTAAATAAAAAATTATTTTTGTTTCTTTATTGATGCATCTATACCCTCTTTCTTCTAAATAATAGCCAAGAAAGATTCCGTCCTTACCTTTCTTCTCAATCTTACCATAGTTTACACCTCTCTTATTTATAGTACAAGGACTCATGAAAACTCTAAAGTTCTTCAAACATTGAATTTTTACATGAAACAATCCATAGGGAGTCATACCTAGTTGAGGCCTGTAGAAAAAATAGTTCTGAATATAAACAGTAGTACTCATCACTTTCCTCTAAAAGTAATGAGAAAGGACAAGCTCAAGTGACACAGTTATTCCCATTTCCACTAGGCTTCTACTATTTCTTCGTGAAACAACATTTTGTTGGGGAGTGAATAGAGAAATATACTCATGCCGAATTCTATGATTCTCAAGTCAGTCTTCAAACTCTTCATTTCTGTATTCACCACCATTATCAGTTCTCAACTTCTTCACAAAAATACTCACATTCTTTCTCAGCTTTTCTTTTAAAACTTTTAAACATTTTCAAAGCGTCTGATTTTTGTTTTATATACATAACACAAGTAATGTGAGTAAAATCATCAATGAAAGCATTGAATTACTTATCTACATGTGTTGATTTTTTTTCTCATTGGACCACATATATTAGAATGGATCATCTCCATGGGTTGTTTTGAAAAAATATCAACTTTTTTATGCACAACATTTATAATATTTCATTTTTAAAAATAGTGAACACCAATCTCTTCTTCTTGGAAAAACAAGAATGTCTCGGACACTGTCTCTTTTGAATAACTTTATCATATTTCTCTGACACATATGTCCAATCCTTTTATGCCATAACTGATTATCTTCCACCATACTCATGTAAAAAGAGTTTTGTGAATCAGCAACCTAAAACAAATTTCCTTTCATATGTTGACATCTTGTGTCAGTCTTGCCATATTCTTCACTCTTTACAATAAATCCAAATTTCTTGAAGATAAACTTATTACCCTCATCACAAAATTTTGAAACACTTTGTAGATTGTGTTTCATTCTATCAACATAAAATGTTTTCTTAGATTTCATCTTTTCTTTTTGAATGATGGATGACCCAACACATTTTATCTTCAATGATTCATAATTTCCAAATGTCATTGTTCCTTATTTAAAATCTTTCACACCCTTAAAAATTTTTAAGTCTCCTATCATGTGGGAGGAACACCCACTATCAAGTATCCAAGGCCATTCTCCTTTCGTGACTTTCAATGAAATTTCAACAGTAAGAGCCTTTTATATTTTATTTTCTTTCTTCACCTTTAGCTACTGAGAATTGAGAATTCTTTGCTGAGTTAATCACAAAACAAGACATCCCTTTTCACGGTTTTCAGGTTGATCACATCTCTCACAAATAGTTTCCAGGGGTTTAAACCTATTTTCATTCTTTAATTCACTCTTTTCTGATTTCTACATGACAACATTCCCATTCTTCCATCTTTGTGAATATTGACTCCCCCTCAATATCTGCCTTTCATAACCTATGGGGTAATATTAATGTTATTGATTGAACCAACACTATAACATCCCAAGAATCTGTGTTTCATGCAATGGTAAATTTTTATATTTTATGATACCCATTAATCGAACAAACTGGTTTCTTATGGAAAAGTAATAATAAAGTTTTAATGAAATAGAGTAAATACACAAAATGAACAAAATTCTATTTATTCAAATGGAAACACGTTAGTAATTACAATACACTGAGAAAAAAATGGGAAATTAATCTAACCAAAGATACCAATTAAAAACCCTATTAAGATTACAGGAAGACCACACAAAACAACAAAGATACTGAGAAGATAATAGGGGTCCTTAGCATCCGGCATAACGAGCATAAGAACGGCCAAATCCACCGCAGCCACAATATGCACTAAGGAGATGACTTGAACCATCTTCTCCATCTTCTTCTTCTTCTTCTTAAATCACCTTAAGCTTAAGACACCCCAAGTCTTGGTTTTATAGGGCAGCAATTCGACCGCTACCTCAAGTAGCCATTGGAAACTCAATGACTATAATTATAGCCGATGGAGTCTTTAAATTTCATAATTGTTTGGTTTTAAATTAATGAGGTTAATATTTTAATAAAACATGGTTTTTATAATGATTTCATAATTTTGTGGTATTTCAAATGTTTTAATATGTTTAAATGTTTTAAATTATGTCTTTAAATAAAAGTATACTTTTATAACGAAACTTAGTCTTTAAAATGACCATCTAGTTCAAAAATTAGTAATATAAATACATTTTAGATATTTTAAAGGTTGTGATTACTAAAGAGGGTATTTTATAAATTATCAAACCAACATAACTTTGTTGTTATAGTTTAAAATTAATAAGTATATTTTTTTAAACCCTTTTAAAGTTTAGTATTTTAATTATGAAACATTTTTCTTTTAAAAGAGTTTGTGTATCAATTAGTGAAGTATTTTATAGTAATTGGATTTTAGATTTTAAAAGTTATAATTTATTATTAATTATATTAGTTTATTCAATATTAATTTTTCACACATTAAAAATACCTACTCTTGAATCTTACATTTTTATTTATTTATATATTTTTAATGTTTTTTTCAATTTATTTAAATAAACTATTAATAAAAATTTGTGGAGCTGGCCAACTGAGGGCATCCCTTAGGGTTGAGCCCTCGAGGCCAAACCAGCACCCGTGTGTACTGGGTAACTTTCAGGCTCAATTCTTGGTGAATCAGCCTAGGCATAATCAGGGCTAGGTAGCGCGCGTGCCTGTTTATAAAGCCCACGGAGCGAGTTGCGTAGGGGTGGGCCAAAGCCCACATGGAGCCCGTGTATAAGGCCCCATGTCATGTGTTCTTGTGTCATCTAAGTGAAGAAGTGGCGTTATGGCTTATAATTCATTAACAGTGTTCAGTTCGTTTCGATATGGTAACCATTTTTTCGGCCGAAACGAGATCATGGCCGTTGGATCTCTCAACGGGCGATCTCCGATGTCGAAACCGATCCCGGGTTCAACCCTTAATCGACCGTGGTATATCACCACGTTTTTAAAATACCGCATCAATATCAAGCCATCTAATAAAATCTAGACTGAATCGAAGCCATCTATATATTTTATAAACTACAGATGTCCCCCAACTGTTAGATCATGATCGGCCCGATCTAGACCCTCCATTTTCCTCCAGTTTTCTTCCTCCATGACGCTGTCTTCTTCTCCGAAATGTGTCCCAGTCCTTTAGCCTACTCCCCTTTGTATCACCATTTTTCTTCAACTCTTTAACCACCATACCCTCCACACCCATGGTTTCCACAGAGTTTCTTTGCACGGTATTCTTATAAGGGATGTGGCCTCAGATCCCATTCATTATACATTAAAATAGTCATTATAGGAATAGTTTATAAAAAACCATCGAGGCATTTGAAGAACCCCCAGTTCTTTGCACTCAGCCTCCAGTGAATCTCTCAAGTCCTCCGAGCTTTCAGAGTCTCCCGAACATCTCCTCCTCCTCAAGCTAAAGTAAGGGCTTAGTTTTCATTAGTTTCTAATTTAAAAAACCCTTGTACATATATATTCTGTATATATAGTAATATATATATATATATTCACTCTCTCCTATTTTAATGTTTTTAATAAGAACTTTGATGTTTTGGTAATTTGTGAAAGAGGTTATTATGTTATATTTTTACTTTACAAAACCCATTTTATAGAGTTATATGTATATACGGTTTACATATATGAAAATATATATGTATTTCAGTTTCAGCATGTTTTTAAACATATACAGGTCTGGAGGATTGTGATTATTATTGTTATTAAGGTTCTTAAATAATGCAAGAGTTTTCTTTGAACTGTTCTTATTAAATCAAAACCAAATATACACTTTCGTACATCCGGATTATACATGGGTAATTAATTATAATCTATTTTACGATTTTAAAAGATGATTTCCAAACCTTAGACAAAGTTTTAGATGCAAACTAGGTTTTGGGTTTAGGTGTAATTATGTTATAGTATAAAACCATAGTTTATATATATATATATATATAATTATGTACATATAGTTACATGAATAATAAACCTTATATGGTTTTGGTTTCAATCAAATAAATGATTAATGGTTGGTGGTATTCAGACTTTAAGAATTTAATGGAACTTGTTTAATTTGATGTTAAACCTGGTGCAGTGTTTATTAGTGGTTAATCTGGTTTTGGTTGTATATATATATCTATATATTTATAATTATGTTGTTTCTAGAACCCTAATTTCAAGTATTGATCTTTAGAATTAGTGTTATAAAAGCAACAAATACTTGAAGGGTATTTAATAAATGTTAATTTTGGTGTTTTCTAAATTAAAATGTATTTGTGTCAAACATACATTAATTTAAAAAGTTATAATTATATTAACTTCATATGTTTTGAATTCACGAGATTAGGTTAAAAATGATTTAAAGTAAAATGTACATATGGTTCTTTACCTGAAGTAGTGAATGTTGTTTATAAATCAAGTAATGTTTGAATCTAATTTCATGTTCATTGACACTTTTATCATCATAATGAATGACATATATTTTTAGTAAGTATTCATTTCCATGGATAAGGTTCTTTAATTAAAAATCTACCATTTCATGTGGCAAACCCTAATCATCCGTCATTTTATGCTCTATCTTATGTGCATAGAATGTTCACTACACTATGTATGCCTCTGATTAATTATTTCCATATTTACAATGTTATATCAAGTATTTAAAGACTAAATTTATAATGGTTTCATTATTTATTATTGTACATAATGCATGCATATGACATATCTTGTTAATAAACTAAAAATTAAATTACCCAAAGTGGTATGGGACACCTCGGGTAATATGAAATAAAAATTAAATATTCAAAGTGGTATGGGACAACTTGAATATCAGACCTTATTAACATGTGAGAAATGTATTGGAATTCCGAGTTGGGGTCCAGTTAAAAGAAATCCCTCCAGGTTGGGGACTGGTTAAAGTAAGCCCTCCGGGTTGGAGACCAGTAAAAGTAAGCTTCTCAATGCATCGATAGTTCTCGAGATAGTCAAATTGGGTTATTACTCCTAGGTCATGGTACAAGGCCTTGACACAGAGACCATGATTCCTTTAGTATACATTTTCTCATTATTTTCAGTATATGACCAACCAAGTGATTATTTCGACTAGAGAAATATCCTTGGTTATAGAACCATTACCTATAAGTATGAGATTAATGTGCACATGGCATATAATGAGATAGTGATGATGCATGATCAGTTCAACTTTCCATAGTTTTAATGAAAATATTAGCATTACATTTATCATGTTATATTATGCATTTTTTTAAGTTGTAGTGAAATTTTTTATGCGCAACTCTGATAATGCTCATGCTCAGTTGTAATTGCATACCTCACATGATATGCCTACTTTACTTGTTATAATTTATGCATTTTTATAAAAGCATTGTTACTTTGTTCATCTAGTGTCATTCAGCCAAATGTTCAATTACTTATGTATGAAGTGCTTTAATGGTAATATATATCAACCTTTGAAATGTCTTGTTGTTTTCTTGAAAAGAAATATTTTAAGTAAGAGAAAGTATTTCCGGAAGTTGTTTTCAAAAGTTGTGTTAAGTATTTTTCAAACCCCTTATAGATTATTTCAATGCTCACCCAATGTTTTAAATTAAAATTTTTCAGGTATCAGTCATGTCTTCAATGAAGTTTCAGAATGCAGCTGGATTTCCCAAGACCAGAAACTCATGATCCTCTGTAGCGTGGGATATGATGTGTTATAATGTAATGTAATAATTTTTGGTACATCATGTCTCATGGGAACCAGCTCTGGGCCCACTGGGTTCGGGTCCTTATAATTGGTATCAGAGGGTAGGTTTAGGCAATTCTAGAAAACCAGGAAGTATAAATATATAGCTATGACTAAGCATTACTATGTAAATATATTGTAACTTTTAGATGGTAGATGGAAATGTACCTACCAATCTTCTGTCACTTCATACTAAGGCCCTAGAGACCATTGTGTCTCTAGCTAGCTAATATAACTTTCTTAATTATGCTCATTTCCACATGTCATGCAAGCACCTGTATAATGTGTCAGACTCAACACGGGTTCTTCGTCTACACCGGGGGTTAGGATTTGATTACCTTCTTATGATGATGAACCAATTTCTCTCCTATGTACGTTGGGGAAGGTACCATGAATGAATTTTCCGAGTGTTCATGGTAGGTGAGGACCTTGGCTTTATGGCCCTTGACGCTTTTCAAGAAGCTACTGCTGTTGGTGACCTCCGAGCAGCCTATCTTTGTCAGATTTTGAAATATGGATTCTGGTGCCATTTGATGGACTTCGGGATGTTAGAATATGAGTCCACCGGACTGACTTATAGGAAAAAAGTGTATCTAGATGTTTCCCAACTTTATACCCCTCATTCTATACTCATGAGACGTCACAAGTGCCCCCCATGAGTTTAACCCTGAATGCCCAGCCTGTGTTTGGTTTGAGTAGATAGGGAGTTTTGCTTCTTTGTGTGGAGTTTGTGTAGTAGGTTGTTAAGGAAAACTCAGGCATTGATGTAAAAACTTATGTTTTAATGAAATGTTATTTGTTTCCCATTCTTGTCTATACTTTATATTACATTTCATGTGAATTCTCATGAATGTATTTTCAGACGGTGAGAAGAACAAATATCTCATCCCTACCTGATGAAATTTTGGAGGATATCTTAATCAGGACGTGCACTGTGGACTATCCTTCCTTCCTCAACCTACGAGGATCATGTCAATGCACGTTTTATTTGTCTAATATCCATGAAATCCTTAACTCCTGTCAAGGGATTGGCCATGTCTTCCACCTCATCTCCATTACCCAACTCCCCTATTATAGGCGAAGGGGCAGATACTTTGAGGGTATTTTTCGATGTTTCACTCTGGCACAAAATTTTTGTACCATAGCATATTTACAAGTGGCTGCCCAAGATGGGAACCTCAGAGCTACCTTCATGTTCCAGATTCTAAACCTCATTCTATTGAATTGCATAATTCCAATGGAATATCTTAAGTGTGATATAGTCTGGCGGAGCACCAGAGTAAATGTCCATTCGGACATCCCCAAATTTATTACCGCTCGAGCCTCCCTATGGAAGCCTGTGTGTAGAATGCATGAGTATGAGTACAAAACATTTTTCTTGAGGTGTATCTAGGCCAGTGAAGTAGAGTAACTGAGTACCAACCTAGGTATTCCGCCAACCGAGCCAAATCTCCCATTTTGGTGATGTTGATCGTTTGGGGATTTTATTTTCTAGTTTATGAGTAGAATTGTGAGGATGCAATTATTTTTAGGGGGAATAATGTAACATACCAAGAATCTATGTTTCATGTAATGGAAATGTTTTATATTTTATTGTACCCATTAATCGAACAAACTGGTTTCTTATGGAAAATTAATAATAAAATTTTAATGGAATAGAGTAAACACACAAAATGAACGAAAGACTCTTTATTCAAAGGGAAGCACTTTATTAATTACAATACACTGAGAATAAATTGGAAATTAATCTAACCAAAGATACCAATTAAAAACCCTATTAAGATTATAGGAAGACCACACAAAACAAAGAAGATCTCAAGAAGATAGTAGGGGTCCTTAGCATCTGGCATAATGAGCATAAGAACGACCAAAGCCACTGCAGCCACACTAAGCACTAAAGGGATGACTTGAACCATATTCTCCTTCTTCTTCTTATTCTTATTCAATCACTTTAAGCTTAAGACACCCCAAGTCTTGGTTTTAAAGGGCACCAATTTGACTGCTACCTCAAGTAGCCGTTGGAAACTCAACGACTATAATTATAGCCAACAGAGTCTTTAAATTTCATAACAGTTGGGTTTTAAATTAATGAGGTTTATCTTTTTATAAAACTTTGTTTTTATAATTCTTTCATAATTTTGTGTTATTTCAAATGTTTTAATATGTTTAAATGTTTTAAATTATGTCTTTAAATAAAATTATACTTTTATAATGAAACTTAGTCTTTACAAAATCACTATGGTCATCTAGTTCAAAACTTAGTAATGTAAATACCTTTTAGATATTTTAAAGATTGTGATTCCTAAATAGGGTATTTTATAAATTATCGAACCAACATACCGTTGTTGTTATAGTTTAAAATTAATAAGTATATTTTCTTAAACCCTTTTAAAGTTTAGTATTTTAATTATGAAACATTTTTCTTTTAAAAGACTTTGTGTATCAATTAGTGAAGTATTTTATAGAAGTTGGATTTTAGATTTTAAAAGTTATAAGTTCTTAGTAATTATATTATTTTATTCAATATTAATGCTTCACACATTAAAAATAACTACTCTAGAAACTTACATTTTTATTTATTTATATATATATATGCTGTTTTTTTCAATTTATTTAAATAAAATTTTAATAAAAAATTGGGGAGCTGGCCAACCGAGGAAAGCCCTTAGGTCTGAGCCCTTGAGGCCAAACCAGCTCTCGTGTGTACTAGGTACCTTGCAGGCTCAATGCTTGGTGAATCTGCCTGGGAATAGCCAGGGCTAGGTCGCGTGCGGGCCTGTGTATAAAGCCCGCGGAGCGAGTTGCGTAGGGGTGGGCCAAAGCCCACATGGGGCCCATGTATAAGGCCCCTTGTCATGTGTTCTTGTGTCATCAGAGTGAAGTAGAGGCATTATGGCTTATAAGCCGCGCCCGGTTTTCAGTTCGTTTCGATGTGGGAACCATTTGGTCGGCTGAAATGAGATTGTGGTCATTGGATCTCTCAACGAGTGATCTCGGCCATCAAAACCGATCCTGGGTTCATCCCTCAATCAATCGCGGTATATCACCACATTTTTAAAATGCAGCATCGATCTCGAGCCGTCTAATCAGATCTAGACTCAATCCGAGTCGTCCATATATTTTATAAATAGCGAACATCCCCCAACCGTTAGATCATGATCGGCCCGATCTGGACCCTCCGTTTTCCTACGATTTTATTCCTCCAAGGTGGTGTCTTCTTCTCCGTGACGTGTCCCAAACCAGTAGCCTACTCCCCTATGTATCACCGTTTTTATTCACCTCTTTAACCACCAAACCCTCCACACCCACAGTTTCCACAGAGTTTCTTTCCCCGACATTTTTATAAGGCAAGTGGCCTCAGAACCCATTTATTATACATTAAAATAGTCATTATAGGAATAGTTTAAAAAAAACCACCGAGGAATTTGAAGAACCCCCAGTTCTTTTCACCCGGTCTCCAAGATATCTCTCAATTCCTCTGTGCTATCAGAGTGTCCCGAACATCTCCTCCTCCTCAAGCTAAAGTAAGGGCTTAGTTTTCATTAGTTTCTAATTTACAAAACCCTTGTATATATATATTATGTATATAAAGTTATATATATATATATATTCACTCTCTCTTGTTTTAAAGTTTTCAATAAGACCTTTGATGTTTTGGTAATTTGTGAAAGAGGTTATCATGTTATGTTTTTAGTATAAAAAACCCATTTTATAGAGTTATATGTATATACGATTTATATATATGAAAATATACATGTATTTCAGTTTCAGCATGTTTTTAAACGTATACAGGTCTGAAGGATTGTGATTATTATTGTTATTAAGTTTCATAAATAATGCAAGAGTTTTATTTGAACTGTTCTTATTAAATCAAAACCAAATATACACTTTCGTACATCCATATTATACACGGGTAATTTATTATAATCTGTTTCACGATTTTAAAAGATGATTTCAAAACCTTAAACAAAGTTTTAGATGCGAACTTGGTTTTGGTTTTAGGTGTAATTATGTTATAGTATAAAACCATAGTTATATATATATATAATTATGTACATATGGTTACACGAATAATAAACCTTATATGGTTTTGGTTTTAATCAAATAAATGATTAATGGTTGGTGGTATTCAGACTTTAAGAATTTAATGGAACTTGTTTAATTTGTGTCAAAACCCATAAATACACTTTGTTTATATATGGTTATGTATATATGTACTTATAATTTCAATTTCCAAAACCTTATTTTAAAGTAATAACCTTCAGGACTTAGTTAATGTTTTGATACATAAGATTTTAGTGTTTGGTTAGCCAATATGTATTTTGTATATGAGTATACACTAATGATCTTGTTTAATTAAAGTAGTCATTCTAACATGTAACCTCGATGTAAATTATGTTTTAAAAGAATGTGTTTCATCCTGTTTTTTTAATTTATATTAAAGGACTAAGAATTTATGGGTTTATGTTATCATGTAGTATCCATTTATTATTTGATGTTAAACCTGCTAAAGTGTTTATTAGTGGTTAATATGGTTATGGTTTTTTATATATATATATATCTATATATTTATAATTATGTAGTTTCTAGAACCCTAATTTCAAGTATTGATCTTTAGAATTAGTGTTTTAAATGTAACCAATACTTGAAGGGTATTTAATAAATGTTACTTTTGGTGTTTGCTAAATAAAAATGTATTTGTGTCAAAGATACATTAATTTAAAAAGTTTTAAATATATTAACATCATATGTTTTGAATTCGTGAGATCAGGTTAAAAATGATTTAAAGTAACATGTCCATATGGTCCTTTATCTGAATAAGTGAATGTTGTTGATAAATCAAGTTATGTTTGAATCTAATTTCATTTTCATTGACGCTTTTATCAACATAATGAATGACATGTATTTTTAGTAAGTATTCATTTCCATGGATAAGGTTCTTTAATTAAGAAGCTATCATTTAATGTGGCAAACCCTAATCATTCGTCATTTTATGTGATATCTTATGTGCAACGAATGTTCAATACACTATATATTCCTTTGATTAATTATTTCAATATTTACAATGTTATATCAAATATTTGAAGACTAAATGTATAATGGTTTCATTATTTATTATTGTACATAATGCATGCATATGACATATCTTGTTAATAAACTAAAAATTAAATTACCCAAAGTGGTATGGGACACCTTGGGTAATCTGAAATGAAAATTAAATATTCAAAGTGGTAGGGACACCTTGAATATCAGACCTTATTAACATGTGAGAAATGTATTGGACAACCGGGTTGGGGTCTGGTTAAAAGAAATCCCTCTAGGTTGGGGACTGGTTAAAGTAAGCCCTCCAGGTTGGAGACCGGTAAAATTAAGCTCCTAGACGCATCGATAGTTCTTGAGAGAGTCATATTGGGTTATTAACCCTATTTCATGGCACAAGTCCTTGACACAGAGACCATGAGTCCTTCAGTATACATTTTCTCATTATGTTTCAGTATATGACCAACCAAGTGATTATTTCGATTACATAAATATCCTTAGTTATAGAACCATTACCTATGAGTATGAGATTAATGTGTACATGGCATATAATGAGACAGTGATGATGCATGATCAGTTCACCGTTCCATAGTTTTAATTCAAATATTAGCATTACATTTACCATGTTATATTATGCATTTTTATAAGTTGTAGTGAAATTGTTTATGCGCAACTCTGATAATGTTCATGATTAGTAGTACATTCATACCTTGCATGCTATGCCTACTTTTCTTGTTAGAATTTATGAATTTTTATACAATCATGCTTAATTTTTTCATCTAGTGACATTCAGCTAAATGTTCAATTACTTATGTATGAACTGCTTTAACAGTAATATATATCAACCTTTGGAATGCTTTTTTTTCTTTAAAGGAATTAATTTAAGTAAGAGAAATTATTTCTCGAAGTAGTTTTCAAAAGTTGTATTAAGTATTTTTCAAACCCCTTACTTAGTATTTCAATTCTCACCATACATTTTAAATTAAAATTTTTCAGGAATCTGTCATGACTTCAATGAAGTTTCAAAATGTAACTGGTTTTCCTAGGACCTTAACCTCACGATCCTCTGTAGCATGGGACATGAAGTGTTATAATGTAATGTAATATTTTTTGGTACATCATCTCTCATGGGAACCGGCTCCAGGCACACTGGGGTCGAGTCCTTACAAACACATACTTTCTATGTGTCTGAATTCCCCACAATACCAGCAATACCCATAAAAAGATTATTTTCCTTTGAAACCTTTATACTGATCAGAATTGTTTAAACATTTCTCAACCATAATATTTTCACTTTTAATTGGATTCTTTTTATTTTTTTCATCCTTGATAAGATCAGAAGTATTTGAATCTTTTCAAGATCCAGATAAAACCTTTTTGGACCCAGTATGTCCAATAACTTCTGAATTCTTCAATTTGACCACATACATAACTTTCCAAACATTCTTCTTTTCAGACACAGTTCCATTCTTCTTCTCACCTATTGAAGGTGTCTTTTGTTGAAACTTCTCATGTTTCCCATTAGGAGAACATTCACCAAATTCAATTATAGGGTTTTTGAAACTTAGACTTTTCTTTTTAGATTCAGATAGTTTTTGTTGGAAAAGTTCCAACTCCTCTTCTTTTGCCTTCAGCTTCACTTCCAAATACACATTATGATCTTTTCATCTTAAAAATTCTTCTTAAAACCATTAATATCTTTAACCATATTTTCTTTCTCACCATAAAATCATTCTTGGTTTCTCAAGAAATAATCTTATAAATTTTTGTTTTTCTTTTCAAGTCTTCTGATATTTCTCAGAAATTCATTCAACTCTTCTTTCAATTGCATTTGAAGCTGAGTTTTTTATTCTTCATAACTCATGCTTCTGAATTATTTATCATTCAATATTACAATGAAAGTATTTTAATTACCATACTCAAATAATTATTCGGATTCAACATCACTCTCTTCTTCTTTTTCTTCATCTTTGGATAAGAAACTTCTTCCTTTTTTTTTGAATAATTTTTTTCCTTTCCCTTATCTCCCTATTTCTTCAATGATCTTCTTGATTTTCTTTCTTCATTATCACTATCCTCTTCATTCTTCCTTAGAGGTAAATTAGATGCAAAGTGAAAAAATCCTCCACATTAAAATAATTTCAAGGGAATTTTCCCTTTGTATTTCCCTATACCTTCTTTCACTTTTTTAGAAAATAGGGATAAAATATCATTAAGATTTTTCCATACCTTTTTTTGAGAGTCGAGATCACCATATTCTTCTAGAATAAGCATCTTCATAGAATTTTACTTCTTCATAGCCTTGAAGACATTTCACTATCAACTTTTATCTTTCACTTCATAACTTTCCCTCTCCTCATATCATAATTGATAAGGGTTCTATGAAAGTCATCAAGAGATAATGTCTCCAGGTATCTGTCATCTAATGATGAAACTTTTACATCAAATTTTTCAGGTAGGATTATCAAAATCATTTCAAAAACAATAGAGTCATCCAGATTTTCCCCAAGGAATATGATAGTTCTTAAAATTTCATTTACCCTAGTAAATAATTCCCCAATAGATTCATGTTCACCCATCTTCAATTCTTTGAACCTTAACCTCTAGATTTGGAGTTTTTTCCTTCATGAATTTTTTTATTGACTTTTTATATGTTTTCCAGTTTTTCCTATATACCTTTGGTTGTAGCAACACCTTTCACTCTAAAGAATCCACTTTCATAAAGTGATGATAATATATCATTATTATTCCTTCCATTATTATCAATAAACCTCTTTTCAACAGCTGTAAGTGGATTTTTACAATTAATGGGAGGAAACCCAACTATTGAAGCTTCAAGAACAACATAACTAATAGACATGAGATATGGAAGCATCCTATGTTTACATATATGATAATTATCTCCATCAAAGAATAGAATACCTTTACTATTCACACAGTTCAAATTATCCATTAGTAAGGAATAGTGAAGGGAACCTGGCTCTGATACCACTTGAAAGTGCCCAGTCAATGTATTGTATCACTGAGAGGGGGAGGGGGTAAATTAGTGATACTATTTTTCTTTTATGTTTCTTTTCAATTCAAAAAAACTTCATATCCTATTAGTGATTTGAATTCCCTACTGAAAACAAACTCAACACACATCCACAAGAACACAAATATTTAGAAGGTTCACTATTCATAAATAATATCTACATACTTGGTATGGTTTAGAAATGATCTAATATGATACAATCCACTAAGAAAAAAATCATTGGATTATAATGAGTATGATATACCCTTACACTCGTGTAGCACTGTGAAACAGTCCCACTAGTGCATGTTCACCCTATCAGCACAATAGGGTTATGCAATTGTTTTGTATCAACTCATGTTACCTACGATTCATTTCAATTCATCTAATTTATTCAATTGAAATATAATTAATCAATTACTTACCCATAAAAAATGTAAGAACCACCTGTACTCTGTTATGAAACACTGAGTTTGATCTTTTCTGAGTCTAATTCCTCTGAGTCTGATTCTTACAAAACAATACTCCCAATCCGATTTTCTGATAGAATATAATGGAAATAAATCATCACCAATTCAATCCCTGAGTGTGATTAAAATCATTACGATACTTCCTTAGTCCAAAAAACTTCAATATGGTGATACCCAGTATAGAAAATCCCATTTTGATTAATTCAGCCTGATACCAAACCCAGTCGAATACAATCCCCATAGAAATTTATTCAATACAAAACAAAACAATATCACTTTATCTCACTAAAATATTGGATATTCTCTCTCTTTTACAGTGAACAGTACAAACATTTGAAAGTAAAAATTACTTTCACCTTTTATAGGTGACCCAAAATAGGTTTAGGTGGGAATCCCTAAGCATTTTCCTGCTCACCTAAATTCACCCAAAAATCTATTTCCCCTAAAATCTCAAAATGCATTTTGATATCTCACCTATTCTCGATTCTTCTCGAAACTTCTACCATCTTCACCTCTTCTTCTTCAGACTCCTTTTTCAATTGATGAGACTAATTTCAATTTTCATAAATACATGGGTCTGATCAACTATGTTTGATTCCTCATGTTGATTGCTAAATACGATTCTCAGAACTGATTTGAATCAAAATCTTGTATATTAAAGTTCATCTCCCCCCTCAAAAAATAATTCATCGATCTTCTTCTCTTTTATTTTCTATTGAACAATTACAGAAAATTCAAAAAACTAGTTCTTGAATCATGAATACCTTCATGACTTTGAATTCATCGAGGATCAGATTTAGCACCATCTGACTTCTATTGTAAAGTATCATAACTTTCAATTAGTTCTAGTAAACTCTTTTCTTCACACTAATCTTGATCAACTTACAATAAAAACTTCTTCTTATTATATTCTATTTATGACACTTGTACTCCATTTAAATTTCATATGAAGTGAAAACAAAACAATTCAACTCTTATCCCACTTGATGAAGTCATTTGAAAACAAACTAGAGTATGATACTTTTTGGATACGATCATTTCTAGTTACTATCATTTATGGTTACAATCATTCTGGATATGATCATTCTATATACTATCACTAGGTACAATACATTACAATATAATAATGATCCTTCTTCTATGTATGATCATTTTCTAGGTACGATCATTTTCTAAGTATGATCATTTCTGGGTTTGGTCATTTCTAGGTATGATCATTTCCTGGGTACGATCATTTCTTGGGTATGATCATTTTCTGGGTATGATCAAATACAATCTGGAAATTATGATATGCCTGTATATGATACAAAACAATTTGAATGTAATGTTCCACCCATGTACGATGCAATACAATCTAAAAACAATGATATTTGATTGGTACCATGACTATTCTTTCACTTTATCCCAGATACGGTCATTTTGAGAAACAATCAGCATCATATATTACTTTTCCTATCAACACCCCTTTCATATCGGCACCACTTTTCCATTAAAACCACCTTCCATCGACACCACCTTTCACCGAAAACACTTTTCATCGACACCACTTTTCATCAGCACCACCTATTGAATCAGCATCACCTATTCCATCGGCACCACCTTTCAATCGGGATATGATTGTTTTAAAAAACAATCGATACCACTTCTTTCTCTCTTCCACCGGGATAAAATAAATCTGAATATGATTCTTTTTCAATTGGCAGTATCTATTTAACTCCCCTTTTCTTCTATAAATATTGCATCACAAGTGTTCAATACAACTCATGATTTATATGAAATATAAATTAAAAAAGAATCATCACAATAACATTGGAAAGTATCATAACACTCCATTAACTCAAATTTATTTCCATCCTTATCATCTTGAGAACAAAGTCTTAGAATACCAGAGTCCAATTATCCGAAAACAAGGGTCCGATTCTTTTAAAAACAAAAAGCAAAACAATTATTTCCACAAAACAACGTGAAGTGATTTATTTTCTTTAAAACTTACCTTAACAACAAAAGACAACACTTTAGTACAAAACACCTTCATCATCATCTTGGTACTAACGATTGTAAGCCTATTATATCTCACAACTTTTAGGAAGAATTCAGAGTATGTTTTTAACCTTTGTTCTAGGTATCAAATTTCACCAATAGAGTCCCATCTTATGTATGAAAAATAAATTCTTATATATATTAAAGGAATAATTTATTTTGGGTTAAAATAAGATATAACTATAAATATTTATCTATTTGGAAATATTTATATATATTGGGAAAGTTTTGTTGATGAAAAAAGATCCACATCATGTGGATCTTTCGTCTTATGTGAAAGGTATTTGATTTGAAAAACTAAGAAGAAAAGTTTTGTGTCTTGAAGCACTACTAAGGTATAATTTATGTTTGTCACTAATTCCATAACTTGGTTAATATGGATGGATATATAGTTAAAGGACTTGAAATTTGGGGAAAAGTTTTCGGGGCCAGGCGTGTAGTGGAAGCCCAAAACAGGTGGGTTTTTAAAAAAACTCCATCGACGATCGATGTTAATAGGTTGAAGTCAGTGTAGAGAAGGCCGATTAAATCCGAGGATCTCACATGAAGTGTTTTAAGCACAAAATTAAACCGTAAATACCTGGTTTGAATCCGAAGCCGCGCACGACGTCTGCTCATCGTTGGCGATCGCTGCTCAAAGAATCCGAAGTAGAATTCCTCTAGATAGTCCACACACACTTCAGGGAATCTACGGGAGCGTCGTTCCTTGTAATCTGGGTGCTAGTGCGGAATTGTGACGACACCTTCGATGCTCCAACGATCACCGCACCGCTTCGCTAGCGATGCTTGAGAGAGTGATTGATCCATACTCCTTGGATCTAGAGCATCTCTCTCTAGAATATGAGAGAGAGGAGAGGAGAGATAATCTCCCTAAATAGTGAATAGAAATCTCCTCTCCTATAATATTTATAGTGGTTAATTAATTACCCAGAATTGCCAACCCGGCCCCCAAATACATAATGCACTATCAATGACATTTTATGACTACTTGTCTGAGTCATAAATATTATTATCACTCACTTATAATATATTAAAATATATTACGTGATAATAATTAATTCATTAACTTGAATCGTCGCTCCCATAAATATTAATTTAACCTTGAATAATTTAATATTCGTTAATTAATACTTTTCATGTATTTACTTAAAACTCATAAATAAATTTAATAAATAAATTCAATAATCATTATTCTAAACTTAAATAATATGAATTTATTTATTCCATTGGTGATTTTTTAACTCTGGACAATTCCTGAACCCCTATGGTGGGGCCTACTATGTGCAAAACTCATATTCAACTGAATAGGGAAGATTCATGAAAACGCTATTGTGTGTGACCCTCTAGAACCTTATATCGATAGTAGTGAATAGTATTAATAGACCAAGAGTGGGATCTAGAAACCCATCATGACCCCTGAAGAAATAAGTATTGTCACAACAGTGACAACCAACCTACGAATATGCAATGTGTAATATAATCTCTTTGTATGTAAAATCTCAAAAAGCAGGATGCACTCTTGTGTCATCACCCTTTTCTTGCTTTATAGTTATTTGATTTAATTGGAAAAATTTACCCATGACTACCATGACCACGGTCTTATAAAGGAACTACCATCCATATCAACATGGCCTGACATATATTACTTCCATAACCCGGAAGCAGTAAGTCCTTTCTTGAGCATTCAACCAATGCCATGCCACCAATGACGCACCCGACACACACTACCTCGCCATGACTTTATCGCCATGGTTTTCATATTGCTTCAAAGTATTCAATTAAATGACATACATTTGTAATGATCTCAAGTTAGGAGACCATTACACATGATCGTAGATAAGAACATCCAATGACACCCGAAACATGTGGTGTTCCTATTAGCGGGTCAGTCCTCATGATCTCGCTACTAGAGATCACCAAGTGCGAACTTCATGAGAATAAGTCTCAATGATTATGTTCCCCTAGAACCTGATAGTCAAACATCAACTGTGTCCAATCAGTAAGATGTATCTAGACCATAGAACATATATTTAAGATTAATGTCATAGTATCTAGAGGTTATCATTATATCATGGGAACTTCTATAACCTTTCGATATGACAATTAATATTTGGAAATTACCATTTAAATAATGGATGCAGAAAATTATACACTATAATGGTAAGATGACATCATGCATAACTTATTGTATACATGATATGTTAATCAAAAGCACTGAATAGTTGGGTATAGGGCACCCACTATTTCAACTCTCCCAATTTCACTAGAGACAACTTTCTAAACAAACTTGTTAGCTACTCACATGATGAACATCATGTTTTTGCTGAGTAACGGATTTAGATACTGGGTCTACCATGATTTTGCCGCATGTCAATTCTGGTATTTTGACCTTGTCTCCTTGAGTAAAATTACTCAAGAGATAGCATCATGAGTATATCTCACTTGTCCACTGTCATAACTTGACATCTTGGCTAGTAAGAATATCATAATTTACATTATGATAATACTTTTTTTACCAGGTGCGATTCCAAGAATTGGAACAAATCATTGCATTTAACTGCTTCTTAGCTGCCTTAGAAGCTGCAACGTACTTGGTCTTTATAGGTACGGCTACCACTGGCTGATATGAGCTTTACTCGCACATCGTATTTAGCTTGACTGCAATACTAGATCACATTGATCTATAGAAGACTAGTTTGTATCCCCGAAAACTAGTATCCTTTCTTCTCCACTTACCAGGTACATATCTTTTTTACTTACCGAAGTACAATTAGATAGTTCTGACTGCATCCCTTGTAGTGCTCCTAGATATAACTGATATTTTCCTATTGTAAAATATACCATGGCAATATCAGTTCTTGTACATGTCTTGGCATGCGTGATTGATCAATCGCTCTGACGTATAGATTTCAACTCACCACATATATCTCTTCCGATGTCATGTATATGTCAGCATGGAGAGATTATGCCATGTGACATAGGCAACAATTCATCTCTTGAATTCTTCCAACTTGTATTTTTCAATACAATGTCACTATACATAGGATTGACTAGGACTAAGAAACCTATAGATCTACCTCAGTATATCTTGTTCCCTAGAACTTAGTTTGATACTATAATTCAATCATAGAAGAATAAATTTTATTTTTGTCTTAACTAATTGTGAGACCAATGTCTGTTTTCCATATGTTGCTGAACATATTTTTTTCTTGGAAAACGTTGGTGCTCCCACTAAACTTTGGTAGACACATGACAATCATTTTCTACAAATGTATATACTATGATCATGTTTCTTACTTTAATCATAAATTGGATTTCAGTAACTTGAAACCTTTATTAGCATTCTATGATGTGACCATCCTTTTATGGTTGCATCATATAGACACCATCTACGATTGGTGTTCATGACATCCAATGCTAAATAAATTGATCATAGATATTATCCATTATAAGTATAATTCTGACGGATTTATGCATAAAAACTTAGTGAAACCAATCGATACTTATTGGTAATAAACTTGTACCATCCATGTATCAATTGACTTGAATTCCCACCACAGTATTCAAAATAATAAGCTCCGTTTTCACTTTGATACACGGAATCCATTAATTGAATTTTAGTTGTTCTTATAAATTTTAGCTACTTTCCATATACTTCTTACTTGTAGGAAATATTATTCACTTTGAATAATAGATCACCGACCATGGTGAATAAAAAAACATCACCATGGTTTTATCCTTCCTACATAGTATGTGGATCTGGGCATATTTTGTTCCACATGCGCTTGTGAAACTAGTTCCTATGCTAACTATTTTTTGCATCTTGAGGATTGACTAAGCACACGTCAATATAGATCCCACTATCCCTAATAGAGATGTGAACCCTTATATAGATATGTAGCCACTTACTTGAGTACATTTTTTCTATCTTAGGGTTTTATGTAATATCCTAAGTAATCGTTAGGATACGCAACTTAGATGCACAATGTGTTTATCTTGATGCAAGTTTTTTTGAATCTGAACAATCTATTTGCATCCAAACACATGTCTTTATGACATAATGTATTTCTATCATACTATGAATCATATGATATCCATTTTTCATTATATTTGGTATATGGTTGTTGGATATCATTGTTATTTTCTAAGAATTTCATGAAATATAATGGAAGTTTCTTCTAGTTGCAACATTGATATTACTTACATCAAAATTTTGATGTACAACATATGCATTTAGAAATTACTCCAAGCTATATATTTATTGATCAATTATGATATGTAAGACTTGATCATAAATCCTCCTTGTTAACATCAATGTCATGATTTTGATAAGGTAATGTGTGTTTAGGAATTACTCCACGCTACATTATCATGATTGATGAATGCTTGGTCGAGATATTCTTCGGTATCCCAACCCGAAGTAACTCATATCTCCTGACCATGCAAATACTTCACTTTATTATTCCTTAATTGATTAAATTATTCTTATGAATCATATATACCTATATCTTATACTTGGAATATTTCATGCTTACATGTTGAACCATTTCCAAAAGCTTTCTGACGTACCTTTATTTCTAAAGGCTCATTTGTCCAAACTAAAGACATCGATAATACCAAAATTATTTAGCTGTGCCGAGCCTAAATACCATACTTGGTATATTGATGACATTCAATTTTAGAATTACTTGACAAAGAACTATATTGTCCCAACTGGGTATAAGTCTTACATTTATATTCATCATTAATTGCCTATGATTCATGTATTACTGAACTAGAGATTGAGTTTTCCTAAAACTACATTCAATCTAGAAACTGAAATAATGTATTCTTACGTCCAAGGACACATGAGATTAATGTTTGTGGTTATAATCAATAATAGTTCAACATGAATCTTTCACTTGGAAATTAAAGAAGTCGTGTACTTCTCCCCACTGGCCTAGGTATCACCCTTTCATAGTCACTTGGAGAATACACCCGACTTCTAGTATGGTTTCTATACTAACTTTTTTATCATATTAGAATACACATATGTTACCCGCATATTGTATTTAATACCCAAGTAGTAAGATGGAAACATTACATTAATGAATATGCCTGATTTTGAAGTAAGAACTTTCTCCTTTAAATCAGGTTATTGCTTTTAAACTTCCATAGTATTATTTTATAATATGCAATGCAAATAACCTATTTTAAAACCTCATTAATTGAAGGACATCACGAATGTGTCATTAGCATTAAATTATATTGACCTTTTCACTTTGTCTTTAAATTTATTCACCATAAGAAATAAAGATAAATTGTCTTTTATTCTTATTCACTTGGTGAACCTTACCTAGTTAGGTAATGAAGCATTTACTCAATACTTGTTCATTTTGTAACTTAAAACTAGATTTGAGTAATGTGGTAAAAATTATTTTTAAAGATCGCGATCAATCATTCAATTTACACATGCTGGTTTAAACCTCGACTTATTCATATCATTGCTTCTCTTTCTCCTATCAAACTTCTCAGAGATGAGACTTTATGTTATATCATCTATAACCTAGTGTAGCGACCACAACTAAAACCAAACATTGATGAAAGAATATTGATATAAATATCATATGCTTTGTACATTAGTCTCCTGTAAGAAATTTTTACCCTCACTTCTTGAGGTAGTTAGTAGTATAGGGGACACTAGTACCCTGAGTTTCCTATATCATAGTACTATGCACGCGTGCCTGTATTATTCATGGATATTCGTGTCAGTGTGGAAATTTAATTTGTCCAACATTTATCGTAGTTTAAACTTGTGGTAGAAATTTCCATTTTTCTACAAAAATGAATTTTAGCAGATGAGTGCCTTTTATCTGGATTACCATTTAGACATTTTTGATTAATTACATAAATCATTTTATTTCTCCCACTATTTTATCAGATTATAGGAACCCACTTTGCTAGAATCTAAATACTCTTTCACTTGAGTATTCTAGTGGCAAGGATCCCAGAACCACCCCTCATAGTCTACAAGCTATGGCTACGCCACTAGTTGGAGGGTTCTAGGTAGGCTTTTGGCTGGCCGACCGCTTTAACTTGCGGCTCCTCGATCTGTTGAGTGAAGTCCCATCTTCTTAAAACCAGAACTTGATTTACTCAATGATGGCCTCTAAAATTAAAACAAGCTAGATATGGATATTTCTTTGCTGTAATTTTAGTTAAGTTAACCCATAATTCTTATAATAACTACCAATTAGTAAGAGGCACCCTCAGCTATGGCATGACCGACACCTCAAATAGCTAGTTTTGTTCAAACTTAAATGACGAAAGGCAGTTATGACATCATATATTTTTGGGGGTTTTATTATTTTAATGTGATGAAAGAAATAATTTTCTATCTTTATAAGAACGTACTATATGATCGCACTCACAACTGATCATGCAAGAAATATAAATTTCATCACTTCACATGTTTATTTTATTTTACATGCTTGTTTATTATTATACTATATGATCATGCAATAAATTACACATGCACAAAAATAATAAACCATACAGAAATAAAATGAACACCTGATCATGATATGGTACTATTCGTTGATCTGTTGAGTGAATAACGAACCAACTGAATCCCTATGGGTAAGTACCTTTTAGTTGCATGGCTTGCAACTTGAATAGCATCAGCTGCTCATCCAATGAATTTAACTCCTATCTGGTTTGTTGCCATCACTTGACGTGAAGTGCGTTATTTGTTGTCTCTTAATTTTAAAACATTACTCGTACATAGGTGAGGGGGTCTCAGGATAAAATTGTACAACTCTGAGAATGGGCATGCATGCCCATATAACGACTCTGAGATGACACGCAGATCACCTTTTTATTTAATTAAACTAATTATTAAAAAAACATTACAATAAATAAATAATTAAATAAATAAATAAAAAAGCGCCAAACATGCATTGGTCGGTCTTAGCTCATGATCAGACATATATGCATTATGCTTGCGTATATTCAACAAATTCAGAATAAAAATTAAACTTGTATTAAAATTAAAACTTGAGGAAATTTTAATAGAATTAAAAAATTCACTCTAATTTTTAATCCAATATTTACGTCGTTCGATCCCAATTTATTAATTTAATTTTAAAGCTAAAATTAAATTAATTAACTAATTTAATTAATCTCCCAATTATTTAATTACACCGCGTGAAATATTTAAAAACCAAAAATTAATATTAAATTAAATTAATTATCAACTTTAATTAAATTAATTATTTTAATTAATATTTGATTAAATTAAACCACCCAGGCCCTTAAAACTTTGGGCAGTGCCTGTGTGGGTTGGGGAGAACCTGCACAGGCCCAGTCCGGGCAGTACCGACCCCGTACAAGGGAGTCCTGGGATGGGCCGACAAACCAAAGCCCATTCCGGGCTGGGCAGACCCGCCCAAACCTATTTCGGGGGATTTTGGTTACCTGCCCACTAGGTCTAGTGCGGTCCAGTTGGTGTGGAGTCATTGTAGCCGGTCGATGCCTGCGCTTCAGTGCAACAGGGAGAAGGAGGCGGCTGGCCACTGGTCCGATGACCCGGTGTGGTGCGTTCGCCTGGAGAAGTTTGGCTGGGAGGGCTCCCCTACTGCGCGTTCGAAGGGAGGAGGCGACTCATGCGGGACCGGGGTGCCTTGGTGGAGGCTAGGGAAAGGCCCGCACCACTGTCTGGTGCTGCTAGTGGCTCCATTAGAATAGGATGTGAAGGTAGGGTGCGAGGCGTGAGCTGCTGCCTAGTGATGCAGGTCTTCCTGCACTACGGGAGTACCGAGCACAGGGGGGGGGGGGTCCTTCTTCTGGGTGATGAGGGAGAGATCCGCCGAGCAGCCTTCAACGCATGCTACTGTGGGTCTCAGTGGGAGGGTAACCTCGGGGAGGCCAGGGTGCTGAGAGTCAGCTTGGCCTCATTCTGGTGTGCTTCCAGTGACGGGGAGAAGCGGGCTGAGGTGGAGAGGCCAGCACGGGAGGTCACATGGGAGGAGGGCCCTACACGGTGAGGTGGCCGGGATAAGCGAGAAGTAGCCAACCGTGTGCCTTCTCCTGGTGTGGCACTTGGAGTGGTGCCAGTTCCACGGGGTTGAGTGCTAGGGAGGCGTATGGACCTGCTGTAGTGGGTTTCTGTAGGGAGGGAGACCGACACTTGCCTATCTCGGGAAAGAAAGAGAAAAAGAGGGATACTGAAAAATTTGGGAAAGGAAATAAGGAAATGGGGAAGAAGGGAAGAGTTGAATTTCTATCATGCAGTAATTGTGGGAAGAAACACCTTGGCACTTTCCTGAGGGGAATGAGAGTCTGTTACAAGTGCAGAAAAAAAGGCCACCTATCTCAAGATTGTAAAGGGAAGAAAGAAGCTACTAATGTTCTGTGCTACAATTGTAGGGAGGTGGGAAATTATTCACATGAATGTCTTATACATCAAGGAAATTTTTCCTAAACAAATCCAAGGGAGCAAGGCCAAGCTTATGCGGTCATAACTACGGAGGTTGAAGTTCCTAATGAAGTGGTGGCAGGTACGTTGACTGTTTCATCAAACTTAGCCAATGCTTTATTTGATTCTAGAATGTCACATTCATTTATATATTCCTAGTTTTCCAAGAAAGTTAGACATGTCCAATTTGATTTAATAAAGGTGTTATCAATCAAAACTCCTAGTGGATGTATCATTGAAAAAAGGCATGTCGATTAGTCTCCCTCATAAAAAATAAACATGCTTTAGTTTATAACCATATTATCATACCAATGGTTGACTATGATATAAATCTCAGTCTGAATTGGCTATAAAATTATGATGGGTAGATCTATTGTAAGAATAAGGAAGTCACAATTTTTGAGAATGGTGTAGAATCCCTTATTTTTAGATCATAATCCTTGCCATTTGATTATCATCTAGATACACCCCCAATAACTCTACCAAAATCAATTATTGGGGAGGAAGGGAATAAAATAAATATGGGTGAGGAGATGAATGTATAGATAGAGGATGTACCTATTGTACAAGAATATGTTGATGTCATTCTATAGGATTTACCCGGACATCCTCAAGTGCGGGAAATTGAGTTTTCCATTGACTTTTTTCCTAGTTCAAGTCCCATATCAAAGACCCATTATAGATTGATCACTATGGAGTTAGTGGAACTAAATAAACAACTAGAGGAATTGAGTGATTAAGGATTTATTCAACCTACAGTTTCTCCATGGGGAGCCTCTGTCCTCTTTGTCTAGAAGAAAGATAGATCCCTGAGGTTGTGCATAGATTACAGGGAAATCAATGCTATTACAGTAAAGAATAAGTATCCTCTACAAAAAATTGATGAATTATTTGATCAACTTCATGGAGCCCAATATTTTTCAAAGATTGATCTTCAATCTAGATATCATCAGTTGTTTTGTGAGGAAAGAAGACATTCCAAAAACAACATTCTAAACCAGGTACAGGCATTACGAGTTTACTGTAATGACTTTTGGACTAACTAATGCACCATATGTTTTTATGGATATGATGAATAGAGTTTTCAAGGAATATATTTATGAATTTTTGGTGGTGATTATTGATGATATCTTGGTATACTCTAAAATCCATTAAGATCATGAAAATCATCTCTACACTATTTTGAAGACAATTAGAAGAAATAAATTATATGGGAAGTTTAGCATGTGTGATTTTGGATCCAATCAGTTTCCTTTCTTGGAAACAATGTCTCTAAGGATGGAATATCAATAGATCCTATAAATACAAAGGCTGTGAAAGAATGGACTACTCTAATGAACATATCTGAGGTATGTAGTTTTATTTTTTTAGCAGGTTATTATCGGTGTTTCGTTCAGAACTTCGCTTGTTTAGCCAGCCCAATGACCAAGATCACACGAAAAGGGGTTAAGTTTGTATGGAAAAAGGAATGTGAAGAATGTTTTGAAGAATTGAAGAGGAGGTTACTGAATTCTCTAATCCTGACCCTACCATTGGGGAAAGATGGGTTTGTTATCTATATTAATGCATCAAAGAAAGGACTTGGTTGGATCCTTATGCAAAATGATTGAGTGATTGCCTATGTATATAGGTAGCTAAAAATTCAAGAAAAAAACTATCCAACTCATGATCTTGAGTTAGAAGTGGTAATATTCACTCTTAATATTTGGAGACATTACCTCTATGGTGAAAAAAATGAGATATATACAGATTATAAGAGTTTGAAATATATATTACCACAGAAAGAACTCAAAATGAGACAAAGGAGATGGATTGAGCTACTCAAAGATTATGATTGCACAATACACTACCACCTAGGGAAGGGAAATAAGGTAGAAGATGCTATGAGAAAAAAGGATCATGGAGTTCTGAATAAGATGAGAGTTGAAAGGAATCCTTTGTTCATGGATCAAGTAAAGATGGATATAGGATTTATCAAGGAAGGTAACACATCACAAATTTTTCAAATGGTTGCCAAACCTTATTTACTGGAAAGGATAAAAAGTTATCAGGCTGATAATGAGGCATTTGAAAATAAAATTAAAGCTGTAAATGATGGAATGTTGATGGAAATCACATATGAAGGTGGCATTTTGAAATTTGGAAAAAGTTTTTGTGTTCCTACTATTCCTGAGTTAAAGGGGGAACTGTTGGATGATGGTCATAGATCTAATTTCTCTATACACCCTAGTAGAACAAAGATGTATCGAGATATCTGAGAAAACTTTTGGTGGGACAATATGAGAAGGGAGATTGCTGAATATATATCAAAGTGCCTCATATATCAATAAGTGATGGTTGAGAGGAAGAAGTCTAAGGGGATGATGCAACCACTACCCATACCAACATGGAAGTGGGAGAAAATTATCGTGGACTTTGTCACTGTACTTGTAAGGACATCTAGAGGAAACAACGCTATATGGGTCTTTGTGGATTGTCTTACAAAGACTACTCACTTTATCGCAAATTGAGAGGACTTCTCATTGGATTAAATTGCACATATTTACATCAAAGAAGTGGTAAGTCTTCATGGAGTACCACTATCTATTATATCCGACCGTGATACTATATTCATCTCAATGTTCTAGCAAATTCTCCAACAAGCTCTAAGCACTGAACTGAACTTCAAAACGACCTATAATCCTCAAACTAATGGCCAATCATAGTAGTTTATTCATACACTAGAATAAATGTTGAGAGTATGTTCTATGGAATTCAATATAGGATAGGACCAACATGTTCCACTGGTTTAATTATGCTACAACAATAGTTTCCACTCGAGCATACGAATGGCACCATATTAAGCCCTTTATGGGAAAATGTGCAGAACACCAATGTGTTGGGATGAATTTAGTGAGCGTAAGATGTTAGGACCTAAAATGGTCGAAGAAATGGTGGAGAAGGTGAAAACCATTCACCAGCATATTAATGCAGCCCAAAGTCAACAGAAGAGTTATGCAAATAACCATTGATGAGACCTTGAATTCAAATTTGAAAACCTGGTATTTCTATGAATATATCCATGGAAGAAAGTCATGAGGTTTGAGAAGAAAGGAAAGAAAAGTCCCAGGTATATCGGCCCCTTTGAGATCCTTGATCGAGTTGGAGTTGTGGACCATTGACTGGAACTTCCACCTACCATATTAAAATTACATGATGTCTTTCATGTATCCCTCTTAAGAAATTACATACCAGACCCTTCACATGTACTTTCTTTAGAGGTGGTATAGTTAGAGGATGATCTTTCCTATGATGAGCATCCAGTGAAAATCTTGGATCGTAGAGACAAAGTTCTACGCAACAAGACTACTCCTCTAGTCAAGATACAATGGAGAAACCATAAGTATGAAGAGGCAATGTGGGAACGGGATGAAGCAATGAAAGAAAAGTACCCACACCTATTTTTGGCCTAGATTGTAAAATGAAATTTTGAGGGTGAAATTTCTGAAGGGGGGAAGATTGTAACGACCCAATATTTTTCAATGGAAATTCCTTTTTTTATAAATATGTCATAATCACATGAAATCACAACATAATTAACTACTAAGTGCTATGTGACCCTTAAAAAATAAGTTTTTCACTTCTGTGATGTGAATTTTAAAAATATGATATACACGGTTGCGATCAGTATGTTATTTGGAGTCTAATAAGAAAAACATGAATTTTAGTGAATAGTAACCTACCCTTATGAATAGTAACATAACCTTATGAATAGTGATATACCCTAATTAATAGTAAAATTAACTATTATAGTATATAAATAATATTCAAGTGAATGTATGATATACATATGCTTTGGAATAAGTAAATAAATGTTTTAAAATTGTTGTTTTTAGAATAAATTATGATTTTAATTAAATATTAAATTAATAATATTTAGAAAATTATTTTTGAAAAATAGACTTAATTTTTGGATTCTACATGTCAAAAAATGGTTGGGGTGAATTTTTGGGATTTTTCTGAAATACTTGAATTTTTGATGAATAGTGAAATACCATAATTTACAAAATAAGCTAAATAAGCTAATTATAGAGTCATTCATGATGTTATGATTATGTAAGACCAATTGGTTCAGGTTCAAATGATAAAATTACTATTATTATTCATGGAAGACTCACTATTCCTTGTCTTTTGGGGAAATAATAAATTAATGAATTTTATATTGAGAAATCCCCTCTCTCCTCCAATATAAAACCCCCTCTCACTCCCTTTTCTCTTCAATCTTCTCAAGCCTTGTGACTTCTTCAAATTCTGTCCAACTATCCTCCCAACCTCCCCTCCCATGTCCAAAAATCCTTGGTCTCATAAAAATACCAAAACCTCTCCCTTAAAGAGGCTCTCAAGGAAGTTTGGTTCAAGAGGTAAATTTCTCTTTTCAATTCTTTGTCTTTCCTTTCAAGTTCATTTGCTTTATTTTTCTGTTATTACCTATCCTTATCCAAATGTTGTGATGAATCCAGTACCTTACATGTACTATAATTTTTCATGATAGTGGAATAAGTTATCATCATCTCTTACTTTTATCGTCTTCTATACTAGTAGTGGGAACACCATCTGAGATGTGTCAATTTACCACATTCAAGGACGATGGGATTTCGTTTTCTATTATCATTATCAATTCTGGTCATGAAAGCATTCTTGTTATGGTTGAAACATATTATTATAAATTTAATATACCCTATTTAAGGTTCTGTAATCCCTTTGTACTAATGGTATTAAGTTATAAAAAAAATGAGTTTGTTGTAATCAAAACCCACAAATTAACTGAAACAGTTATCATTAAAGATCTATATAATAATTCATCCTCATACCATTTAAACAAGTTATTTGAATTTCCTATCACACCTATGTATGATCATAAGTTCTGGATATTTACATTTATTCTATATGAACTCCATTACATAAGAACAAGTGAACCAATTATGAAAATAAAGAAAACAAACACTGGGGAATGATGAAATTCAATATAACTTATCAATAAGGTAATAAATAAACTAAACAGAATTATTAGAAACTAAATATATGTCTAAAATTTTCTTAAATAGGTTATTAATAATTATAATTTCATATTCTAGGAGCTTAATTTCAAAAGCGGAACACGTTCAGATTTATGGTAAGGGTTGTTTCACCTGAACTTCTATTTTCATTCCGGTTAATTTTATTATCTACTACCTCAATGAAACTCTTGTGAATTATCATTTACTACTCAAAAATTATTTGTGTGGGTTATATATATGTTTACCAACAATAATATTTCCTTATTTTATGGATGGTTACACGTTTTAAAAGGAACTTTCGAAATGTTTCCCAAAATACAAGCCTGATCCAGGGTAATTTCTCTAATTCTTACCCATTTTCAAGGGCACTCTATAATATGTTTTTGGAAAGCATTATCTTTATGAAACCAATAATTTTATTATTAAAATAATATATTACTTCACTTTTAGTTTTATACAAATATTTTTCCAAAATTATTATCCTTTTCCAAGTAAAAGAGTATTTATCTCAAGATTTACTCGAATATTTGATAAGAGTATCTTCATCTATTTCAACACTCTTGTTGATTCTTATGTATTATTGAGAATAGTATGCCATGTTATCATTTACCATATTTAATTTAATGGTTTATTATTACTTTGTATGTGGATTTTCTAGCTTAAATTCATTCCCCAAATTACTCTGAATGGTTAGTGTTTATACTTAATGTTCGAGGACAGTTATTTTCATTTCATATATTAATTTCAATAAGAATATATATGTTGTTTATGTTTATCCCTATTCATATGAGGAATGATATAGACATATTAAGTGTTGGGTGGGGCACAATATAGCCACGTGGTGCATCTATTGTTCTGTAGAGACCCGAAGCTTGACGTACATTGACATTACATTACTTTTGCGGAATACTTAGTACATAACAAAAACACACACACAAGGATCGTAATAGTTTAGTGTCTTTGGAAACTCGAAATATAATCTTCTAATCCTGGTGAAAGATCTTCAACATCTCCCATAAAGATCTTCCTTTTTTTATACCTAAAACCTTTCTTTATATCCTGGGGAAAAGAAAACATAAATGGGTGAGCTCAAATGCTCAGTAAGGGTAAATAAAAGGAATATCAATCACATCATATTCATAAGAACATAACATTTTGGAAATATTAACCTGAAAAAGAGAGCATAATTTCATAACATGGTATAAATCATAGTAGTGAAATGTAATCCCAATAATCATAACTTAAAACATGAAACTTTGTGGCATACACACATAATCATAGAGAATCATTTCTTGTTAGTCAAGACTCATTGCCAAGACTATCTTAGTGGACAAAGTCCCTTTCTGAACCGAGTCACCCTCGTTTCAGTCCTGTTTCACTGAACCGGTATAACCTACCGTTCCAGCCATGTCTATCTCATGAGATATAAAATCTTTACCCAATGCATTGGAGGGAGATATAGGTCCCACCCATCTCATAATGATACCATTATTATGTGTGCCGCAAAATCATAAACCATACATCATAGCATAACCCATGAAATAAAAATGGGAATCTTAAACATCGTGACATCATAAAAAAATTCATATAAGATAAAGGAATTCATAAAAATAATTCCATCACAACATAATCAAATCAATGTAATAATAGGGATAAAAACAGAACCCTTTATTATCATAGATGGAAAATAATTTTGATAAAACACTTGAACTTCATTCTTGAGGAAAATATCCTTTCTACTTCAAAAACATTTTTTCCTTTCTTAACATGTCATACAACTTTAAACTAAAAGAAGTTGACTAAAAATAAACTTGAAAACTTGTAAAGGAATCTTCTTGGAAATAATGTTTTAAAAATCCATTCATGCCGTATAAGATAAAAAAAACATTCTTCTCGTACTTTTGTCGGAAAAGTCAAAAAAGTACCTCGTACGAAAAACGAGAAAAGATTCCTTTAATATCTTTTACTAAAAACTCACCGAAGGGTAAAATTGGATTTAAAAAATTGTAGGTGGATGGAAATAATATTACATATTGAGAAAACATTGACATGGATGATAAAATACTCCCCAGTAAATACCAAAGTATAAACAATCTCGGATAAAAATTAGATTGTGATATTTCCCTTACCTTAGGTCCGAATTGCTTTGTAAGTGTCCGGACCTCCTGTATAATGATTTAAATAATGTTATTGACTTATTCCAGAATCATATTCATTGTTTATGATATCAGATATGGTTCACTTATGACTTTATATTACCCTTTCTTTTGTAAATTCTATGTTAGAGAGCATTTTGGGTAAAATTGTTTCATTTGTCGTCCGTGTTTTGACTTGTAATTATTCATATGTTTGCTTAGATCATAATTACTTAATTAAAGAATATAAAACATGATTTACAAATAATATATATTCAGAATATACACATATATAATAAATTAGTAAATGGAAAGAAATACACCGTTCCTGGAGACGGTAGACCGTACGTACGCATGAACGCTGTTTTCGTTTCCTTTGTGAGTTGAATGGAATTAAATAGATTACATACATATATACATAAATCCAGTAGCTTTATAATTTCATATATTTCATTATTATTTCTTATATATACTTTATAATTATTCATGAATGGTTTAAAGTGGAGAATGAATCTCATCGCGTCGTGGAGACGGTAGTCCGTACGTACGCACGAGCGATGATATCATTATCATGATCGTGGGACTATATTGGAGTGTATGTATACTATTTCAGTATCAATATCACTTTAAAATAATAATATATAGTTATTATTTACACCATTATACCCATCCATGTAAGGTGGTGGTGGAAAATAGATTTCACCACGGCGTGGAGACGGTATTCTGTACGTACGCACGCGCGGTGATTTCGTTTTCCATAGGATGGATAGATGGTGAAATAGGATTGTTTCATATTTATAATAAAATATCAGTATATGAGTGATACTGATGTTATTACTTCATAATGAAACAACCTAAGAAGAAGAAGTGGAAGAAGAAATAAAGGGGAAAGAATCGGTAACGGAAATTACCTCTTCTTTGAAGCGCCTCTTTGAGACCTCCTCTTAGGGCACTAAAATTGGTCTTTGAGGAAGACCAGAACCTCTATGATGTTTCTAGGGAAGTGGAGAAGTAAATTTGGAAGGGGTTGGCCGATCTTGAAGGCTCAAAGTTGTGCTAGGAAGAGAGGGAGGAGGTGTCCTTTTATAAGGGAGGAGAGGGGCACCTTTGGAATAACTAAAAATATTATTTTATTATAAAGTCAAGTTCGGTTTTAAATAGCTCCAAATTGATATATTTCTAATCTAAGGTGGGGATTAGTTGAAATCCTCTCATCCAATAGAATTTAGACAAGTTTAGGTTCCTATTTTAACCTTATCATTTAGATTTAACATTAAGTTAAATAAGTTTACTTTTACCGTGTCTTCTTGTGTTCTTATACTATAAGATTAATAAACTTACTATAAGAAGCCAAACGAACCCCAAATTGTTTATTATTAATATATATAACATTATTTAAGTCATTTGGCCGAACCTTAGATTTTTAGGAAAATAATAACAATTAATAACATAATATTTGTTTTAAAAACTATTTTATGTCAATTTTGACACTATTTAGTAATTGATTTTTATGAAAATCATAAAAGAATGATAAGTTCGAAAAAAGTTAATTAAATCAATACTAACATGTCATATTAACCTAGAAAATTAGTTTAATTCATCAAAAGTCTCAAATTATATTTATTTGGGTATTTATAACTTCAATTATGTCAATATTTCATTAATAAGATAATTACTGCATCATCGTTGTGTCATAAATAAATTACATTATTTAATGTCTAAAAATTACAAATAAAATACCATTATGTAGGAAATCTTTTTATCTTTCTAATGAATATTTATAGTCGAATTTATCTTATGTATAACCCTATATTAAAAATGTTTTATTAAATAAACTTTGATTTTAACTCTTTTAACTCTTCTCTGAATTAAATAATAATAAATGTCCTAATCTAATTCAAGTGGGCCTAAATGGTCATATTTTATTCCTAAGTTTGTTTTTGGTCGAATTACTCTTATCCAATAGAATTAGAACATGTGTTAGGGTAATAATAATATCATTTTTACCCTTAATTACCCAATTTACTTTTAACCGTGGTAAATAAAAGTAAAAAGTTACTATTCACCAAAAATTATTTTCATCTCATTGAACCACATTTTACTTACTGACATCAACCGTGTCTCTCGGATTTTTTAAATTCCACTCACAGAAGCGGTAAAATTAAGCTTTATGAAAAATTCAGTTTTTTTTAACTACCACTTAGTGGTTTCACTATTCATCAAAAATTGAAAGTTTTCAGAAAAATACCAAAAATTGGGCCTAAGCTATATTTGATATTATGAACTAAAAATGATTTCTATTTTACCAAATTCAAAACATATCAGTTGCATTAATTAATTTAAAAATTAATTCTCGTCGTCAAAACAAATAGCGTGTTCTTAAGAGATAATAACTATCAAAAGATTGACACTTGTTTATGTTTGGTTTAAATGTGAAATTACATCCAATGACCAACATTGTATTAAATTGTAAAAATATATTCTAAATATACTTTAAAACCACTCAAATTAATAATTTATCACTATTAATTATTTCGATTGAAAAAGTTGTTTTTAATTAAAATTTAGTAATTTTCACTATTCATCAAAATATGAAAGTTATCCGAAAATCACCAAAATTTCACCCTAAGCTAATTTCGATATTCCGAATCCAAAAATGAAGTCCATTTTGAAAAATAAAATTTACAAGATTTCAAAAAGTGGTTATTACTATTCATAACGGCTAGTTTTAAAAATATTTTAATAGCATATTGTTGTTTAGTGAAACTTGGTGTTGCGTACAACACACGCTATCGTGAAAGGTCGCGATTGCATGTAATTAAAGCCAGGTCAGATATGTGTGTTGTGAAATCTCCTTTTGGTGTAGCATATAACACAATACATTAATGAAATTAAAAAGATTATTTTTCATAAAATCTCGGGGTGTTATATTCTACCCCCCTTAAAATGAATTTCGCCTTCGAAATTCGTCGGGGTTATAAATGGTTTACTACTCGAAAGTTTCTTTAATATAAACCCACATCATAAAAAGGAATACCAAAACCAATCTTTAAAAACAAAAGTATGAAACGTAACGGTTACCCAAATAAACTAATCACTGGGTTTCCACATAGGTGAAAATATGGATATGGAAGAAAAATCTAACCATCATGTTCTGATGGAGAGTGGTAGAGAACATGGCTATGGAAAAGCTAGAAATCACAAAGCCATAAATTTGTGACGATCTAAGGTACCATCTGATTCATCAGATATAAGAGCACTAAGACAACATTTTTGGTTTTCAAGATCATTTCCCTAAAGTTGAAGAATTTGAATTAGAATAAATACTTACTTTATTTTGGTACAATGTCACTGTTTTTCATGCCTTGAACAATTTCCACTTCATCTCTTCAATAAATGAAGTTGAATTTGTTATTCATGAAGTGTTAGCAGATCATGTGATAGAATGATGGGTCATTCCATCTGTCTCAAACAAAAGGTTAGAAAAAGTTATTAAATATACATAAGTCATTATATAGTGAGATTAATCATATATGGTTCCTAAAATGGACTTATACTTCATATATCATACTGCTTAATATAATAAAACTAGTTTCTACTAAACAGGGACTTCCTGTAGGCCAGTGGTAGGCGATAAAGGCCAGTCGCACTTTGGTTGTGGGTTCGATTCCCACAGCCTTGTCCGACGCGATGGGTTGTCGCCCGTCCTGCAGGTTGTACTTTTTCTAAAAATATATTACTATAACATCCCATCAATAATATCGAAGAAAAACGTTTATCCTTAAACAATACTAACTTATGTCTAACATAATCCATTACAATCTTTAGGCTTATCCATAATACTTCAGTCCACTCTCATAATATAGTGAAAACGATTACCAGAGATTTAATACCATCGTTGATCCCCATATATCATAAGATATGTCTTGTTGGTAACATTACAAACATTAAAAGGCCTTAATAATGTATTCTCTTGAATACCCATTGAACCATAGTGAATACTTGAATTCAGTTAAAAGTTAACACTTTTCACATACCAAAATCCTCAAAATTCTATATACTCAAACCATGATATCACTTAGTCCTTATATCAATCATGAGCTCGTGAATACTGTTAAACATTTCGTTTTCTCGTTTTCCCTTCATTATGTGCATATCATCTTATTTCCAAAAATATCTAAATCACTTTGAATACCACATTAGAACAACACATAAATATTCCAATAATTTATGATACAACATTATTTTGGAATCCCATTACATAAAAACTTAATCATTCCACCACATCATTGTCATATTCAACATCGCCAATAGTGATCGCATGTGACTTTCCTTTGTCCTTTGCCTTAAGTGGTTGCTCATGTTGATCATCACTATCCCTTGGATTAGGGAATTTATTAGCATAATGCCCCATTTCCTTTCACTTAAAGCATTGAAGTGTTGGTGGTGCGTTCTCTGCAGTGTTTACTTTATTCACATCATTAGAAACCCTTTTTCCATTACTTCGACACTCAGCTGCTCGATGATATTCTTTTCCACACTTAAAACATTTTCTAGTCCCTTTAAGACAATCTCCAACATGCTTCTTTCCACACTTTGTTCATAAGGAAACATTCATCTTCTTTTCACCATTATTCTGAGATTTCTCCTTGAACTCCATCTTTCATTTCTTGTCAAAACCATGAGATGGATATGTAACACCAACTTCCATTTCTACCTTGATAGCACAACGCACAATTTCTTCATAGCTACTGAAGTCTCTTATAGCTAATGCCCTTTGAAGACTTGGTTTTAAGCCACTGAAAAATCGATCAACTTTACTTTCAGGTTGGATGATAATGCCAGATGCATACCTTGCAAGTCTTGTAAAATTTTCTTCATATAAACCAACAGATTCATCATCCTTCTGCTTCAGCTCAAGAAACTCCTTTTCCATCTTTGTTCAAAGAATACGAGGGAAGTACTTACTAAAAAACAATTTCTTGAACTCGTCCCATTCCGTGGACTCAATTTCATCTCTTGGCCTCGTATTCTTGATAAGATTCCACCATTGATCAGCTTCACCTTCCAAACGATATAATGCTAAGATGACTTTATCATGTCCAGAACATTGAAGAACTGAAAATATCTTTTCAGTGGTACTGATCCATTGTTCAGCAACAAGTGGATCGGAATTCCCACTGAAAGAAGGTGGACGTTGCCTCATGAAGGACTCAATAGAATATTGTTCCCTTCTCTGCTCATTTGGAAGTCTAGAATGATTCATAGCTTGTGTAAGTATAGCAATAAAATTTTGCACTCCATCTCCCATAACATTTGTTTGTTTAGGAGGAAAATCATTGCATTTTCCATTGCATTGATCAACACGGTTCCTTCGGGTTCCAGCCATCATCTAAAACCCAAAAAGAATAGTGTGAGAGGAAAAAATCATGCCAAGGAAAACAACATTATAAAGGGGGAGTATCCTCAATATCTAACTTCTTAGGTTAAATTCTATGATCGTTACCATATTCCTAGGACTGTATCTTATACGTATACTTATCCTTAGGGACATCCCTAGACATACCTTAGAAATATCTCTAGGGATCTCACTAACGCTTTCGCATCCTAGTTTCCAAAGGTTGACTAAACCTTTCCTCTGATACCAACTGTAGAGACCCAAAGCTTGACGTACATTGACATTACATTACTTTTGCGGAATACTTAGTACATAACAAAAACACACACACAAGGATCGTAATAGTTTAGTGTCTTTGGAAACTCGGAATATAATCTTCTAATCCTGGTGAAAGATCTTCAACATCTCCCATAAAGATCTTACTTTTTTATACACCTAAAAGCTTTCTTTATATCCTGGGGAAAAGAAAACATAAAAGGGTGAGCTCAAATACTCAGTAAGGGTAAATAAAAGGAATATCAATCACATCATATTCATAAGAATATAACATTTTGGAAATCTTAACCTGCAAAAGAGAGCATAATTTCATAACATGGTATAAATCATAGTAGTGAAATGTAATCCCAATAATCATAACTTAAAATATGAAGCTTTGTGGCATACACACATAATCATAGAGAATCATTTCTTGTTAGTCAAGACTCATTTCAAGACTATCTTAGTGGACAAAGTCCCTTTCTGAACCAAGTCACCCTCGTTTCAGTCCTGTTTCACTGAACCGGTATAACCTACCGTTCCAGCCATGTCTATCTCATGAGATATAAAATCTTTACCCAATTCATTGGAGGGAGATATAGGTCCCACCCATCTCATAATGATACCATTATTATGTGTGCCACAAAATCATAAACCATACATCATAGCATAACCCATGAAATAAAAATGGGAATCTTAAACATCGTGACATCATAAAACAATTCATATAAGATAAAGGAATTCATAAAAATAATTCCATCACAATATAATCAAATCAATGTAATAATAGGGATAAAAACATAACCCTTTATTATCTTAGATGGAAAATAATTTTGATA
Organism: Viscum album; assembly: GCA_963277665.1. Taxonomy (NCBI): domain Eukaryota; kingdom Viridiplantae; phylum Streptophyta; class Magnoliopsida; order Santalales; family Viscaceae; genus Viscum; species Viscum album. The sequence continues at coordinate 1,422,367,763 of OY728156.1, read as the reverse complement.
AAACACTTGAACTTCATTCTTGAGGAAAATATCCTTTCTACTTCAAAAACATTTTTTCCTTTCTTAACATGTCATACAACTTTAAACTAAAAGAAGTTGACTAAAAATAAACTTGAAAACTTGTAAAGGAAGCTTCTTGGAAATAATGTTTTACAAATCCATTCATGCCGTATAAGTTAAAAAAATATTCTTCTCGTACTTTTGTCGAAAAAGTCAAAAAAGTATCTCGTACGAAAAACGACAAAAGATTCCTTTCATATCTTTTACTAAAAACTCACCGAAGGGTAAAATTGGATTTAAACAATTGTAGGTGGATGGAAATAATATTAAATATTGAGTAAACATGGACATGGATGATAAAATACGCCCTAGTAAATACCAAAGTATAAACAATCTCGGATAAAAATGAGATTGTGATATTTCCCTTACCTTAGGTCCGACTTGCTTTGTAAGTGTCCGAAACTCCTGTATAATGATTTAAGTAATGTTATTGACTTATTCCAGAATCATAATAATTGTTTATGATATCATATATGGTTCACTTATGACTTTATATTACCCTTTCTTTTGTAAATTCTATGTTAGAGAGCATTTTGGGTAAAATTGTTTCATTTGTCGTCCGTGTTTTGACTTGTAATTATTCATATGATTGCATAGATCATAATTACTTAATTCCAGAATATAAAACATGATTTATATATAATATATATTCAGAATATACATATATATAATAAATTAGTAAATGGAAAGAAATACACCGTTCATGGAGACGGTAGACCGTACATACGCATGAACGCTGTTTTCGTTTCCTTTGTGAGTTGAATGGAATTAAATAGATGACATACATATATAAATAAATCCAGTAGCTTTATAATGTCATATATTTCATTATTATTTATTATATATACTTTATAATCATTCATGAATGGTTTAAAGTGGAGAATGAATCTCATCGCGTCGTGGAGACGGTAGTCCGTACGTACGCACGAGCGATGATATCGTTCTAATGATCGTGGGACTATATTGGAGTGTATTTATAATATTTCAGAATCAATATCACTTTAAAATAATAATATATAGTTATTATTTGCACCATTATACCCATCCATGTAAGGTGGTGGTGGAAAATAGATTTCACCACGGCGTGGAGACGGTATTCCGTACGTACGCACACGCGGTGATTTCGTTTTCCGTAGGATGGATAGATGGTGAAATAGGATTGTTTCATATTTATAATAACATATCAGTATATGAGTGATACTTATGTTATTACTTCATAACGAAACAACCTAATAAGAAGAAGTGGAAGAAGATATAAAGGTGAAAGAATCGGTAACAGAAATTACCTCTTCTTTGAAGCGCCTCTTTGAGACCTCCTCTTAGGGCACTAAAATTGGTCTTTGAGGAAGACCAGAACCTCTAGGATGTTTCTAGGGAAGTGGATAATAGAATTTGGCAGGGCTTGTCCGAGCTTGAAGGCTCAAAGTTGTGTTAGGAAGAGAGGGAGGAGGTGTCCTTTTATAAGGGAGGAGAGGGGCACCTTTGGAATAACTAAAACTATTAATTTATTATAAAGTCAAGTTCGGTTTTAGATAGCTCCAAAATGATATATTTAGAAGCTAAGGTGGGTATGGGTCGAAATCCTCTCATCCAATAGAATTTAGACAAGTTTAGGTTCCTATTTTAACCTTATCATTTAGATTTAACATTAAGTTAAATAAGTTTACTTTTACCGTGTCTTCTTGTGTTCTTATTCTATAAGATTATTAAACTTACCATAAGAAGTCAAACGAACCCCAAATTGTTTATTATTAATATATATAACCTTATCTAAGTCATTTGGCCGAACCTTAGATTTTTAGGAATATAATAACAATTAATAATATAATATTTGTTTTAAAAACTATTTTATGTCAATTTTGACACTATTTAGTAATTGATTTTTGTGAAAATCATAACAGAATGATAAGTTCTAAAAAAGTTAATTAAATCAATACTAAAATGTCATATTAACCTAGAAAAGTAGTGGAATTCATAAAAAGTCTCAAATTATATTTATTTGGGTATTTATAACTTCAATTATGTCAGTATTTCATTAATAAGATAATTACTGCATCATCGTTGTGTCATAAATAAATTAAATTATTTAATGTCTAAAAATTACAAATAAAATTCCATTATGTAGGAAATATTTTTAGATTTCTAATTAATATTTATAGTCGAATTTATCTTATGTATAACCCTATATTAAAAATGTTTTATTAAATAAACTTTGATTTTAACTCTTTTAACTCTTCTTTGAATTAAATAATAATAAATGTCCTAATCTAATTCAAGTGGGCCTAAATGGTCATATTTTATCCCTAAGTTTGTTTGTGGTCGAATTACACTTATCCAATAGAATTAGGACATGTTTTAGGGTAATAATAATATCATTTTTACCCTTAATTACCCAATTTACTTTTAACCGTGGTAAATAAAAGTAAAAAGTTACTATTCACCAAAAATTATTTTCATCTCATTGAACCGAATTTTACTTACTGACATCAACCGTGTCTCTCGGATTTTTGAAATTACACTCACAGAAGCGGTAAAATTAAGTTTTATGAAAAATTCAGTTTTTTTTAACTACCACTTAATGGTTTCACTATTCATCAAAAATTGAAATTTTCAGAAAAATACCAAAAATTAGGCCTAAGATATATTTGATATTATGAACTCAAAAATGATTTCTATTTTACCAAATTAAAAACATATCAATTGCATTAATTAATTTAAAAATTAATTCCCGTCATCAAAACAAATAGCGTGTTCTTAAGAGATAATAACTATCAAAAGATTGACACTTGTTTATGTCTGGTTTAAATGTGAAATTACATCCAATGACCAACATTGTATTAAATTGTAAAAATATATTCTAAATATACTTTAAAAACACTCAAATTAATAATTTATCACTATTAATTATTTCTATTGGAAAAGTTGTTTTTAATTAAAATTTAGTAATTTTCACTATTCATCAAAATATGAAAGTTATTCGAAAATCCCCAAAATTTCAGCCTAAGATAATTTCGATATTCCGAATCCAAAAATGAAGTCCATTTTGAAAAATAAAATTTACAAGATTTTAAAAAGTGGTTATTACTATTCATAACGGCTAGTTTTAATAATATTTTAATAGCATATCGTTGTTTAGAGAAACTTGGTGTTGCGTACAACACACGCTATCGTGAAAGGTCGCGATTGCGTGTAATTAAAGCCAGGTCAGAGATGTGTGTTGTGAAAGCTCCTTTTGGTGTAGCGTATAACACAAGACATTAATGAAATTAAAAAGATTATTTTTCATAAAATCTCGGGGTGTTACATTCTACCCCCCTTAAAATGAATTTCGCCCTCGAAATTCGTCGGGGTTATAAATGGTTTACTACTCGAAAGTTTCTTTAATATAAACCCACATCATAAAAAGGAATACCAAAACCAATCTTTAAAAACAAAAGTATGAAAGGTAACGGTTACCCAAATAAACTAATCACTGGGCTTCCACATAGGTGAAAATATGGATATGGAAGAGAAATCTAACCATCATGTTCTGATGGAGAGTGGTAGAGAACATGGCTATGGAAAATCTAGCAATCACAAAGCCATAAATTTGTGACGATCTAAGGTACCATCTAATTCATCAGATATAAGAGCACTAAGACAACATTTTTGGTTTTCAAGATCATTTCCCTAAAGTTGAAGAATTTGAATTAGAATAAATACTTACTTTATTTTGGTACAATCTCTCTGTTTTTCGTGCCTTGAACAATTTCCACTTCATCTCTTAAATAAATGAAGTTGAATTTGTTATTCGTGAAGTGTTAGCAGATCATGTGATAGAATGATGGGTCATTCCATCTGTCTCAAACAAAAGGTTAGCAAAAGTTATTAAATATACATAAGTCATTCTATAGTGAGATTAATCATATATGGTTCCTAAAATGGACTTATACTTCATATATCATACTGGTTAATATAATAAAACTAGTTTCTACTAAACAGGGATTTCCTGTAGGCCAGTGGTAGGCGATAAAGGCCAGTCGCACTTCGGTTGTGGGTTCGATTCCCACAGCCTTGTCCGACGCGATGGGTTGTCGCCCGTCCTGCAGGTTGTCCTTTTTCTAAAACTATATTACTATAACATCCCATCAATAATATCGAAAAAAAAAACTTTTATCCTTAAACAATACTAACTTATGTTCAACATAATCCATTACAATCTTTAGGCTTATCCATAATACTTCAGTCCACTCTCATAATATAGTGAAAACGATTACCAGAGATTTAATACCATCGTTGATCCCCATATATCATAAGATATGTCTTGTTGGTAACATTCCAAACATTCAAAGGCCTTAATAATGTATTCTCTTGAATACCCATTGAACCATAGTGAAAACTTGAATGCAGTTAAAAGTTAACACTTTTCACATACCAAAATCCTCAAAATTCTATATACTCAAACCATGATATCATTTAGTCCTTATATCAATCATGAGCTCATGAATACTGTTAAACATTTCGTTTTCTCGTTTTCCCTTCATTATGTGCATATCATCTTATTTCTAAAAATATCTCAATCACTTTGAATACCACATTAGACCAACACATAAATATTCCAATAATTTATGATACAACATTATTTTGGAATCCCATTACATAAAAACTTAATCATTCCACCACATCGTTGTCATATTCAACATCGCCAATAGTGATCGCATGTGACTTTCCTTTGTCCTTTTCCTTAAGTGGTTGCTCATGTTGATCATCACTAACCCTTGGATCAGGGCATTTATTAGCATAATGCCCCATTTCCTTGCACTTGAAGCATTGAAGTGTTGGTGGTGCGTTATCTGCAGTGTTTGCTTTATTCACATCATTAGAAACCCTTTTTCCATTACATCGACACTCAGCTGCTCGATGATATTCTTTTCCACACTTAAAACATTTTCTAGTCCCTTTAAGACAATCTCCACCATGCTTCTTTCCACACTTTGTGCATAAGGAAACATTTATCTTCTTTTCACCATTATTCTGAGATTTCTCCTTGAAATCCATCTTTCATTTCTTGTCAAAACCATGAGATGGATATGTAACACCAACTTCCATTTCTACCTTGATAGCACAACGCACAATTTCTTCATAGCTACTGAAGTCTCTTATAGCTAATGCCCTTCGAAGACTTGGTTTTAAGCCACTGAAAAATCGATCAACTTTACTTTCAGGTTGGATGATAATGCCAGATGCATATCTCTAGGGATCTCACTAACGCTTTCGCATCCTAGTTTCCAAAACTTGACTAAAACTTTCCTCTGATACCAACTGTAGAGACCCGAAGCTTGATGTACATTGACATTACATTACTTTTTCGGAATACTTAGTACATAACAAAAACACACACACAAGGATCGTAATAGTTTAGTGTCTTTGGAAACTCAGAATATAATCTTCTAATCCTGGTGAAAGATCTTCAACATCTCCCATAAAGATCTTCCTTTTTTTTATACCTAAAACCTTTCTTTATATCCTGGGGAAAAGAAAACATAAAAGGGTGATCTCAAATACTCAGTAAGGGTAAATAAAAGGAATATCAATCACATCATATTCATAAGAACATAACATTTTGGAAATATTAACCTGCAAAAGAGAGATAATTTCATAACATGGTATAAATCATAGTAGTGAAATGTAATCCCAATAATCATAACATAAAACATGAAACTTTGTGGCATACACACATAATCATAGAGAATCATTTCTTGTTAGTCAAGACTCATTGCCAAGACTATCTTAGTGGACAAAGTCCCTTTCTGAACCGAGTCACCCTCGTTTCAGTCCTGTTTCACTGAACCGGTATAACCTACCGTTCCAGCCATGTCTATCTCATGAGATATAAAATCTTTACCCAATGCATTGGAGGGATATATAGGTCCCACCCATCTCATAATGATACCATTATTATGTGTGCCACAAAATCATAAACCATACATCATAGCATAACCCATGAAATAAAAATGGGAATCTTAAACATCGTGACATCATAAAACAATTCATATAAGATAAAGGAATTCATAAAAATAATTCCATCACAACATAATCAAATCAATGTAATAATAGGGATAAAAACATAACCCTTTATTATCTTAGATGGAAAATAATTTTGATAAAACACTTGAACTTCATTCTTGAGGAAAATATCCTTTCTACTTCAAAAACATTTTTTTCCTTTCTTAACATGTCATACAACTTTAAACTAAAAGAAGTTGACTAAAAATAAACTTGAAAACTTGTAAAGTAAGCTTCTTGGAAATAATTTTTTAAAAATCCATTCATTCCGTATAAGTTAAAAAAACATTCTTCTCGTACTTTTGTCAGAAAAGTCAAAAAAGTACCTCGTACGAAAAACGACAAAAGATTCCTTTCATATCTTTTACTAAAAACTCACCGAAGGGTAAAATTGGATTTAAAAAATTGTAGGTGGATGGAAATAATATTACATATTGAGTAAACATGGACATGGATGATAAAATACGCCCCAGTAAATACCAAAGTATAAACAATCTCGGATAAAAATGAGATTGTGATATTTCCCTTACCTTAGGTCCGACTTGCTTTGTAAGTGTCCGAACCTCCTGTATAATGATTTAAATAATGTTATTGAATTATTACAGAATCATACTCATTGTTTATGATATCATATATGGTTCACTTATGACTTTATATTACCCTTTCTTTTGTAAATTCTATGTTAGAGAGCATTTTGGGTAAAATTGTTTCATTTGTTGTCCGTGTTTTGACTTGTAATTATTCATATGATTTCTTAGATCATAATTACTTATTTACTGAATATAAAACATGATTTATATATAATATATATTCAGAATATACATATATATAATAAATTAGTAAATGGAAATAAATACACCATTCATGGAGACGGTAGACCGTACGTACGCATGAATGCTGTTTTCGTTTCCTTTGTGAGTTGAATGGAATTAAATAGATGACACACATATATACATAAATCCAGTAGCTTTATAATGTCATATATTTCATTATTATTTCTTATATATACTTTATAATCATTCATGAATGGTTTAAAGTGGAGAATGAATCTCATCGAGTCGTGGAGACGGTAGTCCGTACGTACGCACGAGCGATGATATCGTTCTCATGATCGTGGGACTATATTGGAGTGTATGTATAATATTTCAGAATAAATATCAATTTAAAATAATAATATATAGTTATTATTTACACCATTATACCCATCCATGTAAGGTGGTGGTGTAAAATAGATTTCACCACGGCGTGGAGACGGTATTCCGTACGTACGCACGCGCGGTGATTTCGTTTTCCATAGGATGGATAGATGGTGAAATAGGATTGTTTCATATTTATAATAACATATCAGTATATGAGTGATACTGATGTTATTACTTCATAATGAAACAACCTAAGAAGAAGAAGTGGAAGAAGAAATAAAGGTGAAAGAATCGGTAACGGAAATTACCTCTTCTTTGAAGTGCCTCTTTGAGACCTCCTCTTAGGGCACTAAAATTGGTCTTTTAGGAATACAAGAACCTCTAGGATGTTTCTATGGAAGTGGAGAAGAGAATTTGGCAGGGGTTGGCCGAGCTTGAAGGCTCAAAGTTGTGTTTGGAAGAGAGGGAGGAGGTGTCCTTTTATAAGGGAGGAGAGGGGCACCTTTGGAATAACTAAAACTATTATTTTATTATAAAGTCAAGTTAGGTTTTAAATAGCTCCAAATTGATACATTTCAAATATATGGTGGGGATGGGTCTAAATCCTCTCATCCAATAGAATTTATACAAGTTTAGGTTCCTATTTTAACCTTATCATTTAGATTTAACATTAAGTTAAATAAGTTTACTTTTACCGTGTCTTCTTGTGTTCTTATACTATAAGATTAATAAACTTACTATAAGAAGCCAAACGAACCCCAAATTGTTTATTATTAATATATATAACCTTATCTATGTCATTTGGCCGAACCATAGATTTTTAGGAATATAATAACAATTAATAATATAATATTTGTTTTAAAATCTATTTTATGTCAATTTTGACACTATTAGGTAATTGATTTTTGTGAAAATCATAACAGAATGATAAGTTCGAAAAAAGTTAATTAAATCAATAATAACATGTTATATTAACCTATAAAATTAGTTTAATTCATAAAACGTCTCAAATTATATTTATTTGGGTATTTATAACTTCAATTATGTCAATATTTCATTAATAAGATAATTACTGCATCATTGTTGTGTCATAAATAAATTAAATTATTTAATGTCTAAAAATTACAAATAAAATACCATTATGTTGGAAATCATTTTAGCTTTCTAATTAATATTTATCGTTGAATTTATCTTATGTATAACCCTATATTAAAAATGTTTTATTAAATAAACTTTGATTTTAACTCTTTTAACTCTTCTTTGAATTAAATAATAATAAATGTCCTAATCTAATTCAAGTGGGCCTAAATGGTCATATTTTATTCCTAAGTTTGTTTTTGGTCTAATTACACTTATCCAATAGAATTAGGACATGTGTTAGGATAATAATAATATCATTTTTACCCTTAATTACCCAATTTACTTTTAACCGTGGTAAATAAAAGTAAAAAGTTACTATTCACCAAAAATTATTTTCATCTCATTGAACCACATTTTACTTACTGACATCAACCGTGTCTCTCGGATTTTTGAAATTCCACTCACAGAATCGGTAAAATTAAGTTTTATGAAAAATTCAGTTTTTTTAACTACCACTTATTGGTTTCACTATTCATCAAAAATTGAAAGTTTTCAGAAAAATACCAAAAATTAGGCCTAAGCTATATTTGATATTATGAACTCACAAATGATTTCTATTTTACCAAATTCAAAACATATCAGTTGCATTAATTAATTTAAAAATTAATTCCCGTCGTCAAAACAAATAGCGTGTTCTTAAGAGATAATAACTATCAAAAGATTAACACTTGTTTATGTCTGGTTTAAATATGAAATTACATACAATGACAAAAATTGTATTAAATTGTAAAAATATATTCTAAATATACTTTAAACCCACTCAAATTAATAATTTATCACTATTAATTATTTCGACTGAAAAATTTGTTTTTAATTAAAATTTAGTAATTTTCACTATTCATCAAAATATGAAAGTTATCCGAAAATCACCAAAATTTCACCCTAAGCTAATTTTGATATTCCGAATCCAAAAATTAAGTCCATTTTGAAAAATAAAATTTACAAGATTTCAAAAAGCGGTTATTACTATTCATAACGGCTAGTTTTAATAATATTTTAATAGCATATCGTTGTTTAGCGAAACTTGGTGTTGCGTACAACACACTCTATCGTGAAAGGTCGCGATTGCGTGTAATTAAAGCCAGGTCAGAGATGTGTGTTGTGAAAGATCCTTTTGGTGTAGCGTATAACACAAGACATTAATGAAATTAAAAAGATTATTTTTCATAAAATCTCGGGGTTTTACATGTTCTCATGAGACAAACTACGATCATGGCACAAGGCCTTGAAAAAATAATTACTTATGGTTTTTGAACAAGGCCTTGACAATATAGTTATGTTGTCCCGCATTATTAATTCCCTCATTATGAAAGCAGTATTGATGGTTAATATGGTTTTTTGACTAGTATAACACCCAAGATTATGTTATGTTATGGAAATATCAACTTAGCTCATTTTCTATCATATTATGTTCCAAGTTTATTTTTAGAGGCATGTGTTTTCAATTATTCACCATGTCTAATGTTTATGTTATCTTCCATTTTATTTCTTACCATTATCGAGCATTTGATATCACCCCTTTATTATGTTTGATTTTCTCAGGACATGAAGAAGTTTATTATGAATGATATCCTAAAATTACCTAGGAGTTATGGATGTTTTCTAAGGAGTGTCTATGTTTTATTTCTTTTCAAGTTGTAATGTTTAAGTTATGTATGAATCTTGTTTCCAATAATACTAAACCACTCGGTCCTTCGGGATGCTTATTCCTTGTTTGAATTCCAATGTAATCAATTTAGGAACCGACTCAAGGCAACTGGGGTTGGGTCCTTACAATAACAGAAGAAATAATGAATCAATGAGATGAATAATTATTGAATGGTAAATCACTAAACACACATTACATGAAATAAAAAACTAAGAAGGAAGTGAATAAATAATATGTAAAGGTAAGAAACTGAAACACATTCCATTCAATCAATAAAATTAGAATGAAATGATTCCATAAACTTTTTCAGGATGATAATCTAATGGATAATAAATACTAAATCAAAATGAATTAAATGCTTAATTATTAGAATATATGTCTTAGGAACATGAAAACCTCTATTGTCAAGATCCATACTCCAGATAGTTTAAAAATATAGGTATAAACCCATTCAATTTGGACAACTTATTTTTATCATATGAACCTATTGATGCATCAAGGGGATATATCAAGTATGATTCCCACTCATCACTACATTTCCAAAGTATTCCTCACATCGAGTAATTAACTTAATTGATAAACAATATGCCTTATCAAACATACACATTGAATAAAGGATATAGATTTATCAATATTTCCCCAAATAATAAAATAATTTTCATAGTAAACACCAAATGAAAAATGGTGTATGGTTCATGAAATAATAAAATCCATGAAAAATGATATAGATATTTAGGGGAAATTCAATATCAAATGATCATAGGAAATTTAATATTTTAAAGGGAATAAAAGGAATAAATTAAGTGAATAACAATAATATCCTTGGATAAATAAATCATAAAAAATACATATGAGTAATAAGTATGGTATCAATACAAAATATCCTAGGTGGATTAAAAATAAAGGGTTGTTGTCATTGATGAATAGAAATACTTTTCAAAATATATTTTAAAAACATTCTTGAGGAAAATATCTTTTTTGTTTTGAAAAATATTTTGAAAAGCCTTTTCTTTGAAAATCACTTTTGTAAATATTTTCTTTAAATATTAACATTTTATACATGCAAATGAAGATTCAAAGAAATGATGGTGGGTAAATACATACATTTCATATAAGGTAAAAAGAACAATCATTTTCTATGTTAAAAAAGTTAAAAAAATTGCTTGTTCAGGAAGTGATAAGAAGATTCCTTTGAAAACATGGGTAAAATAAAAAATGGGTAAAAATGTATTTAATAAATAATTTTGGAATGGTTAATTTTTTTTGAAAATATTTTTATAAAACAATTCTTTTAGAAGAAAATAGGTTCTTTGACCAATGAAAGAATGAAGTCGAGTTTTCTTAAAAAAAATTTATAAAAAAGTTGAGTAACAAAGAGTAGAAAAATGGTAGTAATACTTGAAAAGGTTGTGAATAAATTGATGAGATGAAAATGAAAGTTTTTATTGGAAAATTTTTATATAATCTCCTAAAATAGAAATGAAATATCATTAAAATTATTCTTAAGGAAAATAGTGTTTAAACATTTCAGAGTGTCCCACGCCACTTTGAAGCATTATAAATCATAAGAATCATGAAGGAATAGCATTAAATGAAAGTTTTAAATACCATTAATATAAAATTATTAATAATATAATATATCAAAAGGGTCAGCAGATACACCACACAAAAGAAGTAAGTGGTGAATATGACATTTATCTCACAGGTTTAAAAAGTGAGATGAAAATCCCATACCTTAAGTCCGACTTGTCTCATGTGTATTTATATTCCCGAATAATAAAATTATATCAATTATTTACTTTATTCATAAACTTTTCCATGTTTATCATAACTTTTATTTCACTTGTTAAATTTTTTTATACAACTACTTAAATAATTAAGTTTGTATTGGGTGTTTTACCCAGGTTTGGTCTATGTGTCAAAAACCACTTTGGTATGTCAAATATGGTTAAAGTGGTCATTATATAACATATACAGAATAATAATCATGAAATAATTATATAATTTATAAATAAATTATAATTTTAAAACCAATAATTAAATATGGTTATGAAAAATGAACCAAAGTTATAACCATAGAGACGGTAGGTCGTATGTATGCATGGGTAATGTTCCCATTTTTCAATGATTGTTATGGAAAGAAGGTAAGTAACAATAATATTTCTAGAATGATAATTATTTCATAAATACAATATTATTTAATCATATATACTTATATATATAATTCTTTTGATATAAAAGGAATCACATTGTTTCATGGATCAGGTATTCCACATGTCCATGAACGACGTTATCACATTTTAAGTGTGTGAAAGGGTAGTAAATAAAATGATATATATCATATTTTTAGAAAGGTAATTATGTAATTAATATAATATAGATACTTTTTTAAAATATGTTTAATTTAAACTATGTTTTATACATTATATGTAACATGTTATCGAATTACATTTCTTTTAAGAGGTGGTAGTCCACACTTCCACAAATGATGTTATCGTATTTACACAAAATGGAAAGCATAAAGGTATGTTCTATATAAAAATTATATAAGAATAAATAAATTATAAATACCATATATATCGTATATAAAAATTGTGTCCATCATAATTCTCACCATGATAGGTGCTACGGTAAGAACAAACAATCATCATTTCATGAGGCAGTAGTTCACCATACACATAAATAGTAAGTTTTTTACCCATTTGATGGAAGTGTGTGTAATTGTATGTAGAAACCTTAGCATAAAAACATATAAATATATTGAGGATGCTGGTGTTTTTATATAATCATGGAATAAGGATATTTGATGGAGTGGATAAAGGGAAAAAAACTAAAGATCTTGAGAAATGATGTTACATATTCTTTGCGTAACATCTTTTGGTTTTCACCAAATAGATTTCTTGGATGGATTTATACACAAATAAGGGATTCTAGAAAGAGGGTAGGGATTTTTAGGAGCTATTTGGGGAGATCTTGTTCAATTCAAATTGTCTCAAGAGGTGTGGGGAAGTGGGATGGGTGAGTGACTTTTTATAGTGGAGGAGTGACATTCTTCAAAAATTTTGCAAAGGGAATTCCACCCACATTTTTTCCATGTCATGTTGATACAATAAGGGTCTAAATTTGAGAAAATAGAGGATAGGGTCTAAATATTACCATCAAATGTATTTTTTACAAGTTTATAGGCCGTTTTTCCCTTAAATTTAATGTTTAGTCTTTTGTAAAGATTAATTTCACATTAATCATTGTAATTAATTTTAACTACTTTTACTAATATTATTTATAAAAAAATAATTTGACCTTATTATAAATTATAAATTATTTTTATTCGAAATATTTAATCCATTTTTCCAAATTATAGTCACATAAGTGGAAGAAATTAATTTAATTTTAATCCCATAAATGGGATGATAAAGCAGGTTCCTAAAGTAAAAATGTTCAAAAGTTTGTTAAGTTTTTATATCCAATTTCAAAGTGAAATTGATTCTAATGAACTAAATTGGGTTTTTTATAATTTATATAGTATGAAATTATAACAAATTTAAAATATAATTTAAACTTATAAATAAAGTAGATGAAAATGTATTTTTTAATTAAAATTCATTATTTTCACTATTCATCAAAAAAATGAAACTTCACGGAAAAATAAAAAGATTCAACCAAACTTAATTTTTAAGTTTATATTTCAAATATTATGTTTATTATGAAATATAATATTTTTAAAAGTTTTAAATTTTTTATTTGAAATAGGTTCTCCATTAAAAGGTGGTAAAAGTGCTTTTTATAAAAATAATGGTTTTTGAGAAAAATATTGGGTTAGTTCTTATCTCAGGCCTATCAAATCCTTTAGATGAATGTCAAAATATTTGAAAAAATATAGAATATATATATTATATTAATATCACTCTCTAATTTTAATTAATTTAATTTATTAGGATAAAACATCTTTGTGAGCATAAAAATAGTTTTCTATAAAAACATTCCATTTATATTCAATTAGTTATTATATTCATTTATAATTAATTAGAAACCAGTGAATTCATTTAATATTTTAATAAATTTTATTTTTTAATAAGTTAGTTAATACTATTAATAACCACTAATTTAATAGGTAGGTTATATAATAATATTTTAAAAATATATTATTGTTCAGTAAAACTCAGTATTACATATAACACAAGCCATTGAAGAAACTTGTTATTGCGTGTGACATATGCTAAATCTGTGTCATGTGTATTGAAATATATAAAATATAATTATAATAATTAAAATAGTAAATATATTATAAATTATAAGGATATTATATTCCTTTACTCTCTTAGTGTTTCATGTCATACATGATATCGAATAAAAGATACTCTTTTTGAATTTTCAGGGTGTTGTATTCTCCCAACATTAATTAAATTTTGCACTTAAAATTTAAACTCAATATTGGTGATACATTTTTTGATATTAATATGTTTTAAATCCCACATTGTAATAATGTATCATAATAAATTCTCAAGAAAATAGATAATGGAAAGTATAAAGGTCACATCAAATAACATATAACTAGGTCTCTAATTAGGAGAACATTAGTGGAAAGTAGAGATACATACGTTGAGGAAAAACATAAATATTTATAGGGATTGATTGAGGTCATAAATAAAAAAAATTAATGATAAATGGACAGTTTAGGGCTTCAAATTGATAGATCAATGATGACTTTGAAGACCAACGGTTCAATAAAAAATTACTGTATCAGGAGAAGACTTTTTTTGATAATTTTCCTAATGTTGAGTAATTATTTTATTGCCTAAGAATATAAGGAAATATAACTTCATAATACATTTCAATTTCATAAGAACAATTTCATCTTTTGGTTATTCTTTAATAAAATTCTAATTTATCCCTTACTCGTTGAAATGTATATCCTAGAATAAACCCTCTTTTTTGGAGTACTAAGATTTTATTTTAACGGATCATAATACCCATAAAACAAGTCATTATATTTGCCTCTAAATATTTTACAAAATTTATATTCTTTAGAAATTAATTTCTATACTTAAATACCAACACTACTGGTTCATCATTAATATTTATTCATCAAATTTTTTAACTAAAAACAATGAAATATTAACTAGGAAATTTTGTAGTTCAGTGGTTTCCAAGAAACTACCTTTCCGGAATTGATTGGCTGTCACCCGACATAAAGTTTATCCCCTTCTAAAACTATATTAATATAATTTCAAAAATAAATATTATATACATCCTTGAAATAAGGTTAATCACTAAATATCCTTTTAACTAAGTTTTTCAATACAAACCTAATACATTAATACTTTATACACTTATTTCCACATAGACCCTTTTTCTAGAGTTTTTCCTTTAGAAGAGGGAATTGACTCAGGTAATGTCTAGGTTCCCCATATTTATGACAATAAAACAGAAATGGATTCTTAGGATGAGTTTTATTTCTTTTCATCACATTCTTTATTTCTCTATAGAAATTATTTGCATTATGTCATTCGTTCCCACAAATAAATAATTTACTCATTCCATTGAGACACTTTACTAGGTGTCTCTTTCCAAATATCTTACATGAGGGAAACCAAGCCTTCTTCTCTCCATGGTATCCACCACTTAAGTTCTTACAAAAATCCACCCATCTCTTCATTAGTGATTTTAGGGGTTGGTTGAGGTATATGTTGTTAATAATATTTTGGGAATACTGATTAGAAATAAACATGATATTTCACTTCTATAAACAACTCATTTTGTTGCTCATTGTCACCACCTTTTCCTTTGTGTTCAATGTTCCCTTGAATCCTTCGAGTTCCAATCATTGACTAAAATTGGAAAGAATATTTTGAGTAACAATAGTCATAGAAAAATGTATAATAACTTATAAGATATCTATATCATGAAAAATTATCTTCAATATTAAACACCTTAGGTTTAACTGAGGTTATTCTTTGTTTAAATCCTTCATAGTGGTTTTTAAAGAAAATGTGAATTATCCTAAGCATATCCCCAAGGAGTTTCAAACCAAGTGTGTAGTAATGAACATTTTCGTGTACCAGGTTACATTGAGTTAGGCTGGACACACCTTGTTAGAGTTATCACTCCAAGGTACATTTTTTCTAGAACCACTTCCACTTGTAGAATCTAGATAGGGATTTATTACTAGGAAGACCCACATAATCTCTACCTTACCAAAAATATAGGGTGTTCTTCTCTACTTGTCCTTAAATTCTAGATTAGGGTTGTGTTCTATAATATAAGGTTTCATTAATCTAGTTCCCAATGTTGCTACTAAACTTCCTTTGATACCAACTATAGTGACCCATCCCCATAAATCTACAAGTTAGTATCATGCTACCATTAAATTTTCATGATTAAAAGGAATCAAATCCCAAAAGATAGAAGAGTTTAGTAGTTATGGTAAATCAAATACATACATGAGTCTTATAATAAAAATAGATACACTAATTACCAAATATATTTTTTTCTTTCAAGGATAACTTTATTCCATCTAGTATATCGCTGAGTATATTTAATAGTATGTTTCTTCGATTACTGGGAAAAGGAAAAAAAATAAGGGTGATACCAAATGGTTATTAAGTGTAAATTATAACAAAAATAAATAATGAATCAATGATAATATTAATGGAATGATAAATAATTGAACACACATACAATGTAATCAACAACTGAGAGAGAATTGAATAAACAATATGGAAAGGTAAGAAACTAAAACACATTCCATTCAATCAATAAATTGAGAATTAAATTCATTCATAGAGTTTTTCAGAGTGAAAAATCTCATGGATAATAAATATTGAATCAAAATGAATGTAATGATTAATTATTGGATGCAATGTCTCATGCACTTGAAAACCTCTATTGTCAAGATCCATCATCAAGGTAGTTTAAAAATATAGGTAGAAACCCATTTAATTTTCACAACTTAATTGTCTCATGAGAACTTGTCGATGCATTTAGGGGATATATAAAGGTTGGTCCCACCCGTCACTACATGTCCAAGGAATTCCTTATATCAAGTAATAAATTAGATTATTAAACAACATGCTTTATCAAATATATGTACTGTAAAAAGTATATGAATTTATACATATTTCCTCAAATAATCAAATAACTTTACCATATGAAAAATGGTATACGGTTCAAGAAATAATCATTTCCATGAAAAATGATATGAATATTTAAGGGGAATTCAATGTCAACTGATCATTGGAAATTGAATATTTTAAGGGGACTAAAAGGAATCAAGGAAGTGAATGTAAATACTATCTTTTTCCAAATTAATCTTAAACCATATATAGGAGGAATGAAAATGGTATCAATAAAAAATATCCAAAGTGGAATAAAAATAAAGGGGTTTTGTCATTGATGAATATAAATACTTATAAAGAGATATTTTAATAACATTCTTGAAGAAAATATCCTTTTGTTTTGAAAAATACATTTGAAAAAAATTTCTTCAAAAATAAAATTTTAAAACAATTTATTTTAAAATTAACCTTTTAAAAATGCAATGTAACATTTAAAGAAATGGTGGAGGGTAAATCCATACATGTTGTATGAGGTAAAATAAACATTATTTTTTCATGGTAAAAAGGTTAGAAAAATTACATTTTTAGGAAGCGATAAAAAGATTCATTTGAAACCATGGGTATAATACAAAAAGGGTAAAAATTCATTTAATAAATAATTTTGGAAAGGTTTATTTTTTGAAAACCATTTTATAAAAGAGTTTTTTTATAAGAAAACAAGTTATCTAGCTAAAGAGAGAATGAAGCTAGGTTTTCTTAAAACCATTTGCTAAAACATTTTGAGTACTAAAGAGTGAAAAAATAGTACTAATACTTTAAAAATGTCATGAATAACCATATGAGTGGAAAATTAAAGGTTTTATTGAACAATGGACTTATAATTTTGTTGAATGGAAATGAAATATCATTAAAATTATTCTTGAGGGAAATAATATTTAAACATTTTAAAGTTTCCTATAATGCTTTGTAATATTTTAAATCATAAGACTTAGGAAGGAATAAAATCAAATGAAAGTATTAAATACTATAATGATAAATGGATAAATTTTATAATGTATAAAAATGTGAATTATGTACACCACAAAAAATATGTAAGTGGTGACTATGATATTTATCTCAATGATGTAAAAAGTGAGATGAAAATCCATTACCTTAAGTCAAACTTTTCTCATGTGTCATTATATTCCTGAATAATAAAATTACGTTAATTATTAACTTGTTTTAGAAAAAATTTCATGTTTATTATAAATTTAATTTAACTTATTCCCATGTTTTATACAACTACTTAAACAATTAAATTTATGTCGGGTATTTTTTCCAAATTTAGTCTATCTTAAACAATTGGTAGGTCAACTATGGTTAAATGGGTCATTATAAAACATATCCAGAATAATAATCATGAAATAATTATAATATTTATCTATCAATTATACTTTTAAAAGTATTCATTAAATATGGTTAGGAAAAATGAACTAACATTACAATCACAGAGATTGTAGGTCATACGTACACATTAGTAACATTCCCATTTTTCAAAGATCATTATGGAAAGATGGTAAGTAATATTAATCACTATAGAATTATAATTATATAAAAAAAACCATATTATTCAAAATTATATACTTAATTATATAATTCTAGTTATGTAAAAGAATCACATCATGTCTAGGAGGTGGTAGTCCACACATCCATGAATGCCATTATAACTTTTTAAGTGTGTGAGAGTGTAATAAAGTAAAAAATATATATTATATTTTAAAAAATGAAATTTTTTAATTAATATCATATATATATTTTTTATTTCACTTATTTTTAATTATAAAAATCATCTATACATTTTATGTATCGTGTGATCGAATCACATAACTTTTTGGAGGCAGTAGTTCACAGTTCCACAAATGATGTTATCGTATTCACACAAAATGGAAAGAATAAAGGTATATTCTATGTAAAAATTATAGAATCAGAAAGAAATTACACATATAATATATATAATATATAAATAGTGTTTCCAACATAATTCTTACCATTAGAGGTGGTAAATGAAGAAAGAACAATCATTGTTTCGTGGGGTGGTAGTTCTCCGTATACATAAAAAGTAAGTTTGTTACCCATTAGATGGAAGTGTGTGTAAGTATAGGTAAAACCATAAATTAAAAACATCTGATATATTTATGGTAATGGTTTTGTTATATAATCCTGGAATAAGGATAGCTGAGGGGGTGTATAATAGAAATAAAACTTAGGATCTTGAGGAAAGATGTTACCTCTTCTTTGGGTAACTCTTTTTGGTTTGCCCCAAAGGGCTTCTTTGGATGGCTTTCTACCTAAAGTAAGGAATATAGGATGAGTGTAGAGAAGTTTAGGAACTATTTGGGTAGATATTTTTTGAGACAAAGTGACTTGATATGTGTGAGGAATTTGGAGGGGTGAGTGCCTTTTTATAGTGGAGGAGGAGTGACACTCTTCTATATTTTTTGAACGGGAATTAGAACCACATTTTTCATATGTAAAGTGGATAAAATAATGATCCCAATTATATAAAAGTTAGTATAGGGTCTAAATATGACCATAAAATGGACTTTTTATAATATTCTAGTTCATTTTGGCCCTTAAATTTAAGGATTAGTCCCTTGTTAAGATTAATTTCACCATAATCGTTGCAATTAAGTTAAATTAATTTCACTAATATTTTTGTAAAAAATATAATTAAAATATATTAGAAATTAGAAATTATTATTATTACAAATATTTAAGAATTTTTTTAAAATTTTAATAACAGAAGTGGTAGAAATTAAATTTAAAATTAATCCCATAGACGGGACGACAAAGCGGGTGTTTAAAGTAAAAATGTTCAAAAGTTTCCTAGGTTTTTATATCATATTTAAAAGTGAAATAGATTCTAATAAAATAAATTGTAATAGTTGTTGTATAATATATAAAATTTTACTTTAAAGAAAATTTAAAATATAACTTAACCTTATAAATAAATTAGATGAAAAAGATGTTTTGAATTAAAATTTAGTATTTTTCCCTATTCATCAAAAAATGAAACTTCACAGAAAAATACCAAAAAAACACTAACATAATTATTATGTTACAATTTAAAATATTAATTTTAATTTTTTCATATAAGATTTATAAAAGTTCCAAAAAATGTATTTAAAATAGGTTCTCCATTAAAAGGCTTTAAAAGTGCCTTTATAAAAATATAGGTTTCTATGTGAAATATTGGGTTTGTTCTGATCTCATGCCTATAAAATATATTGGATGAATGTAACAATATTTGATTTAATATATAATATATATATATTATTAATATCACTCACTAATTTTAATTAATTTAGTTTATTAGGATAACACACCTTTCCACGCATAAACATAGTTTTCTATAAAAAAATTCCCTTTATATTCAATTTGTTATTATACTCATTTCAAATTAATTAGTAACCAATTAATTCATTTCATATTTTTGTAAACCATATATTTTAATATGTTAGTTATTCATGTTTCTAACTCCTAATTTAACATCTAGTTTATATAATTCTATTTTAATGATATATTATTGTTCGGTAAAACTCAGTCTTGTGTGTAATTAAAGACATTGAAGAATCTCACTATTGCATGAAATGTACACTAAGATAGTGTCACATGTATTTAAATCTATAAAATATATTTAATATATTTAAAATAGTAAATATATTATAAATTCTTGCGATATTATATTCCCTTACGTGCTTGGTGTTGTGTGTCATACATACTATCAAATAAATGTTACTCTTTTAGAATTTTCATGGTGTTACATATTTAGTGTTACCCTCCCTCAATCACGTGTTTTCCAAAAATATTAACTTTCCATTATATCAATTTTCTTAGTCCTCAGTACTATTCAACATATATATTAAAATCCTTATAGAAAAATTGTGGATTTAAAATCTTTATATGTTTTATGATTATTATAATGATAATATCATTGATAAAAAAATTTATACAACAAAATTATTGAATACAAACACACAAGCACTTTAATGATTACACTTTGGTTGTCATAATAACATAATCTTGACCTTGATCACATAGATTCTTCTGAGGTATATTCCTTTGAAACTTGGGAAATTTATTTTCATAGTTCCCATCTCTTTACAGTTGAATCATTGAACAATAGTAATTATTTATTTCTATTGAATTGTGACCATTAAAAACATGACTATTACAGGACATGGGAAAAAAAATTTCTAAATGTTTTTCAAGAGCAGTATAGTGGATCCCTAGGGTCATCTCACTTGAGGAGTTTCACAATTGTTTAATTACCCAATCTAATTCAACTAAAACTACTTGATTTTTTTGTTCATATTTATTATATAAAAAAATGATAAAAGTTTGGGTTTATTTATATTCTAACATAATAAAAGACATGAAGAATAAAAATTTAAACTAAAATAACATGGAATTCTAAATAGAATGTGATTATAAAGAAATAACTTTGTCTTAGGTTCAGTATTTAATTCTATCATTATTGTCCTTTATTTGATTAAATTAATTTTTATAATCGAGTCATGAAATATCATGCATGAATTACTATCCTTTTATTTATAAGTTATGAAATCTCTAATGCCTAAGAAATCAAAATTCCACCTCTTCCTATAATCAAGGCTGATGAAACACCCAGACTGAGATTGTTCCATCTTCTTGGACTTGGATCCATCGTATGCCATTTAATTCATTAATTCGATCAAACTCATTGTATAGAGATCTAATCAATAGAAGAGATAGAAATGAAATAAATGAAAAAATAGAGGTAGATTTGAGTTGCATGTTGTGGGGGATAATCTCCATACCCATGCATGTCACTCATATCTTCTACAAACACAATATAAAATGTGAGAAATAATTCCAGAAAACCTAAACCCCCAAGCCAAGCCTTAGGTTAGACCCTCATTATCAAGGGTAAGAGATCACTTGGTGGAAAAGGATAAGAGAAGTATAAGAATAATAAAATAAAAGGAATAGTAGAGAGAGAGAATATGAGAAAATAAAATAAAAATAAAAGAGAAATAAATAAGAAAAATAAAAATAGATAGAATGTAAAGAATAAATAAGAAGAATGAAGAAGAAGAAGATAGTTGATCACATATGAATTGAAATAATTAATAAATTTTCTAACAAATAAATTAAATTAAAATTTACATTATGAATTAAAAAACAAAACAAAACAAAATAAAATAAAAAAAATAGAAGAACAAGGGATGAAGAAGGTGACTGAACTTCTCCAGAAACATGGTGGGTGTTCAACTCCTTTGGATGTGGAGAAAAATTCTAATTTTTTTAGGCAGGGAGAATGTAACACCCCAATCTTCTAAGGTATGTTTCCCTTTGGATAATGTAATGACGTGCATTGTACGCAACTTCGAGATTCTAACACACCACATCCAATCAAACTAGCCATTATGAATAGTAATACCTAATTTTTAAAATTTTAGAAATTTTATCTCTCAAAATGGACTTCATTTTTGGATTTGGAGTATCGAATTTAGCCTAAGGTGAAATTTTGGTACTTTTCGGATAACTTTAATATTTTGATGAATAATGAAAATTACTAAATTTTAATTAAAAACAACTTTTTTAATCAAAATAATTAATAGTGATAAATTATGAATTTGAGTGGTTTTAAAGTATAATTAGAATATATTTTTACCTTTTTATCCAATGGTGTTCATTAGAATTAATTTCACTTTGAAATTGGATATAAACAATTGTCAATCTTTTGATATATACTGTTTCTTAAAAACACGCTATTTGTTGTGACAGCGGGAATCAATTATAATATTAATTAATGCAACTTATATGTTTGGAATTTTGTAAAATAGACATAATTTTTGAATTCAGAATATCAATTATAGCTTAGGGTGAAACTTTGGCATTGTTCTGAAAAACTTCAATTTTTGATGAATAGTGAAACCACTAAGTGGTAGTTAAAAAACTAAAATTTTTATAAAACTTAATTTTACTGCTTCTTTGAGTGTAATTTCAAAAATACGAGAGACACGGTTAATATCAAGGAGTAATATGTGGTTCAATGAGATGAAAATAATTTTTGGTGAATAGTAACTTTTTACTTTTATTTACCACGGTTAAAAGTAAATAGGGTAATTAAGGGTAAAAATGATATTAATATTACCCTAACACATGTCCTAATTCTATTGTACAAGTGTATATCGACCAAAAACAACCTTAGGAATAAAATATTATCATTTAGGTCCACTTGGATTAGATTAGGACATTTATTATTATTTAATTCAAGGAAGAGTTAAAAGAGTTAAAATCAAAGTTTATTTACTAAAACATTTTTAATATAGGGTTACACATAATATAAATTCGATTATAAATATTAATTAGAAAGATAAACATATTTCCTACATAATGATATTTTATTTATAATTTTTAGGCATTAAATAATTTAATTTATTTATGAAACAATGATGATGCGGTAATTACCATAATAGTGAAAAATTAAAATAATTGATATTATAAATACCCAAATAAATACAATTGGAGACTTTTATTGAATTACACTAATTTTATAGGTTAATATGACATATTAGGATTGATTTAATTGACTTTGTTTGAAGTAATAATTCTGATATGAGTTTCACAAAAATCAATTATTGAATAGTGTCAAAATTGACATAAAAGAGTTTTTTAAAAAAATATTTTATTATTAATTGATATTAAATTCCTAAAAATATAAGGTTAGGCCAAGAGACTTATATAATGATAGGTGTATTATTAATGGACCACTTGGGGGTCTCTTGGATGTATATAGTAATTTTATTAACCATATAATACAAAAATACAAAGAGACATTGTAAAAGTGAAACTAATTAACTAAGAGTTAATACTTAAAGATAAGGATAATATAATGACCCAAACCTGTCTAAATTCTATTGGTTGAGTGTTTTTTGACCTATCACCACCTTAACCTTTAAATAATCCACTTTGGAGACATTATAAACCGAATATGAATTTATTATAAAATAATATTTCTAGCTTTTCCAAAGGTGCCCCTCACCCCTCTTATAAAAAAAGTACTCCTCCTTCTCATTACTTCACACCTTAAAAGCCTTTTGGCTCGGCCAAACTATGAAAAAATACTCTATAAACTTCCCTCAATTCATCTTAGAGGCCTTCCTTTAGTCATAAATCCAACTTATGGATCCCTTTTTATCAAATCAAAAGGAAGAACCTGAAGAAGAGGTAATGTTTTCACCACCCTTTTTCAAGTTCCTTACTTCTTCCACTTCTTCTCTATTTTTTATTACCATTATAAAATAATAACTCCAGTATATTATATATAATGTGATGTTATTATAAATATTGTACAATCATATTCAGCATTCTATCCATCCTTTGAATAACATGTCACCATATGTGCGTACGTACGGCTTACCGTCTCCACGTCGTGGTGTAATTGTTATTCAATAAATTATTATTTTTATGGGTATAATAATGATGTGTAATTCATGTAAATAATAAATATAACATGATAATGATTCTGTATATATGATATACCATCCAATTATATTTTATTTTAATATCAAAAGAATGATATTGTCGCTCGTGTGTACGTACGGACTACCGTCTCCACGAATATGATGAGATTCATTCTCCATCGTATCCATTCAAGTATAATTCTCATTTTATGATTAAAAATAATGTTTAAGGACTTGATATAATTCTGGATATGAATAATATACAACCTATCCATAACAAACACGGCTTACGTAACAATGAATATAAAGGAAAATGAGTAAGTTAACACCCGAAATGACGATAATACTAAGATATTATTAACAAATCAATGTTAAAAGATCATATATGATATCATATTAATGTAAATGATTCTTGTATAATTAAATAACAATTATTTAACCATTATAAAGGAGGTTAAACTGCTGTCTACCAAGGAAAAAGTACAAAGTAAGGGGTTTCTTATCTCACTTTTAATTCTGTGAGAATTCCATTGTTCACCACTTATTTATTGTATGTGGTGTGAGTACTGCCCATGTTTGTATTCATTGTTTAATATACTTTAATTAATGTATATTTAAATCATCATTATATGATCCTTCTTTCATGGGTGTATGTTTTGTATGTTACTAAATCAATAAGGGAATTTGAAATTTCAATTTCCATTTATTCGGCTTTACGTAAACTTCATTGATTATTTTACACCGAGATTATGTGTGGAATCACTATTCATTTGCTTATGTCATAATTTTCACTCCCCTTTTCTGTGGATATACTTTTGATACACATAATCATTCCATTGATAATTTCTCAAGTCATCGATATGAATTTCATAAGATTAATTTTAACTCATTCTCCATTTGTTGAGTTAAACATCCAATTCATTGGTGTTGTTTTTACAAGATTATGTGTGAATGTCTTTTGATTGTTTTAAACTGAATATCCAATCATATTTAGTGTATTTATATTTGTCACACATAACTATGTCATTGATTTATCCTTAACCTAAGGATACGGCCTTTATGAGAGATTTCATCTCAATTTACATTCCATTGAGACTTCTTTGTTGTTATACACCAAATCACTTTTGTGTGGTGTATATAATGTACTTTGACATAGTATATCATGAATCCATTTATTCTCATGATATTACAATGTTTTTATTTCCTCAATTATTTGTATTCAAGGGTCTCTCTTTTGGTTAGAAACTCTAACTAAAATACCATTTTTTAAATGTTTTAAAGACTTATTCTTATAAATATTTCTCATTAATGTCCATGTTTTAAAAAATGGTTTTAAGGATTTATTTATATGGAAATTAAAGTTTTAAAATTAAAACTCCTTTTAAACGTTTCAAAGTTTTATGGGACACTTTGATTCAAAAATCTATTTTTAAACGGCTTCTTGACAAATAGTATGACTTTTAAATGTTTTCAAGAAAAGGGGGATATTTATCTCAAATAGTTTTGATGGTTATTTTCATCTATGTCAATATCATTCATTATTATCTATTTAGGTTAATATGATACAATAAAATCTTCCATATTGTATCAAATGAGTTATGTTTGATTGTGGATGTGCTATTTTTATACCATTCATGGTTTGTGGATAAAGTATTGACATTTCGTATGCTAGTTTTAATACGAATATTTATGTTTAAAACTTTTCATATGAGGAATGCATTGGACTTAGTAAGTGATGGGTGGAGCCTGATATAGCTCCTCGATGCATCGGTAGGTCTCATAAGACAAACTAGTGTCTTGGCACAAGGCCTTGGAAAAATATTATTTGTAGTCTTGGCACGAGGCCTTGGCTATGTGGTTATGATAGTCTGGCATTATGCATTCCATCATTATGAAAGTGGTTATTGATATTGCATGTGATTATTCTATTAGTAGAATATCCATGTGAATAAGTAAATGGCATTATTTAATTTTTTCCATACTATGTTGAAGTTCAAGTTTAAAAGGCTTTTGTTTTAGTTATACATTGCCTTAAATGATTATTCTTATTTATGAAAGTTTCCGCTATATTTTTATCCTTACTGGGCATTTGAGCTCACCCCTTTCAATGTTTTATTTTTCCCAGGATGTGAAGAAGTAATTTATGAATGACCTGCAGGGATAGTATGTGGGGACATGAGTGTGGACTATGAAGAAAAGATGTTGTTGTAGTTTTCATTTTATGATGTAATGTAAACCTTATTAATGTATCTAGTTATTCCAAGGCTACTAAACTAATCAGTCTATCGAGACTTGATATTTCATGTGATCATGCCAATGTTATGTAATAATGCACCCACTCTGGGTAACTGGGGTCGGGGCTTTACAGATAATCATCCTCAGTGGTGGCCTTATCATTCCAAATCTTCAAGATATCTCTTTAAAGATACACCCATGATACCCAAGGATAAAAAAATACCCAATGATTTTAGTCATTTAGATATTTCAATATGGATAGAATAAATATGTCTTAACCTATTTTTATGGGTTTCTTGGGGTGAAATGTGACATATCTACTTTGCAGGAAGGTGTGATAGTGGTGAAATGGTGAAAATGGAATGAAAGTGTTTCTCGATTCTTCCTCAACCCATCTGACCTTCACAGTGTCCTGTAGGAGTTTGAAATGTGCCTCATGGGGGGGTCATCTAAGGCCTAGGAGGTGATCCATGGAAACCATGAGTGGTTAAAAAGGGATATTAGCTTGATATCATGCTCTTGGTGGTCAACTATGGTGTTTCTTGGTGATAGTAGTGGTGGACAAGGTCATCAAGGGGCACAACAGGCAGTGGAGCTCGGTGGTAGTTATGTTGCGGGTGAAGCAACAGATTACACCATTTGAATAAAAATGAATAGTAACTATAGAATGATGTCCCACATCGGACTGGAAAATGTGCTCTATAATGGTATATAACTCAAAGAGTTATTGTTGTTTAGAAGAAGCACACTCTAGTGTGGGCACCTAAATGCACATGTATACACCTAAATGGGATATGATACACTAGAATTCCATATATAGCACCCTGTGAGTATCTGGAGCATCATTCACAATCTCACACCCCATTTATTAGTCAATAAAATATGGGTATTTATAGCATAATTTTGTGCCCCACACTCATATATTTTTCAATAACATATGGGTATTTGGAGCATTAGTCAGTGTCCCACACTCTTATTTCAATAAATCACACATATATCACGTATATCACATTCAACAGTGTTAATAAACATTAACCATTTTATCTCATTTCACATCAGGGATACTATTTTATTTATCAACACAATCATGATTCAATACTTTAATCACACATAATAATATGGAAAATTTACCATTAAACCATTTTAAAATATTTAATTCATATAACCCATTAACCCATTAAGGTGAATTGGACCATCTCATAATTCTCATTGTCAATTAATTCACCATCACATTAATTGACCAAATACACAATCCCAATATCCCATCAATTCCACAATCACAATATTCCATTAATTAATTAACCAATTAATTAACCCAATTCCACCAATTCCAATTAACCCAATTTTAACCCAATTCATTATCGCATTGGAATTAAATTAAACCAAATCAATAACTAAAGAAATCTCAAAATCATGGTAATTGAAATTTCATAAACACATACACATAATTAAATAAAGACTGTGGGAATAAAAATTTTGTCTACTATACTAAAGATTCAAGATGAATGCTTGCTACTGGAAATCCCCAATCAAAGTTGAACAAAGAAGATCATGATGAAGAATGAGATCTAGATCCAGAACCTAGATCCAAGATCAAATGGATTAGATCCATGAAAATTTAGATCCAGTTCCATTACCAATAGAGAAAAAATCCCTTCAAAGGATGAGAGAAAGATATGAGATATGGAGGAAACTATATAGGATGAGAACCTCTTACTAGGAGAGGTGCTGATCCATCAACAAATTTCTGATTCATCAAGAATA
This sequence comes from Viscum album, assembly GCA_963277665.1. Taxonomy (NCBI): domain Eukaryota; kingdom Viridiplantae; phylum Streptophyta; class Magnoliopsida; order Santalales; family Viscaceae; genus Viscum; species Viscum album. The sequence goes on along the minus strand of OY728156.1, from coordinate 1,422,339,187 downwards.
GAGGATGAAATGCCTTTGATCTTTTATGAGAGCCTCTAAAATTCATAGGAATCTGTTTAAGTCTAAGTGGGGGTGATTATGGATCAATATTGGAGGGGTTAGGATTTTATTTTAAATTTTTGTGGGGTTAAATTTCTACATGTACATTTTGTTGTACGTGGTGCACGACTTTAAAAAACTATGCACTTAACCATGTGAATCATCCTAGGGGGTCACAAGGTTACAAATAAGAGGGTTCATGGTTTGGAAATTTTTTTCCAACCATGAAAATCCACTATATTTGGGTTCTCATTGTTTTATAGACTGGGTGCACGGTTTGGGGAAATCGTGCGCCAACCATGCACTGGCCCTGCTCATTCAAAAACTCTCTAATTTCAACTAAAAAAATCCTCGAATTAAAACCAATCAAAGTTAAAATAAAAACAAGGTAAAAATGTACCTAAAATGGTATCGATACATATCTAGAAAAAGTCCAGGATCATACTATCTCCCTACCTTATAACACCTCCTCCTCGAGCTGTATTCCTAATTATCTCCAGATTATGAGTCAAAAATATTAGGCCACTAAGCTCACATATCTTATTCTATATCCCTATTTTTCTCCTGAACACTGATATGTTACCATAATATATGAACTATAGGCATGATATTTACCCTAAACACTTTATCACTATTATCCACAACACATATCAGATGATCCTTAAATGATGCATAATTCTCAAGATCAACATCATCCACATCGATCACATGAGAAGGGTTGGGGTGATAATACTGAAGTTGTGACACATGAAAAAAATTATGCATAACTCTATACCACTGTGTAGGAGCCAATTAGTATGCCACCAGCCCGATTCTATCCACATCCTCAAATAGCCCAATAAACCTGGGTGCCAACTTTCCTTGTCTGTGAATCGTATGGTGACCTAATTTTGGTGGCACCCAAAGGAACACGCAATCACCCACTAAAAACTCTAGGGGTCAATTATGTTGATTATCTTATGATTTCTATCTACTCTGATATGTGGCCATATATTTCTGAATTTACTAAACCAACTACAACTTCTCCTAAATGAGAATCAATCCCAATAACTCTAACTTTCCTGCCTCCATCCAATATAGTGGGGATCTGCATGACCTACCATAAAGTTCCATATATGGTTCTATATGAATAGTCACTTGATAACTATTATTATAGGAAAACTCAATGAGTGCTAAGTGATTCTCCCGAGACCTACTAAAGTCAAGAACACACGCACATAGAATATCCTCCAAAACCTATATAGTAGCTCTAACTTCCCATCTGTGTATAGGTGGAATACCATACTTAATAAAACATTTGTACCAAGTAATTTCTATAAGACATTCCAAAAATGTGAAGTGAGACATGAGTCTTGGTCTCAAATTATACTCCATGAAACCCATTGTAGATAGACTATCTCTTGGACATACAAATATACCAAATCATCCACTAAGAAAGTATTTAGTATAGGAAAGAAATATGCTACTTTCTTCAGTCAATCCACAACCACCCAAATATCATTATTTTTCCAAGGAATCCTTAGGAGACCCACCACAAGATCCATGGTAACTTTATCCCACTTCTATTCTAGAATGGGAAATGAATTTAGTAAACCACCCAGTCATTGATGCTCGACATTAAACTATTTGAAGGTGTATTATCGTGTCACATACCCTAAAATCTCATTTTTCATGCATGGACACCAATACTATCGATGTAGGCCACAATACATTTTTTTTCAAAATCGAATGTACCTCACACTTCGAATCATAAAATTCATGAATTATATCTTATCGGATACTCATAGGTAAAACTACACATCTATGGACATAGATGATCTCATCCTCTTCTAGAGTATAATCGAAAGGTGACTTCCCACCTTCAAGGCTTTATCTCAATGCTAAACATTCTAGATCCTTATACTACCTCTCCCTGATCATACTAAAAAGTGTTTAATACACTAAAATTGATATGATATTCCTCTGATGCATACCTTATTGAACCAAAACATGCATCTTAGACAGTAAAGTCATTATCTTCCTCTTTGAACTAGAATTTTGAACTTTCTGAGTATGAGTTTTCAAGCTCAAGGAATCAGCAACATTGTTTCCCTTCTAGAGCGTTTATGCTAGATAAAAGATGAATGGATGCATATACTTAACTCATCTCTACTATTGGAGATTCAAATATATTTTTGAAATTTTGTACTTTAATCTCTTGTGATCAGTAAAAACATTGAACTTTTCTCCCAACAAATAATACTTCGAACTCTTCAAAGGATAAACCATTACAACCAACTTGAGGTTTTGTGTAGGGTAATTCTGTTCATGTGGCCTCAACTACCGTGTACCATATTCCAAAACTCAATCTCCCTACAATAACACTACCTCAAGCCTAATCCTATAAGCATCACAAACTATCTTTTACTCCTCCTATGGCTTAGGCAGGATCATTATTGGTGTTGTTATCAAGCTCTTATTCAACTACTGGAGATAATTCACACATTCTCCCAACCATTAAAACTTAACTCCATTTTTGGTCCAGCATAAAAGTGGTTCTTTGAATAGAGAAATTTCCTAGATGAACCTATGATAATATCTATCCAATCCCAAAAAGATATATATTTTTAAAAAATTCATGGGTTTCACTAATGAAAAAACTACTTGCACCTTCTCTGGGTCCACTAAAACACCTTCCTATAAGATGATGTGACCTTAGAATTGTACTTAATCAATCCAAAACTGACACTTAGATATCTTGTGGTATAGTTGATTCTCTCTTAGTGTACTCAGGATGATGTCAAGATGTTGGTAAAGATCTTCATGGGTCTTCAAGTTCACCAAGATATCATCAAAATACAGTACCACAAAATAATTGAGGTATGGGTAGAAGATTATGTTCATTAATGAAATAAACACTTCTAGAGAATTCTTCAGCCCAAAAAAATCACAAATAACTCATAAATACTATACCTGCTTCTGAAAGTAGTCCAACATATATCATAAGGTCAAAATATCAACTGATGATACCCCAATCTCAAGTCAATATTGAAGAAAACACAAGATCCCCTCCACTAGTCAAATCGATCATAGATACGTGGAAGAGGATACCAGTTCTTTACTATCATTTGATTCAACTTCCGGAAATAAACACATAAGCATAGAGTCCCATAATACTTCTTATAAAAATAATATTGAGAACCCCAAGGTGTCATACTTGGATGGATAAACCCCGTATCCATCAACTCTTCTAGTTTAGTCTTAATATCTTGAAGATCTATTGGCTCTATTCTGTATGGTGAAATAGAAAATGGATCATCCCCCAGTATGAGATAAATTGTAAATTCCACATTTCTCTTAGGTGGAATACCTAATAATTTCTTAGGAAATATGTCCTAGAAACTTTCTACTATGTTTTGAAAGACATCACGCTTTACACCTCCTTCACCCAACAATAGACTTGAAACCTAGGCGATGATCCCCCCAGTTGTTGATGAACTGGCCCTGTATGTCCCGTATTAATATCCCACTCTCCATGATGAATATAATTATAACCCTTAGGATATGTAAAAGTCACTCTACTTAGTTAAAAATAAATTTGGTATTAGTACACTATTAACTATTATATACTCATGATTAGGTCAAATCCATATATATTAAGGCTGTAAAGATCCCAACTAAAACGATAATCCCCAATCTCGAGTGAACACCCCTTTCAAAAACTGATGTCAGTTTACCGTACTACCAATGGCATTTTGATATTCATCATGATACTCAAAAAATCCACTGATAGACTCAACCCATTCATAAGTTGTGTATATATAAAAGAATGAGAGGTACCAGTATCAAATAAGGCCCTGGAAATCATAGATTCTACATGAATAGAAACTCTAATTATAGATAGAACAACCTCGCTATCCAAAAGTGTAGGCTAAACTGCATGCAACTATCCTACCCCTCTTCCATGTGATGCAATATTAGTCCCCTAAGCTACACCACTCTAATGATACTGGAGCTATTTCCTAGTATAACCTCATACAATGCCTCAACTACCACATCCAGTACAACTCCAACTACTAAAATGATATAGGGTTGAATACACCCTTCCCGTACTTTTATTTTTCCAAGACCCTCCATGATTTCCCATCTATTGTGGATTCCTGTAGACCCTTTGTAGATGTCCCATCCTACTGTTGTCTCAAAACTCTGCCAGTGGTTGGGAGAAGTGTCTATAAAAGTGACCTGACCTACCAAACTTATGATAGGTCACTCGAGTAAGATCCCGTATAACAAATCATTCCCCTTAGACACTATGATTTCCACTACTCTTGTCAATATTCTTATAATTATGATTCCTTCTCTTGAAATTCATACCACTTGAATGTCTAAAAAAATCCGCATGTCATCAATTGAAATCCTCCTACAAGTTCCCATTAGAAATTAGATACTGGTTCGCCACATCAGAAAGCGTTTTATTTCAAAATATATTCAACATGAACATAATTTCATATTTATGACCATCTTGAAATAATTTTACTAACAAAGCCTCATCTCCCACCAAATATGGAGAAAAGCATGACATATCTATAAAGAGACCAGCATAGTCCATAACAGACATACTCCCTTGAGCCAACCTCATAAACTCAACTTCTCTCTCCAACCTAATCATCCTAGGTTAAAAGTAATCCAAGAACTTCTTCGGAAAGTCCTTTTACTCCATTTTGTCCAGTTATCCATCCTGAGTCTAGATGTACCACCAATTATTTTTCTAACCATGTAACATATAATCATTCAATTTGAATCTGTTCTCAAAAAGAGTCTCTAAGTGGTCAAGTATCATCTGGATAAAATCAATCTAAAACTCAGTTGCCTTAGTTCCACCAACTTTGGTAAATGTTATAGGGTGCTATAACTAAAACTGCCATGTCAGGTCTGACACACCCTTCATAACCCACCCTCTGTCTCTCTTCATAAACTACCTAAACCAGGAAAAGTTCTCATGGATTTGCTCTCTGACTTCCTCACCCAAAACTATTGGTACCTCAGGTTCTACTATTGGTAGATCATCTCCTGCCATAAAAACCTATCACCCTATAAACAAGCATAATCATGAAGATATTTATCTACAATTCTAAACAAATTTCTTAGGAAAAATTACACATCATTAATACATTTACGTAAGGGGGACTCATAATAATCCGTAACAAGTCATTCTCCCAAACCCCACCGCATGGTCAAGACCAAGGTGCTATCACTACCCTTAACCATCCCTCATCTAGGTATTGGTTAAAAAGGGTAAACAAATTATCTTATTAATGCCTCTCATTAGACACCCATTTTCCATATTTTGCATCATTTCACAATTTTCAATTCCATATTAGACACCATTTTTAGTTAAAATACACAATCAAAGAAAAACATTTCAATTTCAATAACATTCCCTTTACCTACTTTTCCATATGTGCCTAAAATGATGCATGTTACAATAATTATTGAGTTCCTAGGATGATGCATGAATATTAATTTCTTTTTCCTTATTGGGACACAAGTGAAATCTTAGAAAACCTCAGAAATAGTAATCACATCATACAAAATGTGCATCACTCAAGGTGAAATAGCATCCAACTATAACAACATAGATCAATAACTACAATCCCACCCTAGGTACTTGGTTTTTACCCTCGTACATGGGTTATATACTCCCATTCATGATCTCTTGACCAAGGCCTAACTCATCCTAGTCTCCAAACTACCTTTTCAAAAATAATACTATAAAGGAAGAGAAAAATAAAACTTCTTTAGTACCACTTTGTTGTAGGTTCCAGGCGCAACAAAAGTGCAGGATGGGCATGTACTCAACTTTTCAAATTTCCATGATTGATGATTAATCTGGGATTAATATAATTATAAATGCCACTATCCATTGAATTGAATCAAAGATAAAAGACAAAGGAGAGAACCCAGAACTGAGAAGAGATGATTAATATATATTTTTTATAATTAATTTAATTAAATTAATGAATTACCTCCAAGGTGATTCTTTAATTATTGATGCGTTCAACCATGGGTCTGAGGTGCAGCTTTTTTGTGATGTAAAATCCAAGGATATGATTCCTCTAGTAGTGATCCACACATGCTTCATGTATCTCCAGACATCTTCAAAGGAGTTTTTGGGTGAAATCAAGGTAGATCCTTTCGTTCGCAATGTACACTTTTCATCCCCTTGAGAATTGGTTCCAAAGAGTTCTCCTAGATCCAGTGGAGGAGGATCTCTCTCATTATTTATAGAATTACTGGAGAGGGAAGAGTTATCTAGGCTCGAGAGCATTTCACCAAAGATGTTGTGAACACAACCATTGGTTAACCGGTGGTATGACCCATTGGCTAATTAAAAAATAATAACATAATGAGAAATTTAATTCACTAGGTAATAATAAATAATTAGCACAAGTTCTGTTACTTATTTTATTATTCCATGTGAAACCCCATGTCTAATAATAATAGAAATGCTATTATTTCTATGACATGTGCTTAATTTCCTCATTATATTTAAATATTATTCAACCAAATAATATTTAATATTATTTCTCACCTAACCGAAAACATGGTTTTCCAATCCTCCTCAATATTTAATAGGCCTTGAATAATGACTATTTATTTACTAAATAAATATAACTGCATTATTCACCAATAAATAAAAATCCCATCAGCAATATATTCTCTCGAACATCTAGTGATGAAATAAATGCGATTTTTCACACTTTAATAATTATTAAACCACAAATGGTAATAATATTAATTCAACTTGTTAAATAATAAATTATTTAATTGAGATACTAGCTACACTTAGTGTGTGACCCTCTAGGCCTCTTTCTTGTTGTCATTAGGTGGGTTTACCTAAAGTCCAAGATTACTATCTAGTAATGATTCAATGTACCCAATAGAACGAAGTTGATATCGTAATGACATGTCACATTATACAAATGTTTACTATGTAATATAATCCCTTTGTCTCAATATCTCCAATCAAGAAGGTTGCATGTAAGTGCCATCAACCCATGTGCTCGATTTCTCATTCTTTGACTTCTCAGAATTGGAATTTCTTAGAGAACACCATGGACATGGATTTAGTTAGGCTGTATCATTTTCATCAAAGGGCCTGAGATATTTACATCCTTAGAAGTGACAAATCCTTTATCACATTATTCATTAATGCAATATTACTCGTGATGCACCCAATATATCCTACCTCACCGCAAACATCTGTCACCACTATTTTCATCAATACATATATGTGTGTAAGTCATAATACCCATTAATAATAACATTAAAGTCTAAGGACCAATAAAAATGTCTGTAGATAGAAGTATCCTATGATACTTATGAATGTGGATTTCTTATTAGCAGGTCTTGTTCTCATAATATCCTCCTAGATATTACCAAGGGAGCACATCATGAGAAGGTGACTCAAAGTTTCATGAGTCCCCACCCCTGATAGCCTATATCATTTGTGTCCCTTTAAATAATATCATCCAGCCATAGAATATATATTCAATAATTATGTCATGACACTTATGGGTTCTCATCATAGTAGGGATCCACTATGACCTTTTAGTGCAACAACTATTCTTAGGAAATTATCACATACTATGTCACATAGAAGAATAATCACAATGTGATAAAGAGTTTATTAATATTCATCCAATTAATAATGGTTTATCATAAATTATAAAGAAGTTGGTTTCTAGGGCACCAACTCCAACCGCCTCCCACTTTCACTAGATCCAACTACTAACAACCTTTAGTCTGTTAGCTCTCACATTATATTCATGCTTATACTGAGATAAGCCTTTAGTCAAGGGGTCTACCACATTCTCTTATGTGGATACTCTTCTCACTGAATCATCACCCCTTTGATAGATATCCCTCAAGAGGTAATAATTTCGAAGTATGTGCCTTACTCATTGATGTGACCTTGGCTCATTTTCAGGAGCCACCATTGTAGTATTATCACAATATAATGTAATGGGATCCTTACTGCTAGGTACCACATCAAGTGCCTGGAGAATGTTTTGAATCTAGATGGATTCCATGGATGCATCAGAAGATGCTATATATTTGGACACCATTGTATAATCAACGACAAATGGATGCTTTGAACTCTTCCATCTCATAGTTCCTCCATTGAGACAGAAAAAATGTCATGATTGCGACTTTAGATCATTTTAATCTTTCTAAAAACTAGCATCAACATACCCTCTAATGAAAAGCTCCATGTCTCCTCCATAATATATGAACAGATCCTTAGTTATTCTAAGATACTTAAAGACAGACTTTCCAAAAGTCCAATTCCATTCTCATAGAACTACTTCATATCTACCAACCATGCTCAATGCATAGGAAACAACAAGTCTGGTACCTAACATGGCCTACATGATAGATCCTATCGCTGAATCATGTAGAATCTTACTCATCCTGTCTTTATCATGCTATGTTTGGGGACACATTTTCTTGGAAAGATGTATTCCATGTAACACTAGAACCAATCACCTCTTGGATTGTTTCATACTAAATCACTTTAGTATCTAGTCAATGTATGTACTTTTACTAACTCCAAAAAGCCTCGTGGATCTATCACGAATGATCATGATCCCTTGAATATAGGAAACTTCACCTAAGTCCTTCATGGAGAAGAACTTGTTCAACCAGTCATTGACTAACTGCAAGACTAGTATGTCATTTCCAAGAAGCAATATATTGTCAAAATACACAACTAGGATAATGACCTCATTCCCATTAAACTAGTTGTAAACACATGGCTCACATTCATTCTTAATGAAACCAAATTCTCTTATGGATTCATCGAATGAAATTTTCCATGACCTGTATGCTTGGTTTAATTCATAAATGGATCTCTACAACTTAAATACCCTTTTATCATCACCTAGTGTCACAAACCTATCTTGTTGTTTCATATAGATATCTTCCGAAAGTTTCCCATTAAGGAATGCAATTTTGACATCTATTTACCAAATCTCATAATCATGGAAAGATGCTATGGAAAGTATGATTCTTAAGGATTTAAACATGGAAACTAGAGAAAAGGATTCATCATAGTCAATTACTTGACATTGTTTAAAACCTTTAGCCACTAGACTTGCTTTATAAGTACTAACTTGACCTTCCATGTCCAGTTTCTTCTTGAATACCCATTTACACCCAATAGGATTTACATCAATTAACGCATCGACCAGAACCCAGACTTGGTTCTGATACATGAAATCCATCTCAAAATTCACAAATTCTATCCATATTACAGCTTCTGGGATCTCAAATACTTCCTTGTAGAAGATAGTTTCATCATTTTCCAATAATAATGAGTCACCATCCTTAGTGATAAGGAAAACATATCTCTCAGGTTCCCTTAAATCTCTTGTACTCCTACACAGTACTTGTGTTTTAGGAACTACCTCTTCCATAGGGACATATGGAACTTGTTCCAGTATCAAATCCTATGTATCTTGAGCATCAAATTCATTAAATCCAACCTTTCTCATACTATCGTTTTTAAGGATGTGCTACCTCTCAAGAAATTTGACCTGTCTAGAAATGGTCACTTTCTTGTCTAAGGTGTTTTATAGGTAGTTTAATTTGTCTCCATGGGATACCTTGTAAAGACACACTTCATTCCCCAGGGTTCTATTTTCTTTCTTGAGAAAGTCATAACAAATTCATCACATCCCCATACACATGTATACGACAAATTTTGTTTCTTTCCACACCATAGCTCGAATGAAATCCCTTTTTGCGCATTAGTTGGTACTTGGTTTAATGTGTATGATATAGTTTGCAATGAATATCTCCAAAATCATAATGGAAGATCTGAATGACTCTTCATCGACCTTACCATGGCCAACAAGGCATGGTTCCAGCTTTTTCTAACACCATTCCAATATGGTGGATAAGGTGGCGTGAGTTGATATGGAATCCCAGAATCCTGTAAAAGGTCGATGAACTATTGGATAAGATATTCTCCACCTCTATATGATCGAAGCTTCTTTATCTTCTTACCAAGATGATTCTCTACTTCATTCTTGAACTCCTTGAATTTCTCAAAGGACTTAGACTTATACGTCATTAAGTAGACATGGGCATATCTACTCAAGTCATCTGTAAAAGTAAAATAATAATAATATTCACCTCTAGATTCTATTAGAAGTGGTCCACACACATTAGTGTGTACCAATCCTAGAAGCTCTATGGAACTTTCACCCTTTCCACCAAATGGGGTTTTAGTTATTTTCCCTTGTAAACAGGTGTGACATATATCAATTGGTTTTAGCATGGAAGAGTCTATATAACCTTCTTGACAGATCATTTTCAGGTGCTTCTCATTTACATGACCAAGGTAGTGATGCCACAACTGGGTGTCGTATGAGTCATCTGAACTGGGTTCATTATCTATTTCCAACACTTGGTTCTCATAATTTAATACATACAAATTGTTATTTAAATGTTTCATACCATAACATATGTTGTCCTTATAAAAGCAACAAAATTTATTTCTAAAATTAAAAATAAATCCATCTTTATCTAAACTTGATACAGAAATTATGGTCTTGGTAACACTAGGTACATAATAAATGCCATGTAAAACCAAAATAATTCCCATCAGCAATATGAGGTGGTAGTCACTATTGGAAAGAGATCAATCCTCGCACCATTGGAAGCTCGGAGATCCACCTCTCCTCTGAAAATTTTTCAGAATCTACTTGGTTCCTATATTTGATTATAGATGTGATCCCCAAAATTTTTATCTTATACCCAATGTGTATAAATGAAAAGAATTCACTCGATAATGAATGCACCTTTGGATTCCCCTTTCCTTTGGGTTCAGTTTCTCTTCCAGTGGCATGACTTGCCACATGCAAATCATAATGTCTCCTTTTCCTTGACCTGACTCTAGATAATCTTATTCTTGGTTGGATGGTGCTCAGAGGCTTTAGATTGTTTATAAATATTAGGCCCCTTTTACTTTTCCTTCCTCTTCCTATTCAGTATAAGTATTACGGGGTTTTATTTCCCATGTCCTTATCAACTTAGAGAATTAGGGTAATAATCTCTGATAGAATCTTCTCATTATTTCTCATATTATAATTCATAATAAAATTAGTGAAGGTATTTGGTAGTGATGATAGTATGTGATCTATACATCAATCATCAGGGAATTTAATTTCTATGATGTCTAAACATTTAATGTATCCAATAAGATTTTCTACATGTGGTCCAGATGGTGTAGACTCTGCAAGTTTAGTAGTGAACAAAGCGTTCGAGATCTCATACCTCTAATGTATCTCCTTCTCTTGATAGAGATACCAAAGGCAAGACATCAAGCTATAAGCATCCATTTCCTTATGTTTCTTCAAGAGATCATTGGTAATTGATGATAGCACGAGGCACTGAAAATCCATAGTGTTATTTAGATGTTTCTCATACATAGTGAGTTCCTCATCACACACCTCATTTCTAGGTGCAACTGGTAAAGTCTCTTCCAGCATATAATGTTTTCTATCATGGTGAAGGATAACCTGATGATGCCTTTGCCACTCCTGGAAATTAGTTTCGGTGAGAAGGTTTTAATTCTTGAGTATGGATCATAATGATATGTTTGATGTAATTTTAATGATGTTTCTACAAATAAGATTAACATAGTTTTAGTACTTTATCTTGATAAATATAGCCAAATAAATTAATATATACTAGTCTCCCACTATTTTGTCAAAACCCAATAGCCCTCACCATTGGTTTTGAAATATCCTATTGCTTGGATATTCTAGTGGCAAGGATACATATTTCCCTTTTCATTACCCCAACTAGGGTTGGTCAAGATACATGAAATATTTTAGGTAGGAATTCTAAATTCCAACTTCATTAACTCAAATCTCTTTTATCTGTTGAGTGGACTCCCCAATCCATAAATCCTTAATTTTGGATTTCCTCAACCTTTTCCTCTTAGTTGCACCAAGTCCCACTAAGGAAGTCAACCATAGATGTAAACTAATTTATGTCAACCCAATACCTCAAATTATTATTCCATGATAATTGAAATCACCCCAACTAGGTTTGGTCAAGCACTTTGAACTATGGTTCAATTCTAACCGAAGTAATGAACGATTATACCAACGTAATATTGAATTGAGGGATTTTATCCTTTATGTGTAAATTGGTAATTATTATCTTTTCACATGCTTGTTAGTATTAAGTGGGATATACTTAAGTGATTAACCATGTATAGATAATATTTAGGCATAGAACATTTTATTTTTAGTTACATCTTGTAAGATTGATAGTTCATTAATTATGTTATCGCGTTAAACATCCATAATGAATAACCATACAACTGATAGAAATAAATAAAGGGTATAATCATGATCTTTACTATTGGTTATTTAATCTAGTGGCTGATAAACCAACCCTGACCTAGGGGAGAAAAACATTGAACTGTTTAAGGTTCATGTTTATAGTGTTCCACTTGCCCACCATTGTATCTCCTTGGATTGGTTTCACCTTGAATTCTAACTTAATCCATATCCACTATCTCGGGATATCCATCTATTACATATTATTTTAACTAACATGAAGGTGAGGGGTAAAAGGGGGTTTATATAAAAGAAACCATGGGCACACATTCGCTATATATTAATGAGGGGAAGGAATGTGGGCCAACAATTTTAATTTAATAAATAAATTAAAAGGGAACCAATCACATACAAAGGTCTGGTCTTGCTTATGATCCTATACATGCATGCAACGAATTATACATTTTATAAAACTAGAATTAAATTATTTAATCACCCATATTAAGATAAATTATGCTCAAATTAGTTAATCATTACCTTTAATTAATCAATCCTTTTTTATCTTTCTACTTTTCTGAATTTCCTTGAGATTATCATCCATAACCTTGTACATAACTTGTACCTTAGAGGCAACTTGGTGAATACCCATCCAAAAATACCCATCATGTATTATACTTTTATACACTCTATTCTTTGTGACATATAGAATGCACATAGAATTATAATTTTAATACAACTCAAACATGATGTGGAGATCTTTGAACATTATGCATATGTTAATTAAATACACACACACACACACACATATATCAAAAACCTATCACATGTTGTGTCCCAGATTTATGCCCACACAATGGTACATTTATCAAGGGTTACATAATATAATAATAAATTTATAAATCTATGTAATCTTGAAAAAGTACACGATGTCTAGATCCGACTACACGACATGTACCCTCATCACCATCCATCCAAAGTACATGCTTGGAGAAATAGTGTGTGAGGTGTACTTCGAAAATCATAAGAGTACACAACATGTCCAGTGGGAACACGCCATTTATACTCCACATTACATGGTCACAAGCTGGGAAATATGTGTATGGGATACACAACTTGACCCTAACCCGAAGAGACTACACGCTGTGTCTAGTGGGACACACAACGTGTAGTCGAGCTGATCATGCACTAGTCTTTCCTGGTTAACATGTAGTGTAATAATTAACTACACCATGTTTCATTAATTAACATGTCTTGAGTAATTTCTGAATTACTTTGGGTTTATTGAACACAACTACACGATGTGTAATCCAGATTACATGATGTGTGTGGTAGATTACACGGTGTGTAATTCCAAATACACAATGTGTACTTTTGAGTTACCTGGAAAAAAATTTCAGTGCCACTTGATGATATCCTAGATGTAATTTTAATCCAAAATTATTCATTTATCTTAGATCTGTGAGAAACAAAAGAGGAAGAATAGAGATCAAAATTCATATTATAAGAGCTATTAAACATGAATTGAAAAACAAAATTATTAAATCTTCTATCATAAATGAATTATTTAAATAATTATAAATGAAAATATGACCCCTCTGATACAATATATAGGTTTCAGGCATACCTAAACCCCAGGATGGGTGTGTACCTAAATTTTCAAATTTCCATGATTGATGATTAATATGGGATGAATACGAAGATAACCACCAGTATCTATAAAATTGAATTAAAGATAAAAGAAAAAGTAGAGAACAAAGAATTGAGAAGAGGGTATTGACATATTTTTTCTTATAAATAATTTAATTTAATTAAATAATTTCCAACAAGGTTATTGTTTCTTTATTGATGTGTTTAACCACAAGTTCAAGGTGCAGTTTCATTACGATTAGAATCCAAGGATATGATTACTGTAGTGATGATCCACACGTGCTCTATGTATCTCTGGATGTCACCGAAAGAGTATTCGGGTGCTAGTATGGAAGATCCTTTCACTTGTGATGTCCACCTTTGATCGCCCTACGAATCACTTCCAAAGTGTTCTCCTTGATTCATTGTAGGGGGATATCTTTTATTCTTGAGATCATTCTTAGAGATGGAAGAGTTATTTAGGCTCGAGATATTTTTTACAAGGTTGTTTTGCACACAAACATTGGTTATCTAGTGGTATGACCCCTTGGCTAATTAGTAAAAAAATAACATAATGGGGAATTTAATTCACTAGGTAATAATAAATAATTATCAAAAGTGTTGTTACTTATTTTATTATTCCATGTGAAACCCCATGTCAAATAATAATATAAATACTATTACTTCCATGACATGTGCTTAACTTGCACATTATAGTTAAATATTATTTAACCAAATAATATTTAATATTATTTCTCACTAGACCCACAACTTGGTCCACCAATCCTCATCAATATTTATCTGGCCTTGAATACTGACTATTTATTTATTAATTAAATATAACTGTATTATTTGCAGATAAATAAATATTACAACCGTAATATATTATCTCAAATAACTAGTGATAAAATTAATGTGATCAAGTATACATGAATAATTATTAAACCATAATTGGGAATAATATTTATTCAACTTGTTAAATAATAATTTATTTAACTAAGATACTACCTACACTTAGTGTGTGACCCTCTAGACCTCTTTGTCATTGTCATTAAGTGACCTTGACTAAATTCCAAGATTACTATCTAGAAATAGGTGAAGGCACCCAAGAGGAAGAAGTTTATGTATCAACAATATGTCACCTCATACAAACATTTACCATGTAATATAATCCATTTTTCTGATATCTCCAATCAAGCAGGTTGCATGCAAGTGCCATCAACCCATGTGCTCAATTTCTCATTCTTTGACTTATTGAAATTAAAATTTCTTAGAGAACACCATGGACATGTATTTATTTAGGCTATATCATTTCCGTCAAAGGGACTGAGGTATCTACATCCGTAGAAGTGAAAAGTTCTTTCTCACATTATTCATCTATGCAGTATTACTCATGATGCACCCAACATATCCTACCTTGTTATGAAAATCTATCGTCATGGTTATCATCAATACATCTAAGTTTGTGAGTCATAATACATATTAATAATAATATTAAAGTATAAGGACCAATAAAAATATCCACAAATAGGAATATCTAATGAAAGTTATGGATTTGGATTTCCTACTCGATATAGGCCTTCGGGGCATTGAGTTGTAATATCCTCCTGGATATTACCAAGGGCGCAAACCCTGAGAAGGTGCCTCAAAGTTTCATGAGTCCCCACTTATGATAGCCTATATCATTTTTGTCCCTTCAAATGATACCATCCATCCATAGAACATATATTAAATAATAGTTTCATGGCACTTCTGAGTTCTCATCATAGCATGGATACACAATGACCTCTCAGTGCGATAATTATTCTTATGACATTATCACATACTGTGTCATGCATAAGAACAATAATGATGTGATAAGAAGTTTATTAATATTCATCCAATGAATATAGGTTTATCATAAAGTATAAATAATTTGGTTTTTAGGGATTTAACTCTAACATTTGTAACATCCCAACCCGGGTTTGACACACTGGTTCCCCAAGCCAGTCGATCAAGTGATCTCAAGAACTCCTCCCCATATTTCCAATGCTATCGACTAACAACAATGGTTTAATATCAATCATAGAGAGATTGTACCCTCTTTATAAAAGTAGCACAACAATAAAAATATCTAAAAATATAACCATAACCAGAATAAGACCAGTATCATATGATGAAAAAAAACAAGAATAAAATATCCAAAACTAAAGAAATAGATATTACATGCCAAATACATGTCAAGGGTCAAATGAAAAACCCAAAATAATGATGCTGACAATTACAAAGTTGCCCCCGATACCAGGTTTGGTTCCCTCACCCATGATTCATACCATATTATCCATCTAACATAGGTACCTTTCCCTTATCCTACCATAGAAACATGAAGTCTATTTGGGTATTGATCATGAATCATGAGTAGGGTGTGGGTACAACTCACTAGGCCACCACCAACAATGTCTAAAATAATATCCAGTCAATTACAGTGTATGAAATTGTATAAAGAATAAAATATAAGAAACAAGGTAAATTGTTTACATATTTAACTATTCTTTATTTAACCACATAAACCCTTGGGTTTTTGAGGGCACCCTAACCCTCAATACCTACTTTGTCCCATGCCTAAGTCTGAAACATAACACATATTTAATTCATAAATCATTATAACACATGGGATTTAATTATCCTTTTCATTTCAATTTAATATCATGGATACTTGGAACTATAATCAAATTCCAACATTTTGGGCATAGAATTCCATGTCTACCACCTTGTGACTATTTAGAGCATCAATACATGTCTCACACCCCATTTATCAATCAATCACATATTGGTATTTGGAGAATCAATATATATCCTACACTCATATATCATTCAATCACATATGGGTATTTGGAGTGTCATTCCATGTCCAACACCCATATTTCAATCAATCACACAAATAACACATATATCGCATTCAAATAGGGTTAATAAACACTAACCCTATTATCTCATTTCACATCATGTATACCATTTCAATTATCAAAACAGTCATGGTTTAATACTTTAATCACATGGAATAATATGAACAATTCACTATTAAACCATTGTTCAATATTTAAATCATACAACCCATTAACCCATTAAGGCCAATTCAACCATCTCATAATTATAATTTTCAATTAATTCATAATAATATTAATTGACCAAATGAAAAATCCAAATATACCATAAATTCTATAATCATAATATTCCATTAATTAATTTACCAATTAATTAATCCAATTTCATCAACTCTAATTTCCCCAATTTTAACCCAATTCATTATCACATGGAAATTAAATTAAATCAATTAAATTTCACAATCATAGAAATTGAAATTTCACACTTAAATACACATAATTAAATCAAGATTATGGGATTAAAAATTTAGACCACTTACCTCAAGAATGTTAATGAACAATCACCAATGAAAATCCCCAATTGAAGCAGAACAACCAAGGTCAAGATGAAGAACGCGATCTAGATATGAAACCTAGATCCAAGATAAAATTGAATAGATATACAAAAAAGTAGATATATATCCATTACCAATAGAGAAAATCATCTCTTAAAAGGATGAGACAATGATGGGATAGAAAGAGGAAACCATATGGGATCAGAATCTATTACTGGGAAAGGTGTAGATCCATCAATAGATATTCAATTCGTAAAGAATGGAGGTTATAATGCCTTGTAACTCATCTAAGATTCTATAAAATTCCTAATAATCAGTTTAGGTACAAGTGGGGCTGATTATGGATTAATACCCGGGGGTTGAGATTTTATTTGAAATTTTTAGGGGTTTAAATTTCCTCACGCATTGTTTCCTGTATGGGGCACATGATTTTACCTAACTATGCATCTAAATGCCTGCCTCCTATAGGGGGACCACAAAGTTAATAATAAATGGTCACAAAATTTGGAAAACCTTTCCACAACCATGTGAATACCCTCTATTTGGATTCAAATAGTTTGCTGGTATGGGAGTGTAGTTTGGGAAAACTATGCTCTAAACATGCACTCCCCTCTTCTTCCCAAAATTATAGAATTTCTCCCCAAAATTAATTAAAGTAAAACCCAAAAAATATACACTCAAAATAAAGCAATGGAGTACCTTAAAATGATCTTGATACATCTCCAAAAAAGTTTAGGATCTTACAGTCTGGGTCTGCACTGCCACCGTGTGTGGGCTCTCCCATGGCCATACTTGGCCAACCAGACTTATGGGGCAGGTTATGTGGTTGTTGGGATATGGCTAAGGGATATCCATAACTGGCCTTTTTTAAACACCTAAAAACCAAAAAACTTTTAAATACATTAAGAAAAATTCAATATATTACATAATTAAATTACAAATTTAAAAAATAAATATCTTCATTAATTTTATACCAATTTTAATTATTATTTTTTAATTTAAAATTTTTTAATAAAAAAGTATTATAATAGAATATCCATTGAAATTCATCCAAAAATAATTTAAAAAATTGAAAATTATTCATGAAAAATGAGTGTGTCAAATATACCCACACTTAAAACATTATTATCCTTAACAATTAAATACCAATATGAAATTTAGAGGGAAAAATGTTACCATTATTTATATTTAAATATAATAAAATAAAAAAATTAACAATTTCAAATCAAAATTTTAAAAAATATACTAATAATATAAAGTTAATTTCTCAATTTTCAAATAAAAAATCAACTTAGCTAATTTACTTTTTTTCTCTTTTGGAATTAATGGATCTTCTTATTTATTCTTTTAAAGATTCTTAATTCATTAATATTAAACATTCCAAATCAAGATCTACCACACTTTTGAATCTTTTCTCTAACCACTCATGATATAATTCAAGTAGAGTTCTATTAATTTAATGAGTACATACTATTTATCCATAGGATTGAAAAGGAACCACTTTATCTACTTTGTAAAAACAAAAGTCACATGAAATCATGAGGTCTTTCAATAAATATTCATATGACTATGAGGCTTAAAGTTGGTAGGGTTTTATGTTTAAAAAAATATGTCTCAAAGAGGAGGTTTCTCTCTAAAGTGTAATGCATGATATAAAAAATTAAAGCTTAATAAAATTATCCCCTTAAATTTTCGAAATCCCACACTTTCCCAAAACTCAATGTAAAGATCATGATCAAGTAAATCATAATGAAGGATTTTCACCTTCTTGAATTATTCTCTAATTTTATAATTTTTTTCAAAAGTTATTTTTTAATTTTTTTACCTTTCCGAAATTAATGCTCGGGTTAAACCTCACGTCCACCACCAAACAATATATGATAATAATTATTAGTCCAATAATGGTGATTTTTTATTCCTCTAGTCAAAAACCATTCATTTTTTTAAGAAGGGAAAACAATAAAATTTCAATGTATAAATCAAATAACTTTCCCAATACCCAAGATAACACCCCCAAAAATTTCCCTTACAATGTAGATTATCATTTTCTTCAAGAATCCATTCACCCCCATACTTCAAATTTATAATATCATGAAAATACTAAGAGATGTGTATGAGTGGATAAAAATGGATTGAAATATATCTCATTAATAACAAGGGAATTCATGGTCTCCATGGGATAAAAAAGGAATGATATAAAGGTGGTATCAAGGATAAGATATTTTATAAATATTTTTCAATCATTTTAAATTTTTTTTATATTTATATCTTTGAAAAGATTCAAATAAAAGTTCTAGCAGGTGTCATGCCTCAAGATTACTCAAGATATATGCACAATAACAAATTGAAAAAACATGATCTAGAAATAATTTCATGAATGGAAAATATAACATTAGACAATAGCTCATGGAATGAATAATAAAAATAAATCAATTCAAATATGTTTTAGAAATTAAATGAACAAAAAATTATAGGGAAATTTCATTTAAATGAATCAACTAATTCCCCCAAACCATGATTCCTCATTTTAAAATTCATGTTTCAAGTCAATCATTGAACTACCCATTTTACTCATTAAATATCATTTATCATTGAAATATAAATCATTCCATAACAAGGTTCCTAAGAAACTCATGTATCCTAGATAATTCATGTAAAGCATAAATTCAACCATAGAAATGAAAATTTCAATTTAAATATCAAAACAGATTTTGGACAAAAAATTGAAGGGATTTTAAAGGATAAAAGATAAAGGAATAACTCCATATCCCAAGAATCATAGTAATATTTCTTCCATTTATTTTTGGGATTTCCTTATTTCATTATAGACCCAAAAAAATATAATCAATAATTAAACTCAATAATCATGTCATTTAAGCTAAAAATATAGAAGTAGTGGGGATGAATTACATACTAAACCTAAGAATAAAATTGAAATTTCTAGAAAAAAGGTAAAGATAAACCTAGTTATGATCCCCCAAGTGCACCCTAGTTTTCTAATACCTCCATAGGGTAGTAATAGCTGTTATATATAGTTTGATGGTGGGTGGATATTCTTGTATTTGAGCCACCAAATGTGGGTTTTCCGATCATGCACTTATTACATGGTGAGGAATGATCCATGGATAGAGTATACTTAACCCCCCCTTCATAATTAAGTATATCTTTCATGGTGGGGGTAGGATGATGTATGAATCATCATCTTACTTGGTCTATACTTGGGAAAACTTCACTTGTTAGTATAGTGTTTTCTCAATTTGGGTTATAGAGATTGAATGATAAAAGGAAAAGTAAGAAGATATTTTTACTTGAATAAAATTTGAACATGAATAATAATAAATATTATACCTTTAATAATTAGTAGTTTGTGTCTTTTTTTCTCAAGGATCTCCACATATACTTCTTCATGGGCTTCCTCAAATGTATGTTCATCAAAATCAGGGAGCTCTATGTGTTCCTCATTACGTGCATGTGTTGTTTCTTCATCTTACTCTAAGGAATATCAAAGACTATATGAATCTGAAAATTAAATGCAGAGGGAATTAATACTCAATTAAGAATGAATAAAATCAAATGAAATATAGTTTAAGATAAGATCAACTCATTGAATTGGTTTAGCTTCAATATATTCTTTAGTGATGAGTGCCTCTTGAAATTGGATGGTAGAAAGTGGAGGTAGGTAGTTGGGTTCCTTCGTATTTTCTTTAAGTACATACACTTGGGTGGTGTATTATTCCATGGTTAGAGAGATATTCAATGGTGTTGGCTATTCTACATTGTAGGGTCTGGGAAGATCAAGTAGCACCTCCCACTCATTCCAGAATTCATCCAGATCCTGTTGATCTCATAAATTTAGATCAGCCTTGTCCTTTTAAAGTTCTTTCTTAAGTTTTAGTTTCTTCATCAATGCATGAACATATTCAAATTCTCTTTCAATTTTCATCTTCAGTTGTTCTATTTCTTTTCAAATTGTTTTCCTAGAATTTTTCATAACAAGTCTCTTATTCTTGTTTCTCCAACACTTGTGAGTAGTAGTTCTATGAAAAAATATATGGTATGTTTTTATACATCATGAAAAAATAATTTTTTATTGTTTTTGTTTTTATTTTTTTTAAGGAAAGGAAAAATATCTACTATGTGAAGGAATAAAATAAAGAAGACTAATGATTAACTCCCTAAAAATGATTCTAGTCTTGAAACTATGGCTATTGGAGGGTGAGGAAAAATCAAATTTCTAAATGTTTTCCTAATGAAACAGAGTGTCTAAAGAGGGTTATCTCACTTTATGAACTTCATAGTTGTCTACTTACCAATTCCAAATCACCTAAAACTACATTGTTTTTTATTTTTTTATTATATGAAAGCAATGATAAATGTTTTGGTTTTGTTTCTTTTCTAAAATAATTAAAAGTAATGAAGAATGAAAATTTAAACTAAAATAACATGAAATACCCAAAAAATGTGATCATAAAGAAAGAACTTGGTCTTAGGTTCAGTTTTCAATTCCATCGTTATTTCTCTTTATTTTTTTAAACTAATCTTGATAATCCAAACATGAAATCTCATTCATGAATTACAATCCTTTTATTTAGAAGTTTTGAAATATTGAATTCCCAAGAAATATAAATTCCACCCCATCCTATAATAAAGTTTGAGGGAACACCTCAATTAAGATTATAACATATTATAGTACCTGACTCCATTATATGTTGTTTAATCCATTGATTTAATCAATTCCACCATGTGAAGAGATGATCTATGGAAGGTAGAGAAAATTAATAAATAAAATAATAAATGTATATTTTAGTTTCATGTAGTGGGGTAAAATATCTACACCCTTGAATCTCACTCACATCTACTACAAACACAAAATAAGCTTTAAAAAAGAAATCAAGAAAACCTAACCTCCTCGTAGGACAAGCCTCAGGTCATCCACTCATTGTCAAGGGTAATAGACCACTTGGTGGAAAGAAAAATGATAATAAGAATAATAATAAAATAAAGATAATTATATAGAGAGAATATAAAAAAATAAAATAAAAATAAAAGAGAAAGAAATAAAAAAAATAAAAATTGGGAGAATGTAAAAATATGTAGAATAAAAATAAGAAGAAAAAGAAGAAGTTACTAGATCACACATGAATAAAAAATATACATAAATTTTATAAATAATAAATTATATTAAAAATTAATTTAAGAATAAAAATGAAAATAAAAAAATATAAAAGAAATAGTAGAATAAGAAAGTAGTAGGCGGCTGAACTTCTAGAACATCTTGGTGGGTGTCCCAATCAAATGGATGGACATAAAACTACTTCATTTATGGGTGGGGATAATAATAATTTATGGTGGAATTATTGTTACAAATATTTGGGATCTATCTTCACAGATACACCCGTGAGACCTGAGGTGAAAAATGGGAAACTCCATATGATTTCAGGTGTTTAGATCTTTTAGTGTGGACTTAACAAACAAGGATTAAGAATCTTTCATGTGTTTCATGGATGAAACATGGAATCTAAACATATTTGTTTGGTGTGATAGTGGTGAAATAGTGAAAAAGGTGTGGTAGTTCTACTCATTTTTTCAATAACCCATACATCCTTCACAGTAGGTGGAGGGGGCTCAAAATGTGCTTCATAGGTGTTGTACGGGGCCTAGGAGGTGATCCATGGAGACCTTGGGTGTTGAAATAGGGAGATGACCCCAAGACTATGATATATGTGGTATACCATGGCATTTATTAGTGTAGAAGTGGTGGCTGTTTTCATCAAGGGGCATGATAGGTGGTGAAGCTTGGTAGAGGTCTTTTTCAAGGTGGGAGATCATGTGGGTGAAGCATGATATGAAACTGTTAGAGTAAAAATGAACAATACTTATAAAATGATATCCTACATCGGACTAGATAAAAATATAAATTATGGTATATAAATAAAATCATGATTTTTACTTGGTAGAAGAAAGCTCTAGGGTGGGAACTCGTATACACATTTATACACACAAATGGGTTAGGCCACACCTCTTAGTCAACACAGGCTTCGGCCCGACCTTACTCACTACCTGATCCCATGGTCTTGGTCAGCACTACCTCCATACATGGGATCTCATGTGGTCCAACTTAGCTGACTGAGGGGCCGGCTATGTGGCTGGTGGGATGTGGTTGAGGGATTTCACTGGCTATCCCTTTTTTAGAAAAAGTTAAAAACATGAGAAGTTTTAAATACATTAAGTAAAATTTGGTATATTAAATAATTAAATTTCAAATTTCAAATTTCAAATTTTCATTCATTTTATACCCATTTTAATTATTAATTTTCAATTTCTGATTTTTTTAATAAAATAAAGCATTATATGAGAATATATATGGAAATCCATCAAAAAATCATTAAAAACATTGAAAATTACGCATGAAAATGTGTGTGTCAAGCATGTCATAATTTCTCTACACACTTGTAGCAAACATCCATTCACTTAATATAGGTACCAGGGTGTGTCTTTTTAAAATTGTCATATGGGGGAAAATCATTCTTTCCCTTATTATCTTTATCCATTGTTTTCTCTTCAATCCAATTATTCTTTTTCTTCACTTAGAATCCATAGGGCTTGGAGAATTCTTTCTTTTCCTTGATAACACATGATACTATGTCCTCATATGATGAGAAATTTTGGGAGACTAGTTTACTTAAAATAGTTGGCTTAATCCCAACAAAGAAATGATCAATCTCTCTCTTTGGATTACGTATGTAGTCCATATCATGCCTTTTTAACCTTATAAATTCGGAATCATACTTAAAAACATTTTTATCTTCCTTTTATCTAAGAATCATGAATTGTCTCTCTATATTCCCTTATTTATTATGAGGAAAATAATTTTACAATAATAGTACCATATAATCCTTCAATTCTATGTTATCTATTTCTTATTCATCCATAGTGTTTTGAATTAATGACCACTATTGATCTGCATCTCCTGAGAGATGATAAACCACAATGACAAGTTTCACCCTTTCATTTCTTCTGAAAGCATGAAATATCATATCTAAGGAACTTATATATTACTTAGCTACAAATGAATTTGTAGTATCCTTAAACAATGGAGGTTCCTGACACATAAATATGTATAACATTGTTACATTTCATGGTGGTTCATTAGTATTCTCCATACATTCAAAGTTATTTCTCATAACCTGAGTCAGATTCCTCATTATAGTTATAATTTCATCCTCTCCAACTTCATTATCATACCCAGGAATAGGAAATGGAATACATTATAATAGAAAATAACATTATGAAAAATAATATACAATCTCAAAACTAGATGGAATTATATATCTCATAATCATAAACATATTTTCCTTAGGAAAGCTTTAAAATCATTAAAATATTCTCAAATATTTCATAATTTTCTGAATATAAAATGTGAATTAATAAAATAATATCCCCTAGGAGTGTCAAAATAGGTGCACAGTATGCCACATTATCGTATACAAGTTAATTATCTAGTCAAGACTAATGTGCATTTTTTAGAGTTATTACCCCTAGGTACATCTATGCTAGAACCAAATCCATTTGTAATATCCAGATAGGGATGTGTTTCTTGGAAAACCACATAATATCTACCATACCAAAAATTTATGATGTTATCACATACTTGGACTTATCCATAAAGTATTTCAAATGGTTATATTTCCTAATATAAGTTTTTCTAAATCTAGTTCCAAAAGTTTCTACTAAAAATTCTCTGATACCAACTGTAAAGACCCTAAACCTAGTATCCTAGAGTTGGTGGTTATTTTTTTACATTGGAACTAGTTACAATAAATCATATCACAAATTACTAAATAGTTTAGTAGTTTTGGTAAAATAGATACATGCTTGAAATTCACATTACATTTTAAAAAACATAAAAACGATAATGTGTTTTATTTTATAATTCTATTATTATCATTATCGTATCCCTTCATATCAATCAAAAAACAATTCCTTGTATCCTAGATAAAATAAAACAAATGAAATAGGTGAGCCCAGATTATCTGTAAGGGTAGGTGTACAAGAGAATCTATCATGAATAAATAAGAATAAACAATATGGTAAGTTAAATAACTAAAAAAAATCCATTTAAACAATAAATTGAGTATAATATGGTAGGAATAAAGGATGATCCAATAAATCCATATAAATAATCACACGTGATTGAAATTTATCCCTGTATATTTTAATTAATCTAATAATCACATGGACATCAACAACTGAACTCATAATAAGAGAGTGAATACATAATGTTGGACATCATAAACATAATTTCAATACGTTTTATAAGAAAATTTAAAACTATGGGTAAAATCTAATTAAATTTGTCTAACTGATTTTTCTGATGATATCTAAAGATGAATCAAGGGGATATGTAATTCCAGGACCGAACTATCACTTAGTAAGTCTAATGAATTCCTTAGATGAAATTTGTAAAACCTAATAAAGATAAAAATTATTATTAAAAAAATAACATATGAATTGTTAATACCCTCCATAATCAATAATCATAAACTATATAGAGTAATATGGTGAACAATTACAAAATAGTACATCCCCCACTACAGAAAAATGACTATTTCACGGTGGTTTTTTTGTATATCGAGGCGGTTTAAACCGCTTCCATAGGCTTCTGTGACAATTTCAAAAAACCACTACTAAATCTTGTGTCGGCATTCAATACACGGTGGTTTAATCGATTTAGCGATAGTTTATGGAATCCATTGCAGTGGACACATTTCGCGGTGGTTATCTTGGTTTCAGTGATAGTTTTACCATTAGAAATGTATTTTTCTTTTAGTGGCATTTAAAACCTCCACTAAAAAATCATTGTTATGGAAAAACCACCCCAAAAACCAATATAACAGTCACGAAATAATAAAGGAATATAAAAACTATTGACCGGCAGTTTTAACCACCACTAAAAAACATCATTTTTTCTATGAAAGCTTCCCCAAAATCAAAGATAGCCACCGCGAAATAATAAAGGTATATGAAAACTATTAAGTGGTGGTTAAAAACTTCACTCGTTTATTGTCTGTAATAGAGGTTTCAACCACTACGAATAGAAAAATACCTAAATATTAACGATAGTTTTAACTACCGCTAA
Organism: Viscum album; assembly: GCA_963277665.1. Classification (NCBI taxonomy): domain Eukaryota; kingdom Viridiplantae; phylum Streptophyta; class Magnoliopsida; order Santalales; family Viscaceae; genus Viscum; species Viscum album. The sequence goes on along the minus strand of OY728156.1, from coordinate 1,422,312,627 downwards.
AGACAGATTTACAAAAAAAGGTGCTAATTCTGCATCCCCAGTACCAATTCCCTAAAAAGAAAAACCATTCCAATTTCACATGCACATACATACCACATCCAAAAGTATACCAAAAGACCAAAATTTTCATAATAATCACATGATAGATACTTGAATAATAGGTTTAGTATGATTTGGGTACATAAAATTTATTCTAAGTACATTAAGTGTCACTTTTGGATATAGTGGTTTCAAAATCAGGGATAGCAGTTGATCTCGAGTATGTTGATGTATTTGTGTATTTGTCATAACCAAGTAATTTAATAGATAGTTGATGTTTTATTTTATTGTATGGGAATTAAAGGAGAATCATTTTGGAGATCTATCACTTAGCATTTTCAATGAACACAGTTACTAAGAATGGATTCATTTTTGACTGTACATACTATTGTGAGGAAGTTTCGACAGTGTTGAAGAAGTGGTTGTTGTCAGCTCTGATCCTAAGAATTCTTGAGCCTAACATTGGACATGTAGTGAAATGTGACGCATCTGGTTCTGGATTAGGATATGTTATGATGTAGAGTGATAAATTAGTCACTTTGGGTTTCATCATCTTTTAAACCACAAAATTAAATACTCTAATCTTTTATTTTAGTTTGTAGTTGTGGTCCATGAATTGAAATGATCATGAAAGAACCTCTTGGTAGAGAGATTTCTTGGGTAATTTGGCACCCAGAGTGCATATAAATTCTGGTAGTTTCGGAGTTGATAGTTGAAGTGGGATGTTCACCCAGGTCCGGCCTATTTTACCTCATAGTTTTGGTAATTATAAAAGAAGTCTATGAGTTGATAGTTGAAGTTGTGTATAACCTTTTATCCTTAGATTGATGAGTAGTCATGAAGGATGATCCAAACCCTATAGGACATGATTCTTGATTGTATTTTAGATTTTAGCGACCAGATGCATCTTTTGTGGAGATACAAATTCTGGTAGTTTAAGACATTCAAGTGTTCAATAGATATTTGTAAATTCAGCTGTTAATAATGTAGACAGCACCTCTACCTTAACAGGATCAAGAAACTCAAGTGTTCAAGAGATATTTGGTTCATACCACACTCGAGAAATCAAGACATAAAAGGAAGCATTAGAAATCAATAAAATAAATAAAAAGAAACATGATAAATCAAGAAAATATTAGGTCATGAAAATGTTTGGTGGAAACTTTGTGTCACACATGATACATATACAAACCCACAGTTAGCATTTTTTTTCCAACATATCAACAATACAACTAATCATGGTATGATGATGAACACAGATCATCACCTTCTCCACCTCCATCTCTACTTCTTTTTACCACCTATAAGAACATTATATTGAAAATTAAATGCTATTGTATATTTATATTTAAACATAAAACCAATAAAAGTTTGAAAACTAAATGATTTTGAATTTTTGCGATTTACCTGCTCACAACCAGTCGATACAATACCACTAGGCTTTGCGGACAACTGGCCAAAAATCTAGCCATGTAATCATGTAGAGTCATCTATAGGGACCCCATATGAATCAAATGGGACAACTATCTTATCTCCGATCAGATTCCATACATCTAAACATTTTATATTTTTCTTTACACTTGCATTGTTTCCATACTTAATGAACAAAAATTTAGTATAAAAAAATTGAAATAAATTATTTCATATTAAAATTTTTACCTACAACACTCACCCTCTAGTATCCCCGTGAAGAACTAGAATTGGTACGCCACTCCCCCACTACCGAGGCTCCTAAAGTGGGAGGCAATGACTAAGTTGCTGAAGGGAAACTCACAGAGGGTGTGAGAGATAGTTCATGGAGAGATGGTGCAGGGGGGCAAGTGGATGGTGGCTCAGATGCTGTAGGGAGGAAGATATATGGATCGTCATCTGTCACAGTGGTCAATGAAATAATATATCGCTTCTTTTTGGAATTCCTCTTATTTAATAAAATAAAATTAAGTTCAGAATATATATTTCAAAAAAATTATGTATAAAAAAATTAAAAATGATAAAAAATTCACAATACTAACAAACAAAATATATATAACAATGATAATGAATGATTGCACATATGAAATAAGTGGATGCTAAATGAATGCATAACTGTACATACAATCATTTTCTCCTTCAATAATGTCGGTTTCCTGCTTCATTACTTCATCCAATTCTTTCATTCTTACTGGACTAATATTTTCAATATCATGATGGACAAATAATTCTGATTCTTGTTGTTGATGAGATTGAATGTTAGAGGTCAAATCATCCACTTCATCACCCATATCAAACAAACCCCTTTGTTTTATGTGAGAAACTATACTCCACCCTTCACCCACAACATTATTCACATAATATACCATTTTTTCAGGCAATTATAAGATATATGGATCATGTAGTTCACGATCACCAACATCCATCAAGTGAGAGAAGTTCACAGAAGTAAATTGTAAAGAATCTCTTTTAACACCTCTAATAATATTGACCCAATTTTATTTGAATAAAAAACTGAAAATTGCCTGTGGTAGTTTAATTCAATAATATTGGTTAGTTTTTTATAGTATCCCACTTCAGAAAATGTAAATATACCAATATTCTGTGTTTTCAAACCCTATTCTTGATCGACTATACGAAGTCTAAAGCCATTCACGTTGTAAGCGTCGTACTTTCTAACTTGTTTTAGAGGACCTCGAGCAAGAAACTTCAAATCTTTTGACAACTCTACTCGAGTATCAGTATTCATGATCTAAAAAAATAATATACTTTATTAGAATTATAAAATATATGTGTCAACCGAATATTCATATTTATTTCAATATTTATGAACTTACACATCATGCAAACCATTCTATATGCTCTTTATTAACATCTTTCGTTATATCTTTCTCATTTATCATTCAGACTCTCATTCATCTCTTTTTTTTTGTATCGTCAACTCTTCAATAAATGGATCTGAAATTTCACCATTTAGTAGCACATATCTATATTCGTGTAATATTTCTATTTTTTTCAGTGTAACATTTGAGTTCCTCCCAACTGATTGGCCAATAATAAGAAATATTTTATTTCCCATGTATTTGATATTGAGTTGATGTGTCTTCAACACGCCTGACTCGATTAAATCTTGTCTCAATATCATCCAAGTATCTATAAAAAAGGGTAAGACACTCCTCTACCAAATAGCCTTTAGTAATAAATCCTTCTGGTTGAGCTTTATTTCCCACGTATGATTTCAAATTCCTAAGATATCTGTGAAATAGAATAAACAAACATAATTATGCATTTAATAAAGTGCCAATTTTTTTTACTTAATTGAAAAACAAATAAATAAAGTACCTCTCAATTGGATACATCCATCAATAATGAATGATGCCTTCTAATTTAGCTTCTTCAACCAAATTAATAGTTAAATGTATCATGATAGTAAAAAACGATGAAGGAAAGATCACCTCCATTGCACAAAGTGTCAACACAAATCTCTCCTAAAGGTTGTCAAGCTCAAATGGATGTAGATATTTCTCACATTGTTTTTTGAAAAATCTGCAAAATTGGATTACAACAGCAGTATATGTTTTAGGTAATAATGTACGTAATGCCAATGGTAGTAACTAATATAACAAAATATGTGAATCATGACTTTTCAATCCATGTAACATACGATTCTTTAAGTCAACACACCTCGAAATGTTAGTTGAATACCCATCAGATACTTTTACATGCTTTAAAATTCAAAGGAATGTATCTTTATCCCTATTTTTCAATGAACAAATTGAAAGAGCATACTTTTCATTCTCATCTGGCCAGAGATCACATTTTATGTTCATTACTTATAAGTATTTATTAGACATGATATGATTATTTGAATTTCCATGTTTATTAAGCAATGTGAAAATCAAATTATCACTGACATTCTTCTCAATATGCATCACATCAAGATTATGCTGTAATAAATTAAATTCCTAATATGGAAGTTTTTTGAATATACCTTTTTTCTTCCATTGTTGCATTCCGATTTCACTTGATGATGCACTTCAATCCTGTTTCCCACTATCATTCAAATGAGGAACCTTTCCAAATTTAATTTCTACATTTCCAAGTTGTGTCAATATTTTAGAACTAACTAACAACTTTGTAGGTGGTCTACGATCAATGAAACTGTTAAATTTTGACATGTTCAACCAAAATCTATGAGATGCATCGAGAAATATTCGATGGCATAAAAAGCACAATTTTCTACTGTGAGTTAGCCATTTGGACTCAAAAATAAAAGTTACAAATAGGATGATCCAAACTCATGTAATTTTTCTAACCAGATAAATTCCCAAGTCTAGGGAATTCACTAATGGTCCACATTAAAGAAACTTTGATTTTGAACATTATTTTAGAAGAAGCATCAAATGTCTCAATATCATTGCTCCATAACTTCTGTAATTCTTGAATTAAAGGCTTCAAGTATACATCAATATCATTTCCAAGCATTTGTTTTCTAGGAATAATCATCGAAATGATAAAATATGTTTGTTTCATACACATCCATAGAGGCAGATTGTAAGGGATCAAAACAACTTACCAAATTCTATAAATGGTACTCACAGTTCCAAATGGCTTTAATCCATCAGCAACCAATCTCAATCGAACATTCTTAGGATCAGCTGAGAAATCTGGATGTAATGAATCAAATGTCTTCCATGATTTTGAGTCTCGTGTATGTCGCATTAACCCATCATTTTTATTATCTATAGAATTCCAATTCATGTGTTCGACGGTTTTCGATGACATGAATAATCTTTACAATCGAGGCTTTATAGGAAAGTATTGCCAAACCTTTACAGGCATGTTCCTTTTCTTCTAATTCATGGTAGTATGTTGATTCAGACTTCCAACATCACGCATTGACTTCTATCTAGAAGAAGAACATTTTTTGCAATCCGGTCCACTTGAATCCTCTCACAAATAATGTATAAAATCATTTGGACATGCATGTATTTTTGTATAATTCAAACCAAGACTGTTAACAACTTTTTTCATATCATAAAAAGACTCGAGGATGTTTTCTTCAGAAAATGCATCATGCAACAATTCCAATATCATGGATATTTCCTTATTTTTAATTCCACATACACATTTGATATGGTACAACTTCAGCAGAAAATAATGTTTTGAATATTTCAAACATACACTATACAACTCTTGATTTCCATCATCAACTAAATCATGAAACGTATTTTCCTCAGTGAAGTTTTCTCTTACATTAGTCTCCACATAATCAAAATGAGGATCCACTAATATGTTACAATCTTGATCTGGTTGTCCAATAGTCTCAAAAACATCACTTGTCACGTTGCTATTTCTAACACCCTCATTTGGTTGTTCTAATATGTTTTGATGTTGATGGTGGTGTCTTGCAGTGCTGAATACATCATTTATAAGGTTTTTCATTCCATTTTCCATTATTGATGATGTTGGGAGCTCATTCTGTGGATTGACATCAGTGTTCAACCTTTCTGTAACATTCAATTATCCATGCCAAATCCAACACAAATATTGACCTGGGAATTGCTTCAATATTAAATGTTCATAAACTTCACATCTCTTCAACGATATTCTAAATTTAAATTTAGGACATGGACATCTTATTCTCCCTTCAATGGATCGATTGGAAATTTCAAAATCTAAAAACTCCTCTAAACCCTTAATATAAAGAGGTGTATTCCTTGGTAATGTGATCTAGCTTTTATCAATGTATATAATAATGTGCCTACAAAATATTAAAAAAATTAAAAAACATAACTATTAATAAATAGGTAAATAGATTCATATATACTAGTTTAAAAAAATATATAAATATATTAAATAAGGTTTTCATATATAAATACATATGGTAAATAATAAACCCACCCACTAGAAAACCAAAGCATCCAAATTAAAAAGATATATAAAAGAACATAAAGATATCCTAAGTGCATGGACCAATTTTTAAATTAGAATTAACCATGTAGGTGATTTCCCCTTTCCCCAATGACATTTCCTAAGTGACTCAGAAAGACAATTTCCATCTAATTTTAGCATGAATTCAAGCCTATTATAGATAACCCAAAAGACTATTGGTGTAAACCATGAATATCATATATATATATATATATATATATATATATATATCACAACACACCTGATTTTAAACACAGCTCCAAATTTTGAGCTGGGTACATGGCTTATTGATGTCTTGAGATTCTAGCTGAGAGCTAATTCTAGGACACCCCACCTAGACAGCCCACCCTTCCTCCCAAGACATCCCACACCCCTCCCACACCTAGACAACCCACTCCCACCCCATTGGACATCTCACCCCCTGAAAAGCCCACACCCCTCCCCCACCTAGACATCCCACCCCCACCCCTGGATAGCCCACACCCTCCCTGGATAGCCCACACCCCCTCCCACACACCCCTGTAGTCCCCCTACGCCCCTAGACAGCCCACCCCTGGATATCCCCCACCCCCCCTGGACAACTCCCCCCACCCAAACAGCCCACCCCCACCCCCAACCTGGACAACCACCTCCCCCCCCCACATAGACAACCCACCCTCCCTTCCTGGACATCCCACACATCCCACCTCACCCCGCTGGACAACACACACCCCTCCCTAGATAGCCCACACCCCTCCCCTCACACCACTGCATCCCCCTACACCCCTGGAAAACCCACCACCCCCACCCCACCCCACTTGGATATCCCCCCCCCCCACCTAGACATCCCCCACCCCCCACCTAGACATCCCACCCCACCTGGACATCCCCCCACACCCCACCTGGACAACTCACCCTCCCCCCACCCCAACCTAGACAACCCACTACCCCACCACCCCCACCTGGACAGCCACCCCACCCCACCTGGATAGCCCACTCCCTCCCTGGATAGACCACACCCCTCCCCCACCTAAACAACCCACCCCACCCCTTGGACAACCCACACCCCTCCCCCACCTGGATAGCCCACCCCCACCCCCACCCCTAGACAACCAACCCCCTTGGACAACCCACACCCCCTCCCCCTCCTGGACAGCCCACCATGACCCCCCTAGACAGCCCACACCCCCTCCCTCGCACTCTTGTAGCCCGCCTACCCCCTATAGACCTCTCTCTCAATGCCTAGTGTAACCATGCTAGAAATAATAGGAGACGAGTAATCAAAAAAGTTACATGATTAATACAACAACATAATATAAATCTAACTTCACCTCTAACACCCTTGTAATAAAAAACACCAAAAATATCATCCATGTCATAAAAAACGTCTAAAGAGAAGGGGGAATGATTGAGGGTATTATATACATTATAAGTAGTTCATTATGAATGTTACAAATGAGAATTATTAAAATAACTAGAATTATAGGTCACTTTAATCCTCTTTGAAATCCCATTACAAATAATTCATTAAAACTAACCATTTATATACTTTACTGACATATGAAATAGTTGAATGTCTCTAAATTGTACCCATACTATAGAATATCTTGTGATCAAAATATTTTGGGGTTTAAAAAGAAATAATAAACCTAAATATATAATAGTCTAGGGGGAAAATGAAATAAAAAACATGACATTTGAGGATCTATATAGATCTATCATGACCTATGAGATCACAATGAAGTTATATGCTAATAAGAAAATCAAAAAAATCCAAAAATAAAATAATGTTTCCTTTTAATGAAATTAATGATGAAACCTATAATGATGATGAAATGGCTCATCAATCAAAGAATATAAACATATTCTTCATAATAAATAAACCATAAAATTGTTATAATAAGGTGGATAATGATAAATAATAACAAGTGATGTTATTCCAATGAAAAAATGGAACATAAAAGGTCATAATTCTATATACCTAACAAAAGGAACAAGGGGAAGAATAAAAAAATCCAAGGAAACCTTCAATGTTTCAACTTAGTGTGTGAGAAATGAAACCCTCCTATAAACGGAGTCAATGGAAAAATGTTCCTAGTATCTCTAGACTAAAATAACGGCTAGTCATGATGTAAACTCCAAATATTATTCATCTTCCACTAATAATTCCTCCTCTCCCTCTAATTCTTTATCAAATCACATATTCTATAATTATCTAAAATATACTTGTTGAATACATGATTAAGGTTTTTCTGAACTAAATTTAATATAGAAATATGATAAAAATAAGTATAATAAACCCCTCAATGATAATTAAAAACTCACAACCAAAAAAACTGAATTATAAAAAAGAATGTTCAATATAATGTAATGAAGTTACAATGGAATATTTATTATATCAAAAAAAATATTTTGAAGTTCCCCAAATTTTAAAAAAATTATATAAAAAATTGGGTTTACATTGTTGTGAAAATAATAATATTCTTTCTGCTTTTCCAAAAATGAATGTTATTTAAAATAAAAAATATTTATTAATTGATCTAAGAAAAAATGTTTTATAATTACTATCATAAAATAGAGAATATAATTCAAGAACATAATTAAAAGAATGGTATCCAATGAAATAGATGTTTGGGGTGAACTGCTATGGTGCAAGGATATTTTCTCAAAGTTCAATTTGATAGTGTGGAGGGTTTATAATCATGTACTTCCAACTGATGAAAATTTCACGTGCATATGTGTGAGTATGGCCTCTAGGTGATACTATTATAACTCTAGGATGGAATAAGAAGAAGAAGGATGATATTGACGGATGGCGAGAAGCGTCGAGTGGCGCCATGGGTTAGGACATGTTGTGGGGAGGTGAGCTAGGGCTTCAGGGGGTCGGCGGCTATAGGCGGTGATCTTCACTGAGGTGCGGCTAGGTGGTGATGTGGTGAGGCATGTTGAGGGGAGGCATAGGTATTCGAGGGTCACTGGGGGGGAGTCTCGCAGGGGTCGGGGGGGGGGGGGGGAGAAGGTTGTTGCGTGGGGGTCGAAGGGGAGTGTTGGAATTGAAAAAAAAAGTTTAGAAGTGGTTTTTAATATACTGCCGCTAAATTATTTATAAAAATCATATTGGAGGTTTATTAAACCACTGCTAAAAAACTACCGCAAAAGACTATAAATGTTTTAGTGCCCAGTCAAAGTTATCATAAACCATCTATAGAAATAAAAGTATGGTGTCATTAAAAAATATTCGGAGTGGAGAATAATTAGAATGAGTTTTGTTTTCATTAATGAATTGTAATTCCATGAAAACACCCTTAAAAAAATTCTTGAGGAAAATATCCTTTTCTCATGGAAAATCACCTTTTAAAATATAATGTTCAATTTTTTTTGAAATTTCATTTCTATGAAAATAACCATAGAGACTTGTAAAACAATTATTAAAACATTGAGTGGTCATGAAGATGGAAAATTATGTAAATTCCATATAAGTTAAAAAATTTTCTTCTATATTGTTGTTAAGTATATTTTTGAAAACATATTTAGAAAAAAAAGTTTTGGAAGGAAAATAATTTTTGACTGAAGAGAGAATTGAAGTTAACTTTTCTTAAAAATATTTTCTCAATTATTTTAAGTACCAATTAGATGAAAAATGGTAATATTACTTAAAAATCTCATAAATTACTAGAGTATATTGAAATATATTAGTTTTAAGATAAAAAAATTCCCCTAAGGGAGACTTAAACATAAATTATTCTGAATAATTATGAGATAGTGAAATAAACCCATACCACATTGGTAACTTTTGAATCATAATCCCCATGAAAGAAATAAATTCAAATGAAATTTTAAATAACATTAAGAGAAATACATTCATGATATAACATATAAAATGGGGTAGTATATACACCACAAAAAGGAAAATGTGGTAAATATGACATATGGATCACATAAGTAAAAGTGAGATGGGAAACCCATACCACTTTGGTAACTTATGAATCATAAGCAAAATGAAATAAATAACATCAAAAGAAAATTTAAATACAATTAAGAGAAATATATTTATGATATAACATATCCAAAGTGGTAGTATATACACCAAATAAATTAATAAGTGGTGAATATGGAATATGTCCCCTTAGAGTAAAAGTGAGACCAGAAACCCTTACCCCATGTTCAAATTCCTTCATATGTGTCTTAACCATCTATATAATAAATATAGGTTTATGATAAATATATTATATAAATATAATCATATATATCATACCATATATGATTTAATTATAGTATTTTATCAGCATTTTATTAACAATTCTTTGTTAAAATAACTATTTCGGGTGATAATTCCTTTATTTTTCACATATTTTTTCTTTCTATAAAGATATCCATACCCTTAACATTTATAAAAAATGAGTCACATCGCATCACGATGTGGTAGTCCGCTGCACACACAAGTGACAATATCGTATCCCCCACAAAATGGAAAGTGAGAAGGTATATATGTTATCATAAGTAAATATGTATAATTATGATTTAGATATAATACATATTCATTTAATCTATCCTTATTACGATATAATTAAAATGGAATAGGAAAAAACACATCATATCGGTTCATGAGGTGGTAGTCCGCTATACATATGAGCGACATTATTATTTTCTAATGGGATAGAAGGTAAGAAGGTATATATGATTTTATAATTCCAGAAGAATACTAATGTCCTAAATATCATATAAATATATTAAATCTATCATTATATTTGACTTTGTGAGGAGGTGATGAAGAAAAACTACATCGCTTCGCTAGGAGGTAGTCCGTCGTACATAAAATCAATGATTTTGTTTCCCATATGATAGTAGAAGATATAGATACGGGCCATGGAATTAATATAAAAAATAAATGTATATGTAATATAATGATGTTATTATACAATCATGGTTTAATAATATTTTAAATAGGTTTAATAAGAAATAATATAAAAAATCTCATTTAAGAACATTACCTCTTCTTCAGACAATTTTTTTAGGGTTGCACCAAAATCCTTCCTAGGTTGGAATTGTGATAAGAAAAAGACTATATGATGTTTTTAGGGATTTAAGTAAGATATATGGGTAGGTATTTGATAAAATAAATAGCTTTGGGAGTATTAAGAGTATAAGATAGGGGTGACTTTTTATAAGTGGGGGAGAGGACACACTTCGAATTTTTGAAAAGAAAAAGTAATGCCTATGTTTTTCTCATTCCAAAATCCACAAAAATGTGTAATTACATAACCACATAATATATAAGGTATAAATATTTCCATAAATAAGGATTTATACAATTTTTGGCACATTTTAACCCTTATCTTTTATTTTAACCCGTGGTAAACCCATTTTAACCTTAACTATGGCAAATAATTTTTACTATTTTTAAAATTCATTAGGGAAAAAAGTAAGTTGAACTTATAATATAATATAAATTATTATTATTATAAATATTTAATATAATTTTAAAAACTAAATTCAAAAAATTAGAATAATTAAATATAAAATTAAACCCATAGATGTGATGAAAAAATGGCTTCTCAAAGAAAACATTCAAAACTTTCAAAAGTTTTTATATGAAAAATTCAATATATAATTGATTCCAATGAACTAAATTTATTAAACTGTAATTAAATTGAACTAATTTTTCTATTAAACCAATTTGAAATATAATTTAACATTGTAAATAATTTAAACAAAAATAATTTTTTTCAATAAAAATCTTTGTTTTCACAATTCATCAAAAAAAATTAATCTTTCCAAAAAAATTCACAAAAAATCATCCAAAGATATTTTTTACAAGAATATTTTATAAATCAATATTATTTTTAAAATAATGTCTCTAAAAGTGATAAAAATTTATATTAAATTTTGTATGCAAAGAGCGACTAAATCAGCTTTTAGAAAAATACAGTTTTTCAAAAAAACATTTCTTTTTCTTTCAAATGGTTCTTATTTGATTTATAATAAATATATAAACATTAAATTTATTTTATTCATGTGAAAAAACAATAATTTTCATAATTTATAAATAAATATATCATAAATCTCCGGGGTGTTAAATTCTTTTCAAAGATTAGTTTTTCATGTCATATTTGGTATCAAACAAGATGTTCATCTTCCAAAATATTGACGTGTTAAACTAAATTTCCATGAGATTAATGCAAGGAACCGCATAATGGAATGAGAAACCACAAAATGATATTGGAGTGACATCATGGTGGGTGATATACCACATGAAGGCATGAGTGATTGCATACTATAAATGGATTTACCATATAAAGGATCTAGTGACTATTTAAAGGGGTTGATCAATCACATATTGGATTAGAGTGACTGCATGAAGGGTCAAGAGACCGCATGTTAAAATAGTGATACCACATGAAGGGATTAAGTGACTACACATTTAAATATAGTGACCACATGAAGGGTTGAGTGATCACATAAAGTGTATAAGAAACCATACATTAAAGTAAATCAACCACATGAAGGGGTCAAGAAACTTCAAATTGGAATGGATTGCCCACATGTTACAATGAGTTAGCACATTAAGAAGTTTTAATAACCAAATGTTGAAGAAAAATGGATATACAATGAAATAATTTTCTTTATAAAAAGTAAACTTTTTTAAAAAATATTAAATATCATGATAAATACTATAATGATTCTTTAAAAGGAGTATTTTCAATAAAAATAAAAGGTATAAGAAATAAGAGAGATCCGGTGATATTGTTCAAGTGAACTGATGAAAATATGAAGAGAAATATGTGTTATAGATATCATTTTTCACAAGAATATGAATATTTATTAGATGAGTTGGCCCTAGAGTTCACCTTTAAAAAGATGTGTTCGATGCTGTTTGAAGGGAAATTGGAAGAAGGCATCGCAGAAAGCCCTATGTTGTGTATGGAGAATGGAATGTTAGATTGTGTGCATGCATATATGTAAGATATTTTGATTGGATAGATTATACAATTATTATAGAAAGAAGGAGGTAAAAATTAATGGTGTTTATGAGGAATAATTCCAAGATAAAAGCTATCGTGATCCTGTCATCGTACAATGCATGAATTGATTCATATGTGGGGATTTAATATGGGTTTAATGCAGGTTTAAAGGAGAATGAAGTTGTTGTAATATTTTTTATGTTTTCATGTAGTTACAATCAATTATGGAAGTTACTATAGAGACTAGATCATATAATTAAGATAATTGGAATTAAAAAGTATTTATATGGTGTTTTAAATATTAGAATAAATATTAATAGAATAGGTAACCATCGCTACATGCCATAAATTTTATAGTTGTTACATATTTATAAGTTTCGGAACAAATATTTTTTTTGTGGTGAGGAAGAATAAGAGAGATAGAGAGAGAATATAATAATACTAATAAGTTATAAATCATTTTTTTGCAAGAAATAAAATAGGGAGACAATTTGATTTATAGAAGGCCACGTTTGATGAATTCAACCAGCATGGCTATGACGTGTTGAAGCCTGTTGGTTGAGGTTCATTCCATTTTCACAAAATCTGTTTTATCATATTATCTATGTGAGTAGAATATTCACTATAAAAGTACTATAATGAAATAAAAGTGATGTGTATACCATGATTTTTTTTTAAAAAATCATTATTTTTTAGTGGAATATGTGATGATATATTGTTTCAAGATCATTCCAAGGAATAGATACTCTTATTGAGTAGTGAACCATGTAAATTCTTATGATCCTATGGGTGTACCTATGCATTGTGTTTCAGTAGAGTCAATTACCACTAATCATATGTGAATGTTGTTCTTAAAATAAGAAAACATGAAAATTTTATACCACTGATTCATCTCTACTGGTCGCATAGATCCTTACTGGTCCTTTTAAGGGAGTTCACCCCACACATTTGGAGTAAGTTCAATGACCTAACTGGTTCTAGAGAAATTCTCTAATGATTAGGAATATGCTTCCATTAATATCATTTGATTGGTGGATTAATGTAGTAATACAAATGGTTAATCATATATGGTAGGCCCTCTTGGAACCTCACACTAATTCTCTTTGTATAATGAAAAATGTCTCTCATACAAGCATAATTCAAGGGGCACTATCTCTGGAAACTTTATCCATGCCACTAGAATAAGAAGACAAGTGTTTCTCCAAGATTAATCACAAAATACATTTTTGGTTTCATCCTTAAGTGTAGATATATGGCCCATTTGGTTGGTTGTCCATTTATATCATCCAAAACCATCCAAGGCTTAGCCACAACCACTTAATCGGCATCATAAAGTAGTGGATGCCAACTAGGTACCCCCTGTATCATCTAGTGGGGCCCTCCATGCTTCCTATCATGTAGTGACTGTAAAATACTGAGATTTTAAAATAATATCATTATATTTGATATCATATATGACATGTAATACTGATCTTAAATTGCAATATCCATATATTTTAAAAAGAACAACTATGTTTAATAACATACAAAATATGCATCACTATGTGTAATCGAACTGTGAAACATTATTATACGACCATTATTACCTAGGAATTAAATTTATAGGTATGAATATGATTAAATTTTTTTTAAAATATATATTTAATGGTTCTAATAAATATTAATATATTTATTAATTATTAGGGAATAATTACTCATTTTTAGTAAATCCATTTCATTCTTCAATAATATTTTTTCTTCAAAAATGGGTTTTATAGTTTTTTAGTGAAGATTATGATTATTTTTTGGTATATTTAGAAATTTTATTTGATAAAATAAGTATAATTTATTAAATAATCATATAAAAATTAGTACTGGGTGAAATTATTGTATTTTTCTAAAGGATTGATTTTTAACTGAATAGTAAAAAATACTAATTTTTATTAAAAACTGTATTTTCTTTTAAAGTATTTATAATGTAAAATTCTATTTTGAATTATTTTAAAGATTTAATTAGTTAATTTTTATTTAAAATAATAAAATTATGGGGGTTTTAATAAATTTTATGCTTTAAGTTAGTGTAGAAAAATTTTATATTTAAAAAAGACATTTTTTTCAAAAAACTATTTTTTTATAAAATTTCTCAGATTAGATTTTTAATTAAATTATTCCACTTCTATATTTTTATTTTTGATAAATGGATTCCATATTTGGAATAATGAGGTTAAAATTTAGTAAATAGGTCACTTTTATTTTTGGTCAATATGAATAGTAATCTTAGTAATTTTTTGTAACCACGGTAAATGTTAAATCAATTAATTAGAGTTAAGAATAAAATGATAAGGATTATAAGATGAAGCAAGAAATTAATTTTATTGGATGGGAACATTTATTAAATACTCATTCCATATTCAGTTATATGGAATTTTATGGAAAATTGGGTGAGATTATGACTTTTGTAATATTTTATTTCATGAAAAGTCAAACATGCCACACTCTTGTTTTTAATAACTATAATGTTTTTAAAATTTATTTATCCAGAGTATATATTCTTCCATAAATATTATTTTAAAATATAAAAGGTTTATCTTCATCTTAGAAATTTATTTTTATGTTTTGGTGGATAAATAATTACATCAAATTCTTGCACAACACCGAGGCAATAATTATTTAATTAATAGAAAAATAAAGTAAATGATAATAAAATTTTAAAAGTTTTATGATTTTAAATAATTAATATAATCCACAAATTTTATAGATAAACATGACATGTTGGGGATGTTTTAAAATAATTAGATTTAATTATATTGTTATCTTGATATTATTAATGTCAAAGTAATGATTGGTTATAAAAATTGACATTATTGGTATTTTATAATAAATAATATTTTAATAAATGATATAAAATTTATAAAAATATTATATTAAACAATGTTATTATGATATGATTAAGGAGGGGTTAAAACCAAATGATATGGGTAAAAACATATGAAAACTTTATCCATTTTTTATCGTATGTGGTTAATTAGACCCATTCCCATACTATATTCAAAATAAATTTATTTGGGGAAAATTTTAATTTAATATTAAATTACATTAATTATATATTATGAGAAATTCCAAGAGTTTCCCTCCCGTCTCTTTGAAAAGGGATCCTCTTCCACTCATTCATTTACACTTCAAAATTTTTTTTAGCCAATACCTACCCAAAACCCTTCATATAATCCCTAAAATCATTATAGAGTCCTTATTTTGGCCATAATACTAATATTAGAGGTATTAAGGTGTCAATAAAAGGATGTTTTCCAAAGAATATTTATAGTTTTCAACTTCATGTGTTTTATTTCTTTTTCCACTCCCTTAAAAAATTATTCACCCATGATAAAATAATAACACAAGTATCATATATATACAAATATGTTTTTATTTTAATGGAATAAAATATATCAATCTCCAAAATCTTTCAAATGGTAAACTAATTCATTGTTCGTGTGTACGATAGACTATCGCCCCACGAACTGGTGTAATTTTTTTTTATTAACATCTCTCAAGATTAGTTATAATGATGTGATTAATATTTATATATGATATTAATAAAATAATTATAATTCTAAAATATAATTTACCATTTACCTTCTTACCATTCCTTGGACTAAGAAATGATAACATTATTCATGTGTACTTGTGGAAAACCACCTCAACAAAGTGATGGGATTATTTTTTTATCAGTACATAATATGGATGATATATATAAGCATATTTAAAGAATAAATATGATAAATATGATATTTCTAGGAATATATAATAATACTTATCTTCTTTCAATAATGGTTATTGAGAAATAGAAATATTACTCATGCGTACGTGCGACCCACCATCTCCGTATCTGTAACATAATTAATTTATGATAACCATATTTAATGGTTGGATTTAAAAAGTATTATTCATGTATAAAAATGATAATTATTTCATTATTATTATTCTAAATATTATGTAATAATGACCTCTATGACCATAGTCATCCTACTAAATTCATTTTGGAATGTTGTAAAAAATATCACTTAAACATCCAACATGAACATAAATGATTAATTTATTGTCATAACATGGTAATAAGTGATATAAAAGGTATAATAAACTTGAAAAAGTTCTTAATCGTGTAAATAATTAAACCAAGTTTATTATTTTATAAGTTAATGAATGTATATGACGATTGAGTCTCAAGGTAAGGGAATTTGATCTCACTTTTATTTTTGTGGGAAGCAAGCCTTATACACCACTTGTTTCTTTTGTGTGATGTATATAATACCCATGAATGTATTTTATGATTATTTCGATAAAAATTATGGGATATATATACATATATTTTTATTTTTTTCATTAGGATTGTGATTCAAAATTTACCAAAGCGTAAAGGATTTATTTTACAATCTCATCATTATTCGGGATTATTTATGTTTACATCTCTGATGGGGAATATTTTTATACCATGTACGTGCTATATAAAAATGTTTTAATTTTTTTACTATTTTCATAAAAAAAAATTAAATCAATTTTTATCAATGTTTGAATTTTTACAAAATGGTTTGAAACGAATCTTTTTTTTTCCAAATGTTGTATATTAAGAATTTTTTGACAAAAAATATAGAAGGAATATTTTTTTACTTATATTAAATACTCGTATTTTACCACCATCTTGAAGCCTCATTTAAAAGTTTAAAATTTTATTTTTAATGTAAATTCTTTCATTTATAAGTGTGTAACTTTTTAAAAAGATAAGTTATTTTAAAATGGAAAAGTTATTTTTCTTAAGATTTTTTTTAATTGATTGTAGAGAGTCGGTTTTTTCCTTGAAATACTTCTAAATATTTCTATATATATTTATAGAGCTATTAGTTGATATTAAATGAAATTATGAGATCTGGTGTGCCTGAAATTAATTTTATAAAAATATTAAATATCTTTTATACTATGTGTGTGTTTAGTTAAGGAAAATTTGTTAACTCCTAAACAGATGATTGAATCAAAAATCTAAGACCATGATTGAGTCTAAAATGTGATTTTTTATCAAGAAGAAACATAAAATTATTTAGTGTGGGATGTTTAGACCCCTCGCTCCTTGGTGGTGCGTTAAGTGGATTCTTTTAATAATTTTTTTTAATTAATTAAATTCATTTGACCTAAAACGATGTCTATAAATATATCATTAAAGGAAATTTACAAGGGTTTGGCTCAAAATTTCTTGAATATGGAGATGAGATATCTTCTATCCCCCCTTGGGAGAATCGATAAATATGATGATGGAATGTCATATCTAATGAGATCATGTTGCAACAAATGAATCAGCTTCTTCTAATCGCTGTGATGGTGCGTTCTTCACCAACAATCGATCCAAAACAGAGGTAGGACTAATATTTTGGTGTTTTGATGCCTTTGGATTAAAATATCAAGTAGGTAATTATTCCCTCTTAGAAATCTGTCCTTTTATAGACTTTATATGAGTCCAAGTACCAGATTTCATATTGTTTAATCAATGTTCTAACCTCGTAACATCGTTCTTGATCGCCAGCCAAGAATTCTTGGCCAATGATGTTTAAAACATTGTTTTGTGTTCATTTTATCCATCAATTATTCATGTACTTTACCAGTTGGATCCACATGATCTCGAATTCACATTTTCGGGTGATACCGAGCCCGATCGGGCCCCTAGATTCACAGTGTATTGACTTGTGACAAACGTTTTGTGAGAAAAGTATAGATCTAGAATCATTTTTGTTTAGGGATGATCAATCGGTTGGTTTGAGATGTGATATATAAGATATAAGATATGAAATATAAGATATAAGATATGAGATATAATATATGAGATATGAGATATAAAATATAATATATGAGGTATGAGATATAAGATATAAGATACAAGATATGGGATATAAGATATGAGATATAAGTCAAGGTTTAACAATATTATATCAGTTATATCTTGTAACCAGGGCATTTGTTTGACGAACCATTAGTGAAAACCTGATCCTAGAATTGATGCGGTCATTTTAAGACTGATATTGGACACCTTTTTATAACTCATTCCTCTGGTCAACAAAACAACCAATAATAATAAAATTATTATTATTAAAGAGTCTTCTATCCAATATATCTCCCTCATATGGTGTCAGAATGATGAAATATCTATGACTCTACAACCCTAAAATTTAGGATAAAGTTTAAAGACCAAAATAGGGCATTTATTTTGTACTCGTTGATTAGGCCTATGAGACACAATTTGAGCATCATGTGGTGAAATGTGACTTTTTCACTTGGTGTCCTATTGAGGAAAGTGAATAGTCTATCTTATGCATTTTTCTATTTAGAACACAATGGTGACCTCTATTGCGGATTTTGAGACACAATGTGAGGAATTACATTCATGACCCACTAAGGTGACACCCGATGACTGTAGCGATCATACATGATGACCAGAGCTTTCCAGGCATACCGTACAGTAGGGATAAGAAGTGTAATTCCCCGATGATATTTTCAAGTTACCCTCCAGTAGGGATAGATAGTGGAGTTCTCTAATATTCAAGGATTATACCTTAGAAGGGATATAAATTGTTGTTCCTCGATTATCTTTTAAAGTTACCTTCCAACAGGGCTGGGAATTGGAGTTCCTTGATGTTTCGGGATTACCCTCTAGTAGGGTGGGCTTTGGAGTTCCCTGATGACTTTATCAGGCATACCCTTTAGTAGGACTGTGCAGTGGAGTTACCTGATGACCTTCCAAAGTGGTCCCTCCAGTAGGAATGGGCAGTGGAGTTCCTCAGTGATTATCAGAGTAAGACCATCCTATAGTAACGAGACATGAGATTCATACATAGAATATGTGGCCCCTCGATAGTGTAGCATAGTTATGAGACATGGATTGGTGTTGATTTGGACTCACAAGGAAGAGGTATTCTTTCCCCACCATGATGAATTCTTATAATGTGACCTAAAACCATTTGGGTGTGTCAGTGCTACCCAAAATGGATAGTATCAAGGGGTGGTGATTGAGTACCTTAAACTTGTGTATTTGGGGTAGACGTGTGAGATTCTAGGCATCATTGATGGAATTGTTTTGATACTATTGGAAACTCTTCTTCTTGGGATGATCTGTGAGATGTAAATCCCCTTAATTTCTCATTTTGGATTCTTTTACTCTGAATATATATATTTATTCTTCTCTATTCACAATTTGGATTTTGATACTATCTTTCCTAGAGATGTGAAGACACATGGGGTATTCCACGTTCTTTCAGTGTATAGCTTCTCATGGTTGGATGAGTCTACTCTCATACTATATGTGGTGAATGCTCGATGGGTAGTTTATCTACTCACAGTGTTTATTCCTTTATGCTTGGATGAGATTACCTTCACTCTGTTGTTGGGTTGAGTTGTACTCTTTCATTGTATCTTGTTCTATCTACTGCTTCCCTATTCAATTTTATCACTTACTACCACCCCTTCACCCCTTTTAGGGCGTTCTATTGGGTATATTTATACTCACCCCTACATGGGCTTTTCCCACATGTGTTGTTTCTTATACAGAATATAGAAATGTTAATTGTGAATTCAGAGGAGCTTAGGGATACAAGTTTCTTGGACTACGTACATTGGTTGTAGCATGATACTGAGGAGATGGAATCTCTTTTAGCTATTTACTTTCTAGTTTTCTATTATATTGGGACACGTTTTTAGTTGTTAATGTATTTTCCTCTTTTCTTTTTAGTTTACACTACCATACTCTTGTACTGTTTAGAGGTTCATGAATCTTTGGCTTACTGTGCAATAGTGTTTCAGCTTTTCTTCCTTCCCTCTACATGTTTTCATTAAGTTGGTTGTGTGCATGTGTATAGGTTCTTATGAAAAGTCCTCCCATAGTTAGTTATAACTTTGATGCTTGTAACCACCCTAGGCCTATAGAGGCGGCGTTGGGGTAATTGCATATCAAGCCCCATATTAGGTCATATCATGACAAATTGGTATCAGTGGTGGTTTTATCATTGAGATGTTGTTCTAATGTTCCCTAAGAAGGATTTAGTTGGGTTTAGGGAAACAATGTCAATGTTTCTCAAGTGTAGATATGAGGCCGGGGAGTTCAGTGATGGTATGGGATGTTGATATATACATTCACCAGGACCTTGACTACATGCTTGTCGACTCGGCATACTGAAACATTTTTTGGAGGGATCAATGGTACATGAATCATAAAAAATTATGTCTTTTACTATCCTTCTTGAGACATCTTCCCATTATTGTTGATATATATATATATGCTCATTTGACTGTGGTACTCCTTAATAACTTTTAGGATGCCTCCATGAAAATAGCCGGCTAAGATACCAACTTTGGCTCATGATAACAACCCTATGAGTGATGAGGCCTCAGTTCAGGGTCTGTCATGCAATCCCCTTCCTCTAGGTGGGAAGGTAGTAGAACATCCACATATTCAGTAGAAGATTATCCTAGAATAGTAGGATGGGGGGTGCACGTAGGCACAACACACTTTGTGAGTTCCAGTGTCTGAGACTATTGAGGTTTCACAACAAGCCAAATCTTTAGGCAATAGAGGATTGGATAGAGCAGTTGGTCTGCATTTTTAGGCTTTCTTAGACCCCAACTGATCATGATGTGGTTTAGTAGCCATCATTTTCCATGAAATAGTTAGACATTGCTGGAGCCTCATTACAAAGATGCAAGATGAGTCGACACTCTCTTGGGATGACTTCCAGCAATTGTTCCATGAGAAGTACTACCCCTCCTACTTACGCTCAGTCTGGATATAAGAGATGCTTGAGGTTTAGTAGGGAGGGAGGATGGCATATGAGTATACAGTGAGGTTCAAATACCTTATGCGTTACTCCCTTTACATGATCCACAATGGCTCTTTCTAGGAACAGAATTTTGAGCAAGGACTCTTCCGAGATATTTAAACCAACATTATGCCCTTGTGCATCCCCACCTATCTTGATGTGATCAAATAGGCATTGTTGATAGAGATATTCCTATAAGAGGGATGACAAAAAGATAGAGATGTAATAGGAGTAGGATCTATGGGTGGTGGACATCGTTATGAGTTCCTTCCACTACCCCCACCAGGCGACCCACATCAGGCTCATGGAGCTAGAGGCCGGGGCTATGGACAACTGCATGCATTGAATGTATACAATATTGAAGTTCATGAGATGATCAATGTTATGATTTGTGTTTATTCTAACATTGCCTCAATTTTAGTAGACACAAGTTCTAGTCAATATTTTATCTCGATACACCTGGTGCGAGAGCTATAGCTCCTAGTAGAGGTGCAAACACATTTTCTTTTCCTTGAGGTTATTAAGGGGAATTCTTCTTATGCATCTTTCATATATTGGAAGTTCAAGCTAACTATTGTATGTGAGAGGTTCACATGGGACCTATTTGTCATCACAATGTAATCTTATGATTTCATCTTGGGTATAGATTTGATTTTCATTGTTTTGGCCCAGATTGATTGCCATTGCAGACAAGTTGGATGCCTACGTGTTGTTGGGATGGGATTATCATTTTCTGCCGAGAGAGATCTTCTAGTAAGAAAAGTGAATGATGTGATAAGGAGTATAAATCCCATCACCCATAAGTTTAAAAGTGTATCCCTTGGTGTAGTAGGATCTTTAGGCATCTGGGTTCCTTCAGTTGTGGTGGATTATATGGACGTCTTCCCCAAAGACATTTCGAGACTGCCTCCAAGATAAGAGATGGAGTTTTTAATTGACTTTCCTCTTGAGACTACCCTGTTATCTCCTAAAAAATTTCAGATAGAACCTAATAAGTTCTAATAGCTATGGTTCAGTAGTATCACCTTTGTGAGAAATGTTTAATTAGACCCAGTGTGTCCTTTTGAGCATTTCCAATGTTGTTCCTAAAAAATATAGACAATAGATTATAGATTTGTGTGGATTATCATCACTTAAACTAGGTCATGATAAAGAACAAGAACCCTTACCAATAATTTAAAGAATATTTGATTAGTTTTGAGATGAGATATGGTTCTTGAAGATTGATCTCTGATCTGGCTACTGCCTGTTGAATGTTTATGAGATTGATATTCCAAATATGGTGGTCTGATGTCGATATGGGCACTAAGAGTTTCTATTGATTCCCTTAGGTTTGTCAAATTACCCCAGAGATTTTATTAGCTTTGATAAACTAGATTTTCTAGCCATACTTGGACCAGTTTGTTATTGTCTTCATCGACGACATACTCCTCTACTCCATGTAGCATCTCCGGCCTGATTATCCATCCAAACATTGCTATTAGGTTGGGTTCCACTAGCTTTGGAGAACCTACTCGAACGAAAAAGGATTTCTAATATAAGTAAGGGTGTAAAAATTTATAGTGGGGAGGATATACCCTCTAGAAAAGATAATATACTAGTATGAGTAATAATATATAACATGTATAAAAAATAAAAATATCAGCAGTCTCAAACTAGACCCACCAATGTTGGAAACACAGTCAACGATAAGCAATAGAGAGAATAATAAATAAAAAACTACAACGGAAGATAAATAAATATATCAGCATGACCAACAAACCACTTGTAACCACTACTAAAACAACATTCTCTATAATAGGTAATACAGATCAAGTATAAAAAGAGTGACCATGGATAACCGCTATAGCTACATAAAATATAAAAAAATCATGCAAAAACAGAAATAAAGATAAATTAAAGAGAAAATAAAACTATCAAAGAACTAAAGGTCTAATTCCAAACTCCATGCAAGAAACTACTAAGGTCCATCTCTTGTGTTTGATCCTTTATGTAAATGTAAATTCATAAAGTATACACGGGTCCCGTAGGACCTATGTAGGGTGTGAGATGAATCTCAGTAGGATACCACCTAGAGGTGAATACCTAGAATATCTATTTAAGGAGGCATTCATAATATATTCAATAAAAAAATATGATTTCGTAAACGAACAAGGCTTTCCTGGTGCTCAACGGCTACCAGGAAGCCATCACCTACCTCGACCAATGTCAGAATCCTAGAATATAAGAAGATCCTTGTCCCATTGACCAAGGATACTCGGATGTCATAACTTAGGTGAACCCTTAGGTTGTACCTCAATCAAGTAACCCAACACCTCATGCCTCCTAGCACCTCATTCCTCAATAGGTACCAATGTCCCAAAGTCACACCTAAGAATTTAGTAATCGTTCCCTCAGACCCCTGCCCAAAAGCACACATCATCCCAAGGCCCGACAAATATAGGAATGATGATAACTTTCCTCAAATAATACCATCGTTAGATCAAATCACAATGTCCAGAGGAATGGTGAGTTCCATCATCCAATATAAAACTAGGACCACAACCTCAATCATGGAGAACCTTATCCCCAACTGATATCCTCACTGTTATCAACTAAAGGCTCATCACCTTCCACATGACTTTCTATGGAAATAACCCCAAACCATAATCACCAAATCCACACTACTAGAAGACTATACCCACACATGTATTAAAAATAACCTCCTCAATGAAGTCAACTTGTGTGAACAAGACTCAATTCAGTGCTTTGGACATCACAGTTGAGCGGAAATCACTAAATAAAGTCTCTATGCTACATCAACATTAGAAGCTCATTCCCCTACAACCATGTCACCCCAATATGATGGCCATGATATATAGTATCGTGGTCCATGAATAGCCTAACGGTCACAAGGTCGTACCGCCTCAATATGGAATCCACGATGCCCAATCCTATCGTCAATACCACTCAATCAATATATATACCAAGCCCAACCTGACGACCTTTCTGCCTTAATCCAGAGTCCATGATGCCTAATCCCAATGGCCATGCCATCCCAATAATATCTTGGGCCACGTCCGTCATGAACCCTTGGGCCCATCTCATGCAATTAGAGAAATTACATATATAAAATTTAAGAAAAACAATTAAAATAATCAATTCAATTTAGAAGATTGAATTGCAAAAATTAAACAATCATAACAATTTAATCTATAGGTCTTTAATTCCTCATAATTTAATAAACAACTCAAATGAAATTAAAAAATAATTTTAAATGAATTGGGCACCCCAACAAAATTATCCCAAGGGGTGAAAACCTCTATCATAACCTTGCTCAACTGAAAAAGGCAAGGCCATTCTAAAAAACATCTCATAAGGCGTAAAATCAATTTAACATGAAGCAGTGGAGGTCTCACTCAAATTCCCAAATGCGTGCTAAAAGTTTCACCCCAAAATTTACACACAAAAAATATCAAGGTATGAACCAAAAACCATAGAACTATAGATGTAGGCGTATCCAATATTGAGCTCTAACTCATAGTAGATTTAAGTAGATTTAATTTTCCATCGAGCGCCCTATAAATAGGGTGAAATTGCTTAAATAAACCCAGTACTCTGTGAGGAGGAAAAAAAGAGAATAGGAAGCCTAGATGTGGAAATACTTATTTGTGTGGTTATATTGCATCCAAATGATTAAATAATAGAATAATAAAGAGGAAGATTGTAACAGCCCAAGATTTTATAAAAAAATATTCTTTTTAATTTTATTAATGTCTTGTGTTGTACGCTACACCAAAAGGAGCTTGCACAACACACATCCTTGACTTGTCTTGCATTACACGCAATCGCGACCTTCCTCGATAGCGTGTGTAGTACGCAATACCGAGTTTCACTAAACAACGATATGCTATAAAAATATTATTAAAACTAGCCATTATGAATAGTAATAACCACTTTTTGAAATCCAGTAAATCTTATTTTTCAAAATGAACTTTATTTTTGGATTCGGAGTATCGAATTTAGCCTAAGGTGAAATTTTGGTACATTTCGGATAACTTTCATATTCTGATGAATAGTGAAAATTACTAAATTATAATTAAAAACAACTTTTTTAATCGAAATAATTAATAGTGATAAATCATTAATTTGAGTGGTTTTAAAGTATATTTAGAATATATTTTTACAATTTAATACAATGTTGGTCATTGGATGTAATTTCACATTTAAACTAGACATAAACAAGTGTCAATCTTTTGATAGATATTGTTTCTTAAAAACACGCTATTTGTTTTAACAGTGGGATTTAATTATAAAATTAATTAATGAAACTTATATGTTGGGAATTTTGTAAAATAGACTTCATTTTTGAATTCGGAATATAAAATATAGCTTAGGATGAAATTTTGGCATTGTTCTGAAAAACATCAATTTTTGATGAATAGTGAAACTACTAAGTGGTTGGTTAAATACTGAATTTTTGCATAAAACTTAATTTTACCGCTTCTGTGAATGGAATTTCGAAAATCAGAGAGACACGGTTAATATCAAGGACTAAAATGTGGTTCAATGAGATGAAAATAATTTTTTGGTGAATAGTAACTTTTTACTTTTTTACAGCGGTTAATAGTAAATAGGGTAACTAAGGGTAAATATGATATTACTATTACCCTAACACATGTCCTAATTCTATTGGACAAGTGTAATTCGACCAAAAACAAACTTAGGAATAAAATATGACCATTTAGGCCCACTTGGATTAGATTAGGACATTTATTATTAATTTATTTAAAGAAAGGTTAAAATAGTTAAAATCAAAGTTTAATAAGTAAATAATTTTTAATATGGGGTTATACATAAGATAAATTCGATTGTAAATATTCATTAGAAAGCTAAAAATATTTCCTACATGATGGTATTTTATTTGTAATTTTTAGACATAAAATAATTTAATTTATTTATGACACAACGATGATGCAGTAATTATCTTATTAATGAAATATTGACATAATTGATGTTATAAACACCAAAATAAATGTAATTTGAGATTTTTTATGAATTAAACTAATTTTATAGGTTACTATGATATAGTAATGTTGATTTAATCAACTTGGTTCGAACATTTAATTCTGTTATGACTTTCACAAAAATCATATATCAAATAGTGTCAAAATTGACACAGAATAGTTTTTAAATCAAATATTATATTATTAATTGTTATTGTATTCCTAAAAATCTAAGGTTCGGCCAAATGACTTAGATAAGGATATATGTATTAATAATATACAATTTGGGGTTCGTTTGGCATGTTATAGTAAGTTTATTAACCATATAGTGAAAGAAAACAAAAAGACACGGTAAAAGTTAAATTATTTAACTTAGAGTTAAATCTAATTGATAAGGTTAAAATAATACCCTAAACTTGTCTAAATCCTATTGGTTGATAGGATTTCGACCCATACCCACTTTATCTTTGAAATAAGACCCTTTGGAACCATTATAAACCGATTTTGACTTTAATATAAAATAATATTTTGAGATATTCCTAAGGTGCCCCTCTCCTCCCTTATAAAAGGACACCTCCTCCCCCTCCTCCTCACACCAATTTGAGCACTCAAGCTCGTCCAACCCCTGCCAAAATCCCTTCTCCACTTCCCTAGAAACATCCTAGAGGTTCTGGTCTTCCTCAAAGACCAATTCTAGTGCCCTAAGAGGAGGTCTCAAAGAGGCACTTCAAAGAAGAGGTAATTACCGTTACCAATTCTTTCATCTTTAATTCTTCTTCCAATTCTTCTTCTTAGGTTGTTTCATTATGAAGTAATAACATCAGTATCACTCATATACTGATATGTTATTATAAGTATGAAACAACCCTATTTCACCATCTATCCATCCTACGGAAAAAGAAATCACCGCGCGTGCGTACGTACGGAATACCGTCTTCACGCCGTGGTGTAATCTATTTTCCACCACCACCTTACATGGATGGGTATAATGGTGTAAAGAATAACTATACATAGTTATTAAAACATCATATTGATTCTGATATATTGTATAATCCACTCCAATTCAATTCAATATTTATAGAAATGATATCATCGCTCGTGCGTACGTACGGACTACCGTCTCCACGACGCGATGAGATTCATTCTCCATGTTAACCATTTAAGAATGATTATAATGTATATATAAGAAATAATAATGAAATATATGACATTATAAAGCTACTGGATTTATGTATATATATACATATGTATGTCATCTACTTACTTCCATTTCAAGACAATAAGGAAAGGAAAACAGCGTTCATGCGTACGTACGGACTACCGTCTCCATGAACGGTGTTTTTCATTTTATTTATCTACCTATTATATATTTATATATACTGAATATATATGATATATAAATCATATTATATATTCTGGAAGTAAGTAAATCATGATATAAGTAATAATGATGTCAAGAACAACAAGTCAAAACACCTACGACAAATGAAACGATTTTACCCAAAACGCTTCTTTAACATGGAGTTTACAAAAGAACAGGTAATATAATGTCATAAGTGAACCATATATGATATCATAACAATGAATATGATTCTTTAATAAGTCAATAACATGATTTAAATCGTTATACAGGAGGTTCGGACACTTACAAAGCAAGTCGGACCTAAGGTAAGGGAAAATATCACAATCTCATTTTTATCCGAGATTGTTTATACTTTGGTATTTACTGGGGTGTATTTTATCATCCACATCCATGTTTCATCAATATGTAATATTATTTCCATCCACCTACAATTGTTTAAATCCATTTTTACCCTTCGGTGAGTTTTTAGTAAATGAAATGAAAGGAATCTTTTGATGTTTTTCGTATGAGGTACTTTTTGACTTTTCCGACAAAAGTACGAAGAATGTTTTTTTTAACTTATACGGCACGAACGGATTTATACTGTTTTACAAAGCCTTATTTTCATGAAGCTTCCTCTAAAAGATTTCATGACTATTTTCAATAAAATCTCTTTCTTTTAAAATTGCATGATGTTTTGTGAAAAGAAATTGATTTTGAAGAAGAAAGGATATTTTCCTCAAGAATTCAATTCAAGTGTTTTATCAAAATTATTTTCCATATAAGATAATAAAGGGTTCTGTTTCTATCCATATTTTTACATTGATTTGACTATGTTGTGATGGAATTATGTTTATGAATTCCTTTATCTTATATGAATGGTTTTATGATGTCATGTTGTTTAAGAATCCCATTTTTATTACATGGGTTATGCAATGATGTATGATTTATGATTTTGTGGCACACATAAGAAAGGATTCATTAAGAGATGGGTGGGACCTATATCTCCCTCCAATGCATTGGGTAAAGATTTTATATCTCATGAGATAGACATGGCTGGAATGGTAGGTTATACCGGTTCAGTGAAACAGGACTGAAACGAGGATTACTCGATTCAGAAAGGGACTTTGTCCACTAAGATAGTCTTGGCAATGAGTCTTGACTAACAAGAAATGATTCTCTATGATTATGTGTGTATGCCACAATGAGTAATGTTTTAAGTTATGATTTCATTTCACTACTATGATTTATCCCATGTTATGAAATTATGCTCTCTTTTGCAGGTTAAGATTTCCAAAAAAAATGTTATGTTCTTATGAAAATTATGTGATTGATATTTCCTTTGTTTACCCTTACTGAGCATTTGAGCTCACCCTTTTATGTTTTCTTTTCCCCAGGATATAAAGAAAGGTTTTAGGTATAAAAAGGAAGATCTTTATGGGAGATGTTGAAGATCTTCCACCACAATTAGAAGTTTACGTTCCGAGTTTCCAAAGACACTAAACTATTACGATCCTTGTGTGTGTGTTTTTGTTATGTACTAAGTATTCAGCAAAAGTAATGTAATGTCAATGTACGACAAGCTTCGGGTCTCTACAGTTGGTATCAGAGGAAAGGTTTAGTCAACCTTTGGAAACTAGGATGCGAAAACGTTAGTGATATTTCTAGAGATATTTTTAAGGTATGTCTAGGGATGTCCCTAAGGATAAGTATACATATAGGATATATTCCTAGAACTATGGTAATGATATTAGATTAAACCTAAGAAGTTAGGTATTGAGGATACTTTCCCTTTACTATGTTGTTTTCTCTAGCATGATTTTTGATTCTCACAAAATTATTTTTGTGTTTTAGTTAAGGGAGGGAACCAAAAGGAATTCAGTTAACATTGAATCCAATGGACAAATTGGTGACTATGAGCAACAAAATTGTGTAATGCCTAGAGAGAAAGATGTTGTGATTATGCCGAATCAATCATCGCGATATATGATTAACAAGGTGAAATTTAGTGGTATGCCTAATTCTTCAAAGAAGAGGAAGATAGACTATTATGCATGTTCGCATGTTGAGGAGCATAAAGAAAGGAAGATTGAGATTTCTAAAGAAGGGAAGAAGAACCTTGAGGAATACCTCAAATGGAGGGACCGATGTTATCTGTGTGGAGAAAAGGGTCATAGAGTGACAGACTGTTATGGAGTTCAATGTCATATTTGTGGAGAACATGGGCATTACCCAACTCAATGCCCTGACCTAAAAAGTTACTTCTAAATCAAGGAAGGACTTATTCCAGGATAATCATTGATGTGGATGGACTGAAGTGTTTTGGTATTCAAGAATAATGTTGTTGAGGTACTTTTATGGTGTATTGAAATATTTAAGTATTGGTCTATTGTGGTTTTCAATAATTTTAAGGTACCAATAACTATGAAAAGTGATTCAAATATTTTGGAAAGTAGATGATAAGTGCATAATGAAAGGATAAGAAGATAATGAGATGTTTGATTGTATTCATGAGCTCATGATTGATATAAGGACTAAGTGATATCATGGTTTGAATATATAGAATTTTGAGGATTTTGGTATGTGGAAAGTGTTAACTTTTAACTGCATTCATGTTTTCACTAAGGTATTCAAGAGAATACACGATTAAGGACTTTGAATGTTTGGAATGTGACCAACAAGACATATCTTATGATATGTGGGGATCAACGACAGTATTAAATCTCTGGTAATCGATGTCACTATATTATGAGAGTGGACTGCAGTATTATGTATAAGCCTAAAGGTTAGACTGGATTATGTTGGACATAAGTTAGTATTGTTTAAGGATAGAAGATGGGATGTTATAGTAACGTAGTTTTAGAAAAAGGGACAACCTGCAGGACGGGCGACAGCCCATCGCTTCGGACAAGGCTGTAGGAATCGAACCCACAACCAAAGTGCGACTGGCCTTTATCGCCTACCACTGACCTACAGGAAGTCCCTGTTTAGTAGAAACTAGTTTTATGATATTAAGCAGTATGATATATAAAGTATAAGTCCATTTTAGAAACCATATGTGATTAATCTCACTATAAATCGACTTATGCATATAATTTTTGCTAACCTTTTGTTTGAGACAGATGGAATGACCCGTCGTTCTATCACATAATCTGCTAACACTTCACGAATAACAAATTCAACTTCATTTACTTAAGAGATGAAGTGGAAATTGTTCAAGACACGAACAACAGTGAGATTGTACCAAAATAAAGTAAGTATTTATTCTAATTCAAATTTTCAACTTTAGGGGAAATGATCTTGATAACCAAAATTTTTGTCCTAGTGATCTTATACCTGATGAATCAGATGGTACCTTATATCATCACAAATCTATGGATTTGTGATTACTGGCTTTTCCATAGCCATGTTCTCTACCACTCTCCATCAGAACATGATGGTTAGATTTCTCTTCCATATCCATATTTTCACCTATGTGGAAACCCAATGATTAGTTTATTTGGGTAACCGTTACGTTTCATACTTTTGTTTTTAAAGATTGGTTTTGGTATTCCCTTTTACGATGTGGGTTTCTATTAAAGAAACTTTCAAATAGTAAACCATTTATATCCCTGACGAATTTCGAGGGCGAAATTCATTTTAAGGGGGGTAGAATGTAACAACCCAAGATTTTATAAAAAAATATTCTTTTTCATTTTATTAATGTCTTGTGTTGTACGCTACACCAAAAGGAGCTTGCACAACACACATCCTTGACTTGTCTTGCATTACACGCAATCGCGACCTTCCTCGATAGCGTGTGTAGTACGCAATACCGAGTTTCACTAAACAACGATATGCTATAAAAATATTATTAAAACTAGCCATTATGAATAGTAATAACCACTTTTTGAAATCCAGTAAATCTTATTTTTCAAAATGAACTTTATTTTTGGATTCGTAGTATCGAATTTAGCCTAAGGTGAAATTTTGGTACATTTCGGATAACTTTCATATTCTGATGAATAGTGAAAATTACTAAATTATAATTAAAAACAACTTTTTTAATCGAAATAATTAATAGTGATAAATCATTAATTTGAGTGGTTTTAAAGTATATTTAGAATATATTTTTACAATTTAATACAATGTTGGTCATTGGATGTAATTTCACATTTAAACTAGACATAAACAAGTGTCAATCTTTTGATAGATATTGTTTCTTAAAAACACGCTATTTGTTTTAACAGCGGGATTTAATTATAAAATTAATTAATGAAACTTATATGTTGGGAATTTTGTAAAATAGACTTCATTTTTGAATTCGGAATATAAAATATAGCTTAGGATGAAATTTTGGCATTGTTCTGAAAAACATCAATTTTTGATGAATAGTGAAACTACTAAGTGGTTGGTTAAAAACTGAATTTTTGCATAAAACTTAATTTTACCGCTTCTGTGAATGGAATTTCGAAAATCCGAGAGACACGGTTAATATCAAGGACTAAAATGTGGTTCAATGAGATGAAAATATTTTTTTGGTGAATAGTAACTTTTTACTTTTTTACCGCGGTTAATAGTAAATAGGGTAACTAAGGGTAAATATGATATTATTATTACCCTAACACATGTCCTAATTCTATTGGACAAGTGTAATTCGACCAAAAACAAACTTAGGAATAAAATATGACCATTTAGGCCCACTTGGATTAGATTAGGACATTTATTATTAATTTATTTAAAGAAAGGTTAAAATAGTTAAAATCAAAGTTTAATAAGTAAATAATTTTTAATATGGGGTTATACATAAGATAAATTCGATTGAAAATATTAATTAGAAATCTAAAAAGATTTCCTACATGATGGTATTTTATTTGTAATTTTTAGACATAAAATAATTTAATTTATTTATGACACAACGATGATGCAGTAATTATCTTATTAATGAAATATTGACATAATTGATGTTATAAACACCAAAATAAATGTAATTTGAGATTTTTTATGAATTACACTAATTTTCTAGGTTACTATGATATAGTAATGTTGATTTAATCAACTTGGTCCGAACATTTAATTCTGTTATGACTTTCACAAAAATCATATATCAAATAGTGTCAAAATTGACACAAAATAGTTTTTAAATCAAATATTATATTATTAATTGTTATTGTATTCCTAAAAATCTAAGGTTCGGCCAAATGACTTAGATAAGGATATATGTATTAATAATATACAATTTGGGGTTCGTTTGGCATGTTATAGTAAGTTTATTAACCATATAGTGAAAGAAAACAAAAAGACACGGTAAAAGTTAAATTATTTAACTTAGAGTTAAATCTAATTGATAAGGTTAAAATAATACCCTAAACTTGTCTAAATCCTATTGGTTGATAGGATTTCGACCCATACCCACTTTATCTTCGAAATAAGACCCTTTGGAACCATTATAAACCGATTTTGACTTTAATATAAAATAATATTTTGAGATATTCCTAAGGTGCCCCTCTCCTCCCTTATAAAAGGACACCTCCTCCCCCTCCTCCTCACACCAATTTGAGCACTCAAGCTCGTCCAACCCCTGCCAAAATCCCTTCTCCACTTCCCTAGAAACATCCTAGAGGTTCTGGTCTTCCTCAAAGACCAATTCTAGTGCCCTAAGAGGAGGTCTCAAAGAGGCACTTCAAAGAAGAGGTAATTACCGTTACCAATTCTTTCATCTTTAATTCTTCTTCCAATTCTTCTTCTTAGGTTGTTTCATTATGAAGTAATAACATCAGTATCACTCATATACTGATATGTTATTATAAGTATGAAACAACCCTATTTCACCATCTATCCATCCTACGGAAAAAGAAATCACCGCGCGTGCGTACGTACGGAATACCGTCTCCACGCCGTGGTGTAATCTATTTTCCACCACCACCTTACATGGATGGGTATAATGGTGTAAAGAATAACTATACATAGTTATTAAAACATCATATTGATTCTGATATATCTTATAATCCACTCCAATTCAATTCAATATTTATAGAAATGATATCATCGCTCGTGCGTACGTACGGACTACCGTCTCCACGACGCGATGAGATTCATTCTCCATGTTAACCATTTAAGAATGATTATAATGTATATATAAGAAATAATAATGAAATATATGACATTATAAAGCTACTGGATTTATGTATATATATACATATGTATGTCATCTACTTACTTCCATTTCAAGACAATAAGGAAAGGAAAACAGCGTTCATGCGTACGTACGGACTACCGTCTCCATGAACGGTGTTTTTCATTTTATTTATCTACCTATTATATATTTATATATACTGAATATATATGATATATAAATCATATTATATATTCTGGAAGTAAGTAAATCATGATATAAGTAATAATGATGTCAAGAACAACAAGTCAAAACACCTACGACAAATGAAACGATTTTACCCAAAACGCTTCTTTAACATGGAGTTTACAAAAGAACAGGAAATATAATGTCATAAGTGAACCATATATGATATCATAACAATGAATATGATTCTTTAATAAGTCAATAACATGATTTAAATCATTATACAGGAGGTTCGGACACTTACAAAGCAAGTCGGACCTAAGGTAAGGGAAAATATCACAATCTCATTTTTATCCGAGATTGTTTATACTTTGGTATTTACTGGGGTGTATTTTATCATCCACATCCATGTTTCATCAATATGTAATATTATTTCCATCCACCTACAATTGTTTAAATCCATTTTTACCCTTCGGTGAGTTTTTAGTAAATGAAATGAAAGGAATCTTTTGATGTTTTTCGTACGAGGTACTTTTTGACTTTTCCGACAAAAGTACGAAGAATGTTTTTTTTAACTTATACGGCACGAACGGATTTATACTGTTTTACAAAGCCTTATTTTCATGAAGCTTCCTCTAAAAGATTTCATGACTATTTTCAATAAAATCTCTTTCTTTTAAAATTGCATGATGTTTTGTGAAAAGAAATTGATTTCGAAGAAGAAAGGATATTTTCCTCAAGAATTCAATTCAAGTGTTTTATCAAAATTATTTTCCATATAAGATAATAAAGGGTTCTGTTTCTATCCATATTTTTACATTGATTTGACTATGTTGTGATGGATTTATGTTTATGAATTCCTTTATCTTATATGAATGGTTTTATGATGTCATGTTGTTTAAGAATCCCATTTTTATTACATGGGTTATGCAATGATGTATGATTTATGATTTTGTGGCACACATAAGAAAGGATTCATTAAGAGATGGGTGGGACCTATATCTCCCTCCAATGCATTGGGTAACGATTTTATATCTCATGAGATAGACATGGCTGGAATGGTAGGTTATACCGGTTCAGTGAAACAGGACTGAAACGAGGATTACTCGATTCAGAAAGGGACTTTGTCCACTAAGATAGTCTTGGAAATGAGTCTTGAATAACAAGAAATGATTATCTATGATTATGTGTGTATGCCACAATGAGTAATGTTTTAAGTTATGATTTCATTTCACTACTATGATTTATCCCATGTTATGAAATTATGCTCTCTTTTGCAGGTTAAGATTTCCAAAAAAAATGTTATGTTCTTATGAAAATTATGTGATTGATATTTCCTTTGTTTACCCTTACTGAGCATTTTAGCTCACCCTTTTATGTTTTCTTTTCCCTAGGATATAAAGAAAGGTTTTAGGTATAAAAAGGAAGATCTTTATGGGAGATGTTGAAGATCTTCCACCACAATTAGAAGTTTACGTTCCGAGTTTCCAAAGACACCAAACTATTACGATCCTTGTGTGTGTGTTTTTGTTATGTACTAAGTATTCCGCAAAAGTAATGTAATGTCAATGTACGACAAGCTTCGGGTCTCTACAAAGATATATCAAAATCCACTAGAGTAAGAAACGAGGAGAAATACTCTTTTGTGTGTGCAACCAAGAGGGAGTAAAGCAAGGAAATAAGAAATTTAGAGGGTCATTTTTTCTTCTTTAATGGGTCGCATGATTTACCCACACAGTCTTCCAAACTGTACGGTAACCATGTGAGCTATAGTACTAGGTACTACCTAAGTATAAGTACTCGTGAGGTATACCACATGGTTTTCACTCATCATGTTCAAGACCATGTGGTAGCTCTCTGCAATTTCAAGAGATGATCCCACACAGACAGGCACCCTACACAAAAAATTTACCAAAACCATGAATAATTTCAAAAATGTGCCACACAATTTGCTGGAAGGTTCCGCATGGTTTACCCCAAACAATACGCCCTTTACCTGCAACCCAAAATAATCCATTTGGCCACCAATGCTCCCAAAAACAAATTGAAAACACCCAAGGCACTCTCTAAGACTTTATATTAACCCAAAAACATCATAAAATAGTGATGGAACTCTTATAATTGAGTTCTGATCTACAATGAAAATATTTGAATAGCCACTAATTGAAAAGTTCAAATTGGGAGTGTTTTTTTAACCTGACTCAAAAAACCAGGACATTACAATCTCCCCACTGTAACATAGCTCATCCTTGAGCTATAAAAAAAAATAGATATGGTATTGAACATATACATCCCATTAGAGATAAACTTGGACTACCCTAATCTCAAGGGTTTAGGTCTACTTACCACAAGGGGGGCTCCACACCTTAGGAATTTCCAAACCCGATATCAACCTACCCAAAAATCAAGTTAAACAAAGGTCCATTGTTCTATTTCCTAGAACCATGGTCATCCTATGATGCATCATCATTCCCACACCTCACTCGGTGGTCCCATGAAATATATTAAACCCATTAAAATTCATCACTACATTAGTAATTTCTTCAAGACCATGTCATACATGGAACCACGAGGCCCTGCATCCCCATGGATGCTCAAATCAATCTCAGTGCCACACACCTCAATCAAGTACCACACCATCATGGTTCCCAAATGCCTCAACCCTATAGTGTTGATCTTACCACCATTATCTGACCCTAGTTCTAGGTACCATTGTCTCTACCATGAGCTCTATGTGCAGCTGAACCTTGGCTACCCTCACCTGGTATCAATCTTGAAATTAACCTAGATGCCCGAGTCTTCTATGTTCCCTGATTTCCATATATCTAAGAAGGCTTCCCACATAACCTATCAAGATTCCTAAAATATCCACATGCTTGTAAATAATTTGGAGGCCACCCATACAGAGTCCAAACATGTCCCATCCAATAGGAACTCGACTCGGCCTCGATTACATCCATCAGATGCATCACTACTGAAATAACCTAAATCCACTTCCTGAATCAAGGAAGACCTATATTCCAGGTTTCCATCAGCTATGAGTAAATGGTTCACTTCCTCCGATAATGAGTGAAACCTAAATATGTTTACCTACACCCAAATAGTGTGTCATAAACCATTCTCTAATTGCCTCACCCTAGAGGTTTCATCTCTCACCATTCCTGGTGAAAAGAGAGAGAACTTAGTAAACAATTCTGGTCTGACCAATTGATACCCTGGATAACTCATACCTAGCTCGACCGTAGTTTCTCATCAAGACACATCCCAAACATCGCAAGATCTGGTGGTAACCCCGGATACACCAGAACCTGAACCTAAGCTTGTCCCTAAACTTGTACCTACTCTGCCTGGCCCTCGTGGGTCTGAACCTGCTTGTTATTTAATGAAACTCTTTCCTCACCATCCTGACACTCCACCGAGCCATCTAGAAGGAAACATCTAAATACCATCATCATGGTTAGACAACAACCATTCAACACAACATCCCGGCCTCCCGGCCTCCTTACCCACCCTCATTAGAGCCATGTATCAATAGTACCATGGCCCTTGAACATCTTGACAACTAACTTTTCCTCCATCCAATGACCAATTCACCCAATCTTGGTGATCCAAATCACCTCAACCAAGTTACCTTCCTTCTCATATAAGAGCCAATCCCATTTCTCAAAGAACATGAAAATTCACATATATATAAATCCTAGCATATCACATTTCATATATCTCAATCAATCATATCATGAAATTTCACATTTTAACATGTAATTTGATATTTATCACTTGGTATAAATACTTTAAAAAGAATAAGTGCATTTATAAAATTGAAATACCCTAAAATGTGCCTTTCAAAACCCAACAGTCAAGTAATCACACCTTACCTCACCGGTCCAAGGTCCAAGATCTCCCTTACCTCAACAGTTCAAGGGTCACACACCAAAACCAATAACATCACATTCCAACTGATCCACCAAGGTGGAGATCATATAAACAATAATATGAGAAAAATAGAATGGAAATTCCCAACCCTAGAAAATGAGTATGCCCCTCATACATGGGGCTACAGGAACCCAATAACGAGTTCTAAAACCAGTTCCAACATAACCTATTCTACAACCTATCATAAAAAAATTAGTAATTACAATAAAATAGGTAAAGAATAAACTCCTATAATACAATTCGTAGTGTCCCCAACCCGATTATCCACCTGAATAGTGTGACCAGGCAGGGTTCCATTGGCCTTAAGTGCACCTCCCTAAACTCTAAAGGCTATCGACTAGAAGAGAGCGTGTAAATAGGTATAGTGGGGAGTCTATACCCTTTGGAAAAAATAATATATTTGTCTAATTAATAATATATAGCATTCAGTAGAAATAAAAGACTCAATAGACTTGAACCAGACCCACCAATGGTGGAATCACAGTCAATAACAAGAAATAGTAGAATAAATTAATAAAAAACTTCAACAAAAGATAAATAAATAGATTAAGACTTGATTCCACATTCATATAGTCAAATACATGGGATGGAACCCCATTCTCCCAGATACTGCTCTCAGCTTCATACCTTGTCTTGGATATCCTCTTCTTAGGGTTTCAAGTTCTCTCTAATGGTAATGGGTTTCTCCTCCTCCTCTGGCTGCTTCATTCTTCCTCTTTCTAGGGTTTCATCACTTAGGAATCCATATCAGATTTGACATCTCCTTCCTCAGGTATTTATATATTCTCGGCAATGATGGGTCCATCTTATGGCTTCTTAGACTTCCTTATTTCCAAGTTCTTTCACTTCTAGTTCTATAAAGTTACATCGATTTCTCACCTTCCACCCCTACTCTGCAGATCTGACCTAAAACATCTTGGTTGGGTGTGTTGTTTCCTAAAATGGGTTTGGGACTGTGGTGGTGGGAGTGAAGAAATGTGGGGTTCTTTTTTGACCTGTTTTCTCCTTTAGGTTCTCTCAATTTGTTTGGGGTTTCTTTTTAGGGTTCCAATTCCCTGTTACTTTCATGGCTTTAGTTCAGATTTCAGATCCATTATTTCTGTTTATTCTTGTTATGGGTTTCTTTCTCTAGATAGTTTATTTTTCATTTGTTAAGTATCTTTTAGGATGGTGTAGTTTTTGGTTTATTATTGGATATGTTTTTTTGGTCTTCTAGTTTTGTTCATGAAGAAATTCTCATTCCCTCAGAACCTTATGCTGCTTTAACCCTGCACAAGCTCTGAGTCCCATTTATTCTCACCAAGTCGGTCAAGAGTGGTGGATCATTGGTGTTTTGGGAGGTGGAATTTGGGTAGTTATTGGTTCTCTAGGGAATGAGCCCCTAGTTTGGTTGTTCAGTGTGTTTTCAGACAACTTTTGTTTTCTTGGCAGTGACGTTGGTTCCGGCGACCGGTTGCCTCGTGCTTTCTAATGCAGTGAGGAACTAGTGATGAAGATGACGTGGTGATTATTTGGTGATGATGAAAAAGAGTACGATGATGATGATGGAAAATTATGTTGATAGATGTTGATGATGACTTTGACTTCGACTGATGCGAGCATATCCTGAAAGCGATCTCCTCGTTTTGTGTGTCTGTATTTTGAATTTGGTTCACCGCTGTTAAATCCCACTGTGTGGTTTTGAATAATGTTTTGGTTATTTCTCACCATAAAAGTGGACTTTTTGAAAATCAAATAAAAAGCTATTTATCTAACACACCACTTGTAGACACTACTAAAACAACATTCTTCATAACAGGTCATATCGATCAAGTACAAAAATGGTGCCCATAGCTAACCATTGTAGATACATATGATATAAAAAATAACCTAATGAAACTAAAAGAAAGCTAAATGAATGAGAAACCCCAACTAGGAATGACCTCAAGGTCCTGTTCCAAAATCTATTCAATCAACTACTATGGTCCTGCTCTTGAGACTGATCCTTTACTTGAATATAAATTCATAAATATATAAGTGTTATGAAGGACCTGTGAAGGGTTTGAGACAAATATCAGTAGGATTCTACCCAAAGGTTCATTCCTAGAATATTTTTTATGTAGGCATGCATAATATAATAAATAAATATGTATGATTCCATAAACAAATAGGGATTCTCTAGTGCTCAACGGCCACCAGGAAGCCATCACCTACCTCAGCCAATGTTGGAATCCTAGAATATAAGAAGGTCTTTAGCCCATGGCCCAAGGAACCCCTAACATCATAAACATAGTGAAGACTCAGATTAAACCTCAATCAAGTAACTTGGAACCTCATACCTCATAACAACTCATGACTCAATAGGTATCGACAACTCTACGGCATGCCTAAGAATTTTGTAACTAGTCCCTCATAACCCTTCTTGAAAACACATGTCAGCCCAAGGCCCGAAAACTAGAGGAAACACAATATATTCCCTCAAATAATATCCTCCATTGGATCAAATCACAATATCTAGAGGAATGATGATGTCCATCCTAAAATATAAATCTAGGCCCACAACCTCAAACACGGTGAGCCTCCACCCCTATCCGATAGCCTCATTACTATCAAACGAAGGCTCCTCACCTTCCACATGGATTTCTACATAATTCACCCCCAAACCATAATCACATAATCTATACTACATGGGGCCTCTTTCCACATGATTTGTCAAAACCACCTCATCAACATAGTCAAACTATGTGCACAAGACTCAATTCGAAAATATTTCTGTCATAGGTGAGTGACAATCACCGAATAAAGTCCCTAAGCCACATCAAAACAGCACCTCGTGCCCCTATGACCTTGTCGCTTCAATATAATGGAAATTCCATCTAGTATCATGGGACATGACCAAATTTATGGCTTCACTACCTCAATATTATTTCCACAACGCCTAATCCTATGGTCAATACAACTCAAGCAATATATATGTATGGCCCAAGCCCAACCTGACGGCCTTGACACCTCAATTCGGCATCAATGATTCCCAATCTCGATGTCCAGGCCATCCCAATAATATCTAGGTCCATTCCCATCACAAAACCTTGGGTCCATCTCATGAAATTCAAGCAATTAAAAATATACAATTTAATAAAAACACCTAAAATAAGAAATTCAATTTAGAGGATTGAATTACACAACTTAAACAATCATAACGATTTTATCTAGAGGTATTGAATGACTCGGAATTTAATTAAAAAATTAAATAAAACAAAATCAATTCATTTTAAATTAATTTGGAGCCCTGACCCAATCATCCCATGGAGTGAAAATCTCTAACCCAGCCTTGCATGAGGGAAAAAGGTAAGGGAATTCCTAATCATATACTATAAGGTGTACGGTTAATTTAATATGAAGCAGCGAGGGTCTCACTAAATTTCCTAAATGTGCACTAATAGTTGTGCCCCTAAAATGTCTATGAAAATAGAAATCAAGATATGAACCACCTACCTTAGACCCATAGACATAGGCTCATCCTATATTGAGCTTTAACTCACAGCGGATTGGAGTATATCTAAGTTTCCATTGAGTACCTTGAAAATAGGGATAAATGGTTCAAACTGATTTAGTGCTCTATGAGGTGAAAAAAAGAGAATAGGAAGTATGGATGTGGAAATCCTTACTAAAATGGTTATATTTCATATGATGGGTCAAATAATAGACGACTGAGTAGAAAGATGGATCAAAATCTATTGGAGGAAGAAAAGAGAAGAAATCCTCAATTGTGCGTGTGGCCAAGAGGGGGGAATGGATGGAAACAATAAATTTAGAGGGAGGAAAAAATTGTCATTTTTCCTTCATTAGTGGGCTACACAGTTTACCTATATGGTTTTCTAAACTATGTGGTAACTGTGTGAGATATAGTGCATAGGTACTTCGAAAGTGGCAGTACTCATCTAGTCTACCACACATTTTTTCCTTACCATGAACAAACTATGTAGAAACTCTCTAAAAATTCTATAGATAACCCATCATGACCATGAAACCTCCTTGTAGGGTTTACCAAAACCATGTGGAAGTTCAAAAATGTGCCACATAGTTAGCTGGATGGTGCTTCACAGTTTACCCTAAACTGTGCACTCTTTACCTACAACCTAAAACATGCCATTTGGCCTATGATGCTCCCAAAACAAATCTAAAAAACCTGAGGCACTCTACAAGATGCTAGAATAACCCAAAATCATCACAAAAAGCTGATGAAACTCTCAGAATTGAGTTCTGATCAATGAAACTAAAATTAGTATATCCACTAATTGAAAAGTTCCTATCGGCAGTGGTTTTTCAACCTAACTAAAAAACTCGGGATGTTACACTCTACATTTGAGGAGGAGAATGCATAGAACCTAAGTATGGTTCTTTATTTTCATTGAGAGAACCAACTTTAAAGAAATATATTGAAGTGTTTGTACAAGATACATGAGGTTCTCTTTTCGGGGCATGTTATTTAAGAACAATGTTTATCCATGGATCGAGCAAAGATCGAAGCAGTTCATGATTGCGAGACAGCGAAGTATTTTTCAAAGGTATGGAGTTTCCGTGGCTTGGTAGGGCACTAAAAGAGGTTTTTAGAAGACATATTTATAATAACAACCCCTTTTACCACCTTGGTACGGAAAGGGAAGCCATTTACCTAGTCTGAGTAGTGCTAGTGGGACTTTGAGGAGTTGAGGTAGAT
Source organism: Viscum album (assembly GCA_963277665.1). NCBI lineage: Eukaryota > Viridiplantae > Streptophyta > Magnoliopsida > Santalales > Viscaceae > Viscum > Viscum album. Next base: position 1,422,269,676 of record OY728156.1, on the reverse strand, counting down.
GTTGATGGGTGTTGCAGTATTGAGACTACAAGAGGAGGGAATAGAGTTTATAGTGTATTATGTTTCCTTAAGATATGGGATCAGTTTCATGTTAATGTAGCAATAGGTAGTTATCACATATGGGTCAGGGTAGTCGAGACCCCATGAGAAGAACTAGTTAACTCACAACCTAGAGATGGAAGTAGTAGTCTTCACCCTAAGGATGTGGAGATACTATATTCTAGGAGAGAGCTTTGTGGTTTACTCAGAACACTAGAGTCTCAAGTAAATCTTCATAAAGAGAGACCTGAACATGAGATATTCATGTTGGTTTGCGTTCCTATAGGAATACGACTTTTAGATAGTATATACTCTAAAAGAGGGGAATGTTGTGGTAGATTCCCTTAGTAAGAAGTCTTAGGCTCGCTTAGTTCATAAAGATTATGAATAGTTATCTTCCCTATAGTTGACCCTAGTGGACCAGAAGGGTACACATTTTCTTTAGTCGATTTTTTCGACTCCTTCGCTTCATGAGCATGTGAGTGAATTCAAGTAGGGATACATCGACTGCGAGGTCTTACGTGGTCAGATATCCACAGGTGACACACCATATGGATATTCTAAAGGAAGGAATCGTGTTATCTTTTTTCTAGTGGTTAAAAGTGGTTCTAGTCACAATATAGGAGGAGTTGATGTTTTAGTTCCACACTTCTCACCTATCTGTACGTCCTGGTGTTGGAAAGATGTATAGAGACCTTCAGTAGCAGTTTTTGTAGTCCATCTTGAGATGAAGCGTAGCTAAGTTCGTCTCTCAGTGCCTCACCTATTAGCTGATGAAGGCTGAGTGCCAAGTTCATACAAATATGTTATATCCCATTTATATCCAATAGTGGAAGTGGGATAGAATATCCAAAGACTTAGTCATAGGGATTCCATGCACAACGAAGGGCCACGACACCATCTGGGTTATAGTTGATCAACTCACAAATTTAGTGCACTTCCTTGTTATCAAGGAGAAGAGTTCGGTGGAGAGTTTAGGGGTAGATGTATGTATGATAGATCATTAACCCTCATGAGGTACCCTTGATGATTGTCTCCAGTCATGACATGTGGTTTACTTCATGATTGTTGAGATGCCTATAGGAGGAATTTGGGGCCTAGGTGTGGATGTGTACAACCATTCATCCCAAGATCAATGGGAAGACCAAGCACACTATCTAGGTTATAGAGGATATGTTGAGGGTTATTGTGTTATAATTCATCAGGAGATGGGCGGATCACCTTCCCTAGGTAGATTTTTTGTAAAACAATAGCTAGAAATCTACTATGAACATGGATGATTTTTAGGCCTTATACGGGAGACCCTGCAGGTCACCCTTGTGTTGTATATAGGTTGGTGAGACATCTCTTGTGGGCCAAGAGTTAGTGTAGGTGATAATTGAGAAATTATAGGTCATCCGAGAGAGGATGAGAATGACCTGGAGTAGACATAAATCTTACATAGGCCACCATCATAGGCCCTTGGAGTTTGAGCAGGGAGACCACGTTTTCTTGTGAGTCTCCCCATGATAAGGATTGCAGAGGTTCGGCTAGGGAGGAATGCTATCCCTAAGGTTAATTGGTCTATTCAAGATTGTTCAAAGAGTTGGAGAGTTTTCATACTAGCTATCTCTACACCCATAGCTGAAGCAAGTGCATGAAGTCTTCCATGTTTTATAGTTGAGAAGATACATGTATGACCAAATGCATGTCATTGACTGGTATGAGCTGGACATGGAGGATAAATCCACCTTTGAGGAGCACCCGATGGAGAGAAAGGATCAGTAATAGAGGACCCTATGTAGATGAACCATCCATTTGGTTCTCATGTTATGGAAACATATAAACATGCTTGATAGTTCATGGGAGCCAGATATCCAAGTGAATGCTTAGTATCCCGAGTTTTTTCCAAATTTGTTTTTATTTTAGGTGATGAAAATATTGGATGGAATGATGTAGAGACATGGATTTTTCCTTGTAAGACTTTGAAATATATATATATATATATATATATATATATTTATAGAGATAGGAATTGAGACGGTGTGTGATTCTGAGGCCCATTGTGCAGGGAATTAATTTTATAAAAATATTAAATATATTTTATATTATTTGTACGTGTTTAGTTAAAGAAAATGGGATAAATCTTAAAAGGTTGATCATATTGGAAATCTGAGACCGCAGTTGGGTCCAGAACATGGTGTTTCCCTAGGCACAACATAAAATGAGTCAGTGTAAGATGTTTTGACCCCCCAATCATTGGAAGTAAATTAAGTGGATTCATTTAATTAAATAAATAAATAAATAAAATTCATTTGACATAAAATGATGTCTATAAATATGTTTTTAAAGGAAATTTTCAAGGTTGGCCTCAAAATTTTTGGAATTCACCAGCAATAGCTCCACCTTGCTCCCTTTGGTAAATCGAGACAAATGATGACAGGATGTCAGATCGGATTGGATCAAGATGCAATGAACACATCAGCTTCTTCCAATAGTTGCGTGGGCACGTTATTCACCAACGATCGATCCAAAATAGAGGTAAGATTTTTCTCTTGGTGTTTTTATGCACTTGGATTCAAATATTGAGTATTTTGTTATTTCTTCTTTGATATGCGTCATGTTATGGCCTTTTCATGATCCCATGTACCGGATTTCATATTATTTAGTCAATGTTATAACCTTGGTGCCTAGTTATTGATCGTCGACCAAGAATGATTGGATAGTGATATTTAAAACTTTTTAAGGTGATTTTTCCCGAAATTATTTTCATTGTTCTCCAGTTAGATACCTATAGTCCTGGATCAACATTTTCAGGTTGTACCTAGATTGATCAGGCCCCCATATTCACAATGTATCTATAATGTGACAACAGTTTGGTGAGTGAAGTATATATATGGAATCATTGTGGTATAGGGATGCTCAATTTGTTGGTTTGAGATATGATATATAAGATATAAGACATAAGACATAATATATAAGATATGATATATAAGATATAAGATATAAGATATGAGATTCGAGATATGAGATATAATATATAAGATACAAGATATGAGATATGAGATATAAATCATGGTTAAAAAATATTATATCAGTCATATATTTTAATCGAGGCATCATTTGGATAAAACATTAGAGAAAACGTGATCTTATAATTGAGATATACATTTTAAGACCGATGTTGGATACCTTTTTTGGACTCATTCCTTGGGTCAATGAAACACCAAATAATAATTAAATTATTATTTTTACAGAATCTCATATCCGACATATCTCCATCATACTGTATCAGAATGATAAATCATCTGTGACATTATCACCCTAAAATATAGGTGGATGTTTCAAGACCAATATCAATTATTTAATTTGGACTCATGGATTGGGCCCATGAGATGCTATTCGAGCATGATGCGGTGAAATGTGAATTTTTTCATTGGATGTCTGATTGATGTAAGTGAATAGAATATCTTGAGCATTTATTCATGTAGAACATGATGGTACCCTATGTTGTAGATTTTGAGATATGATGATGGACATTTTGATCATCATTCACTAAGGAAACACCTGATAATGGAAAAGATCAACATGATCACCTGAGATTTTTGGGGTTACCTCCATCAGGGTTGGGCAGTGGAATTCCGCAAAGGTCTTTTTGAGTTTCCCTATATTAGGAATGGGAAGTGTAGTTCCTCAATATTCTAAGATTACCCTTCAATAGGGCTGGGCATTGGAATTCTCCGATGGTCTTTCTGAGTTAACCTCGAGTAGGGATGGGTAGTGGAGGTCCTTAATGTTTTGGGTTTATGGTCAACCAGGGCTAGATAGTGGAGTTCCCCAATGAACTTACTAGTCTTACCATCTAGTAGGACTAGGGAATTGAGTTCCCTGATGACCTTCCCAAGTGGTACCCTCTTGTAGGACTATGTAGTGGAGTTCCTCGGTGACTATCAGAGTAGGACACTCCTATCATAAAAGGACATGAGATCCTTAAATAGAATTTGTGGCCCCTTGACTATGTAGCACATTGAAAATATGTGGTTCGATGTGGCTTTGGAATCACAAGTAATAGGGACACTTTCCCCACCAGGACACTTTCTTTTGATATGACCTAAAACCATGAGGGTGAGTCACTGCACACCCAAAGCAGATAGTATCATATTGTGGTTATTGAATCCATTAGTCTTGTGTGTTTGGTGAAGATGCATGAGATTCTATGCATCATTGATGGAATTATTTTAGAACTATTGGTGTCTAATCTTCTTGGGCTAAGCTATGAGATGGAGATCCCCTTGCTCTGTCATTTAGGATTTTTTGACTCAGAATATATATATACTCTTTCTTCTGCATTCACACTTTTTATTTGGATAATCTTTTTCTAGGAGAGGAAAAGACACATGGGGTATTCCACATGCTTTCTATTTTGATATTCTAATGGTTGCATGAGTCTACTATCATGATATAGGTGGAGAATGTTCAATAGTTAGTTCATCTACTCACTGTTTTTATTTGCTTATGCTTGGATGATCTTACTTTCACTCTCATGTTGGGTTGTTCCATACTATTTCATTGTACCTTGTTTTATATATTTCTTCCCTCTTTAGTTGTATCTCTTACTTCTACCCCTTCACGCCTTTTGGGGCATTCTACTAGGTTTGTTTATACTCACCCTTATATGGTCTTTTTTTATCTCATGTATCTTACCCAACTTGGTCTATGTCATGAAAGTGTTATTTCAAAATCATTTTCCATCTAATATGAAACCCTTTGATGATGCTTATAATTTAATAATAATATGATCCAAGGATACTAAACTTGATTTTTATTTGAATGGTTTATTTTTGGGAATAAATTATATTTAAGAATCCCATTTCTTTTCTATGAGTTATGTTATTATGAAATATTTATGAAACCAATCTATTTTCATGGTTTTGATATGTTGAATGTTTTATATTTTAGAAGACATATGTTTTATTTTCACTAAATGATGGTTGGTACCTATATCTTCCTCCAATTAATTGGTTAAAGTATTATACCACAAGAGATAGTTATGGGAAACAATCCAAATTTCTTGATCTATTATGGGAAATAAGTTGACATGCTTGATATATTATGATAAATAAGTCTATATACTTGATCCACTATAAGAAACAAGTGTTGATGACTTTTCTAATCATCTTGGTATATATAATTGATTTAATAAATGGTTTTATATACTTTTTATGGTTCCATACACACACACATTTATGACATAAACTTATGTTTCATGATTGAGTAATGAAAATTTCTCATTATTATGATATTTATCTTTCAAAATGATTAATTTTTATTACATAACTCTTGTTTATGATATTTTCATATTGGATATGAACTATGTAAGTTAATGTCATGATCTTATACCCTTATTATTAGATTATTATTTCATCTAATCATCAATTGATATCTCCTATTCTTACCCTTATTGAGAGTCTAATCTCACCCCTTCTTATGTTTCCTTTTCCCCAGCTCCTGAAGAATTATTTTTAATGATTTTTGTTTATAAAGGCTTCATATGTTAGAAGTATAATGGGATATGTTGAAGTCTTAACATAGAATATGATAAATGTGTATAGTGGTAGATGATGTTGATATTTATGAACTAGTTTTTTACAAATCCATGTTGTTATGAGTTTGTCCAAATTATTTGAAACTCTAAACCTAAAAGGTATTTGGGTATTTAAGTGATCCAATTAATAATTTTTGATTTTGTATGTGTTTTAAGGAAACAAAAATCAGTCACATTTATTGGTATATAATATAAAAATGCAATGTTTATGTTTTTAGCACTAGACTTGGGAGTGAAGGTCTCGGGCTGTTACAGTTGGTATCAAAGTAGAGTTTAGATAAATTTGGAGACTAGTATGTTTCATGATAATTTGTATTAAGAGTTATGGATACCATCATGGGTTTATAGTTTTATGTTTGATTAAAATTTCAATGTTTTATACACCCCTTTTTGAGGTTTTAAGTGATGATATTTTATAGTGATTAATAATATTTTGGGAGATGTTTTATTAGGTTGAGGTATATATAACCATTAAGTTTATTATGTGAAAAATTTTATTTGAGTAAGAATGATATTTTAATTTTTTGGAAATTTTTTTAAAGGCATGGATAAAATTTAGGATATATACGATCTTTTATTTTTAGGTAATTATGGTTTATTACATTTTGGGATGCAAAAAGAAGGGTATGAGATAAACTTTGAGGTTAAAACTCTTCTTTAATTTTGAATATATTAAGGTCATTTTTGAGTTTGTTTATCACATTTCTATGAATTTTATAAGGATTGTGTTAACATAGTTTTATAAAATGTACAACCAGCATGTCAGATAATAACATGTCGCATCCAACAAGACCAGGAGGCTAAAACCCACAACCAAAGGGTAATAAGGGTGTATCACCTACCTTCGACCTATGTGATGTCTTAGTTAGTATGAAATTGTTTTTATTTATTTCAGCTGTATGATAGATAAAATTTATGTTCATTTTTGGAACGTATGTTCTATTTTATAGATAACCATGTGATTGAAAGGGATTTGGAGATTATGTGATTAATTTTAATTTGACAAAAGGTTACTATTTTGGGAACCTTATGTGATTGAGGAAAATATAATATTATAGGACTTTTTAAGGGAATAATGGTTGAAGATCTTTTGGAAGAATAAAATATTTTGATATGGCTTTATGGTTATTCATGTTATTTATTAAAATTATTAGTATATCTTGGATATTATGTTGTTAAGTTAATTACATATTTGGAATAAGGCATTAAGAACAATTTATATTACTTTAAGATAAATATTAAACCTATATTTGAATACTATGTGATCAAATTCTTCTAATATTTTTCGTTAAATATTAGTCTAAAATATTTTGATGAATTTTATTGATATTTATCTATTGAAGGATCTAAGTTTAACTTTCAGTATTACAGTTTCATTTGAGATATTAAAGTATTTTTTATTCATTTGATGGGTTTAATAATTTTTGGAGTCATATTATATTATCTTAAACATATCAGTTTTGGTTAAATTATAAATATAAAATTAATAACTAGTTATTATTTTATGGATTATGAGATTAATTAGAAGTTTATTTTAGAACTTTAGGAATGAAAAACTCATCTTAAATACTCATTATTTGAAGAAAAAGATGAGATTGTGGTGGAAATTGATTAAAGGATGAGACTATATTTGTAAAGTAAGAATATTTCCTTACGTTACTATTATGTATGGTAATGAAATGTCTCAAATATAGGGAAATTATATCTAAATAATAATTTTACCTGTAAACATTCTATATAGAGAAATCGATGACATTTTAACCCATCACAGATTTACAGTTTTCTAATGGTTGACTTTTTCATTACCATGTTCTCTATCACTCTATATCTACCATTGGAATTGATGTTTTTCTATGATATCTATATTTTCACTTCCCATCAATTTTTTACCACATTTAAACCTAGTTATGTGTTATTTTAGATGACCTTTGTACATCTCTTTCTCTCTTTTCAAGTGGAAGTTTTATTAACCATTTTTACGATGTGGGATTTCAAAACATGTATTTTAAAAATTTAAATAACTTTTTACTGAGACTAAGTTAAAATTTTTAGGAAATAATATATTAAAGGGGGGAGAATTTAATATCATAATATTTTAAAAAGAACAATTATTTTCAATAGATTATAAAATAAGCAACACTAAGTGTAATCGAACTGAAAAATATTATTATATAACCATTATAATATATTCATTAAATTGGATAGTATGAATAGTGTTAATAATTTTTGAAATATATAATTCATGGTTCTGATAAATATAAATTTAGTAATTAATTCTTGGTAAATAAGCACTCATTTTTTAGTAAATTCATTTTATTCTTCAAAAATATGTTTTCTTCAAAAATGATTTTTTGAGTGAATATTATAATTATTTTTTTGGAAATTTATAAATTTTTTTTGATTAAATATATATCATTTTTAAAAGCATCATATAAAAATTATATTTTGGAGAAATTTTGGAATTTTTTTTGAAAAGATTAATTTTTCATTGAATAATGAAAAATACTGATTTTTAATGAAAACTCTATTTTATTTTATATTATTTACAATTTAAAAATATCCTTTGGATTTGTATTAAAGTTTAATTAATTAATTTTTATTTAAATTAATACAATTATATATTTTTAAATAAATTTTATACATTAATTCAGCATAAAAACATTTTATATTTAAAAATGGAATTTTCATGAAAAACTATTTTTAATCACATTTTGTAGAATTGATTTTAAATTAAATTATTCAACTTCTATGTTTTAAATTTTGAAAAATGGATTCAATATTTGGAATAATTAGGTTTAAATTTATTAAATATATCCCTTTTATTTTTGGTCAATATGAATAGTAACCTTAGTAATTTTTGTTACCACGGTAAAGGGTAAATCATGCAATTAATGTTAAAAATAAAATTATGAGTGTTATAAAATGACCCTAAAACTTGATTTAATTATATTTTATATTTAAATTTAATCCATATTAATCTCAAAATTGGTTATATATCAATTTACGGCCATTTGAAGGATATTATAGCCTTTATAATATTTTATTTGAAGAAAAGTCAAACATGTCAAACTCCTATTTTAAATAACTATAATATTTTTAAAATGGATTTATACAGGGTATATGTTCAAATATAAATCATATTTTGAAATATAAATGGATTTTATTAATCATTGTAATTTATTTCTAAAATTTAGAGGAAGAATAATTAATTTAAATACTTCCAAAATAATGACATAATAATTATTAAATTAATAGAAAAATAAATTATATGATATTAAAAATGTTAAAAGTATTATAATTAGAGATATTTATTATTTTAGAAGATTTTTTTAAAGGAACATAAAATTTTGGGTATGTTTTATAATAACTGGTTCAAATTATAAATTTTATTGTGATATTATTAAAGTCAAAGTAAAGAGTAGTTCTAAAAATTGACATTGTAGATATTTTATGATAATGAATATTTAATTAAATGGTATAAAACTACTAAAATTATTATATTTGTAAAAATGACTAGGATATGATTTATAATATCAAACATGGTCCATATATGGTCTGTTTATACATTTATAGTAATTATCAAACCCTCGGAGAGTAAAAACCTTGTTGTCACGGAAAGTATAAAAAGGGTTAACGAGTGGTTAAAAGAAAATTATTAGGATAAAAACATAGTTAAAACATATCTAATTTTTATTTTATGAGTTTATTTGGACCCATAATCAACTTATATTCAAAATAAATTTATTTGGATTCATTTGGAATTGAATATTTATTTATATTTTTTTAATATTTTGAAAAATTTCAAGAGTTCCCCTCCCCTCTATTATAAAAGGGTACCTATTCCTCTCATTAATTCACTTTTAAAAACCCATTATTTAGATATGAACTACAAAAAAACTTCCTAAAATATATAAACTCATTATAGTGTCTTTACACTGGGCAGAATACTAACATTAGAGGTCTTTAAGATGTTAATTTAATGAGGTTTTCCAAAGGGGATGTATTATTTTCAATTGCATGTTTCAGTTTTGTATTTTCTCCATCCTCCTTCAAATATTCTTAAAAAATGATAAAATAATAACACCAGTATCCTCCATATACTTATATGCCATTATTTTAATGGAATAACCTATATCCATCATCATCATCAATCAAATGAGAAATGAATTCATCGTTCATGCGTACAATGAACTATCACATCATAAAAAAATGTCATTTTTTTCATAACCATCACTAATTAATGGTTATAATGATAAATTTAAAATGTTTATATTATATTAATTAAATATTTATCATTCTAAAAAGATAATATATCATTTAACTTCTTACCACTCCATGCACTAAAAAATGATAACGACGTTTGTTTGTAGGTGTAGACTACCACCTCCACGAAGCATTATGATTTCTTTTTAATAACCACATCACATGGATGATATAAATAAGAATATTTTAATAATTAATATGATATATATGATATGGTAAGGATTGTTTAAAGTTAAAATATTACATACTTTCTTTCCATACCAATCGTTGAAAAATCGAAACGTTACACATGCGTACGTATGCCCTACAATCTCTATGATTGTAACATAGTACATTTTTCATAACAATATTTAAGGGTTGGATTTAAAATTACAATTAATTTATAAAAATGATAATTATGGAGATGATATAATAATGACCACTTTGACTGTAGTAAACCTACCGAAGTCATTTTGGACTTATATACCAAATATCGTTAAAACATCTGATGTGAACATAAATGATTGAGTAATTGTCATAACATGGTAATAAGTGAGATAAAATGAATAATAATATTTAAAAGGGTTCTTAATAAAGATAATAATTAACATAAGTTTACTATTTATGTAGATAAATAAGATATATGTGATGAGTCTGACTCAAGGTAAGGGAATTTCATGTCACTTTTATTTCTATGGGACACATGCCTTATACACTACTTGTTTATTTTATGTGGTGTATATACTGCATATAAATTTCTTTTATGATTCTTATCATGAAAATTATTGGATGAAAATATACATATAATGGTATTTTTTCATGATTCTTATGGTTCAAAAGTTACCAAAGTGGTAAGGGTTTATTTCAAAATCTCATCATTATTCAAGATTGTTTTGGTTTCAGTATCCACTGGGGAATATTATTCTTCAATGTACATGTTCTCTAAAAATGTTCTCAAAAAAGTTTTTTAATATTATCTTATAGTTTTTTAAAATAATTGTTTCACCCATGATTGAATATTTACAAAATTATTAGAAAGGAATATTTTTTTTTGTTTTCCAAATGATGTACTTTGTAAATTTTATACGAAAAATATAGAAGAAATGTTTTTTACTTATATTATATGAGAATATTTTCCCTCTTTTATGAAACCTCAATTATTTTAATCTTACTTAGAAATTTTATTTTCAAATAAAATAATTTCATTTATAACTGCATAACTTTTTAAAAATAGAGGTGAATTTAAAATGGAAAAGTTATTTTACTCAAGAATTTTTCTAGCTGGTCTTTCAAAATCATATTCCATCTAAGATGAAATAATTTGATGTTACTTATAATTTAATGGGGATATGATCTAAGGATACCATCCTTTATTTATCAGGATTTTTTAGGTTTATGATGGAATAATTTTTTTGAATCCCATTTCTTTTCCATGAGACGTGTTATGATGAAAGGTTTATAAAACCCATTAATTTTCATTGGTTCTGATATGATGAATGTTTTATATTATGGAATAAATATGTATGATTTTATTATGTTATCGTTGAGACCTATATATCCATAAAATGAATTGGGTAAATTACTATATCTCATGATATAGTTATGGGAAACAAGCCAATGTGCTTGATATGTTATAGAAAATTAGTTTATGTTCTTGTTCTATTATGAGAAACAAGTCAATATACTTGATCCACTATAGGAAATAGGTTTCAATTCATGATTTTATAGTCTTAGTAGTTATCTTTGACTTATTAAATATTTTCTATACTTATTATGGTGTCACACACACACACACACACGAATTTATGACATGAACTTATGGGTCATGATTGACTTATGTGGATTTCTCATTCTTATGATTGTTGTATTTTCAAATGCTAAAGTTTTATTCCATAACTCATGTTTATGTGTTTTTTCATATTAGTTATGAAATTTTAAAGTTATTTCCATGATATTATACTATAATTATCAACTTATTCTTTCATTTGATCATCAATTTATATCTCTCATGCATACCCTTAAGGAAAATATGAGCTCACCCTTTCTTATGTTTCCTTTTCCCCAAGTCATGAAGAATGATGTTATATGATTTTAATTTATAAAATATTCAAATGTGAGGAATATTATGGGAGATTTTGAATAATTAACATGGAATATTAAAACTGGGTATTATATGAGGTGATGTTGATCTTTATGAGCTAATTGTATGTGGACACAAGTTACTATGATTTTGTCTTAATTATCTAAATCCATAAACCTAAAAGGTCCTTGGGTATGTATTTAATCCAATAATTAATATTTATATTGAAATTTTTAGAAGGTAAAAATAAATGGTTCACATTTTTTGGTATAAAATCCACAAATTTAAAGTTTACATTTTTATCATCGGACTCGGGAGCACAGGTTTCAAGCTGTTACATACATGAACTATGAAATATATTACTTAAATATGATGGTTATAACATAACCATTAAATAGGTGGGTAAAAATAATATTATCCACATTATTATATATATAAGGGTCCAAATCAATAAAAATTTATTGATTTATTCTTAGAAAAAAAGCACACAATTTTCAGTAATTCCATTTTATGATTAAGAAATATGTTTTCTTCAGAAATATTTTTTTTATTTTTTCACATGGATAATATAACTAAATTCTTATAACATTAGAAAATGTATTTGATAAAATTAAATTAATATTTTAAATTGGTATATAAAAATTATCTCAGGAATAATTTTTGGGATTTTTTTAAAAGTTTAACTTTTCAACGAATAGTGAAAAATATAGATTTTTTTTTAAAAAATATTTTTAAATTCACAATGTATTTATATTTTTAATAATTTCAAAATAATATTTAACTAAAACCAAAATTCATATAGTTAATGTAATATCATCTTATTCTTGAAAAATTAATTCCTTGAAATACTGTTTTCCAACTTGTTTTGCAAGTTTATTTTTAAATAAAATTCTAAATATTTTTTGAATTTTATTTTATAAAATGGATTAAAATACTGGAATAAAAATAATACATATTAGGTAATAAGTTCAAATTAATTTTTGGTAATAATTAATAGTAAAAGTAGTAAAAATATGTTCCCATTGTTAAGGGTAAAACATGTTTATCTAGGGTTAAACTAAACATATAAAGGTTATAATGACCTAAAAAATCTTTTATAATTTATATTTTATGGAAATATTTTGATCATATCCCATATAAGTTATATAAATATCCTATTTTGGATTAATATGACCATGATTATGACCTTTATAATAATTTAAGTAAAGAAAATGACAAATGTCACTCTAATACTTTTAAAAATATCTTATAGGTTTACATGATGAAAAAAATGATGCATGTTCAATTATAAATATTAATTTTAATGATAAATAATTTTAATATATTATGGTAATTTATTTATAAATTTTAGTGATGAAATAGTTGCCTTAAATGCATACGCAACATCGATGAAATAATTATTTAATTCATAAGAAAATAAAATAAATTATTTTAAAAATATTAAAAGTAATATAATATGAATAATTTTTTTTATTCCAATTTTTTTTATAATAATTTTTTTATAGAATTGGTAATGGTATATATTTGAATTATATTTTTGTTTTCATGTCATTAATGTCAAATTAAATGAATAATGTCAAAAATGACATTGATGATATTTTATGATAATTAATATTTTATAAAATGATTTAAGTTTTCCACAAATAATTTAAGAGGAAAATTATAAGGATAGATGGTATAAAATTTCATCCTTTTACATTTATCATACAATTTTTATCTTATAAGTAAAATTATAACTCTATTAGTTTGAAAACATTGTTAACACGATTAATGTTAAAACAGGGTTTTTCATATAACATGCATTTGTGATAAAATTAATTATACAAAAAAATATTATTTTTATTTTATAAATTATATTTTAAATCTAAGATCAATTTGTAAAAATTATTTAATAAGGATCATTTTATTTATCCTTAAAGGATAAATTATCTTGGTAAAAATATTTGTTACTCAGGTGTAAAAAAATGGTAAAAGTGGGTAACCATAAATTTTAGGGGAATAACATGCTTAAAACAATTTTTTATTGAGTAGGGTTTTATAAACGTTATATTACCTTAAATATATTATTTATCAATTTTTGAGGCATTTGGATTGACAATGACTTCCCATTATTAAATAGCTCTAGATATTTATCAAAATTCCACTCATTCTAATTTATAAAAGGAACCCCATATCCTATCTTATACAAACTTAAATAACCATTTTTATTGAAAAATACCTATCCAAATAAATTATTTACATACCTAACCATTTCATATAATAATTTTTTAATTATAAAACCAACCTAGGTAATCTTTTGGTGTAAAACTTAAGAGGTTTTCCGAAGAAGAGGTATAGTTATTAATCAATAATTTATGTTTTCTTTCTTCTTCCACCTCCTTAAAATATTATTAAACTATGATGATATAATAACATAAGTATCTCCCATATATAGATATTTTATTATGTTAATGTAATACCCTATATCCATCTCCACTTCCATTAAATATGAAATGAAATCGTCATTCGTGTGTATGTCGAACTACCGCCCCACGAACTGATTTAATTTGTTTTCCATCACCTCCTCTTAAAAATGTTTTTAATATGGAATTAATATATACATATGATTTTAATTTCATATTTATAATTCTTAAAAAATGTTATATAAATTACTTTCTTACCTTTCTATTCACTGAAAAATGATAATGTTGTTTGTCCGTACGTGTCGACTTCCACCTCCATGAAACAACGTGATTCATTTTTCATCACCACATAACTTGGATGATATATATAAGTATATTAAAAGAAAAAATATATGATATTTATAATATAATTATAATACTTTAAGTTAAAATAATACATACCTTCTTTCTATAACAGTCAATGAGAAATGGAAATGTTACTCATGCATACATACGACTTATTGTCTCCATTATTGCAACATAGTTCATTTTTGATAACCATATTTCATGGTTGGTTAAAAAATAATTATTATTTTATAAAAATTATATTTATTTCATTATTATTATTTTTTATATTTTTTAATAATTACCACTTTGACCATTGTAAAATCTACTAAAATCATTACGGACAAATGAACCGAATATTGCCAAAATGTCAAACATGAACTTAATTAAAAAAGTTATTAAATATAAAATGGTAATATATAAAATAAAAGGAATAATAGACTTGAAAATTTTTATAAATAAATTTAATTATTAACATATGTTTATTATTTAGAAAGATAAATAACATACACGATGATTCAGAACTGAGGTAAGTGATTGTCTCTTAATTTCCTTTCAATGAGGCACATTTTAATGTTATGCACCAATTTATTTAATATGGTGTATATAATTCATATTTAAAAGTTATATCATGAATCCTTAATTATTTATGTTATTTTAAGTTTCAATTCAAATTATTACATCCAAGTAGATTTGAATTAAAATTTACTTAGAGGCAAGGGGTTTCATAATTTCATTTCTTTTCATTGAGTTATATTACTTCTTCATTGTCTTTGATATTCAAATATTATATGTGTAATGTTTTTTTTTTATTATTTTATGTTTTATTTGTACTTGTTTTAATTATATTTACTGTAATTCCCTAACTATAATTACCCATACTCAGTGCATTATTACATAACATTGGCATGATCACAAGGGAGAAAATCCCAAAAGACCAATCAATTTAGAAGCCTTGGAAGTCCTAGATACATACATAAGTTTCACATTAAATTATGAAATCAAAAAACATTGTGTTTTCTTTGAACACGTTCATATCCCTTATAATATCCCTATAGGCCAGTCATAATATACTTCTTTGCATCCTGGGAAAAATAAAACATAGAAAGGGGTGAGATCAGATGCTCAATAAGGATAACAATATCGAGGAAACTATCATAAATAAACATAAACATTTAAGGAATTGTATAAAACTAAAACAAAATACTTCTAAACATAAACTTAAGAATAATATGGAAAATATAAATCAAATATTTCCATTTACTTATTCATATGGATATTCTACTAGTCGAATAATCACATATAATATCAATAGCTAATTTCATAATGACGTAATGCATAATGCCAGACATAATAACCACATAGTCAAGGCCTTGTTCCAATACTACCAATAAGATTTTATCAAGGCCTTATGCCAAGAAATTAGTTTGTCTCATTAGACCTACTGATGCATCGAGGAGCTATAGCAGGCTCCACCCGTCACTTACTAAGTCCAATGCATTTCTCATATGA
Source organism: Viscum album (assembly GCA_963277665.1). Taxonomy (NCBI): domain Eukaryota; kingdom Viridiplantae; phylum Streptophyta; class Magnoliopsida; order Santalales; family Viscaceae; genus Viscum; species Viscum album. The sequence continues at coordinate 1,422,253,493 of OY728156.1, read as the reverse complement.
AAAGGTTGAAACCTAATATAAACATTCATATTTAAACGAGCATACAAAATGTCAATACTATAACCATAAACCATGAATGGTATAAAAATATCACATCCATAGTCAAAAATATCAAAAAACCTTCAATATAATATGGAATATTGTATCGTAATAAATCAACTTCAAATAAACGTAAAATCCAGTGAAGGATGTTGATATAGATGAAATCAATCCAAAAACTATTTGAGTGAGATATTTCATTCTAAATTGAAATCATTAAAAATTATAGGAATTTTTTTTTTGAAAATATTATTATAATAATGTAAGAGAAGATTCGAAGGTGTCATAATGGTAGAAAATAGATGCACTCACCGTATAAGTTAAAAAAAATATTCTTTCCTTAATTTTTCGAAAAGGTCTTAAAGTACATTGTTTGGAAAGAGATGCAAAGATTCATTTATAAAAATTAAAACAAGGGTATAAATGAATTTAACCCATATTATAGTAAATAGTAAATTTTTTTGGAAATACATTTTTAAGAAACATAGAAGTGGATGATAAAGAGGTCCTAGTAGATACTTTCGTATTAACAACCTCAGATAATAAAGAGATTGTAAAATTAACACTTACCTTGTAATTTTCCATAGTTCATGGTACTTTAACCTCCTGTATAATAGTGAAATCATTGTTATTAAATTATAAAAGAACTACATACATAAATATGATATCATATATGATCTTCTAATATTTATTTTTTAATGATATTTCAGTAGTATCATTGTTTCGGGTGTTAACTATTTCATTTTCCTTTATATGTTTTTTTAAGTAAGTTTTGTTTGTTCTGGATAGGATGTATTTGATTCATATCCAAAATTATATTATGTTCTTAAACATTATTTTTAGTCATAAAATAAAAATTATTCTTCAATGGTTATAATGGGGGATGAAATTTCATCGCCTCGTGGAGACGGTAAGCCGTACGTACACACGAGCTACAATATCATTCCATTGATGGTGAAATTGTATGTAATTGGATGGTATATTATATATACCGAATCATTAACTTGTTATATTTATTATTTTCATCAATTTTACTCATTGTTATATCCATCCAAATAATGAAGTGTTGAATAACAAACAACACCACGCCATGGAGACGGTAAGCCGTATGTACACACATATGGTGACTTTGTCCTTCATAGGATGGATAGAATAATGAATATGGTTGTAAAATATTTATAATAACATCACAGTATTCAAAAGGTACTGGATTTATTATTTTGGTATGGAAACAACAAAGAAATAGGAAGTGTGAGAAGAAATAACTTAGAAAGAGGTGATGAAATAATTATCTCTTCTTCAGGTTATTCCTTTTGTTTTGAAAAAGGGCTCTTTAGGTTGGAATTATGATCAATTTAAGGCCTCTAGGTTAAAGTGAGGGTAGTTTTAAAGATATTTGATCATGTGTTGGCAGATTTAAATGGATTTGGAGGTGTGAAATTAAAAGAAGGGGAGGTACCCATTTATAAGAGAGGTGAGGGTCACTTTAGGAAAACCTTGAAATATTATTTTTTTATAAAATAATTTTCAGTTTATAATGGATTAAAATGAATTTATTTCGAGTCTAATGTGGGTATGGGTTGAAAAAATCTCATAAAAAAGGTTTTATAGAAGTTTAGGTCACCATATTAACCTTATCTTTTAGATTTAAATCTTAGTTAAACAGTTTATCTTTTACAATGTCTTCTTGTATTTTTATATTAAATGGTTAATAAACTTAATATAAAATTTCAAGGTAACCCCAAGTGGTTCATTAAAGACATATATATCATTTTATAAGTCCTTTGGCCGAAATATATATTTTTAGGAATATTATATCATTTAATAATATAGTATTTGTTTTAAAAACTCATTTATGTCAATTTTGACACTATTTAGTATTTGGTCTTTATGAAAGTCAATAAAACATGATTAATTTGAAAAAAAAATTAAATCAATCCTAACATTTCATATTAATATATAATATTAGTGGAATGCATAAAAAGTGTCAATTTACATTTATTTGGATATTTATAATATCAATTATTTTAATCTTTCATAATTAAGGTAATTACGACATCATTATTGTGTCATAAATAAATTTAATTATTTATTACTAAAAATTATAAATAAAATACCGTGATGTAGGAAATATTTTTATATTTCTAGTTAATATTTATAGTCAAATTTATCTTATGTATAACCCGATAGTAAAAATGGTTTAGTTATTGAAATTTGAATCTAACACTTTTAACTATTCTTTAAATAAAATAATAATAAATGTTCTAATCTAATCCAAGTAGATAAAAAGGGATAATATTTTATTCCTATGGTTTATTTTTGTTGAAATAAACTTATAAAATAGAATTATGACATAGGTTAGGGTAATTATACTATCATTTTCACCTTTAAATACCATATTTACTTTTAATTATGGTAAATAAAATTCAAAAGTTACTATTCATAAAAAATTATTTTCATCTTATTCAACCAAATTTTACTTACTAATGTCAGCCGTGTCTCTAGGACTTTTTAAATTCAATTCAGAGAAGCAGTAAAATTATGTTTTATGCAAATTTGAAAATGTGCCTAGAAGGTGGGTAAAAGACGTTAAAAAGTTCAATAAAATTTTATATATCTAATATTATTATAAAATGACTTCAATGAATTACATTCAGATAATATAGGTATTATGTATCTATTTTTTACTTTAATTTAAATTTAAATAAAAATAATTATTATTTAAATAAAAGTTGGTTTTAAACAATAACGCTATGTTTTTCACTATTCATCAAAAAATTGAAAGTTTTCAGAAAAATAACAAAAACTCACCCTAAGATAATTTTTATATTTTGAATCATAAAATGATGTATATTTTAGAAAATTCATAACATAGAATATGAATTAATTAATTTAAAATTAATTCATGTTGTCAAAACCAGAAAGTTGATTTTTGAGAAGTAAAAACTATAAAAAGATTTAGATGTGTTTATGTACAATTTAAAAGTGAAATTACTTCCAATGACCAAAATTGGATTAAATGATAAAAATATGATATAATTATACTTTAAAACCACTCAAATTTATAATTTAACACTATAAATTATTTTGATTTAAAAAGTTATTTTCAATTAAAATTTATTATCTTTCACTATTTATCAAAATATGAAAGTTATCAGAATAACACCAAAAATTTAGCCAAACTAAATTTGTCTATACCTATTCTAAATAACAATTTAATTTCATCAAATTGAATATATAATATTTTCAAATATTGGATTTAAAAAATATTCTCCATTAAAAGGTGGAAAAACTGTATTTTTGAAAAATACTTCATTTATCTAAAAAATTGAATTGGTCCTTATATTATGTCTAAGAAACAAAAAATTTGAATGTTAAAATTATATGGGATATATATAAATTTCAAAATGTTGTTATAATATTCATAACCTCTTTTTCAAAGGTTAGTTTGATAGGTCGTGGTGCTCTTCAACTTGGTGTTGCATACATCACACGCTATTATATTATTCATAGCGAAATGTACCCTGGAAGATTGGGGTGTTACATTATTCTAACCTTCAATAAATTGTGTCCTCATAATTTGAAATTTTTCTTCGAAAATTAAATGTTAAAAAAATAGAAAATACCTCTGTGGAAAATCAACATCGGAAATATTTTTAATAAAATTTAGTCTTAATTAGAGGGAAAGGGAAATGAAAAAGTCACCACCAAATTAGGATTTTGAATAGGATAACATTGATGTAAATTATAATTGGAGGAAATTGTAAATATTTAAAGGGACTTATTGAGGTCATCAATCACAAACAAGTGAATATAAAATTGAGGGCCTCAAAGCCAAAAATCTATGATGATTTAAAATATCATTAGTTCAAAAAAACATAAGGTATTAGGATAACACATTTTTGGTTTTAAGATATTTTCCCAAAATTTTAATATAAGAAAAATAATAATACTTGACATGTAGAGTTCTATCCTACCACAAACTCATCTTTGACTTCAAACAACAGTAGAACTCAAAAACAGTTTATTTATCCTAGTCATATAAGGTTCCAAAAAAATGAATTTATAATTCATATGTCATACCATTTAAAAAAAACTACATTATAAAAAACAAGGACATCACATAGTCCAGTGGTAGTTGATGCACCCTTGTTGCCCTTCAGTTGTGGGTTTAAGTCTCGTGGCCTTGCCAGACGTGGCGAGTTCTCACCTGACTTTCAGATTGCCCTTTTTTTATCAATCCAGAAATAATATTATGAAATATTTTAACCTTAAACAATAGTATCCAATATCCAAATTAATCCATTCCAACCTTTATAGTTATCCAAAATACTTATGTCCAAACTCTCTCTAAAAGGTCTTTAAATTTCAAAATCAATTGTAACATCAGATTCCCCAAACAACGCAATGTTTTTATTATTTTCACATACTGAGAATATGATTACCTTCGTCATATTAAAACCTTAATGAAAACAAAAATTACTACAGTACAATCCTTATATATATCACTTTCTTATTTTAACCAGAATATAATTCTTTAATCCAAAAACACAAATACATTAATTATTCCACTTCAGTTATAGTAAAAACATAAGCTTGTTCTTTCTCCCTTGTCCTTTTTTAGGTATGTTTCCTTGGTTCTTAGGACTTTCATTTGCATAATTCCACATTTATATACAATTTTAGCATCCAACATTGATAACCTCTTTCTTTCCCTTGCAATCACGAGCTTGATGACCTTTTTCTCTAAATTTATAGCAAACTCCCATTCCTTTTAGGCAAGTACTGGGGTGTTTCTTCCCTCAATTATCACACAAGGGAAAATACTTATTTCTCTTTCTCCCATTATCTATCTCTTTCTCCACCATTCTATTATTCTCTTGATTTACATTAATGTCAAAAGACTTAGAGAATTCATTTTCTATCTTGATAGCACATGATACTATATCTTCGTAGTATGAGAAGGATTGTGAGACTAATTATCGATAGAGAAAAGGTTTTAACCTATAAAAGAATCAATAAAACTTACTTCTTGGGTTATGTATATAATCTACATAATGCCTTGCTAACCTTATAAAGTTAGCCTCATACTTTGCGAAATTCTCATCCTCCTTTTTCCTCAGACTCATAAATTACCATTCCATATCCGCTAGATGGTCATGATGAAAGTATTTTTCTAATAAAATCTCATTAAACTCCCTTCATTCCATATTATATACTTATTCATAATCTTTTATATTTTGAATTAATGACCACCATTGATATGTATCTCATATGAGGTGATAAAATTCCATGATAAATTTTCCCCTTTCACTACTCGCCAAATAAAGAAATATTTTATCTAAGGAACTTATCCATTACTCAGATTCAAATGGATTTTTAGGCCCATTGAATGTTGGTGGTTTTTGCCTCATGAAGAGGTCTAACATTGATCCTTTGTGTTGTGGATCAGGGTGCTCCATAAGACTAAGGCTATTTTTCATAACCTGATTGAGTTGTCCCAGTATGGTTATTTGCTGATTAGCACTAGTTGTATCACCAACACCACTATAATTATCCTAATTTTGAGTCCAATCCCTATATGGATTGCGTGCATTGATACAATTTCCATTCCTTCCACTAGGAGCCGTTTTTAAACAATGGCATGCACTAGATCAATTTATGAATTACAATACATAATTCCAAACTAGTAAAATACCTAACATAAATTGAACAATTTATGCATATAATCTATAATAAAAAACGTTTTCTTTGAGGAAGTATTTACTCATAAATCCTTCATAATTTTTTTATAAAAAAAGTTGAATTATCCTAATCATATCCCCCAGGAGTGTCGTAACCAAGAGTACGGAAAGGCCCGTTGTCGTATACCAGGATACCTCGGGTCAAGGCCAAAACTCTTTGTCAAAGTTTTCACTTCTAGGTGCATCTATTTCCGAGCCACCTCTACTAGATCGTATCCAGAAAGTGAATTATTTCTTAAAAAAATTACAAAATCTACACATTACCAAAATTCTAAAAATCTCTTATATACTAATCCTCAATGTTTATCTTAGGGTAATGCTCTCTAATAAGAGTTTTTCTAAATCTAGTTTCCAAGGTTTGTACTAAACATCCTCTGATACCAACTGTAATGCCCTGACCCTAGTTACTTATAGTCGATGCATTGTTAAATAACATTGGCATGATCACAAGAGATCAAATTCCGAAATACCGATTAGTTTAATAGGCTTGGAAGTACTAGATACATACATATGTTTCACATAACATTATGAAATGAAAAACTACAACATTTTGTCTCCTTTGAACACATTCATATCCCTTAGACATTCCCTACAAGTCAGTCATAATATACTACATCACATCCTAGGAAAAATAAAACATTGAAAGGGGTGAGCTCAGATGATTAGTAAGGATAACAATATAGTGGAAATTATCATAAATAAACATAAACATTTAAGGCAATGTATAAGACTAAAACACAATACTTTTAACCATAAATTTCTACATAATATGGTAAAGATAAATAAAATAATTCCATTTACTTATTCACATTGATATTCTATTATTCAAATAATCACAAGTAATATCAATAGCTAATTTCATAATGATGGAATGCATAATGCTGGACATCATAACCACATAGTCTAGGCCTTGTTCAAAGACTAAAAATAAGATATTTTCAAGGCCTTGTGCCAAGACCCTAATTTTTCTTATGAGACCTACTGATGCATCGAGGAGTATAGCGGGCTCCACCCATCACTTACAAAGTCCCATGCATTCCTCATATAAAAATGATGAAACATAATATAAACATTTGAATTAAAACTAGTATATGAAATATCAATACTTTAACCATAAACCAAGAATGGTATAAAAATAGTACCTCTATAGTCAAACATATCACAAAAACTTCAATATAATATGGAAGGTTGTATCATAATAAATCAACTTCAAACAAACATAAAATCCAATGAAGGATGTTGACATAAATGAAATCAATCAAAAAATTATTTAAGTGAAATATTAATTTCTACATTGAAATCATTAAAAAGTAAAGAAAAAATTGATTTTTAAAATATTCTTATAATCTTATAACGGAAGATTTGAATTTTTTATAATGGTAGTAAATAGCTGCACCTGCCGTATAAGTTAAAAAACATTTTTTCCTTAATTTGTCAAAAAGGTTATAAAGTACCTCATTTGGAAAGAGACAGAAAGATTCTTTTATAAAAAGTCAAGAAAGGGTACAAATGACCTTAACCCATAGTCTAGTAAATAAAAAAATGTTTTTAAATACATTTTTAAGAAACACAGATGTTGATGATAAAGAGGTCCCAGTAGATAATTATGTATTAACAATCTTATATAATAAAGAGATTGTAAAATTAACCCTTACTTTGTACTTTTCCTCAGTCGAGGGTACTTTATACTTATGTATAATGGTGAAATAATTTTTATTAAATTATACAAGAACTATATACATAAATATGATATCATATATGATCTTCTAATATTTCCTTGTTAATGATATTTTAGTAGTATCATTGTTTTGTTTGTTAACTGTTTTGCTTTCCCTTATATGTTTTGTTATGTAAGTTTTATTTGTTATGGATAAGATGTATTTTATTAATATCCATAATTATATTAAGTGATTAAATATTATTTTTAATCATAAAATTAAAAGTATTCTTCAATGGATAGGATGGGGAATGAAATCTCATCGCATCGTGGAGACGGTAAGCCGTACATACACACGAGCGACAATATCATTAAATTGATGGTGAAATCATAAGTAATTGAGGGTATATTATATATAAATAATCATTAACATGTTATATTTATTATTTTAATCAATTATACTCATTATTATACCCATTAAAATAATGAAATGTTGAATAACAAACTACACCACGACGTGAAGACGATAAGCTGTACATACGCACGTATGGTGAATTGGTCACTCATAGGATGGATAAAATAATCAATATGGTGGTACCATATTTATAATAAAATCACAGTATTTATAAGGTAATAAAGTTATTATTTTGGTATAGAAACAACAAAGAAATAGGAAGTGGAATAAGAAAAAAACTTTGAAAGAGGTGACGAAATAATTACATTTTCTTCGGGTTCTTCCTTTTACTTTGAACAAAAGGGGTCCTTAGGTTGTATTTATGATCAAATTAAGGCTTCTAGGTTGAGGTGAGGGTATTTGGGAGGATATTTTATTAGGGTTTGTCCAAGCCAAAAGAATTTGGAGGTGTGAAATTTAGAGAAGAGGAAGTTACCTTTTATAAAAGAGGTGAGGGTCACTTTAGGGAAATCCTAAAATTTTATTTTATTATAAAATAATTTTCGATTTTAATGGTCCTAAATGGATTCATTTTGAGGGTATGGTGGTGATGGGTCGAAAACCTCTCAACCAATAGGTTTTAGAAAAGTTTAGGTCACCATATCAACCTTATCTTTTAGATTTAAATCTTAGTTAAATAGTTTAACTTTTACAATATCTACTTGTATTTTTATATTATATGGTTAATAAACTTACTATAAAATGAAACGATAACCCCAAGTGGTTCATTGATGAAATATCTATCCTTATATAAGTCATTTCGATGAACTTTATATTTTTAGGAATATTATATCATTTAATAATATAGTATTAGTTTTAAAAACTCATTTATGTCAATTTTGATATTATTTAGTATTTAGTATTTTTGAAAGTCAAAAAAACATTATTAATTAGAAAAAATACATTAAATAAATTATAAAATGTCATATTAATATATAAAATTTGTTTAATGCATAAAAAGTCTCAATTTATATTTATTTGGATATTTATAATATAAATTATTTTAATATTTTATAATTAAGGTAATTGATGCATCATCATTGTGTCATAAATAAATTTAATTATTTAATGTCTAAAAATTATAAATAAAATACCATGATGTAAGAAATATCATTATATTTCTACTTAATATTTATATTCTAATTTATCTTATGTATAACCCTTTATTAAAAATGGTTAAGTTATTAAAATTTGAATTTAACACTTTAAACTCTTCTTTAAATAAAGTAATAATAATTGTCCTAATCTAATATAATTAGATAAAAAAGGATCATATTATATTCCTAAGGTTGATTTTGGTCGAAATAAACTTATCCAATAGAATTAGGACATGTGTTAAGGTAATTATAATATCATTTTACCTTTAATTACCCTGTTTACTTTCAACCACGGTAAATAAAATTCAAAAGTTACTATTCATAAAAATTATTTTATCTTATTGAACCAAATTTTACTTAATGATGTCAATCATGTCTCTTATATTTTTTAAATCCAATCCACAGATGCAATAAAATTACTTTTTATGAAAATTTTCAAATGTGCCTAGAAGGTGGGTAAAAGACGTTAAAAAGTTCAATAAAATTTTATATATCTAATATTATTATAAAATGTATCCAATAAATTACATTGAAATAATAAAGTTATTATGTATCTATTTTTACTTTAAAATAAATTTAAATAAAACTAATAATTATATAAATAAAAGTTAGTTTTAAACAGTAACACAATGTTTTTCACTATTCATCAAAAATTGAAAGTTTTCAGAAAAAAAAATGAAAAATTCACCCTAATATAGTTTTGATATTTTTAGTCAAAAAATGATTTATATTTTACCAAATTCAAAACCTAGAAGATTCGTTAATCAATTTAAAATTAATTCCTATTGTGTTTATGTCCAATTTAAATGTAAAATTACATCCAATGACCAACAGTGGATTAAATGATAAAAATATAATATAATTATAATTCAAACCCATTAAAATATATAATTTAACCCTATAAATTATTTTTATTCAAATAGTTTTTTTCAATTAAAATTTAGCATCTTTCACTATTCATCAAAATATGAAAGTTATCAGAAAAAAACCAAAAATTTATCCAAACTAAATTTTTATGTCTCGCTTCTAAATAATAATTTAATCTAATCAAAATTTATATATAAAAGTGTCAAATATTGGATTTAAAAAAGGTTTTCCATTAAAAGGGGGAAAACTACACTTTTGAAAAATACTTCTTTTATCTGAAAAATTGAATTTGTCCTTATATTATGTCTAAAAACAAAAAATATGAATGTTAAAATTATATAGGATATATATAAAATTATAAATGTTGTTATTACTATTCATAACCTCTTTTTAAACGGCTAGATTGATAGGTTGTGGTGCGCTTGAACGCAATGTTGCGTACATCGGACGCTAATGTATTTTTCAAAGGGAAACATACCGTGGAAGCTTGAGTTTTTACATTTAGATTTTATACATATTATCATTTCATTAATTAATTTTCACTTTAACATTATGATCATTGTAGGGGTTATTCATCACAAATTATCATCTTTGGGACATATGTTATGTTATACCCCTATATTATTTTATAATGTATATCTACTTCTCATTTTATATTTTATATCATGAATCTATTTAAATTCTAGGTTTTTAATCTTTCATTTTAAGTTATTTATTTCATGGATGTTATGGTTTGGAAGTTACCAAAGTGGCAAGGGTTTACTTCATAATATCATCATTATTCATGAATAATATTGTTTAAGTCTATACTAGGAGATTTATATAATCTTTATATTCTAAAAGAAACATATTTTCTTATCCTATTTTTATTTTTTTAAATTATGTTTTTATATAATTTTTTTCTTTTATGTATACAAAATATTAAAAAAAGTTTTTAAGAAAAATAGACTTTATTTATTCTTTAGTTGATAATTTTTCCTTCTATATCCATGCTTTTAAAAATGTTTTCAAAATTTTATTAATATATCAAAATGATTTATCAATTACATTTTTACCCAAAATTTATATTTATAAAATTGTTTAAAGTCAATATTATTTTCATTTTATGAACAAGGTACCTTTTCACTTTTTTTACAAATATGTGAAAGGAGTATTTGTTTTAACATACTTAAAATATATTAAATTTTCCACCATCATGACCACTAATTTTTTAAATATTTCATTAAAATTTTACATGATTATTTTAAATGATTTTTTCCTAATATTCTTTAAATTTTTAGTTTTTAAAATTATTTTCAAAATGAGAAAGTTATTTTTCTCAAGAATGTTTTTTATAAAATATTAGGGTCTTTATATTAATGAATGAAAAACCCTTATTTTTTTATAGTCCACTTGGGGTATGTTGTAATTATACCATCCTTATTATTTCTCAAGATGGTTTCTAATAAATTTTACTAGGGAAATTATTAGTATTTATAATTCTAATTTTTCGATAAGAATGTTTACATTGATTTTGTTTCACCCCTTTCACAGTAGGAATGAAATGGACTTGGTAAGTGATAGTAAATTACCCATATAGCCCCTATATGCATTGGTAGGTCTCATGAGACAAAATAGTTTGGGAATTTAGCCAAAGCCTAACCCATTTATGTATGATGTCTTGACATGAGGCCCTGATGGTCATTTTATGAGGTTTGACATTGTGCATTCCATCATTATGAAATTAGTTTTTGATTTCCAAGTTATTATTTGAATAGTTATGATATCCATGGATAAGTTTCAAGATCAAATGATTAGTTAAATGGAATTATTTTATCATCATCTATTCTTGACATATTAGTATTCAGGCTCTAGTTATTGGTTTAATGGCATGTATTTTTAGTTTTTACCTCCCCATATTGATTATGAATTATTCACTCATGATGGATATCATTGTATATAACCCTTAATAAGTATCTTAAATACCCATATATTTATTTTACTTTCCCCAGTATATGAAAAAGGAATTTTAAAATGATTTGAAAGATGAAAAATACATACTCTCACTATGTTGTAATTTATGTTTTCAAATGTAATTCGAGACTCAAGAATGTATCTAGTTTACTAAGACTACTAAAATATTCATTCTTTTGGGATGATATTTGTTGTGTCCTATAACAAGGTAATAAACTAACCATCAGCTAAAAGCTACAGGGGATAGGGTCTTTATAGTTGGAATCATAGAATTTTTAGTATAAACCTTAGGGACTATACTATATAAAACATATATTAGGTAATATAACCCTATTCCAGACATTGAGGACATTCTCCAAAGACACCATGTTTATGATTCATATACGGATAGTTTAAGATATTTAGGTATTATAATGGGTTAGTAAATATAAGTTTGATTATAAGTTAAAATAAATATTATCCCCTTTTTAGGTTTTATGTGATGAGACTTTAACATGATTAAGTATATTTTGGGAGACATTAATTTTAATATAACATAATGGTTTAGTATATGTTTCAGTGAGAAGGTTATTCATGGAATAATGATTTTTGGGGAAATAAGTTTAATGTTATTGATAAAATTTAGTTTTAATATGATCATTGATGTTAAGGTAATTTGATTCAATTAATATTATTTGATTTTGTGTAAAAAATAAGTCTTATTGAAAACTTTTGTGGTCAAAAAGAGTCTTGATGACTAATATTTTTTTGAAGATGTCATCATATTTTTGGGAAAATTATAGTATGAATACAATTTTATTCTTTTTTGGATCATGTGATCTATTATAAATTTATTTTAGTTCCTTTGGTATAAAAAATTCATCTTGGATATTCATTGCTTTGAGTAAGAAATGAAATGTAAATTGATCAAAGAACTACCAAAGGATGAAATTATACTTATGAAAGGCTTCCAAATTAGTGTATTTTTTAGTGTTATCTATATTTATATAAAAATAATCCCTCAACAATAGGAAAAATATCATGAAATAATAATTTTATACATTTAACATAATTTTTGATGAATCAAGGGTATTTTAACCCATCATATATTTATAACTTTGCGGTCCTTAATATTCTACTAATCATTCACTTTATTATGATCAATGATCTTTATCACTCTACCTAATTATTTTGTTATTAAAGTTTTCTTTTAGATCCATATTTTTCACTTCCCACTAATGTTTTACAACATTAAAACCTACTTATGTGTTATTATTGATGACCATTTTACTTCCCTCTCTCTCTCTCATCAAGAAGAAAGTTCATTAACCATTTGTAAGATATGGGATTTCAATAAAGATTTTTTCATATGGAAAACCATTGATTATAAAGATCAATTTCAAATTAAAAGGTTGAAATTTATTGATGGTGGGGAGAATTTAACACCATGATATTTTAAAATAGAACATTATGTTTGATAGTGTATATGACATAAAACACCGAGCTTAAACGACATGTGAAATATATTATTTAAATATGACCATTATAACTTAGTTGTTAAATTGGCTGATACAAATAAGATTAACTGAATTATGATATATATATATATAAGTGTAATAATCAATATATAAATTTATTTATTAATTCTTATAAAATAGTCACATAATTTTTATTAAAGTTATTTTATGCTTTTGAAATATGTTTTCTTCAAAAATTATTTTTATTTACTTTCACACATGGATACTATAACTAATTTATTCCGCTTTTATATTTTTTTGATAAAGTTAAATAATTTTTAAAAATATGCATTATAAAATTATCTTAGGGTTAAATTTTAGGATTTTTTCTAAAAAAGTTTATTTTTTGATGAATTGTGAAAAATAATGTTTTTTTGAAATTATTTTTAAATGCATAATGTCTTTTAATTTTAATTAATTAAAATAAAATTTAATAAATAATAATTTGAATTAAATTTATTGATTATATATCTAAATATATGAATTTAAATTCATATAATGATGATTATTACTCAAATAATTAATGTAAGATCATCTTATGCTTGGGAAGTGCATTCTTTGAAAAAATGTTTTCGACATGATTTTCATGTTTATTTTTAAATAAAATTGTGAAAATTCTATGTATTGAATTATATAAAATTTATTCAATATTTTAAATCAGTATAATTAATTTTATTCAATAATGCATACTTAATTTTTGGTCATAATGAATTGTAAAGACATTAAAAAACCATTAAACAATTTTGTTAGAGGTTAAAAAAAGAGATAAGTGTTATAATGGCCTAAATTGTTTATCCAAATTCAATTATATGTCCATACTATTACATACACATATAAATTCTATAAATATTCTCTTTTGGATCCATATGACCATGATTGATAACTTTATAACAATTTATGTAAATAAGTGGTCAAATGTCACACTCATACCTTTTAAAATATCTTACGTGTTCATAAAAGGATAAAAATGAGGTATTTTTGGTTATAAATATACATATAAAGATTAATAATTTTTCTTTATTACGGTAATTTATTTATAATTCTTAGTTATGAAATAATTACCTTAAATGATTACACCACGCCGATGTAGTAATTATTTAATTAAAAGAAAATTAAAATAAATAATTTTATAAATATTAAAAGTAATATAATATGATTAAATTTTTATATTACACAAAGTTTTTATATAAGTGTAAAATTTTAGGGAAGGTTGAATGTTATAAATTCTAATACCATCTTGGTTTTTAAATATTGAAATTCAAATTAAATGAATAGTGTCGAAAAATGGAATTAATGATATTTTTTTAAATATTTTTTTATTAATTTATTCAAAAATACTAAAAATTATGCAATATGAATGGCCTAAAATTTCATTCCATTTTCATTTATTATCCAATTTTTATCTTATAATTGAAATTATAACTCTTTCTATTTGAAAAATTTGTTACCTTTATTGAGGTTAATGTGGGGTTTTGCGTGTTAGATGTGCTTATGTTAAAATTAATTTTACAAAAAATAGGTTGTTTATTTGATAAATTTTATTTTATATTTATAATAAGTGATTCATAATTATACAATAAGTCTCATTTTATTTTTGATTAAAGGATAAATTATCTATGTAAAAATATTAATTACCGTGGTGAAAACTATAATGGTAAAAGTGAGTTACCATAGAGGTTATGGGAATAACTTTTCTAAAAAATGTTTCATTTCTCACGTAGTGGAGGTGTTTGTTGAACTTTTCTCCCCTAAACTCAATTATTTATCATTTTTTCAGACACTTGGGTTGATTGTGACTTCCCCTTATTTAATAGTTTTGGGTATTTACAAAAATGTCACTCCTTCTCACATATAAAAGGGCAACCCTTCTCATATCCCATTCAAACATAAATATATATTTTTTAAAATACTTAATAAAATAACTTCATTACATCTCTAGGTATTTTTTAGAGGAATTTTTTGATCATAAAACTAACCTATGGAAGCTTTTGGTGTAAACCTTAAGAGGTTGTCAGAAGATAAGGTAGAGTTCATAATCAATCATTCTTGTTTTCTTTCTTCATCAACCTCCTTAAAACATTATTCTAACATGATGATATAATAAAATTAGTAAATTCCATATACTGATATGTTTTTATGTTAATGTAATCCCCTATATCTATATCATCTTCCATTAAATGAGAAATAAAATCATTGTTCGTGTGTTCAGAGAACTACCACCTCGTGAACTGAAGTAATTAATTTTCCTTAACCACCTTCTATGGATGGATGTAATAATGGATTTAATATATATATATGATAAAAATTACATATTTATAATTCTAAAAATATAATATATCATTTACTTTCTTATCTTTCTATTCACTGAAAAATGATAATGTCGTTTGTGTGTATGTGTGGACTTCCACCTCCATGAAGTGATGTGATTCATTATTCATCACCACATCACATGGATGATATATATAATTACATTCAAATAAAAAAATATAGTATTTATTATATAGTGATAATTCATGGAATATAAAATAATAGTTTCCTTTTTTCCATAATGATCATTGAAAAATGGACATGTTACTGATTACATACAACTTACCATCTCTATTATTGAAACATAGTTTTTTTCATAGCCATATTTAATGGTTTGTTTAAAAATATTAATTGATGTATGGAAATGATAATTATTTAATTAATATTGTACTATAAATTTTTTAATAATGACCTATTTTACCACATTAAAATATACCAAATTCATTTTGGACATATGAACTGAATATCGTCAAAACATATGACATGAACTTAATTGATTCAGTAATTAAATATAACATGGTAATAAATAAAATAAAAGTAATAATGAACGTTCAATATATTCTTAATAAATTAAATAATTAAAATTAGTTTATTTTTTAGGAAGATAAATAATGTACACGACAAGTCGGACCCAAGGTAGGGGATTCTGTCTCAATTTTCATCTGTTGAGGAATATTTGAATTTTATGCACCAATTTATTTTATTTGGTGTATATAATAAACATTTAAATGTTATATATTGAATAATTAATATTTTATTTTATTTTAACTTGTAATTCATATTTTTTTTATCCAGGTGGATTTGACATAAAATATTTCGAGTGGTAAGGAGTTTCATAACTAAATTTATTTTCATTAATTTATATTACTTATTCATTATCTTTGATATTCTATGATTACGTGTTTAATGAATTTTTGTTATTTTATGTTTTAGTTACACTTTATTTATTTATATTTATATTTGAAAAAATTAATCATTTAATTTATTAATTCTCACTTCAATGTTATGATCATTATAAGGGATCTTCATCTCAAATTTTCTTCTTTGAGATATATGTTATGTTATACACCTATCTTAATTTATAAGGTGTATCTATTGAAACTATGATATATTCTGTCATTAATATATTTACATTCATGATATTTAATGTTCCATTTTATGTTATTTATTTCATGAGGGTTATGATTCAAAAGTTACCAAAGTGGGAGGAGTTTATTTTATAATCTCATCATTATTCGGGATTGTTTATGTTTAAGTATCTAACGGCGGAATTATATGAACTTTTTTATCTGAAACCCAATGTATTTTCTTTACCTCTAGTTATTTTAGAAAATGTAATTTTTTTATTTTTATCTTTTATGTACATAAAATATCAAAAAATGTTTTATGAGAAAGAGATTATTTCATCTTTAGTCGACGATTTTCCTTCTATTTCTTTGCTTTGAAAAAAAATCAAGAATGTTTTTAATATTCTCCAATTATTTATTAAATTAATTTTTACCCATGTTTTAATTTTATTGAATTTTTTAAAAGGAATCTTCTTATCTTTTCATGAATGAGGTACTTATTTACTTCTCTTACAAAAATGTGAAAGGAATATTTGCTTTAACATACCCGAAATGAACAAAATTTCTCACCATCATAAACACTCATTGATTTGAAGATTAATTTAAAAGTTTCCATTAATATTTTCAATGAATACATTTTTCCTAATATTCTGTAATTTTTTAGTTTTTAAAATTCATTTTCAGTGTGAAAATATAATTATCCTCAAGAATGTTTTTAAAATATTTTATGGTATTTCTACTCATAAATGCTAACAACCTGTATTTTAATTATGATGTATTAGGGATATGTTGAAATTATACCATCCTTATTATTTCTATATATGGTTTATGATCAAATTTGACTGAGGATGTACTATTTTGATACCATTCTCTATATTAATCTGGATGGTTCCTGATTATGTTTATTGATTGGAGAAATTATTAAAATTCCATAGGCTAGATTTTTAGTAATTTTTTTTATTATATTTCACCCCTTTCATATGAGAAATACGTTGGGCTTAGTAAGTGATGGGTGAGACCCACTATATATCCTTGATTCAACAGTAGGTCATAAGATACAAACTAGTTTTGGTATTTGACCAAGGCCTTACCCATTTATTTATGATACCTTGACACAAGGAATTAATTTTAAGTTTATGATTCCTGACACTATGAATTCCATCATTATGAGATTTGTTATTGTGGTCCATGTGATTATTTTAATTTTTATGATATCCATGTATAAGCTTCAAGTTCTATGATTAGTTTATGACATTATTTTATCATCATTTATTCCTTCCATATTATTCTTTTTGATCATATGATTTTCTAAATAACATTTGTTTTCAGAAATTTACCTTGGCATATTGATTACACCTTATTTACTCAAGATATATTCCACTGTATTTAACCCTTACTGAGTGCATGATATCTCACTTTATTTTTTTTTCTTTCCCCATGAAATGAATAAAGAATATTTAAATGATCTCAATGATGAAGAATATATACTTTCAAAATGTTGTAATTTAGGTTTTAAAATGTAATGTGAGACTCAAGTATTTATCTAGTTTACTGAGACTACTAAACTATTTAGAAATTTGGGATGCAATCTTTTGTACGTTATTCTAATGTAATAAATTATCCACTAGCTCAGTTCAATAGGTATCAATGTCTTTAAAATAACCCCAAGGAATAAAAAACATGCCCCCTATATAAAAATTATGACATGATCATGAAGCTCACTAGTATCCTAGTCTGAATCTAAATACTTGACTTGCCTTACCCATGAATGTTGATTTATGAGAACATCATTGAGGCCCTAAAGAGAACTATAGAGTTTGTGACCGAATTGTCTGCTACTGAATCCATTCATGTGGATTATTATGAGCATGAGAAATGTTAGGCTATCACTACCTTTTTAGGGAAGATGATGGAATCATCATTCAAGGACATATTTACCACCTCTACCTCTCAAGAAATACCAATGGCATCAATTTCCATCATTTCTTAGTGAAAATTGTCTCTAGGATTGATCTAATATTAACCTAGATGCTATATAATATTTGGTACACTTAAGTTAATCTAACACCGTCTAACAAAAAGATTGAAGGATACGAAAAGAGTGAGAAAATCAACTAGATAAGATCTAATAGAAGACTCAGTTTAGATATTTGGTATGTAAAACTAAATTCATGGTAGTATCAAAACACACTAATTTCAATGACTTGTTGGGAAAGCCTTTTCCTCACATGTATATAGCCATCCCTTTTTTATATCAATAGTTCCTCAAGTAATCCCTTAACAATCTAAGAGGGGTGATACATGTTAATGTGTTCATTTTAATTAATCATAAATAGACTACATGAATACTGGTTATTATAAGATATATTAGAATTAACCCCATGTTGAAGGAGTTGAGTATGTCTATGCTCCCAATTATTTGAAACCCACCTTTTCAAGACATTATGATGACTTGAAGTAGAGTTTTCTATTACCTATACACCATCTCAAAGCAACAAACCTAGACCTTAGAAACCATTTATTTTTTACCAAGAATGAGTTCACTCAAATAACCTACTACTCATATCAAGGAAATTTTCTTATGATATTTTAAAGACTACATCCCTTAATACACTAGAATTTTTTTCTTATTCCTAATTACTGGTATGTCCATTGTAAATACCAAAGAGAAATATTGACCCATTAATAAAAAGTTATCTATAATGTTTTGAAAATGTTGGTTGAACATACGGATGAGGACTGCACATGATATGGATTGTAATGAAATTAAAATATGAGAATAGGATTAAAGGATTCCACCCCCTCATAGTAAGGTGATTCCTTATAGTAACCACATATGATCAAGGATTTGTCTTCTCCCTGAATTACTCAAATTTCTAATGAAGAGGACTTGGAGTAAGATATGATGCCAATATAGATCAGTATTTATATGCCTCATAATGATCGGTATTAGTACATTTTTCTCCTGAATTTGTACCATGATGTATTTTCATTTAATTAAAATGATATGTTTGGGATCATTACCGAGGTCATTAATCACTAGATTGGCCTTCCTATTGGCCACTATGTATATAAGTATTCTCCTAATAATATGTATCCCTCTAATGGTGTAATTATTTAGGGTGAAATGGATAAGATGATTAAATCAAACTTTGTTAAAGAAGACCGAAAACCGAAGTGGCTAGACAACATTGTTAAATTTACATTTGGTGTGTAATTGAATTTATTATCAATGGTATTTTTTTAAATTATGAATGTGAAATTATTTCTTGGAGAATAATGGGTAATTAATTGAAAATACACCCATTATATGAATATTGTCAGTGCTTCCCATGATGTTTGGGTAAATAAGAAGGGCCGCCTACCATTAAAGTTGCAAAGGAAGTTTCACAAGTTGGTAACAAGGTTTGGAAGAGTTGTATGCTATGTGAGTTTCCCCTTTTAATCAGATGATTGAATTATTTGATCTTTAGGGAGTCAAAAAAGTGTTGAAGGATTTATTCTTGTTATTCCTAATATAGTTGGATAGAAGTAGAATACGATGGCAGCTTCTGAAATAACTATAATAGCTTGTTAAGATGTTAATGTAGAATGAAAAAGGTTTAATGTGATTTGAAGATATGTAAAAATTTTAAAGGACCAATACTTGTTTGATATTACTATTTGATATTGAATTTAGAGAATACATAACACTTGGATGAAGGGTTTTAGTGACTTAGATAGAAGTTGATGTTTTTAATTCATTAGTGTTCATGAGAAGACTAAAACTTGAGAATATATATAGAAAGAGTTACTAGGAATGGTGTTGAGTTATTTTATAAGGTGTTATAAATTCCAAATGATTTTTTTAAGTGATATAATATTCATTGATATGATTCAAATATTAATTGGAAGAATTCTATATTTTGAGTTTAAAGCTTAAATTTGGATAAGTTCGGTATTCTGTATTTGTAACATCT
The DNA here is from genome assembly GCA_963277665.1 of Viscum album. Lineage (NCBI taxonomy): Eukaryota > Viridiplantae > Streptophyta > Magnoliopsida > Santalales > Viscaceae > Viscum > Viscum album. The sequence goes on along the minus strand of OY728156.1, from coordinate 1,422,232,853 downwards.
CAAAGACCAAGGGAATACATATAAATGACCTTGTTACATGTATATGTCATCCAAGATATGTGTAACAATCATCTAGTGTCTAAATATACACAATCCTTCATTGCATAACCATCACGCTGATCAATTTAACCATGAATTCTGTTATATAAGATGAGATACTAATGTTCAGAAGAATAATGTAATGTGTATGTATGAATATTCCCTGTACATAATTTTTGAATCTACATAAGAAATATCTCCCTACAGGATAAATCTATGTAAGCATCATGCCTATCAACGTAGAAATTAATACTCAGTGAAAAATCACGATTTCATATGGATGAAAAATGAAGGCCCCAGATTAAATTTCTAAAGAAGAAAATGATTGGGAAGAAGATTGATAAATTATTAAGGGATAAAAACATCATAAAATTAATGTGATACAATAAAACAATTATGGAAAATATAATATTTGAGTTATGAAATTTGGGACCAAGGAAATCAGAAATTATAGGGGGATTTAAATTCATATTTATTTGATAAATTCATAAAAAATGTGGAAATGATTCAAAGGATGATTGATTCATGTTTTAATGTTTAAATAATTAAAAAAATTAGATTCAAGAAACATAATTTCTAATGAAAGATCAATGATAAGTGAAATATATAATATATTTATTAATCATGAAGATGAGATTATAAATTTATAAAATTTGGATATTAAAAAATGCGAGGATATGGGAGTTGATATTCAATTATCTAAATATTATAATGTGAATTATGATTCATGCAAGGCCTTAGTTAGATTAGATACAAATATTTTCTTATGTGACTTAAATTCAAGCAACTATGTTGCCACGAACAAACCCCGGTCGACCCAGAACCAGTCACCCGAGCCGGCATGCGACATGGCCCGAAGGGCGTTCCCGATCCCCACGGGCTGGAAACTAGTACCAGGCATCAAATTTTAATTGTTGGGAATGATGTGTCCCATTAACAAAACCAGACAAACAAGAAAAAAAGATAAACACAAACAACTAATAAACATAACACTAGCAGCGGAAAGAAAAATAGAAATAAATAAATAAAACTAAATATACCTCCATGTGACCTTTCAGTTCACCTTGCGACCAAAGGCCGACTTTGCTCCAACAACGAGCAACTCAGCCAAGAAAACATGAGCAAGGAAACCTGTAACTGAAATGATAATATAAGCGGGAGCATTAAAATTGCTCAGTAGGAATGCCAAGAGTAAACCACTGAATCCAAGTCCTTCCTTTCCCAAAACAATTCATTAATGCAAGTTTGAAATACAATTATAAAAGTATGGTCTTCACATTTGAAAATAAGCAACACGTTTTTCTGATTTAAAAACCCAACACACGCTACATTCCATTTTCCAAAGCCATTTGTCATTTTATAATCAGAATACAAAATAGAATATACCAATGTTGTGATAGAGTAAAATGAGTAAGAGTGGAAACTAAAAATAAACTAGTGCACAGAAAGTAAACAAGACCAGTGCGTGAATAATAAATAAGAAATGAAAATAATCCAGTAAGAATGGGTGATCCTAAACATCCCTAGAAGACCCCTAGACGTACTTGGTTTCGGAACCACCTGTCGGTGTATGGTGAAGCTCCTAAGTCTATAACCAACTGGCCGCCCTAACTGACCAATCCAGGGGAAAAGCCTGCCTGGCCTAAAAACAAATCCAGGGGGTACCAACCCGTCTAATCGGGGTTGGTCAGCAACCATCACTCGATCTCTAAAAGACTCCCAGGAACCCATGGTGGTTACTATAATACTGTGTATGTAGGAGGCCCTCACACACGTGACTCATCTCACCACACTTGCCTACCCTAAACATGGACACTCCTTACGATAAACCATAAGGGATATCCCCCTATAGAGGTACCCTAATATATATATATATACATATAAGTATATCATATCATTAAAGGTTCCAGTCGGGCCGTCAAATCATTCGGTTTATCAAAACCACTTTATTAAACACTTGAAGTTATAAACCAACCCTCTAGTTTTACATAACCAAATGTCTTTATAAAAACATTGCACAAGCTCTTCTAAAACAACCCTAAACACCACTTTTGTATTAAAAAAACCAAACAAGACTTTTCCATTTTCAAACTCACATCAAAAAACATTTCAAAACCACTCTAAGTACCCCTTCAAGCTTCAATGTTGACACACACCCCAAAAACCTCTTGAAAAAAAAACAAACACATGCTAAAACACTTTCTACCCATGATTTGAATTCCAAGAATCAATAAATAAATCAGTTATTCATTTGGTAAAACCATTCAAAGGAAAAAACAGAGGCTTGCCTTTCAATTTCACCAACTCAAATGAGAACACCATATTATAAACCATTGCATAACCAACCCCTTTGAAAAAAACTACTCTTGCTCCTTTTTAAAACTTAACCTATACCATGCACACAACCAAAAACACTTTTTTAAGACAAACAGATGACGACTTCAATAAAAACAGTTAAACTCCCCCTTTGAGAATTCATAATGAACCAAATAATTAATTAAAAATATTTATGAAAAATCGAGACAATTCATGAAAATTTTAATTAACAGACTGAATAATTTATAAAAATTTATATAGAAAACTCAACCAGTTTACCAACACTTTTATAAACAAGTAACCAGTTTCTAATAATTTCCATAAACAGGCCAAATAAGGTATAAACAATTTCATAAAAAAATAAATTACTTTGAAAAGGTGAAAATCAAGTAAGATAATAAATTGAAACACACAGGCATTAAATGAATTTATTAGAAAAGGAGAGATGCAGATTTTCCTACCTCAAACTCGAGCACGGATATAATGACGCATTCGCAGAAAGATTAACAACATCCAGCAGACCATTTGCATGCTCTAAACAACGAGCAGAACACGAAAAGCACAAATCAAAGTATTATGATTCATCCAGAACAAATTGAAAACACCAAAAGTGAAATGAGGAAAATAAATAAATAAATAAATACCTAAATAATTAATTATACGAGAGAAGGGGGTTTTCTGGATGCCGTTGAATGGAAAAGGTGAGGGGGTCGCGAGCAGGGGTGTGCGTCGGAAAGGGAGACCACCGGGGGGTCGCATTCCAATTCGAGTGCGTTACTGGTCGGCTGGGTGGTGGTTTCGCGCAGCAGTGAGGCGTGCACAAGGCTGGCCGACGGGAGAGGTTGGAAAAAAATGAGCGGGGCGAGTCGAGGACTTGGAGAAACTACGGAGGGTTGCTGGGGTTTGAGGGTGTTGGCACGACGCTGAGGAAGCCGGAGCACGGAAGGAGCAGGGAAGGGGGGTGCGGGTCGTCACTGCCAGAGGGGGGGGGGGAGGTCTCCTGGCGGGTGGAGGTGCAGGGGGGTGTGCGGAGCGACGAGCGTCGGAGGCGGCACGGGGAGCGGCGGGGTGCGGGGCAGTGCGGCACCAGTGAGGATGCGGGGGCCAACGAGGTGCGACCCGGTGCTGGGGAGTGCGACAGCGGCGAGGGAGGTCCGGTGAGGCATCACGCGGGATGGATGAAGGGATCGACGGGGGTAGAAGTGGGCTGGTTCGTGTGAGGGAGGAAGAAGGGGGGTTGCGGGCGGGTGGCGACTGGAATAGGAGAAAGGGGGGGAACGGGGGGCTGGGTAGCTAGGGTTTGATTAGGGTTTTTTTCTCTTGTTTAACAATAATACAATAATTATAATAACAATATTATTATAAAAAAACAAATTATTATTGTTATAATTATTAAAACCTTTATAAACATAGTTTAATTTAATTTGACATACTCCATTTTATTTATTTTTATATATTTTTTCCCCATTTACCATTTAAATCAAATCATTTATTTACATCGAAAATTGGGGCAGTTGCACTGCTCACCTGCAGTTCGACGCACTACTGAACAAATTGTGCCCGAACCGTGCCACCCGGTACTACTCGCTTGCAGGGTCAAGTCACGTTCTCACCATGCGGTTCTATAAATTGTGCGTGAGCCATGCGCCATAACTCTAACACACCCGGGAGTCCGTGCATTTACCGAGCTGTTACTTCTAACCACGCGGGATAATAGTGAAACAGTGGAAAATTGTCTAAAACCCAAAGTAATAATTAAAGTAATTAATAATAACAAATCTATGATGTCGGAGTGTGACAATTCTATCCACCACAGACACTTTCTTCCCACAGAAAGTCACCCAGCCGAATGATGGACCAAACAAGAATCAATGCCCAAATAAAACTAGAAGAAACCACAACATAAGAGAATGGGAGAACATGAGAGGGTTATCCCCACCACAAGGACTCAACTAGAGTGGAAATTTTAACACTCAAACATACCACCTCGGGAAGGGGGTCAACGCGGTAACTCCCAACTAAACCAAATTAACCTTTATAGCACGAGCAAAACAACACCACCACTAAAACTTGGAACTCTAGACCTAGACCAAAAACCCCAAACACTAGAGAAAAACTCCAATCAGAACTTAACCCAAGTGGTAAACCTGAGCATAACCGCAAAACTGGACTCCTCTATAGCACTCATATCTCCAAACAAACACCGCTAAACCAAGACTAACCCATACAGGGCTCAAACACACTTTTAAATAAAAACGTACGATTCAAAGAATCATAATTCAGAGAAACTAGACTATTTGGATTACAACGAACACGTCCATCCCAACTTCACAATGAAACAATGAACCTAAAACAATGCCAAAACATTAACAGTAGAAGAATGAGAACGGAAGGACTTTAAATGTTTCGTTGGCAACACGGAACACCAAAACCCGAACTGAGGCTTCACACCCCCGAAAACTCCTGACTGGGCGCGAGCTTCACCCCAAGACCTGTGGTTCGGGCTCTGATGGTTGAAGCATCTCCTGCCTTACTGTCAGGCACTATAATCTTCTAGTCACAGTGTCTTCCTCAAGCGACGCTTCCTACAAAGCTTCTCTAGATGACCCAGACACCTACAAAGATGGAACGTCTTCGGAGGGGTGTGATATGACGTCTCATATGCCCTAACCGTCCATACTGACGGTACACCATTAGACGGTCCGAAAAACTGGAAGTTAGAGCCACTGCAAAGAACTCTTTAGAAACAAAATTACCTGACACACTCTGCTCATCAGATGGGGGACCTTCATAAGCAACTGGATATGGTGGATTATCAACCGTTTGAGCTCCAGAGACCAACTCAGCTAAGAACAACTCATACACCGACTTATCAAAAGTGATGCTCCCAAAAAGAGAGGACTCACTCCTTGATCTCTGGACGAAGACCCCTAATGAAAGGAGAAGTCTTCATCCAGTCCTACGACACTACCCCCGGAAAGAGAGATGAAAGATCCTTGAAATGGTCAACATATGATTTCACCGTCTGCTGGCCACGTTGAACACGCATGAGCTCTTCCATTTTCTTCGTCTTCACCTCCACAAGTATAAACCATCGAACGAAGTCGGCTTTGAAGACATACCACATCATCCCAACTTGTAGTAATGGTGGGGAAAACAACTCTTACTCATCCAGAGTTGGACCTTCGAATAGACCTAGGACAGTATGCACTCCAACAGCTTTGGGATTTCCCAATACCCTGAAGATGCACACGACCTCTTCAAGCCACTCTACTATCTCTAACAGACCCTGATCACCGTAAAGGACAGTCAACGTCCGGTAAGGACCAAAAACTGGGCATGACTCATCAAAACTTTGGGAACCTTTCTAGGTGGCTTGTTCTGAACATAATATAAAACACAAATCCAATACCAACATCAAGCCCAAGTTACATCAAAGAAAGTGTCTTCATCCAAATACATCCAACTCAAAAAAAAACAAACCACAAACAAACCCAAAATTCCTTGTCTAAAATTCACGTTTCATTTTAGATTCCAAAATCACCTTTTTTTTAAAACCGCTTTCTTTCATGACCACTTTCGAAATACCAAATCAACTTTTCAAACCAAAATCACTCTCCAAAACCATTTTCCTCTTTAAAATCTAATTTAGAAAACAATGTCAATCCTTTAATTTCAAACACACCCATGTAATCCCATGAACCGTTGCACATGTCTTCATCCTCTTTCATTCATATGCTCCAACACACACTTTCCACGTAGCCTCTCACATGTACAAATGTTCATAAGGAGTACCCGAGGTTTCACCCCAAACCATTCTCGACCAATTTACAAGAAAACAAAAGTTTTCCAAACCATAAGCTTTCAATTTTAAAACCCATTTCATAAATTTAAAGTCATTTAAAAGAAATCAGTCCCAATTTCAAAAACCCTTTTTCACTTCCAAAAACGCACTTACACCAACCAGAATGAAAACGACACTCAACTTGCATCAAACCACCAGAGTGAGGGATTAGCGATCACACTTAACCTGGTGACATGGTAGTGGGCCATGCCCCAAGTAAGCGTCAACAACTAGGAGGGATTCTAACCATGTATCGGGACTCCACATGGGTCACTACTCTATGTGAGATCACGATGTAACATCGGTTTACCTCCATTGTCATCCCTCAATCCAAAACAAACCAGAACGAAACAAATACTCAATTCATGGACTATCCCTGGCGACTCGAGGTGTGGAACGGGCGAGAGTTCATGATGTCCTTCTCGTACCTACCTCTCAAGTCCTGAAAATCCTAATATTCATCTACCAGACACCCCAAATAACAAGAACTTGGATCTGATACCATTTTGTAACGAACCAACCCAAGTCAACCCGGAACCTGCCACTCGAGCCGGCCCGTGACATGGCCCGAAGGGAATTCCCGATCCCCACGGGCTGACAACCAGTGTCGGGCATCAAATTTTAATCGCTGGGAATGATTTGGCCCATTAACCAAACCAAAAAAACAAGAAAAATATATAAACACAAACAACTAAGAAACATAACACTAGCAGCGGAAAGAAAAATAAAAAAATAAAAAATAATAAACATACCTCCATGTGACCTTTCAGGTCACCTCCCGACCAAAGGCTGAATTTTCTCCAACAACAAGCAACTTACCCAAGAAAACATGAGCAAGGAAACCTAAAACTGAAATGATAATATAGGTGTGACCATTAAAAATGCTCAGTAGGAATGCCAAGAGTAAACCACTGAATCCAAGTCTTTCCTTTCCCAAAACAACTCATTAACTCAAGTTTGAAATACAATTATAAAATTATGGTTTTCACATTTGAAAATTAGCAACACATTTTTTCGATTTAAAAACCCAACACACGCTACATGCCATTTTCCAAAGTCATTTTTCATTTTATAAACAAAATAAAAAACAGAAGATACCAATGCTATGCTAGAGTAAAACGAGAAAGAGTGAAAACTGAAAATAAACTAGCGCACAAAAATTAAACAAGACCAGTGCACGAATAGTAAAAAAGCAATGAAAATAATCCAGTAACCATGGGTGATCCTAAACATCTCTAGAAGACCCCTGGATGTACTCAGTTTTGGAACCACCTACCGGCGTATGGTGAAGCTCCTAAGTCTATAACCAACTGGGTGCCCTAACTGACCAATCTAGTGGCAAAGCCTGCCTGGCCTAACAATAAATCTAGGGGGTACCAACCCGTCTAATCGAAGTTGGATAGAAACCGTCACTCGATCTATAAAAGACTCCCAGGAACCCATGGCGGTTACTATAATACTGTGTATGTAAGAGGCCCTCGCATGCGTGACTCATCTCACCGCACTTGCCTACCCCAAACACGGACACTCCATATGATAACCCATAAGGGATATCCCCCTATAGAGGTTCCCCAATATATATATTTATATATATACATATAAGTATATCATATCATTAAAGGTGCCAACCGGGCTGTCAAATCATTCAGTTTATCAAAACCACTTTATTAAATGATTGAAGTTATAAACCAACCCTCTAGTTTTACATAACCAAATGCCCTTATAAAAACATTGCACAAGCTCTAAAACAACCCTAAACACCACTTTTGTACTAAAAAAACCAAATGAGCCTTTTCCATTTTTAAACTCACATCAAAACACATTTCAATACCACTCTAAGTACCCCTTAAATCTTCAATGTTGACACAGACCCCAAAACTCTCTTGAAAAAAAACACACGTTGAAACACTTTCTACCCATGATTTTAATTCCAAGAATTAATATATAAATTAGTTATTTATTTGGTAAAACCATTCAAATGACAAAATAGAGGCTTACCTCTCAATTTCACCAACTCAAAAGAGAACACCATATTATAAACCATTGCATAACCAAACTTTTTGAAAAAAAACTACTCTTGAACCTTTTTAAAACTTAACCTATACCATGCACAGAACCCAAAACACTTTTTCAAGAAAAATGGACAATGACTTCAATAAAAATAGTTAAACTCCCCCTTTGAGAATTGATAATGAACCAAACTATTAATTAAAAATATTTATGAACAATCGAGACAATTCATGAACAATTTAATTAACAGACTGAATAATTTATAAACATTTATACAGACAACTCAATTAGTTTACCAACACTTTTATAAACATGTAACCAGTTTCTACAAATTTCCATAAACATGCCAAATAAGGTATAAACAATTTCATAAACAAATAAATTTCTTTACAAAGGTGAAAATCAAGTAAGAGAATAAATTAAAACACATAGGCATTAAATGAATTTATTCAAAAAGGAGAGATGCATATTCGACTACCTCAATGTCAAGCACGAATACAACAACGCATCCGTAGAAAGACGAACAACATCTAGCGGACCATTTGCATGCTCTAAACAATGAACAGAATGCGAAAAGCACAAATCTAAGTATTATGATTCAGTTAGAACAAATTGAAAACACCAAAAGTGAAATGAGGAAAATAAATAAATAAACAAATACCTAAATAATTAATTATACGAGAGAATGGGGTTTTCGGGCTGCCATTGAATGGAAAAGGTGAGGGGGTCGCGAGCAGGGGTGTGCGCCAGAAAGGGAGACCACCGGGGGGTCGTGTGCCACTTCGAGTGTGTTTCTGGTCGGCTGGGTGGCGGGTTTGCGTAGCTGTGAGGCGGGAACAAGGCTGGCCGATGGGAGAGGCTGAAAAAAAAGGAGCAGGGCGAGTCGAGGTCTTGGAGAAACTACGGAGGGCTGCTGGGGTTTGAGGGCGTTGGCACGACGCTGAGTAAGCCGGAGCACAGAAGGAGTAGAGAAGGGGAGTGTGGGTCATCACTGCAGGAGGGGGGGGGGGGGGTCGCCTGGTAGGTGGAGGTGCAGGGGGGTGCATGGAGCGGTGAGTACCGGAGGTGGCACGGGGTGCAGCAGGGTGTGGGGAAGTGCGGCACCGGCGAGGACGTGGGGGCCAACAAGGTGTGACCAGGTGCTGGGTAGTGCGACAGTGGTGAGGGAGGGTCGGAGAGGCATCGTGCGGGATGGGAAAAGGGAGCGACAGGGGTAGAAGGGGGCCGGTTCGCGTGAGGTAGGGAGAAGGGGGGTTGCGGGCGGCGGCAGTTGGAATAGGAGAAAGGGGGGAAACGAGGGGCTGGGTAGCTTGGGTTTGATTAGGGTTTTTTTCTTTTTTAATAATAATACAATAATTATAATAACAAATATTATTATAAAAAAAACAAATTATTATTGTTATAATTATTAAACCCTTTATAAACTCAGTTTAATTTAATTTGACATACACTATTTTATTTATTTTTATATATATATTCCCTATTTACCATTTAAATCAAATCATTTATTTACTTCAAAAATCAGGGCAGTTTCACTACTCTCCTGCAGTCCGACGCACTGCTGAATAGATTGTGCCCGAACCGTTCCACCTGGTACTACTCGCTTGCAAGGTCAAGTCACGTGCTCACCGCGTGGTTCTATAAATTGGGCGTGAGTTGCGCGCCATAACTCTGACACACCCGGGAGTCTGTGCGGGCACCGCGCTGTTACTCTTAACCACGTGGGATGATCGTGCAATAGTGGAAAATTGTCTAAAACCCAAATTAATAATTAAAGTAATTAATAATAACAAATATGTGAGGTCGGGGTGTGACATATGTTTAGTGTGATATCTAGGTTTGTGATTATAACAAATAAATATATTGAGTTTGAGATGCCTTGATGAGAAGGATAAGAGTTATATGGAGTGTTATAAAAATATATATTCAAGCTATAATATATGTTATCTTTGGAAGCTTTCCATAAAAAAATGGTGAATATGAGTCAATCTCATGAATTCTTTTTCTTTATGAATTTATGTTGTTATGGTGAATGTTTTGTGTGACAACTATAAAAGTGTTTATTTAATATGAAGATGAAAAAGAACCCTATATTAATATATATATTTATAAGTATTTTACATTTGAGTAGAAAAATAAGAAGGAATAGAAAAAGAAAGGAAAATCCAATAAATGTATAAGAGACCACCACAAGGTTACAAAAAGAAAATATAATATCTAGGATCATGGGAGAGAACCACATATGAAAAGGTAGAGAAAAATAGAATGGAGGTTCATCGGAACCAAAATAGTTGATGAGTTTTCTATATATGTAATAAAGAATATATTATTGAGGTGACCTACATATATAATAAAAATAAGGTAGAATAATAATTTCAGAAATAAATATCAAATCTATGAATTTGAAGAGCTTGATCTATAGTGAATAATAGAATAACTATCAAAGAGAAATACAAATAATGAAATTTTGATCTATATATGAAGTGAAGATTTTTTTGGTATCAAATATGAAGAAATAAGATAAATTTGGCCATAATTCTAGGATCATATTGAGTGACCCAAATCTTTAAGAATAATAAATAAGAAGAATAGAGGATAGTATGACCATATATGCATGGTTTTATTCTTGGTGGTGATCCTTCAGAGTTATTGAGATACTAGATTTCATAACATCATCAGTGATAAAATTGAGTTTTTAAATCCAGGTGATGAAATCCAGGGAGGATTCTATGAAGCTAATCAGTGAGATAAGGTCAAGCTTCATAATTTTTTTTAAGAAGTAGTAAAATTCAAAGTCTCTTCTATTTAGAGTAAGTATATTTTTTGTGTATAATGTATTATCCCAAAGATGGTCAAATATGTACATTAATAAATATAATAAATAAACACTTTCATATATATGGAATTAAAACATAAAACTAGTGAGACTATGGATATATAGGAATATCATACTGTGAATCTATGACTATAGAGATAAGGTATTATGTGGAAGTTTTTATGAGAAACAGGCATATGTAGGCATAATGAGATTTTGTGTAGGTGTGAAAAACACCATGAATTTTATATATTGATTGATTATAGTTTAGAAACCATGATTATGGTGAATAAAAAATCATGAAAAGAAGTAGGCCTTTGAGTAAAACCTTGTAAAAATACCACATACATATTTTACTTTCTTTCCTACATTGTATGTTGTATTGATTTATTTGTTATACAAAAATCGATTTAACTATATTAACCTTAAATTGATATTCATATACATTGGGGTTTAAAGATTCAAATAAGAACTTGTAATTAGAAAAATTAGACAGAAACTGATTCACCCCTTCCCTCTTAGGTGTATACAAAGATCATTAGGGGAATTTCAACTAGTATTAGGGTATAAGTTCCCTCTTTTCAGATCTAAAATTTACTTGTCCAAGTATTTAAATCATAAGTTTATTAAGTGAACAATTTATCTATTTAAAGTAGATGCATAGATAAAATAAAAAATATCTATTCTTATTTCCATTGAATATGATGTTTCATCCATGATTGTGAAAAACATGAAGATAAAAGATTCTAAGAAAAAAATAAAATTCTCAAAGAATCTATAAGAACAACCACTTGCAGATGGAAGTCATAGTGTTAATTGTATATCTAAATATGTTGACTATTATTCATATAATGAATAAATTTTGATCTATAAAGAAATAGAGTTTAGTGATAAAAAACTTTATGTTTTTTATTATATATTAAAATTTTATTTGTATAAAATTCATGATGAAGATTTATATATATATATATGTATTATCATATTATGGAACTAAATAATAATAGTTCACATCTTTAAAAGGAAAGTTATTCCATGGAGGAGGCATTGGAAAAAAAATTGGTATAAATAATACTCTCCCAGCATTATTTAAATCTAAGGGAGAAACAATTTCACTTAGTTTTGAAAATCCTAATTTTATTGATGAAAAATTTTAAATAAATATTTTTTATAAACAAGTGTTTAATACTATAGTTACTAATGTTTTCCATGCATTAAAGAAGATTCATAAAGTCACAGTGAATGTCAAGGATTCACATTTAGATATGAAAGAAATTGATAGTTCAATACAACATATTATCAATATTACTTAAGAAAAAAATTATAAGTTGAATAGAGATTGGAAAGACAGATTCAAATCAATTGAGGATGATAAATATTCCATGAATATGAAGTTTTTGGTCCTATATGTCAAGTTGAAAAAACTAGAATCAACCTAAACTAGACCTTTCAAAAGAAAAAATAATTTAGTTTCTTCCAATAAAGTGTTAAATATGTGTTTTACATTATAAAGGAGTCATACATGTGATAAATAGATAATTAAATAATATAGAGAATCATACACCTCAATATCATGATGAATAAACTCTGAAATCCCCAATGAATCTATCAGCAAAACAAAATTTTGAAAAATATTGCTAGATAAAACTCAATATCTGGAAACATGTGGGTGAATGACAAATATAAGAAAACCACCAATTTATCTAGAGTTTATGTTTGAAATTACAAGAACATAATCCACCAAATTGGCTCCAAAAAATTTGGGACTTCAACCCTGGAATAAAATAGTCAAAATTCTGGAAAATATAGATCGCTTACACATAAAGTTAAAAGAACAAGATTTTTTTGGAAAATGATGGTGTTTCTAGAGGTATGGGAATATTTACATTTAATTTTTTGGAATAATATTTCAAATTATACAAGTTTTATAAGGTTAAAATTAAGGGGGAGAAAAGATGAAGTTATAACAAGACCTTGTGTTGCAAATTTGTTTTCAGAGATAAAGTTAATCATGTGTCTTAAATATATATTTAAAACATTAGATAATTTTTTTGAGTATTGTAATATATATGTATGAACATATAATTAATTTTATTATCTACCAGCCTAATATGATTCTTATTATAGTTATAAAATAATTCCACAAAAGTAAATGAAAAACAAAATTAGAAATAAATGTAAGGCTTCCTTGGGGAGTAATGAAGTAAAATGAGTTTCTAGAAATATCATTCATAAAAATAAAAAAATAAAAGCTAAGAATTATGTCACACTAGAGAAGTGAATATGCTTATATTATGATGGGAAGGGCCACATCATGGAAAATTGCAAAATTCCCATTATGTTTAAGTTTTAAGGAAGAAAGATAAAATCAAAAGGGGTGTAAATTAAATAATGGAACAAGTAGATTGTCATGGTGGAAGGCATATATGATGAATAAGTTGAGAGGATACCCAAAAGACTAGTTTTAGATTTTATAAAAGGGTGTGTAGAAGCTGAAATGTATATAGAAACACTTCTAATGAAATTCTTCACATGAATGCCTAGTAAAAATGAGTTTAAAGATATCAAGGAAAAATTACCAGTGGTTTCATGTTCAATTTTTTGAACACTAAAAGTGAGGCCTCACAAAAGAAGAAGGATGAGTTTGTGCCTAAAAATATATCTATCATATGGATAGATTAGCTATAATATTTTAATAAATTGGATAAATATGAAAAAGATAAATGTTTCTTTCTTTATCAAATGAAGAATACATTTCCTTCTAAGAAGAAATTTTAAAAGATAGAGGATTTTATACTTCAAATGAGAGAAAAGATATATAAAGATAAAGAAAAGGGAATATCATAACAATCTATATAGTTTAAACCTTCAAGGATTATAGTTTTTATATTGAGAAAAATTATTTACCCTAGTGCCAAAACTATAGATAAAGACCCATCTTATTCCCACATATTTAGTCCGTATGATTTGTAAAAAAGGATTAAAGGTAAAGTATGAAGAGAAAAAAAATTAATGCTATGATGTTTTTACTCTTAGGATATAAAACCATCATGTAAATTTCAATTGATATACATTTTCATTTGGTATTGTACATGAACATGTATCATTTCTTCTGAGATCAGGACTATCATTTCAACAATGAAGACTAATGGAAACTATCCCTTTAGGGTGAGCTAAATAAGAAGAGAATGCTTTCAAAATTCTAGTACTTATTATTAAAACTATAAATCTAGAAAACACTAATAAAAACTAATGTTTAAGGTATTATGGTCACTCTACCATCCCTATTATGGTTAATGTTTTTTCTAGTCATCTAGGGGGAGTGATTTCTTAAAAAAATAGGGAAATGAAATAACTTTCACTTGAATGTTCTGATGCATTTGTCAATTGTGTAAAATTTAATAAATATCTTGAAAATATATTTATAAAACCCAAAAAGAGTATAATTTTTAGTTTTCACCACATTATGAAATGTGAATATAAAAATTTGATGCTTTTAAAGACTTACTCTTCTTTTTTACATGTGGAAAAACCACATACACTTACCGAAGGACATTTACTAATGATTATATAGCGATTTACTTATCCAAAATGGAATAGACATAATCTCTCAATAAATGGGGAGAAGAAGGAATGCATAAGAAATAAATGGTAGAAGTTGGTTATTAATGTCAGTTGAGTAAGGGAAGAAAAAATTTCCATTGGAAGATCTCCCCATGAATCAATGGTATAAGCAAGTGGTAGAGAAAAATCTGTTCCTTTTTTTATATTTATTTTTATTAAGGATGATAGAAAAAGTGAAATTATAATAGAATATTAACATGCATATCATGTGTTTGTATATAATTTGAAATTCAATGTTTTGATGACAAATCCATAGGAGGATACTGAAGTTCCCTTTGGTGTGTAACTATATTTTTAGTCAGTAGTATTTTTTTGGAATGAATCATTTCAATATATGTCATGAGGAAAAATGGGTGATGGGTTGAGAATCAATAGATTGCATAAATGTTATAGTTGATTCCCATTAATCATGGGAAAATAATAAGAGTAGGTTTTCATTGAAGTTGAAAATGAAATTTCACAAGCTGGAAATGGAATTTGGAAGAGTTGGTTTCTATGTTAGAAGACCCTTTAAATCATATGATTTTATGATCTAGTATTCATGGAGTTTAGAAAAATGCTAAATTATTGAATTAAATGCTTTTAACTATATTGGGAGATAATTTTAAGAATATTATATCTTCTAAACTACAAATAAAAACTTATAAATCTATTAATATAGAATACATAAGGTTCATAGTCCTGTAAAGATTTAGATAAAGTATAAAGGACACATCCTAGTATGCTGTTGTTATTGGATATTTAATTAGATAAGAAAAAACACATGAATGAATTTTTTTAGTCACTTAATTATAATATTAAATTGTATGTGTATTAGAGTTCATGAGAATACTCAAACTTGAGTACACATACTACATGTGTTATTAGGAATGGTTTTGAATTTTTTTTAGAAATCCCCAAATATTTTAAGTGATTGAAGATGTATTAAAATGAGTTTAAGCCTAATTGGGATAATTATAGATTCTTTAGTTTAATGTTAAAATCTGGATAAGTCTGGGTTTCTATTTTTTCATC
This sequence comes from Viscum album, assembly GCA_963277665.1. Taxonomy (NCBI): domain Eukaryota; kingdom Viridiplantae; phylum Streptophyta; class Magnoliopsida; order Santalales; family Viscaceae; genus Viscum; species Viscum album. The sequence continues at coordinate 1,422,217,194 of OY728156.1, read as the reverse complement.
ATCTTAGAGACCAAGGAACTATGTATATATTATCTAGTATTGCGTATCCATTATCATATTTGTCTGTAATCATCCTATAGTGTCTGCGTACACATCATCTAGCCTTGCATAACCATTATGTTGTTCTATGTAGACATGAATTCCATTGCTAAGAATGATACACTTATGTTCACAAGGATGAGGTACTGGATAAGCTAGAATTTTCTCTTTTTAAGTGTGAATAGTCCCCATTTCAACATCATTTTTGAATCTCTATAAGAATTATATGTATAAGGGATCAATCTGTATAATAATCAGGTCTATATATATAGAAATCAAAACATAGTGAAAATTTTATATTTACATTGGATAAAAATTGATGTTTCTAAATTAAATTTATGAAGAAGAAAATGATTCAGAAGAGGCTTGGACTGATCTTCATGGATAAAAAATCACAAAATTAATGTGACACAAGCACTGAATTTTAGTGAATATTTTCATCAAGTTATGAGAATGAAGATCAAACCAAGTGAAATTCTAGAGGATTTAAACTTCTGATTAAGTGGGGAAATATCATTAATATGTGTAAATGATTCAAAGGATTCTTGAGGGATATTTTAATGTTTCAATCACCATAAATATTGATATTCAAGTAGCTATACTAATAAAATAATCATCAATGGAAGGAGTAATTTATGAGATATTTATTAATTTTTAAGCTAAGATTCCAAATTTATCAATTATGGTAATAAATAATTGTGTGGAAATTAGTGCTAATCCTCAATGGTATAAATATTAGAAAATGAATTGTGATTGATGATGGTACTGTGTTAGATGAGATGCATCTATTCCCTTTAGTGAATGAAATTCAAGATGCTTAGTTGAGTTTGATGTACACTGGTGTAATTATAACAAATGGGGAAGTTAATTTGGATCTTCTTTAGTTATAAAAATATATATTCAAGATGGAATATTTGTATTTTCAAAATTCTCCACTCTAAAATGATGATTATGAGTTAATCTCATGAATGTTTTTTTGTATGAATTCATACTTGTGTGGTGAATGTTTCATGTGGTTACTATGAAAGCATTTTGAGAAGATGAAGATCAAAAGGAACCTGATCTTGCTGGATCTATCTATAAGAATTATACATATAAGAATCTATATGAGGAACAAAAAAAATAACGAGTAATCATGTAAATGTATAAGAGGCCAACAATTAGGTGACTAAAATAAAATCAAATATCCTTGACCATGGGAGAGGCCCACATATGAAAAATTTGGAGAAAAAGAGAATATAGGATCATTATAATTGAAATATATGATGGTGGTATCAATATATATAATATAGAAAAAAAATTAGATGGCCTACATATAAAAAAAAGGAGATAGAGGAAGTTCTCGAGTATTAGAGCTCAAACCTATGACTGTCAATAGCATGAGCTATAGTTAATAACTAAAGAAATTTTGAAAATAAAGAAGAATAATATAATAATGATCCAATTTTAAAGTGAAGATCATTTGGGTATTAAATGTGAAGGAAGAATAGGATTCTAACAATAATTTTTTGATCTGTTTAAGCCACTTGAAGCGATGAAAAAAAGAAAAAAATGAATTGAGGAAGAAATGACCTATTGTGCCTAGTTTTCTTCTTAGTTTCAGTTATTTTAGATATGAGTATAAGATATATTTTATAAAATCACAAGAGAAAAATTGAGTTTATAAATCTAGGAGATAAGATTTAGGGATATTTTAAAAATCTATGTCGTGTAATGAGATCAAGTTGCATGTGTTGTTTTTGAGGAACCATTGGCATTCAAATAATACTATATCAAGGGGAATGAGATCTATTTTGTGGATTTTGTATCATTATAGAGATTATTACATATCTAATTCAAAGATCTAAAATAAAGAAATTCATATACATGGGGAAAATTCATAAAACCAGTAGAACTCAAGGTATTTAGGGAGATCACATTGTAAATATATGAATATAGAGGGAAGCTATTGTATGTAATTACTTTGAGAAGAAAGAAAAGTGTTTTCATAGTGAGATTCTATGACGTGTGATAGGAACCAAAAATTATAGTTAGTGATTGATTATATTAGACAAAACATGATTGGTGACAATGACCAATCATGACTAGGAGTAAGCCATTAATCCAAAATTGTAAAAATACCACAGACATATTTAACCTACATTCCTACATTTCATGTGGTTTTAATTTATCAGTTAATATAAATTATATCCAGTTATATTTACTAAAAATAGAGGTTCATATAAATTTAGGAATAAATATTAAAATAAGAATAGGTATTTGGTAAAAATAGACAACACAAAATTCACCCTCCTCACAAGTGTCTGGAAAAATCCTTTGGGGAATTTCAGTTATCATATTCATGAAAAAGAAAAGACGTATCAAAGTTTGTATCAACTTCTAGGACCTCAACCTCCACTTTTTTAAGGAATAATTTCCTATTTTATTCATAGAGTTACTGATTGATGCAACTGCAAACTTCTAGGCCAACTTCTTCGTAGATTGGTTTTCTAGGTACAATGAAATCTAGATGGACCCTCAAAATAAATAGGCCACTAAATTTAAGTTATGTTTGGAAACATAATGCTTTTGGGTAATTCCCTTTGGCTTGAATAATGATGGAGGAACATATTAGTGTTCTATTAATTACATTTTCAAGTCCTTCCTTGGAACAATGGTGGAGTGGTACATGAATTGTTTTGTGTTCAAATACCACCAAATCTAGGTTTATATCAAATATATTGAGAAAGTATTTGTTTTAATATGTGATTATAATCAAAATATGAACCCTTTAAAGTTTTATTTTGAGTTTACCTCCAAAAAATTCTTTACCTTCATTATCTACTATAGATGCATTGAGATTTACCTAGATATGATCAATGATATCATTGAGATTCCCCCTTTATGTAATTTGTGAGAGTTTTGGGGGATTTTTATGGACTTTAGATTATATCCTGTGTGTTTTTTAAACTTGGTGGAAAAATGTATTTCTTTTTCCAAGACAATGAATAAAGACACAACATACTAATGGGATAAAGAATTCTAGGGCACATTTAATGACATCAAGCAGTATTTATTGCATCCTATAGTTCTCATGTTGATTGTTCAGGGGAAACATATAATCCTATATATAAAATTCTTTGAGAAGTACCTCAGTTCCCTCTTGTATTAGAAGAATAATGATATCAAAGAGAATAGTTTGTATTACATCAGTCACATGATTCCTGACACAGAGGCTAGATATTATCATATTGAGAAGAAATATATTTTCATAGTCTTTATTGGTTAGAAGTTTTACCATTATATATAGTTTATTGAGGTCTATCTAACCTCATTCAATAACCCACTAACAAGCATTCTCGTTTTCTATGCTGACAGGCCGATTGGAAAGGTGATCTATGATTCAGTAGCAGTTGTACATCTATTTCATCCCTCAGAAACTTGTCAAGGAAAAAATAATGACATATTTCTATGTCACTCACCTGACCCTAGAGGATTTTCCCATGGATGTATTTTTTCAAAATGATACCATTCTCTCCATAAATAAATAATAACCATGCCAAAAGATTCATTTTGATAGTGCCTCTTAAAGCCGAACTAATAGAAGGATGAAAAAAATTAAGCTAGATAGGTTTTGATTTACAATAGTTTTCATCAATCCCTTAAAGGCCCTCATGTCATACTTGTTCATACATTCATAGGGATGTACCAATAATGAGGTTGGATATCAATCCCTCATCTGTCACAAACCAATCCGGGATGACCCTGAACTGGTCACCCGAGCCGGTCCGCGACATGGCCCGAAGGGCGTTTCTGATCCCCACAGGCTGGCAACTAATGTCGAGCATCAAGAGTAAACAAGTGGGAATGATTTTTCCCAAAAGAAAATAAATTAATCAACGGAAATAAATAGAACAAAATCAAATAAAGGAAGAGAAACCAACAACGCTACTAACCTGACCACGACCAAAACTCCAAGTGACCCCTTGGGTCACCCTCCAATACCACAACCAACGTCGCTCAAGGAGAAAAACTGAAGCTGGAACCTGTAACAGAACTAAAAACAAGAAAACACTATAGGCTTGAGTATTAAAACTCAGTACGCTAGCCTGGTAAATCTATTCCCAAAACACTACCTTTAAATAAAGAGATTTACTAATTCCTGGTTTGAACTAAATATACAAAATATTGGTTTTCACAGACACACTTCCATTTCTAAGACAAGTAACAACCCATTGCACTTTTTAATTTAAAAACAAGTTTATTGTTTGAAAGGAACACGTGCATTTCATTTTAAGACATTTTTTAGAAAAAGTTAGGAATTCAAATTTTAGTTGTTAGTCAAAGGGGAAAACCACACACAACACACAACACACACTAAGGGAACTGGAAAAGAAAAGTGGCACACATGGGAAAGCAACCTAACTAGACCCCTCAATCGTCCTCCACATAAAAATAAACACTAAAGGAAACATGGGTTGAACCTAGGAGCTCGTGAACAATCCAGAACATACTATACATGTGACTCATCCTGAAGGAATGCTCTAACTTGATGACGTCATAATGCCATAACGCTCGGCATAGCCCTACATGGCCTAACTGAGGGGCCTAATCCCCATAGCAGCAATAACTCAGTATTCCCCTGCTATGGGGCCACTAGCCAATGCGTAATCTAAACTAGTGCAGCAATTGTTCTTAGAAGATTCATTCACTATGTCAGGTTCCAATGTCAACACGTATAACAAAAAGGAATAAGGTGAGTCAAAAATGTCAATCAAGTAGCACAAAAATCACACACAACATATGCAGTCAACATACACCAAAGGTCACCCTTGAGTCACCCCAAAGAGTGTTTTTTTTTGAAAAATAATTTATTTTTATTAAAGTTCCAAACGAGCCTTCATCAACTTTAAAGAAAAAACTCATTTCTCAAGAAAAACAGAAACACTTGTTCAGAAGAAATCATTTATCTGACAAACTAGAACCACATTAGAAATTTCATGAATTATGTTTAAAGGAAAACTAGGTATTCTTTCAATATTGGGTGTCCGCTCATCAACAAAATGTTTCAAGGGGTCGGTATAAAATAAATGATTCTTTTCACACCAAATAATCATTTAAAAATTAATTATCTTATATTATTTCTCATTCATTAAAATTAATAAAACATCAAGAAATTAATAAATTATAAATTTAAAAGGTGAGTGTAGTAGGAGACCTACCTCGAGTCACAGCTCGGACACGACGACACAATACACCTTGCCCAGGCGCCCAAGCACGCGTAAACCGATGATCACGGTGTCACGGGGTTACCTCAGTAACATGCTGAAACAAACGCATGATAACTAAGAACACATAACCACTAACTTAAAATGATCCAAACAAACAAACAACACAAGAAACCACCCCAACATACTTTCAAAACACAAATCGCACCATCTGCACTATTTAATAAAAAATGTTAAAATTTTACAAATAATTTTCAAAAAGTATCTAACAACTTTACAAACCCAAAATCCCTTCAAAACCTCCTTTTATGACTCAACACATATTGATGCTAAACCAAAACACAATCTACATAGTTTTTTAAATGAAAATAAACAATTCAGCATTGTTGTTCCCAAAAAAAACACACATATATCACATATACATATCACTTCAATTAAAACATGATTCGCAGTAAACAAACTAATTGATATACATATTATAAATTAATTTAAGAAGAAAAAGAATTCATAAAACAATGGTCAAACGCATAACCACCCACCTCAAGTGAAGTTCGGACACAACAACGCTTCCACAGAAAGACAAACAACACCCAAAAAACCAACCACACACTCTAATCGACGAGAGTAATGTGGGAATTACAAATAAAGGCAATTAGGTGTGGTTAAATTGAGAAAAAAACCAAACAATAAAGTGAAATATACCTTGACCAGAAGAGGAGAGGGTTTCGGGTGCTGTGGGTGGAGACCAGAGGCCAGAGGAGAGCCGACAAGGTTGGAGGGGAGCCGTAGACGGCCTGACCGGAGTGCGGGACAGTGAGGGGAGGCCGAAGGTGGTCTGTGGAGGTGGTCGGAGCGAGCAGGTGTCTATTTGGGGTGCTCTATGGGGGCACTGATGACATGGGGGAAAAATGGGGGCTAGGGTGTGCCGCTAAAAATGGGGCCAGTGGTGGCCGGACGGCGGGTGCATGGCGGGGGTCGACCAGCATGGCGGAGGAGGGTGGTGCGGCAGGCGACGGGAGGTGGTCGGGAGCAGTGGATCTCAGTGAGCCGATGAGGGGGAGCCGACAGCTGGATAGGGGGTCGTGAGTGCAGTCGGTCAAAGGCGGAGCCAGAAGGGGAGCCTGGTGTGGAGTTCGATCGGCTGGGCAGGGGCTAACCAGGGAGGGAGGGGGTTGTGGCTGCGGCGCTGCGCGTAGGAGAAGGACAAGGGGGGGGGGGGGGTGCGGCCCAAGGCGGAATAGGAAAAAGGGGGGGCTGCACCTAGGTTTTAGGTTTGTTTTTATTATTTTTGTTCATTTTAGTTATAATAATAGTAATAATAGTAATAATAATAATCAATAACAATGATAATAAAAATAATTATAATAGTAATAATATAAATAACATAGACAACAATCAAATAATAATAATAATAATAACACCTTAATAATAATATTATTATTAATTAAATAATAAAATTATTCATTTTAAAATTTAAACATTTAACCCACCTCACTTATATAAAACATTATATATTTTAATCGTTAGATATTTGTGTTGGTACCCAGGCCGACCTCGTGGCTACCGGCCACTGTGCGGTGACCACGCATGGGTCCGAAACCCACTAAAAAAAATCAAACGGCGATGATTTTAATCTGGGACCCAGCCCGATCCTCGATGCGAGAACACAGAGCCCAGAAATAATAAAAATCAAAATAAATTAAAACATCAGTGTGTGACAATTCTCCCCACCACAGACACTTTCTTCCCCCAGAAATTCACTAAGCTAAACGATAGGAAAAACCAGAATCCACGCCCGATTGATATCGAATGAAACCAGAATACGAGAGAACAGGAGAACATGAGAGGGTTCTCCTCACCACAAGAGTTCAACTAATGTGCAAATTTTAATATCGAAACATACCCCTTGGGAAGGGGGTCGACACAGAAACTCCCAAATGATCTAAACTATGTTCTATAGCATTAGAAAACAACACCTCCACTAAAACCTAGAACTCTTGACCAATACCAAACACTCCCAACACTAGGGGAAAACCTTCGAGCGGAACATACCCCAAGCAGTGAACCTGATAACAACCACAACATCGTCTCTTTCATAGGCACTTGTATCTCCAAACGAACACAGCTAAACCAAAAATTAACCCACACAAGGTCCAAGCATTATTTTAAGAAAACTCACAATCCAGAACACCATAATAAGACAAACGAGACTGTATGGATTACAAAAGAACACGTTCATCCCATCCTCATGATGACACAATGAACCTAAAAAATGCCAAAACTTTAACAATGGAAGAAAGATAATAGAAGGACTTTAAATTTTTCGTTTCCAACATGGAACATGAAACCCGAACTAAGGCGTCACACCCCCAACAACTCCTGACTGTGCACGAGCTTCACCCCAAGACCTATGGCTGGGGATCTGATGGATGAAGCATCTCCTGCCTCACAATCAGGCATTAGAATTCTTCAGTTGCATCGTCTTTTTCAATCGACGCTTCCTGCAAAACTTCTCTAGATGACCTAGACACCTGTAATAATGGCACGTCCTCGGTGGGGTGTGACATGTTGGATTTGCATGCCCTAAACGTCCACATTGACAGCACACCATTGGAAAATCTGTCGAACTGGAAACCAGAGTCACTATAGAGGACTCTTTAGAAACATATCCATCCAACACACTATGCTCACCATATGAGGGACCTTCACTAGCAACTAGATACAGTGGATTTCCAACCTTCTGCGCTCCGGAGACCAACTCAGCTAAAAACACATCATGTACCAACTTCTCCAAATGATGGCCCCAAAAAGGGAGGACCCGCTCTTTGATCTCTGGACAAAGCCCCCTGATTAAGGGAGGAGTCTTCATCAAATCCTGGGACGCTACCTTCAAAGAAAGACACAAGTTCTTAGAGATAGTCAACATACACTTTCACCATCTTCTGTCCATGTTGAACATGCATGATCTCTTCCATTTTATTCATCTTCCCATCTTCAAGTATAAACCATCAGAGGAATACAAATTTAAAGAAATACCACATCGTCCCAACTTATAGTAATGGTGGGGTGAACAACTCCTACTCGTCCAGAGCTGGACCTTTGAACAGACCCAAAAAAGAAAGCACTCTAATAGCTTAAGGAGTTCCCAATACCCTGAACACGTGTTCGACCTCTTCAAGCCACTCCATTGTCTCTAACTAACTCCAATCACCATGAAGGACAAACAACGTCTGAGAATGACCAAAAACAGGGCATGACTCACTGAAACTCTGGAGTCCTTTCTTGGTGGCATGTTCTGAACAAAATATAAAACACCAATCCGAAATCGATATCAATCGAAGCAACATCAATAAAGAACCCTCATCCAAAAACAACCAACTCAAAAAATCAAACAACCACAAACACAACCCAAAATTCTTTGTCCAAAATTCATGTTCCATTTTAGATTCTAAAACCACCTCTTTTTTTTCAAAACCGCTTTCTTTCAAGACCAGTTTCCAAATACAAAATCCACATTTCAAACCAAAATCACTTTCCAAAAACCATTTTCCTCTTTAAAAGACAATTTAGGAAACAGGTTCAAGCCTTTAATTTCAAACACACCTAGGTAATCCCATGAACCATTACACATGTCTTCATCCACTTCCTGTCATATGCACCGATACACACTTTCCACGCATCCTCTCACATGTGCAAACGTTCATAAGGAGTACCTGAGGTTTCACCCCAAACCATTCTTGAACAATTTTCAAACAAACTCCAGTTTTCCAAACCAAAAGATTTCAGTTTTAAAACCCATTTCATAAATTTACATTAATTTAAAAGAAATCAGTACCATTTTCAAAAACCCTCTTTCATTTCCAAAATCACACTTACACCAACCAGAACGAAAATTACACTCAACTTACATAAAACTACCGGAGTGAGGGACTAGCGGTCACACTTAACCTAGAGACATAGTAGTGGGTCATGCCCCAAGTAAGCGTCAACAACTTGGAGGAATTCAAACCATGTACCCGGACTCCACATGGGTCACTACTCCATGTGAGATCATGATGTAACATCAGTTTACCTCTGTTGTCATCCCTCAATCCAAAACAAACCAGAACAAAACAAATAATCAATTCCTGGACTATCACTGGCGACTCGAGGTGCAGAAAGGGTGAGGGTTCATGACGTCCTTCCTGTACCTACCTCTTGAGTCCCGACACACCTAATCTCCATCTACCGGACACCCCAAATAACAAGGGCCTACTCTAATACCATTTTGTCATGAACAAACCTAGGACAACCCTGAACCGGTCACCCGAGCCGGTCCGGAACATGGACCGAAGGGCGTTCCTGATCCCCACGGGCTGGCAACTAGTGCCAGGCATCAATAGTAAACAGTTGGGAATGATATGGCCCAAAAGAAAATAAATTAAGCAGCAGAAATAAATAGAACAAAATCAAATAAAGGAAGATAAACCAACAACTCAAAAAACCTGGCCATGACCAAAACTCCACGTGACCCCTTGGGCCACCCTCCAATACCACAACCAATGTCGCTCAAGGAAAACAGCTGAAGCTGGAACCTGCAGCATAACTAAAAACAAGAAAACACTATAGGCGTGAGTATTAAAACGCAGTATGCTAGCCCGGTAAATATATTCACAAATCACTACCTTTAAATAAAGAAATTTACTATTTCCAGGTTAGAACTAAATATACAAAATATTGGCTTTCATACACACACTTCCATTTCTAAGACAAGTAACGGTCCATTGACCTTTTTAATTTAAAAATAATTTAATTGTTTGAAAGGAACAGGTTCATTTCATTTTAAAACATTTCTAAAAACATGTTAGATATTCAAATTTTAGATGTTATTCAAAGGGGAAAACCACATACAATACACAACACAAACTAAGGGAAATGGAAAAGAAAAGTGACACACATGGGCCAACAACTAAATTAGGCGTCTCAATCATCCGCCACATAAAAATAAACACTAAATGAAACATGGGTCGAACCTAAGAGCTCGTGAACAATCCAGAACATACTATACATGTGGCTCATCCTAAAGGCATGCTCAACTCGATGAAGTCATAATTCCCTAATGCCCGACATAGCCCTACATGGCCTAACCGAGGGGCCTAATCCCCATAACAGTAAGAACTTAGTATTCCCCTGTTATGAGGCCACTAGCCAGTGCGTAATCTAAACTAGTGCAGTAATCATTCTCCGAATATTCACTCACTATGCCAGGTTCCCATGTCAACACGTATAACAAAAAGGAATGGGTTGAGTCAACAATGTCAATAAAGTAGAACAAACATCACACACAACATATGCAGTCAACATACACCAAAGGTCACCCCTGAGTCACCCTGACGAGAGTTTTTTTTCAACATAATTTATTTTTATAAAAGTGTAAAACGGGCCTTCATCAACTTTAAATAAAAACCCTATTTATCAAGAAAACCTGAAATAGTTGTTCAAAAGAAATAATTTATCATTCAAACCAGAAACACATTTGAAATTCCGTGAATTATGTTTAAAGGCCAAACAGGCATTCGTTCAATACTGGGTGTCCGATCATCAAGAACATGTTTCAAGTGTTTGGTATAAAATAAACGGCTCTTTTCACACCAAATAATCATTTAAAAATTAATTATCTTATATTATTTATCATTCATTGAAATTAATAAAACAACAAGCAATTAATAAATTCTAAATTTAAAGGTGAGTGTAGTGGGAGACCTACCTCGAGTTGCAGATCGGACACGACGACACAATACACCTCACACAGGCTCCCAAGCATGCGCAAGCTGATGATCACGGTGTCACGAGGTTACCTCGCCAATACGCTGAAACAAAAACACGATAACTAAGTACACATAACCACTAACTTAAAACAATCCAAAGAAACAAATAGTGCAAGAAACCACCCCCAACATATTTTCAAAACACAAATCGCACCATCTGCACTATTTAATAAAACACATTAAAATTTAACAAAAAAATTTCAAAAAGTATCTAACAACATTACACACCCAAAACCCCTTCAAACCCTCCTTTAATGACTCAACGCACATTGAAACTAAACCAAAACACAATCTGCATAGTTTTTGAAATGAAAATAAACAATTCATCATTGTTGTTCCCAAAAAAACACACATATATCACATATACATATCACATCAATTAAAACATGATTCTCAGAAAACAAACTAATTGATGTACATATACTAAATTAATTTAAGAAGAAAAAAAATTCAAAAAAAATGGTCAAACGCATAACCACGTACCTCAAATAAAGTTCAGACACAACAACACTTCCACATAAAGATGAACAACACCCAAAAAGCCAACCGCACACTCTAATCAACGAGAATAACATGTGAATTACAAATCAAGGCAATTAGGTGTGGTTAAATTGAGAAAAAGAAAAATAACATGAAACATACCTTGACCAGAAGAGGAGAGGGTTTCAGGTGCTGTCGGCAGAGACCGGAGGTCGAAGGAGAGATGACGAGGTTGGAGGGGAGACGTAGACGGCCTGGCCGGAGTACGGGACAACGAGGGGAGGCCGGAGGCGGTCTGCGGAGGTGGTTGGAGCAAGCGGGTGGCTGGTCGGGGTGCACTGAGGGGGCACCGACGATAAGGGGAAAAGGGGGGTTAGGGTGTGCCGCTAAGCAGGGGGATAGAGGTGGCTGGACAGTGGGTGCATGGTGGGGGTTGACCGGTGCGGCAGAGGAGGGTGGTGCGGCAGGCGACGGGAGGCAGCAGGGATAGGCGGATCTTGGTGGGCCGACAAGGGGGAGTTGACAGCTGGGCGGCTGGATAGGGGGTTGTGAGTGTGGTGGGTCAGAGGCTGAGCCAGAAGGGGAGCCCGGTGCAGAGGCCAGTCGGTTGGGCAGGGGAGAACCAGGGAGGGAGGGGCCGCAGCTATGTTGTTGCGCGCAGGAGAAGGAGAAGGGGGGTGTGGCCCGCGATGGAAGATGAAAAGAAGGGGGGCTTCACCTAGGGTTTAGGTTTGTTTTTTTTTCATTTTAGTTATAATAATAGTAATAAAAGTAATAATAATAATCAATAACAATGATAATAAAAATAATTATAATAGTAATAATATAAATTACATAGATAATAATGAAATAATAATAATAATACCTTAATAATATTATTATTAATTAAATAATAAAATTATTCATACTAAAATTTAAACATTTTATCCAACTCACTTATATAAAACATTATATATTTTAATCGTTAAACATTTGTGCTGGTACCCGAGCCGACCACACGGCTACCAGCCACTGTGCGGTGACCGCGCACGGGTCCAAAACCCACTAAAAATCAAACGATGAATATTTTAATCCGGGACCCAGCCCGATCCTCGACGCGAGAATTCATATCCCAGAAATAATAAAAATAAAAATAAATTAAAACATCAGGGTGTGACATCATCACATGAATTATATTGGATATTGTGACTAAGTTTCTACAGTTGCATGTGAAGGGATACTCTGGTCTATCATCAAACAAATCAACAATGACTATGCTACCAAGAAGTAGGAGCTTGTCCTCTTTCTTCAGCATACTCATGAGGTAATGACTAAATTTAATTTTTATATAATGGTATCTCATGTCCTTGGTCCTAGAATTATTTAGTTAATTCTCTTTAAAACTTGTAAATGTACCTTATTGATCCAGATTAGGATGAATTTATCACCCATATGGCACATAAAAAATTGACCACCCCATTGCTTTTGATGAGGAAATTTGTGAAGTGAATGAAATTGCCACTAAATATTCCCATGTGGGGTCCTAAAATTCCCATTTTATACAAGGTTAATCTAATTTTGTTTATTATTATATTAATTTATTTAACATGGAACTCTTCTTGCATGTTGGGTTGATTGGGAGAAAATATGCAAGTGTTCCATGAATTTTTTTCTCTGTATTAGCCCCAACTCAGTGCGAGTCCTCCACACACACAATTTTTGTGGGATCCTTGTTATTTTCATTTAATGAAATGAAATTCCTCAATTATTTTTGGTGGTTCACATTGGTCATGTGGATCTCACCAATAAGGGTTAAATATCTCTCATCAGATCCGAATGCTATGCTACTTTTGGCCCACTATGGTTCATGACTTCATAGAGTTAACTATGAAGTGTCATGCATACCAGGTTAATGATTTTTTTAATCATCTTCTAGAGATTCTCCACACAACCTTGTACTCATATCCCTTATCCATATGGGGAATTGATGTGATTGTCCCTTACCCTCTAGTAACATCCTGACAGTTCAAGATCATCCTTATTATCACCGATTTATTTTCAAGGCATGATGAATCCATTACCCTAAATGAGATCAAGAAAAAGTCCATTATTGTGTTTTTGAAACACTAAATCATTCATAAATTCAAGGTACCTCAAAATACTTTCATTAACAACATAACCAACTTTCTGGCCTCTGAACCGGAGAAGTTTTATTCCATGTAAAACATATGGTCTAACCATAAATCAAACTGTCATGCACTAATGAATAGAGAGATTGGTGAATTAAATAAATTAAACTATAAAATTATGCAGGAAATGGTAGATCTGAACAATAAAAACTAACTAGAAAAGCTTTGAAATTCCTTATGGGCCTATCAGACTATGAACCAAACTTCCACCCAAGTGACCCCTTACTCCCCGGTGTATGGAATAGTGGTAGTGCTACCTATCGAAGTCCATACACTATTACACTAGATATCTATCTATGACCAGTTTAGAATAGATAAAACATCTCAATTCCATCTATATAACTTGAAATACATTTATAATAATATGATTATGGTGTTTTATAATCTAAAAGTCCCTTAAAATAGAGTGGATCAATAATTCCATAAGAATACTCACCTTCACTTGACCCTCCTAGATTAATTGGTGTTGAAATTAAGAGTACCAATGATACCTAGAAGGAAACCACTAAATTTGGAACTCAAATTGGAAGGCCCCATTTCCATTCTAAAAGTCTTCTCCAATAGTGTGTACTCATTGATCACCATGGATGGTGAGTGCATAACACCTCCCACCAATGTGAGGTTCATGAATAAGTATTTTTAATGACTTCATGTTGGATAACTAACCCTTGTCATATGACCTAAACCCACATAATTTAGGCCCCTAGATGCATGAAAATAAACTACAAAACATGCTTTCCTTGTTATATGATTTTATGCTACATAGAATCTATAATATATTCTACGAAACCTTAAACTTTAGGGAATAATTAGATTCTACATTACTTTATAACACATGGAAAAGTCATAATTACATGAACCTAAACTAAACTATCCTAGGTCCCATATATATAACCCCAAAACTACATAGATAAAATCTTTATTTTGAATTTTAAACTATATAACCATACTGGAGTCCTCAAACAAGAGGATTCCCCCTTTTTCTTAGTGGTTGTCATATACCACACCACCTTCAAAGAGCTACATGTGGCTTGATTCCTACCACATGGATATACATAGATTCGTGAATTTTTTATTTGGGGACCAACCATGGGATCTATGTCCATTCCTACCCCTCTCCTTCTAGCCCCTATTCAATACATGAGTCAGATGTATACATAAGCCTCTCCTCAAGAAAAACATGTGGATAGTTCCCTATTTTGTGAGATACATAATGATGCATGAATATCACATCATGTCCCAATACAAATAATCTTTTTTATCTACCTTTTATTGATGTTAAAGGCCCTTATATTGGGTTACTTTTTACTTTTTATCCCTGAGATGATGCTTCTTTAAGAAGATTTCATAAAAGGTGTTGTGAATTTAAACCCCAACCCCATTTAGTCTAATAATATGACCTTATACTATACGCATATACCCATATGATCATTTTTATTTTCATTGGAATAATATTCATGGTGATTTTACCTTTATCCCATAAAAATATAGACCATCTCTCCCCTTTGGTATAATCTATATGACCATAAACTATGTAGTAAATGTCATTAACCCAGATCTCCTAGAGGCATGGTTTTACCTTCTAATGTGTCTCCCATGGGACCAATACTCCATCTAGCATGGTTCACCCCATCAATGTGATCAATGAAATATTTTTATCTCCATGTTTCTTAGACCCCTATTGAGAATCTTACTTCCACTCAACTCCACACTCTCTGTCTTCTATGTTTGAATTTCCCCATCAATTTTCCATCTCCAAACAAAATCCCCTGAGGTTATGATATAGTTCCACATGTCCTTCCACCCATCTAGGGTACATTTCCTAGAAGAATTTCATGATATTAACATGATATATTCTGTATTTAAAATGTTTTTAGTGATCAATCTTAATTTTAATTCCCCCATTATTGATGATATGGTAGTGGAATTTTTGTTTCAAACATGGTTAATTTTTATCCTCATGCTATTAGTTGCCTCCTTTGGGAAAGATATTATGTAAGTCTTAATTTAACCTTCCTAAATTATCCTTTGGTTTGGTGGAGTCTCAACACCCTTTCATTACACTCTCATGTTCCTTTCACATTGGTGGGTTGAACTGGTCATGAATACCATGCCCCAAATGGTGTCCCTATCTTCATAGGTCTCTTTGATGGATGATGTAACATTATAATGGCGACCCTTAATTTCTGTTATGTGATCTTGAGTATTGTATTTCATCTTCCATTTTCCTTGTTTCCCACACTGATCACAACATACATGAGCTTTAAGGATTTGGATGATTGTTTCTCTAACACAATTGAGATACATCGATGGAACGGTAGTGAATTTAAACTATTTTTCCACATCGTATGATGTTAAACTGTGCATTATATGTTCTATTAGAATTGAATTAGACTATATGTTCTTCATCCTCACCATAAAAAATAAAACTACAAGATAAAAACCATTATTACACAAAGCTAAAATGCGTGGTATAAAATCTATCACATGACTTAAAATTACATAAAATATGGTAATAGCCTAAGAGGAAAACCCCTCCTTTGGTGTTGGTCATCTACAACACTAAACTAATAGAACTACATGAGTCTTGATTCCCACATCATGAGATATATAGTTATTTCTTGATCCCCTTTCCCAAGACCAGCCGTGAACTCCAACCACATTCTACCTAGGCACTTAAGCTACTTATTTAGCCCATGTCAAACACATTTTTCTTCCCACTCTAGGAAGAGGAACCTATTCATAGATCTATTCCATATGAACCTGATCACTATAGGAAACTATTCCTAGATATACCTTGATGATAAAAATTTTACCAAATCATGACATGTATGGTCTTTTTTATTCTCACTCAGGTGCCCATGCCATATTTATGCTTTAACTACATGTGAGTCAGATCTGCGTAGGATGCTGAGAACTATGTATATTTTTATTCCTATCTCACTTGATATGTAGTGGTGCATGGATATTCTATATTAGGTCCAATAATAAATTCTCTATAGTTTATTTCTCATCATGGAATTTGGTTTCCCTTACTAGGATTCCTCACTCAAATAATACCGTGGTGTTTATACTATTTTAAATGATGTTATGATTTCCATGACCTTAAACTATGTGTCATGGTTTGGGTGACATGATCATAAATTTCATGCAAAAAATATTTTTGGATTTCCGTATTGGTATTTGGGCTCCCTATTCACATTTTGTTTGGACTTATTCCTTATAAAAAAGTAGAATGACTCAATCCCCATGGTTCAAGTTGTATGATCATAAAATATAAAACCTTTTAGTTCAAGATATATGAACTTAAAACCCAACAACATTAGGTCAAAGTTGTGTGATAAATAGTTTTTCAAAGATAGATGACCATAAACTAAACCCTAAAACAGTCCAAATTATAATTTTCTTAAATTAAATGTAAAAGAGGCATGAATGTCTTGTCAATATGAAATACCATAAAGGGTGTCTTGGGAAAAATTCATGTCCTTGATTGATAAGTCATCTTCCTTTATGAATTGGGACAAGGTAATAGCATAAAAGGGAAAGTAATAAATCTAGTTGGGGGCACATAGTGTTATCCTAAAAAGAGCTTTCATATGCTCATTATACCCACTGGTCTAGGAAAATGTTATAGAAAATTTCCTACATTAAATACCTTGATTCCATTCTATATGAATTTAAACTGCATGAAATCCCGTCTTTAATGTCTAACATTAAACTATGC
Source organism: Viscum album (assembly GCA_963277665.1). Lineage (NCBI taxonomy): Eukaryota > Viridiplantae > Streptophyta > Magnoliopsida > Santalales > Viscaceae > Viscum > Viscum album. The sequence goes on along the minus strand of OY728156.1, from coordinate 1,422,199,769 downwards.
ATCCTGGTCTAGTTGCATAACCCTAAAAGGAGCACACCTTTGGACCTAGTTCCACAACCTTAATATCTATTATTTATTACAATAATAATGAAATAATTTTTTTTGAATACCCCTATAAGGTTTTTTGTAGCACTCTTACTCCAATTCATGTTAGTTTTTCATTTTCCCTTTGTGTCTTATAGACTCTCTCTCACAATGTTCCTTGTTTTCCAACCTTAAACATCCACATCTGTTGGTCCAAGTTGCATGCCTTTAGTCCAAGCACTAGGAATTAAAATTATCTATACCTCCTCATGATGTAGTATATAATATCATTGGGAAATCTATTTACTTTAGGTTTTATTAACCCTAGATAGATGGATCATCTAACCCGTGGTCAAAGTTATGAGACCCAAAAATTCATCAATCCTTTGGCTAGAGCTACCTAAACATAAAATAGGAAGTTCCCAGGATCACATTGGTTCCCATATGTGTTGGTATTACCTATCAATATATATGATACACAATTATATAACTCCTAGAGTATCTGACCTCTTCTTGAATCCCCATTCTCCTCCACTTTTAAATAGACTCCCTTATGGTGATATCCTAGTTCCCCAGTCTTGGAATGAATCTCATTAAGGGTACACATCTTGAAAGAATATTTATTAGCAGTAACATGTTGGATCCTATGTTTTTATACTTGTTCAATTATCATCCCTATATTTATTTCCCCTGTTATTGATAGACTGATAGTGGAACCCATGTTTTGATTTTATTTTACGATCATCATTTTTTTTGTATCCCCCTAATAATTCGAATCCTAGATGTAATAATTTATCTTATTTCCACCAATGTTTTTGAATAAAAGATTTAACACCCTTGGTGTTACCCTCTCATTCATATTTTTATGTCAGTAGAGTGAATATTTATTGTATAATCAGAACCAATTGGTTTCCTCCATCTTCTCTTGTTTCCTAAGTGATAGATGAAATATTTTGACCATAGCTCATTAAATCATATCTGAAACTCTCATGTCACTTGAGTAATATTAAATTTATCCTTATTTCCAACATTTATAATGACTCATGTGAGTTTAATTAGGATTTTTAGTTGTTTCCTCAATTAAATGACTGAGATTCCATCTGTCCTAGCTGTATGATGTTAAACTATACAACTGTGTGTTATCTTAAATGCATGATGTCAAACTGCATAGTCAACATCCTTGCTACATGATGTTAAAAAACATGGAATTTTCCCAATTAAATTGACTTAAAACTAAATTATACCTTGATTATTTCCCAATATAAAACCTCATTTTAAGTGGAATTTGTCTCCCATCACATCCCACTATTTCCCCCTTATGTGTGTGAACCAAATCTACAAATAAAGTTTTAACCTAAGAAATTTGTATGGATTTATTACTTACCCATGTGATATGTAGTGGTGTTCAAACACCCCATCCTAGGCCCATCCAAAAAATCTTTTAACATCCCCACCTCATCTTGTAATTTACTTCCCCTTAATTAATTCTTCTTCTTCTACTTTCTATGTGGAAATTCTGTAATTCTCTAAGGGGATGATCCACACATCATAACCTTAAAATCTGTTCATTCATTTTTAATATTTTGTTTATAAGTGTAAATATATCAATTAGCATTGGATTTTACACTAGCAATTATTGTATAGAATCTCCCACAAAACTCTGGTCCAAGTTATATGACCACAAACTAGTAGAAACCCATTCGGTCTAAGTTCTATGACCTTAAACAAGGAACATGTACCTAGTTGAAGTTATATAAACTTAGGTTTAAGTGATCCACTGGCCAAATCTATATGAACTTAATCTATAAGACCCTTATGGTCAAGGATATATTACCTTATACTATTAACCTCTATTTGGTCAAATTCATTTGACATAAAACTAAGCAACCTTATATATCACACTAGTTTTCTCCTTAGAGAACCATCCAGCCAAGTACTTATGTCCTAATCCCAATTATCATTTTAATCTTGACTAGTATCCTATATTATTTTCATATACAACCCATTAAAGTGCTCAAGGAATATTGACATGATTCTAAGAGTGATCAAACCCTTCCATAGAATCCCTTCCATCTATAAGAACACTTTATATTCCTAGATATGGATCAATATCCTTGTTTATTTCCAAACAGGATCTCCTATGGTGATCACCTAGTGACCCAGTATTAGACCATCTCCCATCTAAGGTACACATAACAGAGGATCCACCTTCATCATTTCTAAACAGACTCCATTTTGGTGATAGATTAACACCCTAGTCTCGACCCACCTCCCATCTAGGCTACACATCTTAGAGGAAATATATTCAGTAGTATGGAAATGGAAACCTTGTTTTGAACTTTGTAAATGGTTATACTCAACCCATTTTCACCCTTTTAACCCATCATTTAAGTGTCTCAAATTCATAATTTACCTTTCACCAATATCATTTTCTCATGTGGATTTCTAATGCTATTAGTATTAGAAAATCATGTGTTTTTCACATTGGTATGGAGGATTATCATTTTAAAATCACACTAAGTAGATTCCCCTAATCTTTATGGGTTTTTCCAACAGTGGTCGATGACATTTTTGACTCTCACCCATCCGTCCTATTACATGTTCTCTTGTAAAATCTTCTATTTATATGTTCTTTCTCATTTCAGGAATTAATCGCATAAAATCCAATATTTTTGGTTGTTTATTTTATTAACATGAACAAGATTATATTAATTCAAGTATTAGAATGAAAAATATTATTATTTCTTATTACATGGTGTAAAAAAATTGGAGGGCCATATATAGACTGGAGCCTCTCCTTTAATACAAAAACAACCTACTGATGTGTTAAATCCCTCACCTATTCAATCTTGAAAAACATTTTTCCTAGAGTATTGGACCAATTTTTACAACCTAGAAAAATATACTATCTATGCCATAGCATGTATGTGTTTCTATAATTCCTAAAAAATACACTAGGATCTTGGGTACCTAGACTCACTTAGTAATCATACCCACTGGATAGTCAATAAAAAAGGCACCATAGAGGTAATATTTCAACTATAACACCTCAATTCTAGTAGTTTTATCCACCCTAAGAGATATGATAGGTTGTCATTGTATTTTCAGTGCCTCCAAATCCTATCCCTCCCCTAAAACAACTGAGGTGAGTTCCACCATAGGATACACCTCAGTGCCAGTAGGCACATCGACAGTCACCACAAGAGATTCCTCATTTAAATGTAATATACCCACAATGGGATATTAAATGAGTTAGTATATATTATAAAATTATCAAAGTAAATGAAAAAGTTAAAGTTTACATACTAGGCCCCACATGAGGTGGATCATGAGATTTAAATGGTGCCACACCACCTTAGTAGGCGATAACACCATCACAGTGTCCTAAGTATGTACATATTGAAATATTAAAATGATTTGGGAGATAAATGGTATGAATCCCATTTCATGGATACTAGGGGGATATTCCCCACACCACCATGATGCTTCGTGTAGAGGTTTTCTCTAGGCATCCCCCTCACTTGATGATTCTTGAAAAAAAATGAGAAGGAATGTTAGTGTCTCTCAAAGTACAGTAGTGACACCATGGATTTATAAGGCACAAAAGTTGCTTCATATGGTGAGAGTTATCCTGAATCATCCTTCAGAGTGGTATCTTTATTCTCAGATTAATTATCTATTTCCATAGTGCTTCCATAAGAGTCTTCATTACTAGAATACATTGGATATGATTTCGAGGCATGCACTTCACTGACTGGCTTTACAACTATTGGTTACCCATTGAGTTACTCACTAAACATTGCATACACCCATCTAGTGAATGGATCTCATCACTTTGAAAATATATTAGTGCCTCTTGGTCTTTTATTTCACCCATGATTTATGATCAAGGAATTATGGATTCAATTTTAGAGAGCATGAACTCCGAAAGGACTATCCCCAGAAGTAGGATCTGCTCCCATAATTGATTTCATGAAGTATAAATCGATAATCCATCTCACTTCAACATGGACGTAGGGAACATTGCATCATTAGAAACTTCTCTTATGTCCCACATACATTTTCTAGGATCCATTATAGGTATTTATTTATAGGTCCCAAAAGATTATCAATGTTTCCAAAACCATTTCTCAGAGAACCATTTGATGCTAGATAGGCCTTCCGCTTAGGCCTTTCCTAATTGGTATACGGGAGGTCTCAAGACTTCCTCACCAATGAAACTGATTTTTTAGGATCCATTCCCTATGGATTAAAGGACTATCTAATCGTAGTGGGATTCACACTCTACCGACCCTAGGGTTTATCCTGTTGCTTCATCCAAATAATTTTTTCCCTATTAGTTCCTGTGGATATATCAATGTATATATTTCGGAATATTATTGAATCAACCCAATTTGAAAGATAATAATTGGTATCTAAACCCTCTTTCTAATTCCTTTATGGGGAATTATACACAAGTGTTTTCAAACTATCACAGTATAGAATTCATAGAGAAAATTAATATATACCTATATTGTTGTCCACTAGAGGAATTAGAATTGATGAGAAAAATGGATGGGGTATGAAGATCATATATTAAATTCATGTGGATTCATGAGGCCAATATACAACATCTAAAGGCTACAAGGTATGATATTTAGTAATTTTTTCCAGGATATCATCTACGATTTCCCTGAATAGAATATAGAAAGGGTGAAAGCTTAATTGTTAATGCTTCCTGATCTTAGAAATCACCCTAGTATGATCAAGTTTCAAATGAAAAATCTTGAAGATGTACAGAACTGATGTTCGAAAGATAGTGTTCAGAGGAGTTATGGAGTTAGAATATTCATACCCCAATGTTCATGGTAACTCACATGTAAATAAACTGAAATGGGTCATAGTGCTGCATAGGAAAGTCACTTTGGATGATGTGCCCCAATAGGTATTATAGATTTTTTAATACTTTGATGGTGTGGTTTATCTGTCATCTTCTCACCTATAGAACTACCATGATAAATTTCTTTGGAACAAACCCCCATGTTTTCATCTCTGGCCAGTAGTATACATTTGCTAAGAGATTCCACAAAAATGCCACCGACCTTACTTCTTAATGCCATTATTTCAAACTGAATCCCAACCCTTCTTATGGAAACTACTCTAAAATGGCCTAGTATGAACCATTCCTTTCTAAAGTTTGAGATACCATATGCTGATTCATCCTCCATGTCATATATCCTTCATGCGTCTTAATGAAGATATAGAAACATAACTTAAGGGGAAAGTCTTGGGGGAGGCAATCCTTTTGGGGCTATATAGTTCACAAATCCTATAACAACAATTTAGGAAATAGAGGAACCTAATTAGTGTCTTCCCACATGTTCCTTGGTAATAAAAATTATTTGTACCTCTCACTAAGTATGGTAATCCTTTTTCATATGTAGAAATCCCATATGATGATTCCAAAATCTCCATGATGGAGGTGGAACATTTTAATGTCTAGTGACCACCATCTTAATAGGTCCGACCTCAGATATGAGGGGTAGTAGACATGGAACTATTAATTTAACATTATTTCAAATAGCGTTTAACTACAAAATTTCTTCTTAAACTATTTAAATGTATGGAAGACCCAGTAATCTCACACCATTCAATGACAAAGTTTCCCCCTGGACATAAGTCCCATTCATCTTACCAGACATTGTGGCTACCAAAAAGGCTATAATTAAAGATTTTAGAGTATGGTAGAGAAGATAATTTTTAATATTTCATTCACACAAATCTTTTCCTCATTCAAGTTTCCTCATGTATGTTACAGTTAGTGGTCTGATGATTTCTTGTTCATAGATACTGGTTTTCTAAACTTGGTTTGTGTAAATATCATGTAGCATAAAATCCAATGATCTTGATCATATAACCATCACACAAGGTCAATTTTTAAAAAAATACAGAATCAACTCAATTTTCATGAAGATATCATGGTCCCCTATGCTCCCAAACTTTATTTATATGAGAATGGTTTACTTGAGTTACATGAACCTATGATATAAAATCATTAAATTTCATCATTTTTTCATTATTTTATCACCTAATTCCCTATTATGTCAAATAATGAGGGGGGGGAGGGGATTTTTTCTATTAGAAATGCATCCAAGAAGTATTCAAGTGGAAAAATAATAATAAAATACTAAGGAAAAGTATATAACTTTACACAACTAAAATTTGTGTAAGTCTACCACCAGAGGCATTGTACAAATCTACAGTTCCAAAAACATTAAAATATTTCAAGATCCATCCACTTTTATATTTCTGGGGCCTATAAATACCCCTTATCTCATAGTTTTAAGTGTTGGAACTTTGGGATTTTGTATTTTGGAGAAGTTGAAGCTCTCTACTCACAGAACCTCTAATTTTTCACTTCGTGTAAACCAAAACAACCTCTATGGATTCTTGTAGGTGATAAATTATAAAAACAAACTGAACTAAGTCCATAAAATTATAAAACTATTTTCAATATATTCCTATGAATCTCTTGTAAATATAGAATACACTTTATAGAAAGGAAAATGTCTCCCACAAGATATCTCTTTACAGAAGATTGAAATTCCTGAAACCCATACCATGGTGATCCATTTGAACTCATCCTTTTAGGAAGAATACTTTCATAAAATTTTATGTCTCTTGGGTCCCATACTCATCCGATATGGTTTTTCTTTATATGAAATATATACACAAAATCAGTATTGTGGAATCCCATTCCAAAGACCTTTGATCTAAGCATGAGTTGTGTAGTCTCTTCTAATTTTAATTATAATAAAAGGCTCATTCATGCCCATTCCCTTCACATAAATCATGGTTGGGAATCATTCATCACTATTTATCTTATATGTAAGTCGGTCAACACATCATACAAATAAGTGAAACCAAATATCATTACTGCTCTCAAGAAACATCTTATAAGCTTAATGAACAAGCCCAATTCAATCCCTTGATTTCATCCATTTAATGAAACAAGAACCCCTAACACATGATTCTATACATCATGGACTAATCCCATCACACTACCATAAAATATACACATCAATCTACATGGATTTTGATTCATAGTCTAACATGATATGTAAGACACCTTTTTTAGGATCAATATCGATACCTAAAAAACCTTTCCATAACATCTCCCTTTTTAGAGATGGTAAATCCCTGTCCTTCTTGGTAAACACTAAACCTTATAGAGTGTCCCCACTGAACACTAATCTCTGAGCATCCCCACTTAACTTTAAAATGTTCCCGCGCTTATGTGATGAGCGTAAGTGGATCCATTGTAACGAGCCAAACTTTTATCAATAGAATTTCAATTCTTATAATTATTTTACATGGTATAAATCACATAAATAGTATATATATCACAATAAAAAGTTTTTTATAATAAATGAAGAATGAAATAAGTGATATTCATAGAAATTAAGGAACCGATTCTGATAGAATAGTAACATGACCCTTAGAATATTAACTTGATCATTAAGAATAGTAATTCGACCAATTTAACAGTAACCTCACCCATAAAATTATAAAAAAAATTTGGTCATATTATAAATGATAATATTATATAATTATATCATAGTATAAGTAAATAAATGATTTAAAATGATAAATTAAGTTGTAGTATTTTTACAAAACATAATGGTTTATATACAATTTTATAATTAATATAATAATAGAAAAGGAAACTTATTTTCCTAAAATATATTCAAAAATTAATATTTTGTTTTCTTATGATTATAATATAATTTTTTGAGGCCTTAATTAATTTTTCAAAGTTTTAAAATTTTAGTTCTAAGTTTAAAATCCGTATTTTTCTAATAAATGATAGTTTTAATTTAAAATTAAATTTATAATATTTTGAAAATTATTTTCATAAAATGGAATCCATTTTTTAAATCTAAAAATTAAATAATGGTTACGGTTGATTTTTTTTATTTTTCTAAATTAGTTGAATTTTTGATGAATAGTGGAATTCCATAATTTACGGTATATAACATTTTAAGTTAAATTAGAAATTTATTGAGTCATGGATGATGTAAGTAAAGTAATATTAAATTTACCTTCTATATTAATTGTATTTATTAATGGGAATAAAAACTATTCACTACGTTGAGCCAAAATAATAAACTAATGAATAAAATAATAAAAAAACATCCCTCTTCCCCTATAAATACCACCCTCGCCACCTCTTATCCTCACACATTCCAAGATTTGAAGCATGTATAAATTCTAAACAATCTTATTCCTATCATCTCACCCAAATCCAAGAGCCTTTGGTCCCCAAAAATACCAAATATAATTTTTCTAAGGAGATTGTCAAGGAGAATAATTCATGATGTAAAAACCACTTTCATTTTCTTTTAATTTCTTTTTAATTTATTTTATTTTATTATTATCTACTCACATCCCATTACCCAGGTGTAATTATAACTCTAGTATATTATATATACTTAAATTTTATTATGTTAATTGAATAATCCATCATCAAACTTGTTATCCTCTCCCTTTTATTCTAAAAATGAAAACATTGTCCATGAGGTGTTAATTTATCTCTTCCAAGGACAAATAATTTTCATTTTTATTTACCTCCATCAAGGATGGTAATAAAACCATTATAATTATTGAAATAGATTCTAAAATTCGTTTTACAACCATTTTTATTTTTTTTGAACTAACATATGTAGATAATAATAGATAATAAAAAATCTACTTCACAATGGTCAAAAACCCACCAAATTAAAATAAATGATTATTATTAATATTTTATCTAATTAATCATCCTCATATATGGAAAAAATAATATATATAAGACCAATTAATATTATTTGAGTTCATTAATAATATATAATTTTAATTATGGATAATTATTTTCTTTTTACATGATCTTCCAAACATATATACAAGTGAATCGATTGTGAAAACCGAGAAAATGAACAATACATAACAAAGAAATTGAACTCTATAACTCATTATAATGGCTAAAAAATCCTAGTTAATTTAAATTGAATAAATAAATGTATAAGATGTTATGTATTTAGTAATTAATTAATCTAATTTTATTGTCTAGGATATTAAAGTGAGGAAAGAATGCATACATAATGTAAGGGGATTCTCGAATCCAAACTAATTTCATAGGGTTATTCCACATTTGTGGAAAACATCAGTGGGGATTTTCATTTTATAATCCTCAAATATAATTTCATTGTTATTTTTTTTTGTGAAATACATGTTTCTAAATTGGTTTTATGAAAAATAATAATATTTTCCAAAACAACTCTTCTTTCTAAAAAACACATTTTTTACTTCTCTTGAGATAGTTTCTTCTCCACTCAAGATTTATGATTCCAATACTGGTATGTTGTTCACTTTTTGGAACCCCAATGTCTGTTCATGAATTTATTTTTTATTAAATAAATCCCATTCATTTCCATCAGTTATTTTATTACTAATATTGATATATGTTCTATGTGGACTGCATGATTATGTAAATGTTATGATGTGACGGGTGCATGGAAAATTATATAGAGCTCCAATGTATTGGGTAATATTATTTATCTCATGAGATAATGTGTAATATACATGAACATGACGCTTGGTTGGTTTTCAATGATTATGTAATGGTTATTCACATATGTTATGTGTGAACATGATGCTAGCTTTGTTCACAACTATGTATGATATTTGACCACTAGGACATGATGTTTTATTTTTATACATTTCCAAATTCCATGTATTTGTATAAATATTCCACTCATGATTAAGATGATGATCTTATTCTTATATGATGATGATGAAGACTATGCTCACCCAAGTTATGTTTATTCATGTCCTTATTTATCCTCTTACTATGATTTTATCTCCCCCCATTGATTAATGTATATCCCCAGGTGATTACTTGTACTAAGGATAATGTGAAGGCCACTAAGAAGCTAAAGAAGAAGGAATTAAATAATGTATGTGTTTTATCATGTAAAAGTTATCTATAATATTAATTTTCCCAAGACACTAAACCATTTGATCTTGGATTTTTAACACTATTGTTTTATCTTTAAAATGATATAATATCTACCACAAAACTGGGTTTCCGCAGCACCACCCTTTAACATCACTAAAAAAGAGCCAATAAAGGACACTTTTAACAATGCTAAAAAAATAATTTTAAAATTGACCCTTTATTTTCACTTTTTTAGCACTAATAAAGACACCCACTTTATTAGTACTTTTTTTAGTAGTGCTGATAAAGGGTGGGTTTACCAGTGCTTTTTTCCTCGCACTGATAAAGTGTATATTTTAAAAATATTATATTTCATAAAAAATAATATATTGATATAAAAGTATATTTATATTGATATAAATATAAAATATATTTTTTAAATATGTTTTAGATTGTATAAATATACATTTTAAATTAATATGTAAATATGTATTGAAAATGGCTTATAAAATATCTTAAAAAATTATTAATTAAGAATTTTCTAATTATAGTCGACTAATAATCATTTAGTTAAAATTTGAAGACACAAAAATCAAAAAAAAATTAATAAAAGATCTAAAATAAGTTGAAAAAGTAACTCAAATTTCAAATAGCCATAAATGTTTATCCGGGTATCCGTTTAAGCTCTACAACATATCAAATCGAAGCCTACGATGATCTCTACACACTATTTTATGAAGGAAGATTTTTTTTAATATTTTCCGAGTCCAAAAAAGGCTTAAAAGGCCTCCAAAATTGAGTTTTTAGTTCAGATACAAATTTTTTTTAACATTTAATGAAATTTTAGCCTCGTTTCAGGGGGTCTTTTGACCTTTTCACTGGGGACTGAATTTATTTTGATGGGTTACATTTGTATTGATATTATGGCTTTGAATTTTTTTCCACAATGTAATGTTACTTATAATCAATTATATAATAATATATACATATTTTTTTATATATTCATTGATAAAAATTTAATTTTATAAATAAATAGTTAATCATATTTACATATAAGTATATTTCGTAATATATAAGGATTATATAAATAAAAAAACTTATTTCTATTTTATTTAAAATAAAAAATATATTTATATTTATATACCTATATATTGTGTGTGTGTGTGTGTGTATTTGTGTGCAATTGTATTGACAAACTGATATATATTATCTATCTATTCTAAACAAATGTATATACATATTAATATATAATATTTGTGAATATATTTAAATATGTATAATTAGACTTACAAATACACATACAATATGTGGGTGTGTGTGTTGTATATATGTATTTATTTATTTATAAACACACACAAAAAACCATATTTTTTAAATGTATTTAAAACTGATCTTATAAATATATATTAATATACGAATAAATATATTAATATATAAATATAACTATATATATATATTAATATACATATATATATATATATATATTAATATAACTATATATATATTAATATAACTATATATATATATATATATATTAATATAAATATATATATTTTAATATATATATATATATATAAATTACTATATGAATAAATATAACTATATATATATAAATAAATAGATATATTAATAAATGAAGAGGAAAACAATATGGTGGAGTGGTAAAGACTTAGGCCCGCATGCAACAGGTCCCAAGTTCAAATCCTAGGGGAAGCAGGTCGCACACGCGGGTGCGGAATAAGGCCTAGCACTGTTAAAGGGGGTGGTGGCGCTATTAAAGGCAAGGGGGGGTGGCAGGGGCGTGTGGGCTATAGTGGGTGGTGGGGCAATGTTGAAGGGGGGGCTTCAAGTGCTATTGAAGCCCCTACCAGAATTGAAGAAATGTTTTTTAAAATGTTTTTTTAACTTTTATGAGTTCTTTAGAAAAAGAGCTGATAAAGGACCCTTTTATCAGCACTTTTTTTAGTACTGATAAAAAACCCATTTTATTAGTACTTTTTTAGCACTGATAAAAGGGGCCTTTATAAGCACTTTTCAGAGATCCAATAAAAGAGACCCCCTTTATCCTCACCTTGATTAATAGTGCTTTTCTAGTGCCGTTAATTCCCTTTTCTAGCACTAATAAAGGCCATATTTACATTAGTGAATAGTCATGTGCGAAAATTTATTGGTGATATAGTTGGTATCAAATAACAGTTTAGTTAATTTGGGAATTAAGATTAGAGGACAATAGTGAAAAGCCTTAGTACGAGACTTTGTATATATAAGCACCCAAGATTATTTGTTTTAGAAAAATTCTAAGCACAAGTATTCCATAAGATATGCCTTTATAGTTAATTTTTCAATGGAATAAATTATTTATTCTTGACTTATTGATTTTTGTTTTGTTAAATCCTTTTCTATTTCAGTGAATCTTTGGAACTAGGAGATACTAGGCCAACAATCCGTGTGAAGGGAAATACAATGATTTCTTGAAAACAGTCCACAATGCCTTGGGTGGTGGAGTGAAGAAATTCATGGTGATACTTACCCAGCTGGCTCAGTCTATGAATAATAATGTGAATAACGTGTAACTTTAGCCTTCCCCTAAGAGAGAACAACTAGATATTGAGTCTTTTATATGGAAACAACCACCAAACATTAGTGTATATTCTGATCCACTAATCATGGAATAGTGGTTCAACTCTACAGAGAAGATCCTTTCTATTATTCACTATTATAAGATGGAGAAGGTGAATCTGGACATTTATCACTTAGATAAAGAGGCTGACCAATGGTGGGTGGTTCTCAAGAACACCAAACTTCATAATTAAATTGAAGAGATGGAGTGGGAAGTCTTTATGAAAATATTTCTTAATAAGTATTTCCCTAAAACTCTTCTTAAAAAATAGAGAGATAATTTATATAGATGATGAAAAGATAAGGTGAATCTATCATGACTTACAATGAAAATTTCACAAGTATTTCATGGTATTCCTTGGGTTTGTTATTAACAATGATAAAAAAATAGATAAAATCTTTAGTGGTTATAAACTAAACCTTCTAAGGATTTATAAATTCTATACTTTGTGAATTATGAGGAATTTGTTCGATGTGCTCTCAAAGTAGAGATGGTGTTTGGAGAATGGTCCCATGGAAATAGAGATAAGAATAAAAATATGGATTTTCAAGCTAGAGGATCCAATGAAAAAGGTGGAACGAAAACTAAACCACACACATGTCAAAAATGTGGGAAGAAGCATCATGGGAATTACCTCAATGAGATAAGGAAATGCTTCAAGTATGGGAGAGAAGGCCACAAAGCTCATGAATTTCAAAGATACATAAGGAAGTAGAACAATGTGGTAGAGGAAAGGAGAGCACCACCCATGGTTAAATGTTTCAACTATAGAGAGAAAGAGAATTATACAAGCCAGTGCACTAAACCACGAATCCTTGAGGGTAATCAGTGTCAACAACCACCAAATCCAAAAGATAAGGGGAAATCTTATTCCATAACTACTATTGAGATGGCTCCCAAAAAATGATCTGGTGAAAGGTACACTAGTTATTCATTCTAGAATAGTGAATGTACTATTTGATTCTGGTTCTACACATTATTTCATATCTTGCATGTTTTGTGTAACTATTAAAATACCACCTCAAAATACGGAGGTTGAGTATTTTTTTAGAAAAAAAAATGAGTCAATAATTACATCCAAAGTATATTACTCCTCCTTGGATAATGTTTGTGGACTGAACCTCCCAAAAAATCTTGTCTCACTTTCTTTGGTGGAGTTTGATTCTCTATTGGAAATGGATTGGATATCATTATACAAAGCCAACATCAACTATCGGGGAATGGAGATCACTCTTTATATCCTGAGGCATCGTCTAATTCTGTACAAGTGTCAGGAGAATGATAAATATAATTCAGATTTATCATATCAATTTTGTTTATTATAGCCTTATAAGAAATCATATCTAGGTCAAATGATAGAGACAAAGGATATAATCATGCTCTAAGACTTTTCTATTACGAAGAGCTACACTGATGTGTTACCCAAAAAACATTCCCTGGTCTTCCTCATGACTGAGAGGTTGGTTCTCAATTGTACTTTTTCTTGGATCTCTACCTATATCAAGAAAACATTATAGAATAACCACTATTGTTATGGAGGAACTAAAGAAGCAGTTATAAGAGAATTTGTACAAGTGTTTTGTATGCCCAAGTGCTACACCATGGAGTGAACTTGTCCTCATTTTTAAGAAGAAGGATGGATCAATGTTCCAATTCATTGATTATTTCAAGATCAAAAAAATCATGATAAAGAATAAGTATACCCTTCCATGGATAGATGAATTGTCTGAACAACTACATGACCCAAGTATTTCTCTAAGGTGGATCCTCAGTTGTGATATCACTAATTAATGGCGAGGAAGGTAGATATTCAAAAGGATTACTTTAAAAAAGGTATGGGCACTATGGGTTCATAGTGATTATTTTTGTAATCAATAATTCTACCAAAATTTTCATGTACTTAATGAATAAAGTCATCATATATTACCTCAAAAAATTTGTGGTAGTCGTTATTGATGATATTCTGATATACTCAAAGAGAAAGGAGGAACATGAGGAGAATTTCAAATTTGTTCTAAAGACCATGTGAAGGGAGAATATATAAGAAAATTTCAATAAATGTGAGTTATATATTGAGGAAGTATCATTATTGGGGCATGTTATCACCAGAAAAGGAATATCTGTGGACCCTTCCAAGGAAATGGTAATTGAAGAGTAGCCTAGACCAACATTTTAACAGAGATCCATATTTTCCATGGTCTAGTGGAGTATTAACAAATATTTTTATATAATTTATAAATTTTTTTAAAGCAACTAACTAATATGAATCAAAAAGGGAGTAATGTTTTTATGGACCAGTGAATGTGTAGATTGCTACAAAGGGTTGAAAAATAGGCGTATCACTACACCAGTACTCACACTTCTGACAAGTGGGGAACTATTTGTGGTATACAACAAGGATTTAAAAGATGTCTTATCCTGTGTACAAATGAAAAATGATAAAGTGATAATCCAAGGCTCAAGGAAATCAAAAATTCATGAGAAAAACACCCCCATACATGATCTGGAGTTGGTAGCTTTGATCTTCGCATTGGAAATCTGGCGGTATTATCTCTATGGGGAGAATTTTAAGATATATACTAATTATAAGAGCCTAAAATATATATATTCATACAAAAGAAGTTTAATTTTCTCTAGTTAATATGGTTAGAGCTCATCAAGGATTAAGACAAATTAATCCACTACTATCATGGTAAGGAAAATAATTTGGAGAATGCTCTAAGTGGAAAGGATCCTACAATATTATCAATGATGAGAATAGATAAGGATACAATCTTCTTAGATTTTCAAAGGATGGACATGGGAATCATTAAGGAAGGAAGAGCACCAATCCTTTATCAAATTAGTACTCAAACATTCCTCATAGAGAAAATAAAGGATGCATAAATAAATGATGTGGAAATTAAGAAGGATGAATCTTTAAGCAAAGAGAAATCCCCAGAGATAAAAATTGATGAGGAATGAGTCATAATATTTGGGTCACAACTATGTGTACCATTCAATCTAGAGATAAAGAAAGAACTTATGAATAGTGCACATATCTCAACCTTATTTATTCACCTCGGGAGCATAAAGATGCATTGAGATCTCTGATAGCACTATTTTTTTTGGAAAATATGAAGAAATATATTGTTGAATATACATCAAAGTTCCTGGTATGTCATTAAGTGAAGGATGAAAGAAAAAAGGCCATGGGGATGATGCAACCAATACCCTTACCGACATGGAAATGGGAAACAACCACCATTGAATTTGTCACTGAAATTCCAAATACATATAGATGAAACAATGTTATAAGGGTAGTTGTGGATCTTCATACAAAGACAACTCACTTTATCTAAGAGTACTTCACAGTAGACCCACTTACATGGATTTACATTAGAGAGGTGGTAAGGCTAAATGGATTACCATTATCGATTGTATCTGATTGAGATCCAATATTCACCTCCAAGTTCTATAAAAGTCTCCAACATGCTATACACATTGATCTCAAATTTAGTACGACTTATCATCATCAAACTGATTTCCAATTTAAGAATACTATTTAGACAATAGAAGAAATGTTGAGAAAATGTTATATGGACTTCCAAGGAGGATGCGACAAATATATACCTCTGGTAGATTTTTCTTACCATAAAAATTTCAACTCAAGAATCCAAATGGCTCTATATTAAGCACTTTTTAGGAAAATATATAGAACACCAACATGTTGGGAAGAATTTAGTGAATATAAATTGTTAGGGTATGAAGTAGTCAATGAAATAGTAGAAAAGGTGACAAAAATTCAACATCATATCCCAGAATCCCAAAGTCGATAGAAGAGTTATGTTGAGAATCATCAATGAGACCTAGAGTTTAAGTTTAGACACATGGAATTCCTCAACATATCTCCATGGAAGAGGATCATTAGATTTGGGAAGAAGGAAAATCCATGTCCCAGGTACATCAACCACTTAGAAATTACTGATCATGTCATTGTTTTGGCTTATCCACTATCACTTCCACCAACCATGTCTCAAGTACATTATGTATTCCACATATCCCTTTTGAGGAAGTACATACCAGATCACTCACATGTACTGAATACAGAGGTGTTATAGTTGGAAAATGATATATCTTTTGAGGAGCAATCAGTGATGATCTTGAATAATAGAGATAATGTTCTTCACAACAAGACTACTCACTCGGTCAAACTAACATGGAAGAACCATAAGTAAGAAGAGGAAACATGGGAACCATAGTAAGTGATGAAGGATAAATTCTAATGGAATAGTAACTTTACCCTTGGAATAGTAACTTGACTATTAGGAATAGTAATCCATCTAATAGAATAGTAACTAGACCCTTGAATGTATAAATACAATTTTGGCATCTTATAAATGATAATATGACATATTTATATAATAGTAAAAGTAAATAATTTTTTTCAAAATGATAAATTAAGTGTTTGAATTTTTATAAAACATAATATTTTATTTACAATTTTATAATTAATATAATAATTTAAAAGAAAATTTATTGGCATAAAATAGAATCAAAATTTTACATTTTATTATCTTATGATTATAATATAATTTTATGATACTTTAATTAATTTTTCAAAATGTCAAAAAATCAGTAATAATTTTTAAATCAGTATTTTTTGAATAAATGATAATTTTAATTAAAAATTAAAATTTTCACATTTGGAAAATTATTTTCATAAAATGGAGTTTCTTTTTAAATTCTATACATAAAAATAGATATGGTGAATTTTTTGGGATATTTCTAAAATAGTTGAATTTTTTAGGAATAGTGAAATACTATAATTTACAGTATATAACATTATAGGTTAAATTCACTATTTTTTTAGTCATGATTGATGTAAGCACCATAATCTACAAATATCCTTATCTATTTAATGTATTTATTAATGGAAATAAAAATTATTCAAAGTCTTGAGCCAAAATAATATACTAATGATTAAAATAATCAAAAAACACCCCTCTCCTCCCTTATAAATTCCACCCCTCACCACCTCTTCTCCTCACAACATAAATGTTTTGAAGCTTGTCCAAATTCTACCCAAACCTCTCTCATGTAGGTTCATAAGGAGAATAAATCAAGATGTAAAATCCTCTTTTATTTCTTTTAATTTCTTTTCAATTACATTTCTTTTCTTATTATATTCTCACCCCCTTATCCAAGGGGAATTATAACACTAGTGTATTAATCTAATTTTATTATGTTAATGGAATAATCCATCATCATACCTCTTATCCCATCTCTTTTATTCTGAAAATGAAAACATCGTCCATGTGGTGTTGATTTATCACCTTCAATGATGGAAATTTCTAATATTCCTTTAACACCTTCAAATATGGTCATAAAACCATTATATCAGTCTAAATATATTTTAAAATGCTTGTTAAAACTATTTTTTATGTTCTAAAACGAACATATATAAATAATAATAAATAATAAAACAAAACTAGTTCGTAATGATAAAAAAAACTTCTGAATTAGTCTGAATAATTATCATTAAAATTTTATCTAATTAATCATCCTCATATCTAGAAAAAAATAATATATAAGACCAATTAAACTTCTGTATGTTCATTAATAACTTATAGTTTCAATTCTATATAACTATTCTTTTTTTACATTATCTTCTGTACATATATACCAAGGAACTGATCATGAAAATCAAGAAAATGAACACTCCTCAATGATGAAATTGAACTCTATAACTCATTAAAATGGACATGAACAAGCTTAGTAAATTTATAATGAATAAAATATATGTATACGAGGTTATGGATTTAGTAATTAATGTATCTAATTTTATTATCCGGGATATTAAAGTGAATAAATCATTCAGACATAAGGTAATGGGATTATTGAATCAAAACTCCTTTCATTGGATTATTCCACTTTTGTGGAAAAATTAAGTGTGGATTTTCATTTAATATACCAAAAATATAATTAGATTGTTATTAACTTTTTTTCTAGTATATAAATGTTTCTAATATGATTTTATGAAAAGTAAAAAAAATTTATAAAAGATCTCTTCTTTCTAAAAACACATAATTTACTTCTCTTGAGATTATTTCTTCTTCACTCAACATTGATGATTCTTATACTAGTATGTTATTCACTTTTTGAAACAAAAAATATTTTCTTTAATGTATGCTTCATGAAATAAAACACATTTCCTTCCATTGGTTAATTTTTTACTAATATTGATACACCTTCTATGTGGAATATATGATTATGTAAATTTTATGATGTGATTGTTATGCTAGAAATTATATAGTTCTCCAATGCAATGGGTAATGTTATTTATCTCATGAGATAATATGAAATATTCATGAACATGATTCTATATTTGTTCGCAATGATTAATTTATGGTTATGTTCATATGTTATGTGTGATCAAGATGCTAGGTTTTTTCAAAACTATTTGTGGTATTTGACCACTAGGATATGATGTCTTATTTTTTTTCATTTCCACATTCCATGACATTATATAAAGCTTCCTCTTATGATTATGATGATGATCTTATGATTTTGTTATGATGATGATGATTATTCTCACCCATGTTATATTTATTCATGTCCTTATTTATCCTCTTACTGGGATTTTAGCTCACCCATTTCATTAATGTATATCCTCAGGTGATTACTTGTACTAAGGAGAATGAGAAGGCCACTAAGAAGATAGAAAATAAAAAACTAAATAATGATTATGTTTTATCATTTAAAAGTTATGTATAAGCATAAATTTTCCAATACACTAAATCATTTTATCCTATATTCATATCACTATTATGTTGTTTATAGTTAAAATGATGTAATAGTCATGTAATAAAATGTAGGGTTACTATATCCATCCTCACTAGACATTAACCTATTCTTTCCCTTATGTGATGAGTGTGAGTAGATTTATTACTCATGTGATGAGAATACTACGACCCATGTGATGAGTAGGAGTCCATCCTTAGGTGATGAACCTAAGTGAAATATTTTCCTTATATAATGATCATAAGGAGAACCCCTTTCCAGATGCATCATAAACCCAATATTTTCTATGTGATGAGCCTAGGATGGCTATGTGATGAGAATAAGATTGCTCATGTGATGAGAAAGGTATTCCTTGGGTGAAAATCCTAATTTACATTATGCAATGAGAAAAATAAACCTCATGTGATGAGAATGTTATACCTAAGGTGACGAGCCAAAATTGACTTATGTGATGAGCATAGTATACCTCATGTAACAAGGATAGGATTCCTTAGGTTATGATCCTAAGTTTCCTTATGTGATAAGAATAATATGCCCTATTTGATAAGAATTTGATGCCTTTAGTAATGATCTTATGTTTCATTGGTTAAAGAAACTAATATCCCTTATGTTAAAATCATAGTGTTCCCTCCTGGCCTATCCTAAGAAAGATTAAAAAGATGACAAAGATGCCCAATAGTTATAGACAGACTCATCCTATCCAAATGAATATGTTCACCATACCAAGGAAACAAGTGATTTAAATATCTCATGTCTACATGAATATGGTTTCTGGAATAGGATTCAAGAGAATGTATTAAATATATTATGGAGACTAACACTAGGTAATGAGCTTAATAGAGGTAAAATGTCATCACATTATCTTGTTTTGATCAAGGTTCCAACACCATCACCCTAGTGGTAATAGGCTTCCTACCTTTATAAAGTAAGAATGTGGGAGATAGATCATGAAAAACCATTGTATAGTCTAATAGAGTGGTCCTAACAAAAAGCATCCAAAACAATATTAATAAACTATCTTAAAATCCTTCACTAATGTGGACCATAAGAGCCTTGCCATATTCACTTGACTTTAAACCATAACATAATTGTTTTTCAAGATTATAATTTTATCTAAAGTGGGTATACTATATGAAATTATTATATATATATATAATACTTTTAATAATGTGAATTATTTACATTATTATATATGAATAGTTCAAATTTCACATGAATTATCTATTTTAATGAATATTAAGTATTGATATTTACCATTTATTTATAAATGTTATGTTTTTATATCCTATATATGGGAATTCCATATATATTAATTGGGAATTACACAACCATTTCTAGTCATGATTTTATAAAATGTTCATATGTTATGTGATTTTAATATTAAATGTTCATGAGTAGCATGAAAAATTTAGGAAATGTTTATTTATTTAATTACATATTTTCAATATTCATAATATGTGAAGAGATCATATATGAAGAAAAAGTTTATGTTCTAAAGAAACTCATACCTTATGATCTATTTACATTTACTTTTTAAGGAGAATGAGGTGTTTATGAGAAGCATAAGAAGGATGAATATGATATAAGACGCTTGTGTTATGCACCCTGGAATATAAGATTCATAAGGTTTATGCAAACAAATATTTTTTTAAAAAATATGGCTTGATGGACTTTAACATTTAAAATACCTCAAATTTATGAATCATTTTAAGGGATTTATGACGTGAAAACATTATGGGGATCCCAAAGGATGAAATCATGAGAGGAACCCATTAAAAGAGTAATCTTGAAAGCCTAACTTGATAAGTATCCTGAAATTAAAATAACATGAAGATCCGCCCAATCCAATATCTTGCCTTACCTGGCCTTGAATGCTTGTACTTATCAACTCCCTTACTAGGCCCATATTTACAATGGATATTTTTCTATGCACCACACTCACTTCTAACCTTCTTTTCACCCACACCCCACCTACAATGTATTTCAACCACCCAATCATGTGAAAAAAAATGTATAAAATCACTATTTTAGATATTCAGTCCCCAACTGTATCCCAGTGTGGTGGGTTAATTTACTAATATTCCAATACACCATTAATAAAAAAACATGGAAACATTCAATGTGATTGAATGGATTAAAAAAGTATGAATGGTATAGTGGGTAAAGATAAATTTATATTATAGAAATAAGTTTTAACCCTCAATCGTTGGTATTAGATATCAGTTGTTCTTTACACATTTGGGTGAATATAAATTGATTAAGAAATAAATGAGATTTAGTTAAGGGATAAAAAGGTATACATGTAGGAAATGGAGTAATGGTTTCTACATTCAAGGTGGGGATATATGATATATATCTATCTAGTAGACTATAAGGAATAATAAAAAAATTTATATTACATAATTTTATATGAATATTCATTACATATCATAATAGAACATGTAACGCCATGAACTTAATTATAACTGTAATAATAATATTTTTATTTATTTATTATTATTATTATTTTTTTATTGAAAACCGTTGTGTTTTATTTCAATTACACTAATGACAAAGAGAAACATTTTAGTCAAATAAACACTGATTTATTACATTTTAATAAAATATTATAACAACTCAAGAAAAATTATCGCAAGACCCTGTTGAATAAATAGAAAACTACCAAGCATGAAAAGAAGTCCAATAGTATAGTTGACATCCCTTGGATCGGACGTAACAAAAAATAGTATGGAAATCAATATATAATAAATTCTAAGAGTCAAAGAAATATAGATCACCATTATTTTGCAGCAGGAAATGATCTATGATCTTTTGAATACCTTTAATAGATATTTATATGGTTTATATGGCCGTTGTAAATATCCGTTTAGTTTTATTGTGATCATTGATGTTTTATAACTATTGGGTATTTTAATTGTTTTAAATTTTAAATTCTTTAAGTGTTTTAGAATAACATTTTTGATTAATTGAAATTATGAATTTAAATTAAAGACGGTTTTTAGATAAAACACGATTATTTAAATTTTAAGTAACCATTATTATTATTTTTTAGTATGTTAAATAAAGTGGTCAAAGATATAATTTATTATTTTAAAATTTATTTTAAGTTAAAGTATTAAAAAATGGATTCATCCCTAGGGTAGGGGACACCTCAACCATGCTGGGGGTAGGGGTCAACCCTAGCTAGGGAGGTGTCGACCCATGGTCCAAGGAGGAACTCGAGTAGGGGTCAAGCCTTGGGTATGGCGTGGCATGATCCGAGTATAAGTCTCCCAGGTCACACACCAATGCACAGAAGAGGGTATGAAATGGGTGGTCTAAGAACCATGGGTGGGGTCCCATGTATAAGGACACCTTGGTGTGTGTGTTTGTGTCATCACAGTTATGTACCATGCACTGAACCTTATATGACTGTCCCAAAACCAGATAGGTTTTGATGTGATATGTGGGTTTTACTGGGGCATGAGATATCAGATCGATGATCTCACCATGTGAGGTTTTGGCCATTTGTGTCAGTTCTGGACTTGAACCCCCACCACCACACTTCATTGCTTCATTTTTTTATCAACCGTCTAATCTGGCTTCACCTGATATGGAAAGTTGAACCCTTTTAAATTTGTGTGATCGCCTGTAGTCATCTGATCCTTCCCGATCTAATCTCAACCATCCATCCCTTTTAATTTACACAAAAAATTCATGGCCATCTAATTAGACATGTGGCCTCAGCCTGACCATCCATTCCTTAGTTGCACAACCCTTTATTTAAAAAACTATAGGGTTAATTCTAACCCTTAGATCAGATCAATTTTTATCGGAGCCATCCATACCTTTTTCTTCTTCTTCCCCATCAAGTCACACCATTCTAAGGTAGGCTATAGAGATACTTCCCCCTTTCTCTATTCCTCATCATCCTTTGATATTCTATCTCTATCCATGGCCCCAGGCTCATCTCTTTTCCATAGTAGCAACAAAGGCTGGGATATTTTAAAACCCAATCAGTGACCCAAAAACCCAATTTCCTCTACAAGATTATATATATATATATGTAATTGTATCAAATTATTTTTTTATTCTATTAATTAAAATTTTTATTTTAATCCATTTCATTTAAATTTGTGAATCTTTGTTTAGCACAACTTGATTTCTCTCTTTTGTTTTATAAAAACCCTTCTTTTCACACCCAAAAGATACTCGAAAATTCTCTCTGTCAAGCCCTCTCTCTCAGTTCCAGAAACCCACAACTCTCTTCTGATCTGAATCAAGTAAGGGATTTTATTATTTTCAATTGAATTTTATAAACACACACACACATATATATATACATACATACATACAATATATATATAATTGTAAAATCATTCATTTCTAAATTGATATGCACATATAATATGCTTTCTTGATTTAAAGGGTCTATTTCTAAAACCCTATAGTTGTATGGGTGTCGTTTTATTATAGAAAGAATTTTATATATATGTGTATATACAAGCATACACACACACATATAACTTAATAGTTTTAGTATATATGTGTGTGTGTGTGATTAAGGTTTTCTTTTGTTTTAAACCTTATTTCTAAAACATTATGAAAATGGGAGAGTCTTAGTTTTATAAATGATGATAAAACGGTGATGTATATATATATATATATGTGTGTATATACATATGAATACACACACATATATATATATCAACACATTTCAGTATAAGCACATATAAGAAGCCTTTTGTTTTCAAATCATAACTTCAAAAACCTTTGGACGTAGGGGTTTCATGTTTTCAGACCTCATTCATATATGTATATATATATTTATATATTAATATATATATATACACATATATATGCATAAAAATACGTACACCTTATGTATAGATATTCTTCTTTATTTATTTAGAAGTTATAAATGGCATTTTACACCCATCATAATGTTTTTAAAGATCTATGTATGTTTAAACTCTTTATTCGCCATGTTTACACATTTTCATGTGATAAATATTATTATTTTATCTAAAAACATGCATCTGCATAACCTAACATTTCATCTGTGAATAGGTATGATCATTATCTAGCTCATATGTGACATTCAATACATTTTTTAGGCCGTTTATTCTCTTATTTTATTATTCATGCAGTTATAGATTTTAAGAGGAAATATTAATTCTTGTATGGGAATCCCCTCAATTATTTTGGTAATCTTTTCGATCAAGGTTTATGACATGTTACAAGTAAAATTATTTTTCTTGGATAAAAAATAATTATATGTACGAGATTTTGGAAATGTTTTGGGTTTGAATTAAGAAAGGTAGGTCCATGGAAAATGTTTTTATTAAAACTGGTACTAGTTATGATGAATGATATGATATGGGGAGTGAAAACATAAGTTTAAGTGAAATTGGTTCCACATGAGTTATGTCTAGTGGCAACATGTATGGTTTTTATTTATGGTCTGCCGAGTGTCTGGGATAATCCACTAGAAAAACTATTATTTTCATTAGGGGAAATCCCTATGATTTTAAAAATGTAATTATTTTCTGAAAAATATTTCTAAAAAATTATATAGATTTTTCAATGACATGTATTTAATATTTTGATACCAAATATTATTTAATGTAATATATATTCTTCAATGTATTTTCATAAATGTTTTCAACACCCCCTTACTGGAAATTTTATGCTCACCCTATGTATTAAAATTATTCATACATGTATAATAGTCATTATATGAAGAATTGGAAGCAGTGAGTTGAAGATTTATTATTTTAGTTCAAATTTTGCACATGTTATGTTGGAATGTAATTTTTGTGTTCTAATTCTCCAAAACCTAGGACGGTAAAAGATCCTGATATTTAATTTAAATGTTGTGTATTTATTGAGTTCATTTTTATAAAAAAAACACATAGGATTTTATAAGTGCTGAGTCTAGTAGCATGGGATCAGGTCACTATACTTGGTATCAGAGGAATGACCTAGTTAATTTTGGAAAATTATAATGAAACTACCAATTTAAGTATGTATTCTTAAGTACAATTACTTTATTAAACTTTTAAATGGAAGGTGAGGGTTCACCAACTAACCTATTGTCTCTTACTATTGAGCTACATGAGGCTATATTTGTCAAATCATGCTCATATTCATACCAGCCTTTCACAAACCTATGTTTATCTTATAAACTACACTACTAGGTGTCTACCACCTCAAACATCCTTCGTATCTTCCAAGGATCATGTTATTCTTATTTCCTCATGGCATGAGCACATCTTTCATTCCACTCAAGTTAGGGGAAATATTATGAAGGAATCTTTAAATGTTTTATGTTGTTTGAGAACTACCTATCCCTATGGGATTTCCTGGAGGATACAGAAGTGGGTGACCTTCGTGCAGCATATCTGTTCCAAATATTGAACTATAGTATGTAAGGGATACTTTATGATATCATACAATTTAAAAATGAGGTAGTCTGACTAGTCTATAGCGACCAAGTCCATTATGACATCTCCAACATTTACACCAACCATGCTTCTCTTTGGGGAACCTCTTACTATATGAATGAGTTTGAACCTACCCACTTGAAGTGTATTTGGGCCAAGGAAATTGAACTTTTAAAAAAATTGGTAATCACATTTACTGAGAGGAATAGTTCATATTGGTATAGTTACTGAAGTTATAACTTAACTGTTTACCATTCAATTAATAATATTAATCTTTTAAATGTTTACATTTTAAAAAATATTTTTGAAGGGACATCGAGGATGATGTCAGAAGATCATTGTTGGTGGGGAATGTATGAGTATAATAGAACTACAAGGGTATAATTCTGTTAAGAGGGGGAGAATGTTACACCTTGAACTCAATTATAGTTGTAATTATAATATTTTAAGTTATTGTTATTATTGTTGTTGTTTTAATGAAAATTGGTGTTTTTTATTTCAAATACACTGAAGATAAAGAGAAACATTTTATTCAAAGAAACACTAATTTATTACATTGTTACAAGAGATTAAAACTACTCAAGAAAACTCATCGCAAGAGCTAGTAGAGTAAAAGGAAGACTACCAAGCATAACAAGAAGGATGATAGTGTATTTTACATCCCTTGGATCGAATTTAACAAAATATAGTATTGAAATCATTATAGAAAAAATTCTAAGAGTCAAACAAATATAGAGCACCATTGTTTTGAAGTAAGAAACAATCTTTGACCTTTTGAATGCCCTGAATGGGTATTTATATAGATTATATGGACATTGTAAATATCCACTAAGTTTTAATGTGAACTTTGATGATTTATAACTATTTAGTATTTTATGTTTTTTAAATTTTAAATGCTTTAAATGTTTTAAAATAATATTTTTAATTAATTGAAATTATGGTTTTAAATTAAATATAATTTTTAGTTATAACATGAGTGTTTAAATTTTAAGTTACAATTAGTATTTTTTGTTTTTAGTATGTTAAATAAAGTGGTAAAAGATATAATTTATTGTTTTCCTAAAATTTATTTTTAGTTCAACTATTAAAAAAATGGTTCTATCCCTAGGGTAGGAGAAACCTAAACCGTATTGGGGTGGGGTCAATCCCAACTTGGGAGGTGTTGACCCATGACCCAAGGAGGAACTTGAACAGGGGGTCAAGTGATATGTATGGTGAGGCATGAGCCTGGAATAAGTCACCTAGGTCAAGAACCGGTGTACAGAAGAGGGTAAGTAAGGGGTATACCTAGGCCCGCGGGAAGGGTCCCTTGTATAAGAACCCTTTAGTGTGTGTGTTTCTGTCATCGAAGTTATGCGTCGTACATTGATCCTTATATAAAAGCCCCGAAACTAGTGAGGTTTCAATGTAGGATGTGTGTTTTACTGATGCATGTGATCTCAGCTACACGATCTCATAGTGCAATATCTTGGCTATCCACGCCAGTTCCATGCATGAACCCCCACAATTGCATTTCATAACCACATTTTTTATCAACCATCTGGTCTAGCTTCACCTGATTTGGACCATTGAACCCATTTAAAATCACACGACCACCCATATCCATCTGATCCCACCTGATCTAATCCCATCCTTCCACCCCCTCCAATTTGTGCAAAAGATCCCCGGATGTCCAATCAAACCACTACCTCATCTGGGTGGTCTATTCCTTATCCACATATCACCTTTATCAAAAAAATATAGGGTTTATTCTAACACTTGTATTGGATAAAGTTTGATCTAATCCATCCATCCATTTTTCTCATTCTTCCACATCGAGTCACACAATTCGAAGGTAGGATTCCAGGTTTCTTCACCCTTCTCTATTCCTCATCAAGCTGTGATCATCTATCTCCATCCTGGGTCCCATCCTCTATAACAGACCTGATATTTATTATACAGTTAAACATGATTTATTACATAAAACCATCACCTAATACAATATAGAATATCGAGAGGTATAGAGTCGTTGGGTCTTAGGAACATTACCAAACAACTTAAAACATAAAACACAATATCTTATTGAAAAGTTCTTTTACATTACCACATCATTCCTTCATACGTATCATTGCATGGGATAACCAGAGGACATGCACAATAATAGGGTGAGATATAAATCCCAGTAATGGATTAAAAAGGCATAAATTGATGAATACAATACATGTTAGGCAATAGGCCTATCAATGGATCATAAGAGAAACATGAAAATAAAGGCATGCTATAGCATGATTATCATAACATGGAAAGGTGCCAACAACATTTAATATAGTATTAGCATGAGCCAAGGCCCATTGAACATGGAACCTGAGTAAACCCTTATTGCACGTGAATTAGGATGAGTAACTCTCATTTAACATGACGTATCATGATACTAATCTTTACCCAATGTATTGGATCTCTATCAGGGTGTACCCTTCTTAATCATTTCATTTCATGCATAAGTGTGCCACATGGATCATATAACATGGATTCATTAAACATTATCATTAATTTTACGATAAAGGAATGTAGAATTATTACATTAAACTCAATACTCAATAAGTAAATGTTCATCAAGGTGAATACCCTTGATGGAGAAATGGTCATGGTATTCACTACACAATTACTTTGGCTTGGAAAATTGAGGTGCAATTTTGGCAGCGTAACGGCGTGACATAAGAATTCATAAAAATGGTTTATGAGAGATAAAGTGGTATCTAATCACATTTACATGAAAATTAATTTAAGGGAGTCATATATATACGTGTACCAAAATATGTAATGGAATATAGATTCATAAAACAAAAAAAAATTGCTTGAATGTAAACGAGGAGAGAGAAATCCTTTACGGAATTTCCGTATGGTAACAGGTATACATGGAAGGAATAGATGAGAGATAAATTTGTCTATAATCATTAAAACATAAATAGAAAATTATAGGGTAGGTGATAAATCATACCCCATCATTTATAATTGAAAATAAAAGGGCATAACAGTATGAAGAAACTTGGGTAAAATGAGAATGGAAGGAACCCCTTACAGAATTTCAGCATGGTAATGAGTATACATGGAAGGCATAAATGAGTGAAAAATAAGTCTCTCAACATTAAAAAATAAATAACACAGTATAGGGGAGGTTTAAAATCATACCCCAACATTTATAATTGAAAATAAAAGGTCATAAGAATATTAATAAACATAGATAAAATGAGAATGGAATGAATCCCTTACTTGAAAGTGTGATCCCAAAGGCCTGGGAGGGGCTTGAGATAGGCTTCTTGGGAGATTGGGGAACCTTGTAAAGATTCTAGATAGATAATGGAAGTAGTTTTTAGAGCTATAAATTCTTTGAGTGAAGAGGAAGTGGGATCTTGGGTGGGTTTATATAGGAAAAGGAAGGGAATTATTTATTATTTAGGTTTTGGACCCTACACATTAAAATAATCAAAACCACAAACCAAACCATGATTTTTTCAAAAACATTCCAAAGGGGAGTGGAAAATATTATTTTATAAGGGAAATTTTCGAACTTATTAAAATATTAGGTTTTCTTATGTTGAAGTGAGTCACTCTCTCATGGAAATCATTTTAAAAAGGTAAAATGTTTTATAAGTCTTGGAGGGTCCACAAAGGCTTTGTAAAACAAAATAAAATAAACCTAAAATCACAAGATTTTAATGGTAAAACACATATTGGCCAAACATATCATTAATAGTATTCTATTACATCACTATTGGGTCATTATGATGTCATAAAACACATTATATAATTAAACAGTATTTTATTTTACCCAGGAATTTCATTGTCTCAGAAAATTATGAAAAATTCACCATTGGATAATTTTGACATCCTGATTCCAAAAATAATATTAATTTTATCTAAATAATTTTCTAAATATGTGAAATTTTTCTTTTAAAATAAAAACCAACATTTATCAACAATTCTTGTGTTTTGACAAAAACAACTTTCAAACCTTAATAAAAATTACAATTTTATTCATAAAAATTATATAATCATTTATATATAATAAAAATTAATTTATTAATAATATTTTATTAAAATATTATTTAATTCAATAATCCATTAATTCATTAAAATAAATTTCTTAATTGAATATTAACTAAAATACTATTTGTTCTTTTAAAAAACTATTTACAAAGTAAAAATAAAATGAATATATATTTTTTATAAAAAACAATGTACATAATAATATTGCTAGGTTCTTGTTTCATAACCCCTTATAATACCAACATAAGGCCTTTGGGTAAGGTTTGTGATGCTGGCAAACTCTTGGGGAGGCTTAGAGAACATCGCTCGGGTGGTAATCTCTATTAACTTCTACTTCTCTCATAGGCGGTTCCACTCAAGCTTAATGTGTTCAAGATCGGTTTAGGATTGGTCAAGAGAGAAGCCCAATGATGCCACCACATTTCAGAGCTCCGAAAAATGGGCTTCTTATGGAGAAATTCTACTAGATGAGGCCATTGTTTCCTTTTTATGAGTAAATTGGATTTGTTAAATCCCTATATTTATACTAATCATGTGGTCAATGTTCAAAGACTATATTAGAAAGGGTCATAATTCTTAACGGTATTTTAAAATCCAAAAACATAAAACCAATGAAGTGCATACATTTTATATGATCATTCTACATAATAAGACATTTAATTAGATCAAGAGGATTTTTCATTAACAAAAGTATGGGTTATTACAATCTTCCCCCCTAAAGAAATTTCACCCTCGAAATTTCCTTTTGCCACACTAAAACCTATGTAGGTAACTATGATTCATCACTTCCTTTGATCCCCATGTTTCTTCTTCAAATATGTGGTTTTTCCACAACACCTTCACGAGGGGCATTGTCTTATTTCATAGTACTTTTTTCTCTATGATCTACGATCTTCACCAGATTCTCTTCGTAGGAGAGGTAATTCTCCCATAGTACCAACTCTGGATTGATTTCATGTTATGAGTCTATTATGTACTTCCTCAAGAGTGATACATGTAATACATCATGTAATTGGGATAGGTTCGGTGGGAGTGCTAGTCGATAGGCCACTTCTCCGATTCCATCAAGGATCTCAAAAGGGCCGATGTACATTGGACTAAGCTTTCCATTATTCCCAAATCTCATAACTCTCTTCCATGGTGATATTCAAAGGAATACCATCTATCCAACGTCAAACTCTAAGTCATGTTGACAATTGTTATCATAGATCTTTTGTTTAATCTGAGTAGCTTTAATGTGCTGCTGGATGGTCTTAACCTTCTCCCCCATTTCTTTGACTATTAATGGACCTAAGAATTTTTTATCCCCACCTACATCCCAACATGTCGGTGTTCTGCACTTATTCCCATACATGTATTCATAAGGATCTATTTGGATACTTGAGTGGAAACTGTTATTGTAAGAGAACACAACCAGAGGAAGATGTTGATTCCATCCTCCTTTAAAGTCCATTGATCATGCTCCCAACATTTCCTCAAGGGTTTGGATAGTCCACTCAGATTGGCCATTAGTTTGAATATGATAAGTCTTAATAAAGTTCATCTCAGTATCTAGATCATGTTAAATACTCTTCCAAATATAGTGGTTAATCTTGGATCTCGATCAGATATAATAGACAGTGGTACTCCATGCAGCCTTACCACTTCTTTGATATATATCTGTGCCATTTGATCTAATGGTAAATCTTCCCAAATTGAAATGAAGTGTACAGTATTTATTATATGATCCACAAAAACAGGGATATCATTTTTTTCCTTTGGATTCCTTTAAAAGTCTAGTGACAAAGTCTATGGTGATGTTCTTCCATTTCCATGCTGGTATGGGTAATGGTCATCATCCCCTTAGACTTCTTCCCCTCATCCTTCACTTCCTGACATACCTAGAACATTGATGTGTACTCAGTGATCTCTTTCTTCATGTTATCCCACCAATAATACTCTCAGATATCCCAATACAACTTTGTGTTTCCTAGGTGAACAGAGAAATTCGAACTATGTGCATCATCCCAAAGTTCGTTCTTTATCTCCAGATTTGATGGAACACACAGTCCTGTCCCAAATATCACAATTCCTTCTTCATTAAAATTAAACTCTGAGGATTTCCCTTTTCTGATAGTTTCCACTTTCTTCTAAATTCCCACACCATCTTTTTGAGCATCCTTTAACCTTCCCAAAAGATATGGTTGAGAAATAATTTGTAAAAGGATTGATGATGTTCCCTTCTTTATGATTCCCATGTCCATCTTCATCCAATATAAGAAGATTGGATCCTTTTAAAATTATCATCAATGATAGAATTTCTTTGTCCTTTCTACTTAGAGCATCTTCTACCTTGTTCGCTTTCCCTGAGTGGTAATGGATTGAGAAATCATAGTCTTTGATCTGATCTAACCATCTTTGTTGGTTCATATTCAACTCTTTTTATGTGAATATATACTTGAGGATATTTTGATCGATATATATTTCACACTTCTCCCCAAAGAGGTAGTGCCACCAAATTTGCAATGCGAAGATTACTGCAGCCAACTCTAGATCATGCGTGGGATAGTTTTTCTCATTAACTTTCTATTCCCTTGAAGCATAGGCAATGACTTTGTCATTTTACATCAACAAACAAACCGAGACCTTCTTTAAATTTTTACTAAATACCACAAAACATT
This sequence comes from Viscum album, assembly GCA_963277665.1. NCBI lineage: Eukaryota > Viridiplantae > Streptophyta > Magnoliopsida > Santalales > Viscaceae > Viscum > Viscum album. The sequence goes on along the minus strand of OY728156.1, from coordinate 1,422,167,276 downwards.
CTCCACTTGTGGGTAATGTGAGCACATGCATAGTGATAAGCCTAGTTTTCAACTCCATGAAGATCACTTCGCATTCATCACTCCATGAAAACTTGACTCCCCTCCGAGTTAGCTTGGTAAATGGGTTTGAAAATCATGAGAAGTTTTTCACAAAATGGCTAAAATATCCAGCCAACCGTAGGAAGCTATGGATATCTGTTACCGATGCTGGCCTCAGCCATCCCTCAACTACAGATATCTTAAATATCACATTTATTATGACGATATGACCCATGAATGAGACCTATTTCAACCAGAACTCACACTTATTGTACTTTTCATTGATCTTCTCATTTCACAGGGTCTCTATTACAGTTCTTAGATGCTTCTCATTCTCCTCCTTAGTTTTGGAGTATATTATAATATCGTCTATAAAGACTACCCAAAATTTGTTGAGGTAATCTCTAAAGACCCTATTCATCAAGTCCATGAAGATTTATGGAGAATTACTATGTTCGAAAGGCATTATTATGAATCCATAGCTCCCGTAGATTGTATGAAAAGTTTTCTTGAGGATATCTTCCTTCTTCACCCTTACTTGGTAATATTCTGACCGCAAATCCACATTAGATAAGTATTGTGCTCCATGTAGCTGATCGAAAAAGTCATAAATTCATGGAAGAGGATATTTTTTATTTATCTTTTTTTTAAGCTCAAGATAATCTATGAAAAGGCGCATTGAGACATCCTTCTTCTTGATGAAGAGGACTAGTGTACCCCATGGTGAAGCACTAGGGAATATAAATCCTTTATCTATATTCTCCTGTAGTTGTTTCTTTACCTCCTCATGCTCCACAATAGATATTATATATAGAGTATTGGATATTGGAAATGACCCAAGTATAAGATCAATTGAGAATTCCACATCTCTTTTAGGAAAAAGACAAAAAAATTCCTTGAGAAATATATCAATGAATTCCCTCATAATATGCATGTATTCCAAGATGGTTGCTTCCTTAGACTCAATAATTTGATCCAGATACAATTTCTCATAGGTAATTAATATCTATGCTTGAGATGATGGTTCTAAAGAAGATTCATCCTCCTCCTTGCACTTGTATAGAATCAAGGTTCGATTCTCTATATATAGAATTATTTCTCTCTCATGGTAATTTATGTTGGCTCTATATAAGTAAATCCAATCCATGCCAAGAATTGCATCTAATTCAACCAGAGGGAGTATTATAAGGTTCTCTAGGAAGTTCAATCCACATATTATGACAGGGGATGAGTTATATTCCTTTGATGAAATGATTTCCCCATTTTCCGTAATCACCGACATCTTTACTTTTTTGATTTGTGGTGGTGTTGGGATTATTCTACTAAAATTTCAGGATATAAAAGAATGCATAGAACCATAATTTAAAAGTATGTTATCTATTATAGAATTAATTACTAGCATACCTTTCATCGCTTCATTTTCAGGGTTCACTTCAGTGGTAGTGATGGAAAAAGATCTCCCTTGCTACATTGGAGGTTGATGGTTTCCTCCAAAAACTCATGGCTTAAGAACTAGTTTGAAAAGTGACCTGGTTATTTGTAGTTGAAGCAATGAACAATGCATTGAGGTCAAATGAAGCGTTCCTATCCTATGTTGTAGCCACAAGTTTTTCTTGTCGATAGTTAATAGCCAGGTGACCTTATCTTCCGCACCTAAAACATTTCCTCGTCCCCTCAAAGCAATTTCCAGGGTGCTTCATTTCGCACCATTGGCAAGTGGGGTGCTATATTTTTTTAGCTCCTTTGGATTTATCCATCAGACCACTAGAATTAAATTCCACGTTATGATTATTATCCCCATGATACCCCTGATATTCATAGATCTCCATTTCTACTTTGAGGGAACATCAGACAATTTCGTCATAGCTCTCAAAGTCATGGATCACTAGTGCTTCTCATAGGCTAGGTTTTATCCCACCCAAGAAGCTATAATCCTTGAATTCGGGGGTAATGAAAAAGCATGGGGTTTATCGTTCAAGACTTGTGAAATTTTCCTTGTATGCTATGATAGATTCATCATCCTTTTTCTTGAGGGTAAGGAAGTCTCCTTCCATCATAAGTCGAAAGGTGCGTGGAAAATATTTATCAAAAAACATTTTATAGAAATCCTTCCATTCCAACACCTCGATCTCTTCCTCATGCTTCATATTTTTTATCAATGACCACCATTGATCATATTCTCCATCCATATGATAAGCTCCCATAATATCCTTTTATTTTCCAGAAAATTGAAGGATGGATAATATCTTTTCAGTGGAGTTGATCCATTTTTCTGTGATTGAGGGATCTGATGACCCATTAAAAGTTTTATGCCTTTTTATCATGAATATCTTGATTGTGACATGTTCTTTCATGGGGGGGGGGGGGGTTGAATGTTCATCTTGGCCCATGCTTTTATTCAAAACTTGAACTAACTAAGAGTGTATCATGACAATGTTCGATATTCCTTCTCCCATAAGATTGGGCATCTCATTAGAACAATTATCACATTGATCTTTGCATTAGTTGTTAGAATGAGTCCTTCTATTACATGACATTGGCTAGAATAAAAGGAATGTTAGGGGTACCACATAAAGGGTAATCCAAATACAAAAACAGATGACCTATAAATTACTCTTATTTCCTTAACATATGAATTTATAAGCTTCAATCTATGTTATCCATGATCTACTTCCAACATATATTCTTAGGGGTATTTTATTATTCCATTAATAATGGTTCATACTATGCTTATGAATTTAACATAGAATATACCCCAGGAGTTCCATAACCAAGAGTGCAGCAAGGCCCATTATTGTGCACCAGTTCCCGTTCGAGTCCAGGTCAAAGTGGTGTTTTCAAGTTTTACCCCTAGACAAATCTTTGGCAAAGCCGCCTCTACCTACTCGTATCCTGACATGGATCTATTTTCCTGATAAAACAATTACTCAATACTCACAAAAATTTGTGTATGTTTTTATTATACTTAGTCTCATCCTTAAGGCTTTCACTAGGGTTTTCTAATCCTAATCCCCAAAATAACTAAACCTATTCATTGATACCAACTATAACAACCCTAATCTTTTTTATACACTTAAACATGTTTTATTACATAAAACCATCACTTGATACAACATAGATGATTCAAAGGATTAGTGTCTTTTGGGCTTAGGAACATTACATAACAACTTAAAACATAAAACACAACATCTTATTGAAAAGTTATTTTACATGACCACATTATTCCTTCGTACTTAGCATTGTATGGGATAACCTGAGGACATGCATAATAAAAGGGTGATCTATAAGGACCAGTAAGGGATTAAAAAGGAATAACATGAAAAATACAATACATGTTAGGAAATAAGAATATCAATGGAGCATAATAGAAACATGAACATAAAGGCATGATATAGCATAATTATCATAACATGGAAATGTGGAAACAACATCTAACATGATATTAGCATGATCCAGAGCCCGTTGCACAAGGAGCATGATTAAAACTTCATTGCACTTGAATTATCATCAGTAAATACTCATTGAAACTGACGTATCATGATACTAATCTTTACCCAATGCATTGGAGCGCTATCAGGGCATACCCTTCTTAATCATTTCATTTCATGCATAAGTATGCAACATCGATCATATACCATGGATTCATTAAAAATCATCATCTTTTCCACAATACAGGAATGTGGAATTCATACTTGAAACTCTATACTCAATAACTAAATATGCATAAAGTTTAATACCCTTGAGGGAGAAATGGGCGAAGTATTCACTACCCAATGACATTGGCTTGTAAAATCACGGTGCAATTTCAGCAGCATGACGTCATGACATAAGAATTCATAAAAATGGTTGATGATAGAGAAATGGGTATCTCATCACATGTAAATGAAATTGAAAGTAAGGGGGCCATATATATACGTGTCCCAACATTAGTAATGGAATTTATATTCATAAAACAAAATAATTTCTTGAATGTAAATGAGGAGAGAGAACCCCCTTACGAAATTTTGGCATGGTAACGGGTATACATGGAAGGAATAAATGAGAGAGAAAGGGATATATCATCATTAAAACATAAATATTACAAAATAGGAGACGTGAGAAATCATACCCCAATATTTTTAATTGAAAATAAAAGGTCTTAACAAAATTAAGAAACTTGGATAAAATGAGAATGGAAGGAATCCCTTACGGAATTTCGGCATGGTAACAGGTATACATGGAAGGCATCAATTAGAGAGAAAGGGGACTCTCATAAATAAACCATAAAGATGAAAGTATAGGGGAGGTTCGAAATAATATCCCATCATTGATAATTGAAAATAAAAGGGCATAACAATATTAAGAAACTTGGATAAAATGAGAATGGAAGGAATCCATTACATGGAAGTGTGATAGAAAAGGCTTGGGAGGGGATTGAGAAAGGATTATTGGGATCTCAGGGAACCTTGGAAGGATTCTAGGGAGATGATGAAAGGGTTTGGTCTAGATCAAATGTATTTTAGTGAAATTGAAAGTGGGAGCTTCTGTGGTTTTATATAGTAAAATGGAGGGAATTCTTTATTATTTAGGTTTGGGACCCTACACATTAAAAAAAATAAAAACCACAAACCATGCCATGGTTTTTTCCCATGGTTTCTTCCAAAGGTTGGTGGAAAACATTATTTTATATGGTAAATGTCCGAACTTATTAAAATATTATGTTTACTTATGTAGAGGTTAGTCACACTCTCAAGGAAATCATTTTAAAATGTAAAATGTTTTATAAGTCTTGGAGGGTCCACTAAGGCTTTGTAAAATAAACCAAATAAACCTAAAATCACATTATTTTAATGGAAAAAATATATTTCCTAACATATCATTTATAGTATTTTATTACATCACTATTGGGTCATTATGATGTCATAAAACACATTATATAACTAAACGGTATTTAATTTTTACCCAAGAATTCTACTGTCTTGGAAAATTATAAAAATTTCACCGTTGGATAATTTTGACATCTTGATTCCAAAAATAATATTAATTTATTATAAATAATTTTTCGAATATGTGAAATTTTACTTTTAAAATAAAAACCGACATTTCTCAATAATTTATGGGGTTTGACAAAAACATCTTTCAAACCTTAATAAAAATTACAATCGTATTCATAAAAATTATATGATCATTTATATACAATAAAAGTTAATTTTGTTATAATATTTTATTAAAATATTATTTAATTAGAAAATCCATTAATTCATAAAAATAAATTTCTTAATTGAATATTAACTAAAATATTATTGGTGCTTTTAAAAAACTATTAACAAAGTAACAATAAAATGAATGTATATTGTTTATAAAAAACAATGTACATAATCATAGAGCTAGGGTCTTGTTTCATAACCCCTTATAACACCCACATAATATCTTAAGGTAAGGTGTGAAATGCTGATAGACTCTTAGGGAGGCTCAGATAACATCGTTCGGGTGGTAATCTCTATTAACATCCACTTCTACTGTAGACGGTTTTTCTCAAGCTTAACTTGTTCAAGGTAGGCTTGGGCTTGGTCAAGAGAGAATCCCAATGATGCCACCTTCTTTATGATCTCTGAAAAATGGGGTTCGTATGGAAATATTCAACTGGATGGGTCCATCACTTCCTTTTTCTGAGTAAATTGCATTCATTAACGCCCTATATTTATACTAATCATGTGATAACTGTTCAACAACCATATTAGAAATGGTCACAATTAATAATGGTGTTTTAAAATCCAAAAACATAAATCCAAAGAAGTTCATATGTTTTATATGATCATTCTACATAATAAGATATTTAATTTGAGCAAGTGGATTTTTCATTAACAAAATTTTGGGTCGTTCCAATCATCCCCCTTAAGAAATTTTTCCCTAAAAATTTTCTTTTCCCACACTAAAACATATGCAGGTAAATCTACTTCATCACTTCCACTGATTCCTATGTTACTTCTCCAAACTTGTGGTTTCACCACAACACCTTCACAAGGGGAATTGTATTATTTCGTAGACCTTTTTCCCTATGATCTAAGATCATTACTGTCTTATCTTTATAGGAGTGGTCATTCTCCAATGGTACCACCTCTAGATTGAGTACATGTAATTTTTTAGGTATGTACTTCCTCAAGAGTGATACATGGAATACATCATGTACTTGAGATTGGTTTGGTGAGAGTGATAGTCGATAGGCCACTGCTCCAATGCGATCAAGAATCTCAAAAGGGTTGATGTAATTTGGAATAAGATTCCCCTTCTTCCCAAATCTCATAAATCTATTCCATTGTGATATGGGGAGGAATACCATGTCTCTAACATCAAACTCTAGGTCACGTCGAAGATTTCTAGAATAGCACTTTTGTCGACTTTGGGCAGCTTTAATGTGTTGCTGGATGGATTTAACCTTGTCCACAATTTCTTTGAAAATTTATAATCCTAAAAGTTTTCGATCTCCAACTTCATCCTAACATCTCAGTGTTTTACACCACTTCCCATAAAGGGCTTCACAATGAGTCATTTGGATGCTTGAGTGGAAACTGTTGTTGTAAGAGAACTCAACCTGAGGAAGATGTTGATCCAATATTCCTTTTAAGTCCATTGAGCATGCTATCACCATGTCCTTAAGTGTTTGGATAGAATGATCAGAATGGCCGTCAGTTTGAAGATGATAAGTTGTACAGATGTTCATCTCAGTATCCAAATCAATTTGAAGACTCTTCCAAAACTTATGGGTGAATCTTTGATCTCGTTCAGATACAATAGATAGTGGTAATTCATGTAGCCTTGCCACTTCTCGGATATATATCTGTGCTAGTTGATTCAATGAGAAATCCTACCGGATTGTACTAAACAATACAGTCTTTGTAAGACAATCCACAACAACCCAAATATCATTTTTTCCTTCGAATGTCTTCAGAAGTCTGGTGACAAAGTCAGTGGTGATGTTCTCCCATTTCCATGCTGGTATGGGTAATGGTTGCATCATCCCCTTAGACTTATGCCTCTCATCCTTCACTTACTGACATACTAGGCACTTTGATGTATAATCAATGATCTCCCTCTTCATGTTATCCCATAAATAATGCTCTTGGAGATATTGATACATCATTGTGTTTCATGGGTGAATAGAGATATTTGAACTATGTGTATCATCCAAAAGTTCATTCTTTAACTTCGAATTTGATGGAACACATATTCTTGTCTCAAATATCACAATTCCTTCTTCATTAACATTAAACTCCAATGATTTCCTTTTTCTTATAATTTCCACTTTCTTCTAAATTCCCACATCATCCTTTTGAGAATCCTTCAACGTTTCCAAAAGAGACGGTTGAAAAATAATTTGTGAAAGGATTGATGATGTTCCCTTATTTATGATTCCCATTTCCATCTTCATCAAATCTAAGAATATTGGATCTTTTTCAATTCTCATCAATGATAGAATTGCTGGGTCCTTTCTACTTAGAGCATCCGCCACCTAGTTCACTTTCCCTTATTTGAAGCATCATTAAATTCCACAAAAAGTTATCCACTTGTGGGTAATGTGAGCACGAGCGCTGTCATGACCCGCCTCCCCAGGCCATGAACCTTGTCATCTAACCCCATGGGTCTCCTATAATACCTTGGTTTAATTCCTATCACAACATAGGATATTACTCAATAGGGTAGCTTATCAAACTAATGACTGTCCCCACAGGCCAACACATGTTCTTTTAGTGTGTTTTGTTCTCACTCACGCACACCCTAGGAAACTTCCCAGAAGGTCACCCATCCTGATTACTACTCCAGGCCATGCATGGTTAACTATTGAGTTCTAATCAGGTAGGATCCTGAAAAGAAAGGTAGACCTTATTGACATGGGTAGTAACATTTAGCCTTTTTAAGTCTCACTTTTCCAGGGGTGTTACATTATCTACCCCTTTAAAGCATAACACCCTCATTGTGGACCCCAAGCCTTAAACCCAAGCAGTGCCTAAGCACTTTTGGCTGGGTATTGGCTCTGATACCATTTGTCATGACCCGCCTCCCTGGGCCATGAACCTTTTAATCTAACCCCATGGGTCTCCTGTAATACCTTGGTGGCCTTCCCATCACACCATAGGATATTACTCACTAGGGTCACTTATCATACTAATGACTGTCCCCACTTGCCAACACATGTTCTTTTAGTGTGTTTTTTCCGCACTCACACACACCCTGGGAAACTTCCCAGAAGGTCACCCATCCTGATTACTACTCTAGGCCAAGCATGCTTAACTGTTGAGTTCTAATCAGGTAGGCTCCCGAAAAGAAAGGTGCACCTTCTTGATATGGGTAGTAACATTTAGCCTTTTAAGTCTCACTTTTCCATGGGTGTTACACTAATTGTCACACCCCGACCATGGACGCCCATGTTTTTATTCTTTTTCTCAGTCCCGCGACTCTGGGTAGAGTCACGTTTGGGTCCGGGTTTGAATTTTTGAAGCTTTGATGTTTTTGGTGGGTCTCGGGCCAGTGCACAGTCACCGCACTACTAGCGGTCACCATGCATTCAGTCCGAGTGGGTGCACGGTCACCGTGCATTCGGTATGATCATGCGTTCGAAATTGGTGAGTGCGTGGTTGTCCAACTGTTTAGATAAATAATAAAATTAAAATAATAAATTAAATTGAAAATAATTTTGTAAAATGTTTAATAATAATAATAACAATAATTTATAATAATAATAATAATAACAATATTATTATTATTATTATTATTTTTATTATTATTAGATTATTATTATTATTTATTTACTTTCCTTTTTTTATTATTTTATCTTATCCTCTTTTTTTCCACCTCCTTTATCTTCTCTTCCATGCAGGTGTTCCCTCGCCCCCCCCCCCTCTTCTCTCCTGTACAACCCGATGCCTCCTCCTTTGTCCATTGTCAACAACAGCGCCCCTATCCTCATCCCCTCACTGCAACCTGTGGCCCAGTTGCCGACTCCTCCCCGCTCAGCCTCAGCCTCCCTGCATGCGCGCCCCTCCTTCTACCCCATCACCCACTGCCCAGCACCGTCGGCCATCCCCCCTTCAGTGCTGCTACACCGCATCCTCGATTCCCTCTCAGTCCGCCGCTGTAGCAGCAAGCCCACCCGACCTCCTGCTACCTTCGCCCTGCACCAGTGCCTGACCCCGCTGACCTCCTCTGCTCCCTGCTCAGCGCCCGTAGCCAGCATCTCGTGCACATGCCCTAACTTTCTCTTCCTGTAGCCCGATTGGACCTCCTGCCTCTCCCCATCCTTGCAGTCCAACAACACACAGCTCCTCCGCCTCCTCCTTCTCATAGCCGCCTCCTACTCGCAGTGCCCTCCTCCAGCCTTCGGCTTGCCCTACGCACATCAGTTGTTCGACCTCCATTCCTTGTCGTAGCGAACCAGTGCTGGTATTCCTTCCAGTGCACACAACAGCACCCGGACTCCAGTTTAGCTCTCCATCCTGGCAATCTATCTCTGGCGCAACACCCCCCTAGTGTGGCCTTTTCTGTCTGACGCGACACCCCCTACACATGGGCATCTTTTTTTCCATCCCGACGCCCTCTCCTGACGGCACGCCCAGCCCCCAGTTGAGACCCCCCTATTCAGCTTTTTCACAGTAGCCAGACGTGACCTCTAGCCGAGACCCTCTCGGCCCTACTCCACCAGGAGGCGCGACCCTCCTTCTTTAATGGCCCCGACCAGCCTTCTTCCTTGCCGGAGTACAGCCCTAACGGCACGTACCCCGTCGGTGCACCCTCTACCCGTTTGCAGTGCCACTGCCTTGTCGGTGTGGACCCGTTCGACACCCGCACCTTCCGACGTTTCCCCGACTGGAAACCCCTCGTTGGTATACCCCTTTTTGTTTATACTCCTTTGGTATTTTTTATTTGATATATATATATATATATATTACCATGGGGTGATTAGATTTTTTCTTAATTAAATATTTTATTTGCGTCAGTTTGACTTTCGGGGACCTGTGCGGGCATCTCAGAGTGAGCACCATCACCACGCTTTGTTTCTGAGTTTGCGTCGTCATCGCGCTTCAGTTTCCAGGTGAGGGTTTCTTCCCGCCACTTGGTTTCATATACTTTAATTGGGGTTTTTGGTTGTGTTTTGTGTTCTTAGTGTTTTTTTGAAGTACGTAGGACCTTACTATGTGGTGGCAGACGTGCGTCTTCCATTTCATCTTGATCTCGAGGTAGGTCCCCCACTAAACTCACCTTTTAAATTTATAATTTATTAATTGCTTGATATTTTATTAATTTTTAATAAATGGGAATTAATATAAGATAATTAATTTTTAAATGATTATTTGGTGTAAAAAGATCCGTTTATTTTATACACGACACTTGAAATATTTTCATGATGAGCGGACACCCAGTAGTAAAATAATTCTACTTTTTCCTTTAAACATAATTCACGGAATTTCAAATGTAGTTCTACTTTTAAAGATAAATGATTTCTTCTGAACAAGTGTTTTGGGTTTTCTTGAGAAATGAAGTTTTTCTTTAAAGTTGGTGAAGGTCCATTTGGCACTTTAATAAGAATAAATTATTTTGGAAAAACTCACATTGGGGTTACTCAAGGGTGATCGTTGGTGTGCATTGATTGTGTGAGTTGTGTGTGATATTTGTGCCTCGTGACTGATTGACTTACATTGTGGACGCACCCCTTTTTATTGTATTTGTTGAGATGGGAACCTGGCATAGTGAGTGAATCTTCTGAGAATGATTGTTGCACTTATTTAGATTATGCACTGTCTAGTTGACCCATAGTAGGGGAATACTGAGTTATTGCTGCTATGAGGATTGGGCCCCTCGTTTAGGCCATGAAGGGTTATACCGGGTGTTAGGGCGTTATGACGTCATCGAGTTAGAGAATGATTTTAGGATGAGCCACATGTATTGTACGTTTTATATTGTTCACGATCTCCTAGGTTCGACCCATGTTTCCTTTAGTGTTTATTTGTATGTGGCAGACGATTGTCAGGTCTAGTTCGGTTGCTGGCCCATGTATGCCACTCTTTCCATTTCCCTTGGTGTGTGTTGTGTATTATGTGTGGTTTTTCCTTTTTGGCTAATAATTGAAGTTTGGATTTCAAAATGGTTCACAGAAAATGTTTTAAAAATAAATATAACTATACCTTTCAAACATTAAATTTTTTTTTAAATTAAAAAGGGAAATGGGTTGATACTTGTTTTAGAAATGAAAGTGTGTGTGGAAACTAATATTTTATATAATTTAGTTCAAACCTGATATTGGAAAATTCTTCATTTAAAGGTAGTGAATTGGGAATAGATATTGGGATAGCCTATTGAGTTTTAATACTCGCGCCTATAGTTATTTTCTTGTTTTTAGTGTTTGTGTAGGCTACAACATGGGTGCGTTCTCCATGGGCGATGTTTGGTCGTGATTTAGAGAGTGACCCGCGAGGTCACAGGGAGATAGTGGTTGTCTCTTTCGGTTATTTTTATTTTATTTTGTTCTTGTTTAGTTACATTACACCATTTATTTATTTTGCACTGCTCTGTTTTATTTATGCGGGTTTATTTATTATAATTGGGAGAAATCATTCTCATAGCCTCTATTGATGCCCTAGCGCTTGTCGCCAACCAGGGAGGATCAGGAACGCCTCTCAGGCCATGTAGCGGACCATCTTGGGTGACCGATTCATGGTCGAACCCGGTTGGTTCGTGACAAAATGGTATCAGAGAAGGTTTTCCCTTAGTGGAACTTGCTTTTCAGAGCGCCCTTTGTTATTTGGGATGTACAGTAGATGGAGATTAGAACTTTTGAGGCTTAGGAGGTAGGTTACGAGTTGGTTCCTAATCAGTACTGCTCGTGACGAGACCTGAGTTACCAAGGTTAGTCCGATATTTGAGTCACTTGTCCTTTGTTGTTTCAGATTGAGGGATGACAATGGAGGTGAACCGGTTCACTTTGCGGCCTCACACGGGGTGGTGACCCAGGTGAAGTCCAAGTGTCTGGCTCAAGGTCCTCTTAGTGTTATGCTTTACATGGGGCATGGCTCACCACCGTGTTGCTGGTTCAGACATATGCACTAGTTCCTCATTCCATTGGGCTATTACTACTTGTGTTTTGTTTTAGTCTCAATGGTTTTGAGTGTGCGTTAAAAGTGAAAATGGTTTTTAAATGGAAAAGTGTTTCTTCCAAATAATTTTTTTGAAATTACTAAAGTGGGTTTTTAAATATAAGATGTATCAGTTTGGAAAAACTTAGTATGGGTTTGGATTTGGTAAGAAAAAGAAGTGTTTGAACCTTGACACTCCTTATGAAGGGTCACACTTGCATGGGTATGTATGTAAGTGTGTTGGGGAACTTGTTCACAAATGATGTGAGAGGTATTGAATAAACTCACATGTGATGGTTCATAAGCTGCCATAGGTGAGTTTTTAAAAATTGTAAAGAAATAATGGTTTTGGAAAAGTTATTTCTCCTTGTGTTGTATATGTTTGGCTTATGGGACTATTGACCTTGGCATGTGTTGTTGCCTTGATTGAGTTTTGGATTGATACCGGTTTTGATGGTGTTTTTCGTGTTGTCATGAGTATGCCACCCATAAAGCCTCTAAAAGTTGTTAATGATTTATGCTCAGTTCTTAGTTCCTTTTTTGCATTTCCTGTTTATCGAGGTAATCGAAGTCTATTAAAGGTAGCTGTTTTATTCTGAATGATAGTGTGTCTTCGGGTTGTTGGGAAATCCCAGGATAGTTAAGGTTCATACCGCCCTAGAGTTATTGGAGGGTTCAGTTTTGGACTAGTAAAGATGAGATGTCTCATCTTTGTTGGAGTTTTGGGTGTGATTAATGGTGGTCAACTTCCAAGATGGCTCCCCATCTGGCAAGGAGTACAGGCTAGTAGAACCTGTCTCCAAGAAACAATCCTCATTAGTACCAACTCATAGTTCATCGGACCGCTCTCTTTTGTGCCACCAGTATGGCCTATACGAACATTCTAAGTCATCCTGTTGCATCCCTTTGAAAATGTATGACCATCGTGGTTGTTGGAATCATCAAACATAATGAGTTAGAGACCAGAAGATGAAAATTACTGACTGTGAGACAGGAGACTCTTCATCTATTAGGGCCCCAGCCACAGGTCTCAGGGTGAAGCTCGCGCACAGTCAGGAGTTGTTGAGGGTGTGTGGAACCTCGGTCCAGATAATGTCTTCAGATTTGGAATGGAAATATCCAAAATTTCCCTTGTTCTATTCTCATCATTGTTATAAGCTCATCCTTGTTGTGGTGGCGTAAGGAGAGATTTCTCCCATAATCCAAGTGGACTTATCTTCTTTCAGTGTGATTCTTAAGTTGTTTGGTCTCTCTAAATGTTGTGGGCCTGTGAATAAAACAGACCTGTTCTGTTTTTGAGTTGGTCCTAGCTGTGTTCGATAAGGGAATGTTTTTTTTCGTGAAGTTGATGGGAGGTGCTGTTAATTTCTCATCCCCAAGTTGTTGGATTATTCCGTAACAAGCTTTTCTTCAAGTCTCAGGTGTGTTGTTTGTTACATGTGGGGAAGATGAATGAGTTCTATTTGGGAGTTCCCATGTCCCCCCCCCCCCCCGGGGGTGGTTTTTTCAGGTTTTAAGGGTTTTTGTATTAGTGAATTCTTGTGATGTGGATAACCCTCTCATGTTCTCCCCTCAATCTCGACCAATGGATTTTCTTGAATGGGTCGGGTGTGACGTTTGTTGGGAATGGTCACCTCGAAGCTCTCGGTTCTCTATGTTTTTTCAGGGCACAAACTCAAGTTGTGTCGACTGTTGGCTTGGTGACTTTTTGGGGGCAGAAAGTGTCTGTGGTGGGAAGAATTATCACACCCCGACCACGAACATCCATGTTTTTATTCTTTTTTGGTCCCGCGACTCTGGGTAGAGTCGCGTTTGGGTATGGGATTGAATTTTTGATGCTTTGATGTTTTCGGTGGGTCTTGGGCCAGTGCGCAGTCACCATACTACTAGCGGTCACTGCGCATTCGGTCCGGGTGGGTGCGCGGACACCGCATATTCGGTTTGATCGTGCGTTCGGACCTGGTGAGTGCGCGGTTTCCCAACTGTTTAGATAAATATTAAAATTAGAAGAATAAATTAAATTAAAAAAAATTATAAATTTTTTAATAATAATAATAACAATAATTTATAATATTGTTGTTGTTGTTATTATTATTATTATTATTTTTATTATTATTTGATTATTATTATTATTTATTTACTTTCCTTTTTTATCTTATCCACTTTTTTCTCCTCTCTCTTCTCTTGAACGCGAGTGTTCTCCCGCCCCCTCTGCTCTGTCGTATGACCCAGTGCCTCCTCCTTTGTCTATTTTCAACAACAGAACCCCTCTCCTCATCCCCTTGCTGCAACCCGTGGCCAAGTTGCTGGCTCGTCCTCGCTCAGCCTCAGCCTCCCAGCATGCGCGCCCCTCCTTCTACCACAACACCAACTGCCCAGCACCGTCGGCCATCCCTCCTTCAATGTTTCTACCCTGCATCCTTGGTTCCCACTCGGTATGTTGCTCTAGCATCCATCCCACCCGACCTCCTGCTACCTTCAGCCTGCACCAGCGCCCGACCCCATCGGCCTCCTCTGCTCCCTGCTCAGCACGCATTGCTAGTAGCCCGTGCGCAGGCCCCAGAGTTCTCCTCCTAGAGCCCGATCGGCCCTCCTATTTCTCCCCTCCTTGCAGTCCAGCAACCCACAGATGCTCTGACTCTTCCTCCCTGTAGCTTCCTTCTTCTCGCAGCGCCCTCCTGCCGCCTTCGACCTGCCCTACGCATAGCAGCCATTCGGCCTCCTCTCCTTGTCACAGCGAACTAGTGTAGGTCTTCCTTCCAGTGCACACAAGATCACTCGACCACTTGTTTATCATCCCATCCTGGCCATCTGTCTCTAACACGACACCCCCTGGTGTGGCCTTTGCTGTCCGACGTGAAGCCCCCCTAGACGCGGCCAGATTCCCGTCCAGCCCGGCGCCCACTCCTACCGACGTGCCCGACCCCCATCCATCCTTCTTCCTTGACGGAGTGCGGCCCTGATGGAATGTACCCCACTAGTTCACCCTCTACCCTTGTGCACTTCCACTACCTTGTTGGCATGGCCCTGTTCGATGCCCTCACCTGTCGGCACTGCCCTGACTCGCATCCCCCCTGTTAGTATACCCCTTTTTATTTATGCTCCGGTATTTTTTTATATATATATATATATATATATATATATATATATATATAACCTTGGGGAGATTAGAGTTTTTCTTAATTAAACACTTTATTTGTGTCAGTTTGACTTTCTGGGACCCGTGCGGGCGTCTTTGAGTGAGCGACATTGCCATGCTTTGTTTCTGAGTTTGCCCTATCATCACGCTTCAGTTTCCAGGTGAGGGTTTCTTCTCACCACTTAGTTTCATATAATTTAATTGGGATTTTTGGTTGTGTTTTAAGTTCTTAGTGTTTTTTTGTAGTATGTTGGACCTTACTGTGTGGTGTCGGACATGCGTCTTCCATTTCATCTCAGTATTGAGGTAGGTCCCCCACTACACTCACCTTTAAATTTAGAATTTATTAATTACTTGATGTTTTATTAAATTTTAATAAATGGGAAATAATATAAGATAATTAATTTTTAAATGATTATTTTCTGTAAAAAGAGACGTTTATTTTATAGACGAAACTTGAAATATTTTCATGATGAGCGGACACCCAGTAGTGAAAGAACGCCAGTTTGGCCTTTAAACATAATTCATAGAATTTCAAATGTATTTATGGTTTTAAAGATAAATGATTTCTTTTGAACAAGTGTTTTGTGTTTTCTTGAGAAATGAGGTTTTTATTTAAAGTTGGTGAAGGCCCATTTGGAAATTTAATAAAAATAAATTATTTTGAAAAAACTCACATTGGGGTTACTCAGGGGTGATCGTTGGTGTGCGTTGATTGTGTGATTTGTTTGTTATATTTGTGCCTCGTGACTGATTGATTTACATTGTGGATGCACCCATTTTTATTGTATTTGTTGACATGGGAACCTAGCATAGTGAGTGAATCTTCTGAGAACAATTGCTGCACTAGTTTAGATTATGAACTGGCTAGTGGCCCCATAGCAGGGGAACACAGATTTATTGCTACTATGGGGATTGGGCCCCTCAGTTAGGCCATGAATGGTTATACCGGGTGTTAGAGTGTTATGACATCATCGAGTTAGAGCATGCTTTCAGGATGAGTAACATGTATAGTACATTCTGGATTGTTAATGATCTCCTAGGTTTGACCCATGTTTCCTTTAGTGTTTATTTGTATGTGGCATACGATTGAGAGGTCTAGTTAGGTTTTTGGCCCCTATGTGCTAGTCTTTCCATTTCCCTTGGTGTGTTTTGTGTATTATGTGTGGTTTTTCCTTTTTGGCTAATAACTGATGTTTGGATTTCTAAATGGTTCACAGAAAATGATTTAAAAAGAAATATACCTATTCCTTTCAAACATTAAATTTTTTTTAAATTAAAACGGATAATGGGCCGATACTTGTTTTATAAATTAAAGTGTGTGTGGAAACTAATATTTTATATAATTTAGTTCAAAGTTGAAATTGGAGGATTCTTCATTTAAAGGTAGTGCATTGGGAATAGATATCGGGCTAGCCTACTGAGTTTTAATACTCATGCCTATAGTTCTTTCATGTTTTTATTATTTGTGAAGGCTACAACTTGGGTGCATTCTCCATGGGCGACATTTGGTCATGAGTTGGAGAGTGACCTGTGAGGTCACATAGAGATAGTGGTCGTCTCTTTCGATTAGTTTTATTTTCGTTTGTTCTTGTTTAGTTACTTTTCTATGTTTATTTATTTTTCACTGCTCTTTTTTATTTCTACTATTTTATTTATTTTTATTGGGAGAAATCATTCCCACAACCTTTATTGATGCACTGGCGCTTGTCGCCAGCCCGAGAGGATCGGGAACGCCTCTCGGGCCTTGTCGCGGACTGGCTCGGGTGACCGGTTCAAGGTCGACCCATGTTGGATCGTGGCAAGCACAGGGATAAGCCTCCTTTTCAACTCCTTAAAGATCTCTTGACATTCATCACTCCAAGAAAACTTGACTCCCTTTTGAGTGATCTTGGTAAGAGGGTTTTACAATCGTGAGAAATTTCTCACAAATCGACGATAATATCTAGAAAACCACAAGAAGCTAATAGATATCCATTACCAATATTGGTCTCGACCATCCCTCAATTATAGATGTCTTAGAGGGATCCCCAGATATTCCATTGCTTGTGATGATATGACCCAAGAATGAGATCTCCTTCAACCAGAACACACACTTACTATACTTTTCATTGAGATTATCCTTTTGGAAGGTCCCTAGTATAATGCTTAGATACTCCTCATGCTTCTCCTTGGATTTGGAGTATATTAGAATATCATCTATAAAGGCTACCATAAATTTTCGATGTAATCTCTAAAGACCCTATTCATCAAGTCCATGATGATTCCTGGAGAATTAGTGAGTCTAAAAGGCATTAATATGAATTCATAGTGCCCGTACCTTGTACAAAAAGCAGTCTTGGGGATATCTTCCTTCTTCACCCTTATTTGGTAATATCCTGAACGCAAATCCACCTTGGAAACGTATTGTGCTCCACGTAGCTAATCAATAAAATTCATCAATTTGTGGAAGAGCATACTTTTTCTTTATCATGATTTTGTTAATATCACAATAATCAGTGAAAAGGTGCATTGACCCATCCTTATTCTTGATGAAGATGACTAGTGCACCCTATGGTGAAGCACTTGGGAAAATAAACACCTTATCTTGATTCTCATGTAGTTGTTTATTTAGATCCTCAATCTCTATAACTTCCATTTTATATGGATTCATGGATATTGGAAATTCCCTATCTACAAGATCAATTAAGAATTCCAAATCTCTTCTAGGAGGAAGATCAGAAAATTTCTCAGGAAACACATCAGCAAATTCCCTCACAATAGTCATGTATTCAAGGACGGTTGATTCATTAGACTCAATCATCTGAGCCAGATACACAAGCTCATAGGGTAGTAATATACATTCTTGAGATGATAATGATAAAGAAGATTCATCCTCCTCCTTGCACTTGTACCGAATCAGGGGTCGATTCTCCATATGGAGAGTGATTTCTCTCTCCTGGAAATTTATGTTGGCTCTATGTAAGGAAATATAATCCATGCCTATAATTGAATCAAATTTCACTAGAGGGAGTATAAAGAGGTTCACTGAGAAGTTCAATCCAAAAATTATGACATGGGAGGAGTTATATTCATGGGATACAATGATTTTCCCATTTGTTGTACTCATCAAAATCATTACTTACATGATTTGTGGTGTTGTTAGGATTGTTCTGCTAAACTATTGGGATATAAAAGAATGTGTAGAACAAGAATCAAAAAGTATATTCTCTATTATTGATTGAATAACTAGTGTACCTATCACCACTTCATTGTCGAGGTTCAATTCAGCAGTAGTGATGGTAAAAGGTCTCCCTTTCTACCTTGGAGGTTGCTGGTTTCCTCCGAAAACCCTTAGCTTAGGGCACTAGTTTGCAATGTTCCCTTGCTCTTTACAGTTGAAGTAATGAACAACACATTGAGGGTCGAACAAAGCATTCCTCTCCTCTGTCACAACCAAATGTTTTTCTTACCGACAATTAATAGCCAGGTGTCCTTCTCTTCAACACCTAAAGCATTTCCTCGCCCCCTTAAGGCAATTTATGGAGTGCTTCTTTTCTCACCTTTGGAAAGTGGGGTGATAGATTTTCTTAACACTATTGGATTTACACATCGATTCGACAGAATTAAATTACACCTTAAGTTTATTATCCCTATGATACCCATGAGATTCTTTGATCTCTATTTTGACATTAAGGGTACATCAGAAAATTTTATCATAGCTCTTGAAATTATGAATCACTAGGGATTTCTGTAGGCTAGGTTTTAGTACACCAAATAAGCGGTCAAACTTCCATTTGGGGGTAACGACAAATCCAGAGGCATATCATTCAAGCCTTGTAAAGTTTTCCTTATATGATTTGATGGATTCCTTATCTTTTTTCATGGGGGAAAGCAAGTCTCTTTCCATCTTAAATCGGAGGGTTCAAAAAATATTTATCGAAAAACATTTTCTAGAAATCCTTCCATTCCAATCCTTCGATCTCTTCCTCAGGCTTCATATTTTTTTATCAATGTCTACCATTGATCAGATTCACCCTCCATACTATATGTAGCCAGAAGAACCATTTCTTGTTCAGAACATTGAAGGATGGAGATGATCTTTTTAATTGAGTTGATCCATTGTTCAACGATTGAGGGATCATATGACCCATTAAAAGTAAGAGGCATTTGTCTCATGAAGCTCTCAATTGCGACTTGTTATTTATTTGGGGGGGGGGGGGTGAAAGTTCCTCTTGACCAACACTTCTATTTAAAACATGAGTTAACTGAGATAGTATCATGATAAAGTTTTCAATTCCCACTCCTATCAGATTGGGCGTCTCGTTAGAACAATCATCACATTCATCTTCACATTAGTTGTTAGACTGAGTCCTCATATTACTATCCATTGGTTGGAATAAAAGGAAAGTTAGGGGTAACACATAAAGGGTAATCCAAAGACAAAAATATATGACTTATAAATTACTCTTATTTCCTTAACTTTTGAATTTATAGGCTTCAATCTATGTTATCCATGATATAATTCCCAACATATATTCTTAGGGGTATTTTTTATTCCCTTAATAATGGTTTATATTAAGCTTATGAATTTACCAAATTAATTCCCCCAGGAGTGTCGTAACCAAGAGTGTATCAAGGCCTATTGTCGTGCACCAGTTCCTATTTGAGTCTAGCTCAAAGTGGTGTTTTTGGGTTTTACCCCTAGATACATCTGTGCCAGAGCCACCTCAACCAGCTCATATCCATACATGGATGTATTTTACTGATAAATTACTTACTAAATACTTACTAAATACATACCAAAATTTAGGGATGTTTTTATTATACTTAGTCTTATCCCTAAGGATTTCACTAGGGTTTTCTAATCCTAATATCAAAAATAACTAAACATATCCTATGGGACCAATTATAACAACACTAATCTTTATTACAAACTTAAACATGATTTATTACATAAAACCTTCACATGATAAAACATAGAAGATCGAGAATTCTAGTGTCTTTTGGGATTAGGAACATTACATAACAACTTAAAACATAAAACAAAATATCTTATTGAAAACTTCTTTTGCATGACCACAACATTCTTCTGTACTTAGAATTACAAGGGATAACCTGAGGACATGCATAATAAAAGGGTGATCTATAAAGCCCAGTAAGGGAGTAAAAAGGCATAACATGAAGAATAAAATACATGTTAAGAAATAGTCATATCAATGGAGTATAAGAGAAACATGAACACAAAGGCATGATATATCATGATTATTATAACATGGAAATGTAGAAACAACATTTAACATGATATTAGCATCAGCCAAGGCCCATTGAACATGGATCATGAGTAAACCCTCAATGTAATTGAATTAGAGTGAGTAAATCCTAATTTAACTTGATGTATCATGAGACTACTCTTTACCCAATGAATTAGAGCGCTATCAGGGCACACCTTTCTTAATCATTTCGTTTCATGCATAAGTGTGCCACATAAATCATATAACATGGATTCATTAAACATCATCATTTATTACACAATAAAGCAATGTGTAATTAATACTTGATAATATATATTAAATAAGTAAATGGTCATAAAGGTGAATACCCTTTATGGAGAAATGGTCATGGTATTCACTAAATAATGACTTCGGATTGGAAAATCGCAATGCAATTTCTCCAACATAACGACGTGACATAATAATTCATAAAAATGGTTTATGAAAGATAAATGGGTATATCATCACATGTACATGAAATGGACAATAAAAGGGTCACATATATATATATTTTCCAACATATTTAATGGAATTTAGATTCATAAAACAAAATAATTACTTGAATGTAAATGAGGAGAGAGAAATCCCTTACAGAATTTCAGCATGGTAACATGTATACATGGAAGGAATCGATGAGAGAGAAAAGGGGTCTATCTTCATTCAAACATGAAGAGTACAATATAGATGAGGTGAAAAATCATACCCCATCAATTATAATGGAAAATAAAAGGGTATAAAAATATTAAGAAACTTGGATAAAATGAGAATCGAAGGAATCTCTTACAGGATTTTGGCATGGTAACTGGTATACATGAAAGGAATAGATGAGAGATAAAGGGGTATCTAATCATTCAAAAATAAATAGGATAGTATAGGAGAGGTGAGAAATCATACCCCAACATTTATAATTGAAAACAAAAGAGAATGAAAATATTAAGAAACATGGATAAAGTGAGAATGGAAGGAATCCCTTACTTGGAAGTGTGAACCCAAAGGCTTGGGAGGGGCTTGAGAGAGGATTATTGGGATCTTGGGATACCTTGGGAGGATTCTTGGGGGAGAAGGTAAGGGGTTGGTCGAGATCCGTAGTCTTTGAGTGAAGAGTAAGTTGGAGCTTGAGTGGGTTTATATAGGGAAATAGAGGAAATTATTTATTATTTTGGTTTTGGATCCTAGACATTAAGCTAATCAAAACCACAAATCATCCCATGTTTTTTCCCATGGTTTTTGCCAAAGGGCAGTGGAAAAAATCATTTTATAAGGTAAATGGCCGAACTTATTAAAATATTATGTTTTCTTATGTGGAGGTGCGTCAAAATCTCAAGGAAATCATTTTAAAAAGGTGAAATTCTTTATAAGTCTTGGAGGGTCCATTAAGGTTTTGTAAAATAAATCAAATAAACCTAAAATCACATTATTTTAATGGTAAAACATATATTGGAATAACTTATCATTTATAGTATTTTATTAAATCTCTATTGTGTCATTATGATGTCATAAAACAGATTATATAATTAAACGATATTTAATTTTTACCCAAGAATTCTATTATCTCAGAAAATTATGAAAAATTCACCATTGGATAATTTTGATGTCCAGATTCCAAAAATAATATTAGTTTAATCTAAATAATTTTCTAAATATGTGAAATATTTCTTTTAAAATAAAAATAAAAATTTATTGAAAATTCATGGGTTTTGACAAAAATAGCTTTCAACCGTTTATAAAAATTAAAATTTTATTCATAAAAATTATATGATCCTTAATATATAATAAAAATTAATTTAGTAATAATATTTTATCAAAATATTATTTAATTCAAAAATATATTAATTCATCAAAATAAATTTCATAATTGAATATTAACTAAAATACTATTTGTGCTTTCAAAAAACTATTTACAAAGTAACAATAAAATGAAGGTATATTCTTAATAAAAAATAACCTACATAATCATAATGCTAGGGTTTTATTACATAACCCCTCATAACACCTACATAATACCTTAGGGTAAGGTGTGCAATGGTGACAGACTCTTAGGGAGGCTCAGATAACATCGCTCGGGTGGTAATCTCTTTTAACTTCCACTTCTCCCGTAGGCGGTTCCGCTCAAACTTAACGTGTTCAAGCTCGGCTTGGGCTTAGTCAAGAGTGAATCCCTCTGATTCCAACTCTGTTTTGAGCTCCAAAAATGGGCTTCTTATGGAGTAATTCTACTGGTTGAGGCCATCACTTCCTTTATCTGAGTAAATTGGATTTTTTAATGCCCTATATTTATAATAATAATGTGATCATTGTTCAACGACTATATTACGAACGATCACAATTCTTAACGGTATTTTAAAATCCAAAAAAATTAAACCAAGGAAGTGAATACATTTTATATGATCATTCTACATAATAAGAAATTTAATTAGATCAAGATGATTTTTCATTAACAAGTGTTTGGGCCATTACATGCTCGTCCCTTTTCCACAATAGTGATAAAGACTGGGTTATTTTAAAACACAATCAGTGACCCAAAACCCCAATTACCTCTAAAAATTCTTATATATATATATATATATATAATTGTCTTGAATTCATTATTTCTTATATTGATTAACATTATTCTTTTAATCCATTTTTATTCAATTTCCAAATATCTGTTTAGCACAACTTGATTTCTCTTTTTTGTTTTATAAAAACCCCTCTTTGCACAACCAAATGCTACATGAAAATTCTCTATGTCAATCCCTCTCTCTTAGTTTTAGATACCCACAACACTCTTCTAATCTGAATCAAGTAAGGTATTTTATTATTTTCAATTTAATTTTGTATACATATAATATGTATATATATATATATGTAAAATCATTCTTTTGTAAATCAATTTGTACATATGATACGCCTTCTTGATTTAATGGATCTATTTTTAAAACCCTATAGGTGTAAGGGTGTTCTTTTATTATACAAATAATTGTATATGTCTGTGTATATACATGCATATATACACATATATAGCCTAATATTTTTAGTATATATATATATATATTTGTGTGTATGTGTGTGTTTGTTTGATTGAGGGGTTCTTTTGTTTGAAACCAAATTTCTAAAACTTTTTCTAGAATGTGAGAGTCTTAGTTTTCTATATGACGATACAAGGTTTACATATATATATATATATATATACTAATACACACACACACACACACACACACATATATATATATATATATATCAACACATTTCTGTATAAGCACATATAAGATGGTTTTTGATTTCAAAGCTATGCTTCTAAAACCATTGAATGCAAGCGTTTCATGTTTTCAAACCTCATACATATATATGTTTATATATATATATGAATATAAATACACCCATATATATGCATAAAAATATGAATACCTTATGTATAGTTATTCTTCATCATTTATTTAGAAGTTATAAATGGGGTTTTACACCCATCAAACTTGTGTTTAAAGATCTATGTAAGTTTAAACTCATTAATTCACTATGTTTACACATTTTCATAGGACAAATCTTATTATTTTAGGTGTAAACATGCATCTTCATCTGATAACATGTCATGAATGAATAATTATGATCATTATATAACACATATGTGACATTCAATTCATTTTCGTACTGTGCATAAACTTATTTTCTTATTCATGCAATTATAGCTTTTAAGAGGAACTATTAATTCTTGTATGGGAATCTGCTAAAGTTGTTTTGGTAATATTTTAGAGAAATTTTGTTGAAATGTTGCAAGTAAACTTATTTTCGTTGAATGAAAATAATTATATGTATGATATTTTGGAAATGTTTTGGGTTTGAACTGAGAAAGACAGGTCCATGGAAAATGTTTTTATAAAACATGCACTAGTTATGATAAATGATATGATATGGGGAGTGAACCCATAAGTTTAAGGGAACTTGGTTACACATGAGTTATGTCTATTGGACAAATGTATGGTTTTTATATATGTTTCTGGGGAGTATCTGGGATAATCCACCAGAAAAAATATTATTTTCAATAGGGGAATTCCCAAGTGATTTTAAAAATTTAATTATTTTATGAAATCTATTTCTCAAAAATTATATGGATTTTTCAATGAAATTAATTTAATATTTTCATACCAAATATTATTTCAAGTAACATATATTCTTTAATGGATTTTCATAAATGTTTTCAAAACCCACTTACTGGGCATTTAATGGTCACCCTATGTATTAAAATTATTCTTACAGGTCTAGTAGTCATTCTACGATGAATTGGAAGTTGTGAGTTGAAGATTTATTATTTTAGTTTAAATTTTGTACATGTTATGTTGGAATGTAATTTTAGGTTTCTAATTCTCTAGAACCTAGGCTGATAAAAGATCCTGATATTTAATTTAAATGTTGTGTATTTATTGATTTTATTTTTATAAAAAAAAATACGTGACAATTTATAAGGGTTGAGTCATGTAGCGTGGGATGGGGTCGTCATAGAACACTCTATAAAACCTTTAGGTTTAGTGTGTTTTAATATTACTTACATGGACAACTTATTTTATAAAATTTTTAGTATCTCTTAGAAATAGTCTACTCACATGATAACCTTTTAGTCACATCATTTTTAATACCCTCCTTCATAACATGGGAAATGAAAGATATGAAAGGGTGAGCTTAGATGACTAATTAGGGTAAGCATAAGAGATAACAATCAAGTATCATAAGTGATCATAATATAAACATGTGGATATGTGAACATAATCATGGTACATGGTCATAACATAAGATAATCATACCTAATAGAACATAAATTTTTAATCATGAGTTATGACATAATTATTTTGGAATAACTTCAAAAATAAGATGCATGAAAGTGAAAACATGAGTTAGTAATCACGGTCATTGAAAACATAACATAGAAAGAAAATTTTTCATATAAATAAACATATAAAATTATTCCCTATTTCAAGGATAAATACCAAGGCCTTCATCACATAGTGGATAGATTCCCTTAATAGATTGGGGTTTCACCACAATCCTCGGCATGCTAGCTAATGGGATATAATTCATTAAATAATAAATTAGAGAGATTTATAATTCTATCCCCACTCATAACATAGTATATAGAGTCCCTTAGGGGTTTGTGTTCAATCCCTATTCTAAATAATATCATGAGATATAAACCTTACCAAATGAATTTGGGGGCTATATAAGTTTGGTCCCACAAGTCAAATAATGAAAACCATACATATGTGTTCCATAAGAAGATGGAAATATTTATAATTTCATCATAGATTTTTTAACCCCTAGAATGAAATTATTTTAAAGAAAAATTACCCAAATATGATCATATTCCATCCAAACAAAGAATGTGGATGATATCATTAAAAAATATCCCCAGTGAATCATAAGAAATATTATATAATTTTGACATAGATGAAACAAAAATAATAATATAATTAAGAAATTACTTTGAAAAATGATAAGATATATTATTTTATTTCTTGAATAAATTTTATTTCAAAAAGGAAATTAAAAAATTTAAAATAGTAATTACTTTAAAAATATGTAAAAACTTGTAGAGCTGGATAGTGGGGTGAAGTTGGGTACATAGTATTCCTTAACCATGCACCAGGGGATACATGCCTATGAAAAATTTCTGCAGTTTTTAACAGAATATATTTTCATGGTTGGAAAATAGTTTCCCTAATTGTGTAACAAACCATTTGGGTGCCCTCCCTAAGAAGTGGGAGGTGCACAGTTAGCATAGGGTTTTTCTAACCATGTGTCCAAACCATGAGACCATGAAATTTTTCACAAATTACTATTTTATCTTAATGAAATGTTTAAACCTAAATCTATTCCTCTTTATTCAGCTGTGGGACAATAATGGAATTTGAAATATCTCCTTGAAGATAAATATTAGGATTGGATATTTTTCATCCATTAGAATTATGATTTGAACCCCATTCATCACATTTGATTCACATCAGTAAGATATCGATTCATTTTTAGCCATTATTAATTTATCTTCTCCTCACTAAAGTTATTGAGGTGAAGGATCTTATACCCAGTTTTTAGGGTATTGATCTTTTATTCATATCCCTTCCAATCCATTCCAAATTAAAGGTTGATAATAGGTGAGTAGAGCCATAAAAGCTGAAGTTAGGTAGTCTATAACTCAACCCTTAAGTTTCACCATTTTATAAATTTCCACCACTATATACATGTCTATTTCCTTAGGCATGGGTTGTTAAATTCTTGTGACATTCTTTTAGGAATTAGAATCATATTATAAAACCCTTTTTGTATATTTTAATCATCAATAGAGGTTACGCCTTCAACCCTGATCACACTAAGTATCGTGTTCTCTATAATTATGACTTTAGTGGTTCTTTGTCGTTATTTTCACCACCGCTAAGGTGTGCCTTAAGTTGAACTTGATAAAGGCAAGTTTTTAATTATATTCATGAGCAATAATGGTTAACCCTTGAATGTGAAAATGCCACTTGACCACTCTATGGTAAGTATTCTAATTAATTCACTTCAAGAAACTAGACCTATACTATTGGTCTTATACCAATGGTTTCTCCAAACCATTGGTATAGGTACCGTAAAATGAACCTATACCAAACTTTTTTCTAGAACCATTTTTATAACATCCAATTAAAGTCCCTATGCCAACAGTTTTTCCAAAATAATTGGTATATGTACTTTATAAAAAACCTATACCAATGTTTTTTCAAAATGATTGGTATAAGTCCCAAATATTAGGTTACCTATACCAATGGTTCTCAAAACAATTGGTATAGGTGCCAAAATTTTTATGAATTATTTTTTCAAATATCATCAAATAAATAAATATATAAATTATATATATATATCTAATTATATTCACAAATATAATTTTAGCATATTGGTTAGGTCTTTGATATATAAGTGGGAGGTCGTTGGTTTAAATATTGGTTGCATATTTTATTTTACATTTCCTATCCCACCAGTTTTAGGAAAAATGTTGGTATAGGTCTATATTGATGAAAAATCAACCAAAGACACTCTAAACCATTTTTATATGCTATAACAATGGTTTGGGGACCTATACCAACAGTTCCAAACTATTGGTATAGGCTATTTTTTCAATAGTGATTAAATGAACATTTACATGGTTAATGGAAAGTATACATATGGATACCACTTGGCCTGGGCATTTTTAATGTAATAACCTAGTTGTATGCCTCTATCATAGATTTTAATGTTAATGTAAGGAAACAAGTTGAACCAAACTAATGAAGAAGTGATTAAATATGAAATGATTGAAATAGTTTCATGTCCTATTGGCATTGTCACACCAATGAAAGGTATGGAATGAACCCTTTGACTTATTAAATGGAATGATTATTACATGACATTAATTTATTAATTAGACAAGTATAAGGTGACTAATTCATAAAATCCTTGACATTATTATATGATTGGTCAGACTAGAGCTAGCTTTGGATTCCCAAGGGAGTTCCTTGAGTACTTGTGGATTCTATTCTGATTCAAGGATGCCGGTTTCCAAGGGTGAGACCCACCTTAGAATAAAATATTTTTCTACTAGTGGATGACCCGTATGACACCATAGTATCCCACTATTATCATTATATTATTCCTTATATACACTCATTGGATCCATAATGACATCTATGAAAATGATGTTCCGTGGTTACATTCTTCGGGCCCAGTCATTTCTTACCCATTTTACCTTGGATGAGATCCTTAGACTCGAATAGAATTATTGTTGTGGAATACCTTGGTCATTTCCCCTTGGATTACACTCTTACTCCTTATAGCCAAGATATAGATTATTACTGAGTTGGCTTGACACCTATGGTCAAGTATGTCTTGGTTATCACCTTGGATACCTTTCATTACAATTATCATCATGGGTGGATTGTTATATATTGGATTCTCTATCATTATTATTATCATTTCAGGTTTTTAGTGGTGGTTATACCTCATGTAAATTACTATATAAATAGGAACATAATTAATAAATGAAACTATTTCATTTTTAAACACCATATGAGACTAAAGCAGGTACTTGGATATTTACATTACTTGTATTGATTTACTATTATATATACATTCTCGCACACTATTTCAGTTTATATTACATAGTTTGTATGTTATAGATGTTGTGGGTGGTGGCATACTGAGTTTTATCTCTGACCCTATCTAGTCCACCATTAGTACCAGGGAATATTACATGTATGTAGGTGTTGAAAAAGGGATGTTTCCTTCTATAGAGACCTGATATTTCTTTCTTGCTTAGGTTGGAGCTTAGTGGCAGATGACGGAGCTGGAGCTCATGATGTTGGATAGTTTTTTTTCTCATTCTTGTTTTTTTATAGAATGTAATTCCTGCAACCTTGTATCCATGTTTTCTAGTTTTGTAGAGACATTACATGTGTCATGTTTTGTAAGTGATTCAGATTCCAGTTATAGTTGATTATTTTTAGTTTCTTCTCATGTGCCATCTGTTTTTCTTATATTTCTTCTTCTATTTAATTGTCATTATATTAATCCACTTTTCTACACTTGGATAATGAGGTCATAGTCTCCCCATGGACATTCCCTAAGCCCTAATTACTAGTCAGAAGCCTTTGGAATTCAGGGAGATGTTCTTGAGGCCATGTGGTCAATCAGACTTGGGGTAACTTTTAAGTGGGATGTGGGTTTGGGACATAAAAAATTGGTATTATGGGGATTATTTTATTTCTTCACTTTTTGGAGACAATATAAATGAGATATGGGATGATTTGTAACTTGGTTATAGACCATTATTTGGCATATCTAACCCATGTTCAGGGTAATTTTGAGTTTCCAGAAATGGTAATTATTTTTCTGCGTTTTCTATTACAGTTGATATCTTTTAACCATTGGGTGAAGCACATTATATATGATGGTTATTATTATTATTATTTTAATTGATGGTTTCAATTATTCTTTATCCTAATGAAATTATGGTAAGGATAATTGTTACATCCATTATCATAGGTACCAATAATTCTCATTCCATGCATATTTCCATGATATATAGGTGAATCTCACTACATTCATTGATTTTTTTCTTATGACTGCTGAATGATGCTATGGTAGTTATGTTATGCCTATGATGCTCTTTGTATATGATTGAGTGATTTCTAGTTTCAATTTATGAGGTGTATGGGGCCTAATGGATTGGAATGGGTAGTTTACAGAGTCAAGACATCATACATAACACATTAATTTGTGAGACCAAATATAGATGGGGTTAAATTGATATTAAATGGGTGTCTATTTCAGTGATAAGGTGTAAGATCCTTGATTCAATAGGAATGAAAATACATTTTAATCATATTTTGATATACGTTATAAGAAAATGGAAACATTAAATGTTTATCATGACTTACAAATTAAATGGTTTCTAGTAAACAAAGATCAAAGGTATAATGGACCCTTCACCTACCGGAACCCATGAAATTTAAACTCGAACTCTTACCAATACTTGTCCTTATAAGAGGGTAGTTGGGGTAGTATACCATGATAAGTGAGACATTACTCTTATGATATACTTTTGATAGAATTTATATATTCTTAAATCTTGTTCTGAGGCATTTGATTGGAATTTGTAGACCTATGCTTCAATGATGTCCTCATGTCAGGCATCAGGAGGGTGGTGACAACCATGCTCCAGACATGGCATGACCGAATCCACCAGTCTTACTGCCAAAAGTTCCAATTGAGTAAAATCCTAATATACCTAATCTGGGAAATGATTCTTAGATTCATGAATGTTTCTTACATCTAATGCAGTTTATGCAAGGTGATCCATGACATGTATCTATGATGGATGATCTAAAAAGTGAGTTCCAATAACAACATCCTCCTACCTTCTTAGGGGATGGAAGTCTATAGGATATTGAGTATTGGATAGAGGCCATACTATCTATACTAGATCTTCTAAATATGACTCCAAAAATGAGGATTAATATTTCTACTTATATGTTGCATGATTCAGCTATGTGTTGGTGGGATGTGATTACCTAGGCTGGTCACCATTAGGGAATGGTATGGGTAGATTCCCATACTACAATCTATGATCACTTGTTTACTTAGACATTGAGGTATGACTAATCTAGATAGTTCATTAATCTATATTAGGGTTCTATGTCAGTCATGGAGTATTAGGAATGATTTACTAATTTACTTTTCTTTGCACTACTTCTATCTGTTTATGAGCATTCTCGTGCTAGTCACTTTGGGGATGGGCTTTAATATGCCATACATAATCAAATGAATGTATTTAACCTAACTAATTTATTTGAGAATATTAATCGGGATCTTATCAATGATCAAGATGTGATAAACGGTGTTGGTATTAGGTATAGAGGATTAGTGCCACGTTATTCCAATAGTTCTTTTGATAGAAGGAAACATAACCTTGAGGTTTCTCATCAGGGTAATGGCAGCCAAAGTACCCATACTAGTAGCACTGCGGTATTCCATAAATGTGGAAAATGGGGGAATATAAATACTTAGTGTGATAAAGACCCTCTAGAGTGCTGAGATTGCGGCCATATTGGGAACGCTTATAGATTATGTTGGACCCTTCCATCAGTTTCTATTGGAAGAGGTTATGTACCACCTCCACCTTTAAGAGCATGATCTTTTATTCGATGTCAATAAAGGAGTTGGATTAGCACCAAAAGGACTGGGCGAAGAGGATTTCATAGTTTTGGTAGCCATAATATAGATTATTAGTGCCAGTAGAGTGGTCATGATCAGGGTAGTTTAGCTATAACACAAGTTCATGGATCAATTCAATTGCATTACTTAAAGATGATACTTGAGGATCATAGTACATGACCATTGATAGTACAATTAACTATTCTAGTAGCCTCCACTATAGTATCTTATTTATTTGATACCATTTATTCACACTACTTCATATCTTTATCTATCACGGAAAGTATCAGGCTAAAAATATAGTATTACTATAGTGTAATTACCGTAGATACACCATTGGGTGTATGGTCAGATGGGATACACCAATGCCGAGACTTCCCCTTGAGGTATGAAGTCACCTTTTCTTAGTGGATCTCTTTGTTATCAAGATGATAAGATTTGATGTCATTATTGGGATAAATTTATTGGTCTTGTATGATACTTTTGCAGACTGCTAGCTATCATTATAGGGTATCATTTACATCACTAGAGGGAAAATATTATCCAAAAAAGAGTGAGTGGGATGTACAAGATAGTATAGATGGACTATATTGTCACGGGATTGGTGGAGTGACCACCCAGATTGCTAGTCGCTTTATGGAGGAGTAGGGAGTACACTTGTAAGATTTTCCTCCAGTATTAGATCTTTTTAGGGAAATATTTCCTTATGATTTTTCTAGCTTACCTCCTAAGATAGTGGTGGATTTTATATTTGAGATCATTCTTGGAGTATCTCTAGTTTCCATTACTCTATAATGAATAGAACTTACTGAGATCCAGGAGCTGAAGAAACAATTTGATGATCTAGAGGCCACAGGTTTAATACGGCATAAAACATCCTCTTGGGGTTCACCCATGATTTTAGTGAAGAAGGAGGATGATACCCTTAATTTATGAATGGATTAAAGCTATATGAAGAAACTTATAGTCAAGAACTTATATCCCATTCTTCAAATAGATGATCTCTTTGACTAGCTCTAAGGAGCTCAGTTGTTTTCGAAGATAAACCTGAGGTCGAGTAATCATCATGTTCGAGTAAGGCCATCTAACATTCCACATATAACATTCCATAGTAGGTATGGTCTGTATTAGTATCTCATTATGTCATTAGGTCTTACGAACATGCCTACCATTTTTATATCCATAATGTATAGAGGTTTTCAAAACTATCTCAATTATTTTGTCATGGTCTTTGTGTATAACATCTTGGTGTATTATCAAACTCACAGATACCATGATAATCACCTTGAGATCATTATTAGTACACTGAGGGAGTATCAATTTTGTGCCAATATTGATAAGTGCCTATTATGGATAGAAAAAGTAAACTTCTTGGGTCATATTTACTTAGAGTCAAGAGTCTCTGTTGACCTAGAGATGGTGAGTGTTGTGGTTTCCCAGGAGTATCCCAAGAATGTGTTTGATATACAGAGTTTCTTAGGGATATCTAGATATTACAAGAATTTCATATAGGAATTTTCATTCCTTTATTCACCCCTTACTATTCTTAAAAAGAAGTTTTTCTAGTTTATATGGTCAAAATATTGTGAGAAAGCCTTTGAGGATGTGAAAGGAAGACCTGTATCAGCATTGATTTTGATACTACTCGATCCTAGAAGATGCTATAAAGTGTTCTGTGGTACATCCAACATTAGGATAGGTTTAGTGGTAATGTAGGGGGATAGTTTCATTATGTATGGATCTTGTAAATTGAGGCCTCATGAGATAAATTACCTTATGCATGACCTTGATCTAGCTACAATTGTCTATGACTTACGTTGCTATAGACACTATCTGATGGGTGAGATCTTTATGTTGTATATGAACCAAAAGAGCCTCAAATATATATTTACAAAACATGAATTTAATCCCATATAATGGATATGAGTTTAATATCATTATTCCATCAATTTTGAGATTTCCTATAAGTCTTGAAAATGAAATGTGGCAGCAGATGAGCTAAGTCAGAAAACCCAGGAACATGCCATAAGGAAAGCTAGTGATGTATGGAAATTGATGGAACTCCTATCTTAGTAACATATAATGTTAAATGATAGTCATGAGAAGTCTTATATCCCAGCCTTAAAAATTACCTCTTCACTCCTTGATAGGGTAAAGAGTATGAAATTTCTAGATCTTGAAGGCTTAGTTCATTGTGAGATTATTTTAGGAGAAACTCGCCATATGATTGGTATGTGGATTGAGATGAAATCCTGTGTATAGATGGAAATTTATGGGTTCCTATATATATGGGGGAGAACTTTATATAGAAGTCCCACATTTCTCAATGGGAATTTTATCCAAGAATCTCCGAGATGTATCAAGAAATGTGGTGCCAGTATTGGAGGCCAGGGATGAAATATTAGATATTAGGATTTATCACTAGGTGTTCCACTTACTAGTAGGTGAAGGTAGAGAACTAGAGACCAGTAGGATTATCACAACCACTTATAGTACTGAAAGGGAAATGGGAAGATGTTTTTATATATTTGGTAGTCATATTATCGAGGATACCTTGAGGTAGAGACATATTTAAAGTATCCATTAACCGACTGATGAAAGTATCCCACATCCTTCCTATTCAGGATACTTTATCAGTGATATGATGAGAATATTATATGTCTGTGAGATAATCCAACTAAATGGGGTCCCTATTACTATCATTTTAGATAGGGACACTCACTTTACATGACTGTTTTAGCAAGGGATGAAGAAGGATATTGGAACACATGCGAATCTAAGAAAAACCTATCACCCTTAGTCTGATGGTCAGTTAGAACAGATGATTTTACTATTAGTCTAAATGCTCTAGGAATGTGTCCTTGATTTTGGTGGTTCTTGGGAGAATAATATCCCTCTCATCAAGTTTTAATTTATAAATATATTTCATGTGAAAATTCTGATGGATCCTTTTGAGCCCTTGTGTGGTAGGCTATGTTGTGCATCCCTATGATGGTTTGAGGATGGAGTGGTGGTGCTACTAGGTTCTCACCTCATGCAAGAGACCTCAGAGTATATTCATCTCATCGAGAAGTTAATGTCTAATACTCATCCTAGATAGAAATCTTATGTTGATCACTACAGATGACCTCTTGAGTTTGAGTTTGGGGATTGTGTTTTCTTACGAGTATTTCCTAGGATTGGGAATAGACAGATGCAATGGTAAGGGAAGCTATAACCATGCTTCTTCGGGATGTTTGAGATTCTGGTGAGGGTCAGCATGATAGCCTATCTATTTCTACTACTTCAGAGGTATTTTTCCATGCACAATGTCTTCAATGTTTCACAATTTTTCTGTTATCATACTGACCTGTCTCATAATTTTGATCCTAATGAGGTTGAGTTTGATGCTTATGATTAAGTTGAGGATTATTCTTTATTCTTCTTTGATTGGAACATTAAGGCTATCCAAAGTTGGTATGCTCTTTTAGCATGAGTTCTATGGTAGAATTTATATTTATCGGACGACACTTGGAAGTGAGTGGTCAATATACATTCTAAGTGACCAGAGTTGTTCTCATACAATGTTTCTTTTCCCTTATAAGGTGAACTCAAGGATGAGTTCCTTTAAGGGGGTAAGACTGTAAGAACCTGATTTTTCACTGAGGTATGGATCCTTTTAATTTTGGTCTAATTCTTTATTTTAGACCTAATATAGATGACCTATGAGGTTAGAAAATGTTTTTTTGGGGGGGGGGGGGGGTTCTAGGGATTGTTTAGAGCTCAGAACCTTGATTAGTGGAGAAAATCAGTAGGCCAAATAGTTAGTAGAAACCATGTATCCTAGCCTATATGGTATCTCATAACCGTGTAGGGCTGGATAGTGTGTTGAAGTAGGGAACTTTGTTTTCTCTAAATGTGTTCTAGGGGCCACAAGAATGTGTGAAATGTCTATTTTTTTAGTATAATATATTCACATGGTTTCCCCAACTGTGTGACCTAACCATACAGGTGACCTACCTAAGTAGTGAGAGGCACATAGTTTGGACAACCATTCAGAAAAACTGTGCGACTAAGAATTTTTTTAAAAACTTACCATTTCACCTTAATGAAATGTTTAAACCTAAATATATTATTATTTATTCACCCATTTGAAAAAATGGACTCTGAGGGCTCTCCATGAATCCAAATCATAGGCTTAGATCCTTTTCTTCCATTTGAACTTCTATTCAATCCCCATTCATCATATTGGATGTGCATCAGTAATATTTTGATTCCTTTTTAGTCGTTATTCATCTCTTTTATCCTCGACAAAGTTATTGAGGTGAAGGATCATATGCCCTATTTTTATGGAATTAATAATTTCTTATGATATCTTCTAATCTAGACCAAATTTATGGTTAATATTGGATGAGGAGAGTCATACAACCCAGTGGTAAGTGGTATGTAACTCATCCCTTATGTTTCTCCATATTATAAATTACTGCCATTGTGTACAAACTGATTTTATTGGGAATGACCTATTAAATTTATGTTCCTTTCTTATAGTCACCAAAAAAATATTCTAAGACCCTTGTTGTATATTTTCATCATCATTGGAGGTTACATACTCAAAACTAACCACCCCAAGTAGGGTTATTTCCATAATTATGCCTTTTTTGGTTCTTTGTGGTTATCTATACCGATGTTTGGGTGTTCCTTGACTTGACCTTGATTAAGTTAAGTGTTTAATTGAATCAATGAATTATAATGGTTATTCGTTGAATATAAAAATGTTACTTAACCCTTCTAAGGTAAGTTTTGTAATTAATTAAATGATCCTTAAATGGTTAATGGGATATATACATATGGATATCACTTGGATTAAACATTTATAATGTACAACCTGAGTTGTATGACTATAGAATACATTTCCATATTAATGGAAGGTAGTGGGGTGAACCAAACTATTGAATAAGTAATGAAATATTAAATTATAGAAATGATTGTATGTTGTATTATACTTATGACCCTAATTAAAGGTAAGGAAATTACCCTTTGAATTGTAAAGTTGCATGATTATTAGAGATCCTTAATTAATTAATGAAACAAGTATAAGGTGACTAATGATTATGGACCTTGACATTATTATAATAGTGGTCAGACTAGAGCTAGCATTGGAATCTAGAGGGAATGACTTGAGCACTCGTGGATACATTCCGATTCAAGGATGCTAGTTTCTAGGGGTGAGACCCACCTTGGAACCTAATATTTTTTTACAAGGGGATGTCTTCTATGACACTATAGGATCCCTAAATTGTCATTATAGGATGCCTTGGATATACACCTAGGATCCAACATGACATCTATGAAAATGGGGTTCCATGGTTATATCCATAGATCC
Source organism: Viscum album (assembly GCA_963277665.1). Classification (NCBI taxonomy): domain Eukaryota; kingdom Viridiplantae; phylum Streptophyta; class Magnoliopsida; order Santalales; family Viscaceae; genus Viscum; species Viscum album. The sequence goes on along the minus strand of OY728156.1, from coordinate 1,422,130,691 downwards.
TAGTTATTTCTTACCCATTTTAGCTTATATGAGATCCTTAAACATAGATAGAATTATTATTTTGTAATGCCTCAGTTTTTTCCCCTTGTATTACAATAATATCCCTTATAGCTAGGCTATAGATTATTATTAAGTTGTTTTGAACCCTGAGTTCAAATATGTCTTGGTCATCACCTTGGATCCCTTTCATTATTATTATCATCATGGATGACTTATTATATTTTAGAGCATTTATCATTATTATTATTATCATGTTAGGATGTCAGTGATGGTTATAACTCTTGTGAATTACTATATAAATTGGAATATTATTAGTAACTAAAATAGTTTCATGTTTAGACACTAGCCGAGACTGAAGCAGGTACTTCGGTATTTACATTACTACATCATTTTACTTTTATATATGGATAATTTGACACTTTTTATGTTTATACTACATAGAATGAATTTTACAGACGTCATTGGTGGTGGTCTACTGAGATTTATCCCCCACCCTATCTGGTATTCCATTGGTACCTATGAAGATTACTTGTATACATGCGTTTATAAAGGTAAAAATCCTACATCAGGAACCTGATATTGCTTTCTTGCTTAGGATGGAGCTTGGTGACAGATGACCGAGTTGGAGCTCAAAATGATGGATAGTTTTTTGGTTTATTTTTACTTCTTTTTTATAGCATTTATTTACTACTTCCTTGTATCCATGTTTTCTATTTTTAATGATACATGGCATGTATCATCTTTTGTATATGATTCAACTTCCATTTATAGTTGATTATTTTCAGTTTCTTCTGATGTGCCATATATTTATCTTATATTTCTTCTAATATTTACCTATTCTTACATTTATCCACTATGTTGTACTCTGGTAATGTGGTAAGAGTCACTCCATAGACACAGCCTAGTCCCTCATTACTAGTTGCCAGCCTCTGGCATTCAGGGAGATGCGCTTAAGTACATGTGGTCAATTGGACCCAAGGCACCTTTTGAGTGGAATTTAGGTTCAGGATGTCACAAAAGAAAAAAATAAAAATAAATTATGTAATCATATAAGTATAGATAATGATATCCATAAAAAAAATATCTACATGGAGGAGAAAGACACTTGATTGAAAAGAAGTGATAAGGTCAACCCCACTTATAAGCATATTATTGATTGAATTATGAACCAAAGAAAGGTAAAATGATAAGATTACATGTATAACCCATGAAAAATCATAGGTGAATAAACATTATGGGATTTTATAGAGAAATAATTTTCAATTTCTCAATATATAAGTTCAAACATAAAAAAATCGATTTCAAAATGAAATTGGTAAAGAGACCCTTGTCTTTACTCTGAACTTACATGAAAGTTATTTAAGATTATATATAATAAAACTAACCATAATAATAAGTTATTTAATAACCTTATTCATATATATTTTCTTCTATGATCTTCAATTAAAATCATTAATTACACATATATTAATTAATTATTTTTTATTTTCATCATCAAATGCTAGTAATATTGATTATTTCATACAAGTTTCATAATGGAGATCTTGATACTCATTATTTGATATGAATTTTAAAATTAAAATATTATTAAAGGCATTGGAATAATTTTTTTCTTATTATTTATGTACTACCAAGTTCATTTGATGGAAATTATGTGTATGGTTCATGATAATGGAATCATTGATGGACATTTTCAGATAATTTACTAATAAAAAAGAGTTACTTCATAATGTTCATTCATTTTTTTCATCCTTCTAGAACTGTATTCATTACATATATTAATCTATAATATCATATATTACAATTATTAATGTCTTTATACTCTTTCATGGTGAAAATGATGATATTGGTGTTGAATCATTCATGTAGGTGGTTGAGCTAACCCAAACATGAACATGCAACATTGTCAAATGAGTAAGGGTTTAGAGTAATATAATAGTAATATAATTTTCAAAGAAGAAAATTTATGTAAATATAACACAACTATATTGGATAATTATATTTATAATGTGTTTATTTGAGTAGTTAATAGAATAAAATATAATGAAGGTTATGTGCTTAATATGATGAATTCTCTCTTTCTTGATACATGTTCCTTTAGAATGAATTAAATAGGCTTTTTTCTTGGAACAATAAGACACCTAACGACTAAGAAATATTTTGGAGAGAAAAATGGTAATATATTCAAGATAAAGTTTAATAGAATGATTGGTTCGGGATGGGTAGTGTTGAGGTCCTTTTATAGGCATGTTTGGAGTGTTATTTCCATAAATTTTAAATCATTAGTATATAAGGTTGTTAATTAAAAAGTTATGTGGATAAAAAGTGGAAAATAATGAATATTGTTCATTAATCACCCCATACAAACTATTTAAAGATAAGGTTCTTGGATATTTTAAGTCTTTTCCATTTAGTTTGACCCCCTTTACATTATTTTACCCTTACCATGAAAACATAGTTTTTACCTCAGTAACTTCTTTTTTATGCCTAAAAATAAAATAAAATTAGTTTCCTTATTATAAATTGATTATTATGATTTTTAATTAATTTAATATAATTAAATTTATAAATATTATAAATTTTACTTTTAATGGAAAACATAATGCATATAGAAAAAATCTGTTTTTATAGAAAAAGACTTTCTAAACATTAAGTGTTCTTAATTATATTTCATATCAATTACTAATTTAAATTTTTTTAATCTATTTATTTATTCCTTGAAACATTAAATTTGATTAATTATTATGAATTTATCCATTTAATTAATTATTTTAAAAATACGACCTAATTTAAAAAGTAGTTATTCAAAAATGTCATTTTTTAACATTAAAAATTTTGACAACATCAAACTAAAATTAATGATTCATCTTCTAAAAATTTAATTTTATCATTAAATAAGTATTAGAATATTTATTTTTATAAATAAATAAAATAATTCTTTAATAGTAGTAATAATAATAATATGTAACTCATAAAAATATACCTTTATAATTAAATATTTTAATTAAATATTACCTTTTTGTTTCATTCCAAAATTATTTTTTATTATATAATTTTCAATTTCCAAACTTACCCATCAGATTATCCTACTTCCATATATCATAAAACCATTTTTCCAATGGCCATATATCCTATATTTAAATATCCAATAACCATATTTCCTATGATCCTATATATATTTGTCAGGTTTCATTCCAATATACAGCCTTAAAAACATTTCTAGAATCATACATCTTATTCATTTAATTCTCCCTCAAACTGTCTATTATATTTAAAATTCTTTCTTTATTTCCATAGTTTTAGTCGAGGTTATGATATTAATCAAAAACCATGAGAATAAATAATTTTATGTTTGTTATATTTTTATTTACAAATATTTTTATACCTATTGTAATATTTTAATGATGTTTCATATTTTATTCTCATACTGTTTTAATGTTTATCTCAAATTTTAATATTTTATAACTATAAAATGTATCCCAATTTTTGTTAGCTCAATGTGGTGTGTGAAACAAGCTATTCAGAACAATATTTATTCAAAAAAAATTATAGTAAAACCATGGGGTGTTATATTATAACCCCTTTAAAATAATTTCTCCATCGAAATTTTACTACTATAATAAAAAATGAGTGTACTTTTACCTCATTACATCTTTGGGTACCCATGTTTATTTTTATTTTTTTTTATTTTTCTAGATAACTTTAACCAGATTAGTGGTATTCTTTAATGGTAACTTATCCCTAAAATCAAATATTTTTTCCTGTTTCTCCTTGTAAGATAGATCATGTTCTAATTATACCAAATCTATGTTAAGTACATGTGAAGGGTTAGGTAATTACATTCTAAAAAGTGATACATGAAACACATCATGCACCTAATAGAGGTTTGGGGGAACTTCAATATTATAAGTTACCATCCTAACACTATTCATTATTTCAAATGGTGTAATATATTTAAGTCTCAATTTTACTTTAATCCCAAATATAATAACCCCATTCCATGATGATATTCAAATGAATAATTTTCCTCCAGCTTCAAACTTCTGATATCACTAATGATTATCTCCAAAGAACCTTAGTTAGATTTTCATAGATTTAATGAAACATTTAATGGTTTAAATATTCTTTTTCATTTTTTGATAATGATCTGATATCCTCAATTTATGCTCTCCCACTTTATACCAACATGTCGGAGTTCTACACCTATTTACATACATAGCCTAATATTGTTCCATTTGAATGCTAGAATGAAAACTGTTGTTACATGATAATTGTACAAGGGGAAGGTGTTGGTCCCAATATCATTTAAAATACATTAAAAATGATCTCAATATATCCTCTAGAGATTGAATGGTACCATTTGAATTACCATCAGTCATAACATGTTTAGTAGAAATAAATCTCAGCTCTATATATAATTCTTGTAGAATAATTCGCTAGAATGATAAAGTAAACCTCATATATTGATCAGAAAAAATTGACATTGGAACACCAGGAAACATTACCACTTCATTTAGGTATATCCTAAAAAGTTTATCGAGAGAGAAATTTTCTCCAATAAAAAAGAAATGTACTAAGTCTATAAGGTTTCCAACTATAACCAAAATGGAATTATAACATTTGGAAGTATAATTATGAACTAAAATTAAATCCATGGTGATGTTATCCAATTTTCATATAGATACAGGTTCTAGTTTCATTATCTGTAGTGATTTTTTACCTTATAAGAATTTTAAATCCATTATGAAATATTCTTGGAGACAGGTATTGATATGACACGTGATTCTGGGCCCTAATGAACTAAGGATTAATTTGATAAAAATATAAAAAATATTTTATATCACATTATTATTTTTTCATAAATAATGAATGTATCCTGAATAGAGTCCTGAATAAAATATATGAGACCATATTTGAATATGAAGTATGGAGTTTACCCTAGGTGCAACCTAATGTAAGTCAGTACTAGTGTAAGATCCCAAAATTTTATGAACATGTCTCAATCACATTTATTGGTACTATTTCTCCTTGTTCTGAGTAATTTTTTAGGTTTTATCTTTGGTCTCTTTAAGTGAAAATGGAAAATTTTTGGAGAGATTTTGGGTAGTTTATAGTTCGTTCTTGGTTTTCCCAAAAAATGAGCCCTGCCCTAGAAAACCATAAAACCATTGATAGAGGGGGATTTCATAGTTGGAACACCATTTGTAAAATAATGTTCCCTTATAATAGTAACCATGACACCCTATATGGAGGGGAGTAGGTTTATTATGGACTATATAGGTCACTCTATAGATTTCCATAACTTATTTCCAACATTGGAAGGAGATAAAGAAAATATGTAAAATTGTTTTTATGGGATTAAATGTGAAATTTAGTCCCAAGTAAATATCATAAGGCTGAAGAACTTTTTAGAAGTGGTAAATCAAGCTCTCATTTCTAAGTGGAACCTGAAGGAGGATTCTAGTAGAGGATAGGTGGTTTGTTTTGGATGGTTAGGAGCTATGAATTAAAAAGGAAGGAAGAATTGTTATGAGAATGTTGACTAGAGTCATGAAAAGTATAGTGTGGAGAATTATGGATTATATACATAGGACCTTACCCAAGTTATCTTCCACTGGTGTGGTAGGTCAAGACACTTTCATAGAAAGTTCCCCCGACCACTAGTAGAGTGACGATATCATGATAGTTTGGGAAATATATTGAGGTTCTATATGAACCCCTAAAAGATGGTTAATTATGGAGAAGCTAGGAAGAATCAGTGTGTGGTAATATAATCTTTTACGTTGTATCATTTTGGTAGTTAGAGTTCTACTAGTCGTGGAGGTAGAGGTAGTGGATGTGGTGATTCTAGGAATGATTGCTTGTATCAACAAGGTGGTGTAGCTCAAGGGACTCATACTACATTATTGGGAAGAGGGGAAAGATAGTTACATGAATTTTATCTCACATTTGTGGATAGTGAGGCTAGGACATCGACAACTAGAGGTATTATTCTTGGATATTCTACCCTAGTTAGTGCCTTATTTGATACATGTTCCTCTCATTCATTTATATATGCACAACCTATCAATTGTTTGAGATTGGAGGTAGATTTCATGAGTGTGGTTATGAAGATAGATACACATTTGGTAGTACGATCGAGAGACATATACTTGTGCAAGGGGTGTTCTCTCATGGTTGGGGAGTATCATTTTATTTTGAATATATATATTCTGAAAATTTTAGGCTTTGACCAAATTGTTGGCATGGAATGGTTTGTAGCATACCAAGCCCATATTGATTTTTATCGAAGGAGGTTGACATTTACATATCCTGAGGGTGACAATTATAGTCATCATGGATAATGGGATACCTAGGTAGTTCATGAAGGGCTAGTTCATCAGCAACTAAGAGATAACACCACCTAAGTTTCTAGTTTATCAATTGATCATGGGGTGGGGGTGTGAAATAGGATGTATTTCCACCCACAATGTATTATTTTTCGGACATGTTTCCTAAAGACTTTTTAGTGTTTCCACCTAAGATATATGTATAATTTTCAATTTATATCATGCCAAGGGATGATCCCATTACTATTCCACCATATATAATGGCACTAACAAGGCTTCAAGAGTTCAAGAATTAGCTAGAGGAGTTGATGGGGAAGGGGTTTATCCATTCAACTACATCACCATGGGGTTCTCCAACTTTTTTTATAATAAGGCTGGTGGAAAATTGTGCTTATGTGTTGATTATCAGAATTTGGACCAGATTACTATGAAGAACTGGTATCCTCTATGTATCGACAACCTATTTGACTAGTTGAGGGGAGATTGAATCTTCTACAAGATCAAATTGAGATCGGGGTGTCATCAGTTTAGAGTATGACCTAATAATACATTAAGGAATGATTTTAGAAGAAGGTATGAACTCTATGAGTTTGTTGTGATGCTGTTTGGGTTAATGAACACACCAATAATTATTACGGACTAAATTAAAAGAATCATCCACCTATACCTAGAAAATTTTGTGCAGTGTTTGTGGATGAATTCGTGGTATACTCCAAGACTCATGGAGATCATTCCCAACATCGTGACATCTTTCTAAGTACATTGAGAGAGAATAAACTATATTCCATGCTATGTAAGTGTAAATTTTGAAATGATTAGTTAAACTTCTTAGGTCACATCATCTTAGAAGAAGGTGCATCAATGGACCTAGAGAAGTTTCAAATAGGTGTTTCTTGGGAGAGTCCCAAGAATGTTTTTGATAACCTCAGTTTTCTTGTTCTAGCAGGTTATTATTGAAGGTTCATCCAGGACCTTTCCCGATTAGTTTCACCAATTTATGGATTCACCAAGAAGGGGATAAATTTTAAATGGCTTGGTGCATGTGGTAATTCTTTCTATGAGCTAAAGAAATGTTTCACAACAACACAAATTTTGATCCTACATAAGTTATGTGAGTAGTATATTGTGCTTTTTGATGCTTATGGAATCAAAAATGGAGTGGTTTTGATGCAAAGAGATCAAGTTATGGAACATGGGTATGTTAGTTGAGGCCACATGAACAGAACTACACTACACATGAACTAGATTTAGCTATAGTGTTTTATGTTTGGATGTGCTGGTGTAAATATCTATTGGGAAAGAAGTTAAACTTTTTAATAATATTTTTTAAAAGTATATATTTTCACAGTGAGATATAAATCTCTGATAGTGGAGGTGGGTTGAATTTATGTAGTCATTTTATTTTGAGCTAGCCTACATGTATGGGAAGGGAAACAGTTTTACAAATGCACTAAGAAGGAAAAATCAGAATCAGGAAGTTTAGGTTTTGAGTTCAGAGTGTAAAATGATGACCATATTAGATGAAATGTATGTTGTGGTTTAGGAGGGTCATGAGTAGATGAATCTCATATCAGTTTCAATAAAGTCTACACTTTTGATCGAGATTAAAAATAGGTAGTATATGGAAATAGAGTGCTTTTCCTTGAGGTAAATCCTCAAAGGTGGAGAGTCACCTTCATATAAGACCATTTGTGAATATGAGTATGCAGGAGGAGATGATTCGTGAATTTCATTCCTTGAAGTGGGAGATTCCTCAAGGTGTGTCCCACAATGATAGTTTTAGTGGCCGACCATGAAAAAAGAAGATATTAGGGTTTGTGATATGATGTTACACCTCTCAAAAGGAGCATGCTGAGAATCAATGACCTAGAGGTTTATTATAGTTGTTTAACATTCCTAAAACAAAGTTGGATGATGTAACCATGAATTTTTTTGTGGTTATTCTGAGGACACCTCAGAAGAATGATATGATTTGTGTGGTTGTGGATGGACTAATGAAAGTAGAATATTTCTTTTCTATATTAGTAATTTATTAGTAGATTAGTTGGGATATTTTTACATTCAAGAAATAGTCCGTCTTCATAGGGTGGCATTGTGTATTGTTTTAGACCATGAATTTCATTTTACTTTTTTTATTTTGGAAGGTCTTATAGAAGGTTATTGGTACAAAGGTTTTACTAAGTATGGATTTCTACCAACAAACATATGGGAAATAGAAGCATACTATATAGGTACTTGAGGACATGCTTTGATAATGTTCCCTAGACTTTGTGGGTATTGGGAGAAGCACCTAGTTTTGGTGATTTTTTCCTATAAAAATAGTTATCATAAAACTATACATATGAAACCATATGAGGCTCTTTATGTTAGTCCATAAAGATCACCTCTATGTTTGATGGAGGTTGGCGAGTTAAAGTTTTTGGGACTATATCTCAAATATGAGATTCCATAGTAGGTTCAATTCATTCTAAAATGTATGGATATGATTTAGAGTAGGAATAATTTGTATAGTAATATACATTGATGACCCCTAGAGTTACAGAGGGTGATCATTTATTCATCCAGGTGTCACATAGGTTGGATCACCATTGGATTCATAGGTAGGGAAATTTGGTGCCCATGTTTTCATGACCATTCAAGGTTGTGGAGAGAATCAGGTCAGTAGTATACCAATTGGCTTTTCCACAGAGGTATAGTTCTATGAATGATTTTTTTATGTTTCAAAACTTCGACGGTATCACCTCGATCCTTCTCATATGATCTATATGTATAATACTGATCTAGAGATCGATGCATCCTTTGAGGAGGATCTGATACATGTGTTGGATGAAAGTGATAGTGTTGTAGGGAAATACTATGATAATATTTCATGTATTGTGGAAGAAAGACCAATTTTAGGAAGAAAAATGAGAGATAAAAGAGGATATTCGGGTTTAGTTTCCTGATCTTTTTGACTTGGAATCTTATAGATGCTTGGGAGTATAGCTCGAGGAAGAGCTATTATACGTTTTGGATATTGTAAGATCCAAACCTTTTCTAGAGATTTCTTTATCATGTTTATAAGTACTATTTTTCTATTTTAGTAAATTTTTTTGGTTTTTATCTTCAGTGTTTTTGGGTGAAAATTAGAAGTTTTTGGAGTGGTTTTGGCTAGTGCACGGTTGGGGCATGGTTTCCCTTAACTGTGTTCCCAACCCCATAAAACTATGCAACCCCATAAAAAGAAAGATTTTATGGCTGATGCACAGTTTTTCAAATCATTCCTCGCTTCTGGGAGTAACCGTGCACCCCTAGAAGTGTCACACATTTTAGGATTATAATTTGGAAAACTATACGCCTCTAACCAAGAAACATTGAACATGGTTTTTAATATGTTAAAATCTGTTTTTAAAAATACCAAACCCTCTAGACCTCACCCTAACTTGACCCAATTTGACCCTAAAAGATTTCTGTTGTTTTTTTAGGCTCCCAGACCTATTCCAAGGCCTTTAGATCTCTTTTGTTGATGATTCAATTCCCATATTGAATATCCACACCTCTCCCAATAAGATTTTCTCATCCCAAATAGTTTTTTCCCACTCTATCATCTTTTTCCCATCCTTTTAGGGGGTGTTTTCCTCTATTGGAAGTGGATCTAGATCTAGGTTTTTTTATATCTAATTATTTTGATCTTCACTCTAGGATTAATATATATATCTTATTACCCATAATGTTCTCGACTGACCCTCTTCAATCGGGGATTTCCCTTAGAGAGAATTCACCATAAATATAAAGATAGTTAGTCTAAATTCAATTCCCATGGCCTTAATTCTAATTGCGTTTATGCATTGTTAGATTTCAATTACCATGTTTAGAAATTGAATCTTGAATTAAATTAATTAATTGATTAATTAATTTATGGAAACATGAAATTGGATTAATTAATTGTTAAATTAATTAATGGGATGATGTAATTATGCAATTGGTGAAATTGGATTAATTAATTGGTGAGTTAAATAATTGAATGATTTAATTATGAAATTTGTGAAATTGAATTAATTAATTGGTGGATTAATTAATGGAATATGTGAATGTGGAATTGATGATTAATTGGGATTGACTAATTGGCCAATTAATGAGTTATAAATTAAGTTGAAATTATATTCTGAGTTGGTTGACTTGACCTTAATGGATTAATGGGTTATAAATTTAATATTGTAAAATATTTTAATGACGAATTTTCATATTATTCCCTATAAATTAAAGTGTTTAATTTTTTTGTTAATTGATTAAAATGCACACTTTTGTAGTATCCCAACTGGGGTCCACTTAAACTATGACCTGAGCCGATAGGTCACATGGAATAAATCATTTATTACCATATGAAAGAGGATTACGACTAGTAGTGATAGTTTCATGGTGGTATGGTGGGGATACAATACCGTCATATTATAGTGGTACAACTGTTAAAAACATAAACATAAAACAGCAGAAGTAGATATAAATAGAAAAAATTAATATAACAGTAGAAGAATAAATAACTGAGAAATGGAATAATATGTCAAAAGACACTTGGGAGTGTCATATATGTGGATTCATAACAAGATAATATATATAAATTAGAATAAGGGATGAAATATACGACATAATATAAAAACTAAAAAAGAACTAAAACTGGTCCCCTGGAATCTTGAGCATATGATCGGTCCTCCACTCCTACACTCCATCTATGAGTTGAGAATATCAAATTTCAATATTAGGGGCCTTTAACTTATCAGTACCTACAAGAAGATAATATTCTCAGGTACCAAAGGTAGCCCAAGCAGTGTGTAAGATAAAACTTAGTAGGCCACCACCTATGGTGACTAGAAGAAATCCATGTAATGCTCGTAACTAAATAATGTGAAGGCATAAGTAATTAATAAACAACAATAAATAAATATACTCGCACTAATGTTCCTAAAGGACACATGGAAGATTTACCAGCATCGGTTCATGTCCAGAATGGACGTATAATCAATCACTATATATATATATAGTACAATTATATATAATGGATCCACCTAAATGAAAAAATTATGTGCTAATGTAAGTGTCTATATGCCTATAATTCTAGTTTTTGGTTGGATTGGGTCATGAATCAAACATCCATAATCAGTCTAATGATTCTATAAGCTGAAGAAATAGGGTACATTCCCAACATCTCATAATGAGTGGGAGACGTCATTCATGTCACTTGAGATGGTGTGTGTGCCATTATGTCAACACTCAAAAAGGGACGTGGAATGTGAAGGAAAATATTTAACTTGTGTCAATGTTGTGATATGTCATTCTCAACCCTCTGATGTAAGGAAATATGATACCGTTATGCTCAATATAACCACTAACATTGTACCATAACCCATATATAGGCGTAATCATATTTATAGTATAAGAAATGAGGCATTAACTTTCATGTAACTAATTGGTCAAGTACAATTCCAATAAGACATTAAAATTCATATAAGCATTAAATAGATGATGAAATATCATTTTTTTTCTTTCCACCTCATTTTATTTCATCTATTTAGTTGATTTAAGGTATGAAAACCATGATACAAAAACCATTACATATAATCCATTTAATTTAATTAAAAAGGGGAAGCCATCATGAATAATCTCTTCAATTTAATTCATTCTATTCAATTAAACAAAGGAAAATAAATTTAGATGATTTATAGAAGAACATAGAAGGTGACATGGTGAAATAAGGAAATAACCAACATGAAAATTCCAGTTATAAGTTGGGACAAGCACCTAAGAGGTGCCTTGTGATCACTAAACATTTATGGCAGAGGAAAAAGAATTTATAATCTGACCTGAATTCTTTGTAGGTGTTCTGGGAAACTAAACCATTAACCATAAATTATAAAACAAGGTGGAACACCCAAAGGGGTGTCCATAACAAAGTTCAACTTCTTCTAAACTACTAAATAAGGATGAAAGGGTTTGTATCTGGGTGTGTTGATCAATTTGATATGAAGAACTCAATTAAAAGGTGATGCTTGAAAAAATCCATCATGAGACACAATAAAAAATCTATGAAATAACAAAATTAATAGGGAAAATAACGATACCACCTATCTTAGAGACATTGATGACTCATCGTCCGATGCTGGCCTCAGATTTGAAGTAGGTTGATAGATATTGATGAAAATGTCAAAATCCCTAAATGTAGGGAAAAAGATATGAATAGAAATAGTCAAACAGATTTAAAGATAAACTGAAATAGGGATGAAGAGGATCGTAGATCTTACCTATATGTATCATATGCTTTCAACGGATCTTGATTTGGGCTTCAGACGCAAGAGTTACTTAAAATATTAGATTGAGAGGTTTTAAAGCTCATGGGAGGAGGAAATCCAATTCATCCCCTGGAGTAAAAGAGGATATGGGAAAATAGTTTAATAAGTTAAATGAGGAAAAATTTTCATTTCACCATCAAAATAGTGGGTGCACAGTTAAGGAATATGGTTTACTAAACATTGTGAAAATTTTGCTCATGTCATTGCTTAAGGATTTTCCCCACACGGTTATGGTGCACTGTTTCCCTAATCATGTGAAAACTGAGTGAAATCCCACTATTAAAAGTCTATAGTTTCTTGCATGGATGTGCTCCTAGAGATACACTATTTTAGAAAAATAGTGTGACTACTTCTACACCTCCTTTTTCCCATATGCTTAAAAGTAACCATGTGGTCCAAGCTGTACAATTTATACCAACCTTACAACCTTATTATTTTGCCTATTTCCCAAAACTCTAGCTTTGAACAAGACCTATACATTCCTAGGACCTTTCTTAGTATATAGTTCACATTTAAAAAGATTAAACCATGGATTTAAATTTAAAAATAAATGATATGTACCTTTGTGAAAAGATAGGTTATTACAACCTCCCCTCCTAAAAGTAACTCGTCCATGATATAGTATTCTGAGGGTAAAGAGGTATCATCAACAAATAATTCTAGGCACTGTGCTCATATATCAGCTTCCCATTCCCTAGTCTCATCATTTACCTGGTCATGATACCATATCACCCATACCAAAGGAACTGACCTGTAACAGAGTGTCTTAATGCTCTAACAAAACAATACAAACTAGAAACTCCCCAAAGGATGAATATACATAAAATTAAACCTTATCTAGATGAAATACATGTGATGGGTCTATATGAAATTGACAAATATGAGACTCGTGAAATACATCATGCATTGACCAATATATTTGAGTTAGTTCTAACCAGCAAGCCATTGGTCCAATTTGGGTTACAGCCTAAAAGGGTCCAATAAACCAAACTGAGAGCTTACTCTCCCTATGAATACATCTATGGACAAACATATGTGAGAATCACATGAAAACCCAGTCTCTAACCTCGAACATGAGAGGTCACCAGCATCAGTTAGCATGTGACTACTATTAGGACTAATATTTCATCATACACTTACTAGTCATTTGAACATGTTATGTAGTCTCCTAAATGAGACATGGTCAATGAATAGATGCCTTCCCTACCTCTAATCAACACATAGGTGAATAGAAAGGCCTACCCTATAAGGCTTCATAAGTATCCATATCGATGGTAGCATGGAATCTATTATTATTAGAGAGCTCAAGGAGGGGAATGTGTTTCCCCCCAAGAACCTCCAATGCTCGGGACACATACACGAAGCATGTCCATTATAACCTAAATTGTATACTCTATCTTTCCATCAATATATGGGTGATATTCCATTCTCATAACCACCTGTGTATCCAATTCCTTCTATAACCCCTTCCACAACTGTGATGTAAAATGAGATTCTCTATCAGAAATGACAGAAAGAGGAGGTCCATGAAGATATAAAACCTCCATGACATACAAAATTCATAGATTTATTACTAAGAAGGTCTCTCGCATAGGTAAGAAGTATGATAACTTCACTAAATGATAAATGATAACCCACACCATATCATTTTCATGAGGTTTCATTCCATTTCTACTTGAGAATGGAAAATTATTGTAAAAGACCTGCCAGATACTAACGTTACACTTTAACCAGTTGACAGGTGGATCACCAAGTGATAAATTAGGAAATATCATGTTTCATACTAGGCTACCAATATTGGCACCATAAATCCCAATACATTTTGGGGACATTGGGATGAACCGCCTGTGCTGAGGTGTGGAATTCCCACATTAGTTGCTCTATGATGTCTGATTAGACCCATACATGCCCAAGGAATAATAGAGTATCATCCTCATCCATAGTCCATCATGGATATTTGTCATCATCCAAGGCACTTTATCTTAGGGAAAGTCCTTTAGGATCAGATTGTTGCCTCATTCTTACACATACCAAAATAGTAGAAGTCACTGTTTAGCTGAGAGGATAGTATGACCAAGGCCCTCATGAACCTCAATGTGTATCTATGAAAATATGTATATGAGGCCTTTTGAACCACATGTTTCTTAGTATTTTGACTCAGAGCATCGACTACAACATTTCCATTACCAGGAATGTAGGCAAGCTCAAAATCCAATGATTATAGGTACTCAACCCACCCCCACTTTTTGAGGTTTAGATCCCACTGTGTAATGAATTACTTGCATATTTTATGATTTTTTAATGCCACACAATTATCTGCAAGTAGATAGTGTCTCCAATAGCTTAGATCATGAACTAAAAAAGATAACTCGAGGTGAGGTGTTGGGAAATTCTTCTCAGGGGGTGTCAATTGATGAGAACCATATGCAACAAAACACTCATCCTACATCAGAATAGATCCATGTATGATAACAAATGCATCATATTAGACCTTATAGCTTATTTATGGATCCTAAATAATCACTATTGGTGCTGATGTCAACATGTCCTTCAACTCCTGAGAGGATTCTTCACAAGCTTGTGACCCTATGAATTTTACCCCATTCTTTGTCAAGCCTGTAAGCAGCGCTGTAAGACATGTGAAATATTGGATAAATAATATATAATATCTGATGATGCCAAAGAAACTATGAATGTAAAAGACCATTTTGCGCTAATCCCAAGAAACTACAACTCTCATTTTCTCTGGGACAACTGAATCTATGGACTCCAAGATGATATGACCCAAGAAGTGGACTTTGTCAATCCAAAATTGGAATTTACTGAACTTAGTATAGAGTTGATTCTCTCTCTGTGTATTCAACATGATCTCAAGATGGATGGCATGGTCATTATGAATCATGAATACAATAAGATATTTTCAACAAGGTGCACCCCAAATGAATCCATATATGGATGGAAAACCTGATTCATAAGAGTCATAAAGACAACAGCTGTGTTCATGAGCCCAAACGACATGACTGGGTACTCATATCAACAATAAGTTCTCCTAAAATATATGTGAGGTATTTCTAATGTCCTAACATGTACCTGATGATAGATCAGCCTCTGACATATCTTTGTAAATACTTTCTCTCCTCAAATCTGATCAAAGAGTTTTCTATTCTTGGAAATGGATACGGATTATTTACAGTGGGCTGGTTGAATCAGTAGTAATATATACGAATCCTTAGGGTAACATTGATATTCTTGGAAAAAAGGTCTAGATAACCCCAAATATAAGTGATGGGGTACATAAATCCTTTAGCCTATAGATTATCTAATTGTTTTTTAAGTTCCAGAATCCCCATAGGTGTCATATTATAAGGAGGAATGGTCATTGGTGTTTCTCCTAGAATAATATCAATATTAAATTCCACATATCACACTAGAGGTTAACAATAGAAGTCATCTGAAAATATATCCATAGAATGATTCTCTATAGGAGGGAAAATTGTGGGTCGTAACCCTTGTTTGTCAAGGAAATGACTAATGATATGATTTTTCATACTACCCAGCCTCTAATACTGAGGTCATGCCTGTGTCGCACTAACATCCCCTCCTCCCTTATTTATGTGCCTAATTCACTATGGCGATGTAAAAAATTTACCCCTAATGATAACAACCTATGTGTGATTGATAGGGAACTAACCCATTCATCTTAATGTTTATGTTGAAGTATGTCATTTCGAGGAAGTAAAGATTCCATAAAATAGGTATCCACCTATCTCAAGGGGACATTCCTTAGAATAGTGAAGACCCAATGATCAGAGAAATAATGGGGTATCTATCATAATAACTCCATAGAAGTAATTGATCTCGAGGTTCAAACATCCCATAACAATCTTTGATATGAAATAGTGATTCACACCCATGTCAAATAAAGAAGAAACTAAAGTGGAGGCTACTATAATAGTACCGAATATAGTAGAAGGTCTGTTGATATGCTTCTACAGTGTAGGATGGACTACATGTAATTGCATTATAGCATGGCCTTGAGTCACTACCTTACTGTCCTGTGGAAACCCACTCTACTAAAACTGAGAATCCTAGGTCTGACTACCACTACCTCATCCACCACCTTAGCATGATTAGTCAGTTGTATTCTAGCTTCCTACTTGCCATGATCCTACTGGCATTGCTTCTAAATGTGGAGTGGGTATAGATCCCCATTGTCTAGGAATTGATGTAAACATTCAGAAAAAGATCTGAATATGACCCATAATTCCACAGCCTCTGCATTTTACTAGATCACGTACGAACTGAGGCTTCTTCTATCCTAGTCTCCCGCATTGGGGACATATCATAAAGATGTCAGCATGTGGAACCTGACTATTTCTATCTCCATGAGTAGCCTTAAAGAGGTTCTTTCACCCATAATAAAAATAAATTTTAGATCTATGTGCTAAACCACCCTGACTCACACCATTAGCTTCCCTCAAAATTTTCCAAGTGATAAGGTCTTGGTGGAAGATTTCAGAAATAGTAGCCAACATGAATACATTAACCTGTGACCAAGTGGTATAAGCTATCCCATCCTCGAATCTCTTTTCATTCATAAGATCATCATCAGCTAGATTAGGATAGAACTACTATTCTTAGTGAAATGATCGAGTATTCCATAACAAACATGCCCCCTGCTATAGGTTCATAAATTCTCTATCTCTATCATCCCTTAGAGTCTAGGAAAAGAAATAGTCATAAAAGAGTTGTACTGAAATCATTCCAAACCATATTACGATGCTGATCCACCTAGGTGATAATATACCACCACCGCATAGGTGAATCAAAAATCATATAAGATGAAATATCTACCTTCCACTCCGGAGGCATCTCAAGATGCATAAATATTGAGATAATAGCTTCAAGCCATGATTCAGTAGTGTATGGCCCACCATCCCCAAAAAGGTGGGAGTATGCTACTGTTGGAATTCCTGAGTCAACTCTTCCATACTCAGAGTATTTTGTGAAACACCTTTCATATTATAAAACATTTGTAAAAAACCCACTTGGAACTGGGTTTATTGTCCATATTGAGAATAGAAATAGGTTCCAAAGGAGGCACTATAGGAGGAATCACTAGCAGCTCAAGGACCTCTACTTTAGGTGCATGGTTGTTTCCACCTTCAGGGTGTACAGTAAGAGGACATCATGGAAGAATAATTCTACAATTCCAAACAACCACACCTCATAATATATTTTAATTGTTTAAATGATTTCAAATAGGGAACTAGGACATGTTCATTTGTTTCCTATATAAATGATCAAGCCTCTCCACCTTCTTCAAAATCCATGTCTAGGTGGTAGAAAAGACCATAATATACAATCAAAATGTAATAGACACCTATCTACCCACTACTATGTTTGGGTTCAGGTATGAGTCTCAGGTTCACATGTATTAGATAACTAATTTCACTTTAGAAGTTATATTAATTATATATGTTTACTTGTTCTAATATTTAAATGATTTTAAATGGTTGAATTAGGTGAATTATCATTTACAATATATAAGGGTCCATACGCTTTATGAACCAAAATATGTCATCCACTTAACCAACACAATAACATGTTCCATCCCATGAGACCAATGGTCTATGGATCAACATTCCATAATTGACTGCTTAGGGTGTATTATTTAACATATGTAGGAAAACACTGTTAGGTTAAGGAATACACTTTAAATGTCAATTATGTTTTTCAATCCCTGTAAGAGTGTAAAAACATTTCAATACATAAAAAAGGAAATTTCAATATGAAAAAGTAAAATGATTTATAAAATCAAACCTGGTATGAAAAAATTCATGAAAAATTGGTCTTATTGTGCATTTAGTGATGCATGTAGTGCAACACCCTCATTTCATCCGGACACGGTGAAGAAATATACTTACAATCATACCAATAATAATAATACCATAAAACAAGTGTGTCACCCAATGGTGAATTCATATGAACAATAAATGGCATAATCAATAATAATAATTTTCAATCCCAAGTAATTTCGGTTTTTCCTATACCCGGGCTAGTTACATCTAGGAACAAGGTCAATTCCAAATCCCATCAACTCCTAGTCTCATGTATAATACCAAAAAAATAATATAAAATAATTTTTTTATCTAATACCACTTTGTAACATCCTGACCTAGGGTCCACTTTGACCATTCCCTAAGGCAGTGGGGTCACATGGCCTCAAGCATGCCTCCCTGTACACCAAAGGCTTCCAAATAGTAGCAAGGGTGTAAAGGTGGTATGATGGGGAGACTATAACCTCATGTCAGGGTGAACGCATAGCTAAAATCATAAACATAGAACAATAGAGGAATACATAAACAAAAAAAATATATAAGTGTAATAATAAATAACTTATCAATTGAATAATAAGTCAAAATCCACTTGGTAGTGTCATATACATGGATGCATGGTATGCTGATATAGAAAAATAAGAACAGAGGTTGACATATACAATATGGTACAAAAATCTGAAATGGATAAAAACTGATCCACTATAATCTTGAGAATATGATGGGTCCTATATTCTTATGCTCTATTTATAAGTCAATAATATCAAATACCAGTAGTTGGGATCTTTTCATTATTAGTAACTATAGAAAGATAATCTTCTCGGGTTCTAAAGGAAGCTCGAGTAGGGTGTGAGATAAAATATCAGTAGGCCACCACCAATGGTGTCTATATGTAATTCAACCAGTACTCATTACTAAATAGTATGAAGACAAATAATTAATTAACAATGCTGAATAAATAAATAAATAACGAACTGCTTATGTTCCAAAAGGACACATGGAAGATCTACCTTATTTGACACATGGTCAGAATTGAATTTAGATCAATAACTATATATATAGTAATAGTATATATATAATGTAGGTATATATTTCATCCACCTATATGATGCAATTACGTGCAGACTTAAGTGGCCTTATACCTAGAATATTAGTTGCTAGCTAGACCGGGGAATGAATCTAACATCCATAACCAGTCTGACAAGCTTATAAACTCATGAAAAAGGGTACATTCCATAAATCTCATAATGAGTGGTAGACATTATGATCTTCAATCGATATGGTGAGTGTTTCATCATGTCAACAATCAAAACTAAGGATGTGGAACATAAAACCCATCGTCTAACTAGTGTTAATGGTGTGAGATGTCATGCTCGACACTTGATGTAAGTGATCATGATATTATCATGATCAATAGAACCCTTACCATCATACCACAACCCATATCAAGGATTCATCATATTTATAATATAATACATGAGGTATTACCTGTCATGTAACTAATTAGTCAATTCCATTTCCAGTAAGAAATTAAAATTCATATAAGCTTTCAATAGAATATGAAATAATAGTCTTGGACTTGGCACCTCGTTTCATTTAAACCATTTAGTTCATTTATGAAAAGGAAACTATCATGAAAAAAAATTACGTATAATTCATTGAATTTATTTAATGAGGGAAATCCATCATGAACAATCCCTTAAATTTAATTCAATCCATTCAATTAAACAAATTAAGTAAAATCAAGTTATATTGTTCATAGAGGAACTTAGATGATACGATGGTCAAATAACATAATTAACTACATGGAAATTATAATTATAAGTTGGTCTAAGAACATAAGAAGTGCCTTGGGATCAATAAACATTTATATAGGAGATGGAAACCCATTTATAATCTACGACAAACACTTTTAACGAATTTTGGGAAACTAAACCATTTAACATAAGGGGAAAATCAAGGTGTAACACGCAACAGGTGTCCATAACTGGGGAAAAATCCTCTAAACTACTAAACATGGATAAAAGGGTTTGCATCAATGTGATTTCATCAATTTGATATGAAGAACTCAATTAAAATGAAAAACTCAAAAAAATATGGTGTGTGACACAACAACAAATCTACAAAACACAAAAACATATGGGGAAAATTATGAGACCACCAAACTTAGGGATGTTGATGACTCCTCATCTGATGGTGGCCTCAAATGTGAAGTAGGTTGAGAGAAGCCGATGAAATGCTCTAAATACCTAAAAGTAGGAAAGAATAAATTTTTCCTAAATAGCGCAATGGATCTAAAGAAAAACTGAAATAGGAAGAGATAGGATCATAGATCATATAGAGATGAATCTAATACTTCTGACAAATCTCGATTTTGACTTTAGATGTGGGAGTTATTTCAAAGGCTATATTGAGAGTTTTGGGAGATCACGAGTGGAGGAAATGAAATTCATCCCCTAGAGAAAGGGAGAGATGGTAAAAATAGGGTTATAAGATAAATGAGGGTAAAAAAGATCACTTAACCATCAAAAATAGGGGGAGAGGGTGAATAGTTAAGGCATATGGTTTACTAAAACATGCACAAATTGTGCTTAATTCACAAGTTAAAGGTTTTCCCTAAACGGCGAAGGTGCACAGTTTCCCTAACTGTGCCCAAAACATAAAAAATCCTACTGTAAAAAGTCTATAGTTTCTTGCATAGTTATGTACCTAGAGTTTCATGGTTTTAAACAAACCATGATGGTCTTACTACACATCTATTTTCCTCTATGCTGTTTAAAGGAATTTTTTAGTATAGGATGCACACTTTTTACTAACCATTCAATGTAGCTATTTTTTCCATTTTTTGGAACTTTGAGCTCCAAACAAGCCTAGAACGCTCCTTGAAACTCCCTTAAGACATAGTTCACGTTTAACAAGATTAAACCAAGGATTTAAATTGAAAAAAATGATCCATACCTTCCTGAAAATATGATTCATTATAACTACAAGTTGATTTTTTTGATATGAAGGATGATGATGTTCAACCATGATGTATGTGGAATTGTGATATGTGTGACATTATGATACATGTGAGTTGTGATATATTTGAATGATACAAGGAATGATACTTTAAAATCCCATAGTTATAATGAATGAGGGACAAAAACTGCTACTTTAAAATCCCACATGTGTTTTTGATTGATAAATGAGTGTGGGATAGATACTGCTACTTCAAAATCCAACTTCGGTGGTTGATTGATAAATGTGTGTGGGGTCATGGACTTCTGCTTCAAAATTCCACAGTGATAATGAGTGTGGGACACAATCTTCTTCTTTAAAAACCCATGGAGTCCTAGCCCTGATGGTCTGGGCCGAAAATTTTAAAATTGGACTACGGTTCTAATTTGTCTTTATATAGATTGAATTGATATGATAAATGATGACCATGGTATTGTGATATATGATATGGTTCAGATTATAGCAAAATTCTACGTAGGTATTGATGGTTTTTGTTTTCTTAGGAACTCAGGGGTTTGTGTGGTTAATTTATGAATAATGAAATGTGATAATTATTTCCTTATGTACTGTAATTTATTCTTTATAATACTACATACACAATTATTTGAATGCATATTGTTTTAGAAACTGTTGGTGGTGGACGAATGATTTTTAATCACACCCTACTCGGGCTACCTAATCGGTACCCAAATAGACTTCATGTCTGTGGGACATGATATGTAAAATAATCCTATGTTAGATGGATTATTTAAGATAGAGCATGGATAAGAGAGCTAGACTTAGTGTCTGGACCCACTTGGGTGTTGTCAGTGTCTTTATTTATTTTGGGTTTTTTATATTTACAATTGACATATGCCTGGCATGACATATCTACAATTTATATTGGGATATTTTGTTTCTTATTTTTGTGATCATGTGATTCTGGTTTGGATTGGTTATTGATTATTTCGTTTGGTTATTCATATTTATTTATGCTATTGTGCTACATTGATAAATAGGGTATAATCTCCCCATGATTGATATTAAACACTCGCTGCTAGACGAAAGCCATTAGAATATGGGGTGGCATGCCTGAGGTTAAGTGACTAACTGACTCGAGTCATCCATGTGTGGCACCTTGGTTGGGATGTTACAACCGAACATTCAAATGAGGAAACCTTTGGTGTACATAATAAGAGAATTAAATAATATAATGTCCAAAATAGTTATTCCTATATAAATTTGTTTTTATATAAAATCAATAGGCTTATATGCATGACCTTTGGATATTTAATCATAGGATTAAACTATCCTTTTTTGGTGAATCAAGATCATATGATGATCGGTAACCAGATCAAGGTGAATTGAGGTACAAAAAATTCAACGATTTCTCTCCATCATTGGCAATTAATTTTTTCAACAATGATGAATCTGAATCAAGTAAGGGAACTTATTTGATTGGATTATAAACTCTTTTTAATTAATCGATAATGTATCATAAATGTTCTTTGATTTCTTCATAGTTTTCTGCCTTTTCATTTTCCCTAAAAATTTATGATTCTTTATTTTATCTAGTTAAACCCCTTATTGCATTTTTATCACCACTTTTATGTGATAATTTTTCAAGAA
The DNA here is from genome assembly GCA_963277665.1 of Viscum album. Taxonomy (NCBI): domain Eukaryota; kingdom Viridiplantae; phylum Streptophyta; class Magnoliopsida; order Santalales; family Viscaceae; genus Viscum; species Viscum album. Next base: position 1,422,107,594 of record OY728156.1, on the reverse strand, counting down.
TGATTGGATAATTTATAATTCAGTTCATTTATATGCCTTTCACCTCTCTATTAACCACATTCTACAATGTTCACCTATAGGGCTATGGTTCAATTTCTATGGGGTGAGTTTAAGCATGATCAAACCCCCATATTCAATGTAGTAGAATAAACAACACAAAGATTATTGGATTATAATATATCAAGGTATGATGTGGGATACAGGTGATCCAACTATGGGTTGGGACCCTACGAGGTAGTGGGAGGTACCACAAGGGATATGCAATAAGTGGACTTCGTGCAGGAGGACAAGGATTTGAACTTCTGGTCACCGATGCTCGGAAAATGATGACTGGAGGAGGGTTAATCAAATTTAGGTGATTAATACAAGTATTTGTTGGTCGATCTAGCGAACATGTGAAGATCCATTTTTTTTTGGAAAATCCTGATATACACAATGTGTACTATGATGAACACATGCCGTATAGTCGAGTTCTTTACAAAAGATAGTGTTTTATGTTGGAGTTAAATATCGCATGCAATGTGGAAGGACCACACACCATGTGACCCCTATATATCTTACTCGGCGTGTAAAAAGGTTACACGATTAGGAGACCATGTGAACCTACACACTATATATGGTTATGAATAAAATGTGTACTTTTGAGAGTACATGGGCTTAGGCAGATGTCACATGTTGAGAGACAACTTCACCTTGACATACCTTGTTTTTCATAAGACACATCATGCACTAGCATATGACCAGTGTACGCGAGCATGAATAGAACACACAAGAAGGCCACGGGTGGCCGAGACACACCATGTGGTAACCTTACATTCTATTTAATTCTACATGGTCATAAATACTTGTGATTGCAAGGAATCAACCAGATAGAGGAGTGGGGTGAGATTCCATGCAAACCCCTTACATTCTGTGTACTTCTTGAGAATATTCCACCTCTCGTATCTCCTTTGTTTTGACTCAGATTTTGGCATGTGAGTGTCATATCTTGGGTAATTTTCCATTTAGAATGTAATGGTGTCCTTCATAATGGATTTTTAGGTACAATGTGATATATTCCATGAGTAATGCTTCTTTATATGGATCTTTGAAATGATAGTGATTGGGTAGGATCATCATTGAGAGGCTAGGATTGATAATTCCCCTACTGTACTAGGGAGAGGGTCTCCCATACACCTCTATGTACTAATTTCTAACCATACTATGGATTAGGGTGTGGGCTCTATACCTACTAAGTGGTACCCCCTTATAGAGTAGGGAATGGGTTCTTTATCTACATATTGAGTGGTACGGACCTTACAGACAAGGGTGTTGGACATCTATCCACCTATGGAGTGGTACCCCCTATAGACTAGGGTGGGGGTCCTCTCTCTACCTACGCAGTGGTACCCCCTTATGGACTAGCGCGTGTGTCATTTGTCTACCTAGTGAGTTGTATCCCCCTTATAGAATAGGGAGTGGGTCCTCTATCTAGCTACTATGTGGTAACGCCTAATAGACTAGGGAATAGATCCTCTACCAAATGGCTGGTACCCTCTTTATAGATTAGGGTGTGGTTTCTCTACCTACTGAGTGGTACCCCCTAATGGACTAGGGAATGGGTCCTCTACCTATTGAGTGGTTCCCCCTTACAGACTAGGGAATGAGATCTCTATATACTGAATGAAACACACTAATGAATTAGGTCATGTGTCCTTTATCTTTTAAGTGGTACCCCATGAATCACTATGGTTTGGGTCCTCTAATTGTAGATTTACCCCCTCTAATGTGGGACATAATAGCAAGGTGTGGGTTCCCCAGATGGTTACTTATTTGGTAGACACACAGGATGTTGAACATCGATGATGGACCATTGGAACTATTGGAAGACTCTATTCATGGTATGGTATATGAGATAGAGATACCCTTTATATTTTTTTGGGTTTCATATATGATAATATATATTGTTTGTTGGGTTTTGATTCCCTCTTTCTTGGGGTTGAGCTGACTACTTTTATCATGTCTCCTATTTTTTCCCCTATAGTTATTGGGGAATCCTAATAGGTATGTATTTACTGACCCTTTAATGGTATTTTACTACATTTTTCATGTAGTATAAATATTACTTGCATTTTGATATTCATTTTATAAGAGAATATGGATAATCGAGTGAATTTGACTATATACGGTGGTCGAGGCTTGGAGATATAGATCTTGGTTGGGACATATTTTATGGTTGGATCTTTATTTTTACCTTTAATCATTAGATTGTATTGGTACACCCCCATTTTATTTTCTATAGGTTATTACATGCATGGTTTTTTACTATAGATGTGACTGTATTTTACTATTCTTATGTACTTCTTCATGGATATGGTTGGGTGTGTGTGTACATGTAATTTAGGTAAATGAATCCGATTTTAGTTATTCCTTTTGAAATTGTTCACCATCCCCAGGACTATAGAGGTGATATTGGGGTAGGTGTGGCACATCCTTCCACTAACTAGGTGGGCCCTTTTGGGTTAGGATGTGATAGACTGGTACCCAAGGTTGTTTAACCTCATGATGATGTTTAAAGGTTTTCCCCTTATGAGGTTAGGTTGGTAAGTTAGGGGAAAATATAAATGTATCTCGAGTGAAACTTTTAGGCTAAGTAATCTAGCATTGGTGATGTGGATGATGTATCCATGCATTAAGACTACAAAGAAATATTCTTAGGTACCAAACGGTGGCCCGAGTAGGGTGTGGGTATAAAACTAAGTAGGTCACCACCAATTTTGTCTACAAAATATCAAGTCTAATAGATAGTTCATTCATGTAAAAAATAAATGGTAATTAAAAAAGGGAAACTCAACTTCCATTAGATATCCAAAGTTCATTTAATTAATTCCTAGCATTTATCCCAATTTCATTTCTTATACCAAAATCATTACTTAATCCATTTTGGTTACATGTTCCATGGGTTAGGCATAAATATCACCTAAACAAGGGTTTAAGGAAATCAATCACAATGCATTAGGGAAACAAGTTAAGTACCTCTCTCAATAGGGATAAACATATAACATCAACACATTTCATCACCTCAAACCCTCGAACCGGGTGGAATACAACCATTAGGGGAATCGAGACTATGTCCCCTTCCCTAACCTATGCATTTTGGGGTGGAGTTTAGAGCCTTAGTCTAACTCGACCCCTGGGTGTAGAACCTCAAGTAAATACCCCACTCTACCAAGCCATGTGCACATGATTATTTATCAAATCATCACAACCATACCATAACACAAAATAACATAACCAATTCCATTGGAAATCAAAATGCATAACAATCAACATGGGAATTAATACTATTCCATGACCCATTAACACATTTACCAATTATAATTCATAGTCATTTAGGAAAATTTCCCATTATTGTGCCTTAAAACTTTAAGTTTATTCAAAAACTCATTTTCATTAGTCTATATTCATCAAAGGCCATACATTAACCCATTTAGACCATTTATCATTTCAAGTACATTTCTCACCTCTCATAACACATCCACTTTATTACATTTAACCCATTAGGTGTAAAACAATTTCCCATGTATTAGCCCATTCAACATATTCATCCATCCCTTTATTACTTCCAATTAACATATTCCCCATTTCTTATTTCATCAACCCATTATAGTCTACCATTAATATTCACTATTTTTCTTAGGTATTTCTAACCAAATTCGTTAAACAATTAACATAAATCCATTTGACCTAATTTTACTATTTTCATGTAATGTTTAACAACCCCATATGCCTTAGGTAATTCCCCGGCCCCAGAAGCTCGGAGTCGGTGCATTATTTTAATACATTGTCATGATTATAAGGAATCAAGTCCCGAAGGACTGATTAGTTTAGCAGTCTTGGAAAGTAGATTACATACCTGAAAATTACATTACAATTTCAACCATAAAATACAACATAGATAATCCTTTGAGAATTAAATTATTCTCCTAGGTTAAACCAACATAAAAAATATAATACACTTCTTGGAATCCTGGGAAAATAAAACAAAAGAAAGGGGTGAGTTCAGATGCTTAATAAGGATAAACAATATAGTAGAAGCTATCCTAAATAATCATAAACTTTTATGACAACGTATAAAATTGAAACACAATACCTTTAAAAATAAATTTCAGTATAATATGGAAAAGATAAACCAAATAATTCCATTTACATATTCACATGGATATTCTACTAGTCTAATAATCACATGTAACATTAATAACTAATCTCATAATGATGGAACGCATAATTTCAAACATCTTAACCACAAAGTCAAGGCCTCATTCCAAGAACATAAATATAAAATATTTCAAGGCCTTATGTCAAGAAACTAGTATGTACCATGAGAAATACCGATGCATCAAGTGGCTATAGTGGACCCCACCTATCACTTAATATGTCCAATGAATTCCTCATATGAAAATATTGAAACATAACATAAAAATTTGTACTAAAACAGGCATACGAAATGTCAATACATTAACCATAAACCAGGAATGGAATAAAAATATCACATCCATAGTCAAACATATCATAAATTATTCAATACAACATAGAATATTGTATTATAATAAATTAACCTCTATCAAGAATAATATCTAGTAAAGGATGTTGACATAGTTGAAAATTATTTGTAAAACTATTTGAGAGAAATATCCCTTTTTTGTGAAATCATTTAAAAGTCACACATTTATAAATCAAGATAGTTAAAAGATATTTTTGAATCAATGTGACCCAAATGAATTTTAAACCTTTTAAAGGAATTATCATTTTAAAATAATCATGTCCATATAAATAAATCCTTAAAATAATTTTAAAAGTATTGACATTAATTAAAAAGAATTATAAAAATAAATCATTACAACATTTAAAAGGATGATCTTGCTAAAGAATACCTTACAAAAAATTAAAATATTTCTTTTCAAAACATTTTTATGAAACAAGGACATGGATGATAAATATGTCTTAGTAAATTCTTATAGATAAATAATCTTAGATAATAATGATATTGGGGAATTAACCTTTACCTTGTACTTTCCATTAGTCGAGGGTACGCTAAACCTTATTTATAATGACCATAGTATGTTATTAAATTATACCAGAACCATTTTAATATTTATGATATCATATATGATTCATTTTTGACTTTATACTACCGATTTAATAATAATTTTCATGTTAAAGTAACATTTCAGGAAATAATTTCTTTCTTTATCGTACGTGTTTTAACTTGTTATTCTTGATCATATTACTTAGATCATGATTTACATAAAACTTTATTTATATATCATATATATTAAGAATATAAATATTTATAATAGATAGATATATGAAATGGAAACATTGTTCATAGAGATGGTAGTCCGTACATAAGCATGAACGTTGTTTATGTTTTCTTATCATATAGTATAGAAGTAAGTAAATGACATATATTTATATACATAAATATATATTATTTCAGTAGAAATATTATTTCATATATATTATACTTAATAAATATATATATTTTTATAAAAATTCTTGAATAGTGATCATTGAAGATAAATCTCATCGCATCGTGGAGACGGTAAGCCGTACGTACGCACGAGCGACAATATCATTCCATCGATGGTAAAACAGTGTTTAATTGAATGATATATTATATATACATAATTATTACCATGTTATATTCATTATTGAAATTAATTATACTCATTATTACACCCATCAAAATAATGTAGTGTTTAATAACAAACTACACCATGACGTGGAGACGGTAATCCATACGTACACACATATGGTGACTTTGTCATTCATAGGATGGATATAATAATTAATATGGTTTTACCATATTTATAACAACATCTCATTATGTAGAAGTTATTGAATTTATTATTTTAGTATGGAAATAACAAAGAAAGAAGAAGTGGAAGTAGAATAAAATAACTTTGAAAGAGGTGATGAAATAATTAACTCTTCTTCCAGTGCTTAATTTGGATTTGAACAAAAGGGCTCCTTAGGTTAGAGTTATGATCAAAGTAAGGCCTCTAGGATGAATAACAAACTATACCATGATGTGAAGACGGTAAGCCGTACGTACACACGTATGGTGACTTTGTCATTCATTGGATGGATTGAATAATGAATATGATTGTACCATATTTATAATAACATATAAGTATGTAGAAGGTACTGAAGTTATTATTTTAGTATGGAAATAACAAATAAAGAGGAAGTGGAAGAAGAAAAGAACTTTGAAAGAGGTGATGAAATAATTACCTCTTTTTCGGGTTCTTCATTTTGATTTGAACAAAAGGGCTCCTTAGGTTAGCTTTCTGATAAAATTAAGGCCTCTAAGATGAAGTGAAGGTTATTGGGAGGAGATTAGAGTAGGGTTTGGGTGAGATAAAAGGCTTTGGAGATGTGAATTTGATATAAGGGGAAATACCCTTTTATAAGAGAGGTGAGGGGAACTTTAGGAAAAGCTTGAAATATTAATTTATTATAAAATCATTTTCGGTTTCAAATAGCTCCAAATAGATTTATTTAGAGGAGAAGGTGGGTATGGGTCTAAATCCTCTCAACAAATAAATTTTAGACAAGTTTAGGTAACCATATTAACCATATATTTTAGATTTAACTCTTAGTTAAATAGTTTAACTTTTACCATGTCTTCTTGTATTTTTATATTACATGGTCAATAAACGTACTATAAAATACTAATAGAACCTCAATTGGTTAATTAATGAAATAAATATAATTATATAAGTCTTTTGGACAAATCTTTGATTTTTAGAAATTTTATATCATTAAATAAAATAACATTTGTTTAAAAAACTCATTTATGTCAATTTTGACAGTATTTAGTATTTGTTTTTTTGGTAAAGTCGTCAAAAATTAACTACTTTGAAAAAATACATTGAATAAACCCTAAAATGTCATATTAACCTATAAAATTTTATGATGGCATCAAAAGTCTCAATTTACATTTATGTTGATATTTATAAAATCAATTATGTTAATCTTTAATTAATAAGATAATTATTGCATCATCATTGTTTCATAAATAAATTTAATTATTAAATTTCTAAAAATTAATAATAAAATACCATGATTTAGAAAATATTTTTATATTTCCAATTAATATTTATACTTTAATTTATCTTATGTATACCTCAATATTAAAAATGGTTTAGTTAACAAAATTTGAATTTAACACTTTCAATATTCCTTTTAATAAAATATAATTAATGTCCTAATCTAATCCAAGTGCATAAAAAAGGATAATATTTTTTTACTAAGGTTTATTTTGGTTTAAATAAACTTATCCAATAAAATTATGACATGTATTGGAGTAATTTTAATATCATTTTTACCTTTAATTACCCTATTTACTTTTAACTGTGGTAAATAAAAAGCAAAAGTTACTATTCAAAAAAAATTATTTTCATCCCATTGAATCAAATTTTAATTAATGATTACAACCATGTCTATATGAGTTTTTTAAATTCAATTCACTGAAGTGGTAAAATTACGTTTTATGCAAATTTGTAAATGTGCCTAGAAGGTGGGTAAAAGGCGTTAAAAAGTTCAATAAATTTTTATATGTATAATCTTATTATAAAATGAATCAAATTCAAAAAATTGGACTAATATATGTATTATGTATCTGTTTTGAATTTAAGATAAATTTTTAATTAAAAATAATTATTGAAAGGAAAAAGTCGGTTTTTATCTACAACACATTATTTTTCACTATTCATAAAAAATTGAATGTTTTTAGAAAAATACCAAAAATTCACCCAAAGATAATTTCGATATTATAAATTAAAAAATGATTTGAATTTTACCAAATTAAAAACACAGAATCTTCATTAATTAATTTTAAATTAATTCCCGTTGTCAAAACCAGAAAGTGGGTTTTTAAGAAGTAAAAACTATCAAAAGATTGACATTTGTTTATGTACAATTTAATTGTGAAATTGCATACAATGTCCTAAATTATATTAAATGATGAAAATATAATCTAATGATTCTTTAAAACCACTCAAATGAATAATTTAACACTAATGTGTTTCGATTAAAAAAAATTTAATTAAAATTTAGTATTTTTCATTATTCATCAAAATATGAAAGATATCAGAAAAGTAAAAAACATTTATCCAAACTAAATTTTTATGTCCCGATTCTAAATATTAATATTAGTTTGTTAAATTTAATATATAATGGTGTTAAATATTGGATTTAAAAAGGGTTCTCCATTAAAAGGTGGAAAACTGCATTTTTTTTTGAAAAATACTTCTTTTATCTGAAAAATTGAATTTGTCCTTATATTATGTATAATAAAAAAAAGATGAATGTTAAAATTATATAGGATATATATACAATTCAAAATGTGGTTAATACTATTCATAAATTATTTTTAAATGGATAGTTTGATAGGTCTTAATACGCTTGAACTCTGTGTTGCGTGTAGCGCAAGCTATTGTATTACTTTAGACAGATAACATTCTATGAAATATTGGGGTGTTACACCTTATCACCCTAAGAATATCTATTATAACTCCAATTATAACTTAATAAACCATTACACATGTTCTACATGGGCTTCACATTATTACTTGGAAATCCTTCACTTAACCCTAACACTCCCTAGGTCCGGGATTGACGACTCACCCCATGGGTGGCCCTAAAATGGTCAAGTCCTCCTCACGTATCCCATATAGATTGTGAGGGATCCTATTTGGTTACATAGACACCCCTTTTCACTAAACCCTCAAGTATAACCAATATTAAAATTAGGGGAAAGCAAGAAAACAATCTTCCATGAACAAATCTAAAATAAAACTATGGGATAATACTTGTTGACCACCTAACTCAAATCCCTTGATGAACACACTCTTAATCATGGACTTAGATATGGATTCAAGCACCCCTTCAATACTCAACCTAGGTTAAATATTCAAAATATGGTTTTAGGGTTTTTGAAGAAGATGGGAGAAACCAAAAACCCTAATCCGAAAATGAGAAGCAAGAGCAGCATCCGACTTACCCGGGGCTTCGATCCGCAACCAATGGTGCTCCAAACATCCAAGAATCGAAGTAGAACCACACTTTGGAAGATTGTTTCATCCAAGCTCACCACATGTGTTACATAGGTTGGAATGGATGAGAATCCCAAGTTGGGGTTTAAAATCCCAGGATGGCTTTTTTGTAATTTTCTCAAAAATACTAGTCCGCAAGGTTTACCCACACGGTTTGTCAAACCGTGAAAACCGTGCATGAGAAACTGTCTAATGAACAGCCCCTCACATGGTTTCCTAGGTATTCTACATGGTTTTAAATAACCATGCACCAACATTTCGTAATCCTCTATCCATGGTTGCACGGTTACCTGGGATTCCGGCACAGTTTTCACTAACCATGCACAAACTGTGCTACATGCCTAGGATCTTTCTTTTCTTCCTCTTTCAAGTCTCGAACCCCCTAAACACCCCAAAACCTTCCCATAGACAAGGGGAACCAATTATCTAGCCAAAAATAATAGGCCCAAACCAATACATAAACAAAAATATACCTTTAGAAAATCTGGGACCTTACAATCTCCCCACCTTATAACGGTTAGTCCTCGAGCCTCTATTCCAAGAATCAATCAGCTTCCTTAACAAGTGGTCATTCCACTAGGCCTTCCTTTCCATTCACATCTTCCATGTTTTTGGTTGCACATCACAAAGCCCACCGAACACTGATCAAGGGAACATACATTTCTCGACAAGTCTTCTTCACCATAACAACAACACAAACCAAAAAATCTTCAAGGATGCATCAACTTCAACCATACCCAAATATTAGAACTTCATAGAGAAAACATAGACAATAGTTTACGACTCACTACACACAAAAACTTTGCACCCATCATCACATCATTATGGAGGAACCAATCGGCACCCCATCGGCCCAATCCTCTATAAAACTCATGGCCTAAATCACATGTCATCATTTTACTCTATTTTCCAAACTCTAACGACAACAAAACCTGATACAACTTGGAAGAAAACACATGATCCTTCCAACCACATTTCTTAAATATTTCATTCCAAAACTATACATCTAAACAAAAAACAAATGTCCTAGATACCCAACCAATTAAACCAGTTCAAAATCTCTCTACCAGGGCTAACTCACCCAAATAGTGACCACTCAAGTCAATCCAACCTGAAACTCTGATCAAGTCAGCAACCAACCATTTATTCAGTTTGGTTCTCTCCACAATATTTGGTTACATGACACCTCCACTTTTGAAAAAACACCACCATAACTCAACTCAACTTTCCCATCATCTAACATGTTCCAACTCACTTTACACAATCATCTATAAGGGCATTACCCTACATTAGCATCTAGACACACCATCAAAACCATTTGGGTATACATCCCTATACTATCTATTTAAGGAGTAATATCAACTTGACCTCACTCAGGTATAACTTCATTTATAAAAAGTCACTTTCTACCACAACATGAACCTGTATGTGGTTCACTCTCACCACACCCATTCCAATTTACCCTCTTAGGTCGGACCACGCCTGATTGACTATTCCCATTACACCGACCATCCACTAATGGCACACTACCCATTTTTCTCACCTTCGAAAGGTGATTACTGACTTGAAGCCTAACATTATTATTCCACACACTCACTGATGTTGTTCCATAAATTCTAGTATAATTCTATCATCATGTCATTACCTCCCTCTAGACCATCATCGGACATCACACTTGGCATTACACCACATCACATGGCCAAGGGTTCCTTAGATTCAAGTTGTTTTAAAACCACCCAAGGAGGAATTACCCAAGTCTAACCCTGATCTTCTTTAGAGTTATAGAAAATAACCTCTCTTTCCACAAACTAGTGTCATATCTAACCACACCCTTCATTGATTTAAACAATGATATCTTAAGCTTCACATGTAACCACCCTGAGATTGAAGCCAACACTTGGATCATCGGTCACCATGTCCAAGTCCCACATTGCCTCTCTAAGGAACCGAACATGCACCTCACAGGTTCCCCTTTGGAATCTTGGTGCCATTACATCAACATGATGTTCACTTCTACACAACCAGGACATACTTATCACTCCCCCACCATTGGAGTGTCATTACAATTTCTCTCTATGGGGGATTCCAACCACCACATCTTACACTCAATCACAAGATGAACCCCAAATCTTAGACATGTCCATCTATCTTTATCCAAAAAATATGAAATCAAACATCACCTGGTACCCATTCCCATATTTCGTGAATGACACCCATGTAATTTTTCGACATCTGGTCCATCCTGAGGACCTCACCTTGAAGCCATCATGGGTGTGCATCCCATCATCAATCTTAACACAAACTGTTTCCATGCGCATAGGTTATACGATTTTCCTCATCCAACCAAACACTTTCAAGTATATTGGCATAAAGACATAGCTTCTCAACATACATGGGATGATCTCAGGATGTTGGGAATGCTCATCACTAGATGAGATTTTCTAAGAATTTTTCGAATAACTCCACCACCCACTTATCCATTTCGGATGTTGAACTATGGGAAAATATGACATGTCAAGGATCTCAGACTCCCCTTCCAAATGCATCTCATCAAAAAGTAACCACCACCACTCTGGTGTGATCTAAAACAAAGTTTCACCACTACTCAATGACCAAATCACAAGGTAGCCATGATCCAACGTTTCATAGGTCACTACATCCAACACACTTCTCGAATTCTTCTGATTCATCCTTGACCGAAATCAATCGAAGCACAATGGTTTACCACACCAATCAAACTAACAATCTCTCACAAAACAACCCTTATCTATGAGTATCTCATCGTCCACTTACTTACCTATCCAAGTATCTTGGTTATTTGGCCTCAGCATTGCTGAGGCAGCCTCTGCATCTCACCCAACAACCAAACCATTCATACAAACATGTTCATCCCTATGACAACCCTCACCTCGAGTGTCACAGTTGAGCGAATGAATATAATTTCACTTCAGTCACCCATGTATATTCCACTCAAAAATTATGTTGAGTCCTCTATTAATCATCATAAAATAGGTGATTCAGGCATCCATATGAAAAACCCTTCGAAACAAACCTTACCTCCTATCACAAACAATAGGATGACCTTATAAAAGAACCAGGAAAAACAATACCATTTACTAAAGCTAGGTGGTACTTAGTATGCATTGAAAACACCTCTGAAGCATATACCATGCTTCATATTCCAAGGTACTTTCACCACTGGCTTAACCTCCCATGAGGTCACCCTTGAGTTTCCAAAACTATCCTCACATAACCACAACTTGAGTAGCACCACCAACCATCAACCTTCCAACTTTGACCTCCAGGCCAAACCTGCACCATACAACAGTCTGAGTCCCACTAACAATCCAAAAAATAAAAATGTGAAACACACACCCAAAAATACTAGATACCATGTCCAACCTCTCAAATAGGCCACCTTGAAGGTTGAATGATACCAACTCCCTAAACTAAAGTCAAAACTAGGAAAAGCTATTAGTCCTCCCTCCAATCCCTACATATTATGATATGAACAAAGCAATGTATGTACATGGAACTCTCACACTAGTTTCAGTGCACAATGTTCCCAGTGCACCAAACAACCATTTAATATAGGTTTCGTACTAAAGGTGTACACATTCATCAGGACTACGAGAAAAAAAATCCTATCCAAGATTTGAAATGAAACACACAAGGTCTCTAATAAAAAGGTCACTAAGACCCAGGTACCATCCTTAGGGTCCATCATTCACTCTGTATGGTCACGAACCATGATAGTTTCCTCACTCACATTACCAAACAATTCCTTACAACCCAAAGGACACAAACTACCAATGGTTCCCTAAACACAACACCCAAGCCACATCATAACCTGCGAGGCCTCACAATCCAAATCCAAAGCCTCAAACTAGGGCTCTCTCAATTCCCCAACCCAAACCTACAAGGGTCCAACCGACAACACAAAGGATACCCACCTATGGACTCAATTATTTTCATCTTAAACCTATCATTCACCCAAAACATTAATGAGTGACCGAAAGGATTTAACTACAAATGGGAAAGATATCAGGTTATCACTATTAAACCAACCATTCTTCATCCTCTATCTCAAATATCATCATAAAACTTATAACACTACCCTCTACCATACTAACTGTTGGTCAGGGTCAACATGGGTTACCCAATTTATTCAATCACATGTCTTTCATGAGAACCTATTCAAACCATTTATTCTCTTACAACATGATCTATTCCTCTTAGGTACATTACCCATTTCAAAACACATTTTAACTCATTTACACATTTCATTAGGAAAAAATAATTAACAATTTTACCATCATTATGAAATCCTTTTTCTTTTAGACACCAAATCAACCTTTACAATTTATCACAGCCCCAAATGTTAACCCAGTCATAACATTTCTTTATACATGATATTTATTAACTATTCATTTGTACTCTTTTCATTCACCCACTTGCATAACCATTATTAGGCATCATTTTATTCTTATTTATCAATGGAGTAAAATTAATTCTTCTCTCTATGCCCTACACAACCATCCTGTGTGTGTTCCTATAATAATGCATGACACTTATATCCATAGGTGGCTAAAATGATATAATAAATGCACAACCCCATGCCATTTCGGAAATGAGATAAATATCATAAATCAATAAATTAACACAAAATGTGCATCACCGAATTATGAAATATCATTCAACTATAACAACACACATCAAGAACAACAATTACAACCTAGGGTGACTTGGGTTTTTCCCCGTACATGGGTTAGTTACTCTCAAGACCAAGATCATTACCAAGTCCTGACATTATCCTAATACCTTGTCTACCATCCAAAAATAATAATAAATATAAAATAACTACTTTGATACCACTTTGTAGTGTCCCCAACCCAAAATCCACTAAATCGGTGCCCCGAGCCGAGTCGTCACTTTACCTGAAGCGTTCCTTCCCATATTCCATCTGTTGCCAACTAGTAGCGAGGGTCTAATGAGTCATGTGGGGAGACTATAATATCTTTACTAGAGTAAGACACAACATAACAAAATATAAATAACAGAATAAAATTTGAAACTAATAAACATACAAGTCAACATCTCCCAACTGGAAACAAACCATATTTCAAAATTAACAATGTCATGACATACTAGTAGTGAAATGTGAACAAAAATCAAAATAAGACAAATTTCTAAATCCCCAAACGTTTAGATCTTTCTCCGTGTACATCCCAAGCCCAACTCAACTTCCTAGAGTAAGGTCATTGCCCTTGTCCTGACCTACAACCAAGAAATCTTCTCGTGTACCCAACGGCGGCCTGAGCAGGGTGTGAGTACAAAACTCAGTAGACCACCACCAATAGTGTCTAAAAAATATCCAATTTAATAGATAGTTCATGAAAGTACAAAATAAATGGTATGTAAACAAAGGAAAGCTCTGGTGCCATTAGATATCCATTGTTTATTTAATTAATTATTATCATTTATCCCAATTTCATTTCCTATACCAACTTCATTACTTAACCCATTTTTATCACATGTTCCATGGGTTAGGCATAAATATCATCTACCCAAGGGTCTAAGGAAATCAATCACAATCCATATGGGAAACAATTAAAGTCCCTATCTCACTAGGGATACACATATCACATCAACACATTTCCTCACCTCAAATCCTTGATCCAGGAGGAATGAAATTATTAAGGTATTAGAGCATTCATCCCCTTCCCTAACCCCATGCATTTTACTGTGGAGTTTAGAGCCTCAATATAACTCGACCCATGGGAATAGAACCTCAAGTAAATGCCCCACTCTACCACTCCATGTGTACATTATTATTTATCAAATCATTACAACCATACCATAACACAACATAACATAACCAAATCCATTAGAAATAATAATACATAACAATCAACATGGGAATTAATACTATGCCATAACCCATTTACACATTTACCGATTAAAATTCATAGTCATTTATCTAAATTTCTTATTCTCATTCCATAACCCTTTAAGTTTATTCAACAACCCCTATGCGTTAGTCAATATTCATCAATGGCCATATATTAACCCATTTAGCCCATTTATCATTTAATGTACATTTCTCATATCTCATAACACAACCACTTTATTACATTTAGCCCATTAGGTGTACCACAATTTCCCATATATTAACACATTAAACATATTCATCCATCCCATTATTATATCCCATTAACATATTCCATATTTATGATTTCATCATCCCATTATAGTCCACCCTTAATATTCACTATTTCTTATAGTGACCCCAGCCTTTTATGCAAAACATTAGATGATTTTAAGAATAATTATAGAC
Source organism: Viscum album (assembly GCA_963277665.1). NCBI lineage: Eukaryota > Viridiplantae > Streptophyta > Magnoliopsida > Santalales > Viscaceae > Viscum > Viscum album. The sequence goes on along the minus strand of OY728156.1, from coordinate 1,422,092,156 downwards.
CAAAGTACAAGTCAAGGATCATGATGTCTAGTGTCTTTGAATAATAGGTACATAAAAATGAAAACATGAGACTAAAGAAACACTTCTTTATTTAATCTTTATAAAGATCTCATAAATTCATTTGAGCCTTTACATATGAATAGGGTACCCTAGGTAACACATGAACAAAGGTATAAGCTAAATAGCTCAGTAAGGGAATAACCATAAGAACAAAGTATTAGAACATGTGACAGAAGGAATGGATTGGTGATATAAAAAGGAATTTAACATATAGAATCATAACATATAAATAGGGAATCATTTAAACATGGAGTCATAGTAATGTGATAGAAACATGAAACATGACTTTAGCACAATTCAAGGCTAACTTTCAAGATCTTTCCATATGGTAGCACAAGACAAGGCTAACCGCCAAGAACGTCGCACATGGTAGCACCAGCCAAGGCTAACCGCCAAGACTGTCGCACATAACGTCTCATGAGACTCAAATTCACCCAATGAATTGGAGTGATATCTAGGAACACCCATCTTAACATATCATGAATATGTTTTCCACATAAATAATCATATATAATCAATCATAGATAAACATATGCATAACCCATGGGAAGAATTGGGTACCACAATCATAACATAAAGTATAAAAAATGGGCGTATCATAAAAGTTCACATGAAAGAAAGAAACTAAAAATTACATGGACACTGATAAGAGATAATAGGAATGTATCCTGGTAAGTGATTTCAAATATAATTTAAATATATAATAAAAGTATTTAAGAAATTTTATCATTAAAACATTTTTGTGTGGTTTTAAGGAAAATACTTTAAAACCATTATAATAGAGAATGGAACAATACTTTATATAAAATCAGAAGTGAACCATGTTGAGTCAATAAGTTTTTCATTATGACTTTTCCATTCCTTCTTTTTTTGAAAATCACAAACACCTTATACTTAAGAAAATCTATATTTTACTTCTATAAGGAAAATTTTCTTTCTTATGGAAATTTACCCAAACCATGTTTTTCTCATACATATCAATATTTTTCTTAAGTATAAAAATCAGATTCATACCTAAAACCTCGGAATCATATAATTCATAGATATGAAGCATTTTGTTTTTAGGATCCAAATTCTGGATATAAACTATAATGAAGTTCCACTCCGAATTCTGGATATGACATGTAATGAAGTTTCATTCCGAATTTTGGATATGAACTATAATGAAGTTCCACTCCAAATTCTAGATACGAACTCTGATAAAGTTCTATTCTGAATTATGGATACGAATTCTCATAACGTTCCATTCTGAATTCTGGATACGAACTCTTATAAAGTTCCATCCCAAATTCTAGATACGAACTCTCATATAGTTCCACTCCGAATTATGGACTCTAAACTTTTACTAGTTCGACTCCAAACTTCTATGAGTTTGACTCCGAACTTTTATAAGTTCGACTCCAAACTATTATAAGTTCGACTCCAAACTCTTATAAGTTTGACCTCGAACTTTTATAAGTTCAAATCCAATATTTTATAAGTTTGACTCCAAACTTTATAAGTTCAGATTCTGAACTCTGGTGAAACCAGACACCAAATTTCAATAGAAATTCAAACTCTGGATTCCCAAAGAATTCAGGTTCTGAATTCCTATAAAAAAGAATCCAAATATCCTTTTTATTATAAACTCCGAATTCTATTTTGGTTAGACTCTGAACTTTTATTTACTTACACTCCGAACATTAGTTTTACTTATGATTACATATTCTCCATTACAAAACCATGTCGTGCATTTAGTTATACATGTTTTGTTATAAAATGATGTCATCCATTCTGTTTCAAACTAACCGTTGGTTGAGTTACACATGTACAAGTCTCTACAAAATTTAAGGAAAATATGACCGTTGGAGGAGGGAGATGACCGTTGGAAATTTTCCTATAAATAGGAGCTCATTTGAACGATCTCAGTACTGAACTTAGACAACTTTAAAACTTGTTCTTGCATGCTGTTGAAGTGATTTTTAGAGATAGAGGCTCTTATTAACTCTCAAGCTTCATGTAGAAAGTTTGAACTACTTGTTCAAACTTTGAATTTTGCAGATTGCTTCGTGCGACTCCGAATGTTGGTGATTATATTCGAGGGGTTCTGAGGATAGGATGAAAGAGGTGTCAGCTTCCTTGAAGTTCGAGGGCTTCCTTGATGAGGAAGACAGAGATTCCAACTACCTTGAAGTTGAGGTCTTGCGGGGATAGCAAGACAGAGACTCTGATCTTCGTATCGAGGGCTTACCCTGGTGTGGGTAAGACAAACTTGCTTGAAAGTATAAATCAAGGGAACTTTATCCAAGGTTGTTGAATACCCTTCTCTTTGGTTTAAAAGAGTTATTGTTTGTTACTTGTAGTTGTACTACTTGTTTTTCTGCTGCATATTGTATTGTAAGAAAAGTATATTCTTCTTATATTTCCTTACACTTGTACTTTGATTAATTTAGATTCTATATGCTTTATGGTAGAATCTTATATTGTAAACTTTGGTTAAGTTTCAATTTCCGGATCCATATTTCTGGAACCTGTTTTCGGAATCACTTTCCAGATTTAAGAAAGTGCATATAACTAGAAGTTTTTTACTTCATACCTTGTTCCAATTATCCAATTGGTGTTAGAGGTGTTGTGAATTTGCTTAGTTTAACTTTGTTAAACTTAGATCTTTCATTGTTTAAGGAAATTTTTAAAGTATACTATTCACCCCCTCTTGTAAATTGAGCATCTACATAATTATTTCGATCCTACAATTGGTATCAGAGAAAGTCTCTGGAATACATATACTCACATATAAGTTTTTATTTCTCAGGTTTTCCTTTGTAATATATTTTCCTTGCTTAGGAATATTTTCCTTGAATCCAAAATTTTGTTATTAACAATTTTGTGTAGAAAGTTTTTCTTAAAGATGGAAGGAATGAATGTTGGATCCATATACAATCTTAATCCTACAAGACCACCAATTTTTGATGGCAATGATTATGAATATTGGAGAGATCAAATAAAGACTTTTGTTATCAATACTGGGGCAGATAACTTTGTTATGCTTACTGGTGGCTATAAAATTCCTGATAAGTAAGTGAGTGCTTTCACAAACCAAGAGAAGCATGATTATCAATTAAACTATAAAGTACACAATACTCTACTATGTTCAATGACTAGGAACATATATAGCCAAATTTATTCATGTGAAACAGCTAACTATATATGGAAGAAACTTGAAGTTACTCACTTTGGTACATCTAAAGTAGTTGAGATAGGAAGAGCTATGTTGAGAGCTGAGTATCATGGTTTCAATTTTCCTTATGGTGAACCCATTTGCAAAGTTCAACAGAGGTTTATGACTATCGTAAACATCTTATAATCTATGGGAGAGAAAGGTCTGGATGATGAATCTCTTGTAGATAAGATTATTGATATTATGCCCAATGAGTGGGAATCAAAGAGAACAACTATTGATGAGAATAGAAAGGTCACTCAAATTTCCTTAGATGAACTATTTGGAACTCTTCTCCAACATGAAACAAGAATGAAGAGGGATGCTAAAAACATCAAGAAGAAGAATGGGAATGGTACTGTTGATTTTACTACGACATCAAATCATATGAAGGCTAAGACTCTTGAGAGAGTAACTAGATCCATGTCTAAGAAGGTTATTATCCAGTCTGAATCTGGTGAGAGTGAAGTCTCGGAGAATGAGTTAGCAAATCTTTCTCGAAGGATGAACAAGATAGCTGGTCAGAGAAATTTCTAATCCAAGTATAAGAAAAAGTAAAGGAAAGATAAGAAAGATGGAGAAGTTACTTGTTATGAATGAAAGAGAGATGGACATATTAGACCAAATTGTCCTTTTCTCAAAAAGAAAGAAAGAAAAGAGAGGAATTCTGAAAGGAATAGGAAGAAGTATTACAAGTCCAAAGCTAAGAATGTTCTGAAAGCTAATGACACCTGGAGTGCCAGTGGTGGTGACTCTTCAGATGAATCTTCTGATTATGAATCTTTAGGATAGAATAATCTTGGTCTTATAGCCAGATCACCTATTAACAATCATTTCTTCATGGCTAAGGTACACAATTTTGAATCATTGACCAATGTTTCTTTAAATTTTAATGACAGTAAATATTAATACTCTTTTGATGAATAATCCTCTTCTGATGAAGAAAATACTACACCTACCTATGAAGAAGTTTCTAGGTTTGCTGAACTTCTTGAGATTGAGAATTCGAAACTCAATAAAAAGCTTGATATGGAAAACTCTAGGAATACAATTTTTACAAAAGAAATATCAGATCTTTCTAAAGATCTTGATAGGAAAAATGATTATTTTATAACTATTTAAAAAAATCTTGAGGAAGTAAGTTCAGAGAAGAACAAACTTTCTAAAGAGCTAGAAAAAATAATTTCTAAGAAAAGTGTTTTCGAGCCTATGCTCTAGTTCTAAATCTAACAATTTTGAAGATAAAAACTTGGTTATAAAACTCATGTCCAAAATTTTTTCCTTAAAGAAGTGTTTATCAAACATTACCCATGGTAAAGAAAATTTTGATAAAATGTATTCACAAATACGACCTTTAAGAAACAAATCCGGATTTGGTTATACCCATGCAAAACCAACTTTTAGTAACAACTACTTTGTTCCACAAAGTGCCCCATTTTGTACCAAGTGTCAATGTGGTGGTCACTGGGAAAAGAATTGATCATTAAACAAAACACAATCTCTAGGTTTTCATAAAGCTTACTTTTCTAAGAAGATGTGGGAACCCAAAATTTTGCTTTATAGAAATCCCAAATCCAAACAAGTTTGGATTCCGAAAGTCTAACTCTTTTCTTATTTTCAGGAAAACAGGGGAAGTACCAACAACAATACTTGGTACATGGATAGTGGATGTTGTAACACCCCGAGATTTTATGAAAAATATTCATTCAATTTCATTGGTGTCTTATGTTGTACGCTACACCAAGATTACCCTGCGTTATATGCAACACCATATTAGCTTGCAGTATACGCAACACTATTCTTGGATCATGTTACACACAATTTTGATAGTAGTTATTCTATGCAACATTGAGTGTGTATATACATATATATATATATATTCAATGTATAAATGAAATATGGTTGGATTCTGTTATAAGAAACAATGAAGGAGTCTTGCATCACACGCAACCCTAACTTGGCATGCATTACACGCAATCACAACCTTCCTCGATAGCGTGTGTAGTACGTAATACTGTGTTTCACTAAACAACGATATATGGTTATAATATTTTTATAGACTAGCCGTTATGAATAGTATTAACTAAATTTTGAATTTTATAACATATTTATTCATCTTACATATTTTCTAGAACATGGTATGAGAACAAAATAATTTTTTCGGGTAAAATAAATATTTTTCAAAAAAATGCAGTTTTGTCGCCTTTTGATGGCGCAACCACTTTAAATCTAGTTTTTGACATGTTTATAAGTTAAATTTGAAAAAATAAAATTCTTCTTTGGAATCAGGATATAAAAATTTACTTTGGATAAATTTTTCATATTATTCTGATAACTTTCATATTTTGATGAATAGTAATAGCACGCTATATTTTAATTAAAAACAAAATTTTCATCGCAATAATTTATATGGATAGATTATCTTTTTAATTGGTTTTAAAGTGTAATTAGAATATATTTTTACCATTTAATCCAATGTTGGTCATTGGTTTAATTTCACTTTGAAATTGCATATAAACAAGTGATGATTTTTTGATAGTTATTTTTTCTTAAAAACACGCTATTTGTTTTGATAACAGGAATTACTTTTAAAATTAATTAATTCCACTTCTATGTTTTGAATTTGGAAAAAATAGAAATCATTTTTGAATTCGGAATATCAAATATAGCTTAGGCTGATTTTTTGGTATTTTTCTGAAAAACATCAATTTTTGATGAATAGTGACAACACTGAGTTTTTGGTTAAAACCGAATTTTTATTTAAATAATAATTTATTTGATTTAAATTTATTTTAGGTAAAAATAGGTACATAATACTTATATAAGTTCAATGAAATTCATTGGATTCATTTTATAATAATTTTGGATTTATAAAAATTGTATTCAACTTTCCACCGTCTTTTACCCACCTCCTAGGAGCTTTTGCAATTGTTAATAAAACATAATTTTACCACTTCTGTGAGTTGAATTTGAAAAATCTGAGAGACATGGTTAATATCAAGGAGTAAAATGTGGTTCAATTAGATAAAAATAATTTTTGGTGAATAGTAACTTTTTACTTTTATTTACCACGGTTAAAAGTAAATAGGGTAATTCAAGGTTAAAAGAATATTATAATAATTCAAAATTACCTTAACACTTGTCCAAACCTTATTGGATGAGTAATGGACGACCATGGGCATCCTTAGGTCGATTTTGGGACCCCATGGATCCACTTATGAAAGACAATGACACATTAGATTAATTAATTTAATGTAAAGACAAAATTGGCATTAACGAAAATCCTTTAGTAATTAATTTTTATAAGGGGCAATATAAATTATCTTTTTGACTATAAATATTCATTGGAAATATAGAAATATTTCCTAGATGTTGGTATTTTTTCTTAATAATTTTTATACATCAAATAAATTAAATTATTTATGACACAAAAATGATGCAGTATTTACCTCATTAATAAATTATTTAAATAAATAAGATTATAATGATTAAAATATTATCCGAAACCTGTCCAATTCCTATTGGATGATTTTATTTTGAATATGAGTCATCTTATCTTTGACAATAGTGTGTTTTGGACCTCTTGAAACCGAAGATAATTTTATAATAAAATAATGTTTTCACACTTTCCTAAAGAGCCCCTCCTCTCCCTTATAAAAGGAAACCACTTCTATGCAATTCCTCACACCTCTTAAGCCTTTTGGATCATCCAAACTCTACCCAACTAAGCTCCCAACATACCTATCCTACCCCTATAAGCCTTACATTAGGCAGAAGGTGCTTCAAGAAGTCCTTTTGGTTCCAACCAAAGGAAGTTTCCCAAATTAAAGGTAATAGTTTCTCTTAAGTTGTTTTTTTCTACTTCTCCAACCCCTAAACTCTTTTTAATCCTTTATTTGTGAAAACACCAGTATCCTCAAAATACTAGGATGTTTTCATGAGAAGTATTAGAAATACAGTTACACACACCTCTATCTAATGGATGAAGAACATAATGTTTCTGTGATGGCAAACTAACGCCTCACGAAACGATGATTGTTCGATTTTCTCTTACCGCCTCTCATGGTGGCCATTATGATGGAACTGTATTTATATATGATATATATTATGTTTATGATTTCCTTATTCTTCTTTACATCCCAATTATATCAATCCATTATGGTTTCCATAGTTGGTAAATACGATAATCTCATTTGAGGAAGTGTGGACTACCAACCCCTCAAAGTGATGTGATTCGTTAATGCATTATGTGGGATGTATAAAGGATGGAGTTAATGATATTATATATGATATTATACTAGAATTATAATATACCTATGTATCATTTTGTTTTAATTTCATCAAAATAATTAATAGAAATTAAAGTAGTGTTCATGCGTATGTACGGTTTACCGTCTCCATGAACGGTGCATTTCATTTCTTACCTCCATATGTTATGTACTATTATAAATATATGTATATACTGGATATATAATGAATATATATGATATTTAAATCATTATTTACATTCTGGAAGTAAGTAAATCATGATATAAGTAATAATAACATCAAGAAAAATAAGTCCAAAGACGTACGATAAATAAGATGATTTTACCCAAAACGTTGCTTTAACATGGGATTTACGAAAGAACGGGTAATATAAAGTAATAAGTGAACCATATATGATATCATAACAATGAATATTATTCTGTAAAAAGTCAATTACATTATTTAAATCATTATACAGGAGGTTCGGATACATACGAAGCATATCAGACCAAAGGGAAGGGAAAATCTCACAATCTCATTTTTATCCGAGATTGTTTGTACATTGGTATTTACTGGGGTGTATTTTATCATCCAAATACATGTTTCCTCAATATGTAATATTATTTCCATCCTCTGACAATTTTTTAAATTCAATTTTACCCTTCGGTGAGTTTTTAGTAAAAGATATGAAAGGAATCTTTTGTTATTTTTCGTACGAGGTACATTTTGACTTTTTCGGCCAAAGTACGAGAAGAATGTTTTTTTAACTTATACGACATGAATGGGTTTTTAGAACATTATTTCCAAGAAGCTACCTTTACAAGTTTTCAAGTTTATTTTTAATCAACTTCGTTTAGTTTAAAATTGTATGACATGTTAAGAAAGGAAAAATGTGTTTCAAGTATAAAGGATATTTTCCTCAAGAATGGAGTTCAAGTGTTTTATCAAAATTATTTTTTATCTGAGATAAAATAGTGCTATGTTTCTATCCCTATTTTTTTACATTTATTTGATTGTTTAATGGTTTAATTACTTTTATGATTTCCTTTTATCTTATATGGGTTATGTTATGATGGCATAATGTTTAAGAATCTCATTTTTATTACACGAGTTATGCTATGATGTATGATTTATGATTTTGTGGCACAAGAAAGAATGATTTCATTATGAGATGGTTGGGACCTATAACTCCCTCCAATGCATTGGGTAAAGATTTATATCTCATGAGATAGACTTGGATGAAACGACAAGTAAATCCGGTTCAGTAATACAGGGATGAAACGAAAAGTAAACCTGGTTCAGTAAGGGACTTTGTCCACTAAGATGGTCTTGGAAGCAATGCCTTGGCTAATATGGAAATCATATCACGTGATTAATGATTTTCCACAATTACATGTTTTATTTCCAAGCAATTTATCATGATGGATGTTCCATTATGATCTATGCCTTACGTAATGCCATGTTTTATGTTATTGCTCAAGATTTCGATGTTTAAACATCATGTTCATGTTTTTATGTTCAAATGTATATGGTTTGTTTTATTTTCTCCATGCTTACCCTTACTAAGATTTTGAGGTCACCCTTTATATGTTTTCTTTTCCCTAGGATTTAAAGAAAGGTTTTATGTAAGAAAACAAAAGTGGAAGATCTTTATGGTAGATGTTGAGGATCTTTCACCACGATTAGAAGATTATATTCTGAGTTTCCAAAGACACTAAACTATTATGGTCCCTATGTGTCTGTTTTTGTTATTTATTAAGTATTCCAAAAAAGTAATATAATTTCCATGTACGTCAAGCTTTGGGCCTCTACAGTTGGTATCAGAGGAAAGGTTTAGTTAACCTTTAGAAACTAGGATGCAAAAACTTTAGTGAGATTCATAGATATATTTCTAAGGTATGTCTAGGGATGTCCCTATGGTTAAGTATAAGTATAGATTATAGTCCTAGAATTATGGTAAGGATCTTATAATTAAACCTAAGATGTTAGATATTGAAGTTACTCCCCCTTTATTATGTTGTTTTCCCTATCATGATTTTTTCCTCTCACACTATTCTTTTTGGGTTTTAGAAAATGGATGGAAATAGGAAGATTCACGATAATGGAGAATATGATGTATAATGGAATGAAATTTTTCATGATAAGAAAATGAAATGGGATTTGGAAGGTGAAACATCATTATTATTCCTAATCCGAAATCTCATAATATGATCAATAATCTCAGCTTTGGTAAGTTTCCTGAATCAACTAATAAGAGAAAGATGGAGTTTCATGATGATCATAGAGGAAAGAAAGTTCAATTTCCCTCATATAAGTCAAGTGGGAAGAGGCATCAAGGGTAATGTTTCAAAGGAACTGGAAGATTCTTTAGGTGTGGAAAAGAAGGACACAAAGCTAGTAATTGTAAAGGAAAAGGTTTAGTTAACACCATGAACAAGGATAATGGTATTTCTAAGACATCAAAAACAGTTAAGTGTTTTAAATGTGGAATGTATGAGCATTATGAAAATCAATTCCCTAAGGGAAAATCTCATAAAGAGAATCAACATGGTCATATGGGTAGTATTTATGTGGATGATGATGAAGAGACTACAAATGATATGTGAGATGAAAGAATTGTTGAAGCTCGGTCAATGGTTTAAGAAGGTAGTGGAATGATTACATGTTTATCAAGAGTAATAACTAGTAGAATTTTTACTTTTTGAGGAGGGAGACCTATAGCGGCCACCATTTGGCGGCCGCTAATGCTATCAACAGCAACCTCCACATGGCGGCTGCTACACAGAATACCTAATTTTACCCATTTCCCCTCCAGAATTCCCCAATTACCCTCCCCAACCCCGCCCCCCGACCTCGGCGACCCCGCCCCCGACGACCCCTCCCTAACCCCGTGACCCTGACCCCGACGACCATCCCTGACCCCGGTGACCCCGCCCCCGGCCACCCCGACCCACAGTGACCCCTGTGACCCCAACTCCTGACAAGCCCTTGCGAGCCCCGGCGACCCCTGGCTACCCCCGGTGACCTGACCCCCAGCGACCCTCGACGACCCCGACCTCGCGCTGCGCCACCTGCAACCCCGGCGACCCCCTGCGCCACCTGCAACCCCGCACTGCGCCACCCACAACCCCGCGCTGCGCCACCCGCAACCCCAACAGCCTGCGCTGCACCTTCGGACTGTCCTGCCCCAACCCCGCGCTGTGCCACCTGCGACCCCGACAGCCTGCGCTGCACCTTCGGATAGTCCTGCCCCCTTCGTCCCCTCTCGGCCCCACTGCATCCCTCTGGTGAGTCCTCACATCCTGCCTCCGTCGGACCCTTCTAGTTCATCGTGCCCCACCGTGTAGAACCCTCCCACGCTTCACCCATCGGTTCCGTCGCATTCGATTCCGACCGTCGAACCTCTGTCACCAAGTCACTGCTCCGTCATGAATCTGCAATCGAGTCGCACCCCGTTACCCATGATCGATTCCTCTACAAGTAATTTTTTTATCCTTCAAATTTAGCTTTGAAGTCATTGGTTTTTAAATTTAATGATATGTGTTTATTTAGAAATTAAATAATATATTTCACTTTTAAATTCTATTAAATAAAGATATGGATAAGAGCTGGATTGATATGCAAGATAGGTTTTCGGATGAATATTTTGAGGGGATTAAGCAATTTATGGATTTCACCAACAGATTTCCAAGCGATATGATTAGTTGTCCATGCAGAAAATGTGCAAATAGATATCTATTCAAACGAGATAGTGTTAGAGAACATTTGGAGGAGATACGAAAGACTTTCATTATTAGTGAAAATTGTAATTATATTCCCAGTTATTGTTTGTAAAAATATTTATAAGTAGTATATGTATAAAAATTTCTTGATTTAACTATAATTTCTTTTAATGTAGGCATGTCACAGGGTGGTCATAGTGGTTCACCTGATGTTGTCGGTATGTATGTTTTCAATTTTTAAAATTAATTGATTGAAATGTTCTATGTATATTTCCCTAACTGTTTCTAATCATTAATTTATATTTTAATTGAATTATGAATTTATGTTTATCAGGATCTAGTGCATCTTCCAGCAGACGCAGGGGTCCTGGTAGAGGGGTTCAATCCTGGAACTCTGAAGCCTGATTGGATGTGTTATTTGATGACACATTTCATCCAGTCGGAGAAGGTGGTATTGTATTGAGTCATCAGTTTGGGCATATGATACGAGACTCACACAGATTTCCTCTGACGACTCGTGAATGGAGTTCTTTCCCCCAGGATACGATGGACATATTATGGTGGGAGGTTCAGGTAAATTCATTGTTTAATTTTTCATGATATTGTTATTATTATTGTCAAATCTACTGACAACTTTTTTTAACAGGATAATTTGACATCCTGTCTAGATGAGTTTCGAGCTGTATGTATATCCAAATTCCGAAAATTATGGAAGGATTAGAAGTCAAGGGTGAAAAGAGATCACTAGACACCATTTGCGGGTGTGCTTGACATTCTACAGCAAGTCCCTCTGGGCATTCTTCCCGAGCATTGGCAGGATTTGGTTGCGTTTTGGTCGAGTGAGGTGGCAATGGTAAGATTTATTAATTTTAATCTATAAATGACTAATTTTTAAAATGTAGGTTAATTAAATTTGTTGAATGTAGACCGAGTCTGCTCGTCATTCACATAATCGGGCGATGCAGGGCACGCCTTCTAGACTTGGCACTCAACATGTGTCACAGCTCAGACATGATGTAAGTTTAAAATTCACAATTCATTCATATTTTAAAAATGTTGTAGTATAACATGGTGAACCCCTTTATTATGGTTACACCAACGCGGCGAGCCGATCGATCAGATGTCCATATGGGTGAGGACTCGTAGGGCGGGTGATCTCGATGTTGATGGTGTTATAGTAAGCAAATTATTTACTAATAAATGTATTTTTATTTTATATAAATTATTCATATTTGTTCATTGATTTATTATATGCTACAGGCTCAGTTTGACGCTCAGTTAGCAGAGTTTCCAGAGGAGAAACACCATAGTACCGTGTGTAGAGATGAAATATTTCACCGTGTCGTGGGGCGTGACGGTCATGGTTATTCTTTGACTTATGGTGGTGGTGTCCCATGACGTGCAGTTGTTAGAGAAGATGTGATTGGTGCATGCAGAGATTCAGGGATGCGCACACAGACTGAGATAGATGTTGCCATACAGGATATGCAGTGCAATATGAATGCGCAGTTTCAGCAGTTGCGTGCAGAGTATGAGAAGAGGTTGTCACAGATGTCATCACATATCGATGAAATGACGACGCAACACGTGACACCACAGGTAAATATTAAAACAAACCATGCTCAGATTGAATTTTATTTATATGTTTAAGATACATAATATTGATATATATTGTAGGCTCTGAATACAGCTAGTGGACATCACAGTGATATTGGTGATCCAGATGAGGATGAACCCCATGAATGAGGTAATTTCATTTGTGTTGATGAATTATCTAGTATTTGTCGATGACATCTTTGTGCACTCCAAAACTGACTTGATCATATCCATATCTTGACATCATCCAGATTACACTTATTGATCATCGAATATATGCCAAACTATATATATGTCACTTTTGTATTGATTAGGTATAGTTAATGGGTCGAATAATCTTAGAGGAAGGTGTTTCAGTGGATGGAGAGAAAGTTAAGGCAGTTGTTTCTTGGGAGAATCCCAAGAACTCTTTCGATATCTATATATTTCTAGGGTTCCTTGGATTCAATGTAATTATTATTCTTGATGTATATAAGGAGACGACACGTCAATCGGACGTGCGGTTTGCACGCAACGGCTCAATATGCACTTTTTAAGTGTTGAGCGCACTTCCGAAATGCATGTGGGGTGGTCCAAACCGGGTTAACGACATCGGATTGGCCTGAAATCGGATGAAAACAATGGTTGAGTGAATTGTGAGGTGGTCGGGCAGATGGCACGCCAATCAGAGGTTCCATGTGCCCGCGATGACCAAGAACGCACTTCTGGTGCCATAAACGGCCAAAACGGGCCTCAAACTATCAACTTCAGAGCGTACGATATCGGATAGACCTAAATTAATACGGGGAACACGGATATTATTATTTTTGACGTGTAAGAGGAGAAGACATGTCAATCAGACATGTGGTTTGCGCACAACGGCTCAATATGCGCTTTTTAAGTGTTGGGCGCGCTTCCGAAATGCGCGTGGGGTGGTCCAAACCGGCCAAACGAAGTCGGATTGGCCTGAAATCGAAATACAACAATGGGTGCATGAATTTTGAAGTGGTCAGGTAGAAGGAATGCCAATTGGAGGTGCTGTGTGCCCGTGCTGACCGAGAACGCAATTCTGGTGCCATAAACGGCCAAAACGGGCCTCAAACTGTCAAATTCAGAGCGTACAACATCAGATTGACCTGAAATCACAGGGGGAACACTGTAATTATTATTCTTCATGTGTTCAAGGAGAAAAAACATCAATCAAACATGTGGTTTGCGTACAACGGCTCAATATAAGCTTTTTAAGTGTTGGGCGCATTTTTGAAACGCGCGTGGGGTGGTCCAAACCGGCTGAATGACGTCGGATTGCCCTGAAATCGGATGAAAACAATGGGTGAGTGAATTGTGAAGTGGTCGAGTAGACGACACACCAGTCGAAGGTGTCGTGTGCCCGCGTTGAGCGAGAACGCAATTATGGTGCCATAAACGGCCAAAATGAGCCTCAAACTGCCAAATTCAGAGCGTACGACATCAGATTAACCTGAAATCATAGGGGGAACACTGTAATTATTATTCTTGACGTGTACAAGGAGATGGAACATCAATCAGATGTGTGGTTTGCGTGCAATGTCTCAATATGTGCTTTTTAAGTGTTGGGCGTGCTTCCGAAACGCGTGTGAGGTGGTCCAAACCGGCCGAACGACGTCGGATTGACATGAAATCGGACGAAAACAACAGGTGAGTGAATTGTGAATTGTTCGGGAAAAAGGAACGCCAATTGGAGATGCTTTGATCCCGCGTTGACCGAGAACACAATTCTGGTGCCATAAAAGGCCAAAACGGGCCTCAAACTGTCAAATTCAGAGCGTACGACATCAGATTGACCTAAAATCATAGGGGGAACACTATAATTGTTATTCTTGACGTGTACAAGTAGACGACATGTGAATCAGACATGCGGTTTGCGTGCAACGGTGCAATATGTGCTTTTTAAGTGTTGGGTGCACTTCCGAAACGCGCGTGGGGTTGTCCAAACCGGCCGAACGACATCGGATTGGCCTGAAATCGGACGACAACAATGGGTGAGTTAATTTTGAAGTGGTCGGGTAGAAGGCATGCCAATCAGAGGTAAAGTGCACCCACGGTGACCGAGAACGCAATTATGGTGCCATAAACGGCCAAAACGGGCCTCAAACTCTCAATTTCAGAGCGTAAAACATCGGATTGACATGAAATCATAGGGGGGACACTATAGTTCTTATTATTTATGTGTATGAGGAGACGACACGTCAATCGGACGTGCGGTTTGCGCGCAATGGCTCAATATGCGCTTTTTAAGTGTTAGGCGCGCTTCTGAAACACGCGTGGGGTGGTCCAAACTAGCCGAACGATGTCGGATTGGCCAGAAATCGGACGAAAATAATGGGTGACTGAATTGTGAAGTGGTCGGGCAGACGGCACGCCAATCATAGGTGCTTTGTGCCCGTGGTGACCGAGAACGCACTTCTTGTGCCATAAATGACCAAAACGGGCCTCAAATAGTCAAATTCAGAGTTTACAACATTGGATTGACCTGAAATTATAGGGGGAACACTATAATTATTATTCTTGATGTGTACGAGGAGACATCACATCAGTCGGACCTGCGGTTTGCGTGCAACGACTCAATATGTGATTTTTAAGTGTTGGGTGCCCTTCCAAAATGCGCGTGGGGTGGTCCAAACCGGCCGAACAACGTCGGATTGTCCTGAAATCGGACGACAACAATGGGTTACTGAATTGTGAAGTGGTCGGGTAGACGGCACGCCAGTCGGAGGTGTCGTGTGCCCGCGCTGACCGAGAACGCAATTCTGGTGCCATAAACGGCTAAAACGGGCCCCAAAATATCAAATTCAGAGCGTACGACATTGGATTGAACTGAAATTACAAGGGGAACACTGTAGTTATTATTCTTGACGTGTAAGAAGAGAATACACATCAATCGGACGTGCAGTTTGCATGCAGCGGCTCAATATGTGCTTTTTAACTGTTAGGCGCGCTTCCAAAACGCGCGTGGGGTGGTCCAAACCGGCCGAACGACGTCAGATTTTCCTGAAATAGGATGACAACAATGGGTGAGTGAATTGTGAAGTGTTCGGGCAGACTACACAACAATCGGAGGTATCGTGTGCCCGCGGTGATCGAGAACGCACTTCTGGTGCCATAAACGGCCAAAACGGGCCTCAAACTGTCAAATTCAGAGCGTGCGACATCATATTGACCTGAAATCATAGGGGGAACACTGTAATTATTATTCTTGACATGTAAGAGGAGACGAAACGTCAATCGGACGTGCGGTTTGCGCGCAACGACTCAATATGTGCTGTTTAAGTGTTGGGTGCACTTCCGAAACGCTCATGGGGTGGTCCAAACCAGCCGAATGACGTTGGATTAGCCTGAAATTGGACGACAACAATGGGTGAGTGAAATGAGAAGTGGTCGGGCAAACGGCATGCCAATCGGAGGTGTTGTGTGCCCGCGCTGATCGAGAACGCAATTCTGGTGCCACAAACGGCCAAAACGGGCCTCGAACTGTCAAATTTAGAGCGTACGACATCAGATTGACCTGAAATCATATAGGTAACATTATAATTATTATTATTGATGTGTACGAGGAGATGGAACAACAATTGGACGTGCGGTTTGCGCACAACGGCTCAATATGCACTTTTTAAGTGTTGGGCCTGCTTCCAAAACGTGCATGGGGTGGTCCAAACCGGCCAAACGGCGTCGGATTGGCCAGAAATAGAACGAAAACAATATTTGAGTGAATTTTGAAGTGGTCGGGCAGACGACACGCCAATCGGAGGTGCCGTGTGCCCGCGCTGACCGAGAATGCACTTCTGGTGCCATAAACGGCCAAAACGGGCCTCAAACTGTCAAATTCAGAGTGTACGACATCAGATTGACCTGAAATCATAGGGGGAACACTATAATAATTATTCTTGATGTGTATGAGGAGACGAAATATCAAACGAACGTACGGTTTGCGTGCAACGGCTCAATATGCGCTTTTTAAGTGTTGGACGTGCTTCCGAAAGGCGCGTGGGGTGGTCCAAACCAGCCGAACGACATCATATTGGCCTGAAATCGGACGAAAACAATGGGTGAGTGAATTGTGAAGTGGTCAGGTAGACGACACACCAATCGGAGGGGCCGTGTGCCCGTGCTGACCGAGAACGCACTTATGGTGCCCTAAACGGCCAAAACGGGCCTCAAACTGTCTAATTCCGAGCGTACGACATCAGATTGACCTGATATCAAAGGATAACACTGTAATTATTATTCTTGATGTGTAGGATGAGATGACACATCAATCGAACGTGCGGTTTGCGCGCAACGGCTCAATATGTGCTTTTTAAGTGTTGGGCGCGCTTTCGAAACGAACGTGGGGTGGTCCAAACTGGCCGAATGATGTCGGATTGGCCTGAAATCGGACGAAAACAATGGGTGAGTAAATTGTGAAGTGTTCGGGCAGACGACATGCCAATCGGAGGTGCCGTGTTCCCGCGATGACTGAGAATGCACTTCTGGTGCCATAAACGGCCAAAACGGGCCTCAAACTGTCAAATTCAGAGCGTACGACATCGGATTGACCTGAAATCATAGGGGGAACACTGTAATTATTATTATTGATGTGTACGAGGAGACGACACGTCAATCAGATGTGTGGTTTGCGTGCAACGGCTCAATATGCGCTTTTTAAGTGTTGGACACACTTCCGAAAGGCTCGTGGGGTGGTCCAAACCGGCCGAACGACGTCGGATTGGCCTGAAATCGGATGAGAACAACGGGTGAGTGAATTTTGAAGTGGTTGGGTAGACGAAATTCCAATAGGAGGTGCTGTGTACCCGCGCTGACCGAGAACGCACTTCTGGTGCCGTAAATGGCCAAAACGGGCCTCAAACTATCAAATTCAGAGCGTACGACATCAGATTGACCTGAAATCACAGGGGAACACTGTAATTATTATTCGTGACGTGTATGAGGATACGACATGCCAATCGGACGTGCGGTTTGAGCGCAACGGCTCAATATGCACTTTTTAAGTGTTGGATGCGCTTCCGAAAGGCACGTAGCGTGGTCCAAACCGGCCGAATGACGTCGGATTGGCCTGAAATCGGACGACAACAATGGGTGAGTTAATTGTGAAGTGTTCAGGCAGACGGCATGCTACTCAGAGGTTTCGTGTGCCCGCACTGACTGAGAACGCACTTCTGGTGCCATAAACGACCAAAACGGGCCTCAAACTGTCAAATTCAGAGTGTACGACATCATATTGACCTGAAATCCCATGGGGAACATTTTAATTAGAACCATAGAATTAGAGATTTTATATTTTTAAAATTATATTCAAAATTATGAATATATTTTGAAAATCGTATAATTTAGATCTGTTATAGTAAGTTTGAATTGAAATATGTTAATTTGTTTCAATTATTTGTTTATAGGTTTTATTTGGAACTAATTTTATTATTAAATTTTGATATGTAGTTATATTTGATGAGGGTTGCAGAGCATGGAAGATGACGATGAGATTTATGTGGTATTCATAGTATTTTTTATATATTTTTTTAAAAAAAATTAAAAGCTATAGAGGCCGCCATTTGGCGGCCGCTATAGGCATGACCAACAGCGGCTGCCATTTAGTGGCCGCTGTAGTCTGTGTTCGGGTCTGCTAATGCGGCCGCCAAACGGCGGCCGCTGTTGGTCATACCTGCTGGCCTTCAGCATCCACCAAATGGTGGTCACTGATAGCAAAAACAACGAACCAAAAGTGGCCGTCATTTGGCAGACACTAGGCGGCCGCTATAGACCTTTAGCGACTGCTGCTAAAAGTCATATTTGTTCTAGTGAATGTTGTATAAGTAATATCATGGTACTATGGAATAAAGAGACATATAAGGATTGTTACACTATTTTATTTCCTTATGTTTTGAAAGTGTATGATGAATGGTACCGGTAACAATGAAAGGTTATTCAGATATTTTTGGAAAGCACCTAACATGTGCATAAAGAAGTGCTAAGGAGATAATAAAATGTTTGATAGTGTCAATGAGTTCATGAATTATATAAGGACAAAGTGATATCATGGTTAGAGTATAAATAATTTTTGAGATTTTGGTATGTGGAAAGAGTTAACTTTTGATAGCATTCATGTTTTCAATAAGGTTCAATGGGTATTAATTTTTCAAGAGAATACATGATTAAGGTATTCACATGATTGGAATGTGATAAACAAGATATATCAGGGATAAATGATGGTATTCACATGCTCGGTAGATGACATATCTAGTAATTTTTTTCTTTATACTATAAGCTTGGACAGAAGTATTTTGGGTAAGCCTAATGATTTGAAATGGATTATGTTAGACACAAGTTACTATTGTTTAAGGCTAGAAATTTTTTTCAATATTATGCATGGAATGTCATAATGATGTAATTTTAGAAAAAGGGAAACCTGTAAGTTGGGTGACATCCCGTCGCGTCGGACAACGTTGCGGGAATCGAACCCACAACCGAAGTGCGACAGGCCTTTTTTCCTACCATTGGCCTACAAGAAGTCCCTGGTTAGTAAAAATTAGTTTTATTTTATTAACCAGTATGATAGTTGAAGTATAAGTCCATTTTTGGAACCATATACGAATAATATCACCATAGATAGACTTATGTATATTTGAAAACTTTTTATAACCTTTTGTTTGAAACAGATGGAATGACTCATCATTATATCACTTGATCTGCTAACATTTTATGAATGACAAATTCAACTTCATTTCTTTAAGATATGAAGTGTAAATTGTTCAAGGCACGAACAATGGTGAGATTATACCAAAACCAAGTAAGTATTTCTTTTGATTCAAAAAGTCTTCAACTTTAGGGAAATGATATTGAAAACAAAAATTTTTTTTTGTCCTAGTATCCTTATATCCAATGAATCAGATGGTACCTTAGATAATCACAAATTTATGGCTTTGTGATTGTTGGTTTTTTCATAGCCATGTCCTCTACCACTCTTCATCAGAACATGATGGTTAGATTTTTCTTCCATATCCATATTTTCACCTATGTTCTCCTATGTCGAAACCCAGTGATTAGTTAATTTGGGTAATTGTAACGTTTCCTACTTTAGTTTTTGAATATATGTTTTGGTATTCCCTATTACGATGTGGGTTTCTATGAAAGAAACTCTCATGTAGTAAACCATTTATAACCCCGACAAATTTCGAGGGCGAAATTCATTTTAAGGGGGGTAGAATGTAACACCCCAGGATTTTATGAAAAATATTCATTCAATTTCATTGATGTCTTGTGTTGTATGCTACACCAAGATTACCTTGTGCTATACGCAAGATCGTATTAGCTTGCAGTATACACAACACTATTCTTGGATCATGTTACACACAATTTTGATAGTAGTTAATCTATGTAACATTGAGTGTGTATATACATATATATATATATATATATTCACTGTATAAATGAAATATGGTTGGATTATATTATACGAAACAACAAAGGAGTCTAGAATCACACGCAACCATGACTTGGCTTGCATTACACGCAATCGTGACCTTCCACGATAGCGTGTGTAGTACGCAATACCGTGTTTCACTAAACAATGATATATGGTTATAATATTATTATGGACTAGCCATTATGAATATTATTAATTAAATTTTGAATTTTATAACATTATTATTCATCTTAAATATTTTATAGAACAAGGTATGAGAACAAAATAAATTTTTCCGGTAAAATAAGTATTTTTAAAAAATGCAGTTTTGCCGCCTTTTGATGACGCACCCACTTTAAATCTAGTTTCTGACATGTTTATAAGTTCAATTTTAAAAAATAAAATTCTTCTTTGGAATCAGGATATAAAAATTTACTTTGGATAAAATTTTCATATTATTCTGATAACTTTCATATTTTGATGAATAGTAAAAACACGCTATATTTTAATTAAAAACAACTTTTTTCATCGCAATAATTTATATGGACAGATTATCTTTTTAATTGGTTTTAAAGTGTAATTAGAATATATTTTTACCTTTTAATCCAATGTTTGTCATTGGAATTAATTTCACTTTGAAATTGGACATAAACAAGTGATGATCTTTTGATAGTTATTGTTTCTTAAAAACATGCTATTTGTTTCGATAACGGGAATTAATTTTAAAATTAATTAATGCCACTTATATGTTTTGAATTTGGAAAAAATAGATATCATTTTTGAATTCGGAGTATCAAATATAGCTTAGGCGGAATTTTTGGTATTTTTCTGAAAAACTTCAATTTTTGATGAATAGTGAAAACACTGAGTTTTTGGTTAAAACCGACTTTATATTTAAATAATAATTTATTTGATATAAATTTATTTTAGGTCAATATAGGTACATAATACTTATATAAGTTCAATTAAATTTATTGGATTCATTTTATAATAATTTTGGATTTATAAAAATTGTATGGAACTTTTCACCGTCTTTTACCCACCGCCTAGGAGCTTTTGCAATTGTTCATAAAACTTAATTTTACCGCTTCTATGAGTTGAATTTCGAAAATCTGAGAGACATGGTTAATATCAAAGAGTAAAATGTGGTTCAATTAGATAAACATAATTTTTTTCTGAATAGTAACTTTTTACTTTTATTTACCACAGTTAAAAGTAAATAGGGTAATTCAAGGTTAAAAGAATATTATAATAATTCAAAATTACCTTAACACTTGTCCAAACCTTATTGGATGAGTAATGGCCAACCATGGGCATCCTTGGGTCGATTTTGGGACCCCATGGAGCCACTAATGAAAGACAATGACACATTAGATTAATTAATTTAATGTAAAGATAAAATTGGCATTAACGAAAATCCTTTAGTAATTAATTTTTATATGGGGATATATAAATTATCTTTTCGACTATAAATATTAATTGGAAAGAAAAAACGATTTCCTACATGTTGGTATTTTTTATAATTTTTTGGCATAAAATAAATTAAATTATTTGACACAAAAATGATACAGTATTTACCTCATTAATAAATGATTTAAATAAATAAGACTGTAATGATTAAAATATTATTCAAAACCTGTCCAATTACTATTGAATTATTTTATTTATAATATGAGTCATCTTATATTCTGCATTAATGTGTTTTGGACCTCTTCAAACTGAAGATAAGTTTATAATAAAATAATGTTTTCACACATTCTTAAAGAGCCCCTCCTCTCCCTTATAAAAGGAGGCCACTTCTATGCAATTTCTCACACCTCTCAAGCCTTTTGTCTCATCCAAACTCTGCCCAAATAAGCTCCCAACATCCCTCTCCTCCCCTATAAGCCTTACATTAGGCAGAAGGCATTTCAAGAAGTCCTTTTGGTTCAAACCAAAGGAAGTTACCCAAATTAAAGGTAATAGTTTCTCTTAAGTTGTTTTCTTTTATTCTACTTCTCCAACCCCTAAACTCTTTTTAATCCTTTGTTTTGTGACAAAACCAGTATCCTCAAAATACTATGATGTTTTCATTAGAATTATTAGAACTACACTTACACACACCTCCATCTAATGGATGAAGAACATAATGTTTCTATGATGGCAAACTAACGCCTCACGAAACGATGATTGTTCGATTTTCTCCTACCGCCTCTCATGGTGGCCATTATGATGGAACTGTATTTATATATGATATATATTATGTTTATGATTTCTTTATTATTCCATACATCCCAATTATATCAAGCCTTTATGGTTTCCATAGTTGGTAAATACGATAATCTCATTTGAGGAAGTGCGGACTACCGCCCCCTCAAACTGATGTGATTCGTTAATGCCTTATGTGGGATGTATAAAGGATGTATTTAATGATATTATATAATATATTATACTGGAATTATAATATACCTATGTATAATTATGTTTTAATTCTATTAAAATAATTAATAGAAATGAAAGTAGCGTTCATGCGTACGTACGGTTTACCGTCTCCATGAACGATGCATTTCATTTATTACCTCCATATGTTATATACTATTATAAATACATGTATATGCTGGATATATAATGGATATATATGATATATAAATCATGATTCACATTATGGAAGTAAGTAAATCAGGATATATGTAATAATAAGATCAAGAACAATAAGTCCAAAGATGTACGATAAATAAGATGATTTTACCCAAAACGTTGCTTTAACATGTGATTTACAAAAGAACGGGTAATATAAAGTCATAAGTGAACCATATATAATATCATAACAATGAATATGATTCTTTAATAAGTCAATGACATTATTTAAATCATTATACAGGAGTTTCAGATACGTATGAAGCATATCAGACCTAAGGTAAGGGAAAATCTCACAATCTCATTTTTATCCGAGATTGTTTGTACTTTGTTATTTACTGGGGTGTATTTTATCATCCACATCCATGTTTCCTCAATATGTAATATTATTTCCATCCTCCTACAATTGTTTAAATCCAATTTTTCCCTTCGAAGAGTTTTTAGTAAAAGATATGAAATGAATCTTTTGTCGTTTTTCGTACGAGGTACTTTTGACTTTTTCGGCCGAAGTACGAGAAGAATGTTTTTTTAACTTATACGAAATGAATGAATTTTTAGAACATTATTTACAAGAAGCTACCTTTACAAGTTTTCAAATTTATTTTTAATCAAATTCTTTTAGTTTAAAATTGTATGACATGTTTAGAAAGAAAAAATGTTTTTGAAGTAGAAATGATATTTTCCTCAAGAATGGAGTTCAAGTGTTTTATCAAAATTAGTTTCCATCTAAGATAAAATAGGGTTCTGTTTCTATCCCTTTTTTTATTACATTGATTTGATTGTTTTATAATGGAATTAATTTTATTATTTCCTTTTATCTTATATGGGTTATGTTATGATGGAATGATGTTTAAGAATCCCATTTTTATTACATGGGTTATGCTATGATGTATGATTTATGATTTTGTGGCACAAGAAAGAACGATTTAATTATGAGATGGGTGGGACATATAACTCCCTCCAATGCATTGGGTAATGATTTATATCTCATGAGATAGACATGGCTGAAATGACAAGTAAATACGGTTCAATAATACAGGGCTGGAACGACAAGTAAACCCAATTCAGTAAGGGACTTTTTCCACTAAGATGGTCTTGGCAGCAATGCCTTGGATACTATGGAAATCATATCATGTGCTTAATGATTTTCCACAATTACATGTTTTATTTCTGAGCTATTTTATCAGGATTGATGTTCCATTATGATCAATTCCTTACGTAATTCCATGTTTTATGCTGTTGCTCAAGATTTCGATGTTTAAACATTATGTTCCTGTTTTTATGTTCAAATGTATATGGTTTGTTTTATTTTCTCCATGCTTACCCTTACTGATCATTTTATCTCACCCTTTATATGTTTTCTTTTCCCCAGGATTTAAAGAAATGTTTTAGGTAAGAAAAAAAAAGTGGAAGATCTTTATGGGAGATGTTGAAGATCTTTCACCAGGATTAGAAGATTATGTTCTGAGTTTCCAAAGACACTAAATTATTACGATCCTTGAGTTTTGGTTTTTGTTATGTATTAAGTATTCCACAAAAGTAATGTAATTTCCATGTATGTCAAGCTTCAGGCCTCTACATATGTTCCCGGAACATGACTGGTAAAAAAATCTATTTTAAAAAGATTATCGAAATGAAAGAGGAAAAGTAACTTTCAGAGATAATGCTCAAGGAGAAATTGTTGGTATAGGTAATATTGTTCTTCTTGGTAAAACATTGATTTCAAATGTTTTGTTTGTAAAGTATTTTAAGCACAACCTCATTTTCATAAGTTGGTTATGTGATGAAGGATACCTTGTGAATTTTAGGAATGATAAGTGCATAGTTCACAAATCCATGGAAGAATTTATTCTCTCAGCCAATAGGCAAGAGAATGTTTACACATTAAACTTAGAAGACCTTATGAGCCAAGACCTACCTTGCCTTAGTGAAATGGAAGATCATTCTTGGGTATGGTATAGATGACTAGGTCACTGTAATCTTAGGAACTTATGTAAACTCTCTAAGAAGAAACTAGTTAAGGATCTACCAGAGCTTAGATTTGATTATTCTAAAGTTTGTGATCCTTGTCAATATGGCAAGCAACATAAATCTAGTTTTAAATCAATCAGCGAAGTCTCAACAATTGATGCATTATAATTAGTGCACATGGATCTTTTTGGTCCAACACAAACTGGAAGCATTGGAGGTAAATACTATGTGTTTGTTCTAGTTGATGATTACACTAGATTTACATGGGTCTATTTTCTAGCAAAGAAGTCTGAATATTTTTATTATTTAAAAAGTTTTATAGCTCAAGTTAAAAATGAGAAAAACCTTCCACTGAAAACTATTAACAGTGATCATGGTGGAGAATTTCAAAATTCTGATTTTGAAACTTTTTGTAGTAGAAAAGGTATTACTCACAAATTTTCAGCACCAAGAACTACTCAAAAAAATGGTGTAGTTGAAAGAAGAAATTTAATTCTTCAAGAGATAACTAGAACCATGTTGAGTGAATATTCTATAGCTAGACATTTCTAGGCTGAAGCTGTAAGTACTACTTATTATACTATAAATCGAGTTTTGATTAGACCTTTTCTTAATAAAACTCCTTATGAGTTATGGAATGGTAGAAAACCTAGACATTCCTACTTCAAGGTTTTTGGTTGCAAGGTATTCATCCTGAATACTAAATACAATATACACAAATTTGCACCAAAATCTGATGAAGGAATTTTCTTAGGCTACTACACAACTGCTAAGGATTATAGAGAATTCAATAAAAACACTTATACTATTGAAGAAACAATGCATGCAAAATTTGATGAATTTGGTCCTTTTGTTTTTAAACCATCCTAACCTACATCCTCGGATGTGTTTTTAAAAACTGATTATCAACCTTTGTTAGAAGATCCTTATGATAAGGAAAATTTTCAAGATTCTTCTGAAACATTTACCTCAGAAGACTTTCTACCCTATGTTGATGAACATGTTTTACAAAACCCAAACCAGGTGTTCCTTAAGAATCATCCCAGTGATAGTATCATTGGTGATGTAAATCAACCTATAAGGACTATAAGTTCCTTGATAAATGAAGTAGAACATCTAGCACTCCTTTCCCAATTAGAACCAAAAAGCACTGATGAAGCTTTAGGTGATGATGGTTGGATTAATGCCATGCAAGTTGAACTAAATGAATTCGAAAGGAATAAAGTCTGGACCTTGGTTAAAAGACCTAAGGAAACTTCTGTTATTGGAGTAAAGCGGGTCTTCAGAAAAAATTGTGATGAAAATGGAGTCATTGTAAGAATTAATGCTAGACTATTTGCTAAAGGCTTTAATCAGCAAGAGGGAATAGACTATGAAGAAACCTATGCTCCAGTAGCTAAAATTGAATCTATTCGTATCTTACTTGCCTTTGCAGCATTCTTCAATTTTAAACTTTTTCAAATGGATGTGAAATGTGCTTTCCTTAATGGTTATGTTCAAGAGGAAGTTTTTTTTGAACAACCTCCTAGATTTGAAGACACAAAATTCCCTGATCATGTTTTTAGACTTAACAAAGTTTTGTATGGCCTTAAACAAGCCCCACGAGCCTGGTATGATAGACTTACATGATTTTTGCTTCAAAATAACTATGTTAAGGGAAATGCAGATCCAACTCTTTTTATAAAGAAGGATAAGAAAAATGTTTTGATTGTTCAAATTTATATTGATGACAACATATTTGGTTCAACTCAACAATCTTTAACTGGCTCCTTTGCAAGTCTAATGAAATCTGAGTTTGAAAAGAGTATGATGGGTGAGTTAACAATTTTCCTTTTTTTCAAATTTCTCAAAGATCAGAAGGAACCTATATATCTCAACATAAGTATATTAAAGATCTTCTTAAAAAGTATGGATATGACAACACTAAGAGTATAAGTACTCCCATCGGTACCTCAAACTCCTTAGATCTTGATGAAGCTAGGAAACCAGTAGATCAAACATCTTTTAGAGGTATGATAGGAAGTCTACTATACGTGATAGCTAGTCATCCAAAATTAATGTTTTTAGTATACTTATGTGCGAGATATCAATCCAATCCTAAGTAATATCACTTAAAGGCAGTGAATAGAATTTTTCACAACTTAAAGGGAACCAGGAATTTAGGATTATTTTATACTTCTAGAAATGATTATGTTTTAAAAAGATTTTCAGATGCTGACTTTTGTGGATGTATAATGGATAGAAAGAGTACATCCAGAACTTGTCATTTCTTAGGAGATTCATTAGTTTCTTGGTCATGCAAGAAGGAACACTCAGTAGCACTCTCCACTGCTGAAGATGAATATGTAGCAGCTGGAAGCTGTTGTGCTCATGTGTTGTGGATGAAACACACACTCACAAACTATGGATTGAGTTTTACAAAGACTCAAATTTTGTGGGATAACACAAGTGTCATTGCCCTTAGTAAAAACCCTACACATCACTCTCGTGTAGAGCACATAGATATTAGGCATCAATTTCTTAGGGATCACACACTTAAAGAAGATATCATTCTTCAGTTTATCAGAACGCAAGATCAACTTGCTGATATTTTCACAAAATAATTACCCTCCGATAAATTTTAATACATTAAATAGAAGTTAGGAATGATAACCATGAGGTAATCCATCTTCATTAACCTCTTTTTGAACAATTCTCATTACAGTAATAAACTCCTTCTCATAGGGGGAGTACATTTTCATGTGAATCAAAATTGTCGTTGTCAGTTTTCTTTTCAAACTTGCGTAACTAAACTTTTTGTAAAAAGTTTTTTAAAAATCTCGAAATGGCACTTCTCAAAATGGAAATTCTCGAAATAGAAATTTTCGGAACTGAAATTCTCATAATGAAAACTTTCGGAATGGAAATTTTCGGAACTAAAATTTTTGTAATGAAAATTTCCAGAACCAAAGTTTTTGTAATGGGTTTTTCGTACCTAGAATTTTTGTAATGGATTTTCTATAATGAGAATTTTCGTAATGGATTTTCCGTAATGAGAATTTTCGTAATGGATTTTCTGTACTGAGAATTTTCTTAATGAACTTTCATAATGAGGATTTTTTGTAATGAGTTTTTCATTTTTAAAGTCTTTTCTTTAAGAAGAATATTACCAATTACGAACAATCTTTCTAGCCAATCTGAAAGGTATGATTTCCTTACATAAATTTTCGTAGTCATTTTTTACTTTCCAGTATTTTCTTATGAATTTTAAAATCATTCGGATTCTAGTTTTCCTTAAATCAGAATGTTTTTCTTAAAAACCTCAAAAGATCGGAGTCAAGTTTTCCTTGTGGGAATATTCTCAACCGTCAGATCAGATCAAAATAATTTTCAACTGTTATATGGTTCTTGGAAGATCAAAGGTCACCTCCATCGCCTATTTAAAGGGGACCCTAAGAGTCGTCCCACATTGGTTTTCAAAGCTTTTGCGTCTCGAAGCCCTGACTCTCTTCTTAAGGACCATTCCGATATTTGTCAAAGGCGTTCCGAATCTTCCAAAACTCTCCACTCCGAATGTCTGTTGAAGCTACCTCTCAAGATATGTCAACTAAAAATCCAATCTCAAAGTGGTTAGTTTTCAGGAAAGGTTAGTGCATCCGTATTTCTACAAGTTTTATTCTCTTATATCCAAGAATATCAGATTGAATGGCTGGGAAGATGTTTTCTTGTCTAAGTCAGAAAAACATGATCCGGTTTTTACAGATTTACTGGTTGAGTTCTATGAGTCGGTTTCCTTTCAGTAGGAAGAGGGTAGAGAGTTATTTTCCTTCAAGTCTTAAGGTAAGAATTAAAAATTATCTTTACACCGAGGTTGCAAGCTTGGTGGGTTTATCCTAGAAAGGGGAAGATGAATTTTTCTCACATAAGCTTCCGGATGAGCAAGGAAGTTTCAACAAGGTGAAGGCATTGAAATTTCTTGGACTCAAAGATACCAAGACTACTAAGATTTCTCATCTCACTTCAAATAATCGGATTCTGCAGTTGTGGGTACAAGGATTTCTCGTACGAAGAAGGGGTGACAAGGATAATCTGAAGAAGAGTGACATATATGTCTTAGATTTCCTGGTAAATCTAAGGAAGATAAATTTGATGAGGCATATCTTGATTATGATTAAGAATATAAAAGAAGGGAACTTTAGAGCTCAAATAATTATGTACCATGCCTTACTATAAAAGCTGATAGTTCGGTACATAGATTCTTTCAAAGTTTCTTGTAAGTCTAAAGTTCGGAATTGTAAGCTTATGCTCGTCAGTAATAATACTTTGAAAAGGATGAAGATGGGTTTTTTCTGCTGAATCTAGAGAATTCTATCCTTTACTAGAGGGAGAGGCTGAGGCCATTCTGAAAAATGTCGAGAAGGCTGAACGAGTAAAGAAAGTCACTAAGAAGAGGAAGATTAAGGAAGTGGTTAGTGATGACAAAACCCCCAAATCTAAGGAAACTCAATCCGCACCTCCCAATCTAAAGAAATAGAAAGCTTATACAGATGAAGTGGCAGCCAAGTGGAGGGAAGACAAAAGAACAGAAAATAAGGAGATCCACAGTTCGGATTGGACCCGGCTGAGGCTAAGGCCTTAAGTGAAAAAGCTGCGGATGTGTTAGAAAAAGAAGCTAAAGAAAAGAAGTTGAAGAAAAAGAAGTCTAAAGATGAGCTTGTATAATATCTGTTAAGAGACACTGAAATAGCCTATGAAAAGATTCCCATCCCGGAAACCATCAATGTCCAACCATCTTTACCAGAGACTCCAGGTAAGAACTATGTCACTCCGAAAATCCAAGGGTAAAGAAGTAGTTGAAGAAGTAGAAAAACAAGCTGGTGAAGAAGTAGAAGAAGATGTTGTTGAAGAAGAAGAATAATAATAAGAAGGAAGTGATGATCTGGATGAATTTATCAAAAAAGTAGAAGAGTATAAAGAAAAAGCTGAATCCGCAAAATTACCCACTCCGGAAAAGGCAGTTGAGAAATAAAGTTGGAAGGATGATGAAAATAAAGAGGAAGAGAAGGAAAATGTTCTGTATGATGAGGATGAATCTTGTAAAAAGTATTTTCTTGAATAAGGGACAGAAAAGGAGAAAACAGATGAAGATCTGATTTTTCAATTATCAGAAAGTGAGGAAGAGTCTCCAGATGAACAACCCATTCTAAAAGCTGATGAGGGGAAGCAAGTTATGATAGATACTCTAACAAAAGAGATTTTCAGGAAGAAGGTGGTTGGTGGTTCTTCTAAAAGGAAACTGGTGAAATTTAAAGAAGAAAAATTCCAAGCAAATTATCAGATTCAGATTCATCAGCACATGGTCACAATTTTGTGGTTGCATCTCTGAAGAAGTTGGTGGACACCATTCTGACTTTTCCAACTATAGATTATAGATGCCAGATGCTGCAACATAGTATGAATCAGAAATCAGAATCCTTATCCATGGTCCTGGATAAGTGTGTGATGATTGAAGCTGACCATAGAAGTTTTATTATCAATTATGATGTACACATGAAGTCTTGTAGCAAAATAACTTTGTGGTCTAAGAAAGTTGAAGAAGATATGACTGACTATGATAATTTTCAAGATGAGGTGAATGATTCCTTTGACACCGAGGATAACAAGATCAAGAATCCTCAGGACGAGCTGATCATTGAGACAAGTTCTCAGAGTCCACAAGTGAAGGAACTTAATGATAAGC
Source organism: Viscum album (assembly GCA_963277665.1). NCBI lineage: Eukaryota > Viridiplantae > Streptophyta > Magnoliopsida > Santalales > Viscaceae > Viscum > Viscum album. The sequence goes on along the minus strand of OY728156.1, from coordinate 1,422,061,614 downwards.
CTAACTCTCTTGCTCAAAATTTTATAAGTGATAGAAATCTCTTGATTGAGCTTGAGAAAATACTTGTAAAGCAAGATGAGCTAGTGAAGATGCGGGAAGAGGCCATAAAGGCTCAAGAAAAAGATTTGAAAGCCCAAGAAGAAAGGATAAAAGCCTTGGAGAGGCAAGCTGAAGAAGACCAAAGAGATTTGAATAAGCTCAAAACTTTGTTGATGAAGCTGATCCCAAAGGAAAAGGAAGACAAATGAACTCACTCTGATCTTTTGTTGTATTTATTTTTCTTTGTAAAAATTTTACTCAACTCTAATAGAAAATTTGGTTGGTTGTATCTTGTTATATACTAATGTTTCAGGTACCATATTTTCTTTTCCATTCCCTTCAATTCATTTTGAAAATCACAAAGGGGGAGAATGAAAAAGAACTACTCAAAAGTGGAGAAAGAAAAATTTAAAATGGAGAAAGAAAAATTTCTAAGTGAAATTTCTTTAAAGTAAGGGGGAGTTCCTCATTACGAATTTTTTCATTCCCATGATAATGAAAACTCCACTCTGGAAATTTAGAATATAATCCTTAGAGTTTCAATGCCTAAGGGGGAGTTAGTTGTATTCACTATCATCCATGAACAAAGGGATTTAAGTTGTAATTTCAAAGTTTAACGAAATTTTTCGAAGTCCTTATGTTCTTTTTCGTAAGGATGTTTGTGCTTTCCAAAAAGGGGGATATTATTGAGTCAATAAGGTTTTCCTTATGACTTTTCCATTCCTTCTTGTTTTGAAAATCACAAACACCTTATACTTACGAAAAACTATATTTTACTTCTATAAGAAAAATTTTCTTTCTTAAGGAAATTTACCCTAACCAAGTTTTTCTCATACATATCAATATTTTTCTTAAGTATAAAAATCAGATTCATACCTAAATCCTCATAATCATATAATGCTTATAAATGAAGCATTCTGTTTTTAGGATCCGAATTCTGGATATGAATTGTAATGAAGTTCCACTCCGAATTCTGGATATGAACTGTAATCAAGTTCCATTCCGAATTCTGGATATGAACTATATTGAAGTTCCACTCCAAATTCTGGATATGAACTCTGATAAAGTTCCATTCCAAATTATGGATATGAATTCTCATAAAGTTCCATTCCGAATTCCGGATACGAACTCTCATAAAGTTCCATTCCGAATTCTGGATACAAACTCTCATATAGTTCCACTCCGAATTATGGAATCCAAAATTTTACTAGTTTGACTCCAAAATTCTATGAGTTCGACTCTAACATTTTATAAGTTGGACTCCAAAGTTTTATAAGTTCAACTCCAAACTTTTATAAGTTCGACTCCGAAGTTTTATAAGTTAGACTCCGAACTTTTATAAGTTTGACTCCAAAATTATATAAGTTCAACTCCAAACTTTATAAGTTCATATTCTGAACTCTGGTGAAACCAGACTCCAAATTTCCTTAGAAACTCAGACTCTAGATTCCCACAGAATTTGGATTCCGAATTCCTATAAAACAGAACCTGAATATCCTTTTTATTATAGACTCTAAATTCCATTTTGGTTAGACTCCGAACATTTATTTAGTTACCCTTTAAAGTTTAGTTTTACTTATTATTACATATTCTCTATTAAAAAATGATGTCATGCATTTAGTTATACATGTTTTGTTATAAAACGATGTCATCCATTATGTTTCAAACTGACCGTTGGTTGAGTTACATGTGTACAGGTCCTTCTAAAATCTAAGGAAAACATGACTGTTGAAGGAGGAATCCGACCGTTGTAAATTTTCCTATAAATATGAGCTCATTTGAACTAGCTCAGTACTGAACTTCAACAACTTGACAACTTGTGCTTGCATGCTGTTGAAGTGATTTCTAGAGAGAGAGGCTCCTATTAACTCTCAAGATTCGTGCAGAAATTTTGAACTACTTGTTTAAACTTTGACTTGTGCATATTTCTTTGTGCGACTCCGAATGTTGGTGATTACATTCAAGGGATTCCGGGGATAGGAAGACAGAGGTGTCGACTTCCTTGAAGTTCGAGGGATTCCTTTCAAAGGAAGACGGAGGTTACAACTACCTTGAAGCTCAGGGCTTGCGGGGATAGCAAGACATAGACTCTAATCTTCATATCGAGGGCTTACCCTGGTGTGGGTAAGACATACTTGCTTGAAAGTATAAATCAAAGGACCTTTATCCAAGGTTGTTGGATACCCTTCTCTTTGGGTTAAAAGAGTTAATGTTTATTACTTGTAGTTGTACTACTTGTTTTTCCACTACATATTGTATTGTAAGGAAAGTATAATCTTCTTATATTTCCTTACACTTGTACTCTGATTCATTTAGATTCTATACGCTTTAATATATACTCTCATATTGTAATCTTTGGTTAAGTTTCAATTTCCGGATTCATATTTTCGGAACCTATTTTCGAAATCTCTTTCCAGATTTAAGCAAGTGCATAGAACTAGAGGTTTTTAACTTCATACCTTGTTCCAATTCTCTAATTGGTGTTAGAGGTGTTATGAATTTGCTTAGTTTAACTTTGTTAAACTTAGATCTTTCCTTGTTTAAGGAAAATTTTAAATTATACAATTCACCCCCCTCTTGTTAATTGAGCATCTACATCATTATTTCGATCCTAAAAACCACGAATTTTATAATAAAAAATTATTTTATAAAGACAATAGTGGATTAAAATATTAGATATAGTTCACTTGAAATAGGGTAAGAATTCGGAAAGTTCCCTTAAAACAAGTTTTTTTATCGAGAAGTATTGAGGAGGGAATCACTTAAAAACATGTATATCCATGAAAGGAAATGATGAATGGGTATTGATAAATTAATTTTGTACATGTACAAAACATTTATAATATGAACATAAAAAGATATGACAACTTCATTTTGGTAAAAGTATGTTAAAAAAATCCGAAGGAACACATGAGGTTCGGGTAAAATCCCTTACAGATTATCGACATGGTATTGGGTGTACTTAAGAGGGATTAATGAGAGATACATGGGTTCCTAATCACTTATAAATCACAAGGGAATTATTAGGGAGGTTCTAAATCATACCCCATCATTAGTTATTATACATAAAAGGGAATAACAAAGAGGACATTCTTGAATAAAAGAGAAATAGAGAGGATCCTTTACCTTAGGTCCAATGGTGTTCTACACTTGATATTAATGACATGAATAATAAAATTAGGTTAATTAATTAATAATTAAATAACCTCTTATATATTAATTTTTTTTATTATAACATTTTTATGTTCATTAATTTCCTTTTTGATGGGTTATGTGGTTCAATTTTATTGTTCAGGTCTATTTTCTTCCTCAGTTTTAATGATTGGTTCACTTATATTCTTATTCGGATACACATGTATGACGAAAGTGGTCGTCCAAAATTGAAATTATATGAAATTAGTAAAAATACAGAATTTTAAATGGTTATAAATTTAATTTAGTTATTTGAAGTGAAGTTGAATCATTATATAAAACATTAAGGATAGATGCTCGGATTAACATGGCAAGTTTTCTCACAATTAACTTGTTTTGTATTATTATTTTATATAAATAATTTATAAGTATTATAAAACATTAAATAACATAAAATAAATATATTATTATCTGGTTATACCATTAAAATTGTTTCATGGCCATTCTAGAATTTGGCAATGCAAAGTGAAAACCTGTCATCCTTGAATGTGATAAATCAACACATCTCAGACTGTGTTTTCATTTATAGTATAAAATGAGGGGGAGGGAGAGATTAGGAAAAATATCCCATTAGAATAATATAATTATATTACATCTATTTTACTTTATTTATCATATTATTTATGTGAAGGGAGGTAAGGAAAGAAAAAAAAAGAAAATAAAATAATTTGAATGAAAATAAAAGAATTTGAAAGAGGAATTTACCTCTTCAATTTATCTCCTTTGAGAGACTATTTTGGGAAGAGGTTTTGGTATTTTGAAGAGACTAATGGCTATTGGATGGGTGGGGGGGAGCTTGGGGAGATATTTGGTAATAATTTAGGCAAGGAACAAGTCTTGAGAGGAGTGAAGAGAATAGTGAAGGAGGGATGGTATTTATAGTGGTAGAGTAGAGAGTTTTCATATTATTTAATTACTTAGTTTATTAATTTCCCTCATGAACAAAAACTAGTGATGATTCCATGACCAAAAATAGTAATAAGTGCATGTGAGTTAAAAAAAATTGGTCATACACCAACAAAAAAATCCCAAAAAATCCACCCTAAGCATTTTTCAATGTGTAGAATAAAAAAATGAACTCCAATTTTGAAAATTAATTTTCTAAAAATGATTAATTTAATTTTTATTTAAAATCATAATTTACTTGAAAATTACAAATTTTAAAACTATAATTGATTTTATAATGTTTTCAAAAATTACATAAGGTCTTATAAAATTATCTGAAAACCTGAAGACATAAAATCGTTAATTTATGAACACATATTAGGAAAATAGATTTTCTTTTAAATTAATTAATTAATTTTAAAAAAAAAATTATGACTCAAAAAAATTCCAATACTTTTACTATAGTCATATTATCACTTATAAGATGCCTAAATTTTATTTTCACATTCATGGATGAGTTTACTATTATTTGGGATGATTTATTATTCATAAGGGTCATATTACTATTCATAATTGTATGTTACTATTTATAAGGGTAGGTTACTATTCAACAAAAATTATATTTGTTCCAACAAACCCCAAAAAAACCCTAAAGGAAACCTTGTATGTCAGATTTTTAAAATTCAAATCACTGAAGTGACAATATTATGTTTAAGGGTCACATAGTACTTATTAGTTCATTGTGTTTTGATTTCATATAATTATATGAAATATTTATAAGAAGGTAATATCCATTGATAAGACATTGGGTCGTTACATTATTCCCCCCTTATGAAATTTTGTCCTTAAAATTTTGTTTTACATTCTATGCCATAAAAAGGTGCATGTACTTTTACTTCATTTTCTCATCCTATTCCCATGTTGCCTGTTCATACTTTTGGTTCTGCCATAGTACTTTGACCAGGTGAGTAGTCTTGTTATATAGAACTTTATCTCTACGATCCAAGATCTTCAATTGTCGCTCTACGTAAGAAAGATCATCTGCCAACTGTACCACCTATGAAGAGAGTACATGTGAAAGATCTGGTATGTACTTCTTTAAGAGGGATACATGGAAGACATCATGTACATTGGCCATGGCAGGAGGAAGAGTTAGTCTATTAGGCACAACCCCAATACGATCAAGAATCTCCAAGGGGCCGATGTACATGGGACATAGCTTCACTTTCTTCCCAAATCTCATTACCTTCTTCCATGGAGATATAAAGAGAAATACCATGTCTCCAACTTTGAACTCAAGGTCTCATTGATGATTGTATGGATAACTCTTTTATCGACTTTGGACTTCCTTGATGTGATGTGGAATTGTTTTCACCATCTCCACCATTTATTTGACCATTTCAAGTCCTAGCAGTTTACGCTCACCAACTTTATCCCAACATGCCTGTGTTATGTACATTTTCCCATAAAGGGATTTATATGGTTCCATTCGGATTTTCGAGTAGAAATTGTTATTGTAGGAGAATTCAACCAGTGGAATATTTTGGTCCCATCCTCCTTTGAAGTCTATAGAAAATTCTCTCAACATATCTTCTAGTTTCTGAATAGTTTTATCAGATTGGCCATCCGTTTGAGGATGATAAGCCATAATGAAGTTCAGTTCATTGCTTAGAGCATGTTGCAGACATTTCCAGAACTTCAAGGTGAATCTAAAATATCTATATGATACAATAGATAGTGGTACTCCATGTAGCTTTTCCACTAATTTGATATATATATATGTGAAAGTTGATCCAATGAGAAGTCCTCTTAAATTGTGATAAAGTGAGTTGTCTTCCTAAGACGATACACAATGACCCATATAACATTGTTTTCTCTCTATGTACTTGGAAGTCTAGTGACAAAGTCAATGGAGATTTTATCCCACTTCAATGGAGGATTCATGAAGGATTATGGTGATATTTGGAGATGAATGGAAGCAATTCTAGAGAAGGCAGATTGGACACCAACCGACTGATGAGAGTGTGGGACCCACATTACAAACCCAATGAAGCCCAAATTTCGTGGGACTCTAGAGGACATATATAGGAACAAATAATTATTCAGGAGGCAGTGCTTATTTGGCTTCCATTGTGGTTATTTAGTAGGCCCAAATTAGAAATAAAATTATGGGCCAGATTCAGCGGCACAGAAAAACAGCCTACTAATATAATCATATCTCTGAATCCACAACTCCAAATGGGCTCAAACTTTACAAGAGGTTAGGAGAAATCCTGGGAAACATTTTTTAGTCTATGGAACACTATAATTCAGCTATCTAGATGGTCTTCCAAGTGTGTCTGTTCAGAAGATGAAAGATGGATGCCACCTCGGGTCAAAGGTGGAAAATTCAACTCTCCCTCAACTTTCCACCCACCTATGGCATTCTGAAATTAATTGAGGATACTTGGACTATTTAAGGATATACCCAAGGCTTCAAAAATTCCTATTTAAGGTATTGGTGGTGGAGGATTGGATCATCTTTGAGCTTTGTTTCGTTTTAATGTTATGCTGCCAATTTGATGTTGTAATCACATTCCTTCAATTGTATGTTCCTTGAATTACCTTAGTTTCTTTATAAAAGTTCTTCATATTCTATTTTTATATTCTTCTTCATATAACTTTGATACCATTTCCTCAAGGTGTGAACTTGTTCATACCAAATCTTGTGAGATTATCACACAATGGTTGAGTGATTGTTTTTTATTGTTTTTTTACTTCTCCAATTCCTCCCTCATGAGTCTACTTTCCTCTTCCATTTAAACCATGGGATAAATGGAGGGATAAAAAACTTATGGGTTGATCCAAGGGAGCATCAAGGGGATGTATTGGATGTTATTTCTCACTCCATTAATGGATAATAAATTCTTTTGAATGAGATTTTTATTTGATGAATTTAAAACCTCTTCATCCTTATTGAATTTAAAGTCGCACATTTCAAGTGCTAATAAGAACCTTTACCTTGGAGTGCTCAAAACTTTGATCCTTAAAGTGTATAGGTGATTATTATTAGGGTGTGTAGGTATTAAACCAGTAAGTGATGATTTTGTTTGATCTGTTTAAATGAACCCATATCAAATATAAGAAATTGAAATATTTTTTACTAGAAAAAGAATGCATCCGATCCACCCCTTGTAATAACCTAGGATCAACCCTTCTCATAATTTGAATTCACTTAAGAATTTTAGAATTAACTTAAATCCATATAAAATCAACCCAAATTTGTACACTTAATAGCAAAAAATACTCCATAGAATTTACGTGTCCATAGCTTACTTCTTAGGTCTCTGAGGATTCGATAACCCAAGCTAAACTACAAAGACTGTTCTACCTTCTACTCTTGGGTAAATTTGAGCGTGAATCAAATTTTGGAACCATTTATGGGGACCCAAGTAATTCATCTAAACACCCATTATATTCTCCCCCATTTCTTATTTTCTCATCCAAATTATCTTATCTTGTCCCTTTCTCATTTTTTTTCTTTTGGTGCATGTCCACCTACACCCACGATCAATCAACCCGTCTAGTTTGGGTGGATAGTCCTGGGGTTGGGTAGTCAAGTAAACAAAGGGAACTCTTTCCATTAGATACTAATATTCCTAATACTCCAGAGTCAAAAATTAACCCTATTTCAAAGGAAATACTTCAAAGAAACCGACTCATAAACCCGGGTGGGAACCAAAATGGAAACCCAAACGAGGAAGGCCCAAACTTGGGGAATAAAATTAATCAAAACATGAATGACTACCTCAAAACTTCCTAGACCAATGCCCCATAATTCATTAGACACAATTCACTAGGATATTAAAACTACATATTTAAACCCCATGTCCTAAAAAACCTTCCCACATTCCATGGGATGGAGTCTGAGATTCTCTACCTTCACATTAAGGAGTTCATTGACATTGTAGAAACCATGTGTCCCCCACATCAACTAGAATCATCTAAGATGAGGATATTTCTTTTTTATTTTAAGGATCGAGCTAAAAATTGGTTAAAATATTTGAGACCATCATCCATCAACTCTTGGGACCAACTACAAAGATAATTATACAAAAAATACTTTCCCCACCACAAAACAATTGCACTTAAAAAGAGCGTCCAAAACTTTTTTGAAAGAGAGAGAGAGTCATTATATGAAACATGGGAGAGGTTCAGGGACACTCTAAAAAGGGTTCCACATCATGGTTTTTCTATTCCAGAACAAGTGAGAATTTTCTATGAAGGTTTGGGTCTGAGGAACAATCAATTCATTGACATGATGTGTAATGGAACCATTAAAAACAAAGCCCCAAATGATGCTTACGAGTATCTAGAAATCCTTTCTGAACAAAACCAAACACGGGGAACTTAACCTTATCCTGAAAAGACATAAAGAACTACTATAATTAATACAATTAGATAAGAGGAAAGATTTAGGGCTAAACTCACAACACTCTCTAGGAAGGTTTAAAAGATAGACCTTAGTAAAGTCCATGAAATCCAAACTGTAGGCCCTGTTTGCACAATTTGTGACAAACATGACCATAAGATAGACAACTTCCCAACCATTCCATCCATCAAGGATGTTATTTTAGGAGGACCCCCAAAAGAAGTAAATTATTTGAACTTTCAAAATCCTCAATACCAAAACAACTTCAACCCAAGGTATAATGACCACCCAGGCTTCCGTTGGAAAGATAACCAAAAACCTAGCCAACCAAATGGACAAAATCCTTACCCCTATTAGAAATACCAAAACCATAACCAGCTCCAAACCCAACATATCCAATACCAACAGCCACGAGTCCATTTTAAACAAACCATCCCACCTCCAAAATATCCTCTCAGGATAAACCAATCTTCTCAAGCACCAACCCAAATTGTTCCACCAAGCCTACTAGAACAACTGTGCAAACAAATGGAAAGGATGAACTCGGAAGTCACTTCCCTTAAACAAGAAATTCAAACCATCAAAACTGGAAAATCACCCATGCCTACTCAGGCGATGCCATCCTCAACTTCAAGGGGAGAGTCAAGTTGTACTCAAACAACTCATGAACAACTGAAGGATGTGACTGTTTTAAGAAGTGTAAAATTAATTGAGAAACCTGAAAAACTAATTCAGAACCCACCTGAAGATTCAAACTTGGATGAAAATTCAAATGAACCAAATGATCAAACTGAAAAACACGATAAAATTGTCAAAGAAACAACTCTTCAACAAACAAACCCACAACCTGCACCATTTCCTCAATGCATGAGGGGGAAAATCAAGCCTGAATTGAGTGAAAAATTGAGGGAAATCTTCTCACAAGTCAAGTTGAACATTACCCTTCTCGATGCAATCCAAACTATACCTGCCTACTCTAGGTAACTTAGGGACTTACCTACTTTTAAAAGAAAATTTTTCCATAAAAACCAAGTCCTTTTGGCTACTAATTTGAGTACAACCATTCAAGGGACCATTCCTCCTAAGTTAAAAGACCCGGGTTTCCCTTACATCAATGTTGAACTAGGAGAGAGAAAATTTTTCAAGGCCTTGTGTGAACTAGGTGCTAGTGTCAATCTCATTCCCTATACTATGTACTTCCAGTTAGGCCTAGAAGAACTCCAACCCACATCTGTCACACTTCAACTTTCTGGTCATAGCATTAGGGTTCCAAAGGGTATTTTAAAGGATGTTCTGGTAAAGGTTGAAAACTTCATCCACCCTACTGACTTCATTTTCCTTGAAAACCATCCAAAATTAGGAAATAAGGAACACACCCCAATTATCCTTGGTCGCCCCTTCCTTGCAACAATCAACTCTGTTATTCGAGTTCGAAATGAGAACATGACCATCACCTTTGGGAACATGAGTCTAGACTTGAACATCTATAATGCAAGCTCACAAATTGGGGATGATGAGGACATTCGTGAAGTAAACATGATGGGATGCATTGATAATGAATCCATAGAACATCAAGGAATATTTGATGGATGTTTAAGTCAGGATAAGATTGATTTCCTTTGTTCACATGAAGGAATTCTATCTCCTTGGATTGAATCATTTTAAAATTACTCTTATGATGAAGTCTTAGGTCCAACAATTAGTGAAACCATTCAAGAAACCAATTTCATAGAGATAAGTCAAAATTCCTTCCCTAAAAATGATCAAGCTAATCTAATAGCTGAAAATTTTGTATGTCGGGAATCAATCCTATCTAAAACTCTAGGAAACAAAATTGATATTGATCCAATGTCCCAATATTCTGCTGAAATTCCGAACCAACCTGATCTTGAATTGAAGGAACTTCCCACTACACTCAAGTATGCATTACTAGGGGACAATCAAACAAATCCTATTGTCATTTCTTCTTCTCTTGAAGCCAATCATAAGAGGATGCTTCTAGATGTCCTTAAAAAACATAAGAAATCCATTGGTTGGACCCTGTATGATATTCATGGGATTAACCCACTTATCAGGACTCATAGGATTGTTCTAGAATCTGATTCATAGCCATGTCGTCAACCTCAACGGTGACTCAATCCTAATCTCATGGAGGTAGTAAGGAAGAAACATCTGAAATTGTTAAATGATGGTATCATATATCCCATAGCTGAGAGTGAGTGGGTTAGCACAATCCAAGTGGTTCCCAATAAGGAAGGAATCGCAGTGATAAAAAATAAGGATGGGGAGATTCCTCCAACTAGGGAAAGTAGTGGATGGAGGGTCTTCATTGACTATAGGATGCTAAACTCATTCACCGAGAAGGACCATTTACCCTTACCATTCATTTACCAAGTCCTTGAGAGAGTGGCATGTCATGACTTCTACTGTTTCTTAGATGGGTACTCGGGGTGTAAACAAATTGAGGTCTCCCTAGAGGATCAAGGGAAGACTAAATTCACATGTACATTTGGCACATTTGCTTTCAAATGCATGCCCTTCGGGTTATGCAAAGCCCCTGGAACCTTCCTGTGGTGCATGATGGGAATATTCTCAGACATGGTAGGGGATTTTCTAGAGGTCTTCATGGTTGACTTCTCTGTGTTTGGGGATACATTTGAGGGATGTCTGGGGAATGTAGAGAGAGTCTTGTCAAGATATGAAGAAAAGAATCTAGTTCTAAACATGGAAAAATGCCATTTCATGGTTAAAGAGGGACTAGGTCTAGGCTATCTAGTCTCAGGTAGGGGGATTGAAGTTGATAAAGCCAAGGTTTACATCATTCGTCACCTTTCATCACCCAAAACTGTCAAGTAAGTGAGGTATTTCTTAGGAAATGCTTGTTTCTATATAATATTCATCAAGGAATTTAGTTCAATCTCCCATCCCTTTTGTGCTCTGCTAGTAAAGGATGCTCCATTTTTTTGGACAGAAAGCTGTGAGGGTTCATTCTAAACCCTCAAATCCTCTCTCACCTCTCCTGTCATTATGAAATCTCCAAATTGGAACCTTCCTTTTGAACTTATGTGTGATTCCAGTGCCTTTGTTGTTGGAGCTGTGTTAGGACAACATTGTGATAAAACTCCTTATGTGATTTCTTATGCTAGAAAATCCTTAAATGATTCCCAAATCAACTACACCACCACTGAAAAGGAGTGACTTTCTATTGTGTTTTCCTTAGAGAATATTAGGTCCTAACTCTTAGGATCCCCCATCACTGTGTTCATAGACCATTGTTCACTAAAATACCTCTTCCAAAAACAAGATTATAAGGCTTGAATGATTAGGTGGGTCCTTCTCTTACAAGAATTTTACCTCACAATCAAGGATAAAAAGGGTGTTGAAAATTTTGTAGCTGATAACCTCTCTATAATGGAATTCAAAGACAACTCAAATCGCATTTCTGTGTCTGATTCATTCCTTGATGAACATCTATACTCTGTGAGTGGCTGCCCTTGGTATGCCGACATAGCCAATTTCTTAGTTACAGGAGTCATCCCAAAATTCTTAGGGACTCAAGTTCGAAGGAAATTTATTTCTGATGTTAGGAACTATGTGTTTAATGATCCATACATCTCTAAGTTCTGCCTTGACCAAGTCATTAGGCAGTGTGTCCCAGAATTTTAACAAGAGTCCATCCTTAAATTCCTTCATAGTGAGGCATGTGGAGGTCACTTTTCCTCTACGATAACATCTTCTAAGATTCTTCAGTGTGGTCTCCTCTGGCCCACTCTCTCAAGGGACTCCTACACATTTTGCAAAGCTGTCCTAGGTGTCCAAAAGTAGGGTCCATCTCAAAAAAAATCAAATTCCACTGACTCCCATCTTAGTGATTGAAATCTTTCACTGTTGGGGAATCGATTTCATGGGTCCTTTCCCAAACTCTAGGGGATACCTCTACATTCTCTTAGCTATTGATTATATCTCAAAATGGGTTGAAAGAATTCCCCTAAAATCCAATGATCATCAAACTATGATTAGATTCCTAAAAGAAAATATATTCTCTAGATTTGGAATTCCTAGATCTATCATTAGTGATCATGGAACTCATTTTTGCAATCGTCCATTCTCATCACTCATAGAAAAGTATGGAATTTCCCACAAATTGTCCACTTCTTACCACCCACAGTCCAATGGTCAAGCTAAGTTAGCCAATCAAGAAATCAAACAAATTCTTGAGAAAAATGTCAATCCTTCTAGGAAATATTGGTCCGAGAAACTCTTGGATGCTCTTTGGGCATATCATACAACATACAAAACCATCATAGGAATGTCACCATATAGGTTGGTTTATAGAAAAACATTCCATTTACCTTTTGAAATTGAGCATAAGGGATTTTGGGCAATTAAGAAAATAGATTATGACCTCTCATTGGCTGGAACAAAAAGGAAATTAGATCTCGATGAACTGGAGGAACAAATGATCATGGCGTATGAAAATTCAAGGATCAATAATGCTATAGTTCAAGACTACCAATCTAGGAATATCAATTTCAAATATTTTAAACTGGGGAAATTTGTGCTTTTGTATAGTTCAAAACCTAATTTACACCTGACAATGTTAAGGTCTAGATGATCAGGTCCATACATAGTGTATAAGGTGTACCCCCATGGGGCTGTAGAAATTCAAGATCCCACCAATGGTCAAATCATTAAAGTTAATGGTCATAGATTCAAACCATTCATTTAACCATTCCAAAAACATGATGTTGATGAATAATTGTGTGAGCCCACCTTAGATAATGAAAATAATTAATCAATTAGGGGTCCAAGTAGAGCTAATGACGTTAAACAAAGTGCTGCATGGAAGATAACCCATGATTTTCAAGTTGCCTATCATTTTGTTGTTTTAATAAACATTATATTTTAAATAGGATTAATTAATCAGTTTTATATTTAATAAAAAAATAGACCATTGACATGTTCTTCTATTATGAGTATGGATGGGTATGAAAGGGGAGTGCCATATTCATCTGTGTCACATGGTGAGATCCTTGAGTAATACCTTACCCAGAAATTTAAAAATAAGATAATGTATCATCAGTTTATTTTATTTTATTTTTATGTGTTTGTAGGTTAAAATAAAAATACAAAAAGAAAATAAATAAAAATATAATAATAAAAAAGGCCACATCATAGGTCATTGGAAAAATCTCGTCATAACCGGCGAAGCCGCGGGGATTTGAACCTGGGACCGAAGGGAGATAGGGGCGCACGCTTACCACTAACCTATGGCTTTTTGTGCTTCCTTATTCTATAATTTTTATATATACTTATATTTTACCTTCATTATTATATAAATAAATAAATAAATATATATATATATATATTTGTTTTTTTGTTTTTTCTTTTTTTTGTCCTTTTTCTACTAGGGAACTCTTTAAGTGACATGGATATCAAAGGACTAAATTAGAGCAACAAGAACATCAACTTCAACCACCAGGTGAATTCATTCCATGATCCTCATATTTCAATTTCCTTTTTGAAATTCCCTTACATGCCTCTACTTCATCTAAATTTTTATTTCTTAAAACACTGGGGACAATGTTATTTTGAGTTGGGGGGAGATAAAATTAAATAATGCTTTTGTCTCAAAAAAAAATAAATGATTTGAAAAAAATGTGTGTAAATGGAAGGAAAGATTACCTTAACTTTGAACATGGTAATACACATTTCACACTTGGAAACTAAATATAAAATAATTTAGCATGCCCTAATTTTAATTTTAATCCATGTATAATTTCATGAGCATAGATTTTGGAAGGTGTGGCTATCTAATGTGATATTTCATGGTTTATATTTTCATCCAAATAAAAGAAAATCACAATGAACATCCTTTGGATAGTGGGGTATTAGTTTGAGTTCATGGGGTCCCCCAAATAAATAGCATATTTTTGGTGATCATTTTAGTTTTAACATGAGAATTAAAAGAATAATAAATTTGCGCGTAGAGCGATGAAATGACCTAATGCATGGATTTCAGCACTTGGGGATCATGACTCCATAGTTGTCTGGACCAGAGTTCGTAATTTTATCTCTATTTTTGGTAATTTTAATTTTTTTTGACTGATTTAACTCGAGATGATGCTCGAGTATGAGGGATTCACTTGGTGCCATATGGTCTTTGAGCCTGGGAGTCATTTACAAAGTCTCACTATAGGGGAAGACTCTTTTGAGTGCAATTTCAATTACCATTAAAAAATTGAAAAAACAAAAAAAAACAAAAAAAATACAATATAAAAAAAATTGAATAATCATCATAATATTGAAATATGATTCCACCTAGTGCTTCCGTCATTTCCCCATTGAATAAAGATGAACCCCCATTTCTATTGTGATACACAACACATCCTCATACTTAATTGATATTGGATGAAATATGGAAATGAATTTGAACAAAGGAATGGGCTTGGGGGACACCATGACCTCAAACTTATACCCCACTATCCAAAGGACGTGCGTTGTGATTTTCTTTTATTTTAATGAAAATATAAACCATGGAATATCACATTAGACAGCCACACTTTCCAAAATCTATACTCATGAAATTATACATGGATTAAAATCAAAATCAGGGCATGTTAAATTATTTGATATTTAGTTTCAAAGTGTGAAATGTGTATTAACATGTTCAAAGTTAAAGGAATTTTTTCATCCATTTACACACTTTTTCTTTTCAAATCAATTTTTTTGACACAAAATCATTTTTTAATTTTATCTCCCACCAACTTAAAATAACATTGTCCCTAGTGTTTGAAGAAATGAAAATTTAGAAGGAGTAGAGATGGGTAAGGTAATTTCAAAAAGGAAATTGAAATATGAGGATCATGGAATGAAGTCACCTGGTGGTTGAAGTTGAAGTTCTTGTTGCTCCAATTTAGTTCTTTGATATCCATGTCACTTGTAGAGTTCCCTAGTAGAAAAATGAATAAATAAAGAAATATATATATATATATATATTTATGTAATAGAGAAAGTAAAATATAAGTATATAAAAAAATTATAGAATAAAGAAGCACAAACAGCCGTAGGTCAGTGGTAATCGCATGCCCCTACCTCCCTTGGGCCTAGGTTCAAATCCCCGCGGCTTCACCAGTTGTGACAGGGTTTTCCCCATGACCTACGATGTGGCCTTTTTTATATTATTATATTTCTATTTATTTTTTTTGTATTTTTATTTTAACCTACAAACACATAAAAATAAAATTAAATAAACTGATGATACATTGTCTTCTTTTTAAATTTCTGGGTGAGTTATTACTCAAGGATCACACCACGTGACACAGATGAATATGGTACTCCCCTTTCGTAACCATCCATACTCATAATAGAAGAACATGCCAACAATCTATTTTTTTTATTAAATATCAAACTGATTAATTAATCCTATTTAAAATATAAAGTTGATTAAAACAAAAAAATGATAGGAAACTTGGAAACCATAGGTTTCCTCCCATGCAACGCTTTGTTTAACGTCATTAGCTCGACTTGGACACCTAATTGATTAATTATTTTCATCATATAAGGAGGGTTCACAAAATTATTCATCAACATCATGTTTTTGGAATGGTTTAATGAATGGTTTGACTCTATGATCATTAACTTTAAAGGTTTGACAATTGGTGGGATCTTGAATTTATACAGCCCATGGGGGTACACCTTATGCACTATGTATGGACCTGACTATCTAGACCTTAATTTTCCTGGGTGTAAATGAAGTTTTGAACTATACAAGAGCACAAATTTTCTAGGTTCAAAATGTTTGACTTTGATATTCCTAGATTGGTAGGCTTGAACTCTAGCTTTATTGACCCTTGAATTTTTGTAGGCCTACATCCTTAGTTCCTACAGCTCATTGAGATCTAATTTCCTTTTTGTTTCGGCCAATGAGAGGTCATAATCCATTTTCTTAATTTCCCAAAAGGCCATATGCTCAATTTCAACAAGTAAATGGCATGATTTTCCATAATCTAACCTATATGGTGACATTCCTAGGATGGTTTTGTATGATGTACGGTATTCCCAAAGAGCATCAAAGAGTTTCTCAGACCAATCTTTCCTAGAATGATTGACAATTTTCTCAAGAATTTGTTTGATTTATCGATTGGAAAACTCATCTTGGCCATTTTTCTATGGGTGGTAACCAGTGTAAACTTTTTGACAAATTCCATACTTTTCCATGAGTGATGAGAATCGAAGATTGCAAAAATGAGTTCCACGATCACTAATGATAGCTCTAGGAATTTCAAATCTAGAGAATATGTTTTATCTTAGGAATATAATCACAGTTTGATGATCATTTGATTTTTGTGGGAATGGACTCAACCCATTTTGAGACATAATAAACAGCTAAGAGAATGTAGAGGTATCCCCTAGAGTTTGGGAAAGGACCCATGAAATCGATTCCCTATCAGTAAAAGATTTCAATCAGTAAGATAGGAGTGAGTGGTATTTGATTTGTTTTGGTGATGGACCCTACTTTTTGAACCCTATGATAGATTTGAAAAAATGTTTAGAAGTCCCTTGAGAGAGTGGGCCAGAAGATACCACACTGAATAATCTTAGCAGATGTTTTCTTAGAGGAAAAGTGACCTCCACATGCCTCACTATGACAAAATTTAAGGATAGAGTCTTGTTCGGATTCTGGGACACACCTCCTAATGACTTGGTCAGGGAAGAAATTATAGAGGTATGGATCATCAAACACATAGTTCCTAAAAAAAGGAATTTCCTTCAATCTTGAGTCCCTATGAATTTTGGGATGACTCATGTAACTAAGAAATTGGCTATGTCAGCATACTAAGGGCAGTCACTCATAGAGTATCGGTGTTCATCAGGGAATGAATTAGACATAGAAAGGTGATTTGAGTTGTCTTTGAATTCCATCCTAGAGAGGTGATCAACTACAACATTTTCAACACCCTTTCTATCCCTGATTGTGAGGTAAAAATCTTGTAAGAGAAGGACCCACCTAATCAGTCTAGCCTTAGCATCTTGTTTTTGGAAGAGGTATTTTAGTGTAGAATGGTCAGTGAACACAGTGATGGGGGATCCAAAGAGGTAGGACCTAAACTTATCTAAGGAAAACACAATATCAGGTAACTCATTTTCAGTGGTGGTGTAGTTGACATGTTCGTTATTTAAGGATTTTCTTTCATAAGAAATGACATAAGGAGTTTTATCACAACACTGTCCTAACACAGCTCCAACAGCAAAGTCAATGACATCACACATAAGTTCGAAAGGAAGGTTCCAATTTTGAGATTTCATAATGGGAGGAGAGGTGAGAGATGATTTGAGGGTTTAGAATGAACCCTCATAGCTTTCTATCCAAAAAAATGGAGCATCCTTTACTAGAAGAGCACAAAGGGGACGGGAGATTGAACTAAATTACTTGATGAATATTCTATAGAAACCAGCACATCCTAAAAAAGACCTAACTTCCATGACATTTTTGGGTGATGGAAGGTGATGAATGATGTCAACCTTGGCTTTATCAACTTCAATCCCCCTACCTGAGACTAGATAGCCTAGAACTATTCCCTCTTTAACCATGAAATGGCATTTTTCCAATTTAGGATTAGATTCTTTTCTTCACATCTTGACAAGAATCTCTCTACATTCCTCAAACATCCCTCAAATGTATCCCCAAACACAAAGAAGTCATCCATGAAGACCTCTATAAAATCCCCTACCATGTTTGAGAATATTCCCATCATGCACCGTTGGAAGGTTCCAGGGGCATTGAATAACCTGAAGGGCATGCGTTTGAAAGCAAAGGTGCCAAATAGACATGTGAATGTAGTATTTCCTTGATCCTTTAGGGAGACCTCAATTTGATAATACCCCAAGTACCCATCTATGAAACAGTAGAAGGCATGACCTGCCACTCTCTCAAGGACTTGGTCAATGAATGGTAAGGGGAAAGGGTCCTTCTTGGTGAATGAATTTAGCTTCCTATAGTCAATGCAGACCCTTCATCCACTACTCACCCTAGTTGTAAGAATCTCTCCATCCTAATTGGTTATCACTACGATTCCTTCCTTCTTAGCAACCACTTGGATTGGGATGACCCACTCACACTCAGCTATGGGATATATGATACCAGATTTTAACAATTTAATGATGTAAACATGATAGGAAGAATTGATAATGAATCCATATAACATCAAGGAATATTTGATGGATGTTTAAGTCAGGATGAGATTGATTTCCTTCTTCATCCTTATTTGAGTTGGGTTCATTTAATGAGATCAAAAAAAATCATCACTTACTAGTTTAATTCCTACACACCCTAATACCAATAACCTATACACTTGAAGGATCATAGTTTTGAGCACTCCAAGGTAAAGGTTCTTATTAGCACTTGAAATGTGTGACCTTATATTCAATAAGGATGAAGAAGTTTTAAAGTCATCAAATAAAAATATCATTTAAAATAAGTGATTATCCATTAATGGAGTGAGAAATAAAATCCAATACAGACCCTTGCTCCTCCCTTGTATCAACCCATAAGTGGGTTAGCCCTCCATTGATCCCGTGGTTTCAATGGAAGCAGAAAGTAGACTCATGAGGGAGGAATTAGAGAAGTAAAAAAACAATAAAAAAATAATCACTCCACCGTTGTGTGATAATCTCACAAGATTTGGTATGAAAAAGTTCACAACATGAGGCAATGATATCAAATTGATAATAAGAAGAATATAAAAAGAGAATTTGAAGAACTTTTATAAAGAAACTAATGTAATTCAAGGAACTTACAATTGAAGGAATGCGATTATAACATCAAATTGGAAGCATAACATTAAAAAGAAACAATGCTCAAATATGATAAACTCCTCCACCACCACTCACTTAAATATGAATTTTTGAAGCCTTATGTTGAGACTTTAATAGTCCAAGTCTCCTTAATTAATTTTGGAAGGCCATAGGTGGTTGGAAAGTTGAGAGAGAGTTGATTTTCCCCCCTTGACCCGAGGTGACATCCATCTTTCATCTATCGAACATACATGCTTAGAAGACCTTATAGATTGCAGAATTAGAGTGACCCATAGAATCATAAAATGGATACTAGGATGTCTCCTAACAGACTGTAAAATATGGGCCCATTTGGAGTTTTTGATTTGGAGATATGATTAGATTTGTGGGATGTTTTTCTGGGCTGCAGAATCTGGCCCATAATTTCATCTCTAAATTGGGCCACTTAAATAACCACAATGGAGGCCGAATTAACACTAGATCCTAAATAATTATTTGTTACTATATATGTCTGATATCATCCTGAAAAATTTGGGCTTCATTGGGTTTGTAATGTGGGTCCCACATTCTCATCCGTGGGATGGTGTCCAATCTGCCTTCTCTCGAATTGCTTCCATTCATCTCAAAATATCTCCATCATCCATTATGAATACTCCATTGATACCTGAATAAAACATGTTCATATTTTAGTTTAGATCAATTTAAAAAAATTAAAAATTAAAATATGGATAATTACATTCCATAAACTAAAATGATGTTCAAAGTGTAAAATAAACAAAAATGGAGTTTATGAATAATAAAGCACATTAATGTTTTATATATTAACAATGAATATTAGCCACATTTAGTGGATAATCACACCCCCAACTTGAGTTTTGCTAGTCCCAAGAAAAATGTATCTCAACAATATGAAATTCGAATTTCCTTTTCCAAAAACATTTTAATACACAATGATCACCAAAAACCCTTATACCAAAGAATCATGAAACCCATCAAAATATTTTAATACAAGATAGTTTCATAAGAAAATCCTAATCCCAAGCCCATTCCTTTATTCAAATTCATTTCCATATTTCATTTAATATCAATTAAGTATGATTATGTGTTGTGTATCACAATAGACATGGGGGTTCATATTTATTCAAGGGGAAATGACTGAAGTGCTAGGTGGAATCACATTTCAATATTAAGATGAGTAGTCAATTTTTTTTATATTGTATTTTTTTTTATTTTTTCACAATTTTTCCATGGTAATTGAAATTGAACTCAAAATAGTCAACCCCTATAGCGAGACTTTGCTGATGACTCCCAGGCTCAAAGACCTTAGGGTACCAAGTGAAGCCCACATACTCGGGCATCATCTCGAGTTAACTCAGTCAAAAACAAATTCAAATTGCCAAAAATAGAGATAAAATTACTAACTATGGGCCAAAAAACTATGGAGTCATGATCCCCAAGTGCCGAAAGCCACGCATTAGGTCATTCCATTGATCTACAAAAGAAGTTATTGTTTTTTTGAATACTCATATTAAAACTAAAATGATCACCAAACCTATGCTATTTATTTGGGGGACCCCATGAACTCAAACTAATACCACCCTATCCAATGGATGTGCATTGTGATTTTCTCTAATTTGAAGGAAAATATAAACCATGAAATATCACATTAGACAACCACACTTTCTAAAATCTATAATCATGAAATTATACATGGATTAAAATCAAAATCAGGGCATCCTAAATTATTTGATATTCAGTTTCAAAGTGTGCAATATGTATTACCATGTTCAAAGTTAAAGGAATTTTTCCTTCCATTTACACACATTTTTTTTCAAATCATTTTTTTGACACAAAAGAATTTTTCAATTTTATCTCCCCCAACTTAAAATAACACTGTCCCCAGTGTTTGAAAAAATGAAAATTTAGAAGGATTAGATGCAGGTAAGAGAATTTCAAAAAGGAAATTCAAATATGAGTATCATGGAATGAAGTCACCTGATGGTTGAAGTAGAAGTTCTTGTTGCTCCAATTTATCCCTTTGATATCCAGGTCACTTGCAGAGTTCCCTAGTAGAAAAAGGGAAAAAAGAAAAAAAGAAAAAAAACAATACATATATATATATTTATATAATAAATAAAGTAAAATATAAGTATATATATAAATTATAGAATAAGGAAGCACAAAAATCTATTGGTTAGTGGTAAGCACGCGCCCCTATCTCCCTTCGGTCCTGAGTTCGAATCCCCGCGGCTTCGCTGGTTGTGACGGGGTTTTCCCCACGACCTACGATGTGGCCTTTTTTTATAATATTTTTATTTTTATATTTGTTTTATTTAACCTACAAACACATAAAAAAATAATGAAATAAACTATTGATACATTGTATTCTTTCTAAATTTTGGGGTAAGGTATTACTCAAGGATCACACCACGTGACACAGATGAATATGTCGCTTCCCTTTCATACCCATCCATACTCATAATAAAAGAACAAGTCAACTGTCTATTTTTTTTATTAAATATCAAAATGATTAATTAATCCTATTTAAAATATAATGTTTTTTAAAGAAACAAAATGATCGGAAACGTTAAAACCATGGGTTTCCTCTCATGAAGTGCCTTGTTTAACGTCATTAGCTCTACTTGGACCTCTAATTGATTAATTATTTTCATCATTTAAGGTGGGTTCACACAATTCTTCATCAAATTCATGTTTTTGGAATGGTTCAATGAATGGTTTGATTCTATGACCATTAACTTCAGAGGTTTTACCATTGGTGGGATCTTGAATTTCTAAAACCCCATGGGGGTACACCTTATGCACTATGTATGGACCTGACCATCTAGACCATAACATTCAAAGTTGTAAATTATGTTTTGAACTATACAAGAGCACAAATTTTCCCAGTTCAATATGTTTGTCTTTTATATTCCTAGATTGGTAGGCTTGAACTCTAGCTTTATTGATCCTTGAATTTTCATAAGCCACCATCCTTAGTTCCTCCAGTTCATTGAGATAAAACTTCCTTTTTGTTGTGGCCAATGAGAGGTCATAATCCATTTTATTAATTCCCCAAAAGGATTTATGCTCAATTTCAATAGGTAAATGTCATGCTTTTCCATAAACCAACCTATATAGTGACATTCCTAGGATGGTTCTGTATGCTGTACGATATGCCCAAAGTGCATCCAAGAGTTTCTCAGACCAATCATTCCTAGAAGGATTGATAGTTTTCTCAGGAATTTGTTTGATTTATCGATTGTCTAACTCAGCATGACCATTGTCCTGTGGGTGGTAAGCAGTGGATACTTTGTGATAAATTCCATACTTTTCCATGAGTGATGAGAATGGATTATTGAAAAAATGAGTTCCACGATCACTAATGATAGCTCTAGGAATTCCAAATCTAGAGAATAGGTTTTCTTTTAGGAATCTAATCACAGTTTTATGATCATTGAATTTTTTGGGAATGACCTCAACCCATTTTGAGACATAATAAACAACTAAGATAATGTAGAGGTATCCCCTAGAGTTTGGGAAAGGACCCATGAAATCGATTCCCCAGCAGTCAAAGATTTCAATCACTAAGATGGGAGTGAGTGGCATTTGATTTTTTTTTGTGATGGAACCTACTTTTTGACACCTCGGACAGCTTTGAAAAAATCTGTAGGAGACCCTTGAGAGAGTGGGCCTGAAGAGACAGCACTAAAGAATCTTAGAAGATGTTTTCTTAGAGGAAAAGTGACCTTTACATGCCTCACAATGACAGAATTTAAGGATGGACTCTTGTTCAGATTCTGGGACACGCCTCATAATGACTTGGTCAGGGAAAAACTTATAGAGGTATGGGCCATCAAACACATAATGCCTAACATCAGAAATGAATTTCCTTCGAGCTTGAGTCCCTAAGAATTTTGGGATGGCTCCTTTAACTATGAAATTGGCTATGTCAGCATACCAAGGGTAGTCACTCACAGAGTATAGGTGTTCATCAAGGAATAAATTGGACACAAAAAGGTGATTTTAGTTATCTTTTAATTCCATCCTAGAGAGGTGATCAGCTACAAAATTTTCTTCACACTTTTATCCTTTATTGTGAGGTCAAATTCTTGTAAGAGAATGACCCACCTAATCATTCTAGACTTAGCATCTTGTTTTTGGAAGAGTTATTTTAGTGAAGAATGGTCAGTGAACATAGTGCTGGGGGATCCTAAGAGGTAGGACCTTAACTTCTCTAAGGAAAACACAATAGCAAGTAACTCCTTTTCAGTGGTGGTGTAGTCAATTTGGGCATCATTTAATGATTTTCTATCATAAGCAATGACATAAGGAGTTTTATCACAACATGGTCCTAACACAGTTCCAATAGAAAAGTCATTGGAATCACACATAAGTTCGAAAGGAAGGTTCCAATTTGGAGATTTCATAATGGGAGGAGAGGTGAGAGAGTATTTGTGGGTTGAGAATGATCCCTCACAACTTTCTGTCCCAACAAATGGAGCATCCTTTACTAGCAGAGCACAAAGGGGACGGGAGACTGAACTAAATTCCTTGATGAAGCTTCTATTGAAACCAGCATGTCCTAAGAAATACCTCACTTCCTTTATAGTTTTGGGTGATGGAAGGTGACGAATGATGTCAACCTTGGCTTTTTCAAATTCAATCCCCCTACCTGAGACTAGATGGCCTAGAACTAGTCCCTCTTTAACTAGGAAATGGAATTTTTCCCAGTTTAAAGAATCTCTCTACATTCCTTAGACATCCCTCAAATATATCCCCAAACACAGAGAAGTCATCCATGAAGACCTCTAGAAAATCCCCTACCATGTCTGAGAATATTCCCATCATGCATCGCTGGAAGGTTTTAGGGGCATTGCCTAACCCGAAGGGCATACATTTTAAAGAAAAGGGGCCAAATGGACATGTGAATGTAGTCTTACCTTGATCCTATAGGTAGACCTCAATTTGATTATTCCCTGAGTACCCATCTATGAAAAAGTAGATGGCATGACCTGCAAATCTCTCAAGGACTTGGTCAATGAATGGTAAGGGGAAATGGTTTTTCTTGGTGAATGAGTTTAGCTTACTATAGTCAATACAGACCCTCCATCCACTACTCACCCTAGTTGGAAGAATCTCTCCATCCTTATTGGTTATCATTGTGATTCCGGCCTTCTTGGGAACCACTTGGATTGGGCTGACCCACTCACTCTTAGCTATGGGATTTATGATACTAGATTTTAACAATTTCATGTTGTAAACATGATAGGAAGCATTGATAACTAATCCATAGAACATAAAGTAATATTTTATGGATATTTAAGTTAGGATGAGATTTATTTCCTTCTTCATCCTTATTTGAGATGGGTTAATTTAAGAAGATCAAACAAAATCATCACTTACTGGTTTAATTCCAACACACCCTATTACTAATTACCTATACACTTAAAGGATAAATGTTTTGAGCACTCCAAGGTAAAGGTTTTATTAGCACTTGAAATGTGTGACCTTAAATTCAATAAGGATGAAGAAGTTTTAAAGTCATCAAATAAAAATCTCATTTAAAAGAAGTGATTATCCATTAATGGAATGAAAAATAACATCCAATAAATCCCTTTTATACTCCCTTGGATTAACCCATAAGTGGGTTATCCCTCCATTGATCCCATGGTTTCAATGGAAGTAGAAAGTAGACTCATGAGGGAGGAATTGGAGAAGTAAAACAAACAATAAAAAAACAATCACTCCACCATTGTGTGATAATCTCACAAGATTTGGTATGAACAAGTTTACACCATGATGAAATGGTATCAAAGTGATAAGAAGAAGAATATAAAAAGAGAATATGAAGTAATTTTATAAATAAACTAAGGTAATTCAAGGAACTAACAATTGAAGGAATGCGATTACAACATCAAATTGGCAGCATAACATTAAAACAAAACAAAGCTCAAAGATGATCAAATCCTCCACCACCAATGCCTTAAATAGGCATTTTTTAAGCCTTGGGTCGAGACTTAAATAGTCTAAGTCCCCTCAATTAATTTTGGTAGGCCATAGTTGGGTGGAAAGTTGAGGGAGAGTTGATTTTTCCACCCTTGACCTGAGGTGGCATCCAACTTTCATCTACCGAATGGATGCGCTTGTAAGAACTTTTAGATGGCCAAATTAGAGTGGTCCATAGCATACGAAAATGGATCCTCGGATGTTTCCTAACCACCTGTAAAATTGGGGACCATTTGGAGTTGTGGATTCGGTGATATGATTATATTAGTGGGCTGTTTTTCTGGGACGTAGAATCTGGCCCATAATTTTATCTCTAACTTGGGCCGCCTAAATTACCACAATGGATGCCAAATTAGCACTAGATCATGCATAATTATTTATTCTTATACATTTATTCTATCATCTCGTGAAATTTGGGCATCATTGGGTTGGTAATACGGATCCCACATTCTCATCAGTGGGCTGGTGTCCAATCTTCCTTCTCTAGAATTGCTTCCATTCATCTCCAAATATCTCCATCATCCTTTATAAATCCTCCATTGATCCCTGAATGAAACATGTTCATATTGAAGTGTTGATCAATTTAATAGAATATAAAATTAAAATATGAATAATTAAATTCTATAAAATCAGATGAATCATTGGGTATTTTAAATGATGTTCAAAAATGTACCACATAATAGTGAATTTTAAGAAGGAATTACAATCATAATGTGAAATGATGTCCAAAGTGTAAAATAAACTAAAATGGAGTTTATGGATAATAAAGCACATTAATATTATATATATTAACAATTAATATTAGCCTCATTTAGTGGATAATCACACCCCTAACTTGAGTTTTTCTAGTCCCGAGCAAAATGTATCTCAACAATATGAAATTCAAATTCCATTTTCCAAAAACATTTTAATACACAATGATCACCAAAAACCCTTATACCAAAAAATCATGAAACCCATCAAAATATTTTAATTCAAGATAGTTTCATAAGCAGATATCAATCCCAATCCCATTCCTTTGTTCAAATTCATTTCCATATTTCATCCAATATCAATTAAGTATGAGGATGTGTTGTGTATCACAATAGACATGGGGGGTTCATCTTTATTCAAGGGGGAAATGATGAAAGTTCTAGGTAGAATCACATTTCAATATTAAGATGAGTATTCAATTTTTTTATATTTTTTTTTGTTTTTCTGCAATTTTTCCATGGTCATTGAAATTGCACTCAAAAGAGTCAACCCCTGTAGCGAGACATTGTCGATGACTCCTAGGCTCAAAGACCTTAGGGAACCAAGTGAAGCACACATGCTCAGGCATAATCTCGAGTTAACTTAGTCAAAAACCAATTCAAATTACCAAAAATAGAGATAAAATTACTAACTATGGGCCAGAAAACTATGGAGTCACGACCCGCAAGTGCCAAAAGCCATACATTAGGTCATTTCATTGCTCTACGTGAAAATTTATTGTTTTTTTGAATACTCATATTAAAACTAAGATGATCAACAAACTTATGTTATTTATTTAGGGGACCCCATGAACTCAAACTAATACCCAACTATCCAAAGGATGTGTATTGTGATTTCCTTTTATTTGGATGAAAATATAAACCATGAAATATCACATTAGACGGCCACACTTTCCAAAATCTATGCTCATGAAACTATACATGGATTAAAATCAAAATCAGGGCATGCTAAATTATTTGATATTTAGTTTCAAAGTGTGCAATGTGTATTACCATGTTCAAAGTTAAAGTAATTTTTCCTTCCATTTACACACTTTTTTTTTCAAATCATTTATTTTTTTTGACACAAAATTATTTTTTAATTTATCTCCCCCCTAACATAAAATTACACTATCCCCAGTGTTTGAAGAAATGAAAATTTATAAGGAGTAAAGGCAGGTAAGGGAATTTCAAAAAGGAAATTGAAATATGAGGATCATGGAATGATGTCACCTGGTGGTTGAAGTTGAAGTTCTTGTTGCTCAAATTTAGTCATTTGATATCCATGTCACTTGTAGAGTTCCCTAGTAGAAAAAAGAAAAAATAAAGAAAAAAAAACAAAAAAGAAACAATATAAATATATAAATATATTTATTTATATAATAAAGAAACTAAAATATAATTATATATAAAAATTATAGAATACAGAAGCACAAAAAGTCGTAGGTCAGTGGTAAGCACACGCCCATGTCTCCCTTTGGTCCCGAGTTCGAATCCTCGTGGCTTCACCGGTTGTGATAGGGTTTTCCCCAAGACTTACGATGATAATTTTTTTTTATTATTGTATTTTTAATTATTTTTTTGTATTTTTATTTTAACCTACAAAAACATAAAAATAAAACAAAATAAACTGATAATACATTGCCTTCTTTTTAAATTTCTGGGTAAGGTATTACTCAAGGATCACACCACGTGACACAGATGAATATGGTGCTCCCCTTCATGATAGTTGACATTGGCTTTGTATAAAGACAGACAATCCATGCCCAATATAGCGTCAAAATCCACTATAGAATGTATGATTATATTTTATGGGTGGTTTAGTCCAAAAACGTTAATCAGGGAGGATTTATAAGCCATAAATGCAATGATTCCCCAATTTTTATTCTCATAGATAAATTATCCTACAAAATTTGAGGTGGTGTTTGAATAATTTTACTAAAATTACAAGATATGAAAGAATTCACAGAACAAGAATCCAATAGTATGTTTTCTATTCATGAATGAATAACTAGAGTACCAGTCACAACATCATTTTCTGGATCAACCTCAGCAGTATTGACAACACAATACCTTCCTTGTTGTCTTGGTGGTTGTTTTTGATTACCACCAAAAACCCCCAACATAGGGTAACTTTTCACACAGTACCCATGCAGGCTTGCAATTGTAACACTATAATACAGGCTGAGTGTTGATCTGAACCTTCCTTAATTCTTCATCCACATTAGCTGGATTCTTCATATCTCATCATCAGTTATTATCTAGATGTCCCATCTTTCCAAATTCAATTCAATTTTTGGTTCTATTTATATAGTTCCCAAGATGTTTTTCCAACAATTTTTATATGTGGGATGATCAAGATTCTTTCCATCATGGAATTTATTTGTGGAACCACCCACATCAGATTCCATTTTCTTTTTTTCCCTGGGCCCATGACACCACTGAGAGTCTCTAATATTCATTTCAATATTAAGGGTGCAATGAAAAATCTCTTATTAGTTTTTGAAGTCTCAAATTTCCAACACTTCTCATAGACTCAGCTTTACTCTGCAAAAATAAGAGATCCACCTTTCTTTTGGTGTTCATGAAAAATCTAGAGGCATACCTTTCAAGCCTTGTGATGTTTGCTTTATACGCCTCGATTGACTCATCTTCCTTTTTTTTAGTCTGAAGAAATCTCTTTCCATCATGAGATGGATGGTTCAGGAAAAATATTTATTGAAAAACATTCTCTTGAATTCTTTTCAATAAATGGAATCAATTTCATCCTGGTGCTTTGAATTCTTGATCAGTGTCCACCAATGATCAACTTCTCCATTAAAACGATATACTATCAGTACAACTTTCTCTTCTTCTAAGTACTATAGGATATAGAATATATTTTCATGGAGTTTATCCACTATTCCATGAGGAGGGGATCATTAGATCCACTAAACATGGGAGGCCTTCACTGTATGATGGATTCAATGACAACTTTCCCTTTCATTAGAGGAGGAGGTTGTTCCATATGATTCAAGTTATTATTCATAACATGAACCAGCTGAGCAAGTACTGTCATGATTTTTTGAGCACCCATTCCCATCATATCAGGCATATCATTAGGGTAATCTTCACATTCCCTATTACATTGATTGTTGGCACGTCTCCTTCTATTTCCCTCCATAAACTAAGAAAAATAATGTACAATTATAGGGATTGAATACTTATCTCTTGATCATAAAAAAAACTTTTAAAATAAGAGGATAATCTTGTAAAGTATATGTATATCCTAACTTGTGATTCCCTATGTTTCAATCTAGGATATCCTTGATCTATTTTATAACTTGTATTATTATGGGATTTTTTTATTCCATTAATAATGGTTTGTAATAAGCTCAAGAATTTACTAAAGCATATCCCCTGAGAGTGTCAAACCAAGAGTACAGTAAGGCCTGCTGTCGTGCACCAGTTTCCATTCGAGTCTAGCTCAAAGAGGTGTTTTTGGGTTTTACACCTAGATACATATTTTCCAGAGCCACCTCTACCTATTTTTATCTATACATGGATGTATTTTCTTGATAAACCACTTACTCTATACTAAAAAAAATATAGGGATGTTTTCTTATACTTAGTCTCATCCTTAAGGTTCTTACTAAAGTGATTAACATAAACCATAAAAAATAAATAGGTTTCATAAATATTATTCCATCATAAACAAAAAATATTCATAAAAAGAACTAAATTGACTGAAATTAATAATATCCTAAGTAAAGCATAAGTAACATCAAAAAATGTCATCTTAGATGGAAAATAATTTTTATAGAACTCTTGAAAATAATTCTTGACAAAAATATCCTTTCTTCTTTGAAAACGTTAAGTTTACATGAAAGGCAGAACAATTTTAAAAGAAAGCATTTTATTTTAAAATTACCTTGTAAGATTGTTAGGAAATCTTCATGATAATGATTATTCATGAAATTGAAGAAATCTATTCATTCCTTTTGAGTTGTAAAAACATTCTTCATGTACATTTTTCAGAAAATTCAAAAAAATAAATCGTTTGGAAAATGAGAAATGATTCCTTTCAAATCGTTTAATAAAATGTAATAGATGAATAAAAATAACATTACATAATTATAGAAGAATATTAAAAATATATTGGAGTACATTTTTACATAGCATGGAAATGGAAGAAAAATATTTCCCAGTAGATACCAATGTATAAAGAATACTGATAATATTGTGATTTTTGAATCTAACCTTACTACATTATAATTAGTAGAATCATATGCCCCATGAAAGAAAGTAAATTATATAGATATTTAAACACTATAATATTATGGTTAAGACTCATAAAATAAATTCATGGGTATTATGTACACCAAAAAAATGAATCAAGTAGTGTATGTAGTATGTGTCTCGCAAAAGGAAAGGTGAGGCAAAAATAACTTACCTTAGGTTTGATTCCCTCTACACATGTCTGAATATTCACTCCATCATTGTGAAACCTTTAGATATCTTATCAATGTATCTAAATTTAGTATTTTTGGAAGACCAGGAACTGTATAACTTGGGTATGGATGTTTGGTGGAGAAATGGGTGGGGTTTTGTTGACCAAAAAGGCTAAATGTGTTGTGAGGAAGTGAGAGAGGAGGTTCCCTTTTATAATTGAGGTGATGGGCCATTTTGGAAATCCTCAACATATTAAAATATAATAAGGTTATTTTAGATAAAAAAATTCAAATGAGTTATAAATGATTATTTGAAGACATTGTAGACCTTATCTTATCCCCTTTGTGATTATTTTGTGATTTTTTGTATTTTTAAATAATTTAATAATATAATAATTCAATAAAATATCATTATTGTAAAGTTTGATACTATTCATTTAATTTGAACTTAAATACATTAGGAAAAAGTGTAAAGTATAATATAATGGTTTCAATAATATCTAATATATATTATAGATATTGAAAATTTGTTAGATATGTTAATTTATCAAAAATATATAGAAATTATAAATACTAAATTAAATTATTTTGTATTTCTATTAATTAAATAAATATTGTTTTAATATTGAAGAAGAATTTAAGGTAATAATATAATTTCTAAAAAAAATTATAATGAAATTAATTTTGTTATGATGAAAATATACATTTAGATTAATTAATTTCTTGATTTTTCCCTAAGTGGACACATAAAGGATATTACATACAAGAGTTTGATATTGTGTAACTATCATTAAATTTAAATAATATAACAGTTATTTTTTTTAGGAATAGTGTCCTTTAAAAAATTATTATTCAATATTATGTTGATATGGGTATTATAATCTTCAAAATATAATATTTTTATATGTTTAGGTTTTATTTTAAATCTTATCATTTTGATTTACCCTTAATTATTCTATAGTATTTTATTATTTTGTTAACAAAATTATAAATATTAAGTGGTTATAAATTATTACTTATATGGGGTCAATTGTCCATAAATGGACACATGATGAAACTTTCATCCTAATTAATTCAAATTAATTTGATTTTTATATTTTTAATATCATTAATTTGATCCCTGTAAAAATTAGACAAATAATTTATCATCATTGTGTCACCATTTTTGTTAATTATTTTATCACTAAATATTATCAATTAATTATCATGACATAGATAAACATCTCAGATATCATATTATTATTTATAGTCCAGTTTATATTCAATATTACCATATATTAGAAAGGTTATAGTTATTAAAAATATGAGTATGACATTTTTAACATATATTTAAGTAAAATATAATAAATGTCATACTCTTACCCAAGTGGCATAAAAAGGTTAGAATTTTTTCCAAAGGTTTATTTTAGTCAAATAAAACTTATCAAATCAAATTAGAACATGTGTTTGGGAAATTTTTTAATATTATAATATTATTTTTACCTTTAATTATCTTATTTACCCTTAACCGTGGTAAATAAAAATTTACTAAAGTTACTATTCATAAAATATAAAATGTTAAGTTGATCTTATTAGACATTAAATATCATACTGATTACAACCATGTATGTCTATTTTTTTAAATTCAATTCACCAAAGTGGAAAAAATAATTTTAACGTTAATCCCATAGACGTGGCGAGAAGGCGGGTAAAAAGAACATTGAAAAGGTCAAAAAGTATTTTTATGTCTAATTTCAATATAAAAGTGATTCCAATGAACAACATTGAATTAATATATCTATACTTGATCAATTTCAACTTTAACAATAAATTTAAACTATATTAATTCTTTAAATTAAAAACTACGTTTTAACTAAAATGGGGGTATTTTTCACTATTAATTGAAAAAGGAAACTTCATAGAAAATACTAAAAATTCAACCTAAATAAATTTTGAAATTGAAAATTAATAAATTATTTTTATTTTAATAAATTAAATTTATTAGAGTGTCTAAAATTAATTTTATTATTGTTAACAGAATGACATAAAAAAGAGTTCCTTTAAGAAAATAGTATTTCTAAACATATAAATACTTTATCAAAAACTACACATTTTCTTATACATATGTTATATTTATGTGAAATTATTATAAATAACATATTAAAATTAGTAACTACAGTTCATATTACTATGTTTAATGGTTATATTATTACTATCTCATTTAAATAATTGTAATAATAAAGTGTTGTTTCATAGAAACTATGTGTTGCATGTAACACATACCATGCCATTATTGTGTGCAGTAAAAGATTGTCATGGTGTTGCATATAATTTATTCCAAACATAGAGTTTTTTATTATAAAAAATATATATTTAGTGTCATGTAAATTGAAAAATATCAAAACGATTAAATTAAATTTGTGAAAAAACTCATGAATTCTCAGGTAGTTATAAGGACGATAGAAAAATATGCCCCTTACTTTTGTGAATCTCCTAGTGAATCTCAGAGAACAAATTCACGAGATTCCACTCACTACTAGTTTGCTAAACTTCATGTATATGAGGCCTCCTACTCAGTGCATCATCCACTAAATTGTTCATACTAGGTGTGTAAAAAAGATTGAAGTCAAAGGAATGTAGGTATTCAATAGACCTTATGTACCTTAGGTTTTGATCATAATGTATAAATATGTACTTGAGGGTTTTTTTGGTCTGTGTAAACCAAAAATTTCTCTCCATGTAAGTAATGTATCCAAAAACGCAATGCGTGAACTACTATAGCTAAATCAAGATTCCGGATTAGGTAATTCCTCTCATTTGGATTCAATTGAAAAGACCCATATGACATGACTCAATATCCCTCTTTAAGAACTAATCCTTGACCAATACCTAATGAATCATATTCCATATTGTAACTCCTTTGTGGATCTAGAGAAATCAGTATCAGTTTTGAAGTCATTCTCCCTATCAGTTTCTGAAAGGTTGTCTCACATGAATCTATCCATAAAAACATCACACACTTATTAGTTAAGCCCATATGTTTTTATACTAAGAGTGACAAGTCCTCTATGAAATGAATTTAGTAACCATATTTCCCCAAGAAACTCTAAACCTCAAGAAAATTATTGGGATGCTCTAAGTAAACTATATCTCTCACATTCTATGGGTCAACTGATACTCTTATCTATGATATAATTTTACCCCATATGTGAATCTGATCCATCCAGAAGTGGAACGTTGTGAGTATATCATATAACTAATTCTATCTCAATGTACTCAATATGATCATAAGATGTTTGGCATGGCCATTACGATTTTGAGAATACACCAAGATATCATCCATGAAAGCCACTATAGGGTAATTACCCTGATGTGTTCCTTGACCATCCATATATAAACTCACAATCTAGGCAATCATCCTACCCATCCCATGATGATCAGGTCCAGATCAACTCACCTAGACACCCCATTCAACCTTTTGAATGAACTCTCCACCCTCTAGTGATGTGAAGGTCCCTTTTTAGTGATAAAATTAATAAAATCATGGAAGGAAACCAACCATTACATCTTGAGAATGACATCAAAACCAGTCATCTCGAGTATAATGTGGTCATATATTAAGTGAATCCCACCAATCTGAAGGGGGAACTCCTTACACTGATGTCCACCCTTTTTTCTAGTACCTAACAGAGTTTCATGCATCAAGAATCCATTATAAGTATAAAAAATAAGACCAAGACCCTCCACAATGGGAATTTTTATAAAGCTATGAAAAGAGATAGTATCAAAAAGTGGAAAAGCTAATATAGAGGCTATTATATTGGTACCTGTAATAGTATATTGTTCTGGATCCTGCTTCCCAAGGGTTTATTTCACTATGTATAACTATCCTAAACCATGGCCCGATGACACTTCTTGGATACCCTGAGTAGCTCCATACAATTATCGCTATAAAAAATGGGTATGAATACCACAACCATGACCACCTACTCACCCTAATTGAACAACTATAATCCATCTACATAATTAACAAGAAGATTTTGAACCTATTCCTTAATGTGGGGTTAGTGAAAACCCTCTCTGACTAGTACCAAGATGAAATTTTTCTAGAATCTCTCTATATGACCCACCTTTTTACATGATCAACACTCGACTGGGTCCCTCATATATTAAGGCCTCATATGTCCCAACCTAACTCACTGATATTACCTCACTAGGCTACCTAACTATGTGATTTGACTAATAATATCACCACATCTAAACTTTAAATGAAGATTACTATTACCTTGAATTTCCTAGGATTTCACCTCTAACCACTCTAAGGTTGTGCTCTATTATAAGCTCATGATTCACTATTTTATAAATAGTAATCATCCGAAAAACATTCACCTGTGATCAGATGTCATACTAGATACCATCTAATCATCTCTTGGATTTCAATAACTCATCACCCATCAGAATATGTGCAATGCATTGGAGCTTAATAAAATGGGCCAAGTAATCCATAAATGATAGTGCACCCTACACCAGGTGCAAGAAATGATGGTCCCTATCATCCCTGAACTTCTTGGGATATAATTATTCATAAGTGGTAATATGAAAATCACCCCAATCCATCTTTTGATGAAGGTCCATATGAGTAATAAAATACCACCATCTCTTTGTGGAATCACACATCATATATAAAGTGATGTTTACCCTCCTCTAAGGAGGCATCTCTAGATTCTCAATGATAGATAATGTGGCCTATATCCATGACGCAATACCATGTGTTATTCCATCCCCTTAAAATATGGGTGTCTTTGACTCCTAAAATTCATGTGCCAACTCTTCCATAGTCGGGGAAGGTCATAGTGCTCCCTAGAAGGTCTATATAAAGTGTAAGAATCCCTTATAGAACTATTTCTCAACACATGTGTCTGGTATACCAAATTGTTCCACAGTTGGGACTACTGGAGGATCCACTGGTAGCCCATGGTGGACCACCACTAAAGTGTGGTCATCTCCACCCTCCTAATGGATGAATGGAGGATTTCATGGAGGAATAATTCTAAAAATTCCTATTACACACCTCAGATCAAGGTTCTAATCAATGTTAGCATCTCATTAATGCTGATATTTAAGTAGAAAAGGTACAACCCTTACTTTATAAGATCACACCCCTCTTCCTACTCAATAAGTCAGGTATGTGAGTCATATAGATCATATATAAGTAAGAGATAATACCTAATCCTTTTTCAAGTTCTCTGTTATAAATATTTTCAATTTCTATTTTAATTCTCACTTAAATTCACATTTTTGTTTCCATTTTTATTAATTATCATATCACATTTATATCATAGTTTATTATAAAGATCAACCAATGGTTATCTAAATTCAAATTACAAAGGGACCACACACCTAAGTAACCAAAGTGTGGAGTCTATCTAATTCATATAACAACACATTCTAGAATACCTATCTCAACAACATGTATAACTATCACAAAACTTTTTACAATAGCATGAAAAAAGTAATGCATCCTAAATGGAATGGCATAATACATGACATGCGATTCATTTAAAGTCACTAATATTTTTCAGGAGGGGGAATTACCTCATTTCATTTGGTTTCAATAGAATAAAAACCATAATCAGATCAATAATAACATAATAATACAAGTGCATCACCATACAGTGGAATCAAATTAGCTGTATTAGTCAAAATCTAAAAAAATTAGTTGAATTCGAGACAATTTTGATTTTTTTTGTATGCGAGTTATCTATACCCAATCACAACTCATTTCTTAATTCACATTCCCGCACACCCCTTTTTATTGTCACCAAATAGTAAATAAAACAAGATAATAACTCTCTTATACAATTTTGTAACATCCCAAACTGGGATTCTGCTAATCTATGCCCCATCCTTGGTAGGCCACATGGCCTCAACCACATCTCCCCAAATTAAAGAGGCTAGTAAATCACATCAAGGGCCTAGGTGTGTCCTTGGGGAGACTATTACCTCATCATCAAAGTGTAACACAATGGAATATCAATAAAATATATGTAGTGGAAGCAATAAATTAAATAGACCATAGAAAAATCAGCAGGAATAAATGATGATAAAAAAGAACCTATTATAAAATTATGATGATGATACTTTTCATATGTCTCTAAAAAATATCCAAAAACATGTTTACAAGGTAGGTGTACAATACCTGGAAAAAAAGTACAAAAAGCATTACATTTAGCATCACTAGCCTCCACTTGGTCCCATGCTTCACTACTCCTAAAAAGAGATTAAGAACCTATAGTAGAGAACTTTCCCTTATCTATACCTACAATCATATAGACATTTTGGGTTCCCAAAGGTGGCCCAAATAGGGCGTGATATATTATCCCAGTAGGAAACCACCCAAGGTTAAGTGTGAATCAACCAATGAATATATATATATATATAATAATAGTATAGAGATAGTTGTTTAATATAAAAAAGAACTACTAAAAGCAAACATCCCATAAATTCCATGTCATCATTTTATATAAATTTTACTTAATCAATTTCATTTAATAAATAAATATCTGAATTAAAATTCAGACATATTTCATTATAATAAACTTCCTTTAACCACACAATCACATTATATTTATATGTCTTGAGACAAGGCATAAAGCCTAACATCCTTCATGATAACATGATCAAAGAATGCCTAAACATGCCATCCATAATGTATAAATAGGGACCGTAGCCAAGATTATTTTTTATCTTGGAAGAAATTTCGTAGAAAACTTTTCATTATCAATTCATTTATGAACAGAAGGACATCAATGGATTCCTAATTTTGAATCCAAGTATTTCTCCAGAAAATATATAAACCAACACCCTACTATCTTGTCCCTAGTGATCCTCAAAATAATAAAGGTATCACTCTTTTTGTGTTATATAATCCCATCCATTTGGGTCCATCCTTGGTGGTCCACTAATGAAACCCTAGTATCATCCAGGGAAAATATGATCAATTTTTTTGAGTATGTCCTTGTCATTCTAAATATGGAATCCATGTATCCGTCAACATATTATAGTCAAGTCCCTATGAGTCCATCCTTGGAAAACCATATTAGTATTCCAAGTGGCACTTAGATATAAAATCATGGTAGTATCCAATTGATTCTAAACATGTAATTACCATATGAATCCTTATGTCACCCATGGAATATGAACATTTAACCAATTTAATAAAATTTAATCATTTTTCACATAAACATGTCAAGGTTAACACCAAGACCAATTCATTTCAGTCTCACCTAAAAGGTTCCACAATGTATTGGAAATGATTATAAGGCTTTCCTCTCAAATACTCACATTAAAAATTCATTAAAACAATATTTTCAAGGTTAAAAAATCTATACAAAGAAAGGTCCAATGGTCAAGGGAATTCATCCCTTCACATTAATCAATTCAATTCAAATTGATATTGTAGTTCAATTTTTATATATATACTCATAATTAAATCCACCTATAGAAATTCATTATTGGTATCCTAAGTCATCTGGTAAAGGCAACACCACTAATGTGTCCAAAGTCTAATGCCATAAAAATGGCCTATTTTAACACACAACACACCCAAAGGGGTAGTCCTGGTTTCAAGGGTATCAACCAATAATAATTTATCAATGAGAGTCATTAATTTCATAGGTGATACCTATCAATTCAATTTAAGGAAATAAATTCATTTCTTGGTGCCTCATGAGAATTCGGAGTGCGAAACAACAACATATATAAACACTTTGAATTTTAAAAAAATGCACGATAAAACATACCTTTGGTCCATATTTGATATCATGTCCAACATCATCTCCCGATTCCACGTATATTGAGAGAGAATCTATGAATGGATGATGAACATAATAATAGGGAAAATTATCTTGCACCTAAATAGTATAGCTAATATAAAATAAAATAACGAATGGATAAAAAGTAATCTAGAACTTACCGATGTAGCTACAATGTGTTTGATGATGATTGATTCTAGTACCATATGAAGGAGATCTCTTTATTCCTTTAATAGACACCAAAGAATCTCTCAAGAGGTGGATAATGTTCAATGTTAGAAATTGGAGAAGATTAGGTTAGAAATAGAATTATATCGGGATAAAATGGTAAAATCATTGAAAATTGAGAATCACATGGTTTGGTCACACATTATACAAACCATGTGCCAACCATGCACAGTCTACTAAAAGAAGTGGAACATCACACAGTTTTTCTAATTTTTTTGATTAACCATACACAAGTCATTCCAAATACCTCTATCAAAATTGTAGACATTCTCTAATGGTCGTGAGGAAAATTTTATATGATTTATACTAACAGTTAATTATATGGCCTCCCACTATCTAGTATCCCACAATTTTATTAAACCATATAGCCTACCCTGCACGGTTTAATC
The DNA here is from genome assembly GCA_963277665.1 of Viscum album. NCBI lineage: Eukaryota > Viridiplantae > Streptophyta > Magnoliopsida > Santalales > Viscaceae > Viscum > Viscum album. Next base: position 1,422,022,713 of record OY728156.1, on the reverse strand, counting down.
TAATAGAAATCTAAGATTATTTCACCCTGAAACATGGGTTTAAATCTATAAACTAGACTAAAAAATCTCTATTACCTACACAACATGAAAGGAAATTTACATTAGGCCATATTGAATTATATAAACAGAGAATTGATGGAAAAAAGGATCCATACCTCAAAGAAGGACTGGGTTCTTGTAGTCATTATCCATAAAATTTGGGAATTGGTTATCATAATGCATTTACACCATGCATTTAAAACACTAGAGTGTTAATGGTGCATTATACATTTCATTCTATATATTTTCATCATTATATAAACTCTTCCTATCAATTCGATAATCCATTTACTGATGACCTTCCATTATGCTTATAAAATAGTTATTTGTCTCTTAAAGATAATTTCCTACATTCCTTTTCCCACAATATGAGCACAAAATAATGATCATTTTATTCTCTCCATGGTTCTTAGATTTTCCTTTGACCACCATGTTTCTTCTCTTTTCAAAACCATGAGATTGATACATAACTCCATCCTTCATTTTCCACCTTGACAGAAAAATGAAATATATATTAATGGCTACTAAATTATCTTATTGATAACACCCTTTGGATACATGGTTTTCATCCACAAAAGATTCGATCAACCTTACCTTTAGGTTAGATGATAATTCCAGAAGTATACCACACTAGACTTGTAAAAGTTTCTACATAGGTACCAATAGGTTAATAATTGTTTGTCTTTAAAACAAGGAACAACTTATCCATAGTCATATGATGAATATGAGGAAAGTCATTATTGAAAAATAAATTACTTAATTGATCCCAATCAGTGGAGTCAATTTCAACTTGTTGCATTATATTCTTGAAAATATTACCCCATTGATCTACCCAACCTTTTAAATGGTAGACAACCGAAATTACTTTTTCATGTTCTGAATACTGGATAAAAAAACTATTCTTTTTGTTCTTAATCCATTATTCTGTAACTAGTGGATTTAAAGACTCATTGATAGAAGGTGGATGACTCCTCATAAAGTAATTAATATAACGTTATTCCCTCATTTTTGCATTTGGAAGTCCTTCATTATTCATAGATTGAGAATGTTGTCTGAGCATAGAAATGAGGTTTTTCATCCTATACCCCATAGTATTTGGACTATTAGGAGGATGATCATTTCATTTTCTATCATACGCAGCATTTACACAGTTCATTTGGGTTCTAAAACATTACTAAAACCAAAACACATAGTGTAAGAAACAATAATCATAGTTTGGAACCACAGAATCTTGAAAATCACTTATAGGATAACTAAATCATGACACCGTCTTTAAAATTTGTCACATTAGGTTTATATTAGGTAATTGATAGTCAAATTATGTTTAAATTCTTCATAATGGTTTGTTAATAGTTTGAGAATTCCAAAAGAATATATACTAGAAGTGTCAAACTTGGTTTATAGTAAGACCCATTGTCTTCCACTAGTTTCTAATCAAGTCTAGAACAATACAGTGTTTTTGAGGTTGTTTTACCTTAGTAAATCTATTCTAGAGATACTTTCACTTGTATTATTCATACATGAATGTATTACTGAGGAAACAATCACTCTATCCTCTTCTAAAATTCAAGGATAATATCCTAAAATTTGACTCACCATTAAGATCATCCTTAGACATATGCTTAGGGATATTAGTAAGGTTTTTCCATCATAGTTTCTATTGGATAACTGATCATATCCCTTGATACCAAATATAGCAACCTAGGATTAACATACATGGATATTATATCATTTTTGATAAATATATATCACATTACATAAAAAAATTTCTACGGACCATAATAGTTTAGTATCATTGGAATCATGGAAACATAACCATTAATCCAAAGGTGAGATACATCATATCCCACTATGTTCATCATAATTATAACCCTTGTTAAAAATTTCAAAAATAATAAATATAATTATATCATGGGGAAATGATATATAAGAAAGGGTTAGATAAGATGTTCAATATGAGTAAACTATGGTGCCATGTAAGAATAACATAAACATAAGGGTATCAGAACATGATCATAAAAATTTAAAACCAAACCCCGGATATTAGAGATCATATACATGAGTCACGGGATAAATATTGGAAGTTAATAAGTCATGAATCATAAGATAATAAATGAATATGGCCCATGAGAGAATGAAATTATAAATAGACATGGATTTATAGTGTACACATAAGTATAGAAAATAATTTCCATATCAGTGAAGGGTCGCAACCAATGCTAGAATATAGGAATGTGTTCACTCCCTAAAATATCATTTTAGTCAAGGTTCACTCCTAAGACAATCATAGTGGACAAATTTACTTACAGAACCAAGTTTAATTTTCATTATTATATTGTCTATCTCATGAGATATAAGATATAGGCACCAACATAAAATAATGAAATCCATATTTATGTGTTATAAAAGATCATAATAATTCATTATATCATAACTCATGCAATGAAATGATTATAAAAAAAATTCATCATATCTTAAAATATGGAAAGAAGATAGGTTGAATAATCAATTCATCATAAAATTATCATTGAAAAGAATAAAGTTCCATAAATATCCTTCCATAAAAACATAAACCATTCAAAGAAATAATATTAATGATTTCCGTGGATTATATCCCTAGTAAGGTTTAGGTATCACAAACGAATGTTATTATAGATGCAAAATAATTTTGAAAGGTTTCCTAAAAACTTTCTTAAGGAAAATATTATTTCCATTTTGAGAACACTTTTTGAAAAATAAATCACTTTGGAAACCATTTCATTTTAAAAAACCTTTAAATATTACAAATTAAACTTCTAATAATGTATTAGACATGGTTTTGGAAAATTATATTCCTGTCGTACATGTTAAGATGAAGACTCCTTCAACATATTTTATAAAATCCAAACAGACATTATTTTGGAAAACGACATGGTGAATACTTTAATTTTCTTTTTTAAATGTAAACATTTATAAAAATTCCTTCTTAAAATCATAATAATGTAATAAATCATTATCAAAAACATTTTTAGAAAAAAATGTTTTGGAAGAAAATAGATATCCAACTGAAGAGATAAATAACATCATATTTTATAAAACATTTCTTAATTATAATAAGTAAAAAAGAGTGAAAAAATTGTACCATTACTTGAAAATATTATGAATAAAATTTGATAAGAAAATTCGTGATAAAAATTTAGAGGTATATTATGAGATTTCAATATTGGAGACTTAATAAAAATTGATCCTAATAAACAGTGAGATTGTAACATAAAATCTTTACCATGTTGGTAACATTGATCCATAAGAAAAATTAAGGAATAACATACAATTAAAAAACAAAATACCATGATTATGAATAAATTCATGATATAACATGTCAAAGGGGATTTATATACAACTTTTGAAATAATATACATGCATAACATAACATACATCTCAAAGATGGAAAATTGAGAAAAAAATAAATTAAGTTAAGTATTGACTTCCATCACACACGTTAAACATAATTTATAGTAAATATATGTTTATTAAAAATATATTACAGAACTATATTCAGATGTATCAGATAATATATGATTTTATTATTACCTCTGATTACCCATTTATTGACAATTTCTTGTGAAAGTCACGTGTTTGGTAATAACTACTTTTTTTACATAGGATTTGACATATTATTCTCTATACTCTTAATTTTATCATAATTTCATCATCTAAATAAATTAATACATGATAAAAATATCATATATATTAACAATATACGAATCAATACTAAACTATAAAATATTGTGATAGAAAATGAAATAACATTTTCCTAGAGATGGTAGGTCGTATGTACACATTAAAATTATTTATATTTTCTTGTTAGATTTAATGAAAGAAAAGTAAACTGTATATATTATAATTATAAAATAATATTTTTATATATGTTACATAAATTTAATAAATTTATCTTTAATACAATCTGTGTAATGTGTGAATGAGTCAAATCTCTTAGTAAGGTAGTAGTCCGTCGTACACACAAACAAAGTTATTGTATTTCCAAAAATTATAATGAATTAAGGTATGTGTGATATAAAAATTGTAGAAGAATAATGATATCATTAATATCATAAATATCATATATATATATATACTATTTAAATAGTTACTCCCAACTGTGAGAGGTGGTAATGGAAAAATGAACGACGTCGGTCTATGAGGAAGTACTCCATCGTACACATGAATGATGATTTCATAACCTATTTTATGGAAGTGTGTGTGGTAGGAGGTTTTACCATTACATAACAACATCTCAATATATAGAAGATATTAATTTTATTATATAATCATGATATAAAAATAATTGAAGGTGGTGGAGGAAGATATAATATTAAAACGCTTATTGCTAAACATTATCTATTCTTTAGGTTCCCTCATTAGGTTTGATCTAAAAATTTTACATGGTTGGATTTATATCCCGAATAAGGATTATAATAATAGGGGATGTAGGTTTGGATGTGTTTTGGGTAGGTATTGTCTAAAACAAAGTTTTGTAATGGTATGATGATGAGATGAGAGGGGGTGGACTTTTATAAGTGTGGGGAGTGGTAAACTTTTAAATTATTGAAAGAGATAATTCCACCCACTTTTCTGTAACACCATGAGATTTTGTGAATTATTTTTCTGAAATTAATTTATTTATTTAATGATATTTTCCCATTTCATGAAACAATGAATATAGATTTTATTATATTAAAGTTCTATATTTGTCTTGCGTTATTCACAACACCAAGTATAACATGTGCTACATGAAAAAATTAGATTTAATTTCAGCACACACAAAACTATGCTTGGATTGTGTTACATGCAATATCATATCCCTTTGATAGCTTGTGTTACATTTAAGGCTGAGTTTAACTAAACTACAATATATTTTAAATTTATCATTAAAGTATTATTATAGGTACCTCCAAGCTATTGGAATTGATGTTTTCAAACAAGATTCTATAAATTATGAAAATATTATTTACAAGTGTACATAAAATGAATCCTCTAGTTATAAATTAGTTAGAAATGAATTGAATAACTATTTAAAAATTACGAAATTACTTTTATTAGAAAATTATTTTTCTTTTCACAAACTTAGTTTTAACCTAGTAAATTTTTTTTAAAAATTAAATAATGTTTAAAATTATATATATATATATATATATATATTATTAAATTTTTTTTATACTCATCTAATTTATTTTATAGGTATGAGATAAGAATATATCCAATTATATGAATAAAAATATCTATTTTTCTAAAAAGTAATTTTACCACTTTTAGTGGTGCACCTACATTATATATCAATTTAGAAACTTTTAAAAATTTAATATCATTAAATAAACTTAACTTTTGAAATATTAATTTCAAAATCATGTTGTGGATAATTTTGGGTATTTTTCTACAAATATTCTTTTTTAGATGAATAGTGAAATATGCTGAATTTTAACTCAAATTAGTTTTTCATCCAATTAATTTATATGGTTAAATTTTTCTTTATATTGGTTTTAATGTTCAATTAGATCAATAATACATCATTTAATTCAATATAGGTGATGGGAATCAATTTCAATTTGATTCTTGATATAAATACATAACAAACTTTTGAACATTTTTAGTTTAAAAACCCACTTTTTCGTCGTGTCTGTGCGATTAAATTTAAATTAATTTATACCAATTATGTGATTGGAATTCGGAAAAATGGATCCCATATTTTTAATTAGAATAATTTTTATTTTATAATAATTTCAACAAATTTTAAAAAAAATATTATTGAAAGTGATAAAAAGTAAATACATCAATTAAGAGGAAAATTAGATTAACAAGGGAGTAAATCTTAAACTTATTTCCCAAAATGACATTGATACTTGTCCAAATATATTGGATGGAAATATTTTGACCCTATAATACTTTTTATTGGATTTTATAAATTATTGGAGCCACTTCTCATAAGATAAATGAGGATAGAATTATCTTCAAAAATTCAAAAGAATGTTACTCCCCCTCTACTATAAAATGTCACTCACCCCTCCAAATTACTCACACAACTCAAGAAATTTGACTCACCCAACCTATGCTCAAATAATATATCCACATCCCACAATTAATCATATAATACATACCTTTGGACATAAATTCATACAAGTAAGCCCTTTATTGAATACCAAATAGAGTTACCCAATGAATACGAGGTTTGAATGTGTACAATGAAATTCAAGACTTATAGTAATGGTTTTCTCATCTCCCTTTTTATTACCTATGAGATAAACACAATGTTAACCACTAATTTATTTTATGTGATATATATACTTACCACGAATATATTCTATGATACTTATACTTAAATTTATGCATATTTACATATCAATTTGATGATATCTCTTTCATGATGTTTATATTTCAAATGTTACAGAATTGGTAAAGTAGTTTTGTCTCAAATTTACTTCATTGAGACACATGTCATGTTATACACCTATGTTTTTCTAGGAGTTGTATTTACTATATTAGACATGTTATATCATGAATTTTTTTATTTTCATGACATTATAAAATTTATTTAATGTTCTCTTTATTTGGGGATCGTGATATAAAGTTACAAAACTCCTAAAACTTTATTGCAATAATCTCACTATTTATCAGGACTTCTTATGATTCTGACTTGATTGATGAAATATCATAATTCATTTATCAATAAAACTCGTGAATTTTCTTATCATATGGTCATTCATGATATCATCATGTATTGGTACAATTTTTCATCACTTTTGTACATAATTTTATTTGAAAATTATTTTTAAGAAAATCTTACTTTATCTATATCTTCAGTTAGAAATATATTTTCTTTCAAAAACATATTTTATAAAAATGTTTTCAAAAAATTGTTATATTTGTAAATGTGTTTAAATTTTTCATGCTTTATTTATAGTTTTTCAAATTATTTTCAAAGTAAAAGGATTTGAAAATTATTTTCAAGTTTTTTTTATATTTTTTCAATGAAAAAGGTTTTGAAAATTATTTTCATGTTTATTTTATATGTTTTTATTGAAAAAGGTTTTCAAAAGGATTTTAAATATTTATTTATAAATTTTCAATAAAAAATATTATTAATATTTTTTCTTGTATCCATTAAATTTTTTCAATGCTATTTTCACAAAAAAAGCTTTTTTTAAACAAATTATTTATGTTTTAAAGAGTGTTTTCAAAGAAGAAAAGGTAATTTACATAATAAATGTTTTAAATATATCATTATGATTCGTTTATATTTTTTCAAACTGGTTTCAAAGAAAAGGATTTTTATAACATTATTTTTTTTAAAAATTGATGTTCCAAGTTATTTTTCCAAATAATTACCAATCTACGATGATATCCTTTGTTATTGATTATGATTTAAAAGGGATATATTCCAAGTAAACCATTCATATTATTTATCTAGATGGATTATGTTTTGAAGGATTGATGTTTATGAAACTAGTTTCTCTTTAATGGGTTATACAAGTATAAATGCTTCTTAAACACAATTCCTTTAATATGTTATTTTTGGATGAAATTATTATTAAGGATATATATTTTTTGATAGGTTATGATATGATTAAAATTTTATTACACCCATTCTATTTAATGGCTTATTGTTTAATGTTTATGAAACCTATATTTTTTATTGGTCATAAAAAGATGAATGTTTTGTGGAACATGTATGTATGGTTTCATTATTATATGGGTGATACCTATATTTCCTTCAAATGCATTAGTAAAATATTTGTTTCTCATGAGTACGAAATGGTTGAAATAGTATGTGAACCTGATTCAGTAATACAGATCAAGAACATGGAGTGAAATCAGTTTTGTAATATAGGGAGGAACGAAAAGTGAGACCAGTTCATTGATACAATTCTAGAATGGGATGTGAACCCTGTTCTATAGCACATGTATGGAATGAGGAGTGAATTCGGTTCAGTAATACAAGGATAAAATGGAATGTGAACTCAATTTAGTAATACAAGGCTAGAACAGATAGTGAACTCAGCTCATTAAAGTAATCTTTATACCAATATGGTCATAGTAGTGAAAAATTACTACTAAGATGGTTTGGGGAGTGAAACCATTCCACTAAGAGGGATTGAAATTAATTATGATTTTTTCACATACATAACCATATAAAATCATGAAACAGGTTAAGGATTTCTTCCAAGACTAACTGATTATGATGGATAAATATAACTACATCATGAATATTCATAACATTCTAAATATAGCTAACTATATCATGTACAACAATAACATTTTGAATATTGATAATCACATAATTTACCCATATGAAATACTGATATTATGAGATATAAATATTTTAAAAATTTATTAGAGGAACATATAATTTTTTCTCCAGCCATCTATTTATAATAAAACATATATATATGAATCATGTAATTTCAATCATACATAATATATTAATAAACCCATGAGAATAAAATGGGAAATATAATACTTTTATAAGGCATCAAAAAAGTGGAAATGGGATAGAAAATAAAAAAATTTTGTCACCAAAAAAATATCAAAATATAATAGAGAGAATTACATATTAGTGAAAAAAATATGCATATATTATTGATTTTCAAGTGAATTAATAGATAATCGAATGGAGTAATGAAAATAACTCTTTATTAATATTTTGATAATGTTTTCATAAAAACAAGGATTTGTTTTTTCTAAATAATGTAATTTTTTTTTAAAATTTTATTTTAAAAATAAAATTCCCAATAATAGATTGTTTAGTAGATATAAATGAAATATAGAATATATTTTCATTAAAAAATATTAAACATAATTGAAGTTCATTGAATTTTCATTTAATATTTTTCCTAACATTTTAATGGTAACCCACATTGATAAATGAGTTATAAAAAATTATTTTCAAATATAAATAAAAAAACTTATGAGTTAAACTAAAATATTTCTTCATATTTTAAAATTAAAAAAATAAAGCTATATAGTTAGATATAACATGGAAATGAACTAGAAATATCAAAAATTGATAGGGAAAATTAACCTTCACAACATCATATTTTAAAGACATGTGAAAAAATTATAAATAAGATTGACATAATGAAATTGAGTCTCCCAATAAATTAAGTGTAAACACAATATTAAAAATTTAAATGGTATAATATAACCATTATAGAAGGATGTAACTTAATAAGAAAGAGTAAGACTCAATGAAAAAAAGATTGAATCAAGAATACACTTACATTGGATACCATCTTAATCAAACTATTAGATCTATTATCCAATAATTATATTGATAAAAAAATTATTTTTTCTATAACTCAAAATAATTTCGTTTTTCAAAATATTTTTAGCCACATATATGCAACTAATTAGTTACCAACATGATATAAGGTTAATCTAGATTTCTTACAAGATCCAGAACTTTTACTAAAGATTCCTTAGGTACATTTATATGTACACATTTTCTCCTTATTTTAGTGTATCTTGGTTGGGTATTACTTTTCAATGATTGGGGTGAATATTCATATTTTATATAGGAAGAGGGGAAATTCATGGTTGATGCTCTGTTTTCCAAACCATGTACCAAGGCTAGAAATCTATATGAACCCAAATATATGGAATTTTCATAGTGGGAAAAAGGTTTTTAAAACTGTGTTCCCAACTAGTAGTAACCATATGACCCCTAGGACAAGGTTAGTTGTTATGCACATGGTTAGGGAAAACCATATTCCCCATGGAAAAAACAATATGCCTCAAATTATTTCCTTCTAAAATTGGATTTAGATTTTCTAAACCCCTCGACCTTGCCCCTAATTCGAATCTAAAAATTTTCTATTATTTTTGGAGGATTTGAGATTGATTAAAAGGCCTTCCAATCTCCATTCTTGATTAATCAAAGACCTAATTGAAGAATTTTCACCTCTCCAGGTAATATATTTGTTGCCCCGATTTATTTCCTCTTTCTCTCTAGTCTTTCTCTTATCCTTTGGATGGATGATATCCTCCATTATTAATCAATCATTGTCTAAGTTTACTAGGATATAATACATTTTATTTTGGATCTAGGGTGTTGTATCTATATCTCATTTTTCTTTGTTCAATTGAACATTTTTCTTAAATTTCAGTATAACTATTAGAAAGTGTTTGTCAACATTCTTGAGGTAGACAGTCTAAATGGAAAACCCCATAGTCTGGATTTGAAATATATGTATTTAATTTTGAAATTATAATTTCCATGATTGGGAAATTTCATATAGAATCTATTTTTATTAAATTCAATTTCCATGTGATAATTGAATGTGTTGAACTTTTGGAAATTGTAATAGGTTGACTTGGATTAATTAATTGGTTAATTAATTAATGGAATCATGTGACTATGGAATTTATGTGGAATTGGTATTGTAAAATTGGTCAGTTAAATGATATTGTGTAATGGGTAAATTGTGGAGATGTGGATTTAATTGAAAATTAAAATAAAGGGATGATTATCTTGGCCTTAAAGGGTTAGTGGGTAATTTTATTAAATTTTGATATAGGGCATATTGATGAATGTTTCATATTATTCAATGTGATTAAAATAAAGTATAAGGCCCCAGCCTTAAACCTTACTTAATCTTGAGTTATTACAAGATTACACATTGAGGATCTTTTCATGTTTAGAGTTTTAGAGAATTAGATCATGAAACTTGCATTACATTCCACATTTAAACAAAGTGGTTACATAAAAGAGAGAATTCATTTTTTCCCATCAATAGAAATATATTTAAAATAAAACATAGATTCTTTCTTGACAATTACTTGACACTATCATCACATCATGTACCTTTCCCTTGAAGTGTGAAAAACATTTCAAAAACTTGGGATGAGCATAAAAAGCTCAGTAAGGGTTATGAAAAGTATGGAAAGGAAACATGAGTACATATATACATAAGAATGAAATAATACTTTACCCATAAAGCATAAGCACTTTAACATACCTCATAAAATCATGAATAAATCATAGAAATCATAAGACATAAAGGTAACTTGAGGCATTCATAACATTCTTACATAGGGAGTAACCCTCTTGGTTACGTTTGGAATACCCATAACAGTAAATTCCCTAAATCTCTTCAGAGAAACCTTAACGTTTAACCCCTTTGCGTTACCCAATGCATTGGAGAGCTATATCGGGCTCACCCGCCCTTAGTTTATCACGGAACCACCCGTCCTCATAACAATGCCCAAGAACCATAACATAATCATATCACATAAAACATGCATAAAGGAAACATAACATTTCCACTTTTCAATCACAAGATATGAATACAACACATTGATATAAAAAACCTTATGAAAACCATTTTCAATACCAAAATAAAAGAAATGTAAAACATGGTATTTATTTTTCTTTTAAAAAGAAGTTATGGCTTGTAGAGGAAGCCGAAACTCAAATAATGGTCACAGCGGCGGAGAAGTCATTGTTGCCGCATACGTATGACAAAAACATTCCCTTTTTGTCGTTTTGTAAAATGCTTCATATAAAAATATTAATTTTGGATAAATATAAAATTCAAAGGGGTTTATACACCATATAAAATAAAGTTGTGTATAAAACAAAATATGCCTCAATGAAAGGAGATTGAGACGAAGTCCCTTACAAAGACGGTATCCTTGGTTTAAGGATAAATCAATTACATAATTATGTGTGACAGACGAATACACCAAATATTAGTCGATATTAAGTGTAAAACAATCAGAGGATATTCAAACATATTCATAGAATGACATATTCAAGGAATACATGCTTATCCCAAAGAATCAAATTTGGGATAAGAAGTTCCCTTGCAAAAATTTGACAGCCTAACGGCGTCACTACAAAATTCAGAAAATGAGTTGATGAGAGATAAAAAGGGTATCTCATCACATGGACATAAAATTTAAATCAATAAGGATATATAAGGACATATCCCAACATAATAGTATGTGAATTAAAAGACATAACAAAAGAAGTGTTTTAAAAATAGGAGGGTGAAAGGTTCCCTTACCGACATGGGTATCTTTCGAAACAAACGCCCCGTGAAAGAAGGACAATACAAGATTGATGTAAATACTAATAAATGAAAGTATATTACACAATGAGTAAAATAATGGGCAGTACATACACCACTCAAAGGAAATTGTGGAAAATTTAGCATAAATCTCACGTGAATAAAAGTGAGATGAAAAATCCCTTATGAAAACTCGGCAGCCTAACGGCACCACATAAAACTTCCAAAAATGGATCGATGAGATCAAATAGGGTCTCTCATCATATTACAATAAAATTTACAGCAAGATTAATATACCATAACATCCCCCATCATAACAAAGAGGCTCTTAAAAGAAGTGACATAAAGGAGAGTACTTAAAAAGAAAGAGAGAGGTTAGATCTCTTACGAAAATTCGGCAGCCTAACGGCGCCACTCAAAACTTCCAAAATGGATTGATGAGAGAGAATAGAGTCTCTCATCATATGAACGTAAAAATTATAGTAAGAGTAATATAAAATAACATCCCAATCACAAGAAATATGAGCTTAAAAGGAATGACATAAAAGAGTGTACTTAAAAAGAAAGAGAGGAGTAGGATCCCTTACCTCGGGTCCGACTTGACTCGATCGTTCTTTAACATCCTGAATAATAAACTTTAGTTAATTTCTACTTGCTTAAGAACCTTTTTAAAGTTCATTATTCATTTTATATCACTTATTTTCATGTTATAAACATTATGTAATCATTTAAGTTAATAATGTTTGTTTTTTTGATATTTGGTTCTTAAGTCGAAAGTAGACTTCTTACAATTACATGTTGTTCGTGTGGTCAAAGGTTCATTATATCCATAATGATATTCATGATTTGTATATCATATATATCATATATATCTAGAATATACATGTATTTATAATATTACATAATCATTTATAGGTAAGAAATGAAATGCACCGTTCATGGAGACGGTAAGCCGTACGTATGCATGAATGGTACTTTCATTTCTATGTCATATTAATGGAATTAAAACTAAATGAGAGGTATGTATATTTTAATTCCAGAATTATATTCATCATTATTATGCAACATAAATCATATATAATAACTTTAAATACATACTTTATACATCCCACGTATGGCATTAACGAATCAAATCATTTTGAGGGGGCGGTAGTCCGCACTTCCTAAAATGAAATTATCGTGTTTACCCACAATGGAAACCATAAAGGTATGCCACAAAAGAAAAATACATAAGATTAAGTAAAACATAAACATATTATATATCATATATAAATATAGTGACATCTTAATGGACACCTTTGAAGGTGTTATATGAGTGTTGAACAATCATCGTTTCGTGAGGTAGAAAATCACCATCCACAGAAATAGTATGTTCTTTAACCATTAGATGTAGGTGTGTGTAAGTGTAGCTCGAATTATTCTTATAACAACATAATAGTATATTTAAGATACTGTATATGTTACAAAAGAAATGAATAAAAAGAGTTTAGGGGGTTGGAGAAGCAAAATAATACAAAAGGACTCAAGTGAAGACATTACCTTAAAATCGGGTAACTCCCTTTGGTTTGAGCTCAAAGGCTTCCTTGGGAAGACTTGTTCCCAAAGTGAGGCTTCAACGAGTTATACAGGGATGTGGAGAGACAAAATGGGCTGGGGTTTTCCGAGCCAAAGGCTTTGGAGGTGTGGGTAAGGAGGTAGAGGTGGGGGCCTTTTATAAGAGGAGAGGAGGGGCACTCTTGGAAAGTAAAGAAATGTTACTTTATTTTAGAATGCGTTTCGGATTTTAATGGTCCCACATTGATGTGTTATGAGGATAAGGTGATAAGGGTTCGAAATCCATTCATCCAATAGGTTTTGGACATGTGTAGGTCTTAGATTTTACATTATCTTTCCATTTTATTTAAATCGTTAAATAATGAAGTCATCGCTGCATCATCATGATGTCATAAATAATTTAATTTATTTAATGTCTAAAAATTATAAAAAAACTACTATGATGTATTAAATATTTTTATCTTTCCAATGAATATTTATAGTCAAAATTATGACTTGTATAACTCCATGTAAAAATTGTTTTAGTAAAAAATTTCATGTTTGTCTCATTTTTACTTTAACATTAAATAAAAAGGTTATGTCATTTTCCAACCAAAGTGGCTCCATGGGGTCCCCAAGTTTACCAATGGAGTTTCTTCGTCGGCCATGACACATCCAATGAGGGTAGGACATGTGTCTAGGTCATTTCACATTATTAAAACATTATTCTTACCTTAAACTACACTAATTACCTCTAATCGCGATTAAAAACTTAATAAGTTTCTATTCACTGAAAAATTATTTTAATCCCATTGAACCACATTTTACTTCTTAATGACAACCATGTATGTCGGATTTTTGAAATTCAAAACACCAAGATGGAAAAATTTCATTTAAACGGAAAAATCAGTTTTTATAAGTACCACTTAGTGGTTTCACTATTCATCAAAAATTGAAGTTTTTCAGAAAATTACCAAAAGTTCACCCTAAGATATATTTGATATTACAAATACAAAAATGATGTTTATTTTACAAAATTAAAAAAATATAAGTTGCATTAATTAATTTAATAATTTATTCCTGCTGTCAAAACAAATAGCGTGTTTTTATGAAACAAAATGTATCAAAAGATTGACACTAGTTTAAGTCCGATTTCAAAGTGAAATTAATTCCAACGACCACTATTGGATTAAATTGTAAAAATATATTCTAATTTCACTTTAAAATCAATTCAAAATATAATCTAATCATATAAATAAATTAGATTAAAAGAGGTTTTGAATTAAAATACAACATTTTTCACTATTCATTAAAAATTGAACTTTTTCAGAAAAATACCAAAAATTTACACAAAGTAAATTTTGATATCCCGATTCTAAACAAGAATTTTATTTTGTCAAATATAACACATAAAATTGTCAAAAAGTGGATTTAAAAGAGGTTCTCCATCAAAAGGCGGTTAATCGACCTTTTAAAGAATATTAGAATGTTTACGCTTAAAATTGGATTCATTTGCATTTTTAATCCTCTAACATTTACTGTAAAAAGTAAAAATATTTGACAAAAATTTATAATCATTTTGTAGTTAGTTCTGTTCATTCCCGCCATTACAACGACTAGACGTTAACTACTATTTAAAATAATATTATTTTATTATTAGAGTGCAACGTAAGATTCCCAAGAAACTCGTTGCGTGTTGGGTACGCTATCGAGCATAGAATCCCCTTTAAAGTAATATTAATATTTATTCACAAATATGGATAAATATAAAAATGTCATATTATTTATTTACCTGGGGTGTTACATCCTTCCCCCCTTTTTGGGAATTGCGTCCTCGCAATTTTAAAATTGAGCTTGGAAATATCCTTGAAAGTCCCACATCGGACCAAGAGTCGGTAAAACAATCACTTTAAAATAAAGAAAGATAAGTACAGAGGTCACCCGAGTTAACCCATACTAGGATTCCATGTAGGAAAACATGGACATGGAGAAGAAAACATAGGGTCATGTTCTGATGGAGAGTGATAGAAAACATGTTTATGAGAAAGTTAACGATAAGAAAATCACAAACTTGTGATGGGTTAAACGGTATTCGATTCCCCAGTAGAAAAAGTTAATAGAGAACATTTTTGTTTTAAGTTACTTTTTATTGAAGAATTTATTCATAAGGAAACATAATCATTTATCATGTTGACTTTCAAATTTTATTCGATTCTTTACACAAACTCATATTTTCTCCAAAAGATGAGTATTTAGGATGACTTGTTCACATTAAGAGTACTATAATAATCTTTTAGAGAATCACCTAATCCAAAAAAGAGAACTATATACTTCCCATGTCTTTAGACTTTAACCAAAACCGAAACCAAAAAGGTTAGTACAAGATCAGATAATCCAGAAAAGGCTAACCCTTTATAAAAAGAAAATCTATTCTTAATCTCCAATTTTTTTCCAACAAAACCCAAAGTTCAACAAAGACCATTCGATAAAAAATTGTCCATAAAATTCTTTAAAGTAAACCAAACTAAGATTGAAACCCAAATATTTGAAGGATTTAGTCACATAGTCTTTCAAGGTACAAATTAACTTTTATCTCCAAATAACATCAGTTGCTCTTAAATTCTCATATTGAAAAGTAATTAACCTAATCACATATCCTCAATGATAGGTTAATCATTTCCATAGATAAACCAAAATAAACTTACTCTTGATTAGTAAAATCATATAAATAAAAATAATTAGTCAAAATAACCAGGGACTTCACGTAGTCCAGTGGTAGGCGATAAATACCAGTCACACTTTGGTTGTGGGTTTGATTCCTACAGCTTTGTCTGACGCGACGGGTTGTCACATGGTCTGCGTGTTGTCCTTTTTCCAAAACTATATAATTCTTAAAACATTCCCCAAAATGAGAAAAAATCTTCAAAAATGATCATAACATATTTTAACCTCAAGTTTATCTCATGCCTTTCATTTTCCATCATAACATATAATAACCCATAATTACCTCAAAATTAAGGATCATATAAACCCTAATGGTTACCTTTATAATTATTACCTGAACTTCCACATCGATTGGTCATCTCGTACATGATGCATTACAGAATATACCAAGGTTCAAGTGATTGATCATGACTCCTTGATAGTTGGTTTAGAACAACCATGAGTTTCCTCATTGAATCCCCTATTTCATCTAGTCTCTTAATCAGAGAACCACCACCGTTTCCTTCAAACCTATTGTCACTTTGGTGCCTGCTAGATCCATCCATTCACTAAAAATAGAAATTTTAGTGTGAGTATATCCACAAAACTATCATGTACTAATGAGGAATATATACTTACTCTTTCACTTTATCTAAAAACTATGACTCTTTCTGAAATCCAAACCATTATGGTAATGTCACTAATGCTTAAAGAATACCCTAACCTCTAAAGTTATCTAAACCGACCTCTGATACCAACTATAAGGCCCCAGCCTTAAATCATACTTAATCTTGAGCTATTACAAGATTACACATTGAGGATCTTTTCAGGTTTAGAGTTTTAGAGAATCAGATCATGAAACTTGCATTACATTCCACATTTAAACAAAGTGGTTACATAAAAGACAATATTCATTTTTTCCCATCAACGGAAACATATTTAAATAAAACATGGATTCTTTCTTGACACTTCCTTGACACTATCATCACATCATGTACCTTTCCCTCGACCTGTGAAAAACATTTCAAAAACTTGTGATGAGCATAAAAAGCTCAGTAAGGGTTATAAAAAGTATGGAAAGGAAACATGAGTACATATATACATAAGAATGAAATAATACATTACCCATAAAGCATAAGAACTTTAACATACCTCATAAAATCATGAATAAATCATAGAAATCATAAGACATAAAGGTAACTTGAGGCATTCATAACATTCTTACATAGGGAGTTACCCTCTTAGTTACGTTTGGAATACCCATCACAGTATATTTCATAAATCTCTTCGGAGAAAACTTAACGTTTAACCCCTTAGCATTACCCAATGCATTGGAGAGATATATCGGGCTCACCCGCCCTTAGTTTATCACGGAACCACCCGTCTTCATAATAATGCCCAAGAACCATAACATAATCATATCACATAAAACATGAATAAAGGAAACATAACATTTCCAATTTTCAATCACAAGATATCAATACAACACATTGATATAAAAAACCTTATGAAAACCATTTTCAATACCAAAATAAAAGAAAAGTAAAACATGGTATTTATTTTTCTTTTAAAAAGAAGGTATGGCTTGTATAGGAAGCCGAAACTCAAATAATGGTCACGGTGGCGGAGAAGTCATTGTCGCCGCATACGTATGACAAAAACATTCCCTTTTTGTCGTTTTGTAAAACGCTTCGTATAAAAATATTCCTTTTGGATAAAAGTAAAAGTCAAAGGGGTTTATACACCGTATAAAAGAATGTTGTGTATAAAACAAAAAATGCCTCAATGAAAGAAGATTGAGATGAAGTCCCTTACAAAGACGGTATCCTTGGTTTAAGGATAAATCAATTAAATAATTATGTGTGACAAAGGAATACACCAAATATAAGTGGTTATTAAGTGTAAAACAATAAGAGGATATTCACACATATTCATAGAACGACATATTCAAGGACTACATGTTTATCCCGAAGAATCAAATTTGGGATAAGAAGTTCCCTTGTAAAAATTTGACAGCCCAACGGCGTCTCTACAAAATTCAGAAAATGAGTTGATGAGAGATAAAAAGGGTATATTATCACATGAACGTAAAATTTAAATCAATAAGGATATAGAAGGACATATCCCAAAATAATAGTATGTGAATTAAAAGACATAACAAAAGAAGTCTTTTAAAAAAAGGAGGGTGAAAGGTTCCCTTACCGACATGGGTATCTTTCGAAACATACGCCCCGTGAAAGAAGGACAATAAAAAATTGATGTAAATACTAATAAATGAAATTATATTACACAATGAGTAAAATAATTGGCAGTACATACACCACTCAAACGAAATTGTGGCAAATGTAGCATAAATCTCATGGGAATAAAAGTGAGATGAAAAATCCCTTACGAAAACTCGTCAGCCTAACGACGCCACTTAAAACATCCAAAAATGGATAGATGAGATCAAATAAGGTCTCTCATCATATTAAAATAAAATTTACAGTAAGAGGAATATAACATAACATCCCCCATCATAACAAAGAGGAGCTTAAAAGAAGTGACATAAAGGAGAGTACTTAAAAAGAAAGAGAGAGGTTAGATCTCTTACGAAAATTCGGCAGCCTAACGGCGCCACTCAAAACTTCCAAAATGGATTGATGAGAGAGAATAGGGTCTCTCATCATATGAACGTAAAAATTACAGTAAGAGTAATATAAAATAAAATCCCAATCACAAGAAAGATGAGCTTAAAAGGAATGACATAAAAGAGTGTACTTAAAAAGAAAGAGAGGAGTATGATCCCTTACCTCGGGTCCGACTTGACTCGATCGTTCTTTAACGTCCTTAATAATAAACTTTAGTTAATTTATACTTGCTTAATAACCATTTTCAAGTTCATTATTCCTTTTATATCACTTATTTCCTTGTTATAAACATTATGTAATCATTTATGTTAATAATGTTTTTTTGTCGATATTTGGTTCTTAAGTCGAAAGTGGACTTCTTACAATTACATGTTGTTCGTGTGGTCAAAGTTTCATTATATCCAGAATTATATTCATGATTTTTATATCATATATATCATATATATCCAGAATATACATGTATTTATAATATTACATAATCATTTAGAGGTAAGAAATGAAATGCACCGTTCATGGAGACGGTAAGCCGTACGTACGCATGAATGCTACTTTCATTTCTATGTCATATTAATGGAATTAAAACTAAATGAGAGGTATGTATATTTTAATTCCAGAATTATATTAATAATTTATATGCAACATAAATAATATATAATAACTTTAAATACATCCTTTATACATCCCACATATGGCATTAACGAATCAAATCATTTTGAGGGGGCGGTAGTCCGCACTTCCTAAAATGAAATTATCGTGTTTACCCACAATGGAAACCATGAAGGTATGCCAAAAAAGAAAATACATAAGCTTAAGTAAAACATAAACATATTATATATCATATATAAATATAGTGACATTTTAATGGCCACCTTTGAAGGTGTTATATGAGTGTTGAACAATCATTGTTTTGTGAGGCAGAGATTCGCCATCCACAGAAACAGTATGTTCTTTAACCATTAGATGTAGGTGTGTGTTAGTGTATCTCTAATTCTTCTTATAAAAACATACTAGTATATTGAATATACTGTATTTTTTACAAAAGAAATTAATAAAAAGAGTTTAGGGGGTTGGAGAAGAAAAATAATACAAAAGGACTCAAGTGAAGACATTACCTTAAAATCGGGTAACTCCCTTTGGTTTGAGCTCAAAGGCTTCCTTGGGAAGACTTATGCCCAAATTGAGGATTAAACGAGTTAGAGAGGGATTTTTAGAGACAAAATGGGCAGGGTTTGGCTGAGAAAAAGGCTTTGGACGTGTGGGTAAGGAGGTAGAGGTGGGGGCCTTTTATAAGAGGAGAGGAGGGGCACTCTTGGAAAGTAAAGAAATATTACTTTATTTTAGAATGAGTTTCGGATTTTAATGGTCCCACATTGATGTGTTTCAAGGATAAGGTGATAAGGGTTCGAAATACACTCATCCAATAGGTTTTGGACATGTGTAGGTCTTAGATTTTACATTATCTTTCCATTTTATTTAAATTGTTAAATAATGAGGTCATCGCTGCATCATCATGATGTCATAAATAATTTAATTTATTTAATGTCTAAAAATTGTAAAAAAATACTATGAGGTAAAAAATATTTCTAGATTTCCAATGAATATTTATAGTCATAAGTCTGACTTGTATAACTCCATGTAAAATTTTTTTTAGTAAAACATTTCATGTTTGTCTCATTTTTACTTTAACATTAAATAAAAAGGTATTTATGTCATTTTCCCACCAATGTGGCTCCATGGGGTCCCCAAGTTGACCCATGGATTTTCTTGGTTGGCCATGACACATCCAACGAGGGTAGGACAGGTTTCTAGGTCATTTAATTTTATTAAAAAATTATTCTTACCTTAAACTATACTAATTACCTCTAATCGCGATTAAAAACTTAATAAGTTACTATTCACCAAAAAATTATTTTAATCCCATTGAACCACATTTTAATTTTTAATGACAACAATGTATTTCGGATTTTTGAAATTAAAAACACAAAGATGGAAAAATTTCATTTAAACGGAAGATTTTATAAGTACCACTTAGTGGTTTCACTATTCATCAAAAATTGAAGTTTTTCAAAAAATTACCAAAAGTTCACCCTAAGCTATATTTGATATTCCAAATTCAAAAATGATGTATATTTTAAAAAATTCAAAACATATAAGTTGCATTAATTAATTTAATAATTAATTCCCGCTGTCAAAACAAATAGCGTGTTTTTATGAAACAAAATGTATCAAAAGATTGACACTAGTTTAAGTCCGATTTCAAAGTGAAATTAATTCCAAAGACCACTATTGGATTAAATGGTAAAAATATATTCTAATTTCACTTTAAAAACAATTCAAAAGATAATCTAATCATATAAATAAATTAGATTAAAAGTGGTTTTGAATTAAAATACAACATTTTTCACTATTCATTAAAAATTGAACTTTTTCGGAAAAATACCAAAAATTTACACAAAGTAAATTTTGATAACCCGATTCTAAAGAAGAATTTTATTTTTTCAAATATAACACATAAAATTGTCAAAAAGTGGATTTAAAAGAGGTTCGCCATCAAAAGGAGGTTAATCGACCTTTTAATGAATATTAGAATGTTTACGCTTAAAATTGGGTTCATTTGCATTTTTAATCCTCTAACATTTACTATAAAAAGTAAAAATATTTGACAAACATATATAATCATTTTGTAGTTAGATCTATTCATTCCCACCATTACAACGGCTAGGCGTTAACTACTATTTAAAATAATATTATTTTATTATTATAGTGCAACGTAAGATTCCCAAGAAACTCGTTGTTGCGTGTTGGGTACGCCATCGAGCATAGAATACCCTTTAAAGTAATATTAATATTTTATTCACAAATATGGATAAATATAAAAATTTCATATTCTTTATTTACATGGGGTGTTACATAAAGTACTATGTTTTTTTTGCGATAAATTGATAAGGTATAATTTTATGATAAAGTTTTATAAGAAGGTTAATGATTAATGACCTTGACGTAGATGAAATTGTGAACTATTTTATATTGTGATATTTTTGTTACATGTCTTAGTGAGTGTAGGGATGGTACTGGAGATCTAAAAACTCATATGTGGAATTCATTTCTGTGAAAGGGAACGAGGCTCCAAATACCCTTACGAGACATTGTGTTGTGGGAAAGGAACTGAGGCAAAAAATACTAATTTGTTACAGCAGGTATGGAAAAGGGACTAAACTTCTAAATACCAATGTGATATTGTGGATTGTGACAAGGATATAGGGTCTAAATACCCATGGGGTAACAAATTCGACATTCTATGCCCATAATATTAGCATGGGACAATGATTCCAATTAGACGTCATATGAATTTAAATGAAATGATAAATGATAAACATAGTATTGTGATATGTGATTTCCCTTGGGAATAGTTCATACTCTAGACTGTGATGAAGAAGTTTTTGGTTGCATGGGTTTCATCATGAAATCAGGGATATATATGGTTAATTAAGGAATAATGAAATGTGATAATTGTTCATATTATGAATTGAAATTTATTCTTTATACAACTGGGTAAATTTTTATTTATTGGTTATTGTTTTAGACACCATTGGTAGTGGCCTAAAAAGTTGTACTCACACCCTACTTGGGATGCCTGATCGACACCCCGATAGACTTCATGTTTTAGTAAAAGCTAAGGCAATATCCCTATATTAGATGGTTGAGTCAGTATGGAGAATGGATGAGGGTACTAGACATGGTGTCTTCACCTACATGGTGGAATTTTTAGTGTTTATATGTTGGATTTTATTTTTGACACTTGACACTTATTTGGAATTTCATATCTTATGTTTATTTTTTATATTGTATTGTTTTTTTAGTCATCATGTGATATGGTTGTGTCTGGTTATTATTAATATCATTTGGTTATTGTAATTTATTAATGATATTGTGCTACTTTGATCAATATAGTATTGTCTCCCCATTTTATCTATATTATACCCTCTCTACTAGTCAGTAACCTCTGGTGTATGGGGAGGAGCTGTTGATGCCATATAACTGACCAGATTTGGGTACTGATGTGTGTTACCTAGGGCAGGACATTACAAGGTTGTGTAAAAGGAGTTTTATTTTCTTATTAATTTTTTAATATTTGGGAATGGTAGGAGGTGATTAAGGTGTGTTGTTACTTGGAAATGAGATCATGAATGTGAGTACCTAAACCATGTAAGGGGTAAAATGAAGTACATATGATGGGATTGTTGTTATTATTGTTTGATGTTGCGACTTGATGTCATTTGACCTTGAGTGATGCAATTACTGTGTGATGTGATTATTTAACGGTATGAAACAAGAGTTGTGTATGCATGAATCATTCTAAGAAATCATAAAATATTGTGACATGCATCATTTTTTAGAACACATAGAAAATTAGGTTTTGGGTAAGTTGTTGAAATAAAATTTTTTTCCCTCGATTATATAATTGAACAGAAAATGGGTCCTAATATGGAATTGTATGTTTTAAAATGATGAAAAATGTTAATTATTGGATATTAAATAAAAAATAATTTCTTTTAATGTTTTTGCCCTTTTTGAAAATAACTAATATGTATAATGGTTTAGGATAGTGATAGTACCTTGGTTTTGACCGTGTGACAGGAAAAAGGCGATGAATTATAATGGATTTATATGAATCCCACTTGTTATATGTGTTAATGTTGTAAAATTTGAGCTATGGTTTGTGTTTATATTTGTAGAGATATGGCTCCATGATGATGTTTGGTGATATGATTACAGGATGATATGGCTTGAAATTATACTCTTGTGGTGGAACCTAATGCACCGATAGTACTGGGTGAAGGATCCATAGAGAAATTTCATGAGAAATTTGATCGCTCCATGTAGTTTCTAGAGAGATACCCCGAGTGGCCTCAGAATATTATGTCTATCCTAAAAAGGAATTTTGAGTAACAAAACCCTCTGACATTCACTAGAGGGGGTGGAACTGAGGATTCTATATTTTTTATTGAGTCTATACAGACTATAGTTGACCATTTTGAGACTCCTACTAAGAATAGGGTCATGTTGGATGCATATATATTACAAGGATCAGTGAAGTGATAGTGAATTTTTCAAGCTCAGACTAGGTAGGTAGATGGTATGGTATGGAAGGAAGTTTTGGAGAAGTTTATGGATAAATTTAACCCAATGACACTGAGACATAAGCGGGTAGCAGAGTGCAGACAGCTAACCCTAGGAAGTATGTTTGTGATGGACTAGGATGGTCATTTTACTAACTTTTTGTGATTTTCTCTAGTAATGGAAGGGGATAAATACACTAAAATAAGGTGTTTCCATGATTTAATTAAAAGTGAGATTAAGTCTGAATTCAATTTATTACTATTATATAATTTTGATGAGGTGGTCGATCAGGCTATCATATATAAGGGGAACTTGAAGGAGGGATCAAGTGGAGGATAAATGGTTTTTTAGATGATCATAATGTTCATCTTTTGAGTGTAGGAATCGTCATTATATGAATGTTAACCAGATATTTGGAAAGAAAAATGGCCATGGTGAATTATCAGTTACTCAGGATCTTACTCGAGTGCTATTACACTAGTAAGTTAGGCTAAGACACTTTCATATACATTGTACCTGATCACTAGTAGAGTGCCAGTATTGAGGAAGGATGTGGAATTTATAGTGGTAATGAAGGAACCCATGATAGATGGGTAGTAAGGTTATAGCTAGGTGGAATCAGATTATAGGATGGGGATCTTATACATCGTAACACTCTGGTAGTTATTGTTCTTCTGGAAATGGTGGTAGAGGTAGTGGATGTGGTGAATCAGTGAAACAATACCCATATTAGTAGAGTCATTCATCAAAGTAGGTTTATAATACATCACAAGGAATAGGGGAAGAAAATTTTCATGAATTTCAGCCTTCACTTGAAGATAGAGAGGTTGGACTATTGATAGTTAGAAGTAATATTATTGTAGCTTCTAGGATTTCTAGTCCCTTATTTGATACTATATCAACACATTCCTTTATATCTGCACAACTTTTGAGTGGGATAAATTTGACAGTGGAGTTTGTGAGCAGGGTGATGATGATCGACAAACCATTGAGAGTGTGATTGAATGAAATTTATTTATGAAAGGGGTGTTCTCTCGAGGTTGGGGAGTATAATTTTGTATGGGATATTTTCATCCTCAACATGTTAAGAATTTATGTAATTATGGGTATGGAATGGTTCGTGGCATATAGATCCCACATAGAATGTTACCATAGTGGAGTGACTTTTATATCTCCTGAAAGCGACAACTATGTTCATCATGGAGATTGGGAACTCTTAGCGGGCCACACATGGAAAAAATTTCAGCTATTAGGGGAGGTCACCACCATGGATTCTAGTCAATTACTAGATAACTGTTGTTAAAAGAATGATGTTATTCGACTAGCAGTGGACAAGTTACATGATGTGTTTTCAGAGGACTTCTCAATTTTACCACTTGAGGGAGATATGGAATTTACCACTGATATCATTTTGGATGTTGAGCCTGTTTCCATTCCCCCATATAGAATGGCTTTATAAAAGCTTTAAGAGCTTAAGACTCAACTGGGATAGTTGAAGGATTAGGGGGTATTCATCCAATTATGTCACCTTTGGGTTCTCTAGCCATGTTTTTAAAGAAGGCTAAAGAGATAGTGCATGTGTTTTGACTATAATAAGATGAAACATATGAATATGAATAACCAATTTCCTCTTCCTTGTATTGATGAACTATTTGACTAATTGAGGGGATACTGGGTTTTCTCTAATATGGACATAAGATTAGGGAATTATCAGTTGAGAGTTTGAACTTATGATATATTGAGGACATCGTTTAGGAGAAGGTATGTAATTTATGAGTTTTATGTAGTTTAGTTCAGCTTGATATATTTTCCTACTATGTTTAGGGACTTGATAAATCAATTTTTCCTCCCGTATCTGAATCAGCTACTCGTAGTGTTTTTGAATGATATTTTGGTGTACTAAAACAATCATGATGATCATTATTAATATATTGAAACAGTTCTATATTCCCTAATTGATTATTTTCTATACACTAAGATATCTAATTGTTTGTTTTGGATTTATTAGGTACATATCACTGTGTAACATCATCCCTGAGGAAGGTGTGACAGTAGACTCGGAGAAAGTGGATGTTGTAGTTTATTAAGAGTTTCCCAAGAATTTATTTGATATCTATAGTTTTCTTAAGTAATAATGATACTATCAGAGGTTAATCAAGGAATTTTTATTCTTGAGACACCGGTTTTGAGATTGTCCCTGAAGGGATTGATGTTTGAGTGGTATGGAACATGTTTGAATGACTTCCCAGAGGTGAAGAAGTGCTTGAAAAATGGACCAATAATGATCCTATCAGAGCTGGGTGAGGAGTATAGGGTGCTTTTTTATTCATCCTAGATTTGACATTGAGTGTTGTTGATGAAGGGAGATTGATTTGTGGAGTATGGGTCATGGAAGTTAAGGCCACGTGAATGGAACTACCCTATGCATGATGTTGAGATATTTGTAGTATATTATGCCTTGAAGTAATGGAATCATTCTCTAATGGGATTTTTTATAAC
Source organism: Viscum album (assembly GCA_963277665.1). Taxonomy (NCBI): domain Eukaryota; kingdom Viridiplantae; phylum Streptophyta; class Magnoliopsida; order Santalales; family Viscaceae; genus Viscum; species Viscum album. Next base: position 1,421,996,147 of record OY728156.1, on the reverse strand, counting down.
TAATTATACATATCATAATATACAAAAGTATATATTTTCTTCATTAGCTTAGAATATATTTTACTGTAGGTGGGTTGAGTGTATACAGTCTTATGATTTTGAGCAAGTGGATACACCTGTTAAGGGAAACTGCATTGCTAATGCTTTAACCACAAAAACTCAGAATCAGGATGTTCATGAGTCTATATACAAGTGTAATATGACATACTTTTCAGCTTATATGTATTTTTTAGTTTACGATGGATAAGAGTATATGCTATTCATATCAATAGTACTGGAGTCCACACTTTTGAGATGGATCAGAGAGAGGCTGTATGAGGATCTAGAGCATCTGACCATGAGGGAAAGACATAAAGGTGGGGATATAACATGAAATTGGACTATATATGAGGATTATATAATCTATGTTTGAGTCCATATAGTCATACCTACTTATATTCATGATGAGATAATGTTTGAATTTCATGCCTCAAAGTGGGAGGTGCATTCGAGTTTGTCCAAATTTACCTTGACCTACATCGATAGTATTGATGGATGGGCATGAAAAAGGATATTATAGGGTTCATGAAATGACTCAACACTAGTCGGTAGATAAAGGATGATTTTTAATGACCTGGTGGTACACTATTGTTGTTTTCCATTCTAGATTGGAAGTGGGATGATGTTACCATGGGCTTTATGGTGGGTCTCCCAAGAACACCTCAAAATAATTAATTTATTTTGGTGGTTGTGCATCAATTTATGATATTAGAATATTTATTTCATCTAAGGGATACTTTATTAGTGGATCAGTTGGGATATATCTATGTTCACTAGATATCTCATCTTCACATGGGACCACAGTGTATAGTTTCATATTTTGTGTCACATTTTACCTCATGTTTTTGGAAAGGCTTGCATAATTTTCTCAACACATAGATTTTTATGAGTATTAATTTTAACCTTCATAAATATGGATAGTAAAAGAATACTATTAATGTGCTTTATGATATTCTATGATCATGTGTTCTTGACATTGGTGGGTTATGAGAGAAAAACATTGAAATAATGAGTTCGCCTATAACAATAGTTTTCTGGAATCTATTCTGATGGGACCATTTAATGATCTTTATGGTAGGCCATCCAAATCACCTCCAAATAGGATTGAGGAAGGTGAGTCAGGTTTTTTGGGTCATAGTATTTAGATGGAGATGTTGATGACAGTTTAGTTAATTCAAATTTATATGGATATGACTCAGAGTAGATAGATGTCGTATGCTGATAGACATCGATGGCCCCTAGTGTTTACAGAGAGTGATCATGTTTTCCTTTGGGTATCTTCAAAATTAGGTCCCCATAGGATTTAGTGGTAGGGAAAGTTGGCTCCCTAGTTTTTTGGACTGTTTGAGGTTGTGGAGTGAATCAGGCTGGTGGCATACCAATTAGATCTTCTATAGAGGTATATTTCTATGAGTTATTTTTTTCCTGTGTCATAACATTGGTGGTACCACCCCAACCCGTCTAACCAAATTGATATAGTTGATATTGAACATGAGACTGAAACATCCTTTGTGGATCTTCAAATACTTGTGTTGGATCATAGTGAGAAAGTGCTATGGGGAATGATCGTATTGATAGTTTGTGTATTATGGAGACATGGTCATGTTCAGGAGGAATCATGGGAGATAAATGTTGATGTACATGATCAATGTCCTGATCTTTTTACCATGAAATTAAAGTGATGCTTGGGAGTAATTCTCAAGGTTGAGGTGTTATAAGGTGAGAAGATTGTAATCTCTCTAACATTTACTAGAGATTCATTAAAATCATTTACAGGTACTTGTTTTCTACTTTTTTTGGTGTATCTTAATTAAGACATATATTGGGGAGTTTTGGGGTGTAATTAGGGAATTTTAGAAGGAAGCAGGGTAGCGCATAGTTGGCAGATGGTTTTCCCAAACCATGCACCCAAGCCAGTAAACAATATCACCAAAAAGAGAGGGGATTCACATGGTTGGAACATGGTTTTTCAAACCACATGCTGTATTAGTAGTAACCATGTGTCTCCCATGGGAGGAGGTGCACATGCACGTGCAAAATTATGGAAAACCATGCAACTCATTTAGGAAACCGTGCATGTGAGATTGCTTCCTCCAAAAAACAGATTTAAAATTCCATAACCCACCTGGACTTTACCCTTATTTTACCAAACACAACCATAAAATTTTATCTCATTTTCGGAAGATACTAGATGAATTCTAAGGCCTTATAACCCCATTCTTGATGAATCAGATACCAGATTGAAGAATATGCACCTCTCCCATTAATATATTCTTGTTCAAGTGAATTTCTTCTTTATCCCATATCTTTCTATCATCTTTTGAAGGTAAGTTTTCCTACTTTTTAATGGATATAAATAAATTAAATGGACCTAATCCATTTTATTTTTGATCTAGGTTTTCGATCATAATATAATTCTTCATTGTGAAACTGAACATTCCACTTCAATTTTTGGATTTTTGTTGGAGATCCTCTATTGACGATCTTGAGGTTGGTGGTCTAGATTTAGAATTCTATAGTAATTATTTAAAATAAATGAATGTAATTTTTAATTTTTAATTTCCATGATTGGTCAATTGAATTTTAATTTAATTTAATTTAATTTAATTTCCATGTGATAACTGAATGGGTTGAATTTTTATCAATTGTAATAGGATGATTTGGACTAATTAATGGATAATTAATTAATAGAATAAGGTGATTATGGAATTGATGGGATATTGGGAATTTGGAAGTGTTTAATTATATGAGATTGTGTAATTGGTTATTTTCTGATATTTGGATTTAATTGAAAATGGAAATAATGGGATAGTTTCCATAATATTAAAGGGTTAGTGGGTAATCTGATTAAATGTATTCTAAGGGTTTAATGATGAATTGTTCATATTATAACATGTGATAAAAATAAAGAATTATTATTATTGTGATAAATTGAAAAGGTACACTTTTATGATAAGTTTTCATAAGATGTAAAATGATGGATGACCTTGATTTAGATGATATTAGGAAATGTGTGACACTTTGATATTTGTGCTATATGTGTTAGTGAGTGTGGTGTAGGGATTGAGGCTCTAAATAACTATATGTGACATTGAGGCGTGTGATAGGTATTATGTTTTCAAATAACCATATGTGACATTGAAGAGTGGACTGGGAACTGAGGATCTAAATACCAATTTGTGAAATCAAGTATAGGGTAGGGACTGAGTCACCAAATATCCTTATGATATTGAGGTGTGGGATAAGGAAAAAGGATCTAAATACCCATTAGGTTTTACAATCGATGTTCTACACCCATGTGATTGGAATTATACTATGTTTCCAATTATGAATGATATGAATTGAATTGAAATGATAAATGATAATTGTGGTATTGTGATATGGGATATCCCCTAGGGATAGTTTAGACATCAGTACATGACGAATACGATATTAATAGTATGGGTTTTATCATAAACCCAAAGATTTATGTCGTTAATTTAATGACAATGAAATGTGATAAAAATTTTAACTTTATACATTGTAATTTATTCTTTATACAACTACATAAACTATTATTGACTAAATATTGTTTTAGAAGATATTGGTGGTGGCCAACTATGTTATAACCACACCAAACATGGGTAGGTAGATCGGTACCTGAATACACATCATATTTACAAGGCCAGATAATGGTAAGAGCCCCATGTTAGATGGTTGAGTCTGCATGGATCATGGATTCGGGGACCAAACCTAGTTTTAGGACCCAGTTGGGGGAGTTATCATAATTTCTATTTTGGGTTTTCATTTTTAAACATGAAAATTATTTTTCATGATATGTCTATTGTTTATTTATGGGTATTGGATTTATTTTTTTGTTATCACGTGATACCTGTTTTTATGGTTGTTGGATATATCAAACGGTTATTATTTTTTATTTCTTCTATTTTACTACATTGATAAAGAGGGTATAGTCTCTCCATTGTATCTATATTAGATACTCACTATTATTCACTAGTCTATGGATTATGAGGGGGAACATTTGAGGTTCTTGTAACATACCTGCTTGGGGTACAAGTGTGTGGAACCTGGGTCAGTATGTTACAGTTTGTATATGTGCAAAGGGAAATTTCCACAAGAATTGAGGGTCAAGATAGTGTATGATTGATTAGAATTTATGTTAGAATCATACAATATATGAAATAATTCACAATATGAATTACATTATAGGGATATGAACTTGATGTGGCATAAAAAGAATTATGATTCCGTATTTCAGTAATTTTAGTTTATAACCATCAATTTGTTATTTGATTATAAATATGACCTATATAAAATTATTAAAATCCTTCATGTTTAATTTATCTTGTGAATTTTTATTTGAAAAATTTAATGAAACTCCATTGAGGATAAATGAATATTAAATTGAGAAAGTAAGAATAATAAATCATGTGGAAGAGGGTTCATGAGAACTTAACATTATATCAAGTGTTTTGTTATTATTCAATTTACCCAAACACAAACTATATTGTTTTTATTAAGGTTGAGGTATGAATAATTTGAAAGGTCCATGGAGTCTCAATTATGAACAAAGATAGAATGACTATGGGTGTAGTGAAGATAATTTGACACATGCCACATTAGATAACAACTCTATCCTAAGAAGTTTCATGATACATTTTCACCATATGAACTTACAAAGAATAAATATTAAAAAACATGACATCCAATCATAAATATTATCAAAATGTTATAAAAATTATGTTTTATAGTGAAAAAACATTCAAAAGAGTAACCATAAGAGTATTTCAAGTGTAGGACACAATATAACTAAGTGTAAAAAACCATTTTATTAGGATAATTTACTTTTAGGTAATTCAATATTATTAAGAAAAAACTAACATATTGTTAAGATTATTCATTGTAAAGAAACCAAATATCAACATGTTTTCAATCAAATATGTATGAATCTATGTTGATTAAGCATCATCAATGATTACTTCAATATTTTGAATTACCTTATGAATGAACTGTTGATCTATAAATCTCAAACCTATATGGATTTAGAGAAAAAGGTATTTATAGAAAATTTCTCTATAAAAGGAGAAGAATATGAACCATATCAATAATGAGTTATGAATTATTATTTTTATTATTGTTACTTTCATAAAATCAATTTGTTCCTAAAACATGATAAACAGACATTTCTTTGTGATCATGCTTTTATAGATCATCCAATTTTATCTATTATGATCTTGTTCATATTTTTGTTTTCTGTAATTTCATAACTATATTTATTCCACAATTATTTAAATTAGTATATGATTTTCCTTGTAAAATAAATCCTAGTTTTGGTTATACCTTGATAAAAGTTACAACCTTTTTATTTATCTATACTTCCTGATCAAATAGAAAGTGTTGTACTGGGTGTGCCTCATTTAGAAAAGGAATGTTATAATCAATATGTGAATCCCTAAAAAAATTCTTGTTATAGTTTGATTTACACCACTCGAGGAGTTGGGTGGTTGTGAAGACTAGATGAAGGATTACTTGATCTAAAATAATAAAATAATATTGGTGTTCATCACTTTCCTTATTTATTCCTTTAAATTTTTAATTATATAAATTCACCCCCCTTAAAATATTGTTGTGGAGTCATTTCGGAAAAAAATTGGTGTTAGAGAACATAGTGCTTTTGGATTTATATTTTTTATTACTAACCATATCAATGTATATATAAGGCATATGGGAAATATAAATGTTTCATGTATAGTGAAGGATCAAGTAACAATTGGGTTCCATAGAAAACTCTATACATTTTTGGAAAAGATTATAGTCACTGATTGAAAAAATAGAGGCATACCTAAATAATTTGATAATATAGAACATTAATATAATGTTAAAACCATAAAAAATAGGTGAGGTAGATCATGATACACTCACTTATAATGATAAAACAAAATATATTCATAACATTAAGATCATGAATATTATTTATTTTTCTATTAGTTGTAATAGGTTTAGTCATGTCTTAGCTAGTAATAACAAAAATGTTATTTAGAAGATTTTGTAACACATTATGGAAGAAAAATTTGAAAATAATTAATCTTGGGATACGTAATATTGAGTACCTAGACTGTTAGAAGGTAAAAAAGGGAAACTATTAATATATTTTCTATATTTTTTAAAAGAACTACGAATTGTATGAGTGTATTGGTAGAAAAATTATTCAATTCCATCAAGGTTGAAATAATTCATAGACCTAGTTCAATGAAGTGTCATTATAAGAATGTTTCAATATATAAAATTATGAATTTCATGGAATATACATTAGATGATATTATTAGATCTCAAATTCAATTTTAATAATAGGTGAAAAAAAAATTAAATAAGATATTACGATAAATAATGTTGGTAATTTTAATTTTATAAATGTTATTTATACTTACTTTTTTGATAATAAGGCAAAAAAAAAAGAAACACATGTAGTGGATAAAATTATAAAGTGGATGCATAGATACATGAAGAGAATTAAAGGTTATATACAATAATAAAAAAGAGAAAATAGAATGAAGGACCATAAAATCAACAAAAAATGAAATTCTTATTCATATTTTAATCTAAAAATTTCACTTGTTCAGAATGAAAACATTAAGCATATCAATTCAGATTAAACATGGACGAAAATGAAAGAAAGACAACAAGTACAAATAAATTAAAATGAGAAATTTGATTGGCATAGAGATATTGAGAAATTATAGATTCGTTTGATGTTTTATAAACCAAATATAATTATATAAATTTATTTCTTATGGTGAATGAAAATATGGTGAGTGACAATAGATTTAGTTCTAATTATGATTAAAAATATATTACTGAATTTGATAGGTCTAACATAGATGGATTGGCTTTGATAAATTGAAAAAACATATTTTTAATGTGTTTATCTTTAATAATAAAATAATGTTGAATTACAAGAAGGTAGTTGAAAATAATATAGTTTTGACTTAAGAGACTTGTAAGTTGAAGAATTTTACTTCTAATGGTAAATCATTATATTATGTGGATATTGAGAAGCTTAATGATAATATTCAAATTTTGAATGGTTATTTGTCAAGATAAACCAAACATAAGAAGAATTCTGGTAAAATACTATTATTAAATAGATTTAATAGGAAAAATAAAGGATATTTCTATTATTGAAAATTTCCAAAATTGTATACAAATTTCATTATAAATAGTTATAAATGAAGTATATAATCTGTTAATTATTTTAGAGACATGATAAAAGGTCATTATGCTAGTGAATGTTCTATTACAACCCCTTTATATTTTAGATAGACCAAAGCATTCATTTTTAAATCTATTTATGCTATTACTCATTTTATTTCTCATATTAAATCTATATGGGTAACTAATTGAATTATACCCAACATAGTATAGGAAATGAAACTCTCATTTATTTTTATTTTCATGAAAAGTGCCTTAGATATCTCAATAAAGAAATATGGTACATGGATAGTTTGTGATTAAGGAACGTGACAAGAGATCTATTAATTTTCAATACATTCAATAGATATAATGAAGGTGGTGTAACTTTTGGAGATAGTTGCAAAAGAAAGTTAATAGCATATAGTGAGGTTGTGTTTTTAGATTCAACTATTAAAAATTTATTTTTATAAACTAAAGGATCACACAAAAACTTTATGATCATATTTAACTTCTGTGATGATGGAATGTATGGAATTTTTTGAAATGATTAAGGTGTTTTTATTATGAATGGAGTTGATTTGTTTTATGATCTCTATAAGGATAAAGTTCCTAAAATAAATAATTATAAGACAATAATGAAGTGTGAAAATTGTTTGAATACTATAATTATATATATCATCATATAGAATAGGAATCACAATAATGTTAATTTTAAATAACAACACATGCAATGTAGACATTAAATGGTTTAATAACATCCTAATATAGAGGAGGATAAGTATCAATTATATGATCCTTACATGAAGGTAAAATTATATAGTGAGTCTTTCAAGTTGATTAGGTAATTGAACACCAGATGAATGCTTCTATTGGTTTATCTAAATTTGATCAGGATAACATAAATTACATGTATTTGAGGGATGAAGTACAAATTTTTTATATTGAATGATTTCACTATATTTTTATGTGTATATTTTATGACTCACAAGTGTGAAACAATTTTTATGCATTCTATGTAGTATAACCTAATGTAAAATGAGAATGGGTATATGATTATACTATTAAAAATTGATCTTATAGGTAAATTCCAGAACATAGTGACTGAAATGGTTTTAAAAGAGAATATAGACTCTCACAATTTCTCATCAATAAAAACTCTATATTAGAATTAAGTATTTTAGAGAAGTAATAATAAAATTAAAGAGAAATAAATAAATATTCCAAATTAATGTAGATTTATAAAGTATATATGGGATGAAACTATCCACAACAGATTTTATGTCTGAAATATGATTTTTCTAGTACCAATTTATATGAAATCACTAAATGAGATTTAGAAAAGATTGAAGTTGAAAGTATGATACTTTAGAGTGTTTGGGTGTGAGGTTTTTATACTGAACCCCAAAATAATTTAGATAAGTTTTATGTTAATATTGATGATGCTATCGTTATAGTTTATTTTTATAACAATAAATATTTTAATGTTTATAAGAAGATATTCATGGTGGTAGAAGAATATGTTATTGGAATGTTTCATGAGGATGATATTTAAGAGAAATTAACAATGGTGAATCACTTTGAAGTAGAATTTAGATATCTTAACCTGGATGAGTTGAGAATGGTTGAAAATCTGGTAAAAATGAATGAGGTAATTATTGAGGGGTAATATGAATATGGAAAACTAATAACAGAAAAAAATTATAGGTACCATCCAAATAAGAATGTATTTGGAGATATTGGTTTAAGAGTGAAAACAATGAATCCTATAAGGAATAATTCTAAAAAAATTTCTTGTATTTAATATATTTCTATAAATGGTGTTTTAGGATCACTATGTACCTGATTTTGGAATTTTTCATATTTGTGTGGGAAATTAGTATATAGGGAATAACTTGTGGGAGTATTAGGATCACTAATAGGGCGATAAACACTGAGATGGGGGATAAGTTAGTTTTCATATATATTTTTTATTTTTAAACCAAACCAATCCCAATTTTTTCCAACAATTCTCTATAAAACACATAAATATGGAAATTTAAAGGAACATAACATGTTTTTAATCTGTTTATCCTTCAAAAAGGATGACTCCATCCCTATTGCATTATGATTTTCCCCAAAACGCCCAAATAGAATCTTAATTATCAAGGAGTGGATATCAGTAAGGGCATGAACATGATCATATTATAATGGATATCTTCAACCAGTTACACCTTGTCATAAAAAAATGAATTATCCCTTTTATTGAATGTTAATAAATTAAAAAATTGTCCTTCCCAAGTTCTAGACAAATGTTGATCTTCTTGCTTTTAATCTTTTCAAAACAATAGTATTAATTCATTATTCTTGAAAATATTCCAAAAAATATCCTCAAAATATTTTTCATAATATAAAAACAATTATTCTCCTCTTTTTCTATCATTTTATATTTTCAGCCACAATAGTAAACTTCCATATTCCAATTTTGAAATTATTTTATGGTTAAAAAAATTAATTTTCCACATAATTATAATTCAAATCAAGTCAATATATTAATTTTTAATTTTCTATGTGATTGGGAAATTATATATCAGATGATATCAAGAATATATATTGTCATTCTCTCCCTATTTTAAATACCCATAAATCCACATGAAATTAATCCTTCCTAACTATATGAAGTCATATAAAAAACCATAAAGATCATAGATACTTATATTAAAACATAAAAAATTTCTACAACATTCTCCCCATTATACATCATTTTATAGAAGTTTCTTTCTGACATTACTACCTTAAAAAAAGAAGAACCCACTTCGGCCAAATATTCCCCTTAAACAACATCACGTCGAGGAATTTCTCCTGATGGAATGTTAATATTTGTATATTTTATTCATCTTTCTAAAAATTCATTACAAAATTAATCATCCCAGATCATTATTATAATATTTAATTATGATATATATTCTTTAAAGCATAGATCAAAATTATCCAAACATAGTTTTAAAATAATACTAAAAATATCTAGTTTTAAAAATCATAAAAACCTACATATGATGTATTACATCTTACACATTACTTATGTGTGAATTAGACACCATAAATATTGTTTAATATTTTTAACTCTTTGAATTTCCAATACCTAGTGGAATATATTATTTATCTTCAATACATAATGCATATAACTTACTTTTGTGGATTTTACACCTTTTGTCAGAGACAAATATTACAGATGATATAGATTGGATCTTATATATACAAGTAAGTTCCAACCATTATCAATTTCCTACCTCATATATCAAGGATATATTCCTTATTTGGTAATAAATTTCCCTCTAACAAATAATTATTAAAATAAAAATAACATGTAATGTATTCTAAAATCATCTTAGAGATATTTTGAAGCCTTAAAACATATCAGACATATGTTTTTTTCTTTACCACATTCTTAGAGTACCTTGGTAAATATATCATGTAAAATGTAATATATCTTACAAATCCAAAGTAACCTTATAAATTTATTACATTATCACCTTCTCTGGAAATCATATTACATATTTAACAAAATGTCAACTTCCTTCCCTTATAGACTATGTAGCCTTTCCAAACCATTTTAAAATGATGCACAACCACTTCAGCTTCATTGCATCACATTTCTCAATACCTAAATAATTTTATGGATAAAAATAAAATATCACCATAAAATTGTTTTAAAAATACGTCAAACATTTTTATTTTCAATTAATAACAATAATATATATTTTTTATTTCAATAATTAATTGATATGGAAAAAATATCACTCCCCCAAACCATAAAAACACATGAAGTGTGAATCTATTTTATTTTCAATAAATAATAAGTACATGGATAGTGTGAATAATTTGGTATCAAAATATTTAGTTATGTGATATATAAACCAATAAATAGTAAGTAAAATTGATCACTGTTTGGTGCAGAAAACAATTGTAATTACCTTAATCTTTAAAAATATCCTTATTAAATTCAACAAAAAATTCCAACTCAATTACTTTAGTGAGGAGATAAGAAATTTATTTTTTATTAAGTTTAGTTAACTCAATCAAAAAGTCCATTAAATATATATAAAAAAAGAATTAAATAACTCTCTCCTTATATGATACTTCTCCTCTTATTGTAAAGATTATAAATATAAAGAAAGAGTGGAATAAACTCAATAATTAACACACCTGACTTTTGAGAATTGGGGTGCACCACTATTTAAAATATTATCTTCTTGAAAGACTCTTATTGAGTGTATTAATAAGAATATCAACAATATTTTCTTTATATATAATAATTATATCATTTCATGCCTTTTTTAACCTTCTCCTCTAAAAATGATAAGTTATATCAATGTGTTTAGACGTGGAATGTTGCAATGTATTCTTGGATGAGTTTATAGGATTTTTATTTTCCCTTCCAATATCCAATGAAAATTTAGCAATAGAATTCATATATTTATTGATATTGTTTATCTAGTTCATAAGTGATACTACAAATGATGTAGCCACATACATAGCTTCTATAATTCTCAATGTTACTGAAGTTTTCTTTCCAGAGTGCCACACCAAACACCTTTCACCAAAAAAATATTCCACATGATGTGGAATTTATATCATCAACACCACCAACCCAATCATTATCATTAAATAATTTCATATCCATCTCATAATTATTTTTATATAACCTGGTATTATTGGATGTATTCAAGACACATCTAAAAATATTCTTAGCTACTAAGTGTTATTATACTTTTGGGTTGTATTGACACCTAATACAAAGAGTAACAACATACAATATATATAAAATTTATGTAATCAAATACAAAATGATTCTAATTAATATTATTAATTACCTATCATTAATACTTTTACTTTTATTATATATATTCAATTTTGTTCCCATCTATATTTCTGAAGAAACCCTTCAATACTCCTCAATGACAAACATTTTCTACATCTCCTAGTCAAATTTTTATTGTGAGATAAAGATTGACCATTAGTCTAGGATATCTATAACCTATTAAATAATTTATTTTCACGAATTAACTACATATCAAGCTTAATTTTAATAGTATTATAAATATTTTTAAAAATATACTCTTCATCGGTGTGAAAAAATAATATAATTAATATAAACATTCATGAAGAGTGTGTGGTGTTGGTTTACATAATATAAAAACTATTATCGACCTTTCATTTTATAAATTCTATGATCCTCTAATATTAATATATCAAGAAGTACTAATATTGGTGATATTATTTCAATATTTAAAATGATTTATTTAGTTCACATACCTTTCTACGATTTTATTTCATCAAAAAATGTTAGGGTTTTCCACATAAACTCCTACATCTAGTTCACTAATAAAAAAGAAATCTGATTTTTCATCCATCTAGAAAACATTGAAACATTTTGAGCCTGAAATTAAATGATATATTTTGATTATTAAAAGGATAGAAATTGGAAGAATTATTTAATTAAATTCAATTCCTATAATATGTAAACACCACTTCCATACTAGCCTTTCTTTTTTTTTCTTGAAACATCCCATTTCTCATCTTTCATATTTCGAAAAAACATTTTAGCACAAATAATTTTTTTATTTAGACCATGGAACTAGTTTGAATGTTTCATTATTTTATTTCAAGTCAAGATACACATTCATAGGTTAGACACACTTATTATACTCTAAATATTCATGAACTATTTGGGGTTCCATAATTGAAATCTAGTTATTATGACTGGTTTAAATTATTATTCTCTTGGTTTTCAATACATGATTCTAGTCTTCAATAATGTTTTCAACATAAACATGTTTCCTTCTTCTAGTATAAACTCCATTGGACTTTTGATCCTTATTATCATTACTGGAGTAAACAGAGTCTACATCACCATTCAATATTTATGAATTCTCTATAATTTTATGAATAGGTTCATAAATAACAATATCATCCTCATCATCTACAATCATTTATTTTTTGATATTTTCATTATTTTCATGAACTAACACATCATAGATTTATTCAATCCTCTTAGGTGTATTGTTGTATCAACTATATGAGGTTCCATTTTATGTATAACCAAGGAATGTTCCATCTTAAACTTTATCATCAAACTTACCACCATTCTGTCTTTTCTATTGAACAAACATGAGATCTAAAACAACCTAAAGTATTTTTACATCTTTATTTTATTTTAAAAAAAATAATGAGACGTCATATATGTGTTTGGAATAATAATTAATTTATTTTTATGAATTTGAGCATAAGTAATTTACTGATGCTCAAAATATCGTGAATTTTTATTGTCTAAAATTGTTAACCTAGATGTGTCTACTAGACTATTGTTCTTACTTTTAAGAACCCCCCTCTATGGAGGAGTATATAGAGGGTTTAACTCATTCATAATGTTTTCTTATCAATATAATTAGAGAACTATTTATTGGATCATTCAATATTATTATCAGACCTCAGTTTCATTAATTTCATAGTGGTTTGTTTCTTTACTATTATTTTAAAACTCATGAATTTTTTTAAAACTCATGAATTTTTTTAAAACTCATGAATTTTTTTAAAACTCATGAATTTTTATAAGTAATGATATTTTTGAGACAAGAACATGATGCATAATATTCTTGTTAAATCAACTTTGAATGTGATAAATTAAATTTCTCTACTTGTTGACTTATTTGACAATGGTCTATAAAAACAATACAAGATTAACTCTAAAGGTCTTATACTTTTAATATCACATCCTTTTTGAGCTTTCTTTATCATTTTCTCATTATATGAAATGATACAAATAATGGTAGTGTCTTCTTTAAAAACCAGGATATTTTTCATAGCCTCTTATATGATAATTTTATTATTTTATTTTGGAAATGGTTTCTATGTTTTCTATTCCAAAGATTAAATTCTAATAATAGGCTCAAGAAACAACCTATCATGACCTCTTTAATTACAAATAGGTTTCCTAGAGTTTTCAAACATTTTGTTTCAACTACTATATAGTTTAATATATTGACTAAATAACCAATTTACCTAAATATAACTTCATTTATATAATCATAAATTCGTGATACAGTTAATAAACTAGGTTTTAGTCCACTAAAAATAAGAAATGGAAAGAATTATATGAATTTTCCCAATGTCAATTATTAAAAATACTTTATTATTTAGTGATATATTATAATTGAAGGTGTTAAATTCTCCATCATATAATTCTTTATTTTTTAGATTTTTCAAATCACTGATCATGTTAGAAGAAAAATTAATTTCCATAATCTAAGGGTTATTAGATTTATATTCTTTAAATACAACATTAGACATATATGTTATCTATTATTTGGTCATTGATTCTAAAAATATCTAAGTTTATGATAATGATTTATCATATTTTGAATAAATGTTACACATTTTTCTGAGGTATTCCCTTGATCTCACCTCCCAAACATCTATTCCAAACTCCAAAAGTGTTTTTACCTCAAAATTCATCTCAGGTTTTTTGAACATTTTAAAATGTTTTAATTTTTTTATTTTTATCTCACCCTTTTATATATCTCACTTATCAGTCCTAGGAGATACATGTTATATCAATAATTTTATGTGTTTTGGACAAATACAACACAACACCATCAATAAACGTAAAACATAATTAATTTATAACAATAATATTTATTATTTCTGGGAATATAAATCCATTATTTAGATACCATTTATCTGATTTATCCAAAGCCATTTGCGAAGGTCTTTTTTTGTCACATGTATAAATAATTCTACCCAATTTTTATCCTTTTAAATTCGAAAATATATGATTTTATCTTCATAATTTTTAGCTGAGATAGATTGATATTTGATACTAGATTCTTCTATAAGAATGTTTTTATTTTGAGATGGATATTCATTTGAATTTCCATTTTCATGTCTTATATCTATTAAAAAATAGATAATTTATGCAAGTTCCTTGAGATGTTATCCTATAAATAAATATTCCATCTTGTATTCATAACTATCCTTTTAATTTTTCATATTTGATTCAAAAAATATAATCTTTATCCTTTCAAATTCCTTTACCCAAATAATCATAGTCGATGATATATCCATAATGACTTTCCCCTTTTCATAATTCTCATGTTTTAACTATTCAACACCTTTAAAAAAGCACCTCTTATAAAGCTGAAGTTCATTGTGATTGAAAAAATTATTCCTGATATTCAAATTCTCTTCCCTATGACATCAAATATCTTTTAAGAAATTTTATTATATATTCTCATAGTATATTCTTATGTGGTTTCACCTTTTTTTAGTATAATCACTATTGATTTCTGTTTCATGTTTTGATGAATATGAATCTTATTTTTCATTTTTTACAAGAACACTTTTAGAAGACTATATGGGTGTTGCCTCATAATTACAACTTTCATCACTATCTGATACACCATATTCATTTTATATAATGTTCATTATAAATAATTTGGGTGGAATTTTCTTCTTTTTCTTTGTATAAATTTTAAATATAAATTCTCTTTTATTGGTGACATTCCTGGCGACAACTTCATCCTCACAAACACTCTTGACTTTTTAAGAAAAACTTGAAGACAAGTGCATAACCTATTCACAATTAATTCATTTGAAATTAATATTACATTTATATTTAAAATTACCATGATAATATTTTCTTTACATAAAAGATAGTGTTTCTATAAAATCATCCACAATTTTATCTTCATCAAAGAAATCCTAGTCATCTATGATATTTCGGAATTTAATGTATTTTAAAGTAATTTATTTCTCTTTATTTACATTGATTTTAAAGAAATTTATTCTTATCATTTCATAATTGAAAATATCTACATGAAATTAATCAATTTTGAAATCATCAATATATATATATCTTTAAGAGTTGAGATCTTAACATCAAACTATTCATAAATAATACTTTTGAGTTTCTTGAAAAAAAATCATCCATTATAATTTTGACCATATTTTATGATGGTATTTGTAATCAAATTAACTCTGGTAAAAAATGTCATCTATTATTTCATCTTATTTCAATATAATTTATCGAAATTATTGTCTATTAATTTAAAGTTGAAATTCCTTCACCTTTTATTTCTTTAATAAATATATTGAATATTATTCAAAACAAATTTTTTCTACAATCCATTAATTTTGTGAAATCATTTTAGATAATAATGATAAAAATATATTTCTTTAATTTACATCAATTTCAAAATTTTTAAAAACTACAGAATATCAGGATGAAGTTTCACAAAAAAATGAACGCAGATAGGATAAAATCTAAAACATCAATCTATAGGGAGAGGTGGAATGTTACCATTATATCTTTCAAAATATGATATCCATTTCCATCAAATATGAAAATTTATTTTTTATTAGAAGAGTTTTTTGGATCTATGAAAAAAATTGAGAGAAATAACAGAGAGAGAACTATCTCCAATACCAATTAATAGGCTCAGTCATTAGTTGGTAAAAACTAGGGGAGGGTGAATTAGTGTTTATATAGTTTTTTACTTTTCAAAACCAACCACACTTGTGATTACTTTACACTTCTATTTAAAAATAACTAATGCGGATATTTAAAGGAATAAAACATGTTTCTTATCAAGGTTCACCTCCAAAATAGATGACTATATCCCCAATGTGTTGTGGTTTTGATCCCACAGACACCCATATCTACTTTTATTATCATGAATTAGCTACAGAAAAGGGTAAAAAATTAATCATGTTATGTAGAATAGAATAAATTGTTTATAATTTAGAACCAAAAAAATTAATGATCCATTTTAAATATTGATCATCTATTTATTTATGATCCTTCATACATGCTATAAATATTACACATATTCTAAATCGTTCTCATTTTATCAAAATATTATTCCTTTTTATATTCTTAAAATAATGATGAAAATTGTCCTCAAAATTGTTTTTGTGATATTGAACCAATACTTTTTATCCTTTTCTACCATTTATATTTCACAATATTTGTGAAAATTTCCACATTAAATTATGTAATTTATTCCACAATTTGTGGTAATGAATTTTATCGATAATTAATTATTCAAATATAGTTAATATCATCATCTAGAAAATTACATGACACTCAAAATTTAAATATTATATGATATCCAGAAATATCATGAAATTATGTGTCTTATTTAAATATACAAAAAATTAATTTGATCTTAAACCTAAATAACTATATCAAGAAATGTAGAAATACCATCATGGTCATGGTTTCTACTATTGCTGCACACAAATTTTTCACAAAATTCTCTTCATTATGTATTGTAATATAAAAGGCACTCCATAATGTGACAACATAATAAATGGTAAAACAAAATTAGGAAATATATTCACCTTGGATAGCTTCATATCATAGTACTTCTTTTTTTTTTATGGTGTGAAACATTTTGAGATACTTATTCAACTTCCTCAGCGATCATAAATGAGTTCCATTTTGTGAATCATAATTACAAAATTTAGTGATTAGATTTATTCTTTATAGATTTTCAAAACATTTTTATAATTTATATTTCAAATAATTTTATGAATATCACAATTTATAGAGTATCAAAATATATGTAAGATGTGTAAAATACTACATATTGACTTTGTGAGAACCTGTCATCATACATATTGTTTACGATACTCTATTTTACTTTTTTTTCTAGAGGAAGATCTTATATATCACAAAAAACTTATATATAACAACAACCAATGAGAATTTTCTACCTCTTCTCACATAAACATATTATATATTATTCATAGTGGATATTATGTATACCAGGAAGTTCTAACCTTTATAAATTGAATACCTCAGATTGTAGGTAAATATTCCATATTACTTAAGATATGTCCAATTTCTAAATATTAAATTAACTCAAAATAAGGTATTATATATTATAAAATCATTATATTTATACCCTAAAACAAGCTATAATATCATGAAGAAGATGTTTTAATTTACTAATTTCACTAGAAAATATATTACGTATCTAACACTTTCTCAACATCTGATACTTATAACCTCTCTAGCCTTTCTGATCATTCTAAAAAACACACAAAATCATTGATTTCCTTAAAACACATTGATCAACACCTTAATTAAATGTATTGAAAATAAATACTACATTATCCTAGAGTTGGTTCAATATTTATTTAATTAATCTACTAAAGGATCAATAAGTTATTATAATCAAATGTATTTTCAAGAACAATACTTATAATTAATTTTATATTGTTATTCATAAATTCATATTAGTAGGCCAGATTTATAATCAATATGAAGGTGTTGAGTATGGAGAGACCTTTTATATAGTATTAATATTGGAACCCATTCAAATCCATTTATCATATAGATATTATAAGAGATTCAAATTATATAACATGGATGTTAAGAGTGATTTAATTAATAGATTCATTCCATAAAATGTCTATATGGGAAGGCACCTAGTTTTGAGAAAAATAAAAAATCCCCATCATGTTTTCCAGATTAATAGGTCATTTGATAGATTAAATTATATTTCACATACATTGTATGAGATAATTTTGTATTTACTTTTACCAAATGAGTTTGAAAAAGGAAATGTGGACCAAAATATCTTCATCATGATGTATTGTAAACATATTCTAGTAGTATATGTTTTTTTGGATTATTTCATTTTTTTAATCCTCTAGTGACTCTATATATAAAAAAGATATCAAATATATTGCATAATGAGTTTAACATGAGTCTCATCCAAGAGATGAAGTTATTTAATTTATTTTAAATTTACTATAGAAACGCTGGTACTATATTCAACCCAGGTACGTATAAAAAATAATTAGTGAAGTTGGATATTTGGGATTTAAGTAAGAGCATGATTAACTCAATTATTAATTCATCTATATTAAATGAATATCATACTAGAAATTCTTTTAATATTAATATTTTTAGATAAATGAATTAAAATATTCTATAAATTATCAAAATTAGATCAAATATGATGTATATTGTATGCATGTGTGATCGATTTTAGGAAAATCCAATGGAAATTCAAGTGATAAGTTTGATAAATATTATCAATCATGTGAAAAGTTTAAAAATATCGAGTTATTATACCCTAGGGATACATATTTTAATTCGATGGATTATTCATATTCAGATTTTATTGGCTGAAATATGAATATAATAAGAACAATTTTCATTTGTCAGTGATTGGAAAGCGCCTTTTGTTTTGTATTTATTTGATAAAGTATTATATTTCATTATCATATTAAGATGATGGATATATTACTACAACAATATCTTATGATAGATATTCATAGATAAGAAAATCTCTATCAAATTATGATATTATTATGAAAAAATTCTATTTTGTATTAAAATTAATTTGAATTTTATCTTTTAAGAATCTATTTTAGCATTGAGGACCAAGAATATGAAAGTTTGCATCCCTTAACTATGAATAATATAAAAAAATGGGGTATCACATTGGAAATTATTTTAAATAAAGATAAGTTGTTTAATATATTTATTAACCCCTATGATGTAACTAAGTTAAAGAAAATAAAATTATATCATTCAAGGGTAAAAAATTGATAAAGTTTTAATTTTTTGAGTGATTTTACTAAATTCAAAATTTTATAAAATTTTTAATTCTCATCACTAGAAAATATTTCTTTTTCATTTTAACCCAATGAATCTTTTTGTTGATAATATAACATGTTTTTATTCTTAATGGAATGTTGTTTTTCAAATTTTAAAGCATCAACACTTATAAAAACGTTAGTTATTCCAATGATGACTACATCGACATTGTAGTATTCATTAATACCTAATGTTATCTTATGGTTCAATAAAATCTTATTTTGATACATCTATTCTATATATAGGTATTATATGATGATATGAGACTTATAAATGTAGTTTAAAAAGGAAATTCACATCATTCTAGTGTGGTGATGCATTCTTAGGATGTGATGCTCAATACATCATGCATGATGATGCCTTCTTGGACATCTATGCATGATATTTTACCAATGTAACACATTATTAAAATAAAATCATTTTAGTATGCTTGGATCTTCATATTTATCATAATGAAAAAAATTGAATATTTTTTTATATTTATGTTTCTTATTAAAATGTTTGTAAATATTTTGAAGATAATTTTTTTTGATTTGGTGATTTTTTCAAACACAATGAAACGATGTTAGATTATTTATTTTGTTTCTTTATGTTTATATTTTTTATTTTAATTATATATAGTTAATAATAAGGATAATTATTCTATGATCTAATATGATATTGATGAAAAGTTTGAAGAAGAAACACTTGTAACAACTATAATGCCCCGGTGATTAATAATGTTCATTTTCATTTTATGTTCTGGTGGAGCCCATTTGAAGATGGTTAAGGTAATATTTACAAGGATTAGTAAAGTTTCATTGGGTATCCTTGGGATTTGGGACATGGGAAACAAGATAAATGTGAAAAATCTATGCTGAGATCATGGTTAGTGCATAGTTAGTAACCACTGTGTTCCATAACCGTGTTGCTTGATGAAAGGGCTTAATGATTAGGAAAACTATTTGGGTGGCCTAAGAGACCATGAAGCTGATTATACCCTTATAATATTGAAATAACATGGCCACATCATGTTTGATAAAACCATGTGCGTGGTAAGGAAAACCGTGTGACTCAGTTTCCACATGGACAGTGGGAACCACATGGTTTTCACATGGTTTTAAAACTGTGAGTCTAAACAATTCACCTCACTAAAAATTATATTTTACCATCTCCCCCACCCAATAATAAATGTTTTACCAATAATTTTATATAAAATATTTTCCTAGGATATTAGGGTGAGAAAAATGAGCTTTTTCCTACTCCATTGATGTTTCTTACTTGATTCAAAAGATTTTAGAGCGTCGTTGGTTGTGAATAGAAGATCCAGGTAAGTATTATACTAAGAATCCTTCCATTTTATAGAATTGGATTTTTCTATAGTTTCTTCTCTTTCCAAATATCATGAATAATTTACCACCCCATGTTTCTACGGTACGGTTCCCTTTGAATAATGCAATAGCTTGCATTGTACGCAACTTTGAGATTCTAACACACAACAATCAATTAAACTATCCATTATGAATAGTAATTCCCACTTTTTGAAATTTTATAAATTTTATCATTGAAAAAAGACATCATTTTTGGATTTGGAGTACCTAAATTAGCTTAGGGTAAATTTTTGGTATTTTTCTGAAAACTTTCAATTTTTGATGAATCGTGAAAACACTAAGTTATAGTTTAAAACAAAATTTTTATTTAAATAATTATTTATTTTATTTAAATTTTTTTAGGTCAAAATAAATACAGAATACATATATAAGTTCAATATAATTCATTGGATTCAGTTTATAATAATTTTAGATATATAAAAATTTTATCAAACTTTTTAGCGCATTTTACCCACCTTCTAGGAGCATTTGAAATTTTACATAAAACATAATTTTACCGCTTCCATGAGTTGAATTTAAAAACTCTAAGAGACACAGTTGATATTAGTAAGTAAAATGTGGTTCAATAAGACGAAAATAATTTTTGGTGAATAGTAACTTTTTACTTTTATTTACGACGGTTAAAAGTAAATAGGGTAATTAAGGGGAAAATGATATTATAATTACCCTAACACATGTCCTAATTCTATTGGATAATTTTAAATTGACCCAAAACAACCTTATGAATAAAATATTATCCTTTATGTCCACATGGATTAGATTATGACATTTATTATTATTTAATTCAAAGAAGAGTTAAAAGAGTTAAAATCAAAGTTTAATAACAAATTTTTTTAATATGGGGTTACCCATAAGATAAATTCGACTATAAAAATTCATTAGATATATAAAAATATTTCCTACATAATAGAATTTTATTTATAATTTTTAGAAATTAAATAATTAAGTTTATTTATGACATAATGATGATGCAGTAATTATCGTATTAACGAACGATTTAAATAATTGATATTATAAATATCCAAATAAATGTAATTTCAGACTTTTTATGAATTCTAATAATTTTATTTGTTAATATGAAAAATTACGGTCAGTTAAATGAATTGTTTTCAAAGTAATAATGCTATTATAAATTTAGAAAAAACAAAATATCAAATAGTGTAAAAATTGACATAAAAGAGTTTTTAAAATAGATATTATATTATTAATTGATATTCTATTCTTAAAAATCTATGGTTCAGCAAAAAGACTTATATAAAGATAGTTGTATCATTAATGAACCACTTGGGTTCTCTTGGAAGAATATAGTAAATTAATTAACCATATAATATAAAAATACAAAGAGACATTGTAAATGTCGAACTATTTAACTAAGAGTTAAATATAAAATATAAAGTTAATATAGTGACCCAAACCTATCTAAAACCTTTTGGTAGAGTGGTTTTCGACCCATACCCACCTTATTCTTTAAGTAATCAATTTTGGAGCCATTATAAACCGAGAATTTATTATAAAATAAGATTTCTAGTTTTTTCTAAGGTGCCCCTCACCCCTGTTATAAAAGGGCAATCCACCTTCTCTATAATTCACACATTCAAAGCCATTTGGCTCGGACAAAACCTACCCAAATACCATCTCAAATGCCCTACCTTCATCCTAGAGCCCTTCCATTAGTCTGAAAGATAACCTAAAGAGCCCATTTTGATCAAATCAAAAGGAAGAACCTGAAGAAGAGGTAAATATTTCATCACCTCTTTCATGTTCCTTTCTTCTTCCACTACCTCTTTCGTTGTTGTTTCCATTCGAAAATAACAACTCCAGTATATTTTATATACTGTGTTGTTATTATAAATATGGTACAACCATATTCAATATTCTATCCATCCTTTGAATGACATGTCACCATACGTGCGTACGTACGGCTTACCGTCTCCACGTCGTGGTGTAATTGTTATTCAATACATTATTATTTGGATAGGTACAATAATGATGTGTAATTTATGTAAATATTAAATATAACATGATAATGATTCTGTATATATGATATACCATCCAATTATATATTATTTTAATATCAGAAGAAGGACATTGTCGCTTGTGCGTACGTATGGATTATCGTCTCCACGATCGCGATGAGATTCATTACCCGTTGTATCCATTTAATATTAATTTTCATTAGATGATTAAAATTAATATTTAAAGACTTGATATCATTTTGGATATAAATAAGATACATCTGATCCATTAAAAACATTACTTACATAACAAAGCATATAAAAGAGAATGAACCAGTTAACACATGAAACGACGATAATACTAAAATTTTATTTACAAAGCATTATTAAAAGATCATATATGATATCATATTAATGTATATGATTCTTGTATAATTTAATAAAAATTATTTCATCATTATATAGGAGGTTAACCTACCCTAGACCAAGGAAAATTACAAGGTAAGGTTTAATTTCTCAATCTCTTTATTATCCGAGGTTTTTTTAACGTAATTATCTACTAGGAAATCTTTATCATCCACATCCATGTTTCTTAAAAATTTATTTAAAAACATTTTTACTCTTTAATAGAAAATGGTGTAAAGTCATTTATCCCTTATTTGACCTTATATGTTTTTAAAGGAATCTTTCTGTCGTTTTTCAAACAAGGTACTTTTTGACCTTTTCAACAAATTTAAGGTAAAAATGTTTTTTTAACTTATACGGCAGGTGTGGCTATTTTCTGCCATTATAATATCATCAAAGATTCCCTTACAAGATTATAAAAATATTTCCAAAATAAATTTTTTCTTTTATAATTATATGAATTTTAAATGATTTCAAAATCGAAAGATATATTTATCTAAAAAAGGTTTTGATTTCATCTATGTCAACATCCATTGATGGATTTTAAGATTATTTGAAGTTGATTTGTTATGATACAAAACTTCAATTTTGTATTTGAGGTTTTGTGATATGTTTGACTATGGATATTTTATTTTTCTACCATTCATGGTTTATGGATAATGTTTTCACATTTTTTATGCTAGTTTTAATACGAATGTTTATGTAGTGTTTACACCTTTTCATATGAGGAATGCATTGGACTTAGTAAGTGAGGGGTGGAGCCTGCTATAGCTCCTTGATGGATAAGTAGGTATCATGAGACAAAATAGTTTCTTGGCACAAGGCCTTGAAAAAATCTTTTTTGTAGTCTTGGCACAAGGCCTTGACTGTGTGGTTATGAAAGTTTGTCATTCTGCATTCCATCATTATAGAAGTGGCTATTTATATTTCATGTGATTATTCAACAAGCAGAATATCCATGTGAACAAGTAAATGGAATTATTTGATTTTTATATTTTCCATATTATGTTGAAGTTCATGTTTAAAAGTATTTTGTTTTGTTCTTATACATTTCCTTAAATGTTTATTCTTATTTATGAAAGATTCCGCTATATTGTTATCTTTACTGAGCATCTGAGCTCACCCCTTTCTATGTTTTATTTTTCCCAGGATGTGAAGTAGTATATTATGAATAACCCACAGGGATAGTCTATGGGTTCTCAAAGTTGTCTATGGAAACAATGTATTTGTAGTTTTTCATTTTATGATGTAATGTAAACCTTATGAATGTATCTAGTACTTCCAAGGATACAAAAAAATCAGTCTTTAGAGACTTAATATTTTGTGATCATGCCAATGTTATGTAATAATGGATCGACTCATAGAAACTAGGGTTGGGGCGTTACAGTTGGTATCATAGGAATTTTAGTACAAACCCTGGAACTAGATTTAGATAAAATCTGATTAGAGCACATTACCATAAGATAGACTTTGAGGATTAGTATAGAAGAACTTCCTAGAATTTTGGTATTGTAGAGATTTTTTGTGTTTTCCAAGAAATACATCCCTGTATGGATATGAGTAGGTAGAGGCGACTCTGGCATAAATGTACCTAGGGGTAAAACCCAAAAAAACTACTTTGAGCTGGACTCGAACGTGAAATGGTGCACGAAAACAGGCCTTGTTGCACTCTTGGTTACGAAACTCTCAGGGGATATGCTTAGGATAATTCTCATTTTATGTACAAACCATTATGAAGGTTTTATGAGTATATACTTCCTCAAAGAATTTTTTTTATGATTATGGATTATATCCATAAACTGTTCAATTTATTTTAAGTGTTTTATAAGTTTTGAATTTTGTATTTCGATTCATAAACTAATCTAGTTTATGCCATTCTTTAGAAATGGCACCTAGTGGGAGGAATGAAAACCGTATCAATGCACGCACTAAATTTAGGGATTTCCCTCCTACTTGAGATAATTATAGTGGAGATGGTGATAGAACTGGTGCTGATTAGCTTATCACCATACTGGGACAACTCACTCAGGTTATGAATAATAACCTTAACCATATGTAGAACCCTAATCCACAACGTAGAGGATCAATGTTAGATCTATTCATTAAGAAAAAACCTCCAACATTCAATGGGAGTAAAAATCCATTAGTATCTGAGAAATGGATAAATTTCTTAGAGAAAATATTCCATGCCTTGGAGAGTGGTAAAAGGGAAAAAGTTGTCATTGTAGTTTACCGCCTTACTGGAGATGATGATCAATGGTGGGCATTGATTCAAAACAAAAAGTAAGATGATGAAGTATCAAATTTGGAATGGAGGGAGTTTAAAGAACTTTCCTTAGAAAAATACTTTCCTCATGACCATCGAGCGGATATGGAAAGGCAATTTCTGAGTCTGAGGCAAAAGGAGGATGAGAATTTCGTAAAGTATGAGGCTAAATTTACAAGGTTACAGAGTCATGCTACAGATTATATACGTAACCCAAGAAGTAAGATTGATCGTTTATTTGATGGGTTAATACCATTTCTCCATTGAGCATTAGTCTCACAATCCTTCTCATCGTATGAAGATATTGTCTCATGTGCTATCACGACAGAAAAAGATTTCTCTATGTCTTATGAATTTAAAGAAAAACAAGAGAAGAAGAGATCTTCCAAACACTCTAGAAATGGAAATAAGGGGAATGGAATAGTTAAATATCCATACTACAGTAAATGTGGGATGAAACACCCCGGTACTTTCCTGAAGGGAATGGGAGTCTATTACAAGTATGGTGAAAAAGCTCACCAAGCTCGTGATTGCAAGGGGAAAAAAGAGGTTGTCGATGCTGAATGATACAATTATAGAGAAATGGGGCATTATAGGAATTAATATCCTAAGAGATAGGGGAACTTACCTCAGAAAAGGCTAAGGGATCAAGGCCAAGATTATGCTATCACTACTGCTGAGGTTGAAGCTCCGAAAGACGTGGTGGCAGGTAATTTAATGGTTTCTAAATCTTAACAAATGTTTTATTTGATTCTGGATCATCACATTGTTCCATATATTCCCAATTTTTAAAGAATATTAGATATTTCCAATTTGATTTAACAAGGGAGTTGTCAGTCAAAACTCCTAAGGGAAGTATCATTGCAACAAATTTTTGTGAATCATTCCCCATTAGGGCATATAAATGTTCTTTATCTGCTGATCTCATCGTCATACCCATGATTTAATTAGATATAATCCTCAATATGGATTTTCTTTCAGACCATTATGTGAAAATTTATTGTAATAATAATGATGTTACGATTTTTGATGACAATGATAAAGAACACCTTATCTTTAGAGGAGAATCGTCCCCACCTGATTCTTATATAGATCCACCCCTAGTAGCTCAACTAAAATCAATTATTGGGGAGGAAGAAAATGAACTAACTATGGGTGATGAAAGGAATGTTCAAATAAATAATGTACCTATTGTGAAAGAATACATTGATGTGTTTCCAGAAGATTTACATGTTCATCCTACAGAACGAGAAATTGAATTTTCTATTGATTTAATTCCTAGATCAAGGCCCATATCGAATACCCCTTATAGAATGGCCACTGTGGAATTATTGGAACTAATGAAACAACTATAGGAATTGAGTAATAAGGGATTTATTCTCCCTAGTGGTTCTCCATGGGGAGCCCCTGTTCTTTTTGTTAAGAAAAAATATGGATCTATGAGGTAGTGCATTGAATACAGGGAGATCAATGCTATAACAATAAAGAACAAGTATCCCCTACCTCGCATTAATGATTTATTCGACCAACTTCATGAAGATCAATACTTTTCAAATATTTACCTTTGACCTGGATATCATCAGTTGTGTGTAAATAAAGAAGACATTCTGAAGAAAACATTTCGAACCAGGTACGGGCATTATGAGTTTATAGTAATGCATTTTGGATTGACTAATGCACCCTCTATCTTCATGGATCTAATGAATAGGGTTTTCAAGGAATATCTTGACGAAATTTTGTGGTATTTATTGATGATATCTTGGTATAATCCAAAATCTATGAAGATCATGAAAATCACTTGCGCATTATCCTGAAGACTCTTAGAAGAAATGAATTATATCGGAAGTTTTGCAAGTGTGAATTCTGGCTTCAAGAGATTTATTTTCATGGCCATATTGTCTCTAAGGATGGAATATTTGTTGATCCTTCAAAGACCAAGGAAATCGAAGAATGGCCAGCACCGACAATTATAATTTAGGTACGTAGTTTTATTGCTTTAGTAGGTTATTATCGGCGTTTCGTCCAAAATTTTTCCCGATTAGCTAACCCATTAACAAAGCTCACACGAAAAGTTGTTAAATTTGTTTGGAAAAAAGAGTGTGATTAATTTTTTGACGAACTAAATAGAATATTAGTAAATGATCTTATCTTGACTCTACCATCGGTGAATGATGGGTTTGTTATTTATAGTGATGCTTCAAAGAAAGGACTTCGTTGTGTCATTATGTAGAATGATAGAGTTATTTCCTATGCATCACGACACCTAAAAATTCATGAGCAAAACTATCCTACTCATGATCTTGAGTTAGCAGCTGTAATATTTACTTTGATGATTTTGAGACACTATCTCTATGGTGAAAATTTTGAGATATATACTGATCACAAGAGTTTGAAGTATATTTTCTTACAGAAAGAACTTAACATGAGGCAAAGGAGATGGCTTTAACTACCCGAGGATTATGATTTCACTATACACTACCACCTGGGGAAGGCAAATAATGTGGAAGATGATTTGAGTAGAAAGGATCATGAATTTTTGAACAAGATGAGAGTTGAAAAGGATCATATATATATGGATCTAGTAAAGACGGATATGGGAATCACCATGGAAGGTGAAACATCAAAAAAATTTCAATTGGTTCCCAAACCATATTTACTAGAAAGGATAAAGAGTTCTCAGAACAGTGATGAAGAGTTTCAAAATGAGATTAAATCTATTAATGATGGGATATTGAGTGACTTTGTGTATGAAGATGGAATTTTGAAATTTGGAAAGAGACTTTGTGTTCACGATATACTTGATCTAAAAAGGGAATTGTTGGATGATTCTCATAGTTCAAATTTCTCTATACACCCTAGTAGTACTAAGATGTAAAGAGATTTGAAGGAACATTTTTGGTGGGACAACATGAAGAGGTAGATTGTTGATTTTGTGTCAGGATGTATGGGTTGTCAACATGTGAAAGCTAGAAGGCAATAGCCTGGAGGAGTCATGAAACCTCTTACCATACCTAAGTGGAAATGGGATAATATTACGATGGACATTATCATGGGACTACCAAAGACTCCTAGAAATAACGATGCAATATAGGTCATTGTTGATTGTCTTACCAAGTCAACACATTTTACTGCTATAAGAGAAGATTTACCCCTTGAAAGTATAACAAGACTATATAGTAATGAAGTTGAAAGACTTCATGGAGTACCCTAATCGATTTTTTTTATCGTGATCCCCTCTTTACATCAAGATTCTAAGAAAGTCTTCAGAAATACCTGGATACTGAACTTCATTTGAGAACTACCTACCACCCCCAAACTAATGGACAATCAGAACAGACTATTCAAAACTTAGAAGACATGTTGAGATCATGCTCACTTGACTTTCAAGGTATGTGGTTTCAATATTTACCTTTCATATAATTTTCCAATAACAATAGCTTCCATTCAAGTATTTAGATGAACCATAAGAAGCGTTATACGAAAAGAGATATCGCACACCAACCTTTTGGGATGATTTTGGTGAAAGAAAACTAGTAGGCCCAGAACTTGTGGAGGAAATGATGGAAAAGGTGAAGATAATCCAAAACCACATCAAGGCCGCTTAAAGTAAATAGAAGAGCTATACTGATAACCGATGGAAGAATTTAGAATTTCAGGTAAGAGATCATGTTTTCTTGAAGTTATCTCCATGGAAGGGTGTTATACGTTACGGTAAGAAGGGAAAATTGAGTCCCAGGTACATCGGACCATTCAAAATTCTAGAATGATTTGGGGTTGTAGCTTACCGTTTGGAAAGGCCGCCAAGTCTCTCCAAAGTTCACAATGTATTCCACATATCACTATTGAGAAAATACATGCCTGACCCAATGCATGTACTCATCTATGAGGAATTAGAACTGGAACCCGATATGTCTTATTGCGAAGAGCCTGTTAAGGTTCTTGATACAAGAGAACAAGTGTTGAAAAACCAAATGACTCGTCTTGTAAAAGTTCTATGGAGAAACCATAAGATGAACGAGGCAACGTGGGAACCCGAGGAACATATGATGAAGAACCACCCGAGTATTTTTACGTAGTAATACTCTTGAAATTTCGAAGTTGAAATTATTTTAAGGATGAGAGAATGTAACACCCCAAGCATCCATGGTACGCTTCCCTTTGAATAATGCAATAGCTTGCATTGTATGAAACTTTAAGATTTTAACACACCACAACCAATCAAACTAGCCATTATGAATAGTAATACCCATTTTTTGAAATTTTATAAATTTTATCATTCAAAATGGACATCAATTTTGGATTTGGAGTACCGAAATTATCTTAGGGTGAATTTTTGGTATTTTTTTGAAATATTTCAATTTTTGATGAATAGTGAAAATACTGAGTTATAGTTTAAAAAAAATTATTTAAATAAATTTTTATTTTATTTAAATTTTTTTTAGGTCAAAATATATACATAATACATATATATGTTCAATGTAATTCATTGGATTCAATTTATAATAATTTTAGATATATAAAAATTTTATCCAACTTTTTACCATCTTTTACCCACCTCCGAGGAGCATTTGTAAATTTAAATAAACCATAATTTTACTGCTTCTGTGAGTTGAATATCAAAAATATTAGAGACATATTTGATATCAGTAAGTAAAATTTGGTTCAATAAGATGAAATTTTTTTTGGTGAATAGTAACTTTTTACTTTTAATTACCACGATTAAAAGTAAATAGGGTAATTAAGGGTAAAAATCATATTATAATTACCTTAACACTTTTCATAATTCTATTGGATAAGTGTAATTCTACCAATAACAACCTTAAGAATAAAATATGATCCATTAGGTCCACTTGGATTAAATTAGGACATTTATTATGATTTAATTAAAAGAATAGTTAGAAGTGTTGAAAATCAAAGTTTAATAACTAAAACATTTTTAATATAGAGTTACACATAAGATAAATTCGACTATAAATATTAATTATAAAGATAAAAAATTTCCTACATCATGGTATTTTATTTATAATTTTAATACATAAAATAATTAATTTGATTTATGACACAATGATGATGTAGTAATTACGGTATTAATGAATGATTAAAATAATTGATATTATAAATATCCAAATAAATGTAATTTGAGACCTTTTATGAATTAAAATAATTTTATAGGTTAATATGACATATTAGGGTCGGTTAGATGAATTTTTTTTGAAGTAATAATGCTGTTATGAATTTATCAAAAACATAATACCAAATAGTGTCAAAATTGACATAAAAGAGTTTTTAAAATAAATATTATATTATTAATTGATATTCTATTCCTAAAAATCTATGGTTCGGCCAAAAGACTTATATAATGATAGGTGTATCATTAATGAACCACTTGGGGTTCTCATGGAAGTATATAGTAAGTTTATTAACCATATAATATAAAAATACAAAGAGACATGGTAAATGTCAAACTATTTAACTAAGTTAAATCTAAAAAATGATAATATAGTGAACCAAACCTGTCTAAAACCTATTGGTTGAGTGGTTTTCGAACCATAACCACCTTATACCTTACATAAACCATTTTTTATCCATTAGAAACCGAAAATGATTTTATTATAAAATATTATTTCTAGTTTTTTCTAAGGTGCCCCTCACCCCTCTTATAAAAGGGCACTCCCCCTTCATTCTAATTAACAAATTAAAAGCCATTTGGATCATCCAAACCCTACGAAAATACCCTCTCAACTATCCTACCTTCATCCTAGAGGCCTTACTTTAGTCAGAAAGACAACCTATGGAGTCCTTTTGATCAAATAAAAAAGGAAGAACTCAAAGAAGATGTAAATATTTCATCACCTCTTTCAAGTTCCTTTCTTCTTCCACTTACTATTTCTTTGTTTTTTCCATTCTAAAATAATAACTCCATTATATTGAATATAATGTGATGTTATTATAAATATGGTACAACCATATTCATTATTCTATCCATCCTTTGAATGACATGTCACCATACGTGCATACGTACGACTTACCGTCTCCACATCATGGTGTAATTGTTATTCAATACATTAGTATTTAGATGGTTATTATAATTATGTGTAATTGATTTAAATAATAAATATAACATGATAATTATACATTATATATGATATAACATCCAATTATATATTATTTTAATACCAAAAGAATGACATTGTCGCTAGTGCGTACGTACGGATTACCGTCTCCACGAACACGATGTGATTCATTACCCATCGTATCCATTCAAGAATAATTTTCATTAGATGATTAAAAATAATATTTAAAGACTTTATATAATTTTTGATATTAATAAGATACATCCTATCCATAACAAAAATTACTTACGTAACAAATCATATAAAGTAAAATGAATCAGTTAACACCTGAAACGACGATAATACTAAAATATTATTAACAAAGCAATATTAAAAGATCATATATGATATAATATTAATGTATATGATTCTTGTATAATTTAATAAAAATTATTTCACCATTATATAAGAGTTTAAACTACCCTCGACCAAGGAAAAGTACAAGGTAAGGGTTAATTTCACAATCTCTTTATTATCTGAGGTTGTTTATACGTAATTATCTACTAGGACCTCTTTATCATCCACATCCATGTTTCTTAAAAATGTATTTCAAAAAAATTTTACTATTTACTAGACAATGGGGTAAAGTTATATATACACTTATTTGACCTTATATGTTTTGAAGGGAATCTTTCCGTCATTTTCCAAACAAGGTACTTTTGACCTTTTCAACAAATTCAAGTTAAGAATGTTTTTTTAAATTATATGGACGGTGCAACTATTTTCTTCCCTTATAACATCATCAAAGCTTCAGTTACAATCTTATATGAATATTTCCAATGTAAATGTTTTATTTTATAATTATATGAATTTTAAATGATTTCAAAATAGAAAGAGATATTTCTCTAAAAGAATGTTTTGATTTCATCTATGTCAACATCCTTTAATAGATTTTAAACTTATTTGAAGTTGATTTATTATGATAAAAACATCCATTTTGTATTGAGGTTTTGTGATATGTTTGACTGTGGATGTGTTATTTTTCTACCATTAATGGTTTATGGATAAATAATTGACATTTTTCTTGCTAGTTTTAATATTAATGTTTATGTTATGTTTACACCTTTTCATATAGGGAATGCATTAGACTTAGTAAGTGATGAGTGGAGTCCACTATAGCTCCTTGATGAATCAGTAGGTCTCATAAGACAAAATTCTGTCTTGGGACAGGGCCTTGACAAAATATAATTTGTAGTCTTGGCACAAGGCCTTGACTATGGGGTTTTGAAAGTCTGGAATTATGCATTCCATCTTTATTAAAGTGGCTATTGATATTGCATGTGATTATTCGACTAGAAGAATATACATGTGAATAAGTAAATGGAATTATTTATTTTTATCTTTTTCATATTATGATTAATTTCAAGATTAAAAGGATTTTGTTTTAGTATTATACATTGCCTTATATGTTTATGCTTATTTGTGAATGTTTCTACTATATTGTTATCCTTACTGATCATCTTTGCTCAAAACTTTCTATGTTTTATTTTTCCCAGAATGTGAAGAAGTATATTATGACTGACCGACAGGGATAGTCTATGGGATATCAGTGTTGTCTATGGAAACAATTTTTTTGTAGTTTCCCATTTTATTATTTAATCTAAACCTTATGAATGTATCTAGTACTTCCAAGGATACTAAACTAATCAGTATTTCTAGACTTGATCTTTTTTGATCATGCCAATGTTATGTAATAATGCACTGACTCTGGGTAACGAGGGTCGGGGCGTTACAAAGACACATTCCAAGGGATTATTTTTCTTAGTGTTTAATGTTGTTTTAGTTAGAATCAAGGCCTAATGTTTGATGATTTATTGTATAAGTTCATGAGGACTTTTTTATATAAGATTTTATAATAGTCTTGATATTTTCCATGTGTTTGAGGTTATTCCCTTGAGTCTTCTTTATTTTTTTAGGTATTTGGATAAATAAATTAAATTGTGCATTTAATTGAAGTGAATGATTTTTCATAGACCATTTTGGGTTGGTTGAGGATTTGACCCTAGACCCAGGGCTACTCATGGGGAATGTTAAACCCTTTAAAATGGTGAAATGAAATGATAAATGTTGAGGTAAGGTGATTTTGAAAGAGAATGGGTTATAATTATTAATTTTTATATGGAAACAGCTAATGGGATAGTTTAAACATTTATATTCTACCTTTTTTGTAAATTCATAAGTGGATTCTAAAATGGTTTAAGGGTTGTGTTTGGATTTTGATCTAATTATTGTTTTAAATGAAGGAAACATATTTTTTTGAAAGTGGGTAATATTTTAAAAAGGTGGTGTTGATGTTAATGTTAATATAAATGTATTTTATTATTAAAAAAATATTATTTTAATTGTGTGTGTGTCATAACCCTTATAAAAATTTCATGGTGGTTTATTCTAAATGAATTGGAGTGAATGGATGGCCTTTGTCCTTGTTTTGATGTTAAAAGAGGTAGAACCTTATCAAATGGTAGTTTTGAAATGATTTAAGGATTTTTTAGGGTTTTTAAGCCTCTCAAAACAAATTTAATGGGTTTTTATGAATTGAAATAAGTGGATTTTATTATGTATCGTGTGGTTTATATAAAGAACTAGTGGATTTGTGATATGAATAATGAATGTAATTTCATGATTATAAATTTTTTTAAAAATGGGATTGGACTTACTGAGTTGTGTTTGGTTTTAAAGATCTGTTGGGGACTTGGTAAATGATGAATGATTAATGTAATTGAATTTTTATTAATTATGTGATAAATATCGAAATGAATAAATTTGATATAGTTTTGGGATGTGGTAATGATACTCCACTCTCTGATTTTGGGTAAGCCAGACTGATACTCCCAGCACCCTGGTGCACTTTTTTTTTCATCGGATGGATAGATGCCCTAAACTCCATGGGTATAAAATTTTAATTTCATATCATGTTCATGATAGTATGACATGAATTATCAAGTTTTGGTTGGATACTTGGATTGATGGTACTAATTTTATAGCATATTCCCCATATAATAAATGTTTGAAACCTAGTTAGATACATGGACTAATGTTCCTTGTTTTCTAACTTGCTGACTTTATGTTATAAGAAATTGATACCTGGAATGATTCTTGATGGCTTGAATAATTATGTAAATGGTAAATAAATAACACTTGTGAATTTAAATTGTTGTGCCTTGTAGTATATGTAATATGATCTCATCATGGCTGGTGAAGGTTTGATTGGTTGGATGACACATTGGGATCCATGATTTCAATTTTTAAATAATAAATGTTTAATTGAGAAAAATATTTATTTTACTATCTTATTTAGTAATTAACTGACTGAAAATTAAATTTATATAACGCAAGGAAATTTTATGGAAAAAGTGTGAAAATACTCAAGTTGGAAATAGGAAATAAACTGACACCGAAGAAATCACCGAATCATTAAAATAAATTTCAATTATATTATAATTTTTATGTATATAAAGACTCCATTAAATAGAAGTGAAATTATTTTATGGTTGATCCATGAATATTTCTTAAAAAAATATAGGCCATCTTGTACAAGGTTTGGATATACTCTTCTACAGTAATAATGATTTCGTTAAATCCATTTGTCAAAATGAAAATTTCATTATCATTCCATAAAAAAATATTCTTTATTAATGTCCACTTAAATCATACTCTCTACAATCTTGTTGAAATCCTCTTGTGTATCATTGATATAAAATTATTTCTATATCATTTCTTCATGGGAATGAATAATGAGATCCTTTGATTCCCATTTCTACCTAGGCTCGTTATCTACAACCATGACCATATTATTAGTTACTACCTAATCTTGAATCATATATTCCATCATATAAGAACCTTGGTTTGGTTCCTTGGACCCACAAAAATCCACTAACTAATTTTCACTATGAAGAATTCAAAACACATTATATTCATTATCATCGGATATGGGTTTACTATCTGTCACATTATTTCATTTGGTGGACCCTGTTTCCATCTGATTAGGTATCTAAGACCACTCCTTACATCCAATGGACTTTATTATCTTTAACACAATATAGCTCCCTAAATCTCTATTTTATTTCTATTTTTTCTTCCTTATTGGGTTGTTTAGGTCTCTTCTATGCACTTCTTCACCAATGTACAATAAAACATGACTGGATATATCATCCTACAAATATATTGTAAAAAATAATTGATCTTTAGAGAGGTTGTTCCCTAGTATTTTTATTTGGATTCTAGTTGAATATTATGCCACATCCCATAGTTCCTGTAACAGACCATCAACCTCTATATCATCAATGAGATTACTAACATTAACATTTGAACAAGTCCTTAAAGACATGACCCTAATTATTGAATTCAACATGACGAAAATGCCTCTATTAGTTATACAGACCACTGTATCTTTCTCAACTTATTCGTATAACACCTCATTTTCATTATCTTTATCACTTGTTTCCACTGATTACTCATTAGATGATACTAGAGTTTCATTCATTTGAATATCTACAAGCACTATTCCACACTCCCCTATTAGTCGCATTTTTAATTTTCCATAAATGTCAACTGCTTTTATATTGGAGACTAATGGACTTAGCTCTTTATGTATAGTGATATCATTAGTTGTCCCATTTGGAGTCAACAATTCATATGCAAGACCATTAGACATTTCTTTCATTATCGACTCCCGACCCACCAATGTTCTAAAGTGAACAACCTATGAATATCTACTTCAATCAATTGAAATACTAATTTCAACATGTTTCTTTGGATGTACACCAGAACTAGGCAATAGAACCTTAGAATTTCTTCATAATCCCACACTAATCTTCTAGTAGGTTTTCATAATCCCACACCTATACACTTCCATATACAAACCCATTTTCCTATTCAAAGAGAAAAAAATCAATCCAAGAATAAAAAATAACAGCTTTCATGTTGAGAAACATTCCACAATTCAGTCTGAATATTCCCAGATATAAATTTCAAAACATTTACATAAACACATATTTTTAGGGAAATATGGTGGAAAAATGATCTAGTTATACTATTGGATAACAGATATAGATCAACAAGACTATCTAACACTCTATTAATCAACGGACATTGAGGGGGGGGGGGTGTAATTTTAGTGAAAATAACCAAAATCTCCATGGTTGGGGTATCACATTCAATGTGGAAATCATAAGTCCAACCAAATAACAAGAACCAATATCCACTATAGATACATGGGAACTTGACCAAACATAGACCAAGTTGCTATGAGATGTGAAATGAATAATGACGTTCCTATTGTTGAGAAGATCCAACGTTGAGAAATCCAATAATCCACATGATCCAAAAATAAACTTGTAAAATGAATCCAAAGACCGACTAATGGTGTTAGTTATTCACTATACCCCTAGTTATCTATATATACAGTTGTTCATATTAGTATTTGTTTTAGACACTATTGGTAGTGGTGTACTTAGTTGCACTCACACCCTTCAAGAGCCACCAGGGAACATGTGTACTTGATAAAAATAATATTTTATTTTTTTTAAAATTTTAATTAAATTATATATTCACATTAAATTTAGAAATTTGAGTTGATTTACATAAATTGTGGATTTTTTTGTGAATATTGGGCTAAAATGTTAAAATTGATTAATCCTATAATTTTAACAGTTTTCTATCACACCAATATTTCACGTATAAATTTTACAATTTTGATCCAAATGTAGTGATTATTTTTTTAGGATTACATTGTTTTTGGGATTAAACTTACTCTTCTGGACTTATACCACATTAGAATTCCCAAAATCCTCAAAATATAAATCATGTTAGAGAATTATTCTCTCTGAAAAAATTGACTTCACCTAATTAAATGAGGAATATATTGGGATACCAACCTCTAAATATGGTGATTCTAGATGGGTTATAAATAAGACAAAAAGGTGAAGTTTCAAATTAAATTTCAAGAATCATTGAAATCATGAAGATAGACTTTTCACATATAAAAGAGGAGTAGGTGGAAGACTATTCATGGCCCAAAATCCAACTTCATTAATATGGTCTTAAAATATTTAAAACGTGTCCAAAACCTTGAAATTCTTGAGGTTCGATAGAAAATTAAATTCAAAAAGTCTTTTAAGAAATCACTTTGGTAATTTTTTACCATATAGTTGGAAGAACAGAAGCAATATTCTATAGGACATATTCTCGAAGATAAATTTTTCTATTATTTCTCTCTTATATTTATTCATATTAGTTTTATAATTCATTCATATTCCCCATTTATTAAGGATACTGTTAAAATAGAGGGGTAAAATTTTGTTTTATTGGGGAAGGATAGGTTTTTCCTTTCTTAATTCTTATGTTCTTACACATAATAGTTTAAGGTCATTTCTCTCTTCTTTGAAGTTGGTTTCAATTTCAAATAATGGTTTTTATTATCCTGTATGAATGTATTTGATTTTTTATTGTGTTATTATTATTTATTTGTTCCATCATCATTATATCCTTCAACTAGGTTCTAGTTTATATAGGATGGAATAGACTAGGGATTTTTGGTGAAGTACTCAGCGATCACCAGTATGTGTGGAAGGGGTAGTGGAAATTCATGATTGTTTTGAATAAAAAATATTTGATTGAGTTTTTCCTATGTTAATTGGGGATATTCTCTTCAAAACTATCACAAATTGGAAGGATTGAAGACTAAGTTGAGAATTTGGTAAGGTTAATCTCACCATCACAACTTCACCAAGTGAGTGAGGGGAAGCAATTAAGAAATCTCATTTTTCAAATCTTCGTAGAAGTGGTTTGGATAAATAAGAACTAAGATAACATTAAAATTAGAAAAAAAAACCTGATATGATTACCTTTGTCATATAATATTTTTTGTAACTTTCTTTTTTAAATGTTTCTCAGTGTTTTTTAATTAATTTATATCCTTATTTTATTTTCATTCTTATTTTTCAAAACTAAAAAAGTTCAAAAAACCCCATTTTCCCTCTAATTGAAGGTGGAAACTTTTTTTGTGTGTGCTCCTCATTGAAGACAACTTAGATTAACCACATTACAATATTTTTAACATAGTACATAATTTTTTATCATAACCAAAGATAAGAACATGTAAAAACATGGAGTCATTCCTAGAGAGGTAGTTATAATGATCTAATTCTTAAATTTCATAACTAATTTAATTTTGATTCATTAAAAAGTATATTTCCATGCTTTATTCTAATTGTAATTATTATACTTTGATTAATTAATGCTAGGTGAAAGGAAAAATGGTCCATAATTATTAGGCACTATTTGACACTATAGTAAGAACTGTTTGACACTGTACTAGCCAGAAATATTCCCCCTTTTGGGCCTTCGGGTGACCAATTTGGTCCCGGAGTCCTTTAAGGCCTTCGGGTCACCTAGGAAATCAGGTCAGTAAGGCCTTAGGGCCACCTCAAGGCCTTCGGGCCACCTTAAGTGCATACGCAAGCCAGACAACCTACAAGGAACAAGCTTGAGAAGGAGGAGGGGAAAAGAGCTTTCACCATAGCAGAAGCTAAATAGATTGCAAGAATGAGAGGGTATGGAACCTTCCATCAGGACAAGCCTGTGCATGAACTGGAAATCCTAGCCGAATAGACATGTGAAGGTGGAGAGCTGATTTCACGATGAAGATGCTGGGGAGGAGTAGTTCCATGTAGTTAGTCTGGGTTGTATGTAATATTTGAAGCCTATGGGGAATGAATTCTTCTAAGGCCTACGGGCCTTGTTATACTTATGCCTACGGGGCTTGTAAGGGTTCCACCTCACCCATTAGAAGGTGGAATATCAAAATAAATAAAAAAATGATGGCCTTCCGACCACTGGAGGATTCAAAACCAATTATGAAATATTGATGTCTAAGAAGGAAGTTACATTGGATGAGGGACTACAAACTAAACCAGAACCCAAACCAGCTATAGATGTTATTTCCCCACTCATCTTTCAAATAGATCATTTTGACTACTAACCCTTATCTAGTGAAATCCAACTCCATGAGTCACGTTCTACAGAATAAGAAATTGATGTTGAACAAACTCAGTGAGATGATCTGTTCTTAAACTCATTATCATTTAATTACAATGAAATTGAATAGACTATTACCACACCTTGTTTTAAATTTTTTAGATCCAACTAAATATTTTATATCCTCATAGGGTAAAGATGAAAAAAAAGATTCACCAGAAGTGGAACCCATAGACCTCCTTGAACTTGATGTATTTTTGTAGAGGGAATACAAGAGGATATCAAAGTGGGTTTTCTTGAGTAAACTGAGGAAAAACGTATCTAAATTTAAGGGTAAGAATTTTTAATTGATTTTTTATGTTTTATTTTTTTCTAAATGAATTAAACTATGGAATTCCAAATAATTTTTCTGTTGATGTTTCATACCTCATGAATGCACTGGAGAATAAAGAAGAGGATGAAAAAGTGCAAACTATGAAATTATAGGACTCAATATTTATACTTCCTCCACCACAAAAGTTGTATCTCATTTCCATGTGAGTGGAAATGGAATAATATATCCCTGTACTCCTCTAAAAAAGGATGAAGTTCATACTATAAAAAAGTATAGGTGGTTCATCTCAAATAAACCCCATCCACCATCAGATTAGGGATAAACAAGTGGAACTACCCATCTAGATATAATCAAAACCCAAGGTCCACATGGGATATTAAACCAATATATATCCTTCAATTTTCACTATATTAATCTTTTGTTTTCTTTTAAAAAAATTCATATGTTTTCATTTATTCTTTTTCTTGAAGTTATTCAAAGAGAAAAACATAGAATATTAACTCAATGATGCACTGCTAATAAGTCATGTTGTACCACTCCTTTAAACATTCTTATTTATTGTAATTAATTTAAAAATATATTTACATGATAACTCCCATTGATATCATTTAGGAAACTAAATCATTGATGTGGTGTGGGGGGAAATTTTATAGTTTATAGTTTTCATTTTTTGGTTTATTTTTTTTACAATAAATTATATATTTTTCAAAAAAAATAATTATATAGTTTTCAATTTTTGTGTGTTTATGTTTCAATTTTTATGAATTTATAAAACTTTTAAGCTCAAATAGTTATCCTTTCACAACTAAAAAATAGAGCTTCTACCACAGACCTATTCCCATGGTTTTTATTAATATATATATATCATAATATATATATATATAACCAAATTGTGGCGCGGTGTAGGGGTATGTGTGCTGGATTG
This sequence comes from Viscum album, assembly GCA_963277665.1. Taxonomy (NCBI): domain Eukaryota; kingdom Viridiplantae; phylum Streptophyta; class Magnoliopsida; order Santalales; family Viscaceae; genus Viscum; species Viscum album. The sequence continues at coordinate 1,421,954,923 of OY728156.1, read as the reverse complement.
CAAAGTGGAGGTGTAGGGATTGAAACCCACAGAGGAAATTTTTGATTTATGTTATTGCCACTGTTTTCCAATGCTATTTCCACAGATAAAACCCTGGCTATAGGTCAACCACTACAATGTCAAATTTGGAGGGCTATTTATATGGTTTTTAAGACCATGGAAATTGTTAGCTATTTCCATAGTTAAAATAGCGGCAATTGGTTGGGACCTACTTCCACGACGATAGTGCCCACTATTGGCCAAAACCGTTGTTGTGGCCTATGGCCATAGTTTGGGGCCTATTTCCACGTTTTTGAACTATGTAAATATCATTTTTTAATTATATTTAGATTTATTAAATCCAATTAAATGGATGGACCAATGTATACCATGAAACTGAGCTTAAATGAATATTGAAAATAACTTTGTTCCATGTCTAAATCATTTGGAGTTTTAGGAAAACTCCTCTGATTTTTGAATACCATGACACATCTCACTATATTTACCTTTTAAATCACTTTATTGTGAGTATTCTGAACAATTTTTTATACTATTTAACTTCACCTCACTTATTGAAGGAACCAACCCATGCTTTATTTAACCAAAATTCGATTTATTCATGTCAAAACATGACAGTTTGATGTAATTTTGTTTTAAAAGGATGAGGAATTTATTTAGTTTTAAAGGACCATTTTTAAGAGAATACTTCTAATTATGGCCTACCATGCACATTTAATAATTTTAGACCTTATAATATAAGAAAAACTTAATAAGCTGGCAACATTACATTCCAATATTTCCAAACCTACCAGCTCTCGAAGTGAAATTACATAATCTAATTCAGCTTATCTGTGGGGGAAGTTGTATTGTTTTTAGATAACTAATTTAGAGATAATTTTTATGGACAATAAAATTTTTGAGAGAATATTTTTATTCTGAAAAACTAATTTTGTTGAAAGTTATTCATTTCTAATGTTTTTATAATATAAGAATTTGTGCATATCTAGAGATTTAAAAATAATTATTTTTTAGAAGATTTAAACCTTTCCTTATGAAATTCATAATGGTGTTAACTTTGGATTATATTTCAGCATCATGGAGGTGATTATATACTAAGGGGGTGAGGATGAGACTAAACATTAGGGAAAATTATAATCATGATTTTTTATTCATTATAGAAAAACCCTCCTAATTCGGCCTCAAAATTTTTGACATATAAATCCTACCAAAAAATCCACAGAACTACCCTGAATGAAACTAATGATAATAACATGAGCTTAACTCAGACTTGATAGAGATATAATAATTTATCAAGACTATGGTTACCCTTGCATGAGTTTGGTTGAGAAAAAAATTTGTTGAGAATTAACATTTGTTTGATGAGAGAAAATGAAAATGACCTAAGTGTTTGTTGTTCATGGGAGGAAAGATTATGATAAAATGTACTAAATGGTATGAATGGAGAAATATAAATAATTTTTTTCGAGTGAAAATGATATCCTTTTTTTGTGATAAATTGGTGGGTCTCATGGATAGGTTTTTCAAATTTACTATGATTATATTTTGATGCTTACTTGTCTCGGATTCCTAGTGCCATGTATTAAGGAATTAATAAAAATAATACTTAAATTATTTTAATATTTATATAAATGATATAATAGCTTTCAATTTATCAATTTGAGATGATATACATCATTTATGGATTTTTTGTAAATATTAGTCTAAAATATTAAAAAATATTAATTTTGTAATATTAATAGTTTTCAATCACTTCAATATTTCTTGAATAACGTTAATTTTTTTTTATCTAAATGAAGTGATTATTTTTTTAACATACATTTATTTGTGGAATTATACTATCTTGAAGAATGGACCTCACCATATTAAAAGTGGAATATATCAGGATACCTACCTCTAAATGATGTAACTCTATCTGTTTTATAAATATTACTAGAACGGGATAGTTAAAATTAAATTTTATGTTTCAATTCACTCATTAAGGAACCATTTTTATGAGTTAAAGAGGAGTAGGTGGAATATAATTCATCAGTAAGAAGAAAAATATTAATTAGTGGAAACATAAATTCTTTTGAAAAAATTCAAGAGATTTTAAATTTTTTTGGTTGAAATCCAATTTAATTATTTACATCTTTTAATAAGGGAAATTGGTGTTCTTCTTACTTATGGTGGGAAGAACTAAATAAAACTTCTAGAGGATAGATTTTGGAGAATAAAATTTTCTTATTCTTTAATTTATCTATATTTTTATTTGTAGTTTTATAATTACTTCTTTTTTTCCACTGATTTATAGATACCCACTACATTGAGGGGTATACTTCTATGTGATCATGGAAAGAGTGGTTTTCTCTTTTGTAATTATATATTTCTTACACTTAATGTTTTAAGATCATTTTCTTCTCATATGATGTGGGTTTCAATTTCTAATAATGGGTTTTATTATCTTATAAGATCATATTTGATTTTATATTCTTTCTATATTATTTATTTTGTTCAATCATAATTATCTACCTCCACTAGGTTCTAGGTTATATATGATGGTAAAGAACAAGGATTTGTGGTAATGTTCTCGACGCCTTCTAGTACACGTGGTAAGAGTAGTGGATATTCTTGATTATTTGGGATAGACAAGACCCGATTGGGATTTACCTAAGTTAATTGGGGGTACTACCTATAACTCTATCAAATATTTAATAGAGTGTGATGATATTTTGGAAAGGTTTATTCCAACCATTACCATTTGACCGTGGGAGTGAGAGGAAGAGATTGTTGAATCCCACTTATATCGATATAACATAAGTGGTTTGGATAAGTTAGAACTAGGATAACATTAAAAGTGGAAAACTGACCCAAAAATGATCACATTTTTCAAATAATAGTTTTCAATCACTTTATTTCTTAATTTTTTTTCAATATTTTTATTAATGTAGTTCCATTTTTAGTTTCTTTTATTTCTTTTCCAAATCAATCAATTTTAAAAACACATTATTTTCCTTCTAACAAAATGTGATAGCTTGATTATTGTATCCTCCTCTCTATATACAACCAATGTGAACCACAATAATGAATTATTAACATAGAAAATAATGGTTTTTATCTAACCTAATGATAAACATGAGTCAGTATGCGAGTATATGTTATATGTTTTTAGGTAAAAGTTTCGGACGAGAACCTTGTGGTTGATTTATACATGGGATGATGTGTGGGAAAACGGGATTTTAGGATCACGTTGGGACTTGAGAGCATGTTTGGTATCTACTTATGGTTTTGTTATTATATGTTTTACTTGTATGAATTCCTGACATGTAAATTATAAATATCATTTTCATATCATTTTCACCTTTAGTTATTATTTTGAAATGAAAATTTTATTCAATTTGTTTTTTATATTGGTTTTTATATTCATTGAAATTATTTCTATTTTTTACTCACTCTAATAAGAAAGTACAGTCTCCCCATTGTATCTCCATATACTCTTAATTCCATTCAGTATCCTTTAGCTCATAGGGATGCAATTATGAGGTTTTGTGGCCATCCAGCTTAAGGAACTCGTTTTAATGGAACCATGGTTAGGGAATTACAAATTGGAATGAGAGATGGTGTATTATATTTTACTATTTGGGAAAGTTATATTGAAAACTACAATTTTTTCATATATTTCGTATGAGTTTGTGACTGGGTCCCTGCACATGATTGATAGTTCATTCAACATGAAACACAGATAGATTGGTAATAGACTTGTTCCAACACATGGAATTAGCTTATTCCTGCACATATATTGACAATGAACTTGTTCTTGCACATGATTGATAGTTCATTCATCATACTATGAACATAGATTAGTATGGATATTGTGCCTGGGTACCTTTAAATGATTGTTGATGAGTTTTTTCCTTCATCATGTATGAAAAAGAGGGATTGTGTATTCATTACTCATTCAATGTACATTGAATTGATAGTTCATATATATGTTTCCTATGATTGACTTATGAATGAAATGATATTTAACCAAAGGTATGAATAGTGATATTGAATGAATCTAATAATTATTGATTTAGAGTTAATGTAAAGTTTTTGTAAAGTGTCAATACATTGAATTTAAAATGGAAAATTTAATTAAATAGGAATGATTAATGATTGGAACCTTATGGAAATTAGTGCAGGTATCCCTATTATTGGGATCAGACCCTCTCTAAGGGTGGTTTAGGAAGAGAGATTCCCAATGTTTTGTCACCTTGGGTTACAGATGATTATACCCTGATGGGTTTGGATATGTAGGATAAAATAATTTTTCTTGTTCTTTCTTTAGTTAGGTTGTGACCTTGAGGATGTGAAAGTTCATCTATTAATATAGATGTGGTGAACCTTGTGTGTTGAGACCATTTCAGTTTTGATTTAGACCATAGAGTGGGTGTATTAATTATATTGTTGGTGTATGGGGGAATATATATTTGGTATGGGGCCTAGAGTAATTAGTATTTAGTGCATTATACATAGCGTGTTTCAGAATGGGGGTGGGAGTGCCTCCCATGAGCATAAAATTGTTGGTGGTTTGATGTGTATCACTTGGCAGGAGAGCCAATGGCCTTTTCTAGATATGGTTATTTTTTAGAGAGTTGGTTATATTTGACCTTATAGGGAGACCCATGAGAAGGTTTAGCTGGGTTTGTGGTTCTTTTTGGTTAATAATGAATAGGTGATCATTTTTTGATTTGAAAGTGGCACATGGAGGGTTATTCAATGTGTGTAGTCTATCCCTATGGCTAGATGGTCAGCCCTACATTTTTTGGAATGGGACTCGAGTTTTTTCCATGATTTGGAGGTCTTGGGAAATCAATGGCATCCTCAATAAAGGTTAGCTCTGTGTTTTAGGTTTTTTTAATTTGATAAATGAGTGATAATTTAGAGATAGAATTAATGGAATGTAGTTTTGGTCATGTTTTGTTAAAAAAATTATTGTTATTACTTTGATTCAGTATTAGGTGATCACATGAGTGTTTTTGGTTAGTTGTATGGTTGGATTTAATGTGAAAAATTGTTTGGGTTCCTAAGCCAACTATTTTGGGAATGTTAGATGAGGGGATAAATATTAAATCTAGATTGAATTTTTGAAATGGAAGTGACTCCCATGGGGAGGGGTGATGATGCAGTTGGATTGGTTTTCTAGAAGGATGGGTTGCTGGATGGAGACATTACAGACACATCAAAACTGATGAGACTGACAGACCTGAAGGTGTGACTAGTTGTGTGAGTGGAAATTTAGGCTTAGTTTTGGTGATGTATGACCTGTGGGATCTAGATCTGGGTTACATGGTTGATCATAGGAATGAGTTTGACCTCAGGGGTTTTATTAGTTCTGGATGATGGGAACATTCTCAATATGTGTGATGTCATTTGGGACATGTGAACAGGTGGATCAGGAGTAATCCCCTATTGTTTTCTATTAAATCAATATGGTAAGTGCTAATTACAAATGAGTCAATTTGGTTTTGGTTATCTATGATAGATTTTTTTCTACTCTGAATAACTTGTGTTGTGATGAAAGAACTTGAGTGTTTTGGCGGAGGTCGTGCCAAAGTGAATGGTGGGTCATGCATTCAGGATAGAGATTAATGAGCTGATGTGAGAGTTGGTTGGTAATCTGACATTATTTTGATGGAAAAGTGTTCATAAGAAATTTTTGTTTGAGTAATCCTAATAGTTATATGTTGGTTAAGGTGTCTCTCTAGTGAGAAGTTACATAGAGAATGAATTAGTTGTGGTAGTTTTCTTCAATGATTTCTTAGTGTACTCTCAAATTGAAGATGATCATATCCAATATTATGATGTCAGCCTATGTATATTGGGAAATAATTTGATATAATCTAAGATACATAACGGTTTTCCACTATTTTAACGAAGTAACTTCTTGATGGTTTCACCCTTATTGGAAGGTAAATGAAGTGATTTTGTGTGAGGTGAACCACTGACCATCCTAGAGTGAGATTTGTGTAGTGGTTACATATCATCAAATGATATAGGTGTTTTCTTATCAAAATCATATAATGGTGGATGATCAATAGTTTTTTCCCTCAGGTGGGGGTGAGATTACGATACCCACATTATAGGATCTATAGCGGCTGAAGCATGATCCTAAGTGGTTTGATTTTCTTGGGTGAAGTGGTGACGATGATACTCCATTGGTGGGGAGAGATTTTTAAATCATAGATATATGGAGATTATTTTTATTTGGATGTAGTGGAGTCAATATGAAAATAAGGATCTTGTTCTGTAAATGTTTGGATTCCTAAGGGAAGTCCAAGAGGACCTTTGATATGGTTTATGATCGATTTGATTGTTGGATTCAAGCATGGCATGGTTTTGAAGGAAATCTATGTTATTTGTGTCGGAGATGGGTTAATTGATTATATATATAAAAATTCATGTTTGGGGAGAAATATATGAAATTATGGTGGAATTTCACCAGATTTAGGGGACAGATTATGGTAGTTTCATTCAGATGGTGGTGGTATGCATTAATTGAGAAGCATTCATGGCCATGTAAAGTAGTAACATACAAATAGTGGGAGTTGGAAATTTTTTGGGTGAGTCGGTTGAGGATGGGATGACATGGAATTATTAAATGAACCAATGTATTGATTTTTATTCCACCATATGTTGCTGATTGAAATTAATAGTTCAATTTTGGAATGGAAGTGAGATTTGAGAAAAATTCAATTTCTCCATAGTTTTTGTATTGATGATGGATGTGAATCCATTTTGAGTGGTTCTATGGAATGGATGGATGTCATTTTTTGGGTAGGTCTCATGTGTATTCTTGGGAGTAGTGAGTTGGAAAACACATTTGGTATGTTGTGGAAGCTTAAGTTTAAGGATCTAGTAGTCTTTTTTGATGGAGAATGATCCAAACACTAGTAGTTGGGGGGTGTGAGGTAAAGCCTATGGTGGGGAGTATCATAGCTCCAAAGATTATTTTAGAGTTTAAATGATTATTATTTCATGTAGTATGGGTATGGGTAAGCTCCATCTTGGTTTTCCGTTTAGGTAATGGGAATTATCTTGGGTTATGGGTGATTAGATATGGGATGAGGCTGTTAGGACTTTTGTTATGCAACAGATTAGGTATGGGGATGTGGTTGGATAAATCACAATCAGAAAAATAGTTTATATTTTAAAAATTATTAAATCATGGTCCAATGGATGGGAAATTGGAAAAGGTTTAGTGGAATTAAAAATTATTCATGTTATCACTAGGTGTGATAGACTATTTTAGTTGGTGGGGGAATCAAACCGATGGTTTAGGATTAGATATCCCATAGAAGAATAGTTATTAGCTCAAAAATCACCTTGTGTGATAGTTTCAATGTTATTATCTAGATTATTTCAAAAACATTTAGGTTAGTATTGATTATATTGAGGGCGATGCCTCCTTTTAGGAGCATTAAACTTGTGTTGTGAATCAAATTGAAAGGTTTTATGGTTTAATACCATGATTCTTATCAGTGTTTTATGGTGACATGATAGAATTTAGAAGGAAAAATTGAGAGGGGGAAGTGGGTATATGGGCCTAATGAAATGAAAACCAATTCTTGAGGGTTTATTGTGTCTTGGAAATGCATATTGAGGATGATCTGTTATAAAGTGGGGATTTTTTAAGGTACCTGTGTCAGATGGGGTTCCTTTTTGTTTAATGTTTTGGTAAATCCCCATTCAATATGGTAAAATAAATGTTTTTCAGGAGTAGGATAGGTCCCAGGGTTTCATGGGGTCAGGACATGTGAAAAGAGGGAGAAAAGGACAATATAGGGTTCAATAATTGTTGGTTCATGTTTAGTAGTAACCATGCACCATAACCCTATGGGCTTTAGAAGGGGGTACATGGTTAGAAAAACCATGTGGGTCTCCCTAGAGACCATGCAACTTGTGCTCCCATTGGACACCGTTAAGATCATTGAATGTAACACATTGAATTTTGATGATTTTTTTTTCAAATAAATTAAACATCCTTGGTTGAATGTGTTATACAAAACACCATGTTATTCTTACACCACACACAACATTGGATTATATTTTATTTCACACATCATCGAGTTTTAACAAAACCATGATGTATTATTAATACAATTAATTGAAGTTGACCATTATAACCAAGATGCTAAATGTTGAAATATAAATATTAATAAATACATTTTTAATATTAATTATTGTTTTTTCTATAAATATAACATATTTATAATAAAATACATAATTTTCACTAAAGTCTTTATATGTTTTTGAATTTCTATTTTTGGATGAAATGCTTTATATATTTTTTATAAAAAATAATAAAATAATTTTTTATAAATTATAAGAATATAATTTGAAAAAATAAAATTCAATTTTGAATTCATAATTAAAAAATTATCTAAAGGTGACTTTTTGGGATTTTTCTGAAAAGTTTCATTTTTTTATTAATAATGAAAATAATGAATTTATTTTTAAACTATCTTTCACCTAATTTATTTTCAAATATAAATTATATTTTAAATTGGATTCAAATTATAATTAGTTCAATTATATATCAATTTATACAATTTAGTTAAATTTAATCAATACTATATTGAAATTTGATATAAAATCTTTGTAACCATTTGATCATTTTCTCTTTCAAACCCTATATTCTCATCACGTATGAAGGATTAATTTTCAATTAAATTTTCAAAATTTGTGAATGAATTTTGTAGAAATGGATTACATATTTGTAATAACTATATTATCTAATTTCTAATATTTCAAATTATGTTTGACTAAAATTAATAATGAAAAAAATTATTTACTGTGGTTAACGTAAAAATTGGTTTATAAATGGGTTAAACTAAAAAGATAAGGGTCCAATTTATGTATAAACATTTTTGAAAAACATCGGAAAATTATCAGGTATAAGGATTTAGTTTTACCCATTTTGGATACTTTTCCCATGTAAAAATATTGGGAGCATTCATTTGTTTTTAAAAATGCCAACTATGTCCTCTCCCCAACTTATAAAATGCCAACCAAATCCTATCATCTTCTAAAAATAAATACTATTTGGTTCATCCATTCAATTCCCAAATTATTTATCATTATCCCCTAATCTAATTATATAAGAATTATGTTGGTTATAAATCTATCCTAGGATGTATTTTAGTGCAAACCTATGATACCCAAAGAAGTGGTAACATTCATCAATGTGAATCCTATTTTTATTTCTTTCTCCAACCATTCAATTATTATTAAATCATAAATATATAATGAAATAAATATATTATATATTCTGATATGTGTTTTGTCAATGTAAATGATTTAAAACCATATTCACTTCTATCAAATTGGATATGAAATTATCGTTCGTGTGTATGACAATATACTCCCTCACAAACTAATGTCATTTCTTTTTTCCATTAACACATATCATCGTTAGATATAATAGTGGTTTTTTAGTACAGACACACATATATATATATATATATTATATTTGTGATATTTATGACGTTGTTTTTATTATTTAATTATTATAACACAAATACTTTCACACTCTTTATTTTTAGGGAATATGATAACATTGGTCTTGTATACGGTGGACTACCACCTCACGAAGCGATGTGATTAATTCACTCTTTATACGGAAAATATTAAGGATAGGTTTAATGATAATATATTAAATATTTTAAATAATATTTTTTATATTGATATTGCATCATTTATTTTTCTTCCTTTTAATTCAATAAGAAAAAGGAAACAATGTTCATTCTTAGGTATGACCAACTGTTTCCATTAACGTTGTATTTCAATTACTATCACTAAAATATTATGCATTACTATAAATATATATATAATGAATATATATTATATTTTTATCATTTTTACATTCTAGATATGTTCAAATAATGATCTAATTAATAGGACTAAAAATAAAAATTCATAGCATATATGAAAAACAAAGCGGTTATTAACCAAAACATAACATTAAGAATAAATTTTTAATAAATGGTTACAAAAAGGGCAGATGTAAATCATATAAATTATGATATATATGAATATGTTTCTATAATAAATGTATAATAAACTTATATTTATTATAAAAGTTTTTTTTAATTATTTTAATGGAAGTCAAGACATAGAGAAAGGTATATTTGTTTCAATATTCCTTCTTTGAGACATAAATTATGTTATTCACTAAAATTCATTCACGAGTTGTATATACAACCCATTTGACATGTAATGTAATTAATTTATTCTTACTCATGATAATCTATGTTTTGTTTTATATTATTAATTTATGCGGATTATGATTAAATTTTTCCAAAGTGGTAAAACTATTTTGTTACAGTGTCATCATTTATTAGGATTATTTATGATTATATATCCAATGTTGAAATATCAATATTTCTATCTCAAGAATTATCATAAATTTTCTTATCCTATATTTATTCATTATATTCTCATGTAATGGTAAAATTTTCCTACTAATTGGTACTTATAATTACTACGAAAAAGTTTATAAGAAATCTGCCTTTATTTCCCTCTTCAGTCGGAAATCATTTTTCTACCAAATTAATTTTTTTAGTAGTCTCTTATAATTTTTTTTTAAAATTTACTCTTGATTTCATTTTTGAAAAATTATTTGAAAGTATTATTCATATCATTTTCTAAAAAATTCATGTTTATATTTTATTGAAAATGTGAATGGAATATTCATTTTATTGTGTATTTTAAAATGTAATTACTAATCATTTCTTGAATGATTACTTTATAGGTTCTCATTAATATTTTCAAAGAAAATAATTTTAAAATTTTTATATATTTTTAAAATAAGTTTTTATGTGGAAATTATATTTTCCTCAAAAAATGTTTTAAATGATTTTTCAATATTATTCTCCATTTAAGATGACATTCATTGGTGTTACCTATTTATTAATAGATACATAATTATAGGATACCATTGATATTTTTTTATCTAAGTGGTTTATATTTTAAACGAATCATGTTTATGAAACCTATCTCTATTCTATGGGTTACACCATGAGGAAATGATTTTGAAACCTGCTTCTTTTCATGGGTCATTTTAGGATGAAATTTTTGTGAATCTTGTCTGTTTTACACAGGTTATGATATAAATAAGTGTATATAATAAACATTTAATTTCAGGGGATTTTATATGATGAATGTTTATGATATTATAGTAAACATATATACTATTTCATTATGTGATAGTTGTTACATATACCCCCCTCCAATGCACCCTGAAAAGATTTATATCTCATGATATAGATAGGCCTATAAAGGAATTGAACCTAGTTCAGTGAGAAATTACCTAAATAGGAGTGAACCCATTTTAGTAATATATGGAAGGAATGAGGAGTTATCATGTTCTAGTAAGACTAGGATAGAACTATGAGTGAACATAGTTTAGTAAAGGACTTTTCCCTCTATGATGGAACTCTTAATGTTCCTTGACTAATATATAAATTATTTTCTATGCTGATATATATTACAATAATTAAATGTCTTATACCAATGTTATGCTATCCTGGATCATTTTCTTTGATTCCATTATGATTAATGTCTTATGAATAGAAAATAATTATACTATGACACAATATTATGATATTTTATTTGTGGGTTATGGTTTTTAAATGTTATTATCATGTTTACATACCCTTATGTTAATGTTATGCTTATATAATTCCCTTGTTTACCCTTACTGAGCATACAAGCTCACCCTTTATTATGTTTGATTTACCATAGTTATGAAGATATGTATTATGTTTGATATGTATAAGAAGGGGTATATATGTGAAGAATGTAGTGGGAGATAACAAATCTCACTTATGGACCAATTTTTATATTTCTATGTTTCTAAAGGAACTAAACTGTTATGGCCCTTAGGCATGTGTTTATGTAATGTAATGAAAAATATTTAAAAATTATTTGATATCTATGTATGATAATACCAAGTCTCTATAGTATTTATCAGAGAAAAGTTTTAGTAAAAATTGTGAATCTAGGACAAAAAAACCTTAGTGATATCTATAAAGAAATATCTATAGATAACTCTAAGGATGAGTCAAGGTATTATAAAATGTCTTGGAATAGTATTAAAGCATTGAGTGAGTGGTTTCAATGGAATTATATCTATTTCAAGAGAATATATGTGGATTTGGCTTCAACAAATATATAACTAGGGTTTACCACCCTAGATTAATTTATTGAGCTAAAATCATTCAGGAACCGGTGTATGACAATGATTCTTTCTACAACCCCAGTTTGACACACCGAGAGAATATTATTTAGAATTTCACAAAATCTTCATAGAAAATCAGGAAGGATTTAATTAGAATATGATAATTAATAACCTAGTATAATCCAAAATAGTAATACATTATAAATATAGTGTCATAATTTAGATATCCTATACATGATTTTTCATGATTATGTGTTTCCCTAATATAATTATTGTTTCTTACATGCTTTTTTTTTGTTTTAGTCAATGACTAGAAAATGAAGGAACCATGTTAATGATGATAATGATTGAATATGGAATGATTTTCCTCCCATGTATTTTTATTTTATAGGAGATAGAATGAAAAATTTCATTGCTAATCTCACACAACTTTTCCAAGCTATGAATCACGAGAGATATCAAAATGAACCAAGGAGGCAACAAAATTATTTTCCTTCCTTCATGAGGAAATGTTCACCTTATTTTTAGTGAATATCTGTATCCCATAATTTTTGAATGAAGGATCTGTACCACTAAATAGTTATTTTTTTTCTCCAGTTTTCAATACATGAAAAGTTCATTTTGGACATCTACCATTTGTAAGGTGAAGAGGATCAATGGTGGACTTTTAGAAAGAATATAAGGAAACAAATTGAAATTGACACCATGGATTGGGACGAGTTCAATAACTATTTTTCTATAGGTAATTTCATTGTATTTTTTGTACAATGATAGAGAATTAGTTCATTGAGTTATAGAAAAAGGATGATGAATCTGTTGGTATCTATTAGGAATATTTTACATGATTTGTGTGGTAATCTTCCGGTATTATCATTTGACTTAAAAGAAGGTTGATCGATTCTTTAGTGGATAAAAACCAAGTCTCTAAATGGTGTTATCCATAAGATTGTTAATTGGATATGAATTGATTATTCTAAATTCTATCTATATTAATATGGAGGTTGTAGTTTTGTATTAATATCATGGTTTTGAACAGAAAATGAATTGGCGTTCAATGGAGAATATAAAAACCATGGAGGTAAGAATATTTTATTTCATTTATGCTCAATTTATGGGATGAATCACTGATGAAATTATCCTAGGAGGAGTATTAAATGCTTTAAGTGTCGAAGGGAAGGTGATCAGGCAATTTGATGTTGATATGATGGAAATAAATTATCTAATCATTCAAATAGAGAGAAAGCTCCATATAACACACCACCGAAACATTAGTGGTTTATATATAAGGAGAATGGTCATTTTTCTAACCAATTACCAAACCCGAGGGTTAATGTACATAATTTCATTCAGTAACCTCTCAAGATAATGGATAAAGGGAAATATCATGTCATTAATATTTCTGATTAGGGATACAATTACGATGTGAGGAAATGTAAACTTACCATCTAATGTAGAACTCCAAATGTGCTATTTGACTCTGGATCTACCCATTCATTCATATTTGATGAATTTTTTATGGGTTTAAATATTCCAAAAAAATGAATAGATATATAATTATTAGTGAAAACTCCTAATGTTTTGATAACATCATCGGAACTACATGATTCCTCTCTAGTTGACATTGGTGGGAATTCTATTCCAGCATATATTTTTATTCTTCCTCTAGATGAATTTAAGATTATCTTGGGAATATTTTGGATTTATCTATATAATTCTCCCATAAATTGATGATAGAGGGAAATAAATTTTGATATTCCCTTCCAACCTATATATTTTTTATCAATGTGGTGATAAGTATAACCCTCTTATGGAGATCACATATACAGCATGGTTCTTGATTCCCATTCAGATGGCGTATTTATCAAAAATGTTTGGGGAAGAATATTGACATCATTGATATTCCCGTTATGTGAGAATATGTTGATATATTTTGAGAAGATTTTCCTATAATTCCACCTAAATTTGATGTTTATATCTCAATATATTTCATACCTAGTGTGATAATAATTTCAAAGAATCCATATATTTTTTGCACCGATTGGGTTGTAGGAATTAAAAAAGGAACTCTAGGAAAACATTTCCAAGGGATTAATTAATCCATGTGTGTCACCTTGGGGTGAAAATGTTCTTTTTTTAAAATAAATATGTATTGATGGAAATATTTATTGATTATTTAGAGATGAACAAGATCACATTTAAGAACAAAATTTATCATCCCTATATGGATGACCTGTATGATCACGTGTACGACTCTCAATAGTTTTCCAAGATTGACCTTCAGTGTGGATATCATCAATTAATGGTAAATAATGAGAATATACCCAATATGGAATTCCATACAATGTATAGACACTCTTAATATATAGTAATTATATTCGATCTTACAAATTCCTCCGTTATCTCCACAGATTTAATGAATATAGTTTAATTGACGAATGTGGTAAGTTTTTGGTAGTGTTTAGAAAATATTATTATCTAATAAATTAGAAATAGAGATCACGAATACAATTTTAGAATTGAACTAACTATCATATAGAAGGAGAAACCATATGAAAAATTTACCAAGTATGAATTTGGCTACAAAGGGTGACATTTTGGGTAACATAATATCATGAGAGGGTATATCAATATATCCATCAAAGACGTAGGCTATTGAATATTGTCCCTAATCGACCATAATGACTGATATCCATCTATTTTGTGGTTTAGATTGATATTATCAATGGTTTAAGTATAATTTCTCACTTTTATCAAATCCCATGACCAAGTTATCTCAAAAGAGATCTGACTTTCTTTATACATATGAACATGGTGAAAATTTCAAGGAACTAAAGAGAATATTAGTCAGCAGTCCTATTCATAAATTACCCTATAGTGTAGAGGGGTTCTAAATATTTAATGAGGAATTTATGAAGGGATTGAGATGTGTTCATATGGACAATTACATAGTTAAAGCCTATTAATCTCAAAAATTGATGGTTCCTAAGAAAAATTACCCAACTCATGATTAGGAGTTATATGTAGTAATTTTTCATTAATGAAATTAAGAATTATCATTATGGAGTAATGTGTGATATATATAGTAGTCATAAATGTTAGAATTATATATTCACACATAAGGATTTGAATATTCACCAAAGAGGATAGTTAGATCTAATTAAATAGCATGACTTCTAAAAATATCAAAACCATGGGAAAGAGAACATGGTTTCTAGTGCTTTGAGTGAAAAGGATCATGCTAGCTTATCCATGACTTGGATAACAAAATATCTAATATTTCTTGATTTGTAAATGATGGATCGGGTAATTACCAAGGAAGGGGAAAAATATTTTCTTTCTCAATTTAATGTTCAAACATGTATCCAAGTTAATATTATCATCGTTGAGAAGAAAGATTCAGAGATACAAAATAAGGTTAGAAATTTTCTTGAGTTTATCCTTGATCATGATGGAATGATAAAGTTTAGAAGTCATGTAAGTTTTTCGTCTATACTATAGTTTATGAAGGGGTTTTTAGATGATGATCACAATTATTTATTATCTATTAATCATGGAGGTACAAAAATTTATAGTGTTTTGAAAGGATACTTCCTATAGGATGACATGAAGAGAGATATCCCAAAGTTCATATCTCATTGATTGTTATGTTATATAGTTAATACTAAAAGGAAAAATTCTAAGGGGATGTTGAATACATTTACCATATTGAAATGAATATGGGAAACCATCAGCATTGTTTTAGTTTTTGGAATCCCAAAAATGTATAAAAGACATTACTCAATATGATTTTTAGTAAATATTTTTACTAAAACAAAACACATCATCATTATTAGAGAATAATGATCTATAGATCATCTTTCTAGAGTATACATTAAAGATATGATAAGGTTTTATGGAGTAAAAAATTCAATTTTATCTAATAGGGATTCGAGATTTACCTCAAAGTTAAAGAAAAGCATTCAGTAAGATATTGATATATAATTGAGATTCAGCAATGGAGATTATCCTCAAACAGAAGGCTAGTATAAAATTAAAATTAAAAACCTAGTGGATATTGTGAAATATTTTTTGGATTTCAATGTTATCCAAGATAAAAAATTTCATCTAGTTTTGTTTTCTTACAACATTAGAATTTAATCATTAATTTATATGGACCCTTATGAATCCCTCTATGGAAAGAAATGTTTACCTCAAAAATATTGGAATGATGTTGGATAAATAAACCTATTGAGACCAGAGATTGATAGGGAAATGGGAGAGAACATTAAATCTATTCAATAACACAAAAATTGAGATCAAAGTCATTATAAAAGTTATACTAACAATCACTATCATGATATATAATTTGAAGATGCTGATAAGGTGTTTCAATGAATTTATCCTTGGAATATTATTTTGTGATTCAAGAAGAAATCGAAATCAAGCCCTAGGTATTTTGGTCCTTTTGCAATTTAATTTCATATAACATTGGTATATTATCATCTGGTGTGTCAAAAAATCCTCACTCAAGTCCATGATGTGTTCCATTTATCTCTGCTGAGGAAGTACATAACTAACCCTTCACATGTACTGAACTTTGCAGTCATGTAGTTGGAGAAAGATATTTCATATAAAGAACAACCTATGAAGATTCTTTATTATACATAGAGAATTCTACGGAAAAATAACAGTAACATATTTAGTGTTTTATATAGAAAACACAAGTTTAAGGAAGATAATTGGAACACGAGGATATTATTAAATATAATTATAATCACTTTTTTTTAGAATGATGAATTTCATGGGTGAAACTTATTTAAAGGTGTATAGAATGTAAAAACATGAGTTTTTATTATTTTTTTAATAAATTAAATTTCCTTGAATGATTTCTTTATATGAAACAACATGATAATCTTACACTATACACAACACTACCTTAGTATCCATTTCACACAACAAAATGATGATAAATTATTAAAATTGTTATTTAAACATGAATAATTTAAACGAAAATTAAAAATTAAAAATTTTAATAGCAACGAATAATTTTTGAATATTTTGTATAATGGATTTATATAAAGAAAAATTATTGGTACTAAAATACATAATTTTTTATAGACTTTATATGTTTCAAAATTACCATCTTATAATTTTTTTTACTTGTAAAAAATAATAAAAAAAATTAGTTTTCACACATTTAGAAAATAATTAAAATAAAATAACTAAATTATTGAATTCATAAAGTCCAAATTACCTTAGGGTGATTTTTGTGTATTTTTTTGTAAAAGCATCATTTTTGGTGAATACTAAAAAATACTAGAAAATATTGAATTTTAACTCAAAAATGTATTTTCAGCTAAATTATTGGCAACGTTAAATAAAATTTAATTTTTATAAAATATAACTGGTTTTATTATACATAAATTAAAATAATTAAGGTAATTGGAATCAATTTAAATTTTAAATTTTATATAAAAGCATTGTATACTTTTGATCTTTTTCGCTTTAAAAACTCATTTTCTCATCGTATCTGCGAGGTTAATTTTAATTTAATTTATTCATATTCTATTAACAGTATTTGGAAAAATGGATTTGATATTTTTATTCATAAGTATTTATAATTTATTATAATTACAAATTAAATTATTACCAAAATGTATTGTCAAACAATAATAATTATTTACCACAGTTAATATAAAAATGAACTTACTGGGGGTTTAAACTAAAAAGATAAGAGTCAAAATAACTATAAAATTGTATACAGAATATTTGAAGTCTATATTTATACTCCACCATGTATAATATTCTAATTTTATCAATTTTTGACACATTTTCCTTGTGAAAATGTTTGGGCACTTGATTATTTTTAAAAATGAAAAGTGTGTCTTATCCCCCATATATAAAAAGACACCCCACATTTGTCTTCTTATCACCTTAAAACCTATTTGGTTTAGGCAATAACGGAAAAAATAACCCCCCAAATTCCCTCACATCAGCTTACAAGCCCTATTTTTGGCATAAATCCATCTTAGTAAGTATTTTAGTGAAAAACTAAGGAATATACCTGGCTAAGTGGTATCATTCATTAACAAGCATTTTGTTTTATATATTTATTCACCTAATTAAATTACTATTATATAGTGATTATATAATAACCATATTATGTTAAATAATACAATATTTTGTTATGTAATTTTCAGGACCTCCAAACATCACTGATTCTATTCAATCTGTTTTGAAATAATCATTCATGTTTATGGCGGACTGCCGCCTCACAGACCAATGTCATTTGTTATTACATTAACATCTCTCATTGTCAAATATAATAATGGATTTATAGTTTATATTTTATTTTTATTATATTTTGATTTTTATTATGTTTCTAGAATTTTTTTTTCACAATACCTTTATTCTCTCCATTTTGGGGGAATATGATAACATCGTTCAGGTGCACAACAAACTACCACCTTACGAAGCAATGTGATTCATTCATGCTATACATGACATGTAGTAAGGATGTTTCAAATGAAAAAATGTGATATATTTGAAATAAAAAATAATATATAAGGATAAAATATTATTTATTTTTCTTTCTTTCAATCTAAAAGGAAAATTGAAACATCGTTCATGCATACATATGACCTTACACCTACATAAACGACGCATTTCATTTACTATCACTTAGTTTTATCGATTAATATAAATACATTTATACTGAATATATGGGATATCTATATTCTATTTTAAATAATTTAGATGATTAAATCATGATAAAATTAATACAACAAAAAAACTAGTCATAACATATATGGAAAAAGTTGTTATTACTTGAAATGTATCTTAAACCTGGATTTTTTAATAAACATGTACAAAAATGGAATATTTAAATAATATATGGTATGATATATATAAATAATATTCTCTAATATATGTACAATTACCTTATATTTATAATAAATGAGGTGTGAATGAGTATGAAAGAAATCAAGACTAAAGGTAAGATATTTTTGTCTTAATATGACTTCTTTGATATGTACAAGATGTTATGAACATATATTATTACATGAGGTGCATATATATCTCCTTTGAAATATAATAATCAAAATTTATTCTTAGTCATGGTAATTTATGTTTGAATTTTTGTTATTATTTCAGGGGGATTATGATTCAATATTTCTAAAGAGATAATGATTTTATGTTACTATCTATTCATTTATTATAACTATTTAAGATTATGTCTCCCATTTTTAAATACCATGATATACCTATATATAATTATCATGAATTTTTTTAACCTATGTTTTTTCATGATATCTTTATGTAATGGTACCACTTTTCCACTCTTCAATACTTGTATTATAAAGAAAATGTTTTTAAGAAAATCAATCTTTATTTATCTATTTGATCTAAAATTTGTTTTCTCCCAAAACCATAGTTTCTAAATATTTTTAATTTTTTTACTAGAATACTATGATTTCTAAAATAACTGTTTAGGAATTTTTTACTTTTAAAATTTTTTATGAAAGAAATCTTCTTGTCTTTTTTCAAATAATGCTCTTTTATATTTTACTGAGAATATAAATGAAATCATCATTTTAATATGTACGATAGAAATATAATCTTATAAATTAGTTATAAATAATTAATTTGAATATTAATTAATATGTTTTCTGCGTTTTTTTCAATGAAAAATGATATCAAATTGTTTTATGTTTTGAAATTTGTTTTTAAAG
Organism: Viscum album; assembly: GCA_963277665.1. Lineage (NCBI taxonomy): Eukaryota > Viridiplantae > Streptophyta > Magnoliopsida > Santalales > Viscaceae > Viscum > Viscum album. The sequence goes on along the minus strand of OY728156.1, from coordinate 1,421,935,012 downwards.
TTGAAAGTATATTTTCGTCAAAAATTGTTTTAAATGATGTTTAAAAAATATTTTCCACATAATATGACATTATTTGGTGCTACCTATGACTTACTAAGGATATGAAACAAGTATAACATTCATATTATTAATCTTATTGGTTTATATATTGATTAAATGATGTTTTTGAAGCCCGTTTCTCTTCTATGGGATTCACCATATGGAATTTCTTATAAAACAAACTTCTTTTCATGAGTTATAATATGATATAATGATTATTAATCATAAATTTGTTTCATTGGTTATGATATTTTGAAAATTTCAGGATACTAAAATCATTTAATGGGATATTATATAATGAATTCTTGTGATCTTTGGACACACATTTGTAAGAATTCATTATGTGATGGGTGGGAGCTGTATCTCCCTCCAATGAATTGGGTAAAGATTTATATCTCATGAGATAGATAGGAATTTAATTGGAGTGAACCTAGTTCAGTAAGACGGGTCTATAATAGGATTGAACCTAGTTCAGTAATAAATGTATGGAATAGGGAGTGAGCCCAGATTAGTACGAAAGTGGTGAAATGAGGAGTAAACCTAGTTCAGTAGGGAACTTTATCAACTATAATAGTCTTGGTATTGATCCTTGAATGATATGTAAATGTTTTTCTATGATTATATGTATTCTAATAATTCCATGTCGTATACTAATGTTATTCCATCATGGAATTTTTTTTTGATTCATTTATGAATCTTTTCTTATGAACTATAAAAATTTATTAGATTACTCAAGATATGATATTTGAAATGAATGGTATGGTTTTGAAATATTATTATCATGTTCTCATACCATTTTGTTAATTTTATACATATGTATCTCCATTTATTACCCTTACTGAGCATATGAGATCACCCTTTTTTATGTTTACTTTCCCCAGGTTATGATGATATTCATTAGGCATGAAATTTCTATTAAGGTTTCTAGTTTTGAAGAACATAGTGGGAAATAATGTAGTTTACTTATGGAATGGTGCTTATATTTCTATGTTTCTAGAGGAATTATACTGTTATTGTCCAAAATTTTTTATGTAATTTAATGAATAATCATAAAAAATATTGTAATATCTATGTATGAAAATACTTGGTCTCTATATGGACACCCCATGTATTGTCAAACCATGTGAGTGGCTAGAAAAAGTGTGTGACTCAGTCTCCTCATTGATATAGGGAACCAAATGGTTGGCACATGAGTTGGAAAACCATGTGGTAAATCCATGAACCCAATTAAATGTTATATTTTATTTTTCCCCTCTAAATAATACATTTTTCTCCCCTAAATTTCTCCCCCATTTGATCTCTATCATCGCAGGTTTTAAACCAAGATCTCTACCCTCCTACATGGATGTTTCTCCTTCAATTCATAGAATTTTGGAGTTCCATTAGTTGTGAATTGAATATTTGGGTAATTATTCAACTTAGTTTCATTCCATTTTTTATAAGAGGTTTTTTTGTTTGTCTCCCCTATTCATGAAGCTCATGAAAGAAATTTCAAGGGGGTCTTTGCCTCAGTGTTTGATCCCATATCAGTTAATATTAAGGACTAATGATGGATGAGTGGTTGTGTTAGAACATGAGGTTGGTGGTCTATAATATTTTCCCGTAGTATTTATATTTCCCTTCTATGTGAGGTTGTTACCTTGAGTTTCCTTACTACATTTTCCTGTAATTTTATAAGTAATGTAAATCAGGAGTGTAGTTGATGTGAGAGACACTTCACGAACCCTGTTGTGTCCATTGATGATTTGAAACTGGATATAGGGATACCCATTGGGTATGAAAACCCCTTTAATATGGGGAAATTAATTGAAAAAAATGAGATTGGTTAATTATGATAGTGAATGGTTCTTAAATTTTAATTTGTTTTTGTGCATTGATAAATGGATAATCAAAATGTTAATATTATAGCTTTTTTGAAATGTCTAAGAGGAATTTGAAATGGTTTAATGTATATGTTTGGGATTTTAATCTAGTATAGGTTTTATTGAAGTAAAAAATGATGTTTTGAAAGTGGGTGATGTTTTAAAATGGAAGGTATATACCAACAAGTTATTATAAATTGATTTTAATTATATTTCAGGTGATTTTTGGAACTATATTTGTGGTTTGAACCAAATGAAAATTTCATATCGATTTTCTCTAAATGAATAAGAGGGAATGGATTTCCTTAGAATGTATTCAAATGTTCAGAGATAAATAACCATATTGAAGGGTAATCATGAAATGTTTTAAGGAAGTGAGTTCTTTTGGTGACCCTCTTAAAATATTTTAAGTGGTTTTTAGGACATGAAATAAGGGTAATTGTTTAATTGTTAAGTTTTTTTGATAAAATTCTAACAAATGAGTTCTATAAATGATGGATAAAATGGTTTCATTATGAAATTAAGAAATGTGGTTGGGATTTCTTGAGAAATTTTGTGTTTTTAAGCTATGTTTGGACCATACTAAACAATTAATGACTTTGGGTATTTAATTTTAATAAATTATGAGATAAAGATGGAAATAATTGATAATGATATACTTTTAGTGATATTGGATGCACGATCCACTCCCAAATTTGGGTGGGCTTGGCTGATGGTCAGGTGTCCTGGTGAACTCTAATTCTTAGAGGATGGGATGATGCTCATGAATCCAAGGGTATAGATATGGAGTTACATATCATGGTTGGGATGGTTATACATGATGATCTAAATCTCAGTAAAGATACTTGTACTCATGCTACTTGTTTTTCAACCTGTGTCCCACATAATAAATGGTTAGTATGGTCAAACATGACATTCTAAATTTTAGTTGGATACATAGAAGAATGCTCCTTGTTTACCGACATGTAACCTATATGATGTAATAAATTGATCCCTAGTATGATTTTTCATAGTATGAATAATTATATAAATGATAAATAGAATCCTATATGGAATAAAATTGTTAACACCTATGGTATATGGATTAGGATCTCAGCATGGTTATATAGGTTTGATTTTCTAGATGACATGTTGGGATTATAATGTTTAAATTGATAATTAATAAATGTTTAATTGAGAATCATATTTCTTTTGATTCCTTATTTATTAATTACACTTGGTTTTTATGTATATATTGTTGTTCATACTGGTATTTTTTTAAGACACCGTTGGCGGTGGCCTAGTGAGTTATACTCACTACCATCATGGCCCACCATTGAACATGGGTACCTGATAAGATGCTACTTGTATTCAAGTATTAGTTCTCGACTATAACCGAATGGTTGGTTTATGCATGGGTGGATGGGTTAGTTAATGTGATGTTAGGACTAGGTTGGGACTTGACATATATTTTTATAATTTTGGTACTTTAGGATTTAATTGTATGACCATATAACTTTGAAAAGTATACATATCATTATTAAATCATGTTTAACTTTGTTTATTATTATAATTTTCTATTTTTTATTCCATTTTATGATTATACTGGTCCTTATATATTTTTATATTATTTTTCCTATTATTTAATCTAATAGAAGTGTATATTCCCCCCATTTTACCTCTATAGACCCACACTGATATTTGATAGGCTTTGGCATATATAGATGCATGGCTAAAGTGATGTGGAAGTCTATCTTGAGGCATTGGTAATAGTGTCACCTGGGTCGGGATGTTAAAAAAACTAAAAAAAATTGAAACAATAAGGCTTATGTTTCTTCCTTATAGAAAAATATACCAACAAATAATTATTTTTATTCAAAAATAATAATGAAATGTTATATTTTTCATGATGAATTTTATGTGAAATAGATAAAAATGATGATTATGTTTATACCCATCATAGACATGGAAAAGATTTAAGATTCAAAATTAACTATAATTTTCTTATTAAATTCTCTAACTAAAATTAATTTTTTCAGATTCATATATAATGAATCGGATTTTGATTAATAAATAAGGGATTATTATTCCAACCTAAAACATGTAAAAAGTATTATTTTTGATTTGATAACTTCAATGTTTAATGGATTCAATATTAATGTTACATTAATTAATGTTATAGATATATTTTAGTAATAAAATTCCTAAAATTTTTCTATTAGTTGAAAATATTTTCATCTGTAGAAATAAGATTATCTATATTAGACTAAGAAGACATTTTTTGGTCAATCTGGTTTTGACTAATTAAATACCTTTATACTGAATTAATAGAATAACAATAAATTTATTCACATAACACTTATACCTTGATTTTTTGATAATTATAATGTCAAAATCAAAGAGTAATTCTTGTTAAATTTTATTATTTTGAATAAACTATTCTATTTGTGAATGATTATTCATAAATTATTAAATAAATTTCTTGTGAAAAAATAAAAAATTAATAGATCTTAGATCTTGAGAAGATTCGTCTTTATATTAATTTATAATATGGAGATTCTTGTAGAGAAAATTATTTGGATGATTCTTTAGGAGAATAATTGTATTAGAGAAGGACTGCTCAAGTACATGTTTGTATCTGGGTATATTTGGATACATACTTAGAGAAATGATTTAATAGAACATTAAATGGGTAAAAATAATTTAGGCCAATCTAAAGCACTAGTATGAGATGTTATACTACAGTTTTCTCTTATTTAATATCCTAGAACTATTTTTATTTCATCACTAAATTATTATAGTGATAGATAATAAAATAATAAGAAAAAGACTAAAATTGATGTTCATGAGAATTCTATTTCCAAAAATTACTTAGATAAGGGCATAAACGATGTCAAGTGGGATATTTACCATTTCAATTATAATAATATTAATAAATTTATTAGTTTAATAATTTTCATGAACCAAAATGAGAAAAATATTTATATGACTCATAATTTGTTTGTATTCAATTAGGAAGCTCATTTCAACAAATATTCTCTCTTGAAGGTGGAAATTACACATGGTGGTAATTTCTTATATCCATTAAAGGAAAATATAAATTTCACTCTTTTAAACTCCATATATTTTATTATACTGTAGTTATCCATGGAGGTTACATTTTTTCCTTTGATATTCCTCTCATTGGTACTTAATCCGATTAAGAAAATAATTTTTGAGGATAACCATTCAAATTTAATTTTTGGTCATTGAAAATTTTCTTCAATTTCTATTTTTCATAAAATGTTCTCATGAATGATATTTTATAATATAAAATGACTGTTTAAATTCATTTTCAACCATATTTGACATTAATTTCAATTTTTTGAAAAGAATATTATTTTTATTTTTTGAATGAGGTACTTATAAAATTTTATGAAATGTGTGAAACAAATCTTTGTTTTAAAATTTATAGAATTAAAAAATGTTACCAAAATTATAAATGTTTTTTACTTTGAATATTTTTTTACATGTTCTAATAATTATTTTATGAGAAATTATTTTTCTCAATATTCTAGATATTTTTAACATTAAAGATACTAATGGAAAATGAAATTTTCTCATACTTTTAAACAAATAATCAAATACAAATTAAAATATTTTTTCATCTATGTAAACAATCTTTTATATTTATTATAATTCAATAAGTTTATGATTTAATGATTCATTCCATGTTATTTTTTCGGATGCCTTATTATCATGATAAAAAAATTTACTCAAAATAATTATTGATGTTTTGAATACTGGTTTTCAAATAGAAGCTATTTATGTTGATTATGTGTTGTATTAATTATTCAACTTTTTTATATGATGACTTCATTGGACATAGTATGTGATGAGAGGATTATGTTACATTTTTCTTTTGTATTAGTCAATGCTAAGAAACAAATTATCTGGGGTATTTAGTGTACACCTAACAAATTATTTCTAATGATTTTGAATAGGGAATTAATGGTATGTTTATTATGTCTTGGAATAAGGCCATGAGCATATTTTTATATTGTCCAACATTATTCATTCCACCATTTGGAAATAAGTTATTTTTATCCATGTGAATAATTATATTTTTAATAAATTCATGGATGTATTCCCCTTTTATGATATTAGTTCCATGGCATATTTGGTTATTTATTATCTCAACCATATTATTTATATTTATTTATTTTGTGATAGCTTTTGTTGAACTTGTTCACTTACTGAGTATCTTAGATCACCCTTTTTAATGTTTTCCATTCTCTAGGATACTATGAAAGGTTCTATAAATTATTTCAGGTATACACTCTAAGAAATAATAATTTTATTACCAGAAATCTTGGTTTGAATGAAACAAGAGTACAACCTTTAAAATCCTATTTATGAGAAATAAAAATGATATTCATTGGAAGTATCCACTTTTTATTATAATGGTTTGATATGTAATATTTTTCACTAATTATCTAAAACTATAAAATGAAAGGATCTTAAAAATGTATGAATGTGAAACAATTTTTATAAATCAAGATATTATTGGGTATTGAAGTTATGAGGCATGACATATGTGGACCAAATCAATAATAACTTATTATTTATAATCAATAATATTACTCTAATGAAATCACATAGTTTACATAAAATATTTGAACAAATTCCCCTTTTGATAGTGTTCTAACATGTCATTTAGGCTTCACTAATACAATCTAATTATTAATATTTTTTTGTATATAATCTTCTATATTTATATTTTATATTATTAATATAATTGGTTTATGATTTTCCCAACAAAATAATGTCCAACACAATATGTATGGATAAAAAATGCATGATTTCTTTATTTCATTCCACCACTAGATCAAAAGTAAAGTGTTTTAATAGTTACACCACCATTAGAAAAGGAATCTTGTAATCAACTTTTTACTCCCCAAGAAAAGTCAGGTCATTGAGGTATATACAACTTTCAAGGAGTATAAATTATATAAAGAGTAAATTAAGGATCCATTTAACCAAACTACTATAAAAATCAATGGGTTCATATATTTCCTACTTTCTACCTTTAAAATTTTAATTCTACTAATTCACCCACTATTGACCTTTGGTCATGGAATCATAAAAAATGAATGAAAATAAGATTTATCCTTATATAATCAACATAGGTATAATAACTATATATAGAAAAGTAATATTTATATTTCTTTTATATAATACCATTCAATTATATTTTAAAATTTTCTATTAATTAATCATTTATGATTAATATTAATCTTCCACTTATAATTATTCGATTTCTCCCATGCTTTCTTAGATGAACTGGTTTTGGTCCTATCTCTTTAATATCTCATTTATCTCTTCTATAATGGTCATAAAAATGATATATAAATATATATATATATATATGATTGATATAGTTTGGGATACCCGTGATTATTTCATGTATGTTTTGGAAATAGATAATAAAAAATGGTTAGAAATTTTCCATTTTTTGATTAGTTAATAATAAAAGAGAATTAATTTTATTAGTATTTATAAATATATTACCATTATAGAATTATAAAAATGAATTAAATTCATTATTATTACCATATTTTTCTTAAATTTATTTTTTCATTATAATTATAATGAAAATATTATATCATTATTCATTTAGGTTGTTAAACCAACCTAAACAAGAATGTGTTATAATATAATATATTAGTATAAAATAATTTCAGAAAAAATTGATTTAACATAACCCACTCTCTCAATAATTAATATATCACTATCAACAGAAAAGAATTATGGCGGGTGATTACTACTTCACCAACCCTCCCCCATCACAATGGGGAGCAATATTACCTAATTTTTCTTAGAATTGCAAGTCAACTTTCTCCCCTTTCACAATCCCAACTGCCCTTTTGACCATTCCATGCATTTACCTCTAACGAAAAGTCTATCTGATCTATTTTGGGTCACTAATTCCTCAAATATTGCTCCTATAATTTTTAAGGCATGAACACACAATGATATTTCTTGGGTTTCTCAATTTGAATGGGGATTCCTAAAAGATGATGAATTTTAAAGGATCAAAAATAGATGTTGGGGATTAAAAAAGCATGTATGATATGGTTTGTTAACCCTCACAGCTTCTCATTCGATTCATGATAGAATATGACATATCTTTTTATACGTCCCAATATTAGTAGCTTGTTAATGGTGTTTTTTTTAACTTTTTATATGGACTTATGAATTTAAAAGGAAATGAGATCCCACCTTATAGAATGATTTGATTAATTTTTATATAATTTATGTTTATTTTGTGAATCCCTAAAATTATTTAAATGTTAGGTAACCTTTTTTAGAGATTTTGGAGCCTTAATAGTTTGTCAAGGGAATTATTTCACGATACTGATCCACATTTTTTTTATAGAAGTGGATGTTTCTAAGGCCCCAAATAAATTATAAACGATAGATTGTGGTTAGGAATAATGATATTTTTAAAACTTAAATTTTTAATCATGGTGAAGCTTTTTTTTCATCCTATAATAGATTAGGTCATAATCTAAAGGGACATTAACCATGTCTTACTTGTAACACATTGAGTGTTTTATGAGATATAATTTTTCTTCATTTCTTTGATTTATTTTGTTATATTCTACACCACTGTAATCTTGTGCTATATTAAATAATCATATAGCTTATGGTATACATAATACTTTGATGGGCCTGTGTTATACAGAATTTCTAGTTATTCTGATAGAACTCACTCCACACAAGACTAAATCTAATCGAGTTTATAAAATAATAAAATCACTATTTATAAATATTATTAATGAAATATATGTTTAATACATTAAATATAATTTTTAAAATTCATATTAAATGATTTATAGACATTATATAAGTGCAAAATTACTTTTTCTGACAAAATATGTATTTTTGAAAAAATGCAGTTTTGCCACCATTTGATGGCACACCCATTTTGAATCATGTTTTGAAAATTTTTTATATTTATTTTAAAACATAATATTATTATTTTTAATTGGGATATATAATTTTTTGGAAATTTTTTTGGTATTTTTCTAGTAACTTTCATATTTTAATGAATAATAATAAATACTACATTTTAGTTAAAAAATAATTTTTTGTTTAATTTATTTATATTGTTACATTGTAATTTTAATTTGTTTTAAAGTATAATTATATTATTATATTATAATTTAATCCAATTATGATCATTGGAATTATTTTCATATTGGAATTTGATATAAACACATTTCAATCTTTTGATGATTTTTACTTTTTATAACCCCATTTCCATGTTCCCTCAACAAGATTAATTTTAATTTAATTTTTGAAACATCTATTTTTAAAATTTTAAAAAATGAAGTATATATAGGGAATTAGTGGGTCTATATTATTTTAATGGGTTAGTGTTTTTTGGATAATAACTACGGTAAGTTTTATTTAACGCATTAAAAGATAAACCGAGTAATTTAAGTAAGAAATTAATATGATAAGGACAATAAAATTTCCCTAACACCATCTAAAATCAGATTGTATGAGTAAAAAACAACACTTAACACCTAAGTATAGTAATTTATGAATTTAATGGACTTTTTTCTATGAAAATGATATAAATATTATAAAAATAAAAGAATGTGACATAAATGTGACAAAATGTCACCCTATAATTTCTTATAAGTATAATAATTTTAAAATAGTGATAAACATAATAAAAAATCTATAATAAATATTCTCAAGAAAGATAATGATATTATATACATCATGGTAATTTATTTATATTTTTTAAAGATTAAATAATTACATTAATGGCAGATATAATGATGATGTAGAAATCATTTAACTGATAAAAAATCAATTAAATAATTTTAATTAAAATGATAATAATCATTAAAAGTCCAAAACACATAAAAAATCTTATTTTAGAGTATATATAGACCATAATCATCCAAGTATCATGTTATTGAAAATTTGGATCTATATTGAAATGATTATGAAACTTATAATATTTTATTTAAAGTGTTGTTAAAGCTTCCAATTTCATGTTTTAATAAATATAATTTTTTTAGTATTTGATATTCAAGAAGATATATTCGACTATAAGTATTATTATGAAATCTAGAGGATTTATCTTCCTAATATTTTTTCTTTTCATTTTTACCACATAAATAATTATATTAAATAATTACACAAAACTAATGCACTAATTATTTTATTAATGGAAATATCAAATTAATGTTATTAAAAATTATAAAATAAATATAATTTGGAATAACTAATATATCCAAAAAAATTATAGATTACCATGACACCATATATATATATATATATATAGTAAAATATTTTTTTCTTGGTTAATATATTATGGTGATCTTTTTAAAAATTCATTAAATGAATAGTTTAAAAATTGCCACTATTGATAATTTGTCCAAATAATGTTTTATTAAATTATTTAATAATAATAAAATATTTTCAAAAATAAATATTAATTAGGAATTACCCAAAAAATGTTTTATAATGTTCATTTATGGTATCATATACATTAAATAAATACAAATTACACTATTTTAATGTTGAAGTATTTGTTACTTTATTTAAAATTAAAAGAGAATAATTAAGGCTAAAACAAAATGATAATGTTTAAAATGAAATAAAAACATGTCTAAAAATTATTGGATGATTATATTACAATGATATATCATATCATATTTAAAATTAGTATATTTAGGATCTTTTTGGATGGGGTTTGATTTTATTATAATTTAATAATTTTGGAGTATCTAAAAGTGCCTCTCACCTTAATTACAAAAGGGCACCTCCTCCTTCACCAATTAACTTCAATTTCTTCCTTCAAGATCAGAAATACCCTAAAAACTTTCTTTATAAAATTTCCAAGTTACATTCTAGTGGTTCTTTTTTTCTCAAAATACAATCTATATTACCTTTAAGTGGAGGTCTAAAGGGTGCACATCGAATAACAGCTAATCTCCATCACTAATTCTTTCAAACTTCTTTCTTATTCTACTTCCTCACCATGAGTTTTTCCATTAAAAATTAATTAATCCAGACTCACTTATATAATTATATGTTATTATAATTATTTAAGTGCAATATTCCACTTTATATCCATCCTATGGAAAATGAAATCACCCCATGTGCATACGTACAACTTATTGTCTCCATGTCGTGGCGAATCTATTTTTCACCTTAAAAATACTTGGATGGATATAATGATCGAGATAATAACTATATATGATAATTATAAAATGAAATTGGTTCTTGAATAATATATATACCATCCTTATTCATATTATTTCCCAATTATCAGAATGATATCGTTGCTCATATGTACGCATAACTAACCGTCTCCATGATGCGGTGTGATTAATTATACAAGATATCCATTAAATCATGATTATATGATTGTAAATAATGAATAAATATGGTATATATTATGTTAATATAAATTTTAAATATATAAATATGAAATAATAAGGATTAGGAGAACATATTCGACAAAACATACATAAGAACATAAAGTTGTTAATACCGGAATAACGAGTAACAATTAAATGCTATTAACAAATGAATGATGATATAATCATATATGATATCATAAAAATAAAAAAAATTCTAGAATAAACCAATGAAATTATATTAATCACTATACATGAGGTTCATATTGATACAAAGTATATTAGACTAAGGATAAGGGATTATTTTTGCCTAACTTTTATTTTTGTGGTATATATGCCTTATATGCCACATTTTCTGAGTGTTGTTTACACATCCCATGAATGTTTTTATGATTATTATTATGAATGTCATGATATTTAAATAAGAAAATAATTTATTTTATTTTATTATACATACAATATGAGTGATTCTAAATTGGTAATGTATAATTTCAAAATCACATTATTATCTGAGATTGTTTATACATAAGTATTTACATTGGATTATTTTTAATACATTTCCATGTTTAAAAAAATGCATTCATATTTTTTTTGAATATTCTCATATGAATGTTTAAAGTCGTTTTTACCCATTTTTTAATTTTTAATACACATTTTGAATGGAATATTTCTTTTTTTCCATAGGGGGTACTTTTTGACTTTTTTAAAAAAAGTATAAGAAGAATGTTTTTTATCTTATACGTCAAGTATGGATTCCTATTATTTAATAAATTTTTTTTCCATGTATCTTATATTATATTATTTCAAGGATATTTTATATGAAATTATATTATTTTAAAATTTAATGGTATTTTAAGAAAATAAAATGTTTTTGAATAAGAAAGGATAATTTTATCAGGAATTAATTTCAAGTATTATATCAAAATTATTTCCCATCTAAGAATAAATTATTTAATAGAGTTCTGTTTCAATTATACTATGCATATTATTTCTTTGGATTGATGGTTTTTAGGATGGAATTATATTTATGAAATGTATTTTTTTTCATGTATTTTGTTATGAATTATGTTTTAGAAACCCATGTTATTCCTTGGGTTATGCTATGATGAATGATTTATGTTTTTGTGGAACACGTAAGAATGATTTAATTATGAGATAGGTGGGACCTATATCTCCCTCTAATTCATTGGGTAAATATTTATATCTCATGATATAGATAGGGGTGGGATAGGGAATGATATCAGTTCAGTATTATAGGGCTAGAATGAGGTCTGAAATTAGTTAAGTAATAGACATTGTCTGCTATGATGGTCTTAGCATTGAGCCTTGACTAATATAAAATTATTTTCTATCCTTATTTGTATTAAAAAAATCAATGTTTTATGCCAATGGTATTTTCTCATGGATCATGTTCCTTAATGTTTCATGCCTTATGAACTACTAATATTTATTTCATGTCTCAAGATTCTGATATATGTTGAATGTGGTATGATTTTCAAAAGTTATGTTCAAGTTATTTCATTATTATGTTAATTTTTTTTAAATTATTTTTATTTACCCATACTGAGAATATGAGCTCACCTTTTTCATATATTTTCTTTTTCTCAGGATATCAATAAATGTTTTATGTAGAAAAACTAAAGGGAGAGATATTTATGGGAGATGTTGAAGATCTATCACCAAATTAGAAGAATGTGTTCCATATTTCCAAAGGCACTAACCTAATACCGGTTTTGGGTGTTTGTTTGTGTAATTTATTAAGTATTCAACAAAAGTAGCATTATATACAAGTATGTCACACTTGGGTCTTTAAAGTTGGTATCAGGGTGAAGGTTTAGTCAACCCTTGGAAACCAGGATGCAAAAACTTTATTGAGAACCCAAGAGATATTTCTAAGGATATGTCTTGTGATGTCCTAAAAATAAGTATATATATTGGTTAAAATCCTAGATTTTTTGTGATAATCAACAATAACCTAATATTAAACATAATAAATCATTGAATGAAATATTATGAAACATTTACCTTAATTTGTTTTTTTAATATCTGATATATTTTTTCAAACATTGCTTTCGGGTCTTAGAAAATAGCTAGAACTAGTATAAACATAGTTAACATTGAATGTTTTATAAGTATGGGAATTATGAAAACCGATTTCCTATGTGTAAATCTCATAGATAAGATCACGAAGGTGGTATGAGTATTGGTTAGGATGGAAAGGATAAAGAGATTGTAAATGACAAAGGAAAGGTTTGGGATGATTTAGCATTATTGTTCTCTTTAAAAATAATAATATTGGTTTGATTATGGTTGAGGAACCATAAGAAATAATTAATACTTTAAGAAAGACTCAGATTATTGATCTTGAGTAATGTTTTAATAATAATGTTGGATGATTGAGGGATTCCGAGATTATGTTATAAGAATCATGAAATATATAAGTATTCTCAGTATAATTTTTTCACTAAGGATTGGAATAGATATGTTGAATAGTTCTTGTGGACCTACAAAAGTGGTTTAAGTGTAAGGTGATATACTTAGAGAACACATGATTAAAGGAAAGATAATCATTAATATGTCACTTATGTTAATATTATGATGTTTAGATAAATATATATTGTATTTCAATAAGTAAATAGGATGATGATAGTTTCTTGGGAACTAGTCATGGATTTTTTTTCAAGTGGGTTATGCTTTAATGGATGAAGTATAAAACATTTTTGGACTTAGGGAATATATCCAATCAGTTTTGGAATAAGGAAAAATTCATTTTTTATTAGGATATACGGTAATTCTGGTTATTACCATGACTCAAGAGAATACATTTTGAAGGTGACCACTTGTTTGGCATGTGACCAACAAGAGATGCCTTATAATATATGGGGATTAAATGTTAATCTGAGTTAGATATCCAATTTCTATAGTTTTGGATTTTCAGTTTTCAGAAGGGTTTTATGGTTATCAAATTTTGGAGAGTATAAGTTAAAATGTAGATGAAGTTTTTATAATCTCATTACAGGTGGACTTAGACATAATTGATAACTTATGATTACCTTTTGGTTTTCATTTAGACATATGGAATAACTTATCAATATATTTATGGATTTAATGATCTTCTAATGCTTTAGGAATGAAAAATTCAACTTTATTTTTTTGAATAAGAGTTGAAGGGGAAATTTTTCAAGGCATGACCAATAATGAGATTGTACTGAAATCAAGTAAGTATATATTCTCATGAAAATTATTCAACATTAAAAAGGGAACATGCTGTAAAATGGTGCCTTATTATAATCAGTTTTTATGATATCAATGAACACTTTAACGCTTATATATTTAATGGGTTTGTGATTGTTAACTTTCACTGGATCACAAACTTTCTTATGATGAGTGATATTTATGAATATTTCGGTATTTCATTCATACCGAATCATTACCTATATTCTCCTACATATAGAACTAGTTATGATTTAGCTGGGGTAACTTTTATATTACATATTTTACTTTTTAAATTTTTTTTCCATTTTTACTATGAGGATTTCTATTCATATATAACCCCAATGAATTTCGAGGATGGAATTTATTTTAAGAGGAGTAGACTATAACACCCTGGGATTTTTATGAGATAAAATTTTTAATTTTTTTGATGTATTTTTTATGCTACACCAAGGTAATATTGTTTTATATGAAACACTGGTTTACCTTACAGTGTATTCAACACTATGCTTCACATGTGTTACACAAAAGTTATAGTTTTTCTAATAGAACTCAATTCCCGCAACACTAAGTTTAATAGTGTTTATAAAATAATAAAATTAATAAATATGGATTTTATTAAATAAATATATATTTAATACATTCAATATATTTCTTAAAATTTATCTTGTGTTTTATAGACATGATATTTAAAAAATCAATTTTTTTTTGGAAAAAAGATGTATTTTCTGAAAAAATGCAATTTTCCACCATTTGACGGCACACCCATTTTAAATATGATTTTTGAAACAAATATATTATATTTAAAAACTAAAAGTTTTCTTTGGAAGAGGGACATAAAAATTTGGTTTGGAAATTTTTTTATATTTTTCTGAAAACTTTTTATATTTTAACGAATAGTAAAAAAATATTGCTTTTAAATTCAAAAATGCCTTTTTATTTAATTTATTTATCCTGTTAAATTATCATTTTAATTTTTTAAAATTATAATTACATTATGTTTTTATTATTTAATCCAATATTGGTCATTTTAAGTAGTCTCACATTGAAATTATATATAAACACATGTCAATCATTTGATGGTTTTTACTTTTTAACAACTCGTTTTATCGTTCCCTCAACGAGATTAATTTCAATTTAATTACTGTAACTTATATGTTTAAAATTTTGAAAAATGGATTCCGTATTTTTAATTAGTAGTTTCAAATTATGTTAATAGGTTAATTTTATTTTTTGGATAGTTACTACGGTAATTGTTTTAACACGGTTAAAGCTAAATTAGTCAATTTTTGTAACAAATTAATATGATATGGATAACGAAATTACCCTAAATCATGTCAAAAATCCTAATTTATGAGTAACCATAAACCCTTAACACCAAATTATTGGAATTGACTCATTTAATGGACTTTGTTCCATGAAAATTATATAAATATTGTTGAAATAAAAGAAATTCACATGAAAGTGGAAAAATGTCACCCTCTTATTTCTTATAAGTATAATATTTTTAATATTTTGATAATTATAACAAAAAATATATAAAAAATATTATCTAAAAATATAATGAAATTATTTACATAATGGTAATTTGTTTATAATTTTATATATTAAATAATTAACCTAAAGGCTTATAGAATAATGATGCAGAAGTTATTTAATTGATAAAAAATCAATAAAATAATTTTAATTTTAATGATAATAACCAATAAAATACCAAAAACCTTGAAACAATATTATTTTTATAGTATATATTGACCATAATCATCCAACGGTATAGTTATTGACCATTTGGAGCTATATGGAAATGATTAGGATGCTTATAATATTTTATTCAAAGTGATGTTAAAGATGTCACATTCATGTTTTTATAAATATAAATATTTTAATGTTTGTTTTTCAAGAATATATATTAGACTATATGTATTATTATAAAATCAAGATTATTTATATTCATCATAGTATTTTATTTTTAATTTTTACCAAACAAATAAATATATAAAATAATTTCACAAAACTGATGAAGTAATTATTTTATTAATGGAAATATCAAATTACTATTATTAAGAATTCTAAAATAAATACAAATTGGAAAAATAAAAATATCCAATAAATTTTATAGATTACCTTGAACAATTTTAGAAATAATTAAATATTTTTTCTTGTGTTAATATATTATATTTATATTTTAAAAAATGAATTAAATTAATAGTGTGAAAATTGTCACTATTGATATTTTGTAAAAAAATTATTTTATTAAATTATTTAAAAATCATAATTTTTTTTAAAAATATAATATAATTATTTATTACACTAAAATTTTCAATATTGTTCATTTATGGTCTAATTTACATCAGATAAGTAAAAATTATACTATTTTAATATTGAACAATGTTTTACCTTAATTAAAATTAAAAGAGAATAATTAAGGGTAAAACGAAATGATAAGGTTTAAAATGAAATAAAAACATGTTATAAATTATTTGGTTGATTATATTAAAACCTTATCTCATATAATATTCAAAATTAGTATATTTGGATGTTTTTGTATTGGATTTTATTTTATTATAAATTAATATTTTTGGAGTTTCCAAAAGTTCCCTTCACCTCAATTATAAAAGGGGACCACCTTTCTCACCTATGTACTTCACATTGACCCTTCATGCTTAGAAATTCTCTTCCCATTTTCCTTATAAACTTCCCTAGTTACATTATAGAGGTTTCAGACTTCTCAAAAGACCAAATATAGTGTCATTAAGAGGAGGTCTAGAGGGAGAACGCCAAAGAAGAGGTAATATCCTCTACCGATTCTGTCAAATTTATTTCTTATTCTACCTAATATTCATGGGTTGTTTCCATTATAAAGTAACAACTATAGTATAAATTATATAATTATATGTTATTATAATTATGGAAAAAAATTATTTCACCAACTATCCATCCTACGAAAAATGAAATCACCATGTGTCTGTACGTATCACTTACCGTCTGCACGTTGTGGTGTAATCTATTTTTCACTACCACATTACACGTCATAGTATAATGTTGGAAATAATAACTATATATTATTATAATAACATGATATGGATTATTTTAAAACATATATACCATCCACATCCATACCATTTTAAAATTATTAGAATTATATTGTCACTAATGCATACATACAACATACCATCTCCACACTGCGATGCGATTAATTCTATAATATATCTATTAAATAAAAATTATAAAAATGTAAATAATGAATAAAAATGGTATTTATAATGTTAATATCATTTTAAATGATATAAATATTGCCTAAGAAATATAATCAGAACATATTCGACAAAACATACATAAGAACATAAAATAGTTAATACAGAAATAATGAGTAATAATGAAATGTTAATAAAAATGAATAATAATATGATAATATATGTTATCATAAAATAGAATATTATTATTTAATAAATTAATTAAATTATTAAATTCGTTATAAAAGAGGTTCAAATACATACAAAGGATACCTGTCTTAAGGTAAGGGATTATTTTTGTATAACTTTTATTTTTGTGCGACATATGCCCTATACACCACCTATTTCATTTGAGTGGAATTTATGTTGACCATTAATATTTTTATTATTATTATTATTAAGGTTATTTTATTTAAATATGGATTAAATTTTATTTATTTTATGATACATTCAATTCAACAGATTATAAACTGGTAAGGGAAAATTTTGAAATCTCATTGTTATTCATGATTTTTATATGTAAGAATTTATGGGGGATTATTTATCATCCATGTACAAGTTTTAAAAAAAATTGTTTATAAAATCTTTTAGTATTATCCAATGTATATTTAAAGAAAATTTTAGTCATTTTTTAATCTTTACTACATGGTGTGAAAGGAATCGTTCGTTCGTTTTCCATAAGAGGTAGTTCTTGACTTTTCTAGAAAAAGTACAAGATTAATTTTTTAATTAATATGGAATGAATGGACTCTTATGATTTCATAACACCTTATTTAATTTTATATTCCATTACATTATTTCAATGTCATTTTCCACTATTTTTTTAAAATTAAATGGTATTATAAGAAATGAAAATGTTTTTGAAGAAGAAAGTATAATTTTCTTATGAATAAATTTCAAGTGTACTGTCAAAATTATTTTCCATATAAGATAGAATTATTTTTATTGGGTTTTGTTTCACATATAGTATCCCTATTATTCCTATGGTTTGATGGTTTTTATTATGAAATTATATTTCTTAAATCCATTCATTTTACATGGATTATGTAATGAATGATGTTTTAGAAACCCATTTTATTCCTTGGGTGATTCTATGATGAATGATTTATGTTTTTGTGGAACATATAATAATGATTTCATTATGATATGGGTGGAAACTATATCTATCCCCAATTAATTATGTAATGATTTAAATCTTACGAGATAGACATGTCTAGAACTGGAAATGATCTCGGTTCAGTAATATTGGGCCGAAATGGTAAGTAAACCCGATTCAGTAATACAAGGCTTGAACGGTAAGAAATATCTGTTCGATAATATAGGTATGGAATATAGAGTGAACTTGGTTCATCAATGTAATTTTTACACTATTATGATCTTGTAAATGAGCCTTTAGTAATATTAAATGAATTTCTATGTGGATGTTTTTTCTACAAATCCATGTTTTCTACCAATGCTGTTTTCTCATGGATCATGTTCCTTTTTGTTTTATGCCTTATGAAGTAGCAATATTTATTTCATGCATAATTATTATGATATATTTTTAACAAGGTTTATTTTCAAAGTTTATGTTCAAGTTATTTCCAGATTTTTTTCATGTTTGGTTTGAAATTTTATTTTCTTTCTTGTACTGAGCATCCAAGATCACAATTTTCATATGTTTTATTTTCCCCAGGATAATATGAAAGTTTTTTATAGGAAAAATAAAAGAGAAGATATTTACAGGATATGTTAATGATCATTCACACAATTAAAATAATATGTTCCATGTTTTCAAAGCCACTAAACAAATATGATCCATGTGTCTTTTTTTATGTAATGTATTAAGTATTTTGAAAAAGTAATGTAATGTACATATACGTCAATCTTGGTGTTTCACATAAAAAATCAACACACTTTGATTGGTAATTCCTGAGATAATGGTCATGATATGTTAGTTGATAAGGCTACATGAAATAATTTTCCAAATGTAAATTATAATATTGGTGAGGATGGATTGAGTTGGTCTATTAGGGTGCTGACCTATGCCCAAGTAGTGAGGAAGAAACTGTTGATTAAAAAATAAACTTCTTTATTGGATCAAAATGAAGTTATAGTTATAGAGAATTATATTTCTCTCATTTTTTGAGAGGAGATACTTTTTAGTATAACCTCAACTCTGGAAGTATAAATTATAGAATTTCATTCCTTACTCGTAGTTAGAATGAGTCCTATACTATCCCCTAGTGTCTGAAGGTCTATGGTTTAGGGGCTACCGGTATGAAATATATGTACTCAATGAAGAGAAATTAATATACAAGTGTGGATGGATTTTATTAGTATACAAGGTAATAAATTATTGTCTATTATAGTTTTTAAATTGTAGTGAAGTTTGAATAGAAAAATTAGTATATAAGGAATAATAATCCCTATAGTCATTGGATGGAAATTATAAATAGTGCAAGGATAAAATTTAAAAATATTTTTGTTGGATGTTATTTTGATGTCCTCTGTAGCTTAATTAACCTATCATATTTTGTGGATTTTTTGAGGGTTTACACAAAACCCATATAATCATTTTCCCACAAAAATATATTGGATGGATTTATTATGAAATTATTTCATTGTAATTCCATTATGAAAAATTGATAATGATAGTATTTAAATTATATATTAATGTTAAATAATATTTATTACATGGTAGGATGATAATAGAAAAGGGATATAAAAAAATTGTTGTTACTAATTAAGAACATGACCTATTTAGAAACCATATTTAGTTTTTAAGTACTTAGGATTCCTTCTTAATAAGCAAGAGATACCAAATTAGGTATAATATTTTTTGGGAAAGAATTCGGTTATATATTATAGATGAAAGATAATTTTAGTTGTGTTTTTGGGTGGGTGTAGGAAGGGTCCTTTTATAGGTGAGTTTGAGTGGAGTATTTGGAAATACCCATTCCATTATGTGAATAAAATTTATTCTTAATTGAAAATTGGATGAAAAAAAATGTTGATAAGTCATAAATTTCTTCACCCACACAATTTATTGATATGTATTAGAGATATTATATCACATTAAACCCTATATTATCATTTTACCTCATTTTACCCATTTCTTTTGTAACAAAATTATTATCTCAGTAATTTTTTCCGTATTAAAAAACAAATGAAAATTATTACCTAATTTTAACAATATGATTCCTAATTTGATATCCATTTAATTAAATTACATTTTAAAAATTGAAAAAAAATTAGTATAAAATGCATGAAAACAATTTTTTATAAAAATATATTTAAAAAATATAATTTATTTTGTTATAATTTCATACCCATAAAAATTTTTTCTTTGAATTTTAATTTTTAGGATTATATAATAAAAAAATATTTTAATAAAATCATTCATCAACAGTAATATATTTATTTTTTTAAATAAATAAAGAATAAATATGCACATTTTTTAGAATACAAAATATTATCACTATTACATTTTTATCTTTTGATTTTATTCAAGAAAAAATTATTATATGTTAATTATCTATCAATTATATATTTTTTAATATATTATTTATATCTATCTAAATTTTACATTACAATTGAATAACATCAATATACATATTATATACATATATACATGATGACCATATATCCAATAACCACATATCCAATGACTATATAACGATATTATTTCACATTTACATTACTATTTATAATTTTATATACATATATAAAATCATAAATCCTATTACCTATAAAAAGTATACTTTATTTATAATTTAGTCTATTTTTTCCATAGTCATACTCATCTATATGATCTTCATGGGATACCAAAAGGATGACCATTTTAAGATTGTGGTATTTTTACGAACGTTAGGTTTTATTTATCTTGAAAATTTCATAATTATGATTCATATATACTGATTTTATTTTATCAGTTTTTATTTTATTTTATATTATAATGTTCTAATTTAATTAAATAAGACAATATTCTTCTTACCATGGTTCTGAATATCAGAAAATCTACCAAAAAAATATCTTTTAAATGTAATTGAACTAAAAAATATGGGGTGTTATATTGTCCTACATTAGAAAAATATTTTAGAAATCACGCTATTCATATGGAAATAGATGAGTGTTATTTTATCTTATTATGTAATCATGTTCCCACATTACTTTAATATAATTATGATTTCACTATATATATTTTACAATACGATTGTTTTTTTCATAGTATTTTAACTCTACAATAGATCTCCACTATATTTTCCTCATAAAAATATCATGCTATGCATATAAATTTCAAGTTAGTATATGTGATATATTTGGTGAGAAATTACTCAAAATTGATATATGGAACATTTTGCGAACTTGTGAGTGTTTTAATAGATGAATGAATTGAAAAATTATAGTTCCCACGTGATCAATAATCTCAGAAAAGTTAATGTTTCTATGGATCGATATACCCTTATTCTTAATTCATATTAATTTCATATATGTTGACATTTGATGGAATAATTTACCTTTAACATTATACTCCAGATCGTATCGATGATTAATTGCATAACCCTTCTATTGAAATTGTGTTTGTTTAATATTCACCTAAAGGATTTGATCCTTCTTTATCATTAATAAAGTAAGATAAAGTTCTAATAAATTTTCTCAGGGACTTCATCTTAACTAGTTGAAGGTTGGAATTTTTTCCCATTAGAAGCCTAATATAGTTCCCATATTTTATCTCGAATAAAAAACATTCTTATATAATAACATAAAAGAATGAATATTTTTATCACAACATTCCTTGAAATAAATAGAGTAATATCTTAGAATATCTTCAAAAGATGAATGGTTTATTTATATTGACCATTTATTTTAAAAATTATATGTTATGTTAATGTTTATCATTTTATCAAATGATTTTTAATCACTTATCATTAAATTTTGTATACCATGATTCTCGATATCTTATAATTGAATTTCATACAATATATATCCTTAAAAAATAATTTTTTTATATCTTATCAAGTTGATTGAGTTAAAAATAATCTTGAATAACAATAAAGTGTGATGCCTTGGCTTACTGATCAACCACAAAATAATATACATTATTTATCTTAAAGGTTTTACTAATAACTATGATAAAAATCATGATGATTTTGAACCATGTACAAATATTTATGTTCAATGGTTTCATAATCCATATATATATCATATGATAATCCTTAACATGATGATATAGTATGTGTAGAAATGTATAATTCTGAATCACGATATTGATGTTATCCCAATTGGTGTTCTCTTTGATATATGTAAATATTTTTTACTTTATGGATGAATAATGACTGATAAGTTCGGTGAATCATATAAAATATGTATCTTCATTTCTAAAAAGTATAGGACACATATTTACATTCAAAATCATATTAATCCATTTCATTAAGGTTAAAATGTGAAATATTTCCCACATTATTTTCTATATTTGTATCATCCTTTTATTATCCCCTAATTTTAAAATGGAGAGATGGTTGAAGAATAATTTGGAAAAGTTAGGTTATTGTTCCTTATATGTGTGTTTGAGTAATCATTTAATATAACATAGTATTTAATTCATTTACTTATAATTTCTATGTCCATGATTTTCATATCCCTGAAGATTAAGTCTCTTTTGATTCTCATCATGTGAAATAGTACAAGACTTTTTGAACATTTATTCTTGGTTTTTTGACTATTGGTAGTGCAACATAAGTTTCATATCCAAGAAAATGAGGTCTCTTTTTCTTCATCAATTTTTACATTTTTATGGATTTTCATTGCGAAAATTCTCATGGGTTTTTAGATGCTACATGAGCATGGTTTAGTTGTGTATATTTATTGATAGGTTTTATAAAATATTCATTTAGTTTTAATGGTGGTTGATCATCAATTGTCCATTCTTGTTTGGATAATTCTAAACTCTTAAATTGAATTAGGGGATTCCATGAATCTCTTTATTTATACAATCAATTATAAATTCTACATAATTTATCACTTTTTTGTATATGTTTGTTTAACCATAATGAGTATTAAACCAAAATAAGGAAAGAATTGGATTTGGTTGTAGCAAAAACTTGGGATTGTGTCAGGAAAATAGTTTACCTCTAATTTTTATAGATAGAGTGATATCTGTTGTTTATTCTATGGATTATCATATTATTTACATTCATAAATTTGATAAAGAATATAAATTTCTAAATGTTTTTATCTAAATAATAAGGAGTCATGTTAATTTTTATCATTCTTCATATAATTGGTGAAACATGATGTAATTCTTAATGCATGTTTAAATAATTTTACATCTTTTAATAACTACTTCCTTTGGTTTTCTATGGTCATAAACTATGATAAATAAATTAGATAATTCAAGACATTAAAAAATTGGATGTTTTAGGAATATTGTTTTAGGAGGAGTGAGTTCTTTTTTGTATATGAAGGCTGGATAACACTATTTTCAGGTCATCATTTCCCCATTGACTATTTTCCGTTTTCTTTATACCTTGTGTGATTTTTCTGGATGTGATAATTTCTACATGACATGATATGAGTATGAAATGGATGATTTTTTGAAAATAATGACTGAAGATGGACGAGTTTGTGGAAGAATTTGATGCATGAAATGGTATGATCCATGTTTATACACATTGGGTGTTAGGGGTGGAACTAGGATTGATATATTGGGTTGAATATGGGATTTTCCATTGTTGTTATGCTGAAATATTTTATGTTTTCTATATTACAAATCATCTAAAATAGGTCAGATTCACGAGTTTCTTGTTTCTTCACCCCCTACCCACTGATTGACATAGCTGGTTGTTCTTATTTACACATCTTTTATAGTATCTTAGGATGATTCATAGTGTTCCTAGAATTATATAATGATAAAAAAAATTTACCACATGAGGTTCAAGGTTTAATGGGTTAATAAATCATGATAAATATTGAGGAACATTTGGAGGTGTTGGAATATTCTTGGAGGGAAAAAATGTGGTTTTAAATTAATTTAATTATTAAATGTGCAATTTAAATGATTAATTGAAAGTATCAAAGTATTTTTTGTGTGATTATAGGATATATATTCCTTAGTAGTAATAACTAGGTGTTCAAGATATTCCAACTACAATTGAGTCTAATGTTATGTTGTTTCCTATATTGTCATTGGGATTTCTATTTATATTCCTATATAATGTGATTTCATACGCTAGCCCACCCATGTTGTTAGGGAGACCCATAGTAGGGGACTCTGGAGGAACTGTAAAAAAATTGAGGTTTATATGTAATTTAAACCCCCAGAAAATTGTTCCATTGTGGTTTTAAGAAACCACCACTAATGATAAAATTATAACCCATCTAATGTCTGTTTCTTCTATTTAGTGGTGATTTCTTAGAAGTGTCATGAAATAGTTTTTTATTAGTGGTAATTTCATTTTCAGCTATTGTTTTCCTCTAAAAAATTAATAAGGAGTTAGAGACCATTTAAACCGCCTCTAAATGATATCTTATGTATAAATGGTTTAAACTTCCAATAATTTTTTATACATATTTAGTGGATGTTTAAAATTCCAATATAAAATTCCATTAAAAACATATATAAATTCAATACCCAAAAAATTAAATAAAACATTTCACAAAAAACAACAATCTTACATACCAAGATAACATAAAGAGCAATAAGGGTAATAAAACAAAACCAGAATCTCATAATATATAGAAGATAAATTTTCCAATACATAAATTTTATAAGATAAGAGAGAAAACCCAAAAAATCTAAACTAGAAATCTCTTTGTGAACCAAGGGAACTATCCAAAACCATCAACAAAAGTTGTTAATAAAAATAGAAAACTAAATTTAAACTAAACCCCAAAAAACATATGGATTTGAATCACATATAAGTAAAGAATAATAATCAATATTAGTATTAAAGAACTAATATAACATAAATGTAATTATGGGAAACACCAATGTTCCAAGTGATATAGTCTTAGATATAATCATGTGGACCCCATATTCCACCCTATTAATATTATCCCTAGACAATAACCTATCATATTATTGAAAGAATCCTCACTAGATAAAAGTCCACACTGTTAAAAAAATTCATATAATAGAGGATTGTTGTTAAAATCTCATCATGACTAGAATATAAACCATCTGTCAATATTCAACATATATGTCATGGGTTCCCAATATACTAGAGACCGATGGTGGGGAAACATGTATCACATATATATCACAAATCAATAACACGCCACAAGGAAAAGAATATAAATGTCATAACTCATCCCTTATACAGCCTTCTTATAAATTACCCACATATAGTTCAAATAACAAAAAAAATCAAAATTCATTAAAAGGATAAAAAATATATATAAAACAAGGTTTTTTTAGGGAATGAACCAAGCGTGTAACACATTTAAAAAAACATTGTACAAAGGATCAAATAAGAATTTTATTTTAATCTATTAACCGTACATGTAAAAACTTTCTCGAAAACTACTTTATAAACTTGTTATTATTTAAATACATTCATAATGTGTATTTTTGAAACCACCATTGAAATAAAGGGAACATATCCCCTTAAAAACAATAAATTCCATATATCATATATAGATAGAAACAATGACTTAATAAAAAGAATAATAATTCTTATAATAAAAATCCATCAATAAAAAACATCAGACCATATAAAATAAACTATTGGACCCCATATATTTTTTTGGAATGGAAATGGTTTTGTTGATAAGTGAATCTATTGAAAATATTAGTTATTTTGAAATATGGAATTACATAAAGGGTTTAATCTTGTGGGAAAGGGTTATATAAGAAAATAAGTTACATGGACACAACTTAAGAGTCTAATAATGATGATTATAAGGTGAAATTTAGATAAAAACATTGAAAATTAATCAATCATGTAGATTTCATGTAATATAAGGGAAATAAAAATATCCCCTTCCTCAAACCACAACATGGTTTCTCCATCATCTTGTTAGTGTTAGTTAGTCATCATTTCATTTACACATCACCACCACTGAATCCAATGTTAACACTAATCACTACCCAACATACTAAGATCAATAACATCTCTATCTCCATCTTCACTCCCTGTTACTAGCACATGTATGAATAATTTCTTGAAAGGTAAGAAATGTATTATAATTAAATATTAACATAAAAATAAGAAACAATTTTTACTAAATGGTCAATAATTTGTGTGATTTTTCTGATCATCAAACCATCAATCGAATAAATCTCCCTAGGGACACAACCAATCATTTTCTGATATAATTCAAAAAATTATTTATACAGAGAAATAGTAAATCTAAATAACATAAATAAAAAGAGCCTCATTTTTATAATATTATAATTTTATTTCCAAGTGCTATTCCATTGATCCAAAATGTATTAATAGTACCTTTATTTGTGAACCAAAGAGTTCACTCTTCGAATATTGAAGCATATACATCCAATCAGAATATGTTATTGGAAGTGTAATTGAATCTGCCACTAATAAGTCTTTAATCTGGCCAAATAATATTAAAAAATCATCTATTTGGTCCATATAATGATAAAATTGGGAAAATATCTTTAATTTATTCAGATTCAGTATATATAAACTGTTCATATTTGTATCAATATTAACGTTGTTTGAATATTTTATGAAACAATAGTTATTTGTTTTTAAAAAGTTAAATAACATAATTCACTTTATAATATATACCCAAAAACATCACAATCAATTATCCTCATGAAAAATAGGGGTGATGAAGTATTCACTCGATGTAAAGTCGGTGTGTGTTGAACCTGTTGGATGGGGAGTAAATGTGCCAGATGTTAATGGGACGAAGAAGGAGGGTGTGAAATATTATATTATATTGGAGAAGTGTGTGCTAGATACTGATGGGGAAGATAGATGATGTCCCATATTCTATTGTGGGGGGAGACCGATGGCTTATTATGTGTCTCTATGCTCGAGGAAACCTTAACATGGAGTGAACTGGGACTAATTAATGGATTTATTCTTGGAACTCCTATCATTAAAATAAGTAAAATTAATTTTAAAATTTATATTTTGAAAAATTCATGTAGAAAAATAAATATATAAATGACATCATAGGAACAGTACTGATAATCAATAAATATATATAGGTATGATAATGATTTTCTTGACAAAAAAATATTATATTTAAATTTTCAAAAAACTAAATAACTCATTTATAAAACTAAATTTAAATATGATGAGATATACATAGTACTATAAATGAATAACATATAATACAGGTGGCTTATAAGATAATGGATGAATACATATATAATCACTTTTTTCTTTAGTCATTCCATTATCCAGTCCTATCATTACTTCACCTTCCTCCACCACCCTTATGAGACAAATATTTTCAATAAGATGATGGGTAAATATGTTTTTTTACATTTTATGTGATTAAATGTCACATGTCAAATATTCCACTTCATCACCCATATCATACAAGTCTCTTTGATGAATGTGAACAAATACAGTCCAACCTTCATCCACAATATATTCCATATAATATTTAATTTTCTCTTATGATGAGAAGATACATGGTTCATGTGTTTCACGATCATCTCCATCCATCAATTGAGAGATGCTCATAGAATTAAATTGAAAAAATATATTTTAATACCTCTTGTAATATCTAAACACATTAATTTAACTAAAACAACTAAAAAATAACTTTGGTATTTGAATTATATAATATCATTAAAATTTCGATAGTATCTCATTTCATAAATTGTAAATATACCAATATTTTATTTTTTTTAAAACCTGTTCCTGATTGACTATTTGAAATTAAATCCATTCACATTGTATATATCAATCATTCTGTCCTATTTTGGAGAACCTAAATCTTGAAACATCACATCTTCCAAAAACTGAACTCGAATATCGGTATTCATAATCTAAAAAAAGTAATATACATTATTATATTTAAAAAATATATGTTTAATTTTAAAATACATATTGATTGAAATATTTATGAAATAACATGGTGTACAAACCATTCTACAAGCACTTTATTAATATATTATTTATATCATTCTCATTTTGTGTTCGAATTATCATTCACATATTTGTTTGTATCATCAACTCTTTAATAAATGGATATTAAATTTCACTATTTAGATGAAAATATCTAGGTGCATGTAATAATTCCATTTTTATTAGGGTAATATTTGAGATCCTCCCAACTAATTGGCCAAAAATATGAATGATTTTTGATTTACCATATTGTTGATATTGAATATATGTGTTATCTACAAATATAACTCAAATGAATCTTTTGCCAATATCATCCAATTATATAGAACAAATGGAAAGACACACAACTTCTAAATAGACTTCATAAATAGAGCCTTTAGGTTAATATTTATTTGTCACAAATGATATAAAATAACCAAATATTATATGAAATAAAATAAATAAAACATAATTATCTATTTAATTAAGTTCCAAGAATTGTTTAATTAATTTAAAAAAACATATAAATAAATTAAAACTAAATTAGATACATCCATTGATAATGTATAGGTCCTCTAAACTTTAGTTTCCTTGACCATCTACATAGTTAATTTCATTATAATAAAATGATTGTGGAAAGATCATATTCATTAAACAAATATTCATTAAAAATATATCTTCAAGGTTTTCAAGCACATCTGGTTGTAGTGTTCTCTCACATAAGTGTTCAAATAATGTTCAAAATTGGAGTAAAACTACAGTAACCTTTTGAAGTGATAATATATGAAATTACCATGGCAGTGAATTCTGTAACAATAAATATGAATCATAAATTTTCAATCCATGTAACCTATGGTGGTTTAAGACAACACACCATGATATTTGACTTTTATTCCCATAATATACCCTCATCTATTTAAAAATTCGAATTAAAGTATCTTCATCCGTAATTTTCATTTCAAAAATTATTAGAGCATACATGTCCTTCTCGTCTATCCATTGTTCACACTTTATATTCATTATTTGTAAGTCCTTTATATCATTTATATGGTCATTCAATTTCACATTATCATTAATAAATTCTAAGATGAATTCTCCCTAGATATTCTTTTAATTATGCATAAAATAATTATTATGTACCAAAAAATTAATCCGAATATGTATGTTTGCAGAATAAATTTTTATTTCTTATATTGTGTAATCCCAATATCAATTAATGATGCACTTAAAACTCATTTTCAACTATCTTTAAAATGATTCACAATCTAAAAATTTTGTTTCATCATTTATAAGTTGATCCAATATTTAAGAACCTATCTACAATTTCAGAGTGGGACTATGATCAATAGAACCATTGAATTTTTAATTTTTCAAAATAATTCTATGAGGTGCACTGAGAAATCTATGATGGAACAAGAAGTTGCGTTTTTATTATTTGGAAGTCATTCATGATAAAAATAAAATTTAATAATAAGAAATTCATGGAATGTGTAAGTATTCCTACCATATATGTTCCAAGGTCTAGAGAAGTCACTGAATGGTCCACCTTAGAGTAACATGCATTTTGATCATTTTTCTATAAGATTCATCATATGTATAAACATCATTACTCCATAACTCCTATAATTATTCAATTAGAGTAGAAATTATACATTAATTTCATTTCCAAGAATTTTTTCTAAAAAATAATCCGCAAAATGATAAAATAAATTTTTATCAGACGCATCCATGAAGGCATATTATAAGGGATTGAAAGAACCACCCAAATCCTATAATAAGTACACAATGTACCAAATGGGTTGAATACATCAGTAGCTAATCCCAATCACACATTCCTAGGATCAAATGAGATATCCAGAAGTAATAAATCAAATTCCATCCATGATTTTGAATCACTTCAATTCCTCATTATACCATTATTATTATTATTATTATCTATCGATATAAACTTCTTGTGATTTTCTGTTCTTGATGACATGAATAATATTTACAGTCAAGATTTTGAACGGAAGTAACTCAAAACCATTACAGTTGTTTTATTTTTCTTATTATTATTCATATTAGTACATTGATTAGGACATCCAATATTACCCATTGACTACCATATAGATGAATAATTTATTTCCATCCTATATATTAGAATCCTATCCCTAATAAATCAAAAAATCATTATAAAAACATATATTTATATATAATTCATTCCATGTTTGGTAATACATTTTTTAATATCTTAAAAATAATCAGGGATCATATCCTCATGAAATGAATCACACAACAATTCTAATATATTATACAACACTATATTTTTAATTTTTTATAGTCATTTGATATGGTAAAACTTATGTATATTTTTTTTAATATTTCATACAACCACAATACAAGTCCTGATTTCAATTATCAACTAAGTCATGAAACACATTTTTCTACTCAGTGAAGTTTTCTTTTAAATTAGGGTCCACTGAATCAATAGGGGGATCCAATGGTATGTTATGATGTTGAATTAGTTGTCTTATAGTCCTGAAAACATCATTTATCATGTTACTATTTATAAAACCCTAAAATGGTTCTGATACGTATTGATATAGGTATTGTTTTATTATAATATAGAAATCATCATTGATAAGGTCTTCCATTTCATTTTCTATTTTTAATGAATTTTGAAGGTCATTTTGTTGACAGACATTAGTGCTCAATCTTTCTGCAAGGTTTGATTCTCCTTCCCAAATCCAACATAAATAATAAATGTGAATCGATTCAATAAAAAGTGATCATACACATCATATCTCTTCAAACATACTCAAAATTTTATTTTTGTAATTGAAATCTTATTTTCCAATCACTATATTGATTAGAAATTTAAAATTCTATAATATCTTTCAAAACCTTAGCATAAAGAGGTGTTTTCCTCAGTAATATGATCCAACTTTTATCCATATAACATAATGTTACTAAAAATAGTTAAAGAAAACTAAAACAGATAAAATTATTATGTCATTTTAAAAATAGTTATGGGTTTATTAGAAATCAAAAATATAAACACTTCTTTATTCTTTTTAATTTTATGAATTTTTTATCAACATCATTTTTTATGATTTTAATTTGAATGTATATAAGAGATCAAATGGTGTGGGAATAGATGATATAAATATGCTCACCTAGAGTAGTAAAAATTAATTATTTAAAGAGAAATCCCCACATTAAAATGAAAAATTATTATAGTTACATTAAATCAATAAGGCACAATACCAATCAATAATTACACAATTACAATAAAATCAAAAAAATCTATAAAAAAGATAGAAACAATAAGAAAGAAACAAATAAATCCATTTTAAAATAAATTTCAATAAACCAAACTTTTAACTCCAATACATCCTTTAAATAAATTAACATATCAATTAATGTTAATTATACTATTTAAAAAAAACTAGTATATAAAAGGAATTAAGATAGACTTTTAAGAAACTTATAAATTAGGAAAATCATATTAGTTTTATTATATTTCAATAGAAACATTATTTACCAATCAAAAATCCATTAAAAATATTTATTATAATAAATATATATATAAACAATTAGTTAAAAATAAAAGTCGTCTATGTTTTAGAATTTAAAGATCTAAAAAAGGGAACCTACATGAAACTCACTGCCCTAGAAAATGGTGGTGAAATTTCATATCAATAATGCCAATGACACCCAAAAAATAGGATCCTAAAAATTAAAGAATATCTAAATTAATATGATTTAAAATGGAATAAAAAGATAAAATCCTACCTTAAATATTTTTAAACTATTGTGTTCAATGAAAATCACTAGAATGGGTCTTGAAACATTGCTCAGAAACCCTATGAACCCAAAATTGAGAACTGTAACCACCCATATTCATTAGGGAGAAACCAAGGGTTGTGATAAACCAAAAATGGCATGGGAGTGAGGTAAGGGGAATAGGGGGATCAAGGAGGTGTGGTGATGGGGAATGATGGACCATGATAAGGGGGAATGGGGGAGGAATTGATGGGGACCAGGGACCAATGGAAAGTGGAGAAGATTGTAGATTTGGATCAGGATTAGGGAGAATTGGGGGGGGGGAGCTCTAGGGAGAATGGGTGATTGAGAAGGATGTTTTTAATAAAATTAAAAATATTTATGACCATTTTTTTTAAAAACCACCACTAAATGTTTGAAATATTTTTTAGATATGGTTTCTGAAGGCACCCTTAATAAAATACTAAAATTCCTTCATTTTATTATAGTGATGGTGTTTTACACTATATCCATGTTTTAGAGGAATGAATGGTTGACTAGCCACACTATCCCTACACACTTATTATATTAGGATTGTTGGGGAATCTTATTTTGATCCAACATATCTTAGTTTTTATGTGTTTTTATGAAGAAAAAAATCCTTATTTTTATTCTAATGATTTTATCTTAAGTGATTTAGATTATAAGTTTTTCAAAGGAAATTATCTTCCACCCTCTAAAATATTCATTCTATGGGAAAATCAATTTATTTATTATATTTAAATAATATCTTCCATTTACCCAAAATAAAAAAAACTATGTGGTGAAAGTTTTTATTACTATGAAAGATGTTATCTAATGAAGATAATGATTGAGTTAACACATATTGAAAGTTATATATTTCAAAAATAATGAATTTATGAGAAGTATTTTTCCTAGGAAAAGGATATCCATAAATTATTATCTTATGAATGTCATAAGAAGTTTTGAAATATGAGTATCAAAAATCAGAAACATATTTATCTAATGCCGAAGAATTACCCACCGGTGTACTAAATTAAGTTTACCTCTTACCTCAAAGAATATGATGATATATTATATCTTATTATGTATCTCCAAGGTTTGTATTATGAGAATTTTAATAAAAGTTGGATAACTTATGATGAATTAACTATGGTGAAAAAATATATGATGAATTTCCTAAACTTCTGATAAGTCATTTCATTCTTTTCAAAGATTTCAAAAAATAGATTTTCCATTTATGTAAAGGTCAATTTGTATAAAGTTTCTTTTTTTCCAAGATAAAAATTTTCAAATAAGAAGTTCTCTAATAGTGCTACCGTAGAAGAATATTCCATATTTGGATAGAATGGATACATCTCATTAATATCATGTCATATAAGCTTTATAATATATTATCAACTCATGCATTATGATTATCTCACAACAGAAGTTAAAAACCAAAGAGAGGATATAAAATAAATAGTTATCTGTTTCATAAAGATATATGATAGAAACCTACAACAATGCACACACATTGACAAATAAATTGATACCAGTAACAACAAACATGTGTAAATATAAAACATAACATATACAAAACTTCATTTTGTGGTTACAAGTTTAACATTTTCATAAAAGATCATAATTAATGACACCATAAACACAATATTTTTCTCAGGACGTACATTCTTCTTCTATCCTTTTATATTTGAAACTATATGCTACAATTATTCTTAAAATATCCCTCACTATTCTTTTAAAATTAAAATCATTGTAAGGGAGTGAGTTAATATCAAAGATGAGTACTATAAATGGAGATCATAGTAAAATCTCTTAGACTTTAATATTAAGTGATAACTAATTTAATCATATGGTATTCCATAAAAAAGGTTTGTTATAGTGAAAATTCACAAACTTGAGGAATATAGTATTGGTGGAGTGGACTAGGGGATTTCTGTTCCTCGAACCACTATAAATATATTATGTTCGGTCACTTTACATTATGATTTTATAAATATGTTTCCAATATTATTTAACGAAAATATTTGAATTATCATATCTTGAAGAGGGAGGTGTTTTATAAAGAAAATTTTTAAGTACTCAATTCACCCACCTCTTGAGTTTTCCGATAGAAATTATAGTGAAAAAAATTGGAATTAAAGCTCATGACTCTTGAGTTCACAAATATGTAAGGTTTTTGTTCAATGGTATTGTTTAAAATAGATTATATTCTTAATAACTGAGAAGGTATGTCAATTTTTTTTGTATCATTACATTAATGGTTGAAATTATGGTTGTTGGAAGGCTCACATGACAATCTATTTGCAGAATATTGGCTTCAAATTTTATCTTAAATAAGTAAAGCCTTATGAGATTCATAAGACAGAATCTCAAACATGGGATGATATATACAAAGTAGAATATGGACAAAATTTCAAATCTATTAATGATATAACATACATATTAAGACATAATGAGTTCAACAGATCTACTCAATATCAAACTACACATGAAAAGTGGACCACTATAGTAGTTTCCTATGAAGGCACTGACAATGTGAAGGCTCTTATATATGTACTTCCATACTCTAGTTAAAAAAATTAAAATTGGTTGAAGGAGAAATTATTACTAATTTTAATGTAAGAATCACTGAGATTGTTAATAATGATGCTTCTCTAGGAGAACCTATATCTAATACCAAAAAAGAATTGAATGTTTTACAAACATTACAACACATGTAGAGTGGAATATCAGCTACTCTCAAGAAAGGAATATAGGATTTATATTTCATGATAAAAGATCTCATTTTAACTCTTATGATGTATGAAGATTAAATCAAAGATGTAGATAAATATTAAAAAATGTCCAAGAAGTAAAATGATTCATTGATGATTTCTACTTATTTTTATGATAAGAAGAATAAAGGAATTCAAATATATAAAACATATAAAGAAGAAAAATCAAAATGTTAATATAGATAAAGTGATGAACATATAGAGTTTTATCGAATATTCCTAAAAATATATAATATGTGAAGAGGATTCAGAATCCGCATTAATTATTTAATAAATCATGGTAGAAAATATAAACAATTAAAATGTTATGAATTCCAGAATATGTGAAACATCAAGACTGATTGTATATATTTTAAGGATTAATAAAAGTCTGAAAATAAATAAATCAATAAGATTGAATATAATAAGAAATCCAATAAACTAATGAAGGCCATATGGAGTGCTTCTGATGATTCCATTGAATGAACATAATCATAATAATGAGTTAATGCTCTAAATCAAATTGATATATTATGTTTTGTGGTTCATTTAGATGAGGTGTATTATTACTAATAATCTGAGAATGATCATTAATACGAATCATAAAATAAGAATTTATCATATAGAGAATTAAATGATTATTTTACCATTAGATATACTAAGTATAAATTATTTAAGAAGAAAAAAGCCCTTAGAAAATCCTATAATGAAATTTTTAATGAATAGTAGGACTTAAACAAACAAATTTCATATTTGAAAAATTAATTGGACAATTATAATGCCTCATATACTATACATGTTTAGATAATATGGGGCCTAAAGAAGGAGGTTCAAAACATCCAAATGTTTCAAGGGTTTCACTAAAAGGGATAACTATCTAAATAAATTCTTGTTTATAATGAACTAAAAATTAAAATTTTTAGAATAGAAAGTCTTGGTTAAAAGCCCAAATTTAGATGAAATATTATGTGTATAG
Organism: Viscum album; assembly: GCA_963277665.1. Taxonomy (NCBI): domain Eukaryota; kingdom Viridiplantae; phylum Streptophyta; class Magnoliopsida; order Santalales; family Viscaceae; genus Viscum; species Viscum album. The sequence continues at coordinate 1,421,898,752 of OY728156.1, read as the reverse complement.
TTCAAATAATATAATACTTTTGAAGATACATTTTTCATTATTGATAAAATATATGTAATGATAACCTATAATTTTTCAAAAATCCCTAGTTCTGTGAAATCAAAATTAAATTTTCAACAAAATATTTTTTAAAATATGTTGCAAATTTTTCATATTCTTTTGGTTTCCTAAATATCTTATAGCTAACATTTCATGAATAGAAAGAGTTTGGGTGTTGAATAATTTTTCTATTTGATTTTTCATTAAAGGGATAAAACCATATGATCATTAATGAAAAATGGTTTATGGATAGTGGTTTCTTGAGACATATTATTGGATATTTCTAAAACTTTTACTCACTATCCATGTTTCATGGAGTCCATGTAACATTTACAGACAGTGGAAAATGATTTTTTTATAATTTGATCTATTATAGATCTTGAATCAATAATTATCAATAAATTTGTTTATGTTAATGGTTTCAAGAACAAAATGATAAGTATTTCTCAATATTGTGATGATGTTAATTTGATTAAATTGTCTAACAATACATGTTCCATTTTCAATGATCAGTCTCTCATGTTGAATGATCCTATAAATGATAATGTCTATATATTAGATCATAATTTATTATGTATACAAATATAAATTGATTAAATGATAAATTTGATGAAACATGGATTTGGCATAGAATACTTGGACATTGTAATGCTCACTCCTTGAAAAATTTGTATATGAAACATCTGATTTTTGACTTTCCTAACATTTAATTGGAATAAAAGAAGATATGTGAGAAATGTTAAATGATAAATAACAAAAAGTCATTTTTAACTAATTATGGAGGTTGTTATATATATACCTCTTGATCTTATCCATTTGGATTTTTTAGACGTATATAAAAATAATTACTTACAAGTATGTCCTTCGTTATGTGTTGGTTGATTATTTTTCATGATTCACATGGTTTTACTTTCTAGGAATTTAAATTTAAGCTTATTTTATTTTTATTAATTTATTTATGATTCTAAAAAATGATAAAGATTTGAAAAATGTTACTTTGAGAAGTGATCAGGGTGGTAATTTTTTGAATCATGAATTTAATTCATATATCTAAAATCATGGAATCAAATATACATTCTCTTCCCCAATGACACACCAAAAAAATTGGGTTTTTTGAGTGAGGAATAAGACTTTCTAAGAATATTTTATAACCGTGTTTTGTGAATATAAAATGGATAGTTACTTTTGGGATTAATCTATTAACACAACATGTTATGTCATTAAAATAGTTATAATAAAACCTATCTTAAAGAAAAAAACCCTATAAGTTATATAAAAAATAGAAAAAATAGAAAAAATGTAGGATAAATTATTATATTTGAATATAGGATCTAAATTTAGAACACCCAGTATAATTTATTGTATTTTTGATTGAAATAATAATAAAATTATCTTTCTTAGGTTATTATACTACTTCCATGTCTTATAATGCATTCAAAAAGAGGCCAGAGATTTTTGAATAATCAACTCATGTGAAGTTTGATAAAATTGATCTTTGTAATCACAAAATTACTCAATCTAAGGTTTTGAATGATCTATCAAAGTCATGAGACCTAAACCTCTATGTTACAACAATAATAATGATGATTCCTAACATGATTAACTTAAAACAAATCCAACATGGTTTGATAATAATGTACCATAAATTATGTTGCCTATATTACTTAGAAATATTAAAGTCTATCCTTTAAAAACTATTATAAGAAGTTTAGATAAAGTAATTAAAACTTGAAGAAATATAGGGAACCTAGAATAATTCTCATCGTTTTTATCTGTGATGAACATAAATATATAGAATAATATTTATCTGATGAATATTGTTTTTTAGTTATGCAAGAAGATTTAAATTACTTCCAAAGGAACATAGAATGGGAATTAATTGACAATACCTCTACTTATACAAAAATTTGAAAAATGGGGGTTTAGAAATTGAAGTGCACTGTGTTGCATTTGTTGTCAATGAGGTATGTAGTTGTCATGGAATGAATGGATGTCAAGGAATGTCAAGATGTGAATGACAAAGGTTGTGATGGTGATGGTGATGAATGGAGAATGGCCATGGTACTAAGATGCATGTCACTTAGGAGATTCACTAAGTGGCATAGGAGATGTGGTTGAAACATTCTCTAGTTATATCTGACGATTGTTGAGCTGTTCTTTAAGTTCATAGAACTTGTATCCTGATGATACAAAGTCACAACAATGTTTGAAGACCTTGCATTGTATTGACAATGCATGAGGAGTTGAATGGGATCCATCCACAACTTCTAAGTGGATGAAGTGGATTAAAGAAGTCCATGTACTAACTCTTAGTGCATGAGAATTAGAAGATGATCCAACTTGATCTCTGATTGGATCAATGAAGAACATTGGAGATTTTATGTGATTCAAGAGCTCGGGTGATGAAGAACCTTCGGAATTCCCTCCTAAGTTGTGAAATGTTGAAAAGTTATTAAGAACATGAGGAGGAGATGGGAAATTCCTAAGAAGAAGAAGAATTAAGAAGGGAGAAGTGGCTTGGAATTTGGCATTTTACATATGGGATACTTTGTTTTTTAACAAAGTGTTTATTCATGCCTTAGCCAAAAATATGGCCACCAAGGAGGCCAGCCGAGGGATCACCCAAGGCACATATGGGCCTAAGGCGCCACGCCCATGGGGAACCCTCAAGGCCAAGGCGCTCCCTGAGGCAGAAGGCCGCGGCCGTGTGTAATCCAGGGCCACGCAAGGGATCAGGCCTGCGCAGCATGGGCGCCAGAGCGCGCCCGGAGGATGCATAGTGGGCGCTAGGAGCGCGCCCGCAGGGAGAACACGGTGCGGGGCGGCACCGTGAGGAGGGAAGTTCAATTGGTGAGTTGCGGCAGCGGCACATTGATAAGCCGCGCGAAAATCAGCCGTCGTTTCGATGTGGGACGCGCATTTTTCACCGGGAAAGAATCCTGGCCGCTCGATCGATCGCGCGCCAGATCTCGACCGCACGATCGATCCCGCGCGAGATCTTCAGATCCAGGCCATCCAAAACCTTTTGATCGCCTGATCGGACGGCTCCGAGACACGTCTCCTTCCTCGAGCTTGAGCCGAGGACACCCCGAGCTCCCCGCGTGCCTCCATTCGAACCAGAGGCATCCCGAAGACAGTTTTTGAGTTCCCGTCCACCTCCGAGCAAACCGAGACCTCCACTGTGATCGTTAGGCAATAACGAACTCATGCATGCATTAAAATATTGTATGCATGCATCGAGAAAGAATCCGTAGTTCGACCGAGGCAAACCAAAGGTGCCGAGGCCACGTGTGTTCGTGCTATGCATGGGTTAGGCTTAAATAAAGGCCATGAACACGTTCGAAGCATGCATGTGGAGGAGAAAAATAAAGAGGAAAGAACCCGTGTGAAATAAAAATAAAAACAAGATTCACAGAATCTTGAAATACCCGAAAACTTCAGGGATTCAAAGATTGTATCCCGCGGATGTTTTGAGGATTCCTCTTCCTATAAAAGGAGAGCCCGAAGTACAGAGATTTTTTGCTGATGCGCTGAATTTTTGTTGAAGATCCGAAGTCCCGTGAGAAGCACTTTGTGCCTCGCGAAGTCGAAGCCCCGCGCAGCACCCTGCGCGGCAGTGAAGCCCGGAGCACCCCTTGCTCCGCGTGGTTCCTTTTGTGCACTCCTTGCACGAAAGAAGAAAGGGAGTCCCCTGTGCGCCTTCCTTGCGCGACAGGAAGACCCGTGGCCGCATCCTTGCGCGCCCGTGGTTGCATCCTTCTCTACCCGCGGACTTGCGCGGCAGGAGGTGTTTGCGCGACCCTTGTGCACCTTGAGGACTTGCGCGCGGCATGTGAAGATCACACATTTTGTGTGCATGCTAAGTGAAAAGGAACAAGAAGGCCGTGGGCAAGTTTGAAGCAAAAAGAGTGTGGCCACCACATTTGTGTGTGTGCAAAACAAGAGAAGGCCGTAGCCTTGGGTGTGTGCAAAATGAGGAAGGCTTGCACCTTGTGTATGCAATTTGAAGAACACCCTTAAGAAGAGGAGAATATGCCAAGTCTCAAGTGTGTGCAAAGTGAAACAAGTGTGTGCAAAAAGACAACAAGGCCGAACCTTAGTGTGTGTGCAAAACAAAGTGTGTACACACTAAGAAGAAGAGAAGACATCCACACTAGTGTATAACACACATTTATGTGTGTAATCAAAAGAGAATAAAGTGTATGATGTTCAAGGAGTTGGTGTGTGCTTAAAGTGTTACACCCTTTGTGGGTCTACTGCACCAGGAAGAGGAAAGGGAAAAGTGCATGCATGCATGCATGCACGCACACACTGAACAAGCTTAAATCAGTGGTGTGCGCTTGAGTTGACCAAGACTGAAAATTCTTGAAGAATATTTTGAGAAGTCCAGGAACAACAGTTCTTGAAGATATTGAGAACCCATGCTATCAGTGCATGAAGATGAAGAGTTGCCATGCACTCAGTGCATGAAGTAGAGTTGAGTGAGACTGAAGCCAGAATGAAGTTAAAGACATCAGCTGCCTGAGTTTTCAGTAATTGAGAAGACCCTGATCAACAGAAGTGATCAGAAGATTTGAACAAGACCAATAGACCCTTTTCAGAGGCTATTGAAGATTCTTGAAGAGTGAAGCCAGGTCATCCTGAAGAAGGAGATAAAGCCTGAGCTAGATGAGAAGCCCTGATCAACCACAAGTGATCAGAAGAGAAGAGCAAGGCCAGCAGCCTTTATCCCAGGCTGCTGAAGTTACTTGAAGAAGCTTAAAGTGAAGAAGAGCTACTCGTGTGACTCGAGGAGCCAAGAGAAGACCCTGTGGGACTCAGGGAGAAGAAGTCTTCAGTGGGATTCTGGAGCAGGCCAGTGGGACTCTGGTAACACTGTGTGAAGCAGTATAAAGACCCTCCTGTGGGACTCAGGAGAGATACGGTGGGAAGATGTATCGACCATTGTAATTCTAACAAGTTATAATGGGAGAATCCATGCTGGGAGAGCATGGCAAGGATGTAGGCCTTTGGTGCCGAACCTTGTAAATCCTTGTGTCCTGTGCCTTTACATTTACTGCATCATTCGTGGAAAGGTGAGAGATACAAGAAGAGTGGATCGAGGCTTTAACCAGCCATAGAGGTTTAATTGATTAATAATCAATTAGTAAAAAGTTTTAAAGGATCACTGATTCACCCCCTCCCTCTCTCAGTGATTCACACTGATCTGGGCACTTCAATTGGTATCAAAGGGAGGTTACCTCTAAAAGATCCAATAGAGTCTATATGGAGTGCAGATTTTAGGAAATGAAAGAACAACCTCAAATAGAGATATCTGCCAAGACTCTGAAAAACAGAAAGAAGAAACAGGCCAAGAAAATGAAGAAAGTCTGTCCTAACTGTGATGAAGTTGGAACGATGAAAGATTTTCAAAGTGCAATCGAATATCTTCAGAAGACAGTCCCCAAGGAAGTGGCAATGTGTATAGCTACAGGCATCCTTGATCTTCAAGAAGAAAAATCCCAGTTAGAAGAAGAAGCCAATGCAATGGAAGATCAATTGGAAAAAAGGGTTGGCATAACCAACACTCTCAGAAAGCTGGTGAAGGCTAAAGATGAAACTGTTTCTCTTTGCAATGATTGATATGAAGACAGTGCTGAAGAATTGCAAAGAAGCCTTTCTGAGAAGGAATTCTTTAAAATAATGATCAAAGAAGTTTTCCATGCACTGGAGAAGTTGCACAAAGTGTCAATGAATGTCAGAGATGCTCAAATTGAAGACAAAGTCAAAATGGTGAAGGAGCTTGACAACTCATTGCATGAAATAAAGAAGGTGCATGATGACCAAATGGAACAGCTGAAACAGAATTAGGAAGGTAGGCTAAAATTGGTTGAGGATGAGAAGAACTCCCTCAACATGAAATGATTTGAACTAGAGGTGATATTGAAAAATCTGAAATCACCCAAAGCTAAATCCTCCCAGTCAGCTGAAAGAAGAAATGTTGCTACTCAAGTATGCTTTGAGAAGGATGATTCTAAAAGAAAGACATCCTCTAATGAAAGGGCAACATCTTCTAAAAAGAAGGTACCATCCATACCATCTTGTACTGATGCTTCTAATAGTGTTTCCATAAAAAGTGCAGGATGGAAAAATAATTCCAAACAAGTATGGATGATGAAAATGAAGAAGCAGAGCTCTCCTGAAGCAGCACAACAATTCAAGACAAGTACCCAACAATCAGAAGGACTGAAGAGGTCAAGATTTGTGGGTCAGTGTTGGTGTTGTAACAATTATGGGAATTGTGCAAATGATTGTTGGTACAATCCTCTGAATGTGAAAGCATAAAGGAAGACCATGCCAAGGGGGAGCAAGCCAGAAGAAAAGAAGCAGCATCCACAGGTCCAGAGACATCTGTTTACTACTAACAGATTTGGATTTCTTGACAACATCTGGGATGTTTGAAAAAGTGGTCAAAATGATACATGTCAATCTCCAACTGTATCCAAAGATGAAAAGAAGGGAAGATCACTGAACCTGGCTAAAAAGGAATCCTTGGGAAGCAAGAAGAAGAATGCTTAAAAAGCTCCCAAGAAGATGTTGAAAAAGGAAGAGAAGTACTTGGAGTCTAAATCCAAGAAGGGTGAGTCATCTAGAAGGACCACCAAGAAAATATGCTTCTACTGTGGGAAGAAAGGACATATCATGGATCTTTGTAAAGAAGCCATGAAATTAAAAAGAAGCAGACTGGACTCAAAAAGACAATCAATCCAGAAGAAGAAGAAGGGATTGATTGAAAACAAGTTGCCTAAGAAAGGTAGCTTGACAGCATCTCAGGAACCATGTGGAACTTCCAGAACTGGGGCCACTCTTCCAAATGATTTACTTGTCATATGGCCACATCAGTTGCAACTTGCTAGAGAACTACAAAGAGTTGAAGATGAAGCTCTGGCAATTGCTAAAGAAAAAGGGAAGAAGAAGGTTTCACATGAAGATGTTTTGAGAACCACACCAGCACAATCATCAATGAAGATCAAATGTGCAAGTGTGAAGACTGGTGAAAATGGGACATCTCGGTTGAGAGAATCTTCTCAACCTTGTTGTTCACATTGATGAACCAAGGAGGTTCCATCTTATTCCCTTATACTCTTGGTATATACATGTGCTAAAATTGCAGGGAATTGAAGATGATGATCATTCTCATCTGGAGGATGTTTTGGACAGAACGGAGTGCACCCCTTGAGGGGAAGCAAATCTGAAGAAGATGATGTTCTGAGATTAATATCATCTTAAGAAAATGGATGAATGGGGGAGCTTTATCTTTGCACTGAACTTTCTAATGAGTTTTGTGGAGTATGTGCAGGATTTAGCAATTCATTCAATATCTGAACCCCTTAGCATGATCTCACATGTTTACAGTGAATGTGGACAGCATTGAGTTCCTTGGTTACATCACTCTTGTTTTCTACACCGGGTTAGCCCAAGTAGACTTAGAGTTGATTTACTAAAGTTTCTTTGCTAAAGAGAACATGTGACATCATCCCTCTCTTAGTGCTTTTCAAGAAGATGCTATTCGAAGGGAGGAAGAGATATTTTTTAAAGTGAACCACACCACACCTTTGCATTTGATTGCCAATAAGGGGGAGAAAAGATTGGGCACACATATTGACCCATTCATATGTGCTGAAGTTGTGGTATTGACAACAAATACAAAGGGGGAGATTGAAGTGCACTATGTTGCATTTGTTGTCAATGAGGTATGTAGTTGTCATGGAATGAATGGATGTCAAGGAATGTCAAGATGTGAATGACAAAGGTTGTGATGGTGATGGTGATGAATGGAGAATGGCCATGGTACTAAGATGCATGTCACTTAGGAGATTCACTAAGTGGCATAGGAGATGTGGTTGAAACATTCTCTAGTTATATCTGACGATTGTTGATCTGTTCTTTAAGTTCATAGAACTTGTATCCTGATGATACAAAGTCACAACAATGTTTGAAGACCATGCATTGTATTGAAAATGCATGAGGAGTTGAATGGGATCCATCCACAACTTCTAAGTGGATGAAGTGGATTAAAGAAGTCCATGTACTAACTCTTAGTGCATGAGAATTAGAAGATGATCCAACTTGATCTCTGATTGGATCAATGAAGAACATTGGAGATTTTATGTGATTCAAGAGCTCGGGTGATGAAGAACCTTCGGAATTCCCTCCTAAGTTGTGAAATGTTGAAAAGTTATTAAGAACATGAGGAGGAGATGGGAAATTCCTAAGAAGAAGAAGAATTAAGAAGGGAGAAGTGGATTGGAATTTGGCATTTTACATATGGGATACTTTGTTTTTTAACAAAGTGTTTATTCATGCCTTAGCCAAAAATATGGCCACCAAGGAGGCCAGCCGAGGGATCACCCAAGGCACATATGGGCCTAAGGCGCCACGCCCATGGGGAACCCTCAAGGCCAAGGCGCTCCCTGAGGCAGAAGGCCGCGGCCGTGTGTAATCCGAGGCCACGCAGGGGATCAGGCCTGCGCAGCATGGGCGCCAGAGCGCGCCCGGAGGATGCATAGTGGGCGCTAGGAGCGCGCCCGCAGGGAGAACACGGTGCGGGGCGGTACCGTGAGGAGGGAATTTCAATTGGTGAGTTGCGGCAGCGGCACATTGATAAGCCGCGTGAAAATCGGCCGCCGTTTCGATGTGGGATGCGCATTTTTCACCGGGAAAGAATCATGGCCGCTCGATCGATCGCGCGCCGGATCTCGACCGCACGATCGATCCCGTGCGAGATCTTCAGATCCAGGCCATCCAAAACCTTTTGATCGCCTGATCGTATGGCTCCGAGACACGTCTCCTTCCTCGAGCTTGAGCCGAGGACACCCCGAGCTCCCCGCGTGCCTCCGTTCGAACCAGAGGCATCCCGACGACAGTTTTTGAGTTCCCGGCCACCTCCGAGCAAACCGAGACCTCCACTGTGATCGTTAGGCAATAACGAACTCATGCATGCATTAAAATATTGCATGCATGCATCGAGAAAGAATCCGAAGTTCGGCCGAGGAAAACCAAAGGAGCCGAGGCCACGTGTGTTCGTGCTATGCATGGGTTAGGCTTAAATGAAGGCCATGAACACGTTCGAAGCATGCATGTGGAGGAGAAAAATAAAGAGGAAAGAACCCGCATGAAATAAAAAGAAAAACAAGATTCACATAATCTTGAAATACCCGAAAACTTCGGGGATTCAAAGATTGTATCCCGCGGATGTTTTGAGGATTCCTCTTCCTATAAAAGGAGAGCCTGAAGTACAGAGATTTTTTGCTGATGCGCTGAATTTTTGTTGAAGATCCGAAGTCCCGTGAGAAGCACTTTGTGCCTCGCGAAGTCGAAGCCCCGCGCAGCACCCTGCGCGGCAGTGAAGCCCGGATCACCCCTTTCTCCGCGTGGTTCCTTTTGTGAACTCCTTGCATGAAACAAGAAAGGGAGTCCCCTGTGCGCCTTCCTTGCGCGACAGGAAGACCCGTGGCCGCATCCTTGCGCGCCCGTGGTTGCATCCTTCTCTGCCCGCGGACTTGCGCGGCAGGTGGTGTTTGCGCGACCCTTGTGCACCTTGAGGACTTGCGCGCAACATGTGAAGATCACACATTTTGTGAGCATGCTAAGTGAAAAGGAACAAGAAGTCCGTGGGCAAGTTTGAAGCAAAAAGAGTGTGGCCACCACATTTGTGTGTGTGCAAAACAAGAGAAGGCCGTAGCCTTGGGTGTGTGCAAAATGAGGAAGGCTTGCACCTTGTGTATGCAATTTGAAGAACACCCTTAAGAAGAGGAGAATAGGCCAAGTCTCAAGTGTGTGCAAAGTGAAACAAGTGTGTGCAAAAAGACAACAAGGCCGAACCTTAGTGTGTGTGAAAAACAAAGTGTGTACACACTAAGAAGAAGAGAAGACATCCACACTAGTGTATAACACACATTTATGTGTGTAATCAAAAGAGAATAAAGTTTATGATGTTCAAGGAGTTGGTGTGTGCTTAAAGTGTTACACCCTTTGTGGGTCTACTGCACCAAGAAGAGGAAAGGGAAAAGTGCATGCATGCATGCATGCATGCGCACACTGAACAAGCTTAAATCATTGGTGTGCGCTTGAGTTGACCAAGACTGAAAATTCTTGAAGAATATTTTGAGAAGTCCAGGAACAACAGTTCTTGAAGATATTGAGAACCCATGCTATCAGTGCATGAAGATGAAGAGTTTCCATGCACTCAGTGCATGAAGTAGAGTTGAGTGAGACTGAAGCCAGACTGAAGTTAAAGACATCAGCTGCCTGAGTTTTCAGTAATTGAGAAGACCCTGATCAACAGAAGTGATCAGAATATTTGAGCAAGACCAATAGACCCTTTTCAGAGGCTATTGAAGATTCTTGAAGAGTGAAGCCAGGTCATCCTGAAGAAGGAGATAAATCCTGAGCTAGACGAGAATCCCTGATCAACCACAAGTGATCAGAAGAGAAGAGCAAGGCCAGCAGCCTTTATCCCAGGCTGCTGAAGTTACTTGAAGAAGCTTAAAGTGAAGAAGAGCTACTCGTGTGACTCGAGGAGCCAAGAGAAAACCCTGTGGGACTCAGGGAGAAGAAGTCTTCAGTGGGATTCTGGAGCAGGCCAGTGGGACTCTGGTAACACTATGTGAAGCAGTATAAAGACCCTCCTGTGGGACTCAGGAGAGATACGGTGGGAAGCTGTATCGACCATTGTAATTCTAACAAGTTATAATGGGAGAATCCATGCTGGGAGAGCATGGCAAGGATGTAGGCCTTTGGTGCCGAACCTTGTAAATCCTTGTGTCCGGTGCCTTTACATTTACTGCATCATTCGTGGAAAGGTGAGAGATACAAGAAGAGTGGATCGAGGCTTTAACCATCCATAGAGGTTTAATTGATTAAGAATCAATTAGTAAAAAGTTTTAAAGGATCACTGATTCACCCCCTCCCCCTCTCAGTAATTCACACTGATCTGGGCACTTCAGAAATTAATAATTTGGTCATGGTGTAATCACTATAAATAAAGATAGTCTACTTGTATAAGTTTATAATCTATAATAATGAATACATCATAGATAATCGTTTTCCCCTATAGCTAGGTTAGGAGTGATTGCGTTTCTTCTAGGATATTCATCTTATATGAATTTTAAATAATATCAAATGGGTGTTAAATATTATTTTTTAAACGTATTTTGAATAGAAAAAGTCAATATAGAACAACCACCTAGTTTTGATGAACCTAACGTTCAAAAATCTATTTTTAGACATACCAAAGCACTATATGGACTTAAATAAGAACCAATAACATTGTTTGAATTATTAAGGTCTTTTATTTAACAAAATGGTTTCATAGAGTGAATGATAGATCCTACATTATTTAAGATAACTAAATCCACACATATTTTTATTACAAATGTATAGTGATGATTTTGTTTAGATCAAAAATTTAAAAAATATGAAATGGTTTTTCTTAAATTATGAAAAAATAATTTCAAATGTGTCTGATGGGTGAGTAAAACTATTTTCTTGGATTTAAAATATATAAAATTTCTTTTGGAAATAATTTATAGCAATGAAAGAAATTATTAATTTACTTAATGGTTTGGATGTGGAAACCTTATGTATTATTCAACTCCTATGAGCTCAAATATTAAATATGATATGGATGAGACTAAACATTTAGATGAAAAAAATTTATAAAGAGGAATCCTTTAATTTTCACTATATATTGATGCAAGTAGATTATACATTATGTTTTTAGAATTTATTTTTTCAAGGATTAAATCTAATTCCAAAGAATCTCAATTAAATACTACTACAATAATTTTAAGGTATTTAAAATGAACCATGTCTCTGTCAATTCTTATTTAAAAAACCTCTGATTTTAATAGAACTACATATTTGGTTGATTATTTTTATATCATTAAATAAGAGGATTGAGATCCTTATGAACCTTTTATTTTCTTTTTAAGAATATATTGTCTTGGTCAAGTAAGAAACAAAACTCTATATCATAATGAAGTACAGATGAAAAATATATTCTGGTTGGGAGTTATCGTGCATAATTGTTATGGATAAAACACACCCTAATGAATTTTGGATTTATTTTTAATTGTATTTCAATCAAATGTTATAACACTAGTTTTATCAAAATTTTAAAAATCCCATTAACCATTTTATAACAAATTACATTGTCTTGATACATCATTTCTTAAGAGATCATATAAAAAAAGGTGACATCTGTTTTTTTCAAAAAAAATAATTAGTAAACATTTTGACTAATCCCATACATGTTGAGAGAATTGATTTTTTTAATTTATAATTAGGTTTGTTTAATTTCACCTAAAGTTATCATCACTAGTCAGAATAGAATAATTTCATATTTGAGTAAAATTTTATTCAACTTATTTCATTTAAGATATGGTATCTCTATTTTGAGTATTAGTCACATTAAATAGAAAAAATCACTAATATTTTATAATGAGTACTCTACACATCATTATATTAACCCTCATTTACTACAAAAAGTAATTTTTTTATCATTACCTGATAAACACACACATACCATTGAATCCTTGTTCTCTCTATTACCCTACCCTTATTTCCCTAACCCATAACGATCCAAATCCTTGTAACAATAGAAAAAACTAAGAGGACTGATAGAGAATCCTCTACAATAATGAATAACAAAGGATAGAAAGGGATGTTCTATATTAAATAGAAATAGTTTCTTCATATCATGATGAAACAAACCTATTACCCAAGATGGTTATCTATTATAAGGGATGGGAATATACTTTTGAATAAAGAAGAATTGGATTATTGTTTTAGAAACTTGTTTTTGAGTTCTATGATTCTGGATATTTTTTCTTTGGTGCTAATTATTATTTGGTCAATTTAACCATGAATCATAAAACATTCATGTTAAAATCAATGGTATTTTCTAAGGATTTCAAGTTCCATCATGAAGTCTAAGAAGACTTCATTACTTTGTTTCATGCTATGAATGAAGTTAGTCTTCCTGAAATCATTAATTCTTTCTTCGACCCCATAAACTTTAATAAGAAGCATGTGAAGGATATGTAAAAAGAAAGAACATTTCTCAAAATGGTTATCCAATATTCCATCACTCAGCATAGTTGTGTGTCTAAAGAAGTTTTATTTCTATATGTTACATTATTTCATTTGTTTATGCTTTAAAGTCCCACTATTCTATCATAGTATGTTATGAATTAAATGAGTAATGTACAGACTAATTTAGTAAATTTATATACTTAGGGATGTATGTTGACGTTGGTTTTTTATAAATATGGCCTTAGATTGGAGGGTAATACCCTAACTTGTTGTCATGGTTTGGAAGAGTGTATCACATGTATTTTATAGAGAATATATATTTTATTATAATTCCTTATAAAAATGTTAATACCATCAAGTTATCAAGAATACATTAGAATAAAACCTACTTAGACTCATGGGGAGTTGCCTCAAATATATTTTTCTAGTGGCAATTTAGTTCCTGTAGTTGTTACTTTTTTAATAGAAATACCAGTTCAATCTATCGGTGTAAGAAATTTTCTTGACAATAGTACTCTTGAAGAAAGATGAAGATGAGTTAGAGTCTTTATTCAGTTTAGAGGATAAAATGCTTTGGAAGCTAGTGCACTGGTTATCTCTACATTTGTATTACCTAATGATATCCTAGATTCATATGATAGAAAAGATTTGACCTCAGAGATCATTGTATTATTATATAATTATCATGGATGGTTACCAATAGTTTTGGGTAAAATTATCTTTATAGAAATATATCTGTCTAATTAGATGAGTGCAAGAATCAGAGAATAATCTGTTGGATTGGTTACTAAAAATCTAACCGGTGAATAATAAGAATAACAAGAAGGGAAGGTAACTCAACATGTTGAATGTTGTAGTGTATGATCAGAGTCTCAAGAATATTTATAACTATATAGAACCCATGTTGATATAAATCGACATTATGATGATGCCAAAAGAACATAATTTCACTAAGATACTTTTTCTCAAATTCATGATAAAGGTTTACAATCTAAAATCTAGAGAGTATAATTTTATACAGTCAATGAGAGAGCTACAAATAGCTACTGGAAGTTAATTATGTAACGAGAATTGTTAAAATGTCAATTTCTAGAATCCAACAATGTAATAAGAACTCTCCATGATCATTATATCTTAAAGGAATACGATAATGAATTAAAATTATTTGATCATAAAATGTTTGAAAATCTTTCAAAGGAACCTGTTGAGCCCTCTGGAAGATTGCTGATTTCATGTTTATAACTGATGTTTTAATAATCACAAATCATCACAACTCATTGATGCTTAATCTGGTTTGATGTCTCATAAACATAATTCCAATCTATGAATGAATCAGTTATCATGTTTTTAACTATGCTTATTGACTTACAAAGTATGTTGGAAGTCTTTTGGATTCAACAGACATCAGAGTCACCGATCCATCAGACTCACTGATCCATCAGAGTCACCGATCCATCAGAGTCACCGATCAATCAGACTCACCGATCCATCAGAGTCACCGATCAATCAGACTCACCGATCCATCAGAGTCACCGATCAATCAGACTCACCGATCCATCAGAGTCACCGATCAATCAGACTCACCAATCCATCAGAGTCACTGATCAATCAGACTCACCGATCCATCAGACTCACCGATCCATCAGAGTCACCGATCCATCAGAGTCACCGATCCATCAGACTCACCGAACCATCAGACTCACTGATCCATCAGAGTCACCGATCCATCAGACTCACCGATCCATCAGAGTCACCGATCAATCAGACTCACCGATCCATCAGAGTCACCGATCCATCAGAGTCACCGATCCATCAGACTCACCGATCCATCAGACTCACTGATCCATCAGACTCACCGATCAATCAGACTCACCGATCCAAGGACTCACTGATGCAGATGACTCACCGATGCAAATGAGTCACCGATGCAAATGAGTCACCGATCCAATGACAGACCGATGCTGATCAAAATGACTCACCGATCAGATGACAGACCGATGCTGATCTATCTGAGTCACCGATCATTACTCTAATGCTGATGACCTACCGACCACTTGAACAGTCATAAACAACTGTTTGAATTTCTTTTTCTTTATCTTTATTTAATCTAACCAACGGTCATATTAGGTATATTTTAATGCTCTGACAGATTATTAATAAAAGGTTGTCGGATGTCAGGAAACCGTACCTCGTACCTGCGGAAAGGAAACCTTTTCTGTCCTACGGAGCACGTGACATAAATACAAGAAGACGTTGCTGAAAGACATAACATATAACAGAATCAACAAGGAGAGAACACACACAGAGACAAGGAAGCATACGACATACTCAAGAAGAGCTCTGTGCATACAAGAAGAACCAAGCAATACAGAATCAAATATACAATCAAGCCTACTCAAGAAGAGTGGTGTGCATACAATAGAATATTGAAGAGCTTCATCGACTACATCTCACTGCCTGTGAACCTGAAGCATACGACACTCTGCTTCTCAAACAAAATCGAGAAGAGGACTCAGAATCACTTCTGATTAATTCCAAAACGAGTCCAGTGCTACACTGAAATCACTAGAGCCATTCCTAAACTCTACATCTCTGCTCTGTGATTTATTTATTCTACATTTTGAGCAGTGTGTGTTATCTGCTGTATTAAACCCACACACTGACTCCTGTACTTTCACTGGAGGATCTGTAAATCCTCAGCAAACCTTTTACACTTCACTTCCCACTGTGGATAGTGGTAGAGGTCTTGTGACCTGGACAGCTGGCTGCTGTTGTTTGTTTTCCCACGTAGAACTGTGGTAGAGGTCTTGTGACCTGGACAGTGTGTTCACTGTTGTTAACCCCGATCCAGGGTGTGGATCACTTTTATATAAACTTTTGAGAGGACTAAGTCTCGGCTTGAGACTGAACCTCTTGGTTACTTCTCTGTGTTTATAGTTATACTCTATATCCATACTATACATATTTATTTCATATTCCACTGCTATTATTTTGAAATATACTCTATCTTCAAAGCTACTTTGATAATTAAATTCGCAAGTGTTTGTATTTATTATAAATCAGTAAATTAGTTTCAAAAGTTAATTTAATCATAAGATTAAGTTAACTGAGAACTAATCAATCTTTGAGAAGCTAATTGAACCTTTATAATCTACATAAATTCACTACAGTTTAATTTGTTTTTGAAATTGATGGATTTTATTAGAAATTGTTTTTAACAGAAAATTTTAATTGGAACTCAATTCACCCCCCTCTTGAGTGTCCACTCCGACCAACACTTGGTATCAGAGGTTGTAAATACTTTCTAAAAGTGCTCTGCTTTTGAACTATGATTTTAGTTGTATTTTAAAGTTCTTAAAATTTCTGTTATTTCTAAATTTTTATCTCTTTAAAATTCTTTTTTGTAATATCATGGATAATAGACTTGAGGGTGCTGCTACTAACCGGCCACCTTTCTTCAATGGAACTAATTATGCTCAGTGGAAACTGAAAATGAAAATTCATCTAGAAAGCATAGGTTTTGATATTTGGACTGCTATTGAATCTGAATACAAAATTCCCACTACTGCTAGATCTACTTGGGATGAACCTACAAAGACTGTTTACAATAACAATTGTAAAGCTATGAATGCTCTGTACTGTGCTCTAGGAGATGAAGAGTTTAATAGAATTTCTGCATGTAAAACTGCATATGAAATTTGGGATACCTTAGCTATTTCTCATGAAGGAACAACAAATGTTAAGGAGATGAGATTGAATACCTATACTATTAAGTATGATAATTTTAAGATGAAGCCTGATGAACCCATTTCTGATATGTATCTCAGGTTCAATGAAATTGTCAACACAATGACTTCTCTGGGAAAGGATGTTCCAGCAAAGGAACAAATTATGAGAATTTTGAGATGTCTACCTGAAAGATGGAGAGGAACCTCTGTCTCCATTAGAGAATCCTGTGACATTGCTGCTCTACCTGTCAAGGAATTAATTGGTAAGCTGATGATGTATGAAGAAGAGCTTAAAGTAAATAAAGAAGAAGATGATGAACCTAAAAAGAAGTCTATTGCCTTCAAGACTACAACCTCAAAGAATAAGGATAAGGAAAAGCTTCAAGCTATCAATGAAAGTTCAAGCAGTGAGGAAAGTGAAAATGAATCGGACAGTGATGATGAGATTGCTCAAATAGCCAGGAGATTCAAAAAGTTCTATAGGAAAAAGAAATTCTTTAGGAAACCAAATTACAAGGGAAAGTATGACCAACAAGGAAAATGGAAAAAGGACTGGAAGAAGAATGAAAAATCAGATGATGTTGTCTGCTATGAGTGCAAGAGGAAAGGACACATTAAAGCCGACTGTCCAAAGCTGAAGTATAAAAAGAAATATGAATACAAGGATAACAAGTACAAGAAGGCCATGAAGGCTACTTGGAGTGCTTCAGAAGACAGCACAAGTGAAGCTGAATCTTCAGACTCTGAAAAGAATCGGGCCAACATGTGTTTCATGACAAACACTTCTGAGGTAACATCAGAGACTCCTGCTTTTAATTCATACTATTCTGGAGAAGATTCTGACTCAGAAAACATGTCAAAATATGAATTGTTTGAATACTGTGACATGCTAGAAGAAACATGTAATGAGCTTAAAGATAAATATAAAGGTCTAAAGAAACAGTATGCTTTAAGTGTTAAGCATAAATCTGATCTGGATATAGAAGTAGAAAAGAATGCTCAGCTGCTTAAAGAGAATACTGAACTAAAATTGTCTAATGAGCAACTGAAGAAAGACTTAGAGAAGTTCACCAATGGTAAAAATACTCTAACACAAATGCTAGGAAAGCAATTTGCACCTAGATACACTACTGGTATAGGATACCAACCTGGACAAAGGAAAGTTTCCAAAACTAGATTCATTCCTAAATCTGGACATAAGATAGTTAATTCTGGAACTTCTTATGCCTCAACCAGTTATATTCATAGTTATGAATCTAATAAGGTTTATCTTTCAAAGAATGTTATTTCTACAAATTATATGAGACCCATTAGACAAATATGGGTACCTAAAGTGTTATTGGCTAACCTGTCTGGACCCAAGAAGATCTGGGTACCAAAACCATCTTCCATCTAAATCTGTTTTGTAGGAGACCTGCTTGAAGAGCTGTTACAAGAAGATATGGTATTTGGACAGTGGGTGCTCAAGACACATGACTGGAGATTATTCTTGCTTCAAGATCTTAATAAAGGTTGATGGAGGTCATGTCACCTTTGGTGATAACTCTAAAGGAAAAATCATCGGCCTAGTCCAGATTGGTAACACTGATTCAATTTTGATTTCTAAAGTTTTATTTGTTGATGGACTTAAATATAACCTGTTAAGCATTTCTCAGTTATGTGATGATGGTTTTCATGTTAAATTTGAAAATGATTCTTGCAATGTTTTTAACTCTAAAAATGTTTTAGTATTTTCTGCTTTAAGAAATGAAAATGTCTATGCTGTTGATTTAGATTCTTTAGCTAAACAGAACATTCCTTGTTTAAATGATTTTCATAAAGAGTCTTGGCTTTGGCACAGAAGATTAGGACACTGCAATGTGCACTCACTTAGAAAACTTTCTAGGAAGAACTTGGTTAGAGACTTACCCAAACTTGAATTTCCAGCAGACAAAGTTTGTAATCCCTGTCAAAAGGGAAAACAACACAAAGTTTCTTTTAAATCAAAGAAAGAAGTTTCAACTTCTCAACCACTTGAATTGGTTCACATGGATTTGTTTGGACCATCAAGAGTTTCTAGTTTAAATGGGAAGCACTATGTCTATGTTCTCGTAGATGACTTTTCTAGATATACTTGGGTATATTCTCTAGCTCACAAAAGTGAAGCTTGTTCTTACTTTGTTAAATACTCCAAGTCTGTAGAAAATCTTAGTGGACTCAAGATTAAGACCCTAAGAAGTGATCATGGTCGTGAGTTTGAAAATCAAGATTTTGAATCTTACTGCTCACTCAATGGCTATTCTCATAACTTTTCTGCCCCTAGGATGCCCCAACAGAATGGTGTAGTAGAATGAAGAAACAGAACCCTGCAAGAAATTTCTAGGACCATGCTCAATGAATATGACTTGCCAATTTACTTTTGGGCTGAAGCTGTTAATACAGCTTGTTATGTCATTAATAGAGTCTTGATCAGACCTGTTCTAAAGAAAACCCCTTATGAGTTGTGGAACCATAGGAAACCTAAGGTTAACTACTTCAACGTTTTTGGCTGCAAAGTCTTTATTCTGAATACTAAAGATAATCTGGATAAATTTGCATCCAAGAGTGATGAAGGAATTTTCCTAGGTTACTCTATCTCTAGTAAAGCCTATAGAGTTTTCAATAAGAGAACCAAATGTGTGGAAGAATCTGTTCACATCAAATTTGATGAAACTGATCCACATGAGCCTAAAACCTCTCTTGGGAATCTTGAAGAAGATTTGTCTATTCTGGACCTTAATGATAAATCTAAAGAACCTATTATAAAAGCATCCACTTCTGGACATTCTCCAGAATCTGCTTCTGTTGAACCTCAATCTCTAGATGAACCTGAAATTTCTAGCCCTATCTTTTCAAGACCATCTAGGACTCTAAAGAACCATCCTTTAGATGCTGTTGTAGGAAATCTAGATAGAGGAACACAAACTAGAGCTTCTCTAAGAAACCAGGTTGAACATCAAGCTTTTCTTTCACAGTCAGAACCTAAAAATATCAATGATGCTATCAACGATGAATTTTGGGTAATGGTTATGCAAGAAGAATTAAATCAGTTTGAAAGGAACAAAGTCTGGGAATTAGTTGACAGACCTAAGGACACTTTGACAATAGGCACAAAATGGGTGTTTAGAAATAAAATAGATGAATCTGGAAATATAGTTAGAAACAAAGCTAGACTAGTTGCACAAGGATACAGTCAAGAAGAAGGTATAGACTATGAGGAAACTTTTGCACCTGTAGCTAGACTAGAAGCCATTAGGATCTTACTTGCATATGCTGCACATCTGGATTTCAAATTATATCAAATGGATGTTAAAAGTGCATTTCTAAATGGTTTTATAATTGAAGATGTTTTTGTAGAACAACCACCTGGATTTACTAATCCCCATTTTCCAAATCAAGTTTTTAAACTTTCTAAAGCTTTGTATGGTTTGAAACAAGCTCCAAGAGCTTGGTATGATAGACTTAGCAATTTCCTTATTTCAAAAGGTTTTACTAAAGGGATTGCTGATCCAACCCTTTTCATTAAAAGAATTTCTAAAGATGTTTTAGTTGTACAAATATATGTTGATGATATTATTTTTGGATCTTCTAAAAACTCCTTATGTACTGATTTTTCAAAGGTTATGCAAAATGAATTTGAAATGAGCTTAATGGGAGAGCTTAAGTATTTTCTTGGATTTCAAATCTTTCAAACTAAAAATGGTATTATTTTGAATCAAAGTAAATATACAAAGGATCTTTTAAAACGTTTTGGATTGAATAGTATTAAGGAAAGTAATACACCTATGAGTACTACCTGTAAATTGGATGTTGATGAAACTGGGAAACCAGTTGATCAAACCAATTACAGAGGTATGATTGGAAGCTTACTTTATCTTACTGCTAGTCAACCAGATATTATGTTTAGTGTGTGTATGTGTGCTAGATTTCAAGCTAATCCTAAAGAATCACACTTATTAGCTGTTAAACGGATTTTTAAGTATCTTAAGTATACTATAGATTTAGGTTTGTTTTACCCAAAAGGACAATCCTTTGAGTTAATGAGTTATTCAGATGCTGACTTTGCTGGTTGTAAGTTAGATAGAAAAAGCACATCAGGAACATGTCATTTGCTTGGAAAATCCCTAGTATCATGGTGTAGTAAGAAACAGAATTCAGTTGCATTGTCTACTGCCGAGGCAGAATACATAGCTGCTGGTAGTTGCTGTGCACAAATTTTGTGGATGAAACACACTCTATTGGATTATGGATTTGATCTTAAACATGTTTCAATTAACTGTGACAACACTAGTGCAATCAACTTATCCAAGAACCCTGTGTCTCACTCTAGAACTAAGCACATTGATGTCAGACATCACTTTCTAAGAGATCATTACCAGAAGGGTGATATTTCTCTAGAATTTGTTAATTCTGAAAATCAATTAGCTGACATCTTCACAAAGCCCTAATGCTATGAAAGAATGAAATTTATTAAACAAGAATTGTGTATGATTGATCTGTGAAACTGATCTATGAAACTGATCTGTGAAACTGATCTGTGAAACTGATCTGTGAAACTGATCTGTGAAACTGATCTGTGAAACCGATCTGTGGAACCGATCTGTCACACTGTTCTGTCAAACCGATTTTTTTTTTAAAATTACTTTTTATTAATTAGTAAATTACTTTTTATGGGAACCCTAAATGATAAAATAAATGATACGCGGCTATTTATCTTCCCTAAACCTTTGACCTTTCATTTCCCGCCGAACCTCTCAACCTCTCTTCCACTCTGCTTCGAACCTTCGAACCTTCGAACCTTCGAACTCCTGCCTCTCCAAAATCCTCGAATGGCTAAGCAAAAGAGACCGAGCAAAGTACCGGATAGCCCTGTACCTTCAAAGCGTGCTCGAGGCGAGTTGAGAAGTACCTCTCAACGATCAGTAAATCCGAACCTGGAAACTCGGATTATTGCTGTAGAAAAAGAAGTAAACTCGGCGTGGCTTCTGTCAAGTAAGTCTCTATTGCTACAAGTTCTTGAATCGCAAGGATGGATAGACTGGTTTTCAGACAACGCCCGAATAGATTATCCAAAGCTAGTACATGAGTTTTACATGAACCTGAAAATCACGCTTGATGGTGTGGAAGCTGCTAGGATGTCGTCTGTTGTAAAAGGAAAGAAAATATCTTTCTCATCTAAGCAGTGGGCTGAATGTTTAAACGTACCTCATGAAGGTCGATATGAGGACTATGCTGGCAATATACCCCTAGTCACTGACTATTTTTCTTATGAGCTAGCGCTAGAGCTTCTAACTGGAAACAGAGAATCAAGGAGAATCACAGCTTCAGAATTAGATGGTGAAAGCAGACTCCTATTCAAGTTTATTCAGCACCAACTTTGCCCTCGAAGAGGAGATTTTGCTGCTGTTAAGTTTCAAGATGTTTTTCTATTGTTTCTGCTCAAAACCCATGAAAAGATAAACCTGTGTAGATATGTGATGGTCCACATAGCTAGTATGCTGAAACCTTCCAAGAAAGCCACAGCGTTGTTTTATTCAAAAATGATATCTACTATGCTCCAGAATCTGGAATGTGTTGATGAAGATGATGAAGTTGTTGAAACAGAGCGTACCTTCTGCCTCAACAAAGAGATCTGCAAGAGGATGAAAATCAATTGGAATCCATGGAAGAAATGTTGGGTTGCAGATGAAGATAAGTTGTATGAAGCCTACAATCCCATAGACCATGGCAAGAGGCCAAAGGATTTGAGAGATCCTGGATTAAAACCAGATGAGGAACCAATTTATTCTGGTGATGATGAGCAAGAAAAAGCTGCAACTGAAGAAGGAAGTGTGTCTTCTCCTGATGATAGGAGTGATCCATACACTGCTATCCCCAAGAAAAGAATAGAATTTGGACCTGCTAGTCCACCCTTAACCCTACCAGAGTCAGAACCTATTCTTGATGATGAAGAAGATTCTGATACTGAGGAATATCACAGTGAAACCTCTGAGAAGAGTAATAATGAGCAAGGTGATGCTGATGAAAATCTTGGTGGTAATGATGATGATGCTGATGATGTTGAAGCTGCTGTTGATGGTGTTAACAGACCGGTGGATGGTCTTGTTGTCGATCAAGTGGAACAACCTCAGTCAGTACCAGAAATCCATATCAGTGGCAAGACTGACTCATCAAAAATCAGTGGAACAACATGCTATGAGAAACCCAACTACACCCTATGTGCTGCTGTGTGGGATGACTACCCTGGATATGCTGTTTTGGGCTTAGACTATTCTGAAGAAGAAGATGATTTTCCAGAATCTGCTGCAGCTGTGAAAAGGAACCTTCCAAGAGAAGCAAGGTCTATTCCTACTGTTGATCCTGTAAATGTGAATTTACCTGGTTCTGAAATCTCTCGAGTTGATCTTGATAAGTTTAAGACTGATTTGCTAACCACTGTGAGAGATATAGTCAGAGAAGAACTCTCCAATTCCCTTCATCAAGTATCTCTGCAAGTTTCTGAAAATTCCTTGAAAGATTTTTCAACGGCAGTCTCAGATGTTCTCAAGCCAGACTTGACTGCTACTGGTGAATTTGTTGGTAGGCACATAGACTCTTTGAATCAAACTTTGAAGGATCTCCAAGTTAGCTTAGTTTCTCTATCAAATGAGTTCAGATCAACCATCTCTGGTATGATGGATCTTTTGAGAAATCTGATTGAACATCTCAACAAGTCTGACCTGAGGAAGTTGAAAGCTGAACTAACTCACATAGTCGGCCAAGCCAGTACAGGCAAGGTAACCAAAATCACTACCCGTGAGATAGAAGCTCTCAGAGAAGTTGTGCATGCAGAGCTAGCTGCTGTAAGACAAATTCTTGACTTAGAATCTTTGAGGAGGATGAAAGAGCTCTGTGATAATAGTCATAAGATGGCCTTAGTATATTCAGCAGATGCTAAGAAAGCCCTGCAAGAGATCAAGGAAAAAGTTGATACTTACTTTTCCAAGATTTATACAAAACATGAGATGGCTGCAAACTTCAAAGTCTTGGCAGAGAATCTGAAATTACCTCCAGTCACTCAGGCCTTCAACACTCAAGTTCGTCAATTGCAAGATTTTGTCCCTTCCTTGGCACAGTTCATGGAAAACAAGGATGATTATGAAAAAGCTATGAAGTATGGAGCATAAGTCATTCAGGACTTCATTCATCTGTTGAAGCCTTACTTGGATGCACAGGCCACTGCAATTGTACTCCCTACTTCTGAACCTCTCAGTGCCTCTGATGTCGCTCAAAATCAGCTGTCTGTTGCCCAAGCTCTATCTCAGTTGCGGCCAGTCTCTCAGAAAGCTTCTCATCCAGCTCCTGCTCCTTCTCAACAACCCTCTGTGACACCTTCAACTGCACCTGCCCGAGTTGTCCCGCCGCCACTTCAGCTCCGTGAACCACAGCCTGCCTCCAAGCCTTCTACCTTACCTACCATTGATCCAAAGGATAAAGGGAAAGCCCCTTTGTATCCCAACAAATAGCCATGTATTGTTTTTGATGGGGTGATATATGTATTGCTTATCCCTTTTCTGTGACTTTATCAAATTTGTTTTTCCTTTGTGTTATGTTCTATCCTCTCTGCACCCTGCTTCTCTTTTCCCTTATCTGTTTTCTCTCCTTTTTGATTATCCCAAAGGGGGAGAAAGATATATATAATGGGAGAAAGATATATATAATGGGAGAAAGATATATATAATGGGAGAAAGATATATATAATGTGAGAAAGAAGATATATATAATGGGAGAAAGATCTATATAATGGGGGAAATATATATCTAATATATAATGGGAGAAAGATCTATATAATGGGGGAAATATATATCTAAAGGGGAGTACTCTATATATGAAGAGGGAGATCAATATCTCAGGGGGAGAAATCTGAATACTATATATATGGGAATGTTATTTTAAGAGGGAGATTTTTTTTTATTTTATATATATATATGAAGATTTGTGATTATCAAAAAGGGGGAGATTGTTGAGCCCTCTGGAAGATTGCTGATTTCATGTTTATAACTGATGTTTTAATAATCACAAATCATCACAACTCATTGATGCTTAATCTGGTTTGATGTCTCATAAACATAATTCCAATCTATGAATGAATCAGTTATCATGTTTTTAACTATGCTTATTGACTTACAAAGTATGATTGAAGTCTTCTGGATTCAACAGACATCAGAGTCACCGATCCATCAGACTCACTGATCCATCAGACTCACCGATCCATCAGAGTCACCGATCAATCAGACTCACCGATCCATCAGAGTCACCGATCAATCAGACTCACCAATCCATCAGATTCACCGTTCAATCAGACTCACCGATCCATCAGAGTCACCGATCAATCAGACTCACCGATCCATCAGACTCACCGATCCATCAGAGTCACCGATCCATCAGAGTCACAGATCCATCAGACTCACCGATCCATCAGACTCACTGATCCATCAGAGTCACCGATCCATCAGACTCACCGATCCATCAGAGTCACCGATCAATCAGACTCACCGATCCATCAGAGTCACCGATCCATCAGAGTCACCGATCCATCAGACTCACCGATCCATCAGACTCACTGATCCATCAGACTCATCGATCAATCAGACTCACCGATCCAAGGACTCACTGATGCAGATGAATCACCGATGCAAATGAGTCACCGATGCAAATGAGTCACCGATCCAATGACAGACCGATGCTGATCAAAATGACTCACCGATCAGATGACAGACCGATGCTGATCTATCTGAGTCACCGATCATTACTCTAATGCTGATGACCTACCGACCACTTGAACAGTCATAAACAACTGTTTGAATTTCTTTTTCTTTATCTTTATTTAATCTAACCAACGGTCATATTAGGTATATTTTAATGCTCTGACAGATTATTAATAAAAGGTTGTC
This sequence comes from Viscum album, assembly GCA_963277665.1. NCBI lineage: Eukaryota > Viridiplantae > Streptophyta > Magnoliopsida > Santalales > Viscaceae > Viscum > Viscum album. Next base: position 1,421,872,957 of record OY728156.1, on the reverse strand, counting down.
GGATGTCAGGAAACCGTACCTCGTACCTGCGGAAAGGAAACTTTTTCTGTCCTACGGAGCACGTGACATAAATACAAGAAGACGTTGCTGAAAGACATAACATATAACAGAATCAACAAGGAGAGAACACACACAGAGACAAGGAAGCATACGACATACTCAAGAAGAGCTCTGTGCATACAAGAAGAACCAAGCAAGACAGAATCAAATATACAATCAAGCCTACTTAAGAAGAGTGGTGTGCATACAATAGAATATTGAAGAGCTTCATCGACTACATCTCACTGCCTGTGAACCTGAAGCATACGACACTCTGCTTCTCAAACAAAATCGATAAGAGGACTCAGAATCACTTCGGATTAATTCCAAAACGAGTCCAGTGCTACACTGAAATCACTAGAGCCATTCCTAAACTCTACATCTCTGCTCTGTGATTTATTTATTCTACATTTTGAGCAGTGTGTGTTATCTGCTGTATTAAACACACACACTGACTCCTGTACTTTCACTGGAGGATCTGTAAATCCTCAGCAAACCTTTTACACTTCACTTCCCACTGTGGATAGTGGTAGAGGTCTTGTGACCTGGACAGCTGGCTGCTGTTGTTTTTTTTCCCACGTAGAACTGTGGTAGAGGTCTTGTGACCTGGACAGTGTGTTCACTGTTGTTAACCCCGATCCAGGGTGTGGATCACTTTTATATAAACTTTTGAGAGGACTAAGTCTCGGCTTGAGACTGAACCTCTTGGTTACTTCTCTGTGTTTATAGTTATACTCTATATCCATACTATACATAATTATTTCATATTCCGCTGCTATTATTTTGAAATATACTCTATCTTCAAAGCTACTTTGATAATTAAATTCGCAAGTGTTTGTATTTATTATAAATCAGTAAATTAGTTTCAAAAGTTAATTTAATCATAAGATTAAGTTAACTGAGAACTAATCAATCTTTGAGAAGCTAATTGAACCTTTATAATCTACATAAATTCACTACAGTTTAATTTGTTTTTGAAATTGGGGGATTTTATTAGAAATTGTTTTTAACAGAAAATTTTAATTAGAACTCAATTCACCCCCCTCTTGAGTGTCCACTCCGACCAACAGAACCCTCTATAGATTCTACGAATCAAGTGTTTGTCTCTGCATGGATAGAAGGAGAGTTTGTGGTGATGTATAAAATTATTTATAATGTTTCCTAAATGCAGTGTGACCTTTTACCCAATGATATAATTATATATTTTTGAATGGATATAAAAAATTATGTATGTAGTATTATTATTTTATAAAATAATTACTTGTATCTGTTGATTAGTCTAAGAAGGAACTCATTCTAAGATACACTAAAATTTTCCAACATTTTAGAATCTTACATACCATGTGAAAAATTAGTTATGATTTATTATTAATGTATTATAATATATGGATGGATCCCTATATAATAACATTGAAGTGTTGGAAAATAAATTTAAAGATCTATATCCAGAATTTATATATAGTGTGAAATTTGAATCCATAGAATATGAACATGGAGAACATGTATATATATTTATGAACCATCAGGAAGGTCAAATTCTATTAAGATGAAAATAAATTATTTCAGTAGATCATTCAACTGGAATGTCAAATAACTAATACAAATCTTTAATGAAGTTGATATTTATATTCACTAATAAAGGAGAGATTTAGAACCTCTGTAAATTTCTCACAGTGTTATGGAATGGTTTTAAAATGATCCTTGATTACTATAATCATGAAATTGTAAAAAAGTATTGATTCATGCACTGAAGTATTATTTCATATTATTGGAAGACATCTTCTATGACCTCCCTTTTTTGATCGTTATGCTTCTACTTCTAAAAGGATAAAGGAAATAATTGATCCTTCTAATATTTAACAAAGGGAAAATCATAGGGTTCCTAAAAAAAATTCAATTTTCCTATTATTAATCATTTTTATAAATTTTCCCTTTTTACCAAAAAATAAAATTGATATGGAAATAGATGAAAAAGTTTATCTCAACATCTTATTAACTTATAAATGTATCACATGAAGTTATCAAGTAGGACTTGGATAATATTTTCTAACATCAGGTGATGCTATTGGGGAAACAGATGATGCTTATTTGCGTTCGTCCTCCTAATCATATGGATAACATCAATATTTCATGAAACCACCTCTGAATAATCATTTGACGTTTAAGATTTTACCAATTAATTTCTATTCAAAACCAGGACTCTTAACTATTTACAATTGTATGTGTGCAATTTTCACTATATTACTTTGATACGCTTCATTTTTATATCACAAAAATGGGGGTAAGGAAAAGGAGTGTAGAAAATTTAATTTCATAACAATTTATCATAGTAAAATGAAAAAGGAGAATATGAAAATCTATAATAAAAATTTACTTTAAAGGGAAAGAATAAAAAGGATGAATATATGAATTAAAATTATTATTAAAATTTTAAAAGATTTATTTAAATCTCATGTATAAAAAAATATTTCAACTCAATGGGTTTTGCGATCATAAAAATAGTGATACATATCAATAAAACTATGTTATTTGAAAATATTACAGTTTTTATGTGTTTTGGTGATTTGATAAATCACTATTTTTATTATAATGAGTTTATATTATGTGTTTTTTATTATACATTTCACAGAGTAATTTATCTTTCCCCATGTAAAATATTCATTCTCTGGTAAAGTGTTTTATCTTAAGATAATTGATTAATATATTTCATTTACATAGAATTAGAAAACTGTGTGTTGAAATTTTATATTACTAGGTAAGATATTTTCTCACAAATAAAATTATTATGTTACTTCATACTAAACATCATATATTTAAGAGATAATGAAGTTATGATAATTTATTATCTTTTGAAAAGTGTATTTTTAAAATATTATCATGATATATTTATATGTTTTTGGGAATGATATGTATCAAAACATAGTAACATATTTATTTGATATAGAAGAATTATCCTACACTGTACTGAATTTAGTTTTTCTCATTCCCTTGAGAAGAAAAATATATGTTTTATCTTACAAATTCTCTCAGATCTATATAATTTAATAATAATAATATAAATTGGATATCATATGAATAATTCACTAATATGGAAAGTATCATGATCACATTACAAATATCTTGACCATTTATTTCATTCCTTTTGAATGTTTCATAAATTCGATTTTGCATTTATCGAATAATAGATTTTTTAATGTATGGTTTTTCTTGGGATGGAAATATCTAATGAATATGTTATTTGGTACTGCTACTGGTGATGCTTATTCCATATTTAGAATGAATGGATGAATTCCATTAACAGCATGTCGTATCAATTTTACAAGGGATTATGACCTTAAACATTATGATTATCTCAAAGAATAAGTTATAAATCAGAGAGGATATATAAAAGAAATAGTTATCCACAACATGGTGATATATGATAAAAACCAATGAAAATGAAAACACACTGAATAATAATTTGATACCAATAAAAATTAACATGTTTATATATAAGACATATCATACAAATTATTGTGTATTTTTTTTATGATTTTATTTTTTACACTATATATCATCTAGAGCTACACATTAAATAAGATCTTTTGCTCATGACATATCTTCATCTACTATTAGTTTCTCCTTGAAACTGTGTTTTATAACCATTATTCAATGTTTATTAATTATTATATTTTTTTCAAACTCATCTATAGAGTCGGTGTTGATTCCATGGACAGGTTTTGAAATGGTATATCCCTATTGAAATCTATTGGACATTTTTATTATGAGACAACTGCGTGTACTCTATAGGGAACCCCAATAAAAGGGTTGTTATAGTTAAAATCACAAAACATATAGAGTATAGTGTTGGTGGATTAGAATAAAGGATTTATATTCCATGAAACAATATAAAATTGTCATGTTAAATATATTTCCATTAATATAGTATACCTATTCTTCTTAAATTCTTTAAGGAAAATATTTAACCATCATACCTTGAAGATGGAGGTGTTCTGCAAAGATAAATTTTAGGAAATCAATTCACCCCCTATTGAGTTTTTATGATGAAATTATTTGTGGAAAAAAACTATAATTCTCTAGAATGTATAGTATTTACCTTATATATATATATATAGATATGTAATGGATTGAGATTATTCAAAAGACATGTATCTCTAGATATAAAATCACCTGGATTACTATAGGTATGTTGTGTATGGGATGTGATGGATTAAGGTATAACATAATACATAAGTGTTATTTTTCGTCCTAGAAACTACTCTATTCCCATCTAGATATGTGGATGATGATTATGATATGATGTGGTGTAAACGGTACATGTTAGGATGCAGTTGACATAATGTTTTTTGTCTAGTATATATTTAGAGAGAGATGGATTTATACATGTGACATGGGGGTATATCAGAAAAATAGTGGGGGAGTGGTTGTGGGGTACCTTAAAATTTATATATATTAGAAATTTTGTTGTTATTGTATATGATACTTGGTGAGAGATCCATGGTGAGGTTGGTAACATAGCTTACCAGTTTATGTGATGAGTTAGTTTCAGTTTTTTATTCACTATGATTTAGTTTGATATATTTATATTTTTCATGAGAGGATCCATAGAGGATCAACTAGATATAATTTTTATGATCACATTATGAGTAAATAAACTATTTTTAGCGTCTTATTAGCTTTTTGAGGATTTGGATGAACATTAATTTATTAAATATTTGTTTAATAACGGTTTAGGTTTTAAGGTCATAGATGAAGATTATCTTTTCATATATGTAATTTGTTTTGAAGTTGTTGTGTTGTATTATAATAAATCAATGTGTTGGAACATTTTACTATTTTATGAGAATAATTTTTTTTTCTTTTATTGATCTCCCATTCTTCATGTTTTTATACAGGGTAATGTCTCCCATGTTTGTTAATGTTATACCCTCATTGTTTATCATAAAACTATGTCATGTTGGGGAAATGATTTCAGTTTCATTATCTCCCTTATCTCATTACTATCCAAGTAGGGGTATCTTTAGGTGGAGGGGGTCATGATTGAGTGGTATCAAAGTTCCATATTGATTTATATGAGTATTTTTGAGTATTCACCAGTAAAGACTACATTTTTTGGTATGGAAATGGTTTTAGACGATCCTACTTAGTGATGTAAAAATGCGAGACTAGAATGGACATGTGTATTTGTGCTCCCTATGATCTAATGTTAGGACCTTTATGTTTTCTATGTATACTATGTGATTTGATAAAAGTTTTGGGGTAGAGAATTAGGATAGGACCATATATTTTTCTTGTTTTTTCTAGTGATTAAAATTAGAATACGATCATCTTTTTCGTAACATAATTAAATAATTAATATAAAATATTCTTTTCTCTATATTTAGGTTTCCATAATATTTTGTTATTTTTTAGGTATGACCACAGGTTGATGTCCTCATCATGTTTATTCAGAAGTTGTTCAGTAGGATATTGAACCAAATCACCATTGATTTGATTGAAATGATTAAAATAGTTAAATGAGAACACTATGAGGGTTTTAGAAATAGAGTTTATAGATTAATGTCAGAAAAATTTTAGATTCAAAGATATAGTACTATTTATTGGAGTTGGAGATATCCATCAATTTAACCCTTGATCATATGTAGAATTTTGTTACATTGGTTGTGGTGATTCTGTGTGGGCTGTCTAGGTAGTGGTGGTTCTTTTTTCCTCAGTGATTGTGATGATGTAGCTATATCATTAGAGAGGTTTTGATATTAGTTTTGAGTATAGTTTCTTTATTCATTTATAAGGTAATCCACTCTCCATGATCTATTTACCACTATATAGGGGATCTAAAGAGTGATGGGGTTTGGGATTTTTTATGAACCTTCTTAAATATTCTTCAAAACAACTACCAGATGTGGAACCGATGTTGATAAATTTTGATGAGGATTTTCATCTGGAGACCAAACACTATGTTACTCTATTTATACTACAAATAAATATCGATGTGTTTTTTATAGAATAGTTTATTTATATAACACTATCCAAAACTGAATCATCACAAGTGGGGAGTCATTGAGATTCTCTACATAGTAGGGATATGGTATGGGATTTGTAGATTTATTGATAGATGTTCTTACAAATAAGTGAGTGTAGGTATAAATATTATTTATCTCATTTATCAAGTGGGTGGTGGATTGTAGGTCCCTACGAAGGGATCATATAGTAGTTTCTTATGGTTTCTATGTTCATTAATGGGGAGAGTGTCTTACCTTTCTATGTAGGTAGTGTGCAGATGATGTTTAACATTAGGTTCCATCATTATAAACATTTTTTCTATGCCCTTTTTCATAAGGCACTCCAGAATTTTTTCAATAGATGGGATATAATAATCTAAGAGGAAATTATTGTGATTATCCTCATCCTTTGAGAGAATAGTGTTTTTATAGAGGTGGTTTTGATTATAGATAGAGAGGTTATGAAATAGGCTGTAATATGTTTCTTGCTCTTGTGTGGCCATATCTATGAAAACCAAATTCCATTTGGGAAAAAATTCACTTGATTTTTATTTGGGTGCATTCTATTTTTGATTTCGGTGTTATCCACTCCTTTTTATCACCATCCATGGTCCATTGTAAGGGATTTGTGGTATAGTGGCTTCAAATTATATTGGAATTGACCACGATGGATGGTGTTTTAGCATATTCGTATGAAGTATATATAGATTGTAATTTAGTAATAGGGAAAGAACTCCCTTAGGGAGAATTCCAATATTATCAAATATATTCATATAATATCATCCTCAGTATGGAGTGATTATATTCGATGTTGGATATTATAGATTTCTTCAGAAAGTATATTGTGTACTATGTTAATAATAGAGAGTATATCAAGTACATTTGTTAGAGATACCCTAGGATGGGTCAATGGAATTTTCAATCCATGTCTTCTCTAATTTCTATGTTGATGATAAGATCATATGATGTTTAACCATTAGTATTTTCTAGGTTCATGGAAGAAAACTCAGATGTATTTCTTGAGGAGGTTTTTGTGATACCCCCTTAATGGGAGATCAATTTGCAGATAACAATAATATCCATACCTTCTCTAATCTTGATGTATCTTCATTGGATAGAACATCCTGAGTTGTATGGGATACAAATTCAAAACTATGATCTCCTACAATTAGGTTTTGTTCGGTAAAGAATGTCACCTTTGGGTTCTCCACTTTTTGTTCAAAAAGTTAAATTCCAATCTTAATTTTTGTATCAATTATCATCTCTTGAACCAAGTGGCATAAAAATTTTCTTTTCACTTTATGGATTAATAATTTATTTTATTTACGAAATAGGTATAGTATATTTTTAAATATTAATATTTTACTAAGACCTATTCAGACACCAGTGATGGATGAGGATATTCCAAATAATGATTCCCAACTTCATTATGTGCATTATGAGATTATTTAAATGTTAGTAATATTGAAAATCTCTCCATCTATGTTCATGAAATTTATGAATGAAGTTTTCCATGTATTTTTGTACCTATCCATAGTGGTTTTCATATACAACATCCTTGCATATTCTACTTCTAAGGAGGAGCCCATGGAGCATCAGTGGGCTGTAATGAGAGTTATTCACCATCACCATCTACTTAGGAAGCTATAGAAGTATGTGTTTAAGATTTTAAATTTGATTTTATGGGGAATGTTTTTCCCATTTTAGATCATATATAGATCCATAAATTAACTAGGATATTGGTTCTCAAGAAGACACTAATATTAAATCAGATGCGTATCATTTCCCTCATCTTGTATGGTGTTATAAGAGGACCATGAATGAATTTTTCTAGATTGAAACTCCTATCATTTCCCTGAATATAAATGAGAGAACATTACTATGTAAAAAATAGTTTGAAGTTTATTTTTGTGTATATATAGGAGAATTTAGTTATCACCCCAGTATTTTATTTTCAATAAGGTAGGGTTTAGTTTTAGTTTTTCTAGAACACTTCACAAATTGTTTGGAAAGTGTCTTGATATTAAAGAGGTTAATTTTTTCATTTTGGAATCAGTATTTTGGACCCCATATATGTAATTATACCACCAATGACTTAGAGTTATACGTTATTATTTCTTCAATGAAGTTGTGGTGAAAATATGTCATTAGAGAATGAGTTTTTTCTTTAATAACATGAGCATTAGTTATGCCTTCTCCCAGCATGACCTAAACTAGTGAAAATAATGGTTGATGGAATTATTATAGGATTATGTCTTTGATTTTTATTATACACAAAAAATGTAATTTTATTAGTTATTGTGCAGTGAAGGAATTCGTATGGTGATCTTGTGTGTGAATTTTGATATTCTTGGAGAGTTATAGAGTATTTCTCCATGATGCACCTTGATATGGGAGTGGTTGGTGTTAGGTAATTTTATGTCCAAAATATGATGCATTCAGCTTTATTGTAGAAGGTTGAGGATTCTCAACTGGGGGATTCTAATGTGGAATATTAGAGTGATTGAATTTTCTATCGTGATTCCCATGATGGATGTTTTAAGGATAATCAATATAGGGTTTTATTCTAGGGGATTATTTTCCTTCCATTGGTGATGCATGATGTGGATTTCCATGATTTCCATAGATCGAATTTTGAATTAAATCCTAGTGTGAAAAATGTAATTTCATTTTGAGAGGTTAGTTTTTGTGTCTTGAGATAATACATTCTGTTGTAGAGTTCATGTGAATATATTTAGTCTCTTTGAAGGTATAAGTTGAACATTGTGTTCCAAGTTGTTTTCTCCATCAGTTAGATGTTACATAGTGGAAGTGGAGGAAATTTTGATGGATTTAATCATTGTTTTACCTTGATATCATAGATTCTATGATTCTATATGGGTCATATTTGATCTTCTTATGAAATTTCCACCCTTCTTAGTGAATGTGTCGAGCTCATTACGGGTTTTTCTAAGGCGTTAATAAGATGAGGTGTCAAGGATTCATGGATTTCTAAGGACAATAATCTCTAATTATGGTCCTTTTTTCATATCTTGGGTGTGGATATGTATCTAGTGTTATTTTGTGTCATAGATTTTTTTGACTATTTTTTATCCATATAAATTTGGTTTGAAATAGAATATGATCCAAAATCTTAAAGACATGTTGTGTGCTTATATCCTGGAATTTTGATTTTCATGGATGAGGAACCTTCTATTTATCATGTTTGATTATGATAATATTTTCCACTATACCATTAGAAAGAAAATGTTTAATGATTTTTATGGATGAAATTTCCATAATTTGTTGTACTGGACTAGGGTCAGAGAGAACAATTCATAGGATGGAAATAGTGAAAAGAAATAAAGAGATATTTAAGGTTATTAATGAGAGGATGTAGGATGTGTATATCATTATAAGTCCTATGTAGAACATATTATGATACCTATGGAGTATAATTCTAGAGATAATATTTCCTTTAAGGTTATTCCTCATCATGTGTAGATGAGTCTTGATCGTGAGAGTAAGAACTCTCTCTAGTTGTTTGGTTCATTTGAGTTTTTGTCTCATGCAATAGTTTCAACATAACGGATAGAACTTCACCAATAGATGATCCAAATTCTAGGTGTTTTTTTCATGTCACATAATTATCTCTATCATCATGATTACTCTAAAATCTTCAATTGTAGTGAGATAAACATTGATGATTATGTAACCTTATAAGTGTAGATCATGGAGATCCATAACCTATAGGAGAAGGTGTTGTGTGGGTATGTTATTCCTTTCGATAATATCCTTTGTAGGCATGATGTTGTGGAGGAGAGAACCTAGGAATTTGATTCATAGATACATGATTAGTATCATAGATTATTTGATAATTTATTTTTCTTTGGTAAATATTCTTATTGAGGGTGACATGGATCACAATTATGAGATGGTTAAATTTTTCTTGATGTATTTCTTATAGTTTTACTCTTATTTAGAGGTATCTACCTATGAGAGTGTACTGTGGATTTAAATCTTGTTTTTTGGTGAGATTTTTGTGCTCCAATGATGGTGATATTCTTGAGTGGTACCTTGCATGGTGGTTATTCAGGAAAACCTTTTTCCATCCCACATATCTATGTTTGGTTTTAAATTATCAAGGTCTATAATTATTTTAGAGGTATTTTATGTAATGTTACAAACATAAATGTCCTTTTTATTGTGTTTTTTGGATTCTTAGTGCTAAGGATGACTTTTTGAGTGTTTGAACAACTATATATCCAAAAAGGTCTACAACAAGGTTGTGGTGAAATCAATAGTTGTCTTTTGTGTGTTTTTTTATAAAACTGGCATGGGGAACATGACCTGGGGTTGATGTAGTTGTATGTGTGGAGTGATGTAGTAGATCCTATGGGGCACAACCATAAAGACATCACCACAACATTGGTAAAGGCCATAGTGTGGTAAAATTGGATTTTTTTGTAACACACCCTAGTGGATTCCGTGATGGGATAACATGTTAAAGAACACCACAATCAGGGTAGAGGCCTTAGTGGTAGTCTATTAGGAATTTGAATGGAAATAAAATTCCATTTTACTTCTTGGATATCATGTATTTAAATGTTAAAATATTTATGCTTCATTATAAGAAGTTATTAATGGGATATTAGTCTATTCTTACCTATATTAATCCATCCAAACTAATTTTTGATCATTTATACTTTTTTTAGATGCTCCGAATGAACCCAATTCATGGTTGGGTCATTTTCACCTTTTGAGCCTCCATTGGTGGATGTTGTCACATGGATGTGTTAGATCCACAACCTTGGAACCCTATTGATCATCTCCTTTGATGTTTCCAACTCGTATTATAGATAATCAGTTTTTCATGATCAAGTTACCTTTACTCTCCTCTTTCTCCATCCATTCTTCCTTTATTATAGATATTAATTATGGGAGTCACCTTAATTTTTGGCTAAGATCTGAGAATGGTTTCATGGTGGCTTGCTATTGATAGATTCTAGTGAATATTTTTCAATTTTAGTGGTGGTTGATACTATATTTTTTAGTCTTTCTTGAGGAACATCAAAAATCTAAATTGATGTATGGGATTCATTTATTATCCATGTTTTTATATGAAATTGTAGGGTAAACAAGATTTATCTCTTTGGGTAACAATTTAATTAACCCTAATGGCGATCAAACTAAAATAAATAAATAAATTTTTTTGGTTTCAGTGATCGCGTGTGTTTATGTGATGATAATATTTTTTCAATCATTTTTCTATATAGTGTGTTTTATATTATTTATAATATAGTTTATTAGATTTTTCTAAATGTAAATTTTATAAAAATGTTAATATATTAATTATTTTTGGATAAATAAAAAAGTGGAATGTGAATTATTAGAATTATTTTTTTAATTTAAGGTTCATGATTAAATTTTTATAGCATTTTTAAAAAAATTTATAGTTACTTATATATAATATCTTAGGTTTTCTTTGGTTTTAACTTTTTATAAATGTAATGATTAATTAAAGATGGTAAAAAATTGGTGGTTTGATAAAGATATTTTTTGAGATGAACAATCCCATTTTCTTATGAAGGTTGGATGACATGGTTTTTAGGTATTAGATTACTATTTACTATATTTTGTTTTCTTACTGCCTTAGGTGAATGCTCTAGACGTGAACGTTGATATGTGATGTGATGTGAGCCTGGGATGTAACACCATGACCCTAGTTACCTAGAGGCGGTTCATTATTACATAACATTGGAATGATCACATGTGATCAAGTCTCGAAAGACCGATTAGTTTAGTAGACTTCTAAGTAATAGATGCATACATATGTTTTACATTACATAATTAACAAATAAAGACAACATTGTGTCCCCTTTGAACACACTCATATACATTGGCCTATTCCTATAGGTTAATCATAATATACTTATTCACATCCTGGAAAAAAGAAGACAAAATAAATTGGTGAGCTCATATTCTCAGTATGGATAAAAATATAACAAAAACTATCATAAATAAGCATAAAAATTTAAGGGAATGTATAAGACAAAAACACAAGAATTTTAAACATAAACATCAACATAATATGAAAAATATAAATAAAATAATTCCATTTAATTATTCAAATGTACATTCTACTAGTCAAATAATCAAATTTCATATCAATAACTAATTTCATAATGATAGAATTCATAATGACGGACATCATAACCACATAGTCAAGGCCACGTGCCAATACTACAAATAAATCATTTGAAAAGGCCTTGTGCCAAGACACTAGTTTATCCCATGAGACCTACTAATGCATCGGGGGGCTATAGTAGGCCCCACCCATCACAAACTAAGTCCAATACATTCCTCATATGAAAATTTTGAAACATAATCTAAAAATTCAAATTAAAACTAACATACATAATGTTAATACTGTAACAACAAACCCTGAATGGTATAAAAATAGCACATCCAAAATTAAACATAACTCATCCAATTTAATATATAAGATTTTATAATAATAAATCCACCTCAATCAAGAATAAAATATAATGAAGGATATTGAAATAGATGAAAATAATTTGTAAAACTATTTGAGAGAAATATCCCCTTTTTCTTGAAAACGTTTTAAAAGTTGCACTATTTATTAAAGAAATCATTTAAAAGATATTTTTAAACCAATGTGTTCCATACCACTTTTAAACTTTTGAAATTAATTTTAATTTTGAAACATTCCTTTCCATATAAATAAATCCTAAAAATCATTTTTAAAACATGGACATTAATGAGGAAGATTTAGAAGAATAAATCTTCAAAACATTTAAAACGATATTTTAGGTAAAGAGTTCCTAACCAAATGAGAGATGATTGAATGAAAATAATTGAGGAATAAAATTAATAAAAACTTTATAATTTCATGAGAATAAAAATATTAATGATATAACTTGTAAAAGGAAAAAATATACACCATATGAAAGTGAATTGGCACATAACAACAAAGAAGTCTTAATGGAATGTAAATTGAGACTAAATACCTTATAAAGACCCTATACTTAGATTAAAGATTAATCAATGAAATAATTATGTGTGAAAAATATAAATACACTCAATATGATTGTGTATTCATTGTAAATCATTCAGAGTACATTCACACATATTGTTGTAAAAACAAAACCAATGACTTGGATGTTTAACTCAATGAATGGAAATTGAGTTAAGATTACTCTTATCAAGTTCATATAAATGACACGAGAATTTATAAATGGAGTGATTATGTGTATCAAAAGTATATCCAAACAAATGTAAGTGGAAATTACTACATAAATAAATAAATAGTGTTTTTACACATAATCTTCCAGTAAAAATAATCAATAAAGAATGCGTAAAACCCAATGAGTGGAAATTAAAATTATAAATTCCATTACTAATTTGGTAACTTATGAAACATACACCCCATGAAATAAGTATTATACAATGAATATTTAAATACCCATTAATTAATGTATATTACACAATGAATACAATCTTGGGTAGTAAATACACCCCACAAAAGGAAATAGTGGTAAATATAGCTTGAATGCCACGGGAATAAAAAGTGAGATGAAAACCCCTTACCATGTACTTTTCCTTAGTAGAGGGTAGGTTAACATCCTATATAATGGTAAAATAATTGTTATTATATTATAATAGAACCACATACATAAATATGATATCATATATGATCTTCTAATATTGATTTTCTAATGATATTTTAGTAGTATAATTGTTAAGGGTGTTAATAGATTCAATTTTCTTTGTATGTTTTGTTACGTAAGTCATGTTTTTTATGGATATGATCTATTTTATTCATATCCATAATTATATTATGTTCTTAAATTTTTTTTAATCGTCAGATGAAAATTATTCTTTAATGGTTACGATGAGGAAGAAAATCTCATCACGTCATGGAGACGGAAAGCCGTACGTACGCACGAGTGACAATATCATTCTATTTGTGGTGAAATTGTATGTAATTGAATTTTATATTATATATACATAATAAATAACATGTTATATTTATTTTTTACATCAGTTATACTCATTATTATTCCCATCCAAATATTGATGTCTTGAAAAACAAACTACACCAAGATGTGGAGACGGTAAGCCGTACATACACATGTTTGGTGACTTTGTCATTTATAGGATGGATAGAATAATTAATATACTTGTAACATATTTATAATAACATCATAGTATGTAAAATTTACTGGAGTTATTATTTTGGTATGAAAACAATAATTAAAGTGGAAGTGGAAGAAGAAAAGAACTTTGAATGAGGTGATGAAATTATTAACTATTCTTCAGGTGATTTCTTTGGATTTGATCAAAAGAGCTCTTTAGATTGGCTTTATGATCAAAGTAAGGCCTATAGGTTCTTGTGAGGGTAGTTGGGAGGTTATTTTAGTAGGTTTTTTCTGATCCAAATGGATTTTGAGGTGTGATTTTTAGAGAAGATGAAGTAACCTTTTATAAGAGAGATGAGGGTCACTTTGGGAAAAGATTGAAATATTATTTTATTATAAAATCATTTTTAGTTTATAACGTCTCCAAATAGATATATTTCGAGGCTTAGGAGGGTATGGGTCACAATCCTTTCAACCTATTGGTTTTAGATAAGTTTACGTTACCATATTAACCTTATCTTTTGTATTTAATTCTTAGTTAAATAGTTTAACTTTTACCATGTCTTCTTGTAGTTTTATAATACATGGTTAAAAAACTTACTATAAAATACCAAGTGAAAATCAAGTGGTTTTTTAATGACATATCTATAATTATATATGTCCTTTGGATTAACCTTATATTTTAGGAATATTATATCATTTAATAATATATCATTTGTTTTAAATACCTATTTATGTCAATTTTTACACTATTTAGTATTTGGTTTTTTTGAAAGTCATGAAAACTTGATTAATCTGAAAAAAATATAAAATATACCCTAACATGTCATAATAACCTAGAAAATTCGTGGAATGCATCGAAAGTCTCAATTTACATTTATTTTGATATTTATAATATCAATTATTTTAATCTTATATAAATAAAGTAATTACTACATTTTCATTGTGTCACAAATAAATTTAATTATTTAATGTCTAAAAATTATAAATAAAATATCATGATGTATAAAATGGTTTTATCTTTGTAATGAATATTTATAGTTGAATTTATCTTATGTAGAACCCTATATTAAAAATGGTTTAGTTATTGAACTTTTAATTTAACACTTTTAACTTTTATTTAAATAAAATAAGAATAAATGTCCTAATCTAATCCAAGTAGATCAAAAGGATCATATATTATTCTTAAGTTTGATTTTGGTCAAAATACACTTATCCAATATAATTAGAAAAAACATTAGGGTAACTATAAAATCACGTTTTCCTTTAATTTCCCTATTTACATTTAACCATGGTAAATTAAATTCAAAGGTTTTTATTCACAAAAAAGTATTTTCATTCTATTGAACCAAATTTTACTTACTTATTTCAACTATGTCTCTTGTAATTTTTAAATTCAATTCACATAAGATGTAAAATTATGTTTTATGCAAATTTGCAAATATTCCTAAAAGATGAGTAAAAGACAGTAAATAGTTTAATAAACTTATATATATAATCTTATTATAAGATGACTTCAATGAATTAAATTAGACTAATATACATATAATTTATCAATTTTGACTTTAAAATAAATTTAAATTAAAAACTATTATTTAAATAAAAATTCGACTTTAAACAACAACGCAGTGTTTTTAACTATTCATTAAAAATTGAATGTTTTTAGAAAAATACCAAAAACTCACCCAACTATAATTTTGATAATAAAAATTCAAAAATGATTTATATTTTACCAAATTCAAAACATAGATGTTGTATTAATTAATTTTTTAAAAAAAACCCTATTTTCAAAATCAGAAAATAGGTTTTTGAGAAGTGAAAACTGTCAAAAGATGGATATGTGTTTATATCTAATTTAAATGTAAAATTACATCCAGTTACCAATAGTGGATTAAATTATAGAAATATAATCTAGTTATACTTTAAAAACCTTCAAATGTATAATTTAACACTATAAATTATTTTGATTAAAAAAAATCAATTAAAATTTAGTATTTTTCACTGTTTATCAAAATATGAAAGTTATCAGAAAAGCACAAAAAATTTATCCAAACTAACTTTTTATGTCTCAATTCTAATGAAGAAGTTTATTGTTTCAAATTTAATATATATAAGTACCAAAAATTATATTTAAAAGGGTTTCCATTAAAACACGGTAAAATTGCATTGAAAAAAAATACTTATTTTATCTGAAAATTGAATTTGTTCTTATATTATGTCTATGAAACACATAATGTGGATGTTAAAATTATATGGAGTATATAAACTTCAAAATTCATTTAATACTATTTATATCTATTTTTTGGACGGCTAGTTTGGTAAGTCATGGTGCGCTCGAACTTAGTGTTGTGTATAACAAAAGCAATTGAATTACTTTAAAGAAAATAACTTACTATGAAATCTTGGGTTGTTACATTTTCCCCAATTTTGGAAATTGAATCCTCATAATTTTAAAATTGGGCTTGGGAACTTCATTGAAAGACCCACATTAGAAAAAGAGTCAGAAAAACAATCAGTTTAAAAGGAAGGAAAGTACAAAGGTCACCCAAGATAACCCATACTAGGATTCAATGTAGGAAAACATGGATATAGAAGATAAACTAAGTGTCATGTTTTGATGTAGAGTGATATAAAACATGATCATGAGAAAGTTAATAAAAGAGAAAACCAAAAACATGTGATGGGTTAAACGGTCATTAGTTTCGCAGTAGGAAAAGTAAACAGACAACATTTTTTGTTTTAAGTTCCCTTTCATAAAGTTGAGGAATTTATTTATGAGATTGAATAAGAATTTAAAGAGATATACTTACATTTAAAATATATTTTCATCCTTTAATAAATTTCTACCACTAACTCATCTTTTCTCCATACGATGAGTATTCAAGAACACTTAGTCACACATGAAGTGCTAGAATCAACTTCTAGAGAATCACATTATCCACAAAGGATGAACTATACATTTTACTTGTCTATAGAGATTAAACAAAAACAAATGGCTAGTACAAGATCAGATGATCCCCAAAATGGATAATATTTTATCAAAATAAATACTAATCTTAATTTACAAAATTAAACAAAAAAACCCAAAGTTTAATAAAGACCATTCAATATACAACTATCCTTAAAATCCTTCTATATAATCCAAACTAACATTGAATCCCAAAACTAAAAAGAATTTAATCACATAGTATTTCATATTAAATATTAACATTTATCCCCAAATAACATCAACTACTCTTAAAGTCTCATACAAAAGTGGTATTAACCAAATCCCATATTCCTTCGGAAAGATTAATCATTTCCATTAATAACCTAAATCTCTATAAAACAATATTGATTCTTCCAAAATTAAATAAATCCACCATTACTCCTCAAATGAAATCCCATATAATTATATTTTCTTTAGGTATATATTTTTCTTAGTAGAGCGAACTTCTTCCAAAATAACATTTATCATGTAATCTCCAAATCATTATCCTATACTAAGGATATCCATTTGATAAAACATATGTTCCAAAATAAAATTATTATTGGTCAATAAAATAATTTAACTAAAAATAATTATTCACACTAACCAGGGACTTCACGAAGTCCAATTGTAGGTGATAAATCCCAGTCACACTTTGGTTGTGGGTTTTATTAACACAGCTTTGTCCAACGTGACGGGTTGTCACACGGTTTGCGTGTTGTCCTTTTTCAAAAAATATATTTTATAACATTCCCAAAATGAGATAAATTCCTATAAAACCATAACATAATATAACCTGAAATGTTATCTCATACCTCTCATTTTAATCCTAAAAATTATTAACTTATAATTTCCTCAAATTAGAGGATCATATAAACCAAAATGGTTCTTTATAACTATATCCACAGAAGAAAAGATAATTCTTCCTCAAATAGAATTTTCACAAAAAAACTACAGGATTACACATACAATAGAAAAGTCTTCCAAAGTAATACTATGAAAAAAGTACATTAATACTTTTAAAAATTTATCCATCCATTTATTTCCACATAGGTTCTTCATTAACCTAGGAGTTTTCCTATAGAATAGGGAATTGACTCGGGTAATGCCCATGTCCCCTATATTTACAGAAAATGAATGTAAATGGATTCTTAGAATCACTTTAATTTTATTCTATATCACTATTCAATTTTCCTTATCAATTATTTACTTTATTTCCTTCTTTACCACACATAAATCATCACATTGTTCCATTGAGACACTTCCCTGGGTGTCTCCTTCTACATTTCTGGCAAGATGGAAGTTGAGCTTTCTTTTCTCCACAATCTCCACTGCTAGAGCTCTTATCATTCTCTGCATTTCTCTTCATTGTTGAGTTTGGGAGTTTGTTAATGTATATATTTTTTATCATATTTTTGGAAACTTTATTTTCCATGGACATGATATCTTTTACGCCTATCAAATTTCCATTTAGTTTCTCATTTATACCATCGTTCCCACCTTTTACATCATGTTCAATGTTACTATGACTTACTTGGAATCCATCCATTGACTAAAACAAGAAAGCATTGTCTGAGTAACAATAGTCATAAATTCATTTAGAGAATATCATGACACTTTATTTTGATTCTAAAACACCTCAGGATTAACCAAGGTTATTTATTGTTATCTTTTATTAAAATCCTTCAAATAAGTTTGTAAATTAAATGTGGATTATCTTAATAACATCCCTTGGGAGTGTCGTAACCAAGAGTGAAGCAAGGCCCATTGTCAAGCCCCAGTTTTCGTTTGAGTCTAGCTTAAAGTGATGTTTTTAGGTTTTACACCTACGTACATCTATGCCTGAGCGACCTCTACCAGCTCGTATCCAAACATGTATGTATTTCTTAAAAAACCCACATAATATTTACATTACCAATAATATTGTATGTTCTTATATACTAATCCTCAAATTCTATCTTAGTGTAGTGTTTTATAATCATAGATTTTCTAAATCTAGCTTCCAAGGTTTGTACTTAACTTCCATTGATACCAACTATAATGCTTCATCCCTAGTTACCCAGAGTCAGTGCATTATTACATAACATTGGCATGATCAAAAGAGATTATGTCTTGAAAGACTGGTTATTTTAGTATCCTTGGAAGTAATAGATACATACATAAGTTATACATTACATCATGAAATAATGAAAAAACAACATTGTGTCCCCGTTGAACACACTCATATCCTTTGGCTTATCCCTGTAGGTTATTCATAATATACTTCTTCACATCGTAGGAAAAAGAAGACATAAAAAATGGGTGAGCTTAGATTCCCATTAGGGAAAACAATATAGAGGAAACTATCATAAATAAGCATAAAAATTTAAAGCAATGTATAATACTAAAACAAAATCATTTTAAACATAAATTTCTGCATAATATGGAAAAGTTAAATCAAATAACGTCATTTAATTATTCACAAGGATATTCTACTAGTAAAATAATCAAATGTAATATCAATAACTAATTTCATAATGATGTAATGCATAATACCAGACAACATAACCACATAGTCAAGGCCCCATGCCAAGACTACACTTTTTTTTCAAGGCCTTGTGCCAAGACACTAGATTGTCTCATGAGCCCTACTGATGCATCGAAGGGCTATAGCGGGTCTCTCAAATAGCTTACTAATTAAAATACATTCCTCATATGAAAATGGAGAAACATAATCTAATTATTTGTATTAAAACTAAAATACAAAATGTCCATACTTTAACCACAGACCATGAATGGTATAAAAATAGCACATCCACACTCAAACCTAAATAATTCCATACAATATGGAATATTTTATTATAATAAATCAACCTAAATCAAGAATAAAATATATTGAAGGATATTGACATAGATTAAAATAATTATTAAAACTATTTGAGAGAAATATCCCGTTTTTCTTGAAAACATTTTTAAAGTCACACTATTTATCAAAGATGACTTTTAAAAGAGATTTTGGAATCAATGTTTTCCATACCAATTTGAAAATATTGAAAGGAATTTTAACTTTAAAACATTAATGTCCATATAAATAAATCTTTAAAAACATTTTTAAAACATGGACATTAATGATAAATATTTAGAAGAATAAATCTTTAAAAAATTTAAAATGAAATTTTAGTTAAAGAGTTCATGACCAAATGAGTGATTATTGATTGAAAATAATTGAGGGGTAAAATTAATGAAAACATTATAATATCATGAGAATAAATGGATTCATGATATAACATGTCAAAGGACAATATATACACCATATAATTGTGAATTGGCGCATAACAACAAAGAAGTCTCAATTGAATGTAAATTGAGACGAAATCTTTTACAAAGACCTTATCCATAGATTAAGTATTAATCAATGACATAATTATGTGGAAAAAATATAAAAATGCTAAATATGATTGGATATTCAGTGTAAATCAATCATAGGACATTCACACATATTATTTTAAAAACAAAACTAAGGACTTGGATGTTTATCTAAATAAATGGAAATTGAGTTAAGATTACCCTTATCAAGATCATATCAATGACTTAGAAATTTATAAATGGAGTTATTATGTGTATCAAAAGTATATCCTCACAAATGAAATTGGAAATTACTACATAAATAAATAAATAGTGATTTCACATATAATCTTGAAGTAAAAATAATCAATAAATTATGCGTAAAACCCAATGAGTGGAAATTGAAATTAAAAATTCCACTACTAATTTGGTAACTTACAAATCATAGACCCCAAAAAAGAAGGATCATACAATGAAGATGTTAATATCTATAAATTAATGTATATTACACAATGAATACAATCATGGGTAGTACATACACCACACAAATGGAAAAAGCGCAAAATATAGCATGAATCTCACGGGAATAAAAAGTGAGATGAAAAACCCTTACCATGGACATTTTATTAGTAGAGTGTAGGTTAAACTCTTGTATAATGGTGAAATAATTGTTATTAAATTATAAAATAACCACATACATAAATATGATATCATATATGATCTTATAATATTGATTTGTTAATGATATTTCTGTAGTATCATTGTTTTGGGTGTTAAAAGATTCATTTTCCTTTATATATTTTGTTAGGTAAGTCGTGTTTTTTTGGAAAGAATGTATTTAATTCATATCCATAATGATATTAAGTTATTGAACATTATTTTTAATCATAAAATGAAAATTATTCATGAATGGTTACGATGGGGAAGAAAATCTCATCACGTCATGGAGACGGTAAGCCATACGTACGCATGAGCGACAATATCATTCTATTAGTGGTGAAATGAGATGTAATTCGATGTTATATTTTATATAAATAATAATTAACATGTTATATTTGTTATTCATATTAGTTATACTCATTATTATTCCAATACAAATAATGAATTGTCGAATAACAAACTACACCATGACGTGGAGATGGTAAGCCGTTCGCAGGCACGTATGGTGACTTTTCCATTCATTGGATGGATAGAATAATGAATATGTTTATACCAAACATATAATAACATCACGGTACGTAGAAGGTACTGTAGTTATTATTTTGGTATAGAGACAATTATGAAAGAGGAAGTGGAAGAAGAAAATAAATTTTAAAGAGGTGATGAAATTATTACCTCTTCTCTGGGTTCTTTCTTTTGATTTGATCAAAAAGACTCTTTAGATTGAATTTAAAATCAATGTAAGGCCTCTAGGTTCATCTGAGGGTTGTTGGGAGGATATTTGAGTAGGGTTTGGCCAAGAAAAATTTCTTTGGGGGTGTCATTTTGAGAGAAGGGGAAGTACCTGTTTATAAGAGAGGTGATGGTCACTTTTAGAAAAGTTTGAAATATTATTTTATTATAAAATAATTATCGGATTTTAATGGCTCCAAATATATATTTTTAGGATAAGGTGGGAAAGGGTAGAAACCCACTCAACAAATAGGTGTTATACAAGTTTATATCAACATATTAACCTTATCTTTTATATTTAATTCTTAGTTAAATAGTATAACTTTTATCATGTATTCTTGTATTTTTATACAACATGGTTAATAAACATAATATAAAATTATAAGAGAACCTCAAGTGGTTCATTAATTTCATATATATCGTTATATATTTCCTTTGGCCGAATGTTATATTTTTAGGAATATTATATAATTTAATAATATAGTATTTGTTTTAAATACTCATTTATGTCAATTTTGACACTATTTAGTATTTGTTTTTTTGTGAAAGTCAAAAAACTTTATTACTTCTAAAAAATACATTACATCAACCAAAACATTTAATATTAACCTATAAAATTTGTGGAATGCATCAAAAGTCTCAATTTACATTTCTTTTGATATTTATAATATCAATTATTTTTATCTTTCATTAATAAGGCAATTACAACATCCCCATTGTGTCATAAATATAATTAATTATATATTGTCTAAAAATTATAAATAAAATACAATGATGTAGGAAATCCTTTTATATTTTTAATTAATTTTTATACCCCAATTTATCTTATGTATTACCCTATATTACAAATGGTTTAGTTATTAATCTTTGAATTTACCACTTTTAACTCTTATTTAGATAAAATAATAATAATTTTCATAATCTAATCCAAGTGGATCAAAAGGATCATATTTTTTCATAAGGTTTATTTCGGTATAAATTCACTTATTCAATATAATTAGGACATGTGTTAGGGTAATTATAATATTTTTTTAGCTTTAATTACGCTATATATTTTTAACCCTGGTAAATAATATTCAAGTTACTATTCACCAAAAATTATTTACATCCTATTGAACCACATTTTACTTACTGATGTAAACCATGTATTTTAGTTTTTTGAAATTCTATTCACAAAAGCAAAACAAATATGTTTTATGAAAATTTGCAAATGTGTCTAAAAGGTGAGTAAAAGGCGGTAAAAAGTTCAATAAAATTTTATTTATCTAATATTTTTATAAAATGACTTCAATGAATTAAATTGGAATAATATAGGTATTATGTATCTATTTTTACATTAAAATTTAAATTAAAAATAATTATTTAAATAAAAAGTCAGCTTTAAATAATAACGCAATGTTTTTTACTATTCATTAAAAAATGAATGTTTTTAGAAAAATACCAAAAATTCACTCAAATATAATCGTGATATTCCAAATTCAAAAATGATTTCTATTTTACCAAATTTAAATCATAGAAGTTATATTAATTAATTTTAAAAAAATTGTTGTCAAAACGAGAAAGCGGGTTTTTGAGAAGTAAAAACTATCAAAAGATTGATATTTGTTTATGTCCAATTTAAATGTAAAATTAATTCAAATGACCAAGAGTTGGTTAAATGATAAAAATTTAATTTAATTATACTTCTAAACCATTTAAATGTATAATTTAACACTATAAATTATTTTGATTAAAAAATTCGTTTTTAATTAAAATTTAGTATTTTTTACTATTCATCAAAATATGAAAGTTGTTAGAAAGGCACTGAAAATTTATCCAAACTAAATTATTTTGCATCTCTTATAAAGAAGATGTTTATTTTGTCAAATTTAATTCATAAAAGTGTCAAATATTGTATTTAAAAAGGGTTCACCATTAAAAGGCGGTAAAATTGCATTTTTTTGAAAAATATTTATTTTATCTAAAAAATTGAATTTGTTGTTATATTATGTCTAAGAAATAGATAATATGGATTCTAATATATATAAAGTATATAAAATTAAAAATGCAGTTTATATTATCCATAAACATTTAATGAATGGCTAGTTTGGTAAGTTGTGGTGCGCTCGAACTCGGTTTTGTGTGTAGCGCAAGCTACTGAATTACTTTAATGAAAATAAAATACTATAAAATATTGGGGTGTTACATGGGATGTATGATGTTTTGATGATAATGGGTTGGGATGAATAGGTTTTTCATATAAGTTTTGCTAAATATAGAAGGATGTATGGTTATATGGATGGAGGTGTCTGGGATAACATTGGGATTGAGAGATTCAACAAAATCTAGGCTTACCCATTAATCATATAATGAAATATAGGAACATTTTGGATATTGTATATTTTTTAAATGAGATGGATGTTTAGGTATCCGGTTTGTTAATTTATTTCCCCAACGCTTGAAGCATCATGTTTTTCTTGGTTAAACATATTTTATTATATCTTTGTATAAGTCATACTATACTTGGAATCATGGAATGATAATTTATATTTTAACCTATTGGATTGGAATTTTAATGGAATGATAAAAGATGATATATAGTGAGGATCCTTAGAAGAGTTTTGAATATTTCTAGAGGGATGATAATTTTGTTGTTAATTCATATAATTGTGAAATACGTAATTAATATAAACAAATTAAAGTATCTTGAAATTTTTTGTGTGCTTATAGGATATTTAGTCCATAGTTTTGGTAGCTGGGTGTTAGAGAGATAAAAACATAGCCGATTTTAAGGTTATTTTTATGCCTATAGTGCAATTTTGATCTAAATTTATATTCCTATATTATGTGATTTTATAGGCTACCCCTCCCATGTCAGTAGGGAGACTAACACTAGTAGACTCATTAATGTTTTCCCCATTATCCTGGATAACGATGAACATATGACCAACTACCCTATTTTTTTATCACTCTCTCCTCATTGAAGTATTATATTCTAGTATACCAAGTGGTTCCCATTAATATATATAGTTGGACTTAATGGTTTATGGTTATTTCACACCCATGTATCTCTGGATAGAGCATCCTAAGGATTTTTATATGTATATTGTGTATGGGATGTGATGTATTGTGTTATAACACACAACATATAGAATGACCCAAAGTTTTATTAATGCAAATCCCTCCAAAAAATTATGCCCTATAGTATAATCACATTAGGAAGAACAATGAAATATCATGATTCTAAATACTATGTGGCCATTAAACATAAGTTTGTCACTTTTGTGTTTGGAATTTTGAAAATCTAACATACACGGTTGCAATCAGTAAGTTATTTGGAGTTCAATAAGAAAAACTATTTTTTTGGTGAATAGTAACCTACCCATATGAATAGTGATATACCCTAATGGATAGTGTTGGTCGGAGTAGATCACTCAAGTGGGGGGTGAATTGAGTATCTATAAAAATATATGATAAAAATAGGTTCATTAAAATAACATCCCCTATTAAACTAAAATCAAAGTAAGTTTTTAGTGGATTTATAAAAGTCATGAAAGTTAAATTAGTTTCTTAGAAGATTGATTAGTTCTCAATTTTACCAATCTAAGATTAGAAAAACTTTTGAAGCTAATCTACTGAATCAAAACAAATAAAAACACTTGTTAAACGAACAATCAAAGTTCAGTTTATCTTAATCTGAGAAATACATAATAGATAAAAAATATAAGACAAACAACACATCACTTAAAACAAGAGGTCCAGTCTCAAGTTGAGACTTAGTCCTCTTCACTTAGTGATCACCTGCCACCAAGTAGTTTATATTAATAAACTTTTGATCCACACCCTAGATCGGGGTTCATAATAGCACTAGGGTTGTCCAGGTCACACTTGACCTCTACCATAGTTATTCACGGGAAAAACTAATAAACATATCACACAAGATCTATTCCACAGTTATACGTGGGATACACGAGTAAAAAGGGATTAAGAGTGAGGATATTTTGGTATCCTCCTATTATGCTCAGGAGACAGTGTGCGTGATACAAACATATACAAACACTGCCCAAATAGTAAACACGTGATCACAACAGAGTTAAAAATAAGAAAAG
The DNA here is from genome assembly GCA_963277665.1 of Viscum album. NCBI lineage: Eukaryota > Viridiplantae > Streptophyta > Magnoliopsida > Santalales > Viscaceae > Viscum > Viscum album. The sequence continues at coordinate 1,421,847,003 of OY728156.1, read as the reverse complement.
AGTTTAGAAATCTCTATGTGTTGTGTAGTAAGGCTATGGAATCAATGGATGTAGTGAAAATGATATTTGAGTCCTCTTCTGGAGGTTGGCTCCGAAATAGATTATTGTAGTCTCTGTAATCCAGCTTCCTGGTGTGTGAAGGTTCAGCTCTTCGATGTTAGGGTGTTCAGCGAGCTTCAGCAGGATGCAACTTGTAATATTAAACATATTGTATACTCCAGATTCAATTTCTTCTATTTGAAATATCATTCATATTCACATAGCCAGCCTTTTTCTTTTTCTAGAAGGTTCAACAACTCTCTTTTTAGGATTAGTTTGTAATCGTTTTATACTTCAAGGTCCTGAAGGCATGAAGATCTCCTCACATTCATGTAACTCGTACTGTCTACATATATTCCTATAGACAAAATTAAATAATATCGTAAACATTAATTTGTCTAAATATAACTATTAGAAATAAATTTGAATTAATAAAAGTGAAATAGTTATTTATGACTATCGGTGAGTCATTTGCATCGGTCTGTCTTCTTTGGTCTGTTAGCATCGGTGTGTCATCTTCGGTGTGCCATCATCTTTGTGTCATCTACAGTGTGTCATCTTCGGTGTGTTGAACATCGGTATGTCGAAAATCAGTGTTTTGTACATCGGTGTGTCGAACATCGGTGTGTCGAACATTGATGTGTCGAACATCGGTGTGTCGAACATAAGTTCGTAGCCAGGAACTCTAAAAATCCTATGAAGAGTCTGTCTTACACATAACCTTACATGACTAAGTGACATCCAAAAATACATGTAAAAATACACTTGTAAACATATGTATTTATAAATATAAATTATTTCCTTATTAAAGTATATTGTTCAATATGATATAATTGATTTACTTAGAGATATTAAATGGAATGAAAGAGTAGAATCTATAGTTAGACATTATTTGCGATTATGAAAACAACTATATCATAGAGGGTCCACAAATCTCCCCCTTTTTGATAAACACAAATTAAGGCATACATGTAAATATAAGGAATAATAATAATTGGACTTAGCCTAATCATCTCTAAATTTGATTATTCAATAAAACTAATTCCTTCCCTTGTATGAGTTTTTTTAAACAAATCTCCCCCTCAATAAAGGTATTATGTTGTTTCCAGAATTTCTCCCCCTTTAATTTACAATGTATACCTTATTCTTTTTCTCCCCCTTTTGGGATTAGTAAAAAAAAGAGAAGTAGAAAATAAGAAGAGAAATATCATAAAATAAAGACACCATAAATATTTCCATTAAGATGAAAAAAAGTAAAAGAAAAACAAAAAGAAAAAATCCCTATCAAAGATATAATCCATCACTAAGGGTTTGGATTTTGAGTGGAATTTTCTTTATCTGAATTCTGTCATGACCCGCCTTCACCAAAAGGAGGGAAGGGTCAGCAGGTTGCCAGGCCCTTCCTTCTTTGAGTTGAAGGAGAGATAATGACCCCCGAAACCCGCCTTCAATAGGTCCCGGAGTGGCGACTAGCACCAAGGGTATAGGAAGTTCTCACAAATGGAAGGCATTACCCTTTTTATTTTATAGGATCGAAAGATAAGGAGGAGAAAACCCAACAACACCAAGATAGAAAGAAAAGTAAAGCCAAAAGTAAACCATTCCCACATGTATGTTTAAACAGTTTACAACAAAGTACAAGTACAAAAGAAAAAGAAGCTCTCAAGTACAATACCAAAAGAAAACAAAGGTACGACAACAGCGACAACTCCAACTGTCCGACTAATAGGGTCCCGCGCAGCCCTGGTAGTCCTCCTGGAAACCTGAAAGTAAACGTAGGGTGAGCATACAAGTACACTCAGTAGGGAAAACCAAGACTCTCGTGCACAAGTGGGGGAACGTACTAAAGTCCCGTGAGAAAGAGTAAACCAAACACCTAACAAGGCAACTATCCATCCCAAGCCTCACCAAGGTTCGCTCCCCAAATAACGCAAGTCAAGTAATATATATATAAGAGCACATCGATGTTTGGGTACCCCGCGCCACTTTCCCACTGGTTATTGAGACATCCTACGCATCAGACCAATCCCGCCATTCTCACCGCAGTCCCACTGCCACACCCGCCCGCACACTCCTAGGCCACAACCACACGCAGTCCCACTGCCAAATCCCGCCCGCACACACCTGGGCCACAACCACACGCAGTCCCACTGCCAAATCCCGCCCGCACACACCTGGGCCTCAACTGTCACAAGTAACCATGCCTGCAAACACCTAGGCCAGAACAACCACCGCTACGCCCGAAGACACCTGGGCTAAAGGATCCACTGCCACGCCCGAAAAACACCTGGGCCTCATCCCGAAGACACTTGGGAAACCACCTGCCGCACACACCTGGCCAACCACCACAACACCCTGCCCGATGGTTCTTGGGCTAATAATGGACTTCAGGCCATCACAGCCTGCCCGAAGGTACTTGGGCTATCCGGGAAAGGGAGCAGAAAAGGAGCTAATAACCAGCCACTAAGTATAGTGTTGGGAAAAACACCCTTCCCCCATAAATGGGGGTGTTCGGCACTAAGTGCTCAACTTGGGTGGGGCGCGAATAAGAAACACAAAGCTACAAGTATAGATATAGGTAACAAACACTCACCCAAAACTTAGGTTTTCCTAGCCAACCTACAGGACACAATACCACAACGCCCGAGTCACAATTCGCGACCCTTGCCCACAAAACCATTTGTCCCATTCTTGTTTCACGTTCAGTCAAATGTTCAATTAATTTTAAGCACTACTGGGCAACTACCATAAGCATAACCAAGGAAAACGTCAAGCATAGATCAACCAAAACACTCACACCTGGTTCTGTCAACAGAGGATCTCTCCCCAGTTTGTGATAAAAACCCACAACCACTGAAACCATGCCAACAGGAGATCCCATCCCCCAAATTCACACAGCCACCGAGAGTATAAAAAGAACGGGGGATCCCATCCCCTCCCACATTTCCAGCAAACGGCCCGAAGGGAAAACAACCAACAACCACTACCAACACGAGTCAGGGATTTTCAGATTTAAACGACTTAACACACTCCATGATTTCAAAATTCCATGTGTTCTATCCGTTAGTTATCACGAAAGGGTTGATCCTGGTGCTTTCAATTATTCAGCCGGGTATACGTGATTAACCAATTTCACAGCAGGAGTTCACAATTTCAGCAACCCATTTAAAACATCACGAGGGGATTCAAGTGCACACACACGACCACCAACGGCCTCAATTTTCAGAAAACATAGACCAGTACAACAAAAGGGATGATCACTAGATAAAGCATAAACAACGATCACAACCCCTCCCCTTCTTTCTTTAGAACTTCGTTTAGTATCTCCATTAGGGTTTGGTTCAACCAATTTCATAGGAACAAAAGTAACGCCCACCCCGCATGATACACAAAAGTGAGAGACGAGAGAAATTCCCTACCTGTTGATGGATGATCGACGTTTGGACCGGGGGCGCGGAACTTTACGGATAACGACGCGGCGGTCCCGATGCACCAGAAGAGTCACGATCGAAGAAGGGGGAAAACCACGGCCTAACCCTTAATTATAAGGGCTGGGGACGGTTGAGATGAAAACACAAAACCACGGAATACGAGGGAATCGTGGGTTGACCACGTGGCTTGACTCATCATTAATGGCGCTGGGTGGTTTTAACTGACCCATGAATTAATGAAGCATTTAATTAAGACCTTTGCGCGCGTTTCGGATTTCCAAGATATTTTTAGCAAGGAAGAATAGGGTTTAAAACCCTATTTGCGAAAAAGGGACATTACTGGAACAACTTGGCAGGGCCGGTCTCACCGATCGGTGTCACCGATCGGTCTCAATGATCCAAAGGAGGAGGAGAAGGTTTGGGAGTGGCAGAGGATAGAGGTGGTTTGAAGATAACACCAGTCAGGATAACACATGTAGGAACATTTTCTGCAATGCTATGCCTCTTTCTGACAACACATGATAGGGAGTGTACTCTGTAATGACCAGTCGAATCTGGGAAAGAGCCTGAGAGACAGTCATTGGAGTAGGGGGCCGAGAGGCAGTACCAATGGAAGTTGTAGGAGGGATCCTAATGGCTTCAGCCTGGACATGTAGGTACGACATAAGGAGACTGATTAAATTTAAATTATTTCAACTCCATATTGCATAACTTTCTAAAATTCACCCTTAAATTACATGAATTTATTCAGTAAAGGGGTAAAATCCTTCAATTGAGTAACTTTCTTCTTAAAGGCTTCAGGGACAGAAGATATTTTGAGATTTTCTACTAGAAACATGAAGTTATTTATGAGGTCATGCATGGTATAAATCTTAGTAAAGTACTCATCCACCTTTTATCAAATATCTTTCTAAACAATAGAGGCATCATTGGTGCACTACCTAACCATATTATACACAAGGTATATATTTTGATACACCTTTTCAAGAGTTTCTTTATCTAAAACAATCTGAAGACATTTGAGTTACTCTCTCATCACATCATTGTGAGACTCAAAATCAGTAACATCACCTTTCACACTTCTAGAACTGGATGGGATATTAAACATTTTTCCCAGCCCCACATTCTACTTCTTTAGATCCACACTAACTATATGAGTCACCAAGTTCCTAAGAACTTTTATAACACCACTGAAGTAGGTGTTAATGCCAGTGGTTAGAGAATTTAACTCATTTCTCATCTTTATTACTTTTTATCTCAGCAATGTATTGTGCCAAATAATGGTTTATGCTCTGGTAATGAGATTTCGTTGAATCTTCTGGATCATTATTTTTGCAATCTTCACTACATCAGCATCCAAAATACCTATTGAAGTGGATGCTTCACATATGAATCTAACTGAGTCTATCACTGAATCACATATATCATTTTTGAACTATTCCAAATAAGCCTTAGTGACATAGTCACTGGGCACGGTCTGTGCTACTAGCTCTATAACTGTAGGTGCAACTGGTGGAACATGTGCTACAGGTTCTGGTTTATCTTGGACTTGTGGAAAAAGAGGAGGGGGCACCCTCTTCTCTTCTGAGTCATACTCCAAACCAGAAACAATGTATCCTGGATCATCATTCCACTCTCTAGTACATGACAATATCTTAGCTCAACAATATCAATCCTGATCCATCTTCCCTAAGGCTCAGGAACAATATCATCTTTAACCACTTCTTCATCTAGCCCTATAGACATAACAACATCTCTAGGTATAGGAACCAACTGAACTTCAGGTTCTGCATGATCTCCAACAACTTCATCTTCTCTAGGAATTTACTCAATTTGAGGCACTTGATCCTCAACTTCTTCCTCAGGGACACCATCCATATACTCATTCAATTGATGAATGATTTCATGATTTTCATCATTAGGATGGGATGATCTGTCCTCCTGACCCGCATCTCTATGATCAACATCTTCTTGTTCAACATGATCAACACCATCACCAGCTCATTGTACAGATTCCTCACTGGATCTATCCACAACTTGTTGTCCCACTTTTGAAGAACCACTTACATGCTCATCATTTCCTCCCTCTTCTTTATCATCATCATCATCATCAGAATCCTAATTTAATTTGCTTACATATCCATCAACTCCAGTAACCTCGGTCTTTTCCTCATCCTCGTCACCTAAAAAGGATTCTCTTGAGGGTATGATTAAAGGGGGACTAGACGGTCCATAAGACATGTCCTTGGGATTTTCAGCAATGTCAGGATCAATCCTATCATCAAAAGGAGATCCTTCTTCCCTTGGAACTTCAGGCTCATCTTCCTCATCAGAATAAATAGGTTATTATCCAGGTTTTAGACTTGGATCAACATGATCCATTATTCTGGTAGGATGGTCAATTGGATTGAAATCCTCATACAGTCTTTCCTCATCACCTACCCAACATTTCTTCCATGGGTTCCAGAATATCTTTATCATTTTACAAATATCTTTTTGAATACAGTAACAACTACATTTATTTATCAATTCATCTCCATCTTCCACACAACCTAACCATCTTAACATGGAAGAGATCATCCTCGGATAGTATAAAAATGTTGCCTTTATGGACAACTTTATCAAATTAGAGACATGCACCATTAGATACCTACACAGTTTTACTTTTATCCCATATTTCAATAGATATATCGGGAATCTATCCTGATACTTCACAGGAGAGAAATATCGCTTTTTTTGGCCAGATTTTATGTTGTATAAACTTAAACAATAATTTTATTTCTCCTCCAAAATCACTTGAAATAGTCCTCCTAGATTCTCCATTTCAAGTTTTCTCTTTCAAATCATGTTCATAAGAGAAAAAATCAGAGGAAGGTGGAATATTACCTGGATAATCAGCATATACACCTTCGTGAGGAATCTCCAACCACTCAACCCACTCCCTAGATGTAAAATCTACATAATTCCCTTTAAAACTAACTTTATTCTTGTTTCCCCAGCTTCACCAAGATATATCTTCAAATGTTGATACAACTAATGCACTAGTTGTGGATAATAAGGTCTTTCACTATTAGTAAACCAGCTCATCCACCCTTGAGATTCCAGTACTTTTAATAAAAATGACTTTCTTGACAGAAGCCACTCAACAGACACTTCTTTTTTAGCTGTAACCACTCATTTTCTAAGATCGGTTTTGTAGTCCCACTAGACTCAACTTTGTGACGGTAATCTGAAGGTGATTTTCTTGGCTCTTCCATAGCGTTCTTGGTCCTTTCCATGTTGAGGATTCAGATTCCAAAAGAGTTGAGGATGAGTGTCGAGAGGTAGAGTGACAAATAGTAGAAAGATTTACGGCATTGGGAAGGTAAAAGGTCTAGATGGATTGGACTTAGTATATCATTTTTGTATTGTAAATAGTAAATTATAAAATTTAAATTCAGAAAAAGTTATACAAAACAACGTTGTTTTATTTCAAAAAAATAGAATTAAAAAAGAGTACTTAAAAACATCAGTGTCAATGAATCGATTTCAGGGATTGGTTTAAATAAATCGGTTTCAAGAGATCAGTTTCAGGAGATCAGATTTAGGAGACCGGTTTCAAAATATTGGTTTTAAGAGATCAGTTTTAGGAGATCAGTTTCAGGAGATCAGTTTCAGGAGAAAAGTTTTAGGAGACCAATTTCAGAAGATCTTAGAGATTTATCATTCCTAGTTCATGTATGATGTAGTTCATTTTCTCAGATTTTAGGGGTTTAGTGAATATATCAGCAAGATGCTATTTTGTCCTAATAAATTCATGATTTATATCACCTTTTTGATAATGATCTCTCAAAAATTGATGTCTTATATAAATATTCTTTGTTCTAGAATGAGAAATTGGATTCTTAGAAATGTTAATAGAACTTTTGTTGTCACGGTTTATGGGGATATGTCTGAATGGAAATACAGAGTCTAATAAGGTGTGTTTCACCGACAAAATTTGTGCACTACAACTTCCAGAAGCAATGTATTATACTTCTGCAGTTGATAATGCAACTGGTTTTTGCTTTTTTTACTACACCATGATATTAGTGACTTTCCCAAAAAGTGACATGTTCTAGAGGTACTCATTATATCTAACTTACATCCACCAAAATCAGCATATGAATAGCTAACTAAATCAAAAGGTTGTCCTTAAGGATATAACAATCCTAAATTATTTGTATACATAAGGTATTTGAAAATTCTTTTAACAGCATTTAATGTGGTTCTTTTGGGTTTTCCTGAAATCTCACACACATACACACACTGAATATAATATCTGCCCAACTTGTAATTAAGTACAAAAAACTCCCAATCATTCCTCAGTAAGCTATCTGATCAACTGATTTTCCATTTTCATCAAGATCTAACTTACATGTAGAAATCATAAGAGTTTCACTACTCTTAATGTTATCAAAGCCATATCTTTCCAAAATATATTTTGTGTACTTACATTGATTTAAAATAATACCTTCTTTATTTTAAAATATTTGAAATCTAAAAAAATATTTAAGTTCACCCATTAAACTCATTTCAAACTCACTTTGCATTATGTTTAAAAAATCATTACATAATGAATTTTTAGAAGATCAAAAGATAATATCATCGACATATATTTGGGCTATTAAAACTTATTTTGAATTTATTTTTATAAATAAAGTAGGATATGTGAGTCCTTTGGTAAATATTTTATAAATAAGAACGTTACTCAAACTTTCATACCAATCTCTTAGAGCTTCTTTCAAAACATATAAAGATTTCTAAAATTTAAACACATGATTTGGAAAAAGTGGATTTGTAAAACCTGGGGGTTGTTCAACAAAAAAATCCTCAACTATATAATCATTTAAGAATGTACTTTTGACATCCATTTGATAATGATTAAAATCCAAGTGGGTTGTATAGGCTAGTAAGATCATAATTGCTTCAAGTCTTGCTACTGGTGCAAAGGTCTCTTCATAATCAATTCTATATTCATGATTATATCCTTGTGCAACTAGACTAGATTAATTTATAACTATATTTTTAGCTTCATATACATTATTTCTAAACTCACATTTGGTTCCTATGGTCAATGTATCATTTGGTCTTTCTACAAGTTTCCAAACTTTATTTCTTTCAAACTGATTAAGTTCTTGCATGTCCATTTCCAAAAATACAGCATTGATTGCATCATTGATATTTTTCGGTTCAATTTGTGACAAAAAAGTTTTATGATCAACTTATTTTCTCATGGAATATGTTGTTTGTGTTCCTCTATCTAAATATCTAACAATAGCATCTAAGGGACGATTCTTAAGGGTCCTGGTTGGTCTAGAGAAGGTAGTACTTGATATTTCAAGTTGGTCAGGTTGATCTGGTTCACTATGGTTAGGATCTGGAAAATTTCCAGAACTAGATGTTTTCACAAATTGTTTCATATGATGATTTGAGGTTTTATCATTAATGTCCAGATTGGACATATCCTCTTCAATATTTTCTAGTGAGGTCTTCGGAACATGTTGATCTGCTTCATCAAACATGATGTGTACAGATTCCTCCACACATTTGGTTTTCTTATTAAATACAATATAGGATTTTCTTGATGAAGAATATCCAATAAATATTCCTTCACCACTTTTAGATGGAAATTTCTCAAAATTATATTTAGTGTTTAGAATATAAACTTTACATCCAAATACGTTAAAATAAACTGGTTTGGGTTTCCTATTATTCCATAACTCCTAAGGAGTTTTCTTAAGGATGGTTCTGATTAAGACTATGTTTATTATGTAATAAGTTGTATTAATAACTTCTGCCTAATAAATGGGTAGATCATATTCATTAAGCATAGTCCAACAATTTCTTATAAGGTTATATTTCTTCTTTCTACCACACCATTCTGTTAAGGTATCCTAGGAGTAGAGAAGTTATGATTATAGCCATTTACTCAGAAAAAAGGTTCAAAATATTGATTTTCAAACTCACGGCCATGATCACTTCTTAAGGATCTAATATTAAAACCACTGAGATTTTCTAAAGACATATCATACTTGGTAAAATGTGGACAAGATTCACTTTTATGATATAGGAAAAAGGTCGAGGTGTACCTAGAGAAATCATCTATAAGAAAATAAATATAGTGCTTTTCATTGAGACTTGAAATTATAGATGGTCTAAACAAGTCCATGTGAACCAACTCGAGAGGATGAGAAGTAGTTACTTCTTTCTTTGGTTTGAAAGATATTTTATGTTTCTCTCCTTTTTGACAAGGATTATAGACCATATTGTTTGGAAACTCTAATTTGGTAAAGTCTCTAACAAGGCCTTTTCAAGTTAACTTTCTAAGAGAGTGTATGTTGCAATGTCCTAGTCTTCTATGCCAGACCCAAGACTCTTTGTGGAAGGCATTTAGACAAGAGACATTCTGTGAGGCTAGTATTTCTATATTTATAGCATATACATTATCATTTATAAAAGTAGTAAATACTAAATTATTCTTGGCATAAATAACATGGCATGCATTATTTTTAAATTTAACATTAAATCCATCATCACACAATTGAGATATACTGAGTATGTTATACTTTAATCCATCAACATACAATACTTTATAAATTGAAATAGAGTTAGAGTTACCAATCTGCCCTAGGCCGATGATTTTTTCTTTTACCATTGTCACCAAATGTGACATGTTCAACATCAATGTTGATAAGAATTTTAAATCTTGAATAGTCCCCTATCATATGTCTTGAACACCCACTGTCTAAGTACCACAACTTTTTACAAGAGATCTTTAGGCAGTTTACCTACAAAATAGTTTAACCAAGAAACAACTTTGGTACCCATATTTTCCTGGGTCCACATACATTATTAATATTAGCTTTAGGTACCCACAACTATCTTATGGGTTTCCTATATGCAGAATATAGAGTGTTTGAAAATTAAAATCTGTTTGTTCTGGAAGAATTAGATGTAGTAGAAAAATCTATGGAACTGGAACTTACGGTAAAATTATGGTTTTTTAAAAAGGTAGCAGTTTTTCCAGATTTGGTTGTAAAAAATTATTTGGATAAATTCCTTTGTCCAGGTTGATATCCTATACAAAAATTAAACTCAGGAACTATTTGTTTACCAAGAATTTGAGTAAGAGTATTTTTCCATTAGTAAAATTTTCTAAGTCTTTCTTTAATTGCAAATTATACATTTTTAACTCATTGTTCTCCTTGAGTAGTTGATCATTTTTCTCTTATTTAGTTATAAGTTCATAGTTAACAGTCACAATAAAAGTATGTTGTTTCTTCAAATATTTATACTTATTTTCAACTGATTACATGTTTCTTATATAATATTATAATATTCGAATAATTCATTATTTGTCATATTCTCATACTCACTTTCACAATAATAAGAATTATGTATAGGAGAGTGTAAGGTTACATCAGTTGTGTTGGTCATAAGACACATATTAGATATATCATATTTCTCATTTTGAGAAGAGATAGATTCACTTGAGCTATCCTTGGAGGCACTCTAGGTGGCCTTCATTGATTTCTTATACCTTTTATCCTTATTTTCATACTTTTTCTTGTATTTAATCTTTGGATAGTCAGCCTTGTCATGTCCTTTCCTTTTACATTCATATCAAATGATCTCTTCTAATTTTTCATTTTTATTCTCATCATTTTTCCAATTTCCCTTGTTATCATACTTACCTTTATAATTGGTATTTTTGAAAAGCTTATTTTTTCTATAGAATTTTTTGAATCGTCTAGCTAGCTGGGCCATTTCATCATCACTCTCCGAAGCTACTTCATCACTACTTGATCTTTTAATAGCATCTTGAACTTTCTCCTTGTCTTTAATTTTTGAAGCAGTTATCTTGAAGGATGCAAACATTCTTTTTGGTTCATCCTCTTCTTGATTTATCTTCAATTCCTCTTCACACATCATTAATTATCCAATCAATTCATTCACTAAAATCTTATTAATATCACATGATTCTATGATTGATTCAGACATTCCACACCATCTTTCTAGTAAGTATCGCAGAATCCAGATGATCTGCTCTTTGGCTGTTACTTATCTTCCTAAGGAAATCATGGTATTCACAATTTCATTGAACCTAAGATTCATATCAGAAAAAGACTCATCAGGATTAATTATGATGTTGTCATATTTAATAGTATAAGTGTTTAATCTCATTTCTTTAACATTGGATGTTCTTTCATGAGAAACAGATTGCGTGTCCCAAATTTCATGTATAGTGTTACAAGTAGATATATGATTAAACTTTTCATCTCCAAGTGAATAGTACACATCATTCATTTCTTTACAATTATTGTTATAGGTAGTCTTGGTAGATTCATCCCAATTGGTTCAATCTGTTTCTAGAATTTCATATTTCCTTTCAATTGCAGTCTATATTTTAAATCCAATTCTTTCTCGATGTATTTTCATTTTAAGCTTCCAATGAGTATAATTAGTTCCATTAAAGAAAGGTTGTCTATTGGTATCAGCTCCTTCTAATCTAATTTCCATGATATAGATTATAACATAATTTCAAAGAGATAAAAATTTAGAAATAACAAGAATTTTGATATATTTGAAATAAAAATATAATCAAAGTTGACATGATTTGAAAGACTAACAATAACGTTCAAAAATTCGACTAATAACAAATGTTGGTTAGAGTAGATCACTCACGAAGGGGGTGAATTGAGTATCTATAAAAATTTCTGTTAAAAGTAGGTTCTTTAAAATAATATCCCCTATGAAACTAAAATCAAAGTCAGTTTGTAGTGAAATTATAAAATTTGTGAAAGTTCAATTAGTTTCTCAGAAGACAGATTAGTTCTCAGTTTTACCAATCTCAGATTATCCACACTTTTGAAGATAATATAATGAATCAAAACAGATATAAACACTTGCTAAACTAACTATCAATGTTTAGTTTATCTTAAGGTGAGAAATACAAAATAGATAAAAAAATATAAGACATACAACAGAATGGTGAAAACAAGAGTTTTAGTCTCAAGTTGAGACTTAGTCCTATTCACATGGTGATCACCTTCATCCAAGAAGTTTATACTAATAAACTTTTGATCCACACCCTGGATCGGGGTTCACAACAGCACATAGGGCTTTCCAGGTCACACTTGACCTCCGCCACAGTAATTTTTGAGAAAAACTAATAAATAGATTACACATGATCTCTTCCATAGTTCTATGTGGGATACAAGGGTAAAAAGGGATTAAGAGTGAAGATATTTTGGTATCTTCTAGTTATTCTCATGAGAAAGTGTGTGTGATACAAACAGATACACACACTGCTCAAATAGTAAACACAAGATCACAAAAGAGTTATAAAATAAGAAAATATTTTAGAAATCTATGTGTGTTGTGCAGTAAGGCTATAAAATCAATGGATTTATAGAAAATGATATTTGAGTCTTCTTCTGGATGTTGCCTCCAAAAAAGAGTATCTTAGTCTCTGTAATCTTGCTTCCAGGTGTGTGAATGTTAAACTATTCGATGTCAGGTTGTTCAGAGAGCTTCACTAGGATGCAGCTTGTAATATTAATCATCTTGTATACTCAAGCTTCGAGTTCTTCTATTTGAAATATATTTCATATTCACACAGTCAGCCTTTTTGTTTTTCTAGAGGGTTCAACAACTCTCCATTTAGGTTGATCTTGTAATCCTTTTATACTTCAAGGTCTAGTAGGCATTAAAATATCAACCCGTGCATGTACCTTGTATTGTCTATGAATATTCCTACAAAAAACATTAAATAATTTTAGAAAGATTAATTTGTATAAATATGACCATTAGAAATAAATTTTAATTAATAAAAGCGAAATAGTTATTTATAACTCTCGGTGAGTCATTTGCATCAGTTAGTCTTCTTCGGTCTGTTAGCATCAGTGTGTCATCTTTGGTGTGTCATCTTCGGTGTGTCATCTTCGGCATGTCAACTTCAGTGCATCATCTTTGATGTGTCATCTTCGGTGCGTCATCTTCATTATGTCATCTTCAGTGTGTCGACCCTCGGTGTGTCGAAAACCAGTGTGTCAAACATCGGTGTGTCGAACATCGGTTCATTTTTTGGAACTCTAAAAAGCCTATGAAGAGTCTATCTTACACATAACATTACCAGACTAAGTGACATCCAAAAATACATGTAAAAATACACTAGTAAACATATTGATTTATAAATATAAGTTATTGCCTTATTAAAGTATATTGTTTAGTATGATATAATTGATTTACTTATAGGTATTACATGGAATTAAAGGGTAGAATCTATAGTTATACATTGTTTGTGATTATGAAAAAAACTATAGCATAGAGGGCCCAACAAATAGTAACCTTACCTCTATAAATATATAAATAATATTTAAGTTCAATGTATGATATACCTATATTTTAGAATAAGTAAATGAATGTTTTAGAACTGGTTTTTGATAATAAACTATGATTTTAAATAAATATTCAATTAAGAATATTGGGAAAATTATTTTTGAAAAATGAACTTATTTTTAAGATTCTACACATCTAAAAATGGTTGGGGTGAATTTTTATGATTTTTCTGAAATACATGATTTTTTATGAATAGTGAAATACCATAATTTACAAAATAAGCTAAATAAGATAATTATAGAGTCATGCATGATGTTCTGCTGATGTAAGCCCAATTGGTTCGAGTTCACATGATACAATTATTTTTCATGGTCATGGAAGACTCACTATTCTTTTTCTTGTGTGGAAATAATTAAATAATGAATTTTATATTGGGAAATCCCCTCTCCCCTCCACTATAAATACAACCCTTCACACCCTCATTTCCTCACACCTCTCAATCTTCAAGCCTTGTCTAAAATCTTCCCAAACATCTTCCCTATCCTCTCCCCCACGTCCAAGAGCATTTTTTCCCATCAAAAGACCAATCCTAGGTTCCTTAAGGAGGATCTCAAGAAGAGGATTCAAAGGTAATTCCTCTCTCTCTTTCCCTTTAATTTCCTTTCAATTTCAAGTAATTTTTCCTATTCTATCCTATCCTATCTTCATCCAAATGGTATGGTAAATCCAATATAATAAATATTCTATAATTATATGATACTAATGTGATATTATACCATCCTACCCCCTTATCCTCTTCTTTTTATTTTATAAAAGAAAACGTATTTGTGCGGTGTTAATATATCACCTTCAAGAAAGACATGTTTTTTTCCATTTCTACCTTCATATATGGTCATGAAACCATTTTTATGGTTGAAATATAATATTTTACTTGTATTATATCGATTTAATGTTATGGAACTAAATTATGTACTTGTTACTAAGTGATTAAACAAAACAAGTTCATTGTGGTCGAAAACCCATCGAAATTAACCCAAAAAATCATCATTTAATTCTTATCTAATTATTAATCAACATGGTATATAATATAATCCATTAATCTCAAGAATGATAAGTCTTGTATGTTCACCCATGTCCTACAAGAACTTCTATTTATGAATACATGTGAATCGCTCAAGAAAACCATAATAACGAACATTCCCTAACAATGTTTTTAAACTATATAACTCATCCAAAGGACCATAAAATAACTTCATGAGACCATAATGAACCATATTCATATACAAAATATTATGGAATTTTCATTTAATGAATCTAATGTTGTTATATGGGACATTAAAGTAAATAAAGCGTTCCGATACAAGGTAAGGGGAAATTCTCGAACGCTACATTCTTTCTTCGGGTTCTCCCTCTTTCACTCCATTTTTGGAATGGTCACTCCTTAAAAATAATTATTTCATTATTATATTACCTTTTATGGTATATAAATGTATTATAAAGAAGTATATGTCAGAATTTTTTTTTTCAAAAGAACTCTTCATTCAAAAAACACACCTTCAACTTCTCACTCAATGTTGATGGTTATCGTATCAAGTATGTTATTCCCACTTAATTTAGGGAACCCAATGTTTATGAATGTGTTCTTATGAGATGAAACCAATTGATTTACTTGGGTTACATTGTTCATTTTTGACATATGCTCATTTTGTAATCCATGAAAAATGATAATGTTATGATGTGACCATTGCACCTAGAATTATATAGCGTAATATGAATGTTTGAATGTGAAAGATGCACCCTAAATTATATAGAGATCCAATGAATTGGGTAAAGAGATGAATCTCACAATTTAATGTTAAATTATGTGTGAATAATATTATATATTTTTCTACAAGTATGTTTGGTAGTTAACCACTAACACATGAGGTTTCATTTTTATGCATTGCCACATTTCAAGCATTTTATTAATTATTCATCTCATGTTCATGATTGTTTGCCTATGTTATGGTTATGATCACCCCATTCTGTATTTTTATTATCTATCCTCTTACTAGGATTTTAGCTCGCACCTTTTTATGTATATCCTCATGTGAATACATATACTAAGGATAGGTTAATTTCCAATAAGAATCTAGATAAGAAGGAATTGAATAAATGTTTATGATTGATGTTGTAATTGTTATGTATGGTCTTAGTTTTCCCAATACAATGACCCTTTTGATACTCTATGTGTAATAATATTATTTTTTTATCTTTAAAATTATGTAATTATAATTGTAGAAAAGGTTGGGTTTCTATAGTTTGTATCAGAGGCAAGGTTTAGTTAATTTGGGGATTAGGATTAGTGAACCCAAGAGAAAACAACTAACATGAGACTAAGTAAAAATATGCACACAAGAATCATTACATAGAGATCCAATATTTTGTTCTTTTAGTATAAATTGTAAAAATAAATAAGTAATTCATGACTTGTTGTCTTATTTTTTGTTCTAAGCTTTTATATTTTAGAAAATAGTGTGAACTATAAGAAACCAGGCCAACAACTCGTGTGAGGGCAATGCAATGATTTCCTGAATGAAATCCCCAATGATTTGGGAGGTGTAGTTAAAAACTTCATGGCGATGCTTACCCAACTATCTCAGGTTATAAATAATAACCATAATAATGGGGAACATCCTCCTTCAGCAAAGAGGGAGCAACTGGATATCGAATGTTTTATGCACAACAACCACCAATGTTTAGTGGATATTACGTTCCACTAGTTGTGGAGACGTGGGTCAACTCAATGGGAAATATATTTTCTGTGCTTCACTGTTATGAGACAGATAAGGTGACACTGGCAATTTATCATCTAGATGGAGAGGTTGATCAATGGTGGAATTTGATTAAGAACACCAAGAAAAGGGAGTAAATTGATGAGATGGAATGGGAAGAATTTAAGATAATGTTTCTTAATAAGTATTTCCCAAGAACTCTTTTCACAAAGATGGTGAGAGAATTCATAGAGCTCAAGAAAGAAGAATGAGAATTTGTCACAAACTATGAATAGAATTTCACAAGGCTTGCAAGGCATGCTTTAGGTTTTGTTATCAACAATGATGGCAGAATTGATAGATTCTTTAGTGGATTAAAACCACACCTTCCAAAGGCTCTTGAAATTTGAGAATTAGGGAGTTATGAAGAAGTTGTTCGATGTGTTATCAAAGTGGATATGGAGTTTGGAGAATGGACTCATGGCTATGGTGATAAAAAATGTAATATGGTGTTTCAGGCCAGGGGATCTAATGACAATGGTGGGAAGAAAACTCAACAACCCACATGCCAAAAATGTGGGAAGTTGCACCATGGGAACTACATCAAAGGGAATAGGAAGTGCTTCAAGTGTGGAAAATAATGACACCATGATCAAGAGTGTTGAAAAGAAATGAAAATCAAGGTGAATTTGGTGGAAGATAGGAGAGAACCACCCATGGTTAAATTCTACAACTATAGGGAGCTAGGGAACTATGCAAGACAGTGCACTAAACCTTGAGTTCTCGAGGGTAATTAGTGTTATCAGCCACCAAAGCCAAAGGAACAAGAGAATGCTTATGACATCACTACTGCGGAAGTGGAGAAAGATAATGAAGTCATACAAGGACCACTTCTTATTCACTTGATAATGGAAAAATTCATATTTGATTCTATTTCTACACATTCCTTTATATCTTGTAAGTTTTATAGAACTATAGAATAGAATCCCCGAAACCTTGAAGTAGAGATATCTGTGAAAACAATAAGTTGTGAAATCATTACAACCCAAGTGTTTGACTCTTCTCCTGTTGGCATATGTGGAAATATACTTCCATCAACTCTTGTAATACTTCCCTTGGTGGAATTCGAAGCTATAATGGGAATGAATTAGCTCTCATTATACAGAGCACAAATCAACTATAGGTAAAAAGAAATAACTTTTCATATTTTGAACCATCCCATGATCCTCTACAAATGCAAGGAAGATCTTGAATCTCATTTGAAAAATCCTTCAATGGTGTGGCTGTTGATTACCTATGAAGAAGAATACCTCTCCCAAATGGTTGATTCAAAGGATAGTACCAAACTTGTGAGAATTCCCATCACGAGTGAATACAGTTATGTATTTCTCAAAGAGTTACCTAGAATGCCCCCAGATCGTGAGGTAGAGTTCTCAATTGAACTCATACCTAGAGAGAATCCTATCTCAAAGTGTCCTTATAGGATAGATCATATCGAACTGGAGGAGTTAAAGAAGCCGCTACAATAGCATCTCGAAAAAGTTTTCTTATGCCCTAGTGCATCACCTTGGGGTGCGCCAATGCTCTTTGTGAAGAAGAAGGATCGAACAATGCGGCTGTGTATTGATTAACAAGAACTCAACAAGATCACCATAATGAACAAGTATCCTCTTCCAAGGATTGATGACTTGTTCGATCAGTTAAGAGTAGCTCAATACTTCAAGGGGGATCTTTATTTTGGATATCATTAGTTAAAGGTGAAGAAGGAAGATATTTAGAAGACTGCCTTCCCTACAAGGTATGGACACTTTTAGTTTCTGGTGATTCCCTTCAGACTTACTAATTCCCCATAAATCTTCATATATTTGATGAATATAGACTTTAGACATTACCTTGACAAATTTCTGGTAGTTTTTATTGATGATATTCTCATAGACTCCAAGAGAAAGGGGGAACATGAAGAACATCTAAGACTTGTGTTGGTGACATTGAGAAAGGATAAGTTGTACACCAGGTTTAGCAATTGGGACTTTTGGAAAAAGAAAGTCACGTTCTTGAGACATGTTATCACAAGTGAGTGAATTTATGTGGACCATTAACAAACAAAGGCGATTAAGGAATGGCCCAGTCCCTCTAGTGTCACTGAAATCCATAGTTTTCATGTATTAGTTGGGTACTACCAATATTTAGTGAGAAATTTCTCAAGATTTTCAAGCCCACTAATTAAGTTAACAAGGAAAGGGGTAAAGTACGTCTAGATGAAAGAATATGAGGGATGCTTCAAGGAGCTAAAGAGAAGGCTTATCACTGCACCTGTACTCACACTATTAAAATGTTGAGAAAATTTTGTGATATACATAGATACTTTAATGAAAGTATTGGGTTGTGTACTCATGAAAAATGACAATGTGATATCCTACACCTCATGATAGTTGAATATTCATGTATAGAACTACCTGATGCATGATCTAGAGCTAGTAGCTATGATTTTTCCTTGAAAATATGGCGGCACTACCTTTATGGCGAGTAGTGTGACATATTCACCGACCACAAGAGACTAATGTATATATTCACACAAAAGGAGCTCAACATGCATCAAAGGAGATGGTTAGAGATAATCATGGATTACGATAACTCTATTCACTATCATCCTAGAAAGGTGAATAAGGTAGATGATGCTCTTAGAAGAAAAGAACCTACTACTCTATCCATGTTATGGATTGAGAAAGCCCTTATCTTCTTGGATATGTAATGGATGGATTAAGAAATCATAAAGTCATCGGATACATCCTACCTTTCCCAAATGATTGTGCCACTATCCATCTAAGAGAAGATTAAGGAAGAACAGAGGGATTATGTGGAGATAAAGAAGAGGGTGAATGTAGTAAAGGAAGGGAAACTGCAAGAGTTCCATGTCGACGATGATAGTGTGATTCAGTTTGGAACACGACTTTGTGTGCCTTCATCACCCAGGATAAAGAAGAAGCTACAGGACAATGAAAATAGATCAACATTATCTATCCATCCTGGGAGTAACAAGATGTACCGTGATCTCCAAGAACACTTCTTATGGGATAACATGAAGAATGATATTGTGGAATATATATCAAGGTGCTTCTCATGTCAGCAAGTTAAAGTATAGAGAAAAAAGTCCAAAGGGATAATGCAGTCATTGCCTATACCAATGTGAAAATGGGAGAATGTTACTATGGACTTTGTCACAGGTCTCCAAAAGATGTCGAAGGGAAATAATCTGATAAGGGTTGTGGTTGACCGAATCACCAAGACTAACCATTTTATCACTATGTGGGAAATCCTCTTTCTTGAAAAACATGCAAAGATATATGTGATGTAAGTGGATGATGGCAGAGAATTCCACTCTCGATTGTCTCTGATTGTGATCCAAGGTTCACATATAAATTTTGGAGTATTTTTCAACATTCTTGGAGTACTAAATTAAATATCATCACGACCTATCATCCCCAAACTAATGGCCAATTTGAAAGGACTATTCAGACTCTTGAAGATACGCTAAGATCTTTCTCTCTAGAAATAAATGGTGGATGGGATCAGCATCTCCCATTGGTTGAGTTCTCATACAATAATAGCTTCCACTCGAGTATTCAGATGGCTCTGTATGAAGCTTTGTAGGGAAATCGATGTTGAACTACAACCTGTTGGGATGAAGTTGGAGAATGAAAGCTACATGGACCCAATCTTGTGCAAGAGATGACAAAAAAGGTTCACGTCATTAAGAAACACATCAAAGATTCTTAGAGTCAGAAAAAGAGCTACACTGAAAATCATCAAAGGGACTTGGAGTTCGAAATTAGAGATAAAGTCTTCCTTCGAATATCAGCATGGAAGAGAGTCATGTCGTTTTAAAAAAAAGGGAAGCTAAGCCCAAGGTAAATTGGCCCCTTTGATATCCTTGATGACATAAGAGAAGTGGCCTATCGGCTTACACTTACACCGAATATGGCTCAAGTTTATGATGTGTTTCACGTATCACTTCTTAGGAAGTACATACCTGATCCATCACATGTACTGAACTCAGAGGTGGTACAGCTGGAAGATGATCTCCCTTATGAGGAGCAGCCAGTGAAGATTTTGAACAGGAGAGATAAGGTTCTACGTAACAAGACAACCCAACATTTCAAAGTGTTTTGGAGGAACCATAAGTTTAAAGAAGATACTTGGGAACTATAAGAGACAATTAATGAGATTTACCCTCACCTATTTGGGTAAATTGAAATTTTGAGGGTGAAATTTCATTAAGGGGGAAGAATGTAACAACCCGATGTTTTATTATCGAAAATCCACCCTTATAATTATGCCCTATATTATAATCACATTAAGAAGCATAATGAAAAAACATGATACTAAATAATATGGGACAATTAAACATATGTTTTTTCACTTCTTTGCATGGAATTTTGAAAATCTGACATACATGGTTGCAATCAATAAGTTATTTGGAATCCAATAAGAAAAAAACATAATTTTTGGTCAATAGTAACCAGACCATATGAATAGTGATATACCCTAATGAATATTAACTTTACCTATGATAATATATAAATAATATTCATATTGAAATTATGATATACCTATATTTTAGAATAAGTAAATGATTGTTTTAAAACTGGTTTTTGATAATAAATTATGTTTTTATTTTAATATTAAAATAACAATATTTAGAAAATTATTTTTAAAAATTGGGCTTCATTTTTAAATTCTACGCATCGAAAAATTATTGGGGTAAATTTTTGGGATTTTTCTGAAATACATGAATTTTTGATAAATAGTGAAATATCATAATTTACAAAATAAGTTAAATAAGGTAATTATAGAGCCATGAATGATGTTCTGCTAATTTAAGCCATATTGGTTTGGGTTCACATGATAAAATTACTATTCTGGGTCACAGAAGACTCAATGTTCCTTTTCTTGTGGGGAAATTATAAATTAATGAATTTTATACTGAGAAACCCCCTCTTCGCTCCACTATAAATACCACCCTTCACACCCTCATTTCCTCACACCTATCAAGCTTTAAGAATTATCTAAAATCGGAAAAAACAACTTTCCTATCCCTCCCCCACATCCAAGATCTTCTGTTATCATCAAAAGACCAAGACTAGGACCCTTAAGAAGGATCTCAAGAGGAGGATTCAAGAGGAAATTCCTCTCTCTCTTTCCCTTTAATTTCCTTTCAATTTCAATTTCTTTTTTTAATCTCTCCCCACCTATATTCATATAAATGGTATGGTAACTCCAGTATCATAAATATAATATAATTTTATGATAATAATGGGATATTATACCATCCAACCCCCTTCTCCTGTTCTTTTTTATTTTATAAAATAAAATTTTGTTTGTGAGGTGTTAATCTATCACCTTCAAGAACGAAATGTATTCTTTTTTCCATTTCTACCTTCAGATCTAGTAATGAAACCATTTTTTTGGTTGAACCCAAATATTTTATATGTTATATTTTCTATTTAAAGTTATGGAAATAATTATCATCTTATTACTAAATTATTAAACAAAACAAGTTCGTTGTGGTTGAAAAAACCGCCCAAATTAACCCAAACAATCATCATTTAATTCTTATATAATGATTCAGCCACATGGTATATAATATAATATATTATATGATCATTTTAACTTCTATAAAATAATTAATAACATGAAATGTATGTTTTGGATGTTCATCTGCATCCTACAAGAAATTCTACTTATGAATACATGTGTACCGCTCAAGAAAACCATAAAAACGAACATTCCCAAACAAAGTATTTAAACTATATAACTCATCCAAAGGCCCATAAAATAACTTAATGAAACCATAATAAAATATATTAATGTAATTTTTTTTGTAATTTTCAATTAATGAATATATTATTGTTATATAGGACATTAAAGTGAATAAAGCATTCAGATACAAGGTAAGGGGGAATTCTTAAACCCAACATTGTTTCTTTGGGTTCTCCCTCTTTCATTGCATTTATGGTATGGTCACTCCTTAAACATAATTTGTAAATCATTATATAACCTTTTCTTGGATATACATATATTATATTGAATATTATGTCAGACAAATGTTTTCCAAAAGAACTCTTCTTTCAAAAAACACACCTTTTACTTCTCACTCAAGGTTGATGGTTATTGTATCAAGTATGTTATTACCATTTAATTTTGGGAACCTAATGTTTATGAATGTGTTTTTATGAGATTAAAATCATTCCTTTCTATGGGTTACTTATGTTCATTCTTGATATATGTTCATTTTGGAATTCTTGATAAATGATAATGTTATGATGTGATCGGTACACTTAGAATTATATATAGCAATATGAATGTTTGTGTAATGTCTCTATTTTTTCATGTATTATTTTCTAAATATTATATGGAAATATTATGAGACTAGGCACAAATATGAAACCTCATTCTGAGGCCCGGTGATCCCGGAATGGTGGTTCAAACTTTTTTTTAGTTAAGTGAGTCAGCACTTGTGCGCGGTTTTGGCAGTTTCCAAATGGATGCCTGGATTAAAAATCTGAGGGCACCATTACGCCTGGGATAATGATTGTACCTAATAATGGGTCTAACCTTGACCAGCGCGGGTCAAGGGAAAAAGTTAATTTTCAGACGTTTTCAGTAAAATAAAATAAAATAAATTTGCAGTGTTTATTTTATTTTATGTGGAAACATTCGCTGCAGCGTGGCGACGAGGAAGTTGTTTCTTTAATAAATGTCACGTCATAATGACTCAAGAATGGAAAGATGGACCCATTAATATCGTAACATTTTTCTGAATGCCAAAACATGTTTCCCTTTTTATTGGGATAACCTAATGTCGATCATTGGCGGAAGATTGAGAGGAAACTCTGGAGAAAACTCTCAGTGACTCTCGGTGACAGATTGAAGATAAAATCGTTGCACCAACAAAGTTGAAGGATATCGATGATGGCTATAGAATATAACATTTTTCAGTGATCGATCCCAGTTGAAGTAGGGTTTTGTTATTTAATTTTCTTTTCCCTGCTTTTGATTTAAATGAAGAACGCGGATCAACCACAAACAAGTTGATCTGCAGATTTGTACGTTCCTGCGGGATGGTTTGATTTGGGATGATTATGGGAAATGATCCATGTTGATTTGTTGTTGTTTGATTCTGATCCATTTAAGCCTACTAACGAGAGCGGATCAACACCGTGACGATTGAAGGTGGAGGTTAATTCCTCGATTTTATTTGGATTTCCTCCCCCGTTTTCTTTCGCGTGTTCTTCACATTCTTCATGGGGTGCAAACAATGGATTTTTGTGCATCCATTCAGTGCTGAAACGATCCCAAATTGAAGAATCGACCCCACAACAACCATGGAGAGGTGCGATGATAATAGCGGATGACGAATCAGACTGGATCGGGAAGGGTCGTTCTTCAAGAATTATTTTCACGGGTGGATCGTTGGATGTTTTAGGAGCCAACCGGAGGTCCGAAAACAGAGGAATCAGATTCATGGTGTTAGGTCAACGAAAAAATATGAGTTTCATTGCGATCAGATGGCCAGATTAATGAATGGTTCATCACGGAAGGCATGACGGTGAAGGATCGCGTTTCTGGAAATTTCCAGAATACATGGTGTGTACTTCTGAAGAACACTCCCTGTAGTACTGGCAGCGACGACTAGTGTTTTGGGGGTCATAGAGAAATCACATGGTGTGTGACCCTAGTCACATGGCATGTTGGAATTTCCCCAAAGCTCAGTGTGTATTTTGGGAAGTACACGGACACGGGATGGACTACACGGCTTTAGACGGCATGACGTGTACTCTCTACGCGACATGTTAGAAGTGGCTATGCGGGACTCAGCATGTATCGTTGGGATACACAGACATTGGATGGAGTACATGACCATGTACTCCATCACATGTCTAGGCGATACCAGTAATGTGGGTCACCCTATGTACCGATTACACTGTTTGGAGTACATAGGTTGATGACCGTGTACGGGCACATGAACAGCGTACACTGAGCCAACCCCAATCACTCCGACACGACATGTACACCGTACTAAATGCCATGTACTTACTTTTCTACCCAACCAGCATTACAACACTGACCATTGTACATGGGAAGTACCTGGGATTAGACATCTCAATGTGTAACTTTTCTACACGCCATGTACTTTTTGGAAAATGGCATGGTCCTCTTGTTCACCTTATCTTAGATATCTTTCATTTGGGTTAGTACCCCTTCTTCCCATTCCCCTGAAGGTCAAGCATAATTTCCTTCTACAGGAGTATGATCCCTTTAGCAGGTTTTTTTTTGATAGAGTCAGCATCCCTCTGAGAGGCCCGGAGCGAGATCCTCTATCCATTCCTGACCATAGGTAGAGTCAGGCATTGTTGTGACCAACTCTACCAGGCGTTTATCCTCCACCTAGCTGGAGAATCACTTAGCTGGTGAATCTAGATGAGTTGTAGTATCCTCCATGGCCCTGGTAGTGATCCTCATCTATGTATCATGATCTATCCCACACTGGAGTGTTTCTCCCGAAACGAGTGCTTCTATCTACCATGATCTTCCCACTTAGGAGTGTGTCTCTCGTAATGAGTGTGTCTACCTCTATTGACATTTCCCGATGAACATTAATTCTCGGACAGACATCATGTGAACTACCAGACACGTGGAGTGTCTTATCCTAGAACGAGTACTTAGTGGAATATTCAAACTGAATCCCTAGTGGGAGTATCCAGTTGTGTGACTTGTCTCTAGACTACGGATCTGAGTTTTCAGCATATCTAGATTGTGATCTCCTATTATATGTTCAACAGACATATATTGTGTAGAGCTAACTGTGCCTTTCTTTTGTGTACTTAATTTGTGTTTTTCAGGGTCCTCTACTGAGTATTGTTATACTCACCCCTGCACGGGCTTTTCCTGCACATGTTGTGTCTTCTGCATATGAGCAGCCTTTTGACAAAGTCCAAGGCGGACCGGGATAAGACCGAGCTTTATGAGTTCCCTATAGGCCTAGGTGTTCCTTTGGATACAAGCATCATTCCCAGTACCTCTTTGTGTTTACAGGTTGGACCTTGCAGTTTTTCAGAATCTTGTTTTTTGTGGGCTTGTATTCTGGCCCAGTTTACTTTCAGTACGTTACATTCTGTCGTACTCTATTGGTTGGGGTTAGTTGTATGCATGCATTTTGTTCCTTATTGGTTTTTTTACATTTCAGTATTTGTGGGCTTGGATACGTGTGTGTGTGTACAGGTATTAAGCAATGCCCCCATGTAATAATATGTCTACTCGGTACTAGTCACCAACCCATGTCCTATTGAAGGTAGGCTTGGGGAGTCACAGCACGGGCCGCACTGGGACGGGTCGTGAAAGAGTGGTATCAGAGGTGTTTGGTTCTACCTTAGGACCAAGTTTCTATGATATTGGTTTGGGGAAACAGTGTTTAGTGTTTTATGCTCAGATTTCAGGCCAGAGACTCCAGTGTTGGTGCAGTGACCGATGTATCTATACAATAGGACTCTGAAAACCTACTTTTCAACTCAGTACATGAAAACACTGGTTGCGGGGAAATAAAAGAATGGTAGATGCATCATATAGGAATGGGTTGTGTTTTCTATATCCTTTGTGTCAGCTATCCAGATATACTCATTGACCATGGTATATCTTGTTTCCTTACTGGAAGACTCCGTGACCCATACCCGCTAGGATGAAGCAGTACGATCATGAGGATGACCCCCTCAATGACGAGGCTTCGATATAGGGACCAGTTCCCCAGGAATTTCCACCAGGTTGTGCACCTTCTATGCCACCACTAGTGGAGCAACCTGTGGTACCCGCAATACCGATCGACGAGGAGCGTAGGCTGAGCACGCTCTACGAGTTCTAGAGATAAATTCCCATCAGGTTATGAGGTGAGCCCGACCCTCAGGTATCTAAGAACTAGTTTGAGTTGGTGACCAGTGCTTTCTATCTAGTGAGGAAACCAGGAGACCAGATGGTGATCCTAGGGGAGAGCCTTCTTTAGGGTTCGGTGGGACGATGGTGGAGTCTGACCGCACAGACTCACAACGAGGAGACTCTTTCATGAAAAAAGTTTCAGACGCAGGGATCAGGACATGAGAGACATCAGAGGAGGACCTAGGACAGGGGATCAATAGTCCATGGATCTTATGATGGATCCAGTCAGCCTAGGGAGAAGCGGTTCTATGCATGCGACGGTAGCAGACATATCGCTAGAGATTGTCCGACCCATCGAGCTGATGATAGGGAAGCAGTGGATGGACCACCGAGGCAGATGCAGAGAGTGGAGCAGACAGACCCACCAGGTGGTGGACGTGGCAGAGGAGCAGGGAGAGCTGTAGGTGGTGGTAGATGCTTCAATCTACTTCCCCCACCACCCCTAGGTGGTCCGCACCAGGCTTAGGGAGTTGGGGGGCAGGGGTGGGGACAACTGCATGCTGTCGAGGCGTACGACCCAGGGACTCCAGGGATAATACGAGGTATGATCTATGTCTTCTATACCTTAGCTTCCATACTTATAGACACCAGTGACAGTCATTCCTTTATCGCCATATGTCTTGGGTGAAACCGTGAGATTCCGGTAAAATCGTTGACTCGATTCTTACGCTTAGAGACACCTATGGGAGGAGAATTGATGATCGTACACCTTTAGAAAATGTGACCTTACCCTTAGAGGAGAGTGTTTTGGTTGGATCCTTTTCATGGTAGTGTCGAGGCCTTATGATATCATTCTCGGTATGGATTGGTTATCTTTAGTCTATGACGAAATTGACTATTTTAGGTGAAGAGTGCAGAGTGTCCGCCATGATGGAACGACGTTTTCCGTTGTCGGAGAAAAGGAGACCCCTACAACACAGAATGGGCTCATGCACAGGAGGGTGAAACCGATCACTCATGAGATGGCTAGCCATACCCTCAAAGCAGTAGATGTTGTGAGCTCTTAGTTCCCAGATGTAGTGGAAGAGTACGAGGACGTATTTCCCAAAGATGTTCTAGGATTACCTCCCAGCCCAGAAATCGACTTTTACATCGACTTACACCCCAGGACGACACTGATTTCCTTATAATCATATTGAATGGCTCCCGTAGAGCTTCGCAAGATGAGGATAGAGTTGGAGTATTTGCAGAGTAAGGGTTTCTTGAGACCCAGTGTTTTACCCTGGGTGGCCCAAGTCTTGTTTTCTATGGAGGCAGATGGGAGTCTGAGGTTGTGCATGGATTACCGGCGCCTAAACCAGGTGATGGTGAAGAATACGTATCCACTACCGAGAATCGATGACCTCTTCGATCAGTTGTGAGGGGAACAATGGTTATTGAAGGTTGACCATCGATCTGGTTATCACCAATTGTGAGTACAAGATGAGGATATACCGAAGATAACTTTCAGATGCCGCTACGGTCACTATGAGTTCTTGGTGATGCATTTCGGCGTGACGAATGCCTTCACAGTTTTCATGGGAAAGATGAACGGGGTCTTCCAGCCCTACTTGGGCTGGTTCATAGTGGTCTTCATCGACAACATACTTGTGTATTCGGCATCAGATGAGGACCACATGAGACACCTGCAGATGGTTCTAGATGTACTTCAAGAGCACCAGATTTATGAGAAGCTCTCAAAGTAAAAGTTCTGGATTCAAAAGGTCCACTTTATGGGACATGTCATCTCAGCAGATGGAGTCGTTGTAGACCCAGCTAAGGTGGAGGTTGTGTTAGCATGGGAGACACTTCAGAGCATGATGGAGGTGCAGAGCTTCCTTGTGTTGGTAGGATATTACCAGATATTCATTCTAGATTTCTCCCGGATATCAGCACTGATGATAGCTCTGACCAGGAAGGGGAAACCGATCATATGGACAGAGAAGTGTTAGTAGGATTTCGAGTAGTTGAGGCAGAGTTTGACGAGCGCCCCAGTTTTGAGATTGCCGGAAGAGGGTGTCGAGTACATAGTCTTTTGAGACGCATCAAGGACCAGGATTGGCTGTGTCCTGATACAAAGGAAGAAATTGATTGCTTATGGTTTGTGCCAGATTAGGAGACATGAGCAGAACTGTGCGACCCATGATCTCGAGTTGGCTGTGGTAGTCTTCATATTGAAGATGTGGCGACACTACCTTATGAGTGAGCGGTTCATCGTTTACTCTGACCACAAGAGCCTCAGGTACATAATTTCGCAGAAATATCTGAATCTGAGGTAGAAGCGTTGTCTAGAGTTTCTCCTGGACTATGATTTCAAGATCATCTATACCCATGGGAAGAGGAACAAGGTGGCAGATGATCTTAGTAGAGGGCCGAGCTCGTAGCTATTGAGTGAGGAGACAGATTAGTTGGTTGTGTTACAGTTATCCTTCATGGATGGAGAGGATAAAACTTACCTACATTCAATGGCTATCACCTCTACCCTCTTATAGTGGGTTAGGGAGGAACATCTTGGGGATGTCGACTGTGTGGCTTTACGTGCTCAGTTATCCACAGTACATTCTCCTGATGGATATTCGCATAGTGGTGAGTACGTACTTCTTTTCAGGGGGATTCACTATTGTACCGGTGGTGCTGCAAGAGGAGGCCCTAAGAGAGTTTCATACATCCCCCTTAGAGGTACATCCTGGAGTGGGAAAGATGTACCAGGATCTTCGATGACAGTTATGGTGGTCAGGCATGAAGAAGGCAGTAACAGAGTTCATTTCTCAATGCCTCACATGCTAGCAGGTGAAGGCTGAGCACCAGGTTCCAGTAGGATTAGGTCACCCTAGAGAAGTTCCAAAGTGGACGTGGGATGGAAAATCAATGGAATTTGTGATTGGATTACCACAGATACCCAAGGGGCATGATTCCATATCGGTTATCATTGATCGACTCACCAAGTTGGCCCACTTCCTTGCTATCAGAGAGCAGAGTTCCGTAGAGAGCTTAGGACACCTTTACTTGCAAGAGATATTTCGGATTCATGGCATCCCTTCGATGATAATCTTAGACTAAGAAGCCCGCTTTACATCCCGGTTTTGGGAGGGAATACAGGTGGCATTTAGGACTCAGCTACTGTTGAGCACATCGTTTCATCCCTGGACAGATGGTCAGACAGAGAGGACCATTCAGGTTATGGATGATATGTTGCAGGCCTATATCTTGGACTTTGGTCATAGTTTGGAGGACCACCTACCACTGGTGGAGTTTACGTTCAACAATAACTACCACTCCACCATTGGTATGGCACCGTTCAAGGCCTTGTATGGAAGACCCTGTCGGTCACCACATACCTTGACCAAACCCAGAGAGTCAGCACTCATGGGTCCAGAGTTGGTGTGAGATACCACAAAGAAGTTGAAGATCATCTATAAACAGAAGAAAACTACACAGAACCCACATATGTCCTATGCTGACAGGCGATAGAGACCTCTGGAGTTCAAAGTGGGAGACCACGTCTTTCTTCAGGTCTCAACTCGACGAGGGTTACGTAGATTTGGTCGGGGCAGAAAACTATCTCCAAGGTTCATCAGACCTTTCTAGATACTGTGCAGAGTTGGAGAGGTAGAGTACAACATATATCTACCACCACAATTGCATCGGGTACATGATGTCTTCAACGTGTCGCAGTTGAGGAGGTACGTGCATGACCCATCGCAGGTCATCGACTGGGGTGAGCTGGACATCGAGGATG
Source organism: Viscum album (assembly GCA_963277665.1). NCBI lineage: Eukaryota > Viridiplantae > Streptophyta > Magnoliopsida > Santalales > Viscaceae > Viscum > Viscum album. The sequence goes on along the minus strand of OY728156.1, from coordinate 1,421,816,713 downwards.
GAGTGACCTTTTCTGTGTACCCGGTGGAGATCGAGGATCGGAAGTAGAGGCTCCTTTGTGGGTGATCGATTCCCTTAGTGCACGTTCGTTGGTAGCATGAGAATCTTTAGGAGAGCACGTGGGAGTGGAAGGCTCTGATCCGTGCCCAGTACCTGCATCTTTTTTTGTAGTCTTTATTTTGGTTTTTCAGGGACGTAAAGCTCCAAGCTAGGGAGAATGTATTGTCTCGGGTTTTCCATGTATTATTTTTTAAATATTATATCGAATTATTACGAGACCTGGTGCAGAGACGATACCTCATTCCGAGGCCCAATGATCCCAGAATGGTGGTTCAAACTTTTTTTTAGTTAAGTGAGTAGGCACTTGTGAGCGGTTGTGGCAGTTTCCAAACGGATGCCCAGATTAAAAATATGAGGGCACCGTTGCATCTAGGACAACGACTTTACCTATGAACAGGTCTGACCTCGACCGACACAGGTCGAGGGAAAAAGTTATTTTTCGGACGTTTTTAGTAAAAGAAAATAAAATAAATTCGCAATCTTTATTTTATTTTATATGGAAACATCCATTGCAACGCGGTGACGGGGCATCTGTTTCTTTAATAAATGCCACATCATAATAACTTCATAATGGAAAGCTGGACCCATTAATACTATAGTGTTTTTTAATGACAAACACGATTCACTTTTTATTGGGATAATCGAACGTCGATCGTTGGTGGAAGATTGAGAGGAAACTCTAGAGAAAACTCTCAGTGACGAACGACGACAGATTGAAGTTGCGAATCGCTGCGCCAAAAAAGTTGAAATATCTCGACGACGGCGGCAGCGCGAAACCTTCGTCAGCGATCGATCCCAACTGAGGTAGGGGTTTTTTATTTAATTTTATTTTTTCCCCGCTTTTTATTTAAATGATGAATGTCGATCAACCATCACTACAGGAAAATGCATATTTAACGGCAGTTTTTTTTCAATTTCGCTGTGGTTTAAACCACCGCCAAATCGTTCTACGACGTTTTTGAAAAACCACCGCTAAATCGGGCGTTGGGAAACTATTAGTGGGGGTTTTCAAAACCGTCGTAGAACGTTTTTTGGTGTTTTTTTAGCGGTGGTTTCTTTGAATTCGCGGTGGGTTTTTTGTGGCAGTTTTTTTTGAATTTTCTAATTAATTTTGTAATTACTTTTTTTAATTTTTTAATTAAAATTTATTTATTTCTTTATTTCTTTATTTCTTTATTTTTTTATTTCTTAAATTTCTTATTTATTTCTTATTTATTTCGTATTTATATCGTATTTATTTTATTTATTTCATATTTATTTTATTTATTTCGTATTTATTTTATTTATTTCGTATTTATTTTACTTATTTCGTATTACCAGTTGCATATTTTCCAAAGACATTACCACTCCAACAGGATCTTCATGTAGTTAATAAATAGAATTTAATATACTTATATATACTATTTGAAAAAACAAATAATACATAATTAATGGATATAAAATCAATAATAATTAAACAACAAGCAATAACCAATAATTAATAACCAATAATTAATAATTAATAATTATTTATTTATTAGTTATTTATTTAGTTATATTTATTTACTGTTTATTATAATAAATTAAAAATAAATTATAATAATAAATACATAAATTATAAAATTATAAAACTAAAATAATAAAATAATAAAATTGCGAAATTAAAATAATAATATAATAAAACAATAATACAATAAATAATAAACAACAAATAGTAAACAGTGAACAATAAAAAATAAAAAATAAAAAAGAAATCATAAATCATAAATAATAAATAAAAAACAATAAATAAAAAACAATAAAAAATAAACAGTAAATAATAAATAATAATCAATAAATAACAATAAATAATAATAAATAATGATAAATAATAATAAACAAATATCAAATACAAAATACAAAATAATAAAAAATAAAAAATAAAAAATAAAAAATAATAAAAAATAATAAACAATAAATAATAATAAATAATAAACAATAAAAATTAAATAAAAATAAATAACAAATAAATAATACATAATAATAAATAATAAAAAATAAAAAATAATAAAAAATAAATACATAATAAATAATAAATAATAAATAATAAATAACACATAATAAATAATTTATAATAAAAAAATATAAATAAGAAATAAGAAATAAGAAATAAAAATAAAAAAAAGTAAATAATAAATAATAAATGATAAATAATAAATAATAATAATAATAAATAACACATAATAAATAATTAAAAATAAATAAATAGTAAATAATAATAATAAATAACATTAAATAACAAATAAAAATTAAAAATTAAAAATTAAAAAGTAATAAATAATAATAAATAATACAAATAATAATAAACAAATAATAAACAAATAATAAATTATAAATTATAAATTATAAATAATAAATAATAATAAGTAACAAATAACAAATAATAAATAATAAATAATAATAAATAATAAATAAAATAAATAAAAAATACTAAATAAAAAATATTTAATAATAAATAAAAAAAATAAAAAATAAAAAAAAATAATAAATAAATTATAATAAATAAATATAAATATTAAATATTAAATAAAAAAGAAAAAAGAAAAAATAGTAAATAAAAAATAATAAATGCTAAATAATAAATAATAATATTAACAAACAACACATAAGATTTAATTATAAATAAATAAATAATAAATAATAATAAATAATAATAATAAATAAATAATAATAAATAATAAATAATAAATAATAAATAATAAATAATAAACAATAAATAATAATAAATAAATAATAATAAAAAATAAAAAATAAAAAATAAAATATTATATATATAATATATAATATATAATAAATAATAAATAAAATATTATTATTAATAATAAAAAATAATATATAATATATAATAAATAAGAAATAAGAAATAAGAAATAAATATAAATATAAATAAATAATAAATAATAAATAGTAAATAATTAATAATAAATAAACAGTAACAAATAATTGATAATAAATATATTAATGTATATTATAAATAATAAATAATAAATAATAAAATAAACACATGAAAAACTATGAAAAGGTGTGATAAAGGATGAAAAATCATGAAAACGCATGAAAACGGATGGAGAAGCATGAAGAAGCATTAGAAAGCATTAGAACGCATGAAAACTCATAACAACTCTGGAAAACACCATAAGAATTCTACATAATCATCATAATAACCCCCAAAAAACCATTGATAAAGCTAAAAAGTCATGAAAACCCAAAAGAAAACTAATAAATAGAGCAACCATTAAAACCCGACAAAACGGTCAGAAAGTGGTAAAAACATTAGACTCACATTAATGAATATAACTTATGATCTGAGAGTCCGTTCTAGATCCGTGATCAGTCAAATCAAAGATCCTAAAATGATCTTCGACCTGATAGGTGAAAGTGATTGAATGGACTGGCGGATCAGAAGATACGACTGTTTTAAAAAAAAGATAGCGGAGAACATGTTCTAGAAACCAGGCATCGAAAAACATAACAAACCCAATACCCACTAAAATCCCATAACTTATGATCTAGGAGTCCATGTGGGTATCACGACTAGTCAAACTGAATCTCATGAAACGAACTACGGTCTGGAAGGCGGAGGAGTACGAACTGACACGCGGATCGAAAGTTAAGTCTGTTTGAAGACAAGTTCGATGGGATACTGGTGACGAAAACATGGTTTTGAAGGCCTTCAATGGGGTTTTTGGGGTTGAAAAACACGATAGAAGCTTGCTTGTGTTGGACGGCTGCGTAGCTCTCTTCACTGGCTTTGATTTGATATGTGGTAGAGCCCAAACAGACACACGAAGCAAAAGTTATGGTTGTTTAAAGTTGAAGAATTTTTTTCAAATTTTTTATAACTCTCATATCTTCTTCACCTTAGACCATCATAGAGTTTTGATTATACATGCCTCTAGATCTCTTCATGATCTTCGATTTAACTAGTTGTGGTGCACCAATGGACGCCCGAATCAAATGTTATTATCGTTTTAGTGATTTCAAGGTTTCTCATGTTTTATTTTTTATTTTTTTCCATTCATTTCGTGGTGGTTTTACCCAAACGCCATAATTTCACGGCTTTTTTTTAAAAACTGTCGCTACTCCTCGAAAAAATTAAAAAAATTATTAAAAAAATTAAACACATTTCGCGGCGGTATTTAAACCGCCGTGAAAAAACCGCCGTGAAATGCCAGTTTTTTGTAGTGCATGAACAAGTTGATCCGTAGATTCATACGTTCTTGTAGGAGGGTTTTGCTTGGGAAGATTTGGGAAATTGATCCATGTTGATTTATTATATTTCGGTTCTACTCCGTTTATTCCTAGTAACGGGAGCAGATCAACGCCATGAAAAACGACAGCAGAGGTTCGTTCCTCAATTTTCTTTGGATTTCCTCCCCCTTTTTCTTTCGTGTGTTCTTCGCGTTCTTCTTGGGGAGATGAATAACAGATAGTTTCTCATTTGTTCTATGATTCAACGATCCCAAATTGAATAATTGACACCATAACAACCTTGCGGAGGTCTGACGACAATAGCGGACGACGAATCGGATTGGATCGGGGAAGGGCCGTTCATTGGGTGTTCTTCACGCAGGTGGATCATTGCACATTTTTGGAGTTGATCGGAGGTCCGAAAAATAGAGGAATCAGCTTCTTGGTGTTAGGGCAACCAAAAACTAGGAGTTTCGTGGAGATCAGACGGCTGAATCGATGAACGAGGAATCACGGAAGGCATAACGGCAGAGGTTCACGTTTTTGGAAATTTCTAGAAGACACGACATGTACTTTCAATGAATACGTCATGTAGTACTTGCGGCAGCGGCTAGGGTTTAAGGGGTTAGAGGGGAATCACACAGTGTATGACCCTGGTCACCAGGCATATTGGACTTTCCCTGAAGCTCGGCGTGTATTTTGGGATGTACATAGACAAGGGATGGACTACACGACTTCAGACGACACGATGTGTACTCTCTACGTGGTCTGGCAGAAGTGGCTACGCAAGACTCGGCGTGTATCCCTGGGATACACGGACATGGGATCGAGTACATGACCATGTACTCCATCACATGTCTAGGCAAGGCCACTAATGTGGGTCACCCCATGTACCGATTATATGGGTTGGAGTACACGGGTTGATGACCATGTACGGGAACATGGCCAGCGTACACAGAACCAATCCCATTCACTTGGACATGGCGTGTACACCGTACTACACACCATTTACTTATTTTTCTACATGACTAGCCTTACGACATGGGCACTTGTACATGGGAAGTACCCGGGGCCAGACAACACGACATGTAACTTTTCTACACACCATGTAATTTTTGGAAAATGGCATGGTCCACTTGTTCACCGTATTTTGGATATCTTTCGTTTGGGTTAGTGCCCCTTTTTCTCATTCCCCTAAAGGTCTGGCATCATTTCCTTCTACAAGAGTTTGATCCCTTCAGTAGGATATTCTGTGATAGATTCGACATCCCTCCGAGAGTCCAGGAGCGAGATCCTCTATCCTTTCGTGACCCTAGGTAGAGTCAGGCATCGACGTGACCAACTCTACTGGGTGTTGATCCTCTACCTAGCTCGTAAATCACATAGCTGGTGAATCTAAATGAGTAATGGTATCCGCCATGGCCCTGGTAGTGATCCCCATCTGTGTATCATGATCTTTCCCACTCAAGAGTGTGTCTCCTGTAATGAGTGCTTCTATCTACCGTGATCTTCCCACTCAGGAGTGTGTCTCCCATAATGTGTGTATCTACCTTTCGAAACATTTCCCAATGAACAATACTTCTCAGACGGACATCATCAGAGCTACCGGACTTGTAGATTTTGTTCTCCCGGAATGAGTACTTCATGGAATCTTTGAACTGAATTTCTAGCGGGGGTATGTGGTTGTGTGACTTGTCTCTAGACTACGGGTTTGAGTTTTGAGTATATTTGGATTGTGATCTCCTATTATATGTTTAGTAGACATATATTGTGTAGAGATGACTATTCCTTTCCTTTGTGTACTTGCTTTGTGTTTTTTGGGGTCCTCTACTGAGTATTGTTATACTCACCCCTACATGGGATTTTCCCACATGTGTCGTGTCTTGTGCATATGAGGAGCCTTTTGAAAGAGTCCGTGGAAGACCATGATAAGACCAAGATTTCTGAGTTCTCTACAGGCTGATGAATTCCTTCAGTTACGAGCAACAGTCCTAGTACCTCTTTGTGTTTACAGGTTGGAACTTATAGTATTTTAGACTCTTTTTTTTGGTGGGATTGTATTCTGTCCCAGTTTACTTTCAGTACATTACTATCCCTCATACTCTGTTGGTTGGGTTTAGTTGTGTGCATGCATTTTGTTCCTCAGTGTTTTTTTTACATTTCAGTATTTGTGGGCTTAGAGATGTGTGTGTGTGTGTGTACGAGTTCATAGGAAAATCCTCCCATGTAGTAATATGCCTACTCGGTGCTAGTCACCAGCCCCTGGCCTATTGGAGGCAGGCCTGGGGAGTCATGGTGAGGGCCCCACTGGGATGGGTTGTGATAGTTTGAATGTGATGGGTGCACCTGGAATTATACAGCGCTCCAATGTATTAGGTAAAATTATAAATCTCATGAGTTAATGTGAAATGATGTGTGAAAAAGATTATATATTTTTTCACATGTATGTGTGGTAGTTAACTAATAAGACATGATGTTTCATTTTTTAGGCATTTCGACATTTCAAGTCATTTATTAATGATTCCTCTCATGTTCATGATATTTTGCATATGTAATGGTTATGCTCACCACAAGCTATATTTTTCGTATCTATCCTCTTACTAGGATTTTAGCTCACCCCTTTTGATGTATATCCTTAGTTGAATACATATACTAAGGAAAGGTCAAGTTTTAATAAGAATCTAGAGAAGAAGGAATTATATAAAAGATTATGCTTGATGTTGTAATTATTATGTATAGTCCTTGTTTTCCCAAGACACTAAACCTTCAGATCCTCTATGTGTAATACTATTATGTATTTTATATTTAAAATGATGTAATAGTAAAATAAGAAACGGCTAGGTCTCTATAACTTACATGATATGTTGGCTCCGAAAAACTAATTGGTTACTTTATAGATATTTGGATGATGATGAAGATGATGATATGTTGTGATGATGCAGGTTCATTTTATATTACAATTTCCCATCTATATTTATGTTGTTTTCTATTTAGAGAGAGATGACCCATGATGTGTGACATTGGGGTAAAGAATAAAACCACTAAGGATATGTTAGTGGGTTATATTTACTTTCGTATACATTGGATAATATATTATTCATGTCTGTGATACTTGCTAAGTGATCCAGGGTGTGGCTAGGAACATTGCATACTAATTTAGGTGATAAGTCAGTTTTAATAGTTTATTCACTAGGATTTAGTATATTTTATTTATCTTTTACAAGAGAGGCCTTGAGGAGGAACCTAATGAGTATATATAATATTCTCACCATATACATAAATATTTTTTTTGGACACTAAGATAAGTCTTGTGATCTGGATGAACAATAATAGATCATAAATTTGTTTAATAGTTTTTTTGGTCTTTAATGTTTTTTTGGGGATTATATTATCATTGTTCTTTTTTATTTTATATATTTTTTGTTTTATGAAATTATTTGCATCTTGTAGTGACTCCAAATTTCCAAAAAATAAATATTACATATTTTTGTGTGAATATTCAATACATTTCACAAAACCATGTTGAAGGACCTTAATGGTTTACTGTATTTGGATACTAGATACAAAATATTTATTATTTCATGAATGATCTTCAACATTTCCTAAGAATATCACCACATTTAGTACTCTTCATAAGGATAAACTATATAAAACCATTCTATATATCCTTGGTAAATGTAGTAGAAGAAATCCTGATATCAGATACTCAATAAGGGTAATCATGGGAGATACCAATCAATGATCATATAATTGAGTAATATAAGAATAAGGTCCCTAGATCATGAACATAACATAAAATAATTATACCTAATCTATCAAAGGTCATAAACATGGGTTATGGAATAAATCATTTAAATTTCAAAAGGAATAAATCATAAGATTGAAAAATCATCATTAATCAATCACAAACCATAATTTCATGTCATAAAGTTCATAACCATCACAAGTATATAACCCATTTCATATGATAAGGTTGACTATTGAGACCATAGAATAAAATCTGGGTGGGAGTGAATTTCCATAGGTACTATAGCAGAACTATAGAAAGGACTGCAGCATACTAAAGCATTGTACTAGTGAGGGTATTATAGCTGGCATTGTAGTGGTATACTGTAATAATATTACTATTCATCCATATTGGGATTTCAGGCCAATGGGCCTTCATGCCATCAATGGGGAGGTGACACAAGCATGACATGCAGGTGGTGACACATACATGATGAATGACGGGCCTTTGGGTCATCCAATGTCGGGATTATGGGCCATGTATTGGGATTCATTACCACCAGGCCTTTAAAAAAATATAATGTAAGAAATTTGCAGGTTGGGTGGGTTATCTAATGGGGGGATATGACTTTCCATTTAGGACTTTGTGTGTAGTGTGTGTTTAAATGTAATTGTCCCTCAAGAACATAATATAATATAATAAATCACCCAATTCAATAGATGGTTATAAAAATAGAGGCCAACAAATCACATAATGGAAACTATACATATGTGTTCCACAATATTTTAAATAATCCATCATATCATAACCCATTAAAAATAAATAGGATTTATAAACATTTTGTCATGGAATAAGCCATAATAAAATTTCATAAATACATTTTCAAAATAATCCTAAAAAATACATGTAAATAATAATGATGGTATCCTTGGATTATATATCCATTAGAACATACAAAAAATTATTTATTTTTCAATAATTAATGTCAACACCATAACGATATCATTAAAATATTTTTGAGGAAAATAACATTTGTTAATTGAAAATCACTTTTTAAAACTAAAAATTGAAAAAATAGTTTGAGAATATTTTTTCATTGAAAATCACCTTGGGGGATTATAAATGAATCTTCAAATAATTTAGTGGTCATGAATGTGGGAAATTTGTTTCATTCTATAAACATTTAAATAAAGTTTTCTTTCCAATTTTTAGTAAAAAGTCAAAAGTAACTCATTTGGAAAATGATAAGAAGACTCCTTTTAAAATATTTTTTAAAAATTAAAACATGGGTTGAAATTAATTTAAAATATAATTTAAGATTATTAAAAACATTATTGGAAATATTTTTAGATATCATTGACATGGAAGAGAACATATTTTCAACCGAAGAGAGAAATAAGGCTGATTTATATTTAAACATTCCTTTGGCCTCTTTTGTCACTAAATATGGAAAAAATGAAATGAAAACATGTATTATATTTTAAAAACCATAATATAACAAAATTAATGAGATTATTTATAGTTAAATCAATAAATTATATCATTTAAAGAATAATAAAAAATAATCCTGATAAATAATGAAGTAAAAACATAAATCCCTTATCACTTTGGTGACTGTTGAATCGTTACCCCCATGAAAGACATAAAATATATATATATTTATAAATAAAACTAGTATCCATGAAAATGAATACAAAATAAATACATGTGCAGTATATACACAAAAATATAGATAAAATGGGTGAATATGACATATGTCACATATAAATAAAAGTTATATAAGAAAGCAGTAAATTGAGTCTGAATCATCACATATGTTCATTATCTTCATGAATAATAAAATTATTTCAATTATTTAAAATATTAAGAAAATTTTTATTTTATTAAAATTATTTTATTTTATTTAATAAAATTTTATATACAATTACCTAATCAATGATATTCATGTTAGATGTTTTGATGATTTTTGGTTCATATGTCCAAAATGAATTTAGAAGGATTAATATGGAGAATGATATCATTATTTAACTATATATATAAAAATAATAGTGATATAATTCTCATTTTTATACATAAATTATACTTTTAAACCAATCATGGATGATTTTTATGAAAAATTAACCACATTACAATCAAAGAGATGATAGGCCATACACTCGCATGAGTAACTGTTCTTCTTTTCAATAAGCATGATATAAATAAGTTATGTATTAATTTAACATTTAAGATTTATAATTATATCATAAATATAATTTTATTTCATTAAATACACTTATATATAATCCATGTGATACTAAAATGAAAAATAAATCACATCTCTTCATGGAGGTTGTAATCCACATGTACGCCTGAACTATGCTATCATTTTTTAATAAATAGAAAGGTAAGAAAATAAATGATATAGTAATTTTATATAATTATAACAATATAATTAATTTAATATTTATAAATTAAATACATCATTATAAATATTATTTGGAGGTGATTATGGGATTGAATTACATCAGTTCGTGGGGTAGCAATCCTCCGTACACATGAAAAATGGTTTTGTTTCCCATTCAATGGAAGAGGAGATGGATTAAGGTTTATGAATTAACATAATAACAACAAAATATATGACATATAATTATTTTAATAAATAATCAATATTTTATTTTATTTTATGGAGGTGGAAGAAAAAATATATAAAAAATTCTTGGTTAAGAATGATACATCATCCTCATAACTCTTAAGGACTATACATAAATCTTTACTATATTGCATTTATTATCAAAAAAAATCTTATAATATTATGGGAGAGATTTATTTATGGAATTTGGGAAGGAATAGTCTCAACCAATATTTTTTTGAACTGTGATGAAAAGAGGAGAGTCAGTTTCCTATTATAAGTGAGGGGAGGGGAACAATTGGAATTTCTTCAAGTATTAAATTAATTAAAATAATTTTCATATTCAAATGTCTCCAAATTAATATCATTAGAAAATATGATGATAATTTAAATTAATAATATAAAATAATAAAATTTGGACAAATCCAGATTAGGATTTCACACTTATCTCTTTGTTTCCTCCCACGTTAACCCATTTTTACAATTTATATGATAACAATGTTTTTACTCTTTGGGATAATAATAGTTACTATAAAAGGAATATTATCTAATAAATAAACCATTGTTTATATTTAAAACTATATCACAATAAATTGGTTAAAAATAATATTTTTATGAATTTAAATTCTTTTTAAAATTATTAATTATTATAAAATATCATTAATGTCATTTTTTAACTATTCATTTAGTTAGACATGGAAAACAACATGAAAATGACGGAATTGAAATATAATACTTAAAAAAACACTAAAATATTATATTTATCTAAAAATTATAGTTAAATAAAATATATTATTCATTATTTAATTGATCTAATGAATTATATAAAACCTTTTAAAGAATAATTGAAAATTATAATTATTTAAATAAAAAGGAAGAATTAAATAATTTTTTTACAATTCATTGAAAAAATCATACATTTTAGAAAATTATATAAATTTCCCTCAAATATAATTTTGGAATTCTAATTTAATGAATGAAATAAATTTATTCAATTTTTTTCTAAAATAGGTAGAAAATAATCATATTATTTTCAAAATAATGTAATAAAGACAATTTCCAGAAAATATATATATTTAATGAATAAGATGACCCTACTAAAATTTGACTACTTATTTATCAATATATTTTCTCTATCGAAAAAATTAATATATATTCATTGTTTTAAAAAAGTATTCATATTAATTCTAAAATATTTTAATAGCTAGGTTACAATGGATATATTAAAATAATAATATTTATATTATTGTCCATTTAATCTCTTTGTTGATTTTAAATAATTTTTTCCATGAAATAAAAATTATTTAAATAGAAATATATTATAAAATCACAGGATCTTAAATTCTACCCCTGAAAAATAAAATGTTCCCCCACACTTTAATCTTAATCATTAAAACTTCAACCATTAGGGAAAACCTAAATCTTAAAAAGGGATAATAAAACTTCATTTGAATAGGGGAACTGGGAAGCATAAAATTGACACGAGATAACACATTATTGGGTTCCCCAATAAAGAGAACATTAATGGGAAGTGAAAATATAGACATGGAGGAGAAAAAATTCCCAAATACTACTCGAGAGTGATATAGAAAAATTTTAGGAGAAGTCTAATGAAAAAAATTATAAATCTATAATGGGTGTGAAGACCATAAATTCATTAGAAATGATCATAATAGGTTTCAAGTTTTGTTTTAAGATCATTTTTCTAGAGTGGGGGAATTCTTTTACAATCTAGACTAATAAAATAATAAAATATTCTTACATTAAAAGTAGAATTAAATCCTTAAATTAATCTCTACCATAATATCATTAAATCACAAATGATAACTATTTAGTATGATTATTTATTTCCTGAAGCACTAAAATCAACTTTTAATGGGTCATAAGATATATAAAAGATTGAAAATTATTTCCATCTGTCTCTAAATATGAATAAAAACTAAAATGGTGAGAACAAGTTATCCCATTTAATAAATTAAAACTTAAAACCATAATTGTAACAACCAAAATTACAACTTAATCCCCACCACAACTATTTATCATTAAAACAATTCCGAAATAATTTTGAAAAAAATTAAAATCCGTTTTTTTTAATTATGACTCTAAATTTTGAAAATAAACATCATTTAATCCCCTAAACATCATAAAGTAACTCTTAATTTCATATACCATATATTTTAATACCTTGCTCTCTATAAAACCTCATTGAAAAGATAACTACTTACTAAAATTAACAATATCCTCTTCCTTAAACAAAATCATAAATTATCATACATATTCCATGAATCTAAAGTAATGATAAATTCCATTACATTGTAACCAAATCACTACTCATTTTCAAGGACACATTCAATATAAGGTTGACATCATTAATGTAAATATTCTATTTATCCCAAATAAACATTATTACTTTAATATTTGACACATATTAATGGTTATCATTCCCCCAATCACGTGTTCTCATTAAAATATAATTTTTTGATTAAACAGTTTTTCTAGGTAACTTTTACAATTTAACATATTATTTCAAATACTTAAAGAAAGGATAGTTTTGAATAATACTTATATTTCTCATGATTGTTTTAAAGAAAAAATACTTAATATAATATTTCTATAACATAATTTTCAAATCCCAAAACAAAAACACTCCATTCATTTTCCTACAACAATTGGCATATCATTAGTCCTTCCTTGGTATACGAGTTAACTCTTGGATTATAGGATTAACTTAGAAAATTAAAATTCTCACCATAGGTAATAAATTTAACTATTATACAATTTGTTTCTCTATAACCATCATGTACACCTAGAAAACATCCCCCCTCCCATTAAAGAATTATACTAGATTCTTCTTCCCACATTCCTGATATGTTGGAAACTAAATCTTCTTACCTTTATTGTATTAACAATAATAAAACTTTCTATTATTATGTGTGTCATAAAACACACCCAATTTGATATTTTTAATCAAATAACAAGATATTTGATTAGTCGTAATCACAGATTTTTTCCTTTTAGTGCCTCTTTCAATTGGTTTCTTATAAGTAAAATTATTTTATTATCCATCAAATTAAAAATTAAGATAATTATACCTATTTGAAGCTATTAAATAAAACCAAAAAAAGTATATTGTGAGAAATAATAGTCTTAGTGGGAAACTACATAATCATGAAAAATATTTTTTTGGATTTATAAATCATTATAGCTTCTTTTCAACCAATGACACCTTGGGTTTTACCAAGTAAATATTGCACATTAACTATTCAAATACATCCTGATAGTTCATAAATAAATTGTTAATTAACCTAAACATATCATTTTAGAATGTCAAAATAGGTGTGTAGTAATGGAATACTCACCACGAACCAGAATGATGAATGATATATACTTAACCAACTTTTTTGGGGTTGTAATCCCTAGATGCTTCTATGACAAAACCATGTCCGCATGTAGTATCCAAACATGGATATATTGTTATGAAAATCACATAATCTATATCTTATTAAAATTTTAGGGTGTTAACCTATAGTTAGAATTATCCTTGGGGTTTTCCAAAAAGGTTTATAACTATAGTACGCAAATATTAACTAAAACATGCTCTGATAGAAACTATAAAGACCTCATATTTTAATTTATAAAAATGACTAGTTTTAGATTAATATTCAACATATATTACAAATAAATGTTTGAGGCCCATAAAAGTCTACTGTATTCGGAGATTAGATAGCAAGTCTTATTATTATACGAAATAATGTCCACTTCTCCCAAAAATATATTCTTATTTAGTACTTTTCATGTACATACCGTACTTAAAACCATTCATCATATCCTAGGGGAATGAAATATAAGAAAGGGTGAGCTCAAATACTTATTAATAGTAAATATGGGATATATTAATCAATTATCATATTAATTAATAATTAATCATAATGGTATGATATATTGACCATAATATATAAATTTTTGACCTAGTGAATTAAAGATCATAAACATGTTTCATGACATGATGCATTATCATTTGAAAATTCATGTATCATTAGAGTGAGAAATCAACATAAATCAATAATGAGAAATAAGTTAATTTCATAAAATTGTGTCATAAACATAAGTATAGAATCCATTTCATTTGTCCAAGTTAACTATCAAGACCATCACATAATAGTGGATCATGCATCCTTATATGTTTCCAATATTATATTGAATCACGCATAACCACCTAGCTCCTATAGTGGATTAAGCACATAGACTTGAATCCCATAATAATCTAATAAGATATAATACTTTACCTAATGCATTAGAACAATATAAAATTCTTGACCCTCTAATCATATAATAAAAACCATAAAAATGTGTCCCACAAGATCATTAAACACCCATCATATCATAACCCCTCAAATATACATGGGTTTTACAAACATTTTGTCCAAGAATGAGCCACAGAAATTAAATAGGTTTCATAAACACCATGTCATAATAAACATAAACCATCTAGAGAAAGAACAAGAATGGTATCCTTTGATCATATCCCCAGTATATCATAAGTAAATTCATGTGTTTCTATCATTGATGAATAGAAATAACATTAAAAATAATTAAAAAATTATCGAGTAAAATAAAATTTCCACATAGAAAATATAAATTTTTAAACTAAATACCAAAAAAATATTATGAAAATACATTTTCTTTGAATATAAACATGGAAACATATTAATTAATATTTAAATCAATGAGTGGTTAGGATGATGAAAAATTATATTCTTGTTGTGTATGATAAAACAAATATTACTTTCACATTGTTTTTTTATAATTAAAAAGTACATCACTTGAAAATGGAAAGAATATTTCTTTAAAACCATTTTAAAACAATCAAAAATTGGTAAAAATTGATTTAAACAATCATTTAAGAGTAATAAAAACTTTATTCGAAACATTTTTATTAATCATGGACTAGTAATAGACTATATTTTCAACTAATGAGTGAAATTAAGTCAATTTTACTTAAAAATAATTTTTTAATATCTTCAGTTATTAGATAGAGGAACATTAATGGCTAATATATACAACACACAAAGGAAACATGTGATAATTATGTAATATGTTACACAAAAATAAATGTGATGTGAGAAACCCTTACCTCAATTCTAACTCATCACATACATTCTCTATCATCCTCAATAACAAACATATGTTAATTATTTACTTTATTAATTTGTTTTTCATGTTTACTATTAATTTTATTTTATTTTATCTCATGTTATAATCAATAGGTTAATCAATTAGGTTTATATTAGAGGTTTTGATGATATTCAACTCATGTGTAAAATATGAATTCAGGTGGTTGAATATAGTCAATGATGTAATTATTTCATCATCTCTATAGTAATAATCATGATATAATTATCATTTTTATACATAAATTAAACATTTAAAATCAATCATGGAATATCATTATGAAAACTAAACTATGTTACAATCATAAGAACGATAGGTTGTACGTACTCATGAGTAATGTTTCAAATTTTCCAGAGAAATTATTTAAATAATCTATAAAGAAAAATCATTATATCATTAATATAATGTTATTTATTTCATTATAAATATATATCATCCATTCCACCTAGAAATGAAAAATGAATCACATCGCTTCTTGTAGGTGGTAATCCACACACGCACATAAACAACATTATATATTTTCAATAATTGGAAATTTAAGAAAATATATGATATATTAAGTTTATATAATGATAAATAAGTCATTAATATCATATATATATATATATATACATTCCATAAATCCTTATTAATAATACTTCAAGGTGATGATGGAAAAAAATTAAATCAGTTTGTGATACTATAGTTCATCGTACACATGAACAATTGATTCATTTCCCATTTGATGGAAGAGGGGATTGATATAGGTTATGAAATTTACATAATAAAATCTCAATATATGGAAGGTAATAATTTTCTTTAATCATCAATGTTAAAAATGATTTAATGAGCTAAAAGAAGAAATACAAAAAATGCTCAGTTAAAAACGATGGCCCTTCTTCTGAAAACCTATTTATGATTTCACATATACCCTTCATTGATTGTATTTTTGATCAAAAAAATCCTCTAGGATATTGGGAGTGATGCAAGGAAGGTATTGTTTCATCGAATTTATGAAATAATGTTTTTTGTATGTGTGAAGAAAGGAGGAGTGGAGGTTCTGTTTTATAAATGAGTGGAGGGGAAATTTTGGAATTTTATAATGTATTAAATTAATATCAACTAATTATCATATTAAAAAAGCTCCAAACTAATATAAATGAAATATAAAATGAGTATGGGTCTAAATTATATCATCAAATAAATTGTAGAAAAATATAGATTAGGGTTTTACCCTTATCTCTTTGTTTTAACCTATGTCAACCCTTTTTGAAAATTACTGTGATTATAATGCTTTTACTCTATAGGGGTAAGTATAGTTATTATAAAAGAATAATTGATCAATAAATATAACATGATTGATATTTCCAACCGTATTCCAACATCTGGGACAAATATATTATTTTTAGTAATTTTAAATCGTTTAATAAAATATTAATTATTATTAAACTCTATTAATGTCATTTTTGGATATTTTCATTTAGTTTTACTTGGAAGACAATATGATACTAACAAAAATTGAATATAATTCATTAAAAAATAAATAACATGTTATATGAATGAATAAAATTTTTATAACACAATAATAATTTCCATTTATACTACTTTAAATATTTTAAAAACCATTTATTTGGTTATTCTATTAATTAAAAAATTTTGTGTCGGCATTATGTAAGCATTTATGATCATTATATAATTACTAAAAATTAAAAATAGAAATAAATCATAAAATTAATGTTATTATTATGAAAATAACAAATATTATTCTTACAAAACATTCATTTTTTCTATATGTGAACAGATAATATATATTTAAAAGTAATAGAGTGACATTTTGAATTTTTCTTTACATCAAATATTATACAGGTCACATTCATATATTTGTGTCTCATAAAACATAAATATAAATAATAACTTTATAAATATGTAAATAACTTCTTAAAATACAAATTAAGGGGAAAATGGTTTCTTTATCCCTTGGTTTTAACCATGGTTAATTTGATTTACCCTTTTATGATAGTGATATTTTTTCCTATTTTTACTATTTATTTTGATGAAAAATAATGTTGGCATTATTAAATAATATGAATTATTAAAATTCAAAATATTTAATCCATTCTACCAAATTAAGTTCCTATAATTGGTGAAAATTTATTTCATTATAGACCTGCTATGCGCGATGAAAATCGGGTTGTTCAAAAAAGAATTTTTTCTTTAGTATACAGTGATTTTATATAAAAATTCAACATAAAACCAATTCTAAGGACATAAATTTAATTATTCATAATAGACTAGGAACTAATTAATCTATTAAAAATAATTTATAATCATAATTTTAATTTTTATATTCTTTAAATGAAAGGGTGGTTTTCAATAGAAAATAGTATTTTGACCAATCAAAGATTTTTTAGAATATTATCACAATTTTAATATAAGATAATATTGAAATGTTGATTTTAAAAAAATAAATTCATTTTTCCAAATATATTTTATAAATTTGTAGGAAATTAATTATTTTATTTCCTTAAAAAAAGTAGTAAAACACATTTTTTGAATAATATTGTTTTTTAAAACAATTAATAGAATTACTAAATATGAGTTCTTGGTTATATATATGTATTTTTTTATCTAAAAAAATTATATATAATTATTATTATTTAATTATTTCTATTCATTCCATGAATTTAATATGTCTTGGTTTCAATGGTCACATTAAAATTATAATTTTAATATCATGGTTCATTTAAACTCATTACTGTGTATACAGAATGATTTAAAATAAATAAAATTTATTTAAAGATAAATATATTATAAAATTTGATAGTTTTGTTAATGTATTTGGATATTATATTATTATGGGATCAGGAGATTCTTGGTGGTTTCAAATTATATCACATTCCGCATGTTCTTGTTAGAGGGTAATGCCTCCCATTTTTTATATGATATACCCTCAGTGCTTGATGCCAACCAGTGGCTTATTTTTGGAAGGATTTTGGAATACTTATCTCCCTTATCTCATTGATATCCCAATTTAGGTACCATTGGGGGGAGGGGGTTGTGACATCATAGATAAGGTAGCATGATCCTTTCAACAAAGAGTTTTACCCACATTGTTTTCATTCCCTCGACGGTAATGCCATTTGCATTTATAATCCTTACTCAATTTTAAAATATCCTTTGGTTCATGTTTCGCTATTTATGTCTGAATATATAATTTAATATATTGTGATTAGTATATATATCACACTTCTCATTATATAGATAATGCCTCCACAACATTAAAAAATAATAATTGAAAACTTCAAATTGTGCGCTAGGTAGCTTTTTTTTAGAATTAAAATTTATGGGAAGCATTACCTATCCTCAATACATTTTTTATAATAATAAAATTCCAATAATTCTTCTTTGAACAACTATATATCACAAAACCTTTTCTTTTCTTGGGTAGTGTGAGTATAGGATCTATAACAAAAATCTTCTTAAGTTCAATGATGGTGTATCCAAATTATTCTTTATATATGTAACATCCCATGTAACTACCCAATATTATCATCTATAAATACTATGTAAAATATTTTATGATATACACAACACCAAAGATTAAAAAACATGATATACTATAGGAATATTATTATTTAAATATGACCATTAAAACTAAGTTATTGGACCAATGAGTACAAATAATAGTAAACACATTATGAAATATATAAATAATTGTTTTCATAATATATATATATATATATTAATTCATTGGAATATGTACTCAATTTTGAATTATAATAATGAAAACTCATAAATATAAGAACAAGTAATGTTTATAAAGGTATTTTGTTTATAGAATTTTTTTATTGTGTATTTTTATTTTTCATTTAAAAGAAATAATTATAAATTATTGAAATTTAATGTAATAAAATGTATTTAGTTTTTAGTTTTAACATATTAAAATGATATTAAATATTTTTTTTTGAGATTTTTCTAAAATAGTTTATTTTTAGGTGAATAGTGATAAATACCGATTATACAAATATTGTCAATTTTATGACATTATATGGATATAACGAATAATTGAAAGTTGATTTATCATTTAACAAAGTTAAAGTATATATTTAAGAAGTAATATAGTTCCTTTAAAATTATAACTTATAAATCTATTTTTTACATTATGAAAAAAATTAATGCATTTAATTAAATAAAAATTATTTTTGGCCTCTCCCTTTAAAATTTGTTTTCATAAGGTTACTATCAGTTTTGGTTTAGTATAAAATTCAAATCAACCTATTTTTTTAAAATAATCCAATTAATTAAATGGTAATGTAATGCCCTTGACTCCAGTAACCTAGATCCATTGTCTTACCTTCTTTTACTGACATATGATACAAGGAATCACATCCCAAAAAAACCAAATAGTGTATTAGTATTGGTAAAATTAATACTTACATGTGTCCCATATTAAATGTTAAAACACAAATTATAATATTTTTTCAAGAATAACATTACCCATCTTGAATATACTTTTATATCAATCATTTTACACATCATAGATTTCTAGGAAAGGAAAAAAAATAATGTTAATTATTAATAAGGGTTAAGTATAATGAAATAAATCATGAATCAAAATGCATAATTTACATGGAATGGAAAATAAATGAACACAAATACAATTTAATCAACATAACTTTCATTATAGGGTAAGGAATAATAAATATTTAAAGGTAAATAACTGAAAACACATTCCATTTAGTTGATATAATGTGAATGGAATTCAACTAAATATAATATCATTGTGAAAATATCATTGATAAAAAGATAATGCAAAATAAATATACAAATATAAATGACTTAAAATAAATTTCATTTAATTAATAACATGAGTATCATAACTAGATAAGGAATAATCAATATGGTAAGGTAAATAATTGATAACATGTTCTATTTAATAAATAAAATGACAATGAAATTCATCTATATATAATATCATTATGAAAATATCATAGATAATAATTATATAATTATTAATAAAGGAAATGATTACTTATTGTAATTTATGGTCTAATGAATTATGATACCTCTACCATCAAGACCTTTCAAAAGTATGTTTAAACTACTCGTAGAAACCTATTTAATGATAGCTTACTGATTCAACTCCTGATATTTCCAATACATCAATGGAAATTATAATTCTAAGCCTCACCTTTCACTACATGTCCAAATAATCCCTCATACATTGAATAATTGATTCAATTCATGAACAATGTGACATAACATCTAATATTTGTATTGAGAAAAGAATACAAAATTATCAATATTTACCTAGATGAATAAATAAATTTTAATACATAAAACCATATATATAAATGATACAAAACTTATCCGATAAAAATATCCCTGCTAAATATTATGGATATTTAGGAGAAATTTAATTTCCAACAATCAAAAGAAAGTGAATATTTTATGGGAATGATTAAGACTAAAAAATGAATCAAGAAAGATAATTTAAATACCTACCTTAGTCAAAATTATCATAAACCATCCATATGAATAATTTAGATGATATCAATACAATATATCCCTAGTAGATTATATGTAAAATAAGTGGGTGTTTTCATTGATGAACATAAATACCATAAATAGATCTTTGATAACATTCATGAGGAAAATAACCACTTCATTTTGAAAATAACATATTAAGAATAAAATTAGAAGTTATATTTTAAAAATAAATATTTTTGAAAATAAATATTTAATAATATAAAATAATTTTAAAAACTGAGTTGACATGAATTCTAGAAATTCCGTTCATTCCATACACATTAAAAATTTTCTTTTTACTATTTCAGTAAAATCCAAAAGAAGATTGTTTTGAATAAAACCGGGAGATTCCTTTTAAAAAAAATTATCAGAGAAAAAATGTGTTAATATTTATTTACTAAATCATTTTTTAAAGGTTAAAATATTTGAAAACATTTATAGAAAACAAGGGTTTTTATTAAACATTTTTTTCTAACCAAAGAGAGAAATAATGTCGGATTTTTATAAAAACATTTTCTCAACTTTTTTAAGTGAAAAAGAGTGGGGAAATGGTAATATTACATGACAAAATCATGAATAACCATAGGATAAAATATTTAAAGAATTTATTTATCCAAAAATCACATAATTTCTTCAATAGGAACTCAATCATAAACAATGTCGATTAAAATGAGATTGTGAAATAACCCCTTGAAAATATTACATTATAGAAGTGAGAATTAACCAAGGAATTTATTATGTATGAAAATTTAAATACACATAAAATAATTGGATATATAAATAATATATTAAAAATTAAGTACACATATAATCATAAAATTTCAAAGACAATGAAGATGTAATGTAATACAATGAAAGGAAATTAATCTATGAGATTCATTACCACTTCGTAATATTAATTTCAAATCCACTCAAATGAAATAATTAAAACATAAACATTAAATATAATGAATTATTATATTAGCAGGATATTACATGTCATATAGAATGTATATACACTATAGATAAGAAATTAGGTGTATAACATTACAATATGCCACAATGAAGGGAAGTTGAGATTAAGTCCCTTACATCACAGTTCTTTTTGGTTTAATGTTATTTAAACACATATATAGTGGTTTTAAAAAAATTATTAAATTATATAAAGAAAATATTGATATTTATAAAATCATATATGATCATTTTGTAACATATTACCACCCATTTGTTAATAGTCATTCAATATTTTTATTGTTTCAGGTATTCACTGCCTCATTTTCTCATTCATGCCTTATCATGGAGGATATAGATCTTGTGAATATTATATAGTTCCATCATATATGGAATAATAATATTAAAATAATTATCATATTTATGCATCAATTATACTTTCACGAATAATCATGAATTTTTTTGGGAGATGAAGTATGTTATGATCATGGAGATAATAGACCATATGTCTGTATGGGTAACATTTCCATTTTTTGAACAATAATTATGGAAATAAGGTGAGTAAAATTTTATCTTAAAATAATTATCAAAATAACAGAAATACCATTTTATTTTAAAAAATATAATAATATATATCATCTTTGCATTGAGGTGATGAAGAGAGAGTCACATCGCTTCGGGAAGGATGTATTCCATATGTACATGAAGGAAGTTATTATTTATAATTGAGTGAAAAGGTAAGTTACAAAATGATATATTATATTTTTAAAGTGATAAATTTTTCATGAATATAATAATTAGGTCATGTATGTCACCAAAATTTATTAAATATAACATTATTATCTTTATTGTAATGTTCTAGTAAAAGATGAAGCACGTCACTTCGTGAGGTGGTACTCCATCGTGCACACGAGTTACATTATCACATCCTCGATAAAATGAAAAGTAAAAAAGGTATATATTATATAATTACACCGTAGGTTAAATTATTTTATTAATACCACAAATATATTTTTCTTGCATCATCATACCCAACCACGAGATGTGTTGATGGAAACCATTTCACATTGGTTCATGAGGTGGTAGTCCACTGTACACAAGGGCAACATTATCATTTCCCATTTGAGGAAGGAGGATATTGATATATTTTATGTACTTATCATAATTAAATATAAGTATATGGGAGATAATTGGGTTATTACATAAGTAGAAATTTATAATATGTTATGGAGTTCAAAGAATAAATAAAATAAAAATGAATAGTTTGTATTTTTACCTCCACTTAGACCACCTATTTAATATTAGGACTAAATTATTCCAAGAATTTATTTATGAACAAAAAAGGATCTTAGGATGAGATTATGATAGTTATTAAGTGATTTTTTTATTTATTAGATGATCCAACATGGTCTGAAGGTGTGCAGAACAGAGGAGAGCAGGTGGCCTTTTATAAGGGAGGTGAGTGAGACACTTTTAATTTTTGAAAAACAAATGTGTACCCAAATTTAGTAATACCATAATGGTAACAAATAGATTATTATAAACACTAAGACATGATAAGGTCTAAATATATCCATAAAATAGATTTTATAAATTTTTAGGTCATTTTAACCATTATTTTCTAGTATAATCCCTGGTAAACCCATTTTTTACATTAATTGTGACAAGTAATTTTTACAAATTTCACTATTAATTTTGGGAAAAAAATTACAATGATAGTATTAGAAAATAAAAATAAAGTTTATATCAAATATGAAATTAATTTTACAAAATTCCATTCATTGATGTAGAAAATGTAATTTAAAATTTATCTCATAAAAGTGATGAGAAAGGGAGTTTTCAAAGAGAGAATGTTTTATAGTTTGAATAGTATTTATTTAAAAATTCAACTTTAAAATTATTAAAATGTCATAAATTTCTTTAATATATATATATATATAATTGAACTAATTCTACTAAAAAACCATATAAAAATATAATTTCACATTATAAATAATCTTACCAAAAATGTTTTTTTCAATTAAAATTCAGTATTTTTCTATATTTATCGAAAAATGAAACATTTCTAAAAAATCTCAAAAATAATATATTTAATAATTTTTTTATTTTATTTATAAGAATGAATTTAATTTTTTTAATAAATTTTATAAATTTGGTGAAAATAAATTTTAAATTATATTTGTAATGTTTGAGTAAACAGTTTTTTAGGAAAAAAAATTTCTCAAAAAACATTTATTTTTATTGTAAATAATGCTTATCTTATTTATAATAAATAAATAACCATAATTTTAAATATTTAGTTATTACAATTCATAAATTTAAATTTAATGGAAATTTATAATGGTATACTATATTAAAGTTCATTTAGAGTCGGGGTTGTGCGTTATGTAAGCTATCGAAGGGATTAACACTGAATAAATATATTTCAAGAGTTTTTATGCTTTATGTTTTTTGCCACAAATATGATATAATGAAATTTTATGCCTTTTAAATTTTGTGGTTTTTTATTATGCCCATGTTAAATAAATTTTATACTCTAAATTTGATCTTACAATAAAAAATTATGGAATTGTTATTTTAAAATTCTATTGTTGGAAACACACATTATAAAAAGGGTTCATAAGATTTCATATTAATAAGAGATTAATGGAACTAAAAATTTCATATAGAATAACACATTACTATGTTTCTAAATATAATAACACTGATGTAATGGGAAGATATGGGCATATATGAAAATCATAAATAATTATAGGGAGTGATCGAGGTCATTGATCATGACAATGTGAGTTCCCAATGAAAATTTAATGACCTCATAGCCATAAATATATGATGATTTAAAAGTCCATTTGACTCATTGGATATGAAGGTAATAAGATCACATTTTTATTCCAAGGTCATTATATTTAATTTTAGGTATTGGTTTAATGTGTATGAATATATTTAAATATACTTTCTTGATAAATTTATATTTCAAATATAAAATTTCATCTTTTGGTTGTGCTTTAATAAATTTCCATTTCATCCCTTACTCCATGAAATGAATTTGAAAAAATTATTTTTTGTCCCAAATGCACATAAATTAACTTTTAATTGATTGTAATATCTATAAAAGAGTGATATGTCGTCCCATTTTTCTCTTGAAATTTTAAAAAACCAATATGGTTAGAATAAGTTATTCAATATAATATATTAATTTGTAAACTACCAAAGTAACACTATGTGTTCATCATTAATATAAATTCTTCAAATCACTTAACTAAAAAAATCACATATTTACCAGGATATCATGTTGGTATGTGGAAGTAATTAATACCTTATCATCATTCGTTCATGGGTTGATACCCTATTACCTTCACTGATAGAATGGATTTCCAGTCGATATTTGGGTTTTCCATTATCTTGAACTATATTAATATAATTATGATAGCATTACCAAACTATAATCTCTAATAGTTTCCTCAAAATTAATGATAAGATATACCTTCATGGTTACCAATACCTTTATTCTTATGTCCAAAAAATGTAAAGAAATTTTTCCTTAAATAACTCTTTCATATACTAATCTAATGGGTTGTATTCCTGTAAATGTTTTTTAGAAAAAAATATAATTAATCATTTTATATTCCTACCAAACAAATTTGGAAATGGGGGTATTTCCACGATATGACCCGAGGGGGTCCCAAGATAAAAAAACACAAAGATCTCCTCTAATAGGCCAGGGGAAAGTGACAAGCTCCAAGAATGAATTTCACACACATTGGAGGCATTAACCTAAAATAATTGTACTCATGCACATGTATCAATTCCCAAATAATTATTAAATGTAAAACAAATTAAAAAATTCATGCATGAATCTATAACCCACAAATATAATACAAAAGATATTTCTACAAAGTGTTAAAAGGGGATAAATACATGACTAACCAAAAATGGAAACTAAAGTCCATCCAACTTATAGAGGGGGGCTATTTTCAAATGCAACACTAGTATACACCTTGGTTTGTCTATCCCAATGTTTCTCCACCTGCTCCTAGTTTATAACAGACTCCACAAAAAGTCCATTATCTGTATAAGACATGACACGTGTGGGAAAAGCCCATAAAGGGTGATTATAAAGATATCTTGTAAGACAGCCAGAAATAATACATAAAAAATAATCTAATGTAGTTAGATGAAAAGTGGATATTTCAATAATAATTATAGATATACAAATAAACATCTTGATGTACTCATTAGAGACTTTGAGTCTCAATGGTCTCAACCACTATCATCCATAGTTCCACTATGTGGTTTCATGATTATTCTCATATAGTGGGAACCATTCCCGGAGATATACATCCACTAAATACTCTCATCCAAGAGGTCACAATTGTGAGGTCTGGACAAAAATGATACTGAATGGTTTCATCTTAGATACACACTCAATCAGACTACTCCTCTTTGGAATGATCAGATCTCGAAAAAATAGTGGATGAATGCCTAAGGTTCTCTAGAGGGACTCCAAACCCTATGGGAAATATACTCCTAGATAGGTTATCTCATCCCATGTAAATATTGGTCACCCCAATTGCAAAAACCTCATCTAAGGTGACAGACAAGTTATGAGGATTACTCTGGTATCATAGAGGGATACATCCTACAAGATTCTGGTATATCTATTAAAGATGACTGAGGAAACTCTTTACAGAGTGAGGGTAATATCCCAAACTACACTAATCATGTGAAGATGTAGTGGGATCATACTCTATGAATGGAATGTGATTCCACACTGAACCCCCATATAAATAGGAAAAAAAAAGGAAAACACACGTCTAATATTGGTCCAAACTTGCTCACACAAGCTCACAATGAATCAGAGACAAGAAGAGTTTGGAAACCACCATATCCTCAAAGTAGTCCATAGAATGTACCATAGGGTACTCGGTGTGTCTCATTACTTCTGTCTCTTTCTTTTCCTTATGCGGACATCGTTTGTACATTTTCTCAATACACGCCACATCTCCGAGGTACATGGAATGTAATTGTCTTGAATAGAACTGAACATTATAATGTACCATACTTTATATATATATATATATATATATTACATCATAATTGAAAAATATTCATTATAAAACATAACATTACCGCACTAAAACCATATAGCATTAGTGTCTTTAGTAACTAGGAAACATAAACAACTAGTTCATAAGACATATACATTTTCTCCCTATTATTTCTTCATTACTAGACCCCTTTTGACATAACTTACTTAATACCCTTATTCATGACATGGGGAAATGAAACATATGATATTGTGAGCTTAGATGCTCATATAGGGTAAAAGGATAGATATCAATCATATCATAATTATAATACATAACAACATAGCATTCCAAAATCTCATCCTACATGTGAAAGATCATGATATCATGTTATGGGATATATAATAAAAGTTCATAAAAATCAATGAATGGATTCCCAAAAGTCATAACAAAAGACATGTAATTTTTTTCCATACACATAACCATAGAAAATAATTTCTTATTAGTAAATGGTCATTTAAAAAACTGTCCTTGGAGACAATTTCCATTAGTGAACCAAGCTCACTCCTCATTCCAACGCTATATTACTGAACCAAGATCATTTTACATTATAACCCTTTATATATCAAGAGATTTAAATCAATACTCAATGAAATAATGTGAGATATAGGTCCCAACCATCTCATAATTAAATCATTCTTAGATGTGCAAAGAAACCATAAATCATTCATCATTTCATAACATATAGAATAATATAATTCCATCATAACATAATCCTTATAAAAAATGTATTTCATAAATAGACTTCCATCATAGAAATAGTCAACACAAAGAAATAATAGGGATAGAAAAATTAACCTATTAAGTAATTCCAACATAGATAGAGAACAATTTTGATAAAACAATGGAAATTAATTCTTAAGGAAAATAACCTTTCTTCTTCAAAAACATTATCTTTTTTCAAAATTCTATATAATTTAAAAATAAATTAATTTCATTGAAAATAACCATTAAATCTTATAAATAAATCTTAATATAATTATGGAGTTTTTAAAATTTAAAAAACCTTTATTCCATAT
This sequence comes from Viscum album, assembly GCA_963277665.1. NCBI lineage: Eukaryota > Viridiplantae > Streptophyta > Magnoliopsida > Santalales > Viscaceae > Viscum > Viscum album. The sequence continues at coordinate 1,421,788,394 of OY728156.1, read as the reverse complement.
ATGTTAAAAGAAAACACACTTCTCGTACTTTGGTCAGATAAGTCAAAATATACCTCGTATCGATGAAAGACAAAAGATTCCTTTCATACCATTTAAAAAACTCACAAATTGGTAAAATTGACTTTAAAAAATTATAGAATGATAAAAATAATATAAAATATATTGGAAACATGGAAGTGGATGATAAATATACCCCAGTAAATACTTATATACAAACAATCTCATATAATAATGAAATTGAAAAATTATCCCATAACTTAGCTCTGATATGCATTGTTTGTATCTGAACCTTTGGTAAAATGATTTAAATTATGAAATTTACTTATTATATTATCATAGTATTTTTTATGAAAAAATATATTATCATAATTTAGTTAATAACATATCATTATTACTCATTATTCTAGTATTAATGATTTTATTTTCTTGCACATGTTTTGTCGAAAAAGTTCTGGTACTCATTCTTAGGTCATAATAAAATTATTCAAAAATGATATTAACATAATATAAACCATATTTATTCATTTTTACATTTATATAATTATTATTTAATGGATATCATGTGGAAATAATCACATTTCATCATGGAGATGGTAGGTCGTATGTACAATGAGCGACGATATCTCCCACATAATTATGAAACAATATGGAAGTGGATGGTATATATTTTGTTCCAAAATACATATCATGTTATAATAATCATATATTGTAATTATTTACATCATTATAACAATCACAGTAATGTGGGGGTGAGAAACAGATTACTCCATGACATGGACAAGGCCAGCCATACATATGAATGCATGGTGATTTCATTTTTCATAGGATGGATAAAAGGGGGAATATGGATTTTATATAATCGTAATAACATATCATTATATTTGTGATATTGGATTCATTAAATTCTAATGTAAACAACTCATGAATATGATGTAGAAGAAAAGGAAAGTTTGTACGAATCGGTATAGGAGATTACAACTTCTTCGATGAGGTTCCTCTAGATCACCTCATAAAGCATTAAGGTTGGTCAATGGAGAGAACATAAGCTCTAGAACGTGAATAGTGGATTAAAAAGGATACCATTTAGAGAAAAATATTATTTAGTTAAAAAGACTCATAAAATTATATTAGGATAGGTGTTAGTGTGATTTTATAATATTAAGTTTTCTCTTAATTACCCAATTTACCCTTTTTACATTTTAATAAAAATATTTTACCGAAGTTACTATTCATAATGCCTAAAAATAAAATAAATCTATTAACATAATTTTTAAATACTGATTAAAAATATGGAATCCATTTTTCATAATTCAAAACATAGAAGTTCTAGTAATTAAAATAAAATTAATCTCATTGTTAGAATGGAAAATAAGGTTTTAAAAGTTAAAACATTTCAAAAGGTTGAAATGTTTTTACATCTAAATTCATTGTAAAATTAATGCCAATGACCCAAATAAAATCAAATGATAAAAATATATTCTATTTATACTCTAAAACCATTAAATTATATAATTGAACCATATAAATTATTCCATTAAAAATATTTGTTTTCACTTATAATTTAGTACATATTTAATATTTATCAAAACTTGAATGTTATCATAAAAATAAAAAAAAAGTATTCAAAAGTAAATTTTTATATCACACTTCCATTGAATAGGTTTATGTTTTATATAAAAATTAGTACTTTGTCAAAATATTTATATAAAAAGGCTTTTCTATTGAAAGGTAGTGAAATTACCATTTTGAAAGAATATATTTTTTGTACATAAAATAGGGTTTATTCATATCAAATGACTAAAATATCTATTGGATGAATATGAAAAATATTTTATTAAATATATAACACAATTAATTTATTTTACTAATTGTAATTCACTTAATTTATTAATACAAAAATACAAATATTTCTTTTACAATCAATTGGGTTATATTTTTCATAAATAATTGGAAGCCAAAGAATTCATCATAAATTTTCAAATGTTAGTTATATTTACTCTTGCTAACTTATTGGATTGGTTATAATGGTCATTTTATACCAATGGCGTCTCATAGTTCTTTTGAACTAACAATTTCATTTTAGTGCAAGGTACTGAAGAATTAAAATTATTAAAAAAAATATTTCATAAAAACATATTTGTGTTTCAATTTACCCCCTTAAAGTGAATTTATACCTAGAAATTTATCACTTAAACACCAAAATATGAGGATACCACTTCTACATTACATCTTCAAGTTTCCATAAAGCATCCTAAATTTTCAGTTCCACCATAAAACCATAACCATGTGAGTGGTCTTGTTTTGTAGAGATTTTTCACTTTGATCCATAATCTTTATTGGTTGTTTTTCATAATAAGGGCCTTTGTCTAGCGGTATGAATTCTGAGTTTCATAATTGAAAAGGATAAAGAATGTACATTCACATGAGAGATACATGGAACACATCATGAACATGGTTGAGATTCGGTGAAAGCACCTATATATAAACATCCTTTCCAACACGATCCGAAATTTCAAAAGGAATGATATACCTAGGGAATATATTTCCCTACATTCCAGATCTCATTACTCTTTTATAGGGAGACATTCATTGAAACACCATGTCACCCACTTCAATATTTATCATTTTTCATTGGTTTTCATCATAACATTTTTGTAGACTCTAAGATGCTCTTATGTGTTGTTGAATAGATCTAAAATTTTCTTTCATTTCACCAACAAGATTAGGCCCTAAAATATTTTGATCCCCAAATTCATCATAGAAAGTTGTATTTTTTTACTTCTTTTCATATAGGTATTTATAAGAATCTATTTGAATACTAGAGTGAAGGGTATTGTTGTAATAAAATTCTAACAAATGTTGGTGTTGATCCCAAACACCTTTGAAATCTATAGAGAAAGCTCTCAACATGCCTTCTAGAGTTTGAATTATCCTCTAAAACTAAAAATATGTCTGAGGATGATAAACACAGCTGAAACATATCTTTGTGTTGAGATAATTCTGAATATTTCTCTAGAACATTAAACCTCATATTTTTGTTAGATATAATGGAATGTGGTACTCCATGAAATCTTACCACTTCTTTGATATCCTAGGAAAATGATGAGGAGAGAAATTTTCTCTTATATTAATGAAGTGTTTTGAATTCAAAATATGATCAACTATTACCCATATAGCATTGTGGAATTTATATTTTTTAGGAGGTTTAATGACAAAGTCCAAAGTTATGTTTTCTCATTTCCATTCTGGTATGGGTAATGGTTGTAACACCCCCTTAGAATTCTGTCTCTCATCCTTAACATGCTGATAAACCAAGAGCTAAGAGACATATTCAGAAACATCTCTTTTTATTCCATCCCACCAAAAATACTCTTTCTTTTCCCTATACATTTTTTGATTATAGGATGAATATTAAATGAAGAACTTAGAGCCTCATCCAACTGATCCTTCTTTAGTTCAGGTATGGGAGGAACATAAACACTATTCCAACATCTTCTTATTCCATCACATTCATGGTTGAATTTGTAAGCATTTCTCACTTCTTTTTAGATCTACATATTCCTTCTATTCCTCCTTAATCATTACATATATTTATGGCTGAACATTCATTTGAGAGCGATAATATTTCTCCCCTTCCATTAAAATTTGACGATAAAAACTTTAGAAATCCATAAATATTTGATATTTTGTGATCCTCATCATGGACAGGCTAGTATTTCCCTTTCAATTCAAATCATCTGACACCTTGTTCACTTTTTACATGGTGGTAATGTATTGAGCAATCATAATATTTAATCATCAACAACCATCTTCTTTGGAAATAATTTTCTCCTTTTGTGTGAAAATATAATTTAGTATTTTTTGATCAGTGTAAATATCAGATATTTCACCACAAGGACAATTACTCTATATCGTTAATGAAAATATTACCATTGTTAAATCTAAATCAAGAGTTGTGTAAACTCTCTCATGTATTTTCAATTTTTATGCGGAAAAAACATCCATCATAACATTTTTTATGAGAATGAATCCCATCCTCTTCTTGGATACATCACTGTAGATCACCAACCTTTCTACACTATAAGGTAGGGTGAGCATAGGTGCACTGGAAAAACTTGTTTTTAGCTATTTTAAATTATCTTCACATTCCTCTATCCGCATGAAAGTAACTCCTTTCTGAGTCAATTTGGTTAGTGGATTTGATCATTGTGAAAAATCACTCACAAAATGTTGATAATGGCCAGCCAAAATAGAAAAACTTTGGATCTAAATTACAAATGTAAGTCTAGGTCAAATTTAAATAAGTTATGTTATTGCTGGATACAAAAAATTCCCCAATCATGAGATTATTTTACCTAAAAACTAATCTTTCTGAATGAAGAATTCATAGTAAGTAATTTTATCATGATGTTTCTCTTTTCTCATGGTCATCAGTACAATTCTAAAGTCATCTTCATTCTCTACATTTGTCTTCAAATTAATAAGAATATTATCTTTAAATAATACCAAAAACTAATCATGATAATCTTTAAAGACACTATTAATAATACTCATTAAAGAGATGATCAACTCCCCTGAACTTCAACTTCCGAATCCTATCAAGGAAATTGTGGACAATTACTATTTCACCCCCAATGAGGATCTCCTCATTTGGGAACCTGCTCATAATGGTCTTTTAGACTCAAAAATGTTTTATCACTTTCAGTTCCCTAAAAGGGATGAAAATTTTAATTGGCTGTCTAATTTAAATAAATCCTGGATTAAGCCTTCTTGCCTCACTCTTATGTGGCGGATTGCGCATAATAAAATTCAAACTGATGTTTTCTTGCAATCTTATGGTTTTAATCTTTTCTCTAAATGTAGATTATGCAATCAGCATCGCGAGGACCTAAATCATCTCTTCTTATCCGGTGATACTGCTATGGCCCTTTGGCATTACATCTTTGACCTTTTTGGATGCAGATGGCGTTTAGATTCTTTTATTTTCTCTCAGCTGAAAAGAGTGGTGGAATTCCCAAGATGTTCCCAAATTAAGAATCTTTTTCTTACTCCTGTTGCGGAAATTATGCATGTTATATGGTATGGTAGAAATGGCTCTTTTTTCAACAATAACACTTTTTATATCAATACAGGTAAAATGAGGATTCTGCTGGCTATAAAGGAAGTGGCTACGATCCAAATAGAAAGCGGTGACAATTCTGTCATAGATTTTGAAACCATTCACTAAATTGGTGTCAAAGGTATTTTTCCGAAGCCACTCTATACTATTGAGGTTTTCTGGTAGGCACCCCCTCCTGGATGGCATAAGGTAAACGTGGACGGAGCCTCAAAAGGAAATCCTGGACTTGCTGGATGTGGTGGAATTTTCAAGGACCATCAAGATCGGATCCTTGGATGTTTCTTTGGAAGCTGTGGAAATGCTTCTACGCTGGAGGCAGAAATGCTTGCTGTCATCCATGCCATCTCCTATGCAAAGCTCTTCAACTGGAATAATATCTGGATTGAAAGCGACTCCACAACTATTGTGCAAGCCATCTGGAAGGGTGATGTACATCTTGCATGGTCTCTCACTCCCAGATGGATGGACTGCCTAGCTGCGCTCACCAACCTCAATTTCATTGCCACCCATACCTATCGGGAGGCGAATATGATCGCTGATGGACTTGCCAACTTGGGAGTTTCTCATGAGATTACCTGGAGGAATGAACTCCCGCCTGAGTTGCTTCTTTCCTTTATTAAGGATTCTAGAAAATTGCCCTCTTTCCGTTTGTTGAAACTTGTTTTTGACTATTTCTCTTTGAATAAAGCCCTTTGTTCTGGTCTTTTGACCAGAACCCACCTTTAAAAAAATTACTCATGAAGTTAGTTAGGGAATTAGTAAGACCAAATAGACTCACTATAATTTCATAGTGGCCATACCTTCTGCAGAATCTCATAATTGTTATATGCTCCTTATTGAACTTTAATTGATGATATCGTGAACGAAGATAAATATTGGAAATGTATTGAGCTCCACATAATTGTTATAATAAGTCATCAATGTAGGGAAGAGGATATTTTTTCTTGATAGTGATCTTGTTAAGTTCTTGATAATCAATGAAGATTCTCATTTCATCCATTATCTTCTTAACAAACAAAATAGGTATACCCTAAGGTGACACACTAGGGTGTATAAATCCCTTTTCAATATTCTCTTGGATTTTCTTATTTAATTACTGAAACATAATTGGGGCTATTCTATAAGGTGTCTTTGAAATTGGCGTATCAACCGGGGTGAGTTCTATTGAAAACTCAACATCCCAATTCGGTGGAATACCTGAAAATTATTAAATAATGAGATCAAAACATTATTGTACAATAGTTGTATTCATAATGTTGAGATTCTCCCCAACCTTATGAGATATATAATCTTCATTTGTAGGAACCAAGACTCATACGATTGAAGAAATTTTAAAATGGAAGGTCATATTCATCCTTGTATCAAAAGATGATCATAGATTGATTCGTAATACGAAGTGTGACTTCCCTTGTTTGTAAATTGATATGAGCTCCAAATAGAGAAATCAAATCCATGTCAATATTTACATAAAATTACACTAATATAAGGATCAAAAGATTTGTAGGAATAAATTTCCAACAAAGTTTAAGTGGAGAAGAATTATAAACTTTCCATGTGATAGTTGTTCCATTAAGAGTTTTCATAGCTAACTCAACATTTAATTATTGAGGTTATATGATGATAACCAAAGATAATTATTCAGAAATAAAATAGTGGGTGGAACCATAATCAAATAAAACATTTTCTACTTTAGAGTGGATGGTAAATGTACCGCTCACCACTTCATTGTCATACTTCACATCACCGATAGTGATAGCATGTGACTAGCCTTTGTATTTTTTCATTAAGAGTTCACTAACATTGAACATCATCAATAAACCTTAGATTAGCGCATTGGTTGGTATAATGCCTCATTTCCTTGAACTTGTAAAACTAATGTATAGGAGGTGCATTCTATTTATCATTTCATCTATTCACATCATTAGACATATTTTTCCTATCACTTCTGTATTCAACTACTCGATGAGTTTCTCTACCACAATTAAAAAATTTTATAGTCCCCTTAAGACAATTTCATCCATGTTTTTTTCCACACTTTTAGAATAAGTTAAAAATAATCTTATTTTTAGTTTTATCTTTAGTTTTTCCATTAAATTCATTTTTTTCTTCTTATCAAACCCATAGGACTGATGGGTTACTCCAATCTCCATCTCAAACTTTAGAGCATGTCAACCGATATTTTCATAGCTATTGAAGTATATTATGGATAATTCAGTTTGGTGACTTTATTTTAATCCACTAAATAATCAATAAATTTTACTCATAGGTTGGATAATAATCCAAAAAGAATTCCTGGCATATATTTCAAAATTTTCTTCATAGGTACCAATAGATTCATCTTCCTTTTACATAAGTTTTGGGGAACACCATCACCATTTTTTTGTAAGAATACGATGAAAGTAATTCAAAAAAAATATGTTTTGGACTCATCCCATTATATAGATACAATTTCATTTCGTTTCCTCATATTCTTGATAAGATTCCACCATTTATCAGCTTCACCATCTAAATTATAAACCCCTAAGATGAATTTATCATGTTCATAACATTAGAGAACTAAAACTATCATTTTTATTACACTAATACACTATACAATAGTTAGGGGATTTGAAGACATATTAAAAGAAGGTATAAAATACCTCATGAATGACACAATAGAATGTTGTCCCCCCCATTTCTCATTTGGATTTCCTACATGATTCATATCATGAGAATGTTTTGTGAGAATAGATTTAATATTATTCCTTATAACTCCCATAACATTTAGTTGTTCATAAGGACAATCATTTTATTGACCTTGACATTCAACATTAACATGGTTCCTTTGGGTTCCATCCATTGACTAAAACCAAGAAATTTTATGTGTGTAACATAAATCCTAATGGAAAAACCACGTAATTAGGAATAAAATTTAAATTTATAACACTTTAGGTTTTATCCTAGGTTCTTCATTATCACTTCTACAACACTAAGATTGTATCCTATGCTTCGACATATCCTAAGGGTTTATACAAAGGTTTCATTATAATAGTTTCTAGAGGTAAACAATACCTTCTCTATGATATCAACTATAATGGCCCATAATTTAAATACATATGTATTACTTAAAAATTGAATTATATTCATTAAAAAAATAACAAAACCAAACCATAACCATATAGGTTTAGTGTCTTTTGAAACTAGGAAACATAAACAACGGGTTCATAAGAAAACTATATTATCTCCCACTTATTTCTTGATAAATAGACCCCTTTTGATAAATTATACTTGATACCCTTTTTCATGTCCTAGGGAAAAGAAAAATAATAAATGGTGATCTTAGATGTTCAGTAAGGGTAGACAAGGTAGATATCAATAAAATCATAATCATAATACAGAATTCAAAAGAACATAACATTTAAAAATCGTATCCTACATATGAAAGATCATGATATCATGTCATAAGATAAATCATAAAAGTTCATAAGAATCAATTAATACATTACCAAATTCCATTACATAAGACATGCATTTTTTTGGAATACAATGAAAATATAAAATCATTTCATATTATTTAAGGTCCATTTCAAAGACGATCATAATGGGCAATGTCCAATACTAAATTGAGCTTAATCATCATTACAACCTTATATTACTAAAATTATATCATTCCCCATTTCACCCCTATCTCTGTAGTGAGATATAAATCTTTCCCCAATACATTGGGGTGAAATATAGTTCCCACCCATCTCATAATGAAATCATTCTTATATGTGACAAAAAAACAAATGATTCTGAATTTTATAACATAAGGAATAAAAAGTGTTTCTTAAACACCCTTCTATCTTAAAATATTCCATATAAAACAAATGAACAGTGCAATAAAACCATAGGAATAATAGGGATAGAAACATAACCCTATTATATAATTTCATCTTATGTGGAAAATAATTTTGATAAAACACTTGAAAATAATTCTTAAAAAGAATTCCCATTCTTCTTCAAAAACATTTTCTTTTCTCAGAATGCCACGTAATATTTAAAGAAAATAATTTATTGGAAAATAACCTTGAAATATTCTAAATTAATTTTCATGGAAATAAGATGTTTTGAAAATTTAATATAAGTTAAAATAAAACATTTTCCTCATAATTTTGTCGGATAAGTAAAAAAGTACCTAATATCGAAAAACAAAAGAAGATTCATTTCATACTAATTAATAAAAATTCAACAATGGGTAATAATGAAATTAAAAAATTATATAATAATATAAATAATATTAAATATTTACTATACATGGACGTGAATTGTAAATATACCCTAGTAAATATATACATATAAGCAATCTTGGATAATAATGAGATTCCAAAATCATCCCTTTACATTGGTATGATTTGATTTATATATATCAAAACCACCTAAATAATTATTTATATAATGTCATTTAATTAGTCTAGAGTCATATTAAGTTTTATGATATTATATATTATCATCAATTTGTTACAAAAATTTCATTATTACTCATTATTTGGGTATTAAAATCTTCATTTTCTTATGCATTTTTTATTGAATAAGTTTTGGTTCTACTTATGTGCTCATAGTTATATCATTAAAAAATGTTATTAACATAATATTAACTATATTAATTCATAATATACATTTATATAATCATTATTTAATGGATATCTTTTAGAATAAATCACATCACATCGTAGAGGCGGTTGGCCTTACGTACACACGAGTAATGATATCATTCCCATAATTGTGAATTAATATGGGTTTGGATTGCATATTTTTTGTTTCAAGATCCATATAAATTTATAATAATAACAAATAGTTATTATTTAAATCATTATACGCATCCATGTAATGTGGGGGTGAAAAATAGATTACACCACAGTGAGGAGACAGTAAGTCGTACCTACGCACGCGTGGTGATTTTGTTTTTCATAGGATGGATAGAAGGTGGAATATGGTTGTCACATAGTCATAATAACATCTCAGTATATATTTTATACGAGAGTTATCACTTCATAAAGGAATAAACTTTTGAAGAGTATGTATATGGATAAAGATGTTTTAATGAATTAGTAGAGGATATTAACTCATATTCGATGAGCTTCCTCTAGATCACCTCTTAATGCACTATGATTGTTCTTTGGAGAATAAAAAAATTATAGAATGTTTATAGGGAAGTTGATAAGGTAAATGGATAGGTTATGGACAATATTTAAGGATCAAAGTGATGTGAATAAGTGATGGAGTAGGTGCCCTTTTATAATTGAGGTGAGGGGCTCTTTTGTTAACTGAAAAACTATTAATTTATAATTAATTCAAAACTCAAAAATACCTAAAAATGGATTAGTTTTGAATATGAGATGAGATAATGTTGAAATATCATCAACAAATACATTTTTGACATGTTTTTCTATCAATGTAGACCTTATCATTTTAATTTACACTTAGTTATTCTATTTAATTTTTCACTAAGGTAACAAATACTTCAATATTAAAAGTGTGCAATATTATTTATTTGATGTCAATTATAACATAAATGAATAATTTATATAATCTTAGACCATTTATTAGTTATTATATTTTTAAATGTATTATTATTTTTAAATAATTTAACAAAACATTAATTTGTTAAAAAATCTACAGTGTAAATTTTTACACTATTTCACTCATTAATTTTAAAAAATATGAATATAACAAGTTAACTTAAAAAAAAAATTTCATTATATTCTTAAGAGGTCAAGGATATCTATAAAATTAGTTGGATATGTTAGTTACCAAAATTATATTTATTTTAATATTATTATTAAATTTTTTTGTTATCTTCATTAATAAAATAATTATTACGTCAATTTTGTGTAATTATTTAATATACCTACAGGTTGAATAAAAATTAAAAATAAAGAACTAATAAAATTATAAATCCTATATATTTCAAAATAATACTTATAATATAATTTATCTTCTGGAAAATCATACAATAAAAATATTATATTTATTAAAATTTTAATGTGACAATTTTTACATATCATTAAATAAAATATTATAAGTGTCATAATCATTCCCATATGTCTAAAAATAGTCAATAAATCTTCCATTCAATGAATATTATCTAGATATACTTAACCAGTAAACTTTCGTATAGTGTTCTTGTGTTTTATGACTATTATCATTTTAATAAAAATCATTTTAACGATTTCTAATCAATTAAATAATTTTTTCATCATTAATGAATAACATGCTAAGGTAATTATTGATTTCATAAAAATTAAAAATAAATATATACGATAAATAAAAAAACATAACTTTTAAATGAGTATTTATATTATAATTTATCTTCTGTATAACCTTATATTAAAAGTGATATTATTATTAAAATTTTATTAAGACACATTTAACTTTTCATTAAATAAAACAAATTAAATGTCCTAATCTCATCCAATTGGATTCCAAAGGATACTATTTAGACCTAAATATGATTTATGTCGAAGAAGACTCATTCTATAATATTATTAAAGGCGTTTGGGTTATTTTACAATATTAGTTTTACCCATAATTACCCGATTTACCCATTTATCATATTAAAAAAGAAATTACATAAGTTACTATTCATAATGACTAAAAATAAAATAAATATATTAACAAAATTTAGACCCATGGATTAAAAATATTGAATCCATTTTTCAAAATTAAATACACCTAAGTTTCAATATCTAATTTGAAATTAATCTTATCGTCAGAATGAGAAAACAATTTATCAATGTTAAACATTTGCAAAAGGTTGAAATGTTTTTTACATATAAATTCAATGTAAAATTAATTCCAATGACCTAGACTACATTAAATATTAAAAATATATTCTATTTATACTTTAAAACCATTCAATAATATAATTTATCGATATAAGTTACTTCTCTTACAAAAATTGTTTTCACTTAAAATTTAGTAAATTTTTATTATTAATTAAAATATGGATGTTATTAGAAAAATATCAATAATTCTTCAAACATAAATTTTTATATTCCACATCCAAATAATCGGTTTTTGTTGTTATATAAAAATTATTAATGTGTAAAAATTTTAATTTAAAAAGGGTTTTCCATTAAAATGTAGTAAGATTTCCCTTTTGAAAAAATACATGTTTTTATACACAAAATAGGGTTTATTTATACCCAATGACTAAAATATCTATTAGATGAATATGAAAAATAATTTATTAAATGTGTACCATATATATTTCATTAATGCATTTTAATAATTCTAATTCACTCAATTTATTAATACAAAAATAATAATATTTCTATTACATTTAATTGGTTTATATTTTTCTCAAATAATTGATAGACAAAGAATTCATCATAAATTTTCATATGTTAGTTATATTTATTCTTGATAATGTAATGGTTACGTTATATTTCATATTTTATATGAAGGGAATCTTGTGGTTTGTTTATACTCACAATTTCATGTAATGCAATCTGTTTAAGAATTAAAATTACTAAAAGAAAATATTTCAGAAAAACTACTGGGTGTTACATTCTACCCCCATGATATTAATTTTATCCCTAAATGTTTTTCACTTGGACAAAAAAGATGAGTATACTTATACCTCATCACATACTCAAGTTTCTATGTAAATTCCTTAAATTGGTGGTTACACCATAAAACATTAACCAAGAAAGTGGTCTTATTTCATTGAACTTTTTCACTACGATCTTGAATCTCTATTGGTTGTTACTCATATAAAAGTATTTTTTTCAGTGGTAATAATTCCATTTTTTTAAATGATAAAGATCAGGTATATACTTTATCATGAGAGATACTTGGAACACATCATGAACTTGAGAAATATTAAATGGAAGTGCCAATATAAAATCTACCTTCCCAACATGATCAAGAATTTCAAAAGGAACAATATACATAGGGATTAGCTCTCCCATCATTCAAAATCTCATTACTCTCTTCTAGGGAGATATTAATATAAAAAACTTCTCACCCACTTCAAACTCTAGGTATTTTCTTATATTTTCAGCATAACATTTTTCTTAACTCTAACCAGTTCTTGTGTATTGTTGAATAGATCTAACATTTTCTTCCATTTCATCAACATTATTAGGTCCTAATAGCATTAATTCCCTAATTTCTTCTTAGAAAGTTTGAGTTATGAAATTTTTTCCATAGATGGCTTCATAAGGTTCCATTTAATATTGCTGTAAAATATATTTTTTTATTAAAATTATATGAAAGGTAGGTGCTGATCTCAAACACCATTGAAATACCTAGAGAAATCACTCAACATTTCATCAAGAGTATGAATTATCCTTACAAACTAACCATGAATCTGAGGATAATAAAAATTGATTAAACATAACTCTGTATCCAGAGAATTTTTAAGATTTCTCTAGAACATTGTGGTAAACCATAGTTCTTAGTTAGATATAATGGAATATGGTACTCCATGATATCATACCAATTCCATTATATATATCATGGAAAACTGGTAAAGAGATAAATCCTATCTAATAGCAATGAAATGTGCCTAATTCGTAAGGCGATCAACTATAAACCATATATCATTATGGAATTTAGTTGTTTTGGGAAGTCTGATGACAAAGTACATAGTGATGTTTTCCCCTTTCCATTCTGGTATGGGTAAGGTTCTAACATCCTCTTAGACTTCTGTCTCTCAGCCTTAACTTATTGATAAACCAAGAACTAAGAGATGTATTTAACAAAATCTATGTTCATTCCATCCCACCATAAATTATCTTTATGTTCCCTATATATCTTTGTGCTTCATGGATGAATAGTGAATGAAGAACTATAAGAATCATCCAACAACTCCTTCTTTAATTCCAGAATGGGAGGAATATAAACACGGTTTCTGAATCATCACATTCCATTATAATCATCGTTAAATTTAGGATCATTTATCTCCTTATTTTGTATCTCTGCATCTTCCTTATACACCTACTTAATATTCACATATATAGATGGTTGAAAATTCATTTGAGAAAGATACAAATTCTCCCATTCCATTAAAATGTCAATATCCAACCTTCAGAAATCCATAAATATTAGATCTTTTGTGATCCTTATCATGGAAATGCTAGCATGGTCCTTTCGACTAAAAAATTTTGGCACCTTGATTGCTTTCTTAGGGTGGTAATGTATTGAGTAGTCATAATCATTAATCAACACCAACCATCTTATTTAATTCATTTTCAGTTATTTTTGTGTGAAAATATACATTGAAATTTTATGATCGGTATAAATATCACACCATTGACTATGAGGTTTATTCCTCCATATCTCTAATGAAAATATTACTGAAGCTAACTCCAAACCATGAGTTAGATAACTTTTCTCATGGATTTTTAATTTCTATGAGGAATAAGCTACCACCATATCATTTTTCATAAGAACAAATTCCATCCCTTCTTGGATGAATCACTATTGATCACAAAGCTTTATCTACCAAAAGGCACTGTGGGCATAGGTTCACTAGGTAACCTTATTTTTAGCTCTTTAAAATTATCATCACATTCCTCTTTCCACACAAACATATCTTCTTTCTGAGTCAAAATGGTGAGTGGAGTAGACATTTGTGAATAATCATTCACAAAACATCGATAATATCCACCCACACTATGAAAAATTCAAATCCCAATTATTGTTGTTGGTCAAGGCTGACATTAAATAACTTTAATTTTGTTGGATCCACATATATCCCCTATCTTGAGATCATATTACCTAAAAATGAAATATTCTGAATGAAAAATTCATTGTTGGAAATTTTTTAATAAAGCTTCTCCTTTCTCAGGGTCATTAGTACAATTTTCAAGTGATATTGATGATCATACTTTCTCTTCTAATATAAAAGAATATTATCTTTAAATACTACCACAAACTGATCAAGATAGTCGTTAAAGATTATTTTCATTAGATCTATGAAGATATTGGTAGAACTAGTAAGACCAAAAGGAGTCACTATAAATTCATAGTGTCTATACCTTATATGGAATGCCTTAATTGGTATATCATTTATGTTGAACCTTAATTGATGTTATCCTAAATGATGATCAATCTTGAAAATTTATTAATATCAGCATAGTTGGTTATATAAGTCATCAATATAAGAAATATGATATTTTTCTTAATAGTGATCTTGTTAAGTTCTCAATAATCAATGCAGAGTCTCATTGATCCATTTTCTTCTTCACAAACACTAGTGAAAAGGTAGGTTTTTCCAATGGTTTTATACCAAGAGTTTTAAAAAACCATTGGTATACTATAAAAACAACATCCTTTCCCAACAGTTTAAAGAAATTGTTGGCATTATATATTTAGAATGATGATTTCCCTACGGTTTACTCAAACCGTTGAGAAATCATTAATTTATCCTATGTATACCAATGGTTTTTTAAAACCATTGGTGAAGAATATATTTCCCAGTGGTTTTTAAAACACCATAAGAAAGGTTTCCCCCAAATACATAGCAGCCCACCTCCCCCGTCTGTGAGATTGCATGCCCTAATCCGAAGATCTCTCAAAGCTCTCTCTTTACCCTAGGTTTCACAACTCCTTCCACCCAATAGATTCTGATTCAATCAAACATTTTTTGTTTATAAACTTTAAATTAGTATGTTATACCTTAGTTTTAATGTTCTTCATCTATTTTTTTCAATATTGATTTGGTATGAACCAGAGTTCGATGATGTTTATGGCATGGTATACCGAACACTTTCATTTATTTTCTATTTTTGTTCAACACTTCAAGTGTTAGGATTGTATGAATCAATTTTATTTGAAGTCTTAATAGGAACTCCTTCTATGTAGAGTTCATGAACCATATGAACTAATGGGTGCCGGTGAGATGTATCACCACTCAAAGACAGTAAAGGGTAATAGATTTATGCATGTTCCATGTGAAGGGATTGGGGATGATTGGGGTTGTGGTGTTGGTGTTTTTCCATTTCTAGCGTGGTGATATGGAAGTTTTTAGGGAATTTAGTTTTGTTGAAAATTGGATTTGGATTTTTTATATATATTTTTTGTTCAAATAATAATGGTAAGGGTAGTGATATTGAGGATGAAATGGCTGTTGGTTGGGTGATGGATTGGAATTGTGATATTGGATGTATTTGGTATATGTAATTTTCAAGGTATTATATGGGTATTACCACCCCGGAACACCCCCACCCCCACCCCCTAGACCACCCATTGGATAGCCCCCACCCCGCACACCCCCACACCTACACAACCCCACCCCCTAAGACAGCCCCCACCCCCAAAATTCCCCAAACCTTGGACACCCCCACCCCTTGGAGAGCCCCCACCCCTGGACACCCCCTCCATTGGATACCCCACCCCCTGCACACCCCACCCCCCTCAAACATCCCCCACCCCCTGGACACCACCACCCCATTGGACATCCCCACCCCCTGGACACCCCTTGCCCCCCATGGAAACCCCCACCCCCATAGACACCCCCACCACTTGGACACCCCAAATTTTGGAGGCGTGTTTAAAATTAGGTGTGTTGTGATTCATATGTATGATATTCATGGTTTACACCAATAGTTTTCTAAGTCATCTATAATAGTCTTGATGTCATGATATAATTGGATAGAAAATTGATTCTACAAACCATGTTTGGGGGGTGGACACCCCACCCCCTTCGACACCCCCACCTCCACCACCCACCCCCACCCCTGGACACCCCCAACCCCTGGACACGCCACCCCCAGGATACCCCCACCCCCAAGGACAGCCCTACCCCCAAGGATAGCCCCACACCCCCTGGATTCCCCCACCCCCTTGGACAACCCCCTAGACACCACCCCACCCATGAGACACCCCCACCACCCTAGACACCCCACCCCCTTTGGACAGCCCCCACCCCCTAGAAAACCCCCCTTGGACACCACCCCACCCCCTGGACACCCCCACCCCCTAGATAGCCCCCACCCCCCATACACCCCCGCCCCTAGACATCCCCACCCCCCATGGACAACCCCCACCCCCTAGATAGCCCCCTAGACACCACCCCACCCCAGGACACCCCCACCCCCAGGACACCCCCACCCCCTTGGGTAGTGTATGTGATCACTCCAGTAATCTACTAAAATATAAAGTTTCTTAAATATAAAATTTTCTCAACTCTGGAATAATTGTCCTCCATAAGTTTACATGATATTTTACAGTCATGTATAGTTCTTCAAAGATATTTTTTTATAAATATCTTTTGTATTATGATTCTCATATAGAGTAGTCCGCCAGTTATGGTTTCATATAAAGAAAACAATTATCATTTACATAAATATATTTTTGATTAAAAATTAATATTATTGAATTGATTCTGACAAAATGACGTATAATTTTTTTTACTGAATGGATAGAAGTTGGATGTATGAGATTGATCAGATCTCAAGATATTTTTAAAACAATTTGGAGATCTCTTTAGTTTCTCCATTTCATAATGCTTTAGATAGTGGTCACATACACTTCCCATGATACAATTTTGTTGGAAGAACTTGGTTGAGCCATGAAGAATTAAGCTACCACATAACCAAATATCGTTTTCATACAAACAACTAAGTGTGGTATCACAATGGGGATAAAATAAAATCTCAAATTACTGATGATCTAAATGAGAGGATTCGATTAATGAATTTGTTATATGATTGGATTCTATTTATCATTCATAATGAAAAAGAAAGGATTCCAACCCAAGAAGAATTTGATATGAGAACACATGATGAATCTATTGAAAATGATGATGTTGTTAAAGTGAAAAATTTTAATGATGCTGCATGACTCTATTATATCAACAATGCAGTAAAATGAAAAAGGCGGAATTTTTAACCTAATTGTGTCATGAGAAAAATATGTATGGGATTTCTAATACTTCCATTGATTACATTCTTACCTTCTTGAAGGACTTATTTACAGATGATGAAGATATTCCCTCAAACCACTATATCGAATTGATGTTAGTTTAGGGAAATGGATTTTCAATAATCATAATTCACACCTACCCAAAGATTGCAGTTTATTCTGGGAGGAAACTACTGAACAAAGTGATTGTATGAAATGTGGAACATCTCGTTGGAATCCAAGAGCTAATGGAACACCATCTCGTGATCCACATAAATTAATGTGGAACTTTTCATTGATCCCCAAACTCTAGAATCATTTTATGTCTGATGAAATATCCCAAAAAATTGGATAGCATGATACTGAGAGAAATAAGACTAATGATGTATTGGTTCACCCTATAGATGAATTTTCATGGAAGATATTCGATGATCGATATCTTGATTTTGCAACTAATGTGTGTAATGTAAGGTTGGGTCTTTCATGTGATAGTATTAATCCATTTGGGTAGATGCTTACTTCTCAAAACACATGGCTAGTTTTTGTACACATTTATAACAATCCCCCATGGTTGTGTATGAAAAAAACATTCAATTTCATGAGTATACTCATATCTATCCCAAATGATCCCAAAAATGATATAGATGTATACATTCAACCTTTAATAAAAGACTTGAATCTTCTTTGGGATGTGGGTGTGCGCACTTACGATGCATGTTTGAAAGACATATTTCATATGCATGCTATGCTTATGTGGATGATCAATTATTTTCCTGCTTATGTAATGATGTCTAGATGGAGAATGAAGGGAAAACTATCATGTCCGATTTATATAAAGAATAAATGATCCAAAAGACTGAAACATCACTATAGTTTCAGTTTTATGGGACATCGACGATTCTTGCAAATGGACCATACATATAGAAATAATTGTTGAAGATTTGAAAATACATGGAGACTGATGATCCAACTCAATGTATGTTTAGAACCGATGCGCTTAATTAATTTAAGGATTTTAGTTTTCATTTGGGAAGGGTCAAATGAAATCTAGAAAGAGAAAGAATGTTTCCCCTGTAACCTATTACAATTGGAAGAAGAGATGTATCTTATTTGATTTTACTTATTGTTCAACCAATTTGTTACGTCATTTCCTATATGTAATGCCCATTGAAAAAAATATATGTGAAATGTAGCTTTTTTTATTATTCTAAATGTTAAGAGAAAGACAAAAGATGATTTACAGTCTAGGCATGACTTGGTGGATTAGGGTTTTAAACCAGAATTGTATCTTGTGAATATCAGTAAAAATAAATGGAAAGTTCCATGTGCTTCTTAAGTGATGAAAACTACATAAAAAATCAATTTTTTGAAGGACTAGAGACTATTAAATTTTTTATGGCTATTCAAGAAACATATCTAAACGGGTCAACAAAAGTGATTTAAAGACAAAATATTTAAAGATTCATGATTATGACATCCTTATGCACCATTTGATTCTAATAGAAATCTATCATCTTTTGTTAATAATGTAAGAGTGGCCATTGATATATTGTGCCATTTGTTTAGATATTTTGGTACTAAGAAGTTTTTCAAGTATTTCTTAAAAAAATGTTGGCAGTTACCCCTTTGATTTAGTGAGTTAGAGAAAATATTTCCTCCATCATTTTTCACATGCATGTTGCATCTGACTATCCAAATTCCAACTAATATACATCTTAGAGGACATATTTATTTTCATTAGATGTATCCAACTGAAAGAAATAAGTACACATTAAAGTCTTATGACTGAAACAACAATCATCCTGAAGGTTCTATTAGGAACAGTTACATGGCTAAAGAATTAATAGATATATGCTATATGTATTTGTTTGATCATACTACAAGACTGAATAGACCAATGCAAAATAAAGAAGAACATTATGAGAAAATTGAATCCAGTTTCCATAACTTCCACAAATAAGAGGAATTCTTGAATCACATACATTGATGACATTAATCCTAGAAGGGTAGGAGATGGCACATCACATAGTTTTTTCAACTGTGATTTTTTCGATGAATACATCAGCAATGTAAATTGAATATATGAATATCTTACATATATATCTATTAAAATATTCCTATTTTTATCTATGGGGAACATAAAAAAATGATAAATATATTTCATTTTTTTTATCCTTGAGAAGGATGGAGACTTTACATAGTAATGAGTTTTCTACCTGGTTAAAATTGAACGTAAAAATTTTACTGTTTAAAATAATTAAATCAACATTTAATTAAGTTTAATATTCATTTATATTTCAGGTATTGAGTTTTCCTGTTGACTTTGTCTATGAGAAAATAAGAGCTTTGGCTTTTGGTCCTAATATCGTGGTTTGTGATTGTAAATCAATTGTTATCAATGGGTACAGATTTATAATCACTGAAGAAGCAAAGAACATGAGAACACAACATGATGGTGTTATGGTTACTACCACAATAGACTTTTATGCCAGTGCATCAAGTAATAAGATGAAATTTGAAAATTTAGGTTATTATGGAGTCATTGAAAAAATAATAATATTGTATTATTATTCTCATGGATGAGTCGTGATTATGAAATGCCAGTGGTTTGATTCGATGATGAGGCATGTAACATTTATTAATGATTGTGGATTTTGAGTAATTTATATGACTCACACTCTTTCTACTGTTGAACCATGTGTATTGGAATAAATGGAGAACCATGTTTTTTATGTCAAAGACCATATTCGACCTGAATTTGGTGTCATTATTGAAGTAATTCCAAGGCATGTTTTTTATGATGGTGATCATGAAAATGACACCATCCCTACTACCGTTGGAAACGATCCATTTATTACTTTTTATGACTCAAATAGATCAATTTTCATAGTTGATTGTGAACCTGAAGTTGTGTTGGTAAATATATAAAATCATACATCCATGTTCTAAATTATTTTTTTCCAGCTCAACTTTGGTTGTTAAGGTTGTTACTATTCAAATTGATTTCTTATTGATTACAAATATATTGTATCCTACTTGACCGTTATGTGAATTTTCAATGTTTATTGTTTCCAATTTTATTTGAATTTCATTTTATAATTTAGAATTTAACTGTATTCAAACCTACGAAACCAATATTTATAACTTGGTGAACATTTCAATTCTCTATTGACCATGTATAAAATTAGTATAACTCTAAGAACTCCCATTAATATTTCACCAAATAATGAACATGATGGTTTGGATTCTTCTGAAAAAAATGCATAGAAACCTATATCATCTACTTGGGATAAATAATTTAAACTTTTCTTTAATTTTGACAAGTTCTTTACCCCTTATAAACATGATGGTTTGTCTTTATAGTAAATAACCATCATACTAAAAAAATTATTTATTAAATCCTGTAAAATTGATTGAATTAATTATATATCTATTGAAGCTCACCTAAAACAATGGATGGTTACATTAACCATGAATCCCCCTATTCCATCTCATTTATTTTGTTTTTTGGGATACACATTAGTTATCCTTTTCTAATAACTTCCAATTTTTTTTCAAATGCAGAAAATGAATCCAATTGAAGAGAGGAAACATAAAATGATGATGGACAGCAGTCGTTGCATGTTTGAGGTGGGAATTCCACCACTAGTGATTGTAGTGATATTTTATTTCAAATATATATATTTAAATAATATATAATCTCATCTGATTAATATTGTTTTAAGCATTTTTTCAGGATCCATGTCTTAGTTAAAAAATATTTGATGAGCAACCAAGTAGTGGTCCAATTACTTAGGATGTTCATACAAAGGGGGGGGGGTGCGAGAGCTATACAATCTAGTCGGCGTACCTGATTAGACCGTTCCCCTACAACTGACATATTGGTTATCCCACATTCTGATCCCAGTGATTCTTTAGGGACACACGGGATATTTAGGCTTCCCATGTTTTCACAACTTTTTACATCTAAGTATCCTCGCCTGTCTTTACCATATATGATGAAGATTCCCACTCCCAATCCAGCATTCAACCAGTCATTCATGCCATCTTCTTTTAATTCTACTTCCTTCTCCCCGAGCTTCTATTTTTTATCTTCTTTGACTCCTACTCTGCCAGAGTCTATCCCTACGGAGCATACATTGAAACCCACTCCACATGCACGAGGTGTTCCTTCAGTTTTTGTAGATCCAGTGGAACTCATTGATCAGACTACCATAGGTATATTTATAAAACCCTAAAAAAAATTTATATCATTATTTATTTTCATTATAACATGTATTGCTAAAATATTAGTTTTCTTTTATAACAGATATATCTACTAAAAAGAGGTGGGGGCGGGGCGTACAAACATGTGTGTGGTGTGGAACCACCATATGTAGTTGACAGTGGACTACAATGAAGATAGTCAAATGATTGAAAAAACATGGTAGCAATGTTGGAGTTTTTTAGCGACGCTTGACAAATACTCTGACATCATTCTTGTCAGCCCGCTCTCATGGAGACAGTATCCAAATGAAGACAAGCATAATTCATGGGTAAAGATATGGGTAAAAAAATCTATTTCATTTAATGAAATATACTATTTTTAATATTTATATAAAATAATATTTTGTTGTCAGCATGAGTTTAATTTCCACGATGGTGAGGGTGTACGACCAGCACATGATTTAGGTGAGCTTTGTAGAGCCTATTAGAACATGTTGTATATTAAATGATGTGCTTGTAATGACCCAAATTTTTTCAATGGAAATTACCTTCTTATATTTATGTCATAAAATCACATGAAAACACAACCTAATGAACTAATAAGTGATAAGTGACCTTTAAACAGAAGTTTTTCAATTCTGTGTTTGGAATTTTAAAAATCTGACATACACGGTTGTGTTCAAGATGTTTTTTTGGAGTCCGATAAGAAAAACATAATTTTTAGTGAATAGTAACCTACCATAATGAATAGTAACATACGCTTATGAATATAGATATACCCTAATGAATAGTAACCTCACCTATGGTGGTATAAAAATAATATACTAGTTGGAAGTACAATATACCTATGTTTTAGAAGAAGTTAATGAGGGATTTAAAACTGGTTTTTGATAATAAATTATGATTTTAATTAAATATTAATATAATCATATTTAGAAAATTATTTTTGAAAAATAGAATTCATTTTTTTATTCTACATGTCGAAAAATGGTTAGGGTTAATTTTTGGTATTTTTCTGAAATACTTAAATTTTTGATGAATAATAGAATCCGATAATTTACAAAAAATGCTAAATAATGGATTAATTGAGTCATCGATGATGCTCTGCTTATGTAAGCCCACTTGGTTCTAATTCACATGACACTTTTAATATTTTGGGTCATGGAATACTTACTATTCCTTGTCTTTGGAAGAAATAATAAGTTAATGATTATAATATCATGTAATCCCTTCTCTCCTCCACTATAAAATCCCCCCCCCCTTCACTCCCTCTTCTCTCTACTCCTCTCAAGCTCCAAGACTTCTCTAAATTCTGCCCAAATCTCTTCCCAAGGTCCTCCCCCATGTCCGAAATTTCTCAGCCTCCTCAAAATACCAAAACCTCTCCCCTTAAGAGGTTCTTAAAAGAGGAAGTCTCAATAGGTAAATTCCACTTCCCAAATTTCTTCTTTTCTTTTAAGTTATTTTCTTTTTAATTTATTTCCTCACCTCCCTTCACCATAATAGTATGATAAATCTAGTAGAAAAAATTTAATGGATTATCTTCATGCTAGTGGTATATTTCATTATCTTATCTCCTTTCCCCACCCTTTTATTTGAAAGAAATGAAAGCACCATTTGAGATGTGCTAATTTAGCACATTCAAGGACAATAGTTTTTCAATTTCGTTTATTATCTTTGTTTATGGTCATGAATCCATTTATGTTATGGTTGAAACAGATTATTATATATTTTATATATCCTATTTATGGTTCTTGAATCATTATACACTCATGATATCAAATAATAATACAAAACAAGATAATTATGTGTAAAATCGCTAAAATTAATTCAAGCGTTTATCATTAATGTCTTATGTCATGGTTCTCTTTCACTCCAATTAAACAAACAAATTTTGTAATCATGTAACCTTATGGATTTTCACTAATGCTATATAACATCAATTCTGGATGACCACTTTCATCTTACATTTTATCCAAACCTAAATACAAGTGAACTGATCATTAAAACCCAAGGAAACAAACGGACCTGAACCATGAAATTGAACCTTATAATCAATCAAAATGGGTATAAATGAACTTAAAAAAGTTTAAAATAAATATTTGAAATGTATATAAGGTTATGTACCTATTGATATATCAAGTGGATAACACCAATGGACTTAAGGTAAGGGATCCTCCCCCTTTCACTCTTAATCAAGATCGTCCTCTATACCTTTCATTTTTATGTGTACTAGAAAATTATGTGGTAGGTTTAATTACCTCCCCCATACTTCCTTCTATATTTATAAGTGATGAGAAACCCCATTTCTCTCTCATCAATCCCTCTTGGTCACACCCGGCACCATGCCAATAAAATCATATCGAATTCTACCTAGACCTTATTTGTTCTTTCAGGTTGCCTTATCTTTCATTCAAAATGGTGTTATCTTATCTATCTATGTGAGTCTTATGACTTGTGGTTATTTTTACAAGATTCTTATATCAATACCCTTTCATCACATTATTTTAGGGATATACATGTTTTTGAAAGATTCCCTCCATAGAAATTTCCGATAAGCCTACCTGTTTTAAGGGGACTTCCCAAATTTTTACCCAAATTTCAAGTGCACTCTATCCTCTATTTTAAAACAGCATTGTCTTTAAAAAATATGTATTTTTATTATGAAAACCTTTTTGGTTCAAATCTGGTTTTATATAAAGGAATGACCTCTTTTCTATTTGAAAAGCTCTAGAGTGTTTTCCTTAAAACCACACAAAAATGTTTTAATGCTAATGTTTTTAAAATACATTTTTTATATGTTCTCACTTATATTTGACACCACTTACCATGTTATAGGATTATTTTACCCTATTAATTTCCATGTATTTTATAATCCTTTCCTTTTATAGAAACTTTCGTGATACTCCCATTGGATATGTTTTATGTCATGATTGTGATACCCAATTCTTTCCATGGGTACCCTTATGTTTGTGTATGTTTGATTATGTATGATTGTATATGTGGTAATAATATTTATGTGGAAAGAATATTCATGAAAATTTTGAGATGGGTGCGCCCAGATAGTGCTCCAATGCATTGGGTAAGGTTAAGTCTCATGAGATGTGATGTGGAATGGGATTTGCGGTTATCCTTGACCTATACTGAAATGGGAAACGAGATTGGCGGTTAGGTTTGACCCGTACTGAAATGGGAAAAAGTATTGGCGGTTAGCCTTGACCCATACTAAAGAAATGTTTTACGATTCTTATGCATTTATATGATTCCATGTTTATATGATCCCATGCTTATATTAAATGATTTTATAAGTTTCATGCTTTTGATATCATTATTTCATGCCTCCTAACTCATGTGCTTGAGATGTATCCTTATGTTCATTCCCTTACTGGGCTTTTTATCTCATCCTTTTGTTCATGTGTTCCCTAGGATACCCTATGCGGATGTAAGGGCTCAAAAGAATTAGGATCTCATTATTGAGATTAAATAAATAAGTGTTCCTTTTAGTACCATGTTTTATGTTCATGTATCTAGTCTTAAAAGATACTAGACTAAACGATCCTTGTCTTGTACTCTGATGGTTAGTTATGCTTGAAATAATGAAATGTTTTATGTAAAAGGCTTGGGTCGCTATAGTTTGTATTAGAGGATGGTCTAGTTATTTTTGGAGATTAGAAATAGAGATCCTTAGTGAGAACCTTAAGAATGAGACTATGTATAAGGAAATAGTCCCAAATTTTGGTGGGTATAGAGTAAGTGGTTTGTCAAGAAAATACATCCCTGTCTGGATACGAGCAGGTAGAGGCAGCTCTGACACAGATGTATCTAGGGGTAAAACTCAAAAACACCGCTTTCAGCTAGACTCGAACGGGAACTGGTGAACGATAACGGGCCTTGCTCCACTCTTGGTTATGACACTCCCAAGGGATATGATTTGGTAGATTCACGAGCTTAGTTCAAACCATTATTAAGGGAGAAAAAAATTCCATAAGAATATAAGTTAAGAAATAGATCGAGGATAACCTAGATATAAATCGAAGGAATCACAAGTTAGGATGTACTTCTTCTTTATAATTTTATCCTTTAATGTTCAATGTTTCCTTTTTATGATCAATAGCTAAGTATTCAAGACCTATAATTATACATTCTTTTTCTTAGTTAATGGCAGGAAATAGAAGAACATGTTCCAAAAACCAATGTGATAGGCAATATAATGATTTTCCTAATGACATGCATGATGTGACGGAAGCGGGTGATCAAAACTTCATGATAGTACTTACTCAACAATCTCGAGTTATGAATAATAACTTCAATCATGTAGAATGTCCCCCTCATCCAAGGAATGTGCAAGTTTCCATAGAATCCTTCATATGGAAATGGCCTCCCATGTTTAGCGGGTCTTCTGATCCCCTCCTCACAGAACAATGGATTAACTCCATTGAAAATATTTTCTCTGTCCTACAGTGCTCGGAAGAAGAGAATGTTGTACTGTGAGTCTATCATTTTGATGGGGAATCTGGTCAGTGGTGGAAACTGATCAAGAATACGAAGTCCCAAGAGGAAATTGATTCCATAGATTAGGAGGAATTCAAGGGACGTTTTTCAACAAATAATTTCCCCGAACCCTCCATCTCAAGATGAAAAGAGAGTTCCTTGGACTCATGCAGAAGGAAGATGAGTCCATCGGGGCGTATGAAGCAGAATTTACAAGGCCTGAAAGGTATGCCTCTGGCTTTATCATGAACACCAAAAGCAAGGTGGATCACTTCTTTAGCAGACTAAAACTGAGTCTATGAAAAGTGTTGGAAATTCGAGACTTCGACAACTATGAAGAGATTGTTCTTAGTTCCCTCAAGGTTGTAATAGAGATTGGAGACTCTCAGTGGTCTCCCGGGCCTAGTGAAAATAAGCATAAAATGAAGAACCACATGGGTGGTTCATCAAAAAAATCCCATGATGGAAAAAAGCCTCACTTTCCCCTTTACAAGAATTGTGGGAAGAAGCTTCTTGGTGACTATCTCAAGGGAACCAGGAATTGCATCAAATGTGGAAAGTTTGGTCATCTGGCCAAGAACTAACGAGGAGATATGAAAAATCATGCTAATTTTGAAGAAGAAAGGAAGGATCAGATCAACACTCAGCCTGTAGTGCAGTGTTATAACTGCAAGGAGCTTGGGCATTATGCGAACAAATTCCCCATGTCGAGGGTTGTCGGAGGCAATCAGAAAAAACCTCCAAGGCAATAAGGAAGGGATTATGTTATCACTACATCTGAGGTGGACCCGGAAAATGATGTGGTGACAGGTATTCTAGTTATTCATTCAAGAATAGTGAACGTACTATTTGATTCTTGTTCTACACGTTCTTTCATATCATGCAAGTTTAGTATAACTATTCAAACACCACCTCAAAATTTGGAGGAAAAGTTATCTGTGAGAACATCGAATGGGGAAATCATTGCATATATGGTTTATAACTCCTCCCTGGTTAATGTTTGGGGACTGAACCTCCCAGCAAATATTATCATACTTCCTTTAGTGGAGTGTGATGATATCATGGGCATGGATTGGCTATCTTTGTACAAGGCCAACATCAACTGCTGGGATAGAGAGATTACTCTTCACATCCTGAAGCATCCTCCGATTATTTACAAGTACAAGGAGGAAGATGAATCTTCTTTAAAATCATCATCTCATGTGTGGATATTTCTTCCTTATGAGCATGCATATCTAGCTCAAATTATTGAGACGAAGGAGAGAATCATTCTTGAAGATATGCCCATCGCGAGGGATTACACTGATGTATTCCCTAAAGAGTTTCATAGTCTTACCCCTCACCGAGAGGTTGAGTTCTCAATTGAACTTATCCCAGGATCTCTACCAAACTCAATGACACCTTACAGAATGGTCACTGTGGAGATAGAAGAGATGAAGAAGCAGTTACAGGAGAATATAGATAAGGGTTTTATACGCCCCAGTGCTTCACCGTGGGGTGCTCCAGTCCTCTTCATCAAGAAGAAGGATGGATCAATGCTCCTCTTTATTGATTATCAGGAGATCAATAAAATCACTATAAAGAACAAGTATTCCCTTCCACAGATAGATGAATTGTTCGATCAGCTTCGTGGGGCCAGTAATTTCTCTAAGGTGGACCATCGGTCAGGATATCACCAACTAAAGGTGAAGAAA
Source organism: Viscum album (assembly GCA_963277665.1). NCBI lineage: Eukaryota > Viridiplantae > Streptophyta > Magnoliopsida > Santalales > Viscaceae > Viscum > Viscum album. The sequence continues at coordinate 1,421,760,011 of OY728156.1, read as the reverse complement.
GAAGATATTCCCAAGACTGCCTTTTGAATGAGGTATGGAAACTATGAGTTCATAGTGATGCCCTTTGGACACACTAATACTCTAGCAATTTTCATGGATTTAATGAATAGAGTCTTTAGATATTACCTCAATAAATTTGTGGTGGTCTTTATTGATGATATTCTAATATACTCGAAGAGCAAGGAGGAATAGGAGGAGCATTTGGAAACTATGTTAAAAACTTTGCGAAGGGATAAGTTGTATGCAAAGTATAGTAAATGTGAGTTCTGGATGGAGGAAGTATCATTCTTGGGGAATGTTATCACCAGGAAAGGGATAATTATGGACCCTTCCAAGATTAAGGAAATTGAAGAGTGGCCGATGACAACTTCTGTAATGGAGATCCGTAGCTTTTTAGGTCTAGCTGGGTATTATCGATGATTCGTGATGAACTTTTTACGATTGTCAAACCCAATGACCAAGCTAACACAGAAGGGAGTAACGTTCATTTGGACACAAGAATGTGAAGACTGTTTCATGGAGTTGAAAAAAGGCTTATCACTATGCCGGTACTCACACTACCTTCAAGTGAAGAACTCTTTGTGGTGTATAGTGATGCTTCTAAGAAATGCTTAGGCTGTGTGCTAATGAAAAATGATAAATTTATTGACTATGCCTCAAGGAAGATGAGAATCCATGAGCAAAACTATCCCACACATGATCAGGAGTTGGCGGCTGTGATCTTTGCATTGAAAATCTAGCAGCATTATCTCTATGGGGAAAAATGTGAGATATATACTGACCATAAGAGTCTCAAATATATATTCACACAGAAATAGCTTAATATGTGTCAACAAAGATGGATAGAGCTCATAAAGGATTATGACTGCTCAATCCACTACCATCCCAGTACAGTAAACAAGGTGGCAGATGCTCTAAGTAGAAAGGATCCTGCATCTTTATTAATGATGAGAATTGAAAAGGATCTAATCTTCTTAGATTTGAAAAGGATGGACATGGGAATCATTAAGGGAGGAACATCATAAATCCTTTCTCAAATTATTACTCAACCATCAATCTGTGAGAAAATAAAGGTTGCTCAAAGAGAGGATGTGGAAATTTAGAAAAGGGTAGAAGCTGTTAAAATGGGAAATCCTCCGATTTCAAAATTGATAAAGAAAGATTTGTAAAATTTGGGACACGATTAAGTGTACCATCTGATCCAGATATAAATAAGGAGATATTGAATGATGCACATAGCTCGACCTTCTCTATCCATCATGGGAGTACCAAAATGTACCGTGATCTCCGAGAACACTTTTGGTGGGATAACATGAAGAAGGATATTGCGGAATATATATCAAGGTGCATGGTATGTCCGAAAGTTAAATCTGAGTGACAAAATTCCAAAGTAATGATGCAGCCATTGCCTATACCCATGTGGACATGGGAAAATGTTACTACGGACTCTGTCACAGGTCTCTTGAAGACATCGAAGGAAAATAATGCGATATGGGTTGTGGTTGACCAACTCAACAAGACATCCCATTTCATCACTATTCGGGAAGATCTCTCACTTAAGAAACTTGAAAAGATATATGTGAAGAAAGTGGTGAGACTACACGGTATTCCACTCTCAATTTTCTCTGACCACGGTCCAAGGTTCAAATCTAAATCCTGGAGGATTCTTAAGCATGCTTTCAGTATTGAATTAAATTTCATCACGACCTATCACCCCCAAACTGATGGAAAATCTAAAAGAACTATTTAGACGCTTGAAGATATGCTAAGTGCCTGATCTATTGAATTAAATGGTGGTTGGGATCAACATATCCCATTGGCTGAGTTCTCATACAACAATAGCTTCCACTCGAGTATTCAAATGGCTCCATATGAAGCTCAATATGGAAAGCGATGTAGAACTCCAACCTGTTGGGATGAAGTTGGAGAAAGAAAGATACTTGGATCTGATCTTGTTCAAGAGATGAAAGAGAAGGTTCAAGTAATCCAGAAACACATCAAAGCTACTCAAAGTTAGAAAAAGAGCTATGCTGACAACCGTCGAAGGGACTTGGAGTTCGACGTTGGAGATAAAGTCTTCCTTCAAATATCTCCATTGAAGAGATTCACGCGATTCAGGAAGAAAGGGAAGATAATCCCAAGGTATATTGGACCCTTTGAGATCCTTTACTGTATAGGTGAAGTGGCCTATCGGCTTTCACTTCCACCAAATATGGCTCGAGTTCATGATATTTTCCATGTATCACTCTTGAGGAAGTACATACCTGATCCCTCACATGTACTAAGCTCAGAGGTGGTGCAGCTGGAACATGATCTCTCCTATGAGGAGGAGCCAGTAAAGATTCTGGACCGGAGAGATAAGGTCATACACAACAAGACAACCCATCTTGTCAAAGTGTTGTGGAGAAACCATAAGTTTGAGGAAGCTACATGGGAATTGGAGGAAGCAATGAAGGAAAAGTACCCACACTTGTTTTTGTCTTAGTATTCAAAACGAAATTTTGAGGGTGAAATTTCATAAGGGGGGAAGAATGTAACGACCCAAATTTTTTCAATGGAAATCCCCTTCTTATATTTATGTCATAAAATCACATAAAAAGACAACATAATGAACTAATAAGTGATAAGTGACCTTTAAACATAAGTTTGTCACTTCTGTGTTTGGAATTATGAAAATCTGACATACACGGTTGTGTTGAAGATGTTGTTTTGGAGTCCGATAAGGAAAACTTAATTTTTTGGTGAATAGTAACCAACCATAATGAATAGTAACATAACCTTATGAATATTGATATACCCTAATGAATAGTAACCTCACCTATAGTGGTATAAAAATAATATAGAATTTGAAGTACAATATACCTATGTTTTAGAATAAGTTAATGAAGGATTCAAAACTGGTTTTTGATAATAAATTATGATTTTAATTAAATATTAAAATAATAATATTTAGAAAATTATTTTTGAAAAATGGACTTCATTTTTGGATTCTACATGTCGAAAAATGGTTAGGGTTAATTTTTTAGATTTTTCTGAAATACTTGAATTTTTGATGAATAATAGAATCCGATAATTTACAATAAATGCTAAATAATGGATTAATTGAGTCATCGATGATGCTATGCTGATGTAAGCCCACTTAGTTCAAATTCACATTAAACATTTACTATTATTGGTCATGGAATACTTACTATTCCTTTTCTTGGGAAGAAATAATAAATTAATGATTATAATATCATAAAATTCCCCCTCTCTTATACTATAAAATCCCCCCTTCACTCCCTTTTCTATCCACTACTCTCAAGCTCCATGAATTCTCTGAATTCATCCCAAATATCTCCCCACGGTCATCCCCCACATCCAAAATCTCTCAACCTCGTAAAAATGCCAAAACCTCTCCCCTTAGAAGTTTCTCAAAGGAGGAAGTCTCAAGAGGTAAATTCCTCTTCCCAAATTTCATCTTTTATTTTAAGTTCTTTTATTTTTAATTTCTTTCCTCACCCCCTTCATTATAATAATATGATAAATATATTAGCATACATGTAATGTGATATATTCATTCTAGTGGTATATTTCATTATCTTATCTCCTTTCCCCACCGTTTTACTTGAAAGAGATGAAAGCACCATTTGAGATGTGCTAATCTAGCACATTCAAGGACAACAATTTTTCAATTTCTTTTATCATCTTTGTTTCAGGTAATGAAACCATTTATGTTATAGTTGAACCGGATTATTATATATGTTATATATCTTATTTATGGTTCTGGAATCCATATACACTCATGATATTTAATAATAATACAAAACAAGTTAATTATGGGTAAAATTGCTAAAATTAATTCAAGCGTTTATCATTAATGTTTTATGTCATGGTTCAATTTCACTCCAATTAACCAAATGAATTTTGTAACCAAGTAACTTTCTGGATTTTCACTAAATCTATATAACATCAATTGTGTATTACCACTTTCATCTTAAATTTTATCCGAACCAAAATACAAGTGAACTGATCATTAAAACCCAAGGAAACAAACAGACTCGAACATTGAAATTGAACCTTATAATCAATCAAAATGGGTATAAATGAACTTAAAAAGGTTATAATAAATATTTTACATGTATATATGGTTCAGGAAATATTGATTAATAAACCTAATTTGACTATTCAGGTCATTAATATCAAGTGGAGAACACCAACAGACTTAAGGTAAGGGATCCTCCCCTTTTCTCTCTTAATCAAGATTGTCCTCTATACTTTGTCTTTTTATGTGTACTAGAAAATGATGGGTTATGTTTAAAAACCTCCCCAATAATTTCTTATGGATTTATAAGTGATGATAAACCCCATTTCTCTCTCATAAATCCCTCTTGGTCACACCTGACACCATGCTGATAAAATCATAACGAATTCTACCTGAACCTTCTTTGTTCTTTCGGGCTGCCTTATCTTTCTTTCAAAATGGTGTTATCTTATCTATCTATCAGAGTCTTATGAATTTTGGTTATATGTACAAGATTCTTATATCAATACCCTTTCATCACATTCTTTTGGGGATATACATGATTTTGAAAGATTCCCTCCTTACAACATTCCGATAATCCAACCTGTTTTAAGGGGACATCCCAAATTTTAACCCAAATTTAACGTGCACTCTCTCCTCTATTTTAAAACACCATTGTATTTAAAAAATCAGTATTTTTATTATGAATAACTTCGTGGTTCAATTCTGGTTTTATATAAAGGAATGCCCTCTTTTCTATTTGAAAATATCTAGAGTGTTTTCCTTAAAACCGCACAAAAATGTTTTAATGATAATGTTTCTAAAATACATGTTTTTATTTTTTTTCACTTATATTTGACACCACATACCATGTTTTATGCCTATTTTACCCTATTAATGTCCATGTATGTTCTAATCCTTTCCTTTCATGGACACTTTCATGATACGCCCATTGGATATGTTTTATGTCATGATTGTGATACCCAATTCTTTCCATGGGTACTGTTATGTTTGTGTATGGTTGATTATGTATGATTCTATATGTGGTAAGAATATTTATGTGGAAATAATATTCATTAAAATTTTGAGATGGGTGTGCCCAAATAGTGCTCCAATGCATTGGGTAAGGTTAAGTCTCATGAGATGCGATGTGAAATGGGATTGGAGGTTAGCGTTGACCCGTACTGAAATGGGAAACGGGATTAGCGGTTAGCATTGACCCGTACTGGAATGGGAAATGGGATTGGCGGTTAGCATTGACCCATACTAAAGAAATGTTTTATGATTCTTCCTAATTTATATTATTACATGTTTATATGACCCCATGCTTATATTAAATGATTTTATAGGTTTCATGCTTTTGATAACATTATGTTATGCCACCTAACTCATGTGCTTGAGAAGTATCCTTATGTTCATTCCCATACTGGGATTTTTAGCTCATCCCTTTGTTCATGTGTTCCCCAGGGTACCCTATGCAGATTTAAGGGCTCAAAGGAAGTTAGGATCTCATTATGGATATTAAATAAAGAAGCGTTCTTTTTAGTCCCATGTTTTATGTTTATGTACCTAGTCTTCCAAGACACTAGACTAAACGATCCTTTTCTTGTACTCTTATGGTTAGTTATGCTTGAAATAATGAAAGGTTTTATGTAAAATGCTTGGGTAAATATAGTTCTAGAGTTGGAATTGAGTTATAGATGGTCCCTATCATTTATGATTATCCGATAAAACATTATCAGTAGATAATTACTCATTGGATGACTACCCAGTTTAAGGTATTAATCACATTTGAGGTATTTAAATGAAAATTTTCAGGTTTTGCATTAATAATATATTTTGTACTATTTCATTTTATTTAAGAATCATCCATAAGAAATAAAAAAACATTGATTCTAAAAAAACATCCACACATTGGGACATACTACGATTCCCGATCATGAAAGGAATCAGGTATGAGAGTTGTTTATAATTTTTATTTACAACGTGCACATTCTATTATTTCCTCCATAATTTATTTGATAGTTATAGTTTTAATATACTTTTAGTTATGAAATTATTTATTTGTAAAATATTTTTAATTATGGTTTCCAACATTCAAGGTCATTTTAGAGGGAGAAATTTAACATTGAAGTATGGGTGCCTAGAGAAAAACTATTTTGATTATGTCGAAGGAAGAAAGATGGAAGTGCAGTTAATAAACCGACTTCGCAGCAGATTGTAAGTATTACTTTGTTGATTTAAAATTTTAATATCTATTTTGTAACTTAATAATCTATTTATATTTGTAACAGGCTGTTTTAGAGGCCCTTGTTGCCCAGGAACCTGAAAATTTTGGGACAAACGATCACTTACATAAGGTGTTGGGAGATGAGCACCCTACCAGTTTGCTACCGACCTAGGAAGAGTATAGCACCAACGAGGTATTGGCCCTCATCAGGTAGGAGATGTAGTGACACAGAGTTCCATTAGGTTACAGAATATGTAGAAGAGGCTGAAAAAGGGCCACCGAGACAACAGAACAGTCGGTTAGGGAAATAACTGCATTTATGAATCTGGTAGAAGTTTTACGTCCAACACTTCCACCAGAGACCAGAATATATTGTGATAAATATAGGTCATCGATGAGTTCTATATATGGTGCACTATATGGTAGTTCTAGTGGTGGTCAAGATTATGGTGAGGAGGAGGTCGAGGAGGAGGAGGAGGAGGGAGGGGAGGCCGAGGTGGAAGAGGAGGTCAAGGAGGAGGTCGAGGTGGAGGAGGAGGCTGAGGAGGAGACTGAGGTGGAGTACGAGGGCGAGAAGGAGGGCGTTGAGGAGGGCAAGGATGATGATGAGGATGAGGGTGAAGATTCTGATGACACTGATGATAGTGATGGTGATAAGAGACATATTTATCTATTAAATTTTTCTGATATTACTTACATTTGACGTTTGATGATTTATTGTGCCCAGATATATGTGTGGTTAGGTAAGTCACATTATCTTTATTTCGTTATCTATAAATAATAAAACATGACTTTTTGATTTGTTGTGACTGATTCAAACCTCCTCTAGACACCCTCAACCTCTAGACCCCCACCCCCTAGACACCCCCACCACCCTAGAAAACCACTTACCCCCTTGGACAACCCCCTGAATAGCCCCCATCCCCCAAACACCGACTCCCCCTAAACACCCCCTACCCCCATGGAAAGCCCCCCAACCCCCTTGGATAGCCCGCCCAACCCTTTGGACAACCTCCACCCCCCTTTACACCACACCCTAGACTCCCCCACCCCCTTTGGACACCCCCACCCCATGAAAATCCCACCACACCAATAGACACATCCCTCCCCCTAGACTCCCCCAACCCCACTAGATATCCCCCCAACCCCTTCGACAGTCCCCACCCATGGACACCCTGTTCCCCTTAGAGGAGCCCCAACCCCCTGGACAGCCCCCAAACCCCTAGACACTCCTACCCCCTTGGACAGACCCCACCCATGGATAGCCCCCCAACCCCCTGGACAACCCCCACCCCCTTGGACTGCCCCCCCCACCCCTGGAAACTCCCCACCCCAGACAGCCCCCAACCCCATGGACAACCCCCACCCCCAGAACACCCCTAAGTCCTTGGATAGCCCCCAAGATTCTAGAAAACCCTACCCCCTTGGATAACCCCACCCAATGGACACCACCCCACTATGTGGACACCCCACACCTAGACACCAACATACCCATAGACAACCCCCACCCCTAGAAATCCCCCCACCCCTAGGACAACCCCACCCCTGCACATCCCATACCCCCTTGGATATCCCCCGACTCCCTGGATAGCCGCCACCCCCAGACACTAGCCCGCCCCCTAGACACCCCCTACCCCCATGGAAAGCCCCCCCCCCAACCCACTCGATAGCCCCCACCACTTTAACACCCCCAACTAGGACACCCCTACCCTCATGGAAAGCCCCCACCCCCTTGACAGCCCCCACCCCTAGACACCCCCACCCCCTCCATGCCCCTTCCACTTTGAACAACCCCCAACCCCTTGGGTAGGCCCCACTCTCTAGGACACCACCCCACACCATGGACAACCCCCTCCTCCCAGGACACCCCCACCCCCCTGACACCCCCACCCCCTGGACACCCCCTACCCCTAGGACACCCCAACCCCCCTGGCTAGTACCCCGCCCCCTAGACACCCCAACCCCAAGACCCCCCACCCCTAGACCCCCCACCCCCATGGACAGCCCCCCATGGATAGCCCCGAACCCCCTGGACACCACCCCACCCCCTGGACACCTCTACCCCCTTGGACAGCCCCCAACCCCCTAGATAACCCCCACCCCCTAGACACCACCCCACAACCTGTACACCACCCCTAGAAACCCCTACCCCCTTGGAGAACACCCAAAAAAACCCTGGATACCCCCCACCCCAAGACACCACCACACCCCATGGACAAACCCTACCCCCTGGAAATCCCACACCCCCTAGACACCACCCCACAACCTAGACACCCCCACCCTCATGGACATCGCCCACCCCCCTTGACAGCCCACACCCCCTAGACACCCCACCCCATAGACACCCCCTACCCCCTTGGGCAACACCCAAAAAACCCCTGGATAGCCTCTACCCCCTGGACACTACCCCAACACCTAGACACCCCCACCCCAGGACACCCACCCCCATGGACACCCCCCTCTATGGACAACCCCCCTCCCTGGACACCCTCTTTGTTCCACTCCTACATGAAAAATGGTGGAGTCTGAACCTAAAATGACTATTCTTCTCCAACTAAAAGAACTATTTATATGCACAATGTAGAGTGGGTGAATCTAAGTGTCATAGGAAAATACTTGGACACCCCCACCCCCTTGGATCAAATTTTCATGTGTTGTGTTTATGGAGATGTTTGTTTTCAGGGTGTTCTGGTTTCGAGTGGTGTATTTTGTTGGGTGTATTGGTGTTATTATGATTTTTTTATAGTGCAATGTAATTGAATTGGTATTATTCTCATGGAATACTATTTAGATCATTTTTTCCATCATTGGTGTTATTTTTATTTATGTATAGAGTATTGAAATTACATGTAATTGAACAAGTAATTTTGTATTGGTTTGTTATTATTAGAGGTAATTAATTATTATTTAAGTACAGGTTTTTTATTTTTTAATTTTGTATATAATTAATACTGAATTATAATAAATTATGAATTAGAATTATTTATGAATAAAAATTATTTCTGAATTCTATAATTCTATATAGAATTAATTTTGATTTTTTATAGAAATAACTTTGAATTATGTAATTGTAGGGTAATTCTGAATTCTGTAATTGTAGGGGAGGATGATAGTGCTGCTGGAGCTGTAACAACTCTATGCCAATGGTTTTAAAACCATTGGTATAGATGTGAAAATCTAATCTATACCAACAGTTTGATAAAAATGTTGGTAAAGTCTTTAACAAAAAAAATTCCAATAGTTTCTTCAAATTGTTGGTAATAGTATTTACCAATGGTTCTGCAAACTATTGATATATATATAAACTGATTATTTTTGGAAATGTTGTAAAACCATTGGTACAATGATATATCAACGCTTATAAAAAAACATTGGTATAATGTGCTGTAACATGACATATCCCAACAGTTTATGAAGTCATGTTGGGATATGTCTATCCCCATGGATTAATTTCCAACATTTTGGACAACCGTTGGTATATTTTATACTAATGATTATCCATCCTATACCAAAGGTTTTAAACCATTAGTATATTATAGATTTCCAGTGGTGAAAAAAATAGGTGCACCCCAAGGTGACACAATAGGGCATATGAATCCCTTATCAAGATTCTCTTGAATTTTTTATTCAATTCAAGCAACTTAATTGGGGCCATTCTATAAGATTTATTTACAATTGGCATGACACACAATATGATTTCTATTGAAAAGACAATGTCTCGATTTGGTGGAAGACCTTGAAATTGTTTAAAAAGTTCATCAACAAATGCTCATACAAAAGGCTTATTCTTAATGGTGATTTTATCCCCAACCTTATGAGATAGATAAACATCATTTATATGAACCAAGACCCGTAATATGGAAAAAATTTCAATTGGAAGGTCAAATTTTTCTTTGCATCGATAGATTATCATTAATTGATACAAAATATTAAATGTGAATTCCCTTCCTAGGAAATTGACACGAGCTCTAGGTAGAGAAAAAAATCATGCCAAGAATCACATAAAATTAATCTAAGGAAGGGATTATAAGGTTTCAAAGAATAAATTTCCCACAAAGATGAACTGGAGAATAATTATTAACTTTTGATGTGATCTTTGTGCCATTAAGAGTTTTTATAGCTAACTCAACATCTAATTATTGAGGTAATGATGTGATAACCATTAAAAAATATTGAGAAATATAATATTGGGTAGATCCTGAATAAAATTAAACATTTGATTATTTAAAATGGATGATAATCGTACCTTTCACCACTTCATTATCATATACACATTACTGATAGTGATCACATGTGACCTTACATTTTCCCCCTAAAGAGTTCACTGACATCGATGATCATCAATAACCCTTGGATTAGTGCTTTGGCTATAATAATGCCCCATTTCCTTGAAATTGAAGAATTTATGTGTATGAGGTTCATTCTATTTATCATTTTCTAAATTCACATCATTAGACATATTTTTCTAGTCACTTATGCATTCAACTACCCGATGAACTTCTCCCCCCACTTTAAATATTTTTGAGTCCCTATAATACAATTTTCTCCATTTTTATTTCCTCACTTTCATCGTAAGGGTAAATCATCTTCCTTTAAGTGTGGTCTCTATATTTTCCATTGAATTCCATTTTTGTCTTCTTATCAAATACATAGAAATGATTTGTTACTTCAACCTCCATATCAACCTTGAAAGCACATAGATTGATTCCTACAAAGCTATTACAACCCCTTATGGCTAATTACCTTTAGATACTATTCTTAAATCCACTAAAGAATCGATAAATTTTACTCTTTGGTTGGATAATAATCCAAAAATCATACCTTATATGTTTTGTAAAATTTTATTCATATGTACCACAAATGAATCATACTTTTACTTAATTTGAAGGAACTCATTCTCTATCTTTGTTCTAAGAATATGATGAAATTACTTTTTGAAAAATTTGTTTTTGGGATCATCCAATTCCATGAATTAAATTACAACTATTTTCCTTGTTTTCTTGATGGTATTCAACCATCCAATCAGCCTAACCTTCCAAATTATAAACTATAAAGATGACCTTATAATGTTCGGTACATTAGATAAATAAAACCATCTTCTCAATACTAATACATTGTTCATCCATTAGTGGATTAGAAGACACACTAAAAGAATTTGGATTCTACCTCATGAATGAATCAATAAAATGTTGTTCCCTCATTTGCTTGTTTGGAAGTCCTACATGATTCAAATATTTAAAATGTTATGTAAGAATAGATACAAGATTTTTCATTAAAAATCCCATAACATTAGGTTTCTCAAGACTAAAATCATTTCATTGACCCTCACATTTAACATTAACATGATTTCTTCAAGTTCCATCCATTGAATAAAAATAAGAATATTAGTGTGTGTAACAATAAACCTAATGGGAAAAAGCATAATCAAGAATAAAATATCAATTTAGGACACATTAGTTTCTATCCTAGGTTATTAATGATAATTTTTAGAACACTAGTATTGTAATCTATTCTTTAACATATCTTAAGGGTTCTTACTAAGGTTTTCTCACCCCGGTTTACAAGGGTTAACTATACCTTCACTCTAAAACCAACTATAGTGGACCATACATTACATAAATTGATATTAATTCAAAATTGAATATTATTCACTTCAAAACATTAAAACCCCCCCAATTAATATATAGGTTTAGTTTCTTTAGAAATTTGGAAATATAAACAATTGTTTTATAAGTCATTTCAATTTTCTAATACTCATTTCTTCATAAATAGACTATAACGACCCATAAATTACATACATGGTTAATACTTCAAAATTAAAGCATACTTATTACAACATATAACAAAACCATGAAAGAACCGTATAGTTATAGTGTCTTTAGAAACTGGGAAACATAAACAACTGGTTCATAAAGCATCTACATTGTCTCCCATTTATTTCATCATATCTATAGTCCCTTTTGCCATATCTTAATTAATAACCTTCTTCTTGACCTGGGGAAAGAAAACACACAAAAGGGTGAGCTCAAATGCTCAGTAAGGGTAAACAAAATAAATATCAATCACATCATATTAATAAGAACATAACATTTTGGAAATCTTACCCTGCAAAAGATATCATAATTTCATAACATGGGATAAATCATGGTAGTAAAATGTAATCCCAATAATCATAAATTAAAACATGAAACTTTTTTTCATACACAAATAATCATAGAGAATCATTTCTTATTATTCAAGACTCATTGCCAAGATTATCTAAGTGGAAAAAGTCCATTTCTGAACCGAGTTCACTCCTCATTTCAGTCCTATTTCGCTGAACCGGTTTAACCTACCGTTCCAGCCATGTCTATCTCATGAGATATAAAATCTTTACCCAATTAATTAGAGGGAGATATAGGTCCCACCCATATCATAATGATACCATTCTTATGTGTTCCACAAAATCATAAACCATACATCATAGCATAACCCATGTAATAAAAATGGGAATCTTAAACAACGTGACATCACAAAACAATTCATATAAGATAAATGAATTCATAAAAATATTTCCATCACAACATAATAAAATCAATGTAATAATAGGGTTAGAAATAGAACCCTATATTATCTTAGAATGAAAATAATTTTGATAAAACCCTTGAACTCCATTCTTGAGGAAAATATCCTTTCTACTTCAAAAACATTTTTCCTTTCTTAACATGTCATACAATTTTAAACTAAAAGAAGTTGATTAAAAATAAAATTGAAAACATGGAAAGGAAGTTTCTTGGAAATAATGTTTTAAAAATCCATTCATTCCGTATAAGTTAAAAAACATTCTTCTCGTACTTTTATCGGAAAAGTCAAAAATTACCTCGTACGAAAAAATGAAAAAAGATTGCTTTCATATATTTTAATAAAAACTCACCGAAGGGTAAAATTGGATTTAAACAATTTTAGGAGGATATAAATAATATTAAATATTGAGAAAACATGGATGTGGATGATAAATATTCCACAGTAAATTCTGAAGTATGAACAATCTTGGATAAAAATTGATATTGTGAGATTGTCCCTTACCTTAGGTCCGATTTGCTTCGTAAGTGTCTGAACCTCCTGTATAATGATTTAAATAATGTTATTGACTTATTCCAGAATCATAATTATTGTTATGGTATCATATATGGTCATATTCTTACCTTCTTATTAGTAATATTTCATTACTACTTGTTATTTGGGTGTTTATTACTTTTTGTTGTTATGCGTGTTTTGTCGAATAAATTCTTATTCTTCTCTTTAGGTTATAGATACCTCATTTCCAGAATGGTATTAGTGTACTATATATCATATTTATTTATTAAATTCATTTATAGAATCATTATGCAATTAAGATCATGTATAACGAATCACATCACATCGGGGAGACGGTATTCCGTACGTACGCACGAGCGATGATATCGTTCCCATGATCGTGGAATTGTATTGGAGTGTATGTATACTATTTTAGAATCAATAAAACTTTACAATAATCATATATAGTTATTTATTTGCACCATTATACCCATACATGTAAGGTGGTGATGAAAAATAGATTACACCACGGCGTGGAGACGGTATTCCGTACGTACGCACGCGTGGTGATTTTGTTTTCCGTAGGATGGATAGATGGCGAAATAGGATTGTTTCATAATTATAATAACATATCAGTAAATGAGTGATATTGATGTTATTAATTCATAATGAAAAAAATAAATAAGAAGAAGTGGAAGGAGAAATAAAGTTGAATGAATCGGTAACGGACATTACCTCTTCTTTGAAGCGCCTCTTTGAGACCTCCTCTTAGGGCACTAAAATTAGTCTTTGAAGAAGGAAAAGATCTCTAAGATGTTTATAGGGAAGTGGGGAAGTGAAATGGGTAGGTGTTGGCCGAGCCTGAAGGCTCAAATTGGTGTGAGGAGGAGAGGGAGGAGGTGCCCTTTTATAAGGGAGGTGAGAGGCACCTTTGGAAATATAAGAAATATTAGTTTATATTAAATCCCAACCCCACATAAAAACTTCCAAAATGGCTCATATCAGAATATTAGATGATATAGGGTTTTAATATCATCCAACAATAAAATTTAGACATGTTAGGAATTTATTCTAAACATTATCAACTTGATTTATCCTTATTTATCAATTTAATTTTATTTGTGGTAATAATATTCTAAATTTTAAATTATTATAAATAATTACATATGTGTTGTGAATTTTCCATAATTTGACACTTTATGACATTGTAGACCATATAAAATTTAATTTATAATTTTTAAATATTTTTGTGATTTTTAATCAATTTTATAATATGTTATTTTTATAAAATAATAATAGTGTCAATTTTGAAACTATTCAATTATTTGAATTTAAATAAAATATATACAGAAGATATGTTTGAACTAAAAGCATTAATATATTTATAAAATTTCATATTTATCTTGAAAATTAGTGGATCACATTAAATAGTTCATATAATATTTATTTTAATATTTTTAAAACCATTTATTTGATATTTTAATTAATAATATAATTTCAACATCACTATTGTGTCATAATTAATGATAATTATTTAATCCCTAAAAATTATAAATAAATTCCTATGATGTAGATAATTTTATTAGATTTCTAGAGACTATTCATTTTCGAAGTTTCATTAAGTTTATCACAAAATTAAAATTATTATACTTATAAGATTTAAGAAAGTGATATGTTGTCACATTCTTTGGTTTTAATAATAATTAAATTATTTTCATGGAAAAAAGTCCATTAAATGAATCTAATCCGACCCTTAGGTGATATGGGTCGCCTTTTAGTCATCCAATATGATTTTGGCAGGTGTTAGGGTAATTTTATAATCTTATATTTACCCTTAATTCCATGATTTACCTTTAACTCTGGTAAATAAAATTTACCATAGTTACTATTCATAATGCCCAAAGATAAAAAGTAGTCCATTAACATAATTTGGACCCACTGATTCCAAATATGGAATCAGTTTTTCAAAATTCAAAACAAATAAGTTGTAGGAATTAATTTAAAATAAATCTCGTTGTTAAGAAAACGGGTTTTAGAAGTCAAAACATTGCCAAAGATTAAAATGTTTTTACCTATGAATTCAATGTCAAATTAATTATAATGACATACATTATATTAAATGGTAAAAATATATTCTATTTATACTTTAAAACCATTAAATATTATAATTTATCCATATAAATTATCTCAATGAAAAAAGTTGTTTTTAATTAAAAATTAGCGTATTTTTACTATTCATCAAAATATGAAAGTTATCAGAAAAATATCATAAATTTATCCAAAGTAAATTTTAATATCCTGATTCAAAAGAATAATTTTAATTTTTTCAAATTGAACTTATAAACATGTAAAAACTAGATTTAATGTGGGTGCTCCATCAAAAGGCGGCAAAACTGCATTTTTTTAAAAATACTTATTTTACACAAAAAATTTATTTTGTTCTCTTACCATGTTATAGAAAATGTGTCAGATGAATAATAATGTTATAAAATTAAAAATGTAGTTAATACTATTAATAACGGCTAGTCTATAATAATATATCGTTGTTTATTGAGACCCGGTATTGCGTACTACACACGCTATCGAGGAAGGTCGCGATTGCGTGTAATGCAAGACAAGTCAGTATTGTGTGCTGTGAAAGATTCCTTTGGTGTTGCGTACAATATAAGACAAAACAAATTCTCATAAAATCTCAGTGTGTTACATTCTACCACCCTTAAAATGAATTTCGCCTTCGAAATTCGTCACTTCATTATAAACAGATGAGGATACCTCTCCCTCATCATATCATCAAGTTCCTATGTAGCTTCTTCTAATTGGTGGTTCCTCCATAAAACTTTCACCAAGAGAGTGGTCTTGTTCCGTAGGACTTTTTCACTATGATCCAGAATCTCTATTGGCTGTTCTTCATAAGAAAGATCTTGCTCCAGTGGTACAACTTATGAGATGAGTACATGTGAATGATCAGGTATGCACTTTCTCAAGAGAGATACATGGAACACATCGTGAACTTGAGATAGATTCGGTGGAAGCGCCAATCGGTAAGCTTCCTTCCCAACACGATCCAGAATATCAAAAGGACTTATATATCTAGGGCTCAACTTTCCCTTCTTTCCAAATCTCATGACCCTCTTCCAGGGAGATATTCGTAAGAACACTTTATCACCCACTTAAAACTCTAGGTATTTTCTTCGGTTGTCGGCATACCTTTTTTATTGACTCTGAGATGCTCTTATGTGTTGTTAAATATATCTGACCTTTTCTGCCATTTCATCAACAAGATTATGTCCTAATAGCTTTCTTTCCCCAACTTCATCCCAGCAAGTTGGAGTCTTGCATTTCTTTCCATAGAGAGCTTCATAAGGAGCCATCTAAAAACTAGAGTGAAAGATATTATTATAAGAAAATTCCACCAAAGGTAGGTGTTGATCCCAACCACATTTGAAATCTATAGGGAAAGCTCTCAACATATCTTCTAGAGTTTGAATTGTCCTCTTAGACTGACCGTCTGTCTGAGGATGATAAGCATTGCTGAAACTCAACTCTGTATCAAGAGTATGTTGAAGACTTCGCCAGAACATCAAGGTAAACCTCGGATCCCGATCAGATATAATGGAAAGTGGTACTCTATGCAATCTTACCACTTCCTTTACATATATCCTGGAAAGCTGGTCTAGAGAGAAATCCTCTCTAATAGCAATGAAGTGTGCAGACTTTGTAAGATGATCAACTATGACCCAGATAGCATTATTTCCTTTGGATGTTTTAGGAAGTCCAGTGACAAAGTCTATAGTGATGTTTTCCCATTTCCATTCTGGTATGGGTAATGGTTGTAACATCCCCTTATACTTCTGTCTCTCAGTTTTAACTTGCTGACAAACCAATCATCGAGAGACATATTCAGCAACATCTCTTTTCTTGCCATCCCACCAGAAGTACTCTTTCAGGTCCCTATACATCTTCGTGCTTCCAGGATGAATAGAGAATGAAGAACTATGGGCCTCATCCAACAGCTCCTTCTTTAATTCGGGGATGGGAGGAACACAAACCCCATTCCTGAACTTTATTATCCCATCACAATCAAGGTTGAATTCAGGAACATTTCTCACCTTCTTTTGTAACTAGACATCTTCTTTCTGTGCCTCTTTAATCTTCACATGTATAGATGGTTGAACATTCATTTGAGAAAGATAATATTTATCCCCTTCCATTAAAATTCCATGATCCATCATTTTTAAATCCATAAATATTGGATCTTTTGTGATCCTCATCATGGATAAGCTAGCATGGTCTTGTCGACATAATGTGTCTGCTACCTTTTTTGCTTTCCCAGGGTGGTAATGAATTGGGCAGTCGTAATCCTTAATCAGCTCCAACCATATTCTTTGACACATATTCAGCTCCTTTTGTGTGAAAATATACATTAAACATTTATTATTAGTATAAATATCACACCTTTCACCATAAAGGTAATGCCTCCAAATCATTAATGCAAAGATCACCGCAGCTAACTCCAAATCATGAGATAGGTAATTTTGCTCATGGATTTTCAATTGTCGTGAGGCATAAGCTATCACCATATCATTTTTCATGAGAACACACTCCAGTACCTTCTTGAATGCATCACTGTAGATCACAAACCTTTCTCCACTACAAGGTAGTGTGAGCACAGGTGCACTGGATAACCTTCTTTTCAACTCCTTGAAATTCTCTTCTCATTCCTTTGTCCAAACAAACTTAACTCCTTTCCAAGTCAACTTGGTGAGTGGATTAGATAATCATGAATTTTTTTTCCCAAAACGTCGATAATATCCAGCTAAACCAAGAAAACTTCGGATCTCAGTTACTGTTTTTGGTCTCGACCATCTTTCGATGACCTCTATTTTTGCTGGATCCACATATATCCCCTCTTTTGAGATTATGTGACCCAAAAATGAAACTTTTTGAAGCCAAAATTCACACTTGGTAAATTTGGCATAAAGCTTCTCCTTTCATAGGGTCTTTAATACAATTCTCAAGTGATCTTCATGTTCTTCCTTGCTCTTTGAATAGACAAGAATATCATCTGTAAAGACTACCACAAACTGATCAAGATAGTCTCTGAAGACTCTATTCATCAGATCCATGAAGATAGCAGGGGCATTAGTAAGACCAAATGGAATCACTATAAATTCATAGTGTCCATACCTTGTACGGAAAGTCGTCCTTGGTATATCCTCCATTTTGACCCTTAATTGATGATACCCTGAATGAAGATCAATCTTGCAAAAGTATTGAGCTCCGCGTAGTTGGTCAAATAGGTCATTAAGGCATAAGAGAGGATATTTGTTCGTGATAGTGATCTTGTTAAGTTCTCCATAATCAATACAGAGTCTCATTGATCCATATTTATTCTTAAAAAACAGAACAGGTGCTCCCCAAGGTGACACACTAGGGCGTATGAATCCTTTATCAAGATTCTCTTGGAGTTGCTTCTTCAATTCCTGCAACTCAATTGGGGCCATTCTATAAGGTGTCTTTGAAATAGGAAAAGCACCCGGTACGAGTTCTATTGAAAACTCAACTTCACAATTTGGTGGAAGACCTGTAAATTCTTCTGGAAAGACATCATCAAATTCCCATACAATGGGCATATTATTAATCGTGAGTTTCTCTCCAACCATTTGAGATAAATAACCTTTATTTTGTTGAATCAAGACCCATAAGATAGAAGAAATTTCCACTGGAAGGTTATGTTCATCCTTGCATCGATAGACGATCATAGATTGATCTGGAATATAAAATGTGACTTCCCTTCTTTGGAAATTGATATGATCTACATATAAAGAAAGAAAATCCATGCTAAGAATCACATCAAATTCCACTATAGGAAGGATCACAAGATTTACAGGAAGCACTTTCCCACAAACTTCAATCAGAGAAGAATTGTAAACTTTTGATGCGACTGTTGTTCCATTAGGAGTTGTCACATCCAACTCAACATATAATTGTTGAGGTAATACGGCGATACCCTTAGAAAATTATTTAGAAATAAAAGAGTGGGTGGATCCAGAATTAAATAAAACATTTGCTACTTTATAATGGATGGTAAGTGTACTTATCACTACTTCGTTGTCGTACTCCACATCACTGATAGTAATTGCATGTGACTTTCCTTTGTCTTTGGCCTTATGAGTTTGTTGACGTCGATCATCATCATCAACCCTTGGATTTGGGAATTGATTGGCATAATTCCCCATCTCCTTGCACTTGAAACATTGAAGTGTATTAGGTTCATTCTATGTATATGTTCCTTTGTTTGCATCATTAGACATCTTCTTCCCATTATTTCGACATTCAATTGCCCGATGACCTTCTTTTCCACACTTATAACATTTTCTTGTCCCCTTAAGACAATTTTCTCCATGTTTATTTCCACACTTTGAGCATAAGGGAAAACTTATCTTCTTTTCCGTGTGGTCTTTAGATTTTCCTTTGAAATCCATTTTCCTCTTCTTATCAAACCCATGTGACTGATGGGTTACACCAATCTCCATCTCAACCTTGAGAGCACATCGAACAATTTCTTCATAGATATTGAAGTCCCTTATGGCTAATGCCCTTCGAAGACTTTGTTTTAAGCCACTAAAGAATCGACTGATCTTACTCTCATGTTGGATAATAATTCTGGAAGCGTACCTTGCAAGTCTTGTAAAATTTTCTTCGTAGGTACCAAAAAATTCATCATCCTTTTTCTTTAGTTCAAGAAACTCCTTCTCCATCTTTGTTCGAAGAATACGAGGGAAATACTTATTGAAAAATTAGTTCTTGAACGCGTCCCATTCCATGGACTCAATTTCATCCCTTTGCTTCATATTCTTAATAAGATTCCACCATTGATCAGAATCACCATCCAAACGATACACTAATAAGATGACTTTATCATGTTCAGAACATTGAAGAATAGAAAATATATTTTCAGTGGTACTAATCCATTGTTCAGCCACTGATGGATCAGAAGTCCCGCTGAATGAAGGTGGACTCTGCCTCATGAAGGATTCAACAGAATATTTCTCCTTCCTTTGATCATTTGGAAGTACTGTATGATTCATAGCTTGAGAAAGTTTTGTGAGCATGGATACAAGATTTTTCATTCCAACTCCCATAATTTTTGGTTGCTCAGGGGGACAATCATTGCATTGCCCGTCACATTCCGCATTAACACGGTTCCTTCGGGTTCCATCCATTGACTAAAACCAAGAAGAATAGTGTGAGAAACACTAATTATAATAGTAAAACCACATAATCAAGAATAAAATTTCACACATAAGGTCTTATCATAGGTTGTTCATGGCAGTTTATAAAATAATAAGATAGTGTTCTATGCCTAGACATATCCTTAGGTTTCTTACTAAGGATTTGAAATCCTAGTTTCCAAAGGTTGACTATAACTTTCCTCTGATACCAACTATAACAGCCCATACTTTACATACATGGTTAATACTTCAAAATTGAATCATACTTATTAAAACATATAACAAAACCATGAAAGGACTGTATAGGTATAGTGTCTTTAGAAACTGGGAAACATAAACAACTGGTTCATAAAGCATCTACACTCTCTCCCATTTATTTCATCATATATATAGTCCCTTTTGACATATCTTACTTAATAATCTTCTTCCTGACCCGGGGAAAGAAAACATACAAAAGGGTGAGCTCAAATTCTCAGTAAGGGTAAACAAAAGAAATATCAATCACATTATATTCATAAGAACATAACATTTTGGAAATCTTACCCTGCAAAAGAGATCATAATTTCATAACATGGGACAAATCATGGTAGTGTAATGTAATCCCAATAATCATAACATAAACCATGAAACTTTGTGGCATACACACATAATCATATAGAATCATTTCTTATTAGTCAAGAATCATTTCCAAGACTATCTTAGTGGAAAAAGTCCATTTATAAACTGAGTTCACCCCTCGTTTCAGTACTATTTCACTGAACCGGTTTAACCTATCGTTCCATCCATGTCATTCTCATGAGATATAAAATCTTTACCCAATGCATTGGAGGGAGATATAGGTCCCACCCATCTCATAATGATACCATTCTTATTTGTTCCACAAAATCATAAACCATACATCATAGCAAAACACATGTAATAAAAATGGGAATCTTAAACATGGTGACATCATAAAAAAATTCATATAAAATAAAGGAATTCATAAAAATATTTCCATCACGAAATGATAAAATCAATGTAATAATAGGGATAGAAACAGAACCCTATATTATCTTATATGGAAAATAATTTTGATAAAACTCTTGAAGTCCATTCTTGAGGAAAATATCCTTTCTACTTCAAAAACATTTTTCCTTTCTTAAAATGTCATAAAATTTTAAACTAAAAGAAGTTGATTAAAAATAAACTTGAAAACTTGTAAACAGAGATTCTTGGATATAATTTTTTAAAAATCCATTCATGCAGTATAAGTTAAAAAAACATTCTTCTCGTACTTTTTTCAGAAAAGTCAAAAAGTACCTCGTACGAAAAAACGACAAAAGATTCCTTTCATATCTTTTACTAAAAACTCACCGAACGGTAAAATTGGATTTAAGAAATTGTAGGAGGATATAAATAATATTACATATTGAGGAAACATGGATGTGGATGATAAATATTCCCCAGAAAATTCTGAACTATAAACAATCTCGGATAAAAATTGAGATTGTGAGATTGTCCCTTACCTTAGGTCTGATTTGCTTCGTAAGTGTCCGAACCTCCTGTATAATGATTTAAATAATGTTATTAATTTATTCCAGAATCATAATTATTGATATGATATCATATATGGTCATATTCTTAGCTTTTTATTAGTAATATTTCATTACTACTTGTTATTCGAGTGTTTATTACTTTTTGTTCTTATGCATGTTTTGTTGAATAAATTATTGTTCTTCTCTTTAGATTATAGATACCTCATTTCCAGAATGGTATTAGTGTAATATATATCATATTTATTTATTAAATTCATTTATATAATCATTACTCAATTAAGATCATGTAGAATGAATCACATCACATCGTGGAGACGGTATTCCGTACGTACGCACGAGCGATGATATCGTTCCCATGATCGTGGAATTGTATTGGAGTGTATGTATACTATTTCAGAATCAATAAAACTTTAAAATAATAATATTTATTTATTTATTTTCACCATTATACCCATCCAAGTAAGGTGGTGATGGAAAATAGATTACACCATGACGTGGAGACAGTATTTCGTACATACGCACACGCGGTGATTTCATTTTCCGTAGGATAGATAGATGGTGAAATATGGTTGTTTCATACTTATAATAACATATCTATATATGAGTGATACTGATGTTATTAATTCATAATGAAAAAATTAAATAAGAAGAAGTTGAAGGAGAAATAAAGTTGAAAGAATCGATAACGGACATTACCTCTTCTTTGAAGCACCTCTTTGAGACCTCCTCTTAGGGCACTACAATTGGTCTTTGAAGAAGACCAGGATCTCTAGGATGTTTCTAGGGAAGTGGGGAAGTGAAATTGTCAGGGGTTGGACGAGCTTGAAGGCTCAAATTGGTGTGAGGAGGAGAGGGAGGAGGTGCCCTTTTATAAGGGAGGAGAGGGGCACCTTTGGAAATATAAGAAATATTAGATTATATTAAATCCCAACCCCACATAAAAACTTTCAAAATGGCTCATATCCAAATATTAGATGAGATATGGTTGTAATCTCATAAACCAATAAAATTTAGAAATGTTAGGAATTTATTTTAAACATTATCAACTTGATTTATCCTTATTTATCAATTTAATTTTATTTGCGGTAATAATATTCTAAATTTTAAATTATTATAAATAATTACATATGTGTTGTTAATTTTCCATAATTTGACACTTTATGACATTTTCGACCATATAAATTTTAATTTATAATTTTTAAATATTTTTGTTATTTTTAAACAATTTTATAATATGTTATTTTTATAAAATAATAATTGTGTCAATTTTCACACTATTCATTTATTTGAATTTAAATAAAATATATACAGAAGATATGTTCAAAATAAAAGATTTAATAGATTTATAAAATGTCATATGTATCTAGAAAATTAGTGTATCACATTAAATAGTTCATATAATATTTATTTTAATATTTTTAAAACAATTTATTTGATATTTTAATTAATAAAATAATTTCAACATCACTATTGTTTCATAATTAATGATAATTATATAATTCATAAAAATTCTAAATAAATTCCTATGATGTAGATAATTGTATTATATTTCTGGAGACTATTCATGTTCTAAGTTTCATTAAGTTTATCACTGAATTAGAATTATTATACTTATAAGATTTAAGAAAGTAACATGTTGTCACATTCTTTGGTTTTAATAATAATTAAATTATTTTCATAGAAAAAAGTTCATTAAATGAATCTAATCCGACCCTTAGGTGATATGGGTCGACTTTTAGTCATTTAATAGGATTTTTTCAGGTGTTAGGGTAATTTTATAATCTTATATTTACCCTTAATTACCCGTTTTACCTTTAACTATGGTAAATAAAATTTACCGTAGTTACTATTCATAATGCCCAAAAATAATAAGTAGCATATTAACATAATTTGGACCCAATGATTACAAATTTGGAATCCATTTTTCAAAATTCAAAACAAATTAGTTGCAGTAATTAATTTGAAATAAATCATGTTGTTAAGTAAACGAGTTTTAGAAGTTAAAACGTTGCCAAAGATTGAAATGTTTTTATCTATGAATTCAATGTGAAATTAATGCTAATGACATAAATTATATTAAATTGTAAAAATATATTCTATTTATACTTTAAAACCATTCAATATTATAATTTATCCATATAAATTATCTCAATGAAAAAATTTGTTTTTAATTAAAAATTAGCGTATTTTTACTATTCATCAAAATATGAAAGTTATCAGAAAAATATCAAAAATTTATCCAAAGTAAATTTTTATATCCTGATTCTAAAGAAGAATTTTATTTTGTCAAATTGAAATTATAAACATGTCAGAATCTAGATTTAATTTGGGTGCGCCATCAAAAGGTGACAAAACTGCATTTTTTGAAAAATACTTATTTTACCCGAAAAAATTATTTTGTTCTCTTACCGTGTCCTCAAAAATGTGTAAGATGAATAATAATGTTATAAAATTCAAAATTTAGTTAATACTATTCATAACTATTAGTCCATAATAATATATCGTTGTTTAGTGAAACCCGATATTGCGTACTACACACGCTATCGAGGAAGGTCGTGATTGCGTGTAATGCAAGACAAGTCCGTATTGTGTGCTGTGAAAGATTTATTTGGTGTTGTGTATAACATAAGACAAAAAAAAATATTTCTCATAAAATCTCAGGGTGTTACATAGAACCATTTGGAAAAACATTACTTAATAACCTCCATCCCGAATTAGGGAAAAGAATCATAAGAAAGAGTCATCTTAGATGCTCTATAAGGTTAAACATGGTTGTTATCAATCGTTTAATTATCATAAGAGAGAAGAAAATAAAATCTAAAAATCTTGTACTGCATATAAAAAATCATGATATCATGTAATGGGAAAAATCATAAAATTTCATAAGAATAATTCAACATATTCTAAAAAGTCATAAAATAAGTCATGGAATTTGTTTGCATATAATAATCATAGAAAATCATTTCATATTAGTCAAGGTTCATTTCAAATCCCATCATAGTAGAAAAAGTCCATTACTGAACTAAGCTCACTCCTCATTCTAGCCCTATATTACTAAACCGATATAATTTCCTATTCCAGAAATTTTTATCTCATGAGAAATAAATATTTACCCAATTAATTGTAGGGAAATATAGGTCCTGGACATCTCATAATTAAATCATTCTTACATGTTCCACAAAAATAGAAATCATTCATTATTGTATAACATAAGGAATAAAACGTATTTCCTAAACATCATTCCATTATAACATAATCCATATAAAACAAATGGATTTCACAATAAACCCATAGGAATAATATGTATATAAACCCAACCCTATTAATGAATTTTATATTATATGGGAAATAATCTTGATAAAATACATGAAATTAATTAATGAAGAAAATATCCTTTCTTCTTAAAAAACATTTTCTATTCTCAAAATGAGACATAAATTTAAAAAGAAATAATTTCTATGAAAATAACCATGAAATCTTGTAAATTAATCTTCATGGAAATATGTTGTTATGAAAATATAAAATCTCGTCATTCCATATAATTTAAAATAAAACAATCTTATCATATTTTTATTAGATAAGTCAAAAAGTACATCGTATCGAAAAAAATTATTCTTTTCATATTGTTTAATAAAAATTCACCAATGGGTAAAATTGAATTTAAAAAACTATATAAGAATATAAGTAATATTAAATATTTAGTAATCATGGATGTGATTTATAAATATACCCTAGTAAATATTTGTGTATAAACAATATCAGATAATAATGATATTGGAAAAATGTCCCTTACTTAAGGTCTAATATGTTTTGTATGTGTCCAAACGTCTTATATAATGATTTAAATAATGCCATTGACTTATTCTAGAATGATAGTAATTTTTATGATGTAATATATTATCATCATTTTGTTAATAACATTTCATTATTACTCGTTTTTCTGGAATTAAAGGTTTCATTTTCTTATTCTTGTTTTATCAAATAAGTTTGGGTTCTGATTCATAGGTTATAGTTATATCATTCCCAAATGATATAAAAATAATATAAACCATATTTATTCATTATATACAATTATATAATCACAAATTAATTTATATCATGTAGAATGAATCACATCACATCATGGAGATGGTAGGTTGTACGTACGCACGAGAGATGATATCATTCCCATAATTGTGAATTGGTATGGAAGTGTATTGTATATGTATTGTTTCAGAATCCATATCATGTTATAATAATCATATATAGTAATTATTTCCATCATTATACCCATCCAAGTAAGGTGGTGGTGAAAAATAGATTACACCACGACGTGGAGACAGTAAGTTATATGTACTCACACGTGGTGATTTTGCTTCCCATTGATGGATAGAAGATGGAATATTGTTGTTACATAGTCATAATAACATATTAGTATATAACTTCATACTGGAATTATTACTTTATAATTTAAAAAAATCATGAAGATAAAGTAGAAGAAGACATAATTTTGAATGAATCAGTAGAGTACATTACCTTTTCTTCGATGAGCTTCCTCTAGATCACCTCCTAAAGCACTATGGGTGGTGTTTAGAGAAGACCAGAACATCTATAATTTTACTAGGGAAGTTGAGAAGGGAAATGAACTGGGGATGGATGATATTGAAGGACAACAGTGTAGTTAAAAATTGATGGAGGAGGTTACCTTTTATAATTGAGGTGAGGGGAACTTTTTGAAACTCCAAAACTATTAATTTATAACAAATTAACAACACATAAAAATACCTCAAAAATATCATAGTTTCTATGATGAGATGATATAAGGTTTCAATCTCATAAAATAATAAATTTTAGACATGTTTTTCTAACAATTTATCCTTTATCATTTTTATTAACACTTATTTATTCTATTTAAATTTTAACTCATCAATTAAATATTTCATTATTAAAAGGTTAAATATTTACCAATTTGATGAAAATTAGCCCAAAAATGAATAATTTATATCATTTTCTATCACAAAATAAGTATTATATATTTTTTGAAAATATAGTATGATTATTAAATAATATAATAATAAATTATTTTGGTAAACAATCAATATTGTCAATTTTCACACTATTCAATTCATTTATTTTTATAAATATGAAGACAATAAGTTAATTTCTAATAAATATATATTATAACATTACTAAGAGGTCAAGGTCATCCAAAAAATTCTTTGGATATATTAATTATCCAAAAATATATTTATTTTAATATTTTTAAAAAATTTATTTGTTATCTCCATTAATAAACTAATTACTACATAAATTTTGTGTAATTATTTAATATAAATAATTTTTGAATAAAAATTAATAATAAAAAACTATGACAACAATAAATCCTCTATATTTCAAAAGAATTCTTATAATTGAATTTTCATTTTGTAAAATCATACATTAAAAATGTTATATTTATTTAAATATGAATATGGCAACTTTAACATCACTTTAAATAAAATATTATAAGGGTCATAATATTTTCCAAATGGATCTAAATGGTCAATTACTCAACCCTTGGATGTATATGGTCTAGATATACTACCCAAATAAGAATTGGTCTAGGGTTCTTGTTTTCTATGGTTATTATCATTTTAATAAATATAATTTTCATGATTTATCCTTAATTAAATAATTTCCGCATCATTAATGTATAAGTTGTTAATGTAATTATTGATTTCATGAAAATTTAAAATAAATTTAAATGATAAAGAAAAATATCTTATATTTCAAATGAGTATTTATAGTAGAATTTAACTTCATTATAATCTTATATTAAAAATGATATTATTATTTAAATTTGGTTAAGATATCTTAAATTTTCTTTAGATAAAATAAATTAAATGACTTAATCTCATCCAAGTGGATTCCAAAGGATACCATTTCAATCCAAATGATATTTAGGTCAAGTAACACTCATCCTATGATATTAGCATAGGTGTTGGAGTTATTTTATAATATTAATTTTACCCTTAATTATCAGATTTATTCTTTTACTGTATTAATAAAACAATTACTGAAGTTAATTTTCATAATGGCTAAAAATTGATGAAATATATTTTTATAATTTATACATATGAATTCATAACATGAAATCCATTTTTCATAACTAAAAAACTGAATTTATAGTAATTAATTTAAAATTATTCTCATTTAAAGAATGAGAAAATGGGTTTTAAAAGTTAAAACATTGTGAAAGGATGAAATGTTTTTACATCTAAAATATATGTAAAATAATTCCAATGAAAAAAATTATATTAACTGATAAAAACATATTCTATTTATACTTTAAAACCATTAAATAATATAATTTAACAATTTAAATTAATCCAATGATGAAATTTTTTTCCACTTAAAATTTCCTATCTTTTTTACTACTCATTAAAACATGAATGTTATTTGAAAAATATAAAAAATTCAACCAATGTAAATTTTTATATCCCGCTTCCAAAAGGACGTTTATGTGGATATGTATAAAATTTTAATATGTGAAAATTTTAATTTAAAAATGGTATGTGATGTGCATGGATTTCACATGTATTTTTATAATTATTGAACATATTTCTAATTAAATATTTTTAGCATTTTTTTATTTTTAGTTTATTTTTATAGTTTTGTAACATTTTAGATATTTTTATATATTTTAGTTAATTATATAATAATATTAGTTATTTATTTGTAGTTTTTGTTTTTATTTACCTTATTAAGGATTAATATTTTATTTTATTTAGTAGTTTAATTAATATTAGTTTATTAGATTAATTTATTAATTAATTATATTTAATTTAACATGTAAATATAAAAGGTATTTATATAATTTTTCTTTATTATTTTATGAATAATTTTGTTATTATTATTTTTTTAAACTTTTAGATCATTATTATATTTTAATTTTGAATTATAAATTTAGATTTAACTTTAGATATTATTTTTTTTATTTCGACTTTTTCTCCACCCACTCCACTTTTCCTTCAACCTCCCCACTCTCCCACGTCATTCCCCCTAACCCTCGTTTTCTCTCTCCAATCACCCTCCTCCTTATTCCTCTATGCCACACCACTTATCACAAGTCCCATCTCCCTCTGTCCAATCCCACTGTAGCCTCCCCTTCTTCACTTGCAGGACTCATCGTCCCCCCTATTTCCCACATCCCCACTCTCTCCATCTACTCACACCCCCTGGACCCACCACCCCCTACTCTCTATTTTTTCCAGTGCCTCCCCTTATACTCTATCACCCAAAGTCCCTACCCACTAGCCCTATCTACCCCACATCCCACATCTCTCACTCAATCACCCGCTCCCCACCCACTCACACTCCTCCCCACACTCACCCGCCTACCTGCTACCCCCTCCCCCTTATCCCCCAACTCCTCACCTCCACTCCCTCGCCTCTCAATTTTTATGAGTTCCCCACCCTATCCCCCATCTCTCCTCTCACCTTCCCATATCCATCCCATCCTCCCTTCAACCAAAAAAATCCACATCCCCATTCTACTTCCACTACACAGCCTCCCCACGACATCGAACAACACTCAACCTCCTCACGCTATATCTCTCTTCTCATGCTAGCAGTGGACAGATCCCAATGCATTGGTGGTTGACGGTGATTCATGCTCATTTTCGACGTGTGCGAGTTTATCTTTACTTCTAGAGATTGGTGGTGTGCGTTAAGAGTGAATACAGAACCAATCCTTTTTGTAGCGGTGTGATGGTGTGATTCGACATTGCAGTGACTGATGGAATGAAGGTTATTATTTTACGATCATTTTAAGTGGCTTGTATTAGTCCTCACGTCGACATGAACCTGGTAACATCATTGATTTATTTTGTTTGTGTCATGTTTGGATGATGGAAGGCTAATTCATTGGTGTGAGAGTTGTGATAAATGTGATGGTGTATGCATTTCTTTAATTTATTCCCATGATTGATTACCTTATGAAATATTTTTAATTGGATGTTTATTTAATTAATTATATATGAGTTTAAATTAATATTCAATGGGTTTTCACACATGACTTGGTGCCCGTTAATGTGATACCTAATAAGTAACCACGACAAATATTTTATCAGAGAATTTATTTATCCAAAATTTGATCAAGCGCATGAGCGAATTCTAAATAAATAAATATATTAATTGAAAAAATTAATATTTTGTGTGGCCATTCCTTCAATATTTTCAGAGTGATACCTAATAAATAATCTCTTGTGTGAAAACCTGATGCAGGTAGATACTTTGACTTTGTGAGAAATGGGTTGTTGTATTTCACCAAGTAATTCAGTGCTATAATGATGCAGAAATTATTCATCAGGACAGAGAATGAAATGACGGGTATTTTGTCTGAAAATTAGAATACTATTTAACATCAAAGAATGAGACTAGATAGTATTTTGATTAAATTTGGAATTGGTGATAATTGAAAAATTCAACATTCAGATGCGGGAATTAAATAATTGGCATTGCATGCACCTGAACAGACATAATTACTCTGACATTTGCATCTCTGTAAGTTTCTTCCATATCTTAATTTAGTTCACTTATATAGTTGTAGTTAATTTAAATAGTCATTTAGTTTTTAGAACTTCTTAGTTGTTAATCACATGAAGAACTCATTAGATTGAACACTTTTCAAAGAGGATATTCTTAGTGTCTACACAAATTCTCTTTGTGGTTCAACCCTACTCGCCGCTTCTACAGTAGTTTGTAGGTAAATAAATATCGATATTTTAAACGTGTTGCCACCTATGTGGAAAATTTCTACCATCCATTCTAGGGAGAATAGTAGCATTAGATATTCCTTTAAAAGTGTGATTTATGTCAAAAATAAAATAATACAAAAAGTTAAAAAAAACTAAACCAACAGAAAATAGTTTACTACTCTAGGAATTATTCATTGTAGGGATTTTCAAGACACCCAAAAGTTCAGAATGACGTGGGCCTCATCACACAGTAACAACCAGTACCCACCCTACCCACCAACATTACAAGGTTTGGAATACAATCTTTCAACAGACATGAGTTATTAAGGTAATATTGTTTATGTTAATGATTATCATTCAAGTCCATGTTATAATCCACATTCTACTACTAGTTCCTACCCACCATTTAATAATTTTAAAAGACTATGAACTCCTAAAAAGTTTGAACATAATAATTCATGTGAAACAAATGATTTAATAATTGATCACATGTTGTAATCTCCTATCACTGAGACAAATAAGATGTTTGAACATCAAGATGAATTTAATGCAAAGATACTTACCTCAAGGAAGAATCTCAAAAATTAAATAACTCATCTTGTCCAACTAGCCGCCTAATTGCCACTTGATGATCCAATTCAAAACAATTCATTTGAGGAGAATCCAATAGATGTTCTATAGTAAAAACTTCCATGTCCTGAGTCTGATAATGAGATTTATATACCTTCTTTTCATACAATTGATGACTCCCATAAATCAAAAAAATTCCAATATAATCACATTTCGAGAATATGACAGCTTAGTCTTCCTCCCTGTTGAACAAAACAATCCCTTAGAAAATATGATTTCATGTCCTTATTTGATTTCACAACCCATTCATCCCAAAGTGAAAAAAGACACATTCAATGTCTACCAATTCACACCTTTTGAGTATGAAGAGGACAATGAACTAGGACCATTCTTTACCATGATAGATTCATAATTGAACCAAGAGACAATATATTGCTACATGCAAGAGGAAATCACTTCAAATCATATTGAATGACCCATTTCTGAAAATATTTGTGAGTCCATGATTTTTTCTAAAATAGAGACTTATGAAAAATTTATAGAGTCGAATAATCAATCAGAATTGGTGGTAGAGAACACTCATAATTTTTTTAGAAACAATGGAAGAATGGGATTTCCTGGAGGTTCCTGAGTTTGTGGTGAAACATGTACCAATATAGAAATATGATGTGGGAGGTATAGAAGAATGTTTTGGAAAAGATGTCATTATTGACACAATGGAGTCATCTAATCCAATTGATCCCGCGCCACTTGCTCCATGCATGGAGGTTAAAAACACTTCACTTGAAATAACCACATATGATAACAATATTGTTGACCCTAACACAATCAGTGAAACCATAAATAATGAATTGAGTTGGAAACCATTAGATTTTTTGTTCTAGTTGTTGGGTGTGAAAATGAATTAGGATACATCGTCAAAACAGATACTAGATTCAAGGATGTGATGAATAAAAGCTGACCACACAAGGAGTCTGGTAAAAGCATTTTTTCACCTATCCACATTCAAAGAGGTAATATTATTTTTCTTTCCATTGATGGAATTTTCACAATATTCAATTATTTGGTGAATCTTTTTTCCAAAGAGGTATATTCGATCCCTTGTGAGTTGGGTTATTTTCATTTCATTCTACCCATCCATTTTTTTGAAAATTTTAAATTGAGATATTTTGCATCTTGCTGGATAAATTCATTTTCAACAAATGGATTCCACACTTCCGTTAAAAAAGAAGCAAATATATGGTTTACATTTCTGTTCAATAATGGTGGAGTTTTAAAAAAAATTGGATGAAGACTAAATCTTAGTGCTCAATGGGAGGAAAACCATCATTTTTTTGTTTTCTTTTAACTTCATTTCTGTTCATTTGTTTTAGTTTTCTTTAAAAATAAAATAAAATAAAAAGGAAGGCATTTACTGCAATTTTTTTCCTAGAACTACAGTAGATTTGAATTCATCATACATATTTTTATCATCCCCATGCTTTTGATAATGGTGTGAATTATATGATATGATGTAAGTATGTGTTGTCAATGTGTAGGTTTCATAGGTATACTATTTCTGGAGCTTCATCAAATACATAAAACCTTTCGACACTTATCTGTATTTACATAGGGAAGTGATTTATTTTTTTATATTTTTTGCTTCAAAAAACACACCATTTAAAACAACTAACAAAAAAAACTAACATTAATTTCATTGATGAACCCACATGAAAGGAACAAAAATTATATTGGAACACAGTCAGTGGAATACCACTTGTGTCCCTGGGCAGTTTGAGCACCTGATTATTGATTGGAATGCTTTGATCCTTGATCTCATGACTTTGATGATTTCTAGAATTATTTCATGATTAAAAATTGTTTTTCAAAAACTTATATATTTTTTGAGACACTTATTTTCCCTCATTCTCATCTGTGTTTTCCAACATTACATTTCCATACCCATGAGGACTTTGGACCATTTTACATCATCTTATGTTTCTCTTGTTATTGAGCGAATCTTGACCATGTTTTTTCTTCTAGAACAATCCATGTTTTCCCATCAAAGTGATATGAATTTTGAAAGATGCACTGAAATGAATGAGCCATCTGTTTGATTCTTTATCCCATTTGACCCACTGAGCCACCCATAAATTTTCTCCTTCTTATATTCCTTATAATCCATGATAAAGCCTATTAGTAAGAGACCATAGTCAATAACCTTCCCTACCCATTTATTGAATATTTTCATAATAATTTTCAATCTAAGTGTGGGGGAGATATTTACTCATATAGAGGGTAGTTAGATGGGTAGTGAGTCATTTTATGCACATGGATTGAAATTATATCCTCCTAATCATATGTGTTATATTTCATAGTATCCACATTCATTACATGTATTTTTCTATGGGAATATAGAATCTTTTTAGTTCTAATAATGAGTACATTAGTGGTCATTACATGGTATCCCTCGCTTTTAGGGAAACCTATAAAAGTGATGATCCATTACTCTAGGAACTAGAGATTTTTCTATATTACCTAATTTAATTGAGATGTTTTAGCATACACACTACTTATACCAATTTTTTTTTGGATTTAATTTCTAATACTTATTTCACGGGGTTTTGGAATTGATACTCACTAGTTTTTCTTTCTCATCATATTTGAGTGAGTTGTGTCTGAAAAAAGAGGAAAAAAAAGAAAAAAAGATCAAAACATTTAATTATCATTTTCTTGGGGACAATAAATGTTTTAAGTGT
This sequence comes from Viscum album, assembly GCA_963277665.1. Classification (NCBI taxonomy): domain Eukaryota; kingdom Viridiplantae; phylum Streptophyta; class Magnoliopsida; order Santalales; family Viscaceae; genus Viscum; species Viscum album. Next base: position 1,421,725,927 of record OY728156.1, on the reverse strand, counting down.
GGGGGAGTGAGAGTTTGAGGGAGAAATTTGGATTGTCATTTATCATGAATTTATTTCAAGATTTAACCCTCCTTTTTGACAAAAAGCTATCAATTTTTTTACCCACATCCCCACAGCCTCAGAGTCTATTTAACCACATGTAATGTCCTTGAGATTGGTGCATTCTTTTTATTTCCACTAATAGAGATGTGAAATTGAAGGCAGACCTATTGTAAGTATGCATTTGTATGAGAATTGAGCATAACATTGATCAAATATTTTGAGATATGATAGTGATAGAGAGGTAGGTCACATGATACATTAATTCACATACTTATTTAGGAAAGGATTTTATTGGAATAAAAACGGTTTTCAAAAATTGGAGTTTTAAATGAAGCGTGATATTTTATGGGTAAAAGAGATTGAAAATTTTTGAACTTGAAATTTTGATGTTTGGATTTGTCTATGACCACTTCTGTTTTCTGTTTAATTGTTTTTCCGAGGGGTGAAAAAGTTTAAGTGTGGGGGTTTTTATGTGCATGGATTTCACATGTATTTTTATAATTATTTAACTTTTTTTAATTAATTTTCTATACATTTTTGTGTTTTAGTTTATTTTTCTAGTTTTGTACCGTTGTAGTTATTTTTATATATTTTATTTAATTATATAATAAAATTGGTTATTTAATTTTAGTTTTAGTTTTTTTACTTTATTAAGGTTTTATATTTTATTTTATTTAGTAGTTTAATTAATATAAGTTTATTAGTATATTTTATTAATTAATTATATTTAATTTAACTTGTAAATATATAATGTATTTATATAATTCAACTTTATTTTTTATGAGTAATTTTATTATTATTATTATTATTTTTAACTTATATATCGCTTGTATATTTTAATTTTGAATTTAAAATTTAGATTTAACTTTAGATTTCAATTCTGTTTTGTTTTTATCTTTTTCTCCACCCCAATCCACTTTTCCCTCAACCTCCCAACTCACCCACATCATTCCCCCTAACCCTCCTTTTCTCTCTCCAATCACCCTCCTCCTTATACCTCCACGCCACACTACTTATCACAAGACCCCTCTTCGTCTTTCCAATCCCACTACCGCCTCCCCTTCCTCACCCGATGGACCCATCATCCCCCGTATTCCCCCCATCCCCACTCTCTCCCTCAAATCAAAATCTCCTGAAACAGCCGCCCCCTACTCTCCATTTTCCCCAGTGCATCCCCTCAGTACCACTAACCTACAATCCCTACTTGCTAGTCCAATATAACCCACATATCACCTCCCACATGCGATCACCTGCTCGCCCTCCTCCCCACACTCACCCGCCTACACACTACCCCTTCCCCCCTAATCCCCATGTTCACCACCTCCACTCCCTCTCCTATCTATTTTTTTGAGAACCCCTACTGATCCCGCTCTACACTCTCACCTCCCCATCTACACCCCCTCCTACCTTCCACCAAACAAATCCACACCCCCATACCACTTCCGCTGCACAACCTCCCCATGACGATGAACAACCCTTGACCTCCTCACGCTGTATCTCTCTCTTTATGCCGACAATGGACAGATCCAGGTGCATCAGTGATTGATGGTGATTTACGCACGTTGGAAACGTGCATGATGTTTTCTTCACTTCTAGAGATTGGTGGTGTGCTCCAAAAGTGAATACAAATCCAATCACTTTTTTTCGGTGGCATGACAGTGTGGTTTAATGTTACAGGGATTGATGGATTGAAGGATATTATTTTGCAATCATTTGTAGCTACTTGTGGTGGTCCTCACTTCGACATGAACCCATGGACTTCATTTATATATTTTTTATGCCATGTTTGAAAATTTTGGTCTAATTCATTGCTATGAGAGTTGTGATAAATGTGACGGTGTATGCATGTATTTAATTTCGTCCCATGTTTGATTACCTTGTGAAGTAATTTTAATTGGATGTTTATTTAATTAATTATATATCTGTTTCAATTAATTGTTAATGGGATCTATAGGCATGTTTTAGTACCTGTTCATGTAATACCTAATAAGTAATCACAGGCAAGAGTTTATCAGAGAATTTATTTATCCAAAATTTGATCTAGTGCGTGATAGAAATCTTAATATATGAATATATTAATTGAAAAAAATAATATTTTGTGTGTTCTCCCCTTCAAACATGCCTAAGATATACCTAATATGAAATCTCTTATAGGTGAACTCGACGCTGGTAGATACTTCATCTTTGTAAGAAACAGGTCTTTGTATTTCCCCAAGTAATTTAGTGCTATAATGATGCAGAAATTATTTGTCAGGACAGACAATGAAATGATAGGTAATATGTGTGAACATTAGAATACTATCTAACATCATAGGATGATATTAGATAGTGTTTTGATTAAATTTGAAATTGGTGATAAATAAATAAATAAATATTTAGATGTGGGAATTAAATAATTGGCAGTGCATGCACCTAAATAGATGTCAGAACTCTGACATTTCCATCTCTTCTAGTTTCTTCTATATATTAATTTATTTCACTTAGATAGTTGTAGTTTATTTAAATAATCATTTAGTTTTCAGAACTTCTTATTTGTTAATCACATGAAGAACTCATTTTCCTGAACAATTTTCCAAGAGGATATTCTCAGTGTATAATCACATTCTCTCTGTGGTTTGAACCTGATCGCCTCTTCTATAGTAGTTGGTAGGAAAAAAAGTATTGAAAATTTTCACACATTGCGACAGGCGTGTCAATACGCTATTTAAAGGCGGTAAAATTACCCTTTTGAAAAAATACTGGTTGGTATAAATAAAATAGGGTTTATTAATTCCCAATGACTAAAATATATATTTGATGAATATGAAAAATATTTTAAAAAATCTATAGAATATATATTTCATTAATTTTTTTACTAATTTTAATTCACTTAATTTATTAATAAATAATAATAATATTTCTGTTTCATTTAATTGGTTTATATATTTCATAAATAATTGGAAGACAGAAAAATCATCATACATTTTTAGATGTTAGTTGTATTTATTCCCCCTAACTTGACGACAGGGTTACAATGGTAATTTTATAAAAAGGGAATATCACAGTTTGTTTAACATCATGATTGCGTGCAATTTAAGATGTTGAGGAATTAATATTATTTAAAGAAAATATTTCATTAAAACATCCGGGTGTTACATACAAGTAGACTGACTATGCCCCTATACTTTCTTATATACAAGGCATGTATCCCACCACATAAGACATGTGGGGATACATGATGTTAGGGGAATGTACTCCCTGTACACGTTAATCCACATATTGGATTGTGTATGGAGTGTGGACTGGAATTGATGGCATGTCATGCCACTCAAATTCTTAAGCTTATACTCCATGTACAAGATGATCCATCTATCTAGGTATACATGGCTTGTGGAACGACCCACGTGGAATAAAAATACAGTAAGAATGATAGGCATGTACTCCCTCTTCATGTCGAGATGGTTAGATCAAGATCACATGGCATGTGACATGGGTTAGACGGTGTGTGATATTTTTCTCTGTGATAAAACCCATGTGCTACATATAAGGGACTACACAATGTGTTTTCGAAGTACTATACACCATGTAATCATGAATATAAAAGAAATTATAGAATTTTCACATGAATTCATCACTTCAGCCTATTGTTTCCAATACATACATGAATTGCACCTGAGAATGATGATATAAGGTCAAAGAACATCATTTCTTACATTGGGAAGATTCTAGCTGAATCCACCATTTGGGACACACTCACATTTCCCTCACCCAACGATTGAAGAAAGGATCCCGATCCATCTGTAGATTTGCCTCCATATCCATATTTTGAATCCTCATTAAATAATATGTACCCCTGACCAGTGGTAATGATCTGTTGTGCCACACATCTAATTTGAAATGATCGTCCAATGGGTATTCATCAAATAACAGGCCTAAATAACCATCAATGATGAGATAATGTAGAATTTGGATAGAAAAACAAAAACCATTAAATGGGTGAATAAACCATATCAATTGTCCATTTAGAACTCAATATATTTGATGAGTAAGGAATAATGAAGAGGTATAAAATTCAACAAACAATAAACAATAATCATCCGAATTTCAGATAATTTTCCACATTCCCGCAAAAAATAATGATCCAAAAATAAATCTGTTAGATGTTCGATTCAAATTCATAAAAAAATAACAAAATAGGAAAAAATCCCAATGAAAACATCCTACCTCTAATTGCATAATTTTATGATGAAGAATCTAACGACCCAAGCTTGACGTACATGGAAATTACATTTCTTTTACGGAATACTTAATACATTACAAAAATATACTCCCAAGGGCCATATTATTTTAGTGTCTTTGGAAACATGGAGCTTAATCTTCTATATTTGGGAAATATCTTCAATATCTTCCATAATTAACTTCCCATTTTGTTTTCCAACATAAAACCTTTCTTTATATATTAGAGAAGTGGAAACATAAAAAAGGTGAGCTCAAATGCTCAGTAAGGGTAAACACTGAGAACATAAAACAAAATATAATCATAATAATGTAAAAACATGAACATAATGTTTAAATATCAAAATAATAAGTCATGAAATAAATATTGTCATTACATAAGGAATTTATCATAAAATAACATTAACCAAGATAAAATAGCATTGGCATAAAACATGAAATTATGGAAAAAATAAGCACATAGTATGATTTCCATAGTATCCAATGCATTTTTTCCAAGACTATCATAGTGGGAATAGTCCATTAATGAACTAGTTTTAGTTTCCTTTCTAACCATGTATTACTGAATCAAATTTACATACCATTCCAGCCTTGTATTACTGAACCAGATTAACATGTTATTCTAGTCATGTCTATCTGATGTGATATAAATCTTTACCCAATGCATTGGAGGGATATATAGGTCCCACCCATCTCAAAGTGATATCATTCATACATTTTCTACAAAAACATAAATCATTCATCATAACATAATCCAAGAAATAAAATGGGTTTCTTAAACATTATTCAATAATAATCCATATAAAATAAATGGATTTCATAAAAATAATTCCATAATAAAAACAATAAAATAAATGTAATAATAGGTATAGAAACATAAACCTATGTCATCTTATATTGAAAATATTTTTGATAAAACACTTGAACTTAATTATTGAGAAAAATATCCTTTCTTCATCAAAAATGATTTATTTTCCCAAAACGCCTCACAATTTAATAAGAAAAGTATTTAGTAGAAAATAAAAATGGACTCATGTATAAAAATGTTAATGGAAATAATGTGTCATGAAACCATAAAAATCCATTAATGTCATATAAAAAACATTATCCTCATAGTTTTATCGAAAAAGTCAAAAAGTACATCAAATCGAATAATGACAAAATATTCCTTTCATACCGTTTAATAAAAATTCACCAAATGGTAAAATTAACATTTACCAATGGTAGAATAATATAAATAATATTATACAATTAGGAAACAAGGATGTGGATGATAAATATACCCCAGTAAATACTTACGTATAAATAATCTCAGATAAAAGTTAGATTGCAAAATTATCCCTTACCTAAAGTCTGATTTCTTCTATATGTGTCTAAAACTTCTATTTAGTGGGTTTAAACATATTAATAAATTTTAACATAACCATAATAATAATTATGATATCATATATGATTAAATTATGACATTATATTACCCTTTTATTTATCAATTCCATGTTAAAGCAACATTTTGGGTAATAATCATTTTATTTGTCGTACGTATTTTGACTTGTTATTCTTGATTTTATTACATAGATAATGATTCACATAAATATTATAAAACATGATTTATATATAATAAATATTCAGTATATAAAAAAATAGGTAGATAAATGAAATAGAAAACACCGTTCATGGAGATGGTGGGCCATACATATGCATGAACATTAATTCATTTTTATTGTTGAATTGAATGGATGAAAATAAATGATATATATATATATGAATACATAAATCTGGTAGAATTATTATGTCATTTATTTCGTTCTTATTTATTATATATACCTTATAATCATTCTTGAATGGTTAACATGGATAATAAATCTCATCGCGTCGTAGAGACAGTAGACCGTACATACGCACGAGCGGCGATATCATTCACTTGATGGTAAAATGCAATGGAATTGGATATTATATTAAATATACAGAAATATTATCATGTCATATTCATTATTTAATTCCATTATACTTATCATTATACCCATAAAAATTAAGTATTGTTGAATAAAAAATCACACCACGACGTGGAGACGGGAAGCTGTACCTACACACGCATAGTGATATTGTTATTAGTAGGATGGATAAGACAAAAATATGATTTTATCAGAATTATAATAACACTTAATCATGTATAAGGTACTGTATTTAATTACTTAATTATGAGAACAACCTAAAAATAGTAAGTATAAAAAGAAAAGAATTTTGAAAGAGGTGATAAAACAATTACCTCTTTTCCGAGTATCTCATTTTTATTTGCACGAAAGGTCTCCCTATGATAGATTTCTTCCAAAAGTGTGGCCTATACTAGGAAGGGAGTAATTTTGGGAGCTTATTTTTGTATAGTTTTGATGATATAAAGGGCACAATGGTGTGAGAAAGTGGGTAGAGGTGGTTGTGTTTTATAAGAGAGAGGAGGGGGCACTTTAGGAAAGTCTTAAAATATTAATTTCTTATAAATATATTTTCAGTTTATAATGGTTCCAAACTCATTTATATCAAAGATACAATGATTATGGTTTGAAATCATCTAATCCAATAAAATTTATACATTCTTTGATTTTATTTTAAACTTCATCATTTTTCTTTATCCTTATTTAATCTATTTAATTTTATTTGTGGTAATAATACTCTATATAATAAATGGTTATAAATATTTACATATGTGTCTTAAATTGTCCATTATTGGATACTTTATGAAATTTTATATCATAAAAAGTTCAATTTTTAATTTTTGAATATTTTTTTTTCATTTTTAAATAATTTAATAATATGTTATTTTTATAAAATATCAATGGTGGTAATTTTTACGCTATTAATTTATTTGAATTTAAATAAAATTCACATATAACATAAATTACAATCTAAATATTTAATACACTCATAACATTTCATATTCACCTATAAAATTTATGGAGAACATTGATTACTTCATATGATATTTATTTTAATATTTTTAAATCGTATTTTTTATATTTCTATCAATAAAATAATTTCTACATTACTATTGTGTAATCATTAATGGTAATTATTTAATCTGTAAAAATTATAAATAAATTTACATGATGTATATAATTTAATTATATTTCTTTAGACTATTTATGTTCGATGTTTTATGAAGTTTATCACTATATTAAATTTATTATATTATAATATATAAGAGAGTGACATGTTGTCACTTTCTTTTGTTTTAATTATAATTACATCACATTCATAGAACAAAGTACTTTAAATGAATAAATTACAACCCTTAGGTGATATTGATATAATTTAATCCATACAATATGTTTTTTTCAGGTGTTTTGGTAATGTTATTAAATTTATCATGTTGTTTGTTACCCTATTTTACCTGATTTACCTTCAATCGTAGAAAATAAAAAAACTATAGTTATAATTCATAATATCCAAAAAAAATAAAAGTAACCTATTAACATAATTTGTACCCACTGATTCCAAATATTATCTCCATTTATCAAAATTAAAAAAATGGTATATTAATTAATTTAAAATTATTTTACATTGTCAAAATGAGAAAGCAGATTTCTAAGAAGTAAAAACAATCAAAATATTGACATGTTTTTAGGTCCAATTTAAATGTAAATTTACTTATAATGTCCAAAATTGGATTAAATTATAAAAATATAATCCAATTAAACTATAAAACCAATTAAAAATATAATCCAACTATATAAATATATTAGATGAAAAGGAAATTTTGAAATAAATACAACATTCTTCACTATTCATTAGAATATGAATTTTATCCGAAAAATACCAAAAATTAAACCAATGTAAATTTTGATGTCCTAATTCCAAATAATATATTTATTTTTCAAATAGAATATATTAAAGTGTTAAAAACAATATTTAAAATTTGTTCCCTATCAAAAGATGACAAAAATGCATTTTTTAAATAATACTTAATTTATACGAAAAATGGAATTTGTTCTTATATAATGTTTTGGAAAATACATAAGAAGATATTTAATGTTATATAAAATTATAAATTTGGTTAATACTACTCATAACAACTAGTTGATATCCCATTAAATAATAATATTTTAATAATATATTGTTGTTTAGTGAAACTCGATATTGCGTACAATGCAAGCTATTGAGGAAAGTCACTATTGCATGTAATGCAAGCCAATCTAGTGTTTCATTTAGTGAAAAAATTATTTGGTGTTTCATATAACATTATATAAACATAGTTCTTTATATATTGAACAAAATATATACTCAGTTTTGTGTGAAATGAATTCTATCAAAAGAACTTGAAATTGTGTATAACACAAGCCAAGTATAATGTTTTGTATACTACAAACTAATATGGTGGTGTATATAACACATGCTAGTCATGGTGTATCATAAAATACAATACATCAATGAAATTAAAAAAACTATCTAATAAATTATCAGGGTGTTACATTATACCAACTTATCTCCCAAAATTCGTCGATGTTATAAAAGTTTTACTACTTGAATGATTATTTCATAGAAACCCACATTGTAAAAAAGAATAATATAAATTTTAAAAAAAAAGGAAATTTAGAAACATAATGGTTACCCAAAGTAACTCAACACTGGGTTTCCACATAGTATAACCTAGGTGGGAAGTGAAAACATGGATATGGAAGAAAAATCCAACCATCCATTTCTGATGGATAGTGGTAGAGAATAATGTTTGGAGAAAATTAACAACCAGAAATCCGTAAATATCTGATGATTTATGAGACCATCTGATACATCGGTTAAGAATATACTAAGATAACGTTTTTGGTTTTCAAGATAATTTCCCTAAAGTTGATGAATGTTGCATGAGAATAAATACATACTTTATTTTTTTAAAATCTCACTATTGTTCATGCCTTGAACAATTTACACTTTATCAATTATTTAATGAAATGAAGTTGAATTTTTCATTCTTGATGTGTTAGCAGATCATGTGATAGAATGATAAGTCTTTTCATATGTCTTTGTCACAAAAGGTTAGCACAAGTTATCAAATATACATAAGTACATAAATGGTCATATTAATCATTTATGGTTCCAAAAATGAAGTTATACATCATCTATCATAAATATTTAATAAAATAAAACTAATTAATACTAACCATGGACTTTATATGGGATAGTGGTAGGTGATAAATGTCTATCGCACTTCAGTTGTGGGTTCGATTCCCACATCCTTGTCCGACGAAACGGGTTGTCACCCATCTGGCGGGTTGTCCTTTTTCTAAAACTATACACTTATGACATTCCTGAAATAATATTAAAAAATGTTTTAGCCTTAAACAATATTATCTGATGTCCAACTTAATCTATTCCAACCTTTAGGCTTATCCAAAATGCTTCCATCCAATTTCACAGTAGAAAAAAGGACAATTACAAGAAAGGTCACATAACAAGCATGTGAATACCTTCATTTATCCCCCATATATCATAAGATATATCTTTTTGGTCAAATTCTAAATATTTGAATGACTTAATCACACATTATCTTCAATCATGGTAATAACCTAAATTACAATATATCCTTATTAAAAACATTCCTATTTACTTATTCCAAAATTTATTGGATATATTTCTTAAGTCCCAAAATTTTTTATACTTCATCCATGATAGCATATCCCACTTTCCAATAACTCCATAATTAGTTCCCAAGATACTAGAATCATCCAATTTACTCATTCAAATCCAACATATCTTTATCCAAACATCATTATCTAATCATAAGATACATATTAAGGGTTATCATTCCCTTAATTAAGTGTTCTCCAAGTATATCACTTAACCCTTAAATAACATTTTTTGATCCATAGAACAATTTATCATATTCATTCCTATCATTAATGAAAAACATATACTAAAAACACGTATATATTTCATAATTTATATATCATAATCTTTGAATTCTCAAAAATATACACATCAATAGTCCAACTTTTTTCTTAAACCATTACTCTGGATCAATCATCTTCATCATTCCTAAAATATGAATAATTTCATAAGGTTTCCCAACCTCAATCTTATTAGTCATAATGTAAACAATACTTGAAAAACATAACATACATTCCACATATAGTTTATAATATCTTTATCCTTAGTAGTATGACCAATACTCATATCATCATCATGATTCTCTTTATGATATTTCCACTTAGGAAGTCAATCATTATAATTCCCAAAATTTCCACATCTGAAACATTCAATGTTTAACTATGTTCAATGTAGTTATTGTTATTAAATAAGGCCAGAAAAAAAGTTTTGGAATTAAATATCAGAGACTAGAAATATATAAATAAATAATGTAAATTACTTATAATACTTCAATCTATGACATTTCTTGTTTAAAAAAGGATATTCATAATCATTAACATAATTCTAGGACTATAAACTATAGTTTGAATTACCCTTAGGGAAATCTCCTCACATACATTAGAAATATATCTAGGGATCTAGATAAAGTTTTCACATCCTAGTTTCCAAATTTTAACTAAACCTTCGCTCTGATACCAACTATAACAAGAAAATATAGATGTACATGGAAATTAATTTTCTTTTTTGGAATATATAATGTAGTAAAAAGATATAAAACGAAATATTGTACTAGTTTACTGTCTTTGGAAACATGGAACATAATCTTCTATCTTGGTGAAAGATATTCAACATCTCCCATAAATATTTTTACCTTTTATTTTCTACCTAAAACCTTTCTTTATATCCTGGGGAAAAGAAAACATAAAAAGGGCGAGCTCAAAATATCAGTAAGGGTAAACATTGAGAACATAAAACAAACCATAAACACATGAATGCAAATACATTAACAGAATGTTTAAATATCAAAATCCAGAGTCATGAAATAAATCATGGTAGTACATAAGGCATAGATCATAAAGGAAAATTAACCATCATAAAATAGTATTTGCATAAAAAAGGGAATTTTGAAAAAAATAAGAACATAATATGATTTCTATAGTATCCATGGAATTTTTTCCAAGACCATCATAGTGGAAAATTCCCATTACTGAACCGAGTTTACATGACATTCTAGCCATGTATTACTGAACTAGATTTACTTGTCATTCCAGCCATATATTACTAAACCATATTTACTTACCGTTACAGTCATATCAATCACATGAAATATAAATCTTTAAACAATGAAAAGAATAGAGATATAGGTCTCAACCATCTAATAGTGAAATCATTCTTACATGTTCCAAAAAAACATAAATCATTAATCATAGCATAACCCATGAAATAAAATGGGGTTCTTAAACATTAATACCTCATAATCCATATAAAATAAATGGATTTCATTAAAATAATTTCATCAAAAACAATAAAAAAAAGTAATAATAGGGATAGAAACATTACCATATTTAATATTATATGGAAAATAATTTTGATAAAACACTTGAACATAATTCTTGAGGAAAATATCCTTTCTTCTTCAAAAATGTTTTTATTTCTCAAAATGCCATGCAATTTTAAAAAAAATTACTTATTTTAAGATAAACATTAAATTATGTAGAGTAATATTCACGGAAATAAGGATTCATGAAACTATAAAAATCTACTTATTCCATATAAAAATACATCCTCCTCCTACTTTTACCAGAAAAGTCAAAAGGTACCTCAAATCAAATAATGACAAAAGATTCATTTCATAACATTTAATAAAAATTCAAAAAAGGGAGAAATTAACTTTAAAAACTGTATAAAAAAGATATAATATTATATAGTTAAGAGACATTTATGTGGATGAAAAATACACTCAAGTAAATACTTATGTGTAAACAATTTCAGATAAAAATGAGATTGCAAATTTATCACTTACCTTAAGTATGATTTCTTCCATATGAGTCTGAAACTCTTTTAGAGTGGGTATAAATATATTATTAACTTGTAATTGAACCAGAATAATATTTATGATATCACATATGATAAACTTATGACTTTATATTACCCTTTTATTTATCAATTCCATGTTAAAGCAACATCTTGGGTAATGATCATTTTATTTATCGTAAATGTTTTGACTTTTTATTCTTGATCTTATTACATAGATCAGGAATTACTTTTTTCAAGAACGTAAAACATGATTTATATGTCATAAATATTCAGTATAAAAATATATATAATAGATAGATAAATGAAATGGAATACACCATTCATTGAGACGGTAAACCGTACGTATACATGAACGCTTATTTTGTTTTCATCATGAATTGAATAGAAGAAAATAAAAGGAATATATATATATCCAAATGAATTTATATTTCATATATTTCATTATTATTAATTATATATACTTTATAATAATCATTGAATGGATAACTTGGATAATGATTCTCATCGCGTCGTAGAGACGGTAGGCCATATGTACACACAAGCGATGCTATCATTCACTTGATGGTTAAATGGTATGGAATTGGATGATATATTAATTTTTAAGAATAATTTCCATTTTATATTCATTATTTAGATCCCTTATAATCATAATTATACCCATCCAAATTATTTATTATTGAATAAAAAATTACATCCCGACTTAGGGATGGTAGGTCATACGTATGCTCGTATGGTGATATTGTTATTTGTAGGATGGATAAAAGGAGTTATAAGGTTGTACAAAAATTATAATAACCTATAATAATGTATAAGATACTGAATTTATTACTTAAGTATGATAAAATAATAATAAGAGTTAGTAGAAGAAGAAACGACCTTTGTAATTCATGATAAGACAATTACCTCATTTTCGAGTATATCTTTTTGGTATTCACAAAAGATATCCCCAGGATGACATTATAAAAAACTTATGGCCTTTAGGAGAAATTAATAGAATTTTGGAGTTTATTTGAGTAGATTTTGGATGATCCAATGGGATTAAAATGTGTGAGTATGTGGGTAGAGGTGGTGGCTTTTTTAAGAGGGAGGAAGGGAACATTATGAATGTATTTAAATACTAATTTATTATAAATTTATTTTCAGTTAATAATTGTCCCAAACTCATTTTTTTCTAAGATATGATTAGTATGGGTATAAATAATCACAACCCATAAAATTTCAATAGGTTTTGCTTTTTATTTTTGGCCTTATTGTTTTGATTTATCTTTATTTGATCTATTTAATTTTATTTGTGGTAATAATATTCTAAATATTAAATGGTTATAAATATTTACTTGTGTGTTGTCATTTTTCCATAATTTGATACATTATAAAATTTTAGACTATAAAATTTTCAGTTTTTAATTTTTAAATATTTTGTAATTTTAAATAATTGAATAATATGTTATTTTTATAAAATATCAATAGTGTTAATTTTGACACTATTAATTTATCTGACATTAAATAAAAACCACAGAAAAGCTAAATTCCATGAGAAATATTTACTAAACATCTTAAAAGGATGTTTTCACCTAGAAAATTTTCAGAGGACATTAATTAGATCATATAATATTTATTTTAATATTTTTAAAATAATTTATTTGATATTTCTATCAATTAAAAAATTTCTACATCATTATTCTGTAATCATTAATAGTAATTATTAAATATATAAAAATAATAAATAAATTCAAATGATGTAGATAATTTAATTATATTTCTATAGACTATTTATTTTCTACATTTGATGAATTATATAGCTATATTAACATTATTATAATTATAATATATAAGAGAGTGACATGTTGTCACTTTCTTTTGTTTTAATTATAATTACATCAATTTCATGGAAAAAAGTCCATTAAATGTATTAATTCTGATACTTAAGTGATATTGGAAGAATTTAATTCATCCAATATGATTTTATCAGGTGTTAGGGTAATTTTATTATACTTATCATATTTTTTGATACCCTAATGTACCTGATTTATCTTTAACCGTGGTAAATAAAAATTATCATAGTTACTATTCATAATATACAAAAAAATAAAATTAACATGTTAACATAATTTGGAACCATGTATTCCAAATATGGAATCTATTTTTCAAATTTGATAACACAAAAGTTTCATTGATTAATTTAAAATTAATTCTCATTGTCAAAACCCGAAAGCAGGTTTTTAAGAAGTAAAAACTATTAAAAGATTGACACGTGTTTATGTCCAATTTAAATCATAAATAACTTCCAGTGAACAAAATTGGATTAAATGATAAAAGTATTATCAAATTATTGTTTAAAAATAATTAAAAATATAATCTAATAATATAAATAAATTATAAGAATTGAAAGTTTTGAATTAAAATGCACTATTCTTCACTATTCATTAATATATGAATTTTATCTGAAAAATACCAAAAATTCAACTAAACTGAATTTTGATATCTTACTTCCAAGGAAGATGTTAATTTTGTAAAATATAATTTAAAAATGTTTTAAAAACTATAATTAAAATTGGTGCACCATCAAAAGGTGGCGAAACTGCATTTTTTGAATAATACTTCTTTTATATGAAAAATTGAATTTGTTCTTATATCATTTTTTAGAAAATAAATAAGATTAATTTTAATGTTATATAAAATTAAAAGTGTTTTTAATACTATTCATAATGGCTAGTTTATATCCCATTTAATAATTATATTTTAATAATATAACATTGTTTAGTGAAACTCAGTATTGCGAACAACACAAGCTATTGAGGAAGGTCGCTCTAGTACGTAATGCAAGCCAGGTCAGAATTGATTTTAGTGAAAGCATCCTTTGGTTTTTCATATAACATAATCCAAACATATTTCATTTATATATTGAATAAAATCTATACTATGTTCTACATGAAATAAATTCTATCAAATGAACATGAAATTGTGTATGACACAAGCAATGTATAGTGTTGCGTATACTGCTAACTAATATAGTGTTGTGTAAATATAAAGCTTATCTTGGTGTGTCATTAAACAAAATACATCAAGGAAATTAAAAGGAAATTATCTCATAACATCACTAGGTGCTGCAAAGAACGATTTCATATCACTGTTTTTGGAGGTATCCCTCTATTCTAGTTTCTACACCAATAGTCAAAGCTGGATCAATAAATGTTCATGCACAAAATCTCTTCCACTAGTATCTCCATTAAATTCAAAGGTAATGACGGAAACCATGTTATTTGGATATAAATGAGAGTATAAATAAGTTCATTGAGTTTTTTCATTAACACAATGAAAATAAAAAAATTTAACTTTTTTAATTAATTTATTCACCTGTGATTATTATTTAAAAAATATCACACGACAGAAAATGTTATTGTTGATCCTAAGAAAAAACCCACATTATGAACTCAAGGATGGAAACCTAATTTTTATCCAATACACCGTTCAATAGTTATTATACCTTTTCAGGAAAACTATAAACACACTATATTTAATATATTTAAAAAATTAATCTAGGGAACACTGGGCCTCATAATCTCTTGATGTCCAAGAACATGGTTTCAGAAATATTTATAGAAACATTAAAAAACTCATACACATAAGAAGGGGTACATTACATTATTCCCTCCTTTAATTATTTTCATTTCTAAAATGAAAAAAATGAGTGAAAGGTGAGGATACTAAGCCCTCAATTAGGCCTCCTGCTCCCATGATATTTCCCAATGGTTCCCAATTCCTTATACAACTAGGAACCTAAGAAAAATAATTTCTTATGTAAAGATTTTCTCCCATAATCCCATAATGTCACTGAATCCTTGAAAAGCATTCTCCATAGTTATGACCCAGCTCACCCAGTTCAATATCATTTAATGAGTCATGAACACATATCCTTAACTTCTATATATGGAGAACAACATGAAATCTTGAAAATTATGTATCCTCAGGGTTAAACAGCACAACAATTCACTAACCTGACATAGAAGTAATAAATTAAAGGGTTAATAATTTTTCGAGATATCCTACAACCCTGGATACTAGTCCATAATATAACAACTAAAATTAGCTCCATCATCAATCCACTATAGACCCTAAATAGTAACAACACTTCCATTATCCTCCCCCTAGATGAAAAGTTACCTTTACAAATATCATTGGACTTAAACTATAACCCATGAATGATTACCCATAGGTTCTAACCAGTATCACATAGTATTGAAAGGTATTTCATACATCACCTCAAAATGGTGATACTCTTGTCGTGGTTTGGAAATTAAAATGACATGAAAATCCAACATACATTTGATGATCCTCCCTGTTGTGGCTCTAAATGTTACAAGAAACCCCAATGTATGTTCACTAGAAATCAAACAATTTAGTCTTCATGGATGGATGGATGGGGAAAACACTCTTCCCAACTGTAAGTGAGTACTAAAAATACCTCCCACACCCTCCCTTTAATCATTTTGTAAAGTGATCATTATATATTGTGTTTATTATGAAGTGTATTATACAATTCTAGACTACCTTATAATTCCCAACTATCCCTAACTCCCCATAAATATCCATTTTTTCATCACCCATCGGCAAACAAAACAACAAGAGTTTTAAATTGAAAAATCATTTAAAATACATTTTCTTCCCAAACGAATTCCACGGGATCCCATTACATCATCACCCCAACTGGAATTACTACTATGTGAATACAACCTCCTCAATACATTTTCACACATCATAATTGGATTCACCATCCATACCTACAAGAAATGATGACGTGATTCCCACTTTTAATAAATCAATCATCATTATATCCAGTAGATATCTAGTCACACAATTTCTCATAATAAATATCCCTATGTCATACCTCCTTGGATTTAACATTAATTGAATTGTAACAAATATTGACTAGAGTGTTATGATTATTTTTTGGAATATAAATCACCAATGGGTATCACCATGGACATAAAGAAACTGCATTGTCTCTATGATGTCTTGCTTTGTACATCATACTATTGAACATATAGTTGGTGGAAACCATCCCTATGTCAAACACCATGATTTTATTTTACTATAATTTTTTAAAGTATCTATCAATTTTTAGGGTTGGATACATTCCCTCTTGTGACATGGTACACGTGACACCAATCCACATCCAACCACGAGCCTACATCGACCTATCATATGAATTTCACATGACTCTCAGTAAAAACACATTGAGTATTATGATTACCATTTCCCCACAAATTCTTGACATCACCTTCAACTATTATAGCTACCTAGGTTCATCCGACAAAATAGCGTAGTTATCTGTCCACCCCTTGTACAAGTCCCCGAAGGAAAAAATATTAATGGTGAGGTAAACACAAAAATTCTTAGAAGGATTCCATTATACTCCTTCACCATCACAAGAACTATAAGTTCATACAATCCACTACTTCAAGGGTAATAATATCCAAATTACATGGAAATGGATGTATACTCCTTTGAATGAGATTATCGTACCCTATCTGGGATCAATAATTACCAACTAAGAAGACTCCCCCCCCAAAAATTAGAATCATTTCTATGGTCTCTAGCACCAATAATGTAGGCATTTATAGTATAAAAATAGTCCATTCTAAGTAAAACATATAGGTCTCACTTACAATATAGAAATATTTTTATAAGAGGCTCTCCATATCATCCCAGATTAAGGTCACAATCCTAATAGAAGTGTGCAATCCTTGATACTCTTTATAAGAGCCTACAACACAAGGGATCAGAAAAAAATGTATCCCCTATTACCAGTAGGTCTATAATATATGATACACTAAAAAAAAATCTAATAACTATGTGCATAAAATGTAATTGGGTGATTGAAGATACATGTCATACAATGAACTGCACTCGAATCCTCTATGATCTCTTGGTACTTAGGACTCATCATTTCCCTTTCCCTCTATTTTAAAACAACCTAGGATTTTTAAAATACATTATCACAAAAAAAAACCACCAAACACAAATGTAAGATAAATTCATCCACCACACATAGACAATATCTAAATTGGGTAGAACTGACTCACCAAAACTATTTTGGATTATGTATCAAGAATGAATCATGGTGGGGGAATTATCCCTCTTCCTTGAATTTCTAAATAAAAACCAAATATCACCAACATTGGGCTCCCCTAATGCCCCATGTCTCCCTGAAAAAAAAAATCAATATGACAAGAAAATAGAGTGGCTCATACATGTGCCATACCATACTATAATAATAGTATAAGGAAAAAATATTGTACCTAAAAACACTCATAAATATCATAGGTAAAGAACATCCATCACCTACAGTTATCCAAGATTCTTACCACCATTTCCGCGATCACATCAGTTACCTCATAGACCTCAATTATCTAACCATTGGTTTTTTACTTGGTAGTTCATCGACTATATCTATGACTATAGCATGATGAGAAGTAATATATCACATGTGGTGTCCAACACCATCACATGAAAAGAAATATCTATACCTCAATGAACCAATCTTCCCCTGATACCTTTAATGAAACCTCATGTTGTGTGACATTAATCATAGGTCTGCTAATGGAAGGTCATACCAAACCTACTCCCTCGGTGATCCCTACAACAGAAGTTCATGATATATTCTGTAACCTTGATCATTGTCATCCAGCATCAACAAAATCATCCATCGCGTAGTTGGACAAGATTCATCCCCCTAGAGCATAGGATGTGGATCTATGCATTGCTCAATGGTTGTAAGATCCAACATCTAGACACTATGATTAATTCTTGACTCACGACCATACCCCTATAAGGTGGCATCATCACTCATCAGGTTCAACATTTAAACTTTATTTGAAACCTCAATGCTTATCATAGTGAATATGTTCTCAAATAAGATAATACACACCATGTTAAATGAGTATATACAGAGGGGAAAAAATAAAAAAATCATTTAATCCAAAACATAATCCTATATGATGTATGTACCAATATTTTTCCTACAACCAATTTCTTTATATACCTAGTCCAAAAGTTGTTTATCATGGTTTTTTTGAATGGATATGATGGTAGTTGCACCAACAAGGGTCACTCTAGCTAGAGAGTTATACACAAAATACATTAACATTGGTTCCCTAAATCCAAAACCAAAACTCACACCTTGACAAAATAAATTCCGAATGTTGATCCGAAACCAGGGTAGTGTTGGAACACTTTAGGTTAGGTACTCCTTTAATACCATTCTATCACAACCCAATCTGAGGGGGGCCTGAGGCACAACAACCAGAATCTAACCTTAAATAGGCCAAGGGATGGTGAATAGTAATAAAAAGGCATATCACACACATGGGAGACATTAGCCTAAAATCCTTATATGAATGAACACATTTTGAAGCTCATACAATGATGAAAAGTAAAAAAACTAAAGAAATGTATGTATACATCAATAATCCATGAACTATAGTACAACAAAAAATGGAATGGGTCAAATGGGGACAAATACAATCCCAAATAATGGAAAGTGTAGTATGACATACTCAGATGGAGTGGATTGATATCAAATGATATATTAGTATACAACATGGTCTCTCTAGAACAATCTTTCCCACATTCTCTAAGGCCATGAGAGACTCCACAAGTTTCTTTTCATCTAAATAAGAGACGAAACATGTGGCAGAGCCCATGTAGGGTTGATTATAACAATATCCAAATGGACTCCCTGTAATAACCTAGAAAAAAATCAAGAATTGTAAAATAATCATAGGATATGAAAATAATGATATGAGATATATAGATAAACATCTAGATATACTAAAAAATGTACTTTGAGTCTCAATGGTGTCAACCACTACTATCTATAGTTCCACTACACGATTCCCTAAAAATTATCATCTATGAGGAACTGCTCCCCAAGATACACTACCACTAATTACACTCACCCTAGAGTTTACCCTCATTGGGTATCAACACAAAGTAATCTAAGAGGGTACATCCAATATACAAACATGATCATAATAAATTTCAATAGAATGATTTGATCTCAAAACACAGATAGGCAGTCAATGAACATGATGCACTGGGGGGAATCAAGATGTTACTAGAAACATCATCTTAAATAGGGAGTCAACTCTAATGTAAATATTGGTCATGAAAATTATAAAAAACCCAAATAAGTGAACACAATGGATATGATATTTTCTCTGAGCTACTCATAGGGAAAACTAATCTAAGATATAAAAATAAATGTTCAATTGGAAAGAGTAAACTCATTTTAGAATAATCAGAATCTCCCACAATCAAATAATCAAGTGATTCTACTGTGGGATCTCCCACTATGTTGGTAAAATGATTGTGCACTGAACCCTCATAGGAATAAGCTTAGGGAACACACACAAGTGTTACTAGTCAAAGATTTCTCACACGATCTCACAATAAAGATGAGATAAAAAGGAAAATTACCTATATATAAAGGGGTACACAACATATCTAACTAATTCAGCCACTGTCTATGCCTCATGCCCATGTGACCTTAACTTTTTCTCAATACAAGGCCTATTCCCTATGTACTCATTGTGTAGATATATTGGATGGAACTCGATGTGTAGTCGGATTGGTCCCTTTTAATTTCTTATGTATATGTCATGTATTCCTCTACAAATTGTGTGTAATGATAAATGATATTTGGGGGGGGGGGTGGGTCTATTACATATAAAAATCAACCATCTTATTAGGTTTTACACAATTTTTAGACTCATACACAGGATGTCTGAATCCACCAAGATTTATGGGCATGAACTCCATATACATGAAGATCTATATTCCTAGGTGTAGATGGTGTTTGGAATTACCCACATTATATAAAACTCCACCCAGACTCTAGGGCATGTACTCCATTTAAAGGCTGATCTAGTCATCTCATAGTTTCATGGAATGTGACAAAAGTCACATAGAAAGTTATATTTATGTTTGTGCTAAAACCCAAGAACCACATAGATGGGACAACATGACCTATGTTCATAGGACTACATGTCATGTGGTAAATAATTTTAAAGATATCCATAACATTCACTTGTATTATCTTGTTTCTTATACAACCTCCAATTCAACACATAATTGTGCCATAAGATTCAAATATAAGGTCCAAGATCCTCTTTGCCCTATTGGTTAGATTATGGTCAAGTACATTTTTTGAGAAACAACCATCTCAGGAATCATTGGTGTCGTATGAAAAAAGTTTGAAGAATTGATCTTTATCTATTTTTGGTTCTACTTCCATATCCATATACCACTATTGAATAATCAAATATCCATCCCAGACCCAAGGAAATGATCCGTGAAACCAAATATCAAATTTCATATTATCTTTCACTAGTTATTCATTGAATCACATACCTAAATAAATTCTAGTGATGAACGTACAGAGAAAGGAGAAAGAGAACCAAAAACCATGAAAGTTATAAACGAGCCTTATAATTTGTTATTTTGGATTGATCCATTTTTGTTGGAAAAATGAATTTATAGGTACAAAATTAAATGAAAAATAGTAATCATCCCCAAATATAGTAATTTAACCCTTAAAATAAAGAAATGATCAATCTGCGAATCAATCCATTAGATGATTGACTTTAATTTTTCATTGAAAAATAAAATAGGTATAAATACACTAATAATATATACTATAGTGATTTGTAAAAATTTCTAATGGGGAAAATTCACACATCATTGTTGTTGGTGAGATCCCTCAGTTCTTGTTGACCCACCCATTGTCAATTCTCGATCCATCGATATTATTCCATAGAAGCTCATCCACTGTATGATCCCTTAAATTAAATGGTTATGAGGCCAACCTAATTTTTTTATAACCTAGTTATTAAATAATTTTATTTTGTTTTTTCATTAACACAAATAAAATAAATAAATTTAATTTATTTATTCACCCTGTGAATATGCTTTTACCAAAAACCCAACATTGGAAATGTTTATGTTGCACCTAAGGAAAAAACTACATTTTAAACTCAATGGTTCCCTTGTATTTTTGATATGGGCCTCCATTTAAGATTTATTCTACATTTTCAAGAAAACTACTCATGTGTGATATTTATTGTATTTCAAAAATTATTTTCATGCACACTAGGGATAAGAATTTCATGTCCTTTCAGTGCATGACTCCGAAAATAATCATAGAAATATTGCAGAGTCTTACAAATAAAAAATAGGAAAATTATACATGTCTAGGATTTTGAACATATGATAAAACATAAACTCATAAACCCGTGATGATATCAATAACTCTTAAGTTAATTATGAAATATATGATTCTAATATTGGAAAAGATCCTTTGATATTTAATGATTCTTATAACTATAATACAATTGGTAAAAATACATAGAAAATTTAATTATTTCATACTAATATATAAATATTTTTACCATTTTATCTCAAGAAGGTCATTTATTGATCTAGGATTAACCATTAGAAGAGTTCGTTGAGTCAGAAAATTCTCGAGTTCTACACATTTATTAAAACAAACTATAAATAGATCCATACAATGATATTTATTTTCTTACATTAGAATCATTATTTTTCCTTATAAATTTATTACATGATTCCCTATTTTTACACACATAAAAAATTCTCCCATTCCACTGAGACATTTTATTTTTCATTATAGAAAACCTTTGGCTTAACCGAGGTTATTCATTTATACCATCTATTCAAATTCATTAAAATATATTGTAATGAAAATGTCAATTACAAATCACATATCCATTGGGAGTGTCAAATAATGTTCAAAGTAAGGATCATTATCATTCAACAAGTGATGATCAAGTAATTCCCAATTTCCCCTTTTTGATGTTATTACCCATAGGTACATATTATTTTGAACCATTTCCACTAGTAGTATCTAGATTTGGGTGTATTTATTAGAAAAATCACATATATCTTCCCTAAAAAAATATTAAGATGCTCTTATATACTTTTCCTCAATGTACATCATAGGGTTATGTTCTATAATCTACGGTTTATTAACTCTAGTTCCAATGGTTTCAACAAAACATCATCTGATACTAACTGTAATGACCCTGATTCGAGTAACTCGAAGCCAATGTCTTATTTATTATGTTGGCATAATATAAAAATAATTTCATCCATAAGGACTAAATATTTTTGTATTATAGATAAAAAGATACATACATAATTATTATATTAAATTTAAAAATAGAATTTATAACATTTTTTAAAGAATAACATCATTCCCTCTAGCATATCCTTGCATATGAGTCACTGTAAACATCAAGGATTCCATGGAATGGAAAAAATAGGTGTGAACTCAATGATTAATAAGAGTTATGTATAGTAGATGAAATCATCAATTAATAATCATAATCAACATGGAATGGTATATAACTGAGCAAACATTCCATTTAAACATATTTAGTATCATGATAAAATAAGTAATAATAAATATAAAATTGTAAATAACTAAAAACCCATTCTATTTAATAAATAAATTGGGAACAGAATGCATATAGAGAGTATATAACTATGATAATTTCCCATGTAATATGATATGTTATAATCAAAATGGAATCATAAATAACTAAAAACAAATTTCTTTTAATTAATGACATGAATATCCTACCTAAATAAGGCATAATCAATATAAAATTCTAAATAGTTGATAACACATGTCATTTATTCAATAAACTAATAATAAAATGATTCTTAAGATAATATCATTTTTAAAATATCATGAATAATAATAAATAAATTCTTAATGAAATAAATGATTTATTATTGGACATCATTATCTAAGGAATCATGATACTATTACCATCATGATCATTCACATGATGGTTTAAAACTATAGGTAGAAACCTATTTAAAAGAATCTTATTGATTCACCATATGATAATATTGATGCCTCATGGGGATATTTTATTCTACAGCCACACATCACTGCATGTCCAAAATAAACCTCATATATCAAATTAGCAATTTAATTCATGAAAAATGTTCCTTATCATCAATATGAATATTATATAAACAATACATGGTTATCAATATTTTATAAGCTAAAATATTAACATTCAATGTTGAAAACAATAGGTATAAATGATATACAGTTTCAGAAATAAGCATATCCATGATAAATAACGTGGATTTTTTGGGGGAGATTTAATTTTCATTAATCAACGGAAAGTGAATATATCAATGTAATGTTGATGACTACAACAAAGAATCAATAAAGTGAATTTAAATACTTTACATGGATAAAATTATAATAAACCATACATATAAAGAATAAGGATGGTGTCAATACCAAATATCCCTAGTGGAGTATATTAACGTTAAATGGATGTTGTTATTGATGAATAGAAATAACCAAAAAATTTATTTGAAAATAATTTTTTGGAAAATATATTTTTCGTTTTTGAAATCACCTTATAGAAATAGTTTGTTAATGAAAATTTTCAAAGTATGTTTATTTGAAAATATTATTAATATATAATAATATAATATTTAAAAATTTTAATCTTCCAGTTGGATATAAATTCCATTCACACCGTACACATTAAAATAGAGGTTCCATTCACATTTTCATTAAAATACAAATGCTAGTTATTTTGAAAACACCATGAATAATCCCCTAAAAATTAATAAAAGTTAAAAATGGGTAAATAATATTACGTTTTTCTATTAATTGGTAAAAATATTTTTGAAAATATATTTACAAAACATGGTTTTTCATGAAAATAAATTTAGGAACAAAGAGAAAAATTATGCCAGATATCATTAAAAACATTTTACCCAATTATTTTAGGTACCAAGGAGTGTAAAAATGGTAATATTACTTGAAAACACATTTATTAACAGTAATTCAATTAAATTATAAAGGTTTTATCCAATTATAAATATTTTCATTCAATTGGAATTCAAGAATGAACAATGCGGATTAAAACAAGCTTGTAAAACAATCCATTATAAAAATCATAATATTAAAGTGATAATTAATTAATGAATTATTTTTTAATAGTAAATGAACATAAAGTAAGTGGATATAGATAATAAGTTATTCAAAATTCAATATAAAAATAATCATATAATATTAATGATAATGAGGAAGTAATATAACCCAATGAAAGGAAATTAAGATATGAAATTCATTACATCTCCATAATTTTCATATAAAATACCCTTGGATGAAATAATTCAAATCAATAAAAAAGCCAATAATTTTTATAGAATTATTATTTTACATGTGAAAGGGGAGTTATAAACACTATATTAAATAGGAAAAATAATACAATATACCTCAATGAAGAGAAATTGAGAAGAAGTCCATTACCTCACACTCCATTTTGGTTGATCCTTATTTAACAACATATATAGTGGATTTAAACATGTTATTAGGTTATTAATGAAAAATAATAATATTTATAGTATTATATATCATCCATTTATAACATATTACCACTCATTCATTAGTAATCTCTCATTAATTTCATTTTTAGGTTCCAATTTCCTTGTTTTCCCATTCCTGATTTGTATTGAAACTTATGGTTCCTGTGTATATTATATAGTTTAAATATATCTAGAATAATAATCATAAAATAATTTTCATATTTTTATATAAATTATAATTTTAATAAAATTTATTACTCATCATTGTCAAAATATGATTACATTACAATCATTGAGACGGTAGGTCATACGTATGCATAGGCAATGTTCCCAATCTTTAACGATTCTTATGGATAAGAGTTATGTAATATTTTATCATTAAATAATAATAACAAAATCATAAATACCATATCATTTCTGTGAATATATCTATATACACCATCTATGTTTTTTGGTGATGAAAATAGGGTCATATCACTTCGTGAATGTGGTAGTCCACATGTACACAAATGATATTATCATATATTAGTGAGTGAAAAGGTAAGAAATATAATGATATATTATTTTTTAATAAAGACAATAATTTCTTAAAAATCATAACTATTTGATGTATATCAAATTTATTTATTAAATTTATCATATTTTTCTTCCATGTAATGCATTAGTGAAAGACGAATCACATCGCTTTGTAAGGTTGTAGTTCGTCATACAAAAGAGAAACGCTATCAAATATACTATGAAATGGAATCTAAAAATCACACACATGATATAATTACACCATAGGTATAAATATAATAAAAATATCATATATAATTATTTTATAAAAAATCATATCCATCCATGATATGTGTTGAAGGAAAACATGTCACATCCGTTCACAAGGTGGTAGTCCACCATACACACGATCGATGTTACTGTGTTCCATTTGAGGGAAGATTAGATGGATATAGATAATTTACTAAACATAAAAATATATTTATATATAATATATTATGGTGTTATTATATAAGATTAAATTAATAACATATGACGAAGGTGGAAGAATAAATAAAACAAAAAAAATACGATTTTTATCTCTTCTCAAACCACCTATTTATGATTATAATTAAAGTATTTGAATAAAATATTTGTGAAACAAAATCCATTATAGGATTAGGTATGGATGTTATTAAGTTATTTGTTTAGGTATTTTCTAATCTAAAAAGTTTTTCAGGTGTGATGAAGAGAAGAGAGTGGGAGGACTTTTACAGTGAGGTGGGTGGCACAAATGTGATTTTCTAAAAGAAAATGGTGTACCCATGATTTATCTTTCCAAAAAGGTTAAAAACTGTGTATTTTAGATAATTATTCATGATAATTTTTATATGTGGAATTTTAATACATTTTTGACATGTTTTACAGTCATTTTAACCATTATTATTTTAGTTTTACCCCTCAATCAAGACATTTTTACCTTAACCAGAGAAAAAAATATTTACTATTAATGATATTCATTTTGTTAAACAAATAATTTGATCTTTTTAGATAATATAATTTATTATTATTACAAATATTTAATCTATTTTTCTAAATTAAATTCATAGAAGTGGGAAATTTTATTTTAAAAATAATCCCAAATAAGTGATGAGAAATTGATGTTTCAAAGAGATAATGTTCAAAAGGTTGCAACGTTTTAATATAAAAATTAAATATAAAAAATATTACAATGAAATAAATTTAAGAAATAGATATATAATTGAACTAAATTTTACTTTAAATTTTTAAAAAATATAATTTAACTTTATAAATAATTTAAATAAAAAGGTATTTTTCAATTAAAATTCAGTATATTTCATTATTCATCGAAAAATGAAACATTTCCGTAGGAGTTGTTTCGAATTTTTCTCACTAGATATGGAACTACATAATGGCCATATTTGATTTAGAGTGGGAGTGATTCCTTAAAAATATTTTTCCTGAAACATTAGAGGAAAAATCTCTTCCTATAGAAGTTGTAAATTGAGATCCACAGTGAAAAACTATAGAAGGGTCTAATATACACAGAGTCTAAAACAAAGGTTCCCCTATACAAAAATTAACAATATGGGGGATTCTCGATTGATGTAGATCCTGATTCCACTCAATAACGATTAAATATATGAATTTTCTCTATTCTTGGGAATATAACTTATTTTAAAGGGGAAAACGCATGGTAAGTTCCGGGTATCAAACCCCAAATCCCAAAATAATAGTGAAAATCATTTTGGAAACTTGTTCTAATTTTAGGGGCTATTATCATATTATTATAATCTTCGAAGAGGATTTAAATTTTATTTGGAAAATGGGTAACCTACAACCCAACCATGGTTTGGTACAATAATTTTAATGGGACATTTTATTTAACCCCTCTACACATAAAAACCTTATTGCATGAATGTGCATCAAATTACAATATCTAAACCGGGTTATTTTCGAACCGTAAGATCATATATGATATTACCTCTTATATTGGAGTCCCATTAATGATTGGTCATCTTAGACATTATGGAGAATTAAAACTATATGAAATTGTTATGATTGAGGATCATTTAGACTCATGAA
This sequence comes from Viscum album, assembly GCA_963277665.1. Classification (NCBI taxonomy): domain Eukaryota; kingdom Viridiplantae; phylum Streptophyta; class Magnoliopsida; order Santalales; family Viscaceae; genus Viscum; species Viscum album. Next base: position 1,421,697,772 of record OY728156.1, on the reverse strand, counting down.
TACATTATTCATTAGTATCAATACAAAAGATTACTAAATAGTTTTCAATTTGGAATAGGAGAACAAGCCACAATTTTTTTTTGTGCAAGATGATTAGTCATTATCTTCCAAATTGTAGAGTGGTTCAATAAAAAATTCTTCCACCCCCTTAAAAGGAATGTACTGATGCCAAAAGGCATAAAATGGTAAATATCAAATCATGGAGTATCATGAGAACTAGAAAATAATAATTGAAGATGGGTAAAAAATCAAGGATACTTGAATTCCCCTAGAGATGACTTTGATAAATCCTATGCTAACTTGGATGAAGAGGAAGATATTGTAAATGAAAGGAAGGAAATTGCTAATGAAATTGAAATGATGGCCACAATTTTGTCAAGCATGCTCAATAGTAACTCTCAATTTAAGATTAAAATATTATAAAGGAAGTTAAATCTATAGATTAGGAAACTGTTCTAGAAAATAATCATTACTTCTCATAACATAATGACTATATGTAGAAAGTTAGAAATTAGGAGACAATTTCCCTTGAAGTCAATGCTAATGAGTTAAACATTAAATTCCCAAATAAACAATGCAATGAAAAAGGTAGTTACATCATTGAGGATGGATTTAAGAAAATAAAAATTTCAAAAAAATATGTTTTCAATCTAGATGATTCGGGTACATCAGATGAATGTAAAGAAAGTAGTCTGTAATGACCTGATGAATGTCCTAAAATTTGATAAAACATTGTAGATAGTGGATCTAATAACCTGTAATCTGAAGGGGTTATTAACATTCAACATAATATTATTGGATATCAAATTAATCCAATGGATGCTAATGAGAACACCATATCAGAGAAGGATGATAAGGAAGCCTTCAGTAATTCTGTTGGATTCCAAAAAGACAACATGCTAGAACATGAGGAAAAATTATTTAGTACTATTTACCATGTTGAAGCACATTACTTCATTTAGGGATAAGAGGTTAAATATAATGACCAAAACATTTTGGTTGGAGTTTAGATGATCAGTATGCAAGGTCCTGATGATCATTCACCAGATAAACAACACGTTAACAAGACTATAGAAGGAGATATATTAAATGAACAATTTAAAGTACTTGTCTTCAAACAAAAAAAAAACAGGGATGAACCAAACAATCACATGGAAGTAAAGAGAGGTAAACCATATAACATTATTATTTTTACTCTTATATTATCAAGAATGATAATGAATCATCTTTTACCAATTGAAAATACTTCCAATACAATCCAGATATCCATGATGAAGAAAGCATATTGAGTTAAAAAATAAAGAAGGTCCTAGCACCAAAGGAGGGTTCATATGAATATCTTTTATTAGAATTGTCACGTAATTTCTAACAGTTAAACCATCATTACTTTTAAATGATTTATATATAATCATAATCCTTATTTTTTTGTATCTCTGAGCCTAAAATTAATATTTCTTCTGGATTTATTAGTTTAGACCATTTTTGTTATAATTTCATTGGTGCTGCATCAAAATATATTTCAGTTGGACCTCTTAGTATTTTTTATCACTTTTTTATTAGCAATTTTAGTGATTATTATTTTGATATTCAATCTTCTACTTGTGATATTACATTTAAAAACACTCATTTGTTCTTCACATTAAAATAGGATAATAATAGGTACTAAGATAGGAGATTTCTATAGTAGAATATGTCTTCTATAAAAACTGTAATCCAAGATCCTTGGATCATCACTGAAGACTTCAATTCCATTATTAGACAAAGTGAAATGATGGATCCAGCTCATTCTTACATATCTTCTAGGGAACTTAGAGTCTGTATAGAAGACAAAAATCTCATACAGATTAATGTTTTATGAGAAAAATATACTTGGTATTAAAGAAATCACAATAGGGTTTTGGGTATTAAACATGGTATATTCTTCACCAACACTCAATCCCTTCATAAATGGGATAATATTTCTTGTATTTCACTTCCTAGAATAAATTTGGATCACTATCCAATTTCAGTAATTTTCAATACCAGAATCTCCAAACCTATACTATCCTTTAGATTTAATAATTCATAGACCTCTATTATTGAATCTTATAACATTATCTAAGATACTTGTAACTATTTGAATTTTGGAAATGATTATTTATTTTTTATCAACAAATTAAAATTCCTAAATGAAAAAACTAATGTCTTGGTGTTAAGAAAAATCCAATCAAATTGATAATGATATTTCTTATATAGATGATTGTCTTGAGAAAAATCTAGGTTTCCTTTATGAACACTGACTATGAAAATGATCCTAAACCTGTAATTGAACTCTTTACTAAAATAAATGATCTTCTCACACTATAATACACTCTTAGAAAACAGACCTTTAAAATCAAATATCTTAAAGATGGAGACAAAAACACTAAATTCTACAATGATATGCAAAGCGATAGAAAATCTTATAGATAACTTACCTTCCAAAAAGTTGGGTATTTCATTATTAATATTGAGGAGGGTATACCCAACCATATTTTTTCCCATTTTAGAAATATTTTTAATAGTTCTAATAATAATAAGGACTTAATTCCTGATGTCATTCCGAGAATAGTGAGTAGTAGTGAGAATGTTTTACTGACTTGTGCCCCTCTTAACCATGAAATTAATGATGATGTATTTAGCCTAAAAATTAATATTTTTTTGGGTTTTGATATATTAACTAAATAATTTTCAACACTATTTAAATACTATTAAAATCAATGTCTGTAAAATAGGGAAATACTTTTTTTCTAAAAAATACCTTCTCTATGATACAAATTCTCAACACCTCTCCCTTATTATGAAAGTGGAAAATTCCTTGGAATTTCATCTTGTTAAACCCATTTCACTTATTAACACCATTTATAAACTCATTTCCAAAAATTTTACAAATATACTTACTACCATTGCTATTAAAATTATTTCATAGAACTAATTTGTTTTCATAAAATGTAGAAGCCTTGAAGACTACATTTTCCTAGCCTCTAAAAGTAAAAATATTTTGATGAATGTTAATAGGGGTGGGGGAGAATTTCCATCAAAATTGGCATTATTAACTCATTTGATACTATGTATTGATGTTTTATTTTATGGACCTTAGAAAATTTGGATTCTGTGAACCTTTTGTTAATAAAATAAAAAAAATTTGTTTCTACTCACATTTCTATTATAATTAATGGGTATCAAAAAGGACACTTCCATTTCACCAATGGTTTCATATAGGGTGATATGCTCTCTACCTAAATTTTTTATATTCTAGAGGATTACATAAGAATTCTTATGACCAATTTGGTTAATCAGGGTAAAATATTTCCCATAATTGCCTCTAGAATACTATTTGTTCCCTCTCAGGTATTGTATGAAGATGATATCATATAATTCGACAATAAAGAAAAAATGAATATCAAAAATCATAATTCTTCCATATCACACTACAAATATGTGTCTATTCAATCCATAAATTAGAAGACATCTTTTATTTTCAATTGAAAAAAATTTCCTTTAGCAAGAAAAACTAGAACTATATATGACCTTGGAATCAAAGAGGGAAATTCCCCCTTCATATATCATGGAGTTTCTATATTTTTTTGAAATCCAAAAATTATCATCTTTTAATATATATTTGACCAAATTTAAAATCAATTATATTCTTGGAAACGAATTTTTAATTTGTGGAAAGTCAGTTTTTTCCGGACAAATACACTATCATATCAGAAATGGTTTATTATATGATGGTTTATAAATGGTCCATTAAGTTGATCAAAACTCATAATAGTATTGTCAAAAAAAAAATTGGAGAGAAAAAAATCCAAATAGAGAAGTTTTTACAGTCCATTGAGATAATTATTAGAAACCCCTCAATAATGTTGTGTATGGTATTTGAACCTTAATATTTTTGATGAATCCCTTCGGGAAAAACACAATTGGAACCTTATAAATAATAATTTCTTATATTTAAATTTCTATCAAGGTAGGTTTTGTAAAAAACTAAAAACTGTATCTTTTTATAAATGGATTCCTTAATATGTCCATCCATTAAGAATTATTTATCTAAAATTATTTTTCAATATAAATGGATAGTTGATAAAGAATCTTCTGTAAAATTTCTATTGGATAACTAGAATGGTTTTCCTCATATCTATTTGGTAGACCATATATATTTACCTACTAATACTAGTATTTTCATATATGATTATATGAGCTCCAGTGATTTTTATTTTCCAAATGAATTTAACATTATTATTAACAACTACCCATTTGTTAAAACTGGGGAATTTCTATTTTGGGGACCTACTAGAAATGGTATTTTGAATTATAAACTTTACTACAACCATAATTTCATTATTAAAAACCAATATTTTCCTTGGTTAAGGAGCCTTAACAAGCAATGTTTTAGACCCTCCAGATTCACCCTTTTTTAGAGAATAACACACTATAAACTTCCCACTGATTGTTGTATTAAATTATTTAGTATTAAGCTATATTGAAAATTTCCTATATGTGACCAACGCATAGAGGATGATGACCATATGTTTTTATATTTTGATAATTCTACTAATTTATGGAAATATTTATGTGACATTTTTAACCTCAGGTGGATATCATTGGGCTCTATTCAACTACATATGCAAAGATGCACTGATAAAGATGCCTCTCAATAGATAGAAAAATTATTTATAGTTGTTGTCGCAGAACTAATCCACATTATATGGTAAAAAATAAATTTATTCATTCACCCCAATAATGATTTAAATTTTCTTGTAGCTCAACTTAATATATTCACTAAGATCAAAGTATCCAGAATGATGCAAATAGGTACCTTCCATAATTCCAAAAAGGATCTCATTATTCTTTACAAGATTAAATTACAAGGATGGTTCATCCAACCAAAGGGTGTGATGGACGTCTTTTGGAAACCTCCTCTTCCCAGATGGATCAAAATTAATAATTATGGTTCCTCAAAAGGACACCATGGTCCCTCGGGTTGTGGAGTGATGTAATGAACACACAATAGTCAAATTATTTGATGTTGTTATAGTACTTGTGGTTTTTCATACTCCTTAGAATCAAAGATGTAATGAATCATCATTATGGCAGGAATCATCAATCATAGAGGCTTGAATAGCATATAGATTGAAATCTACTCCCTTTTCATCATGCAAGACCTCTGAAATTGTGTATCACACCTTCCTTGTCTCCTCATAGCTAGATGGATGGAAATACTTCAACCCCTTTCTGAAATCAATCATATAATAACCCATGCTTATCCAAAGGAAAACATAATGGAAAAAGGTCCTGCCAAAAATGGAGTTGACAATAAGATAACATGGTTGGAAAAATTTCCAACACATCTTATTGTATTTAACAAAAAATATTGTAATAAAATTTCAACCTTCAGACTTTTATAGATATACACTTTATATTTATATATTTTTATGCTTTAGTCTTTTGACCAAGGAATCACATTATAAAAGACATGTAATAAAAAAATAAATCATTGTTATTATTATATTAAAATTTTAAAAAGAAACTTCATTTTGGAAAAAATGATTTTAAATTTAGAAGAAATTAATTTTTAATTAAGTGTGAAAATCACAACTAAGACGTATTTTTTAAAAATATATCTTTCAGAAAAAAAAATTATTTTTCAATTAATTTTTTTTTTGATAAATACATACCATGATTTTATATATTTATATATTACTATTACCACCCTCCAATTTATTTTCTATGCTATAAAAATATATTAAATTATTCTTCATTTATACTCGGGGTTGCACATTCTGTATGTTGTAAAATTGATTAAATTTAATGAAATATATTACATGTATTTCATAAGAATTGTGTTATGTGTCTCATACATAGTCAATACAATGATTTTATTTTATAATTTAGTGGTTGTATAAGTAATCTAATTTATAAATTATTTTTATATAAATTTAGTTTTTTTCTTACGTCCACATATTTTCAAAACATGGTTTTTCATTGAATTTTTTGACATTATAATAAAGGTAATTATTGACACCTATATTAATTTCATATTATAAAATAGATTACATAATTTAAATTATCACAATTAATATTATATAATGAGATACAATTAATTTTTGGAAATAATTAATGGTGGCTATGGTAAAATTGTATCACCACTATCAAACATAAAATGGATTAAAAGGGTTTGAAATAAAGAGATAAGGATTCAAGATAACAAATAAATTATATTAAATATAATTTATAGGTTTAATCTTGAACTTAACCTTATCGTCATCAAAATAATGACCATTTTGAGTCAAATTACTCGAATACTACAAATATTATATAAAAAGGTTTCACATATTTACAAGTTTGTTACCCACCTCACTTTAAAAAGGTATCCTCCTCTACTAACTTATTAAAAAAATTGATCACTCTATCCCAGAAAAACCATAATTAAATCCCTTATTTTCATTTGTCCCATTTTTCTGGATGTCTTATTCTTAGAAAAATACCAACCAAGTAAGTATTAACATGTAATACAAAGAAGGTATTTCCAAGAATGGGTGTAACCATTAACCGAGTTCTTTCATGTTCATTTCTTCTTCAACCTCATTCAAAACTATAATAATAATAATAATAATAATATAATAATATAATAATTATTTATAATATATTTATATTATATTATTTTTATGTTAAAACCATTTTATACAACCTTTTCCATTCAAAGAAAAATGAAATCATTGCTCATGTGTATTTATAGACTAACGTATCCATGAAACAATATATTTCATTTTCCATCACCAACATTAATGGATAATTATTATTTTTTATTTAAGGAATACATATATTATATTTATAATGTAAATATTCTTATATAAATATAATATATTATCTACCTTCTCACCCTCACATCCTTTGGAAAATGATAACGTCACTCATTTGTACATATAGACTACCACCTCCACGAAGTGATGTGATTCTTGTTTAATTTAAATTTTAAAAATAAGATCATAAGTTTATTTTTATTCAATAAATATGTATAATGAACGAGGATTAATATACACATAAATTACATCATATTTCCAGAATACATAGTACATTTATCAATTAGAAGCCTGGGGACTGTATAAGTTAAGTGCCTTTGGAAATATGGAACAAAAATCATCTAACTCTCTGGAAGATCCTAAATGATTCCCAAAAAGATATAAAACATAGTCAATGTAGTCAATAAACATTCATTATAACCTATGGAAATGAAACATAAGAAAGGGGTGAGCTTGAATGCTCAGTAATGGTAAATAAAGGAAATACATAAGCATACCAACAACACATGGTTATGTGAACATGGTTGTATCACATTAAAAGATTATTCTATGCATATCAAATACCATACACATGTTTCATGGATTAAAGATTAGTATACCATAATACAATAATCATAGGATACTCGAGAAAAAAATCAATGAAAAGATAACATAAGAATAAGACATGTAATTGTGGCATACACATCAACATATAACATCGTGAACATATATATGTTGAAATAGGTTCTCTTGGTCATTAAGTTATATACCTGAAACCAATCCCTCGCATAGAATTATGAACATGAAACCATTTCCATGTATAATAATTTTAACATATAATCAGGCTTATTCTTAACTTTGTGAAAAGTAATCTGTTTCATTCAAAAATTTATATACGTGAAACTAGGTCCTTGCATATAATTGTGAATATGTAATTAAATTCACACATAAAATTATGAACACATAATATGGTTCACTACAAAAATTGTTAATATGTAATAAACTTGATGAATAATCTTATGGAAATGCAACCAAGTCTATGAATAATATTGTGAACAGGTAACTAGGTTCACGTAAAACATTTATACTCATGATTCATGCATAATTACCCAATGCATTTGAGGGTGATATAGGTCCCACCAGTCACAAAATATGTGATCCAAATGATTACAAACAATAATCATATCACAACCCAAGAAATGAAATGGGTATCATAAACATTAAATTATATCATTATCTATGAGAAATAGATACGTCTCATAATGATTTCATTAAATAATAGCCAATGAGAAGAAGCCTGTTTCTGAAGAATATAACCCGTAGAAGAGAAAAAGGTGTCAAAATCATCATTCTATAAAAATATAAAACATTAAAAAATGAATATGAATTAATCCTTTGGATCATTTCCTAGTAGCGAATGAGTAATATTTATGAATGTTATATTAGATTGAAAATAATTTTGATATATCTTTTTAAAATAGTTCTTATAGAAAATATCTTTTATTATTTGAAAAATATTTCTAAAACATAAAAGAATTAAAAACTAATTTCTATAAAAATTCATTGAAAACATATAAATAGGGCTTGAAATTATTTTGATAATATTTTATATTAATGTTTGTAAAATAATCTTGAAGAAATTTTGAAAAAACTTTTCCTTGAAAACTTATAATGAAAGCTTGAAAAAATTTGAAATCCATTTCCCATTAAAAATTATAAAATAATACTGAAAATATTTTGAAAACCATTTTCCTTAAAAATACATTGAAGGAATAAAAACAATATTTGACACCATTTAAATCAATTTTTATGAAAAAAACTTTTTTAAAACATATAATGGAAGCTTCTAAAATCATTTAAAATAATTTTTTACATAAAGAATTTTTTAAAACACTTTTTATTTGGAAACCATTTTAAAATAAAATAATTTCTAGAATATTAGGAAAAAAATTTCTTTAAAAACAATTAACCATGTAAGATTAGAAACTAATCATAAAGGAAATTATGGTAATGAGGGTGAGTAGGTTCGTATATGACGAATATTTATTTTGTGACATAAAATTTCATAAAAGGACTGGATCAGATAATGATAAGAATATTACATTTGAATTTTTTTAAAATCTAATTCATGGGTATTATACAAAATACTCAAGAAAACTTAGTCATGAATAAGGCATGTATCTCACAAAAGTAAAAAGTGAGATAAAGATCTCTTATATTAAGTCTTGACATTATTCATACATGTTCAATCCTATTTTATAATAAATATTAGTTTATTATGCATCTATTTCATAACCATATTTCTATATCTAATAAAAAAATATTATTTTTATGACTTTATATTACCTGTTTATTAACAACTCCATGTTAATGTCACGTTTTGGTTAATATCCTCTTTATTTTTTCATTATGTTCTAACAATTTATTCTTGAACTTATTACTTTTATAAATATTAAATTATATCAAGAATGTAAAGCATGGTATAAATATCATATATATTTATTAAATATTAATTTATAATAATATATATAATATATAAATATTAAACAAAATACACCATTCATGGAGATGGTATGTCATACTTACAGAAGAACGCGACATCCGTTTTATTATCATATTGAATGAAAATAAGTAAATGAAATAGATGTGTATATATATATATATAAAATATAATTATAGTATAATTATTATATAATATATAACGTATACATTTACTAACTAAATCCTCAATACATCCCCTACCAAGTGTGAATGAATCATATCACCTTAAGGTGGTTGTAGTCCATACTTCCACAATTGAGGTTATAGTAGTTACATAAAGTGGAAGGCATAAATGTATGTTATATAATAAAATTATAGAAGAATAAAGGCATTGTAAATATCACATATAAATGATATATAAACTGTGTGTACATTATAATTCCCAATAATAAATGGTGGAAAAGAAAAAAATGAACAACATGGTTTCATGAGGTGGTTGTTTACTGTACAGAAGAACGGTAAATTTGTTACCCATTAGATGGAAGTGTGTTTAAGTGAATGTTGAACCCTCGAAATAAAAACAAAATGTATATTTAGGATACATTTTTTATTATATTTTCCAAGAATATGATGATTTTAGGTGGTGGAGTATGAAAATAAAATAATGGATCGTATGGGTGGATGATACCTCTTATTTAGGTAACTCCTTTTGGTTTGCAGAACAGGGATTCCTCGGTTAGATATCCTCCCATGGTGAGGCATATAGTTTGAGGTGTGGTATGTTTAGGAAATATTTGGGTATATTTTTTTCAATAAAAGTTGGGTTGAGATATGTGAGGAAGTGGGAGGAGTGAGTGTCTTTTTATAGTGAAGGGAAATGAGAGACATGGTATTTTTGAAAATAATTGTATGTTCCCCAAGTATTACTTATTACAAAAGTGTAAAAATGGACAATTATAGAACCAAATAGGAGGAGTGTATAAAATATGTCCATAAAATAGATTTTGGAAAAGTTTATTGGGCATTTTTTCATCATAAAATAAAGGTGTATTACCTTGTTATGCTTAATTTAACCTTAATCAATGTAATTAATTCTAGTTAATTTTAATAATATTTAGGGTAAAAAACTAAGTTGAGCTTATTAAAAATTATAAATTATAGTTTTTCCAAATATGAAATAAATTTTTAAAAATTTCAAAAACATTAGAGGAAGAAATAAATTTAAATTTAATCCCACTTATTGTACCACAATGTGGGTTTTTAATAGAAAAACATTCAAAATATTATTGAGTTTTAATATTCGATTTCAAAGTAAAATTGATTCCATTAAACTAAATTTTATTAATAGATAAAAACTAATATAATTAAAATTTAAACCCATTTATTAATATAATTTATCATTGTTAATAAATTAGGCAAAAATGTATTTTTGAACTAAAATTTATCATTTTTCAATATTCATTAAAAATATAATTTCATAAAAAACAGAAATTCATAAAAACCTATTTTTTATTAATACATTTGATAAAATATTTTTATTTTTTAATATAATATGTATAAAAGTTCAGACATTTATATTTTTAATAGGTTCTCCATTAAAATCCAAAAAAACTACTTTTATAAAAATATAGTTTTATGTGTCAAAATAGGTTTGTTCTCATCTTATGCATATAGAATCAATTAGATGACTTTGAAAAATATTTTTTTTAGATATATAATATATATATTCAATTAATATAATTCACTAATAATAATTTATTTAAAATATTAAGATACATATCTATTTCACATAAATATAGTCTTTTATAGAATCATTCCCTTTATATCCATTTGGTTTCTATATTCATTTCAAATTAATCAGTAACTAATGAATTAAGATATAATTTTCATATGTTATTTAGTCATATAATATTAAATTTAATATCAATTTAATATTTTATTATATTAATTAATAATATTTTTTAAAATATATTTTTGTTTGGTAACACTCGGTCAGGCGTGTTAAGAAAGCCATCGAGGAAAGTTAGTATTGTGTGTAATGTAAGTTAACATCGGTGTTCCGTGTATTGAAATATAAAATTTATGTTGTGTTTGGTGCATAATTAACACGGTGTCACATATGATTCAATCAAAACATAGTTTGTTAATATAAAATAAACAATTTTTATGGTTGCATGAAGTGAGAAATATAATAAAGATTAAATTAACTCAAAAAAGTCACAAAATCATAGGTTTTACACTCTACCCCCCTTAAAATGAATTTTAGCATCAAAATTATTTTGGGTAAAAATGTATTAATACTTTAATGTCCTTTTCATTGAAACCTACAATGAAAATTTTTAATTATAAAACTTCCATTAAAAAGGAATGATGGAAATATAACTATTACCCAAATTAATATATAGCTGGGTTTCCACATAGGAGAACATTGTTGGGAGGTGAAAACTTAGAAATGGAAGTGAAATAAAACTATCTTGTTCTGATGGATAATGATATAGAACGTAGTTAAGAGAATTCTAACTATCATATTCATAACCCAAAGAGACTAAAAATGTAATTTATATTATTATAAATGAGGATAATGGGAAAAAAATTTATTTTAAGATCCTTTCCAAAAGTTTAATAATTTTACAAAGGAGACATACTTACTGAATTTTGGAACAATATCACCATTTATTCTTTCTTGATAAATTTCCACTTCATCTCTATTTTGAAGAATTTATGTTTAATTTTTCATTCCTGATGATCTAACAGATCATGAGATCTATAAATATAATGGTGGGTCATTCCATTTATCCTTATCGAAACCAAAAAGAACAAACATGATATCTAATTTTATTAAATCCTAATATTGAGAGATAATATCTTAAACTTCTTAAACCTCATCCGATGATTGAAATATACCACTCCAAAATTGGTTATCCTTATAACCCTTTAAAAATATAATTCACCCTTTATTCCATAAGTAAGATCCTGTACAAAAAATATTTTTATTGGATACATGGGTTCATCCTTGCACCGATAAAACATTAAATTGATTTTATTATATAGAAATACATCTATATGGGAATAATCACATGAAACATTAGTAGTAGATGAACAATAATATTTTCCAAGGGGTTATTCATCTAAAATAAAACCTAAAATTCCCAACATCAAAGTGCATGATAAGTGTGACCTAATTATTGAGGTTCACTTCAACAATTGTCATTATACAAGCTTTAACTTTATCCATCTACTCGAGATATCATTGATTTTGATCGTCATTATTATCCTTTTGTTTTAAGTACATTTTACAATAATTTCCATACTCCTTACATTTGAAATATAGAATTATGAGATGTGAATTATTTAGATAATTATTTTTATTCCCATTAACATGAAATTCAACCACTATATGACCTTTATTTCCACACATAAATCATTTAGTAGTTCCACTAGGATAATTTCAAACATGTATCCTCACATATTATAAGAATAATGTAAATCTAGTATACTTCCCTTGATTGTATTTATAGTTTAATTTGAATTTTATCCTTATTTTCTAATTATAACCAAGATATTGATGGGAAGCTTCAATCTCAATTTTTATAAGAATAATATGAAGAATGTATTGAGTGGAAAATATTTTTCATGAACTTTTCACAGTTAATGGATTCAATTTTATATTATTTACATATATTCTTGATGAAATTACACCACTATTTCTCTCCATATTACAAGTGATAAGTTCCCAACACAGCTTTTTCATATTATGAGAAATGAATAATGAAAAATGTTTTTCCGGTGGTATAGATCCATTTATCAGAAACTAATGGGTCATTATTTCCAATAAAAAAAGGTGGACCTTTCTTTAAAAATTATTCAAGAGAAGTATGTTCCCTATTTTGGTCATTTGTAAATTCATCATGATTCATATCATGATAAGGCTGTGTGGTCATAATAATGAATTTACTCACTTCATCTTCCATAAAATTCTATTTGTCGGTGAGGGTCTTCATTTCATTATCCATTTCATTCTTCAATAACATGGTTCTTTTGGTTTCTAACAATTTAATAAAATAATAATCCATTGAGTAAGAAATGTTTTTTATAATGTGGAACCACATAATCATGAAAAACTAATTATAGGATGTCTTAATTTTGACGACTTCATTAATCTATGACACCTTTGGTTTATCCTATATAATTCATATCAAAATTATTTTTAAATCCTTCATGATAGTTTTTTATGAGTTTGTTAGTTACTTATACATATCTCCTAAGAGTATAAAACTATGTGTGCAGTATGGAATGTTTTCATGTACCAGGTTATTCTCAAGTTAGGACTGATGCACCTTGTCGAAGCTGTTACTCCAAGGTAAAATTATTATAGAACCTTGTACACCTATTGTATCTATAAAGGGATGTATTTCATGTAAACCACTCACTATATCCTTTACTAATATTCCAGGGCATTTTCCTATAATTTTTCACATCCTTAAACTCATACATAGAGGCACCCCAATTTATATCATTAGAAATATTTATAGGGATCTCAAAAATGTTTTATTATCCTAGTTTCCAATGATAGAATAATCATTTTCTCTAATTACAACTATAAAAAACTAGTCTTAACATACAAAGACATTTTATCATATATACAAAATATGCATTACATTACTCAAAAATATGCCCAATGACCACACTAGTATAGTGACTTTCAAAAAATAAAACAAAAATATACTAACACAGTGTAATATCTTCAATGTTTCCCACAAATGACTCCCCTTATAGTAAATCTAGTTAAAAAAATTCAACATAACTTGGGGAAAAGAAACATATGATATTTGTTATATCAAATTCCTATGAAGGGTTAATGAAAGAAATATTTAATCATAACATGAATATAAGGGTACGAGAGCATGATTGAATCACATTATAATATCATACCATTCATATCAATGATTATAAACATGAATCTTGGAATAAATATTATCATTTAGTATGGCATGGATTACCAGATAATTGGGAATAGATGGAACGCAGGCAATGCATATAAATAAGACAAGAAATTTTGTCATACAAATCAACAAATAACATCACGAACTTATATAAGTAGAAGTGGTTTCACTCAGTAATTATGTTAAGGACATGAAGTCTGTATCTTGTATAGACAAATGGGCATGAATCTTGGTCCACACAAAATTTTGTGAACATGTAATTAGGTTCACCTATAACATTATGAACATATAATCAGGTTCACAATTTATGGACATTAAACCAGGTCCATATATAAGATTTCGAGCATGTAATTAGGTTCACACATAAAATTATAAACACATAATAAAGTTCACTCATAAAATTGTGAACATGTAATCAGGTACATGAAAAAACATATGGAAATTAAAAAAGGTCCATGTATAACACTATGAAAATATAATCAGGATTACACATAACATTTATACTCATGAATCACCCATCATTACCCAATGTATTGGAGAGAGATATAGGTCCCACCCGTCACAAGATATTTGTGAAACAAGGTTATAAAACATCATCATATCATATCCCATGAAATGAAATGGGTGTCATAAATATTTATACATATATTTATCTATGGAAAAGAGATAGGTCTCATAATCATTTCATCAAATCATAACATATGAAAAAAATTAAGTTTCAAAAGCATATAAATCATGGAAGGGAAATAAGTTTCATATGCATCATTCTGTCAAAACACAAATCATTTAAGAAATAATATGAATGAAACTTTTATATAATTTCACATAATATAATGAGTGACATTAACCTATGTCATCTTATATAGAAAAATAATTTTGAAATATATTTTGAAAAAACTTCTTGAGGAAAGTATCCAATCTTCAAAAAACATTTAAGACAAAAATCCTTTAGAAAAATATTTTCTCTAAAAATAAATTGAAGAGAATGAAAGAAAGATTTAAATCATTAATAAAATATTTTTTCTTGAAAACATATTATAGAATAATGAAATCATTTTGAAAAAAAATTTCCATGAAAACCTAAAAAATAAATTTTAATGTATTTTGAAAACCTTTTTCCTTGAAAATTTATATAATAAAATTGAAAATATTTTGAAAATTATTTCTCTTTACAATAATTTTAAAACATAAAAAAAACACTATTTGAGACGATTTAACTCATTTTAACTGAAAAAACGTTTTGAAAACATATAAATGAAGCATTTAAAATAATTGTAAACATTTTTTTAACATAATTATTTTAAACCATTTTTATTTGAAAAAAATTTTAGAAGAATAAAATTTCCATAACATTAGGAAAAAAATTATTTTGAAAAATTACCTTATAAACCTACAAATTAAGATTCAAGGAAATGATGGTTATGATAGAGGGTAGGTCTGTACATGCGGAACATTCCTTTTTCACCATAATATTTTAGAAAAATGCATTGATTAAAATCAAAAAATAAGATTAATTTTAAAAACCATGATGTAAAAATATAATAAATGGTCAAAAAATTCCTTTATTCATAATAAGAGGATTTTAGTGAATTTATACATACTTTTTTTTTTGAAATAATGGTTTTTAAAGGACACCGATTTCAGATTGAAAAAAGATAAAATGGCATATTTTCATAACAGTATTTTCTTAATTATCTTTAGTACTAAAGAGTGTTAAAATGGTAAAATTTCTTTGATATAACATGAATATCACTTGGTTATTAAAATTTAATAGTTTTATTGAGATATTAATCATAATATTTCATCAATGGAAGTATAATCATATACAATCTCAAATAAGGATGAGATTGAAACTACAAACAGTTAACACATTGTTAGAATCAAATCATAATAAATAGGAAATAATAACAATAAATTAATATTAAAAAATAAATAAAATAATTATATCTTTCATATATCATTTATAAAGGTATTATATACTTCTCATAGTAAAATATAGATGCATAAAATGTCATGTGTCTCAAAGAAGGTGAATTTAGAAATATTTACATTAACAATTTGGAAACTCTTAAAACATCACCCCCATAAAATATATATCATAAATAGATATTTAAATATGCATAAAATTAAATATATTAATCATATAATACATCCATGGGAGGTATAGACACCACACAAGTGAATTGATTGGTGAATAAGGCATGAATCTCTTGGAAATAAAAAGTGAGATGAAACTCCCTTACCTTAAGTCTTTACATTGTTTATACCCATTAAAACATCCTGTATAATTAATATATGTTTATTATAAACACATTAAAAAAATATTATTATATATTACACCATATATTTTTTTATTATGACTTTATATTACCGGTTTATTAACAACTCGATGTTAATGTTACGTTGCAGGTAATATCTGCTTTATTTTTCGTATATGATTTGAGTTGTTATTCTTGACCCCCTTAAATATATCATGATTATATTGTTTCAATAATTTTGATCATGAAATAAATATATTATTTATTCTGTATATATTTATTTGTAATTATTTATATTATATGGAAATATTAATCGAAAAACACCATTCATGGAGACGGTATATCGTATGTATGCATGAACGCGGCTTCCGTCTTATTATCATATTGAAAGAATGAAAGTGAATGTCATATATATATATCATTAAAGTATCATTATTATGTAACATATATTATAAAATTTTACAATAAAAATTCTTAATATCTCATTAAAATTGTGAAAGAATCACATCATTTTGAGAAGGCAGTTGCCCACACTTCCACAAACGAAGTTATTGTAGTTACCCAAAATAAAATGAAAAAATATTTGTTCTATATAAATATTATAGAATGATAGATACCCTAAAAATATGACATATATAATATATAAACATAGTTTACATTATAATTATCATCCATGAAATGATGTAATGTAAAAACAAACAACATCATTTCGTTAGGTGGTCGTTTTCCATACCCAAAATGGTAAGTTAATTACTCATTAGATGGAAGTGTGTGTATGTTCAGGTTGAGAAAATATAATAAAAACATCATATAATATATAGAATACATTTTTCTGTTATATAATAATGGAATAATTATTTTTTTTGTGGTGGAGAGTGAAAAAAAAAACAAATAAGAATGACGGAGGATGTTACCTCTTTTTCGTTTAACTCTTTTTTATTTTCATCGAAGGGATTCCTTGGATAATTATCTATCCTACGTGAGGATTATTGGTTAGGGGAGGTATATTGAGGATATATTTGGGGAGATCTTATCTGATAAATTTTTTTTGAGATGCTCAATGAAGTGTGAGGGGTGAGTGCATTTTTATAGTGGACGGAAAGGAAAAACATGGAATTTTTTAAATGAATTGTGTGTTACCCAAGTATTATTTGTTCCCCATGTTCCCCGATAGACCATTACAGACCATTATATTTTATATTAAAAAATATTTCATTCCAATAGGTTTTATAAAAGGTCATTGGTCATTTTATCCCTTAATATTAAGGTTTAGACCCTTGTTAAGCATAATTATATATTAATCTTTGTGATTAATTTTAATTTCCTTAAATAATATTTTTGGTCAAAAACTAGATTCAACTTATTATAAATTAAAAATTATTCTTATTAAAAATATTGAATCATTTTTTCCATACTTTAATAAGATAATTTTAATAAAATAATATAAATTTAATCCCACGGATGGGATAACAATTGAGGTTTTTAAGGTAAAAAGATTCAAAAATATTATATATATTTATATTTAATTTCAAAGTGAAGATGATTAAAATGAACTAAACTTGATTAATGGATAAAAAATTAATCTAATTAAACATTAAAACCCTTTGAAAAAAATTCACCCTTTTAATAAATTATAAGAAAGATCCATTTTGAATTAAAATTAATTACTTTTCTGTATTATTTAAAAATCGGTATATTAATTATACTAGAAATTCACCATAAAATATTTTTTATACTTCAATTTAAAAAATAAATTTTATTATTACATAAATTTTTTATAAATGTTCCAAAATTTGGATCTAAAATAGGGTTTCCATTAAAATGTGGTAAAAATACTTTAATAAAAATATAGGTTTTTATGTGTTATATTGGGTATGTTCTCATCACATTCCTATAAAATCATTCTGACGAATATAAAAAATATCTTACTAAATATATAACATATAAATTTAATTAATATAATTCACTAATTGTTTTTTATTTAACATATTATGATAAATTGACCTTTTCACATAAAAATTGCATTTTGTAAAATCATTCCCTTTATATTCATTTGGTTTCTAAATTAATCTATAATTATTTGGTTACCAATGAATTAATTTTTATATTTTCATAAGATATTTAATCGTGTAACATTCAATTTTAAAACTATGTTATGTCTTATTATACTAAATAATAATATTTTAAAAAGTATATTATTATTTTATAAAACTTAGTCATGCCTGTTATGCCAGCCATCAAGAAAATTTAGACTTGCATGTAACATAATCTAAACATAGTTTTACATGTAGATAAAGATAGAATTTTTTTTTGACTATAGTGGATTATGAACTTGGTTATTCATAAGACATAATCCAAACATAGAAATTTAATAGAAAATAAACTATTGTTAGTGTTGCATGAAATGAAAAATTTCACAAAGTTTATATAAATTTGAAAAAAAATTCACAACATCTCTACGTGTTACTATATTTTTTTATAAATAGTTAAAATCGTATTCTTTATTTCCTTCCCATCCCTTTGTAAAATGAAAATTTCCTTCTTTGAACATGCATACAACCGCATCTATTAATGATGTATTTGGTTTTCCTATTATTTCTATGAATAAATGGTTGTCAAATTGAATATAATGAATAAATATTATATTAAATACTATATTAAAATTCTAAATGTGATATAACTACTTCATAAATATGTTGATTAAATACAATATACCAATGTAGTTTGGGGAAAATTGACCAAACAACGTTATGTGGTCGATATAGGCAAGAACTATATAATGAGTGGATGGAAGATTATTAGAAAAGGAACTAAAAAAATTAAAATATAGATAAAAAAAGTTCTTAAAAAATAAATATATAAATTTAAATATATTATTCCAGAGGACATACTACATCTAACATTGTCTAAATTTATGTTAATGGTATTTAATCTCAATTCCACTCCATTAAGACATATTTTATATTATGAACCATATTTATTCTATATAGTGTATATACTACCCCACAAAAATATTATATATTAAATTACTCTTTACTCATGTTATTTAAAGTTTTAATTCACCTTTTATTGTCTATGGGGGTTTTATTCCAATGTTATTATAGTAATAAATGATTATTTTATAGTCTCACTCTTATTATAATTGTTCATGTTTAAATTGACATTGTATGAATTAAAAAATATTTATCGTTTTAAACACATCTGTTTGATTATTATATGGTAATTTCACGTATTTATATGTTTGTATTACTTGTTTTACTCTCTTTCATACTCAAAGACTAAATGAATGATTTTAAGAAAAATCAAACCTTTTTCGTCTTTTTGGTCAGTAATATTTACCTTCCATATCCATATTATTTGAAAAAATTTCTAGATGTTTTTAACTAATTTTAAGTGCATTGGTGAAGGTATTTTTCTACAGACCATGGATTTATTTAAAATTATATAAAATTAATCCATTTATATTTTTCCAAAGATTCCTATTTTTCTTTTTTATATAAATGTTAATGGAATATTGTATTTAATTTATATAATGTGAATCAATTTTCCCACATTCATGATCATTATCCACTATTTATGTTCCACTACATGTTTCCATGGGTTTTCAATGAATTTTTTTCCATTATTCAAATTTTTTTTGTTTATTAAAATAAATATGATTTATTTTCTAGAAGGTTTAAATTAGTTTTATATATTATTTATAACACCATTTTTACAAAAATGATAAAATAATATTGAAGGAATTTTATTTGGAAAGTTTTCATTCCGTTTTACTCACTAATTCTTAAAATAATATAATTTATGAGTAAAATGAATTTTTATAAAATTTATGTTATCATTTCATCCTTTATTAATTTACATATTATATTTTTTTTTGATACCATTCACCGTCATGTTATAATGCTCTCTATTAACTCTGCATTCTTCTTGGGCTATTATTTTTTTCCCTCTATGAACAAACTTTTAGTATCATAGAGAAATTCATTATCATTTATATGAAATCAATATTGTATAATATCACATATAATTTCAATATACAATGTTATTTGAAGGAATCTTATTAAGAATTTAATTTCATTTACTTGGTAGATATTGATGTTCTATATTCTTGATTCAATACATATATTTATTTATTGATATGGAGTTTTTATTATATGTCATATTTCTAAATTAATGTGTCAAAAATGAAGTGGAAATATGTAAGTGATGGGTGGGGTACAATTATATATAGCCCCTCCATGCATTGGACTGTGTAATTAGACAAACCAAACTGGGTATTACTTATTATATTAAATCACATACAATGTAAATATATTTTCATGAGGACCTGATAGAGTCTAAGACATATTGGAACAAGTCCTTGATGGCTAGGTTCATTATTTATTGTCATGAGGCATGGATAGTATGATCATTATGAGAATAATTATATATTTCCTTCATTAATATTTTAGTTATTTTATTTATGTAGTTAATATTTTAATATTTTTTATGGACAAATTTTAAAGATCATGTTTTTTATTAAATGGAATATATATCGATTATCCATATTTCTATATTGTTAATGCCTTATCTACTCATGATAGCTTCTATTTAATTCCTTCCCATACTGATCATATGATACCATCCTTAATTGTGTTTTATGGATACGAAGAAAAAATCATTGAATGATTTTCAAGGATGAAATAATGATTTAATGCTTTGTAATTATTTTCAAATGTAATATGAAATTCATATATGTATTTAGTTTTCCGAGAATGATAACCTAATTGATTCTTCATAGTTCAATCCTCGTTAACTTTCACTAGTATAATAAATTAAATATCGAGTCTAGGTTACAATATTTATGGTTTCTATAGTTAGTTTCAAAATAATTTGTGTAGGACCATTAGAACTAGATTTCAGAATAAGATGGATAATACTAAAATTATGAAAAATACCATGTAATATTTGAGATGTTTTACCTTAATAGATATTTTTATTCCATGGTGAAATATTTAGGATGGTAATGAGCTGAAAATGTGTGTATAATTTTTTTGATATGAATCCTAGTAGAATGAAAGGAAATCATATATACACTCGGGGTAAATGTGGAGATTCACCTTAAGAGAAAGTCAACACAATTTGTGTTGTTTCTAAATAGATTATGAAAATATTAGGGTTTTTACCTCAGGTTATGACCCATAACATTTCCTATTTAGAGAAACCTATTACTTGTCAACATATATCCATGATTTTTGAACAATTCATGTGGAATAAGCCTTAATATTTTAATGTAACTAGAAATCCATTGGTTGCTAAGAAGTCAACAGTGCCTTTCCAATATATATTATTTTGTTTGGGAAGTAATGAAATTGAAAGCGTTATTCTAGTAGTATATTGTTTAAAAAAACAATGATGGTAATTTATTTAGAATACTAAGGATGAAGAGAAGATAGATTTTATGGAATAGAGAACATTTTAGGAGAATTTATCTAGATATATTTTCCCCGAGAATAAAAAGATTACATCAAAAGGTAATTGATGAATTTAAAAAAGGTGTAAAAGGAACAAATTAATGAGTATGAGGCTAAATTTACCTGATTATAAACTCATTTTATGAAATAAATACATAATCATTAATTTAATAAGAACATATCTTTTATAGGGTTAAGAAAATAAATTGAAGGTAATTAGTTTCATAAATATTGTAATTATATAATGGCATGGTATCTTGTTCCATTAAATTAAAATCATTTATCCATGTATTATATTTTAAATGGTAATTATGAGTATCACAGGATAACTAGGCACTATAAAAAAATAAATGTATTGAAGAAGAATAAGGGGAGTGTTTATCTTCCAAAATGTGTCTTTTTTGGAATGCAACAACTCGTTGAATTTATAAATATAATTGGAGTTTCTAAAAATTGCACATAGAAAGGACATATGTATCATTAATGTAAAGAAAATAAAGAATCCGCTGATATCCAATGATTCAAATATAAGGATATAGGGAGCCACTAAAGTCATTTCTCGAACCGTCAATGATTACTTTTATGATTTAATTTTGGTATGATTATCATGGTATAATATAAAAGAAATGAATGGAATGGGAATCCATTGAGAATCATTCTTGTTTTTCTAAAATGGAAGGGGTTATTTATCTAATTTTTCAAGTGTGAATTTTGGATTCATAATGATTGTTTTCTTGGAAATATTTTCTCTATGTATGGAATAATTGGGGACACTTCTTAGATAAGGAAGACCTCCACCAATTAATATAACTTATAGGGTTATAGTGTGTTTTAATTAAGCATAATTATACTAAATGTGTTTTAATATATGATTATGATGTATTAAAACTTGGTCCATCATTTTTTGGAGAGGTTTAAAGTTAAATGATTAATTCTAAACCTTGTGTGTTATTATTTAGGATTTAGATATATTACTACATCATCTGGTGGCCTACATTTTTTTAGTATTATTTTCACTTATGTTAAAAATATTATTGTTTTCGGTGAATGGATAGATACAATAGAAATATATAGTTATAAAATATTCCATACAATGAATAACACTATCATTTAATCAATCTCACAATACCTTAAGAGTTTATAATAGCGATTCAGGACTGAAAAATTCATCTTTCTCAATCATAATTTTAAAAATGATATGAATTAAATATATAAAACTACTCAAAACCCACCAAGGTAATATATAAAATTGATGGAATGAGATGAAATGAAGTAAGTATATTTACTCAAACTCAAGACTTGAAAGATAAATCTATCATGTTTTGTGTGGAAGGTACCACTTAACTCTCAAGGTATGAGTCTTGAAACATATTAACATGGGAAGTATTATAAATATATACATATGGTTTAACAAATATATTTATTTATGAAATAATATGTTCTCCCTTATTAACAAAGATATAAAAATTCATAATAAAATATATTTTTATGTAATGATATTCTCAAATTCAATTAAAATTGCGAGGATAAAATTTACATGAGGGGATAATATATCACCCCTATATTTTAGTGTATGAATACTATGACTAATATTTTTTAATATATACACTTCCAAGCATAATAAAATCATGATATACTATATAAATAATATTATTTAAATATGACCATGATAACCTAACCATTGTATTGACATGTATGAATAAAAGTAACCACACTATGAAATATAGGTAGAAAATTTTTCATCATAAAAAATATATTTTATGATTTAATTTAAATAAGTAATGAATTTTTAATGATATGATTGAAATCCCCTAAGGTTGAGAATAATTAATTTTTTAAACATGAATTTCTCTAGAAAAGAAGTTTCACTGTATATATTTTTTTTTAATTTTAATGATAAATTTATATATTTTATAAATTTCATATTATTAAAAGGATTTAATTTTTTGTTTTATTTTAACAAAATTATTTTTCAGCCAATTTTTTGGACTTTTTAGAAATAGTTTATTTTTGGGTAACTAGTGATAAATACTGATTTTACAAAAACATTCACGTTTATGAAAATATCAGGGTATAAAAATAAAATTAATGTTTAGGAATTTTTTTCTAATATAAATAAATATTTAATAATTAATAAAATCCATTTAGAAATATAATACTAATCTTAGAAATCTTTGTTATACATTTTTAAAAATCTGTGTAATTTTTTTACTCAAATGAAAACTATTGTTTGTTCCACTCTTTTAATCATGTATTTCTAAGGATATTTTCATTTTTTTATTTTTCTTAGTGAAGTAAACCTCATTTTTTTAAATAATACAATAAATTCAATAGTAATGAACATTATAAATTATTTTGGTATCAGAGCATTTGGATGTTTGAGAAATCAATTTTCAAAAAATGGGTTTTCATTGTGTTTTGTGAAAATATATTAATATTATTTTCTACCACATATATGAATTTGATTTATTTAATATAATTTTAATATTTATAGTCATTAGAATTAGTTTTATATAATTAGTCCAAGTTTATTTTTATTCATAATGAATAGTAGCTAAGGTGAAACTTTATCACCGGTGTTGAGGGTAAATTGAGTTAGAAGGGTATAAAATAATGGTAAAATGATTAAAAATAATAAGAAACACACTATTTAGTCTAACTGGTTTATTGTATTTTAAATTTACTATTGTAAAATTTAAAACAATGACAATTTTGATACCCTTGAGTCGAGTAATATGAAATATTTTATAATAATGATTCAAGTACCACTAATTAATTATTGAAAAACATTAAAAAAAATATCTCAAAAAATAACTACCCAAATACCATTATAATTTCCTTCCCCAAGTTCTATTTTTCCTAGACTCACAAGAAGACCAAGCTTAGAAGGCTTATAGTGTAAACTAAATGATACTTTCCAACAAATATTTTTAACTCTTAAGTAAGTTCTTCCTTTTTTATTCTTTCTTCTACTACATTCAAACATATTACATAATAAAATCAATTTCTAAAATTTACCAAAATTTTATTATTTTTATGATACAACTCTTTTTCGTCACTTTTTCATCCATTGTGAAAATATATCATTACTCATGTGTATGTACAGACTATCATCACTACAATGTGATATATTTCATTTTCTATAAAAACTATTCATGTCTAGTTTCTTTGATGAATTAAAGGTATATATATATATATGATATATATAAAATAATTTTGTTTCTTGGAAGATAATATATCATCTACCTTCCTACACTCCTATGTGTTGGATAATGATAATGTCGCTTATACAAATGTGTGCACTAGAACCACCAGAAAGTGATGTTATTCAGTTATCATTTTATATTTAAATATATCATCTTAAGGATACATTTTATGAATATATATTATATATATGTTATAAATAATATTATATAAATATTAATAATTATATAAATTCATTCTTTTCCAACCATTTGGTAAAAGAAAACTTTATCATGAATACATAAAGATTACTACCTCCATGAATGATGGGTTTTTTATTTTGTTACCACCATGGATGAAAGATTATAAATTTTTATATAATTAATAATAACTATATTTATTTAATTATTAACATTTTTAGGTGATGTAACCATATAATAACAACTCCGATGTCGGTTAATATACTGAAGTAGTTTTTTTAAAAATTGTATGAAAATCATATTGTGGTCCATAAAATAATGAACTATATAATGTCTGGATGAAAAGGGATTATAAAAGGTGAATAAACATGGAAGATAAATTAAAAATTTTCTTAATTAGGATGTTAATAAATTTAAATTGGGTATTTAACAGGGAATAACACATCCTCAAAGGAAAATAATATTATGGATTTTAATATCAATTTTAAACTTTTGGAACATATTTTATATTATATACCTAATTTATTTTATATGATTTATAGACATACCCATTGACATATTAGGAAATTAATTTATATTTATTTATAGTATTTAATTTTTTAATTCACATGTCTCATTTTAGTGGGGTTTGAATCATAATTCATTACATCCATAATAGGATGCTTAACAATCTCACTATTATTAGAGAGTTTTCATGTTTAGATTTATATTAGAGGAATTATAATCTCTTTCCCCCATTAAAAATAATTATTTTCTTCTCATATAGAAATTTATAGGGTTTAAATTTTTTTCATCTGATTTCTAATATCTATAGAACTCAATGATTGAGATAATATTTTTATGAAGAACAAACATTCCTTCTTATTTTTGGTTGGGAATGTTTTTCATCCATATCTATATTCTTAAAATTGATTTTTTTTAAGTTTCTAAATAACTATACATGATTTTATGTTTTTTTAGTACCAAATTTTATTTACTTTACTACTATTTAAAAGTAATCATTTCCTAGTTTTTAGAAAAGTTCTATTTTTACTTTTTATAAAAGAGTCAACAGAATGTTCATTTTAATATATATGATGCAATCTTTTCCCCCCTCATTTTGACCATTTTTACCTATTTAACTTCCTCTAAAAGTTTACATGATATTAAGAAGAATATATTTTTTCCATTAATCTGTTATTTTTCATTTTTATATTAATATAAATGAATTATTTTCTTAAAAGTTAAAAAGAGTTTCAAAAATGATTTATAGCCTCATACCCATTCATGTGTTCATGTCATATATCACAATACATTAATAATTATTGATTTATTTTCTCCTTTAAGTATATTTGTTTATTATCATTGATATATTTAGTATCATTTATACTACTTTTATATTTTCTTAACATTATAAATTTTCAATATATGATTTTGGTAGGAGGAAGCGTATTATTAATGTTATTTCATTTAATTGTCAAATATTTATGTTCTAGATTTTTTATTCAATAATGAAATTTATTTATTGATATTGAATACTGATTATGTATTATATTTTTGTTTTTATATATTAGGAATGAATTGGATATATGTTAGAAAAGTGTTATTTCTAATTACAGATATCCTCTCAATGCATCAACGAGTCTCATGAAAAAACGAGAAGTGTTATTTCTCATTAGATTTAAGACCATATTATGATAATGTCTTAGAACGTGGCCTTAACGATATATAAAATGTATTTGAATAGGTAATTTATGGTATGATTTATGATGTATTGGCATGATTCATTGACTATAAGATTAGGACATCCATAAAAATGCCTTTTAAAATTAAAATTATACATCTGATTTTAATATTGATAATTTTCATATTTTTTTCTCAATAACATATTTTATTATTGAAATAAATATTTATTGATTATCGCATCTTAGATATTGTCAATTTCTTATCTATTTATTATAGCTTCCACTGTATGATTTCCCTTAATGAGAATCTAATGTCACGCTTAATTATTTTTTTCCTATACATTATTAAGTTGGAACCATAGAATGATTTTCATGGAGGAAAGAATTTTTTTCAGGATATTCTTTTATCATAAAAAATACAAAATTATGGTATGTATCTAGTTTTCCATGACTGATAAACTAATTGATACTTCATGGTAGGATCCCTTGTATTTTTTATTGAAGTAAAAATATAAAAATCAACTCTAGGTAATTATATTTGGAGATGATACATCCTAAATCCAGTAACCTGAATTAGGTAGTTAATTTATTACATTGGTACAATATATGAGATGTTGGGACCACTAGGTCGAATACCCTAAGAGGGGGCGGGGGGTTGAATCAGGGTATGATAGATTAAAAATTTCTCCCATTCGGATCTTGTTTCGTTGTTATAAAAAACTCGATTCCCTCATCCTCCCATGGAAATATACAAATAGATAAGAAATAATGCACATGATATATTTATTTTTACTTGGTTCACCCTTACTGGGCTATGTCTAAGGAGCATACAATGACAATTTTTTGATGTACCAAATTCACTAAGGCTCACTGGAAATAATGAGTACAATGTTTAGGATAGAGTTTCTATGCCCAGGCTAACTACATTCCCAAGGGTCACTCCCTATGCCTCATTCTCCAAATCACTACCGATAGAAAGCATCACCATCTTACTTTTATTTTTCTCACTGCTCTTGGAAAAGAATCAACTCACAGTTTTTGGACGTGTACATCAAACACAATTTATGGACATGTAGGTCCCTTCATTTGCATGAATTAATACATCCCCAACTATAAGTAAATTCCATATTGAAGTTTCTTTTTTCACCCGTAGATGAATTCCACCTTCCTGAGTTCAACTAGGTACTAGAAAATACATTCCAAACTGAATTGAACATTTTACATGATTCCTTGTGGAAATCAAGAACCACCATGTCCACTGCGTATTGTATAGAGGGTTTGGTATATGGGACACCTCCTCCGCATACTACTGCCTCTTCCGTGAACCTCCTTTGTCCATGGACTACCTCTGTGTTTGCAATCATGTACCGCTACCACGTACCGATTTCATGAACCTCCTCTACAAAACTCCTCATGTCTGCAAACTGGTCACTATTCGCGGACTGCCTTCGCTTCCAAATACATGATCTCTCCCTCCATCTACAACTTGCAGAATTCTCCCTCCCATGTACTGGAGATTCCTCCTCCGCATACCGACACAACACCTTCCGCGTACTGGAATTTACTCTAAGTGTACCATATATCCTTTGCAGGTTAAGAATCCCTGGAAGCACCATTAGCACGAACCACATTTTGACATCGCCAAATTCCTGGAGGAAAATATTTTCCCTAATGATGTCCAATCTCCCCAGTAATTGTTGGGAAAAACAATTCACATATTAGAAAAGAAATTTGGCTAATTTGCTGAATCAACATTTACCAAATATTAGATCTAGCCTCCACCGCATACCGATTATCCAGTCACTATGAACTTTTAGCCATCCGTGAACCATTTTTATGCTACCCACATACTACCTTCTCTCTTATGTAGTCAATATCCTCCACCATTAACATGACATCTACATACCGCACCGCCACTCCACCGCAATCTGTTTTCATTTTCAGGAACCGCATCCACGTACCGTTCCACTGTTTTGGGAAAACACCGACCATAATCATTTACGGACAGATGGATTTGTCAAAAAACACAACCACACCCAAAACATATAGAGTGGACACCTTGAGGGATTTACCCTACAAAAGAGATATCAAGTAAGTACTAGTCATAAAACATTCCTTAAAAATAGTTCTTTTGAAAACCAATTAAATAATGTGAAAAGAGACATAAAATATCCATTATAATAAGTTTATTTAAATATAAATATATAAATAAAATAATTTTTAAAAATATGGGCATGATTGGATATTTTTTGTAAGATAAAATATAAAATAGTATTTTTAAAAGAAATTAATTTACCTTGATCTGACTCATCCCAAATGTTCTTTATCTTCTATAATAATGAAAATATTTTATTTATTAATAATTATACTAAACTATTTATAGTATGTTATTAATTTTTATCATGATATAATCAATTAATCAATCGATTATTTTTAAGTTATACATTTGGATGATATTTAGCTTTTATATCCAAAATAGATTTGGTAGGCTCATTATGGTCAAAGAGGTCATTATTCCAACATACAACGAATAAAAATAAATAAATTATTATAATATTGGTAAAAAATTATAATTTTAAAACCAACCATGATATATGATTATTTAATTTAAACCACATTACCGTCATAAAGACAGTTGGTTATATGTTTGCATGATTAATGTTTTAATTTTTCAATGATCATTATAGAAAGAAGTAAGTATTATTTTATCCGTATAGAATTATCATTTTGTAACAAATACCATACTATTTTTTTTAATACACATATAAATATCAACTATGTTATATGGTGATGAAAAACAAATCACATCATTTTTTAGATATGGTAGTGCAGGAATACACATGAATGGCGTTGTTGTTTTTTATTGAATGAAAGGTAAGAAAGTAGATCACATATAATATTTTTTGAATTATAAATTTTTCATTGATATTATATATATATATAAATTAAATCAAATTTTAATTGAAACCATAAGATTAGGTTATGGAAAAATAATTACATCGATTCATAAGGTGGAGTCTACTATACACATGAATGACAGTTTTATTACCAATTTTAATGGTAGAGGAGACAGATATGGGTAATTCCATTAACATAATAACATATAAATATATGGTAGATACTAGTGTTATTATTTCACCATGGTTTAAAAATATTTAAATGAGGTGTAATAAGATATAACAAAAAAAAGATCAATTAAGAAATATAGCCCTTTATTAGAAAACACCTAAAAGTTTACACCAAAAGAATTCATAAGGTGGTTTTATGATCAGTCCAAGGAATCTAGGATGTGGGTAGAGATTTAATGAAGATATTTTTGTATAAATTGTTTGAACAAAAAGTTTTTTAAGAGATATTAAATTTGGAGAGGATGTTACCTTATATAAGTAATGGGATTGGAAATTGTGGAATTAACTAAAATGTAAAATTAATATAAATTATTTTTCATGCTAAAATTTCATCAAAATGATTTATTTAAAATTATGGATGAAAATAGGTTTAAATAATATCATCCAAGAAATTATTTAAAATTTTGTATTATGTTTTCACCCTTATCATTTTTCCCCTGTATTAACCCATTTGATGATTATAGCGATAACATTGTTTTTACACTATAGAGATCAATATTATTCTTATAAAAGTAAAAAATATACCATAAATAGACATAGTTGATATTTTATCACATATCCAAATCACATGGATGAGTATTTTATTTTTAGTAATTTAAAATCATTTAATAAAATATTATTTATTATAAAATTTCATTAGTGTCAATTTTTTAAATATTCATATAATTTGACATTAAAAACATCTTGAAAAAAGTAAAATTATAATTAAAAATTCAAAAAACTAAATTTTGTTTAATTTATTAAAAAAATTATTTGAATAATATAAATCAATCAGATAATACTTGTAGATTTTTTGAATAAATCTAATTGATTTTCCACTCCTTGTACAGGAACTGCATCAATGTTGAATAAACAATTAAGGTAGTCATGTCGTCATAAAAAATTATAAATAAATTATGAGTATGTAAATAAATAATTCTCTTTCATATGAATATTTACAACCAAACATATAAAATTTTTATCCTTATTTAAAAATTTTTGAGATAATAAAACAATGGGAATATCATTTTTACATTTCTTTATATAAAATAACATAAAGTTAAAAATCATGGGAATATTGAGAAAATGGCCACATATTAAATTTTTTTTGATGTTTATGGACTATATAAATTAATAAAATAAATTAATGAAAGTTTTAGGGTGAACATTATTGCATATCATATTATTGTTGACCCTTAATCACCTGATTTACCCTTTATCATTGTAACAAAATTACTAACTTTACAATTCATTAAAAAATGGACATATTTACTAACTATGGAAACCATAATTAAAAATATGAAATCCTTTTTTAATCATTAAAATTATAGAAGTATCATAATTTAATTTAAAATTAAACCAGAAAGGTGATGAAAAATGATATTTGAGACAAATTCTATTTTTTGTATAAAATATAATAATACTAAATTCGTGTATAAAATTCATTCAAAACCCCATAATTAGATTATTTTAAATAAAAAGATACTATAAAAATTAAAAAATAATAATATATACTTTAATTTTTAAATAATAAATAAGAAAATATAATTTTCAATAAAAATATGTATTTTTCACTATTCATTGAAAAATAGTATTTTTAGAAAATTATCTGCTTTTATCCAACGAAAATTTTGACATGAAAAACTAAATAATTTGTTTAATTTTATAAAATTAAAATTTAATAAAAATTAAATTTCTATTTTAAATAAAACCCCGTAATGCCGAAAAATCCAATTTGGTTAGAAATAATGATTTTTCATTTTGATTGAAAAATTAAATAATATTACTATAATGAATATAAATATATAAAATTTAACTTCTTATTATTAACAAAGGTTAAAAATGATTTAACTTGACATTACTTGAGAGTTTTACATTCTTCTCCGCATTTTAAATTTTTATCTTGAAAATTTTATTCACTTAAAAAACAATTGGAGATATCCTTCCCTCATAGAATTTTGAAATTCTCAGTTTACTTCTTCAACCATATAGATTTCTACAGAATGATAACCTGGTGACTTTCCTAGTATTTAAATACATTCACTATATGGTAAAGAATATAAACAATTTATTCCCCAAGAGAAATGATATATTCTAACTAAACTACTTCAGAGATTAAAACATGAGACGAATCCATTATATATTTTCTTAGCATCAAAACATGATATATGTTATGTAACTAGGAAAAATTAGAGGTAATTATATTTAGTAGGAAATTGATCGAACATCCTCTAGGATTTCATGTGGTCTAATGTACTATAGACATATCTTCCCCATTTTACCAAAATGAAATTAACTTTTCCATAAAGAGCCTTCAAGAAAAACACGATCACAAACCTCAAAAGAAAGATATATCACCTATTTATCTATTTTTTTTCTACCTACTATGAGTTTTCCTTATATGTTTTTAAATCAACTTCACCTTAACAACTATATTCTCTTACAACATTTCTCTGGTCAACTTATTTTCCCCAAATTCATTTAGACATGATATATTTCAATACCAATTTATATATATTTCATCAATAGTTTTCATGTGAATAGTTTAGTGAAAACATTATTATAATATAACTCAACTAATGAAAGATGAAGATCCCAACATCCTTGTAAATCCATTAAATAATCATAAATCATGCCTTTAAAGGTCCAAATTGTTTACTCACACTTTCCATTAGATTGGTGATGAAAATGTGTATTGAAATTTAATTTAGTACCCAGTGCCTTTTAAAGACCTTAACAAAAATTTAGAGTAATCATGTGATCAAGATCAGATAAAATAGAGATAAAAAACAATTAAACCTGAAAATCTCCTTGGGATACAATCGAGAATGTTGATCTAAATACACAATATCTCAAATCTGAAGGAAATGTGTAGTTTTATGTATTAGTTCCACAATAATATAAATCTAAGTATTACCATAACATTTCATTCATAATCACACTAAAAATCCACATATACATTTTTCAATTTACACCCAATCTCTAGAAAAGGTTGAAGAACCCCCTTCAGTAATTTTTATTTTTCTTTAACATATTGAAAATTTAAAAATTTCATGGTAGAGTTGGAAATATATATTTTCATCACATCCCACCAGTAATAATCTCAAATGTATCTATATATCATAATACTTCTAGGATGAATGTAAAATAAGGAACTATAACTTCAATTAAAAATTATATCTTAAATTGGGTATCATAAGGAAAATATAATTGTTTTCAAAATAAAATTCCACATTCATTATCAAAAATATATTCCTGAAACCTGAACTTTATAACCAACTATAACTTTTCCTGTAACTTATAGTATTCATTATAAACTCTAGTAATTATTTCAAATTAATTTAATTAAATTGACACCTAAAAAAATAGGAGAAATTCAAAAATGTATAATTTCTGGAAAAACAATTCATCATATCACTAACAAATGGGTCAAGTTCGAAACATAACATAGTCAATGATGCATGATCTTTTTGAATCAATGAATTTGATACTTTATTTTGTATTTTTTGGCATTAATAGATCGTGAACACATTATCCTTGAATAGTTTTAGTCACCATGTCTAACTCATATTTATCTCTTTCTGAGTGAATATATACTTTAAACATTTTTATCCATATATATTTCACACTTTACACTATATAAAGGACACCGAGAAATTATTAAATAGAAACCCAGATCAGCTAATTCAAAATCATGTGTAAGATAATTTAACTCTAGTGGTTTCAGTTGATGTCAAGAATATGAAATTACCTAATAGATATTTATTCGGACCTAACCAGTTACCTTCAAATAACCATAACTGTAGATGAAAAATATACCTTTTCTAGAGGGTTGGTACAGAAATGGAGCATTCACCCATCTTTTTATTTAGTTCCTAAAGGCTATAATTGAATTCGTCATTCAATATTAATTCAAATCCACATTGATTTATCATACTCAGTGGGATAGATGATTGAAAAAACATTTCTATAATCCACTATTATAATCCACCTAATCTAAGAAAATTGGGAATCTTTAAGAGATTTTGAGGTTTTTTCACACTTAAGTAAAATTATTCATAGTGCGGTCAATAGTTATTCAAATAAAAAATCAGAATTAACAAGGAAAAAATATTTTTCTATAAAAATTCACACATGATAAATTTTACACACACCATCATTTATTTTATGGTTTAAAAAACTATCATTAGGTGTCGTTCATGATCCTCATAAATTTTAAACTATACTAATATATAATCAATAAAAACAACCAAATATTGTATAAATAATCCAAAAATATATATTCAAAAGATCCATAAATATTGTTGGTGCATTAGATAACACTAAGTGTCTAACTACAAACTCTTAATTTCCATATCTAGTGTAAAATTCTATATTAATAATCTATTCCTCATTTATATTCAATTGATGGTACCCTAGCATGAGATAAATCTTTAAAAACTACAAAGCTCTCTAATGATGAATAAAAAATAATTAATATGAGGAAATATGAACATATTCTTAAGATGATGTTTTCAAAGTTATATAATCAATGTAAAACCTCATGGAACCTTATTTATTCTTAATAAAGGAGCACTGCATGGTGAAGTTCTAGGATGAATGCAACATTTATCTATCAACTCCTATATTTTTTGTTCAATTATAAAAGTATTAATTGATCCATTCGATAAGGATTTTTTAAAATTGGATTTTCATTAGTTACTAAGTCAATAGTAAACTCAACCTCTTGATCTAGATTTACACTTGGGAAATCATTAGGAAATACATCAAAATATTCATTCACCAATATAAAATATCTTATCTAAAAAATTTATTCTTTTCAATAACAAGTTCAATATAACTATCATTACCATTTCTAGGAAATTTATTTTTTTCTTGGTATGATATAAAATGTATGAAATCATTAGAAAAAACATTCTTAACTCTAAAATATATTTTATCATGATAAACATAATGTAAATAAATACCCAAAATAATATTAAACTATACTATGGTAATTTCAACAAGATTTTTGGGAAATATCATTCAACAAATAACAATATGAACATTCATATGAATCCTGGCCACATTAATATTTCCACATAGAGTTTTCACTTAAATATTTATATGAAATTAATTAGGTGACAATCCTAATTTAGTTTCCATTTTATTAGAAATGAAATAATGTAAAGACACAGATTCAAAGATGGGGTTTGGAATAATTTTAATAAACAAGTAATATAGCTATCACAAAAGCATTTGACTGCCCAACATCAACCATAATGGTATAAAAATAAATTTCCACACCCTTGTTTTTATAATCAATATGATTTCTACCCAACGTGATTATATTCATACACATATTATAATAATTTAAAAAGTCATTTCAATTAAAAAATATCATCACTGGATTTGAATTATTTTTCTAATCACTAATAAGATCAACTTCTTTGAAAAAAGACATATTCTCATACTTACCACCACAAAATCATTTCCTAGATATTCTATGAAAAACATTGGGGTTATTTTTAACACGATTATCAGAAGATGGGATAGTTAATCTTTTACCTTCAAATTTATTTAATGGATGATTACCAATTACTTCCCAACGAGACCATTTCTTATCATTATTTTAATAAAATACCATATCAACAGAAAACCTAATCTCTACCTTTTTAGCATGTCAACCAAGTTTCTTATAACTATTTAAAGTAATGGGAATCCAATTACATTTGATATTTTATCTTTAATCCAAAGTAAAGATGATTAGTTTTACTATAATTTTCTAAGATAAAATTTAGTGTCTACCTTGCCCAAAATTTTATGTTTTCTTCCACCAAAAACAATAAATATTCATCCATTTTTTTGAATTCCATGAGTTTATCTTCCACCCTAATTAGAACAACCTGAAGAAAATATTTCCCAAAGATATAACTTTTAAATTTATCCCATTACAAGGAATAACTATGTTATCTTCCATTAATGTTATTAACCATTAACCACCACTAGTCAACTTTACATTCAAAATTATAAATGACAAGAGTTAACTATTGATGACCTAAGAAACCCAAGAATTTTAAATACATTTTCAAAATCATTAAAATCATTTTGGACACTATTCTTATAATTTGACATTAAAACAATAAATATAAATGTATATTGAAATATAATCCTTTAACAAACCCAAATTTTAAAATAATTGCCTAAATATCATTTTAATCTATAAATCAATCACATAATATTATTTTTAGGGTTTTTAAAACCATTTTATTAATATTTTCAATACTTGCAAAAATAGTGTGGCAATGTTGCGTATTTAGTTAATTTAATTATTAAATCAGTAAAATTAAAAAATAAGTTGTAATGATGAAAAAAAATTATATTTAAAATTAATATTTATAATTGAACATATCTTTTGTTTTTCTCTATGTCATAAATTGGAGAGAATAAAACAAATATAATATAATTTTTTACTTTTTCCTTATATGAAATAAAAAATCCCAGGAAAATGGATATATTATGTATTTGGATATTTATGGACATTATATTCTCATAAAATAATATTAAGGAAAGTGTTAGGTTTATTTCTAGTCCATATCATAATATTTTTTACATTTAATTACCCGATTTATCATTTTACAGTGTAAAAAAATTATTGATGCAACAATTCATAATGTCCAAAAATAAAAGGGAACTATTTAAAACATCATTAAAACCTAATTCAGAATATAATTTTTTTTTCAAGATTCAAGAAACAAAATTATGAAAAATTAATTGATAATTAAATAAGAAAAAAGTGAAGAAAAACATTTTTTAGGAAAAAGTCCATATTCTAGTATGGAATGTTTTTACATTAAATTCAAGTATAAAATTAATTCAAAAAATATTACTAGATTATTTAAAATAAAAAGAAGCTAATAAATTTATAAATTTGTCCTAATATAATTCTAATTCTTATGTAATAAAAAATGAAATAAAATTTCTAGTAAAAATAATTTTTCTAATATTCATTGAGAAATAAATATTTTTAAGGCAATTTTAAAAAATCAAACATATCATAATTTTAAAATTATGAACTAAAAAATAAATTTCATTATTTAAAATTAAATTATTATAAATTTGAAATACTAATTTTAATTGAAACCATATAATGCCTGAGAATCTGAATCAATTTGAATTATTGTTTTTTACTTTTGACATAAAAATTATGTAATAATCTAATAATAAATATATCTATATAAAATCTCACTAAGTAATATTAAAAATATATGGAAATGATTTATCTTTACATAACCTGAATGTTACATTGTATAATAGAGGATAATTTTTTAATCATTCTTAGGAGATATGATATATAGATGTTTCTCATATTATAATTGAAAACATGAAATGTCACATAAAATTAATTTGAGTAGGTTTTTTATTCATTAATATCTCTTAAATCAACAAAATTTAACATTAGGTGACCTAGGGATAAGAAAAAATGGGTAATATTTGAGGTTTAATCAGGTATAATGTATGAAAGATTCTGCCATTGAATTATAAATTTATGAATAATATCATAGATACAAAAAATAATCAAATATTCTATATTACTAACATCATAGAAGAAAAATATACACATGGATAATATAGAAATATAAAGAATAAAATGTATATAAGTAATTGGTTTCCTAATAATGGAATGCATAATGTGAGACATCATTAAATTGCCATCAAGGTTTCTAGCTAAGAAATCATGCATAAATTGGTAATGTATATGCTTTATAAATAAACAAGTTTTACTCACGAGACTTACCAATGCATAAACGAGCCATTATAGACCCCACCTGTCACTAAAATAGTTGAATTGATTAACCATATGAAATTAATGAATAAAAATACAATGATTGATCAACATTAAATTGTTGGGGTTGAATCCTAGTTGTATAAGTGACCCAATAATCTATAGTCAAATATTATAATCAAATTATTAAATCCATGCATTTAAGGGGATACAAAATGGTTTATGGATTTGGCCACATTTTGGTCAACCACGATGGAACGAGGGACCTTAAATGGTGTCATTAGCATCATAGTTGGAAAGAAAGGAAATATCATCTGTTTATAGATTTTTTAGGGGGTCATTGGAGGAGTTGATATCAGCCAGGAGTAGTGACGGAGACCTCGGTGTAGAAATAAGGGGTTGGTCGTCGACATTGGTAGTAGTATGTCAGAGTCATGGTGGCTATGCGATTGAGGAATAAAGTATCAAAAATAAATTGGAGAACATGGTATCATTGGAAGAGGTCCATGACAACGACATCAAGATCAACACATCCCACTATCAAATTAGGTAGAAGGAGAGCCAAATATCCATAATTATAGGGCGAGATTGGGGTAAAGGGATTAAGGAAACCACAAGTACATCTATCTAGATTGGAAAAGAAGATGGTACCTCATTCTCCATTGGTACTAGGAATCAAGAAATAATCATGTCGATATGATTTCTATTTAAATATATGTGGTGGTGGATTATAAGCATCAATTAAAAAAATTCAGTAATTGGGGATGGTTGTGTTTATGAATTTATCCACCATCCCTTGATTCATGTAATTAATCATTGTACATCTAGGCCCAAGGGTAATGTAAATGGATTATTTTCTAAAAAAAGAATAGGTTTTATCCATATATTATTTAAAATATATGAAACCCTCTCGGCTCAAAAGGAAGTAATGAAGGCATACTCAACCTGTCGTAATAACCAATAGACACCTGTATTAGAATAATAAACATATGAGACGTCAATACATTCCCTAATAAATAAATAGAAAAAAATAATGACTAACTATAATTATAATTAAGGTGGATGGGATCATTTGATTATAACCGCATTGAATTATGAAAAACATTATAGGATGTTGACCTAAATGAAAACACCGCATTTATGATAATCTGAAAAAACACTATGAAAAATAACAAGAAATCCCCATTTTGAAAAGTTTGAAAACATAATAATTTTTTATTTTAAAAAAATATATATAGATTGATAAATCATTTTAAAATAAATTCTTATAAAAATAAATTATTACTAAGAATAAATAGTTTATAAAATAAATATGATTTTAAAAACATTCTTTGAGAAGACATAAAAAACAAAACTTCCTTCGTAAAACAGAAAACATTAAAATCCCCCTAAAATTTCATAATTAATTTCCAAATCAAAAGAATACCTTTTTAAAATATATGATATTTAATTTTTTTATCATGATCATAAATAATTAAAAATAGTTTTGAAACCCATTTTAAAACATAGAATGAAATCATTATAAATAAAAATTCTTATAATGAAGAAAGGAAATATTATAGATTTGGAAACATATTAATTGAATGATCTGGAAGAGTGAAAATGAAATGGGAAGTTAAATTTTGTGAATATAAATATAAAAATTATATAACATTTAAAATAGGTTTTATATACACCATAAAAAATGAAATAATCAGTGAATGTAAAATATGTCTCAAAGAATGAAAATTTAGATGAGAACCCTTACCTTATACTCCTGAATTTCAAGAATGTTCCTTAACATACTCTATAATAAAAATAACCATCTCAATAAATTATTCTAGAACCATATTTAAATATATTAGATTTAATATTATTCAATTATTATCATTATAAATACATATATTAGTAGTCTATAGTTTGTTTTCATTATCAGATGTTTATAATTTTGATTATTTCATAAGTGTTTCATAATAGTGATGTCAGACCCAATTATTTTGAAAAAATCCTTTAATTCCCATATTATTCACAAAATTGGAATCTTTGTGTAATAATTATTTATTTGGTCCCATTTTCATTATTTGTATATCATGTATATGGTTTTTGAAAATGCAATTCATGAGTAGGTTATTTTAGGTAATTTACTAATATTAACTGGTTATATTATAATGATCATTAATAATTGATTTATCCTTCAGAAATATTATTCATGGTATATGTAACCCTTTAATATAAAAAATATATATATTCATTAATTTTTTAATAATTAACCATTTATGTATGTTATAAAAAATTAGGCAGATCGCTATGTACAGGCGATAGTCTCCACATACACAGAAATATTGTTTGATGTTTTCCATGAACGAGTGGAATGTATAAAATAAATTATATTTAAAGAATATTATAAATTTAAAAATATTATATTTATTCATTAAATATAATTTTTATAACTATCCATGTATGTCATTTAAGATTAATAATTATCATCGCTTTGTGAAGGTGACAATCCACATGAACGCACCGATGATGTTCACAATTTTAGTAAGATGTTGGAAGGGTAGATAATGGGTATACATTTAAAATAATAAAATTAAATTTTAATAATAATGATAATTTTATATATTATAAAGGGTAAGATATATATTTTTAGAAGAGAGATAAATATGAAATAATTTTAAGAAGTGACTAGTGATCACCCTGAGAATATTAACCCTCTCTAAGAGGACATATTGAAAATGGAGGATTTATGGATTTTACATGGGACTGGTGATAAAAAAAATTGTGAGGAAATCTAGGCTAACTAAAAAGTTACTAACAAAAATAATAAGTGTATAACACTTAAAAATAGTTACTAGCAAAAATAATATTTAAGAATAAAAATATTATTAAATGGTTTTACTAAATAAATATAATATTTAAAATGTATAATTTTACTTATTAAATACATATTTACTTTTTTATTTTTTTGATAAATATTTAATTCATTATTGATTCCAAAGGATGAGATAATAATCATGATATTTGTTAGAACAACATTTTGTACTATTCACCAATAAATATTTTTTAGAAAAATTCCAATCATTCCTCTTGCAATATTATTATTATTATTATAAATATTAAAATAAAGTTAAAATTTTCATATTCCAATTCCAATATTTTTGTATTAAATTTTTAACTAGAAACCTAAAATATCAAGACAAAATATATTTAATAAGAAAACTAATTTTTTTAAATTTTAAATTTTCTTCTTCTTATTTCATATAAATTCGAAAAGAATTATTTTTTAGCAATATCATGATACATTTAGGTTAATAGATTACAAATTCATATATTATAAAAATCCAATTTTAGGAAAAATATATTTATAATCATAAAATGATCATATTGGATATTTATCATTATTAATTGGATTTCATCAATGAGTTATTATTAATAATCGAAATTATTTTTCATTTGAAACATATTTAATAATCCATTTACCTTTTTTCAAACACTCTGTTTCAGTAGCAACCTTAGAATTATTATATATTTATTAATAAAATACGTTGTGGTTTATTTTGGTTTGGTGTTATGTGTCAACCAAGCTATTCAAAATTTTATTTATTTAATGCAGAATTAAATATTGAAATTTCATGTTAATACATTCTATTTTCTATAAATAAATATAATCTGGTTAATTTTAATTTTTTCTTTATTAAATGAATTTATTTTTACATATGTAAAATTCCAATTGTACATTTTTTTATGATAAGTAATTTAAAAATTATTTTCAAAAAGTATTAAATCTTATAATTAAATATTTCTAAAACAATGTATAAAACATTATATGACTAATGACGAGTCTCCAAAAGAACACTTTAATAGTCAAGAGACATTTTTAACAAATGAAAATTTTAACATATGACATTAATAATTATGTGATTTATTTCCATTCTATAAGTATACTTTCATAATTTGGATATTTTTAGATTAATTTCCAACTATGATTCATATCAATTCTAGATAATAAATAATTATGATTAATTTTTCATTCTAGAAACATAAAAATTAACTTATAATAGATCATAATATGAACAAAAAAATGATTCACCATTCATCTTATCATTTTCTAGCTACTAAATGAAAAATCGTTAAACAAGAAAAGATAATATTCAATATAAATAAACCCTCATTCAAAGAAGTGATATATTGATCTGTAAATGTTGAATAATAAAAAAATTGTTCAATATTATTAAATCCATAACAAAATTAAATATATAACACTTCAAAACATTCTTCAATAAATTTGAAATTTGTAGTTATAATGATTATATAAAAATCCATTATAGGTATAAAAACTATCTTAATAACTATGGAAAATATATGTATCTTATGTAAGACCTCTCAATACATTCTCCATGCATTGAGATTCCCACATGATTTCTTGATTAACAAATCCTTCTTAAAAATGTATGGGGATGATTGAATATTCTTAACAGATATAAAATATTACATATGGATGAAATTAAAAAAAATCCACTTTTGAGGCTATAAGAAATGTATTTCCTATCACATCCTTAGGAACGTCAACATAATCTACATAATCTAATCATTTCTATTAGGATATTCTATGTTAGGATACCTTTAATATTGAGGAATTTGTTAAAATAATTCCCCATATCCTTATATTTTAAGAAATAGATATTAGAAAAGAAATTTTTTCCATTTAATTAATGTTCTAGAAAGACCTTTTCACCACACTTAAAAAAAACTATTACTCCTATTAAGAATATACTTGGGTGTATCCATATACAATTATAAATTATTTAAAATTTCCCTCTAAATTTATTCCCCTTTGCAACATTTTTCAGTATATAGATATCAACCAATGTATTTTTCTATTTTCTTTCATTTGGAAATATAAGACATGGATAATTCCTTCTCCGAATTGAGAAAACATAATACTATTTCTTCACATATTGAAAATTATTTAGTGAGTGAAACATTAAAAGGATTAAACATAGCTTATAAATGTAACACAGAATCTTTATTTTCAGGTAATTTACATAGTATGAATTATTTTATGATAGTTTTTAATGTTATCCTCATACATAGAAACATTTTATTCTTATTTTTTTCTAAAATTTAAAAACTAAATTTCTTAATAAACATTTCCCTCATGAGGAAATATATTTATAATAAATATATACATTAATGTATTTCAATTCATACCCTCTATATTATCTAACTCTATAATGTTTTGGATCGATTATACTATTGATATACATTTTCCCTTGAATAATACCTTGTTAGAATAACCTACTCCTTTTCGTAATTCCTTAAAACTAAAAATATTATTTCAAGGAATTCAATATATTATTGATCTACCAATAGATTAGAAGTTACATTAAATGATGGAGGCTTTTTCTATATGATGTTATCCAAATATCAATGAATCATGATGTGATGTAATAAGTTACTCTATATTTAAAAGTATTATTAGGTATAAATTAACCCTATATATATATATATAATTTGATAAATTATTACTCCTGTCTTATGAAATATTTAGCAATGAAATCCCAATATGGTTGATGGTGTTGATATATTTTCTCTTCTTTCTACTTGTATACATCACTAAATAATGGAATATAATAAATTAGTTCATTAATTTCACCATGAATGTTAAATAAAATTATATAATTCTAAATCTAGAACAAATACATAACATTAATTTAAAAATTATCCAACATCTATCCATAGAATCATATTCTTAATGTCTTTTTGAATATCATAAAAGTCATAAAATTTTTAAATTGGTCAAGATGGTTTATAATGATTGTGTGAATTATATAATGAATATCCCCTAGGAGTGCCAAACCTGGTTTATAGTTAGGAATCTTTCTAATAAACCAATTGAAGATTGATTTAATACCCAACCATCATTTTTTGTGGTTATTACCCCAAAGTTGTATCTGCAAAATAGCTTGTATTCACTTATTTTTATCTAGATAGGAATTAAATTTATAGAATACCACACAATATCTAAATTACCAAATTTTTTGGAATTTTTCATATACTTAACTTATCCATACATTCTATCATATGATTATATTCTATAATCTATGTTTTTTTCAAATTTAGTTCCCTATGATTCTATAATACTTTCTTTGAAACCAAATATACCATCCTGAATCTAATAAACTAGTGATAGTGGTTATATTATTACATTTATTCAACAAATAAGGTATTGTATCATAGAAGAACACACAATTTATATGGATTAAAACACTATATACTGACATGATTATCAAATTACATTTGAAAAAAATGAAATATTATTTT
Source organism: Viscum album (assembly GCA_963277665.1). NCBI lineage: Eukaryota > Viridiplantae > Streptophyta > Magnoliopsida > Santalales > Viscaceae > Viscum > Viscum album. The sequence goes on along the minus strand of OY728156.1, from coordinate 1,421,653,615 downwards.
AAATTAGATTGACATATTTATTATTTATTATATAATATCCCTAAAACAAAGCAATGATTACTTCTAGGAACCCTCAAGTTAAAAAAAATAAATAAATAGGGAAGATGTTATTTTTAGAAAGGGATAATATACAATGAAATATATTATTGAATTACCAGGGCATGAATAATATGGACGATATAGAAAACTATCAAATGAGTCATATATCTAATATCATAAAAGATAAATATATGCATGGATAATATAATATAATAAATAAATATAAGGATAGAAATAATTAGTTTCATAGTGATATAATACATAATTCCAGCCTCCCTAATCTTACAATTAAGGCATTATATCAAGACATCATAAAAAAATATTTTTGGAATATGCTAAATATCCAGACTAGTTTGCCTTATAATATCCATTGATGCATTAAGGGGTTATAGTGGATCCCATCCATCTCTTAAAAAGTCTAATTATTTACAAAAATTTATTAAATGAATAATAATACGATTCATAATTATCTTTCCATAGTAATGAAAAATTATTAAGAATAAAATAATAAACATAGGGGATTTCAATACATTCCCTAGTCAATAAATAGAATAACAAGATCATAATACCTTAAAAGAAATAGTTTATGGATAATTATTATATATATACAAATACGGGTTATATTCTTTAATTTATATTGACAAAAATGAAAAACAAGATTATATTGTTATCTGAAAAATGAATTTTCAAAAAAGAGGTAATATCCCATATTTAAATTCCTGTAAAATACATAAATACATTTTATATTAAAAAAATTATTTGATTATTTTTATTTTATTTAAAAAATAATATTTTCAAATCTACAAAAATATTTTCTGGAAATAAAATTTTAAAAATAGATATTCATTGGAAGACATTATTTGAGAAGATATAAAAATTTTGATGGCTTCCTTATAAAAATTATATCATTTAAAATCAACTTTAAAATAATGAATCCCATAAAAATTTATTATAAAAAATATATAATAATATTTTCATTTCTTTTTAAAATCCTGAGAAATTAAAATCAATTGGGAAATAATTTTAAAAAAATGAATGAAAATTTCATAAAGAATAATTCTCAAAATGGTGAAAGAAACTCTTAGGACTTTGGTGAATTTTAAATAGAATAAAATTGAAAGAGTGAAAATAAAACAAGGTATTAAATACCATGAATAATAATTGAATCATAAAATAGTATGTTAAATATTAATTATATATTCCAAAAAAAAATTAAGACAGCTATTGAAAATTTTTTATCTCTCAAAAAAGGAAAATTGAGATGGGATCCCTCACCTTTGTCTCTATAATTTCACAAAAAATCCATAAAATACTATATAATAGACATAATGATTTAATAAATTATTCTTGAACCATAATAATATATATTACCTATTATATTCTGTATTTATATACAGTATCTACACAAATATTATTTAGCTATAGTTTTTTCCATTATCAGATGTTAATAGTTTTGATGGTTTCTGAGGTGTTTCATAATGAAGATGTTTGAACCTACAATTTTAAAAAAAATCATTACTAGATTTTGAAATATATATTAATCTGATTATTTTAATTACTTATGAATTAACGTTTTCATTCCACATAATTCATTGGTTTGGTTTGGGAAAATGGAATCTATACCAAGAATTTTTTGGTGAAATTTAATGATATAAATTGGTTAATTTATAATAGCCATTAATTCATGTTTTATATTTAAATAATTTTATTCATTACATATATAAATCCATAATATTATATATATTAATAAAATAGTCTTTTAGAACCAACCATGTAATGAGATGATAAAAAACAAGAGGACTCGGTTCATTGAGGTAGTAGTCTGAATGTAAACATAGATTCCATTTCCATTTTTCATAGAATTAGTGGAAGGAATAAAATATTATATGTTAAGAATGTTAAAAATTTTATAATCAGCATATTGTTTCTCTAAATACCCTTTTATAACAATCCATTTAGGGTAGTTTTCAAAAAAGAAATATGTCGCATTATTGAGGTAGTAGTATGTAGGTACATAAGAACAATGTTCTCATTTCAATAATGAAGTGGGAAGGATAGATAATCTTTTCTAATTTATCATAATTAATTTTAAATATTTTATTCATACCAATTTTATTCTATTATAAAGTGAATAATAGATTTGGATGAGAAATACAATGAAAAAAATATAAAATATAATGAAAAGATTCTTTTATTGGCATATGATTTTTAAAATAGTTATTCTTATTATTCCTATTTTATATCATTAAATATTATATTATGTTTAGAAATTTTTATAATATATTTATTTTCATACCTTTAAAATTCACTATGAAAAAAATATAAATTTAGTAAAAATAAATTTCTAATCAAAAAATGATCTTATTAGTTTTTCAGCTTACTAATTTAATTGCATCAATGCATCACTATTAAAAGTGGACTTTATTTTTCAATTTTTATTTATTTAGAAATGTGGTTTAAATTATTTCTAATTTTCATTTCAAACACTAATTTACACTGATAACATTTATCTTAATAAAATTTGTCATGTTTCATTTTGGATAAATGTTATATTTGAAATGAGCTATTCAAAATTTTATTTATTAAAACAAGAATTACATAGTGAAATATCAATGTGTTACACAAAAAAATCATTACTCACTAGTGAGTAAATATGGTTAGGGGGTCATTATAATATTTAAAAAAACCTTTATTTTTTCTATCTAATATAAGACAAGAATAAATCTCTATTACCAATATTATTCTATGGAATTCAAAAATCACGATTGTCTTTGATGGATTTGGAAATATAGCACAACATGTGATTATAATAACTAAGAAAGATAATTTTTGAATCTAAAATTAACACTTTTTAAAATAGAAAAATAATTTATCTTTCGTAATAGACTACAACACAATGTTGAAATATTCTTCAGATCAAAGATCCACCATGGAGAAGTATTAATCACCATAAATGTGATCAAATTAGTTATCAATATAGGAAAATGGATAAGTTTATTTCTATCATATTGTTGTGTTCACAATAATAAATGAGAATATATATTTATACAAACATATTATTAAAAGTGGACCTGTTCACCCCTTGATGAAACACATGGGAATATAAAACCTCTACCCAAATTATCTTATAGTTGCTTCTTCAACTCCTACAATTCAACAAGGGGTATTATATAAGTACTCTTTGATATATAAATTACCCAATTCATTAGTTAAATTGAAAAAATAACATCAAAATTTTAGGGAATATTATAAATTACATTGGGAAATAAAATAAAATATTATCAAATAGTTTTCATTCAGTGTTTTGTTTCCCCTAACCATTTATGCCAATTATCCCTCATTTTGTGCATCAGGAACAATATAAAATAATTAGTTGGAAAAAGGAGTTTGTAAGCATAATTGCATCAAAACATGATTACAAGATTATTTGGGTAATGAAATAGTATTTCCTTATCTTGAAATTGATATGGGAATATATATAAGGACAAAATCCATTCCCAAAATGACATCAAATATTATCTACGAAAGAATAATTAATTTTTAATGAAATATATTCACACATTATGTAATGGGAGAATAGTTATATACATGGGATGAAATCATTATATTATAAATAAATTTCACTAATAACATAATATCCTCCCATTTAGGTGATAAATATATAATCCTGGGAAACGGTTATACTGTGAAGGATAGGAAAGATGCAGAATAAAACAAAAAAAAATTCATTTTTGTAGTGGATAATAAGTGTACCATTAATTACATTGATTTCATGATTCACTGTAGAAGTAGTGATTTCACATGTTCTTAATTTTTTATTATCAATTTCTCTCATTATAAAATATATTGGTTTAGTGATTTTCACATTTCAAAAATCCATTTGTTATTGCGTCATGTTCCATAATATACACCATAAGAGGGGGTGAATTAAGTTGATTTTAAATTTATTCTTATCGTATTTTTATGTAGATTTTTTTCTCATGTTCAAAAAAGACACTCTAAATATTCTATAATGATTACACAAAAACATAAACACGTTTAGTTAAATAAAAAATATTGGATATAAGAATTTTACTTTTTTCACCTTCAAATTGATATATATATATATATATTGACCACATATAAATGTTGTACTCATTTTCCAAGTAATCTCCACTTCATTATTTTGTGACTATAACATTTAGAGAAAGCTCATTGATTATCCATGGTCTATGACCACTTCTTCTCTTGCAATATCTACCCCAGGAGTGTAAAAAATATTATAGTGTTGACCGATTTAAAGACATAAGAATAATGGTAATTGAAACAAAAACAAAAAATAATGGGTGCTCTTCATGATAGTATATTATTTCCTTCCTGATCCTTATAACTATTAACAAAAACTCATAAATTAAATATATTCATTAAGCCCAACATTATTTTTTCCTCTCCCCTTTAAAAACAATTTATAAGATTATATATATATATATTCAATTATTTTAATAATACTTCTACTTATTATTATTCATTCAATGTCTCTCTAGTTTAAGTCAAGATATTTAATTTATAAATTCAAATTAAATAATTTAAAATCCCTGAACGTATTATAATTAAAATTTCTATCTTGAATCATCATTATGAAAATATTCACCATTAAACACCATTTTTTTATTGAGGTTAATTTCATAATGGTCAAATAGTAACATGATTCAATTGAGAAATTTTGTATTTATTTTCAAAATTTTCGTAGTACTATAAATATTTTATCATTCATAGTTTTTGTCATAATCCATAGTTATTTGATTAATTATTCTATATTGACTCTAACACATTATGACGCCTCCTCAAATAGTAATGTATATGAATTTTATATATCTCCTATATGCCAGTGAAATGACCCCTACAAATTTCCTCTATCAAAGAAATTTTACCTACCTATGGGTTCAATAACCCTTATTTATCATTTTGGTTAACCTTACATATCATGTGGAATGTTATACACTTCAAAAAATTTCTATCTATAAACCCTTACATATTTTCTTTGTTTTCATTACATATATGACCCTGTAAATATTTTCCAAAATTTGTCCTCCTTATCTCTTGAATCATAAATATCATGTTGATGACCATTAATTATAGTATTTATCAAATTATAACATTTAAATATTGAGTCCTAGTTACTTTAATGTATATATGTAGTGTTCCATGATTTTTTCAAATTCTTACAACGTCACTCATAGCCTGATCATTTTCCTAACACTCTGATTATAAATAATACTAGAACTTATCTAAGGTTTATTTAGTATTTTCAAAAACATCTTAAAAAAAATTAAAAACATAGAAAACATAAAAAAATTTACATTTTCATATACTAATTGACAACTTTTTAGTTATAAAATTCTATAAAATATAACTATTCAACAATATCCAATCCTCTAATTATTCATATTATAAATAAACACATGATTCATAGATCCATATTCATATACACCATGAACCATCTAGAACTACCCCCAAACAACCAAAAAAATTAATGAATAAATTCAAGAATTATAATTATCAACAAATATAACATTACACCCTTTGGTATCAATATTATCCCTATTTCAATATATTTTTCAATCCCCTACTATCTATTCCTCCACATTTAATCTTTTCTTTTATGATATCACTACATTTGAATCTCCCCTACATATATTCTACCCCATTAGCAATATAATTAAAAGGGTATCTAATTTTATTGATTTACCACATAAAAGATGTATTGAAACATCCATTATTCCAAAAACAAAGTAATGTTCTATTAAAAAGTCTTTATGTCAATGTTACTCAAAGATCATTTTAGGAAACAAGATAAAAAGTTAATTGTTATAATATGGCTGATATTTTTTGTTAAAATGTTTTTACCTATAATTTACTATGAATTATGTCTCCCCCAAACTTCTTACACCAACCATATGATATGAAAACCTAAAAAATAAACAACATCCAAGTAAATAATCTTTAAAAATGGGTAGAGGGGTAATCAACCCTAATTAATTTATGGAAATTTTCTAAATTATAATGTTCATATTATTATCTCAAAAACAAGTGAAATTAGTTATTTGATAAAAATATATGATACAAAATCCTATTATCTTAAGTACTCTAATTTTATAATACATTAGTTTACCTTATCTTATAAAAATTATTTGTAAAAAATAATTCTCTAGAATTTTTTAGGTGTTTGGATTATTGTATATGTTAAATTTTCCAATTGAAAAAGTTTTAATAAATTTCATATAGAAGGTTTTACTAATGGATAATTTTTCTAGTTTTTTACATGATCATGGATATAAAATCCACGTAAAAGGGTTTTTTCCACATAATTATTTGTGATTATCACATATGATTAAGACATTTCATATAAGAGAATCCAGTGAGGTTTTTGTAAAGGTCATTTCCCATGGAAGAAAGATATAAACATATTATGTCCATGTAATAGGATCACTTGAGGACACAATATTTTCATCATTTCTTGTAAGAAGGCGGTGGTTTTCTCTGGACCTCATAAAGTATCATCTATTTGCATGCAAAAATCCCATCATTCATAGTAAAAAGGTATAAATCATCACATTATTAGGTTTTTAGTGAATGATTAATCAAATTTTTTTATTATTATATTTCCTAAATCCATGGACTATGTACAGACCATCTAATAACTACTTTAGAACAATAAATGAATTACGGGATGAATTACAATTCTTTAAATTCTACTATGCCAGAAATGCTATCACAATATGTTGTATCTATGAAATGTGTACACATAACCCATACAAGTAAGGATTTATATGGTGAATATAAACCATGTGATGGATCATGTGAAATCAATCCACATGAGGTGACATGTAGTGAATAGTTACAATGTAAGGGAGTTAATTAAAGTAGGAGTGCGTGAGGTAAATCATGTAAGGAAATACATGGAGTAATCATGTGGAGAAATTCATGTGGTGACCTCATGTGGTTAAAATTAAGCCATGTATGGTGAACAATATTTTTTGAATGAGTTTTAAATGAAAAAAAATCTTATTTATAAAGGAAGATTTTATCTATCAAATGAAATAAGATCTTAATTACACACTCACTTAGGAATATTCCAATTTAGAGACGATACAGATCATATAAATATTCTTCTAAATGAGTATTGTGTTCACTTAATTTTAGAGAGTTTTGAGTTATCATGTGTGTATAATTTTAAAATAGGATGGACGATGAGTCTTCTATGAACATTATAATAATAGTGAAATTAATGTATTTAGGTACATTAGGGTATCTACATGTTATTATCCTATAACTATCAAGGTTATGGAGAACCATGTAAAATTGTTGTCTCTTGTATTATTATATATATATATATATATTTGTGAGAACAACATATAATGTAGTTTTGTTTAATAATGAAATAAGATCAAATGGTTAATTGTTTTAATCTATCAAACCCTAATTCCCCCCTTATCAATTTATTTAACTATATGGGGGAAAATAGTCTCAGATAAAGCTTAATGTGATTTAATATCTCCCATTGGAGGCTATGAAAATAGTCAATCCCGATTGGATTATAATCATGAAGGAAAACATTTTAAACTATGAATAAATAAGAATCATTACTACATAAGATCTTTAGGTAAAAATGTTCTATGATTCACATGAATGTAATTATAAAACTTTTAACAAGGGTAAGACCTTGAGATACATGTTTTGGTATCGAATTATGATTCAGTTTTCTAAATAGAGTTCCTTGGATGTCATGATTTCAATGACTCTATGTTGTGACCCTTTTTCACACTGTTATTAGATAATACATGGATTCTTATTCTTTAATTCCACGCTTTTTTAATATATCCATGTATTTATTGGTTACTCCTATTTATTTAATAAAAAAACATCAATACCATGTTTTTAAGTCATAGAAAATTGTTTTTTGGTAAATGAAAACAATATATATGGTTTTATAAAAATGTTTTTTCATATATAATGATTTTTGAAAACAGTTTTCATTTAAATGTAAAACTCAAAACTACATGGTCAAATACATTTTATGGATTCGTAGTGGAATCCAATAAGTGTTTACTCACAACCTTCAATTTCCTTTGATAGTATTTAGACATGGATTATAGGACTCTGGTAAATAGAATAGTGTTGTATAGCATGGATGGTCCTCCTACTCAACATCATCACTGGGAGAGGGGGGTTTGGGATGGTGGTGATCGATGGTCACATGAACATAGACATATGGCTCTTGGTTTATTTTTTTTATTTTAGACCATGGGTCTTTTTACTTGTTATGTCTCATGTTTTTTTATCTAGAATTCTATATTGTAATCTATTTTTGAAATTGAATTATTATATATATATATATCATTTAGATGTGAGACATGTATTCCTGATTTATAGGGAATAGTAATTCTTATTATTTACTATATTTATTCTTATATTTTTGTTTCTATACCATGGTGATCAGGAAGATGCTTCCGGACCTCTGGTGGGCAAATTTTGGTGATGTGTCAAGAAATATGGGTTGTTTTTTAAATTTTTTAATGGTATCTTTTATATTTTATGTAATAGGGATTAATTATACTTATATAAAAAATAATTTGATTTTGATTCTATAAGAATCAATGATTTAGGGGGATCCCTTTCCAAAAAAATATACATAAATGTGATGTCGGGTAAGTCCTTATATTAAATGCTGATAAATTGATAAATATCTACGTATTAGATTCAAAATTATAAGAATATAAATTAAAAGTTTTATAGAATTAGTTTTAGAACCTAATAATTTTTCCTAATTAATTTATTAATGAATTTTTTGATCAGGTGGGCAAGGATATGGAGGATATACATGGTCTAAGAGAAACCCTCTATAACATGAAAATTTTCAAGCACATATAGAGAATATTTTCACCCTAGTTAAAACTAAAAGTCATTATACATGAGTATAACTTTGTGAAAGAGATTTCATTAGATAGTTTCATTGTAATGCTTCCATATATGAGATCAAAAATGACCATAATGAGTTTTTGGATTGGGGTATGTTTGTGTTGGGGGAATTCAAGGCCATGAAGAATTTAACAATGGAGGAGGGTGAGGAGAAAGAAGAGGTAAATAAATTCATCTCTTTTATATCATAAAATATAATCACTCATGTGATTTAAACATGGAATGGTTGGGAAACTTATATAAATGAATTTTTAGAAATTTCAAGATAATTATGAGGATGTTGAAATGAGCATAAAGAAATATTCAGTTAATTAGAAAAGAAAAAGAGGTACAAAAAACTTATCTAATATTAATAATATATTTTCACCTAAAAAAATTTAGTGAAATAAAGTGAGGTGTAAATATTGAATATTTCAAAGACCAGAGTGAAAATACAATGGTAGCTATTGTGGAAAATTTCTTAACAAGGGACGAGAGTGATGGTGGTTATAGATAAGTTGAAGGAAGGGATTATCAACAAATTAAATGAGAAGATTCACTTGAAGACATATATGGTTGGGGATCTAAATTCAATAAACCTATAATTACTCAAAATTTTAAAAGAATTCTTTGATCAATACATACAAGAAACACATCATTGACCTGTAGTGATAAAAAAATATTTTTATTTAAATATGATTGTTATAACCTAGTTGTTGAATTAGTGGGTATGAATAGAAATAACTAAATTATGAAATATAAATATATAAATTTCCTTATCAGTTAAAAAATATTTTTTAACTGTTTTTAGATAATAAATCAATTTTATTATATTCGTTTTATGCTTCTAATATACGTTTTCCTTAAAAATGAAATTTATTGATTTTTATGAGCGAATGTTACAATTAATTTCCACCAATTTTATAAATTTTATTTAATATGAAGGATACCGTTTTTGAATTCATAACAACAAAATTATATTACTATGAAAATATAAAATTTTCTACAAAGATTGTTTTTTGTGAATATTGAAAAATATCAATTTTATAAAATTTTCATTTTTTCATTAAATAAATAATATAAAAGAATCATTATGTTTTTATTTTTTATATTATTGTAATATATGTAATATTTTATTTTATATAATCAAATTAATTACAAAATAATCATCAAATACTTTAATTCTATATAAGTTCATTTTAGGATTAAAAACACAAACATCAAAAAAACCCTTTCACATTACATTTTATAAATTTATATTAAAATTGATTTATTTATAATTATAGGAAATTAATTTAATAGAATTGATTCTATATTTGAAATTATGATTTTTCATTTTGGTAAAAATGCCCCGTTAAATTTTTTCTGTTATGAATAGTAACTGTGGTAAATATTTGTCTCCTTGGTAATGGTAAATCATTTATATATAGTGAAAAATAATTTTATAAGGCTCTGAAAATATCTCTAAAACAAAACTTATTTATATTATATGAGTTTAGTTCAACCACTACCATATAATATTTTATAATGTGATAAATTGGTCCTATTTATCTTTTATAACGACGATAATATTATTTTATATAAATAATACAAAAATGTCACCCTCTTTGTTTTAATATCCACAACATTCTTTCAGAGGAAAAAATGATATTAATGGTTATAAACTGTTATTTTGAAGATGAATAAATTTTTTATTATGTTTATTTTCTAGTGATGACATAATTACCTTAAATTCTTACACAATGCCGACATAGTACTTTTAAAAACATTATAAAAAATAATTTTAATGATTTTAAAAAACTAAAAAATTATATTGCATGGATGAATTATTATTTTATGTTATTTTTTTGATAAATCTATCAATTTTTTGATGTGTTATAATTCTATATTATAATTCAATTTCTATTATTAGGTTTTTAAATTACAACTATGTGAATAGTTCCAAAAATAACTCTAATGGAATATTATGTTAAATAATGTTTTATTAAATGATTTAAAATTCATAAAAATACTATATTACCAGAATTTAGTGGGATATAGTGTTCAATTTCAAACATTTTCCATGTTTGTGTATCTTTTCTTTTTTGTAGCTTTCCTTACCCCTAAAGAGTAAAAAACAATGATTTCATAATAATCATCTAAAGGGTTAACAATGGTTAAAACTAAGAGATAATAGTTATAACTTCACCTTTACTTTTCTAAATTTTATTTGATGAAGTTATTTTGACAAATACATAACATATATTTATAAAAATATCTATTTTATATCACTTATACATGAACATTAATTTATATTACTATAACAAAAATTCTCATTATTTCACATTATTTAATAACACATTACAAAGGGTTAAACGTAATACAACCCAAAATATTGATAAGTGATGTTTCTTTCTGAATTAGGTACATTACATAACAATTTATAACAGGAAAAGAATCACATTTATTTAAAACTTCATTAACATTCTAGCACTTCAAACATCCTGGGATAACCTAGGGATATACATTAGAATGGAGTGAGAAATAAAGCCTATTAAAGTAATAAACATAGAATAAGGTGATATATGTTAGAAAATAGATATATTAATAGGGAATAAAAAATCCATGAATCTTAAACATGGAAAAATGAGACATGATATAACATGATAATCATAACATGGGAATAATGGGAATAACTTAAAACATTGCATCATTAACATAGCACAATACTAACTTCTAATAAATCAAGATGAAAAAATTCTCATAAAGTAAACTGGATTACTCCCCATCCCAACATTATGTCTCATAAGATTGAACATTATCCAATGCATTATAGGTATATATAATTCTGGGTGCACCCGTCATATTCATTTTGTTCTCAGGTTTATGTGTGCCATATAGATTAGAAAATATGGATTCATTCAATATAATATTCTATTCCATGATCAAGGAAAGTGTAATACATACATGTGGTCACAATTCATAAATTTATATGTGTATAATAGTGAAAATCCTTGATAGAAAATGTGTATGTTATTCACCACACTAATATTTTGGAATATAAAATCACAGTGAAACTTCAAGAGAATAACAACATCACATAAAAATTAATATAATGGGTTGATGATAGGGAAATTTGGGTTTCATCAATTGGACATAAGTTTTACAGTAAGAGGGAACTGGAATAAAATATCCCATCATAGAGAAAGGAAGATAAAATACACAATGTAAAGATGATTCTTGAATAAAGTAGAGAAAGGAAATGATCCCTTACATGAGTGTGTGACATCAAATGTTTTTTAGGGGCTTCATGATATTTTGGTAGAGCCTTGAGAAAACTATAGAGAGTTTCGATAAGGTTATTAATGTTCTATAGGGATTTGAGTGAGGGAAATGGGATCTTGGGTGGGTTTATATAAGAAAAGAGTGAGATTTCATTATTTTTTTGGTTTTGGACTCTACATAATAAAATAAACAAAAACACAAACTATACAATGGTTTATTACCATGGTTTCTTCCATATTTAAGTTATTATCATTATTTTATATATCCAAGTATAACACCCCAAGATTTTACTAGAAAAAGCTTCAATTTATTTTAACCTTTGTATTATTTTTCATTTCATATAACACTGAAAATAGTTTATTTTTTATGAAATCACTATGGTTTACTTTCATTATAAAAAACAAAAAATAAATTTTACAATATGAACAACATAAATTTTTTCTTTCTCCACATAGAACACTGAGGTTATCTTGTGTTACAAGCATTAATGACATTCCTTGATGGCTTGTATAACACGGATGACTGTGTTTTACCAATCAGTAATATATATTAAAAATATTATTAGTTAATATAATATAATATAACTCATCATTCAAATTTGTTGTTATGAACAAAATTAAATATTTTATGAAAATATATGGTTTATAGAAATATAATATGAACTCACAGGATATCAATTATTTATAAATGAATATAAAACCTGATTTATTATAAAAGAAAATATTAATATTTTTATGGTCACAACAATATTTTCTCTAAATAAACTAAAATAATTGCAATTAGTTAGTGATATTAAATTAATAAATATGTTATATATTAAATACTTTTTTTATTCAACCAATTAATTGGATATATATAATATGAGTACAGACCAAATTTTATACATAAAAATGTATATTTTTTATATGGGTAGTTTTAACACATTTTAATGGAGATCCAACTTTAAATACAATTTTTGGAAATTTTATAGATATAATATTTCAAAATAATTTTTATCATTCTATGAGAAACAAGAAGAAATTGGTTTGGATATTTTTTTATTTTTCTATAAGGATTCAAATTTTAATGAATAGTTAAAAATATTAGATTTTAATTCAAATCTTCATTTAGATCTAATTTAGTTATAAAGTTAATAATATTTAAATTTTGTTTAAAATGGTAATTATATTATATTTTTATAAATTAATCCAATTTGGGTTATTTAAACTAGTTTCACAATTAAATTGGATGTAAATACTTAACAAACTTTTGATTATTATTACTTTTGAAACCCACATTGGTGACCTGACTATAGGATTAATTATTAATTAATTTCTTGAACATATGTGATTAAAATTTCTAAAAATGGATTACATATTTGGATTAATAATAATTTATAATTTCAAATATAGTTAACTATAATTTTTTTAAAAATATTAGGTAATGTAATTCTTGTTAATTACATCAATTAAGGTGGAACCCTTACAAGGCCCGTAGGCGTAAGTATTACATGGACCGTAGGCCTTAGAGGAATTCATTGCCCGTAGGCTTCATACATTACATAAAACCCAGACAAACTACTTACAACTTCTACTCCCCAGTATCTTCATCGTGAAATCAGCTCTCCACCTTCGCATAGTTGTTTGGCTAGGTATTCCCAAGTATGCAGAGGCTTATCCTGATTGATGGTGCTATACCCTCTCATTCTTGCAATCTGTTTAGCTTCTGCTATGGTGAAAGCTCATTTCTCATTCCTCCTTGTAGATCTCGTTCCTTGTAGGTTGTCGGGTTTGCATCAGCACTTAAGGTGGCCCCAAGACCTTGAGGTGGCCCAAAGGCCTTACTTACCCAAAGGCCTGGGTGGCTTGAAGGCCTTACAGGACTCAGGGACCAAATTGGTGGCCTGAAGGCCCAAACGAGGGAATATTCCCAGCTACTACAGTGTCAAATAGTACCTACTACAATTCCCGCTACAGTACCTGCTACATTACTACACAGTTCCCACTACAGTACCTACTATAGTACTACACAGTTCCTGCAACAGTGTCTGCTACAATACTGCTACAGTACTGCTACAGTTCTTCTACAATACCCCAGAAATTCTGTCTCCACCTGGATTTGAACCCTGGTCCCTTGGATGCACTTACAGAGTCCTTACCGACCGGGATAAGTCTCATATGCACATCAATTAAGGTAATATTAAGTTTAACTATGGATTATACCTTAAATTTAAGATCCAAAATGACTTATACACTTTTCCAAAATATATTAGGTGGCTATATTTATATCCAATCATCTATTTTCTCAGATTTTGTTTATTATTGAATCGAATTTCTACATGAAAAAATTGGGTGGAATTCTCTCTTGAAATATTTACAAGAGTCCTACTCCTCCTTCCCAATATAAGGCCACCACTTATCCCTGTTATTCAAAACCCTCATACCACTTATGTTTAGAAGATAAATTCTCAATACCATTCCCAACATTCCCCCTTTTCTCTATGATGCCTCTATTTTGGAAGAAAGTCATCCAAGGAATCCTTTTGGAAGAAACCACACAGAGTTACTCGATTTAGATATAACACCTTCTCTCACGCTCATTTATTTTATTTTATTCTCCACCCCTCCACTCTATTTATTACTTGATTTTATGAAAAAAAATTATCCTCAATATAATAGTATTTTTTTTGGCTATGTTTTTGAACTACACTTACACACACCTCCATCTGATTGGTAATGAATATATTGTTTATGTGTACGTTGAACTCTCCCCTCCCAAAATGATGGCTGTTAAATTTTACATACTACCTATCATAGTGGAACTTATCATGAACACTATATTTATATATATTATATATTAAATTTATTATGTCTTTATTCTTTTGTATTCCTTTAATGAAAAATATCTTTTTACTTTCCATTTTGTGTAAATATGATAATTTAAATTGAGGAACTGTGGACTATCGCCCCTCGAAGCGATGCCATTCATTCATACAATAAATGAAATTTATTAAGGATGGGTTTAGTGACATTATATGATATATATAATATTATAAAGATAATTTAATTTTATTATATAAATATATACATATTTTCAATTTTCTTTCTTTCGTTCAATGCAAAAATAATAAAAACAGAAACATCATTCATGTATACGTATGACTTACCGTATCTATGAATATTGTGTTCCATTTTGTTCCTGTATATTAAAGAGTACTATAATTGAAATATAATATATAAAAATTATATTTAATCATGTATTACATTATATAATAATGAGACAATAATAATTAATAATGATATAACAAATTAAGACAAAGGCAAAGAACAAAGTGTATAATAGCCGAAGTGTAACCATAACTTAGGATGGTTAAAAATTAGGTAATATAATGTCGTAATCAAACCATATATGGAATTAGATATAAAAATATGTTTACATAGAAGATTTATAATTTTTTATTAACAATAGATTTGGTTTGAATGAGTATGATGATATTTAAGACACAGGGTAATGATATTTCATCTCATGTTTTCTTTCTATAAGATTCAGGCTCTGTTTATCACTCTTTCCTTTTGTGTGGAATATGTAATTCCCATGATTTTATTCTATGTTTATTAAAATAACAAATATGGTAATTTAAATATCCATTATATTATATTTCTTTCATGGGGATTAAGTATGAAAATTTAACGAATTGGTGAAATAGTTTTGTCTCAATTTTCCAACATTAAAACTCGTGTTTTGGTATGCAACTTAATTCACATTCGAGGTGTATATAATTTTATTTTACATGTAATACCATGAATTTACTTCTTTTCTTGATATTTTAAGTTTCATTTAATTGTCATTTCTTACACAGAGAGTATGATCCCATGTTACCTTGTTATAAGAGTTTACAGAAACAATATCATCTATTTTAGTGATTTTTTATGTTTATACTTATTTTAATGAAAAATGATGAACCATCTCTCAAGAAAAAACATGAATTTTCTTCTCATATAGTTATTAATTATTTATTCATATATTTTTACCATTTATTCCACTCTTTGGTACTTAATATAGTTAGGAAGGGGTTTCTAAGAAATTCCAACTTTACCCTCTCTTTGGTCATAAATTTATGTTCCATAAAAAATGTTATCTAAAAAGGTATTTTAGAACATTTTACTATTAAACATTAATTTATAAAATAAATTTTACCTATTTTGGATTTTACCATTGTTTTCAAAAACAATCTTCTTGTCTCTATCTAAACGAGGCATTTTTCTAACTGTTACCGTGAAAAAAGATTATTATTTTGATATCATATGACATGTATGGATTTATCCATCGTCAATACTTTAAATGTTTCTTTTCATGATTAAAGGTTATTTTTTAAAACAATGTTTTCAAATGATATTTTCATGGAAAATGGTTTTCAAAACGTTTTCAATCTTTTTTGAATCATTTTTAAGGAAAATGGGTTTCAACGGGTTTTCAACCATATTTTATATGTTGTCAAGGGAAAATGGTTTTCAACATGTTTTGAAGGTCCTTTTATAAATTTTCAAGGAAAATGAGTTTCAAAATGTTTTAAATATTATTTTTTTTCATGGAAAATGGTTTTCAAAAAAAAAAATAAGCATTATTTATAAGTTCCAATGTATTTCAAAGGAAATGGTTTTCAAAACGATTCCTCAAATTATTTATAAGTTTTCAAAGTGTTTTCAATGGAAAATTTATTGAATCTTATTTTATATTTTTTAAACATTAATGTATTTCAAAATGATTTCAATTCTTATTTATATGTTTTCAAGGAATTTTAAAAGAAAATTATTAATCTAATTTTTTATGTATTAAAATTTTTTTTCAAGGAAAAATGGATATTTTCCTCAAGATTCATTTGTGGACGATATTTAAAAATTATTTTCCATTTTAGAATACATATATTGATGTTAATCATTCACTTATATGAAATGATAAATTTTTCCATTCATATACTTTCTATAAATTAGTTATTCTTAATGTCATGGTCTTTATGAAACTCATTTCTATTTCACAAGTTATATGTTAATGAAATTCATTTCTTTTTCATGGGTTATATGATTATGAAATACATTTTTATTCAATGTGTTATATGATTATAAAAACCATATCTCTTTCATGGTATACGTGTTTATGAAATCCATTCTTTTTTCATATTTTATGCTTTTGATAAAAATGACTTTGAAACCTATCTTTTTTCATAGGTTCTGATTTGATTATATTTTTATGATACCCATTTAATATCATGGGTTATGATATTTTTTTTTATGATCTTGTGGAATATGTATGTATCATTAGACTATGATAAGTGTGAGACCTATATATTCTTCCAATGCATTGGGTAATGATTTTTATCTCATGATGAAGACTAATATGTTTTTTGGAATGAACCTTGACAACTAAAATTGCTATGGGAATGAACCATGACTAACAAAATGGTATGAGGAGTGAACTCGTGATAATATGATGGCCATGGGAGTGATACATGACAACCATGACATTATGGGGAGTGATCTCATACTACCAAGATGGTCTCGATAGCGATTCCACAACTACTATGGAAATCATATTATATGCTTACATGTCTTCCATAATGTTTTATTCCAATGTTATGCTTTCATGATTTATGTTATTTATTTCTTTATGATTCATGTCTTATGAACTTCCAATATTTATTATGATCTATAATATTTAGGGTATGATCTTAAATTGTTATGATCAATTTCCATACCCTTTTGTTTATGTTATGTTTACACATTTCCTTTATTTAACTTACTCATCTTCTAAGATCACCCCATTCTTATGTTTCTTTTCCCTAGGTTATGAATAAAGGTTTTAGGTAGAGGTAGTAATGGTGGAGATATTTATGGGATATTTTGACGATATTACACCAGGATAGAATATTTTGTTTCCATGTTCTAATGACACTAAACAATTACATTCCACATGCATGTATTTTTTGTAAGGTAATGGGTACTCATATAAAATGAATTAATATACATGTGTGTCAAGACTTGGTTTCAAAATTTGTTATCAATGGTAAGGTTTAGTCATTCTTTGGGAACTAGGATGAGAAAACATTAGTGACATCACTAGTTATATTTCCAGGGATACGTCTTTGGATGTCTCTATAGATAATTATAAGTATGAGTCAGTGTTTCAAAAAAAATCAAAGAATTTTTGTAAAGGATATACTGAGTGGTTTCCTATAAATACATCCTTTTATATATAATACAAGTGGATGTGGATATATTATGGATGTTCCTAGGGGTAAAAACATCAACAAGATTTTTCTGGCCAAGTTTGGGGTAATCTGGTACACAACAACGGGCCTTGCTACACACCTAACACGACACTCCTGTTAGATATGCTTTGGGAATTCAAAACCTCTTCATGAACCATCATGATGTATTTAGATAAATCGTGTCTTTGTATAAACAAGTATTAACATAGGGTGTCATAGATTCGAAAAGGTTCTATGGTTCTGGCATCATATTAGTAATTCTTTTCATGATAATGTGGTTTTCTGCTATCATAAGTACCTCTCACACTATACACATGGTTTTAGTAAATGTAGAGAACTATAATAAACTATATTATCATTGAACGTGAATGAAGATTTGCAGATGTGAAGTCAGGTGGGATGATCACTGGATTGTAATATGTTGTGATCATGCCTAATCAGTTTTCACAGAACATGATTAACAATGTGGGCCTTGACTAACTCTTCGACTCACTGAGGAAGAGAAAGAAGGTGTTTTTTGAGAGTTTTGGTAATGGGGAAAATGAAGTAATGAATATTGGGTTTCCTTTATGTCATGAATGAGGAAAGAATCACCTAAGAGAATTTCTTAGAAGGATAATAAGATGTTTTGACTATGTAAAAGTAAACACAAAATAGGTGAGTATAGGGGAATAACAAATAGTTCAGTTAATAGAATGGATGATAATATTAGCCTCCAGAAGGAATCATTGAAGGTTATGTGTATTATGTGTAGAATAAATAGTCATTATGTAACTCAATGTCCCAAAATGAATTCTCCAAAAGAGGATCAATAAGGTGAAATGAGTAATGGTTATAATAATGATGATGAATAGACTATAGATGAAATGTGAAAGGAAATATGTATTGTGTAATAGGATAAGGTATCCTTATTAATTGAATAAGGAATAATTGGAATAATAAAATATTTTATGTACTTCTAATCAAGAAGTATGTTACATGAAAATTGAAATATATAAGGATTTTTTTTATGTTTTTGCTACAGATTTATAAGAACATGTTGAATCATTTGGTTATAATAGAAAAGTGATATAATGAAAAGGTGATTTCTAAGGGAAAAAATAATTATAGGAATGATAACCCTTAATATATTACTTATTTTATGACAGTGTTGTTTGGATAAAGATATCTGGGATATGAATAAGTAAATTGTATGGCACTCATTACATTCGATCTACTTAATGACTTGTTGATAAGTATTTTTTTTCATCATGGATGGAGTTTAAAACTTCTTGGATCTATGGAATATATCTAATAATCTATGGAATAATTAATATATCATGTTTTCTAGATGTATTTGTGGTAATTCGGATTGTTACCATCTTCCAAGAGAATTTACCCCAAGGGTATTAAGATTTTTGGAATGTAACATCAAAAATATTCTCTATGATATATGGATGATCAATGATAAGAGGATTTCATGACTCTATTTAAAATGTTTTTGATTTTAATATTTGAGAAGGTTCATGAGGATAACCATTCATGAAAATTATATGTTAAACATCAAAGTAAGTATTGATGTTCTGAGTTTGTATTGAAAAAAAATGTTAAAAGGCTACTTAGTGATTAACCTTATTTCAAATATGTCCATATTATTTATTTTTGAAATTATATTAGTATGGTTATAGAAAAGGAAATCATGTATGTTGAGTTACAACCAATAAAGTCCATAAAGGGAACAGGTAATGAATCCATCACTGAAGGATGAAAAGGGTCTCCTACCTTCCATTTTCCTACGTGATGTCCTGGTTAATTTTTAATTATTTTTTATAACAAATTTTTTTTGATGAAATAATAGTGTTACTTTTTTATATTTAGAGAATAATTTATTAACCTTATTGATTTTTTAGAAAATTTATAAAAATATAGTTATACATTTCATTCTTTTCTGTTCATTAATGTAACACCCCAAGTAAGTAATAAATAATAGATATTTTTATCTATGTCTATTAATGAATTAGATAGTGTTTTATAGGCTCAAAATGAGAATAAATCCAATCTTAAGCATGAAATACAGTAATATTTTTAAAAGATTGTTTTACTCCCTTTTGATAGCAAACCATTTTTAAATCCATCTTTTGACAATTTTATAAGCTCTATTTGTCGAAATAAACTTATTCTTTATGATTGGGACATTGAAATTTACTTTGAGGAAATTTTTGGTATTTATCCGATAAAGTTCATTTTTTTAATGAATAGTGAAAAATGTTGTATTTTAATTCAAAACCACTTTTTAATCTAATTTATTTATATGATTAGATTATATTTTGCATTGGTTTTAAAGTTAAATTAGAATATATTTTTACCATTTAATCCAATAGTGGTCGTTGGAATTAATTTCACTTTGAAATTGGACTTAAACTAGTGTCAATCTTTTGATACTTATTGTTTCATAAAAACATGCTATTTTCTCTGACAGCGGGAATTAATTATTAAATTAATTAATGTAACTTATATGTTTTGAATTTTGTAAAATAGACATCATTTTTGAATTCGGAATATCAAATATAGCTTAGGGTGAAGTTTTGGTATTTTTCTGAAAAACTTCTATTTTTGATGAAAAGTGAAACCACTAAGTTGTACTTAAAAAACTGATTTCTCGTTTAAATGAAAATTTAACACCTCTGTGTTTTGAATTTCAAAAATCCAACATACATGGTTTTCATTAAGAAGTAAAATGTGGTTCAATGGGATTAAAATAATTTTTTGGTGAATAGTAACTTTTCAGTTTGTAATCGCGATTATAGGTGATTAGTGTAATTTAAGGTAAGAATAATGTTTTAATAATATGAAATGAACTTGACACATGTCCTACCCTTATTGTATGTGTCATGGACGACCAAGACAATCCATGGGTCAACTTGGGGACCCCATGGAGCCACTTTGGAAGGAAAATGACATTAATATCTTTTTATTTAATGTAAAAGTACAAATGACACAAACATGAGTTGATTTACTAAACCAATTTTTAAATTGGGTTATACAAGTAATATTTTTTACTATAAATATTAATTAGAAAGATAAAAATATTTCCTACATCATAGTATTTTTTTATAATTTTTAGACATTAAATAAATTAAAATATTAATGACACCATGATGATGCAGCGATGACCTCATTATTTAACGATTTAAATAAAATGAAAATGTAATGTAAAATATAAGACCTAAACTTGTCAAAAACCTATTTCATGGGTGTATTTAGAACCCTTATCAACTTATCCTCGAATTATATCAATGTGGGGCCTTTTAAATCTGAAACTCATTTGAAAATAAAGTAACATTTTGTAACTTTCCAAGAGTGCCCCTCCTCTCCTCTTACAAAAGGCCCCCACCTCTACCACCTTACCCACACTTCCAAAGCCATTTGTTCGGTCAAACCCTGCCCATGTTTTCTCTCCACAACCCTCTATAAATCCTTGGAGCCTCACTTTGGGAAGAAGTCTTCCAAAGGAAGCCTTTGAGCTCAAATCAAAAAGAGTTACCCGTTTTAAAGGTAGTGTTTTCTCTTGTGTTCTTATGACTTATTTTGCTTCTCCAACCCTCTAAACTCTTTTTATTCCTTTCTTTTGTAACAAAATCAGTATCTTCAATATACTAGGATGTTGTTATAAGAAGGATTCAAGATACACTTATAGACACCTACATCTAATGGTTAAAGAAAATATTGTTTCTGTGGATGGAGAATTTCTGCCTCACGAAACAATGATTGTTAAACACTCATATAACACCTTCAAAGGTGGCCATTAAGATGTCACTATATTTATATATTATATATAATATGTTTATGTTTTACTTAAGCTTCTGTATTTTTTTTTATGACATACCTTTATGGTTTCCATTATAGGTAAACGCGATTTCTTCATTTTAGGAAGTACGGACTACCGCCCCCTCAAAGAGATTTGATTCGTTAATACCATATGTGGTATGTATAAAGGATATATTTAATGATATTATATATGATACAATACTGGAATTATAATACTATTATGTATCATTAGGTTTTAATTCCATTAAATATGAAATAGAAATAGAAGTAGCGTTCATGCATACGTACGGCTTACCGTCTCTATGAATGGTGCATTTCATTTCTTACCTCTAAATGTTATGTAATATTATAAAGGCATGTATATACTGGATATATATGATATATATGATATCTAAAATTTTAATATAATTCTGGATATAATGGATATTCTACCACATGAACAACTTGTAATTATAAAGAGTTTATTTTGGACTCAAGTACCAATGATCGACAAAACGACCATTATTAACTTAAATAATTACATAGGGTTCATAACATGGTAATAAATGATATAAAAGGAATAATGAACTTTAAAAATGTTCTTAAGCATGTAGAAATTAACTCAAGTTTATTATTCAGGACATTAAAGAACGATCGAGTCAAGTCGGACCCGAGGTATGGGAATTCGTCTCAATCTCCTTTCATTGAGGCATATTTTTGTTTTATACACAACCTTCTTTTATATGGTGTATAAACCCCTCTGAATTTTAAGTTTATCCAAAAGGAATATTTTTATACGAAGCGTTTTACTAAATGACAAAAGGGAATGTTTTTGTCGTATGTATGCGGCGACAACGACTTCTCCGCCGCTGTGACCATTATTTGAGTATCGGCTTCCTCTACAAGATATACCTTTTTTTAAATGAAAAATAAATACCATGTTTTACTTTTATTTTATTTTGGCATTGGAAATGGTTTTCATAATGTTTCTATTATATCAGTGTGTTGTATTGATATCTTGTGATTGAAATGTGGAAATGTTATGTTTCCTTTATGTATGTTTTATGTGATACAATTATGTTATGGTTCTTGGGAATTATAATGAAGATGGGTGGTTCTGTGATAAACTAAGGGCGGGTGAGCCCGATATAGCTCTCCAATGCATTGTGTAATGCGAAGGGGTTAAATGTTGAGGTTTCTCCGAATAGATTTAGGGAATATACTGTGATGGGTATTCCTAACGTAACCAAGAGGGTTACTCCCTACGTAAGAATGTTATGAATGCCTCAAGTTACCTTTATGTCTTATGATTTATATGAATTACTCATGATTTGATGAGGTATGTTTAAGTGCTTATGTTTTATGAGTAGATTATGATTTCATTGATTCTTATGTATACATGTACTCAAGTTTCCTTTCCATATTTTTATATCCCTTACTGAGATTTTTATTCTCATCCCAAGTTATTGAAATGTTTTTCACAGGTCAAGGGAAGGGTACATGATGTGACGATGTTGTCAAGGAAGTGTCAAGAAAGAATCAATGTTTTATTTTAAATATGTTTCTGTTGATGGGAAAAAAATTAATACTATCTTTTATTGTAACCACTTTTTTTAAATGTGGTATGTAATGCATGTTTTATGATCTAATTCTCTAAAACTCTAAACCTAAAAAGATCCTCAAGGTGTATTCTTGAAATATCTCAAGATTAAGTAATATTTATGGCTGGGGCCTTACAGTTGGT
This sequence comes from Viscum album, assembly GCA_963277665.1. Classification (NCBI taxonomy): domain Eukaryota; kingdom Viridiplantae; phylum Streptophyta; class Magnoliopsida; order Santalales; family Viscaceae; genus Viscum; species Viscum album. The sequence continues at coordinate 1,421,629,601 of OY728156.1, read as the reverse complement.
ATCAGAGGTCGGTTTAGATAACTTTAGGAGTTAGAACTCTATTAAATGATTATCCGAAAATATTTTTTTTATGGTCAAATCGAAAATGATATAGCATTTGAAGATTACCATGTTGCCTCATCTAAGACATGTTTGTTCAGAATGGTTTTCCGCAGAGGAAACAGGGAAGCAGTGCTAGGAAGGCATACAGAAGGAAATAACCTTATGAATCAGCATCCTAAGAAGGTGAAAATGGAGTTTTCTGATGATCAAGTGTTCTATAACAACTAGCAGGAAAGGAGACCGAGGTGGCAGGAGAAAGGAAAGAATTCTTCAAAAATGTCTGACGGTAATAAAAATATGTTTCTAGTTTATGATGAATGTGGTAAAAGGCATGCTGGGGAATGTCTTCTAAATTCTGGAAAGTGCTACCGATATGGTAAGATGGGACATAAGGCTCGTGATTTCACTAAAATAGATTAAGGTGATGGTAAGTCCAAATTTGATTTACAGTTAGTGAAATGTTTTAAGTGAAATGAGATGGGTCACTATTCAAATGAGTGTCTGACAACGAGCTTGAGTGATGGGAAGCAGTTAGACTACAAGAAGAAAGGGGTGGTGAAATCCTTTGCAACTACTTCAGCAGATGTCGGGCCGTCAATTGAAGTTGTATCTGATACTTTTTTTGTTTTTTCAGATTATGTTAGTGTATTTTTTGATTCAGGAATTCTTTCATCTCTAAAACCTTTACTAGTAAAATGGGAATAGAATCTCAAGAAATGACTCCTGAACTTGTGGTAAAAACACCTGGGGGAAATTTTGAGGCAAAAAGAATTTATAAGAATCTTCCTATCCTTATCCGTGGAAAGAACCTACTTGAAAAACTAATTGTTCTACCTCTAGTAGAGTTTGATGTTATCCTCGGTATGGATTGGCTCTCTGTTTACCATGCTAAGATTGACTGTAGAGCTAAAGAAGTTTCTTTTCAGAAAGACTTTGAGTTAGTGTACAAGAATGAACCCTTACTGTTGATAGCATATCAAGAGGCAGAGAAACTTGTAAAAGATGGAAATGAATGTTACTTTGCACACATTGTTGAAAATAAGGGAACTGTTCAGATTAATGATGTTCCAGTGGTAAATGAGTATCCTGAGGTTTTTCCTGATGAGTTGCCTGGAATAATACCAGATCGGGAAGTTGAGTTTATTGTTGACTTAGTTCCTAATGATAAGAAAATTTCAAAACCCCCTTATCGAATGTCTCAAATTGAACTTTTAGAGTTGAAGGAGCAATTGCATGATTTATTAGAGAAAGGTTTAATTCTACCTAGCACATCACTATGGGGTGCTCCTGTTTTATTTGTTAAAAAGAAAGATGGTTCAATGAGACTTTGCATTGATTATAGAGCCTTGAATAACATCACTGTTAAGAACAAATATCATTTACCTCATATCGATGATTTGTTTGATCAGCCTTAGGGAGCTCGGTATTTTTCAAAGATTGACCTGAGATCGGGGTACCATCAGCTAAAGGTAAATGAAGCAGATGTTCCAAAGACCACATTTTGAACAAGATATGGCTATTATGAATTTGAAGTAATGCCTTTTGGGATAACCAATGCACCTGCTGTATTTATGGACTTAATGAATAGAATTTTCCATGAGTTCTTTGATAAGTTTGTGGTTGTTTTCATTAATGATATTTTGGTGTTTACTAAAATTAAAGATGAACATGAAAGAAATTTAAGGGTTATTTTGAAAACCTTAAAAGAAAATAAATTTTACGGGAAATTCAGCAAGTGTGAGTTTTGGTTGCAAAAAATTTCTTTCCTTGGTCGTATTGTTTCTAAAGATGGAATAACTGTGGATCCTGCAAAAACAAGAGTTGTTGAAGAATGGCCAAGACCCACAAATGTAACCGAGATCCATAGTTTTCTTGGTTTGGAAGGTTACTATCGAAGGTTTGTTGAAATATTTTCATGGTTATCTAGTCCAATGACTAAGCTAACTCAGAATAGTGTTAAGTTTATCTGGACAAAAGAATGTAATGATTGTTTTCAGGAGTTGAAAAGAATATTGGTGAATGCTTCAGTTTTGGCACTTCCTTCCAGGAATGGGGAGTTTGTTATCTACAGTTATGCTTCATTGAAACGACTTGGTTGCGTCCTAATGTAGAATGATCAGGTAATTGCTTATGCTTCACGTTAGTTGAAAACTCATGAGGTAAATTACCCTACACATGATTTGGAATTAGTTGTTGTTGTTGTTTTTGCTTTAAAAATTTGGAGGCATCATTTGTATGGAGTAAAGTGTGAAATATATACCGATCTCAAAAGTTTAAAGTATATATTCACTCAGAAAGAATTGAACATGAGATAGAGGAGATGGCTAGAATTAATCAAGGATTATGATTATACAATTCATTACCATCCGGGAAAAGAAAATAAAGTGGCTGATGCTTTGAGTCGAAAGAGAAATGCTTCATTAACAATGTTGTGTTTGGAACATGATCCTTTGGTTATGGATTTGATGAAATTTGGCATAGAAGTTGTTGGTGCAGGATTTCCTTCTGTTTTGTTTCAGGTATCAGTGAAATCTTCTCTATCAGAAAGAATCAAGCAAGCACAGAAGCAAGACAGTGAGTTGTAGAAAAAGGTAGAGCAGGTTCAGAAGGGTAAGTTTCCTAAATTCAATATTGATAGTGATTTTGTTTTGAGATTTGGGAAGATATTGTGTGTGCCGTGTGATTCACAGTTGAAGAGAGATTTGTTATGTGAAGCTCATAGTTCTCTGTTTTCAGTTCATCATGGTAGTACTATGATGTATAGAGATATTCGATAGTATTACTGGTGGGACGGAATGAAAAGGGATATTGTTAATTTAACTGTGAAGTGTTTGACTTGTCAGCAGGTTAAAGCAAAGCGGCAGTTACCGAAAGTGATGCTTCAGCCTTTACCAGTTCCAGAGTGGAAATAGGAAAATATATCCATGGACTTCGTTGTGGGATTGCCGAAGACACCTCGAGGTAATAATGCAATCTGGGTTATTGTTGATCGCTTGACTAAATCTGCTCATTTCCTTGCTATACGAGATACTTTTTCCCTAGATCAACTTTCCCGTTTGTATCTTAAAAAGATAGTCAGGTTACATGGAGTTCCTCTCTCCATTGTTTCTGATCATGATCCCAGGTTTACTTCAAACTTTTGGAAAGGCCTTCAGAAGTCGTTGGGTACTGAATTAAATTTTAGTACAGTTTTTATCTCAATCAGATGGGAAATCAGAACAAACAATTCAGACTTTGGAAGGTATGCTACATGCTTGTTCGATGGATTATCGTGGATGTTGGGACCAACAACTTTCATTGGTTGAGTTTTCATATAATAACAGTTTTCATTACAGTATATAGATGACACCATTTGAGGCATTATATGGGAAGCGGTGTCGAACTCCAGCTTTCTGGGATGAAGTGGGTGAAAGGAAGTTGATGGGACCAGAATTGGTAGAAGAGTTGTCAGAAAAAGTTCAGCTGATACAGAAACACATGAGAACAACACAGAGCAGGCAGAAGAGTTATGCGGATAACCGGAGGAAGGATCTGTCTTTCGAGGTAGGTGATCATGTTTTTTTCAAAGTTTCACCATGAAAAAGTGTGATGCGATTTGGTAAGAAAGGAAAGCTGAGTCCAAGGTTCATTGGACCATATGAAATTCTGGAGAGAGTTGGATTAGTTTCTTATCGAGTGGCTTTACCTCCGAGTTTATCTCAGGTACACAATTTTTTTCATGTTTCGATGTTGAGAAAGTATATGCCAGTTCCATCTCATGTTTTGAGTCCAGAGGTAGTTCAGCTGGAAGAGAACTTATCTTATGAGGAACAACCGGTACAGATTCTTGACCATAGGGAGCAAGTGTTACGGAATATGGTGATTCATCAGGTAAAAGTTTTGTGTAAAAACCACATGATTGAAGAGGCAACATGGGAATCTGAAAATGCAATGAGGGCAACATACCCCCACTTATTCGATAAGTAAATAAATTGCGGGGACACAATTTTCTAAAGGGAGGAAGGATGTAACATCCAAAGGAAGTAATTAATAATAGATACATTTTGATCTATGTCTATTAATGAATTAGATAGTGTTTTAGAGGCTTAAAATGAGAATAAATCCAATCTTAAGCACGGAATACACTAATATTTTTAAAAGATTGTTTTACAACCTTTTGATGGAAAACCATTTTTAAATCAATATTTTAACTATTTTATAAGCTCTATTTGTCAAAATAAACTTATTCTTTATGATTGGGTCATTGAAATTTACTTTGGGTAATTTTTTTGTATTTTTCCGATAAAGTTCATTTTTTTAATGAATAGTGAAAAATGTTGTATTTTAATTCAAAACCTCTTTTTAATATAATTTATTTATATTGTTAGATTATCTTTTGAATTGGTTTTAAAGTTCAATTAGAATATATTTTTACCATTTAATCCAATAGTGGTCGTTGTAATTAATTTCACATTGAAATTGGACTTAAACTAGTGTCAATCTTTTGATACTTATTGTTTCATAAAAACACGCTATTTGCTCTTACGGCGGGAATTAATTATTAAATTAATTAATGTAACTTATATGTTCTGAATTTTTTAAAATAGACATCATTTTTGAATTCTGAATATCAAATATAGCTTAGGGTGAAGTTTTGGTATTTTTCTGAAAAACTTCAATTTTTGATGAACAGTGAAACCACTAAGTGGTACTTAAAAAACTGATTTTTCGTTTAAATGAAATTTTACCACCTCTGTGTTTTGAATTTCAAAAATCTAACATACATTTTTGTCATTAAGAAGTAAAATTTGGTTCAATGGGATTAAAATATTTTTTTTGGTGAATAGTAACTTTTAAGTTTTTAATCGCGATTAGAGGTGATTAGTGTAATTTAAGGTAAGAATAATGTTTTAATAATATGAAATGAACTTGAAACATGTCCTAACCTTATTGGATGTGTCACGGACGACCAAGACAATCCATGGGTCAACTTGGGGACCCCATGGAGCTACTTTGGAAGGAAAATGGCATTAATATCTTTTTATTTAATGTAAAAGTAAAAATGACAAAAACATGAGTTGTTTTACTAAACCAATTTTTAAATGGGGTTATACAAGTCATATTTTTTACTATAAATATTCATTAGAAATCTAAAAAAATTTCCTACATCATAGTATTTTTTTTATAATTTTTAGACATTAAATAAATTAAATTATTTATGACACCATGATGATGCGATGATGACCTCATTATTTAACGATTTAAATAAAATGAAAATATAATGTAAAATATAAGAGCTGAACTTGTCAAAAACCTATTGGATGGGTGTATTTCGAACCCTTATCAACTTATCCTCGAATTATATCAATGTGGGACCTTTTAAATCAGAAACTCATTTGAAAATAAAGTAACATTTTGTAACTTTCCAAGAGTGCCCCTCCTCTCCTATTATAAAAGGCCCCCACCTCTACCACCTTACCCACACTTACAAAGCCTTTTTCTCATCCAACACATGCCCATTTTGTCTCTCCACATCTCTCTATAACTCCTTGGAGCCTCACTTAGGGCATAAGTCTTCCCAAGGAAGCCTTTGAGCTCAAATCAAAAAGATTTACCCGTTTTAAAGGTATTGTTTTCTCTTGTGTTCTTATATTTTATTTTTCTTCTCCAACCCTCTAAACTCTTTTTATTCATTTCTTTTGTAACAAAAACAGTATCTTCAATATACTAGGATGTTGTTATAATAAGGATTCTAGCTACACATACACACACCTACATCTAATGGTTAAAGAACATACTGTTTCTGTGGATGGAGAATTTCTTCCTCACAAAACGATGATTGTTCAACACTCATATAACACCTTCAATAGTGGCCATTAAGATGTCACTATATTTATATATGATATATAATATGTTTATGTTTTACTTAAGATTCTGTATTTTTCATTTATGACATACCTTTATTGTTTCCATTATGGGTAAACGGGATGTCTTCATTTTAGGAAGTGCAGACTACCGCCCCCTCAAAGTGATTTGATTCATTAATACCATATGTGGTACGTATAAAGGATAGATTGAATGATATTATATATGATAAAATATTTTAATTATAATACTATTATGTATCATTATGTTTTAATTCCATTAAATATGAAATAGAAATGGAAGTAGCGTTAATGCGTACATACGGCTTACCGTCTCCATGAACGGTGCATTTCATTTCTTACCTCTAAATGTTATGCAATATTATAAAGGCATGTATATACTGGATATATATGATATATATGATATCTAAATCTTGAATATAATTCTGGATATAATGGATATTCTACCACATGAACAACTTGTAATTATAAAGAGTTTATTTTGGACTCAAGTACCAATGATCGACAAAACGACCATTATTAACATAAATAATTACATAGTGTTCATAGCATGGTAATAAATGATATAAAAGGAATAATGAACTTGAAAAAATGTTCTTAATCAAGTAGAAATTAACTCATGTTTATTATTCAGGACATTAATGAACGATCGAGTCAAGTCGGACCTGAGGTATGGGACTTCCTCTCAATCTCCTTTCATTGAGGCATATTTTTGTTTTATACACAACCTTCTTTTATAGGGTGTATAAACCCCTTTGACTTTTATGTTTATCCAAAATGAATCTTTTTATATGAAGCGTTTTACTAAACGACAAAAGGGAATGTTTTTGTCGTACGTATGTGGCGACAACGACTTCTCCACCGCCGTGACCATTATTTGAGTTTCAGGTTCCTCTACAAGCCATACCTTTTTTTTAAATGAAAAATAAATACCATGTTTTACTTTTATTTTATTTTGGTATTGGAAATGGTTTTCATAATGTTTCTATTATATCAATGTGTTGTATTGATATCTTGTGATTGAAATGTGAAAATTTTATGTGTCTTTTATGTATGTTTTATGTGATACGATTATGTTATGGTTCTTGGGCATTATTATGAAGACGGGTGGTTCCGTGATAAACTAAGGGAGGGTGAGCCCGATATAGCTCTCCAATTAATTGGGTAATGCGAAGGGGTTAAATGTTTAGGTTTCTCTGAAGAGATTTAGGGAATATACTGTGATGGGTATTCCAAATATAACCAAGAGGGTTACTCCCTACGTAAGAATGTTATGAATGCCTCAAGTTACCTTTATGTCATATTATTTCTATGATTTATTCATGATTTTATGAGGTATGTTTAAGTCCTTATGTTTTATGAGTAGAGTATGATTTTATTGATTCTTATGTATACATGTACTCAAGTTTCCTTTCCATATTTTTATATCCCTTACTGAGCTTTTTATGCTCATCCCAAGTTTTTGAAATGTTTTTCACAGGTCAAGGGAAGGGTACATGATGTGATGATAGTGTCAATTAAGTGTCAAGAAAGAATCCATGTTTTATTTTAAATATGTTTCTGTTGATGGGAAAAAATTAATACTATCTTTTATTGTAGCCACTTTGTTTAAATGTGGTATGTAATGCATGTTTTATAATCTAATTCTCTAAAACTCTAAACCTAAAAAGGTCCTCAAGGTGTATTCTTGAAATATCTCAAGATTAATTAATGTTTAAGGCTGGGGCCTTATACTTAATATCTAATAAACATGTATTTTATTTCCATAGGCATCAAATTTAATTTTAGGACATCCATTTATAGAAGTAATGGATGAATTATAAATAAATAAAATAACAACCAAATAATGAATTTTTTTATAGAAATTTATCAAGTAAGTATATTTTATTATATTTTTTTCAATAAAAATAATTTCTCAACTTTAGGAAACTGATCAGAAGAAAATGTGTTATCCTAATACATTAATCTTGTCAACTCGATGAACATTTATGTCTTCACAAATTTATGAATTTGAGGACGTCAACTTTTCTTTAGTCATAAACATGTTTGTGATTGATGACCTTATTCACTCACTATAAATTTTACACTTTTCCTATATGTAAAATATTCACACCCAACCTATGTTATCCTATGTACAAACCAAGTTATATGTTTCTTTAGGTATGCTCTATAGTTCCAATTTTCGGTTTTTTAAAGACTATTTAGTAATCATTTTTACGGCGTGAGTTTCAATGAATGAAACATACAAGTATTAAACCTTCAATAACGTAGATTTATTTTGAGGGAAAACTTAACTTTATGGGGGGTAGAATGTTACCCCCAAAAGATTTTTCTGAATTATTATTTTTTCGAATTAACTTAACCATTGTGGTATTTTTCATTTCACATATCACTAAAAATAATTTATTTTAAATTAAATCACTATGGATGTCTTGAATTTTAGAAAACACCAAGTTAATTGTGCACTACCCACAACATAAATGATATATTTCTCTATATATAAAACCAAGGTTATCCTGCATTACACAAATCAGTGACTTTCTTCAATGGATTATGTAACACACATCACAGAGTTTTACCAAATAATAATATAATATTAAAATATTATTTTTTAATATAATAAGATATAAACTGCTAGTAAAGTTAATGGTTATGAACAATAATAACTGATTTTTGAAAATAAATTGTTTACAAAAATATAATATAAATTCATAGGTTATGAATTAATTTGAAGTGAATCGGAAAACTGATTGAGTATAAAGTAAAATATTAATATTTTCATTGTCACAGAGCTATTTTACCATAATAAATTCAATTAATTACATTTATTGAGTGATATTAATGTAATATATATGTTTTATATTCAATCTAATATTTGTTTCATTCATCTAATAGATTGGATATACATAAGATAAAACCAAACCTAATTTTATGCATAAAATCCTATATTATTTTATAAATTTATTTGTAATGTCTTTTAATGGAAAACCCATTTAAAACACAATTTGGGAACTCTAATAGATTTATAATTTTAAAATATACCTTAAAACTAGAATTGAAACATAAATAACAGTTTTGGATAATTATTTTGGTATTTTTTTGTAAGGTTTTATTTTGTAATGAATAGTTAAAAATAATGGATTTTTATTCAAAATATCTATTCATATAATTTATTATTATGGAAAAATTATATTATAATTTGGTTTAAAAGTATAAATAGATTATATTTTTATGAATTAATTCAAAGTAGGTAATTGAAGCAAATTTCACATTGAAATTAGATATAAAATCATTACAAAATTTTGTTCATTTTTAAATTAAAAACACGCATTGTTGACCTGACTGAGAGATTAATTTTATATTAGATTATACAAAAAAAATTATTATCATTTTAAAGGATGGACTTCATATTTAGAATCATAGTAACTTATAGTATATAAAAATTTCAACTTAGTTTTTGACCAAAAATATTTGAGAATGTAATTAATATATATTACCCTGAATAAAGTAAATTTAACAATAATTAAGGATGAAATATTAAATTTAAGACAAAAAAAACATATAAAATTGTAAATAATATATTGGGGGGACTTATATAGACTATATACTCCATTGAATTTTATTTTGACCATTATTAAATCCACATTCATCCTGCAAATTTTGGGTGGAATTTTCCCTTCAAATATTTAATAGAGTGCCACTCCTCCTTCCCTATAAAAGGCCACCACCTCTCTCTCCTGTTCAAAGCTCTCAATAAAATTAAAAAAGACAATAATTACCTAATAAACTTCCAAAAATACATTAATTACTCCTAGAATAATTTTTATGGAAGAATGTCTTAAAAGGAAGCCTTTTGGCACAAACCAAAAGGAGTTACCCAATTAGAGGTAACACCTTCTCTCAAGATCCTTTATTTTTTTCCCTTATCCACCCCCTCTACTCACTTTATTTCATAATTTTATATCAAAACCAGTATAATAAATTTATTGTGATGTTTTTTTTATAATTGACATACCTACACTTATACACACCTCAATTTAATGGGTAACAAACATACAGTTTATGTGAACGGTAAACTTATGCCTCACAAAATGATGATTGTACAATATTCATTACCTCCTCTCATGGTGGAAATTATGATGGGAAATATGTTTATATATATTATATATTGTATTTATTATGTCTTTAATCTCTTGTATTCATTTTACAACACATTTCATGTTTCATTCCATTTGGTGTAAGTACGATAATTTCGTTTTAGAAAGTGTGGACTACTGCCCCTCAAAGTGATGTGATTCATTCACACATTACATGGAATGTATTAAGAATGGATTTAGTGAACATATATCATATATAAACCATTTTAATTCTATTTTAATCATATTATATACATATATATATATGGGAAATTTTCTTTCTTTCTTTCAATACGACAATAATACCAGAAATAACATGCATGCATACATACAGATTACCATCTCCATGACCGATGTATTCCATTTTATACTTGTATATTTTGTAGATTATTATAATAATAATATATTGGGTATAAATTATATATATATATATATCATTGTTTACATTATGTATTCATGATATAATTATAATTACAAATGTATAACAAATTAAAACACATGCGAAGACCAAGGAATATATTATCAAATGTGAAACCTTAAAAGAAGATGGCTAACAAGAGGGTAATATACGGCCATAATAAAACAATATATGATATTAGATATAAGAATATGATTCTAGAAAATAATTAAAATAAATTTATATTTATTATACATGTTCTTTTAATGATTACGATGATATTTAAGACACAAGGTAAGGGGATTTCATCTCACTTTTTATTTCTATGAGATACATGCTATGTTTTACACTCATTCCTTTTGTATGGTGTATTTACTGAGAATGATTGTATTCTATGTATCTTATAATTAAATTAATTGGTATTCAAATATCCATTTTATAATATTTTTTAATGGGGATTTTGTTTCAAAAGTTACCAAATAGGTGAAATAGTTTGGTCTCAATTGTCCTTCTTTGAGAATCATATTTTTTTATACACCTAAATTCTATTTAGAGGTGTATATACTCCCATTTTACATGTAATATCATGAATTTTGTTGTTTTCAAGATATTTTAAGTTTAATTTAATTTTCTTTTTTAAGATATAGAGTATGATCCTAAGTTACCAAGTTATAAGAGTTTATTGTAACAATCTCATTTCTTTTCAAAATTGCTTATGGTTATGCTTCCTTTAATGAAATATTATAACACTTATATAAAGAACATTCAAGACTGTTATTCTCATCTGGTTATTAATGATTTATTTCTATATCGATACCATTTCGTTTATTCCTTAGTATATAATATTGTTAAGAATGTTCTTTAATGAAATCTTGAATTTACCCTATATTTCGTTAGAAATATATGTTCCTTCAAAACCACGTTTTTTTAAAAAGTGTTTCCAAGAATATTTTACATTATCCTTTAATAATTAATTTTTTACCGTTTTTTCCATTATTTTTATGGGAATCATCTTTTCGTTCTCTGAACGAGACATTTCTTTAAAATTTTCATAAAAAGGAATACTCTTTTTTACCTTATATGACATGTATGGATTTATCTATCGTCAATATATTAAATATTTATATTCACGATTAAATGGTAAATTTTAAAAGAGTGTTTTTAAAAGATATTTTTATGGAAAATTTTTTTAATGATGTTTTAAATATCCTTTTATTATTTTTCATGGAAAATGGTTTTGAAAACGTTTTCAAGCTCCATTTCTCAAATTAAAAAAATGGATTTCAATATTTTCTCATCATCATTTCATATTATTTCAATGAAAAAGGTTTTGAAATTTTTTTCAAGACATATTTATATGTTATCAAAATATTTTCAAAGAAATGGATTTCAAAACAATTTTCCACATTCTTTTTTTGTTTGCAATGATTTTGTGAAAAAAAAAATTTAAAATGATTTGATGATTATTTTATATTTTTCTAAATTAAATGGTGTTCAACATGATTTCAATTATTCTTTATTGGGTTTCATGGTATTTTATAAGAGAATGAATTTTCTAATGGTTTTATGTATTAAATATAATTTTTTTTAAAATGATATTTTCCTTAATAAACATTATTGAATGATAGTTCAAAATTATTTTTAACCTAACATGGCATCCATTTATGTTACTCATGACCTTCTAGGAAATTATCTAAAGGTTCTATTTATATTATTTCTCGGAATTAGTAATGATTAATTTCATGGTCTTTATGAAACCTGTTTCTCTTTAATGGGTTATATGTTAATAAAATATATTTCTCATTCCTAAGTTATATGTTTATGAAAATGATTTATCTTTTATGGGTTATATGTTTATGAAATATGCCTCTCATTCATGGGTTACATGTTTATGAAAACCATTTCTCTTTCATGGGATATTCTGTTATTGAAATAATTATAAAACATGTCTCTTTCCAAAAATTTTAATATGATTACATTTTAATGAAACCTATTTCATTTCATGGGTTATGATATTATTGTTTATGATCATGGGGAACATGTCTATATGATTTCACTATCAGATGGGTGGTACCAATATCTCCCTCCTATGCATTGGGTAAATATTTATATTTCATGAGATAGACTAAGATAGTCTTGGGAATGAACCTTGACTATTAAGATGTCCATGGTAAGGATCCATGACTTCCAAGATGGTATGAGGAGTGAACTCATGCTACTAAGAAGTCCACGTGAGTGAAACCTGACTACCAAGATGGTTTAGGGAGTGAACCCATAATACCAAGATGTTCCTGGCAGCAATGGCTTGGCTACTATTGAAATTATATTAAATATTTATGTGTCTACCAAAATTCCTTATTTTATTTCTATGTTATTCATTCATATATTATGTTATTTGTTTTCTTATTATTCATGTAATATGAACTGCAAATATCTATTATGATCTTTAAAATGCAGTGTATGATCTTCAAATGGTAATCTCACGTTTCATACCTTTTTCTTCATGTTATGCTTACAAATTTCCTTTATTTACCTTACTAAGAATCTGAGATCACCCCTTTCTTATTTTTTCCTAGTTTATGAATAATGGTTTTTGGTAGATGTAAAAAATTTGGAGATCTTTATGGGAGACTTTGGAGATCTTTCACCAAGATAGAATATTTTTTCCTAGTTAGCAAAGACATTAAACTATTACATTCGATTGGCATGTATAATTTTTACATTATTAATTATTTATCTAAACTGATGTAATATACATGTATATTAACCCTATGTCACAAATACAAGGGTTTTACATTATAAAATAATATATTTTCATTGTGTAGGTGAGTAACAATCTTAAAGAAATGGTTCTAAAACCTAAAAATATATTAATGGGTATTGGGGATTCATAAGAGATTTATAAAATTACAAAAATAAATATAAAATCACATTATTTTAAAATTTTAACATAGATTTTTCATGGATACCTAGTATTGTATTTTTTAAATCAATTTTGGGTCATTATTATGTCATAATAGATGATGCATATTTATACGGTATTTAATTTTTATACGAAAATTCAACAATCTCAAAAAATTATGAAAAGTCCACAACTTGATAATTTTGACATTATGATTCCAAAATTAATATTAAGTTTATCTAAATAATTTTCAAAATATGTGAATTATTAATTTTAAAATAGTAATTGTCATTTATTGAGAAATGATGGGTTTTGTGACAATAACATTCTTTCAACCTTTTTAAAAATTACAGCAGAATTCATAGAAATTTTATGATAATTTATATTTAGTAAACATTAATTAATAATAATATTTTATTAAAATACTATTTATTTCCAAAATCCATTAATTTATCAAAAGAAATACGTTAATTTAATTTGAATGTTACTCAAAAATAATATTTTTGTTTCATTATATCAAAATAAAATCATTTCTAAAGTAACAATAAGAGGATGAAAATATAATAATTATTCTATATAAACTAATTTACATACTCATATTTCAAGGTTATGGATAAATATCCCATTAATACACTGTAAAACACACTAAGAGTAAGTTTTGTGATAGTCATACTTCAATGGGGTTGTTCAGCGTAAATAAATTATGACAGGATCTTGATGAACTTGAAATTATTCCATAATTAGTTTTTCTCATTCTTATATTGTTGGATATTATATTGGGATTGGTCAAGGATAAATACAAATGATGATATAACCCTTATAATATCATATAAATGGGCTTCATGTTATATGATCCAACAAGTTGAGGCCATCAATTCCTTTGTCTGTGTCAATTAGATTTTTTAAAACCCTATATTTATACTAATCATGTGATCCCTATTCAATGAAAATATTATCAATAGTAATGAAACTAAATGGTATTTTAAATACACTTTTATATAAAAAAAAATGTGTTCATTTTTTTCTATAACCATATTACATAATAATACATTTAGTTAAATCAAATGGGGAATTTGTTTTTATAATAGTTGGGGTTGTTACAATCTACCCCACTTAAGAAATTTCACCCTCAAAATTTTCTTTTCTCAGACAAAAATAGGTGAGGGTAACTCTATTTCATAACCTCCTTCAATTCCCATGTCTCTTATTCAAACTTTTGGTTTCTCCATAGCACTTTGACCATGTCAATTATCATATTTATTAGAACATTGTATCTACAATCTACGATCTTCACCGACTGATTTTTATAGGAAATGTCATTATCCAATGGTACCAAATCTGGAATGAGTACATGTGAGTGATCTGGTATATAAATTCTCTATAAGGATACAAGAAATTCATCATGTAGTAGATATAGGTTAGCTGTGAGTGCTAGTTAGTAGACCACTACTCTGATGCGATCAAGGATCTCAGAGGGGCCGATGTGTCTTGGACTATGTTTTTACTTCTTCATAAATATCATCACTTTATTTCATGGATATATGTGAAAAAAATATCATGTCTCCAACAAAAAACTCTAGGTTTCCTCAATTATTGTCATCATATATCTTCTTTCAACTTGGAGTAGCCTTGATGTGTTGCTGAATAGTCTTAATCTATTCTATGATTTCCTTGACCATTTATGGACATTGCTGTTTTATTTCCCCAACTTCATCCCAACATGTATGTTTTATCTACTTATTACCATAAAGGATTTCATAGGGTTCAATTTGAATACTTGAGTCAAAACTGTTATTGAATGGGAACTCAACCAGTGATAAATGTTGTTCCCATCCAACTTTGAAATTCATAAAACATGCACACAACATTACTTCCATTTTTTGAATAGTTCACACTGAGTGGTCGTCAATTTGACGATGATAAGGTGTGTGGAAGTTAAAATATATTTTTAGATCATGTTGAATAATTTTGAAGAACATGGAGGTAAATCTTGAATCTTGATCAGATATAATCGATATTGGTACTCTATACAACCTTAATAATTCTCTAATGTATATCTATATATGTTGATCGAGTTTGAAATCCTATCGAATTGAAACAATATGAGATGTCTTTGAAAAAATATCCATAAAAAAGAATATATAATTATTTTCCAGGGATGTTATCGTAAGTCCAGTGGAAATTTCTATTCTGATGTTTTGAAATTTCTATGTTGGTATAGGTAATGGTTGCATCATCCACTTAGACATATACCTTTCAACCATCACATGGTGACATATCAGGCACTTAGATGGATATTTAGTGATATCCTCCTTCATATTGTCCCACCTATAGTTCTATCATTTATTTCAAAACATCATAGTTCTTCCTGGGTGAATGGTGCAAGACAAACTATGTGCATCATCCAACAGTTCCTTGTTTATCTCAGTATTTGATGGTATACATTCTCGTGACTCTAATCTCACTTCACCTGCTTCATTAACACTAAAATTTGAGGATTTACCTTATCGTATAATTTCTACTTTCTTCTAAATTCCCACATCATCCCTTTGAGAATCACATATACTTTTCAAAAGATATGGTTGTGAAATAATTTTCAAAAGGATTAATGATGTTCCTTTATTTATGATTCCCATGTCAATACTTTTCAAATATATGGATATTGGATCAATCGCAATTATCATCAATCATCAAATTAATGGTCATTTATACACATAGAATATTCCAATTTATTCTCTTAACTAGTATAATAGTTTATTGAGCAGTCATTGTCCTTGATCATCTCTAACCATCTCCATTGAATAATATTAATCTATTTCTATGTGAATATATACTTGAGGCTTTTTTTATATGAATATATTTCACACTTCTCTCTATATAGATAATTCCATAATATTTTTTTAAAAAAATATCACAATATTCGACTCTCGATCATGCATTAGGTAGTCTTATTCATGGATTTTAAACTACCATGATGAATAGGATAATACTTTTTCATTATTAATTAAAACATAGTTCAATGCCTTCATTAATTCATATTTAAATACCACAAAAAGTACTCAACATATGGGTAGTCTGAGCACAAGTGTAGTGATAAGAATAATTTTCAACTTCTTTAATCTATCATTACATATGTCATTCCAATCAATCATTACTCCCTTCTAAAAGGCTTGGTAAGGGGTTTGAAAATCATGACCAGTTTCTCTAAAGTCAGAGATAATACCAATATAATCCATGGAATCTATCAATATATGTCACATAAATTGGACATGGCCATCCTTTAATTAATTATATATTTTAAGGTACAATAGATATCCCATTTTTTGTGATGATATGACACAAAAAATGTGGCTTCCTTCATCTATAACTCACATTTTCAATAATTTTCATAAATAATCTCCTTTTATAATGTCTTTATTATAGTTATTAGATGCTCCTCATGCTCCCCATTAGGTATAGATTATATTATAATATCATCTATAAATACTACCAAAAATTTTATTAAGTCTTCACTAAATTATATATTAATAAATTCCATAATTATTAATAGAGAACTATTGAGTCTTAATGGAATTACAAAAAAATAATAGTTCCCATACTTGTATGAAAATAAGTTTTAGGGATATACTCATTATTCACCCTAACTTGGTAATAACCAGACCATAGTTCCACCTTGGAGATGTATTTTCTCTCTACATAGTGGATCATCCAAGTCATCAATCGGTTGAAGATGATACTTTTTCTTTATCATAACCAAGTTGATATCACAATAATCAATGAAATGGTGTATTGACCCATCCTTCTTCTGGATGAACATGACTATTGCACCCTATGGTGAAGCCCTTTAGAGTATGAACCCCTTATTTAGGTTCTCCTATATTTTTCTCTTCAAATCATGACATTACACATCATTTATTCTATAATGTGTCTTGGAGAATTGAAATTCCCTAGGTATAAGCTCAATTGAATATTTAACTTATCGGCTAGGAGTTAAACCAGATAGTTCCATAAGAAAGTGATCAACATATTCCATCAAAATAGGAATGACTTCATGGATCATTATCTCCTTAAACTTAATCATTTTATATAGAAAAACATTCTCATAGGGAAATAATATACATGCTTGAGATGTTGGTTCTAGAGAAGATTCATCATCCTCCTTACTCTTATATAGAATCGCGGGGTCAATACTCAATACATAGAGAGATTTCATTTTCATGTAAATTTAAGTTTTCCCTATATAGTGAAATCCAATCCATAACCAAAATTGCATCAAATTACACAAAATATAGTATGAAATTGTTTTCATGGATGTTCAGACCATATATTTTGACAGAGGAGGAGTTATATACAAGGGATTCAATAATTTCCCCATCTTCCGTTTTCAACAATAACCACAATTCTAAACTATGTGGAACTATTTGAATAGTCTTACTAAAATTTTATGACATGAAGGAATGTGTAGAAAAAAACAAAAATTTCATTTTCTATTATTTAATCTCTAATTAGCATACATTTCACCACTTCATTGTCAGGATCCACCTTATCTGTGGTGAAGGAAAAAGCTATCATTTTCTACCTTAGTGGATGTTGGTTGTCTCCAAAAACTCTTGTCTTAGTGAATTGGTTTGAAAATATCTATTATTCATTATAGTTAACTAAATTAACAAATATCTAAGGGTTGACAATAGTTTTCATATCCTCCATTCCATTAGGAGTTTTCTTCCATCAGTATTCTCTATCTTGGTTCCCTTCTTCTCAACACCCAAATAATTTCCTTGCCCTATTAGACAATATCTAGGTCTCTTCTTTACACACCTTGAAATGTGGGATATTTAAATTTCTTAACACGATTAGATTTCTCTTTCAAACCTCAAAAATTAAAAACAAATTTCTATTTCTTATCACCATGATACCATTGAGATTCTTCGATTTCCATTTCAACATTGTGAGCACATTAGACATTTTCCTTATAACTATCAAATTCTTGTATCATATGGTCTTTTCATAGACTATGATTTATACCACTAATTAAGTGGTCAACATTATATTTAGGGGTAAAAATATGGCTAGAGGAATATCTTGAAAGTCTTATAAATATATCCTCATATGGCCGAATAGATTCATCAACTTTTTTCTTTGAGAGAAATGGATTCCCTTTCAGGTTTCAGATAAAGAGTGTGAGGAAAATATTTATCAAAAATATTTATCTGAAAATCCTTCCAAAACATCCCATAGATAACTTCATCAGGAATTATATTCTTGATCAATGTCCAGCACCGATTAGATTCTCCCTCCATATGATAAACAACTAGAAGAACCTTCCATTGTTCACGACATTGAAGGATGGACAAGATATTCTCAATGGAGTTGATACATGTTTTTTGATTAGGGGATCATATGCTCAATTGAAAGTAAGAGGCCTTTGTTGCATAAAGGTCTCAATCATAGGTTATTATTTCTTAAGGGAATTTGGTCACATATCATAATCAATAATTCAATTTAAAACCTAAGTCAATAGAGAGAGTATCATTACAATGTTTGTGATTCCTAATCCCATCGTGTTGGCCATCTTTTGGGGGAATTTTTCACATTTCATGTCGCATTGACTATTTATCATATTCCTCTAATATCTATACATTATCTATAATAGAGGGAAAATTAGGGATTAATATTTTAAAACTATTAAACACATGAATGATAATATAATGACATTAAAGGTATAACTTATCACTACTAAAAATTCAGTCTATACCGACAGTTTCATTCCAATGTATTTTATAAACCGTTGGAATTGATTTTCTATAACTACAGTTTTAATAAAACTGTAAGTATATCGTCCATCAGATAAAATTCTACCAGGCTCATCCCGTGTGACCCCCAAACAAATTATCATCTCCCTCAAAAACTCTCTTCCTTGAAAACTGTCTCCCCCACCAATCATCCCCGATTATCTATCGCGCTAATCCTCATTGCCAAATATCTTCTCCACTGCCAACCCTATTCTTCCCCGATTCATCTCTCATCCATTCCAATCATCCCACTCAAAGATACAACCTTGCCTTAATGATCTGGTTCCTTCTGATTCCATCATTCCATCTTGGGATTTTGTGCTCATCCCACTCAAAGCCGAAATCGTGCCTTGATACTCCGGTTCCTTCCGATTCTGCCATTCCATCTTAGGCTTTCGTCCTCCCCATTAACGCTCAATGCCCGATTTATGGTGTGATCTTAATGGTTTATGGTTGGATCACCAAGCTTTGGTCTCTAATTTATTTTTCCTTATTTCCTTTTAGGTTTCTCATTCCTTATTGTGGTTTTTTCGAACCCTAGTTCAAGGCTTCGATCATATTTTTATGATTTCATTGGTGTTTAGGGATCATGGTTGTTTCGTAATGGTTGTTTGGCCATCCACCCACAAACAGGATGCATTATGGCTCATGTTTCAGTCGTATGTATAGATTTATGCACTATTCCATGACTGAACTCCCTATCACCCAAAATGTGGGATGTCTTTTGGATGCAATTTTAGTTATCTATCTCAAACCCATATGTTGGTGTTTAAGATGATACAATAGATTCTTCAATAAACAATATAGGTTTTTCAGGATTTTTTCATTTTAGTTTCTTATGAATTTTTCATATTTCTAGCATGGTAGATAATTCATATGGTATTTTATATGCTTCTCGAGATCTAATAATTGTTATAAGAATTACATATGCCCCAACAGTGGTATCATAGCCATACAATGAATTTGATATATGAATACTTACATGAGATGAAGAAGAAAACAGAAAGAGAACATTATTTTCAGTTTTATAGAATGTTAAATTTACATTTATGTATTATGGATCCACCAAATGGTTATTGATTTTACCCAGACACTGAATGGTCTACATAAGTGACATCTCCACTTACCCTTTCATAATGAAGTCTATGTAAGGATAACATAATATTATCCTTACACAGAACAATTTGTATAAGAATAATTTTATTTTACCCTTGTCAATCTAAATGTAGTTACCCTTATGTAGAATGTTTTTTCATAATTGTAAATGAAATTACCCATAAGAAGAATGGTTCTATGTAAAATTAACTTTTATGTTACCTTTTCACTGAAATTTGAATTTTATTGAGTTTAAAACATTAATGGTAATTCACTAAGTGTTGGATGACACCGATTATACTACCAATTACACATACTCTATTCTTAATGAATCATTCAAAAACACAATTCACTCTTACACTCAACATAAACCGACATACAGTGGTCCTCATTCACACAAACACTCAGCATTAGTGTGACCTTTATATAGGATTGACAGACCTCCATACAGATCAGAGAGGACCATTATAAAATTTACTAAATCAGGGAATAACTCTTATGAAACTCTCTAATATTCTAGATTATCTTTTGATGAAGTGTGGTGACCCTAATGTAGCTATGGAACTTCAGTGTTACCTTTACACGACACACTGGTTTACTATTACATGGACACTATATGACAATTAAACATGTCCTTGATTTTAAATTTTCCCTCACGCACCTCTTGATTACCTCTAAAAAAGTAGTAATTTAACTCTATGAAAATAGTAAATTACCTTCACACATGTATTTTCCAGCCCAAATTATTTATATGTATCATATACTTTTACCCTTATGCAACTACTGTAATTCCAGACTTCATCAATTTAGCATCTAGAACCTTTTCAACTCAACTCGAGGACTTATCTAACACTCTAAATACTCTCAAAACATCATGATATATACTGAAGAGAAACTTTTTACTCCTAAAATAGATTTCTTTAATTATTTAAATTCTACCTCATCAACAATTATCAAAATTACAAATAATGCTACATTGAGGCTATCCAACTAAGCTCTTTAAGAAGAAATACATAGTCTCCTTTCCATTTATGATGGAATCAAACTCCAAAACTATAGACCATCTTCACACACATGATGAAAGATTATTATATCTTCCATAATGACAAAAAATATAATCATACATGGAAACTTAAATCCACACCTTTTTAATTATTTTCAATACCACGACACACCTCTAAATTCAACATGTGTTCTCATTTATTTCACATCTCAATAAGAACATCAAAAATATATTGTGAAAGGTATAAAACTATCCCTTTCTCCATCACATTGATAATACCCCCTTTAAAAACACATTTATTATAATAAAAAAGGGGAAGTTTTTTTATTGGAATACCTATTCTTTCATATTTTTAATGATGTTTAGATAATTATAGATTTTATGATTTTCAAAACATTGAAATCCTTTTAACATGTTTTCCTCCCTCAAAAGGGATGAACACACTTTATCATCATCATGGTAGTTTATATACTCAATAATGAGAATATTATCTTCTTATAAAATAGTGATAACCACTTCTAACTTCCCCAATATTTGATTCGTTGAATTCCCTACATGTTAGTAAACATCAAATGAAAAGGGATAGGGAGGCGTAATTTTCTCTTTAATTAGTTCTGGAATGTTGATAGATGTCTCTCTAGTGAGATTTTCCATACATCCCAACTTTATCATTGGGATAATCCTTTATCCTCTTTTCCTAATTGTATCATCATTTATCTTGGTAGACAACCTGATGTTCTCACTTTTCTCAATAGGCATTTTGTGTGGGACCTCTTTTATTGAATGTGAAACAAGGTGAAATGAAACCTTATATGCTAGCTTATTATTCTTCATATTTTAATTTTTTCATGGTAGGAATGTCATACTGCCCTTTGCAACATGTTTAGTTACCTTCCATTCTCTTAAACATTAGGTTTTCCTTATTTCATTTCCTCATAAACAACATTTTGTTCTTTAATTAGATCTCTATTTCTTCTCCTGTATTTTGGAATAGATTTTATACTTCTTATTTGACTCTTCTAATGTTTAGAGATCATTGGAGACGTTTTTTAGACTTATCACTTGTATATCTCTACATTCTAGTATTATTTATATTTCTCACAGAATTTCTTCTTCTTTTTCTAGGATTTATCCCATAGATTCATTCTACTTCTATGTTAGTCACATGTTCTTATAATAATTAAAGTATTTGTGCCAAAATATCCCACAACACCAATAGTTACCCTTGAAACATTGATCTTAAACATATTGGTGAGTCCATATAAGTAATTATGCTTTCTGTCCAAACATTACACAACCTTCATTTAGCCTTCTCCCATGGTCGTATTCTAGGTTTTCCTTCACTTGAATTTTCCTTTATGTTGGAGTAACCTTATCACATCTTCCATTAGCACAAACACCAATTGTTTTGTTTTTATAATCTATAATTGCAGAGAAAACAGAATCAGTGTGATTTGAAAAATTAAGAGTTCCATACCTTTCCATTTGGGCTATTACTGAATGAATTTTTAGAATTAATCCATTGAGATTATGCCTCATTCAAATTTTTCTCTTTTAAAACATGATTATCAAGATTCTGTCTTTCTCTACAATTGTTACCATGTATGGTATGATCTCTTTAATAAGATCACTCATATTTAAATCCACCTTTATTCATTATTTATCATTCCTTTAAATTTAATTATTATGTTGGGGATTTTTCTTAAGGATAAATTCTAATTTTGTTCTTGGTATGTACTCATTATAGGTCTCTTCTCCTCCCTCATCATTACTTGAAGAATATATATGTTTTTAAACATGATCAATGTAGGATTTATATTTGTGAGAGAAACCATAATCATTATATTCACTCAATGTAAATGATTTATCAACTGGTTCGCTACTCGTCATATTTTTATTGTCCATTATTGATGATAACTTCTTCATCATTGAATAGACTATTCTGATTTTTTTTCATTACTTCTCCAAGATGACTATTCACTAAGAATTTTATTCAAGTATATCTAACTCAAATTCAATGTTCTTATTTGCGTAGTTTAAGTTGAAATGCAAAAAACATTTACATTTATAAAACCATAAAGAGGGGTTTCCATTATATGTTCATTGTCCCTTTTTGAAGAACATTATCACAAGAGTTGTCTCCCTCTTAACATGTACTCATTCAAACTGAATTAAATCAAATTGGATCAGCCTAACCTAATTCAAATAAAAAAACCAAATTAAATAAGATTATGAAGAGTAAACACCAAAATGAGTTGAACTAAATAAAGTGACACGATGCAAACCCACAGTGGATAAAATAAAACTAAATAAAAAATTGAACAATTTTTAAAAAAACATTCAATAAATAACCGAACTTTACTGGTATAAATGTAAATATGATCGACCAAAATAGATATAAAACGATCAAAATCAAGAAAATAGAATTCAAATAGAAAAAATTGAATGAAACTAAATTGTACCAAGTCATACTAAGATAACTTGAACTAATTTGATATTACAAATGATGAACCTAACTGGACGAAATTTAATGAATTCAAACATATATGATAGCAACTGACATGAGCTAAACTAAACTAATCCAAATAGATATAATCCAAATGTAATCAAACTGAATTGATTAAAACTCAAATGAATGAAATTTTCCAAGTTAATATAAACAAAAATAGGACGAAATAAATCTAATAAAAATCTTCCAAACTAACTTGTATCAAAAAATCCAAAATAAGCTAAAACATGAGCCAAACTTATTATATATCATTAAAAGGATTAGTAATTTTTAATTAATAGGAATGTACTATTTTATAGAATCATTTTGAAACATGGATTTGTTTCCCCCTTGCTTACAGGAGTATGATTTGACCCATGGGGCATTATGGTTCTTATATATTGAGCGGTGAATTGTATAGTAATATGTGACATGTTTTCTAAAGTTTAGTTTTTATTTTATTTTCTTTATCGCATTGGACACTTACGCTTTTTAACACTTTCTATAGATTAAGGGTAGTTATATTCTACGAAGGGGTCCAAAAGGGCACTGGAGGCGTCTTTATGGATTTCTTTATAGGGGAGGGAGATCGGGGTAGTGGAGAGATGAATTAGTCTGTTTCATTTTTGGCCACATTTATACCGTGTTGATTTTGTTTACTTTCTTTTACTTCAGCATGCACACCCGATGTACGGATGGGTCATGCCAAAGATTGTTCATTTAATTGGCCCTGTTTTATCTGATGAATATTGTATGTTCATGTCTAGTAAAGGATTGATGGCATGAATCTGGACATCCCATGAAAAACTTATATTGTCTCCATCTTGATTTCCAAAGCATAAAATTAGGGGACATATTTTCTAGATATTTCAATAGTAACCTGATTATAGTTACCACAATGAAAAAACAATCAATCGCCAACTTTAGAATTTTTTTGTAAGTTAATTCCAAAAATCTACCACTCAAAGAAAATTTTCATTCTTTATCCATAGTTCCATTGGTCTGTTAGTGAGAATATCACCTAGCACATATTTCAAACAACCCATCAATCCACAACCTCTCATATACCGAACCATCATACAAACCACTTTATCATTCATGTATCATCTTGACAAAGGTTTTGATTCTCCTTTGATTTGTGGTTTCAGGGGAAAACCCCATACTGGTATGAAACTTTTTTTAAGGAATGTAATTAATTATTCAATGGATCTTGTGAGAACCCCTAACATGTACATGTTTTGATTCTCCATTCACTCTTCCATATCTACATGACAATCATGCCACTAACTCCATCTTATTGTAATATGATTTTGCAACATGACACCACCCTTATGAATCATTCTTCCATATCTGGAAACCTTTTCAACATCAAACCATAATTATGAATCTCATAACATGAGTCTCATGCTTTAGGACACATGTTTTATGCCAACAGTTGATTTTATTCACAAAACACATCTAGTCCCAGAGCACTCTCAAGGTTAAGTCCCAACATCACCTTCAGAATCCTTCTTCCATATCTGGAAACCTTTTTCGCATTAAACCGTAATTCTGAATCTCATAAAATGAGTCACATGCTTTATGACACATCATTCAAGACTACTGTTGATTTTTTTTCACAAAACACTTCTAGTCCTAGAGCACTCTCAGGGTTAAGTACCAACTTTTCATCAATTATCTCTTTCTTGATGGGAATTTCTTCAAAAAACACATTGTATTTTTTGGATTGAGGGCGCAGTACCACGTCCAGAATCACCGCATGAACTCTCGGGTAGCCTTTAGGAATACGTGGATAAGGTCCTACAATAAGCGCCTGGAAGTAAGACTCAGCCATGCCACCAACCACACCGCTATCTTCAGCCTATGTGTCACCCTCCAATAGTATATTAAGTATTATGATGCGAAATTTCTCCCTCATACATGCATGGAAGTATTCAATATTCCAATCACTTTTTTGTGCCACTTTATTATTGATTGTTCATGAACTAATCATTATTGACTAAGAATCATGTCCTTGTGGATGTCCTTGCTAGTAAGTTCACCGAACAATGTGTCATTGTAGTATTCTTTGAGATTGGATTTCAGTCGGTCAATATCCATCATGAATACTCATTCATCTCTTTAGAATTGGGGGGGGGGGGGGCTTACTGATCCATTCCTGGAGATCATCTTTGAGAAGTCTTTTCCAATTTTGAAGCCCAATCCATGCACTTACCTTTCATGATTCACCCATGACCTGATGATATCCAGGAGTGTTGGTCCACATATTCGAGAATTTGAACCCCTTGTGCCTCTCTTTCCTGGAGGACAAGGAACGTAGATGTGGTGAATGAAGCGACCCAAATATTTTCAATGGAAATTCCCTTCTTATAATTATATCATAAATTCACATGAAAACATAGCATAATGAACTACTAAGTGTTATGTGTCCTCTAAACATAAGTTTGTCACTTATATGTTTTGAATTTCAAAAATTCAACATACATGGTTGTGTTCAAGATAATTTTTGGAGTCTAATGAAACAAAAAATAATTTTCGGTGAATAGTAACATACCCTTAAGGATAGTAACATAATCTTATGAATAGTAATATGACCATTATGAATAGTAAATCATCCAACATAAGAGTTACTTTACCCATGAATAATTAAATAAAATTTATACATCTTAGTAAGTGACAATTTTACCTTAGTAAACGTTTTGGAATTTTGTAAGTCATAAATAATTAATTATAACTAATTAATTAATTTAAAGGAAAAGAAATTTTCTTAAAATTTATTCATTATTTATATAATAAATTTATTATAGTTTTTTTGATAATTTTATAAGACCCTACGTAATTTTTGAAAGCACTATAAAATCAGTTTTAATTTTAAAAATTGTTTTTTAAGTATGTTATGATTTTAATTAAATATTAAATTAATAATATTTATAAAATTATTTTTGTAAAATGGGATTCATTTTTGGATTCAAAACATTGAAAAATGGTTGGAGTAAATATTTGGGATTTTTCTGAGATACTTGAAATTTTGATGAATAGTAGAATCCGATAATTCACAAAAAAAATGCTAAATGATGCATTAATTGAGTAATTGATGATGTTATTCTGATGTAATCCAACTTGGTTCGGGATCACATTATAAAATTACTATTCGTGGTCATCCAAGACTCACTATTCCTTGTCTTATGGGAAATTAATAAACAAATGAATTTTATATTAAGGAAACCCCTCTCCCCTCCACTATAAAAGCCACCCTTCACACCCTCATTTCCTCACACCACTCAAGTTCCAAGACTTCTCTAAACTCTGCCCAAAACCTTCCCTAGCCCCTACCCCACGTCCAAGAGCTTATGGTCTCATAAAAAGACCAAGGTTAGGCCCTTAAGGAGGTTCTCAAGTGAAATATTCTAGAGGTAATATCTCTCCCTCTTCTCCTTTAATTTCCTTTCAAGTTCAAGTTCATTTCATGATCTCTCCCCACCTATATTCATATTAAATGTTTTGTAACTCAATTATTATACATATAGTGTAATGTTATGATTCTAATGTGATATTATATCATCCAACCCCCTTTCCCTCTTTCGTTTATTGTATTAAAGAGAATGTTGTTCGTGAGGTGTTAATTTATCACCATCAAGAACGACATGATTTCTTCTTCCATTTCTACCTCCATATATGATCATGAAACCATTTTTATTTTTGAACCAAAATATTTAATATATATTATCTTCTATTTAAAGTTTTTTAAATATCCTATGTCCATATTACTAAGTGATAAGTTAAAAAAAGTTCGTTGTGATCCAAAAATCGCCCAAATCGACCCAAAAAACCATCATTTAATTCTTATCTAATCATTCATCCACATGGATATAACATAATTGATTATAAGACCATTAAAAATTCTTTAATATCATTAATAACATGTAATATAAGTTCTATATTTTTACTCATGTTCTACCCAAAAGTCGATTTAAGAATACAGGTGAACCACCCAAGAAAAACCATAAAACGAACATCCCCGAACAATGCTTTTAAACTCTATTAGTCATCCAAAGGAACATAATATGACATAATGAAACCATAATGAACCATTTTAATGTAAACATGGTTCTGGATTTCTAATTAGTGAATATAATTTCATTATACAAGACATTAAAGAGAAGGAAGCATTCGGGTACAAGTTAAGGGGAAATATCGAACCCAATTTTCTTCCTTCGGGTTCTCCCTCTTTCACTCCATTTTTGATATGTTTACTCCTTAAAGATCATTTTTTAATAATTGTATTTAACTTTTTAGGATATAAATGTTTTTCAATGGTTTTTATGTCAAACCAAATATTTTCCAAAAGAACTCCTCTTCTAAGAACACCCCTTTTACTTCTCACTCAAAGTGGAGGGTTCTTGTAACATGTATGTTATTCCCTATTTCCTTTTGGAACCAAAAGATTATGAATGTGTTATTATGATATGAAACCCATTCCATTCCATGGTTTAGTTATGTAGATTTTTTATATGTGTTCTATGTGGAAAGCATGATGATGATAATGTTGTGATGTGACGGGTGCACCCGAAATTATATAGCGCAATGCAAATGTTTAAATGTGATGGGTGCGCCCGAAATTATACATCGCTCCAATGCATTGGGTAAAGTGATAAATCTAATGTGTAAATGTGAAATGATGTGTGAGAAAGATTATAGATTGGTTCCAAATTATGTGTGGTAGTTAACCACTAAAACATAATGTTTCATTTTTATGCATTGCCACATTTCAAGTCTTTTATTTATGCTTCTCTCGTGTTCATGATCTTTTGCCTATGTTATGATTATGCTCACCCCATGATATATTATTCTTATCTATCCTCTTACTGGGCTTCTATCTCACCCCTTTTGATGTATATCCTCAAGTGTCTACATGTACTAAGGAGAGGACAAGTGCCAATAAGAAGCTAGAGAAAAAGAAATTAAATAAATGTTTATGCTTGATGTTATATTTGTTATGTGTGATCGTAGTGTTCCCAAGACACTAAACCATTGGATCCTATATGTGTAATACTATTATGTTGTTTATCTTTGAAATGATGTAATAGTAATGTATGAAAAGGTTGGGTCTCTATATTTGGTATCAGAGGTAGGTTAAGTTAATTTGGGAATTAGGATTAGTGAACCCTAGAGGAAACCTATAGCATGAGACTAAGAACAAATATTCACACAAAAATATTTAACTAGGTATCCCATATGTTATGTTTTCGGTATAAATTGTTTAAATGAATAATTTATTCATGAATTGTTTACTTATGTTTTGTTCTAACCTTTTCGGTTTTGGAAAATGGTGGGAACCAGGAGAAATCAGGCCAATGACTCATGCGAGGGCCAATGCAACGATTTCCCGAACGACATCCCCAATGATTTGGGAGGTGGAGTTCAAAACATCATGGAGATTCTTACCCAATTATCTCAGGTTATGAACAATAACCATAATAATGGGGAACATCCTCCTTCACCAAAGAGGGAGAAACTGGTTGTCGAATTTTTTATTTGGCAAAGACCGCCGAAGTTTAGTGGATCTTCCGATCCACTAGTTGCAGAACAGTGGTTCAACTCCATGGAGAAGATGTTTTCTATTCTTTACTGTTTTGAGATGGAGAAGGTGACTCTAGTCGTTTATCTTCTACATGGAAAAGTCAATCAATTGTGGCCTTTTATTAAGAACACCAAGCCAAGGGAGGAAATTGAAGAGATGGAATGGGAAGACTTTAAGATAATGTTTCTTAATAAGTACATCCCAAAAACTCTTTGCACGAAGATAGAGAGATAATTCATAGATCTCAAGCGAAAAGAAGGAGAATCTCTCACAACCTATGAAGGAAATTTCACATGGCTTTCAAGGTATGATTCGGGTTTTGTTATCAACAATGATAGCAAAATTGATAGATTCTTTAGTGGATTAAAGCCATACCTTCGAAAGGATCTTGAAATTTGAGACTTTGGGAGTTATGAGGAAGTTGTTTGGTGTGCTCTCAAAGTGGAGATAGAGTTTTTATAATGGTCACATGGCTATGGTGATAAGAATAAGAAGATGGAGTTTCAAGCTGGTGGATCTAATGATAATGGTGGGAAGAAAAATCAACAACCCACATGCCAAAAATGTGGGAAGTAGAACAATGGGAACTACCTCAAAGGGATAGGGAAATGCTTTAAGTGTGGGAAATAAGGACACCATGCTCAAGAGTGTCAAAAATACACAAAAAGGAAGGAGAATGTAGCCTTTGAAAGGAGAGAACAACCCATGGTTCAATGCTACAACTATAGGGATCTAGGGCACTATGCAAACCAGTGCACTAAACCTCGAGCTCTTGAGGGTAATCAGCGTCAGCAACCACCAAATCCAAAGGAAAAAAGGGAAGGCTTATGCCATCACTACTGTGGAGGCGGAGCATGATAATGAAGTCATACAATGTACACTTACTATTCACTGAAGAATGGAAAAAGTGTTATTTGATTTTGGTTCTACGCATTCCTTTATATCTTGCAATTTCACTAGAACTATAGAATCAAAGCCCCAAAACCTTGAAGTAGAGATATCTGTAAAAACAAAAAGTGGGGTAATCATTTAAAACCAAGTGTTTGATTCTTCTCCCATTGGTGTATGTGCGAAGATTATTTCGGCAAATCTCATAATACATCCTTAAGTGGAATTCGATGCTATAATGGGAATCGATTGGCTCTCATTATATAGATCACATATCAACTGTCGGGAAAAGGAAATATCCTTTCATATACTAAACCATCCCATTCCCCTCTACAAATGCAAGGAAAATCATGAATCTCATTTAAAAAATCCTTCAATGGTGTGGGTGTTGATTCCCTATGAAGAAGCATACCTCGCCCAAATGGTTGAGTCGAAGGAAAGTTCCAACCTTGAAGAAATGCCCATCATGAGGGAATACCGTGATGTATTTCCTGAAGAGTTACCCGAAATTCCCCCAGATTGTGAGGTAGAGTTCTGAATTGAACTAATACATGGAGCTACTCCAATCTCGAAGTGTCTCTATAGGATGGCTCCTATTGAACTGAAGGAGTTAGACAAGCAGCAGCAAGAGCATCCGGACAAAGGGTTCATACACCCTAGTGCATCGCCTTGGGGTGCACCAGTGCTCTTTGTGAAGAATAAGGATGGAACAATGCAGTTGTGTATTGATTATAGGGAACTCAATAAGATCACCATAAAGACAAAGTATCATATCCCAAAGATTGATGACTTGTTCGATCAGTTAAGAGGAGCTCAATACTTCTCAAAGGTGGATCTTTGTTTGGGATATCATTAGGTAAAGGTGAAAAAGGAAGATATTCATAAGACTGCCTTCGGAACAAGGTATGGGCACTATGAGTTTTTGGTGATGCCCTTCAGACTTACTAATACCCCGGAAATCTTCATCGATTTGATGAATATAGTCTTTAGACATTACCTCGACAAATTTGTGGTAGTTTTTACCGATGATATTTTCGTCTACTCCAAGAGAAAGGAGGAACATGAATAACATCTACGACTTGGGTTGGTGACATTGAGGAAGGAGAATATGTACGCCAAGTTTAAGAAGTGTGACTTTTGGATGAAGAAAGTCACGTTCAGGGGGCATGTGATCACAAGTGAGGGAATTTCTGTGGATCCTTCAATGAAAAAGGCGATTGAAGAATGTCCCAGACCCTCTAATGTCATGTAAATCTATATTTTTATTGAATTAGCTGGGTACTAATGACGTTTTGTGAGAAACGTCTCACGATTTTCTAGCCCGCTAACTAAGTTAACAAGGAAAGGGGTAAATTGTATCTGGACGGAAGATTGTGAGGGAAGATTCAAGGAGCTAAAGATAAGGCTGATCACTGCACCTGTACTCACACTACCGAAAAGTGAAGAATGTTTTGTGATATACAGTGATGCTTAAAATAATGGATTGGGTTGTGTACTCATGAAAAATGGAAATGTGATAGCCTTCGCCTCACGGATGTTGAAGAACCATGAGTAGAACTACCCAATGCATGATCTAGAGCTGGCAGCCATGATGTTTTCCTTGAGAATTTGGTGGAACTACCTTTATGATGAGAAGTGTGACATATACACCGACCACAAGACCCTAAAGTATATATTCACACAAAAGGAGCTCAACATGCATCAAAGGGGTTGGTTAGAGATAATCAAGGATTATGATTCCTCTATTCACTATCATCCAGGAAAGGCGAACAAGGTAGCTGATGCTCTAAGCAGAAAAGAACCTGCTACTCTATCCATGCTACAGATTGAGAAATACCCTATCTCTGTGGATATGAAAAGAATGGATTTGGAAATCATAAGGGCAGGGGATACATACTACCTCTCCCAAATGATTGTGCAACCATCTATCCAAGATAAGATTAGGGAAGCACAAAGGGATGAGGTGGAGATACAAAAGAGTTTGAATGCAGTAAAGGAAGGGAAGATGCAAGAGTTCCATATCGACGATGATGGTGTGATTCGGTTAAGAACGTGCCTTTGTGTTCCTTCATCACCCGGGATAAAGAAGGAGCTACTGGACAATGCACATAGCTCAACATTCTCTATCCATCCTGGGAGTACCAAGATGTACCGTGATCTTTGAGAACACTTCTGGTGGGATAACATGAAGAAAGAGATTGGGGAATATATATCAAGGTGCTTGGTATGTCAGCAAGATAATGCTGAGCGACAAAAGTCCAAAGGTATGATGAAACCATTACCTATACCCATGTGGAAATGGGAAAATGTTTCTATGGACTTTGTCATGGGTCTCCAGAAGACGTCAAAGGGAAATAATGTGATATGGGTTGTGGTTGACCAACTCACCAAGACATCCCGTTTTATCGCTATTCGGGAAGATCTATCGCTTGAAAAACTTGCAAGGATATATGTGAAGGAAGTGGTGAGACTGCACGGGGTTCCACTCTCAATTGTCTCTGACTGTGATCCAAGGTTCACATCTAAATTCTGGTGGAGCCTTCAACATGCATTGAGTACTAAATTAAATTTCAGCACGACCTATCACCCCCAAATTGATGGCCAATCTGAAAGAACTATTCAGATGCTTAAAGATATGCTAAGAGCCTATTCTCTTGAATTCAAAGGTGGTTGGGATCAGCATCTCCCATTGTTTGAGTTCTCATACAACAATAGCTTCCACTCGAGTATCCATATGGCTTTATATGAAGCTCTGTATGGAAAGCGATGTAGAACTCCAACCTGTTGGGATGAAGTTGGAGAAAGGAAGCTACTTGGACCCGATCTTGTTCAAGAGATGACAGAGAAGGTTCAAGGCATCCAAAAACACATCAAAGCTGCTCAAAGTTGGAAAAAGAGCTATGCTGACAACCGTCAAAGGGACTTGGAGTTCAACGTTAGAGATAATGTCTTCCTTCTAATATCTCCATGGAAGAGAGTCATGCGATTTAGGAAGAAAGGGAAGTTAATCCCAAGGTATATTGGCCCCTTTGAGATCCTTGACCGCATAAGAGACATGGCCTCTCGTCTTGAACTTCCACTGAATATGGCTCAAGTTCATGATGTGTTTCATGTATCACTGCTGAGGAAGTACATACCAGACCCCTCACATGTACTAAACTCAGAGGTGGTGTATTTGGAAGATGATCTCTCCTATGAGGAGCAGCCAGTAAATATTTTGGATTTGATAGATAAGGTTCTACGCAACAAGACAGCCCATCTTTTCAAAGTGTTGTGGAGGAATCATATGTTTGAGGAAGCAACATGGGAACTAGAAGAGGCCATGAAGGAGAAACACCCTCACCTGTTTCTGTAAAGTGAAATTTTGGGGGCGAAATTTCTTAAGGGGGGAAGATTGTAACGACCCAAAGTTTTTCAATGGAAATTCCCTTCTTATAATTATGTCATAAAATCACATAAAAACAGAACATAATGAACTACTAAGAGCTAAGTGACCTCTAAACATAAGTTTATTACTTATATGTTTTGAATTTTGAAAATCCGACATACATGGTTGTGTTCAAGATAATTTTTGGAGTCTAGTGAAACAAAAATAATTTTTTGTGAATAGAAACGTACCATTAAGAATAGTAACATAACCTTATGAATAGTAATATGACCCTTATGAATAGTAAATCATCCAACATAAGAGTAACCTTACCCATGAATAATTAAATAAAATTTATACATCTCAGAAAGTGACAATTTGACCTTAGTAAACGTTTTGGAATTTTGTAAGTCATAAATAATTAATTATAACTAATTAATTATTTTAAAGGAAATTTAATTTTCTTAAAATTTATTCATTATTTGTGAAATCAATTTCTTATAGTTTTTTTGATAATTTTACAAGACCCTACGTATTTTTTGAAAGCACTATAAAATCAGTTTTAATTTTAAAAACTGTTTTTATAAGTAAATTATGATTTTAATTAAATATTAAATTAATAATATTTAGAAAATTATTTTTGAAAAATGGAATTAATTTTTGGATTCTACAAGTCGAAAAATGGTTGGATTAAATTTTTGGGATTTTTCTGAGATACTTGAAATTGTGATGAATAGTAGAATTCGATAATTCACAATAAATGCTAAATGATGTATTAATTGATTCATCGATGTTGTTCTGCTGATGTAATCACACTTGGTTCGGGATCACATGATAAAATTACTATTATTGGTAATCCAAGACTCAGTAATCCTTTTCTTAGGGTAAATTAATAAACTAATATATTTTATATTAAGGAAACCCCTCTCCCATCCACTATAAATGACACCCTTCACACCCTCATTTCCTCACACCTCTCAAGCTCCAAGACTTCTCTAAACTCTACCCCAAAACCTTCTCTAGCCCATATCCCATGTCAAAGAGCGTCTGGTCTCATCAAAAGACTAATCTTAGGCCCTTATGGAGGTTCTCAAGTGAAGGATTCAAGAGGTAATTTCTCTCCCCCTTCTCCTTTAATTTCCTTTCAAGTTCAAGTTCATTTGTTGATATCTCCCCACCTATCTTCATCTGAATTGTTTTTTAACTATATTATTATACATATAATTTAATTTTTTTATTATAATAGGATATTATATCATCCAACCCCCTTTCCCTCTTCCTTTTATTTTATTAAAGTGAACGTTGTTCGTGAGGTGTTAATTTATCACCTTCAAGAACGACATGCTTTCTTCTTCCATTTCTACCTTCAGATATGGTCATAAAACCATTTTTATTGTTGAACCAGAATATTTATTATGTATTATGTTCTATTTAAGGTTCTGGAAATATCATATGGACATATTAATAAGTGATAAGTTAAAACAAGTTCATTGTGATCCAAAAACCACCCAAATTGACCCAAAAAACCATCATTTAATTCTTATCTAATGATTCATCCACATGGATATAATATAATTAATTATAAAACCATTAAAACTCCTTTAATTTCATTAATAACATGTAATATCAGTTCTAGATTTTTACTCATGTCCTACCCAAACTTCAGTTTAAGAATAAAAGTGAACCACCAAAGAAAAACCATAAAAACGAACATCCCCGAACAATGTTTTTAAACTCTATAAGTTATCCAAAGGAACATAATATGACATAATGAAACCAGAATGAACCATGTTAATGTACACATGGTTATATATTTCTAAATAATGAATATAATGTCATTATATAGGACATTAAAGAGAAGGAATCATTCGGGTATAAGGTAAGGGGAAATCTCGAACCCAATTTTCTTTTTTCGGGTTCTCCCTCTTTCACTCCATTTTTGATATGGTTACTCCTTAAAGATAATTTTTTAATAATTTTCTTTAATTTTCTGAGATATCCATGTTTTCCATTGGTTTTTATGTCAAAACAAATGTTTTCCAAAAGAACTCCTCTTTTAAGAACACCCCATTTACTTGTCACTCAAAGTGGACAGTTCATGTAACATGTATGTTATTCCCTCTTTCTTTTGGGAATCCAAATCTTATGAATGTGTTATTATGAGATAAAATCCATTCCATTACATGGAATAGTTATGTAAATTTTTTATATGTGTTCTATATGGCATGCATGATGATGATAATGTTATGATGTGACGGATGAGCCCGGAATTATACAGCGCTCCAATGCATTGGGTAAAGTGATGAATCTCATGATTAAATGTGAAATGATGTGTAAACAAGAT
The DNA here is from genome assembly GCA_963277665.1 of Viscum album. NCBI lineage: Eukaryota > Viridiplantae > Streptophyta > Magnoliopsida > Santalales > Viscaceae > Viscum > Viscum album. The sequence goes on along the minus strand of OY728156.1, from coordinate 1,421,593,702 downwards.
TCTATCTTGGTTCACAAGTATGTGTGGTAGTTAACCACTAAAACATGATGTTTCATTTTTATCCATTGCCACATTTCAAGTATTTTATTTATGCTTCTCTCATGTTCATGATCTTTTTCCTATGTTAGGATTATGCTCACCCCATGATATATTGTTCTTATCTATCCTCTTACTAGGCTTCTATCTCACCCCTTTTGATGTATATCCTCAGGTGGCTACATTTACTAAGGAGAGGACAAGTGCCAATAATAAGCTATAGAAGAAGAAATTAAATAAATGTTTATTCTTGATGTTGTATTTGTTATGTGTGGTCCTAGTTTGCCCAAGACACTAAACCATTGGATCCTCTATGTGTAATACTATTATGTTGTTTATCTTTTAAATGATATAATAGTAATGTATGAAAAGGCTGGGTCACTATAGTGAATGATCCGATATTCTTTCTACCAGGTGAGTTACCTTTTCATTACAATAGATAGAGATGTCATGACATTCTAAAGTCATCAATCAAGAGAAATCCATGTTCGAATACCCCCTCTCAAGTTACTGCACCAAGTGAACTGATCCTGGTTCATACCCATAAGCCCATTTCTAGCCATGAGCTAGACAAATTCCTTGGTATACTTTCTATGGAATACTCCTCTCCCTTTATTTTCATTCAGATCTGAAAAGATATTAATGTCTCCCACAACAATCCACATGTATTCCCCTAGATCAAAGGATCATAGCCCATGCCACATTGATTCTATTATCTGCCAATCAAAGCTTCTATAAACAAAGGAAAAAAACATGCTACTACTACCTAAAACTACATTCATAGTGATTAAATGGTATTCCAAGGTATCAGTTACACTAAGATATAGGGATACCAAAAGACCCATATAAACAGGTTTTGAGGGTTGGCATGAATGGATGAACACATTATTATTATACATGCATACTCTCTGTTTTTGAAAGATAATTTATTTGGATTGAGCATAGAAAAAATGGAAACCATACTATTCGAAATTTAATTATTGATAAAATCTATTTTTACCCAAGAACCCATGCCTCAGGTGTTCATATTAGGATCATTGATCTTGTTGTTTCCGGGCTTAGGCTCCAGGCATCTTAGCCTCTATCATCTAACAATAACATGACTCTTGGATGTGTTTGGATTGAGATCTCAAACACACTCCATTATGATGATTCTAAGAGAATGTTGTAGGAGTTGAGAGATCTTGTTCTTCAAAGTTATCCCCCTTTGACACACTAGAAAATTCTTGTGGGGACTGGATGAGAACATCACACACTGGGGTGGACCTAGTACACACACCTGCATGCATGAGGGATTGGGAAACTACCATATTAAGAGATTACACTTGTGAGCCCTAGGATAGAAGTATATCTGAGTATTCTTGAGCATTATGAACATATGATAACACATTGTATGGGGATCTTGGGGAAGTGGGGATGCTACAGTGGAGTGGGGGATGTTGCAGAGAAGTGGGGATGCTACAGTGGAGTGGGGATGCTGTAGTGGAGTGGGGAGTGGGGAGTGGGGAGTAGGGTAGGGGAGTGATAATGGGGGCAGTGGGGCCGGGGAGTGGGTAGGGGTGTAGTGGGGCAGGGGAGTAGGAAGTGTGATAGTGGGGCAGGAGAGTGGGCAGGGGAGTAGTGGGGAAGTAGAGTGGGCAGTGGGGTAGTGGATGTATGTTTTTAACAGGTTCTGGCTAGAAGGTTCTCTGACTACTATTTTTTTGGGAAAAGAGGATATACCAACGATTCTCATAACCGTTTTTTTTACATAGGAGTGAATACATATATCCCAAAATTTTAATAAAACCATTTTAATAGAGCAGGAAGTATGTACACCAATGGTTCTTGAACCGTTCATATACATATCTACCAATGGGTTCATTGAAACCATTAGAATAGAGAAGATCACTAGGCATTACCTATACCAATGGTTCGGAAACTGTTGGTACACATATATCCCAACAATTTCTTAGAAACCGTTGGAATTGAGTAAATCTAGACACACTTATACCAATGGTTTAATAGAAACTATTGGTATCGGGATATTTCAATCGCCAGCATAGCAACGATTCCCAAAACCATTAGGATACCCTATCCCAATGGTTTCAGCAGCTATCCCAATGGGTTTGAACCATTAGGATAGGTAAAATTTTCCATAGTGTATAACATTAATTTATATCATTTAGATATGAATTTCTAGGATTTAATCTATGTTATACATGACCTATTTTCTAACATATATTCTTATGGGAATTATTTTCCCATTATAATGGTTCGTAATGTGATTGTGAATTTATAAAATCAAATTTCTTTGGAGTTTCAAATGAGGTTCCTAGTAAGGCCCATTGTCGTGGACCATGTTACACTGACTGAAGCCCGGAACACCTTGTTAGAGTTGTTACCCCTAGGTACATATGTTCCAGAACCACAACCACATATAGTATCCTGAAAGGGATTTATTTTATTATTAAACCACTTACCTAATATTTACTAAATATTTAGGGATTCTTTCTTATACATTGTCTTATTCATAAGTTGTTCTCTAGAATTTTGTAATCCTAATCCCAAAAATAACTAAATTTTTCATTTCATACAAACTATAACAAAATTTTTTCATTAATTCACATTAATACATATCATAATACATGATTTTACACTTAATAAAATCTAGATGATCGAGAATTATTGTGTTTTTGGGAAATAGGTACATTAAAAAATCTAAAAGATGAAAAACCTCATCTTTATTGATAAGATCCTTAACATGCTCAAACATAAAGTTACATGGGATAACATAGGGACAACAATAATAAAGGGGTGAACTATAAATAAAAGTACATGAATAAACATAATATTAACTGATACATTTTAAATAATATTCATATAAATTTAAAACAAAAAGTGTAGGAATCAGAAACATGAATAATGAGACATGATATAACATGACAATAATAACATGGAATGTTTGGATACAACAAAGAGAAATGAATCATAAACATTGGTTAAGTATGACTACCAAGAAATAATGATGGAAAATGTCCCATACAGGAATTAGGTTAACTCTCTATCCCAATATGACATCTCAAGAGACTAAACATTACCCCAATGCATTGGAGAGCTATATAATTCTGGGCGCACCCATCACATTGATTCCATTCTCTTGATTAAGTGTTCCACATAGATCATAAAAAATGGATTCATTCATAATCATATTTTCATACATGATCCAGGATTTTGAGATAAATAAGTGTGAGTCCTAAGTAAATTATTTTTAAGGGTATATAGGTGAATACCCTTGATAGGAATTGGGTATTTTATTTACTACACAATTGTTTTGGCCTTGAAAATTACGGTGAAATTTGACAACATAACGTCATCACATAAAAATTCATAAAATGTGATGATTAGAGTGAATGAGGGTATATCATAATTTTAAATACAATTCAATAGTAAGAAGATATGAAATAACATATTCAATCATAAGGAAAATAATATAAAAGGAAAATGGTAAAGAATATACTTGAATAAGGATGAGAAAGTGAAAATATCCCTTACATGATTATGTGACTCCAAATGCATGGGAGGGGATTCTTGAGAGACTGGGGAGCCTTTGTATGACTATAGAGAGTAGGGGATGAGTATCTACGTGCTACAGTGAGTTTTAGTTAATATAAATGAGAGATTTGGTGTGTTTATATTGGAAAGTGGGGGATTTATTTATTATATATGTTTTGGACACCACATAATAAAACAACCAAAACCACAAACCATCCAATGGATCCATTAAGTGGTTTCTACCCAATGGGATTGATTATCATCATTTTTGTATTCAATGTGCCTAAAATAATAAAATAAAATCATTTCTTATGTGGAGGTGAGTCATACTCTTAATGAAATTATTTAAAAACCCTAAAAATATATTAATGGTTTTAGAGGATTCATAAGGGCTCTATAAAATTAATAAAATAAACATAAAATTAAATTATTTTAAAGTTAAAACAAATATTTATTTGTGTATACCCTTTTTAGTATTTATTACATCACTTTTGGGTCATTATGATGTCATTATACATGAAGTATATTTATACCGTATTTAATTTTTACACCAAAATTTGACTATCTCATATAATTAAGAAAATTTCACATATAGATAATTTTTATGTGATAATTTCAAAGATGATATTATTTTTTTCAAAATACTTTTGTAAATATCTTCATTTTCAATTATAATATAGTAATCAACATCTATTGAGAAATGTAGGGTTTTTTGACCATAATAGTTTTGGAACCCTTATAAAAATTCCATTTCACTGCATAGAAATTATATGAACATTTATATTTAATAAAAATATATTTAAAAAAGTATTTTTTATTAAAAAATACATTAATTAAAATAAATAAATTCTTTAATTGAATTTAAATATTAATCACAAATACTATTTTTTATTGTATCAAAATAAAATCATTTATAAAGTAACCATAATAGGATGAAAATATATTCAATATTATATAAAAATAATGTATATACTCATATTTTTAGGGTATTGATACATATCCATGAAATACACCATAAAAATCCCTAGGAGTAATGTGCACAGTGGTGAGACTTTCATGGGGTGGTTCGGCGTACATGGTTTGGGCTGTGATCTCGATGAGCTTCAACTTCTCCCATAAACAGGATCTCTCATTCTTAAGTTGTTTGGTATCATCTTGAGCATGGTCAAGAGAAATTATCAATGATGTTATCTCCCTAAAAATCTCTAATAAATGTTCTTCATAGGGTATGATATGAATGGATGAATCCATAAATTTCTATATTTTAACTATATTTGATAGAACCCAACATTTATACTAATCATGTGATCACTTTTCAATGATTATATTACCAATGGTAATGATACATAACATCCATTTAAATAAAATTTTATATAATAAAACTAATGAAGTGAATGTGTTTTCTATAACAATATTACATTATAATACATTTAATTAAATCAAAAGTGAAATTTTATTTAGAATAGTTTGAGGTGTTACAATTATTTTAACAATTTAAGTAATTATATTGATTCCTCTCCCTTCACTTATAAAACGATAAAAACCATCCTCTATTACTACAAAGTGGAATTTTATCTCAAAAAAATATTAATAGATCATATTAACTTCCATATATACATTATAATGGTTTTTGTTTCATTAATGGACTATCCCTAGGGTATTTAATTTGAGGTCAAAGAGATGTTCTCTAAAGAGGAGTCAATCATCTAAACAGAACATTTCCATTTTACTTCTTCTTCTACATATATTAATTATACCCTAATAATTATAGAATAATTACCTAAAAATCTCCAATATAATGAAGTTTTACTCTCATAATTACTTTTCTATCAAATGGGAAATGAAACTATTGTTTTTGATTTCCTTCAGAACACAACCGCATAAAAATGTATTTTTTGTCATCAACTCCTTTTATTGATATTATTTATAGTGGTTATACTATATACATATGATATTCAAGAAAATTTTATGATATTTTAGTTTAATATATTATCTATATTTATACCTTTACAATCATTAAAAATAGAATCCTCAGACCTATGCTCATACGAATTATTGTCTCTACATAGAAATATAATTCATTATTAAAAAACATCCTACCATGTCTTGTAGGGGTGATGTATTTAATGAAGGGAATTAATTTTTATAACATTATAATAATTTTTTAAATATTATATTCTAATTTCAAATTTTATTTTCCATCCAATGAAAAGAGAAAACATTTCTTGTGTATACGTGTAGACTACCACCTCATGAGTTGATGAATTTCTATTCTCTAAAAACATATCATGGAAGAAACTAAATTTGTATTTTATGTTTAATAATTATAAATATTTAATTTTTATAATTATTAAAATAATTTAACAATGACAAATTTTTTCATGATTAACCTACCAAATTCATTTTTCAATTATGTAACAACTGTCATCAAAATAATAGATGTGGACTTAACTGATTAGGAGTTTAAATATATAATTGAAATAAATTAAATATACGGGTTAATTAATATTAATAAAACCTTATAATTTTATTAAACAAGTTATTAATAAATATACTTTTATTATAATATATTCAAACTACATTCATAGCATGTCTGGACATGACACAAGTGAATTCTTAACTTAGTTCCCATTTTTGGGTTATACATCTAATTCAATGAAATTATTATGAAATGAATATGTGTAAAATGAAATTTGGTTATATTATTGTTTATTTAAATGTATTTTATTTAGTTTCACAATTTTGACCCATAATCACCTCAAGGAATAATTATCACTTTAGTGATATGATCATTATTAGGATTATTCATCTTAATGTTGTTTCATTGATACATGTTTTATGATAACATATTTATGTTTATGAGGGGTGTATAATACCACTTTTATATTCCATATCATAGATATAATTATGGTCATGGTATTTAATGTTTCAATTGATACCATTTCATTAAATGTTGTTATGATTAAAAAGTTACAAATACAGTGAGGGGTTATTGTCTAGATTTTATTTTTGGGAAAAAATTGCATCATCAATACTTGTTTATTTTACGTGGTTTATATACTAACAATAAATTTATTTTATGATTATTCTCCAAAAGAAATTTATTAAAAATTCTAATATGTATATATCTTTCATAATGTGTTTTTAGATTACCAAAATTGAAAGGGTTTATTTTATAATTTCATTTTTTTTGGGATTGTCCATGAAAAATTTCCATTGTGGAAAATTTTATAGATATTACCCTTGAAAAAACATATATTTTACTCTCGTATATTTACTACTATAATTTATAGGGCTTAATTCCATTTATATATCCTTGGTACATAAAATGGTTGAGAGAATATTTTTAAAGAAAAGCCTAACATTTTCCTCTTTTGTCAAAGAAATTTTTATTCCACATCCATAATCTTCAAAATAATATTATTAAACTTATGAAAAATACATTAAATGTTTTAAAAATAATAAATTCAATACCTTTAAATTTATTTACAATTTATTTAATATTAATGATTCGAAAATCATCCATAGCAAGTCATATTTTAATTTTTACAAAAGTGTGAAAAGAATGATTTATTTGAAAGTATATGAGATGAAATGATTTTACCATGGCCTTGAACATTATTTTATTTGATTATTACTTTAATGATTAATTATTTATTTTAAAATAAACTAATTTTATTTATATTTTTTTGGCATTTTTAGTTAATATTTTATCAATGGAAAATATATTTTATCATTATTTCAAAATGATATTAAAATAATCTTTTAAATGTTTTAATATATGTATAAATAATTTAATGAGTCATATTATTATATAATTATTTGATCACATGAGACCATTGACTTAATTTCCCTAAAGGGTTTCAGTAGATGTTTTAATGATATTTTTAGGACACAAAAAAATTTGTATGTAAATCAAGCTATGATAGATTTGGTTATATGAAATAACCCATGTGTTTTGTTTCTTGATATGGGACATGGATATTATAGATAAAATAAGGATTAGAGATTGAAGCCAAATTATTTAGAGGATTTTGCTGATATATGATGAGTAAGTCTGTTACAAACCTGAAATTCATTATGTTATGTAACATATTTAATTGGTTCTAATTTACTCCTAAGAGATTATAGAGTTATGTTATTACTAATAGATAATTAAGCTAAATGATTATAATTTACTCATAATAGATGAATAAGTTTACAGATTATAGGATCATCCAAATATATATGGTAATTATCCTATTAAGTTATTCCATGAATAAATTTTAATGTTCCATGATAGCTGCACAATCTTTCTATTTACCCAAAATTCTCAGTCAGAGGCAAGCCTCTAACCATTTATTAATAAAATAAAAAGCATTCAGAAGTTACACGAATTCAGAAAAGAAATTACATATCATGAAAATTATACTCATCACCACCCACCTTAGAGATTATTCCCTCTGAAGTGTCTGTTTCCCACTCTGATGATTCATAATGCTTATAAACATTGGCATATTTCCTTCTAAGATTCAGCTTCTCCAGTGATAGGAACTTATTCGAGCACTACAAATCCAAACTTTCCTTTACAAAAGAAGGTTTGTTAGACACCATCCTTGGAAGATAAGAATAATCCTTCCTCGGTTTTCGTCGTGGAGGGACAGTCTTAACAACAACATCCTCATGCATCTTCATTCTTTCGCCTTGAACAACATCACTATAAGAGGGCTGGACCACACCACTATATTTTTCCCTGTCACTATCCGAGATGTCACACCACTTCCCTGAGATTTTGACCTCCCGATAACCTCCCTCCAATCCACAATCTTTTTATTATTTATATTAAATATAATGGTTCCTTTTCTCACTAATTTGTTTCACATTGCTCATAAGTGTTGACATATATGAGTATTACCATATTTCAAATAATTCTTAGATTCCTCATGATTTATGATACATGTATTTTAAGGTATGATTTATGTTATGTTATTCTTATGAAAATTGATTTTTGTATCACACCCTTATACTCATCTTACAAATAGTGATGAAATTAAATTATTATTTCTAACATATACCCATAATTATTATTTGAGTTCACCCTTATTTTGATTTTTCTGAAGGTTAAAAAGATGGATATTATGTATGATATATCACAAATATTTTCATTTGGGTGATGATAAAGACTTATTTTGGAATAATATATGAGGGGCATAATATAAAAAATGCTTAATTAAAGACATGGGTATTATTATGTAATTTAATTTAAAAATTATCTGAAATTCAATTCCTAAAACTCTCTTGGGTGTGTAAGTGATCTATAATTATTGTATAATTTTTCATGTCTCAAATAGATAAAATTGGTTCATGTTTATTGGTATCAATAACAGAAATTTAAATATTATGTTTTATCATCAGATTAAGGAATGTGCATTATGGGTGGTTATAATTAGTGTTATAATGGGGGGAAGGTAACTTATAAGATTGATATGTTTTCATGTTATTTGGATGAATGAGTTATCATACCATTATGGGTTTATAAGTTTAAATTTGATTATAAGTTAACTAACATAAACCCCACATTAGTGTTTTTTAAATGATGATTTTTAAAGGCAATTAATGATATTTTGAGAGATGATTTATTTAGTTGAGGTATATTTAACTCATTTGTTTAACGTGAAATAATTTTTTTGGTGAATGATATTACATTTTTCAGATGTTACCTAAAATGTATGAGATAACCTTAGAGGTTATGTCACTCATTAATTTTGATAGTATTTAGGTAGTTTGAGATATATGGATAACTATTTATGGAATAATCAATGTTGAACCTTGGTTTTAATTATAGAAATTTCAGTGATAATGCATTAACTATTCAAATAAAAGATTATTCATTTTGTCTATTATATTACGTTTTTGTAACCATTTTTTAATAAAGGTAAGTAGAATAATGTATCATTATTATAAAAATATTGTGTTCTACTAGAGTATAATATTGATTCTTCAGGCATAAGAATGAATCATCGTGGATATTAATTACTCAAGAAATGGGGTGAGATAGAGGGTGAAACTAATTGATACACACAACCAAATAAAGAACCAAATTTTATTGATATGAAGAAATCAAGTAAGTGTATTTTCTCATGTTCTCTATCTTAATTGCAGAGGGATCTATCACCTGGAATAAATTATCATGAAAATGAAAATAAATATTTTCTTAAAATTATTTTTGAGTAATTTATCATCTTTATCACCCCTCATGGATTTATGGTTTTTTGGCCATTAACTTCCTCATGATCATTCAAATTATTGGGATCGATGTTATCTATCACTCTACATTATTATTTTGAAATTAATTTTCTCCTCCATGTCAATATTTTCTCTTCCCACTAGTGTTTTAAAATTTAAAATCCTAGTTTTGTGTTATACAATATGACCTTCATATTTTCCATTCCCTATTTTCAAAATAACATTTTATTATCACAATTATGATGTGAGTTTTCATTAAATTTATATTTGAATATTAAACCCTTGAATTACTAATATAGAGATAAAATTGTAATTATTTAATATATTTTTGTGGGAGAATGTAATAAATATTGATTTTAAAATAAGTCCATATTATATAGAATATAAGACACACAACACCAAGATTTTACAACCATTCAATCTTGTTATTTAAATGAAAAGTTATAAACTCATAATTTAATTGAAAGCATTGAATATAAATATCTTAATTATGAAATATATATAAAAATTTCTTACTCAACAATGTTTTATTGATTATCTATTTAAAATAATCACACACTTTTTCGTTTACACTTCAAAAGGACAGTTTCTTAAAAAATGGCTCTTATTTTTTTAAGTGTGAGAATATTACTACTAATTTCCAAAAAATTTAGTAATAATATTTGATAATAATGAAATAATTGTATATATTGGTGTATAAATTTTTTTAGGATAATTTTTTTCTAAAAATAATTATTTTTTCATGAATTGGTGAAAATAAAACTTTAAATAAAATATTCATTTATATTCATTAAATCGTGATTTTTAAAATTTCAATTACTTTTTAAATTTAGTTTTAATGTAATATAATTATCATTTAAATTTATATAATCTAATTAATTACATAGGAATCATCAATATACATTATTTTTTTGACTTCATTTTAGTATGAAAATTTGATTTTTTTTTAAAAAAATTCATTTCATTTTATGCAGTTATATTAATATTAATTTTGTATAATTATATTAATTGAATTTAATAAAATGGATTCAATATTTTGAATGAGGATTTTAATCTTTGGAAAATATGTTCCATTAATTTTTCAGTATCATGAATAGTGGGTGTGTTAAATATTTGTCATCTCAAAATGGTATATTGGGTAATTAAGGTTATAAATAATATGATAATACTTTAAAAATATTTTTAATTCCTAAATTATTTATATATTATGAGATTGGTTCAACCATCATCAACTAATATTTGATAATAAAGAAACTTTGTGATATTTTTATTTTGTAATAAAATTAATATTATTTTGATTTATTAAGAAATACAAAAAGTACCTATCTTTGGTTCCATATCTATAAAATCTTATGATAGGGATAATGTGATATCCTTGGAGAATGATTTAGTTACTAACCATGGTTTATTTTGGTTTTCCATTGCTTTTTTGATCTCTTATTGTCTCATTCATTTATATTATGATTTATCTCTATTGGATCCCTTGGAGTGGTTGGGGAATGTGTTGATCATTGATAGAGAGTCTAGGATATGAATATTAGGTTAATCTCTAGTATGAGAATTTTGTTTCAGTTAGAATATCTGCAGAGGGCCCCCTAATATATATATGAGGGCCACTGGGAAATTAGTGGGGGAATGGAAGAGTTTGGCCCCTACCGGATTCCCACTAGCCACCTTGCGAGACTTCCATATTGCTCAAAATTATTCCAAGAACAAAAAAATCACTTATGGAAGCCAATAACTAGCCAATTTTGTTTATATAGTTGAGAAATGGTAGGATAGTATAGTAATTATGCATCGATTAATTTTTTTTTATTTTAATAACTCCTCCCTTGGAATCCATTTAACCATAAACACCTTGGAGTCTCCCTTCACACAAATATGGCTCTACTAACATTGATACATCACAAATAAATGTATTTTTTGATGTGTTATATCTATTCTAGTATATATAATATAAATTTGATCATGATTTATGATTTCCATATCTCTCTTTCTCTTTAAGAGTGGTGTATCCTCATGTTATTGGTAGATCATGATCTCAAGATTTTCTTGGCATGTTTCTATGATATACTTATTGGGTTTCAATAATTTATGGAGGTGGAGTTTTCTATCATCTTGGGACTAGTTACCCATACTATTCTTATTCCATTTTACTGAATATTACTAACTGACCTGAAAGAGCTAAAGTCTCAGTTTGATGAATTTTTTCTAAAGGATTCATTTGACCCTGTGTGTAACCTTGGGAAACATCCATTCTTTTCACTAAAAAGTATGACATAACCCTTCACATATGTCTTTATTTCCAAATTATCAATTAGTTCATTAAAAGAATTAGTATTTATTGAATTATATTAGTGATTTGATTGACTATATGAAAAGGGGGAAAGTGGTTCTCAATTATTTTCCATTGACATGGTTATCAATAGTTTTGATTAAAGAGATTGAAATCTATAATACTACTTTAAAGATAAGGTATAACCATTATGAGTAATTTGTCATGCCTTTTATAAATAACCAATGTTTCCACTATGATTATGGAACTAATGAAAATGAATTTCCATCAGTGCCTTAATTATTTTTTTGTGGAATTTGGGGATAAAATTATGGTTTAATATTTATCTATGGATAATCATTTGGTTTATTTTAGATAATTTTTAGATATCATGAGAATTCAAATAATTTATTCCAAAATATGAATATTTATCTTCTGGATTCAAGAGGGAATGTTCTTAGGGAACACGGTTGGAATATGGTATTTCAATTTATCTTAATCAGGATAAAGTTATTATGATGTGGGAGGAACTATATGATGTCATTGATATTTAATTCTTCTTGTGATTGGAATGGAATTATCACAGTTTTTTTGGAGTTCTCAATCTTTTCTTTCCCTTTGACCAACTTCAACCAGAGTGGAGTAAATATCCTTTAGGATTTAAATTATCATACTTATTATTATTAGTTTAACAGTCATTTGAATCTAACAGCTATGTTGAAACATCAATAGGATTGGAAAATCAATGGGAATTTCTATAATGAATATTGTTCAGTTTTGGGTTGAATTATTATACACATTTATAATGTGGTTGAATATGATTCTCATCATCTTCTTCCCTATTAGAAAACCCATCTCATACATGATATCAATTTCATAGTTGTGATGCGTAATCTAATGAGTTAGAAATAATAAATTTTTATAGAAAGGTTTACCATCCACTCTACAAAAAAATTAAGCTACATATTATCATGAAAATATTTGATCATTTGGATGAAGTGATAGGTGAAGTACCTGTAGTCTTCTGACATTTAAATTTCTTACACACCTATTAATGGTAATTTCGTGACCGATTCTCTATATAGGGAAATTTCATCTTTGGTCAAGAAATATTCTTCCAATGAAATGAATCTGATGGTTCATGTTTCTACTATACATTTGGGAGCTTGGTAAGATGAGACTGAGGTTGTTTCGTAATGTTTTTTATTTTAAATACTCTCTTATTTATATGAACCTCTAGGAGTAGAAGCTTGATGATGATTTCTGAGGTACTATGGAATCTTTATATTGTGGATAGACTATTAGTGAATGATACCTATATTTTAAGGGTATACATTACATCAAGATCTAATATTTTTTTTATGTTACCTATGATGAATGTCTTCATGGTGGATTTTCATCATTTCCAATGGTTAAAAATAAAATTCTTTATTATATGAGAAAACAATTCTGATATCCATCAATATTTTTTTGATTTTTTCTCACTGTTATACATGTCTATAGATCAATACCGATCATTATAATCCTTCCAATCTATTTAACCCACTTCATATTTTAACAAGGAAGTGGGATGATATATCTCTGGACTTTGTGATTGAGTTTCCACATAGACCTCCAGGAAATAATGTGACTTGGTTTTTGATTTTCTAATTGGACAAATCATCACAATATTTTGTCAATTCAAATTTGATTGAATATAAGGAATTAGAATATATATATAGGAAATTATCATAATTTGTGGGGTTATATATTCTATAATTTATAAAAGGGATCACTGGTTCACATTTCATTTTTTTGGAGGCCTCAAAGAGGTAATGGTATCCTATGTAAAGTTAATCACAACATATCATCCTCAGACAGATGATTATAAGGATCATTCTATAATGATTGTTGAGGATATGGTTCGATCCTATTTCCTTGAAATTGGAGACACCTAGGTTTACCCATGAAAATATTTTTATTATCATATTATATAAATTACTAATCATCTATGAGGATAGACCCCTTTGAGACCTTTTATGTCTAACTATATAAATCTCTAATTTTTTAGTTTGATATTGGAGGATATTCCCTTATGGGAAAATGTTTTGTTAAATACATGATTCCAATGATTCAATTGATTCTTTATAGAATGATGATGAATCATAGTTGTTATAAGTCTTATAATGATTATCATTAGCTCCCTTTAAACTTATCATTTTGGGATAAGGAGTTTTTGATAGTCTCATGCTGGATTGGTCCTCGGTAGCTCGGAAGATATGTGATGTTGGAACATAGATACACGAGACTACTTATGATTGTAATGTTAAATTGAATGGTGGAATACTTTTCAGAATTTCCACCTTATATAGAATTGACACATAAAATATTTCACATTTCATTAATCTCAATTTACCTGTTAGACTCATCTTATGTCTTGAGTTGGGAGGAGCATGATGTGGAACTAGATATGATCAAGGGTGAGTAGCGGATTTTGATTATCAATTCCCATATGAGTGCTCTAAAAAGAAAGTCTATACCCTTTGTGGAGGTGATATAGAAACATGGATATAAATCTCATGAGACACAGGATCAAGAGTTTTGTATGAGACAACAATATTCTCACCTCTTTATTATAGATCATTCCAGACATTATTTTGGGAGCCATAATGCATTTATGTTATGGAGAATCATGACATCCCAACACCAAATTTTAGACACGAACTGTGGTTTTTTTTGGGGTTTAATTATTCATTATTTGATATCTTTCTTCCTCACTGGTTATTTGTGTATTACATATTTCATTATCCTTTTATGGGGGGGGGGGGGGTTGTGTGTTTTGATCTATTTTATGGAGGCTGATAGATGGAACATAGGTTTATCACAAGAGTGGGTGGGGTCTTGTAGCTAGAATAACTATTGGAGGACCACCAGAAATTCTTGAAGGGACACCAACCCATCTATGGGTTTCTAATGAATCCCCCCATCCATATTGTGAGACTTATAATGTGTTTTTAATTCTTACACATTCAATAATTTAGATGAGAGAACACAAAAGCTATTCTGTGATACTGATATGGCGGAGAAATGTCATGGTAGTATCATAATTATAGTTTTTTAATAACTTTATTTATAAATCACATTTTTTGTATCACATCATACCCTAAAAATCATGTAGTCTCTCTGGAGAAAAATACATATCCCCCAGACTTTTCTATTGATGGAATTAAGTGATAATATTTGCAATAGATCACCTTTGGTAAGTGTAATCTCATGTTGATCATGATTTCTCCTTTCTACCTCTCTCACCCTCTTCAAGAATGGTGGATCCTCATACCATTAATGTAAGTAGATATTTATTTTTAGAAAGTATTATTTTGGGATAATACCTTAATTATTCTATACCTCTCTCCTTTTGTAGATCCCTTGTCGGGTAATTACGAGATCGTGATTTTTTATCATGGGATTCATAAGAAAATTACTATCAATAAAAACCTTTAATTATTGATCATTTTGAAATGAATTTATAATTATTTTATAATTCTCTATTTATTATAATTGATATTTATTTCTAAATGGAATTGGGTGTTTTTTGATCATTTTCTGTATGGATTTTAGGATAACACATTTATTTCTAAATTATGGCTTTGAGGTAATGTAAGTTTTATTGAAAAACTTTGATGGTGATACTTGATAAATGATGGAATGAATTGATTTATGTAATTGAATTGAAATTAGTTATTTTTAATAACATAATATTTCAATAAAACTCGTTTTATGTGTTTTAATGGTGATGTAATTTTTTTAAAAGATGATATTGGGGCTGATGAAATGGATGATTTATTAAATTAAATTGTCAATTATTGAAATGAATGGAGTCCCCTAGTATGATTGTTTTCATTGAAGCACATGGGAGTCTGGGTAGTTAGGATGGAAGAAAACATTCTAGGAATATATTAGTTTTCCTTTTTAATTAGTTGATGATGACAACTATAGTACAACTAATTGAAGTTAGGTATTATATTCCTTGATGTTTTCTTTGATTCCACTTGTATTGGGACCTAGGATTGTATCCACACCAGGAGTCGTACATCAATGAGTTAAGTGAGAAAACCTATACAAACCTATCATCAATCATATTTTCCATGTTTCTATGATTGATAATGGATAATTGAAAATAATTAAAAACTTTAATGTCATGAAATATTTTCTCATATATATTTTGATGGAAATTATTATGCATTTCTATTTTAATAACTACGTATTATTATGTCTATTTTACTCTTTCCATTGAATGTTTCAAATTTCAGGTATTTATATGAACTGTGAAAAAATATCCATGCCTTATTTTATTTTAAATTCAAAATATTTTGTTTACCAGATATATATTTCTTATAGAATAATTGGCAAGATCATACATTCCTTTGTTTCTCAAACCCTACCTTTTCCTTTGGGTATTTATTGATTTTCTTATTCCAGGACTAGGTAAAGAAAAGTCACACTTGGGAGGTGGTGGGGTTTTTTATTTTTATGGTCCTAGGAATTTTGAAATGACAGGTGAAGTATGTGATCCACTTGTAACATGGAGATCTGGATATGTTTTGTTTGATGGTTTGATCTGATGGCATTGGTTGATGTACAATTTTTAAAACTTTTATCAAGTGACTTATTGTAATTTTCTCTTGAGGAAATATTGGGAAATAAATGTTTTATTGTTTTATAACAATTTCATTTTTTTATTATGGAGAAAAAATTACATCTAAATTTTTTTGATTCCCATGCACGATTCATCAGCACATGGGGATTGGGAAGGCACTTGAGGTTGTCTCATAATTGATTCAGGTAGTGTTATTCATGTCAATTATTGATAGATAAACTTTTTTTTTTTGAATATATAAAAAAATATTTCAGATATGAATAATTTTTTTATGATTGTAAATTATTTTAAATTTTTAAGATTGAAATAATTACCATAATGATTATAGAACATTAATGAGATGATTGTACAAGTAGTATAAAAATTAAAATAAATTATTTTGAAAACCTTGAAATTATTAAAATTTGGATGATTTATTATTTTTCCTGAATTTTTTATATTAATATAACATATTGGTGATTTTTTATAATATTATATTTGAATTAAATTACTCTGTTGATTTCTTTAAATTAAAACTATGTGAATAGTCCCAAAATTGACTATAATTGAATCTTGTGTTAAAAAATAATTTTTAAAATGATTTAAAATTCATAAAAATACTATATTTGTCCAAGTGAGTTTTATACAGTCTAGGATATCATAAATTATCCGCTTATATGTTAATCTTACTTTTATAGTAGATTTCTTTAAATTTAATAATTAAAAAAACTTGATATCAATGTAATTATGAAAATGGTTAACATGGGGGTTAAAACTAAGAGACATGGGTTAAATCATAACCTAATATTGTCTAAATGTTATTTTCTGATATGATTTTGACTTATACTAATCATATATTATATAATTATCAATTTTTTCAACTTTTCCTTGAAAACTAATATATAGTAATTTAGTAGTTTATGTAATTCCATGGATTCCCATCCCCTAACTTATAAAAGGGATCCAGCCTTCCTTTTTTTATCACACTTAAAGAGAATATAAGCATTAAAATACCAACAAAATATTATTTAACTCCCTAGAGACATTATATACGAACTAATATTCTTAAAATACCATCATGAGGGTCCTTAAGGAGACATCTAAAGTTTGTTATTCTAAGAGGATAAAATTTCCTTAACATAGAATTTTCATTTTACTACAGCTTATAAAACCTAAATTTTGATCATAAACATTCAAAAATAATTAAATAATTAAATCTTATATTCTTGGAAGGAATTTTGTTAATTTCCGAACAATATTCATCTCATTTTCCGTCAAATGGAAAACAAAATCATCGCTTGTGGGTACGTATAGACTATCACCATGTGAAAATGATGTTATTAATTTCTCATCAATGGATTTCAAGGATTTTTATTATGATGTATTTAATGTATATCTATAAAATACATGGAATGATAATAATTATATAAATATAATATATCATCTATCACCGTACAAATTAAATAATCACGCATGCATACGTACGAACTGTTATCTCCATATAACAATGTACATTTCTTTTTAATACTACGACCTATGGATGGTTATAGGATAAATTTAATTAGGATATTTTTTTGTAAATTTATAATGTATTTTTAATTATTATATTATTTTTATTTCTTTATTTTTCTTCCAATGAAAAGTAAATAATTTTTCGTGTGTGCATGTGGAATACCGCCTTATAATACAATGCATTTTTCTCATCAATTCTTTCAATAGATGTCACAAAAATGACCATTATATATTAAAATTAATATTATTTATTGATTATTATTTTAGATATGATGGAATAATTAAGCTTTCGATCATGATCAATCAACCGAAATCATTTTTTCAATTATGAATATTAGGTCTTCAAAACACCAAACATGGACTTATATGATTATATAATAAAATATTTAACTGAAAAAATGATGTAAATTGTTTAATGATATCCGAATAAACCTAAGAAAGGTTCTTAAGATATTATTTATTTAATATAATTTTATTATACTGTATTATGGTGCATACATATAAATTATAGACTTGAGGTAAGGTTTTTTTTACTCCATTTCAATTCAATTGATTATACATATACTTTATTTACTATAAAATGACATAATTATTTTTTAGGTGAACTAAAATTATATTTTGTTTTATTTATATTTATTTTATGTGGTTTTATAATTTTTACACATAATCACCTGAATGATTAATTCTCACTTAAATTACCTGATCAATGAATGGATTCTTCATCTTAATATTGTTACACTGAGGCTTGTTTGATATCCACCAACTAATGATTATAAGGTGAAAGTACAAACACTTTTATATTTCGTATCTTCAATATAATTATTTTAATGGAATTTTATGTTTTGTTTTTTATTTATTTCAAGGGATTTATGATTTAAAAGCTACCAAATCTGTAATAGTTACTCATATCTCTTTTATTTATATGAGACATATTCCATATTTACTACTCATTTATTTCTTGTGGTTTATATAATTCCCATGAATGTATTGTATTGTTCTTCTTGATAAAATCGTGTGTGGTTTTAAATACATCTAATGGTTCCACTTTAATGACAGATTGATTCAGATATTATTATAATTGTAAGGATTTTTGGTGTTATCTAATTTTTTCAAAATTGTTTATGTTAAATTTCAATAGTGGGAAATTTTATAGTTATTGTCCTTTAAACACGTATATTTTCTTCTACTCTAGTTAATCTACGAATTTATATATATTAGTTAATTTTTCATATATTTAGTATTTACTTTTTCAGGAAAATGTTATTAATGAAAAAAAAAACTTATTTCCAATTTGGTTGATTAATTTTTTCTTCTTTGTTCACACTCTAAAAAAACATTAGAACAATTATTACATATAAATAAAATATTTTAAATATTTTATTTTCAAACCATTTTAATTTATTTTCAAAAGATTTATAAGGAAATTTTCTAAATGTTTTTAGAATAATTTATATAAAAGTTTTTACAATAGTTTAAAAAAATTCATTATTTTAACATATACAACATTAAGAGATTTTCCCATAAACATGACCATCATTTTCATTAATGATTATTGTAAAATTTTAAAGGGTTATATTATATGAAAAGTAATGTATTAATATTTTTTAAATTTTTAGTTAAAATTTTATCAAAGGAAAAGGATATGTTTTCTTGTTTTCAAAGATTTATTTGAATGAATTTTTAAAGGTATTTTTCATCTATATTAAAATTATTTATTGATTATTATGCTTCAATGGGGATATGATTTTATTATACCATTCAATTCCTTTATCTAAATGGTTTATGATGATGTTTTAAAGATATTGTTTGAAAAACTGTTTCTTTTTCATTTGTAACTCATTATATAATAGTTTCGAAGAAATTAAAGTATCCATGTGTTTTGTATAATGATATGGATTATGGAAATTACTGATGAGAACATTTTGGAGATTAAAAAAAATACATGATGGAATTTAGCTGATATATTATGGGTGGGTTCTTTATAACCATAAATTGATTTTGTTAGTGAGGAAATGTTAACTATATGGTAGTTTCTACTTAAAGTTGCTGAAGTTATGTTACATTTAAGAGATGATGAATTTAAATGATTATATATTTCTCATAAGAGACAACAGAGTTTACCTTGTTTTAGTTTCCCCTATGAGACATTTTAATTAGATGGTTAGGTGAATCCATGATGAAATTTTGATTATCAATGATAATAACATAGTTTTTCATTGATTTTTATGAGTTTTATTAGATCATTTTTTCACATGGATCAGGAGTACTGGAATATATAATGGTTTTCTTATGTAAATATTGTGTCCCTTGTCTCAAGATTCATGATCCATGTATTTATAAATAAAAATTATTTTATTTTATGCTCATTAACTTTCATTTCTGCATTATACCTTTATAGTCAATTTATTTTAGCTAATCAAATTCAATTCACTACTGGAAATCATACTTTTACCAACACTTGTATACCAACAGTTCTTTTGAACTATTGGTTTAGGTGATCTTTACCAACGGTTTGCATAAATCGTTGGTAAAGATCTGTAACAAGTGACTTTTCCCAACGGTTTGATGAAACCGTTGGGAAAGATGGGTAAAAAATCACTTTTACCAATGGTTTGATGAAACCGTTGGGAAAGATGGGAAAAAATGAGTTTTTTCAATGGTTTCATTAAACCGTTGGGAAATATTGAGTTTTCCCAACGGTTTTTAAAAACTATTGAAAAAACGCCCCAAATTCTCCAAAACCATGTAGCTGCCTCCCCACGATTCCAGAACCATTCCACTGCTCTTCGTAAGTGATTCCTTCCAGAAGCCCTTGAGAATCCCCACCTCTTCCATCGGATCAGCTGCTACTAGGCTAGATTCCTTACATCTTTTATCAAGGATATAGTTCCACCTATTATCAAGCATATCCTTCTATTCTCAAGGGTTTCGTTATTCCCAATTTTTAGGTATTCTTTAAAATTTTATGATTCACTACTCCACGAATTGTGTACTCAAATCACTACATCGGTGTATGTCCAATTACTGTTTTCATTACACATTTACATTTATAAGGGCATGGTGTCTCTTTATTGTGTTCTAATTTTAAAGATTCATTGTTTTTTAATCTCAATGCTTCAAATATTATAGCTTCATGTACATGAACTCATAAGAAATTGTTTATAATATTTATTGATAGTATTTTATGAAAATCACTCCTTTTATTAAGATCATGACAAACATGAATATCTTGTTCATCTTAATTTTTGTACACTATGTGTATTACATAACATGCATGTATCATGTTTCTATCAAAATCAATATATATATAAAATGACACACCGTTCACTTATCCTTTGCACAATAGAACATATGAAATATCTTCTTGAACTTTGCAAAATAGTATGTGGTCCCTAATTAGTACTTCTTCCTTCTTCATGAAACTAATTCACAGAATGTCAAATTCGTAATATTAGTGAATTTTAATTTTCATAATATAACCATTAATCATTCTTCCTTCGACATCATACATTATTTATTCAATCACCTTTTTAAAACACAATGGCCATTTTCACTGATTTGGGCTTCTTCAAAATGCTTGGGAATATCAGAAAAATGCATGTATTGAATCGTGCTTCTCATGTGGTTTCATGGATACAAGTTCATCTTGAAAATCATGACTATGTGGTTCAAATATCATGAGGACCATGAGATTATTGTTCTTTACACAAATGAAGTTGTTTTCTACAACTATGTGTATTTGTTTTCACTTTTTATTTGGCCGAAAGGGGAGCTTTGTGGTCATTAATCATTGTTTTGGGTGGTCATTTAGGATGTAAGATAGTATGAATTCATTTTACTTGATATATCTAATATTATTATTGATTTATGTTCAATTTTATTATCTTTAACAAGTGATGTTGTTTAATAAGTTGTTATTAATGGTTGTAATAATGAAGATATTGTATAAGGGTTCATATGGTGTGTATAAGGGTTCACATGGTGTGTATAACGGTTGACATGGTATCAGTGAACTAAATTCATTAATTTAAGCCTTCATTCTCACTAGTATGTAAGAAATTGAATGATGTAAACCCATCCTCACATGATTGCTTACCTTATATAGTGTCAAAAATATGAAATATGAGCTTTTCAATTCATCAGTTAACCAGGATTATATATTCCACTTCCCCCAAGATGACTGTACTAATATAACTTTTGGGTCAATTAAATATGGTTCTCATTTTACGTTGTATATTATATGTCCTTCTGGGAAAATACTCACTTTTATGAGGGTGGGGTTCTTTTCACTACCCATGCTGGCGTGTGTCGACATCCATAAAAATTTTAGATAAGTCACATGTTTACTTCAGTAATGTTGTTATCATTGACATACTTTATTATTAATCTCAAATTTAAAAATAAATGTTTTTGTCTATACTAAATGAAATTAAATCTTTTTACAAGCCATGAACAACCTATTAGTGTAGAAGCCTAAAATTTATTCACCCATGGGGTGCACTTGACTTGGGGAAGTAATTGGGTAATGAAAGGTATGACCATAGAGGTGCCAATAATGAGTTATTGAACATAAGTGAATGATTTGGGATGCCTATAACACATGATGGGACCTAAGTCATGTGCCTCTTATAGACCTAATGAAAATTAATATAAATAAATTTTAATTTAATTTATGAGTACTTTTTTTTACATTATTTTAATAGTTCACTACATCGACTAAAAACTTCTTCCTTTATCATTTACTTAAATGTATTTTCTATTAATTTTCAATCCTATTGAGTTGTTTATGAAAAAACGTCTTATATAAATTATTTTTACAGAATCGACAGAAGTTGGATGTATGAAACCAATTGGATCTCAAGGTATTTTAAAAACAATTTGGAGAGCTTTATAGATTTTTCATTTCATAATGCTTCAGATAGTGTTCGCATACACTCCCCATGTTCCAATTGTGTTGGTAGACCTTGGTTGAGCCGTGAAGAAGTCATCTACCACATAACCAAAAAAAATTCAAGCAAACGACATTGTGTTGTTGTACCTCTCGTTCCCCTCGCTCTTTGATTTTCATGATCACAATCACTTTCATATGTGTTTAACCTTGTTTTAAGTGTTTTTGTTAATAGGCACAAGTTTGCCAAGAAAATGGCCCAAGAAAGCATCTCAAAGTGGACTGAATTTCAGTCGACCGGCCAACCGGTGTGATAGCACCGGCCAGCCGGTGGACCTGGCAGAGGCATTGCCCACTGCCAGGTTCCACCGGTCAGCCGGTGGCTCTGTCACCGGCCAGCCGGTGGCACCCAGACCAATTCGGCAGCTACTGTCTCCCCACCGGCCAGCCGGTGGCTCCTCCACTGGTCAGCCGGTGGAGCCTGGACCAAAATTCTTCTCCTCTGCCAAGGCACCGGCCAGCCGGTGGAGCTGTACCGGCCAGCCGGTAGACCAGTCAAACTAGCCGTTGGCTTTGACCAGTCAACTCCCATTTGGCCTCCAACGGCTCCGAGGCCCTTTACAACGGCTCCGAAAACTCCCCAAGGGTTCCATGCCTATAAATAAAGGCCAAGGAAGCACCGGACACGTCTCGGATCAGATACGAAGCCAACGGACATATTTTGTATCAATTGGCCAACCTCCGGGGACTTCCTTCAAGGAACCCATCTTGCTCCAACAACTTCCACAACCAAGGAGCTCCTCCAAAGAATCTTGGAAGCGGCCTTTAACATCTCCAATCAATCAAAGGCACCCAAGGCTTCTCAACATACGGGTTTTATTGTTTTATTTATTTTGAGCTTTAAATTTGGGTTTGTGCCTACAAACCCCAAACTCTTTCTTCATCCCTCTTTCTTTTGGGTTTCACATCACCACTAAGGTGTGAAGAGGTTTCTTCAAGCCTTTCCTTTTAAAAGGCTTGTGTCATAGGTGAGCTAGCCTTCACCTGTAAGAAGGCTAGTGGGTTCTTGCTCAATCATTGAAAGCAAGTGGGTTCTTGCATAACCATATAAAAGCAAGCTGTAATAGGTCCTAGTGCTACCTCAAAGCCTAGTGGGATTCTTGCTAAAACCATTGAAAAGCAAGTGGTAGGAATCTCTCAACGGTTGAGTTGGGAGCGGAGACGTAGGCTGGGTTTTAGGCCGAACTCCGTTAACAATTTCTTGTGTGATTGCCTCTTTTATTTTCCGCTGCACTTTCACTTTGATTTTTAATTTGTTAATCTTTTTTTAAAAGGCAATTCACCCCCCCCCCCCTCTTGCCATCACTCCCTTTTTATCCGCCCAACAATTGGTATCAGAGGGGTAATTTGAGTAATACCCTAACCGGTTTCAAATTTAAGATCCATTGTGATGGCATCAACCTCTTTCGCCCCCGAAGGCTTTTCTTTGGGTCGGGCTCCATTTTTTGATGGGTCCGACTATAATTATTGGAAAACCCGCATGACCACTTTTTTAAGAAGCATAGGATATCCTATTTACAAAATTGTCATGCAAGGTTATACTTTGTCTACCCCCGACGAATCCAAATGGACCCCCGCCGATATTAGAAACTTTGAGCTTGATGGAAAAGCCATGAACGCTCTACATTGCGGCCTTGACCGAAATGAGTTCAACCGAGTTTCCACTTGCACCTCATCTCATGAAATTTGGAAACTATTAGAAGTGACCCATGAGGGCACTAACAAAGTTAAGGATACTCGGTTAGACATGTATAGACAAGATTTTGAAAGCTTTTCCATGCATCCAAATGAGTCTATTTCTGAAATGTTTACACGCTTCACTGATGTTTGCAATGGTAGAAAATCTCTTGGTGATGATGTTTCAGCTGAAGCAATGGTCAAGAAGATTCTATGGGTCCTTCCGAGCTCATGGGCACCTAAGG
Organism: Viscum album; assembly: GCA_963277665.1. Lineage (NCBI taxonomy): Eukaryota > Viridiplantae > Streptophyta > Magnoliopsida > Santalales > Viscaceae > Viscum > Viscum album. The sequence goes on along the minus strand of OY728156.1, from coordinate 1,421,568,635 downwards.
TGACGGCTATCCAAGAAGCTAAGGATGTAAAGAACATGCCGGTCGAAGAGCTCATCGGATCCCTAATGACGTACGAGATCACAATGAGGAGGCAAGCTCAAAAGGAGGCCACACCAATCAAGACACCAAAGAACATCGCCCTTAAGGTACAAAAAGAAGTAAGCTCCTCCTCCTCATCATTATCTTCATCTTCTTCATCATCAAGCGGCGACTCGGAAATGGAGAATCTCGCCCGCCAAATGCAAAAATTCATGAAGAAGCACAAGAAGAAGAAATCTCGCAAGGCGCGAAAGCAAGAACCCACCGCAAGATCCGAGCCCAAGGTAAAATGCTACGGGTGCGGCCAAAAAGGGTATTACAAGCCTGATTGCCCACTCAACGAAAAACGGGCCACGCAAAAGGAAAAAGGAAAGAAAAAGGTTTTCAAGGCGACATGGAGTGACACCTCATCATCCTCCTCCTCCTCCTCCTCGAGCGACAATGGTAACAAATGCCTAATGGCATTTCATGAGGTAACATCTTCCGATTCCTCATCCTCTTGTTCTTCAAATTCAAATTCTTTAAATCATTTATCCTATGAGGATCTCCAATATGCTAGAGATCAATTGGAGGAAGGTTTTCACGAACTTTCTTCCAAATTTGTTTTATTAAAAAAGAATTTCAAAAAACTCTCTTCCGAAAAAGAACAACTTCTCAAAGAGAAGGAAGAGTTGACCCTCAAAATCCAAAATTTTCCAAATGTTGATTCTATGGAATCAACCATCAAAGATTTAAAAGAATCCCTAGCCAAGTTCACCCAAGGTGAACAAAATTTGAACAATCTCCTTGGTTCCCAACGCATATCTAGAACCACCAATGGACTTGGATACACCAATATAGCTTCCTCCTCCCATGCACCCACTGTTTTTGTAAGGGGGAGCTCTAGTTTTAAATTTTGCAATTATTGTAAAAAACCCGGGCACCTAATTTATGAATGCGATTGCAAAAATGCCCGTTATGGTATCCCTAAATCTATTTACTTTTCGGACGAATTTTATAGGAGAAGACCCGCCATGAAACAAATTTGGATTGAAAAATCTCTTTTGGAAAGTCTCTTCAGGCCAAAATTAGTTTCGGTTCCAAAACCCTCTCCCCGGTGATTTGTTGTTTTTATTTAGGGGGAGTTAGGATCGTTTAAGCCCTTTTGATTTCAATTTCAAAATTTTCGATTCAAACTTTCAATTTCAACACTTGGTTTCAAATTTTTTAAATTGTTATTCAATTTTTCGATTCAAAACTTTCAATTCAAACTGTTATTCAATTTTCTTTTCAAAACATTCAATTCAAACTGTTATTCAATTTTCGATTCAAAACTTTCAATTCAAATTTCAAAAACTTCATTTGGTTTAAAATCTCTATCTTGTTTTTTAAACTTTTCCCTCAATCAAGTTTTATGCCCCGTGCTATTTTGATAATCACAAAGGGGGAGAAATTCTTGATTGATTGGGGGAGAATCCTTTTGATCATGCTTAGCATTTACTTTCTTTATCCTTTAAGCATGTCTTTCTTTTATGTATTTTACATTTATTGTTTTGGTGATTGTGATCATCAAAATAGGGGGAGATTGTTGTACCTCTCGTTCCCCTCGCTCTTTGATTTTCATGATCACAATCACTTTCATATGTGTTTAACCTTGTTTTAAGTGTTTTTGTTAATAGGCACAAGGTTTCCAAGAAAATGGCCCAAGAAAGCATCTCAAAGTGGACTGAATTTCAGTCCACCGGCCAACAGGTGTGATAGCACCGGCCGGCCGGTGGACCTGGCAGAGGCATTTCCCACTGCCAGGTTCCACCGGTCAGCCGGTGGATCTGTCACCGGCCAGCCGGTGGCACCCAGACCAATTGGCCAGCTACTGTCTCCCCACCGGCCAGCCGGTGGCTCCTCCACCGGTCAGCCGGTGGAGCCTGGACCAAAATTCTTCTCCTCTGCCAAGGCACCGGCCAGCCGGTGGAGTTGTACCGGCCAGCCGGTAGACCAGTCAAACTAGCCGTTGGCTTTGACCAGTCAACTCCCATTTGGCCTCCAACGGCTCCGAGGCCCTTTACAACGGCTCCGAAGACTCCCCAAGGGTTCCATGCCTATAAATAAAGGCCAAGGAAGCCCCGGACACGTCTCGGATCAGATACGAAGCCAACGGACATATTTTGTATCAATTGGCCAACCTCCGGGGACTTCCTTCAAGGAACCCATCTTGCTCCAACAACTTCCACATCCAAGGAGCTCCTCCAAAGAAGCTTGGAAGCGGCCTTCAACATCTCCAATCAATCAAAGGCGCCCAAGGCTTCTCAACATACGGGTTTTATTATTTTATTTATTTTGAGCTTTAAATTTGGGTTTGTGCCTACAAACCCCAAACTCTTTCTTCATCCCTCTTTATTTTGGGTTTCACATCACCACTAAGGTGTGAAGAGGTTTCTTCAAGCCTTTCCTTTTAAAAGGCTTGTGTCATAGGTGAGCTAGCCTTCACCTGTAAGAAGGCTAGTGGGTTCTTGCTCAACCATTGAAAGCAAGTGGGTTCTTGCATAACCATATAAAAGCAAGCTGTAATAGCTCCTAGTGCTACCTCAAAGCCTAGTGGGTTTCTTGCTAAAACCATTGAAAAGCAAGCGGTAGGAATCTCTCAACGGTTGAGTTGGGAGCGGAGACGTAGGCCGGGTTTTAGGCCGAACTCCGTTAACAATTTCTTGTGTGATTGCCTCTTTTATTTTCCGCTGCACTTTCACTTTGATTTTTAATTTGTTAATATTTTTTTAAAAGGCAATTCACCCCCCCTCTTGCCATCACTCCCTTTTTCTCCGCCCAACATGTGTGGTATCACAATGGGGAGAAAATGAAATCTAAAATTTATGATGATCGAAATGAAAGGACTAGAATGGAGAATTTGTTAGATTATCAGTTTCCATTTATTCTTCATCATGAAAAAGAAAGGATTTCGACTCAAGAAGACTTCGATATGAGGATAGCTAATACTTCTAGTGTAAATGATGATATTTATAGGGTGAAAAAATTGAATGATGCTTCCATGACTCCAGTATATCGACATTGCGATAAAATGAAAAGGCTGGAATTTTTAATCCGATGGTTTCATGGGAAAACTATGTATGGGATTTCTAATACAGCAATTGATTACATTCTTACCCTCTTAAAGGATTTACTTCTAGGTGATGCAAATATTCCCTCAAACCACTATATGGAAAGGAAGTTAGTTGAGGAACTTGGATTTTCAAGAAACAAAATTAAAGCTTGCCTGAAATATTGTAGTTTATTCTGGGTGGAAACCACTGAACGGAATGATTGTATAAAATGTGGAACATCCCACTGGAAGTCAAAATCTGATGGAACACCATCCCGCGTTCCAAAAAAAGTAATGTGGCACTTTCCAGCAATCCCTAGACTCCAGAATCTTTTTATGTCTAATGACATTTCAATAAAAAAGATATGGCATGATACTGAGAGAAAGAAAACTAATGATGAGTAGGTTCATCCTGCAGATGGATTTGCATGGTAGAGATTTGATGCTCGACATCCTGATTTTGCAGTTTATGTGAGTAATGTGAGGCTGGGACTTTCATGCGATGGTTTTAATCCATTTGGGCAGATGCTTACTTCACACAACACATGGCCAGTTTTTATACACATTAATAATCTCCCCCCATGGTTGTGTATGAAAAAACCTTTCACTTTCATGAGTATACTCATATCTGGTCCTTCTGATCCCGACATTGATATTGATGTATACATGCAACCTTTAATAAAATAGTTGAAACTTCTTTGCGATGTGGGTGTGCACAAATATGATGCATGCTCGAAAGACATATTTCAAATGTCTGTTGTGATTATGTGGATGATCAATGATTTTCCGGCTTATTCAATGTTGTCTAGATGGAGCACGAAGGGAAAACTAGCATGCCTAGTTTGTATGAAGAATACACGATCCAGAAGACTGAAACATCACTGTAGTTTTAGTTTTATGTGACATCCACGATTCTTTCCAAATGATCATCCATATAGAACGAATTGTCGAAGATTTGATAATACCATAGAGACCGATGCTCCACGTAAGCGTATTTCTGGAACTGATGTTCTTAATGAATTGAAATAATTCAGTTTTTCATTTGGGAAGGGTCAAATGAAATCTTGAAAGAGAAATAATGTTTCCACTAAAACCTGTTACAATTCGAGGAAGATGAGTATCTTTTTTGATTTGCTTTATTGGTCAACCAATTTGTTACGTCATTGCTTAGACATAATGCATGTTGAAAAGAATTTATGTTAAATTTTTCTTTTTGTTCTTTTAAATGTCAAGGGTAAGACAAAAGATGATTTATGATCTCAGCGTGACATGGTGGATTGGGGCATCAGAACAGAATTGCATCTTGTGTGTATCAGTGAAAATAAATGGCAACTTTCATGTGCTTCTTATGTGATGACGCCTATGGAAAAAACAATTTCTGGAAGTATTAGAGACTATTAGAGTTCCTGATGGCTATTCAAGCAAGATATCTAAATGGGTCAACAGAAGAGAGTTGAAGCAAAAATCTTTGAAGACTCATGATTATCACGTTCTACTGCATGAGTTGCTTCCAATAGAAATCCATCATCTTTTGTGAAATAATATAAGGGTGACTGTTATTCGATTGTGCCATTTGTTTAGAGATATTTTTGCTAAGAAGTTTTCCAATTATTTCTTGAAAAAAATGTTGATAGATGCGCCATTAATTTTGTGTGAGTTAGAGAAAATATTTCCTCCAGCATTTTTGACATGCATACTGCATATGACTGTCCATATTCCCACTGAAATACTTCTCGGAGGACCTGTTTCTTTTCGTTTGATGTATCCAACTAAAATAAATATGTACACATTAATGTCTTATGTATGAAACAAGAATCATCTTGAAGGTCCTATCGTGAATGGTTACTTGGCTCAAGAATGTATGGATTTACGCTCAATGTGTTTGTCTGATCTTACTAAAAGAATGAATATACCAATGAGAAATGAAGAAGAATAGTATGAGAAAATTGAACCCAATTTTCCACCACTTCCTCAAAAAGGAGGAATTCCTGGATCATATACATTGAAGACATTAAGACATGAAGAGCGGGAGATGTCACATCACACAGTTTTGTTCAACTGTGCATTTGTTCGATGACTATATAAGGTAACTAAATTGAATATGTATATCTTAGATATATATCTGGTAAACTATTCATATTTTTATCTACAGGGAATATAAATCAATGATAAATAGGAAGCATAATTCTTTATCTTTGATAAAGACTGAGACTTTTCATAGAAAATAGTTTTCTTCTTGGTTAAAATTGAAGGTAAAAATATTACTATTTAAAATAATTAAATCAATATTTAATTAAGTTTAATAGTCATTTATGCTGCAGGTATCGAGTTTCTTTGCTGACTCTGTCTCTGAGGAAATAAGAGATTTGGCTTTTGGTCCTAATACCATGGTTTGTGACTGTAAATCAATTGTTATCAATGGGTACAAATTTATTGTCACTGAATGAGCAAAGAACATGAGAACACAACATGATGGTGTTATGGTAACTACCACAATAGATTGTTATGACAGTGCATCAGATAGTAGACTGCAATTTCAAAAGGTGGGTTCTTATTGAGTCATTGAGAAAATAATAATATTGGATTATTACTCTCATGGAAAAGTCATAATGATGAAATTCCATTGGTTTGATTTGATGACGAGACAAGGAAAATTTATCGATGATTGTGTATTTCGAGTAATTAATATGACTCGCACTCTTGCAACCGAAGAACCATATGTGTTGGCATCAATTTCTAAACAAGTTTTTTATGTCAAAGACCAACTTCGACCTGAATTTGGTGTCATAGTTGAAGTAATTCCATGACATATTTTTGATAATGGTGATGATGGAATCGACACTGTCCATAGTTCCATTGGAACCAATCCATTTATTTCTTTTGATGACTCCAATTTCTAAATTTTCAGAGTTGATTGTGAACCTGAAATTGTGGTTGAAAATATATAGAATCATTCATCTATGTTCTCAATTCTTTAGGTTTACCTTGAGTTGGGTTGTTAAGGTTGGTAATATTCAAATTGATTTAGTATTGATCACAAATATTTTCTAGCTGACTTGACCATTATGTGAATTTTCAATGTTTATTGGTTGCAGTTTTATTTGAATTTCATTTTCAAATTTTGAATTGTACTGTATTAAAATCTAGTCAAACAATATTTCTAACTTGGTGAACATTACAACTTGTATGATTTATTAAATTCATTCAAGATCTTCTAAAACAATTGATACATAAATTACCAATGAATCCCCCTAATCTCTCAAATATTTAGTTTTTTGGTTTACATATTAGTTTCCTTTTTCTAATTAATTACATATTTGTTGTCAAAAGCAGGAAATGCAGCCAATTGAAGAGAGACGAAGGAAAAATGATGGAGAACAATCGTCGAATGGTGGTGATGGATGTTCCACCATTAGTGCCTACAGTGAGTAATTTATTTCAAATATATATATTTAAAGAATATATAATGTCATGTGATTAATTTTTTTGTAAACATTTTTGTAGGATCCACCTATATGTTGACAGTTATTCAACGAGGAGCCTAGTACTAGTCCTAATACTCAGGCTGGTGGTACGAGGAGGGTTTGTACCAGAGGTGGACGAGCAGCTGCGCGTACCCAACTAGACCCTTCCCCTCCCACTGACATGTCGTCCTTCCCACATTCTGATTCTGGTGTGTCCTTAGGGACACCTAGGATATTTAGGCCTCCCAGGTTTTCTCCACCTTTTTCATCTTCTGTCCCATCATTTTCACATCTCATGATGATTCCCACTCCCCAGTCAAATTTTGGTCATACAGCTATACCATCTTCTTTTCCTTCTAATTCTGTCTCTCTGAGATTCTATATTCCATAGTCTTCGACTCTTGTTCCACCACAGGGTGTTCAATCAGTTTCTGTGGATCCAGTGGCGCTCAGCGATCAGACTGGCACAGGTATATTTATAGAACCCTAACAAATTTTTATAGCAATATTTATTTTAATTATAACATGTTTTGATAAAATATTTGTTTTTCTTTCATGACAGATACATCTACTGACAGGAGGTGAGGGTGGGGGCGTACACTCATGCGTTTGGTGTGGAACTGCTGCACACAGGTTGAGGTGGATTATAATGAAGACAACCAAATGGTTGAGAAAACAGGGCAGCAATGTCATAGTTTTTTGGCGATGCTTGCCAAACACTCCGACATCATTCTTGTCAGCCCTCTATCGTGGAGACATTTTCCACATGAGGTCAAGGATAGAGCTTGGGCATAGATATGGGTAAAAAAATCTGTTGTATTTAATGCCATGAATTATTTTTGTATTTATATGAATTAATATTTTTATGTCATCTTCGATTTAATTTTCCCGATGGTGAGGGTGCATGAATGGAACGTCTAAAGGATTTAGGTGAGCTTTGTAGATCCTAAAATCATTAGTTGTATATTGGCTGGCATGCTAGAGTTGGCACTAAGTTAGAGGCGGAACCAGTCGTGGATGATTGTCCTATAGAGCAGTATCGTCAGATGATTACTCATTGGATGAGTACCCCGTTTAAGGTGTGAATTACATTTGAGGTATTTAAATAATAACTTTCATGTTTTTCAATAATATTATCCTTTTCATTATCGAATTTTATTTATGAATCATCTGGAAAAAATAAAAAAAACATAGATGCAAAAAAAATACCTCCACACAGTAGGACGTACTATGATGTCGGATCATGAAAGGAAGTAGGTATGACAATTGTTTATAAGTTTTCTTTACGGCTTACATTTTCTTTCGTTTCCTCAATTATTTAATCATTTTCTAATTTTTTCATATAACTTTAGTTTTCAATGTCATTGTAGAGGCCAATTCAGAATATTGAAGGATGTGTGCCTCGAGAAAAACTGTTTTGCTCGAGTAGACAGAAAAAGGATGGAAGTGCCATCAACGAAGTGACTCAGCAGTAGATTGTAAGTTTTAATCTGGTGATTTTATATTTTAATATATATTTTGTAACTTAATAATATATTTATATTTGTAACAGGCTACTTTAGAGGCCCTCGATGCCCAAGAACCAGAAAATTTTGGGCCAACTGATCATTTATATCAGGTGTTGGGAGAGGAGCATCCTGGCAGAGTATGCTACCGACCTAGGATAGCCCCGACGAGGTATTGGTCCTCCTCAGGTACGAGTTATAGTGCCACCGAGCTTAATCAAGTTAGGGAACATGAAGAACAGGCTGATAAAAGGGCCACAGAGATGGAAGAACTATCTTCTAGGGAAAACAATGCATTTATGAAATTTATTGAAATTCTACATCCAACACTTCCAGAAGAGGCCAGCCCAGTTTTTGATGAATATATGTCGTTGATACGTTCTATATATGGTGCACTAGGTGGAAGTTCTAGTGGTGGTCAGGATGATTCCTAGCTTGATGATGATGATGGAAAGGAGTCTGATGCAGAAGAGGAGGAAGAGGAGGAGGGTGAGGTGGATGTCGAGGGCGAGGAGGAGGGCGAGGGTGAGGAGGAGGGCTCTGAGGAGGGAGAGGACGATGATGGGGAAGAGGACGAGGGTGATGATGATGTTGATGATGGTGATGGTGATGTGGGACAAATTGATCTGTTACATTTTTGACTAATATTACTGAGAATTGATGTTTAATCTATTCTAGTTGTTGGTTTTATCTAGACCCGTAGTATAGTATTGGAGTTGAGTTGTTTTTATATATTGTCTATTTTTATTGATGTGGTATTTTAGTTGTTGTGTGTTTAGGAACTCCCTGGACATCCCCCACCTTCTTGGACCCTGGAAAACCCCCCACCATCCTCCTTGGACCCCGGACAACCCCCCAGACAACCCCCTGGATATCCCCCCACCATCCTCCTTGGTCCTCGAATAGCCCTCCGGACACCCCCCAGACAGCCCCCCGGACAGCCCCCCCCCCCCCCCCCCCAGACAGTCCCCCCTCCTCCCTGGACCCCGGAAATCCCCCCCCCCCCCACCCTCCTCCTTGGACCCCAGACATCCCCCGAACACCCCCTAGACAGCCCCCTACACAGCCCCCCACCCTCTTCCTTGGTCCCCAAACAGCCCCTCAGACACCCACCAGACAGCCCCCCGGACAGCCCCCCCACCCTCCTCCCTGGACCCCGGACAGCCCCCCCACCCTCCTTGATTTCATTTACTAATATAAAATCTATAATATATATTTTATTTATTTTCATCATGATAATCAATGTAAATCACATTTACACATCTAATCAATATCATATATTCTAGGTATGTTATAAAAGGGATGTATTCATTGGGCATGGCATTGTTAGCTCTAAAATGTTTCATAGCATGATAAACTAAAATCTAATTCATACTAAAAATGATATAAAAATATTATATATGAATTTCTACAAGATTTTAAGTAAATACCATTCCACTAATAGAAACATTAGGGTTCCCATAAATCATGTTTACCATAATATTTCCACAAGGATTTTTAGTAAAAATTTTATCTTCTATTAATTTTCTGATATTCTCATTTTAAATGTAAATTTTACATTAATTAATTAATTTAAAGACCCATAGTCAAATAGTGTAATTGAATAATGTTAATAAACAACTAACATAACACTCTAACTGTGTATCTTTTGTTTAAAATGGACATGATTATAAGTGAAATAAACAACTAGCATATGGAAAACTGACCAAACGCATTTGGATTCTACTGATAATTTTTTACAATGATCCATGGGTCATATGTGACATGTACGAGCCAACCCGGGTTCTATCCGAGTTGCGGTGTGGCTGGGATCACTCTAAGTGTCTCTCTTTTGTTTAAAATGTACAACATTTTAAGTACATACGGAAAACCAACCAAAAGCATTAGGTTTCCGTTGAAACTTTAGGAGAGAAATACATGGGTCATATGTGACATGTAAGAGTCAACCTTGCCTAATTCCAAGGTGTGGTGTGGCCGACACCACTCAAAGTGTCTCTCTTTTGTTTAAAATGGACTTCATTTTAAGTGAAAACAACAACTAGCATACGAAAAACCAACCAAATGGATTCTGATTGTGTCGATACTTTAGCACAATGATCCATGGGTCATATGTGACATGTACGAGTCAACCCTGCCTCAATTAGAGGCACGGTGTAGCCGACACCATTCATAGTGTCTCTCTTTTGTTTAAAATGGACATCATTTTAAGCGAAAACAACAAGTGAGTTACGAAAAACTGACCAAATGCATTTGAAATTTGTTGATGCTTTAGGAAAATGATCCATGGGTCATATGTGACATGTAAATGTCAACACCATCTCAATATGAGGCGTGGTGTGGCTGGCACCACTCTAAGTGCCTCTCTTTTGTTTCAAAAGGATAACATCTTAAGTGAAAACATGAATTGGCATATTGAAAACTGACCAAACGCATTCGGATTGTGTTGATAATTTAGGAAAATGATCCATGAGTCATTTGAGATGTGTACGAGTCAACATCTTCTAAATCTGAGCTGTGTTCTGGCTGGTACCACTCTAACTGTGTCCCTTTTGTTTAAAGTGGACATGATTATAAATGAAAAGAACAACTGGCATACGGAAAACTAACCAAACGCATTCGGATTCTATTGATAATTTATCACAATTATCCATGGGTCATATGTGACATGTACGAGCCATCCTGGAATCAATCTGCATCACTATTTGGCTGGGATCACTCTATGTGTCTCTCTTTTGTTTAAAATGGACAACATTTTAAGTACATACGGAAAACTGACCAACAAATTTTTTTTCTGTTGAAAAATTAGAAGAGCGATCCATGGGTCATATGTGATGTGTACAAGTCAACCTAACCTTAATCTATGGCACAGTGTGGCCGAAACCACTCAAAGTTTCTCTCTTTTGTTTAAAATGGACTTCATTTTAAGTGAAAACAACAACTAGCATACGGAAAACCGACCAAACAGATTCTGATTGTGTCGATACTTTAGCACAACGATCCATGGGTCATATGTGATGTGTATGAGTCAACCCTGCCTCAATCTGAGACGTGGTGTGGTCAACACCATTCATAGTGTCTCTCTTTTGTTTAAAATGGACATCATTTTAAGCAAAAACCACAAGTGACATACGAAAAACTGACCAGACGCAATCGAAATGTGTTGATGCTTTAGGAAAACGATCCATGGGTCATATGTGTTGTGTACAAGTCAACCCCACCTCAATCCAAGGCACGGTGTGGCCAACACCACTCTAAGTGCCTCTCTTATGTTTCAAAAGGATATCATTTTCAGTGAAAACATCAACTGGCATATCGAAAACTAACAAAACACATTTGGATTCTATTGATACTTTAGGACAATGATCCATGGTTCATTTGAGACATGTACGAGTCAAACCTGTATAAATCCAAGGCGTGGTGTGGTTGTACCACTCTAACTGTGTCTCTTTTGTTTAAAATGGAGAGGATTATAAGTTAAAAGAACAACTGGCATACAGAAAACCGACCAAACGCATTCAAATTCTTTTGATAATTTATCACAATGATTCATGGGTCATATGTGATGTGTGCGAGCCCACTCAGGCTCAATCTGAGTCACAGTGTGGCCGGGATCACTCTAAGTGTCTCTCTTTTGTTTAAAATGGAAAACATTTTAAGTACATACAGAAAAGAAACCAAACGCATTCAGTTTCTATTCATACATTAGGAGAGTAATCCAAGGGTCATATGTGACATGTAAAAGTAATCCTCGCCTCAATCAAAGGCGCAGTCTGGCCAAAACCACTCACAATGTCTCTCTTTTGTTTAAAATGGACTTCATTTTATGTGAAAACAACAACTAGCATATGGAAAACCAACCAAACAGATTCTGATTGTGTCGATACTTTAGAAAAACGATCCACGGGTCATATGAGACGTGTACGAGACAACCCCACCTCAATCCGAGGTGTGGTGTGGCTGACACCATTCATAGTTTCTCTCTTTTGTTTAAAATGGACATCATTTTAATCGAAAACAATAAGTGACATACACAAAACTGACCAAATCCATTCGAAATGTGTTGATTCTTTAGGAAAACGATCCATGGGTCATATGTGATGTGTACGAGTCAACCCCACCTCAATCCAAGGCGCGGTGTGGCCGACACCACTCTGAGTGCCTCTCTTTTGTTTCAAAAGGATATTATTTTAAGTGAAAACATCAACTGGCATACAGAAAACCGAACAAACGCATTCAGATTGTGTTTATACTTTGGGAAAATGATCCATGGATCATTTGAGACGTGTAAGAGTCAGCCCCATCTAAATCTGAGGTGCGGTGTGGCCGGTACCACTCTAACTGTGTCTCTTTTGTTTAAAATGGACATGATTATACGTGAAAAGAACAACTGGCATCCAAAAAACTGACCAAACACATTCGGATTCTGTTGATAATTTATCACAACAATCCATGGGTCATATTTGATGTGTACGGGCCTACCCGGGCTCAATCCAAGACATGGTGTGGTTGGGATCACTCTAAGTATCTCTCATTTGTTTAAAATGAAAAATACTTTAAGTACATATGGAAAATCGACCAAACACATTCGTTTCCGTTAAAACTTTAGGAGACTGATCCATGGGTCATATGTGACGTGTACGAGTGGAACTCGCTTCAATCTGAGGCTAGGTGTGGCTGACACCACTCAAAGTGTCTCTCTATTGTTTAAAATGAACATCATTCTAAGTGAAAACAACAACTAGCATATGGGAAACTGACCAAACAGATTCTGATTGTGTGGATACTTTAGCACACCAATCCATGGGTCATATGTGACATGTAAGAGTTAACTTTGCCTCAACCTAAGGCGCGGTGTAGCCAAGACCATTCATAATGTCTCTCTTTTGTTTAAAATGGGCATCATTTTAAGCGAAAACAATAAGTGACATACGATAAACCGACCAAATGCATTGAAAATGTGTTGATGATTTAGGAAAACAATCCATGGGTCATATGTGACGTGTAAGAGCCAACCCCACCTCAATCCGAGGTGTGGTGTGGCCAGCACCACTCTAAGTGCCTCTCTTTTGTTTCAAAAGGATATCATTTTCAGTGAAAACATCAACTGGAATACGGAAAACTGACCAAACGCATTCAGATTGTGTTGAAACTTTAGGACAACGATCCATGGGTCATTTGAGACGTGTACGAGTCAACCCCCTCTAAATCCAAGGCGTTATGTGGACGGTACCACTCTAACTGTGTCTCTTTTGTTTAAAATGAACATTATTATAAGTGAAAAGAACAACTAGCATATAGAAAACTAACCAAACGCATTCGGATTCTATTAATAATTTATCAAAATGATCAATGGGTCATATGTGACATGTATGAGCCAACCCGGGCTCAATCTGAGTCGCAGTGTGGCCGAGATAACTGTAAGTGTCTCTCTTTTGTTTAAAATGGACAACATTTTATGTACATACGGAAAACCAACCAAACGCATTCGGTTTCCAATGACACATTAGGAGAGAGATCCATGGGTAATATGTGACGTGTACAATTTAACCTCACCTCAATCTGAGGCGCGGTGTGGTAGACACCACTCAAAGTGTCTCTCTTTTGTTTAAAATGGAATTCATTTTAAGTGAAAACAACAACTAGCATACGGAAAACTGAACAAATGGATTCTGTAACACCCCAAGATTTCATAGTGTGTTATTTCTTCAAAATAATTAAATAACTTGCACTACACGCAACACCGAGTTCAATCACACCATGACATACAAAAATAAGCCATTCAAAAGCAGTTATGAATAGTATTATCTAAATTTTAAACTTTATATAATCCTTATAATTTTAGAATCCATATTATGAGTTTCTTTGATATAATGCAAGAACAAATTCATTTTCAGTATTGCACTTTTATCAACTTTTAATAGTGAACCCTTTTTAAATACAATATTTTAAAAATATTGACTAAATGGGGACATCAAAAAAAAATTAAAATGAAACACCCCAAGCTTCTATGGTACGTTTCCCTTCGAATAATGCGATAGCGTGTGTGGTACGCAACCTCGAGTTCTAACACACACCACAACTAATTAAACTAGCCGTTGTGAATAGTAATACCTACTTTTTGAAATTATATATATTTCATATTTTAAAATGGACTTCATTTTTGGATTCGGAATATCGAATTTAGCCTAAGGTGAAATTTTGGTACTTTTCGGATAACTTTCATATTTTGATGAATAGTGAAAATTACTAAATTTTAATTAAAAACAACTTTTTTAATCAAAATAATTAATAGTGATAAATTATGAATTTTAGTAGTTTTAAAGTATATTTAGAATATATTTTTACCATTTAATATAATGTTGGTCATTGGACATAATTTTACAATTAAACTGAACATAAACAAGTGTCAATCTTTTGATAGTTATTACCTCTTAAAAACACACTTTTTGTTTTGACAGCGGGAATTAATTTTAAATTAATTTCTGCCACTTCTGTGTTTTGAATTTAGAAAAATGGATTCCATATTTGGAATCAGGATGTTCAAATTGTGTAAATAGGTAACTTTTATTTTTAGACATTTTGAATAATTACTGCGGTAAATATTTTATTTACCATGGTTAAGGGTAAATACGGTAAATAAGGGTTAAAAAATAATATTATAATAATACTAAATTACCCTAAAACGTGTCTTAACCCTATTGGTTGATACATGGTCGACCATGGTCATCTTTGGGTCTATTTTGGGACCCCATGGATCCACTTGTAAGTGATAATGACACATTATATTAATAAAGTTAAAATAAAAATAAAAATGGCATAAGCTTACATCTTTTAGAAGAACAATTTTTACATAGGGTTATACATGTTGGATTTTCGATTATAAATATTCATTAGAAAGATAAAAATATTTCCTACATAATTATATTTTATTTATAATTTTTAGACATTAAATAATTTATTTTATTTATGACACAATGATGATGCAGTAATTACTAAAATAGTGAAAAATTAAAATAATTGATCTTATAAATACCCATATAATTATAATATGAAACTTTTAATGAATTAAACTAATTTTCTATGATAATATGGTATATTAGGATTGATTTAATTGACTTTTTTCGAAGTAATCAATCTGTTATGAGTTTCAAAAAAATCAACTATTGAATAGTGTCAAAATTGACATAAAAGAGTTTTTAAAACAAATATTATATTATTAATTGATATTAAATTCCTAAAAATCTAAGGTTCGGACAAGAGACTTATATAAGGATAGGTCCATCATTAATGGACCACTTGGGGGTCGCTTGGATGTATATAGTAAGTTTATTAACTATATTATATAAAAATACAAAGAGACATTGTAAAAGTGAAACTAATTAACTTAGAGTTAATACTTAAAGATAAGGTTAATATAAGTACCCAAACCTGTCTAAATTCTATTGGTTGAGTGGTTTTCGACCTATCCCCACCTTAACCTTTGAATAATCAACTTTGGAGCCATTAGAAACCGAATATGAATTTATTATAAATTAATATTTCTAGCTTTTCCAAAGGTGCCCCTCACCCCTCTTATAAAAGGGCACTCCTCCTTCTCTTTTCCTCACACCTCTCAAGCCACTTGGCTCGTCCAAACTCTGCCCAAATAAGCTCCCCACATCCCTCTCCTCCTCCTTGAAGCTTCCCCTTAGGCAGAAAGCATTTCAAGAAGTCCTTTGGTTCCAACCAAAGTGAGTTACCTAGATTAAAGGTAACGATTTCTCTTAAATTATTTTCATTTATTTTGCTTCTCCAACCCCCAAACTCTTTTTATTTCCTTTCTTTTGTAACAACACCAGTATCCACAATATACTAGGATGTTGTTATAATAAGGATTCAAACTACACATATACACAACTCCATATAATGGATGATGAACATAATGTTTCTGTGGATGGAAAACTAACGCCTCACGAAACGATGATTGTTCAAATACATCTTACCACCTCTCATGGTGGCCATTATGATGGCACTGTAATTAAATATGATATTAATGATATATATTTTATATATAATCTTCTGTAATTCCATTTTATTTCATACCATTATTCATTTCATGTTGTATATACATACGATAATTTCATTTGAGGAAGTGCGGACTACCGCCCCCTTAAAATGATATGACTCGTTCATACCACACTTGGAACGTATAAAGGATGGTGTTAATGAATGTAAGTAACATATATAAAATATTATATTATACTGGAATAGTAATATACCTATGTATCATTTGGATTCGATTCTTTTAAAATAAAAATTAAATGGAAGTAGCGTTCGTGCGTACGTACGGACTACCGTCTCCACGAACGCGATGAGATTCATTCTCCATCGTATCCATTCAAGTATAATTATCATTTAATGATTTAAAAATGATGTTTAAGGACTTGATATCATTCTGGATATGAATAAGATACAACAAACATGACTTATGTAACAAAACATATAAAAGAAAATGAGTAAGTTAACACCCGAAACGACGATAATTCTAAGATATTATTAACAAATCAATGTTAAAAGATCATATATGATATCATATTAATATATATGATTCTTGTATAATTTAATAACAATTATTTCACCATTATACAGGAGGTTAACCTACCCCAACAAAGGAAAAGTACAAGGTAAGGGTTATTTCACAATCTCTTCATTATCCGAGGTTGTATTATACGTAATAATCTACTGGGATCTCTTTATCATCCACATCCATGTTTCTTCGAAATGTATTTCAAAACATTTTTACTATTTACAAGAATATGGGTTAAAGTCATTTATACCCTCGTTTGACTTTTTATAAGAGGTTTATAAAGGAATCTTTCCGTCGTTTTCAAAACAAGGTCCTTTTTAACCTTTTCGACAGAATTGAGGTAAGAATGTTTTTTTAACTTATACGGCGGGTGCGGTTATTTTCCGCCGTTATAAAATCGTCGAAGCTTTCCTTACAAGCTTATAAGAATATTTTCAAAGAAAATGTTTTATTTTATATGGATCTTAAATGATTTCAAAATAAAAGGAGATACTTCTTTTAAAAGAATTTTGATTTCATCTATGTCAACATCCTTTGATGGATTTTAAGATTATTTGAAGTTGATTTATTATAATACAAAACTTCTATATTGTATTGAAGGTTTTGTGATATGTTTGAATGTGGATGTGCTATTTTATACCATTCATAGTTTATGGTGAAACTATTGACATTTCGTATGCTAGTTTTAACCCGAATGTTTATGTTATATTTCAAACTTTTCTTCAGATGAATGTGCTAAACAAGTATGTTCCGGGTTGGGGACCGGTAAAAGTAAGCCCTCCAGGTTGGGGACTGGTTAAAGTAAGCCCTCCAGGTTAGGGACTGGTAAAAGTATGACCTCCGGGTTGGTGTCCGGTTATTAGAGGCACTCCGGGTTGGTGTCCGGTTATTAGAGGCACTCCGGGTTGGTGTCCGGTTATTAGAGGCACTCCGGGTTGGGTTCCGGTTAGAAGTAACCCCTAGGTCTTGGGATGAGTCCTAGACAATGAAATTAACGTTTGGCATTATGCATTCCAACATTATGAAAGTGGTTATTGATATTTCATGTGATTATTCGATTAGTAGAATATCCATGTGAACAAGTAAATGGCATTTTTTCATTTTACTTTTGCCATACTATGTTGAAGTTCAATTTTTAAAAGGCTTTTGTTTTAGTAATTCATTGCCTTAAATGTTTATGATTATTTTGAATGTTCCGCTATATTGTTATCCTTACTGGGCATTTGAGCTCACCCCTTTTTTATGTTTTATTTTTCCCAGGTAGTGAAGAAGTAAATTATGATTGACTTGCAGGGATATTATGGGTTTATAGTGTGGACGTTGGAAACATTATGTTGTTGTAGTAGTTTTTCATTTTATGATGTAATGTAAAACTTATGAATATATCTAGTGTTTCCAAGGCTACTAAACTAATCGGTCTTTCGGGATTTGATCTTTCTTGTGATCATGCCAATGTTACGAAGTAATGCACCGACTCTGGGCAGCTGGGGTCGGGGCGTTACAGTTGGTATCAGAGGAAGTTTAGTACAAACCTTGGAAGCTAGATTTAGATAAACTCTGATTAGAGCACGTAGACCTAAGATGAACTTTGAGGATTAGTATAGAAGAACTTCCTAGAATTTTGGTATTGTAGAGATTTTGTGAGTTTTCCGAGCAATACATCCCTGTCTGGATACGAGCAGGTAGAGGCGGCTCTGGCACAGATGTAACTAGGGGTAAAACCCGAAAACACCGCTTTGAGATAGACTCGAACGGGAACTGGTGCACGACAACGGGCCTTGCTGCACTCTTGGTTACGACACTCCCGGGGGATATGCTTAGGATAACTGTCATTTTCATTACAAATCATTATGAAGGGTTTATGAGTATATACTTCCTCAAAGGAGGCATTTTTATGATTATGGATTATATCCATAAATAGTTCAATTTATGTTAAGTGTTTTATAAGTATGGGATTATGTATTTTGATTCATAAACTGATCTAGTGTATGCCATTGTTTAGAAATGGCGCCCAGTAGAAGGAATGATAACTCTAGCAATGTACATGATGCAAAGAGAAAGAAGGATCATATATTTCATGGTCTTAAGCCAGAATTTATAAGAGAAATAGTCTCGCATGTATTATCATCATATGAAGAAATAATATCATGTGTTGATAAGATAAGTAAAGAGTTTACTGAGTCCTATGGCTTTGAAGGGAAGCAAGAGAAGAAATGGATGGAAGAGAGAAAGATGGATAAAGGGAAGAGGGAAAAGAAGAATTTTCCCATATGTGGTAACTATGGAAAGAAACACCCTGGAACTTGCCTGAAAGGAATGGGAGTTTGTTATAAGTGTGGAGGAAAAGGGCACAAAGTACGTGACTGCAAGGGTAAGAAAATGGTTTCAAATGTACAATGCTTCATTTGCAAAGAGTTTGGACACTACGCGAACCTATGTCCCAGTCATCAGACTATGCCGCAAATGATGCTATTGGATAATAATCAAGTTATGATACTACCACAGATGAAGAGGAATGATTAGAGTTCTTATGTTGATTATGTCAATTGAGTGTTGTATCAGCAATGTACTTGTTATAATAATTATGGAGTATATAAGGATTGTACTGCAGTACTATTTCATTAAGGACTTGAGATTGTGTGGAACAAAGAAAAGTGACTCAATAGCAGGATAAATTTTTGGGAAATATATGGTTGAGAGAAATATAAACCATAATATGGTTCTGATACCGAGTTAGTGATTTTAGAATAATACATGATTGTTTTGGATAAATTATATTGGATATTCTTGACTACCTTGGAACTGATTAATGATTGGTATATTCCATCATTGTTGGGGTTTAAAACATTTTTGGATTAATGAAGTATATCCAGCATTCTATATGGAATAAGGGAGCATGAATGTAATCAATAAGGAATATGGTAATTCAGGATGTTTCAGTGTATTAAAAGAATACATGATGAAGGTATTAATATGCTATTACGGAGTAAAAAGGATCTACATTATGCTTACCTTACTTATAAATGTTGGACTGTGAGTTTGGACAGAAGTATTTTGGATAGTCCTAGTTTGGATTATTTTGGATTTCCATAAAAGGACAACCCAGAGGTCGGGCGGCAACCCGTCGCGTCCGGCAAGGCTGCGAGACTTGAACCCGCAACCGAAGGGCGACAAGGGTGTATCACCTACCACTGGCCCACGAGATGTCCTGGATTAAATAATGTAGTTTTTATTAAAAGATCCTGTAGATGAATTATAAATTCGTTTATTTTGGACCCCTATACGAATAGTGTAAATAGATTTTTTTTACATTCTATTATCTTTTAGAGTGAAAGATGAGTTTGTGGTTGAAATATATTAATGGATAAAACTCTAATTATAAAGTAAGTATATCTCCTTATGATATTAGCCAATCTCATAAATAAATTCCTCAATATTAAGAAAAGAAACTTAGAACAAAAATGTTGTCCTAGATGGTACCTTAAATCATCACTAATTTATGGCTTTAGGATTGTTGGCCTTTTCATAGCCATGTTCTCTACCACTCTCCATCAGATAATTGATGGTTAGATTTCTCCTCCATATCCATATTTTCCTACATGGAACCCTAGTATGTGTTATTTTCGGTAATCTTCATACTTTCCACTCTTTATTTTAAATAGAGGCCTCATTAATTCATTTTTCGATGTGGGATTTCAACTAAGATATTTTGAAACGTCAAAAATGTGTTATCCCAATACCCTATGTTTTGTTGAACCGATGGTATTTCAAATCATCATAGATTGATGAGTTTAAGGACCTCAATTTTACACTTGTTTGTGATTGATGACCTCAATCACTACCTATAAATATTTACGTTTTTCCTCCAATTATATGTCTCTAATTGCCACCAATGTTCTCCTAATCGAGATCATAATTTGGTGGTGACCCTTTCATTTCTCTTTTCCTCATATTAAGACTAAATTTTAGTAACCCAATTTCCGATGTGGGTTTTCACACAAATATATTTTCTATTTTCAACCTTTTATTTTTGAAGAACAATTTCAAATTGCTAGGACGCAATTTATTGAAGGAGGGGAGAATGTAACACCCCAAGATTTCATAGTGTGTTATTTCTTCAAAATAATTAAATAACTTGCACTACACGCAACACCGAGTTCAATCACACCATGACATACAAAAATAAGCCATTCAAAAGCGGTTATGAATAGTATTATCTAAATTTTAAACTTTATATAATCCTTATAATTTTAGAATCCATATTATGAGTTTCTTTGATATAATGCAAGAACAAATTCATTCTCAGTATTGCACTTTTATCAACTTTTAATAGTGAACCCTTTTTAAATACAATATTTTAAAAATATTGACTAAATGGGGACATCAAAAAAAAATTAAAATGAAACACCCCAAGCTTCTATGGTACATTTCCCTTCGAATAATGCGATAGCGTGTGTGGTACGCAACCTCGAGTTCTAACACACACCACAACTAATTAAACTAGCCGTTGTGAATAGTAATACCTACTTTTTGAAATTATATATATTTCATATTTTAAAATGGACTTCATTTTTGGATTTGGAATATCGAATTTAGCCTAAGGTGAAATTTTGGTACTTTTCGGATAACTTTCATATTTTGATGAATAGTGAAAATTACTAAATTTTAATTAAAAACAACTTTTTTAATCAAAATAATTAATAGTGATAAATTATGAATTTTAGTAGTTTTAAAGTATATTTAGAATATATTTTTACCATTTAATATAATGTTGGTCATTGGACATAATTTTACAATTAAACTGAACATAAACAAGTGTCAATCTTTTGATAGTTATTACCTCTTAAAAACACACTTTTTGTTTTGACAGCGGGAATTAATTTTAAATTAATTTCTGCCACTTCTGTGTTTTGAATTTAGAAAAATGGATTCCATATTTGGAATCAGGATGTTCAAATTGTGTAAATAGATAACTTTTATTTTTAGACATTTTGAATAATTACTGCGGTAAATATTTTATTTACCATGGTTAAGGGTAAATACGGTAAATAAGGGTTAAAAATAATATTATAATAATACTAAATTACCCTAAAACGTGTCTTAACCCTATTGGTTGATACATGGTCGACCATGGGCATCTTTGGGTCTATTTTGGGACCCCATGGATCCACTTGTAAGTGATAATGACACATTATATTAATAAAGTTAAAATAAAAATAAAAATGGCATAAGCTTACATCTTTTAGAAGAACAATTTTTACATAAGGTTATACATGTTGGATTTTCGATTATAAATATTCATTAGAAAGATAAAAAGATTTCCTACATAATGATATTTTATTTATAATTTTTAGACATTAAATAATTTATTTTATTTATGACACAATGATGATGCAGTAATTACTAAAATAGTGAAAAATTAAAATAATTGATCTTATAAATACCCATATAATTATAATATGAAACTTTTAATGAATTAAACTAATTTTCTATGATAATATGATATATTAGGATTGATTTAATTGACTTTTTTAGAAGTAATCAATCTGTTATGAGTTTCACAAAAATCAACTATTGAATAGTGTCAAAATTGACATAAAAGAGTTTTTAAAACAAATATTATATTATTAATTGATATTAAATTCCTAAAAATCTAAGGTTCGGCCAAGAGACTTATATAAGGATAGGTCCATCATTAATGGACCACTTGGGGGTCGCTTGGATGTATATAGTAAGTTTATTAACTATATTATATAAAAATACAAAGAGACATTGTAAAAGTGAAACTAATTAACTTAGAGTTAATACTTAAAGATAAGGTTAATATAAGTACCCAAACCTTTCTAAATTCTATTGGTTGAGTGGTTTTCGACCTATCCCCACCTTAACCTTTGAATAATCAACTTTGGAGCCATTAGAAACCGAATATGAATTTATTATAAATTAATATTTCTAGATTTTCCAAAGGTGCCCCTCACCCCTCTTATAAAAGGGCACTCCTCCTTCTCTTTTCCTCACACCTCTCAAGCCACTTGGCTCGTCCAAACTCTGCCCAAATAAGCTCCCCACATCCCTCTCCTCCTCCTTGAAGCTTCCCCTTAGGCAGAAAGCATTTCAAGAAGTCCTTTGGTTCCAACCAAAGTGAGTTACCTAGATTAAAGGTAACGATTTCTCTTAAATTATTTTCATTTATTTTGCTTCTCCAACCCCCAAACTCTTTTTATTTCCTTTCTTTTGTAACAACACCAGTATCCACAATATACTAGGATGTTGTTATAATAAGGATTCAAACTACACATACACACAACTCCATCTAATGGATGATGAACATAATGTTTCTGTGGATGGCAAACTAACGCCTCACGAAACGATGATTGTTCAAATACATCTTACCACCTCTCATGGTGGCCATTATGATGGCACTGTAATTAAATATGATATTAATGATATATATTTTATATATAATCTTCTGTAATTCCATTTTATTTCATACCATTATTCATTTCATGTTGTATATACATACGATAATTTCATTTGAGGAAGTGCGGACTACCGCCCCCTTAAAATGATATGACTCGTTCATACCACACTTGGAACGTATAAAGGATGGTGTTAATGAACGTAAGTAACATATATAAAATATTATATTATACTGGAATAGTAATATACCTATGTATCATTTGGATTCGATTCTTTTAAAATAAAAATTAAATGGAAGTAGCGTTCGTGCGTACGTACGGACTACCGTCTCCACGAACGCGATGAGATTCATTCTCCATCGTATCCATTCAAGTATAATTATCATTTAATGATTTAAAAATGATGTTTAAGGACTTGATATCATTCTGGATATGAATAAGATACAACAAACATGACTTATGTAACAAAACATATAAAAGAAAATGAGTAAGTTAACACCCGAAACGACGATAATTCTAAGATATTATTAACAAATCAATGTTAAAAGATCATATATGATATCATATTAATATATATGATTCTTGTATAATTTAATAATAATTATTTCACCATTATACAGGAGGTTAACCTACCCCAACAAAGGAAAAGTACAAGGTAAGGGTTATTTCACAATCTCTTCATTATCCGAGGTTGTATTATACGTAATAATCTACTGGGATCTCTTTATCATCCACATCCATGTTTCTTCGAAATGTATTTCAAAACATTTTTACTATTTACAAGAATATGGGTTAAAGTCATTTATACCCTCGTTTGACTTTTTATAAGAGGTTTATAAAGGAGTCTTTCCGTCGTTTTCAAAACAAGGTCCTTTTTAACTTTTTCGACAGAATTGAGGTAAGAATGTTTTTTTAACTTATACGACGGGTGCGGTTATTTTCCGCCGTTATAAAATCGTCGAAGCTTTCCTTACAAGCTTATAAGAATATTTTCAAAGAAAATGTTTTATTTTATATGGATCTTAAATGATTTCAAAATAAAAGGAGATACTTCTTTTAAAAGAATTTTGATTTCATCTATGTCAACATCCTTTGATGGATTTTAAGATTATTTGAAGTTGATTTATTATAATACAAAACTTATATATTGTATTGAAGGTTTTGTGATATGTTTGAATGTGGATGTGCTATTTTATACCATTCATAGTTTATGGTGAAA
Source organism: Viscum album (assembly GCA_963277665.1). Lineage (NCBI taxonomy): Eukaryota > Viridiplantae > Streptophyta > Magnoliopsida > Santalales > Viscaceae > Viscum > Viscum album. The sequence continues at coordinate 1,421,544,350 of OY728156.1, read as the reverse complement.
CTATTGACATTTCGTATGCTAGTTTTAACCCGAATGTTTATGTTATATTTCAAACTTTTCTTCAGATGAATGTGCTAAACAAGTATGTTCCGGGTTGGGGACCGGTAAAAGTAAGCCCTCCAGGTTGGGGACTGGTTAAAGTAAGCCCTCCAGGTTAGGGACTGGTAAAAGTATGACCTCCGGTTTGGTGTCCGGTTATTAGAGGCACTCCGGGTTGGTGTCCGGTTATTAGAGGCACTCCGGGTTGGTGTCCGGTTATTAGAGGCACTCCGGGTTGGGTTCCGGTTAGAAGTAACCCCTAGGTCTTGGGATGAGGCCTAGACAATGAAATTAACGTTTGGCATTATGCATTCCAACATTATGAAAGTGGTTATTGATATTTCATGTGATTATTCGATTAGTAGAATATCCATGTGAACAAGTAAATGGCATTATTTCATTTTACTTTTGCCATACTATGTTGAAGTTCAATTTTTAAAAGGCTTTTGTTTTAGTAATTCATTGCCTTAAATGTTTATGATTATTTTGAATGTTCCGCTATATTGTTATCCTTACTGGGCATTTGAGCTCACCCCTTTTTTATGTTTTATTTTTCCCAGGTAGTGAAGAAGTAAATTATGATTGACTTGCAGGGATATTATGGGTTTATAGTGTGGACGTTGGAAACATTATGTTGTTGTAGTAGTTTTTCATTTTATGATGTAATGTAAAACTTATGAATATATCTAGTGTTTCCAAGGCTACTAAACTAATCGGTCTTTCGGGATTTGATCTTTCTTGTGATCATGCCAATGTTACGAAGTAATGCACCGACTCTGGGCAGCTGGGGTCGGGGCGTTACAGTTGGTATCAGAGGAAGTTTAGTACAAACCTTGGAAGCTAGATTTAGATAAACTCTGATTAGAGCACGTAGACCTAAGATGAACTTTGAGGATTAGTATAGAAGAACTTCCTAGAATTTTGGTATTGTAGAGATTTTGTGAGTTTTCCGAGCAATACATCCCTGTCTGGATACGAGCAGGTAGAGGCGGCTCTGGCACAGATGTAACTAGGGGTAAAACCCGAAAACACCGCTTTGAGATAGACTCGAACGGGAACTGGTGCACGACAACGGGCCTTGCTGCACTCTTGGTTACGACACTCCCGGGGGATATGCTTAGGATAACTCTCATTTTCATTACAAATCATTATGAAGGGTTTATGAGTATATACTTCCTCAAAGGAGGCATTTTTATGATTATGGATTATATCCATAAATAGTTCAATTTATGTTAAGTGTTTTATAAGTATGGGATTATGTATTTTGATTCATAAACTGATCTAGTGTATGCCATTGTTTAGAAATGGCGCCCAGTAGAAGGAATGATAACTCTAGCAATGTACATGATGCAAAGAGAAAGAAGGATCATATATTTCATGGTCTTAAGCCAGAATTTATAAGAGAAATAGTCTCGCATGTATTATCATCATATGAAGAAATAATATCATGTGTTGATAAGATAAGTAAAGAGTTTACTGAGTCCTATGGCTTTGAAGGGAAGCAAGAGAAGAAATGGATGGAAGAGAGAAAGATGGATAAAGGGAAGAGGGAAAAGAAGAATTTTCCCATATGTGGTAACTATGGAAAGAAACACCCTGGAACTTGCCTGAAAGGAATGGGAGTTTGTTATAAGTGTGGAGGAAAAGGGCACAAAGTACGTGACTGCAAGGGTAAGAAAATGGTTTCAAATGTACAATGCTTCATTTGCAAAGAGTTTGGACACTACGCGAACCTATGTCCCAGTCATCAGACTATGCCGCAAATGATGCTATTGGATAATAATCAAGTTATGATACTACCACAGATGAAGAGGAATGATTAGAGTTCTTATGTTGATTATGTCAATTGAGTGTTGTATCAGCAATGTACTTGTTATAATAATTATGGAGTATATAAGGATTGTACTACAGTACTATTTCATTAAGGACTTGAGATTGTGTGGAACAAAGAAAAGTGACTCAATAGCAGGATAAATTTTTGGGAAATATATGGTTGAGAGAAATATAAACCATAATATGGTTCTGATACCGAGTCAGTGATTTTAGAATAATACATGATTGTTTTGGATAAATTATATTGGATATTCTTGACTACCTTGGAACTGATTAATGATTGGTATATTCCATCATTGTTGGGGTTTAAAACATTTTTGGATTAATGAAGTATATCCAGCATTCTATATGGAATAAGGGAGCATGAATGTAATCAATAAGGAATATGGTAATTCAGGATGTTTCAGTGTATTAAAAGAATACATGATGAAGGTATTCATATGCTATTACAGAGTAAAAAGGATCTACATTATGCTTACCTTACTTATAAATGTTGGACTGTGAGTTTGGACAGAAGTATTTTGGATAGTCCTAGTTTGGATTATTTTGGATTTCCATAAAAGGACAACCCAGAGGTCGGGCGGCAACCCGTCGCGTCCGGCAAGGCTGCGAGACTTGAACCCGCAACCGAAGGGCGACAAGGGTGTATCACCTACCACTGGCCCACGAGATGTCCTGGATTAAATAATGTAGTTTTTATTAAAAGATCCTGTAGATGAATTATAAATTCATTTATTTTGGACCCCTATACGAATAGTGTAAATAGATTTTTTTTACATTCTATTATCTTTTAGAGTGAAAGATGAGTTTGTGGTTGAAATATATTAATGGATAAAACTCTAATTATAAAGTAAGTATATCTCCTTATGATATTAGCCAATCTCATAAATAAATTCCTCAATATTAAGAAAAGAAACTTAGAACAAAAATGTTGTCCTAGATGGTACCTTAAATCATCACTAATTTATGGCTTTAGGATTGTTGGCCTTTTCATAGCCATGTTCTCTACCACTCTCCATCAGATAATTGATGGTTAGATTTCTCCTCCATATCCATATTTTCCTACATGGATCCCTAGTATGTGTTATTTTCGGTAATCTTCATACTTTCCACTCTTTATTTTAAATAGAGGCCTCATTAATTCATTTTTCGATGTGGGATTTCAACTAAGATATTTTGAAACGTCAAAAATGTGTTATCCCAATACCCTATGTTTTGTTGAACCGATGGTATTTCAAATCATCATAGATTGATGAGTTTAAGGACCTCAATTTTACACTTGTTTGTGATTGATGACCTCAATCACTACCTATAAATATTTACGTTTTTCCTCTAATTATATGTCTCTAATTGCCACCAATGTTCTCCTAATCGAGATCATAATTTGGTGGTGACCCTTTCATTTCTCTTTTCCTCATATTAAGACTAAATTTTAGTAACCCAATTTCCGATGTGGGTTTTCACACAAATATATTTTCTATTTTCAACCTTTTATTTTTGAAGAACAATTTCAAATTGCTAGGACGCAATTTATTTAAGGAGGGGAGAATGTAATACCCCAAGATTTCATAGTGTGTTATTTCTTCAAAATAATTAAATAACTTGCACTACACGCAACACCGAGTTCAATCACACCATGACATACAAAAATAATCCATTCAAAAGCGGTTATGAATAGTATTATCTAAATTTTAAACTTTATATAATCCTTATAATTTTAGAATCCATATTATGAGTTTCTTTGATATAATGCAAGAACAAATTCATTTTCAGTATTGCACTTTTATCAACTTTTAATAGTGAACCCTTTTTAAATACAATATTTTAAAAATATTGACTAAATGGGGACATCAAAAAAAATTTAAAATGAAACACCCCAAGCTTCTATGGTACGTTTCCCTTCGAATAATGCGATAGCGTGTGTGGTACGCAACCTCGAGTTCTAACACACACCACAACTAATTAAACTAGCCGTTGTGAATAGTAATACCTACTTTTTGAAATTATATATATTTCATATTTTAAAATGGACTTCATTTTTGGATTCGTAATATCGAATTTAGCCTAAGGTGAAATTTTGGTACTTTTCGGATAACTTTCATATTTTGATGAATAGTGAAAATTACTAAATTTTAATTAAAAACAACTTTTTTAATCAAAATAATTAATAGTGATAAATTATGAATTTTAGTAGTTTTAAAGTATATTTAGAATATATTTTTACCATTTAATATAATGTTGGTCATTGGACATAATTTTACAATTAAACTGAACATAAACAAGTGTCAATCTTTTGATAGTTATTACCTCTTAAAAACACACTTTTTGTTTTGACAGCGGGAATTAATTTTAAATTAATTTCTGCCACTTCTGTGTTTTGAATTTAGAAAAATGGATTCCATATTTGGAATCAGGATGTTCAAATTGTGTAAATAGGTAACTTTTATTTTTAGACATTTTGAATAATTACTGCGGTAAATATTTTATTTACCATGGTTAAGGGTAAATACGGTAAATAAGGGTTAAAAAATAATATTATAATAATACTAAATTACCCTAAAACGTGTCTTAACCCTATTGGTTGATACATGGTCGACCATGGGCATCTTTGGGTCTATTTTGGGACCCCATGGATCCACTTGTAAGTGATAATGACACATTATATTAATAAAGTTAAAATAAAAATAAAAATGGCATAAGCTTACATCTTTTAGAAGAACAATTTTTACATAGGGTTATACATGTTGGATTTTCGATTATAAATATTCATTAGAAAGATAAAAAGATTTCCTACATAATGATATTTTATTTATAATTTTTAGACATTAAATAATTTATTTTATTTATGACACAATGATGATGTAGTAATTACTAAAATAGTGAAAAATTAAAATAATTGATCTTATAAATACCCATATAATTATAATATGAAACTTTTAATGAATTAAACTAATTTTCTATGATAATATGGTATATTAGGATTGATTTAATTGACTTTTTTCGAAGTAATCAATCTGTTATGAGTTTCACAAAAATCAACTATTGAATAGTGTCAAAATTGACATAAAAGAGTTTTTAAAACAAATATTATATTATTAATTGATATTAAATTCCTAAAAATCTAAGGTTCGTCCAAGAGACTTATATAAGGATAGGTCCATCATTAATGGACCACTTGGGGGTCGCTTGGATGTATATAGTAAGTTTATTAACTATATTATATAAAAATACAAAGAGACATTGTAAAAGTGAAACTAATTAACTTAGAGTTAATACTTAAAGATAAGGTTAATATAAGTACCCAAAGCTGTCTAAATTCTATTGGTTGAGTGGTTTTCGACCTATCCCCACCTTAACCTTTGAATAATCAACTTTGGAGCCATTAGAAACCGAATATGAATTTATTATAAATTAATATTTCTAGCTTTTCCAAAGGTGCCCCTCACCCCTCTTATAAAAGGGCACTCCTCCTTCTCTTTTCCTCACACCTCTCAAGCCACTTGGCTCGTCCAAACTCTGCCCAAATAAGCTCCCCACATCCCTCTCCTCCTCCTTGAAGCTTCCCCTTAGGCAGAAAGCATTTCAAGAAGTCTTTTGGTTCCAACCAAAGTGAGTTACCTAGATTAAAGGTAACGATTTCTCTTAAATTATTTTTATTTATTTTGCTTCTCCAACCCCCAAACTCTTTTTATTTCCTTTCTTTTGTAACAACACCAGTATCCACAATATACTAGGATGTTGTTATAATAAGGATTCAAACTACACATACACACAACTCCATCTAATGGATGATGAACATAATGTTTCTGTGGATGGCAAACTAACGCCTCACGAAACGATGATTGTTCAAATACATCGTACCACCTCTCATGGTGGCCATTATGATGGAACTGTAATTAAATATGATATTAATGATATATATTTTATATATAATCTTCTGTAATTCCATTTTATTTCATACCATTATTCATTTCATGTTGTATATACATACGATAATTTCATTTGAGGAAGTGCGGACTACCGCCCCCTTAAAATGATATGACTCGTTCATACCACACTTGGAACGTATAAAGGATGGTGTTAATGAACGTAAGTAACATATATAAAATATTATATTATACTGGAATAGTAATATACCTATGTATCATTTGGATTCGATTATTTTAAAATAAAAATTAAATGGAAGTAGCGTTCGTGCGTACGTACGGACTACCGTCTCCACGAACGCGATGAGATTCATTCTCCATCGTATCCATTCAAGTATAATTATCATTTAATGATTTAAAAATGATGTTTAAGGACTTGATATCATTCTGGATATAAATAAGATACAACAAACATGACTTATGTAACAAAACATATAAAAGAAAATGAGTAAGTTAACACACGAAACGACGATAATTCTAAGATATTATTAACAAATCAATGTTAAAAGATCATATATGATATCATATTAATATATATGATTCTTGTATAATTTAATAACAATTATTTCACCATTATACAGGAGGTTAACCTACCCCAACAAAGGAAAAGTACAAGGTAAGGGTTATTTCACAATCTCTTCATTATCCGAGGTTGTATTATACGTAATAATCTACTGGGATCTCTTTATCATCCACATCCATGTTTCTTCGAAATGTATTTCAAAACATTTTTACTATTTACAAGAATATGGGTTAAAGTCATTTATACCCTCGTTTGACTTTTTATAAGAGGTTTATAAAGGAATCTTTCCGTCGTTTTCAAAACAAGGTCCTTTTTAACCTTTTCGACAGAATTGAGGTAAGAATGTTTTTTTAACTTATACGGCGGGTGCGGTTATTTTCCGCCGTTATAAAATCGTCGAAGCTTTCCTTACAAGCTTATAAGAATATTTTCAAAGAAAATGTTTTATTTTATATGGATCTTAAATGATTTCAAAATAAAAGGAGATACTTCTTTTAAAAGAATTTTGATTTCATCTATGTCAACATCCTTTGATGGATTTTAAGATTATTTGAAGTTGATTTATTATAATACAAAACTTCTATATTGTATTGAAGGTTTTGTGATATGTTTGAATGTGGATGTGCTATTTTATACCATTCATAGTTTATGGTGAAACTATTGACATTTCGTATGCTAGTTTTAACCCGAATGTTTATGTTATATTTCAAACTTTTCTTCAGATGAATGTGCTAAACAAGTATGTTCCGGGTTGGGGACCGGTAAAAGTAAGCCCTCCAGGTTGGGGACTGGTTAAAGTAAGCCCTCCAGGTTAGGGACTGGTAAAAGTATGACCTCCGGGTTGGTGTCCGGTTATTAGAGGCACTCCGGGTTGGTGTCCGGTTATTAGAGGCACTCCGGGTTGGTGTCCGGTTATTAGAGGCACTCCGGGTTGGGTTCCGGTTAGAAGTAACCCCTAGGTCTTGGGATGAGGCCTAGACAATGAAATTAACGTTTGGCATTATGCATTCCAACATTATGAAAGTGGTTATTGATATTTCATGTGATTATTCGATTAGTAGAATATCCATGTGAACAAGTAAATGGCATTATTTCATTTTACTTTTGCCATACTATGTTGAAGTTCAATTTTTAAAAGGCTTTTGTTTTAGTAATTCATTGCCTTAAATGTTTATGATTATTTTGAATGTTCCGCTATATTGTTATCCTTACTGGGCATTTGAGCTCACCCCTTTTTTATGTTTTATTTTTCCCAGGTAGTGAAGAAGTAAATTATGATTGACTTGCAGGGATATTATGGGTTTATAGTGTGGACGTTGGAAACATTATGTTGTTGTAGTAGTTTTTCATTTTATGATGTAATGTAAAACTTATGAATATATCTAGTGTTTCCAAGGCTACTAAACTAATCGGTCTTTCGGGATTTGATCTTTCTTGTGATCATGCCAATGTTACGAAGTAATGCACCGACTCTGGGCAGCTGGGGTCGGGGCGTTACAGATTCTGATTTTGTTGATACATTAGAAAAATGATACATGGGTCATATGTGACTTGTACAAGTCAACCCTTCCTCAATATGAGGAGCGGTGTGGCCGACACCATTCATAGTGTCTCTCTTTTGTTTAAAATGGACATCATTTTAAGCGAAATCAACAAGCGACATACGAAAAACTGACCAAACTCATTCGAAATGTGTTGATGCTTTATTAAAATGATCCATGGGTAATATGTGATGTGTATGAGTCAACCCTGCCTCAATCCGAGGCACAGTGTGGCCGGAACCACTCTAAGTGCCTCTCTTTTGTTTGAAAAGGATATCATTTTAAGTGAATACATCAACTGGCATATGAAAAACCGACCAAACGCATTCTGATTGTGTTGATACTTTAGGACAATGATACATGGGTCATTTTAGACCTGTAAGAGTCAACCCTGTCTAAATCTGAGCCACAGTGTGGCTGGTACCACTCTAACTGTGTCTCTTTTGTTTAGAATGGACAGGATTATAACTGAAAAGAACAACTGGCATACGTAAAACCGACCAAACGCATTCTGATTCCATTGATAGTTTATCACAATGATTCATGGGTCATATGTGACATGTATGAGCCAACCTGGACTCAATCTGAGTCATGGTGTGGTTGGGATCACTCTAAGTGTCTCTCTTTTTGTTTAAAATGGACAACATTTTAAGTACATACGGAAAGCTGACCAAACACATTCGGTTTCCATTGAAACTTTAGGAGAATGATCCATTTTCATATATGATTTGTACGAGTCAACCTTGCCTCAATCCAAGAAGCGGTGTGGCCGACACCACTCAAAGTGTCTCTCTTTTGTTTGAAATGGACTTCATTTTAAGTGAAAACAACAACTAGCATACGGAAAACCGACCAAATAGATCTTGATTGTTTTGATACTTTAGCACAATGATCCATGGGTCATATGTGATTTGTACGTGTCAACCCCGCCTCAATCCGAGGCATGGTGTGGCTGACACCATTCATAGTGTCTCTCTTTTGTTTAAAATGGAAGTCATTTTAAGAGAAAACAACAAGTGAAATTCAAAAAACTAACCAAATTCATTTGAAATGTGTTGATGCTTTAATAAAATGATCCATCGGTCATATGTGATGTGTATGAGTCAACCCCACCTCAATCCTAGGTGCGGTGTGGCCGGCACCACTCTAAGTGCCTCTCTTTTGTTTCAAAAGGATATCATTTTAAGTGAAAACATCAACTAGAATATGGAAAACTGACCAAACTCATTCTGATTTTGTTTATACTTTAGGAAAATTATCCATGGGTCATTTGAGATGTGTACAAGTTAACCCCGTCTAAATCTGAGGTGCGGTGTGGCTAGTACCACTCTAACTGTGTCTCTTTTGTTTAAAATGGACATGATTATAAGTGAAAAGAACAACTAACATACGGAAAACCAACCAAACACATTCTGATTCTATTAATAATTTATCACAATGATCCATGGGTCATATGTGATGTGTACGAGCCAACCTGTGCTCAATACGATTCGAGGTGTGGTCGGGATCACTCTATGTGTCTCTCTTTTGTTTTAAATGGAAAACATTTTAAGTACATACGGAAACCAACCAAACGCATTCTGTTTCTGTTTAAACATTAGGAGAACGATCCATGGGTCATATGTGACATGTACGAGTCAACCTCACCTCAATCCGAGGCGCGGTGTGGCCGACACCACTCAAAGTGTCTCTCTTTTGTTTAAAATGGACTTCATTTTAAGTGAAAACAACAAGTAGCATTCAGAAAACTGACCAAACGGATTCTGATTGTGTTGATACGTTAGTAAAATGATCCATGGGTCATATGTGACGTGTATGAGTCAACCCCACCTCAGTATAAGGCACGGTGTTGCTAACACCATTCATAGTGTCTCTCTTTTGTTTAAAATGGACATCATTTTAAGCAAAAACAACAACTGACATATGAAAAACTGGCCAAATGCATTTGAAATGTGTTGATGCTTTAGGAAAATGATCCATGGGTAATATGTGACATGTACGAGTCAACCCCGCCTCAATACGAGTTACGGTGTGGCCGAGATCATTCTATGTTTCTCTCTTTTGTTTAAAACAGACAACATTTTAAGTACATACGGAAAAATGACCAAACGGATTGTGATTGTGTTGATACTTTATCAAAATGATCCATGGGTGATATGTGACGTGTACGGATAAACCCCACCTCAATCAGAGATGTGGTGTGGCCGGCACCACTCAAAGTGTCTATCTTTTGTTTCAAAAGGACATCATTTTAAGTGAAAACATCAACTGCCATATGGAAAACCGACCAAACGCATTCAGATTGTGTTGATACTTTAGGACAAAGATCCACAGGTCATTTGAGACATGGACGAGTCAACCCCGTCTAAATAGGATATGAGATGTGGCTGATACCACTCTAACTGTGTCTCTTTTGTTTAAAATGGACAAAATTATAAGTGAAAAAAACAACTGGCATACAAAAAACAGACCAAACGCATTCAAAATCTGTTGAATCATTAGGAAAACGATCCATGGGTCATATGTTATGTGTAAGAGTCAACCGCACCTCAATAAAAGTCACGGTGTGCCCAGAACCACCCAAAGTGTCTCTTTTATATTTAAAATGGAAAACATTTTAAGTACATACATAAAACCAACCAAACTGATTCTGATTGTGTTGATATTACTACACAATGATCCATGTGTCATTTGTGACATGTACGAGTCAACTCCGAATCAATCTGATGTGCAGTGTGGCCGACACCACTCAAAGTTTCTCTCTTTTATTTAAAAAACACTTCATTTTATGTGAAAAAAACAAATGACATACGGAAAACTGACCAAATTCTTTCAGAATATGTTGATAATTTAGGACAAAGATCCATGGGTCATTTTTGACATGTAAGAGTTAACCTTGCCTCAATCCAAGGCACGGTGTGGCCGGTATCACTCTAGGTGTATGTATTTTGTTTAAAATGGACAACATTTTTAGTAAACACATATGGTATTCGAAAAATTGATCAAATTATGAATTGAATTCTAGATTCCACATATAATTGTCATATAAATTTTAAATTGGATTCTAAATGAATTATGTATGTTTATTATTACGTTATGAATTCTGATTTAATTCCAGATGTGTATAGTTCTAGGATGCATTATATGAATTTTTTCTCTACATGTATCTATTAGTTGGTTATTACAGGTACAATAATGTTATATGTATGTGTTTATTGTAGGTACAATAATTGGAAATGATTGAAAATGGGACGGACTGGACCGGCTACCATGCAAATTGCACAAAAATGAGAGCATCTGTGCAAATTGCAGGCTGCTGTGCAATTTGCACAGCATAGGCTATGCCAATAGTTTCAAACCGTTGGTATGGCCTCTTTGAGTATTTTTTTACCAACGGTTCTATGAACCGTTGGTAAAAACCATTTCCCAACGGTTTAGAAACAGTTGGGGAAGAAGCCCTTGGCCTGGTTTTCCCAACGGTTCAAGCCAAACCGTTGGGAAAAGCTATCCCAACTATTTGGAACAACCATTGGGATAAGTTCATTTTTAGGACATATCTCAATGGTTCAGTGTAAACCGTTGGGAAAAGATTTCCCAACATCTTACATGCCTACAGTTTGCTGAACCATTGGTATAATATATACCAACGGTTTTGTAGCCTTTCCCAACGGTTCAAAACTATTGGGAAATCCTGCATTTCCAGTAGTTATTGGTAATGGTTTTGAGTACCCTTAATAAGCATTTGAACACACCCTTATTATGTTTCTTTTCCACATTTTATAATGAAATTTGTTATGTGATATATTTATAGAAGGGTTTCATGTGGGTGACGATGAATACTTAATATGGAGTAAAAATTCTATGAATAGTTGGAAAACCTCTCACTTAAATACATGGGTACTTTTATGTAAGATTTTTTCATAATTTTACAAAAGAAAAATCATAAAGGTCCCTGCGAATATAAGTGATCCAATATTTTCATTCTTGTTGAATTTTTATGATGGATTAAATTGGGTCATTTTTATCTATTTCATATATAGATATCTAAAGATTATATTATTTTCCCCAAGTCCTAGAGTGAGAGTTTGGTGCTGTTATGAAAGCCAAGAATGTGGCTCATGAAAAAAAAACAAAATATGACATATTATGAAGAATAAAATTCAATATATAATTATAAAATTAAGAATATAAAATCTTAAAATCTAAAAATGTTTTGGAAATACATTTTTTACAAGATCAAAACATAAGAATGGACTTCGTTAATTACTAATTTAACTATGTCGATTGAATATCATATAAAATTACAAGATGATATTAATGATAACGTATTAAATATTTTATAAAAATATATAAATCAAGAGAAAATTTTAAATCCATGAACTATATCAAGAAATAAGAGCACATGGTTGATCTAATAAGTGAAAGTATAGCACAATGGTCTAACAAAGTTTGTAAAGGAGTATCAATAAAAGAAAAATATACAATATAATTAAAAATATAGTAAGGGGACTGATTGAAAAAAAATTATTAATGTTTGATTCCAAACCATAGGAACCCAAATTGATGTTAAAGAATGATTTTCATATTACTCAAAATTAGAATATTCAGAGAACCCAGGGGGAAACTAGTATTGCAAAAATGATACATAAGAATAAACATTGTAGCTGGTGTTATTATTATATAATGATGATTCATTATCAATTTGTTAATTCCATATCCTAAAGGAAATGAAGGTAACAATATCAATAAACGATTTCAAGTAGAGTTTAGTAATTAATGGATTCTTTTGATGGTAATTGTTACATGTGTGGAAGATTTAGATATATGGCTGGATACTTATAAATGATAGTTAAGAAGAATTTGATGACGAAAACATAATGTATTATTATAAAGTAACAAATAGAATCATCATGCGAGTTAAAAAAGAAAAAATGATTTGAACATTACTAGGTTATTTTGGGATATCATACTCTAAAGATGATCAATTTTGTTGATCAACAATGAGTGTGAATCCAGAGACATGAAACAAGAAGAGAAAATTTGGGAAAGAATTTTTGGAAAAAAATTTCCTTAAATCATCATATCATACTTGTGTATAGATCCTTAATATATGATTAAAATCTAACATGATGAGAAATAAGAATATTTTAAAAGTAATCTAGAAAAAACATAATGTTTTCTTAGATTTGGATAAGATGAATTCCAAAAGATTGTTGGCTCTAAGAAATCCACGTTTTATAGAAAATACATTACAAGAATTGATGTATTGTTTTGTAAAGGTATCATTCAAAAATTTCCATGTTTTATCTAACATCTTAATTGAGTGTAAGTAATAAAAATCACTATTAAGTCATGTATTTTCAGTATAATAAATAGTGAAATTATTATATTTGGAAAACACCCAATGAGGAATCACTATAATTTAATTGGAAAAGAATATATGTTCTTTCTACCCAAGGAGGAAGAAAATATATACTGGTATAAATTAATTTTTCATTTCTGTAAATCATCCTTATAGGATCCAGTGAAACGTGATGGAAGTCAATATTTTCCTAAGTTATCATGTTATTATAACCACACATGTAATTCCTATCAATAAAAAAGTATTACTTGAGGGACAAATATGGTGAAAGATAAATAATCTCTATGATTGTTTAAAATTATGTATAATGATGTTACTATACCTATATATCCATGATAAATCTAAGGGAATATATACTAAATTCTTTTTTATTAATTATTTTGGTAGGATGACTTGGATTACAGTCCCCACTCGTAAGTTTGAGGTCAATAGTTTCATAAAGAAATATCAGAGGGATGCTGAAAAGTTATTTGGATTAAAAATTATAAAATTATTAATCCAATATGGAATAAATTTTTCCAATATATAGGTAGAGTAGTATCTCAAAATGAATAAAATAATGAACTATGTTTTAGTTTTGAGGACTAATTAGTGGAATTTTTTAGTTTAGATGAGAAAAAAATCATAAAAATGTGGTGAATATTTTTCTCATTAAAAACATCCAACAATATAATATATGGAAGGATGTAGTCTTGACATCAACCATCATATCTCATAGAGATTTTTCTTTAAAAATTAATAAAACAATCTATTTGATAACTGTATTAAATTAATCTGACATTGAATTACATTCGAATATTTAGAAGTAAATTTATTTAGTCTAAATATTTTTAAATATGAGAGGTTCTAGTCTCATTTAGATGAATTTACTTTCCATGGATATGGAATAATTGAATCAATGAATACAAAATCGTCCATAAGTATATAAGAATGGTTTTTGAATTACATGATGTCATAGTAGTGGAAAAAGATCTAAATCATTAAAAACAACATGAATAGTTTCTAAAAGAAAGTAATGAAAATGTAAAAATATTATAAAAAATAAAAGTGGAAATTATTTATTTATAAGTAGATACTAATTATGATAATGATAAAGTAACAACAATATCTATATAGAAGCCAAGGAGTCAAGCTAAAATTGAGAGGTAAAGTGTCCTTGGTGATCAGAAAACACTAGTGAAAAAGTGAATAGTGTATCAATAATAGAATCTTTTCTATTATAGGTAGAGACAATTTTTTTTGAAGTTGATACTTGAGATAACAATTGGTTTTTGAAAAATAATGAAGAGATTAACAAAATTGAGATTAATTGGACATGAGATATTTTTTAGGGATGACTAATAAGAACATCATCAGGGCCAAATGGGTCTTTCACAACAATCTAAATAAATATGTAATGGTTATTCAATAAAATGTTCTGTAGTGTGAAAGGATTACTCCCATATCTAGGGTATAATTCTGATATAATATTTTCTTACATTGTATGATTCGAAAAAATTTCACTATTTTTAGCCATAATAGTGAAAAAGAAAATCAAATATTTCAAGATGGATGTCAAATAATAATTTCAAAATGGAGTTTTAGAATAATTAATGTTCATAAAAAAGAATTGTGGTTTTATTGAATATAAATATTTGAAATAATATTTTAATCTAAATAATGATGTGTGTGGTTTTAATAATGCACCAAGATAATGACACTCCTGACTAGATGAGCACATGAAAATGATCGATTTCCTTTGTGGTTATGTTGATTGCAATCTCTATGTTAGAAATGGTAGGGATAAAATGATGATAGTGTCGGTTTATATCGATGAAATATTATTTTGGGGATGCAATGAAGCATGGTGAAAATATTTTTAATAGTTCCTTAAGTGTGAGATTGAAATGTCGATGAAAAGTGAACTATTTTTTTTCACTGGTCTATAAGTGATATAATTAAGGTATAGAATATTAATTTCTCAATATAAATATTTATAAGATATTCTGAGATTATTTTTAATGGTAAATTATATGGGGATATAAACTCTTGTTACTATCTGGATGAAATTTTTTAAGAAGGATTAAGGAAAAGAGATCAATGTCATAGAATAAATATAAATCATCAAAAACCTACTGCACTTAATAACAACATGACCCAACTTTTTTTAACATGTTTTAAGTGGCACTAAATCAATTTGACCCCACAATAATCCACTTTATTATATTGAAAATAATTTTATTATATATCAAAGGAATGGGGTTTTTTAGTGTGTTTTATAATTAATCATTTTAGTAATATTTATTAGGACATATAGATGCATATTGGGCTGGTTTAGCTAATGATATAAAGTAAACATCATATGGATAATTTGAACATGGTTAATTAATTTTTTTTCCCTAGAAAGATACAAGACTACATTTCATTGAGCACTACAGAAACTAAATATATTGTGGAAAATCAAGAATGAACTGAGTTACCACATATGAAATAAATACATGAAAATATGGAATAGTAAGTGATGTATTTTATTGGACTAAATATTAAGAATTATTGTTCTACAAATATTAGTAAAATCCTATTTAATACTCAAGGATAAAGAAAATTGATATTAATTGTCATTTCGTCTAGATGAAATCCTATTATGGGGTAGTGATTATAGAGTATGTGCCTATAGAACATTGAGCTAATGGAATTGTGAAGAATTCTATACCCAAAACAAGAATTTGAATGGAATCGATTAGAACTAATATTATATTCAAAACCCTACACTTTTTCAATGAAGATGTGATGTCCGACTCATTGAGGTATGTTATGAATTCCACTATATACCGATCAATGAAATTTTCCTATTGAAACACATAAAGGATTTTCTTTTGGGTACATTAAAAAATGGGGAGAAATTAGTTAAATTGGGAGAGATTTGATTTATATAACTTGTTACAGGAAGGTGTAGGGTGATGATAAATGATAGGTTTTATCTATGTTGAATTATATAGATAAAGGATGTTGAGGGAGTTTTCAAATTTGATGATGTTGAAGTTGTTGTCTCACTGTTCACATATCATGATAGGTGTGATGTCTTAGTTTTTTATGAAAGGCATTATGATGTGTGTTTTATGAATTTTTTTTCTCAAGAGCTACACACATTGTATAAATTTTAAATATTTTGTAATTGATCACCAACAAATTATAATTTCAAAATTTAAATTAAATTGTTATCAATCCAGTTAGGGGTATTTAGAATAAAGTGATTCATTGATGAATAATACATGCTTCTCTTGATCCTGATAATGATCAGGGATTATATGTGCATAGAGTTTTCCTTGAGAATTTTTTTTGTTTATATATAGAGTCATGATATGTGAATAGTATTTGAAAAAGTAGGCACAATATTTTATTTTAATTGATAACTTTAAGGGATATCAATGGTTGAAAAATTTTAAACAAACCTAAAGAAGGTACTGTTTGGATAAATCAATAAAAATGTATATTTGAGGTGTTGGGGTTGTTTCATCTATAGAGATTTATAGTTTACAATGTTCAATGTATTTCCTATAAGAATGGTTAATTTATGGTAAAATATTAAAGTGATACTAATATAATTCTTTTGTGAAATCAAGGGTTAATTGTGGGTTCTGCATAAAGATTTTGGTAAACCACATATTGTTTAGGAGGGCCTTTAAAGAGAATCATAAACACACATTAAAAGGATATTACTCAAGATAGAAAGATAGAAACATATTTTAGTTTCATAAAAAGATAATGAAACTATGTGATAAGTGTATCTTTTTTTGTAAAAAGCTAGTGGTTATCTATTGACCATTAAGGGAATCGCATGATGACATGTAAAAAGGTCATATTTCATAAATTCATGGAAGAGAAAACTGGGTTGAGGGTTTTCAGTGATGGAGTGAAAAATACTTTTTTATTATAAAATTTTTTAGATCCCATTAAAATATAAGGACTTACTAATCACTTATTTTAAAATTTAGCATGAATTAATATTGAGATTCATTTTCTGGAAATTGTTGTAATTTAAACATGGTTCTGTAAATCAAATTTCCTTTGAAAGTGTGTATGCATATTCAATCATCAAAAGGCTTTACATATTGAATATAAACATCATAAGGGAATATATATATTTAATATATGTAAGTTGTCACATGATGTATATTGAAAATTTTTGTGAGTTTAATAGGGGAGGATTATATGAGTTATATCATATAAGGTTTCATTTGGATGCATCAAATTGAGAGCATCATACAGTGACATCAAGCAATGAATAGTTAACTATATAAGGGGTATAAAATTTTATATAGGAGTTTTCAGTGCAAAAATATTATGATGAATGGAGAATTTTATCTCGCAAATGAAAAACGATCTCAATGAAACACTCACATTGTTTTGGTCCAATTTATAGATCATAGAGATCATATTGAGAATATTATAATGGAGAAGTGTGTTCACTTTATTTGAAAGGGTGGTCATTTCTCATGTGTGAATGGTTATAAACAAGGATAATTATTGTATTTTCTCTATAACATGTAATATTAGTGAACTTAGTGGAATCTCATACATCAATACATCAGGTTTTTATGCTCCATGAAAGATCCTAATTATAGTGATCTATATACAAGTGTTGTGACTCTTTAATTATTATATATATATATATTACTATAACAGGAAGAGATATTTTATTTTTGTTTAATGAATATACATGATCAAAGGCATTATTTTTTTAATATTTCACACCCAAATTCACCCTTTATCTAGTAATTAACCTAATGGGGAAACATAAATTGATAACATATATCAATTTGTTTCTATCAGGATAATTATACTAGATTATTTGTTAATTCAATGGAACTATTATTTTACCATTGAATTTACATAGATTATAATTCCACTTCACCAAAATAGATCAATTTGTTTCATCCACGTCAATTATGTACACGACTTGGTAACAAAAATATATACTTCATCTATTGAGATAACAGAAACAAAGTCTTTCTTATTACATAGCCATCCAATGCAATTTATTCCAATCTAAAAAATAACTTCCACTATGGATTTTTTATCAAAAATATCTCCAACCTAGTATGTATCTAAATAATCTACCATATCTATATTTATACATAATATGATAACCAATACATGGTTCAATTTTCCCTAAATATTATTCAATTTAATCTTTAATAATTAGATGTTTTCTTTCTTGGGAAAACATAGAAATATTTCTTCCAAATTCAAAACATAGAATATAATAGGACTGGTTATTCTTAGATTAATTAAATATACATTAATTATTCTGTACAATGTTTAGTCAACACCCTCTGTATCTAATGGATTTCCAAGATTCATCCCAACTATAATTAGTGATTAAACTATTGTCCATAATTATATTTTGAACTTTTTTAACACCTCTCTAACTTATTTCACTTATGAGATGATTGTGTTTCCTTCACATTTATATAAACAAATCCCAATAAATTATATCAACTATTTAATAATTCCCAATGTAAATTTAAATGACATAAATTTTGAAAATGTGTCAACATAATTATTCTTCTTATATTCAAATACTCTGTCATTCACATCTACCATCATCATGAACTACTCTTCATATTATATTTTCACATAAATATAATGATAAATGCATCCTCTATAGAACCCAAAAATTATCACAAAAGTATCTATATATATATATATATTCATTTCATGAATTTATTTCTTCATTACAAATAAAATCTTTTTAAATATACATTAATATGAATAAACATCTATAATAAGAAAGGATACTTATTTTTTTGTTGACTTCTTTAATTAGAAACATATTGGGAAATAATATTTTTACATTAATTTTTTTATCTCAACATCATTTGAATAACAAATTCTAGAAAGAGTCTTATTGATCTTATCCATTACATTAATGAAACCTTACCTCTTAGACTTAAATAATTTATCCTTTTCATATTAATTTCATATCATCCTCACAGTATTCTGGACTACTCTTGTATGTTCATCGAGAATGTTTGGGAAGACCCATTTTTTAGCCAACATTTTAGGGTTTTTTTCATTCGATAAGTTCTCAAGATATATTATATTTACATTTTTGAACTCTTCATTCATGTTTTTCACGCATAATTCATCCTTCATTGATTCATTGGATGATGTTAGTTCAAACATTGATAATTGAGAAGTGTTCTCTAGTTATATCTTTCCCTACCTATGTGTTGTAATGAATTCTTCCACAATAATATCAATTATAAAAAATTCAAATACACTTGTTATTTTATTGATAGTTTTACTCCATTAATCACCAATGTAATCCTATAATTTTATTTCAAAATCATCATCAATTATGATATTTTGAGACTCTCATGAATAAATAACATTATTTTCCTCTACATTACATACATATTGTGGAAAAATTTATATAATTATATTGGGATTTATGTTTTACAACTTTAAAATTACCATAATCAACTATTTTGATGATACTTTTAATTAAACATTTACATGATCTACTATTTTATTAGTACCATAAAAATATTACACAAAATTGTATATCACCATAAGTTCTCTGATTTTCCTTTTCATTAAAAATAAATAATTAACTTCCAAATAATCAGGGATGCTTCACTGAGGGTTTCCTTCTATGCCACATTATATATAGAGTGTCCTCTTCTATAGGAATAAGAAATTTTTAATCATGACTGACATAACCACTTTCAATGCTTCTTTCTAGTAGTAAATTAATATTCCACAATCAAGTAACATGGTTTTGTCCATCATTTTTTCTATATGATTCCTTCTATCCACATCTCCATTCTATTAAGTATTACTTACCAGTGAAACTCCCTGATTTATTATACATTTCTTATGATAATTTTTAAAATCAATGGATGTGAATTTAGTTTAATTATCAAACAATAGTATCTTCATTGTTATTCTCATTTCATTAACCACTATTCATTTTAATATATTTTGATAGTCAAATACATCTATTTTAGACTTAATAAGTATAATACGTATCATCCTATTATAGTCATTTATAAATAGACTGAAGTATTGTTGACTATATGTTACAACATAACATATTAGACCAGACACATTGGTGTTTTCTAGATTTAGGAAATTTCAGGGTTGCTTTTTCTTTGGACCATAATATTTTAACCCCATCAATCCCCTCAAGAATGAATCCCAAATCATTTTTCCATTCCTCTTCTATGAAGGAATATCAAAAATAGATTTTAAAAATGATATATTACATACTATTTTGATGTATCTGACTAAGAATATAGTTCTATACACTGTTCTACTCTAATACAGTATGTAGTCATGTATTCTCTTTACTATCAACTATATATAGGTTAATATTTGATCTCAAAACATACATAATATAATTTTCACTCTTTAATTTAATATTTTAACATTTTTAGAAAAATGTAACTTCTTATATGAAGTCACAAAACATAATTACACTAAACAATTACATCAGTGGATATCTATATAAATATCACCAATATTATTCAGTCAACTTTGATAAAGTGTGTATTATGATATTCTTTTATCTTTAAATCTCTATCATTTCCAAATCATATAGTTTCACCACCTCATCCATTCACATTCTTTTAATGATTCATGTTACCTGTAATATTGGATGAATACACGCTATCAAAAATCCAATTACAATTATTCTTTCTATTTTTCAAGTCCATCTCAATAATAATAGATTTTTCCATCATCTTCAGCTTTTTATCTTTCCCAAAAACTATAGATGTTTATGATAAATGATTCAGTCACTTCTCAATTTATTCAGCATAGTCAATCAAATCATGTTGTCCTTACAAAAATCAGTAAAATATACATATTAAGGTAATTGAATTGAATTAAAATTTAACCTTTACAAATTTTATTCCATAGGAAAAAAATGAAATTATTTTCATATAATTAACAACTATATCCTCATAGTTGATATTAATTTAATAATATCCATAGAATGAGTATATATTCTGATTTGAAGGATATATTTTCAATCCCATTTTGACTTTAAATATATTAACCTTTTGAGTTACCCTCAACTTCACCAAAATAAAAAATTTTCTTTACTATGTATAAATGTAATTGACAACTCGTTAGATGATATATATCATTATTGTCATTTCTCAACATGTCTAAAACATTTGTAAAACTCATTGATTTATAGTGAGATCTTTATGATTAAAAAATTTCTCCCTTCATCTGATTACTTGTATAATAACATCTAATAAATTTTATTTTGATGCTTTAGTATCATTTAAAAGGCCATTATTTCCTATGAAATTGGGTGTTTGAGTGCTCAAAATATCCTCAAAACATCCCATGACTCATTATTCCCATTTCTTTAATACTTCATCTTAAAACTTCTAAATTTTCATCTTTTTCCTAGATCCAACAATTTTTGTTTCATATTGAGCCTTATTTCAAAAATATAAATCTTCTCCATCCAGTTGTTTAATTTTATTATCCTTTTTCATCATATAGAAATAAAAATAATTAATCAACATATTTTTTACAATATATTTACCCGTTAGTTCCCTAATTATTTGGTTTTCACATGATCATTTCAATATTCATCCAAAATTTTCACTAAAATATAAATTTCTTATTCAATATAATTAACATAAATGGATTATTACACCATCAATCCTCAAATATGGCTTCCTGTATTTATTTTTACATCTAACTCTTCAATATATCCTTCTAATTCCACATTGAGATCAACAACTTTCTCTAAATGAATTTTCTCTGAAACATTAGCATTAATTTTCCCCCAATATCCATCATAGCATCCCTTGTGTCTAAGATAAACTTATTATAAAAACCTTAAAAAAGGACATTCCCCAACATCTTCATAAATATTTTTAATACTTACCTTTAAATGAAATTCATTTAAACATTCATTTAATGAATTAGAGTTCCATTTAGGGAAGAACATCTTACTTTGTTTTATTGAAAAATAAAACTCTCCATAATCTATGTCGATTCTTTTTTTACTTGTAGAAGTGATGTACCTAATATTTTCACTTTGAACACAATATAGGGGTATATTACCCTAAAATATTTCATTACATATCTTCAACATCCCTGGTATAAGATACAAGAAATCATAACAAGCATCTACATTAACTTAAATTTTCTAAATTTGTACCTTTTAAACTACTTTTAATGAAATTTATCTATACAAATATTCTAAAGAACATTTTTCCATCATTTATATTTCATATATGACTAGTTTTATATATATATCATCTAAAGATAATTCAAAAATATTTACTTATTCAAGAGTTGACACATATTTATTTTAATTTAGAGGTAAAAACAATATGATATTATTCACAACATAAGAAATTTCCATCTGAATAAAAATTTCACGAATAACCCCTACAACATTGATAAATTGTTTGAATAAGTTATAACAATTCTCACTGATATTCATCTTAAAATAATAAAATATTATTTAAAGAATCTATATATTTTCCCATATAATTGTATTATCTTCATCTCATATATTATAAATATTTTCATATATTCTTTTGTCTACTATTATATAATCACATTCATTTAAATTTTGAATATAAAACAATCTGAAATAGGAATTTAGAGTATTTGCATAATTATTTAATAATTTCAGGTCTTCATACACCATTGATGTGGCAGAATCACATACTTGAATCCAAATAAGTACTATTATGTTTACATCTAGCCTAAGAGATTATAAATGTTATGTATTTATATAATTCATTACAAGTTTATTCAAACCTTCTATTATGAGGACTATCTTTTAATTAACATCATTCTCCTTGAATTAATCATTCTCTAATATATTCATCGAATAACATAGATCTAAAAATACTTTTTATATCCTTAGGTCTAACAATAAAGACCCTAAATGATATGGGAGAATTACGTTAACTTGAAATATCATCATTTTTATGTTTAACTAGGTCCTTCCCCCATGTTTTCAAATACACCATGAATATGAAAAATTATTATGCATAAACACAACAACATTTTTTCCCTCCCACATTGGGATTCATCTAATTAGAACGTATAAAAAATGTATTGATTTTTCAACTAATCACTACTCCACTAATTTGGGACTATAATATTTAAGAAACACTCACCACTAATCCAAGGTTCATGACCCATTCTACTCTCCAATCACTACTTCACAATAAGGTTTCACGATATCATAGTGTCCACACAGTCAAATAGAATAGAATTAATATAGATTAAAAAACACCATGATAGAATTATTTTTATTCTTGATTATCTATTCTACAATTCTAAATCATCACATATAGGAATAATAACTCTTTAATTATATAAATTTAATAATGCTTTATTTTTCTTCCTTCTCCCTTAAAAAACTCCATCTATTTTTCCTATTTATTTTTTTCACTTAATTAAATAATATATATCCTTATTCTAGTCCATACATCACCCTATACTTCAAGCTAAAAGATTAGAATTTTAAATTGAAATTAAAATAGTGACCTTCCTTGAACATTGTTAGGTTAAAATTCCTCCCTTGTAGGATCATTAGGCAAATATACCCCACTGAATTCCATTTCGATTATTGTGGTTCATTCTTTAACATTATTGTAGTTATTGGATTCCAAAAGACTAATTCTATATTAATTCTCAAAATTTCTACATTGTCAATTATATATTATGATTGGAGATCTATGTCACAATCCATTGTATTTTAATGAATTATTCTATAATTAATCTAAAAAATGTTGGATCCTCCCCAAATGGAAAATCACATGACCCATACGTATCAACATTATGCCACTGAAACAACTATTATGTAATTCCATTATTGTTTAAATAACACTTACATGTCGTTCTGGTTACCATTATATATCACATGTTAATTTCAGAACCATTTTTCAATCTAGATAACCCTTATAGATTATATTTTCTACCTTTTTATATGTGACCCTATTTAGACTTTAGTAAAATTTCTTCTCACTACTTGTTGACTATCACATATCATATCAACGACACTTATATTTAGGAAATTACCATATTTATACCATTATGTGTTGAGTTTTGGTTTCTTTTATGTATATAAGGTGTGAATACCCAATTTTTATGTTCCATTATTTGTTTTGGTCTCCATTGTTTCTTATGGGTTTTATTTTAATTCACGAGTATTAAATTTTTTTGAGCTATCTAATGATAGGGCATATATTTTCCTAATCCCATTTTCATTTCCTACTTTTTTATTATGTTTACTTATATTTTTTATTTTTTTTCTTAATGATATATATTACACATGGATATTAATAAATTACACATATATAATTTTTATCAATTGAGAAGGCAATATGTAATGTAAATAAATATACGCATCAATTTTTCTATAATTTTATGAATTAATAATTTCCTTAGTATCATTTATAAGTTCCTCTATGTTGATGAAAATATATTATGTATCTCTTGAATTTATATGATATCATTAAAAATTATATATTTATAGAGTAAATTATATTAAATATCAAATAAAATTATAGAGGTTATTTTAATTAATTATTAGTCCATGATTTTATTAAAATAAATTTTAAAATACATATTTTATGTTCTCCATGAGATTTAAAATATTAAATTTTAGTTTTCATAAAAATATTCATAGTATTACTTATGTAGTTTATTTATTTAGTATTCTATATTGAAAAGGTTATTGGATGAATTTTATTTTTGAGTATATTTAATGAATTTTGAAAAACATTAATAATTTTAAAATATAATTTATTAAAGTGGGAATTGTAATAATTATAATTTAAATATATAATTTATGAGTTTGACTTTCATGGGTGTTGTAATTTGGGAATAAATGAAAAACTTATAAAACAAATTAAAATTTAATAATAATAATTGAGAGTTTTATGTTGGAAATTAGTAACAAAATAAAATTTCATTTATTGAAAAATAGAAATTGGGAAATTGATTGAGCCATTGGATAATTGATGGAGGGAAGGGGAGGTTCTTTCTCAGGTTGAGAAGTGAGTTAAAATATAATAATAATATTATTAATATTAATAACAAATGTAATTATTAAATAGAGAAAACTTATGTGAAGAAGTGGGGAAGGGGTGGGGTATGATACAATTTTTCAATGGGGAAGGGTATGAATACTGGTGAATGTGTGTGTATATATATAAGGAAATGCATAAAAATAGAATTATAACATTTAAAAAAATAGAATTTTATTACCGTAATCATCCATCAAGATCGGTAGAGATGAGGTGGTCCAAGAGTTAAAGTTAATATTTATTTTTTGAATTTTTTTACCATAATCCTCCCTCAGGACCATTTTTATTCATGGTAAGTTGTAAATACCATGAATTTGGTAACATTGAGATACTATATGAATTATAACATTGGCACAACATATAAGAAATCACATCCTAATAGAAAAAATAGTTTTGTGGTCTTTCTAGACTAGATACATACATGAATATCACATTAAAATTGAAAACATAAAACACATCATTGCATTTTCATCATGTGAATTATAAATTCCTATATCAAAAAACTGAATATCAATCATAATACAAATCTAAACATCCTGGGAAAAGAAGCATAAGAATTGGATGAGCTCAAATTCTATGTAACGATATGCAGTTAGTGGAAACTATCAAGAATAAAATATACAACTAATATGTAAATTTTAGCAACTGAAGTACATTCCATTCAATCAATTACATCTTCATAGTATGAGAAGAATAAACTATAATCATGTCATTCTATATAAAAAATCAATTGATTTTACAAACTAACCATAGATATACTAATTTTAATAATAAAAACTTGAACATCGACAACTAATCTCATAATGATAAGATGCATAATTTTAGAAATTGTTACCATACCATCAAGGCCTAATTCCATAACATCATATATAAATGGGAAAGGCCTTGGTTAAAAACTGAAGAAAGTTTGTATCGTGAGACCTACTGAAGACTCAATGGGCCATATAGGGCCCCAATAATCACATACTAATTCCAATGCATTCATCATATTATAGTGCTGAAACATATTCCGCATAAACATTCACATTGAATAAAAATATAATAAATTTAAATAATTACGACCAATAAATAAACATTGTTATAAAAAATTTATAATAATAATGAAAATGTTATCAAAATAGTACATCCCCTATCAAACTGATCATAAACCATCTAGAGAAATAATAATGTTG
This sequence comes from Viscum album, assembly GCA_963277665.1. Lineage (NCBI taxonomy): Eukaryota > Viridiplantae > Streptophyta > Magnoliopsida > Santalales > Viscaceae > Viscum > Viscum album. The sequence continues at coordinate 1,421,517,886 of OY728156.1, read as the reverse complement.
GAAAAATTTCATCATAAACCCAATGTATCATAATTTAAGTAAGGTGTTTTATCATTTTTAATAGAAATACCACAAAATTTTTATACAAATCATTTTTCAGAAAAAATAACATTTGGAGTTCAAAAATATCATTTGAAATAAAATATTCAAAATGATTTCCAAAAATAAATTTATTTAAAAATATAATTTTAATATTTTAAAATAATTTTTAAACATTGATTGTTGTTGACGGCATAAATTTCCATTCTTTCAGTAAATATTAAAATAAATATTTGTCTAAAAATTTTTATAAATAAAAAATGGGAATTTTTTGAAAAAAACGTGACTATTCCTTCCAAAAAATTGACAAAAAGTCAAACACTAGCCAAAATTTTATTAATAAATCATCTTGATAAAGTTAGAAATATTTTTGAAAAATTATTTAGTAATCATGGATTTTGGAGAAAAGGAATTTTTGATTGAAAGGATATATAATGTTGTCTTCTCATAAAAAAATTTTCTCAATAATTTGAAGTACCAAAGAAAGGAAAATGGTAATATTAGCTGAAAATTTATTAAGTAACTATATTAAAAGAAAATATATTGTTTTTGAGATATTTATACCAAATAATTCTCACGAGGGATACTTAAACATAAACAATCATGAATAATGATTAGATTGTGGGTAATCCCCCTACATCATTGGTAAATTTAAAATAATAAGTATCATATATATAATAAATTAAAATGAAACATTAAATACTATTAATATAAATTTATTTCAGATATAAAATATCAAAGGGTTTTTATAGATACAACACAAATTAAATAAGTGGTGAACATGTTATATGTAACATAGAAGTAAAGGTGAGTCAATAAATTATTACATCTGGTTTGATATCCTTCATATGTGTTTGAAAATCTTTTATAATAAATATATATTTATTATAAATATAATAAATAACAACAATAATATATCTCATAACATATATGATCCTCTTATGTCATTTTACCACCCAATTTTTAATAATATTTCATTTTTTTCATTGTTTGGGTTGTTAATTGACTTATTTTCTCATGCGTGTTATATCATGAATGTTATAGTTCTCATATATATGATATAGTTCCATCATATCCAGAATTATTTTAATGTTCTAAATATTTTTTACATTTGATACATACATTTTATCATTTTTAAAATTGTATATAGAAAATTAATTGCATCACCATGTGGAGATTTAAGTTCGTACGCATGCACAAGTGATGATATCATTCCCTTTATGGGTGAAAGGATAAAAAATTTATGATATAATAATATTTCATAATTTATATCATGTAATATTTATCACAAATATTTATTAATATTACCCTTTTAACCTTCCATGTTGAGATTATGATAAAAATGAATCACATCGCTTCGATATGTGGTTGTCTGCCGTATGCACAATTGACATTATATGATTTTAAACAGAATGGAATGTAAGAAATTATTTTTGATATTATATCTCATGAAGTATAATTTCACCTTAATTTATATATATATATACATTAAAACCATCATTATATCCATCCTTTATAAGTGCTAATGGAAAATGTGCGACATCTATTTATGAGGTGCTAGTCTGTGATACAAACCATTGATGATTTAATTTCCCATTTAATAGAAGTGGAGATTGATAAATATTATTTCATAAACATAATAATATCATTTTATATAGAAGATAAATATGTTATTATATTGAATGTGTTAATATATAATTGAAAGTGGAAAAAACAATTAAAAAAGAATAAACATTAGTAAAAAGAATTATATTATCTTAGAGAAATTACCTTTTGATCTCTTCTTAAGGAGGATAGAGTTATTATTTTTTGGATGAAAATAAGATATAAAATTTTTCTAAGGATGTTAGGGATGTATTTTTAATATTTTTTCATGAAAACTAGTTTAGGAGGTATGAAGAAGTGAAGATAGGAAGTTCCCATTTATTACTACTGAGTAGTGGAATTTTTGTAAATACTAAAACAATTTCAACAAAGGGAAGTCACTCTAACCCCATGTTCCATCTAAATTTATAATTAAATTATTTGAGGGATTATATTTCAATGTCACCTCTCTACCAAAAAAACATTTTAAACATGTTTTTCATTAACATATAAGTTTCCTTATTTTTACCATTTTACTTTAAAATATGTTAGATAGTCTTTTTTACAAATCTAATATATCATATAATATTAGAAATAAATGATCCAAATTAAATAATTTGTACCCACTAATTTTATATAAAAAATTTAATTTGTAAAATAAAAAACCTCTGTGTGTGGAATAATAATTTTAACAAAATCTCACGAAACATGGAAAACTCTATTTTACCCTTTACTATAGTAACAATGTTTTTTTACTATTTATCAGATAATATAATTATTATAAAAGGAACATTGGGCTGTTAATGAAATATGGTTGATATTTCAAGATATATACAACCAACGTTTTTGAAGTTATTTATTTTTATTAATTTTAAAATAGTTTAATAACATATTACTTATTATAAAATAATATTAATTTCAATATTAACTCTATTTATTTAATTTCAACTTAAAAAATCAACTTATTGATGTAATTAAAATATATTATTTTAAAACCTATATAACATGATATATTTATATAAAAAATTCATGAATAAAATAGTTTATTAATTATTTATTAATTTTAATAATTTTTGAATCATTTATATTATTTCTTTGTTAATTAAAAAATCACTATGATGGTGTTGCATCATCATTTCAAAAAATTATATAATTATAAAAAAATAGAAATAATTTAAACTCATTAAAATAATTTCATGATATTCAAATGATCATAACTATTCATTAACAACATTATGTTTTCTGTTGTGAACATATAATTGATACTTCAATGAAAGAGGGTTACATTTTGCCTTTTTCATTACATAAATTACTATTTAGGTCAAATTCATGGAATGGTGTCCCCAAATAACATAAAAATAGAGAATAATGTTATAAGGGTAGAAATAAGGGCTATAAATAGTAGTTATAATTGTTATGGGTTATTTTGACCCTTATCATTTTAGATTAACCCCATAATAAACTTTTTTAACCTTAATTGTGATAATTAAATTTTATTCTTATTACTATTAATTATGAAAAATAACTATTTAACCTTATTATATAACATTATTATTTTTTATTCTAAATATGTGATCAAACATTCCAAATTCCATTCATATAATTGGTAAATTTTAATTTAGAATTAACCCTATAGATGCGATGAAAAAAGTGGTTTTTCAAAGGGAAATGTGTAATTAGAATAGAATGTTTCAATATAAATAAAATATATAATTTATTATAATGATGTGAATTTTTTTTATAATGTAATTGATCTAATTTTACTTATAAAAAATTTTAAACAAAATTTAAACCTTTAAATGCTTTAATGGAAATTGATTTTTTTCGAAAACAAAATGTGCTTTTCACTGTTGATTGAAAATCAATATTTAAAAAAAATCAATATTTAATTCTAAGATAAATTTAACATGATGATTTCATAATATAAGTACAATTTTTATAAAAAATTTTATAAAAGTAGCAAAAATTATTTGTAATGTTTGTGCACACTATGAGATGAAACTACCTTTTAGAAAAATGAATTTTTTTTAAAAACATTTCATTTTATTTCAAATTATTCTTAATTTATAATAATAAATATATAAACAAATTATTTTCTTAATTTTGTAATTCTTATTAAATTTTCTTAGTTTAATGAATTGTTTAAAGTGTTATACTATATTATATATCATTTAGAATCAATGTTTCATTCTCTATAAGCTATCAAAGAGATAAAATTTAAAGAAATATTTTTTGGGGTCATTTACGATTTATGTATCATCTATATTATGCTATTAAATACATAATTTTATTTTAATATTTTGTGGTGTTACATAATATGATATTTTATTTTTTTGTTTCTATTAATTTTTTCTCATGTTTCTATCTATCTTGATTGTTATAGTTCATTATTTGATGTTTTTATTATTTGATTATAAATAAAATTAGTATTATGACTAGTAGTTGAATTTATTTTAAAATTTTTATAACATACTAGTAACATCCTATGTGATTTGGGAAATATTATGAAAATAGAAATGAGTAATAGAATTTGGAATTATAGTGGAGAACACAAAAAGGTAAATATGATTAATTTTTATATTCTTTATTAGTGTATAATTAATTATTATGAACTAAGTTATACTATTGTGTTAGAATACTATTATTTCTATCAATTGTATTATGAAAAATACTTTTTTATGTAAGTGACGAGATATTTGAAATTTATAACTATAATATATTATATAGTTAAATATAAAAGATAAAATTTATAGATAATTTTGAATTATTATTAAAGTAATAAGAGATCTCAAGGAAGGATATGAACAATTAATGGTAAATAAATATTAATATGGACTTTGTATAACTTTTCCATAGAGATGTCTTGGATTTTGAATATTGTTAAGAATTATTTTTTTTTAGTTGTTGCATTATTATTACTAAATATTTTAGTTTTTGATGTTTTGTATACCACTATTGTATGTTGTTTTTTTATATTTTAATTGATTATTTGTCTGATTTTTTGATTTATTGTTTGTTTTCTTACATATATTCTAGTGAGATTTTCTGTTCATTTATTCACAATTTTTGTGTGATTCTATATTTACACAGTCTGTAATGGATCATGGTTATGTCATGTATTACCCTTCAGGGTTGGAAATGGTTCTAGATATGAAATATATACACCTACCTGGGATGGATGGCTTATTAATATATCATGTTTTAAGATATAATGAACCAAAATTATAAAAGGATTAGTTGAGTTCATGATGCGATTATATGGTGAATTTTAGGATGGTTGACACTATTTAGGAGCTAAATTTTCTTGATGATGTTGGAATGGTTGAAAATTGTTGAGAGTTATGATTTACTAATGATGTTGGGATAGTTTGAATAATTTGAGAGATGGAATATCCTAATTTCCTAATTTTTATTGTGATTTTAAAAAATAGTGTTATATTTTTGTTTGGTTGATATGATTGAACCCTATAATAATTTTATATTTTCTATGATTATTTGAAGTTTCACATCTCCATCCCATAACACATGTTTAACATTGATAAATAACTATTAAAAACATTAAACCACTGAGTGATCCCATGTTCTAATCCCTCTATAAATATTATTGAGTTGTTTTGTAGGATATCTCAATAGATAATATGTTGTAAAGTCCCGGTTCTCGGTGTCGCACAAGGTTCCCTGAATCCAGTTGGTCACATGACCCCAATCTCATTTCCCCAAATGCCAGAGGCCACCGACTAGCAGCGAGGGACACAATGTGATAATGGGGAAACTATGCCCTCATTGGAAGAGTATACTCAGCAGAAAGAAAATAGTAAACAATAACAGAAGTATTAACACCGTAAAAAAAGTAAACAGCAGAAGATTGATAATAATTTAACAACAGGATCATATATAAATGATGCATGTCACATGTATCTAGGAAAGAATCCATATAAGTCATAATTTTGGAAATAAAATACTGAAACCAAAGTACAAAAAATTAGTAAAATCCAACCGCATCTCAATCCTCATCTTGGTCCCATGCTCTCTAGCTCTAACACCAATCAAGTTCCTAATGAAGAAGGTAGACTTCCCCTATCTATATCTGCAACCATATAATCTATTTGGATCTAAAACATTACCCAAACAAGGAGTGATATTAATCCCAGTAGGCAACCACCAAAATATTTGTGCCTAACTGTCATTGAATATATATTGCAGGTAATATGAAAATGAAGTAGTAACCTAGGGAGTACTCAAAAGTAAATAATCCTACAGTTTACAGTTACATTCATTTAACATTTATTATTCACCATTTTTATCCTATAATGTCAGGATATATCCTATGCTCTCTATCCCCCTCTATAATAGTAACAACCTGATGTCTCAGAACACCATCCAAACCATCAAGTAGGACATAATCCAAGATTGTACATTGGCTTAGCGAACACTTCACAATCATTCAATCAATCAGAAATAACCCTCTGGGAAAGCTCTCAAGGCCTAACCCCTTTGGTTTAGCGTAACACCAATTCATAAAATAAAATCCCATTAGGAATCTCTCATGGTATAACCCCTTTGGTCTAACCGATCACTAAACATTTACAAATGACTACCTGGGAAGCTCTCACTATCAATGCCCTTAGGTCCACATGGAATCATTAAATTATAAATGACCTACTAGGTATCTCTCACGATCAACACCCATGGGTCCAACATTCATTTAATCAAATAAAAATGATCACATAGAGTGCTATCACGGTTTAACCCAAACAATTATTAATTACCACTTGGGTATCTCTCATGGTCTAACCTCTTTGGTTTACATACACAATGCATATCACAGTCATTCCATAAAATTAGAAACTCTATCCTAACAAACAAGACATGGAAAAAAAGAAAGCCTAGTAGGAATCTTAGACAAAATGGTCATAAACAATCTAGGGAAACACACCCACAAGGTGTTCTATAAACAAGGTACACAGCCTTATGCATAAGCAACTACCCTTAATCAATTAGATAAACCATAACAGGTAACAATCAAGGTAAATTAAATATCTAGAAATACCCCAATCATGGGTATGCGGTACTTTAAGAATATTTAATCCAAAGATGAACAAAAAAACGCACAATCCCCCTACCATGATTTCATACGATCAATAATCTTGAACGTCGACCCTTTATCTAGCCTAAAACGATGTAGATCTACAAAAGGTGAAAAACATTCAACCTTGAATAACTCATAAGACAGGAGGAATTAGGAAGAAATATATCATCCCCTCCTATTCTTACATTACTATTACATCATTTTAATGATAGAAAACATAATAGTATTACAAATATAGGATCCAATGGTTTAGTGTCTTGGGAAAACTAGGACCATACATAGCAATTACAACATCAAGCAAAAACATTTATTTAATTTATTCTTCTCTAGCTTCTTATTGTCACTTGTCCTCTCCTTAGTATATGTAGCCACTTGAGGATATACATTAAAAGGGGTGAGGTAAAATCCCAGTAAGAGAATAGATAAGAAGAATATAGTATGGGGTGAGCATAATCATGACATAGGTAAAGAAAGCATGGACATGAGAGGAACATAAATAAAAGACTTGAAATGTGGTAATGCATAAAAATGAAACATCATGTTTTAGTGGTTAACTACCACACATACTTGCGAACCAAGCTAGAATCCTGTTCACATATCATTTTACATATACTCATGAGATTCATCACTTTACCCAATGCATTGGAGCACTGTATAATTCTGGGCGCACCTGTCACTTTGAAACATTCATTTTGCGCTATATAAATCTGGGCGCACCCATCACATCATCACATTATCATTATCATGATTGCCACCTAGAACACATATCAAAAATGAACATAACTAACCCATTTAAAGGATTGGGTTTCATCTCATAATAATACATTCATAAGCTTTGGGTTCCCAAAATAAAGAGGGAACAACATACTTGACACAAGAACCATCAACCATGAATGAGAGGTAAAAGTTGAGTTCTTATAAGAATAGTTCTTTTGGAAAACATTTGGTTTGACATAAACTTCATTAGAAAACATTTATATCCCAGAAAATATAATATAATTTTGAAGAAATTATCTTTAATAAGTAACCATATCAAAATGAAGTGAAAGAGGGAGAACCCAAATGAAGAAAATTGGGTTTGAGATTTCCCCTTACCTTGTATCTAAATGATTCCTTCTCATTAATGTCCTATATAAATGACATTATATTCATTAATTAGAAAATTATAGAAACTTTTATACATTAATAGGGTTCATTCTGGTTTCATTATGTGATTTTATGTTCCATTGAATGGGTTATGGAGTTTAGAAACATTATTCGGGAATGTTTGTTTTTATGGTTTTCTTGAGTGGTTCACTAGTATTCTTAAATTGATGTTCAGGTAGAAAATGGATAAACATCCAGAACTGATATTACTTGTTATTAATGATATTAAATGAGTTTTAATGATCTTATAATGAATTATATTATATCCATGTGGATAAATCATTAGACGATGATTGTTTGGGTTAATTTGGGCGGTTGATCGATCACAATGAACTTATTTTAATTTATCACATAGTAATATGTACATAATTTAGTTCCAGAACATCAAATAGGAAATAATACACCTAAAATATTTTGTTTCAACCATAAAAATGGTTTCATGACCATATCTGAAGGTAGAAGTGGAAGAATAAAACATGTAATTCTTGAAGGTGATAAATTAACACCTCACAAACAACGTTCTCTTTAATAAAATAAAAGAAAGAGGGAAAGGGGGTTGGATGATATAATATCACATTAGCATCATAAAATTACATTATATGTATAATAATAGTGTTAAAATACCATTTGGGTGAATATAGGTGGGGAGAGATCATGAAATGAACTTGAACACGAAAGGAAATTAAAGGAGAAGGGGGAGAGAAATTACCTCTTGAATCCTTTTCTTGAGAACCTCCTTAAGGGCCTAAGCTTGGTCTTTTGATGAGACCAGAAGCTCTTGGACGTTGGGGAGGGGATAGGGAGGATTTTTGGGTAGAGTTTAGAGAAGGCTTGGATCTTGAGAGGTGTGAGGGAATGAGGGTGTGAAGGGTGGTTTTTATAGTAGAGGGGAGGGGTAAATTTTGAATATTTAATTCATTATTTTATTATTTTCCTCAAGACAACCAATTGTATTGTTTCATATGACCCCTAAAAGTAATAATATCATGTGAGTTCGAACCAAGTTTCCTTTAATCACTTATGATGTCATGAATCGTGTATTTGACTGTTAAATTGTATATATAGTATTTTACCGTATTTCACTATTCATCAAAAATTCGAGATTTTCAGAAAAATACCAAAATATTACCTTAATCATTTTTCCACGTGTAGAATTCAAAAATGAAGTCCATTTTTCAAAATTAATTTTCTAAATATTATTAATTAAAATTTTAAATAAAGTCACTGTTAATTCGAAAAAAAATCTTAAAGGTGCGCTTAGTTTTAATTCTCATTGAAAAATTAATTAAAATCTCATTACCTTATTTCCTTAAGAAAATAAAATATTATTATTATTTACTATTCATAAGGGTCATATTACTATTCATTTTACTATTCATAAGGTTATGTTACTATTCACTGAAAATTATTTTTGTTTCATTAGACTTCAAAAATCATCATGAACACAACCGTGTATGTGAGATTTTCAAAATTCAAAACATAAAAGTGACAAACTTATGTTTAAAGGTCTCTTATCACATAGTGGTTTATTATGTTGTGTGTTCATGTGACTTTATGACATAACATTGTGAAGGGAAATTTCATTGAAAAACTTTGGGTCGTTACATTTTTCCCCCGTTAAGAAATTTCGCCCTCGAAATTTCATTTTACATAAACAAGTGGGGGTACTTCTCCTTCATCACCTCTTCTAGTTACCAAGTTGCTTCCTCAAACTTATGGTTCCTACACAACACTTTGACAAGGTGTTTTGTCTTGTTGCGTAGAACCTTATCACTTCAGTACATAATCATTACTGGCTGCTCCTCATAAAAGAGATCATCTTCCAACTACACCACCTCTAAGTTTAGTACATGTGAGGGGTCTGGTATGTACTTCCTCAGTAGTGATACATGAAACACATCATGAATGTGAGCCATATCTGGTGGCAGTTCATGATGATAGGCCACGACTCCTATGTGGTCAAGGATTTCAAAGGGGCCAATGTACCTTGGGCTTAGCTTTCCATTCTTCCCGAATCACATGACTCTCTTCCATGTAGATATTCGAAGGAAGACCTTATCTACAATGTCGAACTCTAAGTCCCTTCGACGGTTGTTAGCATAGCTCTTTTTCCAACTTTGAGCAGCTTTGATGTGTTTCTGGATGTCTTGTACCTTCTCTTTCCTCTCTTGAACAAGATCTTGTCCATGTAGCTTTCTTTCTCCAACATCATCCCAATAGGTTGGAGTTCTAAATCTCTTTCCATACAGAGCTTCATATAGAGCCATATGAATACTCGAGTGGAAGATATTGTTGTTTGAGAACTCAACAAATGAGAGATGATGATCCCATCCACCTTTGAATTCTGGATAGCAGGCACTAATAATATCTTCAAGCGTCTAAATAGTCCTTTTAGATTGGCCATCAGTTTGGGGGTGATAGGACGTTCTGAAATTTAATTCAGTACTCAAAGCATGTTGAAGGCTCCTCCAGAATTTAGATGTGAACCTCAGATCACGTTCAGAGATAATTGAGAGTGGAACACTGTGTAGTCTCACCACTTCTTTTGCATATATCTTTGCAAGTTGTTCAAGGGAGAGATCTTCCTGAATAGCGATAAAATGGGAAGTCTTGGTGAGTCGGTCAACCATAACCCATATCACATTATTTCACTTTGACGTCTTCGGGATACCCGTGACAAAGTCCATAGTAAAATTTTCCCATTTCCACATGGGTATAGGAAAATGGTTGCATCATACCTTTGGACTTCTGTCACTCATCTTTAACATGTTGACATACCAAGCACCTTGATATATATTCTACAATCTCCTTCTTTGTGTTATCCCAACAGAATTGTTCCCAGAGATCACAGTACATATTGGTACTCCTAGGATGGATAGATAAAGTTGAGCTATGTGCATTGTCCAATATCTCATTCTTTATCTCGGGTGATTAAGGCACACAATACCGTGTTCCAAATCAAATCACACCATCATCGTTGATATGGAACTCTTTCATCTTCCCTTCCATTACTGCATTCACCATATTTTGTATCTCCACATCATCCATTTCTTCTTTCTTAATCTTCTCTTGGATGCATGCTTGTGCAATCACTTGGGAAAGTTAGGATGTATCCCCTGCCCTTATGATTTACAAATCCATTCTTTGTATATCCATGAAGATATGGTCTTTCTCAATCCGCATCATGGATAGAGTAGCAGGTTGTTTTCTACATAGAGCATCAGCTACCTTGTTCACCTTTCTAGGATGATAATGAATAGAGAAATTGTAATCCTTGATTAGCTCTAACCATCTCCTTTGATGCATGTTGAGGTCCTTTTGTGTGAATATATACTTTAGGCTCTTGTGGTCAGTGTATATGTCACACTTCTCACCATAAAGGTAGTATCACCAGATTTTCAAGGCAAAAATCACGGCTGCCAGCTCAAAATCATGCATCGGGTAGTTCTGATTATGGATCTTCAACTGTCGTGAGGCATAGGCTATCACATTATCATTTTAAATGAGTACACAACCCAAGCCTTTCTTTGAAGCATCATTTTATATCACAAAACATTCTCCACTTTTTGGTAGTGTGAGTACAGGTGCAGTGATCAGCCTTCTCTTTAGCTCTTTGAAGCTTCCCTCACATTCTCCCATATAGACATACTTTACCCCTTTCCTTGTTAACTTAGTTAGCGGGCTTGAAAATCGTGAGATGTTTCTCAAAAAATGTCGGTAGTACCCAGCTAATCCAGAAAAACTACAGATTTCGGTGACACTCGAGGGCCTGGTCCATTCCTCAATCGCCTTTGTCTTTGAAGGATCCACAGAAATTCCCACACTTGTGATCACATGTCCCAAGAATGTGACTTGCTTCATCCAAAAGTAACACTTTTTGAACTTGGAATACAACTTCTCATTTCTCAATGTGTCCAACAAAAGTCTCAGATGTTCTTCATATTCCTCCTTTCTCTTAGAGTAGATTAGAATATCATCAATAAACACTACCACAAATTTGTCGAGTAATGTATTAAGACACTATTTATCAAATCCATGAAGATTTCAGGGTCATTTGTAAGTCCGAAGGGAATCACCAAAAACTCATAGTGCACATACCCTATACAGAAGGTATTCTTCTGAATATCTTCCTTCTTCACCTTTACCTGATGATATCCAGAATGAAGATCCACCTTTTAGAGGTATTTAGATCCTCTTCACTGATCGAAAAAGTCATCAATCCTGGGAAAAGGATACTAGTTCTTTATGGTGGTCTTGTTGAGTTCCTGATAATCGATACATAGCCGCATTATTCCATACTTCTTCTTCACAAAGAGCACTAGTGCACCCCAAAGTGATGCACTAGGGCATATGAACCGTTTGTCCATATGCTCTTGCAATTTCTTCTTTAACACCTCCAGTTCGATAGGAGCCATCCTATAGGGACATTTCAAAATAGGAGTAGCTCTGGGTATGAGTTCAATTGTGAAATCTACCTCATGATCTGGGGGAATTCCGGGTAACTCTTGGGGAAATACATCACTGTATTCCCTCACGATGGGCATTTCCTCAAGGTTGAAACTTTCCTTTGACTCAACCATTTGGGTGAGGTATGCTTATTCATAGGGAATCAACACCCACACCATTGAAGGATTTTTCAAAGGAGATTCATGATCTTCCTTGCATTTATAGAGAAGCATGGGATGGTTCGGAATATGAAAATATATTTCCTTTTACCGACAGTTGATATGTGATCTATATGACAAGAGCCAATCCATTCCCATTATAGCATCGAATACCACCAAGGGAAGTATTACTAGAATTTCTGGAAGAATCTTCCCATATACTCCAATAGGAGAAGAGTCAAACACTTGGGTTTCAATAATTTTACCACATGGTGTTTTTACAGATATCTCTATTTCAAGGATTCGGGGCTTCGATTCTATAGTTCTAGAAAACATACAAGATATAAAAAAATGCGTAGAACTACAATCAAATAAGACTTTTTCCATTATTTTGTGGATATAAAGTGTACCTTGTATGACTTCATTATCATGCTCCACCTCCACAGTATTGATGGAATAAGCCTTCCCTTGTTCCTTTGGCTTTGGTGGTTGCTGACGTTTGTTACCCTCATGAACTCGAGGTTTAGTGCACTGGTTTGTATAGTGACCTAGCTCCCTACAGTTGTAGCATTGAACTATGAGTGTTTCTGTCCTTACATCGGATACATTATCCTTCATTTTTGTTTCTTTTCAACACTCTTGGGCATGGGGTCCTTGTTTCCCACACTTGAAGCATTTCCTCGTCCCTTCGAGGCAGTTCCCATGGTGAAACTTCCCACATTTTTGGCATGTGGGTCGTTGATTTTTCTTCCCATCTTTGTCATTCGATCCACCAACTTGAAACTCCATCTTTCATTTCTTATCACCATAGCTGTGGGACCATTCTCCAAACTCCATCTCCACTTTGAGAGCACATCGAACAACTTCTTCATAACTCCCATCATCTCGAATTGCAAGAGACTTTTGAAGGTGTGCTTTTAATCCACTAAATTATCTATCAATATTTCTATAATTGTTGATAACAAAATCCGAAGCGTACCTTGAAATCCTTGTGAAATTCCCTTCATAGGTTGTGACAGATTCTTCTTATTTTTTCTTGAGCTCTATAAATTCTCTCTCCATCTTCGTACGAAGTGTTCATGGGAAATACTTATTAAGAAACATTGTCTTAAAGTCTTCCCATTCCATCTCTTCAATTTCGTCCCTTGGCTTGGTGTTCTTAATCAAAGGCCACCATTGATCAGCTTCTCCATCTTAACGATAAACAGATAGGGTCACCTTCTCCATTTTAGAACAGTGATGAACAAAAAAGATATTCTCCATGGAGTTAACCCACTGTTCTGCAATGAGTGTATCAGAAGATCAACTAAACGTCGGTGGTCGTTGCCGCATAAAACATTTAATAGCCAGTTGATCACTCTTTGGAGGAGGACATTCCCCATTATTATGGTTATTGTTCATAACATGAGATAATTGGGTAAGCATCGCCATGATGTTTTGAACACCACCTCCCAAATCATTGGGGATGTCATTTGTGAAATCGTTGCATTGGCCCTCGCACGAGTTGTTGGGATGATTTCTCCTGGTTCCCACCATTTTCTAAAATAGAAAAGGTTAGAACAAAACATAAGTAAATAAGTTATGAATAACTTATTCATTTAAAAAATTTACAGAAAAAAATAACATATGGGATCCCTATGAAAATATTCTTGTGGGCTTATTTGTACTTAGTCTCATACTAGAGGTTTTCTCTAGGGTTCACTAATCCTAATTCCCAAATTAAATAAACCATTCCTCTGATACCAACTATAGCATCCCAGCCTTTTCGTAAATTACTATTACATCATTTTAAAGATAAAAAACATAATAGTATTACACATAGAGGATCCAATAGTTTAGTGTCTTGGGAAAACTAGGACCATATATAGCAATTACAACATCAAGCAAAAACATTTATTTAATATCTTCTTCTCTAGATTCTTATTGTCACTTTTCCTCTCCTTAGTATATGTAGCCACCTGAGGATATACATTAAAAGGGGTAAGATAAAATCCTAGTAAGAGGATAGATAAGAAGAATATAGCATGGGTGATCATAATCATGACATAGGTAAAGAAAACATGAACATGAGAGGAACATAAATAATAGACTTGAAATGTGGAAATGCATAAAAATGAAACATCCTGTTTTAGTGGTTAACTACCACACATTCTTGTGAACCAAGCTAGCATTTTTTTCACAGAACATTTCACATATACTCATGAGATTCATCACTTTACCCAATGCATTGGAGCACTGTATAATTCCGGACGCACCCGTCACTTTGAAACATTCATTTTGCGATATATAATTCCGGGTGCACGTGTCACTTGATAACATTATCATTATCATGATTTCCACATAGAACACATATCCAAAGTTAACATAAATAACCCATGTAAAGTATTGGGTTTCATCTCATAAGAATACATTCATAAGCTTTGGGTTCCCAAAAGAAATAGGGAACAACATTCTTGATACAAGAACCATCAACCATGAATGAGAGGTAAGAGTTGAGTTCCTAAAAGAAGAGTTCTTTTGGAAAACATTTATTTTGACATAAAATTCATTAGAAAACATTTATATCCCAGAAACATATAAGATAATTTGGAAGAAATTATCTTTAAGGAGTATCCATATCAAAATGAAGTGAAAGAGGGAGAACCCGAAGGACGAAAATTGGGTTCGAGATTCCCCCTTACCTTGTATCTGAATGCTTCCTTCTCATTAATGTCCTGTATAATGACATTATATTAATTAATTAGAAAATTTCAGAACCTTTTATACATTAATAGGGTTCATTATGGTTTCATTATGTGATTTTAGGTTCCATTGAATGAGTTATAGAATTTAGAAACATTATTTGGGAATGTTTGTTATTATGGTTTTCTTGAGTGGTTCACTTGTATTCTTAAATTGATGTTCAGTTAGAAAATAGATAAACATAAAGAACTAATATTACATGTTATTAATGATATTAAAATATTTTTAATGATCTTATAATGAATTATATTATATCAATGTGGATGAATCATTAGATGATGATTGTTTGGGTTAATTTTGGCGGTTGTTCGATCACAACGAACTTGTTTTAATGTATCACATAGTAATATGTACATAATTTAGTTCCAGAAAATTAAATAGGACATAATAAAAATAACATATTCTGGTTAAATCATAAAAATGTATTCATGACCATATCTGAAGCTATAAATAGAAGAAGAAAATATATTGTTCTTCAAGGAGATAAATTAACACCTCACGAACAACGTTCTCTTTAATAAAATAAAAGAAAGAGGGAAAGGGGGTTAGATGATATAATATCCCATTAGAATTATAAAATTATAGTATATTTATAATTATAGAGTTAAAATACCATTTGGGTGAAGATATGTGGGGATAGATCAAGAAACGAACTTGAACATGAAAGGAAATTAAAGGAGAAGAGGGAGAGAAATTACCTTTGAATCCTTCTCTTGAGAACCTCCTTAAGGGCCTGTGCTTGGTCTTTTGATGAGCCAAGTAGCTCTTGGAAGTGGGGGAGGGGCTAGGGAGGATTCTTCGGCAGATTATAAAGAATTCTTGGAGCTTCATAGGTGTGAGGGAATGAGGGTGTGAAGGGTGGGTTTTAAAGTGGAGGGGAGGGGTAAATTTTGAATATTTAATTCATTATTTTATTATTTCCCTCAAGACAACCAATAATATTGTTTCATGTGACCCCTAATAGTAATATGATCATGTGAGTTCAAACCAAGTGGACTTTCATCAATTGGGATGTCATGAATAGTGTATTTAACTGTTAAATTGTATATACGGTATTTTACCGTATTTCACTATTCATCAAAAATTCATGTTTTTCAGAAAAATACCAAAATTTTACCCTAACCATTTTTCGATGTGTAGAATTCAAAAATGAATTCCATTTTTCAAAATTAATTCTCTAAATGTTATTAATTTAATTTTAAAAAAAAGTCACAGTTAATTCGAGAAATAACAATCTTAAAGGTGCACTTAGTTTTAATTCTCGTTGAAAAATTAATTAAGATCGCATTACCTTACTTCCTTAAGAAAACAAATTAATATTATTATTATTTACTATTCATAAGTTTCATATTACTATTCATTTTACTATTCATAAGGGTATGTTACTATTCACTGAAAATTATTTTTGTTTCATTAGACTCCAAAAATCATTTTGAACACAACTGTGTATGTCAGATTTTCAAAATTCAAAACATAGAAGTGAAAAACTTATGTTTAAAGGTCACTTATCACTTATTAGTTCATTATGTTGTGCATAAATGTGACTTTATGACCTAATTTTAAGAAGGAAAATTTCATTGAAAAATTTTGGGTCATTACATTTTCCCCCCTTAAGAAATTTCGCCCTCGAAATTTCGTTTTACATAAACAGGTGATGGTACTTCTCCTTCATCGCCTCTTCCGGTTCCCAAGTTTCTTCCTCAAACTTATGGTTCCTCCACAACACTTTGACAAGGTGGGTTGTCTTGTTTCATAGAACCTTATCACTTCGGTCTAGAATCTTAATTGGCTGCTCCTCTTAGGGGTGATAATCTTCCAACTGCACCACCTCTGAGTTTAGTACATGTGAGGGGTCTGGTATGTACTTCCTCAGTAGTGATACAAGAAACACATCATGAACCTGAGCCATATTTGGTGGAATTTCAAGACCATAGACCACGACTTCTATGCGGTCAAGGATCTCAAAGGGGCCAATGTACCTTGGGCTTAGCTTTCCTTTCTTCCTGAATCGCATGACTCTCTTCCATAGAGATATTCGAAGGAAGACTTTATCTCCAACGTCGAACTCCATGTCCCTTCAACGGTTGTCACCATAGCTCTTTTACCGATATTGAGTATCATTGATGTGTTTCTAGATTACTTGAACCTTCTATATCATCTCTTGAATAAGATCAGGTCCAAGTAGCTTTCCTTCTCCAAATTCATCCCAATAGGTTGGAGTTCTACATTGCTTTCCATACAGAGCTCCATATAGAGCCATCTGAATACTCGAGTGGAATCTATTTTTATATGAGAACTCAACCAATGGGAGATGATGATCCCATCAACCATTGAATTCTAGAGAGGAGGATCTAAGCATATCTTCAAGCGTCTAAATAGTCCATTCAGATTGGCCATCAGTTTGGGGGTGATAGGTTGTGCTGAAATTTAATTCAGTACTCAAATCATGTTGAAGGCTCCTCCAGAATTTAGATGTGAACCTCGGATCATGGTCTGATAAAATTGAGAGTGGAACACCATGCAGTCTCACCACTTCCTTCACATATATCTTTGCAAGTTTTTCAAGCGAGATATCTTCTCGAATAGTGATAAAATGGGAAGTCTTGGTGAGTATGTCAACCACAACCCATATCGCATTATTTCCCTTTGACGTCTTCAGGAGACCCGTGACAAAGTCTATAGTAACATTTTCCCATTTCCACATTGGTATAGGCAATGGTTTCATCATACCTTTGTACTTTTGTCACTCAACATTAACTTTATGAGAACTCTACCTCACAATCTAGGGGAATTCTAGGAAACTCTATGGTAAATACATCACAGTATTCCCTCATGATGGGAATTTCCTCAAGGTTGACACTTTCCTTCAACTCAACCATTTGGGAGAGGTATGCTTCTTCATAGGGAATCAACACCCACATCATTGAAGTATTTTTGAAATGAGATTCATGATCTTCCTTGCATTTGTAGAGGATCATGGGATGGTTCAGAATATGAAAAGATATTTCGTTTTCCTGACATTTGATATGTGATCTGTATGATGTGAGCCAATCCATTCCCATTATATCGTCGAATTCCACCAAGGGAAGTATTACGATATTTTCCAGAAGAATCTTCCCACATATGCCAACAATAGAATAGTCAAACACTTGGGTTGCAATGATTGCACCACTTGGTGTTTTTACATATATCTCTACTTCAAGGTTTCGGGGCTTCGATTATATAGTTTTAGAAAACTTGCAGGATATAAAGGAATGCGTAGAACCAAAATCAAATAATACTTTTTCCATTATTGAGTGAATAGGAAGTGTACCTTGGACGACTTCATTATCATGCTCCACCTCCATAGTAGTGATGGCATAAGCCTTCCCTTGTTCCTTTTGATTTGGTGGTTGACAACATTGATTAACCTCAAGAACTCGAGGTTTAGTGCACTCGTTTTCATAGTGCCCCAGCTCTCTACAGTTGTAGAATTGAACCATGAGTGGTTCTCTCCTTTTATCGGCTATATTCTCTTTCCTTTTCATGTCTTTTCGAAACTCTTGGGAATGGTGTCCTTCTTTCCCACACATGAAGCATTTCCCCATCCCTTCAAGGAAGTTCCCATGGTGCAACTTCCCACATTTTTGGCATGTGGGTCATTGATTTTTCTTCCCAACATTGTCATTAGATCCACCAGCTTGAAACTACATCTTTCTTTTCTTATCACCATAGCCATGGGACCATTATCCAAACACCATCTCCCCTTTGAGAGCACATCGAACAACTTCTTCATAACTCCCAAAGTCTCAAATTGAAGATCATTTCAAAGGTGTGGTTTTAATCCACTAAAATATCTATCAATTTTGCTATCACTTTTGATAACAAACCCGAAGCATACCTTTCAAGCCTTGAGAAATTCGCTTCATAGGTTGTGACAGATTCTCCATCTTTTTGCTTTAGCTCTATAAATTCTCTCTCCATCTTTGTACGAAGTTTTCAAGGGAAATACTTATTAAGAAACATTATCTTAAAGTCTTCATGTTCCATCTCTTCAATTTACTCCCTTGGATTGGTGTTCTTAATCAAAACCCACCTTTGATCAGTTTCTCTATCTAGATGATAAACAGATAGGTTCTCCTTCTTCCTCTTAGAATAGTGAAGAATAGAAAAGATCTTCTCCATGGAGTTAACCCACTGTTCCACAACTAGTGGATCAGAAGATCCACTAGACGTCGGTGGTCGTTGCCGCATAAAACATTTGATAGCCAGTTGAAACCTCTTTTGGTGAAGGAGTACACTCACCATTATTATTGTCATTGTTCATAACTTGAGATAATTGGGTAAGCATTTCCATGAAGTTTTGAACCCCACCTCCCAAATCATTGGGGATGTCATTTGGGAAATTGTTGCATTGGCCCTCACATGAGTTGTTGGCCTGATTTCTCTTAGTTCCCACCATTTTCTAAAATAGAAAATGTAAGAACAAAACATAAGTAAACAAGTTATGAATAACTTATTAATTTAAAAAATTTATACCAAAAACATAACATATGGGAACCCTACGTAAATATTCTTGTGTTCTATTTGTACTTAGTCTCATGCTAGAGGTTTTCTCTAGGGTTCACTAATCCTAATTCCAAAATAAACTAAACCGTTCCTCTAATACCAACTATTGCATCCTAGTATTTTCTTACATTACTATAACATAATTTTAAAGATAAAAAAAATAATAGTGTTACACATAGGGGATCCAATGGTTTAGTGTCATGGGAAAACTAGGACCATACATAGCAATTACAACATCAAGCAAAAACATTTATTTAATTTCTTCTTCTCTAGATTATTATTGTCACTTGTCCTCTCCTTAGTATATGTATCCACCTGAGGATATACATTAAAAGGGGTGAGCTAAAATCCCAGTAAGAGGATAGATAAGAAGCATATAGCATGGGGTGAGCATAATCATGACATAGGTAAAGAAAACATGAACATGAGAGGAACATAAATAAAAGACTTGAAATGTGTCAATTCATAAAAATGAAACATCATGTTTTAGTGGTTAACTACAACACATACTTGTGAACCAAGCTATAATCTTGTTCACACATCATTTCAGATATACTCATGAGATTCATCACTTTACCCAACACATTGGAGCGCTGTATTATTCTTGGCGCACCAATCACTTTGAAACATTCATTTTGTGCTATATAATTTTGTGCGCCCCCGTCACATCATAACATTATCATTATCATGACTTACACATAGAAAACATATCAAAAGTGAACATAACTAATCCATGTAAAGGATTTGGTTTCATCTCATAAGAATACATTCATAATCATTGGGTTCCCAAAAGAAATATGGAACAACAAAAATGATACAAGAACCATCAACCATGAATGAGAGGTAAAAGTTGAGTTCTTAAAAGAATAGGTCTTTTGGAAAACAATTGGTTTGACATAAACTTCATTAGAAAACATGTGTATCCCAGAAAAGATAAGATAATAATGATGAAATTTTCTTTAAGGAGTAACCATATAAAAATGAAGCGAAAGAGGGAGAACCCGAAGGAAGAAAATTGCGTTCGAGATTTCCCCTTACCTTGTATCTGAATGCTTCTTTCTCTTCAATGTCATGTATAATGACATTATATTCAATAATTAGAAATTTTAATAACCTTTTATACAATAATAGAGTTAATTATGCTTTCATTATGTGATTTTATGTGCCATTGATTGATTTATAGAATTTAGAAACAATATTCGGGAATGTTTGTTTTTATGGTTTTCTTGAGTGGTTCACTTGTATTCTTAAATTGATGTTCGGGTAGAAAATGGATAAACATCCAAAAAATGATATTAAATGTTATTAATGATATTACAGGATTTTTAATGATCTTATAATGAATTATATTATATCCATGTGGATGAATCATTAGATTATGATTGTTTGGGTTAATTTGGGCGGTTGGTCGATCACAACGAACTTGTTTTAATTTATCCCATAGTAATATGTACATAATTTAGTTCCAGAACATTAAATAGGACATAATACATATAAAATATTCTGTATCAACCATAAAAATGGTTTCATGACCAGATGTGAAGGTAGAAATGGAAGAAGAAAACATGTCGTTCTTGAAGGTGATAAATTAACACCTCACGAACAACATTCTCTTTAATAAAATAAAAGAAAGAGGGAAAGGGGGGTTGGATGATATAATATCCCATTAGCATCATAAAAGTATATTATATGTATAATAATAGAGTTACAATACCATTTGGGTGAAGATACATGGGGAGATATCAAGAAGTGAACTTGAACATGAAAGGAAATTAAAGGAGAAGAGGGAGAGAAATTACCTCTTGAATCCTTCTCTTGAGAACCTCCTTAAGGGATTAAGCTTGGTCTTTTGATGAGAAAAGATGCTCTTGGAAGTGGGGGAGGGGCTAGGGAGGATTTTTGGTAAGAGTTTAAAGAAGTCATGGAGCTTGAGAGTTGTGAGGGAATGAGGGTGTGAAGGGTAGTTTTTGTAGTGGAGAGGAGGGGTAAATTTTGAATATTTAATTCATTATTTCATTATTTCCCTCAAGACAACAGATAGTATTGTTTCATGAGACCCCTAATAGTAATAAGATCATGTGATTTCGAACCAAGTTTCCTTTCATCACTTGTGATGTCATGAATATTGTATTTAACTGTTAAATTGTATATACGGTATTTTACCATATTTCACTATTCATCAAAAATTCGAGTTATTCGAAAAAATACCGAAATTTTACCCTAACCATTTTTCGACATGTAGAATTCAAAAATAAAGTCCATTTTTCAAAATTAATTTTCTATATATTGTTAATTTAATTTTTAAATAAAGTCATAGTTAATTTGAAAAAAACAATCTTAAAGGTGCACTTAGTTTTAAATCTCATTGAAATTTTTTTAAGATATCATTACCTTATTTCCTTAAGAAAATAAAATAATATTATTATTTACTATTCATAAGGTTCATATTAATATTCATTTTTCTATTCATAAGGTTATGTTACTATCCACTGAAAATTATTTTTGTTTCATTAGACTCCAAAAATCATCTTGAACACAACAGTGTATGTCAGATTTTTAAAATTCATAACATAGAAGTGACAAAATTATGTTTAAAGGTCTCTTGTCACATAGTAGTTCAATATGTTGTGTTTTCATGTGACATTATGACATAATTTTAAGAAGGGAAATCTCATTGAAAAACATTGGGTCATTACAAGAAATTCCCTAGGGGAATTGAGAACTCATCATTGGGATTCAAATGCACTCGACAACGTCTCAATCAGAGGTAGGAACAGAGAATCATGAGGGGTTTGGAGTTTTTCGGCCCATTCGATGCTCTCCTATAAGAACCAAGGATAAAAGAAGACATTTTTGAGTGAGATGCAACCCCTCTCTGATTTATCAAATAAAATCAAAACTAAACAATGAATTCATTAACTGTACATGTTGTGTAGTATCCTTAACTGGAACCCTCTTTAAGAGGTATGTATGGTAACCTACATAGCCATGTAATTTCCCGTTACACGGCCATTATGTAATTTTACACAGTACCTGGGTACAAGACGTGTACTCACAGGTACAGGGCATGTACGTAGAAAAATACTGAATTCTTCCTTTTTCCTAAAAAAACAACCCGAATTCAAGATCCATACTTGAAATGAAGATCTAGGTTCTAATAAAATTCCCCCTTAAAGAAAATTTTCCCTAAATTTACCTTCCAATGGTGGGGAAGAAGATGCTTCAAAAAAAATCTGGACACTATGATTGTACGTCGGCCTCCCTCTCCCTAGTTTCCTCCAGTACTCGCCAGTGCTACCATATCAACCGAACCAGAAGAAAAAACCGACCGCATAGAACCTTCATGATGTGATCCACAATCCAAATAGGGTGCTTCTCGAAGGTCTCATCCACCTTCAAATCAGCCTCATCAAGATGAATAATATAAGATGGGTTTGAAAAATAATGTTGTAGCTGAGAAACATGACAGATGTCGTACATAGCCTCGTACCTATGAGGTAATTATAACTAATAGGCAATCGCCCCGACTCTCTCCAAAACCTCAAACGACACGACGTATCATAGTGAAAGCTTCCCCTATATCCTAATCCTCCTATGTCCCAACCTTAGTGTGATATGTAGGAAAACCTAATCTCCAACCTCAAACTCCAAATCTCGTCTCAGTCGATCAACATAAGATTTCTGGTGGGATTGTATTGTTGACATCCCCTTTCGAATCAACTCCACCTACTTAGTGGTCTCTTGACAAGATGATGTCCCATCAAATTTTCCTCTCCTACCTCCATCCAATATTGGTGTGATTAGCATGTCCTACCATAAAAATCCTCATAATGTTCTATCTGAATCGTTTCCTGAAAACTGTTTTCATACACAAAGTTCATTAGGGGTATGTGTCTCTCTAAAGAGCCCCTGAAATCTAGGACGTGTGATCGAAGCATGTCCTCCAAAACCTGAATTGTACGCTCAGACTGGCCATCTGTTTTGGGATGGTAAGCTATACATAGAAGTACCTATGTACCCAAAGCCCCTTTTAGTCCCTACCAGACCTGAGAATTAAATCAGGCATCCTTGTCTAAAATGATTGAGTGTGGAACCCCATGTAATCATACAATCTATCAAATGTACAACCTTGTATTCTCATCAACACTAATGGTTTCCTTTATTGATAGGAAGTGTGAACATTTGGGATCCTATCAATAATAACCCAAATTGCATCATTCCCTCAAGGAAAACTCGTTAAACCCATCACGAAATGCATCACAACATCATTCCACTTTCAATCAGGATTGTGTAACTATTGTTAAATCCCTACCAATCACTGATGATTCACTTTCACCTGCTGATAGGTGGAAAATCTTATAAAAACCCATCAATATCTCTCTCCATGTCTGGACATCAATACTAATGATGTAGATATCGATACATCTTGGAGAAACCAAGATGAACTGCCCAAACTAAGGAATGAAAATATCAAATAACCTCCTCACATATGTCTGCTGACACCCATACATGCCCATGAAAATACATGAACTCATACAAATCGATGGTCTATCTAGGAGTATGGTCTTTTCCTAAAAACACACTCCCTCAAGACTATAACCTTGGAATATGATATCTTCCTCATTCACACTCAATCCAGTAGAGTAGAGGTAACAAATATCGATAAAAGAAAGGTTTTCCCCTGTCCATCGTGCATCTCCAAATGAATCTTATAGATTAGATCCATAAGCTACTACTCACTGTTACCCTCTGGAACTAAATTTATCTGAGTCATAATACTAAACTCAATAGCCATTGAATTGCCTTTCCTAGGCATATTAACACATTCAAAATCAAAATACTGAAGGTACTCCACCCACCTTCATTGTCTCAAATTCAAATCTTGTTGTGTAAAGAAATACTTTAGACATTAGTGGTAAGTGTATACCACAAAATGCTCTCCCAAATTATAATGTCTCCAATAGAGAAAATCATGAACAACATCAACCAACTTGAGATCGTGCGTTATGTAATTCCTCTCATGTGTTCTCAACCGTTGATACCCATATGCAACGACTCCTTCCCCATGCGTAATAACTATTCCCAGCCTGATACCTGATGCATCACATTAAACAATGTAAATATTTTACAACTCTGAAAAAATATGGATCAGTGTTGATGTCAACCTATTCTTCTGCTCTTGAAAGAATAAATCATAGGTATATGTCTACATGTACTTCTCACCCCTCTTATTCGGGCCTATCAGTGGTGCAGTTATGCCTAAAAAGTCTTATATACAATGCTTGTAGTAACCACCCAACCCCAAAAACCTCTATCCCTAAAAGACATTCTTCATATTTTCCTAGGAAACTACTTCTCTCACTTTCTCTAGGTCTACTAATACTACTATCACTGAGATAACATGATAGAAAAGTGAATCTGGTCCATCCAAAAGTATCACTTTGAGAGCTTAGCATATAACAAATGCTCTCTCACTATACTCAATATGATCTTAAGATTGGTGGCATGGTCTTTTTGAGTGTGAATGTACACCAAGATATCGTCCATGATGAATACCAAAAAATAGTCCAAGTAAATATGGAACACTTGGTTCATCAGTTACATGAAAACTTCATGTTTATTTGATAGAACGAATAGTATAACCAAATACTCATATAAACTATACATAAAATGAAATGATGTAAGAGGTATATCTGATGGTCTAACATGAAAACTATGATAATTGGATCTGATGTCAATCTTCGAGAACACTTGTTCTCTTCAAAGTAGATCAAAGAGATCATCAATACTCAGCAAGGGATATCAGTTCCTGACAGTCAACTAGTTCAACTTCTGATAATACACACAAAGTTTGATGGTACCATCCTCCTTCTTTTCAAAAAAGAACCGATGAACCCGAAGGAGAAGTATTGGGTCAGATTAAACCCTTCACCTGAAACTCCTCTAACTACTTCTTGAGCTCCTTTAACTCTGGTGTAACTATCATATAAGGAATAATGGACACCAGTGCCACTCCTACCATAATCTCAATAGAGAAATCTACATCTCTCTCCGGAGGTAAGCATTAAAAGTTTCCTAGAAAGACATCTCTAAAACAATCCACCACTATAGGAAATTACATCATTGAATTTACTTGGCCATCTAGATATAAACTATAAATCTTAGATATAATTCCACCAAACCCATATTCTCAGTTCCATATTTACTCTCCTAGACATCCCGTTCATCCTTGTTTATAAAAGATCCACTCTTTGGTGATGTCAAACTCACCTTATGGTGATAGTAGTCAAAAAATCTGGAAAGGAGACCAACCAGTCCATTATGAGAGACATTGATGCATTTCATCTCTAAAACATAATTATCCCATAAGAAGTGACACCCAACAACCTCAAGATGGACCTTCTTACACTGACATAAAATAGTCAGCATAATCCCCAAAGGAGTTTCTAGCATCAAAATATCGTCATAATTAATGATACATACCCCAAGTCTCTCCAAAACGGCAACATATATAAAACTATGGGAAGCCCGTGTATCAAAAAGAGTAGAAGATAAAACTAAGGAAACTAGAATAATACCTCTAACTGTAGAGGGTCTAGGATCCTACTCTTATTGGGTCTGATAAAATGGAAATGTTTGACCTGTACTGCAGCCCTATGACCCTACCTGACTACCCTGAGATGATCCACCCTATTAACACTGGAATCCTGTCATATGGCTACCATGTCTATGACCACCCCCTTGGCCTGAATAGCCTAACAAACTCCAGTTCACTAACTGATGAGAAACTGGTGGTCTTTCTTCTGAATGTGGAGTCATAACAGATCCCCTCTCACTATATACTAGTGATAAAAACTGGGAATAACATTGAAGATGGTTCATCTTTCCATAAGATCAACACTTGACTGGGTCCTTCGGAAAATGTGGTCTTGTATTCCCACACATCATGCACTGAGAGCATACCACATGGCTATCTGAAGAAACATTGCATGAAATATCCCTATGGTGCTTCCTCCAATCTATCAAAGGAGTAACATATATGGATGCTGAACCACCTTGCCTCACAGCTCCCAAATCCCTTAGACTGCACATGGTAATTAGTGCCTGGTTTAATATAGTCATTACTAAAGTTAACCTTAAAACATTCACCTATGATCAGGTGTCATACCTAAGACCATTCTCAAATATCCTAGAAAATGATAACTCCTCACCTCCAAAAACAAGTGTGATGTGCTGAAGCTATATAAAATGGGATGAATGATCCATCACTTAAAGAGCTCCTTGCTCCAAATGCATGAACTCCCTAGCTCAGACGGCCCTCAACATCTCGGGGTAGAAGTAATTATAGGAGGTCCTTTGAAACTCTTCTAATGCCATATCCCAATGAAGTCACGCCTATGAGATAACATCCCACCATCTCATGGTCGAATCACATAGCATGTACTACATGATCTTGATCCCCCACTCCAGAGGCATCTCCATATGATCAAAGATAGAAAGCATGGCCTCCAACCATGACTCTACATCCTATGTTCCTCCATCCTCTAAAAAAGTGGGTGGAGACTTCTATTGGAACACCCTTGTGAACTCCACCATAGTCAGGTTAGGATGTCGTGCTCCTTGATAATTATGTATCATCCTCAAAAATCCTTTACAGATCTGTGCATCAGCACTTATATTCATTACAATAGCTGGTTCCAAGATAACAATGACAAGAGGGTCTGCTGGTAGTCACTAATCTACAATTTCTGGTGTCTGTTCATCACACTATACCTGGTTCACAAGTGATTTTTTTCTTGGTGGCATGACTCGGCAAGGTCAGGCGGGAACCTTAGTAAAAGATTATCAAGGACTGGAACTTATAATTATTAGAATCGAATAGGATAAAGAAAGCATTTAGTATTTACAAAATTGGGTTACATGGTGTTTAGAACCACTACATGATGTGTTACCTTAAGCTTTTGACAGGGTCGTGTACCTCTACCAACCTAGCCATGTAACACCCCAAACACATAGCATGTTCAACCTATGTCACGGCATGTACTTAAATTTTCCTTCCTACATAGGTTCCTCTACATGGCTTGAACTACATAGTTCTATCCAAGTATAAAACTAAACAACATGCTCACCATAGAAATTGTGTGTACAACATAAGTTTCATTCACCCATTTTGTTAGTCACATGGCAAGAAACATGCTATCTTCCACACGATGTGTACTCCCAGTACATGACATTTTATACCAAACAATTATCCACCATGTGTCTCTTCCCACACAGTCAGCACACGGTCAACAATTACATGTCACATAGATACTTTATACGTCATGTACTAAAGAAAAGTTTATTCCCTCAGAATAAAAGAACTCATGGCATGTGTTCTTATAATCACACGTCATGTTGTCTGGGTTATCATACAGTAAGCCTTTGAAACTTCTCTAAAACCATTAAAAATAGAATTTGACAAATTCATTCTGGGTTTTGATCCATGATAAACCATACTCCCTGTGAATCAATTTTTGGCATCCTTGTTCTTGTAATATCGTAATAGAATTAAATTAAAGTTCAAACATGATCCCCCAAATTCCAATCCAAGAGGGACCATAAAACCTGATGGACCAAATATTTTCCTCCATCTAAATGAAACGTTACACATAAAAATAACCTATCAAAAATATCATTTATTCTATCATGGAATATGTCACAACAACATCCATATCTAGCACACATCTATCACAACAGCATATAATCAGAAATCCATTCTTACTGGAATGCCAAGAATGGATGACATGTGTTATCTAACAAGTTACTATATGATTCATGAGATGGAATACCCTCATATCATTAGGATGCAATATAACTAGAACCAAAATGATATCAATCATTACAATATAAAACGTGAAAAATTGTAAAACTCTAAAAATGAAAAAACTATAAAAATTGCAATATTCGAAGTAACTTGGATTTTTTCTATACATGAGATAGCTATTCATGATTAAAACTTATACCCATCTACCTTTTCATTAATATCCTTGTATATAGGCTTCAAATAGTAAAGAAAATTAGAAAAGAACCTCCTATGATACCACTTTGTATCGTCCTGGTTGTGGGTGCCACTCAAAGGTACCCTGGACCCAGTTTGTCACATGACCTCAAGCATGTTTCCCCAAAAGCAAGAGGTTGTAGACAAGTAGCAAGGGTCACAATGTGATAATGGGGAAAAAATTTCCTCATTGGTATAGTATACATAGTGGAAAAAAATAGTAAACAATTTTATAAGTAGTCATACCATACAAAAAAAGTAAATTTCAGAATACTGATAGTAGTATAACAACAGGATAATATATAAACAATGAATTTTACATGTGTCTAAGAAAGTATAAAAACAATTCACAATGTTGGAAATATAGTACTTAAACCATAATATAGAAAATATGTAAACTCCAATAGCATCACATGCCTCATTTTGGCCCCATGCTCTCCTGCTCCAACAGTAATCAAGTACCTGATGAAGAAGGTCAACTTCCCTCATCTATAACTGCATATAGAAAATCTATTTGGATTCAAAACATGAACCAAATAGGGTGTGAGAAGAATCCCAGTAATCAACCACCAAAAGATATATTCCTAACTATCACTGAATATATATAGCAGGAAATATGAAAAATGAAGCAGTAAACTAGGGAGTACTCAAAAGTTTAAAATCCTACCATTTATAGTTACATTCATTTAACATTTATTATTCATCATTTATATCATGTAATCTCAGGATATAGACTATGATTTATATCCCCCTATGTAATGGTAACAAACCAATGTCTCAGAAGACTATTTAATCCCTCATGTAAAACCGAATCCAAGCTTTTGATTTGTCTTGGAAGACACTTCACAATCATTCAATCGATCATAAACAACCCTCTGGGAAATCTATCTTGGTCTCACCACTTTGGTTTGTCATAAAACTAATTCATAAAATTAAAACCTCTTGGAAGCTCTCATGGTCCAACCCATTTGGTCTCACAAAGCACTAAACATTTACAAATGACCACAGTGAAGATCTCAAGGTCAATACTATTGGGTCCACATAACATCCATAAATTATAAACAACCTCTTGTATATCTCTCATGGTAAATACCACTAGGTCCAGCATTCATTTAATCAAATAATAATGATCACCTGGGAATCTCTCACAGTCTAATCCAAAAAATATATATGTTACCCCTTTGGCAGCTCTCATAGTATAACCTCTTTGTTTTATATACACAATTCATATCACAGGCATTTCATATAAACATAAACTCTATAATAACAAAAAGGAATGGAAAACAAGGAATGACTAATAAACATCTTAGACCAAATGGTCATAAAAACCAATCAAGGGAAAAAAACCTATGTGGTGTTTCATAAAAAAGGTACACAACCATACACATAAGAAACTACACTTTATCAATTACATAAACCATAACAAGTAATAAAAAGGGTAAATTCCAAATCAAGAAATTCCCCAATCATGAGTATGCAACACTTTAGGCATATATAATCTAAGTAATAACAACGAATGGCACAAACCACCTACCTTGATGTTATGCGATCAATACTCTTAAACGTATGCCCTCGAATCAGCCTAAAATGGCGTATATCTACAAAATGTTAAAAAAAAATCAAGCATGACTAACTCATGACAGAGATGAAATCAGGAAGAAAGGCCCTTGGAGAATTGAGGACGCACCATTGGGATTCCAACGCACCCTAAGTCATTGTAATCAGAGGCTGGATGGAGAATCAGGAGGGGTACATAGTTCGTCATCCCTTCTGTCGCTCTCATGTACAAACCAAGGGGAGAATAAGACATTTCAAGGGATGATATGCGACCCTGCTCTGATTTATCAAATAAAAAGAAAACTACATGGAATGGTCATTAACTATACACATAATGTAGTATCCTTAACTGGTCCCCCAATTAAGCGGTCTTTTAGGTCACCTACATGGCCCTGTACTTAGTAATTACACGGCCGATACACAGCTATACGTGGTACTCGAGTACACGATGTGTACTCACAGGTACACGGTGTGTACTTTGAAAAATTCCCAATTCTCCATTTTTCCTAAAAAACAACATGAATAAAAGATCCCTAACTGAATTTAAGATCTAGGTTCTTAAAATGGGGGTTTTGTTTTTTGGGTTAAATGAGTGTAGCTTTAAGAGCTTTGTTATATATTTTATCTTTCTGTTTTGTTATGTTTCAGGTAGTCAACATCAGAATTGAGTAATATTAAATTATCATTTATATATATATGAAGTTGATTAGTGGACTATTTATTTTTTCTTAGGAATTAATAGGATAATATCTCTCATTCCAGGGATCATAACCTCAGTACTATTCATCAACCCATGAACTATTTCAGGTGGTATTTGTGGGGAACTGTTGTCTCCACTATTTACCCAAGAGGGGTTCCAATGGGGGTCCATTGTAATAGATGATGTAATCCATGACATTTTCACATTCTTGAATCTTTACTGATAGAGTGATCCTCATGCTTAAAAAATAATTCTAAAAACTATCAAGATTTATATCATCCTTCTCATTTAATTTCAATAACAATATAAGAACAAATTATGTACATAAAAAAATAATAAACATAACGTCGAATCTTCCAATTAAAAATTATTATTTATCATCTTTAAAAACATCCAATTATTAAAAAACATCCAAACTTCAAATTACTCATATTATGAAGTAAATAATTATTTATGGAACCATATTCACCTACAAATTAACTATCATAAACTACACTAGAAGTTCTAAAACTACTTCTAGGATAACTATTTTTCTTCTATTTGAAATCAAATACAACAATACAACTTGGGTTGAATCACTTTTATTATTGAAACAATAATGTGTTGGAGGTGAATTTGGTGGAACATTCATCTCCTCTACTATTTTGACTAGAATTTTTATTTTCCTTCAACAATAATGTTCATGATGGCATACATAGCCACATATTGAACATTTCATAGTTTCTTTTAGTAAGTCGACTAGAGTTTCCTTATAATGTTTTCAAAATGTTTTCAAGTGAATATATTATCCTCCATGAAATTTTTAAATCTAGCTTCCTTGAATGTTATTTTCCCTTTAATCATCCATAAAAACATGAGTATGATTAGAGTATCCAACTTCTATTTTACCTTTCATAGAGAAGTGAACAATTTAATTATTTCTAAAAATGACTCTTGTGACTAATTATTGAAAGGGATATGATTATAGTCCACTGAATAATTGAGTTATTTTACTTTTCATGATCAATAAAAAATTGAAGGTGTACTATTCAGATCCTAAGAAATCTATTATATAGTAATAGATCAATTATAATTCATGATGTATCATCTTAATAAATTTCTAGACTATTTTGATATGAAGAGTCTAGAAAAAATATTAATTTAATCATTTTTCATAAAATAATATCATTCAATGGAGTTAATTTCAACCCATTACTTTATGTTCTTGATCAATATAGACCATTGGTTCACTTCAAAATCACAATGATAAAATGATAAACCACATTTTCATGCTATGAATATTAAACAGTAAAAGATATATTTTATAACATATTTATGTATTACTCAAAAATTAATTTTTGTTGAGATCCACTAAGGGTTGTGGTTGTTTTTGTTTGAAGAAATGAATAATGTGATTTTACATATTTGGTAAATTTTAATGTTAGACATGATTAATGTTATTATTAATATCATAAGATTTATGAGAGAATATATCCATGATATTTTGACCATTATATACATTCCCATTTGTTTGTATATGAGGATAATCATTTCATTGTTAATCACATATATTGTCTACTTAGTTCTTTCTGGTTCCAACTACTTATTAAAACCAATTTGGCCAATATGAGTAAAAAAATATCATATAAAATCAATGAAAAAAGCCACATGTTTCTGAAAAATGAATCATAATATATTTTTTCAATTGAAACAACCATTTCAACATTTGATACATTTAGTTCAAACTAGGGTTCCATAAACATTATCCTCCTATCCATCATAACGTAATCCCGAAAATTAAATGAACCTAAACTAATAAGAATTGAGATGTATCAAACATAAAATAAACATATTTTATTTTATTTTATAAGATTAAACATTACATATCCTGAGTAAATCCTACTTTTAAAAAACCAATGGTTTAGTATGTTTGGATATTATCTAAATAAAAATCGTATTTTATAATGAAAAATACATTTTTTCTATAATATTTTCTAACACTTCATTCCCTTAAAGAAATATTATACATAATATTCATATTTATTACTACAATAAATAGAAACATAACGAAATGGTGTTCTAAAATTCATATTAAGTGAAAAACATGTCAATGAGAATAGGTAACTTTTCATTAGATCGTAAACACATGAGAAACATTGATATAATAGAAATTAAATGAATAATTTACTAGGATCCTAAAATAATAAGAATCATTATCATAGACCATGGTGTATAAATATAATATCATTGATGAAAACCCAATCTATCATATAAATAGGTATAATAATGTGGAATCATAAGTATTCAAGCATGAATAATGATGACATAAATTAGGATCTTAGACCATTAATAAGAATATGAAATCATAAAATATTTCAATGAAATCATCTATGACCATCATATCATATTGGAGAAATATAACAACCTTAGATCCAAGATATACCTTTTGAACCTAGATAACCACATCACATCCTTGTATAAAATAATTTATCTAATGAAATATAATGAATTAGCCCTATAAATGTACATATATATAATTTTAGTCCCACCAATAAAATAATGATAAAACACACACATATATTTCGAATGATATTAGTAATACACAATATAATGATTAATCTGCATACATAAAATTCGTTTTAGAGAATTTTCCTTAGGTATCACAAATGAAGAAATCATGAATTGGATTAGATGAAACCCAAAATTGAATCATTCAAAATAATCATATCATAAGACCATTTAGAGGGTGAAACACGAGTGATATAAAATATCCATGGATAATGGATTCTTCATATAAAGAAATGAAAATTAAAGAGTATTTGGAAAGAATATTCACTATTATTTTGATAACATTATAATAAAAATAAATAAATATGTCACCTTCACAACCATTTACAATAAAATAATTTTAAATTTTTTTAGGAATAAAAGTACTAATAATGGATCCTTTAAAATAAATTAAGTTAAATTAATATAACTATATGGTGATAAATATTAAATTGTATGAAAGTTCAAAGAAAAACTATTTATGAGTTTCTAAAATAGTTTTAATGTAACAAAAATTTATAAAATAGATTTATGGTTTTATTTTTAAATATAAAAACCAAAAAAATTCGAGTTGTAAAATGAAATTATAATTTACCATTAAAAATATTAAAAATAATTATTTAAGGAAATGAATAACATGAAAAAAAAGAGAAATACCAAAATTGAGAGTAAGAATAATGCTTTAAAATGTTTTTTTGTGAGATAAAAAGAAGTCAGAAAGAAGACTATGCTAATGAAATATAATATCCCTAAATAATGACAGATATAACAATATAAGAATGAAAAAAAAATTCTATAATATAACCAATAAAAAAGAATTAATCTATATAAGACACTTTAAGATTCAATTAATGGAGATTAAAGAAACAAATCCAATATCTTGGATTTTATCTTGCTCAAAGGCTCTCTAAATCCTTTTATAATCAACCTTGGTTTATTATTAATCAACATAATAATGTTTTTAATATTTATTTTACTTGTAATATTTTATTTAGTTTTATAATTTCCCATTTTCCAATCCAATATAGTTAATATTAATTTTCATGGGTTTATTATTCTATTTGATTCATGCTTGATTTGGTATAGTGGTTTCGGTCCTCTCCCTTTAATCATGTATTCATGACCAATACAATAATCATGTAAATTATATAAACACATTTGATAAAATCTGGGAGTCTAATAATTATTTTATGGATGTTAAAATAATATATTTAAAATATTAATATAAGTATTCTCTATTTTTAATTATTAAATTAATTTAAAGAAATAATTTAATAGTACTATTTTTTCATAGTCATCCATAATGGAAATATTATAACATCCTTAATGTTGGTTGTAAAAAAGGCTCAAAAAATCATGATATAATTTTATAGCGGGACCCCTTTTTAATATATGTTTTTAACATAATTACATAAAAAATATTACATTATAATCGTTAATGGAAATTATTTCTTTTCTGTAATGGAAACTAGGTACAAAATACAAGGATTAAATGATTAAAAAATTGAAGTAAATTTTATTTAATAAACTTGAAAATCTTTTTTATTATAAAATATTATATTACCTCAGTACCTGTAATTTCCAAGGGATATACATCAAAATTAAATTTTGTGCATAAAGGCAAGTGAGGGACAAAAAAATAAATGAAAACTGATTGATTAACATGGATAAAACATAAGACATAACATGATACCATATTAATAAAAATGTGATATATGACCTGGAAATGTAGATACATAATAAAAATTATACATTTATAAGAATATCTCTAATTTTAATCACTATGTTGTCGTAAAATAAATAACCATGGTTATTCACCAAGGTATCGAAAAACATGTCATCTCTAGAGATTAATTCTTTTACTGATGAATTGTGGAGGTGTCAAGGTACACAGTGAAAATGTATGAATTTAGGAATTCTACCTATATCATAAGAAATTATTTCATCAATAACTTCTGGATGATCAATAATGTGTTTCATATAAAATCATTGAGTATATAATTGTTTAGAAAATTGAATTATTCATCATTTATAACCCATGTAAAGGGAATTTGGGTTTCATTCTTGGTAATAACCAATAAATGATGTATAATTACATGAATTTGAATAACATAGAATAAAAATAGATTTATCTAGTAACAATATAGAAATGAAGGAATAAAAATTAAATAATTATTTTGGTTGCATAAAGGGTATATAATGCGGTATATAGAATGAGATTAAGGATAGAAAATGAAAATCTATCATTAATAAAATAACATTTCGATAGTAATTGAATGATCATAAGTTCATGAGAATTAAATAACAATGAAATTAGAAGACTAACTATAGATGGTGAACTTGGATTATTATAATATGAAAATAATTCCTCACCTTGTGAGAATGATTCTTAAATATTGAGGAGAGTTATTTGGAAATCTAGAAATTCCATGGAATAAATAAGGTGATAGAAAATAATAGGACATCATTCTTAATATCATAAGAGTGAATTAAATGGGGTGTATAGGTAGATATTTATATGAAATGTGGGAGTATTTTTAATTAATTTTTATATAGAGTAATTATAAATCTAGGATGTGGAAAATGGAAATCAATTGGCTTAACCACGATCTTGGAACTTGGTTTATGAAATTAAGAAGTAATTTTTGACAATTTTTTAGTTTTTTAAATGAACATCAATATTTATATTACTTTTGAAATGGAAAAAATACTTTTTGCACAAAATAATGTTTCTAAGAACTTATATTCCACTTTTGCATTTAAAAAGTCATTTATAGGCCTGGAAATTCATTTTATATCAACAAAATAAAATATATTAACAATATTTTATTGTTGATCCTATTTATTTAATTATTACATCATTATTATGTATTTTTAAAGTTGTAAAAAATACCAAAAACACATAACTGTATTTTGACTATAAACTAAAAAATAATGTATTTTGTAAATTTCTCAAAATTCACCCTAATCTAATTTTGACATGTCGATTTAAAAAATTATTTTTACACTATAAAAATAATTTTATAAAAATTATAATTTTATGTTTTAAATAGAAGATATTATTAATTGAGAGAAAATTTATTATGATATAGCTAACATTTTTACCCTTAATAAATTAAATATAACATTATAAAATTAAATTATCATTTATATTCCAAAAAATAGTGTTTTAGGATAATATTTCAGTAAACTAAATTTTAAACAAATTTTCATAATTAATCTAGAAATTTTATTTTAATTATATACATCCCAAAAATATAATTAGGTTTTTCATTATATCAATAAATATATTTATCATATATATCTTTTATTAATATTTATTTTGTTAAATAAAAATGTAAAGGGAATTTATGAAACCTGTATTTCATTACTAAAAAGAAAATTAAAATATTATAATAGTATGTATAAGATATATAAACCTTTAATAGATGTGCATAACTTCTAAGGGTAATGTGTATGATGGTTTTAATTTGATGGTTTCTCTCAAACAACATTGATATATTGGTGATAACCCCTAACTTCAACATCTGTTACAGTTGATCACACTCAGGCCATTAATGTTGAAGATCAACTTGGTAATTCTCATGGATGAACCCCAATGATTATAACTCCATCCCATGTTCTGATAAATGAGATTAAAATGGAATGATCCTACTGGTTGATTCCATAATTTCCCACTTCTACATCAATTATCTTTTTCATTACCCTTTATATACACTATTTTTAATTATTACAATATTACAAATAGTAATAATTCACAACATTCATATTGATAAATGTTCATATTGATCAATTATTAAGTAATGGTTAGATTATAAAATTCACATTACACTTTATACCCTATATATAATCCATCACTTCCATTCAAAAACAATAATTACTTTACTTATAATTGATCAATACCTCCATTTATACTGTCTATAATATTTCTATATTTTATATTTCTTTTTACATTTTTATAACAAGAGATATTGTAATTGTAGATTTCAATACAAGATAATTTACATTGGTGCATGAATTGTTAATTATAATTTTATCCATGTATTTTATAGATATTAATGCTAATATTAATTCATGAAATTTAGTGTTATTATAAAACTAAATAGTCAATGTATGTGATCATAAAAAATCATCATAAGAAAGAGTTCATAATAATGAAAATGATTTTATTTTTATTACCTCCCCCTTTTAAGAACATGCATCCTAGAAATTTGTGTCCACCCATAAAAAATGGGGTATTTTTTATTCAAAGTTTCTTCAGGATCCCAAGTTGCTTCATTAAACTATTAATTTCTCTAAATGAATTTCAAAAGCTGGGTTATCTTGTTCCTTAGTACATATTTCTTTTTATACAAAATATGGATTAGTTATTACTCATATTATAATTCAAGTTCTAATTATATTTCATTTTTTCCTAGTATAAGTTTTATGTTTAACATATCATTATTAACAAGGACATGGGGAAGATATCCTAGATGTTATAAATATTTGGATTTAGTTTTACCTACAAGGAAACTGATCTAACAAACTATGAAATCCCAAATGGTCCAATGCACCATGGACTCAATTCCCCCTTTTTAAACTCATGAACCATTTATATGATGATATTATGAGGAATACAAGATCCAAAACATGAAAATATATGTATTTTTATAGTCATCATATCTCTTTTATCGACTCTAATAAACCTTGGTATGTTTTTGGATCACTTATATCATCTTAATAGGGTCTTCCAAAATGTCTGGTCCAAATTTTTTTCCTTATAAAAATTCATCCCAACATGTTGAAGTTATACACATCTTAATAAAGTGTATTTCATAAGTGGAAAATAGAATTATTGAGCTAAAACTATTGTTATAAAAACAATAATCTTGTGGAAGTTATTTTCCCAAAATCTCATGAAAATAATGTGATTTATCCTGTAACATTTCTTCTATACTCTAAATTGTTTTCTCATATTAATGATAATTTTGAGGATCATAATTTATTCTAAGGTTTACTTTGGTATTAATATAATTTGGAAGTCTCCTCTAAAAGTAAAAACTTAAATATTGGATCACAGCCTGAAAAAACTGAATGTGGCGCCCTTGGAATTCTCATCACTTCACTAATCTATAGGCTATCAAGGTTATCATGCTATAAATCATATTGTATAATGATAAAATGACACTACTAGAAATTTAAGCTATAGACACGAACCTATAGCCTCAGTTTTATAGGTCTGTGGCTATAGCAAGTTTATAGCCACGATTGAATTATATATGTGTGGCTAAAATGTTCCCTCTATTTTTTTTCCAAAACTCATCGTGCTTCTCCTCCCGGATACGACAATACTCTCTACACGCGATCTATTTTTCTTCCAAAACACATTGGGCTTCTCCTCCCTTCTATTAATACTCTGTGTGTGACATACAACAATACTCTCTACATGAGAAATAATTTTATATTAATTTTTTCCAATCCTCTATTTTGAATTTGGAAAAAAAGGATTACATATTTGGAATCAGAAGGTCCAAATTGTGTTAATACCTATCTTTTAATTTTTTACATTACTAATAGTAGTTTCAATAATTATTTTTGATTACCATGGTTAAGGGTAAATATAATAATTAATGGTAAAATAAAATTATATTGTCACTTTAATTTGTTTTCATAATTTTATTTGATAATATAGTTTAAATCTTCTCAAAGAAACTTGTTTTATTAAATGGGTAAAGATTTCTAACAACCCAAAATTGTGTTAAAGAAAAATCCACTTGATCTAATTAAATGTCTTATTATGTAGAATGATCATATAAAACATATGAACTTCCCTGGTTTTATAATTTTGTATTTTAAAATAATGTTAATAATTGTAACCATTGCTAATATAGAGATTGAACGATAATCACATGATTAGTGTAAATAGAGGGATTTAACAAATCCAATTTACTCAGACAAAGGAAGCTATTGACTCATCCAGTAGAATTTTTCCATACGAAGCCCATTTGTCGGAGCTTGGAAAGGATTTGGCATTACTAAGATTTACTCTTGACCAATCCCAGGCCAGGCCTAAACATGTTAAGCTTGAGAAGAACTGTCTATGGGATAAGTGGATGTTAATAGATATTACCACCCGTGAAATGTTATCCGAGCCACCACAAGAGTCTATCACCATTTCACACCATAACATTAGGTCTTATATGGATGTTTTAAGGGTTTATTAAACAAGACCCTAGCATCATGACTATGTACATTATTTTTGTATAATTAATATACATTCATTTTATTATTGTTACTTTGTAAATGCTTTTTAAAGCACAAATAGTATTTATTAGTTAATATTAAATTAGGAAATATATTTTGAAAAATTAATGAATTTTTGAATTAAATAATATTTTAATTAAATATTATTAATAAATTACTTTCTATTAAATATAAATTATTGTATAATTTGTATGAATACAATTGTAATTTTTATTAAGGTTTAAAAGCTATATTTGTCAAAAACCCTAAATTTTCGATAAATGTCGGTTTTTATTTTAAAAGTAAAAATTGATATGTTTATAAAATTATTTTGATAAAATTAATATTATTTTTCTAATGAGGATGTCGAAATTATCAAATGGTTAATTTTTCATAATTTTTTGAGAAAGTCAATTTTTTCGTGAAAATTAAACACTATTTAATTATATAATGTGTTTTATAACCTCATAAGAACATAATAGTGATGTAATAAAATACAATAAATGGAAAGTTCGGCCTATGTATGTTTTACTATTGAAATAATATGATTTTAGATTTGTTTTATTATTTTTACAAAGCTTCAGTGGACCCACCAAGACATGTAAAACATTTTGACGTTTTTAATTGATTTCCTTGAGAGTGTGACCAACCTCCACATAAGAAATCCTATTATTTTAAGAATTCTGGCCATTTCCTTTATAAAGTAATTATTTCCACTCCAATTTGGAAAAAACCATGGGCAAAAACTATGGGTTGGTTTGTTGTTTTGAATACATTAATGTGTAGGGTCAAAAAACTAAATAATAAAGAATTCCCACCCTTTTCCTATATAAACCCACTCATGCTACCACTTCATATTCACTCAAAGCCTTTGTAAAATCACCAAAATCTTCCCTACTCTCTCTTTAATCCTACCAAGATAGCCTATGCTCCCATGAATCGTATTGTAATCACATCCCAAGCTTCTGGGATCACACTTCCACGAAAGGGATTCCTTCCATTCTAATTTTATCCAAGTTTCTTAATATTGTTATGCACTTTTATTTTCAATTATAAATGTTTGGTTATGATTCCTAACCACACATATACTTTCCTATATATGTTTTAAATATGAGATACCCCTTTATCTCTCATTTATGCCTTCCATGTACACCAGTTACCATGCTGAAATTTCATAAGGGATTTATCTATCCTCATTTACATTCAATCAATTATTTTGTTTTATGAATGTAAATTCCATTACCTATGTTGGTACATGTATCTATATGACCCCCTTAATGTCCATTTAATGTAAATGTGATGATATACCCTTTTTCACTCATCAACCATTTTTAATAATTATTATGTCATGTCGTTATGTTGTTGAAATTGCACTATGATTTTCCATGCCAAAGTCACAGTGTAGTGAATACCATGCTCCATTATCCATCTAGGAAATTAAACTTTAGGAACTTTTAATTATTGAGTATATAGTTTCATTTCTGAATTCAA
This sequence comes from Viscum album, assembly GCA_963277665.1. Taxonomy (NCBI): domain Eukaryota; kingdom Viridiplantae; phylum Streptophyta; class Magnoliopsida; order Santalales; family Viscaceae; genus Viscum; species Viscum album. The sequence goes on along the minus strand of OY728156.1, from coordinate 1,421,476,595 downwards.
CTTTCCTTTATCATAGAATAAATTATTATGTTTAATGAATCCATGTTATATGGTCCATGTGTCACAATTATGCAACAAATGAATTGTTTAAGAAGGGTGTGCCTAGATAGCGCTCCAATGAATTGGGTAAAGATTGGTATCATGATACGTCATGTGAAATGTGGGTTTAATCATGATAATTAAAGTGCAATGAGGGTTTAATCATGGGAATTCAAGTGAAATGAGGGTTTAGTCATGCTCTATGTGCAATAAGCATTGGCTCATGCTAATATCATGTTAATTGTTGTTGCCACATTTCCATGTTATGATAATCATTCTATATCATTAATTTATGTTCATGTATCTTTTATTATCAATTGATATTTTTATTGCCTAAAATTTATTGTATTCTTTATGTTATTCCTTTTTTACTTCCTTACTAGGCTTTATAGCTCACCCTTTTCTTATGCATGTCATTAAGTTATCCCATGCAATGTTAAGTACGAGGGAATGTAGTGATCATGTAAAAGATTTTTTCGATAAAAATTTTGTGTTTCATGTTTTAAGTCATTATGTAATGTTCCTAATACCAAAATACACTAGAACTCTCGATATTATATATTTTATCAAGTTAATATTTTAGGTAATAAATCACGTATATGTGTGTAATAAAAAGTAGTGTTGTTATAGTTGGTATTAGAGGATAGCTTTAGTTATTTTTGGGATTGGGATTAGAAAACCCTAGTGAATTCCTTAGTTATAAGACTAAGTAAAATAAAAAATCACAAAATTTTGGTATATATTGAGTAAGTGGGTTATCAAGAAAATACATCCTTGTTTGGATATAATCAGGTAGAGGCTTCTTTTACACAGATGTATCTAGGGATAAAATGAAAAAACACTGCTTTGAGCTAGAATCAAATGATAACTGGTGCATGAAAACGGACCTTTTTCTCTCTTGGTTACGAAACTCTTGGGGGATATGCTTTGGTAAATTAATAATATTAGTATGAACCATTATTAAAGGAATAAAAAAATGCCTCTAAGAATATATATTTGGAATTAGATCATGGATAATATAGATTCAAGACTATAAATTCATATTTTAAAGAAATAAGAGTAATTTATATGTCATCCATTTTTTGTCTTTGTATTACCATTTATGTGTTACCCCTAACATTCTTTTTATTTAAGCCAATGGTTAGTAATAGGGGGACTCAGGCTAACAAATGATGTGAAGATCAATATGATGGTTGTTCAAATGAGATGGCCAATCCGATAAGTGCAGGAATCGTGAACATTATCATGATAATCTCTCAGTTAAGTCATGTTTTGAATAGAATCATGGATCAATAAGAACGTCCAACCCCCTTAATAAAGAACAAGTCTTAATCTAGATGTTTATTAGATAAAGTCCTACTACTTTTAATGGGTCATCTGATCCCTCAATCACTGAACAATTAATCAACTACATTGAAAATATCTTCTCCCTCCTTCAATGTTATGAACAAGAGAAGATTCTTTTGGATTCTTATCATATGGAGGTAGAAGATGATCAATTTTTGACAGTGATAAAAAATACGAATCCTGAGGAAGAGATCGAGGTATTGGAATGGAAGGATTTTTGGAAAATGTTTTTTGATAAATATTTTTTGTGCACCCTCCTACTTAAGATGGAAATAGACTTCCTTTCCCACAAGAAAAAAAGATGAGGAATCTATCATACCATATGAGGAAAACATCATAAGTCTTGTAAAATATTCCTTAAGCTTTGTCATTACCCCGGAATGACAGGTTCACTGCTTCTTTGGTGGTTTAAAACCTATCCAATGGAAATCTCTAACAATCCGTGACTTCAAGAGCTATGAGGAAATTGTCTGATGTGCTCTCAAAGTCGAAAAGGAGATCGAAAAATCTCAGGGGTATCATGGGGATAAGGAGAGTAAGATATAATTTAATTTTGGTGGTCAGATGGATAAATACAACAATGATAACAAAATCCAGCACCCCACAGGAAAATAAAGAGGAAAGAAGAACCACAGAAATTTCCTCAAGGGGACGAGGAAATGGTTTGTGTGTTGAAGAGAAGGGAACCTGAATATTAACTTTCAGTAAGAAAAACTTGCATCTTTGACAGAGGAAAGGATCACTTCGTTCTACACTCAACACGTTGTTCATTTCTTCAACTACAAAGATCAATGGCACTTTTCAAACCAGTTCCCTAAGCCAAGGGTTTTCGGAGGCAACCAGCAACCTCCAAGGTAGAAAGGGAACGCTTTTGGCCTCACTACCACTAAAGTGAACCCCAAAAACGAAGTGGTGATAGGTACACTGGTTATTCATTCAATAATAGTGAACTTACTTTTTGATTATGGTTCTACACATACTTTTATTTCCCAAAATGTTAGTAGAACAATCCCAACACCACCACAAATCATGGAAGTAAAGATGTTGGTGTGTACGACAAATGGAAAAATCATTGCATCCCATGAATATAACTCCTCACCTGTCTCAATTTGATGATTGAACTTCTCGATGAACATCACCATACTCATTATGGTGGAATTTGATGCAATTCATGGCATGGATTGGATTTCCTTATATAGATCCAACATAAATTGTTGTGAGAGAGAAATCACCCTCTAAATGGCGAATCAAACCCCGATTTAGTACAAGTGTAAAGAGGAGGATGAATCTTATATAGAACAATCATCTCAAGCATGGATATTACTTCTCTATGAGCACGCGTATCAAGCTTAGATGATTGAGTCCAAGGAAGCAACCATCCATGAAGACATGCCTATTGTGAGGGAATTCACTGATGTTTTTCCCATGGAATTTTCTGGTATTACTCCTAGAAGAGATATGGAATTGTCAATTGATCTTATACCTAGGACATTTATAATATCCAAGACTTTGTTTAGAATAGTTGTTGTGGAGCTTGAGGAGTTGAAGAAACAACTATAGGAGAATATGGATAAAGGGTTTATACACCCAAGTGCTTCACCATGGGGTGAACCAGTCCTCTTCATCATGAATAAGGATGGGTCAATGCACCTTGCATTGATTATCGTGAGCTCAACAAAATCACGATAAAGAAAAGTATCATCTTCCCCAAATTGATGACTTGTTCGATCAGCTACAAAGAGGACAATACTTCTCCATGGTGGATCGGTGTTCTAGATATTACTATGTAAGGGTGAAGAAGGAGGATATCTCCAAGATTGCATTCTGTACAAGATACAGGCACTATGAATTCCATGTAATTCCATTCGAACTAACTAGTGCTCTAGCAATTTTCATGGACTTGATTAATAGAGTCTTTATATATTACCTTGACAATTTTTTTGGTAGTATTTATAGACAATATTTAAATATACTCCAAAACCATGGAGGAGCATGAGGAGAATCTAAGAACTATACTAGAGACCTTGTGAAAGTAGAAGCTCTATGAAAAGTTCAGTAAGTGTGAGTTCTTGTTGAAGGAGGTATCATTCATGGGTCATATCATCATAAGTAATTGGATATCTGTGGATCCCTCCATGATAGCTGAAATTGAGGGATGGTTGAGGCCTTCATTGCTAACATATATCCATAGCTTCCTTGGGTTAGCTGGATATTATCGCTAATTTGTGAGAAATTTCTCATAACAGTCAAACCCTCTTACCAAGATAACTTGAAAGGGAGTAAAGTTTTCTTGGGGTGATGAATGTGAAGAGAGTTTCAAGGAGTTTAAAAGTTGGATTATCACTGTGCTCGTGCTCTCATTACCCACAAGTGGAGTGCTTTGTGGTATTTAGTGATTCATTGAAGAATGACCTTGGTGTTCTGTTGATGCAAAATCACAAAGTCATTGCCTATGATTCCAGGAAATTAAAAGTTCATGATAAAAACTATCTCACACAGGATTTGGAGTTAGATACAGTAATCTATGATTTGAAAATATTGAGGAATTACCATTTTGGGGAGAAGTGTGAAATATATACGGATCCAAAAATCCTCAATTATATATTCACATAGGAAGAGTTGAATATGCACCAATGAAGATGGTCAGAGCTGATCAAATACAATAAATTCTCAATCCATTACCATCTGAGGAAAGTGAACAAGGTGGCATATAGTAAAAAGGACCCATAAATTCTATCATTGATGAGAATTGAAAAGGAACCAATCTTCTTAGATTTGATGAATATGGACATGGGAATCATAATAATGGGAAGATCTTCAATCTTTTCACAGATGATTGCTCAACCATTTATTTAGAAAGGTTAAAGGATGCTTAAAAGGATGATGTGTGAATAAAAAAGAAAATGGAAACTATCAGAAAAAGGAAATCCTCAGAGTTTAATTTTAATGAAGAAGGAATTGTGAGATTTGGGACAAAACTATGTGTTCCATAAAATTCAAAGTTAAATAAAGAACTTTTTGATGATGCAAATAGTTTGAATTTATACCATTCACCTAGAAAACACAAATAGGTATCAAGATCTCTATGAGAATTATTTGTGGGATAACATGAAGAAGGAGATCGCTGAGTATACATTAATGTGGTAGGTTTTTCATCATGCGAAGGATGAGAGGAAGAAGTATAAGGGGATGATGTAGCCATTACCCATACCATCATGGAAATGGGAGAACATCACCATGGACCTGTCACCAAACGTCCGAAGACATCCAATGGAAACAATGCTATCTGGGTTGTTGTGGATCGTCTTTCAAGGACTTCACACTTCATTTCAATTCTAGAGGATATCTCATTAGATCAACTGGAACAGATATACATTAGATATGTGGTAAGGCTACATGGAGTACCACTATTGATTGTATCCGATTTAGATACAAGATTCACCAATATGTTCTGGAAGAGTCTTCAACATGATCTGAATACTGAGCTGAACTTCAGTACATCTTATCATCCTCAAACTAATGGCCAATCTAAGTAGACTATCCAAACACTTGAGGACATGTTGATAGCATGATTAATGGACTTCAAAGGATAATTGGATCAACATTTTACTTTGTTTGGGTTCTCTTACAATAGTAGTTTCCACTCAAGCATCAAAAAGGATCCTTATGAAGCCCTGTATAGGAAGAGGTGAAGAACATAAGCATGATGGGATGAATTTGGGGGGGGGGGAAGTCTTAGGTACAGAACTGGTCAATGAAATGGTGGAGAAGGTTAAGAACATCCTGTAGCACATTAAAGCTGTTAGAGTCGACAAAAGAGCTTTGCTGGTAATTGTTGATGAGACCTAGAGTATGATGTCAGAGACATGGTATTACTCTTCATATCACCATGGAAGAGATTTATGAGATTTGGGAAGAAGAGAAAGCTTAGTCCAAGGTACATCAACCCTTTTGAGATCCTTGATCGCATTGTAGTTGTGGCATATCTACTAGCACTCCCACCGAACCTATATCAAGTTCATGATGTATTCCATGTATCACTCTTGAGGATGTACATACCTGACCTATCACATGTACTCAATCTAGAGGTGGTACCATTGGATAATGACCTCTCCTATGAAGAGAAGCCGGTGAAGATCTTAGATCGTAGGGAAAAAGTTCAAAGAAATATGATAATGCCCCTTGTGAAAGTGTTGTGGAGAAACCACAAGTTTGAAGAATCAATGTGGGAACCGAAGGAAGTAATGAGGCATAGATAGCCATATCTATTTTAGTGTGGGAAAAAGAAAATTTTGTCGTCCAAATTTCATAAGGGGGAGAAGATTGTAACGACCCAAACTTTTGTTAATGAAAAATCCCCTTGATCTAATTAAATGTATTATTATGTAGAATGATCATATAAAATCTAATCACTTCCTTGGTTTTATGTTTTTGGATTTTAAAATACCATTATAAATTGTGACCATTGCTAATATAGCCATTTAACAGTGATCACATGATTAGTATAAATATAGGGCTTTAACAAATTCAATTTACTCAGACAAAGGAAGCGATGGAATCATCTAGAAGAATTGCTCTATAAGAAGCCCATTTTTCAGAGCATGGAAGGGAGGTGGCATCACTATGCTTCACTCTTGACCTATCCCAATCCAAGATTGAACACGTTAAGCTTGATCAGAAATGTCTATGGGAGAAGTGGGTGTTAATAAAGACTACAACACGTGCAATGTTATCCGAGCCACCCCAAGATTCTGTCACGATCACACTCCATACCCATATGTCTTATGAATGTGTTTCAAGGGGTTATTTAATAATATTCTTGCACTATTACTATGTGCATTATTTTTGTATAAAGAATATATAGTCATTTTATTATTGTTACATTTTCAATAGTTTTTAATGAAAAAATAGTATTTTTAGTTAATATTAAATTAAGAAATCTATTTTTGATTAATTAATGGATATTTTAATTAAATAATATTTTGAATAAATATTATTACTAAATTTAATTTTTTTAAATATAAATTATCATATAATCTTTATGAATAAAATTGTAATTTTTAATATGGTTTGAGAGAATTGTTTTTAAAACCGATGAATTTTTTATAAATGTAAGTTATTATTTTAAAAGTAAAAAATCGCATATTTATAAAATTATATAGATAAAATGAATATTATTTTTGGAATCAGGATGTCGAAATTATCCAATGGTGAAATTTTCCTAATTTTCTGACTGAGTCAATTTTTTGGGTAAATATTAAATACCGTTTAATTATATAATGTGTTTTATGGAATCATAATGACCATATATTAATTTTAAAAAATACTATTAAAGAAAGGTTCGTCCAATATATTTTTTACCATTAAAATAATTTAATTTTAAATTTTTTGATTAATTTAAAAAATCATCAGTGGAACCTCTAAATCTTATAAAACATTTTAACTTTTTTATTTGATTTTCTTGAGAGTGTGACTCACCTCGTCATAATAAAGCCTATTATTTTAAGAATTTCTACCACTGGACTTATAAAATAATGATTTCCACTCCCCTTTGAAAAAAAACATGGTCAAAAACCATGGTATGGTAGGTTGTTTTGATTAGTTTAATGTGTAGGGTCCAAAACCTAAATAATAAAGAATTCTCTCCCTTTTCCTGTATAAACCCACCCATGTTCCGAATTCCGCTTCCCTGAAAGCCTTTGGAGCTCGACCAACCTCTTCCCTTCTCTCTATATAATCCTCCTAAGGTGCCCCATTCTCCCAATTATCCTCTCTCAATCCCCTCCCAAGCCTTTGGGATCACACTTCCAAGTAAGGGTTTCCTCCCATTCTCATTTTATCAAAGTTTCTTACTTTTTTTATAACATTTAATTTTCAATTATATATATTGGTGTATGATTTATCCCCTCACCAATACATTCCTCTTGATGTTTTAATGATGAGAGTCCCCTTTATCTCTCATCAATGACTTCCATGTATACCTATTATCATGCCAAAATTCCGTAAGATATTCCTTTCATTCTCATTTTATCCAAGTTTATTAATATTGTTATGCCCTATTATTTTCAATTATAAATGTTTGGGTATGATTCCTAACCTCTTCTATACTGTCCTCTTTATGTTTTAAAAATGAGATACTCATTTTTCTCTCATTTATTCCTTACATGTATACCAGTTACCATGCGGAAATTTAGTAAGGGATTTCTCTCTCCTCATTTATATTAAAGAAATTATTTTGTTTTATGAATGTAAATTCCACTACTTATGAAGGAACTTGTATAAATATGACCCCATTACTGTACATTTCACATACATGTGATTAGATATCCCTTTGTCTCCCATCAACCATTTTTATGAATTCTTATGTCATGTTGTTATGTTGCCGAAATTGTATCACGATTTTCCAAACCAAAGTCATTGTGTAGTGAATACCATACCCATTTCTCAATCAAGGGTATTCACCTTAAGAAAATTTACTTATTGAGTATTGAGTTTCATATATAAATTCTACATTCCTTTATCTTGGAATAAATTATTATGTTTAATGAATCCACATTATATGATCCATGTGGCACACTTATTCCAGAAATGAAATGAATAAGAAGGGTGTGCCCTGATAGCACTCCAATGCATTGGTTAAAGATTAGTATCATGACACGTCAAGTGAAATGAGGGTTTACTCATGCTAATTCAAGTGCAATTAGAGTTTACTCAAGATAATTCAAGTTTAATAATGGTTTACTAATTCTCCATGTTCAATGATCTTTGGATCATGCAAATACCATGCCAAGTGTTGTTGCCACATTTCCTTGATATGATAATCATTCTATATCATGACTTTATCTCCATGTTTCATTAATTCTTCATTGATATGACTATTTCCTAACATATTTTGTATTATTCATGATATACATTGTTTAATCCCTTCCTGGGATTTATAGCTTACTATTTTCTTATGTATATCCTCAGGTTATCCTATGCAATTCTATGTACGAGAGAATTTAGTGGTCATTTAAACAAGGTATTCATTAAAGATGTTGTGTTTAATGTTTTATGTTGTTATGTAATGTTCCTAAACCCCAAAGGCACTAGATCTCTCAATCTTCTATGATGTATCAAGTTAATATTTTATGTAATAAATCATGTTTAATTGTGTAATAAAAATCAGGTTTGTCATAAGACTCTCATAGAAGCTGGGGTAATCCTTCTCATATAAGCTTGTTTAATTAAAAGAATAATGCTTCCCATGGAAGCTATTATAAATCTTCTCATATAAGCCTATTAAATCAAAAGAACAAAATTTCCCATGGAATCCATTTTAATGATTATCATAGAAGCATTTTTAATTAAATGTACAAATATACTTATGGATTCCAATTTAATTATCCTCATGCAAGCTTCATTAATAAAAATGACAAAGATCCCCAAGGATTCTTGTTTAAAGCTTCTCTCACACTCATGTTTTTAATAATTATTATATTTTTTTGATATTAGTTAACACAGATGATATCTTCAACTCTAAATATGTAAAGACCAGAAAATTTCAAGGAATTTTTTTTTCATAAATTCATTGAGATTTTTCGAGTCCGCAGTTTCTAATGACACCTAATTCCAAGGCCCAGTGTGCCTGGAATCAATTTTTGAAGTTTTGTTCGAGTACGTTTAGTAAACATACATGCGATATTTTCTATCATTTAAACCGGTGCTCAAAATTGAAATCTGAGGACACCGATGAACTCACAGCAGCCGTATTCGCTTAAGGGGACATTTATTGTAGTTGTGTTTTGTCAAGAGTAAAAGTTTTATTTTGGGGATTCACTCTAAATTAAATAAAATTATTGTGTACACAATTTTATTGTTAAGGGGTGGTTATTTCCTCCAAAGAGGAGTTGGAGGTGGGGCCCACATCCCACATATCCTCCCATGGGAGGATAATGTGTGTGGGTCCCACACGGTCACCTAACCCCTCAACTCCCTTGAAGCACCCATTTAACTCCTCTTAAACTCTTCATCTTCCCTTTATTAATTTGGGTAAACTCTCCATGAAAACTGAACTAATGAATGTCTACATTAATTAATTTTTTTTGAATTCTTTTGAAAGTCATGGCATGATTAAAATATTAGGGAGCCTAATATTTGATTTTTGTTGGAAATTATTCTGTTGGGGAGAACTCTTGGAGAATTAGGGAGAGCCTTCATCCCGCGAAGACCATCTCCCTCTCCATGAAGAATGTGAAGAACCTTTTTATCCTTCTAACTTCTTCAATAGGGGAAGGAACGTGAGGTGACGCCCACGAGGAATGCCCATAACCCTTCCTTTTCCTCCGCATCAAGGGAGAAGACGCTGCCCATGAAGAACATCACCAACAATGAAGCTTCCTCCTCGGACTCACCCTAACCCCAAAGAATCGACGCCGTCGATGACGAACGAAACCAGAATTGTGGTATGGGGTTTTGTATAATTTTATTTATGTGGATTATACCCTCGTACTTTGGCAGATAATTGTTTGAGCCTCTAACATAGAGGGCACGACCTAAAGAACAAGTCCGGACCCTCGTCTTTTTGTTCTTGATGCGCGGTTTGTTGGACAATGGGTGAACGGAAGGGAATAGATGATTTGGGGCGTCGTAGTGAAGGTCAGGACCTGAGGAGGCCATACGCATAGGTGGATGGCAAAAAAGACCACCGGAATGACTCCGATGGCCCGCAGAGAAGTGCGATGGTGTGGGTCACCGGCGCGGCGGCGTCCACGACTGGAAGTGGCGGCTGGCACCGGCCGACTGCCTGGGGGCAGCGGCGCCCCTCGCACGCCGCTGGAGGAAGACCACCGTGGCACCGGTTGCAGAGGCAATGGATCGGAACCCGCGTCTATGGGTTCTGGGAGACACGGGTAGCGCTACCTGGCACCACCGTTACGAAACCGGGGGGCCGAGCCCCCCGCATTGTGCTTGACCAGCTGGTCGAGCCATGTCCGGCCACGGAGCCGGGCCGCCTGCGCACAGGCCAGGCCGCCTGTTGCGTGGGCTAGGCCGCCTGCTGCACGGGCCCGGCCGCCACGCGCGGGCCGGGCCTTAGCAGCCGGGCTGACCCAGGGTGGGTTCGCTCGAGTCAGACAGGACCCAGACCCCACTCTTCGGACCACTTTTTTTTCACTCATATCTTGAGTGGAACTCCGCTCGACAAACCGTCAATTGTGTAGGATTCCTTGGATCGAGATGGTCGTTTCATTATATCAAACTCACGGATTTGGCGAAATTTGTGTACAGCCGGGTTGGTTCGAACCCGAAACCAACCGGGCCCTTGGAGCGGAAACGCTTATAACTTAAGGACCGGACATACAATTTTCATTTTGTCCACTATTTTGGATTGTTTTTGATGAGACGGTACTTTTGGCATACTCCACTTGAGGTTTGGATGCAATTGGAGTACAGTCGGGTTGGTTTTAGCTTAAAACCCAACCGGGCCCCTGGAACGAAAAAGCCAATAACTCTCAGACTGGGCGTCTGATCGACGCGCTGTCTGTCGTGTTGGGTTTCTTTTGATGAGACAGAACATCTAGATACATCAACTCAGGACAACATGATAATTGGTGTATCGACCTTTGAATTGAGGAGCGGACCCTCTTGGAATCGAGCATGTTGTGTGCGGGAACCCTAGAGTTGGATACGATGGCTATTGTACTGGAATCCTCCGTGGGTTCGACAGCAATGATACTGGACTAAATCCTCCATGGGTTCGACAACAATGAGACTGGACTGAATCCTCCATGGGTTTGATAGCAATGAGACTGGAATTAATCTTCTGTGGGTTCGACAGCAATGAGACTAGACTGAATCCCATGTGGGTTCAATAGCAACGACGTACTGCTGTTTTCGGTTTCTACGGGTATCTTCTGTTCGACAGTGAAAGATGATCCAGTGTCTACAACTAATCATATCTTAATCTCTTTAAGTTGTGTATACCTGGTGGGAGCTGAGTCTTGACTTTCAATCATTATCATTGATGTGATTGACTTACTTTCCTGTGTGGACTGGGTTGTGCTTGGGCTCGAGATTTGGAGCCGAACTGTGATTGATAACTTAGGTATATGTATAGGAATATACCTATGTATAGTTGGTTGATACATTGTGATCGTGTATTTCTTCGGTGGTTTATCCTTCGTGGATTTTGGGAGACCATTGGGGGTCTCGGGGTCCCTAATGAGTGTCGTATACTCACCCTTGCACGGGCTATGCCGACACTACATTGTGTTGGATGCAGACAACAGACATAACTGAACGAGTTAGAGAATTGTAGAGCTGGACGGTACTAAGAGGTGGACCACTTGGCGAGATGTACTCGGAGTAGACGGACGGACCCGGGGTGCAGAGGAGGACATCTGTACCCACCCTTCTGGTGGGATTTCCATTGGGCGACTCAGGATTTGTTGTTTCCATTGCTGCAGTTGTACTAGCTTTACAATAGTTGTACTTTACTTTTGAGATTGTATTTCCAGCCCCTATCCTTTCAACACTTACTTTTGTATACAGTTTTACTTAGTGATTACTTCAGTTGCATACACTATTTTGTTTGTTTAATTTTATAAAGGAAATGCCTTCCCAGTATAGGGATTTACACCTTTTGTGCTAGTCACCAGCCCAAGCCTTATGGAAGGCGAGTTTGGGGTAGTCACGACATGGGCCCTGAGTATGGGTTGTGACAAATTGGTATCAGAGGATTCGGTTCTACCACAGAAATCAGGACTCTGATAATTCTTTTCTGTGAAGCAATAATGTTAAGAGTATTGAGTGTGGTTTTCAGACCAGGGAATTAAGTGTTGGTGTGGCGGCCGTCGTATCCATACACCAGGACCCGAACCTCTGATTTCAGACTAAATGTATGAAAACACTGATTGCGTGTGTGTTTCCTTTGAAAAGTTTTCTTCGTGATTAATTTGTGTCATCTCACCAGGTATACTTTTTGATCGTGGAGAACCTATTTCTCTTTCAGGATGTCTTCACCTAGTCAGTCAGTGCGGGTTCTGAGTGGAGAGCGTGATGGTATCCCAATGAGCTTTGAGGCCACAGTGTAGGAACCTATCATAGTGGGGGCACCAGCAGTCCCACTAACCTCTGGGCTACCGTTGCCACCATCCCCAGTAGTAGAGGTTGTGCGCCGCTTTAGCACGTTTCATGGGTTCCTGCGACAGAGGCCTCAGGGGTTTCGAGGTGAGACATATTTTCAGATAGCCAGGTCCTAGATGGAGGTTGTAGCATGAGTTTTCCCCACCGTTGGGACACCCGCTGACTTGATGGGGTACCTAGATATTAGTCTCTTTCAGGGAACATCTGAGAGGTAGTGGAGCCTGATTCTCTAGTTTTACGATGAGGCGGCTCTCACCTGGGGAGACTTCGAGGGTCTTTTCAGGGTGGATTTTGTACCATCGACTCTACGCTCTGTGCGGGCTCATGACCTAGTTTTATTTCCATAGGGCATTCTGATCGTAGAGGAGTCTTCTGCAGCCAGAAGTAGACAGATGATACAGAATTCCAATAAGACAAGGCCAACAGGTGGGCCACCCCAGGATACAGGTATGGTTGTGCAGGGCACATGAGTTAGAGTCATCCGTATGAGGAGCAGGCAGTGTTATGCATCCGGCGAGCAGGGTCACATGGCTCGAGGTAGCCCGACCCGTCCTGCAGATGAGCAGCAGGTAGTAGATGGACCTTCTAGGAAGAGGTAGAGGTTCGACCGTGGAGGTCTTCCAGGAGCAGGCAGACTTTGCAGAGGAGCTGGTCGAGCAACAAGTGGACAGGAGCGAGACTAGATCTAGACATGGAGGCCTTTTTTATGATGCTTCTAGCTTCGTTGATGTTGGTGGTGGTGGTTGATTTTTGTCTTTTTACATTGAGTTGCAGTATTAAAATACACTTTTCCTTGTGACGTTTGCTTCCCTATCCTTTTTTGTGGTTGATTCTGAGAGGTTCCAGTTAAAACTATTTACTTGACCCTCACATTCGAGATTTCTACTAGAGGAGACCCAGTGACCACACACTGATGCCGACAGTGTGACTCAACCCTTAGAGGTGAGAGTAACGGTTGGATATCTTGGTAGTTGAGTTTAGGATTTACGACATCGTTCATGGCATGAAATAGTACCGTTCATGTCAGGATAGACTGTATTAGGCAATGGACAAGGTTTATCCTGGGGATGAGACCAGATTTCTTTTTTTTGGCAAAGGATAAATCTTAGTGGCTTTTGTAGGACGTAGGCAAAGAAGGGTGTAGACGAGTTCTTTTAAATTGGATAGTCTCACCCATAGTTCATTGGGAAAACACGTTTCGGTCTACTTTGACCACCAGAGGCTTAGGTATATCTTATATCAGAATGACATGAACCTAAGATAGTGGTGATGACTTGAATTCCTCTATGACTATGACTTCGAGATAGTCTATACTCCTAGGAAGGGGAATGTTGTAGCAGATGCTCTATAACAGGATATCAGACATTCAGCTACTAGGAGATACGACAAAGTAGTTAGCTGCGTTGCAGATATCCTTTGTGGATAAAGATAGAGTAGCTTTTCTGTAGTCTCTCATAGTCACTCCTCCACTTCTTCAGCGAGTCAGGGAGGCGCAACATGGGATGCTGACTGCGAGACCTGATGGGATTAGATATCCTCAGGACAGGAACCTGAAGGGTTTTATAAAGGTGGGAAACACGTCATCCTCTTCAGGGGACGTACCATGGTACCAGTTTCACTACAGGAGTAGTTGTTTAGGGAGGTACACACTTCCCCTCTAGTGGTATATCCAAGAGTGGAGAAGATGTATCGGGACCTCAGAATACAGCACTGATGGTCGGGTATAAAGAATGCGGTAGCAGAGTTTGTTTCTCGATGCCCCAGTTGTCAGCAAGTGAAGATGGAGAACCAGGTTCCAGCATGCTTGGTTCATCCCTTAGAGGTCCCAGAGTGGAAGTGAGATAGGAGATCCATGGATTTCATGACGGGACATCCACGTACATCTAGAAGACATGACTCTATCTGGGTGATTGTCGACTGAGTCACCAAGTCGGCCCACTTCCTGTCGATCAGAGAGCAGGGCTCAGTAGAGATATTGGGACACCTCTACAAACATGAGATCGTAAAACTTCATGGTGTTCCATCGATTATCGTCTCTGATCGGGATGCTTGTTTCACTTCCCATCTATGGAAGGGGTTGCAGGAGGCTTTTGGGATGCAGCTTCGCTTGAGCATCGTCTTCCATCCTCAGATGGATGGTCAGACTAAGAGGACCATTCTGACTTTCGAGGACTTGCTCTGTGCATATGTCCTCGACTTTGGTCACAACTGGGAGGATCACATACCCTTGGTGGAGTTTGCGTACAACCACCGCTGCCACTCCACCATTGGGATGGCCCTTACGAGGCAATGTGTGTCTGACCATGCAGATCACCTCTGTGCTGGCCTGACCCTGGGGAGTCAGCACTTGTCGGACCAGTGATGGTACAGATCATCCAGGAGTGGATGAAGACTGCATAGAGCAGACATAAGTCCTATGATGAAAGGATATGGAGACCACTGGAGTTTGAGGATGGTGACCACATCTTCCTCTGGGTCTCACCTCAATGAGGTCTACAGAGATTTGGTCGGGGTGGCAAGATATCTCCATGATTCATCGGACCATTCCAGGTCCTCAGCAGAGTAGGAGAGGTGGCTTATTGCATGTCCCTTCCACCTCAGTTGCATCGGGTGCACGACGTCTTCCATGTATCTCAGCTGAGGAGATACGTGCACGACCCATCCCACATCATCGACCATGGAGAGCTAGAAATCAATAATGGAGAGACTTTCAAGGAGGTCCCGATGGAGATTGAGGATCGAATGGATCAGGTCCTATGTGGACGGTCGATTCCTCTAGTGCGCATTCGCTAGAAGCACGGGAAACTCCAGGAGAGTACATGGGAGCGGGAGGCTCAGATGCGTGCTCAGTACCCCCATTTGTTTCCCTAGTGTGTGTTGTATCTTTACGGGGATGTAAAGCCCAGATTTGGGGGTAATGTAAAGACCCAGCAATTTCAAGTAAAATTATTTCCTAAATTCTTTGGGATATTAAGAGTCCGTAGTTTCTGACGGCACTATATTCCTTGGCCCGGTGTGCCCGAAATCAATTTCTGAAGTTTTGTTCGGGTACGTTCAGGAAACATACGTGTGAGTTTTTCTATCCTTTAAACCATTGCTCAGAATTGAAATTCAAGGAGACCAATGAAATCATAGCCCCCGTATTCTCTTAAGGGGAACTTTACCACAGTTGCGTTTGGTCGAGAGTGGAAGTTTTATTTTCAGGATTCATTCTAAATTAAAACAAATTGTTTTATACACAATTTTATTGTTAAGGGGTGGTTATTTCCTCCAAAGAGGAGTTGGAGGTGGGGCCCACATACCACATAACCTCCCATGGGAGGATAATGTGTGTGGGGCCCACACGAGCACCTAACCCCTCAACTCCCGTGAAACCCCCCATTTATCTCCTCTTTAACTCATCATCTTTCCTTTATTAATTTGGGTAAGCACTCCATGCCAACTGAACTAATTAATGTCCTCATTAATTAATTTGTTTTTGAATTTTTTTGAAATTGATGGAAAGATTAAAATATAAGGGAGCCTAATATTTTATTTGGGTTGGTAATTATACTGTTGGGGAGAACTCTTGGAGAATTAGGGAGAGCCTTCTTCCCGCAAAAAACATCTCCCTCTCCACGAAGAACGTGAAGAACCTTCTTCTCCTTCTGCCTTCTTCAATCGGGGAAAGAACATGAGGCGACGCCCATGAGGAACTCCCATCACCCTTCGTTTTCCTCCACATCAAGGGAGAAGACGTCGTCCGTGAAGAACATCACCAACAACGATGCTTCCTCCTCGGACGCACCCCGACCTCAATGAATCGACGCCGTCGACGACGAACAAACCTTGAATTGAGGTAGGATGTTTTGTTTAACTTTATTTATTTGAATTATACACTTGTACTTTGGTGGATAATTGTTTGAGCCTCTAACGCGGAGGGTGCATGCTAACGAACAGGTCCGGACCCTCCGCCTTTTCGTTCTTGATGCGCGGTTTGTTGGGCGACGGGTGAATAGAAGGGAAACGATGATTTGATGTCGTCGCAGTGAAGGGAAGGACCCAAGGAGGCCGTTGTCATAGGAAGAAGGAAAAATGGTCCACCTAAATGACTCTGGTGGCCCATGGAGAAGCGCGACGGTGCGGGTCACCGGCGACCGGAGGCGGCGGCCAGCACCGACCGGCCGCCTGGGGATAGCGGCGCCCCTCGCGTGCCGCCTACGGAAGACCGTCGTGGAATCGGTCGTAGCAGCGACAGAGCAGAACCCGCGTCCATGGGTTCTGGGAGACACGGGTGGCGCCAGCTAGCACCATAGTTGCAAAACCGTGGGGCCACGCCCCCCGCATCTCGCGCGGCCAGCTGGCTGAGCCGCGACCGGTCACCGAGCCGTGCCCCCTGTGAGTGGGACGGGCCGCCTGTCGTGCGGTCCGGCCAGGGCCACAGCCACCGGGTAGGGTCGCGCCCTATAGGGCTGGATCCGAACTCAGGTCGGGTCGACCGGTTCGGGCTGACCCAGGGTGGGTAGGGCCGGGTCGGACCGGACCCAGACCCCCCTCTCCAGACCCCTTTTTGGGTTTTCACTCATATCTTGAGCTACGGACCTCTGATCAATGCATCGTTAGTTGTGTAGGATTCTTTGGATCAAGACGGTAATTTTGGTTAATCAAACTCAAGGTTTTGGTGAAATTTGGGTATGGCCAGGTTTGTTCGAACCCGAAACCAACCGGTCCCTCGGAGCGAAAACACTTATAACATAAGGACCAGACGTCTGATTGTTGTACCATCCACTACGTTGGATTCCTTTTGATGAGACGGTACTTTTGGAATACTCTACATGAGGATTGTACATAGTTGGAGTACTTTTGGGTTGGTTTTAGCTTAAAAACCAACTGGGCCCCTGGAACAAAAAAGCCAATAAATCTCAGACCAGGCGTCCGATTGACGCACCGTCTATCGCGTTGGGTTTCTTTTAATGAGACGGAACTTTTGGATACATCAACTCAAAACTTCATGATATTTGGTGTATTGAACTTTTTCTCAAGGAGCGGACCCTCCCAGAATCGAGCGTGTTGTGTGCGGGAACCCTAGATCAAGCTACGATGGCTCCTGGACTGGAATCCTCTCTGGGTTCAACATCATGGAGACTAGACTGAATCCTCCGTGGGTTCGATAGCAACGTGACTGGACTGATTCCTGCATGGGTTAGACAAGAACGAGACTAGACTGAATCCATCATGGGTTCGACAGCAGCAAGACTGGACTGAATCCTCCATGGGTTTGACATGAACGACATACTGCTATTTTAGGTTTCTGCAGGTATCTGCCATTCGACAGTGAAAGATGATTCAGTGGCTACAACTAATCATCTCTTACTCTCTTTAAGTTGTGTATACCTGGTGTGATCTAAGTCTTGACTTTCTATCATTATCATCGATGTGATTGAATTACTTTACTGTGTGGACTGGGTTGTGCTTGGGCTAGAGTGTTTGAACCGAACTATGATTGATAACTTAAATATATGTATAGGAATATACCTAAGTAGAGTTTTTTGATACTTCTTGATTGTGTCTTTATTCTTTGGTTTATCCTTTGTGGATTCTAGGAGACCTTCAGGGGTCCTGAGGTCCCTACTAAGTATCGTATACTCACCCCTGCATGGGTTATGCCCGCACTACATTGTGTTGGATGCAGATGACGGACAACACTGAACGAGGTAGAGACTTGTAGAGCTGTACGGTACTCAGAGGTGGACCACTTGGAGAGATGTACTCGAAGCAGAGAGATGGACCTGGGGTGATGAGGAGGCCATTTTTTCCTACCCTTCAAGTGGGATTCCCGATGGACGAATCAGGAGTTGTTGTTTCCCTTTATGCAGTTGTACTAGTTTTCCAGTTGTTGTATATTACTGTTGGGCTTATATTTCCAGCCCCTTTCCTTTCATCACTTACTTTTGTATACTGTTTTACTAAGTGCTTACTTCAGTTGCGTACTTTGTAGTGTTTGTGTAATTTTATAAAGGCAATTCCTTCCCAATATTGGGATTTGCACCTTTGGTGCTAGTTGCCAGCCCTTGGCCTAGGGAAGGCGGGCTTGGGGTAGTCACAGCATGGTCCCTGAGGATGGGTCATGAAAAAATAGTCATTAGAATGATAAATATATTTCCTATATCATGGAATTTTATTTAAAATTTTTAGAAATTATATAAATAAATATATTTATGACACAATGATGATGCAGTGATTACCTAATTAATGAAAGATTCAAATAAATGAAATTATAAATATTAAAATAAATATAATATGAATATTTTGATGTTATCCATAAATTTTCTGGTTTTTATGACATGTTATATTTGACTTAATGCTTTTTATTTCCAAGGAATGAAGTACATATGATATATTAAAAAAGTCATGTTATGAATAGTGTTAAAATTATTCTCTACTGTATTTTTGAAGTTTTCTAAGAAGTTTCTATTTTATTAGTATTTGAAGAATAATATTTTACGAATAGGGTTTTTATGAATAGTATTTTATGAATGGTTTTTTAATGATTAGTTAAAAAATATATTATTATTAAATAACTTTTTCTTTGAAATGATTTTTGAAAATCAGACATACTTGGTTGTAATTAGGGTGAAAAATGTGGTGCAATAAGATCAATATAATTTTTTATTGAATAGTAAATTTAACCATTGGAATATTAATTTTTCCCTTTATCAATGGAAATTTTACTAATGTATTAGTATCCTCACCTTAATAAGTATAAATATGTTTTAGTCATCTTATGTGGTAATGTGATATAATTATATCATAGTATATGTAAATAATTGTTTTAGAAATTATTAGTTAAGTATTAATTTTTCATTTATTTAATCAAATTTAAATTGAAATTAATTTTTATAAAATCTATTTCACTTTTTAATTCAATGCATTGAAAAATGGAAAGGGTGAATATTTTTGGATTTTTCTGAAACAGTTGAATTTTTTATGAAAAGTAAAAATATAGTTTTTGGTTTTTGTTATGTTTAATGACATCATAACTATGTCATAATGATTTAATGAGTTGTATAAGATTATGGTAGTCTATTATGGATTAAAATATGATATTTTTTGTCCTAATGGGAAAATAACATCGGAAAATACCAGGGGAAAGCCCATGGTTTTGCAAATACAACTAATGAGGTGTTCTATGAAATTAATAAACTTTTCCCTCACTTTTGCTAAAAATAACCTGTCATTATTTCTTTTTAATTCATTTAAAAATCATATACATGAATTTATGCTATTTATACCAACCAATGAGTCCTCTCAAGGTTCCCACAATCCCCCAAGGTCCCGATCTAGGAGTTTTAGATGTTACTCTTCAAGGTTATGGAACCTTTCACCCAACTCTTTTAGTCAGAGACTTATGTCTTTTAATTTCCATTTTTTATGTTTGGGTATGTTCTTATATATCCTTATTTATTTATATTTTATGTAAAAATGACGAGAGACCCTTTTCACTCTCTTCAACTCATTTTCTGGAATTTTATGTGACATTGTTAGGCTGTCGAATTTTCATAAGGGAATTCTCCACTTTTATTTTATTTCATGTTCTCTTTTTTGTAGTATATCTTTTAAGTTTTCATACCACGTTATTATTTATATTTTATTCTATCCCTTTACTATATTATGATATTTTTATGAATGGGTGACACTTTTCCCCTATCTTTTTAATGTTTTATATAACCCTGTTGCATAGCCATTATGCTGCAGAATGTTCATCTCAAAATCTCTCCCTTTCTCAAGAACTTATTTTATTTTTTTATATGATGACCCAAAACTATTTCATTTACAGGGGTATTAAAAAATACATAAAAATGATTTATTTTATTCTATAATTGACATACATAATACCCAAATTTTCTTTTCATGGGTTATAAATGACATAATGATCATGATTTTAAGCACTTTTTAAAATGTCACGATTTTGATATGGAACCCATTTATTTTATTCTATTTGGTTTATTTATGAAATGTTTGATTATTATCTATGTCGTTCAAATTAAACTGAATATATATTGAAGGTGTTCCCTAATATCACTTCAATGCATTGGGTAAAGAAATTAATCTCTAGAGATGATATGTTTTATGATACCTTAGTGAATAACCTTGGTAATTATTACAATACCTTGATGAAATAACTTGGTAATATTAATGATAACTTAGTGAATAACCTTGGTAATTTTTATGATTCCTTGGTAAATAAACTTGGTAATTTTTACCATACCTTTGTGAATAACCTTGGAAATTTTTACTATTGCTTGGTGAATAACCTTGGTAACTTTTTCAATACCTTAATGAATAACCTTGGTAATTTTTATGATAACTTAGTGAATAACCCTAATAATTTTTATGACACGTTGGGGATGAACCTTTTTGATATGAAACCTTGGGGATAGAACTTGGTAATATTATTTTGAATGTATAAATTAAATGTTGTATCCACATTTTCAAGTTATGATCCGAGATCATATTGTTATGATATTCCTCTTTCTCATGCCTTTATAAAAGTCCTCAAGTTCTTATTTATATCACTCAATATCACATGTAAATTGTTTTCCCTTGTTTTCACTTAATGAGATTTTTATTCTCCTCGAATGTTTTTAAATGTTTTTCATAGGTATTAAGATTGGTAAGGAAGAATACGATGATATGATGAAAGTATTTGATGATTTTTATTGAAAAGAAACCATGTTTCATTTTAATAGTTTATTTTTTATGAAAAAAATAATGGACAGAATGTATACTTATCTACTTTGTAATATTGAAATTTTATGTAAGATTTTTTCTTAATTTTATAAATCTATATACCTAAAATATCTTTGGTATTAAATGAAAATAAATTCTAGTCAAAAGTCACTAGAATAAGTTATATATAAGGTCAAGTCCATATAGTTGGTTTCAGAGCAGGGTTCAGACATCTTTGGAGATTAGGATATTTTATTCAGGGTTAGCGATATCATCATGGGTTTAAACTTTTAATATCATAATTTAAATTTCTTAGAAACACCTTTTGAGTCTATATGATCTAAAATTTTAAGATGACTAATGGTATTTTTGAGACATTCACCTTTGAGGAAATTATGGGTTATTAATTTTTGGCATACAAAATGCTAGGTATGAGATAACCTTTGAGGATAAAATATGTTAATTTTATATTATGGATTTTATATCATTTTTATAATGTTATAATATTGATATAGTTTTAGAAAAAGGGCAACCTACATGATGGGTGACAACCTATCGTGTCCGACAAGGCCGCATGAATCAAACCCACAACCGAAGGGCGATAAGGGCGCATCACCTACCAGTGCCCTATTTGAATTCCTAGTTATTATGACCTTTTATTTTTAGTTAAATGATATTTGATTTGAACATAAGTTTATTTGGGATATATATTTTTTATCAAATGGATATCCGTATTATAGGAAATGATTTGGTGATTAAGTGATAAATGTTATTTTTGAAGATGTTCACAGTTTTGGGAATGTTATATGATTAAGGTAAATAGAACACTATATGATTTTAACATTGTAATGGTTCAATATTATTTTGGAAGAATATATGTTTTTATTGTGGACATATGGTGATTTGGGTAATTTTGGGAAATGATTAACCTATCATTGGAAATTTGTGATTTGGTTAACTACTTTTTATTATGAGACTTCAAGGGTAGTTTTTGTTATTTGGAGATACATGTTAAAAGTTATCTTGGAAGAATATGTGATCAAATACTTATGAATTTTGAGTTTCAATCATTTTTTGGATTTTTTTGCGGAATTTAAAGACATTTATTTGAATGGTATATGTAGAACTTGGGTATTACTATAGAATTTTGGAGATTAAAATTAGTATTTCTCCTTATAAAGGATTATTCTTTTTAGGGGATTATCTAATTTTTTATTAACAATTTTGTTTTTGTTTAATGTTTCAAGAGAGGATGAATAGATATTTAATTTTTTTAGTTTAATTGATAATCTATAAGTTGATTCTAGCGCATCAGGTATGACCAAGTCATCCTGAATACTCAACTTTTGGAGAAAAGATGATTTTGGGGTAAAAATTTATTATAGGATGAAACTCTACAAGACAAGTAAGTATGTTTCCATATATTATTATTAAATATCATTAATAAATTCCTCAACTTTATGAAAAGGGTATAAAAACAAAATTATTTTCTATTTACTTTTCCTACTAATAAATAACTGAACATTAAACCATTAAATGTTTGTGGTTTTCTAATTTTGAACTTTATCTTGAACTTGTTTTCTCTCACTCTCCATCAAAAATTGATTGTTATTTTTATCTTCTATATCCATGTTTTCTTACATGGAACCCTAGTTTGTGTTATCTCAGTTGACCTTTGTACATATCTTTCATTCTTATAAAGAGGTAATTTTGTTACCCTTGTTCCAGTATAGGAATTTCATTGAAGTTATTGAGAACAATTTTAAAATTGTAAGGATGTAATTTCCAAAAAGGGGGAATGATGTAACATCCCAGGTATTTATAGAATAATACATTTTAATATCTATTAAAATTTTTGAATGGGATATTAATATTATGTTAAATAGGAATGATTTTTTCAAAAGTGTACTCAAAACGCAACAATGGGTTTCTTCAAAATCGTACATTCCACACAACATTGAGTTCTAACAAAAAATAATCCAATAATAATATTTTTATTTTAAATTATTGTCAATGCCTAGCCGTTGTATTAGAGAGAATTAAAAGAACTCACTAAAATATTAGTACACATGTTTGTAAAATGTTTTTACATTTATCCAATAAATTTTAGAGGTTCAAAATGAGAATGAATTCAATTTTAAGCATAAAAGGTCAAATATTTTAAAATGGTTGTTTTACCGCCTTTTGATAGAAAACCATTTTAGGTTTATTTTTTGTCACTTTTATAAGTTATATTTGAAAAAATTAATCTTATTCTATTGAAGCAAGATATAAAATTTTAATTTTGTTAAATTTTTGGTAATTTTATGATAAAGTTAATTTCTTATAATTAGTGAAAAATATTGCATTTTAAGTCAAAACTGCATTTTCATCTAATTTTTTTATATAGTTAGACTAAATTTTTTCTTAGTTTTATAGTGTAATTGGATAATGTTTTATATCTTAATCTTTTTTTGTTAATTGTAAGAAATTTCGCATTTAAATTGGATATAAACACATGTCAATCATTGGATAGTTTTTATTTCTTAAGAACCCTCTTTCTGGTTTGGACAACGGGATATAATTTTAAATTAGATTCTTCCAATTACTTGTTTTGAATTTGGAAAAAATAGATTAAATATTTAGAATAATAGGGTACAAATTGTGTATATAGATATCTTTTATATATAGACAATATGAATAATATATTTTGTAATTATTTTTAATTTCCACAGTTAAGGGTAAACCGAGTGATTAAGGGTAAAAATGAAATTATAAAATTACCCTAACTCAGGTCATAATTTTATTGGATAGCTAGTTTAATTCTTTTCCTAGAATCTTTCTTAATTAAATGAATAAATCTTCCTATGGAATCATGTATAAATCTTCTCATAGAATCATATTTAAATAAAAATATAAAGCTTCCCATTAAAGCTATTATAAAGTATCTCATATAAACTTATTGAATTAAAAGAACAAATCTTACCATGGAAGCCATTTTAAATCTTCTCATAGAATTTTATTTATTTAAATTTACAAATATTCCCATGGAAGCTATTTTAAAGCTTATTGTGGAGTCTTTATTAATTAAAAGGACAGACCTTCCCATGGTTTCTAGTTTAATGCTTCAATCACACACATGTTTTTAATATGTATTACATTTTTTTAATATGGATTTATATAAGTGATATCTTAGACTATAAATATTCATAAAAAAGATAAAAATATTTCCTACATCATGCTATTTTATTTATAATGTTTATACATTAAATAAATTAATATTTTTATGATACAATGATGATACAATGATTACCTTATTACAAAAAGATTCAAATAAATGATATTATAAATATTAAAATAAATATAATATGAAACTTTTGATGTTATCCATGAATTTTTTTGGATGATAATGAAATTTTATCTTTTAGTTAATGAATTTGTTTCAAATGAATGAATTTATTAGGATATTTTGAAAAGAAAGTCCGATGATGAATAGTATCAAAAAAAATCTATGCTGATTTCTTAAAAGTTTTCTAAGAAGTTTCAATTTTTTCTGTATTTGATGAATAATTATTTTATGATTAAAAATATTTGATGAATAATGTTTTTTATGAAGGGTAAAAAATATATATTATTATTAAATAACTATTTTTGTGAAATGGTTTTGGAAAATCAAATATATGTGGTTGTAATCAGGGTGAAAAAATGTTGTTCAATAAGATCAAAATAATTTTTTGGTGATTAGTAACCTTACCCTTTGTAACAGAAATTTTACCCTTTTGAATGGTAATTTTACCAATGTAATAGTAACCTAAACTATATAATTTTAAATATGTTGTTTTCATCTTAAGTGGTAATGTGATATAATTAATTCGTAGTATAAATAAATAAATGTTTAAGAAATCATTAGTTAAGTATTAGTATTTTATTCATTTAAATTAATTTAAAAGGAAATTAATTTTTATAAAATTTATTTCACTTTTTAATTCTATATGTTGAAAAATGGTTAGGGTGATTTTTTTGATTTTTCTGAAACAGTTGAATTTTTTATGAATAGTAAAAAATCATACTATTTTGGGTTATCGGTATTTTTAATGACATAATAACTACGCCATAATAATTTAAATGACTAAGATATGATTCAGGTATACTCTTATGAATTAAAATATGATATTAGGTGTACCAATTTTCCAATACCATGGGAAAATATAAACAGCAAGCCCATGGTTCTGCAAATAGCACTAATGAGGTGTCCTTTGAAAATAATAAAATATTCCCTCTTTTTTTCTACAGATACCCACCCATTAATTCATTTTAATTCATTGAAAAATTATTATCCATTATTGTTTTGTAGTTTTTCCATGCAAGGAGTCCTCATGCCCCATGGTCCCAATCTAAGAGATTTAGAAGTCACTCTAAAAGGTAAGGGAACTTTTCCCCCTCCTCTTTTAATTTGAGACTTCTTTTAGGTTATGTATTTTAATTTTAATATCTTTATTTTTGGGTATGTTCTTCTTTATAAATATTTTTATAAATTTTATTTCTAAATTATAAGAGACTATTTTCCCACTCTTTAACTCATTTTATTAATTTTTATGTGACACTATTTTGCTGCTAAATTTTCGTAAGGGAATTCTCAACTTCTCTTTTTCTTTCAAGTTCACTTTTATGTTGTATGTCATTTAAGTTTCCATACTATGTTATTATTTACATTTTATTTTCTCCCTATACTATTTTATAAGCCTTTTATTAATGGGTTACCCTTGTCCTCTCTCTTTTTAATATTTTCTAAAACTATGTTGCATAGTCATTATTTTGTAGAATTTCAATCTCAAAATATCTATATTTTTATCACGAACTTATTTTATTTTGTTTATGTGATTAACCACAACTATTTAATTTATAGGGGAATTCAAAAATATATAAAAATGATTTATTTTATTTTGTAATCAATATAAATGAATACCAATTTCCCTTTTTGTGGGTTATAAATGACATAATTTTCATGTTTTTAAGCACTTTTTAAAACATCATGATTTTAATATGAAACCCATTTCTTTTATTATATATGGGTTATTTAAGAAATGTTTGATTATAATCTATGTGAATCATATGAAATTAAATATATATTAAGGGTGAACCTTGATATTGATCCAATACACTGGGTAAAGAAATTAATTTCTAGAGGTGACATGTTTTACGATACGCTGGTGAATAACCATGGTGATTTTTATGATACCTTGGTGAATTATATTAGTAATTTTTGTGATACCTTGGTGAATAACCATCGATTTTTTTGATATCTTAGTGAATAAACTTTGTAATTTTTATGATAACTTGGTGAATAACTGTCATTTTTTTAGGATACCTTGGTGAATAACAGTGGTAATTTTTATGATACGTTGGTGAAAAACCTTGTTAATTTTTATGATGCCTTGGTGAATAACCTTGGTGATATGACACCTTTGGGATGTACCTTGGTGATATTCTTATGAATGTCTAAATTAAATTTTGTAGCCACATTTTCATGTTATGATCCTAGTTTCTATTTTTATGATATTCTTCTTTCTAATTTCTTTATGATAGTCCTAATGTTCTTATTTATAACTCTCAAGATCACATGAAAACTATTTTCCCTTGTTTCCCCTTACTAATATTTTTGTACTCATCCCACGTTTGTAAATGTTTTTTTATAGGTCTTAAGATTGGTAAAGACAAAGCTGATGTTATGATGAAAGTATTTGAAGATTTATCTTGAGAAGAAACCATTTATCATTCTAATATTTTTTTTATGAAAAAATAGAATTGATGGCATGTAGACTAATCTACTTTGTAATATTGAATGTTTACATAATAAATTTTCCTAATTCTCTAAAACTATAGAGCTAAAAGATATTTGGGAATGGATGAAAACAAATTCTAATCAGATGTTACTAGAATAAGATATGTTTAATGGAAGATCTTTATAAAATAATTGAATAAAAATTTCAACAGGTATTCACAACAAATAAAGGGAGGTATGGAAAATGAAATAATGTTTCTAGCATCATAACCTGTATATGATGTGGTTTATTAAAAAATATCACTAATATGGAATTGAATTATCTCATTTGTCGAAAAATATTTTTATAGTAATTTAATGAACATAAGGGAATGCTATAATAATAAATATGAAATTATAATACTGACTAAAAAAATAGTACATTTATAAAATGAAGGGGAAAAAATATCCAACAAGGTGATCCAAATTCAAAAATCTTAAGGAGAGTTCATTGGAACCATAAAAAATCAATTGATAGGATTTATAGATTGAGAATTAGGGGAGAAGTGTGATTAATGACATGGAAGTTTTTTAAATATGGTGGATTGATAGTTTTTTATAGAATATGTGGGAGAATTGTTCATTAAATTCTAAATATTGGCCTTGGAAATTTAGTTTGAAGAAAATGGAAAACCGTTTGCATACCCGTGGTTATAAAAAATGGTTTATGAAATTAATAAGTTAATTCTATATATATTTGAGTTTCAAAACTAAAATTCAATATTTTATATTACATTGGGAATTTAAAAATAATTTTTTAACAAAATAATGTTATTAAAAACATAATATCAATTTTATAATTTCAACGGTTATTTATGGTTAGGAAATTCATTTTAATTCAATAAAAGGTATAGTGTTAATAAAATTAATTATTTTAGGTCATGTATTTCGTATTATTAAGCATTACACCATTATTACATATTTTTTAAGTCATAAAACATACCAAAAAAACAAAACATTATTTTTAGTATTAACTAAAAAATGAACTGTTTTAGTAAATTCTAAAATTTTCACCCTATCTTAATTTTTAGATTTTGATTTCATCATAATAGTTTTTAAAATGTGAAAATTTTAAATATTATATATAAATACATATTTATATAAATTTTGCAGTTTTTATTACATAACCAACTCCTAGACACAAATAAAATTTATCGAGGTCAATATAATATTATATAATCATTTATATTTTAAAAAAAATGGTTTATATGGAAATTTCATAATCTAATAATTTAGTTAAAATACATGAGTTTTCATAAATGTAAATGTTTATAATATAATTCCCAAAAAAAATATATGACCTAAAATTTATTTATCTTATTCATATTATTTTTATATTTATTTTGTAAAAATAAAATAATAACGGAATTAAAGAAACCATTATTTATTTTTTAAAAATAAAATTAAACCATTACGTTACTAACCTCTAGTTTTATAACTTGTTATTAAAATGACATACAATATGAGGGTAACATGTACGATGGTGGTGCATTCATTAGGTGGCTCAATAGACATTAATCTAATGGTGCTCTCAAATAAAATGAGCATATCTATTATTAAATGACACTTGACCCTTCTTTTTGAAGATCTATTTAGGTTTTTTACGTATGAAAACCAATTATGCTACCTCTATCCCATGTTTTGATTAATTTGATTCTAACGGCACAATATTATTAGTTAACTTCATTTTTTATCCCATATATATTGATTATCTTTTTTCATTACCCTTTATATAAATTATTTCTATTTGTAATATTATTACCCATGGGGATAATTCTCAACTGTCATATTTAAAAACAGTAACATTGACTAATGTTCAGGTAACGATCAGATCCCAATGATCACATTACCCTTTATACTATATATATTATCCTCCATTATCATACCTCAACATTAATTAATCCACTTGAAAATTTTATACGCTTTAGTTGATATTGTCTACAATATTAAAAACACTTCTATTCATTTCAATTACGTTCAAATTAGAGGTCTTAATTGGACAATTCATGCCTATAGAGTTTAAATTAATATTTGTATTTTTCTTTTTCATTTATCTACCAATATTATTTCTAATTGTTATAGTCAATAATAATTCATGATAATTAATTATCTTATGAAATGTATTAGTGTTCCTATACACTCAGAAAAAAACATTCACCATAAAATAGTTCTTATTAATAACATAAAGGAATTTTTTTTGGGTTGTTGAATATAATGGGTGAGTTTGAAATTATTTCATTATAATACCATTATAACTGGGTAATAATGATATTATTTATATTTTGATGGGGTGGAAAAATATAAAAACCCATGATTTAAGTATAAATTTATCAGTAAATAATTTTTTTTTGGGATAAATATCATGTTCCACATGGAACAAATACCTAAAACAATCCATGCTATGTTAATGATAAATTTTTTTAATTTATACTATTATAGTATAGCTATTGAATTTTATGAAAAAAATATAAGTAACTATATTATAAACCCTACGTATAAAAGAGAATAAATGGAATCTATTAGTGGAATTATTCTTTATGAGGTTCATTTGATTGATCTTAAAATGGGGGTACCATAACTAGGGTTTCCCCAAACAAAGAACAAGATGAACTTCAACAAGAGCTTCTTGAGAAAACTCATTTACGAGTCACATTAAATATTTTAGAAATAAAAGAAGATATGTCCAAGATTAATAAAAAATTGTGACTACCAACATTAAATATCATACCCTTAGATATTATGCAATGGTCTTGAAGGATTTTCAAATAAAATCTTTGAATGATATAAATATGTAATTATTTATATATTTTATTTATTTTATTTTTATCTAATTTGTAGTATTTATAAAATATAATGCTTAAAATAAAAATAAAATTAATTTTTAATAAAAATATATTGACTAATATTTTTAAAAAGAGTAATAAATTTTATAAATTAAGAATATAATGATTTAATTTTTAAAAGACATATTATTCAATGAAATTTATTTTTCTATATATTTTATTTTTTTAGATTAATAAGGTAATTAATAACTATTGAATAATTAATTTAATTAATTATCATGATTATATATATAATAAAAAATGTTAACATTCATTTAATGATTTTTACTTGACATGTAATCGGATTAAAATTCATTTAATGTTTAAAAATACATTTTCATTAAACAAATTACATGTTAGAAGTTTATTATTTTAAAGTTATTTGTTAAAAATTTCATAAATTTCATAAAATGAATTTTATTTCTTTTTCCAATCATCATATAAAAACTAAATAATATTTTAAATTTTATTTTTAGTCATAAAAAAAGTTACCTATGAAAAATTTAGTCGCTACAATAAAGCCTGAAATAAGGTAACCGTGTTATATCAAGGTATAATGACTTAAAATATCTTAATAAATTATCTTTATTTGAGTTCATTTGGAATTTCTCAACCTACACTTTATTTATACTCATTTTCTTAAAATTGGATCAACTTTCCCTAAAAAATACTTTAGTTTTTATATTATGTAATAATTAATTTAAAAAATGTAATTCCCCTCACTTATAGAAATACACCTCCACCATGGCACAAAAACTGCATCTAAAAAGATAATTATTCTATTAAATCTTCCATATTCCCTTACATGATAAGTAAATCCCACATTGGGTAGCTTATGTTCCTAAGATATTTCTCAAATTACTTCTTAGCCGGGAAGGTTTCAATTCAGAGATATTACTTCTTCATTGTGTGTTATAACATATTATGATTTGTTTTTATTTATCTTCTTCTAAAAACTGTTACAAATTATAATTTATCTATTTAATTAGGTATTAAAACTATTTCTATTATTTTATAGTGGTGATATTATAATAGAATCACTTTATAATGATACTCATGATTTCATTATAACATGTTGTTATTTGGGTTAGTTTAACTACCTTCACGAATGGTGCTACATGAATTGTGTTATAACATGCTCTTATTTCGGTCAGTTTAGAATGTTATTATTTTTATAATGGACGGTTATGGAAAATTAATTTATCTAATTTTTCATATTAATAAGTCAATATCATTTTATTTTTTTTAAAATTGAAGTATTATTATTTCTCTCATTATTAATATACTTCTTTTTATTTGTTAAAATTTACTGAAACAAGTGGCTTATGGTTTTCATCTTCATGAACCTTTCCTGAAACTCCCATGTAATGCACAAAGAACCGCATAAATAAAGGGAAATTTTAAAGTTTTCCTTCAATGTTATATTGAATATTAACTCAAAAAAAATTAATAATAACTGAAACTGTTATACTCAAACTGTTATTCTGATGCCGATAAGGAACGATTAGAACTACTAACAGTGATGAAAAATATTCACTAAAAATAAGACATAACAATATTATAAATAAAAATATAAGACTGATATTAAAAGTAATAAATATTTATATGTACATTAAATAGATTTTTATTAAATCCTTTATTATTATATAGGTTTTTAGTGTACATTTTACAAGTATTAATCCAAGGTAAGGGGTTTTGTAAACTCAATTTTATTTCAATGAGTTATAATATATCATCTTGATCACAATTCTTTAAATATAGAATTATTATATCCTAAGACTGTATTATATTTTCTTCCCTCCTTATTTTTTATGGAATCTACATTTTCACTTCAAAATAATCTTCCTTAATGTATTTATTTATTAATAATAATTTGTTGTTGTTAATAATAATTCACATTCATCCTAATGATGATTTTTATTTCCTTTCTATATTCATTGTGCTTATTGATAATAATATATCTAGCCCTAGGGGGACGAGCCTATAAGGGGCACTGTATTCTAGGGTTTCCCCACATCTTTGCCTCCTCCTTTCATCCCAAGTTGGCACGGTGCCCCTTCTCATGCTCGTTGAGATAATGGCGGTGGATCCCCTATAATGGTGGCATCATGTGACTTTTTAGACTCAACTATCTTAGATTTTTCACCATTTCCTAGTCTATCCCTTGCCCAAATCCTTTTTCTCTGGATTGGGTTTCCCATGGTGGCACTGTGATGTTCCATGACTGAGGTCCACCTTCTGTATCCTGGGGTGTTCGGCTCATATCTAGTGTGTTCATTGGGTAGTTCGTCATGGTCTTTGTGAGCATCTATATTGGTAGATACGAGATATGTTTTACGGTGGGACTACCTTTCGGCATGTTGGTGATGGTTAATTTTATTTTTATTTTTTCATTCATTTTTTGTTTTGGATTCATTTCTAATGTTCATGATGCTTAGCTCGTGACAAATTGTATTGAGTTCTTTATGGAGATAGTTATGGTCTTTGAATTTAATCTATTTTTTATTTCGTGATTTGGTTGTGGCTTTCATGTTTTTTCAGTGACTGGTTCTTTGGTGATCTCTTTAGTATCTATTCGTAGCAAAGTCTATTTGATCATGATGACTTAGTTTAAGTTTTTGATTCATATATTTCTCATGGGCATTTTTAATTTTTATTGATGTATTTTATTATGATGTATTGGAATGGGGAAAATGTTTGTTTTTTGAATGGATTTTTTCATATAAATTAGGTAATAGTTAATATTTTAAAGGAATGAGAAAAAGAAGTTCCATTCCATAAGATGGTTTCAAGATATTTTGTCTCCATGATAATATTATTTTGGTTTTAACCTCAGAGGTCCATGGGTCAAGGCATTCTGAAAATGTTTTTCTATAAGAAGCTTCTCCAAATGAGGTTTAGGGCAAGGTGTTTTCACGGTATCATAGCTATTCATATTTGTAAGCTTGAGAGGGCATGACTTCTGCATCGGTACCAGGTCCATGATCTTTTTCAAAGGATATCTAGCCATGCAGCGATGAGACAATGGATGTTGGACTTAATGTTTTTTTTTGTTGGTAGGAGCTTCTCTCTTGTAGTGTGGGTTGTTGTAAGTCTAGAATTTTTTGTCTGTTGTGGCTTGTTTTTTTATTAAGTCTTTGATTTCATGCTGGGTTCCCCCTCAGCCCATAAAATGGGGTCTATCTTAATAAAATTTCAATCTTCAGTCAGTCATTATAACTATAAATGATTCATTCTAAAATTATTAAATGAAATTATATATCATTTATTATATTCTTCATAATTCTCCTTGTCTGTTTTCAAAAATGAAAAATTTCAAGACCTTATTTGATACAATTTTTTTCATTAAATATTCTTTAAAAATAAAAGGGTATTTCTTTTAATGATCGTACTTTTATATCTTACACTCTGAAATAATTTACATATATTTTATTATTTAAAATATTATTTTATAGGCAATTCATTTAAATTGATGTTTTTTATGTTGTTCCTTCAATTTTATATAAGTTATTTTTTAATGTGACTAGTAACTTCTTTTATTTTAACATACAATAGGGGGATTATAAAATCTTATTTTATGATTTAACTTTAATTTTTACCTTTACCATCAAAATAAATTTTTAGTATGGAGTAATGTTCATGGTCATACTCTATGTTCTTTTATGAAATACATCATTTTGGAGATAAATTTTTTCTATTAACTAATCTTACACTTGAGGTCATTTTATTCTATTCCATTTGAAAATGTTATGAATCCTATTTTTATAACTACCCAATATGGGGGACCCTAAAATTGTGCCCTGAGATGATGGGTTGCATGGCCTCAAGTTCACCTCCGAGTACGCCAGAGTCTTATTACTAGTAGCGAGGGTCCAAGGAGGTATGGTGGGGTGACTATAATCTCATATCAATGTGGAAAAATGAGTTTAAATATATTTGATAAATAAAAGAAGCATGATATAACCAATAAAAAAGGGGGAAAGGAAACATCTGGTTCAACTGTAATGATAATAAATCCACAAGCCAAGTTAAATCCTATATGATTTCTTGGAATTATGATATAAAAAATGGTGAAATAGATTATAAATGGAACAAGCATATACAACATGCAACAAAAAAAGACCCAAATTAATCTACACTGGAATCACAAGGAAACGATTAGTCTTATACACCCATGGTCCATGTAATAGGAAAAATTACCAAAGAATATATCATATGGAGCTTTCCCTCGTCAACACCTACAACCATAAATTCTTCTTATGTAAAAACGTCATCCCGAGTAGGGTGTGGTATAAAATTAGTATGGAACCACCAATGGTGTCAAGAATAATCTAGTTAGTGTATATAACATAACACTATATAGGTTTATCCAATAATAAAATATAATGAAATATAAATACCGATCATCTCATTTCATAAAGGCTACCTGGTAGACTGTACCTTCTTTGACATAGGATGAGATAAGTCTGATCAGTTTACAATATGAATATAGATAAGTAACCATATATAATATATATACATGTATATTCACTATAAATTTAAGGATATATATAGTCATATACATGGACACTAGGTGCTAGCTAGACTGAAGGGGTAAATAAGGAATCCAAGACTAGTCCAATAAGTTATAGGCTCAAACAAAGGGTATAAGAAATGAATCTCATA
The DNA here is from genome assembly GCA_963277665.1 of Viscum album. Classification (NCBI taxonomy): domain Eukaryota; kingdom Viridiplantae; phylum Streptophyta; class Magnoliopsida; order Santalales; family Viscaceae; genus Viscum; species Viscum album. The sequence continues at coordinate 1,421,442,089 of OY728156.1, read as the reverse complement.
TTAATGTGATATTTCATTCTTGTCACTCGACGAAGTGGGGTGATTATTCATTACCAACAACAATTATAATGGAATGTGGAATGCGATGCGCATTGTCCAAATGAGAGTAAATGGTGTAAGACACCATTCCCATCACCCAATGTAAGTCAACGTGAAACACCATTGTCAAAAATTCCTTTATCTATTTTCACCATCTAATATCCATGGAATACTAATAATAATAATAATATGTTATTTTCATTTAAATCATTTATATTCATTTAAAAAAATCCATCCACTGGTATTGTAGTTTTTTTAGACATTATGAATTTATAAAATGTGGTGTTATGTTACAACTCACTTACATTTAAAAACAAATATTCCATTAAATTTATGAAATAATGAAAATTAATTTTAAGGTACGAAAAATCACTAAAGAAGTGGTTGGTTTAATTAAAATTTATAAATAATATGTAATTTAATTTATCACACTGAAACAGGTTTCAATCAATAGGGTATATAACCTTTAGTTGTTTAGTGAAGGAAAATAAGAGTTCTATAACATAATGAAATTAATTAGAAAGGTAAAAAAAATTAAAAGAAACAATTGGAAATGTAAAGCATGAGGCACAATTGAAAAATTCTATAAAACACCTATATATTTAAATAAAATTTATAAAACACCTACCTTAGTCAAGTGGATAGCTCCTCACCCGATATCAGCTTTAGGATTGATGTAGAATAGAAGAAATTGAATGAATATAAAAATTACATGAAAATAGGATATATGAGATCATACAAAAATATCATAAGATATGTTAACATAAATAATGAATGGAATTCATAGAAATAAGTAGATTAATGTTTTAGAACTAACGACCCCGATGATACTATGATTGGAGTCTAGATAAAAGTTATATCATGATTCATATCTCAGGCTTGGGTGGGCTCCATGGGAGAAGAAAATAGGTTTCATGTTTTCTAAAGGTGTGAAGAAAATGGGAGATGTATTTTTAAAACATTTCAGTGGTGACTAGTAAATTACCATTCAAATAATGTGTATCATGGTTTCACCTCATGGTTGGCCAAACCATGGGACAATGTTTCCCTCATCACTATAAAAGAACCTCCCCCCACACATCGGATGGGAAAATGGTTTTACTAACCATGAAAAACTAATAAAAATTTTCTATGTACTTTTTTTAGGCAAATAGCATGGTTGTGCGGCCCGACTCACATGGTGAGGGAAAACTGTGTAGAGTCCTTCAATTCACTATGGTTATCATATTTTTTAGTAGAAATTTTTTAAATAATCATGTTCTAATGTTGCAGCTCAGTCTTTATCTCTAATTATTGATCCCCATGATCCAAAATTCCCAAAAACTCACAAGACCTCCCTTATGCTTTAGAAATGTTTTACAAAGATAAATTAATGTATTTGAACTGAAAAAATAATGATCCCTGACTTCATGAAAATTTGTCTCATTATAATATCCACTCATTGAATAATCTCAATCGTATGATGGACTTATGAGGGTTACAAGGGACCATATGAGATAATCTATTTCCACTAATAATTTATGATAACTCCCTATACTCAAGTTTAGTCTTATACTCGATCATGCTTCTATATAAACTATACTAGAGGAATGGGCATGGAATAGAATGTATTCATATTCTGATCCTCAATACTCACTGTGTAATATGCAAAAGAAGAATCTACATCCAAATCAACCTCTTCAGGATTTAAAACAAGTGACAAGTCTGCATAATACTGATAGATCTGAGACACATGAAAAACAACACACATAGACCGATATCTCTAAGGAAGTTATATCCTATAAGCCACTATTCCAATTCTCTATAGAACCTAAAAGGGTCCAATGAATCGATGTGAATGCTTACCATACCTATAAATCCATAAATGGACTAACCTATTAAAAAAATTCAGGAAAACCTGATTCTAAACATCAAACACTAGAGGTCATCACCGAGGGTTGGTATAAGAATTCCTCCTGGAATGACCTATCAACATTCGTTTCTAGATAATCTTCAATTTCTTTAATGTATTGAGAACAAAGTGTGGCACAAGAAGATATGCATCCCCTTACACAAAACATCATAGATTTTATTGGCATGTCATACCATACAAGGCATTAGAAGAGTCTGTCTTGATGGTAGCATGAAATATGTTTTTTTAAGAGAGATTATATAAGGGTATGTGTTTCTCTCAAAAACCCCCAAATGTCAAGGACACTAGAATAGAGAATTGTCTCTAAAATCTCAATCGTACACTCTATCTGACTTTAGATCTGGTGATAATCGGCCATTATTAGAATCATTTGTGTACCTACATCCTTCTACTACTCCTAACAGAACTGTTTTGTGAAATGAAAATCCCTATCAGATATGATTAAAAGAGGAGCTACATGATGACATACAACCACCCTAACATATATCCTTTCTATATCATCTAATGAGAACTTCAATTGAATAAATTTAAATTCAAAGACCTTCATCAACTAGAAAAAAACAACCCAAACTATGTCATTGTCATAAGGAGATCAATGGAATATTATCATGAAGTCCCTAGATACATCATCCCATTTCCACTCAAGCAATGGAAAATGACTGTAAAAGTAATTTTGGACACTAATGTTCTTTTATCACCTAATAACATGTGGAATACCAAATTATAAATCCATATATCTCTGATTTCATGGTAGGACACCAGTGATGGAGATGTAAATCTAGATACATTTTGGTAACAACAAGATGTAGTGACCAAACTATTGCAAGAGATTCCCACATCCCCTCCCCTCATATGTTTCCTTGGACATATACATTCCCATGTATGTGTATGTTGTCATCATCACTATTGGAACATCATGAATAAGAATCCTCATCTGTGATGAATTATCTCAAATATATTCCCTTTATATCAGAAAGATGACTCATCATTACCCAATCAAGAAGTGTATAGGTCACTGAAAAAGATAAGGGGACTTCCATAACACGATCTTCATAAACTTCAACAAGAATCTTGAAAATATGTCCCTAATTTTCCACTCACCATTATCCTCCTTAACTTCTTGTGTGTGAGTCATCTGAATTAGAGCATTGGCTACCGCAATGCCATTAAAATTTGTATTAAAAAATGCTAAATCAATATATTTCTGATAATCAACCCTTTTATGCCAGAGATTCATATCACACTCCCTTAATATATAATTCAGGTGTACTTATTAGTGAATACTACAAAATGTTCCTACAGTAAATTATCCCTCAAAAAGTGTAAATCATGGGATATGACTACCAGCTAGAGATCATGTGTCCGGTAATTCTACTCTTGAGTCCATAACTAAAGAGACATGTATTCAACAACTCAATCATACTATATTATAACTACTCCCATAATTATTCTCAAAGCATAAAAAATATCTGTATTTCATATCCTAGCACTAGAAGAATCAGGATCATTGTAGAATCCAACATTCCTTTCAATTACTAAATTGTTATCTCATAAGATTATGACCATATGAATTTCAAATTCATCTTACACAATTCCGTAATAGGTTATTCTTGTATTGTTAAATCCTAGATGAAGAATCTTTAACACCCAAATAGCTCAAAAAACTCTATATATCAATGATTTTCCTGGGATACACCCAGGAAACAACAAATCTCACCTTCACTGGGTCTACAGATACTCCATTTCAAGAGATGATTTTACCATGGAAGTGGAATTTATCCATCTAAGAGTGTCATTTGGGGATAATTTCATAAATATAGTTCTCTCTCAATTTATTAAACATGATCTCAAGATGTAGGTAATAGTCTTATTGAGTGTGATAACACACTAAGATTTTATCCACAAAGAATAACATCAATGCATAAAAATATGGGAGGAAAACTTGTTTTATCAGGTCCACGAAGACAACTGGAATTTTCTTTAGGTTGAACGGCATTACCATTTACTCATAAAGACCATAACTTCTTTAAAAATATGTATGAGTTATTTTGGAATCCTAACATGCACCCGATGGTATCCTGACCTCAAATCAATTATTGAAAATAAAATCACTTCTCATAGATGATTAAATAATTAATCTATTTGAGAAAGTTGATATAGATTCTTTATTTTGAGTTTTTTAATACATTGAAAATACATCCAATGTCTGAGGATACTGTCCACCTTCATGGTTAAAAGAATCAGTGAACCCCATGTTGAGTTAGTTGGTCAGATAAGACCTTTATCTTTTATGTCCTCCAACTACATCTTATACTCTAGAAGCTTCAAAGGTTACATCGTATTGGATGAATGGATAATGGTTCCACTCATAGAACATGATCAATAGTGAATTAAAAATCTGTTTCTAGAGGTATCCTAGAAAATTCATTATGAAATACATCCATAAAATGAACCACCACATGTGGAAAAATTGTATGTTGTATTCCATTATCATACAAGAAGGTACTAGATATCATGGATGTCACTATACCCATATCCTAGATCCCATGTACATATGGAGAATCATGGACATACCATTTTCTATCAGAAACATGTCTTATGTACTCTGGTGATGTAAATGTCTCTATATAATGATAAAAATTTATATGGTATCAATAGTGAACTAACCAACTGATCCTGATAATTACATCAATCCATGACATTTCGAAGAGAAAAATATTACACATGAAATTATAACTTCCTATCTGAAGGGAAACCATCAAACATCTGAAAAACACCTTGATTGAATACCCAATGAGGTATCATGTGTCATAGCACCACAAAAGTACTCTATCTTGAGGCCCAAACTGTCTAGAATTTCCAAAGATGTAAAATAATAAGATGAAATGTTTTCAAATAAAAAGATAATAATGTATAGGATACATTAATAGTATGTCAAATACTAGATTTTCTAGTGATATTAACCTCTAGAATATGTTTCACTAAGCGTAAATGACTTGTACCATATCCATAAGTTTCATCTTAACAACCTTGAGTATTCCTGCTCTGATGGTGCTATGAATCTTGAGTCTTATTCCCTCTAACTCAACCACTATCTCAAACTGATTAGTCAATAGTATTCCAACTAACAACCTAGTGATGTTCTAAAGGCCCCACTCTAGAATGTGGAGTATGAGTAGCTCCTATCTCTATTAGAACTAGTGTATATGTCTTGTAGAAACACTGAATGTGTCCCATCCTTCCATAGTCTCTACACACATCTTGGTTTAAAATACCCTAGGGTTTTTTGTGTCCTAAAATATCTCATAGGTAACATATAATCAGGATATTAGTATGAGGTGTCTAATTATTGCAACCACTTTGAGATTCCTCAAAGAGACAGTTCCATCTACTAGAAGAACCACTTCTAGTTCTTGGTCTTAAACAACCCTAGATCATATTGTTTCCTTCCCTTAAATTCTTCTAAGTAATGAGGGAATGATTGACCATCTCAAAAATAGTGGCCAACCTGAGACATTATACTGGAATCATATGGATTATATTAACCCATCCTAAAATCAGCTCACTATTATGAGATCATAACCAGATATGGTAATATTGAATTAGTATAGCTTGGTGAAATGGTTAGAATAATCCATTACAGTAATTGATCTATGCTATAAGTTCATGAACTCTCTATCTTGATCATCCCTCAATCTCTATGAAATGAATTAATAGTATAAGACCATATATAAATACCTCCATATCATATACCAATTTCTATTTACCTGGGAAATTCCATCCCAACATTTCATTGTAGAAGTTCATATCATAAAAGAAGTGATACAGACCGTCTTCTCTAGAGCCATATCTATATGATAAAATTTAGAAGGCACAACCTCTGGTCATGATTCTGTAGGTGTAGTTCCATCATCCCCTAAAAAGGTTATAGGATTATTGTTTTGAAACACCAATTTTGACTCCACCGTCATCAGAGAATATTGAGAAATTCCTTTTATAGACTACATCATACGAGGAAAACCCTTTCAAAACTGGGCATCGGTTCCCATTCTAAGAATAACAGGTGGTTCCTCTAGTGGAACTACTTGAGGTATCACAATAATCTTAGGATCTACCACATTTGTAGCATGGCCATCCCTACATTCTTGTAATTGGACTCGAGGATACCATAATGGAATTAATCTATGATGCCAAATGATTTTTTCAAAAAAAATACAGAAGTATAAAGGATCACAGATAATAATATTGGACATATACATAGCCTACCTATGTAATAGCTCTCACCTATCTGTCTGCTCCAAAATCCTGGTCTATGTGATAAAGGAATGACATAATAGGCCATAAGAGTCATAAAATATACCCCCATATACCCACTACAAATTTCAGGTCGAGGTAGAGGTCTTTTATTTTATAGTATAGGTTCTGGTATATGGAGATTCAATTATAATGTAAAGAGTAAAATACTCTTAAATTTTAAATTATAATACCAATTTAGAAAAAATAATACCTTTTAAAGTATTAAATTCATTTATGTCCATACTCTTATTATATATATATATCATGGAGATGTTAAATTCATCATTATTACCACATTATAAAAAATATTATATTATTAATTACAATTATCATCTCATGTAACTGCACCCTAGACTTCACATCTAGTATCGGGATGTAATAGGTAATATCGTATGGTTTAATTAAAAGAATTACCATTTATAGATTTACTGAAATAATTATATTATAAATTAATATTAATATTATTGTAATCAAATATTCTAAAGTCATTTTTCTTCATAGATCATGTTGGTATGGAACCCACAACATGGTATAATTGGAATATTAAGGTTCCATTACCAATATATTTAAGAAAACACCATTGGTATTTATGCATAAATTTTAATTAATCCTATAATATGTTTCTTGAAATAATATTTAACACATTTGTAATGCATAAAAAGTCACCAAAAACTATGTAGCAATAAATTCATGAAAAAATTAAATGTGGAGTTGAAAAATTCATGGTATATAAGTCAAAAATTTCCAACGAAGATGCATGAGAAGATAAATCCATTCCGAAGAAGACCAAGGAAAAATAAAACAAGAAATAGGAATGTTACCCATATTAGTAATGTTATAAAACATCTGTTTCACCCTATGGTGAAATCAGTGAAACTCTATTATGTATAAACCAAAAAATAAATAACCCATCTTATGTTATTTGGGTTTACCCTATACATGGGGTAGATACTCCTAGTCATAGGCTCATTACGAAATTCTAATACTTCCTAGTCTCTTATCTAATATGCAAATAGTAAGAAAAAAGTTAAATATTCTCTAGTAGAACATTCTAACATCTAAAATTGGGAGGGACTAAAAAGGATTCTGGTTCTAGTGGGTAAATTGGCCTAAGTTCACCCCCCTTAAGTCATAGGCTTTTGACTAGTATTTAGGGTCCAAAGTGGTATAGCGGGGAGACTATACCCTCATTTCAGAGTGTCAAAGAAGATATAAAAATAGGTAATATAACGTAGAATTTTGATGTAACCAACAACACAATAGAAAAAGAAACATCTAATACAACTATAATAACAATCATACCTTAGGATGTGTCATATTCTAAATTATTTCATGACATTTTGATATACAAAATGGGGAAATAGGGGAAACAAGGCACATGTGTATACAACATTCTACAAAAAAATACAAAAATTGCCTAAAGAAATATCACCCAACATTGTGAACATGCACTCGGTCCTCTAATCCCATGGTCTATTATAAAGGTTAAATAAATCAAGAACATGTGATAAGGAACATTCCATTATCAACACCTACAACCATAAATTTTACTCATGTTCCAAGGGAGGCCTAAGTGTGGTATCAGATAAAATTAGTAGGCTACCACCAATGGTTTCTAGAGTGATATAGTTAGAGAATATATGATAACGTTGTGATGATTTTTGTAATAAAACATTATACTGAAATGTAAATACCAGTTTTCTCATGTTCTTGAATGAAACCTGGAAGATTATACATTATTGATCATGGGCTATGATAAGTATGATCAGTTTACCATATGAATATATATATATGTGTGTGTGTGTGTAACCATATATACTATGAATAGATGTATATAAACAATATGTGTTAGGACATATATAGGTCTAAACATGGATATTACATGCTTGTTGGACCTGTGGTGTAACTTAGGCATCCATGACTAGTTTAAAAAAATATATGCTCTGAAAAATGGTATAAACCATGAATCTCATAGGAATGTGATATGTCATGATCTACACTCAATATAGTTGTGTGAGTCTTCATGACCAAAAACCAATTCAATGGAACATACCATTCGATTCCCTTCATCTAAATTAGAGTAAATGGTGTGTGATTCCATGCCCATCAGCAATCATAAGGCAACATGAAAGGCCATTCTCAAAAAGTACCTCAACTATTGTTCACCATCCAATTACTATGGAATTCTCATAATAATAATATTTAATTACCATTTAAATCATTTAAATTCATTTAACCACATCCAACCATGGATACCACCATTTTTATGATGAATGATAAATTTATAACATGTGATGTAGTCATACCACCCACTTCCATATGAATAAATTAGTCCATTTAATTTAGGAAACAAGGAAAATTATTTTCATCATAATCCAAACAACTTAGGAGGTGGTTAGTCTAATAAATGTTTATAAATAAGAGGTAATTTAATATATCACACTGATGTGGGTGGAAAACAATGGGGTATACATCCTCCAAATGTTTAAATTTGGTATATGGGAGTTCCATAAAATGGTGGAATTAATTAGAAAGGTAAAACAAATTTTATGGAAATGTTTAGAAATGTTTGATGTGTAGTAAAATGAAAAAATTATATAAAATATACAATTTATTATGGAAAAATTATTAAACCCAATACCTTAGGCTTATGGTTAACTCCTCAACCCATATCATATTCTGGTTTCATGTAATGGTGATGAAATTGAATAAACTGACCAATTATCTAAAAATAAGGAATTTGACATCACAACAAAACTACACAAGAAATGGGAATGTGATGGCATAACATAAGTAAGAGGGATAAGAATATTACAGTTACGGAATAAACTCACTTGATGATGGTTCGATCAGAGTCCAGATGAAGTTGAAATCAGTAAGCCTGCCTTTGGATTGGGAGAGCTCCATAGGTGAATAAGGAAGGTTGCACATTCACAAGAGGAGGAAGGAAATGGAGAGATTGGGTTTTAGAACAATTAATGTAACAATGGTAAATTCCCATTCAAATAAGTGTTTGTATGGTTTGTCCATATGATTGAACAAAATGTGAGCTAACTTTGTGCCCAATACTGTCCAAGAACTGCCTCACACATGCTAGAAGAACAACTTTCCTATCATTACACAACCCATGAAAAATAGATCTAATTTTTTTGAGAAAAACTGCATGATTATGTGTCCCATATCACATGGTTCGGGAATACCACATGGTCTCCTACTATTAACTGAGTGACCTGAATAGTTGAGTCGAATGGTTATTTTAAACGATAAACTAACCATGTAGCTCAATCTGTCTCTCCATTTTCAAAATCCTTGAGATAAGATCAATCCCCATGAGCTATTTAGACCTTCCCATTAGCCATATAAAATTATTACAAAGACAAAAACTAAATTCAAAACATAAAAAATGAGTGTACAATCATGAAAGGCCATGTCATTATGTTGATGATATGAATGATTTCATTTCTATAGAACATATATTTTTTTTTGCTATATATTTTTTGGGGTCTTATATAGTCTTCCAAATCTTTTCCCAATTATTTATATCTCATGAAATATTAATGGTTCAAAAATCATTTTGCGTGATCCATTTTGGGGAATAGGTTGGGATACGTTGTCCACATTTTTATGGGGCTCAGATAGTGATTATTGACCCACTATGTTTATGAAGTTAGTATTAGTTAACCTTTAGATATTATATGATTTTGTATGCTTATTCTTATTCCAAATTTATATCTTAGACCTCATGAATATGGTATTATCTAAGACTCGGGATTACTATCTTAAGTTCCATATTCTTATGAAAAGGTATATATTTTATCTTTTAGGTTAATATTTCCTTCATATCATTCAATAATGAAAAATATTAGGGTTATATGGTCTTTGTAATCAAATATTTCTCCCATTATGATTTTTTATCACATGCTTATGATGTAACCATTTATGACTATTTGATTAATTTACCCTTATGGATAATTTTAGCTCACTATTTTTTCCCACATTTGTAGTAAACTATATACATACCTATGTGTATATGGATGTTTTATGTAGATATAATTATCTGATATGTTGAAGAAGTAACGTGTAATAATATATATGTTTTATTTATCTCCAAATACACGTAACCAATGGGTTCTGAGATTATATGATTATTTGGGGGATGAAATTTTCAAATTATTGAAATTATGTAAAATTTATGTATGAATATAATAGATCATCTCTATTGCCATAAAAGTGAGGTTTAGTTATTTTTTGGACTATTTTAAAGAGTATAAGTGACCACAAAATAAATCAACATAGGATGAAATAAAAGTTTCAATGAAAAATTATAGGCGTCATAAAGTAATACATATCATAATATAGAATTTTAAAATTTATATGGATGTTCAATATAATTTTATTTATATATTAATTTTTATTTCTCATATTACCCCTTTTTCATCTTTGTAAATGACTGGATCCCAGAGGAATGGAGTTAACCATGGGTGTGAAGAATAATGTAGTGATTTTACAAAGATGAAACCTAATGTGATTGGGGATACCGTGGATAACATCTAGGAAATGATTTTTTAGGTTATAATAAATAATAATAACTATAACAATGATAATATCTCAAACATTCCCAAGAAAGGGAAACATTAAATTGAGTCCTCCATGTGAAAACTCATACTCTACATTAGTGGGTATTTCTATCCACTAATCATCGAGAAATAGATGAAACCCATCAAAATGATATTTTCAATTCATCAGTAATTGAATTAGGAAAATGACTTTTTGGCTATTTTCCACTTTGAAGATGAACATGGACAATGGTGGATTCTCATTAATAATATGACACAAAATATTGGAGTTGAGTATCTGTAATGTGAGGTGTTTATGACCTCCAAATGAGGATTGAAAAAATCAAAACGGAATAAATAAATTGATAGGGGTATTATTTTCCCCATAAAAAAAGAGAAGGTGTCTAATGATTGTAGATAACATGAATCCTCTAAGAGATAAGAGACTATGTGACCAGCATAAGGTCACACAACGGATCCAAGTGAATCACATAGACTACAACGGATCTCACATAGTCCCATCGATAAGACCTTATGATTTCATGGAAAGTGCCTCAAATAACTAGTGTTCCCATGATTGAAACTAGATGATCTCCCCTAGGACACAGAGTTTCCCAGCCTGTGATCACCTGAAAACCCATCTAGAGATCCTACAAAAATAGAAATAAAATTTCTAAAATGTGGAGGAATCTTGTAGTCTTAAAGCTTATGTGAAAACTCACCAAGGGAAAACATGTTTTTATTTGAAAAAATTCAAAAAAATCATGGGATCTTAGACCCTTTTTAAAATAATACAATGAAAAAATAAGGGGAGGATACAAGATCCACTCGTGATAACAAATTTCATGTGACATGCTCTTAATGATCCACAAGACACCACAAGACCAAGGGGTAATTTCTGCCTCATCTCATGAAATTTAATGAATAATTCATCCTCCTCATTAGAAGATCCATGGGTATTTTATATCAACATCACAATCTCACTTTGTCTCCCAATGGAAAAATGGACCTAATTGTCCCTGTAATTCTAGAACATCTCTTCAAGACCTTAATTAGTTAGATGATGCATCACTAAGAGTTAGAATACCTGTATTTGTAATTAATCATGCAATCTCGTATGATACCCAACATTTTTAAAATAAAAAAAGGAAATAAAAAAGGGTTGTGGTGGGAGCCTCTCATGGTCATAAAACCCTTGATATGTGATAAGGATTTGAAAAACATGGTCTTATGATACTCATTGAAAAGATTAGATTGATCATGTGAAGTCCCCCTAACAAGCCATCATAGTATAGTGGAAAGTCCCATACATGTCAACTGGGATCACATGAATGGCTTTCAAAAGGCATCCTGATCTGACGAAGGCATTTGGACATGTCAAAAAAGAAAATATAGAAGTTCCTCGGCATGAACACATGATTCAATATTTCCCCATTAAACATAAAAAAATAAATAAAGGAGTTATTGATGGTATGAATTCATGATCTCTAAGAATCAAGAGGCACCCTCAAATAAATCCATTTCAGAGACTCATGAAGATACATGGAACTAAATCCATTTGCTAACTCCATACTATACTCACAAGATATGAATTGAGAGTAGTGGGAAACAAATATGGTGGAGAGGCCTATAAATAACCCTCCCCATCATAAAAATGTATTACCATGGATACCATGGGAGGATTATCTCCATGACCCGACTCTCAGTGGATGAACGAGGTCTTGGAACCTCACACCATTCCATGAGAGGATTTCAGTGAGTGGTTGGTCTCATAATTGGAAAGGATTCCTATAAGTAAAGATACATGAAAATAGTAGTGGTAGAAATGTAGAATGTATAGTCTATTCATTTGATCACCCATAGTTCAAGTGAAGGAGTTTTTCGAGGACTCGCAAAGAACATACTGCCCATCTTCAAGATCATGCGAGACATATTACAAAATAACACTCGGTAAATACAAGGTATTAAAAACATGATGTTTATAACAATGAATAAAAAGATATGACACATAAAAAAGAACATATATACTATTCCTTATAGATTTCGCATGAACCAGCCAGGTCAAATGATAGCACCAGGGCATCTCTTCGAATCCATGAAACACTCTTAGGTAAAAACATACATATAATCTGATGTCCTCTCAACAAGTCAAAGATAGTCACATGGACTCCCCCAAACATACCATCCTAATATCATGAAGCCCTTTGAGAATGCCAACGTAACCTTGTATTTCTATTTAGACATATCACATGATCTATATGGAAGCACCAGTTCATGTTAGTTAAGTATCACGGTATCAACTAGACAAGTCAATAGTCTCTCGCAATGCCCTTTGGGAATGCCTAATAGGTCTCATGATTCTCTCTAGGCATTTCATCTAGGATATGTGACACACTCCAAGATAAGTCACATTGAATATCATTATTCAATTCATATTTTTCATACACCATTTTCAATGACATCTAAATTGGTTAGCTAGATTGTACCACACCCTCTAGATAGTACACCCAATTCATATGACAGTTTTAGGAATCAACTGTCCAAGTCTTACAAAGTACTCTAGAAAAGACATCCATGATTATGTGAAAACCATAAATCATGTCATCTAGATTATCAAAAGTCCTCTAGAAAATTCAAATAGATCATGAAAGTGTCTTTGATGATGTCTTGAAGACACACTCTCTCCTAACTAAAAAGAAATTAAGGCATATCGAGTAGACTATCAGTGCATCTTAGGAAAGAAAGTAGTCCCAATCAATAGGTCATCCTATGATTTCATAAAATTAACCATCCTCGTTGTCTAATCCCTGATCAATAGTAGAACCTCATATTGTAATCCATGACCAACAATCTAATATGAAATATCTTGATTATAAATATATTGTTAGTGTATAAGACATGACCAAGGGAACTATAATGACACTAATTTCTGGCATAACTAGAATATGTAGGACACATCCCCAAGGTTCGAGATCTATAATAATCTTACAAGGGTAGTCCCAGCACACATTCCACATACATACAAGAAATGAAATTTATTATATTCAAAACATTTATTCTCATAACGATCACATCTCAGGTGGCCTTCTGAATTTTCATTAATCAAAACATTTGCACCATTAACACCCAAAAAGACTAGGAAAAATGTCAGTATGTAATCCTCTAATAACTAAACAACAAAGACTCTGATTCGAACAATAACCAGGATATGTAGGACACCTTATTATGGACCATTCCCACACTCAAATGGGAATCCTACTTATTGTGGGTCCTATAATGTTTCAAACATTACAACCATCATGACAAAATCACACCCATGGTAATATCACTATGCTTCATCCCTTAACAGACTAAAGAATTAAATAGAAAATGATAACTCTGATTCTTGCCACAATCAGGATATGTTAGAATACTACATGAGGATCAATATCTATATTTAACATCTCAAAGGTAGTCCCATCATAGAAGCCTCACATCTATATATAGTGATAGTGATTATTTTTTATTACTTGTTTCCTACACTAACCAGAAGTCACATAGTCTTAGGGATTTTCATTATTCATATCATTCACATCATGATTAACAACTAGCTAGGGAAATTATAATATGTATACCCCAATTAGTGGCATGATATAAAACTCCTCTATATGAGGACCTCTACTATTGGGTGAGTCCAAAAGGTGTGACTGAACAATGAGAACTCTGAGTCATGTCATAACCAGGATACATAAGGTTCCTTTGTATGGCCTAATAAAAAATAGAAACCCACTTCAGTGAAATTCTTCCCACGTCTTTGACATCTCAATCATAAATACTTGATCATCCTCATGGGATGATTATTCTATCTCATCCTTTAATGGATTGAGTAAAGAAATAAACAATGAAAACTCAAATTCCAACCATAATCAAGATATATAAGAAATCCCCTAGGATTGGATCATGAATATAATCTAACATAGAGAAGTTATATATTTCTATTACATACAACTCTAAATTTCATGGGTTTAACAAAATATTTGAATTTTTATTCATGAAATAACTTAGATACGCAGGACACCTCAAATGGATCAATCCCCTCATGGTAATATTAACTTCCTCACAGCATGGAAGTAAATTCTAAAGATCCTAGTTATATGGAATCCACTCATAATCACTAGTTCATTATAGAGAAATAGATAACTAACCTTGTATAAATATAAAAGTATTCTGGGGTGGGATCCTTGATTTTTTTTAAGGAGTGACTTAACCCATAATAAATTTATTAGTTTAAACGGTCTATTATCAAGATTAATAAGTGATTTGAGACCATATAATAAATTTGAATGAAAGTCCCAGAGGTGGAATCAATTCCCCCAATAGGGTGTGCTAATCCAGACCTCTCATCCTCTTGACCATGTGAGACCCTACACGTATTTGGGTTTGAAACCCTAATTGAACACCATCCTCTAAGAAGAAGGTATATACCCAATTATGGATTAAGTAAATCTTTGATGTTTCTATTATGAATTAAAATGAATACCTGACATTAATCATTGTGCACGAAATGAAACTCCTCCCCAAATAATCTCTTGGGTTGATCCAACAACAAGTTGTGGTATTATTTTTTCCATCAAAATACAAATGGTGAACCTAACAGGAATATCTCTAACAACAAAATAATTGGGTTATTATCTATCAGGCCATTTTTTTAAGATTATATTCAAACAAAAATAGTAAACCCAATGTGATTATCTATAGTCATATAATGATAAAAAATCATATGGAAATCCACATTGTTTTGAATGTACTACAAAAAAAACTCTGATAAGCCTGACATGAATCATACAACTTATCCTCTATAATCGATATTCTCTTAAAATAATTCCATCCTCTTGTTGACATGTCCACATGAGGAGAATGGTCATATTGGGGATAAAAGGACATTTTTTTAACAATTCATATCTTATTGAGCATATTATTCCTATGATATTTCACTAATCAATGAACTTGTTCCTTATTGTCTGCATTACTAAAGGTACTGATCTCATCAATAACATCCTGATCCGAGACAGTGTCATCTTCATCCAGTGATCACTCTAGTAAATCACCAAAATCTATAACCATCACAGGAACAAAACAAACCTCACCTTCTCGAAACCTCCAACATTAGGTAGTGAACACGATGGTCAAGGTGTACCACTGAAGTGGCACAATACTGACCCTAGAAGCCACCTGTGAAAGTATAAAAGTACGAAACTTGTCATTTTAGATCACTCAGGGAAAGCATCAACAAATCTAGTGGACCTCATTTCTATGACCAACTGCTTTGGGAGATTATACCCAAAGTGAAAAAATACCACCTTTAGTCTCTGATTAAGGTATTCTAAGAAGTCAAATATAGCTCCCTCATGGTTCGTGTGCCATAGATGAGGGAACCTATCAACATCCATTTCCTAAATCATACCACTGATACTCACTAGTTTCTTTATGATGGTACCACCCGACATGATTTCCCTTATGAATCTCATGCATGGGATGGAAGGAAGACACATCAGGAAAAGAAGATGTCATATAATCGAGAGTGGACTCATATTCTGACACCCACTGATAAACTATGATGACATATTCTAGTGGTAGCCAATTAGTAGACTCATATTCCTTCTCACTCGGGAAAATTCTCTTGGAATATTCCTATAGTGGGCATAAGGGAAGCCCATATCCATACCCACATTCCTGAATCCAGTCGACATATTCCAATGGAAAAATGAAAAAAATAGTGGGTGTGTATCCCCACTTCTATTGAAGACATATGCCAATACATAATGGAGATGGTAAATTCATAGGCTTATATCCCTTCATGTACTTTTATAAAATTTCAATATATTTTAGAAATAAAAATGAAATCCATTCGCATTTTTTGACACTCATTCCAATATGTGGACATACCCATATTCCAATCCCTATAGCCATGATAGCTCAACATTCTGATCATCATGAACAAGTGGATTCTTTGAAGAACGTTTACATTATTTCTCCCATAAAATAAGATTATCGGCATATTTTGATAGATTTCAAGGCATAGGATTGGTCTCATAATCCCATTTCAATAGAGTATCACCAAGTGAGAGTGTCATATGCCTCAAGATAAGGTTACATGGATGTCAAAATCTTCCATCATCATATTCCAATGGATCGGGATTAGGATCATATCCCCATTATGGACATGGCTAACGAAGTGAGAGAGGCACAAGCCTTAGGATAGGTTCATATTTCTATCAAAGAAGTCTATAAGAATTCACCAAAGGTCCGGGATTGGGAATATATCACTATTTTGGATGGGGATAATCAAGTGGGAATGGGATAATCCTTGGGATAGGATCATATTACTTTCATTGAATCTTCCTTGAATATTCCAATAGGTCACAGATCCTAGGTACATATTCCTACTTTTTATGATGAATGACAACACCAACATCATTCTATAGTGATATAACAGGAGGCTTATATCCTTTCACCCATTCTGGAGGTCCATTGGCTTCCTTCAACTCTAAATGCATATTTAGACCTGGTTCATGTTCTTGTTCCAATTGGGGATCCCCAGGTGAGAGTGGAACATGCCTCAGAAAATGCTCATATCCCTACCATGACTGACCCATGGAATATCCCAATGTCTCTCGATCATGATCATAAACATATCCAAACCGAGGAACCCCAAGTGATAACCAAACACACCTTGGGATGATCTCATAATCCCATAAATATTGAGGTAATTGTTTTGTAATATTCTAGAATATTTCCAATAGTGGGCACATATTACAGTAGTACTAGACAATTATAAGAAAGTTCTAGCAACCTTCCTATAATAGGCTCATATCAGTACACAATTTGAAAGGTCATGTCATTGTATTTTTACCATGATGAAGATCATGAACCATATTCCAACTATTTTAAATAAAGTATCCTTGTGGACATTCGATACAAATTACTAACACCACAAGGGTCTGTTAAATATTCAACCGAAGATGAAGCTGATCATTACTCTGATTGGATTTCTTGTGTTATTGGGGAGATGGATCATAGTGACTCTACTCCTGACATGAACTGTTCTAAACCTACACACATAAAAATATCCTACAGACAAAGAAATACCCCCATTACCCAGACACTTGCATATATAGAGGGGTTAAAAACTCCAACATTGTTATATAGAGAGGTTATATAAACATTGTTGTCAAATATATATGGTTCCACATATAATTCCAGTAGCACTTCACCCTAGCCAGCGGGCAACCCTAAGAAGAATCTTCTATAGTGTGACTGAATGAAGTCATGTAATTATAATGAAGAGGTGGATGATATTGATATATTGATATAGATAGATAGATAAAAACTCTCTATCATGTTCTACCCCCTCACCACTGATGAATATGACATTCCAAATAAGTTATAAAAGGAAATCAATCACTTTATACAACAAAATATGTGGGATTCCCACCGGTGACTGTATTATCAGTGTATTCCTTGTCCAGGATATGAGTGTCACCTTCAAGAAAATATGATACTTCATTGTATTCTAGAATGGGTTATGATCTCCATGGTTTGAGATACAATACCAAAAAATAACAGTGAGAATCTATAACACTCTTTATTCCATTACGTAATGACTCTTCAATATTTAATCTATGAAACCACGTCATGAATCATTATCCAAGGATGAATATTTCATGTAGAGTTACACTTTTCTGTACCCCTAGAACAACAAAATCACCCCGACATGGAATCATATACTGTTACTGTCCCAAGCATGATTAGGGGACAAGTTAACAATTAAGCCAGCTAATCACGAGAATAGAATTTACCCATTTTAATGATTCTCAAGCATCACTAATAGAGGGATAAGATAACAAAAATGAATCTAAACTAGGACCATAAATGTAATGAGAATGATTTTCAGACACAAAGACCGAAGTTTCGATCATCCAGACAACATCTCATACTGAATGGTTCTCTTCATGGGATTCCATCTCACTCGTCCCCTACACGAGCATAGTTGTGTTGCATAAAATGCATTTTAGTGGAAGCTCCCATAATATTTTTCTAAGAGTAGACACCCCTGGTCGGGGAGTATATACCACTACCTCCACCCCTTGTATTATCATTTCCAGAGAGAATATAGGACATATCCACAACATCTGTAAAAATACTGCAACCCATTAAGTAATGGATTTTATATTTGAATAACTATATCCTTTTTATCATCCCCTAAGAGGATATTTGGAAAATCAATATTGAATCTAGATCACCCCCATCTTATAGTATTGTGAATATTTGTATCTCAATTCACATCATATGAATCATCAAATACCTAACTAGAATCATTGGATCATTCACAACATGGGTAATCAATGACAATTGTGTACCCAAATAACCCTTATCCATGGGGATTACGAAATTTTCACCATTATCATCACCAAAGATGGAACTAATCTTCTCGAAATTGGGATGAAACGATCAATGGTTAGCATCCCACATATTCCTTCTATTACAAGAAAAACCTCTACTATTCAGGATCTGTTCGGTGATCATGATTGGAAACTCCCTCAATGTTATTGCCCATATAATAGGATGGGAGGATCGTATAGAAAAGTCGATCATACCCTGCTTGATTTTAAATCCAAAATTTACAAAAATACCAAAGGTTTAAATAACAACCCTGATTAAGTTAGTAATTTTTTTATCTTTTGTGTTGAAAGTAATGGAAGAACAACCATTTCATGATATTATTCTATGAATGTATTCATTGTCAATATGGAAGATATTGATGACAAAGGAATGAATGTGTGGGGCACCATATAGAAAACATGCCCTGAGATGATGGTGATTTGGATTCACCAACCAATGTTGCATGAACCTGAAACTAAATAGGGATACTCAATATAGAATCTCTGAATAGCATGCTTCCACCTCCTTGTCCTAAAACTACTAATGAATAGGGGAAAGGTGTGAAAATATCCCAATCACCACCCAAAAGAGTTGATGTTGCGTCCATGGAAGAATATCTATCACAATATGAATGTAAAATACAAACTCTCTAAAAACTCAAGGAGGAGATACTCAAGGGAAATATCCTCACTATTTATCATCTTCAGGATATTGTGAATATCCCTCCTCCCATAAGAGACGATATGACAACAAAAGTGGAATCTAATCATCAGAATGGCTCTCAATCCAGAAATATAATATACATAGATGAGAGACTCAAAAATGATTGTTAATTCCATATATTGTGGGGATATACTCTCTTTAACTATGGAAATCATTCAGTATTAGGATGAATCGAGAATGAATGGGTGATGAAGGTGGGTACACCTCAATAAACCATTTTTTCTACCTATAGGTGTGATGAAGCTCAAATATATATACCCTTATAGCTTTATAACATCATCAGTTCCATGACAACTCAAATGGAATCCATGGAATATAGACTCACACTTGTGCAGTATTAAACGAATCCATTTCCCAAATTAGTGGATGACTCTTTACCTCGAAACAATTTATACAATATTGCCTTATCATCCATTCATTGTATGTGTGATCCTCAACATCACCTCACATATTTATTATCCTGATGCGGGATGATGATGGCCCCTCAAGATCAACAAGAGGAAAAAGATAGGGTGTTTTATATAGACTATAATAGGGTAAACCGTTGTTGGGAACAATAGATTTCCAGAAAGGTCTGATATATTATTGGAAGACCATATTTATCAATACCTTTTTCATTTCAAATCCACACAGAAGAAGGGTAAACCGTTGTTGGTAAGAAATTCATGGAAAAACAATGTAGCAAGAAATTCATGAAAAAATTAAATGTGGAGTTGAAAAATTCATGGTATATAAGTCACAAATTTCCAACAAAGATGCATGAGAAGATAAATCCATTCCGAAGAAGACCAAGGAAAAATAAAACAAGAAATAGGAATGTTACCCATATTAGTAATGTTATAAAACATGTGTTTCACCCTATGGTGAAATCAGTGAAACTGTATTATGTATAAACCAAAAAAGAAATAACCCATATTATGTTATTTGGGTTTACCGTATACATGTGGTAGATACTCCTAGTCATACGCTCATTACAAAATTCTAATACATCCTAGTCTCTTATCTAATACGCAAATAGTAAGAAAAAAGTTAAATATTCCCTAGTAGAACATTCTAACATCTAAAATTCGGAGGGACTAAAAAGGTTTCCGGTTCTGGTGGGTAAATTGGCCTAAGCTCACCCCCCCCTTAAGTCATAGGCTTTTTACTACTAGTTAGGGTCCAAAGTGGTATGGCGGGGAGACTATACCCTCATTTCAGAGTGTCAAAGAAGATATAAAAATAGGAAATATAAAGTAGAATTTTGATGTAACCAACAACACAATAGAAAAAGAAACATCTAATACAACTATAAAAATAATCATACCTTAGGATGCGTCATATTCTAAATTATTTCATGACATTTTGATATACAAAATGGGGAAATAGGGGAAACAAGGCACATGTGTATACAACATTCTATAAAAAAATACAAAAATTGCCTAAAGAAATATCACCTAACATTGTGAACATACACTCGGTCCTCTACTCCCATGGTCTATTATAAAGGTTAAATAAATCAAGAACATGTGATGAGGAACATTCCATTATCAACACCTACAACCATAAAGTCTACTCATGTTCCAAGGGAGGCCTAAGTGTGGTATCAGATAAAATTAGTAGGCTACCACCAATGGTTTCTAGAGTGATATAGTTAGAGAATATATGATAACGTTGTGATGATTTTTGTAATAAAAATTATACTGAAATGTAAATACCAGTTTTCTCATGTTCTGGAATGAAACCTGGAAGATTATACATTATTCATCATGGGCTATGATAAGTCTAATCAGTTTACCATATGAATATATATATATATATATATGTGTGTGTGTGTAACCATATATAATATGTATACATGTATATAAACAATATGTGTAAGGACATATATAGGTATAAACATGGATATTACATGCTTGTTGGACCTGTGGTGTAACTTAGGCATCCATGACTAGTTTAAAAAATATATATGCTCCGAAAAAGGGTATAAACCATGAATCTCATAGGAATGTGATATGTCATGATCTTCACTCAATATAGTTGTGTGAGTCTTCATGACCAAAACCCAATGCAATGGAAGATACCATTCCATTCCCTTTATCTAAATTAGTGTAAATGGTGTGTGATTCCATGCCCATTAGCAAACATAAGGCAACATGAAAGGCCATTCTCAAAAAGTCCCTCAACTATTGTTCACCATCCAATTACTATGGAATACTCATAATAATAATATTTAATTTCCATTTAAATCATTTCAATTCATTTAACCACATCCAAACATGGGTACCACCATTTTTATGATCAATGATAAATTTATAACATGTGATGCAGTCATACCACCCACTTCCATATGAATAAATTAATCCATTTAATTTAAGAAACAAGGAAAATTAATTTCATCCTAATCCAAACAACTTAGGAGGTGGTTAGTCTAATAAATGTTTATAAATAAGAGGTAATTTAATATATCACGCCGATGTGGATGGAAAACAATGGGGTATACATCCTCTAAATGTTTAAATTTGGTATATGGGAGATCCATAAAATGGTGGAATTAATTAGAAAGGTAAAACAAATTTTATGGAAATGTTTAGAAATGTTTTATGTGTAGTAAAATGATAAAATTCAATAAATTATACAATTTATTATGGAAAAATTGTTAGACCCAATACCTTAGGATTCTGGTTAACTCCTCAACCCATATCATATTCTGGTTTCATGTATAAGTGATGAAATTGAATAAACTGACCAATTATCTAAAAATAAGTAATTTGACATCACAACAAAACTACACAAGAAATGGGAAGGTAATGGAATAACATAAGTAAGAGGGTTAAGAATATTACAGTTATGGAATAAACTCACTTGATGATGGTTCAATCAGAGTCCAGATGAAGTTGAAATCAATAAGCCTGCCTTTGGATTGGGAGATCTCCCTAGGAGAATAAGGAAGGCTGCACATTCACAAGAGGAGGAAGGAAATGGAGAGATTGGGTTTTAAAACAATTATTGTAAAAATGGTAAATTCCCATTCAAATAATTGGTTGCATGGTTTGTCCATATGGCTGAACAAAATGTGAGCTAACTTTGTGCCCAATATTGTCCAAGAACTGCCTCACACATGCTAGAAGAACGATTTTCCTATGATTACACAACCCATGAAAAATAGATCTAATTTTTCTGAGAAAAATTACATGATTATTTGTCCCATATCACATGGTTTGGGAATACCACATGGTCTCCTACTATTAACTGAGTGACCTGAATAGTTGAGTCGAATGGTTATTTCAAACGATAAACTAACCATGTAGCTCAATCTGTCTCTCCATTTTCAAAATCCCTGAGATAATATCAATCCCCATGAGCTATTTAGACCTTCCCATTAGCCATATAAAATTATTACAAAGACAAAAACTAAATTCAAAACATAAAAAATGAGTGTACAATCATGAAAGGCCATGTAATTATGTTGATGATATGAATGATTTCATTTCTATAGAACACATATTTATTTTTTTGTGCTATATATTTTTTGGGGTCTTATATAGTCTTCCAAATCATTTCCCAATTATTTATATCTCATGAAATATTAATGGTTCAAAAATCATTTTGCGTGATCCATTTTGGGGAATAGGTAGGGATACATTGTCCACATTTTTCTGGGGCTCAGATAGTGATTCTTGACCCACTATGTTTATGAAGTTAGTATTAGTTAACCTTTAGATATTATATGATTTTTTATGCTTATTCTTATTCCAAATTTATATTGTAGACCTCATGAATATGGTATTATCTAATAATCAGGATTACTATCTTAAGTTCCATATTCTTATGAAAATGTATATATTTTATCTTTTAGGTTTCTATGTCCTTCTATCATTCAATAATGAAAAATATTAGGGTTATATGATCCTTGTAAACAAATATTTCTCCCATTCTGATTTTTTATCACATGCTTATGATGTAACCATTTCTGACTATTTGATTAATTTACCCTTATGGATAATTTTAGCTAACTATTTTTTCCCACATTCGTAGTAAACTATATACATACCTATGTGTATATAGATGTTTTATGTAGATATAATTATCTGATATGTTGAATAAGTAACGTGTAATAATATATATTTTTTATTTATCTCCAAATACACGTAACCAATGGGTTCTGAGATTATATGATTATTTGGGGGATGAAATTTTCAAATTATTGAAATTATGTAAAATTTATGTATGAATATAATAGATCATCTCTATTGGCATAAAAGTGAGGATTAGTTATTTTTTGGACTATTTTAAATAGTATAAGTGACCACAAAATAAATCAACATAGGATGAAATAAAAGTTTCAATGAAAAAGTATAGGCGTCATAAAGTAATACATATCATAATATAGAATTTTAAAATTTATATGGATTTTCAATATAATTTTATTTATATATTAATTTTTATTTCTCATATTATCCCTTTTTCATCTTTGTAAATGACTGGATCCCAGAGGAATGGAGTTAACAATGGGTGTGAAGTATAATGTAGTGATTTTACCAAGATGAAACCTAATGTGATTGGGGATACCGTGGATACCATCTAGGAAATGATTTTTTAGGTTATAATAAATAATAATAACTATAACAATGATAATATCTCAAACATTCCCAGGAAAGGGAAACATTAAATTGATTCCTCCATGTGAAAACTCATACTCTACATTACTGGGTATTTCTATCCACTAATCATCGAGAAATGGATGAAACCCATCAAAATGATATTTTCAATTCATCAGTGATTGAATTATGAAAATGACTTTTTGTCTATTTTCCACTTTGAAGATGAACATGGACAACGGTGGATTCCAATTAATAATATGACACAAAATATTGGAGTTGAATATTTGTAATGTGAGGTGTTTATGACCTCCAAATGAGGATTGAAAAAATCAAAATGGAATAAATAAATGGATAGGGGTATTATTTTCCCCATAAAAAAAAGATAAGGTGGCTAATGATTGTAGATAACATGAATCCTCTAAGAGATAAGAGACTATGTGACCAACATAAGGTCACAAAAGGGATCCAAGTGAATCACATAGACTACAAGGGATCTCACATAGTCTCATCAATAAGACCTTATGATTTCATGGAAAGTGCCTCAAATAACTAGTGGTCACATGATTGAAACTAGATGATCTCCCCTAGGACACAGAGTTTCCCAACCTGTGATAACCTGACCACCCATCTAGAGATCCTACAAAAATAGAAATAAAATTTCTAAAATGTGGAGGCATCTTGTAGTCTTAAATCTTATGTGAAAACACACCGAGGGAAAACATGTTTTTATTTGAAAAAATTCAAAAAAATCATGGGATCTTAGACCCTTTTTAAAATAATACAATGAAAAAATAAGGGGAGGATACAAGATCCACTCGTGATCACAAATTTCATGCGACATGCTCTTAATGATCCACAAGACACCACAAGATGAAGGTGTAATGTCTGGATTATCTCATGAAATTTAATGAATAATTCATCCTCCTCATTAGAAGATCCATGGGTATTTTATATCAACATCACAATCTCACTTTGTCTCCCAATGGAAAAATGGACCTAATTATCCCTGCAATTCCAGAACATCTCTTCAAGACCTTAATTAGTCAGATGATGCATCAGTAAGAGTTAGAATACCTGTATTTTAAATTAATCATGCAATCTCGTATGATACCCAACATTTGTAAAATAAAAAAAAGGAAATAAAAAAGGGTTGTGGTTGGAGCCTCTCATGGTCATAAAACCCTTGATATGTGATAAGGATTTTTAAAAACATGGTCTTATGATACTCATTGAAAAGTTTAGCTTGATCATGTGAAGTCCCCCTAACAATCCATCATAGTATAGTGGAAAGTCCCATACATGTCACCTGGGATCACATGAATGCCTTTCAACAGGCATCTTGATCTCACGAAGGCACTTGGACATGTCAAAAAATAAAATATAGTTCCTCAGCATGAATACATGATTCAAGATTTCACCATTAAACATAAAAAAATCAATAAAGGAGTTATTGATGGTATGAATTCATGATCTCTAAGAATCAATAGGCACCTTCAAATAAATCCATGTAAGAGACTCATGAAGATACATGGAACTAAATCCATTTGCTAACTCCATACTATACTCACAAGATATGCATTGAGAATAGTGGGAAACAAATATGGTGGAGAGGCCTATAAATCACCCTCCCCATCATAAAAATGTATTACCATGGATACCATGGGAGGATTATCTCCATGACCCGACTCTCAGTGGATGAACGAGGTCTTGGAACCTCACACCATTCCGTGAGAGGATTTCAGTGAGTGGTTGATCTCATAATTGGTAAGGATTCCTATTAGTAAAGATACATGAAAATTGTAGCATTAGAAATGTAGAATGTATAGTCTATTCATGTGATCACCCATAGTTCAAGTGAAGGAGTTTTTCTAGGACTCGCAAAGAACATACTGCCCATCTTCAAGATCATGCGAGACATATTACAAAATAACACTCGGTAAATACAAGGTATTAAAAATATAATGTTTAAAACAATGAATAAAAAGATATGACACATAAAAAAGAACATATATACTATTCCTTATAGATTTCGCATGAACCAACTAGGTCATGTGATAGCACCAGGACATCTCTCCCAATCCATGAAACACTCCTAGGTAAAAACATACATATAATCTGATGTCCTCTCAACATGTCAAAGATAGTCACATGGACTCCCCCAAACATGCCATCCTAATATCATGAAGCCCTTTGAGAATGCCAATGTAGCTTTGTATTTCTATTTAGACATATCACATGATCTATATGGAAGCCTCAGTTCATGTTAGTAAAGTATCACAGTGTCAACCACACAAGTCAATAGTCTCTCGCAATTCCCTTTGGGCATGCCTACAAGGTCTCATGATTCTCTCCAGACATTTCATCTAGGATATGTGACACACTCCAAGATAAGTCACATTGACTATCATTAATCAATTCATATTTTTCATACACCATTTTCAATGACATCTAAATTGGTTACCAAGACTATACCACACCCTCTAGATAGTACACCAAATTCATATGTCAGTTTTAGGAAAAAACTGTTCAAGTCTTACGAAGTACTCTAGAAAAGACATCCTTGATTATGTGAAAACCATAAATCATGTCATCTAGATTATGAAAATTCCTTTAGAAAATTCAAATAGATCATGAAATTTTCTTTGATGATGTCTTAAAGACACACTCTCTCCTGACTAAAAAGAAATTAAGGCATATCGAGTAGACTATCAGTGCATCTCAGGAAAGAAAGTAGTCCCAACCAATAGGTCATCCTATGATTTCATAAAATTAACCATCCTCGTTGTCTAATCCCTGATCAATAGTATAACCTCATATTGTAATCCTTGACCAACAATCTAATATGAAATATCTTGATTATAAAGATATTTTTAGTGTATAAGACATGACCAAGCGAACTACAATGACACTAATTTCTGGCATAACTAGAATATGTAGGACACATCCCCGAGGTTCGAGATCTATAATAATCTTACAAGGGTAGTCCCAGCACACATTCCACATACATACAAGAAATGAAATTTATTATATTCAATATATTTTTTCTCATAACGACCACAACTCATGTGGCCTTCTGAATTTTCATTAATCAAAACATTTGCACCATTAACACCCAAAAAGACCAGGAAAAATGTCAGTATGTAATCCTCTGATAACTAAAAAACAAAGAATATGATTCGAACAATAACCACGATATGTAGGACACCTTATTATGGACCATTCCCACACTCAAATTGGAATCCTACTTATTGTGGGTCCTATAATGTTTCAAACATTTCAACCATCATGACACAATCACACCCATGATAATATCACTATGCTTTATCCCTTAACAGACTAAAGAATTCAATAGAAAATGATAACTCTGATTCTTTCCAAAATCAGGATATGTTAGAATACTACATGAGGATCAATATCTATATTTAACATCCTAAAGGTAGTCCCATCATAGAAGCCTCACATCTATATATAGTGATAGTGATTATTTTTTATTACTTCTTTCCTACACCGACCAGAAGTCACATAGTCTTAGGGATTTGCATTATTCATATCATTCACATCATGATTAACAACTAGATAAGGAAATTCTACTATGTATACCCCAATTAGTGGCATGATATAAAACTCCTCCATATGAGGACATCTATTATTGGGTGAGTCGAAAAGGTGTGACTGAACAATGAGAACTCTGAGTCATGTCATAACCAGGATACATAAGGTTCCTTTGTATGGCCTAATCAAAAATAGAAACCCACTTTAGTGAAATTCTTCCCATGTATTTGACATCTCAATCATAAATAATTGATCATCCTCATGGGATGATTATTCTATCACATCCTTTAATGGATTGAGTAAAGAAATAAACAATGAAAACTCAAATTCCAACCATAATCAAGATATATAAGAAATCCCCTAGGATTAGATCATGAATATAATCTGACTTAGAGAAATTTTATATTTCTATTACATACAACTCTAAATTTCATGGGTTTAACAAAATATTTGAATTTTTATTCATGAAATAACTTAGATATGTAGGACACCTCAAATGGATCAATCCCCTCATGGGAATATTAACTTCCTCACAGCATGGAAGTAAATTCTAAAGATCCTAGTTATATGGATTCCACTCATAAGCACCAGTTCATTACTGAGAAATAGATAAATAACCTTGTATAAATATAGAAGGATTCAGGGGTGGGATCCATGAATTTTTTTTAAGGAGTGACTTAACCCATAATAAATTTATTAGTTTAAACAGTCTATTATCAAGATTAATAAGTGATTTGAGACCATATCATAAATTGGTAAGAAAGTCCCAGAGGTGGAATCAATTCCCACAAAAGGGTGTGCTGATCCAGACCTCTCATCCTCTTGACCATGTGAGACCCTACACGTATTTGGGTTTGAAACCACAATTGAACACCATCCTCTAGGAAGAAGGTATATACCCAATTATGGATTAAGGAAATCTTTTATGTTTCTATTATGAATGAAAATGAATACCTGACATTAATTATTGTGCACAAAATGAAACTCCTCCCCAAATAATCCCTTGGGTTGATCCAACCACAAGTTGTGGTATTCTTTTTTCCATCAAAATAAAAATGGTGAACCTAACAGGAATATCTCTAACAACAAAATAATTGGGTTATTATCTATCAGGCCATTTTTTTAGATTATATTCAAACAAAAATAGTAAACCCAATGTGATTATCTATAGTCATATAATGATAAAAAATCATATGGAAATCCACATTGTTTTGAATGTACAAAAAAAAAACTATGATAAGCCTGACATGAATCATACAACTTATCCTCTATAATTGATATTCTCTTAAAATAATTCCATCCTCTTATTGACATGTCCACATGAGGATAATGGTCGTATTGGGGATAAAATGACATTTTTTTAACAATTCGTGTCTTATTGAGCATATTATTCCTATGATATTTCACTAATCAATGACCTTGTTCCTTATTGTCTACATTACTAAAGGTATTGATCTCATCAATAACATCCTGATCCGAGACAGTGTCATCTTCATCCAGTGATCACTCAAGTAAATCACCAAAATCTACAACCATCACAGGAACAAAACAAACCTCACCTTCTCGACACCTCCAACATTAGGTAGTGAACACGATGTTCTAGGTGTACCACTGAAGTGGCACAATACTGACCCTAGAAGCCACCAGTGAAAGTATAAAAGTATGAAACTTGTCATTTTAGATCACTCAGGGAAAGCATCAGCAAATCTAGTAGACCTCATTTCTATGACCAACTACTTTGGGAGATTATACCCAAAGTGAAAAAATACCACCTTTAGTCTCTGATTAAGGTATTCTAAGTAGTCAAATATAGATCCCTCATGGTTCGGGTGCTAGAGAGGAGGGAACCTATCAACCTCCATTTCCTGAATCATACCACTGATACCCACTAGTTTCTTTATTATGGTACCACCCAACATGATTTCCCTTCTGAATCTCATGCATGGGATGGAAGGAAGACACATCAGGCAAAGAAGATGTCATATAATCGAGAGTGGACTCATATTCTGACACCCAC
This sequence comes from Viscum album, assembly GCA_963277665.1. NCBI lineage: Eukaryota > Viridiplantae > Streptophyta > Magnoliopsida > Santalales > Viscaceae > Viscum > Viscum album. The sequence goes on along the minus strand of OY728156.1, from coordinate 1,421,411,990 downwards.
TGATGAACTATGATGACATATTCTGGTGGTAACCAATCAGTAGAATCATATTCCTTCTCACTCGGGAAAATTCTCTGGGCATATTCCTATAGTGGGCATAGGGGAAGCCCATATCCATACCCAAATGCCTGAATCCAGTTGACATATTCCAATGGAACAATGAAGAAAATAGTGGGTGTGTATCCCCACTTCTATTGAAGACATATACCAATACAGAATGGAGATGGTAAATTCATAGGCTTATATCCCTTCATGTACTTTTATAAAATTTCAATATATTTTAGAAATAAAAATGAAATCCATTCGCATTTTTTGACACTCGTTCCAATATGTGGACATACCCATATTCCAATCCCTATAGCCATGATAGCTCAACATTCTGATCGTCATGATCAAGTGGATTCTTTGAAGAACTATTACATTATTTCTCCCATAAAATAAGATTATCAACATATTTTGATAAATTTCAAGGCATAGGATTGGTCTCATACACCCATTTCAATAAAGGATCACCAAGTGAGAGTGTCACATGCCTCAAGATAAGGTTACATGGATGTCAAAATCTTCCATCATCATATTCCAATGGATCGGGATCTGGATCATATCCCCATTATGGCCATGGCTAACCAAGTGAGAGAGGCACAAGCCTTAGGATAGGTTCATATTCCTATCGAAGAAGTCTATAAGAATTCACAAAAGGTCCGGGATTGGGAATATATAACTATTTTGGATGGGGATAACCAAGTGGGAATGGGATAATCTTGGGGATATGATCATATTCCTTTCATTGAATCTTCCTTGAATATTCCAATAGGTCACAAATCCTAGGTACATATTCCTACTTTTTATGATGAATGACAACACCAACATCATTCTATAGTGATATAACAAGAGGCTTATATCCTTTCACCCATTCTAGAGGTCCATTGGCTTCCTTCAACTCTAAATGAATATTTGGATCTGGTTCATGTTCTTGTTCCAATTGGGGCTCCCTAGGTGAGAGTGGAACATGCCTCAGAAAATGCTCATATCCCTACCATGACTGACCCATGGAATATCCCAATGTCTCTTGATCATGATCATAAACGTATCCAAACTGAGGCACCCCAAGTGATAACCAAACACACCTTGGGATGATCTCATAATCCCATAAATATTGAGGTAATTGTTTTGTAATATTCTAGAATATTTCCAATAGTGGGAACATATTATAGTAGTACTAGACAGTTATAAGAAAGTTCTAGCAACCTTCCTATAATAGGATCATATCCGTATACAATTTGAAAAGTCATGTCATTGTATTTTTACCATGATGAAGATCATGAACCATATTCCAACTGTTTTAAATAAAGTATCCTTGTGGTCATTCGATACAAATTACTAACACCACAAGGGTATGTTAAATATTCAACCGAAGATGAAGTTGATCATTACTCTGATTGAATTTATTGTGTTATTGTGGAGATGGATCATAGTGACTCTACTCCTGACATGAACTGTTCTAAACCTATACACATAAATATATCCTACAGACAAAGAAATAACCCCATTACCCAGACACTTACATATATAGAGGGGTTAAAAACTCTAATATTGTTATATAGAGAGGTTATATAAACATTGTTATCAAATATATATGGTTCCACATATAATTCCAGTAGCACTTCACCCCAGTCAGTAGGCAACCCTAAGAAGAATCTTCTATAGTGTGACTGAATGGAGTCATGTAATTATAATGAAGAGGTGGACGATATTGATATATTGATATAGATAGATAGATAAAAACTCTCTATCATGTTCTACCCCCTCACCACTGATGAATATGACATGACAAATAAGTTATAAAAGGAAATAAATCACTTTATACAACAAAATATGTGGGATTCCCACCGGTTACTGTAATATCAGCGTATTCCTTGTCCAGGATATGAGTGTCACCTTCAAGAAAATATGATACTTCATTGTATTCTAGAATGGGATACGATCTCCATGGTTTGAGATACAATACCAAAAAATAACAGTGAGAATCTATAACACTCTTTATTCCATTACGTAATGACTCTTCAATATTTAATCTATGAAACCACATCATGAATCTTTATCCAAGGATGAAGATTTCATGTAGAGTTACACATTTCTGTACCCCTAGAACAACAAAATCACCCCGACATGGAATCTTGTACTGTTACAGTCTCAAGCATGATTAGGGGACAAGTTAACTATTAATCTAGCTAATCACGATAATAGAATTTACCCATTTCAATGATTCTCAAACATCACTAATAGAGGGATAAGATAACAAAAATGTATCTAAACTAGGACCATAAATGTAATGAGAATGATTTTCAGACACAAAGACCGAAGTTGCGATCATCCAGACAACATCTCATACTGAATGGTTCTATTCATGGGATTCCATCTCACTCGTCCCCTACACGAGCATAGTTGTGCTGCATAAAATGCATTTTAGTGGAAGCTCCCATTATATTTTTCTAAGAGTAGACCCCCCCTGGTCGGGGAGTATATACCACTACCTCCACCCCTTAGATCATCATTTCCAGAGAAAATATAGGTCATATCCACAACATCTGTAAACAAATGACAACCCATTAAGTAATGGATTTTATATATGAATAACTATATCCTGGTTTATCATCCCTTAAGAGGATATTTGGAAAATCAATATTGAATCTAGATCACCCCCATATTATAGTATTGTGAAGATTTGTATCTCAATTCACATCATATGAATCATCAAATACCTAACTAGAATCGTTGGATCATTCACAACATGGGTAATCAATGAAAATTGTGTACCCAAATAACCCCCATCCATGGGGATTACGAACTTTTCACCATTATCATCACCAAAGATGGAACTAATCTTCTCGAAATTGGGATGAAATGATCAATGGTTAGCATCCCACATATTCCTTCTATTACAAGACAAACCTCTACTATTCAGGATCTTTTCTGTGATCATGATTGGAAACTCCCTCAATGTTATTGCCCATATAATAGGATGGGAGGATCATATAGAAAAGTCGATCATACCCTGCTAGATTTTAAATCCAAAATTTACAAAAATGTCCAGAGGTTTAAATAACGACCCTAATTAAGTTAGTAATTTTTTTTTCTTCTGTGTTGAATGTAATGGAAGAACAACCATTTCATGATATTATTATATGAATGTATTCATTGTCAATATGGAAGATATTGATGACAAAGGAATGAATGTGTGGGGAACCATATAGAAAACATGCCCGGAGATGATGGTGATTTGGATTCACCAACCAATGTTGCATGAACCTGAAACTAAATAGGGATACTCAATATAGAATCTCTGAATAGCATGCTTCCACCTCCTTGTCCTAAAACTTCTAATGAATAGGGGAAAGGTGTGAAAATATCCCAATCACCACCCAAAAGAGTTGACGTTGCGTCCATGGAAGAATATCTATCACAATATGAATGTAAAATACAAACTCTCTAAAAACTCAATGAGGAGATACTCAAGGGAAATATCCTCACTATTTATCATCTTCAGGATATGGTGAATATCCCTCCTCCCATAAGAGACGATATGCCAACAAAAGAGGAATCTAATCATCAGAATGGCACTTAATCCAGAAATATAATATACATAGATGAGAGACTCAAAAATGATTGTGAATTCCATATATTGTGGGGATATACTCTCTTTAAATATGGAAATCATTCAATATTAGGATGAATCGAGAATGAATGGGTGTTGAAGGTGGGTACACCTCAATAAACCATTTTTTCTACCTATAGATGTGATGAAGCTCAAATATATGTACCCTTATAGCTTTATAACATCATCAGTTCCGTGATAACACAAATGGAATCCATGGAATATAGACTCACACTTGTGCAGTCTTAAACGAATCCATTTCCCAAATTAGTGGATGACTCTTTACCTCGAACCAATTTATAAAATCTTGCCTTATCATCCATTCATTGTATGTGTGATCCTCAATAGCACGTCACATAGTTATTATCCTGATGCGGGCTGGTGATGGCCCCTCAAGATCAACAAGATGAAAAAGATAGGGTGTTTTATATAGACTATAATAGGGTAAACCATTGTGGGGAACAATAGATTTCCAGAAAGGTCTGATATATTATGGGAAGACCATATTTATCAATACCTTTTTCATTTCAAATCCACACAGAAGAAGGGTAAACCGTTGTTGGTAAGAAATTCATGGAAAAACAATGTAGAAAGAAATTCATGAAAAATTTAAATGTGGAGTTGAAAAATTCATGGTATATAAGTCAAAAATTTCCAACGAAGATGCATGAGAAGATAAATCCATTCCAAATAAGACCAAGGAAAAATAAAACAAGAAATAGGAATGTTACCCATATTAGTAATGTTATAAAACATGTGTTTCACCCTATGGTGAAATCAGTGAAACTGTATTATGTATAAACCAAAAAATAAATAACCCATCTTATGTTATTTGGGTTTACCCTATACATGTGGTAGATACTCCTAGTCATAGGCTCATTACAAAACTCTAATACTTCCTAGTCTTTTATCTAATACGCAAATAGTAAGAAAAAAGTTAAATATTCTCTAGTAGAACATTCTAACATCTAAAATTAGGAGGGACTAAAAAGGTTTCTGGTTCTGGTGGGTAAATTGGCCTAAGTTCACCCCCCCCCCCCCCCTTAAGTCATAGTCCTTTGACTAGTAGTTAGGGTCCAAAGTGGTATGGCGGGGAGACTATACCCTCATTTCAGAGTGTCAAAGAAGATATAAAAATAGGTAATATAAAGTAGAATTTTGATGTAACCAACAACACAATAGAAAAAGAAACATCTAATACAACTATAATAATAATCATACCTTAGGATGTGTCATATTCTAAATTATTTCATGACATTTTGATATACAAAAATGGGGAAATAGGGGAAACAAGGCACATGTGTATATAACATTCTACAAAAAAAAATACAAAAATTGCCTAAAGAAATATCACCTAAAATTCTGAACATGCACTCGGTCCTCTACTCCCATGGTCTATTATAAACGTTAAATAAATCAAGAACATGTGATAAGGAACATTCCATTATCAACACCTACAACTATAAAGGCTACTCATGTTCCAAGGGAGGCCTAAGTGTGGTATCAGATAAAATTAGTAGGCTACCACCAATGGTTTCTAGGGTGATATAGTTAGAGAATATATTATAACGTTGTGATGATTTTTGTAATAAAAAATTATACTGAAATGTAAATACCAGTTTTCTCATGTTCTAGAATGAAACCTGGAAGATTATACATTATTCATCATGGGCTATGATAGGTCTGATCAGTTTACCATATGAATATATATATATATATATATCTGTGTATGTGTGTGTAACCATATATACTATGTATACATGTATATAAACAATATGTGTAAGGACATATATAGGTATAAACATGGATATTACATGCTTGTTGGACCTGTGGTGTAACATAGGCAGCCATGACTAGTTTAAAAAATATATATGCTCTGAAAAAGGGTATAAACCATGAATCTCATAGGAATGTGATATGTCATGATCTTCACTCAATATAGTTGTGTGAGTCTTAATGACCAAAAACCAATGCAATAGAACATACCATTCCATTCCCTTCATCTAAATTAGTGTAAATGGTGTGTGATTCCATGCCCATTAGCAAACATAAGGCAACATGAAAGGCCATTCTCAAAAAGTCCCTCAACTATTGTTCACCATCCAATTACTATGTAATACTCATAATAATAATATTTAATTTCCATTTAAATCATTTAAATTCATTTAACCACATCCAGCCATGGGTACCACCATTTTTATGATGAATGATAAATTTATAACATGTGATGCAGTCATACCACCCACTTCCATATGAATAAATTATTCCATTTAATTTAGGAAACAAGGAATATTAATTTCATCCTAATCCAAACAACTTAGGAGGTGGTTAGTCTAATAAATGTTTATAAATAAGAGGTAATTTAATATATCACACTGATGTGGGTGGAAAAAAATGGGGTATACATCCTCAAAATGTTTAAATTTGGTATATGGGAGTTTCATAAAATGGTGGAATTAATTAGAAAGGTAAAACAAATTTTATGGAAATGTTTAGAAATTTTTGATGTGTAGTAAAATAAAAAAATTCTATAAAATATACAATTTATTATGGAAAAATTATTAGATCCAATACCTTAGGCTTCTGGTGAACTCCTCGACCCATATCATATTCTGGTTTCATGTATAAGTGATGAAATTGAATAAACTGACCAATTATCTAAAAATAAGGAATTTGACATCACAACAATACTACACAAGAAATTGGAAGGTAATGGAATAACATAAGTAAGAGGGTTAAGAATATTACAGTTATGGAATAAACTCACTTGATGATGGTTCGATCAGATTCCAGATGAAGTTGAAATCAATAAGCCTGCCTTTGGATTGGGAGAGCTCCATAGGAGAATAAGGAAGGTTGCACATTCACAAGAGTAGGAAGGAAATGGAGAGATTGGGTTTTAAAAAAATTAATGTAAAAATGGTAAATTCATATTCAAATAAGAGGTTTCATGGTTTGTCCATATGGTTGAACCAAATGTGAGCTAACTTTGTGCCAAATACTGTCCAAGAACTGCCTCGCACATGCTAGAAGAATGATTTTCCTATGATTACACAACCCATGAAAAATAGATCTAATTTTGCTGAGAAAAATTTCATGATTATGTGTCCCATATCACATGGTTCAAGAATACCACATGGTCTCCTACTATTAACTGAGTGACCTGAATAGTTGAGTCGAATGGTTATCTGAAATGATAAACTAACCATGTAGCTTAATCTGTCTCTCCATTTTCAAAATCCCTGAGATAAGATCAATCCCCAGGAGCTATTTAGACCTTCCCATTAGCCATATAAAATTATTACAAAGACAAAAACTAAATTCAAAACATAAAAAATGAGTGTACAATCATAAAAGGCCATGTCATTATGTTGATGATATGAATGATTTCATTTCTATAGAACACATATTTATTTTTTTTGATATATATTTTTGGGGTCTTATATAGTCTTCCAAATCATTTCCCAATTATTTATATCTCATGAAATATTAATGGTTCAAAAATCATTTTGCGCGATCCATTTTGGAGAATAGGTAGGGATACGTTGTCCATATTTTTATGGGGCTCAGATAGTGATTCTTGACCCTCTATGTTTAAGAAGTTAGTATTAGTTATCCTTTAGATATTATATGATTTTGTATGATTATTCTTATTCCAAATTTATATGTTAGACCTCATGAATATGGTATTATCTAAGACTCAGGATTACTATCTTAAGTTCCATATTCTTATGAAAATGTATATATTTTATCGTTTAGGTTTATATGTCCTTCTATCATTCAATAATGAAAAATATTAGGGTTATATGATCCTTGTAATCAAATATTTCTCCAATTCTTATTTTTTATCACATGGTTATGGTGTAACCGTTTATGACTATTTGATTAATTTACCCTTATGGATAATTTTAGCTCGCTATTTTTTCCCACATTTGTAGTAAACTATATACATACCTATGTGTATGTGGATGTTTTATGTAGATATAATTATCTGATATGTTGAAGAAGTAACGTGTAATAATATATATATTTTATTTATCTCCAAATACACATAACCAATGGGTTCTGAGATTATATGATTATTTGGGGGATGAAATTTTCAAATTATTGAAATTATGTAAAATTTATGTATGAATATACTAGATCATCTCTATTGGCATAAAAGTGAGTTTAGTTATTTTTTGGACTATTTTAAAGAGTATAAGTGACCACAAAATAAATCAACATAGGATGAAATAAAATTTTCAATGAAAAAGTATAGCCGTCATAAAGTAATACATATCATAATATAGAATTTTAAAATTTATATGGATGTTCAATATAATTTTATTTATATATTAATTTTTATTTCTCACATTACCCCTTTTTCATCTTTGTAAATGACTGGATCCCAGAGGAATGGAGTTAACAGAGGGTATGAAGTATAATGTAGTGATTTTACCAAGATGAAACCTAATGTGATTGGGGATACCGTGGATACCATCTAGGAAATGATTTTTTAGGTTATAATAAATAATAATAACTATAACAATGATAATATCTCAAACATTCCCAGGAAAGGGAAACATTAAATTGAGTCCTCCATGTGAAAACTCATACTCTACATTAGTGGGTATTTCTATCCACTAATCATCGAGAAATGGATGAAACCCATCAAAATGATATTTTCCATTCATCGGTGATTGAATTATGAAAATGAATTTTTGGGTATTTTCCACTTTGAAGATGAACATGGACAACGGTGGATTCCCATTAATAATATGACACAAAACATTGGAGTTGAATATTTGTAATGTGAGGTGTTTATGACCTCCAAATGAGGATTGCAAAAATCAAAACGGAATAAATAAATGGATAGGGGTATTATTTTCCCTATAAAAAAAAGATAAGTTGGCTAATGATTGTAGATAACATGAATCCTCTAAGAGATAAGAGACTATGTGACCAGCATAAGGTCACACAAGGGATCCAAGTGAATCACATAGACTAAAAGGGATATCACATAGTCCCATCGAAAAGACCTTATGATTTCATGGAAAGTGCCTCAAATAACTAGTGGTCACATGATTGAAACTAGATGATCTCCCCTAGGACACAGAGTTTCCCAACCTGTGATAACCTGACCACCCATCTAGAGATCCTACAAAAATAGAAATAAAATATCTAAAATATGGAGGCATCTTGTAGTCTTAAAGATTTTGTGAAAACTCACCGAGGGAAAACATGTTTTTATTTGAAAAAATTCAAAAAAATCATGGGATGTAAGACCCTTTTTAAAATAATACAATGAAAAAATAAGGGGAGAATACAAGATCCACTCATGATCACAAATTTCATGTGACATGCTCTTAATGATCCACAAGACACCACAAGACCAAGGTGTAATGTCTGCCTCATCTCATGAAATTTAATGAATAATTCATCCTCCTCATTAGAAGATCCATGGGTATTTTATATCAACATCACAATCTCACTTTGTCTCCCAATGGGAAAATGGACCTAATTGTCCCTGCAATTCCAGCACATCTCTTCAAGACCTTAATTAGTCAGATGATGCATCACTAAGAGTTAGAATACCTGTATTTGAAATTAATCATGCAATCTCGTATGATACTCAACATTTGTAAAATAAAAAAAGGAAATAAAAAAGGGTTGTGGTGGGAGCCTCTCATGGTCATAAAACCCTTGATATGTGATAAGGATTTGAAAAACAAGGTCTTATGATACTCATTGAAAAGTTTATCTTGATCATGTGAAGTCCCCCTAACAAGCCATCATAGTATAGTGCAAAGTCCCATACATGTCACCTGGGATCACATGAATGCCTTTCAACAGGCATCCTGATCTCATGAAGGCATTTCGACATGTCAAAAAAGAAAATATAGAAGTTCCTCAGCATGAACACATGATTCAAGATTTCACCATTAAACATAAAAAATCAATAAAGGAGTTATTGATGGTATGAATTCATGATCTCTAAGAATCAATAGGCACCTTCAAATAAATCCATGTAAGAGACTCATGAAGATACATGGCACTAAATCCATTTGTTAACTCTATACTATACTCATAAGATATGCATTGAGAATAGTGGGAAACAAATATGGTGGAGAGGCCTATAAATCTCCCTCCCCATCATAAAAATGTATTACCATGGATACCATTGTAGGATTATCTCCATGACCCGACTCCCAGTGGATGAACGAGGTCTTGGAACCTCACACCATTCCGTGAGAGGATTTCAGTGAGTGGTTGATCTCATAATTGGAAAGGATTCCTATAGGTAAAGATACATGAAAATAGTAGTGGTAGCAATGTAGAATGTATAGTCTATTCATGTGATCACCCATAGTTCAAGTGAAGGAGTTTTTCTAGGACTCGCAAAGAACATACTGCCCATCTTCAAGATCATGCGAGACATATTACAAAATAACACTCGGTAAATACAAGGTATTAAAAATATGATGTTTAAAACAATGAATAAAAATATATGACACATAAAAAAGAACATATATACTATTCCTTATAGATTTCGCATGAACCAACCAGGTCATGTGATAGCACCAGCGCGTCTTGCCCAATCCATGAAACACTCCTATGTAAAAACATATATATAATCTGATGTCCTCTCAACATGTCAAAGATAGTCACATGGAATCCCCCAAACATGCCATCCTAATATCATGAATCCCTTTGAGAATGCCAACGTAGCCTTGTATTTCTATTTAGACATATCACATGATCTATATGGAAGCACCAGTTCATGTTAGTTAAGTATCACAGTGTCAACCAGACAAGTCAATAGTCTCTCGGACTACCCTTTGGGCATTCCTACTAGGTCTCATGATTCTCTCCAGACATTTCATCTAGGAAATGTGACACACTCCAAGATAAGTCACATTTACTATCATTAATCAATTCATATTTGTCATATACCATTTTCGATGACATCTAAATTGGTTAGGTAGATTGTACCACACCCTCTAGATAGTACACCCAATTCATATGATAGTTTTAGGAATAAACTGTCCAAGTCTTACGAAGTACTCTAGAAAAGACATCCTTGATTATGTGAAAACCATAAATCATGTCATCTAGATTATGAAAAGTCCTATAGAAAATTCAAATAGATCATCAAATTGTCTTTGATGATGTCTTGAAGACACTCTCTCTCCTGACTAAAAAGAAATTAAGGCATATCGAGTAGACTATCAGTGCATCTCAGGAAAGAAAGTAGTCCCAATCAATAGGTCATCCTATGATTTCATAAAATTATCCATCCTCGTTGTCTAATCCCTGATCAATAGTAGAACCTCATATTGTAATCCTTGACCAACAATCTAATATGAAATATCTTGATTATAAAGATATTGCTAGTGTATAAGACATGACCAAGGGAAATACAATGACACTAATTTCTTGCATAAATAGAATATGTAGGACACATCCCTGAGGTTCGAGATCTATAATAATCTTACAAGGGTAGTACCAGCGCACATTCCACATACATACAAGAAATGAAATTTATTATATTCAATCCATTTTTTCTCATAACGATCACAGCTCATGTGGCCTTATGAATTTTCATTAATCAAAACATTTGCACCATTAACACCCAAAAAGACCAGGAAAATTGTCAGTATGTAATCCTCTAATAACTAAACAACAAAGACTCTGATTCGAACAATAACCAGGATATGTAGGACACCTTATTATGGACCATTCCCACACTCAAATAGGAATCCTACTTATTGTGGGTCCTATAATGTTTCAAACATTTCAATCATCATGACATAATCACACCCATAGCAATATCATTATGCTTCATCCCTTAACATACTAAAGAATTAAATAGAAAATGATAACTCTGATTCTTGCCAAAATTAGGATATGTTAGAATACTACATGAGGCTCAATATCTATATTTAACATCCCAAAGGTAGTCCCATCATAGAAGCCTCACATCTATATATAGTGATAGTGATTATTTTTTATTACTTCTTTCCTACACCGACTAGAAGTAACATAGTCTTAGGGATTTGAATTATTCATATCATTCACATCGTGATTAACAACTAGCTATGGAAATTCTACTATGTATACCCCAATTAGTGGCATGATATAAAACTCCTCCATATGAGGACATCTACTATTGGGTGAGTCCAAAAGGTGTGACTGAACAATGAGAACTCCGAGTCATGTCATAACCAGGATACATAAGGTTCCTTTGTATGGCCTAATCAAAAATAGAAACCCACTTCAGTGAAATTCTTCCCATGTCTTTGACATCTCAATCATAAATACTTGATCATCCTCAAGGGATGATTATTCTATCTCATCCATTAATGGATTTAGTAAAGAAATAAACAATGAAAACTCAAATTCCCACCATAATCAAGATATATAAGAAATCCCCAAGGATTGGATCATGAATATAATCTGACTTAGAGAACTTATATATTTCTATTACATAAAACGCTAAATTTCATGGGTTTAACAAAATATTTGAATTTTTATTCATGAAATAACTTAGATACGCAGGACACCTCAAATGGATCAATCCCCTCATAGAAATATTAACTTCCTCACAACATGGAAGTAAATTCTAAAGATCCTAGTTATATGGATTTCACTCATAAGCACCAGTTCATTACTGAGAAATAGATAAATAACCTTGTATAAATATAGAAAGATTTAGGGGTGGGATCCATGAATTTTTTTAAGGAGTGACTTAACCCATAATAAATTTATTAGTTTAAACAGTCTATTATCAAGATTAATAAGTGATTTGAGACCATATCATAAATTGGTAAGAAAGTCCCAGAGGTGGAATCAATTCTCCCAATAGGGTGTGATGATCCAGACCTCTCATCCTCTTGACCATGTGAGACCCTACACGTATTTGGGTTTGAAACCCCAATTGAACACCATCCTCTAGGAATAAGGTATATACCCAATTATGGATTAAAGAAATCTTTGATGTTTCTATTATGAATGAAAATGAATACCTGACATTAATTATTGTGCACGAAATGAAACTCCTCCCCAAATAATCCCTTGGCTTGATCCAACCACAAGTTTTGGTATTCTTTTTTCCATCAAAATAAAAATGGTGAACCTAACAAGAATATCTCTAACAACAAAATAATTGGGTTATTATCTATCAGGCCATTTTTTTAAGATTATATTCAATCAAAAATAGTAAAACCAATGTGATTATCTATAGTCAAATAATGATACAAAATCATATGGAAATCCACATTGTTTTGAATGTACTACAAAAAAAACTCTAATAAGCCTAACATGAATCATACAACTTATCCTCTATAATCGATATTCTCTTAAAATAATTACATCCTCTTGTTGAAATGTCCACATGAGGAGAATGGTCGGATTGGGGATAAAAGGACAATTTTTTTAACAATTCATTTCTTATTGAGCATATTATTCCTATGATATTTAACTAATCAATGAACTTGTTCCTTATTGTCTGCATTACTAAAGGTACTGATCTCATCAATAACATCCTGATCTGAGAGAGTGTCATCATCATCCAGTGATCACTCTAGTAAATCACCAAAATCTACAACCATCACAGGAACAAAACAAACCTCACCTTCTCGACACCTCCAACATTAGGTAGTGAACACGATGGTCTAGGTGTACCACTGAAGTGGCACAATACTGACCCTAGAAGCCACCTGTGAAAGTATAAAAGTACGAAACTTGTCATTTTAGATCACTCAGGGAAAGCATCAGCAAATCTAGTAGACCTCATTTCTATGACCAACTGCTTTGGGAGATTATACCCAAAGTGAAAAAATACCACCTTCAGTCTCTGATTAAGGTATTCTAAGTAGTCAAATATAGCTCCCTCATGGTTCGGGTGCCATAGAGGAGGGAACCTATCAACCTCCATTTCATGAATCATACCACTGATACCCACTAGTTTCTTTATGATGGTACCACCCGACATGATTTCCCTTATGAATCTCATGCATGGGATGGAAGGAAGACACATCAGGAAAAGAAGATGTCTTATAATCGAGAGTGGACTCATATTATGACACCCACTGATGAACTATGATGACATATTCTGGTGGTAACCAATTAGTAGACTCATATTCCTTCTCACTCGGGAAAATTCTCTGGGCATATTCCTATAGTGGGCATAAGGGAAGCCCATATCCATACCCACATTCCTGAATCCAGTCGACAGATTCCAATGGAATAATGAAGAAAATAGTGGGTGTGTATCCCCACTTCTATTAAAGACATATACCAATACATAATGGAGATGGTAAATTCATAGGCTTATATCCCTTCATGTACTTTTATAAAATTTCAATATATTTTAGAAATAAAAATTAAATCCATTCGCCTTTTTTGACACTCGTTCCAATATGTGGACATAACCATATTCCAATCCCTATATCCATGATAGGTCAATATTCTGATCATCATGAACAAGTGGATTCTTTAAAGAACTTTTACATTATTTCTCCCATCAAATAAGATTATCGGCATATTATGATAAATTTCAAGGCATAGGATTGGTCTCATACTCCCATTTCAATAGAGGATCACCAATTGAGAGTGTCACATGCCTCAAGATAACGTTACGTGGATGTCAAAATGGTCCATCATCATATTCCAATGAATCGGGATCAGGATCATATCCCCATTATAGCCATGGCTAACCAAGTGAGAGAGGCACAAGCCTTAGGATAGGATCATATTCCTATCGAAGAAGTCTATAAGAATTCACCAAAGGTCAGGTATTGGGAATATATCACTATTTTCGATGGGGATAACCAAGTGGGAATGGGATAATACTTGGGATAGGATCATATTCCTTTCATTGAATCTTCCTTGAATATTCCAATAGGTCACAGATCCTATGTACATATTCCTACTTTTTATGATGAATGACAACACCAACATCATTCTATACTGATATAACAGGAGGCTTATATCCTTCCACCCATTCTGGAGGTCCATTGGCTTCCTTCAACTCTAAATGCATATTTGGACCTGGTTCATGTTCTTGTTCCAACTAGGGCTACCCAGGTAAGAGTGGAACATGCCTCAGAAAATGCTCATATCCCTACCATGACTGACCCATGGAATATCCCATTGTCTCTTGATCATGATCATAAACATATCCAAACTGAGGCACCCCAAGTGATAACCAAACACACCTTGGGATGATCTCATAATCCCATAAATATTGAGGCAATTGTTTTTTAATATTCTAGAATATTTCCAATAGTGGGAACATATTATAGTAGTACTAGACGTTATAAAAAAGTTCTAGCAACCTTCCTATAATAGGATCATATCAGTACACAATTTGAAAAGTCATGTCATTGTATTTTTACCATGATGAAGATCATGAACCATATTCCTACTATTTTAAATAAAGTATCCCTGTGGCCATTCGATACAAATTACTAACACCACAAGGGTCTGTTAAATATTCAACCGAAGATGAAGCTGATCATTACTATGATTGAATTTATTGTGTTATTGTGGAGATGGATCATAGTGACTCTACTCCTGACATGAACTGTTCTAAACCTATACACATAAATATATCCTACAGACAAAGAAATACCCCCATTACCCAGACACTTACATATATAGAGGGGTTAAAAACTCCAACATTGTTATATAGAGAGGTTATATAAACATTGTTGTCAAATATATATTGTTCCACATATAATTCCAGTAGCACTTCACCCCAGTCAGTAGGCAACCCTAAGAAGAATCTTCTATAGTGTGACTGAATGGAGTCATGTAATTATAATGAAGAGGTGGACGATATTGATATATTGATATAGATAGATAGATAAAAACTCTCTATCATGTTCTACCCCCTCACCACTGATGAATATGACATGCCAAAAAAGTTATAAAAGGAAATCAATCACTTTATACAACAAAATATGTGGGATTCCCACTGGTGACTGTAATATCAGCGTATTCCTTGTCCAGGATATGAGTGTCACCTTCAAGAAAATATGATACTTCATTGTATTCTAGAATGGGATAAGATCTCCATGGTTTGAGATACAATACCAAAAAATAACATTGAGAATCTATAACACTCCTTATTCCATTACGTAATGACTCTTCAATATTTAATCTATGAAACCACATCATGAATCACTATCCAAGGATGAAGATTTCATGTAGAGTTAAACTTTTTCGTACCCCTAGAACAACAAAATCACCCTGACGTGGAATCATGTACTGTTATAGTCTCAAGCATGATTAGGGGACAAGTTAACTATTAAGCCAGCTAATCACAAGAATAGAATTTACCCATTTCAATGATTCTCAAACATCACTAATAGAGGGATAAGATAACAAAAATGTATCTAAACTAGGACCATAAATGTAATGATAATGATTTTCAGACACAAAGACCAAAGTTGCGATCATCCAGACAACATCTCATACTGAATGGTTCTCTTCATGGGATTTCATCTCACTCGTCCCCTACATGAGCATAGTTGTGCTACATAAAATGCATTTTAGTGGAAGCTCCCATAATATTTTTCCAAGAGTAGACCCCCCCTGGTTGGGGAGTATATACCACTACCTCCACCCCTTAGATCATCATTTCCAGAGAGAATATAGGACATATCCACAACATCTGTAAACAAACTGGAACCCATTAAGTAATGGATTTTATATATGAATAACTATATCCTAGTTTATCATCCCCTAAGAGGATATTTGGAAAATCAATATTGAATCTAGATCACCCCCATCCTATAGGATTGTGAAGATTTTTATCTCAATTCACACCATATGAATCATCAAATACCTAACTAGAATCGTTGGATCATTCACAACATGGGAAATCAATGAAAATTGTGTACCCAAATAACCCCCATCCATAGGGATTACGAAATTTTCACCATTATCATCACCAAAGATGGAACTAATCTTCTCGAAATTGGGATGAAATGATCAATGGTTAGCATCCAACATATTCCTTCTATTATAAGACAAACCTCTACTATTCAGGATCTGTTCGGTGATCATGATTGGAAACTCCCTCAATGTTATTGCCCATATAATAGGATGGGAGGATCGTATAGAAAATTCAATTATACCCTGCTAGATTTTAAATCAAAAATTTACAAAAATGCCTAAAGGTTTAAATAACGACCCTGATTAAGTTAGTAAATTTTTTTATTTTGTGTTGAAAGTAATGGAAGAACAACCATTTCATGATATTATTCTATGAATGTATTCATTGTAAATATGGAAGATATTGATGACAAAGGAATGAATGTGTGGGGCACCATATAGAAAACATGCCCTGAGAAGATGGTGATTTGGATTCACCAACCAATGTTACACGAACCTGAAACTAAATAGGGATACTCAATATAGAATCTCTGAATAGCATGCTTCCACCTCCTTGTCCTAAAACTACTAATGAATAGGGGAAAGGTGTGAAAATATCCCAATCACCACCCAGAAGAGTTGATGTTGTGTCCATGGAAGAATATCTATCACAATATGAATGTAAAATACAAACTCTTTAAAAACTCAATGAGGAGATACTCAAGGGAAATATCCTCACTATTTATCATCTTCAGGATATGGTGAATATCCCTCCTCCCATAAGAGACGATATGCCAACAAAAGTGGAATCTAATAATCAGAATGGCTCTCAATCTAGAAATATAATATACATAGATGAGAGACTCAAAAATGATTGTGAATTCCATATATTGTGGGGATATACTCTCTTTAACTATGGAAATCATTCAGTATTAGGATGAATCGAGAATGAATGGGTGATGAAGGTGGGTACACCTCAATAAACCATTTTTTCTACCTATAGATGTGATGAAGCTAAAATATATGTACCCTTATAGCTTTATAACATCATCAGTTCCCTGAAAACTCAAATGGAATCCATGGAATATAGACTCACACTTGTGCAGTCTTAAATGAATCCATTTCCCAAATTAGTGGATGACTCTTTACCTCGAACCAATTTATACAATCTTGCCTTATCATCCATTCATTATATGTGTGATCCTCAACAGCACCTCACATAGTTATTATCCTGATGTGGGCTGATGATGGCACCTCAAGATCAACAAGAGGAAAAAGATAGGGTGTTTTATATAGACAATAATAGGGTAAACTGTTGTTGGGAACAGTAGCTTTCCAAAAAGGTCTGATATATTATGGGAACACCATATTTATCAATACATTTTTCATTTAAAATCCACACAGAAGAAGGAAATGATTTTCACCCTAATGAACAACAAGAATCATGGAATGGTTGTTGGGAACAATAGCATTCCCTGCCTCTTTAGATGTTTGTGGTAAAAATCATGGGGACGAGCTTCAGAAACCTCTAATCCCAATGATGTATCCAGGTGGGTTCTATGAGTTTTTCCAAACATAACAACATCTCAAAGACACTATTTAGTTATCCTGGTTTGAATATCAACTCCTTCCCCCAGTATAGGAGAATAGGATATGAAAAAGGATAAGTTCTATATGTCACACTCGAGCTAGAAATGGTGCCCAAATAGGCACAAATGTGGGTCTCGAACTTCCCAGAAACTGATGTTAGACGGATAACACCATATAATCTCTCTATGATAGAAATAAATAGAAATTAGTGTCTCTTGGGAGTTATGGAATGGATGACAAAATCAAATTCCTTCTAAAATGAAAAATTACATGGTAATTTTTTAGTTTCCATGGACAATAGCCTATTCAAATTACTGTATCCTAGGAATCCCAATGAGGTTGACCTCATCGACCATCCCATGTAATTCCTATTCGATATAAGGCTGGGTTGTTACATCTATAACTACTTCATATTCCAATAAATCTTTCATGGAATGGTCTATTCTAGAAGTTGGTGTAATATAGCTCCCTAGAACATGTGATATCCATAACCATTATCAAATAAGAAAAAGAGGTTGGTTGAAAGAGAGTCTCAACCAAGCGTGTGTAGAAGTTCAATAACTATATGACTTAGATAATATTGGGCAAATACCATTCCACCCTAAGAGAGTAGTTGTGCAACCATGTGATAAATCCGCCACCTAAAGAGGCATCACAAAATAAAACTTCCAAAATATTGTGTGATCACCAAAATTAGTATGAATAAAAAGAGAAGGTTCATATTTTTCATCAATGAAATTACTAACTCTTGAATATTTCATCCTTGCAACTTTTTAAGAATGGGAACTACCTCACCAATTGGAATCCTCATCAGTTTAAGATATGATATTTGGTTTTGAAAATATGATACCCTTGGCATACCCTTTCATTGATTATGAATATTCCTCTGAATATGAGTTTTACGAATATAATCAGGGAATGGGAGGATGAATGTCCATAAACCATGGATACATTGGAAAATAGGGGCATGATTAGACCCAAAATTATGGTCGCATCTCCGTAGAAGACATATATGCTGATGAGACACATGGGAAGGCACCCCAGAAATCCCAGAAAAATCATAGAGGTTTCTCAGAACCTTACATAGATCATTCATGACCAATTTTATTACTTGAAATCTTATTGAGTGTAATATTATCATATCATCCTAGAAAATAGGGAAGGATGGAAGGACCTATTCCACTAGATGATAATTCTACTGAAACCACTACACAAGCACAAGGCTTGTCTGCCTCAAATTTCTCAGTTCCTAAGCCACATGTCTAGGAGAAACCCCACCACAAGATTTACTAACCTCTAATGAAAAATAAAAACATTATAAAATAGTTGGAGAAATCACCAAAAAAATATAAATATTGGATATCATACATATTTAAAATGAACAAAGAGAGGCACTCATTAAATCCCTCCAAAGCTTATAGAAATTTGAGAATGTAGTCACTGAATTTGGGGTCTATCCAATGGAAACCATGTCAATATAATTCCATATTGCCATCTCATTCATAGAGAATGACCATGTATATGTAATACAGGGACACATACTACCCCTATATGTTTTAGGAAGACTCAATAATTTCAACATCCAAAGTGATTTAATTGAAAATGGCTCTACGATAAATGTATTCCTGATTCAAACACTCTAATGTTTGGGATATAGTGAGTTTTATTTTTATCCCAATGTGATGAACATTTAAGGGTTCTATATGAATGAGAAGATACCTCTCTGGAAGATCGAATTCAAAAATAAGTTTGGTAAGATCATATATCAGGTTGAGTTTATGGTCATCCTAAAAGACACGACATCCAATTTCCTTATCGAAGGGCCCTAGATCCATGACTGCATATCAATACTATATTCATTCAATAAATGTATGAAATACACCATATATGGAATATTCAACATACTAAAGGGTGATTGTCCCTCCTTCGATACCTATTAAGCCACATATTCTAAAGCATGTTTCTATAGAAAGGGAAGAAAACAACCAATTATTGATGATGATACAAAAGTTACAGCCCCTATAGACCCTTATAGTCTTCTTTAAAACAACTATGTTACCTGTATAAATGTAGTTGAGGTAATATACCTTGTCCTAGAGACCCGTTCACCTCTTTTCTCTAGATACATTGTAAAAAAATCATCCCCAACATCTATCTGTAACGGATCTGGTGGTATGGGATGATAATATCTCTTCTCATGGGCTCTCTCACCCTAATAGTGATGCAGAATTTCTCATATTGTCATATTTTTTTGAAACTTTATCCACATACATGAATTTGGGGGATGGTTAGAATAACCTTAGAAATTCCCCTTCTACATTCAAGGAATGAGTCTCCACCACCATCGATGATCCTAGGAAGATAAATCTAGGAACATAAGAATATTGGTGGCCAACTCTAATTATCAACACCATGATCCCTCTATGAGAATGATATTTACAAAGAATATATCATGAAACATAAATATTTTTTTCATAAAATTATACAGAAATTCTTAGAATGGATCAAATGTGGATACACACCATCTCAGCCTACCTCATGAGAACTGAGGCTTCAATCATTCGGTCAAGAGGATTAACTTATCTCATGTTACCAATGTAAATTTAGAAGTAGTTAAATTGAACAAATATAACATTATTAGAGAACTAAAATACCCAAGATAGATTTCCGGTAGCATCCTAATCAAGAAAAGAATGGTTAGATTGGGTCTTGCATTGATTTCAGAGACATTAATCAACACTTCCCAAAATGTGATCTCAAATTACCAATCATAAAACTCTTGATCAATGAAACTAATGGATTTCTAGAACATTCCTCCATGGATGGGTATTTAGGGTACAATGAAATAAATATGGCCTATAAAGATGAGGAATCCACTACCTTTAGAGTACCTCAGTGGTTCCTCTTCTTTCGGGTTATTCCCTTTGGGTTAAATAATGTTGAAACCATATAACAACATGCTAGGAATAATATCTATAATCCGTTGATGGGAATGAAATCTGAATGTTATGTTGATGACCTAATTTTCAAATCCTGATTGTGATGTGATCACTTCACATATCATAAAATAGTCTTCAATAAGGTGCGACAAAAAAAATTGAAGATGAATCTGTAAAAATGTACATTCGAGGTAACATCAGTAATGTTCCTTGGTTTTGTGGTATTCCCTAGTGATATTGAGGTTGACCCAAATAATACTAGTTTTACATTTTAAATTTTACTACTATAATTCACAAATACCTAAGGGGGATCCAAGGTCTCCTTGCCTACATTTGATTATTAATAGCCAACCCAGCTAGAAAAGATCTCTACTTCACCAGGATAATGAAGAATGAAATCACCTGACAATAGGATGGAGACTACAAAAAATAAATTGAAACTCTCAAATAGTATTTACTACACCAACATGTTCTGATACCACCAGAGGAATGAATTCCACTCATCTTGTATGTGGATTCTATGGATCACTCATTAAGAAACCTCATCACATGGGAAAATGATTCGGAGGTCAAGAAAATTCTATACTACCTCAATAAGATAATGATAGGTACTGAGACAAGATACTCTCTTTTCGAGAAGAACTACCTTTCAGTCATCTTTGTAGTGAAAAATTTGAGCCATTAAATTTTGAACCATGAAGTACATTGTGTCTCTCATATTGAATTGATCAAGTATATAATTTTTTGGAATATATTTAATGGACACTTTACCTAATGAATAATCATCCTATAGAAATAATACATTCAATTCATATTATAGAAGTCAGTGAAAGGGAAATCCGTAACTGATTTTATAATAGTAAATCTAACCCCAAAATATACACTTCTGGAGACCAAGCTTCCAGTGATGAGGTTATATTTTTCCATTGCACTCTCTATACATGATAGATGTACTTTTATGGTGCCTCCTAGAGTCCCATCAATAAAAGCCTTAAAAAACATGAGGCTCAATCATTTTAGTCTATGGATTTTATTTACCTCTCTAGAAAAATTAGTTTTTCCTTAAACAAACTAACTATCGAAAGCATGAAGAAATGATGTGGTTGAATACCAAGACCTTATCGCTGGGTTGGACTTATCCCTACAACTACACATAGCCTACCTGAATATAAATGGGGATTAAGAACTAGTGATAAAAAATAACAATTATGAAAATTTCATCAAAAAAGAAGAAATGGACCATCTAAATGGATACATCAGGGTAATAATGGTGTTATTCATTTGTGAAACCACAATGAGTCATGTTCCTTGATCACATAAGTATCACGACAATGCATTGGATAATGCAGCCAAAATCTTGGATAACCCTGATCAGGAGGAAGTAATCATCCGTATCACACATAAAATAATGGTCTAATCAATCATTGAATGTGATATGGAAGAAATCAATCTGGTTAACACCCCTCGACAACCTGATTAATGAATAACTACCGCTAGATGGATGGAACCCATAATAGATTACCTCCAAAATGGGACACTCCTAATAGACCTAGTTGGAAGGGATCATATTTGGGGTCGTGTGACAAACTTCAACCTCCAAAAAATTCCAAATGAAAAAAATACATCTAAAAATTTGGTATCAACATAATATTTCTTAGATACATAGAATAAGGACAGATTTCAACTATTATTGAGGAAGTCCATGCAGGATATTGTGAACCCCATCAATCTAGGTCCATGCTCTCCCACCAAATCAGGGTAATGGGATATTAAATAAAAACCATGACACAAGACTATGTTGAATACACCATGAAATGACAGACATTCTAGATATATGAAAAAATCATCTATAAAACCTTTGAATTACAACATGATGCTAAATATTTTTGGAAATTTCCCTTATGGGGAATGGATGTTGTGGGGCCATATCCCCCTTCCACAGCAAAGCAGTTCAAGTACATCCTTTCTACTATAAAATTCTTCTACAAATGGTATTATGAAATAAATCTCCAAGATGTATTTATGAAGAACATTATCAACACTTTAATGTCCCATATCATCACCAGATTTAGGGTCCTTAATACAATATTGATAGATAACGACACCATTTTTTGTTCTACGAAATTGATGAATTATACCCCAGTAAAATATTGAGTCCAAAAACTAATGTCTCTATCATGCAATTGGAAATAGAAATATATATGGATTTAATAATAGTCTGTAGAATATACTCCATAAGATGTTGAAAAAGGAAAAAAATACTTAATGAAAAAACTCCTTTATTTTTTATTTTCCTACTGTTCCACCATTCCTACTGTTACAAAGGCAATACCATACTCATTAGTGTACCAAATCAAGGAAGTGTTACACATTGAGTTCCATCTTTCTTAACTCTTAATAGCCATTTTGGGGAAACTCTTAGATGATGACATATCAAAAATTTGGTTTTATGAATTGGAGCGGCTAGATGAGAGTAGGATTCACATATTATAAAAAAAATAAGTCCTTAAGAATCAGATCACATATTCCTTTAATAAGAAGTTTTTTCTCCATTCATTCCTCCTAGGTGAATTGGTTTTGTATATCGGGACCCCATTAATATTAGGTAAGAAGACTCTAAAAATTAGAACCCATGTTGGAAGGGCCTTATATCATACATAAGGTCTATCATAATGAATCATAATCAATGACCACAATGAATGGGGAGTGTGTCACACCTCCTACCAAAGTGAGTTTTCCTAAAAAATAATTTTCATATATTTCATCATGTGTGGATGTCCTAATAAAAAGTCTTTAAGTTTCATAGTACCCCCAAGTCCAAATTACAATACATTAAACTAAAAAGTACCCCCCCATGTACTAATAATAAGACATTAAAATACACGATACCCTCAATTCATAATAATAAGACATGAAATTGAATGGTGCCCACATTTTCAAAATTCAAGACATTAGACTACATGGAACCCCCAATTCCCAACAACAATACATTAAATGACACAGTACCCCCAAATTCATTACAACAAGACATTAAACTGTATGGTATCCAACATCCTAAACACATGAAAATAAAAAACACAACTGAAGTCTTTACCACATGAAATTGAACTATGTGGGACCCCAAGACTTATGTCTGGATTGATTTATGTCATTGTAAGATACACAGTGACACCTGAACCTCTAGTTTTGGTTATATCTACAATAATACTTTTCCTTCATGAGGAGTGGTCTATATCCTTTCTGTATGACGCTAAATTGTACATGTTTTCTAGAATTTCAAATTACATGATTATCATTTTCAATGAGATACATAGGGATTAATCGATCCAATAACATGGTCCATACACCACATGATATAAAATACCTACGTACAATACTTAATTTCCCTTGCATAGTGAGAGGAACCCTTGTCAGTCATTGTTTATCACAATGAGCATAGCTCACATTAGCTTAAGAAAACCAATAAGATCTTCCCCACTAAAATAATGCATGAATACTTCTGACATGATCCTTAGGTTCCTTAATGATAGACCATAAAAGTCATACCATAATTCCACACCACAAGGTGTTAAATTGCACAGTTGATGTCCCATGCATGGCATAAATCTATACATTCATGTTGACCTTACGAAAGAGGAAAACTGATACTGGTGTTGGTCTCTTATAACACATGCATTAAAGAACTATGTGTTACATGAATCCTGACATCTAAGGGTACATAATGACATTTATATCTTTAATCATGGGTCATGTCATGAAAATATTAAAAATTACCCCCTCAATATATTGGCCATACTTTCACGGGAAATTCATTCTCTAAGAACTACATCTGACTTAATTCTAATTCTTATGAGGTATGAAGTGATTCCTAAACATTAACTCTGAGGACCATCTACCACATTTCCATTATTTCATGAAGTTTCATATTATGTCTCACTGCATGACATTAAACTGCATAGAATTTCAAAAATTACATGTGGTTTCATTCCTATCGTCAAAGTATATAGAGTGATGTACAAATATCTAATCTTGTGTCCAATTGCTGTATTCAATGGAAACAATTACCACCAATACGTATGACCTAAAAATGTAAAGTGATTCCTATTCAAGAACAATATGTGGCTTGATTCATATCATCATAAGATACATAGTGACATCTATATCCCCAATCCTAGGTCCTTTTTCAAAAACTGATAAAAAAATTCTTTACCACTACATAGGAGTCAGGTCAGACAAGCTAATAATGACTACATATGTTCCAAGTCTATATATGATATTTTTGTGTACATAATATGTTGTGAAAAAACAATCCACATTTGTTACCAAATCCATTCCGCACAATGATAAAATACAAGACATATTTCCTAACTAAATTACATTAAACTACATGTAAAACATCCACACAATGTGATAATAAATAGTGCATGTCGTTACCAATTTTCCATCCTCGACCAGGAGACTACAAGAGCCTTACCCCAGTCAGCCAGAGTATGAGTTGCGTCAAACATCATTTAAAATAAACTTGATCCACAAACCAAAATTTATTATTTGAGTTCCTTAGATCACCGCAACCTTAAATGACCTAGGGAAAGGTTACCTAGCTTCAAGGACCATTTTATTGAATATTCATGAATGCCTCTGTGTCATGCATATGTGTCTATGGTCATCAACCAAATTTTCTACTCTAGAAAAGAGATTTCAAATATTGTGAGCTCTGAAATCACTATGAAATACCTCATAACCTTAGTTTGATATGAACAACTCCCTATATGATTGTTACATATAATTACCCAGTACTCGGGGACCATGATCAATTATTTTTGACATCTTCATCTCCTACTCGGAATGATTCTATGGTACTCTTTACCCTGGGTGCCCAAATGTGGATCTTGTGTATCATCCTCTACATTATTTCCATACACATCATGACCTTAAAATGCATTCACATTGGTCGATGATTTAAAAACATAAAATCTAGCCTATAATGGTCCAATGTTTAAGACCATAAACTGTAGGGAAAAGGGACATAAAACATATAAAGTTGAAAAAATGTAAAGGGTGGTCTGATAAGAAGTCAATTCTTTTATCCCTAATCTATTCATCTACAGTGTTCTAGAAAAAATAGTGCAAAAATAAATAATAAATAAATATAATAGGGTCTACTACCAAGCCATAGTAAATGCCAAGATATGCTCAATGGAACCCCTGGTTTAAGTGGAAGTTAGAGTAATGGATTGTGACATCTTCTCACTACGAGAATATGTTTTTATGATATGACACAACATTTAGTTTTATTGAAACCTTCTAATATATTATACATTTATTAAGTCACACTTCATGATTTGAGATTCATAGATGAATGTGATCTTCCAAGGCCCCTGGAAAGGTTATCTGAATTCAATGACCCTTTTATTGTCTATGCATGTATTTTTATGACTAATGAAAATGAACCTATGATCATGAACCAAATGGGTCACTCTATAAAAGGTATTTATGATCCTTTTGAGCCCTTACATCACTGCTTCAGAACCCAACAACAAAATATTTGTTTGTTCATTTTTGGTATAGTTTTCCCACTTCATACTCCTGACCCGAGTTCTTTGGATCATGATTTAAAGTCCCTATTCCAAACTATCCAATAAAATTTTAAATACTTGATTATACATCACCAAATCCTATTCCATTTCTTAATAATGAATGTGATACTATATTCCCATTCCTTTTTTGGACCATTACTCGAGACACTAAACCACAAGGTTTTGGAAATGAGCTTTATAATATAAGATACAAATTACTATAGGGCTCTAAAATCCTTCCCAGATAGATTTCCTACCATACCCAGCCTCTTTATCTAGACATTTGATTCTTCATAAATATTTCATGGTTCTTATAAAATAGTGGAGATCATACTTTTATTGACCATTCTACTGAAGCATGAGGACCTTAACCCACCATATAATATTATATGCTCCTTGAACGAAAAGAGAATCAATCATTGTTAGCCCTAGAAACACCACAAGGGTACCCGACACCACAAACTGTTACTGGTCTTCCTCAAAATTTCTATCCCATCTCATATTCATAGACTCAAACTCTTGGGTTGTGAATTGAATCATCCATTGTCCAGTTGTCTTGGTGGACCTATAATCTGTGGCATTTTTACTTCAATTGAAATTTCCTCTATAAATCTTCCATAGCCCATGGAAAAGATACCCGATTTCAAGGATACTTTTCTTGACTATAAATGTATGTTTATGGATTATGAATGTGCTCCAATAGTCACCAACCAAATAAATAACTCTATAAAAAGGGATTTATTATCCTTTTAAGCCCACACAACACCATGGAAGAACCTATAAAATCAGGGTTTTTAGTTCATTCCTATAATGTCAACACCGTAATTAATGATCATCGATTAGGAATAAGCTGAAAGGCCCTAAACTAATGTGATTGGATGTTTGAGCTAAAATAACCTAAAATAAACTGATTAGTGGTCCGATCTAGAAGACCCTAATCTTCCAAAATAGAATGTTTGAGGTAAAACACCCTACAATAAAGAAAAATAATGTTCAAGATAAAACACCCTAAACTACAGCAATATAATGTCTAAGTTAAAACAACTTAAACTTTTCCATTATAAGAAGTGAGCCAAAATACCCTAAACTAAATAAATTGAAGGTCCAAGTTAATTTCCCTAAACTAAAGTGATAGAAGGTCTATGTTAAAGACCCTAAACTAAATCCATGTATGGGTTGTGATAAAATAACCTAAACTAAATCATTGAATGGTACAAGATAAATGACTCTAAACTACAACACATTAGTGATCTAGCCGGATGATCATGTAAGGAACACCTTATGGAATAAGAAAAAAATAATGCTCTGCTCACCAAGCAGATCACCTTTGAAAAATGAAATAGAAAATTCACTCCAAGATATATATCCTAACTAATAAATCCTTCCACAAATTATGAGACCTTGAGATAACTAGATTTCATCAGAAATTGTCATCTGAGATCATTGAGAAATAGTTTACTCCCAAAAAAGACGGAATATTGAAGTCTAAAGGTAGGGTAACAATATCATCCATCAAACTAAACCTATAAAGAGGAAGTCTGCGATATGGAAGATAATCCTGAAGATCATATAGGATGAAACTATTTAAAATATTATTATCAAAATAAACATGATATCAAGGTTCAACATTTCTATTTCTATAATTCATGACCATTTTATTGGCCATAGCTAAGGAACCTCAACAAGAACCAGAATCCATGTGAATAGAAGTAAGAGGCATATGTTAGGCATATTTTTTTTTGAAAGTGAATATATAATCAACGGGAAGCATCATGCACATCACATAAATCAATATGGGATTAATGAATTTCATATAGAGTTCATGAATTTCATGACTCCCAAAGATCCCATGTGTCACATAACCCTATAAGGATTTACCAAATCACATGAGCCCTTTGGGAATCATGAACGCATGACTTATACATGGTCACTTGATTCACATGATAATAAATTGAACATTTTATCCATTTTGAAGACCCCACAGAACCCCCAAGATTATCACAATCTTCATGAAAAAGGGGAAAAAGTAATTAAAATGATGTTTGTAGTTATTTTGGATGTGCGACTGAGCAAGAGTTGTATTGTAGAATAGTCATAACAAAAGTATGGCTTGTGATGTGGTTTCATGATCATGTGTTGTGGAATAGTCTAATGACGAGGGAGCGTAACGAAAGTAAGGAAAGAAGGATTGGAGTGATGAGTATCCGGTGAAATGAATGGCCATATTCCCCTATTTATAGGGAATCTCATAGAATAACAAGCGTTTCTAGATAGACCATGCTTTAACCCAAACATAGATTCATGATACTTCCAAAGACGCAATCAGGTGTTTAATTTCCTTATAACCAATCCCTTGTTTTTGAATACATCACTCCTATGGAGGAAATTTTATTATTCCCATCAAATGAGCATAGAAAAATTCCCAAAGGAAGGAACTCCATGATATTGGTATTATTTTCCCACAAAATTAAAGTAGGAGAAGGAGGAAAAAGCATGTGTATCCCATATGACTCTGAGAGACACATGATCACATAACCATTATATAGTTTCATCAAGTAACCAAGTGTAGTGCAAAGACTGAAAGGGGGCCTGTATAGTTCTTTTGGCAGGACCATCTACTTTTGCAAAAGGCACCTTGAACAAATAGTGATTTGTAGTGGAAATAAGATGATCTCCCCCGGGTCACATAGTTTACCAACTAGTGAGAATCTAAAAATCCATCTGGGGGTCCTTTAAATTTTAGAAGAAAATTGCCAAATAGAGGAGGCCTCTTGTGGTTGTAAAACTCATGTAGCGGATCACTGCTAGGAAGAATGGTTGTCCTCAACAACATTCAAGATTAATCAAGACACCCTCGAGCATTATTAAAATAAAACAAAGGAAATAAAAGGGGAGGATTCAAGATACACTCGAAGTCATAAATGTTATGTGACATGCCACTAGCAATCTGATGGACACCACAAGACCCCAGTGACATGTATTCCTCATCTCGCAAAATTCCACTGGCATGTCATCCTCATCATATGATGAGCCGCTGGTATTTCATAGAAACATCTCACTCCCACTTTGGCACACTAATGAAAATAGATGGGATCTTCCTTGAAATGATCATGCATTTTCATAATACATTATTTTTCATGTGATGAATCACCAATAGATTGAATATTTTCTTATGACATTACTCTTGAAATCATACATGACACCCATTTTTTTTAAAATAAAACAAATAAAAATGGGAGAGGTGGGATCCTATCATAGTTATAAAATAAATGTCACACACTAAGGACATCTGTATAACAGTATTTTGTGAATCCATGACATGTTAGCATGATCCGATGATGCCCCACTAAAAATCCCTAATTATCCTACAGAATGTCAAATGAAGGTCGCCCGATATCACACGACCACATTTCAACTAGCATCTCGATCTCATGGAGGAACACGAACATGTCTATTTGACAATATATAATTCCTTTTGTGAAAATGAGTGATTCAAAAAGTCCCCATAAATTGTAAAAAATATAATAAATGTGGAATTGATGGGATAAATTCATCATCACCAAGAATCATGTTACTCCCTTCGAGAGAGTCAAGGAAGGGACTAAAAAAGATGCATTATATTGAATCCATTTGCCAAATACTTCCAGGACTCACATGACATGCACTTAGAAAAGAGTTAAACAAATTAGTTGGTGTGGCCTATAAATCCCCAGCCTAAGAATGAAAAATGACTACCATCACAACCACAAGAGTTAAATCACTATGATCACAACTCTTAGTAGATGGATGAGCTCTCAAAAACTCACACCAGCACATGATAATTTTTCTCTGAGTGGAATATATCAGGACTAGAAGAACATCCCATTAGTTAAGATATTAGAAAACATCTGGGAAAATCTTACATTATGAATAAGAATGTCACATGATCACCCATAGATCATGTGAAAGACTTATAGTAGGACATGTGATGTATATCTCGCACACCTTCTATTTCACAATTGACATAATACAAAATAACAATAAAAAATTCTAAGGTATTATCAATATAGAGGCTAGATAAAAGTGGAAAAAGACATGAGACATAAGAAAAGAATAAATATGATGTTCCTTTTGAGCATTTTTTGAATTACCTGGGTCATGTAATAAAACTAGGACATGTCTTCGAAATCATGTGACACTCTAATGACATACCATTTGGATCATGTCAATTCCTTTGTACAAGTTAAAGCATGTCACATGACATCCCTCATATTTTCCATCTTGATATCACAAATCCCAATAGGATAGCCACCCTATCCTTATAGTCCTATTCATAAATGTATCTTGACCAATATAGAAGCACTATTTCTTTCTAGCTAAGTCTTATGGTAGAACCCGGGCATGTCAATTGTATATCATGACACCCTCTGGGCACACCAGCTATGTCTCATAATGCCCACCAGACATAACATCCAAGACATAAAACACTCTTCAAGACAAGTTACATTGACTCTTGTGAATACCTTCATATATGTCATTAATATTCTCTAATTAAATCTTGACAGGTATGGTGGTTCATGTGACACACTTAGGATAAGACAACGAGGACATGAAATGTTTTATAGGATCAACAAGATAGGTTTTGTAACATCATCTGGGAAATCTAGGTAGGATCATCTGACAACCCTCAAACATGTCATCATGATTATGCAAAGTCATCCAAGATAGTCAACTTAAGAATAAAATTTTCATTGAACAAGTCCGGAAGGAACTTTCTAACATGATGAGAATGAAATTATGTTATGTTAAGAAGATAATCGGAACAAGTGAGGCATGAAAACATGCCTAATCAATAGGGAATCCAAGAATTGGATAACCTTGGAAAACCTTGGGGTATAAGCCTCAATGAATAGGGAAACCTCATAGCGTATTTCCCAACCAATGGAATAATATCATATGTACTAATTATAAGGGAAATGTCAATGTTTAAGCCTCGACCAAGGGAACTATGAAGACTCTGATTCCTGCCATAACTAGGACATATAGGACACGTCCCTGAGGTTTTTGGTCCATAATAATATTCCAAGGGATTTCAAAACACATTATCTATATACCTAAAAGAAATGTAATTAATTATTTACCATTATTTATTTCTCAAAATGATAATGTCCCATGTGGGATAAAATAATTTCATTAATCATGACATCTTCACAATAAACCCCTAAAAAGACTAGAGCATTGTCAGTGTCAAAGCCCAGATTAATTGAACTATGAGGAATCTAATTCCACCGATAATTTGGATACATAGGATTCCTTCCAAAGGCCCAATCCCAAAAAAAATTGGAATCCACTTAAGTGTGGATCCCATTATGATTATGATGTTTCATCTATCAGGACCCCATCCCTCCCCTGGGCATATCGCACTACCTCCTCCCTCACCAGAATGATAAATTAACTAAACTTTGATAACACTGATTCTTTCCATAATTAAGATATGTATAATTTTTTCCTATCACCCATCCTATATAACGAACATCCCACGATAAGTACCAACACATTATCCTAGCATATATATATAGTGAGGTTGACTATTTGATATCCATTGTTTCCCACACTATGAATAGATCACATTGTCTTAGAGAGTTGTAATATTTATATCATTCACATTATAATTTTTGATAATCCTGGGAAATGATGCTATGTAAACCCCGATGGGTGGAATGATATAAAACTACCCTATACAAAGACATCTACCTTGGGGTTAGTCCCAAGGGTGTGACTGAACTATAAAAACTATCATTCATTCCATAACTAGGATACATCAGACACATTTTAATGGATACAGCTGAAATAGGAACCCACTTTGGTGTATGTTTTCTTTTGTCTCTAACATATCAATGACAAGGATTTTATCATTACTGTGGGATGATTATTCTATCCCACCTGTTAGTGGACAGAGAAATAAAATAAACTATAATGACACTGATTCCCACCATAATCAGGATACGTCAAACGTCAACCCATGACTCAAGCTTGAATATCCGGTGCCCTAAAGAACCTATATATGTACTTTCTGAATGATTCTAAAAATAATATGGTTAAATAACTATGTGGTTTTTGATTTTATTAATAACCAGGATACATAGGAGACCTCATAATGGCTCAATCCCCACTTCAAAATATTAACTACCTCCTAATGTTGAATCAAATTTTAAAGCTCTGAGTTATATGGATTCAATACATAAGCAGTAGTTCATAACCCAGAAATGGATGAATAACATCATAGATATATATGTGGATTCACATATGGGATTCCCAACATTTTTACAAAGGGAGACTTAACCCATAATCATTTTTCTATGCTAAATAGCCCTATATCGGGATTTGGATGTGATTCATGTACATATCTTAAATATAAATGAAATTCTCGGAGTAGGAAAAAATTCCCCCAATAGGGTGTGGTGAGCCCTACATCCCATATTTTAGACAAATGGGAGTCCCTAAGAGTTATTAGGTCTGAAAACAGAATTGACCATATGTTGTTAGAATGTAGGATTATAACCAATTATGGATTAGGTATCCTTTGGGATTTTCATTAATAATGAAAATGGTGAACCGACAGTAATAATTACGCCAGAAATGAACCTCTCACCACAATCACCCATTATGTCTAACCAATAGAATCTAGAGGGTGTCTCATTTCCATCCAAACTAGAATTTTTTTTGAAAATATTATTCATGAAATATTTTTATCGAACCATTCATACAAAAATAGAGAGTTAATTACTAATGTAAAAAAATGGGGATTAGTCCATTGGTACTTATATAGTAGACTTCACAAGACTCTAAACGTATTCATTCATTTATATAATTAACTCAAAAATAATGATCAATCATTTTTTGTGGTCTAAAACCAAGTCATCAAAAAATATAATGCATAAGATCTTTTTTTCCAATAAATAAATTATTCGATGTGATGTTAAGGTGGAAATATAAACTTTAAACTCTCATTATTCTTATGTATATTTTTATAAGACAATAAAAATAGAATTTCACAGTAATGCTAATGGTAAATGACATGGTGGAAGGAAAATTAAACTACCAAAATGAAAAAATTGTGGAATAATGAAATAGGGAAATTGCTTTAAAGGGTCTAAAATATATGTTATATATTGTAGAGTAGGCCATCATGAGTAGAGTTGGAAAAGAAATGTGAATATTCCAATTTTCATAATAGAGGATAGTATGTTCCCAAAAAATGCTCCTCCAAACATTAATTCTTAAAATGAATGGTTGTTATTAGTAATTCAAACTAATTCCCTAACCCCAAGATTTATAATGAAAATAAACATCGTCAACCTTATGAACCAAACAACAAGGAAAATCCAGTTAAATCACAACTGTTGAGGTGAAATATGATAATAAAGTGGTTAAAGGTGCACTTATTCTATATTTGAGATCTATAAATATCTTATTTTAATTTTTTTATTCACATCAATTTGTATCATGAATTTTTGTTAATAATGTTGATTCATCCCCTCAAATATTTGTTATTGAATTATTGATGAAAACATCTGGTAGTGCAATGATTGAATCCATGTTATATTTCTCTTTTCCTATCATGGTTTGTTGGATGATAGTTCCTATAGATCTAGTGTCTCTTCCCTTGGTTTAATTTTATGAGATGTTGACTATGGATTAGATCCCCCTTTATAGATATCATATCAACTTTTGGGAAATTAAATCTCATTTGATATCCCAAATCAACCCACTATCATATATTACTGCAAGGATTATTATAAACTCCCATTGGTAAAACAATTCCTTATTACATGACTTGATACCTAATAACAATTCGTAATTCTCTCAAATGACTGTGGAAGAACAAAAATTTGTAGAAATCCAAATTGTATGAGAGTATAAAACATATTTCTAGAAGAAAATCCTTATCATTGACTAGAACATGAAAGAGTTTTTCATTACAATTCAGACCAGGTTTTATTCTTATATCAAGGATCCCTTATATAATGGATTCCATTAAATTTTAAGAATAAAAGAAGCAACTTAGGGGGAATATCTATAGTGGTTTTATATTCTAAATTGATTTACCATAGATAGCACAAATTCTCATTTTTAAAATGAATGATAGACTAATGAAATTTTTTATTGATTATCATGAACTTCACAAAATTATGATCAATAAAAAGTATCCATTTCCATGTATTTATAATAAATTTGATCATATTAAAGGGGATAAATAATTATTTATGGTGGATTATCGATGTAAACTAAATAAATTAACGGTAAAGAGATAAGATAAACCCAAGAAAACATTTTATTCAAGATATGAACACCATGAATTCATAGTGACACATTTTATACTTACTAATTCCCTAGTTGGATTCATAGATATGAGGAATAGAGTTTTCAAATTATATCTCTTGAAATAATTTATAGACATTATTGATTATATAATCATCTATTTTAAGAGAAACACTCAAAAAGAGAGAATTTGAGATGTTTTATAATGTCCTTTTAAAGGGTAAATTGTATGTCCTATTTTTCAAATATAATATTTTGATACAACAATTATCCTTCATGGATCAAGTACTCACAAGTGAGGGTATATATGTGGAACATAAAAAAATATGGGATATTGAAAGTGATCTATATATCTATTTAGTTAGACTTGTAACATCCCATTATTTTATTATATAGTTTCAGTTAAATATATATTTGATTAAATAACTTCCTTAATAAAAAACACCAAACCCAAATGAACCATGATTCATTTGGTTAAGAAAAAATATTAAGTGATAAATTTGACCATTATAATGATGTCATTAAATTTGACGGTATAATTAGAAGTAACTAAATTTTGAAATATATGATGAAAGAGAAAAATAAAAAATTTACTACTAGTTTATTAATAACATTAATTTAGTATAGCTAAATAACTTAGAAATCATTTTATAATAAAAATATATTTTTTTAATGCATTTTTGTGCTTTATGAAATTATCTATAAGAAAATAAATATATCATTGTTAATTGGTGATAAATTTTTTTAATATTAATTCTATGTTAAAACTAATATAATTAGTAATTTATAGTAAATAAGAATATAAAGAGCTTATATAAAAAAAATTATTTTTCTATAAAACCATTTTTCATTATTTATCAAGATTCCATTTGAATGGTAAATTATTAAATTTTATAACTATTTTAAAAACTGAAAATAATTTTCATAATAATCTTGAAAACATTATATTATGATGAATTGTCGATATTTTTCTTTGAAAATTGAATTTATAGTGAATAGTAAAAAATATTGTTTTTAGAAATAATGTAACTTTTATAGAATCACTATGATATAAAAATTTATAAAAACTCATTATTGAAAAAAAAATTGTATTTAATAAGTAATATTTTACATTTATAAAGAGTTATTTTAATTTTTAAGCCTATTTTTTACATTTCAAAACCAATTTTTAAATTTATCTCAAACAATTTTATGGGTTTTCAGTTATTTATTTTTCAATTACTTTTTATCACATTAAAAAATTAAATATTATAAATAACTTTTCATATTTTTATTTACCATATAAAAAAATAGTTTATTGTCATTTTTAGTCATAAAAATAAGTAATGTCGTTAAAAGGGTTTACTACGGTGAAAGAAAATTTTGGTAAAAACGTCAATTACAGGGAAAATGATTAAAAAATCCAAATCATATTCCATAATTGGGTGTTATCTAGGAGGCTTCAAAATTACACATCCCATATCAATTATTTTCTGTTTTTTTCAACTTTTCTTTGAATGTTCCCTACCGTTAAAAAAAATTATGAGTATTTACAAAAGAGACATCGCTTTTACTTATAAAAGGATCCCTTCACTACCTAAATTATCCACACACAAAAATCTATTCAGATAAACCATATTTTGGATAATCTATCCCAAATATTCTATCCCATGTTTGATATGTGTTAGT
Organism: Viscum album; assembly: GCA_963277665.1. NCBI lineage: Eukaryota > Viridiplantae > Streptophyta > Magnoliopsida > Santalales > Viscaceae > Viscum > Viscum album. The sequence goes on along the minus strand of OY728156.1, from coordinate 1,421,375,397 downwards.
ATCACCAAATAAATTATAATAAGGAGCGTAGAGTTTTCTCAAGGAGTAAGGTAAAAACGTCTAATCACTATATTGTCATTTCTATTACTTTAATTATTATTCTACCTCCTCCAAATATATTCCACCCATACTAACATTATCACATATGTTTCATTAAAAAATTGAAACATTGTTATGTTTATTTGATAACCATTTTATACCATCCTAATATTCATTAAAAAATATGTATGTTTCTCATTCTAGGTGGAGACTTCTGCCTGTATGAGCGATGTATTTATTTTCTCATCAAACTCTTACATGGATGGTTATAAAATATATTTTATGAATATATATGATAATGAGGATCAATATATGTCATTAAAATTTTAATTAAAATGTAACACAAATATTAATGACTATTATAAATTAATACATTGATATTAGTAAATTACCTGAAACAAGCTTGTTATAGATCTGGTTTTTATAAACAATATGAATAGTCTCAATCAAATGAAAATTGGAATAAATAAATCATTGAAATAATTATTTCAACACCATTTATATTTTGATAAGGTTTAATATGCAATCAAATAATGGTTTATGACATCTCCATTACCAAACATTTATGAAATAATCTATATTACTAATATGTGGGGATGAAATCAAACATTATTTTTCCTCTGAGTCTATAATGATTGATTATAAATGAATATTGAAAAGTTAATATATAATAAAATTTTTAAGAAATAAATTATTAATATGGTTATTTTTATTATAAATTACATTATAGAAATTTCATGGATGTTGGGAGTAAAAGGTATGGGATTTTGTTAACTTAAATTTCATTCATTATGTTTTGATCATTTTTCTAATTTTTTTATAAAAGGTGGGTAATTTATACATCATAATTTAATTATATTTATGTGTAAATTTTTTTTATGGGGAATTAAAATATTTATCCAAAAACCATTTCAAATAATTCATACTTCAAAAATATAATATATGTAATAATTTTTTACAAACCTCAACCTATTTTCCTTGAGTTATAATGATTTTTATGAACTTCATTCTTCCATGTTGGATTAATTATATCATATAATTATGTAAAATATTATTTCTATCATATTTTAGGTATATTTACATGTATTTATCATATAAAAATTTTCTATGTGTTTCTCATTTAAATATTATGATATTCGTAAGGGTTTTAATATTAAATTCCTATATTTGGGGTATATTTAGTATTATTATCCCATTTTAATTTATATAGTGTATATAATTAATTTTTGATATATTTTACTACAAATATATTTTTACTCTTGGTACTTATAGTTATGTTTCAATCATTCTCATTCTAAGGGATTTTAACCAATTGTTATCAAAGTTATAAGGGATTTTTTAAATTAAGTGTTATTTCATTGATTTAAAATGCTTATTATTTAGCATGTTTATATTATTTTTTATTTTTCTATCCTAATATTTTAAAGTATTAAAAATTCTATATCTTCAGTTGGAAAATGAAAATTTTAATTCCACCTTTCTTCCCTGATGAATATATTTCTCATAAAAGTATAAAGTTGTTAGGAATAATCTATATCCAATCCAATTAGTGATTTCCATTCCATGTCTACGTTTTTATTTATAAAAATGTTTTCCATTTTTATTATGAAATAAAAATATGTATTATATCGTTTTTTCCTCAAATTACTAATTAAATAAATTAAAAATAAATTATTATTACCATTTTAACGATATGAGTTTAAATAAATATATTTAAAATTATTAAAAAATTATTTTCTTCATTATCAAATATTTTAACTTCTACTCAAAATTTGGTGACATAACCAATAGCTCCATTCAAGGATACATTATAGATATTTAACTTTCTAAAAAATGGTTTAAAAATTCGTTTCTTCATATTCTTGGATATTAAATTTTAACGTGACTTGTGACTTCATTATCAATTAACATTGACATTATTTACGATAGTGTTATAGGAATATCTTGTTAAAATTTTCTATACTGACACATTTTACCACATCCATAATTAATTTTCATTATGAAAATTCCCCCAATATTTCAGATTTTTCCATATATATATTTATATTCTTATTATTCAAAAATAAATTTCTCAAAAGATAGAAAAAATATTGAGTAATTATTTTTTTCTCTAGGTAATGTTTATTGTTCCTATAAAATTTATTTTCATTTATTTATTCATCCATTAATATTTATTATTATAAAATTTAAAATATTAAATAAATAAATCATTGAATTTATTTCACAAGATGGATTATGATTATTCCATGTAAATACTTTCAAGGGACCCATTTTTTTATGGTTTAATCAAGCTATGGTAAATTATGAATGTATCCTAGATATTATGGTGCCAATATGTGTGGTTTATAATTATTTTAGTGGTGTAACTATCATATATCTCCAATTTATTGGGATAATATTAATATTTTTTTATATGTTTCTGAGAATGGGCATTGAACCCAATCCACTATAAAATTATGTAACATATGAAATGATTTTTATGGAAGAAAGACTTTACCATAGGAAATGTTTTTTATATAATTATGTATTAACTAAATTTTATAATTACTATTATTCTACTGTATATTTTTCATTACTCATGATTCAAATTATGTTTTCACACTGGTATTACTCATGTATTTTGTTATTCATAAATCCTTATGCCATGAATAATGTTTTATGATATATTGTTTATAGGGCATGACGGTCTCATATTATTAAATTCACCTTGATTATATTATCATAACCATATTATTATGTTATTATCACTTATTATATTAGTTTAATTCATATTATATTTACCATTACTAAGAAACTGATCTCACCCTTTCTTATGTTTATATTACATAACTTAGAAATGATAGTATTATGTTCAGTATCCAAAATATGGTATCATGTAAGCAAAATAATTTTACGATATGATGAAAATGCTGAAAATAAGTAGTTTGTGTATCTATTCTTAAAATACATGAATAAATTAGGTTTTAGGGTTTGATTCATATTGATATAAGATGAATATTCATGTTAAATGATATAATAAGTATATATTATTAACTTGGGTCACCTCAAGATTTATACTATATGAACATTATGGGAAATTTATCACAATTTTCAAATATGATAACCATGAAAATATAGAATGGAGTTAACATTATCTGGATAGAATAATATATAGAAAAAATTAAGGAACTAAAGAATTGGTAAGTTGTTACACCATTACTCACATTACACTATATTGGAGATGGATTTTTTCATATACAACGATGCTTCATGGAAGGGATTAGGATGTATAGTTTTGATAAATGACTTGCTAATATATTATTTATCATGTTAATTAATGGTTAATGAGAAAAGTTTCCCAATTCATGATATAGAGATGGTTATAATAATCTTTTTATTAACTATTTGGTGGAATTAACTCTTTATTGAATAGTTCTAGAATATATATTTACATAGAAGGAGGTGAATATGGGAAGTAGGTGATCAGAGACCATAATTCATCAACATGTTCCAACTCAAGGAAGATAGAAAAGGTAGAGAAAAAACTAAGTGGAAATAATCATGCCACTATATCATTTATGGGGATTTAACATGTCCTAAACATTATGGATATTAAAAGGATGGATATGGAAATATTAAAGGAATGAATGAAATTCAACCATTACCAATTGACCATTATACCATATATATATATAATGTTAAATGAATCCTAAAAATATGGTAGATATCTAGAAAAAATTATAAGATTTTTTTAGAGAAAATCATTAAAAAAGGAAGAATAACAAAAATCAAGAAATGGATATATATTCCTTCAAAATTATAATTGAATAATGAGTTATTAGATAATGCACAAAGATCATCCTTCTATTTTCATATAAGAATCATAAAGTTGTAGAATTATTTCAAGAAGCATTTTTAGTGGAAAAAATAAATAATGATAATGTAAAATTTAAATCCTAATTATTAGTATTCCAACTAGTAATGTATGGATACCAGAAATCTAAGGGGATGCTACAACCATTACCTATACCAGTATAGAAATAGAAGAATGTCCCCATGTATTTTTTCACAAATATTACTAAGACATATTAAGGTTATAATTCCATCTCATTAGTGGTGGATAGTTTATCAATTTCTATAAAATTACTGAAATTATAAAGTATTTATCACTTGAAAATATTTGTATGTTATATATCAAAAAGTTGTAATGAAGAATATAGTACCACTTTTAATATATATTATCAAGATCATTTTTTCACATAAAAATTAAATATAAGTATCCAATAATGTTTCAATATATATTTGGAAATCAAAATGACCTACCAACCACAAATTTATGGATAATATAATAGTTCCACTCAAATAATGGATTATATGATACGGGCCTACTCAAATGTATTCAACAGATATTGGGTTAATCATTTTCCCCTAGATGAGTTCTTATATAATAAAAGATTCCACTCTAACATATAAATGGAACTATACGAGGATCTATATGGGATGATTTGTAGAACAAAAACATGTTAATATGATGTTGGAGAAAGGAATATTTTGATGCATAATCATATCCATGAAATGATATACGAGGTTTAAACTATTCAACCACATTTGAGAGTATCATAAATTCAATAAATGATCTTTGCTGATAATCATTGATGGGATCTAAAATTTCAACATGGTGAGATGGTATTTATTTAAATATATCTATGGAATAGGATAATGATATTTCAAAAGAAAAGTGATCTTTTTCATAGATATATCATACCCTTTGAGATTCATGATCATATAGTGACTATGGTTTATCTAGTAGTACTCCCATGAAATCTCTATCATGTGAATGATGTGTTCCATGTACCACATTTGAGTATGTAAATAAAATCTCCATCAAATTTACTGAACTTGTTAGATGAAAAATTGGAACATGATCTCTATTTTATAGAGAAAACCATGGATATTTAAGATCAAAGAGATAATTTACTACAAAACGAGACAACACACCTTGTCAAAGTCTTGTGTTGAGATCACAAGTTTGAGGAAGCTACTTGGTATTCTGAATATATAATTAGACAAAAGAATCATCGCTTATTTTTATCAATGTAATAAAATTATTAAGGAAAAATACTTTTTGAGTGGGGGAGAATATACCAACCCATTATTTTGTTATACATTTCCTTTTAAATTTTTTTGGATCCATAGTTTGTTACACATGGTACACTAAACTAAAATAAATTTTGATAAATTAATGAGATAAAATAATTAAAAGTTTCTGTTATAACATATCCATTGAATTTATGAATATTAATAGAAGTAAATAAATTTCGAAACTATAATAAATAAAGAATAAATGAAATTATTTCATTGGAGTATTCTTTATAAGGTTCACTTAAACAAGCATGGAAACGTGGTACTACTAGTAGGGTTTTCCCAATACCTATCCCAATATGATCTTCAAAAAGTAATGATTCAGAAAAATCCTCTACATGAGAACTTCAATAAAATAGAAACCACTACAATAACCATTCTTGTTTATCCACAACCAATTATGACCAAGAATTCATATCATACCCTTGGATCAAAAAATATTTCATGACAGGTATTGTGTGTAGAAAATAGGATAGTATAAATATATAATTATTAATTAATTTTATATATATTCTCACTATTTTATTTGTAATTTTTAAAATATAATTTTATGAATAAATTAATCATATTTTTTTAATAAAAAATTTTGATTAATGTTTAATAAATAAATAATAAATTTTAAAAATTAAAAATTGAATAATTTAATGTTACATGGCCAATTTTTTATTAAATGTATTCTTCTATATAACTTTTTTTTATTTTTACTAAACTAAATTGATTAATAATTAATAATTAATTAAATTAAATTTATAGAAGGTATATAAATAAACTAATTAAAATTCATGAAAATATTCTCAATTGGTAAGGAATAATAATAACTTCATTTTATTTTTAAAAATAAACTTTTCAAAAAAAATTCCATGCCATTTGTTTTTATATTAAAATAGTTATTTTCATTATTGTAAATTGAATCAAATAAATTGTATTTCATATTTTGAAAAAACAAGTACAAATTAATTAACAAGGTTAATTTATATTTATTCATAATAATAAGTTTTCAATGATAAATTTAGTCACCATAGTAAAGGTTAATATAAGAAAAAGGTGTTACATCAATGGATGAAGACCTAAACTATCATTAAAAATTATTTTTAAACGCATCTATGAGGGTTTTATCATCCTAACATCATAATATCCTTGTTATATTTCAATGTAGGATCCACCTTCCTTGAAAATGTCTTTTCTTTTTATATTGACTAATAATTATTTACAAAAATACCACTCCTCTCACTTATTAAAGGACCCCAACAAAACACATTAAAATGGAAAACCTAACATTATAATTACCCCATATAATCTGCCATATTTGTTCCCTAATAATCCTATCCCAGTTTTGATAGCTTTTGGTACCAATAGATTTTCAAAAAAAATTCAAAACGAATAAGGTTTCCAAGAGGATATTGGACTTATTCATTGTAAGTGATAAATTATTATAATTTTTTCATTTTAATTATTCATAAAAAAATAATAAATTATAATTTATATCTTTATTTAAATTTAAATAATATCATTATTCTTCTTAAATGATGATTTTATAATAAAAACACTTTATAATCTACACAACAAATGATTATAACATGTTTTTTTGGGTTAAATTAACCGCATATATGAATCATTCTATATGTTTTTATTATGGATGGTTATGGAATGTTTATTAAATGTATGAAATGATACATGTAAATAAATATTTTTAATTTTAATTTTTTTAATGTTATTGTTTCCGTTTAATTTAATATTGATTTACAACCTTTGATTAATAAAAAAATTATTGATACAAGATCATTATGGATTTCATCTTGGGGAACCATTCCTTATACTCCAATTGAATGAGAATAGAACATAATAAATAATTTTATAACATATATACTATATTATTAACAATTGTAAATTTTATTAGGTCATGAAAAAGTAATAATAATTGAAACAATTATACAGAAACAGACAACGAATAGTTAAGGCAACTAACACAACCGATCATTACTAAATAAAAATAAATACTAACTACTACATAAATGTATATAGTACACTAATATAATGGGTAATAAATGTGAATTGGGTTATGAAATATATGTTTAAGGGGTCTTTTATTATTATATATGATTTTATAAAACATCCAACCAAGTTAGATTCCAAAGAAAGAAGTTTTGTATTGTAAATTTATTTTCTTAATGTTATAATATTTATTCTTATGATATATTCATAAATTATAGATTTATTTAATCATATAACTATAATATATTATATTTAGTCCTTATTATCTCGCTAATTTACATTCTCATAATAATTATCCTACTTTTATGGATTTATTTCCCTATAAAAATATGATTTCTTTAAGAACAATCCTCATCTATTCTAATGGATTTTTGACCCAATAACCAAATTAATTAAATTAAAAAATAAATTTTTCTATTTTTATGTGACAAGAAAACTATTAAATTATGTGTTTCTAATAATTATCTTTATTAATTCTCAAAATGATATTTTCAATACATTATTTCTTGTGGGGTTTTCTTTAAAACTACATTAATGTAAATAATAGTGCTTAATTTCTTACTCATACAATTTTATCTTCAACTACACATTTATTTACATAAATTTATTTATCGTAGATGTTAATTTATAGTGTATTTTTTAAAATTTATGTATTGAAAATTATTACATAAACATTCTATAGAACTACTATTCAAAGTGACTTGTAACATATTTTATTTTAATATATAAAAATCAGAGTTTTATTAAATATATTTTTATGATTTATTATTAATTTTGATATATATCCCAAAAATATATATTTATAATATGAAATTTTTAAGAATAATTATCAATGTTATTTTATGACATAATTCCTTAAATAATTTATTTTTTGTATCAACTAATCAATCACTTCATATCATTTTATAGTATGCCATTTCAAAATGTTATGAAACCCAATTTCATTCCCTTGTATTTTTATTATGATATATATGATTGTTTTCATGTGGTAGATATAAAAATATTTTCTCATTATGTGATGGTTTGGGTCCTATATATCCATCCAATCCAACTGTTAAATATTTATAACTCTTTAGATAATCATGTATTGTGAGTCATTATACTCAATCCACTGTGGAGTGCATGTAGTTATTCCAAATCATCAATTTAATAGGGAACATGAACTGATGCCTAATATAATATGTTTATGATGGTATTGTTAGTTAACATTGACTTATTCTATGATTTACTAGGTTTATGAGTATTCCACATTTGTATGTTTTGAATATTGTCTATTTTATGTTGCATGGCTCATGATTATTTTCATATATATCCATATTATTATGGCATGTTATATATATGATGAATTGAATTTATATGTTCCTATATAATTCCTTAGGGATAAATTATATGGTTTCATTATCCTTTTAATATTATATTTATCCCATTCTCTTGTTTTCTCGTATTATTATAATCTAAACCTTTTTGACTCTTAGATATGTTTTCACTTATTTTCAATTTGATATCACAACTTATTTTCTTCCAATTAACATAGAAATCATTTGTGGAACTATATGTAAAAGGATTTCATTTGTATATATGTTTGTGGGATGTGTTTAAGAAATAATGTGTGCAAATATATTTATTTCATTCATCTAAAAACACATTAAAACATTGTATTTTGAGATTGTGTGACTATTTATGAGATGTAATTTTTAATTATATAAAAAACATAAAATATATGTATGTTTAGCATGGGGTTTATCATAAAAAATATAATAAATGAAAGTATGAGAAGATAATATGTAAATAAATAAACAACCTTGTTACATAATAAGTAAAAATATTCAACTTATTTTGAAACCATATTTTGTTTAGAAGTATTTAAGGATACTTATTATGAATAAGGGCCTATAAATATATGATATAATTGTTAGAGATATATTTTTTTCATTTATTGTTAATTAATACTAACTAGAGGTTTTTTATCAAAGGGGTGTATGAGGGGATCATTTATAGGATAGTATGAGTGGAATATTTTTCAATACACATTCAATAATGTGTATGGAATGTAATTTTAAAAGTAAAGTTACTCAAAAAGGGAAAAGTAAAAGCATACATCATTTATTTCCTCATACAATAAATTTTTTGATATGTTTTGTGGATATTTTTTCACTTTAAACCATAGTTTGATCTCTTACCTCAAATTACCCATTATCGCTGTAACCCAATTTTTTCTTCTGAAGCTTATTATTTTTCAAAAATGGAAAAAACCATATTCCAAAATTCTAACTTGATGATTCTATATCATAAATCCATTTTTATAAAATTCCATTATTAAATATGATAAAAATTAATTTCAACATAAAATTTTATAGTACATAAATTTTTTTGAAATACATATTTTCAAGTAGTTAATGGATTTATTATAATTTTATATTATTTTATAACAATTCTATAATTTTTTTTAATTTTTCAAACAAATTTAAAATTTTATTTTTCATGTGTGAAATATTACATGGACATAATGTTAATCTAGAGAGGTTGATAATAGAATCTTATGACTTTAAAACCAAAACACACAAACAAAAGAAAATCAAAAACACCCCTCACACAAAATTCACAGACATAACCAACCAAAGAGAAACCAAAAAATTATAGTTAATGTGAATAAAACTTCTTTCAAATTTCCAATCTATTGAAATTTTAATGGAAGGGAGTATAAACGAGCTAAATAATCATTTTGATCAACATATAAAGAGATAAAAACATGCCCATTTCACCAAAAAACTATATAATGGAGAACAATGATCCAAATATTGAAATTGTGAAATCTTCATTAAAATATACCTCATCTCATTCCATAAATAATGAATTACCATACATATTCATGGATTCAAAAAATATAGGAAATGTTTCATAATCCTTTTATATTACAAAGAGAAAAGTAAAGGAAATGTTCATTTGAATAGTTTAATAAAACCCCATCTCATTGTAAAATTTTTGATAGGGGAGAAATATTATAGATTAGATAATGTGGATATGATTTTTTGTGTGATATTTTTCAAAAAATAAATCATATTCAATTTCATATTAAAAAAACCTTATCATGTGATGTTACAGTTTTATAGAAGTTTTGAGGACAATTAATAAGTCTAGAGAAGTTCTACTTCTACAGGATCAATCCCAAAACAATTAAATGATTTCATGTGACTATACTTGTCAATTGAGAATAAATATAAAATAAATAATTTTAAAAATCATATTTTATAATAGTAAAATGTTTCCATAGGAGTGTAAATCATTCCACAGCCTAAGGGTTCATTCTATGATTGATGATTTAATATGATAATTTTTTTGATCCATCATGACATGGGATTCACACCCCAAGAGAGTCCATGATTTTATTTAGCATCTCATATTTTATTATAAAATATTCATAAAAATTTAGTCAAACCATTTCAATATTTTCTTTATTTTCAATAGAGAACATATTTTTATTGAGAATGTTTTATTTAATTTTCATTTTTACGAATCACATTGGTCTATTCTTTTGATAATTTTATAAGTGGACCATAATAATCTTACTTATTTTAATACAATTTTCCTTGGTGTAGTAGTAAAGTTGCTTGTACACTATTTATGATCCATTATCAGACTTTATTATTGAATATTGAGATCTTATTTGGTGGAATATGTAATTTGTTATACATGAGATCATTAGAATCAATATGAATTATGTATTAAGAATCATTATCAATATAATTAAGGTGGAATACTCTATGACTAAAGTTATGGTTATAAACTCAATATAGTAACTCACAATGCTTGATTATAAGGCTACTTATGGTAAAATTATATATTACAAAGTCTGCATCCTAGTATTTTTGGAACCCCCTCTCATAAGATTGATTAAAATCAATAATGAAAACTCATGGCCTACAGACTGTGAAGGGATTTTTATAAATTCTAAATGATTATATATCTTTTGATTCTTCAAAAAATGGGAGTATTATATTACCAATCAATAAATTATAGAGGGAGTGGTCTTGGAAACACAAATAAAAAGGTACAATAACTGGAATAGGTTATGTACTAATACTATTCTTATTTTGTTATTGTTATCATCAAGACTAGATATACATCACCCTCAAAGAGATTCATTGTGGATTTAGAGGATTACATGGAATAATATATGAACATTATCTTTAAATTGTCTAATATTTATAAAAATAGTAATAATATTATTGATTTGTTATCCAATATACCAGTCAGGTCAGGGATCTATAATGAGTAATATTTATCTCTGGATATAATACCCATATTTTTTTCTTGTACATTTGTATAACTCCATATCGTATCTTTTTGCAAAAAATTGTGGGCCTTTGATTTTTTATCTGGGGAATCCTATTATTGTTATTACTATTTATGATAAGAATAAGTTGTTTCTCGAAGACACATTAATGTCTCACTACTCCACAACCATTCTATATTAATGTTTCATGATAGTAATTTGAAATAACATAAGAATAAAAGGAAAATTTGAATATTGATTATGTAATTAACAAGGATATCACATCATGATTAGACCCATGTTGGAGTAGAAATCAATCTAAAAAAGTGTATCATTTAATGAAACACATCACAGTTGGTAGTCTATGAAAATTTAGTTCTAAAATGGGGGTATCCAGTATAATATTTCATTCTAAAATGGGGGTATCCAAGCCATAATAGAAGTATCTATTTTCAATCTATTTTATAAAAACAATATTATATCACTTTAATGGATTTGTCACTCCATGATTGATGAATAATCCCGAACATGGGTAATTATGATGTGGTTTTGTTAATGATTCAAGGTCTAATTAATCAAGAATCATTATAGCCTTAAAATATATTCAAAAAGGTATATATATAATTGATATATCCAAGGGACTTAAAATAATAATAAATGGATGAAGTGAATCTTTTTTAAAAAAAAATTGTGATATTATAGTATTTGAAGAAAAACATATTGATTAAGAGTCTGTGTAACAATTTTTTTAAATTAATTATGATGAAGAAGATAGAGAAGAATACTATGATGTGGAAGAATAGAAAGAATATGAAATTTAATAAGATGAAGAATAATAATAACTTGATGAAATTTCAATCTTGGTTAATACTTTCTTATTTATGAAATTTAGATTTTTTTGTAATCACATTACCCAAGTTAGGGGAAACATTTTTTACATTTGATCAAGGATAATACATTCTCATTTGTAATCAACATAGTGATTATACTGGATTGTGTGTTATATGGTTTTACTTGATCAAGACAAGGTAGAATATTTTTCTTTGGAGTAGTGAAACTTGAATAAATTTTTTTTCCTTCTCTATTTATGCCATGAATTACTTTTTCCACACCACAATATATTTATTCACTTTAATAGGCATTGAAGGTTGTTTCTTAAGTAGAAACATAAATGGATGTGAATTCTATTATTCAATCCTGCATGTATGAATTATCACTTTTTAAGAAATAATTTTCTAGTTGTATCATAGATTTATAGGTTTCCTTTGATGGAGATCAACTATTATAATTTTGGTGAGAAAATAGTTCCTTTATATATGATGTTTTGGGATTCTAATTTCTATTGTGAACAGGGAAATTTTTTTGTTAGTGAATAAAAAATGTGTTCCAAATTTTTATCGAGAAATAATGTTACATTTGGAAATTTTATTTTATTATATTAATTTTTTAATCAATCTAGATTAAATGGAGGTTACTAATATTGGTTTCTTCCCTTATGATAAAGGTGATACAATGATGATAATGGATATAAATAATTTGGATAATTTTTATCATAATCATATTTAAATATTTTTATCTCTTTCATTAAATGAGTTTCTTAAAGGTGAAAGGGTCCAGAGAATGAAGGTAATTTGGGATATATAGGAATACATTTATAAAGGAAATGTTAAAGTGAATCATGCCAAGGTGCATCTTTGGAGACTATATTATAATGATCTCGAGATTAGTGATGATGAACTAGTGCATGACTTATTTGCTTGATTAATTGAAATTGTGAGAATCATTATAGGTTTTTCTAATTAGAGGAAGGTTTATGTGATTATTGAAAGGATACATCACATATTATTAAATAGATTTCAATAAATTATTTTTAATTACTTCCATGGATTTTTAATTTATTATAAAATAGAGAAAGGGTGTGGTTTCAATAAAAAGATAATTTTAGATATGTAAATATCCATTAAATCCAACAAAAGAGAATATCATAAGAGAAATATAATTTATAATAATATGGTTATGAGGATGAAGATGTTATTAAAGTGATATTTTACTATCTAATTTTATTTATTTCTAGAATCATGAGAAGAGTCAAAGGAATGTATCAAGTAAATATACCATAGAAGGGTTTCAATTATATGAATATTATACATTTTTATAGAAACTTTTACCCTATTAAAATATCATGAATAGTGTGATGATGAAGATAAGAATCCAAATATTTCCTCAAGAAATAAATCATCCTAATTTGAAAAGTAAAAAAAAAATATGGTAAAGGTAATAATTTTCTAAAACCAAGAAGAGAAATTTCTTGAAACATTATGGATACAATGATGGTAGTGGGAATAAATATAAAGATGATACGTCACGAAATGTTGGTAAAACACCGATAATTATAAAATTGAATGAATAATAAATAATGAGTGATTAGAGAAGAAATTATATAATTGATGATGAAAATTATAGAGTTAAAGATAAATTGGGATATCAAGAAATATAATTTAATAGGATCCAAATTAGAAAATAAATATAATAATTTTAAGAATGATTTTCAATAATCATGAAATAATTATTCCAAAAAAGATGAAAATGAGTTAAAATTTATTATTCAAAATAAAAACATGAAGAATTTAATTTCTAATAAAAATAAGTGGAATGATTTCAAAAAAGTATAGGGTAATGAAAACAATAAAGAGTTTGATGTTTTTTGAAAAAATTGTTACAATATAACAAAGATATAAAAAAGTTCAAATTTTTAATTTTTAATTCCACTCATGAAATTATAGAATAATTAAATAATAAATTGATTTAAATATTTTATGTAATTATACACGTGAGCGATATTGATATTTTGGAAAAGGAAGATAATTCTTAGAAGTATTCAAATTATAATAATAATAATTTGAAAGAACAGTATATTGTATATGGTTATATATTATTGATAAGTAATAAGGATACAATGAAAACGAATGAATTGGGATTATTCCTTAAGTTTTTTTTATAAAAAAAGGCCAAGGATAATGGTTAAATGTTTAACGAGAAACATGAGTATACATCTGGAAAAATAATTGTATGTAGAGGTAAATATTCAATTTATTTCTAATGTTGGGATTGTGGATGATTTGGGAATAATTAAAGAAGATATTGGATCAATCATCAATATTCTTATGAATCTAGATCATGTGAGAGGTAGGGATTGAGGGGGAGTAAACTCTAAATGAAAATAAATTTCTTGAATTAATATAAAAAATATGTATTAAAGAATGAAAATAAATTCCAATTATCTGAATAAGTTTAATGATGATGTAAATAACTATGTCAATTTAGTAATTATTGTGTCTTTATACTTTATACCAAATTGTGGGAGGTTTTATATACATATAATACATGATAATGGTGCAAGGAAAGAATAAGGAGTTAATGGTTAATGAGTCACTTGATAAATCTATAACATAATGAGCATGTATTTTCAACATTATATGATCATTATATATGATACAAGATTTGATGTTATGAAATTATTTGAAATGTGTACCAAATTATTGGTGAAATTTGGAAATAATGGGTCACTCATGATAAAGGTAGTTATTTTTGCAGTCATGGGAATAGAAATGTTAAAATTGACCAACATTCAATTTGTGAGCAGGTTAAAAAATAATATAATATATATGTCTCATCTATGTTATGTTGGAAAAAAAGTTGATTTTTTTGGAAATGATTGATTCATTTTGAAGTTTCTATAAAAATAAAATTCATAACAATATTTTTTTAGGATGATATTATATTATTTATAATGATGATGAATAATATTTTTCAAATCATATAAAGATGAAAAGGTTGGAGGAGGTGAAAATTCTAATTATACAACATGGATATAGAACTGAATTATAGATAACTTTAAGAACAATATCACATATCTCATTATTATGACATATTGAAAAAATAGTCAAGAATGTGTATTTGGATCATAAATAGTGGATCAATGATATGTATGAGTACTTTTGTAATTGTGGGAATTATGAATCTTGGGAGTTTGTACCCAAAACAAGAAACAAGATTATTTTATGAACATAGTGGTTGTTCAATAAAACTCTAAATTAAAAATAAAAAGTTATGATAAAAAGGTTAAAAATTATGAGAACATGGTATTCACAATTTGAAGGTATTGATTTCGATGACAACATCATACTATTTCCTAGTCATGAATCAATTTTAAATTTTCTTAGTATTGCATCTCAATGGAAATATATGATCTTTTAAATAGATTTAATGATTTTTTCCCTCATCTGAAAATTGGAATTAGATGTTTACATAGGGAAATTTAATAAACTATTTCTAGGAGAAGATGGAGGATATATTTTCAAGTTAAAAAAGAAACTATATATTTTAACTAAATCCTTAATTGAATGTCACTCAAAAGAATAATCATGTTTAAAAGCAGTGAAATTTATGAGGTGAAGAGTGGAAAATGACCTCTACATCAATGATGATAAAAATGTATTTTTAATAATTATTATCTATGTATATTATATTGTATTTATTATAAATAACATTTTTTCTTCTGTATAATTTACATTTATATGAATAAAATGTATGATAATTCCATGCTTGGAGAGATGAGCTGTATCTTAGATTATGAAATTTCTTAATAGAAGGATCATATTTTCCTTCCTCAAGAGATGTATGCCTAATAAAATCCAAATAATTTCACAATGATGGATTTAAATATGGTTTATACCTCAATTTAAATGGGAAGTAAGATATAAAAATATCAATATGGAAATATGTTAGGTATGATAAAAAAATGAAAGAAACATTAGACTGTGGTAGAATAAACTATACCAAAGAAATTAAATATTTGAATAAATTTTATATTTTAACTATTAATTTTTATTATCATGTATAGTAGGTGATAATATATAGTGGAAAAATAAATAAAGAATATAATAAATTTTATATTAGTTTGATCTAAATTGGACCTACATTTTCTCTTAAATTTCTCTACACTTTGATAGATGAGTTATTGACTACGTTGTTTTTTATGGGGAGTCATATCCTAGTAGAAACCAAATTCTTTTGTTGAAGTATTACTAATAAAAAAACCTAAATATTTTATTGGGAGTCAAAAATCATTTTAATTACACTACATTCCATATTTCAAAGTGAAACTTAGGACACACATCTTAGGGATTCTAAATGAATTTCTCGGATACATCTATGGAACATTGAACTATAGTTTGAAATATAATAGTAATGTTTTGATTGATATCTTTAGGTATATTTATGTGTATTATTCTTGAAATATTGATGATAGAAGTTAAACATATGATGGATTTTTCCTTATTTAAGAGTACTATATTAATTTCATATAATGAAATAATGTTCAATGATCTTGAGTACTTACAATGTTGTGTATGGTTTTTTAACTAACATGAAAACCCAATTTATATAGAAAAAGTCTCAATTAGAGGATCTCATATTCTATATGAAATTACCAGTAATCATCAAATGTGATAATTAATGTGTAATATATTTTTTCATAAATCCATTTTATCATTCTTCATCAAAAAACATTTATATTTAATGTTACTTCATTAAGGAGTCAGTTGGACAAGAAAAGTTGAAGCTAGATTTTTGAAAACAAATGAACAAATATTATATGTGTTCACCGAGTCGCTTTTTAAGGATGAATTTTATAATTTTTGGTTGATGATGGGATTTCATCTTCAATCCTTTTATGACTACTATATGGTGAAACCATCCCCCTTATTTTTGTCGTTGTATTCTAATAGTGAAAGTGGGAGTAAAACAACATAAATTCAATTAAAGTTTCTTACCTTAATTTAAAAACAAATTTTTATAAATTTTATAAAATAGGAAATGTATGACTTTAGAATATGAAGTTTGTGTGAGTATAACTTATGAAAATATTTAACATGTATTCTAAATATGTATGTTTCATTTTGTTCCCAAGTTCAAATAATTTTTTTCAAAAAGTAGTACAAGTTAAATTTTAAATTTGATTATACAGTTAGTATAAAATTTTATGTATATGTTAATGTATATAACTTTATTAGAAAACAATATATTATTATTAAATATTCTTATTTCTAACATTATGTTTTCTTAAAAAGTATTAGAATTAATGAATCATGATTTGTTGACAATTCTAGTGAGGATCAAAAGTTATTTAGCTCAATGGTTGATAAAAGATCCAAAAGAGGATATTATTGTTACCAAGAGATGAGTGTAGAAACTATTTTGTATATAAATAATATTCTTCTTTAAATATGATGTTTTTTAAAGGGTATAATAATTGGATATTAGATAAAGTAGATTTGTTTTGTGCTCAAAATTTTTAACACATAAATCTTATTTAAACTCACATAAAATAAATTTTATCTTCTGATGTGATCGCTATTTGGTAGTCTGGAGGTCTTTGGAAGATTTATGGGAATTTAATAATATTTTTAACTAAATAACACTACAATTAACATTTTTCATATCACAATCCAAATTGTGTGAGAATAAATTTGGGATACATAAGATTAAATACTTGTTTCATAAGGTAAAAATATTATGGTAGAATATTATATAATGGTTTAACCTAAGGGATTATTCCATGATTTATGTTTGAATATGAGTATATTTTCACTGATCCTTCATGAAATATAAATCACTTAACAAAAATATCCCATGAATCAGGTTGTTTTTACAAAAAAATTTCTAAATATTAAATGACTGAACTATTTCACATAAAAGTCACTTTGTAATTAACCTAGATGATATTTTTAATAGGAATGAGATGAATAATGTTCCATTCTAAAGTTGTTTACTGCCCTATAACTAGAATCTTAATGCTTGTGTGGGAGTAGTTTCATGATTCATAAAAATAAATTGGAGACTTGACTATTGATTTTTCTATGAAGAAGGACACCATTCCTTGAGTATACCATTATAATAGAATAACTCAATCTATATGAGTAAATTTTATATATTCAAGTCATAATGGGTTATCCATTATAATTCAGTTCGTCAATGAAATTAAAGGTGTAGGTGTTCATACTACATTGGGGGTACCCATACAATAATTAAGTACTTATTTTTTAGCTGTTATAGAAATAATCATTCATCATTATATAATTGGAAGTTTTGTTTTTTGATTAAAATAAAATAACGAATTCTAGTAGTGATAATGTGGCCCAATTCATACTTTAATGGCTAATTAAACTCAATTTTTTGACCAATGAACCATATACAAAGGTTGTTGAATGGTATAGATAGATCTTATGGATGGAAAATGTATTGGAATAGTTGATTTCAAATTCTCACATCAAATTATGTGAGATTTTGGGTTTTTAAAATATAGACCAAGAGTGTGTTTAGTGGTTATCACAAAAATAAGAATATGAATAAGTGAGAGAAATAATGGAAGGGGTGGGAGAGGAGGAATTATAGCACCCCAAATTTTTTTCAAACTTTTTTTTCAAAAAAATTAATTTTCATTAATGTCATATGTTTCACGATACACTAATTCAAATATTCTTTATAAACTATACCAATTTCGGATTTTACAACACACAAAACCAACTTTCCTTACTTTAAACGCAACATTGAATATCTATAAAATTATAATTTATTATTATAATTATTTAAATGGAATGGTTATAACATAGCCATATCACATAGAAATGTGAATAGTAATGAAAAATTTTAAATATTATTTTCAATTGTTTAATATAGATAATTAATATTGATAATAAGACATTCAATTGTTTTAGTAAAGTCTTTATATGTTTGAAAATAATATTTTCTTAAAAAATAATTTTTATATCATTTTGGGAGAAATAATAAAAATAATTTTATAAATGTTTTTAAACTAAATTTTATGAAATAAACTTAATTTTTTAATTCATAATTTAAAAATTATATTAGTTTGGATTTTTGGGATTTTTTTAAGAAACATCATTTTTTGGATAAATAGTGAAAATACTGAAATTTCATTCAAAACTACTTTTTCATGTAATTTATTTTTATATTTAAATAATATTTTATAGTTTTTTAAAATTTAAAATTATTAATTTTACATCCATTCATAAAATTTATTTCATTAGAATAATTTTTATACTGAATTTACATATAAAATCATAATGAACATTTGAACAATCTCATATTAAAAACCTTCTTTCTCACTACGACTGTAGGATTATCATTATACATAATATTGAAACATAATTAAATTGTATTTAGAAAAATGTAATCAAATGGTTTTAATAATTATTATATATATATATTATAATAGGTTTAAATTTATTTTTGACCAAAAATATTTTTGATGGTGAATAAAAAATACTTAGAGTGATTAAGTTAAAACTAAGCTTCACAAGAGACTGAACCATAAACCAATGGTCCATAATGAAAAATAAATTTTTCAAAACCCCATTTTATTCCATATTTAAGCCATAAAACTTCCATTATGGATTTTTTTTTGTTTTTTATGAGATGTTTTAGGTAATAACATGGGTACACCTATTGTATTTTCAAAGCTGCCAAGCGTGTCCCCTCCCTCCCTTATAAAACACCACCAACAATCCACTATTTTACACAACTCAAGACACATATTTTCAGACAAAGTATTCCCAAAAAACATCCACAACATACTTCCCTTATTTATTGAAACCTCCCTTTATGTGGAAATCCAACCAATAAATCACTTTGGAGCAAACCAAAAGGAGTTTCCCAAATAAGTGGTTGCATCCTTCCAAAAGACCCCTTCCATTATTTTGATTCTAAAATACCCAAATTATTTATATTACATGCCCAAATAATACTCTCATTATTCCAAATATACTGATATTTTCTAATGATAAGGTTTCTACCTACATGACAACACCCACTTCCGTCTAGCGGGCAACGAACTTACCGTTACTGTGTACTGTGAACTAACATCTCGCAAAAGGATGTTGTTTGTTTTTACCCTACCACCACTTATGGTTCAGAATTATAATGGAAAATATATTTTTATATGTTATATATGATATTTTTTTGTATTTATACTTCTTGAATTATTATATAACACCCACCACTATGCTTTCAATTTTTTTAACATGATAATTTCGTTTGGGGAACTGTTGAGCATTGACTCCTCAATGCGATGTGATTTGTTCACAAAAAACATGTAATTTATTAGGATGGGTTTAGTGAACATATAATATGTATATGAACAAATAATTATACTTTAATTATTATATATATATATATACATATAGGTCGTTTAATTTTTTTCTTTCAATAGGAAAAAATAGAAACAACATTCATGCATAAATATGGTCCACCGTCTCTATAAATGGTGTATTCTATTCCATATTTATATATTATATATATTATTATAAATAAATATTTACTGAATATAAATGATATTTATATCACGAAATACATTCTAGAAATCATTATATAATTTTGACAAACAAAAATCTAACAAATTTAGTCACATGTGAAAAACAAAGAAGATATTATCTGAAGATAAACATTAACTTCGAATTGTTAATAAGAAAGTAATATAAATTCATAATCAAACCATATATGTTAATATATATATATGAATATATATCTATAAATTATTAATAATAAACTTATACAAGTTGTACAATAGGTTTTATGAGTACTAATAGAGTCAAGACATAACGTATGTAGATTTTTAGTCTAAATTTTGTTTATATGATATTTACGCCTTATTCACCACTCATTTATTTTGTGTGGTGTATATACATCACATGAATATGCCATTTTATTTTTATACTTAAATTTATGGTTATTTATGCATCCATCTTATTATATATCCTTCAAGGGTTTCATGTTTTGAATGTTACCAAAATGGTAAAGTAGTTTTGTCTCAATTTTATTTCTTTGAGACACATTCTATAAACATATCAAAAAATATTTCAAAAAATATTTCAAAAATGTTAATTTGAGATCATTTTCAAGTTATATATTCTTTTCAAAAAAAATTATGGGTTTCAAAATATTATATATGTTTTCAAAATCTTTTGAATGAATTTTTTTTTAAAAATGATTTCAATATTATTTTATATGTTTTCAAGGGTAAATTTTTCCAAATTTATTTCAAGGCTTCATTCTATGATTTAAAATTATTTTCAACGAAAATGGTTTTCAAAAATATTTATCTTAAAAAGAACATTATTTCTGATAGGAAAGGATATTTTCCTCATGCAATATTTTAAAATATATTTCATTAAATTTTTCCTTTTATAATGACATCTGTTGATGTTACTCATGTATTTATAGAAAATGGTACAAATGTTCCATTCATATTATTTGTATTAATGGTTTATGTTTTGATGGCCTTATTTTTAGGAAACTCATTTCCCATTCATGGGTTAGATTCATTTTAAACTTTATTCTCTTAATAGGGTATGCTTTTTTGAAATGATTATGAAACCTATATAAATTCCAGGTGGTTTAATTTGATGAAATGTTTATGATACCCATTTCATTTCATGGGTTTTGATATTATTTTTATGAAATCAACCTCTTTTTATGGTTAATGATATGAGTAATTTGTTATTTTCAAGTGGAACATGTATGAATGATTTAATTATGAGATAGATGTGACCTATATCTCTCTCCAATAAAATATGTAAATGTTTATATATCATGATATAATGTTGGGAATCAAGTCGACATTCCTGATCCACTATGGAAAGATGGGAAACTATGATCCCATTCTAGGAAAGGACTACAAATGGGGATGGTGGTTTGTACCAACCAATAGGTGTAGTCACCATGAAGATGTAATATGGGGAAAACTAATCCAGTATGGGAAAATGGGGAAACCTAATCCACTATGGGAAAATGGGAACCCCAATACACTATGGGATGATGGGGAAATTTGATCCATTATAAGGAAAGGATTGTGAATGGGGATACTGGTGTGTCCCACCCAATAGTTGTCGTCCATATAAATTTACCTTATAAGTATTATTATTGCATATTAACTTATAGGGAATGATATTACTGGTCTATGTGTATGATAAAATTCTACGTCTTCTTCCTATATTGTTCTTTCATGGATCATGATCTTGATTCCCTTACTGGTCATGTCTTATGAACTACTAATATTTGGGCCATGATATACGTTTGTGATATTTTATAAGTATTTTATGATATTTTAATGTTATTATTGTGTTCTAATACCCATATACTCATTCTTATGCTTAGTTATCTCCCTTTTTTACCCTTACTGAGCATCACATCTCCCCCATTTTTATGTTACCTTCCTCAGGATATAAAGATATTTATTAATTATGATGTATCGTAGAAGGGTTAATGTAATGAAGAAACTAGTGGGAGATAATGTATCTCACTAATGTAGCCATGTTTAGGATTCCATGTCTCTAGTGGCATATGACTAATATGGTCTTTGGGTATCCATTTTTTAATATATTAAGTATTCCTTAGAAGTGATATAATGTTAATGTATGAAAAGGGTGAGTCACTATAGTTGGTATCATAGCTACAATTTAGTTAATCATAGGAAACTAGGATGGAAAAACCTTTGTAAGAACCCTAAAGACATTAACAAGGATAAGACAAAGTATTATAAAATTTATAAGAAAATATTGTAGAATTTTGTTTAAGGATAAAGGGATTGGTTTCTTAGAAATACATCCATGTATGGATACGAAAAGGGGACATGGTTCTATCATAGAAATACATAGGATTAAAATAATGACAAGGTATGTCAATCCTCACTTGATCATTACCTAGAACATGTTAATAGACCTTACTGTTCTCTTGGTTTGACACTACTAAGGGATACAATTTTGGAATTCATGTACTCTTCACCAACCATCATGATGAATTTAAAAATATGTTGGCTATGAATGACCAAGAATAAAGTTAGTTTGTCATATATTAAGTATTGTGTCTTAATTTAGGAATCTTGTAATTATTTTTTCATGATTATGTGGTTCCTCACTTTGAAAATTGATTCTTATGTGGTTATTTTTTGTTTTAGTGAATGTCTGGAACCCAAAGTAATGATGTTAATGATGATTGATACAAAAAATGAAATGAATATTTTCCTGAGCATCCAAATTATATGGGTGATTGACTGAAAAACTCATCACTATGATCACATATATTTCTCAATCTATGAAACATGTTCAGCTACCAATAGATAAAAATAGGGAAAAACATTTTGTTCAGTCCTTCATGAGGAAATGTAAACCCTCTTTCAGTGGGTCTTTTAATCCACTTTTTCTTTAACACTGCATTAGAACCTATGAAAATATATTCCCTATTATCCATTATTTAGATCATGAGAAATTCATTATGGCTATTTATCTATTAGAAACTGATGTAGACCAGTGTTGGAATCAAATAAAGAATACTATGAAGCATGGTTGCAATTTTTCTTGGGGGTATAATTAGTGTTTTATGTACTAAAGGGAATGACATCAATAAATTGATTTCCGAACTAATGAGAATAAGTTTTCTAATGATGTAAATATAGGAAAAGAAACATATAATGTACCTCTCAAACTATAATGCTTCAATTGTATGGTGGATGGGAATTATGCTAACTAGTGCCCAAACCCAAGGGTTGGTGATGATGATTGGAATCAGAAACCTCTTAAACCTAGGGATAATGTGAAATCTCACAAGACCTCTTTTTTCTAATGAGGGGTGAGATAACTATGTTATAAAAGGTATAGTTATTATCCACTCTAGATCTACAATTTTATTAATTGATTATAGATCTACCGACTCTTTAATATCGAGAGAATTTACTGAGGGTATTAAGATTCCACTCAAAAGATTAGATGTGGAATTTGTTGTAAAATATCCTACTGGTATAATTATTTCATCCCATGTCTACAATTCCTCTATTGTTGATGTTTGTGGGATTTTTCTTCCTGAAAATATTTTCATTCTTCATTTTTCAGAATTTGATGTCATTTTAGGTATGGATTGGATTTATCTATATAAATGCCACATCAGTTGTCAAGGAAGGTAAGTTATGTTTTGATATTTCAAACCAACCTATGATATTATACCAATGTGGTGATGAGTATGAACATCTTATGGAGATTAGATCTGTTTTATAAGACTAATTTCACATTCATAAAAAGTGTGTTTATATTAAAGTGTTTGGGGGAAACTTGACTTCAATGAAATTACTATTTTCAGTAATTTGGGGATGTGTTCATAGAAGTGTTTCCCATCCTTCAAAAAAAGTGATGTTGTGTTCTCAATATAACACATACTTGGTTCCACATCAATTTCAATCACTCCTTATCAAAGGGCCCCAATTGAGTTGTAATAATTGAAGAAACAACTACAAGAAATCATTCATAAGGGATTCATTTAGCCATTTGTGTCACCTTGGGGTGAACCTGGCTTATTTTTGAAAACAAAAGATGGATAAATGTAAATATTAATTGATTATCAGGAGTTGAACGAGGTCATTATCATGAAAAATTATCATCATCCTTTTATTCATGACTTGTTTGATATATAGTGTGGATATCAACACATTTCCAACATTTTGCATCATTTTGGATATCATCAATTAATGGTCAAGAAAGAGCATATACCCATGATGTAATTCTATAAAAGGTATGCACACTATCAACATATAGTGATTCCTTTTGGTTTTACTAATTCATAGGTTATCTTCATATATTTCATGAGTATTGTATTTTGAGATTACCTCGATTTTTTTGTGGTATCCTTTATAGACGATATTCTCATCTATTCAAAGAGAAAGGAAGAGCATTAATTCCACATGCTAATTTTACTAAATACCACGATCAAGGATAAATTGTGTTCAAAAATTACTAAGTGTGAATAATGGCAGCAAAAGGTTTCATTTTTTGGTAACATAATCATAAGAGATGGTATAAAATTAGATCCATCATAGATGGAGGTTGTTGAATGTTTTACAAGACCAACCATGGAGACTAATATCTATAGTTTTGTTGGTTTATACGGATATTATTGATTATTTTTTAGCAATTATCACTACCATATAATACTTTGATATGAGTTAACTCAAAAGGGTTCCATGTTCTACTGGATAGATGAATATATAGAAATATTCAAGGAATTGGAGAAAAGTCAAGTTAGTGCACTTTTTCTTTCATTACCCTATAGTATAGAGGGTTTTGTAATATTTAGTGATACATTGAAGAAGGAATTGGGATTTATTCTTTTTTATAATGAGATTGTTATTGCATATCCCTCGCAATAGATGAAGATTCATGAACAAAAATTACCCAACTCATGAGTTGGACTTAATAATGATGATTTTCATATTAATTATTTGGAGTAATTATCTTTATGGAGAAAAGTGTTATATATATACTGATCGTAAAATTATAAAGTATATATTCATGAAAAATGAGTCAAACATGTAGTATAGAATATGATTAAATCTTATAATGGACTATGACGGGTCAATACATTACAACCCTCATAAAGAAAACCAGGTGGTTGATGTTTTGAGGTGAAAGGATATTTCAATATTTTATATGATAGGGTAAAAGAAGATCCAATGTTTTTTGATTTCCAAAGGAATGATCCAAAAATAAAAATGGAAGGGGGAAATCATATCTTTCTCAACTAAATGTTCAACCCTCTATCCATGTGAATATTAAAGAGATATAGAAGGAAGATGTAGATCTACCAAATATGGTTAGAAATGTTCCTCAGTTTAAACATGACCCAGATGAAATGATATGGTTAAAGAATCATGTATTTTTTTCTTCTATAAAATATTTTAAAAATGATCTATTATTTGGAAGCTCATAGTTGCCTGTATTTTACCATACTTAATCTATGAAGATGTATTGAGATTTGTAGAAATACTTCTGGTGGAATTGAATGAAGAGGAATATCGTAGAGTTTGTGTAGGGTCCTGAAAAATCCTCAAAGGATAATGATAATCCCCTTAATTCAAGAGGGGATTATACCCAATTTCCCTCATGGAATTGGGAAAAAATATGAAGAGCACCCAAGAAATCAGTAAAGGATTGAACGGTCCGCGTACCCGTCCAACAGTGATGGTATGTGGCCTGTTCATCATTCCACCTCCTCTGCGGACCACTGTCATTCGCGGAATGGAGGTGGGAGCCCTCCACGGGCATGAAGCGGGACAAGCGCAAGGCCATCCCACCATCCCGAACTTCCCCAGCCGCAGACTGTGAAAACCATCCTAGACCACGTATGTCGTAGTTCACAGAATAGAGGTGGAGCCCTGCACGGCCACGAAGCATTCCTTGACCTAGTTTGGTTCGCGGTTCAATGCCCCCACAGCGGATTGACCAAGTCATCTGTAAACCGGGTTTCCAGTCATGGGCCTCTGCAAAAGGTGTCACATGAACACAATAGAGACCTTTTTCTCCCATCTATAAAAGGACATAAAAAGGGAGAAAAGTTGAGGTGGAGCAGATAGAGGCCGAGAAAATTCAGGGAGAGTAGATTCAGGTTGAGCAGATTTGGGTGGAAGGATTTCAAAAGAAGTAGCTTATAATTTTGAAAACAGCAAAGCAAACCAGAGCAGGTATGGAAGTGGAAGAGAATTAATAATGAACTGAAAACGCATAACAATTTGGTGAACCAAAAAGTTAAAATAACAAAAACAGAAAACCACAAACCATGCCCCCTCTACAGATGCACTCCCCACGGACCAGAGAGTTTATGCCCTTTTTCTAATCCGATGCACCGCGTAGCACCCTCCTACGTGGACGAAGCCAAGACCGATGAAACCCCGACCGGTGTCACCCATGGCCGTTGTTTCTTGCACGGACTCCACCACGTACCACCTTGGTACGCGGGTCGAACCCTAAGCCACGTACGACCCTGGCACGTGGGATGCCTATCAGTCTGCGGACCACCCTGGTTCGCGGACGGCTTCTCCAGTCGTGTAGCACCCCCCAACACGAAGGGCGCCACTCCCCATAAACCCATGTGTCCCACCAACTTCTTCAGTGTTCCCATCCCCCAAGTCAGGTAAAACCCTTCTAATCCGGCCTGACCATTCGCAACCCCCTTGCTGGTCCATTCATCGGCCTCGAGCCAAGGCCTCCACCAAAGCCACCTGATCCGTATGATGTAACCTTCAGGAGCATCAGTGCGCTGCCTTGAGTTCACATACCCATGGTAAGTGAGGGAAAAGGGTTTTCTCCGGCCCTTGAGTGGATTCTCGAAGTGTTCTTGGGTTCACATTCCCACAGTAATGCGGGGTCCAAGCCCGGAAGCCCCTTTCTGCCTCTCCACTCGCCAGATTAGGGGACCCCACTTCCATTTCCCTTCACCTCTAGTGGTGGGAACTTCTCCTCTCTTCTCGTAGTGAAAGGGAAGCCTCCTAGGTGTAATACCCTAACA
This sequence comes from Viscum album, assembly GCA_963277665.1. Lineage (NCBI taxonomy): Eukaryota > Viridiplantae > Streptophyta > Magnoliopsida > Santalales > Viscaceae > Viscum > Viscum album. The sequence goes on along the minus strand of OY728156.1, from coordinate 1,421,347,565 downwards.
TTTATTGCGGGAGGTAGCACCCATGCACCTCAGTACTTCCCCAGTGCGAAGGACCAAGAGGGGAGATAGACACAGGGGGTTTCTTTACCCTTTCCAACTCCCACTGGGCTTTGTCACCATCAGGCCTCCATCCTGGTGTATGTCCCAATCTCCATTTCTCTGGGAAGCTCCATGCATAATCCCCACTCTTCTTCCATAGATGCATCTTTTGCAATGTGATCGTCTGGTCTCTACTGCCTCTTATTTCTCACAACGAGCATGAATCATGTGGGCTTAGAGTAAGCACCAGCCCTAACACCACCTACTATGAACTAGGAGGACTTTGATCCATGTCAAGGCATGGTACGTATGAAGCCTCCATGAGGTTCAAGCCCACTACCCATCAGACCCCCGGTCCATCCTTACATCGGTTCTCCGACACCACCTACTACGAACTACGAGGACTTTGAACCATGTCAAGGCATGGTATGTAGGAAGCCTCCATGAGGTTCAAGCCCACTACCCATTGGACCCCCAGTCCATCCTTACGTCGGTTCTCCAACACAACCTACTGTGAACTATGAGGACTTTGATCAATGTTAAGGCATGGTATGTAGGAAGCCTCAATGAGGTTCAACCCCACTACCCATCAGACCCTCGGTCCATCCTCACGTTGGTTCTCCAACACCACCTCCACCGAACTAAGTAGATTCTGATTCCTCTCATGAGGATACATAGGAAGCCTATATCATGGGTTTTATCCAAATGCTCAAGTCATTACATGTCCCCCCTGGAAGACAATAAACACCAAAGCACCCAGTTATGAGGGTTCAATTTAACGCCATCTCAATGAGTCCAAACTCCTTGGAGTCATTAACCCCAATGAAGGATGGTAAACCTCGGGCCTAAATGATTCTGAATACTTGTGTTCAGCTGACCATTCCCAACCAGGGGTAATCTGTGGATAATATTCTTGGGTATAAACCAAAGATTCGTGAACATATGAACACATCTTAAATATATAAGAGAGTCCCAGAACAAGAAATAATCCCCCCCCCCCAAAGGGTGTGATGAGCCTGATTTTCCATCCTCTCGAACAATGTGAGTTCTTAAGCATTGCTGGCCGAATCAACCCAGCGAACGCCTGCCTTTGGAAAGCAGGTCCACATATCATTGGATATGGAACCGTTGGGAGTTTTGAAATAAAGACTGATATACCCGACCTTAGTGATCAAGCGGAGCCCAACCCTCCATGAGATTGATGGTCAGGGCGCGTCGGTCCACTCCTATCTGATTCGTGGTGAAACAGAAAAATGGTGAACCCTACATGAATCATTAACCAATCATGATGGGTTTAACCTAATCCCACTATGTGCCCCCTTATACTCATAAGGAGGGAGAAGAAAGGTTATTAATTACACATGGGATCATGGGAAGCTTCTTTGATGGGTTTCTGTTTGTATTTGTTAAAATATTTTTACATGTACAACTCAGAACTCCCTTCGATCCAATGGAATTATGAAGGAACTCGCAGGTGCATGCTTTAGGATACACAATGACCAGACTTCCTCACTAACGAAGGACCTCTTCACCGACTCAGCATCTTCAGTGCTGGGTCTTGGATGCATTGATCCGAGAGTACCACGTGAACAGTACTTTCCCGATGGTGGAGGCGGCCATGCATGGCCTCCAATCTGCCAAGACCCATCGGTCACCCACCCTGTAGTGGCCACGAAGGCAGATCCAGATTTCTCATGTTGCTATCTCAAACCATTTCGAGAGTCTATCCCTAGAACGGGACAATGCGTACCTCCCTTATCTTAGGGAGGCAGATGAGGTTGACGTTGAGGACTTCATTCCCGCTGAATGGGGGTTCCGCTCTAAGTACCCCACTGGGAGACATCATCACAGTTACACCACAAATCAATATCCTCATGCTACGGAGGATGTTTCCCCGAGGATCCAGGCCCACTCTCCCTGAGCTCTGGCCCCTCGGACCGCCCGAAGAGGGCGGTAAACTTACAACCAGGGATCGGCCATCACCCTTGTCCATGAGGATGAGCTCTGCTGCCCAGTCATAGAGATGTATTGCGTGTATGAACATACACCTGCCTGCTCCTCCAATGTTCATCATCCAGACATAGCAGCATCATACGAGCAGGCGCATATCCCCGCCGAGCTCCATCAAGCCCATCACTCACATAGTACAAAACCTACCCGGCAGGCACCTTTCCCTACCCAGGGTCGTGAAGCCCACCAACCAGACATAGTGGTGACCCAATTAGAAAGGGACCCAAAGGTGAAGTCCGTTTTCAAGAGCAGACGGTCCCCACTGCCTGCAGGAAAGCGCCCTGAACATGCTGAAGGCATCCGAAAAATAAAGAGCGATTTCATGACTCAACTCTGCTGGAAGCTGGGGTTCCCTACGCCGCTAAGTTCATATTGAAGGCTTCGAACCCTGCCCACCCATCACCATATTATGGGAGCGGCAGTAATAGTTTTGATGGTCCTCCCCGCAATGTCACTACCAGCAGCTCTAAAGGTCCTCCCTAGATCACCTGCGGGGGCCTCCCCCACGGGCATATAACGATCGGTCATGAGAGCATCTCTTTTGATACGAGTCATGGAAGCCCTCCGCGTGGCCAGATGGTCGGGCAGCAAGAAATCCCTCCACTTGTTGTGGTCCACCCTGAAGGTCCTCCCCGGGGTATACACTGCAAACACTCTCCATATAGTGGGACCACAGATTATGATAGTAGACCTCGCTATCGTAGTTGCAACTGCGTAGGCCCTCCCCGTATTGATGTCTCATCATGACAAGAAGGCCCTCCCCTTGTCATGGCCTACCCTGAAGGTCCTCCCCAAGGGTTACGTTGCAACGACACTCCGTGCAGCTAGGAATCATATCATGGTGGTAGTCCTCGCCGCTCTAATAACGGAGGTCCTCCCCGTAGAGACACCAAACAACAAGAAGGCCCTCCCCTCATTGAGGTACATTCTGAAGGCCCTCCCTAGGGTGTACCTTGTAGACATTCTCCCTAATGTAGTTGTGATGGTAATCCTCACCACCATGGATGCCATTGTGAAGGTCCTCCCCGCAATGGCCCCAAGAAACAAGAAGGTCCTCCCCTTTTTGGGGTGTGGCTTGAAGGTCCTCCCCAGGATACACATCGAACATCAAACCATGATGTTCATCCTCACCATGATGGGAGTTGATGCGAAGGCCCTCCCAGTCACAACGCTACGTATCCAAAAGGTCCTCCCCTTGTTGTGGCATGCCTTGGAGGTCCTCTCTAAGGTATGCACTGAAAAAGTCGTCTATGCGGTGAGGCATCAAGCAGTAATGGTAGCCCTCTCCATTAAAACATGGATAGTGGAGTCCCTCCCCGCCTAGATGTCAAGAAACAAGATGTCCCTCCCCTCGTTGCGGTGCATTATGAAGGCCCTCCCTAGGGTGTACCCCGCAAACATTCTCCCTACGACAACTGTGATGGTATAACTCACCATTGCATCCGCCATTGCGACGGTCCTCCCCACAATGACGTATCATATTGATAGGAATGTCCTCCCCCTACCGAATTAAGCACAGAAAATCCCTCATATGAAGAGGCACTCAGAAGGACGGGATCAAGCATGTCAGATTCCCAGTCAATCGCTAACGACATATTTCTTCAATCAAGAGATAGTCCGGGACCACATTCATCTTCAGAACCACCCCAGAACCGCCCACATGACAATTCAATACCTGTCAGCCCCACTACCACCGACTACACTATCGGTGAGCCTCTCAGTTGGGCTGACCAGGTAGAGGAATCGCTAGGGGAGGAGTATTATGACATGTTACACCTAAGGAAACGACTGGCCTGAGAGGATATACCAGTTATGTTTTATCCCACGACCACCTCTCAATACAATATACCCACGACGTTGTTAGAAGAATGTGTGCACGACATCCACTCCAATATATGGACAACCCTACACTGGCTGAAATCAAGATTTTTATCCTACGATGTGTATGTAGACCATGTTAAGACAATATGAGACCTCCTGTGTCGCATCGACCTAGAATCTCTTCCTTCGGCACGACAACCTCGACCTGAGAGGCGTAAAGGGAACCCTGAGTTAGCCAACCTTCATGCACTGCACCAGTTGCGTCGCCTTATTGGTGATGCCCCGACGGGAGTCCATATCAGAGGATGGGGAGAACATGTAGCTATACATTTCACTCCGCTTCTGCCCAAAGGAACCCGTTCAACATAATATCTTGCAACTCCATCACATCAAGACAACAATCAAGTGGTCTCCCTATTCACGAAAGGCGACACACCCAACAACGACGGGCCTTGAGTAAGTCTTAGGACCGTCAGGCCCGACGGGAACAAGCCATTCATGAACTCCTAAATCAGGCCACTGAAAGCATACAATAGGCCTCTCGCCTAAGAGAGGATAATCACCGGTCACTACTTGCATCCCCAGAGGGGATTGACTTACAGGTGAACTCGACATCAGATCCAATTCACCCCCAAATGGGGGCATGTGAGATCAGGAAGGTCGTGATAGCAGCAGCCACTACTGCAATCCAGGGTTAACCCCAGCCTGCAGGGCTGGGGCCATTTTTAAAAAAAATGCCCCCATAAGACCAATAAAAACAGGAAGAGACTCAGATTCCATGGAATGGAGCCAACCGCAGCCCACATGGCTGGGGGAATTTTTAACACCTCAATAACATCCTCCCCCATGAGAATCAGTATTATCTCGTATAGGGAGGATAGTTATAAGAGGAGGTTCCTGCCCCATCCTTTCCTTTGAATCATCATCCCCTTCAAGAGGGATGTGTACTGTAAGGTCTCATCAAATAAATCTCCGTGTCACCGTTCATCAAGATGTATGAAAGCAATCCCGGAACAGGAAAAGGAGGACTAGTAAAAGGTGTGGGAGATCCTCTTCTGATTTGGAAGATGGCATCTCCTCCACCCCACGATATGTATCCATCAACGCCATAGAGGATAACCCCACAGGTGACACCAGAGATGATGCAAATATGAATGGATCGGGAGACGATGGTTCTAGTCAGGCTGTGACTCACAACAAACCACTAGGTGTGCACACCCGGAGCTAGAGGGACGCCCTAAATATGGCAGCCCTTCCAACTAACCCTTCTATTCCTACCCTGCGAGCTTCCAACAAGGATAAGAATAAATGACCAATTACCCTCAACCAGCCTCCTTCCCTTGATAAAAACAAGTCGCTCATGCTCGAATAGAGATTCACTCAATAGGAAGAGGAAATGAAATAATTAAGGTGGCTTAACGCCGAGCTGCTCCAGAGGAATCGTCTTATTGAAAGCGCTTCCCAAGAAGAGCCACACCTTGAAAGACCCAGGTCTGCCCCGCCAAATGAGGCGCCTGGTCCATCCAACAACCTAAATATAGATTCGGTTGAATACCAAGATTTCCCTCCACTCAGTAAGCTACCAAAGTATGTACGTCTGAACCCTTCAAAGGTGTCCCAAATGGCATATGAACCCTTGGTGATGGCCGAGCCAGATCCTCAACCAATGCCTCGGGCTGCACTTGCCCAAGATCGGGCCCAACAGGATGTAAACCAGGGACTCGCCAGCACCATCGAGGCACTGACGGCACGGTTGGAAGCAATGGAAGGTCGACACACTCCGATATAGCCAGAGCAAAAACCTTACCCATATTGGGTGAGCAACACGCCTCCTACACCCAATTTTGGGTGCCCTGTATTCCCTATCTTCAATGGATCAGGTGATTCGGAACAACACATGATGCACTATGGGTCATATTGTGACCCTATGATGGGAACACCAGAACAACAAGAAGTAGTGAAACATATATGTTTCGTACAGACCTTGCAAAGATCTGCCTTCGTCTGGTGCACGAATCTACCATCTTTGTCCATAATGTGCTGGGAAGACCGTCGACAGCAGTTCCTGTTCCACTTCAGCTCAACACTTCCTAAAACAACAGTTAGCGACCTCATGAATTTCAAACAGAGGGAGAATGAGAGGGTCTCAGACTTCATCGCTAGATGGAAGGGTTTGAACTACTCTCTGAACAGGACAATGCCCCAAGATGAGATGTTGGCCATATGCATCGAAAACCTTCGAGATGAGCTGTGAACACCACTCATACCAGTGGAGTGCATCACTAGCATCTGTAATCTCTCTTCCATTTCCCAGATAATTGAATACTCCCTGAAGTGGACTAATTTGAAGTTCCGAATATCCTCAAAGGCTCTTGAAAAAAGAGCAGCCAGTGCTGAAGAGTCCTCTGTCATGCTCAAACTAGCCTATGTGCCTGCTCCACCGCTCATGCCTCCACACAATCGTCAAGGGCCCCCTTGTATATCAACAGCCGCCTCCGGCTATGCATGATGATCAGAAAGGATCGAAGCGGAACCAGTTCGAGGAACGAAGACACAAGGTATACTCGTTCCGGGAGGACCAAGTCCAGTGCTACTTCATCGCGGCCATGAATTGCAATTTTCTCCTCCTCCCGGAGCCATGGAAGCCTGAAAAATTCGGCCACAATGATAGGATAGATTACTATCTCTACAATCGTATGTTGGGGCACAATATTGAGGAATGTTTCGTCTTCAAAGACCTCCTCCAAATGATGGTAGACTCCGGGAAGGCAGAACATGGACCACCCCTAACACATGTGACGTACATTTCTATTGTCGACTCTGACAAGGGGGAGGGGTGGCAGGAAGTCACCAGCAAAAATGGGCATAAATTTGATATCTGGATGACTTGGAAGACTGTCAATCGAGCCTAGGGCATACTCTGAGCTCAACTACAGCAGCCATTGTTGCCACCAACAACCCCTAATGCCACATAGACGACAATATCGGCCTCACAACCCTCTAAGAGCTGGTCATCCAGCCATAATCGAGAAGGGAGGAGACAAGCGCATGGGGAGCAGTATGCAACGAGGCCGAAGTTATCCCCAACACTGTCGGATTTTATTCCCCCAAACTTGGCGCCTCGAGCACCGACCCGCCAAATGGAACCATCAGGGACAACCAACCAGGGTGACCTGTCACAGAATTACAAGCTAATCTTTGATTACATCAACATCATTCATCTAAGGGAATCATTTCCTGACGAAGGGTATGGATACAAACCAGAGTTCCCAACGTAAAGGGCTGGGAGGGGGAATCGCAGAAGTAGGGGATACCTAGGGAGACACAGTCGTGACCGAAACCAACCCTATGGTTTTACCCTGAACCAAACTATTAATATCACGGAAACCCATGGGAGAGCCCTTCAACGGACTCAACAAGATAAAGAATATCCCACCACCTCCACAAGAGGCCACTCTACCCCCATCATTTTGCGGTACCCATCAAAGGAGGAACAAGTGTCTAGAAACCTAGTGCGCACAAACAGACCGATCGTGCCGAGTCTCCAAAATGTGGGGACATCATCAGAATCTTACCCCATAGCCGGTCCCTCCTCATCACGTATTCCAACTCCCAATATTCCTGCTAAAACTCTCCCACCAATGGATAAGTGTCGGCCACTGGAACAGAAATATGACATCCTTGTGCATCTGGCGTCGGTACCAGCCAAACTGTCGATCTTGGACACCTTGAGTTTGTCAGTAGACCTCAGGGAAGAACTTATAGAAGCCTTTCTCATCCCCTAGGAGTTACAAGCCCAGGTAGCTGCCACCGAGATTTATTGAATGGAGACTAGCCCGACTGAATGAAATGTGGTGATTTCCTTCACAGACGAGGATGAAGATGACATCGTGTAAAGACATATCAAACCACTATATGTTTCCGTAACACTAAATGATGTTGACATCCATAAAGTCTATATTGACAACATCTCTGGAGTTAACCTCCTTCCCCGACAACCACTCTGTAAGCGGGGCTACGATGAGAATGACCTAGTACCCTCAACCACAACTTTGTTATGTTTCGACAAGAGTGAATAGAAGCCAGTGGGACAAATCAAGCTAAAAACTCATTTTGGTGACCTTGTTTCCTACTCGGAATTCCTGGTGGTCCGACAGAACACAACATTCAATACCCTGCTTGGATGGTCGTGGCTCCATAAGCACATGGCCATTCCTTCATCCTACCACCAGTGTATCAAGTAATGCATCAATGGAAAAAATGGGACATTGCATGCTGACAAGGGCCCTTTTGAGCTCTCTGAGTCACACTATATTGACACCGGGCTTTATGAGAAAAAGAATAAGAAGCCTTCACTCAATGGTATTGACTGGATCCACACTCCAAATGGCCTGGAAATGGTTTCTGATGACCCCCTTAGGTAGCTTGGCAGAGACTACGTACTGCCCATCAACCATATTGAGTGTAGGGGTTCAAGTCCGGACATGAACTCAACTTTCCTCATGACTGAAAGTATAACTTCCGAGCATAGAAGTGTGGAATTGACCACTAATGCCCAATTCGTGGACGAGTACCAGAGTAGGGATACCCACGATGCCTCGCCCTCAAACCCCCGAGAGCCCTACCCGGAAACTCTCCCCCCCATTGGATCAAGAAGATGAGAATGATGATGAGGAGGAGGAGGATCTCAGGGTTACACCTCCCGCATTTGAGGAAGGTATGTCCACCACTGTGGATGAGCTCAGGGAAATAAACCTGGGTACCAAGGAAGACCTGAGGAACACTCTCATTATTATGACCATGTCTCCCGGGGAGCACAAGGTATATACCTCCTTCCTAAGGCAACATCGGTATGCCTTTTTCTGGAATTACACGGAAATGCTGGGACTCGATCTTGAAGTGGAGACGCACCGCTTAGGTCTGCCAGAAGACCACCAGGGAAATAAACAAGCTACAAGAAGAACGCACCCCTCACATGCTACCAAAATTGATGCTGAAGTCGATAATCTTATTAAAGAGGGATTCATTCGGGAGGTCCAGTACCCCAACTAGTTGGCCAACATTGTCCCCGTCAAGAAAAAGAACATGAAAATCCACATCTTCATTGATTTTAGTGATCTCAATTGGCATTGCCCAAAAGATTATTTCCCAGTCCCGATCACCGAGTTATTAATCGATGCAACAGCCGAGTATGAGGCTCTCTCCTTCATGGATGGTTATTCTAGGTATAATCAAATAAAGATAGCCCGAGAATACGAATAAGCCACTACCTTCAGAGCCCCTCAAGGAATATTCTATTACAAGGTCATGCCGTTTGGTCTCAAGAACGTTGGTGCCACATATCAACGCGCCATGCATCATATATTTAAACCATTCCTTAGGAGATTCATTGAATGTTACGTAGATGACTTAGTGGTTAAATCAAGATAGCACTCAGATCACCTGTCAGACCGTGAGGCCGTCTTCAAAAAACTTCAACAGCTTATTCTGAAGATGAATCCCTTGAAATGTGCCTTCGAGGTTACCTCCGGGATATTCCTTGGCTTCATCACACACCATCATGGCATCAAAGTTGACCCTGAAAAGACAAAGGCTATCCTCAGCCTTCCACCTCCCTGAAATCTTGCTGAGTTGAGAAGATTCCAAGGGAACCTAGCCTACATCAGGCGGTTCATAGCCAACCTGTTGGGAAAATGTTTTCCCTTCACTAGGTTAATGGAAAAGGGGGTTACCTACCAATGAACAGATGATTTCTAGGAGGCATTCGACAGCCTAAAGAGGTACCTCTTAAGCCAGCCGATGATCATGCCCCCAGTTGAAGGAATACCTCTCATTATATACGTGACGGCCCTAGAGTGGTCACTGGGAGCCTTCCTCATGCAGAAAAATGATGCCGGCAGTGAAAACAGTCTCTATTACCTCAGTCGAACCATGATCGATGTTGAAACTCGATACTCAAACATCAAGAAGAGTTATTTGGCCTTGGTCTTCACAGTTCAAAAATTGTGACATTATCTGCACCATCATGAAGTCTATTTGGTCTCGCGTAATAACCTGCTCAAGTACATCCTCAGCCGCCCGATGCTGACTGGGCGCCTATCCTGATGGGTAGTCATCCTGCAACAGTTTGACATCCGGTGTGTGCCTCAGAAGGCCATCAATGGCCAGACATTAGCATATTTTCTGGCAGATCACCCTTCAACAGGGACTACCGCACCGAACATCGAGCTACCTGATGAAGACATCTTTGCGGTTCAAGAGGAGCTCCCAACATGGGAAATGTACTTCGACGGTACATCCCGAAGCCTGACAGAGAAAAGGATGGACGATCCCAAATTTAACAAGGTGGGTTTGGGAATAATACTCATGTCCCCAGAAAAGGTAGTCTTTCCATATTACTTACTTCTGTCAGAAGGATGTACGAACAATGAGGTGGAGTATCAAGCCCTCATTGCAGGCCTGGAGCTCACACTCCATGCACAAGTACAACACCTTAAGGTAAAAGGTGACTCAGAACTAGTCATCAAGCAATTAAATGGTGACTATGATATCAAAAAGGATGAGATGATTCCCTTTTTTGAGCGTGTCTGAGGGTTAATGGTGGAATTCTCTACAGAACCAACATTGACCTATATTCCCCAGTCTCAAAATGCCCAGGCCGATGCATTAGCCAACACGGCCAAAACCCTGGCTAACCCAGACCGGGAAGAAACTGTTATCAGAATTGCTCATCGTCGAATGATTTTTCCGTTTTCCCAGACTAAGATGGAGGAAATCAATGAAGTCAGTCCTACCCCCAATCCATATGCTCCCTCCACCAGCTAGATGGCCCCCATTGAAAACTACCTTCAAAGGGGAGAACTTCCACTAGACAGGGCTGAACAAGAGAAAATACGGAGAAGGGAAATTAACTTTGTCCTATACAGCAGCACAAGTCAGCGAGAGGTCCTCTACAAACGAGGCCTCGATGGAGTCCTCCTGATATGCATTTATAGAGAATAAACCACTACCATCATGACTGAAGTGCATGCCAGAGTATGTGGAGCACACCAGTTAGGGTCCAAGCTTTCCCATCAGGTTCGAAAGATTGGGTACTATTGGCCCACTATGGCACGAGATTGCGATCTCTTTACCGCAAAATTCCACTCATGCCAAATTCATGCTAACTTCATTCACCAGCCCCCGGAGTTACGTTATTTGCCTAAGTACTCCTAGCCATTTTCCATCTGGGTAATGGTAGTCATGGGACCATATCCTCCCGCCACGACTAAACAATTGAAGTATATCCTCACAGCAACCGACTTCTTTTCCAAATGGGCAGAAGTTGTGCCCTCAAGGATGTCGGGGAAAGAAACATTGTCAGCTTTGTGAAGACCAACATCATCACCCGATTTGGAGTCCCTCATACCATACTGACGGATAACGACACTAACTTCTGTTCTACCAAATTGGATAAACTATACCATGAATATGGTATCAAGGCTAACCACTCATCCCGCTACCATGCAGTGGCCAACGGACAGATAGAGGCTTTCAACAATACCCTGTACAAAATTATCCATAAAATGGTGCACAAAGACAAGAATTCATGGCCGGATAAACTCCTCCATGCCTTATGGGATTATCAAACCACAATCTTTATCGCTACTTGGGTTACTCCATACTCATTAGTATATGGAATAGAAGCGGTCTTTCCCATTGAGCTCTAATTACCCTCACTCTGTGTTGCCATTTGTGATCAGTTATCAAACGATGAGCAATTAGAAAAATGTCTAGGTGAATTGGAACAGTTGGATGAGAAGCGGTTGCACACTTTGCACCATATGGAGGTATATTAGAACCGAATCGCGCGAGCCTTCAATAAAAAGGTTCATCTCCAGTCATTCTTGGAAGGATAATTGGTGTTGGTCCTCCAGACCCCAATGATACCTGGAAAGAAACCTATAAAGCTGGAGCCCAAATGGGAGGGACCATATATTATACACAAGGTCTACTCTAACGGATCATATGCCCTGATCTCCATGGATGGGAAATTCACCACCACTCCTACAAATGCGAGGTTTCTGAAGAAGTATTCCGCATAATTAAAGGCAGTTTTCGTCCAAGTTGCAAGACGTTAAACTGCCAAACCCCAACGGTCCAAGATCTATGACCCTAAACTAAGAGTACATATTCCTCACCGCATGACATTAAACTATGTGGATTCCAGAGAACTACATTCGGCTTGATTCCTACCCTTGCAGGATACATAGTTGCGCCAAGATTCCCCATCCTGGCCCAGCCACCCCCGAATAAAACAAAAAAAATCTTTTTCCCCCCGTGAACGGACCAACCTTGCATGGGGTGTATTCATCATCTTTACCACACGATGTTAAACTGCACAAATAAGAAAGATCAAAAAATTCCCTCTTCCCCCATGTACGGACCAGACCAACACGGGGTATATTATCTTTCAAAGAACTTCATACAGGTTGATTACTACCCTTGTAGGATACTTAGCGATGCCAGGATCCCCCATCATAGCACAACCATCCCCAAATAAAGTTAAAAATGCCCTTTCCCTCATGTATGGACCAGACCTTCACGAGGTGTATCCCTCGTCCTTACCGCACGATGTTAAACTTCATGGATTAGAAGATTTAAAAATGCCAATTTCCACTGTGTATGGACCAGACCTACATAGGGTGTATTTTTCATCCTTACCACATGACGTTAAATGGCATGGAACTCATCCTTACCGCATGACATTAAACTGCACGGACCTCATCCTTACCGCACGATGTTAAACTGCACGGACCCCATCCTCACCGCACGACATTAAACTGCATGGACTTCATCGTGACCCACTGAAGATATATGGTGAAACAATATGGGAATACTCTTAAAACATTTGGATTCATCCTCTCCATAAATCAGACTCCACAAACAGGATAACTGCGGATCTTCATAATCACTCATGGCCATCGGAAGTGAAAAGTTATCGACTCGTGGACACCTTTGCATGAGTATGCATACCATGCCCTTAGCACCTCTGAATATTGATATCCCCTGGCCCTTCTACCAAAGGCATGATTTCCTCACGAGATTCCCTTCTATCTCTGTATGATTACTGGCATTAGAGCCCCCATATCATATCTCCCAATCCAATAATTTATGGAGTAGTGGTTTAAAATTCCATTCCCCTCTCACATTCGAATATTGCCAGGGTATCCATACCTTGTTAGCCTATGTGTCCGCCCATGGTTAACATGAAGACATGCATCTATGAACATCAATCTAGGGCTAAACTACTTTGACTTGATGGGAAATTGTGGTGGAGATGTTTCTTGTATGCCTGAACACCATTATCCCTATATGTCAAACTCTATACTATGAGTAATCCCGGATTTTCATAATCATTCATGGCCATCAAAAATGGAATGTTATCGACCTAGGGACACTTTTTCATGACTATGCATACCATGCCCTCAGTGGCTCTTCATATTGATGGGCCCTGGCCCGTCTACCAAAGGAAATGTTTTCTCTGTCGGTACTCTTCCTAGTCTTGTATGCCTAACCGCCTCAGATCCCCCATGCTATACCTCTCGATCCGGGAAACCCCAGAGTTACAGTTTACACCCTCATTCCCTCACACTTGATCAAAGTATACTAGAGCATCCTAACTCAATAACCCTCTGGGTGATTGCAACGATGGTCACCCGATGGTCCGAACTCTACGACCGTTAAACTAAGAGTACTTCGTCCTTTCCGCACGACGTCAAAATTCATAGAGTAAATGTATACTCCATGCGCAAGATAAATCAGTGGGGTAAACTCTTCATTTTTTGAAAGCAACCAGGGACAAACATCCCCGACATGTCTAGACATTTTCTTACCAAACGACAGACTTCGTGGCCCGGTCAACCGCGGATCCTCATAATCACTCATGGCCATCGGAAGTGGGAAGTTATCGACCCATGGACACCTTTGCATGACTATTCATACCATGCCCTTAGTGTCTCTGCATATTGATATCCCCTAGCCTGTCTACCAACGACAATATTTCCTCGGGTGACACTCTTCCCTGCCCTGTACGCTTACCGGCCTCAGAGCCCCCATCTCATTGTTCCTGATCCAAGAAGCCCCAAAACCACGGTTTACACCATTAACCCCCCTACACATCTTAGACATGCCAAGATGTTCAGGCCGAGTTATATTCTGATCAAGAGTGGCATGTGAAACTACGTCATTACTGCATGGCGATTAAAACTGGACGGATCACATCTTTGCCACATGGCGAGAATATACAAAGACTGAGCATTAAGAATCCAGAGAAATTCCTCCAGTGGTAATCATTTCCATAGATTTAAAAATTCTCCCCTGTCATCACTACACAATGTTAAACTGCACAGAAGTCGTCCCTGCCACATGACATTAAACTGCACGGAATTTAAAATACCCCCCGTCCTTACCACACGACGTTAAACTGCATGGTCAAACCTGTTGTGGGTTCAGTCAGGAATGGAGGTTTCTCCTCTATCCCTCAATGCATGGGCTAGACCTACACAAACCATCGTCTCACACCAGCGTCAGAAGGGATAACTTCACCCATTATAGGGAAATTTAGCCCCAATTTTTCTCTCGTATCCAGGCACCATGTCCGCATAAATCACTCTCTGTACCCAAAAGTTCCACCCCCAGTCCAATGACTTAAATGCCCCCGGGCCGAAGGTCCCTATTCGCTGACCATCCATGCTGGTTGTTCGCCATAGTGTTATAGGAAATGATCCAGTAACAGTGAATTTCCCCCTCCTGCTGGTGTTGTTCTTCTATTGGGGAGACAGGAAGGTGATTCAACACAGATCTAGTAGTTATATCCTTTGGGACAGGCCACTCTTTGGAAGATATCACAGATCGAGGGATAGTACTAGTAAAAATTCATGTTGTAGGATTGTTTTCACAAGATGGTACTAGAATCGGTGTATCGAACAGCAAACCAAATCTTTAGGTAAGAAAGATGTTGGTAAATGGGTACTCCCGCTGTGACTCAGAGAGAAAGTCGGCATGGAATGGGTACAGTGGGGAGTGGCGGATTCCATCCTTAACAGAGCTGGCCACATCCTTTAAGAATTGATTACCAATTAGTAGAGGCTCGACAGTAGACCTGGGTGCAGGGTGAGGAGTTACCATATTTTCTCCCTACATTATAAAAACCAAGAAAATGGTTAGTCAAAATAATAGAATGTGGAAAAAAATACCAAGTATTCCGCAAAGGAATCATGGGGCCTTCATGACGAGTTCTGTGAGTAGGCCTTCAAAGGTGGTTCACGAAGGTTGTATCCTACGAACCAACCCTACGCGGAAGAAGTATGCAGTGCTCTATCCCATAGAGCGTTGGTTTGAAAACTGTAAACCAGGATGCTCCACAGAATCTCAATCCTGGATTTAAATGTTTAAGTTCGGAGGACTTAAGAAATTTTCAAAGTTTGGAAGATTTTCAGTTCGCAGACCACTAAAACTACGTAGCGAGTTCCTACGCGGCCCATTGTAACATAATTTTTAATTAATTAAAAGTGTCCGTTCGTGGATGGGAGGTTGGTCTGCAAATGAAGGCTGACACAAACGATGAATGGTTCACAGAAATGGAGAATGGTTCGCGGATGAGGAATTTTGCGAAGGAGCATGCACACAGAGACAGAACTGTTTTCACAAAGAATCTGGTAAAGGCCAATGAAGAAGGGCTCTCCATATTTATAGGTGTGGTCCCCTACTGGCTCCACCCCTCTACCAAAAATCATCCACATTTTAGCACCACTCTACATCGAAAAAGTCTCCTCTTCGTTCCGATCAGACCCTATTCTGTTGAGAGGCATTTGTAGGGTCCTGAAAAATCTGCAAAGAAGAATGATAATCCCCTTAATTCAGGAGAGGATTCTACCAAATTTACCTCAAGGAATTGTGAAAAAATATTAAGATCACCAAATAAATCAGAAAAGGATTGACTGGTCCAATAGTGATGGTACACGGCCGGTTCAGTAGTCTGCTTCCTCCGTGGACCGTTGTCATTCGTGGAATGGAGGTGGGAGCCCTCCGTGGGCGTGAAGCAGGACGAGCGCTAGGATGGTCCACCATCCCGAACCGCCTCAGCCGCAAACCGCAAAAACTATCCCGGACCACGTATGCCGTGGTTTGCGGAATAGAGGTGGAGCCTTGCGCGGCCGCAAAGCTTTCCTCAACCTAGTTTGGTTCACAGTTCAATTCCCCCACAGTGGATTAACCAAGTTATCCGTAAACCGGGTTTCCAGTCATGGGCCTCCAAAAAAGGTGTTTCATGCCCACAATATACCCCTTTTCCTCCACTCTATATAGGAAATCGAAAGGGAGAAAAGGGTAGGTGGAGCAGATAGAGGTCGAGCAGATTCGGGTTGAGCAGATTCGGGTGGAAGGATTTTGAAAGAAGGAGATTAGAATTTTTCAAACTATGAAGTTCCAATTTGAGAGCCAGAGCAGGTACAGAACTGGAAGAGAATTAATAAGGAACCTAAAATTAATAACAATTTGGTGAACCGTGAACTTAAAATAACAAAAACCGAAGACTGTGAACCATGCCCCCTCCACGGATGCAATCCACGCAGACCAGGAAGTTTATACCCCTTTTCTGATCCGACGCACCGCATAACACCCTTCTACGCAGGCAAAGCCCTAACCGAAGAACTCCTAACCGTCATCACCCCTAGCCGTCGTTGCTCACACGGACTCCACCATGTACCACCCTTGTAGGCGGGCTAAACCTGAAGTTGTCTACCACCCTGGTACGTGGGATGCCTGTTAGTCTGCGGGCCACCCTAGTTCGCAGATGGCTTCTCCAGCTGTGTAGCACCCCCTATGCGAAGGGTTCCACTCCCCATACACCCATGTGGCCCGCAAACTCCTTCGGTGTTCCCATCCCCTGAGTCAGGTAAAACCCTTCCAATCCAGCCTGACCTTTCACAACCCCCTCACTGGCCCATTCATCGGCCCCGAGCCAAGGCCTCCACTGAAGCCACCGGATCCGTATGATGCATCCTTTAGGTGAATCAACACGTAGCCTTGAGTTCACATACCCATGGTATGCGATGGAGAAGTGGTTTCTTCATCCCTTGAGTGGAATCCCAAAGCGTTCTTGGGTTTGCATTCCCACGGTAATGCGAGGTCCAAGCCCGGAAGCCCCTTTCTGCCTCTACACTCGCCATATTAGGGGACCCCACTTCCATTTCCCTTTAGCTCCGGTGGTGGGAACTTCTCCTCTCTTCTGGGAGTGTAAGGGCAGCCTCCTAGGTGTAATCCCCTAACCTTTCTTGTGGGAGGTAGCACCCACGCCCCTCTGTACTTCCCCAGTGCTAAGGACCAAGAGGGGAGATGGACACAGGGGTTTTCGTTACCCTTTCCCTATCCCATTGGGCTTGGTCACCATCAGGCCTCCATCCTATAGTATGCCCCAATCTTCATTTCTCTAGGCCTATCCATGCGTATTCCCCACTCTGCTTCCATAAACGCATCTTTTGCGACGTTATCATCAGGTCTCTACTGCATCTTGTTTCTAAAACAGAGCATGACTCACATGGGCTTAGATTAAGCACCAGTCTTGACACCAACTATTGAGAACTACGAGGACTTTGATCCTTTTCAAGGCATGGTACGTAGGAAGCCTCAATGAGGTTCAATCCCACTACCCATTGGACCCCTGGTCCATCCTTACGTCGGTTCTCTGAAACCACCTACTGCGAACTACGGGGACTTTGATCCATGTCAAGGCATGGTACATAGGAAGCCTCCATGAGGTTCAAGCCCACTACCCATCAGACCCCCAGTCCTTCCTTACATCGGTTCTATGACAAAACTTACAAATAACTATGAGGACTTTGATCCATGTCAAGGCATGGTACATAGGAAGCCTTCATGAGGTTCAAGCCCACTACCCATCAGACCCTTGTTCCATCCTCACGTCGGTTCTCTGACACCACCTCCACCGAACTACATGGATTCTGATTCCTATCATGAGGATACATAGGAAGCCTGTTTCATGGGTGAGATCCAAATTCTCAAGTCGTTACCTGTCCCCCTTGGAAGACAATAAACCCCAGAGCACCCAGTTATGAGGCTTCAAGTTAACCCCATCTCAATGATTCCAAACAACTTGGAGTCATTAATCCCAATGAGGGATGGTAAACCTCAGGCTTAAATGATTCAAAATCCTTGCGTTCGTCTGACCATTGCCAACCAGGGGTAATCCATGGATACTATTCTTGGGTATAGAAAAAATATTAGTGAACATATGAATATATCTTAAATCTATAAAAGAGTCTTGAAACATGCAATAATCCTCCCCCAAAGGGTGCGATGAGCCTGACTTCCCATCCTCTTGATCAATGTGAGTTCTTAAGCATCACTGGCTGAATCAACCCAATGAACACCTTCCTTTGGAAAGAAGGTCCACGTATCATTGGATATGGAACCGTTGGTCATTTCGAAATGAAGACCGATATACCCAACCTTAGTTATCAAGAAGAGCTCAACCCTCCGTGAGATCAACAATTGGGGGGCATCAGTCCACTCCAATCCTATTCGTGGTTAAACATTTTGTATCTCAGTACTTGGTATCCCAACTAGATTAGGTCGAAAGGCAGTAGTCTATGGGAATGATTCATACATTACCCATACCCGAATAGAAATTGGAGAACATAACTATCCATTTTTTTCATTGGAATCCTCAAAACCTCTAAATCATTAATTCAAAATGGTTGGTAGTCAATCTCCTTAAGAATTACAAACTCTACACTGTATCAAAGAATATAACTATTGGGATAATCTTTCCATGATACACATTAATGGAGTGGTAAGGTTTCATGGAGTACAACTTTCCATTATATTTTATCAGGATCCTAGGATCACCATAATGTTTTGGAGATGTCTATACCAAGAACATGATAAAAAATTAGATTTCATCACTTCTTTTCATCATCAGGTGTATGGTCAATCTAAAAGAACAATTCGGACCCTTGAAGATATGTTGAGATCTCATTAATTTAATTTTAAAGGTGTTTTTGGATAAACACCTTCATATAGTTTAGTTTTCATACAACAATTCATTTGAGTCAATAATTTAGATCGATCTTTTTGAATCCCTCAATAAAAAGAAATGTAGATTTCCAATGTGAAGGGATGAAGTTGGAGAAATAAATCCATTGGGACCTAAGAGATCTTAAGAAATTCCAAAGAAGGTTAGAACGATTCAAAAATATATTAAGGAAGAACAAATTGACAAAAAAATTAGGTTCATAACTATCAGCATGATATAGAATTTGATGTTGGTGGGTAGGTGTTTCTAGGAATCTCTCTTTGGAAGAAGGTTATGTGGTTCATAAAGAATGTGAAACCAATTCCTAGGTATATTATTCCATTTGATAATCATGATCACATAAAAAATGTATCCTATTTCATGGAAATTCCTCCAAATCTTTCTCAAGTCCTCTATTTGTTCTATTTATCTCTCCTAATAATGTACATACCTGAACCTTCACATGTATTGAACATATTGGTCATACCATTAGAGAATGATATTATTTATGAGGAACAACCAGTTGATATGCTCGATTATTATAATAATGTTCTATGAAACAAGACCACTTACTTGATCAATGTTTTGTGAAGAAATCACTAGTTTGAGGAAACTAGGTGGGAACTTGAGTATATAATGAGGCATAAATATCCCCATTTATTTTTATCAAAATGATCAATTTCAAGGGAAATTTTAATTTTAAGGGGGTACAATGTTACACCGTGAGTTTTTATGAACCTTTTATTTAGAATAAATTAATTTTCTTGATTCCATGAATTGGACAATACAATATGTCAAATATTATATATATTCTACTAAAAGATAAGCTTTCACTACATGAAACACCAACTTGGATTTCCTTATATGCAACACTGAATTTCAATTAAAAAATATTTCATTATTATAATTATTTTGCCAACATAGATATAACATAGATGTTAAACATAGTAATATGAAATGTAATACAAAATTTTTACATCTTATTTATAATGGTTTTATATAGATAAATTTTATTGAGAACAATAAACACAATTGTTTTAGTAAAGTCATTGTATGATTGAAAATACTATTTTCTTAAAAGAACTTCTTTCAATGTCCTTGTGTGAACAGAAATAAAATTATTTTTATACATGTATAGAAAATTAAATTGATAAAATAAATGTAATTTTTTTAATTTATAATGTAAAATCGATCTTATTGTTAATTTTTGGGTTTTTTATGAGAAACTTAATTTATGAATTTGTTGTGAAAAAAACTGAATTTTAATTCAAAATTGTGTTTTTCTCTAATTTATGTAGTTAAATTAAATTTTATATTAGTTTTAAGGTCACAATAGTACAAATATACATCAATTAATCAAATTAAGTTAGTTAATTCATTTTTATATTTAATGTACATATAAAATATTAATGAACATTTGAACCTTCTAACATTAAAAACAAACTTCATCACCACGTCTCTGGGATTACCATTGAACTTAATTTTCGCACTTCTATGAATTGAGTTTTTTTTAAATGGACTTAAATTGTTATAATATTTATAAATGTTATTTTATAATAAGATAGACTTAATTTTTTATGAAAAATATTATTGAAATTTCTTATAAATTTGTTATAGCGATTAATGTAAAATAAAGCTTAACAAGAGACTAAACCATAAATTTAACAGGCCCAAATAACATATACACTTCTAAAATAACCAATTTTCATTCCAAATTTCGTCCATAAATGATCCATTTTTTATTTTATTTTGTTTTTTATGAAATTTTTTAGATATAAATGTCGATACACTAAACATGTTTTCAAAAATGAAAATAGTGTCCCCTCCCATCCTTAAAAAAGGCCACCAACTATTGTAACATCCCAAGTAAGTAATGAATAATAGATATTTTTATCTATGTCTATTAATGAATTATATAGTGTTTTAGAATCTTAAAATGAAAATAAATCCAATCTTAAGAATGGAATACACTAATATTCTTAAAAGATTGTTTTACTGCGTTTTGATGGAAAACCCTTTTTAAATCAATATTTTGACAATTTTTTAATCTATATTTGTCAAAATAAACTTATTCATTATTATTGGGACATTTAATTTTACATTGGATAAATTTTTGGTATTGTTCTGACAATGTTAATTTTTTAATGAATAGCGAAAAATACTGCATTTTACATCAAAACTGCATTTTAATCTAATTTATTTATATGATTAGATTATCTTTTGAATTGGTTTTGAAGTGAAATTAGAATATATTTTTACCATTTAATCCAATGGTGGTCATTGGAATCAATTTCACTTTGAAATTGGACTTAAAATGGTGTCAATCTTTTGATACTTATTGTTTCATAAAAACACGCTATTTGTCATGACATCGGGAATTAATTATTAAATTAATTAATGTGACTTATATGTTTTGAATTTTTTAAAATAGACTTCATTTTTTAATTCGGAATATCAAATATATCTTAGGGTGAATTTTTGGTATTTTTATGAAAAACTGCAATTTTTGATGAATAGTGAAACCACTAAGTGGTACTTATAAAAACTGATTTTTCGTTTAAATGAAATTTTACCACTTCTGTGTTTTGAATTTCAAAAATCCGACATACATGGTTGTCATTAATAAGTAAAATGTGGTTCAATGAGATTAAAATAAATTTTTGGTGAATTGTAACTCTTAAGTTCTTAATCGCGATTAGAGGTAATTAGTGTAGTTTAAGGTAAAAATAATGCTTTAATAAAATGAGATGAGCTTGACACATGTACTACCCACATTGGATGTGTCATGGCCGACCAATAAAATCCATGGGTCAACTTGGGGACCCCATGGAGCCACTTTGGTTGGGAAATGACATAAATATCTTTTTATTTAATGTTAAAGTAAAAATTACACAAACTTGAGTTATTTTACTAAAGCAATTTTTACATGGGGTTATACAAGTCATATTTTTGACTATTAATATTCATTGGAAAGCTAAAAATATTTCCTACATCATATTATTTTTTTTATAATTTTTAGACTTTAAATAAATAAAATTATTTTTGACATCATGATGATATAGCGATGACCTCATTATTTAACGATTTAAATAAAATGGAATGATAATGTAAAATCTAAGACCTACACATGGCCAAAACCTATTGGATGGGTGGATTTCGAACCCTTATCACCTTAGCCTCGAATTATATCAATGTGGGGCCTTTTAAATCCGAAACTCATTTTAAAATAAAGTAACTTATCTTTACTTTCCAAGAGTGCCCCACCTCTCCTCTTATAAAAGGCCCCCACCTCTACCTCCTTACCCACACTCCCAAAGAATTTGGTTCGGCAAACCCCTGACCATTTTTTCTCTCCAATTCCCTCTCTTACTACTTGATGCCTCACTTTGGGCAGAAGTCTTCCAAAGGAAGCCTTTGAGCTCAAACCAAAGGGAGTTACCCGATTTTAAGCTAATGTCTTCTTTTGAGTCCTTTTGTTTTATTTTGCTTCTCCAACCCCCTAAACTATTTTTCTTCTTTTCTTTTGTAACAACTCCAGTATCCTCAATATACTAGGATGTTGTTATAATATGTATTCGAGCTACACTTACACACACCTACATCTAATGGTTAACGAACATACTGTTTCCGTGGATGGTGAATTTATACCTCCCGAAACGATGATTGTTCAACATTATTTTAACACCTTCAAAGATGGCCATTAAGATGTCACTATATTTATATATGATATATAATATGTTTATGTTTTCCTTAAGCTTCTGTTTTTTTCTTCTTGGCATACCTTTATGTTTTCCATTATGGGTAAACGCGATATCTTCATTTAAGGAAGTGCGGACTACCACCCCCTCAAAGTGATTTGATTCGTTAAATACCATATGTGGGACGTATAAAGGATGGAAATATGATATTATATATGATATTATACTGGAATTATAATATACCTTTATATCATTTTGATTCCATTCTATAAAATACGAAATAGAAATGAAAGTAGCGTTCATGCGTACGTACGGATTACCGTCTCCATGAACGGTGCATTTCATTTCTTACCTCTAAATGATTATGTAATATTATAAATTCATGCATGTACTGGATATATATGGCATATATGATATCTACATCATGAATACCATTCTGGATATAATGGATACATGAACAACTTGTAATTATAAAGGGTTTATTTTTGACTCAAGTACCAATGATCGTTGAAATGACCGTTATTAACTTAAATAATTACATAGTGTTCATGACATGGCAATAAGTGATATAAAAGGAATAATGAACTTGAAAAAGGTTCTTAAGCAAATACAAATTAACTCAAGTTTATTATTCAGGACATTAAAGAACGATCGAGTCAAGTCGGACCCGAGGTATGGGACTTCGTCTCAATCTCCTTTCATTGAGGCATATTTTGTTTTATACACAACCTTATTTTATACGGTGTATAAACCCATTTGAATTTTACATTTATCCAAAAGGAATCTTTTTTATACAAAGCATTTTACTAAATTAAAAAAGGGAATGTTTTTTTCGTACGTATGCAGCGACAACGACTTCTCCGCCGCCGTGACCGTTATTTGAGTTTCGGCTTCCTCTACAAGCCATACCTTATTTTTAAAAGAAAAATAAATACCATGTTTTAATTTTCATTTATTTTGGTATTGGAAATGGTTTTCATAATGTTTTTATATCAATGTGTTGTATTGATATCTTGTGATTGAAAGGTGGAAATGTTATGTTTCCTTTATGCATGTTTTATGTGATACGATTATGTTGAGGTTCTTGGGAATTATTATGAAGACGGGTTGTTCCGTGATAAACTAAGGGCGGGTGAGCCCGATATAGCTCTCCAATGCATTGGGTAACGGGAAGGAGTGAAACGTTAAGGTTTCTCCGAAGAGATTTAGGGAATATACTGTGATGGGTATTCCAAACGTAACCAAGAGGGTTACTCCCTACATAAGGATATTATGAATGCCTCAAGTTACCTTTATGTCTTATGGTTTCTATGATTTATTCATGATTTGATGAGGTATGTTAAAGTGCCTATGTTTTATGGGTAAAGTATGATTTCATTCTTATGTATATATGTACCCATCTTTCCTTTCCATATTTTTATATCCCTTACTGATCTTTTTATGCTCATCCCAAGTTTTTTTTGAAATGTTTTTCACAGGTCAAGGGAAAGGTACATGATATGATGATAGTGTCAAGGAAGTGTCAAGAAATAATCCATGTTTTATTGTAAATATGTTTCCATTGATGGGAATGAAGAATACTATCTTTATGTAACCACTTTGTTTATATGTGGAATGTAATGCAAGTTTTATGATCTAATTCTCTAAAACTCTAAACCCGAAAAGATCCTCAATGTGTAATCTTGTAATAACTCAAGATTAAGTAAGGTTTAAGGCTGGGGCCTTATAGTTGGTATCATAGGTCGGTTTAGATAACATTAGGAGTTATAATTCTATTAAATGATTATCCAAAAATATTTTTTTTGAAATGATATAGCATTTGAAGATTACCAAGTTGCTTCATCTAAGACATGCTTGTTCAGAATGGTTTTCTGCAGAGGAAACAGGGAAGCAGTGCTAGGAAGGCATACAGAAGGAAATAACCTTCCGAATCAGCATCCTGAGATGGTCGGAATTGGAACTGAACAGTTTGTTGCAGTAATGGCGCAGTTGACTCAAGCGATAAATGGTGGTGGTATCTATGCACGAGATCAGCCAGATCAACTGCAGAGGAACATGTCAGTGGTGGAACATTTCATGAGGCAACATCCCCCATCATTCAGAGGATCATCTGACCCTGTGTTAGATGAAGGGTGGATTAAAGCACTGGAGAAGATTTTCGATGTCATGGGGTGTTCAGACAATCAAAAGGTTAGTCTTTCTATTTACCGTTTGGAGGGTGAAGCAGATCAGTGGTGGTCGATGGTTAAAAATATCAAGGACGCCGATGAGATTGATGCCCTTGACTGGGATGAATTCAAAGGTATGTTTCTTGAAAAGTATTTTCTTAAGGCTGTTCGACTTAGGATGGAAAAACAATTCTTGGAATTTAGGCAAGAGGAAGACTCAGTGGCTACATATGAAGAAAGGTTCACTCAATTGGCAAGGTATGCTTCAAATTTTATCCGAGACCTTGATAGTAAAATCAATCGTTTTTACTCAGGATTAAAGCCAAAATATCGAAGGGAATTAGCTTCTCGTGAGTTTAAAAGTTATGAAAAGCTTGTTCGATGCGCTGAGAAGGTGAAAATGGAGTTTTCCGATGATCAAGTGTTCTATAACAACCAACAGAAGAAGAGACCGAGGTGGCAGGAGAAAGGTAAGAATTCTTCAAAAAAGTCTGATGGTAAGAAAACTAAGTTTCCAGTTTGTGATAAATGTGGCAAAAGGCATGCTGGGGAATGTATTCTGAATTCTGGAAAGTGCTACCGATGTGGTAATATGGGACATAAGGCTCGTGATTGCACTGAAAAGGGTCAAGGTGAAGGTAAGAACAAATTTGATTTATAGTTAGTGAAATGTTATAAGTTCAATGAGATGGGTCACTATACAAACGAGTGTCCGACAAAGAACTTGATTGATGGGAAGCAGTTAGACTACAAGCAAAAAGGGGTGGTGAAATCCTTTGCAACTACTTCAGCAGATGTCGGTCCATCAAATGAAGTTGTATCAGGTACTTTGTTTGTTTTTTCAGATTATGCTAGTGTGTTTTTTGATTCGGGTTCTACACATTCTATCATCTCTGAAACCTTTTCTAGTAAAATGGGAATACCATCTCAAGAAATGACTCCTGAAATTTTGGTAAAAACACCTGGGGGGAATACTGAGGCAAAAAAAAATTATAAGAATCTTCCTATCCTTTTCTGTGGAAAGAACCTACTTGCAAACCTTATTGTTCTACTTCTAGTAGAGTTTAATGTTATCCTGGGTATGGATTGGCTCTCTATTTACCATGATAAGATTGACTGTAGAGCTAAAGAAGATTTTTTTCAGAAAGACTTTCAGTTTGTGTACAATAATGAACCCTTACTGTTGATAACTTATCAAGAGGCCGAGAAACTTGTAAAAGATGGAAATTAATGTTACCTTGCACACATCATTGAAAATAAAGGAACTGTTCAGATTAATGATGTTCCTGTGGTAAATGAGTATCCTGATGTTTTTCCGGATGAGTTGCCTGGAATAATACCAAATCAGGAAGTTGAGTTTACTGTTGACTTAGTTCCTGATGCTAAGCCAATTTCAAAACCCCCTTATCGAATGGCTCAAATTGAACTTTTAGAGTTGAAGGAGCAATTGAAAGATTTATTAGATAAAGGTTTCATTCGACCTAGCACATCACCATGGGGTGATCCTGTATTGTTTGTTAAAAAGAAAGATGGTTTAATGAGACTTTGCATTGATTATAGAGACTTGAATAATATCACTATTTAGAACAAATATCCTTTGCCTCATATCGATGATTTGTTTGATCAGCTCCAGGGAGCTCAGTATTTTTCAAAGATTGACTTGAGATCGGGGTACCATCAGCTGAAGGTAAAGGAAGCAGACATTCCGAAGACTGCGTTTCGTACAAGATATGGCCACTATGAATTTGTAGTAATGCCTTTTGGGCTAACCAATGCACCTGATGTATTCATGGACTTAATGAATAGAATTTTCCATGAGATCTTGGATAAGTTTGTGGTGGTTTTTATTGATGATATTTTGGTGTTTTCTAAAAGTAAAGAAGAGCATGAAAGACATTTAAGGGT
The DNA here is from genome assembly GCA_963277665.1 of Viscum album. Lineage (NCBI taxonomy): Eukaryota > Viridiplantae > Streptophyta > Magnoliopsida > Santalales > Viscaceae > Viscum > Viscum album. The sequence continues at coordinate 1,421,320,848 of OY728156.1, read as the reverse complement.
TATCTTGCAAACCTTAAAAGAAAAGAAACTGTATGGAAAATTCAGCAAGTGTGAGTTTTGGTTGCAAAAAATTTCTTTCCTTGGTCACATTGTTTCTAAAGATGGGATAACTATCGATCCTGCAGAAACAAAAGTTGTGGAAGAATGGCCAAGACCCACAAATGTAACTAAGATTCGTAGTTTCCTTGGTTTGGCAAGCTATTACCGAAGGTTTGTTAGAAATTTTTCATGGTTATCTAGCCCAATGACTAAGCTAACTCGGAAGGGTGTTAAGTTTATCTGGACAAAATAATGTGATGATTGTTTTCAGGAATTGAAAAGAAGATTGGTGAATGCTCCAGTTTTGGCACTACCTTCCAGGAATGGTGAGTTTGTTATATATAGTGATGCTTCATTGAAAGGACTTGGTTGTGTCCTTATGCAGAATGATCAGGTAATTGCTTATGCTTCACGACAGTTGAAAACTCAAGAGGTAAATTACCCTACACATGATTTGGAATTAGCTGCTGTTGTTTTTGCTTTAAAATTTTGGAGGCATCATTTTTATGGAGTAAAGTGTGAAATATATACCGATCACAAAAGTTTAAAGTATATATTCACTCAGAATTAATTGAACATGAGACAAAGGAGATGGCTAGAATTAATCAAGGATTATGATTGTACAATTAATTACCATCCAGGAAAATCAAATAAAGTGGATGATGCTTTGAGTCGAAAAAGTAATGCTTCGTTAGCAATGTTGCGTTTGGAACGTGATCCTTTGGTTAAGGATTTGATGAACTTTGGAATAGAAGTTGTGGGTGTAGAAAGTTCTTCTGTTTTGTTTCAGGTATCAGTGAGATCATCTCTATCAGATAGAATCAAGCAAGCACAGAAGCAAGACAGTGAGTTGCATAAAAAGGTAGAGCTAGTTCAGAAAGGTAAGTTTACCGAATTCAACATTGATAATGATTGTGTTTTGAGATTTGGGAAGAGATTGTGTGTGCCTTGTGATTCACAGTTGAAGAGAGATTTTTTATGTGAATCTCATAGTTCTCCGTTTTCAGTTCATCCTGGCAGTACTATGATGTATAGAGATCTGCGGGAGTATTACTGGTGGGATGGAATGAAAAGAGATATTGCTGATTTTACTGTGAAGTGTTTGACTTGTCAACATGTTAAAGCAGAGCGGCAGTTACCGAAAGGGATGCTTCAGCCCTTACCAATGCCAGAGTGGAAATGGGAGAATATATCCATGGACTTTGTTGTGGGATTACCAAAGACATCTCGAGGTAATAATGCAATCTGGGTTATTGTTGATCGCTTGACCAAATCTGCTCATTTCCTTGCTATACGAGATACTTTTTCCCTGGATCAACTTTCCCGTTTGTATCTTAAAGAGATAGTCAGGTTACATGGAGTTCCTCTCTCCATTGTATCTGACCGCGATCCCAGGTTCACTTCTAACTTTTGGAAAGGCCTTCAGAAGTCGTTGGGTACTGAATTAAATTTTAGTACAGCTTTTCATCCTCAATCAGATGGGAAGTCAAAATGAACAATTCAGACCATGGAGGATATGATACGTTCTTGCTCTATGGATTATCAGGGAAGTTGGGACCAACATCTTTCTTTGGTTTAATTTTCATATAATAACAGTTTTCATTCCAGTATACAAATGGCACCATTTCAGGCATTATATGGGAAGCGGTGTTGAACTCCAGCTTTCTGGGATGAAGTGGGTGAAAAGAAGTTGATGGGACCATAATTGGTAGAATAGATGGCAGAAAAAGTTCAGCTGATTCAGAAGCACATGAGAACAGCTCAGAGCAGGCAGAAGAGTTATGCGGATAACCAGAGGAAGGATCTATCTTTCGAGGTAGGTGATTATGTTTTTCTCAAGGTTTCTCCTTGGAAAAGTGTGATGAGATTTGGTAAGAAAGGAAAGATGAGTCCAAGGTTTATTAGACCATATGAAATTCTGGAGAGAGTTGGATCAGTTTCATACCGGGTGGCTTTACCTCCCATTTTATCTCAGGTACACAATGTTTTTCACGTTTCGATGTTGAGAAAGTATATGCCAGATCCATCTCATGTTTTGAGTCCAGAGGTAGTTCAGCTGGAAGAGAACCTATCTTATGAGGAACAACCAGTCCAGATTCTTGACCATGGGGAGCAAGTATTATGGAATAAGGTGATTAATCAGGTAAAGGTTTTGTGGAAAAACCACATGATGGAAGAGGCAACATGGGAATCTGAAAAAGCAATGAGGGATAAGTACCCCCATTTATTTGATAAGTAAATAAATTGTGGGGACGCAATTTTCTAAAGGGGGGAAGGATGTAACATCCCAAGTAATTAATGAATAATAGATATTTTTATCTATGTCTATTAATGAATTATATAGTGTTTTATAGGCTTAAAATGAAAATAAATCCCATCTTAAGCATGGAATACACTAATATTCTTAAAAGATTGTTTTACTGTCTTTTGATGGCAAACCCTTTTTAAATCAATATTTTGAAAATTTTGTAATCTATATTTGTCAAAATAAACTTATTCATTATGATTGGGACATTGAATTTTACATTGGATAAATTTTTGGTATTTTTCTGACAATGTTCATTTTTTAATGAATAGTGAAAAATACTGCATTTTACATCAAAACTGCTTTTTAATCTAATTTATTTATATGATTAGATTATCTTTTGAATTGGTCTTGAAGTGAAATTAGAATATATTTTTACCATTTAATCCAATGGTGGTCATTGGAATTAATTTCACTTTGAAATTGGACTTAAACTGGTGTCAATCTTTTGATACTTATTGTTTCATAAAAACACTCTATTTGTCATGACAGCGGGAAATAATTATAAAATTAATTAATGTGACTTATATGTTTTGAATTTTTTAAAATAGACTTCATTTTTGAATTTTGAATATCAAATATATCTTAGGGTGAATTTTTGGTATTTTTCTGAAAAACTTCAATTTTTGATGAATAGTGAAACCACTAAGTGGTACTTATAAAAACTGATTTTTCATTTAAATGAAATTTTACCACTTTTGTGTTTTGAATTTCAAAAATCCGACATACATGGTTGTCATTAAGAAGTAAAATGTGGTTCAATGATATTAAAATAATTTTTTGGTGAATAGTAATTCTTAAGTTCTTAATCGCGATTAGAGGTAAGTAGTGTAGTTTAAGGTAAAAATAATGCTTTAATAAAATGATATGAGCTTGACACATGTCCTACCCTCATTGGATGTGTCATGGCCGACCAAGACAATCCATGGGTCAACTTGGGGACCCCATGGAGCCACTTTGGTTGGGAAATGACATAAATATCTGTTTATTTAATGTTAAAGTAAAAATGACACAAAAATGAGTTATTTTACTAAAGCAATTTTTACATGGGGTTATACAAGTCATATTTTTGACTATAAATATTCATTGGAAAGCTAAAAATATTTCCTACATCGTAATATTTTTTTATAATTTTTAGACTTTAAATAAATTAAATTATTTATGACATCATGATGATGCAGCGATGACCTCATTATTTAACGATTTAAATAAAATGGAATGATAATGTAAAATCTAAGACCTACACATGGAAAAAACCTATTGGATGGGTGGATTTAGAACCCTTATCACCTTATCCTCAAATTATATCATTGTGGTACTTTTTGAATCCGAAACTCATTTTAAAATAAAGTAACTTGTCTTTACTTTCCAAGAGTGCCCCTCCTCTCCTCTTATAAAAGGCCCCCACCTCTACCTCCTTACCCACACTCCCAAAGACTTTGGTTTGGCCAACCCCTGACCATTTTGTCTCTCCACTTCCCTCTATTACTCCTTGAAGCCTCACATTGGGCAGAATGTTTCCCAAGGAAGCCTTTGAGCTCAAACCAAAGGGAGTTACCCGATTTTAAGGTAATGTCTTCTTTTGAGTCCTTTTGTTTTATTTTGCTTCTACAACCCCCTAAACTCTTTTTATTATTTTCTTTTGTAACAACTACAGTATACTCAATATACTATGATGTTTTTATAATATGGATTCAAGCTACACTTACACACACCTACATATAATGGTTAAAGAACATACTGTTTCCGTGGATGGTGAATTTATGCCTCCCGAAACGATGATTGTTCAACATTCTTTTAACACCTTCAAAGGTGGCCATTAAGATGTCACTAAATTTATATATGATATATAAAATTTTTATGTTTTCCTTAAGCTTCTGTTTTTTTTTGGTCATACCTTTATGGTTTCCATTATGGGTAAACGCGATATCTTCATTTAAGGAAGTGCGGACTACCGCCCCCTCAAAGTGATTTGATTCATTAAATACCATATGTGGGACGTATAAAGGATGAAACTATGATATTATATATGATATTATACTGGAATTATAATATACCTTTATATCATTATGATTCCATTCTATAAAATACGAAATAGAAATGAATGTAGCGTTCATGCGTACGTACGGCTTACCGTCTCCATGAACGGTGCATTTCATTTCTTACCTATAAATGATTATGTAATATTATAAATGCATGCATGTACTGAATATATATGACATATATGATATCTACATCATGAATACCATTCTGGATATAATGGATACATGAACAACTTGTAATTATAAAGGGTTTATTTTTGACTCAAGTACCAATGATCGTTGAAATGACCGTTATTAACTTAAATAATTACATAGTGTTCATGACATGACAATAATTGATATAAAAGGAATAATGAACTTGAAAAAGGTTCTTAAGAAAATATAAATTAACTCAAGTTTATTATTCAGGACATTAAAGAATGATCGAGTCAAGTCGGACCCGAGGTATGGGACTTCGTCTCAATCTCCTTTCATTGAGGCATATTTTGTTTTATACACAACCTTAATTTATACGGTGTATAAACCCCTTTGACTTTTACGTTTATCCAAAAGGAATCTTTTTTATATGAAGCATTTTACTAAATTACAAAAGGGAATGTTTTTGTCGTACGTATGCGGCGACAACGACTTCTCCGCCGCCGTGATCGTTATTTGAGTTTTGGCTTCCTCTACAAGCCATACCTTCTTTTTAAAAGAAAAATAAATACCATGTTTTAATTTTATTTTATTTTGGTATTGGAAATGGTTTTCATAATGTTTTTATATCAATGTGTTCTGTTGATATATTATGATTGAAAGGAGGAAATGTTATGTTTCCTTTATGCGTGTTTTATGTGATACGATTATGTTGAGGTTCTTGGGCATTATTGTGAAGACGGGTGGTTCCGTGATAAACTAAGGGCGGGTGAGGCCAATATAGCTATCCAATGCATTGGGTAACGCGAAGGAGTGAAACGTTAAGGTTTCTCCGAAGAGATTTAGGGAATATAATGTGATGGGTATTCCAAACGTAAGCAAGAGGGTTACTCCCTACGTACGGATGTTATAAATGCCTCAAGTTACCTTTATGTCTTATGATTTCTATGATTTATTCATGATTTGATGAGGTATGTTAAAGTGCCTATGTTTTATGGGTAAATTATGATTTAATTCTTATGTATATATGTACCCATTTTTCCTTTCCATATTTTTATATCCCTTACTAAGCTTTTTATGCTCATCCCAAGTTTTTTTTGAAATGTTTTCCACAGGTCTAGGGAAAGGTACATGATATGATGATAGTGTCAAGGAAGTGTTAAGAAATAATCCATGTTTTATTTTAAATATGTTTCCATTGATGGGAATGAAGAATACTATCTTTATGTAACCACTTTGTTTATATGTGGAATGTAATGCAAGTTTTATGATATAATTCTCTAAAACTCTAAACCCGAAAAGATCCTCAATGTGTAATCTTGTAATAACTCAAGATTAAGTAAGGTTTAAGGATGGGGCCTTATAACTATCACCCTTATTCACACCACTCTATCCACTTATGTTCATCCAATATTAAAAAAATAAATTCCAATCATCCATCCTTTACACAATAAATCCTTCCTTTTGGAATAAATCCAACCAAGGAATTCGTTTGGTGAAAACCAAATAGAGATACCCAAAGAAGAGGTAACATCCTTCCTCAAGATACTTTCCTTTGTTTTCTTTCTCCACTGCCACAATTATTATTATTCAATGCATAAATAATATTAAAAATATCCTAAATGTTCTTAAAAATTTTCATGATAATGGTTATACCTACACATACGCACACTTTCATCAAATGGGTATAAAACGTACCGCTCCTATGTACGTTGAACTACAGCCTCATGAAATGATGTTGTTTGTTTTTTTCTTTGCCACCCCTCATGGTTGAGAATTATGATGGAAATTTTATTTTTATATGTTATATATGATATTTATTATTTATTTAGTCTCATTTAATTATTATATAACACATACATTCATTCTTTCCACTTTCTATAAATATGATAATTTCATTTAGTTATATGTGGGCTACAACCTCCTCAAAGCAATTTGATTCGATCACATACTACATGTAATGTATTAAAGATGGTTTCAATGAAATTATTTGATATATTTTAAATAATATTGGTAATTTAATGAAATTATATATATATATATATATATTTCATTTACATTATTTCATTCAACATAACAAAAAACAGAAACAAGATTCATACGTTTGTACGACCTACCATCTACAGGAATGGTGTATTTCATTCCATATTTTTATATTTTATAAACTTTTATAAAAAAAATATATAGAATATAAATTATATTAATATCATGTTTTAAATTATTTAAATCATGATATAAATATTAAGACTAAAAATAAAACAAATTAATACACATGAGAAAAACAAATCGTATATTACTAGAAGTGAAACCTTAACCTGCAATTATTAGTAAGTAGGTAATATAATGTCATAATTTAAAATTATTTGGTATTATATATAAGAATATATTTATATAAAAAATGTATCATAATCTTAAATTTATTTTACTGGAAGATTTAACAAGTACGAAGAGACTCAAGATGTAAGGCTAGAGGATTTATAGTCTGAGTTTTGTTTCTGTGAGATTTACACCATATTCGGCACTCATTTGATTGTTGTGGTGTATATATTACCCATGAACATGTTATATGATTTTTATACTTAATATTATGGATATTTACATATCTATTTTATGATATATCATTCATTGGGTTTATGTTTCAAAATTTACCGAATAGATATAGTAGTTTTTCTCAATTTTTTTATTTGAGACACATTCCATAAAAAAAGTATTTTTTCAAAACATCTTTAAAAAATAATCTATTAAGTTCTTTTTTAAGGAGTATAAATTTTATAAAAACGTTTTTTTGGATTATTTTATATGTTTACAAATTATATTCAAATGAAAAGGTTTTCAAAATGTTTTGAATCTTCTTTTATGTGTTTTCAAAGGAAACGTTTTTAAAATTGAGTTCAAGACTTAATTATAAGTTTTTAAAGTATATTCAAAGAAAATTATTTTAAAAATGATTTATGTTTCTTAAAAAATAATTTTTAAAAAAATAAAGGATACTTTATTCAAGCAATCATTTCAAATATATTTCAAATTTAATTACAATCTAAGATGATATCCATTGATGTTACTATAATAATTCTATGAAATTATCCAAAGGATCCATTAATATTATTTATCTAAATGTTTTTTTTGAATTATGTTTATGACACTAGTTTCAATTCCACAAATGAAACCCAAATATTTTTAAGGATTATGGTTTTATTAAATCATTATGAAATAATTATATTTTCCATAGGTTGTGATGTGATGATTGTATTTTTATTATGGTATATTTATGAATGATTTTATTATGAGATCGTTGAGACTTATACCTCCCTAAAATTAAATGGGTAATGATATATATCTCATTATATATTAATGGGACTCAATGCGATGGGAATGATTCACTACGTAATGATGGGTAAATCGTGTCCCTTACAAGGAAAATACTGCAACAAGGGATTGTGGGGTGCCATACATAGTAGGTTTAGTCACCATGAATATTGAAGATAGGGAAACTAGACCCACTATTGGAATATAGGGAATCATGATACACTATGGAAAGATGGGGAAACCAAATCCACTATGGGAAGATGGAAAAGCTCAATCCATTATAATGAAAGGACTGTGACTATGCATGGTGGTGTATCCCTCCAAGTAAGTATATTCCCCATGTAGTTCCCTAATAAGATCTCTCAATGCATCTTGACTAATACAGATGTGCTATTACATGTTTCTATGTATTCCACAATTCCATGTCTTATTCCCATATCATTATTTCATTTCTCATCATCTTTATTCCCTTATGATTCATGTCTTATGATCTGCTAATATTTATTCAATTGTTTATGTTTATGATATTTGATATTTAGGGTATGATATTGTAATTTTATGATCATGTTATCATACCGCCTTCACATTTTTATTTCCACTTATCTCTCTATTTTACCCTTATTGATCATCAAATGTCACCCCTTTTTATGTTTCCTTCCATATGATATGTAGATATGGACTAATAATGATGTGTCTAAGAAGGGTTATAGTCATGAAGAACCTATTTAAAGATAATTTTTCTCACAAATGTACCTTGTTTTGTTTTATGTTTCAAAAGGCACAACACTAATACAATCTTTGGGTTATCTTTGCGTAATGTATTAAGTATTCTACAAATGTGATGTAATATTAATTAATTAAAAGAGAGGGGTTCTATAGGAATAACAACAACAACAATGAGAATAATAATAATAATAACTAAAATAGAAATGGAAACATGAAGTTGTATAATTCTTGGTGAATACTCTATTTTTTATTTAAATTTATATTTATAGCTTCTTTTGCATAGGAGAATTAAATTCAAGGGGTGATACATTTTTTATCATTGGATCAAGAATAATATCTACACTTATAATATATAAAATTATTCTCATGGAATGTGTGATAAAATGTTTTAACCCATCATGCCAAATATGTAGTTACCTATTTTGAGTAGCTAACAATGTAAAATTATATTATGAAAGTATTGTTTGTGCATAAAAATGTGAGTGTTTTGTGTAAAATAATGTTATATTTAACATTAACACGTTTAAAATGTTGTTTTTAAAGGATCCACATACAAGGAATTCAAATCACCAATCCATGTATCACTATGAATTCTCATTGTTTATAAGGTAACTATTCAACCAAAAGAATCAAATATGTCTAGTTCTTGAGACATTAAATGTTTGATAAATTTTCTAATTTTATTTCATTTTAATAACATCCAGAAATATCATTCATCTCTTTCAACACTTTATCTAGAATATTATTTTCCAACTTAGTATTATTTCTATCCTAAACTCTATAAGTTTACCTTAACTTCATTTTCATTATAATTTTTAATATAATTAAATAAATATGAAATATTTGGATATTATCAAAAGAGATCATCAAAATCACAAAATTCTATATCATCCTAGGAGTAATTATATAGAGAATTATATACATGTGACTTTTAAATTGTTTGAGTTACTACCATTCTATATATATTGGAGTAGCCATTCTTCAAATAAAAGTTTTTATTCATTTGGTAAAAAATACAACAATCAATAAACCCTTCCCAATATAAAATTATATTATCATGTGTATATTCATTTCCAAAATTATTCAAATCAAATGGCTAGGTTTATGTGTCTATACCCTCATATTGTGTTATGTAAACCTCTATAATATGGGCATTCAAATTTACTAAATTTTATATTATAAAAATAATTTTTTTCTTGGATATATTTTCTTCTACCATATAAAGAATAAAAACTTATGATTTTTCATCAACTACCTCCTTCAATATAAAATCATTACCTTTTTATTGAGCTCCCATGATCATACTAGGTGGAACAAAAAAAGATACATCATCGAATCCACCAGATTTACTAATTAATCTGGGAAAAAAACTCTACATAAATACCCTTCATTCAAACACACACCAACCTAGAACATCATCCCCCAGAAGAATTTTATGAATAAAAAACACCACATCCTCTAAATATGATTGATCACCAATTTTAATAGGTTTAATAGAAGAGAGGTCCTCACCAAACTAATTATGGCATTCTGTATCTTAGAATTGAGAAGAAATATCCCATGTGGTCACATGAAGAGTATGTGGGTTGGCCTTCAACCTAATTGAACCACAATTCACAACATAAATCATTTATTTTTAAATATTATGAAACTTTTTAATATAATTTATTGTATTTTTATTATCCCATCATTGAGGAGAATTTCATTTTAGGATAATATAGTTGATTAGATTTCATGAACTTCTTAATGCTAACCAGTGGAGGATCCTCATATGTGTTATTTTTATTGTTATCTAATGTATTCCCTATAACATTCAATGATAAAAAGTCTTATAATTTTATCAAACTAATTTTATTCAGACTATATCATATATACCTATATCAATCTTCAACACATCATGAAGAGGAACAAAATTATAAATTTCTGTAAATATATTTAGTTTAATAGGCTTCTCTAGTTTAGATTTGTGATAATCAGCTTAAATTTACCTACCATGTTGGTTTCCAATAACTTAAAGGACGGAAAAATTCTATCAGGGAAGTATTAGTCCCAGAATCCAAAGCTATATTGCATGAAATTTTGTGTTTTAGGCCATTTCCATATAATTTTTCTATCATGGTAGTTGAAAAAAACAATTCATAAAATTATTATGTTCATTTGAAGATGATAATGTAAAATCACCCTCATTTTTAAGTTATAGATTTAATTTGTTCAAAATAACGTATAAAAATTCACATTTTTTAAAGTAGAGGATACATTCACTGATGAATAATTATATTTTTATTTAATTAAAGATTTATATATTTAATATTTATACAAGATCAAATATATTAGTTTCTTTATATTATAAAATTAAATATAAATATTATATTTCAATTAAAAAAATATGTACACCTATTTGATAGATGTATAACCGACATATGTATATCAAAAAACTATTTTTCCAACTACCATATATCTAGTGATAATATATTAATGACCATATAGAAATCATATTATTCTTTTACACTCCTATATATCATGATATATATTATATAAAATTAATAATTTCAATCCCATAAAGATATATACTATATTTATAATATTTTTTTCTAAAAACAATTATACTCAATCCTGTGATCTTTATTGGAGTATAATAGGATGGATAATTCAATCTCAAAATATTTTTTACAGTTATGGTTTTATTCTTATTGTAATTTTTATAATTTTATTTCATAATGGTTTCATGTAATTAATTATTATTTATTTCATTTTATACAATAATATTATACCCTAATGAAATAATGTAATTTTTATTTATACATGATGTCTTAATGAATGCATGATATAAAAAAATTGGATTTATTATAATAAAATTCACATTAAAAATATGAGGTGTTTTAGATAAGAGGAGTGGGGAGGTAAAAGCTGTTATGTTCATGGGATTGGGACTATGAAATAAATTAGGATTCATCCTAGAGAAGTTAATCAAAACACACTTTTTTATGTCATAGTTTAAATTCATATAATAAGGAATGATAAACCTTTTATGGTTGTGTGATAAGGAAATTTGTTTTCCTTTCAATGTCATGAATCTATGACCTTTTTTATTTGTGTTTAAAGTCATATTATAAGGGAAGCTGAGAAAAAGGTTTTCAGAAATGGTTTTGTGTGGGACTTATGCATGAGAATCCCTTTGTGGTTCTGTTAAGAATATAAGTACATGAAGGTATACAGGGCACACATTGAATTGGTATCCCATTAGTCATGAGTCATTAGATGAAGTAATTGAAGGTGAGTGGGTCATTCCCTAATGATAACCCATTATAATAAATTCCTATTGAACTAGAAAAATGGAGGTAATAATGTCAATGTGACCAGTTGGGGTAAATGGAGTTGTCCTACTTAGGTAGGTGACTTAGGCGAACATTGAGCCCATGTGGGAGGGTTGGGAATAAATATAGTCTTAGTGATTAATCATGTGTAAAATGGTCATACTATGGAAAAAAATTATACTTAGTCAAATTAGAAGTGTTTCAGCTTGTAAGGTAACATACAAAAGTCGTATTCCTTAGTGAGGCCTTAAGGTATGAGAATAAGAATAACAAGTTTAAGGCAACTTTGTGGGATTATATTTTACCCATTTTCTGTATAGATATCCTCTATAAGAATTCTAATATCTATTTTATACATAGTGATTAAATGGTTTATCCACTCTCAAGGGTCCAATTTATTGAAACCTGAAGAGGAATCAAATAAAAAAAATTCCTTAACATTCCATTTGGATTTTACTTTGAAATAACATATATGATTATATAGTGTTTATGGAAACTCAATATATTGCTTTAAAAACTATTTATTTCGGTGTCCTCATTTAAATATCTATATGGAAGGTAATGGGTACTTTTATATAAATGTGTGACTTAGGTTCCCATGTTTTTTAAAAAAAGGATCCTATATTCCAAGATTTTTTGGTCCATAGTACTATTTTGTATTGGGGTTTCAGTTCTAGAATAGAGTACAATGCACAATATGGTTTGAGGTTGGGAACACAAGATAGTTTGATTTTATACATTTGGTTTGGTTCAATGTTGGAAACACACAATGTTATGATATTAGGTGTATTTCTAAATTTCCATTTAGAAGGACCTCATCTAGGAATTTTGTGAAAACTAAAAAATGTTTTATAATAAAACCCATTAATTAAATTTCCAACTTTAAAAGACCACAATTTTTTATTAGTGTATTTATTTTGGATCCATGAGATATAAAATCATATATAATTAAATAATATTCAACTCTCTATAGGGTATACCATATCCTAAATTTTTTTCAGGGCCAAAAAACCCCTAGAAGGATTAAAAAATGAATTCAAAAAGTAATGGGAACCTACCCTTATATAATGGATGGGATAAATGACATTATATTAAGGACATAAATTTTTAGTGAAAGATGTTTCAATATTAATACACTAATTGTTATAATCAAGGAGGGTATAAAATAATTTTAACATAGTGTATCAAAATAGATCACATTTTAAAAAAACAAATGTAGTGATCCTATGAAATTAAACTCATTAAAAGACCAAGAGAGACACAATATAATTTTTGTTTTTCTACCACACAATTAACTTACCGAAACATATATTAGTTAATAGTATCATGATAAATGATCCAATTTAAAGTAATTAGTTTTTTGGAAATGTACCAATGGTTTTGGGTAGATTTTTTGTTATATTAAATGTTTAGTATAAGAAGTATCTCCACTAGTGCCAATGGTATGATTTTTATATTTATAATTGTTAATATATAATGTTTTTTTATACCTCAAAGATAAGTTTTTTTGAAATTTCATACATTTCATTGAATTCCAAGGTCACTAACTCCCTTGGGTGAAATGTGATTCTCCCACATTACATGGGTATTTTACAACATGAGCCTTTTATTGTAAAATATTTGACCCAATTTCTTATATAAAAGTCTATGTTCAAAAAGTGTACTTTATTTTTGGGGGAAAATAAATCAATTTGAAAATTTCATATTATTCAAGATTATTGTCATACCTAACATCAAATTGTGAATTTTTATTATCATTTTATCATTTTGAATTTTAATTGTTATTGATGAACATTTAATTTATGTTCTCGTGAGTTTTTTAAAGATATTTTCATGTGGCCATGTACGAATTAATTGGGTTTCAACTAGTTATGTAAGATTAAATTCAAGGATAAGTAATAATGGCATATTTTAAATATCTTAAAAATATATTTTAGAACATGTATGAATATATTGATGTTTAGATAAGGTATATAATATTAATCAACAATTTAAAAATAATTAATCATGTAATTCTGGTAGAATCTGGATCGTGGAGCTAGATACCTTAGAATAAATTTTAGTCATAAAAGATTCAACATGAAATATAAAATTTAGTACATAATTAATCTCTATATTAAAAATAATTTTTTGAGACATAAGATTAACCTAATAAATATTAACTACAATTTTCCACAGATTACATATTTTTTTGAAAAAATTTATTGTGTTTTCCACTAAAAGTGACCTAAAGAAATAGATAAATATTTCATGTAATGAACATAGAGAACTTGCATACTAAGTGGACAATAATGAATTATCATACTCAAATGCATCATAAAATTAAAAAATAATTTTCAAGAATTCCATGAGGAGGGAGATGGTGGAAATATAAGGAAATAATTTTTGGGTCATGAAACCCATGCTCGTTCAAGGAATTGTGAAGAATAAATAACTCAAGGATCCAATATCCATATTAAGGATATACCATGGATATGAATTTCTACATGGATGTGATCCCAACAAAAACACCATATTATTATGAATTATATTTTATTTTTAGGTTGGGAATAAGTTAGCAGCTCCTAGGTGACCATATTTTTATTAGTTTAATTTTTACCTTCTATTATTTAGTTCTATGATCATTCTTTCTCCCACTATTTTCACTTCCTCATTCATGGAAGAACAACCACATTTAGTTTGTCTAAGGAAGATATAAATTGTGAATTTTCTATTTATGAATAATATTTTTTATTATTATTTTATTTATATTTCATAATATAATGGTATTAGGTGTTATGTAATGGAGCAAGAGACAATCCCATGCAATTATCATTACTTTGATCCATTATATAAACAATTGTATCACCAAATTAATCACTTACTCAATCACAAATTTTAACTAATAAATGGTTTTTGAGTAGTTTATGGTTTGTGAGAGTTTCAGAGTATGTTTTACTATTAATTTGTTCACCCTACTCAATCAATTCCATGAGAGTGGATGCGGTTGAGTGAGATCAATGTACCACTATTCAACACAAGTGTGTAGACCTATGATCCTTGGAACCAAGGAGTTATCACATAGTGAGATTAACATAACAACCTCTTGAATAAGAACAACAAAGGTGGTTGAGGTGAAAATGTTCCACATATGAGAGTTGGTTTAATATTTCATACTTTAAGAATTATTATATTAATTTATTAGTGATCAACTAGTGTAAAACTAAAACTTATCCCAAACCATAACTTTAATTTTCATTGAATGATATTTGTATTTCCACCTCATCACTATACCAGAACACTCCAATTTTTACTATTTTCATTAGTTTTATTAACCCATAGATATATATTATTTTAACAATCAAGGAATCACTATTTTTTTAATACTCCTTGATAGATGAACCTAAGGTCAAGAAATATGCTATTATTTGTAGTTTAAAAAAAATTATGGTGTTGGTGGATCCATGGGATATTGTTAAACTAGAAACATATTTGGAACTATTCCTAGAAAAAAATCAGTTTCAAAGTGATTTTTAATCTAAAATTATTGTAATAATTTCCATTTTATTAATTCACTATAAATCCAAAATTAATGAAATGTGAAATAAATTTGGGAGTACATATAGAATTTTATGTGTTTTTTTACATGTACGGACATTTTTGATAGGATAGCGATTAGAAAAACCTGGGGTAGGGAACTCATCATAAATAATTATAGAAACATTCATGGTTGAAAACTAACCATTTGGTTATAAATGAGTTAGAATATAGTAGGATGGATGTACTGAGAGGAAAGTAATTCTATAAGTTTTTATGATACCAACAAATAACATGAATTATCCATTCATTACATGTTTTATAGTACTAAAACTTACATTCATGTTTTCATTAAGGAGACATAGATGATACTAAAGTATTACTTACAATATCATAATTCTCCCATAATCTACTTTCATGGATAATTTCATACCAAGAAGGATGTTAAAGTTGAAAATTAAGGGTATAAGATTTCAAAAGAATCAATAATTTTTGGTTTAATTCAAACTCAATCACATACTAACACTCATTATAATAAATTTAGAAATTTACCCCCATTATATATGCCCTCAATGAGTTTAAATAATAATCCCACAAAATTAAACAATTTTATATATTTTATTGAGCATTATCATGATTTTAATCTAACTTTTATTTAAAATACTATCTTATTATCATATATTTTGTTATTAATAGAATTTTATTATTAAATTATGAAGAATTATTAATACGTGATTTTTAATAGTTGTATCTGGTCAATGGAATTATTAACAAAAATACGAAACGTAATCATGGATGTTTTGATGAATTATTTTGGTGGATGAGTATAATATTGGGAAATCAAAGATATTCGGTGTTAATATAGGAATTCTAGAATTTATAAAAATAAATGAAAATGCATCCAAATCACTTATCACATCCACATCATGAGTTCAAC
This sequence comes from Viscum album, assembly GCA_963277665.1. Classification (NCBI taxonomy): domain Eukaryota; kingdom Viridiplantae; phylum Streptophyta; class Magnoliopsida; order Santalales; family Viscaceae; genus Viscum; species Viscum album. Next base: position 1,421,304,528 of record OY728156.1, on the reverse strand, counting down.
CTTGATGCATTAAAGAAACCATGTAAGGATGTATTATAAGATTATTGTGATCCCTTGTTCCTTTCATAAATATTTCATTACTGGAAATTATTTATAGTCTAAGAATGACCACCTATGGATTATTGTATTAACAAGATGTTTATTCCAATGAAATGAACATTATTTCCATTCATCCACATTTTTTGTCTTCTATACGGTCACTAATCTACCATGTTTTCACCAATTAGGTTGTGATTCATATTCTATCCATCTATTTGTGATTCATATTCAATTTAATACTTAAAAACAGTATTTGGATGGTCATGAGTAGCCTTTGGGGGACACATCCAAACTTCATGCCAAATTCATAGAATCCATATAAGTATTAATGTGATCAATAAGAGGCTACCATGTGGATATAAAATTGAAAAATATTTATAATATATTAAATGAAGAAATTGCGTGGGTCGTGAGGATTTAAAATATAAGATCATTCAAGGTCATCACATGGAAAACAGATAAAGTCTATAAACATGGTTTGACAACCATATTTTCAATGAGAATTTAAAAAGGATTGTTTACCCAGTAAAAAAATAAGAGATATAATACTATAAATAATATGAGGGTTCTACTATTGAAGGAATCATCCACTGAAATTAAAATTAGGTTGATATTTTTCATTTTGTATCAAGAGTGTATATTTTAATAGAATTTTTCTTTGTATTCTCTCTCATTTAACCCCTTTATAATCATGATATATTTCAATAATGATATTGAATGAAAAAAATGATTAGTCTTTTAGAAAATTCATATGATGTTTAGCATAATTCATTTCACATTCATGTGTTAAGTTTCAAAACATTTTATGGTTCGGACAAGGGAGATCTTTAGTGAGAAAGTTACCTTTGTGTCTCCACATACCACTCGATATTTGTCTTCTTATTTATGTAATATTCTTCCTCCATTAATGATATAGATGAGTAGTGTAATAGATGAAGTGAATTAAATATTCACAACATGATTATAATAGGATGTTCACATATATGATTTAGTGTGTTAATTAAGTAGATATAAGACTATTAATAAAAAAATTAAGGTTCACCCCCAGTAATTCTATTAGCAGGATTTAGTGTTACATGATCTTCATTCTATATGCATTCATTCTATTTTCATCTACATGTTTACTTTTCATGTATTTCATTGAACATTTTTAAACCCTATCTATATATTTTATTTTAATAGGTTTATATTAAGGTAAATTTTTAATACTGAGTGTTCACATAGTAAAATATTCAGAATTGATACTTCCTTAGTTATCCACTTTAAATATCAAGGATAATTAAATAATTTCTTTTTTCATAGCTTTTGATAAGTGTTTTAAATGACATAATGTAAGTTGATGAATTAGAAATAGGGGTACTAGATCCAGTTTAGCTACCCAATATTGGTAATGTGGGAGGTAGAACAAAGATTTATAACCAATTTTAACACACTTCTCATCACATAGAATATGAGCTAATCCATAGAAGTTCTTATGAAGAATAACTGGATTCCATGGCTCTTTGAGATGTAAAGGAAGTGAGCTCTTAAATTTTTTTACTACCATCATATGTTTTATTATTCATTTAGAATGTTGTGGCTGAGCTCTTTTTTCTCATGGTTTACCTCAAAAACTGATAAGGGGAGAATAAAAATATGAAAAAAGAGTTTTTTGCTTGAATTACATAATAAAAATCCACCACAAGATTTTGGAAAACCTATTGACACAACCATTCTATAATAGTGATAAATATAGAACAAACTAGGGTTTGGCACAATATTTTCTTTTCTATGTACCTTATTATTTTATTTTATTTCAATACATTTCTTATTCTTATTTTATTTATTGTAGGTTTTTACGAGGTAGTAGATATGATCATAACTCAATTGAAAATACATTACATAAATCCAATTATTATAATAAGTGTCGATTTCATAGAAAATTGAATCATGTACCATGATGCAGTATACAATGTCAATCATAATGTCCTAAGATAATTCTAACCCTTTTTGAAATCCTTCTATAACTCTATATTTATTGAGTGAACATGATCCATAACAAGATAAGTAGAAATTTTTTTGATTCTATTTCAGAATATTTTAAAAAATAATGTAACAATGTAAAAATGATTGAGGCACTATTTTGAAACCCCATTGAACTATCACTCTTTTTGAAGTTGTGGATTATATCTAACCTTTCATATAAGTTCCTCATAATCCAAAAAATGACTTTTGGGATTCCATATTATAATATTATTATACTGACATAGACTACACTTGGGAAATATACATTTATATCATTGAGAACTATTTTGTGGGGAAGAGAAATTCATGTGTGGATAAAACCATTATTGATAGGTTGTTTAGTTATGCGATATTATATTGGGAAGGTGGAATTTAGCAAATTTATTCAAATATTAAAGTCCAACTATTTCTCTAAATAAATAGTCAAGGAGTTATACAATAATAGAAGTGAAAAAACATTTATATAAAATAATGGAGAAAGAAACTAAGTCATTCATTGTGATCATTGTTTAGTGATTCTCTATGAATAGTGGAAGTTCCATGTTTTTTAATCATTTTTGTGGGATTTAGTGAGTTTAAATCATTTATTTTTACACTATTGAAATAATGAATTATAATTTTTCAAGTCAAAAATCCACTTTTCAACTATAATTTTTAATCACTAATACCCACTCATTTTCACCCACCAAAAACATTAAAATACATTGAGATTTATACATAATGTTGACTCCTTAATAGTTAAAACATAATTCCATAAATCATATAATTATTCGTGCTTGAACTTTAGATTAATAATATATTTTATAAAACATAATCTGAGATATGAGGAAAAAAATTTACATAAAGGTTAGTATAAGTATGAATCTATAGAAAGTTTAGGTTTGATAAAATTAAATGAAAAGAATAAGAATCAAGGAATGAGAATCATATTGGAGTCATGATAAATTTGAAGATGTATTAGGATTAAAAAGTTAACATTATAAATTGAGGGAATAAGATTTTACACCAGCACATTATTTTTATGTAATTCATTTCCAATTTAATCAAAGTTAATTTCAATAATGGTAGGAGGATTTATTAAGGAAAATTTTCACTAATTTTTATATGAAAATAAATGAAAAACAACCCCTTCCTCTTTATATTTTTTTGAAAAAATAATATAATTTTGATAAATTTTGTGTTTTTTAGACATAATATAAAACCTAGAAATGTTTATTTTATTGGTTATTTCATCAATTTAAATTATAATGGTCCTGAAAAAACAATTATTGTAGTGTCCCGACCTGGCTCACCCCTGAAATGGTGGCTGGATCGGTCACCAAATGACCTCAAGCAAGTCTCCCTATAGACCATAGGTTGTGGACAAATAATGAGGGTCTATGGATAGTCAGTGGGGAGACTATACCTTCTTATATGATTAAAAATAGTTTAGAATATCGGAAAATAGTGGAAGTAATGTGAATATAAATTAAGTAGTGGAATAAAAAAAATTATAAATAAAGTATAAAATAAAATGTCCAACGTCAGTGTTATAGAATGCCTGAATGTTATGATGATACAACTATTAAAATGATAAACACAACATCATGCTTTACATATCAATAAATAAATAAATAAAATATATGACTCAAAACCTGAGGGTGATCTCCTCGAGCATCTCGAGATTCCACTCAGTCCTCTTCACCGATATCCCAAGTTTATGAAAACCAGACAATCTTGTAACCAAATAAAATCTACTCGGGTACTACAATGCAATGGCAACCTGAGTAGGGTGTGAGATATAAATCTCAGTAGGTCAGGACCACCAGTGTCTACCTAAAACCCATAAAATCAATAAATCATTGAAATAGGGTGAAAGCATACATAAATAAAGTAATAAGTTCAATGTAACTATATACCCAAATACCTACTTTATCCCTAAAATGGTGTTTGAACCTTCATTATACCTTTTTCTTGCATACACAATAGTCATCACACATTCAATTTAATTTTTCAATTATTCAAACCTCAATAAATTATATAAGCCTCGTGATCTTTCCAAAATCCGACATCCCCCATATAAGTCACTCGCAATAAATGCATCTAAGGACCAACTATGAAACCAAAGTAAATATTGAATCCAAGCTTGTGATTTGGCTTGGATAATGCGTCATAATATATTCAATTTAATATTTTATATACTATGTACAAGCCCATCCAATAAAAATAGAAATTCCCCTAACAAATACCAAAATATGAGCCCATACACTAAATATAGTGATTCACTCATGGGTCCATCCACTAAAAATTGTGATCTAACCAATTCATAAACAAGTTTGAAGCGTTTATCATATTCAATTCACAAATCATAACATCACATCATCTTTCATTAAGTATTTAATTCTAATCATGTATGACCAATTGAACCCACATTCCAATGTCAATTAATGGGTATAGAACTTCATGTCTAGCACCCTCTTGAGTATTTGGAGAATCAGTCCTTGTCTCACAACCCATGGGTATTTGGAGCATCAATCCCTATCCAATAAAATATTATTTATATGCAAGTTGGGTGTAGAACACCATGTCTAGCACCCTGTGAGTATTTGGAGTATCTCACCCTATCTCACTACCCATTTATCAATCAAACATATAGATTTATCATTGATGTAGAACTCCATGTCTATCACCCCAAGACCATCCATTAATTAATTCAAAAATAAATTAATCAAATTCATTAATTAATTCAATAACTAATTAACAACATAAATCTCCCATCAAATAATTCTACAATTAATTAACCATTAAACATCTCAAAAGTTAATAACTAATTAACAATTAATTATTCTTAACCACAAGTTAGTTAACTAGATAATTAACTCAACATTTAATTATCCAAATTTCTTAACTGAAAACATGATAATTAATTCACCAATCAATTATCCTTATTCACCTAATAATCCAATCGATTAGTTAAATATACCAAATCTATTAGTTAACACAAAAATTAACTAAGTACTCCTTATCATTAATTAGTCCATCAATCAGTTAATCTAAAAATCAAATCACATACCATAGGTAATTTTCCAGAATTAATTTTCTCATTATAAACCTCAACTCTCTATAATTAATTTATCACATCAGTTCTATTTAAATAATTAAAATTAATTAACTTTGTTCCAGAAGGTCAACATCCCTAAATTAATTCAACAATTAATTAAAACTATTCAAGAACCAAATCATCCCATTATTAATTCAAAAATAAAATATTCATTCTATGGCATCAACCCATCATATATCAGTACTAACATAATGATATATGGAAAACTGAAACCAAAATCAAACATGATATAACACCACCACTACTTTTTGGTTTGAAGGCAGTGCACCTCGATTGAGGGGTTTCATTATAAAAAGATATAACTTATCACTCAAATCACATGTGAATTTAGCATTTAAAATCATTAAACGTGCTAAATTCACATTAAGATGATTTAAATATAAATACTTGAATACATGAATGTAATTTTTAATAAAAGTGTAGTAAGAGATTTATTAATGCATTTATAAAATGTAGGACATGGAAAGGGGCCCTACCTTAATGAATTTGGTTGTACCAGAACTTCATTACTCAATTATGATCTGTGAGCTTACACGCAATTCAACAAAAATGAACATGTATCCTGAATTTATCATCGCATCTAAAAACCATTAACTAGAACCCATAAATTGTGTGGAGAGGACCAAAGCACACCCAAAATATTAAATGAAACACAAAAAAACCATAAGAATCCAATTCATAGGGTTTGAATAAAAATAACATGATTAAACCCTTACTTGAATATGGAGACAATGAACCAAAACTGAGTTGAAACAATTATCCCTTGGCACCGGTAGTCAGAATATTGACCGACGGGACTAGAGGATCCCCTTTCACAACCTTAGAACTGAGAAACAAGGAAACCCAATTAATCCTAAGAATTAGGGTTTTGGATATGTAAACAGGGAAAGGGAGAAGCCAAATGGATGTTAAAAATCATGAAACATTTGCAGATAGACTCAACTTGACGAGGCGGACAAGATGAGTGAAGACACCAGGAGGATCAGAGCGCGCGAAGAGGAGCTGGCTAGGGGGGTAGTGCGCCTCAGAGGGGGGTTGGGGTCTGGTGTGTGTTGATGCTCTTGCAGTGCACCATCTCCTTAATTATCTCTCAATCAATAAGATAACACAATATTAAACTAATAGATATAATATAATAATAATAAAATTTATTATTCTCATTTAATATTTCATTTCCTCATTAATTAACCATTAAATTAATGTTTCATTGTGAATTCTGAAATCCCCCATTAATCTTCCAATTATATTTTCATAACATTTATCTAATTAATTTAAATACTATATTATTAACAGAAACCTTATTATTATTATTATTATTATTATTGTTAAATTTATCTATAATTTAAATTAAATAAAGAAACACATTTTAAAAATTGGGTAACCACGTAGCTGACCAGCACGGTTTGACTAAAAGTTTATATCCTGATATCCACATTTAAAATTGCCCAAATGTGTATTTCAAATTGAACTTAACCGTGAATGTAATTAAATAAAACCTCTAATTCACATCAATTAATTATATTCCTTACTATCTTGAATTTAATTAAATTATACCCAAATCCACATTTATTCCACATTTAATATTACCATTTAATGTTACCCTACTTTTATAACACCCAACTCCATATTTACATGTCTTTAATATTACCTTTAGTTGATAACCACCAACTCTTCATTAACATATTATTTAATTAAATTCATTCACAAAACTTAATTAAAAAAACTCATCAATATGTTTCTTTTAATTAAATTCTCTTAATGCAATTTAAAAAAACTCATCAATATGTCTCATTTAATTAAATTCATTTCAACATAAATTAAATATATGAAATCACCATTATAAAAACCATTATTATTAATATCTTATAATAAAACTCTTCTTTGATAAAACCCTAAAATCCCAACTACACATCATGTAATTAAATTCCATTTAACTAGATTTAATTAATTAAAACCTATTTTTTGCAATAATTACTTAAATACCCCTTTTCCTTGGATTTAATTAATAGAATCCCAAAAATCCATTTTAATTATTCTTCATAATAATAATTACCATAATTAATAATAATAATTATACTCATAAAACCATAATAATAATAATCGCATTATCATTATTATTATTCAACTTTAGATAAGACCCATCACCTCTATTAAATAAAGAATATTCTTTATTAATTTTGAAACTCCTTGTTTAATTTAACGCATCTTCATTAAATATGAAACTCTATATTTAATTTCACATAATTGTTATTCCACGTTAATTATTCAATTAAAACACTTACAACATCAAAATAATTGAATGAACTCCATAATAAAAATAATTACATTATTATTTTTTATTATTAACACTTTCTTTTATTTAAATACAAAACTCTCATTAAAAAATATTTAGTTAAAATAAATAAATTATTAAACTTGGTAAATTACATGGGTTGGACTACAACCAAGTGTAGCCAGTGTAGATCCTTTAAAGTGGACTTCTCTTGATCCGATGCTCGCAAGACTCATTGAGACACCATGTGAAAAGAATTTGGTATTTACCCAAGTACAAAAATGACACATCTAAGTGTTCCATCACTGTGAATTAAGTTCCAGAGCTCGGTTAAAAATAATACCAATCGATAAAATGAAAAACATAAAAAAACCATCATATTTTAACCCGGTTCAAAAAAAATTGACATTACAATCTACCAACATTAAAATATTTTTATCCCTAATAAGCCATAAGAAACTACTACAACATCAACCAAACCACCAAGGTCAAGAAGTATAATTTGAATGATCACATTTCATTTAAAAATTCCCAACAATCCAAAACATTTTATAATTGAAAGCCACGACTAATTCCTTGAATGACATTTCTAACCCATAATAGCACACTCGCCCTCAAACTGGAAACGTTTCTTTAAAATCATTTCAACACCAATCACATGTATAAAAAAAATCCATACTCAACATCTGGTGACCTTCCCATGATAATCCATCGCTTGGATATTTCAAAATTATCATTCCCCAACACGAATAAAGGCATTACCCAAATAACCACGCATCCTACGTACAACCATGATTACATCAACTTATCAAGACAAAAGTATTTTAAAAATTTCATGTAGCATAAGAATGCCACTATCTTAGTGTCTCCTATAACGAGGTAAAGATAGGGTACATGCTCGTCTCATTTGGAAGAGTACACTTAGAGAAATACAAGGTCACTAAAAAGATCAGTCAATGTAACACCCCGAGATTTTATGAAAAATATTCTTTTTAATTTCATTAATGTCTTGTGTTATACGATACACCAAAAGGAGCTTTCACAACACACATCTTTGACCTGGCTTGAATTACACGCAATCGCGACCTTCCATGATAGCGTGTGTTGTACGCAACACCAAGTTTCACTAAACAATGATATGCTATTAAAATATTATTATAACTAGCCGTTATGAATAGTAATAACCACCTTTTTAAATTTTAGAAATTTTAGATCTCAAAATGGACTTCATTTATGGATTCAGAGTATCGAATTTAGCCTAAGGTGAAATTTTGGTACTTTTCGGATAACTTTCATATTCTGATGAATAGTGAAAATTACTAAATTTTAATTAAAAACAACTTTTTATTCGAAATAATTAATAGTGATAAATTATTAATTTGAGTGGTTTTAAAGTATATTTAGAATATATTTTTACAATTTAATACAATGTTGGACATTGGATTTAATTTCACATTTAAACCAGTTATAAACAAGTGTCAATCTTTTGATAGTTATTATCTCTTAAAAACACGCTATTTGTTGTGACAGCGGAAATTAATTATAAAATTAATTAATGCAACTTATATGTTGGGAATTTTGTAAAATAGAAATCATTTTTGAATTCGGAATATCAATTATAGCTTAGGGTGAAATTTTGGCATTTTTTTGAAAAACTTCAATTTTTGATGAATAGTGAAACCACTAAGTGGTAGGTTAAAAACTGAATTTTGCATAAAACTTAATTTTACCGCTTCTGTGAATGGAATTTCGAAAATCTGAGAGACACGGTTAATATCAAGGACTAAAATGTGGTTCAATGAGATGAAAATAATTTTTGGTGAATAGTAACTTTTTACTTTTTTTTTACCGCGGTTAATAGTAAATAGGGTAACTAAGGGTAAATATGATATTACTATTACCCTAACACATGTCCTAATTCTATTGGATAAGTTTAATTCGACCAAAAACAACCTTATGAATATAATATGACCATTTAGGTCCACTTGGATTAGATTATGACATTTAATATTATTTTATTTAATGAATATTTAAAAGAGTTAAAATCAAAGTTTATTTACTAAAACATTTTTAATATGGGGTTATACATAAGATAAATTCGACTATAAATATTCATTAGAAAGATAAAAAGATTTCCTACATGAGGGTATTTTATTTGTAATTTTTAGACATAAAATAATTTAATTTATTTATGACACAAAGATGATGCAGTAATTATCTTATTAATGAAATATTGACATAATTGATATTATAAATACCAAAATAAATGTAATTTAAGACTTTTTATGAATTCCACTAATTTTATAGGTTACTATGATATATTAGTGTTGATTTAATCAACTTGGTTCGAACATATAATTCTGTTATGACTTTCACAAAAATCATATATCAAATAGTGTCAAAATTGACACAAAATAGTTTTTAAATCAAATATTATATTATTAATTGTTATTTTATTCCTAAAAATCTAATGTTCGGCCAAATGACTTAGATAAGGATATATGTATTAATAATATACAATTTGGGGTTCTTTTGGCATGTTATAGTAAGTTTATTAACCATATAGTGAAAGAAAACAAAAAGACACGGTAAAAGTTAAATTATTTAACTTAGAGTTAAATCTAATTGATAAGGTTAAAATAATACCCTAAACTAGTCTAAATCCTATTGGATGATAGGATTTCGACCCATCCCCACTTTAGCTTCGAAATAAGACCCTTTGGAACCATTATAAACCGATTTTGACTTTAATATAAAATAATATTTTGAGATATTCCTAAGGTGCCCCTCTCCTCCCTTATAAAAGGACACCTCCTCCCCCTCCTCCTCACACCAATTTGAGCACTCAAGCTCGGCCAAACCCTGAAAAAATCTCTTCTCCACTTCCCTATAAACATCCTAGAGGTTCTGGTCTTCCTCAAAGATCAATTTTAGTGCCCTAAGAGGAGGTCTCAAAGAGGCGCTTCAAAGAAGAGGTAATTACCGTTACCAATTCTTTCATCTTTATTTCTTCTTCCACTTCTTCTTCTTAGGTTGTTTCATTATGAAGTAATAACATCAGTATCACTCATATACTGATATGTTATTATAAGTATGAAACAACCCTATTTCACCATCTATCCATCCTACGGAAAAAGAAATCACCGCGCGTGCGTACGTACGGAATACCGTCTCCACGCCGTGGTGTAATCTATTTTCCACCATCACCTTACATGGATGGGTATAATGGTGTAAATAATAACTATACATAGTTATTACAACATAATATTGATTCTTATATATTTTATAATCCACTCCAATTCAATTAAATATTTATGGAAATGATATCATCGCTCGTGCGTACGTACGGACTACCGTCTCCACGACGCGATGAGATTCATTCTCCATGTTAACCATTTAAGAATGATTATAAAGTATATATAAGAAATAATAATGAAATATATGACATTATAAAGCTACTGGATTTATGTATATATATATATGTATGTCATCTACTTACTTCTATTCAAGACAATAAGGAAAGGAAAACAACGTTCATGCGTACGTACGGACTACCGTCTCCATGAACGGTGTTTTTCATTTCATTTATCTATCTATTATATATATATATATATACTGAATATATATGATATATAAATCATATTTTATATTCTGGAAGTAATTAAATCATGATATAAGTAATAATAATGTCAATAACAACAAGTCAAAACACCTACGATAAATGAAACGATTTTACCCAAAACGCTTCTTTAACATGGAATTTACAAAAGAAAGGATAATATAAAGTCATAATTGAACCATATATGATATCATAACAATGAATATGATTCTTTAAAAAGTCAATGACATTATTTAAATCATTATACAGGAGGTTCGGACACATACGAAGCAAATCGGACCTAAGGTAAGGGAAAATCTCGCAATCTCAATTTTTATCCGAGATTGTTTATACTTTGAAATTTACTGGGGTGTATTTTATCATCCAAATCCATGTTTCCTAAATATGTAATATTATTTCCATCCACCTACAATTATTTAAATCCAATTTTACCCTTTGGTGAGTTTTTAGTAAAATATATGAAAGGAATCTTTTGTCGTTTTTCGTACGAGGTACTTTTTGACTTTTCCGACAAAAGTACGAGAAGAATGTTTTTTTTAACTTATACGACACGAATGGATTTTTACGGTTTTATAAAGCCTTATTTTCATGAAGCTTCCTCCAAATGATTTCATGACTATTTTCAATAAAATCTCTTTCTTTTAAAATTGCATGACGTTTTGTGAAAAGAAATTGATTTTGAAGAAGAAAGGATATTTTCCTCAAGAATTCATTTCAAGTGTTTTGTCAAAATTATTTTCCATCTAAGATAACATAGGGTTCTGTTTCTATCCCTATTATTACTTTTATTTGGTTATGTTGTGATGGAATTATTTTTATGAATTCCTTTATCTTATATGAATTGTTTTATGATGTCACGATGTTTACGAATCCCATTTTTACTACATGGGTTATGAAATGATGTATGATTTATGATTTTGTGACACACATAAGAATGGTATCATTATGAGATGGGTGGGACCTATATCTCCCTCCAATGCATTGGGTAATGATTTTATATCTCATGAGATAGACAGGGCTGGAACGGTAGGTTATACCGGTTCAGTGAAACAGGACTGAAACGAGGGTGACTCGGTTCAGAAAGGGACTTTGTCCACTAAGATAGTCTTGGAAACGAGTCTTGACTAACAAGAAATGATTCTCTATGATTATGTGTGTATTCCACAAAGTTTCATGTTTTTAAGTTATGATTATTGTGATTACATTTCACTTCCATGATTTATCCCATGTTATGAAATTATGATCTCTTTTGCAGGTTAAGATTTCCAAAAGTTATGTGCTTGTGTATACGATGAGATTTATATTTCTTTTGTTTACCCTTACTGAGCATTTGAGCTCACCCTTTTATGTTTTCTTTTCCCCAGGATATAAAGAAAGGTTTTAGGTAAAAAAAGGGAATATCTTTATGGGAGATACTGGAGATCTTTCACCACGATTAGAAGATTACGTTCCGAGTTTCCAAAGACACTAAACTATTTCGATCCTTGTGTGTGTGTTTTTGTTATGTACTAAGTATTCCGCAAATGTAATGTAATGTCAATGTACGTCAGGCTCCGGGTCTCTACAGTTGGTATCAAAGGCAAAGGAGGTAGGAATGTATCCGATCCTTGGGAACTCTCACATGTGAGCGTTGGACGAAGCATGGCTCTCCGCCCAAGGGCTTCATGAGGAAATGGCTGCCACTGGGGATGGTGGTGTGTCCCACCCAGGGGGTGTAGCCACCCATGGAGTGCCCTGATAGGTATCAATTATAGTCCACTGGAAGTAATTCCAGACCGCTACAGTTGGTATCAGAGGAAAGGTTTAGTCAACCTTTGGAAACTAGGATGCGAAAACGTTAGTGAGATCCCTAGAGATATTTCTAAGGTATGTATAGGGATGCCCCTAAGGATAAGTATATGTATAGGATATAGTCCTAGAACTATGGTAACGATATTAGATTAAACCAAAGATGTTAGATATTTAAGTTACTCCCCCTTTATTATGATTTTTGCCTCTCACACTATTCTTTTTTGGGTTTTAGAAAATGGCTGGAAACAAGATGATTCACGATAATGGAGGATATGATGGACAATGGAATGATATTCTTCATAATGAAATGGGATTTGGAAGTCCAAACATCATTATTATGCCGAATCAGCAATCTCATAATATGATCAATAAAGTAAAATTTGGTAAGTTTCCTGACTCGGCTAATAAGAGAAAGATGGAGTTTCATGATGATCATAGAGGAAAGAAAGTTCAATTTCCCCTATGTAAATCATGTGGGAAGAGGCATCAAGGAGAATGTTTCAAAGGAACTGGAAGATGCTTTGGGTGTGGAAAAGAAGGACACAAAGCAAGTAAATGCAAAGGAAAAGGTTCAGTTAACAACATGGATGAGGATAATGGTATTGCTACGACATCAACAATGGTTAAATGTTTTAAATGTGGAATGTACGGGCATTATGCAATCCAATGCCCTAAGGGAAAGTCTCATGAAGATAATCAGTATGGTCGTATGGGAAGTATTTATGTGGATGATGATGAAGAGACTACAAATGATATGTGAGATGAAAGAATTGTTGAAGCTCGGTCAATGGTTTAAGAATGTAGTGGAATGATTACATGTTTATCATGTGTAATGTTGTATAAGTAATCTCATGGTACTATGGAATAAAGAGACATGTAAGGATTGTTACACTGTTGTCTGATTAATGTTACCAGTATCCATGAAAGGTTATTCAGATATTTTTGGAATATAGATGATATGCGCATAATGAAGGGATAAGGAGAAAATTAAATGTTTAACAGTATTAATGAGCTCATGATTGATATAAGGACTAAGTGATATCATGGTTTGAGTATATAGAATTTTGAGGATTTTGGTATATGGAAAGTGTTAAATTTTAACTGCATTAATGTTTTCACTAAGGTTCAATGGGTATTCATTCTTCAAGAGAATACATGATTAAGGTATTCACATGATTAGAATGTGACCGACAAGATATATGGGGGATAAATGATGGTATTCACATGCTTGGTTGATGACATTTCAAGTTATCGTTTTCTTTATACTATGAGCTTGGACCGAAGTATTTTAGATAAGCCTAAATATTGGAATGGATTATGTTAACCATAAGTTAGTATTGTTTATGGATAGAAGTTTTTTTTCGATATTATTTATGGGATGTTATAGTAATATAGTTTTAGAAAAAGGACAACCTGCAGGACGGGCGACAACCCATCGCGTCGGACAAGGATGTGGGAATCGAACCCACAACCGAAGTGCAACTGGCCTTTATCGCCTACCACTGGCCTACAGGAAGTCCCTGTTTAGTAGAAACTAGTTTTATTATATTAAGCAGTATGATATATGAAGTATAAGTCCATTTTAGGAACCATATATGATTAATCTCACTATAGAATGACTTATGTATATTTAATAACTTTTGCTAACATTTTGTTTGAGACAGATGGAATGACCCGTCATTCTATCACATGATCTGCTAACACTTCACGAATAACAAATTCAACTTCATTTATTTAAGAGATGAAGTAGAAATTGTTCAAGGCACGAACAATAGTGAGATTTTACCAAAATAAAGTAAGTATTTATTCTAATTCAAATTCTTCAACTTTAGGGAAACGATCTTGAAATCCAAAAATGTTGTCCTAGTGCTCTTATATCTGATTAATCAGATGGTACCTTAGATCGTCACAAATTTATGGATTTGTGATTTCTAGCTTTTCCATAGCCATGTTCTCTACCACTCTCCATCAGAACATGATGGTTAGATTTCTCTTCCATATCCATATTTTCACCTATGTGGAAACCCAGTGATTAGTTTATTTGGGTAACCGTTATGTTTCATACTTTTGTTTTTTAAATATTGGTTTTGGTATTCCTTTTTACGATGTGGGTTTCGATTAAAGAAACTTTCGAATAGTAAACCATTTATAACCCCGACGAATTTCGAGGGCGAAATTCATTTTAAGGGGGGTAGAATGTAACACCCCGAGATTTTATGAAAAATATTCTTTTTAATTTCATTAATGTCTTGTGTTATACGCTACACCAAAAGGAGCTTTCACAACACACATCTTTGACCCGGATTGAATTACACGCAATCGCGACCTTCCACGATAGCGTGTGTTGTACGCAACACCAAGTTTCACTAAACAATGATATGCTATTAAAATATTATTATAACTAGCCGTTATGAATAGTAATAACCACCTTTTAAAATTTTAGAAATTTTAGCTCTCAAAATGGACTTCATTTATGGATTCAGAGTATCGAATTTAGCCTAAGGTGAAATTTTGGTACTTTTCGGATAACTTTCATAATCTGATGAATAGTGAAAATTACTAAATTTTAATTAAAAACAACTTTTTTAATCGAAATAATTAATAGTGATAAATTATTAATTTGAGTGGTTTTAAAGTATATTTAGAATATATTTTTACAATTTAATACAATGTTGGACATTGGATTTAATTTCACATTTAAACCAGTTATAAACAAGTGTCAATCTTTTGATAGTTATTATCTCTTAAAAACACGCTATTTGTTGTGACAACGGAAATTAATTATAAAATTAATTAATGCAACTTATATGTTGGGAATTTTGTAAAATAGAAATCATTTTTGAATTCGGAATATCAATTATAGCTTAGGGTGAAATTTTGGCATTTTTCTGAAAAACTTCAATTTTTGATGAATAGTGAAACCACTAAGTGGTAGGTTAAAAACTGAATTTTGCATAAAACTTAATTTTACCGCTTCTGTGAATGGAATTTCGAAAATCCGAGAAACACGGTTAATATCAAGGACTAAAATCTGGTTCAATGAGATGAAAATAATTTTTGGTGAATAGTAACTTTTTACTTTTTTTTTACCGCGGTTAATAGTAAATAGGGTAACTAAGGGTAAATATGATATTACTATTACCCTAACACATGTCCTAATTCTATTGGATAAGTTTAATTCGACCAAAAACAACCTTATGAATATAATATGACCATTTAGGTCCACTTGGATTAGATTATGACATTTAATATTATTTTATTTAATGAATATTTAAAAGAGTTAAAATCAATGTTTATTTACTAAAACATTTTTAATATGGGGTTATACATAAGATAAATTCGACTATAAATATTCATTAGAAAGATAAAAAGATTTCCTACATGATGGTATTTTATTTGTAATTTTTAGACATCAAATAATTTAATTTATTTATGACACAAAGATGATGCAGTAATTATCTTATTAATGAAATATTGACATAATTGATATTATAAATACCAAAATAAATGTAATTTAATACTTTTTATGAATTAAACTAATTTTCTAGGTTACTATGATATATTAGTGTTGATTTAAACAACTTGGTTCGAACATATAATTCTGTTATGACTTTCAAAAAAATCATATATCAAATAGTGTCAAAATTGACACAAAATAGTTTTTAAATCAAATATTATATTATTAATTGTTGTTTTATTCCTAAAAATCTAAGGTTCGGCCAAATGACTTATATAAGGATATATGTATTAATAATATAAAATTTGGGGTTCGTTTGGCATGTTATAGTAATTTTATTAACCATATAGTGAAAGAAAACAAAAAGACACGGTAAAAGTTAAATTATTTAACTTAGAGTTAAATCTAATTGATAAGGTTAAAATAATACCCTAAACTTGTCTAAATCCTATTGGATGATAGGATTTCGACCCATACCCACTTTAGCTTCGAAATAAGACCCTTTGGAACCATTATAAACCGATTTTGACTTTAATATAAAATAATATTTTGAGATATTCCTAATGTGCCCCTCTCCTCCCTTATAAAAGGACACCTCCTCCCCCTCCTCCTCACACCAATTTGAGCACTCAAGCTCGGCCAAACACTGCCAAAATCTCTTCTCCACTTCCCTAGAAACATACTAGAGGTTCTGGTCTTCCTCAAAGACCAATTTTAGTGCCCTAAGAGGAGGTCTCAAAGAGGCGCTTCAAAGAAGAGGTAATTACCGTTACCAATTCTTTCATCTTTATTTCTTCTTCCACTTCTTCTTCTTAGGTTGTTTCATTATGAAGTAAAAACATCAGTATCAATCATATAATGATATGTTATTATAAGTATGAAACAACCCTATTTCACCATCTATCCATCCTATGGAAAAAGAAATCACCGCGCGTGCGTACGTACGGAATACCGTCTCCACGCCGTGGTGTAATCTATTTTCCACCATCACCTTACATGGATGGGTATAATGGTGTAAATAATAACTATACATAGTTATTACAACATAATATTGATTCTGATATATTGTATAATCCAATCCAATTCAATTAAATATTTATGGAAATGATATCATCGCTCGTGCGTACGTACGGACTACCGTCTCCACGACGCGATGAGATTCATTCTCCATGTTAACCATTTAAGAATGATTATAAAGTATATATAAGAAATAATAATGAAATATATGACATTATAAAGCTACTGGATTTAAGTATATATATATATATATATGTATGTCATCTACTTACTTCCATTCAAGACAATAAGGAAAGGAAAACAACGTTCATGCGTACGTACGGACTACCGTCTCCATGAACGGTGTTTTTCATTTCATTTATCTATCTATTATATATATATATATACTGAATATATATGATATATAAATCATATTTTATATTCTGGAAGTAAGTAAATCATTATATAAGTAATAATAATGTCAAGAACAACAAGTCAAAACACCTACGATAAATGAAACGATTTTACCCAAAACGCTTCTTTAACATGGAATTTACAAAAGAACGGATAATATAAAGTCATAAGTGAACCATATATGATATCATAACAATGAATATGATTCTTTAATAAGTCAATGACATTATTTAAATCATTATACAGGAGGTTCGGACACATACGAAGCAAATCGTACCTAAGGTAAGGGAAAATCTCGCAATCTCAATTTTTATCCGAGATTGTTTATAATTTGAAATTTACTGGGGTGTATTTTATCATCCAAATCCATGTTTCCTAAATATGTAATATTATTTCCATCCACCTACAATTATTTAAATCCAATTTTACCCTTTGGTGAGTTTTTAGTAAAATATATGAAAGGAATCTTTTGTCGTTTTTCGTACGAGGTACTTTTTGACTTTTCCGACAAAAGTACGAGAAGAATGTTTTTTTTAACTTATACGACACGAACGGATTTTTACGGTTTTATAAAGCCTTATTTTCATGAAGCTTCCTCCAAAATATTTCATGACTATTTTCAATAAAATCTCTTTCTTTTAAAATTGCATGACGTTTTGTGAAAAGAAATTGATTTTGAAGAAGAAAGGATATTTTCCTCAAGAATTCATTTCAAGTGTTTTATCAAAATTATTTTCCATCTAAGATAACATAGGGTTCTGTTTCTATCCCTATTATTACTTTGATTTGGTTATGTTGTGATGGAATTATTTTTATGAATTCCTTTATCTTATATGAATTGTTTTATGATGTCACGATGTTTACGAATCCCATTTTTACTACATGGGTTATGAAATGATATATGATTTATGATTTTGTGGCACACATAAGAATGGTATCATTATGAGATGGGTGGGACCTATATCTCCCTCCAATGCATTGGGTAATGATTTTATATCTCATGAGATAGACAGGGCTGGAACGGTAGGTTATACCGGTTTAGTGAAACAGGACTGAAACGAGGGTGACTCGGTTCAGAAAGGGACTTTGTCCACTAAGATAGTCTTGGCAATGAGTCTTGACTAACAAGAAATGATTCTCTATGATTATGTGTGTATGCCACAAAGTTTCATGTTTTTAAGTTATGATTATTGTGATTACATTTAACTTCCATGATTTATCCCATGTTATGAAATTATGATCTCTTTTGCAGGTTAAGATTTCCAAAAGTTATGTGCTTGTGTATACGATGAGATTTATATTTCTTTTGTTTACCCTTACTGAGCATTTGAGCTCACCCTTTTATGTTTTCTTTTCCCCAGGATATAAAGAAAGGTTTTAGGTAAAAAAAAAGGGAAGATCTTTATGGGAGATATTGGAGATCTTTCACCACGATTAGAAGATTACGTTCCGAGTTTCCAAAGACACTAAACTATTACGATCCTTGTGTGTGTGTTTTTGTTATGTACTAAGTATTCCGCAAATGTAATGTAATGTCAATGTACGTCAGGCTACGGGTCTCTACAGTCAAACTACTATCTGATGACTCCACTAAAAAATATATGTTTCACATGCAGACACATTTACCATAACTGATGCACCACTACCTACCTTAGGATTTTCCATAATGCTGAAATAAAAGATCAGCTGCTCACCAGCATGCTATATCAGAACACCATAACACAAGCGTGTGACATTCCTTAAACCAAGATCTCCATGTCAAATATTTATCATAAAAGTTGTAACATAAACCTATCAGTGTCTCAAAACACTTGAGTCCCAAAAAGTCATCCCAAGTAGTGGGACAAACCTACATTAATGCTGAAAACATTATACGAGTACTACCTTCCATAAGTTATCCCCTTGCGAAACATTAACGTCGACCCTCTCTGTTGGTTGCACAAAACCAAAATCACGAGGTTAAAAATCCCCCTTTTCATTTTACCCATTTTAAATAATTCATTTCAACATTTTATAATTTAAATGAATTTCAACAAACACACAATTACTTTTTCATAATAAGTCACTTGGTTTTCAAAACAAAACTCTATAGAAAAATAGGCATTCTATCAAACACATCCTCTTTAATCATTTGACCTTCATTTTTATTCAAATATAAGTAGGAAATTTTGCATCTAAATTTATATTACAGAAAATTTGACCTCCAAAGGACTCATTTATTTAATCTGGGTTCTTAAAAAAGGAAACCCACAATGGTTCCTTACAATCAAAACATAGCAGATTTACATTAATAAGAATTTTCAAACATACTCTAGTTATATGGTTCAGTCACATTGGTAGCCATCTACAAATCGATAAAGAGCCCACACACTTTATCACTAACATTTGGCTTCTATTTATCACAATCAACATTAATTTAACATTTTAAATTTATAATCCCTAGTGACACATCAATACATAATTACCATGTTATCAAAATTAGTAACACAACAACATTCTATAACCTAAAACCATGGCACAATTATAAATCATACTAATCATAGAGGTAGCATGGCATATAAACACCCAATACGGTTAAATATTTCATTGAAACATGCTATATAAAAAGAATAATGATAAATATATACAAGGCATGGAACATATTCAAGGCACACAATCCATATTAGCAGGAATCTTACTAATTCAACTACATGACATGGAATATATACATGGAATGTTAATATCTAAGTGCCTAATATGATGCATGTATGAAACTTTCAAGCCTTATCAGCAAAGAAAATTGTTTTTCAAAATTATCAAAATCAATAAGTAGTGGAAAATAATCTAGTCACTAAAGGTGAAATCATATCAACTATAACCTCAAATACTACAAACATCAATTCTCATCCCTCACTACTTTTTCATTTCCCATACATGGGGTGATCAATCCCAATCATGGCTATTAACCCAAGCGTTGACACATTCCTATTATCCTATCTACCAACCCCAAAACAGTAAGACAAAGGAAAAATAAAGAAAAACTTGAACCCTATGATACCATTTTGTAACGTCATGAACCATCTCCCCCATGAACTAGTGGTTGGACCGATCACCACATGACCTCAAGCGCATCTCCCCATTTTTCAGAGGCTGACGAATAGCAGTAACTGCCTAAGGGAAGTTAGTTGGGAGAATATAACCTCTTATTAGAGTAAAAATAGTGTATAATATCATCAAATAGTGGAATCAGTGTGAATAATAATAAAGTAGCAGAATACATAATTTTATAAAGATTGTATAAAATAAAATGTCTGACGCTAATGTTATACAATGCATGAATGTTGTGATGGTAAAAATATAAAAGCGATAACAATACATCATACTTTTCATATCATTAAAAAAATAATCTATGACTCATACCCCAAGGGTGATCTCTTCGAGCATCCCAAGCTTCCACTCAGTCCTTTGCTCCTATATCCCAAGTATATGCAAATAATACAATCCAATAACCAAACGGTTTCTACTAGGATTCCCCCAGTGCAATGGTGGCATGAGTAGTGTGTGAGATATAAATCATAGTAGGTCGAGACCACCGGTGTCAACCCAAATTCCAGAAAATCAATATATAATTTAAACAGTGTGAAAGTATGCATAAATAATGTAAGCATTACAATGTAACTATATACCCACATACCTACTTCATCCCTCAACTGGTGTCTGAACCTAAATTATACATTAGTCTTGCATACACAATAGTCATCACACAATCATTTTCATTTATCAATTATTCAGACCCTGTTGAATTATATAAGCCTCAAGATCCGACCAAACCCTAACATCACCTGTATAAGTCACTCACAACAAATGTCTCTATGGACCATATAAGCAATCAAAGTAAATACCAAATCCAAGCTTGTGATTTGGCTTGGATAACATGTCATTAGATATTCAATTTAATCTTTCATATAATATATCCAAGACCATCCACTATAAATATTAATTTTCCCAACTAATACCAAAATTCATGCCCATCCACTAAATATAGTGATTCACTCCTGGGTCCATCCACTAAAAATAGTGATTCACCTAATTCATAAATAATTTTGGACCCTTTCTCATATTCAATTCACAAATCATAACATCACATCATCTTTCATTAACCATTTAATTAAAATCATATATGACCATTTAGACACATAGTCCAATGATAATTAATGGATGTAGAACATCATGTATAGCACCCCCGTGAGTATTTGGAGAATTAGAACTTGTCCCACAACCCATGGGTATTTGGAGAATCAGTCCATATCCCATAAAAGAATATTAACATGAGAGCAGCGTATAGAACCCCATGTCTAGCACCCTATGACTTTTTGGAGCATCAATCACAGTCTCACAACCCATTTATAAATAATACATATATATTTATCATTGGTGTAGAATTCTAGGTCTAACAGCCCCAAACCATCCATTAATTAATTCATAAATTAATTAATCAAATTCGTTAATTAATTCAACAACTAATTAACAACATAAATCTCCCATAGAATAATTATACACTTAATTAACCATTAGGAATATAAATAGTTAACTATTAATTAACAATTATGTATTTATAACCACAAGTAAGTCAACTAGGTAATTAACTCAAAATTTAATTATCCCAATTCCTTAACCAAAAACATGATAATTAGTTCACTAATCAATTATCCTTATTCTCCTATTAATCCAACAAATTAGTTAAATATATCAAATATATAAGTTAACACAAAAATTAACTAAGTACACATTAACATTATTTAATCCATCAATTAATTAATCTACAAAACAAATAACCTCCCAGAATTAATTTTCAAGAATTGATTATCTCATTCAAAACCTAAAATATCTGTAATTAATTTATCACATCATTTCCATTTAATTAATTACAATTAATTAATTTGGTTCAAAAAATAAAAAATCTTTTAATTAATTCAATAATTAAATAACACTATTCAAGAACCTCATCAACCCATGATTAATTAAACAATCAAACACTCATTCTGTGGAATCACCCCATCATATATCATTACTAACAGAATAATATATGGAAAACTCAAACCACAAGGAAACATGGTATAACACTACCACTACTTTTTGGTTTGAAGGCAGTGCACCTCTATTGAGGGTTTTTTTTATAAAAACATGATATTAATTATCACACAAATCACATGTTAAATTTATAATTTTAAATCTTTAAACATGATAAATTCATATTAAGAGGAATTCAATATAAATACATCACTACAAGGATTTATTTTCTAATAAATGTGTAGTAAGAGATTTATTAATGCATGTATAAAATTTAAGACATGGAAATGGAACATACCATAATGAATTTGGTCGAGCTAAAGGTTCATAAATCAACTGTGACCAGATCAAGTACATGCACGACAAAAAAACACATGTGTATCTGAAATTTATCATTGCACCTTACAACCATTAACAAGCACCCATCAATTGTGTGTTGGGGACCAACACACACCCAAAATATTAACAAAAACACACACAAAAACACCATAAGAATCTAATTCATAGGGTTCGAATCCAAATAATGGTTTTAAACCCTTACCCAAATATAAATTGATGAACCAAAACTATGTTAAAATGCTTCACCCTAAGCGGCGGTAGTTAGAATATGGACTAATGGGTCTACATGATCCCCTTTCACAACCCTAGAACAGAGAAATAAGGAAACATAATTAATCCCAATCTATAGGGTTTCAGCTGGGAAAACATGGCATGTAAGGAGCCAAATGGCCGATGCAAATCACAAAACATACGTAGACGGGCTCACCTTGACAAGGCTGACATGGTTCATGAAGACATAGGGAGGATCCGATCATGTAAATAGGAGCCAAGAAGTGGGGTGTAGCATGAATCCTTATGGGGTGGGGGTCTGGTGTGCGTCGTTGCTGCAGCAGTGCGCCTCCTCCTTCATTCTCTCTTAATCAACTAGTTAACACCCTATTAAACTAATAGATATTATATAATAATAAAAACATTTATTATTATCATTTAATATAATGTTTCTTCATTAATTAACTTTTAAATAAATGTTTCGTATTTTATTTTGGAATCACCCATTAATTATCCAATTAAATTATTGAAACATTTATTTAATTAAATAAGTAAAATAATAATAATAATATCGATATTATTATTATTATTATATTTTTAAAATTATTTAAATTAAATTAAAAATTAATTTTAAATACCAGGTAACCACGCAGCTGGCCAGCATGGTTTAACTAACCCTGCACAGCCTAATATCTACATTTAAAATGGTCCTAATGTGCATTCCAAATTCTACTTAACCATGAATTTAATTAAATAAAACCTCCAATTCACATAAATTAATTAAATTACCCATTACCTTAAATTTGATTAAATTAAACCCAACTCCAAATTTATTCCTTATTTAATATTACTATTTAATGTTACCATACTTCAATAACACCCAATTCCTCATTTACATGTCTTTAATATTACCCTTCATTGATAACCACCAACTCATTATTAATACATTATTTAATTAAATTCATTCACAAAATTTAATTAAATAAATTCCCCACTTCATTTTATTTAATTAAATTCTTTCAACACAATTTAACTAAATCAAAAACTCTAACTCTTCATTATTTAATTATTTCTCTCCACATGAATTAATTAAATAAAACTGCAGCTTCAAAGCATTTAATTAAATTATTATTGACCTTGAATTTAATTAAATGAAACCTCAAGTCCTCAATTACATATCATTTAATTAATTTATCACAAATATAATTTAATTAAATGAAATCCCCAACAACTCATTTAAGTAAACTCATTTCAACCTCAAATTTAATAAATGAAATTGCAATAATAATAACCATAATTATTATCATCATCTAACAAAAAGATTCTTTGATAAAACACAAATATCCCCACTACACATCTTGTAATTAAATTCCTCTTAACTCAATTTAAATAAATGAAACCATTATTAACCAACAATTAATTAAATCCCCCTTTTCGATGGATTTATATAAATGAAACCCAAAAATCCATAATTATTATTCTTCATAATAATAATATCAACCATAATTAATAATTATTATTATACTCATAAAACCATAATAATAATAATTTCATTATTATTATTATTCAACCTTATATAAAACCCAAAACCTCTATCAAATAATCATGCTTCTTTATTAATTTTGAAACTCCTTATTTAATTAAACACCTCATTATTAAATCTAAAACTCCTCATTTAATTTCACATAACTATTACTCCTCATTAATTATTCAAATAAAACTCTTTTACCATCAAAATCATTTAACAAAGGTCATAATAATAATAATATAATTATTTTTATTTTTATTATTAAAACATTCTTTTATTTAAGCACAAAACTCCAATTTAACAATATTTAATTAAAATAAATAAACTATTAAACTAGGTAAACTACATGGATTAGAATGCAACCCTGTATAGCCCGTGTAGATCCTTTAAAGTGAAATTCTTCAGATTTGGTGCTCCCCAGACTCATCCGGACTCCCACAAAAAATTTTGGGTATTTACCTAAGTCCAAAAATGACAGCTTTAAGTGTTCCAACACTCGGAATTATGTTCTGGAGCTCAGTTTAAAAAATCTGACCCATTGATAAACCAAAATTTTTTGAAAACATTTGTATCTTAACCCGATTAAAAAATGGGATATTACAATTATGTTTTATTATTTAGTATTTTTTAAGATAAGTATATTCAATTTTATATAAAGAAACTTTTTTTCAACATTTTTCATAAGATTAACTAAAAAGGTTGTCCAATTTGAATAAAAATAATATCATTTTTATATTTTTGAAAGATCTACCTATATATGTATAAATAAATTTATGTATAACCATTGTATATAATTATAATATAGTTTCGTATAATAATGACTTAGTTCATACTGAGGATACATAATATATTACACCTTATAAAAGAATTATGTGGGATATTCCATATAAATAAGATAAAACTAAAATTACAAATTAATGAAACATAAAAATACAAGGATATGGAATTATAATATACTTATTCATAATAATAATTCATTGCTCTTAAATAGCCTATATAGTATTATCTGAAAATTGAAAAGGATTATGTATCTTTTTTTATTTTTATAAATTTAATGTGATGACCTACAAAAATGTTTTTGAACACTAATGAAATATTACGATTCATCAATGTGGTGGACATGCATGCTATAAGAACCTAAATGTATTCATATAAGAAAGTAAATTAGTAAATGTAGTTAGAATCATCATGAATGACATGTGGAGTAGAATTGTGTGAATAAATTTAATGAATTCACATGCACTAAATCCCACACCATTCTAAGGCTTAAAAATATAAAATACATTGACACTCTACTATCAATATATAATATGTATCTTAAGGTTGAATGTGTTAGAATTGGTTTCTTAGGAACAATTATTTGTACTTTGTTTACTTGAATATTCTAGGATTTGAATAATACTAAAATATATTATTACAAATTATTAGTTTTTCCCGAAAATTAATGTAATAATGTCCTAGAGTATGTATAGCATTAATACAGCCATACTAGTTCCCTGCTACAAAGAGAAACATGAAATTTCATGAAGGTATTCTTAAATATAGTTCTATAGTTGGATAACACACTAAAAAGGGTAGATATTATGTATACAATCTAGTGTGAGTACTCATAAGAGGATAAGACTTTATCTCATGAATTTATCACTTGGAAATATTTATGATTAGAGATTATAAGAATAAACCCACTAGTAATAGTTTTATATATTTTGGTTCCATAAAAAATTTCTATCTATGTGTGTAATGGTCCTTAAACTTTAAGATTATTATTGATGCTTGTTATCACTAACACACATATATGTGCTTCATAAACTAAGATGGTGAAAGTCCATTTGGACATTAGAGAATTTGGGTGTGACACATGTTACATGTCATTAATCAATTATTCAAGGATGGATTGGAACCATCCAAAATTATTGAAGCTTATATCTCATCCATTGATTGGAATTGAATGGTGGCATTAAATTCCAAATTCATGTTATAATGTTGTTTTTATTTGAGACTGTCAAAGAAAAACATATTGAACACATTGGTTAATGACACGGATATGAAACCTACTTGACGAGATATCAAGACAATGTGATTATATTACATAGGGTGCATTCATATATGATTTTCCTCATTATAGCATTAATTTATTTCTCGTGGATTCATTGACCCATTTCTAGATAGTAATATTTGACATTAGGTGATCCCCCCAAATTCCAATGAGAAATAATACCAGATGTTCACACACTAATAGTTTTTATTTTTAATGATTAAATATTATTATAATATAATTATTGGAATAAATTTTATTCCAAATACAGAGGAATATTTTTATTCATCTTTTATCGATTTCATAAATTAAATAAATTCTTATTTACTATATTTTGAATATAATATATTTACATATTTTGTTGTACATTTAATAAATATAATAACTTTAGTTTTTGGATAAAATATTTTTCTTGTAATATTGTTTTTACTCAGGTATTCAATAAAATAAAATGTGTCCAAATGGACCAAGACTGCGTCCGGTGACAAATATTAATTTACAATACAATTAAATTATATTTTTTACTATGTGAATAAGTGCACAGGACATAAAATAATAATATTTGTATTATTTTTTCATGGGGGTTTAATAAATATTAATATATTATATAATTATTAGTATGAAATTAAATTATATTTTAATATAATTACCATATCTATAAATTTATGGTTATGTATATAGTGTAGTGTTGTTTGGGAGTTTAGAATAGAAAATAATTTCACACAATAGACATACAAATAAATCATTCTAAAAAACCCCTCTCTTACAATAAATTATTTAAATAACTCCTTCATAACTAAAAATGATTTTAGTGATCAATGTGAAAAATGAATGATTATTGATTCGCCGATCCAACACCAATAAATCAATCGATAGTACTCATGGACCAAAGGAGCATGTGTGGATCACCACTAGAGGGATTATAATTATCAATCCTCTTAATAGAGTGAAAGTAATATGATAAGAGTTTAAATAGGATCAACATAATCATGGAATAATGATCCTTGATAGAGAAATTTATTCTTTCGATTTAAATAAATTAATTACAAATTTATTTTTTAATATCCTCTTGTATATTTAATGGGAATGATTCTTGAGAATATCAGTTAATATTCTTTGAATTTTATATATGATGATCTAATCTATATTTGCTAAGGATTCTGGATAGATAACATAAGAATAAAATGTGTGTGCTCTTTTTTTACATGCTATTTATCCATGTTCATTACACAACGATATTGTGTGGATTTTGGGTCACCGTGTAATATGTACAAACCATGTGTAATAAATACAATCTGTGTAGACCAACCAAGGTGGAACATGACTTTGATGGATTAAAGGTTTTCTATTTTGACTACATATCATGTACTCCTTTCATTTTGAAGAGAGAATACATAGATTCAAACCATGTCATTTTTTAGATGCACGGTGGGTATTTAATACATGACACGTACATACTAGAAATCACGTTACTAGAAATATGTGTTTTTTAATTCATAATTTTCTAAATGAAGTAAATTTCAATTCAATATGCATGTACTATGAATATTAATAAATGATAAATACTTATCATTTAGCTATATTTTACATTCTGTGTACATTACCTATTTATATGGAAATATTAAAATTAATTAATTACTTCTTATACCTTATCGACTTGAGTTCTATGGTTCATTAAGTTTACAGTACATTCCGATCATTAGGTTTTATAATTTATTAAATTTTTAATTAGTTCCACATAATATTTAGGATTGTGAATCATGTGTAGTTATTATATATTAAAAACATAATGCATTGAATTTTTTAGGATACATAATTTTCATGTGTACTATGGGTCATTAAGTTGAAAACCCAAGACATGAAATTATAACATATTCCATGTACACAATATATCACGTGTGTTAAGTTTTTACAATTAAACTATTATTAGTAGTTAAGATAGGTAATCATTAGGTTGCTATTAATTATAAAGTTGTGTTCATTTTTTTCAGTTTTAAATAAAATTTTAACTTTATTTTTAATTAAAATCAATGCGGATGGGAAATTTTTATTATTATTTAATGAAATGAGATAATTATTTGTATTTATTCATATCTGGTTTATATTATGGAAGATGAAATTGAAATGAATGAAATTGAATTATTTTAAATGATTAACTATTTGGTTTTTAGTACCAATCATTATCTTAACCAAGAATAGTGTTTGAGTATTGATTATTTAATTTAATTTATTACATTGTTTTGAAATATTAATTATTAAATTTAATTTGATTGAATATATGTCATTCATACCCCCACTATCTCATTGTAATTGCATGTCCATTATTATTTATGTAATTACCCTTAAAAAATCCTTTGTTTATCCTCACATGTGTGTGAGTTGTAAATACTTATAATTAATTTAGTATACCAAAGTGTTTGGTGGTTATTCAAGATGAAACAAAGATTTTACCAAGACAATGATATATAGAGGTACATGTGGAATGATGCAACTTGTGTCAAGACTGATAAAATTTGTTCTTTCCCTTAGTTCAAAGGTTGAATTATTTTCTACTTAATAAATCGAACAATACATAAGGTCCTAATCAGGTTATTTCTTTCTTTCATTATTCCTCTCGTAAACATTTTTTTGAATATAGATCCAGGACCTCCATCACATTAATATATGAATTAATGTATACAAATGGAAAATAAATAAATGTTTTTTTGATAAATACATTATACAACATCAATAACTAATTATATAAAATAAAAATAATATTAATAAGTTATGAAAATGAAAAAGGAAGATATAATTTATGTATAATAAAATAAAATCCATCAACATAATATTAACTCATTTAGACTTACATCATCTGAAATAAGATTAATACATAGTTATGGAATTTTTTTAACCTCCATCAGGGGTACATTTAATTATAGGGAAATCATAAGAAAGATAGTTGGTCAAATTAACCAACTCAGTATTGGGTTCAATAATATCTGTTTGTATAATAGAAATTGGGATGCATGTTTTGAGGAAATATTATATGTGGGTTTTGGATCTGGGAGGCCACTTAATTAATCATAGAGTTATAAGCTTGTGGTTAGCAATACACTCTAACTATAAACATTATAATAACTTTCATGGCATCCATATGGACTATAAAAAAGGATATACTGATCATTTATATAATAATTTCAAACAAACTTGAATTTCCAAGTTCAATGGTGTGTGATATTGGTAGTTGATAAAATATTTGTAGCCTTAATAACAATAAATTATTTTTATTTCTTAGATAAATTGAAATCATGAAAATTCCCAATAATTTTCTATATTAAACCATAGAAAATGGAAATCTCATCATACACATTATCCATGTAAATAATATTTAATATATATTATCTCTTTATTGGAAGGAACTTACATGGAGTGGTTAATATGCCTTCATGTTGTGCTTCACCTTGAATAGAAATTTAATAATCTAGAATCTTTAATGTCTAATATGATTTCAAAGGTGGGGAGTGAGTAATAGTAACTTTTATATGACGAAATTATTAATGACATGGTAAACATTCTATGTTTTATGTTTTCATACTTGTCAAGTGAACTATTGATATATCCAAAAAACATGGATGTATTTATCATGCTCAATCATCTCCATGGATTATATCTAGAAAGAGAAATACATGAAGGATTTTAGATTTCCAATTAATTCTTTTAGAGTAATCATGTGGAAGGAGCTTTTTCAAATCCTTATTTAGTAAAACTCACTAGTTACAGAGAGTTACTATAGGGTCTAGGGTTTAAATTACCAAATGAACTATGCACTAATATCATTATTATATAACTCCCTCATAAATTCACTATTTTTATTATTAATCATAATGATAAAAATACTGTGAATTCACTTCCACAACTACTCACTCTTCAACTCCATGAAGACAGCGAGACAAAAAGTAGAAAGAATCCAGTTCATATGGTGATCAAATAGAATGGGAATATGAATTTCTATACGACTAAACACTCTTCATGTCCTTCCAGGAAGAAAAATATCAAGGGACATGAAAGGGAGAAAGACACTCTCCATTATTCATGTCGAAATAAGGCTCAATGGGAGAGAAATTACATCGTGTTAAAAAGCATGGGGAAGCTTTAGGTATATTTTCTATTGAGTGTGATTTACCTGTTCTTACAAATTGTGTATTAGATATAGTATGTGGTTATCACAAATGTTTTGAAATGAAAGAATCATGTAGACTCATATGGATTGAATGAGGGGAGGTAGATCTAAAAAAACCAATAGATCTAAACTTAATATTGTAGCTATCAATGAATACCACCATATGTTTTCAACCAGAATGATCTTGGATTTGAATTTTTGTTATTATGTTTCATCGATTAACAAAAACACTATTTTTGTATCCATACATGATATAGATGGATTTATATTCATTTTCAGAAATATATATTTCTTATTTTATTAGCATGATTTTTTAGGGTAAAACACATTTTTAAAATGGAATTTTGTTGTGGATTACATGAAAAATGTATTATAAATTGATAATGAAACTACTTCAAATGACTCATTCCACTCCCAAAATTCACATCACGGAATAGGTATTGTAAATAGAAAATATTTGACTAAATTACATGAAGATATATATTGGGATCCTTTTGAACTAAAATCACTTGTAAATGTCACACATGTTTACAAGGAAAAATGATTAAATCCCCATTTAGTGAAAATAATGTGATATGTCTAAAGATCTTCGTGAATAATTTTATACTAAAGTTCAAGGGAAAATCACTATTAAACAAAGGGGGATACTCATACTTCATAAATTTTAATAATTATTTTAGTAGATATATATATGTATACTTGATGATGTATAAGTAAGATTCCATTAATAAATATGAGGAATAAAAGAATAATTTTAATAACCATATTGGTAAAATAATTGAGAAACTCTTCTAAGAATGTGGTGGATAATATATTAATCAAACCTACCTAGATTATATATGAGAGTATGGGATTATTTCCCAACTCACTCCTACTTATAATCCTAAATGGAATTGTTTACGTGCACTAAAAAACCACACCATGTAATATATGGTGAGATCAATGATAATTCATGTGATTCTTCCCTTATCCTCCTAGGGATATGTGTTACAAAAAATGAGCATACATTCTAAACTAAGTTTAAAAAAATGTGGAAAATTGTATTCCATAATAACATTGTAATCTAAATAACCCATGTTGTCACATGTATTAGTGTTTAGATGTGAAACAGTTGTGAATGATATTTCTAGAAACAAATAAACACCCCAAAGCACTTAGTGTATCATCATAGGATATCCCAAGGAAAAGGGGATATTACAAATATGGTCCTTTAGATAAAAATGTTGTGGTATAAATACAAACCACATTCCATTAGAAGGATCACATCTCTAAAAGATAATGTGGGAGGGAGATCTACTAGGATATTGTCCAAGATCAAGGGAAAAAATATTTGGCACATGAGCATATTCCAAAAAAATCCATATAAAAAGATTTTCATGTTATAAAAATAGTTTGTAGGATTACAATAGTGGTTAAAGACCTAGAATGGTATTTTTTTCAAGTAAATAAGGATGGTGGGTCATTATTAGTTGGTAATAATGATCCTAAAACCTACAAGGATGTTATAACGATAACAAATGTTCCCCAGTGGAATGAAGACATGAATTATGAAAAGGATTCCATGTTCCAAATCCAAGTATAATTTTTGTAGATCCTCTAATGTATTTAAATCCCATTGGATATAAAAGGGTATTCAGAAATAAACAGTTCATGGAAAGAAAAGATAGTTCATATATGGCATGAATAATTGAAAAAGGTTTTAAACAACATCAATGTGTTGAATACGATGAACAATTGTCACAAGTTGAAATGTTGAAATACATCATAATAATAATATCCATTGACACCATCCTTGGCTATGATATTTTTAAAATGGATTTCAAAAGATACTTCCATAATGTGAGCCTTCATGAATATGACGACATGATAATAACCCATAGGATTGAAACTCCAAAGGACACCAAAAATACATGAAAATTGAAAAAAATATCAATACGGATTAAATTATGAATCTTGGTCCTGGAGCAGTAAATTCGATGAAGAAATATTTGATTTTTTTTCATAAATAATTAATGTGGGAATTTTTTCTACAAGTTGTTTAGTGGGATTTTTTCTTTTCTCATAATATTATATTTTTATGACATGTTACTTATTTTAATTGAGATAGTAGCCTTACAATCTATCATGGGCTAGTTGAAAAAATTCTTCTCCCTAAAGGAATTATGTCATGGGATCGATATATATCATGATAGATCTAAGAGGTGGATGAAACTACGTGAAACTACATATATTTACAAGATACTAAAGATATTAACTATGGAAAAATTTAATAGAGAATTATTTCTTGTGTCACATGGGATTCATAATTTTTGGAAAATAAGACCTCAGACACATATTGAATGACAATTAATGGTATGTATTTCATACACTATAAATAGCGGGCCAATCATGTGTGTTAATATTTGTACTTGGATCTATGTTTTTTACACCTTATGTGTGGTGTGAAGATTTCAAGAAAACCTAGGTGACCTCCATTTGGTGTAATTCAGGAAAATCCTCAATTATTTAAGGTATTCTATGGATATTTTATTGGTCTATAAAAGTGAATATGAACTATTCATCAGAAGATATGTAGATTCTAGTTTCAAAATTGATAAAAATGATATGAAATTGCAAATGGGATACATCATCACATATAATGGAGGCACTGAGAAAAGGATGATCTCAAAGAATGTTTTCTTCATAGATTGTACGATATAATTTGAATATATCTCATCATATATGATAGATAAGGATTTTGTATGGATATGAAACATCATCCATAATTTTTATAGGGTATATTGTTGTAAATATCATATCCCACACTCTTGTGATAATATTGTAACATTGACCCTTTCTAAGGATCCAAAGTCACATCAGTGTTTGATGAAAATAAATAAAACATATCATAACATGAATGATTTTTCGTAGTGATGTGAGGTAATAGTGAGAGTATTTCTATGCATGACAACATTGATGATCGCTTGAATGAAGAATTGAATCTGTAGAGACATTAATATCATGTGTGGTCTAGCGGAATGAATGTTTTGTGATGTTGGCTTAAGTGAACTTGGTTTCCTTGAAACAACTTTTTATAATTTTATTAAATTTGTATGTAATGATTTATATATTAATAAAATATATTATTATATGTTTTTCATTGTTATATGTGACACAAATATAATAATATCCTAGGGAATATGTCACATTAATAAGGGTGTATAAGTTCCCCTATACGATGAGAACATTGAAATTCAATGATGATATTATTAAATACTGTTATACTGTTTTGATAATGTACTATGATAGGGAACATACTATGTATACAATTATGTGTGAGTACTCATAAGTAGATAAGGATTCTTCTCATGAATTTTCTATATGATAATATCCAAGATGTGAGATTTTTTTAATAGTGCCACTAGTAGTAATTAGGCATGTTTTGATGTCATTAGATATTTCTATCTATAAGTGTGTGTCAGGGCCCATAGACATTATGATTATTATTAATATGTGTGGTTGACTCACATACATATATGTATTATATAAATAATGATGATAGAAGTTCATGGAGAAGCTGGATATGTTGGCTGCATCATGAGTGATATGTTATTCATGAATAAGTCAAAGAGAAAGTTTTATCTTCTATCACTAAGGATGTTTATATCATATACGATTGACTAGAATAGAACTATCACATTAAATTCCATGTCCATAGTGTAATGACATGCTTATTTATAATAGAACTATCACATTAAATTCCATGTTCATTAGGGAATTCAGTAAATGATGAGTAGTTTGAACAGAACCATATCATTTTCAGTGACAAATATTAATTTACAAGATAATTAAATAATATTTTTCATTGTGAAAGTTATCATGTGAAAAATAAAATAATATTATTATTAATATTAACATTATTTTAGAATGGGGATTTAATATTACTATTATATCATTTAATGTAAATCATATAAGTAAATAATATTCTAACCTAAAACCTATCTCTTTAAATTGATGGTTATGTTTACTGTGTAGGGTTGGTTGAAAATTTAGAACATGGAATCATTATAAACAACAGAATTCTATCCCTCTCTCATAACTTCTCCTCTATTCATCTCATGAATGATAATAACTTCTTCATGCATGAAGGATATTGGAGTGGTCATGAATTACAAATAATATGATTTATTCATTTCCCAAACACCCAAAATCAATTATAATTACTCGAATACCAAAGGGAAGACATGTGTATCACCCCAATAGGGATTCTACACATGAATCCTCCAAATGCAATGGATTTTTTTCAAGAATGGTTTACATATGATCAAAATAATATTCCATGAATGATGCATGGTGAGTTAATTTATTCATTTGATATAAATAAGTTAATTATAAATTTAATGAGAAATATCCTCTATTAGGGACTGGAGGAACTCCCAATTAAAATACATATTAGTTTAATGCCCACCGAAGGCCCTTTCAATTCACCCAAAACCAACAGAATTCCCACATGTAAGTGATCATGGTGCCCAAACCTTGACATTATGATTTATATTTTAAATATAGTCTTGTGAAAAGGGGATTATTTTGGGGGCCAAATTTATTATACCATAGTTTTCATTTTTTTTCATTTTCTTATTTTACCATTATCTATCCCACATTTCTCAAATAAATATGTATATAAGCCTAAAAATATATGTTTTTTTCAAGGTAGATATCTTTTTTAACTTTATAGTTTGTGAATAAAATTTATAATTGTTATCATATTTATATTTTTATCTCTAAGGATTTTAGGGGTTGAATAATGAGGTTTAGTGATAATTCCTTACCATTTCTCTACACTTTACCTTATTATATAAACATTAAGATAGACAAATTAATCCCTTATTGGATCATAAAATATAATTTATAGATGATGTGGTTGAGGAGTGATTGGTCAACAAGAAAATCTATCTGAGATAGGGTGTTCATATATTTCCCCCTGATTGAATCATACCTTTATTTGGGATATGGTTGAGTGTGATAATTATTCCTCTACAAACCTCATGAGTGTAGATCAGATAACCATGGAATAAAATAATTATTTCACCATGGAAGTAGGGAATCATCCTCTTGAAAAAAACAATAGAGGTATTTTAGGTTACAATGGTCCACTAAGAAATGTACGTTTTTAATTGAATCTATTTTAAAACTATTATATAATATCATTTGTTAAAACCAAGAAAAATACAAAGCTTTTCCCTAACCCTCACATTCATTTAAATTGTATGAATGTTTTGTTTTCTCTTCCATACATTACCACCACGCCTCTATTTTTATTTTTTCACTAATTATAAATACCCAAAATTTTAATAAATTTAATTATGTGGAATTCTAATGTTTCCTGATCCTTATTTAGGGATGAGTCAATGGATAGTAACTGTTATGATTTTATATGTGTTATAAATTTCAAATGATTTTTTTATAATAATAATCATCACCATTGTAAAAATATTAGGAGATTATATTAAAAAATGTATTATCCATAGTGTGAATTATCTTTCATTTTTTGTTGGAAACATCTAGTGATTCAAAAGTGTGATTTAGTTGTCTGCGATGATTCAACATGAGATTTAAGTTAATTTTAGACTTTTATATTACAATAAATGTCTGAGTAATTGAATTAATTTCAAGGCCATAATGTATAAGACTATTTAAATTTTTTATAATTACAAAACCCATAATTTTTTTAAAAAAATTAACATTTTCATTCATTAATAATAATAATAATAAGGATTTTGAAATATAATCCCATTAGTAATACATTTTAAAATGTAGAATTCTTTCACATAACTTCACTTTTATTTTAATTATTTAATGTTTTTTTATTAAATAAATTACTATTTTAGTGCCATGAATTATTATTTACATAAAATATTAAACTGTTATAGTGGTATAGAATATGAATACTAGATTAAAATAGATAAGAGAATAATAAATAATTGAAATAATAAATGTTTAAAACATTGAATTACATAAAAATGATAATTAATTTATTATTTTTTTCAATAAATTTATTATGAGATTATATATAGTAATGGTTTTGATTTAGAGACCTTGTGTGTGAAGTCATTATAGAGGATTTCTCATTTAGATAATCTACAGTAAAGGTTGGTAAGGACTCGAAATCTATTAAATTTTTAGATGATGAATATTCTAGTAAGGATCCATTTCATGTTAATGGTTTTAAAGGATTCCATTAAGGTAATTTGAAGTGATATAGTTCATTATATTATCCAATTAAAGGTGATTTAGTGGTTATTAAGAAATTTATTCATTTTTTCTACTATTATTTTACCATTGTGCTATGAATATTTTATTGGGAAATTTTTTCAGCTAATGAAATTTATACTGGATATGATTCTTTAATGGGGTTTTTATGAACTCCACTAGAACTTCCCCCTAAATTTCTATTGAGAAAAAAAATACTTCAAAGAATCATTTTGGTGTTTTTTTGGTGTTTGGGTGTGTTAAAAAGTTAGATAACTACGAAGCAAAGTGTTTGGTGTTGCCAAAGTATGTTTTTATGATGGTGTAGTTTCATAGAGTTTTACAAAGTTGTGGGCCTCAAAATCAAGAGTTTTATTTTGAAAAGAGAAGTTTTTCAACAAAGGAGTTCACAGTTTGTAGACTATGAAGAATAGTTCATGGAACAAAAAAGGAGGTACATAGAATTTATAATAAACATCAATAATAATTTATGAATCGACGCACTATACTGACAGTGAAGTTCACTTTGCGGAACACATAAGGAAAATAGTTCGTTGGAGGCTCACAGTTCGTGGGAGTCATGAAGTTCATGGGAGACTCAAAATTTGGTAAATGAGGAGGTGATTTTTGGAGAAACAAAGTGTAATTTTAGGATGACATCGACCTACACAAAAAGATAGAGG
Source organism: Viscum album (assembly GCA_963277665.1). Classification (NCBI taxonomy): domain Eukaryota; kingdom Viridiplantae; phylum Streptophyta; class Magnoliopsida; order Santalales; family Viscaceae; genus Viscum; species Viscum album. Next base: position 1,421,266,602 of record OY728156.1, on the reverse strand, counting down.
TGTTATGTGTAATGTATAGTAGAACATGGTGAAGGATATACTGCATCAAATTTTTGGGTAATTTAGATAGGCGGGATTTGTGGATCTATTTTCCACTATAAATACCCATAATGAAATTGTTATGTAGTGTTAATTCCATTAGATATTATCATTTATTTGGGATGAAATTCATAAAATTATGAAGTGGTTCATGATGGAGGATTTCATGAAGTGAATCAGTTCATGAGGAAGAATTCTATGAAGGGTGAGGTAGTTCACATGAGACCATTTCTATGAAGGAGTCAGTTCATGAAGAATGTTCATGAAAGGTTTTGATGGGATATTTTCATTAAAACTAGAGGAGTTCCATGAATGAAGAACTAGTCCATGAAGCCATGATTTTCTATAGAAGAAGTGGCGGTCCGTAAAGCACTTCTTCCTTGTAGTGCAACACAGTTCGTGAAACATTCAAGCTAGTTCACTAAGGGACTAAAACAATTCACAAAAAAAATTCCCAAAACAAAAAAATAATGGAAATGATGAGATATAATATATCATCTATCAAAAATTAATTATGAATTCATTCATGCAAATTAAGATACCTACATGTTCATAAAATGTGAGTGGATCCTTTGTAGAGCAGTGAGAAAAGGAAGAGTAATACGATGATCATTTCCACTGACAGTGAGCTATAGAAAGAGGCTCAGGGAGTGAACCCTAGGAGAGAGTAGTGAGATGACCCTAAACATTATTAAGTTGGTGATCATGGGCATAGATGTAATATATCCTAATCTTTGTAATTTGATTACAAGACATAGTGGATTTGGTACATCAGAACATCGCTATTGTATGCTCCTTGGATGTATCCTAGTGAAGGTGAACCAATTAAAATTGTTGTGTACCATCCATGATTTAAATTTTGTTCATATATTTCTATAAAAAAGAGATAAGTGTATTTTGTTTAATAAAGAAAAAAGATGTGAATGAGAAGGAGTTTTAATATGGAATACCCTAATTCAACCCCCTCTAAGGTTTTTTACCATATTTGGGCTAACAATATCCTATCTACACATATAGAAATATTACAAAAATGAAATACAGAAAGGATTTTTATCCTCAATAATTAAAATATAAATAAAATAATTTATTAAATTTTAAATTCATGGATCTTGGTATAATTGAAATTATTATAGATTTTTTCAATTCGCTCAATCTTTTCTAATGTGTTTTATTCGAATCTATAATTTTTTATTTTTATATGAATATGTATACGTGATCTTTCTCAACACATGAAAATTTAATGAATTGTTTTCTTTTAATTTACTATTTTATACATAAATATAATTTTTCATTATAATTCATTCTTGTTGGTTTCATGAGAGATGATTTATCTCTAAGAGTTTAATTTATTTGGGTATACATTTGTTTTTTATATAATTGAATATAAAATTATTGAAGTTTTTTATAATTATAAAAAAATAAAAGGTAATTAATGGAGTAATTTACCATTGAATTCAATAATTTATTACTTTAACAATATAGTCTAACTAAGGGATAAGATATCAAATTTTAAGACATATTCCTTCAGAGAATTGATATAATAGAGTTAATATCTTCTAATTAATTAATATTGTCAATTAAATCATTGAATTAATTTAAAATATTGATATTGTCTGCATGAATTTATACACATAAGAAATCAAGTAATACTAACATGTAAAAGTCTTCGATGTAAAAACATTAAGCTATAATGTATTCTTTTCTTTCTAATAATTTATAAAAATAGTTTTTTAAGCTAATATTAATTAATTTCAATTCTCCTCCACCATATAATTATATTATCCACTAGTTATACCATTAATTACACTTCATTATTCCTTGGTGACTACATCATACCTTAAATTAATCGGTTTTCTATCCTCTAACAAATCTAAGTAAAATGAAAAACCTAAAATATAGTTTCCAAGTTAAATATATGATAGGTTTAGAAGAAATTTTTTAAAATTAAAAATTAAATTCCCTTATATATCTTGAATAGCTTTCAAGGAAATATAATCAAATGAAAATGATACCTTCTCTATTAAGTAAAATATTATTCCTCCAAGTATTTGAAGAATATCCCTTAGAAGTAACAAAATGGTTCTTTTATCCATAGGTGACCCAATGGCCATATGAGTCATAGATTAAATATATAAGACCTTAAATATCATAATTCTATACTAGATACCTTCTTTCAAATTAACATGGGAGAAGTATAGCTTTAACTTGTAGAGTATTTTATTTATATGATATATTCTTAGAGATTTTATACAATTAAAGATTTCCTATTACAAATATAGGATGCCACAATGATTGGTTTTAGGTAATGTATTTCAAAAGAACTCCCTAAAAAAACTCTATACATTGCAATTTTTTCACATATATATTAACTTTATCCAAGCATCTCATTGATTGTTAATCTTTTAAGTAGTTAATATATAATTTCATTACTCCTTTTAATTAAAACCTTTTGATGTGTTAAAGGACACAATATGATAACAAATAAGGAGATACAAAATTGATGTGCAATATAATCCCAATTCATAAAATTATATTTTTCCAAGTGATATACTCTTACTGATTCTCATTCATAATGTATGAAATGATATAGCCCATATCACAACATGTTATATATGGGATTTAATGAACATATAAATTGGAAAATTCTAAAAGCTGAAAAACATAATAAAAGTTAATAATAATTCAAATATTGTCAAGGGAAAAATTAAATATTGTGAAACAATAACATAAAAACCCTAAACTCCTTTGGATAATCTAACATAACAACTCTCCAAATTTTGAGAAATAGTTTCTATGAAAATAAATCTACATTCTCATAGCCTTGTATTTAATAATGTGTGGTATTTTACTATTGATAATGAATATCACTATGCCAAAATACAATTTAGATGCATTATTTTTTGGTGTTTCACATTGGGTTGAATTTTTATGAAATGATTCATGGTGTTGTTAAAAAATTCCATGAATTTAACTATCAAAAATTAGTTTGAGATAAATAATAAAAAATTGTGAATCACTTCATGATAGTTGTTATTGGTTAATTTTACAATTTTATGACAATTATATTTTTTTAATTTTTTAAATATTTCTTTAAATATAATTATTTAAAGGAGGTACCTATTTTATATTATTATTTATATTTTATATTATTTATTATTTTATAAAGTTATTATATTATTATTATGACTTTTACTATTATATTTATTTTAATTATTGTTTCCCCATCCTATAGAAGTAATTTTATATTTTTTGTGTGTCCCACATGTCGACCATCTTCTCTACCATCACGGTGTTTCACCACTTGTGACTATGAATTCACCCTTATTGGCCTCCATTCTGCCAACACTGCCACACAACCTATATGATCACCCATTCCACTCCCATGATGTGCCACTTGTTAGTTGTTTTTTATCTCCACAATCATCCACCACAAGAGTGTAGTTGTGTAAAAGAATAAAAGACACTGTCGGTATTTTTAATGGGGGATAAATGTAGCAACTACAAATTGAACCCTGACTGACATCATTTTGATATCCCAGAATAACCACTCAGTTGTGAGTTCTATTTCCATATAAATATTTATAATTATCAATAATTATATAAAATATTCAAATTAGTATATACATATAAAACTATATATATTAATATATATATACACACATAATCACACACACATGTGGGTATACATATATATGCACGCACCCACATAATACACACACACACACACATATATTTTTAATTATAAATAAATTTACATTAATAGATATAAATAAATAAATATATATATATATATATATTAATATAAATATATATAAATATGAATATATATAAATTTAAATATATATTCATATATATATATGAATACATATAAATATACAGAAATATACACACAAACACATATAATTTTCAATATTTGTATCCATATAATAAATATAAATACAAAATCAAGTAAATGTATATAAAAATACATAATTTTACACAAATACTTATCAATATCCATAAATATGTATACTTATAAACAAATTTATATATATTCAATTTAAAAGAATACTTAAATAGAAAATAAGTTGGGGATAGAGCGCAATTATTAAAGAAATAAATAGAAAAAAATCAAATAGAGGAGGATGCTGTCAGACAAAGAAAAATTGTACTCGTTCTAAAAAACAGCCTTAAAACATACACAATGGTTAATATAGAGAAGGACTAATGAATATACATATAAATTAAGAAGAAAACAACAATAAAAATTTCAAATTCTAAGCTTCTCTATGATTATAGCCTAAGATTAAACACTCGTATTATACTGAGATCCCTGGTTAGCTTGACAAGGGGGGTGAAATCCAATTATCCATATTTCCCCTTCTTTAATGTATAATCTTGATTCTCAAAGGCTATTTTAAATTCATTAATAAAATAAATTGAGACCTCCTCTTTCACAAAAGCCTTAGAACTATTACCTGAGTTTGGTTTCCTAACATTCAGTGGGTATAGAATGATAAAATCATTAGAGGGAGAATCCTAACATTCTACTGTACCTTTAGTGGGATGAACCATGTATTTATTCCTTTTATTACTGGGTTGAGTAGAAAAATGTAATAAGGGATATGAATCCAATATCACATATTGTTATTTGTCATTAGATATTCCATTAGGTTACATTGTAATATGAGTATAAGGTCTTATCATAGTATAGATATTTCCCTTCATCTAGATTGATTCCATGGGGGTATTATTCCAAGAATATTTCATTTACACCCCAGACTTCCAAACCCCATAAGATTTTTTTCCCAATACTGGCTTACCAAACACTTAATCTGTATAATAATGATTAATGTTTTTCAAATCCATGATAACAAACTTTCAATTTTCATTCTATTGTGAAGACATTTGATACTTAGGATTTAATAAACCTAATATCTTAATATTATCATACTAGTTATAAGTATTTTTGAAGACTAATACAAAATTTTGGAAATCACCTCTTTATTTGTGAATATGATTATTATTTTTTACCCATTGAGTACCTCCAGATATTTCCAAATATTATTTGATTGAACCAGTAAGATGAGCTCCCACTTATGAGCCAACTTGAACATTCCTCTAATGAGGAGACTACACATGCCCTTTACCCTAATTATTCTCTTAATCCTAAGCATGCTAAATATCTAGAACTTTTAGACTATCCTTGAACACTCCATGAGATCTAGCTTTCCCTCAAGACTTCTACAGAATAGAATAATTTTTCCACCTCATAGGGTCAGTGGAAAGTTTCCATCTGGAATGAGAACTCCCCTTTCTCTAGAAATTTAAGGGAGAAGATAAAATCCAATTTAGTTACCCTTACCACTCATTGAATTCACTAATTTATTCTTCATCCAAATCAGATGGTAAGTGGTCAATTATGTATAAACTATTATTAATAAAACCCATCATCACTAGGTTCAGTGTCAAAATAATCATCATATAAAACACTAATGATAGCTCATGACATGATCCCTTCATTAACTAGGTCATCCCAAGAAAATATCTTTGTCCATATCAATCCATATAATCAATCACTATAAATATCATTCTTTAATTGATCAGAAGTATTCTATACCCACTATTGAGGATCAAAAATATATAATTATGAATTAGTATAAGAATAATGCACAGGTTTTGTCTCCTAAACATTAGTCAGCTAACTACTGAGGGAATTACCCTCCCAAGTTGGATACTTCTTATAGCTCATGTAAGTATAATTCACATAAATTCTAGGAAAATAGACAATCTGTTTCAATCCAACCCTTCATTGGTTAGAAATATTAATATTCACTCATTAGTGGTGTGCAGTTTTTTTATTAAAACTACATCATTTTAAAATACAATTACACCCTATTATGTATTTCCCAATGAACATTTAATTCTTATATAATGCTAAGAGTTCTTAAAATTCAATACATAAGTCCAGCTAATTCCCAAGAGCAACTAAAATGAAATTTACTATTAATGTATCACATAGATCAATTTCATCTGAAATTCATTCAAAATACGCATACCTAGAATGACCTATTTCATTTTAAAATTTTAAAGGGAATAGAATTGCTGAAGCTACATCCCAAATAATTTTTGGGTTCTAGAAAAACCAACTAAATCCAAAAATGTGAATCTAGGTTTGTGTTATCGAATATTTAACCAAATCAAGTTTGAAAATTTGTTTCTAACAATGAATTAGTAAGAAACCTGGTATAAGAGAGACAAATACTATTCCATATTCCTCAAGAATGTTCTCATATGAATCATGTACAACATGGAAAATCCTCTACCAATCAAGGTGCTCTTCTAGAATTTAGATCCCCATAGTTGGGGAAGTTACTTTTGAAATTGGTCAAGATTCAAAAACATTCCTTCTATAAGGGGAATTGGGAATAAAATAATATATTTCTTTCACTTCAAAATAATAGATAACCTCTCTTTACATTTATAGAAATTACATAACTTTTTTTAATATTTGAAACATTAAAAAATAGACTCCTAAAGACCTTATTAGTTTAGTGCCTTTGGAAACATGGAAACATAAACATTGGTACATGAGTGAGATAAGTTATCACCCACTAGTTTATTCATGACTAAAATCCTTCTTAGACACATAATAATTAATACATATCTTCATAACCTGGGGAAGGAAACATAAAAAATGGGTTAGCTCAGATGCTCAATAAGTGTAAAAAAGGGATACATGTAAGCATTAACATGAGAATATAGGTATGATAACGTGATCATAACATTAGATGATCATACCCTTAAAATCAAAGATTACAAAAATGAATCATGTAATAAATAATTATATTTCATAAGACTTCAACCATATAGAAATAATTTTCATTATCTATGAAAGCATAACATAGACAAATACACAGAATTGTGGAAAACACATAGGAAAATAATATGATTTTCAATGTATTCAAGGAATATCTTCTAATTCCATCATAGTTTCCTGGGTTAACTCCCAATAACATATTGGTATTCATGTTTCACTCCCATGGAAATATTAGTAGCATGAATTCACTCCTCACACCATCTTGGTAGTAATGGTTCTCTCCCATGTCCATCTTAGTAGTCAACTTTCACTCCCAAAACCATATTAGTCAATCTCATGAGATATAAATCATTACCCAATTCATTAGTGGTAGATATAGGTCCCACCTATCTCATCATGAAACCAAACATAGATGTTTCACAAGATAAAAAAACAATCATAACACAACCCATGGAATTAAATTGGTATCATAAACATGTAATCAAATCATAACATTTGGAAAAGATACATGTTTCATAATCATTTTATTTAATCGTAACCCGTAAAAATAAGAATGTTAGATAAACATCATGCATTCACATGTAAACCATTAAGATAGATAATATGAATGGAAATATTGAATAATTTTCTCATAAAGGAATGATCAACAACAGCAGATGTTATCTTATATGGTAAATATAATTTAAATGTATTTTAAAAACATTTCAAGAATAATATATTCTTTCTTCTTTGAATTTTTTTTTTAAAACATAAAAACTTTTTAAATCCATTTTCATTGAATGTAAGCTAGAGAAAAACTAAAAATAATCTTGAAAAACATTTTGAACCCTTTTCAAACAAAATTTATTTAAAAAAATATAAATAAATCAAGAATTCATTTTGAAAATATTTTTCCTTCAAAACATATAAATGATGCTTGAAACCCTTTTACTAGGAAAATAGTTTCAAATTTTACAAAATATGCTTCAAAATAATTGAAATTAATTTCATTGAAAACATAATTTTTAAAACACTTTTCTATGAAGTTGAGCTTTAAAACATATAAATAATTATTTAAAATATTTTAATACCCACTTCTTTTAAAACTACTTGAAATCCTATAAATATGTATTGAAAACATTTCAAAAAAAAATTCATTAAAAACACATTAAAAACATATAAAGTAATTTTAAAATTGTTTTTAGAATAATTTCATTGAAAATAGTGTGAAAATTTACAAGGAATTCTTGAAAATATGTTGAAAACCTTTTTAGAAAACAAGATTTTTAATGAACATATAATTATATCTGAAGATAGAGGTAAAGTTATAATTTATTAAAAACCCATTTCTAAATAATATTATATACCAAAAGGAAAAAAAATTGGTACCAATACCTAAATATATTCTTTAATATAAATGTTAGACAAATAGTCAAGAGTTTTCCTAAGATATGGATCATAATATTTCATCAATGGAATCATAATCATAAGACATCTGGATAAACAATGAGATTGTTTCAATAAACTCTTACAACATGGTAACATTAAATTATACTCCCCATATAAGAAAATTAAAATAAATGAAACATATAATATCATTAATATAAAGATATTAATGATTTATTATGTCAAATATAGTATATACACATCATAGAAAAATATTTTATCATAACATGGCATGTGTCTCAAAGAAAGAAATTTGTGAAAAAATTACTTTACCAATTTGGTAACATTAGAAACATAAATACCTTGAAATAGATAACATCAAAAAGATATTTAAATACAAATTAATTTAATTATAAGTATCACACAATTCATATATATGAATTATATAAACAACATATAATAAATATGAAGATAACATTGTATGTATATCATGGGAATAAAAAGTGATATTAAATCCATTTACATTGTGTATTTATTCTAATAATACTCATAAAAACGTCCTATGTAATAATTATACATGTATTATATATCTATAAAAGAACAATTTTATTATATCTAATACCATATGTGATTTTATTATGACTTTATATTACCCGCTCAATATCAATTTTATGTTAATGTTACTCTTTGAGTAATATTTACTTCATTTTTCTAATGTGTCTTAATTTGTTATATATTTGGACCTTATAAATATATCATTATTTATAGAATTTAAAAAATGATATAAATATCATTTTTATTCATTTTATTTTTATTATAATAATTTTTTGAGTATAGATGAATGAAATGGAATACACAGTTCATGGAGATGGAAGGCTATACATACACATGGATATTCTTTCCATCTTATTTTCATATTGAAAGAAAGAAATAAAATCACGTATATATTTATATAAATATATATAATTTAATTATAGTAGCATTATTATGTCATATATACCATTTATTTTCACTAAAACCATCCATAGTACATTCGATGTAGTGTGTGAATGAATCACATCGTTTTGAGGGAGAGGTAGTCCACACTTCCTCAAATGAAATTATCATATTTACACAAAATGGAATGTATAATGATATGTGTGGTAAAATAATTGGTTATTATTAAATACATATTATTTATGATATATTTCATATATATAAATATTTTACATCACAATTATCATCCTTGGAAGGTGTTAAAGGAAAACAAACAATTATTATTTTGTGAGGTAGTAGTTCTCGATACACATACACATTATGTTGATCTCCCTTCAGATAGAAGTGTGTCTATGTATATTTTAAAAAATTATCTTAAAACATATCTGTATATTTAATATAGTGGTATTGTTGTATATTCATGGAATAAGAAGAGTGGAGGGTGGATAATGAAAATTATAAAAAGGACTTTGATGGAGGATTTTACTTCTTCTTTTTGTAACTCATAGTAGATTTCACCAAAGAGATTATTTGGATTGATTTATATGAAAAGGGGTGATTCATGGAGTAATAGTGGGATTTTGGGTTGTGTATTAAAGATATAATTTATGAATCTATGTTGTTTGAGATGTTTGAAGAAGGGGTAGAGTATATTCCTTTGTATAGTGGAATGGGAGTGGAACTATTGTAAACACTAAAAGGTTTTCATTCATGGGAGGTATACCATAAATAATGTGCCTCGAAAATGGAAATATAATATATTAAAGGGTGATAATGGTCTATAAAAACCTACACCACACCAAAAAATGTTCATTTTAATAATTTTGTTCCTAAACTAACAAATTTCCCCAATTTTCTCATTTGGTTTTTATTAAAGACACTAGTTTTATAACCTATGTAGTTTAAACATTAATAAAATATAAATTTTATAGTTTTTTTAAAATATAAAGAAAAGTAATTATTAATATGTTACATATTTTTAAAGAAAATCTCATTTTTTTTGGAAATTAATTTTAAAGTAATCGCATGTAACGCGCAAAAACACCACTGTAACCCAAACCATTCTAAAAATGTTTTTATAATATATGGGTCAATATGATAGTTATAGTAAATAAATTGGTTAACTAACAGACCATAATTAATATTTTTTTAGCACTTACAAATAAATTTTCATAATATTGGTATTTTATTAATTTCAAATCATTTAATAATATATCTGTTATTGGAAAATGGAATTAATGTCAATTTTGGCATCGTATATGTAATTTTAATATTAAAACATAAAATCAATTTTTTAATTAAAATATTTTAAGTTAATATAAATTTTAAACGATTTATTCATTTAAAAAATAACTATATAAAAAATTCAATTAATTTACTTCACTTTTAATATTTATAGTATCATTTATTTTAGATAATTATTATCTAATTAATCACTAAATTGGATTTTATTAAGAATTTTATGTAACTAAATCATCTCAAAAAATTAATTATAATTTATTATGGTAAAAATAAACAATTTATATTTCATAAGGATATGTATTACTAAAAATATGATGTTTTTACATATTCCAATTTATTATAAATGTTGAAGGTTTGGAAAGTTTTTTTTTTGTATTTTTCATTAAAAAATATTTTATATTGGGAAATTCTATTTAATTATTTGACAATAACAAATATAATTATATCCAATAGGTTTCATGGTAAAACAATTGGAATCCAATGTCCTTTGTACAATTTTTTTGGTCATTTTGTTCATAAATATTATGTTTGAGTCCCATGTTATGCTTAATTTTTCCTTAATCACTAAAATTAATTTTAATTACTTTTACAAAAACAATTGGTCAAAAATTACTTTGGTCTTATAGGAAAAACAATATTATACTCATTAAAACATTTTATGTCTTTTTTTTAAAATTATAATAACAAAAGTGGTAAAATTATGTTTAATGGAAATCCTAAAGACGTTGTGAGAAAGTAGGTTTTTATGTAAAAACATTCAAAAGTTTGATAAGTATTAAAATCTAATTTGAATATATATATTATTCAAATGACCTAAATTAAATTAATATATGTGTAATTTATCTATTATGAATTTATATACCAATTTAAAATGAATTGTTATTTAAGAGAAGATGTGGTTTTTAACTAAATTGTAGTATTTTTACTATTCAAAAAAATGAAGATTCTCAGAAAAATAACAAAGATTCTCCCTATGATAATTTCAACATTATGAATTCAAAAATTATTTTTATTTTTACTAATAATATTCATAAAATTATCAAAATTGAGTCTTAAAAAACAGGTTCACCCTTAAAAGGTGTAAAACTTGATCTTGTGTATACTACAAGCTAACCTTGTGTTGTGTGTATCTCCTACTAATCTAAGTGTTGCATGTAGAACATGATTAAAATCATGTTTCTCATAACATAAGCCAAACTAAATTCAGTATTTCATGAAAAGAAAATAAAATATTGAAAATATTAAATTTATTCAAAAAAATTATAAAAATTTTAGGTGTTACAATCTAACCCCTTAAAATGATGTTACCCATAGAAATTCATTTCAGGTTAACAATGTTTTAAAAAATATATTTATTTTTAATATAAACCCACATCGAAAAAATTATCACAAAATATTACTTAAAAAATGTTGGAACCATAACTCTTACCCAAAGTAACACATAGATGGGTTTCCACATTTGAGAACATACCAGGAAATTAAAAACATAGTCATTGAAGAGAAATATAACAATCATGTTTTGGAGGAGATTTATAAGGAACTTTTTCATGGGAAAATTAAAAATTAAAAATACATAAATCATTGATTATCTAATGAACCATCTGATTCACCAGAAATAATGGTACTAGGAAAACCATTTCTATTTAAATATCCTTTTCCTAGAGTGGAAAACTATTCATAAGAAGTTATAGTTGCATTATTTTATTTCATTTCATAATTTAAATCTCACCTTCTGGTCATGTCATGAGAAATTTCCACTTCAGCACTTTCTCTAAAAAGGGAGGTGATTTTTTCATTCATAAATCACTAACTAATCATGAGATCAATGATAAGTGATCCCATATCTCTTTGGTTACCATCAACACAATGTTGTTAGAGTAGGTTATCAAATATGGGTAAATCCTTATGTGGTGAGATAACACATTAATCTAGAAAAATTCATCAGAAGAATAACATAAAAATTCTATAAATTGTTGACTGTTAACCCTTCTAAAATATGATAATCAAATTAAAATTAACATGTCGTATATCATAAAGTTTATCTTTGTTTTTACATTCAAAACCCATGAATACCTTTATCATGTATTATCTTGAAACATGGTATTGTCTTTAATTACTATAAATACTTTTTGGAAATCATGAATGCTACCTTATTCCAAAAGTTATAGTATATATTACTTAAATCCATGAAGTTTTAGAAATCATCCAGGAGGACATAGACCACTTTATAAACAAGTTTTTAATAAGATATCAGGTAATCAGTTCTATACACATTACATTATCCAAATTAATCGTATTTTTATCCATGCTAAATATAATTTTATCAACATCTTGATCATGTTAAGTGTTACCTTACCAAAATCAAAACATCACATTTTCATGTATAAGAAACCATTCAACAAACCCATTCCAATCCTTAATGAAATCTTACACTGAAAATACTTATATATATATCTTGATTCATATGAAATAATCATTGAATTTCAAAAAAGAAATACTTCATTCAACCAACTATAATCATAAACCATTACTCGTGATTCATAAAAAAATTCCTTAATACTTATTTCCTATAATCTGAAATATAAATCATTTCTTAAGGTTCCTCAATCTCAATGTAAAAAATATTCGAAGAACATAGCATACCTCTCAAATATCATTTGCAGTTTCATTATATTCCTAAGAATAACCAATTTTAATTCCACATTCCATATTCTCTTAATAAGATTTCTAGTTTGAAAATATAGATTCATAGTACCAAAACTTTCTACATATGAATCATTCAATTTTTACCATGTTCCTTCCTATTCTATCCATTGACTAAAACCATAAATCACTAGGTGAGAAACGTATATCATAAACAAAAACCACATAATATGGAAAAAATTATATATAAGATGTATAAATCATAACACCTTACTTAATCTATGACATCCAATGATTATAATAGGTTATTCGTTGGAAAATACCATTTAAATTTTTTGTGATGGTTCATGAAAAGTTTTTAAATTTTGAAATCATATCACCTGGGAGTGTCAAACCTGGTGTGTGGTATGACCTAATGTAATATAATAGGTTACACCGAGTCAGACCTGACACACCTTTTCAGAGTTGTTACTCCTAGGTAGATCTATTCCAACACCACATCTAATTGTAATATCCTGACATGTATGTATTTCTAGTAAACAACAACTCTATAATTTTCCAAAATTCCTAGATGAATTCATAAACATTAACTCATTATTATACATATCCTTAGAGACATCCCATGAAATACCCTTAGAAATATACAGAGGATCCTCACTAATGTTTTTCCATCCTAGATTCCAAATGTGAAAGAAAACTTTTCGCTAATACCAAATATGGTGATCCTCACATTACATATATGTACATTACAAAAATTGTATATAATATATAAAACATTACACAAATAGATACCCAAAGACCATATAAGTTTATTGACTTTGGAAACATAGAAACATAAAAACTACTACATGGGTGCGCTACATTATATCTCACTAGAATATTAATGATTCGAACCCTTGTAAGACTCATAATACACAATAAATAACTTCATAACATGGGGAGGGAAACATAAAAAAAGTGGTGATCTCAAATGATCGATAATGTTAAAAAAGGGAGAGAGCTAAGCATAAACATGAGGATAGGGGTATGAGAATCTGATCATATCAATATAATATTATACCATGCATGTCAAATATCATAAATAGGAATCATTTTTTAATGAATGGAATTTAATAAGAAATAAATCATAATGAATTATAAAGCATAATCCATGATATCATAACATAGGCATAAAACATGAAATTATGGAAAACACATAAGTATAAAATATTATTTCTATAGTTTTCAAGGCATTGATATAAAGGCCATAATTGTAACACCCCGAGCTTCCACGATATGCTTCTCTTTCAATAATGAAATAGCTTGCATTGTACGCAAGTTCGAGATTCTAACGCACCGCGACCAATCAAAATAACCATTATGAATAGTAATACCCACTTTTTGAAATTACATATATTTTATATTTTAAAATGTACTTCATTTGTGGATTCAGAATATCGAAATTAGCCTATGTTGACTTTTTTGTATTTTTCTAAGAACTTCCAATTTTTTATGAATAGTGAAAAATACTTAAAAACAAATTTTTTAATCAAAATAATTTATAGTGATAAATTATACTATTGAGTGGTTTAAAAGTATAATTAGAATATATTTTTACCATTTTATCCAATGGTGGTCATTAGAAATAATTTCAATTTGAAATTGGATATAAACAATTGCCAGTCTTTTGATATATATTGTTTCTTAAAAACACGCTATTTGTTGTGACAGCGGGAATTAATTATAAAATTAATTAATGAAACTTATATTTTTGTAATTTTGTAAAATAGACATCATTTTTGAATTCGGAATATCAATTATAGCTTAGGGTGAAATTTTGGCATTGTTCTGAAAAACTTCAATTTTTGATGAATAGTGAAACCACTAAGTGATAGTTAAAAACTGATTTTTCGTTTAAATGAAACATTACCTCTTATGTGATTTGATTTTCAAAAATAAGACATACATGGTTGTCATTAGTAAGTAAAATGTGGTTCAATGAGATTAAAATAATTTTTTGGTGAATAGTAACTTTTAAGTTTAATTAATCGTGATTAATGGTAATTAGTGAAATATAATGTAAAAATGATATTATAAAAATATTAAAATACCTTTACACTTGTTCTACCCTTATTGGATGAGTCATGTCCGATCACGACAATCCATGGGTTAACTTGGGGACCCCATGGAGCCACTTGGGTAAGAAAATGACATTAATAACTTTTTATTTAAAGTAAAAATAAAATTGTCACAAACATGTGTTGTTTTACTAAAACAATTATTAAATGGGGTCATATAAGTTAACTTTTAGACTATAAATATTAATTGGAAAGATAAAAAGATTTCCTACATCATGATAATTTTTTTATAATATTTAGACATTATATAAATTAAATTTTATATGACACAATGATGATGAACCGATTAGCTCATTAATTAACGATTTAAATAAAATGAAAGGATAATGTAAAATCTAAGACTTAAACTTGTCAAAAACCTATTTTATGAGTATATTTAGAACCCTTATCACCTTATCCTCGGAATATATCATTTTGGGACCTCTAAAATCAGAAAATCATTTCATAATAATGTAATATTTCATGACTTTCCAAGAGTGCCCCTCCTCTCCTCTTATAAAAGGCCCACACCTCTACCACCTTATTCACACCTTCAAGACATTTGGCTCAGCCAAACTCTATACAAATACTCTCTAAACGTTCCTTTATTACTCCTAAAAGCCTCACTTTGGGCAGATGTCTTCCCAAGGAAGCCTTTGGCTCAAATCAAAAAGAGTTACCCGATTTTAAGGTAATGTCTTCTCTAATGTTGTTTTTTTTTATTTTGCTTCTCCAACCCCCTAAACTCTTTTTATTCTTTTATTTTGTAACAAAACAAGTATACTTAATATACTAGGATGTTTTTATGATATTTATTTGATTTACAATTACACACACCTTCATCTAATGGTTAAATAACATACTGTTTCTGTGGGTGGTGAAATACTGCCTCACGAAAAGATGATTGTTCAATATTCTTTTAACACCTATAATTGTGGCCATTTTGATGACACTATTTTCATATATGATATATATATTATGTTTATGTTTTCCTTATGCTTCCTTATTTCTCATTTATGGCATACTTTATGATTTCCATTATGGGTAAACGTGATAATTTCATTTTAGGAAGTGTGGACTACCGCCCCCTCAAAGTGATTTGAATCGTTAATTCCATATGTGGGATGTATAAAGGATTGAGTAAATGGTATTATACATTATATTATACTGGAATTAAATTATACCTTTATATAATTATAACTTCACTCCATTAAATATGAAATAGAAATGAAAGTAGTGTTCATGTGTACGTACGGCTTACCGTCTCCATGAACGGTGCATTTCATTTCTTACCTCTAAATATTACGTAATATTATGAATGAATGTATATATTGGATATATATGATATATATGATATCTAAATCATGGATATAATTCTGGAGATAATGGATATTCTACCACATAAACAACTTGTAATTATAAGAAGTTTATTGTCGACTAAAGTACCAAAGATCGACAAAACGACCGTTATTAACATAAATGACTACATAATTTTCATAACATTGTAATAAGTGATATAAAAGAGACAATGAATTTGGAAAAGGTTCTTAAGCAAGTAGATATTAACTCTAGTTTATTATCCAGGAGATCAAATAACGTTCGAGTGAATTCAGATACGAGGTAAGAGAACTTTTTAACCCAATTTTCCTTCTTTGGGTTAATCTCCTACTTTCAAATTATGTCATGATATTATTATGTCCTATCTTGTATTTGTTCTTTTTTTATGTGTACTTATAGTGAATACACATAATAGATCTATTTTATTTAAAAAATGATCTTTTTAAGGGAACTTCTTAACCCAATTTTCGTTCTTTGGGTTAATCTCTTACTTTCAAATTATGTCATGATATTATTATGTCCTATCTTATATTTGTACTTTTTTATGTGTACTTATAGTGAATACACATAATAGATCTATTTTATTTAAAAAATTATCTTTGTAAGGGACTTCGTCTCAATCTCCATTCATTGAGGCATATTTTGTTTTATACTCAAATTTCTTTTATACGGTGTATAAACCCCTTTGACTTTTATGTTTATTCAAAAGGAATCTTTTTATACAAAGCGTTTTACTAAATGAAAAAAAGGAATGTTTTTCTTGTCATACGTATGCGGTGAAAACGAATTCTCCACCGCCGTGACCATTATTTGAGTTTCGGCTTCCTCAACAAGATATAACTTTTTTTAAATGAAAAATAAATACAATGTTTTAATTTTCCTTATTTTGGTATTGAAAATGGTTTTTAAAGTGTTTTTATCAATGTGTTGTATTGATATCTTGTGATTGAAATTTGGAAATGTTATGTTTCCTTTATGCATGTTTTATGTGATACGATTATGTTATGTTTTATGATATGTTTAAACCTATTCATATGAGGAATTCATTGGACTTAATAAGTGATGGTTGGAGCCCTCTATAGCTCCTCGATGCATCAGAAGGTCTCACGAGACAAACTAGTGTCTTGGCATGAGGCCTTGACAAAATCTTATTTGTGGTCTTGGCACGAGGCCTTGGCTACGTGGTTATGATAGTCTGGCATTATGTATTCCATCATTATGAAAGTGGTTATTGATATTGAATGTGATTATTCGACCAGTAGAATATCCATGTGAATAAGTAAATGGCATTATCTCATTTTACGTTTTCTATATTATGTTGAAGTTCACATTTAAAAGGATTTTGTTTTAGTCATATATTTCCTTAAATGTTTATGTTTATTTATGAAATCTTCCACTATATTGTTATCCTTACTGAGCATCTGAGCTTACCCCTTCCAATGTTTTAATTTTTCCAGGATGTGAAGAAGTATATTATGAATGAGCTTCAGGGATAGTATGAGGGGATATGAAGAAAAATGTTGTTGCAGTTTTGTTTTACTTTATGATGTAATGTAAGACTTATGAATGTATCTAGTGTTTCCAAGGCTACTAAACTAATTTGTCTTTCTAGACTTGATCTTTTGTGATCATGCCAATGTTACGCAATAATGCACCGACTCTGGGTAACTGGGGTCGGGGCGTTACAGTTGGTATCAGAGGCAGTTTAGTACTAACCTTAGAAGCTAGATTTAGATAAACTCTGATTATAGCACATAGACCTAAGATAGAAATTGAGTATTAGTATAGAAGAAATTCCTAGAATTTTGGTATTATAGAGATTTTATGAGTTTTACGAGCAATACATCCCTGTCTGGATACGAGCAGGTAGAGGCGGCTCTGGCACAGATGTACCTCGGGGTAAAACCCAAAAACACCACTTTGAGCTAGACTCGAACGGGAACTGGTGCATGACAATGGGCCTTGCTGCACTCTTGGTTACGACACTCCCAGAGGATATGCTTAGGATAATTCTCATTTTCTTTAAAAACCATTATGAAGGGTTTATAAGTATATACTTCCTCAAAGAAGAAAATTTTATGATTATGGATTATATCCATAAATTGTTCAATTTATGTTAAGTGTTTTACAAGTATGGAATTATGTATTCTGATTCATAAAATAATCTAGTTTATCCCATTGTTTAGAAATGGCACCTAGTTGGAGGAATGGAAACTGTATAAATGCACGAACTCTATGTAGGTATTTCCCTCCTGCTCAAGGTAATTATAGTGGAGCTGGTGATACAAATGGTGTTGATCACATTATCACCATACTGGGACAACTCCCTCAGGTTATGAATAATAACCTTACTCGTATGGATCACCCTGATCCGCAACGTCAAGGATCAATTTTAGACCGCTTCATGAGGCAACAACCACCAACATTTAATGGCGGTACAAATAGTATCTGAGCAATGGATAAAATCCTTAGAGAAAATATTCCACGCCTTGGGGAGTAGCGAAAGGGAGAATCTCATCATGGCAGTTTATCGCCTCACTAGAGATGTTGATCAATGGTGTTCATTGATTCAAAACATGAAGGAAGATGATGAAGTATCAAATATGGAATTGGGGGAGTTCAAAGATCTATTTTTAGAAAAATACTTTCCTCGTGACCATCGAGCAGATATGGAAAGACAATTTCTAAGTCTGAGACAAAAGGAGGATGAGAATGTCGCAAAGTATGAGGCCAAATTTACAAGGTTAGCGAGTTATGCTATAGATTATATATGTAACCCAAGAAGTAAGATCGATCATTTCTTTTATGGATTAAAACTGTTTCTTTGTCGAGCATTAGTATCACAATCTTTCTTGTCGTACGAAGATATAGTCTTGTGTGCTATCAATAAAGAAAAGGAATTATCTAAATCTTATGACAATAAAGTAAAGCAAGAGAAGAAGAGAATGGTGGAACAAGAGACAGATAAAGGGAAAAATTGAATGAAGGATTTTCCATTATGCGATAATTGTGGGAAGAATAACCCCGGTACTTGCCTAAAAGGAATGGGATTTTGTTATAAATGTGGAGAAAAAGGTCACCAGGCTCGTGATTGTAAGGGAAAGAAAGAGGCTATCAATGTTGAATGATACAATTGTAGGGAAATGGGGCATTATGCAAATGAATGTCCTAAGCGTCAGGGAAACTTACCTCAGAAAAGTCCATGGGATCATGGACAATCTTATGTTGTTACTACAGTTGAAGTGGAATAATTATGTATTGGTGCTTTTGGACTCAAGGATTATATTCTGGTTATAGGAATAATGTGATATATATAAGGATTATACTGCAACACTTTTTGATTTCATTAAGGTTTTAATATGATTAAGGTAATCATATTTTTAGTATGTGACAATAAGAGAAACTCTACTTTGTTTGGGGAATCTGATGTTACAATTGATTTTGAAATTTAGAGACCTTTTAGAGAAAGTCTGGGTAGAGGTATTTTGGATAACTATAAAGGTTGGAATGGATTAAGTTGAACTTTGGATAGTATTGTTTAAGGTTAAAACATTTATGAAGATTACTTTTGGAATATTATAATACTATATTTGTAGGAAAAGGACAACCTGCAGGTTGGGGGATAACCCATCGTGTCGGACAAAGCTGCAGGAATCGAACCCACAAACATAGTGCGACAGGCCTTTATTACCTACCACTAGCCTAAAGGAAGTCCCTAGTTATTACAAAATAGTATTCCTAATCTAAATGGTATGTGGTAATATTTGGAACCTTATACAATTAAGATAAATAGAATATTTTTGAGTTCTGTTTCCATTTGGAGTGAAAGATGGGTTCATGGTAAAAATTTATTAAAGAATGAAAGCCTATAAGACAAGTAAGTATATTTCCTTACGTTCTTAGTAAATCTCTTAAATAAATTCATCAACTTTATGAAAGGTAACTTAAAACAAAAACTTTTTCGGTTAACTTTTCCAACTGGGGATTCAATGACCGTTTAACCAATCACAAGTTTGTGATTTTCTTGTGGATAACTTTCTCCTAATCCTGTTTTCTACAACTCTCCATCAGACCTTGATGGATTATTTTCCCTTCATATCCATATTTTCATATAATCCTAGTATGGGCTATCTCAGGTGACCTTTATACCACTCTTTCTTTCTTTTAATGTTATATTTTTATTAACCCTATTTCTGATGTGGGTTGTCCACAAAGGTATTTTCTATTTTCAACATTTTATTTTCAAAGAAAAATTTCAAATTGTGAGGACGCAATTTATCGAAGGAGGGGAGAATATAACACCCCGAGCTTCCACGATACGCTTCTCTTTCAATAATGCAATAGTTTGCATTGTACACAAGTTCGAGATTCTAACGCACCACGACCAGTCAAAATAACCATTATGAATAGTAATACCCACTTTTTGAAATTAAATATATTTTATATTTCAAAATGGACTTCATTTGTGGATTCAGAATATTTAAATTAGCCTATGTTGAATGTTTTGTATTTTTTTAAGAACTTCTAATTTTGTATGAATAGTGAAAAATAATTAAAAACAATTTTTTTAATCAAAATAATTTATAGTGATAAATTATACTATTGAGTGGTTTTAAAGTATAATTAGAATATATTTTTTCCATTTTATCCCATGTTGGTCATTAGAATTAATTTCACTTTGAAATTGGACATAAACAATTGTCAATTTTTTGATATATATTGTTTCTTAATAACACGCTATTTGTTGTGACAGCGGGAATTAATTATAAAATTAATTAATGAAACTTATATGTTTTTAATTTTTTTAAAATATAAATCATTTTTGAATTTGGAATATCAATTATAGCTTAGGGTGAAATTTTGGCATTGTTCTGAAAAACTTCAATTTTTGAAGAATTGTGAAACCACTAAGTGATAGTTAAAAACTAATTTTTCGTTTAAATGAAACATTATCACTTCTGTGATTTGATTTTCAAAAATCCTACATACATGGTTGTCATTAGGAAGTAAAAAGTGGTTCAATGAGATTAAAATAATTTTTTGGCGAATAGTAGCTTTTAAGTTTAATTAATCACGATTAATGGTAATTAGTGAAATATAAGGTAAAAATGATATTATAAAAATTTGAAAATACCTTTACACTTGTCCTGCCCTTATTGGATGATTCATGGCCGACCAAGAAAATCCATGGGTCAACTTGGGGACCCCATGGAGCCACTTGGGTAAGAAAATGACATTAATAAATTTTTATTTAAAGTAAAAATAAAATTGTAACAAACATGTGTTGTTTTACTAAAACAATTATTACATGCGGTTATATAAGTAAAGTTTCGACTATAAATATTCATTGGAAAGCTAAAAAGATTTCCAACATCATGATAATTTTTTTATAATTTTTAGACATTATATAAATTAAATTTTATATGACACAATGATGATGTATCGATTACCTCATTAATTAACGATTTAAATAAAATGAAAAGATAATGTAGAATCTAAGACATAAACTTGTCAAAAACCTATTGTATGAGTAGATTTAGAACCCTTATCACCTTATCCTAGAAATATATCATTTTGGGACCTCTAAAATCCTAAAATAATTTCATAATAATGTAATATTGCATGACTTTCCAAGAGTGCCCCTCCTCTCCTCTTATAAAAGGTCCCCACCTCTACCACCTTATTCACACCTTCAAGCCATTTGGATAGGCCAAAATCTACCCAAATACTCTCTAAAATTCCCTATATTACTCCTAGAAGCCTCACTTTTGGCAGAAGTCTTCCCAAGG
This sequence comes from Viscum album, assembly GCA_963277665.1. Lineage (NCBI taxonomy): Eukaryota > Viridiplantae > Streptophyta > Magnoliopsida > Santalales > Viscaceae > Viscum > Viscum album. The sequence continues at coordinate 1,421,244,316 of OY728156.1, read as the reverse complement.
AAGCCTTTGTCTCAAATCAAAAAGAGTTACCCAATTTTAAGGTAATGTCTTCTCTAATGTTGTTTTGTTTTATTTTGCTTATCCAACCCCCTAAACTCCTTTTATTATTTTCTTTTGTAAAAACACCAGTATACTCAATATACTAGTATGTTTTTAGGATAAGTATTTGATTTACACTTACACACACCTTCGTCTAATGGTTAAAGAACATACTATTTCTGTGGGTGGCGAAATACTGCCTCACGAAACGATAATTGTTCAATATTATTTTAACACCTTTAATAGTGGCCATTTTGATGACACTATTTTCATATATGATATATATATTATGTTTATGTCTTACTTATGCTTCTTTATTTATCATTTATGGAATACTTTATGATTTCCATTATGGGTAAACGTGATAATTTCATTTTCGGAAGTGCGGACTACCGCCCCCTCAAAGTGATTTGAATCATTAATGCCATATGTGGGATGTATAAAGGATGGAGTAATGGTATTATACATTATATTATACTGGAATTATATTATACCTTTATATAATTATAACTTCATTCCATTAAATATGAAATAGAAATGAAAGTATCGTTCATGCATACGTACGGCTTGTCGTCACCATGAACGGTGCTTTTCATTTCTTACCTCTAAATATTATGTAATATTATGAATGAATGTATATATTGGATATATATGATATATATGATATCTACATCATGGATATAATTCTATAGATAATTGATATTCTACCACATAAATAACTTGTAATTATAAGAAGTTTATTGTTGACTCAAGTACCAAAGATCGACAAAATGACCGTTATTAACTTAAATGACTACATAATTTTCGTAACATTTTAATAAGTGATATAAAAGGTATAATGAAATTGAAAAAGGTTCTTAATAAAGTATAGATTAACTCTAGTTTATTATTTAGGAGATCAAATAATGGTTGAGTGAATTCGGACATGAGATAAGGGAACTTCTTAACCCAATTTTCGTTCTTTGGGTTAATCTCCTACTTTCAAATTATGTCATGATATTATTATGTCCTATCTTGTATTCTTGCTCTTTTTATGTGTACTTATAGTGAATACACATAATAGATCTATTTTATTTAAAAATTATCTTTCTAAGGGAACTTCTTAACCCAATTTTCATTCTTTGGGTTAATCTCCTACTTTCAAATTATGTCATGATATTATTATGTCCTATCTTGTATTTGTAATTTTTTTATGTGTACTTATAGTGAATACACATAATATATCTATTTTATTTAAAAAATGAGCTTTGTAAGGGAATTTGTCTCAATCTCCATTCATTGAGGCATATTTTGTTTTATACTCAAATTTCTTTTATACGGTGTATAAACCCCTTTTACTTTTATGTTTATTCAAAAGGAATCTTTTTATACGAAGCGTTTTACTAAACAACAAAAAGGAATGTTTTTCTTGTTGTACGTATGCGGTGACAACAACTTCTCCTCCGCCATGACCATTATTTGAGTTTCGGCTTCCTCAACAATCCATAACTTTTTTTAAATGAAAAATAAATACAAAGTTTTAATTTTCCTTATTTTGGTATTGAAAATGGTTTTGAAAGTGTTTTTATCAATGTGTTGTATTGATATCTTGTGATTGAAATGTGGAAATGTTATGTTTCCTTTACGCATGTTTTATGTGATATGATTATGTTATGGTTTATGATATGTTTAAACCTATTCATATGAGGAATGTATTGGACTTAATAAGTGATGGGTGGAGCCCTCTATAGCTCCTCGATGCATCGGTAGGTCTCATGAGACAAACTAGTGTCTTGGCACGAGGCCTTGACAAAATCTTATTTGTGGTCTTGGTACGAGGCCTTGGCTACGTGGTTATGATAGTCTGACATTATGCATTCCATCATTATAAAAGTGGTTATTGATATTGCATGTAATTATTCGACCAGTAGAATATCCATGTGAATAAGTAAATGGCATTATCTCATTTTACTTTTGCCATATCATGTTGAAGTTCACGTTTAAAAGGCTTTTGTTTTAGTGATACATTGCTTTAAATGTTTATATTTATTTATGAAAGATTCAGCTATATTGTTATCCTTACTGAGCATCTGAGCTCACCCCTTCCAATGTTTTAATTTTTCCAGGATGTGAAGAAGTATATTATGAATGACCTACAGGGATAGTATGAGGGGATATGAAGACAAAATGTTGTCGTAGTTTTGTTATACTTTATGATGTAATGTAAGTCTTATGAATGTATCTAGTGTTTCCAAGGCTACTAAACTAATTGGTCTTTCGAGACTTGATCTTTTTTTATCATGCCAATGTTACGCAATAATGCACCGACTCTGGGTAACTGGGGTCGGGGCGTTACAATAATTGTAGTGTTGGTTCACTACCAATACCATCTTGGATGTCATGGTTCACTCCCATAACTATATTAGTAATATGATATCAATCCTCATTCAATATTGGTAGTGATGGATCACTCCCATATAAATCTTAGTACTCAAGGATCATTCCCAACATTGTCTTAGTCTATCTCATGTGATATAAATTTTTAACCAATGCTTTGGAGGGATATATAGGTCCCACCCATATCATTGTTTAGTCATACATACATGTTTCACAAGTTTATAAACTATCATAACATGACCCATGAAATGAAAAGGGTATTATAAACATGTAACCACATCATAACATGTGGAATATATACATGTTTCAGAATCATTCCATTCTATAATATCCTTTGAAAAGAATAAAGTTTCATAAACATCATTACATACAATTTAAAAAATTAAAATAAATAATATGAATGGAAACACTGAATCATTTCCCCAAAAAATAATGATTAATACCAATAGATGTAATCTTATATGTAAAAGAATTGTAAAAGGCCTGTTAAAAACAATTCTTGAGGAAAATTTCCCTTAAACTTTGACAAATTATTGTCAAAACATAAAACCTTTTAAAAACCATTTTCTTTAAAAGTAACCATCAAAATATTATAAAATAATTTTTAAAACATTTTGAAAACCCTTCCCAAAAAAGTAACATTAAAAACTTATAAATAATGATGGAATTAGTTTTAAAACATTTTTTCCAGGAAAACATATAAAAGATACTTGAAAGCATTTTCAAAAACATTCCTTGGAAAATAGTTTGAAAACTTATAAAATAAGCATCAAGATAATTCAAATAATTTTCTTTAAAAACAATCTTTGGAAAACTCATTTCATTGAAAATAAGATTGAAATTTTTTGAATAAGTCTTGAAAACATTTTGAAAACCACTTCATTGAAAACAACTAGAAATATTACAATGAAATATTACTAAAATATTGAGAAAAACAATTCATTGAAAAAAAAATTGAAAAAATAAAAACAAATATTGTAAAAATCTTAAAACCATTTTAAAAAAGCTTTGGAAATTTAAAATTAATTCCTATAATATTTTTAAAACATTTGTTTGAAAACATGGTTTTTAATGACCATTGATTTCCAACCAAAGAGTGAGGTAAAGTCAGACTTTCAAAAAAACACATTCTTAATCATAATATCTACCAAAGAGTGGAAAAATGGTAAAAAAATGAATATATCATGAATATACATAATAGAATAAAATTCATGAGTTCTCTTGGGATATGGACCATAATATTTCATCAATGGTATCATAATAATAATTAATCTCAATCAAAAATGAGATTGATTCAATTAACTCCTACCACATGGTAACATTGAATTACAGTCCCCATGTAATAAAATTAAATAATATAAAGATTAATATATTTTTAGTATAATGAGACTTGGGGTTTAACATGTAAAAGATATTATATACACCTCATATATAAATACAGGTGCATAACATGTGTAACACCCTATGCTTCCACGGTACGTTTCCCTTTGAATAATACAATAGCTTGCATTATACGCAACTTCGAGTTCTGGCACACCACGACCAATAAAACTAGCTATTATTAATATTAATGCACACTTTATGAGTTTTTATAAATTTTATTTTTCAAAATGGAATTCACTTTTCGATTTGAAATATCAAAATCAGATTCAGGCGAATTTTTGGTATTTTTCTGAAAACAATCATTTTTTATGAACAATGAAAAACACAACATTATTGCTTAAAACTGAATTTTTATTTAAGTAATTATTTATTTTACTTAAATTTATTTTAAATCAAAATAGATACATAATACCTATATTAGTTCAATTTAATTCATTGGAGTCATTTTATAATAAAATTAGACGTATGAATTTTTTTTTAACTTTTTACTCTTTTTTATCCACCTTCTAGGCACGTTAGCAAATTTGCATAAAACGTAATTTTACCGCTTCTGTGAACTGAATTTCAAAAATCTGAGAGACAAGGTTGATATTAGTAAGTAAAATTTGGTTCAATAAGATAGAAATAATTTTTTGTGAATAGTAATTTTTGTCTTTTATTTACCACGATTAAAAGTAAATAGGTTAATTAAAGGTAAAAATGATATTATTATTACCCTAAAAAATGTCCTAATTATATTGGATTAGTTTATTTTGACCTTAATCTACATTAGTAATAAAATATGATCCTTTGGGTCCACTTGGATTAGATTAATAAATTTATTATTATTATTTTTAAAGAAGAGTTAAAAGTGTTAAATTCAAATATTCATAACTAAAACAATTTAATATTGGGTTACAGATAAGATAAATTCGACTATAAATATTCATTAGAAAGATAAAATGGTTTCCTATATAAAGTTATTTTATTTATAAATTTTAAAAATTAAATAATTAAATTTATTTATGAAACAATGATGATGTAGTAATTTCCTTATTAATGAAAGATAAAAATAATTGATATTATAAATATCCAAATAAATTTAAATTGAGACTTTTGATGAATTCCACTAATTTTATATGTCAATATGACATGTTAGGGTGGATTAAATAAATTGTTTTGGATGTTATAAAGTTTATATGACTTTCAAAAAAACAAAATACCAAATAGTGTCAAAATTGACATAAATGAAGTTTTAAAACAAATACTATATTATTAGCTGATATAATATTCCTAAAAATATAAATTTCTTCCAAAAGACTTAGATAAGGTTAGATTTATCAATAATGAACCACATGGATTTCTCTTGTCTTTTTATAGTTTGTTTTTTAACTGTTTATTTTAATAATGCAAGAATACATGGTAAAATTTAAACTATTTTACTCAGAGTTAAATCTAAAAGATAAGGTTAATATGGTCTCCGAAACCTATCTATAACCTATTGGTTGAGATTTTTTTGACCCATACCCACATTATACTAGAAATAAATCATTTTGGATCCATTATAAGCTGAATATTGTTGTATAATACAATAATATTTCAATATTTTCCTGAAGTGACCATCACCTCTCTTATAAAATGATACTTCACCTTCTCTCAAAATCACACCTCCAAATCCATTTGGCACGGCCAACCCCTGACCAAATATCTTCCCAACTATAGTCACATCATCCTAGAGGCCTTATGTATTCCATCATTATGAAATTGGCAATTGATATTTAATGTGATTATTCGACTACAAGAATATCCATGTGAATAAGTAAATGGAATTATTTGATTTATATTTTCCATATTATGATGAAATTTAAGTTTAAAAGGCTTATGTATTAGCCTTATAAATTTCCTTAAATGTATATTCATATTTATGAAAGTTTCCACTATATTTTTATCCATACTGACCATCTGAGCTCACCCCTTTCTATGTTTTATTTTTCTCATGATGTAAAGTAGTATTTTATTATTGACCTGTAGGGATAGTCTAAGGGATATAAGTGTGTTCAAAGGGGAATTTTTTTTTGTTTTTATCTCATGATGTAAAGTAAAACTTATGTATATATCTAGTACTTACAAGGCTACTAAACTAATCGGTATTTCGAGAATTGATCTCTTGTGATCATTCCAATTTTATGTAATAATACACCAACTCTAGGTTACAAGGGTCGGGATATTATAGTTGGTATCATATAAATTTTAGTACAAACTTTGGAAACTAGATTTAGGAAAACTCTGATTAGAGAACATTACCCTAAGATAGAATTTGAGGATTAGTATTGATGAACTTCATATAATTTTGGTAATGTAGATATTTTGTGTATTTAACCAAAAATGGATCCTTGTCTCGATATGAGAAGGTACAGGAAGCTCTGGCATAGATGTACCTAGGAGTGAAAACTCTAACATGGTGTTTCTGGCTTGACCCGTGGTATCTTGGTACATGACAACGGGCCTTGTTACACTCTTAGTTATGACACTCCTAATGGATATGTTTAGGATAATTGACATTTTCATTACAAAAAATTATGAAGGATTTATGAGTAAATTCATCCCCAAATAAAAACATTTTTACGATTATGGATTACATCCATAAACTATTCAATTTATGTTATGTGTTTTACAAGTTTGGAATTATGGATTGTGATTCATAAACTAATCTAATGTATGCCTTTTTTTTAGAAATGGTGCCTAGTAGAAGAAATGGAAACCATATCAACACACGTAATCCATGTAGGTATTACCCTCTTACTCAAGATAATTATAGTGTATATGGTGATGCAACTGGTGCTAATAAGCTTATCACTATACTAGGACAAATCACTTAGGTTATGAATAATAACCTTACCCGTATAGAGAACCCTAATTCACAATGTTGAGGATCAATGTTAGACCTCTTAATGATTAAAAACAACCAACCTTCAATGCGACTAAAAATCTATTTGTAGATGAGCAATGGATAAGTTCCTCAGAGAGAATATTTCATGCTTTGGGGAGTAGCGAAAGGGAAAACGTTTTCATGGATGTTTATCGCCTCACAGGAGATGGAGATCAATGATGGTCATTAATTCAAAACAAAAAGTAAGATGAAGAATTATAAATTATGGAATGGTGGGAGTTTAGAGATATTTTATTAGAATAATAATTACCTCGAGACCATAAAGTAGATTTGGAAAGACAATTTCTGAGTCTGAGGCAAAAGGAGGATGATAATGTCGCAAAGTATGAGGCTAACTTTTTAGGGTTAGGAATGCATGTGACAGATTATATAAAAAACCCAAGGATTAATATTGATCAATTAATTTATGGGTTAAAACCATTCCTTTTTCAAGAATTAGTCTCAAAATCCTTCTCATCGTATGAAGATATTGTCTCATGTTTTGTCAAGACAGGAATGGAATTTTCTAAGTCTTACAACATTAAAGCGAAGCAAGAGAAGAAGATATCTAATGAACACTCTGGAAAAGGAAATAAGGGGAAGAAGGGTAGATTTGAATTTCTATCCTATAGTAAATGTGGGAAGAAACACCCTATTACTTTCCTAAAGGAAATGAGAGTTTGTTACAAGTGTGGTGGAAAAGGCCACAAAGCTCGCGATGGGAAGGGAAATAAAGTGGATATCAATGTTTAATGCTACAATTGTAGAGAAATGGGGAATTGTGAAAAGGAATGTCCTAAGCGCCAAGGAAACATACCTCAGAAAAGGCCAAGGGAGCATAGCCAAGCTTATGCGATCACTACTATTGAGGTTGAAGCTCTGAATGACGTGGTGGCAGGTAATTTAATAGTTTCCTCAAATTTATCCAATTCTTTATTTGATTATGGATCATTGCATTGTTTTATATCTTCCTAGTTTTCTGTGACAATTAGATATTTCAAATTTTATTTTTCAAGGTATTTTTCAATAAAAACTGATAAGGGATGTATTATTTCAATAATTTTTTGTGAATCAATTCCCATTAGGGAATATAATTGTGATTTATCTGCTAATCTCATCATAATACCCATGATTGAAGTTGATATAATCCTTGGTATGGATTGGCTTTAGAACCATGATGTGAAAATTTATTGTAATAAGAAGGAGGTTACAATTTTCGATGATGATAAAGAGTACCTTATCTTTAGAGCAGAAACGTCACCATATGATTCTTATCTAGATCCACCCCCAATAGCTCTACTAAATTCAATTATTGGGGAGGAAGAGAGTGAAGTAACTATGGGTGAGGAATGGAATGATCAAATAGATGATGTACTTATTGTGCAAGAATATATTGATGTGTTTCCAGAGGATTTACCTATACATCCTCTAGAACAAGGAATTGAGTCTTGCATTGATTTAATTCCATGTTCAAGGCCCATATTGAAGACCCATTATAGAATGGCCACTGTGTAATTAGTTGAACTAAAGAAACAACTAGTGGAATTGAGTAATAAAGGATTTATTTGCCCTAGTGTTTCTCCATGGGCAGCCCCTACTCTTTTTGTTAAGAAGAAAGATAGATCTATAAGGTTGTTCTTTGAATATAGGGAGATAAATGCTATAACAATAAATAAAAAGCATCCCCTACAACACATTGATGATTTATTTGATCAACTTAATGGAGCTCAATATTTCTCAATGATTTAAATTCGATGTAGATATCATCAGTTTTGTGTGAAGAAGGAAGACATTCCAAATATAGAATTTCAAACCAGGTATGGGAATTACGAGTTTATAGTAATGCCTTTTGGGATGACTAATGCACCCTCTATTTTCATGGATCTAATGAATATATTTTTCAAGAAATATATTGAAGAATATTTAGTGGTATTTATTGAGGATATCTTGGATTAATCCAAAAGTTATGAATATTGTGAAAATCAATTGCAAACTATTCTGAAAAATCTTAGAATAAATGAATTATATGGGAAGTTTAGCAGGTGTGAATTCTAGATTCAAGAGATTTATTTTCTTGGCCATGTTGTCTCTAAGGATGGAATCTCTGTTTATCCTTCTAAGAAAAGAGTAATCCAAGAATGGCCAGAACAAAAGAGTATAACTGAGGTACATAGTTTTATTGGTTTGAAACATTATTATCGGCGCTTTGTCCAGAATTTTTTCCGATTTGCTAACCCATTAACCATGCTCACGCATAAAGGGGTTAAATTTGTTTGGAACAAAGAGTGTAAATAATTTTTTAAAGAATTGAAGAGAATATTAGAAAATGTTCCTATATTGAATCTACCATCTAGGAATGATGAGTTTGATATTTATAATGATTCTTAAAAGAAAGGACATGGTTTTGTCCTTATGCAGAATGATAAAGTTATTGCATATGCATCATGACAGCTAAAAATTCCAGAACAAAACTATCCCACTCATGATCTTGAGTTAGCAGTTATAATATTTTCTTGGAAGATATTTAGACACTATCTATATGGTAAAAAATGTGAGATTTATACTGATCACAAGAGTTTGAAGTATGTTTTCTCAAAAAAAGAACTCAACATGATGTAATGGTGATGGCTTGAACTACTCAAGGATTATGATTTCACTATACTCTACCACCCGGGGAAGGAAAATAAGGTGACAGATGCTTTGAGCAGAAACAATCGTGGAGTTTTGAACATGATGCAAGTTGAAAGGGATCCTATGTTCATGGATCTAGTAAAGATTGATATGGGAATAATCATGGGATATGAAACATCATTACTTTTTCATATGGTATCCAAACCTTCTTTAATATAAAGGATAAAAAGTTCTTAGGCTGATAATGAGGAGTCACTAAAGAAAATTAAAGCTATGAACGATGGGAGATTGACTGACTTCGTATATGAAGATGGGATTTTGAAATTTGGGAAGAGACTTTTAGTTTTTTACATACCTGATCTAAAAAGGGAATTTTTGGATTATTCTCATAGCTCCAATTTCTCTATACACCCTGGTATCACTAAGATGTATAGAGATTTGAAATAAAAAATTTTTTGGGAAAACATAAAGAAGGAGATTTCTGATTTTATGTAATGATGCATGGTTTATTAATAGGTGACTGTTGGAAGACAACATCCTAGTGTAGTTATGAATCCTCTTCTCATACCTGAGTGGAAATGGGATGATATTACGATGGACCTTGTCATGGGACTACCAAAGACTACTAGAAGGAATGTTACTATATGGTTCATTGTTGATCGTCTTACCAAGTCAGCACATTTTCATGCTATAAGAGACGATGTACCACTAGAAATTTTAGCAAGACTATATATTAATGAAGTTATAATACTTCATGGAGTACCCCTATCGATTGTCAATGATCATGATCCCCATTTTACATCAAGATTCTGGAAGAGTCTTCAGAAGGACCTAGACACTGAACTTCGTTGGAGCACTGCCTACCACCCTCAAAATGATGGGCAATCAGAACGAACTATTCAAACCATAAAAGACATGTTGAGATCATTATCACTTGAATTTCAAGGTATGTAGAATCAGGAATTACCTCTGCTAGAATTTTCCAATAATAATATCTTCCATTCATGTATTCAGATGGCACCATATAAAGAATTATATGGAAAGAGATGTCGCACACCAACTTTTTGGGATGATGTCATGAAAGAAAACTCATAGGCCCAGAACATGTTGATAAAGCAATGGAAAAGGTGTAGATTATCCAATCTCACATCAAAGCATCTCAAAGTAGGAAAAAGAGTTATGTCGATCACTAAAGGAAGGATTTGGAATTTCAAGAAGGTGATCATGTTTTTTGAAGGTATCTCCATGGATGGGTGTTATACGATTCGATAAGAAGTGCAAATTAAGTCCAAGGTACATCGGACCATTTAAAATTCTAGAACAAATTGGAGTTGTAGCTTACCATTTGGCAATGCTGCCAATTCTCTCCAAACTTCATGATGTGTTTCCCGTATCACTATTGAATAAATACATGCCTGACCCAACTCATGTACTCACCAATGAAGAATTAGAACTGTAACTCGATCTGTCTTATTATGAAGAGCCTATCAGGATTCTTGATACCAGAGAACAAGTGATGAGAAACTGAATGACTCATCTAGTAAAAGTTCTATAAAGAAACCATAAGATGGAAGAGGCAATGTGGGAACCTGAGGAACTTATGATGAATAACCACCTGAATCTTTTTATGTAGCTGTATTATAGAAATGTCGAGCAGGAAATTATTTTACGAAGGGAAGAATGTAACACCCCAAGCTTCCATGATACATTTCTCTTAAGATAATACAATAGCTTGCACTATATGCAACATGGAGTTCTAGCACACCATGACCAATCAAACTAGCCATTATGAATAGTAATACCCACTTTTTGAATTTTTATAAATTTTATTTTTCAAAATGGACTTAATTTTTTGATTTCGAATATCAAAGTTATCATAGGGTTATTTTTTGTAATTTTTTCAAAATCTTCCAATTTTTTATGAATAGTAAAAAACATTGCGTTAATGTTTAAAACAAACTTTTTATTTAAATATTTAAATATTTATTTTAAATTTATTTTTCTTCAAAATAGATACATAATTCCTATTTTAGTTCTATTTAATTCATTTCAGTCATTTTATAATAAAATTAGATGTATAATATTTTATTGAACTTTTTACTGTCTTTTACCCAACATCTAGGAACGTTAACAAATTTGCCTAAAATGTAGTTTTACCACTTCCGTGAATTTAATTTCAAATATATGAGAGATTCAGTTGATATAAGTATTTAAAATGTGGTTCAATAGGATGAAAATAATTTTTTGTGTATAGTAACTTTTGACTTTTATTTACCACGGTTAAAAGAAAATAGGGTAATTAAAGGTAAAAATGATATTATTATTACCCTAACGCATGTTAAAATTATATTGGATAAGTGTATTTTAAAAAATCAATATTATGAATAAAATATGATACTTTTGGTCCACTTAGATTATATTATTACATTTATTATTATTTTATTTAAAGAAGAGTTGAAAGTGTTAAATTCAAATTTTCATATCTAAAAATTTTTAATATAAGTTTACACATAAGATAGATTTTACTATAAATATTAATTATAAAGATAAATATATTTCATCCATAATGTTAATTTATTTATATTTTTTTGACATTAAATTATTAAATTTATTTATGACACAATGATGGTGCAGTAATTACCTTATTATTGAAAGATAAAAATAATTGATATTATTAATATCCAAATAAATGTAAATTGAGACTTCTGATAAATTAAACTAATTTTATAGGTTAATATGACTTTTTAGGGTCGATTAAATAATTTTTTGTGGTTATAAAGTTTTTATGACTTTTACAAAAACAAAATACCAAGTAGTGTCAAAATTGACATAAAATAATTTTTAAAAAAAATACTATATTATTAATTGATATAATATTCTTAGAAAACTAAGGTTCATCCTAAGGACTTATATAATGTTATATATATCAATAATGAACCACATGGGGTTCTCTAGGATTTTTATAGTATGTTTATTAACCATTTATTATAATAATACAAGAATATATGGTAAAAGATAAACTATTTAACTAAGAGTTAAATTTAAAATATAAGGCTAATATGGTGACCTAAACTTGTCTAAAACACATTGATTGAGAGTTTTTCGACCCATCCCCACCTTATCCAATGAATAAATTATTTTTGAGCCATTATAAAGTGAATATGATTGTATAATAAAATAATATTTTAGGCATTTTCTAATGTGACCCTCACCTCTCTTATAAAAGGGTACTTCACTTTATCTGAAAATCACACGTCCAAAGCCATTTGACATGGCCAAAACCTTCCCAAATATCCCTCAAACTACCCTCAATTATTCATAGAGGTCATAATTTGATCATAAATTTAACCTATGTAGCCCTTTTGATCAAATCAAAAGGAAGCACCCGAAGAAGAGGTGATAATTTCATCACCTCTTTGAAAGTTCTTTTCTTCTTCCACTTCCTCTTTGTTTTTTGGTTCCGTAACAAAATAATTATTCTAGTACATTATACATACTATTATGTTATTATAAATACGAAACAACCATATTCATTGTTTTATCCATCCTATGAATGACAAATTCACCATACATGTGTACGTACGACTTACCGTCTTCACATCGTGGTGTAATTTTTATTTCAATAATTAATTATTTTGGATAGGTATTATAATGAGTATAAATGTTGTGAATAATAAATATAACATTTTAATTTCTCTATATATATGATATACCATCCAATTACATATTATTCCACCATCAATATAATGGTATTGTCGCTCGTGCGTAAGTACGGATTACCGTCTCCATGAATGCGATGACGTTCATTCCCCACCGTAACCATTCCAGAATAAATTTCATTTTATGATTAAAAAATAATGTTTAAGAACATAATATCATTATTGATATGAATCAAATACATCCTATCCATAAAAAAACATTACTTACGTAACAAAACATATAATGGAAAATGAATCAGTTAACACCCGAAACAATGGTACTACTGAAATATTAATAAGAAAGCAATATTAGAAGATAATATATGATATCATATTAATTTATGTGTTTATTGTATAACTTAATAATAGGTATTTAACTTTTAGACATGATTTTAACATACCCTCGTCCATGTAAAATTACAAGGTAAGGGTTAATTTTACAATCTCTTTACTTATTTGAGGTTGTTTATATGTAAGTAATCTTTTGGGACGTCTTTATCATCCTCATCTATGTTTCTTAAAAATATATTTAAAAACATTTTTTCTATTTCCTAGAATATGGGTTCATGTCATTTAGACCATTGTTTTACCTTCTATGTTTTTAAATGGATTCTTTATGTCATTTTCCAAATAGGGTACTTTATGACCTTTTTGAAAAAATTATAGTAAGAATGTTTTTTTAACTTATACAGCAGGTGCAGCTATTTTCCTCTATTGTAATAGTGTCGAATCATCCCTTAAAATATTATATGAATATTTTAAAATTAAATGTTTGCTTTTATAATTAAGTTAATTTTAAATTATTTCCAAAAAGAAAGAGATATTTCTCCCAAATGTTTTTGATTTCATCTATATCAACATCATTTGATGAATTTTACACTTGTTTGAAGTTGATTCATTATGATATAAATATTACATATTTTGTTGAATGTTTTGTGATATGTTTGACTCTGGATGTGTTATTTTTATACCATTCATGGTTTATGGTTAAAGTATTAACATTTCATATGATAGTTTTAATACGAATGTTTATGTTATGTTTAAACCTTTTCATTTGAGGAATGTATTGGACTTAGTAAGTGATGGGTGGAGCCTGCTATATCGCCTCGATGCATCAGTACATCTCATGAGACAAACTTGTGTCTTGGAACAAGGCCTTGAGAAAATCTTATTTTTAGTCTTCGCATGAGGCCTTGACTATGTGGTTATGATGTCCAGAATTATGGATTACATCATTATGAAATTGGCTATTTATATTTCATGTGATTATTAGACTAGTAAAATATCCATTAGAATAAGTAAATTGAATTATTTGATTTATATGTTCCATATTATTATGAAATTTATGTTTCAAAGGCTTATGTTTTAGTCTTTTTCATTACCATAAATGTTTATGCTTATTTTTGACTATTTCGGCTATATTGTTCTCCTTACTAAGAATATGAACTCACTTGTTTCTAAGTTTTATTTTTTCCATGATTTGAAGAAGTATTTTATGTTTGACCTTCAGAGATAGGCTAAGGGATATAAGTGTGTTAAAAGGGGAAAAATTGATGTTGGGGTTTTTATCTCATGATGTAATGTAAAACATATGTCTGTATCTAGTACTTATAAGGCAACTAATCTAATTGGTCTTTAGAGACTTGATATATTCTGATCATGACAATGTTATTTAATAATTCACCAACTCTGGTTAACTAGGGTCTGGGCGTTACAACAAGGCATTTGTCTCAAAGATGAAAAATTGAGACAAAATTACTTTAGCAACTTTTTAACTATTGAAAAGTATACCCAATGAAATAAATAACATAAAATGGGTATTTAAATACACATAAATTTATTTATAATAATCACATAATACATCTATGATAATTATACCCATCACATATATGAAATATGTGGTGAACATGACATTTATCTCATGAAAATAAAAAGCGAGATGGAATTCTCTTACCTTGTGTCTTGAATCTCATCGTAATCACACATGATTCATCTATAATAAATATAAATTACTTGTAAACATATTCCAGAACCTTATTATTATATAAAATTCAATATATTATATTATTATTAATTTATATTACCTTCTTGTTAACAATTTTATATTAAGGTTGCGTTTCGGATAATATTCACATTCTTTTTCACATGTGTCTTAATTTTTTATATCATTGGTACATATACATATCATAATTTACTGAATTTAAACCATGATATATATATAATTTATATTAAATATATGTTTATTATAATAATATATAGAATATATAAGTAAGAAACTGAATACACCGCTCATGGAGACGGAAGGCAGTACGTACGCATGAACACTATTTTCGTCTTATTATCATATTGAAATATAGAAATAAAATGAAATATATGTTTATATGTATATAATTTATTATGGTAATTTAATTATGTCATATATATCATATAATTTCCTGAATAATAATCATTATCACATTCTTTGTAGTTTGTGAACACATCACATTGCTTTGAGGGGCAGTAGTCCACACTTCCTCCAACAAAATTATCGTATTCACACAAAATGTAATGTATAAAAATATGTGTAGTAAAAGAATTAAAAAATATTAAATAAATTATATGTATTATATATATATATTATATAAATAGTGTTCCTATTATAATTCCCAACCATGAAAGGTGGTAAGGGAAAATGAACAATCATTCGTTTCATGAGGCAATAGTGTGTTGTACACATAAATAATATGTTTGTTACTCATTAGATGGTTGTGGGTATATGAGTAGTATGAACCCATAGAATATAAATATATCATTATACTAATTATACTGGTGTTTTTTTATAAGAATGGAATATGTGGAGTGGAGTGGGTGGAGACTGAAAATAAAATAAATGATCTTGAGGTAGGATGTGTCCACTTATTTATGTAAATCCTTTTGTTTTCAGCGAAGGTATTCTGAAGGTTTATTTATTCCCAAAATAAGGATTAAATGAGGAAGGGAGGGATTTTGGGAAGTGGATTGGGTAGATCTTTTCAAAACCTATATTTTTTTAGAGGTGTGAGGAAGTGAATGATTACATTCATTTTTATGGTGGAAAGAGAGTGAAACTCTTGTAAATACCAAAATTTGTTCATTATTAGGAAGTATACCTTACCTAATGTGCCTCTAAAAATGAAAATTAATTTATTAGAGGGGAATCATGGCCGAGGTACACCTATAAAACAAAAAAAATGTGCATTTTAAAAATTTTCTTCCTTAACATCTATGTTTCCCTATTATTATCATTTTGGTTTTTATCAAAGCCACTAGTACTCTATCCTATGTAGTTTAACCTTTAAGACTATATTAATGTGAGATTATTTTGAAAATATAGGGAAACTTAATTATAAATATGATAAATATTTTACAAAATAAAAATCTCATGTGTTTTTTAAATTAATTTTTAAACAAGTGCACGTGACATCCAAAAACACCACTTAATCCTAGACTGTGCTAAATTTTTTTTTACAATCTATGGGTTAATATTTTAATTATAAAAGAAAAATTAGTCCAACAAAAGACCATATTTATTATTTATTAACACTTAAAAATCACTTTGCATAATATCAGATTTTGATTAATTTTAATTCATTTAATAAAATATCATTTATTGTAAAATAACATTAACCTCACTTTTTACATTATCAATATTATTTTAATTTTGAAATATAAAAAAATATTATAATTAAAATATATTAAATTAAAAACTATGTATAATGACATATTAATCCGCAAAAATAATTAGAGATAAATTTCAATCAATTTACTTCACATTTAATATATATTTATATATATAGTGTGTCATTTATTTTAGTTAATTGTTAACTAAATAATCTCTACATTGGAATTTCTTCAACATTTTAATTAACTAAATCATATATAAAAAATAATGAAATATTATTATGAAAAAATAACCCATTTATATTTCATAACAATATTTATAACCTAAAATATGATGTTTTTTACATGTCTCAACATTTTATAAATAATTAAATTATGTAAAGTTCCCTTTTAATCCTTTTTCCTTACATAACATTTTATATAGAGAAATTACATTAAACATTTTCACATTAACCCATGAAATTGGATCCATGAGGGGATATGGTCAAACTATTGGCATATAATGTTGACTGGACAAGTTTCCATGTCATTGTGGTCCTTAATACGATGTTTTATTCCCTCATTAAGCTTAATTTTACCTTAATCACTGTAACTCACTTTTACTAATATTTTTGGTAAAAAATTTAAGTTTATCCTATTAGAACACAAATATTATACTAATTAAAACTTTTTATATCCTTTTATAAAAATTAAAATCTCACATGTGTGAAAACTAATTTTATTGCTAATCCAGAAGACATGGCAAGAAAGAGAATTTTTAAAGTAAACACATTCAAAAGTTCAATAAGAGTTTATATCTAATTTCAACATAAAAATGATTACAATGACCAAAATTGGATTAATATATTTATAATTGATCTATTTTAACTTTATAAACCTATTTAATATTTAATTTAATACTAATAATTATTTAAGAGAAGTAGTCGATTTTAACTAAAATACAATATTTTTCACTATTCATCAAAAATGGAATTTTATCATTAAAATCCCAAAAATCATTATAATATAATTTTAAAATTCCGAATTCAAAAATAGTTTTTATTTTTTAAAATATAATAAATAAATGTGTAAAAATTTTAGCTTAAAAAATAGGTGATCCATTAAATGGTGGTAAAACTCTATCTTGCCTGTACCACATTCTAACTCAGTGTAGCATGTAAAACTATATAGTCTAAGTGTTTTGTGTAGTTCAAGCATAAACTAATGTTGTTAATAACTCAATATAAACATATTTTAGTCTTTCATGTTAATAAAAAATATGAAAATTATTAAATTAATACAAAAAAACAAATTTAAAAAAATCTAGGTGTTTTACAACAACCCTCTCCCTAAGAATGGAATGCTCAACATCAATAATAATAGGTGCTCTATTGTTTGTAAATATTTTGTTCAAAATATTTGAACTGTGTCTCATATTTTATATGAAATGAGGATATCATGGTTTAGAAGCATCTTTTTTCACATCAACCAAAACCCCAATTTTATTTCTCGAATCAGAATGAATTTTCACATTGGATGTCCAACAATGTTATCACATGTTTCAAAGAATAAATAAAGATAGATAACTATTGATCACACTCTCAAATCAGTATTTTACCTTATAAAGAGAATCTATCTAGTCATCCTCAGATTCTTCCCAAATATATATAAATATATACAAATACAATTATATACATAATTATATATAATTACATATAATTATATATAAATTAATATATATATATATATATAAACATGCATATATATATATATATACTTATATACATAGCAATACTTATATGTATATACATACACACACCATATAATATATATAAGTATTTATAAATATAAATACCTATATATAGTTATAAATATACATAGATATACATATATACAGATAAATATCGATGATTATAAATTAATATACATATATGTATATATATATAAATATATAAATATATATAAATATATATATACCAACATAATATATAAAAATATAAATAGATACCCATAAATATATGTAAATATATAAAATTATAATTAAATTCATATAAATATACAAATATATATATTATTGAATATATTTATATAATAAAAAACATATAAATATATATATATATATATAATATCTATATATGTACCCAAATTATATATATGTGTGTGAATATACATAAAAATATATAAATTCAAATAAATATCTATATATATATATATATAAATAAAATAAATTTAAATAAAAATATATAAACACATATATATGATTATATATATATATATATATATATATCTGTGTGTGTGTGTTTGTGTGTACATATATATAAATATACCTATATAAGATATAGAAATATGTAGTTAGGGGATTACCTGAGTGGTAAAGTTTTCTGATAATCCTTTATGAAACCCGAGTTCAAATTCTTGTGGGAGTGACTAGTCTTGGTACTAAATCATAATTGTAGAATTTTGAAAGTATGAGTATTGTAGAAGTTATTATAGTAGGTACTATATTGATGGAACCATTCCCAAAACATGGTCTTCCATGTAATGATTTGGGCTTTCATGTCACTGGGCCTTCAACCGGCCAAAGTAAGGACTTCAAGGATTTGTAATAGTGTTGCATCAGATCGATAGAGTTCTATAACGTGTAATGGAAATCACTAGTGATTTCAGGATGGACATAGAGAGGATCATCAATAAGGCATTATGTATTATCTAGGATGAAGGCATTTCATAACTCTGTTTAGGTTGATGATAGAGGACTCCAGATATGATATCAGAGTGATTAGATAGAGTCTCTTAGAGTAGGTTCCCTAGAACCAACATCTATGTATTTTATGATAACCTCCATCTATTGTTCTCAATATTAATAAACTATTTATAAAATCATGATTATTATGATGCATGAAATTTTTTGTGGTAATGTATTAAGTATAGTTGCCACCCTAAAAGTTCATAGTAGTTCATAAGTGTGATGAGAACCCAGAAGTGTTAAGATAATATTCTTAAATATATGTTCTATAGATTATTGAAATAATTTGAGGACACAATGGATATAGGCTATCAGGTGTGGTGACTCGTGGTACATTGATACACCTATCTCATGGTGTATTCCCATTGTAATATTTGGTGTAGGATATTATAAGAATGAGACCCACTAGTAGGAAGCCCACATTTTTATGTTTCATTGGATGTTCCTATAAGTAGATGTGTGTATTGATCCTTATAATTTAATATTATTATTAATGAGTTTTATAAGTTAAGTACTTTGGTGTAATGATAATAACCATAATGAAATATGTTTTCATTAAGGTAGGATATATTGGGTTTTTCACAAGTAATAGATCATTAATGAATAATGTGGGAACTAATTTTCTCCATCTATTCTATAATGGAAGTTGATATCTTAGTCCCTTTAATATAAATTATTTAGCCTAAATAAATCCATTAACCTGTTGTTCTATACACTAGATCGATTTCCAATAATTCAGTTAAATATACATCGAGCACATTGGTTTTTAGAACCATAATACAAACTGCTTGATTAGATATATTTTTATTACAAGATTATACTATATATTAACCATCTGTGTGTGAAATTATGTCATTGAAGAATTAAATTCTTTCTCTATGAGTGCCTTGGAATGTTGTTAGATTTTAACCATGGCCATTAGGATTATTCACCTAATTTCACTATGAAATAGTCCAAGAGGGTCACATAGTAAGGGAATATAGAACCTCTATTAAATAATTTATTATTATTTATTATTTAACAAGTTGGATAAATATTATTCCAACACATGGTTTAATAAATATTCATGTTTTCGTGATCTCATATATTCTAACACAAGTTATTTTAGATAATATTATGTGAGATAAATATTTAATAAATATTTATTTAATATTTAGTGAATATAATATTAATTTATTTATTGGAGAATATTTCAATGTTATGTATTTATTTAAGAAATTGTCATTATTCAATTCCTGATAAATATTATAGAGGAATTGTGGACTATGGTTAATGGTGTGGTGACAAATAATATATATATATATATAATATTATTTGTTTAAATAATATTTAATTGTATTCATGAGTTTAGAGAATGTTGATAAATATTATTATTGTAATTATTATTAGAATGAGGTTATGTATGGATTAAATAAAAAATAAATGGGACTTAGGGAATTCTTTATTTCTAACTATAGAGCTATATAAACACAATTATATTATTTTTTAATATAGGTAACTCAATTATTTTGTTGGGCACATGGATTCTGAAGAATCCACTCTATGCCCTAGAGAACTACCATCCCTATGAACACTCTAAATATTGTAGATTTTTCTCCCTCCAACTTCAATTATTGAGTCTATAGGGATCAAGAATAATCCTTTGTAAGTGATTCTCTAGGTGATCAAAGTTGAAGGACTCGAGCAATAGGATCTACTACTCTACCACCTGAAGATTCCTACAGTCATTTTCAGAGATTTGTGTAAAATGTCTGGACCACCTATAGGGGGAATCATACCTTGATTCCTAAAATGCAACAACATAATGACAAAGATTTATTGTTAGATCTATCAACAATGAAAGAATTATCTCAGGGTAATTCTTTAATAGATTAGATTAATTATGAATAATATCTAATGATCATATTCAACATTTCTAACATTTTATCCATTTTCTGTGTCATATAATTCAATTCCATTGATCACAGCATTTCTTGTCATGTGAATATTAGATTGATAAAAAACCATGAAAAAAATAGAAATGTAGGTCATATGTAACATCCCAGGTAAATAAAGAATAAAGAATTTTCATATTTATTAATATTTACTAATTAAATATTAATTTTAATTAAAAGGGGTTTCTACGTTTGATAGCGTACTCGGTACGCAATGATGAGTTTCTTTGAAAACTTACGTTGCACACAAGTAATAAAATAATATTATTTTAAATGTTAGTTAATGAGTAGCCATTGTACTGGAGAGAATGGATAGAAATAACTAAAATATGATTATATATGTTTTTAAATGTTTTTACATTTACCCAATAAAAGATAAAGGCTTAAAATACGGAAAGAGTTCAATTTTAGGCATTTATACCCTAATTTTCACGAATGGTCCACTTATCACCTTTTGACGGAGAACCGTCATTAAATATAGTTTTGATCGATCTTATAAATTTTATTGGACCAAATATAACTCTTCTTTAGAATCGGGACATCAAAATTTACTTTGTGTAAATTTTTGGTACCTTTCTGATAAAGTTCTTTTTTTTAATGAATAGTGTAAAATGTTGTATTTTAATTCAAAACCTCTTTTTAATCTAATTTATCTATATGATTAGATTATCTTTTGAATTGGTTTTGAAGTGAAATTAGAATATATTTTTACCAGTTAATCCAATGGTGGTCATTGGAATCAATTTCACTTTGAAATTGGACTTAAACTGGTGTCAATCTTTTGATACTTATTGTTTCACAAAAACACGCTATTTGTCATGACAGCGGGAATTAATTATTAAATGAATTAATTTGACTTATATGTTTTGAATTTTGTAAAATGGACTTCATTTTTGAATTCGGAATATCAAATATAGATTAGGGTGAATTTTTGGTAATTTTCTGAAAAACTTCAATTTTTGATGAATAGTGAAACCACTAAGTGGTAATCAAGCAAACTGATTTTTCAGTTAAATGAAATTTTACCACTAATGTGTATTGAATTTTGAAAATCCGACATACATGGTTGTCATTAAGAAGTAAAATGTGGTTCAATGAGATTAAAATAATTTTTTGGTGAATAGTAATTTTTTTCATTAATCACGATTAGAGGTAATTAGTGTAGTTTAAGGTAAAAATGGTATTATAAGAATGTGAAAACACCATGACACTTGTCCTAAACCTATTGGGTGAGTCATGGCCGACCAAGACAAGCCATGGGCCAAATTGGGGACCCCATGGAGCCACTTTAGTTGGAAAATGACATTAATATATTTTTATTTAATGTTAAAGTGAAAATGACACTAACATAAGTTGTTTTACTAAAATAATTTTTAAGTGGGGTTATACAAGTCCAAATTTTGATTATAAAAAGTCATTGGAAATATAAAAAGATTTCCTACATCATAGTATTTTTTTTATAATTTTTAGACATTAAATAAATTAAATTATATATGACATAATAATGATGCAGCGATGACATCATTATTTGATGATTTAAATAAAATGGAAAGATAATGAAAACTCTAAAACCTACACATGGCCAAAACCAATTGGATGAGTGGATTTCGAACCCTTATCACCTTATCCACGAATTATTTCAATGTGGGACCTTTTAAAACCGAAACACATTTTCAAATAAAGTAATATTTCTTTACTTTCCAAAAGTGCCCCTCCTCTCCTCTTATAAAAGGCCCCCACCTCTACCTCATTTCACACACTCCTCAAGCCTTTGGCTCGGCCAACCCCTGCCCAATTACTCTCTCCACATCCCTCTCCTCATCCTAGAGGATTCCCTTTGGGCAGAATCCTTTCAAAGGAATCCTTTAGGCTCAAATCAAAAGGGAGTTACACTTTTAAAGGTAATTCATTCTCTCTTGTTCATTTGTTTTATTTTGCTTCTCCAACCCTCTAAACTCTTTTTATTTACTTCTTTTGTAATAACACCAGTATCTTCAATATACTAGGATGTTGTTATAATATTTATTTGAGCTACACTCTCACACAACTACATCAAATGGTTAAAGAACATACGGTTTCTGTGGATGGCGAAATTCTGCCTCCCGAAACGATGATTGTTCAATACTCATTTAACACCTTCAAGGGTGGCCATTATGATGTCACTATTTTTATATATGATATATAATATGTTTATGTTTTCTTTAAGCTTATGTATTTTTCATTTTTGGCATACCTTTATGGTTTCCATTATGGGTAAACACGATATCTTCATTTAAGGAAGTGCGGACTACCGCCCCCTAAAAGTGATGTGATCCGTTAATGCCATATGTGGGACGTGTAAAGGATGGATTTAAAGTTATTATATATGATGTTATACTGGAATTATAATATACCTCTATATCATTATTATTTCCTTCCATTAAAGTATGAGATAGAAATGAAAGTAGCGTTCATGCGTACGTACAGCTTACCGTCTCCATGAACGGTGCATTTCATTTCTTATCCCCAAATGTAATGTACTATTAAAATTACATGTATATAATGTATATATATAATTAATGATATATCTAAATGATGAATATAATTCTGGAATTAAAATATACATACCTCTCATTTAGTTTTAATTCCACTAATATGACAAAGAAATGAAAGTAGCGTTCATGCGTACGTACGACTTACCGTCTCCATGAACGGTGCATTTAATTTCTTACCTCTAAATGATTATGTAATATTATAAATACATGTATTTTCTGGATATATATGATATAAATGATATCCAAATCAGGAATTTCATTCTGGATATAAAGAACTTTTGACCACACGAACAACATGTAATTGTAAGAAGTCAACTTTCAACTTAAGAACCAAATATTGACAAAACAAACATTATTAACTTAAATGGTTACATAATGTTTATAACATGGAAATAAGTGATATAAGAGGAATAATGAACTTTAAAAAGGTTCTTAATAAAGTATAAATTAACTCAAGTTTATTATTCAGGACGTTAAAGAACGATCGAGTCATGTCGGACCCGAGGTAAGGGACTTTGTCTCAATCTCCTTTCATTGAGGAATATTTCGTTTTATACACAAATTTCTTTTATACGGTGTATAAACTCCTTTGACGTTTACTTTTATACAAAAGGAATCTTTTTCTACGAATCGTTTTACTAAATGACAAAAAGGAATGTTTATTTTTAACGTACGCAGTGACAACGACCTTTTTCCGCCGCCGCGAGTATTATTTGATCTTTGGCTTTCTCAACAAGCCGTAATGTTTTTAGAATAAAATAAATACCATATACTCTTTTATGTATTTTGGTATTGAAAATGATTTTGAAAAAGGATTCTATTATGTCAATATATTTATGATATATTGTGATTGAAATGTGGAAATGTTATCATTCCTTCACTACTAGAAATCTGGGCTATAGCCACGGACCTATAGCCACGGTTTTATAGAACCGTGGCTATAGGTTTTATACAACCACGGTTTTTTTTCTATCCGTGGCTATATCCCCTCGCTCAGTTTTTTTCTCCCCCATTCCGTCGGGCTCCATCCTCGCCCTCTCCCCCAAGCGTCGGGCTCCATCTCCTCGCCCTCGCCATTTCTCCTCCCCGCGGCCTCATCCTCGCCGCGGCCTCCTCCTCCACGACGCATCAACGCCGCGCCATCCTCCTCGTCGACGCCCTCCTCGCCGCGCTCTCCTCGCCGACGCTCTCCTCGCCGACGCCCTCCTCGCCGCGACCCTCCTCGCCGCGTCATCCTCCCCGCGCCCTCCTCGCCGGCGCCCTCCTCGCCGACGCCTTCCTCGTCGCGCCCTCCTCATCGAAGCCCTCGAGGTCGACACCCCCATCTCCCTCTATTTTTTTCTCTCCCGAGTTCTGGTTATCTGCATTTTTTATGCCTCATTTGCACCTTCGATTTCTTTGATTTAGGTAAGATTTACATGTTTTCCCCTTCTGTTTCATATCTGCTGAGGTTGATGTTTTGAAGCCACTAGTAGAATTAGTGTGTATTTTCATTGAAGAGGATTATAGATGTTTCTACGTGGTCCATTACAAATCTTGGTATGATTTCTGCTCTATCTGCAAGTAACTTGGACACCTAAGTCAGGTCTGCTGATGGTCTTCTTCTAAATGGATTGGAATGGTTGCATCCCAAGGGATCAATACTAGGAATGTGGGTATTAGTAGAATGTTGATTTGGGTAGACGAGTTTGGATCTACATGTTTTCCTATAAAGGATGCATGATTCACATGACCTAGGTTGTCATATGAAAATGCATTGTGATCCGACCACGAACATCTAAGGAGCCCGGGGGAGAAAGTTGTTCCATCTGTTTCTAGTGCTGAATATGTACCAATATATGAAGAATTAAAATGAAATTGAGAAATTCAATGGAGAAAAAGATTCCAATACATGAAGAATTAAAATGAGAGCCTTTCTCGGACAACAAGGCTGAATTGAATCCCTATATGGGCCCAAGAAACCCATTACGACTGTTAATGAAATGTTCAGACCATTGTAGAATACTAAGATGTTACCCCTAATATATATATTAAGTCTCATAGAACCCTTTTACTTTACATAGGTGATGGGGTCCTTAGAGAAGTATATTATAAGTCTACCACTGTATAAATTTTCTAAAACATAAAAATTTATACATGACTGCTTCATTAGTAGGAATAACTTACTAGAATCATCATATGTTCACATTCAAAATAAAGCATTGTACTTCAATAAAAACCTATTTAGAAGAGTTTAATAAAGTCAAATTATATTTAACCAATATTAATGTTTCTATAGATGATGAGGATCAGAAATTAATCCTCTTAATCCCTCTTAACAATAGCTACATCACACTAATTGAGACCATGATATATGGTCGAGATTCTTTAACTAAAGAAGATGTTAAATAATCTATTTGGTCTAAGGATTTTCATTCTAAACTTAAGATAAAAGGAGAGGTTGAGTGTTTTTCACAAGGGGAAGACCTAAAACTTAATGTAAAAAAGAAACAGTTCAATAGATACAAAAGTAAGAGTAATAAAGAACCCAAATCCAAAACTAGTTCCTTGGATAGAAAAGTCACATGTTTTCACTATGTTAAACCCATGCACATTAATCCCAAGTGTAGGAAACTCATGTGAGAGTTAGAACACAAAAAACCAACTGACCAGCCTTTTATGGTTGACTCAAGATATTATGCTATTGAATTCCGGAATATATCCATCCATAAACTCAATCATGAGTGGGTCCTCAACTATGGATATTATTGTAACTTGTGTCTAT